>JAOTQM010000313.1:4115000-13367500 GCA_026939265.1 Oreonectes daqikongensis
GTTGGACAACATAAGTTGCACACACAAGAGATGGTTTTACACTGATTTGAAATGGTAAATTGTAATTTTATTTTTTAATGTTTAAAATGTTTTTCCTATTCCAGTTTAAAATACAATAACAACTAAAAGTAAGGTGATTTAACAAAACAAATTACCTTACGGCACTATCAGAATGTTACTTTTCTGAACATTGCATGAATTCACTGTGAATTCACTCTGTAACTATTTTACAAGGTAAATAATTCATATGAACCGGTAGAAAAATAAGCCACCTTATAAAATGTTTTTAATTCAAATGTATATTTATGAATTTGGCAGACACTTTTATCCAAAGCGACTTACATTGCATTATACTATACATTTGTTTCTGAGTATGTGCAATCATTGGGATCGAACCCTTGACCCATGAATATAGACTCTAACCACTGAGCTACAATCTCAAACAACTAATTATCAGGGACACTGCTCGAATGAATGGGACCCAGTAAAGATGCATGTCAACGTTCCCAGTTGCACACAACCCCAGATGATGGAACTGGAACACAGAATTATAGTTGTTGTAGTTGTTGTTTTGAATAGTTGCTCAATTTTAAAGAACATGCTAAAAGTGTGAATAAGAAGAAATATATACTCAAAGTATTGATGTCGTGATGTTGTAAACAAAGTCAGTATGAATACATGCTACTATTGAAAGCTAATTGATTACAGTCAAGGTGAACTAAACTGTGTCTTTGTATGTCAGGATACAATTACTGCCGCTCTTCCAATTTATTTATTTATTATTTTTTTCTATTTTCGAAAGCCTTGAAACTAGCTACACAATGTTGTTTATTTCTGCACTCAAATGATGGATTAAAAGGTTAGTTCGCAGAACTAGATATAAAACGTGTGAACGTGTGTTAGAGACTGACACAGAAAAGAGGAAATTGTTGAACAATTAGGTTTTTTTCCTTATTGACAGTTTTCATTCTTCGGGAACTATCCCTTTTAAGCACCCAATGGCTGATCTGTTGATCTATACCAAGCATTGATCTCAACAGTGACACGTCATTTATAAACTAGGGCTGTCAAATGATTAATCGCAATTAATCGCATCCAGAATAAAAGTTTGTGTTTACATAATATATATCTGTGTACTGTGCATATTAATTTTGTATTTAATGAATGCGATTAATTGCGATTAATCGTTTGACAGCCCTATTATAAACGTTAATTTTCCAACAAACGTTCCTAATAAATAGTATGTCAGCATCTGCCACCAGCTTTCTCTGTCCACCAATGAAGCGCAAAATAATCAACTCCGTCCTCATTTCCTCTCTCCAGCTCACTCGCTAGTAAAAAACACATTAACTAAAGACAACTCAGATATATTATGTTGCAATGGCTCCTGCTGTCACTCTTGTTCAGTGGGTTGAACTCAATGGTTTGTAATCTTTCTTTGAAGGGGGTTTCTTCAATCTTTGATTGTGGGTTATCACTTAGCACAAGATTAACCTTGAAATAAGGCCAAAGCTGACAGACGTGGCAGAAATAAAGATGGCTTGTATACCACGACTCTTATCATTCTGTTCCAACAGTGTGAATTTGTTTGTCTGGTGTTTCTGTTTTGAGGAATCTTATTGACATGGAAGTTGAGCCGGACATTTGTATCGATTTAGGATTGTTTCCTATTTCCTATTTATTTTTTGACAATAACTTTGATAATGAACAAACTAGGGTGGCACGATTTGGTCAAACAAATCATATTGTTATTGCGATTTAACCCTACACTGTAAAAAAAATCAGTAAAAACCCTGAAATATTCTGTCAGCTGGAGCGAATGTTTCCCTATAACATTATAGGGAATTATAGGAAAATTACAGGATATAAGGATATATAATATAAAAAAAATCCCCATTTTTCTTCTCATGCTGTCTTTTTCTGTAATTTTAGCTCTTTACCATATTTCAAAAATATTGTTAAAAAAGCTAAGCAGTACAAAACTTGACCTTTCCTAAGTCCCCGAACACACACAAAAAACATTTGGACTTGATTCCACCCAGAAAAGGAATGGGAAATATAAGTTACAAGGTTTTGCTATTTTTATTCCATCAGATGTAACTAAAAAAAGTGCTAGGGGAATAAAGAGTTTTATGGAAATCTTTTTTAAGTGAAGTAAAAATAATAAAAATGCATATTTTACATTGATTTAAATAAAATATATAATAACAAAAATACAAAATAAATGCATGATTTGAGTGCTTCACATTTATTAAAAAATAAATAAAAAACATGTTGTAACATTTCTTTAAAATGTTTTTGTAATCTATGGACAAATTTGTCCACGAAGGTCACAAAGAAGGCCCTTAAGAAGACATTCAGATGGTAAAACAAAGTTGTTGTTGCTTATATATAAAGTTAAATATACAAATTATTTCTATTAGAAATAGGAGTTGGTCAAAATGGTTAAGTATTCATTGAACAACTAGGGCATTGACTGTCCAAGAAGCTGTCTTTAAAATTTCATTCCCTTTAAAGCGTTTTGATTTCAACCATACACAGAGACATATTTGGTCGCGTTCTCAGTTTTTTTGATGACATGTTTTTATCATTTTTTATCATTTTATTCCTTTAGTTTGTTGAACACAAAAACAATCTTTCCCTACACCTGTTCTGGGCACCCAATTCATTTAGACCAATGAGTTGAATGGTTGATTTTAAAATGTTTGCCATATAGCACAACATTATACAGTATAGGTGCAAACATTGAAAGTCTGAAAGGTTTTTTATTGTGAAAGTGTTCTTGGCTCCAATAGCTTCCCTTCCCTGACAGATCAAGAGCTTTAGGAACACCAACACTTTAGCTGTCCATTCTCAGAGCTCTCTTGAAGAATCTCAGACATGGCAGCAGGAAGCCGGGTCCGGCGCTCGCCTTGTCAGCAGCACACATTATGAAATATACTCCCTCTACATACCCGACAAGCACCCACACAACTGCCCGAACCTCAAAGGTCACAATCACACCCACACTGCCAGACAAGATCAATAAGTAATTAGCTCAGCAATAGCACCAGTTAATCATCCTTCACTTCTTCTGTCAAATATCACATTTGCTTCACATATAATGTAGCTCATCATGAAATGCACAGAAAAGTGGAGTCATTTCACATCATATCTAAACAGATTTTGACTTAAAGATCTCTCTTTCTTTCATTTCTTGGCAAGGTCCAATAACCTTCATGGTTTGAAGATGACACATTCTGTGAGGTGAACTGGATGGGATTATTGTCAGTTATATTAGAGAGCCGGTATTAGGCCTGTGATCAGAGGCTTGATTTCTAAGAGCTCTGATGCTGTGGCACAGGTCTCATTATAACCTAATGAGTAGAGTGAGCAAACATAAGGAATGAATACATCCGGTGTAAAGTCATTGACATTCATTAATGCTCATTGAGCACAGGGAACTGGTTTAAACACGCTATTTAATTGCCTGCTAATGTGGCCTCAGCAGGGAGGCTGAGAGGGGATTGGGGATATAAAATCCAATCATAACAACAATTATTCACTGCAAAACTGGCTCTGACACAAATGAACAGATCCTTTATCGCACATATATCAAGGCTTTTCACATTTCCTGGTGGCACCACTTTAACAGTGATTGTTCTCTTGATAACTGACTTTGGAAATAAAGTGTTAAAGCTAGTGTTGGCAGTTTTGTAGTGGCTAGCAATAGCAAGCTAGGTTTGAAGGTATAAAAGGGAAAATATTTCACTCCCTTTATAGCTCTCTTCAAAGCCACGCCCCCTCGTGTCTATTACTTCAAGTGTCATTCACGGGCGAGACAAGAATACAGTACAAAACACAGAACATTACAACAGCAATGAATGTAAATCTAAAAAAACGTTCAAATGATAGCAGTTTATTTTATTAGTGAAAAGCATGGACTTACAATCTATCATAGCAATTTTTTATATTTAGACCATTTTCAAAAAAGACCATGACACAAATAAACAACGTAATGACAGATAGTTTGCAATTAGGGCCGTCACAATATCACATTTTTTCATCGCATGGTTATCATGCCCAATATCGTGATATTATAGCAATGTTTTCTGGACGTTTTTTCTTTAATTTTGTTTATTTTGTGTTTTGTCTGTTATTTAATCAACAAATCATAATCAATAGTGATGTAGTGATAGTGAAAATTGTCATAATACAAGTGGATGGAGGCAGAGAGAAAGAGAGAGAGAGGGAGAGAGAGAGAGAGAGAAAGAGAGAGAAAGAGAGAAAGAGAGAGAGCGTGTAAAAAACCAAAGGTTTTAACTATACTGATAGCTCAGATGTCAACATTTGGTGGTTCAAAAACCAATGTGAGAAAGTTTTTAAAGCATCTGTTTAATTTTTATTGCATGATTTTCTACTAAATTATAGTCTGGTGAATGCCATTTTCAAGATTGTCACATCCATAAAGGTACATGTTCCTTATGGGCACATGGAAATTCATATTTGTTTGATATTATTGCTTCTGGTTTGTGCATTTTAATTCACAGAAATCCTACAGTTTGTCGTCTCACAAAAACCGTGTGCTTTTTTGTCACATCCATAAAATAAAATAAAAACTTAGGTATAGACTGCTATTTTTCTGATGTTTAAAAACTATCAACAAGGGTTTAGTAAAATATAAACAGAAGGTTCTCTGAGCGTCTTTATGTCGCATCAACGCAAATTGTCACATAAATAGCTAATGCGCGTTTGCAATGTCCAGAAAGACAATTGTGCCCTGGCTTTTTCTTAACTGTCAAGGTTTTCCATTTTTAGGTTACAGGGCATAATTATTATTTTCCTTGATTTGATTTTGTGTTTGTCTTTTCTAAAATCATATGTGATCATATTGAGCAACCAGAGCAAACGCTAGGCACTTTTACAGGAAAATAATAAAACTGTTTAACATAATTGAATATTTAATATTTCGAAATTAAAACGTGCTCATGTTGGCATGACATCCCTGTGTGGAAGTCTATCTGAATGTTGCGCTGATGTTGCCTTTGAAACGCATGCGTTGAGCAACAGTGTCACCTGCAGGGGTTGCGGGACATGTAGCCTACGTCTAACATGCTGTTTTCCAATTCGTATTTGATGACGGACCACTGGGATTTTTAGGAAGTTTTTGTCAACATAAAAAAAATAAATGAATGAATGTATGATCCAGACTTCCCTAACACAAAAAAAGTTTGATGAACTGTATGAGTAGTTCCGCCTTTGTTGAAGACTTGTAATGACTGAGGCGCTGCGCAAACCATTGGCAGTTGACATCAAACTTCCGCGAGAACTTATCAAGAGCTGAACTTTTGACTCTCTCGCGCGGTACTATGATGTCATATACCGTTTAGTCTGCGCAGCGTCGCATGACGTCGAGCACACTTATTACCTCATGTCTCCAGCAGATGGTAAGCTACGTAGCCTACAGTAACGTTACTCCCAGATTTCTGAAAACACCGCGCTCTGTTTTTTAAAACTATTTAAATGATTTATTTTAACATCATTTCAGAATACACATTCATATGCTGCCTGAGAGAAAGCCTCGATCATAGGCTACATGTTCATGTGCCAATATATTCAAATAAATGCAAATAGCAATAGCCCTCACATAAATAAACATCGGTTGTTGTATGAATTTGATTTGAATTTCAGGTAAACTCCCCTGTGTGTTTGCATAGGGAAATCACAGCAAAACTTTTTCTTAGTTTTTAACAGACAACAACAGATGCCATGCTACGAGTGAAGGTGAGAGTTTTTACTCTGTTACTACAATTTACTTTTTATAATCTGAGTCACATTGAATTAGAATTGGTTTTAAACAATGTAAGTCTTAAACAATTTAAAGTAAGTTTGTATACCTAAAACTATTAAGTGAGTTAGAAAGTTACTTTGTTCTACAGTAGGTCTTGACTTCAGAGGACCATAACTGCCTTTAGGTTTCCTAACAGATTTGTGTTTTTACATGTCCCTTGCTTATTTCACAAAGTTTGATAATAGAACAGAAGCTGTTTAAAGAAAGTCACAAGACTATAATGGCCATCAGTGAAAACCCAGCCTCTTTGTGTCAGTTGAGTTCTGCCCGAGGCTCTGGGCTGGTGCTGCAGAGAAGTTGTATACTTCTGTACAACTTTTAAACTTGTGTCTAAAACAGAGCAGTTTGTTGCTGGTTATTTACTTTAGTGTGATCAGAAAATGAATCTTAAAAACATCTTTCATGCGACCAATTGAGAAAAAAAATATAATACAACATTCTGCTTGCACACTCTTTTGGCCTACAGAAGGAGAAGCTATTAATAATGTTAATAAACATTTGCAAAGGTTTTTACACAAGATGTGAGATCTTTGCTTCCTCTTTGCTTATCAAGTTTACTATAAACTATTCAGAAACTGCCCGCAGATATGGATACTTTACATTATTAGGGGAAGTACACTTCACAGACTCAGAACTTCTGGCCATGTTTTCATTTGTATGACTTTCTTTTATAATTCTATCTAAAAGGCCTCATTGTGAGACTTTTTCGATTCTTCCTCTATGCGTCTGTATCAACAAAGCCACCAGCATTATTTTTGGAAAGCAGAACATTTTCTATTTCTGCTGCTACTGTGGTTCATCTCTTCAGTTCCTCAGAAGCTGTTTGGAGTGTCTGAACAGTTTTAAAAGTTGTTGGCAAAGTAAAGCTTGTGCTTAAAAAAATCAATCTCTGACCATCTCTTAACTCCTAAACTTTCAATCACGGTAGGTTTAGTTTTCCTGTTTTTATTGATCTGTAATAGGAAAGAATTCTGTACTAAGTTTTGTTGAGGTAACATTATTGACTTTGCTTATGATATCTGGCTTTGTGTAGTACACAGTACAACAGTATGTATTTGTTGTTTAAAATGTTGAAAACTGTAAATATATAGACATTTTTATTTGGATAAAAATCACACCAACAAAATTGCCCAGTTGCATCTGGGAATCCGAAATGGTGGAATTAAGGATTGTTTTTGAGAAATTATTTGTATAAAAAAATGGGAGTAACATGTTCATGCTGGAACTTGAAACTTCAGGTGGTTTTACAAACAGTAAAAGGGAACGTGTCAGTTGATGTAAAGGAAACATCCATGCAAACAATAGGCACCAGGTGCACATTCCTCATTCACAGCAAGTAGTGAGAAAATATTACTTGGAAACTGTAACCTGACATGATGCCAGTGAAAAAGAAAAGAAAAGAAAACAATAGGCCGCCATAGGAAGCTTTCAGTACACAAGAAGGTCAATTTATTTGCTCGAAGGCACAATGGCGATGTTAAGATGAGAAGCTTCGAGTGGGCTTTGATCTGGGTAAGCCGCTGAGATGGCCTTCTCTCTACAAATTCCCCTGATACACACAAACACACACCGCTGCCTCTTCAGATTCTCTGAAAATGGACTGACCTAATGTCTGTTGTCTTTCTGTAGAGTGACCAGTAATGCATGCTGAAGCCAATAGAGGTCAAAGAGCACGCGGTCTGTCCAAAGAGCCAGTCGTTTTTTTGGAGGATGCTGAGGTGTCAGGGAAAGGTAACAGTCTTAAGATAATCTTTGATTTTTAGATGAAATAGGAATTATATTTTATAAAACAAGCCCTATTTTCTATTGTATATTCCATGCATTGGAATGAATGTTTCCCTTGCCCTATAGACAGTTTCATCGGACACTCATGCCTAGCCCGAAGTTAACTTCCAGTCTGTGTTTGGTTATTATCAATTTACTTTATATTTAATATATCATATTTTATTGTATATTGATTGTATTAAATTAAATGCAAACTATATAACAGTTATTGATTCTTTGCTGAGGTCTACTGGAAGTTAAGTTTGGGCCATGTTTGGGTTTGTTTATGTTGTTGCTGCTCAATCCGTCTATAAAAACACGACTCATACCAGCTTAGACGCGCACTTTATAGCACAGGCCATTCTTTAAAAAGAACACAAGTGAATAATTCATTGTTCTTAGGATACTGTAGGATCAGCCTGAGGTTGCGATTGTAAAAATGAGCAAAATACCAAAAGAAAAGCTTTTGAGTAAAGACATGTTGCTGACTCGCTGTGATCAGGTGCACTATAGAGTTTTTTGCAATGTACACAGAGAGATGTATAGCTAGATTGGAAATAGTTGTTGGTTCCCCTTCACACAATGAACTGCATTGTTTACAACGACATAAAAACGAATTGGAGAGTTTGCTTGTTTAGTGTGATTTGGTGTGTTTCTTTGTGTGTCTGTGTGAGGGCATGCAAACTGCTGTTATGATTCTGTCATGTGTAAATGGGTTGTGATTTGCGATTCAGTAATAATTTAATGTGCTGGTAAACTCTCCTACAATCGCACTTCACTCATACACAGAATTACATTCCATATGCTCACAGACTGTGAAAATGTCAGGCATCTTTTTCATCAACACACAGTTCAGGTGCAGAGACACACAGTTCTGCAGGTATTCTTAATAACGTGCAAATTTGCCTGATGATTCATTGTTGCATCTATGTAAATACATTACAATATAGATTACAAAGACAATCTCCCTGTCTGCATGTCCTTCTTTTAGCCTCTTTCCTGTTTTTAAATGTAATGCATATGAAAGTCCTGATGTTAGAGCTACTTTTAGATTTAGATTGAACATTTAGTGAGACTATGACCTGATCTTACCACTTCACCAGTTTCTCAGCTCTTATGCTTTTCTGTTTTGTGTGTTAATCAGGCCATCACATAAAATCTCATGTGGCTCAACAGTCTAAACTTTTTTGGCCAGCAGGTGTCAGGATTGTAAAGAATACATTTTTATTACTTGTCAGTTTCAGTGTGTGCTCATATTTGAACCCAGACATTTCGTGATTCTCTTTTGTTATTTATCAATGTGGTATTTAAGAATATAAAAATGCTTTGAGTACAGTATAGTACAGACTCGTGTACAGTATATTGGTCAACACACTTATATTGATTCTTAAGTAGGTGAAAAGTGCATTGTCATTGGATATTGAGTTAACAAGAAATGCATTTGGCCATATAGACTGTTTTAAAGCAACAACATAAACAAACGTTACTGCGCATGCACGCTTTTGTGGCCGCATGCACGTTTTTCTAGTCAGTATTATTTTGGGTTACCAGTAGAAAAAACTTGGCATGTTAAGACTTGGCTGAACATGCAATGCAATAAAGTTACACAATATATTCAATTAAAATTAATATACAATAAAATTCAACAAATTGTTATTTAATAAAATTAATAAACAGAAAAGAACTCAACAAATTTTTATTTATTGGCTATAAAATAATATTAATATAAATATATAGGTGTTATATTATTAGCCACTAGCCAGACCGATCAACAAACACAGACAAGTTAACGCGGGCCAGGCACGTACATCCGATGAAACCGTCTATAGGCCACGCATGTAATTACATGTTTACTATTATACACCATGTATTTATTAGGAATAGATAGGATTGTCATTAGACAGTAGTCCTGTCCTAATTTTATTATAAAAACGTATTAAAAATATCTGTTAAAAACATGTTGTCATTTACAGACTATACAGTTTGATACAATCTTACAAAAAACTTACTTACCCTCATATCATTACAAAGACTTTCTTCTGCAAAACACACAAGAAGATATTTTGAAGAAAATTGGTAATCAAATTGGACCCCTTTGACCACTGAGACATTTCTCAAAGTATCCTCTTTTGTGTTCCACAGAAAAAGGAAAATTGTGCAAGTTTAAAATGATTTTAAATGATTAAGGACTTTTTATTTTTATGTGAACTATCCCTTTAAGACCAGAATATTTCTTCCAGGGTCATTGAAAAGACTGAAAATATAGCTTTTGTATCAGGGTACTTATCTGTTTCTTTAAAGACCTATATTAATAAATAATATTGAGGATTAAGGTTTAGGTGTTCCTGTTGTCATAACAAATAGCTTTATTTTAAAACAATAAAAGTATGTGTTTATTTGTCCCTGAGCATTTGTGCTATAAACTTGGGCTTTTGCAAACAGGCAAAATCTATACAGCAATGACCTTGAAGCATACATCTCAGCAGCGTGATCAGAAAAATGATTCAAATAATGTTCAGTTCATTTTATTATGTCATAATGTAAAAACTTTTCATTAATTTTATTTTTACAAAAAAAAGAATAGTCTAGCCACCATTACTGAACACATTTTTGCCGACTTTAGACTGTGTGTATATCTGTGAGTGTATGGTGTGGACGGCTGACTCATTAAGCACTAAATGAAAGTGATGAGATGTGATTTTCGAGCGCATCTGGAACAAATGGCCCAGGCGTTCTCTGCTCAGTCTGGCCAATTTTATAGCTCTGTACCCCCCCTCCACCCTCTGACAACATCTAGCAGCCCGGCACACACACACGTTTAAATCTGATATGTATTTCACCGAGCTTGTGTACGCAGTTGGTCTGATATGAATGTGATTCCACGCTTTGATGCAGAGACAGATTGTAAAGTGTGATTTTATTAAATCCTTCATTAGGATTCATCAGTGAGATTGGATCAGAAAAAGGTCACCGTGCGTATTCGGCCCTCTCGCCCTCCCCCAACAACGCCCCACTCCTGGTCTGCCTTCTCCCTCTCATTTCTCTCTCATTTGCTTTAGTTGGGGTGGGGGGGTTGGTTTGGCCGTCGCTGCTGAAACGAATTTGCTGTGAAAATGGGGAAAAATGAGCATTATGGGCTGGTGGAGGAATACAAGGTGAAAGTGACATTATCTCCCCCTCCACATCTCCTCCATCTCACCCCTCCTCCTCTCCCTCCCCGTTTCCGTTTCTCCGGCGCCCGCGCGGGACGATGGTGCCACAAATCATTTGTATGCTCGCATTTGGGTCTACAAGCCACGATGGTGCTTAATGTTCACAGAGCAGATGACTTTCAGGGGGGGATGGGGGGGGCTATTTTCTGGCACATGAAAACATCAGTTGGAGTTGGACCTGAAATCGAGAGGGAAATTGCTCACGCCATATGTCATCTTTTGCTGAGGGCTTTTTCTCCTCATCGGGCGTGTGTTGTGTATGCGTCTGTGCGTGAGGCAGTTTGCTTGGTGTTAATTGTTGTTATTGAAGTGTAAATGTGTGCTCTTGTGGGATATGCTGTTTATCTCTTGTTTATCTGTGAACCTGCTACAGTTAGTATAGTGTAGGACAGTGTTAGTCAGTGTTTTTGTTTTTTGGTATCCCCAGAGCCCCATTCAGTACAGCCCTACATCAACAACCAAACCGATATGTGCATTATGCAAAATAGTTTCACATTAAAACCATGAACTAGAAAGAACCAAACGTCATGAAAGTCATGAAAGTAATTTATTCAACCTTGTGGTGTATATGACCTTGTGTATGGTATTCTGTGGAACACAAAAGAAGATATTTTGAGAAATGTCTCAGTTGTTTTGTGTCCATACAACGGAAGTCAATGGGTGAAAAGATAAGTTATATAGGTTTTGAATGACTTGAGGGTGAGCAAAAGATGAAGAATATTACTTTAAAGCTGCTATTCCTTTTTTGTTTAGAAAAAACAGCCCTGCTTTTTTTATTTCCCAGAAGCCTCCTCCTCATGCACGCACAATATGCACATGGACACGATTCTTCCGCCACACTGGTTATATTACCATTTTTGTCTGAACTGATAACCCAACCCCAGTGTGTGACATTAAAGACAGGGATCATCACTTCTATTCACATACTACTCGTGCACAATTCTGTTACAGTCTCACACACACATACATGCACTAAAACATATAGTACAGTCCATTCACACATGGCCTTGAACTGAAAAGCATGCATGCAGCATACTGTACACACACAATATGAAGTAATACTCTTGCCCTAAAGCAGACGCCTGCACTCTCCGTGGCCGTTCCAAAGGGACCTCCATCTGTGAGATTCAAATGCAATATTTATTGCCAAATGAGACGACGGTTATTAAAAACAGTGTCTGTGTGAAAGGTACAGTATGCATGCAATGCTCCATCACACATTGGTGACTGTTGTAGTACAAACATGCACATTGTGCGATGTTTCCACAGGTTTGAAAAGATGTAAAGACAGCATGAAACCATGTTTGCAACCCATATTATTTGATGTATTTGTAAGTAAAACAGTGTATTCAGTGAGAATGAGAGTTAGTTTATTCCATCTGAAAAACATGCTTGTGAAAAGTGCGATAGGTGGACATACAAATGCATACAGCTGGGCTGCGTTGTGTCTGTAAAATGTCATAGTCGAAGAAATTGGAGTTGTACACGTATTTGTAAACTGTTGTGGCCATAGATTTTGGAATACAATTTTCACCCCCAAAAAAACTGAATTACATAGAATAGTTTTAAATTACACACTAGTAAAATAAAATCACGCACAAATGCTTTAAATTGCATACAATTATTTTTGACAGTAATTTTGAGATGTGGTGGTCTACATGACCCTGGCTGGGGAAGGTTAAAAAGGTTAAAGAGTACAGTACGAGGGCTTGGCACAGGTGAAGCTAAATGGAGAAAATTGATACATTTTGTTCACAAAAGATTACAAAAATACAAATCTTTTTTCTTTGGAATGATAATGGTTATGTATTATTCATAATAAAAGCAAGAATATGTATCAAAAAAGAAAAAGAGAATGATTTCATGTTGACTTCAAAAAGACTTTAACTAAAGCAGTGAGATCGCAATTTTACTTTGTTGGAACTTGGCATGAAAACTTTTATTAAAAACCAATTTGGCAAAGCCTAGATATGACTGTAAACCATTTTGCCTCTCGCTTTCAGCAAGTGAGAAATGAATATAAAAACTGCTGATGGTCCATGTTTCACGAGTTCCACTTCAGTTCAGCCAGTTTAGATTTATTAGAACTTAATTTAAATGTTTAAATTCACGAATATATTAAAAAAATATATTGTAATGAATTCAGGAAACTCCCAATAATACATCAGCTGCACTAAAACATTTCCTGCTTGTTTACATCTTTGTTTTCCGCCGTCTCTTGGCTTGGCAGCTAACCAGCTCTACACCATTTCTTGTAATCGAAGTGGTTCTGTCCTACCCGCTGATTTTGGGATGCTGTAGGACTGATGGTTCAATGTTTAAAGTTTAAAGAGATAAATTGGAGACTGAAAGGTGTGTAAGGAGTGTAAGATTTTGTTTCCTGCATCTATGGATGCGCATAATAGACTGAAAGGCTGAATGTGAGAGGTGAATCAGAAAAAATAAGACTTTCTTAGAAGAAAAGTGGTTAGGGTTTGCATACTAGCCCACCCACTCAGCATTTTATGATTACCTTCCTGTCCAATTTCATTACTTTTCTCTGAAAAGAGAAAAAATGCTATTTTTATCAAACGCAATTTAAATGCACTCGGAAGACAGCGAACGGTGAGGGAAGAAAATAAAAATAAATAATAAACCCTGGTGGTCTCTAAGCGCTTATAGTGACCCTCGTACAGTGAACGTTCTTTGAATGTATAAGCTTGTCAAGTTGACCACGTCAAAATGACTACATTGTACCACTTGTTTTCACAGCGGCCTTCTTTCGCAAACTCATTCTTGACATTTCGGCCCTGGCTCCTGATAGAGGCCAGATTGGCCCTTGCTAAGGGGTCCGGCACTAAGATTATCTCTCCATAATTTCCTCGCATAGATGAGAGGAACACGCTGTTTCACCTGCCTGCCAACATACATGCCAACCACCGCCTTCCATGGGGGTTTGTATGTATGTGTTAATGGTTTCTTACTTGTGTATGTCTTTTCTACTACCAAAGTAAACTAAGAGCGGTATGCTAAAAGCCCCCGGGAGCCTCACGATGATCAGGAAGTGCACTAACAAGCCATTCAAGAGCTCATCCTCCCCCATCACACATGTGTGCCATGTACACGTAACATGGGCCATTACGTTGTTAGAACACGCGTTATGTAGTAATGCGGCGTGTGCCGCGTAGATGCTGTGATTTGCAGAGCATTTTTTCTGCCGCTTGGAATGGGCTCTGGAGAGTGAAGAAAAAGAGTTTCATTCCACCTTTCATGCGATAAGCGCAATTAAACTCCACTTACCGTATGTACTTATTTTTTTGCTTAAAGATGTTTTTTTAAGTATGTCCTGTACTGTATGGATATATAGGAGTGGGCATGTAATTTTCTATAGCATTCAAATAATGGATTCTCATCCCATTGAGTATGTGGAAAGGATTCTTCCAGGGTCTAAGAGCTCAGAAGAGACCGTAACATCTATCTCCAGCCTTTATAGCCGCATGCAGTTGCTCCTCAAGGAAAGATTTTTCTCTACAACAGCTGTCTTCATTGTGTTTTTCATGTCGGTGCGCCTTGTATATGTGTGCGTGAGCACAAGAACACGTGTGTTAAAGCGCACCTGCTCCGGAATGAAACAAATGTCCCATGTCTGCAATTTACATGCAAATCAAAACACGTTCACTTTCCAGAGCTGCAATGCATTCTGGGATTGTCATTTTTTTCTTAGGTACAGTATCAGTCAAGCTGAAGTTACAGTGATTCTGGCATGTTAATATTTGCTGTTTATTATGAAATGTTTAATTGCGATTAATCTACGCATTCCTTTTTAAGCAAGGAAAACAAATCACATGTGACCCCCTCCATCATTTTAAGTCTCTCAGCCAGCATCTAAAGGATTATGTATCTGAAGGAGCATTAGAATAGCATTGCTAGAAAGCTGAGGTGTACCTTGAGTACATTAGTCAAAGTGAGTTTTGGTGTCAACGTGACTCAAAATGAATTAGCAGGTCACATGCAAGAGATAAGTTTGGGCGGGCAGTGGTAGGCGTTCACTAAAAATCACATAAATCATTTATATACTCCAAGCCCAATGTATAAGCCATAGCCTAGATGACTTTAGTAGGTGCCCGCTCATCACAAGGCCCGCTTCAACGTTTCAAATTGTTCCACCTCCCTTTTCCTATTTAACCTGTATTGCTTTATTTATATATCTGTTTAACTCGCGTAGGCCCGCTGTAATGATTTGATGGTTTTCGTGCACCCCCAGGCTCCGAATTACAGAATATCATTGAAGAAAAAAGTAGTCTTTCATCTTTGTTGCGAGGCGATATTCGTTCCTCCTACAGTTCCACATCACTGCCTCTGATTGAACCGAAAAGAAGCATACTGTCAAACTATCATGGATCTCTCGCTCTATATTTCCATTTTTTCCCTTTTACTCGCTCGCTTTAATATAGTATCTCTCTCATCCCGTGCCCTCTCATTGCGCTTCTTGTCGATTTCCCCAGTGTGCTCTTAAACTGCTAGTGTAATTTAAATATGGAGCTCTGTGTTAGCGGGAGGCACTTTGCCTCTATGATGGGGGAGAGGACGGCAGAACAATAAGCAGGAGCGAGATGGGGAGGGCGGAATGAGAATGGGCTTACATTATCACACAGCATCTAAAACCAGGGAGCAGAGGGCTTCAAACACAATGCCCGCTAACAGCCCTGCCCTAAAATGCTAAACAGACCTATATGAAGAGGCACAATGTGAGCAATTTGCGTCCCGTTTTGTTTAGCGCGGGTGTTTTTCTTTTAATTTTACATAAAAGCGCAAGTTTATTGCTGAGCGTAAAAGAGATTTGAGAGCGTGCAAGACAGAACACAGACAGTTCAGAGCAGAGATTGGCTGGGAGATGAGTAGCGGTCCGGCTCTCATGGGCTCTAGGTGGCACCTGTATGTGGACTGCACAAAAGCCAAATTGTTTTTGTGAAGTGCTGTGCTGGAAAGATAACTGAAGTGTCATCCCCGAGGATCTCAGCAATGAAGCGACTCTTTCGGTTCTGTGTTGTTGAACCGTTAACCAATAGACTTTCACAGTATGTTAACAATGATAGAGTAGAAAACGGCTTTGTTCCCATTTTAAAAATGCTACACATACACATCAATGTTGTCAAAACTGTCTGCGCTCACACTGATCATACATGTATTATGCATGCCAGGCCAGTAGTTGGCGATGCCACTTTGTAAAGAAACACCATGCGCCTGCGCACATACTCGTGGCCGGTAGTGGTGAAACGGATCCGTGCCAGAGAGAAAGTCAGTCGAGATACTTACTCCATGATCGCCACCTGTCACATTCATAGTCTGACCTCTAGAGATCCATTCGTCAGCTCTGATTGCACGTTTATATCATATTCATTTGTTATAGATATTGTCATTTTTTTAGTAATGCATGCATACTGTATGACAGCCTAGAAGTTAATCTGTTGATATCTTCAGGCTGTTCAGGCAAACTTCATTTTTTCTCAAATTCTCTAAACTGCTCATATTATAATAATAAAACATAGTAGACCAATCAGTTGTCTCTGTGACCTCTCAACAAAACCTGTCCTATCCTACCTATCCTACCATACCGGAATAAAGAAAGTTGTTCCCACCTGATAAATGTTCAAGTGTTCTAGTATTTACTATAGTAAACTATACTAAATTCCTGGAACTGTAATTGTAGTGTACATTAAATAAGTGTTTGTAATACTGTAATATATTACAGTATAATACAGTTTACTATAGTAAATACAAAAAGTTTCATCTTGATCTGTAAACTTTGTAGATTTGAATTATGAACATAGCATAGCACCGTGATACTACACTTGGTATCGTGATTTTTCAGCTGGTATATTATCGTAACATTTGTTTATGGTATCGTGACAACCCTACGATGTGGTAAAGAATTAAAAACAACATTTTTGCGCTTTTGAAAAGTTTAATGTACGCGAGACAACATTGTCTGAATTTACACGGATCAGTGAAAACAAAAAAGATTTTTTTAAAAACAAAAACGTTTTCAAAACAGACAAAACACATTAGTTGTTCAAATTCATAGTGTGTGCAACGCTTTACAGAATCATAATGTGCAATGTTCTTGTCTATCGCGCAGTGAGTTTGTCAATGTGTAGTATATTTATCGCTGTGTTTTTATATTTATATTGCACATTTTGGGGTTTTTAAATTGATATGTGTTCATAATAACACTTAGGTTCTTAGTTCTGTTTTATACTCCGTACTTTTATACCCCAACACATGTATTATATATTTCAAATAAGCAAAAACATCGATTTCACAGAGTGCCACTTACAAACATGAAAACTGTCTCTGATCCATGTCTCTTCTTCTGCTGTGGTCTTCCTTTCCCCCTATCTTATCTTTCCTTCTGTCATTTTCTTCTTTTCCTCTTCCTCCCCTCCCCCCGCTCCTCTGTGACTTGTACGGCATTATGACTAAGAGTCACTTTGAGATGCTGAGCTGCTCTGTATTGATTGGGGTTGATCTGGCTGTATCTCTTTCCCAGTACCACTCAACCGGACTTCATCAATAAACACATCCTCAAAATGATGAAGACAGGGTATAGTTAGAGAGGTATTAGCATCTCCTCACCATCATCACCGTCACCGTTGCATGGACGGTGTTGAATACTTGTTGTGGGATAATTTTCTTTCGTTTCAAGGGTGTTTCTCATGGCTCTCATAATTATTGATCTGGGAAATGTATTCTCTTCTGTCAAGCCTCCTACTTGTTTTATCATTCTAGAGCTTCGTGCAAGTCTATATGTCCCTTCTGTCTTAGTGATACTAATACTTCCTCTGAACGATCCAAAAGCTTAGATTCACTGTGAGGAAGAAATATAGTGTTACTTTGCACTCCGGTGTACTTTCAACCTCTTAACCTCTATTATTACCTCTATTCTTTTAAAAAGGGTGTTGTGTTGTGTCGAAAACAGGGAATCCAGGAGCTCAGCAATTGTTCTTTTCTACCTTTTTAATGTTGTTTTAGATTTTTGTTATACTTTACTCGCCTTAATGTCATTCCAAATTTGACGTTTGTTTGCAGAACACACAAGATATTTTGAAGAATGTTGGTAATCAAACAACGCTAAACCCCATTGACATTTCTCGAAATTTGTGTTTCACAGAAGAAAAAGTCAAATACAGGTTTTATATGTGAGGGTGAATAAATCAAAACTTTTGGGTGAACTATCTCTTCAAAATATGTCTATTTCACAAATACAATGTACATTTTCTGAGCAGTGAGATATTTTTTAATTCACTTAAGAAAGCCCTAAAAGCCCATCAGCTTCTCCCCAGTCTCCGCTTCTATGTAAAGCGTTTATTAAATGGACACACAGGGTTTTTTTGCATTCGATCTCTGAGCAGGATGTGGACTGGATAAGGTCACTTCCCACCCTTTTCAATCTGTGCATGATTACATTTCTCTGTATATGATATAAGGCATATGATCTCACTGACTCACCATATGGTGGGGAAGTAATAAGTCGTTCTCCCTGCTGATTGGACGAGAGGGTGACTTCTGTAATTAGATCAGATTAGAAGAGAGATGTGTGTCTGCTGGTGCTCTTTTGATTTTTAACTCAAAGGTTTATTTGTGACGGATGGATTCAAGTACAGTTCATACATAAACACGCCCTCTTCTCTGTATTTATGTGTTACACCATGACTGACAAGCAATTTGTCTGTCATAAATGAAAGTGCTGTGCCATATGATAACATGCGATCAGATATTTAATGTACAGTTTTGAGATGAGATTTCTGTGCTGGTCATTGTAAGGACTGGATGCGAGTGACAGGATGCAGTTGCGAAGGTGTTCTGGGTGGTTTCTAAAGTATCTCTACAGTAAGTTCCTTACAGACCTAGTCCTAGGTAGTCTCACATAGCCAGACTTTTCGATTGATGACAGAAGGTCTGGACTCCATTGCAGTTTTCATTGGCCAAAGATCTCCCTTAAGTGTGTCTGACTGCCATTTAAAGCAACCAAACGCAGATCGACTTTGTTTAATTCAGCTGGCAACATAAGTCCCGAAGATATTCTGATCCCTGTAAGTCTATGGGAATTTTTTACTGCTTTGAAAGTAACAACACATGTCTTACTGTACATCAAAAAGTTGCAAGGTTTCATCAGATGCACATTACTGGCCCCATGTTAAATGCTGGTCTGTGTTTATTGATCGGTCTGGCTAGTGGCTAATCATATAACTATTTATATTTTATTTAATTTGTAATAATATTTTATTGTATATGAATTTTTTGAATAAACAATTTGTTGTATGGGTCGTGCAACTTTGTCACATTTAAGTTTAGCATCTGTGCATCTGATGAAACCTTGCAACTTTTTGATGTACAGTAAGACATGTGTTGTTACTTTCAAAGCAGTAAAAAATTCCCATAGACTTACAGGGATCAGAATATCTTCGGGACTTATGTTGCCAGCTGAATTAAACAAAGTCGACAGTTCTTCCACTGGTAACCCAAAATAATACTGACTAGACATACTTTTAACTTGCTAGCTAATGTCATTTACTTGTTATTTCTTTTGCTTGTTATCAGAAATAATCTGCAGGGACTCTATTCTTTGCGAATGTGTTGGGCCACAAAAGCGTACATGCGCAGGAACGTTTGTATATGTTGTTGCTTTGAAACCGCATGAAGCACAGAGTTCATTCTTATTGGTAACCTTTAAAAGTATCAAAAATATTTAACTAATAAATGTACACAAGACAGGGGATTCCAGTGAACATCTATAAAGCTTTCTGTAAAATTTATAATTTTTGTAATAAAAATATGTGGCTTTGCTGGTTGATAACTAATATATTTATTATTCTGTCATTTGAACTCTATTATGTAAAGTAAAGTCTGACTAAAAATGTATAATTCTCAATTACTCTTTTTTATGTACTTCTTTATAGTCTGTGACTTGTATGTCTGTGTGTCTGTAGCATATGTCAGGGGATCTGTGGGGATAATTAGGGACTTGTATTGTATTAGTCTCCCACTGCTGTTCGGCCTGACTGGGGGTTCTGTTGTCTCCAGCAGGACGTCTTTATTGCTTTAACAGGGTTTACTCCACTATTTCTCTCTATTCCATTCATCAAATATACTGTTCTACCCCCACCTCACCTCTCCTTTCAGAATTTCCCTAAAAAATCAATAGCTTCAGTTTTAGTATTTAGTACATTGCTGCACCACATTTACCTTAGTGAGACCTTTTTGCTTTTTAGAAACTTGTTTCACCCACAATGAGGACAAAATTAATATGAACTATTTTTGAACGCAGACTCTTAAAGATAAAAAAAAAACATAATGCTCTGCATATACTTCCATAGGATCTCACTGTCAGGAACACACGGCTAAAGTTTATTTGTAACTGTGCCTGAGTGTTTCTGTGATATTTTATTGCAGATGTGATTAAGATGGCATTACATTTAATTAATTCATTTTTTTAACCACAATTAAAAATGTATATATATACATTTGCATTATATAATAACAATTCAAACCAATTGTGTTTATTTTAAGCACAAGCAAACCGTTTTAGTACGTGTTTTAGGTTTTACACTGTGATACAAATTTCTAAATTTTAAATAATGTAACATATTTTTAGCTCTTTGGTTTAGCTCTTTGGTTTAGCTCTTTGGTTTAGCTCTTTGGTTAACTTATCTAAACTTGTCTGTAGTTAAAGAAACATGTGAACTTTAACTAACAATGACCTCTGGACCAATTGGTAAAAAGCAACGAGTATAAAGCGATGTTGAGAGAAGTCTATAGTATTTTTATACATACAATATGGTTTGTCTATTTAGTCGTTGTTAAATTGAAAATACTGTTTTAGGTGTATTTTAAATTACAAACATTTCTTAATTTTTTTGGGAGCATCCCACAGCATCAGTTGAATGGGTTAAAATGTTTTTTGTCGTTGTGCTTTTATGTCATACTGAGTTACCTTAAGCTATTAAAATAAACAAAAACAAAAAAGAACATTTATACTTGGATTCCGGAAAGATTTTTCTTTTTTCAAAAAAGGGTTTCATTGAAAATCTAAAAAGAAACATTCGGTCTATGAAGGGCCTCTCCTCTTCAGGTTTGACTCTGTGGAAGAGAGAAAGAGAGAGAGAGAGAGAGAGAGAAAGAAAGATTTTTCTACTTGTATTGATATGTATATATAGATAATTATATACTTTTATTTAATTTCTATCTTAACCTGGATTTGTACAGAATGTTTATATTTAATTTTCCTGTGCTTTGGCAATGTAAGAATTATTTTATTATGCCAATAAAGCTTCTTTGAATCTTGAGAGAGAGAGAGAGAGAGAGAGAGAGAGAGAGAGAGAGAGAGAGAGATAGGGTTCTGTCACTTCTGTCCCCACTGAATTCAAACTCTGAGCCCGAGGGAAGATATGTGAGCACTCGTGTCAAAAGGCATCTCACCCAAGGGGCCTTACTTTTCCAAGCCAAGCTGTGTTCCTCCTTTGACAATGGAGATGACTTTTGTCTTTTCAGTGTCGCATTAATTGCATTCCAGCTTCACCACACACACAAACAAAGAGACAAAAGCACAAGTTTCTATCTTTGCCTCAGTCTGTTAAATCTCACTGTAGCGCCGCTGTGCTTTTTCTCAATCTCATTTCTCATCTCGCACATTTATATTCCTCTTCTTTGTTTAATGCGGATCTGATAACCACCGCAGCTGAACTATGACCTGCCTCCACACGCACGAGATCATCCTGTCCTTCATTTTCATCTCTGTGACCTCACATAACCCAAACCGTCTCATTTTCTCCTTCCTCGTGAAGTATTGAGATAGGATGCAAATGTTCTTCACTCAGTAGAAATGTCTTTAGAATATCATGTATTTACTTGACAAGACAAAGTGTGACTTTTTTCCTACCGAATATATTCAGAATTACGTTTGTTGTTGTAACCCTGCTGGCAAATTGTTTTATTATTCTAGATTTAAACCTAACAAGATTTTTTTTTACTCTTAGACCTTGAAAAACATTTTAAGTTGTATGCACTAGAATACACCAGAAAGATTTTTGTTATTAGATGTTATTATGTTTGTAGTGCAACCCGTTGCCAAGATATCATTGTTTAACTTTTATTATTTTAGTGCTAAAACCCAATATCCAGTATGTCTGGATCAAAGTCACTCGAAATGATGGAACAGGTCACATTTATTTATAATAAGTTTGAAGAACATTCCCTGAAAACATAATATTTCATGCACTTTTGCTTTTGAAGTAAATCTGTCTTGTTTTGAAGCATTTTCCTCTTTGGCAAGTGTGAGGAAGTGTTGTGGTTATGTAAGTGTGCTTTATCCACTTGATAAATGGCAACCAGAACAATTTTTTGATGGGCTAGTGAAGGCCAAATGCGTATCAATATTGATTTGGTTTGCTGAAGACATATTTCAGTCCTTCCTCATCACAGATGAAATATAAGTAGTCCGTGCGAGGCTTTTAATGTTGGCAGCCTATCGAAGGCCCTAATATAGTATTCAACTTTAATCTTTATGAATTATGAATTTTGCTCTGTGGTCGAGAAACCCGAATTAACATAACCCCGCTGACCGGCTCATGTTTTTTTAAAAGATCAGGCTTTATTTTCTCCTTTTCTTTCTCTTCTGCTTTCACAATCAAAACCGTCGTTATAATATTAAACAAGGTCATTTACATTTTGATGCTGAATTTAATAGTGTGGTATTGATCTGCGGCTGACACGCTATGCTCATTAAATCACTGAAGGGGATGAGGGGTGCACACACACACACACAACTCCTCTGATCCGGGCTGTATTTATGATGGGATGGTAAAGGTATGTACAGATTCCTGGAAAGCTGCTTTTTAAAATTGAAATGAGACGCACTCCTGAAGGAGGCAAAGCAGTGATGTGGCGCTCGTACGCGCACCTATCATGTCAACCTTTTCAAATAACAACTGACTCTCTTTGCGGCTTGGTAGGCATGTTGTCATGTTGCTACGCTACCTGAATGTCAATATGCAGCCGGTGCCGAAGACTGATGGACGTCTGCAGGTGTGGGAAGGCCAGAATTCCGCTTTTCCATTCAGCCATCACTCAGTACTTAAAGAAACAGTTCATACATTTTGCACAGATAATGACATGATGCAGGTGTAGTCTATAAGCATATTTATGTTGTTAAATGCTAGATTCTGCTCCAGAAAGGTCTAAAAGCACCATAGGTTAACATAAAAATACTTCTGCAGCTATATGCAATATCTTTGTGCAAAGAATAAACAGAAACGTTTAACTTCTGTATACTATCTTCTTTTAGATGTAGCTCGCAAATTCAATTTGCACAGATACTTTGTAAACTTGCCATGTTGCTATTGGTTACATACATTTTTGTTTTTATTGGTGTTTTTTATTTACTTAAGTCAACATAAAATGGAAATTGTGATTTTTTGTCTTGTTTTACAGGGCGGAAGATTTCAACCTTTGGTTGTGCATTGATAGTATCACTGGATGTTAGAAGCCTGGTTATTGGACTGTCAATATAGGCCTATAATAAATAAATAATGTAAATACATAAATAAATATTATAAGTGCATGAATTAAAATAAGACTCATAAAGCACTGATAAATAATGCATTATTAAAACTGCAATACTCCATAAAAAGAATTGTCAGTTTTGATTTTACTTTAACAAAAACAGGGGGTTCTGGGTTTAGTTACAATCTTTAAGATGTTTTTTCTTAAAATTCTTACAGTAAATTAAAGACAAATTGTTGACATCCAGTAAAAGAGCCTATAAAATTAACATAACTAAATTTGGTCTTAGAGAAATTTGTGAGAAATTTACATTCTAACACCTCAGATTATTAAGGATTACTTATGTTATGACTAGTGTTGTAGTTGAGACCATCTAAACCGAGACCAATCAAATTAATGATGTTAACACATAAAATGCACCAGCAATTTCCAACAGTCATTGTCATTGAAGTCATTACAGTTTGATGGAAAGTAAATAGATTAGTACCATGGTAAGACCTAAGAAAAGCACCTCAAAACTGAAGCTTATAGGTTGGATTTATATAGGTTGATCAATATTGGTATGTTTTATTATAACTGCAGATATCATAGTGTAAATGTTATTGTTAAATTCACAAAGCAGATGCCCACAACATTCGTTTGAGTCATTTTAATCAATGAACAGTAGCTGTCTTTCCTGTCCTTGTTTGTTTGTTTCATTGCACAAGACGTCTTAAAAGATTTACAAGATAAAGTCTCATGACACACCAGTCTGTTCCTCACATCTCTCTTTAGTCATCCTGTAGCTTTCTGAGTTGTTTTGCATCATGGATTCAATCTCATTTTATGCTCTAAATTATCAGTTAATGAATTTATGGCTTGGTTTTTGAGAACATTGGCTTCCTAATAAGATTGTTAGTCTGTCGAAAAGCATGCCACACTCATTATGTTTCCCAATGCCGTGATTAAGTTGATTTGCCGGGTAAATCCATCAAAAGGGACAGCCGCATATACAAACCAATACACATAACATGCTATAACATGATTATATGATTTAATAAGTTATTAATGTAGTACACCACCAAAGTAAAGTCAAAGAGCTGAGCAGAAGAAACGCTAATGCAGGAGAGGCGATCGGCGAGCAGCCATGCAGAATGCATTTTATCATTTCGATATTTGCTTAATTCAGCCTTTGGTAGGTTAATATGAACAAAATAAGCGAGTAATTGAAAAGTGAAATTGTTCAGTGGCGCTGCACCTAAACATAAAGTTGGTCAAGGATGTGGAAACAGATCAGTCAGTAGTGCGTCTCCTATTAACCACAGTTTGCCATTTGTTGTTGTGATGATGAATGCAGATTTCTTTGATGCGTGAGATGTTGTTTTGTTTTGTTTTTAAACTAAAGCACTTTTTCTTTTTGCAAGCATGCATTGTAAAGCTGTTTTATGTTTTACACTTTAAAAGACAGCCATAATATTTATGGAGGTTATTATTTTCCGAAGTTTGTTTGCATGTAAAACAAATTATTGTGCTGAGCACTATGGGCTCGTGATTTTATTTGTGATCATCACAGAACGGAGCCAAATACTCCGTCTAGCTGTCCATAAATAATTCATGGCCCTCGTGGAGAAAGGTTCGATGGATGGCATGTTGTTTACTGTCACCCATCCAGAAGTTAACTAAATTGACAGCTTAAAAGAATAATGAAAAGAGATGTCATTTCAAGCCAAAATGCCTTTTATTCTCTTCCTCTCTCTCTCTCGATATATGTCACCGGAAACAGCCCAAACGACATCTTAATGGTGTCAGTTCTGCCGTTATTGACCGCTGCCACCTCCTCTTAGCGTCGAGTCTGTCACAAAAAATGTCACTGGCTTCCTTTGTCATGGTTGAATGTAAATAATATAAAGAAAACTCACATCTGCAGAGCATTGGGGGAGTCTTTAATGTCACGTGCACTTCTTTAATCCACAGCTGTGTGATACTCAAATAAATGACCTTAAAGAGGACGCAACTGTTTGTGAAAGCAACGTTTACTAAACAGCTGCGTAGCCCTTTTAAATGTTTACAAAACCTTTTAGTGACCAGGGGTCAGAGAAAAAAATGTAAAAGCATTTATGGATCGATCAATGATTTAAGGAGTTTAGAAGATTTGAATTTAGTAAATTGCCTTTTCTAAACATTTCTCAAATATTGGGCATGTAAAGTAGGGGCTGTAAATACAGGGGCTAGTTGTCACACTTGAATATTTCTTAAAATAAGTTCATTTTCTCAAGTCTTGGCTACAAAAAAATATGGAACATTTCTTTTTGACCTGGCAATAATATCAGTTCTTGTGCTGACCTTTTGTGATGTGCATGTTGTTTACAGACATTGATTTGATAACAATACATTCCACAATATTAATATTTAAAACTGTTAGAAAAAGGTTTAAAGAAATTGTGATATATTTTATATAGACGGTTTTATCTGACGTACGCACCTGGCTCGAAGTTATCTACTGGTGTGTGTTTGTTGATCGGTCTGGTTAGTGGCTATTAATATAACTATTTATACTTTGTTTAATTTATATTAATATTGTATAATAATTGTATTAAAGGGATATTTCAGAGGCAAACTAAAACTACACCATGTTTTCCTCAAGGCATCCTAGTTGTATATGACTTTCTTCTTTCAGACTGATACAGTCAGAGTTATAATACCATTTATCCTTTTTCTTCCAAGCGGTAGAATGGTAGTGAATGGTAAACTTTTTTTGAAGCTTCAAAAAGTGCATCCATCGATCAAAGAACTGCTCGACGAAGGTCTTCTGAAGCGTATTGATGTGTTTGTTTAAGAGAAATATTCATATTGACAAAGTTATTAACGGTAATGTCTTACTTCCGATATCCCTCGGCTGCGCGTGTTGTCTTCTTTTGACTGTCATATACTTCTTCCTTTGTGCAAACAACAGTTTCACTTTCACATTAGTTTTTAATTACATCTCTCCTCTTCACATCTCCAGTGTTCCCTAATAAAAGTGAAGGTCAGAAGTGTGTTTGAGACAGAGCGTTTAGGAGGAAAGTCTCTCTCTCTACCTCCTTCATACACACAATAACACACAAATGAAAGTTAAATCTACGTGGTGTGCTGTAGCTCTTTTCACCTGTCATCTCCCATTAAAGTGTGCTGCGAGTGACCTTGGGCCGTCTCCCGCCGCATTAGGACCGTAGGGGAGTGAACATTGTCTCAGTGTTGAGTTAACGTGATGATAACTCTGTGAAATCAGGCCCGCGCCCTGCACCGGCTTCTATTACGCCTCCCCAAATTAATTTGCAAGGTTGATTCTGCCTCGCTAATGCATATGGCGCATGCTAACCTGCCCACTCGCCGCGCCGTCTAATGCTCTTACGTCCACACAAACATTCAAGGTTGGACAAGTAAATTGAATAGCAGTCACTGTTGTGAGTCACGTCAATCAATTTAATATAGAAAGAAATGTTTCGTTTAATAGAAATAAGAAAATGATCTAAGTTTTTATGTAATAAAAAAACAATAAAGCACTATTATAATCCAAAGTGAGCAGCATAAAACTTATCATACAACTTTTTATGTTATATTCTAATCCAGGTGACAGCTTTATATGAAAAACTATCTTAAATTGAACTCATATGAACATTTTTGATTAGTAATTGAGTAAATGATGAAAGAATTTTCTTTTTGGGTTTACTGTCTCTTTAAGAAAGAAAGCGGTAACAGAATGAAAGCGCAGAAGAATAGAGATTCGTTTCACTGTTAATGCAAGCTGACAGCTAGTAGCTCTTTCCTCTGTGCGTGCTTTCTCTTTTTTCATACTAATCCAAATAAGTCACCAATCAGCACGTATTAGACTAGTTTAGTATTACGTGCGTCTCTGACGGCCGGGCCAGTCAGCTTAATGATTGATTCGGTGGTTACGGGAGAAATGAGAATGAGAGATATATTCGGGTGAGGGGGGAGGGAAGGACGAGGGAGGGAACGGTCACATTAAAGTCTTATTTACTCTGTCTTTTTGCTTAAGAGGCTGATGGGATGTGACACGGTGCTATGAGAGTGTTACGAGGGTGTTTGCATCTTGGGCGTGGGACAGAATCTTTTATTCTGTAAAGTGTTTTTTTTCTTTTAGAAATGCCCTTGCTGGCTTTGACTTGCAGTTGTAAGAAATTTGAGAATTGCCATAAAGTGTGATGCAAATTGTTGCTTTATTTGGGCCAAGAACCGCCCACTAAAACCGGAAAGGGGGCGTTTGTTTAGTGTGTCAAAGCACAAGCTGTGCTGGGTTATGTTGTTCCATATGGGGACTGGTAAATTGAAAATGAAGGCTATTATGCTCATTTTAGTTTTCAATCAAAATGTTCCATAAAACAATTTACAAGAAGAATGTGGTGTGTGTGTGTGTGTGTGTGTGTGTGTGTGTATATATATATATATATATATCTCAAATAAAAATTTTACTAAAAACTTATGTTGTTTAAAACCTGTCTATGACTCAAAAGAAGATATTTTGAGATATGTTTTTTGTGTCCATACAATGAAAGGGGGTCAGTGTTGTTTGGTTGCCAACATTCTTCAAAATATCTTCTTTTGTGTTCTGCAGAAGAAAGAACGTCATACAGGTTTAATAAGACATGAGGGTGAGGAAATAATGAAAGAATATTTAGAATTGATCAAGTATTGTATCTCACGCAGTGATCTTTTGAACCTCAGTACTTGTACCTGAAGTCTTCCCCCTCGACCAGGTGCATTTACAAAATGTGTTACAGAAAATATCTCATTATTTTGTCTTGTCTTTTCACTTATCATTCGTCCATAAAATCAGTATTCCGATCTCATCTTCGACCCTTTATGCTCTTTCTCTCACTCCCCCACTTACACATAGAAATAGTTTATGCCTCTGACAAGAAAATACTTCTAATCCTGCGGTTTGTTAGGGAGCGAACACGTGCGATCGGCCGGTTATTATTCAGCGTGGAATTTTCTTTGCGGGGTGTTTGTGGTTTCCATGGCAACTAAGTATAGTGCACAGACACTAGCGACAGCCTCTTCCCCTCATGGTGCCATGCGGGGTAGTGAAAGATGGTAAACATTCAAAGGCCTGCACTTACTCGCACAAGCTCTAATCTGCCACTCATAGGCAGATAAAGAGAGTTTTTATTATTCATGTTTTTCAATATGTTTGCATTGAATGTGCAGTGGGGGTTGTGTGCACACTTTCATGTGTGGACACTATTTGTGGAAATTTGATTGTTTTCCACGTAAGTCAATTCACGGTGAGATGTCTGTAATTTAATGTCTTGCATTATTTGTGGAAGAGTGTGTGCCTGTGGTTTATGTTTGTGTTCAATAAAGACTCGGATAGAAAATCATCCATTTATGCGCTCCTGCTGAGCTGTGTACAGCAAAGATCGGTTTCATTATAGCTTGATGGCTTATATTTTCTTTTTCTTTGTTTAGTATTATAATTTGTGTTCTTTTCACTTTAGCCGTGCTTTTCCTTTATAAATAAACAGTTATACAGAAAGCGAATATAATTCGAATATAAGTACACACTTTTTTATATCGTTATATAATAGTAAATAAATCATGTCATGTATTTCAGTAAGTCAGCGGTTAATTTAGTTAGATGGATTCAGTAAGTCGGCTGTTTTAAACTGTTGGTCTGTGACTTACTTGTGAGTTATTTTGTAAGTTTCATTACAAAAAATGGCATCATATTAGTCGTTCATTCGTGAATCAATCTATACTGGTTTCACTGCGTGTTTGTTGCTGTGCTATATGTACAGATAACAAGTTTTTCACCGTATTTTAGAGATCTCTAATTTACATACATTTTTCTTATGTATTTATGGCAAAGATCAGCAATTTCATTTCAAATATGCTGGCACGTCGATAACTCCAAAACCATGTGACTAAACCAACTATATGCCAACTAGTCACAAGACCAGTAAAAGTAAATAGGACTAGTAAACGTTCCACCATATTTGAACTTACTATTCTGATCTGTATGTTGCCATGGAAATGCAATTTATTCATTTAGAAATAACCTCCAAATATTCACATATTAAACAATATTTTTGAATGTTTTCTCTAACAAGTGTAAGTTTTGTTTCAGAAGTCATTTGGATTTAATACTGGATAGATGCTCTTTTTGGAGCTTTGCAATCCACCCAGTTCACCCAAAAATGTCAAATTCTTCCCTCATGTCATTTCAAACCTGTATGACTTTCTTTCTTCTGCAGAACACAAAAGAAAATATTTGGTTGATATAAATGTTGGTAGCTGAACAACTAACCCATTTACTTCTATAGTACAGACACAAAACCAATGCAAGTACCACCATTGTTGGGTTGCCAAAATTCTTATTCTTATTTGTTGGTTCAGTTAAATAAATGAAGACATGTACATCTGTGAAAGTATGAGAGTGAGTACATTTTGAGAGAATTTTATTTTTGATGAACTGTTCTTTTAACAGAACCAAATAAAAGAAAGTCATGTGCTTCACATATTTCATTTTTGTGGTGGCATTTCTGAATGAAAATTGGTTGAAAACTGAAAACTCAAGGCGAGCTGTCATGGTCGGTGACCTTTCAAAGGTCGCAGGTCAGGATGATGGTGGTGACCCCTCTTTACCCATTAAACGGCGATCTAGAAGAGCTGTCAGCTGACCAATTTTCATGCCACTAATTCATTTCAGACATCTCATCCGTTCGCGTGTGCGCGTGTTTGTGCATGCGTTATCTTATCTATGCCCCTGGAGACGCCAACAAGAAAATCTTTAAAAGCCGCTACTTGTCTTCTCATCGAGGGAACCCCCTTTCATTTCATTTCACATTTTCTCTCAGTTCTACCTCAGAGGAGAAGAACAGACGGAGAAACCGGAGGATGTCTCGCTTTTAACACGCTCCTCTAGTGCAACCTGTAACAAGAGCTCTGCCAATGAGAGAAAACACAGAGCCAAGATGACATTTTCTCTCTATTCCCAGCAGAGCTCTTTTCTGTTTCTGTTTCGTTTCGAGATGTTGGAAGCCCCTGATTGTTTGTTTGTTTGCTAGCTTGCTCGTGCGGTCGATGAGCAGCGTTTGTGCAGGGATGACTCTGTTTTCCATCTGGAGGGGCATGTTTGCCCTACAAACTCAGCAGGGGTGTGATGTCATATTAGTGTTGGTGTGCGCGCATGTTCTGACTCAGTGGTTTTGATGTGTGAGCGTAGCATAAGGGAGGAATGTGGGACAGAATGAAGGATTCTGATTGGGTCAAATTTGCAACAACTGCTCCCAAATTCACATCGCATTGATTTTCCATTGGTGCACCATATATGCGTTGCCCGCTTTGCCGTCTTGTCAATAATATCTTGCTGTAGCTTTTTACAGTTTTCCTGAATAAATGTGCTTTGAGTTATTCTTTCCTGTAAAGAAAAAAATTGAGTTTCTTCAGCTTAAAAGGGGTCCAAAGAGCTCTAAATGGACTGTTGTGCTTATAAATGTGCATGCCGTTTGTTTTGCATTTCATATTGACGCATATTTTCATTTATCTCTTTTTCATTTGGCCACTTACACACACACACACACACACACACACACACACAGACATGCAAAGCCTAGTATGAGCTGCCTACCAGGAATTCCAAGTATCATAAGTTTGCTTGACGTGAAGGTTATTTCAAATAGGCAGCATAATTACTTTGCCTTCAAAGATCAATGCCCCTTAGGTATTCTGGACAAAGTGTAGAGCATTACTGCATGTACACTTTTGTGGAGAGCACCATCCCAGAATGCACTGGAGCGGCTGACAACATATGCGCTGTTTTAATTAAATATTGAAACATAGTTGTTTAATGAAAATTGACTTTTTAAATCAGTTTTTGTCTGTGATATGTATTTTTATGCTTATTAGAGTATGACATGCAACATGCAAATGGAAGACTATTCAAGTCAAATTGTGAGTCGAGCTTCCCTTGCACTTTGTGTGAAGAATCATGTTTGTGTGTTGCTGCTGTCTATGTAGGGCATTTATAAATCAGTCACTTTTACTTAAGATGCTGCCGTAATAGTTTTTTATTATGTAGACAGCAAGAAAATTCACATAACTATATTTTGAGGACCCACACATGTAAGCAAAACCTGACAAAACTGCACAAAACTTCTTTTGGGGGATGTCCTGATTTGTAAAAACACTATAAAATATAGTAAATAAAGCTTGCACAAAAAAGAGTTAGAGTCTGGGTAGGTTGTAGTATTTTTAACTAACGGTGTATAAAGAGAACGTGTGGTTTACAAATTCGTGAATTTTTGTTCACTAAAAATGCCAAACATTTTCTATGTAGGTTAAGTGTTCGTGCATGTGTGTAATCATATATGTGAGTTATATATGTATATATTCACACAAAAATGGACAAAGCCATAGAAAGAGAGAGAAAATAAATAGGATAATGTCACTCTTCATTTGCATTCCACCTCTCAAACTTTTATTGCTGTTCGCATCCCCGGAGCGTGTACCTGACACTCACAAATCACACATTGACCAGAACACTGAATACACATGCATGTTTACATTGCGCGCGCACGCACAAATTAACATATTAAACATTTATAAATCAAACATTCATACATGCTCCCTGTTTCCTCATATCCCACAATCCCCATAGTTTTGCATTAGCATTCATATAGATTCATTGCCTCAATCTCACATCCCAGCCACCCTCTAAAACAACACATCCAAAATGCAACACCACACACTAACCAACACACCAGCGCTCAAACGTCTATATAAACATAATCGCACCAAATCCAAAAACACTCACAAACACATGTAAATACAAGCCACAGTTCCGAGTACATGAACAGCCGTAGAGAACAATTTAGCAATTTAAATCTGATTCAGATTCACAATCTACTCACACACTCGTGTGAAAAATATATGAATGATTCATTCATGCACGCATGGGGCCGACACACGCTCATGTAAATCATACTTTCCTGTTTCATGAATTATATAGATGTCTCAAAGGTTCTTTAGCAATAGATGTAAGAATTTAAATAGAAATTACATTATTCATAGCCACACCTCTTTCCCTTTACATGTAATGTGTGTAAAAATACATGTCAGGACTGGACGCTCATAAATACACCTGGGGACGCTATAACACCTGACGCTGTCTCTTCTCTTAACCAGTGATAATGGAGTTCCCTTCTCTTACTATAGTTACCGGGCCTACACATCTCAATAGGACATGGTGAAATTAAAGGCCGAGTATAAACCCCAGAAGCATCGTGCTATTTTCAGCTAAACAAATGATCTGTGGAAGGTGCCATTCAATTTGCACTGACCAAATTTAGACATGTGAATGTGTGTTTTGTGTCACAGCATTTCAGCTAAAGTGCAAGAGGAACAGCCACTTTTTTATAGTTTAGAGTTTTTATATGTCTGTAATGGTTTTATGAATAGTCTGCAATTTAGAGATGTTCAGAATGATTTGACAGCACTAACTTGCTCATTTCATTCTTGAAAACACATATAATAAGGAGCTTGACTGTTAAAGGTTCTATAAAGACTCGCTGTATAAATGTGTGATCACAATACAGAGACATTTAGACAATCACAGCAGCACGTCATTATGGTTTGGAGTGGCCTAGTTTTTAGTTTTTTGTTGTTTGGTATTCAGTATAGGCTGCTTTTTGTGCCAACATATTGACTTGTTTAGTTTTATAATGGATGAATAATACCATTACTAAATAATGAAGAAAAATGTATCTAAGCTAATAATTAAAGACATCTCAGACTGAGACCACCTGGATGATAAAATGCCAAGTTGTAAACAAAGGGTGACGACAAAGAAGTTGTTTATATATCCGTTTTGGTTTATTTTGCAATGCTTTTTTAAAACGCAATTCGTAAAATCGTAATTCAAATTTTCATTTATTTATATTAATTCATTTAGCAGACACTTTGATCCAAAGCAACTTTTAACATTTTGAGTTTAATAATAATATTTCAGATAGTTACATTTGTGTTATTCATGTTTTTTGTTGAGTTTACTATTATTATAAAATGTGGAAAAATCGAAATGAACCTAAACACTTGAACAGTTGTTGTTCACACATACATAAACACATATACAGTAGCAGTTAAACCACTAGACTGAAATCTTAAAAATCATTTAATCTCAAGTATGCTTACATTTCTAAAATTATTTTTGTAGAAAAAAATATATCATATAAACATATTCATTTAATTAATTAGAAAACAAAACAAATAAATCTGCATGTTTAACTAAAATCTAACCTTGCTTAGCCACTACTTTGCTTTTGGTTTTTTAAGTGGAAATAAAACACAAGTCATCTGTAGTTGTACTAATATTTGGTTTTTGAGTCCTGCTGTCTTCCCCGAGAGAATAAAGAGGTACAAAGAAGTGAGGAAGGGTTAATGGTTTTAAAAGATGACTGTATTCTGTTCAGCGGCAGGTGCGGATTGTGTTCTTTGTCTTCTCCACGCGAGCACTATTTACTTGCACTCAACTCTTCAGCACAATAGAAGCGAGAGGAAACACAAACTTTCCCGAACACAAAAGGAAGTTATAGCCTCAAATTACAGGTGCTCCGCACTTAAACACCCAACACACATTTTGCACGTTCACCTGGCAGATTGAGTCGGGGGTAAAGGTCACATATTTTGTTCTTATCTGCCCAAGACTAACAAAACGTTACTCCAAGTGAGAGCTGTGATGGTTTGATGGTTTCTGTTCAATCAGAGGTGGTGATGTGAATCTACAGGAACGAAAAACAACTTGACTCGTAAAATAATAGATAAATACTTTGATCATTCACTTGTACTTCCATAAACGTTTCAGGTTCATACAGAAGAATAAAACATCATTGCCGATGTAAAATGTATAACTGGCCTTTTACAGAGTTGTGAGTGGAGCATTGTAATGATCTTTTGTTTTTGTACTATGCGCAGCATCAATAGAACAAATATTAGCCTTCTGAGGTGTGTGTGTGCTTACGTGTTGACCGCAGCGACCGAACATCTGTTTGGTGTTCTTGGAAGGGATTAGTTTAGTTTGGAAGTCTCCACACAATCTGCTGCCCCTTCACTGATCAAACAAAGCTGTTATTTCAACTGGGAGGGTCATACCGGGGGATTTATAGCCTACATTTTCCTTCCACTGATTTTCCGATACAAAAGAAAAGGACTGCGGTTTCAAGTCAGCATGAAATCAAAATTGATTTAGTATTTGCTTTGTTTATGTATTCATGGTTTTTGTGATTTGATTGGTCCACATTATTTCATAAAAATTAGAATATTTTATCAAAATATAATAAGAAACAATGTTTCTTATCTGCTGATGTCACAAAACCATCAAATTTTTAAAGGGGTAGTTCAGGCAAAAATGGAAATTCTGTCATCATTTACTCACCCTCATGTCATTTTAAACCTGTATGACTTTCTTTTCTTCTGCAGAGCACAAAAGAAGATATTTTGCAGAATGTTGGTAACCAAACAATGGTGGCACCCATTGGCTTGCATTGGTTTTGTGTCCATACAATAGAAGTGAATGGATACCGCTGTTGTTTTTTTACCAACATTCTTCAAAATATCTTCTTTTGTGTTGTGGAGAAGAAAGAAAGTCGCACAGGGTGATTAAATGATGAATTCATTTTTGGTTGAACTATCCCTGAAGTCCTTTTTTAACAGAATTACAGTAGCAAAATTGGTTGCAAATGGCTTTTAATGTTGTTATTTCTACTGCAGCCTGCCAGGTTGCAGACAGACACCTTCATGATGCGCAACATCCGCACCTGCATGATCACGGACACAACTGATGCACACGCAGAGAACAAATCGCAAAAATATGAACTCATATCAGCTTGCTCACATGATACATCGACTGCAGGCCAGATGTGAACATTCGCACTCAACCTGTAGTTCTTCTAATGAACCCCCCCTGCCGCACGCGCTCACGCACTTTCTCTGAATTGCAATGACCGCCGTCACCTTCTCTCGCTCCTCATTTCTCAAACACCCCCCACCCTCCGCTCTTCTGCAGTGTTTGTTGTTTAAATGGCATTGAGAAAATTGCCCACTTTGGCCACTTCGAAACTCCAGCAGCTGTCGGTAATCGCCTTTGCCAGTGTGTGTGTGTGTGTGTGTGTGTGCGTGCGTGCGTGCGTGTGTGTGAAAAGGGTCACAGCTAGCAGCCCAGAAAGTGCCATTAAGAGAAAATGATAGTTGTGTGTCTGAAACTCCATTACACACCAAACACTTTAAAGAGTGGACTACGCTTCATTATAAGCTGCCATGAATTATTCAAAACTCTCTTTTTGACTCCATCTTTTTATGTCTTAAGACCTTAACCTGCACGAAAGCTTTGATGGAGGAGAGAGAGAGACAGGGCATGACCATCCTTGCTATATCGGAATATGTGCCTCTGGTCTTCATTTTTTTCGTAAGACAAAAAAAGTGAGATGGGTTATTTTCAACAAGAATAGAACAAAGGGTAAATGCAAAGAGAAGTATGTGTATGAACATGAGTCAGGAACACGACGAGATGTGTTTTCCGAGTCTAGATTTTAATGATGTTGGCCGTTTGTTAAGGGGGGAAAAAGACATTCAAGAGTGTGTCAGCGCTTATTCATCTGGCGAGTGTGTATGTGCGCAGGCGTGCTTAAGGCCATGGTGACACTGCCCCCCATCTGTGTTGTGACTATTGTAATTACCCATCATGCACTGCCACTGAGTACATTAAGTGAGAGGAGAACATAAAAAACCTTCTGCTGCCTCTCTGTCTCGCTCTTTCTGTAGAAATACATTTCTCTAAAGGATTTCATTAGAAGTGTGTGTAAAACTATTTACGTCAGCGCTTTTATTGCATACGGCCACTTTCTTTTCTGTTACTCGTAAGGAAAGTGAAAACCTTTTCCGGCCGGCTGTCATTAAATAGCTGCATGGCGCGGATGAAAAAGCTGTTAGATAATGACTCGCTTCGTCCTTTTAACAAAGAGTTAAAAGCTATTGCGCATTAATGCATTATTAGTTGGAAAATATCATTGCTTAATGTGAAGCTGTATTGTAAAATTGTGTATCGGTTGCATCACGTGTTTGGTTCGTGTTCATTGGAAAATCCGACACAATCTCAGAGCAAAAACATAACTAGTTTACGATGTGGCTAATTTTGGCTAATTCGTATACATTTGTACGATCTTATTCGTATATTTTAGTGTGATATTTGCTGTTGTGCCGGCGGGGTTAGGGGTGGGGCTTCAATATTAGTTTTTCTAGTAATCGTACATTTTTGTACAAATCACTACGCACAAATTCATATGAATAAGCCACCTAGTACAATAGTTACGAATTCCCGTGAGATCAGGTTGGAAATGAATGGTTTTATGAATGAATCGAGAACAAATTCGTTCTGCTTGTATTTTATGCCAATTGTGTTTTAGTAGTGGTAAGAAATCAAATCAAGCAAATGTGTCAGAACGACATTTCAAAATACGTTTTACTATATTTCAGGATTTTATGGTTCTGCACGTAATCCAATGTAAAGTTCACAGCATTTCAATATTTCTTTTTATGAACCAGTGCCTCAAAGATAAATGACATATATTATAATGCTGGTTCATTAAAGTCAGATATTGTTTCAGATTCTTTTCAGAGGTCTGCTAATATAATACCGCATGTGCAAGAGGCCTTTTAAGTGAAGTGTCTTATTTTCTTGATGGATTTAGATTGAAACCAGCAGCATCACTCAGTGGAGTCCTTCTGTAGATTCTATCCATCCATTCGTCCTTCCATTCATCTCTCCAACCCCCCTTTTTTTCTCCCAGTGGCCTCTCCAAACATCTCTATACCATAATGACATTTGCATACAGATGCTTTCCGAACAAGCACCCCCTCCCAAACCGCATAACCCTGCAATCAGCTGAGTCCCGCTGCCAAGGCAACCGCACACACACACGCGCGCCCCGGCCCTGTTATTAGTCTACAATGTGGAGCACTACAAGGGTCCCGCTCCAGGTGTCCCCCTTTCATTCACACTTTTGCTCACTCTTGTCTTAATTCTTCCTCTGTTCTGTCTGAAGTAGTGCTGTGGGCGGGGGCAGAGGAGAGGGGAGGGGAATGGGGTTGAGAGGGTCTTGGTGGTGGAGAGTGAGTTTTGGGAATTTAAAAAGTTGAGAATTTGAGAAATTAGATTTTTGTTGCCAAAGCATTTGCACATTAGTTGCAAACTGTTAAGAAATATAGAATAAGAGCTATTTAGGATGTATAATGTGGGCAATCGTGGCCCAGTGGTTAGAGAGTTGGACTCATGACCAGAAGGTTGCTGGTTCGATTCTCAGTGCTGGCGGGTAACGGCTGAGGTGCCCTTGAGCAAGACACCTAACCCCCACTTGCTTACTATACAAAATGTACAAATGTATAGTACAATGTAAGTCGCTTTGGATAAAAGCGTCTGCCAAATGCGTAAATAAAAAAAATAAAAAAATATTGTATGTAAAAATGAAATGGTAAACAAATACAAAAATACATTGCAAAATTTAAAAAACAATTTTAGGTTTTGCAATACAAATCTTGCTTTTCATGAATTAAAATGTTTGAGAAACAACTTGACTTGTAAAAAAACCAACAACAATAATCTGCAATATTTTTGAAGAAGCAATAAATTACTCTAACAGCTTTAATAACAAAAGTATTAAAGATTAACAATGAATATGCCTATAATAGTAACAACATACATAAGGATTTTTGTTTCTCTTCATAATTACGTACATGCACACACACACACACACACACAGCTATTTTGTGTGTAGGTCAGTGTGTGTCCGACCGTATGTGCATCTTGGGGGTCCTGTGAGAAACATGGAGAGTGTCATCCAAAGAGAATAATGTTTGATTCAGTGTCTGGACTCTTTCACGCAGCTAAAGGAAGGCTGGTTTGGGAGGGGGGATCTTTAAAACAAGCCTCCTCCACGGCAGGACATGTGCTAAGCTGATTTAGCGAGGCTTAGCAGCAGCCCACCGCAATCACACAGATTATACAAACAACAGCACACATTTCTGACTATCACCACCTGCTTTGTGCAGCAGCTCGCGAGCGCAGACTATTGTTCCCCAGCCTTTCTGAGGACTTACAGAGCATATGTACACCAAAATATGGGTTTACTCTGTCTAAGTGTGTCATTCAAATAATAATAATGAACCTTATGTGCTGTGATTCTAGTTTTGGGTGAATATTTGAATCATTTAGTTCTTATTATTTTTTATTAAACACTGTTAGTTTAATATGCCGATGCCAGTATTGGTGGTTATATTATCTTAAATTAACTCACTTCTACATTTCTGACTGTTATAAATTCATATAATGACTATTAATATTGAACATCAAACTGGTGATGTTTCTTAACATTTTCTATAAACAGAGCACACCTTCATTGCATTTTCTATTCTTTTTGATTGACAGGAACAGGATATATCGGCCCTGATCATCGGCTGTTTTTATTCATTGCTTTTATTGACCAATACTGATTATTGGGTGATATATTGGTGCATCTCTAGTTTTATGTCATGTTTTAGTATCCATTTTGATACAAATTAAAATTTTTGTAATTTTTTTGTTCATTTTGGTCCGGCAGTGTGACAGATTTTTAATAATACAAAAGTTCCCCGCAGCAACGGCGATATGAGATGATAAAAATTGCCAGTGGCGTAACTTTGTTTTGAAAAGTGGTCGGGACATGCGCATTTCAAACTGGAGTCGCGGCTCTCTCTGTCTTCCGCAAATATAACTTCCAAGTGCGAGCAAAGGGAGATATTGAGATTTAGATGGTTATGGCCACTAAACAATACCCATCTTCCACAAGCATTTCTTAATTTCTTCCAAAAAGTGGTGGGGACATGTCACACCTATCCACCCACAAATTACGCCTATGAAAATTGCATATGTATTATTTATTAAAAAATGGCTTTTGATCTGTTTAAAATAAATTTAAGTATAGGCCTATTTGAAGTATATCAAGTATTTTATGTCAAATTTCAACTTTGACTTAAAATTATAGTATCCGTGAAGTAATACAAAACATTATTCGGGGTCTTTTAAAGCTCTCATTCCTTAGTCATGAATGAATGAAAAGCTTGTACTTCTGGGAGTTGTTCCGCTCAGCATTTTCTATCAGCTCGCTCTCTGATGTATAACATTACAGAATGTAGAACATTCAGTTAGAAGCATATTATTTGATCCACATACTGCACATCTCTTTTGTGTGTGTGAGATAGCACATGTGTGTTCACATTTTTTATTTTCTCTGGTTCCCAGTGCGTCTTAAACCTTACCTCAGCAAAAGAAGAAAAAAGTTTTAAAAAAGAAGGAAAAATGGGAGGGGTGAGACAGTGGAAAAGTGTATCTGTGGTAGACTGATATCTAGTGTGCCGTGACAGCTGGGCCTGCTCTCTTTCTTTTCCCTTTCACTCTTCTTTCTTCTGCTACACAAAGCCTATTAAGTATGCCACTCACTTAAAGGCCCCGGAGCCTCCCGCGGCCACAGGCTCCACCCAAAAGTGTGGCAATTCTTTGTGATTGTAATGAGGCAGCAAGCCCGGCCTTGCGTGTGGAGTTCTGTGTGTTTACTCGTCACCCGGTCGTCCTGTGTGCGGCGGGCAGGGGCAGAGGGGCGGGGGAAAAGTGCTTTTAGAGTTGGAAGGACTTGTCTTGGCGAGAAAGAGAGAGGGGAAGGGGGAGGGGTACAGACAGACTTTGGCTCTATGCCCTCTGGCACCTCTGACCCTTTTTTGACTGACGGTGGGGCAACAAACCCAATACTGTACACAGGCGGAAATTATGATGATCATGTATGTTGGCACCCAGACTAAACCAGTTTTCAAGAGTGTGTAAATGCATATGAAGGGGGGGCTCTGTAAAGCTTGGGGCAAAAATTTGTTTTTCTTTCTAAGCTTTGTGAGGAAAATATATTTATATCAGTAATTAGTATGAATAGATTAAATACATTTCACACAAAAAAACAACTAAAACTTAAAAGATGATGATGATTGTAGCAAGTAAAAAACCTTTACAGTAAAGTTGTATTTGTTAACATTAGTTAATGCATTAGCATTTATTATGGTTTATAGACAATGAACAATCATGAACATTGTATTGACTTTAACATTGAAAAAGATTAATAAATGCTACAAAACTAAATTGCTTATTGTTTGTCAATGTTAGCTAATGCATTTCCTAATGTTAACCAATACAAACATATATGTTTTAAATATTCATTGTTAGACATCTGATGGGCTACTAAAGCGCTAAGCCAAAAGTGCTTATTATAGTTTACTAAAATTAAAACTTTCTGTTTATTGAAATTAAATAAAGTATTGGCCAAATATTTTTGGAAAACTAAAAATTAAAATGTTGCTGCAGAAAGTAACTGAAAGAAGTTTAGAAGGGACTAAAATGAAAATAATTTAATTATAATAATCAAAAACTAAAATAAAACTAAAATGAAAATAATGTAATATTATATAGTAACAATATATATAAAATAAATAATAATATAAATAATAATTTATAAGAAATAATAAAATGAAAAATAAAAGCTAATTAAAAATATTAATAAAACAATAATAAATACAATAAACTATAATAAATTGTATCAGATTTATTTGTATTATCATAAAAGTCTGCGTAAAAGATGAAACATGTTTATGGCTTTTATATAATGACGTGTAAAATCAGCTTATCAACAGTTACATTAGTTTCATTGATCAAGCACACTTTCACCTTCATGTATCAGCCTCTTACGTTTCTTAGCTAATCACTTCATCAGAGTTATTTCCCACTCTCGCCCGAGTCATCTGTGAAGCCTGAACGCCCTTCTTTTCGAGTTTCACTCTCAGGCTCTCTACACTTTGTCATACTCATACACTTTTCTTTTTGTGTGGTGCAGACAGCTGTAGGGCAGGTCACGGTTCAGCGGAGGCCTCTCCAACTCTCTCTCATGCGCAGCAATGATGTCGACAGGTCGGGGGGGGTCACGGGCGAAGGGGCGCACAGGCCCTTCTCTGTTGAGGGGGCGTACAGACCCTCATTTGGCATAAGCGAGGGGGGGAGGCAGTCGTAAAGTTAATAGGTCAATGAGTGTATGCCGTAGTGGAAGAATACAGTGGGGCGTCTGGTAGTCTGTGATAAAGAGAATCGGGCCTGCTCGTCTTCATCCAGACCTGCTCTCGTTTTTAACTGAGAGCCTCTCTTTGTCAGAAGGCAAATTTAATAAACGGCAAATGCATTACATGTTTTCCGCCGCCCCTTCGCCATGGCAACGCGGAGTTGGGGCATGGAGATGGGCCTGGAGAGGACAGGAGTATCAGAGGAGCCATCTGCTAAAAGAGAGGCCAGATCTTGCCAAACCCACCGGGGGAGATCCACACCCTCACTAACACGCTGCTCATTTCCCTCGAGTTCATTTCAGACGTTTATTTCTCTGAGTTGGTTTGTTTTGGGTGAACGGGTGCTTCAAATTGGAAAGAGGTTGAAGAAGAGATATTTGATGATGATGTAATGGTGTGCAAGAAAGAGTGAGCGAATTAGGAAGGCAAAAGCGAGAGAGAAACTGTAAATGTTGCCCACAGGAGGAGTCATGATGCCAGTAAAAACAGGATAATCCTGGCTCTTGGGCTAGTTTATATTTTCAGCAGATTTGTTGCTGTTTAAAGTGTGATTGTGAATTGGCACGCAGAGATTTACTTCCACTTAATGCTTCATGAAAAATAAATGTACACTTTGAAAGAAAATCTGAAAGGACCACAAAGACTAGTTTTTCTAAACATATTTTCCCCAAAGTTTGTTCAATCACTACATTTCTCTTTAAACTGAGTTTTCACTGCAATAAACATGCAGTGTTTACGTTTGTTTGTTTGATTGTTTGTTTAATATGAGTATTGTTGTTCTCTTCTCTTACATACCATCCAATCAGATAAAGTACTTTTTGATGTAATTAATTAAATTAAGTTAACTAATGTGAAGTCATTTTTAATGTATTTAAAATGAAAGAATATTTTTGAGTGAATAATTTTAGATAATATCTTTATTTAAAAAATATATGAAATATGAAATGTTTTTGCATGTAATTATAAGAAGGAAATTTGATATAAGGATTATGTCATGACGTAATGCGTTTAAGTACTCACACCCAACCTCCCAAAAATTCATGAAATATTAGTATTTTTAATAAGAAAACATTGTTTGTAAAGATTCTCATCTCTAGATTTAGATTTTTTCCTCCATATGTTGGAAAACTTTTAGAGCTGAAAGCGCCCAGCTGCCGGTGTGCCTTCTGTTGGCATTCTACAGGCTTTGTTGCTTAGAACTGAAGACAATTGTTTTGATTGGCTGAGAGTTTTCCGGCGGTGGTATACAATTACCCACATGCTCGTCTCTGATTGGTTACACCCAACTCCGACGTCGACTCACCCCCTTCATCCGCCCTCTCAAAGAGAAGTTGTAGTAGTTTCATCCACAACTTTTGCACTTCGGCTAAGTTTACTTTCTCAGGACTTGACAGACGCTTATGGGAAACTCGCGGCTGCAACCATGAAGCTGTGTGGAACGTTTTTAGGTCAGTTAAACTTACTTTGAATTAACTGTCTCCCGTTTAGCTAATAAATACAAAATAACTTTTGTCGTTTAAAAACAGCTGTGTAAAAAAGTTGTGAAATTGTTGTAAACGGCGAGTTATGCGATTTGGCAGACAGCATATTTTATTTTATGAAAAGTTTTGAAGTAATCGCTAGTGATCAAGTCGTCTTTAGGTGCGTTCTGCTTTTTAATAAAAAAATAAAAATAAAACGACGAAAAACTACAAAACACAGCTGAACGTCTTCATATGTATAATGCATTTAATGACAAATCACTATAGTTTAGCCACCACAAGCAGGCTTATTTTTAGAGACATGAAACATAAAGTTCTCTGTTTATATTGTGAGGTTTATACCGCATCTAAACAAATAATATCTTTCAGAGACCTCGTCTAGACTTTGCTAAACTTCAGAGTTGTTAAAGTGTTAAGACAAAGAGCGGTTTGTTTCCCGAGGGACCGTGACGGACACAATACCAGCCCGGAGGCGCATTCAAACTTTCTCTCTGTTGTTGTCTGTCAGCTTGTTCCATCTGTCAAGGCCATTCGTGGAGTTTGGGGCCCCTCCAGCCCGCTCTCTCAGCTGACTGCCTTATGCAATATTTATACAGACACTATATTCTCCGGAGTGACACTGTGGCGACAGAAGTGAAAACGTGTTTTGTGCAGTTGTGCAAATGTGATGAGAGTGCGTAAATAGCAATGACATGATAATCTTTCCATGTTATTAGGGCCTTATTGTTCCTAAACATTATGTAGGATGCAATTTTTAATATGATCGCTTATGTACAGCTGATTTTCACCTCTGTTTGCTCTACGATTTAAATCATATTTGGGAACATTTAACTAACATTACACACGGCAACACAACACAACACAACACAACAACGCTTCCGATCTCGCAGGCAGCCACGTCTTTTCTCGACCCGGCCGCTGTCCATGGTGCTGGGCCAAAGCGCTGTCTGGGGTCCTGAACGCCAGACGAGCGCATATTCTGTGCTTTTACTCCCTCTGTTTTCTCTTACTATTTTTTAATAAAGTTTATAAGTGAAAATACTTTAAGAATCACTCCGATCCGACCCAAACTCGCTACTCTAAGCAAGTACTTAGGACAGGGAAGTGTTACTTGTTTTCAGGTGTATTTGATTCTCTCTTCCATATTTTGTTTATTGTATCGTGTCACGGTTAGCGAGGCAACTGAAATCATATTGATGCGCCGTGGACACTCCGTGATTGATTTCAGCTCCAATGCATAACAATGGGACAGCAAAAAAGAGCCTGCCGCAAAGAGATAAGAACTTAATAGAATTTCTGAAAGGCGAAGGTTGGCTTTTTGAAAATTCCCCCCGTGTGCAGCATGGAGACAGCAGATAAAGAGTGGCATTTGTGGAGAATATTCTCAAATGGCTTGTAATGAATGGTTGTCATTTTCACTAATGGTTACAAAACAACAAAGCAAAACAGCGGTGTGTGTAACATTTAGGAGTCATTCCAAGTTACATTCGTCTGTTTTTCGAGTCTGTGCTGTGTTAAAATCCTTTTATTTGTTGCCTCTCACTCTTTTGATAGTGTAGCTCAGTGTGTGAGTGTAGCATATATGGTGTATATCAATAATTCGTTTGGAGTCTCGTATATGTGGTATAAAACGAAAATTGTTGCATGACCTAATAAAAACTATATTTATATTAGATTTTCAAAGGAGTTTCGAAAAAGCGGTCAAATTTGGTCTGATCTTATTGTTTTGCTAACTTTAACAGTGGAGCATTGCCCAAGTATGTTGTGCGTGAATCACTGGACAGTACCATTTGGGGAAAGGGGAGGGTTCACATAACCAGAGATGCACGCTGTTTTTAAATAGTAAAGATTAATCATCAGTAAAAAAATAAGCCGCTTACGCTATTAGAATTGTAAACCAACAATGACCCGATGCGCACTCAAACCCTTAAATGTAGGCTAATTGATTATTTAAACACGTCTTTGCTGTATTACTTAGCTGTCTGTATTTGGACAGAGTTTCACTGTATACATCATTATCTTGTTTTGGCACTAAAGAGAACTTCTACTCGAACAAATCCCCTGTAGTGGGTGCGTGGGTGTTGGTGTAAGAGGTAGAAGGAGAAGGGGAGAGGGAGAGAATGATCGTGTGTGTGTGTGTGTGTGTGTGTGTGTGTGTGTGTGTGTGTGTGTGTGTGTGTGTGTGTGTGTGTGTGTGTGTGTGTGTGTCCTGCACTGAGAAAGACAGAGTATGAAATAGAGTGTGCATGGCTGTACACATGCCCGCTGAGTTATTGCGGGGGGATAGTCAAAGCCCAGCCCATCGATGTTGTAGGTTTTACTACAGCTTTCGTGATGTCATGGCAAAGGGCGGAGGGAGGAGGTGGGGGACAATGGCTCATGAGGGAAAGGTAAGTCAATATTACGTTTTCTCGCTGACAAAGGCAAATGAAGCCATGTTTTTGCTTACAAACAAGTAGCGTTCATACCGCCCCGTTCTGGATCCTCGCTCGTCCGTAGCAGCACCAGAGAAGAGCCGATCCTCTTCCCTGCTCTCAGCGAACCTTTCGGGATACTAGTAGAGAAGTAGAGTTTAGTTTTCTTTTTAGAAAAATCTATTAATGGGATATTTTACCCAGAACTGTTTCACAACCTACTGAATATACGACGAAGACGAGGGAAGCATCCGCCGTATAGTGCGAAGCTTTCGGGATTATTCTTTTTCACTCAGGTAATGATGATAATAATGTTATTTGGTCTTATATGACCGATATCGTAATACTTTCGTTCTTTTTTAGTTAATATAATAGCCAATTCTCAAACATGTTTGATGATGATGAGGATCTTTAACCTTACACTTGAACTCGTGGGTTGAGTTGTAAATAGATATTATACATGTTTTACGCTTTGTCATTATACTACCATTTGCCAGCCAGGGGTGTACACTGCATATCTAGATCATCCCATTCCGAGATGCCCTACAGATCAAGGTTAATGGCTTTTACGAAAGATGAGAAAATAGGATCGTTTCTGTATGTTTCATATTTTATACTGATCACACTTAAGAAGTATAACATTTCCGTTAGTTGCTCGATGATTGATCTTTTAGTCTTTGACGTAAGACGTTTGCTGGCTGAATATACACTGTAAAAGCGCATCCGTTTAGGAGAGGATATGTCCATGCCTCTCTATTTGAAGATGCTCCAGCGGAGAGTGTGTGGAGTTGACATAGAAAAAGTGATGGAGGAACACTCAGCCATGGCGCTCTAACGCAGCGATGCTTATTTGTTTGCCCACTTTGGCACAGAAACCGTGCGCGCGCGTTTGATCTTTCCTTCATGTTTAGATGAATCGGGAATGACGTGTCATTATCTCCCTTCTTATTCTCTTCCATTGATGCTGCTTAATGCATATGCTGTGCGTTTGTGAGATTTGTAAAAGTGCATTGATATTTCAATTTCTAATTGCGTTTTGGTTTTCGTGTATTATTCGTTTACGATTGTCGTACATGCATCTCTTTGCTGGTACCACAAACACATCGCCTATTTTCGGAGTGATCGCACTTGTAGTGTTTACTGTTATGTAGTTGTATAAAAATCTTGATCTTTTGGCATACATATGGAGTTAGTTCCATATGGCTCTGTGTAATTAAGGTCGAACAATGGGCGTAGCGCAAGACTCCCGGCCGAGTACGCGAATGGCGTGGAAGAAGGAGGGGTGGCCATTTGATTTTCTGCTGCAGAAAACAGAGTGGAGAGATGCTCTCTTTAAATGTCAACCGCCCCTGGTGAGATGCGCAGAAGAAAAGTCATGAGAGTTGAAGCAATAACGCCCATCCTCTGCAACCATCCCCCGCCCTTGTTCAGTTCTAATGAGTGATTAGGCTTTCGTACGGTGCACGCGCGTCTCATATTGCTCAGTATTCCGGGGCTAATGTGTTACACATTCGGCATTGTATGAAGTATAATATCAAAGCACCTGCAAACAAGATGGTGGACGAAGTGCACAGCTCAACGTGAATGTGTTTGATCTGAGAATCAGTTATGTGATAATGTAATCATACCCAGCCTTTATATATAGCCTATGATTGTGCTTTAAAAATTGCTGCATATTTAAGTGATAACTTTCGGTTAATTATTATTTCATAATTGTGTCAAAGCACCCCACATTGTTGTATTTATCTGTTGTAGGGAATAATATAACTGCTTGTTATACAGTTTAAGTGTCAGGCTGTGAAAAAAGTGACTGGAGTCGGAGCGCTTAAAGTGTGAGTGCTTCTAACTTCTAACAGTCTGAGCTCTGAGGCTTCTGGCACTACAACAGCCAGCGCTGAGAGTAAAACTGCATTTCCTTAAAAAAAATACCTCGGCTAAGGTTGCTGCCGTATTTTTAACGACCCCCACTTGTCAAGGTTTTCAATGTGCGTATAATAAAGGTCACCAGAATCCAGCATCGATTCATATGTAGTCTCGCTTTATCTCATTCGCCTACAAACCGGTTTTGGTAATAACTTTCACGAGATCCTATCTGTCGTTTTGCGGAAATTGCGCAGAATTTTAAATAGTCAGGATGCTCCCGAGTTTAATAAAAGGGAATGCTGCTATCTGTGTGGTTTGCCGGTTTTATGGCGAGGGAGGATCCTTACAAAGTTTCCCAATTATTTTCGTTTTCTCTGCGACGTTAGAACATTACAATGTGCTTATCCTGGAGAGTATAGCGGATCATCTGACGCACACAGACGCTCTTTTCCCTCGAATTATGAAATCTGGGTCTTCACAGATCACTTAATCTTGTCCGCGGATTAGTTCCTAATATCATATTCAAGCAGAGTAGTTTGCAAAATACGAACATCGGTGCTTACTCCAGCGATCGTTTGGCTCAGAATAGATGCTTGTTTATCATTTAGTCCGTATGATGAGAAACAGTACTACAGATCTAAAACCGTGAGATGAGTAACAGTAAAGATGCGGTGCAGCAGCAGGTGCCGCGAGAGGACAGAGTAATAAACATGTGGAATGGAGCAGCTGGGCCAAATTGCGCTTCGCTCATTCAGGGCGCAGCAGAAAGCCACGACACCAGGGCCGAGGGTCAGGGTCGTCCTATCATTAGTGAAGAAAGGTGCCGTTTAGAGCAGCCTTAAAACCCTACGTACACATGAATTGATCGGTGATTTAAAAAGCATCTGGAGGGAATGTTGCTCTTGCACTAAAAGAGCGTCATTGTTTGTTTACTAGTTGGAGATCTCGCGCCGCTGAACAGGTGTTCCCGCACCGAGACTTGAACACGGTTCTACGTATAACTCAACCGTAACCTTGAGGGCTTCTCTTATTTAAGCTGCGCAAACAAAGGCTAATTCTGCTATTGCTCCTTTAACGCGGAGTCACTCTATTTCTGCCGCTCGCCGTTGTCATGGTGCGTCATGAAGGGAAATTGTGTTCGTGGCTCTCAAAGGCACTTTGACGTGAAGGAGAGCATGATTTTATTATGTTTCTCCTGACAGGAAAACAAATAGCTTCGGTAGTATATTGTTTTGGCTGTAATAATTAGCACGGGTTAACGTAATTCTTTCACCTTTGCTTTTGAGCTTTCTGCTTATTCTCTAATCGCAAAGTTGAAGTTAAATCCTGCTTAACTGGAGCAGAGAGTGCAGATGTCTCATTTGTGGATTATGTGAAGGCATTCATCCCTATTTAATTTAAACTATGGATTTGTGTCTGTCTCAAAGAACCCGGCATCACTTTGATGGGTTTCAGTAGGGTGAAGTCTGCATCTACCCTTTGTCTGTTCAGTTATAGCAGGACTACAATATCTGTCAATCACAGATCATTTATTAATCCCATGCTCCTTTTTTAGTGCAATACTCTGTAGTGAACTCTCACGGGCCAATCAGCTAATAGCGGCTCCTGCTAAGCCATCTGTAAACAGTGAACTGTTTAGCTTTATTCATGTTTCCCTTCTTTTTAAAATGAGTGGCACCTGAACCATCAAGGTTATGGAGAGGATTATTGGGGCCGTGCCATTTCAGAGGGCCTGAAAAGTGTAGAGTCGGCAATACGGCCGGGTTTACGATGAGATTTTAAAGAGCCTCGCTGTTCTGTTTATTTGGCTTGAAATTTGTAGAATGAGAATGAGAGAGGGATGGAGGGGGAAGGATGCACAGTAGTGCTGTTGTAGTCACTTTTTTGCAAAGAGGCCTGAAAGTTGATAAATAAGCGTTTTGTTCCGTGCCGGCGTGGGAGTGTGTGTGTAAGGGGCATTGGAAATGCTTTTACTGACAATGCCCTACAGCTTTTTAACTCTGATGACTGGCATCCTGCCTGTCTTTTCTGGGTTACTGCTACTGCACAGAGTTTTAGGAGACAAATCAGATCTGCCTGCTTTGTTGATTTTGTGCTTGCTAAGAGAGAAGGGCAGATGTTAAGGGGAAAGTGAGAGAGAGGTCTGAAAACGAGACCGAAGCGAAGCTCTTTTACTGACAGCAAACTCTTTCTCTTGCGCTCTCTTGCTCTTTCACTTTCTTTCTTCCTCTCAGAGGTGAGACAGCCTATTAGAAACTCCTCCTTAAAGTATAAAAGAACTTAGAAAATTAGAAATGAGAAAAGAATAGAAGACAGAAGGCAAAGGCAGATGTTGAAGATCTCTTACCAGCAAATCAAACTTGAAAACAGTCATTCTTGTCAGTCATTCTTTTAATAATAGAGCCAAACTCTGTAATGACTTTTGTATCCGAGTTGAAAAATTGCTTTGAAAATGTTTTGATGTAAAAGTACAGTATGAATTGCCCATCAGCTTGCTTTTCTGTCTCTTTATCCTCCTATGAAAAGACATTTCCTTACCAAACTGATTTTTACTCCGTACAAAAGGCTGTTACGGATATCAAACGTATTCTTACCTGAACACAGATAAAACTTCAAGCATTTAACTTTGCAGAATTGACTTTCATATAAAGATTTAAGATCGGATCATCTATGAAGCAAAGCTTGGTTTTGTTCGCATTTTGAACATAACTTGTGAGTTTATAGCCTGCAGTGTTCCTTAAACACTGTACTAGATTCTCAGTTTTGAGTCAGAGAGACTGAGATTTCATGAACAGACTGATCGTGCCCGATGATGAATGTAATGATAATTTTAATGCGCTTTGATAGCACAAGCATGTTAGCGGAGGGGATTTCTGCCTCAGGTTTTATCAGAAATCTCTTTTATGATTTTAACACGCATGTCTATCATGCGTGTGCGGTGGGTGGTGTCAGAGGGGTGGGGTGAGCAGCGGGTTTATGGAGAGATGGACTATTACTCTGATGAAATAAAGAATGGGGGGAAAAGAGATCTGATTTATGGTTGATTCATTATTTACTGACCAAATTCCCTCCCCCAGCTCGGTTTTGTCTCTGTGACCCCTCCTCTCTCTGACACTCCTGCCTGCTAAAAGCTCAATAAAATGCACAAATGTGATTGATTCTAATAGCAGACTGACAGAGCTTCCAGCTGGGGGTGTTTTAACATGCATATGTATGCGCGTGCGTGCACCTTTGAGTTTTTAGAGTTCTCGCCTCACTTTAATTAGAAGTGCATAGGTCACAGGCATAAAAGGCCCAGCCCCCTCTATGACCTGTCAAATTGTCACTCTATGGATGGGACATTACTCACCTTTCAGTCAACACACAGCACACACATATACATGCACCGTATATGTGGTGTCAATGTGTTATATTAGTTAATGCGTACACATGAATGTCATGATTCGTTCTTTTATTGACCTTTAGGTGTGTGTGAGTGTTTGTGTAGTCATGTATTTATGCGTGCCAATGTGGGGGAAAAATCAACATTTAAATAAAAATTCTTGCATCATTTATTAATTTTTATGACATTCAAAATGATGTGTATGACTTTCTTCTGTGGAAGATATTTAGAAAAATGTCTCGGCGGTTTTGTGTCCATACAGTGGAAGTCGTGTTCAGTGTTGTTTGGTTACCAACATTCTTCAAAATATCTTTTTTTGTGATCTGCAGAAGAAAGAAAGTCATACAGGTTTAAAATGACTCGAGGATGAGAAATGATGACAGAATTTTCGTTTTGGGGTGAATTATGCCCAATTTTCAACTTTTTCCTATAGACAACAAATAGATTAAATCGAAACGTTTGCTTCTCATACTTTTAAGAGTTTTTGCAACACGAATAAAGTATTCTTTAGAGTATCAGAATAGCCTCAACAATGTCTAAAACTCAGATCCTTAGATTTAAAAAGATACAAAACAAATATATTAAAATATTGTCATAAAATTCTGAGCTTTGTTATCCACAATAATTATATCTTATATGTTCTAGCTGCACAATAATATTTTCCAAGACATTTTGGAGAAACATCTTAAAGGGACAGTCCTGTCATCATAAATTTTAATAAACACAAAGGAAGATATTTGTAAGAATGTCAATAACTAAACATCCCCCATTTACTGCAATAGTAGGGAAAATAAATACTATGGGAGTCAATGGGGGATGAGATCTGTGAGGGTAAATGATGACAGAATTTTCATTTTTGGGTGGACTGTCCCTTTAAGTTAAGTTAACACTTAAAATAAACATAACTGAGAACTCAAATCGTCTGAGCAATGTGTCCTCCTGATGTAAGGATGTAGTTTTTGTTGTGTTGTGTGGGTTTGTGTTTGTGTTTCCTGTGCTGATGCTGCTGGTTTCAGACGCAGGTGGACAGGTGATGAGATGATCTGGCCGTTTCCCTGCTGAATCAGTCCATTATAGCATCCACACCGTGCAAAACTCTCGCAACATGCTGATGTCTTTGCCTTTTCTCATTTTCATTTGTACATTTCCACTAATGTTTTTTTCTCTGGTTCTCAAACAGAAAATGAGTACCGGGGGAAACTCCTGAACCAGCGCTGGACGCGTGGAGACAAGATCAGCCGCTGCCGGCCCTCTCTCAGACTGCAGAGCCGACCAATCAAAGTGAGTCGCACCTGCATGCCCAGCCAATCACGATGCAGAATCAGATTTCTTGCCAAGTTTGCACAATTATGGATAAATGTGTGCCGTGTACATTTATGACATTCATCAGTTCTGTCAGTCAGCAGGCAACGAAAGGAAGTCAGCATTGTATTACCGCTCTGTGCGCAGTTCATACCAGCTTGACCTAGAATGGTTTTGGCAGAGCAGCCTAACCTTCCCCCCTCGCCCCTCTGAATGAACTGAGATTTTTAAGTATCCTGCATCTCGTCATTATGAACAATTGGGCTGTTCTGCTCAACCTAATTTTGTTTTTAGAGATTTCGTGCATTATTTAGGAAAACTGGAGAGGGTTAAAAGCGTGTATGTCCTTGAGCTGCTTTTGTTTGCTATCTTTCATCAACATAAAAGAAAGTCTCTTTTTCTCTCTCTCTCTCTTTCTCCCCCCCCTTTGCTTTCTGCTTAGGTGTATATTTTTTCCTTTTAGTGGATGCATCTCTTCCCCATTTCCTTTTCACTTTTTCATTCTTTTTATTTGGAACGGGCCACGTCTCTTTTACTTTGAGAACTGCACTGGGAAATTTATTAGAAGAGGTTTTTAATGGTGACGCTGGGATGGGGAGAAAAACAGAACGAGAGAGAGATAGAAAGAGATAGCGAAGACTCTCTCTCCCTTGGGCCTGTAAATGTTTTATTTTTTTCCTCAGTGATGGGAAGAATTCATCTGAAGTGATTGATTTATCGATCTCATTTGAAATGTTTAAAGGATTGCACACGTAGGCAGCGCTTTTAAGAGCATCCAATTAGATAATACCAATCTCTGACTGATCAGCATCATCCAACTGTGCGCGGAGGAATCGGGGCCAAGTTGATTTTTTTAGTGCTCTCAAAAGAAAACACACGAGAGTGAGCAGAGTGACAGAGCGTTTGATCTACGAGTGTGCGTTTATGCACGCGCACAAATATATAAACCTACTTTAGTTGTCAGTCAGCCTGTCGAGAGAACACGTTAACTCTCTGATGGATAGCTCAGATCTCCTTGGCGACCGTATCGGCCTCCTTTAATTGGCCGATGCTTTCCGCAGGTAATTTTGGAGATGTCAGTAGTCCTGTCACTCTAGTGATGGTTGCCATGCCAGGCCGGGTTTGCTGTCCTCTTCTTGTAAATGCAAAAATGAATAAAAGGCTCATTTATGCGCGCCGCAGGAGGAGGGGTGACCTTCTTTGTGAAGTCATTGCCCCCAGCCAGTCATTTACATAGAGCTGTCAGAAGAGCACGAAGGAATGACTCCGTCCGCTTGTATGGAGAAGAGAGGGGCGCGATTAATAATGTAGCATGCGGACGTCCTCGTACAATAACCAATGAAAACGAACAGCTATTATTTGGGGTTTTATCTTTTGCTTTTTCTTCTTTCATATTTTGTCCATGATCTTCTTGCATTGTTCTGTCATTGGATGTTATTAAAAAAAGCAGAGAAGAGCAGGATTGAAAACATTAAAGGCCTTTGAAAAATATTACGAAAGCCATCGCGCTTGTCACAATAATGAGCTGGAATTCATAATAAAAAGGAATGCAAACTCGAACGCGCTTACCTATTGGAAAAAGATGCGTAGCTATGGTTACACAAACATGAAAGCCGCGCTCCCTTATGGCCTGCGCTGACACTAAGGACAAGAGAGGATTGAAAAGTGTAAAGGAAGCGACACCAGCAGAATAAAACGCACGCATCTGCCCCTGGCTTTTGTGCTCGGGGTCAAAGTGGTCGCAAAGCACGCATCGGAGATACAGAGAGGGCATAGAAGCGCCACAGATGGGTGACTTGCAACACAACGCTCAGTGTTTACGCGTCTCGGCGGCCCCCGGTCTATCTGATCATCTATGTGAGAAAACTTTTCTCCCAGTCATGCGAGTTGAGCTCCGAGTGTGTGAACCTCTTAAGAAGTATCAGTGCACATAAAGCATGCTTGTTAATCGAGCGCGCATTCACCGATCAAAACGACAGTCTTTTTGGGAGAGGAAGACTGCACCTGTCTGCCCGGATACACCCCTCCTCACACACGCACACACACAGCCAACTTTTCATTCCGTACACAAACTCTCTCAAATCTAACACAACACACTCATTATCCGCCCGTGCTGAAAAGTCAGCTATCAACAGGAAGTGCCACTGCCAGAGAAAGAAAGCGTGAAAGAGAAACTCCTCTGTGAAAGTGCAGTGTGCTCTTGCCAGCTCTCGCGCTGCGTTCAAGGCAGCAGCTGGGAGCGGGGAGAGCGGCGCTCACCGAGGGTCAAAAGAAGAGAGTTGCGTGGATTTTCAAGGATTCCTATTCCATTTAAATCGCAGCAAAGTAATCAAAGCTAATGGCGGCATTGTGCAAGCGGAAAACATCGAATGGCTTTACAGTGTGCGGTGCTCCCTGCGTCTGTGCGTGCGTGAGATCGAGAGCGATTGACACCTGCTCCTTTTGTGCCAGAGAACGCAGCGAGTCTAGTGATCGGGGGGCTCGGTGCAATAGGAATTACAGTCATTTGGAGTGCCCGTGTTTGTATTATTTCTATTGCTGCGGTTAATATTGCTATTGTAATTACCACTCGAGCTTGCCGTGGGGCCGCGAACGCAAATGGGCTCCTGGCAGATGCCACGTTCTGACGTCTCTCTCGGTGGACTGGCCAATCAGGTTGATTGTTCAAGTGCAGGGCATTAAAGGCTGATGAAGGGGTACATAAAAGTGCATTAGCGGGGCAGGAAATAGCAGATGTTTTTATTGTTTTTTATATTTTAGTCCACTATTAAAATATTACACATTCTCTCTGACTCGTAACTGTTAGATTTTGCTGCTGTTCCTTTAAGAAAAGTTGCCTCTATGGTAAATGAACATCCATTGCACATGTAAATAGATTAAGATATTTGTTCTTTTCATTGCACAGATGTGACATCTTTCCTTCTTTTTCAATTTATTGGCCTATACGTTATTGAAAGTTCATGTACAACAAAGTATATGAACTGATGTTATGATTTAAACTTAGGTAGAAAAAGAATGTATTTCAATGGAGAAAACACCTAAAAATGACCAATTCTTTTATTATTTACTCACCCTTATGTTATTCCAAACCTGTATGAGTTTCTTTATTCTGCAGAACACAAAATAAGATATTTTGAAGAATGTTGATAACCAAACAACATTAGACCCTATTGACTTCCATTGTATGGACACAAAACTGAGACATTAATATTTTTTATGTTCCATGAATAATTTGACAAACATTTTAGTTTTGGGTGGACTATCCCTTTAAAAGAAAAAGAAATCATTAAAAAAAATAAAACATTTAGTTAAAAATGAAAATTTTTATTGAATTAAACATTTTTATAAAAATCAAACATAAAAACTGAATAAAATAATAAATATAAAAAAAGTGTGTATGTATCTTATATTCATGACTTCATATGTTAACATCGCTGTGTGTGTGTGTGTGTGTGTGTGTGTGTGTGTGTGTGGTGTGTGTGTGTGTGTGTGTGTGTGTGTGTTAGCTCATATTTTTCTTTCTCCTCCATCTAACTCTGTGTCTCTCTCTCTGACAGATGAGTTTGGATACTGACGACAAGCGCGCTCGCACGCGGTCCAAAGCAGGAAGAGGTCAGTGAACCCACTCTAGTTTTCCATCTTCTTTTCTCTCTCTGAAACTCATTGCTTTCACTGGTCAGCTGAGCATATCTTATATTGTAGCTCTCTCAAATAATCCTACTCTAGGGGTCTCTGGAGGCCCGCTTGAAAGAGAATCCTGTTCTTTAGTTTTCATTCAAATAGGATTTGTAAGAGTGTTTCAAATGTTTTTGCAAGGCTGAAATTATATATTCATTTTTGTCTGAACTTTGTAATTCATTCTTATGCAAAATTACAAACGGATACAATTTATGGTCATGTATTAGCTACACAACTCCTGTAAGTGGAGTTTGCTCTGTGTAAACAGAACTATACATCCCATTTTTATATCCAACATATATGAATTTCTTCTTTGCATACCTTTTTTGGCTTTTTTAATTCTTTAATAGAAATTGATTAGAGAGCGCAGTTTTCTTTTTTAACCAATGTTGGCAATTTTGCTTTGGTTTCACCACTAAACCAACAACTGGGACAATTAATCATGTTTTTATGCTGAAGTGTGCATATAGCTGCACATTTTTTCCATCATCAAGTCTTGATGTTTTGGCTGACTCTGGTGTTCTGTACTTTTGTGTGTAGTGTGTATGTATATAAATGCACTGTGTGTGTGTGTGTGTGTGTGTGTGTGTGTGTGTGTGTGTGTGTGTGTGTGTGTGTGTGTGTGTGCGTGTGTGTGTGTGTGTGTATTGTCTCCTGATAATGCAGTCATGAACACTATGGCACATGGCCTCTTGGGGTCTGTATGCATTTGTGATTTATTGATTGTGGTACTTGGCAATTATTTGCGGCTTTAGATTTTTCTGCTTATTGTTCCCTTCTTTGGTGTCTTTCTCTCTGCAGTTCCCTCTGAGATCGCTGGACAGGATCTAAGGTAAGACACATTCATTCTGTAAAATTACATATGTGCCTTTGCATTTTTTCAATTTATGTTTGCTCATGTTTTAACATTATTTGGATTTCATGGCACGCCACTTCGCAAACCATTTTAATTTTCGCACGTAACGAATAAACTCATCTTTAACAATACATCACTAAAATGATTGACACCAGTGGATATCAAATAGATGAGAGGAGTGTACGGGTTATTTACGCTTTATTTACGTTTTAGAAAGCCAGTGTCTGGGATACGAAAGCCATCTTAAACATCTTGCCTTCATGGTCAAGTGCACTCTGAAGAGTAAAATTTGACAGTATCAAACACACTCGCTAGGGTCATATTTTGGCACAGATTTTTAACAGATGAGAGATGCTTTTATCCTGCACTAGAACAAATATTTTAAATGCTGAGGACATTGCATAGTTTGCAGCTAGTAATAGGAGTACTATAATTGTTCAATGATGTTTTACATTCATGTAATTTTAGTCGCTTATGAATCACTTATGAGGTTTTTGATTCTATTTTATTCTGATTGGTAAAGCATAACCAAATTATCCAAAACATACAAAAACACTTTCAATAGCAGAACCACATTAGGTTAAAATCTCTGTGAGACTGAAAATGTAAGGTCTCAGCTGCTTTTGTTAGGTAATAAACAAGAATGTCAATAAAACAAATTGACAAAATCGTTGGGATTACTGGAAAAAAGAGAGAATTTCATTGAGATGAAAGAAAGCCTGCTGCAGGGTGAGGAAATACAAACCTGGTCGATCACAGTCCCATCCTATCGACAAACCAATTATTTCACTAAATTTGAAAATCTATGTTTGTTTGTTTGTTTTCCGGCCGTGGATATGTGGCCATGTTTACTCTTGATGAATTTAGCACACAACAACCATGAAATAATAAAACCCATTCTAATATGAGGTCCTTTATCTCTAACCCTGTTCAGCTGCCCCACGCCAGGATGCAATGGCTCGGGCCATATCAGTGGCAAATATGCCCGACACAGAAGGTATGGCAGATGATATACCCATCCGGTTCTCTGTAGCCCCCGGTTCACCTCCCTCTGAGGTCACATATAGTCTTTCCTGACTTCTGAATCTGTATCTCTTCCTATAGTAGTGACAATATGTCTTCCTCTCTTTCTTTAGAAAAGGTCTTTAAGCAGGGTATTGATTATTGGAAAGATATTACAGTTATGTTTATTTACACGTTTACGTATTCAGGAAGTCATTTGAGATGGTCCATGTTTATAGATTTATCTCTGCCACCTACCCGATAGCCAGGCTTTCTAGGTGAGGGCTTTATTGAATTCCACCCTCCGTTGCCTCTCTCTCTCTCTCTCTCTCTCTCTCTCTCTCTCTCTCTCTCTCTCTCTCTCTCTCTCTCTCTCTCTCTCTCTCTCTCTCTCTCTCTCTCTCTCTCTCTCTCTCTCTCTCCTTTTATTTTATTGAGGTATAATTAAATGTTCCAGTCAACTGGCTGTGATTTATATAGGTTTTAAGCACAGTGCCCCCTTCAGGTCCATATCCAACATTGTTCCATTTCTCATAGATTGTTTAGCTTGTGTACATTGCTTGGCTTGCATGTTCTCTTGATTTGCATGCATTCACTGTTTTTTTACAAAATATATATTGCATGTATTATATTCAGCGACTCTCAACTGGTGATATGTTGGGACAGGGTAGCGGACAGCAAGGACCCAAAACTTTCCCAAATCTTTTGCGGTTGACATCAGTCACTGTCGGAACTGTTTTTGGCACAATTGCTTGTCACTAAGTATTATGGCTAATGTTATATTTGGCATAATGTTGATCAAAATTGTCTTTCACTTTTGTGTGCTAAACAATTTTTGCTACTATGTGGGGTCATCACGTAATGTAAAATTCCTGAAGCAAAACTAGTTGAGAACTGCTCTAATAAAAAATCCTTCCTGTCATCTTTTACTTTCTTTTCACTATTTTCCTCTGTTCTACAGTGCTCTGAGTTGCCCATTGGCCAAAAAAAGACGGCTCCAGGAGGAAGAGTCAGAGCAACCCGTTTCCAAGAGGAAGTCCCACCCACTGAAGCTGGCGATGGATGAGGGCTTTAACGCAGAGATCGACTGTAGTGGAGAGGAGACAGAAGTGAGAGAGGAAGAGGAGGATGAAGAAAGGCCACAGCAGAGGGATGGTGAAGAAGAGCGTGAGGAAGATGGACAAATAAATAAGAACACAGAGAGCACCAATGCAGAGCAAGAGGAGGGTGATGAAGGTGGGTGATAAAAGTTGCGACAATTCCGACAATGTAGAATCACAACCAAATGTTGAGCAAGTTATGCAGTAGGAACAAAACTTGTTGACACATCCATGCACTTTGTTATTTTGCATAATTTTAAGAATCTGCAATGCAAATGAAAATGTTAAATGCTACACTTTTTAAAGGAATAGTTCACTCAAAAATACAAATTCAATAAATAATTTATTCACCCTCATGTCATTGAAAAAACATTATATAACACTTTATTTATGTGGAACACAAAAAAGAAGATATTTTGAGAAATTGATTTTGTGTCCATACAATGGAAGTCAATGTTGTTCGGTTACCAACATTCTTCAAAATGGGTTTGAAATGACATGAATAAATGATGACAGAATTGTTCATTTTGTGGTGAACTTTTCCTTTATCATTTGTGTCTATTGATGTGAAGCTTAATGGACATCTTATTTTCCATCTTTCCTTCATTCTCACACAGAAGAGTGTATCATCATCGAGGCGTCCAGCTCAGATAAGCCGAAACTCACAGCTTCTGAAGATCTCTCCAAATATCAGCACATAGTGGTCAACTCAATGGCACACCTCAGCAACGACTGTGCCACGTCGCCCCAGCAACAACAACCTGTCTCCTTGGAAGCAGAACACGGCAGCCCTCTTAGCGAGCTGGAAGAGGAAATTCAAACAGGAAATGACCAAGAGGAAACAAGAAGCCAAGTTGGAGTTCTGGCATCTAGGGAGAATGAAATGATGTGTAGTTCAGGTGAGACTGAAGATGAAGAAGACGACATGCACACCGAGAACCATAAAGAGTCAGACCACCAGTATTTTAATGAGGACATGCACACACAGGAAGTGGACGATGAAGATGATGATGAAGGGCTGGGGTCTGAGTTGCACAAAGAGGAGCTACACAAGCAGGAGTATGATGATGTGAAGTCAGAGGAGGGAGGGGAAAGAATCTCCGCCCCCTCGGTTATCACTGCCACTCAGGTATCCTGTATAAGGGAAGACTATGTTTCCCACAAGCCCATGTTGCCAGAAAACTACAGCTGTAGTAAGCCACCCACGGCCTCGCCAATGGTCATCGTGCAGTCGGAGTCAGAGGAGTCGGAGAGGGACATGGACATGGATGGGAACGATGAAGATGGGGATGATGACAGCCTGTCTCATCGCTCAACGGTGGCGGATGAGACGGAAATGTTTGACATAATGCGGGGGAATCTGGGATTGTTGGAGCAGGCCATTGCTTTGAAAGCCCAGCAGGTGAAAGCTCACCGCGAGCTTAGTCGCATTCCCGAACACCATCGCTTCTTTTCTCTGGATGACCGGCCCAGCAAACACATGGAGCATCTCCGCAAGAGCTGCTTTGGAAAAGGTCTGATTTTTGTTGTTGTTTTACCTACCCATTATCTTTATGTAAAACCATTGTTACGTAATTGTCGCGTTCACTTAAAGGGATCCTTAATTCATCCAAAAATAACACATTTGAAAAGATATTTTGAAGAATGTTGGCCATTGACTTCTACTGTGTGGACACGAAACCAATGCAAGTCAATGGTACCACTGTTGTTTGGTTACCAACATTCTTTAAAATATCTTCTTTTGTGTTCTGTTATTAAGTCTTTACATAGGTAATGTACATAAGAAACATTTTTTTTTTTAAGTTTGTAGAGATGCATGGAGCCTCACCCAGAAAAATTGCCCTCAACGTGCTATTTAAACAACGCACGTATGCATTTTTCAGCACGCCCTCACAAGTTCGCAAATATCAACAAAATTTCATAAATAAACACCCACACATGATTAATCAGAAAGGAGATTAAATGGCAAGCTCTTGCTCAGCAAAGAACCGCAAGATTAATAATGGGGGAAGCAATCTGGAGAGTATAAATGGGTCAAATGAATTGGTTTCCATAGATAAACTCGAGCCTTAGTCTATAATTACTGAAGCACTTAGAAAGAGAGAGAGAGGGCGAGCAAGATGAAGGAGAGAGAGAGGCCGTGTGTAATTAGATTGGTTTGGCACGTGTTTATTTGTTTATTGGTTTTGTTTGTTGTGTTGTTCTGCTCTCGGTTGGCACCGTGCCCGGTCCGTACGTCGCCCGATTCAGCCGAGTGCTCGGTAGGGCTCCACACCCCCTCCATAACTGCCCTCCTCACGCCTCCACCGGTTTTAATTAGGAGGTGCATGTCTAGTTAACATTTCAACATTTAATTAAGGAACCGCTGGAGCGCACACGCAAGCTCTTTCTCTCTCATTCTTTTTCCTTTTTTCTCTCCCTCTCTTTTCTTATTTCTATATTTTTCGTTTTTCTTTGTCTTCGCACCTTCGTTCGGTTAACATCTTGGACACCACGCGTCCTTTTTCTTGCTCCGTAACTTGGAGACACGCTCGCCAATGCTGAGGTCCTTTAATGAGCTTCATTTATCAGAGATAGTCCAATAAAACCTGCTGTATCATAATAACACTCGGCGAGGATAATAATCCTGCATGAAACCTCCACCTGCCCCGCACACGTAATGACCATAATTATCACCATGAATATGCCCCAGAAGCAACTTCTTTTTGAAATGAAAACTCCTTGTTTGTGTGTTTCTTTTGCACAGCTCTGTTTTGACAAAGACTTTAAGCTTTGACTGACAGGTGTTCCGCTTCCCACAGAGAGTTCAAGATCAGAGAAGCGTGAGATCAAATGCCCGACCCCCGGGTGTGATGGGACGGGTCACGTGACTGGACTTTATCCACACCACCGCAGTCTGTCAGGCTGCCCACATAAAGATCGGATCCCTCCGGAGAGTGAGTCAACATCATACTACAGCATCTGTCTCTCTGACTAAAACACATCTTTGAAGTGTGTTAACATGCAATTTAACATTCTTTAGTTGAAAAATGAAAAATGTTAAAACTTTAATACATTTAAGCTTGACTTTGAGACCTTCTATTGGCTGACTTGTTTTCTCTGATTGGTTGTTCTTAGTTTTGGCCATGCATGAAAATGTGTTGAAGTGCCCGACGCCAGGCTGCACCGGTCAGGGACATGTCAACAGTAACCGCAACACACACCGCAGGTAAAGAGTTAAACACGTTTGTTTTTATATCATGGTGGAGACCTCCTGTTGACTTGTATTGTTGTTTTAAAGCTAATTCTAACAACTATATATTTTTACAACAAAAATATTTTGCTAAATTCAGTTTCTCTATAAATATAAATATTGTATATATGTACAAATATTTAATAATATTAATGTATTTAAATGTATAATAAATATAATAAAATACTCTTCTAAAAAAAGAAACACATTTAAAAAATATTTATGAAACTAAAATATGAATTTATAATAATACTACATTTAATATTATATATAATATTTAATACTGTAATAAATATAAAAATATATATATTCTGAAAAAATATGCATGTTTTAAAATAATTTTATGAAACATAAAAAAAACCATTTAATATTATAATAAATATAATAAAGATGTGTGTAAAATAAGATATTTCACTCTATGTATGATGCAGGGTCCTCACAATGTATGTTTTTGCTATTCTTTTTGGGTACATGTGGAACACACAAACATAACCCATAACATGTATTGTACTCACTCCTCTTTTACTTTCCTATTGTCAGTTTGTCAGGGTGTCCCATCGCTGCTGCCGAAAAGCTGTCCAAAACCCACGACAAGCAGCACCTGCCCCAGCCCATGGGCGAGCACATGAAAGCAGGCAGCCCCAACTCTGACCGCGTTCTCAGGTGAGCCCTAAACCCCAACGACACACCCCCAAAACCAAAAGCATCATCATTAATCTGCATCACACTTACCCCACGTTCAGTCTCTGTCCGCCCGTCCTTTAGAGCCGCTGTCTCAGCAGTATGTGTCTATCAAACGTCCTGCTGCTCCATTGGTTAACACGCATGTCAATCACAGAGTCACCGAACTCGCTTAGCGCAGCGCGATTGGTCGGGCGTTTCGGAACACAAGCCCTCCCTTTCCTTTGCCCTTCTAATGGACCACAGCCTGTCATTCCGCGCTAGACTCGGGCCTCAAACCTGCTAGTCTAATTATGCCACTGATAAGCTAATTATGAGCCTTACAGGGCATGGAGTATTGGAAAAATAATTACTTTGCTCCAGGAAGCATGTCTGTGGTCAGACAAAGCGATGCGGATTATGAAAATAATAAGCAGTCCCCTCTTATTAGTGTTATTCTGATTTAAATGAGCATCAGTGTACTGAGAAAGCCCATTAAGGGAGGACGCCAACAATGAGAAGTCACCAGAGAGACTTCTGACGGCTTCGCATGCCGCCCTGCGTAATGGGATGCGCTGACTAATGAAGAGACAGAAAACAGAGGCTAATATACTTTACATGCCGTTGTCACACAGACGTAACCAGCGTAGGTGTGTGTGTGTGTGTGTGAGGTTTTATCCTTTAAACCGTGCCTGGTTTACGAGCGCAATCCGGTAATGATGTTAAATACAGAACACGGTGTTACGGTCCACAATGACGTGCACACACCCACACGCAAGTATTGTTTGTTTTTGTAAAGTTCGTCTGCGTTTCCAGGAAAATTCGTTTTAAAGGAACAGTACACCCGCCGTAAACTAAAATGTTTTTTTATTCATCCTCGTCTTTGAGGAATGAGAAGTTGCTTTTATAGAAAAAAGAAAGTCATACGGATTTGGAACGACGCAAGCGTTGAGTAAATGATGACAGAATTTTCGTTTTTTGGGTGAGCTATCCCTTTAAGGCTTGAATTCCATGCTATACGATATGCTAATGTGCTCAGCGCTGATAAGACACCATTTAATCCTGCCCCTCTTCTCCTTCAGTCACCCAGATTTAAAACCCCTCTCTCTCTTTCTCGCCCACTCGCTCTTGAATTTACTCTTTTACAGGCTATTTATCTATGGGACTCTTCTTTCCTTTTTCTTTTTTTCGGCATCTCTGGCTCATTGTCAGTCTTTTAATTCTGCTTCTCTTCTGCACTCTAATTCCAGCCCACTCTTTCATTCCCGATCTTTTATGCTCACTTACACTTTGCTTTTATGCCTTTTTCTTCCCTCCAGGGATATTGATTCTTTTGTAGCGAAATGACGAAGCTCTCTCTCTCTCTCTCTCTCTCTCTCTCTCTCTCTCTCTCTCTCTCTCTCTCTCTCTCTCTCTCTCTCTCTCTCAGGCCTATGTGTTTTGTGAAGCAGTTGGAGATTCCTCCGCACGGCAGCTACAGGCCCAGCCTAGTCCCCGCCACGCCACGCGCCAATCTGGCCAAGGAGCTGGAGAAGTACTCCAAGGTGTCCTTCGATTATGCAAGCTTCGACGTGCAAGTGTTCGGCAAGCGCATGCTCGCTCCAAAGATGCTCACCAGCGAAACTTCACCAAAAGCCTTCAAATGTGAGCGGGATTAGTCACGGTTTATGAACGTTATGTATATCGCACCCTTTGCGGCACAGAGATGTGTGTAAATGGTCTGTTATGTGAATAATGCTTCTGAACACCTCGGTTCAAGGTGATTTATTGCCGTAGCATCAGGTTAGAGGTAATTGAGTTCGGTAGGGTGCACTTCAATGGAAGCATCGCCATTGCCGTCGACAATAGCAGAAGATTGAAAATAAAGTCAGAGAGGCAGCCCAGTGTTTAGCCTGTGTCCGGTGCGGCCAAGTTAAAGTCAGACTCTTCTTTCTGTTATTTCCAAAGCTTCTACACTGAAACATTAAGTAAAAAAGACACCAAAAAATCATAATAAACAGATTAAATAATCAATGCACTTCTTAAGCTAATGTTACATTTTATTTTGCCCACAGCCAAACCTCCATTCCCCAGAGCATCTCCCCCAAGTCCCAGCATGCATAGTGGTTTTGGAAAGAGCTCCTCCAGAGGTTACGATTATTCCCATGATGCCGAAGCCGCTCACATGGCCGCCACCGCCATTCTCAACCTGTCCACACGCTGCTGGGAGAGACCAGAGAACCTCAGCATCAGACCCCAAGATAAGGTACAAACAACGTTTCTATCGCAAATAGTTCATATCAATACAATAGAGGGCCTGTGGCAGTTTTGTAGAAGCACAACTTTGTTTCCAGACGAATTGATGAATGTATGCACCCTGATCCCAGTAATGCATGGGCCAACCAATCAGATGAGAGCTTGCCAGATTGTGAAAGTGCTTATTTGGTGCAGTTTTGATCGTACAGTCAGTGACTTCGGTCACAGCAGGACCGTGAACATGAGCCAGAACTTGGACATTGAGAATATTCAAAAACAAACTAAAAGACTAATTGGTCTCTTTTTTCACCCTAAGATATGCTAAGAATGATAAAGATAACTAGTTTTGAAAATTGTTCAAAGTTTAAGAGAATGACAGAGTCCACACTGCAATTTCAACAATAACTATATAAAGTACAAGATTGTTCGGATCAATTTTAGAGCGATTTTCCATCGGATAATTGACAGCTAATTAAAATCTTAATCATAACATTTATTTTGCATTTATAGACAGTTTCAAAAGACACGCGCACCTGGCCCACAGTTAAATTCCGGTTTGTTGAGTTTGTTGATCGGCCTGGCTAGTGGCTAATAAAATAACTATTTATATATTTTTTATATTTATACTAACATTTTATTCTATTTTAATTGTATTAAATATAAAATTTGTTGAATGGGTAATGTAACTCTGTCGTATTTAAGTTTAGCCTATAACAATTCTTCTCAAAATATTTATTCGTAGTGAAAAAAAAATTGTTACATTAAATTTAGTTTATGACTATTTGTATTATATTAAATATGGTTCATGTTTAATGTTGTCACTGTAATAACTATCATCAGTCTAAATGTAATGACTATAAATCATTTTTTATACATATCTAAACTGCTTTACATTATAAACAGCATGTATCTTCCCACAAAGAACACAAAGCTCATGTAGGTTTCTTGTATTTAAAACAGTTGATATGTTTTCATGCAAATAGCACGAGTTAATTGAAGAAAGTGTGTCTGATTGATCTCTGCAGTGTTTGTATCTGACGGTTTGATGAATGCGTTTATGAGCCCGCTCGCTGTTGAGACCCTATTGCGTCATCTCCCTTCTCTTTCATCTGCACCTCCATTCGTTTCATCCCTATCTCCTCTTCATGTTGTTATTGCATTAAGTTGATAGTGAGCTCCCTGGATCGGCAGGACCAGGTGCTCTATATTCTTTTATTTAGTATTTCCATGACTAATGCTAATGAGAGCGTCTCTCTCCCGTTCCCACTATTATCTCTTGCTTTTATTTCTCTTTCCTCCTCGTCCCTATTTACGTCCAATAACATTATCTATCAGGTCCTCATCCCTCTGCCGCTGGTGGAGAACGGTGGGATCTGGATTGTAATTGGAGAAGGTCTGTCCTCGATATTGTGATATAAAAAAGGCTTTCTCTTCAGCCAAGAGAGTGACTGCTTCATCATTTTTCGATGTCCTGACATGTTTTTAGCAGAAAGGGATAAAAGGGGAAGATTAATGGGCAGAAAGACCCAGTGGCTCAACGCTAATCATACTGGGACTGCTCTGGGATCAGTGCCTAAAGTGTGTGCACGTCTTCATCTCTAAGTACACACCAGTGTCAGAAATTAACTTTAAATTTCTCTTACATCCAACACAAATCAAATCTCGCAAATCATAAATGTAACATATTTTATCGCTCTCTTTTGCAGAGTATGGAAATAGAAGTTGATGAGAACGGCACTCTGGACTTGAGCATGAAGAAACCCATAAAAAAAGAAGCAGGCATGTCTTGCGCCAGTCCTGAAATGCGCTCCCCCGATCTGTCTTCATCATCATCATCCTCATCTCTTCACCATGGCAACAGCAGCATCTCTCCCCACTCTTTACACGCCTACAAACAGGAAGAGTGGGAGGGGCCTCTGGACTACACCAAACCCAATCGGCAGAGAGAGGAGGACCTAGAAGAGGTAGATTTCCTGTGTTACAGTATTTACAGGATGCACAAGTACTGTTTAACCATCAGTCACACTTTAGGCACTGCGTGTGTGATGTATAGTTGCGTATCTTGACACAGATGGACCACAGCGCTCAGTCATTCGCCTCATCCGACCAAGAGGACTGCGACATGATGCAGGACGTCCTCGAAGACAGGAAGTACCCCGGAGAGGTCACAACCCCCAGCTTCAAGGTCAGGTTTCAGCCCAAGGACACCAAGAAGGAACTCTTGATGTAAGTGGTGGTGATGACACATTTCTGTGTATATGTAAAAAAGCAGCAGAACGTTTCACTCAGTCAGGCTTTTCGTTTTGTCTCCTGGTGCAGGTGTCCCACTCCTGGATGTGATGGCAGCGGTCACATCACAGGAAACTACGCATCCCATCGCAGGTACAGAATGTACACATTTCCTCTTGGCTTTTCGTGCCCGTGACATAATAATGATATCAGTCGATTTTATCTTTCTCATTTGCTTAACTCTGGCCTGCTGTCCTCCTGCTTTACTGACTCGGGATATTCTGGGTTCTTTTTACTTCATACTCTCTTTCTCTCTCTCTCTCTCTCTCTCTCTCTCTCTCTTCTTGTGTATCTCTCCTCTGTGTTCTTAGCCTGTCTGGTTGTCCTCTCGCTGATAAGAGTCTGCGGTCCCTCATGGCAGCACACACAGCCGATCTCAAGTATGTCTGCCCTACTTCTGCTCTCGCTCTTTTCATTCTAGTTCACATGGGTCTGCTTGGCATAATGCTGCTTTTTATTCTTTTTGTTGTGTCTTTGACCCCTTCTTATAAAAGAAAAACAGCATCATACACATTTGACATGTTGATGATGTAATAGGTTACAGTCTTAAAGGTGCAGTGTGTATATACAGCAATGGAAAAAAATAAGAGACCATTCCAAATTTTTATTTAATGTGCATTTCTAGACGTATTGTGGCCGTTTTTTTAACAAAATCAAACCTCAGTGACAAAGTTATCCAACAGCAATGTGAAAGACGAGTGATATGAAAAAACGGAGGTTATTACATAAAAATATGAATAAATACATGTACAAATATTACAGAAAAAATGCAGAGTATCTTTTCTGTTATTTTGACCGGTTTCTCCAGTTTTCATTTTCTGCAAATAAATGCAAATAGAAATAACATTTTTGTTTGAAATTTGGGAGAAATATTGTTAGTAGTTCACAAAATGAAACAAAAACAAAAAAGTAAATTCTGAAAAACTGTCTTTGAAATGGTCTCCTTTTTTTTCTGCGGCTGTATGATTGGTAAGTTTTTTTATCTTTCATAATAAATAAAAGTTAACACCCATCCCAAACCTACCATTTTTAACCTTTTACCTCACTTTCCCAGATGTCCAACTCCAGGATGTGATGGTTCAGGACATATCACCGGCAACTACGCGTCTCACAGAAGGTATGGCACGTTCAGTAATCCATCCAACGTATACACGAATACTCACACAGGACAGAGAAGTTTAGCGCTAGTTAGACACATGTTTATGAAACACTTCTCGATTGGTGAGTAGGATATAGGGAACATACCCCTGATCTCTGTACACTTTTGTCAAAGCACTCAACAGATGCGCTCCGACATCGTGTCCCAACCGGGTGTGCATCATAAACTCTCTGACGCTCAATTGTCATTGGACCAAAGTCCCTCTCCACATAGCTGTAAAATCAACCGATGCACGAAAATTTGGTGTGTTAAACATCACATCTGTTCTGATTGGCTGTGACGCATCACAGAGCTTTTCACTGTCACTGAGGACAGAAAATTGCTTGACGCTTGAAACCCGTTGCATCACCCGGCTCGGACACGGCGTTGCGCTTACCTTCTGTTGCATCTTTATCAAAAGCACTTCAATTTGGTTTCTTCTGCTTTGTTTTGGGTCACTAAACTCTTCAGTTACCGTGGACTGACTGACGTAGTTCTCGACCCATATTGTTCTGAGTTTCTGGCTCCTCTGATCACGAGCTGCGTACTCTCTGTTTTCAGTTTGTCTGGGTGTCCACGGGCCAAGAAAAGTGGGATAAAAACAACACCCCTCAAGGACGACAAGGAGGACACGGAGCTCTTAAAGTTCGTACTGCCTAGAAAGCCTTTCCCCTTTCTTTAATGCTACTCATACGGTAACAAATAAACATTTGCTGTGAAATCATTTTACAATAGTGTAATGCAGTTTAGAAAACCCCTCTCCAAGAATGACGTTCTGGTTTAAGAAATGTTTCTATGTGGAACCATTTGAGATGTGAGAGCACCATATCCCAAAATAATAACTGTTTTCAGCTTTGATAAATATCACCTTGGCAACCTTATGAATACCTCGCTCGTATGCCCGCCGTGAGCTTAGGAATCAGTTGCGTAGTTCCCGTGGGGAACTAGTTAAAATAAAAAGGCTTTTTAGCAAAGAAATGTTATTTTCACATAAAAGACAAAGTGTGAACAGTATATTACAGCACAGATGGCTCGTGGGGCATTGAAATATCGTGCGTGTTTTTGTTAGTAAGTCTTTTGCGGTACAATATGTGGGTTTTGTCTGCCAAGTGTAGAAGCTTTTCATCCACATGAATTCACTCAAGTCAATGAGCAGCCGCATATGGTGCCACTCGAGCTTCCGGTGTGTAAAATGTCTTTTTCAGTTTTTTCAATGTTGTAGTATTCACGATCCCTGTTGGGAAAAGTATGTAGCTAAATATAGCCCTCGAATAGAGACTTGAGCGAGAGACATATAACTAAACTACAAAGCAAGGTGATATTTGTATTGCTGTCATGTTTAAACTGAATTCATCTGTTTTATACATTGTGTTCTATCTGTCATACCCATTTGTTTGTTTCCACCTCTGTTTGTCTCAGGTGTCCAGTGCCAGGGTGCGACAGCCTGGGTCACATCAGCGGGAAGTACGCCACCCACCGGAGCGCGTACGGCTGCCCGCTGGCGGCCAGGCGACAGAAGGAGGGTTTGCTGAACGGGTCTCCGTTCTCATGGAAGGCGTTTAAGACCGAAGGCCCCACATGCCCTACGCCTGGATGCGATGGGTCAGGACATGCCAACGGCAGCTTTCTCACCCACCGCAGGTACTTGAGAGAAGAAAACAGAAGGGTTTCAATGGCACCTACCCAAGTTGTTGCCATTACCTTAAGCCATTTGAGGGTTGTATACATTTGGTATCTCTTTGGTGCCTCTAGTTTTCGATAATATTGATGATGAAGGTAATGATGAGGTGTGTTTGGTTCAGTCTTTCAGGCTGCCCAAGAGCCTCCCTCAATAAGAAGAAAGGCAAGTTCCCTGGAGATGAGTATCTCAGCACTAAGTTCAGAGCCAGCGACGGTGAGACTCTCCATCCATTTGTGAACGCCTTCAATATAATTAAATCAGTATAATTAAGACTTGTTTCTTTCTTTGCAGTGTTAGACAATGATGAAGACATCAAGCAACTCAATAAAGAAATTAATGACCTCAATGAATCCAACAATGAGATGGAGGCAGATATGGTCAACCTTCAAACACAGGTTAGACATGCAATTTGCAAAAACTGTCAGAAGATGATGCCATAGTATCACCTACTACAAAGACCTATGATACAGTTTTAAATACTTTATATACTGTTTAATATGAAACCAATCAATAAACCATGATGAACTTGCAATTAAAGTTTGGACGTTGCAATAAGGTGGGGAAACGGTTGGGAATAGGATGGGAAAAGGTTGAGTTTCATCTCATTCTGGAATCATCTCTCTCTGATGTTGTAGATCACATCCATGGAGAAGAACTTGAAAAACATTGAGCAGGAGAATAAGATTATTGAGGAACAGAACGAGGCTTTGTTTATGGAGCTGTCTGGACTCAGTCAAGCTCTTATACGCAGCCTGGCCAACATACGCCTGCCACACATGGTGAGTTATTTTACACGCGCACATACACAAACACACACACACACATAGACACAGGACACTACAATCTACATTCCTATTCTAGAAAAGGTGCATTTATATCTCACAAACCGGGGCTCCGATTTGCATTACAGCAGGAGCCAATCACAGAGCAGAATTTCGAGAGCTACGTGAGCACCCTGACTGACATGTACACCAATAAGGACTGCTACCAGAATCCGGAAAACAAGGCCCTTCTGGAGACCATCAACAAGGCGGTGAAAGGCATCAAGGTGTGAAGAGGCGTTACGTGAAGAGCGTACAAATGACACAAAAAGGGCATTCAGGTTTTTTTGAACAACAATCTAAACCTTCAACCCAGGGAGCATTCTGTGATGAGATATAAAAGAGGTATATAATATATATTACTACGGACCAAAATCCACAAAAGCTGCTGGATTGGAATGGGAGGAGATAGAACGGAACCAAATCCTTCAGTTTATTTACAAAGACAAGGAGAGGCACGAATCAAATATTCTTTCGAGTTTTACATTCACGAAGAAGCCGCGAGGGAAGGAAAGAGCTCCAAAACGTAGCATCCGGCGTGAAATCAAGGTTTGGGATGAATTTCGTGAGGACACTGCTCTTAAACAACAAATGTGACGTCTCAAATGATATGAGATCCCTGATTCATGCGAGGCCAGGCAGGACACACGTATGCAGTATTTCTTCATCCATCTTTCGTTTGCTTCTCGATGAAGGCAACGGTTTTGGATACAAAGATGTGGAAATGAAGAGAATGTCATACTAACATTCTCTCTGTTTTTTGAGTCAAAGTATGTGCTCAACCATATCTCAACCCTTCAAATGCCATGTGGTTGACTGTAAATTTCACCTGTTAAACACAATTTTATCAAAAAGCATCCTTTTTGGTTTAGAGCTACGTGCACTGGTTTAATCTCCTTTATTTGTAGTACTTACACTGTAGGGCCCCGTGTAGTCATATCTTTACATATGAACAATGAGTTGCACTTCATTTCAGTCAGTTCAGCATCCGACAAGATGAGGGATTGTTACTGATACAGAAATTATACTAAATTTGTCCAGACACTTATTTATGTTTTGTTATAATTTATTTGATTTTTAACTGTGTTATTTATTTTCATTTACTTATTTAAATATCCACAGTGGAAAAGACAGCCCTTATAAAAATGTGACTTCCAACATCTATGTTTGGAAAGAGAAAACATACTAATAATTTTTTATAACTCCTTTTCGTTTGACTATAGAGTTTTTAAGTGCAAATATTTTTAACCAATGTTTTGATAATTTTGTAATTTTTTCTCTCTCTCTCTCTCTCTCTCTCTCTCTCTCTCTATCTGCATTTTATTTTGATCCGAATTTCCAAACTACAGCCGAGGGAGAAGTATCATCTCTATTTATTATTTATTTAATATTTATGAAATTATAAACTGTGATATTGTTGTAATGTATATTTATTTTGTAACGTCTCTGTGTGTTTGTGAAGTCTTAGTAGTCTTGAAGAACTTTTGGCGATATAAAAATAAAGACAAAAAACATGTTTGGACAAGAGAATTACATATTATGATTATCGAGGGTTTTCCTTATACCAGCATTACTTCCTCTAGGAATGTAAAGAGAAAAAAAGCAATTCCTGTACTGTGGAACCTACGGCTTTGACTCTTACCCCATCAATCTAAACAGGAAGACATTCACAGGAGGAAACAGCGAATCATCTTTTGCTGTCGTTGTTTTTTTTCTATCTCTTCAAGCCCTCTGTAGTGGCCAAAAACTGTCGCCCCTGAATGACCCTTAAGAATCGCAAATGGATTATTTTTGCTCTGTGCTAAAATGATTATCTTTAGAGACTTTCTGGACCGTGGGTGGGCATTTTTACCATGCGGGGCACGGGAGGTGAATACCAACCGTCTCGAAGGAAACTCTGGAACCACAATGTCCTTACTCAGCTAGTGTCACACCCGTGTAGCCTTATACTAGAATTTTATTTCTTCAATGCACAAAGTGCCACTGACCAGTGCTTTCGTTAACGACTCCGCCCATGACGACCTCACTTCCCTCGGGTCATGTGACCCCGTGGCATAAGTGGGGGTTGTGACAGATGCCTTTATTCCTTTGCCGTGACGGCCATATCTACACAATATATTCATTCTGTATTTAAAAGAAAAAAGAAGACAAAAAAGCTATATATAGTATATAAACATACATATATTTTTTCAGTGTAGTTGTTTTCTCTTATAATAGCAGAAACAATATCTTTCCAAAAGCTGTGAGTGCTCCTATCGATAGAAGACTAAATATAAAAAAAGACCCAGTTTACTGTGGTTGCAAGATACAGTGTGTTTTATAAAATGTAAACGTACCTATTTCTTAAGCAAAGGATACGAGGATGTTTGTAGAGTTTCCTATTTTTCAGCCGTTTTCTGGTCTCGCTGGGCCTCTGTATGTCAGTCATATAAATGGGACAATGGTTAAAGGTTAGTCTTAATGTTCAATGAGACTGTAACTGTAGTGTGCTGAAAGTTCTCCTCTGTGGATCTGTCTTTAGTATGGTGTTGTACGGTGTTGTGCAGTTCCAACTGGTGGGACGAACCACACTAGACAAGTGTGTCAAATGACATCATCACAGCAGCGAATCATGAAATGAACATCACGCCTCTATTTTGCCAATAGAGTGCGTATCATTTCGCTACAAACATATTGTTCATTTGCTATTATAGCAGCAATATCGTGATAGACAGAACATGTGTGCACTAAATCTCAAAATCTTGAATGCCATGACCTTTCAGCCAAAAGTTTCCTTGTGTGCATTTATGTATGTTCGTTTATTTATTTATTTGATTTATTTTTAGGAAGTGAACAAACGGCTGTTGGCTAACAGAAAACCGTTCATTGCACCAAAAGAATCGGGACCCACATTTGCAAATGTCTTTTACTTGTCTTGTTGTTGTTGTTTCATGTGATTCTGTATGCTGTCTGAAATGTCAAATGCCCTTTGATGCAGAGACCGCAGGGGTTGATTCGACGGCCGTTGCCATGTTCAATTTAACATCAAGAGCCACCTTATTAAGGCTCGTCTTATTTGACCCAGGTTTCTTTCTGGACATATTGTTGCCTTGTCACCTCAACAAAATCTGTATAATACAAAGTACGGTTTTAGATTTGTTCAGAAGCTTAGTTTGGATAGAAATGATGCAAGACGTTTAGGTTTCAGTCCGAGATTGTCATTGGTTTGCCCTCACGCGAGAGAATGAAGCGGACGCTGGTTGCATAAATCTTTGTCCATTTTCATAGAATGTCAAATCCTCTCCTGGACTCATTCGCCTCGTTCTCTGTAACCTTTCCACAGGAAAGATGTGAGTCGCAGTTCAATATAAAACCACTTGTTTAGCTGAAATAGGCGTCTATAACTGCAGAATCTTCCTTCTATTAAATATTAGAGTTATGGGGAGAAACATTAGCGCAAATGTCAAATACTGTTATCTAGAGAGAGGTTGTGTTGGAAAAGAAACATTTATATCTGCTTATTACTTCTGACGTGAGATACTTTAATCATGTGTGAATTATTCCTCCCGGTGCATGCTTTTTAAACACTCGCTGTCGGTGAAGATGAGCAGCTATGAATGTTAAAGTGAGATGTAGACTCGGCCTAATAATGTAGCGTGTTCTCTGGAGCAGTGTAGCAAGTAGTATGTGTACCCACTCCCCATCACACCAAATGAGTTGAACACTGCAAAAAAGATTCTTTATCAAACGTAAAAAATCGAAATGAAGAATCAATACTTGTTTTTATTTCTTATTTACATTTCAATGAAAAACAAGACGAAGAAAATGCTTGTTTTCCAGTGCGGTTTGTACTTTTATGGTCCTGATTTTGCACCTTCATACGTGTTGTACTATACTCAAAGTACAGCCTTGACCTCGACAGGTCAAATAAAATGGGTTCCTGTGTCATCCATCCTTTTGTGAAAGGAACTGTAATAGCATCCACGTCGGAAGCCTTGTTGAAATGACACTGTTTGTCCCATTAAGCTGATGTAACCAAAACGGCCCCCGTTCTGTCTGTACTGTTGCTTACAGCTCTGTGGTTTCTCATGTGTGCCTTTTCTCGCTTCTGTTCACTGCAGGAAAGGGTGTGTTTACATTTAAGGACTGGGTTCAAATCCCACTCAGGACGGCAAATCTTATTTCTTTCCTTATTTTGACAACAAAACAAAAACAGCAGTGAACAAGATGGGCAGATTAAAATTGATATTGGTTCATAAAACGTTTCTTCCCAAGCACTTCAAAAACTGTGATTTTGATTCAGGTATGAAATTGTACGATGAGTCATTTCATTGAGAAATCAAACACATACCAGATGAAGCATTTATGCACAGGGCATTATTTTGACAACAATGGGATTCTGTACATTTGTAATAAAGACGTGTTGTTGTATGAAAGAATATTTCCAAGTAAATGACAAAAAAAATGTATTTTAACCCACGGCCAGGGCTTGTCCTCTTGAGTCCTTTTTACAGAGATCAGCTATTTTTACTGGTGATTTTGTAGCCACATTATTCTCCTTTAGAAAACGACAAAAAAATGGTACTTCCAGAAAATAAGCACTTCCACAGTGATACGTGTTTTTGTCACTTTTGTAGCATTTCCGTAGGGTTTTATTTCTCGTAGAGCAGGACAAGCTATGGCTGTGCGTGATTCCAGGTAACTTTGGAAATGAAGTGTGTAGCTGGTTTTGGATTGTGACCGTGTTCGTGTATTGTACCTGTGCTCATTGATATCAGTGTTAAAAGAGTACAACAATGTCTGTTTTGTGGAAGTATCGTTCATTTCAGTGTTATATATGGGAAACATTAATAAAGAGTAAATAATGGTGATCTTTTTGAGTATACAATTACTGTATGATGTGTGTGCGCGTGTTTGTACATTTACATTTAGGCTATGCATTCGGCAGACACTTGCGACTTACATTGCATTTTATTATACATTTTTATCTGAGTATGTGCAATCCCTGGGATCGAACCCATGACCTTGGCATTGCTAGTGGCTACAGGAAAGTTTGCACACACCTGACTGAATATATTGGATATAAAGGCTAGGCTTGCACTTAGAATTAGTTTATAGACTGCATGAATATAAAACAGCGAGTAGTAGGTGTGTCCAAACATTATTATTTGCTCATAATAAATTCAAATTTATATTTTCACAGATTTTCAGCAATATGTCATACAGGTGTAGCAAAGCCTTCTACATTCTGCCCTCTGCTGGGGGCATGAGAGCACTACCACCAAGCATAATAAGATCCTTTCGACGGCTTCTAACTTCGACCTTTAGAACCAAGACCCTTTTTAATGTTTAACATGTCATTGTTTTATTCCTTAATTTTATATAACGGACAACAACACATGACCAGAATGAACACAACAACGCGTAGCCTAGATAAATGTAAATTAAAGAGCTCATGGAGCAAGACGATTTGCGGGTAAATACACCAAACGAGAATACGCATTAAAACGGATCAACTAGATAATGTTTAAAATGCTAAAAAATCATTGATCAACAACTCTACAGGTGGTTCATCGAAAAGTTGTTTCTACCTTCTATTGTGGAGACGCGTGGGCACGACGTGCGTTTGACGTCGTGCGTGTGACGTCAGCGCGTCAGCTGGTTTATGTTTACATCGCGTCAGTTTCTCGCAGGCGAGCAAGGCGATATTGTGGCCGTATCCAAACATGTCCCTGCGAAATTTACAACATACGCGTTAATGTGATCGATGGACGTCGTCGGTCTGTACGACACAACCGCCGTGGTCTGTATTCTCACGGTAAGGACAGAGATGTAACGTTAGACTGCGCAGCGAGATGCGTTTCAGTGCCAATGTGGCAGAGAGAGAGAGAGAGACTCTTTTGTTTACGTCGGTGGTTGCAAAGAGCCTCGTGTTAAACTGTTAAATATTTTAATGCAGGCGAGGCCTGTATATAAATGCTAGCGTTACTGTGTTGAATATGCTAATGATGTCAGCGGAAGCTTTTGATGTTGGTTGTTTGAGTCGATGCGTATTTTTCCGCGAGAGCCTTTAACGTTACACTTTCCCCGCTGTTTTGTTTACGATAAGCGCCAATGACATCGTTTCTTATGTGTTGCTACGGTTTTAATAAATGTATAATGTTCATTTTGTTCAGATTGTGTGCGTGTTCCCGTGTGTGTTGTGGTGTCGCGTTTGTTTGTTCGTTCGTTAAAAATAGGCGAGGGACCACACGACCCCAACGGCCCATCTGTTAGATTAAATAAGCGCAATCGGACAGATGTGACAGATTTATTATGACGTCAATTTTCTGCTTTAGTTTAATATAAGTATAAATTATACAGTACATTTGAGTTTTTGCAAGGTGCAAAAGTTGACCTACAGTGAGTCAGACAATGTTCTGTCTGTCTGCTTGCCAAAAGACAAACAAACAATACTAGCTGCTGTAAATGGAGCTTCCGCCAAGGGTTCGAGTTGTTGGGACACAACAGCGTGCCACTTTTTTCTTGGCGTTGTCTGACCTCTAAAAATAGAGAGTGAATGAGAAAATAGCTGAAGGCAAGTTGCACTTCATTGAGTTTGCGGTCTTGTGGGGTTTGCTGACATGCTGTGAGTCATGAATGATTTAACTGCCTTAATTATTCTCTTCACACCTGCTTATCTGTTGGGGGTGTCTTTTAAGACTAAATAAAATATGGTCTTTAAATCACTAGAATTATTGATGTTCATGTATGTTTAATGATGTTTTTATATAACATTCATATAAAGCTCAGTAATTATCCTCCAATGTACATACTTAGAGTTGTAGTAAACATACCTAAACATAACAAAACCACTAGATAAGTGAAGCTTGTCTCATTGGTGTATGAATTTTGCCCTAGTCTTGATGCAAAGTTAGTGTCAGTGTTATGATAACATGCAGAAAAAGAAACTATTATCTCGAAGACTTTAACTGTAAAGTGTATCAAATCTTACTTGCTTGTTAAAGGATCATTTTAAAGACATCACTATGTATCCAACAATGTACCACTTTTTTATTGTTTTGTACTGTTGAGATTTGTAATTCTACCTGCTGGCAGAAGTTTAGTTGAATGAATTATTGCTCCCTAGATTGCTCTGCGCTTCTGTTATTTTACATATGTTTATGTATACAGGCCATGATTAAAAATATCTTGAATAAACACATTCGAATATAAATTAAGGATGGAAAGAGTGCTAAAGTTAGACTAAACCTTGTGTATAAACTTGTTGGAGTTCTGGTGTTGAACATCAGGGCAATTCCATGCCCACGCAACTGTCAACCTTACTATGAAAGTCCTTACCAAAGGTTTTCACCATACTTCTAGCAGAGGTGCCAACATTTGGTGGTTTAAATACCCATGTGAGGTCTTAAAGTTTTTAAAAGTTTCATTTTTCCATAGTGAATTGTCACATCCATACCGGTCCATATTGCTCATAAAGGGGCATGTTCTATGAAGAGCCATGCCATTTTTTGGGTATTATTGCTTTTGGTTTGTACATTTTAATTCACAGAAATACAACATATGTCATCTCTCAGAAAAAAGTGATCTTTTTGTCACATGCATAACGCATGTTTATTTCCCTTTTTTAAAATAGAAAGCCATATATAGACTGATATGTGACCCTGGATCACAAAACCAGGAACATTTGTAGTAATAGCCAAAAATACATTGTATGGGTCAAAATTATTGATTTTTCTTTTTAATGCCAATATGCTTATTATGCTATGCTAAGGACTTCATTTGGACAACTTTAAATGTGATTTTCTCAGATTCCAGAGTTTTAAATGGTTATATCTCGACCACATATTGTCCTATCCTAACAAACCATATATCAATAGAAAGCTCGAAAAATTGACCCTTAAGACTGGTTTTGTTTTCCGGGGGGTCACATATTTTGCTTTTAGTAAAATGTAAACAAATGATTCAATATGTTAGTAACAAAAGCATTTTGTGAGAGTTTGTATGTCACATCCATAATGCAAAATGTCACATATATAACCGATCCATAATGGGATTGCCCATTATCATCTTTTTACAGATCTGTTTGTAGGCCATGGCACATTGATATTACATCATTTTAAGATTGTTTTGAAGAAAATGTAAATGGTGCAGCTTGACCAGAACTCATCTTATCTGCTATGGTTGCTCAACAATGAAACACCTGTCATTATTTCCATTATTACCCTCATTTCTACGTTTTTTTGCATTTCTTTGGACAGTGATAGGCACAACTTAAGTCTGTCTCCAGAAGCTCTTCTCCTGTCACCATGGGCGGAGCCGTAAGTGCGGGTGAGGACAACGATGAGTTGATTGACAACCTTAAGGAAGCCCACTACATCCGTTCAGATTTGGTGGAAAGAGCCTTCAGAGCCATCGACAGAGCTGACTATTATCTGGAGGACTATCGTGACAGCGCTTATAAAGACCTGGCGTGGAGGCATGGAAACCTCCATCTGTCTGCTCCGTGTATCTACTCTGAGGTGATGGAGGCCTTGGACCTGCAGCCTGGCCTGTCTTTTCTTAACCTGGGCAGTGGGACGGGGTATCTCAGCACCATGGTGGGCCTTATACTAGGTATACTATACTTATGTTTTAAGAAAATGAAACTTAATATGATATATATTCTCTGCATGTTTTTGTGCTATAAATTGTACTTGTGGTGACATCACATGAATAATTCATATGGTTGATTCCTGCAGGTCCGTTTGGTGTGAATCATGGCGTTGAACTACACGCTGATGTGGTCGAATATGCCTATCAGAAACTTGACTACTTTATCAAAAACAGTGACAGCTTTGACAAGTGAGCTATTATTTATGTTATAACATACTTAGACATTGTCATTGAATTGCATTTCTCAATGAGTCAGTTTTGTTTTGATGGCTGCAGGTTCGAGTTCTGCGAGCCCACCTTTGTTGTGGGTAACTGTCTGGAGATCCCACCAGAGAGCAGACAATACGACAGGGTTTATTGTGGTGCTGGAGTCCAAAAAGAGTATGAGAACTACATGAAGAACCTGCTGAAGGTTGGCGGGATCTTAGTTCTGCCCCTGGAGGAAAAGGTAGGTTTGTTTATGCATTCGTGTGTGCATTGCAGCTTTTAAAGACTGAGCAAAACTATTTGAATCTGACCAATTATACAAGTATTGGATGTATTTGGATTTATTTACAATCAAAATCAATGTACAAACACACATGTAGAATTAGTTGTCACATGGGACGACATGTAAATAGTAGAGATGCACTGATACTTCTCCATTGTGATATCTGCCGATAATAATTCTGAAGATTACATTCATATTTCTTAACTTTCTGAATGTTTTAATTCATATAATGACTTATATTGAACATAAAAAAACTGTTGTTTATAACTATCATCCGATAGTGTGAAAAATAGCTTTTAGCGACCGATAACCAATTATTGGCCGGTATATCGGTGCATCTCTAAATAGTGTAAATAGTGTAGTTATACTGACCTGAGGGCTTATTATCTAAGCTACTCTCTGTTGCAGTTAACCAAGATCACCCGCACAGGTCAGAGCTCCTGGGAGACCAAGAAAATCATTGCTGTGACCTTCGCCCCACTGGTTCAGCCCAAGCAGAACGTCAATGGCAGACCCAAAAGTGTTCCTTTACGTGAGTACACTTAAGAGTCGTCTATCTACAGATGATAATTGCAAATGATTTTTCACACCAAAACCTTTCACATCGAGTCTAATGTGAGTTTGACATTCTCTGTAAAACATTTGCGTGCTTGAAAGCAAAATGTTCTCTCGTATAATTTTCATGTTGTTATGCGAAATACAACCCAGTGTAAATGATGCTGTTACACTCCTGAAATGTGATGATTATGATGACTGTATGATGATAGTGTGATGTGACAATATGGTGCTAGTTAGACGTAGTCTATTTATAATAAACAAATTCCCATTTTGTCTGCATTTGTTTGTCATATCACTTCTGTTCATTACACTTGACTTTTGCTTTACTTTTTTTGTATTTAGAGGTCTGAGATGCTATCTTGAATAATGATTCTGGACACATGACCCATATAGGCATTCTCATCCAAGTATTTCTAATTAATTTATAATATCTATTTTTTCACTAATGAACTTTTTTTGGCTATATAGAATAATCCAATACGCTATCCAGAAATGTAATCATATACATTTATCTGAAAACTAAATAGCTTATCTGTAAATGTATAAACAGGTTTATTTTTACTTTACAGTAACAAAACCTTTTTCCATTCTTCCTCCAGCCATTTTTGAGGTGCGGACTTTGCAGGACCTGTGCCGAATCGCTATCCGACACACTCTGCGTCAGCCCATAGCCATGGGGGAGGGACGTACGAAGAGACGCGTGTCTTTTCCAGGGGCTCGGGCCATGCACCGCTACGGCCCCCGCTTCGAACGGCGCCGCTTCTGTCGGCGCTTCTACAGGCAGTGCGTCAACTCCGTGGTCCTCCACGACTCCATGATTCCCACTGCAATGGACGACTGCAACTACCCTGGAGAAGTGGAGGAGGATGAAGAGGAGGTGGAGGAGGAAGAGGAAAGCTGTCGTCGCAGGGTGAGAGAAGACCTGCCTGAGGAAGATGAGGAGGGAGGCAGTAGTACCGAAGATGAGAAAAGCAGAGGCGGGCTGGCCCGCGCCGAGCCTCCTGTTAACGTTCTGAGGGAGAGGATTCTGAGACTCCCATTACCTGAGCCACTAAAGATGTATCTGCTGTATTACAGAGAGAAATGAGGCATGATGAGATGTAATGAGCCATAATAGGAGCGGTGTAGCGCTAAGGCGATTAGGCATAAAGAAAAGGCTTCCTCTTCCTCCTCTACAAACCTCTCGAACTGGATTAGCATGACAATGAAGTCCTCCGTTAATGACATCATGATATCCATATCCCTTTGACAAGCAAAGCAACCGGATTGGGGATGTACAGAAATGGAAGGACCGAGCTAGATTTCCTGAACAATCGCCCAAGCTCATATTTGATCCTGTATAATTTCAGCATTCCCCTCAGTCAAGATGATACAAAGCACGGCCCCCGTGGGCATTGCGCGGGTTTGCGTCGAGCTCTTTTAGAAGAGCATCACCTTGAGATGTATGTTGTATAGATTGATATGATGGACCCAAGAGTTTAATATTTTTCTATAGCTTTACTCAAGACCCCAAAGTTGGCCCTTCACTTACCCGAGTTCAACAACGCATTACTCTTCTAAAGTAACTAACAGTGTCTGCATGTCAGTATTCAGATTTGTGGTAGCGTGTGCATTGTATCACATCATGTACATTTGATTACCGTTGCCGGTAGTTATATTTGACACGGGCAATGTAATGTCATCTCGCCTTATTTCACACTCGGCAGATGTCATTTTTGGGCTCTGTTATCAGCTCTCAGATACAAACAATGGTATACATCGAATCACAAGCAATTTCATTGTAAAGATCACATGGAATACAGTGAAACATTTTTAGTGAAATTCTATTTATTGGTATTCACAAACTTTTAACTGTTTTCGTAAGATACATAAAGCACTTTGGTATTGTTCACCTGCTACATGCTACAAAATCAATTCAGTTAGAAAACGTGAGTCGTTGTGCTCTGAATCAATAACCCTGCTCAGGAATATGGGACATTTGATTTTTTTCCTCTTTCAGACAGATGTTAAAAAAGACCAAAATGTTAAGACCTTTATTTTTTGACCAAAAATATGAAAAATTGAAAAATCGGCTTTCTGTAAAGGACTATGATGATGAAAACCCTCTGAGTATACAATAGTTGGCAATCTGGCAACCCCAGGACTGGAGTTTTGGGTGTAACTGCTTTTCTTTTTTTTGTCCTTGATGAGACCAATGCTTAGGTAGCCCTTTAATATTATCATCATAATCATCAGTAAATACTTTTGCTCAGCTGAAGTACATGCATATCTACCAGGTTTTGCTTTAAGACTGTGTGCTTGTAGGTAAAAAAAAATCAATAAAGTTGAGTTTCACACTGGAAAAACTGAATAGTGTAACTATTAATTTTTCATCATATTCTACTTTGACGTATTCATTTGTGTGTGTGCTCGCTATATACATGTTATACATATATGCTTAAATGATTGGTTACATCTGCAATTCGTAACTTTTGCATCTTTATCGCCATCTCTGTTTAAAACAACATTGCAGGTTACTTTTTGTATGTTGCAAAGTGAAATGACATCAAACTTACAAATGATAATACTGCAAATCAGGGTAAGGAGACAGATTTTAACTGTGGTTTTGAATAGATTTTTTTAAGTTTAACCCAAAATCATATAAAGGTTGCAGCTGAAATGACATAAATCTGTAAGCCACTCCAGGATTTGGAAGCACAGGCCTCATATTACAAGATCATTAGGGGTAAAAATCTGGATGTGTGGGATATTAGCTAAATAAGACACCAATAATCCTTTAATTACCAAATAAAACCACATGAACAAACATGAAAAATTGAGTATTGGACTGCAACCATGCAGTTTTATTTCTAGCCTATAAAGTCCTAGGTGTAGATTTCAGTCATGCATAAACAATATTTTATCTTTATGTAACAGCAACTAATGATCTGTGCAATATTAATGCAGTCTGTGGTAGTCAAATATAAATAGGACATAAAGTTCAATTATAAAATTCACAATTTATTATTATAAATGTTTCAAACGTAGGGCCAATGTAATGGCCAGACACTAGTAGAATATCAGCATCAGGATTTGAACAGATTCTTACAAGCTGTGTGTTTAATATTTGATGATGTATTCTGTTTACACAGAAGAAATTAGTCGAAGCTAGTGAAATGGTTTTTAAATCTGATATGCAAAAATAAATTTGTACAGAACTTTAAATAATACATTCAAAAATAAACAATACAAATCTAAACAAAGAAAATAAGATCCTTAAAAATGTATCTACAATTGCTTATAAAATTGTCTAGTGCTGTAATAAATTAGCCTTTTACATGTTACTCTAAGACTGCATTTATTATTTTAATACAGCTGCAACGATACTGCAGAAATATTTACCTACATGTCTTAATATACATAAACTGTATGTTTTGTCACAAGGTGTAATACAGTAGCAGCAGGCAATGGTATTATTATTTACCGGTAAAGGAGGAACAATCCATGTATTACTTTTAAGACTTATTTTCTGAAGACTGTAAAACCAAGCCTATTGAAATCTGAAATTTCATTTAAATTACAGGTTCAAATATTCAGCAATCAGGTCAAGGGACTCTCAGTTCTATTCACTTCCATAATAAATGAGAATCGAAGGCACCTTGGAACCCTCCTATTCTTGATACACAATGACCTTTAACCTCACCTTTCCCAACATACAAATAACAGCATCTAATGAATACAGCGCTGACTGCAACAGCAGTCTATTGAAGAACATATCTCTGGCCTCTTCTCACAGTCTTAGAGAAAAAGCCTAGGGATTGTTTTGGGACCTGGCCAATGACGTAACACGCTTACTCTCTTGTCAGATAACAATACAGTGCTTGTGTGGACAAAACCAGCATAAATCACCAGAACCAAATTACGACTACTTACGACATTCTAGCACCCACATAAAAAAATTCCCACAAACACGTACATAACACACATGGGCACAATGTCCAGACCATTTGTCATCTCAACCCTTCTAATGACCTCAAACACACATTAAACATAATATTTTGCTTAAGTGCCAACTACATCCATTTTATCTTCATCGTGTGATAAACTGTAAGACATTAAAATCTGTAACAAACATCCACAAACAAGGTAGTTCAAAGCTCTTAAAACATCCAATTGCCATCATTGTTTAGTTTTGCATTGGTTGAATAACAACACATAAGCATACGATTTCAAGCAGCTGAATGTAGGCCATCTTTAAAGCAGATTGACTTCCTTTCAAACAGTCCCATTGCAGCTTGTGTGTCTTTTGGTCCCCAGAAACGAGAACACTGTTGCAAACAGCCCGGGACGGGTGGGGGTTTCACAGAAAAACGGTTTCACTTGGGCACAAGCCCGCGGGACTGCGGGTACAGAGGGGACCCTGAGCCAGACGACGGGCTATGAGCTGATGTGGGGGTGCTCGCCTTCTTGCCAGTTTTGGGGCGGCTGTGAAAGGATTGTGGGGGAAAATAATGAGTACATTAGGGAAGGATGAAAAATAACTATGGGTAAAGAAAACTAAAGTAAGAAGATGGATGTAAGAAGTTCTCACCCAGACTTTAGTTTCTTAGAGAACCCAGCTGCAGAAGCACAGAGGCCGGGACCTGACCCCAGGCTGGAATGGAAGCCAGAGGCGTCCACCTGGATCTCGTCCTCCTCCCTCAGAGCATCTTCCAGAGCCGCAGCTACTGTAGGTGCTATAACCGGCCCCTCGTAGTCTTTTGTGGTTCGTGTGGGCAGGTCCAGCTCCAAAAGCAAGATATTCTCCGCCTGCAAGATAGACAGAGAATGAAGATAAAATATGCAAACTAAAAAGCCAAGAGAGAAAGTGTATTCATTTCTATAATAAGCACAATGTGCACTGTTGCAAAGCAACATCACTGATTTTTTATTTTAGTATGCTCTTTATTTGTGTCTGTCACATTATATTATGTTCTATTATCTGTATATAATATGCTATATAAATAACTTGCCTTGAACAGAATAAGAAAACTGTAACTAAAGCTTTTGTGTTGTGCTGTGCCTGGTATTATGGGAACTGTGTCAGCATACCTTGTATCTGACATCAGGTTGCATCAACATGGCCATGCGGGCGTGCTGACTCAGAGGCCTGCTGTACCCGACTGCAGAAACCGGCCTTTTCATCATCTGCTGATCACTAATAAAAAAACAGACAACAATGAATAAAAACAACAATGAATATTTTAGCTCCACACTTCTACCAACAAAAAATGAAGTGAAGAATCGCTTCAAGTGATTCATAACTCATTAGGCCGATTCGATTCCCAACCCTACTGATATACATCATACCTCTGAATACGGGTGATGGGCGTCATTTTCCAGATGTCGTCTTCCTCATCGAAAATGGCCCTCATCACAATCTTGTTCTTCTCTTCCAGTGGGATGAAGTTCTCTATGATCAGATGTCTGGTGGATAGGAGACAAATGTTAAACACCAAATCTGTTTATGGCCCTCAAAAGTAGCCTGTCAAAGAATTCTTCACCCTAGTGGACACTCAATACATCAAAGTCTTAGTGTGTGTCAAGTATTAAACTGTTGACATCTGTAATGTAGTAGTTGCTTAGTCCAGGTTTTCAAGCAATGTGTGTTGTCAGCAAGTCCCAGATCTGCTTTTAGAGGTACAGCCACTACATTACATTCTAACCAGACAAGGACCACTGCATCCTCACATGACAAATCGGAAGCTGACGTTTCAAATAAGGTTAAGGGGCGTAACATTTCCGCCATATGCTTGAGGTGTAAATGTAAATGTAGTAGTTTGTGTAAACAGAATATCGAGGCAAAATTGAATAAATGATGTTAATGTGTTTACACACTTGAGTTTGAGTTCTCTGGTCAGCTCATTCTGCGTCTGCTCCAGCTCCTGTCTGTATTTAACATGCTCATCCTGAGCATCCTGAATCTCTGCCTTGACTGACTGCAGCTTGGAAAACAGCTGGAATAAAAAACATAGAAAGATGAAGGCAGGACATTCACATAAACAGGGTATATGCTGTAAAACAACAATGTCCAATCCTGCTTCTGATTCTGAAAAGAAAATAATGGAGATCTGCAATGAGAACAGCCACAGAATACTGGAGCTGGAGCCAAGAATACACGCAATCACATGCACCATCTCAACAGCAGATTTCTATATCACAAATATATTCTCAGAACCACATACAGAATTTCTTAGCCTAAGATCTCCAGCACACATATGTACCTTTTTAAGTTTCTTGGTTTTGATGTCAACCTCCTGCTGCAGTGAGCTGTATGTCTCCTTCAACTCAAGAGTCTCTTCATCATGACAGTCCATCTCCTGCTGCATCTCCCTTTCACGCCTTTTCTGCTCACACACACAATATACACATATGATGAAAAATTACATTCATTTATCAATCATACAAGGTTAGAGCTTTTACAATGAGCGTGTTAACACGGAATGTGTCAAATATGAAATTAATCTTGACCTCGAAACACAATGAGTGACTAGAAACTGCATCAGAGTTATTTTTAAGGTGTCTGAAAACTGGCTAAATGTAGATCAGACCGCAGTGAGGGGAAAACTAGAAATGAATGCTTTGATCAGCATTTTGGCCATCATCACAAATCAAGTTTTCAATAATATTTACTTCTCAAACTGTATGTAGGCTTGAATAGCCTGTGTACTTTGAAACAACCTTAAAATGTTGAGAAACAGTCCAGACAAATCTTTATACAGTACGTCTACAGTTTGTCATTGGAAACTTTACCTGGTCTGCTATTTCCTGTCTCTTCAGATCCAGAATCTTTTGTTGCTCATTGGTGTGGTCCACAATGTTCTTCCCTCCAACCAGCAGCTTACTCTCCATGGCCTGAAAGTTACAAAAATAAGATAAGCAGTTCATCCAAAAATTCTGTCATCATTTACTTTTAAGCTTCATATGTGCTTTGTCAATCGATGACAAATATTTTACGCATACATATTCAGATCTTCCTTACTTTAACTTTGGCTGCTAGCATCTCTGAAGCCTCCCTCTCTTTCCGAAGATCGTCCATCTTCTTCTCCTTCTCCCTGAGCAGCCTTTGTTTCTCCTCGGCCACCAGGCTGTGGTCCTCCATGATGGCCCTCCTCTCCTTTTCCAGCTTGTCCTGCTGCTCCCGCCAATAATCCGTAGAGCCCTTTTCCGCATCCCTCCCTTCATCATCATCATCATCATCCTCCTCCTCCTCCTCCTCGTCATCATCCTCCCCATCCTCCAAATCCTCTCCTTCCTCTCCGACCCTCCTTCTCCTCCTCTTTCTCCTCTTCCTTCCAGATCTTTTCTCCAGCTGTTCTTTCAAGCGGGCGATCTCCTCCTGAAACTCTCGAAGCAAAGCGTCCTTGGGGTCTTCGTTGACCCGGGGCTTATTCTTAATGTTTTTAGCACGGTTGGCATAGCGGAGAGTTGTCAGAGTCTCCTCCAAGTTGTAAGAGGCTGGTCCAATATTGGCAACCATGACCGTTCGGGCATTTCCGCCCAAGGAGTCTTGCAAAAGTCTTGTGAGTTTGGAGTCGCGGTATGGGATGTGGGTACTTCTTCCGTCCACCAGGGCTGAGATGACATTACCCAAAGCGGACAAGGAGAGGTTGATTTTAGTGGCCTCTTTCAAGCGCTCGCCTTGTGCACCGGTCTTGTTTTGTCTTTCACTTCCAGCCAGATCGACAAGGTTGAGCTTTCCGACCCGGATGTGGTTCTCCCCGTCGGGGCCCAGCTCGCTACACTCAATAGTGATGACAAAGATGGCGTGAGAGCGTGAGCTGTGCTCGTTCATATTGGTGGCACCAACAGAGCGGTTCTGGTTGCCCACATTCATAACATGCTCAATCTCACGAACACTTTTGGTGACAAACGAAGAAAGATCTTTAACATACACGCCCGTATCGGGCCTCTCTTTGAGCTCCAGACGACGCGACTGGTCCTTCGATAAAAGATCCCTGATCTCCTCTTGATAAATCTCCAAGTATGAAGCCCTAACCAAGTACTGCTGGTTCTGCGAGCGGGAGATGTGCGTGAAAATGTGTTCAAAAGAATTGGGAATGACGCCCCTCCTATCAGGGTCATTTCGCACCCCTTCCATCGTGAAAGTCTTTCCAGTACCGGTCTGACCATATGCAAAAATGGTCCCATTGAAGCCGTACAGTACAGAGTCGACCAATGGACGGAAGGTCTCGTCGTAGAGCTCCATCTGTTTGGAGTTCCAGTCGTAGACGGAATCAAAGGTGAAGACTTTGGGATGCTCATGGGAGGACGTGCCTCGAGAGTTGCGGACAGAAACCTGCCCCAACTTGACATCCACAGAGACCACCCTCTCAAAGTTGGCAACTTGCTCTTTATCGTTCATGGGGCGACAGCGCACCACCACCTTCACTGATTCTGAACTCTTGCTTTTAGACATTTCGACAGCTTCGGGATTACTTTGGTGCATGCGGTGCCTTATTATGTTGAGTACTACTTCACAGTGATGGTACTGCTTGCATCATAGCCTGCAAAAGAAATAAATAAAATTTTAATTAAATTCTGTAGAATGTGTAGAGTGCCAATAAGTTAGAATGAAATTGTAAATGTTACCGGCTATGTTTTTAATTTAATCAACCCAATAAACTACTTAAAGGGATAGTTCACCCAAAAATCATTTACTCACCCTCGAGAAATTTCAAACCCGTATGACTTTCTTTCTTCTGCAGAACACAAAAGACGATATTTTGAAGAATGTTGGTAACCGAACAACATTGGGCCCATTGACTTCCATTATATTGACACAAAACCAGAGACATTTCACAAAATATCCTCATTTGTGTTCCACAGAAGAGTCTTACAGGGACTCATGACCTCATGAGGATGAATAAATGATGACAGAATGTTTATTTAGTGAACTATCTCTTTAATGCCACGGTATATATCATGTACAATGAACATCATAACGGAACAAGTTGGGTTTAATGGCGTCCTAGCACTAATATTAAACAATATTACTGTAAGCAAGCAGCAAATGTATACATTTAAAATGAAAGAAATTTGATTATTTATTGCTGTGATATATTTTATTTAATTCAGCCCATTCAAACGTCTAAATCGTTGTGGTAACTCAAAAATAAAAAAATGTATTAGCAAGCTTGCCCCTTTAAGTAAAATAAAAATAATCCATTAGCCGTTAGCATCAGTGCTAAGAGATACTAAACTAAAGAAATCATTTCACATCAGATCCTCTCCTATCATTTAATCTCAGATATCAATCTTTAATTCTGTAAATCTGGATTTATTAGTCAATCTCGGTTGTCATGCACGAAAGCGTGATAAACACAGCGATAAACAAATCACTGAAGACACATTTGTGGCCATATATGAGCGCTTTTGTTGAAAATGACATTGCTTTAAATGGATTTATAATATGTAAAGACAGTTTAATATTAAAATCTCTCTAATATTTGCTGGCTGAAGCAAATAAACGGATCAATGGCAACGAAGTTCCTCGGAGACTCCTAACAAGCGGCCTGGCAACGGCAAACAAACCGCTTCGTTTACAAGACACGGCGCATTTAGATAAAAAAAATCGCGCTCACCTTTGCCATTCTCAGCGATTTAACTTGCAAATCACCGTCACCCTTATATCCATCAGATGCATATATCTGTCAAATCTACCAAGCGTCACAGATATAAAAATTACCCGTATATTAGCGCACGGACTCGGTCAGCCATGTCTGCATCTTACAGATCTGTATGGGAAGCAGGGTTGCCAGATCTGCGGACCTACTAGCAACACTGACGGGAAAAGAGAAAGGATAGAGAGGGAGCTGAGCTGCTGGTCCCCCTGCAGGCCGGGATGCATCTGCTGCTGCTGTAGTGTCGCTCCATCAATTCCACATTTCCTAAACAATATTTCATTCATACAATATTGATAATAAAAACACACTTAAATAAGAGTGTAGGAGGCTCGCAAGGCAAATATAATAAACGAATGTGTGTTGTATTATGCCAATAATCATATTTTTAAATATCAATATTGGTACATTGTGGTACATTTAAATTCTTTCCGTGTCATTTCTAATTTACTTTTATCAACTGCTTGCCAATGAAAAATGTATGTTGTTTTACAACCTTTTACAAGCTTTTATGTAGGCCTACTATTACTGCATTTTAGATGAGACTACGGTTACTGACGTAAAGGTTTGTCAAGGTTGTAAACAGGTAACTTGTGTTTAAACACATGCAAATGCCAAAAGCCTTTTTACAGTAATAATTACTATATTGCATTAAAAATTAAATGTGTTAAATTGAATGGATGTTAAAGATGTAATACTATAATAACAATGTATCACATCAATTATATTCTTACGTTATGATTATTATAAAATTTTACAAAATACACCTTGATTAAAGATTTGTTAAAAAAGTATAAAACTAATGCAACTTAATATGTGCAGTCAGAATACTGCTCATTTTATTTATTTTTTCCCCATGGAAAAGATAACTAATTTCAGGAATTAACCATTTGAAGTAAAAAATTACAAGAATCCCAAAACACGTATAAAAACAGTTCTGCAATTTGCATTATACACAGATTTTGGAAAGGCCTATCTACCTCAGATGCATTGCTGCAAGATATCAGTGAGTTTGACATTAAACCTTATTTTTAATATTCATACATAATTAAAACTGTTGGAAAATACACTCATGCATATTAATATTCACAAATACCAGGACTACTACATCGCCTGGTGCCTCTGGAAGTCTTGAATAGCCTTTAGCCTAAAAGTGCAAATAATCCCATATAGTATACCCTTTACTAATTTTGAACAACCCTCACGAAAGTCAGTTACTATCCTCAAACAATGCAAGTCAATAACACAAACACCTTACTGGTAATGTAGTGCACTATCAATACATCATTAGAAACATACCTGGAAAAACTGTGAAAAACATAAAGTGGGGTTTTTTGGTTGCTCACAGTAAAAGGTTGTAGTGTCAACAACAGAGATAATTCAGAATGGGGGGTTATAAATGTAAAATAGTTTTATGGTGATACGCATTGTACAATGAAGTTTCCTCTCTTTAAATACAGTTTGGTATCAACAACGTTCTAAACTCAAATTGAAATTCGAACCAAACACCCAGAAATATCACCTGCACCTGTTCTTCACAGTATCAACTCTTAAATTATGTTAGAGCTCCTCTTTTCTTTGACTTCCTGAGTAGTCCATTCCAAAGAATGATGAGGGTCTCCCATGAATATCCCTCTCCCTTTTTACAAAAGCTGTGAAGGATGAAACACAGTTTCCAATGAAGTGATCGGCCTGGCCCAGGATATACAGGTCAACCTGAGCAGTGTCTGGCCGCAAATTGACCACTTTTACCTGCAAACAGCAAAATATCATTTTATGTTGTATTTTCAAGTTTAATAATGTGATAAATGTTATGTTCTGTTCGCAAAATAGTGAGTTTGAGCCTCACCTTGCCCTTGAAGAGTTTCTGAATGTCTACACTGTGTGATTCGGAGTCTGTGGCTATGTATACCGACTGAGCATTTGTCTTCTTTACCCAAAGTTTGACTGCTCGCTGAATCTCAGACAGATCAGGCAAACACATGTTCATGGTCAGCTCCAGAGCAGTCTGGCGGTCGTATCCAACGCACTGCGGAGACGCCATGAAGTGAGGACCAGTATTCGCTGTATGCAACATCTTGCATGCATTTCTCTGTGTGGAAAAGCAAAAACAATAAATGGAAAAAGACAGATATTTTACCCGTGGCAAATCACTTAAAAGAATCTAAGATGGGAAATGATTTAGGACAACATGCGATTTAAATGTTATAAGGCGATTTGATATACTTAAACCGAAGAAAAACATATAGGGGCGGTTTCCCGGACAGGGATTAGACTGGTCCTAGACTAAAAGAAATGTAAGAGCTGTCCAAACTGACAACAACTTGCACTGACATATCTCAACATACATCAGTGCCTTTGTGTTGTCTCGAAATGCACACAAGTCATGTTTTTAGTAAGGTATGTTTGTTAAAACTACTTAAATTTCCCAATTAAACTAAGGCATAGTCCAGTCTTAAATTAATATCTGTCTGGGAAACCACCCCTTAGTCACACTTAAATCGAAACTGCAGAAAATTTGACATTAACACACAAAACTTACCCAGTCAGAACCAATTCTCAAATGAATCCCCACAAAAGGTCTGGTTAGTAGGGTGTTGATTTGATTCTCTCCTTCCTGTACCATTTTATCAGACCACACCACATACTCCTGCAGACCTATATGCTCCTCCAGTACCGGGAATTGTGCTGGCGCTCCTGGAAGGGCTATAACCGGATGCTCCAGTGGGGGGAACCTGACACATAAAGAAAACAATTTTTTATCATTTGCAAACTGTTTAATTTTAATTTATATCAAACAAATGTGTTTAAATTAAAGCATACCTTTTTATCCAGTGTGGTTGGTAATAGGAGCTGAATAACAGACCTCCAAACAGTATGGATCGATCAAAGTCCACTTCAATATGGTCCCAGAACGGGCCGAAAGGATTCCCATCCTGTACCGGAATCAATGGGTTGTGTTACTGTAAGTGTACCATCATGACATCATGAAGCAGGAATACATTTTTTGTGGCTCCAGTAGATGGCAGTGTTTCTGTAGAATGGGCTATAATTTGGTTTGATAGAAACTAAGTGGCTCTCCGCTTATGTTTATAGAAAAAATATTATATATATTATATATATATATTATATAGCTTTCCTGTGGCTCAATAGTTAGAGCATGGCACTAGCAACGCCAAGGTCATGGGTTCGATCCCAGGGATTGCACATACTTGGAGACAAATGTATAGTATAATCGATGCAATGAAAGTCGCTTTGCGTCTGCCAAATGCATCAATATACATATATACAGAATATACAATGACTTTATCACCTTTAATAACATATTTCAATTTTTAGTGGTAGTTACAAATTCTGTGATATTAAAAGAGGAAATGATAAAAGAACAGTGTCAATGATAAAATGACACAAAAACATAAAATAAGCATTTTATCACATAGTTGTTTCCTCACTGCTGTCTTTTTGTTTCTACATACAGACCAATTTTTGCACACATAAATAAACACCTGTTACCTTCATTGGACAGGTCTTCTTGTCAGGACTCCTGTAAGCAGCAGAGTCAAAGCAATAAGCAACTCTCTGGCCCTGCGGCCAATGTTTGGGGGCCAGATGCTTCATGAAGTCCTCCAGACTGATCACTCGGTGGTATTTCTTCAGGGGTTCCAACTGGAAGTACTCACTGTAAGGGACATGCACCTGTTTCAGGAAGACAGAGAATCTTATCATCTACTATATATACTTAATGACAGATGAGAAATGACTAAAGAAATGTGACTGTCGTGTATCAGAGATATGTACGTTGTGTTTACGTTTGTATAAGGAGGCGAATGATGTCGGTAAACAATCCACGGCGGAACCGCCAGTGTTCGGTTTAGCATTTTGGCAAAAGCCAAAGACCCGAGAAAATGATCCACTTGATTTCCAAAACGACCTGAGGAACAACACACTAAATAAATGCATTTCTTATTCAAACACAACACAAACATAGACGCTTTGAATCGTGGATCTCAATGCATTAAATATTATTACTGTATGTTTGCCTTCATTTATTAATGTATCCATTATGATCCACTCATTGAAGACACACTAGCAAGCAGCTCTAAATATCTCAGATGTATTTCTGCTCACCCATGCACGGACAATACAGAATATATCCATTCTCGTCCCACGTCACGTCTGAAGCGTTGATAAATGTGCTCGATGAAAACAATGCCACATGCAAATAAGTTGCAATGAAAAGTTTCAAGTCCTTTCGTGTCGCCGCCATCGCTAAGCATCCGCTCTCCCACAATGCACTGCGAGAATACGTTAACCCTTGGCGTGCCGGAGAGTTCTGAAAGCGGTTACTCAATGTTGTAGAAACTTAAATTAACGTTTACAAAAGAACATATACGGAGAGATATAAAGTTAAGGTAAATTTTTTGAACAGTTTTGTGGAAAATTGTATTTTGTTAAGAGCTGATGAGGTGAATGTTTGACATGCGCACTAGCACCAAACTTAGCACTTTTTTTATTGATGACATTTTCTATAAATATGTTTTTGTTAAATAACCATTTTAAATAGTATATAGCTTATACCCTTGCCTCCCATTGCAAGTGTGGGTTTTGCTGGTTCTTTGATTTACCACTAAAAACAACTCAGATAAGTATAACTTAAATGTTTAATCACATTTAGATGAGCAATTAACTGTTTGTTTTGCTGTTAAAGAATGCCTTTGTATTCTCACAATGGGCTAAGTCACCCTAAGTAAACAGACCCATTCATTTCTGCCTGAAGTGTCTGTTAAAGTGCTTCATATGCCAGTATTTAATTGGTTAGAATGGATGTCACATGTTGCATGTGCGTGTTAGTCTGAATGAGAATGTTAGTATGCACTGCTGCAATGCATCTCAATCCATATTATTGGAAAGAGATCAAATTTACAATTAATGTAGAATAAATGTAGCCTATGTATCCCCTACGGACCATTTTACATATAGTAATGTCAAGAGGTGTTGGCCTCATAGTTCATTTTCAGGGGGTTGAACATAGCTTAGTTTAAAGTGTGTTTGTAATTTGCAGGTGGTTGTGTTTTTATGTTTACAGAGCTGGAAAAAGCTAGGGTGGTGTTCCAATATGACTTTCTTCAGAAGATGTACGGAATATATCAGATATCAGTGCCCATTTACTTCTTGATGTGTGGAAAAAAGAGCACAGTGAACAAAATGTTATTTGGCAGGTGTTACACAGAAAAAAAGAAACATCAGTTTGTAACAACCCAGGCTAAATGACAAGAGAATTTTATGTTTGTGTGACCACCGTGCTCTGTAGCACATATAGGTATACACTTGTCATATCTCTTAGTATTTCCTTTGGCACTCTGTCATCATGTTTCTCTCTTTCCTGTGTCTACCACCATCCATTTATCCCAGCTCTCTAATGACCTGACCCATCCCCCATTCATTGAAAAGTTCACATGTGCACACACACATACGCTCACACACCAGACACTGTTTTTCATTGTTAGAGATGACTGTGATGATAACACACCAGAGCGAGACTGAGCCCTTGCTCTCTAACTGTGCAGTTCTGAAACTTCCTTCAGGTGAGGAAGCGAATCAGATCTTCAAAGGCCATGAGATAGAGGTTAAAACAATCGGTTCGCATTGTGTGCTCAAGAACCGTCTGCACTAAGCTTGTATGATGAGAGAGAGGAACAGCAACTCGGAGAGAACAAATGTTTCCTCTGAATGAGAATCAGCTCGGTAAAGTCCAGCCATAGATCAGCATGAATTTTACTGGTTCATGATACTGGTAATGCTGATCAACTAGTATGATCGTCCTTGTCAAGCCTGATAGCTAAAAAAAAACTCTTGCCGGTGAAGTAGTTAAAAGTCACTTAGATTTACTAGAACACCAGCATCCTATATGGGACACCATCATCCAAGAAACAACATATGCTGGTCTACAGTGGTTTAAAACTAATATAAAAACAAAACAAATGTAATGAATTATAAGTCGCTCATCTCTTTTTGTTCATAACAACACTAAAAATATGAATGTAAGACATTTTAGTGATGATTCCATGCCTTTGAAACTCTAATCACTCGTGAGAGATTAAAGACACGTCATATCAAATAAAGTCACATTATCTGTTTCTAAATATTATTAGGAAGGAGTGGTGAATTATATGTGCGTATGCAGAGCATTGCAGGGTCCACCCAAGTTTCTTATCAGCCTTGAACAGAGCCACCGCACTGATGGTCTGCCGGGTGATACTGCTGGCTATTGCCCTTACCTTAAAGTTCAGAGTGTCCTACCTTCACACACACTTTTTTTCCACTCTTAAAAATAAAGGTGCTCTTTACACCAATCCCATATAAGAAACCTTTTGGTTCGCCAAAGAACCATTCAGTCACAGATTCCCTTTTCTACTGCAAAGACATTTTGTGAAACAAAAATGTTCTTTGAATGTTAAAGGGGGCATTTTTTACGCAGTTTCTGCCAATGTTATGTTAATCTTGAGTACCTGTAGAGTAGTATTGCGTACTTCATATCTCCAAAAAGTCTTTAGTGTTCTCACATTTACAGAAGACAGATACAGCTGTACAATTTTTTCTGGAAAAGCTGGCGGCCCGGGGGCGTGCTGTGGGCGGAGCTAAAGACGATTACGCACAGCCTTTGCGTAACCTTGCGTCCGTCGGGTGTTGCATGGATGGAGATACTGCACAAAAAGTTAGGCGTGCTTTTCCGGGAGAATTGTCCAATAAAACTAATAGGTTCTTTGTTTCGAAACAGAGGTCCAGACCTATAAAAAGCTTTCTGAAACAGGTTGTAGTACTGGGGGAGCGTATCTAGCACAGAAATACTCTGTCATACGTCAAACTCGTTTTTTAACACGTTGACCATGTTAAGCATGAGAGGACAACAGTTTAATAGTGTAAAGAAGTCAGAATGCATGAAACACCATTCAACCCTCCCTTTAAATGTTCTTTATGAAACCATACAACCAAAAAATGGTTATCCTATGGCATCCCTAGCACATTTATTTATAGGGTGTTGCTCGCTGTTTTTCTCAAACCTTTTCAGATGTTGTCGTTAAAAAAAAGTCCACGGCTTTAAAAAATGCATCAAATTATAAACCCTGTGTTAAAGAACACTCTTAACAATAAAGGTGCTTAAAGGGTTTTTCATGGCAATGCCATAGGATAACAATCTTTGGTTCCACAAAGAACCATTCAGTCAAAGGTTCTTTAAAGAACCATCTGTTTCTTATACCTTTTTATACTTTTTTTGCCATAAAGAACTTCTTCTTTGGATGTTAAATGTTCTATATGGAACCATTTAGACAAAAAAATGTTCCTCTATAGCATTGTGAAGCATCTTTATTTTTGTAGCCTAACTTTATTTTAATACTTTTTGCAACTAAAAGTATTTTATTAATTCATGTATTTTTTATACTTTCCTTAAAACACAGTGGACAAAAAAGCATCAGATTCAATGTTCACTATATTTGGGATTTGACACTACGTAAGCTGTTTATCGCCTTCCTGAGTTAACATAAACCAACCATCTGCTTTTAACCAAACACATAAAAAAACATGCTCCCCTTAACCCACTGCAGTCCCCAACTAAACAGCATTGAGGGGGGAGAAAGCAGCCGAAGAGCTCATTTTGTGCGCCAAGAACTGAAATCCACTCCAGATGTGTACAAATCGCCTCTTGCTTAATTGCCATTGTTGTCATCAATGACTTTTTTGAGCGCTATTTATGATTTTTCGGGGGGATGACAGTGTTAACCGAGAGGACGTGTTGGATTTCACTTAAAAAAATGAAGAGAGGGGTTGCGGGCAGGCAAGAGACAAAATGAGACAAGAGGAGAATCAGGATGACACCCAAACCTGTTAGAGATTTGACTACCGGGTACTTACTCGTAAACAGCCACAGATGTTCCCCCGATGCCCTTCAAACACTCTTTCGGGTTTATTTTAGTGTACGTGTGTGTGTTTCTCCTGGTTCTGGTTCCTGTCATCATGGCATTCGTATAAAGAGGCAAATATTGGCTTTGTTGGTCCCATGGTTAATCAGAGAGTAATTAGGAGCTGGCCGAGAAGGAATGGAGGGCCGACTTTGCTTTGAAACTCACTCTCCCCTTGTTCCCCATAATAGTTTTTTTACAAGCACTTTTGAGGTGGAGAGAGGAGAGGTTTTACTGGTGTGCGGTGTTTCACAGAGCACTTTAAAATCGATCTGGAGCAACTAAATGATAGACCACCTCTCCACTGTAATCAACCTGAATGAAGCACAGCCACAAAGTACAAAACAAACCCTAAATAAATAAATAAACAAACAATCAGATAACGTATTTTTAGTTGGGGCTGGGCTCCTTCAAATGGGCGGATAGCTTGATTTAGAGCTGAAAAGGAAAGTTCTGACCAGAATGTGAGGGGATGTCTAACTGAGGTACCGTGCGTAGGTTTGTTTGTGTGTGTGATGGAGAGCGAGAGAGACTCAATGTTAGTGGGCACTGCCCAAATGAAATGAGCTCTTTGATTTTTGAACGACATCCTTCTGGACTTAATCAAGTCGGGTCATGTTCTGCATGTGGCTTTAGCAAATTTATTAAGTGTTTTCAAACTGCCATGCTGGTGGAAAATGTTTAGCTTTCCTTAAACAATTGTAATTGCAATGTACAAAAGAAGCAATTACATTTTATATAGCACAGGGAAATACAGGCGCATACGTGAGAAACTAAACTCCTTTAAAACACATAACACACTAACAGTTTTTCTCCAAATATTGTGTCAGTTAGCTGTCTGAACAAAGCGTTTTACTTTGAATAAATGTTGCTTATTTGTAGTTTACAGGATGAGATGCAGTGTGAGTAACTGATATTATTGTTTTGCTGACTGTATGTGCAGTTTTTGGTGATGTTTAATTATGTTTGAGTGCAATTGAGGTTTTTGTGTTCTATATTGCATTCTATATTAAATGCACATAATACCTTTGTTTTGCTCTCTGTTTTAGAGACAATGTCTCATAAAAAAACAATGAATTAAAGAACAATACACATTTCTTGTATTCCTAAGTGATATTTTATTGAGAGATCACAAAAAAACATTTCAAATCGCTCAAACACATGTTGTGAGAACTCAATGGATTATGTTGCCTTTGTTTTTTAATTTTCCTCAACAATTCTATTTTTTATACTTGAGGGATTCAATGTCACATTTTAAATGACAGTCCAGAGCAGTAATTCTTAATGTACATTAGACCTGTAGACACACAAGGCTTCTTTGAATTTGTGCTTAATAAATCTTCATATACATTTTTGTGTGCTTTTAAAGCTTACTCATTTATTATGGCATATCATAACAGTGAAATAATAAATCAATTTATGTTTTCTAATATATTTAAAAATGTGTGCTAGGAAATCCCTCAGGATCAATTTAATAATTTTATTTTTTTAACACAATATTATTAAGAAATAGCAGAAGTATACAGTTATTGTGTAAAGATTAGATTAGGAACTGAAAGGCTACATTTTATGTTTGTTTGATTTTCCTTCTTATGTTTATCCAGTTTAGTGTTTACTTATTCAGGCAGTAGTTTTAATCCAGTCTTATGTAGAAATTGAAATGATTTTGTTTGTATAAACTAAAGCTGCTCTCAAACTCACTCAACACCACCCACTCACCTTTACTTAATGGTGTGTGAAGTTTGCCTGACCTTCTCTTCACATCCGTCTTTGTGGTGTTTGGAGAAGTTGCCTCTGACCACTGAACTAGACCATGTATGCTTTAAATAAGTCTATACTGCCACACTGCATATCTCAAAATATGGATTTTAAGGTAAAACTATAGAAGCCTGTTAGCAGTGAGCATCACCAAACAATAGAGTGCTAATGGAGTCATTCCTTACCATTCATAGATTTTACATTGTGATAAAATATCCACAATGTTTTTCGATATAACACATTTTTTTAATCCACGGTCTGTTAGATAAAACTGTTTGTTGGCTAAATATGTAGACACACAACATAAATAACTAGCATGAATTTCTGCTTTGAACCAGTTCATATAAAGTAAATTTTAGAGCTGGTTTAAAGAAGTTCATGATCTTTTTCAGTTTTTGTCTAAGTATTATTTAAAAATTAAACAAGGACATCTGAATGAGTTTTACAAAGGGCTTTTTAGTTTTTTACATAGAGTAAAGAATAGTTTATTAGGTTGTATATGCTAATCATAGTTCATTTTCCCTGATGATGAATAGCTGTAAATATTTGATGTAGCCTATTGCTGTTAAATTGTTTATATAATTAAAAATAATAATTAATGCCCATTGCAACACAAGTTTATCTTTGAATAATTCTTCAGCCATGGAAATTACTTTGTTTAATCATTTTTGCCATTTCATCATGATAGATTTTTATTTTGTTTTTTATTTGTATAAAACCTCAATTCCTAACCTTTAATCATCTTATACCACATAATGACTTTTATTATACCAATAGTCTTTTATTTTCCCTCTTTGATCTTTTCTTCTTGACTGCACCCTTTATTTTTACATCAAGCTGTCTAAATTTAGTGTAGCCTAGAAACTATTCCACTTTAATCTGGTATATAATGTGTGTAAATAATGTTGTTTAACAAAGACAATACAGTTAAAATTTAGGAATATGTTATACTTATCATATGCTTCTAAAATATTATGATCTATTTCTTAGTTTATTTCTAACGAAAATGTATCATCAAAAACTTTCATTATGCGCATGGTTGTTTTGTTTCATAGACAAAATGTAATAATATATTTTTATTTGCGTTATAAACATACAAACATTGTTTTCGGGTTTTAGAGGGTTTATTTTGAAATCGTAAAATAACATAAAGGAATAATTAATGATACATATTCTTCGTAATTGTCAAAGTTTAATGTCCATCCAAAGAAAAACTGACCAAAAATGTTATTAAATTGTTTTTGCGTTTTTAAAGTTCGTTAAGTTAAACATCTCTTCCGGGCGTTCAGGCATCCAGAGCCTCTCACACGAACTTCCCCTCCCAGCTCGAAAAAGCCGCAACAATTCCGTTTCAAAACTACCTGTTATTATCACTCCAAATAATGAATAGGTGTCCAGACAGTTTTCACCATCTTTCTGAGTTATTCCTCCTCCAACAATTCATGATCTACAAAAATATACCAGAAATTCTTTGAAACATTTAATTTCACTGGTGGCAGGAGAGCTCTGTTGATGGTTTTAAGATTGAAAATCTGCATATAAAAACTTGGAAACGTTTCACCCTTTAGCACTCAGCACGCTGAGTGGCTTATTGAAGACCCTTGCTCCCCCACCCCCTACACGCTCTGTCTCACACACACACATCCATCCGCTGGTCGGAGGAGGGGGTTGGGGTGGTAAGGAAACGGGTTGGTATGCCCTGGAAGTAATCCCCCCAACCTAAAAAAAACACAAGGTGAAATGGGACCATCGGAAATCTACACGTGGAACCCGCTCTTCACCTCTTCATCCTTAGATCAAGCAGGGACACAACTACCAAATACACATAGCCTAAATATACAAGTATTAATAATATTACCTGATTTAGTGTGAGCATAGAAATCAAGACCAGATAAGTCATTCAAGTTTGTTTGCCTTGGAATGACATTATTGTCTTATCGGTTATCTTATAGGTATTTTTTAGACTGAAAAATGTAAATAAACAGCTTATTATTTATTTGTTTATTGTTACATTTGCTACATTAACGTAAGCACAGCCTACATGTTTAATTACATCTAATGAGCTAGTATTAGCCTAATTGAATTTATATTTAGGAAAAAATCCTAAAGATCGTTCATGCACATCTTTGACTGTCTTCCTTTACATAAATTAATTCAATTAATCAATAATTGAGTAGCCTAGCCTATAATGTATGACTAGATTTTTTTTCCAAAAACTAGAGATACTAGTTTGTATTGCATCACGAAACAGCGCAGTATCGTGTATGAAAGAACTGAAAGAGAGAGTGCATCTTGACTTAGTCACCTTGCATTAAACATGCTGCATTCAATTATTTAAAAACGCTATCGGCTTTCAAATTCCCTTTCGCTTTTGATAACCATTCAGTTACGATACTCATCAGTCCCGTCACTATCCATCATTAATCATAACGTTGTGTAAAACACAACCCCTAAAACACACACAACACACAACAGTTTACCAGCCCCTGTAAAAAGTTTGTGGCCTGACGTCACACTCCCACAATGCTCGCGCGCCCCATAACTCTGCTGCTGCAGCCTGAGGAGCGCGAGACACTCAGGCCCCGAAAAAAGAAAAATTAGAGAAAAAAATTGGAAAAAATAATAAAACAACAGATCAAGAGGAGAAAGACCGGGAACGGTGGCGTGGGGCTCCCACGGTAGGTTTGCGCTTAGTCGGTGCTGGAATGTTACGGGGGTTCCTTGTGAAATTGACTAATGCGGTGCTGGAAAGTTTTTGGTGGGCAACTGCTCGTTTTTTTCTGCAAGTCCTCATAATGTAGCTGCACGTTCTCATGTGTGCATGTTTTTTTAATGAGTTACCGATAATTAATACGACCGTACAGCCTGGTGATCGATGAGGAAGATTACGAGTGTTGTGTTGTTTAAACGCTGTTGCTGTTTTGTCTCGAGCCGACGTCTTGTATTTTTGGCATATTTTGTCAAACATTGTTGAGGCTCCGGGTATTTAATTTTTAATTACGCGTTCGCTCGAAAACTTCATCGATAAATACGCTGCGGATGCAGAACTTTCGGTTTGTAAACAAAATGCATTTGATCGACCGCGGACTCTACTGTGCCGATTGATGTTCAGTGTTGTTTTGGTGCGAATGGTTGAATTTTAAGTAATTTCTGAATATTTATGGTTCGCATGGAGCATATGCCTGTGCTGTGCCAGGGACACACTAACGTAAAGATACGTTCCTGTTCAGTTTAAAACATTCGTTTATACACAGCCTACGTTGTTGTGGTTCCGTTTCTCCCATTTACCTCTCACATTTGAATGCCTATATATAATTTAGTGTTTGATATGAGAAAATCCGGAACTTTAAATACACAGCTATTTTCGTCTAGTTTTCTCTGCTGTTTCATGCTCTAGCTTCATGCTGCAATGGCTCGTTTGTCATTTGTTTGCCACTGATCGGATGTTCCTGGGCGGATTGTGACTTTTGTGTCTTTTGCCATCTTCTCTGGAAACTGCTTGTGTGTATGTTCCTGTGTGACGATGTAGGCTACTTAAACAAGAGTGTCAAGCAGTAGGTGTGGGGTAGGCTACTTTTGAAGCAGGAGAATACCTTATTTTATTATATTCATTTACACTGTTCGAAATGACAGAAAACGTTTTATTGTAAATCACGTAGGCTATGTCACATTGATAAAAAATATGTCTGCTGCTAAGAAATAAACACGTTGTGTCCAGATCATTGAGGCATCAACTAACTTCATACTTCAAATGCTTGTTCATTAAAAGAATTAATTTATACACCATATAGTGTCGAAATGTTTTAAAGACTGAAATAGTGATTTAATGTTGGTTTTAATTCGTTTGAAAACTTTATAAGCATATCCGTAACCAGTCTTTAATTCAGCGTCATTAAACGTCATTGCTACACTGTAGCCGCATGCTCAAACACCTGTAGCCATTCATACCGACGTCTTTTCCTCAAATTCGTGCTGTAATATTATAAACATATAATATAGAATAAATGCTTTCATGAAGCTTCTGAGAATAATTTTGGTTTTATGAAATTTGCACTTGTTAAAGTAATGTATTATCACTGACAACAACTGAATGGAAACACTCGACTCTGGCCAGATTCATTGGATAGGTGAAATGGGCTTTTATAGCAGTGGCTCATAAAGAACACGTTAGAACGAGTTCTTGATGTTTGGAGGTTGTGCTCCATCAAGGCCCTCCACTTCCACTGCCTCGAGCTACATAATAAGGAAATGGAAGTGAGATTGTCACGAGACGGTGCTTTTGTTATTGACATTACCGTCTCTTGCATGTTGAAACGCATATAGTTGTGTGTGAGAGCATTTAGTTTTCTGCATTAGCAGGGGTATGGATTTTTTTCCATGTTAGGATGTTTAGAATTGTTTGGTTGAGGAAAGCGAAGTGTTCTTGCATGATTTTTATTTTGGTGTGAAATTAGCAGTTTTACCCAAAACATTTCCCTTGTTGTTTGATCTCAAATCATATGAAAATGTGTGTTTATTTTGCCAAATTTTTCTTGTATTGAACATTAAAACATAACTGCTTAATACGATTTTCAACAGCATCTTAAAACAAAGCCCATGTTTGTTTTTGGAGAGATGTGGGTTGTTTGTTTCTCTGTGTTGCGCCTGATATAGCAGCACATTTGAACATTTGAGGGACATTTTTAATAAACAGTTTTCATCAGTTTTGGTGAACTACTGTTCATGTGTTTTCTTCAAAACAGCTTGCTCGATTCAGTGTGCGAGTTACAGAGAGAGAGAGAGAGAGAGAGAGAGAGAGAGAGAGAGAGAGAGAGAGAGAGCATGTGCATCAAGGGGGGGGGGGTTCTCCTCTGAAAACATCCCACAATTCCATGCTCCTTGGTGGGTAACAGGCTGATTATCATGAGAAAGCACATCAGAGGGGTTAATAGGTAGGACAGGCTTTGGAGAGCACAAACGCTACTTAATACCCAGTGTAGAATGGGGATCAGCTCTCATATGAGTCCTTATATCCTCCACTTATAGCAATGAGTAGAGAACAGGAAAGATGCTGAGTATGAGATCTGGGTTACATTAATTTATTTAGGATTATAATTCAAGCAAAGTGTGACACGGGTTTATGGCATGGCATGTTTTTTTTTTTAATTTGCAGTCATGAGCAGATGTGTATATATGTTTCTATGTGTGAAACAGACACGGGAGTTTTATGTGGGCAGTTCAATCTTTCACGAACAGTAGCTGTTGAGCCGGGGCTGCCCTGGTCACTCAGTCACCCCATACAAGAGGAAGGAGAGAGAGATAAAAATCAGGCCAAGTTCACTAGGGCAGTATAACTCCTCCAAGCGTCTAAACACCAAAATTTGATTCGTATCAGGGAATGATACATGACAAGTGTCAGTCGAATCTAAGGTTCAATATTCAAGATGGAAGCATCTGAAGTTTGTGCTTTTCATTACAATCAAGAAATTATTGATTTTATTTAACTCAACCTTTTTTATTTGTGCTGCTTAACAGACAACAAATAAATACAATGTAATGTGTCACATGGTAGAATTGTAGAATGTTTGTGATGTCAAAATTAAGCACAAGGTTTCAGTGTTATAAATAAATGAGCCATTTCTAAAATTGTTGTTAAAACATAAAATTTTTAATTTATATGAATAGATATGTGATGTGAAAGTTGTTTTCCCAACTTTTGAATTGAGAAAATCAGGTAAAGTTGCTTTATTAATAAGAATGCATAAACACCAAAAATGAACACAAAATGAAGCTAAATTAAAGCAATTACATCATGTTAAATAAACTGTAATGTCACGCAAAGAGCAAAAACTTTCCCAGTGACCCTTTACAATCTAATAGAAATTGTTAGGGAAGAATTAGCTGTGACTTTGCAAATCTCAGTCATTTGTAATCATTTTTAGTATAATTTCTTCAGCTTTTCCATCCCTAAACATAACCTGTACATAAATGGCAGCTTAGTTTAGAAAGAAGCAGAAAGAAAGGTTTCTAACTAAACAATAAGATAAGGATATACACTTCATGTTCAAAAACCAAGCCTGTGGTCACGAATCCAAGCTTCGTACACCTTTATCTTAAGAGCAAATAATCCTAGAGTAACAAACAAAAAAATAACAAAGCTAAAGCCATAATATTTGTGTACATACACACAAGTGGTCCTGACAGCATTGCAAAACGGCACACATGCCACACTGGAACCAAGTACCCGTTCATGCTTAACTCGCACATGCACAAGAAAAGAGTGTTGTTTTGGCTGGTACACATTCTGACTGCACATGCAGTATGTGCTGCCTTTAGATAGTAAGAAGACGCTAGATGTTTGAAGCGCATAGTGCCACTGTACACGGGTAAGGCTTTTCTCCTGAAAGCAGCCAGCCAGGTGTGGCTTTTCAAGCCCTGAGTCTATCCATCACTGAGCAGCACTTATGCTGCAACCCCTCCTTCTCGTCCTTCAGATCTCCCTCGTCCATTTTTCCACCCCAAAGATGGTTGTTCTTCCTATCTGAGTGACTTATCGCTCTCTTACTGTCTCTCTGCTACCTTTCTTAACGATTTATTGTCTTTAGTGAGGAAATATGAAGTTGTTTAATTTTCTCAGTGGTTTCCTTTTTTATTACAATCATTATTTGTTGGTTCTGAATGCATCAATGATGCACATTTTATTTTCCAGATGTTTTTGATAGTTTTTAAATTGTTGTTTAAAAATGAACTTGGAGCTGTAAAATGTTGGAATTTGACTAGGAAACCACATTTAAAAGTGTGTTTCAAAAATAACAGAGGATTGTCTTTTTAGAAATTAGACCTTATCCATGAGCTTTACAAATTCAGTTTTGATTTGCATAGTAAAATGATATAAAATTGCATAATGATTCATTTTATATGCTGAAATTGACATGAATGGCTATTACTATAGGAACTTTCTGTGTAACATGGTAAGGTGAACACTATACAATGTATGTTGTATAACATGTAATTTGATCTTTAAAGTAAGAGCTTACCTAAACAAAATATTATTAAAAGATAATTGAAAATAAAGTAAACAAGCCGAAAAGGTACTATAGGATGTAAATTAATGTAGATTGTTTTGAAACGAAGTGTACAGGTACCACAGTAAGAATCTAGAAGTTCTCACATTTACATGACTGTAGAGTCACAGAAAGGAAAAAGAAAGTTGGGTGAGGAGAGGGAGAATTAGAGCTGAAGAGTAATAAAACAAATGATTTGTGATAGTCAGTTTTTTGAGATGCATTTTTAAAATCCAAAAAACATAAAATACCTTATTTGACTTTTATGTATTTGTCAGAACAGAAAAAAATAAATTTTTCATACATTTTTTATCAGCAGATAGATTATGTGTATCTGCTGTGATTTTTCAAATGAATGGTCACTGACTGTGGCAGAGTGATACAGAACAGTAAAGCATCCAGAAGCTTTGCTGCATGGTCTTACATCACAACTCTTGAAACAGCTCTTGTCTAGACCAAGACGGAACTAATAGTTCACATATACTCTCATGATTTATATTTAAGCATCATGCGTGCTCTGCCGGTCTTTGCAACTTTACTGTCATTATGGTCTGTATAATGGACAATTCCTACTCTTAATCACTTTTCTCACTAACGTTTTCACATTGTGAAGCTCAGTAACTCAGCATCATGATTCAAGAACCCTGTCCACTACACCTCTTGATTAAAATGGATAAGTGGATGTTTGTCTATGTTTATGTATAAGTGTGACCCTGGACAACAAAACGTTTTTGTCTTTGTTGAGATTAAAAATTGAGATTGTTACATCATTTGAAAGCTGAATAAATAAGCTTTCTACTGATATATGGTTTGTTAGGATAGGACAATATTTGGCCGATAAAATAAGCATTTAAAAAAAATCTAAATATTGAGAAAATCGCCTTTAAAGTTGTTAATCAGAGGCACTGAAGAATTATTTATTTTAATGCTCTCTTTTGTCTTAACACTGTAATGAAGTTGTGGATGAACCTGAAAGCTGAGATTCTAAGCTTTACATAGATACCAAACTTGAGTGGGTAATTCTCAAGAGTGGCAGCAGCGAGTGAAGTTTGTGTTTCTGGCCATTTTTGTTAACGATTTTGCTGCATCCACTCACAAAAATAAAGTTTTTATATATTTACGGTAGGGAATGAATTTTGACATAAAAGAAAAATCAGTAAATGTATTTTTGGCTATTACTACAAATGGTCTTGTGCTACTTAGGGTCACGCCGCATGTGTGTTTGTTTGTTTGTGCATTACTGCAACCCCCTGTAAATATGTTTTTCTGCTTGTGCATGATTGTTTCAGATCAGTACACGTCATCGATTTTCAGAGACTCTGATCATCTTACTGTGTTTTCTAAACAAGGAGGCTGCAGATTAGTTTCCGGTGATTTAATGGGAGTCTGACAGTGATGTGTTTCTTGGCAGAGATTTGGTTGCTGTCTCGTGTGCGGTCAGCTGTGTGGTCCGCACAATCCATTGTTACATCTTTTAGCTGTTGCAGAGGGAGAAGATTGAGAGGCTTGCTGTTTTTGTCATTTGAAATGTGAGTGTAGAAGGAACGGAAAAAAATAAAATAAAAGGAGTTCTGTGTCATGATGTGACTGTTAATGCATTGCTAATGCACTGCTCCCTGTTGCTCTTCTTGTCACACTGTCAGAAAAAAGCTGTCACTGGGGTGGTACCTTTTCAAAATGTGAGAGAGTGCATCTTAGTACCTCAAAAGTACATATTAGGACTGTAAAGGGTACCGTCCCAGTAACAGCTTTTGTGTACCTTTTTTCTGACAGTGCTCTCACAGTTATACCTAAATGGACATCATTTGCAAATAAAGTCAGTTTATAGACCACACAGCATAGACCAGTGTTGGATCAGGGTTGTATATGTCTTACGAAGTGGTCTATAACTGTTTACATGCTCTCTCTCTCTCTCTCTCTCTCTCTCTCTCTCTCTCTCTCTCTCTCTCTCTCTCTCTCTCTCTCTCTCTCTCTCTCTCTCTCTCTCTCTCTCTCTCTCTCTCTTTCTCTCTCTCTACTCTGCATGTACAAGCAAAAAGTTTGCAAAAAACTAACAGTGTAGGAACAATAAACTTAATTATAGAAATTAAACAAATTCATCAAGACATTGAGCATTGGGAATATATATTACAGGTATACAGTGCTTCATAAGCTACAGGTACTTGCATGTCTCCTCGGGGTGGCTGATGTTTATTCAAATATAACTTATATATAAATATAAATGAACTTTTTTCCTATTTGTTACATTAATTCTAGAAACATAACTTCGTTTATTTTGCTAGTTTTTAATTGTCTTTTATGTAGGTTTTTGGACCTTAGAGCAAAATATTTGGTTGTTTTAACACATTGTTAGGTCAAATATAAACATTTTCTGGTTTAATTTGGCCGAGCGGTTGTCCCTTTTTGACCCAACGCCGGGTTGAAAATAACCCAGCATTTTTTTTAGAGTGTAGAATCTAAAAATCCATAATAAATAGAGTAAAATCATCTTTAGTTGTGTGAAATTTTGACAAAAATTACACAAATTCTATCTCCATCTCCAATTTAGATGCACTATTGTGGATATATGTGGTTCGAGCAGTGATCGTGTGCAACTCAAATATGAATTTTGCTCTGCATTGTCTTCAGTTAAATACGCTAGCGTTTTATTTCTGATAGTTTCGTAAATGTTATCTCTCTCTTTCTCCACTAACCACTGCTCACTCCAGTGGCAACACTGCAAAACTGTAGTTGCTGGATCCCCCTCAAAGAGGACGAGCGAGAAGAAGAGAAAAATATAGAACAAAGGAAAAGAAATAAAAAGAAGAGAGAGAAGCTCCGGTGTTAACAAATGACCTCTGTTGCTTGCTTTCTTCCTCTCTTTCTTTCTCTCTCCCTCCCTCGCTCGTCCTCGCACAGTCCAGAACAACAACAACAGAAGGAGAGAGAGAGTGAGGGCGAGATATGAAAGTGGAGAGAGAGCTGTGTCTCTTTCTGTGTGCCCTCCAGTGGCAGCGTGAGGTTTTCAGTTTGATTGAAGGCCGCTTTTCTCTGCTGTGTGGTGTGAAAGCTGTCCTAATTGAATGATAAAGTGGCCCGAGATGGAGTCCAGTGAATAGGCAACAATACACAGCCTGTGTGTGGTAGAGGGTTTTTTGGTTCTCGTCCAGGACACTCTCTCTCTTCCTTTCTCTCGCTATCTCTCTCTCTCGCCCGCTGCGAGTGGGGGTCCTATTATCAAGCGCTCTGCTAGATTTGGTCACATGATTCCTCTCCGCCCGCTTGTGCGAGTCCCCTCCCTCCCTTGCCTAGGACTGACCAATGGGTTGGCGGCAGGGATATTTCTCACCGACCATGTGGGTCCGATGCCCTGATTTAGCGAGCAGTTGACTCGCAGCACATCCTCCTGCTCTCCCACACACCTCATCTCGGCTGCCGGCAGGGGGGGGAATTCTCTGCCCGTGCACTTTCGGTGTACCGGTTTGGCTGCACAGCTGTAACCGTAGAAGGGGTCACTTCCAATGAGCGTAACACTCTCTTCTGTTTAATCACAGTCAGACGTTTGCTTTGTCACTAAAGTCAGTGAGCACAATGTTTGGGATGTAATATTGTCAAGCTTGAGATCAGTGGTTTTTAGCATGCCAGTGTTACATGTTATTTTAATAGCACTAACAAGAAGTATGTGCAGTGTTATGTTAAAGGGATGTTTCATCCAAAAATGAAACATTTTTCATCATTAACATCATTGACTTTCTTCTGCAGAACACAAAAGAAGATATTTTGAAGAATGCTGGTAACCGAATAACATAGGCCCCCATTGACTTCCATTTTATGGACATAAAACCACTAAAACATTTCTCAGATTATCTTGTTTTGTGTTCCACAGAACGAAAAAACATTTAAGGTTTTGAACAACATGAGGGTGAGTGAATGATAACAGAATGTTTTTTATTTTTATCACATTATATCACAAAATATAGAGACACAATATTAAGTTCCACAGATTCTTCAGATTTACAGATTTTATTCCACAAATACGAACACACATTCGTTTTATTAACCAGTTGGGCTGTCCTCCGACATGTGGCGCGGTTGTGCTTCGGCCGACCCCGACTCGAGGTCCTCTCTCTCCCACTTTGCTTGCTACCCCCTCTCCAGGTTTACTGTATAAAATAAAGGCAAAAAATAAATCTTAAAAAAAAAATGCAATATGATTCAAATACACTTCACGTCACTGCTGATGAGCCCCTTACAAAAAGCTGCAGCTTAGTCTAGAAGTTTGTCTTTACGTGACTAGATCATGAAGTGATTTGTACTGTCTTGAAAGTATTCGCAAATTTAACCTCCATCTTTTTGCCCCGTCTCTGTTGAGTTTAAAGTGGTCAAATAAATGTAGACAATTATTTATTTACACAGAGAGTGTTTCCACCACTCATCTTACAGTAACTCTGTTGCCCTGCTCTGGGTCTGTTTGCTAATGTTACAGGGAGAGTTCTAGCTGGGACAAAGTTTACATTTAATGGCGTCAAAACATTGTAAAATAATCACTTCTTGACCTGTCTCTGCTGCTTTACTGTGCTCTGCCTGAACTTCCTCTTCTAGTCGCTTCCTCTCATTGCTGTCGGCCACCTTGACCGACTGGAGTTTAAAGATCTGTTGTGGGATGTGGAAAGCATTAGTCGATTTCATCATCGCTTTCAGGCATTTGTGTCTGTTCAACTTCATCACCTATCACAGTAGTCTGAATTTGACTTGAGTTTTCAACACCTGGCCTGTGAGACAGATGCTTTGAGCTTCCATAAACCTTTTTCAATACTCTTCAGGTTTTGAATAAACACTTGTTTATTCAGTGTAGTAAATGTTCCTCCTTGTAAAGTCTAAGACTGCTGTAAGAAGTTTCATCTCTCCGTTCTGTTCCTGGTGTCGGTCCAGCACCGTGCAGCCTTGTGTCCATGTGCAACAGCTATGAATAAATATTAAAGTGGTCCTACATACACCACCTGCTGTAACCTGCAGGTCTTTGGAAGGACTCAAGGTCCTTCTGATGTTTCTGGGTTATGTCCAGGTAGTAAACGTGTAAATCTTTTCAGGACCTGTCTCCACTCCATTCCTCAAAACCACACAGCCGGGATGTTTTCTGACTGATGTCCAGAAGTTATGGCATGTCTCATAGGACGGATACATTCTTTCACTCTGCTGAATCCTCAAAACAAGCAATTCCATATTGCTGGAGTTATGTGATATTGGCAGGGAAAGCTAAAATGTTTGTAGATTCGTGCTGCTCTGTTCTCCATGTAATTCTTCAAGATCCTAGACCCATAGACACATTATTAAACGTTTTTTGTTTGTGTCATAAGTGCAGATATATGGGTGTTTATTAGGTACTATCCAGAATTTAGATCTTGAAAGTGGTGAGGGACTTTCCTCCTATTTACACAACCGTATCTCTGCTTGTCTGAATGAGTCACTTTTGAAAGTTCACGCTTTGCCAAAACGGAGAAAGTTTGGTAACACACATCTCCTTTAAATTAAATCTCAGTGCTTCAGGACTTCGGTTCGAAAACCTGTTTTCAGCTGTCATTGGTTTGTTTTTTCATTGGGAGTTCTATACACACACTTGTGCTTGTTCAGTGCATGTTGTTTAGACCAGAATGTGTTGGCACCTGTTGTCACTGGTTGTAACTTTTGTTTTAGAATCAATCTCAACGAGTAAAATCTCATTAGAAGTCATGTACAAATGGTTTCTACTGGTCTCAGTTTTGCAAAGAACATGTTATAGACTACAGGTTGTACCTCGAACCAAATGTTCTTGATGTACCACATGTGCCTTGTTTTAGTTTCATCTCAGGTTTTGTTTATCTGTCTCAGCTGGTGACATTTTCAGTACAATGCTCAACAAGCGCCCCCTCTTGGGATTGAGTAAAATATGTAACCTAAATATCAACACGTGTACAGAGTCAGATGTTCTGTCACAGAAAGGGCTGTCAGTCAATGTAAAAACAGGCTTGGTGGGATTTTACATTGAGAATTCGAAATAATTCTTCTGTAAGTGTAGTTTTGGTGTCAACATACTTTAAGTTAAAGTGGTTTGAGTGCTTGTTAGCTCATTGTTATGTGGTTGTAACATTGCAACAGTAAAACATGGCTGCTCACTTTTTTACAAGTTGTAATGATGCTATTTTTCCAAACAAGAATGTGAAACGTGTTGCTTATTTAATTACAATTTTGAAACATGTTTTTCTAAAAAATGAAGCAAAACACATATGCACACATAAAAAAAGCATATATGCATATCAGTTATACTTAATATAGTCAATGCTAGTCTGAAAATGATTTGAAAATTAAAAGCACAAGGGACCTCAGAAATCTGCATATAAAAATTAATTTAGTGGATTGAATGCATTAAGAAGCTACAGTATGAAATATTTTGATGAAAATGGTTATATTAACCTGTACAACCATGGTTTTACTACGAATTAAACCAAAAACATGGTTACTAGTTAAAACACTACAGTAACCATACAGTACAATAAACTTGTAAAACCTTGTTTCTTGTAAAACCATGATTTTACAAATGGTAATAAATTGAACAAAAGCATAGTAATTATATACTTATGAAAAGTTCAGTTTTTATGAATTTACTATTTATTGTAATATGTTTAGGTAAAATGATTATTTTTGTTTCATTCTGTGAACTACTAACCATTTTTTCCTCCCAAATTTCGAACAAATATATGATATTGTTTCTATTTGCATTTATTTGCAGAAAATGAAACAGAAACGTTTCTCAAATAATGCAAAGAAAACAAGTTTATATTCACTTTTAAGTTTAACTTTTTATGTTTGTAACATTTTTTTTGGTGATAACCTTGGATTTGATCAGTTTTCATGTGTCTTGTCATGTTGTCAGTCTTTCACATTGCTGTTGGATGACGTTGTCACTCCTGATGTTTGATTTTGTTAAAATTCAACCGACACTGGACTGGAATGACCACAATACATCTAGAAATACGGATTAGGGTTGGCTATCGTTTGAATTTGATCAATTCCGATTCTGCCTATCGATTCCCAGTTTCGATTCCACAGTTGAAGTAAAACATTTAGCTATTAACCTGTATGGTCCTTTAGTCCAGTGTTTCTCAACCCAGTGTTGATTCAACTTATCAGCCCCCACTCCAAAGGTAGTTAGTTTGTTAATTAGTCTCCCAATTAACACACTAACTAGCTGATGAGTTGAGTCAGGTGTTTTATATAGGAGACATCTAAAACATTCTGGGAGGGGGTCCTCGAGGACCAGGGTTGAGAAACACTGGACTAAAGGACCATACAGGTTAATATCTAAATGTTTTACTTCAACTGTGGAATCGAAACTGGGAATCGATTGAATTAAAGTTTGGAATAGTCTCTTATTTTTTCCGCGGCTATATACTACATTTACAGTACTCACTGTACCCACAAGGCAATAAAAAATTGAGTATCCAAGCTTTTTATAGTTTAAACATTGTGGAACCACTGAAAAGGTCAGAACTAGAACGACTTAGATGTGTGTGTGTGTGTGTGTGTGTGTGTGTGTGTGTGTGTGTGTGTATGGGTTAATGTTGAATTGAACAGGACGGACTGAGGCAGCAGTTTGTTAACTATTTCACCATTCATCTGAAACCCAAACCCTTTCTGTACATAGCAAGCAAGCCACGCACGCACGCGTATACTAACAGAAAGATATTCTCACCCTCTGTGCCCTTTACACTCTTGTGCACATGCACACTTTTGCGTCAGTAAGTTTGTCCTGTTGGCCTGTCGTTGTGCTAAAGATTGACATGTTTGATTGTTTTATAACAGATTATTATTTAATAACCAATATGCAAGAGTTTTGTATTCGACTTTAAAAGCAAATATAGTTTTATTTTTGCTTTTTAATGTTATAAAAATTAAACATATCTATATAAAATGAATCTATAAAATATTTATATTTTTTGTTTTAGTTATATTTATGCAGAGTTGTGTATGTTCTAAATGTTTGCTTTCGGCTTGAATCACATTAAATAAAATAAGTTACTTTACCTGGGAATACTTTTGTTTCCTATTGAACATACAATTGTATAATTTTTGTTTGCTTTAGTGATATTTACCAAAGTTGATACCAAAACTTTGTTGGTCTATCTCTACTTTCTTTCCATTAGTCTTGGGAGTTCCTTCTTAGTTTGGCGTAAAAACTAATTTATCTGCGCACATGCACACAAACCAACATTTGTGGTGTCGATTGGTGGGTGTAGGTAGTGGGCTGGAAGACCACCCCAGGTTGAACGGCCATTGAAGTGAGAACAAGTGTTTTTAGCTCTGGGGAACGAGAGAATAGAGGAAGAGAGAGCAGCGTCTTAATGAATAACTGCTCTGCTGCAGCGTCTTTCACCTCACGGCCTACGGGGAGTCCCCCCCCCCACTCGACACACACATCTCTCTCTTTCTCTACACGACCCTTTTTTCTTTCTCTTTATCCACACGCAGGATTTTCATCACACGTCGGTACAGCGAACTCATGCACCAGAGCTTTGTTACCTACATCAATACGCACGTCTTTGTGTGTGAGCGAGGAGGGGAGCTGCAATGCGCAGTCGATCTCTCTCTTTCTGTCATTAGAGAATCTGATGGCAAGTGAGATTCCAGAATACCACGCAAGGCTCTGCTCCCCCCCATCACAATTTACGCTTGTTTTTCTCTGACAAGTCATCAAATATCAGCAGATGCCTCTGGTGAAGCCTTTGACCCGAAATGTTGCGCAGCCTAAGTTGAAGGCTGTTATCACATTTGTTTTGTGCAGTCGAGTCCGAATTTGCTTCTTCCACCTGCCTTTGCAGTTACCTGTTCACATTTGTAATTTTAGTCTAGATAATAATTCATAGTGTGTTTTTAAAGTGTTTATATTTGTGAAGTTTGCAAACACGTTTATCCGAAGCGACTTACAGTGCAGGTATATATTTATTTTTATTAGTATGTCTGTTCCTTTGGGACCGAACCTATGACCTTTGTGTTGCAAGCGCAGTGGACAAGACTAGTTTTCGCTATGGATGTTGGAGAAATTTGGGTTTTACAGAATAGTTTGTGATTTGAATCGTCTCCAAATCTAGTATGTTTATTTTTTCTCACACAATATCTGTGAAATTGTTTTAATATTTAATATTACATTTTAAATACATTTTTTCGTCTTTTTGTATTTTTTGCAATATGTGATGCATGCATCCAGAGCATGTGGTCAAAACAGTAGTAAACTGTAATAAACACAGAAATGTTAGTCATGCCCAAATCGATGTAAAATCACAGATGTCGGATGATAAGAATTGTAACTCAAGTGTAGAAAACTAGTTCCTTTCATTTAAGGTTTAGGATGAAAACTATTGATATAGCGACAAGAAGCATTTGTGTAAAGCTTTTGCTCTTTGTTAGATATGTGCATTTTCATGCTTAAGTAATGTTTTTATTGTGTGTGTTTCACTGTCACACGCCCGCACGCGCATCTACCATCACCCCTACTGCGGCTGTCATTTCTGAGGGAACGTCCGGCAGTGAGATGCTAAACCTGATCACGTTTCAAAAGAAATGCTAGGAATGCGTTCTGCCCGGGCGACCATTTCAGACCCTGTTTATGCAGGAATGTTATTTTTACAACTTTCGCTCTCCCCTCCTCCTCTCCGCCTCTCCTCTACGGCACATCCTTTTAAATACAGACGGGGCAGAGGAGCGAGAACTGAACTTCCTCCTGCTGTAAACAAAAAATAAGCAAACTTTGGATCTGGTTGACGGGCAGGATGAGACCGTGGGGTCTATTGAAATGTGTGGCTGATGTCTGTAAACAAAAGGCCAGACGGGACAATGACTGTTGTTTTAAGGGTTGCTGACAAAGCCTAATTTAGAGATTGTTTTGTTGCTGACTACGTATGAAAGGGAAAGAGAACGTTGAATATTGGGAGAGAGAATAATGTGTTTGTCATTAAAAGAAAATCTTTTTCTTTGATGATTAGAGATTTCTGAAGTGAGGTTAGAAAGTTTTTTTGTAAAAGAAACTGGTTTATTGTTAGCTTATAACTTGTTTTAGTAAGATGTACATTGAAATGATGATAGTTTATGACTAAAGACACTAGTTTAGTCATTTACTTGGTTGTTTTTAGAGTACTTAGACTTCAATCACAGCTACGGTGACCATGAAATGCTTACAATGTTTAAATGTTACAATCTATGTATAATCTATAAACAATCTACTATTTAAGTACTGATGTAGTCTTAGTTGATTGTAAATAAAACAGATATAGACTTTTTCATTTAGCAGCAGGATTTCAAGTTAAATATTTATATAATGTTTAGGGTAAGTGAGCATTTTAGGTACCTTTGAAAAATCGATGGTTAGGGTTCCTGAAGTTAGTTACAATTTTTTCATCAGCTACAGTAGTCTTGTGGTGTGGCAAAGGTATATTTTTCAACTAGTCTTTTAGGGTATGTTTACACAACAACAATGTTATAAATTTTGTCGAAGTCTTGTATGCCACCATTGTTGTTTTGGTTATATTCACACATACCTGTAGACTAAACACGTAATACATATGCGCATGACATCATGATTTCATAAATTCGTATTTTTGTGGTTAACACTGAAACAAGAATGGTATTGTTTGAAACCCCTTGTCACACCATTGTTGTGTAAATGAACAGCCAAAGTGTATAAACGTACCCTTAAGTAAATGCATGCATGGTAACTAAATAAGCATTAATGCTTGTTTAAGCTTTAGATTTTAGTGGTATCAACAGGGATCTGGCATTGTAATATTAAATCATTATACAATAATACTGTGTTATTTTTATGTTGTGACCTGTGTCTCATTGTGTTTCTTTTATTTGTATTTGACTTGAGTGCTTTGCTGAACTATATATTTTTTTCGTTCAGTGTGTTTGAAACAGAATAAGAGTGTGTCTTGATGTAATGATACAGTTTCACCTTCATCTGAAAGGTGATCAGTATCTTTTCCTCCAAAAATTAAGCCTTGGTGAAATGATCAATACAATAGTGTACTTTGTTCATATTTCTTATGTCACACTGCAGGACACTGTTGTTGCTCCTTGACATGTTGTGTTAACTTCCCCTGTTAAGAATTCATGATGCATGTCCGGTTTTAGGAAATGTGTTGAAGCACTGAAGTAAACATAGAATAGATAGTCAAAGACTAAAGAAGACTGACTCGGTAAAGTGAAACAGACACTAAATGTTGATTTAATAGAGAGAAATGGTCGAAAGAGGATGCGGTAGGTTATAGGGAAAAAGAAACAGAGATTGAGGAAGAGAGAGAGAGAGAGTTGGCATGGTGCCGATTGGCAGGATGCCTCATGCTCCGTGTCACCAGCAGGACTCCCTGCCAGAAGGGGTTTCCCCTGACTCACCTCAACACAGGCGCGTGCACCATTCACATCAACATAAACCTACAATGTAAACCTATTTGGATCAGCTGTAAATAACAACACAAACACATGCACAACTGTCTTAAACGGGCTGAAATCTTTATCAGTCCTGAAACCTTTTCATTTGCATTTATATGGAAATCATCATTGTCTCAGTGTCGTAGTTTTGTTTAATTCATAGAAGGGGAATCCCTGAAATCAGAATGTTGTCTTTAACCACACACATGCCCTTTCCTGTTTTATAGAGCTTGTAGCTTTTCTCATTGTTTGGCCACAAATTAGAGCAAAATGAAACCAGCTTCAGTTGGGTTTAGTTTGCGGAGCTTGTTAATTCTCTAATTAGTCCTTTTTCTTCTCTTTTCTCAGATGTTGGTAAAAGGTGGTTGTGTGTCAGCAAGTTTCTTCAGAAAGAACGAATTAAAGCTAAAGGAGACAGCCAGATTGTGACATTGTAGCTTTTGCACACTAAAGGGTCAATAGTTATAACAATAGAAATGTTTTTTTTGGAGTTTTTATTGTGTTGCTTGAATTATGAAGCAGAAAGTTTAGATTTGATTAGATTCAACTTTATTGTCATTACACATGTACAAGTACAAGGCAACGAAATGCAGTTTAGGTCTAACCAGAAGTGCAATAGCAGCAAGTGCAGGATATACAGTGGTTGCATAAGTTACATAAATAAATATTACAGAAGTAATTTACAGATGGATATGTAATATGACCATGATTTACAGATGTCTCTTACTATAGACAGAAATTAACAGATGGATATATACTATGAACATAATATACAAATGGCTATTACTAAAAACAGAGATTTACAGATGGATATATACTATGAACATAATATACAGATGGCTATTACTAAAAACAGAGATTTACAGATGGATATTTACTATAAACATAATGTACAGATGGCTATTCCTACCTTGGCTATTCCTTTAAGTGGAGGATGATCATCTCCAGTAATGCTAGAAGACTTAAAGGAATAGTTCACTTTAGAATTAAAATTGTATGATTATTTACTCCTCCTTGAGTTGTTCTAAATCTGTATACATTTATTTGTTCTGATAAACACGGAGAAAGATATTTTGACGAATGCTTGTAACCAAACAGTTTTTGGGTCCCATTGACTACCATAGTAGGTAGTTTTTGTTTTGTTGAACACAAAAGGAGATATTTTGAAGAATGTAGGACAGTAAAAAGCTCTGGGGCACTTTTGACTACCATTGTCATTTTTCCTACTATGGTAGTCAATGGGACCCAAAAACTGTTTAGTTGCAAGCATTCGTCAAAATATCTTTCCCTGTGTTTAACCAAACAAAGAAATGTATGTAACTCGTGGGTGAGTAAATAATCATAACATTTTAATTCCAAAGTGAACTATTCCTTTAATGTAACAGTAATAGCTATAAAGTAAAGCACCTGTTTACCAAACTACTGTGAATATCACTACTCGGCACCCATAGAGGCTAACTGTTAACCATATTGCTGTTTACTATCTTCTGTTAAAAGTTTTCTGACTTTAAAATAACTGCAAGACTGTAAGAGTTACTGTAAGAGAAAGTATAATGGTTTATTTAGGTTATAGTTAGTCATAGGCAAACTAAGCTTTTGTCATTTTGTGAACTCTGAATGGTTTCGGTGACAAATCACTCTCTGCTTTTCCCCTTGACTTTGGTCTGATAGTGAGGAATCGCTCATTATTTCCACAATCTTTTATATGGCACATGTGACATTTGGGAGAAATCGTTCTTTTAAAGTGGCTGTCTGTAAGAATGGCCTCTTTGTCGCCATCTCAGTTTGTAACTTGCTACTGCAGGTGACGTGTGGAGGTGATTTTCTTTAATTTGGCACTGCTCAACTGCGTGGATGAGTCTGATGTTTTGACTTGCATGTCACGTGTGGGCTGTGACAGTGAACCGGTGAGAATCTTAACTATACATCAGTAGCGCATCTATAACCAAATACACCATATAAGGATTTCCGGAGAAACACGACCCGACAAGAAAATTAAAAACCGCTATTACAAGCTGTCCGTGGTGAATCCAGCAAGGGTAATGACATAGTTTTAAACACCGTTCTTTCATGTACTTGCTCAATAATTGGTTTTAGTTCATTTTTAATCAAAAAAACTTACAGATTGCCACTTTAAGGGTGTTTACATAATCACATTTTCAACTAAAAATGGAACAATGAAAAAAAAAATCTTACTAAGCATTTTGTCTAGTTTATCAGTCTTGTTTTATAAAAGAAAAACAATTAAATGGAATTAGGTACTTGAAAACAGTAAAACTAAATAAAGTTGTTTTCTTAGACCATTGGCAGACTTTTTTTGCTCGTTTTAAACATAAATATAAGAAATGCAATATAAGAAAAAAGTTGTATTTTTATAAAACAAAACTAAATTTCTTAGTTCACTTTCTTTGTCAAGTAAATGTGTCTTGATTTATCAATTTGTAGATATGTGTAATATAAAACAAGACACAAATGCTTAGTAAGAAAATGATTCTTTGCAATGAAAACTTTTTGGGTTTTACGGACCTGAACGCAAACCTTTTAAAGCAAATTTCAAAGTGCAAGTTTTTGAAAACAAAATAAATAGTTTCTGTGTAAATAGTGACATCATACACATGTGTTGTACACGTTTAGTCTATTGGCATGCACATGTTCAACCAGAACAACATTCTAAGCTTTACATAGATACCAAACTTGAGTGGGTAATTCCCAAACAGCGGCAGCAGCGAGTGAAGTTTGTAGACATTTTTGTTAGCGATTTTGCTGCATCCATCATACAAAAATAAAGTTTTGATATATTTACGGTAGGAAATTTACAAAATATCTTATGGAACATGATCTTTACTTAAGATCCTAATAATGTTTGAGATAAAAGAAAAATCAAATAATTTTGACCCTTACCATGTATTGTTGGCTATTACTACAAATGTTCTCGTGCTACTTAAGGTTCTGTGGTCCAGGGTCACATACCTGTATGACAAACACACATATATGCCAACAAAGGGTATTATTCACAAAGTACTTTTAGGTAACACCTGGGTATGTATCATGTTTTTTTTTACAAAGTATCATTACCAACTACTTTGTATGTGAATAGTAAATACTAAATAGTATGTGAATAATAGTTTTCATGGATCTGTGTCAACTTGGATTCTTTTGACACGCACGCACACACACAGTCTGACAGTCAAACTGACAGTCTTCTTTGGCACACACAAGTGATAAAAGACAAGTATTTTGAATCTGCAACAATTTATTTTAACAGTACATTTGCTGATATTGCACGCTTTAACACCTCCCTGAGCGATTGAATCTGTTGTAATAATGGACCAAACACAGGGGAGTTGAGCTGTCCTGTTCTAACGGTCAACCACAGCGGACTAAGTTTAGCTACGTTTCCCTGTCTTTTTGCCTGGGCTGGTGGATGTGTTTAATGTGAAGGGATGCGGGGTAGGTGCAGATTGCGGCCACATCCCGTGTTGGTAGCCAGAGCCAGGCCTGTGTAACTGTCAGGGATCTGAGGGTTTGGCATGGCTCTCTGTGTCAGTGGAGGGGTGTGATGGTGGTGGGGTTGAAGGTGGTTGGGGCGTGGGCGGCCTTCCGCACTCTCTATGCTCTAAACGGACACTGTGAGAGGAAGTGAAACCCGTCCGTCACTCCAAACACGATCGGGGGGCGGGGGGGTCAAAAGAGTGCAAACAGAAAGTTAAATGGCTAAGAGCATAAAAACAGTACACTTGAAACAGGCTACTGTTGGGTCCGAAATAACTCTTACAAGGCACTGCATTGTGGTTTCTCTGTAGCCCTCAGGTTAAAAGTCGCCTTTGTTTGTGTTTAAGCTCCTGAACGTGAAGATAAGATACACACACACTCTCTTGATCCCCTGCAGGTCTCATATCTGGAATCTCCTGTTGCACTTGCCCCCCTTCCCCTGCCTGTCATCCCTGGTCAATGTGGCCAGTAAAGCATGACTAGTCACACTGTGGAGACTGTGGAACCATCACCCACCAGAAGCTCCTCCCTCACTTTCATTTTTCTCCTTCCTCTCTCGAATTCATTTCCGTCTCGAACTCTTCGTGCCATCTGTTGCTTTGCTTAACCAGCACGCATTTGTAATCTCGCTCATCTCCTCTCACGTTCTATCATCTCTCTCCGGCCCGGCTGCTGTCACTTTAGCTCAGTACGTGAACTCGGGGGCTATTTTTGGTAACTGAACTTCTTTTCCGGAACAGGTTCTCTGTTTGTAAAACTAAAACCCTCACGAACACTACACGCTAAGATAATCTGTGCAGGGCCTGCAAGTGCATTTGCTGTTTATTCAAACTTTCATGAGGTTTTTTAATGGCTTAAATGTGTGTTTGATATTTAGCCTGCTGTGTGAATGTCATGCACAACAAGATAAAGTTTCAGCTGTGTGCATGTCCACATTTGATTTCATTCATATGACATGGTTTATGTTTCAAATATGTTTTTTATTAGTTTTATGAGTCTTATCATGCAATTATGAAAGTGAATAAATTCTGGTTTATATTGACAAGCCCAAGACAGGAGAGGTTTGTTGAGCAGATTTTTTCTTGTTTGTAAGTCCCTCCCACCTGGTGGAAGTTAGCCATAAATGCACTTCTCGACCTATTGACGGGCTCCCTGATTGGTTAGTTTTTTTGCAACCATTTGCATTTTTAAACTCAAGTTAATGGCAAAAGTAGACATTCATAACTTCAAAGGGAACAAGATTTGCTCGAATAATAATACATTTGTTTTGTATAATGTTTACAAACCTGGGGAGGAGTTAGGAGAATAAAAGAATATGTTGTTGCAAAGTAGACTATTATAGTCTACTTATACGTTACTGACTGATAACGCACAAGAAATCAAAATAAAGTGTTACCGCCGGATAAATATAAAACAGTGGTGTCTGGGGCCAGAATCAACTCGTGCAAATATTTTGAATAAAAATAAAATATAACGTTTTTTAAAATAGAAAATAGAAAAAATAAAATAAATTAATAGAATAATATACAATATAAAATAAAATTGAATATAAAAAAATAAATGTATGCTAATAAAAGTAAACTACAATATAATGGAATAAAAAAAAATTCATTTTGTATTTATGAACACAAACACATACATGTATACATTTAAGAAATATAAAATATAAAAATTAATAAACGTTTAAATATCATTTCAATTATTGGTAAAAATAAATAAATACATCTAAATATTTCCGAAAAATGTACAGGCCTACATGTATGTGTTTGTGTTCATAAATACAAAATGAATATGCACATTAAACAGACATATATTATGTAAAGACAAACTTTTATTCTGAATGCGATTAATTGCGATTAACCTTTTGACAGCCCTAAAAAATTATAAAATAAATAACAAAAGAGAAGAAAAATAAAATAAAATAAATCTTTATTGTTAAAAAACAAAAGAGTCATTCTTCTAGATTGTATATGTTTTTATATCCTTATATGCACGTATGCCTTATTAATCACTTGTCTCAAAGGATAAGGATCATAAGAATCAGAATCTGGCACATTGCCTATATTGTCGTGTCTGTGGCTTTGCAATAGCTCTTCTCTTACTTCGTACCTTTGGACAGAAGGGGTTAAACCTGCACACAGGAGGAAGCATGGTGTACATGGTGACCTTTGACCTATGGGCCAGAGGAATGTGAAAACCCTTTAATCTCAAAACAAAACATCAGACACAGTCGCACGAGCAATATGCATGGCCAGTTCCTCCTCCTGTACAGCATTCAGCAGCGTACTTTGTGTGGTGGGCGTGTATAAACCCACCACCTCCAACAACAACTGATCCGTCGGGCTGTTCTACACCTGCTTACGCTGATGTGAAAGTGAAGCATAGGTGGATGTTGCAGATTTACAAAAAACAGGTTTTAGAACTTCATGGTATGAATAAATGTTAACATTAATAGACATTTTTGGGTGAATTATTCTGTTTTGGATAATGTTCTAAAGTTGTTTAGAATGGGGTGAATGTGGAGTCAGATTCAGAGGGGAAGTCGAGTTGTTTTCGGAACGTTCGTATGGATACAGCACGTTAAGCGCGGTGGTCGCCGGCGTGACGGATGGGATGTATGTGCTCATGTGGAATGTGTGCAGTGAACAAACATCACAATGGAGCAGGGCTCCCTGGAGCAGCTGAATGGAGTATTGTCTCCCCCCTGCACCCACCCCGCTGCGTGACGACTGCGGTAGTACCGCACAGCTGTCACTTCCTCTTATTCACATACGTATGGATAATCACGCTCACACAATTATACCACGCATACTTACACCCCATTTACACCTGGTGTTAAGATCCGTCTCGAGTGATCTGATCACAAAATACTGTTGTGAACAGGGTCTTAAGCATCTATGGGATTGCTTCAATCACATTTGAAGGTATTTGCCCTGTCTAGTGGAGAACTGAATGACAAATGACTTGATCAGACGGGTGTAATGATACATTGGCCATGTTAAAAACATTTTTGTGGAGCTATGGTGATTTTCTTACGATATTACGCAATCCTATAGGTTTCCGCGGCAACAACATAAACAAGCGTTATGTGGCCCAAATGTAACTTCCGGTAGACCTCTGCAAAGAACTGTTGAGTAGTTTTAATTTAATCAAATTAATATACAAGAAAATATTAATATAAAAGTAATATAAATTAAATATAAACTAAGCAGTTATTATAACCAAACACAAGACCAGAAGTTAACTTCGGACAAGCGTATGCATCTGTCTATTGGTTGAGCTGCCAACACGTGATCTGCGTCAATGTGTAATGTGTTGATTTTTTTGTGTGTGCTTTTGTCTTTATAAAGGTTTTCTTTGGTTTTTGCTTTCTTAATTCTTTTCTTAATTTTATGTTAAAATTCTGTTTTATTTTTCAGTGACACCTTTTTAATGTATATATGTTTATTATTTAAATTATTAATTAATACAATTATTTATTATGATTAATGTTTAATATTTAATTTATTTAATGTCTAATTTATATACAGAAGGTTCAGTTAAACCTTGAATGTTGTCAGTTCAATAAAATAAAAGATCTATGTGTAAATGTTATTTAAATTATTATTTTAGAAATCAATCAGTTATAGTCATTTTTTTGTTATTTTATTTTTAAATATTGTGATACCAGCTATTATGTATTTTATTGAATTGAGTGCTGAATTGTTATACCCCTAATGCTTAATACTAAACCTAAGTATCAATTGAAGAAAGTATCTAGTGGACGATGCATTAGGAGATGCAATACTATAAAGTTGACTAGTGAGTTAACTGAACAACTATTCGCTCTTAAGTAAGCACTTTACAATAAGACCAATTAGACGGATTTTGAGGGGGGCGTTAACAGTGGACATGGTCTTGTGTTTCGGAACAGCTGGACACACAGAAGAATGAAACCGAATGCAGGGGTCTAAAGACACATTTTAAACTATTTTAAAGGGGCTGTTCACACAGGATGCATTCTTGCATACAAAAACAGCAAGACACAGTGCAATCTGTGGCTGTCTCGAGACACGCTTTGAAAGTAAGGCACTGTTCACCACTGTTCAAAAAACACAATGCCCTTTTCTGACAGGAAAGTGTCTGCAAAATGGCAAATGGCTACGTATGAACCTAGCGTGGTATCTAGGTGTGAATTCATTAGTTTCCTTGACATGTGAGATGATGCCAATAAAGAGACAGTGAGATATTATAAACCAGGAATAAAAAAATAAAAGCAATGGAGAATCGACAGTATTGAGTCGTCTTGTTTATTTTACCGTGGGGTAAAGTCATGTGATACTTTCAATTTAAAGTTTAATTATTTGCCATAGCCAGAGGCAGCTTTGTGTCTGTTTGTTTTAGGATTACAAGAGCCTTAAAGTGTTTCCCAACACTGGAGTACATGTACACACATGCACGGAAACAAAGTTTAATTTATGTGCCTGGTTATGTTTTACACAAATAAGCAAAAGCAGAAAAAGTGTGATATAATCGGAAATGTGATTCTTTACCTTCCATGTTCTTATGCCATTGACTGTTAATACTCAGATTGTCAACAGTTTTGTACGTTACTGCCCTCTAGCTAGCATAGTGACAAAGTAAACATGTTAGAGCGGTTAAAATAAATATATATCCATAAACAATTCTAGACTGATGATGATTATGGTTATTACTTTAAGTTCTTCAAATGAATTTGGACCTTTTGAAGTAACACGAACAAAAATGAAGCAGATTTAAGTAATTGAGTATTATATATATAAGTAATAAATTAATTAGTTATTAGTTAATACATAAGTAATAAGTACTTTTTTTTTTTTTACATAATTTATAATGTTAATTTGATATTTTTGAAATAAAAATACTATTGTTCAATGTCTTTTGGAATTCTTGATTCTTATTGGTCAGTCGTGACATTCCAAAGTATGTTATTCATAGATAACCACTGCCTAAAACTAGTAGCAGAGGGTCATCTAGTCAACTTAACCTTAAAAATAATTGATGCATAAATAAATTTAAAGATGTCTAATTTATATGAGATTATATTTACGAATTATTAAATCAAGTTTGTCTTGATGGAACATTGTGTCTTTGCATAAAGAAAATAGGAAAATGCAAAAGGTTTGCATTTGTTACAAATGAGCTAACAAAATATTTCAAATCAGTATTTGTGTCCAATATTGTATTCATCTGGCAAGTAGCTGCTTTGCGTTTATTCTGCGATAAAAGTCGTCTGGCTGTACATTATCTTTTATTTATTTTACATGTATCTATCTGCCAGGTCAGTTGGTGGTTTATTTATCTGTCTGTGTCCTGTAAAAACATAAGACAATGCTTTAAAAACATTAACAAGCCAACGTCAACAATATTTTTACAAAAAAGTTACACTACCGGTCAAATGTTTTTGAACACTTTAGTGAAATGTTTCTCATCTTAAAACGTTTGATCTGAAGGTCTACGCTTAAGTGTATGAAATTGGTTTCGTAGACAAAAATGTAATTTTGCAACCAATAGTGTAGATAATAATATTATCTTAAAACATTATTTTGTCTTAAAGGATGAAGACAACGATGAGCACTTTTGCTGCCTACTGGGCCCCAATCATGACAGGTGGGACCGGATGAAAGTGTGAAGGTAAAGAAAAAAGACAGACAAGCACTTACATTTCTTTGGGAGACACGCTTTCAGCACATAAAAGGGTAAGCACTGTGTTCAGCTGTCTCCCAAAAAAACCCAAGATACTCATAACTTGAGTGTGTAATGTACCTTGTTTTAGTACACTTCATTTTGTTGGTCACAGATTGCGGACGACCTAGGAGCCTTCACCCCCTCATATCGAACCGGAGCCTAAAAGGCAGGGCAGCCACGGCCACGTTTCAATGGCAACGCCTCCCTAGGGCTGCCATGGCAGCAGCCGCAGCCGATGTCCCACACCATATTGCCACACTGACGCTGGAGGACGAGGATCGACGAGCCGCCACCAAAGTGTTTGGAGGTCCCACTGCAGGAAGGACGGACAGAGAGTTAGAGACCGAGAGAGAGAGGGAAGGGAGAGGCAGTGGGAACGAGTGTTTGGTGTGCGGTACCCTCTTCAGTTCGCAGGATAAGCTTCGACTTCACTCTTTCTGTCACACGGGAGAGAAACCTTTCCACTGTTCCCAGCCTCACTGTCTCAAGGCTTTCAGCTCCAAATATAAACTTTTTAGGTAGGTCACACGTAACAGCTGCTGCTTCTCCACATCTGAAACACTTCTTAAGTATGACGTGGATCATGAATTGTACTGTATATATCAGCTACATATAAAGTAATAAACCATTTCATACCAATTCTTTCATTACGTCCCTGTGAAATCTGAACATGAACATGTTAAATGTATGTTCACGTCCCATTTTACAGGTTGTTTATTGAAGCTGAACTTTTGACTCTTTATAGCCATCTCAGTTTTAACGTAATATTGCAAGTTACTTTACGTACTTTGTGTTTGTGTATTTATGTTAATGTACTAGCTCAATAACTAATTTTAGGGTTTTTTTTACTGAAAAAGTTAGAGATTGCAGCTTTAATCCCTAGTCAGTCAATTGTTGACATACTATAAACATATAAAGCTACAATTTAATGTGGATATCTTGAAAAAAATATAAGAGAAGTTTATTTTTACTTGGGAATTATTGAGATTTATGGTATTTGATGATTATTTTAGTTTCATTCTGTGAACTACTAACAGTATTTCTCCCAAATTTCAAATTAGAATATATTGTTTTTATTTGAATAAAATTAAAACTGGAGGAACAGGTCAAAATAACCGAAAAGATGTTTTGTATTTGTTCAGACCTCAAATACTTAAGTACTAATACTATAAATACTATAGTATAGTATACATACTAATACTTAAATACTATACATCTACATTCTCTTTTAAACCATTTTTATGTTTTAAATGTATGACAGTTTTCATGTGTCTTGTCATGCTGTTTGTCTTTCACATTGCTGTTGGATGATGTCACTCCTGAGGTTTGATTTTGTTGAATTTCAACAGACACTGGACTGACCACAATAGAAACATCCACATCTAGAAATGCAGATTAAATAAAAATTTGTAATGGTCTCTCAATTTTTTCTGCTACTGTATAATGTTTTTCTTGGGAGACAATCTGAGAAGCAGTAGATATCACCTAAAGTTTAAAAAAAAATGTATGTTTTGACAATTGTCCAATTTTTTGTTAACTTATGTCAATTACATAAAGTTTAAATGCTGTCATTGTCTCCTTTGTAGGCATATGGCCACACACTCCCCGCAGAAGACTCACCAGTGCTCATTTTGCGAGAAGATGTTTCACCGTAAAGATCACCTTAAAAACCACCTGCAGACTCACGACCCCAACAAAGAGGCCTTTAAGTGTGAAGAGTGTGGCAAACACTATAACACAAAGCTGGGATACAAGCGGCACATGGCCATGCACTCGGCCACCGCCGGCGATCTTACCTGTAAGGTTTGCTTGCAAAGCTACGAAAGCACGCCCGCACTCCTGGAGCACCTGAAGAGCCACTCGGGCAAGTCTTCGGGTGGCACCAAGGAAAAGAAACACCCCTGCGACCACTGCGATCGACGCTTCTACACACGAAAGGACGTTCGACGGCACATGGTGGTACACACGGGCCGCAAAGACTTCCTGTGCCAGTACTGTGCCCAGCGCTTCGGGCGAAAGGACCATCTGACGCGGCACGTCAAGAAGAGCCACTCGCAGGAGCTGCTGAAGATCAAGACAGAGCCGCCGGATATGTTGGGTTTACTCGGGTCTGGTTCACCGACTTGTGCTGTGAAAGAAGAGTTAAGTCCTATGATGTGTAGTATGGGACCTACAAAGGACTCGATGATGGCGAAGCCTTTCCCCGGTGCCACCCCTTTTCCAATGGGCATGTACAACCCGCATCATCTCCAGGCCATGTCCAATCCAACCGTGGGCCACCATCATTCACTGGTTCCCGGGTCTTTATCCACTGCCATGGGAATGGGCTGCCATATGGAACCTCCTTCATCCCTGCACCACCATCACCCACACCATCATCACCATCACCACCCTCACCATCATCACCACCACTCCTCACCTCCACCCTCACACCAGCAGCAGCCTTCCCTACAGAACCAGCAACAACAGCACCCGCCGCCCAAGTACCAGCTCGGATCTACCTCATACCTGCTGGACAAGCCCCTGAAGGTGGAGATGGAGAGTTTCTTGATGGATCTACAGAGTGGGCTCCCAGTTCCCCCACCTTCCTCAGCTTCGCCCAACAAGGAGGGCTTGGAACCTCCGCCGGGATTGTCGGATGACCTTTGCGGTGACCCCCTCATGTCCAAGAGCCCCGCGGTCATCGCCGAGTCTTTTTGTGCTGCTAACATGGACTTCTCTCATCTGCTGGGCTTTCTTCCACTCAATCTGCCGCCCTACAGCACCCCCATGAGTTCAGGAGGACTGGTCATGGGTTACTCCACCTCCTCGACTGTTTCTTCTTCGACTTCCTTGTCGTCGTCAGCATCTTTGCATGCTGCCGAGCCACACGCTGCCACGGTCACAGCCGCAGTGCCTCTTACCTCGTTGCAACCTCAACCTCAGGAGCAACCAGGCTCCGGTGGGGGTCTCGGTCTTGGGCCTCTGCACCCGCTCCCACCAGTATTCAGCTCTAGCCTCAGTACGACCACTCTGCCTCGCTTTCACCAGGCCTTTCAATGAGGTTTCTCACCCCAGCCCGGCCCATCGAGGGGCTCGGGGCTGAGGTGCCTTTAGTGTGCCCCCTAGGGGTGGAAAGATAGAACACTTGAACGCGTAGAAGCCTTAACAGAAGCGCACAACAGCTTTTTAATGAGCCTGGAGAAGATAAGCATAGGAAATATCACAGAGCTTTTATTTAGGCTGTCTGAATTTTAGCTTTGACTTTTTTTAAACACCCAGTTGTGAACCTCTCCCACCATCCCCTCTCCTACGATTTAGTAGTTAGATGGCAGCATCAGTAGGCCTTGTGGCATGGTACTGCATACTTTATAAAGTAATAATACTAGTAGAAGATGGAAAAGATTAATGTAGAAAAGATGATCTGTCTTTGAGACTCTGAAAGACTAGTTTGAAGTGATATAAGAATTTTTTTTTCTTGCTATATTGTCTCTATTCTACTTTGTGTAAAACAGGTAGTTGTTTGCCCTTAAACTAAAACCGTCTTCATTGCCAGGTGTGGAAGAATTAGTGAAGGAATTAGGGAGTGAAATGAGTCTGAAATTGAGTTTGTTCTGGCAAAATGGCACAAAAGTGGAAAAAAAGCTGAAAGAAACACAGCGTAAACCAGCATAGTTTGGTTTTCTGGTTTAGTTGGTATGTTGAGCGATGGACTTGGAAATCATCTAAACCATAGACCAGGAGGTCTACAAGGCTGGTTTAAGCTGGGGGGGTTTCAGCTGAGTAATAGTCAAATCATCACAAATATTGACTTTAAAGCAGTTATATATCAAATAATAAATTGTACCTCATTAGGTGAAGATATCATGTAAAAGTGTTTTTCCAGCTATTCATGGTTTTTTATGGAATGCAAATTCATTTATACAGAGAGACAAAAAGATTTGATTATTTGGTCCAATGTGACCACTGACGGAACTAAAACAAATTGAACAGGTTTACAATTTTTCCTCTAAAGAAGCACTTTGTTTACAGCAGAAGGCACTTGACTTTTTTGGGTTAACCATGGTGACCCGCTGAGATCCCCTCCTTTTACCCATTCTAGCTTCACACTTCCTGAAATGAGACATTAAACACACAGGCACAAGTTCAAACAACTCCTCCAAGTAACTTTACCATGTCAAGGTGCGTTTTACTCCTTCCAGCACTAATTTTTTAAGTCTCCATGGAAATGATCTCACTTCCACATCCTGCCCATCAGATCACAACTTATATTTTAATAACAAAAGTCTATATATTGTATTTTAGGCAGGTTTATATTTTCTAGAGAGAGACATACATTGTAATGATAACCCTGGTATATGTGAATGAAAAAAGACAAAACAAAAACAAGAATATTTTTTGCAGTGTACGAAGTACCACATCAAAAATATATATTATAAGTGCTTTTTGTCAGTACATTTTGTAATTTAGATAGTTGTATCAAAATTGCTGATGGAGTTTTTAAAGTGTCTAGCAGGTTTACATGATCGTGTATCTTGCGTAATATTGATCAAAAATGAATGAAGTATTAGCTTTCCCTATAGCTTTCTCTCTACCTTGTTTTTTGATTTTCCATGTGAGTCAAAGAAAGTGATACCTAAATATAATAGGACTAATAGTGGCATAATCCAGTAGAAAGGACTAGTTTTTAATCTTTAGAACATAATGTGATCCAGGTTTCAGTTTGTGTTGTTTTATTACAGTATTGGATCAGATTTATTGCTGTTTGTTGGTACAGTTTCTCAATGATCATCAGTGTTTTTTCATGATTCCAGTTGCTTTAGCATCAGGTTAAAACAGAAATTCGAGGTGTTCTTTCATGTAATATCATACAAGTTGCCATTTCTCAGCAAGTGGACTGCACAAATGTTTACCAAATACTAATTCGTAACCAATTGCCATGCGAGGATGAATTGTAGGGGAAAGCTGATAAATGCAGTTACAGCCGTGCCTGAAACAAACAAATTCTTATTTTTCTCCAAATCATCCCATTCAGTCAATCTCTTCAGCGACATAAGGTTTTGTGTGTATAGTGAATGTGAATATATTACGAGAAAGCCGAAAGGACAAAAGAAAGGTAAAGCCTTCGCAAAAAAACAAACACGAGGCCACGTCACAAAACTAAGGAAAGACAAAACAATATTATGCTGCTTTTGTGCTATGGTTGCCAGCAACTGTAGACCACTCTGGAAACTGCAAATGATGTTTTAGCAGAAATCATGCACAGTAGTACACGTGAACCGTTTGTCCATTTTCTCTCTGTTCTTCAGCTGCTTTGATTCAAACAAACATTTTTATGAAAAGGGTCTGAAAAGAGACAGTTTCCAGAACAAAGACGTCACCAGCTTGCTCTTTGACATTCAAAGCATTGGACGTTTGATTGGGATATTGCCTAGTCGTTTTGTCATTATATTATTTTCTGTTTGTTGAAACAGGACCTCAAAACAACACAACGCATCACCTCATTTATTTGTTTTTCATACCAAAACCCTGGGGAGAAGAAACTTCATTTTGCACACCTAAGGAATAACTTGAGGATAAGGTTTTTTTTTAAGGATAAGGTTTCAGGAAAAAAACATTTTAATTGACTTGTACCTACATCCCATCCTAATAAAATATGTTTTTAGGAATTTGGCATGTATATTACACAAAAATATTATTTTCAACTTTCCTTCCTAAACTGGATGTTATGAAAGTTTTCAGTCAAAATGACGATCTTTTTAAAAAACATTTCGAAAATATAAAATATTTTGAAGCATTTCGACATTTGGTTTGAACTCATTTAAAAAGTTTAAAGTGAAAGCATTTATTTTTTTATTTATTTTTAATAAACAGAAAACAACAAGGCTTTTGGCAATTTATGAGTTTGTCCTCCCTGGGTTTTCTGTGAGCTGATCTGAATTCTAGCACTTTTAAACCTTTAAAAAGAGTATTTTTCAGCCTTGTATGTTTGTATGTTTTTAATTTTGTATTTGATTTTGTATGTGCCATTAGTTTGATGTGTAGAGTTTATTCATCTTTATGTATTTTGTTTTTTCCTCCTTTTCCAAAAGAGTAACAGTATTTTTTGATAGACTTTCACTAATATTAGCAGCATTGGCCCTTGCCCCACTTTGTCGTACATTTGAGGAAGTCATTTAATCTTAAAATAGATCATATAGATTAACACATGCATATAAATAATAGTTCTCCTGAGTGTATGAAACTTGACAGAAGTCACCATCATTGCCACAAAAGAAAAACGGCTTTTCCATTTCCAGCAACGACTTGAGGTGTTTTTGATCAACCGTATAATAACAAACTGGCAGGTTAAACTGGTTTACTAAAATTACTCCCTGACCCCCAAAAGCACTTTTGGTTTAAATGAAGTTTTGCATAATAACTGTCTGCATGGGCGTCTCATATAGATTTCAAAGTTTTTTCTTTGGCAAGTTATCAGGGTATTTTTTTGCTTGCAGCATTATAAACATTATGCTGCAAATGGACTTAATGTGGTGAGGACAGATTAACCAAGCTAAAATGATATTTTCCTCTTTTGTACCTGATAGGGATGCACTTGTCCTTTATTACCCAAATGGTAGTTGGTTCCTAACAAAAACATTGAGAAAAATTTGTGATGTGATTTTTTTCTAAAATAAAATAAAATAAAAAGAAGAAATTCTATGAAATAAATAATGCTCTTTCGGCTTATAGTGAAAAAATGGGTACTGTTCGCATAGGACAAAATCCACTTGTAGTTTTATATATTTTAGCTCAATGTAAGTACTGCATTCCATGCTTTCTATGTAACTTGTTTAGCAACATAGTCGTTTTATTTTTAGTACTTGCTTATTACCACGACTTCTGGGAAAAAGGTGAAAAAATGGAATATTCATTCTTACACTATTTTCGAAAACACAGAGATCATTGACAGGATGAATTGTACAAAAATGTATAACAGAAACAACCAGTGCGCTTACACAGTTCACCTGCAGCAAGTTGACAGATTTGTATATTGGTTGATCCAAAGAGATGACATTACAACAAACCTATTTACTTATTGTACAGTACATTGTACCATTTGACTTGTGTTATGTTAAAATGATTAAAAGACAAACCCACGGTTTCATATTTCTGGTGTCTTTTTTACGGCGTTTGATTTCCTGACGCAGAGATGGGAGAGGGTGCGAGAAGGAATGGCCGGTTTTGTCCGAAACTGCCATTCACATACCATTCAGCCAGAACAGGAAACCGCACCACGAAAAGACAAGAAAGGCACAATTCCAGGTAATAAAAAAACGAGAAACAGACGGTCTTAATTATACCGCCGTATCTTAAACCTATACTTTCACATTTTAAAGAGTTGTTTTAGGCCCAAAACACCCACAGCTACCAAACCAACAAATACAGAATGGACCATAATTTCTCATGTAGGAATGACTTGAAGCTGGAGGAATTTGAGGTTTTACAGTCATGTCTTGTATTCCAAGAACTGTTAAGGCTCCGACGTCTCTGAGAAAACGCAGAACAGCCAAATTAGAGAAAATGGTCATACGTAATGTGCCGATACATAATTCGCTCCAGAAAATACAGAACAAAGAGTGTTTCTGGACAGTGTCTCAAATCTTGACATATTGGCACTTTTATTGTTATACATTATAAAATATAAAGAATGACATGCTTTTGCCTAAAAACAATAATCTGGATATACAAAGCCTCACAATAATCTAAAATGAAGCAATAATAATAACGCACTGTATTTACACCACAAACACCTGCCGACCAACCTCATACAACAGGTAGAATAAAGAATATCTGTAGAAAATATATTCTGTAGTCCTTGCATTTGATTATAGTCACCTGTAGAGAACCTTCAAACCTGAACCAAGAAACAAGACCAAGGCATAGGTTTAAGATGAATAAATGTATGAAGCTTACAGAGTCATAACTTATATAAAAATATTTAAAGTTTTAACCCACTGAACACTGGAGCCGCTACACTTTACAGATCCAAATATTGGTTATGATGTTTGTATACGAGGAAAAGTGCAACCAGTGACATCTGCCTTATACCACCTGTGACAGATACATCAGAAAATGTGTAACCATTTCAGCCAAGGTTTCTTTTTTTAACAAACACAAAAATGTATCTCAGAATGCAATTTCAAAATAAATATGTTTGCATTATAATCTTCAGTGTAGAGCCAACTCGAGCACTGATGTTTTATGTGTAAGCACTGGTCCTTAAAAGGGACAGTTCACCCCAAAATGAAACATTTACTCATCCACTTGTCATTTCAAACCTGTATGACTTTCTTTCTTCTGCAGAACACAAAGATATTTTCAGGAATTTAGGTAACAGAAAACTGTTGGTCCATATTGACTTGCAACGGTTTTGTGTCCATACAATAGAAATGAATGGGGACCAACGTCTTTTGTTTACCAACATTCTTCAAAATATCTTCTTTTGTGTTCTACAGAAGAAAAAGTCATATAGATTTTAAATAACAAAAGGGTGAGTAAATAATGACTTTTTATTTCGGGGTGCACTATCCCTTTAAGATGTGTTAAACAAAAAATATATATAAACAAACACTAGAAACAACAGTTTTTTTGCAGTATTTTTCACCCGGACCACAACCCACGGCAAATACACTGCTACCTGTTGACCGCCTTGAACCTTTTGAGTTAAATCTACAGCCTGTATTTGTCTTGAACAGTACTCCTAGCCATTGCATGAGGGAAACTTTCCCAAAAAAACAATTCAACATTCGTAAAATTGGGAAAATGCCCATTAAACTATAGATTTGAATTAAAGAGTGAATTGGACCTGCTTCAATCATTTATCAAATTTAATTGTGACAATAAAAAAAGATTTCTCTCATATGGCAAGAAACAATACAGAGACTAAGGGGTATGTACAGACCATGCAAGCATTAGGAAACATGGAAATGTACTTGTTTATATGTACAATGTTCTTGCCTTGTCACGTTATACATCTGATTATTTCAATCCATGCCAACACACAATGACCACAGAGTGACCACACTTCAGCAGGCTTGTCACACACACACACGCACACCTCAAGACAACAGGCATTCAAGAACTCAGATTCAAAGACATGAGAACAGATTTGAATTAAACATTATATTAAAAGAGGACACACGGTTAATCTGTAAAATGATATTATATGCAACGAACCCTCAATCTCTTCAAAGGCATGAGACCCAGCCCAAAAAAATCCAACATCCCCACCAAAAACAAGGAAAAAAGTCAATAGACACTTTGGCCCATGTTGTGTGTGCAAAAAGATATACAGACATTAAAAGTTGAACTGTTCATGATGTTTGCCTGCATCTCTACAGAGACAGCAGGACAGAAAAGGTGTTGACTACTGTGTACAAAACACATCACTGTTCCTTCCTCCATTCCACAGAGGGGCACTGCTGCGCCTCACATGTCAGCAATTCACACACACATCAGTGCTTGCTTCACAAAACAGAAAAAATACAAAATGAAAACCGAAGGGAGATAGCTCAGTCGATTTTGACCGCGGCGTAAATTTTTCGTATGAACACGTAAGCGGCGTAGAAGCCGATCGTCCCGGTTAGCAGCCAAAAAGACAGAACCATCAGAGCGGTGTAGCCGAAATACAGCAGAGAGGGAATGAACTCCACAATGTCCAGCTGAGGAAGAGAAAGACAATTAAGTAAACAAAACACTGCAATAAGTATGCATTTAGGTAAAAGGACAAATAAGGTGTAAAGAATTGTGACGAAAATGTGACATTTTATTCTGTGGTAGATGTCATTTTTGTTTGCTTTTCTTTCTAGACTGTTTAAAAAAATAACAGTACAAGTGGATAAAATATGTTTAAGAATGTCTAAGTTAAAAAAAGACACTTACCTTATTGACAAAATAGAAAACAGCATAGACTAGGACATAAAAGGCAGATCCTCCAGATACGAGAAACGTCCTCCACCACCACCGATAATCCTGCAGGGGGAGGAGCCAGAATGATAGACATTTGTGTCTAAAGACAAACAGTGAGCTAGTGGAGACTTCTATAATCCATTCTGTCTGGAGGTAGAATTTCATCATTTTATAGATAACTCTGCACGCTCTGTGTTTACATCATTTACATTGATTGACCTTTGCTTTTGTTGTTATCCTAATATTTGCCTTTTTAATCTTCCTGTTAGGGAGTATTTGTTTGGATAGCATGTCAGTGGTTATAGAACCTTTGAATGGATCCATGAGTACAACAAAAACTAATTACATAAAGCAGCATTAAACTTACACTATTTGTAGGAACTTGAAGGGACAGATGAATGCTTGTAACCAAACAGTTCTTGGAGCCCATTGACTACCATAGTAAAAAAATAAATGACAATAGTAGTAACCCAGAACTGTTTGCTTTCCTACATTTTTCAAAATATATTCAAAATATTTCAAAATTTTTGTTTTCAACAGAACAAAGATATTTATAAAGCAATTTTTCCTACTATGGTAGTCAATGGTGGCCAAGATCTGTTTGGTTACGAGCATTCTTCCAAATATATTTCTCTGTTCATCCGAACAAAGACGTTTTTACAGATCTGGAACAACATTTTTGGGTGAACCGTTCCCATTATAATGATGTGTGAATTTTGAACCTATAGTTATTTTGTGAATAAGTACTATATGACTCAGTTCCTTTTATGCCATGGACATGCCTACCTCTGCACACAGCTGGAAATACACCATGACAATGCTGATCTGAGAACAGGAAACCACAAGAATGATAAAGACCAGAAAGAGAAAGCCAAAGAGGTAATAAAATTGGTTTTCCCAAATAGCCTGAAAAAGAAAACAACATGACAAAATGAGCTTAAATACACATTTACTTACAGCAAATCTTCAGACAACAATCCGTCTTCTCCAAAATAAAATATGGTGTGTGATGCTGCACAATAACTTTGAACACGCATAATGTGGATCAATGAGATTTCACAGTGGGTAGAGCTACCCAGCACACTGGATCAGAAATATATAAATATATATATATATAGATAGTATAAACCAAATCCGTAAGCATTATGTGCAGGTTTGACTTACACTAAAGATGAAAAACAGCTCAATAAACATGGCACCAAAAGGCAGAATTCCAGCCATTAGAATTCTAAAGGGAGAGAACAGATAAAACCACATCAGCATTGATATCAGAGTCTGACGAAGTCACGTCACAGATGACATGAAAAGCGTCACATACCCGACAAACTTGTTCATGTACCAGCGCTGCTCAGGGACCTGCCGCGGGATCTGATTGGTGCGAACAGGATTGTCATATGGCTGTTTCCGAAAACCAAAATAGTATCCAAGATATACAAGAGGCATAGAAATACCAAACCACATGCACAACAGAGCCAGCATTGTAGTAAAAGGAACCTGAAAGTAGAAACAGTACAGCAGTAAGTAGATGAGAACACTTACACAGAATAAAGTTATGTGTTTGTAACAGCTATTGCTTGTTCATGTGACTTCCTGTCCAAAGAAATACTTACAGCACCAGAAGAGTGCTCTCCCCAGATAAAACAGTTCAACACAAAACAGATGCCAAAGACAACAGCCGGGTACAGCGTCGCAGTCTACAGGGAGAAAAATATTCATTTAGCAAAAATTACTCATTTATTTCAGAGCAAAAATGTCCTTTGTTGAAATATTCAAGTTTTGACTCACGCAAAAAGCTCCTTTCCTCCATCTGTGGCCTTTAAGTGTGCGATACAGTCGACCTGCAAAGTATCCTCCAAACAAACTATTAAACAAAACACAAAGTGTCAATGTGGCCGTGTTTGAAAATCCAAAGCTAATATAGCGTAAGCTGATTTTATTGTGTATTTACCCCATGAACATGAAAAGGAAGCAGGATGTCGTCATCAGAGCTCCTCGACTGGATGGAGACAACATACCCAGCATAGCCACAACTACAAAACACATGCACCGTTTCATCATGTGTAGAAGCAAAATCTGAACTGATTTTGCTGGCCTAAAGGTGTGATGTAATACTCACAGATCACAATGAGAATCATGCAGAAGAGCTGGATACCAGAGCCCAGCAAAGAGCTAAGAATCATGGGATACTGAGGAGGTCGGAACACGTCACCGTGAACGTTCTTCCAACCAGATTCCTCCAATGTGTCTTCCTAAAGGGAGAGAGAGAGAAAGCACTAAGATAACATCATACAGGTGATATCAGAAGAGATCAGCATGCAGCATCTTACAATGTCATCTTCTCTGTTGTAGTTGGCAATATCTTTCCTCAGAGTTCTGATGATGATCATACTGAGGATCCCTGCAGACAAACACATTCTTAGTCCACACAAATGCAACTGTTAAACCTTTAGATCACATATGAGTCTTAAGTAGCACAAGAACATTTGTAGTAATAACATCGTATGGGTCAAAGTTTATTCAGCTTTTAGATGATGTAAAAATCTCAATTTAAAAAGATTAACCCATAAGTTTTGTGATCCAGGGTCACATATATGAAAAATGAGTCGCACCTGATAGAAAGAAAACCACAACTACAGAGTTGACAATGGAGAACCAATGGATCTGCACGTCGCTCATGGTAAGATACGTGTCCCAGCGAGACGCCCATTTCACCTCACTCTCCTGCACAATGGAAGAATGCAGGTATATATGAACACTGTAAAAAATTTAACTTCAAACTGTTCTTCCAACACAGATAATAAAGTAACTTGAACAAAGATTTGTAGCAGAAGTAGAATAATGTATTATTTGGAGTATAGTGAACAAAATTTGCGTAAATGTGGATTATTTTGTTGAATGGACTTAGATATTTAAGTTATTGCCCAAAGAGCACCAACTACAAACAATTCTAGTGTTTGGAAGTTCCCAGCATGCATTGCTTCATTGTTATCATTGTAAGTTACCTGTAGTATTTTAGAGTTTCTTGTTCTCAGTGTTGAGGTCTGAAGTGAATGATGCAGTGATTCAACTACTAAAAATGTTTTACACACAAACTGCTTGAGCAGTTGCTTGGCCAAAGTGGTCTTAAGTAGAGTGTGTATATAATAAATCTCTTAAGTAGAGTGTGTATGTAATAAAAGAACAATTATATATTAATGTAATATAAAAACATGAGTGAACTCATAAATATGAGTGTTGCTTATTTATTGGAAGTTGGTAACTATTTTTTCAGTTGAGAGTCATGTGACATTACTCAGTTATTTGAGTTAGTTGAACTACATGGTCAAAAGTTGAGTAAACTCAAAAGAGCTGTGCAGCAAGCTGCCTTGAAATTTTAAATTAAGTCAACTTTTCATTTTTTACAGTAAAGCTGAACACAAAAACATGAACCACAGACAGACATTGTGACAACAGGGTCTGTGTGTCTCACCTCCCAGCGCACAGAGTATGTGAAGAGGATGCTGTTCTCTTTGGATGGGTCGATCTCCTGTGGGACGGGGGCAATGGTTTCCGGTAATGTGCATGTACGTCTTTCGTCTGCTTTTATATCTAGAAAGAAAAATAAATGAAATGGAATTTCTGAATGATGCCATGGTTGTGCAATAATCAAAACATATGAAAGTAGGTCTATATAGTCAATACTGTGGAAACTACCAATATAATCACTTAAAATAATTGCAGTGACCTACCTTCTAATTTTACACTCTTTGGCATGACTTCAAACCGCACAATCCGGTAATTGTGTTCCTCATTCTCCTCCACCTTCTCCTTGTGGTAGTACAGGATGAATGACAGGTGGTTGTGTAGATAGAACTGCAACACAAATAAATTCAAAATAAAAACGACTTTATTGACTTAACACAGAAACCACAAAAACAATATGAAACCGATTTGAACATCGTCCACCACACTAAACTAGCATAAAAATACACATAAGAAAAGATGCTTTTCAGCACCTTGTTGTTTTCAGTGAAACCGATCCTGTAGCCATGCTCGAACTGAACATCCCTCATGGCATCCTTCTTCAGTTCCTCTTCAGTTCCTTCATCTTTGTTTGTGTAAAGCTCCAGCCGAGTGGCCACAGGCAGATTATCTGCAATGCTGTATATACGCATACGCTTGTTAAAACACTACTGATACCTGACCGACTCAAAACTTGCTACACATGTATACATTTGATGCAGTGATGGTTGCTTTAGTAGATGATAATTTACATTTGCGAATTTAAAATAAAAAAACAAACAGGGACTCACAGGTGAACATAGTATTCTTCTTGAATGCGCTCAGCTAGCAGCTTGCTCTCCTCCACGCTAAGTTTGATAGGATCTTCTGGCTTTTTACACAACACCTCACACTTCTTGTCCAGGTTCATGAGAACCGTGTACAGCGTGTTGACGATACGATCCCCTCGCAAAACCTCACCTGGTCATCATCAGTGAGACATTAGATGTCAATTTCCATTTAGATAAGTTGTTGTAGCTGAGCTAAAATCCTCACACATCACAATATATATAAAACAGTCCTGGAACTTACCAAGATTTTCTGCTTTGTAGACGATGTCGCCAGGCTTACAGAAGGGAAGTGAATAGTATTCATAGGGCAGCTGGGTTCTAGAGCTTGTCAGTTTCACAGCCTGGTAATAAAAAAATAGGTAAATGGGATTAATAAAACAAGGAAATCTAGAAATGCAGTTTAGAGAGAATTTTGGGAAAGAATGTATCGGAACTATCTAGAGTCTAGATTCTAGACTGATAAAGATAAGTGCCTATGGAAAACAACTGCGCAATACATAAGAAAATAGTTTTAAAAGTTTAATAAATGCATAAAAATAAAGCTACAATTGTCCAAAAAAAAGCACTAGTTAACCTTTGAGTGTTGTTCGGGACTGTGGGACCAGTTGTCAATGTTAAAAAAATAGATTTTTGTTGTGCCTTAAACCTCAAACATTTTTTTCTTCACCCATATAGATTTCATTTTTGTGTATATTTTTAAAACAACATAAGTATCACTTTTCTCAAAAATTGGATGTAAAAATAAAGAAATAAATGATAAATACTACCCATATATGCTTTCTACGTTGATTGTAATTGTGATAAAGTAATCATTTCTAAAGAATTTTACATACATGTTCATGACTGTATTGACGTAAAAAAAAAAAAAACAGAAAAATGCTGTGGGTCCACTAGACCGTCAAACATTAACTGAGTAACAAAAAAATGGAGATGATGACACAAGGATTAACATCTCGAATGCCTTGAAAAACCCTCTTTCAAAACAAACTTTGAAAAAGCCTCACCTTTATTTCAACAGGGCTATTCTGGTGGAAATTCATGGGTGCAACCCCTGGTACATAAAATGGTGTTGCTGAAGGCAGCATGGACACCAGCAGCAGTGCCCACATCTCCTACAAAAACAAATACAACATGACTTTAGTGATCAAATAATTGTTTGATGTCAACAACAACCAACAACAGGATTACATTAAAGAATATTCAATGTGCAGGATTCAAACATTTGGATGAAGTTATAGGCCGATTGATGGAACTGTCACCATGACTTACAACTAAAACTCTGGCTGTTGACAAGAACATTCTTAATAACAAAATGTAAAACTCAATGTTGAATTTGACTAATGATCCCAGATCAATCAATCAGGAAATTATTAACCCATAAACCCTTCCTATTAGGCAAAACTGAAACTAAATTCAATACACATGCAAAAAACGTAAATATACGTTTATAATATATAGAAAAGCAGTATGTCATTACCAATACTGACATGGGCAGTACCCTGACACCTCTTATAAAGCCGGAACTTCATTCAACTCTACTAGTGTCAATGAACACAAGCACAACTCTGCCAACCGGCGGAATCGACACATATTAACACATCATTGACAAAATCGTTACTATAATGATACTGATTTATCCCTTTCGCCATCGCTTCTGCTTGGATTACAAGTGACGTTGACTGTTTAAACAGCACAAACTGATTAGCATGAAATGAATACACACGGGCTCGCAACAGTGCCTGATGTCGATGTGATGTAACCTGGTTAACCGCGAAACACGGTCGTGGATGATAACGTAAAGAGAGCTGTCATTTCCAAGTATTACATTTACAGCAACATTGGAACATAAACACTTAGCAAACAATCGATATTAGCTGTCTGCTCTCTGTTTAGGCTAACCGGTTGTTTTGAACTACCACTCACTGTTGTGAAGAAAAAATCCACAACATATGACACACTCACGTAAAGCACAATAAAACACATTGGTTGAAATGAAACCATATTTACCAGTGTAGTCTAAAACTTTTAATGATATATAAACAAAAGAGGCTTTAGCATCGCTACTCACCATCACCGCGGCCATCTTGAATACACGTGTCATTGTAGACGTCACAGGAAGACTCTCAAGCCGTCACCGCGGTAATGTCGTTTCACTTTCAACGTTCACGGGATTTAAAATATATATTTTACAGTATCTTTGGAGATTTTGGTGCTTGATATTATATTACTAATGTACTGGTTCATGTAAAAAAAAAAAAAAAGATTTATACATCATTGCTCACGAGGAATGCACACAGGCCAGCCAAATTATTTAGCTATAAACAACAGAGAGATGTATTTCCATAAAATTGTAAGATTAGTTTGTTACTGGACTGGTTTTATAGATAACTTTTCCACAGGTTACGTTTGAAAATAAATTGTAAAAAAGTCATTGCATTGTGGGTGATGTATAGAAATTAAGACATAAAAATCTGATTGCAGTAGCCTAAGTTACACAATTATTTATTGTTATTGCACAAAATCCAAACAAAGATCAACAAAAGTGAATACGTATGAATATGTAAAGACAAGTATTATCTTGTAAATACATAAAATAAAGGTGCTTCACAATGCCATAGAGGATTTTATTTTTGTCTAAATGGTTCCATAAAGCAGTGATTCTCAAACTTTTTCGTTGTAAGGCCCCCTTTTGTATGGTGCATCACTTATAAAGCTTAAATCTTAAACTTTTAAACATATTTAGTTATTCAATGCTGAAACATCAATTCTTTTGGTTGGTGGGCTGTTTGATTCCTTAACATTTACGATACATTTCTATAGGCTATTGCATATAGGGCCCACGGCCCCCAGTTTAAGAACCACTGCCATTAAGAACCTTCAACATTTCACAAAAGGTTCTTTAGATTATAAAAAGGTAAGAAAGAGATGGTTCTTTAAAGAACCTTTGACTAAATTATTCTTGTGGCATCGCTGTAAAAAACCTTTTAAGCATCTTGATTTTTTAAAGTAGGCTAACATCAATACCAAATATATAAAATAATTATGTGTAGCATTTGCAGAATGTTTCAATATTGATGATTTTACAAAACAAATACATTGATATACATTTCAATGATATTGTGACTTCATTACCAATTAAAAGGAAACCTAATGTAGGTTGAACTTTTCAAATCCATTTTAATGCTTATATTACTCTCTATACTTTCACACAACATCAGCCTTTACAAATCAGAAAAGTTCTTAAAAAGACTATATCACTTTATATCTTTCATATAAAAAAATAGAAATGTAATAATAGTATTTGCTGTGCAACACTCAGTGTAAGGAAAAGTATTCTATATGATAAGAATAAAACTGCTATAAAGAGATGTATAATGTATGAAACATTTAATTTAATGATCATTTAAATAACACATCTTTCACACAATCTTGTCACATTTGATATTACTACATATAAAGTAATTGGAATGTGGCATCTATAGATATATCTGTTAGGATCTGGTACTAGTAATACACATAACATGTCCTGTTGAGATGTGTGTGCATTAGGGCTGTTGCTGATATTGGCTCTCAGTGGCAGTATAAAAGTCCTCCAGTATGCTCTGCAGGTACTCAAAGGTGGGTCTGTCCTCTGGCTTGTTCTTCCAGCATTCCAACATGATGTCATAGAGCTCTTGAGGGCAGGACTCCAGACGCTGCATTCGGTAACTTCTCTCCAGAGCTCGGATCACCTCTGGGTTCGTCATACCTACAAATAATAGAAATAGTACAGTATGTATCCACACTATTATATTTATTTTGGTAGTTTTCTATAAACTTAGTATACAACAAAAACACGTTTTAGACAAAAATCTATTTTTAATTTACTCTACATGACCAAATAAAATGTAATAGAGATGATCATAAGCTGATATTCTGATGAAACACAGATTGACCAATACATTTACAATATATTGTACATTTCTTTTGCATTTCACACCAAACAGACGCCTTTGAATAAAGTGCTATGATATAACTTTTAAACCAACTAAGTTGAAAATCAGGAGGACACAAAAAACACTTCCTAAAAGTATTTTTTTAGCATATTCCACTGACCTGGATATGGAGTGCGACCATAGCTAATGATTTCATTCAGCAGAATGCCAAAAGACCACACGTCAGATTTGATGGTGAAGGACCCATAGTTAATAGCCTCTGGAGCAGTCCACTTAATAGGGAACTTGGCACCTTTGGTGAAAAAAACCCCACAGTTAATATTAATATTAACACCTTGTGATGTCAATACTACGAAATGTGTTCGTATGAATTTATGTTGTGTGCTTTTTTACAATCTAACCTTCTCTGGCAGTGTATTCGTTGTCTTCTATGATACGGGCGAGACCAAAGTCGGCAATCTTACACACTAAACTCTTATTGACCAGGATGTTGGCAGCACGAAGGTCTCTGTGAATATAGTTTCTCTGCTCGATGTAAGCCATGCCTTCTGCTATCTACGGTCAGAGAAAGGGAGAGAAGGGGATTTAAGTTATATTGTTTCAGTAGAAAAGAGTCATGTTTGCATTCTGTACTTTAATGATGTACAGTTTTGAGTGCAAAAGAACATCAGGTTGATAACCAGCGGTGGTTTGATAAACTATAATGAGTCTATGCATGTGGATCCCCTTATCAGTCAGTTCACTTGTCTTGTTAAGTGTGCAATTCACTTCCTCTTTTCAATTCAGCGTCACACCTATTTTTGCAACGCCACGGCCATGCAGTCTTTCAAAAGGCTTCTTTTGAACCAAACATCAACGACAAGCATGTTGCATTATTTCTACATTATTAATATACTAAACTTTATTTGCTCATTTAATATAACTTTCACTTCAAGACCCTAAAATGCAATCTTGAAATGCAACATGTGGTTCAGAACCAAACACTGCAGCTGTTTTATCTGGTTATGCAATAGAAAGTCTAAACTGATATTATCTTCGATTTACCCACGGCAAAAGACAAACGTATAGATACCGTGTTAATGCTAAACTCCACCCTCTCGGACAAACACTCACACACACATCTATACACAAATATTTCTGCCTGTCAGTTATCACATTTGCATATTAAAATACCACATTTACAAGGACAAACCTGTCCTCTGCATCAATGATAAATATGACTCTATAAAGGGAAGATACATGCTGTCACAGTCCTCTGTTAAAGGAACAAACGGGTCTGTCTCACCTGTGCCGAGAAGTCGATCAGTTTGGGCAACTGGACTCGATTTCCTTCATCGCTTTTAAGGAAGTCCAGTAAACTACCTGGTTCATATGTACACATGTGCAGAGTGTGAATAAAGATATCTAAAACCATATTCAATGTATGCATATTAGAGTCAAACGCACCTTTCTCCATATACTCTGTAATGATATATATGGGCTCCTCTTTGGTCACCACAGCGTTGAGGCGGACCAGTTTGTCGTGCTGGAGGGTTTTCATTAAATTAGCCTCCATAAGAAAAGCCTCTACAGACATACTGCCAGGTTTCATAGTCTTCACAGCTACTTTTGTGTGCTTGTTGTATGTGGCTAAAGGATCATGGAGACCATTTTCATTAGTATTCTTTTGTTAGCTTACTTTTTATAGCATTGAGCTAGCAGTGATAAATCTTGTTAAAACAAAAGAAACCAGCATTCCCTGCTGAAAAAAACATAGAAACTCAATAGAAACCATCACAGAAATTCTAATGGTTTCCATTAAAATACCATTTTGAACCATTAGCCTAGCTTTTCCCATTAAAACATTACAAAATTCCTTTTTGGGCATTATTCCAATAGGATTAATTTGCCAGATCCACCAATATAATCCAGCACATACCAGTAGACACCATTATAGTTATCATTAAAACAATACAATTCCTATTATAACCATTAAATTCTTTTCTATTGTGTTTTGGGCTGGGTTCTATTGTTCTCTCAGCAGGGTAGTATTCAGACATGTATGGACACACTGTAAAAATGTAAAGGTCAAACTCAAATGTCATAAAAAAATCTTACCCATCCAAACTTCTCCAAATTGACCGGCTCCCAAACGTTTATCCAGTTTGAGGGACTCACGTGGGATCTCCCAGGCATCTTTCTCCCAAGGTTTCTGAGGTTTGGGACTCAGACAGGGACTGGTGAGACTCTGACATAACCCGTCACTCTGTTCTGTAGAGACGCAGACAAATAATCACATGGATCCACTGATATATCCATTACTTTTGGTTTTACAGTACTTATGTAGGACAAATAAAGACTTTGATGGGAGTCTCATGGGAGTTAAGCAGACTGGTAAAAGCACATACTCTTGTAATGGCTGATGAGATCCTGAAGGGTGTTGAAGGTGATGCGTGGCGAAATGTAGAAACCGCCGTTATCTAGCGTGCGGATCTTATAATGCTTCACTGTGTCCCCGGAACGTGGGTCACCATCCCTGACAGACAGCGAGTAGCTTCCTGAGGGGAGAGGTCAGAGACGACATCATTAGGCACAGATAAAGATCAAGAAGATCTGCAGCTAAAGCAAAGAATGTTGGTGATGAACTATATAAGAACAGTAGATGCTTCTAGGTTGAATTCTAAGCATAAATCATTTGAAATTCAGCAAGTCCTGAAAAGCTTTGATGCTTTTTTTATGGGAACAAGTGAACGGGACATACCCTTGGTGGTCTCACTATCTCTGATCATAAAGGATCCTATTTTGTTACCGGAGGCCAGCAGCTGTCTCTCTGCATCCTTTCTACTGACTCCCTTAAAAAACCACCTGAAGACACATACATACGCATTAGAACGGGTTCATTTCATAAAGCAGTACTGGGTATAAAATTTCCTTACTCTTCGGTTTCCAGGGTATCCTTTGCAACATAGTTACTAGGGATAAAGCCTTCCTGACCAGTGCTGAGGAGAGCTGCTTTCCACCATTCACCAGACCTATAGATCGATCAATCAGTCAAAACTGTATAGACGGTTTCAACAACATAAACAAATGTTACTGCGCATGCACGCTTTTGTGGCCCAAACTTACACTGCAGATTATTTCTGATAACAAGCAAGTAAATGACATTACCTAGCAAGTTAAAAGTTTGTCTAGTCAGTATTATTTTGCGTTACCATTAGAAGAACCATTACATGGATAAACTTAAATGCGACAAATTGTATACAATTATTATACAATAAATATAAATATAAATGAAAGAAAATTCAATATTTATATTATTAGCCACTAGCCAGACCAATCAAACACACACCGGAAGTTTATTTCGGGCCAGACGCGTGTGTCCGATGAAACGTCTATATTATATATATATAGCATCTTTATATAAAACCAGAGGCCTCCTATACTTACTCCTGCAAGATTTTGAGTCTGTCACCCTTCTTGAAGCCCAAGTCACCTTCATGCATTGCTTCATAGTCATACAGGGCTATGGCAATGTTCTCTGGACCTAAGGACAACAGAGAGACTGTCAAATGAAATGTTTAGCATGAACAAAGCTGCGATCACACATAAAGTGGAAACTTGTATCACACCTCTTAAGTTAATGACACACACTTTCTTTACTTATACTAACCTACAAACAAGCTAGAAGTGAGACTTACATGCCTCCCCAGTACGATGTGGTTTTATGTGAACGTATTTACATGACATTGATGGTGCTAACCCTAACCACATTCTTTAAGTAAACTGACATTGCTATTTCGTTACACTTATCTTTGTATGCACAACCAAGCGTAATTTGTATGTTTTTAATGTCACTTACTGTCTGTACCCGGGTTGGTTCTGTTCTGCAAAAGGAAAGAGAAAAAGGTTTAATAATGAACTTTTATTCAAAATTGACCAGACACCAGACTAGACATCTCAGGTTGGTCTCTTCGTTTATAAAGACATTTAAAATGTTTTGTGTAGTCATTATGTAAATCGGGTCATTATAAACCAGAAACACAAAGGAATTGTATTTAAAGTTAAAGAGTTCATTTGCAAAAACGTATAACTAAATACATTTTAAAAATCATGTTTTATTGTGCATTCCAAGTAATATCAAACAAACTGCTGTTGGGTTGTTTTGATTAAGTAATAATAACTGAAACAAATACAGCTAACTCAATAAAACACAAAATACAATAACACAGACATGATTTTTTAAAAGAAAAATCTGTTTTTGCAAATGAACTCTTGTAAAGGGCATGAAAACACACTGTAGGGTCATGCTGAGACCCTACAATTTTAATTATTATTTTTATTTGCATTATATCATTTATCTTCAGATTTACTATTTTGTGTCTTTATGTTGTTGTTGGATGAGTGTACTGGACGCCTCCATCACAAAAAACATTTATTGTGCATGCAATCACACATAGAACATAAAGAAATCACATGTAGAACATTTGAAATGTTATCCCGGCTCAGAGACGCCATTCTCTTAGAAAAGCAGAACTATACTATGGGTCACAAAATCTGCTGAAACAAGGCTAATCTCAATTTGTTCTGCAGCAGTCATGCTCAGGAGTAACTGTAAAAAGGAAAAATCCTGTAAATCTTATATGATTTTAACTCACTGATTTGGACCCTGTTGTAGGGTCGGGGACATAATGTGTGGATGGGTTGCGGCCGTCTTCATTGCCTACCGCCTTGCCAATGGGATCCTGATCTGGCTTGGACCCCACACAGCCCATGGTGAACCCTGAAAGCATGAATATCCACAGAGATCAGCTTTTATCATTCTCCTTTCTGTTACATTTATAAACAGCGCACGCCTTCCAAAAGAGAAAATAATATGCAAAGCTAATGTTGCTCTGACTTCCCTAAAACAATGCCCAGGTCTGTTGCTTAAAATACAGCATGTACAGTACGAACGCATGTGGGAATGTGTTTCTGTAAATGAGGTGGTTGCATACAGTATGCATTATAACATACACATCAAAGTGGGATGTAAGGCAGATCAGAATTCTGCGAACACTTTCACAAGATACAAACCACCCCCAATCTTACTAGGCATGCTTAAATGAAGATGACCGATAACAGTAGTGAAAACTCATTTCTTACTTTAACTTCCACATTGGTAGGCTGTAGCACTTAGTTTCTCACTTTCCTGTGGTTTGGGCATTAACTTGCTCACACATGCACATGCGGAACTGCTCAGTGGAAACTTGTGGTTGGTTAAGGCCTAATGTTCAAAGCTGATTCAAATGAGATGGCCCTTACACCCCCACACGCTTAACATGACATTGCCTTTAACTATTTAAACCTATTGTAGAAAATGAACAGCATTTATGGAATAATTACAATGCGAATGGAAAACAGCATGTTTTAAGTGCCTCTATGCTTTAGGAAGTCAGCTAGTTCTCAACTGACCTCAAGTCAAATTCATGAGAACAGAAACTACTGTAAACAGTATAAAAAATGTTCTGTAATGCTGTCGATGCACATCTCCTTTGATGTTGATGATATACTCTCATGTCTGGGCATACATGTTTCTAATACAATCTGTATTAGATGAACCACTTCAGCAGAAGCAATACGCTTTAAGACATATTTATATGACACACGAAAAGAATAGGAACGACTCCCAGCTTTTTCGTTTTTGTTTATGCAATTTATTGTGCAGCCTCACTTTTATAAGGTCAGGTTCCTCAAGCGTTTAGCAGGCTATGTACTCTAAACCTTTCAACATTATGCCGGTTTGATCTCTAGTTCCTTCTTCCGACTGATCTTACCCTGAGGAGATGTTTCAAATTTGCCTTTTGACAGTGTCGCCCATCCATCCCAACCACTGGCTGTTTTGTCCCACAGACGAGCCACCTTCATCTTTCCCAGATGTACAGGTATGCACAAACTGATGCACATATAAAGTCTATCTAAACTGTCTTTTAATAATGTATAATGTATGTTTTTTAAAAGGTCTTTAAAATGAAAGCATTTTGTATAAACATGACAGCAACAAATAGAGAACTATGAGATAACTTACAAAGAGTGCTCTGGTGTCATTTTATATGAGGAGGTGAGAACTTTAAGGAGGAAGCAGAATATTAAAATGTGATACCGGTATTGTTATGTTCTGTTAAACCATAGCGAGTTGCGGAAGTCCACATCAGTGTAAATAAACATAAAACCTGCAAATATTACAAAGTGATGTGGGTTCCTCAAACACAGGTGACAGCTTTGAAACGCATAACATTCACCACAGCAACTACGTCACGAAGAAGTCAAGAAAAGAACGAAAACTCGGTTCTTTCAAAATCGAAAAATATGACAAGTGCAGATTATTAAATGCAAATGAATTAATAGAGAATCTCCAAAACGCGCTACAAAACATGAAAATCGACACAAATAAGAAATTTTGAACCAATATTAAATATTCTAGTAAAGTAAACCTTGTATAACCAAATTGGATATTTTCATTTTTAAGTTCAGTGCAAAACTGCCATTATTCATTACAGAAATAAGTTCAGGGTAAATGTAGTCTAAAACGATAAGAAGTAATGTTCAAAGCGGACTTACCACTTTGATTTTAATCCACTAGGCTGTAAAAGTATATTTCCAAATGTACAAAATCTTGGCAATGGTCAGAGATGGAAAAAATATTTTGATGGCTTCACACCGGTTCTTCCATCACAGTGCGCCTTTGCGTCTCGGTTGGTGAGACTGTTGTACTGAAGCTCTCTTACTGCCCAAGAGGAAGTAAAAATGCTGTGTTTAAAAAAAAAGCGCCCTACCTAGTCAACATCTTTTTATAATAGAGGGTGCTCTCTCTCTATGTCTCTCGCTCTCGCTCTCTCTCAAACACACACGCGCGAAATGCGTCATGATAGGCAGCTCAGTAAGTTTTAAGACACAGCCAAAGACAAACGCCAGTCATGAAGATTCACGCAATGGTTTCACACAGACTATTAAACTGGGGCTTTTGTGTGTGTGTGCAATGATTGCAAAAAGTTGTTTATGCAACTTCACTTCTGAGAACAACTATTCTTCATATATTCCAGTTCCAGGATATACAAACAATTAGGAATAAACGGATAATGAGGGCAGATTTAGACTCGCTTGAGAACAGATAAGACGACACATGTGTGCGTATGAGAACATAATCGCATATAGAGACACAGATGTCCTGTTGTATTGGAAATACACACAGTTTGGTCTATGTGAACCTTACATAAGAAGTTTGAAAAACCTCTAATCCCTTATCAGATTAAACACTCTCTTCTTTGGAAATAGATGAATCACATTAAGACAAACAAATAGATAAACCCACTTCATCCCCTGCATGTCTCCACACACATCCATATTCATTTTATTTTTGTGCGTTTGTTGAGGACACATTGTAATTAATATAATAATTAACCATGCGAATGTACGAGATTTACAAATCCATGCAACATTTAGCACACAAGCAGTCTGTGGACCGTTTATTTAGTTTCTCCATCAATGAAAATATGTACAATAATCATATTCAGCATTCAACAGTCGGAAAATCAGAAAAACAGAATGTGGGGTGTGATACCTTATTGAAGATTGTCATTAAAATGTATATACCTTATGATCTATACTTTATACAGGTGGAGTATGTAAAAAAGGCAATGATCAAGTTTGTTTATTGTGATGAAGTAGGCTATTAAATGTCAAATGATTAAAATGACCCAGGCAACCCTAAACTGTGCTTCTCATGGTGAAATGATTTACATTCTTCCTGTAACACTGTAAGTTTTTCTTCCTGTAACACTGGAGGTTTCCTACATCCTACTTACAGAAATAGAGTTGTGCACTTCCCTGTCTCTTCTTTGTTTTGATGTGACCTGCTTTGCATTTTTACACAGCCATCAAGAAAGATGGTTTATTTATATTTGCATTTATTGCAATAGACATTAGAATTACATTACAAACATTGTTTGAAAAGTGTTTTGGGAAGTTTATAACCTATATAGTCCTATATAGAAACTATAAAGTCCCCCAAATTATGTCAGTTTAGCATTTGAAAAAACTGATAGGAATCCCTACATTCTGAGATTTACTGTATTTTAGCATTAAAGAGTGTGACCTCAGTACATGAAAATGGTATATGAGATAAAAACAGAAAGTACTATTTGTATCTTTTCACAGTTTTTACCTTCCGCCTTCTGGACTCTCAAAGTATCTACTGCTGCAAGTGGAAAATTTCCTATTACAAAATATATGCTTGCTATCTTGAAAAAAGGCAAAAGGGGAAGCAGAGGGTTTTTGTCACATCTACGAGCAGCAGGACATAGTGCATAGACAGTGACAAAAATAGATGGCAGTTTTTACACAGAAGAGAGAATGAAAACAAAATCAGCATGGTATTAAAAATACTAATGGAGAGAGCAATTAAACAGAAGTATAAGGTATATGTACATAATTATTGATTCATGATATAAACCAAAACTGAAGTTGTTGATAATTCATAGACAGTCTCTTGTCAGTGCTTAGCAGTTACTGGCTTCCTGTTTTGGTCCAGCCAAAGATTGCTTAGAAGTCTATTCAATTAAGAGTCAAATGCAGTTGAACTTCAGATCTAAAAGAGCGATCTGAAATATTACTATTTACAAAAAAGGAAGCTTGGTTACTTGATCTAACACAAGATTAATGTCATTTAGGCTTAGCGGAGAGTGAGCTATGTCAGTTTGTGTTGCTTTTGAATTTAGTCAACTGTGCACATGACTGTTTGTTTTTGACATGCTCAAAAGTTGAATGCCACTTTTTCTATACATGGCAGGTGCAGATTTACTTTTCTTTTCTTTTACCTCTTTTCTTATTGACACAATTTTGCAGTGGCACAGTTTACCCACCATGCAGTATGCGTTCTTTTGATAAATTTATGTGACAAAGTTGTGGTGTGCTATATGGAAAACTGAAGAGATTTTGAGACTGAACTTGGAGACTGGTGCGGACAAACTATAGTAAGTCGGTATATTAACTGCCTGCAAAGATAAATAAAAATAAATGTTAATATTTAGAAATAAACACACAAACAAAGAAGCACACACACATACAGTAGGCCTATATATAGACTTATAGACATACCTTTATGCTTGATCTGGTTCTGCATGGTTTCCTGGAGTTCCCCGGCTCAGCCTTAATTTCTTTTCCTTTAGTGACCGTTGAGAGAGAGCTATGCAAGTACAATATTAAAGTTAAAAACATGCATTTCAGAGAAGTTTATTAGGCGAAGTATTAAATAAATAAGGCTCTCTCACCATCAGTATCCTGCCCTTGTCTTTTTCTGCTTGTTTCATGGTCATTGTTCTCCTCTTGCTCCACCGGTCTACTCCCAGTATCAGCGACCTTACCCATCTAGTATTTGTATAATACAACAAAACAGAAGTTCCAACTGATCTCACAACATCTTAGATTAGTTATTTATTCCAAACAGGATCTTTTACCTGTCCTCCAGATTTAAGCACCTCCATAAGCACAACTGGAAGGCAAAAGAGACTTTTAGCACACAGATAGTACACTTTACGCTCAGTCTGATTTACACTTAACCTGACCAATGGAGGCAAGACTGCACCTGGTTGGAGGGAAATGGTGGCTGGGGGGATTTTTCTGTTGTCTGAGTTGGTAGATGTCTTGACTGCGGAAAAACCTTCATCTTTCTGTACCTCCTCCTGTGTAAGATGAGACAAACATCATAAAATAGCATAAGCTATTAATTTTTAAAATTAGTTAAAGGAAGTACTAAAAGTAAAATAAAATAAAATGTTAGAACCCTAATGTAGATACACTCCTAAAAATAAAGGTGCTAACTTTTTTGGCGGTATGGTTTTACAAAGAACCTATAACATCTGCAGAACCTTTCTGTTTTAACAAACAGTTTTTTGTAGTAAAGAAGGTTAGTTAAGACTTTAAAGAAATTATCTCTTACATATACATATATATATAAAAAATGCTACATTTGTAATCCTACAATTATACAGATTCTTTTTCTATATGATGTGGCTGTTTAGTGCTGTTGGCTGCTGCCAACATGCAGCTGTGTCATGTATACAGCATGTAATGTTTTAATGTTTCATTTTTTTACTGCTTTAAGATGTTCTCTGGTACACTGCAAAGAATCCCGTAAAAACATGAAATTTTCTTGCATCTTATTTATTGCATTCTTTTTCAGTATTTTAATATTTTTTTACTGTATTTAAAAATAAAATCTAATTTTCCAGCAGCTGGGGCGGCACAAATATACAATAAAATAACAGTTCTTCACGTGAAATTCCATGTTTTTTTTGTAAATTTGCATTATTTTTCAGCAATTTGACTTTTTTTTACTGTATTTCAAAAAGTAGATTGTAAAAAAATCCTGTTAAAAAAGGAAATTATCCGGTAATGTTTATTTTGTAAATTTGCAGTGTTTTTTTGTGGTTTTTGACCATATCTGTAAAAAAAACCCTGTAAAATTCAGTAAAACTGACATTCCATTTTTTTGACATCATAAGTAAAAAAAACTTAAAAATTCGGTAAAATTACATTTTTACAGTGTATGGTTTAGCTTTCTTGAGTTCTGTCTAAATTTTTATTTTATATTATATTTTGCATTGAAAGTTGAAATCTGAATTTCAATTTTTTAAATATTTTTTTATAAATACTATTTATTACATCTGCAGAAATAGGTTGTGTTAGAATCCTTGTGTTTTTTATATATTGTTGTTTAACTATAATGCTATATGTACCTGTGTATTACTGTCTGCTGTCTGCAGGTCACTTTGAGGACTTGACGGGTATTGAGATGATGATGAAAGTGGAGCAGGTGGGGAGTAAGATGAAGAAGATGTGTCACTCTGTGACTGTGTTTTCTCCCGATCTTTGCTTTTGGAGCGTCCTGACTCAGACAGGTCCAGTGGTACTTCCTCCTCCTCCTCTCTGAGGTTCTCTCCAAAAATCCTTTCCGGTTGCACCGTCGAAGCCCTCCACTGGGTCATCGCTGTAACAGCTTCTCCTCCTGACACTCTTTTCTCTCTACTCTCAGCATGCTCTGAGAGGCTTCTGCGTGAAGGCCGATCTGACCATTGCCGCACACCACTGGGGCTCTGGCCATGTGAGCGAGACAGGAGGCCGTTGATAGGAGGGATCAGTTTAGGGACACGCATGATAGTTGAGCCTGAAATTTGGGTCTGGATTGGGTGAAGTGCTATACTGCTAGTAACACCGGTGGTGGGTGATGTTACTGTTACCCAGTCAGTGGAATCTGAGAGTGGCCAGGGCAGGTGACTGGTTTGGATTGGAAGCTGGCGTAAAGGGACAGGGGCGTGGATTTGTTGCCGGTTGCTACGTTCCTCGGGGGCAGGAGTTGAAAAAACTGATTTGCCCTTCAGGAGACCAAGAGGATATGGAAGTGAAGGAGATAAAGGGGAATGTCCCCGATCCACCGATTCCACACTGGTAGATCTATGAACACATGAGAAGAAAAAAATTAGAAAATGTTTTGTGACGTCTTTTTGTTTGTATTGTCACTTCATCTGTTTTATCAGGCTGTCTCACCTTCTTTCTGATCCATACAATATGGGCTTGTTCTCCTGAAAGAAAAAACACACACATTTTTTATATTAAAATAAATAGAAACATAACATTAAAATAAACAGATGGAAACTAATTTAAAAGAAAACAAAAACATTTTAAAGAATGTACGTGTTGCTTACGAATGAAAATGCCCTGGCCCAGCTTTGCATAAGTTTGTGTTCAGACGATTTTTCTATACAGACAAAAGCATCATTAATGGTTTCATCAGTAAAATTAAATTAAAATAATTAGATAGCCTACTTAAATTAGAAATATAAAACAAAAATATTACATATATTAACATAAGTTAATTGTAATGGAAGTGTAATTGAAACATTAATGCAATAAATAAACATAACTATGAGTGTATTCAACAAACTTACAAAAACTGTGTGGATTTTTTGTCACTTCAAAGTTTCCAACTACTAACTTAAATAAGTTTATATTTATAGTTACAGACTTCTATTACTACTAATATTATTCCACAATATTGTTTATATTTTTCAAAGCCCTCAGTATTCAAAGTATAGTTAAAAATATTAGTACTGTATATATAAAAAAAGAATAAATATTTCATGTATTTTTAATTTACCCAGACTGTCAGATGGACTGTTTACGGTCTCACGCTTGACAGTGGCTGCAGGTACAGTGGTGTCCCCTGGTGGCGACTGGCTAGACTTTAGTCCTGAGGTCAGTAGACTCGCAGCAGCTGCTGCTGTGTCAGGTGACATCTTGACTTCTGGAGGGATCATGTCCTCTGAAAGACCATTCTGTCGACTGTAAGGATAAAAAACATGTGTTTGTATTCTCCCATATGGCTTTTACTGTACAAAGACATATACCATATGGTATATAAAGACATATATATACCATAATCTAAAGTGACCAAGACAGGATAACATACTTCATCTAAAATGATTACATTTACTAGTATCGCATAGACACAGTTAGTAAATTTGATTGAAAAGGAGTCAAGGACCTTATACTGTTCATTGAATACATAAACACTTAATAGAAATGAAACATGTTCCACTAACTTTGTACGATCCCTTAGGCTCTTCACCTCCTCTTTCAGTTTGTCATTTTCTTTCCTAAGTGTATTCATCTCAGCCACTGCAGTAATGAACAAACAGGAAATGTCATTAATATTTATATAACTATGACCTAGTTAAGTGACATGAGAGAATTAAGTTAATATTGCACAAGGTGACTGAATGGAACATTTCAAACATAGATGATTGATTGATGATAGATATTGATTATAGTGCAGAATCATCAAGATTTCCTCCTAAACATCTCTTTCTTTTTTTATCTATTTGATCTCAGATTTGTAATGTTGTCTCAGACTGTATGTCTGAATCAATATGTATGTCTATTTACAGCTCACCTAGTATAGAGATGTGCTGTAAACTCTGCAGCTGAGAGGTTTCATACTCCTGTAGTCTTTTTTTAGCCACGTCCTGAGTGACTGTACACCTGTCGCACAACCCGGCTCGCAACCTGACAATCAACAGACACATCCAGTGTGGGCAACGGAAGATGAGATTTAACGCACACGCGCACACACACACACACACACACACACACACACACACACACGCACACACACACACACACACACACACACACACACACACGCACGCACACACGCACACCTGTTTTCCAGCTGTTTGATGTTCTCAGTTAGCATCCGTTGCTGTTCTCTAAGATGTTGGTTCCTGTTGTAGAGTTCCTCCATGCGCTTTGTATCGCTACACACACATATACATGTATACAGCTGCAGAAATACTTAAGAGACAGTTTCAAAGCATCATTTCAGTTTTTCTGAATTTACTATTTATAGGTGTAAAAAACTACTAACAATATTTGTTTGACCAAATTTCAAATAAAAATATTGTTTCTGTTTGCATTTATTTGAGAATGAGATCTGGAGAAACAAGTCAAAATAACAGAAAAGATGCTCTCAAATACTAAAAAGAAAACAAGTTCATATTTACTTTTAAGCAATGTATTACACTTTCAATGTATTTAGGGAAAGTAAAACATTTTTATTTATATGTCTTAACTTTATGTCACTCCTGAGATTTAAAATTCAACAGACACTGGACTGTACGACCACAAAACATTTAGAAATGATTGCTTGAAATTAAATTAAAAGTTGGAGTGGTCTCTTATTTTTTTCCGTGGCTGTATATATATTATTAATAACAGGTTTTCAAACAGTGCAACTAAGCTTTGAGATCATTCGCTGGTATCAATATTATTGTAAACAGCAAAATCAGAATTTACTTACATATTCTTTTTATTTGTCAGTTCTAGCACTTTTTCCTGCCATCCTTGAGAGAGAGAGCGAGAGAGAGAGAGAGAGAGAGAGAGAGAGAGAGAGAGAGAGATATTACGATACCATAAGATACCATGTGTCAACAAACTTCTTGTGGTTCTCAGCATTTTGAATTTTTTTGTTTTTTTAACATAAACCTCCCATAAGACAAAATTTAAACAAATAAATTAATAAAAACAATAACAAGCATTTTGAATTTTTAGACGAAATACCCCGTCAGATTTAAGTCAGGGTCATACCACCCAATCACATCTTTACAAAAAGATTTATATACTACAGTATGTGACCAATTTTGGTTGAAGCAATGAATTTCTCCTTATGAAAATGTGTTAATCAAGAACACTGTAAAAAATCTAAATGTTCTCCCTACAAAGATAATAAAGATTTTTTAACATAGATTTAAACATAGATTTTTTTTGTTAAAGGAGTCAAATTATTGTTTTGCATATACTAAACAAAATTAGTCTAAACATGTTTCTAACAAAGCTGTTTTGTTGATTGGACTTAAATTCTCAAGTTTTTGGCCAAACTGTGTCAAAAAGTTTGCCAAACTTATCAAACAATGTAATCTGAACAAACAATATTGCAGGAGTTGGAAAGTTCCCAAAATGCATTCTGCATGTGTGTGTTTTTTCATTTACAGATCTGTATTTTAGTTCTTGCTGGCTTAATTTATGCTTTAATATACTGTTAGTTATCTGTTGTGTTTAAAGTTTTTAATGAATGATGGTTATTTTACATGGTTGAAGTTTGTGTGTTCAATGTTGAGCTGTACTGTAAAGTGAATGACACAATGGCACAACCAGTATAAATGCACTCAACACAAACTGTTTAAATAGTTATTTCATGAAAGTAGAAAACATGTACAATTGTAGCAAAAAACAAATAAATGTGTTTATATTTAAATCAACAATCTATATTCCCTATTTATGTACAAAAATATTTTGTTCTGTTATTCATTAGGTATACTTGACTGTGTTGTAACAACTGATGACTTTAACATATATATTTTTTGAGTTGGGTGGACTTCAGTTCCTGTTTGTTGAGTTAACTCAAAAACGTGCTTGTGATAGGTTCCTTATTATTCTAAGTTGACTCAGCAATTTTGTTTTACAGTGAAATCTTACATTTCTAAATCTTAAGAAGTACTACTAAGCCAATAAACACTTCTGGTTACGCATTACCACACAAAACTTGTGGGCGGAGTTAACACCATATAAAAAATACCTTGCGGATAGTTACATCACATTTCTTCCTGTACAGTAGAGTAGCACAACTCTTGTATAACTTCTCGCGGGCTTCTTACCTTCTAACTCATGTTCATGGACATCCCGCAGTTTTTGCAGAAGCTCAGAGAAGCTTTCCACAGCCATGCTGCTATTCCTACACCTGCCACTAGATTCTTCTTCTTCCTAACTTAAGCACAATGGGAAAGAGAAAGATGGGAACAGATACAGGTTCAATCAATGTTATGTTACAGTTGGAGACATCTTACGTTCTGCTGTTGCCCATGTTTAACCTGTTACAATACGAGCCTGAATTTCTGCGCTCATATATAACAAAGCTATTAAAACCTTGCCTTGTTATACTGGTTCTGCAAGGCGAGCACCGGAGGCCTAACTTTATTTGTGTATTGCACGTGTGTGTGCGTGTGAAAGAGAGAGAGTAAGAAATAAGGAGAGACAGCATGAGTTTGTTAGTTAGCACTTAAACCAGGATCAGGAAGTTTATTTCAGAACACTACAAAGTGATCTCGATGGCAGGAAGCAATATCAGGACAGACAATCTTAGTGAGGGTCAATTTCTAAATATGATGAAACAAGTGTAGTTACCTGTGTTTTAGTCTTGCTTTGTGATTATAAAAACCTGGAACTGTTTAAAATCTTGACCAAAGAACGGAAGCCTTACATTTAGATAAACGTTCAATCCATATCCCGCAAAATGAGCACTTACTGTAGTTTAGCTTTTTTAGCAAACCAACACACTGATGAAAATTTTACTGGAAACAAACGTCTATAACTGTTTAACTTTTAGCTGCCGATATTTCTTTCCAGGAACAATGTTGACGTGTCTATAAGATAATGAAGACACGTCATCTGCTTGTAACTTCATTATAATGAACATTTCACATTTCAGACATTTGAAGTTCAAGACAGTCTGCAAGAAGACATACAGCGTGCTGCTGAGGGTGCGGTCGTCACCCCCCCATGCAATCTTTTTTGCATTTTGATCTGTGTGATTTTTGCCTGCTGCCGAACTCTCTCTGCATGTCGGGATATGTTAGCTAACGTTGCAGTGGCAAGAGCAAGAGGGAACCTGTCTGTCAGAACAGCAAAATACACTTTCGCATATCACACGCACACTCGCTGGAAACCCTTACGGTTGGGCTGACTTTGCATAATACTTTACAATTTTGAGTTTCATTCATGAACATTCATGAGCATATGAAGGAGATCTGATCTGACCTTGACATCCGGGGTCAGAGTTCATACATTGTGTTCTGAGGTCTCAAAGTGCAGACATGACTTCAATTGATGATACAAATACAATATTTGCAAACTGCTAGACAGACTGACAGACAGTGAGTCTTAAGGCAGGCTTCAGGCATTAGCAATATACATGGGAAAGTATGCATTTGACATTGCGCAATTACTTTCAATGATTTTGTCAGGTCTCAGTTTCCAGGCAGTTGATCCTTGTTTGTGTTCTGAATGCTTTTATGAGACCTGAATTACGTGTTAAAGACATGATTTAATACTACAGGGTATTACCAGTTAAACTCTTACCAAGGGAATGGAAATTAAGTAAATTCTCAAACAGAAGCAGTACAAAAAGTAAACAAGGGAGAGAGAGAGAGAGAGAGCGAGAGAGAGAGAGAGAGAGAGAGAGAGAGAGAGAGAGCGAGAGAGAGAGAGAGAGAGAGAGAGAGAGAGAGAGAGAGAGAGAGAGAGAGAGAGAGAGAGAGAGAGAGAGAGAGGAAGTTGCAGGATCGATGCACATAATTCGTCTAAAAAATGTTTTAATTCTATTTTTAAAAAAAGCTTTGCTTAGAAATATAGCTAATCGCAAAACATTGGCAATTATGAAATTAACATTCTCAATGTTTCCATAATTATAGGAAACAAAACAATGCACATTCACAACTGCACAGATTGCTGCTGTTGTAACATAAAGAAGACCATAGACTGTAATGGCAGATCAGAGCATAAAATAATGCGAAAGAAACAAATATGCCACCACACCCTAGATCTGAAATAGCCTAAAAGATGAATGATGGTGTTTCATCTGCATATACATGAACAGAAGATCATGCATTAAACTATAATGATCGAATACATCCCACCATACAATCCAATCTAAGAAAGATGGGACGCACACACCAGATCAACAGTTCTGCTGATACGAACACCAACCAAACTCTCACAGTCCAAACTATTACCTCACTCACCCCGTGCCACCTCGTGGACAGCGGACTCCCCGGCCGAGAGATGTCAATCACACCACCTGCCAATCACACTGTCTCTATATCAAAAGCTTTTCTCCTGAGTCCCCCGAAGAGGCACATTGGATGGGAAAAGATAAGGAACGAAAGAGTGTTTTTACGCCCTGCACTCCTCTCCTCCTCCTCCTGCCCCAGCACCCCCTCCTTCTCCTCGCTACAAGGAGAACAGGTTGGAGCGGTTTTTCGCTGTAACACACAAACACCAGTTCTCTCCTGGATAAACCGGTCCTGCTGAAATCCCACTGAACCTGCCCGGCCACAAATAAAAAAAAATTCTCAGTAGGATATAGAGAACCTTTAGACACACAAAGCCGCTTTATTTGGCTTTGATTTACTCTTTTAATATAAAGGAAACAAATTTATACACTTTATTGCATTGACGTGGAAATGCACAGCCATGTCAATAACATTGTGAGGGACATTTGAAGTCTTTTTTGTTGTTGTGTTATGCTATTAGCAGTATTTCGTTCATTTAACTGTATTGGATATTATATTTCAGCTTGTTTAATGAAGTCATCACAATGTGGGAAGAGTGTGTCAGTTTTGGGGTATATATCATTTTGAAATTTTGTGGTCTTTTGGTAATTTCTTTTAGCTTTGAAACCATCTTGTATTACAATAAAACAAACCTTTGGCATAATAGGCCAATATGTGACCCTGGACAATATGACAGTAACAAAAGCGAGGCGAAGCAGAGGATCCAAATGCAGTACGTTTTAATAATAACACGAAAACAAAACAAAACAAAACAAAACAAAACATAAACACAGTGCAAACAGGGCTAATACAAACCAGGGAACCGGGAACAAAAAAACATTGACTGACTAAGGAACACTAGAAACACAGGGCTTAAATACATGGACATTAACAGGATAACAAGACACACCTGGGGGAATAAGCACAAGAGACCAATGAACAAAAGGACTACAAAAGACTACGACAGGAAACAGGAAACCGGAACTAAAAAGGTACAAACTAAAAGTCCAACTAGACAGGGGAGACACAGACAGGGACGTGACAGACAATCATTTTTCAATTTTTCGAAATTGATATTTTACCATCATCTGAAAGCTAAATAAAAAAGCTTTCTATTGATAAATGGTTTGTTAGGATAGGACAATATTTGGATATAACTATTTAAAACTCTGGAATTTGAGGGTGAAAAAAAAAAAATTAGAAAATCATCATAAAAGTTGTTAATCAGAGGCGCTGTAGCAGGCCGCTGCTAAGAAGAAACAGGTTTGTTTTAACTCTCTCTATTGTATTGCCGCTGTAAAAACATTTGTGATGAATAGATAAACCTGAAAGCTGAAATTCTGAACTTTAGATACCAACCTTGAGTGAGTAATTCTTAAAGAGCGGCAGCAGCAAGTGAAGTTTGTAAACGTGTTTCTGGCCATTTTTGTTAGCGATTTTACTGCATCCACTCACAAAAATAACGATAATAAATTTTACGGTAGGACATTAACAAAATATCTTCATGGAACATGATCTTTACTTAATCCTAATGATTTTTGACATAAAAGAAAAATCGATATTTTTGACCCATACAATGTATTTTTGTCTATTGCTACAAATGTTCTCGTGCGACTTCAGTTTTGTGATCCAGGCTCATATATCTTTCTATTTTCTGGACCTAAAATAATGACGACTCCTGCATGAATTAGATTTTTTAACCAATTAGATTCTCTCCAGATTAAGAACGCCCCTCCCCCTAATTCCACCTGCAATCAAGTAACAAGTTGCAAATACATCACCGTCATGTATACACTATCATACATATATAGGCCTTTGTGTATAACCAGACAGGGCAGAGCTCTGGCAAAAGCTTTTGTCTGAGCCATACAAAAATATGCAATACATCTCAGAGACCAAGAATGTGCAGAACAGATTACGATTATATCCGTCAGTCAGTTAGGTTCCTGATTCCGCAGGTTAGACAGCTGTGTGTCTCCACCCCATCGAAGACAGACAGAAGATGTTCTACAATTTACTACAGTATTCCTTAGAATATATTGAGCAATGAATATAATGACACCTCATTTATTTAACAAACAAATCAAATCATGGACTATATACGGCTCTAATGTCCAAAGAGAGTATAACACACTTTTTAGAGCATAAATGATCTGTGCAAACTGGTTTCTCTGGGTTCATGAAGCTAAACACAATGTCCTGTATCTGATTTGAGAGCTCAGTGTTGTGGTTTACTTCTGGTCCAGTGGGGGCGCTAAGCGCACGTTTTTAACACTTGTTGTATGACTATGAATTATGCTCGTATGCCATAAAAACAAGTAAAGCATTAAAGGGAGCAGAAAAACTAAATTATGTCAAAAATGAGTTATAATTAGTAATAGATTAAAAAGTTTATTCAATAATTTAAGAGGTCTGTTATATATAGCAATTGAAGCATACGTGACGTCACCGGGTGTCATGAAGTTGTCTTGTTTTGTAGGAATGTGTGTTATTACATTGGTTATTACCTTTCATTCATTTTTATAAGATATTGCGCAATCCAGTCTAGACCAAACTAAAATAAAATAAAATAAAATAAAGAAATTAGTTTGATCTGTTGGTGAAAATAGATAGAGATTAAACGGGAATTGTTTACATATTGTATATAGCAGTTGAAAATTGGAAGAAAAATAAACAAACAAATTAATAAATAATAAAAATGTACAAACAGGGGTCTTTTCATTCATCATACATGTGTAAAATGTGGCCTAAGAGTGTAAATAGCACTACTCTAAGCAATATTAAAAACAAAAGGGCAAAAAAGAGTTTTGTATATGTTTGGACAACTTCTGTACATATTCTGTTGATTTAAAAAGATAATAGAGTCAGATAATGAATTAATTTAAATGCATGACTAGATTATTATTTATTAATTTATTGTCTCGTGGTCCAGCTTGTGTGGGAACACACACACGCAGGCATACACGCAGGCACGCGCGCACGCACGCACCCTTACAGGATTCCGTTGGATCACTCCAGCATCACGATCAATGTCACGAAAGAGATAAGACTTCAAAGAATGAGACAGATTTACAAGACACAGCGAATCCCTCTTTACAAAATACTGCTGCATAAATGTTTATGTAATTTAAAAGATGTCTAACACTGCATTTACAAGCCTGTAACTCACATGAAGGACAATGGGGTCACCTACGTTTTTTTTCCGAATACAGCATGTTACTCTAGCTATAGCATATTCGTGGAAGGTGGAGGGATTTGATACTTAAATAGTATTTAAAATGTTTTTGCCATCTGATTTAAGAATATCATGCTCAAAATAGCTTACTTTCTAGTAAGGTGCTCTGCAGTTTTAAAGTCAGTCACTAGAGGGCACTATAGATTTTAACTCCATAGTAGTTCACCTGTCAGGACTCAGGCCACACATCCCACACACAAATATGCATTCATAATAAATGATTTCACATTCTACTTTTAAAACTACTTTTGATAAGCTCAACAACATGTGTCCTCAACCCTGCTGCTGCTGGTGGGATGGAAACCAGGATTGTTTCTGTTTAACGGGATCGCCAGATACCTCTGTGTTCCGCCATGGAGCACAAGAATGATCTTCATCATTCGTCTGTAGTGTTGCCAGAAAACAACATGATGGAGCAGTTGGTCAGTGGAAGACCTGATATTGTCCAAGCCCACCCAAAGATTCCAGTTCCAGCGACATCAAACAAGATACAGAAAGCGAGAGAGAGAGAGAGAGAGAGAGAGAGAGAGAGAGAGAGAGAGAAGTAGGGTCTGGAAATGGGGCACTTTGGTTTCCAGTCCCCAAAAAATATTGTAATCTTAACATCACAATTCAAAGATATATTTAATTATATGTGTATTTCAAATGTAAGTCCATATTCATTCAAAAGTTTGTGTGAACATGCCATAGATTTAAAATCTTTAAATCTGTCACAAACTTTGGCACAAGTCAGGTCAGGTGACCTCACTGTTCCAGACAGTCTCTGTTTGCCCTTCAGTCTAAGTGGCAAAAGCTTTTCTTAAGTGTTAAGCGTGGGTGGCTGTATGAATGCGTGTATGTGTGATAAATGTTTACCCAGCTTGCAATGTATTGGTACCCTAACCTCTGTCTCTAGTTTAAGAGTATAACACATGGAAGTGGCCACATTAATAAGAGTTACGCCCTGTAGACAAACACTGACATGCTATAAGTTACTCCACAGGGTGTAAAGAGAGCTGAGTGTGGAAGCCGAAACGTAGGATGTAAGATGGGCACCTGTGCGCTCACATGCACACGTACACATTTGTTCCGGTTTAGGGGTGGTGGTGGTTGGGAAGCTGGTGGGTCTCTGTTTAACAGAACAGACACAGGAAGTTCTGTGGCACAGAGAGGAAGTTGACGCAAACAGAGCAGACAAACACCCCCTCTTGATTCCTGTGTTCCACGCTGTGTGTCTGCCTTACACACGACAGACGTATCTGTCCACCTCCGCCCCACAGACCTCCAGACACTTCATCTTTGTGTGTCTGAAAGAGTTTTTTAAAGGCACAGTTTGTAGTTTTTTTGCAGTAAAATATCTAAAAACCACTAGGCCAATGTTATATATTTTGTTTAGTTGAGTACTAAACTATTTGTAAAGTATGAGAAAATCAGCATTTTAACCAAGGACACGGGCCGTGTCTGGGAGTTGCCTGTCAATGACGTCATATCCGCGTTACCAAAGACACTGAAAGACCTGCAACCTTTAGTCAAAAAATTGCAGCTTTAGTGGAATGCAAGAAAGACTGGAGACTGTGCCTCATGCGATTCTTGGAAGTCGTTACGCTTTCTTCAACTGTAAGTATTACAGACCTTACATAACCCTAATAGCACACTAAGACTAAGTTGATACTTAAATGAAAAACAACCTGAGCTAAGAAGGAGCCCTATTTGAGCAAAAGCATTTTCCTCAGGGCTAGCTTTTTGCAGTCATATACACAGATTTTGCAATACAAAGTGCTTTGTATTTTATACAGTCTGTTTCTACTGCACAATTTATATGACAGAATAGCTATTTCACCGTAAATCTAAACCTTAATAAAAACCTTAATAAAAAAGACAATGACTAAAGAGCTGTATAGAAAAATAGCAATTTTCATTGTGGACATGAATAATTCTTCAACAGGTAATGAGAAACATGCTCAGGTCTTAGGTAGGAGGTTCAGAGCTCCGCCCTCATCCATAAATAACTGACTGCTCATATCCATCTTCATCTGAACTAATAGGGATGACAAGAGACGGTCTGATGAGCGGCAAAAGCGAGATGGAGGCATAGAGAAAGAGTGACGGGGAGGGAGGGAGTGAGGGTAAGGCTCAGATCTGCATCCATCACAGGATATTTTCGGCACTCCTGTTGGAGCAGTAGATGGAGTGGTGAGGGGAGGCTGAGCAGAGGACAGCACGTGACCTTTGACCCCGGAACCTCTTCAATATAAAGTTTATTAGCTGTGTGTGTGTACACTGGTTTGGCTTGTGAGGAACACATTTTGGAAAATGTCAAAACTGAGAGATCCTTAATAGTTTTAAGAGTTGTGTGTGTGTGTGTGTGTGTTTGTGTTTGAAGTGTCTTGCTGAAGCATGTCTGTGTTCCTCCTGCATTTGAACCCCAGAAACAGGGTGATTTACTCTCTGGCTAAAATCCCCCTCTGTACTTACACAATGAGGATTTATACAGATGTCTATGAATATGATTCATCTCTCTCTCTCTCTCTCTCTCTCTCTCTCTCTCTCTCTCTCACACACACACACACACACACACACACACACACACACACACATACGCATGAACCTGGGCACATCATGAGACTAATGATGGGAAATCAACAAACACAAGCATCAGTGAAAGCTCATAAGATTTGATAAGTGCTCAAGAATGTGGACGTCCATATCTCACCCTCACCTGGCCCCATTGGCTGTCAGCGCAGCCATTCATCCTCAGCTCAGCCAATAGACGGTGGTGCCAGTACAGCCCTCAGCCAATCACAGCCCAGCATGCCTTGACAGTGAGAGAGATGCTCATATGTGTTTATGGCCTCCTGCCTGTATGACAAAACACAGAACCCTTGAGAGAAAAATAAAGCAATTAGCCAATTACACCGCACAGGCCTATTAGAAACCAAACATCCCAGTGTTTTCTTAGCCTTTATACACAGCGATAAGACGCAAGCTGACAGAGAGACCGTATCACGTCGCAAGCAGTGAGGGAAAAGTGATAGTTATGAGAAGAGCAGATTAGACTTGTTTGTAAGGAGTCTCTCTTTATTTGAGAGAAGATGAATGAATTGAACTTTCAGTAACTCCAGGACTCTTGGGACTGAGATGTGAAAAATTAAGTGAAAACTGGCTCTGGAGAATTGCTGTATCTGGATTATTAATCTAAAACCAATATAGAACACTGTTTGTCTTGAGACAAACTGATCGTTTACAGCACTTCACAGAATGCCATTGAAATGCTTAAAATCATTCAAATATCTTCATAAAATGTGTTTTTTTCATAGAAAGAAACCTGTTGTTTCTTGTTCGGTCTTGTGTTTATTGGAAACAAGGTAACCTGAGCTTTAATACAAAGGCAATAACATGGTCAGTGTCACAGATTGGCATGTTTTATGGATTTTTTCATAGATTTTATAATGCTAATAATTATACTTTCTGTTTAGTTTAATATTTTAATTAGATTTTCAATCCCTGATTTTCAATAAGGTCCCATACGTTTGGACTATTTTACTTTACTTTACTATTTTTTTGTAATTTTCATGTTCAGCATCCCTGGCTGTAGAAAATCTTCTTTTGTGTTTTGCGGAAGAAAGAAAGTCATACAGGTTTGAAATGACATGAGGGTGAGTAAATGATGACAGTATTTTCATTTTTGGGTGAACTATCACTCTAAAGCATTGTTTTTTCAACCTCTGAAAGCGCAAAATACTATATTTAACTTAATATATTCAATTTTATTATTATTTTCATTTCAAATGAATTCATTAGATGAAGCTGATGCAGTACAGTGTTAATATTTCCTGAAAACTTAAACGTTATATATAATAGCAATTTAAAGTTAAAAAGTCATAAAAATTCTTTGTCCTCTATTTGGACTGATTTAACCTCAGAAAATAAAGTGACTATATGTTGCTTTGTTTCTTAACCTTTAAAAAAAACATGAAAAAACCTTGGAATCGGTTGGTCTCATAAAACCAGGAAATTTGCATTGGGTAAACAAACAAAAATAAACAAATAAATAAAAAGTGACCTTTTCTTACAGTTATCTCCTTTTGTCACGCCCCGGCACACGCACACACGCACGCACGCACGCACACACACACACACACACACACTTTCCTTTAATGATTTTTTTACTGTACAAACTATATTATATCCCTTAACCATCCCCTAACCCTCACATAAACCTTTCTGCACTTTTAAATTTACACATAAACATAATTTAGCATGGTTCAGAAGCTGTTTTCCCCACAAAGTCAAAAACGAACTGGTATAGCTATATTTGATCCCCACAACCACATACAAAATAAATAAATAAAAACTACTTTTACTTAAAAACTACAAAACCTCATGACACTAAACTATAGAACAACTGTGTTTTTTAAAATGACCAACAAAACCACATAACAAAAAAAGAATCACATGATATAAAAAACAATGAACATCCAGTTAAAATGTTTAAACAGGGAGTTAAAAGAGGCTTGTGATGGAGATGTGTCCAACATGGGATTGCAAGGCTGAACCCACGGCTCAGTTCAACAATATCATGTAGACAAATCACACTGATATTCCCACAGCACCTGCACAGTGATATACTTTAAGCATGAAGCATCCTCATATAAATGTTTAATAAATTATATTCTTGATCATAAAGCAAAAGTAACGCTATAGTTATATGTTGTAAAAATCAGGCATCACGATTATACATCTATCCCATAGAGCTATTTTGATTCTTGTAATATAAATAATAATGGGTCTATGCTTCTGCACACCATACAATTTAACCAATCCTCTCACTACACTTTGTCGTGCTGTCCCTATGCGTATACGACCCTTAAATAATGCTCTTAAGGCGTTTATACAGAGCTCTCTCAGCACTTCCACAGGACTCTCAAAGACCTCTCACAACCAGTAACCATTGCTATAAATCTCACACACAATGAGCTCTTGAGCACAGGGGTGGTCCTCTCTCTTTTCTCGGTCCTCTCATACACTCTCTTCTGTGACTGTATCAAATATTCACTCTAACAGGGATGCTTTTCAGAATCTGAATGAGAATGCTAGTTTAATTCCCAATCAATGAATGAATTATAAATGAGGTGGCTAATGCCGGATGCAATCGAATTATGCAGGATGCAATATTGGAATAAGATTTTTTTGCTAATTCTTTTTTGGAATTCGAATTTTAGGAAACAAAATTAAAATGAACACACAAGGGTAAAGAAAAAGGAAAAGAAAAAGTAAGTGATATCGATAAATGCCACTATATGCATTTGTATATTTGAACATACAATATATATATATTATGTTTAATAAATAGAATCCAAAACCAGATGCAAAGTTTAAGTCTAATTACTAATGTTGCAGTATTTTTTTTAATGATTTAAAAATTGTATCAATAATTTTAATAAAAAGATAAATAAGGGTACAATTGTTTATTAAATTATTAAATTACATTAAAGATAATTATAAAAAATATTATGTAATTATTTTTCTTTTATAACAGAACTTACTATCTAAATTCCTCTATTGTGACAGCATATGTTCAATTCCTTGCCATTTCAATTTATTCAATTCCACTTCCCCTCATTCCACTTTCACTTCAGCATCCTGGGGCATGGCCATTTCAAATTCCAGTCCACAAAATAAAAGGGAGTCTGTTTTTAAATTCTGAATCATACCCAACCCTGCACTATAAACTAAAGCACCATCCCACAAAACCCTTACCTCAGTCCCAGAGTCTCCCTTTGCCCTCCAGTGGTCTCCCTGAGCCTCCGTCCAGGTTCCTGCACCAGAGGAGGAGTCGTGGTGAGTTGTGAGTTGTCCTCTTCTAAAACTCGCCATCCCAGAGAGCCTGATGTCCACTAAAGCCGTTTCAAAACTAATAAACAATTGTCAAGCGAGAGGTAAAGCAGAGAGCTGTACGGCCATTCTAAAAGCACATCAAAGGCTCGGCGCTAAGAGCCGCGTAGACGAGAAATGCGGTCGACCTCTCCAATGCGCACACGCACATACACAAATCACATTTGCACCTCACAAATATCACATGGATGAAGGTATTTCAAAATTACGGACGGAACGTGACATATAAATGGAGCCGGTGTCGCTATAAGTCACGGGATGGTGGGAATGACAAATATGATGCCAGATGATTCGGGTCACTGTTAGCAGAAAGCCAAGGGTGAAAAAACCTTGCCTGGAATGAACAGATGAGGAGAACATTCGGAAAGGAGGATAGGATGTGATGCAACAGGACAGTACAAAACAGGTTAAGATGGGCTTTCCTTTACCCTCTATCTCACTTCAGAACCCCACACCACCCCGCACTCATTTCTGACACAACACACATACACACACCCTGTCCTGCCCACTAAATGTGACCCGATCCGGGTGCTGGTCAGCGGAGGAGACAGGCTGGCTGAGCCCTAGAAAGAGGGAGCCAGATCTTATGTGTGTGTGTGTGTAGGGGGAGGAGATAAGTAAACTTCACAGCCCATGACATAAATCACATCAAGACATGACAGTAGGACACTGAGCAGGACCACTGATAAAACCAGCAGGAGGGAGGGCGAGAGACAGAGGGAGAGAATGGAGAGAAAGTAAGAAAGAAGACACAAGGGTCATGGTAATGGGCAAGGAGGGGCGGTGGGTACAGAGAATGGAAAAAGAAATATAAAGAAAGTCTGAATGTGTTTGTGTCAGTGTGTGTGTGATGGAGAGAGAGAGGGGGAGTGAGAGAAGGATGGGAGTGTGTTTTTAGATTCCCAGTCCTCCCGAAGGTGTAGATTATCCAAAGAGCACCAGCTAATTTCCAGGTTCATGAATCCATTCTCTTGATTCAAACAGATGTCCACCTAAATCTTCACTGGCTGAGAGATGATACGCTCACCCCCCCCCTCTTATGTGTTATGATTCACATTGATATTCTTTCTCCCATTTTTGCTGCGCAACAGGTGATGCGTCATTTGGTCTTTCATTGACATGCTAACAAGTCATTACTGTTGGTTAGCAATTCGCACAAATCACCGACCGTTTATGGTTAACCGAGCCACAGTGGATGACAATTTGACAATGTGACTGGATGTTTGTCGTACTTATTAGCTGTTGGCTGAATCACACTTGACCGTGCATGAAGGAAGTTTGCGTAAACTATCTGACATCTTTGCTCCATAACCTAACCTCTGTGTTTATTCTATAAGTCTAAATGTGTACAGAGAGCGCTCACAGTTTGTGTATGGCAACGACACATCAATGGCAACACATCGTTGTGTAGTTTGGCATCCGTGGTTTAATTTATGGGCTCCTATTTGTGTAAAAAGTCGGCCATAATTTTAATATGTGTGAAAGTAAGGAGTAAACGGAAAGAGGGTGGTTTATGTGTTTTCAGGGCTGAATTTTTTACTGTTTTGAAACTGGTTCAGTGAGCCTGTGATAAGATGACCACTTGTAAAAATGTTCTCTGACATCACTGTAGTACGGTGATTGTATAATACACCGTTTCTGAAAAGTTGCTATGTTCATGTACAGTATAAAAAATTTGTATTACCACGGTACACTTGTGAAATATCACAGCATTACAATAGCACAACTTTTTTTTCAATTTTATATATATATTTTTTAGAGAAGCATGGATATATCTATTGATTTAGCTGTCGGCAGATAGTTTAAAACCAGCCGATGAGAGCCAATATATCCTGTCAGTCAAAAGATGACAGGAAAATGCAATGAATTTGCAGTCTGTGTAAAGAACATATTAAGAAATATCACCAGTTTGATGTTCAATATTAAGAGTCATTATATGAATTAATAACATTTAGAAAATTAAGAAATATTAATATAATCTTCAGAATTTATATGCAAATTAATTGGAACTTTCAGTATCGGCAGATATCACTGAAAAATACCGGTGGAGCAATTTAGTATCTGTGCATCTTTAATTTTTTGTGCCCTCTCCTTAAGCTTTTTATTAAAATTTTAACATTTATATTTTAATATAATTAAAATATATATATTTTTATAATTAAAATAATAATCATTTTAATATAATAATAATTGAATTGAATTGTCCATTTTGTCGCCAACATCTGTACACATGACAGACAAACTTAAAACTCAAATTTATGTGTAGGCCCACCTTATTTCACAATCTGGCATAAAATGACACCCGGACAATGCTTACCAACATGACAAAGAGTTTCATTACTATTTGACCGGATGCCAGTTGAGTTTTACATGCAATTTCACCCACTTAACTTTCATGTAACGCACCCACATGCATTACACATAAAGAACCAATGTCATTGCTCAAGTAACTTACGCTACACACCCTCCAAAAAAACCCCACAGACGCTATGTTCACACAAACACAGGTACACAGTCTCTCCTCTCTCTTATCAGTTGCAGGACATTGCTTGTTTTGCGAGTAGGAAAAACTGAGCAGAGCACAGTAAAGAAAATAAGAGCAAGTGTGTGCGAGCCTGTTTTCCTGGCCAGACTTTTAGTCTTGTGGCTGGAGATAGCAGCTGGAATCATGCTAAGCAAGTCTCCACTATTTTCCTCCCCACTGCTCTGTAGTACTTATGTTTTTATACTACCTGACAGCAAAATACTGCTGCATGTTACACACAGTCTCTGTCATACAAACACAAAGAAACATCACAGTCTGTATGTTTACTGTAGATGGATAATTTCTGCTACGCAGTATACTTCTGGTACAGGTATACAACTCCAAAAGTTCAAGCCATTGCCTATGATAGTTGAGATTTAAAAGACACAAAATGTTTAGCAAGCAAACAACACTGGACCACACTGACTTCCGCTGTATGGACTCAAAACCACTGAGACATTCGCAAAATAACTTATTTTACAAAGGAAACAATACAGGTTTGCAATAACACGACAGTGAAAAATTATGACAGAGTTTTTATTTTTTGGTGAACTATACACTTAACTCACATCTTTTAAATCAATTCATGAAAGAGCAAAAAGACAGGAACTACAATTTTTAAAAAGATTTTGCACATAGATTAACAGAATGGAAAGGGATTTGGAGCCATAAGAAAACTATGCTTTGAAAAAAAACATCTGCCAAATGCAAAAACAAAACTGGTTTAGAACAGAAACATATTTGTTTATTTGTCCCAACCCTAATTCTGAAATAATACAGTTTTTATTTGCTTAACATTTTTTGTTGTAATAAATGACTAAAATATTTATATCGGTTTTATTTTTTTATTTTATTTTGATAAAAAAATCATGTTTAAAAGCAAGAAGTAAAAAGAAAATGTTAGTATGAACACAAAGACACATTGCCTATATTCACATGACAAAGACACACAAATAGATGCACAAACAACGCATTCAAACTGGAACAGGCGGAAGCAAAAGGGAGAAAACTGAAAAAGAATTGTGAGGAGGAGGAGTGTGTGAATGCGTAATTCGGCCGTAGTGGAGCCCGGTCTGTGAAGTCTGCATGCTGTCAGTGTGAGTGCCCTTATCTTCCCCAAACATTTACTTAACCCTTTGTCTTACAGGACCCAGCACAATGAGACACAGCCAGAAGAATCCCAGTGGGACTTCAGATGGACAGGCCTGTCACTCACTGATACACACACAGTCACACTGACTGCAGTCTAATCTTCACACATTCAAATCACATTACAGCAATAACTCCCGCTCACCAGCCTCACGCTTTCTGAACCCATCTTCTGCTCTCATCCTCTCTCCGATCATCTCTTCTTCTTACTCTATAACAATACATTGCAGATGGTACTGTCCTTTCCAATCTATTCTAGCATCTAAAATATTTTCCACACAATGGTCTTTGAAAGGGCTCTTGTGTTGTGCTATGCAGTCTTCATTTATGTGTTCTGAGGTAACGGAGAGGAGAAGGTAACAGTGAAGTGTGCTGTAAATACCTCTCTGTTATCTGAGCGTGTGTTAAACTCCTGTTTCAGAAGAATGCTGCTGTCGGCCTTTGTCTCTGTGTCCACATCATCAGGCCAGGAGGCCATCAGAGAGGAGCTTATCAAAGCCCTTACAGTAGAGAGAGAGAGAGAGAGAGAGAGAGAGAGAGAGAGAGAGAGAGAGAGAGAGAGAGAGAGAGAGAGAGAGAGAGAGAGAGAGAGAGAGAGAGAGAGAGAGAGAGAGAGAGAGAGAGAGAGATTTTTTAGGCAGTGCAACATACATGCACATCAACTTGTAAAAATCCAATTTTCAAACTTGTAAGTAACATTCTAGGAGGACTTAAATGGATAGTTCACCCAAAAATTAAAATTCTGTCATAACTCATCCTCTTGTCATTTCAAAACTGTATGACTTTCTTTCTTCTGCACTGTAAAAAAACTTTTTTCTGTTATATTTTTACAGATTTTCCACGTAAAATGTAACAAAAAATTGAATTTTACTGTTTTGTTTTACAGATTTTTCATGTGAAAATGACAGAAAAAGACTGCAAATTTATAAGAAAAACAGAGAAACATGTAATTTTACTGGGAATAACTGTTATTTCACAGTTTATTTTTTAAAGACTGCAAAATTACAAGAAAAATGTTGAAAACTATTTATTATATATCCTTATATCCTGTAATCTTACAGGGGAAAAATATTTTACGGTATATTTATGTTGCTTCAGCTGACAGAAAATTAGTTTTTTACATAATTTTTTTTACAGTGCGTAGAACACAAAAGAAGATATTTTGAAAAATGTTGTTAACCAAACCATTCCTTTGTCGGAGAATTCAATGTCTCTGATTAACTCGGAGGACTTGGAGAACTGCTGGAGCTTGAATGTATAAGAAAGAAAGTGATATAGTGTCTGTGTGTTAGGGGTAAAGAGGGGGGTATAGTGTGAGACAGAGAGAGAGAATGCGGTATTAAAGTACTTCCAGCTCTCTCTCGACTCCCCCACATAATCAAACAAATCACGATTAAAAATATTTCAAGGTCTCGAGTCACTTCTATAAATCTAGAAGACTCTCTTGAAAATGCAGTCGGGAGACATATACACACACGTTCTCAACCCACTTCTTTTGGATTTCACCCATCAGAACGTATGTCTTTCTCTCTCCCTCTCTGGCTCCCTACGTCTGCTGTGTTCTTACAGTAAAACAAATAGACTGCATCTATCTGAAAAGTGCAGCGGAGGGTCTTCAAACAGGGTTATCCAAAGTGCATGTTCAGAAGCAATAGGAAAGAGAGAGAGAGAACAACACAATGAGATGAGAGATTAACTGAACGTAGGAACATGAGAAACAGACAGACAAAAAGAAAAAGAAATAGATAGACAGACAGACAGACAGGAAAATAAGGAAATCCTGTAAGGAGACGATGGAGGGGGGGAGATAATGAAAGAGAAGAGAAGGCAAAAGAGAGAGAGAAAAGAATTCCACATGTGCAGCAGGCCCTTGTCTTTACGACGGCTATGATTATAATTTAGTGCTGCTGTTTCAGGGCTGACATCATCAGCGCACCACCAATCAGATGGCACAGAGTCTATAAATTAATGAGCGGGCTAGAGTTCAGCTGACCGGGGCAGGGTCAAAGTTCATTCCACTCATGAAAACGTTTCAAATGGAATGTGAATGCACGCAAAAAATCAGCCTTGGCTGAAACAAACCTCCGTGATTCACAATTACCAAAATATTGCAGGGATAAGGTATTTATAAGCAAAACCCAAAAACGATCGTCTTGAAGTCAGTTTTTGAACGGGTTTTTGGTTAAATGCCTGAAATAATGTCTGTGGTTAAGAAAAGCTCTAAAAAGTTCCATGTTACATGTTACAGGGATAGTTCACCTAAAAATGAAAATGCTGTCATCCTTTAGCTTTGTCATTTCAAACCTGTATGACTTTCTTTTTTCCACAGAACACAAAAGGAGATATTTTGAAGAATGTTGGTAACCGAACAATAGCTGTACCCTTTCACTTCTATTGTATGGACACACAACCAATGCAAGTCAATGGGTACCAGCTTTGTGGGATTGCCTACATTGTTTAAAATATCTTCTTGTGTGTTCTGCAGAAAAAATGTCATACAGGTTTGAAATAACAAGAGGGTGAATAAATGATGACAGGATTTCGCTTAAAGTTTTAAGGAGTTGTCAAAACCTTGATGGTGGTGATGTCAAGCGACCGTGGTGTAGTTTTATTTCTGGAGATTGTATTTAAGCTTCAAAATGTATTACAGTTATATTAATTTGTGAAGATTATCTTACTAAAATGTGCAAGACACATAAACTTATAAGCAAATTTTTTTGATGGATTTTTTTTCCTTTTTTTGAGGGAACCAATGTGGTTTGGCCTACAACTATACTATGGCTAAGTTCTGGGCTTACATTATTTGGTTGGTTTAGCATTGTATATGAAATATGTATAAACAATGTGTATAAGGAGATTTCTGGGGATACCTGTATCCAGTTGTATTTGTGAAAGCATGCGGTATCCTCGGCCATTGATTTCCCTATTAGCATCTACACATGAATTATTGCTGTAAAATAATAAGGCAGCAATGTAATAGCTGTAGTTTAGTCATATAAAGTGCACACCCGGGTTGAAGTTACAATGAAATCAGCTGTTTTGGTGCAAAACTTGTTTTGGTGAAATGTTTTGCTTGTAAGCTAAGCTTGTGCAAATTGTTTTATAATGTGCTAACATTCATGCATTTAAATTGAATGTATTGAATGTATCCACTTTGTAAAAGGCTGTATACCATGTATCTTATGTGTGTATGTGTGTGTGTTTGAGACCAAAGGGCTTGTGATTATCTGCCATGAATTGATTGACAGGCCGAAGGTGCTGTGTATGTAACTAGCTGTGCTGACTGCCGCTACTCGCAGGAGGTCGACATAAAGAATAACACACAGCTCAGCAGCGTCTCTCACCCTGCCTGAACCGCAGGGCGCTCTGGAGACGAGAGGGTGAGAGAGAGAGACGCCCTGTTTCCATCACTCCACACTTCACCCAGGGTGAGAGACCAAAAGAAAGAGAGGGAGAGAGACAGATAGAGTGGCATGGGGGACAATAGGGTCATACTATAAGGTCACAGGGTGGCATTCGGTCTCAGCTTACATCAATTACGTTACGAGTGGAAACATAGAGATACGCTTTACATTCACAAAAGTCTTTAACTTAAGCAGTGACATGGTAAATCAAGTCTTGCAAAAACACAATCATTCAACTTACCCCTGTTAAAGCCAAACACATTGGCTGCGAGATGAAAAAGTAAACTGTTTTTCGTCCATAATATCCGTTCCCACTGTTCCTCGTCCTCAGCGTCAATCTATCACTCCGGGCTCATGTCCTCTCCTCCCCATCCCTTCACGCCTCTCCCTGAATCTGTCCATCTCTCCAGAGCGGAGGAGAGCGGGCGGCTTGTTGGGGGCTGGGAAAACCTGGACTTGACCCCTGAGTTCTGGGCTCCACCGAGTCTCCTCACCAAGCCTCCCTGATGACAGATAAATAGACAAACACACACACAACGTATGAGTACACAAGGCTCAAACACACACACAGGATTCTATAGCTTTGAAGATGTCCATAAATGTGCACTTTTTTATGTTTCTTTCATTGTCTTGGTATAGAAGATTCAATGTGTCTCTTTTGGCATGTACAGCACTCGCTCAACTAATAACGTTTTAGGGTTCACAGCTGAAGTGGAAGTGATGTAAAAATATAGAGAACAACTTCAGTAAGGTTTTGGGTTTTGGTCGTACTACAGCAATGACCATAGTTAGACTATAACATATACAATGGTAATCATTATGCCAAAAAGCCATGGTTACACTTTTACTATAATAAAACCATGGTTCCTTTTCTTAAGGACAATGAATCACTCCCAGGCGCTCAACGCGTTATTTCCCACGCCAACTTTCCGTGCCAGTACACAATAAATAGGACTTACACGAGACTTGTATATAATATACCTGCGCAAAACGAGCTGCCGCCGATATTCAAGTGCGCGCGCTGGTGCGAAGTTGTTTAACGGAACTTTTTTTCAGCGTGATCGTAAATTACACCCAGAGAGATGGAGGTGAGGGGGAACTGCATTGATTCTAGACATAGATCGACATTTTCCGTCTTTTTAGCGCACACCTACCCTTAAACTCTTTATTTTCCTTTCCGGCTCGTTTTCCACAGCAAGGAAACAATCTCGCTCCCGGCCACGGAAGCCATCGCTCTCAAACGTCTCCGTTTCGTCGTTTACAATGCTATTTTCCTTCTTATTTTGACATTTTCTCCGTCGGTCTGGTTATTTGTTGCCGTATCTTTTTAGAGAATGAATAATTTATAGAATGAAGCTAAGTATAGTACGGCGCATCTAATAATACCCGCGAGTCCCATAACAGGAAAAACGCGCACACAAACACATGCACAATAGTCTCGAGACAAGGTCGTCGAAGTTAGTGAAACATTTACTCATGCTTGTGGACATACGTGCTAAATGGTAAGGCATTGCAGGTGATATGACTTGAAAAACGAACACATTTTTTGCAATAACTTGAAATCTGCTGGGGGATAGTACGTTGGCACATCTGGTTTAGTGTAGGCCAAGTTAAAAAGAAATGCATCATGTCACTCAATGCACAGCACATTTTCTTAACTCATAAAAATTAATTTCTTAACTCTCTGTAACTCATAAATACTGTGGTTTTATGATTTAAAATATGTTAATGTGTAACCCACTGTTGACTGTGATCGTGTCACACACCGTGGGTTTGTGATATATGTGTCTAATGAAGCTTAGTGTTGGACAGGTGTGTCTGCAAACACCGGCACAGAACACCTGCCCTACAATGTACGTGTGTGCGTGTTTGTTGTGTAGGTGCAGTACATTTAAGTCTGTGTGCTTGCATTTGCACTGGATTCGTCTGGTGCATGTGTCATTCTGCCGTGATAATTATGTGCAGAGATGCACTTTGTTTTATGGGGTTGTAACACAACCTTTGGCCCGTGCGCACCTTGACCTTTGGATAGGCGGGGTCACGCTCTTTGTTTTTGTTTTTGACAGTGCACAAGGGGAGAGGAACACACACTTTTAATCACTCTGTCATTTGGGACTGGACATTAGTTTTTATTTGACTTAATGGTTGTTTATTTGGATTTTTATCTAAAGAAGCAATCGAAAACTTGCTACTTGAGAAATGATCGTTACTTTATTTTATTTTGCACTACTAACACTTGGATTGTTATTTTACTTTCTTTGAAATTGCACAATTTCTAAATACACAGAGGCATTTTGCAATTTTTTTTAACAATAATTGTCATGCTACAATAAAGCACACTGAAATTGACTAGGCCTATTAAAATTGACTGGACAGCACATTATCTTAAGTGATAACTTGAATATAGCTTTACTCAATCTAGATTTGGCATCATATATATTAAAGCATATATCATTAAAACAAACTTAACATTGCATTAAAACCGATGTTGACAATAGATTCATTTGACCTTTCTAAATTGCACCATTTGTCGCATTTAGTCTCTTCGTTCTAACCTCAGAATGTAAGGGTGGGGGTCATATTCAAGAACAGAGTACTCAATTACAATATAATAGGAGTCCTGTGGTGAACCCCCAAGAGCTACTAACACAAACACACTAGTGCCAGTAAGAGTCTTTAGAGAATGCGGGGCTGTTTTTTTTAGTAGCAGGGGGTCAATAAGACAGTCAGCCGGTGTTGTGCAGTGAAGAGAAAGAGCGAGAGAGAGAGAGAGAGAGAGAGATTTTAAGTACAATTTAAGTGCTTTTGAAAAGAGTCTATACATTTCTCATCAACAAATATTTCGTCAAATTCATACAAATCAGCATTGTCCTATTCAGTTTTATATCGAAGTAACTCACAAGTGTAAGAGACTTTAATATAGCGTGTTATCTTGGCTAAACAGAGGCTATATGCATTAATATGACTGTGCTTCTTGAGACTTGGAAAGACTTAACACTTCACAAATGCTGTTGCTTAAAGTACATAGGGCAACTCTGAGGTCATTTTACTGATAGTGTGTTCTGAAAGTCAGTGGCCTTGGTGTTCTATCAGAATTGCAGACTGGCAGAAGTGTTGACACAGCCAAAAGGAAGAAAGGAGAATAATGTTGCTTTGTTTCTCTCATTTGCCTCTATGATTATATTTGCATGCGGATATTAACCTGCATGTCCCTGTAAAGCAAGACTAACTATTCTTGTTGCAATATTGTCAATTCTCTCTTCTTTACTCCAGCTGTAGTTTGTCAGACTCCCCCACACTTGGCTTGCTCTCTAGCCCGGGCCTAATAGTAGGGTTATATAAGAACACACTACAGTTTACTACAGTGTACTAGCACTGGCAGCTTTTCATTATCTGATTACTTCGGAGGAAATCCCCAACACGATCTGGCTTGAAAACGCGTACACACCAAACTCACACGCACAAAGTAAATAAAAAACTATAGCACTGCTTCTTGTTCAAGAAATTCATCCTTAAAGTTTTTATTTTTATGCAACACTTCTAGTCCTAAATTTTGCTCTCGATCATGCACCAACAAAAATAATTAACAAATCAGTTGTAATTAGCCTCATATAACATTTTAGCTAAATGAATATTATCTTGCAGAATTATGTGTGTGTGTGTGTGCGTACACGTGGATTCTCATGCCGGTAGGATTGGGTTTGGCTCCTTGTTATGAGGAGTGTGTGATAAAGCCCGGGTTTATCTACCATGTTTGGTCTTTCTCCTCCCTGTGAATCCCAGAATTCCTCAGCTGGGATTCTGACTGTTTCAGCAGTATTTATTATATGGTTACAGTCACAAATGCAAGGTAAAACATGGTAAAACAAACACGCATGCACATACGTGCAACAACAACCCTTCAGCTCCAATGTCTCTCAAAAAGATAAATTGTCACCTGCTTCATTACTCCATCATGGTCAGAACTCTTATGCCACAATATCCTGTTTTGTACTAATGAGGGAGGGTGATCCTGGGAAAAAGACATTTTTGTTTTTAAAACTCGTAAATGGTAAAATGAAATATCCATCTTCATGAATGACAGCGTGACAAAAAAATAGAAACTAGGCCAAATAAAAACACCATAACAATAATTATTATATTTTTAAATAGATACCATTGGGAAAGTGATGCACTGTGTAAAGCCTAATTGTAAATAATCTCTCTCTTATAGTTTTATAGTTTTTCTAGTGAGTTGTGAAATTATGACTGCATATTATAGCAAAAGTGAATGAAATACAGGTAAAGCGTTACCTGTAAGGCTGATGTTATGAACTTCATGTTTCTTGACCCAAGTATCCATCACCGGGGCGACGAAAACTATGACACCGACAGATAACACAAGCTAATTTGGCCAATAGCAATAAAGTGGATGGTGGTGCCTCTCTGTCGCCATGGGGCTGTAAAGCGGGTGGGCTGCATGCTGACGCGCCCGCCAGAGCCAACATGTGCAAGCCCAACCCAAAACCTCAGCACCATAAAGCCAAGCTGGAACGTAACCTTTGATCGCCAACACTGTGCGGAGAGAGGTACGCGCAGACACGGAGTCATTCACACAAACACTCAGCTACACCAATGAAGATACAGGTTACACAAAACAATTACATAAAGCCATAAACATCAAAGCATTCATATAAAATTCATATGGTCTAAAAGCCTGGCATTGTAAAGTCAGAGTATTACAAATGTTGTACAAAAGTACAATCACACAGAATAATGTAAGAGCTCGTAAAGACAACATGGATTAAAATGTAATGTTTTCTGAGCTGTTTGTGGATGCTAATAATAAGAAATGGTCAGCTTTTCTAATTATAACAGAAAACATATGACCCAGAGAGAAAAATATAACAGATAATAAAAAATATATTTGGTATTAATAAAAACATATTTTTGTTACCCAAAATAAATTTTTTGTTTTGTAATTTGTTTACCATATTTTTGTGTGCCATATTTTTTAACATCACTGTTTGATGTTGATAAAAATGTGTTGGTTTTTAATACAAATTTGAGAAAATTTGAGAAAAAAATCTCCAATCGGACACAAATACGGTTTTTTTTTGTGGCAATTTTATATGCAATAAACAAAGATATAATTCCAATATATATCAACAAAATACAGCAAATAAATTTAGGTTAACATATTCTGACAAAACAATTCAAATAAACATTTCCCTTTTCAAAAATTGCTGAAAAGTGAGGGGGTCATTGCACTTCAGATCATTGCATGAATACAATACAGCATTAACATTGTCTGGAATCAGCAAAGACAACAAGGAAACTTTTAAAACCTCATCCAGGGAAAGTATGTGAGCCAAAGTCATAATGACCATAAAGACACAAATTCCCTGAAGGATAAGGAGTATTATGGGAGACACTTGTGCCTCTACCATTCTTATCTTAACATAAATAATGTATCTTAAAAGTTAATCATTAACAGCTAAGCCATGAAACATGTTCAAAAGCCATAAGAAACATGTTTTTGTCCTTACGAACGCCGCTTATAGAACAAGAGATCTGCTTGCCAGGCCTCTGCTTGTAGGCCACCGCGTTTCGGCGAAACGGCATGAACTGGCCGGTATGTCACATGTGCCGTGATAAATGAACAGGGCGTAGCAGCACAAATGCAGTCGATCTCTTGCATTCCGAAGTTCCGTCTATATTTGTGTAAAGTTGAGTTCAATTAGGTAGATATTGTTAAAAGTCTTTTCTCCCCCGCACTGGGGAACGTGGTGTCTCAGATCACATCATGCTTGAGACAAAGCGCACCAGGAGTTCTGTGGAGCAATTGACGTAGGTGTGTATGTGTAGTCCTCGTATTTGATGTCCACGTGCCCTGCGCTGGCGCTGTCCAGCTGTGTTGATACCTTCAAATAAAAAAACGAAACATTTGTTATTATCACGTCTTGACATCATTGCATTTCATTCCCAGTAATATCTACAATATATTGCGCCTTTAGGATATGGTGGGCTGTTGGAAGACACTGATTGGTCGATTTATTTATCCACCAATCATGTGGTGAGTTTATACCTGTGTGACTGAGACAACAGTTTGACCAGCATATGGAGAAGCTGCGATGTTGGGTTCGCTCTTTATCGTAGAGGCGTTCTCTGAAACAGGCATTGATGGGGGAGATGTAGCACCAGACACTGTCGACCCTAAAAGACAAAAAGAATATTAGTTGACAAATTGTGATTGACAGCTAAAGAAGTGCAATTCGAATGAAGTTCTTATTTCAAACAGTTATTAGCGTGAGACATTCGTGACATGTTTTAGTCGGTTCCTCGCGTCTACTGAAAGAAGGGAAAAAGATGTCACTGTTCTCTCTCTCTTTCACTCCCTCCCATTTACTCTCTCACTCACCCCATATTTCTCTCCACACATTCTCTGACTCGCCCACTCCCACACTTTTATCAAAATCACTCATCTCCACTTTCTTACATTATTTTGAAAAAAAGATCTGCTTTTAAACGCTTTTCTCCGCTCTTACCTAAGGATGCCTTTGTCTTGGGCATCTTTGGTTTGCGTTTCCTGGTCTGAATGCTTTCTTTCTTCATTGCTAATGGCCTTGGTACCTAAAGCAAGACAAAGCAAAAGTTATATTCGGGCAGTTGTCTTAGAGAGGCTGTGTTGGATGCTAAACTTGGATTCATGGATTATTTATTGTGCAGTCATAAGTAAAAAAAAAAAAAAAGAATTATGATGTCTGAGGTAAAGAATGAGCTCTGTTTAATACCACAGTCACACACAGAACAATGACGCAGCACATCGAATCTCACCCCGTGCAACTTCATGTACAGGCCGCAGGCATTGCAGACGGGCTCGCCCTCTGCGTTTCTCCTCCACAACGTGGTGGTACTGGTATGACAGTTAGTGCAACACAGACCCGCTCGCCGAGACGTGCTCTGCTGCAGAGACAAACAGAAAGAGAGAGAAATATGGTGAGGTGATTCATCTGGCACTCTTAACGGTGTCATAATCATTAATCTGAATGACAAAACTGTTGACTGTACGGGTGTAAATGGAGCCAAAGGCACGGTTATGAAAAGAGGGAATGAGAAAAACGGAGACATTCAATATACCAAAAGCAAGGAAAGGTGGAGCTCGCAACCCTTGACCTGCTAGAAAAGAGCATGAGAAGATAAGATGCAAAGGAGGTCTATACTAAAATGATGGGACGGCTTTTTCCATGATGAGGGCTCTTGTTGGGGTCCACTAAGGTCGTGTTATTTTTTGTCCCATGTGATTTTTATCGACAGACTTCGGCATTTGTGTTTGATTATAAATGTGCTACTGTAAAAAAACATAATTAACAGTTTATTATTTTAGGCTTGAGTGAATGAATTGTGACACGTAGGCCTGTGCAACCCAGGCATTGTTTTATGAATTCATTCAGAGAGGGATTTTACAAGAAAAGCATCATAAATAATTTCCTACAGTAAGAGTGAAACTTCTCAGCTCATATGCACCATTTGGCGTTGTTTTGAGTTTTGAGCTGCTTGGGCTAAAAACAGACAAACCCAAGGACAAGGTCAACCAAAGCACAAATGAAAACAGAGAGGTAGAGAAGAGTGAGAGAGCAAGAGTTTGTGTATGTGAGAGAGAAAAGGAGAGAGAGCATGTGTGACAGAGATAGCTAACTCCTGGGAAACAAGACAGCAGTGAAGGCTTTATGCAGTTTCTGCTTTGCAATGACCTTCTCTAGTGTTAGCCTGAGATCATACCTCTCCCTCTTACAAGAATACAGTATAAATATTATCAAATATAAGACATTTCATGGGAAACTGACTGCTGAATAAGAAAAAAACTTTTCTTGCATCAGATAAAGAATGTGTTCTATGTATATTGTCACTGTCCTTCTGAAATCTTGTATGTCCAAATTCGCTGTTTTTCAGGAAAGGAAAAAGCACTGTAATTTTAAAATGATTACATACTGTGTTGTCAAGCACAGTTGAAAAGCACTTTTTAATACATTTTATTGGTTAGATATTTGCAACCCAGTGACAAACATAAAGAGCGATTTATGGCAAAAATATAAATAACAAAATATGGAGATACAAGGTTTCAGAAGGACAGCAGCGATATGCAAATCATTTATGTAAATATGGACTACTTGCAGCTTGTTAAATATATAGTTAATGTTTGATTATATAGTAGCTGTGTGGTAGTGTGAGGCATGACATTTCTTTTATTTTTATGTCTTCATTTTTTATGTCATCAGAATCATAGAAAAGCTCACTTGAAATTTCTCACTTTCACTTTCAACTTTCAGCTTTAACTTTTACATTTTTTTAACAAAACAAATAGCCTATCTGTTTAATTAATGATCATAATAATAAAATACCTGTTTAATAAAATATTATAATTATTATTTATATTTACCTAAAAATATATTAGCTGAAAATTCTATCTTATTTAAAAGCACAGAATCATGTTGACTGCTCCAAATGAACACATTTTAATGGTCAGGTCAGGTAGAAAATAATAAAGATCAACTCCAGGCTTTCGCTGTTTGAAAAGCCACATGAAAGCCAACACCTAAAGCATTTAAAAATCATTTAAATTGATTAACAAATGGGCAATTACCAGACGTTTCTGGGGTTTGATGAGAGGTCGATTGATCCCGTTCATCTTGTGGTATAGGCCGCACGCATTGCACAGGTAATGGCCCGTACCGTCTCTCCTCCACAGCGGGGTTGAGATAGAGCCGCAGTTAACACACTCCCGCCCTTCACCCGGCAGCTCCTCCAGCATGTCTGAAAGCAGAGACAAATATATTACTTTTCAATTAATTTTCCAGGGGTTCCATGTGATTTATGACAGAACAATGCATCAAATAAAACAATTAAAAAATCCTTAAAAAAACGAAACCAGCGCAATAAAGAATGAACGCTAAAGTTTAAATAATGAGCGTGCAGTGACATTTGATGTTTAAAGGTGTGGCTTACATTGTTTTAACCTGAATAAACTCACAAAATATCAAACCAAGAATATGCTGGAATGTTTTTCTGATCCACCAGCTGAATAAAAACCATAATGTCAAAATATTTTAGTGTATTGCAAATAGACGCTTACAGTGTGGCCTTGATTTTGCATTGGTACAGAGTGTGACAAAACTCTAGACGGAATGAAGAATGAATTAATACGAACATACTCAGGGTCACGCGGGCGTCTATAGGGTGACTGGCGAGGCACGAGGGCCTCAGGCGCGCGGAATGTCAATGGGTCTCTTATCAGTGTTAAAGATCCAGGGGTCACCAATTAATCACAATACTGACATGTGACGCCCTCCAACAATTTACTTAAAATACGTCGTGAGTGTTATTAATTTGATCATGATGTTGTTAAGTCTCAAATGCCGTATTGGTTTTGCTTTTCTGATGCAATGCAAATGTGGGTTTGTTAGAATGTCAAAATACGCGAATGCGAAATATAAAAAAAAAGCGTAGACCTATACATGGCGCATATTTATTAAGAACGAGATCTGACGACTATTATAGTAAACACTTGTCTGCCAAAGCCCCTCAAATAGGCGCTAAATGTGTATCAGACAGTAATGGTCTGTTTAGAAAAGTTTGATCAAGGTGACAGTTCTCACAATTATGGGGTGTGCCTAGAACCCTTTCATCAATCCACATGTGCACAGACAATAGCTGGGATTTAAATTAACATTTAAATTCAAGTGATTTAAAAGCATTGCCCATTAAAAGATGTGTATTAGTGGAATAAGATCAGCTGTTTTTGTTTTGTTAAGTTTTGCCAAGTTGATAAAGCCTGTGTAGACTCACAAACTGACTGGTAGGCTATATGGTGCCTTTTAACAACGATACGTGTCTTACATAAACACCAAGGCACCATTTAATAACCCTCAACACCCCTGCTATAAATTGTGAGATCACAGCATCAAACGAAACCCCCTCCATTCCAACCATTTTTCCCTGTTGACTTGAAAGATGGATTTTAAACTAACGACTCAAATGAAATATAGGATCTTCAACATTTAAACATTACATAACTTACAGCCTATCTGCAACAAGTCAAATTCCAACTAGAAGTATTTGTATTTACAATAATAATAAATAATTTAACACAATTTCCCAATGTTTGTATTTAACCAGAAAATTGATTTAATGTTGAAACATTGAAGCAATTTTCAACATTAAAAAAATATCGTTAGCTTAGGCTACACTGATGTGCCACCAAAGAATTTTCACTTGATAAATTCATTCTGTAAATAATCGTAAACGAGTGAAAACCAATTATGAATATTTTATCAGTAATGTGATGCAGCACAGATTCAATAATGCTTACCTAAACTCGACCTCCTTCCAGGTAGTGCTCCCTGCCGTCCCTGAAGACCGATCATTCCGCCATCAAAGGGCCCTGGCGTCCATGAGGTTGTCATCTCCGGGCTCATGTAGGCCGCGTACGGGCTGGAGTACGAGCCACCCACAGACCGCATCAGGGCACTTCCATACTGATCTGCCCGACCACCATTACTCAGCACCAACGGATTCTGGTACGTTGCATCTCTGCCCGTGCTGCTGCTTACCGGCGGGCTGTGCGAATACGAGAAACCCGGAGGAGGATGAGGGCTACCGGGGTTAAAAGTGACGTTCTCTGTGCCAGTCTGTGGCCAGGCATGATGATTGGCAAGCCCGTGGGATTGATGGGTGGACTCGCACGTCTGTAGGTAGGGCAAGGTCTGCAGCATGGCAGGCACGCGGGTGGTGGGCACATAAACAGGTGAGCTGGCGGACGGATGGATGTAGTTCCCGGAATCGTGCGCGTAGGGGGAAGGGTTGGAAGATAAAGCCAGACTCGAATACATATTGTATCCAATAACTAAGCTTTCCTTTTAGATCCAAAAAAAAAACAATTAGCCTACCTAATAACAAAAAGCCCAGGGTTTGAGCAGTTTGGAGTAAAAGTCTCGATGACGTCCAAAATCCCCAATCCAAAAGTTTCTTGAGCAGTGGCCGCAAAAAAGGCAATGCCCTGATGACAGACGAAAAATAAATCTGATCAATAAACAGACATACAGACAAATTTTTTTTTGTTAACTTTTAGGTTTGGTTTATAATCATAAAAGTGTAATATAATAATAAAAAATACTTATTTTTAATCCTATTTGTGCAAAATTCCAGAGGCCTAAATACAGTTATTTTATTTTAAAATGTGCTATTTGATAAAAATATTTGCTAGAATTTTAAACACTTTTTTTGTCATTCAAAATTTATAGATTAGCCATCATTTCAGACAAATTGTTAAAACTGTCAAGATCTGTAATTTCGGATTACAATTTAATGGACTAAAATGATAATTAATGACTTTTCGTATCTTTGCCTGGAGATATAAATTATTATCAGCAGCAGTCTGAGATATCCTGGGAAAACTCTCTAGCGAAACTATTAAATCATAGCTGTGACGATCAAATCAAGCAACACAACAGATAGCCGCACTGTAATCTCCCTAACATCAATATTTTATCATCGAAAACACAGATCACATAAAACGTTGATAGCTGTAAGCAAGGGGCTTATACGTTTTCATCCAAGAGCTCTCGTTGTATTATCTCACCAGATAAGGACGGTAAGTGATAAAGTCTGGAACCCTCTTTTCCAAGTGAATTTCGCTGCTGATGGTCTCCTCTCTTCTTCTTGATTTTATCCCAACGAACTCAATCTGTAAGGATTCAAACGTCCACACTTCTTTGTTAAACGTCAAAAAGTTGTAGTTGTCCTAACCGCGTTGCGACTTGTCACTGTGCCTTGTCTGTATCTGAAGATAGCTGCTGCGGCAGATAATGCCTAATATAACTGTTCTCTGATTTGTTCTCTACTTTACTGCGAGTTATTTGTAAGAGCAGAACCACGTGACGCGCTCCAAAGGTAGGACCCATGGAGGAGGAGAAGAATGAGAGGAATAAGCCAGGTCGTGTGTGTGTGTGTGTGTGTGTGTTGCGGAGGAGGGGTGTGCTTCAACCTGTAACATCTATATTTGCTGAGTCTGCTGTATTTTAAATGATTGTTTTTTTTGGTCAATAAAATGTAACTTTAAGAGACACTTTAACGATTTGGAAAATCTCTTTGACCAGGGCAAATATTTAAGATACACACGCTATACAGAAAGCGTGCACATGTTTGAGTTGCTGTAAAACGTAAAGGATCCCATATATATAAGTTTCACGTGAAATCAATGCGTTAACGACAGTAATCAACGTCACCTTTTGTTTTAAGGCCCACGCTACTGTCTACAAATGTTCTATAGTGGCTTTAGTTTAGATTGCGATTTCTTGTAAAATATAAATGTTGCAGTAAAATAATCTCTGGGTCTGTGCGAGAACGTAAAGCTAAATTTTATGGCCCGATAAATCTGGATGTGTTCTCTATAAAAGCTGACGACAGATAAGAGATACGAGCGACAGCTTAGTATGATGATACAACAATAATCACACTCATTATACTCAGTTGGAAATATTGTTATCTTAGCGGTATTGTTTGAGTTATCACCCCTCCCTTTCTCGGATAAAAATAGCTATTAACGTTTAAACATGCAAATAAATCGATTATCATCACGAGCCTAAAAAAGATCAATGTTATGACGCAATAAAAAATACATAAACACAAAATCGCACAAAATAATAGTAGGGGGTTATAAAGCTTCATGTGAACTTTCATTTTCATTTCATTATGGGATTCAATATTTAACGAAATATTTCTCTACACGACGTAAACATCGTAAAGAAACATTTCCACCCTTCTTATGATTAATGGTAGGCTATATAACTATCCAGACCACTATTCTAGCCCACATTTGTTTTCTGTCCGTTTCTCCTAAATTTCAGAAAGGTGGTCGCCAATCCGTCTCCTCGACAGGCCGCTGATAATGAGATTAATAAGTGATGTTAAGACCTGTGAACTCATTGCTCGCGCCACAAGCGCGTGGAAGGGACAATTGAACGCACAGGGTGTCTGCATCGAGCGAAGCAGAGACTGTTTGATCACCGCAGAACCTGCAAGAAGTTCTCAAACCTGTCAGACGTTTCTTTCAATCAAGGCTGTCTCAACGTCTGGCATATGGATACTTAAAAAAAATGGCCAAATATTGATGTCTGGAAGCTAAAGTTAACCCACCCTACAGTATTTATTATTATTGTTTTCATGTAAAAATACAATGAAATTAAATAAGAGGTTACTTTTTGCTTTGAATTGTATTTACACTCAACGAGATTCTGAAAGAAAAACATCACACACACAGAGCTACATTGTCAGACATGCAAAGCTACGACTTAATGACGCAGAGAACTGTAAATTCTGTTCCGCATGAACGACCACAGGCAATGTCGAGTGTTTCAGGTGTTTGTTTGTTTGTGTTTTTGATGGCGGGGATGATCAGTGTGTGTATGTGTGTGTGTGTGTGTGGGGGGGGGGGGGTGAATGGGGACTCAATATATACAGTATTGTCAAGTACAAAAATCTTTACAAAATATTTTTATTTTAAAATATCTTTTGAAAGATTTGCTGGCCTGAAGGAAATTATTTTATTTGCGTATTTTTATTTTAAAATATTTAGATCTATATCTTTTGTTACTGCAGCTAAGTATGATTGAATGGCATACATTTGCCTGTAACTAAATTAAACAGATAAACAGTCAGCATTAAAAGTAATTAAATTAATAACAACATATATATATATATATATATATATATATATATATATATATACTTTATAGTAGCCTATATATACAGGAATATATATATATATATGCTACTATAAAGTCCTCTGTGTAAACAATATCCTACAATAAAAGTAAGGTAAACTGTCAGAAATTCTCTGAATGACGTCAAACTTCAGATGAGAAGTTACCTGAGGAGGAGGAACTTGCAGTTATGAATCGACCACAGATTAATTACTTTTATTAAGTGCCGAAAGGCTACCAGCCTAATTGATTTAGCATTTTATATCTTTTACAACACCAAGCCCAGCCTACATTTATTACGTCATTTAGCTCTGTCTGAGATAGTTATATTGAAGAAAAAAAACATTGATTAATCTTTTTAAATTGCCCTTTTTAACTTTAACTTTTTTAATAATAATAGGCTAAGTGTTTAATTAATTGCGCTATTTAATTCTCAAAACCTGTATGCTTTACCTATAGGCTATACAAATATTTAGCCTAGTGTTAATGGAGAACGACCATCACAATCCTAAATTAAGGTTTGTGGAATAATGAAGGTAACAACTGAGCTGTAGCCTATCTAAAGAGATGCTATTAACTGCGTCTGCGAAGTCGTCGTAAATACGCTTTAAGCATTATTAATATCGTATTGAGTCATTCGTGATTTGCAACAGGTTTATTCTGAGTGCTAGCCTTGTCCTAACCTCAGCGTTTCAGCAGCTACCAAACTCTGGGGGTTAAGGCTCGATTTAATGCTTGTCTCTCATGAGGGGACGGCTGATACCGCGCGCTTATGAATGAGGTGTCTAGTGAGGGCCTCTCCGCGCGAGCCTCATTACCTGTCCATCACTCCAGAGCGCGCTTCCCCCGGTCAGTCTCTGGTTATGTAAATACATAAAATTACGGTTGTAACCATTGTTTTAACGATATAAATCGTAATCGATTAATAAGGGATCTCCCTCAAACAGTGGTTGTTTTGTGATTCATAGGACATAATTTTTATTTTGATGCCAACAGCATTGTAATAATTATATTGGGGTAATTTATTTGTATTTATTTTATTTCATAATAACCTAAGCAGGTGCTTTCTATTTTTTTAAACATTTCACCAATTAAGGTCTCCGCAAATTCATTTTCGTCTATTTACACTATTTGACTACCCCAAACTCTTTTTTGTTTATAGAACGCATCCTTTCGATGCAAACGGAATTTATGCGTCTAAACATTGTGAGCTATAACTCAAGAATGCCTTGAAGTATTTTCTTTATATATGGCACTTCTTAACGTATATGTTTGCATAGGAATTTATTTATGTTAGGAATTTATATAATCTGTGCTTCTGTTTTGTCCTTTCTTTCTTTCCTTTTTCTTTCTGATTACTTCATCTTTCAATAAAAAGAGTGTTAAAGCTTCATGTCACTCTCATATTATACAGTTATTTTTATTTCTTGTTATATTGGTATATTAGTTTTATTATTATATTCGCTTGTTTTATATATATATAGCTATATATGAAGAGTTCAGATGCAAAACCCTCTAAATCCGTCAGATGACTTTTTGTTTAAACAACAAACGTATATAATGTAACGTATATAATGTGTGGAGATCTAATTTTTGACGGAGGTGGCTTTTAGAGGGTTTTGCTTCTGAACTCTTCATATATATATATTTTAAGAGTTCAGAAGCATATATATATATGTGTGTGTGTGTGTGTGTGTGTGTTAAAAAGTTGTTCATATGTTAATAAATCATTTTTACATTTTTTTAATCTTATTTTTTTACTTTAAGCATTACATGTAATCAATTCCTTTAATCTAATGTGTGACATTAATGAAGTCCTTTGTTTTGGTGTTATTTTATTTATCAAGTAATATGTGGACTAAATGAAATTCTGGCCTTGATCAAAATGATGTGTGGTCATTTTTATTGTGGTTTTTAGATAAAAATGCAGATCACATTAAGACAAAGAAGTGTGTAATCAAAGTTTATTACACAATGTGGGACTGTTATGGCTTGTGTTGTGATAGTGTGGTATTACCACAAAGATTAAGAGGGGTTTGGAGAACTGTTTTAGTTATATTTAGATTACAAGATCCTGCTGATTTTAATTTGATGCTTGTGTGTCTGTGCTGGGTAAATGTGTTTTACCTTGAAAAAAATCCAAAGATATTGTGTGACGTATAGAATTAGACCAAACAGCTGTTATGAAATTAAATGTTCCGATATGGGAACTGATAGAACAAATCACCAATCAAATGTGAGCTTATGTCAATGTGTTGTTTTAATGTTCTTTACTGAGCTTCCCTACATTGCTATGTGTCTTAATGCTATAGAATATAAGCTGCCAGAGCCTGTGAGTGTGTATGGCTGGTGTATTGGCGTTGCTGGTGTGCGGTTTGGTACGATGCAGGCGAACTGGGGAATGTAGAGCTGGAGTCAAGCTAATCTGTGAGAGCAGAGAGGCTGGCTCCTGTCTGCCTGTCTGCCATGGCCCTATCTGTGCGTCTCAGTTCACACCCTCACTCCTATCTCTACTGCAGCGCTGGGGCACAGCATGAGATTCTAACTGGCCTCCACAGGGCCAGGGACTACCCGTGTGTATACACATACAACTCACATTTATCCAGACTTCCAGAGAAATATACAGCCGCGGAAAAAATGAAGAGACTATTTCAAAGACCATTTTCAGTTTTTCTTAATTTACTAGGTGTGTGTTCAGGTTAAATTATAATTTTGTTTCTTTCTGTGAACTATAATTCTACCAATTTTTGTTTCAATTTGCATTTATTTTCAGAAAATGAAAACTGGACAAAATAACAGAAAAGATGCTCTGTATTTTTTCAGACCTCAAATACTGCAAAGAAAACAAGTTCATATTCACTTTTAAGCAAAACAACAGTCATATTTGTAAATGGAATTAGGAAAAGGTCAAAAGTTTTTTTTTTATGTAGTAACCTCACAGTTTTCATGTGTCTTATCATTCTGTCAGTCTTTCACATTGCTGTTGGATGACTTCATGTCACTCCTGAGGTTTGATTTTTGTTGAAATTCAACAGACACTGAACTGGAATGACCTCAATACATCTAGAAATGTTGATTAAATGAAAATTTGGAATGATCTCCAGTATATATATGCAGTTTTTGTTCTACAACAAAAAAACAATGAAGAGCTAATCCTCATGCCCAATACACAAGCAGTAGAATAATCACACAGAGCCATCGCTTATGCCCTGCCATTAATGTGCTGAAAACAACACCTTTCATGGCTATTGAAAATTCACAGTCTGCCCTGTAAAAGCAGAATCATGGGGACCACTATTCAAATGCTTTATTTTAGAGTTTTATCAAATACAATTTTTACGTCTTTAAAAACATATTGCTTTGTTTAAAATACTATATGATCATTTTAAGCATTTGTTTTTCTACAAAATCTGATCTAATGTGAATGTTTGGTGTGTTTTAGTGGAAGCACGGAAACTCAATCATTTGTACAAATATGCTTATTATAACAGTTTTGTTTGCATTTATTAGTACCCAGAACAATCCAATCTAGAAAAATAGTGCAGAATCATCTTATTGTTGAAAGATTTAAAATGACATAAAAACACTGATTTTCAATGTGGACTTCGACTTTTGGACCCTCCATATGTTTTGCAAACGGTTAAGGAAGGTGGTGGGGACCTTACCTGTCACTATCTGTAGACTCCAGGGGTCAAAGTTACCACAAGTTAATGTAAAATCTGCACACTTTAGCGAGCAGGAAACAGAATTTAAAGCCATGATGGATAAACAGTCATCAAACGCAACTGCATCTAAACACACAAGACAAGAGAAAATGTGCATAAACATTTATTCTATCCGCTAACTAAGATTTCTATAAACTATTCCAATAAAAACTGCTCATTTAGACACTGCTTGACAAAATCAATACAATACCGATACATTATCTACTTCAGATCAAGGGAACACGTGTTAATGGCCGGTTTATGCAATAGCGTATTGGCACGACATCAAGGCAGAGTCATTCAGCGGCTCAATAGGATTAAGAAACCCAGTACAATGAGAGTGGTCTGTGTGGAGAGGAAGTTTCTCTCCCTTTCTAAACAATTAGAAATGTGTAACTGACTGCCACAAAGACTGAGGCTGAAGCTGCTCCTCTGGGTGTGAAGGAGTGTTGTGAATGTGGGCTGCTGTTTGTCGGGTCAGTCAGAAACGAGGTCATCGCTGGGTGATTCAATGTGAGACGGGTATGGAGCTTGTGATTGGATGAGACGGAGCTCAGGTACCACGGTGGTCACTGGGATATAGGTGAGGTGAGCAGGCATGTCCCAGGAAAAGAATGTCACTTTTAAGGATCTGTGCGTGTCTTTGAGTACATATGGTGTGTTTGCAGTATCGAGTGGTGCAGGTGAGCATGAGCAAAAGAGTCAAGCGTGGCATTAAGATGACAGAAATCTAACATTGCTTTTTGTTTCACCTGGTCTGCTTGTCTGGAGGAAAATAGGTGATAAACTTGTGCATAATAGACACTAAAGTGAGGTAACCTGCCACAGTTTATCAACCATTCACCGCTGTACCAAACAAAGCCGTCATTTACAAACTACAAAACAATACATTTAAAAAGCAGTCCAAGTAATCTCATTTTGGAAGTTATTATATACTGCGTAAAATCACGTGATATTTACAATTGTGACTGTAAATATAAACTAAACAAAAGGTTCAAAGGCATTTCAGCCAACAAGAGAAACTTTCTATAAGTTCTGTTAGATCTAAAAATGCAGTTAATATAAATTTAAAACAAAAAATGTAACTTTTAAAAAAAACGTTAGACACATTTGTTTTAATCATATTTGCTTTAAAGGATTGTAAATACAAATTATTTGTGAATAAAAAGCAAATTAAACTGTGACAACAAAACGACATTCAGCAAGAGAGAAAGTGTTAAACATTGCTTAAACGCTGTGAGAACCTTTTGAGGTTTCCGTTCTCTCAGCGTACACTAGATAACTCAAGTTATCTTACGCAACGCAATGACAAGAAGGAAAACAGACCCTAGCACACAGAAAGAAAGATGGAGTCTACTTGAACTGTGAGGTAAGAGGCCGTTTAACAATGAGGTCACTAATAATAGAGTTTGACTGTGAGGTCAGAAGAGTCCCTCTGTTAAACACACCAGAGAGAGTGAGCTGTAAACAAAACGTGTGAGATACCTTTTTGCAAGGTTGTGTCTCACACAAAGATGTGTCTCATAATAGGGCAAAAAAATTATGAAGTTAAGCAAACTAAACAGTTAAGCTCATTTAGTTTCTTTGTTCTTTTTTATGCTCTGCAGTTTAAAAGCCCTTTGTCATTATCACTTGACTGCATAATTGTCCAAAGATGAAGCGTTTTTTTTCTAGCATAGTAACCTGCTGTAATAAACAGTTAAATAGGGTGTGAAATATCTCCCCCTGTGGTATCATAAAAAACAACTTTTACACACCATTTAACTCAACCACCCGCATGCACACACACACCAGACCAGCACCAGCTGTCAAAAGGCCAACAACTTACTGTATGACACAGGAAATCTACCAATTCAAAGGTTGGGGAAACTGCATGTTTGTTTGTCTGTTTGTGTGTGCAACCTTCTTTTGCTGACAGATATTACTGTAAATACTGTACATACTATAAATCTCTAATGACAAAACTGCCACAAGAATTGTCCATGAACCTGTTCAGACCGCATCTGGAAGCCTGATGTATTAATCTAGTTTTGGCAGATGCCAGGACAACACAACCTGCGAGACGATTTGAGATTATGTTTGTTTCAGATCGATAAAGAACTGAAATCAAATGCCATAAAAATGGTTAACCATTACACTGATTTTGATGTTAAAAAGGGGGGAAATAGAACAAAAAACTAATTATCTTTGTTTTAATAACACACAAAAATTTTCTTGGCAAAAGAAGTCCCATGAACTTGTGTGACCTGCAGACATCCTAAAGGCAGAAACCCATAAAAAGCGCAGACAATACTGCTCACATCTTCAAACATAATTTAATACTTTAATAAAATGACATTGTAAGAGTTGTAACAATTGTGACTATGAAATGGTCTTTGATGTTTTTGATATGTTGCGGCCATAGATTATTTCCAGGTTTTTTCCACATTAATGCATTCACATTTGGAGAAAGGGGGGGAGAGAGAGAGAGAGAGAGAGAGAGAGAGAGAGAGAGAGAGAGAGAGAGAGAGAGAGAGAGAGAGAGAGAGAGAGAGATGTATGTGTTCATTACTCTTAGGAATAAAAAAGACGAACAGATCACACAGAGGACCTCTGTATGATATCAGCACTTCAGTTGGAAAATGCAAACAGGAACTTTCCAGATCAGTTACACAAGAAGCAAGCACATAGTACAAATACATAACCAATGCACAACACATACCAACGTTGCATTAAACATCTGTCTGTTGAACAGCTCTACTATCTAAAATTTAGAGTCAATGATCAGATTCTTTCAAAGATAGGCACAGAATCCAATATGGTCAGCTTTACTCTTCACTGCCCCCCTGAGTGAGTGCTGTCAATACTACACTTCAACTCAAACTAACTTCACAAATTACACTTCTGATCGTTTTTGTGTTAACCATGATACATGTTACTGTGATATAAAAAAATTCAGGGAAATAAGAAACAAATGTGAACATAACTGAGAACGGAGAGCAGAAATACATACAAAATCGAGAAAGAACACTTTCTCATATCATGAAAAAATACACAAAATATTTTATAAGATTAAACAGACAGCACATTTAATTATTTAACAACTAAACTGCTTTTATGGGAGCACAGAAGAATTCTATGTAAAATAAGCACAATATGTGACGTGTCTGCCTGCAACAATAGGATGACTAAAAGTATATTTTATTTATACCTTATCTGTCATGTCCTGTTCTTTATATTTGCACTGTTAAAGGTTACATTATTTTATCATCTGTAAGTCATGTGCTATTGGCAAGTATTTGTCATTTCAATAAATAATATTCTTTTCATTTAAGCCAAGCCTTAAAGTCAAAGGTCTCTATTGTTGCTCATTATTTCAAAGAGTCCACGAGGTAACGTTTCATTAAGAAAATAAATTGTATGTAAACGTCTCACTACAAAAGACAAAATGTTAAAGTTCACACTCTTCAGACTTTGCTGGTTAAAGTGACAATAGTAACTCATTCATAGAGAGAAGTGAATTTGCATTGAATGGAGGCAGAGTGATGTCCTTCCCCACTGGTGCTTTAAACATCCTCTCATCTGTTTACTTTCCCATCCATGTCCCCTTAGAAAGAGAAAGAGTGAGACAGAGAAAAAGAGAGGTCATGTTTGACTGAAATAAAGAGGTTTATGTGCCAGTTACAATTCAAGATCCCCATGTGTGTGTTGTTATTGTCTTCTCACAGAGAGTGTGCAGGAGGCAGAGGAGGAGTTTACTTGATTTGTTACTGTAAATGAATCCAATCAGAAGCAAGAGGAGTTATGCAAGCATCACTGCCCCTTTAGTTTACTGCTTACCACAGTATTCTGCTGAGACTTTACATTCTTTATCACAGACACGTTCCTGGAAAGATATACTCAAGTGTAAACATGTGTAATATTTGCTGAGATTTGGTCCCTGCACACCTATGTCACTCAAGGGACAGATAAATGCTTCCAAAACACGTCATAAACATTGTTTTTATACATTATTATTACATTACAAACAAAGGACATTTATGTTGTATATTTATTTGATTTAGCATTTTTATAAAATATAGAATTTGCCGCAAGTGTGTCCACACAGGATGTTTGTTCATAAATTCATTTGAAATTATCTTAGTTTAACAATCTAACAAAACAATAGTCATCAACAGTATTATTAATATAGCCTACTAGTTACTAATAAATACTTTACGTTTACTAACAATTACTTTTAAATGTAACAGACCCGCAAAACTTTCATGTCATTTTATTTTCACGTAATCTTTATTAATTGTCAATATCTGTAAATAAACAGATCTATTACTCTAAGGCGTATAATGTGATTATTTTTCCATCAAAACTAATTACAGTATCTATTTAAGGCTTAAAGACAAGAAATGTATGTTTAATTCAATTTCGCGTCGTCTCAGTGAAGTGTCCTTGCGCAGGTCACACTTTGGTCACACGCGCTTTTTGACGCAGCGCCTCACTTCTTTGTCCTTCTTCTTCAATCACTCTTTCAAATTTAATTCTTAAACTTTTTAATAATAAAAACGTTACTTTCAGCAAGAGTGCCTACTGGGTTATTGTGTAAATAGCCACTGGGACAGATAACAACATGTGACATTATTCAAAGAAAATCGTTTGGAAAGTAGCCTAACTGAAAAAGAGCAAAACGTTGTTTAAAAACACATACGAAAAGAAAAACAGATCACTTTACATTAATTACTATTAGTGGTCTCCTTTATTTCGTTGGCTCTGTATTAAAGCAATAAAGCAGATAGTTTCCTTACCTTACCAGCAGGTGACGCGCTTTCACGGTATTTGCCGCAAAAATGATGATGTAGTCGTGGGCTCCGCATCACACGACGTTCACTCTGCACTACAGGAATGACATGATAACGTTACACTAACAACATTCGTGTTAACTGTATCGTGTTATTATGATAAAGCTAAAAACCCCAACTGTAGCATTTTTTAAAATTCATGACATAACTTTAGTTGATGATAACACCAATTAAGATTAAAAAACACATTTTCAACCGCTTCAATTAAAAAAAACGTATGCATATCCTATTTTTACAATTATTCATTATATTAATTATTATAATAATAATAACTTTATAATTTATTTAATAAGTTTAATATCAATGATTCTGGTTCAATTTAATATAGTTTAATTTAGAAGGACCATCTGTCAACAGTGAGATAAAATTATTTCCTTTCATCATTGCCCTCCGCTCTAGTCTATTGGCAGAAAAAAGTGCTAAGATGTGTGAAAGTCATAAGCCTTTAGTGTCACCATCTATCCATTCATCCTCTCTCTCTCTCTCTCTCTCTCTCTCTCTGGTCACAGGAGACTGATTAAATGGTTGTGCGTGTGAAGAGCTGAGACAGGCGAACAGCGTGCTTAGCAAATGCTCTGTAATCATATTAGCCAGCACTTCACCAGATAAAGCAGAGAGAGCAAATCACCACCAACATATAATGGACCTCAGAAACCTCATCAAACAGGGAGGGTGGAAAAGATGTATAAGAGTTCAATTGTTTTCAATATACATTAAAGCTAACTACGCACACAAACACAGAGGCGCAGTGCATTCAAAGCAACTGCAGAACTTACAAGGCCTGCGGGCTTCCTGTCAAGAACAGCGGGCACTGCCCAGGACAAACCAGTGATCCGGACACTATCACAAAAGCCTGCAGCTGCTAACAGTCACAATACTCTGGAAGGCAATGCACAAAATGAGAAGTAAGGTTATGCAGACTTTCTGTTTGACAATATATTTAAGTTATTATTTTAAACACAGTTTTAAGTTGAATTGGAGTACATTATAAGAAAGTTATACGTTTAAATGCAGCTGGACAAGTGTCCTCGGGAGAAACACAAGAGAAAGAGGTACATTTGCAGTTTGTCAGAGATCCTGGTCTTTATCAGACCGCTGGTGTGTGTTAAGAGAGTTCTCTCTGTCTATCTATTTTGGGGCAGCACCTTAGTAAGCACATCTGAGTCTTCAGAAACACATCACACAAACACTCTCACACACACCGACACACAATATGTCTCACTTAGTACATATCTCTAAACTTGGGCTGTAGCCACAAGCCAGTCTGGGAATACAAACTATTTTAAGTACGAGTTTCTGTTGTTTCCATGGTAATAAACAATGGTTTTCTATGAGAAATTGTGAAAGGAAAACACACGCACCTCACAGTCTGAGATTAAAACTGGCATTGCTGCAGACGTGATGTCTCAGGTCAGTAAGGGGTCAGCAGTACATAACCTCACTCAAAGAAGAATATCCACAACATGAATTCGACGACTCCCGTTCCGTCTTTGATTGATGGACACGAGGAGAAATGAATGTGACAACTGGCCTGACTGAGACAGAACATAAATCACTCACTCGTACATGCATTAACCTCACATTAAATATACCCACTGTTACTTAAACTCTTTGTGATTAATGACACAATCCAATCAGCTGTTTTAGAAATCACTTCAAGTCAAAAGCAGCAGACTGGTCGTTTCCTGGAAGAAGTCATCAAATAATCAATGCTTTTGATCGGAGTAATGAAGGGATCAGTGTTTGGACAACCACATGAGTATAGCAACATATGCCTTAGACATACCTTTAGAGGCATGTGAAAAATAAATGTTTTTTTTTAAAACAAGGATGCTTAGTAACTGTGAAATAATCCCATTACATCAGAATATTTACAACATCTAATGGACAGTGCCAAAAGTGCTAAAAAATGTAATGGTTTTCATACCATTAGGATCAGCTGTTTACCAATAAAACAGTTACATCTTTATTCTAATAATCGAATAAAACACCTTTATTTAGGCCTTATTGAAATAGGATTTAAAGACAGTTTCGAAGCAACAACATAAACAAACGTTACTGCGCATACCCGCTTTTGTGGCTCAAACTTAACACACATCCGCAAGGAATGGATTATTTCTGATAACAAGCAAAAGAAATAACAAGTAAATAATTTTTTTTTGTTCACCAGAAAACTTTATCAGTAGAGATCCACAGAGAACATAGCTTCCATTAGAACCATTAAAACATTTGTGATGGTTTCTATTGTTATTTTTCAGCAGGATCATTGCTGATCTATAAAATATGCAGCAAACAAAAACTTGCTGATATAAATCCTGTACACACAGTGGGGTAAATATTTATATTTAATGCCTCCTTATTAGATTAAAGGTGTAGATATGGTATGAAATGGATAAATACAGCAAATCAATGAAAGTGGGTTTCATCCAAATATAAAAACAATGTTATCTGTTACCAATATTTGTTAATCCTCTCTTGTAGCACTATTTTAGGGCCTTAAGCTTTCAATGTGTGTACGTTTTTGCCAATCCTAATTAAATTCTTGCTAATGATTCACACTCCAACCACAATGTTAATGCACCTTGTTAATATATTTGAATAAAAAGTGAACACATTATACAGCAAAGTTTGACATAGCCTTTGGCCACTACTTCATAAAACCAAGCCAATTCTCGCGATAGTTGTTTTACCAATAACGAAGAATCAGCATCTATAGTGCGCGAACGAATAGATGGACAGAAGGACGCGCTATAGCCTATAGCCCACAGCCCACACACAGGGACAAACTAAGCGTCTCTTTAATGAACGCTATAGATGAATGAAGAAGGGGCTCGCTGTGTTCATCTCGGTCCCAGCGGCCCGTGAAATGAGCGCGTGTGCGGGTCGCGAGGTGACGGCAGAGTGGCAGCGCGCGCCGTAAGCACATTTCCCGCGCGAGGCTAATTAAACCTCCACAGAATAAGCGGCTTTGGTCCTATTAGAGCTTCAGAGGTCTGTCCCGTTAATAAAGCAACGGGGATCGATGCCCTTCATTACCTTGTGTGCCGTTCCTCTCTAAATAAATGCTTAAAATACCGGATAGATCAAAGCTGTTTGCGGTGAAACGGCTTTTTAAAAAGATGTCGAGGAATGCAGAGGTAGTCATTCATTTTTCCGGCAATGTTTATGATTGTCCCGTTTTGTCAATGCGGCATAAAGCAAATGTGACAGCGCAATTGTTTTTTGCAAATTTTGTTTAAGGAGTTTAAACTTTACCAGACTAACATCTGAATTGTAGTGGGAAGAAATAAAAAACTATTAGGGCGCATGCTCAGGATCTGTGTGTGTGTGCGATCTCGCGGGTCCTACCTCGCATTTAAGCCTTTTAAAATAGGATTGTAAGCAAAAACATATAGAAGAAATTAATAACCCGGTGTCATCAGGGAATAACATTGTGTTAACACAGGCACCGTGTGTATTGTTATTTTAATGCCCTCCACATCAAAAGAATAATTTATTCATTGAGAATGAATTTACCGGAGTACAGGCAAGAACCTTATTTTCCCATCCTCCCCTGAGGCCGTCATGGCTGACTTGTGTCATATTTACTGTGTAATTGATTTTTAAATGCATTCTTCATCTCGTTCGCCTTTCCTGTTTCCCCACCCAGAGCAATTGATCTCTCCGCGCCCGTTCGCCTCCCTTCACTTCATAAAGAAGAGGAGCAATTTTGCTCTCCTTTTCATTATCACCCTCTCTTCTCCTTGCACGCTCTCCATCTCGTTCGCCACCGCCGAGAGGACAAACCTAGAGACCGTCAGCCAAGAGGGAGCGAAACAAGAGAGGTCAGTCAGAAAGCAGGCACGACGTTGTCACCCCTGGGAGAGATTGCACGAGATCGGAAAGAACCAGCATGCACAATACTTCCTGTAGGAGGTGGAGGGGCGTACAGAGAGACGGAGGCATCGCTAATCAATCCATGGATGCATTGTAAAATCAATGCACTGTATAATTAGGGCAATCCAAGGGTAAAAAAATTGCTGCTCTGCAGTTTAGTTTCTCTGCAGTCAAAGGCCTCTATCTCGGGGTGGATCGAACGCTGCGTTTGGATATACCTCTGTATTCCAAACAACTTTTGGTTTTTGTAGACAATTTTATTCTTAGCTATACTCTGCAAATGACATCACCTTTAACTCTTGTGTGTTGTTCAGGTCTGTGGGACCCATTTGTATTGTATTTAAAACCCAAATTTAAACTCAAGATTTATAACCCAATGAGGTTGTGGGTCCACTAGACTTGTGAACACTGAGTGAGTAACTAAAACATGAACACTATACAAGGGTAAAACGTTGACAGTTTTGTCCCCTCATACAAACGTGAATGTGTAGAGATCACAATGATGAGATCATGAGCTGCTATCAGCACCCTTAGCATTCCAAACACAGCGCCTGTTGTCCTTCAGTCAAACCATAGTCAATGCCAGCCAAAGAAAAAACAGCAGGCTTGGCACTGGAGACCAGGGACTGATGTCATTTTTATTGAATACCTATGAAGTTCTCTTAATGTCCATAAGTGATAAATTCTGCTCATATAAAAAACAACGTCAAAATCACTGTCAATGAAACCCTTGAAACCTTCCACCAGCTTAAGCAGCAGCCAGTTAAACCAGCTGAACACCAACGTGGCAGGTTAGTGACCATTTAAAGAAAGATTGGCCAGACTATGAGACAAGTAACACCAGTAAACCAGTTTAAGCTGATTCAGGACGTTTTTTTATCATCATCTTTCTCTTTTTGTCTTTAGTCACTGTACTGTACCCCCTGTGCTCTCAGTCTCCTTACACAGCCCCTCTGGCTTCCTTTGCTCTTCTTTCACCTCTCTGCTGTGGTCTCATTTCTATTTTCAGTCCTCTTCTGGTCTTTCTCTGCTATAAGTAGCCCTGCTTCAGCGAAATCTCAGGTCTCTAATGCTGTGAGAGCTCAGTTTAACCTGGTACAGGTCAGTGCAGATTCACGTTTCCATTCAGTCAAAGCTCCAACTGACATCACCAAGAGCTAAAATAAAGCTTTCGATACAGTTTTCTATACACAGCTATTAGAGTCATACTGTGAATCTCAACTGTCTCACTTACATGATGTGTTTCAAGATCAAATTATGCTTGCTTTAAGAAGATAAAAAAAACTAAATAACCTTAGACCTTAGGCAATTCCATGTCAATTTCAACCTTACCATGAAACAATATTTCAAGTATTTACCAAAGGTTTTTACTATGCTGACATCAAAGTGTCAAAATGTGGTGGTTTAAATGGTGGTCTCTCTTAAAGTTTCTGTGTTCTGTAAAAGTTCTGTGTTTCACTGTATCATTATATGTGACCCTGGACCACAAAACCAGTCTTAAGTAGCATGAGAACATTTGTAGCAATAGTCAAAAATACATTGTATGGGTGAAAATGATAGATTTTTCTTTTATGCCAAAAATCATTAGGGTATTAAGTAAAGATCATGTTGCATGAAGATATTTTGTAAAATTCCTACCGTAAATACATCAAAACTTTATTTTTGTGAGTGGATGCAGCAAAATCGCTAACAAAATTGCCCGGAAACACGTCTACAAACTTCACTCGCTGCTGCTGCTCTTTGGGAATTACTCACTCAAGTTTGGTATTTATGTAAAGCTTAGAATTTCAGCTTTCAGGTTCATCTACTTTCAACAATGACAATACAGTGGTAAGACATTAGAGAGAGTTAAAACAAACCTGTTTCTTCTTAGCAACTGCCTGCTACAGCGCCTCTGATGGACAATTTTAAAGGTGATTTTCTCAATGATGTTATAGCACCCTCAGATTCCAGAGTTTTAAATAGTTATATCTCGAGCAAATATTGTCCTATCCTAACAAACCACATATCAATAGAAAGCTTATTTATTCACCCTTAAGACTGGTTTTGTCATAATTTATTTTCTATGAAGATGAATCCTTTCTCCATTTGTTGTGTATTATTGCTTCTCGTTTGTGCATAATTTTTTTTGTGCTTTTTTAGTTAGTTTGTTTTACTAATTAAAATAACCTTAAAGATGCTCTGTTGGTTGTCTTTTGTTCTGAAAGTGCTTCTGAACCAGTGTGTATATCCCTATCAATTATGTCAATTACATTATATAAATAACATCCATTATATAGGTATGGTTTGAGCTGTTTAGCGCTAGTTACATTTATTTACATTGGCCTATAGCTCTAGTGAACATTCCGGGGTGACCGGGTTTATACTATCCTTTAGGATCAATGCAGGTGAGAAGTAAGTGTTGTTTGAAAATATGACAAACCTATAAACAACACCACAAAACAAAGATTTGAATTTAAAAAAACAGATAGAGGTGCAAAAAACTTGGTATAGCCATAACAGGTGTCCGATATTCCTGGTATAGGTTGGATAAAGATAACTAGAACATAGTTTTAGAACATGCTTTTTCTATTTTGATAGGACTGGGACAGTATAGACAGACAAGAAGCGATGGGTAGGAGCAAGGGCAGGATCAGGAATACCACAAGCCGGGATTTAAACTCGGGTCACCCAAAGAAACTTTTTAAACAGTAGCCTACATTTACACAATAAATGGTGTCCAAGTTAGAGCCAGTTATTTGTGCTATTAAAAACAACAGAACTTGTAATAATCAAACATGATTAGCTCAATTGTAATATATAAAATATCAATTATTTCTATTTATAATTAAATATATTTACATTTCTTTAACTGATTTTCATTTACTGTGACCAATGCAATAGCATTGTGTGCATGTAAGCAGGTTAACAGCGTTTGCAGAGGCATGAGTGACATCATCATGTGGTGTGGTGTATTGCGGAGTTCCAGTCTAAAGGAGTTTTACTGCAGTGTTCTCCATACTGTTGTGAAAAGTCTTTAATGCAGACATTCTACTCCCAATGCAGCAAAATACAGCAGTTCACCCTACTGTGATGTATATATCGTTTCTCTCTAACATAACACAGTTAATCCAGTCCTTAGTGCTGGTAAATGACATCCACATGCACATTGACACACTTACATGCGCACGCAAGGACACGCACAACCTCACATGTAAACCGAAGATCTATGCGCTTTACAGAATACAATTTTTTTTAAATATACTTTACTATGTGATTCGTCTTATTCTCTGTGTGTGTTTTTATCTGTTCATAGATATTTGTCACCAGATATTCCTCTGCCAGACCTGGAGATCTCTGACATCAAATGAGTGCCTCCCAATTATGCAAAATGTTAAACTTTCAATGTCAGTTATTGGCCAGCAGAGGGAGACCAGCATCAACCTCAAAGCGCCTCTTAAAGAGGATACCGGTGCGGATTCACCCAGATTTAATCAATTGTAATTATCTAGTCATGATGTCTTACAGGTATATTGGCTTTCCACACAATTGAACACATTTCAAACAGATTCCTTTCACAGAGGAAAATTTCTTTGAACTTTGAATGAATGCAAATGCCACAGTGCCTTCACTAACAACTGCAGAAAGTGAGATAAAGATGTGCAATTAACGAAAAGTGTAACCGAATGAATGGATGAAATGGAAAAAAGTAACCAAAAAAAGAAGAGGGACGAGGAACAGAGAGTCCTGCAGGAAAGACGGTGATGCTGTGGAGGATTGTGGAAATGAGAAATAGAGTGCTGAGTCTGACTCAAGCCAAGTGGAGGCCTTCCCTTTCTTTATCTCTCTCTCTCTCTTTCTAACACGCACACACATACACATATACCGCTGCTTCTTTCTTAATTACTGCATTGATTGCTGAAGCTCAAGGCTGAAGTGCTTTGGAGAGAGAGAGAGAGAGAGAGAGAGAGAGAGAGAGAGAGAGAGAGAGAGAGAGAGAGAGAGAGAGAGAGAGAGAGAGAGAGAGAGAGGGTGGTGAATCCAGGTTGGTCGGTGGACGTGTGAATGGCATTTGCCCCACGCAAACCAACGCCTTGATCAGAATGTGTGTTTCTGTCTGTTCAGAAGATATAGGGAAAGGATGAGACAGGCTTATAATTTCTGAAGGTTAATGTCCTGCAGATTTTACAGTATAAATAAACCTGTTGTGCAACATTAAACAATTACAATCAATACATATCAACAAGAAACCTAATTAGGTTTAGTAGACAAGCAATTAAATATTAGTGCTCTCCATAAACAAATTTACTGTCCTAATTCAATAACACTAAATATCAAAGAGATACACATTCAAGAGAGTTCGGACATTCTCTGATTGAGGATTGATTCTCTCCGAGGCAGAAACAGTTGGGAAATAATTTATTAAAAGCTCGCTGTGATAAATAAAGCTTATTCTCCGTTTACTTAGGGGAATTTGAGGGAGCGCTGTGTAAAGTCGTTCATTAGATGGTCCCTTTGGGCAAAGGTTCAGGTTTGACGGCTTGACCCCTGACCTGTTCAATAGCCACCTGAATGATTATACATCGAACACTCTCGGCGGATTTCTAAAAGCTCGATCAATACCTGGACGTCCCAAACGCACATATGGCCACACAAAACATACAGGGGGACTTAATTATACTGGGATAATTTCGCCTGCAAACAAACCAAAACAAATACAAAGAAGTTACGCAGCTAAAACGCCACACGCTGAACTAAAACAAACGCTTGACATTTGTCTGTAAAACAAAGCGGTGTACAAAAAGTCAATAACTCATGCTTCAATGAGTTCATCTTACAGGCTGCTTTAGCATTCAATTGGGCTGCCCCTGACATTTTGGTTGCCCTCCAGTCCCTTCCGCGCCGCTCCTGTAATCTCTCCGCTTTACATGCAGAAAGGGCCTGACATGCTCCATCAAACAGGCATAAATTTAGCATGTCCCCTAAATAAACCTCTGGCTACGGGCCCTCCAGGTGGAGGTTACAGGGTCTCTGAGGTGTGTTCGCTGTACACAGCTCAACCGTGCTGAAGTAATTCCTTTTACATCAGACAGAAAACGATTAAGATGTGTATTTGATGCTGTTGTCTGTGATCAGGTGCATTTATTTGTGTAAAAAGGTGTCCAAGAACTAGACATGAAAGTGTTTCACCTCATGCTTCTACTTTTTGGGCTTCAATGATATTACGTGGGCCAAAACGTTTATGCAATCGAGAAGAACAGCAGGCAGAAAATGTAAACTACGTAGGGACTGAAAAGCGAGAGCACATGTTATCTTCAGGGACCGAGTGACCTGGAAAACTCAAACAGGACTTGCAGGTAAGACTGCAGACTCACACGCAAATATCAGCCAATGGGAGGGAGACAGCGCTTAGCAGAAAGGAAGATGAGAGACCAAAAGGAGAACCCGACACACCGTTATTGTTTGTTTGTGCTAAATGAGTATACAGGCAGCACACAGAGTACCCGGCATCGCAGCTACAAACATATGGATTCTTGTATTTAGGTAAGGATTTAGATGTTGAAATGTAACACTTCTGTTTACAAGAACAATAAGACTGAGGACATTTATTGATCGAGAAGAACAGGGAAACATGATCGACAAAAGAAAGACATGGTCCATTCAAGAGAACCTTTGAATAAGTTGTTCTCAGGGAACCAAAATGTTTGTTCTATGGCATCGATGCGAGGAAACATTATGTCATCATTTATTCACCGTCATGTTTTTCAAAACTGTATGACACAAAAGAAGATATTTTAAGAAATGGTTTTGTGTCCATACAGTGGGGGTCAGTGTTGTTTTGTTACCAGCATTCTTCAAAATACCTTCTTTTTGTGTTCTGCAGAAGGAAGAAAGTCATACAGGTTTGGACTCTTCCTTTAAGATATGCTTTTGTTACTAAACTCCTATACACACACACACACACACACACACAGAGAGAGAGAAAGAGAGAGAGAGAGAGAGAGAGAGAGAGAGAGAGAGAGAGAGAGAGAGAGAGAGAGAGAGAGAGAGAGAGAGAGAGAGAGAGAGAGAGAGAGAGAGAGAGAGCATATACATACAAAGATGCTCACAATGATATGCAAACTCACATGTGTTTTAAATTGAAACACAGCAACATAAATAAAGCTAAACTGCAAGCTAATGAGAAAAAGAGAGGAAATGAAAGTGCCTCCCCCTCTCCATCATCCTGTGCAGCATCAGAGAAATCTATGATAGCTGCTGTCCAGCTTATGTGTATTTAGCTGTCATCGAGTTTGATGACATGCATTGATGGATCCTTTCCACTCTGACTACAGTCTATACTGTCTCAGTCATTTTTCTCAATATAAAGCAGAGCGGACTCAATATATGCCACAGGCCAAAGAATGCATGGGTCTGCCTTGACATAGAACAAAATTATTTCTTTTTTCCAATAAGTCAAAGCATTGCAGTCTTTGTTACAATATTGAATTATTGTTGTCTGTTGACAATCCTTGTGGGAAAACAGGGAAAAGGTTCCTCACAGTACGGTTTTTTGCACCGCAAAACGATTCCATTTAACTATGAACGATTTCATAGTTCTGGAACGATTTGCCGGAAGTTCCTGCTTTTTGTTGTGTTCACACTGCAGGAACTGGCCGGAATTTTTGTTTCGGAGATCCTTATTCGGAGGAACATTTTAGCTCCTTCACCAAGGCAGGGTCTAAACCAGCAGGACAGGAACGGTCCGTGATGTAAGCAAACATTGATTGGCCGAGCTTAAATGACGTCGCTGTCGAGAGGCTTACGTCACTAAATACTTCCGTTTGCCAGTGGGTTTGGTTGGGGGCTTTGTTTCATCGAATAATCATATTTTCTTGTATGATTTACTTTGTATGAATTCATGTGAAATAGCCACTTTGTAAAATAGTCTTGTAAGATCACACTGGATAAAATCCAAATCATAAGTGACACTGATTTAATGAAATCCTTTCAGTTGTAAGACAAAAATGTGACGGTCACATTACCTATACAATTTAACCCCTAATATTTATCAGCAAGACATATTCCCCCAACATTGATTTATGATAATGGTAATCATAACAACAACCACCTAAATGGTCTCATGAACTTAATTATTCCGAGATTCAGATCTACCATAAAGACTGACAAAAAAATCACATGCATCAAAAACAACTTTTTAAAATTTATTTTCTTTCTACCATTTGTTTCATATAAATAAAAGCGTCAAAAATGGTCATGAGACGTTTTAATAAATAGCAAAACGTCCAATGTAAAGTCTATCTGGCTATCGAGTTAGTATTGTCGCCTTTAATAGTAACACTCGCCGCTGTGTCGTATGCAGACCACAGAGGCCTCAGCGGGGCCGCAGGCTGGATTTAGATTCTTCCCCAGCCGGAAGGATCCCTGTTCAGACAGCGCTGCCAGCGGCAGTCAGTCTCACTGGCAGACATGCCATGCAACATTCCTCATGAGCCTAGTTTGGCCGTGTTAAGAGCGACCTTGAAATGCGACACGGAACAATAAACTATAAAACGGCATCCAGGCGTGTGGCACAAAGAAGGAAAAGGAGTGATGGAAGGGGAGGAAATTGGGTGACACCTGTCATTCTGTGTTTGTTTTATAGACGACAGTGGGCAGCTGGGTCGCTAGGCTTCTTCGTTTTTTCTGGCACCTAACCCCCCCCCCCCCCCCGCCTTCATTTCTGTGCTCTCCCTCTTTGGTCAGAGTTTGGCAGACTCAGCAGAACATAAGCAACGATTCAGTCACTGACCTTCAGGGGCGAGGAAAGGAGGCGGGGCCAGACGAAGGGCTACAGGAAGAGAGAAAAAGAGAGGGTGGCCATTGACAGCTGCATAAAACTGCTTTACACAAATGGTAGGGTGCAGGTCACCGAGAATCAACAATGGCTTATTTGATCTTCTGCCACCCTTTTACTTCCCTTATCTCTCTTTCTCTTCTTAATTTCTTCTCTTTAACCTGTAGCTTTAAGATCTCATGTGAAAAAGATGACCTGCACCAAACCAAAGACAAAATACAATGAAAATGTATAGGACATTACAAAGACATTCGACTGTCCAGGACGTTGCTTTGAGCTCCTTCTACATAAAGTGCACGTGCTCCTTTTAAGCCAGAGCTGTAAGGGATTTTTAGCATATGGATAACTGGGGTAACGCAACAAACTGCGACTTCATTTGTAAATAAAATATTACCCAGGACTTTGCCCATGGGTAACTAATTACTAACACTAACATTAATAAGGCATTAAACTAATGAAGGCACACACAAACATGTTCACGCCGGCTTCCCCAGATATCTATTTCAATTTCCATTTACATATATATTTAATCATTTAGCAGGCGCTTTTATCCACAGTGACTTACAAATGAGGGAAAGCAAAACCAATTCATCATACAGGAGTCAAAAATGGAAGGGTAAATGCAGGAAAGTGCAGAAAATATGTTTTTGTTAAAGGGATAGTTCATCCAAAAATGAAAATTCTGTCATCATTTACTCACCCTCGTGTCATTTGTATGACTTTCATTCATCTGCAGAACACAGAAGATATTTTGAAGAACGTTGGTAGCCGAACAACAGTGGTCCCCATTGACTTGCATTGATTTTGTGTCCATACAACAGAAGTAAACGGGTACCGCCATTCTTTCACAGAGCATGGCCTTTTTTATGGGGTTTCATTGAGGCATCTATGGAAAGAGTGTGTGTCTATTTAAAAAAAAAAAAGGGACGGGGGGGTGATAAATCTCGAACAGGAACAAGCATGTGCGAGTCTGCCATGTTTTATGAAACGCACTCATAAGCAACACTAAGTGAAACACATTAAAGTGGCTTGGGTTTGCCACCGCAGCCATTAATAAGCAGAAATACACGCATGGCTAATTTATTAACGCTGTACGTCTGACATTCATTATGAGCCTCAGCGCTCTCCCTGGGCGTATAAAAAAGAGAGGGAGATTAAAAAATGAAAGCAAGCATTTGGAATGGAAAAGATTTGGCAGAGGAACACACTGGGGTGTCAGCGATCTCCTCTGATTAACGCACGGTTACGCTGGAACTCAAATCAATATAAGACCACCAAAAGACAAATTGGATGGTGGCCAAATTACAGATAGCATGCTCTTAAAAAATGTGGAAGTTTTTAGGTGCTTAAACATAAATTAGCACTGATGGGAGGAAAAGAGAGAGAGAACGGGGGAAATTAGCTGATAGAAGAGAAGTTACAAAAGTGTAACAAATCAGGGGTCGAGGAACATGCAGTCGAGTTGATTGATTGTCAATCTCATCATTACCGTATCATCGGAAACTCCCACAAACCATTTAATACCAAACTCTCTCTAATGTAAAGTGGAACTAAGGTGGTTAAAGAAAAATGGTCCTTTAACAGAGGGTCTGTTCTCATCAGATCATGAACAGGAAGGGAAAATAATGCTAAATACAACATAGTATAATTGTGCATTTAGGATAGCAAAATAAACAGATGTAGCAAACTAAAAAAAACAGAAGAAAAATGTATCAAAGGTTGTGTATCCATACACATTCAGTTCACTTGCAATAGAGGATGAACATGGATAACACCGACAACAATGTCCCTAATGCATGAAATAATTGGCTTAATAAAAATTATAAGTACATAATAGAAATACATTTTAATATTTGACATGTTGTTTGACAAACACAAAAAATAGAGACAGAACGTCAACCGTGTCACAACTTTAATGAACAGAATATCTCCACTGTCCTGTGAAATATCTGAAATCTTGTAGTGTTCTCTTTATTTTTTTGTTAGTTACTCTGATTGTCTTTCTATGAATGTTAATCAGTGTTGTTGCCAGATGTTTGAGCATAATAATGTTGAGTAATGTAAAGAAAGCATTATTTGGAGTTATGCTTTTATAGGAAAAATGATGTAAAATACATTAACTGCCTCGTTTTATGTACAAAATTTAGCTGAATAATAAAACTTAACTATTTATTGAAAAACAAAAAATTTAAATATACACTGCAGATGTTTTCTTGAATAATTGAAAAAGAGGTACTTTTTGGCACTAGGCCTATTTTGTTACCACCTTTATATTTTTAGTGTTGTACAATTACAAAGTAAAACATTTCAATTACAAAAATGCTTAAATATATATTATTACAATCACTATTAAATTATTAAATATTTGAAAAATCTGAGAATAAATCATTAAATATATAAATTATATAAATCCCACATATAAGATTCAAAAAAATCGTAGAAAATATTGATAAATATACTAGTACTAGATACTAGTACTATACATAATGCTACATATGCTGGCTATAGAGCATTCTGTTTAACCCAGAACATTCCTTAAAGTCAAACCTAATGGACCAGGCCAATGGTTGTAAATATACCATGTATTTTTCAAAAAGATTGTAAACAGTCACCTTTTCATGTCCAACAAACTGAATCCGCTATTACACATAAAACAACACCGCCGAGCGATCCCGTACGTGAACTGCACTGAAGTGTAATGAAGGGCAGCTGCAGTCAGACGGGTTACCACTGAACGGCTCAGTGTTACAATCAGGTAATGCATTATAAATCTGCTACATCAAATCCTATTGTTCCAAAGTGGCAGAGAGCACCTCAAGCGCTCAAGAACATGCGTAAAAGCCCTGCGTAAAACAGCAGTGTGTGAACTTTAAAAATGAGCTGATATGCCAGACTCATAAATTTGGACCATGACATTTCTAAGCGAAGGAAATGTTTTTGCCATCCCATCTTTGTACTTGGCATGCATGTTATCAATATTGCTGAACCCAGCGAGAACAGAAGGAAGAAGCTTTAATGACTTGAGCCTCTGCCCCAGCCAACTATCTTAAGAAATAGAAATCATGTGCTTGAGTGTTTTACAACTAACTCACTGCAAAGAAAGAGAGAGAGAGAGAAAGAGAGAGAGAGAGAGAGAGAGAGAGAGAGAGAGAGAGAGAGAGAGAGAGAGAGAGAGAGAGAGAGAGAGAGAGAGAGAGAGAGAGAGAGAGAGAGAGAGAGAGCAAGCAGAGGAATATCCTGAAGAGGTTAAACTCTCTCTCTCTCTCTCTCTCTCTTTCTATCAGCGGAGCCGCTGCATATCAGCAGTTGGCATCAAACTTATTTTCTTCAGCACATCTCATTTCATCTAATGCTCACATTGTATGGACACAAAACCACTGAGACATTTCTCAAAATATCTTTATTTGTTTCTCACAAAAAAAATCATTGGTTTTGAATGACTTGAAAATGAATGAATATTGACAGAATTCAATTTTTTGGCTGATCTCAAGTCTGTTGACTTGGAGCTTTTTCATGGAGTTTTATGATGTTTATCTGCCCTAATTTTGCTGTTCTAAATGGTTCAATTACCTGAAATTGTGTGACTGTTTGGCAGCTATAACTGGAAATCACTATTGACTTCTTTACTTTCTCTATAAATCATTAACATCATTTTGTCACATTAAATCCTGGACACCAGCCTTAAATACACCAAAATCCTAATGAACCTCAGGGGCCATTCCGGCCCTTAAAGCAACACCTCATTCAATTACCAGTCAGATAATCGTCTGATGTTAAGAGAATTAACTATGATTTCTAAAAGGGTCTGATGCCAAAACCAGACTGCAACTCCAAACGAGAACGCAGTGAAATCGTTACAAAAACTCGTTTAAAGAGAGAGAGAGATTGCGGGAGGGTGGTAGCGTAGTGGAAGTTGTTGTAGCAGTTCATCACTGGCGTCTGGAGGACGGAGGCGAAGAAAGAACACAGCGTAACAGGAAGACAAAGAGAAACAGCTGGCACTTTACTGCGGCATCACAATGGCAAAGAAAGGAAAGCTGCTTGCCAACCTCTAGAAAGAAAACTGAAGACAGCTCCAAAGGAGAGCCAAAGGAGCAGAGGATTGTGGGATACGTGAAACCTGGCACAGTGAATAAGGCAACGGGGCCAATCCTCAGGGACAATATGCTAATTATAAAATCAGACAAAGGTCAGGTGACCCAATCCTGCTTTACTTTCACTCCTGCACCAGATGTGAGCTTTCTATTACTAATATATATTTCTCTTTTGTCTGGTCCTCTCAATATCCAGTTTGAACTATTCTATGACATTTCTTACCAATAATTATGTTTTCTTTAGCAAACAGTTGTCTTCATTCAGCCTCTGCTCACTGGACTGTTTTGGTGCAGTAGCGGATTCAAGGGCCCGTCCTCAGGCAGGAGCACTGCGACTGGAGAGATGAATGAAAATCGTCCGGATTAATGAAGCGATTTCAGGACAGTTGAAGTTACTGACAGCTCCCCTAAACTTCCAACCCTGCCTCCTTTAACATGAGTAATAGCCCCACGCCAGCACAGCCCCTGATATTTAAACTACCGCAGTAAATCCATTTATAGAGAATACACTCATACGCCAAATCTAGACAAGTCACAAACAAACACACAATATAATAAAAAGAATTCAGCGACGCTTTAAGGTTGTATTTATTATTTTTTTGTTGATGTTAGTTATGCCAATCCAATTGCTTATGTTAGTTCATTGTGCATTGATTGATGAGCTAAGATTAATAAATGCTGTTTCGTTATTAGTTTATAGTTAATGCATTAACTAATGTTAACTAATACAACCTTATTGTAAAGTGTTACCAAGAATTCCAACACAGACACATAACTTGACACGTACCCTCAATAAATGACATTAATGAGTCAATTGTTCACTTAACCAAATGGCAGCAGAATCTTAACTATGAATATGAGACAAGATTATAGACGGTTTCATTGGATGCACGCGCTAGCCCGAAGTTAACTTCGTTAACTGTGTACTGTTCGGAAATAATATAACAATTTATTTTATATTTAATTTAAATTAACATTCATTTATATTATTATTTTATTGTATATTAATTGTATTAAATTACATTAAAACTACTCACCCTTTATTGATTCTTTGCGGAGGTCCACCAGAAAAAGATAATCATATCTTAACAGAAAGTATGGGTTGCAACATTATACACAAAAAGCACGATATGGTCACATGATAAAATATGCCACATTATTAAAAATAATCAAAAATAATGTAATAGACTTAATTTTTTTATAAATATTATTATTCGATGATCATTCTGTCATTACAGTAAACTACAAATTTAATGTTTTCCATATTGTGTCATTATAAATCAAGAGAGTTCAGTGTATTAATACGGCAGTGTATACGTGTGTGTGTGTGTGTGTTGGTGGGCGGGTGTGATCACTCCTGTCTGTATCATCTCCACTGTCTGTTTACTGCAATGCAGGAGTTGCTCTTTGACTGTACGCTCAGTGGAAAGCACACCGGAGCTCTCCTCACAGAGACCTTTATGTCAGTTCCCGTCTGAGAGTTAGAAACATCACTGTTTGTTTTCTGTGCTCTTATTTACAGTCTCTACGCCATGACAAACACCTTCAAAAAGACTTGAACAGAAGTGACACTAAACTGTCCTCATCTTTCTTTCTTATTGCTTAATTCTTCATTGACTCCACCCACTCTTTTTGCATATCAGTAACATTGTCACTTTCTAAAATGTTGAAACTAACACACCATTTCTCAACAGTTTATTTTTTACATATTTGAAAGAACATTGGGGAGTGTGGGGAACTTGGGTGGTTGCCAGGGCTTTGCTATGCGGTTGCTGAGGTGCCGAGCGTTTTTATTACATTACAGTGCAGTTGCTAAGATGTTCCGAGTGGTTTCTATGACATTGCTAGGGGGTTGTTCTGGATGGTTTCTTGGTGGTTGCTTACTGGCCCAAGTCAGAAAAGCTTATCCAAGCCTCTCTCAGGGTCATCATTTCCTCAATGTAATTGGATTTCATCACCAAATCTTCATTGTAAAGCAACATTGATGGCCATATAGCACAAATTAACCCCAAATTGAAATACTCAACATTATTAGACAATAAAATCAGTGAATCTTGCTGTAGCAAACAGCGCTAATAGAAGAAATGAGGTAAATTCAGAGAGAGCGTGCTGTGGTGCAGTATTGTGTGCCAGTATTTGGGTGGGGTTTGAGTCATCGGCTCAGGACTTTATTGTGGTGGTGCTTCAAAGGTTGGATGCAGCAATGTGCATAAAATAAATATGCAACAATGGTTTAGAAATTATTTGCGGGAAGATTGTTAAACTGTACTTTTAGTATTAGATGGAAGGGTGTGAATTATGAGGGCATTTGGAGGTCTAACCATAGCCAATTTGGGCTAAAATACAGGACACATGAGATAAATGATCACACAGTACTAAAGAAATAGGTCACAAAAATGTTGTCCATTTGTTAAAATAGTCTCTGAAGACGCAACATTTTATTTTGTTCCAAACCTCAGCAGACTCTCAAAGAAATCCTTTTTAAAATAAGAATTGCAAAATGTGTATGCTGCTTGAATATCGTCTTTTGCAGTCAATGGAGTTGGAGCATTAACATTCTGGCATGCGGGAGAGTCTCTGAAGGTCTGGTATCAGTCAAGCTGTCCCTTCCGAGCACGAGTGACCTGCAGTGGTGAAGGAGGACCCTCGGGAGATCAGGAGGGACACCCACACAGCCTCGCTGCTTTCCTGCAATGCAGCCACAACCCACAGAAGAGGAAGAGTCAATTTAACAGCAATCATTCCCCTCGATCACAGCCGCCTGTAACCTGCCACCTCTGCAATGATTTTATCATCCTTTCTCCCTCACCCGTTATCTCCTCCATCTCTCTTTCGCTTTGAAAGTCCTCCCTCTTCACTGTAATAGACCAACAGAGCGCACAGCGCAACGGGAACGCCTGCTTTTTTTAGTGGCCTTGGTGCTGTTTTTACACATTTTTTACCCATAGCCATTTATGATTTTAAAAATACACTGGTAAAGAGTTCCAAGCCATAAACTGAGCCATGAGCCATAAGCAAATCAGCTTCAGAGATAATATAGCTCAGTATTTTATACTTAAAGGTGCTGTGTGTAATATTTAGGAGGATCTATTGACAGAAATGCAAAATAACTATGTCTTAAGAGGTGTATAAAGACCTTACATAATGAAGCGTTATGTTTTTATTATTTTAGAATGAGTTATTTCTATCTACATACACCGCGGGTCCCCTTACATGGGATTCGCCTTGTTGTTTCTACAGTAGCCCTAAATGGACAAACTTAATCTATAAATAAATATATATATGTATGTTTCTGTATTTATAGATACAAATAAATCTACACACCACACATATATTTTATAAACACAAATATATTTAAGCTTCACCTGTTAAAATAAGACTTAGATTGCAATGACTATTATGAGTGCCATGTATGCCTATGACGTTGCTATAATGCATAATAATGAATAAAGGAAAAATTTGTACATTATTTATAAAGATTGTATTATATTGCATTTTCTGGTTCCTATAGTAACAGTGATTGGTGTATTGCAATTCAGCGAGTTATTCAGCAAATAAAGGTATCCGTGTGGGGTTTTTTTTGGTGTCTGGTTCAAATCTTAACAGCATTTCTCTGAAATCGCTTCATGCACCTTTAACCACCTCTCAGAGGTTCTGCCTTAAAATGTTTATAGGTGATCCACTCTCCAAGGAAAAAAATACATCTGAATTTTATTTCTGCAACTCGATTTTTGCTTCATACCAGTGGGAGAGAGACAAACGTACACAAAAGTTGCAATAAACTATTCACCAAAAAAAGATAAAAAATGAGAACATTAATATACACACTCAAATGTCTTTCTATAGCGCGCGCGCGCACGCACACGCACACGCACACGCACACACACACACACACACACACACACAGCAGGGCTATTTCAGTCCCTTGTGAAAGTTTAGTAAACTCAGCTGCCCCCCCTAGCCCATATCCTGTAGGTGTGTGACAGTGTGTGGAGAGAGAGCTAAATCATAGACTGACAGGGCCTTTCCTTTAATAGATGCCCCCTGTGTAACCAGCCCAGAAAAGGGAAGAGAAGAGGAGACAGCCATTGCTAGATACACACTCATCCATTTGCTGAAACTGTATTATATATGTGCATGCATGTACACACAATGGGGGACTGTTCGTTCGTTCGTTCAGTCAAGTAACATATTAAAACATTGCATTACTCACAAAATAAGTTATTTTCCCAGCATTATGGAAAACAATGCATCTCCTGCAGAGTGGAAGTGCTAATCTTCACAAATTTACTTTATGTTTCTGTTTTTTTTTTGTTCTTTGTCCACTACAAACCATAGCTTTTAGGCACAAATTCCAGACATGGAGGTTTCAATTGTATTTGCCAGTAAGTTTATTAAATTAATTTGTTATATATCCTATTTGAAAGCGTCGCACACACATTGCATACTATACAAACTACTCACACACATCTCTTATATTTACGAAATCTCTCTCGACTTCCACTAAGACACCATATTACATATTCTGCCCACTTGGGGTATGCAACATGTGCATTGAACTGGTAGACAAATTTAATTAAACTGAAGCTAAATAAGACTGACAGCTAAGGAGACAGTGAATGATCACACAAAACACTTCATCCATGACTCATAAAGTAAGAGGAATATCAAACGTTACATTCACTCACTGCTCTTGGTCTCAGCTGAGAGCTGCGATTTGTATTTTAACATATAGTGGAGCCGCTACTGGTTATGAACAATCGTATGACCTGTGTTTATGGCTGAGCTAACTGTTATCCTCTTGACATGCGTTATAGTGTACTTACCCTTATAGATAGTTTTAGATTCGACTGTAATACACCAGACATGTTACAATGATTGAAGAGCATTTTGTGTCCACCTAGACTGTGGGAGATATGAGTTAAACCACTTATCAAATAAAACATTTAAAATGCCTTGGGACAAGGAGCTCTCATTTCTGCTGCAAAAGCTTTGACATTTTAATAGCACTGAATGCTAGAAGAAGTGTGTGTGTGTGTGTGTAAGGGTGTAGCAGGTGCATTTTAAATAGACAGTAACAGGTGATTGAGGATTTACACAAGCACACACACACACACACACACACACACACACACACACACACACACACACTTAGACCACACATCTGAAAAACACTAAAATAACGCAAGCAGAATTGAATTGACTTGTTAAACATAAAATAATTATAAGAGATGTTGGCTTTGTACTTTTTACTCTGACACACAATGGCTGGCAACTCACCCATCAATCTCATTGTGTTGTATCCAGAGGTCTTGATGCTAAATTCCAATTTTTTCATTATCCTTTTTTGAAGACCAAGTTACATTATTATTTCAAAGTGACCTGTATCTGATATCTGCATTTACACTACACACTTCAAGGCAGATACACTGACCTGGAAAAGCTTAAGCCAAAAAGTATTTTTATTGTATAAAATTATGATTATGTTATTATTATTATTATTAGTACTAGTAATATTTTTATTATTAATAGCCTTTGTAATAATAATAATAATAATAATAATAATAATAACAAGAATAATAATTACTATTTTGTTGTTGTTGTTGTGTGACTATTATTACTATTATTATTATTATTTACTTCTTTTGTGGCTTAAGCTTTTTTAATTTAAGCTTGCCATTGAAAAGAGTCATGTGATCACAGTTTGTGCCATCATTCTCCACCTACAATTACCAATGATTATGTAAATGCATCCGATTGATATAATTTATTTTATTAAAAAAAGCCCAAAACTAGTCTGAGAATATCAGAGTCTGTGTGTTTTTCCTGCTTACGCATTCGTGGGTCACATCCAGTCTGTGCAACATGGGAAGAAAAACTAAACTGGGTCACTTGAACCATGTACTATAAATGCAACATAATATAACTCTAGTGAGGGGCCATCAGTGTTGCCAGAACATTACTTTCAGAGTCTCATACACTTTCTGTACTTCATGTGTCCGCTGAGCAACTCGAGAGCAACTTCACTGAGATTTAGAATGCTAATGGATACATTAAACCACCATAGTCATGTGTAAAAGTGCATGAGATCACCAAGGAGAACCTAAATGTTGCATCAATCCAAAAACCCTCCTGAAATGATTCTCAGAATTATAACCAGTACACATCAGAGTTTCCCCAATTACTTTTATTATTCTTGAATAAAACATCAAGGTTGCAATACTTCAATAGTGTCAGTGTGTCAACAGATCATTCATCATTTCCTCAACTCCAGCAAATGCTTCCAGAGTCTATTCGTTACCGTGAAAGTGTTGTTTTTGGCATATAGGGGATTTAGGAAGAGGGCTTCAAAATGATGGAGAGAATAAAAGGGATGAAGAAAATGACACAGTGGGACATCCTGTCACTTTCTTTAATGGAGCATCAATGTGTGAGCGGAGGGACGGAGAACGTGCAGGTCGGGCAGGAAATCCACACAAACTCGATGTACTCTCGCTGTCGATGCACATTAGAGAAATAATCAAAACAAGAGCAACACTGCTCCTCTGCTTCATGAGCACAATAACAAACCGTATTAAGAGATTAAAAAAAAAAATCAATGCAGTTATGCAAGGAAATCATATCCAAATGGATTCTGAAATTACTATAGGAGGGCCTCATATATTTTCAAGGAAGTGGAATGTTTTCTGTTCAATGTCAGTCTAGATGAGATGCAAGCTATTGAGGTTTTCCATTCATGATGTTACAATAAAAGGAAGATATGGACTTCACATTTTCTAGGTTTTCCGAATATGAATTCCATATGATTTCTATTCAGAACATCAGAATGTTAAAACTTTCCCACATAAACACACATCTACAAAATTCTCATTGCTGTGAGGTCTTAAAGTGGTTTTAGGTCGAGAGAAGATTTAATCAGTGATCAATAGGAACGATTCTGCAGTACAGTTCTTGAGGCCAAAATGAGCTGTTGTGTTTATATTTAAGTTAATTGTGATCCAGTTTATCCAAGCAAGTGCCAGTATTTGAATCTGAACATAAAATGTTTCTGCAAGCAACTGTAAAAACAATTGAAAGGATTGCATGCAAAATTATTGCACAGTATTTATAAATAATTTATTAATGAAAATGTATCAATCAAAATTCCACACTGGGAACCATCTTGGATTCATCGTGAATTTTGGGATTGACCACTGCCTTAGAAAATAGGCCAAAATGGAACAGTTGATAAAGCAGCAAGTTTTAAGTTTTGGAAAAGCCTTCATGTTGGAACTGTGCCTACAATGTCTTTACATGCTGCCTCTGTAGGCAACTCGCTACGCTTGAGAGAGAGAGAGAGAGAGAGAGAGAGAGAGAGAGAGAGAGAGAGAGAGAGAGAGAGAGAGAGAGAGATGCTGACTAAGCTCAGCTGAGCTCAGAGGGTTCCACTAGCGCACATAAAAGTCAAGAAGATCCCTTAAACAGATCAAGAAAGAGAGATTTAGAAAAAATCTCACCGTATTCAAGTGCTTGGACAAAGGGCAAAAGGATAGCTCAATCCAAAGCACTCCGACAAAGAGAGAGAGGACACTTTTTACTCTCCAAATATGCAGCAAACGATAAAACGTGAAGTCAGCGCAGAGCAAGAAAAGATAGAAAGAGGTGGTAGCAAGGGCAGAGCGATAGAGAGACGGTGAGCACAAATAGGAGAAGGAATATGTGCTTCCTGATAGATGATTCTCGCCATTTTTTATACGCTTTTGTAGTGATAAGAAGATGAGTTTCTGTGGACGGAGATGAGGAGGTGCTGTGGAGGGAGAGAGGGAGAATAAAGGCTCATGCTGTTACTGATGGGATGAGACTAGACTGTCCTTCACATGTTAATGTGGGGGTTTTGTTTCTGCTCTTATGTCACTATACGTGCACACAAATATAGCACAAAACATTTTCATAATACAAATATTATAAATATATAATATATAATAAATAATAATATAAATGCAAATAATGCAAACACCAAGTGTTTAATTGCTATGTTGTTGGTTAAGATAGATGAATAATTTAAGACTAAAAACATTACAGACACAATTTTACAAGAGATTCCTTCTGTTCTGAATGCTGTTTTGTTAAGAAACATTTTAGAAATGAAGCTAAACATGTTTAACCATAAAGAAAAGCAGCATCCCTTTTTGTAAGAAAATTTGTTTTTTGAGGGGTATTCTTAATAATTTTATTGTTTAGTCACATAACATAAAAAAAATCAAAATCATTTTCAGTTTTTCTGATTTTACTATTAATGAGTTTAGGTAAAATGATCATTTTTGTTTCATTCTGTGAACTAACAATATTTCTTCCAAATTTCATATCAAAATATTGCTTGTATTTGCATTTATTTGCTGTCAGTCTTTCATATTGCTGTTGGATGACTCACTCCTGAGGTTTGAGTTTGTTGAAATTCAACAGACTCTGGACTAGAATGGTCACAATACAATGCTGATTAAATGAAAATATGAAATGGTCTCTTCATTTTTTCCGCACCTGTATTGTCAAAATCTAGTCATATCCTGTATTCTGCTGCATGCCCTTATTTGTGACTTCATTCACAATATATTGCAGTTTCACCTTCCACGTGCTTAATTAGAAGACATAAATATTCAGCAGTCTCACAAGGGAAGGAACAAGAGCATTATGTGAGATATTTTTGTTACAGTACTGTGAACCCTATATGGTAAATTAATTTGGTAAATTATAAATAAACATGCAAACATAGAAGATAGTAAGCATACAACTCAAACGTTGAAATGCTCTTCCATTTAAAGTCATTTTTCTGCTGATATTGATATTCTCCTCATCTTATGTTCTCTCTCCGGCTAGAGAAAAGGGCCCAGTATAGGCCTGATCACATTATGGAGATGACAGATATGTATAGTGGCTGATAAGGAGTTGACCCTTCCTTCACCATCATAAACACCTTTCCTGCTCTGTTGTCCTTTAGAATAGAAACACTAAAACATTTGAAGTATTATTTGTACAACATATACTAATTATTACATTTCTACAAAATGTATTTTTAATAGTATGTCTGCCATCTTGCACAGTGACAATTCAAATTCTTGAAGAGAGTTTTAGGAATGCATGTAACCTTGCTTTTGGTTACAGATTAACTTTTTAATCATTTTGTCTAATTCAGAACTTGTCTAAAAAAAACTTTCATCATCTCAAATATGTGTGATGAACAAAGCGTGGAATGTTGAAATATTATGGACTCAATGGCTGTAGGCAACACTGGTCATTTAGGAGGCTGCATATGAACTATAAATGTTGTAAAGCTATATACGGATACACTAAAGCTCATCATGTACATTTGTCTGTCAATTTCTGGAACAAATGTTATTTAAGAAAAAACTTACTTAAAGATCAGGTTAAATGAAATAACGGTAACTGTATTTGTCTACCTAGGTGCTTCCAGGACGATAAAGAGCTACTGTATATAAACCATAATGTATAAAATATAGGCGTAAAATTGCAGACAGAATAGAGAAAACCTTTAAATGTACCACTCGTCCACTACTCACGCACGCACACACACACACACACACACACACACACAAAAGCACACACACACACAAAAGCACACACTCATTGACCACCTCTCAGACACGTCTAATCCTGTGTAATGAATTGGAATCGTTTTCTTTTCTCAGTGAAGTAAAAGGGGATTAAGTGAAATTAAGTATGTAATATTGTAGAGTATAAATGTCTTGGACTGAAAGAGGAATGTGTTTAACAGTGTGGAATAAAAGAATTACACTAAATACAGTCGCTGCTCTTCTGACAACAGGACTAGCTTTGTCTAGAGTCATTTATTAGTGAAACTAGTTCATTACAGATGAAGTATACAACTTACATAAAAGAGGGTGAGTAAATGATGACAATATTTTCTTTTTTGGGTGAACTATCCCTTGAAGTGAGATTTGGTTGTTCAGGGGAACCTTTAACCCAGCTGTTCAAACCATGTAATGCACATCTTCAAACTGACCTTCCCTCTCCATCAGCATAATATTTTATCATACTTTTAGTGCAATCTGCAGTGAGTCATTAAGAGGAGCATTATGGACGGACAGATTTATACGGTCACTCCAGACGTCACGGCCTGTGCTTTCACTGCTAAGTATTAAACTCTTTTACCTTTCTTAAGGTCATGGAGTCAAAGGTCATCATACTTCATATACAATCAGCCGTTGGCGATTCTTTCAGTGTCATCTAATGTTTTCCATCTATATCACATTTGTGCAAGTGGCCTTTGCTAAAGCTTGGACATACTCTAGCTTACTAAATGCATGTTACTCATTTCAATAGTATAATAATAGAATAAATAGTATAATAATGTTTGAAATTAGTTTTATAGACAAATAACAATGGTGCAATGGCAAGCTGACCAGTAAAACGGCACAGAGAGGCGAGATGTGTGCGTGTTGTGTTCAAGAAGATCAGCGTAGTAGCGGCAATGAAATGTGACAGGCTCAACTGTTAGAGGCCAGGCAGAAAACAGTTGCCATACGGACAGGACAAGCACAGGGTGACAGAGCTACAGTTACACTTCTGACAGCTCTTAGTTTGGAGAAGGTGCAGAGAAGACTCCATGCTGTAATGAAAAAGATCTAGAAGCAGTCTAAGGGAGAGAAAGTGGTTAGTATGAAAGGCAGCGAGGTCGAAGCAAGAGGATGCGTTCAAACACGATTATCTGGATGGCAGTAGCTTTATAATTGCATTTATTGACAATTCTTTTCTTTATGTCCACGTCTCTCCTGTGTGCGACTGCGATCGCTAAATCTGTAGTCAGCTACTTCACATGAACAAAGTGTAACAAGTGAAGCGGGAGAAAATAAGAGACCTTGTATCTGCCCCCGGGGGGAAATGTGTTAAGGCGTCTTCTCAGAGGTAATATTAAAATGATAAAATGTACTGCACTACAGACATGTTCTAATTAAAATGGGTCAAAGAGGTTCACTCACTAAATACACAGTTAGCATATTTAACTCTGTGGAAATCAAGCTTAGCGATTTTTAAGACTAACACTTTTTCAGCATTGATTTCTGCATTGAGGTGGAAACTCTGTGGTATTATATGCAATGCATTTTAAGTTACATAGAATAACATTTTGGGTAAAAATACATTAAAAAAGTTATTTAGCAATTAAAATATAAAACAGTGTTGAAAACACTCCCCTTGTCCCCAGGGTTGCCAGATCTGCCCAAAACTAGGCCATTGACCACAACACAAATACGAAAATATGTCAGTCCTACAAATAACTTTAAAATGGCCACTGATGTATGAAATATATCCAACTTTAACCAACGGAATAAAAACAGCAACATTTTAAAAGTAGATGAAAAAAATATACCCAAGCTGTCACTGGGGCGGTACCTTTTAAGGGTCCTAAATATGTACTATTTAAGTATAGATTTGTATACATTTGGTACCAATATGTACATTTGAGTGGAAAAAACACAGATACAAAAACTCTAAATATGGTTGAAATCTATTGACCTTCTACTAGCAGAATCAAAAACAACCTCCAACAACAATTTAAAAGTAGGCAAACCAGCAGACTTTGCAACTCTGCCTACCCAACATTGGCAGAAAAAATAGTCTCTTTGGTACCAATATGTACCCCTATACTGTTGCACACCACACATACATACAGTAACTTTACGTACTTTATAAGTAATTTTACGCATCAAACAGAGATGGCGATAGATTGCAGCTTTAAATATATCATGTCTTTAAAAATAAACAAAATTAAATCGGAAAAAGGGACAATTCTGTCATTACTTACAATGGCTTCCCTCATGTTATTCCAAACCTGATGTATATTGTTATGTAACACAAACAAAACAAGCATTTAAAAATATTTTTTAAAGCAACTGTAAGATAAACATGATCACATCTCCCAAGCTCAAAACCCCCTAAAATATCATTTTGTATATTTGCTGCTGCAAGAAACAATACTGTTTGATAATGATGTCAAACATGCTACTTTCTTGCATGTTTTTTATCTAAATGAACATTTTCAGTGTACTAGATTATATTTGCCAAATATTTAACCAATGAGCAGGCAAGAGGTTTAAGCTCCACGGAAATCTCCACAGCACAACTTGCATGAACCGTGAAGTCCGATTACACCTAATACAAATGCAGCATACTTAACTTTGGACCGGGAGGCAGATCCCAGAACGCTTGTGAAACGATCGAAGAGTGATTAGCATTCTATCTTCCAGATTTGAGTGCATTGGGCTTGTTTATATTTCCTTTAGTCAGGGCTTATTCGGTGAGCGAGAGTGATTACACATTGCTCAGAGTGTGAGCCAGCACACTTGCTAATGTTTAATGCATGATGGAGATTAGGGGCTGGCCAGCGCTCCTGCGCTTTAGGTTGTTAGTGCAACATCATGTTAGGTTAATAACTGCAGTGCTGGGGCAATATCCTCTTTCCTGCTCTCATATAACATATTCTGTTTGTTTTGATTTTGTGAGTGTATTTGTTTAACTACATCGGAGCATGATATCAAAAGATGTTTTAAAAGCAGACTTTTGTGTGAATCTGAATCCAAATGCGTACATATATCTCCAAATTTCTTCAATTAAGATATGCATTATAAAATGACACTCTTAATCAAAATCTGAATCATAAAACAGATAGCAGTGAATCATAATTGAAGCTTTCATACAATGCTTGCAATATATGCACACCTGGGTCCACGCATCAGTTGAATTCTGTATTAATGTAGCAATGTGCTATGCTTTTTGGCGACTCCTAGTGCTATTTTAAACCCAGCTTTGAGTCAAAAGGGGACAAACCCAGCCACTAACCAAATACTGCTGTCTCTGCAGAATTAGTTTTTGTCAACAGATTATGTTCTTTTTTTGCAATAACAGGCCTCTCTATTCAGATTAATATAAAGCAAGCTGTTAAATGCAAAAGTAAATGAACTCTCTACTTTAGCGCAAAGTAAATGAACTGTTAAATCTACATCTGCTACAACACGCCAAGATGATCACACAATAATTTGATCTAATTGGTTAATATTCAGAATCTGAATAGGAAGCATCCAGCAAAGGATTATTATGGTGCTGTATGGCTTGAGCTGCATCTTGATGTTAAACCATGACTCTTTTATACAACATGAGACTTTGAACACCTGTGTAGAATTACTATAGCCACCAAGTTTTACTTAGGCATGTAAGTCTACGCAGGGTGATTTATTGCTTAATCATACGTTTTTGTACGACTCACATCATATTTATACGAATTAGCCACCTCGTAAAATACTATCGACTTCCTGTGAGATCCTGATCTGCAGGTTGGTTTTACTGTAACTTCATCAGCTCCAGGTTTTTTCATTTCTATTAAGTATATTTACACAAGTAGAGGAAACACAATACATACTGCACTTTAATAAAAATAAAACAATATTTGTGTAATTTGTATGCATACTTGTTTTTCTAAATATAAATCAATATATTACTATGAATTTTGTACTATTATATTTAAATATATAATACAATAACTTTGTAACTAACTAACTAAAAAATACATTTTTTAATGTCAGCCATTTGTTGTTCTTAACATAATATCTGACATTTTCACAAGAGCATCACAGGTCACAAATATTTGAATCAAAAGTATACAGCTGTCTTGGTTAAAGAAGATAAATCATAAAGAAACAGAGAGAATTTCTGGAAGATTCCACAGAAGCACAACACCAGGGAAATCTAACCATTTTTGTTCTGTAGCTTCCCACCTGAGTCATTCCTCTATATGTAACACTAGCAGAACAGCCATGCTCTCTGATTCATCTCTATGCCTAGACTACGGTTTATACTCTCCAGATACAGACAATATTGGACGTTATAAAGCTTACTCTCATCTCTCCATCTCTCTTAACCTGTCTGTATCCTGATCTCTGATGACTTCTGCTTATTTCTTCAGACCAGCCGGGGCACTGAACTCCAGGAAATGTCATACGAGAGCATCACTCCAGCAATGCTCTTTCCTCTCACCAGCACAGCGCTCCTCACCAGGCCGGATCATTAATCACATTGGTGTATCAAGACACCCGAGATTAAAGAACAGAAATTAAATGGAAATACATAAAAAAAATAATGAAATCACAACATTCCATTTGCTCAATATCAGCAACTCCAGCTGCCTTTTTTTGTAACAATTCTCTACTTTTTTATTTTTGTATGGCTTTGTCTCTCTTCTGCAATTTTTTCCACTTTGTATGTAGTTTCTATCTGGTGCGGCGTCTCACTAATTCCAGGACCTTGAATAAAATGTTGGTGATAAATCAAAGCTGCCACTGTAAAAACACACACAGATTCATCACAGGATTAGCGCTCCACTTTTATTCATTTTTCTTTTATCGCCGCCCCCGCCCACATCTCTCTGTTCCTACAATACTATTGTATCGGAAAACACACAGAGAGAGCTATTCGCTCCTCTTACCAGCCTGACTGATGGTACATTTTTATAGGCCATTTATAGTAACTGGGATTAAATCGCATGAGGTTGCTCATGTTGGTGGTTCATATTCGTCTGTGCTTGTACTTTAAGACAGCTAGACTATAGATATCAACAACACTGTTCATAACTATTTGTTGCTTATTGTTGGTTCAACTTAAAAATGGTTGTCTTCAAAATTTGGGTTGACCCGGCTTACCATAAATTTACCAGAATGACTTTACCAGTTAATACACAAATGTGCTGTTCACACAGGCGACGGCATTCCGTCAAGACAGTGTTCACAATTATGTCCCAATATACCGGTAACGTGATGTCATTAAGACGCTAGGGTTTAATTACTAAAATTGCTGCTTATACTGGTAAATTACCGGTTATGTTACATGATCTTTTACTGGTAAATTTGTAGTACTGATTTACCAAAAAAGTCCCATTCATACATGATCTTTTAATTATAATTTTCTATCAATTTTTCAGTTAAGGCTTTATGTGAAAGAGGCTAATGTTTCTACTTAACTGAGTAAAACACCGTCACACACTTTCCTGTTTCTCTCAACTGCTTCAGTTTGATCGTACACACAATAAAAGACTATTCTATATTTTTTCACTCGCCTTTTCCCATATCTCTGTTACTTTTTGTATTTCCAGTTTCCGACTCCTTTCTCAACATTCGGAGATCAGACACAAACAGAATTTTAAGGAGGTGATTAACTGGAAGACTGATGTTCAACCTTCTCTCTCTCCGTCTTCGGGTGTTTATCCCTCAAAATCATTGCCACACTAAAATTCATTACAAACCTAATGAGGTAATACCCATGACATGTGATGTTAGCTCAAATCAGACAGGTTTCATTAGTGATACTTCCTAATGCAAGTAAAGCATTTACTACCTGACAATACAAGGGCATTTACTTTAAAGAAGACTCTGGGATCATATTTGAGATTAAAATATCTATTGACAATGACCAGGAAGAAAGAACTTAAATCACCCAACAACCACATAGGACACTTTAATACCTGCTTACAATAGAGTACTGCAGAGATGACGTATTTTTATATGCAAATCTCGGAAACGAGTTAGCATTTTAGCACTGAGTCTATGGGTTTTTCAAATGGGTTTTTGATAAGTTGCCTGAAATGAGATCTGTGGTGAACAAAACCTCTAAATATTTTCATATTTTAATTCATTACATAACACATACAGCCTTATTGTGTCTTAAAAACGATGGTTGCTAGCAAGTTGCTAAAAGCAACTACTTCCTTTGGTGGGGACTTTAGATGTATCACGCATATAAATCTCACTAATAAAGCAACATGGGCACAAATTTCCCAAAAACGTGAATTGGGATTCATTCACAGAGTAATTACTTACCAGGGAACACGTTTTCAATAAAGTTTAAAAAGTTGCCATCAACAGCGTTTGCGTTGCTAAAAGCATCTTCATTCCTTGGCAGGGACGTTAGATGTCATCGCGTTTATAAATCGTTATAAAATTACGGAGTAATTCTTATCAGGGAACACATTTTCAATAAAGTTGTCGGAGGGGTGGTAGCGGTGATGTTGATATCAAGTGACCATAGTGTAGTCTGTTAATAGCCTCATGTTAGCTTTTTACTTCTGTCGATGTATTTAGGCTTCAAAAGTAACAAATGTTGTGTACATTTGTAAAGAACCTTGAAAGACAAAACGTGTAAAATGTATAAGCTTTCAGTAAAGGGAACCAGTGCAGCACAAGCGTCCATGTTGGCCTACAAAAATACGTCATCGCTGCGGTACTTTAAATCATTTAAAAAAAAATAGAGCAATCACACCACATAGCAGCTCCTTGGTACTGTAGCTACTACCAACCTCCATCATTGTGTACCACACATTTACACAAAATGTCTAGTCCAATTTGCTCTTATTAGGAGACAAAAAAGTGTCAGACAGAAACTGAGGTAAGCTAAATACATAAGGAATACAATGTAAGAGGAACACACAACCTTTCTAAGTACAACAGTATGAGAGATGTGCTCCATGTTTTTAGTTACCACAGGGAACAGACGTCTGTTGAAACCTTTGGGAAGAAAGCAGACACTGCTGTCATGCTGAATTATGGCCTGATCAAAACAAATATACCCAACACCCCCAAACACACACAAGCCTGCACATCATCAAAAAATGACTGGTACATTTCCCATCACAGCAAATGTGTGTACAAGCCCTATTTCCACCCACAGATTAATGTCTGTGCTTGATATGGGACCACCTCAGAAAACTGCGAATCAGGGCTAGAAAATTTTAAAGTTAAAAAGAGGCCTGTTTGCTGGCGGGATGGATGAAGAAATAGTGGTAAAATGGAAGTCTGTGGAGGTCAGACATGCTGCTCTTGAGAAACCAAAGATCTCCAGGCTGGGACAAGAGATGCCCCCTTCTGCATTATAGCAGCTGTTTCCCTGACACGCACACACTGCTGTTTGTGTCATTTATTGCCCTTTGATTTATACGCTCACAAACCATCATCTGTCACATCTGACACACATATGCTTAAATATCATACACACCGAGTCGACACACGTTGCCTTCTTACTGTACTTAGTGTACTTTGACCAGACATCTATTGAAAATACTTTTTTTCTGTTACAGAAGGCAGGGCTATATTTAGCTCTTTATTGATTTAGGTCTGTCACATTACACTGTGCTATTCTCCATATCTCAAATACACTCCACAAGACCCGACACTCTCGCCCTCCCCTCCGCTCCGCCATTAAATCAAGGAGGAAAAGAGAGAAAAATGAAGAATGGATACAAAACAGCACGCCGTAGCATTATTGATTCGATTTGCAATCGTAAAAAGATTGCGCTAAGAGAGATGCATTTTTTTCATTGGTCTCACTCTCTCTCCTTTCCTTTTTCACATGATTATCACTTCCATGCATCAGGGTGACATTTTTGCCCACTGAAACGCTTCGAGCATGTGCCGGTGCTGCCGAGATTTATGGCGATGATCTGAAAGCAGTTTGTGACATGAATTCGTGAATCTACGGCTGTGCGATTGCGCCACACACGCTACCGCAATTTACTGCTTGATCAACAGAGGAACGGTAAATATTACCACACGAACAAACAGAGCGCCTTCTCGAACCTGACGGTTTTACAGCGCAGTCCTCAGCATGCCAGGCATTATGCTACTTTAGGTTCTAACAAACGTTCTGCTGCTCTGAGATCTCTTACAGTTTGCCTTTTTGACTCACACATGCCCTGATCCAAGATCAGCAAATAGCGGGCAGTCATGCGTGGGCTGTGTTCTCAGTAGTGTTTCCTTGCTCGCCTGTGTCCTCTGGCTCTGGAACGTGCCCAGTTTGGAAAGGCACCTGCCCAAACCTCACTAAAGGTACTAAATTTCACAGAGCAGGCCTCTGCTTAGGGCCATTTAACCTCTGCTGTACTCACCGGCGCTTACTACACAAACCAGCTGATTTTACACAAGTACACGGTGTGACGGGAGTCCAGTGTATAGTCCAATTACATTTAAGCTACATATTTATTCTTAATTCAATTATTTGCAGTAAAAACGTGACCCTGTCTGTAAAATTCAGACTAAAGTCACATCTAATTAGAAGATTAAGAGCATCATTCATAGCCATTTAATTGACAAAAATATAATTTGATTAAATAAATAAAAAACATAATATATTAATATATTATATATATGTTAATATATAATATATGTACATACTGAAATGTTTATTTATAATATGATAAATACTGAAATTATTAAAACTATTTTGCACACAAAAAATGCTAACCATTAAATTACATTTTGATATGGTCTTACTTAGTCAATATTAAAGCAGCACAATGTAGTTTTTCGACCTTAAAATAATGTATCTCAAATTATTTTAGTGGTAGAACAACTCTTAACTAATGAATTTTACTGGCGCTGCTACCTGAACAGCTTCCTAGCGGTAAAAACCAGACTCCGTAAGTTCTGTGTTCGGGTCGTACACACAGCACCCCCATCCCCTGCCTGCGAAAGAGTGCGATATGGTTTTCAAACAATGTTTCTGTATGGCCGGTTCCATCAGCTTGGTAAACAAATTCATGTGTATTGCGCTGCCCAGGGGGAAACTTATACAGCGATATTATTTGCAACACTGGTAACAGACAATAGCGCTTATCAACCACATGGGAGAACCTGTGAGCAAAAGTTTATTAGTGCCGCTTTAAATATATCAATGTTGAATTTTTTTACAGAATGTTCTTTTAATAATGTAAGATTATTTTATTTAGAAAAGAGTAAATCACGACAAAACAAAAACTTAAAACTGGGTTTTCACAGACAGGAACGTGAATGTGCACCAAATTCTCTTAGAACAGTTTTGTTAAAGGCATTTGTGCTTAAATCTGAAACAGAAGGCGAATGACCTAAACAGACATAAGCATCATTTTTGCCGTTTAAAGTTTTAATTTATAGCAAACCTTCTCATTTTTCACAAATGCTGTTGATATCTGTTCTGCATCAGATGTATTGAACTTAATCTTTCCAATCTGATGTCATGGAAAAACGTAACTATTGTTAAGTGGTTATTTCGTATCAATTGTGCAAAAACTTACAATTTATTAAAAAAAGCAATACTGCCCTAACAAAAGTCCCTCTAACCTCACCCCTAAACCTAACATCACAGGAGGGAAAGCAAATCGTAATAAAACTTACAAATAATATGTACAAAAAGGTATAAATGTACAAATTCATACGAATTAGAGACTGAGGTAAATCTATGTCTTTGTTTTTCTTTAAACACCATGTATAGTGCATACAGGTGAACAATAATATAAGTGAGTGGAAAATATTCTGAAACCCTCACATTTGAATTTTTTGACACTTGGATATTTTTGGCACCAACCACTAATGAAAGTGACACCTTTTGTATGAATGCTTGGCTGCAGAAATATAGACACAGACCCTCTCTCTCAGATTAGCCCGGTGGTGAGTGTGTGTGTATTCATTGCTTCTTCCTGCCACACTATAATGCAGAGAGAGCATCCATCTCTTAGACCATTACACAGTCACTTAAGTGACATTCCCCCGGGAAAGTTAACTGCACCCTGTGCAAAAACACACTACGCATACACACACACAGGAGCATGTTGGGAAATGCTTTGCATCTAATTTAGTCCATTCAGTGTATCCAAAATGAATGTTTTGACACATCTACCAATGGTGGGTAAATTAAAAGAATAAATAGACACTTATGCGCTTCACAATGTCATAGAACAACCATTTTTGGCTGAATGGCTCCTTAAAGAACCTTTAACATCCAACAAAGACCCTTTCTTTTTTATAAAATGTTCTTTGTAGTGGAAAGGGGTTTTTGTAGAGCAGCGATTTTAAAGGTGCACTGTGTAAGATCTAGTCAGATCTATTAATAGAAATGCAATATAATATACATAACTATGTGTTCAGAGGTGTATAAAAACCTCACATAATAAAGCGTTATGTTTTTATTATCTTAGAATGAGTTATTTCTATCTACATACACCGCGGGTCCTTACATGGAATTTGTCATGCTGTTTCTACAGTATCCCTAAATGGACAAACTGCTATACAGAGCGCGTTTCGTAAATATGTTATCTCCTTCAGCAGAAAAGTGAAAACGTGACCACTTTTTGTGTCGTCTGGTAGCCACCGTAGTGCTTCGAAAGGGAGTGGCGGAGTTGGTTGCAATTCATAACCTCACCGCTAGGTGCCGCTAAAATCTCTACACAGGGCCTTTAAACTAAGGTCTAAACAAACATTTTGTAAAAATGTTGCAAGTTATATGTTATTGTGCCTAAACTATTATTTAGCTGTCTTTTTACTTGTTAGTGTCATTGTGTCGCTCTTAGCCTAAGACGAGTCTGTCACAACAAGCTAAAATATCTCACTTGCATTACCATGACAAACTATTCTACACCGTCTGTCACAATAAACTTCAGAAACAGTAACATTTGAATTTTAACTGTAAAACAGTGCTTTTTATAATCTCTCCACAGAGCAAAAACAAAAGCTACTGAAAGCCATAAGCAAAATTTCACGAGCTGTGTAATTATGTAAATGCACAATGTGAAAAATGCCATACACAGAAAGTATACAAATTTCTGCGCTGCTGATTTGGTTAGTTATTTAGCAGACTCTTTTATACAAAGTGATTTAAAGGAAACTAATTACATAGACAGTCACCTCAAAGCAAACCAGGATTGAACGTCTCTCTCAAGGGCACAACTGTGGCAACAGCCGTTTGGTAACTCTCCAATTTATGAGTCACATACACCTGGGATCGAACCTATGCTATTTGCATTAACAACCCAGAGCTTTAACCACAGGTTTACTATTAACAAAGACATTAGAGAACTTAAAGGCACTTGTGCACTTACAAACATGCTAGAATCATAAAAACAAGCATATCTGAGTGAAACTGGTTTACTGACACTTGATGTTGTAATGTAACACAACTGGAACAAAAGAGGCATGTTGTGTAATAATAAGAGCAAGAATAGATCCTGGCATTGCACTTCTCTCTCTCTCTCTCTCTCTCTCTCCTCTCTCTCTCTCTCCTCTCTCTCCTCTCTCTCTCTCTCTCTCTCTCTCTCTCTCTCTCTCTCTCTCTCTCTGGTTGTGCGTATAGCAGTAGACGTTACTCTGGGCTTGAGTCATGCTCCAGTCAAAGCTGGGATGTCCCGTTGTTTCTACCCTTTCTTTCCAACTGAACTGGATAGCTAGATAACAGACAGACAGATAAACTCTTTCATAACACTTTCAACATCATTACAATATCCACACACATCCAACACACACTTTTTCCCAAGAGCCCTTGAGCTGCGGAGATTGCCTTTTTAAGGTGGAAATCAATATCGTTCTTTTCTCGTCTGAACTCCGCCTGCTGCACCCTCTTCTTTAACTCACCAGTCACCAGATTCCCTAACTTTAACTGTCTCCCTCTCTCTCTTGTACATCAGTTGCCTCTCTACATACCACGGTAGAAACTATTCAATTCAAATCTATGTCTACGACACAAAATGTTCCAAAAATGCTGTACAGGGAATACTGTACCTTACAAGCCTGGGTGAGCAAACTAAAAATGACAGTGAGATTAAGGTAAGTTGTAAAAGAAACTGTGAGGGGAACCAGGATATACGGTAGTTGATGACATCTTTCTGGTGTCATACTTTACTGTATGTTTAAAGAAATGACTACAAGCAAACATACTGTACAAGCATGCACGCACTGCTCGGTTACCGCAAAGGGCAAGCACAAGTATAAATAGCTTAACTGCAAAAATCACTGAGCAAATGATTACACAGAGCAGCGATCAATTATTCAATTGCTAAATTAATAAATACACAAACAAGTGTTCTGTACTACAAACATTACTCGGGAAATGACTCTAGCTCGATTGTGTGACTTGTTTTGAAACACTTCCCTAATATAACACGCAAAAAGTCCAAATGGTTTCTCCAAGACGGTTGATTTGTCCATTATGGAAGGACTGCAAATAATTAATTCAATCCATGCATTGTTTATTTGTTTAGCGCTGATGTGAAACAGCTTTATAGAGAACATAACAGAACATTAAAAAAAGAAACTGTATTATAAACAAAAGCAATAGTTAACCATTACTAGTGTCCTTTCTTATGTGGGTGTTAACAACCACTCTGATTGGCTGTTATACTATAAATGGTGATTGGACAAACAGAAGTAACTGTAACTCTTGACACAGGTTTGATATTTTAAACAATATTTTTGAAAAAATAAAGGGATGACAAACTTCTTGACTAACATCTACAATGTGCTTCTTTCTTTTTGAGAAGCGTTTTCCTACTGGGTAACACATAAAATAAGGTTTTATTTTTGAATTACACATAAATAAATCTTGATTATTTAATCTGATTCTATTTATAATTGAGTAGATTAAGCAACTCATACAGAATATCGGACAGCTGAAAACCTTTTGTGATATTAACAAAATGTATGGCTTTTTTACATGCTGTCATGTGACTGGGGGAAATATAAGTTTGTACTAGAAACATAAGAATTGATGGTTTATTTTAAATCACGATATATTAAAAATACTGCACAGCCACAGAAATAAATTAAGAGATCATTCCAACTTTTAATTTAATCAACATTTGTAGATGTATTGTGACATTTCCAGTTTAGTGTCTGTTGAATTTCAACAAAATCAAACCTCAGGAGTGACAAAGTCCTCCAACAGCAATGTGAAAGACTGACAGCATGACAAGAAACATGAAAACTGTGATAAAAATTAAGGTTATCACATAAAAATAAATTTTCTGCAAATAAATGCAAATAGAAACAATATTTTAATTTGAAATTTGGTAGAAACATTGTTAGTAGTTCACAATTTTGGGTCTGGACCTTGTCAGTGAGTGGTGACCTCTGCTCTATGTCGCTCTTAAAACACACTGGTTCTGACTATAGATAGAGTCCACATACTAAACTGGTGGGTGGTACAGGGCAGGGCAGGGTGAGGCCGAGCAGCAGTCTGCAAGCTAAACGCACCTCTTTATTTGGCCTGCCTAAAAATACCCTGAGAGGCCAAATGGAAAGCCTAGATGTGCAGGCAGGTAGTGAGGGGTTGGATTGGAAGGTGAGCTGGCGGTAGCATAGGGTGGGGCAGATTCTACTAGCAGAGCTGAGAAAGAACAGAACTTAAAGAATTAAAGTAAAGAGAAACGCAGGCGCTTGACTGACATCAAATTAGTGACTATGAGGTTAACCATCCTCGACATCCGCAACCCCCAACAGGCCAATCAACATATGCCCCGCCCCTCAGAACAAACCCCTCCTTCCACTGGCCCCACCCACGGATGATCCGAGCAAGCCAGCAGCACTTGAAGAGCTATTTTTTACCCTGCTTCACTAAATAAGGCCAGGGAGTAGGGGAGTGGGTGCAGGGCCAGGGGGGGCGGCTTATTTGCATTGACCCCTTAGGGGTATAAAAGCTATGGAACAGTGGGAGGCTCCTCTGACCAGCCCCTTCGCACACTTCCAGTTTTAACCGTAGACACATTCGTTTTAAACAGTTTGTGTGACGTTCAATTTTTGGTCGAAGTTGAATGCATGACGTCATTTTTTTCATTAGCTCAGCCTGATAGGACGCTTTATGGAGAAAGTATGGACAGAATTGCTTGGCAGAATGGAATATACAGCATGTGGGAAAGGAGAGAAAAACAAACCTGTCCGAGGCATTTCTACACGTTTGTGTCTAACGCTCACTTTGGTGACCTGCTGTTCTTTTATGTTTCTGTCTTTCTCACATTCATTTTCTCCAAACCTTTCCCGTCTTCCCTCGAGTGTCTTTTTCATTTTATGGCTTTTTCTCTTCTTCCATCCCTCTGGCCGTCTCTCATTTAGTACTGTCAGCATACTGTCCATACTTTCTCCTACTCTTGTTTCAGCTGGGCGTAGCTCCTGTATCCCTCTCTCAGGACAGGTGGGGAGTTGTGGGTTCTGCTGGTGTCTACTCTAGAGGGTCTCTTGGTCACTTTCGCCTGATATTTTTGTTCGTTTGCATTTCTTTTTTCGCGCCGTGTGCTAGAAGACTCTGGCGATAATGGCAATCCTCTGCATTCCTATATCCTCACCCTCTCTCTCTCTCTCTCTCTCTCTCTCTCTCTCTCTCTCTCTGATCTGTCCATTCCACTCTCTCTCTCTCACACGCTCTCTCTCCTCTCATCTTTAAATTCTCAAACGCTGAATCAGCTGCTTGGGAACGGACGCTACCCCTGCCTCATGGATCCTCACACGAGCTGCCTCTCCCTGGTGAGTATGTGTGTGTTTGCGTGTAAATACATATACAGTATATGCACGTAAGTGTGTGTGTGTGTGTGTGTGTGCATTTCACCACGTTTTCCTCCAGTCAGTGTCTTCGCTTCAAGTGATGTATCAGCATGTGTGTGTGGATAAAAGGACAATCGTAGTCTGCGTGTTCAACCATCCGGCTCCTGTCAAAGTAGTTTTAGCAGCAGTGTGTTAGCATGCACGGCTAGTAACTCCACACTGCATCACAGTGAGGGAGAGCATCGCCACAACCTGGGGCAGTGCAGGGTTCTTGCGTAAATATGCAAAAATATCCTCATTATAATGTTGTTATTTTTTTCTTTATGCCTTCAAACTAATAAAAAAATGTTCAATAGTTCAAGTAAATGTAGCATCCACCACTGGTGGCCCCTGACACTGATATTGAACTGTGCTGTGAGGGCCACAAAGCTGCTTGCTCCTCTTTTTCTAATTTTACTTTGATGGCTTCAGGACAGGAGTTAGCCCCCGGGCTGTCGGTCATGTTTAAATGTGGAGTAGGCAGAAGCTGGGATAGATCAGGTGACATTAGCACGGCAGCTGTCGCTGCTGGTCGGAGCTTCGTGAAACTCTGGACGTCGAGTTAGACAGGAATGGTACACCTGCTCTGAAGCGTATGCGTGTTGATGGGCGTATGAGTCTGTTTCCTGGTAATGCTGCTATCTATGGCATTGAGCTGATGGGGACGGGAGGGAGGGTCGTATGAAGAGCTGGCCATGACTCTTTGTGACGGGGGTCACAGGGTCGATTTACACAAACCACGGTCTGATCTAGATAAAGAAAAGAAGCAAGTTTGATTCATGATGAGGACTTTTAGTTTAATTACTAACAGTGCTGATTCAGAGAGAAGAGATGTTAGCTGTTAGCAACCAACGACTGCCTGTGGCAATGAGCTTAGCAGACAGAAAACGCAGCCAGACAGAAAATGAATTTCTAATCAAATTTGGATTTCTTTCGAATAAATTGTGATTGTCTTTAAGTGCATTATTGTTACTTATTTTGTGTAGCAGCTGTTAAGGTCACTGGCGTTTTGAAAGAAACGAAATTGAATGTAATTGAATTACGTACTTAATGGAAAAGAACAAATGTACGGTTGCTGTACTGTCCTAATGTCACAGTCATGAGCGGTGCTTGCCAAAAAATTATTTTAATCCAACTACATCTAAATACAATGACAGAATTAATGTACTGCCAATGCTAAAGTGTGGAATAGGGCAATTCTAGTGTTATGGATGTGACATTTTCAGTCAAAACAGAATGTGTTTATTATCAATATATTGAATCATCTGTTCATATTTTACTAAACCCAGAAAAAGTCCAGAAATCTGAAAAATATAAGACTATGTGAAAAATGTATGTGTTATGTATGTGACAACATACTTTGTAAGAGTTCTGTGAATTCAAATGTGTAAACCAGAAGCAATAATACCAACAACAGGAGAAAGGATGACTCTTAGAACATTAAATATTTATTTTAATTTCAATGTGTCCATTTATGAAGAATATAGACCATTATGGATGTGACAATTCACTTACCCGATATGGAAAACTATGCTTTTAAAATGAAAAAATGCTTTGAAACTTTAATACTTTAATAGAGACTACACATGAGCATTTAATCCACCAAATATTTACATCTGACCTATCAGTACATTCAAAACCTTCGGGAAAAAAAATGCTTTCATCACACTTTGGCTTTGAGGAGCATATTGTGGTCACATTGAGATGTCCCTGTGTGGGCACAAGGCAGACAGTGGTGGATTGTGGGACATGTGGCGTGTGATGGGGAAGCTGCTTTGATCACATGCATAAATATGTCCTGCTCTGTATGCGTGCTATGGCTCACGTCACTCGCCTCTGTATTCTCATCCATAGCTCACACAGTATGTAGGCTAGTGTGATAGTATCGGATCACTCACCCCTAATCTTTCTCTCTTTCTATAGTAAAACCATGAAATCTTTTATTTTTTTCTAAATTAAAATAAAAAAAGTAATTAATGTAAAGCCGTATGGTGTTAAAAAGCACATGGCGGCAGCGGATCTGACACAGTGGTGTGTTCCTCCTCTGACTGCCCTCTGCTGTAATTATCAGTCACATATCATTCACAGCGCATACACACACGCGCACGCACACACGCATGCATATGATCATTGCCTATGGCTGTCCTATATAGCTTTCATGGATTGTTAAAATACTAAATGTCTCTTTCACACACTCACACACAAACGTATGCAAAGTAACCCGCTCCAGATTTGCTTAACACTCTTGTGAGGAGCTTCATTAGCAAAATGACATCAGCGATGGTCTAATTCATTAAAGGGACAAGTCAGCTGAGCGGCATTTGCTTATAAAGTGGTATTGATCAGAGCAGGAAAGAGCGCAGAGGGGATTATGGGGTGAAAGAAGCCCTCCCAACGCACGCGCACGCACACACACACACACACATTTATCTAGCTATCAAAATATGAACTATATACCACTTAACAGGCTTCAGTGTTTTTGTCTAAAGCATCCTCCAGACATCCCTAAAGGGAGGTTTTGTCAGATTTAGTTCACATCTGGGGACAAATGTGTCCCTAAACAGTAGCTAAGAAAAAGCAAACACACACGTTTACCCAGCTATCTATGTACGGTCATATTGTAGTTTGTAGCATATTAAAACGACTATAGTTTAAAATGAACCTTAAATGGGAAGTTCACCCAGAAATGAAAATTAGGTAATTATTCACACACCCTCATATTGTTCCAAACCTGTTTGACTTTCTTTCCTGGAGCACGAAAAGAAGAACTTTGTGACTTTTACTGTAAGAAAAAAACAGCATTCTGGATGTCATATCATATGTTTAGCTTTTGTAATACAAAATACATGGATGAAATTTAAGTGAGTAAATTATATTTTCATTTTTGGGTGAACTAAAACATTTAACCCAACCCCTAAAAGAATTGTATTGTATTTAAAAATTCAAAAAACGAAAACTTTGTGAATTATGTTTATTTACAGTATGAGATTCAATAGTGTGTCGCAAGTATATGCACATGCTCACTCATTGTTTATCACAGCTACATACTGTGTGAAAGATAACAGAGAATAATTTTTAATTACTCTGTATATGCCGTCTTTTGACCTTTTTGCACAATTTCTTTTACACTACTGTGTAAATAGTGTATTGTGCACATACAATGTAGCCAATTCCAATACAAACAAACAAGTATTTGCCATGCCAATAAAGCACTTTAAAATTGAAACTAAAACTCTATGAAGAAAGAGAGAGAGAGAGAGAGAGAGAGAGAGAGAGAGAGAGAGAGAGAGAGAGCGTAAAAGGCTAAAAGAGACAGTGTGCGCTTTCACATGTCAAGGGTCAGAGAGCAAAGAGAGAGAGAGAGGGAGGGGTAAAGGTAGAAAGTGAATTAGGAGGAGGAGTGTACCGCCTCTATAGGCTGTGCATTATAGATGATCAGAAAGAGAAAGAGAGAAAAAATGTATGAGAGAGAGAGAGAGGTGTAGAGAGAGATCAGGTCAGCACCAGGCATTTCCTGACATCAGAGGACCAGGTAGAGAGCATCCTTCAGCCAGATCTAAACTTTCTCACTACACGTGTGTATGTGAGTGCATGATGTGTGACAGTGAGTGAGCCAGAGATGGGGCAGAGCGGGGGAGGAGGGAACCAACCGAGAATGTAAGATAGAGAGAATGTGAGGTAGAGGGAAAGAAAGACTCAGATACAAGAACAGAGAGAGAGAGAGAGAGAGAGAGAGAGAGAGAGAGAGAGAGAGAGAGAGAGAGAGAGAGAGAGAGAGAGAGAGAGAGAGAGAGAGAGACTGCAGAGGCAGCACCTGGGACAGTGAGATTGGAAGCTACTTCTTTCTGGTCGCTCTTTATTGTTTTATTCCTCCTTGTGGTGCATTGGCCCATCTGAAGCTGGGGAACTGTACCTGACAGCTACCCGCTAGGTAAGAACCAAATCTCTCTCTATCTTTCTCTCTCTTTCCTCTTGCTGCAGCTGTACCTCTCTGGCTGACAGTCAAGGTGAATCGTGTGTGGCTGTGCTCTGCGTAGACTAAGTGAAAAACTGCTCTTCCAGTAAAACTAGCACATACTGCCTGGTATGTGTGTGTTTGGGGGCGGGTGGGTGTGTGTACAGCAATGCAGTTTTTCAGGGTGAACATCTAAGAAGAAAACTGTACAAACCTATGAAGGTAGAGCGAGAATTAAACAAGGTGTAAATGGATTCTTTTGAGACATTTGTGTTTTTCGGAATATGTAGGGTGTAAAATGTAAGACTCGGATTCTTCTGGTTTTCTTTTACATTTTCTTGTGGTGTGATAGTTCAGCTTAGTTTCTGAAGTGACACGTGTGTAAAAAATCTTTTAATGTATTTTTTAAAAAACAGTGACCTTACCTGTATTGCATATAAATGGCGATTGCTGGGATGTCATTGTGAAAACCGCTTTTTACACTTCCATAGCAATGCCACTGACAAAAACTCTGATGTCCTGTGACATGTACATGGCAGCAACATACATTTAGTGTAAAGTTTTAAAAGTGCAAAGAACACTTCCAGGTATATGTCTATGTGTGCTGCATGTATTTAGTATAAAAGACTATAAGCAATGACCGTTGACTTTGACCGTTGACAAGTAGGTCTAGGCCTTTATTTAGATTGCGAGAGGACGGAGGATGTAATTTTGTCCATATGCCCACATACCCTGCTTGGTAGACATACTTCTTTATATGCCCATATGAACAAGAGCAGCTATGGAATGTAAAGAAGTATGTATACCAGGTAAGGGAACGACCGGGGCAGAGGAACAAGTGCACACACACATTCTTATGGAATTAAAGCGCATCTAATGTATAGAAACTATATAGAAACTATATTTTTTGATAGGCTTCTATATGCAGCCATGCAAATAGTGTTTTTACATTTACACTTCTGTTTTTAGCATAATGTCACTGAAACTCATCTGATACGCAGTTATTAAAAAACAGCTTTAGTTTTTTGAGGGTAATGCCTACTGTATGTTACTTTTAAATGAGGTATTACTGGATGATGTAATGACGTGATGCGGAAACTGCAGAAGCGCTTGGGTTTCTATGGAGTAATCAAACTGTGGTCGCCTCATGTTGAAAAGCACACAGACAGCAGTTCAGATGGTGCAGTGAACAAATGCTTACTAATGAATAAAATCAGGGAGGAAGAGAGAGAGGGAGAGAGAGCTTTCACACAGCATCAGAGAGATACTGTTGAAGCCACTCAGTGAAATGTCCTCGGAATAATTTATAACAAAGTCCAGTTGTTTGACTTGCTTTGACTGCCAGACACTAATGCCCAGGGTTTCCTTCTGCCATGGATCAACTTGAACATCCCAGTTTTGATAATGATTATGATGACCTGCGCTCCTTATGTCCACATTTTGTTAGTCTTTTCTAAAATCTGACAGTCATCAATATTAAGCACTTGCCATATACTGTGGTTTCTGTCTAGTCGTTTCGCCTTTTTCTGAATTATTCATTGATTCAAGCTTCTAATACATTGCTTATTTTTTAATGTAACCACAACACTGAAAAAAAACATGTAACCCACATTGCAACAAAGTGTATTCATTACTGTAATAAGAATCCGCATTACGGCCACAGTAAAAGCAAACTCTGATAATATGGTAGTTTTAAAACATTGTTAACAGACGTATTTAATAAATCTCAATTTGGTCCATGCAAATTAAGCTGTATGATAAATGTCAGGTTGCGTAAAATGATCATTTTTGTATTTTCCGTACGCATTAGGTTTTTTACTGTACTGCATACAAAGGTGATGATATATATTTTGTATCACTTTCTTTCAGGTTCTGAATGTTATTACAAATGGTAACAATTTACAATAAGTTTGTATTTGTTATATTCATTGTATTGAACATTAGTAAATGCATCATAAATGCTAACATAAAACAATAATAAAGCAATAATTCTACAGCATGTATTAATCTTAGTTCATGTTCACTTCAGCATTTACTAATAAAATTTTTAAATCAAAACTGATCAAATTAGTTAATACACAATGAACTATTATGAACAATTGTATAGACATTAACTAACATTAACAAAGATTAATAAATGCTGGTTATTCGTTCATGTTATCTAAAAATGTAACAATTTTTAAACAATACAAACTTATTGTAAAATGTTACCAACTTAAAATGTCACAAATAATTTAACATCTATTGTAAGGGGACACATTTCTTAAACCAATATTCAAGGCTGCTCTATTACTGAGCCTCTGGCTGTGTCCTGCTTGACCTTTGAGAAATAAATTTATATATTTTATTTCTATCTGTGGCCACAGAGGAATTAAGTAGTTGAATTTTTGGATAGACAAGCCCAGCTGTCCTGAATTTTTACTGAGTGCGAGTGTGTGTTCACTTAGCCTTTAACAGAAAGACAGAGTCTGGATGTCTGGGTTCAAACACACACACACACACACACACACACAGTCTGTGGACTGTGTTACGGGAAAGCTGTGTGATGGTCAGTAGTGGTCAGAACCCGGTAAAGCACGTCCTCTGAGACCAACAATCACATCAGAGAACAAACTGGCTACACCAAACACCAGCTGAACAGAGCCTGACTCGTGTCTCAAAGTGGTGTGTCTGTCAAGAAACATGTGTGTAATATATAATATAAAATATACTGTATGAAAATGCGAAGGGTGGGGACACATTTAGGGTTCTAGTTTAGATATTGTTGCAACACGTCTGGGCATCATCTCCTTTAGAGGCCCTCGATGGGTCATGCTATAAGACAAAGTGAAACAAGAGGTTGCAGTTTAGGTTCACAATTCAGGGAAATATAAAAAGTGGAATAAACATCCCATGGGAAAGATGAATAGTGACCGGGCCAAAAAAATGAACAATATATACATAAATGAGTGAGCTGGAAAGATAGGTCAAGTGTGAGAATGTGAAAAAGCACATATTTGAGAGCGAGCGAGAGAGAGAGAGAGAGAGAGAGAGAGAGAGAGAGAGAGAGAGAGAGAGAGAGAGAGAGAGAGAGAGAGAGAGAGAGAGAGAGAGAGAGAGAGAGAGAGAGAGAGAGAGAGAGAGAGAGAGAGAGAGAGAGAGAGAGAGAGAGAGAGAGAGAGAGAGAGAGAGAGAGAGAGAGAGAGAGAGCGAGAGAGAGAGCAAAACTGGATTGATGATAGTTTTCCGGTCAGACTGACTGTGAAGCTGCCTGGACGGAGAGATGGAGGGGGTCGGGAGGTGTATTGTTCTGTCACTTTCCCTGTGTCAGCAGGTGGAAGCGTTCATCAGGACATTAAATATGCAACAATGCTGACTGAGCCAGTGAGCTGAGACAGCTAAAGCCCAGCACTGAGGGGACCGTAGGGGCCAAGGGGCCCATCAGAATCCCCGCACACTTACTGGCTCTGGCTTAACCCCAGTTTAAATACAGGACAAACCCACCACAAACACTGTGTCTCTGCTAAGCTTTCAGTGATTTGTCTGTCCACACTGAATGTGAAAATGCGACTAAATATTTAATGTTTATATATGTAATGAACTGTTGAAGTGGGAATCATGGTGGGCGGGGATAACCAAATGAGAGCAGGAAATATTAGAGAGATGAAAAAGAAATGTGTCCTATTGTGTGACAGCAAAAACAAAACAGTTTTTTATATTATTAATATTTGTAATATAAAATAACAATAAACAAAAATCTCTTATTCTAGTTTTTTTCTATATTTTTAATGTCACACCAGCTGACACATTTATTGGTCAACTATCCAAGTAAGAGCAAAACTAAAATAAATATGAAAAAAAGAATAAGACTTAACAAATAAAATAAAAAAGTATGAATAATAAGGAGTCAAATTAAAAAGCACAGAAGACTGTCGGTGCCGATAGCCTCGTGGGCAGTGCTCCGACATGTGGCGCGGTTGCGCTTCGGACGACCCAAGTTCGATTCCCATCCCAATCCCACCCCCTTCGGTTTCCCACTTCGCTTCCTGTCACTTCCTCTCACTGTTCTGTACAAATAAAGGCAAAAATGCGAACAAAATATATCTTTAAAAAAAGGACACAAGACTAATAAAACGCCTAAGGAAAAGCCCTGGAGTATGCGAGTCAACCACTAAAGCCACAGCAGCAAAGTAAACCAGACTCAAATAATTGAAATCAAATCAAGTCATTAAATAAATAGTGTATAATGACATTACAATAGATCCAAGAGCCATAACATCCCACAGTAAAACAGCAAACACACGCTGGCCTGTGGTAAATCATACAGCGAATCCTGTCGCTTGTAATCGTTCCATACGATAAAATAATTTCCAAGAGTGATTCACTTGTCACGTGTGTCAGGCGGCACAGCGGAGAGGAACGATGGCGGGAAAAAGAAATATTTCCGGGAAGGTTTGGGGATTTGTTCTATCATAAATCGATGTCTGATTTGTGAGATTATGAAAAATACGCAGGCTGATGGTGTCAGGTCGAGAGCGGTGATTGAGTGCAATGTAGTCTGGGAGTGATGTGGTGGTGACTGCGAGGAGGCAGATAAATCAAGGACGGTTTATCAAGGAGGCAATAAGGAGGCAGGTTACAGAGCATAACATTATTAGTCTTCCTAACATAACTGTACTGAAGGAGTGGGCTCAGCATTGACACATGAAAAGAAAATATAGCACGCAGTTTGATGCTTTTGTGTCTTTGTGAGGGTTTGTAATGCGGTGGCATATGGACGGTTTGCAATAAATTTATAAAGCTTGTTTCAAGTTTTCACTTTGATGTTTGGATAAAAACTTTAAATGCTTGGGAAAAAAAATAATGAGGACGTGCTTTTTTAACGTGTGTAAATGAGTAGCATTCGATCTTGTCATATAGGTGGAGTTAGGGTCAGAAGTCTTGTCTCGAGGGAGCGTGAAGAAGGTACATTTGGTGTCCGATACAAATCCTCTGACCCTTTACACAACCTTTTTGTCCCATGCTACTGCCGAAAGCCCATCAGAGTGTCAGTCAAAAGGTGCGTGCCTGTGTGTGTGTCAACGTCCTCTACTCGAGCAATGAAACATTTTCACAGGGACGTTTTCAAAGCAACAACATAACCAGACATTACAGCGCATGCACGCTTTTGTGGCCCAAACGTAACTTCCGGTACAAATCCACAAAGAATAGAGTCCCTGCAGATTATTTCTGATAACAAGCAAAAGAAATAACAAGTAAATGACATTAGCTAGCATGTTAAAAGTTTGTCTAGTCAGTATTATTTTGGGTTACCAGTAGAAGAGCAGTTATTTGGCTAAACTTAAATGCGACAAACTTACACATTCAACAAATCGTTTATTTAATACAATTATTATACAATAAAATAGTAATAGAAATTAATATCAATATAAATAAAATAAAATATAAATAGTTATATTATTAAACACTAGCCAGACTGATCAACAAACACAGACCGGATTCTCTTAATAGGACTAGGTGTTATAGGACTAAGGGCCAGGCGTGTGCGTCCGATGAAACCGTCTATATCATTGTGTAAATGTAAATTGTGTATTTAATGACATTATTTTATCTTGCGTACTCTCTCTTTTCTATTGTTTTTGACCAAAAAAATGACAAAATTGCTTTCTTGAACTGACTATAACAGTTGTATACATACAATATTAAAGCCCTTGTGAGCATTCGTATCCTGCGGTGCCCCACAAGGGTGTAAAAACGCAAAGGTCATTCAACTAAACTTACAGAACAGGCCGTGATTTTAAATCTGTCACATTTTAAGAAGAGCGAGATAAAACATGATTAAATTGTAATTATGAGACAATACCTGACAACGTCCTTTAACAGAGCTGGGTCTCAATGAACCAGAACAATTCTTTTGCTACGCACACACAGGTCTCCCCACATACCTCGCTCCTGTGGCACTCGCACGGAACACTCGAACCGAGGATCAATGCTTCGGTAATTTGTTTCAATCAATTAAAGCGACATCTGCTAGCATTTAAACTCCAATAACAGTCAGCCTTATCTCGAACCTGCTCCCTCACTGCAGAAAAACCCAGAGAAAGACAGAGACATGCTCTGATGTCCCGTGAACATAATTACGGAGGATCAGAGAATAGCTGAGTATCACAGATGGGCGTATTATTATGGGCTGTAATTTCTCTTTTAGCTGAGCTGAGGGCATTTTCTCAGTGAAAAGTTCGCTGTGTGACATCATAATTGCTTTTTCCCATCACAGCAGAGTTGATGGAAGGGCTTAACATTTTACAACACTAACAATGGCAAGAAATATGCCACGATGGGAGCGTGCATGCTAAAAATTGTGCGCACCTTACAGTACGAACGCTCAGATGCATTCTAACAAAAAGTGTGATAAAGTCCAGCTCTCCCAAACTTCCCAACGCCATATTCTTCCCAAAAATTAACATGTAGGATAATTAAAATTCACTAAGCTGTAAAGCAGGAGGAAGTAATTAAAAGAACAAGGGCGCGCCGATGCAGCGTTCCCTCTCTCAGTGACGGAAAAAACATGAATTCCCTCTTTTTTCTCCCTCTCTCTATTCTTATAGGAAACAGGGAATCATTCCCCGCAGACTGCATGCTGCAGTGTAGCTCAGCCTTGGGCATCTTCTTAATTGAAATAAGCTCATATTACACAGCTGCTGCAAATTTAGCAAACTCCCTTCTAAAAGTAACTACATTGTTATTACATATTAATAACTACGCAAGTGGCATATTAATATAAAGATCCTCCGACAGTGTAAAAATTGAGAGATGTGGGTGTGGAAGAATGATAAAAAGACCCTGCAGTGGTCTATCCTCTCTCTCCCAGGGCACCCGTGCCTGCAGAGTCAAATTCACTACCTGAGAGCCCAAAGCACATTCAGCAATACTGGCCACCATAAAAAACACATTCTAAATTGTTAGTACTACCAGCAGGGACAAAGGAAATATTTGCGGGCGGTATTAAGGGTAAATGTAGGGTGTAAAAATAAACTCATGTAAAAATAGAGTGTGTGTGTGTGTGTGTGTGTGTGTGTGTGTGTGCAAGGTGTTGTCAAATGTTTAGCATAAGTGCATTACATATTGGTAGAAGAGATTGGGAGGACAGTGTAAAAAGCATACTGTATTTTTAATGATTTTGCCTCAATTCTGATCACTTCATGTTTGATATCCACTAAATACACTAAAGGTGCATCACAATAAAGAACCTTTAACATCCGAAGAACCTCTCTGTTTCACAAAAGGTTCTTTGTGGTGACAAAAGGATCTTCAGATTATAAAAAACTTAGAATGATGGTTTTATAAAGAACCTTTGACTAAATGGTTCTTTGTGGAACCAAAAATGGTTCTTCTATGGCATCACTGTGAAGAACCTTTTAAGCACCTTAATTTAAAGAGTGTAAATTAAAACAAACAAGTTAAACTCACTTTCTGTGCCCATCATACTACTGGATTTTCTGCAATATGTCAACTCTGACATGCGAATATCTGCTAACTCCAATAGCAAGTAGCCAAGTAGAGGCTAAACTTATAAATTATTTTTAAATGGGTTTATTCTTAATCATACTTTTCTTCTTGATATTAATGATATATTATGTAATCATAATCATTAATTTTCAATGAATAAAAAACAGCCTAAGCTTCTATCTGATGATGCCGATGTAGCCATTTAGATCAAACTCAACAATGACAATTTATCAAAAAGTGTTCACTTCGGCTACCTTCTTACGAAGTGGGAGCAAAAATGTGTGAGACTTTCAAAACAGCTGTATAGGTTAGCAATGGCGTAGTTACATGTGCATTACCCACAGCGACTGGCCTGATTGCAGCGGCTCTTTAAGTGCACATATATTTCAGGAGTATAGAGTCAGGACAGCCTAGTTAACATTCCAACACTGCCACACAGGGTGTTAGCCAAGTGCTGAGGACATTACTGTGAGAGAGAGAGAGAGAGAGAGAGAGAGAGAGAAATGGGCAGATTGAGTGATAGAATGCAGGCCAACAAGGACGGACATTCAGGGAAAGAAGGGGGCAGAAGGAGAATAAAGGAGAAAAAGAAATGGGATGGGAGAGAGAAGCTTTAGGACAGATTTCAAAAGTATTCTCTACACTGATCTGTATATTCATTACATGCACAGCAGAGTTTTACATAATGACTGCTGCTGTGATTGCAGTGACCTTATTGCATTTGCAGTCGAGCGCAACAGTAGCTGCCCAATTCCTCAGTGAAAGAAATTCATTTTTAATAGACTTTAAAATAAAATTGTTCAATCAACAGTCGTGAACTAAACCAATAGCTCTGATGTGAATCACAATATTACTATATGACCTAAGCTAAAAAAAAGGCTATAAAGTACCATGTAACTTCGAATGACATAATAAAAGAAATGCCATTGCATAAATATATAAAATAATACAAAACCACAAAGGCCCAGTAAATGTTACTAGGTATAAAAATTTAAATATTTTAAAGTTTTTCTAAATATTCAGGTATACAAGTATAGTACAGTAGATGTAGTCTGAGCTACTGGATCTCCCTCTAAGAACAAAGGTAGTGCAGTTTTCTTCAGCAATTTGGATACCGAAATGAAGTTAAAATTACACTGGTGACCTACAGCTTTTACAGAAGAATATTTCATCACTGAAAGGTTTACACATTAATGTTAAAAAATCTATTTCTCTACAGAGAAAAATCAAAAGGATTTTTTCCAGAACCCCATACTGTTGTGCTCTACAGAGCTGAAAATAGAAGATCCATAAGAAAAGTCCCCTAAAAATATTACTACACAGTAGAATATACATTATTGTATATTATGTTATGGTAAATCCAAACAGAAGACACTGAACTGAGCGGAATCACTGAGAAGAGCATCTACAGTATTACTGGCTGTATAATAATGGCTGCCCTGTTATCCCGTATTGCGATCATTTGTCTTGCATCATCTTTTATGACAAGAAGTGGATTTTCTACGTTTTGTGTGCCTTATTTACAAACAATTAAAACAGTTTGCATGTGTAATGATGAGACATCTTGTCTTTTTTAAATGTAAAAGTTATACCTAGGCTGTAAATCATGACTTGTTATTTGATATCAATAGTGCAATCCTACGTTATCTCACTAAATTTACTATATAAAACATGGACCAAAAATTACATGCGCCCACGACTGAAAATGTTACATTATTATATGAAATAAAAGATTTACTTTTAAGAGTACAATGCATGGATGCTAAAGGGTATAAGTAAAAATTATTAAAAAAAGAAAAAGAAAGGGAATCATGCAGTTTTTTATATTCAGAAAATTTATGACAACATTTTATAGTTCTTCATGACATCATGTTGATGCGTCAACTCACAGAGAAGTAGATTTGTCTATCAATGCTCAAGGCGACATCTTAAGGCCATTAGTGGTTTATTCTTCCTGGTACCTCTCTTTTCAGTTTTTCTTCTGATTTTTGAGTCTGACCTCTAAACAAAAATTAAGGTCATTAAGATGTGTTTGCGTATAGACATGCACTCAGTAAGCTCACTTCAGCAGCCCCCTCTCCCTTCTGCAGCTGTACAGATTTTAACACACTAATCCACATTCAAAGCTCATCCTCCTGAAAAAATGGACAGACAGTGTGATAAAAAATAAGTGCGAAAGTGCTACAAACTAGAGTGGATGAGAACTTCTAAGCAATCACAATTTAGACGTTGCGCTTTGAAAGAAAAATGACACAGCCCTAAGTAAAAACCTCTATTAAACAAGATTATAGTGACCCACAGGTAATAAAAACTTTACACCACCTACAGTACCAGACCACCAAATGATCTAGACAATACCCACTGATCCAAAATCAGCGGAAAGAGAACAAGGAGCAGAAAGGATAGAAATAAATAAATCTAAATTGCTATCGATTCTCTTAAAAGGTGTTAGTGTTAGATTAAAAGGTTAAGAAATAAAACCGCTTTTGGGGATTACACCATTCCGAAATTAAATCAAAGATTTGCAAAACAAAGATGTGGGTAATCTCAGAGTAACTAAAATTGGATAAGACAAGGTTTGGTTAAACTGAAAAAACCATTAAAATCATCAATGCTTGATTTTTTTTATTAATTAAAGAAAAAATGGTTTGCGACACGCATACCCGCAGAGGTCCAAGTTCAAGTACAACATGCCTTGCGTGTCACGATCAACCCACAGCACACAATATGTCACACTAAACTACGTTCAGTAAACGAAAGTTGAATCAACTTTAATTCGGACAATTTGTCCTGATAAAGTCAAAAAGCTGAACATGAAGTCTACCGATATTGTAACGGTCTGCTGCCTGGAACAGCCAATCAGGGGCAGAAATAGTGCTGAGTAAGGGCCTGGGCCAGCGCTCACGTCCGAATGCAGGGATGAGGAGAGAAGCCAGCACTGCAAACACACTGCAGCATGCTCAGCTTCTCATCCTCTGTCTTATCCGAGGGCACCTCCAAAACTCTAGCCCCAGGCTTCTGCGCAAAACCAGGCCCAAATCACCAGTTCGGGGTTGCTAGTATGCAAGTGTGATTCAGCTCTTTTTGCTGAAATTCTTTTTTTACGTTTTATGACCGGATGTACTGTACAGATGATAGGAGGAAATAAATACCAACAGTTAAAGACTCAGTTTAATGCACTACAGCAGAGTGAATGAACTCGATTAGCTGCTCTGCTAATTAAAGTGTCCGCAGAGGCCACGTGTTGTGCCATCCACGGTCTGTGAAGCTGATGGGGTCGGGTCTGTTAAACAACTCCATTACCACAAAGTTCTCAGCCGCTGGCTTAAACGGCATTCTTTCAAGTAAAGCCTTGTTAAGAATGCACTGTTTATGGTAAAGAAAACATTGCATCTCATCTACTCATCTGTACTTTTGTTTCTTTGTAATGCTCATGAATGAATCAGTTTTGCTCAGTTTTGAAAATCTCTCCTATTTGACGAAATCCCTCTTTGTTGTCAAAAGAGGTGTGGCTAAAATCCGTTAAAGAGCCCAAACAGGAAGTAATGCAATGTTCGTATGTGACTGTTTGTAAGAGTGTGAATCAAACAGGCAAATGAGAAACGCTGCAAGTTCTTATGAAGATTCTCAAAATGGGGGGTGTGTGCAGGGGCACAGGGAAAAAGAGAAAATAAACAATGCATATATAATTTTATAACTATATATAATATAGTTAAAGGGCTGGATTATCCCCTCTTTGTGTAGAATCAGTGTCATCTATCCCCAGACCTAGAAACACACCAGACACTTACAGAACATCAGTAAAGCTAAGTGTGCATGATATCGTATAGCAAGAACACACACGCACGCACGCGCACACACACACGAAAACCAACACTGCTGTCTTTCCTGTAGCTCAATGCTGCTAGCAACACCAAGGTCATGGGTTCGATCCCAGGGATTGCACATACTCAGAAAAAAATATATAATGTATAATGCAATGTAAGTCGCTTTGGATAAAAGTGTCTGCCAAATGCATGAATGTAAATGTCTTGATAAGTAAAGGAATTTGTTTGCACTTATAACCCTTGAACAGACCCAGATGTGAAATATCTTTAGAATGCATCCAGACAACACACCACGGACAGGTGTGCCACAACTAAGTTTAATCCTTACACACTTACCACGTGTATATTATACTATTTACACAATCATCAAAAGCTGTGTCCCAAATGACATACTACACATTTTGCATTTAAAACTATGCACTCTGTAAATTTAGTGTATGAACTTCAGAAGGGTTGTGTCGTCCCAAAAGGAATACTTAACGTTTTATACTAACCGGAAATACAAGTGGTTTCCCAGACGAGGGCAAATGACGTCAATCGCATAACACAATGCGTGTCAATAAAACTAAACTTTTACATTGTATTTTTGATGTTTTTTATCTTTTTGCCCAAGTTTACCTCCGTCAGCATCAAATTGAAGAGTAACCATTCTGCAGAATAACTTTGCCCGTATAGCTCCCCCTCACTTCCGCTAAAATGCAACGGTTAAGTGTGTGAAGTATCCAGTGGTCCACACTTCATATTTTTATCTGAATAAGTGCATCATCCAGGTACTTCTTTTTTGGGGGAATTTTCAATGTGGCCCTTGTGTTCTCCAATGCACCGTCTTCCTCTCTTCTCTTACTGCAACTCATTCCTCTTTTAGCTTTATTAAACTCTAGAGACATGCCATCTCATTCTTTTGGTATCTTTGCTGCTTTTATGACTAAACTGGTATGTGACATAATACATCATGAGTTACTGTATATTCCACTGTGTAAAATTCCTGCAGTTGTTTCACAAACAAACAAATGAAGGAGCATCCATACAGAGACATGATTCCATCCCTTTTCCACCGTTTACATTTAATGAGCTGCATGGCCGCAATGAACAGACATTATTCCAGATATTTAATGTACTTTTATTTTTAATAGTTGCAAAGTGACAGCTTCAAAATGTGTGAAACTGGGACCATTCTGACTATAAAGTGAAGGAAAGATTTAGCAAACAGCCTATCATCATATAATGCCACTGTTTCCTTGAGCCAAATCAAACACACACACACTTACACTATAAATGCAAGCTTTTCTCTTCAGGCAATCCAGGAATAATGGTAGCCAACTTCCCTAATGGCAAAATGATTAGCTCATGCTAATTTAAGAGGGATCCCTGAGAGCAGCCCGAAGGACAAACATAAAGACCCAAATACAATGAGTTGTCTTAAGCCACAAAGACCTGCCTAGTAAAAGCAAAGACTTTAGATCGAATAGAGGAAGAGACAGAGAGAGAAAGACACAGTTTAAAAGGCAGCAAAGGAGTGATTGAGACATAAAAATAGACAAAGCGGTACAAAATAAAGAGCGGAATGAAAAGTCATTGGGGTAAATGGAAGTAAATTCCGCCAGCGCGCCGCCTTCTGGCTTCATTAGCTTTATTGGCAGGCCTGTGATAAATTCATTTCTTAAGTTCGTCTGCAGACATTGTTTACACGTTCCTCTGTCATCAGTTATCGCAGGGGTCACTGCCGTTTTTCTTTAAACCATTCTCTGTTTTTTTACTTTGCTCTATATACAACGACGCATCTAGTTTCATTCTGGATTCGTAAGCAACCTTTGCCTTGACTTTTTAATTCGTGTTCGCGTGTGTTGTCTAAACTGGCACAGGCTGTAATCTGTTTGTCTCGGGTCTTTGTTTTTGCACTGCTGAGAGAAAATCTATGTTGCTGCTTCTTGTAAACATCAAGCGGTTGTGCTCGACTGCCATATTTAATGCTGAAGTGTGTCATTTTTGGGCCACTAGAGGCAGTAAATGGAAAGATTATGATCTTTTCTATTAAACCTCCATAAAGCAGAGAAATCAGCCTACAAATGGCTTTCTTAAAGGGATAGTTTACCCTAAAATTCTGTCATCATTTATTCGCCCTCATGTGGTTCTAAATCTGTATATGACTTCTGTGAAACATAAAAGAAGATATTTTTGTGTCCATACAATTGAAGTTAATTCAGTTACCAACATTCTTCAAAATAAAAAATTAAAACCACATTAAGGTTCGTAAACAATGGATGAATTTTTATTTTTGAGTGAACTGGCCAATTCAAATGTACATTTATTTTCACTTAGAAAAAAACTACCAAACACATTGATGACTCACACTGCACTCACTGATTTTATCCAATAAAATGCTCTTGAATAAGAACCTTCCCTTAAAACAAATTGTATCTTTAAAAAAGTAAAACCAACTCACAACTCAAAACACAACTTTTTCTGTTCTTCTTTCGCAGGTTCTGATCTTGTGTCATTTCCTCACCTCTTCTTGCAGAAGAATTTCCTCGCCTTCTCTTCTTGGATTCTGGCAAACATACACGTCGAGGTCTCATCCTAAAATGCTTTGCTAAAGCTGGTAAAATGGAACCAAATCAACTGTTTTATGGATTTGGTCCCCTTCAACCAGCTGTAGCTGTGCATTGATCACCCCGTAGAGCTTTGGCAGATGGAAACACGCCCGCACGTGCTCACCTTTCCGCTCCCCGAATATTCACCATATACGTGGATCTAAGTTCGGATCATCCTCAGGACCCGTATTTGAATGCATGTTCCTTTAAGCACTAATGTCATGATTAAACACTCGTTGTGCTTTTAAAACCCAGGTGAGTATTATATATGTCATGGCATTTATTATTGATGAGCTATAATTGTTGATTATGTATTCCACCCAAATCACTATCATTGGAAAGTGGGCTCTGGGCTCTTTATGGCCGTCAATTGATTTCTTGTCTCTCCGCTGAAAGAACGAGAGGGGGGATGAGCTGGAAGGATGAAGGGAATGAGAGAGGGGTGTGTATCAAGCTGTTGAATAAGTAAAACATTTGTTCGTTTTTTCCTTTTACTTTTCTCTACACTTGTCTTGATTCTTAATGCACACAGCTGATCAATAAAAGCTCATCGTGAAGTTCATAAACTGCTGAAGTGGTTTTTGCTTTCGGAGTGAAACAGATTATTCAGCAGGAAATAACGCAGGATGGGGCCTTGATTTTTATCTCTTGGGATTTGATGAGATTGAAAGCATTACTGATCGATGTTATTGGCCAATATTTTTGGCCTCAGGAGCATCAGCAGAAAAATGATTTTACAGTTTGAGAATGTTATTACGTTTTGAGTGAAGATTTTTTTAGAACTACACTCAGCAATGACACAACGTGTTGGTTATGTTAATGATTCGCCACACGCCCTGCGGCATCAGCGTTCTGATGACCAGCTGGAGGATGTGTTGTGTGCAGCTGAGATGAGATGCTCGGGTGAGACACGTACACTTGTATATTTCCACTGATGCTGCTTGAGTGTCACAAATGGCAGTTATGGTACAGTTAATTTTAGGTCTCAAAGTGGTATTTTTGGAATTTTGAATTATACATGTTTGTGAACAAACTCAGGGCATTCCAACACAGCATGTTCTTATACAGCATCTGTAAAATATAAAAAATTGCTGGTTTGTGTACCATTGAATCTCATGACAAGGACATAGCATTTTGAAGATGCCCTTGCTTAGCAAACAAAGTCTTCCAATGTCAGTTCATTTACTTCTATTAAATGCAAATATATTTTGTTTTATATATTACCATTAAAAACAAATGATACACAAACATACAGTGACAGGATTTGTTGTCTTCCTATAGTTGTCATTAAGAACAAATATGAAGGTCATGTGATCCACACAGGTCAAAACATCACCTAGTGATAGAACACCTTGGTACATGTAAAGTATTAAATATAAAAAACTAACCCAGCTTAAAGGGACAGTTCACTCAAAACAAAAATGTTGTTATTATTCACTCTTGACTTACAAATGAGGTAAACAATGGAACCAATTGGAACAACATAAGATAACAAAATGCATGAGTGCAGTAAAAACTGGTCTGATAAAGCTTATAACACAGTATACAAAGCTATGGATTTTATTTTTTTAGAAAGATTTTGGATTTATTTCCAAACAGGTTTCATAAATACTCTCCCTAACTGTTTTAATAAGCGCAACAGAATGACAGTGTTAACACTTTGAGAAATAAAATAAATCGAGAAATCTTGCTTATAAATGGTTCTGCATACTTTTAGAGCTAGCAAAGAAGGCTTTTTACTATCAAAAGTTGTGCACATTACTATTCGATACTTTGATATTACAGTTTCTATGTTTGTTATGTTCTGTTTCAGATCCTGTGTTACAGGACTGCGATCTGTACGGTTGCCAAATATACGAGAGATTTGCTCTTGGCGATTTAAAATATTCAATTCTTATATTTCTCTTTTACAGCACAGTAAAAAGAAGCCATTACAGAATAACTGCGTGAAGGCAATCAAAGAGAAATTTACTTACTTCTCTTTTTAGTACACGCTCGAAGCTACGAAATGAGTGCAGCCTGTATACTTTCTTTAGTTACTCACACACATCTAAAATAATGTTTCTGTCACATCAATACACACAACCATACCAATGATCTGACATTCAAAGGCAATTCTAAGAGAATTAACTAATATTTTAGGGGTGCATCAAGGGGAAATAAATTTGCAAAAACCTTGGTCTCTTTCTCTAACCTTCACCCACACAATCCATTCAGTGTTATACTTTACTGCAAACACACCTCATTTCTATGTCAATAAGACTTAATATACATTGCACCTTATTCTTAAACTCAGAACTTTTGCCTGGTCAAATTAACAAAACATGGGTTAAACAAAACTTTATTTGAAATACATGTATATGCACATTTTCTATTCTATTGTCTTTCTATTGAGACGAATTCTTGGATTGCAGAATTGTACAGTTAAATTTGCATATTTCATAATTAGCAAACCATACTAAAACACTCCAAATAAACCATACAATTCATTCTCCGCCTGCAACAAGTGAGGGGCATCCCACATTCATGTTTTCAGTATTTAAACAATAAAAACCGACCAATCTCACTGCACTGCATATTTTCATTATTCACCACAAGTGTTATTTACTGTACGCATAATCAAGCTTGTAGTCATAAAGATCGAATAGATCTCTTTAACCTCAGCAGCACACAACCTGACACCAAGCTCACGCTCACAAACACAGCAACTCAGCCATAATATAATATGATAAGGCCGCTCCTTGCAGAACTTAGATTTATGAAGTGGGTGACATTGGAAAGACGGAGAACGGGTGCCAAGCAACATAAAACAATAGCAGACATTTTAATATTGAGATGGAGAAGGAGGGCACTGTAGGGTGGAACAGGACATGGCAGAAAAATAACAAAAACATCGACAGACTGGAGAGTCCGACCTCTTTACTTGCACTGTATTGATGGTTGAACACATTCATCCAATGCATTACAGCACGGACCATTGAACTATGGTAATACACGAGTCTTGGATATTCTCCATCTTCCTTGTTTCTTTCTAAAATTAATATTTGAAATATTTAAAAGAAAATATTTTCTTCCTTCAATTTTTAAGTACAATTAACTTTATAAATATTTTTACTTACTATAATTTTGTCCAGTGGTGACATGAAATATAAAATAAGTTTAAATGGACTTAGGTTCCTACTTAAAAACTTAAGGCAGCAAATCATTTTTATAGTGTAAATATTTAGTTGTAAACTGCCATGGTTTAAAGTGATCAAAAATGTTACTGTGATCAATCTAAAATAAAGTATTGTTCTTTACATGCTAACAACCCTATTTTGAAGTAGTAAAAGTAGAAAAAATATCATTTGAAACAATTGTGCATGTGTGGTGCTCATATGGGTTATTATCTAAAGCTTTTTTCAAATGATTTCTTATCTTTGAGGGTGTTGTGAGTGACTTGTATTACATTACGTCTTAAGGGAATTAAAAAAGTGGATGTGTATCTATCTGCATTAGCTCTTAAAGTGACAGTAACTTAATAAACATTTAGCTGTCTGTGTTAGGATTAGTCTATTTATTTCCAAAACATTTTGACAATAACACAGTTAATTGAGAAAATGTAAATAATGCAGTGGTAAAATAAATGTAAACCTCATGTTCTACTAATCTTAATAAAGGCTTTATCTTTTAAAAAACAAAAAATCGACAACACCCTGTCATATAAAGCAGTCACACAAAAAGAAGTCCTCAAAAAATAAATATTTAAAGCATAATCGCTGTAAATGTTTGTGTGTGTGAAATACCCTCATCCGGTTCTCACAATAACATCATCACAAAGAAACTGACAAAGGGATCTGATGTAAGAACTTATTTAGAGTCTCTCTTCCCTGTAGCTTCCACAAAAACTCTGTGAATTGGAGCAAAGCATCCACCACTGTTATTAAAAAAGACCTGTTTGACTGCGCCACTCCACACTCAGACACCAGAGCAAAAAAATCAATGTTGTCCGCCCATACACGCCCCTATTTCTCTATCACACAGAAACTATGGCCATTTATAAAGTCTTTTTTAACAAAATTCCCACAAAGGAACAAAATTCTGCACATTTTCAATCACATTGTATTCACCGCATTAGTTCTTCAGCAAAACTCCACACAATATTGTTGAATGGCGAAGTTTTGCAAAGAGGAAAAAACTGAATCACATAATTACTCCTAAAAATGAAGTCATTAGACAATTAGAAATTAGCAAAGCATTTCCCAATGAACTGAAGAACATTAGGGAGAAAACAACCTTGATGCTCAGTAAACAAAACTCTACAGAAGGAAAATAGGGACATTTGTTCTTAACCATCTGCTTGCACCTAAAGCACAAATCACTTCTCAGAATCTAATCTATGAAGATATGAGCCCATCATAGGCAAAGGATTTTTGAATTTCTCTAGAAATAAATGTTTACAAAGTGCTGACAGTGCTGAATAAAGTCATAAACAATGAAACATGAACATGAAAGTACTTGAACATGTTTAAATGAGGATTTATGTTCAGGCCTAAAGACGCATCAGACGGGGAAGACTCTATAGGAGTCTGCATTCAGTTCAGGGATCAAATACCTGCAGCCGTATCTCCTACTCAATCAGAACCATTTCTCAAACTAACCACACATCACCGGGTCTATTGGGAAACATGAGGGGAAAAGAACTTCTAGACCTCAGCCAATGAAAAGGAAGTTGCTGATGCAGCAATGGTCAATCTCTCCAGTCATCGTATGGACAGTTTGATTGCATTGGAATCCTCTGGTATTTACATTACATTTATGCATTTGGCAGATGGTATTTGAAGGTGGAAAGACATCAGATGTCACATCAGAGCGCCGTGAACTTGCTATTTAGCAGAAAGATGTTGAATGTTATTGCAGATATATGGAGAGACACAGAGATGTACATTAAAATACAGGGAAATAGAGTTCTATTTTGTTTAATTTCATTGTTTCATTACAAATTATATTTTTAAAAATGATTTAAAAAAACATTTTTGTATTTAAAAGATGCATGACCCCATTCGCTGGCATGGGCTCCACAAGTTCCTGCCGAAATTTTATGTTTTTCCAGCATAACCAAAAATATAGTTTTTTAAGTTAACTTGCTCAAAGTGTCTTTAAGTTAAATTGTTATTTCTTCATATATTTTTTATCATCCTAAAACCTTTTTCTTTTTCATTGTGGCCTATAATTTTCACCTGGAAAAAGTTTTAGAATGATATATTTGCTTGCTCTCACTGTAAAATTTAGTCCTCAAAATCTGTAATGACATAAAAAAAATTCTATTGGCTTAGTTAAAGTGTTGCAAATTTAAAGAGCAGTCCGTTGCCACAAGTGATAATTTGCAGTTGTGCCAATTGAGGAATTATGACCCTGGACCACAAAACAAGCACAGGGATATTTGTAGCAATAGCCAACAAATATGGGTCAAAATTATTGATTTTTCTTTTATGCCAAAAATCATTAGGGTATTAAGAAAAGATAATGTTCCATGAATATATTTTGTTAATTTCCTACCATATATATATATCAAAACCAGTGATTTTATTTGTGAGTGGATGGAAAATGGTTAACAAAAATGACCGGAAACACATCTACAAACTTCACTCGCTGCTGCCGCTCTTTAGGAATTATACACTCAAGTTTGGTATCTATGTAAAGTTTAGAATTTCAGCTTTCAGGTTCATCTATTCTTCTCAATGTCATTACAGCGGTAAACCAATAGAGAGAGTTAAAATAAACCTGTTTCTGTTTAGCAACGCCCTTCTAGCACCTCTGATTAACTACTTTAAAGGCCATTTTCTCAATATTTAGATTTTTTTCACCCTCAGATTCCAGAGTTTCAAATAGTTTTGTTTTGGCCAAATATTCCTAACAAGCCATACATCAATGGAAAGCTTATATAATCAGAAAAAAAAAACTTATGACTGGTCCAGGGTCACAATTTAGATGTAACCAGTCACTACAAGGCTGAGGCTTGAAATTGTTTTATAGTGCTCTAAACTTGAATTATTATTCATACCTGTTAAATAAGTTCATGACAGCTTCTTGCACACTTCCATGAATCTAAAGATGTCCACAGACCATAAACTGTAAACAAACGCACATTAACAAGTGTTAGGGGTTCCCAGTATCTTTTTGTAAACTGCTGTCATATGGGGGTAAGTATATGATGCTTAAGAGACTGATAACTTTCCCCAGTGCCATGCATTCTAATACTTGGTCTACATTTCTTAAGAAGACTTTATTAGGATTTAATATACCTAATAACAAAATGCCTATTTCACAAATCTTACCAAATTTAACCAACCCAACAGAAGTAACTTCCTTTTTGGCTGCTTGCATCTTTAATGTTTCCTTCAATTATCGGCAATTCTATTACTGTGATTAACCTCAGTTAGCCCCGGAGTTTGGCCTGCATGGTGCTGCAGTGTAATTTAGTACAACACATAAGCTTTTTTGCATGCTGGAGTAATTGAATGGTAATTGGAGTCTATATTAATTAATTGGGTATTAGCTTAATGTGAAAATAAATTGAGATTGAGTGGGGAAACAGCTAGATACAGTTTCCATAACTTAGAATAATGTCACAAAGTGTCACGAGCAAAAGGAAGTTCTCACTTTGTCAAACTTTTTTTACTCTAAAACTAACATGTGAGGCCTTTGGGAATAGGATTTATGTATTTCAGCAATAATATATCCACGCTCAAATGCAATTTACCTCAAGTAAACCGAAATCTATTTGCAAAGAAAAATAAAATGCATAAATTTGTTCATACACATTACTCCCAGGTTAATACCAAACCTTCCTTGCGTATGTTAGACAACGTACAGCACCTGACAGCACAAGGCGAATCTTTAAAGATGATATTTGTACAATGCACACAAAAGCAACGTCGCTTGCGCACCTGTGTTCACTGGCTGTCACATCACTACGACACACACAGCTGAAAATGAACCTCATATGTCTCTCTCTCTCTCTCTCTCTCTCTCTCTCTCTCTCTCTCTCTCTCTCTCACGCACATAGCACCTCCAGACTCAAGGAAGAAAGAGAGCAGAGCACCATGCTACGTCCTTCAGCCGACCGCCACCGACAAAGCATCCCCCGAGACCAACTAGGACAGAGAGAGAGAGAGAGAGAGAGAGAGAGAGAGAGAGAGAGAGAGAGAGAGAGAGAGAGAGAGAGAGAGAGAGAGAGAGAGAGAGAGAGAGAGAGAGAGAGAGCGAGCAAGAGAGAGAGAGAGAGAGAGAGAGAGAGAATACTGACATTGGCAAGAACATAGCGTGAACTCTGCAGCAATCAAGCAACGATACTAAGAAATAGATTGTGAGTCTGAGTGAGACAGAGACCGGAAAGAAATGCATTTGTAGAAGTGGACAGCTGATTTAACTGGAAGAACTCCTCAAACCCTTTCATTTTTTAGGTAATATAATCATTTTTTTTTTATATGTATTATTTAATTATACTTCATTCTGTAATACGACATTCTTCTAACATGAACATTCTCCTTCATGTTTTTATTTAAATACCACGTTCATAACTGTACATAAACTGTACAGTTTAGACAGCCCAGCCCATATGCTACTTCAGGTAACATGCCTTGTCAAACTGCACTTACTGAGAGCAGGCAGCACAGAATGAATAAGCAGCCATTCAAAGGATGTGTTTTGTGTTTAAAACCACAGAATGAAGATGTCTTGAGTCACTTTACACTACATCCTAAAGGTGTGCCAAATGTTATTTAATAACTTATTAACCTGAGCATATATGCTATACATTAGTTAACCAAACATCCTGGGTTTTTTTTTAGAACAGTTTTCACTGACAGTCTTTCTATCTACAGTAGTCTCTGGTAGTTGGTGGTTATCATTCAAAAAAACTAAAAAAAAAAAACTGTGAAGAAGCTGATTTGCAGATACTGTCAGAATGTCTTTCAGCAAAGTGGATTGTAAAGTACAGTATCTGTAGTAGAACAATAATTCCATGTGTTTGCTGCTCCCTGTTGTCCTTTTAGTGCAAGCAGCTTTCCAAGTTAGCTAGCTAAACTGAAAAACGTCTATACAATTGTGAAGTGTTTGTGAGGTGTACAATGAAGTTTATTTACTGTAAACTATATTCATTGCTCTAACATTGTTAGGATATAGACAGTTTCAAAGCAACAACACATACAAACATTACTGCGCAGGCACGCTTTTGTAGCCCAAACTTAACTTCCAGTACACATCCACAAAGAATAGAGTCCCGGTAGATTATTTCTGATAACAAGCAAAAGAAATAACAAGTAAATGACATTAGCTAGCAAGTTAAAAGTTTGTCTAGTCAGTATTATTTTGGGTTACTAGTAGAAGAACCGTTACTTGGATAAACTTAAATGTGACAAAGTTGCACAACCCATTTAACAAATTGTATACAATAAAATATTAATATTAATTCATATTAATGACATAAAAAAAGTTATATTATTAGCCACTAGCCAGACCGATTAACAAACACAGATGTGCGTGTGTCCAATGAAACCGTGTGGCATTACATTTTCTGGTTTATTTGATAAATGTTATATTGATGGAATGTGTCTTGTTATTGACAATGTTTACGGTAAGAATCTGTTTGTTTGTATTTATTTCATTTGTTTGATGTCTTTTTGTTTCAAGTTTAAGAAAAACAAATAAATAAATAAATGGAAAACATACTAAACCTGCAGCAATTTCAGCATTTATTTTCATTATAAAAAACTTTTCAACATTTATTTCCAGACAATCTCGTGTGTATGCACCTCTATTCTATCAATATTGCTTTTAAAAAGCCTGATCACTGTTTAATTTATGGTTTGTAATTTATTTATTTAGATTTATTGATCAAGGGTCATGAAAACTATGACTTTAGTTTTGTTAGCATCTTACAGTATTTTACCAACTGAGCTAAAAGAAAGCCTTTTCCACTTGGGTATAAATCTTAGATTAATTATGTGATGTTTTTAGGTTTTTATTTTCTTTAATGCTAAAACAAGACTTACCTAAGATAAGGATCATGTTGTAGAATTAAATTTAAGCCAAGACAGACAGGCCTATTTAATCTCCTTATACTATTGTAATGGGCCTATCAAAAACTGACAGTACACCCTTTTCTTTTTTTTTTTAGAAAAAGCTAATTACCCTTAAATTGATAACACGCACCTGTAATAAAAGACTTATTGTATCCACACTTTTCCCCCCTTAATATAGATCAGCACGTTTTACGGAAACCTACACATCCCTGCACTATTTCCTTCAGACTCCTCAGTGTAATGGCTTTAAAATCTGCTGATTTGATTGGCTCACCCACTTTGAAAATTGCCAATCCAGTTTCTTGAGACCTGGGCAGGGATTTAAACCTGCAGTGGGTCACGGTGTGTGTTTAAACTTTGTCGCCCAAGCGCGTCACGTTCACTAATGTAATGATAAATTAATCCCGTTTTTGAACTGACCAGCTATTTCAGTGTTTTAAAGCGGGAATGCAAGACTGCTGACGCTGGGACTTTACCGCCCTCCATGAGAGAACGGCCCTTATTTACCTCACTGCTATTTTGTGAGACAATATGATTAAACCTTTACTTTGCAAGACAATTAATGCAATAAATTAACTTGATGCTCGGGTCGTTTTTACAACCCCCCGACAGACTCGTTGTCTTTTCTATTCACACACACACAACCAGATAATGTCTTATATGTTCATGGTCATGCGATTGTGAGAGGACAGGGAATGAAAGAGCAGAAATCAATACAGAGCCAAATTGAAGAAATTCTTCCCATTATTTTGCCTGTTTCCCATTCTACACACTGCATCACTGATACAACGGCTGGTCCTAACTCAGGACCTCTTCAGAAACACACAAAATGACAGGAGGTACTGTACACAAACTCTCTTGCACTTTGCATGATACAGTGTGTTTCTTTATCTTGCACTGCAGTTACATTGAAGTTTGCGTATCCTGCTTCTGAATCCTCTATAAACCCAAGATGATGTGGTACACACCAAACTAAGGTTTATGACTTTAGCCCGTCCGCACACTCACCCACAGCGGCCCGAGTTTCTCAGTCAGCCAGAACAATTCTGATGCTCATCAATTTCAATCTGGAACGATCACATCATCAAATTTAATACATAATGCATCGCTCGATAACCCAGACAATCCAGCTCTACATTAACACACGGCTAATGATACTGATGCATTATTCTCACATTCACAACGTAAACAGTACAAAGAGAGGAAGCCCTCGCTGCTTGAATTGATGAGGTTGCAGTTATCTCTCCGGGCCTGAAAGAGTTTTGAAAGAGTCTGAAAGAAGCCACTCACTCTCATCCATCTGAACTCTTAAAAATAAAGGTGCTTCACGATGCCATAGAAGAACCATTTTTTGTCTAAATGGTTACATAAAAAAAACCTTTAACATCTGAAAAACCTTTCTGGTTCAAAAAAGCTTCTTTGTGGCAAAAAAAAGGTTCTTCAGATTATAAAAAAGTAAGAAAGAGATGATTCTTTAAAGAACATTTGACTGAATGGTTCTTTGTGGAACCAGAAATGGTTCTTCTACGGCATCGCCAACACACACACATACTGTAGTGAGAGTAAAAAATGCTATCGGCTGGCACATAAATATGTGAGAACAGACTAGAATTAGGATCAATGAGCCAGGACACTAAACTAATTAAACCAGCTCAGCCACATAGCAGGAGTGCCAACATTCCCATGCATACAGTCATTCTAGCCTTCTGGTTTACACCCAAACAGATCCAGAATTACAAGACAAAAATACACACGTGCTACAGTGTGTCCTTCAAATAGCTCTTGGAGTGTAACACATTTGTTTTGTGAACAGACAGCGGCAGTAATCAGACAGGTTGATGTTTTTGCTGATGGTGCGGTCCTAAAGGTCAGTGCGTATTCATACGCTTAGACTGATCAACATGCTGTTAAAAGCTCAATAACATCTCTACACTCATGTGTTTACGACTGTTTTCAAGCAAAAACATTTAGCTCACTTGCTCAGCAAAATGTTTCGGTCATTTTATAAAACGGATCACTTCTCTATAAGCAAGGATTAAGGTCACTGTACAAAAATTCACTATTACGATAAACTGTTGATACTTAAGATATTTGTGTATTTACAGTATGTATATTTGCTATTATAAACAATGCATTGTGATTGCAGTATGTTTGTGTGATCTCACTGCTTATAGAGCTGTGTGTAATCTTTTGATTTGCTGGATTGACCCCACTTAATTCAATGGAAGAGAAATGCTGTGACAGCAGCACAGAATGGATTTCCAATGAACTGCACCTGCACTAATAAGTTTAAGTATAACCTCTTTCTTTCAGTGTAGAGAGACAAAAAGAGAGAGATGAAGGAAAAGGATAAATTAACTCACAAGTTGCAAACACCCTTCACATAAACAAAAATCTGGGTCCTGAAGTAAAACCACTGCACTAGGGCATCTTGTAGTTCTCTCTATCTAAATATACAGTACTGAGGGCCTATCAGTTTAAAAGACTGCAGCAGAGCTCAAGATCAATGTCTGCCTATAACAGCCTGTCTGCGTTCTGTCTGGCCGGGAGAGGACAACGTATTGTTCTTGTATAATGTAAATGAGAGTTTGTGTGAGAAACAGACCAAAAGGCAAATAAAATAACGAACTTGAGGATAGCAACGGAGTCTAGACGTAATATCATGAGTAGTGAGTAATTTTTCATAGATTATCAGGTCCATAACCACTATAGACATTGTACTGTACCATCAGTTTATATTTTCCTAAACCCCTATATGTCGAGACATAAGGAATATAAGTCTATACATTGTCGCCTTGAGAATTATAAGGTGCTATTTGACGTTTTTGATCAAATTGAGTTATTCACATATTCTAATTCTGTGACAACACGCTATTTACATCATGTGCTTTTCGTTAGCTTGTTTATATTTTGGGACTTTTTTTAAACAAAACGGTTCTGTCTACAAAGTCAAAAGGATGCAAAAATTTTAAGATCAATTTCTCAAAACTCCTCAAGATACACATAGAACTTTATAATTCCAAGATGACAACATGTTTTCTATTAAAGGGATAGGTCACCCAAAAATGAAAATCTGTCATGAACTACCAAAGTAGGAAAAATGACAATGGTAGTCAAAAGTAACCCAGAACTTTTTGCTGTCCTACATTCTTCAAAATATCTCATTTTGTGTTCAACAGAACAAAAAAATTATAAAGTCATTTTTCCTACTATGGTAGTCAATGGGGTCCAATAACTGTTTGGTTACAAGCATTCGTCTATATATCTTTTGCTGTGTTCATCAGAACAAAGAAATGTATACAGATTTGGAACACATAGATAGTGAGTAAATGATGACAGAATTTTTATTTTTATACCAACCCCTTTAAAGGTGAGAAAATATATGTTATCAGTATCGTGAAACCTTTAAGTAAAATCTCATGCATGCTGCAGCAGTGGTTCTCAACTGGTTTTAAGATTTTCCTAGTCATCAAATTTCAACCCAATCCTTTCCACCAAACACTGACATTTAATAAAATTTGAAATATGTTGATAGAACAATATGCAAAATTATAAACATGCTATTTGTAATTTACAGTACCAGACTAACACGAAACATGTATAAATAAAAAAGCAAGGCTTTATTAGTGTTGGCCTTCTCTTATATTGACATAAAGATCTGAGTTCATTTCCGTTTGTTTGGTAGTGCATAACAGTCACTTTCTTTTACACAGATCAATGGTAACTTAACATTGCGGATGCACTTTAAAGACAGCTTTCTAAATATTCAATGCGTCGTTCTCTGACTCCCTGTAGAGAACTTAATAAACAGCAAAGTACACACACAAGTCATTAGCCTCCTCTGTGCGAAACTGTACAGTATGTGTCTACTTTAGCATGAACAGTCAATAGAAAGTGCCCTCAACATACAACACAACAGGGACGCAATACACTACATGCAAATAGCAGCAAAGCATTGCAGGTCAGAGTGCACTAGCTACACTAATGCTGAAAACCATAGGCCATGATTTATACTATATATATAGCCTATACAAAACATTAAATAACAAAACCTTGACTAAGGGTGCTTGTGTATGATAAATCAGGGCAACATTGACATAACTCAATCCCATAAAACTATTACTAAGCAGCTTTTGTGTTATATCATAAATTAAAATCTGGTTTAGCACTGTCTGCTGTGTATAGCCTACATATGCATATCGTGGGCAGTTGTGGCCCAGTGGTTAGAGAGTTGGACTCATGATCAGAAGGTTGCTGGTTCGATTCTCATGGCTGGCGGGTAACGGCTGAGATGCCCTTGAGCAAGGCACCTAACCCCCACTTGCTTACTATACAAAATGTACAAATGTATAGTACAATGTAATGTAAGTCGCTTTGGATAAAAGCGTCTGCTAAATGTAAATGCATATATTTGTTGCTTTTAAATCACAATGACTAGCTCTTATTTTACAATATTGGAGAGACAATTTACAATGAACTGTCCACGTAGGCCACGTAGGCCTGTTCAAGACAACAGCACAATGATATAAAATATAAAAAAACAATAATAAAATGTGTCAATACATTACCATTAAAAGATATTTATTATAAGGTAATTGATAAAATGTCAAGTATTCATAAAATGCATCTAAAACACATATTCAGGTGCACAGCAGCACAATGTTTATACACAAAGCAAAATCAGAAACTTTGCAGTTCACGCCAGCAGCATCCCATGTTTCTTGCAAATAACACACTCTAGCGGTCCAGGAGGTAAATCACATCTCATTATTATCTCACTCACCTACAATATTAGATGTAGGCTATTAATATTTGCATAATCTTTAGATGTAAATGAAGCATTACTCTTTCTGAAAAGGAAACCGACTGCTTTACCTCGAAGTTGTTTAAAATGCTGCGCAAGTGAACATAACTCGACGGGCAATGTCACATCGTTTCCGAAATTAGATTAACAAACAATGAGAAGTTCTTCACAAAATAAGCCAAAATCAATGAGAGTTCATTGACAGTGTATCTTGTGCATTAAATTTTAAGCTTAACAGGTTTCTCAATAAAATATTACCGTTGGTTTGTTGTTGAAGCGTGGTTTTAGCCGAGCTGCATGTCCCATCGCACTTTGTTAAACGGTCTGGTGAATGGGAGGCTCATGTAGACGCTTCACAAAAAAATAAATAACGAAAAATAAATAAAATAATATTGCCATACAAGTTACTACAGTTAATAGGCTACTACTGTTGTAGTAAATAAATTAACAATATTAGGCAATATGTTTTATGAAAATAACGTGGGGTTTAGGTAAAAAAAAACTAGATTTAGCCTATAAAATGATTGTGTATTAAAAACAAACGCTAAACATAGATAAAAACAGTGTTTGACAATAGATGAAAGTAGGCCTACTTTTAGACTATATGATTATAGATGTATCACAGTGCTGGATTGTGGAAACGCAATGGAAATATGTCAGATACATGAACTGTCCTATAGAGGGCAACACTGTACTTTTTACCAGTTCCAAATAGTTCCATAATTTACACACATTTTTGAACAAGTATTTTTTTTTTTTTTTTGCTTTCAAGTCTCCATGTTTGATATGCCTTCCTTCCTTCCTTTAATTAATTTACTTTTTTCATTTAGTTTAGTAATAAGCAGATTGTCATCTGCTTTTAGTTCTTTTAAGTTGCTGATGATGAAAATGAGTCTCAGAGAGAACGTGCAAATAACGTACAGGGAGAAAAAATACAAATAACAAAACGTTTTTGTATTTTTATATTTTAAGCGATACGTGCACTACCCAAACCTAATCCTGCTGGTGGATGCTGACTGACTGTCTGCGGTAAAAGACAGTTGTCACACAGCCGTTAGTACGAATGACACCTATTGGTCCAGCAGCATAACGCCATGGGAGGCGGGCTCTCATTGGATAGATTAATCCGAGCGCTGAGTGTTTTATTATCTACAGCCTGTGCGTTTATTCCTACATCTGTGGAGGAAAAGACCGCGTGTACACGAGCGTGAAATGCAATAAACCCGTCGGGAATGGATAATTCGTTTAATAATCGAAAGCGTAAGTAACTTTAATGACATCTTTATGTTGCCGATACAGTTCATGTTTATCCTGTGTAAGAGTGATAACTGAGGAAAGCAAATGGTACAGTGGAGCAGCCAGACAGCATGTTAAAATGCAGCAAGCCATATGGTTGTCAACAGAGCGGCCCGACTGATGCTCACTAATGTATGTCTCTTATCATACATCTGGTATTGTGTATTACTACTAAAACAGACTCGGATGTGGGGTGCACTGCATTACAGAGACGATAAACACTCATGATCGAATCTGGATTTCGCATTTCCTTAACCTGTTTCCAGCATGCGTGCTCACACCACACGCATTGTGCACATAAACGTATCATGTTTTTTACTTCATTATTATGGGTTTTATCAATCAGAATGTGTTACATTATGCTCCTGGCAGAATGTCTGGTAAATACGTGATGTTTAGTCATCAAGCTTGAATAAGGGCGTGCCACTAAACGACACATTTAAACAGTTTGTTCTTCTGCGTCCAGGTAGCGCATAGACCAAATAGGCTAGCAAGATGCTTATTCTGTTGTGACGCCTTTCGATATAACGCAAGCAAATCTGCGTTGTTCCTTAAATTTGTTCAGCATTTGTATCTAAATTATATAATACGCACTCTTGCGCAGTGCAACATGACTAGTAATCCGGATTATACCGTAAGTATCCTGAAAGGTGCTGAAGACAAGCACTCATGTATGACACAAAGTTGCAAGCAAATGCTCGAACAAGTATTCAGCAGCAAACATTTCATTGCACTTTTGTGTCAGTGATGAGACTACAGACTTTATTTAAAGACAGATCTGAACAACACTGCTACATTTACAGTGGTTTTGCTTTTGCCATTTACTCACGCTATTATCATCCTTTTACTGTGAAACTGAATAGGTGAAATAAACTGAAAGCTTAAGTGTCCAGGAAATGATCAAGTACACAAATAGACAGCTACAGTATGTGGGTTTCTTACCACTAATGGTTTAAATGGCTGTGGGCCTAAAATACAGCCTTCTCCCTAGAGACTATTTAGCAGTAATGAATACATGAAATATAAATCGCTCAACATATTGCAAAAGTAATGCAAGAGATGAAATCAATTGGGAATCTCTAGGCACCTTTGACAATCTGTAAACTAGTTTACAGTGTATGTGTTACTGTAAATAAGCTTTTTAGTGATTCTATAGCCCTGTTATTGCAGATACCTTTTTTTTTTTAAATATACTGTATGATTCATGCTTTATTTGTATTTTGATATTGTATGTTATTTACATGCCATGACTCTACTTACCGCTTATATCTTCATTTCAAGCAATTTGGAAGTTTGATTTTCAGTTGATATTTCCTTGGTGGTGCTTTTTATATCTACCAGACACAAGTATAGCCATGCATACCTACTCTCCTGGTTTCTCTAAATTTAGAACTAGTAAATGGAAAATAATAATAAATACAAAACTGATTGTGGTGTTAAATAAAATCTTTTTAGTAGTTTCTTTGTGTATACACACTTTGGGCATTCTTATCTTTCATTTTACATGCTTTCCAGGCCAGTATCTTCTTATTATTACACATAAGTCAAACACTTTGATGTTATAATTTAGATCAAGAAGAGACCAGTTTCAGTATTAGTAGTCACTTCTCTTTGATTGAAATCAAAGCAAAAGCACCACTCTTCTGCACAATGGTAATCTTAAAACAAAAAAGAAATGAAAATCTATATTTCTAAACTGTAAAACACAAAGTAACACTTTTTTTTTTTTTAAATGTACTCAGCTAATGCTAATGTAGGCTGCATCTGAAAGCTTAAGCCCCATTCACATTACAAACGACTTTGTCGCTGCATGTCGCTAGGGTTGGCATTATTGCTAACAGCGAATCAGAGTTCTTGCCGCTTAGTACAAATATTGTGGAGGGAAACCACTAAATATTAATTCAGTCAGCGCATGAAATGTTATATTTGACCTTTACAACACAAGACAGAAGACCACTTTATACAACTCCCTCTAGGTCTGTGTCCCGCAGTCATAGTGTTCATGCATTGAATGTGTCCAACCTGAGCTCCCAGGGAACACATACTGATAAAATATGTAGCCTGAATAAGTTGCTTTGGGTAAAAAGGGATCCCTTTTAAAGGGATAGTTCACCCAAAAATTTCAATTCTTCCATCATTTAAATAAACATGTATGACTTTCTTTCTTCTGCAAAACACAAAAGAAGATATTTTGAAGAATGTTGGTATCCAAAACCGTTGGTCGCCATTGACTTCTATTGTATGGACACAAAACCAATGCAAGTCAATAGGGACCAACATTGTTCTGTTACCAACATTAAAATCTTTTTTGTTCTGCAGAAGAAAGTCATGCAGGTTTGAAATGACAAAAGGTAGAGTAAAGGATGACAGAAGTTTTCGATTATCCCTTTAACCCATTGTTGGGTCAAAAATATAAATTTTCTGGTTGGGTTATGTTCAATCCAGCATTGGGTAACAATGTCCATTCTAGTCTTATAAAATAAAAAAATGACTTTTACAATTCAAACAATATAAAAAGGGGTTTTATTTTATTATAATAGATATTTTATTGTATGGGTGACACATAGAATTGACCGCTGTATTTTTAATCACGTATTATGACAGTCTGTGTTGACTCACATTTTCCAGGGCCACAGGCAAAACCTGGAGTGCAGAGAAGCTGATTGGCTGCCTCTCTGGGTCATTCATTCCACTTGGCTACACATACAATAGGCACAGACAAATGCTAAATGATTAGACAAGCCCCTGGAGATATGGGACACTTGGTTGGAACACAACATTAAAAAGTAAATATTTTGTGATTTTGGCCTAATACATAAGATTTATGTATTTTGATTGCATATAGAATTTCCATCAATTTAGATCAAAAAAATTTAACCTAAACACAATGAATAAACTTAACGTAATACAAATTTGTAAGACATGAAAATTAAAGTAGTAAGAATACGTTTTATGTAATAATATAAAAAAAATTGTTTTAAATTCATAAGAAACATGATCACATATTCCTACATATTAAACCCAATTTAATTAATAAGCATCACATTTAAGTAATTTTCATTAATAAATTACATGTTTTTTATTTTATTAATCAATTTGTATTTGTGGTATTGCAGTATAATAGTTAGACCACATGGTTTCACATTTTTTTCACAAATCTATTAATAGTTAACAACTTTGTAACAAAAATGTAAGAACATCTTTGCAAACTTGAGGTAGACAGAAAATTCAGGTCACACCAGATTCAAAGAGAAGAGAAGATTAATGCAGCGTAGAGGAGTAGAAGATTTTCTGAAATCTGTGGCATATAATTATTTGGAATGAAAGAGTGGTGGTCTCCAAAACAAATGTTAACAGGCTCCATGTTTGGTTTTGCACCAGCGCCAGGTATATTCAACAACAACAAAAACACTAAGATCTGTTTCGAAACTGTAACGGTGTGCCTGAGGAAAATCACAGACGAAGGGAATTTCCACAAATATTCTTTAATAATCCTTAGAACACGGTGAGAAGAAACACGGGTTGCATTAATGCCAGAATTACAATTAAGACAAGACAAGGAACAAAGGCAACACAGAGTGTATATATATAGTCCGGGTGATAAGGGTGATCGCTGACAGGTGCGGGGATAGCAAACGAGGAACAGGTGCGGGAGCATGGAGGATGCTGGGGAATGGAGTCCATGGGGAAAACGTGGGAAAAACAGGCAAGGGAACACACAGGACAGTGACAGTACTACCCCCTCCCGGAAGGCGTGACCTCGCACCTAGGAAACATCCCGGGGGGGGTTGGCGACCTGGAGGCTAGTGCAGGTGACAGAACAGGAAGCTTCCAAGATGGAGCTCCCGGCTCAGGTGTTCAGGGCCCAGGGAGGGTCCGGGAGCTCAGGTGGCCATGGGGGCTCTGGCCGTTCCTTGGCCCATGAGGAAGTCGGATCCCAGGGGGGCCAAATAGCCACCACAGCCGTGACGAGGAGATGGAAGCCGGCCGTCACCAGGAGGCAGCCGACCAGCAACATGACCATGGCCTTATCCCACCCCTGTCCCCCCAAAAAAAATTATTTGGGGAAAGTCCAGGGGAGCAGGGAGTTTAGGCGGAGGGAGGTACGGAGGCCGGAGCGGACTCGTGGAAGAATTAACTTGAACAAAAAATTGAAATTTTGCCCTGCATTGTTCAAGCTGGTTACTAAAAAGTGTTAAGACTCAAGAGTTTTGCACCAGCACACCAGCATGTTAACATATCAGAGGAGTGCTATAGTTTCATTCATAGGTACATTCAACAGCAAAAATAACTAACAAGAAATTTCCCTAATAACTATGTTTCAGAACAGAAAAAAATCTGGTCACACCTGATTTAGTAATAATGAAATCAATGCTATCAATAAACTAACAGTTTTACAAATCTGTGACATGCAGTTATTTGACTCAATAGAGTCGTTTTGCACTAGCACGATTTTTGCGCATGTTAACATGTCAATGGAGTGTAATAGTGTCAAAGGTACTTTCGACAGCAATGTACAATAAAGAGGAGATCACAAATTTTGTTGATCAAAAAGAAAAAGTTGCAACAAGTCAAACCCGCTTGTTTGAAGAAGAGGATTATCGAAGTATCTATATCAATCCTTGGACTTTTGGTGACAACTGTAACGTCGAGTCACAGAGTCAGAGGAAGGGAAGATTAGGAACACAATATTGAATAACAAAACCAACAAGGAGAGACACTCAATATATAAGCTACAATTTAAGACATGACAAAGAATGCATGTAAACACAGAGTCTATGAAGGGTCCGGGTGATGAGCTGATTGCTGGCAGGTGCGGATTAACAAACAAGGGACAGGTGAGGGAGCATGAGGGAATGCTGGGAGGTGTAGTCTGGGGAAAAGTCACAGGAAACAGGCAGGAGAACAGGATACAGTACTCCCCCACCCCCCGGAAGGCGCCTACGAAACAACCGGAGGAGAGGTGGGCATCCTGAAGGCTCGTGCAGGACACAAAGGACAGGATAGGAAGCCTCCAGGATGGTGTTTCCAGTGCAGGGATCATGGGGGCCACAAAGGATCCAGGAGCTCGGTGGCCACTGGCCGTTCAGGGGGCAACAGAGGTGCAGGGCAGTTCAGGCAGCCACGGAGATGCGGGCTTATGGACCATGCTCCCGTCTCCACCGTCACGGCGACCATCATCCCCAGCTCTCCTGGCTCCACGAGCACGGTCCCTAAGCCTGCACCTCCGTGGCCGCCTGAACTGCTGGGACAGCCAACACTGCTCCCCCCCCCCAAAAAAAGTCCAGGTGCAAGCTAGTGCCAAGGTCACCGTGGTGGAGTCCGGATGAAGGTCAGGTGCGGAGTCTGGGGGAAGCTCAGGTGCGGAGTCCGAGGAAAACTCAGGCACGGGCTCTGAAGACTTGGAAGCAGGCTTTAAACAATATGGGCAACTATGTATTTGCATCTCTATTTGATAAAAATAGGTTAGTACACTTCTTCAATTCCGATTAGGGCAGGCCATCGATTCCGGACCTCTATAATCATTGGTTCCTGAAGAAATTCTTGTCGCTGGTATGAGAAGGTACAATGCATTTTTTCCTTGATCACAGTCTCGTAGCAACCCTTTCCACCTCCAGACTCTCTGTGGTTTCACCGCTTGGATGGTTTGACAGAAACTAACCTCCTTTCTGAGCTTTTTTATGTTTGCAGCTGGTTTCCCCTGACCCTTCTGTTTGTTCTTAAGTGAGTTGACAGTGACTTCTGTGTGTCTGCTTCCATTCACAACACAACTTAATTCATTCTTCTACAAGGCAGTTCAAGAATATCAGATCTGAGTTTCTGGGTAAGAGATATGAGAGTTCTATTTGCAAGGAATTCATCATGTCCCTTCTGCAGCTGCATCTCGGCACAATATGATGGTATGTTTCCTGTTACATGAGTCAACAGATGCCAAATCATCTGGTTCTTGCTGTGAGGAGCTGGTAAATGCAGGCTCGACAGGCAAAGAAATTCCAAATAATCAATGGACAATGAACAAAAGACAATGGTGAGTTTATATAGTGTCCAGTGTGGGTGTAATCAAAGATGGTGTCCGGTACAAAGGATTGTGGGAACTGGAGTCCGGTGGGGAAAGTGCAGGGCAGACAGGGGACCACTGGGATTGTGGAGCAGGTATCTGTAGTCGGTGGAGCTGAGGATATTACAGAGCTGGTTGTCTCACAAGGCAAGTATACCACTTTCAAAATACTGAGATCTTGAATGTCTGAAATTGATGAGAGGTTCATAAATTTTGTATTGAAGCCCAAACTGCTCTATTACTCCAAAGAAAGTCTTAATTTCAAGAGCCAACTGATCCACAGATGTCGGCATTCTGGATGAAATGGTTAGTTTTCTGGCATCATCTTCACATCCAAAAAGGACTCTGAAACTAACTTGTTAATCTACAATGCAGGCCCAAATGGGGAAGGAAACAATAAATACAAATTTCAAATGGTAAAGTTACTAAATATTTACACTGAAAGTAAAACAAATCTTTTATGGTGATGTGTCTCTTCAGGTTTACTAAACGTCTGGAACCAACTATGTAGGCCACAAGTGAATAGAAATCTGCCAGTTCCTGAAGCTGAATCAGGGCTTTAACTGGTGAACTCAAAGGCTCTGAATGATCTTGATACCAAGCACAAAACAAACAAACAATAAGACTCAGCTCATCTCCCCTTATACACATTTGTAAAATTTCTGTAAATTCAGGCATTTCAGAAATTGAACCACATTCAACTAACATTCCATTGCTGTAGTTAACTCCCCCTCCTAAAGTTGACTGATGTCTGGAAACTTCTGCCTGAGAGCCAACACAACTTCCTTATTCAAAACATCAGCCTGCACTATTGAGACATTTGTAACTACCAAATCTTATGTACGGAGACTGGACGAATGTAGCTAGTACCCAATGAATTGCTGGTGTTTGGCTGCCAGTGGGAGTGCAATATTTCTAAAATTATTTGTGTGTCGAGCAACTTGTTTAAAAAAGCTATGTTTAGCTTTAAAGCGCATCATCCATAGACAAACAAGTGGCAAAAAAGACCTAATTATGTGCGGGTCATGTTCCAGATAGTGGTGTTTGGGTATAAGCTTTATGTCTGGGTTAAGCTCGAGTAGTCTCTGTCTGTGTTCAGACACCTTGACATCAAGATAGGCAATTGTCTCGTCAGTGTGAATGGGTGCCACAGCTAATTCCACAATTTCCTTTAGATCTAAGATACTGAAGCTATTTTATGTTTTACTACTTTTGGAAGGTCGTTTGAAGTATCTATATCACTTGCATCTGACAGATCACCAAAATCTATGTCCACAGAAGATGAGAAGCTTTCATCTAAAGGAGTACCAGATTCATCAGACTGAGCTGCAAGTTTCACAACACCTGCCTCAAAATCGCTTGGAATGTGGGGATTTTGCTTACGACTTTTATGCGATAAATGTTTTATATATGTTTCTCTCAAACATACATCCTTCAAACATACAAGTTATGGTTTCATTATGCTTAAGATGATGATTTATATGAGAAAAGTATTATTTTTCAGTCGACAGTTCCTTACATCCACAAGTCTGACAAAAGAATGAAGTTAACTGAACACGTGCTGTTGTTGATTTGCTGTGTGTTTGATATGTGTGGATCTGAAAGCTTTTCCATTATTGTTTTCCATTTGAATGTGCATGGGCAATCTGCATAAGGACAGGGAGACCTACAATTGCGACCGTAGTGAAAATGTTTCAGCTTAAAATGTTTCAGCAACTCATACTCAAATTTCACAACTGGACTTGTTGCACAGGTGGCATCCTATCACAGTACCACGCTGGAATTCACTGAGCTCCTGAGAGCGGCCCATTCTTTCACAAATGTTTGTAGAGGCAGTCTGCATGCCTAGGTGCTTCATTTTATACACCTGTGGCCATGGAAGTGATCGGAACACCTGATTTCAATTATTTGGATGGGTGAGCGAATACTTTTGGCAATATAGTGTACGTGTAGTTCTGAAAAATGCTAAGCAAATCGTTTTTTATTTATTAGCACCATGTGCATGTTTGCTAGCTAGTGTTCTAAACTTGAATATGATAGACAGAGCATTGATAATAGTGTAATACAATATTAACAGCACTAATAACACATTTACATTCACATAAAACTGTCAACATTTTAAAGATGACTATAGATCTGACTTGCCTTGCAATCTTGTCACGATTGATGACAAATAGACATGACGTGCAATACCGCCACCTATGGGATCGGCGTCATTTCAGCTTCTAAACTATTCTGTTTGCAGAAAAATGTATGCAAAAAATTTCATACTAATTAACTAAGTAGATCTGGCTTGTTCCACGACTAGCGATTTAAATGATTAAATCGAATAGTTGTCACAATTAACACATTTACATTGATTGTAAGCAATTTGTCTTGCTGTTGATGCATAATTGCATATAGGTAATCAATCACAATCATAAATACATTTTTGCAGTGGCATAAATTTTACAATTAATGTTTTTCCTGAATGGGCTTGCTTTAAAATGCCTATGCTATATTTGCTTAAGGCCAACGATCTTTTGGTAAATAGAAAGATGGAGCCATTAAAATAATCGTTATAGATATCGTAAGTCATTTAATTGCAAATTACATATACGTAAAACATTTAAAGAGGGAGGGACAATAAAACTTAGCTTTGGTGGAAGTTAATATATATATTTTTATTTAACTTGGTATTTTTGCATAAAACTCCAGCTGTACAGCCACATACTCCCTAGAGATACAGTATCTGTATACAGTAAACCTTTTTTATTATTATTGAAAATACATTTATGCATTTGACAGATGCCTTTATATAATGTGTCTGGGAATTGTTTATCTTTAACAAACAGACACACATTTGAATGTATGTATGATTAATTCTAGGATTTACATAGCTTCCTCTTTCCACAGAAAATAAATTGACACACTACACCTACAATGTATATATACTGATTAAGTGGGTGAGGTTCAGTTGCCACAGTGGTTGGTGGTTATCTTTTCAGCATCACTGTCTGTTTAACTGTCATCTAACCAATGCTAGTGGATTGTGAGTGAATTAGACATCAGGCCATGTAGGCTGAACTTCAGCCAGTAATTGTTCACAATAACAGCAAAGCAGCAAGTTTATCGGCTGACCTGCTTTGCCATAATCTAGAAGAAGAGCTTAATTCGCAAGTGGAAACTTGCATGATGTGCTTTCAGGTTTCAGGTTTGTAATTTCAATATTCCTAATTTATGTTTGTTCAGATGATCATTTGTCAAGTGTAACAAGTGTCTTTTTCATATTTGTTCATTTTTTACAGATTCATTTAGGTCAGTTAGTGTTTTATTGTTTCAGAATACTGCAGATGAATAGCGCTCAGAAGAGCAGTTAATGAGATAGATATTGTACTCTGCAGCCCACACTGCAAGACCATTTGTGTCATCTAGTGTGTCTGAAGCTGCATCTTCAGAATCGGAAATCTGATCAGAGTCCAGGTCAAAGTCCCACAGCCATCAACATCATAATAACATATGGCATTGTCCAAAGAATCCTAAAAAATGTCTGTGGGATATTCATTCACTACACTCTCTGTTCCAAATTAAAATCCACTGGTTGTTCAAATTCATTCTGTTGTGAAACGATATGGAAATGGCAGCTATTTTCCTTCTCTTTGTTCTCTGAGAATGTTCCATTACTTTCTGTAAGAAAAAAATGTTAAAAAGGGGTTGAGTTGCCAAAACGTACAAGTACAGAAATAATTACTCAAGTAGAAGTAAAAGTCACAATATAAAAAATTACTGGAGTAAAAGTAAAAAAGTATGCAATTAGACAAGTAGCCAGTTACTAGTTTCTTTGTATGACATTATAATATTAATATTTATTATTATGTATAGTGTTAATATTTAAATTTATCGAATTATTATTATAAAATTAGCATAATGAGCTCTATTTGCAACATACAGAGACCTAAAGAGTAAACAAACAGAAGAGAGAATCATTTCCGTGAATTAATTTCAATCCCAACTCCAACATCAATCTATGAAGTTTGGAATATCAACCAATATAAAAATATGCCTGCAATCGCGACCTCAAGAGAATGCAGCCTTCCGTTTGAGAAACAGCTTTAGTTCACTCGGGTTTCAGACACCACTAATGTTACAGATGCAATCGATGGATTTTCTTCCTTCTGTTCAGCAACTGCGTGTGTGGAACGGGTTGCGCGCATGTGAACGAGCGCCGCTTTCGAACAACAGGACGCTTCTGACGGTTCACCATTTAAACTGATTCTCGACTAAATTTAGACGAGTTTGCCTATTGATAAATCAATGATTTGATGAGAATCATTCATTCACACACATTCCGGTGACAAATTTTGCAGTTTAACAATTTTTTTAGTGTCTTGAACTATTAGAGGATGTAATACCAAGGCATACAGCATTATTGTTTTTGCATTGGCCCCAGAAATAAGAAACAAATATATGCAATCTGAGTAACTAACGGATCTGAGTAAGGCCTGTTTACACTGCAGGTCTTGATGCCCAATTCTGATTTGTTGCCTATATCCCACTTTTTTGTCCGTCCGTTTACACATTTTCTCAATGAAGTAATCTGAGTAACCGTATGTTTCGGTTAACATTTTGGTTTGAAAACAATGTATTTAAAAGCTCTACCTTTTCAGTTTTAAAATAATAATCGTTTAAAAGATCATTCTTACCTTGGATACACTGACTTTTTGTGTAAAATAAATGAAAGGGACCACAAGTTCATAAACGTTGTTGCTGTTATCTATTGACATGTTTGTGAATGTACACCGCTCTGTTACTGTGGGGACATTTCTATGCCTTTAAACATGATGCGGCAAAAAGCGAAACGTAATTGGTTGTTTCCCTGTCAGTCATATGAAGTCTTGGGCCTTGGCCAATGAAAGCGGCCAAAGTTTCCAGACCTTCAGTATGACTACAATGTGAGACATCACAAAATGTGTTGTTTTTAGTGTATCCTTGTTTTTTCTTCGATAAGTTCATGCACTTTGCATTGTATTGTACCTATTGTAATACTACAACATATTATATTCTATGCAAAACCATTAAAAGAACAATCGATCAAATGCAAAGAGATCATTTAGGTGCTTTAGTGAGCTTAAGTTAGTAAGGTTATTGTATAAGAATACACAAGAAGCAGCAGCAATACAGCATGTATATATTTTTTAAAATGTCTGATGCAATTTATATTTAATGGATTGAGATTGAGGGGACAGATATTTTTAGGAACACAACCAAGGATGAGATGTTCTTTATTCTATATAGCACCTGTTAAAAATAGATGTTTGTATAAATGTTTCCTTCCCACAAATTCTTAGAGAAAGTGTTGGTTTTGCTTTGTTTCCTTGTTTCTTCTTTCCCTGTAATTCATATCACATCCTATAAGCATGTACCACAGTTCAAAGAAAAGGGAAGGAACGTGCTCTCCACAACAAACACATGTTCCCACCATGAGACTCTGAGCCTGCAGATCCTATCTGTCCTCCTTTTGATCACACTTTAAAATTAGAAATAAGAGTTCAAAGAACACAATAACAAATAGTCACAGTTATTATATAATCTCATTGTGAGAATACATAAACTGAGAAATAATTCATTCACACAGTCTCACTTGACCGCTGACACTGACTCTTAAAGGGACAGTTCATCTACACAGATTGATGCGAACTTTAGAGAATGTGAATGGAGACTTACATTTGTGTGTGATCGTGCTTTATTTCATGATTCATTTATTATTATGTCAAGATAAATAAATACATATTTTACATGTTTATTTATTTATCTTGACAGCCTCTGTGAACTGTTACTGTATGAAAAATAAAGTCCTCCAAAACAAATTATTAATTAAAAGTATTCATTTAGAATGTTTCGCATACACCCTGAGAACAATATGAGACAAAACGTCCTTTAACTTGGTAGTCTTACTACAGAGTTGTCATATCATAACTGTTTCAGTAACCATGTGTACATTACTCATAGATGATCAAAAATGGAAACTTCCTCATTTTAAACCTTATTTTCCAGTGTGTGTAATAGGAATGACAACAGAGGATTGTAATTCATGGTAACAACATTTGGTAGCAAAATTAGGTTACACTTTATTTTAAGGTGTCCGTGTTACAGTGTATTTATACATTTAAGTACTGAGTAATAATAATTAACCACATGTACTTACTATAGGGTTAGGATGAGGGTGTGGTTTTAGGTTAGTTGCATGTAATGATGCCTAATTTATAATAAATACTATAGTAAGTACATGTAACATGTGTATCAAGGGCACTGTAAAATAAAGTGTTACCCAAAATTATATCATATTAATAACCATGCGTCTGAAGTGGATTGAGGGACATTACACTAAACATTATTTTCAGACATTCTCATCCTCCTCCTAAGTATTCAATTGTACACTCTTGTGGTGTCCTCAGGAGGCTTTTCGTCACCGATAAACAATATTTGTGTTCCTCTTGCCATCCATTTAACAAGAAAATGTATTTAGTGTATAATCCTCTGGGGCTGTATATAAGATCTGACAAGTTCCAACTAAAATCACCACAGTCTCAAACAGATAAGTTATGTAATCTATTACATTTCTGTAATATAACCTCTGGACTGTCATTTCTACTGTCTGTAGCTTCTGCATAGTTAATACTAGAGAAATTGCTCTCATATAACATTTTTCCTGCAGTAGATGTATCACAGATTAAAAGGACCACTGAACTTTTTGAAGGCCTTGCATGGGCAATAAAAAACATTGATGTATTACAACTGTAGTGTGATACTATGACAGAGGTGTGACATTTGAGGTGTTGATTATCATATATAGATACTGTAAAGTGATGAATTAAGGATCAGTGCTTCTCATTGATCGATGTGAAGCAGAGAATGACTAAAAGTAACGCCCCGTTTTAGGGCTGTATCTTTTGTTCCTTGCATTTGTCTCTTCCTTGTCTACTTTCCTACACAATCACTCTCTTTCAGAGCGATGAGGTATCATGTGGAGCTAAGGTAGGCTACGTGAATGTTTTTTTCATGTTATGGAGTTCTTAGCAGGTAATGTGTGTATGGTTTAGGGATATGCAAGAAATATTGCTTTATTTATAGGGTAGTATACATGAAGGTATACCTGTAGCGCAAGGATTGGAAGGTCATGGCTTTGATTTCCAGACAATACTGGTGATACAAATACTAATAAAATGTAGCCTATCTAGTAAAAAACAAATCTGAAAACATAGGGCACAATGTTCTACAGTATTATTATGAAGGAATTTTTGCGCTCATTTACCTATATTTTGACATTTGCTCTATATTGTGTTTAGGGATTAGGGCTTTGCAACTCTTTTCAATTTTGTTATTTAACGATTATGAAAACAAAGTAATGGAGGTAAAACAATATTTGTGCCTCATTCTGTTTTGCAAGAATTGTCATACTTTGTTTTTATTATGTTTATATTATTTATGTTTATATTATTTATGTGAATGTATGCATTTATACTATTTTTTTATCTATGTTTTTACATTTATGTTGATCAGTGTTTAATTAACAAGATATTTATTAAAAATGTACCTATTTATTGATTTGTTTCCACAGTCAAAGAGCAATAGTGTTAACTAATTGTGATCTCAGCATTTGGCAAAATAATTATGATAATAATTTTTATCATAATCGAGCAGCCCCATTAGGGGTTAATGGAAATTAATGGAACATGTCAGCAGGAAATCACCATTTCAGTTTTGATTTGTATTTTTAACAGGTCACTTACCTTTAGTGGTGGATTCCCAGACAGGGATTAGTTTAGGCCTGGACTAGGCCTTAGTTTAATTGGGAAATGTAAGTAGTTTTAACAAACATACCTTACTAAAAACATTACTTGTGTTCATTTTGAGACAACATAAAGGCACTGATGTATTTTGAGGTATGTCAGTCTAATCCCTGTCTGGGATACCACCCCATTGTGTTTAATAAATTAAAGAAATTTTATTATGGATATAGTTCTACAGAGTGCGTACTTCCATAAGTCCATTGTTGCATTTAAATACAATGTGAATGCATTGTTACAAAAAATTATAGTCAGAATGTATTGTATTTGCAAGAAATGACTGTGAGACCAAATTCAATTTTAAATTGAGTTCAGGGACAGGGAAGTTCTTGACCCTGGAAAATCTTTTGGTCTGCGTTCAGTATATGGCTTGGAGTGAAGCATTTACTTGATGGGGTACTAGTGAATAGTAAAGTAGACCGTAAATGTTTATTAGTGATGTTATGTGTTAGCCTAAAGCTGAGCCACGTCGCATGTTTTCATAGCTCTTCTTTCCATATAATAATAATTTGCATAGTGTGTACTCAACTTAACTCAACATGAATATTTAAAATCTAACGTTCATTGGGTTACTGTGGGTCATCTTTATTCTAAAACAGTTACGTTTTGGGTTTTAACAGAAATGCAGTGTGACTCTGTCGTCGCCAGTAAGATATTGTGTTCATTTTTTCTTTCTTTCTTCTGTGGAACACAAAAGAAGATATTTTGAAGAATGTAACAGCGGTACTCATTGACTTGCATTGGTTTTGTGTCCATACAATAGAAGTGAATTATTTGGTTACCAACATTCTTCAAAATATCATCTTTTGTGTTCTGCAGAGGAAAGAAAGTCATACAGGTTGACATGAGGGTGAGTAAATGAAGACAGAATTTTTGGGTGAACTGTCCCTTTAATTGAAGTGGACTGAATAATAATTTGATAGTTCACTAACTCTATTAAACCGGATCTACTGTATGTGTAACACCTTAAAACTGTCTCTTTCTTCCTTTACAGGATTAAGTTTTCCAAAAAATAGACCACATTGGTTGACTTCAGTATAATCCCCAAACATTTTTCTACAAAGATCTTTATTAAGAAATCCCTGTGCACAGCTGGACACTGAATATAGAATCGGACATTATTGTGGAAACATTTCCGGCCTCATTTTTCCATTTTATTTTTGATAAATTCCCTCCGTGCCCCCTTTTGGGGCCATGCCCCACCAGTTAAACAATGACACTTCCTTTAGCTCCAAGCAAGAGCTTCTGGTCCTACAAGACAGCCCCCTGGGACCCAGTCCAGACACCCCCAGTCCCGTGGGGTCCCAGGGTTCTGTTCCAGGTAGCCCATCTGGAGATGCCAACATTGTGATCAACAAGAAGAGCAAACCCGGACTCGATCTTGCAGAATCACCCCTTGGGGTGCAGTTCGTCCCTACGGACTCTGAGAATCTGTGTGGATGGGGAGCGCTGACTCCACGGTGTATCCAGACATTCAACACACCCCGCTGGGTTCTGTTTTTCCTCTGTGTGGCGTCCTTCCTTCAGGGAATGATCATCAATGGATTTATCAACACTGTCATCACCTCCATCGAAAGACGCTTCGACCTGCGTAGCTACCAGGTCAGTTTATGAAAAACAGAACTTAGAGATGTATATTTTTCATCTTTACTAATGCATTTGTGTCTTATTTGGGTTTCAGGCAGGACTCATCGCGAGCTCCTACGACATCGCCGCTTGTTTGTGCCTGACATTCGTAAGCTACTTCGGCGGTACTGGCCATAAACCGCGATGGTTAGGCTGGGGTGTGCTGATCATGGCAGTGGGCTCTTTAGTTTTTGCCTTGCCCCATTTCACCACACCAGCCTATCAGGTTAGAGTTTCAGAGCACATGGGACTTTGCTCAGCCAATCATACAGAGACTTGTGTGGACGAGGAAGGCGGGCTCTCTGCGTACCGCTTTGTCTTTATGTTAGGACAGTTTCTTCACGGGATAGGCGCGACCCCTTTGTATACGCTCGGGGTGACCTACCTAGATGAGAATGTCAAGTCTAACTACGCACCTGTGTATATAGGTAAGTGTGGCATTAAACCAAAGTTTACCTCAGATTAGTCAGATAATGGTCCATTAGACTGATGTTTATAATGACTTTGTCTTCCTCTGTTTTTGTGTTTCGTTTTATTTGCTTGATCTTAAAATATGTTTGTGTGGGTTCGGTGAGGTAACTGTTGTTTTTATGGACTGTGGTGGATGTTGTGTGCATGTTTCAACTCAACATGAACTGTGAGGAGTTTGTGTGTTTTGTGATGATGGAAGTAATGTCAAGACTGTTGCATTTATACAACGACAGTATTTACATTGTCCCAAAATGACAAAGTTGAATCAAACTTGATTTTATCAGAGGGTGCGTTTGTTTGTGTAGGCGGTCCTACGGGCACTTTAGCACTCAACTAAAACGCTTTTGTGTGATTCACTTTAAGTTGCACAAAAAACTCACAGAGATTGATACCTGACCTCACTGAACCCTGTAACCGTCTCCTACCCATTTATCGACACACCTAGTCGTGTTTCTTTTGTCTTTATCAGCGAGCGCCACTGGCTTCCACCTCAGACATCAATAAAACCTCCTTCAATTGTTTCTCTCTCCACCATCCAACTTTCAAAGGCCATCCAAGACAATTGCTGCCCTGCTTGCCCTCTCTCCACACATCCATCTCACCTATTATCAATGGGCTTTTGATCAAAACTAAGAAAACATGAATCAGTGTGAACCCAGACCAGCTTGAATAGGACTCAAGAGGCACAGACACCCGCTGTAGGCCTCACATGTGCTGTGTTCTCTTTCCCCAGGGATCTTTTACACGGCCGCCATTGTGGGACCCGCGGCCGGATATTTGTTGGGTGGAATCTTTCTCAACATTTACACAGAGATCGACCAAACGTAAGTGGTCGGATGGGAAAACTGATGACGCAAGAGCTTATATAAAGACACGCTTTATAATGTAAACACAAATAACGTAAAGGAATGTATGCACTGAATGTGCTTTGGAAAACAGCAACTGCCAAATGCACAAATCTGAAAGGGATAGTTCACCCAAAACTGAAAATGTTGTCATCATTTACTCACCCTCTTGTCATTTTAAACCTTTTTTCTTCTGCAGAACATAAAAGAAGATATTTTGAATAATGTTAGTAACCGAACAATGGCAGAACCCATTGACTTGCCATACAATGGAAGTGAATGAGTGCCGCTGCTGTTAGGTTACCAGTTTTCTTCAAAATATATTCTTTTGTGTTAAGCAAAAGAAGGAAAGTTATGCAGGTTTGAAATGACAAGAAGGGTGAGTAAATGATGAAAGAATTTTCATTTTTGGGTGAACTATACCTTTAAAGAGACAAGATTTCACTTTACCAAAATGTGACATTTTGATATAAATATTTTATTTTGCACCGTTTCTTTTAACATTTATGAGACTTTTTGATGCCTTGATGTATGTCTTTCTCTATCAGGACAGAGCTGACCCCTGAGAACCCACTGTGGGTGGGCGCCTGGTGGATTGGTTTCCTGGCAGGAGGGGCAGCAGCTCTGCTTATTGCTCTGCCTATACTGGGTTATCCACGCCAGCTACCAGGTACTACCCACAATCCCTGTTTTAAAAAATAACTTTTTTTGTATACGTTTGACTGTGTTGTTTTTTTTTTTGTATGGTGCAGGCTCTCAGAAATACGTGGCCATGCGTGTCTCAGAGGCCCACCAGCTGAAAGATGGCAGCCAGGTCACTGCGTCTGATCCTCAGTTTGGTAAAACAGTAAAGGACTTGCCCAGGTATAAACACATGTTGGGAGAGCAAGTGCATTGATCTAACATATAAAGACATTATAAATTGCTTTGGATAAAAGCATTCACCACTTGTGTAAATGTAAATGTGCAGTAAGTGGTTGGCATTCCTCTTTGTGGTTTTTAACAGTATTGAGGTAAAACAACTTCACAGTCTGGCACTGGATTGTTGTGTTTATATTTATACGCTCTTGACAGAAAGAAGCCAAGCATGTAATTATCTAGTTTGTCTAGTTCAGCGAATTCAGAGGTGTGATGGGTCCCTAGATGACTTCTGTACCATTCAGAGTATTAACACCTTTCAGTTTCGCTCTTGCAATGTCGACAAACTGCCACGTTCATATTACTGAGCTGTCGTTTTTCATTTCATTTGCTCGCTACAGTAGTTTTTGCCTCAGACATCAACAAAACCTTCACTCAGAATCATTTAAAAATCTAGTTTTGATAACCATTGCACACTATTTAACATTTTTATTCTACTATTTGTACTGTAGGTCTATGCTGTTTCTTCTGAAGAACCCTACTTTCATCTTTCTTTGTCTGGCCGGGGCCACCGAGGCCACACTTATAGCCGGGATGTCCACGTTTGGCCCCAAATTTCTAGAGTCTCAGTTCAGTCTCAGTGCATCAGAGGCAGCGACCTGGTTCGGTAAAAATCACAGTGCCTTGTCAATCGAATATACACAGTGCACCATCTTCATGTCCTTTCCTAGGAAACATCCAGAACTTCTGTTTTTTCTAGGCTACATGGTGGTGCCAGCTGGTGGAGGTGGCACCTTATTGGGTGGCTACATCGTAAAGAAGCTAAACCTCCGTTGCAGAGGAATCATCCGTTACTGTATGGTGTGTGCGCTGGTCAGCCTGATGGCTATCTTCATCTTTCTTTTACACTGTCCTAATGTGCCCATGGCTGGTGTGACAGCCCCCTATTACAGCAACTCACAACAGAACCGTTACAGCGCCCCCTACCTGCAGACAGGAGGCCACGACAGCAGGTACTAAACTCATTAAAGTGCTGCAAAACAATATCAACTGCAGTAGATACACTGCATAAATAAAGCTCCTGGATTCATGATCTCCTGAGATGTTCAGAGCCATGAAAGAGAGCAGCTGGCCAGAAGGAGCAGAGCATTGCTTACCCAGAGCAGATTTTATCAATACAGATTAAGGGCCCTTGATGGATAATATATTAGTATCGATTTGTCGAGTCAAGTCTAAAAATGTCAGATTAATATTACAACAAAAGCACTGGGAGGAATAATCCGATTTTTGTCAACAACGAAAACCCCAAACAAGAAAGAATTCAATCTCTTTGGCATGTTTAAAAAAAAAACCTGAATCAAGTTTATGATAATACTCATAGCAGGAACAAAAGTATTATTTCATTGGGGTCTAAGGTCATTTAAATTGAAGATTTCTTTCTCCCTCAGCCTCTCAGAGATGGGCAACCTGACCGTGGGCTGTAACATGGGATGTCACTGTGTTACGGAGCTCTTTAACCCTGTGTGTGGTGCTGATGGAGTGATGTATTTCTCTCCCTGCCACGCCGGCTGCAGCTCCATCAACCACACGTACAGCCCCAGAGGCCGACAGGTACAAAACACACCTGCTACCCCTCACTCACAGCCATTCAGCTACAAAATCACTTCTTTTAACTCTTGCCTTTAAGGGATAGTTCACCAAAAATTGAAATTCTTACTCCTTTCATCTGTGGAACACAAAAGAAGATATAATGAGAAATGTCTCAGTGGTTTCGTGTCCATACAATGGAAATCAATAAGGGACCAGATTGTTTGATTACCAACATTTTTCAAAATATCTTCTTTTGTGTTCTGCAGAAGAAAGAAAGTCATACAGGTTTGAAATGACATGAGACATAAATTTGGTTGAACACTCCCTTTAAAAGGCTTTAAAGAGGTTATACTAGATTGATCAAATTAATTGATGCACCATTAAACAGTTAAACTCAAATTTTAAACTTTCTCAGTGTAAAAATAGAAAATATTAAAATTAAGATGCAAAATGTCTTGATCTGAAATTCCCAGTTTTACTGTATAATACTGTATGCCTGTCGACTCAACAATGCTAGAAACCATCATGATAAGGTAATAAGAGCAAATGCTTTTATTTTATTTCTAAGACAAACGGTAATGAGGTAAAGTCTGACCAATTTTGTGTTAATTCTGACCAGATGTCACACGAGAAACAAGTGACTGAACAAAAGGAATAGGTTTTTTATATTGCCCTTAATACTTAATACAAAAATGAAAATTCGGTCATCGTTTACCGTTTACCCTCATGTTATTTCAAACCTTCTTCAGCAGAACACAACAGAATCTATTTTAAAGAATGTTGGTACCCTAACAATGGCGGTACCCATTCACTTCTATTGTATAGATACAAAACCAATGCAAGTCAATAGGGACTGGTCTTGTCCAGGACTAACATTTTCCAAAATGTCTTTTTGTTCTGTAGATGTAAGAAAGCCATACTGTTTTGAAATGACAAGAGGGCGAGTAAATGATAACATTTATTTTCACAGATTCTATTGTCTGCGCGGAGACATTAAAAGTGCAACAGTGTAGAATTATTGTATATAAAGAAGTCTATGGTATGTTCCATTTGAATACATTAATGTCGTATTAAATGTCCTGTGTTTCTGCATTCATAGGTGTTCTCTGGCTGTAGCTGTGTAGTAGGAAACGTTTCATGGGGTGAGGAGGGTTTTGCTGAAGAAGGAAAGTGTGTGTCGTCCTGCAATCACATGCCCGCCTTCCTCACCTTCCTCTTCGTCACTATCTTCTTCACATTCCTCTGCTGTGTCCCTGCACTCACTGCCACACTCAGGTATGAGCTTTGCTTTTTATTTGTCAGTTAATGTTCGCCCTTACTTGGAGAAAATTCCCAAATAATGTTTTTTATTTCCATTATAACCGAATGTGACAACAGTGTGGAATCCTACTGTTTAAAATATTCTCTGTTCTCTCATGTAGGTGTGTTCCTGACAGTCAGAAATCATTTGGACTTGGAATCCAGTGGATCGTTGTAAGGACGCTAGGTGGGATCCCGGGCCCAATAGCGTTTGGTTCAGTGATCGACATCTCCTGTCTGCTGTGGGAGGAGAAATGCGGGGAATACGGGTCATGTTACTTATATCATAATTCAGCCATGAGTCAATACTCGCTCATCGCAGGCATCATCTACAAGGTAGATAAACACATTGAAGGTGTTATGATCTTGTTTCATAATCTTCCGCCATCTTCATATTTTAGTAGGACTACATTGTCTCCAAAAGCACCAAACTCAAACCCATTACTTTACTGGCACACAATATATTCAAGTATTTGCAGATATAAGGAAGCATTGACAACATATGGATATTCACTGCGTGGTCACAACATTATACAGCATGCGATTATTGTCAGAAGTTGATTATTTAGTCATGTCTGTTTCTCTGTGTGTGATGCAGGTCTTAGGCTCACTTTTCTTTCTGCTGGCCAGCGTTCTGTATAAACCTCCCCCTGAGTCTCCTCAGAGCAGTTGTGAGAGCACAGACGCGGGTGTGCACGACAGCGGGGGGGAGACCAAGGACCTGCCAATCAAACACCGACCCCCTGAGATCATCGCAAACCCACATGCCAAGTTATGATCTCTGTGTACCATATCTGCTTATTGTGCCCTGTCACTCTGGCTGTAGGACACAGTTGTGTTGTATGCTAAACCAAAAGTCAATGGAACTTATGGAAACACTATAGATTGGTATTCTGGAGCACATGACAAATTCTTAATTTGAAAATAATCAGTGAGTTTATTTCATGAAAATAGTCTAAATGGAAAGTTGTTTGGAAAAAGCCATAGGTGATACAGAAAAGAGCACTTATTGTATAATACAGTATATATAACAAACACAAATATACAATTACAAAACAGGACTCAAATGCCAGTTAGAAACAGAGAGAATGATCATTTGTTACAAATTGTGCCTTTTATAGTCATAGTTTAGCATCATTTGGCACAATAAGATAACGATATTACATGTTCAACATTAAAATTGCACTTTACTGATGGAAATGTACATTTTAACCATGTGTAGTGAACAACGTGCCATTAAAAACATAACCTTTTGTCCTCAATATCATAAGTAAACAGTTCCGATTCACATTCCACCGCCATATAAAAGCATTTAATGATTATTTTAGCGTGTGAATGTTGTATTTGATAAATGAGGATCTATCACTAAAATGTGCCAAATTACTGCAGCTGAGAACTGAGCAGGACCGACAGGATGTATGTCAGATCGCACAGAGAAGCAAATGACAGATGGAGAGTTTCAAAAACTTCAAGGCATGCCAAGACCTATTTTTGATAAAAATGATACTGTCCAGGATGAGATAATCCTGAAAAGCACTTCACCCTGAGATTACATTGAATATGTTCATTGTGTCTTGGAGATTTAAAAAAAAGGAAACGTAAGACGACCATTCAATTATTGTTCAAATAACAGCACACAGCAGTTTTTTATATGTAGCAGGAGTTTGAACAATCAAGCTGCTGAAGTCCAAATATATAGAATAATATTTACTTTATAAATGTAAATTGCTTTTAACAATTGCTAATACATACAGTAGATCTCCACAATGGTATTTTACGTTAAAGTTTTTTATTTATTAAATCCAATCGTTTATCATTTTTATGATGTATTTATCAGTGTATTTATAAGTTGGAACTTATTATTTTCTATTGTTTGACTTTCCCTAATGTGAGAGATCTCTGAAAACAGAGATATCTCTTAATCTATTGACTCTCATGACAAACTATAAATTAAAACAATGCACTTAAAATTGATTTTGCACAATGAAATTGAAAATGCAAGGCTGATGTGATGTGTAATTTTATTTGTGTGCTGTCATGTGTATTTTTATTCTAATGACTGAAAGAAGTGACTGTTTTGGCCCAGCAAGCATTTGTGAGTGAGCCGGTTATTGTCTTTATTAATATTTGTTCAGATTTTTGGCACTGTGTACCTAATCACAATATAATTCGTTTTTTGGTACTTTTTTGTCAAGTACTTTTATATGCAAAAGTTTCAATAAAAGCAAAAACCAAAATACAGAGAATCGTTTCTTTATTAGCTACTAGACCTGTGTCCAACTACTTAACAAACAGGTAACATTTAAGTAGTGTTCTAGAAATTGGTCAGAATCTTTTTTTTTTTTTCATTTTAAACCGCATCGTTTTAACATTTCTCTTTATCTGTGCTTTCAGTTTATTATCAAGTTTAAATGGGATTTTGAATTACAGATACTCAATGTAGGCTCAAGCTATTAGACCCATATATGCTATACATTCTCCATCTTCCAAGGATTCCCTAAGATAACTTAAAATGATTTAAAGTACAGCAAACCAAGCATTACAATATCTGTAAGCTAAAAAGATATTTCTTTGTGTTTGGTAATTTTTTAAGCGAATATGCACCTTTATAGTCACAAAATGTGAATTGGGGTTGAGTCAAATATGATTGAGAACCACAGCTTTACTTGTGTCAGACAATGACATAATTCCTTAGTGCCACTAGATGTCGCTGGTGATGTAAACTTGTGCCCAGGAGAGAGAGGGATGTACTTGCACAGCATCTACATATAACGCTTTGAAAGAGGTACGTATACACAAACTGCTGATAAATAAACATTTAGATCTCTGCACGTTCAGCAAATGCTATTCTAATCTAATCTTCTAAATAAAAAATGACCTCAGAGGCACAGATACAGAGCTGCTGTATTAATACCTCTGTTTCATTTGTTTTGCATTATTGTTACAGACAGACATTTAATGAAAGTCAATCTATTATCTAACTATACAGTCAGTTTAATACTCATCATTAATGATGATACAGACATGTATACACAATATTTGGTCATTCGTCTTCACTTAAGGGGATACAATCTTTGTTTGCAAGTGTATGTGTGTACAGGTTTATCTCTTATTTTGGAGACACCACAAGGATGGTAAAATCTCATCTACCCACTGCACTTAAAAAAATGCTGGGTTATTTTCAAACCAAATGGGATGGGTCAAAATGGGCAAACACAACTGTTGGGTTATAAAGTAACAGTATTTTGTATTTTAATTTGTATTATTTTAAATTACAATAAAATGGAAATAAATTATTAAACATACTAAATAATGTAAAAATGCAAAAGGGTTAGGGGTAGGGTGAGGGGATATAATATACAGTTTGTACAGAATAAAAGTCAATGTCTATGGAAATAATTAAATATGAACATGTCAAATTTATCTAAGCAATTTTTGTTCTGTATCCTTACTCTACATCAAGCATTTGTCTCTTTTATTTATCTATCCTAAAGAAATATACAGGAGAGGCATCTTGGATAAACTTGATACTGCAGTAAATGAAACTCAAAAAATGTCTTTCCGATCACATAAAATTGTCAATATTTTAAAATTGTCACTCTGGTAAAACTGTGTGTTTGATGTGAACAAGGAACAAGACCATCTGTTTTAGCCTCTATGTAAACAGCACTATTGCCAGCAGGGAGCTAAGATCTGCACTTCACTCCCAGCACAGTAAGGCTTTTCAAACAGCACTTATAGGTTTGAAACATACAGTAAACATCAAACAGAAAGGCACTGGACGGTCACCTTTTCCTTATCAGAGCTGAAAAATTGTTCATTTTGTCAGTTGTAATTCATCTAAACAAAGTGCTGCCCTGAAAATTGAAGCTATCTGAGCTCACATAATGTCATTTTCATAAAAGTGTCATATTGTGATAAGAAAATCCTTCTTACTGTAGGTACAATATTCTTTGCATTATAATTTAGTTATTTTAATTTTATCTTTAATGCCCATTGACAGCCTATGTCAGATATGTGGAAAAGACATACAAATATTATTTTAAGTCATAATGCTATTCTTCAATTTGACCTCTTTAAATTTCAATCTGAGATTCATTCAGACCGGATCAAACTCGCCCCAGACAGACAGATATTGAAATGGAATCCAGCCGAAGACACAAGCACACACAAACACCCATTTCTTATGGTCACTGTCAAAGCAGTTTTGTTAACGGTATTAGACATCTATGGTGGTTGTGAAGCTGGCTGTAAAGGTCAGCTCTTTCATGTCAATCTCACACACAACAGCCACTCCATATGTCAGTGTGTGATCAAGATTATAGAGCATCAAGAAGACAGCCAATTCCCCTCTGACACCCTCTCTCAAAAACACACACACACACACACGCACACACACACACATTTTCACACCTCCATGACTGTGAACATATAAACTGAACTCAACCAATATGTAAAATAGAAATACATGAACACACACAAGACAGTTTACCACAACTTGACCATGGTTTTACCCACATGTTTTGCTTGTTTGAGAAACATAATCCTACATTTACATGTATGCATTTGCCACTTTTGCATTTCTAAGGTATTTTTTTCCGTATAGATGGTTTCAAAGAAACAACATAAACAAATGTTACTGTGCATGCACGCTTTTGTGGCCCAAACTTAACTTCCGGTACACATCCACAAAGAATAGAGTCCCTGTAGATTATTTCTGATAACAAGCAAAAGAAATAACAAGTAAATGACATTAGCTAGCAAGTTGTAGAACCGTTACTTGGCTAAACTTAGATGAAAACTTACACGACCCATTCAACAAATTGTTTATTTAATAAAATGTATATACAATACAATTCAATAAATTGTTTATCATACAACCAAATATTATTAAATACACAGACTGGAAGTTAACTTCAGGCCAGGCCTGAGCAAGCGTGCGCTCAATGAAACCGTCTTTACACTGTGTTTTTGATCTAATTCTAATCCTAAAATGTGTCTGTTGATAGGAATGTTTCATTATTTATTGATCAAAACTAATAGCAGTGTTGAATCAGGAACATCTTGTTTGGTGAAGTCACAATATGCCACTTTACTGGATGTAAGAAATGACATTTTGATGTCTAAAAGCACCTATTAAATACCAAAACTTCATTGGCCAGCCTGCAAAAGTGCTTATAACTTTCAGAACAATACAGTACATGATTCAAAACAAAAGAACTGTCAGCCATTAAACCCAGAAAGACAAAAACATGTTTTGTTGTACTGTTTTTTAGCACAAAATACAGTGTCACATTTTCAAAAGATCATTAAAAACGATCATATTTCGTCACCCTACACAAAAAAAGCCCTGTTCTTTGTCTCATGTGAGATTGTCTTGTTTGTTTGTTTGTTTGTTTGTTTGTTTGTTTGTTTGTTTGTTTGTTTGTTTTATAGGCTATGGGAAAGCAAAAAAAAACTGTAATGGGAGGTAACAAACATGGAACATGCAAAGAAAAAAAACGCCTAAAATATACAGCTGAGATGTGACCCCAGCATGAGACAGAGAGCGTAAAAACCTCTGAATGTGACTGAAATAAGTGACACTATAATTCCTGCACTAATGCTTCACTTCACTGAGAGAACTGTACACACACCACCACTGAGGCAAAACAACAAATATAGATCAAAAGATTTCATCAAATGAAGCTGTATTTGTCAAATGAGTCACTAAAAGCTCATTTCAAACATGTTTAAACAGAAAAAACAGCAAAGCATCATTTTCAGGAACTATTGAGTGACACAAGGATGTTACATAATGGTTTGTATATGCACAGATTAAAAAGCACCACTACAAGTGAAGTTTCCATACTCTGAATTTGTCCTCTGTCCTTGAAAACAAAATTTATTTTTGTTCTTCATTTAATGTGTAAGACATAATAAGTTTTATCTAGTAAAATAGTGCTAGTAAATATTTAGGTAGACATCTCTGCAAACTCAGTGACATTGTGGTATTGATTTCTTATTGTGAATTCATTTCTATTTGCAATGGTGGGATCAAGAACCAGCTTCTTAAACATTTGGAATTGTCAGTCTCTTATTATATTGTATCGATTCACAAAGACTAACAGCAGAATCCTGAGGATTTAGTTTTACACAGCCTATATTGAACAACACAAACAGTTGTTTTAGCTTAAGTGAATTGAAAATTCAATCCTGCCTGGGGTTCCACAAAGATGACCTCTCTGTAAAATGTAGGCTTGTTGTCCTTCTCCTTCCTGTGATACAAGTGTAATGTAGACATTCGAAATATATATAAATAATTTTACTGTACATTTTGGAGAGTAAGTGGACATGTTCCCCTCAGTTTTTAAGGTCCAGTTTGTGAAATTTAGCGGCATCTAGTTGTGAGGCTGTGAATTGCAACCAATGGCTCACTTCCCTGCTCACCCCTTCCTTTAGAAGCACTACAGTGGCTGACACAGGACAAAAATGTCAACACGTATTTACGAAACACGCTCTGTAGCAGTTTGCATAATGCTTCATTATGTAAGGTCTTTATACACCTCTGAAGACATTTCTGTCAATCCTCTTAAATATTACACACATCACCTTTAATGGTTTGCCACTCCACTGCCCTTATAAGGTAAAGGCAAAAGTCTTTGTATTATTTTTTTACATTCCACAAACTTATACTTTTCTATCCTCTCGTTTATAACTTCACATTCTAAAAAATGTGGGTTGTCTTCAATTCATGGTTGGATAAAATATTGACAAAATCAAAATTCAGCTTAAGTTAATTAAATTTATAGCCCAATGGTCGGTTTTGTCCATGTTTTACCAAACATGGCTTGAAAACAACCCACCGTTTTTAAGAGTGTAAAATTCAAAAAGAGAGAGAAAGTGTAATAGAGTGAACACAATAGTGAGTAAAAGAGAGAGAAGGTGTAATAGAGTGAACACAATAGTGAGTAAAAGAGAGAGAGTCTGCCAACAGAGCTATCACACTGATCTTTATTTGTCTTCCGAGCACGACTCCAAACACACAAAAGCACCTCGGTTTGTTTTACGAGTCAATAAATGCCTGCAGAGCCGTATAGATATTCCTCATTTTCAATGACACCGGTGGTGTAAACTGTGAATGTCATAGGTCAAGAGGCTCTGTGACAATTATAACTGGACAACCAGACGTCAGAGAGAGAGAAGAATTGGATGTGTGTTTGTGTGTGTTATGGGCTTTCACTGTATTCATGTAGGATAAAGGTTAAAAGAGAAAGTCATACAGAAAGTGAAATTACATAAGAGTGAACAAATAATGAAATAATTTTCAGTTTTGGCTCAACTATCCCTTTCATTTCCTTCTTCTAACCAGCTATAGTCATGTTGTGGTTGGGTTTTTAATTCACGGCTCACTAAGTTCCTCCGATTTCATGCACCGCAATCCAGGACATTATTTTTTCACCACTGCAGATGTTGCTATGAATAAAATACATTGAGCGTTAACATAAACAAACAAATGCATTAGTAATCATATATGCAAACTTGTGTGTACAATGTTGCGTTTTCTATTTCATTGTATTTTCAGACTTCTGAGTTTCAAACTTTTCCATCCAGTGCCAGATTTATTCGCCTATACCAGCAAACAGTCAATACATGCCCTATCTGATTCCGGCCATTCTTTAAACCAGTCACCCTCACATGCGACGTGAATGAATAACCTGCCATCTAAAAGGACAGGAAAACAATATGAATCATGTTTAAGGCACATCATGTTTTCAGGGATCTTTGAGCATCAGAGATGCTGCTTCTGAAACCTCTGTGTCATAGTGTGTCTCTGAGGTTAAAGAGCAGAGAGTCTGGTAACTGGATCAATCACCTCTGCGTCTGGTCTACTTACGGAAAGAAACACAAACACTAAAGGTTCTTGTAATCTGAAGCTGGTTATGCACCATATTAGTACTGTACATAGGAATATACGATTTTTGGTTCGTAATTGCAACTCTGTCTAAAAATATATATATATTATTTATATGTGACCCTAGACCACAAAACCATTCACACGGGTCTTTTTTTTTATTGGAAGCTGAATAAATACGTTTTTATTGATATATGGTTTGTTAGGATAGGACAATATTTGGCCAGGATATAACTATTTAAAACTCTGGAATCTGAGGGTCTAAAAATCTAAATATTGTGCTGTAGCAGGTTGCTGCTAAGAAGAAACAGGTTTGTTTTAACTCATTTGTTCACTACAATCGAGCAGGTGTGTCCAACCTAATCCAAACAGAAACAAAAAACTATTGTTGGATGTCACCTCAGTGTTCACCAGCCATGTGTCCTCTTTAATGAAATCCTTCACTATCACTGAGTCTGGGTAAGTGGTCAGCTTCTTTTAAGATCACTGTATCTCTGACAAGACAAGCCATGTGGAAAATCCAATAATGGTTCTTTGACTCTTACAGAATAGATTCATCCTCAGTCACATCATGTTTGAATCAGTGAAATGAACCCTGAATGATGAAAAGATACAGAACAAAGAGAAATTTGGAGAGAGAAACTGTTTAACGGCTAAAATACTGTTAGAAAAAATATTTTATGTTATAATATCTGCTGCTTTGCCAGTGTGAATCTTTGTTTTCACAAAAATGGAAATGTTTGAAACGCTAATGATTTACGTGAGTTTCCATCTGTGAGCCGCAGAGCCTCTTAATGGAGATGCTGTTCACCAGAAAAACAGCAGCAACAAATGAGAGACTGAATATAATAAACCTCTGCTGGGGTGTACATAAAACTTGGCTGTTATAACTACTAAAATATCTGTTATCTGTAGAGTAGAGGAGTAATCTGACTTCTGATTTATTCTTCAGAACCGGTCAGAGCCATGGTACATGTACTTTCACTATAATAAAAACATTATAGTTCATTTTAAAGTTCTGTTACTGCTATAATGTTACATTATATTTTTATACTGTATGATGTCACTATAGATCACTTAGTGAAGTGAAGTTTGGGCCACAAAAGCGTGCATGCCCAGTAACGTTTGGTTATGTTGTTGCTTTAAAACCATCTATAGTATAGAGAGGTGAAAAGGCAAACCTGTAAACACATGTAAAAAATGCTGAGTTATTTAAAACCCAGTGTTGGCTCAAGAAGCTGATGAACCCAACTGTTGGGTTATAAAATAACCAGTGTTGAGTTGTTTTAACCCTAATGATGGGTCAAATATTACTATTTTTGGGGTTAATTTAACCCAATGTCTCTTTTTGACCCAACACTAGGTTGAAAATAACCCAGCATTTTTTACAGTGTATACAGTATATGTGAACTGTTTATAAATCACTGTTGTACAACTGCCATCGAACTGATAAATGTGGTTCACTCTGACAGTGATTTACAGCAACAAAACAAGCAAAAATCATTACCTGTCAATGATAATTGGTGATTTCAGGAGACACGAGTGAACATTTGTGATGTGGCAAATATGAACAGTGTTTACTCAAACCAACAGCGACTATAAAACATAATAAAAACTGTGAAGTTTGGCTCAGACTCATACTCTATTCCATTATTTCCCTCAACATTCCAGCCTGATCTCATGGTAAGTCGTAAGTATTTTACGATGTGGCTAATTTGTATGAATTCATATGCTGCGAGTCGTACAAAAACGTACGATTGAGCAATACTGAAGCTCCACCCCTAAACCTAACGCCACTGGCGCAACGCAAACGTACGATGGAGATTGTACAAATTCATACAAATCAGCCAAAGTTAGGCCCTGTCCACACGAACACGCACTGAAACAGAACTTTTTTGAAAATTCCGGCCAGAGTGAGTTTTTTTTTAGAAACTCCAGTTTCAGTGTTGTTGTGTGGACGGTGAAACCAGAGATTTGACTTATGATGTTGAAATGCGTGCCGCTATCTCCTTTGTTTGACGTCAGATTCCAGGCTTCACAGCTTTATGGTTAAGGTTATATCGCCACCTGTTGGTTTGGCATGCTTTTGACAGCGTTTTATAGCGTGTTTTGGCGTTTTCATGTGGACATGATTTTTCTTTTCAATGAAGAAGGAAAAACTGTGGACTTACGATTTCGCCGTGAGATTGCATTGAACATTCTTATCTAACAGGTAAATATATAAAGACAAAGTTCCAAAACAGGTGACAGTTAAACAAGATGCGTCTGTTCTTCTGCTTTGAGTGGATAAGTTACTGCTACATCCCCATCCCTTCTTGCTTTTTTCTTTAACACACATAAACAAGCGCAACTGTAATGAACCCTGAGAGGCGTGTGTGAGGTAAATATGAGATAAATTCTCCTCTTTGGAGGTCTGAATCAATAGAGCTTTTAAAGATCCTCTGACATTCATGCAGATGCAGTATTGACAGACAGGAACATCCTTCATCTCCTTACAGATGTTGTTTTGTAAGCAGCGTAAAATTGGTCTTTTTCATCGTTGTACTTCAGCTTTTGTTTTCATCCCATAAATGGAAAGAGGCCATGACACTAAGAGAGATAAGACTTGAAAGTAAGATGACAGTGTATGATGAAAGTGAACAACAGCTTGAGGAAGTGAAGATGACAACAGCTCAAAATGAGCCATTCGCCATTTTCTGCCTCTTTTTATCTGCACTCTGGTTTCTGCACATTATCATGTGCTTTACTCCCAATAAGTGGTTCAGTATCGAGGATTTTTTAATTTCTCAGAAGTATTTTAAACAGCTCTCCACTCCTTCACGCAGGCGTAAAGATCCCCTCATAAAAATCACATTATTACTGATCTATGCACGTGTGGGGGGACAATATAAAAGTAAAAGAATTTGATCAAGGGGCTCTACATTTACATTTTACATTTATGCATTTTGGCAGACGCTTTTATCCAAAGCGACTTACATTACATTGTACTATACATTTGTACATTTTGTATAGTAAGCAAGTGGGGGTTAGGTGCCTTGCTCAAGGGCACCTCAGCCGTTACCCGCCAGCACTGAGAATCGAACCAGCAACCTTCTGGTCATGAGTCCAACTCTCTAACCACTGGGCCACGACTGACCTAGTCTAGTCTTGGTCTGGAAATGTAAACTCACTAAATATTAAGTATAAACTATAGTTATGTTATATTTTGTTGTGTGAAACTGTTCAGATGAGAGTGTAGACATGTTATATTTATTCTCTTTTCTGTCTCGTCCTTCATTGCTTTTATATAAAAGTCAGTACTAAACAGTGTGTTACAGACAATCTCAACTCAAACTCACACTTTTGGTTGAGCTGACACTGATATGGTGGGCCATCCTTCGTCTTTAATGTTTTATGCTGCTTCAGGTGAAACCTGAAGACAGAACAGATGGTACAGACTAAAAGAGATTGTTTTGAAGGATGAAGATGTGCCCTGACTGATAAGACAGCACAGAATGTTTCATTGTTAAATGCCTGTTACTCTAAATCCAAACCCAAGGGCACTTTTACTATCTAAATATTCTTGTATTTTAGTCTTCATTTAAGGCATAAAACAATAATGAAAAAACCTGGAACAGAACACACACACACACACACACACACACACACACACACAAAGGATCCTGTATTTTAGACTCCTTTAAAGGGCCAGTGTGGAGATTTTATTTGCATCTAGCTCACTCCACCCCTCACCCCTCCCTTTTGAAGCACTATGGTGGCTGACACAGGACAAAGATATCGCTTTTTTAACATATTTGCGAAACGCGCTCTGTAGAGCAGTTTGTTTAAGGCTACTGTAGAAACAACATGATGAATGACATGTAAGGGGACCCGCGGTGTAGATAGAAATAGCTCATTCTAAGGTCATAAAAAAGGACTTTATAGACCTCTAAAAACATAGTTATGTATATTATATTGCATTTCTGTCAATAGATCCACCTTTATAATACATAGTGCACCTTTAAAGTGAATCTCCCCAGCAGCATCCCCGATGGCAAGCATTCGGTTTCAACCTGCTTGTGCAAATGAGTTTTTTAATTAAATCAAATGATTCATGGCCAGGGCGCTTTATCAAATTTATGGTGTGGGTTTGTACACAACCTTACAGATCTGATATTAGCATAATGACACTCCTTGTTATGAAGCTGTAGATGGGATGGAGATTGGTGGAAAGAGGCTGTTTGTTTCTGATTCATCGTGTTGTGTGAACAGGTGCAATCCACAACAGATACCAGCAATCACTAGCAGATGTCTAACACTAATTGCTGGTCCATTGTTACAGAAATGATAAAACATTTGATTATCAAAAACACAACAAATTGTGCGTGTTATGTTTTTCGTGCACGCCTGTAACCACGTAATTTTCCCGATTATAACATATGTAAAATACCCCAAAACACCTAAAACTGTGCAGGAAGTAACAATGGCAATTTTGTTGTTCTGCTGAACACAATGAAACATACTTAAAATGTTTGTAACCAAAGTTACATACATAAAAGACATAAAAGGTTCTTCTATGGCCTCGTGAAGCACCGTTATTTTTAAGAGTGCATGCTGTGAATTGGTTTTACTGTATGCATTTTTGTATATTAGAATATTTCATTTGCTTCTTGTGACAACAGGCATTTAGTTATCATTCTAAAAAATTATTTCCCTTCAAAGACAGAATAACAATTCTTTTCAGTTATTCATGAAATGATAATGAAAACAAAAGTTGAAGATCAACACCTGCAGCATTTTCTTGTTTTTTTTTGTCACCTGCTGAGTAATTGAAGAGTAGATCGGCTGTTTCCAGGAGTGAAGTGCCCTTTAAATGTCAGAAATGATGATGAACATGCTGAATCTGAAGATTTGATCGACTAAAAAATCTGATACAAGTGAAAAATATCAACCACTGAATACAGTATATGTCACTTACACACGCTATAAAGTAACTTGCAACTTCCCAATTTATCCCAAGGTTGAGGCCAGTTTAAACCACCAACAATCTGTTCCCTCCCTTGTGATCTTCAGGGGCAAAAACTCATTTGTAGACTCAATGAAAAAAATGTAACCAGGTTATACAGTAACTACTATAGTACAGTGCATTTCATCAGATTTCAAATCAGATTCACTACACAGTTATGGCCAAACAATATTATTGCAATATCAATTGAAATGTTTAAAAACAACTAAATAATGATATCAGTAAAATTCTTTTTTTTTGTATTTTTCTTTTCATACATTATCATCATATATTATATGTGTAGAAATAACACAATATCGATAATCGTGATTATTGTCCATATTGTGACACCCATAGTGTGCCATTATATTAGAAATGCACAAATTCTGAAAAAGTAGGCATATTAATTATTCATACCGGTTGGAAACCTTTAGACAGGGTGGAAATATCAAATGCTATTGTGAAAGCATTCAGACAAAAGAGTCAAAGGCTAAAGGCGACCTCAGTTAATGTCTCTATGGGGGAGATTTATTCACTCATTCAGAGAAAGACTGGGAGAGAAAAACAACAGTGGTTATATATTTATAGCAGTTTATTCTGTGATATTTAACATATGTGAGCGTGAAAACAACTGCTAAATAGTCACCTTAAGTGAAGCAGATTTAAACAGGTGACTCAACTCCAGCAGGTTATTTTGTGTGTTCATTTTACTCACAGATTCAAATGACTCATCGCAGCCAAAAACATTCAATGAATGAAGCTATTATAACAATTTATTATGATTATTATTATTAAATGTACGTCACCAGCTATACACCTGTAGTAAAAATGCCCTCGGATTGTCTCAACTCATTTTCAGAGACTCTTTCATGTATGAAATTGAACATGAGCAAGCATTAGCAACATTATTAGAAATGCATATTACTAAAGGATGTGTGAATTCTCTGCAAATTGTTATTATATGTTTTGTGTATTTTGTCACTTTAGTAAGACCTGTCAGGTACAGACAGTTTAAATAAATGTGAGAATAACAGCGGAGCCATTGAGAAAAATCAATGACACACTTTTAGTAGAGATAGATTATTCACAAAAGCCTGATAATTCCCTGATAACAAACATCCTGTTAATTTCCGGCACTTAAAAGGGAATAAGGTATTTATAGCTACAAATAATTTTTTCCTGTATCTTTGGTGTGTTACAAGTTGTTCATGTATATCAGACACGTAAACTTGCAAAATTCAAAGTCTCAAACCAAAAGATCTATTTAAATTTAAAAGCGGAGGCTGCTGGGAAGCTTTGTGTAACACCGCACAAATGTATACACAAGAAAAGAAGGCGTAACTATTCTCGCTATAGTGTTGTTGTATGCTTTATACTGTATGAAAAATAATAATAATAAAAATAAGTAACCTGGCTCCTTTAAAATTTTGAATTAATTCAACTTAAAAATATTAGTTAACATAAAGAGTTTGTATGAAATTCATAACTTAACTAATATTTTTTATTCAATGAACTCAAAATTTTAAGACAGCCAGGTAACTTTTCTTTTAAGTTAACCCACATTCTTTTTTTACAATAATAGAAGCTGATGTTCCAAATATGGTAATTACTTCAGCCTAATCCTCCTATAGTAACATGGTCTTGTAAACTATCGGTATATTGTTGACAAAATGTTTTATGCTTTTCTACTTGTAAGTCGCTTTTGGATAAAAGCATCTGCCAAATGAATAAATGTATAATGTAATGATATTTTCATATCCAAAATTATTATGTTTATTAAATATCTGACCTAACTTTTGCACACGTCACAATCCTATACTATACTTTTCTGTGAACTAAAATGTAATAAAAACATATTGCCGTTATTGTATTTTCTATTTCTAAGTGCAATTTAAGGACAAACATTAAAGCTTTGACTTGATTTACATAATGAAAACAAATGAGGCAGAACACACTGACACGAGCTGATCTTCAACATGGACATGACAGCTATAGTGATGAAGAGAAGTCCTTAATCAGAGGACATTCACCGACTATTATCCAAAGAAAAGAAATGCCTGTTCATACCCATCTATCATCATCTATTCCCTTGTTCCCTGACAGCCTCACCTAAGATCATACTGTTCATTACTCTGGGTGCAAGGTTGTCAAATTATGCACATATCATTTAATTACTGTATTATATAGAATGAAATGTCATTAACCTATGAACATTTTCATTTACAATACGAACACATCACATCAGGCGTCACTGTTCCAAATTAAGAATGGCACATACAGTAAGAATGAAGCTGCTTTTAGGTGAGAAAAATATGAATTTGTCGTTTGTCATCTCTAGCAATGTCATGCATCTAAATTACTGGTGTTATCGCAGCAGTCACAGTCTTAACTTGTGTTTAACATCCTGATATTTCAACCAAAGCTCTCAGAAGTGAGATGGCACACTCTTTCATATGGTCAAGGTTATAGCGCATCCTCGCAGCAAAAAATACACCAATCGTTGAATGGCACTGCGTCATTGCTCTACGGTTGCGTTCAACACGCCTCCTCGTCATATAAAAGCGTCTGAACGTCTCCCCTCACAGACCCTCAGTAAGTTTAGCGCAGTGGCCGCTGGCTCACCACAGCTTTTGCGCACAGCCGCCTGTTGACACGCATCGTAAACGTGTTTACCAAAAGTCTCTGCGAGGAAAACGTCATTTCTTGCGCTAACAACAAACGTTATGTGTTAGTTTAGTGTCTTTGATGAATAACATGGAGGTCAACGGTACACTCCCCGGACGCAACTTCGTAGACTTGCGCATCTTAACCGAAAAACTTTTATCGTTGGCAAACAGGTCGCGTCAATTTCTGGACAACGAAACGAACCGCGTCTCCGAGGACGATCTGGACGTTAACACAGACATCTACTCGAAAGTTTTGGTCACCGTGATTTACGTGCTCTTGTTCGTAGTCGGGTGTTTAGGGAATTCCATCACCCTGTACACACTCCTCACGAAGAAATCTCTTCAGAATCTCCAGAGCACGGTGCATTATCACCTGGCGAGTCTGGCCATATCTGACCTCCTCATCCTGATCCTCTGCATGCCCATTGAGTTGTACAACTTCATCTGGGTGCATCATCCGTGGGCTTTTGGAGAGGCTGTGTGTAAAGGTTACTACTTTTTGCGGGACGGGTGCTCGTATGCGACAGCGTTCAACATCGCCAGTCTGAGCGTCGAGCGTTTCATGGCCATTTGTCACCCGTTTAAAGCGAAAAGCATCATGTCGAGGAGCCGCACTAAGAAACTGATCAGCGCCATGTGGTTCGCGTCTTTTCTCCTGGCCACCCCGATGCTCTTCACTATGGGACAGCGTCTGGTTGAAAATGAATTCATATGCACCACTATCGTGTCCTCGATCACTGCCAAAACTGTTCTGCAGGTGAGTGCGCACAGCATCCTTTAAAGACTTGCACTGAGCGGTGGGTTATCTTGCAAAATGTGTTAATATTTTAGATAGTTTACCTTTAGGCTTAGCCTATATCATGCGTGTGCCATCAAAGTAAAACTAGGCTACCTGTTGCATCTATAGTCATTTACAATCTCTCTATTTAAATGTCATGTCCATTTAAATCCATTTTTTAAATATTTGATTTATTTTGATCGCCTATAGGCTATAGCAAACTTTATTTTATTGTTAACCACACGCGCACTCCCTTTATTATTTTCTATTTACCATAGTTTAAATTCAAATATCACGGTTAAAATAGGGTTACTGTAGCAAAGTCATGGTTCATTTGTGGTTACCATGGTTTCTACAAATAAAAACCATGGGCACTTTAGTTCAATTCTGGTGAAGGGCTGTCGAGGTCTTTTATACTCCATTTGCTTCTATTGAAATTGCAAATTAAATGTCAATAACCTGAATATTCAAAAGTATTTAAATTATGATCATTGTTCATTGTTTGTTATTTATGCACCAAACGCCGTGCAAGGCAAAATACAAATCAGTGATTCTAATGCACTTTGTAAATATAATACCAACCAATATATATATACGAATAAAATGGTATACTACCTTTTAACACATGCCCTGAAGTAAACACTGACTGGCTGAAAATGGACACATAATGCTTTGATTCTTGGAAATTGTCCCCACAGCTGTAAACAGCATGTCTGCCTTTATTTGTGTTTATAACACCAGTTAATCAGATTTGGTCTGGAAGATCTATTTACAGGGGCTCCTAACACTCAGTTTCATAAACTTTCTTTGTACAGTCAATAAAACACAACCCAGCGTGAGACCAGGAAAAACTACACCTGTGGAGCTCTACTGTGCAAGACAAAAATATGGAGATTTTATAGGAATACAACAACATTAAAAATGTTCTAAAATTTACTCAACCGGAATTTATACCAAACCTGTATAAATGTTGAACACAAAAAAAGATATTTTGAAGAATGTGGATTCTGGGGCACTGTTGACTACCATATTATTTTTTTATCGTCAATAGTGCCCCAGAACCCACATTCTTCAAAATATTTTCTTTGTGTTTGGAACAACTTGGTTGGTAAATGATGACAGAATTTTTGGGTGACCTATCTGGTGCAGTGGAGACACAAGCCAACATAAGATTTAAATGTATAAACAGTGATGAAGGAAAAAAGATTAGCTGGGAGAAAAAGGGATGCAGAGGGATAATAGACATGAGGGATGATTTTGTGCTTACAAATGTTATCAAAGACTTAAAAGTGTTAAGTGTTTTTTCTTTGAATGGCAGCAATTTCATCCAGGGCAAGCGGTTTATCACTCTTCAATCTCGGCCCCAAGATGTTGTCTATAACATACAAAAGGTTTCACAATATGAAATATGATGTATTATATTGATATAGAAATTTAGACCTGAAATTTAGACCCTTCTTTTAGGTTTATCTTAGAAACATACCCCAGTAATCTCAAGTGAGTCTTAACCATCTTAATAATATCTCAATCTGTGCACTTCTCCCTGTTATGATGCAATAACCTTTTAAATACAAGCATGATGTCAAAGCCCTGATTTCTAAATGCCTTCTTAATAGTTTCCATAATGTTCCTATACAGTAGCCCCCTACACAAACCATCTCTCAGTCATTAGATTCATATGTTGTTGTCCATGTCCATGTTGCCCATGTGTTTGCTTCTGATCTTGTGTTGTACAGTCCATGTATGAAATGAATCTAGTACTGCACGTGCAGTTCAAGTACATTAAAATAAATAAACGAATAAAATGAGACGTCAAATATTTATAGCAGCAGGCAGTGGTTCTTCCATGGAAAGATAGCTGATAGCCGACAGTCTGTAACTAAGAAGCACTCTGGCAGGTGTCTCACCCAGCTAAAGTGAGAGAGAAGCTGTTGTTCAAATATCCAGCTTCTTCCACTTTTTTCAAGAGTACATCCTCCATTTGCAACATTCTGGGTTTGATAAAGTAGGACACCTGAAATAAACCCCTGAAATGATTTATAAAGAGATTTCACTGCTGGACATTTGGTAGGTTATTCAGCTTTGCCAAAACTGGATCTATTGGAAACTAATAAAGACTATTTACACATCCCTTTCATTTAAAATAGTATTTACCACACATTCTATTTCATTTAAATAAAAATACTGTGGTAGTACTAGTTTTTACCACGGTTTTACCATAGTATTCACTATATGAGAGTAAAAAGCCTATTTTGGACATACCCTTGGTGTTTGTAGTAGTGTAGCCTATGTATTTGTGCATTTTGTTTGAAGGTTACTTATACAATTTTTGATATTGTACCTAATTATCAGATTGATTTACTTTATTGAAGGATGCAGCTATAATCACATGTTGTGAAGCATCTGTGGTCAGCCTCCCGCTTATATCTGTCAGTGATATTTATTATCCAAAGCAACGGTCAATCCGGACACAGCCATAGGGTTTGGTTGATAGGAGTGCCCTACACAATCTTGAAAACAGATCTTTTTCATTATGATTTGGCCATGCACACAGAGATAGCATTTTGATCATACACTCAAAAACATGATACGTTGGATTTCATTAACTTTTTATGTCAACAGGTTTCACATAGCTGGATTACGTTGAATTTAAGCACAAAACTCAAAATTATGACAAACTCTTCAAAATCGTAAAGATAAATGAACATTAAACACTAATAAGTGTTTATTTTTACTGAATAATGCTTACAATAACACTTATTTTTTTTTAACTCTCAAGATGCAGTCACACAAACACACAAATCCTTTAAGTAGTCCCAACATGAATGGATTAAGTTATATGACTAAACATGTTTCATGAGGGGGAAAAAATCATGTTGTGACCAAATTTACCAAAAATTATGTTGATTTAATTTAAGCTGGACAAGCAGCAAAATTTGTTTGAGTGATTTGTTCAGCTTATTCTATGGTAATAAAAACATAACGCTTCATTATGTCGTGCACAGATGAGTACGCTTAGCTTCTTGAGCATACTCAACTGGTCATGGATAGACCAATATCATCTGTGTATTTATTACAGTATGGTTTTGATTACCAAAAGTTGATCAACTGTAGTGAAAATGGAGATAACCTTCTGGACCTTCTTATAATTCATTTCACATTTGTTTACAGGTTGAAACAGTGTTCATACAGGCAACTTTTGAAATGCCAGTGTGAATGCAATTTCGGTTTTATCCATATGAATGTAGACAAAGCAAGACAGTACATATTGCCTTTGACTTTTGTAAGTCCGTTTTTTTTTAAAATTGACATTGAGTGACAGGACTGCTTTAGTTTACTCTGTCCAAAGTGTAATTTTTACAGCCAAATTGCTTCAAAGGAATCACTGGTTCACATGCGCTCTATACCCAGCAGACATCAGGGCAGCAGATATTGACAGTCCTACAGAGAAATGTCTGAAAGATAAAAGACAGTCAAGAGATCTGAGAGGAGAGGGAAAAGGAGAGGACGGCCAAACTTCACAGTACATAAAAACACATGTCTCTTATATAAGCTAATAGAAATAGTAAAAAGGGATGTTAAAGGAACATTCACCCCAAAATGAAAATTCTGTCATCATTTACTTACCCTCAAGTTGTTCCAAATCTGTATAAATGTCTTTGTTCTGTTGAACACAAGAAGATTTTTGAAGAATGTAAGCAAACAGTTCTGGGCCACTTTTCACTGCCATTGTCATTTTTCCAACAATGGTAGTCAATGGTGGCCAAGACCTGTTTGGTTACAAACATTCTTCCAATATTTTTCTCTGTGTTCATCAGAACAAAGATACAGATTTGGAACAACTTGTGAGTAAATGATGACCTATTCCTTTAAAGGAACACTTCATCCAAAAATGGTCACCATTGACCGGACCATAGTAATGTTTACTTTTTGGTGAACTATTCCTTTAAATAATGTTTAATTTGTCTCTTCAAAAGTGATGTGTTTATTGTGATTTAATGTATTGGAAAGAACGATTACAATACTAGAGACATAAAATAACAGAATAATACACAGAAAGAACATACACTAAGAACATTCTACTAAGCACAAAAGCTCTTAATCTCTTTAATCTCAGTCCAAGCATCATTAAATGCATCTTTATGTGCTTCTGTCTGAAATGACCAGATGTGAATGAATATTGCTGGTATAATGGTAACACACTTGTGTAGGTTCCAGCCACACACCACAGCCCAGAATTCAGAATAATACCCTCATTAGAGTCTCAAAGGATCATTAATTGATCAAATCAAACAAGTGCACAGGCACTTGATTTGAAACAAGTGTGTGCAAGTCTCATAGAACTCAGTTAAATAACACCAAACTATTACAGTCATACAGCGTTTCAGATCATGTACTGCTGTGGCTTCATTAATCTGTTTATCATCCATTTTGTAAGTCTCTCCCTCTCTTTGTTTCCATCTGTCTGTTTTTCATATCAGTGTACTTGACTCCCCATGTAGGCGCAGCAGCTGTATCTCAGAGGTGGTGTATCTCAGAGGTGTACTCACAAATTACCAGCACCTCATGTGTTAATAAATCAAATTGCATTTGTACAGAGTTCAAAGTGCTGTACTTAAAGAGAACTTCATTGTAAGTTCTGCTCAGGTGGTCTCACATTCAATTACACAGTAGAATTAGCATTTAAGAGAAAGAAAAAAATATTTTGGGTTTAATTCGATTTTGGTTCATAAACAATCCCTCTGACACGGTCAATGTTAGAACATAATACAGACCTGCAGTCAAAAGCCCTTTCAGACTCAGATCTGTTTTCCAGATGTTTCAACAAAGAAATGTAAAAAGTTTTGTTCAAATACAGCTTATAGGATCGCCCGAATACATCCGCAATCTGCCTGTAATGCGGTTTCATCGTCCAGACTCAACATCTTCATTCAGAGTGAGGATAATCCACGCTGGGCCTGGACTGAAACAACCAGAGAACAGAATCCTCGACAAGCAGACACTTGAACTGAATTTGATTTGCCGCGTGATTTGTTTGGTTATTCGAGTGTGTGTGTGTGTGCCCTGCTGTCCTAGTGAATGTACCTGCTGGAAAAGCTTTGATGGAGAAAGATACAGGAATGTCATTTTTCTGGATAATGAGGCACTGGCTCTAATACTATAGAGACAACAAATCGATAAGGTGTTTTATTTAATTCGTTTTCTGTGCACACGGATAAGTTTGCTCGACAAAGTCCTTGATTAACTACAATGTCAATGTGAATCTAACTGATCCATTCAAATGTCTCAAAACACAACAGGCTATTTAATAAAAGTGGCTCAACCAATCACTGGAAGCCTCTTTTAATGGCCTCCACGGTTACCATGGAGATGGGGTCTTTGTAGGTAGCGAGTAGTATTCAAAGGCATAACATTCCATCAGTGCTACATTCAAAATGGAAAAGCGAGACACTGCACTTTAAGTCTTTGCTAGGTCTGTAGAATTATGCCATTGTAACTTGGAACAAAACCTGCAATTAGGAGACATTGAAACATAATGGTCTACAATATGTCCTGAACAGTAATGTATTCAATACATACATTCTATAAAACGTTATACATTATTGCGCCTGTATTCTTGGCGTGTGATGCGATAATTATAAAAAAATCCTTTTTTACAACAATGAAATGATCCACACTGGATTTTGTTGACTTTATGAAATTAATTGTAGGTAGTCATGTCAAGTTTGCGTCTCAGTAACAGAATCCCTAAGAAATAATTTGTTTGCCAAAGGTCTGGGGAACTTCGGGGAGGTCTGTGAACTTTGGCTGCTTTCATTGGCAAAGGCCCGCCAGAGATCATGTGACTGACAGGTAAAGCAACCAAAAACGTTTCGTTTTGTGCCACGGTGTGGAAATGAAACATGACAACTTCGATTAGATGCTTTGTGTCATTTCCAGACGGACAGTTACAGAACGCGACACGCACGCCTCCCGAAATCCTGTGGAATTCAACCAATCACATAATGACTTTAATGTCCAATAAAACAACACATTTCAAACCAATGAATAATCTGACATTAACTGTACCATAAATCGTTTCTTATAAAAGCTTTTCCAGGTTTCTGTTACTGCACGTGCACAAAGGCTGGCAAGCACCTCACATCACTCAGTACAGAGCCCCTGCCCGTTTTTATTAGTTATTCAGAGTCAGACTTGACGTTTATGACATCACTGCTCTCTGTGTTCCCTATTATAAAAAACACAGGCCAGGCTGCAGTTAACTATGCAATTAATTACCATCCCATAATCAAATTTAGAGCCTGTTTTTACAAGGTTATTTAAGCTTGTGTTAGAGCATAAATTAAGAAGTACAGTGAATTATGTAGGAAGTACAGTCACTCAGTTATGACAGAATGACCCAAATGGAATAATGTGGACGCTGACGTGAGGAGGAGGAATCAAAATATTAAAGCAATGTATCATCCTGAAGGTGTTTATTTGCAGTAATATGTGACTACTTACCAAACAAATAACAATGGACCTGGATATTGACTTGAGTTTAACTTAATAAAGAAAAACGAGTGCTAAAGAACACAACTGGCTGTCAGTTTGCAGCAAACAATGTAATTGAGGCGCAGCGACTGTCTGTTCGAACTCATTTACTGTTGTTGGTTTTCATAAGCAGTTCTGTTTATGCAGAACTAACACTTTGTAATAACAAAAGAGGACATTTCCTTCCTGAACGTGCAGTTCTGAATCGTCTGATCCATTTTACTTTAAGACCAGTACCATTATCTCCCTTGTTCTCTCCAGTGCGTTTTGATGTTTTGGAAATGACTCAATTTCCTGCAAATCTTTTTTAATGTTCATCTGACTAGAAAAAGTGCTGGTCATATCCTAAAACCAAATTGGACATGACTGCTTTAACTAACACTACAGTATGTACGTCATAATTATCGTTGAGGACATTTCAACAGTATTGGCTAAATCTTTTTTTTTCACACTGTGCAGATGTCAGCATGGATGAGGTTATCTGCTTTGACTTAAACAGAGAGTTGCGTACTGTCACACACCATATAGGACACATTTACACATTTATTTGTCAGTCACCCATGTACAGTACTTATTTTTATGTGGGTTTAAGTCAAATGATGTTAAACTGACATTTCCTGTCCTGACAGCATAACTTCATTATTATAAGCTTACCGGTGCAAATCAGGGTAAGACGAGGAGGCAATTTTTTCTATTTTTTTGTACTCGATCGGTAAGTGATTTGCAGCTGTAATTAGCGTAAATAATGTTTTTCGAAAAACAAAAAGAGTTAAAAGGGTTTTTTAGTAAGTAATTTCTGTACAAATGTTTGACTGGTGCCACCATATGACAAAACTAAGGTGGATAACAGATTAATTAACTTAAGTTGCAATTTTGTAAGCATAATGTAATAAAAAATAGAAAGATTTTTTCAACAGACACAAAGTTCAACTCAATGTTGTTGGTTTCCTGTATGAACAGTTTTTCTGTGGCATGTGGTGATTATTTAGTATGATCTCTCCAGTTTTTTAAAGCATAATGACTCCTATGGTAAACTTTCAAATGGCCTTCAGGGGTCTCTATCTCTCTTTGTGATATGACTTTTCTCCCTGGAATTACAGGTTTATTGTCCAAGTAAATTATTGTTGAGGATCACATCACATAATTGCTTGTTCTGCATATTCTAACCATTTACAGTCTGAAAGATCAGTGGCTGGAAAAAATGACATCTAATTAATTCTGATTTCTGTATCTCTTTGAAAATTGTTCATACTGACAGCGTACCTTGTCAGGTTGCCTGTAATTATCCACTATTATCCACTGTTTTCCTTATTAAAAGTTGGAAAAATGCACACATTTGCATATCCACACAGACAAAACTTTCAGTGGCTTAACACTTTTTAATACAACCCAACTGACATTCATGTCACACTACACATTTTCATGTCCTTCCGAATTAAGATTACATTATGCAGTATTTCTGGGTTTACTTAACTATTCATTGCATCAAATTCACAATTGATTTATATACAGTATTGCTTATTTCAGGCATTTCAAATGTAGATTTTTTTTGGACTGTTTTTAGAAAGTCAAAGTTGGGAGTAAAAAATGGGACCTGCTGTGAGAACGGAGATTCATTTGACCAGCATGTTTCAAACTAAACCACAAAAATAATATGGAAGCGCATTAGCGAAGGTCCTGGCTCAAGCCAAGTGCAACCAAATATAGACATATGTGGACAGACTTTGTTCAAACTACAATAATCATACAGCCTAAAATGATCTCTTCTCTTCTCTAATTTCCTTTCTCTCAAGGTAAATGCTTTCCTGTCTTTTGTGGTTCCCATGGCATTGATCTCAGCATTAAATGGAGTCATAGCCAGTCAGCTACTGCGCATGTTTCGGGAGACTGCGCAGGACAATCGCATCTGTATCATCGGAGGAAATGCTACCATGCTCAGCGTCACAGTGGAGCCTAACCGCGCCCAATCACTGCGCCATGGAGTCATGGTGTTACGTGAGTGCCTTTCTTTTTTCCTTAAGTGGAACAACATTATAGTGTTTAGTATAGTACTTGAAATGATTACAGGTGCATACAATCAAATCGCATACAAGAGTCCAAGAGCACAATTATTGAATATCAAGTTTAGTTGCATCATGACTAAAATAATGTCAACATTGGGTCACCTGACAGATATTTCTTTTATAGTTATAAAGTACATTTTTGTAGTTTGTGTTTGTAGTTAGTGTTTTTAATGAAAAAATACTTTACATTATAAATAATTTGAAATATTTATACTTATAAATACATTATAAAGTATGTCATACTTTTTAACTCTACTACATTTCAGAAATAGGCTACATGTAAAAATTGTTATCTTTAATAAAACATCTAGTAGTTGAGTATACTGTGCACCTCTGCATAAAGAAGATGGAATCACGACATTTGGTAAAAAGAATATGTGTCTTTCTAGTTACTTTTATGTCTCTTTGGTTGTACATTTTAGAATTAAGAAAATGTTGTTGTTGTTATATGAATGTCACCATATTTTAAATATTCACCATACTGTACTCATATTTGAAATTTGTTTTAAGTGTTTTTTATTTAAAGTTAGCATATGAAAGCAACTGATTAATGTACATTGTAAAAAAAAATCTTGTAAAAAACTGAATTTTTCCTGCAGCTGAGGCGTCAGAAAAATACAATAACAGTTTTTCACGTAAAATTACAGGTTTTTCATGTTTTCTTGTAAATTTGCAGTCTTTTACTGTATTTTAAAGGTTGTTTACTGTATTTCAAAAATATATGAAAATTCTGTAAAATTCTGTAAAATAACAGACCATACAGTCCATACAGTAAATTTTGACAGTTCTTTAAACTTTATTTCCATCACATTTTCAAACCAAAAGTCTTCCAGATGGCATTACTCCCCAAAGTCCCCCAATAGACCAACACCTAAATATATTCATTATTTATATCATTTATAAGTTAATTTAAGAATGTATGTGTTTGTGTGCATGTGCGTGACCATTCTGCAAATCTCCACTGAGCAACCGATCAATGTAAAAAATGTTAATAAGGTTACCACACTTAACCCAATAAAGTCTGTCAGAAGATGAACATGACTATTGACACAGGAAGTCATATTTTTAATAGTCTGATAAGTTACAGGACTGCATGACAAACATGTTTTTCACATAAGCTGTCTTTCATACATACAGTCGTGGTCAAAGGTATTGGCACCCTTGGTAAATATGAGCAAAGAAGGCTGTAAAAATAAATCTGCATTGTTTCCGTTTTGATCTTTTATTTTAAGAAATCTACAAAATTCCAACCTTTAATTAAAGTGAAACAATTGGAAGTGGGGGGATATCACATTGTGAAAAATGTTTTTCTCTAATACATGTTGGCCACAATTATTGGCACCCTTATATTTAATACTTTCTGCAACCTCTATTTGCACGACAAACACCTCTGAGTCTTTTCTTCTCAGTCTAATGAGGTTTGAGAATACATTAAGAGTCATCTGAGTCATCATTCCTCTGTACAGAATTTCTCCAGATCCTTCAAATGTTGGTCCTCTTCTTCAGTTCATCCCACTCATTTTCTGTAGTGTTCAGATCAGGAAACTGGGATGGCTATGGCAGGATCTTGATTTTGAATTCAGTGACACATTTTTGTGTTGAATTTGATGGTTATTTTGAACCAATGTGCTGATGGAAGATCTAACCACGACCCATTATAAGATTTCTAGAAGAGCAAGTCAGGTTTTGACTGTTTCATGTGTCTAAATAAGATGTTCAGGTCCTCTGGTATAAAAGTAGGTCCACAACAATGAAGATCTGTTGATATATTTAACTGTGGACATGGGGCACTTTTTATGCCTGTGTGCACCAAACCATAGACCCCTGCAGTCCTATTTAAAGTCCCAGTATGGCAGATTAATATGGTGGGGTTTGTTTTTGCATGAGAGCAGATTTCTTGTGATCCAAACAACTTGTGGGGATGGAGGTGGTTTTCTTTTCTTTTTTCTGACACTAAAATAAACTGATTTCTGCAATTTTCCATCTGTGATATTTGAAGAGTCTTTGGCCACTAAAAGTCTTTTCTTTGCTGTGCATTAAGACAACATAGACACACATTCTCTTTCAGGCAGATTTACAACATCTCCAGCCCATTAAAACTTCTTCATTATTGCCCTGTTCGAAACGGGAATTTGTATTGTTTTAACCATTTCCTTTTAAATCCACTTTCTATTTTGTGTAGCTCAACAATCTTTCTGCAGAACTATATTATTAGTTTTACTCATTGTGATGAATGATTAAGGGGTTTGGGCTTTGTGTTATTAATATTATTTTCCTGTGCAACAAGAAGTCATGACTGGACAACATCATGTTTCTAGTCACATTGGTGTGTTCAGAAAATATAAATATCAATGGGAATATACTTGGAAGATACTTTACTCATAATAATTTCTAGGGGTACCAATAATTGTGGCCAACGTGTATTAGAGAAAACGTTTTTTCACAATGTGATATTCCCCCCACTTCCAATTGTTTTACTTTAATGAAACGTTGACATTTTGTAGATTTTTTAAATAAAAGGTAAAAATGAGAAACAATGCAGATTTATTTTTACAGCCTTCTTTGCTCATATTTACCAAGGGTGCCAATACTTTTGACTACGACTGTATTTGTGACTCAACAGTGGAGAGGTTCTCTAAAAAAATAGTTAAATGACAACTTATAACACAGCATGATAGGTGCAGCGTATGAAAGTACAGCTCCCTCCCCACAGTCGTTTCTGAGAATCCATCTTCGTGATCTTTCTCTCTTGTTGTTTTGTTTAGAGGTCTTCAAAGCAGAGCGCACTTTAAGACCGGAGTTAAAAATATGTACTGACAGAACTGTTCAATTTAATCCTCATTTCTAAAGCCATTTTGCTCACACTGGACTTATAATAACAGAAAGAATGTATTTTTCTATTAGAGAGGCAGTTGAGAGATGCACTCCAGGAAAGGCTATAGTTTGTTTTGCCAGTTGACTGAATTTCTCCATTAAAAGGGCAATGTAGCAGTTTAGGACTTTTCACCAAACTCACATCGGCTTTCAACACCATTTATCTTAATCCTACTGTTCATTGCTGTATTTCACTTCAATAACCGCTTAAAAATTCTGAATTTCTGTATTTGTGTGGGTGTCTAAAAAAGCTTAAGTCTTAAATAAGTATAAGTTAGCTTTATCTACTGTGATCCACTGGACAGTTTTCCCAACATGCAATGCAGCTCCTACTTCTGTGCATGCTTAAGTGTTAACATAAAAAACGTAAATTAAAATGCATGTCCTGTCATACCCGCCTATGATGAAGCATTTGTCCATTGACCTGTCATTGTGTGAGAGCTAAGAGTTAGCAATCTGCAACCAAAACATTGAATCTGTCAGCTTGACGGCACTTTCACTCTGAGAGCGAGTGAGGTGATCCATAGTTCATGTAAGAGCCAGCAAATCAAAGACTAACAGACTCCAATTATGGCAAATCTGCAGAGGACACTTTCTTTTGCCCGGCAGGTTTGGACAGGGTCAGAGAGTGTTGGCAAGGCTTTCATCCATTTTTCCCAATTTATCTAATGTTGGCTCCACTTCAACATCAACTGAATTTCAATTTATATGGAGCGCTGTAAAAGTTCAGAAGTGAGCTGCTGAATCCGGAGGAGGCAGGCACTTAGTGAGAGTTCATATCAGGGAGTCACATTTGAAGTTCTGGAGATGGGCGAGTAAGTTGTATTTAGAAAGTAAAAGAAAACAAGAGCGATTGTAGGGTATGTTCACACAACAATGTGTACAAAAAGGCTTTAAAAGGTTTCACATATAGATGACATCACTGAAACTGATACACATTGTTGGCGCAGATTCCCCTGTAGTTAGTGTGCTCTCACAGCGGTCCTTTGCCGAAACCGCTTCCCTATCTCTGCCCAATGCTGTCCTCAGTTCTATACTGTCCTGTCAACAATTAAGGTGTAAATGCCCTTAAAACATACCAAAATATCTGCATTTACATGGATCTGTGACAATGACTAAAATCGTGTAGTATGCATGCCAGGCCAGTAGTTGGCGATGTAGTTTACATTCACATTTACATTTAGTCATTTATCTACTGTGCATAAAACAATAAGTGCTAACACCAAGTTACTAGTTTCTACAAAAGCCAGAACACTACCTATTGATAGATAAAGAGAGAGGGTTAAGGCCCGGGTATACTTCACTTTCCGCATTCCGCGTACAGCTTCTTGAGCATACTCAACCGCTCATTAGATTAGATTAGATTAGATTCAACTTTATTGTCATTACACATGTACAAGTACAAGGCAACGAAATGCAGTTTGGGTCTAACAGAAGTGCAATAGCAGCAAGTGCAGGATATACATTGTTGCATAAGTTACATAAAAAATATACAGAAGTAATTTACAGATGGAAATGTACTATGACCATGATTTACAGAGTTCTTACTATAAACAGAAATTTACAGATGGATATATACTATGATCATGATATACAGATGTCTATTGCTATAGACAGAGATTTACAGATGGATATATACTATGAACATAATATACAGATGGCTTTTACTATAAACAGAAATTTACAGATGGATATGTATTATGAACATAATGTACAGATGGCTTTTACTATAAACAGAAATTTACAGGTGGCTGTATACAATAAGTTAGGCTATGGTGAGCAGCAGTGCGATAAATATAGAGTAGTGCAAATAAATTATGGACAGAAGCTATCGAAGTAACAGTGCAATGGAAGAAGTTATTGCATATTTCAGTTAAAGTGTAGGAGTGCAAGATGCATAGTAAACAGTAAACAGTCGGTACTGTAATGAACAGTTGGCAGTGCAAATGAGCAGTCTGGTAGTGCAAATGAACATAAATGTTATGTATAGACAGTCCATTAGTGCAAATAACAAGTGAAGACAGGTGTGCAATGAGGGGGGAGAGAAGAGTGTAGTAGTAAATGAGGGGCAGTGGGATCAGTGAGGGGCAGAGTTCAATAAAGAGACAGCTCTGGGAAAAAAGCTGTTTTTTAGTCTGCTGGTCCTAGTTCGGAGGCACCTGAAACGCCTGCCGGAGGGCAGGAGAGAAAACAGTCTGTGAGCGGGATGAGAGGAGTCCTTAAGAATGCTGCGAGCTCGACGCAGACAGCGTTTCCTCTGGATGTCCTCCATGGATGGAAGTGGAGTCCCTGTGATGCGCTGGGCGGTTTTCACCACCCGCTGCAGTGCCTTGCGCTCTGCAACAGAGCAGCTCCCATGCCAGACTGTGACACAGTTGGTCAGGACGCTTTCTATTGCACAGCGATAGAAGTTCACCAGGATAGCCGAGGACAGCCGATCTTCTTTAGTGTCCTCAGGAAGAAGAGGCGCTGGTGAGCCTTCTTGACCAGGCTGGAGGTGTTGGTAGTCCAGGACAGGTCCTCCGAGATGTGGATCCCCAGGAACTTGAAACTGGAGACACGTTCAACAGCCATCCCATTGATGTGGATGGTTGTCATGTGTGCCTCTTGACTCTTTCCTGAAGTCCACAATGAGCTCCTTTGTCTTGGAGGTGTTAAGGAGCAGGTTATTGTTGTTGCACCATGTGGCTAGGTGCTGGATCTCCTTCCTGTAGGCCGTCTCATCGTTGTTGCTGATGAGACCAATCACCGTAGTGTCGTCCGCAAACTTGATGATGGAGTTAGATCCGTTCACAGGCTTGCAGTCGGAGGTGAAGAGGGAGTAGAGGAAGGGCTTAGCACACAGCCCTGTGGTACGCCAGTGTTGAGTGTGATAGTGGTGGAGCAGATGGAGCCTGATCTCACCTGCTGTGGTCTGTTGGTCAGAAAGTCCATAATCCAATTGCATGGGAGGTGTTAATGCCCAGTCTTCAAGTTTGGCTATTAACTTGGATGGAATGATAGTGTTGATGCTGAGCTGAAGTCAACAAACAACATACGTGCATAAGTGTTCTTATTGTCCAGATGTGTGAGCACAGAGTGCAGTGCCATGGAAACTGCATCTTCTGTGCTCCTATTGCTGCGGTAGGCAAACTGGTGTGGGTCCAATGTGGATGGCAGAAAGTCCTTCAGGTGTGCCAGGACCAGCCGCTCAAAGCACTTCATGACAATGGGTGTCAGTGCTACAGGACGGTAGTCGTTCAGGCACTTCCTGTAGCACTGTTCATGTGCTCATAAGTGCAGATGAACGAGTTCGACGCATTCCGCACGGTCTCAAAATTTGGGCTTGACGCGAACGGGTGTGCGGATGACCGCGGACCCTCCTGATGACGAAAATTACTAACCACGCGGACGGCTGTACTATACTTTGGGCTTTAGTTTTTTGGGGGGCTTTACTTAGTTGAGTTTAAGTATGATTTAAACTCAACTAAGTAAAGGCAAAATGCCAAAAATAAATCTTTAACAGACATGATATGTGACTCTGGATCACAAAACCAGCACAAGAACATTTGTAGTAATAGCCAAAAATACATTATATGGGTCAAAATTATCGATTTTTCTTTTATGCCAAAAATAATTAGGATATTAAGAAAAGATCATGTTCCATGAAGATATTTTGTAAATTGTCTATCGTAAATATATCAAAACATTTCAACTTATACTGTGCGCTTATTATTGTTTGAGAAGGGGAAAAGCAAAAGACATGGATTCGAGAAATAAAGAGAGACAGATCTCTTCTCATTGGCTTGCAGTGCGACTGGCTGCTCACTTGAACCCGGCACATGAACTAGAACAGGAAGTGTCACTCTGTCTGTGAGCAGGAAGTGAGAAAACGATTGTTACAACTCCTGGTCCTTTTCAAATGCTAATAATGACTTTAAAACAAGCACGATATTGCAAACACACACAAATACGCATATACAAGTGTGCATGAATAATTCAAAGTACATTTAGTTGTATAAGGAGTCTTTATCTTCTCTTAGTAAGAGTGACCCTTAAATGAATCACACTGGAGGGGGCAACATTTAATGGACCTAATATTGAATAGCAGTTTATAATTACCATATTCACAAACTTATCTTATCCGAGCAAGAGTTTTGTTGCTTTTTAATGTGTTTATGCAGCTGGTGAATTTAAAATGAAATCAACACAGAGTAAAACAAAGGGATGAAACAGACAAGCTTATTATTTGCTTTATCCGCTTCATCTGATAAACCCTGGATATCCAACATGTGTGTGTGTAGCCAAGTGGATGTGTTTGTATGTACGCAGCTCCTATTTGTGATGTTGATTCATTCTGGGTTGTGTTCATCTATAATCCACTTCCAGTGTGTTTTATCACTGATCTGTATTTAAATTTCTTCATAATACAAAAAGCTATGAGGAAAGAGGATCAGCCGAGCTTTGAGACTATTCATATCAAGGCACTTACCCATACACAAGCCAAATATCCCGAATCCACATTTGTCTGATTAGCTTTCAACTGAATGGGGATTCAGACTCTCATTTGGAAGGTAATGAGTCCAGTGCGAATCCTTGATTGAATTCCAGAAAGATTCAGCCGAGGCTGTAGTGCAATCCTGCCCTTACACATTAATATTCAGAAACGGTTTGTTGCTCCATTGGTAATAAGATAGAAATTTAGACAGGTTGAATGAGAAAAAAACATACTCATCAGAGCCGGATCATTTGGAGTGACAGCGGAAGAATGGTAACTGCCGAAATGAAAGCAGTTTGCCATTTTTATTGTACTGAAATATTAGCAACGCTACATAATGTTACATGATAAATGTGTATTAATGTTTATACTCGGTGTAAATATTAAGGACAGAACCCATTTTGATTTCTGCAATAAGTACATCAAAGTAAAAGCAATTGTTGCTGTTTTAACTCATGCTTGTTATTTTATACTGTTTTGTATTGTATATGCTGCTGTGTTGATAGATGCTAAAAGAGAAACAAATGTTTGCTGGTGGCCGAAGCTCTTGATAACAGATTGTGAAACAAAAGCTGGATAACTGAAAGCTATTTCTCTGTCTCCAGCTTCACTCTCTCTTTATCTTTTAATTGCCTCTTTCCTCATACAGAGAAATAAGAATTCATTTTGCTTAACTGGAAACCCTTAGGGCTAGATTTAATATTTTAAGACAAGCAGATAAAATAATTATAACTCAGCATGACTCAGAAAGGGGAATTCCTTTCACACACACACACACACACACACACACACACACAGCCATTTATATCACCTCATCTCTAATAAATGGATGACTAGTTTAATCCAGAATGAAATGAACCGCTTTTGGGAATTTCTCTGTCTCTGGGAGTGAAACAAAACAGAAGGAAAATTATGCGCAGACACTGTTATCCAAGCCAGTGTTTCCCAATGTTTTTACAATGACGTACATTTTTACAATAATGTTTTTACAATATTGTACTATAGGCCTATATTACATTTAAAATAAAAACATTTGTACTAAAAACAAATTTTAAACTGGATATTTCACAAAAAGACGAGTATGAAGTGACTCCCATAGTGGATTTTATAGAGTTTTAGTTGTTTTTTACACATAGTCAGATTCTTCTTTCTGGTAAGCGTGCAAACTGTCTACTTCTGCTGTCTATTTTTCCTGTATTGTTGTCACAGAAAATAAGTACCATCTTTAGAGAAAAAAATAGATTGTTTGTGATGCATTTTGGGACACAGTATTCCACACATTTTGGAAATGTTCTTCTTACTTTTAGAAAATGTGCACACTGTATGCAACAATGGTTCTATGGATGGCATTCTAAACATGTTTAGTGAAATAAATGCTGTCATTTTTCTCCTTTTTTCTCGGCATTTCTCCTTACATTACTAGCTGATTTGACTACCTAATGGTTTTGGACATTTCTGAAAGTCAATGTGTGATGATCTATGGAAAGCAAACCAATTTTAAAGCAAAGACTTAAAGTCTATTACCTAACCCTCAGTCCATATGACTGAGCTTTGTGCCAGCAGTCAAGAGCCTCATACAGAGACAACAACAGAGATTAATTTTACGCAAATCAAACCTGGAGTGATGGGAGGAAAATAAAAAAGGGGTGAGACGAGATCAGAGAAAATAAACAGCTCATGTACAACTAGCTGAAGCGAGTTTGCTTCAGTGAGAAAACAAATTATGAGTCATCTGTTGTTCCCAAATGTGATTATTACATGTGACGGCACCAGCAGGGCTTTTAAAGCCTTCTCATTTACATATATCACTGTGCACGGGTGGCCATGTTACTTACTGTGATTGTCTGTTTTGTCTGTTTTACTGACTGCAGGTGCTGTGGTCATTGCTTTTGTGGTGTGCTGGTTACCATACCACGCAAGACGACTGATGTACTGCTATGTCACTGAATGGACTGAGTGAGTGTTGCTTTAAGTATTACAACAGAAAAAAAACCTGGAACATTCTCGTATTTCATTCCAGTAGATTTAAAGGAATAGTTCATATAAAAATGAAAATAATTTACTCAACCTCTTGTCATTTTAAACCTGTATGACTTTCTTCTGCAGAACACAAAAGAAGATATTTTGAAGAATGTTGGTAACGAACAGCGGTACCCACTGACTTGGATTGGTTTGGTTCCATACAATAGAAGTGAATGGGTACCACTGTTATTCGGCTGTAATTGTAAATGACTCAATGTATTTGTACCATAGCTTACTGTATAGCTAACTAGTTATTACAAACATTAAGCATTACTGTAATTTCAACATCTCTAAATTATGAATAACGTGTGAATAACCCTAACCCTAGTACATTTCTAAACACTGATTTACATTTAAAAATTATTTACATTCGCCCACTAGAGAATATGCAGACTTTTAAGTACATAACTGTAGATCCCCCATAACCCATAACTGTACATAACTTACAACTAGGGCTGTCAAACGATTAATCGCATCCAGAATAATATAGTTTGTATTTACATAATATATGTCTGTGTACTGTGTCATACTGTATATTTTTTATAAATACAAAATTAATATGCACAGTACACAGACATATATTATGTACATTTATTTTATTCTGGATGCGATTAATCACGATTTATGGTTTGACAACCCTACTTACAACAAATTCCTTCGTTTTTCTGAGTGTCATTCTCAAAGGTCAATGAGATTGTTATAAATAACACACAGACAAGCAAAAGATTACTAACTTATATCACCACACACTACACTCTACAAATCAATACTGAGTTCTGGGCAGACATTGTTCAGATGTTCCTCACACACACACACAAACAACACGGCACGGCACATGAATCATGATGCACCTGGTGCTTTTGTCATTTCTGAGTTTTCTTCTATGATTTAAGAGCAGGTCAATAAATCTGCACCGTATCCTCCAACCCTGCGTTTCTTAAGCATGTGCTAAAGAGTAATAAAACATTTTAATAGGCAAACTTAATGCACAGATCGCCTCAATTATAGTCAAACATCCAGAATTCGAACCCTTGCTCAAAATGCACAAGTTTCCAAAGCCAAATGTCAAAAAAATGTTGAGGTTCTTTGTTCAAAACTTTTTGCCACAATGCCAGAATGTTGCTTTGTGATTTTGTATGTTTTGGGGTATTCTAGATGATGATTTATTGACCACAAACACAGCCCAACCATGAGTCTCTGTGATATTCTGGTCCCTCAAGTGACTCAAATCCTTTTATTAAATTCAATTCCAAGAGATTTGATTTATTTATTTATAAAATGTAAATCCAGGTGCTTTGAACAATATCGCACACCTTTTATCAACAAGCCGCACGAAAAGCAAAAAAACAAACAAAACAAAACAAACAATGCAGGGTGAATTATGAACTCAATCCTATAGCTCAACTAGATCATTGCATTAGCAGTGCAAAGATTGTGGCTTTGATTTCTAGAAAACCTAATAAAAAATATGAAGAATATTTTTGGGCCAAAAATACAAAAACGTGTGCTCACCAAACCCCCCCAAAATAAGAAGTTTAGAGCTCTGAAAATAAAAAAATATTCAATACAAATATATGACTTTAATGCACAGTAACCCGCTTTTGCATAACAGCATATGTCAGATGAGTAAATGACAAATTCAGGGTTTATTGTTTAGATCCCAAAGTATGATCGATAGCTTTTCCTTTTACAGATAATAAAGAACAAATTATATTGTAGATGTGATATACATTTAAATTCAACTTTACCAAATGTAAATGTGTTTACTTTTTAATTTTTTTAAAAGTTAAATCAAAATAGCTTTATAAGTCACTTGAACTTTCTAATAAATGTACTCGAGGCAGTGGCTTCAAATGAAGTTGAAAGTGGTTAAACAGGATATTTTTTGTTATATGAAATGCAACAAGATTTTTTTATTCAATTTAATGTAATGAATAAAGTTCAAGCGACTTTTAAAGCCAGTTTGATTTAACTTAAAATTTTAAAACAACTTTTAAGCTGAAATAGGTACATTTTTTTACAGTGTACAGTACATGTATCTATCTATTCTATATCTAAGCAGGTGTATCTATTCCAGTTCTTACACAGTTTTAGCATTAAAGTCTGTTATGCTTGTAGGTTATAGGGGAAGTACTTTTAATGTTTTGGTAAAGCAGAAGCTTCAGATGAAGATTGGGTGAACACAAGAAACGAATAGAAGAGCGATCACCTGAGGGATGTCCTTAGGGCTTGCGGATATGCGGGTATTAATAATAAATTAAACACTACAAACGTGTGCAGCTGTCAAATCCAAAGAATGAAATACGAATAAAAAGAGACTTGACAAGTGTTTTACAAGTAATGTTATCATATTAAGGCAATATCTTTAAATTCATAAGGAAATCTGACAGTACAGAAAACACTAAATTACACTACACAGATGTTAGTAAGTATGGACTAAAAGACCACAGTTTAGCTTCAAGACTGCCAAATCACCTATTCACAGTAAATAACTGGTGTTTGTATTGTGGTCTTGGTGAATTGCGGATGTGCAATGTACACATACTTCTATAGATACTGGCACTGATGCATTTACAGATTCATTCAGTCATTCGTCTGTGAATCACGGTTACACAAAGGAGTAAGAAATATGTCAGTCAGATTGATGGTTTGTGTCAGAATAAGTGCCGTTCAGTTCCTCATGCAGGGCTCATCACCAATGTTGCCGTAGAGAGAATATTAAAATCTTTACCCAGACAAACAAATGTAAGTGAATTATGATACTCATTATTCACTCTTTAAGCTGAAAGGTTCTTCAGATTTAATGAAATATTTAAACTATGTTCTGTGGATTTACTTTATTTTATGTTTGGGGTTCCAGAGGCGCCTTTGACTTATGAGTTACAATTATAAAAATCATATTATTTTGTTTAGTACATTTCTTTGACAGTCACAGAAATGTCATTATTGACCTAGTGTACAATTGTTTTTATTTGCTTTTTATGTATTAGTATGACCCCAGCAAAAGCATATTGTTTAAATGAAAATGCATATGTACAGTAAATAAGGGTCTGTTTGTACCAACCAATTCACACGAACGCACCTGGCACGAAGTTAACTTCCGGTCTGTGTTTGTTGATCGGTCTATTTATATTTTATTTTATAGTAATTGTATAAACAATTTACAATGTATTGGCTATAGACATACTTCTAACTTGCTAGCTAATGTCATTTACTTGTTATTTCTTTTGCTTGTTATCAGAAATAATCTGCAGGGACTCTATTCTTTGTGGATGTGTACCGGAAGTTAAGTTTGGGCCACAAAAGCGTGCATGTTGTTGCTTTGAAACCGCCTATAGACCCCATCTCAAAGACCCCAAACATAATTCATGCAACATTTTTAATGGAGTTTCAAGTTGAAATGTTGTTTATAATGGGTTCTCATATGAGTATCAGTCTGATACGTCAATGGTAATTACTGAATGAGATGGTGAAGGAGCTTTGGGGTCTCTCAGGCCACAGCAGAACATGAAGAAGTTTCTTATGAGGTCAGAAACATTTTGATACCCCCTGCCATGATAGACTGAAAATGAATTCCCTCATCAATAAAAATAATGTTAAAGAGAAAATGTGTAGTAGGGAAACTACGGAAGGATATCAAGTGAGTATATAATAAATCACATTAAGTGACTCATTAATCTTCTGAGCTAAAATCGTTCTGTTGATGCTTAAATCCATTTGCCTCCTAAGCAGATTGCTAGTGTGTGATATTTATCTTTCTCTCTTCCCTACTCTGCTGAGTTCTGTAAAAAAATGATGGCACTTATTCTTAGAAGATGAATGTAAAAGCATGCATCAGATGGCATGATCTTGGTCTGTTCATGGACCATCTAATGCACATTGCACACAGAAATGGCTTTTTTTGACACAGAATTTTTTCTTTTTAACTTCACCCCAGAAAAATTTAACTTCAAGAAATTTTAGAAGGATGTTTTTTGTTTGAGACAGCAACATGATCAATATCATTTAGCACGCACTCATATTCAGCTTTGACTAAATAGCTCCCTTCCATTGCTGAGATGAAGGCAGGTTTAAGTCATCTGTAACATTCTGGTAAATCTGGGTTATGAGTTGATAGGTTCACAGTGAGTCTAGACATGTGTCTGACATCATAACCCTGATGTGATCAAAGATCAGAGAGAATGAATTATGAATATGACCTTCATTCAGTGTTGTCAAAACCCAATTTCAATTTTTGAGTTTGATGTGAAGACCACAAAAGGACTGAATATTATCATCAAGCTATTTGTACACGCAAATGACGTAAAACTGGTTTCATTAAGAACCTTTAATATCTGAAGAACCTTTCTGTTTCACAAAAGGTAAAATGGTTCTTTAAAGAACCTTTGACTAAATTATTCTTTGTGGCATCGCCTCTGTGTGAGTAACAGTTTGCAAATGTAAAGACAAACTGTGTAGAGATTTGGTTTTTTGAACCGTGTAAAATATTATTATTATTATTTATTATGTTTTATTTTGTGTTCATTTTCTGTTAGAAATAAGTTGAGTTAAAAGTAACACAAAAATGTTTTGTCACAGAAATGACAGAGATGTATTTATTATATTTATGTGTTTAGGTACACTCCTCAAATAGTTGTGTTAAAATAACACATTTTTTGTTCCGTTAAGGACAACACTACTCATGCTTTTACATGTAGGCCTATTTTACGATTAGTAAATTAATATTTGATTGAAAAATCCAGATTTGGAATTGCAACTTTCATGAGTCTTGGCTTTCTTTCACATTCCTGTTGGGTGACTCTCACTCCTGAGGTTTGTTTCTGTTAAAATTCATCTACAATACATTCAGAAATGCTCATTCAAAGCAAAGTTTGCTGTATAAACATGGATATGGATTTTCACAGTCATTGGCATAATAGTTTGAAAACCCTACGCTCTTTCTCAATCTACTCTATTTGTTTTTCTCTTACAGTGCTCTGTTTGATTTCTACCACTACTTCTACATGGTCACCAACGTGCTCTTTTACGTGAGCTCGGCCATAAACCCCGTCCTTTACAACCTCGTCTCTTCCAGCTACCGGCAAATTTTTTTTCCACGCTCCGCTACTTCCTGCTGCCGTGCCGTCATAAGAAACAGCAGCCCGTTTTGACCCGGCACTCCATCAGCATCTGCAGCAACCACACCTTCTCCACCAACGTTATCAAGGAGACCATTTACTGAGCGGCTATTCAGTTCCTCCATCTCATTCAGCAAAGCCAAGGGGAGGCCATTGAAGTGAAGATTGCGTCCAGATGGACTTGTTATTACAAGAAATAGTGCTCATACATCACCACATGGAGCTTTTGAGTGTCGCAGAATAACTACGAGAGACTGTGAGAGTGGTACCACGAAACACGAAAGAAAACTGAACAGGGTGCTTAAACACTGTAAATAGTAAAACTGTCCAAATGTTCATAGTGGTAACAAATGTTACATGCTCAGCTGATTCCACACCACGCGTTGTAACAATAAACAGCGCTGGGTGGTTAATAAGGAGTTTAGGTTTGAATAGGATGTAATGAAGAAATACATCATTCCCAAGCTAATCTGAAGAACCGGAATGCAAACAGTTGATTTATTCTTGTGAATAAACAGCTGCTGTTATGTATAAAGAGTCTTTATAGCCAACAGATGAAATTTAGCAACTGTGAACATGAGAACATAGTGCATTTAGTTTTTATTACTGCCACCGAGATCATGAATCGACTCATAACACATGTAGCTGTCGGTCACATTCTGTCACCTTAGCAACAGTCTACATTCAACAAGGAAGAATTCTCGATGGGAGGATGGGCATAATTGATTTGCCCGTTCTGAAAAACAACCTTTATTTAAACACAGCCTTGTTCTGCAGTTTGCAGAGAGAGAGAGAGAGTGTTTAGAATTTAATGACAAAATACGTGTGACTGAAGGAAAGGCGTAAGACAGCTCACAATACATTTTCACCTGTATGAAGAGCACTCATCCCTAAGAAACGCTGGCAGGAGGAAAGTTTAGCTTTACATCAAAACTTCCATCAGAGAAGTGTTTTAAGAATGATGAGTGGGCTAGAACACAAGACTGAGGATCCGTGAGAATGATGTGGGTAATGGAATTTGGTAGTACAGATGGAAAGCCAAAGAAAAATATAGAAAGTTCAAGATAGTTTGCTCTGTGCTCACTTCGTGGTGAGGATGAGTAAGCTGCCTTCTGTAAGGTGAAATGTTAAAAAGTAAATAGGAAGTAGTGATGGTTGGTATGGCCACATTACCTTTTCAAAATATGAGCACATTTATGGAACCTGGACCACAAAACCTGTCACAAGGGTAAATTTTTTTAAATTTAGATTTATACATGATCTGAAAACTGAATATATAAGTTCCCATAATATTTCATTGATGTATGGTTTGTAAGGATAGGACAATATTTGGCCGAGATACAACTATTTGAAAATCTGAGGGTGCAAAAAAATCTAAATATTGAGAAAATCGTCTTTAAATTGTTAATCAGAAATGCAGGTTTGTTTTAACTCTCTCTATTGGTTTACTGCTGTAATGACATTGTGGAGAGTAGATGAACCTGAAAGCTGAAATTCTCAACTTTACATAGATATAAAACTTGAGTAATTCCCAAAGAGCGACAGCAGCGAGTAAAACTTGTAGATGCGTTTCCCGCCATTTTTGTTAGCAATTTTGCTGCATCCACTCACAAAAATCAAGTTTTGATATATTTAAGGTACGAAATTTACAAAATATTTTTATAGAACGTGATCTTTACTTCATATCTTTATGATTTTTGGATAACTGATGACCACTTCGGAAGATGTAAACACTGGTCTAGCAACACTTCATTTTTATTTATTTTATTTATCTTAAATAATAAAATAAAATCTGATTTGGTTGTAAATGTTTTGTTCAAACGTTTGTGTAGTGTTAAAAAACTAAAACAGGAAGTTCTTCTAGACCAGCATTGGACCAGCATTGTTTACATCTTCCAAGGTAGTCTATATACCTTCCTACCACCCAGCCCAGGTCCCAGCGTCTGGCCAATGCTCCTGGCTTCTGATTCATATTTACCAAAAATGTTTGTGTAGCAACTAGATAAAGATTTGTTAGAAATGGCTTTTGTTTGGATTTGTCCACTTTGTGTGGAAATGTTGAGAACATGGTGAATGCTCACAGCAGGGAAGACTCGGGCAGAATGGTGAAAAGAATGCTGTGTTGAAGTATACAGAATGTTAAAGAGAACCTGCTGTTATGCTGGCCAGAAATACATGACCAGAGAGAGAGAGAGAGAGAGAGAGAGAGAGAGAGAGAGAGAGAGAGAGAGAGAGAGAGAGCAGTATAAAAGATCACCTGCTGAGGTTGTGGACCAGAGGCTGAAGACACAACACACACAGTTGGGAAGGTTATGATGATGTTTATCTGTTGGTTCTCCAAAGGGAAAGCAAGAGAATTACATCCTTTTCTGCTTATTAAGAAAATGTTTTGCCTAAACCTTAAACATTTCTAACATGGCAGAGGTCATTACGCATGGTAATTAAATTATCATAATGTAAATTTAATGGCTGTATAATATATGGGAAATGTAAGAGAAAATGAAGACTATAATATATATTTTGTGTACATACTAATGGAAGTCAATAGAACATGCTTCTTCAAACACACAAACTACCTTACAATTATGTAAAAAATAAAGCACTTTGATACTGTACGTGATGTTTGTTATGTTAACACAGCAAAATATGGTCATTTAACTCTTTCTCTGGCAATATATTTTTATTAAATTCTCAGTCAGCGCAAAGATTTTTTATCATTTCCAACCCGATCTCATGAAATGCGTATAAATAACACGAAGGTGCAAACCCGTAAAATAAGTACGACAAATTGCAATTTTACGTGTATATCTACGCCAATCTTTGCATGGAAATTATACGGACATGAAAGAGGAAACACTGAAATAATTCAAGTAATAACGTTAGATTTAGGCTTTGAGTTAGGGGAAAGGTTATAATATGTACGCATGCTAATATTAGGTTTAGGTTTTATGCATGCACGGTAAAACTGGCGTATCATATGCACGCAAACATTAGCGTATATATATATATATATATATATATATATATATATACGTAAAATTGCAATTTGGCGTACTTATTTTACGAGTTTGTACCTAACGTGTTATTTATACGCATTTCATGAGATCAGGCTGTCATTTCACAAAACCTTCATGTCCCCCAGAATATTTTCTTCTCTCAGTATATGAGCCTTTGCTTTTAAAGAAATAAAAAATTATTCATATTATTCATATGTTCTTTTTTAGTTTAAAAAATACAACATTCGAAATAAATAGTTTTTCATCCAGATCAGAGAGATAGAGCATTTGATAGTTTTTGGACCTGTAAATGTTAGTGAAGACATGCCATGGGACTGTGGATAAAGTTGAGCCTTTGGCTAAAAACATTTTACAATTTCTACATGGTCCCTTTTCAAATAAAGAAAATAAAATAAATAATAATAAATATTTTTTCATGAAATATTGCAGCGTTTATTGTAAATAGTTAATCAATGTGTAAATAGTTTATCATTCTCTTTTTAAAAATTTGTGTGCCCATCAGTTAAAATCTGAAATATCACCTGTATTGAATATTCATCTTAAATGACGTGTGTTAGACAAATCGCAGAGAAAGACGAAAGCCACGCCCACTATTCTTCTCATTAAAATTCCATTTTACTCCGACATGTGTCAAATTACGGAAGTAAAAACGATCGCAACTTCCGGTTCACGGTGACTTTTAACAGATCTGCCAGGTGTATTTTGGGTTGCCTTCTGTGGCAACATCAGGAACATCTGCACTACATCCATATCTCCACTGGTCTAAAGCAAGCTGTTATGTTCTTAGAGTCACTGCAAAAAGTAATCTAATAATGCAACTGAATTAGGATTGATAACTGTTTTAATGACGAATGGATTGATTTACCTGAAAATGAATTTACAACCCCATTACCGCAAATTACATAAAACGTTTACTTGCTCAAATGAGACACTGTTACTGAAACCTGAAATATTCAGCATTGTGACTTGATATAACTAAAGTGATTGGGCTGTGAATTAAAATATTATTGATGACCATTACAATTATCACAGCTGTCGAATCAATAACTTTTCTGTGTGAATGCATACAATGTAAGTCATTTCTATGGCTTCACTGTGTTTTAGATCAGTGCTAATCAGATTGACATGTCTATAGAGTTTTAAAGCATCCATACTCACAGTGTCATGAATCCTCCTCAATCAATGTTAATTGAATCGGTTTAATTTAAACCCAACAGTTGGTGTTATCTTTGTTGTGCTGTTTGTTTAATGCAGAGAAATTGTTAGAGAAATAGAAAGATTGTATATGTTAACATTAAAGATGGATTTGAATGGTATACGTTATTTGTGCTGATGTTGTTTTTTTGTTGAATGAAATCCTGATTTTATGATGAACTTCGATTTTATGGAAATAATTAAACTAATAAATTGATTGTTAAAAAGCTTTTCTAATAGTTTAGCTTGCAATGTATATGTAGTATATGTTTTGTAAAGTACAGAATAAAAATGTAAATGTTTTATTAATTTCATGATTCATTTTGTGTATATAATGAATAATCTAACACAAGAGAGGGGCATTAGAGTACGTAACATTGATTCAACACACACCAACAACAAACCCATTCATTTTAAATGAGAATGTTTGTTGCCTTCAGTGTAAAATAGCTTTTATAAATACACCAACTATTGATCAGTTGAAATTCGACTTGAATGGATGTATGGCAAATCACAGCACAAACACACATGTGAATGGCCGATGTGATTGACCTTATCAGACTGTCCTCGGGTAGTGCTCTGTCCTGAGGTTGTCTGTGATGGATGTGATTCCTGAGGTTCTTGAATCCCAAAGGTTGTAGCAGCATTGAGAAGCAGTCAGATATAATTGGTGTGTTCAATCACCTCCTGTGTTCGATCCTGCTCTGAAAGCTGGGGCATCCTCATAACCTTTAATGATAACCTAAACGCCCATACTGCTAAACTGTTTAAATCGTGTTTACAGTGACAAAGGATTCAAGGATGCTCTGAGCCCAACTGAACAACTGCAATCATTTTTATACTGTGGAGGAAGATGAAGTGACAGATGATGTAATATGAGGATCATTATATATTGGAAACTTTTTCAAAATGCATTCATTTATTTTTATCACTGTCCCAGCATGGGCAATTCTATTCTTTAGAGAAAATGGATGCCTGATTTACACTATAGTAATAACCAAATGTTTCTCACATTCAGAGACACATTGTACTTTTTCTATCATTGGCCTGTTTTTAAAATGACGGCACACTCCTCCTTACGCCTCTTTCCCTCACTCCCTTATCATCATTTAAAGTTTACACTGGCGCATTCACAAATCATGTTCATCACTGTAATGACCCTCCTACAACGACATCATTACAAAAACTAACAGTACAAAGCTTCTTTCCACATACATCCGAGGAGGCTGCTGTGGCTTTCTTTAATCTCCCGAGTAGTTTCAGAAGAATAAGCAGCCAATATTTTACAGCCCACAGTAATAGCCTTCTGCGTTCACGTTTAGCCAGAACATCATCATCATTGCTTTACTCTTGCACATGTGTTTAATTACTCATTCTGTAAGGCCAATGAGCTTGTGACTCTTCCAGCTCCATGAAGGCAAGGTGGAAATGAGCTGCTCTGTAGACGGAGGCTGGAGAGATTTTCAATAACCATGCAAATTGCAAATGCTCTAATGAGTTTTCAGATGGCAAATGTGCAAATAAAAATCTGGTTTTATGCAATGCAAACACATTAAGGGGGACCGGGGCAGGTTGTCACAAAGGGAAGCTATCATAAGGGCTTATTGAGGTTATTGTAGCTTTTTGCCCGCCAAACGAAAATTCCAATATTCTATTTTTGCCTGTTGGACAACAAGTGAAGACACTAAACACATTCATAAAAGAACTAATGAAGGTTGATTTTATGGTTTATGGTTCACTCCTTTAGGTAGAAATTTCAAACAAACGTATGTATTCATCTCAAATGTGTATGATGATCAGGGTTTGTTTAATGAACTGTATATATTTGTGTCATGGCCAACAGCAGTGTAAATGTTTAAAAGCTTTTATTTACCACTCTCAGCTCAAGTTCACAAATAAACTTTGGTATTTTGGGCATGGATTAGTCAAATCAGTGTACACAGATTATCCTGACTACTATTTCCATTGGGAACGTAAATCCTGAAGCAAACCTTACCCCAGCTGGCATGCACGAAAGATAAAATGTATTAAAAACAACAAAAGAGTAACAGACATGTGTTAGGAATGATCTTCGTTTTGTGTGTGTGTGTGTGTGTGCGTGCGTGCGTGCGTGCGTGCAGTTGCAAGGAAGCAATCTTTCAATTCAGATCAATACATGTTCTTAGCTTCTCACCTGCACTGCAATGCATCTATCAATAACAGGATCAACTCGCATCCTTTATAAGTCTCTTAAGTTTCAAGTCTCACTTGAATATTGTTTCAGTATCTTTTACAAACAACAGAATAAAGCATTAATTGAGCTTTCGTGAGCACATATCATCATTTGTTTATTGAATGATGCGTAAAGCAGTCTCTTACACTGACCTAATGACTGAACCTACAATCTAATAATTGTCTAATTTCATCCTCTCTCGATCAAGCAATTATGTTATGCAAATAACACAGATTCTTATTTTTCGAAGCACCGAACTATATGCTGTATTAATATAGTTTGTCTTGACATCTGACACTAGAATGGTTTAGTAATCCTGACAGTCATCTGTATCATAATGCAATAATCAGCCATGTCTTGTTTGTACACTTGTCATCACTGATTATGTATCTGTTTCAATGCATCCAAACAACTCTATGATTAAAATAAGTAAGATAATAACAGACCACTGGTCCATGGGCCCTCAACTTTATCTTTCAATATCATCAGAATTCAGTGCGTCACTGACACATTTAAAGTAACATGTACACAGTCCCAGCACTCGAAATTGTCATATTCAATTTTAGAAACATTACATTTGTGTGACTGAGAGGAATAACCTCAGCAATAAAAATAAATGAACTCCCCAGAAACCGCACTCTCTTGATATTTTCGTAATGGAACACAAAAATAATCAAATAAATTCAGAAAATCAAAACAATTAGTTAGATTTCCATAAAACTTCCCATAACTTCATGGCAACTTTTATGGCAAACTTTGATAGACACTGGTTCAGAAACACATTCAGTTTTTATTTATTTATTTATTATTTTAAATCTTACACATCGTTTTTCGGCTAAAATTCCCTATAACCAAACATATACAATAGATCAACATACATCTGACATTTAATTTATAAAAGGAAGGTCATGGTAAAATAAGAAAATCATAATAAAACAACAGAAAACTGAACACTTCAAGGGGTTCACAAACTTTCAAGCAGCACTGTATACTGCAACCTGGTTGCATAGGAAATATGTACCTCTGTACACAAAATACGTATCATCAGGTACATATTGCAACCCGGTATCACAATTTCCAACAGCAGTAATGTTAACAACACCATATTATATTATATTTAGGTGTAATGTTTTTGAATTTAATCAGATGTCGTATTTTGTGTACCTTAATTATTTTCGTACGCAGAATTTAAACATACAGTATTTGAGCACGTATCCTGCCCCCGCCCCTAAAACAGTTTGTATATTACACAATATAAAACACAACACATAACAGGAAGATACGGCTACATATGCGGTTTATACAAAAAGTGCAATTATTCCAAGCTTTCCAAGGCCAAAGAACAGACCCGAAAGTGATCCCTTCTCTGTCCGCCATAAAACTCCGGCTCGGCTGTGCAAAGTGACAGAATTAAAAAAAATGTATAATGGTTTATAGTGGTTTATAGTGAGGTTCTTTATAGTTTAGCGGTAAGGGTTGGGTAATTAGGTACATGAATGACCCTCTCACACTGCTTTATTCACTTGCTTTTATTATTTCCACTGTGCTCATTCGTGTGTGTGTGTGTGTGCGTGCGTGCGTGCGTGCGTGCGTGCGTGCGTGCGTGCGTTTATTATTTTTTCATTTAGCAAGCATTTTCTATTTAAAACAAAGATAAGGAACACAATCTTTTCATCACATCATTCTAAAGTTAAAAAAGTAAAAGTTGTGTTTTTCTATCCAACTGTGGGCGTATGGAAATCTGGTTATTTTTGTTTTTAAAGGAGTATGTTGATTTATGGGTGTTTAAAGATACAGGAAAACATATTCAGAAGCAGTACTTATCAGAAAGGATATTTTAAGTCATTTCTCTGCCAAAACCATAAAACAGGGTTAAAAGAAAACATATACAAAAAAGGAACACACAATCTGTACAAAGCCGTCAATAAACAGAGCCACAGCAGCACTGGGACACTGTTTTTTTCTCATATTCATTTTTTTATGGCAGAATATCGAAATGTGCTGAATGAAGCAGTGCAGTTGCAACCCATTCTCTATTTGCAAATTTGCAAACCCAGCGTTAGATCAACAAGGGACAAACCCAACTGTTGGCTTCCCAGAAAATTAACCAAAAAATAGTTTATATTTGATCTAACAATTGGTTAAAACAACCCAACATGAGGTAAATTATAACCCAACTGTTGGGTATGTCCCTTTGTGACCCAACGCTGGGTTGAAAATAACACAGACATTTTTAGAATGCACCAACTGCCAACTTAATGGCATTAAGTTCATCTCATTCAAGCACACAACAAAACTCTACTTTCAAAATCTAGAGTCTTTTTATTGATAAAGTGTCCATCTGTAACATATTCAAAGCCCGACAATGCCAGACCATAATAAATAGTGTTCCACTATCGAAAAGAGTATCATGTTGAGGTCAGTCCTCTAATTGGATCTGAAAATCCTTGTTTTACCAAATGCCCGAGTAAGCTAAAATCAATACACACAGTCTCAAATGGAAACTAATGTTGGTGTTCTGATGGAAAATAAAGCTGCAGTGCGTGCGTGCGTTGAGAAGGTAAAGCAGGATCTTACAGCATTTTTTTCATTCACAATTTGTGTGTCTTCAATCAAATAACCCATTTATCTCTCATCACAATGTAGTCAAATTCTGCTAGCATGAAACATAGACAAATGGTACTGATCAGAATACCAAATGTCATAATTAAATAATCCTGTCTCCACTGAGCTCTACCCACGGCCTAAATACCAAATCTGATTTGATGATCGGCAGACCTGAATATTTATATGGAAAATAAATACATTTGAACTGATTTCTGAAGAGCATGTGTACTATGACACAAAAAGATATGATAAATACAAATGGGCAATTTCAGAGTTATGGATGTGACATTTTCAGTCAAAACTTGAAATATAAATTCTCAGAGAATGTATTTATTACAAATATATTAAATAACCTTTTTACTAAACCCCTGATGATAGAGTCTAGACACAAAAAACAGACTATGCAAGGGTTTTCCATTTCAAAAGAAGGTAAAATTCATGTGTTATGAATGTGACAATAAAGAAGGAACATTTTTTGAGAGACATCATTTCTGTGAATTAAAATGCACAATCCGAAAGCAATAATACCCAACATATGGAGAAGAGATGGCTCTATAGAAAATAAAATAGTTACTATGTTTTAATTTTCACGTATCTATTTATGAGGAATACGGACCATTATGGATGTGACAAAACTAACCTAAAGATGCGAAAATCTTTGAAACTTCACATGGGTATTTAAACCACCAAACATTGACATCAATATGCTAAAAACCTTTGTAACTTAATGTAATGTAACTTTTTCAATTGCTTTAACTCAGGTTCTTTTGAGTGGAGAACACATTCTCTAAAATACATTACAAAAAAACACAAATCAATCACAAATCAATAAGGCATTTTTCTTTCAGTATTGTTCCAGTCTGTACTGCATGCAACTTCGAAGCTACTGTCTTTGGTACCCTGCTTTATATTTCTCAGCAGTAGTCCTGAATAAACGTTACTTCAGCACAAATAGGTCTGGAGAACAGACTGTGCCTTAAAATATGGGGCATTTAAGTCCACACTGAGTTCAATTCTTTAAATGTTTTTATTTTCTGTCAAAGTAATCCCACACAGCTTGAGTTATCTGGAGGTCAGGGCTCCACGCTGGCTACTCAAATACCGGCTCATCCATCTGCAAGCTTCCGCTCTAAGCAGCTCTTAAAAGAACTAACTATCCTGTCAAGTACTCACCCTCATGCTATTTCAAATAATGCAATTGTTCCCTTTGTGGGACATAGAATTGTAACCCCCATGTGAAAATGCAATGTAAACAGAAATACAACAAACTACAACCCAATCCAAACTCACTTACTTCTGTGTAATGAACATGACATGCAATTGTACCACAAACCATTGTTTTCCTCTCCCTGCATGGAGCTAAATTATTTTCTAAACTGTATTTTCGCACTCAAAGCTGAAGGCAAATGTGATGTGTGTTAAGAGTTCCTGACCAAAATACGACAGCAGGGCTAATCTGTAAACGCTAATGGAATCATTATCTTGCAAGTGGAAGCTGCATTTATCTTCACCGAGAACCCTGGAGCAAGACCAAGCGAGTTTTAGCTTTTTCTTCCACAAACTTGCCCTACCCGATTTTGCCGAGAAAGTTTATTTTTACATTTAGAATTATCATCACTTGAATGAAAGCAATGTGACAAATATTTCATACAAATCAAGTTTGTATTTATTGTCAAAGGACGCTGTATAGCTCTTTGTGTACAAACAAGCAGGCGTTAAATAAAATATAGGATCGAAAAAACACAACTTGACTATTACAAAGATGACTACAGCTTGGCCTGGCTGGCTGTAGAAGATGTTTCGCCATCTGTTGGTTCTTTATTGGATGCTTAAATGCTCTTTTCCAGATGGTATAAATGAAAGAACTGTGATCTAGTCTTTTTAACGCATCTGATTGAGAAGATGTCCCTGGTGTTTGACAGCCTGAGACCGTTGCAAAATTTGCATTCCATAGTAAAGCATCTTTGATAAAACCATTTGATGAATTTGGATATGAGATGGCCTGGAAGTCTTCCTTAAATTGCAGAGAAAGCAGTGCAATGTTTTTTTTTGATGATGAAGCAAGGGTGATTTAACCTTGTCTCCTGAGGGTGTGACAGGGTGATAGTTACTTGTACTGGTGTTCATGAAGCTGAAGGCAACTGTGAACAGAATAGGGAAAATGCAGGAATTTCATGAAGACATTTGCCAACTGGTCTGGTTTGATATCCGTGTAATTCATCCAACGCCCTCGCAATGTTCGACTGCTGCAAAACACAGACTGTGAGAAACTTCCTCAGCCGGCAAGAAAGATGTTTATTACTTTCAGATGTTAAACTGGAGAGTTATGACACATACAGCCATTTTTACAAATGTTACCAACGTGGATATACCTAAACAAATGGCTGAAGCGTAATTAAAAACATGACATTTTTAGGAGACATAACCCACAAATGGAGAAGGGATGGCTCCTTATACAACATAAATTTGTTATTTTATTTTAATTTTCATGTGCCCATTTATGAGGAATATGTTTTGTTAACGTGATATTTTATCTTCAGGTTAACATTTGCATACAATTTTTGGCAGCGACATATATACTCATTTTACAAACCAAAATGACAACGAATTCGACAACAAAACAAGAAAAGAGAGAAAACCCATTAGAAACCCAAGCCTGACTTCCAAATGAAATCCCAAACAGATATGAGAAAGAGAAGCCTGCGTGTTTAACTGATAAAACAGAAAAAGGAAATGAAAATGAAGAAGCCACTAATGCAGGCTGGACAAATATGAGCAGAGATGAGTCTCTTTCAGCCTGAGAGAAGGGTTTTGTTCACACCGGTGTTTTGACACTTGTAAGTAATATTTTTTAAGCCTGACTTTATTTGTTTTTCTACACGCTGCTGAAATAAACCCCTTTCATTACTCTCCCACCAGAGAAGAGCAGTCATTTATTAAAGGTATAATCAGCTATCTCGGTAACGTCAACACCATGCACCAAACACACAGACAAGGATTAGAAAACATACAAATAATAAAGTCAAATGAAACTGGTTTGAAGAAGAAGGAACCTAAAGGAGACAAAAAAGGATTTGTTCAACAGAAATTACCATTTACAAACACGCTAAGAGAAAAAAACATTGACATGACTATAACATCATGATGTCTGCAAACTGTTAAAATATACACTACACCACCTTGCAAAATAGAGACGAATTCCCATGAGAAAAAGATGTTTAATGCCACTCAGTGGTGGGTCAGGATGGGAAGGCATCATTTAGTCAGGACTTTATGATGCATAGCACTGTTACACACAATTCTAACAAAGCAGCTTTAGACTAAAAAATAAAAAGTAGATTGTAGATTGGAGGCGACAAGAGGTCATTGAGTGCCATGATTTAAAGATGAGTGTTAAAGAAGAATTCCAAGAAGTTCGACTTTTCCTCCAGAGATATCATTTATTATTGAACCACTGCTGAGAAAAACACCTGTGACACTGAGGGGGTGTTATACCCTCATCTTTTGACAACTCTTAAAGCTGCAGTGTGCCACAATTTCTGTGCAAAATACAACTACTCTTTACATCTGAAAAAATATGAATAAATGGATAAAAATTGATTGATAAATGGAGAAACAAAACATTGTTAGAAACCGGCCGTAGGGATGCAACGACTATAGATTTTGTTGGTACGATTATAGTCTGAGGAATAATCACGGTTGCACGATTATTATGCATTTATTAATTTCTACATTTCTATTGGCCCTGACAAATTTTTTACTTGCCCCACCACAAAAAAGTAATAAATACATAATATTGTCTTGTTATTAGTTTGTTTTTACCAATGTTCTCTTAAAAAATAAGGTTGTAATAACAGAAATTGTATATATTTTATAAATACATAAACAGTGCTTTTCAGACGTTTTTGTTGTTTGATGAGCATTAAAGGAATAGTTCACTTTAGAATTAAAATTGTATGATTATTTACTCACCCTCAAGTTGTTCCAAATCTGTTTACATTTTTTTGTTTGAACAAAGAGAAAGATATTTGGAGGAATGCTTGTAACCAAACAGTTTTTGGGTCCCATTGGCTACCATATAAGAAAAATTACTTTATAATTTTTTTTGTTCTGTTGAACACAAAAAGTTTGAAAACTGTTTAGTGATTGTGCTCTGTCTCATTTTTGAGACCGATATCAGACAAAAGAGACAAATTACACACTACCCCTTTTAAAACATACAAGCCTGGACATAATATGCTCTGTAAATCATGAACCGGGTGACTTGAATTCTAATAAAAATGCATACGCAATGGATATTTGGTTCATCGCAGCTCTTATTACTGCCACACATATAAAACATTCAAAAGCTCATCTCGCTCCAGGGTCAACAGAGGGTCAGATTCACAAAAAATAAAGACAGCCGACCTCCTGTTGCTTCATGCACCTCGGCGACAAATACCAATTACCGACAGCAGCAGCGTTCATATCACCATGCAATCGAGACCTGAAGCCTTCCGACCTCAGTGCGTTATCTCCTTCCTCTATTCGCTTCCATAATACCCTAGACCACAGAAGCACACGCTGCCGAAGACGGCATGTTTATGATGGTACTGTGGCTCCGGGGCCTCAATGGACCCTTCAAAAGCATGAGTGCAGAAAGCTGGGGATGGAGGGAATTCGAGCACAAAGCAAAGAGGTAATTCATGCTTGCTGTGTCTAATCACCCCACTGTGAAAAGAGCCACAAAAACGCCACAGCTAATCAAAGTGCATCCGCAGATCAAGCTCCATTAATACATATTGCAAATTACCCGGAGAAACGATAGATTTGAAAATATGTCCTTTCACTGTCACCAGAAACAAATGGGTGAAAGAAAATTACAGGGCTCTATTCTGAGCATCAGTCTATTGGTGTCAGCATTTAGAGGCAGAGGAACGGTCTGGGTTTGATTTATGGTTGACAGAAACCATATTCATAAATTTGAAAAACATGAAAAGACACTTATTTCCATAAGTCCCGTGGCATCTTTTGCTAAAACGCACACATTTTATGAGGTGACAAAGCAACAATAAAGGCCCACACTGACTCCACCCCTAAACCCCTAACATCACAGGTGCAAAGTCAAATTATAATAAAACGTATAAATAAGATTGTACTAACTCACACGAGTGAGCCACCTTGTAAAATAGGTACAAATTCCCATCAGATTTCATTATTATATATACATATGAAAGATATGTATATTTGCAAAGCATTCTGGGAACCAAAAATCAGAAAGAAACCCTGAAAAAGTTAGATTTTTGGATACGAGAATGCTTTGCATGAGGCTGTTATTTTATAGTTTTTTTCTGTAAAGATAAAGACTTATTCATGTTTAATGTTCATTTATCTTTAAACAAACAGTTGCCAATAAATTAGATAAATATAAATCTACAGTAAGTTACTGGCAAACTGCTGCATACCTACAGCAAAAAATGTTACAGTGCAGTTCTCAGACAGGGCAAGGATACAGAACTAAGTTCTCTATCATGTCTTTTTGCGCATCTTTACTGTGAAATACAACGTTATGACAAAAACACACAAGATTCACATAAAAACAGTGTGTTATGTCTTAAGTGAATTTTAGGAGTCGTATGTGTATTCGTTTATCGGATCAGTGAATTAAAGTGACAGTAGACTAGAAACCTGCAGTTTTTGCCATCAATGTTAATGAAACAACAAAATACAATAGTAATTCATATAATGAAGAAGCAGTGTTTCATTACTACATTATTTAGTTTCTTTGTTAAAATGCTTTGGTAAATAGACCCAATATATAATATAATATCACTACTTTTGCCTAAATAGTTTGTCGTTTTGCCTATAGGGCGTCCAAATGTTTAGAACAGGCCCTGATTTTTTATTTTTATTTATTTCACCTTCATGGCAAAAACATGTGTTACGGGTTCAGAAAAAATGAATAGCTCCAATAAATGTCTATGTTCTGACTGTTAAACACAGTGTAGAGTAGTTTACTGTTTATACCTGATAGACAGTTGTTTATTTGTTTATCTGTATTTTTTTATAGGTGTTAGTAATGAATATGGAAAGCAGTGAAATTCCTAATAAGTTCATGTCCATTTGTAACCTACTGTAAGACATGGTTAAGCTTTAATAATGTCTGCATAACAAATCAAATCATTTTAAGGAAAATGTTGATTTGTACATTTCTACTATTATTTTTGAAATCATTGGGATTTCTGGGAATATAAACAGTTAACCTCAACAAAACAAAGTAATGAAGAAGAATAATACTTGGGTGACATGGGTCACATAGACCATTTCTTTTTGACATAAACAGGTTCAATGACTCATCAATAAGTACTTTAAACCACGATCAGACTAATGCAATATTAATATCTTTCAATTTGTTATAACCTACTGCTGCCTCTTTATGGACATTGAGCTGTAAACACCTCTCATAACTTCCAATGTGAAACTAGTTTAATAAACACTCAATTCCATCTCACAGCCCCGCTTTCACATAAATAATTAAATGTCATCTGGGAGTTACAGTGACCCTTTAGGGTAACACAACAAACCCCACTGGTCTACATTACATTCATGGGAGGAATTCACTAAAAATTAATCATGCATGCTGACAATGCCATTCATTTTCACAAGCTGTCTACATTGTTTTAGCACCACTATTTAACTGAAGTGAATATGCAAATCAGAAAATGACTCAAAAACTGAAACTGAACAATTTCCAAAGGATTGTACATCATGTTATTCCAAAATTATATGACTTCTTCTTCTGAACACGTTTTGCCAAAAAAGGTTTATGGTACAGCATCCGGTTATACTAGATTATAGGTGGTATGAGTTCAAGACACACTGAAATTTTGCAGGTGCAATGTTTACGTGAATTGGCCGCTCAGTTTAACACATCACATAACACATCACCCATTGGTTGAATGTGCGTCACCACCTGCCTGATTCTGTACTATTTTATCATTATTTGTTATTTTAGTGAATCAACAATAACACACTTATTATATGGAACAATAGTGCAGTTTGGAACACAACCACGGTGAACAGTTCCTCAAAACATCATGGAACATGAGCCACAGGTGGAAACATATATAGCCTATATGGTTTAAAAGCCCAGCTGTTACACAAAAGGAGAAAATTGACCATGGCAACAGCAATGCAGCAGACTGGTGCTTCTACTAAACAGGATGGATTTACACTTTCTCACCTGCAAAGAACAAGGATATTTTCCCTTAGGATAACCACAGAAGAAAAATTTTTATTTGAGAGATCCCATGCAATATGCGTCATGGCGAGACCTTCAGAATGAAAATCGCTTTAGTCTTCATTTGTACAATAAGAATTATTCTTAAGCCAAGGGAAAAGAAAAATGTATAGAAAATGCTTTTAGGGTATTTTTTAATCTCATTAAGAGGGCTGTAAATAATAACTGTAATGCTGGATTCTAAAGGGATATCATTATTTGTGTTGGTCATTGAATTTTCTAAAAGCTTACTTTAAATAAAATGCAACAGGTAAATGTCAAGGATAAATTGATTGGTTACATTTTTACAACATCTGAAAGATGAATAAATAAGCTTCTATTGATATATAGTTTGTTAGGATAGGACAATATTTGGCTGAGATATAACTATTTAAAACTCTGGAATCTGAAGATGCAAAACAAATTTAAATATTGAGAAAGTCAGATTAAAATTGTACATCAGAGGCGCTGTAGCAAGCCGCTGCTAAGAAGAAACAGTTTTTTTAACGCTCTCTATTGTCTTACCGCTGTCTAACAAAAACGCATTTCAAAAAGCTAAGAAATGATAAAAAAACAGGGCTTGAACCATTGACATCAAAAGAATGAGTGGGGTAGAAAAAAACTGTAGTGAGAGAGGGATGTCATTATTATGCCTGTCTATGGTTTTATGAATTTCTTTGTCACTACAAATACATTTTTACTAACACACGCCCTTTGCTCTTTTGTCCCGGCGTGTCTTGCAGATTGAGTTCCCTTTCCTTCATTTCACTTTAAATCTAATCCTTCTAATTCCCCAAGCTTTTCATAGCCCGACCTGGCAAGACAATGACTGGCGATATCAGACAGTCACAATGAACCAGAGAGACAGAGAGAAATCCTCTGTCAATGCAGGTGATCAAAGAGGATATTCTTACAATCTCCTGTCAGCTCTGGAGCTTGATGAAAGAGTGAAGAACACCTTCACTGGTTCTCCAACGTTCCTTCCCTATTTAAAATGGAAACCGTATGTTTTGCTGTGTATTTCTGTGTCATTGAGTGGTTGCCTAACTACACTCTGTATAAGACCACTTTTCCAGCTTTTCTGTCGGTGACTCAGTGGGAATGCTTTTCAGGCCGTCACTCAAGGGTACAGGTTATATTTTTGTTCATTATTTATTCCTGCCCAAGTGGGGGGGGTTTTGTGATCTGCATTGCATTCATGAGCCGACCTTGTACAAACATTTGAAAAAAGAACATTTGATCACTTATGGACTGACTGACTTCATCCTGCTATTCTATAATATAGATTAATTTCCGCTATTAATTTCTTGTCTTTCGCTTGCATTTGGCTCAGAAGCTCAGATACACACACAGGACAAAGAAAATGATTCTGTCTTCCGTCATTCAAAGGATCTTGGAAACTATCCATGGCTTTATGAATTTAATGTCCTTGGCTCATAAGGTCAGATTATCCAAATGCTCTACAGTACATTCGTGTGCCAATAAATTGTACTAGCTTATGTACTGCACTGCCTTGACTATCCAAAACTATAAAAACATTGGCTCCCTATGCAAAGTTCTCAAAGTCTTGAGAGACTTCGCAGTTTGATTTTTTTTAAGTCAATCGCCCCCTGGTGACTGGCTACAGTATAGGTCATAAACCCCGCCCACTTCGTGTAAACAAACTGGAATCAAGGCAAACAAAAACATCCATGCACTTCAAATATAGTTTATCCAAAGATGGGAACGGGAACGTGTCATCCATCTTTTATACAGTCTATGCCACGGCGTAAACGATTGTGACGATTCAAGTCATTGGAGATGTTAAATGAATCACGTTACATGTTTTGATCAGCAAAGGTCACTGTGTTAACTGTGCAAACTTGGTAAATGTGAATATGCTGATATTTCTGAAAAAAAATTCAAAACAAATCCAAGTTTGGCAAAGCACAGAAAAAGTCTTGGTATGTTTATATTAAAGACACTTGTACATTTTTTATTTGATTTGGAATTTGTTTTAAAATTGCAATTTAGTGTAGTTTTTGACATAAAAGATATTTTTTATTTTACAAAGAAATATAATAATAAAAGGGCACTTGTTCATTTCCAATTTCGTAAAAATATTGCAAACAAATCACATCGTGAGTTCAGTATCATGAATCATATCACATCGTGAGCTGAGTGAACCGTTATATCCCAATTGAACGGACAAACTGCTCTACAGAGCGTGTTTCATAAATATTTTATCTCATTCAGCAAAGGAATGAAAACGTGACAACATCTTTGTCCTGTGAGAGCTGCCATAGTGCGAAAGTGAGCTGTGGAGTGAGCCATTGGTTGTAATTTGTAACCTCACCGCTAGGTGCCGCTAAAATCTCCACATTATTCATTTAAAGAAAAGCATGTGCCACATTAAATTTTCTTTTGCTAAATGAAAACATGCTGAAATGTCTCCTGGGAGAGCAGTACTAAGAGTTTTCAAAAATTACACTAAAAAACCAAATTCCTTTGCCCTGAAGGTTGTCAATGCATCCGTCAACAGAACAAAAGCATCATGAAAGAGCTGCATCATGGGACAGGCAGGATTCCTATAGTACAAACACAGAAATTGTTTGCAAATGTATTTGGCTCATATCACATCATACACATTAGGCCCTTCAGGCATGAAATTGAACAAATCATAATATCCTAGTCTGCGTTAGGTGTCCTAAACAGCAAAAATACATGAAAGGAATACACTAGGGAATGTGTGGGGAGAGAGAAAGGATTGGTTTGGTGTTCCATAAGGTAACAAAAGGTTAAAAAGTGTCATGAGCAGACTTCTATAGAGGAGTCTTAATTTACAGTCAGCACTTGACACTGTTTCAATAAAAAGACTCTCAAAGCACAATTTGATGTTCCTCAGACACCACAAACCTCTGGACAATCTTTAGTTTTTTTGAGAAACTCCTCCAAGAAATCTGAACAGTTCCTCCAGGAACCCCATCATAATATAGGTTTAAGGCACTTGAACTGGAATCTGAAATGCTTTGAATACATAAATAGGATATTTTAAAGGGTTATAAAGGTTGTTCAGATAGTTTGAACTGTGTGGCATCTGAGAATGATGTCTCAAAAATCGTTTCATTTTTACAGGATAGCTCAACATTTTAAGCCAAATTTTACATCGAGGAGTTGATTTCGTGGCATCTCAAGCTGTGATTGGCTCTGTGCAAAAGCAGTGAAAACAATCATTTTGTTTTGCTATTCCATTTATTTTTCCCCTGTGGCGTGCCATCAGACACATGGCCGAACTCACAAGAGCGAAATCAATAGAAGGGGATGTCAAACTTTACGGAAAAATTTAATGTACTTGTCTGAAACACAAGTACAGCATGTCACACTAGACATTGTTCCTTTGATCTGAAATTAACTTCATATCACAGGGCAAATACCCTGTGACTTTATATTGTATGGGCTTCTTTTTAAATCCCCATTTTGAAATACACATTCACATAAATAATTATTAAATAATGAAATCTATTAAGCTGTTAATCTGAGAACCAGTAATGGAAATTGAAAGGTAATTTGTTAGGACAAATTGATAAAAGGACACAATTAAGGCTTCTTGAATAATGTAATCTACTGTACAGTGTGCAGAAGTCAGAAAGATGAGGAACAGAGGTGAAGTCTTTTCATAGCCTGCATGCTACTAAAAACTAAAATATAGGGAAGACCGGGGCTGTCACACAGAGAAGGGTTATATGTCAGTAACTATACGCTTTTGAGTCAAAAGTCCAATTACGCAAATGTGTTTTCTCTAGTTTTGTTTTGTGCTCTCAAAAACCTAGTTCCAAAACAACCCTAACACAAGCACACAAGCTGTTTTCTGAATATCAGCATGTAAATTACACTGCAGCTGTCATTTAATATTGAGTATCCTCAATTTCAGATAAAAAATCGGCCAGCTTATTTTCAACCAGTGAAGATGGTTTAGAAAAAAGACCTGCTGCTACTGTGGCTGCAATCTTTTTCCTTGGCAGTAACATGGCAATATGTTTTGAAGCCCAGACTTTAAGATCAGAAGGTCCAGTGAAATAAACTAGTAATGTACTAGACACCTAATCAATATAGATAATAACTAGAATATAGCAATAAATTGAGTCACAACTCAATAATCATGCAACAGATAAAGACATAAAATTCATTTCTAACAGCAAAGACACACATTGCTTGTTTTTTCCACCTCAAATTTGCCAAATAAAATAATAGGGAAATCATTTTACTTCAAATTAACTCTATTTGATATTTGTCAATTGACAATTGAAATAAACACAAAATCTTTTAATGTTGTACTACCATCTTCTGGTCAAAGTATACATTACAAGACCAATTCAATTTCCTATAATAATGATAATGGATTACAGCATAAAAACAGTTTCATCACTGTGTGAGATTACAGTACCTGTAGTGAATAAAGGGGCTGACATCCTGGCAGAATGACTCTAGTCCCTTCATGTATCAGAAGAGTGATGTGATAACAGGTGTCCAAAACTCCATCTTCAGTTAAGGGACGACTATAAAGAACACAACACAACAACTACAGTCAAAATTGCTCAAATCCATTTTGCAAGACAACACAAAAGCACTTCCTGATTCTGTTTATTTAACACTAGACGTCAGTACAAAATACAACCAACAGAACATTTACAACATAATTGAAATGTTTATATGGGCAAAATACATAGTAAGTTTCGTATCCATAATTTAACCATGGCACAATCGATATAAATCTCTCTTCAAACGCTGTGAAATAAATTCCACATTGGCAGTTTTATTGGTCATGTGACTAATACATGACGTCATGCGCGCCCTGTTTGAAAGTTTTTTTCCCCAAAAAGAAATACGGACATATATTCTCTTGTTAAATGGCGAGATGCAAACATTCGTATCACTGGCTGTATCCATGCGTTTTTTACGTGGTGCCGTTGATGCAATTTTAAGAGGACGTGAAGGTGAGAATATATCAAATCTTACAGATCAAGGCACCATAAAGGAAGTAACAAGAGTGTACGATGCAAACGAATTGCTGACTAAAGAAGAATATACTTTTGACACACTGAATTATAATCCAACCTTGTGTTAAATTTCAGTTCTGTCAGTCCAGAACAATAACAAAAGCTGTATCGCCACCTATCGGATTGGGAGTGTCCAACACGAGATGAGAGAAGAGCGCTGTCCGTGGTTCTGAAACTGTCAAAAATCTATTTCTTCTTTTGCCTTTAGGTGCGAATACTTTAACATATATAATACAGCATTATGAAGCAAACTTGAGTCCCTTTATTTAAATGTAATAGTCTACAAGGAAATGTGTGCTTGTTATTTTTAGATTTTGGGTATGTTATTTTGGTTAGTAGCTTGCCACCGCAAGGGTCTAACAACGTTTTCCACAAAGAAAATAGTTTAAAACCATACATGTTTGATGTAAATTAAAAAGTTATTTTTTGTAGGTTTTGCCTCCATAAAATTGCCCTGCTAGAAAGGAATTCATAAATAAAAACATGAAACCGCTTTGGTCGTGTTCATACAACTTCGAGTCCTGCGGTCCCCTTTAAGGCGACCATCGCAATATTACGCATCTGTTTCATCTCGTCGTCCCTCACGAGGCTCTCAAACAAACCTCACGCGCCAGAATCTCCTTGCATCATCACCCGTCCCGTCGACTCGCCCTCCCGAGCAGCGGTGCACCGCTGTGGCGGAGTCCTTGACGGGGACGAGCACCAGGGTTATCCCGACAGAACACTCATGAAGACAACTTGATTCTCGCCGGAAGGCGGCAACCAGGTGAGGAAAAGGCTTTTGCATTGCAACGTTACGTGCAGATCGCGGTACATCTTTGTAGCGAACATTCTGGCTGCATTTCCCGTGTGTAGGACACACCAAGGACTGTGACGTGCGAGGTATATGGATATGATATTTGAAGGGACCGAGCAAAACGATATCTTAAATCAGCACGTTTTAATGTGCGTATTTACTGTAGGATGTGGTTTTCGGCGTTTCGGTTTGTTTGCGCAGAGCAGATGTTTTCGTACAGCGAGCGTGCGTGCGCGTGTTTTGTTTTTGTTTTGCTCATTCATGCAATTTTATTCAAGGGCTGAATATTAGTAAATATAAAGATCGTTTTCGCTTGCTATCCCTGGGAAACGGCATTCATGTCTAATCTGGTGTCATGACTCCCCTCGCGCTGTGAGTCGTGACAGGGACAGTGTGGTTTGCGTTGTACGGCCTAGGGTGCAGTATGACCTTGCATACTCGTAAGGACGAGGATGAAGTGTGCCTAAAATAGGATTTATAAAGGGCTAGAAACAGCATCGCCTATAATCGTTATCACAACCAAGTAAAAGTAAAATAGGTAAAAGTGCATCTCTCACGGTGAATCGATATGAATCTCGTTACTCTCTCTCTCTCTCCCTTTCTGTGACTCCTCAGAGCTCTCTCAGTATTGCACATTAGACCTGCTGTTGAGCACGCTTGCCTTATAATTGTGTAATGTCATCATGCCGTCTGTCTCACAACATACACACAAGTAAGGAACGCCAGTCACACCACTTGTAGCTCCCGTTCTAGAATAGTGGCTGAATGTTGTCGCCATGGCGACTCCTCCTCATCCTCTCAGCATCCAGGCCAATCTTCTCAAGCATTTCCTTACCACTGTGGTTGTACATGACAGTCAAATGTGCTTCATATACAAACGATGTAGGACAAAGTTATATTAGCAGCAACACTGATTTGTTCAGTTTGTCTAAACATTTATTGTTTTCGTGTGTAAGTTTGATTTTAACTGTACAAGTAAGGCATCAACTTTTATTCTACACCTTTGTGTTACTGCAGAGTTCAGACAGAGAGTGTTCGTTTTTTCAGGTGTAGCAGCAGTGCAGTATGACTCATACAGCTACTAACTCAGCAGATGCAAATTTGCAGCAAAATGTGTTTAGTTCTCATTTGGTTTCTATGTTTTTGTCGACCAACCAAGCCCATGCAGCCCACCAACTCTATCTACCATTGTCTGGATGAACAGATATCACCCCAGACTCAGACTTAAAGGTGGGGTTAGTAGCAATGCAGGAAGGGGCGTGTTACTTTTGCATCGTAGTGTGTTTTGTTGTCGCTTACCCCGCCTTTACCCTAATGTAACTGTGTTGGACTTGTTGAAATGTTCATGCAAACACAGCAATGTTTTGAACATACTCTATTACTTTAATTTCATGGAAATCAACATTTGAATGGCTTGCTTATAGTTTTCTTAACCAGCGCCAAGAGAGCGTATTTTTACATCTATTTAACTTATAGAGATGAAGCGTAGAATTGCTTATTTTGGCTTACAAGGGGTAGCATATGCTTCATATTAGAATTCATGGTTCCAAATACTGAGCTGTGCCAATTCCTTTGTTCAATAATTTAGATCATTAATAATCCGCTCTTTAGTTCACCATGTGTCTCAAAATGCCCGCTGTAGCCATAAATACAATTATAGTCCTATGTCTCTCAATATAAATATTGTTGCTATACCAGAAATGCAAATGTAAAAAGATTATATAGAAGTGATCCTGCAGTTGAATATACAGTAGGTGAACAGTCTTAAAGTTGATTTATTGTCTGTTGTCTGGCTTAGGACCAGCGCAACGTCAGAGAGCAGTCAGTCTGTGTCAGCACTATGCTAAATGTATTACAGCTAAAGGAACATTGCTGTTGCCAGATCTGCTCAGTGTGGAGAGGTCAGATAGATTAGATAAGACAGATCTTTTCAGACAGTTTCCTTTCCACTCGGATTTGACTGCTTAATCTGTCACACATTAAAAGAAAAATATAGAAATATGTGCAAATGTTTTGAAAAAGAATTGAACCATACATTTAAACTCCTTACCATGGAAGAAAAGACTTAGGGGTCTTGATTTAAAACTTTGGCATGTAGCTTTATGTGACACTGCAGTTATATGTATATGAAAGAGTTTGATATGTCATTTCCTCCTGTAAAAACAGATTGACATTTGCCTCGTGTTGTATTCAGGCTGGCGGCAGCTGAGCTTTTCAAGCTGTGTTGAGAGGGAGGAAGAGAGTGACAGATCCAGCCGAAGAAGGAGAATAAAGGCTGACGGATACTGACTCCATGTCTTCGCCTTCAAATAAAAGATCTGGTTCTGGATCACGCAAGTAAGACACACTCTATATTTCTTGATGAAAACAGATGTTATTCTAAACTGTTCAACTTTTCAAGCATCTGTTAAACTGATCTTTGCTTCTGCTTACTGACCTTAAGTGCTCCAAGTGCAATCCTAACACTTCTGCTCTCATCATTACTGCATCAGCTGTTTAGCGCTTTCAATTTGTCTCTCTCAAGATTTATTTCACCCTTCAGATGCCAGGTTGTGTAAAACTGATGATGGCTACTGTAGTACAAAAGCTTTATAAGCACATTAGTGTATCAGGATAATAAACAGCAGTATTGTGTTTTAAACAAGGTCCGGGGACCACAAGGGGGCCACTTAAATAAATATTACTAAACATTATTTAGTAGCATTTTAGTACTGTCAGTAAGCAGTAATAGTGATAATGCAGTAGAGCCCAGCTCTGTGCCTCTGTCTCATCTCTCTTTCCTCAGATTCAACCTGCTGAAGGCCCTACAGCCTAAGCAACGCTTGCAGCAAATGCTGTCGTCTCCCACTGCGTCCCCTGCGTGAGACTCTAATTCAGTACCATACTGTAGGGCATGACTGTAGTAAACCGCACTGCTGCGCTATACGCATTCACACTCAGACCCGATGCAAAACATCTTCTGCTACCAATGGTGCTTTGTCAAAAACCTGGCCTTTCAGGTTTTGGACATAAGTGCTAATAATCAGATTGTAGTAATTCTGTGTGTATGACATTAAAGGTCTGTTTTATATGGTAATGCAGTGCACATTATTTTAATAGAGTATTCACTACACTGCATTACCTTACTTCGTTCATCTCACTAGACTCATGATGGACATACCTGGACACACCTGCACCGGTTGCTCTATCCCTTCCTATCTTTGCTATCAGTATTGATAGCAGAGTCACATTTTATTTTCTCTCTCCTCAAGCACGCTTTGATGTTCGGCAGCTTTCTATCCTTCTGCTTTGCTCTCACCTTAACCATGATCTTGGCTTGCTTTCATGGTTAGGACAGTTCAGCAAACCTCTTTCAACCCACCAATGGTGATTCTGGTGGACAGTAGATAAGGTGGCTTGTCTCCTTGAAATGTGCTGTTTCAGTATGTTTTTATGTACTTTTTAATGTAATTATGTAATTTTAGGATGATAAAGTGCATTGAGCTATACCATCTTGCAGAGAGAATACACACAAACAATGCCTTTTCGTGTACTTTAAAGGGATAGTTCACTCAAAATAAATATTTGTGCATTACTTATTCACATTCATGTCATTCCAAACCGGTATGACTTTTTATTTCTTTTGTGAAACACACATGAAGATATTTTGATAAATATGGAGATCAGTGTTTTTTGTTACCAACATTCTTCAAAATATCTGCTTTTGTGTTCTACAAGAAAAAAACAAGTAATACAGGTGATAAAAGACTTTTCATTATTGGGTGAACTGTCCCTTTAACTAATGCATTTGAACCTTTACATTGCATATTATTCCTGACTGATCTCTCTGTTTGATATTTTTTTGATATGAGCTTTCTAAAACATCATGCTTTGTAATCCTCGCTTCAAGCGCAACGCTCTGCATCACCTGAAAAGAAAAAGCTTTCAGTCGGCACTGCTAACTTGAGATTTAATTTTCCCAAGAGATAGTGTTTCTGGAAGATTAAAGAGTCAATATGCCTTGAGCTATGCTATGATCCATTACTAGAATCTGACAGGTGATTGCCCGCCGCTTTGTTTTATTGTTTTAAATTTGGAAAGGTGGTGTAAGGTCTGTATATTTAGGTCTTCTTTCCTTTACTTAAAAATACATTTACTGTCAGTAAGGGTTAAAGAAACAGTGTAACAGTATCTGATAAGCCTTTGCACGGTATGTCCATCGTACGTCTCTTTTATTCTCAACTGTGGCAAAGCTACCAGCCACATGTTACTATTTCAATTCAATATTAGAAGCTTTTCTTCTTTCTCCCATTTTGTACTTACTCAATTACATTATGTTTAATATTCTACAAATTCGTCTGCACACTGTCAGGTCATAATAAAGCAAGATTTACCTCCATTTTTAATCGCTCTTAATGCCCTTGAGAGCAACTTAGCCCAAAAGTTAAATGGTTAAAGGGATAGTTCACCCAAACATTCTGTCATCATTTACTCACCCTCTTGTCATTTCAAACCTATATGACTTGCTTTCTTCTGAGCACAAAAGAAGATATTTTGAAGAATGTTGGTAATAGAAATCAATGGGTACCGCTGTTTTTCGGTTACCAACATTCTTCGAAATAACTTCTTGTGTACAGGTTTGAAATGACAAGAGAGTGAGTAAATGACGACAGAAATATCAGGTTGTAAGTCATCAGGTTGTGAAGGTGGAATGTAAGCGTACTGCCCTGTGTAATGATTCCTTCTTGTTTGTGGGTCAGTTTTGACTATTGCAGGTTTATAGAGCTAGACTACACACCCATGGAGTCAGGCATTATGGTCTCTATGAGACAGAGCAGAGGATTTCTGACACCAAAGTCCCCGGAACGTCACTGTCGGTCAGCGTTGAATCATATCTCAATTCTGGCTTTTTCTTTGTTTTTGCAATCTTCATTTTCCTCCATTAACTTTTCTTTGTTCTGTGTGTTGCATTTTGGGCATGTTTGTAAGCTCTTCAACCACAATACATTGTCCTTATAAAATTCTACTTTATGATATTTTAAGCGGGTTGAAAGCTTGTGTGTGTCACAGTTAAAAGGTTCAGTCTGATGATTTCATGTCTGTGGTGTGTAAAGTGAATATTTATGTCACAATGGCTTTAGCACTGCTGTTTTGGGCTTTACCTTGCCTATGTTATCATCTCATAAATGATCTATGACAAATTTGATCATGCTGTGTCATCTATCCACACAGAACACGACTGCTCGTGCAGTTTGTACAGTTATTTAAGTTTGACGTGACCCTGGTGTCGTTTTGCCTGTATTTTTCTTTTTTGTATTTATTAATGTTTTATAAATGTATTCTCTATCCCTCTAGAGATTCTAGTCATTTTAGATGGGCATGTTTTGTGTTTATGCAGGTATTTATTTATTGGTTGTGCATTTCGTGTTATTGTGCTTTTTGTTCATTCATTGAATTGTGCGTTTGCATCTGGCTTTCATTTGAAGCCCATCCTGTGTCGTGTTCAGCGGTTTCAAAAGCGACACAGTGACATTGCGATTCTTTAATTTTACAGACGCAGCCCAGCAACTGTCAGTAACCGTGATCCCTATGGAAACACCTCTCTCAGCAGCAGTAGCAATTCAGGGTCATGCAAGGGCAGCGATGGAAGCCCAACCCATAGGTGAGAAACAAAGAGCAGTGATTTTGTAATGGCCTTCTTTTGCATTTCTACATATTTTTATGACATCCCACTTTAATATTTTCTTTATCAGGCGTCACTTAAAATACACCACCTGCAATGATAACCATGGTATCCGACCCCCTCCGCCTGAGCAATACCTAACCCCTCTACAGCAGAAAGAAGTGTGCATCAGACACCTGAGAGCACGACTCAAAGACACCGTCGAGAGACTGCAGGACAGGTGAGGCATGTGGCGATTTCAAATGCGTTGCTCATAGTATGAGGCTCTAATGATCTCATCTGTCTGAGATGCAATTGGTTTTATCTTCAAGCTGCTTTGAGCAGCGGTTATTTAAATGAATTAGTGATTCTTTTGTGTTGTGCACATTTGCATTGGGTTGATGATTTGCAGTTGGTGTAACAATTACAGATACAGATCTGCCTTTGAAGTAGCATGGAGTTAAAAATTTGCATTTCGACTATTTGCAATTTGTCATTTGTTTTCTGCTCATTTTTTAGGGACACAGAGATCGATGAGTTGCGTACCCAGCTGTCCCGTATGCAGGAGGACTGGATTGAGGAGGAGTGCCACCGTGTGGAGGCTCAGCTGGCTTTGAAAGAGGCTCGCAGGGAGATCCAGCAGCTCAAACAAGTTGTTGATGTCGTCCGATCCAGTCTGGGAGACACTGACACGGGTGTGGAGAAGTGCTTCCAAGACATAAACCTTCAGAATCACAAACTGGAGACCTTACTGCAGAGCATGGAGCTGGCTCAAATTGGGACCGCCAAAGCGGGTGGAGGAGTGGTGGGGGCAGGGCTGGAGGTCAGCGAGTGTCTGGCGGGGTCGTCCGAAGGCTCCCCGGTTCGCTCGCTAACCCGCAGCTCTACCTACACCAAGCTGAGCGACCAGGGCGGTGCGGAACGATGCGGTAATGAAAACGAGTGCGACGTTCTGTGTTTGTCAGGCGAGGGCACGCAGGACAGCGGGTTTGTGTGCTGCGGAGAGAGTGGAAGAGGAGCCAGCAAGGCAGACCTGCTCCTGGAGGCTGCTTTTCTGTCTCAAGAGACAGCCTCGCTGCTCAATGCGTACTCCCGCCTGCCACACTCCTCCACCTATGAGGGACTGTGCAACAGCGAATCCAGGATAATGCCGCTCCGCTGCAGTGGGATCGGGACGGGGGCCAGCGTCAGTGTAAGTCATCCCTGTCTATCGCATCATCACCTATACCTCCACCACCTGAGAGAGCAAGCTATTCAAACCGACTACGACCACGCCCCCAACTCCGCTCCTGCCCAGGGACCCTGTACATCTTTTAATTCTGATCTGGACACTATTGCAGAGCGTACCTTCCGCTCTCAGGCCTGCAGTCCGACATCTACCTGGATGTCTGACGAGGAAGATGATCTGGAGTCGGTAGCTACAGAATCAGCAGTTACGACAACAGTTGCCACAGCGTCAATTCTCATGGACCCTGTTTCCATATCTGTTCCGGCGCCGGAGCATTCTGCGCAAACTGACTCTGAATCTGTGGCACTGAATGCAATAGAACACTCTCTCACAGACTTAAAGCCCCTTCCAGATGTATCGGTGTCAACAACAGATCTGAATCCACCTAACTCTGTATCCTCAGTAAGCAACTCTGTCCTACCGCAGCCTACCAGAGACCCTTTGTCAAGTCCCGGCCACTCTCCTTGCTCTAAGCAGCCATCGGATGAAAAAGAAGAGGAGACCCTTCCACAAACCATCCAGCCTCATAGCACACTTTTAGAAGCTGGGCTTGCGGGAGATCTCGTCATAAATATACACCCAGAAGATGAAGAAGAAGTAGATGAAAGTGCTGCCGACAAAGAGTCCCAGTCGTCCAGCTGTGGATTACCAGTAAAGAACTACTGGAGCCGTCACTTCCTTGTGGATTTGCTCGCAGTGGTCGTGCCAGTGGTGCCCACTGTGGCTTGGTTGTGTCGGGGGACGTACCGTGACGGTCAGCCGATGTATCATATCGGTTCCCTGCTGCGTGGTTGCTGCACCGTGGCCCTCCATTCTCTACGCAGAGGAGGAGGTCTTCGGCACTACCCTGCAGGAGGAGGGGGTCCAGGGGGTATGAATATATGAGACAGGTTTTCCACTTTTAGAAAAGCCACTGAAAGCACTGTTCCTCTATGAGATACAACTAGAAGGCAGTTAAAATAGTACAAAGAATTAAGGCAGACCTAGTGGAAGGGTAGTGTTTGGACATAGGACCTCAGTGTTGTAATAAGTGCAGACTCTTGGCACTGTGATGGTCTATACACTTCTCCAGAGAATAGAGAATGCCTAAAGAATAGAGAATGGGAATGGGGAAGGGAACTCGGTAGCATGTATTTACAACTACAAAATGCTCTTGAAGTTCTCAATTTGAACTTTTACCTTCTCCATGATTGCTACCTGAAGGCAAAGTTATGTATTTTGTTACCAGTTTGTGGGTGACACTGAAAGATCTTCTAAAATGATTGTATTACCCAAACAGATAACAAACAGGTAATAGGAGGGATCTGTCTTTTGAATTCCCCTCTTGCTGTCACTGTGGATGGTGTGTCTACCGTATGTGTGTAATACATCTGAGTGAGTGTTTGTGTTGTGTTCATGTACAGTGCAGCCAAAGTACCCGGATGACTAATAGCCATCATTGTCATAGCTGTTAGTGGATTAGTTAGCTGTCCCATTCCTTATGCCTGTGACACTGAGGTTGTCCTTCCCCTTGAGGAGCCAGACAAGCGCCTTCTGAGGTATTTCTATGCTTTGCATATACCACTAGTGTCCTAGATAAATGTAGTCCATCTGGAATGTTCGAGAAAATTTATTTTTAATCTAGGATCAAATCAATCGTGGGAAGGTGCAAGATGGTAAACCTGATTTTGAAGAGTTCAAAGTGTTCCTGGGTCAGGATCTTTGTTGGTCACGGGACAACATTCCTAACCTAAGGCTTGTACACCATCAATCTATTATTTCTCTATTATTTAAAATATATAGATTTCTTTGACAGGATTGTTGTTCCAGCACCAAAAGAATATGTTTACGCTGGAATGTTCCTTGCTCAACAAAATCAGTACTTGCAAAGATGAATGGTTTAGAAATGTTCTGTACAGCTAAATCATGTATTTACGAAATTGGATAACGCATCTTAAGTAATAATATTATTAGTAAGAAAGATAAAGACAATGATCAGAGTTGAATGACTAATAGACAGATATGTTTTGTCACCAGAAATGAGTTTCATGTTGTTTCCCTTGTTGATGTGCTGTAAATGTCTGATTTCACTGTGGGTTGCTTTCAAGATTTTCCAACCATCTAGAAATACAGTCGTAGCCGATGTTTGGAGAACAAAAAACTTCAAACAGTTAATGAAGCATTTAAGCATAGTTTTCCATTACAGCTGTGGATCTCAACCTTGTTGTTCACAACAATATTTGAATGTTCTAGAGTTTGGCATTACTAGAACAAAATGTACACTTATATAATATCTTGATTGTTAGCTGTTTTAGCTTATTTTAATGGTTGTCCATTAGTGTAAAGTTTGTTGAGAAACATTGCTTTACAACATGTGCTTACTTGCTTTTTTATGCTAATGATTGAAGTACTCGTCGTGTTGGGTAGAATTGAAATAAACATGCAAAAACATGTATTTGATATGAAATCGCATGACACACAAAAGGCTAAATATTGAAACCGTTTTAGCCTCCAAGCATTTGGCTACAACTGTATGTTCCTGATGATTTTCATACATGTGAGCATTTAGGAGACGGGTGACATTTATTGACATGTCGATTGCACTATAAATCACTTTATAAGCAATTACTTGAAGTATACTTGAGTGTGTATTTCTGTGTATCCAAAGGCCAATGCATACTTGTGATTGTGGTTCAGGGTTATTGATTTCACAGACACCATTTTTACGTTGGATCATTGACTGTCGAGTTGGGTTGTAGGAACATTGTGCATTTGATAATCAGATCAACACTGGTTGTTTTCTGCTGGCACTAGTAGTTTTTATGTGTCCCTTTAAATCATGAATAACTGCTGCCTTTCACGCTACCTCCTCTTTTTTTCATTGTGTGAAGTGTATGTAGTAATGTAGTCTATGATTGATGTCTTAAAGAAATACTTTCTTGTCCTAATAATGTGCTGCTTTCTGTAGTTTAAACAGAATATGTGTGGCAGGTCTGCAGGGTTTTCTGGTGCATTTTCTTTCTTTCAAAGCTTGACAATCTTTATTTGCGCTTTATGTTGTGCCAAGTGTTCATACATGGCTTAGTCTAGTCTCTGCCCCAACTCAGCACTTATTAAAGATAACTTGTTGTTTGAAATGGTTTGTTCTGTATTCTGCCTCATCAGAATGTTTTTAAAGTTGAGATTGTAATTATAGTTTCGAAATCCTCCAGAGTCATAGCTATAGTCACTAGAAAGGTTTGTCAATGAAACGTACGTTAATAACATTTGCTATTTGACCAGATGACAAATGATGTTTTCTGCTGTTCTAAAGCTTTGTATACATGTTGAAGAGACACGTAAGGCCTTTATAGGATTTTCTTGAATTTCTTAAAGCCATATTATAAGCAAAGATGTGTTGGCCCTATATGCTGGTAAATATGAGTAATAATATTTCTATATAATGGTACATATAGTTATTTACTTTTAAACAGCACTCATCTTTTGGAAAAGTGGGGATCTGTGTGCGTATTTAAAATATTTATGAATTAATGTTGATTTTGTGTTATTGACACTTCTTTCCATTTGAATGATAAACACTATTTATGATTTATTTTAAGATCTGAATTTAGTAAATTATATGTATTGGCTTACAGGCTGTCCCAGAAAGGTTTAGCATTTCTCATAGCATTTTCAAAAGATTTAAGAAATAATAGTGGGCTTGGACTACTATCCATGTAAAATATAGTTTTGAAATGAAAAATCCAAACTGATAGATTCTTACATTAGTTTACAAGGATGGATCTCTTGTAGGATCATTCATAACACTTAGCAAAAAATGACGATGCATAAATTATTTAGATAAAAAAAATTCAGTATCACATTTAAATAGGGTATGAACACATTACTGCATGTGCTGCATTAAAAATGGTTATTGCGAGGCATCGGTTATAGGGATTGTATGACAGTGTGCCTGGATCAGATCTCACAGGAGTAACTTTATTAGTTTGTTTTTATAGACTGCAGTTGAAATGTTTACATCTGGAACAGTTTGTTTTTGTATCATCTGTCAGTATCAGCACCCTAGGTAAAAGTCCTGCAAGTGTGTAAATGTATCACGGTGTCTATTTTTGTGTAGAATAATATTTTAATGGTAGTAATAATGGGTACAGACATCAATGCAGCACCTCTCCTGATCCTCATCGCTCTGTAAAATGATCTATATTAAACAGCATGGTGAACAAATCACTTTTGAGTGTTTCCATTCTTATTCAAAGTCTACATCCTTATTTTTATCATATTATAAAAGTATAGAGCATTTAAAAGATCTTTTAATAAGTGATATACTGTATGTAGGGGTATAGGTAGTATGGATTCAATATACTTATGGATGCTGGCAATCCAGTTGCACCTTTTCTTCATTCTTCAATCATAACTCCTGATAAATTTTCAAGTAACTTTTGCACAAAATCGGTCAACATTTTTTTGATAACGTCATGATTATGTCAGGCTCCAAGACACAACAATGTAGTTGTTCAATGTAGTAACAGCAGATTCTATAGATGCCCACAATTATTACATTTTATGATTAAATATGATGTTTTAGTGTAGCTTCAGACAAAACATATTTTTACATTTTTATTCACATCATGATGACCCAGAAATATTTTTTTATTTGTCCCTTAGATGCTCATATAATAAAAAAAAATTGGATTTTCCTCTTAGAAATGTAAATGATTCGGTTTCATTGTTCCCAAAAACATTTGTTTGATTAAGAATTTTACAGTAGAATTTTTACAGTAAATAGCTATTTAAAGAGCAAATAACATCACAATATCGATTTGGTATCACCAGGATTATTATTTATTTTCGTAATAATTTCAGTCTTGAGGTTACATTCGTATATAAATTTTAGAGAAACTAACATTTACATAATAATAACAGAGAAAATTCTGAAAGATTAAACACCTAAAAACAAATGTTCAAAATCAATAACAAGTGACTTGTATTAAAAATTCTGGCCCAGAATTTATTCTGGCAAGAGTACAGCTGTCTTGGCGTATATTGATGTTTTGACAGAATTGTGTGCATAGTGGGAGGATTTAAAATGCTTGGAGTTTATGCCAAAACTTCAAAAACGGAAGCTCTCACTGGGTTTTTATCCCCTTGCCCCCCAGTCAAGTTAACCAATTGGATAATGGATTATTACTACAGTACATTACATGTAAACATGTAAATGACAACAATTAAACAATAGCAACAGAAACGACAACTAGAAGGCAAAACAATAAAATTCAATAACTGAAATAGAAAAAAGGCAAATTTGACATGTTATAATGAACAGAGATTGTAGGCATTGTGAAAGGGTATGTGTGGTCATTCATCTGTGTTCCTTTAAACCTCAGGCACAGAGTGATCCATTGAGGACTTCAGCAGGCCGCCTGACATCCTGAAATGCACAGTTAAATGTGTTTAGTCTGATTTATTTAACAAAATGCCTCAGAAGTAGAATCTGAAAATGTAGAAGATTAGGATACAAGATATATTTTGAAGAAAGAAGCTGGATCTCACTTCTTGATCATGTGCTCATAGATGAATTTAGGCATGATGGTGATGGTCATGGCAGTGGGAGATGTGGTCAGGGTTTCCTTAATCTGAGTGTCCTGCAGACCAAAATAATAAAACATTAAATAACTCCACAAACCTCTTAGATGTGTAAAATAATTTCATTACTGTAGATGGTGAATACATTTAAATCTCAGTCTATATGCTCTTCTCAAGGCACATCTTGAACCCACTGCAGTGATTCTCACCTTGAGTCCAATGACATTCTGGCCATTGATCTCGCAGATGTAGTGATCGGTGAGCACACCATTGCGGGCGGCAGAACCATCCTTCACTAGAGATGTGATTCGTCCAGATTTGAAGATGAAGCCCACGTGGCCGGAGCTGTCTTTGTGCATGGTGACTGTGCGCTGGAATGGTCTGGAAAGAGGAACAATCAGTTTACATGATGCATTTCCTAAAACCAGGCCAGGTGGAATGATGTTCCACGAGTAGCTGCCCAATTCCTACACTTCTCCAAAAGAAATCACTGAATACAGTTAAAACAGCTTTAGACATCCTAGCTTCTGCCTATTGACAACTCAAGTCTGAAACAATTCAGGAATAATTTTCACATAAATAACAACTACTAGAAAACAACCACTAGGAGGCAGCAGACAGCTACAGAAAAAGAAGAAATCGTGACACCTTGCGTTTTCATAAAGGTCATATTGAAAACAACAGCTGGAAGAGAGAAAAGATCGGGCAGGACATATTAGTGTCCATTTTTTGTAATAGTCTATAGCTATTTTGTAAAGGTCAATGAACCATGCCGTGACATTTTCTTTCTCAACATTTACTGGATTAAAACATAGACATGCTCATGGGTAAGTTATCAATATCGGTTTTCATAAAATAAGACACTAAATTTAAAAAGCATATATCTGCTAAAAGTGAATACTGTTATCTCTTTAGTACACTAGCATAGCATACAAATCCACAGTCCTGTTTTGATTTTATTGGGTTTTGACATCCAAGCGTATATATTTTGCATACAGACAGAAGCGACTGACCTGTCGCGGACGATGAGTTCGATGCGCTGCTCTCCTGCAGCTTTCAGTGCTTTGTGGGCCTTGTCTGAGCTCCAGCCAGCACAGTTCTGCCCGTTAATCTGCAGAACCTGATCTCCAAACCTCAGGCCAGCCAGCGCTGCAGGAGAGTTTGCCTGGACCAGCTGGACGAACACTCCCTACAGACAGAGAGAGAGAAATTCATAATAACATGATGATGATACTGCTGATAATGATGACACATTTGTTGAAAATGAGGGTGCTGGCCAACCTATATACGGTTTCCGTGCCAAAACACAGTTTTATCTCTCTTTCAGATCACATACACAAATTTGTAATTGGGGACAATTAACAATCTGACAAGAAATTATTTATATTAAGTATCAAACTTTAAACATCACTTTGGGCTACAGAAACATGAGTCTTAGTAACAATAAACCCGTTTAATATGATTTTCTAGTGGTGAAGACTGTTACTCACATTATCAATATCTCTGAGCCGTAGGCCGACCTTTCTGTCCTGGTCTTTGCAGAGAATAACCTCTCGCAGCCCTGGACGAATCTCTGCCCTCCTGATGCCCACGTCGGCTCCAGTCACAGGCCGTACCATGCCACCCACGCCTGACACAGCCACCTGATGCTAAGACACAGAGAGGAAATATTCATATTAATTCTTGTATGTGATCGTGCATTGATTTGCACAGGCATACGTTTTTATTATTTGAACGTTCAGAGCTATCGACACAAGATTTGAAACAAAGTTTCTAAGATGCTACTACAAAGTAGCCTACATAGCTATACTCCAACACAGGCCTTATGGTACATGAGTCACTCCTGAAGTCTGCGTCCAAGAACGATGCTGAAAACATAACACTATGCTGAGATACCCTGTGGCCAGTTTAAGTTATTCACAGACAATCACACAAAAAACCCAAACGCTAACACACACACACGCACACACCACATCCTCTCTTTCAAAAGCTTACACAATTGCTCTTGGCTGCTTCTGCTTTAGGAGAGAAAACATTGTGGCAGGATGGAAAAAAGTGACTGTTCTGCAAACAAAACCAGGACAGAAAGACACTGCATGAAACCCTAAAATCCACATTTTGTTATTGCTATTTTCCATACAACACTAAATATTGATTAATAAATAGTGACCAAACTTAAAAAAAAAAAGAGAAAAACAGCATGATAAAATTACCACAGCAGTGTTGCTTACGGCTCAAAATGAAAATAAAATTGGACACACGCACCAGTCCAAACATTAACCTCCGGTCTGTGTTTGTTGATCGGTCTGGCTAGTGAATAATAATATAATTATTTACATTTTATTTCATTTATATTAATTTAGATCAATATTTTATTATTTAAATGTATTAATTAACAATTTGTTGAATGGGTCGTGTAACTTTGTTTAAGTTTAGTCAAGTAACGGTTCTTCTGCTGGTAGACCAAAATAATACTGACTAGACATAGTTTTTACTTTAATGTCATTTACTTGTTATTTCTTTTGCTTGTTATTAGAAATAATCTGCAGGGATCTTTGCAGATGTGTACCAGAAGTTAAGTTTGGGCCACAAAAGTGCACATTTGTTTATGTTGTTGCTTTAAAACTAGCAAAACTTTTATTTTTGAGTTGCTATTCCTAGTCTGTTTTTTATTAGTGAAAATATTTAAGAACAGGGAGGAACTAAACTAACTTTAAATAAAACAGCAGGAAAAACAAACAACAACAAAGAGTTTGTGCTATAAATAATGAACAAACACTTACACTGTCAGCCACTGGGACCAGCGCAAGGTTTCTCTGAACCTCATCACTGTTCAGGCTGAGGCCCATGTAGTCTCCCAGCTCCTCAAGATTTGGATAAAGACCTAAGTATCAGAGAGGGACGACTATTAGATTCATAGCAAACAACAACCCACTGTTCTGTCATTTAAATTGATATTTTTTTATCATTTCAGCATGTGCTTTATTATATAAAAAGGTCTTAAAGCAGACCAGGGTGTGTAAATGTCAAAACAGAGAGCAGAGTGTGGAAACGTCCAGTTGATCCAGGTTTCAGATTCCGTCTGTGAATGTTTCCATGCAGTAATGATTTCCTGGGTTGAGTCATGACTAGTGTTTGCCTATTCCTCAACACTCAAATTGGAAAATGTCTGCCTGTGAAACATGTTCTTACACAAACACAGAAAAACTGCAGCAGTTCAACACTATACTTCTACACTGAACCTCTTACAAACTCACACAGATACACAAAGATCTGACAATGTTTTTACAGGCATTATGTAAACAGGACTGGGCTTATTTGAATTCTGAATGCATAAAATAGCAAGTGTTATTCTGGATACTAGAGGTGAGGATGGACTCTTATACTGCACTGTGAATATTACATAATTACAGAAAACCTGATGATTTACTATTTTCTTCTTTCCATACAGAAGGATGTCAATGCTTTTATTATACAATTGGTGATTAATTTCTCACCTTAATGCGTTTACAAAAATCATGAAGTACACTTTAAAACTAGAATAATGTGAGTTTCACAGGCCATCGCTGAAACTACAGGACCGTTTGAACGTCCTTAAAAGCTCCTTTTGAACATTTCTTATGTAACTTCCTGCCAGTGTCTTGAGAGGCCTGACAAAAAGCTATAACGAAAGCACATAGGTGGGAAGGCAAAGTCTGGATAAGAAAGGTTCAACCTGAGCACTTGTCTCTGAGATTAGAGACAGAAAGCAGAGAAAGCTGCTGCACTTTTCAATTGGTCTCAGATGCCCTGGGGCATGTCTTCATTTCCTGTTTGACAATTACACAAAACACTGCGAGCCTTTCATCTCTACAAAAGCGGCTCTCTCGCGGGGCTCCAGACACGAGAGAATGGAATGATGAGATAGAGGGAAGCCAAACACAGGCACAAAAAAATCTTTGCAGACAAGACGGCTACAGAGATATTTATAGACTGACACGACAGACAGCAACAGAGGTGCATAGATATACAAACAGTTATTGACTAGACAGTATTGACTAGACAGACAGACACGGAGTAAAATGATATATAGGCTACTAGGGTAAATCGAGCCTGTGACTCACTTGAGCTTGGCATCCCCTGTGTGGCAGGCTGTGGCTGGTAAACCCCCTGAGTGATGGCTGGGGTACTGGAGGTGACATTGGCAAACTGGGATTGTGCCTAGAGAACAACAAAAGGCTACATTAAACACCTTCTTTAACCCCTTCGTTGCGTAATATTTGATCAGTCTGCAACTTACCTTAATGACCTTGTCCACCTTAAGGTCCTCCAAGGATGGATAAAGTGACATCCTGGAAAAGACACAATTGCCACACTATGAACATTCGGAAACTTTCTATGCTGCTAACGGTGTTGACATATACAAGGAAATCATGCTTTGAATGAGCTCACATCGCTTTAGTTTGTTTTTTAGCTGACTAGCAACCACTCCATCAGGAATTGAAACCTACGCTCATTACACAAGAGGCAGATGAGAGACTCTATTGGGAGAACACGGGGCAACACTGCTGCTTTGATGGGGACTTAAAAAAATGGAAAGAGAACACAGTGAATTTATCAACATGACAGGACGCCTTCAGCTTCAGCTCTGCTGCGCTGTTGCTTTGACGTTATGAAACGGTCCGCCTGCGAGTCCATCTGTGTAGCACCATCTGAACACTATTCACTTCCTGACGTAATAACTACACTTCAAACCCACAAGAAACAACAAACCCACCTTTCTGATCTTGCTTTTACAGGGCCAGTAAAATACATTATAAATATTTTGAATGTGGCAGATAATGATATCTAAATTAGGGATGAACTGATATGTAAATTTTGACCGATAAATGATCATTCTTTAACAATAGAAGCAAATAACTGATATATAGTATTAATATATATTTTTCTTACCCTGAAAAAAGCAAAAACTGGACAACTAGTTAAAAAAAACTAAAACTACAAAAACCAAAAGATTTTGTACACTAGTTAAAGATTCTTTAACACTTTTTCTGGTGTAATGTTTATTTACAAAATCTAGATGTTCTTCCAGTGCAACCCAGAAAAATGTTCTCAATAGCCACAAGTCTAACAGGTCTCAAGACAGAAATCATTCAACCAGAGAAATTGATTTATCGGCTTCAGTATATCAGTCTGATTTTTTTATCGGGCCGATGCCAATAACATTAAAAATGACCATTTATCAGCCAATATCGATATGGCCAATAATATGCTGTGCATCCCTAATCTAAACATTGAGCTAAAAAAAACCTTTGTACTATGTATTCATTATCAAACAACCAGTGACACATTTTAGATTCATTTACACCTCTAGAAGGTGACTTTATATCCAGTGTTTGTTGAGCAAACTCATTTGTCGTAAAACAGGTTATCAGGAATAGTTCATCATTACAGAGGGCACGAAACCAATGAAACTAAGAACATCCTAGAGAAAAGCATCACTATACAGGCTAATATCCATGCAGCACCCATTAACAAACATTAAAAACCTCACTGCTTGACTGTGCTCTTTATCTTAAAGTTGAAAAGAGAAGTGGGAAGTGCTTTACTGGGAACTCATCCATTGCTGGAACGAAAGCAGAGAGAAGGAGAGAGTATAAAAACTACAAAAAAACATACTTGATGCTAAAAATGATGAACAAAAATGGAAAATATGAGAAGTTAGTAGGGTAAAGGCCAAGAAAAGTGATAACAGAGACATGTGAGTAATAGATGTTGACGCAGTCACGATCATATGACACTGGTCACATGATGTACCATGTATGTAAGCCAACAACAGCGCTGGCTGTAAATCCAGCCGATGCAGAGTATTAAATCATTATTGGGTTACTGTAAACATCAAGATGTAAGAAACCAACATCAGATACAGGAAAAGAGAAACCTTGCTCGACAAGACAAGCATAGATTAACTATCATCATGACACCTCAATATATAAATGTAAAAGAAAGGAGATAGTATACAGGCTTGCATTTCAAGTTAAACAAGCTAAAGTGAACAGTTTACAGGAAATTTTGGGCTACAGTTAAAAGAATGTTGGGACATGATAAAATGTTGGAAAATATTTGACTATCTTGACAGATTGCTTAACTTCCCCGATGGGAGGCTCACACTAACAGGACCGGATCATGTGATATGAACAAATGCAACAGGAAGCAGGAACTACTTGAGAATCAACCACAACAGAGAGACTGTCAAGTGACAGTCTTTTGAATTAAAACACTGGTTAAAGACTGGCTTAAGCTGTCAGATGAATGGAAAAACAAGTTAAATCTAAGTTGGGTTAAAGCACTGCATGCTCCCACACGCTCACATATCGCACAAATCTACGATCCCCTCGCAGACAAACATCGCCACAAAACAGAAAAATGAAAACGCCTACACCCTCATGAATAAACTCCCACACTAACACACACAGAACCCACACATACAGCCTCTCACACAAACTCTAATATGAGAGCAAACAGACTGAAATGTGTTTTCCAAGTCGATAAAAAAAAAAATACAGAATGCAAATATCATTATTTGACAATTTGTTCAATAAGTGTTTGTCATCCCATAAAACGTCTGTATGATACTAAAGGAACATTATTCCCTGATAAAGTAGAGATGTCTCTGAATAGTAGACCGACACAGACAGTAAGCTATCTATTTTACATGTGTGCCTTCATTGTTCTGTCGAGTTCTGCTGTAGGACTCTATCAGCTGAATCAACTGGGCATGAAGTGTTGCCATAAATCACAAAGGGGTACAAGACAACTGGCAATCTCATCACTGAAGTTATTTGGCATCCACACCTGTCATTACATCTGTGGAAAACTACGTGAGCGTTTGTGCTCAAGTCATCTGGAAAGTCTCGTATAAGACAAAGTTGTTTTACATTCGGGTTTAGATGACATTTTTAAAATATATTCACAAAGCAAACGTCAGTAAGCAAGCAGATAACTGTCAGGTTGAGTGGGTGAGGGGCCTTTGGTATGGGGGAGAAACGGGCAAAGCAGAATGAGTGCTGAGCATAATAAACAACTCTCCCATAGCAACAGTCTGTAAGTCTATTGACCGAGTCCAGCAAAGGATCCATATGGAAATCTACATTTTTTTGGGAAATGTGCCGAACTGCTCCAAATATTAACCTTCTTTGTTACTACATGCATTTTCCATCCATGTGTCAGCTCGTGACATACATGACGACATTGTTGTAATAATGAACATCAGTGACTTAGCGCACGAGGAATGTGGAAAGTCCCTTTTATTCAAAAAGCGAACAATAAAGTAGGTTATATGGCCTTAGGAGTTTACACTTATAATCCATGTACAGTTCTTGTTTGTTTTTCTGTCATCTATAATTCAGTGAACCATGTTGGCATGTTTTGTTGCGCAGACATAAATCGAAAGTAAAGCGGTTGTTTTTGAGGATAAATGAAACTTCGTTTCCTATAATGTTGACCAGGCGGAAAAGAGGTTTCACTTAACCTCTAAAAACAACATCATCTTAATCAGCATAAACAATATATGCAGTCATTGTAAACCATATAAAGGTGCACTTAAAGCAAAAGAAATTAGGTTTTGTTCTTCATCTCTTTTAAGTATGAAACCATCTCATCGGTCTGCTGATGAGTGTTTTCGCTACACTATAAATTACATTTACGGTAATATTACTAAATAACTGTAGACACCGGTAAAAACACTTACCAATTGTGTAAATACGTATTTAGTTTATTATTCTCTGTCAAATTAGCTAAATAAATAGGATGTAAAGTCTGACTGACTAAACGGACTCCGTTTAACTTACGTTAGCTCTCGAGCTAGTTACGTTAACTCCGTTAGCAAACGCACAAAGAAGCTAATTACACAAATAAAGTTATACTTCTGTTTCTTTTAAATAACAACCAGGTGACACAGCCACAAAATATCATCTATATATAAAAATAAAATAATTATAACTGAACCAGGAGCACAGTGAGCTAAAGCCGTGCCTTTGTTCTTCGTGTGTTAGCAACTGGCCAGTTAAGTTTAGCTTCGATTAGCCAGCGGATCTTACATACCTGACTGAATAAAATCGTCGACTCTAATAAACACAACAACATTCATCTCATCGAGTAAAAGTGTTCTTACCTTTTTTGATTTTAAAGGTGCGACGTCAGAAATAAACTGGCTAAATGAAATGGGAAGGAATGTAAACAAGCCGAGCGCTGTGGATGGGACGCTTTCCTCTTTTGGCTGGAGCAGAAGTGAGAAGGAGCAGAGGGGAGGTGAGGTGTGCTGTCTTATAAAACAAAGCTTTAATTCACTTCCTACTCTTAACTTCAGCTTGTTTCATGACGCTATAGTCACCACCTTATTTCATTGATCTAGGAGGCTGGGCTGAAACAATAAAACACGAATACATCATATTTTATTTATAACGTGTTCTCATTAATCATCTACTTGATTAACTTAGGCACAATACACGTTCACTGACGAAATGTTCTATGGCAAGTATAATGTAGTTATTCTGGTGATTGTTAATACAATTGTAATAAACTAAGTTTAGATCTGCCACAAACAGTGTACAGCATTCTGAGCAATACATGTCCTAATATAGTTGACAGAGACTGCGGTTAGTGCATTTTTCTAAGGAACTGAGTATAAGAACTACCACAGGTCTAATGCAAATATTCTGAGTATGACTGACATGTTTTGTCTGAGGTTTTGGATTTTTTTTAACAGACCATGTAAAGGTTTGCTGGTCAAAACCCCTTTAAAACCAACCAAAAAACCAGCCTGACCCTCAAACAAGTTCAGTCTGATTAAAGCTTTTATTTATTTTGGATGGATTGAATGTCACTGTTGTAAAGCTGCAGCTACATGTAAATGTATCTTCCTCAGCTTTTATTGACAAAAGTATTCTAAACAAATATGATTAGGTAAACAAACTACAAAGCTACATAAACAGCAGCCATTTTCACAAAGCTGAGGAACTGATTTAGCAAGACAAAACTAAATGACACAAGCATTACGTGATTTTTGTATTCCTTTATTGGTTTTGCTTCTCTATGACAATATTAATATACAGCGCAGTGAAGAAATATTAAAGCCACGTGTTTGATGCTTGACCTGTAATCACTGAAATCGTCAGCATTGCCTCAAGTATGTTTATATTATTTTGTTTTGATTAAAATATAATTATGTCCAAACAAAATAGTACTGCCATGGTCTCTGCAGTACATCAGCAACAAAAAAGATGCTTACAACTAGCACCTCAAATTATATCTATTTAATTTGCAAACAGTATGAGAAAATATATTAGGGTAAGTTCAAATGTAGTAAGAAGACTACCACAATCTTTTAGTTTTTCAGGCATCTTCTATCAATGAAAACCAATTGTTACAATATTAAGAGCAAAGAGAGTGTCCATCTGTTGTGCACAAGCTTACTGTTTGTTAAAATATAAGATTGACAGATAACAGCAACAAAACATGGCTGCAAAATCATAACAAGCATTAAAAAAGGCACGCATGCACTGCTTCTACTAAACGGTTCTTACACACCAAAATAAACACAGTGCAATCCTTTGCAATTAACTGCATGTTTCTAAAATATAGGGAAAAAAGATGTGTTCTCAGAAGACATATCACATAATGGTAAACCTATGTTGAGTCAGCTTGGGCTATCCTAAATTGGAATCTTCAGTTGATGGTTGTGATCCTGGCACACCTCTAGTGGGACTCGAACACAAGAGGTTCAACAATTGACTTCATTGTACTAGTAAACCTTATATAATCATTGAATTCCATGTTCCTGCTTTATTAAGACAAATATTATATTGTCTATGTCCCCAAACATTCCTCCACAAACGTTTGCTCTATGCTAATGACAAATTCTTTTCCGATCACGTTTGTCCTTGCTGTCACTCACACCAACAAACATCACAGTGTGTAAAAGAGTCACAGGAGAATGGAAGTATAAAGGTTCAAGATTAAGGATTTTTGTGATATCCTGTCAACTGCGCAGGAAGAATTCTGGATTAAAATGATAGCAGTTTAATCATTTATATGCAAGGTGATTTAAGGAAAAGTTCATATGTGAGAGGTTTATCTAATACTGATCTTTCTATGAACTAAAATAGTGAGAAAACGGAATAAACTGAATACAGCCGTTTGTGACCAGAACAACTAAACATATGGCAGCTATGAATTCAAGTGTTCATACTGTTGTAGCTTCCTTATGGTAAAACAAAACATGTACAAAACAATAAAAAATCAGTACATGATATGAAATCACTCCAAACTGAGAAGCTCCACATCAAAGATGAGGGTAGCATTTGGAGGAATAATCCCAGGATGGCCTTTATTACCATAGGCATAATCAGGTGAACAGGTTAGCTTTGCTCTTTGGCCCACACTCATCTAAAAGATACACACACATAGACAGGCATCAATTATTTCAAATGCTTTCCAATGGCTATTCTTTGCACTGCAAACATTTAAATAAAAATATATAGGCTACTCATGACAGACCTAACAAAAGAATCATAAATCTCAATGTATGTTAACAGTAGTGTTTCTCTAATGAATTATTGGCTTTTATGTTGTCTGGTGCCCACGATGGAAGCATGATCATATCTCATAATCTGTGGGGTTTAACATTACAGATGCACTCAGACTGACTTTCATGTCTGCTACTACAGCGTCTGAAAAGCACAACCTTTAAGTACCACACACCTGCACAATACCTTCCTCCCAGCCACGGATAACTTCCTGTTTACCGATCTTGAACTTAAATGGTTTGTCACGGTCACGGGAAGAGTCGAATTTCCGTCCATCGGTCAGAGAACCTGAAAGATTGGAGAGGAAAAAGACAAGGCCAGAAAAACAGGAAATGGATTTAGAGCATCAGATAATTCAGTCTCATTTGGTTGTTGTTATATTCTATTCGCTAAATCTAAAGGATTTATTTTTTCAGGATATGGGATGTGTACATAGACATTTGCTGTATGGGATATAAAAGTAAATCTGGCAATGTCTTGCTGTATGTTCCCATGAAACACTACATAAGCACAAATACACTTACCAACACAAATCAGTGATCAGATAAGTTGGTTTGATTATAGTCATAGTGCTTTTCAGCATTGGTGCAATGTTTGATGCTTAATATAAGTAGCCATAGGGTGTTCTGAACTATGACTCATGTTCACAGTCAGCTTACATTTTTACAAAATATAAAGCCATAACAGTTACTGTATAGAGCTATTGATGGTAAGATTGTAAGCGTCATGAGAAATTAATGAAAAGTTGAGATAATTTACAAATAAAATATAATACAAAATGCAATAAAATAAAAGGTAACAATATACTATATTATCATTACTGTACTAAATTCAAACAATTGTGATACAATCAACTTTTTGAATTAAACTTCAAGTCATCATTGTACAGCTAATAAATCTAAATATCTCAAATCTAAATCTATTTGACAGACGAAAATGTCTAGTAACCCAAAATGATTAGAAGAAGACAAGCATAACATCCCAGGGGTCGACTCCCCTCAGACAGCGTTAAATCCGTCTATCCGACGCCGATCCAACAAAAACATCAGAGCAGGGTTTATTAAATCTCTCTTCTGTTCCGTCTCAGCTGTCACATGGGGATCATGTCTGCGGATGCCCGTTCGTGCAACCACTACACAACCATTGATTTCATTTCTTCCATTCTTCATTTTTACTTTATCTATATTGCATTTCAACTCTTGTATCGCTCATTTTTGCTTAACATGGACTGTCAACTTAACGAAATAATTTAACAAATGCAGTACCCCTTTCAAATCTCTTAAAAAGTCATTCTGAATGATTTGTCTATATAGCCTACTGTCAATATGCGAACAATAAAAGATGATAATATCAGTACATTAGCATCAAAATTCAACTCACCAACGTAATGCACCACACATGTCTGTCCTTTTTTGGGAAAAGTCCTTCCTGTAAAAGCAGCACGAGGGGAAACGGGAACCAAGATATTTGTCATTATAATGCTGGCAAACCACACTCATATAACAGGTTACTTTGCATGGTAAACGCTGGGATCACTTTACCATCGCCGGGGGTTATGGTCTCGATCTCCACTCCCATTTTCTCCCGCTCGTATCCTCCAGAAAACTGACTGTACACGCGTGCTCTCTCGCAGCTGTTTGGAAGAGATGCTGTCGGGTCACGTGATCGCAGCGACAAGCGCGCTGTCGGTGTGCGTTTCATGCTGCGCAGATATATCGGCGTTTGACATTAAGTACCGCGAGAGCTGGGATTTTTAGTCGCTCTCGCGTTACTTTGAATACATAAACCGGTCGGTATGCGCATTGCGTAGCACCGCATTGCGAGTCAAAGGAGGAGCGAGATTGTGGCGTACGTCCCGTTTGCAATGCCCACCGATTGAGTACATTAATTTGTGAATAACATTTAACAACTACACTTTGTGTTTTTATAACTAAAAAGCACGTTTCACGTTGTAAGCCTTTAGGACTCAACGTTTAAAACGTTGCGTTTATGCAAAACTAATGTTTTGATAGACAAGATAAACGTACAGTGAAAGAGAGACAGATAGACAATGTGGTCGGGGAGATTTTCATCGCTCTGTAATGTACTGCTTCATTTCCCAAGTCTCTAGGTCATTTTGAGGTACTTGTTACATAACATCATCTGTAGTATAATGTAGGTGATTGTAGCGCAAGAAAAATCCTCTCTATTTGCCGCCCATATTCAATAGACCTGCCACAAGAGGGCGCTGCAGTGATTTGGAAACAAACTGTGTACATACGCTGGTGATGAATTCTGCACGTTTTGCGTAGTAGGTTTTTATTTATACATCATATTTATAATGATTTCCACCGTTTCATTAAAACTGCATATTGCTTAAAGTTGCTGTGTTCATTTTCTTTTAATTAAAATGCATATTCAGACACTTTCAGCATTGCTTTTTGGACAGGCCAAACACCAGTGGTGTCCAGTGTGGGACTACTTTTTTTACCAAACAAGCCAATGTAAGATTAGAAGACACTGCACCTTTAAGTTCATAAGATTGTGTTTGGTCTTGTATCTGGTCCGGGTTTTGTAGGGGAAAGGGGGAGTTGCTTAGAGCAGAACTGAAAAAGCTGTTTAAGATAAAGTCTTTACACTGAGCAGAACAATGTGTTTCTGATTATCAGTTGCAGAAATCTTGATTGTTACAAGCAGTGAGGGCCCTGTGTGAAATACTCAGTGGTTATTTCATAGACCCAGTTCTCCTTTTTCGGGGTTCTCTGCCCTGTGTCAAGATAAACAAAGCACAGTTAACACAGCCATCACTGTTTTTGTGTTGTTAAGCAACTGAAATACATTGTAAGTTCATAAAGACATGATAGACGTGTGCAAATGAGTGTGGGGACTTCCATTTTCACAGTAATAAACTTTTTGACCTTTGGTGGGTTTAAAGGAATTGTATACATAAGTATTACCACAAAAAAAGTATACAGGCAGCACATTACTGTGCCGTTTTATATAGAAACGTTACTTAAGCCTCGTTCTTTTTTTATTTCATTTAACATCTGGAAAGAATTAATGCGAGTTATTTTGCAAGCAGTAATAGAGAATTAGCCTAGAGCTAAAATACTCTTAATTATGTTATGAATGCTGTTTTATGATATTAAATGTGCAAACAGGAAACAAAAGAATTTAATATCTATTTATATTAAATTGATCTACTTGATTATGTTTAAAAGATTTAACAATTTAGGCCAATTAGAATTCTGGACCATAAACAATATTTTAATATAACTTAAGTAAAACCAGGTTGAGGTCCTTACATACCAAACATAAACATTTTTAAATGCTTTGGCAATAGTGATGCCAATACAGCTTCCTTCACTCACATCAAACATTTGGTGTGAATACATTTCTGTACAGGATCATAAGATCCCTATTGAGATATTCACACGTTTAGATGTACAGACATAAAAATATACCCTGCTTTCTTCAGTGCTGTCTGGATTTCCTGCCGTCTCTTTTCATTGATAGGATAGAAGTAAAACATCACAATGCCCATTACCAGCAGACAGATGGGCACAGGAGCAAACAGCATCCGCAGTGAGAATATGACTTGTGGGGTCTGTTGACATTCACCAGGCTTGTATCCTGCAAAGCTTGAAAGATTGAAAGACAGTGTTGCATAAAGCCCTCTGCATCGTGAATTCTTCTGAATTTAACATCATTATTAGCAATTGTAAGAAATTGATTGGAAGAAGCTCTTACTGTAGTACTAATGTTGAGATTCCGACAGCCATGCCTCCACCAAATTTATTAAAGAAAACATAACAGGAATAGAACAACGGTTCTAGATCCTGGCACGATGGGTTCTTAACCTTAAAGTCATCCACAACATCTGGCAACATTGACCTAAAAAGTATATATATTATATTAAATATAATTGTTGTATTTATTTATTTTAGAGTAAATTATGATTAACCCATAACCCAAAAAAATAGTTTGCTTCAGCAAATTGTACATGAATACTTAATCAAATCAACATTGTGCATTACGCCCTGGGAGGATATAATTTCCTAGAAAAGAGGCCCATTTAGTATGACATCATTTATTCTCAATCCACCAGCGATGCCAAACATATCATACATCTCCCATCTGAGCTCTATCTGGGCTTGCGTAATGCAAGAGGGGTCCATTTGTTCTGGTGGGGTGTGTGTTAGTGGAGGGAATATTTTAACAATGAACAAGAGATTCATCTTAGAAACTGCATTGTGAGGTATGGTGAGGGTTAAATTACCAAGGGAGCAGATAGAGTGCTGCCAGACTGGTGCCAGCCAACACCGACATAATAATGAAGGCGGGTAAATTATTCCTCACAAGGGATATTACAATTAAAGCTGGGATATAAGTCTGCAGAGAAGGGGAAAAAGTGGAAAATACTGAAGCATGTTAAAAGGGTGCATTCGAACAAACAAACAAATTATTTGCCTATTGTAAAATCCCAAATGAACAGAAACAAAGGTTCAAAAAAGGTGCTTACTGATAAGCCGATAAATATGGTGGTTTTCTTTCCTAGTTTGACCAATACCGTCTGCCACAGCGGAGTGGACAATGTGGCTGCTGTCTGCATAAGAACATAATGTAAATAGGTAGCTGAAATGTGCTTTATTTAAATGACCTATGATTTATTCCAGTCACAAAAATTGTTGATACTATGGCTGACTCAACATTTACAGGTTGTATCAGGGACGGCTAGCTCCTTAAAATAATGGATACCTCACCAATAATATGAGAACAAGATGCTGGAAATATCCTCCCATATTTGCTGCATAGGTACAGAAGAGGGCAAAATTCCCCTGAGCCATCTGCAAGAAATCTTTTTTATCATCGCTGTTATACTGCAGGCATCATGTTTTGTGAAATCTATTAAGCATCCATATTACATCAGGTTCTAATCCAATCTGTGACTATGACAAATACACCAATCATATCAAGGGGGAGAACCAGTAAGTGACATTTTGGGTGAAATGGAGATATATATATATATGAAATGAAAGCCCTTGATGAGCTCGATTTCTACTGCCAAAATGACACAAGTGAAATTTTAATCAATTTAGAGTTATTCTTTTGAAGCCAAAAGACGCATCACTGAACATACTAAGCCAAGTGGTGCCAAAAGGGCGTAGCCGCGTAACTGTATTGTGCAGCCTGTGGATAGCAGATGATTCAAAATGGCTGAAATATTGGTGCAAAAAGGCGCATGTGACATCAGTGCAACTGATTTTGCTTTTCTTCTAAATAAATGTTGGAATACTGTTCAATAAGTACACTGTCATCCATGTGTGTAACATCTTTATTTTAAAAGATTGAAATCAATACACAAAGTCAGATCAAGCTATGTTTTTTTTGTTCTGGCCCTCCTGTGAAGTTAATGAAATGTTACTTATGCCCATCTGGTTCTCACCCTTCGATATTAAAACTACCACACTGTACATAACTGGGCATCTTTATGGGCAATAAACTCAATACAAATTTGTAATCCATTACTATTAAGAGACAAATATCTTACCTGGAAGGCTAATGAAGAAAATAGGAAGCCAAATACAAGCTTTACGTATGGAATGTGACACACCACCTTCTTCATACCCGTAAGGTAAGGGAGATTTAGGCGGTCCAGTTTACTGAGTGGGGCTGGGGTGAGGAGGAAGTATCCAAAATTGAGTCAAATGAACCTAACGTTACATTGTGTTCAGTAAATTGACAGAAAATTGGATCTGTGGTTTTAAAATGGATCATTAAACATGTGTTTGTTGTGTTTTTGGCATTAACACATTTGTACTTACCCAACTGCTCCTTCACTCCAAGAACAAGCACAAGGCAACACATGAAGTACATGAATCCTATTAGTAATGCAGCAGTCACATAGGCCTTTCTCTAGGGAATTAGGAGACCAAATAAACCCAAATGGCAATGATCATCCAAAACATCCATAAAAATGACAAGTGATGTGTTTTTCAAGTTGGCTGTTGGGTAAACAACACTTCTTATGACATAGTTGACCTTTTAAAATGTGGGTCTAATTCCTGTTTCTGGTAATAAAAATAGAAAATACTTTTTTGCTGAGTTTAGCATTATATGCGATGTTTAAAACTATACGTTAGTTTGCTCTGAATTGTCTTGTGCAGTATCTTCTGCACATTACTTGTTTGAAGTATTAAAGTGACCCAAAATAAAAAGAAATAGCATTCATCAATGAGGCCATCTCAAAGTAATAGTTAAACATCATGCATGTGCTTGACACCAAGCCTTACTGTATTTAGAAGGGTCTCTGTCGAGGCTGTGTGGTTGGCAGCAGGCATGTCCGTGTTATTCTGCTTGCAGGCCTGTGACCTCTTGGCGTGATACACCCCCACTATCTGACCCTGAATGGTAGCTCCAGCCAGTGTGGCAAAAACTTCCATTCCCATTCCTGAAATCATGTGAGAAAACAGATCTTGACTTTCCTCTTTTGAAATAGGAAACAGATTTCAATAAAGGTTATACCCTTTAAATACAAAGGTCTGTTGTCTATTTCCATATACTTTCTCTTTCATATATGTACAAGAGAGATAATATGTGACCAGCAATGGTTTCAACAGGGATTTTCATCACCTCACTGTTTTCTGTGAGATAAATATAATAAAATAGAAACACTGTCATCATTAATTTTTTGACCCTCATTAAACCTGTATATGACTCTTTCCTATGTGGAACACAAAAGAAGATCTTTTGAGAAATGTCTCAGTGGTTTTGTTTTCATATAATGGAAGAAATGGGAGAGTCAATGTTGTTCTGTTACTAACATTCTTTAAAATATCTTATTTTGTGTTCTGCAGAAGAAAGAAAGTCATACAGGTTTAAAATGATGAGGATGAGGTTTTTCATTTTTGAGTAAACTTTCCCTTTAATTTGAACTATTTGTGTTTGACATGTTTGCTATTTCATGCACCGAAATTCACACTTTGTTGGCGTTTCCTGACTGCAAAAACATTATTTATTATTTTTGTACAGTTTATTGGGCTTTGTACAGTATAGACGGTTTCATCAGACACACGCACATCTGACCCGAAATTAACTTCCAGTTTGTATTTGGTTATATTATAACAATTTATTTTATATTTAATTTTTTTTTAAAGAATTTTATTTGTATACCAATTTTATTTAATTAAATTAAAACTGCTCAACAGTTATTGGTTCTTTGCAAAGGGCTACCGCAATTTGAGTTTGGGCCACATAATATTTGTTTTATTTAATTAAATTATATTATTTAATTAATTTTATTTAATTAAATTAAAACTGCTCAACAGTTATTGGTTCTTTGCAAAGGGCTACCGCAATTTAAGTTTGGGCCACATAATATTTGTTTATTTTTGCCACTGAAACATCTATAATAATGTATATTTATGTATAGGATGCGCATTTTAGTAATGGTAATAAATGTTTCTTACTGTAACCAGTAGCTGAATCTCGATCTCTGTCATTCCCCCCAAGAAACATGTTTAGGGAAGAATAAGGTACATGGTAGCACTAAGCAAGAGAGAGAGAGAGAGAGAGAGAGAGAGAGAGAAAGAGAGAAAGAGAATATTATGAAAGATATAAATCCAAAAACATGTTATGACTACCTTACAGTTAAGGCACCACAACACATTATAAGTTGGCATAGATAGAATATAAAAAATGCCCAAAGCACTAATCAAAACATGTATTCTTTTCTAACGAAGACTGGAGATTTCCTTAACAGATCTTTATAGTTGGAGGTGTAAACAGTTAACAGATTGTTTGCCACAACAAACCAGTCATGTCTGTCTCATAGAGAGAGTCTAATGTTAGAATGTAAATTGCCAAAACAAATCAAATGTGGGTGATACATCCAGAACCAGTAACGCTATTAATAATTAGCTAGTTTGGTACAATGGCATAGTTTAAGTAATCGGTATGGTAAGTTTTTTATTATAAAACCCTGACTGTTGTTGGAAACGCTGTTAATAATGTTTATAGTGGTCTTACACTCATGAAGGTGTCAAACAGACAACACCACACGAAGTACCAGCAGAAACTAAAGGGAGGGGACATGGTGTCCTGCGGAGTATACCAGAGCATGATGTAGGATAGGACCCCAAATGGCATTGATAATACTATCCTGTGTAAAAAAAATACACGAGTAATGCCCACTCAAAAGAATACATTGTATAACAGCTAAACTCTCACAAGCGTGTTTTTGCTCTCCGTTCACTCACCAGGGAATGAGTTTGCCAATTCTGGTGCGGCCACTCTTGCTCACTGCATATCCAATCATAGGGTCAGTAATAGCATCCCAAGCTCGACCAAGAAAGAGAATCATGGATGCATAGGAGGCCCCCATCTATAACAAAAACATATACGTGATGTAAAAAAAATGACAAGAAAAATGCAGACATTCATTCTTGTATGCTGCAAAAGTACCCTGTATTTTTGTTAACTACTTTTTTGTTAACTAATTTTTCAAATGCAGTTATATCAAAGAGAGAAGCTACAGTATAAGCTGCTACAGTAAATTTCGACTTTACAAGATCTTTCACAGGCCAGCTTTTGTACTTCCTCTGTTAAAAGTTAAGAAAAATACCCTTGCATGCAAACATGACGTAAAATAAGATCCGCTGGACCAGGATGGAGCCTTAGTGTTTTACAAATATCAATGTTCAATGTATTAAGAAGCACAAATTATAAAGAAACCTGCCGTTGAAAATAAATGTCAGTGACATCGAATTATATTTATTAAAGGTGGATGTGAACTGTTAACCATGTGCATGGTGTAAACCGTTTCGAGCTAACAATATTGCTCGGGCTCTTTTAAATAAATGTAAATAAAATCCTTAATGCCAAACCTCCTCCAAAATGAAGATTCTACAAATGCTATGGGTTCACCACTAACAGCTGCTAAAGCCACATCATTATCTAACCTGTCACCCACCTTCACAACATCCAGTAAAAAGATCTGCATGAAAAATCCTTTGGCGTTTGAAGTCATTTGATAAGGTATTCCTCCGATGGCATAGCACAGTTTCCTGGATAAAGGGATGCCTGTGGCTTTCTGCAACAGTGTCACATGCAAATTATTATTCTTTGGTATATTGCGAGGTAAAAAAAGCACATCTAATAGGCTACTATAAAATAAAATGTCTATAGATTCAAGCCTTCAGGTCTCTAGCAGAGGAGCCATATTACAAAGAACTGATTTACAAATACCGTCTGATTGTCATTTTCCGCCGCACAGTCCATGTTCTCCTCTGTTTCATGGTCCTGTATATCCCTACGACTACTTGCCATCGTTAACATCAGATGTTGTGGTGACTATTTTAAACTACCGCTTCTTATAGTCTACTATTACAGTGGGCGTGGCTCATCTCATTTTACAACAAAAACACGTTTATAGAAACTAAGAATTCATGTTTTGCTTTATTATCAATGCTTTGCCATGTTTTTACTATTTTCTATAATGTCGTAGGCTATTATTAATCTAAACGAACAGCAATTCAAATCTTTACGAATTCTCGTGAGACTGTGTTGAAACCGCTACCGTGCAAATGTTGTGAAGTATAGCGGATTTCTCAGCTGATAGAGATCTCCATATATGTAACGGAAACATTTTTCTGCAATAAAGTTTATTACAATAGCCCTATATGTATTAAAATGGGCTGTTTATGGACTTTTCTAAATCTATAATTAAAAACTCTTATACAGTTTAAATGTCTTTAAATACAGTGATCTGAGATTCGCCTGTGCGTGATATTGCAAATAGATGGTTTGTGACAGAAGAAACAAGGCACGAATTCAAAGAAAGTCACGTTTCTCGGAAAATAGTTTCCACTCCATCTGGTGCAGATAACAAGGTAGTGCACATAACATCAATATGATTTCTGAAGTGAGTTCTTGTTTATTCCATTATGAGCATCAAATGAGTTTGTTCCGCTATGTCTAAAGATTTAAATTTTTTAGTGTACAGTAGCCATACACTTTTTTTTGTAGTCATTTCATAATAGGTCGATTTTAAGTATCGACCTATTATGAAATGACTTTAAGTATTTTAAATTAAATTGAATTATTGATATATCTTACTTTCTCACTAATACATGCTGTTATAAATGCAAGATATTGGCATTTTGAAGCCTGACAGATGTAACAAGTGCTGCGTTGTTTTTGACCCATGCTGGGTAAAAATTGGATAGACACACTGCTGGGTTAAAATGATCCAAAGCTTTACCCGAAATAACGCTGGGTAAGAAATGTAATGTTTTAACTAAGCAGTGTAGTATACCCAGCATTTGGGCCATAAACAACCCAGAACGTGTTGGAGTGTAGCCTAATAAAAGATAAGAAAGTACTTCTAGTGTTTTGGACTGTGATGTGATCTGTGAAAAAGTTGAACAAACTAGGGCATGTAGCTACTACAGCGTTTATGCAGTCGTTGTATGTTTTCAGAGGACGTTGCTTAATTCTTATTACATCATATGGCAAATCTCTGGCCCACACTCCAGTACAGTAGGTGGTGGTATGCACCTCAAACGTAAGTTGCCACCCGCCATTAAAAAAGAAAAGAAGAATTATGTCACATGATCACGCATTCATACCTCACCCGTTCAGGCAAAGTAGTACATACCCTTTTAGCCCTCGTTAAGAAGTTACTTACTGAAATTAAGTACCTAGGCTACTTAGTGAGTATGTGATTTCGGACGCAGGAACCGGACATTGGTTGATGATGACGAAGAACGAGAACACAAGGACGCAAGACCAAGACGCATAACGGTAGTATTGGAGGGACGTTAATAGTATGAAGAAGAAGAAGAAAGTTTCATCGTGAGAGTTTCCTTCTGATACAGCTATAAACTCTTTACCAAGAGACAGGATACAGTAAATGCTTTTCCTGAAATGGAAATGCTTAGCAAATATATGGTAAGTTAGGTGTCTATATTTCAAACGCTGACGACTTTATTTTGTAAGTTTAGGCCAGGTTCTCTATTTCCACCATCAAGACCAACAGAGATTGTGAATAAAGCATAGTTTTGACTGTAGGTTAGGTGGACTGGTTCTAGGTAAATGTGATCATCGTCATGGAGTGCCGGTGTGGACACGGAGACAGAATCACTGGAGAATGACTTTAATTTCCAGTCGCTCTCTTTGGGTCAGTTGCAAGCCTACAGTATTCATATGAGGATATGAAGGTAGGCCTAAGTGTGGTCTTAACAAGGAAATGGAGAAATAACATAAATTAAATGATTATCCAATAAACAGGATGGCATTGACATTACTAATCACCAAAGATGTAAGTGTACACAGCATTGTACAATATAAATGTATACATCGTGCCTCGGGGATACAAACCCAAATAAACATATATAATATTGGATAAATATACATGTAACGTGAAAATTAACAAACCGAAACAAGTTGACGAAAAAATCGGTATGTATGACCCAAATATATTTATATATATATTTATGACCCATATATATTTACCTAACTTACATTAACTTATATCACTAGATTAACTCTCTCAATTATCTATCTTTACAACATAACACTTGTACGAACACATACTTTTGATCATTGACGCACAACATGGGAATTCGGCTGAAACACATATTATCTCTCCGTGGCCGATCGGAATTGATACTGAGATTTGTTTTTTGCATCATAGGACAATATATAGTGTTCTTATGGCTGGTTACTCCTGTGCACCGCGCATGGCAGGTGCATGATAAAGTGTGTGGTTTTGAGCGACTTGTCCAGCAGAGCTCTGGGTGCAGTTCACCTTCCTTCCTGACCCAGGACATTATCACAAATCTTCTGGATTTATGTCGTTTATTTCTCTATTAGTGTACAGCTGTTCCTCCGATTGTGGTGGAGGAGATCTTACTGAATCTGCCTGCAGAGCATGTGGTACTGAAGTGTCGGCTGGTGTGTCGTGAGTGGAAGGATCTTGTGGATAGTACTGCACACTGGAGACGGCGCTGTCGGAAAGAGAGGCTCGAGGTCCGTGACGCCTCCAGACAACCGGATGACTGGCGCCTGTTTTACTTTCTGTCAAAGAAACGACGTAACTTGCTTAAAAATCCCAGAGCTGATGGTGAGCTACAAAACTCGAAATACATTACGATAAAACAATACATGTCATATTCCTTACACATGCCTTGTTATACTGTATTTAAATAGCTACAAATTGTGAATAAAATCATAGCACTTTTTATCACCACCAGAGGGCCTCTAAAAAAAGTTTTTTCTCCATAAGGTAAATCAGCACTTTTTGTTGTCTTTTGTTCTTAACAGACTGTTTAAATGACTGGCAGATTGTACGGAATGGTGGTGATGGCTGGGAAGCACATGACACCTCCAGGAATCCATTTCCTGATGGCACAATGGGAATCACCCATTGCTTTGTAACCTCTTTTGGGTACGTTTGACATTCACAAACAAAAACATGTTCTATTTTAGTTTCATTTCATTGAACTCATGTGGGAACATCTTCATACATGAATCAACCATATATTTTGTCCTCAGGCTATGTTTGAAGCAACAGCTGATTGAGCTGAAGAAAGAAGGCTACAGTCCAACTTTTATGGATCACTGGCAACCTAATATTAAAATATCAGATTGGTAAGAATAAACTCTACCTCTCATTTTAAGGTGAAATTTCATGGTTGTTTATTTTGTGTTTTAAGCAGTTAACGTTTTTGAGTGACCTGTCTATTCGGTTTATGTTCAGCATGAAATTGAATATGAAAGCTGAGTTTTTAAAAGCACATGTATTTGATGTCTGGTCTGGTGCAGGTATACGCCTCGCTGTGACTGTGGCTGTTACTATGAAATTTGTGTGAGGTTGCTGGGTGAGAATAAAGCAGTGATCCGTACCTTTCAGCCTGATAAAGTTTACTTTCCACAGTGGAACGATGAGCAATGGTGTCACGTAAGAGTTCGGATTCAGTCATATTCCTGAGGCTATTCAATTGACTTATTCATGTATTCTGATGCGTTTTTTTTCCAGATGACACATGTCTTCAAGAATTATGGACCTGGGGTCCGTTTTATTCATTTCATTCATGGAGGGAAGGATACAAACTACTGGAAAGGCTGGTATGGAATACGACTCACAAACAGTAGTGTTGAGATCTGTCCGGATGATGAGACATAGGATTCTCCAGTCTGGACGTCTTTTTACAGATATGTTTACAATTTTTATCCAAAGTGACTTTCAAATGAGGACTTTATAATGCTTTAAACTGTTATTGACCATTGTAACATGCAGCAAACTACATTTGTATAAAAATACAATTCATTTATTTTATATGAATGTATTGTATAAAATATCATATACAGACCATGTGTAAAACACATACAGGAATACGTTACCCCAATGTTATCAAAACAGGTCTGGAAAAAATAAGTGATCGCTCCAAATTTGTGTTTAGTCAGCATATACATATATTGTGGTCATTCCATTTCAGTGTTAGTTGAATTCCAGGTCTACTATATGCTTGAAAGCAGGGTTATTCCATCAAATTATATTTTTTTAATTTGTAATTGTGTTGTTTAAAAATGACTATGCTCTTAATACAGTGCTCTCCACTAATATTGGCACCCTTGGTAAATATGAGCAAAGAAGGCTGTAAAAATAAATCTGCATTGTTTCTCATTTTGATATTTTATTTTAAAACATCGACGAAATTCAATTTGTAAAACTAGGGGGAATATCACACTGTGAACAAAAATAACACAATAATTTGCACCCCTTGATATTGACATTTTCTGAGCACACCAAGGTGACTACATGATGTTGTCCAGTCATGACTTTTTGTTGCACAGGAGAAGTAACACAAAGCCCAAATCATTCATCACAATGGGTAAAACCAAATAATATAGTTCTGATGTGAAGCAAAAGATTGTTGAGCTACACAAAATAGAAAGTGAATTTAAAGTAAATGATTGAAACAATAAAAGTTCCCATTTCCAACATTAGGGCAATGATCAAGAAGTTTTAATGGACTGGAGATGTTGCAAATCTGCCTGAAAGAGAACGTGTGTCTATGTTGTCTTAATGCACAGCAAAGAGAAGATTTTGAGTGGCCAAAGACTCGGATTACAGATGGAGAATTGCAGAAATTAGTTAAATTTTAGTGTCAGAAAAAATAAAATAAAAATTAAGCACAAGTTGTTTGGGTCACTGTTCAAGAAACAAATCTTCTGCTGTCATGCAAAAACAAACTCCACCGTATTAATCTGCCATACTGGAACTTAAACCAGGACTAAAGGTATATGCAGTTTTTTGGCAGCAATAACACAAGATAGGTTTAGTGCACACAGTGATAAAATAGTGTCCCGTGTCCACAGATAAATATATCAACAGATCTTCATTGTTGTGACTGAGAAGAAAAGACTTCTTACAAATTGAAGTTGCAGAATGTACTAAATACAAGGGTGCCAATAATTGTGGCCAACAGGAGAAAAACATTTTTTACAAAGTGATATTCTCCCTACTTCAAATTGTTTTCCTTTAATGAAATGTTGGAATTTTGTAGATTTTTTAAATAAAAGATTTTTACAGCCTTCTTTGCTTATATTTACCAAGGGTGCCAATATTATTGGTGGGCACTGTATGTTCTTTGCAGTATTCGAGGGCTGAAAACATTGCATCTTGTTTATTTTGGTCAATTTGTACAGTTTTCATTTTATTTATGCATTTTTTAAATTTGTTATAAAGGTTGTTCATTATTTTGACAGTATTGAAGGCATTTCCTTGATGCTACTTAAACATTATCAATGGCTTTCAAATGGATGATGGTATAGTAATTATTTGTAATCATATTGTAGTAATGTTTATTTATGTAGAATTTATCAACTTTATGCTTTTAAGATTACAAAAATGAATTTCCAATTATTTGCGTTTTAAACATTTCTGATCTAATGATCAGTGGATGCGACACGGTGTTGTGGGCGGGTTCGTGACGTCATCAAAGCTCGTTCGTGTGCAGATACTTTCGATTTAGTTCCCAGTAAACACGTGATTTTGAAGAATATCTATAGGATTAGAAATTGATCCTTTTTCATTTGTATGGGAAAGAATAGCCGTTAATCCGTCTGACGGACGTAAGTCAGTTCAGCTGTCGTCAGTAAAGACGGTTATCTTCTGTCAGACATTTAGTTTCACAACTGGTCAGGCCAGCTTCCACTTTGAAAAATACGGTCAAGTCAGCCCTCACGCGGTTTTATCATGCGCGGATATTCTAGGCATTACGATAAACAGGACCGTCAGAGTAGTGCGAGAAGATTTCAAAATAAAAGTGTTCTTCGAGGGACTCATTATACCTCAGTATGATAGTACAACTGTATTTTGAAAATTAAGAGCTGCTTGCACTTGCTTCGAATAAATGGATTAATATTTGAATCCCTTGTTCATTCGAAGGAGCACTTCCTGGACAAAGAGCTATATCACAAATGACATTTCTAAACGTATTTTGCACATTTCTCATGGTGTGAGCCCTTACATATTCAAGCGGATCAGAAATTATGAAACTAATAATGAATACAAATGACAAAGCCACATTTTACCAAGTTACTTATTTTCATTAAGTTGCACTTTCACCATTGTATTGTTTCTAAGCTTAGGGTTGAATTATCGAATTGCGCTTCTTTTCAGATCCGTTTTCTTATCCAGTCATGAGAGCAGATATGGCAGTTCATAACACAGCAAGCATTCTATATTCTAATGTGTTTTTTAACTGTATATTATACATTTATAAATGTACCGCCACTATTTCCCAGTCTTTAGGTGTCCTTAAGTCACAGGATGCATTGCGCTGCTGACGTCATGTCCCCATTCTCCAAGCAATCACCTACAAAATCCTGAAAGACCCTGGCATGTACGTTGTTTTTTGGTATGATTTGTAAATTGAGGACAATGATGTATTGTTATGTTTCAATAAAAAAAACCCACAAAATTCTAGCAACTGAACAGCAAGACTTTAGCAACCACCATAATAGTTAGCAACAGTTTACAAATCACCCATAACACCACAACAACAGGTTAGCAACAATTTAGCAAACGCTCAAAATACCATAACGTGATTAAAAGACGAGCCGCGTTCGCCGGAAAAACGCTTTTATTTTGTAATCTCTCTTTACCGTAATACCTAGTATATGCGCGCATAACCAAACCCTGACTTGCTCGTTTTTTCCAACGTAGAGGCCTGACCGCAGTGTTTAACTGCAGACTACAGTATACCTGTATTTAAAATCTGTATTGGAACCATTAATACTAACTATTATCGGTTTGTGAAGTGATTTTGTGACTAATGCTAAGGTAAGCGACTTTATTTATGTTTCAGCGGTTGATGCGGTTATGTCAAAATGTCATAAATAAGGTTACTTCCGCGTTTCAACGTCAAACCCCTAACCATAGGTCCAAACGAAAGTCAAAGAGTGAATACAACCAAATGTCGTTAAAAACGGCAAGAATGGGTCAGTCCACAAGCCTTCAAATGCAAGCTGCTACGTCATGTGAACCCGGATCAGATGCAGTAAGTTGTTGAGTGCATGTTTGGAAAAAGTTTACATGAAACTGTCTCAGACATAACGCGGAAATGAACTGTTTCTTTTACTATTAGTGCAGGAGACTAGACCGAGAAGTGGTGGAGGAGATCTTACTGAATCTGCCTGCAGAGCATGTGGTACTGAAGTGTCGGCTGGTGTGTCGTGAGTGGAAGGATCTTGTGGATAGTACTGCACACTGGAGACGGCGCTGTCGGAAAGAGAGGCTCGAGGTCCGCGACGCGTCCAGACAACCAGACGACTGGCGCCTGTTTTACTTTCTGTCAAAGAAACGACGTAACTTGCTCAAAAATCCCAGAGCTGAAGGTGAAGTCACATATCTGACCACATCTGTGCATTTGGCAGACGCTTAAACTCCAGTGTGCACCCGTGCACGCTTTTGTGGCCCAAACGTAACTTCCGGTACACATCCACAGAGAATAGAGTCCCTGCAGATTATTTCTGATAACAAGCAAAAGAAATAACAAGTAAATGACATTAGCTAGCAAGTTAAAAGTTTGTCTAGTCAGTATTATTTTGGGTTACCAGTTAAGGAACCGTTACTTCAACAAATTGTTTATTTAATACATTTATTATAAATTTTGACAAAAATATCATATAGAACCGGATAATTCAAAGGCGGCGACTTGTCTTCTGCTGCCGGTATTTTCTTCTGGAAATGCAAATCTAAAGAATTGTTGAGGAGTAAATATTGATATGATGTGCTGTTTTTATTAGGTGAATTCAGTGAATGGAGGCTGCTTCAGAATGGTGGAGACGGCTGGAAAATAGAAGAGAATTTTGCACCACTTCCAAATGACACAAATGACAAATGCTTTGCAACCTCTTTTGGGTAAATTTGGCTTTCTGATTCAAATTGAGTAAACTGAATCCAAAGCTGATTTCATTCTGTGAGAAGAATAATTCATGTAATAAATGAATTCACCCTTAAAATAGACCTTTTCCTCAGGTTATGTTTGAAGCAACAACTGATTAATTTGAAAAGAGAAGGCTACAATAATGCGTTTATGGATAAACTGCAACCTGATATTAAAATATCAGACTGGTAAGTATGCACAACCTCTCAGGCTACAGTATTATAAGTGGCATATTTCTTTTTTCGAGTCAATTGCAGTGCTGAATTGAAAGATCAAAAAGCACACTTTGCCATAAAGAATACATTTATTATAATGCAAGCAAGTCTGTTTCAAGTTGTTGCATTCCTCAAATAATTTTGCAACTCTACATTTGCTATTAAGGTTTGTAAACTGAAAGGGCCAGTCTTTAAGTATTTAAGCTAATATAATGTAATATTTAAATATAATATTAGTCTTTCTTTTTGCATGCTATTTGAAGGTCAAATTGTGATAAGTCTTCTTATCTACTGTATTTAAACATTCATTACTAGCAATGGCAAAGCAACAACCAAAACCTGAAGCTAGTCCTCACCTAAAACTTGAGTCTGTTGTGCATTGTTGTCTGGTGCAGGTATGCCCCACGCTGGGATTGTGGGAGTGAATATCATATCCGTGTGGACCTGCTTGATCATAGGAAGAAACCCATCAGCACATTTAAACCTGAACACATTTATTTTGAGCAGTGGAATGATCAACAATGGTGTAATGTGAGTTTAATAATATTTCTGTTTTTTTCGCTCTTAAATAACAAGATTATAATTTTTTTCTACTTCAGTGGACATCTCAAAAGAATACGGCATTATAGTGTCCCCTGTAGTGGATGATGTGCAACTATGCTATAAAAACATGCATATGCAAAGATGCTGTTGTGACCTGTGATATACATTTGTTCTGTAGCACTGCATGATAAGGCTGTTTGTTAATATTAGTGTTACTTCAGTAAACTGATACATAAATAAATAACGAATATTACTTCTACAGTATTATATTATAACGTTCGCTAACTTGAACAAAATTAATAAATTCTATAAAAATATCTTCTTCAGTGTTGATGTTAGATTAAACAGTTTTAAAGAAGGATTATAATGTAAAGTGTTACCCTTTATTCTCACTGTTTCTGTTTCATTTTAGATGACGCACGTCTTCAGAGATTATGGATCTGGAGTTCGGTTTATTAGTTTTACTCATGGAGGGCAGGATACACAGTTCTGGAAAGGCTGGTATGGAATTCGAGTTATTAACAGCAGTGTTGAGATCTGTCCAGCAGTAGAGAGATGAATGTTCTTACTGTGTTATCAGCCAATACAACATATATCCCAAGTAAATAAACCGTGTGGAAAAATAAACCGATTTTGTTTGTTGATGGCCAGATTATTCTTTAAAGAGAGGCTGCTTTGTCGACCTCATGAAATAACACATCTACATTTCTTTTGGGCCCCTGGAGTCGTCACAGCTGCTAATACCGCCTCTTCTCAAAGACATTCTTTAGTCCTTTCTATAACAAAAGAAATTCTTTTTAATAAAATAATACCTAATACTAAACCCAAGTTTTTAACTGAAAGAACCTCTACCTGTGTTAAAACAGAGCATTCAACATATTTCACTGCCTTTAGGTACCTGGCTAGTTTTTCATCTGTTTCTTGTTTGATGGGTTTTTGTTTGTTTTTTGCAAGCTTTTTAATAGTTGATGGATCGTCTCTTAGGTCAATCTGAGTTCCCACCAGCAGGAAAGGAGTTTTGGGGCAGTGATATGATATGTTATCTCAGGCACCCACTGCAACAAAATATATGAATCCCAAGTTATTAACAACACAAAATCAACACTAATCTCTTGGAGAAGAGCAAGACTCACTTTGTCTTTTAGATTAGATTAGATTAAATTCAACTTTATTGTCATTACACATGTACAAGTACAAGGCAACGAAATGTAGTTTAGGTCTAACCAGAAGTGCAGTAAGCAAGTGCAGGATATACAGTTGTGCATAAATACAGAATAAAGCAAAAATTATGAAGAATTTACAAGTGGGAATGTACTATGAACATTATATACAGATGGTTATTTACTAAAAACAGAAATTTACTGATGGATATGAACAATATATATTAGACTATGCAGAACAGTAGTGATGGACAGCAGCTATTAAGTTAAAGTAAACAGTGCAGTAGATGAGTTATTGCAGTATTCAGTACATAGTCCAGTAGTGCAAATGATGCAGTATAGTATAAATAGTCCGGTAGAGCAAGTAAACATGTAGTACATGTGTAGACAGTCCATTCGTGTGCTTGACAGGCCTGTAGTGCAATAAACAAAACAATATAGCAGCATTAAGTTAGAGGTATATGAGGGGGTTGTGGAATCAGTGGGGGGGTAGAGTTCAATAGGCAAACAGCTCTGGGGAAAAAACTGTTTTTCAGTCTGCTAGTCCTTGTCTGGAGGCATCTGAGGCGCCTGCAGGAGGGCAGGAGAGAAAACAGTCTGTGAGCGGGATGAGAGGAGTCCTTACGAATGCTGCGAGCTCGACACAGACAGCGTTTCCTCTGGATGTCCTCCATGGCTGGAAGTGGAGTCCCTGTGATGCGCTGGGCGGTTTTCACCACCCGCTGCAGTGCCTTGCGCTCTGCAACAGAGCAGCTCCCATACCAGACTGTGACACAGTTGGTTAGGATGCTTTCTATTGCACAGCGATAGAAGTTCACCAGGATAGCCGAGGACAGTTGGTTCTTCTTCAGGGTCCTCAAGAGGAAGAGGCGCTGGTGAGCCTTCTTGACCAGGCTGGAGGTGTTGGTGGTCCAGGACAGGTCCTCCGAAATATGGGTCCCCAGGAACTTGAAGCTGGAGACACGCTCAACAGCCATCCCGTTAATGTGGATGGGGTCATGTGTGCCTCCTCTCTCCTTCCTGAAGTCCACGATGAGCTCCTTTGTCTTGGAGGAGCATTTTCAAATAAGGAAAGAGAAACTACTGAGAAACCAACTAAGACGACGTCAGTTTGGGGATAGTGCCGTAACTGATCCTGACCTACAAAACAATATTTTTTATATTTTAGTAACTGTGGGACTAACAAAACATTGCTCGGTTTAAGCATCCCAACCAGCCCTGCACAGCTATACTGCGTCAACCAATGGCATGAGACTGTGGTAGGACTTTTATACATTTTTATGCTTCATAAAAAAAAAACTGTCACAAATGATACCACTTTACAGAGTACACACATTTATCAGGGTTTATTGATTTAGCTCAATCCTTTAAATGTGTAAATCTATTTAGATTACATTTGTATCCGTTACGTCACACAAAAGTTAACAAAATAACTCAACAATTACCATTTCAAACAAAACCTTAGTTTAAAAAAGCTAAACCAACACATCATCTTCAGAGAGGGCCTGGCACCCCCAATATGAGTAACAAACTCAAGCCCTTTAAGTCTTTTTACTTTGGCACAGAGAAAACATAAACTTCTGTTCATGTTGAGTTAATCACAAGCAAAGTAATCCTTCAATGGTGCTAACAGATGTTTTATGACAGGAACACTCCAGGACTTCCCCAATACTCTCTGCCTCTGCAAACGGCCCATGCTCTTCACATCCGTGTAATGCTTTGGAAAGCCAAATATTCTGAAAAATGTTAGAGAATAAATCAAATATATTTTTAACAAATGTTCAATTGTGGAATGAGTAGAGTAGTATCAATAATAAAAATAACAGAATAATGAAAGTAAGTTACTGCTCCATTTCTGTGATCCATATATTGTCATCTTTTCCGTTCATGATGACTGGACAGTCAGTATAACTGGCACCTGGCCCCATTGCTTTTGGCCGTGTGGTAATGGTCCGAACTTTGTCATGCTGATAAACAAGGAAAAACAGGTTTATTTCTCAGTGACAGACAGGTTTTTTTAAATGAATTTACATATAGAAAGTTCAACTGAAAATTCTTTTTATTGAATTGATTAAAAATTGGTAATATTTTGGAAACATCTGTTATTTGAAGTTGTTTTCTTTTTAAAACTTTGTTCAATATATCGCAATACTACCTTATGGAGAAGCCAGTGTTGTGTATTGCATGAAATCATAAACTGAGGGTATAATCTTTACAAACCTTTGCAGTGCGGCCAGCATCTAGACAGTCTTGAAGATTAACTTTGTCATTTTTAGATGCTACGATTGGTCTGGGGAAAAGAGTATAAATAATAATAAACCACAACAAAATTACAGCTTTAATGTTATTTAAACAACAGTAAAACATCAACTGATTTGTATCTGTATCTTTATTTTTTTGTTAAACTGTTTAACTAAACTTTTTTATCATTTAGGCAAGTATTTGTGGTAAGCTAATTAAATACAAAATATAAAACGTGAGATTTTTTTTTATTTAAGACCATTTTTTAAAATCGTCTAGAAATATTTAGTAAACATTCATTTTCATTGCAAAAATCACACAGAAAAATTTGAAATTTAGGTGGGAGTAGTGTATATATTAAATAACTACTGAAATGCTTGTGTTATATTCTTATTATAAATATAACACATTTACCTGTTCATACCAGGTATGTTTCCCCAGAAGTATCTTGCTCTGTGAGCAGGGCTGACTTTCACAGCATCGATAAGCACAGGGTTACACTAAAAACAAACATGTGTTACACTGCATTACTAACAAAAATCTATTTAGGCGCTCTGTTGAGAAATATTAAAATATTATAGACATGAGTTTACAAGAAACTATCATATTTTTCAACCCAACATAACAGACTGCGGCACTCACCTCTAGAAAGCGGGAAATGTCCGTTTTAGTCTTGGTTTCCATTAATACAACATTCTCAAATAGCCAAAAGAATGGCCGTGGGTCATCCTCCTTCGGTCTCACAATATTTAGAAGCCGATAATACTCAAAAAAGAGTCGCCCAGAGCCATCTGCACAAAAGTCAAGAGAACATTTGTAATCAGGGAAGGCTTCATAGAAAAACACGGGGATTGTTTATTTTATTATATAGAAATATTATGAAAGTCATTTTTTCATTTTACGTAGTATCAGTGAATCTGTGGGCATGCCATCTGAGACAGAGACAATGGGTGAGGTAGAACTGGATCGCTGTGTCTTACCATACAAGCCTTTTCGGGAAGGATTGACTGTGCACAAGTCATTGCAAGGACTTCCACCGATGAGAAGATCGAACGGGCCCAATTTTTTGATCTGCGGATTCATCATAAATATATTAAAAGCTTTGGTGCATTAATACAGGTTATACAAATCAAACAGCGAAGACAAACAAAAACACTTTTTTAAACGTACATGATCTATAGTAATTTTTTTAACATCATCCACATGAGTGATGGTTCCGTCATGGTTAACCATGGAGATGACAACAGACTCTTCATCCACCTCTGAAGCTACATATTTTTCCACTTTAAAGCCCAGTTCTCTTAGAGCCAAACATCCTGAAACACAAAACTGCATTTAAACGCAAGCCACACGATTGCATTAAAAGACACCGTGAGAGCTGTGCAGAAATATGGGCGGCATTACCTGTGGCGATACCGTCGAATAAAGAGAGGACTCTGATTGGACGGCGCTGGTTGGCAGGGATTGCTGGGTAAACACGTTGAAACTCCTGCAGAGAACCAAAAATAGTCAAGCATCAGAAAACAATACATGACAATACACCCTACTGAACTGTATGGAACGAAACACTAACAAACTCCATGCCGCTGGTGTTGGCGAAGAATTCCTGCACACGGATGCTCCAGTCGTGTCTGGGCCTCATGGCTCCGGCGCTGTGCTCTGGTGCACACAGGTAGCAGATCCACGGGTCCATTTCTTTCAGCTTCTTAAATGTGCCAACACCAACTAGGATGTCCAGACAGTCCATACAGTAGCAGCTATAAAGGACAGATATCAAACTCAATATGCAATGTACCCTGTCATACAATTTAGCTGAGTTTGTAGTTTTCAATTCAAGTCATACAGTACTTTCAATATCAACATGATAAATATCTTTACCGACAGCAGCTCTTGAGGCCGCACAAAATGACCTCCATGCCGGAGCAGCAGACAGTGCAGTACGCCTGATATCCATCATCATCATATCTGTACAGCGTCTCAGTGAAGTTATACTACACGTGACAAACACAGAAACATCATCTTTAACCCATTTCCAGAAAAACAGGGTCCTTAGAAACCACAGAAACCAGCTAAGGTGTGAGAAACATATACAAAGCGTTTGTCTATACAATACCCTGCATGTCATGCATAGGCTTCCTTCAAACAGCGGGTGAATGGTTTCCACAGATGTACTTCCACAGGATAAACAGAACTCTGAGAAGAAAGAAAAACACATTTCTTTAGCCTTATGTAACAGTTATTTCAGGTCCATGTATATAAAAGCACCTTTTACCTTCAATCTTTCTATTATTTACGAGTACTTCATGCACCATTGCATCTGTGAAAACAAACATTTCATTTGACACCACATTTCAACACTTCATTTTAACAGCAATAATATCTGAATTGTGTACATCTTTGTTGGTTGTTCTGTCTTGGCCGGACATCCTCCATATACTCCACCTCCTGCATGCTCGGCATAACTGTGTGCTTATTCCGCCGCAGGTATTTGAAGTTCCAACGGTTCTTCATGGTTTTAAATGGTCTCCGATTATATTCTGGACACACGAGTTCCCTGTAAACATCCTCTTCCATGAGGTCTATCGAGCCTTTGCTCAGGTCCAGAGATTTACAAAGTTTATTCAGAGATACGGTTAAGTTGAATAATTTTTCCGGGTGGGCGCTATGGTTTGGAGTGCTCGCTTTTCCTTTCACCGGTTGTGACATAACATCTAGTTCTAAGGAAAAAAGTTTCAATAAACTTTTAATACTCCAGTTCATGCACTGATAATTCACAGTTAAGTTAAAAATCATCTTTCAAGCATACCATTGTAATCTGATGGAGGTCGAAGTCCATTTACACCTGATGGTTTGAAACCTCCAAAGGCCCAGTTTAACATAACTCTTATCAGCTCATCTTTACAGTCTGTGTCAGGAGAAAAAAACATTCTGCTGCGCTTGGAAGCCACCTAGAAATGTGGAACAAAATATAAATGTAACCCTTAAGTAGCACAAGAACATTTGTCATAACCAAAACTTTGATATTATTGCACTTTAAAGACTTAAGCATCCAAACAAAATCTCCATTACCTGAAGGGAACTGAAGACTGCGTCTTTATACGTAGTTACCGTTGCAAAGGAATTGGAACAGAAGCACAGAGCGAATGAAAAGAAGGGCAGTAGATGTTCTACACTGATCTGCATCAGAAAATAAAACAACATAATCTTTCTCAACATAAAAAGTGAAATGATTGCATAATCATTTAAACACCGACTCTGTACCTCTAACACCATCCGGTTACCAAAAAACATCACTTTATGCATGGAGTCACAGGGCTTCCCAATATCCCAACTCTGAACCAGACCGGGCCAGAGACCAAAACCCTCAATCGGACCCCACACCATCTCACCAACTGTGAAATCACCCTAAAGGGAAAAAAAACAGTGAATGTTGGAGGAATAATCTAAATACTGATCATACAAATTTTAATTTAAAGTTTAATTTAAAAACAATTATCCGAAGCATCTATTTTAAAGAATTTTTATTCAGTATATGTGTTTTGCGACTTGAACCCATGATCTTAGCTGCTACTTAAATTGAAGAATAAGGACTCTTTTTAGCTACACATCATCTTTTTAAAAACGTACCTGGTATGTATTGGCTCTCTCCTGTTTGTTATGCATCTCTTCAAATTTTCTTTTCTGTTTCTGACAGAAAAAATACGTTCAACTTAGCACCTTTAAAACAGCACACTTATCTCTCAATAAAAATCAATGCATAGATATTTACACGTCGATTAATCCAACAGACATCATCATCATCATCATCATCACTGCTGCTGCAATCATCATCAGTGATGTCATCATCATCAGAATCACATTTTCCTGCCAAAATAAACAAACACTACCTAAGTCCTGTCCCAACGTCTGTGTGAAAACAATAAAACAACACTTGCAGGTGAATTTAAACAGGATCTAAACCTTGTGTGTCCATCTGGCTCTCAGAGTCTGATTCAGATGAGATTGATACAATGTCCTCTACTTCCATCAGGTCGGCGACTCCTGAGAATCAAATGCACTTGAGTAAAGTCCAAACTAAGGAAAAAGTTCACATCCTCACATATACAGTCGTGGAATGATACCATTTCAAAGAACATTTTCAATTTTTTCTAAAATTACTATTTAATATGTAGGTATTTAGGGAAAATTATTATTTTTGTTTCATTCTGTGAACTACTAACAAGATTTTTCCTAAATTTTTAACAAAAAATATTGTTTTATTTAGCATTTATTTGCAGAAAATGAGACCTGGAGAAAAAAGGTCGAAATAACAGAAAAGTGTTCTGTATTTTTTCAGACCTCAAATACTGCAAAGAAAACAAGTTAATCTATTAAGAAATACAACAGTAATATTTGAAAACTACATGGATTTTTAAAAGATTTTATATAATTTTTCTCAGTTTTCATGTGTCTTTCACATTGCTGTTGGATGACTTTGTCACTCCTGAGGTTTGATTTTGTTGAAATTTAACAGACACTGAACTGGAATGACCACAATACGTTTAGAAATGCTGAATAAATGAAAAGTTGGAATGGTTTCTTCATTTTTATTTCCATGGCTGTATTTCAATAAATCTGCTGTAAATCTGTGTCATTACCGGATGTGATGCTGTCTGCATTCTCTGGACTGATATGCGATGGAGCGCTTTTATAAGAACTGCTGTCTGTGACATCATCATCTGCTTTGTTTTTCTGCTCCGTGTGATGAAACAGCTGATACACATGATCACATTTCAATAAATCACATTGCAATGAATAAAAGTCACTATGCGTACATAAATGAATGTTTATGTTCATTCAAGTGACTGACCTGCTCAAAAAGTATCTCTTTTTTTAACGTTCTGGGCAGGGCCAACAGGCTAAGAATCAATCTCCCAAAATAAGATGTCCTTCCCATAATCCTCAGCTCTCTCTTCCAATACTTCTCAGTTGACCTTTCATCTGAGCGCACGTCACTTTCATCAATAAACTGGTACTCCAAAAACTCATCCGTCAGCAAACTCATCTTCTCTGGGCTTGTGCAGACTCCAAAGCGAACACCTAACTCTTGAACTATCCTGCCGGTCACTTCAAGCTTTCTCCCCGGACTCAACACTAAAGACAAGTTTCGTAGGGTTGAATCTGGTAATGGTAAACATTCAACAATACAAAGAGTCACAGTTGTGTAGAAAGAGATGACAGACTTATGGAAGCTCTCCAAGTAATCTGTCAACTCCTCAGCGTTCTGCAGAAGAAAGTCTGCTGCTGCTTTGCCAAGTTGAATCTCTCCTCTTTGTAAATGTCCTGCTGTGTCCTTCAAAAGCGAGACCTTTCCTCGTCTCAGAAAAGACTCCGCTGCTTTATGGCTAAGGAAAGTTGATGTGTAGAACTTTAGCAACAGAGAAGCGTCTTGGAGCAACTGTGTCACGCTCACACCTTGTTGAATCTTCTCTTGAAAGTCATGAAGTGGTCGCAAAGCATGACACAGAAACAAAACATTGAGTTTTATTTTAGGATCACCAAAGAGATAAATTGTTTCATCAAATGTTTTATTCCGACCAAAGTATTTCTCAAGGTGCGACCATGCAGTCGTGATTCTGTCGATTATTCTCCAGAAGAGACAGCATTGAGATGTTAAAGACTGATTCGAGACTTTAACATCTACTAGTGATTTTTTCAAATCAACTGGGAAGGTTGGAAAGTGTTTGTAGATGTCCAAGACAAGATTTAGAATCAAGCCTGACAACTCCATGTTCATGACACCACTGTGACACACATGTCCTGCCAGACTTGTAAGTCCACGTAAAGAAACAATCTCTGTTTTGAACGCCTTCAGACCAGCGAGAAGATCGTCATGATGTGGGAAATCTGAATAGAGGATCGCCATGTTTGTTAGAGGTATTTTGTACTTCCTCAGAATCTCCACAACACGGGTGCAAAAAGCATCAGCAGTCTCTTCCTCTAGGTTAAAGACATCAAGAAGTCTGATTTTGTTTTCTCCAGTAGCTTTGTCAAAAAAGCCCACCGTGATCACATTGCCGCCCTTCTCCTCCTCAAGATCAACTCCAGTGTATACATAAAGGCAGTACGGAGTCTGACTGCAGTGGGTTGTGATGTCTTCATGATATTTCTGGCCTAACAGATGTCTGACCCTGCTGTTGTTCAGGATTGAGCCAGCATCAGCTGAGGCGGGTGGGCAAAACTTTCTGAAGAAACACACCACAGCCGAGCTGGAGGGCACAAATTTACCTTCTGATCTCTTCATACTGTTTGTTCCATTGTGGTTTGAAGACTGTGTGTTTACGACACTGTGAGATCGGGTGGAACGGCACTCTACATTAGCTATCAATAAAAAAAGAAATAGAGAAAAAGACATAAAGGTCACAAGATAAATGAGTCAAGAAAGTAGTAAACCATGAACAGTAAACACCTACACATTTCAAGCATTGTGCTTGATTTCAATGTCTCCACCTGCACTGTTCATCACAAGTCTTCCAACAAGAGGAAAAAACAATAATAATGTGACTCAAATAATTATATAAACATTTTTAAAGAGCTTTTCTCTCAACAAAAAACTTACAGTTCATCAGCTAGCAAAAAGCAGCACCTGAAAAAAACAAAAATCATAAATGTTTAAAAATTGATTTTTATTTTTACATTTATTTTTAAAGAATGTAAGTTCTTTTCATTATGTAGGATGAATTGTAACACTTCAGTATAGGGGGCAATTCTTACTATTAACTAGTTGTTATTAGCATGACTATTATTGGCATATTGGCTGTTTATTAGTACACTAGCAGTCAAAAGTTTTGGGACACTTATGTTCATATTTTTTCCACATTTTTGAAAAATAATAAACTCATCAAAATTATAAAATAAAATAAAGCAAACTATGGGAGTTATGTTGTAATTAAAAAAAAAAAAGAAAAACAAATGAAAACATGTTATATTTTATGGTCTTCAGTGTAGTCACCTTTCGACTAGAATTTGCAGAAATGTTTTCTTGTAATTTTATCAAGCAGCTTCTTGAGGTCTCACCCTGATGCTTTTTAAGTTTTTATCTATTCTATCTTATTTATCTTATTGGCTGTATGTCTTTCTTCATTATTCAGTCAAAGTTATCAATTTTAAAAAAGGTTTTTTATTAAATATAATGTTAGTGTTGTCATGAAAAAACATGTATGTTTGGAAAATTATATTTTTGTCTAGTCTACTAAAGTAATTTCAGATATTTAAGCAAACACCTCAGATAAAGTTTTTTTTTTAAATAATGAGAAAAATTTCACTCAAGTGTCCCAAAACTTTTGACCGCTAGTGTACTTATAAAGCACATATTCTGCATGACCATACTCTACATCCCTAATCCTACCCTACACCTAAGCCTAACAACAAAAAGTCATAGTTAATGGTTTGTTAATAGCGAAAATTGCCACATATATTTAACTAAAGTGTTACCGGATAAATTTATGCAGAAAACATGAAACATGACTTTTAGTTGGGTTTACAAGCAGGGTCCCAATCCCATATGTGATATTTACTGATTTACATATGACACACAGAAAAACAACATAAAATATGCTTTCTAACATAATTTGACATTAAAGGTGCACTGTGTACATTAAAGAGCATGTATTGACAGAAATGCAATATAATATACATAACAGTGTCTTCAGAGGTGTGTAAAGACTTTACATAATGAAGCGTTATGTTTTTATTATCTAAGAATGAGCCATATAATGAGTTTGGTGTTGAAGAACTTGACTAGCCTGCACAAACCCACCTGACCTCAACCCCATAAAACACATTAGAGATGAACTGAAACTTTTCATCCAACAAGATCTCACAAAGAAGCTCTTTGGGATGAACAGGTAAAAAGATCTTATGGAAAACCTTCCGAGAACATTGAAAGCTACTAACTGAGGGGACCAACTTTATATGTTTATTTATATCATCACTTGATGTGTACATGCGCTAAAAAAATATGATGAATATGTAACGTTATTTCAAACAATTCCTAACACACTGGCATTTGCATGTCGTGTTCCTTACACAAGTGTCGACATATTTAAGATAAAATCAATAACATGTTGTAAACTATCACTCACCAGCGTATTTCGTTCATTGACTTTCTCTAACATTCCCGCTACATTAGCAATGCGTCGCTTGCTATGGTCGCTTCAACGAGAAGCGCAGTAGGCTCCGCCCCTTTCACTGAAGAATTATGGGTAATGTAGTTCTGCACTTGAAGTGTTTACTTAAATATGTAGCTGAACTTACCTGGATTAAACAACTACCGAATAGGTCGGATTCTATTGAGACTGACCTGTCTCCTTATGATTCTGTTAAGATTAGATGTCTACTATTATTATGTGTGCATACATTAACAGTCTTTCCTAACACCCACAAATACACAAAACACACAATTCAAATACTTTTGGAGTCTTGGACTTTATTGGTTTTGCTCATGATATTTATGATGCTAACATTTTTGGTTATTTTTTTTTACACCGCAAGTCCCAAAACAGTAAACTGTATACAAAAACTATAAGAAAAAGTATAAAGAAGTACAAATGGACTGTATAAACATACTGTTAACATTTAAAGGTACAGATTAATGTGTTCATTATGTTATCAAATAAACAAGTAAAATATCAAGTAAAATGACAGCATATGTAAAATTGGAAGATCTACTAAGTAAAATATTAGGACTATGATATTAAAATTGCACTTACACTACACTACAGTATAAAGAAATAAAGACAAGCTGATTTTTGTGCAGCTTTTACTTTCTGCTTGTCAGACAAACACTTAAAATGTCTTTAAGAAACACAATGCCAAAATAATCAAACTGTAAAAATGAAACTTGTAAGCAAAATCCTAAGGTGTAATGTTTCTTATGAAGTATTACTATTGCTTTAAACTTCAAGCTTTGGGTTTGAACAGTAGTTTTAAGCATATATATTAGTGGTATATAACAGTTTGGGCTACAGCATTAAGTCTATAAAACAAAAAGAAGAACATTTCTTCACAACCTAAAACCCTGCAAGGTAGGCTGTATAGTTTCTCTTCAAAAGGCACCACACATAATTGTTTTTAAGGCATATGAGTTCAAGAATCAGAGTGCTAGTTATGTTTTAGAAAACAGTAGCAACTGTAACTATAAAAAACAGTTCAAAGAAAGCATCTACATGAGCATATCATATAGAGCTAACAGTTTTCAATACAGTCCTTTGTCATAGAGGTCAATCTACAAAATGACATACAATTTAAAGTATATTAAAAAGCTCAAAAAACTTGAAATGTGTTAAAGTTTGTAAACAATTGTTTCAAGGTTAAAATACAGTACACTTATGGTCTCTATCTAACAAGTCATGCAGAATATTCTGTAATGTTTAGCGGAGGCTAATGACCTGTAAGTTCTGCTCATAGACACACCTTCTTGTTATATTATTATTGTGCAATAGAGGGAATGTCACCTGTATAAGCACTATACTGTCTCTTTGTCCAGTTGGGGTGTAAAACAATTAAAGTACAACAATTCTGGCATGGTAAAATCATGCCTTGAGCATATATTCTGATAATGCATCCTTTTAAATGCATTGTTTTGTAAGGGCTCACAGCTTGGTGTAAATTTCAAGTATTTTCTCATGCCATCAGTACTGGAAATGTGTCACATGCAAGCAAACATAATCTATAATGATGTTACGCATGATAGGAATCGCTCCGTTTGTACATTATTCAGCGTATGCTTTTGAAGGTACTATGGAAGTTTTGTTAAATTTTTTAAACTAAAATAAAATTGAGAGGCATCTTTAAAATGATGATAAAATGGTTTTTTTCATTACAGCAAATTATAAAAGGCAACTGACAGCTTCAAAAACCTGGTCCATTAAGTACAAACATCTAGTACAAAAGCTGACCATGTGTCAATAAATGATGTCCTAAACATCACACCACAGTGTCTATCTACTACCGTTTGGTCTGACGGTCAGACGTCCTCAACCCAACCTCTCAGCTCATCTCGGCAAAACTGAGATTGTAATTTGGAAGATTATCTAGTCTCCAAGAGGTCCTTGTTGTTTTAATGAGGACATTTGGTTTTGAACAATGGTATTGTGTTGATGTATTTGCCATATGACCTGAACATGAACTACAGGTACTATTCACATGCAAAGTAGTCTTTGAGTGGGGCAAACAGGTGTCGGATCACAGGTACACTCCAAGACCGTCCCAGCAGCTTCTGTCGTGCACCACGACCCATGTTGGACACATCTGTGTAGTGGATGGGGAAGCCGAAAATCCTGAAATAAGAGAAGGAGAGAAATTTGTTGGGGATGTTTTTGATTGAATCAGCCTATCAGATCTTTTGATGGTGTATGAACGCACCTCTCCAGCTCTGTGCACCACAGGATATCCTCTTTGCCATTCATCATGACAGGGAAATGCTGATCTTTGCCTTGCTTGATGGAGTTGGAACGGGTTGTGATGGTGCGTACCTTGCCAAACTACAGATACATAGGGTAAGATTTACCATTTAGGTTGAGCTATATTGATTAACCTATTTGAGAAGTAACATTTTATTGGGTATATAAACAATTTATTGATTTAATTATTTGATTTAATTTAATTTAGATGTAACATGGAACATACCATTTTACAGTAATTGCCTCATATTTTGTTTATTAACATTTCTAAAGCTGAAACAGCAGGGGGCGTCATTGCGATTGGGCTGACAAGTACCACACTTTTAAGTGTGCAGAAAACACATATATGTGTGAAAAGTGACAAGATCGCAAGCAAAGCTTGTCACACACCGTGTTAAATGCCTTTAAAAAGTGTAACAAGATGGTACCTTGGCAACACGGCCATGTTCCAAACAGTCCTGAAGCTCTAATTTATCCATCCCAGAGGCACACAGAGGTCTGAAAACAAAACATTTGATCCATATCACTTTATAAAAGGTTCAATTACATTTTATCTTTATTTTGATTTAATGCCCACTTAGAGAATATAGAATAGTAAAGAAAGTATTATAAGACTGTACATGACAAATACCTCTTCATTCCCGGTAGGTTTCCCCAGAAGTATCGAGCCCTGTGAGCAGCTGACACCTCGATGGCATCAATCATCACAGGGTTACACTACAACACATACAAGTTGAGATCAATCAGTCCTCAAGTTTGCAACAAACAGATGGTTATTGTAAAAAAAGTTGTTGTAAGCACTAAGATCACATCTAAATAAAGAAAGCACAAACCTCTAGGAATCGTGAGATGTCTCTTTTATCGTTGACGCTCATGGCGACCACATTCTCAAACATCCAGAAGAAAGGACGGTTTTCCCCTTCTTTTGGCTTTGCTTCACTCAAAAGGCGGTAAAACTCAAAAAACAGCCGTCCAGTCCCCTCTAAACAAAGATAATATCATTTGCCAAACATGTACTCAAGAATTATACAACATTTTTTATCTGCTTTAAAAAAATCAATGCAAAATGCAAAAAAAGCTACAATAATGTTGAATGTGAAAAGTGATGATTTAACTGATTAAACTTGCGTTAACTAAATTCTAATTCAAAAATTAAATTAACATTAAATTATTATCATAAATACAATATAATTTTTTTTAAATGTATTAATTCATATAATGAATATAAATATTGAACATCAAACTGGTGATGTATCATAACATTTTCTATACACAGCACAAATTCATTACAATTTTCGGTCCTCTTTTGATTGATATATCGACCAATACCGATTATTGGCTGATATATTGGTGCATGTCTAGTAAAAAACAGTAGTATTACATTGTTTAAAATGAATATGAACTTGTTTTCTTTTTGTAGAATTCAAAATCTGCAAACATTGCATCTTTTTGTTATTTTGACCAGTTTATCTCATTTCAGTTTTCTGCAAATAATAAACTATTTTCATTTGGACTTCGGCAGAAATGTTGTCAGCAGGTTACAGAATGAAACAAAAAATTATAATTTAACATAAACACATATATAAATAGTAAATTCAGCAAAAGCTAAAATACTTTTGGTGACGAGTATAGTTCAGGGTCCTTTCTTCAGTGTAAGTCTCAGTACAAGCTTTTCCAGGTACTTTTAAATATTAAGTCATCTGTCCCAAAAATTTGTTTTTTAAAATAATAAATAAAGAATCAATAAGTGACAATGCCTTACCGTACAGACCTTTCCTGGCTGGGTTGACAATTGAAAGATCATTACATGGACTTCCACCAATAACCAAGTCGAAGGGCCCCCACTCAGCGATCTAAGCAACAGAAGAGCTCACCAATCCATTAATCTGGCATTAAAAACATTATCACTGGTGTTCCTTAAACAAAACAACAGCTTGCTTTGACCATAAAATGTGGTGCGAGATTCAAACTGACGTTCCTCAGGTCGATAAGAAAACATTCTGAGCATATCTGAGTACTTCCAGTGCTCAGTCTCTATAGCTATTGGTGAAATTACAGGTCACTGAGCCATAGAGAACATAAACAGAGGCATTTCAAATGTTCCTCGTCATCCAGAAACCAAAGAAACATCTGTGTGTGCCAGTGAGAAAGTGTGTCTGCAGCTGGCCTTCTCATTCTTTCAGTGTTTTAGTGATAACCCCATCAAGGGCCCCAAACACCCTATCCTATTCTCTTTTCTTCCACGACAACAACCCTTTCATGCGTCCTTCCCTGCGATCCCACCCAACCCAGCCTCGGAAACAACAACGGATGGGTGAGCGAGCGAGTGATTGAGTGGGTCGGTGCAATGGTGAATGAATGAACTGAAGAGAGAGAGGATTTACGAAGGGTGAACAAGCCTTTGTGTTCCATCACTAAGGCTTAAGACGACTCTCTGTTCTGTGTGTGCATTAAAATGCGAGTAAAAGGGATAATGGAAGCCAAACAGACTTAAAGGTGTGACGACAAAGACAGGACTCAGGTGAGGCCATTAGACTTCTCAAGCGCTGTTGGAACAAGCAACACGCTGCTAAACAAATAATCTCAGGCCAGGTGTGTGTGAGGTGACCGTGCCAATGAATATTAGTCTCTAGAGAGTCATTTATCAAAGAGGCTGAGGAAGAATCTGAAGGAACAATGGTGCTGCACTTACGTTTTTTCTGGTAATGTTGCGAACATCGTGCACATATTGAATTTTTCCTTCATGCCGGACGACACCCACTGAAATGGAGTCCTCGCATACTTCTGATGCAATGTACATATCAACCTTGAAGCCAAGGTCTCGAAGCACCAAATAACCTACGAATAAACATAAATGTGACATTCAAAGTAAGTTTTGTGCACTGAGTACAAATGTTAGTTTTGTTCTGAAAAAACATGTATGTTTGGAAAATTATATTTTTATCTACTAAACTAATTTAATATATTTAAGCAAACACCGTTTTTTTTAAATAATGAGAAAAATACATTTGTACATTTAACACAACATTTTGATTTACTGAATATTCATTGGGATTTTACATGTTATATTTTATAAATCCTTTCAATTGCAACTCTCCTCTCTTGCTCTTAAAAAGCTGCCACTGTTTGTCAAAGCATTTCATCTTTCTTGGATTTTCAAATATGCTAAAAATTGTTTGGTTCATTTCAGTCCATGTTTTTGTTTTCACTGACAGGCAGCTGCATCATCTCAGCCTGTTTTGTTCTTCACAGATAATCCAAGGCCGGGCAAAAAAACACAGCACAGAACTGTGAATCTTCACTTGCTTCACTATTTTATTTGATTATGATTCAGAGAGTCATGATTAACACATTAATAATAATTTTGTCCTCCAATTTTAAACAAACCAATGAAATTCTCTCTTTTCAGCTTTTTTGACATTACATGAAAACATATTTTTTCCAGTTTACTCGGCAGTAAAAGTTCACACAAAACACTTTTCTGTAGAAATGTAGGGGAGTTCTCTGTAGATAAGTTGTGTTGGGGACTTGGTATATAAGACAATGTGTAAAGTATAATAAAGATAGATAGAAAGATATATGCACACTTTCCCTGCTGTGGCTCTTTCTCTAGGTATTCGAGAGTCAAAACTAAATCACTCCAGCAGTGCTTCATAAATATTATTCCTGAATGATATTTTTCTCAAAGATTGTTTGTAGTGCAGATGTGGTGTTGTGTCAAATTAGCGCTTTAACAGCTTTTACAACTTTCAACAGCTTTGGTCCAAGTTTAAAAAAATGTGAGAATGAGCTTTATTTCTTTTCTTTATTTAGCTTCCTTTGCATGCAAACAAAACAGGGAAGCAGGAGAGGGAGAGCAGGAGATGTAGAGAGAAGACATGGACGTTAATAAAATTACAGTCTGTAGACAAACTGTATTTACATGATTTGCTATGTGTGTGGATTTATTAGATCATTTTTGCCTTCACAAACTTCCTGCATTATGATCGCAACCCAACACGGAAGTTCAGACCCTAGCGAAAATTACATTCACATAAGATAAAAACACATAATATACTATATATGACATTATATTTGCTTTTATGAATGGATGCAGAATCTTTCATGTCAGCATCACATCCGTGATTCTTTGCAGTGCATGTGTGATTGTCAGTAGATCTGATCATTCCCGTGATGACAGATCGAACAGATACTAAAGTGGTAGTTTAAGGGAAGATTATCTACTAGTAAATCTATCGCAGATGGTGTCATTATTTCGCTCGGACAAAAAAAAACAAGAAATTCATAAATGGATTGCCAAATATACTTTGACAGTGTTAAAGTGATAGTTCACCTAAAAATGAAAATTCTGTCATCATTTATTCACCCTCTTGTCATTTCAAACCTGTATGACTTTCTTCTGCAGAACAAAAAAGAAGATATTTTGAAAAATGTTGGTAACCGAACAACAGCACTACCCATTCACTTCTATTGTATAGACACAAAACCAATGCAAGTTAATGGGTACCGTTGTTTAAGGGTGAGTAAATAATGACAGAATTTTCCTATCACTTTAATATACCTGAGAAGGCCACCAAAGTAAAAACATATATGTTACACGGTATATTAATGTTCACATGCATAACAAATGAAACCAAAAAGCACATTCACCTGTGGCGATGCCATCAAACAGTGAAAGGACTCTGATTGGACGCCTTTGCTCTGCTGGAACCGCAGGGTAAATCTTTGGACTTTCCTACATAAAAAAACAGTGTGTAAATATGAAAACAGTTGCATGATTACAGATCTCCAGCTTTAGCTGAAGCCATGTTAATATCAAACTCACAAACTCCTGTCCATTGTCACTGACAAAGAACTCCTGCAGTTTCAAGCTCCAGTCGTGACGTTTCTTCAACACGCCGTACTGCTGCAGGGGCTGACACATGTAACAGCGCCACGGGTCCAGATCTCGGGCACTGTTAGCTGCTCCAGCACCCACCAATATATCCAGACAATCCACGCAGAAACACCTGTGGGCAGAGAAGACATTAACACAACATGAATGACAGCAGGTAAGGGTGAAGAGTGATGAGAGGCGAGGCGTTATAGTGGAATGCAAGACGTGAAAGAACGAGCGTGTGAGGAGTGTGACACGATCTGTCTGATTTGGTACCTGCAGCAGTTAGCGTTTCCACAGAGCAGCACCTCTCTACCACCACAACACACGGTGCAATACGACTGGTAGCCGTCGTCATCGTACATGTAGGAGATCTCTAAATAAACATCCTGACACACAAAAACATACTTTTAAAAACATACATAACTTTTTTAAAGAAATCAAAAGTTATAACCTGTGTTGCATTACAATATTTAAAATCTGCATTACACTCTGATGTTTCTTAAAGTGAAAAATGAATCATTCATACACCATCATGTCATTCCAAACCTGTATGACTTTCTTTCTTCCGCAGAACACAAATTAAGATATTTTGAAGAACGTTAGTAACCGAAAAACATTGGCCCCAATTGACTTCCATTGTATGGAAACAAAACCACTGAAACATTTCTCAAAATATCTTCTTTTGTGTTCCACAAAAGTCTCATATACAGATTATTAACTACATAAAATAAATGACAGAATTTTTCATTTTGGATGAACTGTCCCTTTAAAACCAGCCTAGGGTGGTGGTTTAGCTGGTTCAACCAGACATGATAAAAAGTGAATTACACAATTTTTTATCAGATTATACATGCATGTACTCATTCTATGTGCACAATGTACACATTTTAAGTAAACAGACAATCCCTCTTTCCCTAAAGCCGCTACAGTATATAAAGCATTACTCTTCCCCCATTCACCTCACGCTACAATCTAAGTGTCAATCCAAATGCTTCCTTAAACAAATGTATTATGTCAATTCAAATAAAGTGTAACAAGATAACGCATAGGATAAGGCAGCCTGGTAAAATCAACAGGTATATTTATCCTCCTATGTAACCAATAGCTACAATAGCGGTGTCCAGGTGCTGGATCAAATGCTGTTGTCTGACACTTTCATGAGCAGTCGTGTCAGCGCGTGTTGCAGCGCCAAGTTCCCAGAATCTCAGGTTGTGTTGTGATGTGTGACATGAGAATGGGGCGGAAAAGCAAGTGAACCTTGAGTTACCTTGCATGTTAGGCATAGGCCTCCTTCAAACAGGGGATGAAAGGTTGCCACTCTTGTTTTTCCACAAGAAAGGCAAAACTCTGAAAGAGAGAACAGGAATGAATCAAGCAAACACGACGCAATAAAATTTGAGGAAGGCCTATTGGGCAAACTTTGCTTGTTTGCTGTGTAGCAATTGAATGGAGGGAAGACAGATTTTTTTTGGCATGTTTACATTTTGAAATTACTTTTATAATTGCTTAGTCTAGTGAAGTGTGCTGTTTATAATGCATGAATGTAGTTTAAAACACATACCTTCTATACTTCTGTGATTCTTCAAAACTTCATTGACCATTTGTTCTGAAATACAGACAATACAGCAGTTATAAGCATCACATCAACAATTCAGAAATGCTTTTGTCAAGAGTTCACTGCATGGTTTTATTTTACAATCCTCTCATGCATCTTCATACCGGATATTTGGACCCGGTGTGAACAGGCCATTTTAGACGTCAATGAAGTCCATTTACACATCTTCATTCACACATGTATCATTTAACATTACGTTACGGTAATCTGTTGTCACACGCGAGCATGAATAATAACGCTTGTGTGAGCTCTGACCTCTGCTGTAGACGTCCTCAGTGCCAGGTTTGGCCTTGCAGATGCTGAGTCGAGCTCTTTTGGCAGAGGGGGGGAATTCTGGTGGGCTTGAGTCCAGCAGTGCTGAGCTCTCTGAGGCCAGGGGAAAAACACAATACTCAGCTGGAAGAAACACAACACATTACTCACCAACTGTAAACACACACATGTACTATCAACAATGACACGGTACATTAAACACTTAAATAAAAATTCCTTTATTATTATTATTCATGTCAAACCTGTATGACTTTCTTTCTTCTGCAAAACACAAAAGAAGATATTTTGAAAACTGTTGGTAACCAAACAACATTGCACTCCATAGACTTCAATTGTGTGTACACAAAACCACAGAAACATTTCTCGAAATATCTTATTTTGTGTTACACAAAAGAAAGTCATAAAGGTTTGTAATACATATTTGACATAAAAAATGACCCAATGAAATTCACACACACACAGAAAAAGAGCCATTATCTGCAAGCAAGATCCAGTGGACAGACTATACATTTCAAAGTAATCAGATACTCTATTTCCTCTTTCTGATTCCACTGTATAACCACACTTCCAATAAAGAGCTGTTCAAAATAAACTAAAGGGCCTGATATACTTTTTAAATTAACATAAATTTACCCTAAAATCTATTTAAAATACAAAAAGAAAACTTCTTCCTTTTAAATAGCAAAATGTTTACGAGGTTATTCATAAGTGTACTAAACTAACACAAAAGGCAAATCATTCATTGCAATTCTCTAAGGAGCAGATGACAAAATGTGACAAAAATTCCTTAAAATCTTCAAGCAACACATAAATATAACAGTGAGCGTTTGGTGTCGATTTCCAGCTTCAGTAACTACACACATAACAGCTATAGCTACAGTACTGCCCTGAGGAAAAGCACAACTCTTCACACACTGAAGATTTGGACATATATGTAAACATGACATAATGAATGCTATATAAAGTCTATAATCAGAGATGTTAATAGCTGGATTTAGAGATGAGAGCCGCTAAAAGTGAAAGTAACTTGTCAACACCTGACAGAGCTTAAATCCTGAGGGCTTTACAGGTTTGTATACATTTTCAAGAGCAGTATTACTGTATCAGAAATAAACACATAACTTTCTCTTAATCATTTTCATTCTGCTCTTAAAGAGATACCCAAGCTGATATTTACACTTAATCAGTGAATAACAACTTAAATTGCAATACCAATCATGGATTCAGAAAACTTCATATGGAGGTATATGAGGTATGAGTGTGTGCATTGACCACTTATGTTTTTTGTTTGGGCTACCATCTGTTTTCAAAACAGCAACAAAAACGTTCTTAGTTTTTATGTTTAATGGGCAATTACATATATTATAGGTCAGTATGGAGTTGATATGGCAATAATTTAGTTTGTTTATAATAAATTTCATAGAAATGTCATAAATGTATGTGCATGGTAATGAAAAGATGGGCCTGACTGATAAGCTGCATTGGAACTCAAGTACAATGTGGGAAGATAAATGAAGTCATCCCATTTGTAACACTTTATGTATTCGGGGAAAAACAAGTCACATTACTTACCTGTTGCTAATAGTTTCTATGACTTAATATGGCAATGTTTGAAATGATGCCAGGGTGTGTTTCTGACTTCATGTTACTACTTCATCTGACTTTTATTTTGACATCGTTTCATGCTTTTTATTTTGAAAATTCCTTGAATTGTTTCCTCCCTGTATCATGCAGGTGTCTGTCTGGGTTTTGTTTATTAGTGTCTGAGTATTGCCTTATATTGCAATGCATTATATAACAAACATCAAACCAAGTGGCAGCAGTGACAAGAAAATACTTTGGTTTTCATTGTAAACAGTAAATCGTATATATTGTTTTACCATTTAAAAACACATTTCTTAAATTGTGCTTGTTAAGTATGCATTAGATATCTTACTTTTATATGTTAAAAGTGCCGGTCAGTTTGATGTTTTGTTATTTGATATAATGGCATATGTTTTAAATGACAACTTTTTGAAGCTGTTTTGGGGCAGGCATTATGGGTGGCCCTGCCATATGTTAAGCCCTTTTAAGTGAGGATTATATGTTTAATTTAACTTAATCTGGAGTAATTTAAAGACACAGTAATTGGGTCTGGAATGCAGCTGCTGTCATGATAATGTATTCTTACCCGTGTCTTCTCTGGGTTTCAGGCCCTCCTGACCCTTGGGCAGAAAGCCACCATGAGCCCAGTCGAGCATGGGCTTTATCTGTTCTTCAATACTGTCAGAATCGCAGGGTGGAAATGTTTTTTCTGCACGTATATTGGCAACCTGAAAAAGCAATGCCCATAAAACAGAACAGGGTGTCAGAGTAATAATGAGTAGTGTAACAATATATCATGGCACAAATTATCGCAATACAATGTTTTTTTTTCATTTCCTGGAAAGTTGTTGCTTTGGAGATTTTTGGTTGTTTTGTTTTTTATTTGTGCTGTTTCTCTAAAAGGAAGTTTTCTGTTTGGATGTAGTTTCACTAATTACTTAACTAATTTAAATTTTTATGGTAATTTGTTTTTTATTCTGGGACACAACTATTACATTTTTTAATTGTTTTCACACAGATAGCTTAATTAAACCTCAAATGTTCTCACTTCTATAACAAGTTGTATTTACAACAAAAATACTACATTCAGTCCAATATTATGTTGAAATAATGTGTATTATGTATCATATGTGACCCTGGATCACAAAAAAGGATCACTTTAAAATTCTTAAGTAGCACGAGAACATTTGTAGTAATAACCCAAAATACATTGTATGGGCCAAAATTTAAGATTTTTCTTTTATGCCAAAAATCATTAGGATATTAAGTAAAGACCATAAAGATATTTATTTAATTTCCTACTGTAAATATATCAAAACTTTATTTTTGTGAGTGGATGCAGCAAAATCAGCTTTCTGGTTCATCTACTTTCCACAACGTAATTACAGCGGTAAGCCAAAAGAGAGCGTTAAAATAAACTTGTTTCTTTTTAGTAGCAGCCTGCTACACCACCTCTATATTTAGATTTTTAGCACCCTCAGATTCCAGAGTTATAAATAGTTATATCTCGGCCAAATATTGCCCTATAATAACAAACCACACATCAATAGAAAGCTTATTTATTCTGCTTTCAGATTATGTAAATTTAGAAAAATTGACCCAAGACGTTTGTTGTCCAGGGTCACATATTGTAAACCCAGTATTGTGTTTGATGTGAGTATATTGTTCCAACCCTAATAATAAGACAGAATTTCATGTTAACAAATAAAATCAAAACAGACATCACAAACAGAGGTAAAACGCGAAAAATAAAAATAGAATGTAAGCTGCACCACACAACATACATTAAGGGGATAAGAGTGACAAATTGCAGACTGTTTATCATGCTGTAGAGAGAACACAAGAAAGAGGGTACAACAGAGAGGGAGAGAGAGAGAGAGAGAGAGAGAGAGAGAGAGAGAGAGAGCGAGAGACTAAAGTACAGAAAGTCCTGCCGTACCGCTGCATGTCTGGACTTGGAGGCTTTTGTTCAGTTTGTTAGGAGGTATGATTCTGAGAGAGATAATTAAGAGACCTCTGGAAAATTCCAGAGTTCCCAGATGAGTGTTTGCCCTGTCATCTGTTTATCTCGCACACACTTTATAAACATAGTGTCTATTAAGTTATGTAAATCTTTAGAAGAACAGGTGCACATTTCTGTCACAACACCCTTATATCATTACAAATATATAAGTATATTAAGCAATGTAAAGCCTTAGAAAAACAGGTGCGTATTTGTATCACGCTGTGATGCAGGATACAGGTCAATGGTCCATCAAAATCGTAAAAAAAAAAATAAAGAGATCGAAATGTTAGACTTTAAACTACACAGCAAAATCAAAAGTGAGAAAGGAACAGATTGTTTTTCAGGGTAACCACTCAGACAGGCTTAAATAAATACATCAAAGGGGTTGGATAAATGTATTAACTAATTTCCCCTAAGGCAACAGTTGCTGTTGAGTGCTTTACAACTGCAGTGTGGTCTTACCTCCAGGGCCTGGAATATGGCTCTACGGTAGGAGGCCAGCTTGGTGTAAGATGACTGATTGAAAAACTTTGGGAAGGCTGTGATGGAATCCAGTTTGTCGGCGGACACCTACAACATATACCAGACACGCTTATGTGATGCAGTCCATTGCTTTGCTTTATGATTCAGAGAATAGCAGAACTTTACTGGAAAAAAGTTTGGTAATATGGTTATATTAGATCAAATTATACCACATTCTTTCTACAGTTTCACTAACAATTCAGCACAGTTAAATGCAATAATCTCAAGGAAAAGCTGAAAGACGCTGCTTGAGTTGCATTTCATTTTTCTTAAAAACCAACACTATTGAACTATTGAAAAGTTGTTATTGTGACAACCAGATTACCTCTGAGAATTTTCCGTCTCCAAACCACTGCAGCCAGCGCATGCCGTGTGAGGCTTGTCTCTTCCCCGTCACTCTCCAGGTCACCACCATACCTGGCCACCAGGAAAAACCTTTTATTTTGCCCCAGACTAACTCTCCAATACCAAAACCTTTATTATCCTGCAAAGAAGAGAGATAAACAAGGTTAACTACAGATACACCAACAATAAACATTTTGGAAACTTACTGATGTCATTGTAAACCTGTTTTTGTGCATCTTGAATAGAATGTCATAATTTTAGAGATCTTCAGCTCTAAATTGTCTGTGCCTTATACAAAGCTATATAAACATATTGCTTCTAATATATAGTATGTACTAGTTTTTTGTATGTTTTGTACCAGCATTTTATAAAGCTTGTATCCAAGGTGGATCACTTTTAAGAAATCATTAAAAACAGCTTTAAAAGATATAATGGCGAGAAGGTTTTATTTCTACGTAAACTGCCCCTTAAATAAATCACTCTCCATGTACTCGTTTGATCCAACAACACAAAGAAGGATTTATAATTTTGCTGTGCAGAGCTTAAATCTGGACTGAGACACAAGCGAAACCTCTGACACTGAGCTTGTCCGGGCACGATTCCCAATCAATCAGGTACATTTCAACACTCTGTTGTTCCCTCACCTGTGCGAGTGTGTACGCATGAGTGTTTATGTGTCTGTGGTCAACATCGACTTAGCCAGGCGCCCTAACCCACAAAAACCCCATTCAGCCTCTTTGTCTTGGTCATCAGAGCTCCCAGAGCTCCCAGGTGCCCGGCTTTGTGACTTGCAAACCAGAGGATACGCCGCAATCACAAAAGCAGTTATCTCCGCATTCAAACAAAGCCGTTTAGCAAGGCTACTGTTACATGTCATAGGCAGGTGGACAAACACAGGTAATCGTGGGTTGTTTGTGCATGGGCGTAAAGAGGATAGGTAGATAAATCTGCACTGGTTAAGTGTGTGTAATGGGCTTGTACCTTGTACTCTGGTTGGATGGCTGTGTCGATGGTGGATGTGGAGGTGGAACTGCTTTGGGCAGAGTCTTTGGAGTCTTGCTCCATCAGTTCAAGAACGGCACCTTCAGAAACCTGCAAGCACAAATAGTGGTAGAGAGAAGAATGTGTAAATCTGTGACAATTTAGGTGACGTTTTAGATAAATGAATAAATGTAAACAGAAGGGTAACATGATATGTTAAAATTGAGCTCAAACCATAATATCCTAATTAAAATACAAGCAGTGTTATCCAAAGTAACTAACTTATTAGAAACCAAATGATGTGACATCCCGCTCCTGTTCATACATCCACTTGCATAAAGAGGCCAATCTTACCCGATTTTTTTAATAAATAAGTTATTTTTGTAGCTTGGGAACTAAACACGGATTATTCAGCACAACGAATACTATTCCCACCTCTGGCCCAACTATAGACGGTCTTAAAGCAAACAGTCCCTGCTAATTATTTCTGATAACAAGAAAAAGAAATAACAAATGACATTAGCTGGTAAGTTAAAAGTATGTCTAACCAGTATTATTTTAGTTTACCAGTAGAAGAACAGTTACTTTGCTAAACTTAAATGCGACAAAGTTGACATTGTTCATTTAATAAAATTAATATACAATAAAATTCAACAAATTGTGCATTTAAAAAAATTAACATACAATAAAACAATGAATATAAATTACTATTAATATAAATTAAATATGAATAAATTATTCAATAAAATATAAATACATTATTAGCCACTAGCCAGACCAATCAACAAACACAGACCGGAAGTTAACTTCGGGCCAGTCGTGTGCTTCCGATGAAACCGTCTATACACTTTTTTATAAAATATTTGCCAAATAAGCAAGTTCTTGAAATATTTTATCAGTTGATAAAATTAATTTCTTAGTATTTTTATTGTTTTGTAGTACAAATATCTTACAAATATTTTTCAGAAACAAAATGACCTCAGATATTCGGAAAAAAATTGATTTTATACATAAAACAAAGGTTTATACTTTTATAAGTTTACACTTAAAATATCTGCCATAATGTGATGGAAAGTAAATTTAAATTAAGTTATAGCTTCTGTTTAACTTCTTAAGTTAGTTTATTTGATTTATTCCACTGGCAGATATTTTGCTTGTTTTAAGCCGAAACCTACCCTTTTTCAGAAAACAAGTTAAATGGATAGTTCCAAAAATGATGTATCTTTTCATCATTGTCAAATAAATGTATCTTGACTCGAGAACTTTTAAATATTTGTACTATGAAACAAGACAAAAATACTAAGTAAGAAACTGATTTATTGAAACTATTTTTTTATTTTAGAATTCCAGACAAAAGGATCAAAAAGTGCCTATATAATTCAAACACTTGAGTCAAATTCAATACCACCATTTTATAAAAACAAAAAGATGCCTTGACAGCTAGAACAAACAATGAAATCTAAGGGCGAAATGTCCAACGGTCTCACCCGTTAGCTTGGATCAACACACCAATTTGTTTGTTTTTACAACTTATTTATTTTCACTGGTAACTGACAGCATGCCATACATTTTCATAAAGCATTTAACCCAGAATTTTCCTTAGAAGTGGTAACTGAAGTAATGTAACTGGTTGGTAGCTGCTAGTCGAGCTAGTTTTGGTGGTCTACCATAATTCCATCTATTATTCATGTTCTAAGTCTGACTCCAAACCCACTCTGTCTGTCTTGCCTCAGCCTGCCACAAAACAGGCGTAAGTGTGTCAAGCTAGTCGTGAAATTGACGTGACTGACATATGATTTTCTCTGATGTGTTTGATGAGACTTCAGGTGCATGTCAGCATAAACAAATGTGAAAGGCTTAATGAGAGCGTACAGACTCCACGACTTAAAGGTGTTGAGTTAAGTGTGTAGAGCCGACAATGTTGTAACAGTTTTAATCTCTGCTTGTGTTTTCTTTAGCCCTGATTTCAATCGTGTTCATCAGTTTGTTTGACACACAGAGGATGTTTATGTGAGAATGCAAGCATTACCAGGTTGTTGTGCTCTTGTTTGCTCTGCCCGTCTTCTCTATTTTGAGGTTTACTGTGGGCCGTCAGTCCAGCCTGGAAGATGGTCCGGGGACGTGGCCTTTGCCGCAAACCCGTCTCACAACCGGACCCAACATCAGCTTTTTCCTGAAACAACATCATCTCAATAAGCCTTAGATAAAAATGCTTAATGATTAAATGTACAAATTGAGTGAACCTATTATCCAGATAACAGCATTTGTCACATCTGTAACTTATAATGTTTTTTTTAGTCTTGCATGGATCTTGTCACACAAGTTTCTCGTAATGCACCTTGACTTTAAAATTCTCTCTAAAAACTCTTTAAATGGTGCCAGTATGTTATATAATCTTTATATGAGTGTCATTGTAGATGTTAAACACTCATATATAATAATATAATATTCATGTGAGGTTTGAAATGGATGTGTGTTAATGCTGAATTTCATTAGGTGCACTTATTGGGCTTTCAGGTGAAAAGAAGTTAGATTTTTAATAGCAAACTTCAAGACTTCAAGGAATTTGAGGAAACCACAGAGAGTTTTGAAGGCAAAAACGTGTCTTGCACAGGCAATGAATGATTTCATTTGTCTGACGTAAGTGACTTGAATCACTGCACCGTTTAGGACTTTTCACACCGGACGCTATAGAGCGACGCGATTTTGAGACGCGATGATGTGCAGGAATAAAAACAATAGATCCCCACGAAGCCTTTCACAGTGCACGCAATTAATCGCGCGGCGAGAAAGCGATGCATTTTTAGTTCAACCAGTTTGTTGATTTTCCCCCCGCCTCTCCGCGACGAAACGCGCCGACCAATGAGATTGGGGATTTATATCACGTGCCCAGAGCCACTGTTGTTACACAAAAGAGCAACATGGTGGCGCTGGAGCACAGAAAGCGGTTTTGAAAACCAGTGTAAACATCGGAGAATGTATACGAATGAGCTCTTGCTGTCGTTGGTGTTGGAGAAGAGAGAACTTTTTGATAAAAGTCACAAACTACAAAAACATGACCAAAAAGGAAGCGCGGTGGCAAGGAATATAGAAAATGGAAATAGATGGTGAGTTTAAAAACTTAGTGAGCTGGCTCAAAATACACTGACGTCAGCTCCACCTATCGGGCAAGCGAGAAGTTGCAGAAGGCAATGAATCGTTTCGCGCTCACTGTGAAACCATGAATCGTCGGCGATTCGCGTCGCATTATCGCTATACCTTCAGTCTGGAAAGCCCTTTAAAGTGACTGTGTAATTAATAATGATGGAAGTGTTAGTTTCTCGTCTAATCTTCAGAGAGGTTCTGGCTGCTTGTAAAGAAGTAAGCTTGTCTTCTGATAACTATTACCTCAATGGAAAATTTGCCGTCAGACGTTTATCTAGGATAACTCCATGTGGCGACACATGTGAACTATTACACACAACAAAGCCACCAAAACATGTGCAAAACTGTTTTAATGAGCAATAGGGTTTCACACAGAAACTGGCTAATATAGAGTAGTGGCCTGAAAGTGATGTTCAGGGGGGGGCATATTTGTACAATGTTTGCTTTTAATGTCCCCTTGGGTTAGATTAAACCATTAAATGTGTATAGTATAATTTTTTTTTTAACTTTAAGGAAAAAGATATATAGATTATATCAGGCAATGTGGATAATTGAATATACACAAAAAGCATTGAAAAATAAAAATTACGCAGGAAATAAAGCATACATATTTGTTATATTTTTTTATTTTCATTTTATCTGTTATTTGTTGGTGCTCTCATGTAGTAATATTTTGTAGTCATTCTCCTGGGTCTAACCAAGTCTATTCTCAAAGCTAAGCTTGAGTTTACACTTCAAACACAACTATACAACATTTTCAGTGCATCTTTAATAATATTTTGAATAAAAAGTGAAGACGTAAATTCACCAAAGCTGTACTTTGGCCAAGGCTATACGTAATGTATGACAACAAATGTCCTAAATTCTGATGTTTTTGGCAGGTGAAAAACAATATTGTATATAATGTGTAATGTAATGTAAAGTTCTCACCTCACTGTATGAAGAGTCCCAGGCACTGTCTTCCTCTGTATCAGAGCGCTTACGAGATCTCTTTCTTCTAATGTTGTTTACACTCTCCTCTGAGAAATATTCACAAATACATAGGAAGATAAAAATATAGTACACATGCACAGATAATTCAGTTTTTCCATGACATGTAAGATGCTATTATTACTACAGTTTTATTACTACTAAGCTGCGCACTAAAATCACTCACTGTTGCAACTGACCCAGGGCTCTAGACTAACAATTCAGAGAGGTGGCACTGGTGCCACCAAGTTATACAGTTGGTAGCACCAGCCTTAAATTTGGTAGCACCAGAGTCATGGTGTGAGGCAAGAAAAAAGAAACTTTAAAACTACATCCAAACGTGTTTAATACACCAATAAATTAATTACAAATTCATATAAATCATTATTGTTAATACACAAACTCTCTTTCAACCATATTTAAAGCACATCTTTAACAAACTAAAATGATTGTATGCTACTTTTTTATGTAAGTCTTTTTGGGCCCGCCTTTTGTTGTTTGATGAACATTATAAACAGATCTTTATAATGCTGCTGCCCCTTTAAGAGCGAGTGTATGGATATACACATGCGTTTCCCAACTGTTTATGTTCATGAAACTGACTACTTTTACAAGGATATATAATATATAATTTTGATGTAATTTTGTCCATTTTAAAGTAAGAAGACGTGAAACTCAGTTTAGTATTTCTCGCTCTGACTGTCTGGGCGCGCGCATAAGACCTGAGAGAACTGAAGGCTGCATTGATACATATGTTTGGCTTTTATCCATACTGACTCTCAAATAAATATTATTTAACGTTATGTCTAACATTTTGCAGGTTTTGCAGTATTGTTGGAGTATAGTGCTTAAAGTTTAAACACCCTGTTGCAAATGTTGTTTCCTGCATTAGCTTCACACAGCATACACGGAGTCCGTGAGAGGATTAAGATGTCGTCACGTTTTCGCTTCTTTCCAAAAGAGAAAACGTATTTACGAAACGCGCTCTGTAAAGCCGTTTGCCCGTTTAGGGATACTGTAGTCCCAATATAGAGAATTCTATGTAAGGGTGAGCCCACGGTGTATGTAGATAACAATAGCTCGTTCTAAGGTAAGAAAAACATAACGCTTCATTGTGTAAGGTCTTTTTACACCTCTGAACACATAGTTATAGATATTATATTGCATTTCTGTTAATAGAGACTCCAAAAAACGTACACACAGTACCTTTAACCGTAGAAATTCTTGCATTCTGCAGCAAAACATATTTATTTTATTTGCAAAAGTGAGCACTTCAATTGTCCGCTTCATCTTTAGTATTGAATGCGCCTCCGTCCGCATCTTACACCCATGCATTACAGGGGCGGGACGCTGATAGATAAGCGAATGGCTGAAGGAGGGGAGGTGAAATGGAGGGACTGGATGCGCTGCTTGCGCAATATAATATAATTTATAATGTGCAAAAATATATTGCAGTGGCACTGGTGCCACCAGTTTTTCTTAATGGTCACACCGGCAGGAAAAATAGTCACAAAATGCAACCATTTGGTTGCAGTCTAGAGCCCTGTGACCACATGGCGCACATGTTGACACTGGAGCCTAATATGGCACATACCTGCAGGGGAGGCCGCTCCTCCATTCAGTTTGGGACTAAAAGGTGAAGGTGGCTCTGCCGCGGTCAGCGGGCTGTTCTCATTGGTCATCTCCAGGCCGCTGTCATTCTGCGACAGTCCCTCTCCCACAGCCGCGTCACCATTAACAGCAGCCTGAAAAAGAACAAATAAATCATGAATTACAGGTTCTGGAAAACCCAAGATCCAAGCAAAAGATTAAATATGACTTCAATATTAAAAAAGCAAAGGTGCGTTTGTTTGCATGTCACCTGGCACATCTGAATGAGTGTGTGACAATACAAACATGTGCCTTTCTCATTCATAAAACACATGCTAATGGAGGACAGGTCTAAACACAGACCACGCTCATAAAATAAATACAAGTGAGCAAGGACCTGATAATATAATACTATTCAACATCAAGGTCACAATATTTGCAACATTATTTAAATGTTTATGCTTAGAATATAGTTATTCAAAACTGGTCTGAATGAAATGTGTCCTGGAAATCACTCTATATTAAATCTTCTAAATTACCAAATTACTAGTAATCTGCCCTATGGCAATCAAATTAATAAACTAACAAATTGCAGTACAAATCCATGTTGTTTTTTTTGTTGTGTTGACAGCAGAATAAAAAACACCAGCACTTTCAGTGGCTGTATTTTCAATTCTTGCCATCTCATTTGTGCTCAGGTTTGTTTGTTGTAGCAGCCACAGCTGTGTTGTAACTTGAAGAAGACGGTTCGAGGTGGCAGAGTGTCAACAAGGCGAACACAAGCAACATGTGGCTAAAGATGGATATGTGTTTGGTCATGCCTCTGCTGCCATGTGGATTGGTTGAATCCTTGATGGCTTTTTAGAAATCCCTCAGTAGGCTCTGATCGTTTGAGGGCAGTGAAAAAAAAGCAAAAAAAAAAGGTATTTTAAAGAATGTATTAATACAGTTCTGGAGCCCTTTTCACTACCATTTAAATTTTTCCTACTATGGTAGTTAATGGTGGCCAAAAACTGTTTGGTTACAAGCATCTTTCTCTGTGTTTATCAGAACTAAGAAATTTATACGGACAACTTGAGGGTGAGTAAATGATGACTGGTGAGTAAAAAAAATCCCTTTAATAACACACAAAAGTTAAAATTACTAAAGTCACACAACTGCTGTGTTTACATGTTCATTCATTGTTGTCATTTCCGCCACATGCCGTCCCTAGCATGTGTAATGTCTTAGGAACCCTAGGAATCTCTTAAACAGCTACTGGGCCGGCAGGTCAATGACTTTAAACCAGAAAACTCTATTAATGAACCAGTGCATTAACTACATTGGTTAAACAGATCCCTACAGTTTTCCACAAGTTCATGAGTAATGAACATGGACAGAACACTGTGTGTTTATGGATGTGAAACACCAGACATCTTTCATGCCACAGCTGTGTTGCAGAAGATCAGAGATCCTGCCAACACACACACTCATTTCCACCGAACACACTGAATGTGTTGAGATTTACTGCCAGTGGTCACTTTAACAAGTTCTAAATAACAATTTGGTTCATGCAAGCACATATTCTTAAATTGTGATGTGTATTTTTAACTCAGAATGCTACATTTTCATGTAACGTTATTAATCTCTGTTTTGCCATGACGTTTTAGTAAAAATGGAAAACTTTTTATGAATTTTGGCTGTTTGTATGACAACTGACAACAGCAAAAACACAACTCTTTGAAAATGCTGACGTCATGCACGTTTGTTGATCGGTCTGGCTAGTGGCTAGTAATATAACTATTTACATTTTATTTTATTTCATTATATTAATATTACTTTATATTAGTATTTTATTGTATAATAATCATATTAAATAAACCATTTGTTGAATTTGGTCATGTAACTTTGTCGTATTTAAGTTTAACCAAGTTTTAACTTGCTAGCTAATGTCATTTACTTCATATTTCTTTTGCTTGTTATCAGAAATAATCTGCAGGGACTCTATTCTTTGTGAATGTGTACCGGAAGTTAAATTTTGGCCACAAAAGCGTGCATGCGCAGTAACGTTTGTTAATGTTGTTGCTTTCAAACCGTCTATAGGCATGAAATTGTATACCCAAAACAACAAAGGCGGCAAACGGGAGTGTGTGTTTGTGATACCCAACATACTTGTCAATGTTTCTCCAGCAAAGTCTACTTTTAGCCACAACCGCTTAAACCTAGGTATGCGTATGTGTGTAGGTGTCTAGTGTTTCTTTGTGACATCGCCAGCTACTGGCCTGGCATGCATAATACAGTGGCCCACCACCCATGGAAAAATCCTCGGCTGAATTACCTACTGTTTACCACACAATCACCAAGGTTGAGTTTCTTCAGTCTTTGGGCCTGCACAAGATTTTCAAGTGCACCACATGACAGCAGCAGCTAAACTAGGTAAAGCTTATACGCAAATTAACGTTAGGAAACAAAATTATCACGACACATTTGGCAAATTAACGTTACTGTTGCAACTAAAGCTAAGTATTTAAAAGCATTAAATCTTCAACAACAAACTTCCCTCAGAATTGATGTTGTACCGCAAAAAGTTGTCTTGGTCTATGGAAAAGACGATGCTGTTACATTAATTCTGGTTGGGCTAAGGACCAAAAAAGACGATGCTGTTATCTTGATTCTGGTTGGCCAAATGAATCCAGGCGCTGGACCAAAGACTCGAGAGTAGACCCTCCCACGAAAAAAAAACTCTTCAGGTTTACACGATTCACATAAATTACCGAAAAACGACTAGTTTGCAGGTATGATATTATATTTGTGCGAATTGTCCTGTGACTGAGCACGTGACAAGTGCATTTTCCGTGTTCACAGGATTACAAACTCACACCTCTATTGTAAATTTATGTCTGTCCAAACACATGAGTTTTATCACAGAGGAGCCATGCAGATGTATTTTTACAGAGGTCCTCATAAGAAACAATTACCATCCGAATAGGGCTTTAGAATTACCAGATTTATGATAATACAAACACACACACACAAACACACACACACACAAATGAATCTAAACAAAAAATGCTCTGCGAAGCATTTTCCACCTCTGTTTTACTGTTAAAGGTGGTAAGAAGAAGCTGGAGAGGTGACTGGGTTCTTTAATTCATTCAGTTTATCTTTTTGCTGGCCCCTAATGAATGACACCCCCTGCACTGGCCTTGCATAAAGGGGCCCCCAGCCCCGGGATCAGGCTTTTGAAATGCTAGAGAAGTCAGAGGATCAAACTAGGTGAATCAGATCGGCTTTATACTCCATAATACAGAGAGAGAGAGAGAGAGAGAGAGAGAGAGAGAGAGAGAGAGAGAGAGAGAGAGAGCATTGTGTGAAAACCCACTGTTATGTCCCAGAATTCCTTGCATGTTTGAAGCCATGCTCACCAACCCATGTGAACACACAGAGAGAGAGCCAAAGGCACCAACGAGACACTGATCAGATAACGGTTATGTTAAAGTAGACATACATAATTCCAGACAAGACACAACATGAGCACAGAGTGGAAGCATGTTGTGTCTTTAAACCTGTAACACAACTTACTTCAAGGGGTAAAGCCTGTTATTGCATTTATTACATGAGCGAAACTCAAATGACAACATTAACCGCACAGTACACATGTTCACAAAAACATACAGAGCTTTTGAAAGAAAAAAACAGACAACTAATAAACCAATTTCTCAGGCATTTGAATGGTTCGAATGTGCTTCTCTCCTCTCTGGCCAGGCAGCTGCTCTGAGGCTTACAGAGAATCGCTTCAGCCAGGTGCAGTATTCAAAGAGCCTGCACTCTCTTTCCCTAACCCAATCCCTTCATCTCTCTCTCTTCTGCCAACCCACTCGCTTTATCTCTCTCTGTCTCTCTCTTTAACCCACTCCCGTCATTTCTCTCTGTTTGTCTTTTTTGTGCTCTATGGAGTGCAGGAATGAGGAAAAGAATTAATGAGTCGTACCTCATTTAGTTACAAAGAAAATACAAAAAATCAGCACAAACAAATAAATTATTAAAAGGTGAATTTGAAAGTCTTGGTCTGTTAGAAATACAAATGTATAGTCTGCTACAAATGTAGTGCAATGTAAGTCGCCTTGAATAAAAGCGTCTGCCAAATGCATAAATGTAAATGTAATGTAACGGTAAATACCTGTAAGAGCAGCTTCTCCGCTGATGGAACCCCATACAATCTCTCTCTCTCTCTCTCCCTTTTTATAAACCCATAAATTCCATCACACTTTTGACCTCAATTTGAACCCTAAACACTCCAAATAAGATACATGTGAGTAACTGACACCATCCCACATCTTTATTTTTGTGTATGAAAGGAATATGAAACCTACGAGTTGTTTTTGAAACTGAAAGGGAGGCTTTTCAAGTGATGAGGATATAATCGGGCCAGTGTTTACATATTGCAATAATCTTTCAGTTTTATCATGTGAAAACCTTTTTTTTTCAGAACAGCATTTGAGCTTCTGTGTGTCTACCCAGTTCAAATCCTGCTTCTGGTTTCTAAACACATTAAACCCTTAAGAGGACAGTTTACTCTAAGTGGTCCATATGGGCATTTTAGATGCCAAGAAGCTGTTTACACAACCTGTCTGAAGAGCTTACAAAGTTCTAAAGTTTTGAGGTAAGTAAATAATAATCAAATTACTTTTATTTTAGGTGTACTGTTCCTTTAGGAAAATAAATCTAACATTATAGAGTACCTCAGATATGACAAGTTTTTGTAGGCCAACCCAGAAGTTTGCACCACACTGGTTCCCTTGACTAAACGTCTATGCATTTTCTCCATAGACGTTTAGAAGATCACAAGAAATAAGATCTGTGATTAACAAATGTTCATGACATTTTGTCTATCAAGATAATCTTCACAAATTAACACAACATTTGTTACATTTGAAGCGTAAATACAATCGCCAGGCGTAAAAAGCTAACATGAGGCTATAAACAGACTACGCTCGTTCGTTCGATATCAACTTCTTGGTTTTATTAACCACAGATCTTATTTAAGGCAAAAACTCATATAAAACATATAGACTCTGGGGCGATTGAACCGAAAGTGCTAAAATGTCAACTCGCTTCCAGGGTTTGAATACAAAAATAGGTCTCTTTGGCAAGACTCTATAATGCTGCAACATCTTACCGTGGCAGTCATCTTGTCACTTTCCGCCATGATAGCGGATGAGTACTTGTTGGTTGGCATCACTAAATCAGTCTTTCGTTTTCTTTCTTCTCTGTCCTGTCAAAATGAAAAGCAATAGATTAGCATTACTTGGATAAAAGAAAAAGGAGAGAAGAGATATTAATTCAAGAGATATGAACCAGTCCCATAATGAACAAAAACCATATGTACATGTGCTGGCATATAAACATTCCCCTGAGAAAAAATAATGGATCTAAATATTGACCTCTGTATAACCAACGGTGCATATTTGACATTTGCAACAACAAAACAACAGCTTGTACTAAAACTCCACTTAAGAAACACACTACTTCATCAATAACCAAACAGCAGATAATTCTGACAGAATAGCATTTATCTGTACATTCAATACAGTTTGTTACTTGGTTTCATTTTAAAGACATTTTTAGGTAATCATTGTTTAGGTAAAGCTATTAAATGATCAATCCAGTCTAAACTGAAATTAGTCTGAGGTTATATTTCAACTAAGTTGAACTAATGGAGGTCACAACATTAAATAAGTATTTAGTTAAAAATAAAAATGCATACGCAAAGGCAGATGTTTCAAAGAAAGCTTAAGCTGTTACTTTACATACGGTTTTGGTGTTTTTTTATTGCTTTATGTGCTTGGAAGCCACTGATGTCTATATTCTTCAAAAAAAAGAAAGGCATGCAGATTCTGAAATACATTCTGGTAAATGGTGAAAATGTAAGTTTTTGACATCACTTGTTGTCAGTATGAGAAATGTTTTCTAGTTCAAAATTCCCACGAGCTAGATCAACACATGAGGCATCAGTTATTCATTCTTTCAAATCACAGCTGTTCTGTTACACCCTGAGGGTGACAAATGTGGTTCTGAGATCCCTTTTTCTCATCACTTCTGGAAGACAGATTTGTATCACAAATTGTTTTAATGGAGTGTTTAACTGGCAGGCATGCACACCGATCCAAATCCATTTACTCATAAGAACAAACGAGCAAACTAGGGGTGACCCCGAATAGTCGAAGATTCGCTGCTTCGATAGCAGGTGCCTGATCCGACTACCAATCTCACCGTCGAAAAAGTGAAAGGGATTTTTTACTGTTTAAATGGTAAGATGCTTTGTTACATTCCTTCTTTACATGCGGTAAATAAAGTAACTGTATTGGTAGTTAATTGGTAATGGATGTGCTGTATTACCGTTTGTAAAAAAATAATTATTATCTAGTCGTTTTAAAAATAGTTTTGAGGCGAGATATGGTCCAGTAAGTGGCACAGCATTGTTTAGATTAGATTAGATTTAGATTCAACTTTATTGTCATTACACATGTACAAGTACAAGGCAACGAAATGCAGTTTAGGTCTAACCAGAAGTGCAATAGCAGCAAGTGCAGGATATACAGTGGTTGCATAAATTACATAAATAAATATTACAGAAGTAATTTACAGATGGAAATGTACTATGACCATGATTTACAGATGTCTCTAACTATAGACAGAAATTAACAGATGGATATATACTATGAACATAATATACAAATGTCTATTACTATAGACAGAGATTTACTGTTACGTGATGTTTAACGTGATGTTTAAGGAAAATGTTTATTAATTTTACTATTTATGGCTTGTGTTTTGAATATACGTTCCCCTGCATTTCCAACATTTTGCCTAAACACATTTATTTTGTGCATATTGACTTGATTCTGGCTTATTCCTTTTTTTATATGTATTATAAAGGTGTATTCTGATCTAAACTAATTCTGTAAATTCATGTTTGAATGTTATTCAGTGCATCAGTGTAGGGCTGTACTTTGCGCTGTACCCTTGTTAACTACCTGGTGTCGTCCCCACATGCACGCACGCACATACACACTTGCGTGCGATTCGACTATAGGCAAGATGTGACAATTCTGATTCGACTATGTAAATCCTTAGTCTGGGACTAATGTTGTGAGTTTAACTTGCAATCCAATGTTGTATCAGTATCAGTCTGTCTATAAAACAAACTGGAACATTGAACCTAAATAGTGAAAGTGAGGGAAAATGAATACATAACTTAAACAACTCACTACAAACAGACAGGACACAGTCAAGAATCAAGACCTCCAGGTGCATCCTCCACAATGACTGAATGACAAGCGTGTGCAAGTACACACACACAAAGGCATCTACAGCATTAGCTGGTGGATCTCATTTTAGAAGACCATTATCTAGGTGACAATGCTTAACTTTTCCTTACGGTACCTATAAGCACACGTGCATTAGCGCTCACATACCCTCATTCTACAGCGCAGTGGGAGAACTGAAAGCATTTGTGAAGGTGAATAAAAGTGAATGTGAGAATACAATAAGAGGCAACATCAAAGGTCTGTATGAATGACAGAGATTGTGAACCTCGTGTGAGAAGGGTTTTTGTCATGTGTGATATGTGTGTGCGTGTGTGTTGCTGTACCTGCCATTGAGGAGTTCAAAACCCATATTAACTTTCACACAATGAAACCATTAAGACCATTGTCAAATGACTTGACATAAACATGACATAAGGGTGCACTTCAGTATGAGTAAGTATAATACAAAAGAAGCTTTCTTGATTTAAGTGTACTATAGTAAATGCAGGTGTGAGCTGGGAAAGAAAAGGGGAAGTATTGAATGAACGACTTAAGTTTTTGTTAAACCATAGGACAGCATACCATGATTTCATTATAGTAAAACTGCAGTAACCATGTTTTTTGGCAGATTGATACCATTTGTACTGTCATGGTTTTATTATTTATGATTAGATTCTGCTTAATGTACAAGTGTAAATTTGTGGTTACTACGGTTTAACAATTAAATTCATGGTTAAACTGTAGTAAAACCATTTAAGGAAGGGTACAGTGTGTCGTCTCATTGTTACAGGTTTGATTGAAGTCTGAGTCATTTGCATGCACCCGAGCAAAACTAAAGTGACGGCGCGGCATTCCTCCGAGAGGCCCCGCGGGCGTCGTGCGCGCTCCGCCGCAGAGTCTACCAACGCCAATTAGAGCGTTACCGTCGCTCAGTTGCACGCGCGCTCAACTCGCGTTCACCTCGCCGCGGAATTCACCTGCACTGAGCACCCCCATGTTTATTACACATGCTCACATCTCTGCGCGTAACGACTGTTGAATAAAGTAAACAAATGCGCATAACCTTCACCTACACGCTTACACTATTACAGTCAACACAATACAACTTTTTTTATATATATATTACAGAAAACAGCGTTTCATTCGTGACCTGTAAAGACATTTAGTAATTACAAACTGTTTAAATTTGATGCTTCAGTTACTTTGACTTTAATCAACTAAAATTACTTTATCGTGTAAGAAAAAAACTGATCTGGAGAAAAGATTTACTGAGAATCTTACCGGTGCATCTGCATGCAAACATCTGGATTTTAATGAGAACATGAAAATCCGATTAAAAAATATCTTACAACGCATAGAAATTCTCCACAAATATAAAAAACAATCCTGACAAACTGTTATTGCAAATCAAATACAGTCTCACAAGCGATCGCCTCGCGCACTTACATAATCACCTATAAGACAAGATTTCACCTCAAACATGAACGCTCGATAATCACGTGTTATTGCAGGGTTCAACACAGGGAAATTCAAAACATTTAGTTAATATTCGTTGTATGACTTAAAAACTATAAAATATTAAATGTAAGTTTCAGTGAGGTAACGTTAATCTATACTATCAGACATGTGCGCTCATGCTGCACTTGAACTCTCCACGAGAACGCGCACCAAACACTTCTATGCAGAAGAAGAATGAAACTTACCTGTCTCTGGAATAGTAGTGTTATTTAAAAAGTTTGAGAGCAGAGATTGATGGTGCTGTTAAAGTAGTCCACTGCCAGGGTGCTGTGGTATGGCACACTAATCTTTGCTGCTACGCACGCCTTTAAACCCTTGGAGCGAATATGTAAATGGAGTCTCGTTCACAAGGACAGTTCGGTCTTTCGCCTCAATACTCAGGCGTGACTTTTCCCGGGTCTCGAATCTCCCTTCCACGGAATAAAGGCTACTTTTACCTGGCTCCTACTGTTTAACCCTTTCTCGGGATTACATGAGTATATTGTGAATGTTCTTTGAGTTTTTGTTTTAGTGTAAATAAAATATGTATTCATCTCTACCTTTTAATACAACAGCACGTCCTTTATAACGTTAAACTGATTTGTAAGTTTGTAATATCACATAGTAAAAATCGTAAAAAGAACTGATAAGATGTAAGAGAAGTGATAAGAGGTAGGCTACAGTATTTAGTGGCAATTTAAAGAGTCATTGTTCTCCTTCGTATCTTTATATTAAAATATTTATATTTATATTAAAATTATATTTGTGTAGCCTTTTATTTAATACACATCATAAAGTGATCCATGATCACACTTTACAAGACGCGTTCTGATATCCAAGAATCGCGAAAGTGCGGACATGAATCCCGAGACTTACTCAATAGCGGAAGCGCTGAAGCAGATGTGAGTGACAGTTTATCAACAGCGGAGCTGCACAGAAACAATGTTGCAGTTAAATTTCACGAGTGATTCAATATCCGATAATGTCAGCAATGACTTTCAAAACCTCAATAAATTCAATGAACAGGTAGGAATTCAGTATGCCGTGAATGATTATTAACTATGATCCCAGTGTAGCTTATATGCTAGCAACTGATTTCGTGTAAATGTCAAATGCAGTTTGTGGGGGGAAACTATTAAAGTCAGGTGAGGTCTCGCTCAGTGTTTAATCACGTGAGATGGTGACGCTATACCTGACTAACCTGCTGCTTGTGTAGAGATGCAGAACGTTAAAAGTTTTTTTTTTGCGTAACATAAATTTTTGTAACATAAAAAGATTTGCAGCCACACAATAATGTTTTCCTGACCTCAAGCTATGCGGAAATAAAAGTTTGTGTAAAATAAATAGTATCCTATACTATAGGCTAGTTGTACGTCAAACATGCATGTCATGGTATTCTGTTCTCAATTAGGTCTGGGGCATTTGCAGATATTATAATATGATTACACAAAATATGATTAAACATATAGAAATAAAGCATCTGCTTTTAAGTAAATGTGTAAATTAAAAGATAAAGCTACACAGAAGGATAAACAACACAAAAGTTTATTTTAAACTATTTACAGAGTTAGACTGTAGACATAAACAGTTTGTGGTTTTATTTTCAATGTCTTGTATATCACAGATCAATTAAAGAAATATATAAACAATTCTGAATTATATGTTTATTGTTCTGTGTGTAACCTCTGTGTGAAACTTAATTTCCCTCTGCAGCAGTTTGTGAGTCTGACAGAGATCTTGTACCAGTTCCTACAAGAACCAAAAGAGGTAAGTTAACAATTCCAGATTAGATCTCCAGGCTGTCTTTAGCATAACAAAACCAGCCATTTCACTTCAATTTACTTATTACTGAGTCAATAACACATGTTAAATATTGTGCTTGTACTTTTCAGTCAGAGCGATTCTTGCAACAGCTGACAGAGTTTGCTGGAGAGAATGGGATGAGCGTGGGGCCACTGCGGGGTCTGATGAAAAGTGTCCTCCTACTACCTCATGGTAACACCTTTAAGGACTGTCATTTTGAACGATTCCATCACCCTTATCTAAATTTGCACTAATGAATAATGCACTCCCCTTCCCCTGCTGCTAACATTAGTAGTAGACGTTTAGTCTGACCCTCCCACTAAACAGCGGTCCTTTTACTGTGATCCTAATCACGGTGACTGATTGTTTAGGGTACTTTGCACTAGATTGCTGCATTAATGCGTCTAGAGGATTCTAACATATGCAAATAGCCCTTGTTGCAAATTGCCCTTGAAAATCTGGACCTAATGCCACATGTAGACTGCATGACCCTTGAAAAGCTCACTCAGTGTGTACAGTAATGCGCTTTGCATTTACATGTGTGAGTGTCTAACTGTCTGTACGCTTTAGGAATTAAATTTTAAGGAATGTGTCTACAGGATTGTACAAATTAGTGGTGGAAAAACACTAAAGCTAGAGAAAAATAAGAAAAGACTAATGTACTCTTATAATGTGTGTAAAGAAACAATGGTAACCTCTGACATCCTTCTCAGGTGCTTTAAAAAGAAACCTGACAGCAGAACAGGTGAAGGCGGACCTGCTTTCATTAGGTATGATGGTGTCTACCCCCATATACTGTACACATATACTATCGATCTTGAATCCATATTTAACAGTGAAATTTTTGCATTAGGATTAAATGCAGACAAAGCCAGTCATTTCTCTGAACAGGTAATTCATAAATGATTTACTGTATTTCTTCATAGTTTGGCTTACAGAGTGGTGGGTGGGTATTTCTATAAGATTTACTTCTGTTTATTTCAGTGGAAAGTTCACTACCCGGTTTTATCCAGACTGGCAGTGGGACAGACGTTAATGGTCAACCAGCTTGTTGACATGGAATGGAAGTTTGGTGGTAAGGAATCGAAACATCTATATATCGTACATATATTAACAACATGGTGCTGGATGTGGGTAAATAATAAAAATATATCATATTTTGCAGTTACTGTTGGTACAAGTGAGCTGCAAAAGACTGGAAATATTTTTCTACAGGTAAACCATATTTTCTTCAAAATCTACAATATGTCTAGCCCAACTCATGCCTCTGACTGCCACATATAACAGAAGGTTCCTGTGAGTAACTGAACATAAAGGATGTTTTAAGTTTTATTCAGTGGTCATATGCACAGAAGCAGCCTAACACTTTATTTTTGGATCTGTTTTTTTGAAAATGGCAGGATAATAAAAAACAAAGAGCTGTCAATTTGGCATGTTTAACTCTCTTGTTTCTTACAGCTGAAGCTGGTGATCAGAAAGGGAAACACAACAGAAAATGTGTACATGGGTGAGCGCTCATAAGATCAATTGTTTATATCATAGTCATTCTGCTTTAGTGTTGTGTGGTGTATTATTTTCTTTGGGTAATTTTAATACATTTATTTACCTTTCCCCCATCAGAGCTGACTTTACCCCAATTCTATAACTTTCTTCATGAGATGGAGAGGGCCAAAGCCAGTATGGATTGTTTCAGTTAACTGGATGTTAATTGTTACTCAGAGATTGTCTACTCACATTTGTGTTTGAAATAATAAAATAATAGTATATTGTGTATTCCTCAGTGTGTGTGTGTGTGCGTGTGTGTGTGTTGTGCTAGTTTTCTATAAAAAAAAGATCAACCTTAAACATTCTTTCTTATAGTAATATCAAAGACTGTCAAGCTTTACATGAATTACATGTGTGTGTGTAAAATTATATTTGTGCTATCAAATTTGAGCTCCTGCAACATGGCATTTGTGTCCTGGAGCAATGAAATACAAAGAGTGAAAAGAAGACAGAGAAACACACCCAGAGGGCGTGTAGATAAATCATCTGATTCAACTGATTGGATGATATGTCTGTCTTTACACATTTCATTGTTTCTCACTCTGATCAATGACACTTGCATTGTCTTAATTCTAAGAGATCTTATTATTTTTTCTCATACTTTTCACTCCTTTTCTCCAATTTTCTCTATCATTGACTGACACTCTTCTGTCTGCATGTTACAGCCTGTTCTGTACAACTCAGGACTGGATACAAGTTGTGAAAAAGTCTGCACAAAAGGCAAAAATAAATACATAAAGTGAGAGAATGCTGCTTTTCTTATACTTTGCTTTTCCTTCTATCAGGTTTTTGTATTAAAAACTGTCTGTGAAGTTTAAGCAGAATTGTGAAACATAATTTAGCACAAGTCACATTGCACAGTCATTGCCCAAAGAGTTCAATGTAACCTCTTTTTTTCTCTATTTTTATTTTACATTTCTCTCACAACTTCAATATATTTGTCCCTGTCCAATCAGAATAAAAACAATTTATTTATTTTTTAAAAATGAAGCTTAAATTTAAGTTTAAATTGTTTATTTTAATGTTATTTATTTTCAGGAAAATAAAGCTATAATTAAAGGTGGTATAGGAAAGAGAAATATCTCAAAATGTTAAACCTTAACTAAAACGTTTAACAGAAACAGTTATACGTTTTTGTAGAGTTTATGAAATATCAGTAAACAAGCTTAAAACACTACATGCAAACAAACAAAATTAGCCAAAGGTGCTCATCCAAAAATCAACCTGTATATACTTTCTTTCTTCCACAGAACACACACACACACACACACACACAAAAGATCGTTTAACTAATGTTGTTAACTGGCACCCATTCACTTGCATTGGTTTTGTGTTTAATAGAAGTAAACTTGTACTGCTGCTGTTCAGTTACCAACTTGTTCTACAGATAAAAGAAAGTCAATGACAAGAGGGTGAGTAAATGATGACAGAGTTTTTTTAGGTGAAATGTTCCTTTAAGTCCTCTTAGTTGAACTTATTGATGTTTTAAGAAAATCAAATCTTAAAAAAGACATTTAAAAATCTGACTTAGAAAGCCATCAATCCATCAGTAGGCGATTAAAAATGTAAGCAATGATATCAATAATGTATATATGATGTTAAACAGACTTAAATAAATCCCAGATCTTTACACCTGAAGAACTTTGATGTGACATTTTTGCTTCTTCAGGCCAATCAAGCTTGTTCACACCTGCCAAACACCTGGTGTGTGTGTGTGTGTGTGTGTGTGTGTGTGTGTGTGTGTGTGTGTGTGTGTGTGTGTGTGTGTGTGTGTGTGTGTGTGTGTGTGTGGTATGTTCATAACTGACAGTATAAAGGGGCTATATGAAAGTTACTGTTACTCTACACAGCAAAAAGAGGAAGTTATATTCTCACCTGAATTTAGACACCCTAAAGCAATTCTCTGAACATCTGCCCTGTGATATGTACATTTGGCACCTTTGGCGAGATAAAACAACCTCATTGTCCAGCACTGTAAAAGTGTGTCAGAGGATATCACAGAAGGGGTTTTCATGTGTAAATTGGGGGATTTTAGCAGGTTAAGAAGAATTATTACTATGTTTAACATCTCTCACCAAACAGTGAGAACTTCATACTTTGTTATTATTAGAATCATATGCTAGATTCTTATTGTGGTGAGATTAATAGACTCTATACTGTATGGCTGTGAAGAAATCATTTTAAATCATTGAATAATTTACTTTAAGACTAAATATGAGGTGTGAAGATAACACTACACCTTGTAAAAAATAATTAAACACATTTTTTTTACAGTTATTCTTACAGTTATTTCACATATTATGTAAAGAAACTGTAATTTTATGGCCAAGGGAAAGCTACAAGCTATGACAACCATCATTGCCAGTAGCAGAACGGTTTGTAGAAGAGAAGGAAAGTATGAGAACACCAAAAACCATAGAGCAGCAAGAATTCATAACATCAGGCAAGAGATGAAGACACTAAAGTCCCAGTTTAAGAAGGCAGGAGAGGGTGAGCGCACTGGCTTAGCTCAGTTGATGTGTATATTGAGAAAGAAGATCAGGGCATTGGTTGCGCTGTCGAGAAAGGGCAGCTTTCTGGACCCAACAGAGGAAAACTCAATTCAGATAAATCAGTTCTGCATAATCTCTCTGCTAAGTGTTGAAGCAAAGATCTTCTTCAGTACCGTTTCCAACTGGCTATACAGCTATTTTACAGAGAACACGTATATTGATACGTCAGTACAGTACAGTACATTCCAGGCTGCTTGGAGCACACTTGTGTAGTGACACAGCTTATTAAGGAGGCCAGAGAAAACAAGGGCAGTCTATCGGTTCTTTGGCTAGACCTGACAAATGCATATGGATTCATTCCATCAAATTTGCACTTATGGGGGAAAGTAGAGTTACCAACATGCCCACTATGTTCCAAGAGAGGAACCCTGGAGCATATTTTGAGTTGCTGCTCAAAGACACTTGGATATAGATGGAGACACGACTTACCACTGAAGCAGCAGAAAGAGCTTCAAAGTGGCTATATGGCTAAAAATAGGAGAGCCACGGAGTACTAAGTAGCTAGCCAGCTGGACACAAACTGGGGTCTGAGGATGTGTCCAGTGGTATCACAAGATGTATGTGCACAACATATGGAATATTGCTGTTTTTAAAAAAAAATAATTTCACATATTTTTGAAATACAGTAAAACATCAAATTTACAAGAAAAACATGAAAAATATGTAATCAAAAATTTTTTTTACAGCATATTTCTGGTGCTGGCCACCTGCCAGAAAATGTCAGTTTTTTGTGTGTTTTTTACAGATTTTTTTTCAGTGTATCTTAAAGATGACATATACATAAATTGACACAATATATTTGCGTTTTAGACATTAATCTATTAGAATAAAGATTATATGTTTGTAATTGCATATTTTTGTCACACTTCAAATGAAAGCTCAAGTTCAGTGTGTTGCATTGTGGAATACAATTGGCAAAAGGTTGACAAATAATGCACATAAAGTGCACATTATATACTACACAGAAACAGCAGGCTTCTGAGACCTGCGTATTATATTTCTTTTCTTCCCCTTTATGCTGTGTAACATTATTTTGACAGATGCTAAAAATGACAGATGTTCTTGGTTGTGTTGTGACATCATAGCTCTGCTGAGCTCAGGTTTAACAAGTCAGTGCTTGATGTGTGTCTGTGGTTTAAAAACTAAAATATGAGCTTGAAATGAATACAAACTGAAAGTGTCTCACTTCACTCTCGACTCCAGACATTGCATTTTAAGATTATTTTAATCCAATTCCACCAGTTTTCACAGGATTGTTTTTGTTACATCTATGGTGTAATTTATCATCTCTATAACTGTTTTTATATCCCTAAGATGTTTTTACAGAAATATGATCTTATGAAATATGTCTTTTGGACTTGGACTGGGACATACAACAACAACAAAAAAATAATATATTACAATAAAAAATATCTTTCTATCAGTGGAGGTTTCTTTGGCTTGCCTCTATAGGTTACTGCATTATTACACATACAGGTATCTTGTCAAGACAAATTCAGAGTACAATGCAATTACATGAACATTTTGTAATGATCTGAAAGAAAGCTTTTGTGTTAAATAACAACAACCTAATTCCTAAAACCTAACTGAATCAGAATTGGCATATGTTAATGTTTGAGCGTAAGACAGATTTAATACCTTTAAACTGTCCTTGTTTAACAAACAAAGGTAGCTTTGTGCAGATCTGGAACCCCCATCACGCACTAAGTTTGCCCGGCTAGGGCTGTGTGTCAGAAAGTGAGAAACAGTGCGTGTTGATGGCTAAATAGTTTTCCCCTCTTGAACCTCTCAAAGGTGTGGTTTCAAACAGGAAACAAACCCAGTCTCGTTCCTACAGGCTTCCTCTTTTATATACGTCCTTGTTGCTTGAAAACTAAATCTAGAAAAACAAGCATTGTTTGAAAAAACCAAGTCCAAAAAAAGCCTTGTCAAAGATGCCATACCAAGTATTGTGTGTGTTTTAATGGGGGCCAGTGTTGTTTGGTTACCAACATTCTTCAAAATATCTTCTTTTGTTTTCTGAAGAAGAAAGAAAGTCACATAAGTTTGGAATGACATGAAGACATGTAAAAGATGAAAGAATTTTCATTTTTGGGTGAACTATCTCTTTAATATGATGTAGTGCACAGTTCGAACAGTAGGTGGAGTTATTGCACAATTGCTGCTAGTGTTCAGTCACAATTTTGCAATTGCCACTATTGCAAATTTATGACAAACAAGCTCTAATATGCCTAAAATAAATGAACATGACTAAACAGTTTGTTTATTGTTGTCATATACATGCTGTATATTTATATTCAAACTATCTCTACTTTACCTTGCTTCAGTCCCTTATATACACGTATACACACTCTGGTCAGCCTCATGGAAGAAAATTGATGGGTTGTTTTTTATATTCCTTTAGACTGCAGACCACAGACATAACTGTGCAGTGTAGATTGGGCTGTGGTGTACAGGGGGACTTCCTGCAGTATTTCACCCCAGGCACTGGAACCCTAATCTGGGCAGGACAGACAGCCTGTGCGGGTCGCTCTGAAGGGAGAAGGGCCTCAACTTATGTGCCTCGAGGAAGCACAATGCAGAAGGTTTCCTGAACATTAACCTGGGGGCTATATAGTAATACTGGTGCAAAGAATTTACATGCATGTGGGTGCAATAAAAATCAAGTGACTTTATTCTTGATTTATTAATTCAAGGTTTGGTAACACACACACGCACGCACGTACAATTGCACACACACACACACACAGAATATTCCAATGCATATCCTATAATACCTATAATACCTTATAAAAGGTATTTATAATATCTTGTAAAAGGTCTATAATACCTTTACAGTATAGGCTACATTTATTCATTTAGCAGATGCTTTTATTTAAAACAACTTATAAATGAGAAAACATTTTGTCTAAAGAAATAGTAATAAGCTGTTTTTACATGTAGGACTAGTGTTGGTAGGGAAAAATGAACAACATAGAAGATATAGGTTTTTAAAATAGTCAAGTTAGACTGTGGATAGTATACAGTACCATTTTCATTTGATTCTTGAAGGTTGTGATGGCTTCCACTATTCCATCAAACAGGAAAGGAATAGGTTAGTTTATTGCAAGTGATTTGTTGTCTCATTACGATGGAATAACCAGCCATTCCCATTTTAAAGAGCATACAGTGAAAAAGCAAGATGGGACATATAGCTGTAGTGAATTGAGAAAAGAGGGTGAATTAGCTCAAAATGAAAGAAAGCTATATGTTAACATTGTCATTCATGTGATTTGAATCAGCAGGGTTGCCAGATCGGTGTAACAAAACCAGCCTATGGCCAATTAAAACTGATGCAACACTGGCCCAACCCAATAACCAACACTAAATATACCACATAAAATATATATTTTACCAACACAGTTATGGATTTCCCATAATTTCTTCTTGAATTTCTTAAAATCACTGTATATTAGTAATCATAAACACATTATCTTTCATAAATATTTTAATTTCACATAAACAAAATCCTTCCACCTTTAACCCACAGAATGACCGTTTAAAGTTGCCCAGTTCCGCAGGAAAACTGTGGACTTGGCAACCCTGCTGACACCGATTATCTGATGGCGTCACAAAAATCGTCTGTGTACATGCAATGTAAAATGTAAAGTTTAAATAGCCACCATGCTTTTGCTTTAAAACTATGGCATTCACAAGCCAGGGGTTAACTACACCATGCTAACCATTGAAACCCTGACCTCCTTTACAAACCACACTCACCAACATTTTCCCAGACGCTAACCAACTGTAACTGTAAATCTTGTTTTGTATGTATTTCTGTGTTATTCAAACTCTCGTCTGTTGTTTGTTCTTGTTACTTAGTTACCACACACACCTCTGCTATTCCAGCCTCTCTCATCGCCCTGGCAACCGAGCCATCCCATTGCTTCCCCTCCACTAGCACACCGGCCTGTCCCAAGGCTGACCCCTCCCCCTCGCTTCCCTTATTTCCCATCCTTTGCACCTCTCCTCGCAGCCTCCCGCAGCAGTCGGGGGGGGGGGCTGGTGGTGGTGGTGTAGGGCACAAAATGATGGCAAAATTCACACACACACACACACACACACACACACACACACACACACACACACACACACACACACACACTTTCTATAGCATCTCTCTTTTGTTCTGATCTCCTCTGGGAGAAAATAATTCTTCCCTCCTAGTGTGAATTCTTTCACTCGTGATTTCATTTGCTCAAGACAATGAAAATGCTTTAGTAAATGTTTCTTACCTTTACGCATTTGGCAAACACCTTTATCCAAAGCGATCCAAATGTTTGGTTCGTAGAGATCTAATATGTGATAGAATTGTTTCCTTCATTTTTTGAGCTGTATATATGATTGTATATTATATATTAAAATATAAAAACAGTAATCAGTTCCAGAATCATTTTTTACTTTCTTTTGAGTTTTTCTTTTCCTTTCTTTTTTGCAAAACATCACAATTAAAATACAAGAATAGTTGCAGAGAGAGAATAATTCTAACCATTGTGGCTCTTAAAGCAAAATGTTAAATGAGTGCAATGCCATGTTTACTATGTCAGAGTGTCAACCAGATACTGACACTGAATTATTTACAATATTATATGTGTAGTATTAACACAGTATTAATAATCACAGTTATTGTCAATACTATATTGCAAAATCTTCAATCAGTTTGTTTCGTCGGAATAGATCCCATGACCTTTGCGTTGCTAACACAATTACCAATTAAGCTACAGGACATTGTGCATATGTATGAAGAGATGAACATTAGACTAGTATTCAGTTTTTAAGCACAATTGTAGATAATAAAACAGAAAATAAAAAGTGTGGTATATTGTATACTACCGCACAGTATGACAGTAATATGGGAAATACTATAGTCTAGTGCAGTGCAGTATGGGAAGATATGGCACGGCATAGCATAGTGTATTGTGGTGCAGTATAGTGTAGTGTAGTGTGGTGTGGTGTGATGTGGTGTGGTATGGGATAGTATGGTATGGTGCAATATAGTATGGTGCGGTACAGTACAGTACAGTACAGTGCAGTACACCATGGTATAGTATATCATAGCATGGCATAGTAAAGTGTGGTGTGGTGTAGTGTAGTACAGGACAGCATGTTGTAGTACAGTACAATACAGTACAGTACAGTACAGTACAGTACAGTAAAGTATATTGTGGTGTAGTACAGCACAGCACAGCACAGCACAGCACAGCACAGCACAGTACATTATATTGTTGTGTGGTGTGGTGGTGGTATGGTATGGTATGGTATGTATGGTATGGTATGGTATGGTATTATAGTATAGTACAGTACAGTACAGTACAGTACAGTATATTGTGGTGTAGTACAGCACAGTACAGCACAGTAGAGTATAGTACAGCACAGCACAGCACAGTACAGTACAGTATCATATCGTAGCACATCATGTAGCGTAGTATAGTATAAGTATAGCATAGCATAGCATAGCATAGCACAGTATAGTATATTGTAGTGCAGTACAGTACAGTACAGTACAGAATAATATACATAATATATTATAATATGATGAATGTAAACATGATTAATTTAGCACATTCTTCTCACAGCTTCAACTGACAGCTTCATTGTGTTCCTCATGCTTGAATTGTAGAAGTGATTCATCAGGACTGTGCAGTTAGGTGTGATAGACACTAGAGGACAGCATTGGTTATCATGTTTAGAGCAATAGGTTTCATTAGGACAGTGACTGGCTGAAACAAAGAATCAGGATGAAAAACTTGAAGAGCAGAACACAAAAGACGGAGCTGGAGAAAAGGATCACAGTGAGAGAAGTGGATGGTAGGAGAAAGAGACTAATTTAAGTTGTGAGAAAAGGGTCAAATTGGTGAAGCCCAGGGCATTGCTGCTGCTGTAGCACTCAAATGAGACTTCAAGAACATTTCTTTCTCTCCGATGACCTGCAGAGACTAACACACGCCTGAAAAAAGGAAATAAGAAGAGAGAGAGCTTTGTATATTGAGGACAATGGTTATTTCCCCTCAAACGATTAACAGAGCAGAGAAGGAATATAAGTACAGCGACAAAAAACAGAGGGGAGGAAAATTGAGACAAAGCCCAAACAAAAGCATTGGTCTTTGAGTGAACGACATGGTCTGTAAACACTTTGACACAGGCAGCTTTATGGATGCTACATGCTTGGTTGACCTCAGGACACAAACTAAAGGCAGGTAGTGGTCAAAGGTCAGACGAATGAAAAAAGAAATAGATCCAGACATATTTAAAGGGACAGTTCATCCAAAAATGAAAACTGTCATGATTCATTCACCCTCATGCTGTTACAAACTCAAATAATGTTCTTTCTTCTATCAAACACCAATAGAGCCTGACAACCTCAGTCACCTATCATTTTATTGCGTCTTTGTCAATACAATGAAAGTGAATGGAGTCTGCCACTGTCATTCTTCCTTAAATGCGAGAATATTTAATACGAAATGTTTCAAATGAAGAGAAATGTGTTCATTAGTGTGGATATTTGTGGATGCTTCTGAGTGGGTGTCTCTATAAATGGACATTACATCTTCTGACCCGCTATATTAAAAAGAAAAAAATGTGTTAACAAATTAGCTTCTGCTAATGCTGACCCTGATATGCAAAACAAGAAGAGTAAGGCTGTTTGTTGCTAAGGTTTAAAGTTGTTGTCAGATTCACACATATGTCTGCCTCATTAGACTGGACTGTCATAGTTTGATGTTAATGTACAAGCTTACGCTGTATTCACAGAGAAGCCATAACAGGTAGGTTGCACTCTTTGGAGAACACAAAAGTAGATATTTTGAAGAATATACAACTTTGGACCCCATTGACTTTCATTGTCTGAACACAAAACCATTGAGACATTTCTCAAAATATCTTCTTTTGTGTTCCACAAAGGAAAGAATAACATATAGTAAATAAGAGTGAATAAATTATTTTATACTCATTTTTGACTAATTCGTATGAACTCGTACGATCTCAGTCGTACGTTTTAGTATGGTTTGCTTTCGCTCCAGTGATGTTAGGTTTAGGGGCGGGGTTATGGGCGGGCCTTCAGTATTGCTCAATCTTACGTTTTTGTACGTCTCGCAACGTATGAATTCATACAAATTAGCCACCTCGTAAAATATTTACGACTTTCAGTGATATCAGGTTGGTGTGTTTCAGGGATCCTGACACAGACATTTCAACTGCATCCCAGGTCTTTGGTGTCTGCAGGCACCATTTTGATTATAGAAGATGGATAGAGGATCGTTAAACAGCTATTATGGTCGTGTACAGTCTTAGGACAGCCCGGTAATGAGGTGCAGCAGAAGGGATTGATGGGTGTTTGGCTCCACGGTGTTTCAAGAGACCAATGCTGCCCTAGATTCAAGTACTGGGACACCACAAAACAGACAAACAATAAATCGACATTGACTAAGAATCATCACTTAGCTTTTACTCATTTTTTTGGTATTTTAATCAAGAAATTTACATTTGGCAGACACTTTTATTCTAAATGAGTTTACAGTTACAGTATGTGCTTTCTCTAGGAATCAAACCCACAACATTGAACATTGGCATTGCTCAGTTAAGCTACAAGAGCAGTATAGGAACAAGCAACAAATATGGAAGCAAAACGATTGATTGCTGTGAGTGTGACCAATAAAGATTTTCCTTCAAGTTCAGTCATGTTCCCTTGTTCTTGCTTTGTATCTGTCATCCGCAGCATCATATCTCTCCAAATCAATTTCAATACTTTTATTTTCAACAGATGTCTGACACACAACTTGAAGTCGGCCACAGCTCATGTGATGATAACGTGAGATATCGATCAAGACAGAATCAGTTGTTGTTACTGTTCTGTTGTTCATCTATTTCATCGGATGCACGTGCCTGGCCTGAAGTTAACTTCTGGTCTGTGTTAGCTGATCGATCTGACTAGTGGCTAATAACTACTTATATATTATTTAATTTATATTAATATTATATAATATTTCTTTACATAAATAATTTGTTAAATGGGTCGTGTAACTTTGTTGCATTAGCTTAGCCAAGTAACGGTTCTTCAACTGGTAACCCAAAATAATACTAAAAAATAAAACCCCAAAAATAATAAGACTAGACATACTTTTAACTTGCTAGCTAATGTCATTTACTTGTTATTTCTTTTGCTTGTTATCAGAAATAATCTGCAGGGACTCTGTTCTTTGTGGATGTGTACCGGAAGTTAAGTTTGGGCCACAAAAGCATGCATGCGCAGTAACGTTTGTATGTGTTGCTTTGAAACCGTCTATTCAGCACCCTGAGCACGACCGTTGGTGTTGGCGCACAACCAAACGATAGATGTTTCCTTCTTAGACCTCAAAGATGGTAAAGAGCAATGACAATTGTGCAAAATCTGCACTTTCTACTTTGTGAGGAAGTTACATATCACTGAAACTCACTTTGTTCTAAGTTGCATTTAATGACACACTTACCTCTAAAGTGACTTGTATTGTTTAAAATTTGTATGCTAATTTTTCTCATCTAAGAAACATTCACCAACATTGTCATTTCAAACCTGTATGACTTTCTTTCTTCTGTAAAACACAAAAGAAGATATTTTGAAGAATTTTGGTAACTGAACAACAGCGCTACCCATTGACTTGCATTGGTTTTGTCTGTCAATGCAATAGATCTCTTTAATTCTGCCTTTGCATTGACTGGCAGAATAAAAGAAAAATTTGCAAGCTCAAATCTACAATCAGCATAAAACATTTTGTATTGCCAGAAATGGAAACAGAGTCCAAATTAAATGCACACAAGCCAAGCGAGCATAAGCAGCACACTGTACCCTACACCCACTCACAGCCTCTGCTGATGACTGCCGTCATAGCAACAGATAGACATAACTACCACCCATACAACTAGAGCACACACACACCTAGACAGTCCCACCAAGAGCTAGACGCAAATCGAACAAGGACAAATAGATAATATAAGCGCTCATATAATGTATTTCCAAAGCTGTCTGGGTTCTGCAATTGTCCACATTCTTAAATCTTATTCAATGTTTTTTGAGGCATATAAAACATGTTTGAAGTTTCAGCATGCCACACTAACTACTCGATAGTAATAAATCAGAACAGTCCCAAATGACAAAATAGCGGCCCGAACCAGCGGTTGTGATTTCGACAGACATAGTGACACACATTTCAGGGAAGAGACTTTAGTGGGTAACCACAGAGGACTGACCGCTCTTCTCTTCCAGCAGATGTTCGCTTCTCTCTTGGGCCAGAGCTGAAAAGGGGAAAGGGAGGCAGGGAGAGAGACAGCAGGATTTTGAAACTCACTTTCACTTCCTAAAGTGAAGGGCTATTTTAACAAAGCTCCTTCCACTGAGTGCATTGTTGTTCATGCACTTTCATACATTTTAGAAACTCTTCGTTTGTGTTTTTTAATCAGAATAAAAACACAGACTGATACTGTAACTAATGTATGTCTGCTGGGGGCAGGGTTTGCTTTCTGGGAATGAGGGTGTAGGTGACAAAGAAAAATAAGTGTTTGAAATATAGCGTTATTAATGCACGTTTGTAGCAGCAGATATCCTCTGTCCTCACTGAAACAGGAAAAACTGTTTTAAGGTTCTGCAGAACATCAATGAAAAAGTGGATTTTCTATATAAAAAGTTGAAAGCTCTTTTAAAATCTTTCTCTTATTTTCACTAGACTGCATGTGTGTGTATGTTGTGTCTGACTCAGACACAGCAGCACTTGGCGTTATAAAAACGTGCTCATGCAGCCCGGCACAGAATGTCCATGCTCAGTGTTTACTCAAGGTCTCCTGGATCGCCCACACTGTTTCATGATCTGAAATACTATATCTAATCATTCAATGAGCACTCTAGGAATTTGTGTTGGCAGAGCTCCTGTTAGTTCAGGATTATGATTAAAAGCTTATTAATAATCCATATTTAATTGTTTTCTTTTATTATATACTTTTATGATAAATGCTGGAATGCAAATTAAGACTTTTAATATTGGAGATGCTGTGATGTGTGTTGCACATGTTTTTTGTGGAACAAAAGTGTTTGCAATTAGACTTCAGATACAACGTGTACATTTTTATAACATAACATTTAAAATATTAGTAACTCCACAGATGTCTGTTTTCTTTCTATTTCTCACTTCAATTTACAAGGGAGACACCTAAGACAAAGGGTTACACTTAAAAGATACATGAAGAACTGAAATCTCCAGTTCTGTATTTATTTATTCACCCTCATGTCATTTAAAGCCTGTATATGACCCTTTCTTCTGTGGAACACAAAAAACGGTATATATGGTATTTGGTTTTGTCAGCTGGGTCCCACCAACATTCTGTGAAATATCATCTTTCGTGTTCATCAGAAGAAAGAAAGTCATGTGGTTTGGAATGACATGAGTGTGAATACATTTTCATGTTTGGTTAAACTATACTTTTAAGTCCATTAGGGTTAAATTAACCTATGATAATTTTTTTCCTCGAAACAGTTTGAGTTAAATATTCAAATTATTGTATTTATAATCTACAATAAACATGGACTTTAACTGCATATATTAGGATTTTATTTCCTACCACAATTTTTACCCGTCCTTTCATATTCGTTTTAAAGGAAAAAAATACAACTTTCTTTTTATTAAATGTTTAACCAGACAAATTGAAAAAATATACATACATTTCTTTATAATAAAACCTAAAAGCAAACGCTTGGTTGACCATTCAGCTCCCTCGATATTGTGGGACAGTCCCCTGCTTTGTGTTCGTTTGGGTTATCTGAAAGGGTGCACTTCCTGGATCTGATGCGCACCCGGTCCCACCGCGCATGGGACGCCGCAAATCTATCAAGCCTTGTGGGTTAGGTAGTCCGCCTGTTATCTCAAATTACAGCGAACGCGCACAGTCCATTCTCCTCGTGGACAGGCGTCGGGTCGGGACAGCGCACCGAGCGTCGAGCTCATTCTAACAGGTGGTAAGCGATTTCAGGTGGAGCTCAAAGGGAGGTGTGCGGTTCATCTCACTGAGCCTCCGTAGCTGCATCTGCCCGACCAGTGTACGAGCTTCAACGAACGCTAAATAATACTTACTCGGATATGTTTATTAAAGCAGCCTGATCGTTTTATTTCAGATGTAGGTTTTCAGGCAACAGTACAGGGACAGTTTCTCTTAATTAGCCCACGGGCTTCAGCATACAGGTGGGCGAAAGCCGTTTCTAGGACGGCCCCCTCTTTCAGTTCCTCAATAGGGGATACGCGGACTGTCATTTATTTGTCATCCTTTGGGACAGAGGAAACGGCTCGGGCTCAGTTAACAGGTGCGAGAAAAGAGAAATACGCTGGCGTGCGGCACGCTGTTTGGGCATTTGAATAACATTTATATTTACAGTCGTGGCGAATTAGAAGATAAATTCGTATATCTCGCTCACAAATAGCATTTTCGGACCCTCTTTCGTATTTGAAAGAGACAACGCTATGTCGACTAAAAAACGAATGGATTTAACGAAAAGGAGCCGAAGCCCCGCGGTGTCCGAGGGCGAAATGTTTGGGGATTTTCAAGAGTGGTGCCTCCGCACTTACGGCGACTCCGGCAAGACAAAGACGGTCACCCAGCGAAAATACAACAAAATCCTTCAGACCCTTCTGCAGAACGAAGACCCGGAGGGCGTATATGTCGAGAGCAGCCACATCAACGCCAAATTCAAGTTCTGGGTGAAATCCAAAGGTTTCCAGGTGGGGAGCACTGGCGGCGAGGAGATCGAGAACGGGGCAGCTGACAGACGGGTCCTGTACGTGCCCATCAAGGCAACGGTTAGTAGGGTCGCTTTCTTCCACAATCTGCGCTTCCCGCACCATGACGCGCGTAACAGCGCGCGTTATTTGCCCATGCAAATCATATTAAAGCCACGCGCACAATGGCGCACGTTGAATGTCGATCTCCTTTTTTTGCTATCACTTTCAGGTCTCCGGTAACCACTTGTTCGTGTGTCACTTTGATGGGTAACGGTGGCAGCTTTGCCAGCTGAATGTGGGGCAGGGGTTTTGGAAAGCTTAGCTGTCTCACCACTGACAATCATTAGATCTACAGTGAGCTTGGTTAAATGTATCGTTTTCTTTTATTACGAATATAATTACATGTTGTTTCAGTGCGCATACTTGTACTTTGACCCTCAGTCATGCATAGAATCTGCATCATGTGAGTTTTTTATTGTAAGTAGTTGTTGAGGTTTGAGTTTAGTGAAATTTTTAAACATTAGAGAAAGTGCCCCACCTAATGTAGTACCCAAACCACAACTTTAGTAGACAAAACATTGTTATATGGGCACTGTGTCAGATAATAGTTATCTAAAGCGTACAACACATCCCGGGACAAAAACTTTTCCCATATCACAATTTATTCTCATAAAATGATATTTGCAACTATGCATTTTAATAATCTTCTATACCAATGACTTGTATAACCTTTGCTCGTGCCATCTTAAAGATGATTGATCTTCTTTTTCTTAGCCGTAGAGTTCACGTTTCCAAGCCGTTGACTTTATTCTAATAATTGACTTAACCCAAACACACCTGCTGATTTGGTTCACCTGTGTAGCTTAGTGAGACAATGTGGTGGTGTGTCGTACTATTGTTGAGAAGACTAGAAACGTGTTTGTACGAGAATGTAAAAGCAATCGAGGGAGAGAGAGAGAGGTAGACGGAGTGAGCGGGTCAGCGCTCAGCAGCACAAGTAAAATAATGAAGAACCCACATAATAATTCATCTCATAACCATCTTCCATATAAAGAAATCAGATGTGACGGTAAAGTTGAAGAGAATATCGCCTCTGTTCTCTGTGTACCCTGATAATGAAGAGGAGGCTGGCCCAGATTTGTACTATTCAAATATTATTCTCTCTCTCTCTCTCTCTCTCTCTCTCTCTCTCTCTCTCTCTCTCTCTCTCTCTCTCTCTCTCTCTCTCTTTGAGTATGTGTGTGTTCTGAGATACTGAGAGAGATTCCTTCCCCATTTGGCTTATTTTGGGTTGCAACACTTCGGGTCAAACCCAATGGCTGAATTCTTAAGTCTTAACACTTGAGATGCACCGATACTACATTTCTCCACCAATACCGATAGCCGATAGTTCAGTGTTTATATTGACTCGCATTTACTCAATTCTGAAGATTAAATTAATATAACTTTCGGAACGTTATTAATTCATATAATGACTATTAATATTGAACATGTTTTTTAAAATTTTCTAAACACAGAGCACCAAATTATTGCATTTTCCTGTCCTCTTTTGATTGACAGGATGTATCGAACCAGATCAGTGGCTTTTTTTTAACATAGCCGCTTATTGGCCAATATATCAGTGCAAATGTACTTAACATCTATTGAAAGCATAGTAACGCAAAGAAAAAAAAATTCCATTATCCTTTAAATTGCGAATTGAAAATAAGCTCAATGGAAACACGTTAAAATGTTTTTGCGCTCACATGAAGTGTTTTTTCAGGCAATTCGAAAAAGGAATATTTCACAAAACTGCAATGGAAATGTTTTTTTGTTTTTGCATTTACAGGTCACATGACATACGTAAAAAGTCACATGATCATTATTTAAAGATGGCGCGGTGTGTCTGAGTCGGAGTTCGCCATGATTTTTGGAATGAATTATCACGAGAGGATGTGTTTTAGTCTCATAACATTTGTTACTGGAAACGTCGTCATTTCGCAAGTTTTTTATATTGTTGCAAAAGTTTTGTGCAAATCTGGAAACATGGCTATTGAAAATCTTTAATGCGATAAAATTCTGTTTTTAATATGAATTAATCCACATAAAGTGAATTATTTCAGCTTAACTTTGAAGTCACCAAATGGAAGTGCTATGTGTTTAGAGCAGGACAGCTGGTTTGTCTAAACAGGTGTGGTGGTGTTAAATGGTTTTTTGTATTTGCAATTTTTTGTCACCACTAGGTAAAGATAAAGCATGTATGTTTATAATAGATTATTCCAAAGGTCCCCTTCATGTAACATGAAAACTATCAGAATTGCAGTCTGTTGTTTATCTTTCATTGTGTATGTACAGTAGTAGTTTGATGTCAAGAGTTAATTGATCAATAAGATAATGATTGTACTCTTATAATGACTGACATACTGTATTCTCTCAGACACCTGGTGTATTACTCATCAAAGCTCCCAGCTCGAAATAATGTGAAATACAGCAGCCATCATCCACATGTGTAGATCAGTCCTCATCTGATTCATTTGACCTTAAGTGACTTTTAGCTATACTTCATAACACGACAGTAACGTGAGAATGACAGGATTGGATTGTTTAGGGAAAGAGAGGAAAATAATAAAAGATAGAGTGGATTTTTTTCATACTGTATGTGGCAGGAGGAGGAAGATGCATAACTATCAGATGGAGCGGGGAAAGCGATGGGGATTTCAGGAGAGAGAGAGAGAGACAGAAAGAAATGATGTTGGGAATGAGAGAGGGGCTGAGGAAACAGTCATAGGCATCACATGCAGTTGACACCAGCTTCTGTGGACACTATTAATAGCTTCCAACGTTCCTCTCTTTCCTCTTCTCACTCTCTATCTCTCTCTCTCTCTCTCTCTCTCTGAGCAACTGTTGCAGAAGAAACTGGTTCTGGCTTTGGCTTGTTGTGTCCTGAAGCTAACAGATAAGGGTTTTGTGGGATGAGGGGTAAGGAAGTCAGAATTTTAAGAGAGGATAAAACAAACAAAAAGCAAACTTTGTGGTGGTGAAAGGATGCTGTGGAGAGTAGGCAGGGCTTATTTTTTAAAGTGTTGATGTTATTTTGCCTCACAATACTGAAGCGTAGGGCTGTCAGATCAAATTTTCACGTTTGCAGCCAAAAGAATTTTAGTCAAATTGCTATTAGTCAATTTCATCTTTAATTTTGTTTTTTTAGTTTTTCCTTTTTTGGGGCAACTGAATACAATTAGACTAGATTTAGAGAGTTTGTTGCATTGTGGCTCTTAAGGCAAAACTTGAAATGGCTGCTGAATTATTTACAATATTAAGACGGTTTGATTAAACGTACAAGCCTGGCTAGTCTTGCTAGTGGCTAATAATATAACTATTTATATTTTATTTTATTTATATGAATATTTTAATGTATAATAATTGTATTTAATAAACAATTTGTTGAATTTTATTGTAGCCTATATTAATTTTATTACATGAATGGGTCGTCTAACTTTGTTGCATTTAAATTTAGCCAAGTAGCGGTTCTTTCACTGGTAACCCAAAAATGCTTTAAACTTGCTAGCTAATGTCATTTACTTTTGACTTACTGTTATTTCTTTTGCTTGTTGTCAGAAATAATCTGCAGGGACTCTATTCTTTGTGGATGTGTACCAGAAGTTAAGTTTGGGCCACAAAAGCGCGCATGCGCAGTAACATTTGTTTAAGTTGTTGCTTTGAATATCACAGTTATTGATAATATCAGTATATTGTGACGCCCCAACTGTAACATTATCCTAATCCATACGTTTTTTACATTCATATTTTCGGGGAAAAATGAAAATGAGCATTACTCCCAACGGTGCAATAAGGTGAAATGTACTATGGCATAGACCAACCGACACTTTAATAGTTTTTATACAACCGATATGCAAAGTAAGAATATCAAACCATACAATGTAGGTGAAATTCTGTGAGGTAACACAAAATGTTTAGCATGACTGGAAACAAAAATGATACCCCAGGATTTATTTATTCTGCCCATTCCTCATAAAGACATACTTTCCTTGACCATCAGCTCTCTTCTCTGTCCACAGTTGTGTGTGTGAAGTATCCTCAGTTCCACCTAAGGGGCCTGTTTATCAGTCCCTTTATCTCAGAGCCCTAAAAGAGCCAGAACTGCATTTTTGTTGTGTTTGTGGTCAACAGCGTGCAGGTGTAGACAGGAGATCATGGGTGTGCTTGTGTCAGTTGTCAACACTGTTGACATCATCAAGTGGCAATCCTGCAGATCAGTCACTCAGTCGTGACATGTTTACCACCAGTGCACATGCAGTTGACATGTCTCGTGTCATTTTCAGTTACACATATGAGGGAATAATCACTGTAAAAAAACATTTTCGGGCAGCTGGAGCAAACAAAATGTAAAAAAAATTCTGTAAAATTACAGGATATAAGAATATATAATAAATAGTTTTCCCCGTTTTTCTTGTAAATTTGCTGTCTTTTTCTGTAATTTTACTGTAAACTGTAAAAGAACAGTTTTTACCCTGTTTTCCACGTGTTTCTTGTCAATTTTATCTTGTACATTTTTGACCGTATTTCAAAAATACATGACAAATTTGCAAAACAAAACAGTAAAATTCCATTTTTTGACATTTAACATAGAAAATCTGTAAAAAACAGATCATTTTATTTTAAAAATTATGTTTATTTTTACAGTGTGTGCACTGTATTTTGACAACGTTGAGTTTCTTTTATAAAAAGGGATGATTCACCACAAAATAAAAGGTTGTCATCAATTATTCAATGAATTTCTGAATTTGTGACTCTTCTGTGGTACACAAAGAAGATATTTTGAAAAATGTCGTTGTGGTTTCGTGTCCATACAGTGAAAGTCAATGTGGGGCAATGTTGTTTGGTGACCAACATTCTTCTTTTGTGTTTTTCTGAAGACACAAAAGAAGAAGTCATACAGGTTTGGAATGACATGAGGGTGAGTAAACCCAGGGGTAGGGAAGCAGCTGGTAAGATTAGTGTCTGTTTGTTGTATGAGAACACTGATTGGTTAATTATTCAGAATAAGTAAAGAATTGTTTGCAAGAGTATTTAAAGTTGTAGTTTGTCACATTCACTGTGTGGTGTGAGTCAACAGGGTCTCTCGGTTTATTTTCCAGAAATAAGAAAACCAGAGAAAACATTGCTTTCCCACTGTCCTCTCCACTTTTCCTCAGATGACCCGCACACACACGGAGGCAGTGGTCCTGACCCCCCTCTTCTAGCTGAGCAGCTGTAGATGTTACTCCTGCAGTAATTGTGCTTGTGAGTGTTCAGGATAACAGGAGTACAGGAGCGGTGGGGGGAGCAGAAGATCAAGCGAGGGAAAGAGATGTTGGTCTGAAGATGGGTGCATAGGGATGTTTGTAGGGCAGTTAGTGGTCAATTTGTTCTCTAGTACAGTACATGCACACTGTGTTCTCTTCTCTATAGTGCTCGATTTTAAGTCACTATGGGTAACTATGGTGAAAAATCGTTTTTTTACGTTTTCTGAAGAAAGTGTGAGTGGTCCTTGTCGTGCTGACAAATTATTGGATGTTGTGATGGTTGCAGAGTGGTTTGAGTGTTTTTTAGCACATGGCTTACGGTTACAAGAGCGTTGCTTGCTGGTGAAAGTGATTGCCATCAAATTTCCGATTTATTTCTTTATATTTGAGAACATTATTTACTTTTAGTATTAAAGAAATGTTTACATATGTTTATAATCAACATTTCTCTCACTTTTTCAGTGTTATAGTTTTTTTTTAAAAGTTTTATTGTCTTTTCATTAAATTAGCTCTTATATATTTTTTATTATTTATAAATTATTTTATTATATTTTTTTTTTTTTTTTTTGATTTTGTCATTTTATAATATATATTGCTATTTAAAACGATTTAAGTATTTAGTTTTTATTTATTTTCAGTTATTAATATTAGAGCCTCAACTTTGTTGCTAAGGCAACATTTCTTTAAGTTCTTCCAATTCTTTTTTTAAAATAATACATTCTTTTTTTATTTCAATTAACAGAATTATTTTATAATTTTAGTAAGCTATAATAGCCGTGTTTTGTTTAGCTTCTTGGATTTATTTTTGTACGGAGCTTGCAGTGTATTTTGGGAATTGTATGTATCCTTTTGTAAAATTCTTCCATAAAATGTAATTAAAATGAGGTCATATCCTTCACGTCTAGAGGTTCCCATGTGATACATCAAATAACAATCGACGTAGGCATGTCTTTAGGTTTTAGGAGTATGTGCGTGGAAAGAAAAGGAGATACAGAGATTAGATCCGAGCACAACATCACACTTTATCATAGTGGAACTAATTGATTTTAATAAAGTTGGTGTGAAGCCCCTTTTGATATCTGCAAATAGAGTGACTCATCCTGAATATTCATGGGATATTCATGAGGTTCACATGTAAGGCACTTTCACAAAAAACAAGCTTTTGGTAAAGTGAACGGTCTATAATTTGACCACCCCAGGAGAGCAGCCGGTTTCAGCGCTTTATAGATTTAACTGTGCAGAGAAGACAGATGCAGGACTGAGAGAGTGATTATTTATGAATTAGAGAAAAGAGGAAGTGTCGTTTCACTACCCTGGAAATCTAACAAAAACACACACGCACAGCTGGAGGGAGCTAATGACAGGCCAAAATGATTAGTTTCATTTATCACCCATGAACAGAGAAATGAAATAAGTCGAATTTTCCTGTTAACTAGAAAGAGATTAATGTTACGAGACAGTACAGAAACTTTGTCTGCTGAGGCGAAGAGCATTTCGAAATAACTGAAATAACCACGCAGTGATGGCGTAGACAGGACCAGTCCTTGAATCAGTGAATATTAAGATGTAAGCCCAGACCTTAAAACACTAGAATCCCACAAAGAAGAAAGATATCTCTTTCAAGTATCCTGCAATTCCAGAGAAAAACATCCAGAAATCTCCAAAATGTCTTCATTAGAGTTTCAAAAGATCTGTGATCATTTGTACCCAAATTCTAAATATTTTACCTATACAATTCAGTTTACACCTCCAGACTCTACTTTAACAATTGTCTCAGTCCGCTTGTTAGGCTGCCGTCACGCACTACCATATATGGCAGGTCATATATACCGTTCACGGGTCCAACCCCTCTATCAGATGCCATAACCAAATAACAAAAATGCCGAAACCCTTCAATCCCATCCTTTATCTCCATAACGAAATCATACTGGCCATACTGCAATTCATTTTTTACAAATTATTACAATATTGATGTCAGAGATTCCGTGAGCCTGGAGACTGTAGTGTACTTTGTGATTGCGATTAAATGTGTAATATGAATAAACAGTGCTCATAAAAGGCTGTTTAAATAATATCTTCCATTCAAATGAGTGGAGGCTTGGACTCGTAAAGCAGATTGTTTGTATTATACTAAGACTAATGCCTTAAGTATAGTTACTTTTTTCTTGGACTGTGCGCATATGCGTACACAAGTGTTCAATGCGATGTGCGTTGTGACAAGTTGCAATACCTCTCCTGGCCTACAGGGGTCAGTAAGGAGCAGGTCTTGCACAATGCAAACTAGGGTTGTCACGGTACCATAAACTTATCTTACGATATTATACCAGTATCACGATACCAAGTAGTATAGTATACGTGCTTTCATTGTTGTAAAACAACTGTGAACTCAACTCTTCAGAGCTATGAAAGAGCAACCTCTGATCAGTACAGCTTTCCTCTAGAATATTACCTTTACTGTATAATAAATTAGATAAAAATCATTTGGTTTAACAATAAATTTAATTGGTGATTTATATTCCAAAAATGACTTTACATAATACTACATGCATAACTTACATGCACTAACATGGCTATTGCTGGACAAAAGTGAGAATCAACACTTCTGTAAATCTTCTGTTACACTTCCTTTAAATGCCCAAGCAAACACTATCAGCGGCTGATGCCGATAGCCTAAAACATCCCGATATCTCCTCTACTCACCTGCATCACTACAAATCTAGTGTTAACAGTAAACACACACTGTCACTCATCTTCATTTCCACTGTCAGCATCACACACACAGCACAGCGGCTGTGAGGTGAATGAGTGGCTGCCGTGTTCTGGTTTCCCTGCATTCCTACCGTTGCCATGGTGAAAAGTCTCTGTGCTCCAGCAGGATAAATTAACAATGTTTTAATTGGCTCTGAGCTCCGAGTTAAAGTGTGCGTTATCTTTTTCGCTGTCATTTGCACCCTATTACCATACACTCTGCATATCTATTCATTCAGGTGGGGGTGTGGATGGGTCCCTAGAAATCCTGATAGAGCAGCGTAACCCCAACTGTGTGTCCAATCCTATTTCCACTCTTCAAATCAAACCGGACTGATTAACTGTGCTTTTTCCAGCACACACACACACACACACATACACAGCTCGGCCCTCGAGAGGTAATATGGCCAAAACGTACCACGTCAATTCGCTTGGGAACTCAGAGTACCTCACCAATAGAATGCCCGGCACTCTAATCACACGCTTTATCTGGAAAAACAAGCAAAGGACAGGGAGAAATGAGGAGGAGAGATGGAGAGAGAGAGAGAGAGAGAGAGAGAGAGAGAAATAAGAAAAAGTTAAGGGTGGGTGAACAGCCTTAAGGGATTGAGAGAGGGCAGATCAAGAGGCAGTGGCTTTGTTCGAAAACCTTTTTTTTCTTAGAGGTTGCTCTTTTAAAGCTCTGGAGAGTTAATGGAAATCGCAGTTATGTTTCTTTTATGTGTTAAGTTTGTGAAGTATCTCTTAAAATTATTCATAGACATACATTACAAATAATTTTCAGCATACAAAAATCATAAAGCTAATGAAAAATATTTGAGTTCATATTGAATTTTCCTATCTTGCAACAGTTGTTATGAGAGGTTGTTGATGATAAATTCTGAAAGGGATCACTCAGATTTTTTTCAGTAGAAACATCTTGTAGGAGACGTTTTTTTTTATTAATGACCACTATGTAGACTCAACATAGGCAGCCACACAAACAGAAAAAATAAAGGTGTTAAACAATGCCATAAAATAACCATTTTGTTATGTTTGGCTCTATAAAGAATGCTAAAAAAATCCACAGAACATTTCATGGAACAAGGTTCTTTAGTGGCAAACGTTCTATACAAAAAAACTCAGCCAATGTTTGTGGATCTATTCAGTTTTTAAATCATTATATATTATTAAAAATAATTTAAAGCAAGGTTTTTTTTTACTACCTACTTTTTTTATTGAAATCAAATAAAATATTGGCGGAAAAATTATTATTATAATAATATACAAAACTAAAACAAAAATGAATTCATCTTATATAGCAACATAAAAAAATGAACAAATAAATAATAAAATGATAAAAGCATATAACAAAGTTGTTAAAAAAAAATTACAAAAATGTACATAAAAATCAAAATTAAAAGCTAATTTAAAATATTAGTATAAACGAAATAAATCTATAATAACTCTGCTCCAATTTCAAGCAACATAAACAGCATATATGGTTAATATTTGTCATTTATAAATGTAGATTTGAGTGAAAAAAATGTTTATGTCATTTGAACATTTTAAATAAACTTGAATATAAATGTCTGAGGTTGAATTAATAGCATTTACTTACAATTATTTGTATCATTTTGTAGTAAACATGCAAAAAGACCCAATCACCACACCACACAAGGGTTAAGGTGTTTCTCTCTAGGAACTTTCCGACCGAAAACGTTCAGGAATAAAGTTATGGAATGAAAAAATAAAGAGGGCTGTCATTCGTGAATTAAGTTTTCCCTCAGGCCATTTCCAAGAGGCCATTTAGTGATGTTAGCCGTTTGACAGCGATGTCATTTAAGCGTGTTTGCCAAACAACCAACAACAGATGTTCGGCCAGTCAGCGCTTGCTTACGCCACGGATCGTTCTTATCCTGATGGTTTAGACCCTGTCTCGGATAAGGAGCTAAACGATGCATTCCAAATGGGATATATCGCCCTCCAAAGGGGACTTGGGATTGAAAACAATCATGGCCGCCATATTGAAGGGTCATTCCAAACCGAAGTTCTCTTAACTGGCCGCTTCAAAGGGCCCTTCGAAATGAAGGATTGAAGGAATGAAGGAATAAATATTTCAAACCTCACTTCATTCACCATCTTGTATATTTTGCTTGCTCTCTCCACAGAGGACACATGCAATGCTGCTTCAGAATTTGGCTACATTGACATTTTTGTAGGCCGTATAATTAAGTTGCCCACCTTTCAGAACAACCATTGCGACCAAAAAGCTCGACTATGATGCCTAGAAATGCTGCCTCCTCAGGCAGCTCATTAGATTTTGAAACAGAGCGTGTGTGCATGAGTGTGTTCACTCCCTCAGGCTCTGTCCCTTAGCCCGCACAACACACACAGGCTCCATCATTTAGCCATCAGTTTGTTTATCTACGCAGCCATTTGCCAAGATTAGCCCATAAACTGTGACCGCCTGTCACAATTAGCACTAACCCAGTCAACCCCTTCCACTTGATCCTGTTCATCTCTCTCTGTTATAGATAAACCCAGTATACTGTCAGAATGCCATCCCTGCGCTGCATGTTTCCTCTGTGTTTGCCTGGTCTCTGGATGTGTGCCAAAAAGGGTACAAACCGTTTGTAGAGAATTAAGACATACAGGTCTGTCACGGTTTGGGGTTTTATTTCAGGTCCGTGAATGTTTGTGTCATTATCAACAGGTTTTGGGCCTTCCTCACAGGCACTTTTGAGTTTTGACATGTGAGGCAGGTGCTGGTATTTTGTAGTAGGAATGTGCAAAGCGAGATATGCACAGAAAAATAATTTATAGAAATGAAAAATGTAGTACATTACACTAGTTGACCATCATGACCTATCTGTATTTTAGAAATTGTTTGTTGTAAAGTTTGTATAATGTTTGCCAGGATGAGACGGGAAGTGGAGGTCTGTTTTTTCCGATCGGCTCAGCACACACGTCTGAAGTGCTCCTGCCCTCCGCCGCACTCTTTCGCTCATTTCCAGAAAGGCGGAGATGTGGGGGAGCCGTTGCCGTCGTTGCCGCTCCCGCCACGACCCAGCTTGTCTCCTAGCAACAGGGCTGTTTGGTCCGGGACCAGGGAGTGGAAGCAAGAGAAACAGAGTAGCAAAAGGAGCGAGTGTTGAGAGAGAGATTAAAAGGGGAAGTGGGAAAGCTGTAATTATCTGGTGCTACTGCAGGAGCGAGTGCCTGGAAGAGCAGAGAAGAGGGAGAGAGTGATGTGCTGGGTTAGAGGTGCAGAGAGGAGGTATAGAGGGGAGGGATGGAGTGAAAGTGTGAGGCTTTGAAAAGCAGCGGTAGCCTTGGAAATTGAATAAAGAAATGATTCCGGTTATTTCTTTCCTCATATTTTGTTCGTGTTGGGCGGTCTACAGTTGTGGCTGAAACCAAAGGCAGCAGTCTTGCTGTCCGGACAGCGTTTTACTGTAACTGTTTTTTCGGCATTTGATGGTTGTGATGCATAATTTTTAGTTTAAAGGGACAGTTCACCCAAAAATAAAAATTCACTAATAAAACTAAGTCATCATTTACTCACCTTTGAGTTGTTCCAAATCTGTCTACATTTCTTTGTTACAGAGAAAGATATTTGGAAAAACACTTGTAACCAAACAGATTTCTTGGACCCCATTGACTACCATAGTAGGAAAAATTACTTTATCATTTGTTTTTGTTCTGTTGAACACAAAATGAGATATATTGAAGAATGTAGGACAGCAAACAGTTCTGGGGCACTTTTGACTGCCATTGTCATTTTTCCTACTATGGTAGTCAATGGGGTCTAAGAACTGTTTGGTTACAAGCATTCGTCCAAATATCTTTCTCTGTGTTCAACCAAACAAATACAGGTTTGGAACAACTAGAGTAATTCATGACATAATTTTCATTTTTGGGTGAACTATCCCTTGTACAAAAAAAGTACTGCTTTGTTTCAGCTGCAAAAATCTGCCAGATGGGTAGACAGGATGTTATGTAAACATTGAATTTGGATATGCAGCAATTTCAGTCTTATGGAGGTGACATTTGCAGTTAAAACTTATACACTCTCAGAGAATGTATTTATTACCAATATATTGAATCATTTGTTTATATTTCTGCAGACATCCAAAAAATATCAGTCTATGCATGAGTTTGCTATTTAAAAAGTGAAAGATTTGCGCTTGGGAAGTGATAAAAAGGACACGTTTTTGAGAGACAACATACTTTGTAGGATTTCTGTGTATTAAAATGCACAAACCAGATGCAAAAATACCCAACAAATGGAGAAGGAATGCTTATTCATAAAACATAAAATAGTTACTTTATTTTATTTTCATGGGCCCATATATGAAGAATATGGGCTGTTACGGATGTGACAAATTTGAAAGCTGCACCTACCTGACTATGGAAAATATGCTTTAAAAACTTCATGTGGATATTTATACCACCAAACATGGGCATTTGACCTTTTAGTATAGTAAAAACCTTTGGTAAAATGTTTATTTTTCATTTCATCACATTTTCGTTTTGGTTGACTGTTGCATGGAATTGCCCACCAACAATATTTGTTATGTTTTGGACACATTTTTCACTCATTTAGGGGCTAAATTGGTCAAAACTCTATATTTGTCATTTTATTTATAATGCTTGTGAAGCTCCGTAATCTCTCCAGAACACAAACACAAGATGCCATGTTGCAGTGGCACAAAGAAAATGTCCGACTGTGTGTGTGTGCAGGCACATAACAGGACAGCCCTGGTTTCACCCTCAAAGGGTTCGGTGACTTTGACCCTGTGCAGGCACTGGGGGAAGGGGATCTTTCTCTATCCTGTCCTCACTGCCTTGAGGTGCACCCTGTGTGTGTATGTATGGGCACGCTCGCGTGTGTGCGTGCACGCTTGAGTGTCCTGTCTGCTACGCCTGAAGGTGCTGTGCTGACCCCCTCCCTCCCGTGTCCCACATTGGCGCGTGTGGTTGGGCTGCTGCTGTCACACACGCTATCGTCCCAGGCCTCTGATGTGCCCCGCAACTCTGGGAAAGGGGGGTCAGGGGGAGGACGGGGCCAGGCAGCATCATGCTACAGCGGCACGAATCTTTAATAAACGCGTTGGCGAAGTCTGGCACACGTGTCCTATCTCCTGAAGTTAATGTAGTGCAGTGGTGTCCAGACTCGGCCTGCACTACGTTTCATTTTCGGGTTCACTACGATTGCTGCCTTTGGCCACAGTGATGTTTGTTTTTGAAACATCTGCTGTGTTCGTAACACACCTTTTTAAAAAAATGACAACTTCTAAAATGCCGCTTGACATCTGCATTAAGTTCCATTGCGATGTGCTGCATACAGCCACTCTTATGGCAATTTGCAGATGGGTTTCTAAGTTATCATTAAATCAGAGAGTTAGTGAGACAGCTTTGTCTGTGCACCATGTCCCTTGCTGCCATGGTAACCCCCATGGCCCCGTACCGGGTGGTGGAGGGGTCTGAGTGGGGGATGTGAGGGAGCCGAAGACCCGGGGATGGAGAAGAGCATCACTGACTGCATGTGACACAGGCACAGCGTGGAGCGGCTCGAACCGACATGAAAGGAAAACATGTGGACTATGATTCGAGTTAGCTCGCTCGCCGGCCGCTACCGCTGTAACTTTGACTGGGAGGCTCTGTGCGTGTCACATGACCCCTCTGCCCTGCACACCTACCCAAGAGGCCAGCTGCGGTTACCATGGTAACCAGGTTGGCCTCCGGAGAGAGCGGGAAGCTGACTCCCCAAACTGCGATTTGCTGCTCCCTTTCACCTGACGCTTGGTGCATTAGTTTATTAAAAGCATGTCTTTATATGAAAATATTCCTTTTATTAATGTAGTGATGTTTGAGCTTAAAGATATGGATTTTTTTGGTTATGGTATGGTACTCTGAGGTACATGACTGTATCATCTAATGACACAACTCCGTTCTGGTACCGCTACATTACTTTTTTGTGACAATATCATTATAAAGTATATTACATCTTCCCATAGGCTATGTGTGTGTTTTGTCATTATTAGTGTTTTGTGTTAGCCATCTGCTGTAGTCCCGGTCCACGTCTCTCCTCCAGTGCTCCTCATGAGGGAGAGCTGAGAATCTCCACAGAATTCCACATTCAGCGCTCTTAAAAGTCCCTCTGAGACTCTGAGCTTTTCTCATTTTTCTATAATTAACAGCTGTACTGCCGTTCAGAGCAATGGAGAGTTTATCCTCCGTTTCAGGTATACAAGGTTTAATTATATTGTAGAATAATTCTATTGACGGTTTCATCGAACGCACATGCCTGGCCCGAAGTTAACATCAGGTCTGTGTTTGTTGATCGGTCTGGCTAGTGGCTAATAATCTAACTATTTATATTTTGTTTCATTTATAGTCATATTACTTTGTTAATATTTTATTTTATAATAATTGTATGAAATGAACAATTTGTTGCATTTGATTGAATATTAATTTATTAAATAAACAATTCGTTGAATAGGTTGTGTAACTTTATTCACATTTAACAGCAAAACACACTACTACGCAAAAGGAACACGGCCCTTCCTGCATTGCTCTGCCCTTAAACATGCTGTGCAACGCACGCATGAAATGTTTAGCTTTATCATAGCTTAGACCACGCAAATAATAATGCAAATGAATAAAATAAGTGAAGACGACACGAGTATACAAGCAGCACAGCTGGTTTTAGATAAACAATGATGCTCAAAACTGCTCGGTTACACAGCTAATATAACAACAACAACATATCTTGGTTCTGACAAACAGCAAAACCAATGTTACTCACATACTTGTATCAAAGCAACCTCCTCATCTCTCCAACGTCTCTCTGCTTGAAAGCCTTCACTATAGTATCGCGGGTGCTAGTGTATCACCACTAAAAGCCTTTGCCATAGTACATCGGGTCCTAACACGTCTCTGCTGGAAAGTCTTTATAATATTAACTTTTATGTATTAAATAAGACATCACTATTTCTATAGTTTTCTAACTTTCTAACTGCTGATTGGCTACAAGTTTGTTTTGGTACTGGGCCGGACTCTATAAAGCGTTTTTTTTATTTTATATTAACCCCACCTTTAAATATCACAGTTATTCTCAGTATTCGTGTTAATGGGCAAACAATCTTTCCAGTTTGATTTTGCTGAATCTTTTTTTCTATATGAAACATGCTGCATTCAATGTGAATGGATTTAATGAGTGTGTTTGTATTGAACCGTCTTCTGTGTTGATGCTTTTATTCTGCCTTGTCTTTAGAAATCACACACAACAGAATCCGCTTCAATGCCAAATCGGGTTCATACATTTAATCCATTTAACACATAATAATGTCAAATATTAATGTGGTCACTTTGGCAAGGCTGTTAGTTCACATTGCCAAAGCACTGCTGTTCAAAACAGAATTAAATACTCCTAGTTTCAAAAAATGTAATCTCAGATTATGTTTGTGTGTACCAGTCTTCAACTGGGAGTGATACTATTGCAGGTGATCTAGGTATGTGGGTGTATATGACTATTTATGGCAAATCTAAATCTAGTTCTCTTTTAATGTGTTTTATTGCAGTGTGTGGATGGAGGGTCAGGACATGAGAGCTTATCTCTGAAGAGAGTCGCTGTGGTGGAGGATTTCTATGACATCATCTACGCCATGCATGTGGAGATCAGCGCCGACCCGGCCAAAGCACCAAAACACGCCGGGCAGAAGAAAACATATAAAGCTGTGAGTTACGAGGAAAACTTCATGACTGTCTCTGTCTCTCTCGCTCTCTGTTTTCTTTCCTTATTTTTATTACATTTCTTAGATCAATTTACTTCTACACTTTTATTCATTTTCTATAATTTGTTGATTCATACTTTTTGTTCTTTTAATCATTTCTTCTTTCTTTTGCTTGACCTTTCTTTTTTCTGTCTTTCTTTGTCACGATCACAAATGAGGATAAAATTCATATTTAGCTGGTTTAATTAGTTTTGTACAACACATTTTTAGACGTCTGTATCACACATGGCTGTCATGGAAACATGGGATGTGAGAGTGATACATGCAGCTCTCACCTGCTGCATTTTTTTGAGCACCGGTCCAGAGCTGCTGCCCTCTTTTGGACAGTTACGGAAATGTCCCTTTGCTCTGACAAGCCATTAATGTATCACACATCTTTCCTATAAATGCATAAATAAGCTCGATCCACCTTTTTGGTTTTGTTACATGAATAATTTGTGATGTGTGTTTTAGTTATCGACACGCATTACATTGTCTCCTGCATGTTGTTCCTTGTTCCTCATCCGCCTGACAGCTGTTGGCATATTTAGGGAAGGGCAGAGCTTTCCTGGGCATCATGATTTGCGTGTGTGCTACTGTCAGGATCTCTTGTAGGCTCTTGAAAGGTGTAAGCTCAGTTTTTGGCAGTTATACAGGTTCTGCAGTGGGGTTTGTGTCTTCAGTTCCAGTCCTGACTCCATAACGCGCACACACATTTGTGCTGCACCCTCCAGCTGTGGTGCCAAGACCGCCCATGCTTGTTTGTTTGAGCCTCATGGGAGAATGGAAAGACATAAGGGAGTTACAATGTGGGGGTTTGCGGTCTCTCTTTCTCTCTCTTTGTCCAGTTTAGTGGCAGGAGGGTGGATGAGAGAAAAACGGGGAGCTATAGAGGAAGAATAAATTAGAGATTAAAAGAAGAGAGGAATTTAGAAACAATATTAACCTGGAAAACAAGTAGAATTTTTTTTAAATCAAGAGATCAAAATTGTTCATTGTGTTTGTTATAGCAATGTAGAAAAGGATCTGATGGTTTATAATGTGTCAATTCCAAATAAACACTCTCTTATCTGGTAAATTACATTGTGATGTTGTGAGAGTGTTTGTGTATATAAATGAGAGTATAACACTGTTTAAAGTTTATTGACTCACTGTAAAAAAAAACAATTTAGTTTTAGTTTACAAAAAAATTATAGCTGCCAAAATATTACTGTAAAAAATGTAATTTTACTAAATTCTACTGTAGTTTTTTTTATGTACAGAGTTTTCATGTATTTTTAAAATGTGCTAACAAAAATACAGTTGTTAAATTACAAAAATAAACTGTAAATTTACAAGTATGGTGTAAAATATTGTGAAAAATATGTCATTTTAGTTTACAAAAAGGAATTAATTTTTCCTGGCGCCCCAGCTGCTATAGGATACAAAAGATAATTTGTCATACAAAAAGGAATAAATAATTTATATTTTGCAACTCTTATATGTACAGGGTCTATGCAAAATGAAAAAAAAATGGGTTAAAAAAAGTGTTTAATGGGATAGTTCACCCAAAAATTAAAAACTTGTTATTTACTGACAATTATGTCATTCCAGACCTGTATGTCTGCAGAACACAAAAGGTATTTAAAAGAATGGTACCCAAACAACTGCGGTACGTACTGTATTCACTCGCATTGGTTTTGTGTGAATTGGAAGTGAATGAGTACCGCCATTGTTCGCTTACCAACATTTTTTAAAATATCTTCTTTTGTGTTCTGCAGAAGAAAGAAAATCATACAGGTTTAAAATGACAAGAGGGTGAGTAAATGATGACAGAATTTTCCTTTTTGGGTGAATTATCGCCTTAATTTTGTAGATTTGATAAACCAGTTCAATACTGTGTGTGTGTTTGTGTGTCAGATAGCAGAGACGTACGCGTTCCTGCCCAGAGAGGCGGTGACCCGTTTCCTGATGAGCTGCGGAGAATGCCAGAAGAGGATGCACATCAGCCCCAGCGGAGCAGAGTTCAAAGGTATCGCACACGCACTAAACCAGGGTAGATGTGATATAGTGCTGACTGATTTTGCCAAGCAAGACATGTTCCTGGATCAGCATCCCCGTAGGAATATGCTTATCAACCGGTTTTTATGGGCTTAAAGCTTCTTCTGGTGTTAGACAGGACTGTTCCAGGTTTTGGACTTGTAAGTTGTTTACTCAATTTAGGGTGGTCTTTATATATAGAGAGAGATTTTCAGTCATTTCACTCCACAGAGCCGTTGAGCCAAAACGCATTCATCTTCATACATATTCATATTCATACTCATACTCATAATGCATCATTAGACAACTCATTGTCTTTGTTAGGAGAAGCCCCTCTCGTCCCCTTTGTCCCCTGCCTACCCTGTAACAAGGCACTACCCCCCAACTGCGTGCCAGCCTGAAGCTAATGAAACCCCCTCTAGCCACACCTCCAACACACACACACACACACACACACACACACACACACACACACACACACATCCGAACAGCGTCTGATTAGGCTGTAGTCACCAGAGTGTCCTGCTAGCCTCCATACACACTGCAATTAGCCCAATTACAGGCCTTTTAACAAAGAAAATGCCTCTGAAACCAGATTATTTCTACAGAGAGAGAAAGAGAGGGATTGTGGGTGGAATCCATTGGGAGAGGAATTTGATTGGGAGATTTTCACTGGGATGGGGAAACGGGTAGGAAAAAATCGTTCTTTGTTGTCATTCCGGCAAGGCTGGGATCACAGGTGGTCCACAAAAACCAAAAACAAAGGTTCGAAGGATCTGAGGGATTCATAAGATTCATGTCTATGTGAAAGCGTTTTGAATGCACTAAGCTGCTTTAAGCTGATAAAAATGCATAAATGTAAAATGTAGCAGTGTGGGTTGGAGTCAGAGTAATAACCTGGGGGAAATGATAATAAAAGTTACAGAAATGTGACCCAGACTGGAAAACCCTCTTTTCTCCATAAAATCATTGTACATAATGTAAAGAACATTCGGTGAAAATATAACCTTGATTTTTTTAAATGTTGGCAGAGTAAAGCCATGTAATAGATCATAGTGAAATTAAAGAAGATATTTTAAAGAATGTTGGTAACCGAACAACAGCGGTAGCATTCATTTCTATTGTATTGACACAGTCAATGGGTACCGCTGTTGTTCGGTTACCAACGTTTGTCAAAATATCTTCTTTTGTGTTCTGCAGAAGAAAAAAAATCATACAGGTTTGAAATGACAAGAGGGTGAGTAAACGATGACATCATCTTCATTTTTAGGTACAATATCCTTTAAAATCGAACTTTGATGCTTGTTATTTCCGAAATAGATTTTGAGACTTTAGCCTGGTTTTCACAGACTGGGTCGCAAATGTTTCACGAAAATGCCACCATAAAGAATTTTTCAGTTTTATTTATGTTGTTTTGAATTTATTTTCATAATCTAGTGTTTTAGGCCTATTATGTAGAAATTAGGGGTGTTACAATATACCAATATTGACAATAACCGTGGTGGTATTAAAAACCATGATTATTGATCTTTTTTTTATTGTGTTATGAATTATAATATAATCTGTGCATTATTAACACTATATTATATTTGATTTGATGACGTTTTATTGACTGATTCACTTTAAGCATTCATCACAAATGAATGACACACTATGTTTTTATATACTGTATGGTTAGATAAAAAATGCCCTCTTAAAGATAAATATCTCCTGTTAATAAAAAAGTTATTTCTGACACTGGTTGCCAATCACAAACACTGCCCTCAAACATTCTGCTTGCTGCAAGATAAACAGAAAGAGAGAGAGAACCTTCTCCTAGGTCTGAACTGTCAAAGCGTTGTGTCAACGTTGGGCTTAGGTTGGGTGTTGTTCATAGAGAGAGCAGCTAATTGGCTTCTTGCCCATGGGGGTGCTGGGATCTCCCCCCCCTCCTCCCGCTCCTCTCAGCTCCAGCAGCCCGTACAAAAGTTCAGAGCTGAATTATTAAAAGTAATTAATTACTGTACACTCACTCGATATTTAATTGACACTCAGGCTGCGCTTGACATGAGCTTTTTATCCACATACCTGCTATTGCTACAGTGCAGCTTAATGCAGGTATTTATAGAAAAGGTGTTGTTAGTAGCACGTTGAGGATGTGGCGAAATCACATCCACTTATTATTAACTTACTATCGGTAAATGATGCTATGGCTGCAAACTTTACCTACTTTTATCCTACGTTGTCCTTCATTGCCTTATGGTGAAACAAAAATGTAGAGATTTTTTGATTTATCGGTTGACCTGAAAAGAGACAGAAGAATGTGCCCGACGTGTGCAATTTGTAGTTTTTGTCTTCTGTTCTGTTTTGGTTTTAATGATGAGAGGAATATTACAGTTTGTTGAGGTAAATCCATGTGAAATTAGAAAATGAGGGTGATCAATAACTGCAAACAGCTCATCCATAACTGACAGACTGTGTGCGTGTGTGTGTGTGTGTGTGTGTGTTTGTGTTTGTGTTTGTGTGTGTATATCAGCAGGTAATGGGCTGCTTCATGGCTCTTTTAACTCAAAGCTGATAAAATCCATTCATTTGTGTCACGCAGCTCAAAATGCCTTCACACTTCTGATGTCTAAAATTTCATTTTCTGGAAAATTCTTCCCGATATGGGTGCAAGTGTATCGTGTATGTTTGGGCTGCAGAAATGTCTAAGCTTGTTCAGGATACTCAGGTAGACAAAGAACGTAGGAGCGTTTGTGTGTGTGTGTCTCTCACACACAGACAAATTAAGCAGCAAATCTGTCATCATTATTCTTACCGTCAGGATCATTATCATCAGGATCTCTTCAAACATTGACAATTGTTTTTTACATGACTCAAAAACATTACAGAGGCTTCAAATGACAAAATAACAACTGGAGGGAGTGTGGGTTTGACATTTTGTGAATGTTTTGTTGAATGTTTAATTCACACATTATAGAATTTGGCCTCTTTTTGCCATTGTTAATTGGACAAAGAGACAGAATTCCCAGAAAACACTGGGGTAGACACTGCCCTCTAGTGACGTCTTAGAGAAATCAAACATATCTCTACATTTTGTGTATCTATCTTTATAATATCATGCCATGTCTATATGTGACCCTGGATCACAAAACCAGTCTTAAGTACATTTGTCTTAATAGCAAAAAATAAAGTAAAGATCATGTTCCATGAAGATATTTTGTAAATTTCCTACCGTAAATATAATAAAACTATATTTTTGTGAGTGGATGCAGCAAAATCGCTAACAAAAATAACCGGAAACACATCTACAAACTTCACTTGCTGCTACCGCTCTTTGGTATCTATGTAAAGCAGTAAGCCAATAGAGAGCGTTCAAACAAAAGAGTTTTAAATGTTGTCCTATCATAACAAACCATGCATCAATGGAAAGCTTATTTATTCAGCTTTCAGATCATGTTAAAATTTCAATGTCTAAAAATGAACCGTTAAGACTGGTTTTGCTGTCCAGGGTCACATATTAGCTATCTCTATTCTCATGTTTGTAAATCTCTTCTCAGAGAATAATCAACCAACGCATCTGACTGCCGACCTCATTGACTACAACATGCCCCTCACCACAACCTACCTGAAACAGAAGAAACTGCAATGCATGAACAGCAACGAACAGGTACGGCACAAACTTTCATATTAGACAACATCTCCCATACATTCATACGACATACATTATTATGTAGAAAGCTGCGTCTCATTTCAATCCATCCAGATGGTGCAGAAATCACTGTGGGCGTTGTGCATTACTGCCAGGAGGTGCTGTACTTTGGTTTGCATGTTTTAAATAGAGTTAGTCAGTATAGTCTTTAACTGATGAAGGTAATTCAGTGAGTTTAAGCTTAAACTCCTGGTCATAAGCAGCAGTATGAACTGTGCCACACTGGTCACCCGTGGGTGAGTGGGTGGGTGGGTGGTTGTGACTCTTGTGGTATGATATAGAGGGATGTTACTAATTCTCTTCTCATTAAGAGATGTTTTGCGCAGCTGGCTAATTAACTGAGGTGTGAGAAAACCGGCGATGTGCCAATCTAGCGTAGAAAAGCGAACCATTCTTAAAGTCACGCACACCTCAGAATATATACACACATTACCCTGTCACTTGAAATTGGAACTCAATTTTAAAGTACGTTCGGTGGACAAATGTGATCGTTGTGGGCGTAAGTCTGACATTAATGCACAGAGTTCTGCTTTAAGTGCCATAAACCAGTATGGAGGGCATTGTTCTTGTGTCTCATATTGGCTTCCCTGTTTTCTGTTATTGTGTTTCGAATGCAAGTCACGATTTGTGTGGCCACAATTTGCTTTCCACTTATTATAAAGTCTGCCTGTGCACTGCAGTTGTTTGCTTCCAATTTTCTGTGCAGTTCTTCCAAGAGTTACCTTATATAACATTTTCTAATGCAAAACCTTATGATTTCTAGGAATCTGTGCTTTGAAATCATACATTTTTTATAGCATGCTTTGAAAGGGAGCAGACAGGAAGTGAGCATGAGGCATTTTCCACAAATGTGGTACAAATTGGTGTCCCGTTTCTTTTAAGCATTAGTGGCACAAATCACATCACATGTCTGTATACCCTGAAGCTGTTATTTTGGACAGTACCACTTTTTAGGTTTTGGATTTTTCAGCTACAATAAATTACATTAACTCAGTGTCATAATTCATATTTAATTCTAAATGAAAACCTTTTTAAATTACTGAATATTTTTAATGTCCAAATAATGTAATATTTATATTTTGGCAAAATCTTTTTACTGCTTGAAGTGAAACATTTCTTAAAACTTTGACATATCTGCTGCATGGCGGAAAGAAAAGTCTATAATCTTCTTTTAGTGGATTGCATTAATTAAACTCCACTATTCAGTCCTGTTTTTAAATAAAAAATGAACAAATTTCTCTTTTATTATTAATAATTTTATAAATTTAGCTGTAAATTCAATCTGCATTTAAACCCAAACTAATTAGTCAGATCTGTTAACTGAACAGAAAAATACAAAAATCTATATATAATTTCCTGAGATCGGCAATCAACATTTTTGCACATTCTTTCATTGGTCAAAAAATACAATTTGGTACTCTGTGGAAAGTGACAAGAGGCAGATGGAAAAAGACAGATGAAGATGCACTAATCTGTAGAGAATAGATACAGTATAAAAGTGGCTCGAGAAATGAGTGATAAAAACACAGAAGTTCAAAGCTACACAAATAAACAAAAGAATTAGGAAGAGGTCCATGCATGAGTACAGCAGCAGAGGATGTTGCGGAAAAGCTGACAGGCTCTGCAGGACGTGTGTGTCCAGCTCAATTCAATAAAGAAGGAAATTAGCAGCATCCTTCCTGTTGGCTGCAGACTCTGGTCTCTCAGAGGGTGGTGGAGGAGATTAAAGAGAGGGGGAATGTTCATTATCGTTTATGAGCTTTTTTCCCATTCCCTTTTCAGGAAACTCATTTCATTCGATCTCTCTCTCGCTCGCTCGCTCGCTAAATATTCTTAAGAATCATATGTAAAAAATAGATTTGGGATTTTAGATTTCTGTATTCATTTGTCAGCAGACTTCAGTCAGTTGAATACACAAATTCAGGTTTATTTTGTGTTATATGTACAATATTGCTTACAATATTCACTTTAGATAAGTGTTAAATGTATTTTGTGTTAAATGTTAGCAGTGTCACTAATAATTAGCAGGAGTGAAATGTAGTCTCTGAAATGTGTTGTTTGTTATCGTGAAGGCTGTATTGTGCCATTTTGTCTGTAGGTGGCAGATTTACCAAACAATTGCAGCTGCATAACTGCTAAATAAAGTTGGTTTGTAATTAATATTGTAGGCAGCTTTTCTTTCATATAGGCCTACTACATAAATCAGTGGGAACAGATGAAGAACTCATTTAAATTGTATTGTTATAGTGATGGTTACTTTATTGTATAACTCAATTATGTAGGATTTAATTGTATTGGCATTTTATAAATATTTATTTTTTGCATAATATAAGACCTTACGTTATTATATGTTACTATAAATGACATTTATCCTCATCAGAATGTTACATGACTTTCATCATGCATTGCCTTTAGTGTCTAAATATTGTCTGGGCTTTTGCTTCTAAATGCTGTTTTTTATTGTGAACTAGAATAATATTTTCTATTTCTTTGAATTCATGTACTTCACTTGAGGTCTCCATTAGTGAATCATAAAGCAAAGTGTGTGTGTGCGTGCACTTACAGTACATGTTTACTGGATAATTGAGATGGTATCAGGGTGGAGAGTTTTTTGTATTGATCTATAGGAATAGACGAACTCTTTATGTTCATTTTTGGAAAAAAAGAACAAGCTTTGGAAGCAACCATCACCAGAGCGTGAACATCGTGAATAATTGAACATTAATCAAATATTGTATAATTGTATTAACTATCAAAGCATATACATTTATTCCTGCTTTTTTTAACCATATAATCCGTATTATGCAGACACACAGGGGCACTAGGCATGCCGAATGAACAGAAATGAATTCTACTTTTTTAAACTTGCATGTGGTCTTGCTTCAGGTAAACTCACAGCAAATGCATATTTCTTCTAAATACAGAAAGGATTTTTATCCTTAATTTACAGTAGGAGAAGAAAGAGTCATTAAGAAACAAGTCAAGTGGAAGGCTAGAGGTTTTGGTGTTTCTGTACCTCACTGTACAAGTACTTAAAGCCAGGCCGTGACGTCAGTGGTGACTGCCCCGCCCCTTCTATAAGGCTGCTGGAGTGAGTCGCGCGCACGGGGCTCGCGGCCGCAGCAATATTGTTGCAATATTAAACGAATAGAGACAGTAGAGGCAGGGGCTGAAACAAGGGGGATCTTACAAGAATATTAAAACCACACTGCGTCCACCAGCGAAGGTAAGAATTCAATTTACCAGACGTGACTTCATTATATTAAAGACGTGGATATTTCCCCTCAGCAGCGCAATATCAATTTGTTTACAAGCGCTACAAAAAGGCTATAGGAAGGTCGTAATGTGTGTTTATTCTTTCAATTAGGCTTTTAATACTGAGTTATGGCATCTGTAAATTGGGCAGTTAAAATGATATACAATGTTTGTATCATCGCTTTAACCTCTGCAAGACAAACGCAAGGCGATTGCTGGTACAAGTTGAACATGTTAGACAGTACGTTAGCCTATATGACTGAATGAGCCAAGTCATGTCATTTTAACATTGTTATCGCGATGTTTTTGCGACAGGAAAGCATGACAGTGCATGTCTGAGATTGTATGTAAGCATTTCTTTTTTTATGTTACACTTGGTTTTTGGCTTTATTCCTGCGGTTTTGACCGTTATTTTTGCTGAATGCTTATATACACGCACGCGGACGTGATAATTTTGAGTTAACACAATTTCACAGCTTCGTTATTTATTTATTTACTTTTGAATTAATTACTTTCATTTTTTTTAATTGTGCTGAACTGTATTTTGTTTATTGAGAACTATATTTTTGTGTGTTCAATGTGTCCACGTGCCTTTTGTTGTAATCTGGCAATCCTGGTTTGACAGGCTATCATTACATCTTACATGCACATACATTATTTAAAAGCTTGAAACGGTACAATACCTCTTTATAAGTCACAATTTTGTATCTTTAACTGAATAATTTTTAGTATCATTAACTGAATTTTTTTGTATCATTAACTGAATCATTTTACAGATTATTTAACAGATTTGGCCATCATTTGATGCATATGTATAATTATGTTTTGTGCACCAAAACCAGATTCACTTCTTCATCCAGTCTCCCTATTTTTCTGTCATGGTCAGCAGGTGGTTTTGTAGACTGCTGTGTGAGTCTGATTATATCCAGCTAAGGAAATATGACACTGAGTCAGACTCCAAAATTGACATTTATTTCTCTGTTGTCTCAACCATCTTCCTTTCTCTGCCTTTCTTGTTCTGCTCTTTATGTGACGTTTCACTCCTTTTTAGCATGACACACTACCCCACTTATTTTCTATATCATGTCATTCATTTCACAGAGGCTGTTTTAACATCAGCGTCTGGTTTCCAGGCTTAACTTCCACACAAAGAGGAGAGAAAGAGCGCACGGCTCGTTTTAGCCGAAGAAGGGTTAAAGGCTTTAAAACTGCCTTTATCGTGCTCTGCCTTCTGCCAGAGCTTCACAAGGATAAAGCTTCCAAACCAAAACTTTTCCTGACCCTCGCGTCAGCCTGTCCGACAGGAGGGAGGCTCCACAAGCCATAATCCCTCCCTAATGCCAAGCTGCATGGCAATGAGGATCTCCATGCTCCTCCTCAACCACCTCCACTCCCACACATTCCCTCTATCGCACCAACCCTTCGTGTTCCTCTTTCTCTCGCTCTGTCCCTAGGCCTTTGTTCTTTGTATTATCCCAATAGTATTCCAATGACTGGCTTTTTGCTCCCTTGCTGTCTAAGAGGGTCTGTACCATCCTCTGCTTTTCTCCAGCCAAGACGCATCAAAATTCCCATCTGGGGTCCTGAGATGTGCCTTTATTTCTTAGCGCAACTGTTTCCGTGTCCCCTGGGTCTGTAAGGCAACTTGTTCATGCATCTCCACAGATGGCTCTTGTCGTGGCTTTAAGTTGATATGAAATCAGAATCGATTGTGCATATTAATATTAATCATATTTATCTTCATAATCATTCATCAGATTGTAATAAATTGTAAAATGTCTTTTTGGCAAGTCACCAATGAAAATCACCCATTCAACTCCTCCCATTCAATGACCAATATACAGACAACGTTTGTGATTCATTTGGAATAAATCATATCCTGGTGACATTTTTTTTTGCAGAAAATCTATTCGCATCTTTACCACCAAGCAGTCTGTTGTTCTCACAACTCAGTATGTGTGTTTGTATAGTTATTATTGTTCTTTTACAGCTCATGTGAGCGTTCAGCAAACCAATAAAGCGCTTTACTGATGATGGGTCCCCCACCGTGTAATTTCCTGTCTTTTCACGGCTCGTTTCCTCTCGGGCAGAGCGTGCTTACACCCGAGGGGGAATCTAGGATGTGACATGCTCTGCTCCCTGGTGCCCTCGCTGTCGTTCTGCGCTTGGCCACCACTGTATGTAAGGTTCAGCCAGCATAACGCCAGACTGCCTGTGCTTACCCAAATGGACTATCTCCAGAAATCATTTTATTATTGATTCAGGCTAGTTTATGCTGGTTTCCCCTCATCCTCCATTGGTTGTCATTTTCCGGCCCAACTTTACACAAAGCAGCTTTTTTACATTTGTTTGCTATCCGAAAGACCAGCACACTACCTTCATATGCTAGAACCCAACATATAAAACCCGACATATGCTGGTCTTTTTAACAGGGTTGCCAGGTTTTAATCTGTGCTTCATTTGTGGATCATTTGTGGAGGAGAGAAAAGAGGTTAATGGTTAGCTTTGGGCCGAATGGATTAGAGAAGTAGTATTGGGTCGGCTGGGTCTGATCACATAAGGCTTTGTATGTCATCTGCTCCTCAATTCTGTCGGGTCGCTGCTTGCTTCCTACAAAATACGAAATCAGCCTGTCGTGCAAAATTCCCCTTTTCCATTTCCTTTGCTTTTCAGGAAAGGCATACATTTTGTACAGCAGCTGTTTGTTATGTCTGATCACGTTCAGTTCAGTGTGCACACTCGAAACTCCGATTCACTTCAGATTCAGCAGTGGTAGAGTTCTGTCAAAAAAGTGTGCTTGTATTTTATCATACTTGATCTTCCTGCTTCAGTCTCCATGCGGAGCCGTGTCTTATGCCACAGAGGGGCTGAATTGATCATGCCCTGTTTGTCATGCTTAAAGAAAGACTAGGACACTGCGGGTAAGGATGACTGGATCAGTAGCAGAGGTCATTTAGACACAATAGTGCAGAAGATACATTGAGAGGACATTCATTGGTGCAGAATTGGAGGGCTGGGATTGGTTGCAGAGGTCACACATCGCACAGCTATGCCACCTGAATAATTCCTTCAAAGTACATCTTACAGGTAGTGAGGTCATCAGATATTAGAAGTCTTGAAAAAGCATTTTATCTGGTTAATGTATTTAATTTAGTCATAATTTGACCATGCACAGTAAATGAGGTCAAAAATTGACTGTATGTGGGTATATTCTTATTTTGTATTATAAAGTAAATGTAAACAATTGTCATTAAAGGGCTCAATTTGAAGACCCAGCAATGCTATCCCTCTCTCTCCGGAAGAAAACATATATACACTAAAATATTAAAGTAAAAGAGTATACTTTTGGTTTTATCTCAGCAGGAGTGCTTCATATGAACATCAGACTATTCATTCAGTAGAAAAATGGAAGAATGTTTTGTTTAGTGACTCCACTAAAGCTCTGCTTTTAAAAAAACTACTTTTGTCTTTCAAAATCTGCCCAAGAATGTCAACATAGCAAAACTACTGCATCAGTGCATACAGTACTAAAAAAACATTGAGAACATGAAAATATGAATGCTTCATGTGTTTCAAGTACAATAATTTCTGTTCAGTGATCACGTCTCCTGCTGTGAGGGTTGAAAGAACATGTTTTAAGAACAGCATTCATTCAGGAAGCACATTGATAAGACATTGATTTAAAGCTGCTGTCTAGATACAGTGAAGTACTTTCTGTACATTCTCAGGTTCAGAAGTGAACATGCCTATTCTTTTCTCTTTATAAAATCTTCATCTTCTACAATGACAACTTGGGGTTCAAGGGTGTCAAGATCAAAAACTCCTTTTAAATGCACTTTTAAAGGTATTTCTTATGTGAGCTGCTGGTTTAATGAACATCGGTTGTGCCTATCTTAAAATCTCACAAATAGCAAAAACTTCCTTTGAATTCTGTGCATTTGAATCTGTTGGAGGTTATTGCTGCCTATGCAGAAATGAATTGTGGGTAATTTATCTAGTCAGCGAAGCACATACATGAAATGTCATGACGTTTTTGACGAGTATATGTAATAAATTAGCAGTTGTCGGTTTGTTTTAGTCAACATGTCAGATTTCATGCAGAGTGTGGTATTGAGCTCACACAATACTCTCAAACTGTGTACTTACAGTAATTGGCTGGCTGCATGGAAATCTGCTTATGCTTACAAAGTCCACTACTAGGGCTGCTGAAACCATAATCTGAACATTTTATCACAATACACAATCATGTTCTATTAACAAAAATATTTTTAAATTGTAAATTCTGGATGTTTGAAGGCAGCGGATACAGGATGTGTGATTGACAGGTGCTGTTATCCAGGCAAATGTTATGCACAAGCATGTGTTGCGTCATTAGAAGAAGTGTTTATCTTGTTCTGCATCTGTACACAACAGTTTACAACAGCTGTTTCTCAGTTGCTGACTTGGAAAATCATTATTTTCTGTGATTCACTTTTTATGGTTCTTCTCATAACGTATAGTTCATGGGTATTCTAGTTCTGCCAGCCACTATTACATTGATTCTTTAACAGATGTAATAATTTTTGATAGCTGTTTCTATGCTATGTTTGCAGACACGTTGGACCTAGAAAGTCCTTTTATCTTGTTGTAACTTTAAAGATTGCATTCAGAAAGTCTTTGATTGTTTCTGTGCTTTTTATTTCATACTTATACCCTTTCTAAAAAATCTTTGATGTTATATTGATCAATATGCAAGACATGAACAACACTGGTCTAGATGTTTTTTAGTATAAATATATATTTAAATTTCACATTTATTGTATTAATGTATTAAATGTTTATATCACATTTTGATTCAGTTCTAAATGTTCTGTTGGTTGTATTTTATTCTAATATTCTTGTGTCAGAAAACTGAAATAGGAAGTGTTTCTGGACCAGTGTTGTCTACATCTTTCAAAATAATCTATTGACAGTTTAATGTTGGTCAGGATCAGTGTGGAACAACTCAAACACCCCTTTATACCATTGGTCATCAAACAGGTAGGGCTACCCCAAACTTTTCATTTGTCAATGCAACGTTGTTAGGCCAGTCAGAAAGAAACGGTAGAAAAAACATACTTCTAAATCTTCTGCAAATTAAACTGGTATAGGAGAACAATGGTACACTTCACCTTTCAAGCTCATGCACACCTGATAGAGACTGATAGAGAGGGGATGACACTTTTACTGGCTCTTATGTCTGCTTCCTCTTTTTAGCTTTTGCTCTGAGCCGTGTATAGAATAATGGGGCAGGGCTGGTAACCGAGCGTGCAGATTTGGTTTCGCCGCTCCTCACAAAGAGGCAGAGGGGCATCAGCAGGCAGAAATATCTCCCCCCTCCGTCTCCTCTGGATCAATGAAGGTCCAGTCAGAATCATTGATCCCAGCCCATCTTTGTGTAACAGAATTCTTTATATTTTTTGCCTGTGGCTGACACTGGGGTGTAATATCACAAACAGACACAGATATCCATGTGTCTGTTCTGTTTGTCCTTCCAGTGATCCAGTGATCACATCCACACAGATGGCATTAACTTTACAGTGAGCTTTGAATTACTGTCTTTAGCCATTATTATGTATGTTAAGCGTGTCAGTGGCGGTATTCTCTCTTCATGGTCGGTTTTCCTGCACGATCAATATTCTGCAGTGGAAGCTCATAGTGTGGAAGATGTTAATCCTCGTTGGACCTCACCGTGTGTGTGTTTGGGGGTGCATTCGGGTATGAATGCTTGGGCTTAAGTATCGTGTTAGAGAGACGGCTTTCTTATCAATTCGTTCACCTTTCTGCACTGAAATGATACAGTGCGATTCCTTAGGTAGCTATTGATTGTGCCGCCCCGCTTGAAGGAAGTCGACAGCAGAAGGAGAGTGAGCTCGTGTAACACGTTCAGACATCTGTTGGATGTGAGAAGCACAGGCATTGACGTGACTGGCAGCTGTCAGTGGTTCTCTGGAGAACCTGGAAAGATCTTATGACCTTGTGTGTGGTGGATGTGTGAGAATTTGGTCATCTGTACCTGTCATGATTTCGGAGTTCTGCTGCTTAACACATGCAGTTGCAAAGTCACATCGGCAACATGAAATAACATGAAAACATGAAACGCGTCGCATTTAGTAAGAACTTTGATTGGATCATAATCAGTAGTCTTTGTATGACAGGTGCTGGAGAGGAGGGGTTGACATTTACAAATAAGAGGGCTTGTCAGGTGAAAATGAATTAATCCAGGCTTTTTTGATAGGAGTTAAAAAAAATCATATTAACTCAAACAACGAATCATGCACAACCAGGAATGTACACATATAGGCTCACTTATACTTTCTATGTTGGCTTGATGATGTCTCATGTCATGTACACATATAGGCTCACTTATACTTTCTATGTTGGCTTGATGATGTCTCATGTCATGTACACATATAGGCTCACTTATACTTTCTATGTTGGCTTGATGATGTCTCATGTCATACTGTACTACAGTATAAAATTGTTTCTTTCGGAATGAAAATGTATATGGGTTTTTCTATATTATTTTCTCTGAATCAGTTTCATTTTGCAGTTCTTGATCAGTTTCCATGGCAGCACATAGATATTTTTCACTTTCCTCATATTCTTTTATATAAAGTCTTTAAATTTATTTCTATATACATTTGGAGCCATGTCGCTGTGCTTGCCTTGAAAAGTATTAGGCGTAAGAGAGAAAATGTAGAAGGAAACTAATTGTAGATGGGTTAAATGGAGGGAGGTATCGCATGTTCCAGCCATACATTAAAAACAACAACAGTCTTTAAAGTTAAGTTATAGGTATAGAAAATATAAACATTTATATGCCATTTTTACAAAGCACATTTTTGCACAGCACCTTTACGGAAAACATACTTAATATAGAAGCTCAATATAGAAAAGAAAATGTAGAAGTATGAAAATAATGATATAGAAATAGGAAAATTATATATCAAACAGGGGGGAAACTAGCAAAAAACACATAATTAATCAACGCTGTCATTTTGTGTGCTTCTAATTTAATAGCAACAGTTTGGGAAGAGCCCTTTTCTATTCCATCATGACAATGCCCCTGTGTGTATGAGACAAGGTTCAGACCCTTTTCTAAACTGTTGCCATTAAATTAGAAGCACACAATTCCATAGAAGTCATCAAACCTGTTTATTAGATAGGGTGACCCAATACTTTTGGCAGTATAGTGTATATATACAGTATATACACACGCACATTAATGCACATTTTGGTTGTATTGCTAACAAGTGTCAATGTTATTCAAAAAGAAAAAGTTGACTTTCTATTGCATTGAAAAAATACTTGATGCTAATTGATTTGAATCAGTGCATTTTGTTAAGCGAGGACAAGCAAGCAAGATGATATGAGAGGAGAAGGTTGAAGACACAGACAGGATGGGTTAGCTTGCTAAACGGATTAGCTTTAAATGGCCCGGGTACGATTCAGGCTTCGGCTCCAAAAAGCCTTCTTTAGTAACCCAGCCTAGAAGATCCTCATCTCAGGCGGAAGTGTTCCAATCTCCTTATGAAAGCTTTTTTAAAAGCCAAGGAAAGCAAATGTTGTTCTAGTGTTCCTATGCATGGTTTAGCTGTCTCAGAGACATTCATTTGTATTCATATTTTAATGCATCTGTGCTTGACAAATGGGCATAGTGTGCCTCTGATAGGTAGACATCAATCATTAAAGATACATTAGGCTTGTGTACGAGTATTTTTAACACCGTATATCAAATGAATAACTCGTAAAGAAATACAAATAAAGTATCATAAAAGTAGTCTGTTATAAACCGTTCCTTTAAAGAAATATTTGAGATATTTGAGAGGAAGGCCGGAGGGGGACGATTAATGGTTGAATAATGACTCAAAATTCTGTTCTGTTTTACACACAAAACCAAGTAAATGATGAGAGAATTTGCACATTTTAAGCTAGAATAAAAGACAATTGTCTCATTCTGTCAATAAGTTTGCATTAGCTCAACCTAATGTCAGGAGAACACTTGGTTACTCCGCCTCTCCTCGGCACGCTGTTTAAAAAACACTTGTGCCTGAAGTTAATGCTTTTTAAAAGACTTTACTATCTTCTTGCTCTTCATTTGTGCCGCTTTAGAGAATTTACTGCTCCGTATACAGCGGGGTGGCTAACCCTGCTAATAAAGTCACTCTACAAACGTCTGAACTGATCCGACTCGTGGCTCTGAGGTTCCAGCCATGCGGACGTAAATCAGTTAAAGAGATAAAAGGCTCCTTGCATTTGCATCTACCCAAAAGCATATCATTATAAAAGCAAAGTGAATCAGTTAAATGAAGACTTTGGTCTACGAAAGATGGACAGGGGACAGAGATAACGCCCAGATGAGATGAGTCAGTCTACCCAAGGACGTCTGCTCTTTGTGTTGCGTGTATCCTTACAAACACACGCACACCTCTTAAACAAAATATACCTTGAAACACACATATGCACATATTCTCACCGCAATTAAACACAGTAAAGAAAAGACTTCAGTGAGAGTAGAAGAGTCTGAATGTGAAGGGGGAAATTGCAGGGCTATTCCTGTTCTCTCCATCTGCATAGGCAGCGATTTGTCAGAGAGAGAGAGAGAGACAGGGAGAGAGACAGGAGTGTTACCTGCATGCAGATAAGAGGAACGCATAAGCAGGATCATTAATAAACAATAAAATCAAATGAAATACCATCAGAATTGTGCCGCAGGGGGTCCAAATAGACGGACTTGAAGAGATTCGGCCGCTGATGACCTGTATTGTACTAAATTGGATTAGCCGTGCCGTGCCGATCGTGGGCTTGAAGCGGTTATATGCAGTTTTATATGATTGTAATTGAAAAGGAGTTAAATGTCAGATTAATAGAAGTCCCTGTGTGATGTTCTATTGGAAGATGATTGAGGAGGTGCTGGAATGTTCAGTGTGTGCCTGTGCTGAGGGAATGAAAATGCCGCAGAATTCATCACGATGGATTTGGGGGTTGGGACGCACAATGGATGGGTGTGTGGCCCTTCGAGTGACTGAGGAGGACGATCCTCTTTGTTATTTAGCTTATGCTTTGAGTTGCGTATCGAAACCGCACTCGCGATGCCTTGTGACCTTTAGCTGGTGTCCTTGACCCCACCCTTTGTTGTCTGATCCTATGAGCTGACCCAACTCATTGTCATGACTTCTATTGACCTCTGGACATCATTCCTAGATTTAGTCAATTTCAGTGTCATTAAACATGCATGCTTATCTTTTAGGATGATTTTTGCTCTATTTTTGCAGTGACTACTATATTTACACAAACGGAAATATTATATTATTATAAATATTTATTATTGTTATTTTTGCTGTATTTTATTATTGTCATTTCTGTTTTGTTTTGTTGTTTATTATTTGTTATTATTATTATTAGGAATCTGATTTAAATAAAGTTTGTTCAATAGATGCTATTGAGTAAATGATTTAAATGAAATATGGTGTCCACCCTGACAGATTTCCATTGTTAGGAGGACAAACAGTTACTCCCAAACTTATGCCATTGGCCAGAGGTTGACATGTCGCTCAAACAATGACATTACACTGGAACAGGAGACAGTATTTTGACAGAAAAATCCACACAAGGAGAGAGTTTTTCTCTCAGTGCTGCATCAATAATGCACTGTCCAATTTGCATGGGAAACGGATTAACCAATCAGAGCTGGCCGCTGGGCTGGCAGTGGGAGGTATGGGGTGATTGGCAGCTCGGGGGGAAAACAGCCTGTTTAATCGTAGGTCTTGTGATGAAGTGGGGTTGTGGGGTTCCCCTTCAACATCAGGCATGAGCAGATGGGTCCTCACCCACTGTCCCTCGGGTGGCTTTTACGTTTGCCTGTCTCATAAATCATCCTTATTCGTCCAGCACATTATGCTCAGGTATTTCATTGCTTTTAAGTCCAGGACAGCATGTAGAGCCAGTGTCAGATGTGAAGGTAGAGATGCTCATGTAGATAATGAACACATGTTTCAATCCAAACTAACTACTGAGGAGTAATGTGTAAGCTCTTGAGATTATCAAAAGTAATTCATTTCATTTCAATTCATTCATTTTTTTCAATTCAAATTTTTTTTTCAAGAACCTTTGAGAAGCAAACTTTGTGTTAGGTAGAGTAATAATACTTGTTTTTAGAGAATAAAGTGCTAGATATAATTGTGCTGCAGTGGTCTGAATAGAACTATAATTTTTTGGATAAACCATCCCACATAAATTTAATAAAATATAGTGAGCTAACAACAGCAAATACAAGTTAACTTATGTCACACAAATTTTATTTTAAGTGTGTTTAGATATTATTTTCAGAAATGAAAGACAAACATACTGAGTCAGTTGAGGATATAGGTTGTTACATAATTAAAACAGAGTGCCGGAACACCATTGCATTCACTATGACATTTTCTTTTTAAAGTTTGTTCGAAGTTATAATGCTTTGAACAACCTTGCAAAATGTATATTGAAATGATATGAAATTGTCTGTAAGGTATGAAGTAATGTTTTTAATGTGCTTTTAGAATATCAGGTTAAGATACATTTCTTGGCAATTATTTTACATTAGACATTCCTTAGAAATAAATGCATGTTTATAAATGCTGTATCTCTGTAGCCTTGTATGCAGCATCACAAAACGTTATGAAAGTAAATGTAAATAAAATATATCTAATAAATAAACCTCATGCCCCTGTGTATGATCATTGATTCAGTCAGGTGGAAGAACTTGCATAAAACCAAGTCCTGAACCCAGTTGAACACATCTGGTGCGACTTTAAATGAAGTTTTGAGCCAAAAACTCATCACTTCTCATCAGTGGCTTGTACACAGGGGTACAGCCAATTTGGAACAGAATAAAGGTGCTTCCAAAACTGCTGAAACAGAGATGGAAACAAAATTCCTTACAATGCCATTTGTATAAATGCAATTTAAAAAGTTTCAAAAGGCCCTTTTCCTGTCCCAAAATGACGACTCCTGTGCGCAAGTCATTAGTGTTTGGTGATGAGTTCTTTGCTCAAAGTCTGCATTTAAAATGACACCAAAATGTGTTCAGCTGGGTTTAGGTCTTGGCTTTATGCAGACCAAGTTCTTCTACACTGACTGAATCAATGGTTTTCTTTCTGAACCTTGTCTCATACACAGGGGCATTGTCATGATGGAATAGAAAAGGGCTCTTCCCAAACTGTTGCTATTTAATAAATTAGAAGCACACAATTCCACAGAATATCATGATATGCTGCAGCATTAAGATTTGTACTCAATGGAAATTACTTAAGTCATCAAACCTGTTTATTAGACCCAATACTTTTGGGTACCTAAAATAGTATAGATAGCCTACCTAATATAGTGTACTTGATATTTAAATTGAAAATATAATACATCATTTGTGATTTTATTTTATGCAACACATTATGTTTGTTTGCCATTTAAGAACAAATACATACACAGGCACCCACCCACAAGTTTTATGTGCATTTTGCATCTGCATGTTTCCATCCTCCATTTTAATGGGACACTCCAAAAGTCACATAAAAATGTATACCCAGCTCATTTAATATACAGTACTTTGGGAGCCCATAATCTGGTTGTCCACTGTATTTGTGTGCGCGTGTGTGTGCGTGTTTGTGTTTGAGTGAGTGATGCTGTCACTCAGCGGGAGGTGACTGCTCTTTCTGACAGGCCTCCTCATGGGCCTGTTTGCCTGCCAACATAACGGTTCAATTTGACATGCGTGTCTATTCTAGAGTTGTGCACAGACAGACATTGCACTGATATGAGCAATCCTGCCTCAGCTGTTGAACTGGCATGTCTCTCTTTTTGCAGAATGAGTGTTCAGTGAGTAGTGAGGAGTTTGATATGAGTGACCCCACATGGATATCAGCTGAACGTCACGCCGCACTGTCAGACCTGAACAACCCGTCCAGCACTGAGAGGATGCACAGCCCGCAAAACACACACAAGGACGAGGACGGTAAGAGATCGGCTTGTATTCATCTTAATGGAGAGTCAAAACACTTAAGCATTAGCATGAGGCAAATTCTACGGTCTTGGATTAAATGCATGTGCTTGCCTTCAGGGCAAAAACATATTTTATATTATCATATTTTTTTGTAAAAAAACACAAAACTTTGTGTTAGGTAGAGTAATAATACTTGTTTTTAGAGAATAAAGTGCTAGATATAATTGTGCTGCAGTGGTCTGAATAGAACTATAATTTTTTGGATAAACCATCCCACATAAATTGAATAAAATATAGTGAGCTAACAACAGAAAATACAAGTTAACTTATGTCACACAAATTTGATCTTAAGTGTGTTTAGATATTATTTTCAGAAATGAAAGACAAACATACTGAGTAAGAAAACTTGCATGCAGTGTGTGCGTACGCACATATTCTCTTGTGCTGTATGAGTAGAATAGAAAGTCCAGGATGAGTTAAGAGGAGCTGTATGAATCGAATTTGATGTAGTAATCATGTTCCAAGAGATGAATTTAGAAATGTATAGAGATAAAGAGAAGGAAGAGAGACGGAAAGAGATTAGATTCAGTCATTACACATGTATTGTAGTTTAGGTCTAACCAGAAGTGCAATAAGCAAGTGCAGGATATACAGTTGTGCATAAATACAGAATAAAGTGTTTGTGGATGTACTATGAACATTATATACAGATGGTTATTTACTAAACTTTTGATGGATATGTATCCATCAGAGGTGTGCATAAATGAGTAGTGATTAAGATACACATTTATGAATGTGTTTGTGGATAGGACAAACTTTTAAAGATCCATCAGGGAGAGTTACTAGTTCTTAGTTTTTAGTTAGTTGAAATGATATTAGTAACCCAAAAACCTCTTGTACTTTGATAATGATGGCAAAGCTGATTCCAGAGCTTTATCTTTCTCTCTTTTATCTCCACCTTTTCGCACTACCTTCTTTTCTCTCCGTTTCCTCGCCCTCTTTTACATTTTCTCTCTGTTGGAAGCACAGTGTAGCTGTAATGTCTCTACATTGAAGTCAGTCTGAAACCATCAAAAAGCAGTTTTTCTTTTCAGCTGCTTTTGATAAACATGTACATATAGAGGCAAACATGAACACCCACACAGATGCAAGCATTCACAAATGAATATTAGCTACAGTATCGCAAACTGAATTCTGACTGTACCTTTACAACCTATATTCACTTGATTTGATGACAATCAATAAATTCTTATCAATAATGTATCAAGAGGCAATATTGTGAAAGTATGAATTCAAAATTGACCCTATTTATTTTGTTAGTGTACATTACTAGTCTTGTGGTAAACAATTCATCCGTGCAAATAAAAGAGTTTTAAAATAAAAAATGTCAGTCTGTTGCCAGCTTAATTTCTAAATGAAATACCTGCATTTCTAATCAGGCAGCTTGCTGTGGAAAAAACACTCAATTTTATTGCTCAATATTCCGTTTTTCTGAAATAAACAATTTTTTGAAAATTGTTTTGTAACTTTGTAGCATTTAAGTTTACTCAAGCAACGGTTCTTCTACTGATAACCCAAAATAATACTGACTAGACATACTTTTACCTTGCTAGTTAATGTAATTTGCGTGTTATTTCTTTAGCTTGTTATCAGAAATAATCTGCAGGGACTCTATTCTTTGTGGATGTGTACTGGAAGTTAAGTTTGGACCACAAAAGCATGCATACTTAAGACAGTAACATTTGTTTATGTTGTTGCGTTGAAACATCTATATGGCATGGGTGAACAAAACTAATCCTGGTTGGCCACTAACAGTTTCAAATTCTTGGACAGAGCAAGATGCAAAGTGCAAAGACTATACGCCTGTTGCTAAATTGAGACTATTTTTGGTGTTAGAAACCTTAACTGTTTAAGTAGACTTCAAGTAAAAAAAATCCCCTTCCCTCTTCTAACCAGTTTTTATCTTTTGCTTGAATGCTGTTTTGACACTGAGACACAGGCACGGCTCTCTGCACACTGAAGTGATTATATGAAGGTTACAGCGGGATCACGGTCAGTACTGCTGACCTCTGAAGCTTCTCTCGCGGACGTGGGCAGGCCCTTTTAGAGCACTCTCTGTAGCCGATGCTCAGGGCCATCAGCAAGACCTGCCATCCTGAACCTTTCTATCAGCAGGAATGTGACAAGAATATAGACAGATGATGATGATAGCGGAACAGAGACAGTGATGAAGGCAGAGAGAAGCAGAAATAGATAGAAGAGTTCATGGAGTCAGAGAGAAAGAGGCAGGTCAGGTAATCAGAACTGCTGTCTCGGACTGATTGGAGTTGCTCTTGAAATTTCAGTGTTCTACCACAAAGATCCACCTTCTTTATATGATGTATGGCTGATGATTTCTTGAATAAGAGGCGACATGTGCTCTCTTCCAAAACCTACAGTGTCATCATTGGTGCACCTCTGATGCCTTTTAAGATGCCTCATTTTAGTCAGATTCTATTAATCTACAGATGTTTTTTACAGAAAAGGCAAACCCAGAATGCATTGTGGTGTGCTTAGTAAAAATTAAATTGGGACCTTTGAAATGGTCATTACATTTGGGATCTTGATCACCTTGTCTGGTTTGATTTTGTGTCTGGATGTACATTGTCCAGCTTATTACAGTACACGGCTACTTGTCACATCTAATTTGTAAACCTGACATAAGAAAACAGACATACATGAATACATATACACTATATTGCCAAAAGTATTGGGTCACCCTATCTAATAAACAGGTTTGATGATTTTAGTAATTTCCATGAGTACAAATCTTAATGCTGCAGCATATCATGATATTCTATGGAACTGTGTGCTTCTAATTTAATAGCAACAGTTTGGGAAAGAGCCCTTTTCTATTCCATCATGACAATGAGACAAGGTTCAGAAAGAAATAATTGATTCAGTCAGTGTGGAAGAACTTGGTCTGCATAAAGCCAAGTCCTGAACCCAGCTGAACACATTTTGGTGTCATTTTAAATGCAGACTTTGAGCTAAGAACTCATCACCGAACACCAATGACTTGCGCACAGGAGTCGTCATTTTGGGACAGGAAAAGGGGCTTTTGAAACAGTTTTAAATTGCATTTCTACAAATGGCATTGTAAGGAATTTTGTTTCCATCTCTGTTGCAACAGTTTTGAAAGCACCTTTATTCTGTTCCAAATTGGCTGTACCCCTGTGTACAAGCCATTAATGTGGAGTGATGAGTTTTTGGCTCAAAGACTGCATTTAAATTCGCACCAGATGTGTTCAGCTGGGTTCAGGACTTGGTTTTATGCAGACCAGTCAAGTTCTTCCACACTCCACTCCTTTTGAACCTTGTCTCATACACAGGGGCATTGTCATGTTGGAATAGAAAAGTCATCAAACCTGTTTATTAGATAGAGTGACCCAATACTATTGGCAATATACAGTAGTGTAAGTAGTACTGGTCAAGATTAGGATTGTGTTATCAATTTTAGTGGTTGCTAAACCAGTGATTCCAATCAGAATTAAGTAACCCAGAGAGCCATGTAAAAATAGTTATACTTATATGTTATGGAAAAGTAAATCTTTGTAAATAAAAATGTTATTTTATCTTTTATTCAAAGGGTTTTGTTTTAGAGTGCTGTGTTGTAAACTTTAACGTTAAAATCAAAGTAATGTAATGTTAAATTGCTACAGTATAGACGGTTTCATCGGATAGCACACCTGGCAAGGAGTTAACTTCCGGTTTAAGGAACAAAGCTACAGACAAATGTGAAAATATGACTCGGTTCACCTTATAACACAAATCATTTTGAAAACATTTCATATCTGCAGCCTTGCAGACAACATACAGACTTGCCTCATGTTCAGTGTAGTTATCTGGCTGCTTTCCTTTTACCTATTTGGCCTCTTGTAAAAGTTAATGTGTATGTAAATGCCCAATTACTCATGCTGTTTAATCTCAACCCAGTTTGACTTTCTAACCTGTGAACTGAAAACGGATTGTGTTTAGTTTGTATTCTCTTGGACTGATGGCGGATGTTAGTAAAGTACCAATTCTTCCCCAATGTCTATTAGACATGGGAAGCAACATGATGCATGTATGAGGTTTTGAGGCCTGGGACTTTTAAATTCAACTTTAATTTTATTATTAAAAGTTGTTAATTTATGTTTGCCGCCTCGAATAATGGATCCACTCAAACGGTTTGTGAGAGCTGAACAGATGCTGTCAAGGTGATGTTCTGCCCTACAGCACTGAACTACCCCTGTACATTACTTCACACTGCCTGGAGAGCTTCATCAGATCCCTGTTGTGGTGCATAATAAACCCCAGTTACTGCATTATATCAACTTTATATTAATGCATTCAAACCCTTTAGCGGTGATTTGTAATAATTTCATATACTTGTGAACAAGTCACGCTAGTGTTATTAATAACGTCCACATTAATGTGCATTGTGTGTATTAATGTGGATGTATTTTAATAATCGGGTTATACTGTATAGTTCACCCATCCGTTTTGTTCACAGACACCTCAAGCATGTGTACTGTATGTTAAACCTGCTGATGGATTTGAGTGACCTTTGTCATTACATGGGTGGATTTGCTTCTACCCTAGTGGCAATGTAACCGAAAGGACAAACACAACCCGAGCATTTGTGTGTCTGTGTGTGTAATAGTGGTAAAGTAGGCCATGGGAAAATGACAGTATGACTTTGATGGTTTTCCCAGCGGTGGCCGGGGAAGGAGGTCAAGTGTAAAAGTAAATACTTGGATTATAGTAGTAGCTTCACAAGCTTTATTTAAAGTTCAAAATGCGTGATTGTCTTGGGGACTATTAGACGTTGATATGAAAGGATGCAACGCTTAACCAGCTCATGCTCAGCGCTGACTTAGGAGCTTTATTTTGATCACAACTAGACATCCTCACTTTCTAAACTCTTATTCTTACGAGTGAATGCATTTGCATTTAACTTGATTTTTTTCACCAGGAGTAAAATTTGCTAATATTTTGAATATGTTATAGTTTGTTATACACATTTATTATATATTATTTTTTATAATTAGGGTTTATAACAAGTCCAAGCAGAATTATTTAAGAAGTAATATAATGCTGCTTTTTTAGGCATTTAGCTCACAATGTTTGTGATGCATTTACTACAAAACAGGACATTCACTGAACTACAAAGCGTGTCCACAGATGAAAAACATCAGACACACGCTGTAAAATATGTATTCTCACACAGCACAATAAACACACACACAACAGTAGATCTGTCAGAGTTAAACTTTGCATTTCTTCTTTACTTTACCCCATCCCTCTGATACTAACCCTTCATCATCTCTTTTCCTGTCACCTCCTCTTCTCTCCTCATCTCTCCTGCACTTTCTGTTTTCATGCTGTCTCTCTCTTCTCATCCTTAAGACAGCACACATCTATGATCTGCTCTTTAGTCTCTCAGTGTGTGAAGACAGATAGCTCCGAGATGCCCGACAACATTGACGCCAAGAGGCGCGGCCATCAAAAGCAGAGCAAGTGTGTGCCGATCCACGTTTTCTAAAAGAAAAACGCACATTACAGATGCTTGAATACTTCTGTCAGAGCTGTCAGTCAGTCACTCTTAGCGCATATGACTCAGTTAAACGCAGGCTGAATCATGATGGTGCAAGGGGTCCATGAGATAAGACGTGAATGTGAAGTCTCTTTGTGTCGGTTATGTTTCTGTATTTGGTATAGAGCGTTATGGGCGAATTCCTTTCTTTTTAACTTCTATAAAGCACATCTGTGATCATTCACTTTTCTGAGGACTTGGTACTGGAATTTGTCTAGTTATTTCCTCTATAGGCATTTCAAAACATTGTACAGTGAAGAGTTAAATTAGCATTGAGATGAATCGCAACAGTTCGAATTGTAGATTAAATCTGAAAAGTGTGGAAAATATGCTAATGGATAAATTGATAAAGGTTTGAAATGGTAAACATGTCCTTTTATGATGGTGTAACCTACTCATCCTATTAGAAGTGACATAAGTAAACCTTGGATGTCCACTGGTGAAAAAAGCACTGTACTTTTTATACTTGTAACACTGTGTTGTTAAAGTTGGTTAGATATTTGCAAAACCCAGTGACAAACATAAAGTGTGACTAATAATAATGATTTATGGCAAAAAATAGAAATCAGGAAAAATAGAAATATAAGGTTGAGAAGGACAGCAGCGATATGCAAATAAATATATAATAGATATATGCAAATATAATGCAAAATTATTCGTTTGACAGTTTAAGCATGCTGACATCATTATGTAACAGAAAATGCTTTGTGGGACTGTCATTGGTGGGTTTTGGCACAATTTGAGTTTTTATTGTAACTCCAGCTCCTGTAAAGTGAAGATTTTGGCTGATCTTGCTGGGAATATGAGTAAAAAAGATCAAAATTCTGACATCATTTACTCAACACCTGTGTTTGACTTTCTTTCTTCTGCAGAACACAAAAGAAGATATTTTGAAGAATGTTGGTAACCAAACAATGGCAGAACCCATTGACTTAACATTGGTTTTGTATTTTTGCAATAGAAGTGAATGGGTTCAGTGAATGGGTTCAGTTTCCATTTTTGGGTAAACTGTCCCTTTAAGAAATCAATCCAAAAAAGATTATGAGAATAAAAGTTGTGAATTTGGTGGGAAAATGTAAGAAAAGGCTGTGTGTTTGTATGCATAGACAGACAGATATCGTATATGAATAACCTGTGCTTTGTTATTTTTCACACTTTTCCTCTAAATATCATTATCACATAGTAGCCTGCACACAACCATGATCCCCTGACACTCTTTATAACAACAGCGTTGTGTCTATCAGTTGACCTGATGGCCGTATGCGGTTGTATTTGAATAACAGACAGGAGAAACAGAAGTTCATTAATGCTGTCAGGTCATTCTCTCTGGTTTCAGCAGGTTGCTGATTTTTATCTGATTCAACCATCCAACAGACACATACCAGTCCCATACTGATTTCCATTGCACCATCAGTCTTAAGACGGTACATATGTATACATAACACTCAGCTGCATAGATGTAAGGTCATTTGAAACAGCTGAACGTCTCCATCTGTGACTGATGTTTGAGGAAAAAATGTCTCGCCCCTAATCATTAGCCTACCGGCAATAAAGAGTCTGTGTGGGAGAATCAGGGAAAGAGAGAGACCAAGGGCGATAATCACATGATCGCCTAATGGAAATGTTATTAAAAATGCAAGGCCATTAACATATGACATTTCCCAGTGTGTGTTCTATTTGATTAGGAGTATGTTTGCCGAGTTAATCTGGAGGACCCGGAGCTAGATAGCGAGGAGGAATAGGGAAGGAGCCGGACGATAAAATCTGAAGGCCCCTTTAGATGAAACATACAAAAGAGAGAGTACTGGAAGAACGGACCACTGTTCTCCTCCCCCTTTATTTATGCACATGACCAGACAGCCCCCTCTCATAATGACTGCATGTGGGGGCTGACACTGATAAATATGCATATAACGAAAGAAGGAATGTAAAAATGTCTTTAAAGGGAGGGTTTAAGGGAGTCATTTATTCAGTGTTATTTCGTTCAAAACATGTATATGGTTCTTTCTTCTGTTAAATACAAAAGAAGATATTTTGAGAAATGTCTCAGTGGTTTTGTGTCCATACAATGGATGTCATTTGGGGTCAGTGTTGTTCGGTCACCAACATTCTTGAAAATATCTTCTTTTGTGTTCTGCAGAAGAAATAAAGTCATACAGGTTTGGAAAGAAAAGGGTGAATAAATGATGACAGGTGAACTATTACTTTAATGCCGCAGAACAGGCTTAATGTGTATTCTATACAAATGTGTGTGTGTTTGGATGCTCCACTGTAGGCCTCATTTCTGTTCACACGATGGTTTCCACTGAGCCAAAGCCAAAGGTTGCTTAATTATTAACTGCCACCCCTAAACACCACCCTCAAATAACAAGGGGTTGAATTAATTATTACACATATAGGTTTGTGCACATGACCGATGACTAACAATGTGTTTTGTCTGCAGGAACGGCATCCTGCTGTGATTTAGCAAGTGTGTTCGCTATCTCTATGCAAATAGATCGTAGACACCTGATCGAGGTGGGTTTACTTCTATTGAATGTGTATGCGTGGCCTAGGCTACAATCAGGGCTGATGAGGTGGCGCACTTCACCACGCACGAAATGCACGTCCTATCTGCTATTTCGATGGGCTCAGCGTTTCTCAGAATTCGACCCTCAATGTGAAAGCTGTATAAAAGAGTGTTTGTGTAAGCACCCTTTGACAGAGGTCTCGCACCTCCTCCTGATTGTTTTATGGGGAGTGGGGTGGGTAAAGGTTGCTCCATAAATCTCCAAAATGCCCCTGAAATTTGGACCTGGTGCTATCAGATCCTCTGGCTTTTACTGGAGGGAGAATAAAACACAGTGTTGGAGGAAGGAGATAAGATAAACTATTATAAAAGGGGCGCTCCGCTGTGCCTGTTTGCTTTTCTAAATTTAAAGCAGGTGTGTTCGCAGCACCCAGTGACCTTGGTTCGATTGGCAATCTGCAGAGAAACGGTGACAAGAATGGGTGTTACTTTAGGAGAGATTGAGTAATGTAATCCTTCGCTTAAAGGGACAGTTCACCCCAAAATTTTGTCAGCATTAGCTATCACGCAAAGAATATAGTACGTTTTTGAAAAATGTGGCCAGGTGAATGCAAATATTCAAATGTGACATTTATGGCATGTTAAAGGGATGGTTCATCAAAAATAAAAATTCTTTTTGACAATGGAGTTAATGTGAGATTGTGGTTGGTGGTGCCCAGGAACCTGAATCACGCTACTGCAGCCACAGTGCTTTTCATGATGGTGAGTGGGGGAAGTGCACGGTGGTTTCTCCTATCATCTCCACTGTTTTGACCATGTTCAGCTCCAGGTTATGACTGCACCAGACAGCCAGCTGCTCAACCTCACTTCTGTAAGCACACGTCCTGGATGAGACCAATAACTAGTGTCGTCTGCAAACTTCAGGAGCTTGACAGAGGGGTCAGTAGAGGTGCAGTCGTTGGTGTACAGGGAGAAGAGCAGTGGAGAGAGCACACATCCCTGGGGGGCACCAGTGCTGACTAAGCTGGTGATCCACTGACAGACAGAGCTAGGAACGAAAAGCTGGGTTAGTTTGGTCTGGAGGAGTGTTGGGATGATGGTGTTAAATGCTGAACTGAAGGATATGGATAGCATGGGATCAGATGTTGGTTCGAGGTTGTCTAACAAACAGATGTCAGGTTATCACAGATGTTAATGGAGAGTTAACTCCATCAAATCCACTAACTATCCCCATCCTAACTAATGAGGAGGATCAGCTCTACAGGCATGCTCTCTTTCAAACTTAAAGGGACAGTTCACTCAAAAATAAAAATTTACTCGCCATCAAGTTTTTCAAAATTAATCATAATTGCCCCAGAACTGCTTTCCTACAGTATTCAAAATATCTTCTTTTGTGTCAAACAGTAAAAAAAAATGTATACAGATTTGGAACAACTTGATGGTGAGTAAATAAAGAACGTTCATTTTTGGGTGAACTGTTCCTTTAACTGCTTTTGCAAAGCCTCATAAATGTTGATGAGTTCAGCACACAAAGCTTTTATACTTCGGTTGCACAAGTAATATTATAAATGCAAAACAAGGGCAATATTTCATATCTTGAGTTTATATTTTCTTCTGACATTACTGGAGGTGCTGGTTCTGTGTTGAATAGTCATGGATGCATTTACATTTAACCATTTGGCACATTTAATATAAATGTTTTTAAATCACTTTTTGAACCTATGATCTTGACATTGCTAGATTGTTGTTCTACCTACTGAGCTAGAGCAATGCAGCGATTTCAAAGACTTATGGCGGGTGAAATCCTGTCACCAGCTTCTGATGTAATGCTTTGTCATGAATCTGTTGTAACAGAAAACCTATTAGTCATACAGGATTAAACTCCGTAGTCTGTAGGTAAACTTACACCATGCACACTGGGCGTTGAGATGGTTCAGTCAATAGCGGTCATTAAAATCTCTTCCTCTTTCAAAGAACTTCCTGTCTTTTTCCTCAAGGCATGCTGCATAAGTAGTGATATCTTAGACCTCTCTCTCCTTCGCCCTCGTTGCATTAGTGCAAGTGGGTTTGTGGCTAATTCTGCCCCCTACCCACTGAGATGATTGGAAGTTGTTTTGTGCTAAAGGGAAATTGGATCAGATAACGCTTTCCCACAACACGTTTGCAGCGACTAAAGTCGCAGTGGATTGCAGTGGGATAGTAGACTTGCAGTTTTCATCCAATTTGCTTGATGCATGTAGACAGATTCAATAAAGCACCACAGTGTAAAATCATAAGGTTTTCCTTTGTGGTCAACTGTGTTTTAAACTGAAGTGATCTGTGACGCTTACCGCCCCAAATGTAGAAGAAAAATTACTCTTGGCTACCCTGATTGTCTCTGATTCTGTATGATCAAAGCTACCGTTGAGTGAAATGTATTCGGCTGTATTAAAGCCACTGTACTAGCATAATTGACTACATTAGGGCAACATCATGAAAATCATTAATGATCTAATAGGGTATGGCAAAATGGCAACTACAATAGAAAGTCTTGCATGTCTTGTAGAAAGAGTCGCGCTGGGATTGTCCTCTTAAACCGACAGTGGGGGCTTAGCCTCAGAAACTCAATTGACTAATGATATAAGCGCTAAATATAAAACGACTGCTAAATTTACCCGGGGCCGAATAGAATAGGGTTGCACTTTCTGAATTCTCTTATTTGCATGAAATCCTGAAACTTGGCACAGAGCTCATTTTAGTAATAGTTTGACAATTAGGAATACTGTGATAAACCTAAACATTGTATGGTTCATGCATTCAAACTGAAAACATATTTACTTTTAAGCAATACAACAGTAATATTTGTACATGTTCAAAAAATATTTTTATGTGATCATTTTTATGTGATGTCATTTCTGAGGTTTGATTTTGTTGAAAATTGAAAAACATTGTTAACATTTATTTGAACTGTACATGACAGCAGGTAGACACAAAGCCATACGGTTAAAAACACAAGGTCTCTGTAAACATCAGCTCTCTGTTTTTATTGCCCTGTACACTTTCTGTCCCTGAAAATGTGAGTTCATTTTTATTTTCACCGCTCCTTCCGTCATTCCCCTCTGTCCTGAATCTCCCAGTTTATCTTCTGTGCAGCCTTGGGGAGGAGGCCAACTGGTGTATGTGCGCGTGTACGTGCGTGTGTAGCCATGAACTGAGGTTTATGGTTATGACTTGGTCTCAATCTTCCTTGTCAGCACCCACAGATATCATTCCTGACAAATGTGTACAAATTACCCGAGTGTATTCAGCTAAGCCTCACCCTTTATTTACATGTATTTACTGTTATACCTAAAAAAGCTACTTAAGATGTTCTTATACAGTAGGCTACAGTTTTGTCTGTTTTTGTGAGGTGCTAGAAAATAACAGTAGTCTTTACCTTCCCACATTTTGACAAGGGGCTTGCCGCTATCACAAGCCTTTTGCTAAAGAGACAGTGTTGCCAGATCTTCACAGAAAAATCCACAAATTAAGACAAGCCAAACTTAAACCTTAAATATCATAAATTTAAATACTTAAATATATTTTATTAGACCAAAAAATCTCAAACATCCACCACTGACCATTTTAAACACCTTAAGTGCCTAGCTTCATGATCTAAGACCAAACAATAAGCATAATAGCGCTTATTAATAACGAACATGGCAACACATGGAAAAGAGCGCTGTGTGAAGCAGCCTTTCGAACATAAACAAAGCAGCTCGTCTGTCAGCGGTAGTTCAGTTTAAAATGACGGACAAAACGAGTCTTTCGATGAAAAATAGCAAATACCGAACAAGTTATTATTCACAGCTGGTTACCAGTGTGTCAATCATCAACAAATTCTGGAGTGACTACCTGTCTTTCCCTCGATTGTTTAGTGAATTCACTCCTGCTTTAAATGCGGTTGTCACTCCCGAAACTTTGCAGTGTCACAGTTGCATACATTTATTTACATAAAATTGTAGTGTAGTTGACAGTCGAAACGTGTTCAATATTTGGTTTAGTAGTCAATCAGTACTTGATTTTTATGTTTACGTTACATTTGGTTTCATCCAACCATGAATATGCGTTCAAGTTGCTATATTAACCTATAACATAACCATATTTGGACTCTTATGGTTTATTGCTCAATTTATATAGGTGACAAAACAGGGTTGGCAAGATGAGAAAATCAAAAATCTTTGAAGAAATGGTTTTAAATGCATGCATCAGGTATTTTAAAATGTCCTTTGTGTGTTTATGTTGATTTTGTGTAATTAAAAATAACATTTGTAGCATTTTTTATGAACGTTAGGACTGAAGGTAGGCTACCTGAAAACGTTATGTGGTGTAACTGCCAAAACATGAGAAATAGTAACTATTTTATCCACCTAGATGGCATGTAAACATACTAATAAAAACAAATAATTTATTTTGAAATAGCTCATGAAAGTAAATTTTATTTAAGTTATCTCTAAATATACATTTTTATGCGTTTTTGCCACATTTATTGGGACATATGCTAAAAATGCCCTTGTCTTTTAAATAATCTTTGACAAATTATGTAAAAATGGCTAAAACCCATATTAATACACTAAAGTAGTTGACTTTAGTTTATTCCACATCAATGTTCCTGTATATAATTATATTTTGGTTTAAAAAACTGGTTACACTATCTTACACAAACCGGTTACACCACCTGACCATGTTGTTTCTACAGCCAAAGGCTACACAAGTTTAAAGGTGCTGGCTCAGATATTACATGCAGCACATCACACCTGTAGTAGAACAGGAGGTCGGGTGGATGAGTCCAGGTAAAAAAAAGTCAGTTTGGAAGAACTTGACTGATCTGCATAAAACCAAGCCCTGAACCCAGCTGAACACTTTTGGTGTCATTTTAAATTAAGACTTTGAACAAAAAACTCATCCCCAAACACCAATGACTTGCGCACAGGAGTCGTCATTTTGGGACAGGAAAAGGGCCTTTTGAAACAGTTTTAAATTGCATTTCTACAAATGGCATTGTAAGGAATTTTGTTTCCATCTCTGTTGCAACAGTTTTGAAAGCACCTTTATTCTGTTCCAAATTGGCTGTACCCCTGTGTACAAGCCATTAATGTGGAGTGATGAGTTTTTGGCTCAAAGACTGCATTTAAATTCGCACCAGATGTGTTCAGCTGGGTTCAGGACTTGGTTTTATGCAGACCAGTCAAGTTCTTCCACACTGACTGAATCAGTTATTTCTTTCTGAACCTTGTCTCATACACATTGTCATGATGGAATAGAAAAGGGCTCTTCCCAAACTGTTGCTATTAAATTAGAAGCACACAGTTCCATAGAATATCATGATATGCTGCAGCATTAAGATTTGTACTCATTAAAAATAACTAAAGTCATCAAACCTGTTTATTAGACCCAATACTTTTGGCAATATAGTGTATAAGGCTCTAACTGATATGTTTGTCAAATTTCAGTTATATTCTTATTTTTATTCTATGACAACTTATTTACACTATGTGATGTTTTTCTTCACGTTTTATACATTTTGGGAGTTGTAGAATACAAAGTCAAATGCAATGCAAAAACTTTGAAGCTCAATATCTCAGAACCGCTCAGAATGCATTGAACCTTTTAACTCCAAAGTGATGAATTGTAATCTTTGGTAAACATTTCTTTAATCACTGAATGTATGTTGAACTTTTTAAAAACACTAATGTTGTGCAACATAATTATTTTAACCTAAACTTAAAGATCTTTAACACTACAGTTGTGGATAAAGCACCACTTTCTCAAAACATTATAATATTAACCACTTAAAAATAGTTCCAAATAGTAGTTTAGTTTATTTAACATGTTTAACTAGCATCATAATCTTGTGATATTTGACTAAATGGTCCCCTAACAAAAAGATTTGTGATAGAAGTCAAAGGGTGTAACCGGTCACACTATTTGACATTTCAGTTTAAAATCAAATTTGACAGGCATACATTGACACCTATCTAATCACATATGACCTTGATGGGAAGATTTCAAATGAAATTTTTTAAGTTAATACTCATTTTTATAATAATGGTAAATTATCAATCTATATCTTGGTCATACTATTTGACATGCATACCTAAGAATACCTGACCACACCCTCAAAATGTCAAATTATTTCACATTTAAAAAGAGTTCTGGACCTTTGCACTTAGCAGTTAGAGTCACCAGGGGTTCTTCGCTGTAATTTAATTTCCTCTTGTATGTCTTCTTGCACAATATGAACATAATTGCTCCTTAAATGCTGGTTACACCACCCTGACACTTCATGAATTTCACCTGACTCACCTGATTCCCCAAATTAATTCTAATATTCTGAACTATGGTGTTTCGTTATTTTTACTTACTATTAAATAGGATTAATGTAAGATTATGCCCAGCTAGCTGAAATGGTGTTTAAATGAGAATTTCTTTTTTTTACAAGATTAATTTTTTGTATCAAGTTTTTACGGTTACACCTCATAGACATTTTTGCAATCATTCCCCAAATATTCTCTCAAAATGATTTAAAACCAGAAATTTTATAACTTGTCCTCAGAAAAGAGAATGTATGCAAGTAATCTGCAAATTTATTTTGACATTTTAACACTTTTAAATGTGATTAAACATTAGGGACAAAAAAAGAGCCATATTTGACCCACATCATTGACCCATATCCCAATAAAGACCCACAGCTTCTGTTTGGCTGTCCAGCACCCTTCCTCCTCTCCTCTTGATTTTGTCTCCTCCCCCGTCACAACCCCATGATGCCGCACTGCCCTGTCAGCACGCCCACCCCGATGATGGTGCCAATACCACTTACACAAAGCGCAGCATCCTCTCTCAAATCCGGGAGTCTGGGGGGGCCTGCCTTATTTTTTCTATTGTCTCCAGATCAAACATATGCAGTTGTCTACTTTTAAGACACATCGGGTCAGTGTGTTTCTGTGCATATATGTATGGCTGTCGTGATAAAACCATTCTCGTTCCATTCCTCTTTACACTTAATTCAAATCTAAATCTGTTTGTTTCAATATGGCACCTGTTTCAGTCGGCTCACTATATAAATCCACAGCGTGATAATTTCTTGATGCCTCTGAATCAGCCATGTCTGGACTCAAATTAAAGATGCATATGCAACGGCCTTTAGAAACGCGTCTGGAGACGCAACCGCCTGCATTATTCTGCCCACTCGCAGCAGCGAGTCAGACTGGGGCATTCTCAGCCGACAAGCAGTCGAGAGGGAGGGAGGCGCAGCATATGGAGGTGTGAAGGACTGTTTATACGGCAAACAAAGAAAATGAGAAACTGTTGACCACAATGGTGCACAGGCTCCAACCTGACCAGAAGACAAAAGATTTGTGCGTGCGTATGTGTCTTTAGACTTCTAAAAACGAGTCCTTGGTTTGAGGGAGGCAATGTCTTCTGGCGCCGCCTCCGACTTGAGCAAGATTAAGAACTGTTACAGAGAACAAAGGTCGCAAACACAAACTCTCAACATTGCATTACACTGTTTTATACAATGTATCAAAAAAATGCTCTGTTCTGTAGGTAGTTTGTCGATACTGTGCAGTACTTGTGTGAATAAAAATGAGACTGTAATAAAATCCTGGCTGTCACAGGTCATAAAGACTTTATAATGACTCCTGGATTGTGGTGAGCTAAAGGTGCTATCAGTGCTGATGCTAATGGGCCGTATAGACCTGAAATAACCTTTCTGCACTGTTCCCACGTCTTTCTTTCTTTCTTTTGGTGGTCAATAAATGGGTGAAAAATCCCATGCAGACTTACAATAAAGGATTGACCCGTATCAAGGGACATAAATAAAGAGTTAGGGCTGGGCTTATTTGTCTTAGGCTTTAGCAATGGCATCGAAATATCCTGGAAACCAACACCTTTGCATGATAGCAGTGAGTTCTGCAAAGACAAGCATTTCTCACATTTTCTTTCAAAAGTGTTTAAACTATTCTTTTTGTTTTAACAAAGACATGCTTGCTTTAAGACAGTTATGATTGTTATCAAAAAGAATGCACAACAGCGGCTTTTCTGTTGTGGGGATTTGGGGTGCAATCTTTTCACCTTCATGTGTCTAGAGAGAGTGTTTCTGCACACACGCACGCAGCAGACCGTACCCATCCTCCTTCAATTCAATCCATTAAAATGAAAGAGGCTGTTAGCCATTAAGAAAAAGGGAGCGCAGAAGCAGCAAGGAGAGCAGGCTTTCTGTCATATGGGTCCAAATAAAAGGCTGCTGCCTCTTTCTCACCGCTCCTCCTCCTCTGCTCTCCATCTCCTCTCCTCCCCCATCTCCAGCCCTGGGATGCGCACTACCCCATCAGCATCCAGCACATACTCGATTCAGGGACTTCGGACAGCTTGCCTCATTGTTCTGGACTCTATTTTAACAGTAAGCAGTTCGTTCTACCACTTCAATAGATGTTACACACGTCTCTGCGTGTATGAATGTTGTAATGTAACCAATTTGGTGTGAAAAATTGAGAATTTGAAATTATTCGTCAAGTACATGATTGCCGTGATTAAGGCTCCACGGGAAGCTTGTTGAAGTTGCGCTCGGGTCTTCCGCAGGCACGCACCATTTGTTCCCCACGCCGCGGGCTACGATGAGAGCGCACGTGTGCACCGGGGGGTTGGGGGGGGGTTTTGGGTGACTCCCACTCTTACAGATGCGGCTGCACAATCGCTCCTGAGACTCGAGGAGACACATGGAGCCACAGGCTGTGTCTGCACTCTCATGTGACCTTAGAGTTATGTGGGCAGCTCTGACTGCATGCAGCTAACTCATCAACACCTACCGACAAACACACACACACACACACACACACACACTTGTGTGAATTTTAACAGGTTAGCCTGGTGAGTGTGTGGGGAGGGGACAGATTTTTACTCTGACACTTAAAGTGATAGCTCACACAAAAAAACATATTTATTCTTTGGTGCAGCTCAAAAGGACAAGAAAAGCTTAGTTTTCATACAACTACAGTTCATAGTGCCCCAAAAAAGGCTAAAAACGACACTATGGTGTCGTTGTAAATAAAAAAGCATTGTCAATATTCTTCAACTATATTAAAAAGTAGAGATATTAAAAAGTAAGAGACAACATTTTTATTATTAAGTAACTGTTTATTCCGGCAGGGTTGCCAAGTATGCAACTTTTATGCAGAATTGTTCTACATTTGAACTATTACCGTGGGCTATTTTTTATTCATTGGGTTAAAGGTGGAAGGATTTTGTTCATCATTGGTGAATTTTAGGGTAAGATGTTATTTATGCAAATAGTCTATGTTTATGATATACATAATGCAGTTTGCATTGCATATATAGTACTTTACAGTGATTTTAAATAAATTATGTGTAAAGCATAACAGCATCTGTAAAATATGTATTTTAGGTATAGGTATTTAGACTTTTGGTTTTTGGGCTGTGGTCTTGGCTTGTTCTGATTAGATTAGATTAGATTCAACTTTATTGTCATTACACATGTACAAGTGCAAGGCAACGAAATGTAGTTTAGATCTAACCAGAAGTGATTGGCAATTGTGCTGGTTTTGTTGCACAGATCTGGCAACCCTGTATGCCCAGATGCTTATAGAGGTCAGTAACATACCTTTAAATCCCTCTGCTTTGGTGAATTTTTTTTATAGAAAAGGAGGGAGGGGTGGAGGAGCGGATTGCTTTGTGGCTCTCAGCGTGTCGTCTGCTGGCATGTGGGAGGCAGTTCAGCTCTCACCATCTCAAGGCTACAGAGACAGACAGAGTGAGATGGAGAGAGGTGGAGTTAGAGTACTATAACACACTCCACATGCCTGCTCCACCTGAGGAGAGGGTGCGGAAAGGACATCCAGAGCAGGAAACACATAGGAGGAAAAGGGTCGTAGGCCATGTGATGTGACTTAAGAGGAGGCAGTAGGGGAATAGATGAGAGAGATAATAAGAGATGATTCAGAAGATGAGTGGAACTACAAAGAGAACGTATTTAGCTCTTATAGGTGTGGTGATCTGCATTTTATTTTTTGTTTTTAATGAGGTTTACACACTAAAATATTTGTACCTTCATACAAACACACACACAGATGCGTCGGACACTTACCCTACATGTCCACTGGTGCAGAAGAAATCCAACAACGCCCAAAAGGGTGGGAAAAGGGTTTGTTGTTTTGGGGATAGCTGGATGGTTATTGGCCTCGTGTATGAATTTAAATTAATTGAAAACGCCATGCCATGCCAGCGGATGTACTATATGAATTGTGTTTGTTCAAACCGAAACATGTTCTATATTAGCCATAGAAGTGACATCAAACAGTCAGTTTCTGTCTGTAATAGTGACTTGAGAAAGGCACATCCCTCAGTATTATACACATACTGTAATAACATCTGTACTGTATGCATGTGAGTGCAAGAGATCCCGCTGGTTGAATATCAAACATGATATAAACCTAATGACGCTCATGGAAATGGACAACAGCCGCAGAATGTCAGTGACCCAGATTAAGATCACCTTTCTGTTCAATTTTTCATGAGGAACAAAAATGAGAGCAAATTTAATTTACAGCATAGGAGAGAGACAGCATGACCGGATATGCCTGTTCTGAAGGATGTATTAGAATGATCAGCATTGAAGTGGATGTGGTTATGGGCTCATGTTTGTTTTATTTGTTTGTTGTTTTTTGTAAAGGGGCATGGGACACAAATTAAAATTAATGTATTTAACACCCATGTCAAGTTGCCTGACAGGACAGAACCTGTACCGTAAACAGTGCGATGTGAGGCGCTTTCACTGTAGACAGCTTTGTTGGGGATGTCGGTACCCCACTCGTGTATATAATTGTATCATAATAAGATGCAGTTCATAATTAAAAAACGTCTTCCATTTTTGATATAGAAAATGATTGACAACTTCATTATACATGTTATCTATGAAACAGAGTTAGTTTTTGAGGCAGTGGTACAATACGAGTCTTGGCAGGATTGATGGATGGTGTGAGGATTGAAGCACATTATCTTCATGTTGCCGGATTAACACGCTCCGTGTAATCCAGGGATTATGCAGTAGAGTGAGATATCACCGTAATACCGTTCGATTCCTTAACCCACTGATGGAATGAGACAGATTCGCTGCAGGAGCTGCTGGTTCACAACTCCTCACAGCTGGATCTGTCTTTGCAATGCAGTCATATGTCTAACAACAGCTATATAGACTCTTCCTCACGTCTGTTTCAGAACTCGTGATAATTACAAACCTCTCTAGCCAGTCATCTGTACTGTGTGCACTAGTGGTCAAAAGTTTTGGGACACTTGAGCAAAATGTTTCTCATTATTTAAAAAAAACTTTTGATCTGAGGTGTTTGCTTAAATATCTGAAATTAGTTTAGTAGACAAAATATAATATTCCAAACATACATGTTTTTTCATGAAAAAACAAAAATTGTATTTAATAAAAATTGTTTTATTAACTTTTACTCAATAATTAAGCAAGAACAGCCAATAAGAGCACAGAATAGATAAACACTGCTTTAATATTGTTTAAAAAGCATCTCAGGGTGAGATTGCTTGATAAAATTACATGAAAACATTTCTGCAAATTCTAGTCGAAAGGTGACTACACTGAAGACCATAAAATGTAACATGTTTTCATTTATTTTAATTTTTTTAATTACAACATAATTCCCAAAGTTCCCTTTTTTATTTCATAATTTTAATGAGTTTATTATTATTATAAAATGTGGAAAAAATATGAACACAAAAGTGATTAAGTGTCCCAAAACTTTTGGCTGCTAGTGTAGTTCAGTGGCATATAGACTTCATTGAATGGCCTTGTGCGCATCCAAAGCGCTGATGCTGGAGGGCAGCTTTAGGTTTAACTCCTCCATCTGTCCAGGCTTTGTGGTATAGTATGTGGGTTAATTTTGTAGGACCCTGCCATAAACAGAATGAGCACTATCACTCTTATTACAAACCTCACATAGCAAGAACACACAGTGAGAGTGAGGCGAAGAATTAGATTGTGTCTGAAACCAAACTCCTGAGGTCTGAGGCGACATGTAAAATCTGTTTTAAATCTGATTTGAAACTGGAGGTGGATAACTTATTGGATTTTAAGCTTTTTAAAACAAGCAGAATTTCTAAATGAGTAAAATGTCCTTGGATTTTATTTTTGAGCATTTTTAAAATCATGTTTGAGTAATATGGATTCTCAGATTCTCAAGTCCAAATGAAGTGTATGAGGTCATTAATATTTTTAATGTTCAACTAGAATTCTTTGCACCAAAGAGCATATCCACATTGGGAATGTAATTCGACCGCTGGCGGATTAAATTCTAACCAGTCTCTCACCTTTATTCTGTGTCAAGGTCCAAGTCTGGCACCTGTTTGATTGAGTTTGGTTTTGATTGAGTTTGGTTCCAGCTTCCTCAGACACAGCGTTGGTGGGTGAGATGGGTTTAGTCAAGCTTACAGACAGAAGAGTGATTGGTCCTCGCACAGTCTAACCACACAGAGCAAGAATACTGTCCAGGTACTGACAGACCAAGACCATTAATACAGCACAGAAAATGTCACACTGCTGTCCACAAGCTAAAACCGCTCGCTAAGATCACTGCATTTTACTGCTGCCACAGTCTCAATCTAAAATATACTGTTCACAGGCCGTCTGATATAGAAATGACAAAATTTGATTGGCCAGATGCACTGGACTTTTTAGTCAATTATGTCACTAAAATTTACAATTTAAGTAAATTTTTTTCTCATGTGGCAAGTAGCCGTGTAATAAGCGGGATCATGTACAGACAGCCGGTTGTTACCGTGAAATAAGCCCCTTCAGTGTGATACAAGACCCTTACTTTGCAGACGCTTTTATCCGAAGTGACTTAGAATGCATTATATTATACATTTGTTTTTGAGTATGTGCAATCCCTGGGATCGAACCCATGACCTTGCTAGTGCCGTGCTCTAACCCCTGTGCTACAGGGAACCTAGTAATTTCAATTGATATAACCCCAGCACTGCCACAACGAGCGTAACCATTTAGTTTGTTTGCTGGTCTGTTTGATAACAACCCTGTTACATGTAAACAGGAAGCATTTAATGTTGTGATATATGATGATGGAGAAGACAGCTGTAATATGAAAGTGCTTCAGCCATCTTAAGACCCTAATGGGCCCTCCTGGTCCTTCATATGAGAGGAAGAGCAGAGAATGTGATGGAGAGACAGGGGCTTACATTTCTGAATGCAGTGCTGAGTCACACTCTTAAGATGCACAAACCACAGGAAACCAGACCCACACACACTCGCAATCAGCCTTCATCACTAATACAAGTGTGAACTGAGGATACAGGCATCTCAGGTTATTCTACATTGTTCGTTTTGAGATAAAGAGATGATGACTGAATTCATTATAATCACAGGCTCATTCAGAGCTTAGTGTAGGATCCTCTCTCTTCTGTAGTCCTGTGGTGGAAAAATTAGAGGGGAGGGGTTCATGTTTGTAAGGAGACATGTGACTTCCAACCCTAAATTAAGATGCATTGCCTGTGGACATGTTCCCGCTTCATCCCACTGTATAATTTCATTTTTACATTTTTTGAGTTGCAAAACAGTATAGTACTGTTCAATTAGAGACACAGTGCTGGAGTGTTTGTTTAACCACATTTGTCCCAAGAGGTACTGGATTCCAATAAACTGCAGATTTGCATTTCAAATTGCTATTTCAGAGAAATACAGCCGCACCTGAATAACACTGAGTCGGAATAGAGCAATTTATACTGTTAAACAAACTGGTGTTGAGCATTTAATTGTCTTTTTTACATTAATCGAATCTTTTCTCTGACTTGACAGTCCCACAATCTACAGTATAGGTGTATTTGACGTAATGTTTCGCAGGCCTATCAGTAATAGATTAAATTGATTCGTCACCCAAAAGTCTTTTACTCAACCTCATGTTATTCCAAACCTGTATCACTTTCTTTATTCTGCAGAACACAAAAGAAGATATTTTGATAAAAGTTGGTAACCAAACAACATTGACCCCTATTGACTTCCATTGTATGGACACAAAACCACTGAGACATTTCTCAAAATATCTTCTTTTGTGTTCCATAAAAGAAAGAGTCACATAGGCCTACAGATATGCAGGTTAGGACAAAAATATTATCACGTTAAATAATTGACAGAATTTTCATTTTCTGGTGAAGTATTTCTTTACATTTCTGGCAAGTAAATAGTTGTTTAGTACCTGATAGTCAGGCAGTTGTATAGGCAGGAAATGTCTGTTTATTATGTACACTGTACAAAAAAGATTAATTTTACAGAGTCATTTTTTACAGATTTTCCATGTAAAATGTAAAAAAACCCGGAATTTTCTTTTCCATGTATTTTGGAAATACAGTCAAAAAAACGCAAATTTACAACACAAATGGGTAAAACATGTAGTTTTACAGGAAAACTGTTATTTTACAGTTTATGTATGTTTTTTAACAAGATTTTTTTTACAGTTTATTTTTGAAATGCAGTCAAAAACTGTAAAATTACAGAAAAAGACTGCACATTTACAAGAAAAATGGGGAAAACAATTTATTATATATCCTTCTATCCTGTAATTTTACAGGAAAAACAAATATTTTATGGTATATTTCTGTCGCTCTAGCTGACAGAAATTGTTTTAGAATCTTTTTTACAGTATAGATAATACAAGGTTTGTTTGTTTTGCTTGCCTTTGTTTTTTATGTAGGCTACACAGCCTTATCTTCATTTGTCACAATTATTTGTTCATTCAAGCAGTGTGTGTTTTAAAGAGGTCTTGCGTCAAGAGGTGAGGCGGAGGTGGAGGTATTCAGTTTCTAGCGCTTCTGACACTGACAGGAAACATGTTTTCAACCTTCTCTCTCATTGCTTTTGCTCTTTCCTCTGTTCCTCTCTCTTGTGGTGTCAGCACTGCCCGTTACTGTTGGTTTTCATCCACACTTGTCCATATTTCTCTCTTTCTCTCTCTCTTCGACACACCCAATATTCCTTTTGTCCCCTGAAGACCACCGCAGAAGGAAGATGGTCCCTTTAACACTGCAAATGTTCCTTGCGCCCTACCCCCACCCCTGTACCAATCCATCCCTTGTTTCTCTATGCCGGAGTGGTGCATTGCTAAACACCCTCACCTCTTACTTTCTATACTATTGTGCACAACCATCACTTTCTTCTAGTGTCTTTTACCATCATGACATTGTTGCTTCTCTCTCTTTTTCTCTATCTGTGTCTCCCTTTGTTCTGGTCCAGCGGCAGGACCCGTGGCTGCATCAAGAGCCGAATTGAAGGTGCGAATGGTGCACTGATCTCTGACATCCAGTGTCAGCGTTTAACCTCGAGTTAGTGAACATGTGTCTTTGTGCATACGTGTGCGCTTGCAGGTTAAGAGTGTCAGTGTGTTGATAGGTCTGGGGCCTTCCACCAAAAGCATTTCAGAGCAGATTGGCCCCACGATGAGTATTGGGGCAGTCGTGGCCCACCTGATTCACTGAACTGAACTTCTCTCTGTGGGATCCAATATTCATTTACTTGCAACAGAGGTGAATGGGAGGCAAATATGTCTGACTCGGGGTGTGTGTGTGTGTGTGTGTGTGTGTGTGTGTGTGTGCGTGTGCGTGTGTGTGCGCGTGTGTGAGGCTGATATTACTCATAAAAACTCCTTATGGAGCAAAGAACAGACTGAAATCCACATGTAACTTTGGACAGCTGACAGCAGAACAGACAAACAGTGGGTTGATTCTGGCATGAGACACTGTCTGTTGTTGAACGTGTGTGTGTGTGTGTGTGTCTCCTTGTGCACTTCACGGCTACCATTAGCTAGGCTACAGTCAACTGTGCTAAAATGAACAAGGGAGGGATGGTTCTGCTCTCTGTGTAATTTTGTCATCCCTTCATCATGAGGATTGACTCTCCTCTCCCCACCACCATTTCTCCATCCCCCTCTCTCCTCCATCTCCTCCTGCTGTCGTTCGTACTCTGCTAAATGCACTATTTGTTTCTGCTTTGGGCACAATCACAACTATTCAGAGCAGAGAAACGGCACTCACAAAAAGCATACAGTACGCTGACAAATCGCTGTGCATTCACCTCCTACAACTAGATTTCTCCGTTTTTCCTCCACACCTCCATATCTCCCTCTTCTCCTTCCTCTCACAGTACTGATAGGACACATCGTACGATGTAAAGGGTGGAAGTCTGTGCCTCGGGCATTCTCTGTTGGGATTTCTCTCCTATTCTGTTTGGGGTTTTTTTCTATCGTCCCTTTCCTTGTAACTTTCTCACTTTTTTCTAGGGAATTGGGTGAAAGAGTGGTGGAAAGGCCAGTTTCAGCATCTCAACAATTTTTGCAAAAATTTTGTTCACATTTACAGTAGCTCTATCAAGTAAAAACATATAGTCACTATGGGACTCAGTTTAAACAATTCCACTAAACTTTTGCTAAAATAGCAGGATAATGTTGCACAACTATATCTCACACATTATACAGTAAGTACAGTGTAAGTTTTATAGATCTGTGTGTAGTTGTATGTCTGGGCTCTTGGGTCTGCTGTATCAAAGTAAACCAGACAAACAGATATGCCGGCAGGCTTAAAATGTACAGTAAGGCCTCATGGAACAGCCCACTTACGGCAACCCAGAAAGCGTTTTTCAAAGAGCCTCCATCCTGAGAAAGGATGAGGTGGATAGGAGGAGGAGGAGGGAATAAGAGTGAGATTAATAAATGACTTTTCTTTATTATATGGGAAAGCGGGTTTGAAGCCCATCTCTTATTATCTCTGCAATGAAATGGTGTTTTGCAATGAAAGGGGTTTTTATGATGAAATAAATTACACTCGATGTTTATTTGAAAATGTTGAAATGCAGAAAGTATTCTGTTATGGTTAGGTTTACGATTGCAGATACAATATACAGTACAATATCATTTATCGAAAAGTCGCCATAAAACACGAAAAGCCAACATATGCGTGTGTATGTTTATGAGTACATGCCGCTGCTCTTCCCGGGTGTCTGGATTGAAGAATATCTGCTGCGTCAGGGACACCAAGTCAGTAAAGGACAAGTAGCATCTCTCTCTCCCTTTACTCTTCTCTCTCTTTCACCTTTTGTCATTCGTGCACAGACTTGTGCTTCACCTCCATCTGTCAGTCTGTCTCTGCTCTTAGCATTTACATTCTCCGTCTTTACATTTTCTCACTTTTCCTTTCTTACTTTACTGACCCATCTCTCTCTCTGTCTTTCGTTCGGGCCAGGGACAGCTGTCACTGGATGAGTTGGTGGTGCTGGGTTGCTATGGCAATGCCAGTCCTTGTGGCGGCATGGGGAGCAGCTCGTGCCGCGTCTTAGCAGGATAATCCATTGTAATCCCACAGAGGGGAGTCTGACACACACACACACACACACACACACACACACTGCAGGTCCACTGGGGAAGTAGAAGTGAAAGAATTAGCATCTGTTAGTGCTAGTGCTCAGGTCAGCTCCACTGAGGTCTGGGAATAAACCCTTGAGCTGACAGAAGCTACCAGGCCTTCCTAGATGTTAGAATGATGGTGTTTACAAGATGAATGTTACCACAATGTCACAATTACCAGAAGACAAAGATTTAGTTAGAGTTATCGTTTCCACCTATAGGGAGTTGTCAGTTGTTTGGAAAATGACAGATGTTATGGATGGAATAGCTTATTGTCATTTTTTATGTTCATGATTAAATCATAAAAGTTAACTGTACAGTTTAGTTTGTATGCATTTTGTAGACTGTTGATGAAGAATAGCTAATAGTTATAAAATACTGCTAATTTAACTGGTTTATGAGGCGAAAAATTTCCCATTAGTCTCTGTATGCATGTATCCAAAGCTTCCAATGGTTTAATAAATAGATCAAATACATAGTATATGCATTAAAGTTAAAAACAAATGCAACATTATGACTTGTACATTTCTGTAGGTCTACCAGCGCTTCAATAACAGCCTTAACAATGTGACTCTATACACTCTGAATTGCACTTACTGTATATACTGTGCATACGGTGTATTATGCTGGTATGCATATATGCATGTGCATATTCTTTGGAGATACAGACATTCTTATGCATGAATACTTATGCATGCATAAGTGTGTGAGGGTGTAAAACATTTTGTTCTGTTCTCTGGCCTGCAACATCTGTGTGTGCGTGCGCGTTCTCGTGTGTGTGTGTGTGTGTGTGCGCGCGCATGTGTGTGCATGAATCAGTGTATTATTCTTTTTTTGCTGAATGGAATCCCAGTCATGCTGTGTGTAGTCTCATGGTCCCTTAAATTGGCTGTTGAGGAAGAGGTTTATGGATATATTTATTTGCAAGTGGATTTTGTTAAGTTAATGGCATTATATACTGTACTTATAATATATATAGCTGCGGAAAAACCATTTAAGTTTTTCAAAATTTTCTATGTATAGGTATGTGTTTAGGTAAAATTATCATTTTTATTTCATTCTGTGAACTACTAACAATATTTCTCCCAAATTTCAAACAAAAATACTGTTTCTCTTTGCACTTATTTGCAGAAGATGAAAACTGGAGAAACAGGTCAAAATAACAGAAAAGATGCTCTGCATTTGTTCAGACAAGTTTATATTCACTTTTAAGCATCTTTTCTCAGAGTTTTCATATGTCTTTCACATTGCTGTTGGATGACTTTGTCGCTCCTGTGGTTTGATTTTGTTGAAATTCAACAGACACTGGACTGGAATGACCACAATACATCTAGAAATGCTGAATAAATGAAAATCTGGAATGGTTTCTTATTTTTTTTTCTGTGGCTGTATATATACACAGATATTGCATATGTATTTTTACCTAGTGTCATTTCGTGCTTATACATTTCCATGTTTGGGTGTGTACATCTTTCTGCTTACACACAACACAGTGTGTGCTAAAGCGAGTGTAAGTGTTTTGGCATACATGTATATGTGTGAACATGTATTTTTAGCTCACTTATTTATTCTTTATGCGATCTAATGTTAAGCCGATTAAACTGTGAACTCGATTTTACTTTAGTGCTATCTCCTATACACACAGCAGCTGCGGGCTATGCTGTATACATAACAAAGTCAAATGTAATTTATTGTCCCATTGCTGCATTAATAAAACAATTCCCTTAATTAATGCCCCGCTTTATCTGTAGCGTTTATTTAAATCAATGTTCCCCAACCAGACAACAATGAAAACATTGATTTATACTGGTTCCTGTAAAATATAAAATCACCATTGCAGATTAAATCATATTGATTAAAATGTTCATGCTTAATCCTGAAGAGAATTTGTGTTTGGCGAAGTAAAGTTTGATTTATAGTTCATTTTTAATTAACAAGTTGTTATTCCAAACAGTTTGCACAAGTGAGTATTTTTTAAGATTGAGGCTTGAGCTTTAGTGCGCTTGTTTAAATCAACCCGAGAGCGCATGGTTATGCGTCTGTGTGGTTTTGTGTACATGTGTGTTAAGAATGTATTTTATGACATGTTTGTTGGCAGCTGGCGGCTGATGCAGCACTTTGCTCTTCCTGCCTGCCCTCTGCACCCCCCACCCCCTCCCGCCCCAAGAGAATCATGGGTAAAGCATTGATTGACTGTCTATGGACCATCCTCTCAACCCGACAACAAGTCAGCGAGCTGGATTCGAGCGGCGCGATCGCGTGCACCCTCGTGCCTCTTAGACCCTTGCCCTCTTAAACACACACACTCCAGTGTTGTTCTGTCCCCAGTGCGCTAAATGCCCCAATGAATCACTGTGACATTCAGAGCAGCTGGACCGCACCGTCAGCTCCCTCTCTCACTTTCTCTCTTTCCCCTCCAGTATCGGAACGCTGTCTCTTTTTTTTTTAAGAAGCGCAGGGAGGAGAGGAGGGGTAGGGGATGAGGACAGGGTGGGTCTCTATTGTGCAGAAGTGAAGGAATATGGTTGAGATGGCAGAATGGGGGAGGTTGAGGGGGGAAGGGGAGAATTTGCCTTTGTATCAGCTGTATAACTGGGAAGAGAGAAGAGTATGAAGGATGGGTCATGATGGTTGGTCGACTAGTCATCCAACGACCAAGTGAGATCGACTAGTTTATTTTTGTTTTCTCGATTTGGTGCCTTTTGAGACTACTCTGTTACATACAAAAAAGAAACATGTCCGATCAGAGACAATTGACTGCTAGTCTACTTTCACATGGCTTTCTTAAGAGCGATTAGTCGACCGACTGTTTAGATAACCCAACTGAGTTATTGATTTTGAAAACATGCAGCGTCGCACATCTCGCGTATGATAAAGTGAAGGTCGAGGAGAAGGAAGCTGAATGGAAAGCATGGTGTGTGTGTGTGTGTGTGTGTGAATGTGATTCTGCAGCAGAGGGGGTTGACTGACAGGCTCAGGCTTATCGGAGGAAGCCACTAATTGGAGGTCATCCGCATGAATTAAAAAAACAGTCAATTACTGTAGGAGAGAGCAGACCTTCTCCCCCCTCCTGCCTGCTGACACCCCATTTAGATGCCATATACATGTGTGGGGGGGGGGTTCAAAATGTACACAACTTGTCCTGTCTGCCAATCACAATGGAGAGTGCACTGTGGACTTGATGAAATGTTTGTGTTATGGTGACTCCTCACAGGGCCTGCTGGGTAGACCGGATCATTACGCCTGATTGGTCATTACTGAGACTGTGAGACAGGAAGCACAGCGGTGATATTGACTGTTGTGCTTGCACCCCTCTGTGTGTCTGTGTCACACACACACATGCACACACACCTGCTAGAGCGGTTGCAGGAAAAAATAGTGACAGTCTCTTAGCTCACAGTGTTTTTGCTCAGAGAGGCAGATGTTTGCTTTTATAGCATTGATATTTTGAATTTTACAGTAGGTTATTTTAAAATGCAATATAATTAATGACATTTGCAGTAGTTTGTGCAGCTTTAAGTTTATGGGTGATTTATATTTTGCTGTTGTTCATAAATGTTATAGTTCACCCCTAAATAAAAATTCTGTCATTATTTATTTACCTTTTGTCATTAATATCTGTGTATGACTCTTTCTTCTGTGGAACACAAAAGTAGATATTCAGAGAAATGTCTCAGTGGTTTTGTGTGCATACAATGGGGGGTCAATGATGTTTGGTTACCAACATTCTTAAAAATCACTTTTGTGTTCTGCAGAAGAAAGAAAGTCATACAGGTTTGGAATGATGTGAGGGTGAATAAATGATGAAAGATTTTTTTATTTTTAGGTGAACTATCCCTTTAAGTGAGCATAAGATTAAGTGACATGTTTGACATGTTACATTTGCAAACATCATAGTCTAAAGTGGGGTTTCCCAAATGGTGGAATTGTGAATTGGTATACTGTTTGTCTACCAGTGCATATATATATAAGTGGTTTCCATTACTTAAATCGCAAACAAATGTTACAGGTTAAGTAATAGCACTAGTTATGTATTCTGAAACTTTAAAACAGATAAAAAATGTTTTTAAAGTTAAACATGCAAATGTGCTATTAAATTGTTGAAATATTTGCTTAAAATATCAATTATTTACTACTTAAAATAGTAGTCAACTGAAAGTTCATTTCTCAAACTTTCATAGATTTTACAGTAAAAAACATGTTCAGCCTACGTTGAACAGCCGGATGTACAGTGTACAGATTGTCTGTATGGCTTTTACTCTAGATGATTAATAGGAAAAGGGGAACTGGACCAGAGCCAGTTGAGTGGCATGAGCCACGGCTAATCATATTTCACGCTTGTCAAGCTAAAGGGATTTTATTGTCCATCATTATTCTCTCAAGTAAGGAAGGAGAGTTTCAGGAGGCTTCCACCTGCTTTTAGAGCATTAGTACTGTAGCATTTTAGGAACGTTAACATGGGCAGGTCTCCATCTAGGACCTGTGCTCTCGAGCCGGTATGTCTGTCACATGTCTGCTAAAGATCTGGAAAAAACATCTGCGGTGTAAAAACATCAGAAAACGTCTTTTTCAAATGCTTTATATACATTATTTCATCTTTTAGATGTCATCCGACAGGATACGTCTTAGAGATGTATTGCAAATAAGCAAACAATAAAAAAATACGTCCTGCAAATGTAAATGCAGACATAAAATAGACGTCTCCTAGATGTATGTCTGACTCTGCTATAAGGAAAAGGTTTGTCTGTTTGTTTTAATTTGCCAAACATTTTTACACTGACATATTCACAGTTATAATTTTAAGGCAACCCCTACTAATTCTGGCCACCAAAACAAAAATGTAGTTTGTGATGAATCAATCAAAAATCAATCAAAATAATACAAATTAAAATAGCTGGTAAATTTTCTCAACTCACACCATTGGTAAACATTCAAAAGAAGTTGAAATATAACCAATAGAAACAGCAGCTCCGCCCAACATCTGCACTTCAAAAGCTTGACTGCTAGCTTTTACTGAGATGAGGAAGGCAAATCGAGTATTCAACACATCACAGAGGAAGACAGACACATCCACTGCAGCAGAGAGGTGCAGGAACACACACACTTACACATTTTATGTGCATTACATTGGAACCTTTCACATCTGTCATTCAAACATCTTTCCTGAAAGAACAGAGAAAAAAGTGAAGGAGGGATATAGAGAGAGAGCGTGTGTGAACGCCGTAGAGCTTTTGAGCAGTGCTGGCAGGCATTAGTCCGGCCTTCCTCTCCCTGCATGAATACTCTTTATACTCCAATAAATATGCGTCTGTCTCTGCCACGCTCGTCCCCAACCCACACTCGACGTCTCTTTCTCTCTTTCTCCTCCTGTATAGCTTTAATTTATTTCCTATAGCTTTAATTTATTTCACTCCCTTATATCTCTCGTTCCTCTCATGCAGTGTGGAGGACAGATAATTTCACCCCCCCACCACCACTCCCATCCTTCTGTCCCCTCCATCCACTCCAGGCTGATGTTCATTCTGCCCCTGACTCTGACCTGCTTCCCGCTGCCCCCGTCCACTAACTCACTCTCTTCCTCCCCTCCCTCATTCCATCCAATCCCTATCCCATAGCCAGCCTATGTTTTTTTTTCTTCACGTCCAATCCATCCTGCCCTCTCTCTCTTTTGCCTTCGATTTTGCTTTTTTTATGTGCTGACCCCAATTCTGCCCTTACTGTTCTTTCTCCCTATAGCTACATGTATAGGCATGTGTCTGTACACACACAGAGAGTTTTTATGTTTTGTTGTTGTGTTTTCTCAGTTGTCTCCCTCTGTGATTCTGTTAAGATGTTGCTCTTGGAGTTTGCAGGGGGGTCTCGTGTACATGCAAAAAACATTTATATAGACTGCCAGAAGAAGTGGTCATTTTTAATAGCGCACAATAGCTGTTGTTTAGAGAGCATGGTGGCTGATGTCAGATATAATTTTGATATACAAATTACCAGTATAAACCACAACCGTGATAAAAAGATAAAATATTGATTGATATTAATAATAATTTAGTTGCATTATCTCTGGTTTAGTATTTTGCCTTAAGCCACACTGGTTACAAATTTTCTCTCTCTACACTGATCTCACTGAAATTTGTAACTATTTTACGAGGTAACTAATTTGTATAAATTTAAAAAAGCAATACTGATTCCCCACTGCTAAACCCAACATCACTGGCATGAAACTGCATTGTACTAAAACGTACAAATAAGATCGTACAAATTAATACGAGCCACCTCATAAAATACTTAAAATACAAAATCCTGAGATTGTGTTAGATTCATTGGCCTAAAAAAGAGAAAATAAAATGAAAGATGAATTCTACTGACAGCATTATTTATTTATTTGTGTTTTATAAATATCACAATAATACTGTTATTGTAAGTTCTTTCGGCCACAGTAGTCTTGTTAAAATCTGATATTTTGACAGCTGTAATACACAAAATTCAGTGACAACAAATGTGATACTCCGAATGAGTCACAATATTAGATTTTCACTGCATATTTTGGCCAAACAAATTTGCAGTAGAGATATTATCACGATATTTATTAAATGTTTTTAAAAAAATAGATGCAGTCAGTTAAATTCATCTTTCATTTTGTTTATTTTGTGTTTTGTCTGTTATTTGGTCAACAAATCAGAGGTGGCAGAGAGAGAGAGAGATTGTAACCACTGTAACTCTTAAAGCAACATTTTGAATGGATGCTGAATAGTTTTACGATATTTTGATACAGGTAAGTGTACAGTTAACACAATATTGATAATGTTGGGTTTTAATATCACGGTTATTGTGACACCCCTGACCAGAATTGCTAAATAAAGTATACATGTTTTAGTTTAGTTTCAGTCAGCTGGTCATTTTAAATATTGACAAAAAAATATAATCACGTTGATAAGCCTGGCAGGTACTGTATATACTGTGTGTGTGTGTGGACCTAAACATGAATGCACACCAACTCTGCACACGTTTTCTATGATCTTTAGGTTTAGGGGTAGGGAATAGAATATACAGTTTGTACGGTATAAAAATCATTACGCCTATGGACTGTCCCCACGGAGATAATAAACCAGACCTGTGTGTGTGTGTGTGTGTGTGTGTGTGTGTGTGTGTGTGTGTGTGTGTGTGTGTGTGTGTGTGTGCATTTGGTGTTGTGTCTGGCTTCTCTCTCTCTCTCTATCGCTCTTTCACTCTCACTTTCTCTATATATATATATTACATTTCTTCAAACTGGACAGCTATAAACTTCGCACACACCATGAACTGCCATCCAGTAGAATGGACTTTGGTGTAGTGTGTACAGATCCAGACGTGGACTGTCATTTGTCCATGGTGTGAATGCTTCCAGTGTTATGAATTAGCGTACTAACCTTGTTAGCATGACAGGAAGAACTCTTGGCAGTAGACAGCAAATATCTTGTGTTTTGACCAGGGGCATCTTCCAAAAAAATACATTGGGTTGCATACAGGCGCCATAATTACACAAAAGTGCCCCCTGCAGACAGTGTGTTGCATTTTAGCATTCCTACATTAGGAATAAACGAACTGTATTTAGCTTAAAATAAATGTGTCTGTTTTCACTGTATGTACAAAACTATGTTGTTGGCCTGAACCAGTGTATAAATATATATTATTACTGTTAATAAATACGTGTTGTGTGTTTATTTACAGATGATTCATCTTCCGAAAGTGGTAGTGGGAATGGATTGCACACACTGACTCCTCCCTCTGTGGGCGTGGCCGGCACGAGTGACAGTACAGGACAAGAACCTGGATCAGGCTCGTACGTCGAGGTGAACGGAAACGGCACGGCAGCGCCACTCGACTTCAGCACGACTTCCTCACCTTCATCCTCAGAGGACCAGCAACCAGTGAACCTCAGCGAGAGACTGGGACAGGCCCTGCCCACCACTGCCGCCATGCTGGCTACCTTTAATCCTGAGCATGCAGAAGAGCTGCGCAGAAAATACCCCAAATCTTCAGAGCTGCGCCTTGACCAAGATGTCAGGGACTATAACAACAAGGTATACAAACAAAATCTTTTTAGCATTGGATTGATTTATTTATCAAAACTACTTGTACCTCAATACACTTTGTCCTCACCTGGCTATATATGAATATTAAACTAAATAACAGAAGTAATAAGACAAAAACCATTAAAAAAACATATTTATCCAGTTATCACGTCAGTCCTCTTCATACAGACAGAAGCAGAGAGGTTTGAATGATACCCGGTCTGAATAGAAACTTTATTTCATCTCTGTTTTCCATGGTCAGCATTAATATCTTGTTTTTTCCATGTTTTGTCTTTGTTAAAAGATGTCTTTCAAACATGCACGCATACAAATCTCAGTCTGATATGCAGCCTGAGACCATTTGTACCAAGAACGTCTGAATAACGCAGTTAGACCTTGAAGATGCGATTTTCATCAGCAAAGCACCATCGTGGGCATGAATGGTCTCATTGGGCGACATCATCATCTTTTTGATACGTCTTTCAGCCCGTTGTTTTCTTAGAAAGACTTTTCTGATCATCTATATGCTCATGTAGACTGAAGGTTTACCTTTGTTCTTTTGTGTGTTTGTATGTGTGTGTGTTTGCACAGTCTCCTCAATACAGTTCAGGGAGTTATGATTCAATAAAGATGGAGATATGCGCTGAAGACCTGACCGTCGGCCGGTCTCAGACGGCTGATGATGATGACGATGACCATGATGACCATGATGATAGTGATAAGATAAATGATGTTGAAGGAGTTGACCCAGAGAGGCTGAAGGCATTTAACGTGAGTACATAAAGGAACACAAGCAGATTAGGATATTAAACTAGAGAAGTGAAAGAAGTGCATGAATGTGTCAAACTATAGATGTCAAGAATCCCCTTTGAATCATGTGACTTTGTTTTTAATAGAATGGTGATATTTGAATGCTTTTATTTGTAGATTTCATCTATGCTTTGCTGCCGTTTATTTAAATTTTTTATATTTATTTTTAACATTGTTTTTTAGCTTGTTTTCAATTTCAAAAGTCATTTAAACTAATAATTATACATGGCTAGTTGACAAATAAAGGTGTAAGTGTTTCCAATGGTGTGAAAGCAAAAATATTGAAAAAGCTAACAATGAAGATAAATCTCTTGTTATTTTATATCATAAATATAAATATTAATAATATAAAATAATGTTATTAACAGTATGTTTTCAACATTTTTGCTATGTCACACCATAGGACACATGTACAGTTTATTTGTCAACTACCTAAATTTGAATCCTATTAAATTTATATTAGAGTTAAAAACAAAATTTTACTTTAGTTAAATTCAAAGTAATGCAAATGTATTTTAATACATGCTTATTGTAATATTTTATATACACTTACTTACTGTCATTTTATACTTTTTTCTTATCAATTTTTTAGTAACAATAATAACACTGTATCTGACTCTTTATTTTCTGTTCAGATGTTTGTGCGTCTGTTTGTGGATGAGAATCTGGACCGGATGGTGCCGATCTCCAAACAGCCTAAAGAAAAGATTCAAGCCATTATTGAATCGTGCAGCCGGCAGTTCCCGGAGTTCCAGGAGCGTGCTCGCAAACGCATCCGCACCTACCTCAAATCCTGCCGCCGTATGAAGAAGAACGGCATGGAGGTAGGCTACACACATGCTGCCTGCCTTTCACTTCTTTACATGATCAGATATCATCTACCGCCCCCTGCTGGCCAGTACTGTATATTTCAGTCAAGACAATAACGAATGTAACTTTAAAAGAATATTTCTGGCATGTTTGTGCTATTGTGTTTATTAACACAGAAAGCCAAGTTATTTTGGCTTATATTTTGGTTAAAGCACTGTAACACAAAGTTGTCCAAATTGGCCTTTATAAGATGAGAAGAAGGTTTACAAATAAAACTTTCTTTGGGGGAGTTTAGATTTTTTTACCTACATGATGAATCTCAGTACTTTATAAAGTATTAAACCTATTCATGTGATTGATATCAAGTATATGAAAAGTTCAATTTTTGCTGCAATGTTGAATTGATTCGATTGATTGACCAGATCTATGTGTTTGTCCTGCAGACTCGACCCACGCCCCCCCACCTGACCTCAGCCATGGCTGAGAACATTCTAGCAGCTGCCTGCGAGAGCGAATCACGCAAAGCTGCCAAAAGAATGCGCTTGGACGTCTACCAGGCACACGTACGCAACCTTTTACATAACGCGTGACACATGCGGTTGTGTTGGTATGTCTGTTCGATTTAAATGCAAGTGTGTATCTGACATGCCCTCTGTCCTCTCAGGAGGAAGCGCTCGATAAGCCCGTCTCCCGCGAGCCCATCTCTCTGGCCCACTCCGCGTACTCGCTGGCAGCCTCAGCCTACTCCCAGGACCAGCTATATATTAATGGAGGCCTTAACTACAGTTACCGTGGTTACGGCGGACTGTGCGGCAGCATTCAACACCCTGTGTCCCTGACTACGGCTACTGCCCAGACCAACGGTGAGAGAGGAACAGGATGTTATTTGTGCAAAAAAAGCAATTTTTTATGAATATATTTAAAGATTTACAAGACATGTTTTCAGAGAATAAACTTGAAATAAGTTTATTTTTCTTATTGTTTTAAGCCTCACTAAATTTAGTTTCTGTGCCTTAATCTATGCTCCAAGATCACGAAGGTCCTGGGGTTTAATTCCCTGAAAATGTACATACAATCCTGGCCAAAAATAAGGACTATAAAATATTATTATAAGAAAGGATAAAAAATAAAAAGATGAAACCGTAATCGCTGTATACTACATTTTTTTCATAATTTTAATTTAAAAGTAAAACCTATATGCCCTTATAAACTGATTTTTGCTTTTTGCCTTAAACCTGGCAACCTTATTTTTTTTGTCCATTTTGTATCGTAACACTTCATATTTTTACACTTCATGTTTTTATTCTAAGGGGACAAATACTGTACAAATGCGTCCCCCCGGACACCTGCTTGGCCACTACTGTACTTATCAAATGTATCTTTCTGTATTGTAAATACAAGCAAACTAAACACTATGGCCCAGCCAGGAACCAAAAAATAATATTTTGTTTGTTTGTTTACAGCATATAATTCTCTCTCTCTCTCACACTATACTCAGGTCCTACTGATCTCAGTATGAAGTCTTTGGCCTCTAATTCATCCTCGTCAAGCTCCAGCAGTCTCGGAAGGAACGGCGGAGGGGGCGGGACTTCAGCTCAGCTCAGCCATACAGAGGTGGCGGCGGTGCGACAACTGATCGCGGGATACCGTGAATCTGCTGCGTTCCTGCTCCGATCGGCGGACGAGCTGGAGAACCTCATACTACAACAAAACTGAAGTGCTCACTTTCTTTCCTCAACGCCTTCTTTCTCTCTCTCTCTTTCTAAACACATCTCTGTGGACCACAGGCTGATGGTTTCGTAACCATCATCATTATCAGATGCTTCTGGTCGCATCTTAAAGTTATTAGAATGAGAGAGAGAACAAACACAGCTCCATCAATCTTTCACTTTCATATCATGTTGGCTTGTTGGAGCTTCTCATCGGGGCGAGAGGAAACGAATGGGAGAAGAGGCAGAGGTAGGGGCGAGTTACCGTGGCGATGGGAGAGGAGCTCCGAAGGACACTGCAGTGCTGCTTTAGTGAGGAGAAGCTTGCGATTGGACGGTTCTGTGCGTCTGTATGCACTTCATATTGATTCATGCCTTCTCCACAGTCTCCCTTCATTTACCCTCCGCTCACTGAAGCTCCGCCTCCCTGCCTCTCTGAGAGCCATTGATTTCTGATGCTCTTTTCTTTAGCTGTTTCAAAAGAGGTTCTACGGCACATCAATCCTCCAGATGGCACTAACTAAACGAAGATGCTTTTGATTTTTGAGGTGTAATGGAAAGAAGAGAAAAAAAGAGAAAATGAAGAAAACTGAGAGACATTTGTATTTGCTGTAAATAAGCACTCTCTCTGTCCTGAAGCACTTTTCCATTTGTTCTGACCTCTGAACATGTAACTTATGCATTTAGAAATGCAGGTGGAAGATCACCTGGAAATACCTCAGCCTGTCTGTTCTGCTCTCTCTCCCCAGCGTTCTCCCGCTCGGTGTGGGGGAGAAGAAAATGATCACCCGTCCGTCCTCAGCTTCACGCTCCACCGCGTCTCAGCACACTGAGATTCAGCCATTAAAAGCAGAGAGTGTTTCTGTGGTTCAAATGCAAACGACTCCAAGCACTGCAAATAAAAAAAAAACATTTTCTTAATCAGTAGTTTTGTTTTACAGCTAAAATATCCTAAAAACAAGATTTTGTTGAAATGAAAAGCAAAAATGCATAAAAAAAGACCTTTCCACAACACATAAAATGAAGTAAAGTAAAAGTCAGTTAAAGGTAAATTCTCGGCTTTAATGTAAATAAACCTTGTTTTATGGAAATTTTGATGTTTTACTGGAATACAAGATAGAGATTGTGATTAAAAAGATGATTTTGAAATTAATATCTTATTTAATATCCTTTTCCTGTTTCCCAGTACAAATATCTAAAGATTCTTAAATCAAGAGACATTTACTGGAGAAGCAAAATGACAAAATGAAGATATCAAGTCTCGTTTTCCAAAACAAATTGCCAAAATTAAGTGAGTTATGCTCAAAACAAGCAAAAATAATGGACTAAGAAAAATTGAAATTGAAACTTTTACTTTCAACTTAACTTAATAAGCTTGATTCAGATTTGTTTTAATATCTTGCTCCAGTTTTTCTTACCCCATTGGCAGATTGTTTTCTTTATATCTTAGGTCATTTTGCCTCTCAAGTTAGTGTATCTTGATTTAAAAATCTTTAGATTTTTTTTATTGGAAAATAACACAAAATCAATATAAGTACACAAAAAGAAAGAAATAGATTTTTGCAGTGTGCATTCAATGTTTTGTATATATTCCGGTCCATTTCAAGGTGTTGATCTCATGAATACACTGGCGGGTTGGACTTTTTTTGGACACAATGAAGTGTTCTGATGAGGTTAACTGATATAATCGACCGGGTCTTTTTGGGCCATTTGCCGTAGCCCTTTTAATGCATTTGAACCTGTCACACATACAGGTGCCAACTCTACACTCCATTCCCTCTCTACGGGTCACTCCTGTTCTCCTCGTTTCTATACTGTGCCCTTCTGTTTCTTCTCTCCATCTCATTGTATTCTGGAGGGAAACAGAGATGGAAGGAGGTCGAAGCTGTTAGTCTTTTATCTGTTGACTCTTCTTTATGGCCATTAATCCACTCTGCTGCTATGGACTCGGTTATAACGCCACAGACCTGAAACCTCAAGCCTCCCACAACCAGAGCACCTCAAGAAAAAACGTACCAAGGCAAAAAAAAAATGAAAGCTGGACAAAACAGACATAAGTGGGAAGCCAAAATATTTGGAAGAAATATGTTGTTTAATCGCCATTTTGCATTCTGGTTGAGAGCATTTGTTTAAGACAGAGGGCTGCTTTTTTATTTTAGTTTGACATGTTTGTTTTAGTGTTCACGTGCTTCAGCGTGTGCTTCAATGGGATGATCAGTGGCGCGCACACACACACACACACAGTGCGGTTTTTAGTGAAGTGAATATATTGCAGGACAGGTTTGCTTATTTGGTCTAGAAACCGATGGAATTGTCACTGTAATTTGCTCCATACGCACACACAGGCAGTGCTAATCCGAGAGTGTTTATTGCACTGCTGGTGGGGGATGGAGAAAGAATATCGCAATGCAGATGATAATCAAAAGCATTCCCGGCCCTGAAGGAGAAAGACTATTATATAGAAGCTGCCATGACCCCCACCGAGGAGCTTTCTGTATCATCTGACATGCATTTAACCCTGCTTACGTACACAACGGGTGGGATTGAAATCCACAATGGTGTGCTGTGTTTTTTGGAATCGCGTGTGGATTAGGTGTTTTTAAACGCAGCAAGTGTGTGACTACAGACAACACTGCCCTCTTAAGACATATTTGCATGCAATTTCGACACCCCGTCCAAAACGCTGACACACGCGGCATTTATGATTTCTTGGAGCGAATTGAAATGTAATGTATTATATTTGTAAGAGTTCTTGTTAGACCTAAGCATCCAGCCCTCCTGATGTACTGATTTTGAGTAGAATGTCACCGTTGATGTGAAGAAATATGCAAAATTGTCAGCGCCAGGCCTCTCATCACTGTGTTGAGCTCATAGCGTGTGTACGGTCTGATCTGTCTGTTTAATGTCGATATGTCCCCGGAGTTATTCACTTTGTTTCACCTTCATCTCAGGAGAGAATGTATGACGTTGATGTTGTGGAAAAAAAGTCAACTGTGGTTCTGCCTGTGTCGCAAAAACACGTCTAGGTCACATTTCACCTCAACATAAAAAAAATTACATATAATTACAGATAAAAGCTTACGAAGCCCAAACATTATTTTGCATTTTGACAAAGTGTAGAAATCTGAGATATCATTTTGCATTTATTTTAATGAAATGAACATAAATAGTACAACAGACATGAGGATAAATACTGATTGGTTTTTTTTTGTTATGATAGTTGGGATGGAAGAAAATGTGCTTAATTTTCATAAAAAGATACAAATTTTAATAATTAGAAAATATACTTTATTGTCTGTGAGACAAAAACAATGTTGTTCTGGACCTGGACATGTTTTTCAGTGCTACACATTTAAAGAGTTTGATTTAGGAAAAAATCCTTGCACTCTCATTTTCTTTGCTATTTTTGTCTTTTCAATGTTATCGTCCCGTCACAAATAGAGCCGTATAGGTGGTGAGAGGTCAACTTATAGAGAGAGATTCCAGCTGCTGTCATACCCTATTCTTTTTCTTCCTGACTCGGTCATCTCTCTCATTGAGATCTGATATGGGTATGAGTCCCACTGCCTGTTAACCCGGCTGTCAAACGCCGTCGAATTTACGCCAACCTCACTCTTTTCTGGATTTATAAACATGTACGACGGTTAAGCGTTTGTGACTTGAACCTGGGACTGCTTAACGCATCTGAGGAAAAGCTGAAAAGCAAATTGTTCATCTGTTTCTAATGGGCTTCTTCTCTTCAGCTCACTCAAGGACAGTTACTGAACTACAAACTGTAAAACAAGGCAAACGACAATCTTGAAAAAGGTGTAACCAGTTGACAGTTTTGTTCTGTGTTCTGTGTACGGTACAGCGCGTCGGGGGGAGTGAGGGGTATTTTAGCCATAATCAGACCATCTCTCACTCTCAAACGCGACTTCTGTGGCCCACTGTCGAACCCTTTTTATCCGATCCCTGTTTTTATTCTGATTCTCTCGATTATTTTGTAATTTTTTTTGTATCGCAAGTGGTCTTTACGCAAATGTTTTCTAACAATACCAACATCACATATGAAGTCCTATATGCCTATACATTCCAAACAAGGATGTCAACATGCCAGGCAGCCAGCAAAACCAAGGTCACATCGGATTGCAGATATACCAAGAGCGACCTGCTCGAGTACTTTCACAATCTGGATCAATTCATTACCAAACAGAGTAGCTGATAGATGTTAGCAACAGTATTATTTACACATGCCAAGATTCTCCTTCCAAGAACTTTAATCTCAGTACTGTGTTGGGTAAACGTTAGTTTTTTAGGGGATATTTGGGACCGTATCTATTTTGTTATTTTGCTGCGCCGTGCCTTTTAAAGGGCTTAACAGAATTGATTGTTATATATATGCTTGTGTTGATAGTCTATAAGAAACCCCTTCAGCTCTTTTATGTGCTGTCATGTGCAATTTTTTTTTTTGATGAGTTAAACTCAGCACCGCAATCTACTGTGATCTTGCATACGATTAAACGGCCCATCCGTTTTACGTTCAAGACGCATGAAAGTCCCATTCGAACCCTTTACTTAAATTCATCACATACACAGATGGTCATACGGGTTTGCATTCAGGTGTGACGCTGGTTATGGTTGCTGCTAAACAACACGATTACAATGTCTGGTTTCAGATAGTATGCTCTGAAAAACGTAAAACAACTTGACTTTTATTTTTCTACCACAGTGGTGTACAGCTGCATTCAAATCAGTGTGGTTCCCTGTTTTAGTCTTTTATCATTTGTTGGTGCTTTGGATGTTTTGTCATTTTTCTCCTGATTTCTCCTACGGTACTATACGGAGCTGCCGACGTGGGCTCTGGTTTTTATATGTACCTAATACCAATGTGAAACTGTCTCTTTCCTCCTCATTTTGGACTCAGTGGAAGTGTGATGTTTACATGTACAGATTTTTGAGATTATTTTTTCTTTTTTGTGTGTTTCGCTATGTTTACTTCAAATGCTTTCCTTTTCTCCTTTTCAGACATTGCTTGGTTTCATTCGATTCCTTTATAGTTAAGGGAAATGGGACGTGCAGTGTAAAGTTCAATGTATTTACAGTTAGACAGGAAGTATCTGTCTAGGAAATCCCAGTAAATCAATGCCTTCAGGCAAACCGTATTTTTTTTCTCCGACTGCTGTCAACACGCATTCAAAATGAAGACTTTTCCTCTGTCCGTTAAGGAGAACATGGCCGTTTGTATGTTAATGATTAAAAGCCATTATCGCACCCTTCAACGGGTGCAGACGTCAAGTATTAGAGTACAAGAACAGCAGAGTATAATCCTCAGGTAAATAATTACTGTTTTATAGTTGAGAAACTCGTCTTATTGGCAACCCCATTTCCCTATTTAATAACCATAATATATATCAAACGAATCTTTTTTTATATTTATTGTGTTATAAATATATAACAGTGAATACTTTTTTCAGTACATGTGGCTAAATATTTTAATTCTTTAGAAGTGTTGAAGAAAATGAAGGACTGAATGAAAAAAAAACATTTTTTGTTGTGAAATGCAAAACAGCATGGGTGGCTCCTAACATATCACTTTCATTAATGAAAACCAATGATTTGAGATTAAGCTTTCTCCAGTGGGATGTCACTGCTAAGATGTCACAGGATATGACATTGTGACCTTTTTTCCTCCCAAGCTGTACATCACAAAGCTAAATATACTAATAAAACAGTGTGCTATATATCAAACAACTAGCAACTATGTTTTTTGTCCAAAGAAATCAGTGTGTGTCTGTGCATAATGTTCCCAAATGTCCCCACAATGATGGTAAAAGTCTTAACCACTTTTATTACTAAACAAATTAAATGATGCTTCTTTGAAAATGTAAAAATGCATAAAGGTTTCTGTGATGGTTAGGTTTAGGGGTAGGATAATGGTAAGGAGATATAATAAACAGTAAGTACAGTATAAAGGTCATTGGGTCTATGAAAAGTCCCTGCAATATATATATACCATGTAAATACTCTGTAAAGTGTGCGTATGTGTTATCACAGTGTGGGGACCAAATATTTTGACCTTGTGGGGATTTTCATTTAGGTCCCCATCAGGAAAACCGTTTATAAATCATACAGAAAATGTAAAATTGCAGACAGGGTTATGTTTAGGGGTTGAGGTAGGGTTGGGGGATAGAATATATCATAAGCCTGATATAAATTCAATAGAAGTCTATGGAATGTCCCCATAAAACAAACACGCGTGTGTGTGCGTGAGAGAAAGCTAGAGCAGGTCAGGTTTTGCTGTGTAAGTAAATTTGCATGGCCCCATTATAGAAACAGCTTCATTAAAGCAAAAAATTACATCTTCTAAATGTAAAAATAATAAAATGTTTCAAAGAGGTTAATGGTGTAATACCAAGTTATTTTAAAACATTCCCCCAGATAGCAATGATAACTCGTTCATTGTTTAATGAATGTTGAGGCTATATGGATTGCAAAGTGCATCACAATACATGTAAACAGTGTATATAAAAATACTTTTTATACACTTTTTAATGCAAATCTAGGTCAATTGTGTGTATAACTAACCTATATTTGCATCAACCAATGTGTTACTAACCCCAATTCAACCATATGGTATTTGTAGTCAAAGCATAACCACACATTTTTCATTTTCCCAAGTAGGCTACATTATAATATTCATAGTAAACTACGATAGCAATCCACCAAAAGAAGGATTGTTACACATAGCTTATAATCTATAATAAAATAAAAACATGCTTATTTTTTCCTAAATGGTATTTTCGTTTTTTCCAGTACGCAAAACAGCTTTGCTGACGAATGCGAACGCAAATGAGGGTCCACAAATAATCCATTCGTGCAAACAGGATTCAATGATTTTAGTGAAATCTATTAATAAATGGTGACCAGATGATCGCACTGCAGGACACAAGGGTCGATCTCAGCCAAAGTTACACACTGCGAGGCGTTTTGCTGTGGAGCAGATAGAGGCACAAATGCTGCGGCACACACTACTGTACAGTACATCACACTACACGCAGCGATCAGCCGCAACGCTCAATATGAGCGAGAGCAACCACACAGACGATTTGGAGATTTAGATGACCGAATCCTATCTTCAAGGTACATAGGCACGTCTCGGTCTCGTTGAAGTCTTCTCCAGCATGTCTTTTCCGCATACCGACAGCACGTTTTGTTTGTGTGTGAGCCATCCTGAAACGGAACCGGTTTCTCCTGATCCTCCGCTATGGTCGCGGACGCAGCGTTAGCCGAACAAAGGGGATCCCGGTGTTTAATCGCTACGGACGGTCGGTGAGGGACCCGCACACGTTTTAATTGACAACTTGAACCTTTTTCGCTTTGCATAGACGTGCCAATATTCTGGCTGCCCTGGCGTCCGTCACCGGAGTCCTAGGAAGAGAGGGTCGGGATGGAGAACTGTTGTCGCAGCTGTATGCCATGTCTGAAAAGGTTATGGGACTGGATATGGCCCGAATTTTATTACCCGAACGTCGCAGACCCGGCCGAGATCCGCACCGTTTCAGGTGATATCCGCGTCCCGGCGCCTAAGAAGAAAACATCGCAGCTTTACGCGGCTCTCTTCGACTTTGTAGCCCGTAGCGAGGAAGAGCTTACTGTGAAGGAAGGGGACAAACTGTCTGTCATAGAAAAGAGGGGAGATTATGTATTTGCCAAGAAACTGACCGGGTCTCTTGAGTCCGGTTTGGTCCCTGCTAATTATGTGGCCCTGGTACAGGATGAATTCGCAAACTATAAGTAAGTCAAGAGTCTGCTTTATATATTAGACAGGGGTCAATTGTATATGTTTATATGAGTGAGAAACGTATTACAGTGAAATATTTATGATCAAGCGATACATGAGTAGCTATGAGACACTATCCTGCTATAGTGCACACACCTTTAGACTTGAATGAAGCTTGCATGTACGCGCGCGCGCACACAGGTGATTTTTTCGGGCAGGTAACATATGTTTTAAGAAGTACCGCAGTATATCCCAGGGTTCGTGTTTCTTCACATATTCGACTATTCCACAATGGGCTTTACCATTGTTTATGAGGACAATGAGGCTGTTCACTTAAGTGCTGTCATACTTCTGTTTTGTTGCTGTAACGGGGTCAGTCCATTAGAAACATCCCATAGAGCATTGGCGCGTAACGGCTTGTTGTGTCAGTGGTGTGTACGGTCTGCGGGCCTCTCGTGCACCTGTCACCTGGCGCAGTTTCACTGAAACTGACGCATCATGGGATTGTGCGCTCTGCCGCACCCATATTTAACATGGCAACATTTTGCATGACGCCACAGTGTTTACTGTGACAAACCGAACGCGGTTAATGTTGGCAAAATATGAGCCTCGACTTTAAAAATGGAAACAAATAAATCGAGGATTTTAAATTTGATGTAAATTAAACTTGCCCAAAATCACGAAAAATTATAGGAGCCCAGGGGAATATAAAATAGGCTACAGATTATAAAAACATTTATGTATTACAAACACATATCAAATATATATAAAGCTATAGCTAATAAACGTCATAAATGTATAATTTTGCTTAAAAAAATAAAAATATAGCCTACTGTTTAGACGCTAAACGAACGTTATGTGGCCCAAACTTGACTTCCGGTACTCATTGGCAAAGAATCAATAACTGTTGAGTAGTTTTAATTTAACTTAATGCAATTAATATACAAGAAAATATTCATGTAAATTAATAATAAATATAAATGAAGTATAAAATAAATTATGATATTATTCCAGACCTGAAGAAGTTAACTTCGGCACAGGCGCGTGCATCCGATGAAACAAAAAAATATTGCCATGATTATAACGCTCACTGTCCTTATTACTGTAATGCATATGTGGACATTTTACTTTTCATATTTTTTACAGTTAGTATATTATTTTATATTATAATTTTTTATGGTGATTATTATTTTCACTACTGTTCATACCGTAAATAAATTCTTCAATACAAAGACAATAAAATAATCCCACTAACATGTATGAACAGGCTACTTAATAATTAGCATGACTGTTGTAATTGTTGGTGTGCACTATAGTACAGAATATGTTTTCTGTGTTATTCAGTTGTGAGATTAGGGAACAATATTCATAACTGACATTAAATTTATATCACAATGCAAAAAAATATAGCTAGTCTGAAGAGGTTTCACATAATTTAGAAGCAGATGTCTTGTCAAGCAATTTGTTCATTTGTTCTTTGTGTGTTTGTTTACAGATGGTACTATGGGAATATAAACAGACAAAAAGCTGAGAAGCTGCTTTTGGCTTCTCAGAATAAAACTGGTTCCTTTCTGGTGCGGATCAGTGAGAGCCACAGTGATGAATATACCATCTCCGGTTTGTTTTCTCTTTTCTTCTCCATCCGCTTCACGCACTCTGTCATTTGAATGCCTGGAGGTCTCAGCTGTGTCTGTGCTCGCTGGCCATGTTCTTATACATCTCCATCTTTATCTTTGCTTTGCACATCTCCAATGTTCTGTCTGATCTGACAGCACAGAGCCTCTCTTAAAAAATCATATTATGTTGTTTTTTGCATGAATCACCCTCTTTGTGCTTATTCTTCATCTTTTCAAACTACATCTATCTATCATTCTTTATCTTCCCGTATGTCTGTCCCATAGTTTGTAACACCATATTGCTCCTCCATGTTCGGCTGACTAAGCACTTTTGAAGATAGCAGTAGAAAGCGAGTTATGTTTTTATACCTGAGCTAGTAAACCTGTAAATCTTCTGTGCTGTTATTTATAGAAAAAAACATGAATTTATTTGTTTCTTTACAGCCAGAAGTGAAAACAGTGTCTTCCATTTCCGTATTCATCGTTCAACGGTTGGTGCTTACTTTGTATCCGACAAGATTTCTTTTGGCACTCTGGATGAGCTTATCAAATATTACCAGCACAATTCCAGAAGTCTGGGATGTCCCTTAGAACAGCCGTGTGTACAGCAAGTATGACTCTTTTTATATTTAATACATCTGTATGATTCATTGACATTACGTACAAGACTATCTTTAGACATCAGTTTTTTTGTCCTCATGAGACTAACATTCATAAATAGGCATTACATTATGGGTATCAGTTCTGCATTAGAGATCCCTTTAGTGATATGGAGAAGCAGGCCGTGGGTAAGCCTGCATTGGTTGTTTGGTTTCTAAATCTCTCACTCATCTTAAAATAATAGTTCACTCAAAAAATAAAAATGTTGACATCATTTATTCACTCTCATTGTTGTTCAAAACCTGTATATGACTCTTTCTTCTGTGGACAAAAGAGAATATTTGAGAAATGCATCAGTGGCTTTGTGTCCATATGAAAGTCAATTCTTTTGTGTTGTGTCGAAGTTTGTGAACGCTGTGAGATACTAACACAAGTCCATTTATTCACTCATTTGCTTCCTTAGCCACATAAACTTGTGTTGTTTCTGTGAATAGCTGTTAAAGTGTCTGGATGTAATAATTTGATCTAATACTAAAGTAATGGAAATGATAGGTACTGTAAATAAGATTTTTCGAGCCACAAATCCAGCCCTAAGTGTAACACGACAATCTGATGGTTGATACAAATGTTGTTCATTAACCAGTTGAGTACTGCAGATATGACATATTTTTTATGCGAGTTAGAATTTTACCATTTCCGATTCCATTGTCCCAAAATCTATGGGTTTTTTAATGGGTTTTTGGTAAATTGCCTAAAATGAGATCTGTGGTTAACAAAGCCTCTAAATATTTTCATGTTTTAATCGATGATATAAAACACACTAGTTACAACCCGCTCGTGATGTGGCACTAACTTCTGGGTTGGCCTACCAAAACATGTCATCTCTGAGGTACTCTATGGTGAAGTGACATGTGGCCAAGTATGGTGTTCCATACTCGGAATTTGTGCTCTGCATTTAACCCATCCAAGTGCGCACAAACACGCACGCACGCACTGTGATATCAAGGAGAAAAGATTCCTGGAACAGATCTCTTGTAACCTTCGTGTGTGTGTCAACGTGCAGAGGGAGCTGTTCGACATGGAACCGTGGGAGAGGCCGAGGGAGGAGTTTCAGCTTATCAAGAAACTCGGGGAAGGTCACTTTGGAGAGGTTTGGGAGTCTGTCTGGACCACCAAGAAGCAGAAAGTGGCTATCAAGATGCTCAAACAAGGTGTGATATTTCTTCCCTTTCTTCATATGCATTTACACTGGCCAAAATGTAGTGCACTAAATGTTTAAAAGCTTGAGTTACACTCAAACATGAGAGCAGAAAAGAACCACGTGGTGAAATCTTGCATAAATGCAGTGAAATCTAAGCATATGGGTTTTGTAATTTTGCTGTGTGAGCACAAATTCTGCTGCACCAACTGGTTGAAATTTGATGTGACTACACCAGAACGTTTTTTATGCTTTCGCATATGAAGCCTCTCTTTTGGGATTTAGAAATGCAAAGAAACCTCTGGACATATTAAGTAAATGCCTTAAAATACAAATGTATTTTCTGTTTTATTTTATTTTAGTGCTAATAAATGAATTGGGTACTACGTAAATAACACTATCAAAGTTATTTTTGATGTGTTTTTAACACCTCTAAAAATAAAGGTGCTAAAAGGGGTTTCACAGCACTAGCATAAAAGAACTGCTTTTACTTCCCCAAAAAAAGAGAAAGCTAAAAAATCAGTAGTTTTTTTACCTTTCCTTACCAATAAGACCTTTTTGCACTACAAAGAATCTCTTGTACAATGAGAAGGTTCTGGATGACAAACCTTTTAAGCGAAGGCTCTCTCATTGTTCCCTGTAGAAGACACAAAGTTGGATGAATTTGTGAAGGAGGTTCACGCACTGAAGAACTTGCACCATCCTAAACTGATTCAGCTCCTGGCTCTGTGCACACGAGGAGAACCCGTCTATATCATCACTGAGCTCATGATTAAAGGAAGCCTGAAATCATACCTGTCCTGTAAGTGTCAAGCAAAAGGCTTTCATTTTCATACACTCTGTTCCCTATTTCAATAACTGCTTGTACACACACCTGCATGTTTATATATAAATATTTCTTTCTCAGAGAGTTCATATTTTTGACACTGAAGTCACTTCCAGCTGTCTGTGAGCTACTTTAAATAAATATGGTTTTCATTAGCTTGTTTACTATTTTAATCAATTATTGAATCACTCTTAGTAACACTAGAGAACATTTACATATTTCCTTTTGTATTGATTTGTGTTTGAACTCACAATAGCACAAAAGCCACAGAAGTTTAATGCCATCATTTGCAAAGTTCTGCAGGGCCGACCTCTTGCACGTTTCTTTATTAATATTTTGGTAACACTTTACAATAAGGTGTTATTTGCATTAGCTAACATGAACTAACAATGAATAATACTAATACAGCATTTATTAATGTTAATTAATTTTAGCATCAACTAATACATTATTAAAATTAAATGATGTCACTGTTAATATTAGTTAATGCACCATGAACAAACATGAATAACTGTGTTGACATTAACAGATATTTAATAAATGCTGAAAAACTAAATTGTTCATTGTAAGCTAATATTAGCTAATGCATTTACTAGTATTAACAAATAGCATCTTGTTGTAAAGTGTTATTAAGATGTTTTATGATTTTGTTATGCCTTCTGCATTTTTCACATGTTTTAAATGTATTGTGCATAATCACTGTGACAAAATACTAACAAATTGAGCAGTGCATGGATTGACATCATCTTATATTAATGCAATATGCATTTACACCATGATATCTAAATTATATATACTCTAAAATGCTATTTAACTTTTTTATTTCAAACATTATTAGCTTCTTACCTTAAGTGCAAATTAGATTTGCTTAATAAAATCTATTAAAGGACCAGTCAGTGAAATTTTGCGGCATCTAGCGGTGAGGTTATGAATTGCAACCAACGGCTCACTCCACAGCTCCCTTTCGAAGCACTACTGTTGTTGACACAGGACAAAGATGTTGACACATTTTCACTTCTTTGCCGAAGGAGATAACATATTTACGAAACGCGCTCTGTCGAGCAATTTGTCTGTTTAGGGATACTGTAGAAACAACATGACGAATTCCATGTAAGGACCCGCGGTGTATGTAGATAGAAATATCTCATTTTAAGATAATAAAAACCTAATGCTTTATTATGTGAGGTCTTTATACAACTGAAGACATAGTTATGTATATTATATTGCATTTCTGTCAATAGATTCTCCTTAATCTTACACACTGGCCCTTTAATACATTCACATTTCAGAATATTTTAGTATATCATTTGTTGTGGCCCTATTGCTTCAAACACAGCATGCACTCAGAGAGTCTGTGTAAAACCTGATAACTCAGCATGATCTGACAACATTCCAGAGTTTTACTAACACATTTATGTCCCTCGTCTCTTCCCGTAGCACCTGAGGGTCAGGTGTTGACCTCTGCTCACCTGATCTACATGGCCGGTCAGATAGCAGAAGGAATGGCCTATCTGGAGGACCGACACATCGTCCACAGAGACCTGGCTGCTCGAAACATCCTGGTTGGAGATGACCTGGTGTGTAAAGTGGCTGACTTTGGTCTAGCGCGCATCATAAAGGTAAAAACGCCAAAGCTGCCTATGGAGATCTGAATGTGGGAAGTGATGTAAAAGCAATATGACCTTTATTTTTCAACAATTCTCTTTTCTGCTTTTCGCTTCTGCTCTTGCTTGTGTGGTAGTTTTGCTTATATTTTAAACCTTTGACAAATTGCTTGTGATCTTCCTCATTTGTAAGTTACTGTGGGTAAAAATCTCTGTTAAATAAATAAATGAAACTGTTTATCACGCAGTAACCACAGAAAAAATTCGAGCAATTTAGTTTTATGAAAACTGATAAATGAAATAAGATTGCAGTCTCATCTCACAAAAAGCGTGTAATGAACACTGGATAAAAACAGTATTGTCATAGATATTATTAAATAGAAATGTATTATATTTTAATGTATTTTGTTTGGTGTGCAGGACAGTGTGTATACCGCTAGTAGAAGCACTAAGATTCCTGTGCGCTGGACGGCTCCAGAAGCTGCACTTTACCAGCGCTTCTCAGTGAAGTCTGACGTCTGGTCCTTCGGAGTGGTGCTTTATGAGATGATGTCACGTGGAAAGATGCCGTATGATGGTATGAGTCACTCTGATGGTTACAGATTTTAGGCCTTTTTAATTCTGGTTTATGTTCATTTTTAACCCCACTTTTATTCCCACATTCTGGAGATGAAGGTGTACAAAAGAGTTGGTTCTTACAGTAACCCTGGCTAAATATTATCCTGGATTATCATGTTTTACAGTGTTCCTACTTTACCTGGGGGTTAATGTTTAATCCTCATTTTCATGTTTTATGATTTCATAAAAAAACCTATGCAAATTATGTCGTGAAGTCCGTGTAGGCTGTTACATTCATTTTAAACATACAAACACTGACTTTGGCACACACACAGTGTGGGGTTAACCTTGCACAGTTTGGTTACATAATCCCATGGAAAAAAACAAAGCATGCTACATTGTTCAGTGTGTAAAGGCCTTTTATTTTACTATTAAACATGCAAATGCTTCATTCTTATTTCATATGCATGCAGGCAAGAATAATAAGGAGGTTTTGGAGATCCTGTCTTCAGGCTACAGGTTGCCATCTCCAAGCCGTTGCCCGCCAAACATCTACCGCATCATGATGGAATGCTGGCACGCGGAGCCTTCCAAACGGCCCTCGTTTCACGCACTTCATAGTCAACTAGACAACATCTACTCCAGAATCTACTTCAAAACCATTGAGGTGTAGAACGCAATGAGAAGAGAGAGACTTGAAGCATGTGATTGTGGAATGCTGGGACAAGAAAGAGAATGAAGAAAAGACTTGCATGGACAAAAGTGCACGAAAGACAAATGCACAAAGGTGTACTCAAGTGTCAATGAGAGACTGTTTATGAATGTTTAAATTACATGAATGAAGTAAGGTGCATAAAATGTTTGTGAAGGACTTGGAAAAGCCACGAAAGAGGAAAATAGTATCCGAGAACAAACTAAGTAAGTACATCTACTGACGGGGCCAGATTATCTATAGCTTGTCATAAGAGCTTTTGCTTGTCGAAAGCTGAAGTACTTTATTATGCACTAGTTATACAGTAATATAAAACACACTGCACTTCCTTATGAGTTGATCTGGCCCATTCAGTTTCTGTAGGAACAAGAGATGGTTTGGTCTGTTTTCAGGTGAGAGTTTATGTTTACAAATGATTCACCTGCCAAAATATAGACAGGTGTTAAGAAAGCTATGGAAACTATGGCCATTTAAGTTATAATTGTTGATTGTTTTTAAAGGCAGACTGCACAATTGTTTTTATTACCAAGTGTATGATCTTAAAGATCAAACACAGGAGCCATATGACAAAAACTACCTGAGTAGGTTTCCTCTATATATATATATTTAATTGTCTTCCAGTGCATTTTATTGAAGCACCGTTGTCTCTTCATTGTATTCTGTGGATATCTCTTGTAAATAAAATATTTTTTCAGTAAACATGTTTGTACAGTTTCTTTATCGTTTGTTTGGGTATTTGTAAGCATGTTGGTAGATCATAAGCTATTTTATCCCCTGCTGAAAAAGAAAACAAAATAGACATTCACAAAAATTCTGATGGTTAGAATGGGAATTGTATTAGTTTAATTGAAACTATAATGGTTTAATTGAAACTATAATGGTCTCTATTGGTATTGTGTTGGTTACCATGGGTGGGATGTTATATGGGATGCAATCTTAACTGAAATAAATCCCAAAACTAACTTAATAAAGAAATTGTTTAATGGTAAACAGCTGATGGTTCATATTGGTCTTGTCTTGTACAAGTATTGTTTTTCGGCAGGTGTCACCAGCATCAAATAAAAAAGGTTCATGTTAAGCCTACTCAACTTTGTGTTATTGTACACAGGCGTGGTAGAAATGCGGAAGATTACACACTTACATCAGTTCCCTAAAGCCACGCTCTGCGTTTTTCACATCGGCATCCAGCACAGCAGGTGTCTCTCCAGAGCGCGCCCAGCGCGTGCACTATTATTCCATGGGGGAATGTTTGAGGACAACTTGCCCGTGTCTTCAGACATTATGGGACAGACTATACGGACCCTCAAGTGACGCCGGTGAGAACAGCGTGAAAGCTGACAGTGGTTTGACGGGAGATGGTCCCAGTAGCACAGTTAACAATGGCACGGAGTCTGTCGGTCGTTACGGGCGCCCGGTGAGCGCTATCCAGCCACCTCGAAAGACCGACAATGCTGTATATACAGCCCTATGGGACTTTGAGGCCCGGGATATCGAGGAGTTGTCGTTTAAAGCCGGTGATATATTCCAGATCGTCACCCGTTCCGGTGAATGGTGGAGCGCGAGGAAAACGGACATAAATGGTTGTATTCTCGCCACGGGTTTCGTGCCGCGTAATTACCTGGCGCGCGTGGAATCTGTGAAATCTCAACCGTGAGTGGTCCTACGAATATACGTTTACACTTTTATTATTGCATAGACTATGCTTTTATACATGCTGAATTTACTGTATGCGGCTTAATATTGAATGCCACGGTGTCGGGTTTTTACTACACGGTTATCTTCCGAGAAACCACGCTGATGATATCACCGCGATATCGTTTGGGTTGGTTTAGTTTATTTGTTCCCTTTTGTCAATTAAACATATTCAAAATACAAATGTAGGAAGACGCAGAGTTGTAACCACTCTTAGAGCAAAATTTCCCCTCCAGAATAGTTTACGACAATGTTTTAAGTCAATATACAATATCAATTAACACGATATTGATAATCTGGGGGGGTTTGTCAATCTTGGTATATTGTGACACCCCTAGATATTAATATAACATATAACCAAATATAAATAAATTATATACTAGCAGTTAGTACCTAGTAGATAAAATTGCAATATTCATAATTGTCCAGTTTTTCTTATTTCTATAATGTTTTTTTCTTTGGGTCTGTATTGTTTTGTTCTATTGTTTTTATTATTAAAGGAGCTACAGAATTAAATCTGAATGAAACTGGATCTAAGTTTGAAGATAATGCGAAACATTTACGTGACCTCTTATTTTAAGTCTGTGGTTTTCTCAGTAACCTTTTTCTGATTCCTTGAAGTATAGCGTAGTTGTAATAAAGATAATGACCATTTCCTTATACTGTAATAAACACCTATGTCTCATTATATGATATTGAAGAATGTAAATGACCCCTGTGATTTTAATGCTGCTTTAGATGGTTTTTTGGAAAGATGAGCCGTGTTGAGGCCTCAAGTCACCTCATGTCACCTGAAAATCATGATGGATCCTTCCTGGTGCGAATCAGTGAGTCTGACAACATAGGCCATGTGATCTCAGGTCTGTATTGTTACACGTCAGTAATTTACTCAAGTGATCTGGACTTTATATTCAGATAATAGCATTGTATTTATTGTCTTTCAACATGTGTCTGGTGTTCATGGTAAAGAAAACCATCTCTGGATTCCGTTCACTATATGTCTGATCTTTTCTCATAGTAAAGGCAAAAAACAAAGCAAAACACTTCAAGGTCTATGAGTCTGATGGTCAAGTCTATGTGGATTTGGCTCTTAAATTTTCCAGTGTGTTAGAGGTGGTGGAATACTATCAATCTCACCCACTGGCTTCTCTGGACAGACTGAAATGTCCCTGCATTAGGGTAAGACAAAGAACATTTTTTCAGTTTCTTATGAGACTCTCCATTTGTGCTCATTGTCCTCTTCTGCTTGTAGTCATTTCTCTCTTCGTCTTCTTTCAGTTCTATAATTTGAGGAAGTGGTTGAAACAGTTGCTTCAGTTTTATGAGAATGTCATATTTACATTGAAATTGCCAGTTTATATGACGCTGTGAAGATTTGCGTTTGTTTCTAAAAGTACTTCTCAATCGACCAGCAAACAAAAAAATGTGCCTTTCTTATTATTGTTTAAGGAACTTTATTTTAAAACACAGTACATGTGGGAGTGGTTATAATGTGCATAATGTCAAAAGACTTACATCACATCCTGCCACTTCTGACTCACTTTCCTGGCTGTAGAAAAGGCCTCAACCACAGGATCTGTCACACTCAACAGTGGACGAATGGGAGTTGCCAAAAGAGGACTTTACCCTTGAAAAGCAGCTCGGCAGCGGCTACTTTGCTGATGTTTACAGGGGCAAATGGAAAAATCGCATTAATGTGGCCATCAAAATCCTCAAGAACAACGGTGAGTTTATAGTTGATGTGTATAATAGATCTGATGTCACAGGAATGAACATTCCAAGTGTTGCACATCATGCACACAAACGTGTATTGTGTCAATGATGGAATCCACCAGTCAAATATCAACATACATAACAACACTGTACTTTTTAAATGATTAAATACTGTTGTCACAGCTGATACACACTTTTTATTGGTTAAATATTTACAAAATCCTTATTTACAAACACAAAGAGTGACTAGTAATAATTATTCATGGCAAAAATCACAAAATATGGAGATACTGTACAAGCTTATACAGCTCCGGAAAATTATTACAATTATTATTTAACCATCATTTCTTCAACCAGTCATTCCAGTCCAGTGTCTTAAATTTCAACAAAATCAAACCTCAGGAGTGACATAAAGTCATCCAACAGCAATGTGAAAGACTGAAAAAAACTGATAAATCACATAAAAAATAACTTTTGAACTTTTTCTACATGTACAAATATTACTGTTGTACTACTTTTCTTTGCAGTATTTGATATCTGAAAAAATACAGAGCATCTTTTCTGTTATTTTTGACCTGTTTCTCCAGTTTTCATTTTCTGCAAATAAATGCAATTAGAAACAATATATTTATTTGAAATTTGGTAGAAAAAGTGTTAGTAGTTCACAGAATAAAACAAAATAAGAATTTTGTTGTATTCAATTTGTTGTATTCAGAATTCAATTGTGTAACATGAAAATCTCTATTTTGCAATGGTGAGAAACAGCTCTGTTAAAGGGATTAGATTATTTGTAAAAAGTATTCATATAAATTCATAAAAATAGTATTCATCAAATACGTCTCCATAAAATAGTTTTTGATATAAATAAGACTAGAGATCTTGAATTTCATAAATCTACGGTCAGAAAATGGTATACGAGTAGAAAGTAGACGTTTAAGAAATGTAACACTCGTGTTATGTAAGTAAAACCCTCAAAAGCCAGATAGACAATACACCAGACAAAAGCCCAGATACTGCAGGAAATGGAGCTTTTGCCAGTTCTAGTGTTCAAGAATTTACCCCTAGGACATCATTGAACAACAATGGCATGACTGTGCAGTTTTACGTTGCATTGGGCACAAATCTAATGCTTTGTTCAGTCAACAGAAAGGTATTCAAACACTAATGGCATCACCTGCTCTGCTTGCAGCCTCAGGGTGTGAATACTTTACAAATAATACAACCATCAAGTCTGGATTGTACACGGCACACATTTCTGACGGTGTACTTGTGAGCTGAAGCAGAACAAATGTGGGTCACGCAGACTGGCAATGACCCTAAACACATTACGCTAAAACTACAACTGAAAAATCTGAAAAATTGTTTTTTATTAATAGTTCAGCTGGAATGTTACTTCTTAATATATTATTACAATTGACAATTGAACACAACAGCAAGAGACTGAAAAGATACTTTTCCTGTCGATCTCTCTCCTTTACAGATTGTCTAGAGCAGAAAGAATTTCAGATGGAGGTTCAGATTATGAAGCGGTTGCGTCACAGACACCTCATCTCTCTCTTTGCTATCTGCACGACCTCCACCCCTTATTACATCATCACAGAGCTCATGGAGAAAGGCAACCTGTTAAACTTCCTCAGAGGTCAGATCTTATTTTTTGCATTACGCTGTATGTTAGTGACATATATAAATATGTGGGTGAAGTCTACTAAGCGTCCTCTTTAATCATTGAGTCAACCTTTTGTCATTTCAAACCTGTAGTATGACTTTCTTTCTTCTGCAGAACACAAAAGAAGATATTTTGAAGGATGTCGTGAAGCTGAACAGCGACGATACCTATTCACTTGCATTGGATTTGTGCCCATACAACAGACGTGAATGGGTACCGCTGTTCGCTTACCAACTTTCTTCAAAATATCTTCTTTTGTGTTCTGCAGAAGACAGAAAGTCATACAGGTTTAAAATGACACGAGGGTGAATAAATGATGACCGAATTTTTCATTTTTGGTTCATTCCTGCTCTTTCTGTACCTCTCTCACCCTAACTTTCAGGTGCAGAGGGCGAGGCATTAGATCTGGTTTCTCTGATGGACATGGCAGCTCAGGTAGCAGACGGGATGGCATATTTAGAGGCTAATAACAGTATTCACAGAGACCTCGCTGCAAGAAATGTTCTAGTTGGAGATGGTTATATCTGCAAAGTCGCTGATTTTGGCCTGGCTCGCATCATTAAGGTGTGGATGCACTGTACTGTCATTTCATAACACATTTTAATTTATACTGTCTGTGTTCTGTGGTTACTTTAAATAAGTGAACCTACCAAACACATACATGTAAAATGTAAATGTTTAGGAGAATATAATGTTTTTCAGTTCTGCTTTCCCCAACATTGCTCTTGTTCCCACCTAACCCACCCATGTCTAGATTTTTACAAGATGTGGTTTCCTGGCTTAATACGAATGCACATTTAGTCACATAAATGCATAAACATCACATTTTGCCAATAAATATTTAGCCATCTGTGGATCTTGGCATTCATTGAACATTTGTCTGATGATGTCTATGGGTTTCAGTCTAGCAGCATCCATCTGACAAACCTGAAGAAAATTTGCTTAGTGACAAAGCAGAACACCCACAACATTAAAGTAACACCCACAAAGACAAAAATACATCTGCTTCTCCTACGCAACACGCTTGTTGCTATTTCTATATTTGGAAAAATGCTTTGTTTTCTCTTTTTTGAAGGCTCAAGAAACAGATCAACCAAATTAAAGTCCATTAATAAGTCATAATTACAGAATAAAGTCTCTTATTATATGCAGAATATATAGTGACAGTCATTATCTTTAGTGGCATTCATACATGCGTAAATAAATCATCTGATGGGCCCAATCCCCCCCATATTTCCTTTTCTTACACCTTCTCGTCCTGTGTCAGCTCTCTCTCATTTTCAGTCATATTTTCCAGTTTTGCAAGCTTTTTTTGTATTTACTTGGCAACTGGGTGTTTTGCATGCTTCTATTAGGATTCTTGAAAACTGACTATGGCAGCATATACTGTATCTTCTCCAGTGTTTCTTAAGTCTTTTAAGCATCAGTCACAGAGGAGTTAAAGTTTAGAGTCTGTTGTAATGAATTAGCCTTCGAGTGTGAATCATTTATTAATATATGTCTTTATTCGTGTCTAGGAGCCTTTTTATGTGTCTGATGAGAAGAAAATCCCGTACAGGTGGACGGCACCTGAGGCTATCAGTCACGGACGTTTCTCCAATAAATCTGACGTCTGGTCATTCGGGATTCTCCTTTTTGAGATTCTCACTTACGGCGGGATACCTTATCCAGGTCAGTTTTATTATGTGTGTCATGTGTTTCTTTTTAATATTAATGACCTAAAAAGCTCAATTTTATTCAAATAAAAATACTTGAATTATATTGATTTGTTCATTATCTAGGTTTAGCAACAAATGAGGTGTTTATTCAAATCACGCAACACGGCTACAGATTGCCCGCTCCACCCAAATGTCCGCAGTTCATGTATGACATCATGCTGTCCTGCTGGAGGGTGCAGCCAGAGGACCGTCCTGATTTTAAAGACCTGAGGCACAATCTAGAAAACATCAGTCGCTACAGTGATTTGGATTGATTCAGCTGGTAGTTTTCTGTCTCTGTGAATGATCCCCTTCAGTGTTGCGATTGTAAAATGAGACCGACAAGACACAATTTTGAAAACTGTACACTATTGAATCATCTTTGTTTCATCGTCTGTTTCATCACACCAGAACTTGCACATATAAAGCATTTTTAATGCTCTCTGGGAATAATTTATTTTTGTTTGGAGTATTTTATTTGCTTAATGCTTAAAGTACGTGTGAAATCAATGAAGTATATTGCATACAAAACATTCTTACTTTCAAGCAAGTTTGGGCAAAATTAAATATGTATAAATATGTCAATGAAACATAAATATTGTAAAACAGGATACAAACCACTGCTATATGTTGCTTTGTATACTCTGTATATTGTGCTGTACTGAACTTTCTGTATTGTTTGTGGGTTTTAATATTGTATATTGGAAATCAAACGGAAATTTTATTTGGCCAGTAAACTGAAAGAAAGAAAACACGTGCCAGATCATTCATTCATTTACTAAAAGGGACCAGTTTGTCTTTCTAGTTGTATTAAGAATTCTTCAACTTCAGAGGTCTAGTGGTGAGCAATGTACATTTGATGTGGCAACTATAACATTTTGTATTAATGCACCTGTTACTGTATTGATAAAATAAATCCATTAGGGTTAATGCGCTAACAATAAACAATGGAGCGCGCATGTACAATATAAAGTAGCACCAGCAGAGGGCGCCGTACGATTGAATGAAACAAAACATGTAGGCTTTTATATGTATTACTAAATATATAATATTGACATGTTATTAACTTTGAGTGTGGATATTATTAATATGTTTATGTATTAGGTGAAAGAATACTATTGTCTGTTTAACAGCATTCAGCTTCTTTTAGTAGGCTAGGCGGCCTACAATCCGCACTCTATTTAAAATGAATATTTTTTTATTCACATATTCATTGTATTTTGTTTCATAATAATAACTTTGCTTCGGTCTCTCTCAGACTGCTGACTCTACGTTTGCTTTTCCAGTAAAATCTCGCGTAGTTCAGTTTGTGGGTGATTTATGGTCGGGCACGCGGAGGGGCGCGCGGGTGAGTCCGGGTCACAGCACTGCTGTTCATGCAGTCACAGCGTGATCATCTGTGGAGATAAGATCACGAACCGCTGTCTCTGACACTCATCGATCCCCATCGATCTACTCTTTCAGCCCACGGATGTTTTCGGAGTTCTTGAGTATTAGTCTTGCAGTTTTATTTAGTTAAAAATTAAGGATAAAGGTTAAGGTTCAGCTTATGGCCAGGCCTTTTATCGTGAACCATGAATATTTGCTGTGTAAGGTCGAAGTTGATGGTTGTGTTAAGATTAAAGAGTTATATACGCCAATTAAAGCACCAATAATAATCTTTTTTCTAAAGATTAAAAACATCTTTGTACAACTTTAAATTGTTATGTTATCACACTTTAAATTTCTTGTCCTAACATTTACTTTTATGATGGAAGTTGTGGTCTGTAATATGTGCAGGCTATTTTATTAATATTTATTTTACAAATGATAATGAATAGTTATTTATTTACAAAAACTTACCATGGTTTAACTTTAATTTTTGTAGTAAAACCACAAATCTATCTCACCACAATAGTTTAACCATGGCATTTGTATTAAACTATGGTAATACAAATGATAATAAATCTGGCACAAATTAATAGAAATACACCTTTACTATAAAAACATGAATCATTTGGTTCATTATTTTGGCACTTTCGTAATTATTTATAAAGTGTCATATAAAGTGTGCTTTGAATTCTGCAGTGATCATATGAAGATTACAGGTTATCGCTTTTTTGTGGTTTCTGATCTTGCAAAACAGGTCATCTGACTTGCCCGGCTTCTCTGGGCAGCGCCACCCTACCTGCTGTGTGTCAGCGTGCCCTCACATACTGTGGCTTTGTCATACTGCAAAGGCTCTGAATGGAGAAAACAGACAGCAGGTAAATAGCAAGTTTCATATTGCCGTATTGCAAATTTACACAGTCAAATGAGGTCAAACCACGAATAGACCTGCACCCACTAACCACTATAACACCATGGCACCCAGCCATGTTTTCACATTTGTGAATGTGGGTTAATGCAGCGACCAGGGTTTCGATTGAGGTAACTGTAGAGTTACTTTAATTCTTATCCATGAAAAATGAAATACTGCACATTTACATGATACACAACAGCCAGACAAAACGTAATGTACTGTTGATATGTTGCACATATACATATAAAGCTCCCTGACTATGTATTGCCTCTCTGGGCAACTGTCCAAAAAACACCACTTTTTTACATCCCCTATTTATTCCCTATTATGTTCTCCGGCCTCCTTTTACCTTTATACAGAATGACCTTTAAAATGCAGGTCAGAGCTGTCAACTGAAGAGGAGGTTTTTCTCAACTGGCTCCTCCTGTTCAAGACCGTCTGCCTGTGACTCTTGTTTTCTTCCTCCTGAGGCGATCCTATTTTTCTGACCATGCAGGCAAATATGGGTCATAGCAGACTGTTTAGTTTTGTTTCTAAACTTTAAAGACTTTGATAGAACACTTTTTATGAATTCTGGGAAGTCTTGGAACTGAAAAAAGCAAAACGAATACCAAATAAATGCAATTTCTTTACAGTGAGTAAGGTAAGATAGTAAACAGGTTAACACTTTGTGTTGTACCAGTTGCATCCATGTATTAAAAGGCTGAAGATGTCTTGTGCAAAAAAAGACAGAGACTGTGAAATACTCGACATCTTTTTCTTGGTTATCAAGAATGCAGATGGGTGGGACCTTCAGCTCCTTGGGAAATAATTTGTCAGTCCAAGAGAAGACTGGGGGGGGTTGATATAAAGCTACGCTTTACCTAAGTGTGTTTGGACATGCTAAATGAGTCATAAGGCTTATTTTCTGGAACATTTATATTGCTGTTGAGGATTGTTTCACATGACAGACACCTTACAAAAAGGCAAGGACTAGTAAAGTTAACATCAAGACTAAAACTAATGGTCAATTCTAATAATATGGTTTATTCTCTTAATGACCTTGATCTGTGTTGGCATGCTACTAACCAAGCAGAGAATATTGCATTTTCTTAAGATATGTGGAATAAGGGCTTTCATTGTGGTGCGTTGTTTACTGGATTTGTGGCGACATTTGGCTGTGTTTTGTGTTACTATGGATGGATAAAGGTCAATATTTACACATTCAATGTTCATCTGCAGAACAAGTATTCTTAAACATGAACTGCTGAATAGATTTTTACATCATCTGAAAGCTGTATGGTTTGTTAAAATAGAAAATCTGGAACCTAGGGCGCCTTTAAAGTTGTCCAAATATTGCATATTACTTACAAAAATAAAGTTTTGATATATTTACGCTAGGAAATGTACATATATCATCATGGAACATGACCTTTACTTAATATCCTAATGATTTTTGGCATAAAAGAAAAATTGATCATTTTGACTCATACAATGTATTATTGGCTATTACTACAAATGTTCCAAAACTACACAAGGGTTACTATAGCGATCCCTAACATAACATGTGCTATGTGTTGATGTTGAAAAAATATTTGGATTACTGTACATCTTCTGCAGTGGCTTTACAAAAGAGCTTTTGTGTTCAAGACCAATTTCATTTTGATTTGGCAAAGGATCAGGACTACTGCATTAAATCTTGTGCTTAGGAAAGACTTAGCTAAAAATCCCTTTATACGTCAGAGTTGACAGAACTACACATGAGTTGGCAGATCTGTGTCTAGAATGGGGTTTACTCAAAAAAAAAGCACAAGTTGGCTCAGATAATGTGGTGCCTTCTCTACAACTAGGTTGGTGTGGAGGTTGTAATTTTCTATAAAAGTGAAATGTTCATCAGGCACATATATTTGACATAACAATAACGTCATCATGACTTCTAGGCCCACACAAATTCTGTATCAGCAGAACTTCGTGGAAAAAAAAGCTCTCCTGATTTCTTCAGAACTGGTGCATCTGTAATTCATAAAACTTCCCCGACCTGTTTGTTTATTATTAAATATTTTGGTTACCAGTAAGAGTGGGTGCATTTATTTGGATTTGATTGAAATATTACACATTTGTGGACCTGCCCAAAAACCCAGATAAAGTCATTTGTGCCTATATCCATCACAAACCATTTTTTTGCTGTTAAAACAAAAGAAAGTGGGTCAAAAGTCATTTCTATGACCTTTGACACACCTGTGATTCACCTATCTACAGTCTTTAAAAACGTGATTTTTCATCAGGTAAGACTTTGCTCAATTTTCCTTCCAGGAATTTTTGTAGTTATACAGGCTGTTTATGTCCCTTTTATTGTGATATTTGTATAGCCCCCAAAAAAACATTCACGTGAATTCAACCCTCTTTTTCCTCTCTATGTTCTCAGGTTCCAAAGAACATCCAATTTCCCAAATCTTTGGTTTTATCATATATACAGATAAAAGCTGACCATGACCACGGTAAATGCCCCCTGCTCTCTGCTCACTCGGAACGAGTTTTATCGGAGTAAGTGCAGCTCTATTTTTAGCTCTCTGTTGTGTTTGAGCAGACACCGCACACACGTTATGCTGACTGTTCTTTCTCAAAGCTGCGTGTTTTCATGAGTAAACTTCAACCTGAACACACTGTTCCTATTTTAGCCTTATCAAACCGAGCAAACAATAACACGAATTGCCAGAAATAGACCTAATTAAGTTGCTCAAACAGTACCTAGTAGAGGAAACATCAAATGCAATGTAATGTAATGTTTAACAGCAGTGGAAAATGTGAGCAATGTGACATTTACATTGGAAATTTTCAGATCTTTATTTTCAGATGTTTAAATCCCTTCCTGACTCTGTCAATGACATGACTATTTAGTCATTAAAAAGTTATTTATTGACTATTGTCCATTTGGTGTTTCAAGATTATAAGTACAGAGTCAGAAATTCTTTCAAATGGAGTGTTGACAATCTTTTATTAACTATTTTGAATATAATAATGGAATATGTTAATTCATTCCTAAATTAATTAGGACTATTTATTGAACTAATATATTTATGTTTTAAAATATTAGTGTTTTCATCAAATAGTAAATAGAAAATATTATTCGTGTTTTTTTTGCCACAAATAAACAAATACAGTATAAATACAAAACTTGGTTTATGTTTATGTGTATAGTAGAATCAAATTTTGGGGATATCTCTGACCTATTTGTGTTTATGTGTTTATGTTTTTTTGTTTGCAGGCATCAATCCAACAGACAAAATAAAGGCAGTAAACAGTTTCTCTGGTAACCTCATAGAACCAAAGCAAAGACAAGTGACCGTCTGGGTGACCAAATCTAAACATCAAGGTACAGTGCACAAGTTCAGTAAACAGATGATTTTATCACATAACTCACATCTTTCCAAGCTGGCTGAATTGAACATTAAATTCACTTGTTTACTAGTTACTTATTGATCATATCAAATTTTTTATTCACTGCCTAAGCTTAGATCATTTAATTTGTAAAGTTTATATGAAAGCTATAGAATTTCTTTATTTGATATGTGTGTCTTTTGCTTTAATATATGACAACATGCACTCCTGATGGCATGGACTTTACAAGTTTGTGCCAGACATAAGCACATTGTCCCAGCATGATTAAAGCGACTTCCAAAAAGCCTTCTGTGCAATAGCAGAAACAAATTCTGACCTTTTGTTCAGTGTGTTTAGGTCAATGTCGTATAGCCTACTTACTCATTTAATTGGTGACCTAAAACAATTTATTTTTATTTATTTTTTTTGGGCCTGAAAACAGATTCCTCAGGACACGTGACCAATGGTTGGACAGTAGGCCTGGTTTTAAGAAGCCGGGCATCCAGCAGAACCTCAGTCAGATGTCTAAGCCCTGCCGACCATGTTGTCAAGTAGACACCTGCACAGAACATTGTATTGAAGGGATAGTTCACCCCAATATTAAAATTCTTTAATTCAATTATTAACTCTTGTAACTAATTTCAAACCTGTATGACTGTAGAACATAAAATATATTTTCAAGAACATTGGTAACCAAACAACACTGGCACCCATTACACTGATACATTGTATGGACATTTCTCACAATATCTTCTTTTGTGTTTCGCAGTCATACAGGTTTGGAATGACATAAGGGTAAAAAAATCATGACAGAATTGTTATTTTGGGATGAACAAGAGCTCACACCAATTCCCTCCCTAATATGTACATGAATGATGAATATGCTTCTCTAGATATCTAGTGTAGATATTTTTGCAGTTGTTGTATTTTTTACTTTGCCTCTAGTGGCCCTCCATGTTCCAAAAGGGCAGTTGAGTTTGTTTACATTGTAAACTATTAATATTCCCATTTGCACCATATGCCTCAATTTTGTTTAATGCATATTTTGCCATCCTACCCGAAGAACAAAAACATGCACAAGTCACGGCCCTGAAAAAGAACATGTCAGCATGCAAGAAAGAGGCTTTTTCCATGTATCCATCCAGCTGTCAAAAATTGGTGACCTGGAAAATCAGTGCGCACACAGAAATGAAGCAGTACAACAGCATTCTAGTGTACAAAAACCAGTACTGTCAGGTCTATGCAGTGCAATTTTCCATATTAAGCGTTTTTTTCTTCACATTTACAGAGCATGTTTGGTCTTGCACTTACACAGACTCACCCAAGTCTGTGTCTCTTGTTTGCACTGCTTTAATGTTTTACCTTAACCTTTTCTAAATATGACGTGTTTCTGTGACATGGAAGTGTCCCTATTTAGCAAAACCTCTGTATGCCTTAATCCACCTAAAATATATCACTATTCATTATAGGTTGTGGCCTTCTTTTCTAGACTTACTTAAATTTGCAATAAACTTGCCTGTTATATAAGCTCTTTCATAAGCGGAACAAAAATGTAGAAGGGAGAGGCTGTGGACCTTCATCCAAAAAAAGCTAAATTACTGCATGAAAACATATGTGATCCAGGGTCAATTTTTCAAAATCGAGATTTTTACATCATCTGAAAGCTGAATAAATCATCTAAATCTCTGGAATCTGAGGGTGCCAAAAAAAAAATATTGAGAAAATCACCTTTAAAGTGGTCCAAATGAAGTCTTTAGGATAGCATATTACTCACAAAAATAAGGTCTTCATATATTTACTGTAGGAAATGCACAAATTATCTTTATGGAACATGATCTTTACTTAATGTCCTAATAATAAACAATACATTTGACCTATACAATGTATTTTTGACCATTACTATAAATGTTTCCATGCTACACAAGTCCAGGGTCACATACAAATATGTAGGACATAAATGGTTATGTGCAAAGAAAATATCTTCCATCAAAACATAAGGCTCAATTTATGTCTAAGACCATTTATTGTGCTGAAAACACAAGATAATACAATGGCAACAAGTAACAAAAACATTTAACTGCACCAGTGTTACAGATGTGTAAAAATGTACAAAATCTTTTGCAAGTTAAAATTTTCCCATTTGGTCATATATATAAAATGATGAATACAAAAAAACAAGAGAACAAAATATTAAAAACAGCCCATTATATGGATGGGAAGTGTAAAAGACAAAAACAAAAAATGGGGAGCCATTTCCATCCCCTAGCGTTGAGGGTCCTGAGCTGGTCTCAGATTCAGGAATGGGGAGAAGTCCCAGCCTCCGACTTGCCTCCATCACTACTTTCACTCGCCTGTCTCATCACCATCTCCCGGGCAATACATGTCACCTGCCCATTGGTCACGCTAACCACACCTGACCTGAGGAGAGAATTTGAATGAGAGTTATTAATTGTCCCACTTAAATTAATTTGAATACACTGATCTTAAAAGATGAATATCCACATCTTTATTGGTAAAAATCTGGACTCACTTCTGCTGAGCCTCTTCAGCAAGAGTTCCCATACCAGGCTGGTTCTGTTTCCCAAAGAAGAAACTGGACCACCAATGACCAGAATCCTGTTTGGGCAGGCCTAAGAAACAATGAAACACATCAGAACAAAGACAGCAACAGTACAATGACGTAGGCACTAAAGTGATTGACGGGTAACATTATCTCTTAAAAGGCTGGCACATGTGTACAGTATGTCCTGTAATCAGGTAATGTAAACAGGCCAATCCGAGTCCTGCCAGATGACTAACAAGTTATAAGAAAGTGCTTTTCGGAATTTAATTAGGCAACTTCCTCAAGAGTGGGATACTCAAAGATGAATCCGCTTCAAATGCTACAAAAGTGCTGCATTGTGGGTGTAGACTGTAAAAACTGTCAACTCATGGGGTTTGAGTGGAGAAAGTGAACATTACTCACCTGGATGATGTGGAATAACCTCCCCACTATACTCTGAACTGCCACATGAGCTGCTACTGGATGTAGAGCCAATGCGCCCTGTAAAGGGACAGTCTTATAAGGCGAATGCTCTGTATAACATTAACAATTAATAGTGGGCATCTATATGACGATGACAGGTACATGCTTGAAGGCTACTTACTTCGGTAGTAGTCGTGAGTGGCTACAAGAGAACCACTAGCTGGGATGGCTGCCATTTTACAAACTTCTGTAAACAGTACCCTTAGATGGAAACCCTGTGGGTGGACAAACGGAGGACAGATGGTCAGATGTGCCGACTTTTATACTGAATAAATCAACATTATAAAAACATACTGGCATCTTGGTAAACAGACTAAAAAGGTAGTATTTATTATTCACATATAGTCTAATAAACTGTTAAGGTTACATTGCACGTTTTGTATAAAACGTGACGACGACATACATGCATGACATATCTTACAATAAACTGCATGTTTTACAGTAAACACTGACAGCACCGTGTTCCTTATCTAGAGCCCAAACAATAACAATCGCCCACCCGTAATGGCAGTCCACTGTTAAAACACGACCACACGACTTTCGCGTTTGTTTTAACGAACCTGCTCGTCCCGCTCGTGCTGATGGTATTAAAGCACCGTTCTGAATCCAGTCAGAGGCGTTGGGAAGAAAACGCTAGGCGACGGGGCCCATTTGAAAAGATTTGGGTGGATAAGACCCTCTACGTCCAGAAGTATGTACCGCAATGCTTTCTAACAAAGCCAAGCTGTCCGCTGTTATTTATATAGAGAGGTGACGTCAACGGCAAGCGGAGGAGAAAGAGGGCGGGGCCTATGTAGTCTATAAAAGTCCCAGAGTGAAACCGGATGAAACCAGCAAGATCGAGGTCGGAGTGGATGGTGCTATGCGTTGTTCTAATGCGCACTAGAAAACGATATGTACAAAAACTTTACTACAGATCCCTGGTGGTCTAGTGGTTAGGATTCGGCGCTCTCACCGCCGCGGCCCGGGTTCGATTCCCGGTCAGGGAACATATGTTTTTGCCCAGAATCTTCCTAAGGTGATTTTCATTATTTGAATTAATCAACATATGAACAACAATATTCATATAAGATAGTAACAATATTCAAAAAGGTTTAATCGAGTAAATTATTGAACATCAATAAAACAAAAACATTAACGTAAGAAAAAATAGGTAAGATGAGTTAACTGTGTGTTACTTGTATCTACATGAAACCTTTATTATTTTAATACATTTTATAGCATTATATGTTCATACTCCCAAAAAACGAAACGTAGCCTTCGGGAGCGCGTTGCCCTTTCAATCTCATCCTCTTTAGGAAGAATGTATTTGTGTTGTAGTGCCTCCTACTGGCATATTTACGTCAATACTATTAAGAATTACTGCAAACAAAATCATTTGAAAGGAATGCTTTATTGATATACAAACAACTGACAAACAAAATGATAACTATCACACCACTGCTGTTTTAAAAGAACAAAACCAAAGCTTTCTATTTTTAACAGCTAGGTAAGATCCTAACTTAAAGCTATATGGTGCTTATACCCCAGACAACAACTTCCCCTCATGATTTATGCATACACTACCTAAAAATGTCCTTTCTCTCCTAACATTTGTTACCTTTCTTATCTTCTCAGAACTACAGGTATCTTCCTATTTATTTTAATGGGATAACAAATGAATTCCATAACATCGGCATCACCTGGCAGTCAAGGTAAATCAGTCAAATCTCTAACATCTCATCCAATCTATCATGCAATCACTACTGTGTACGACACTGAACCAAGGCCACCCTTTGACACACATAACGGAATACAATAACACAGGATATAAAAGGCAAAAAAATAATAATAATTCGATTACATATGCCGAGGGAAATATTTTCCATTATCTTTCTAGGTAAAAGTGACCGTGCTACCATACAAGACTACACTAGTGTTTACCTCTGTCTGAAAAATAAACAAACGCCGCAAACAATAAGGACTTGACACGGCAGGCTTTACCTTGTGTTACACATTTTGGGTTAGTGCACATGAGAGCAAGATATATTAGAAAATTTTTGTCATTGAAAAAGTGAAAGTTTTGTTGTGTTAATGCGTGCGTGCGCGTGCGTGCGTGTGTGTGTGAGAAATATTTTGACAGCAAAAGGTCTATGACATCTGCTAACTGGCATACAGTACACAGCATGGCACAAAGCAAAAGAAAGCAACTTCTGACTTAAACGTAGCATAAATAAAACAAAGCCATCAATCTAAATATTCAACTGAACAAGACTAAAAGTAAAAACATAACGTCACAGAACATTCTTAGCAGAAACAAAGATAAAGCCAATATAGAGTGAGAATACAGAGTGTAAGGCCGACTGAGAGGTCAGACATTCACCGAGTGTACAGCAAAGCATCGCTTCATGTTGTGCGGAGAGTAAAAAACACCCCCATGGATGCTTAGCAGCATAGAAACCTGCAGCACGTTGCTTTTTTATTTGTCAGATATCCTCCCCCCTCAGATTTGAACATTTCATAATTCATGTGTTTTTACCCCTCTGCCATCTGATGAACACTGCTTGGCAGTACTGTTTAAATATAGTTATTTATATTCCTTTATATTCATATATAGATAAAAGTTATGTAAAAACATTATGCAAAGCAGTGTAAAATAGTTTCTAATACAAAATGATTTACCATTTTTCTTCTTTTTGTACAACCCGTGATGATTTCGTGTCACAGAATCTGCACGGTTTTTTAAGGGCGAGATGAGACAAGCACATGCTAGCAGTAGATGAAGGGGTATCGAGGGAGTCAGAAAGTAACAGAATTCAGAGAGAAAGGATCTGGGACAACTGAAGCATGTGTGTATTCAGGATTCACAAAGTAATGAGATGAGCGTTTGAGAGTGTGGGCGCTCAGAAAGGAGCGTTGTCCTGCACTGGGTTTGACTCGATCGGAGAGTGGGCGCTTTCACCGTTGGCTTTTTCTCCAACCATTTTATACTGCGAACACAGACACAGAGAAAAATATCAATGAGACACCAGCCCTGAAATCTAGATACTGTTTGAGAATTCCAGAGTAAAGCTTTACCTTCAGATTTCCCACTTTATCCTCAAACGACTTGAAAGTTGGAGAGTTCCTGTGCAACAAAACATTGCAATTTATTAAACATGAGCAACTGCACCCAACAATATCAATATTACACAGACTGATGCGAGTTTATTAATTCAGCAGTTTGCAATATTTGTAATTTAGATTATTTAAATTTAGGGAAAATAGTTCCAAGAAACCAAGAAATTTAGAAACAGTTTGAGAGTTGATGATTTAAAGGGGAGTAGTCTACCCTAATACTTTACCTCATAGCCGGCATACTTATTGAATGACGAATGGAGTAGTTGCTACTTCGATAGCATTAAAAGGAAAGAGGTGCAAGTGTTAGCGGGCGAGCAGGACAGCACATCACGCACAGATCAGCTGGGTTATACCAGACACAAACCAATGTGCTTGACATATTAACAGCGCATCCTGTCATCTAAAGTTGCTCCTTAAATCATGTAAGCAGATTTGACATATTGTAAACACACGATGAGGCAAAAGCAAGCAGAAATTAAAATATGCAGGGATTTTTAAGTAAAATAACATTTAAATTAATAAATAACCAAACTATAATAACAAACAAGCTCATTTATGCGGTCTAGGCATTAAAACTTATGATAGCAGGATTCTTCTTCATTATTTTCTATTATTAATAGTCTTACCCAAAGGAGTTAGAAAAAGGAAGAGCTCTGTAGACCAAAAAGGCAGCAATTAAAAAGAAAAGACAAAACCAAAATCAGGTTGTTGGGCGTTATTAAGGCAAGCAGAAATAAATATGAGATTCACTGTTATACCAACGCAAAGGACTACAGAGGGTAAAGTACCATACATTTGAAACATTTTGACTGAAGACACAAACAGCTTTAGATTTATTAAATAGATTTTTTTGTTTTTCTCTGTAATGTGGTGAAGACCTATGATGAAAAGATCAAGCCGACCAAACTGCGAACACATTTACGTCATATTTACATTTAGTCACATCATGCATCTTGACTGACACCGGGGCCACCAAAATGTGTCTCTTCAACACAGATCAAAATCAGATTTACGTTTCACTTTGTAAAGATGCCAATGCCTGTATACACTTGCCGTTCAATTTACGACGGGTCAAAACGTACACATGTGGCTTAAATAACCATATGCTTCTACACTAGAGATTGAACCACTTCCTGAAGTGGCTTTTTATGAGCACATTCGGTCAACAAAAAATGCTTGAAGTGACCAATAGAAAAAGTCAAAACAGTCCTTTATAATGGTATTCCTTCACTTCAGTCTTGTGTTTGTGTTAGAGGTGGGGAAGAAAGTTAAATAAATGAGAGCAAATAATGTTAAGAACAGGAATCACAAGTCAGAACACCACACACACATTTATCATATGAGAAATACAACAGTCAAAAGTTGTCTATGCACAGCATTAAAACTAATTTCAATATCATTCCTTATTCATGCTAGCCAGAAACAGTCAATACTAATAATAAATGTGACCCTGGACCACAAAACATTTGTAGTAACAGCCAAAAATACATTGTGGCTCAAAATGATAGATTTTTCTTTTATTTAAAAAAACTGACCCTTAAGACTGGATTTGTTGTCCAGGGTCACAAATAAGCAAGCTTGGTAAAACATAAAAATGTATCAAAATAGTCATGCTGTAATAAAGCGACAGGAATAAGAGAGAAAAACAGGAAGAACAGGGCTCTAAGCACTATGACACATGCGTTACCTCATGTCACCCAGTTTCCTACTGATAGCCGTGCCCACGGTGGAGAGGGCAGCAGAGGTCTTCTGTCCAGCCTGAGACAATGTTTCCTGAGTCTTTTTATATCTGCAATAGGAAGAGAGCAGAGAGAAGAGAAAGTAGAGAAATAAAAGATGTCATGTGAACTATAAGGATCATTTAAGGCTGTTCTACAAGGGGTTAGTCAACCAAAGCTGAAACACAAGAGCCTGGTGAGAAAACCCAACCAAATATTCTGATATTCAAGCTGATGTTGGTTCACTACAAAGAAATGGTCTGTTTTATACACATACATACAGTGAATGCATTATAATATTATTAAACCATCTCCAGCAATTGCAACTCACTCTTTTTACAAAGCAACATAAAACAGAAGCTGTAATATCCCTGTCAGCATGTCGAACTCTACCCATCCTCCATAAAGCCCCAAACATTAAAAAATGAGGAGTCAAAGAAGAAAGCAAAAAAAGAAAACTACTTAAAGGATGGAGAAACTCACACTTCAGAGTTGGCAATGTCATCCAGAGTAGAGGAAGCTGAAAGATATCTATAAACGAACAAGGTGACACATTCAAATCTGCACTCACACATGAACTCCATATACACGCATGATCAAAATATTTTTTATGCTGTTATGCCTCACAAGCGCTGCTTGACTGGACAGCGAGCAAAACGGTAAAACATTAGTTTCAGCAGCAATCTCAGACACAAGCTCAAGGCATTTCGGTTGAGATGCTCCTGTGATGTCAGTACATTTGAGCCATCAAGCACAAAACATCACAGACAGCAAACCTCTTGCTGCTGGGGAAATAAGGAGCAGGAAAGCACACAGCATATTGCAAAGTACATTTTGATGTATTATTGATGACTACAGCAAGTGCACAAAACAGCAAACTGGTGTCTCGACCAAATCGCTGCATCATAGCCGACTGAACATGACACTAGTTCCCTTACACACATGCACAAATATGTGTGTCGTCTGTGGACACAACTGTCTGTCTGTTTGATTTTATATCACTAAGAGTGTGCGTGCGTGCGTAAAGAGGGAAGTAGGAGATTTCTCACACACCCGTGATACTACAGTCTGTCTGAACAGTTCACCTCTATCTGTATCTATAGCAGGGCCATCACAAAAATAAAGCTTTCTTGTATTGTAACTAGTCATCAGACATGACGTGAATGCAATAACAGTTTAAAAAGCAAAGCAGCTTTATGTTTGATCCTGTGTGTTTTAGAAATGTGCAGAGGTGGACAAACAGACTGACTGTCCTGGAAAACAAAACGGAGTCAAAAATATGTAAAACATGACTCAGCCCACTTTAACTGAAAAGATAAACAAAAAGCGATTTGCTCTGGCTTGTTTGGTAATAAAGATGCTATTTTACTGCCTCTGTCTTTTAATACTGTTTGATTTTAGTCAATCTCAGAGTGAAGAATGAACTGTTAGCAAACCATGCTTACAGTATAAATAGTCAATCCTTTAGGTAAGATTCAATGTTTTAGTACATGAGCTGTATTTGATGCCTTCCACTCTGTTTATGTCACCAGAGCAAAAAAACAACAACAGTTCACCTCACATCATCCACGTCATGTTTAGAGGCGTAGAAATGTCCCCACAGTAACAGACTGATGTATATTCACGAACGTGTCAAAAGTTAACAGCAACAATAATGTTTATGAGTTTATGTCGTGAACCTTGCGTACTTTTAAGAATTTAGCGTTTAGTCGATTGTGATGAATTCTTATTGCAATCGGTGTAAACATGACAGCTTACTACTTCGATCAGACGGCTTCGTGTTGTTTCCAGGCGGACCGTTAACAAACGCAACATGCACGGAAATCATGTAAAATTCAACCAATCAGATGACGGCTTTGAACGTGCTTAAGTGTTTCCAGAAAAGTTTGCCAAATGCATCAGGCGTTCAGCCAAAGGTCCATGTGCGTGACATCTGAGGCTGAGAGACTAGACATCATCTGACAGTGAGCTAACACAGACTGACTTCTGGATTCAGGTGTTCAAATGCCACCCTTTTGAGTCGAGTATAGGTGAGAAGAATTCATGCATTCACAGCAAATACATTCCAATGTGGTCAAAAGCTCACACCCTGTAACCTTCTCATTCCACCAGCGCAGTTTCTCTGCCATCATTATACAGCCATCAAATTCAGATGTGGTTATGTGCTGCCTGATTGTTAAAGACAAGACTGACGTTTCTTCTAATCTTCATAAAGAAGATTCATCTGAAGAAGTTCATTTGAATGACCACAGATCAATAACTTTATGGTTAAAAGTAATGATAGATTAATTAATGCAATGCTGTAAGTTTACTATACATTATAAGCATTGGACATTTATCCAAAGTGGTAATTTTACACAGTGTCACTTGCAAAATATAAAATAATATCAAGTAAAAGCTTGTAAGCACATTTGGTCTACTTATTTGGCAAAAAAACAGAGCATTTATGAAATCCATGACATGAACTCATTCAAGTTACAGTAAAATGCTACATGTTAGTTTGTCCACCTAGAGAAGTTATACTTGAAACAAGTGGCTGTGAGATCTACAGCTTGATACAAAACAAATGGCTGTAATTTATGATTGTGTCACCATAAAACTCCCACATAAAGAAGAACAACTGTCATTTTTCAACTGATAAAACAATTACACTGAAGGACCTTCAACCAACAGCACAAATCCCTTTCTATAATACACACAGAGAACAATGGACATCTCTGCAGCCTGAACAGGCACTTAAAAAACATTTTGTTAAAGAGGCCGTTTACACGAGATCGTTTTCAACTGAAAGCGCAAAACGTTTAATGTGTTTTGGCCGTTCATTTACATGGAGGGGACCGAAAATGCAAACTTTTGAAAACGTGTCTCAAAGTGCAAGTTTTAGACAATATCGCAGTTTTCGTCTCCGTGTAAACTGCAAGACTGAACTTTTTGAAAACGTTGACTCGCGCGTATTGTGCGACTTCCTGTCCCCTTGCACACTATACTATACAAATAAAGGCATAAAACGACAAAAAAAAAGAGTCATGTGGCAATGTACAGTTTAACAGAAAAATTGGCACCTGTGACTCTTTATTTAAAGGCTGATATCCAACAAAATAAAGCAAGAGGAATGTGTGTGAGTGGCTCGCTGAGGGAAGGAGTAGATAGTTTAAGCATATTTTTATTCTTAATAACTGTTATTCAGACAGAATGGAAAGTGTGAATATGGTTTTATTATTCAAAGAAACGTAAAAAGGTATCTTACGCGTTTGAGGTCTGGACGTCCTGCCAGCTTTTCGTGATGTTCTGTTTGAGCTCGCTCAAAGGGCTGAGACCCAGTTTACGCTTCAACTCAGCAGCGTGACGCTCTTTAGCTGACAGCACCTGCCGCAAGGTGTAGATCTCCTCCTCCACCTGATATCATCACATCAATAAAAAATATAGGTAAAACAAAATTAGCTAAATAAATACATGCCTGGACTTCTGATGATTATATGTAGTGTTCTGTTAATGATCACCTTGGTAAGCTCCAACCTCAGTTCCTCTGCCTCCTCCTCTGTTAATCCAGGAGGAAGAGTTACTGGACTCACAGCCATAGCTCCTCTCTCCTCTGGCATATCTGAGAGAGAGTCAGAGCCCAGGCCTTTATGTGGAGAGTTCAAATTGATATCTTTACATTTGAAAGAGAGAGAGATGAGATAGTTAGCGGTGTGTGTGTGATTTCTGACACCTGGGGCACCTAAATTAAAGGAACATATAATATATATAATATAATATGTAGTCTTGAAAAAGACTTGTCTAACTGATGTTCCTACATGTAGGTAAAACTGAAAGGAATAGCAGGACTCATTTCAGACTCTTTTAAGTTACAATAAAATACGAACAGTGATTTTTTTATTTATTGTCGTTTTTAAAAACAGGTCTAAAATTGTTTATTAATTATTAACATTATCATTATTTTCGTTTGCTGGATTACAAAATAATAATACAACCATTTGATATTTACACGTGTACACATTAAATGATCAAAGGTTTTAAAGTGTGCTCAGTTTAGGTCAGACTGTGAGCTGTCACGTGGGTCTGACTTAATAATGATACGTGTCATCCAGTCAATAACGCACAAAAAACCCTTCAGTGACCCTCAACACAACCTATGACATAAAACATGTGACAAAACACTGATCACCCAGTGTCATGTAATTTATTTATAACATTTAATGTTAACGTTAATGTTAAAGCCTGTCAACACCCAAAAACATATTTGTTCTATGCAAACATTGCAAGTAATACACAACCATCAACCATAAGCACCATATGTTTTTACTTATGCAATCATATTTATTGGAATATATTATATGTCATGTACATAAGGTTGTAAGTTGAATCACCAAAATCGAGCCAAACCCCAAGCAAGAGTGTCATCTGTGGTGTGTGCAGATGTAAATTGAATTTATCCAATACAAACACCAGCACTCAGCCTGTTTTTTTGCAGTACATTAGCGGTTCAGTGCAGTAACCCGATCGCCTACGCTGCCCTGCGCTCCCTTTTACCATCATCGGCCACGCGCCTGGAGAGCCTCAGATAAGCCGTAAACTACTAAAAAACTACAACACACCCGAAAGCAATAAACAATGAACTTTGCCAATCCACACCAAGCACCACAATGTGTCCCGTTCGGTTGTTTTGGTTTTGTTTACCTTGATTCGCGGAATCCATGTCGTCAAAATGTGCGGGTTTAATCTTCAAAACGTTGTCTTGACAGTTGCGCAGTTCGAGATGCTGTGCACAAACGTATGAGAAGCTTAGATACGCGCCTTCTATCAAAACATCCACAAACGCAATACGTGGTAACAAGCCAACAGAAGAGCCCGAGCGATCACAGCCCAGTTCAGCTCGATGATCGCTTTCCTTCCGGCGCCATGAGATGACGTGTGGTGTGTGCCTTTCACAGTCCGCATATGTATTATGAGTTTTTTTATGTTTATTTAATTTGTTTATTTGTAATATGTATTTTTTTCTCTTTTCTTTTTTATTATTATTGTCAAGTTGATAATTGTTCTGTCCGCCTGTTATAGGGAAATAGGGAAATAGTGTTGTAGTTTTCTTATGATTTGTCAACTGTTTATTTGATGCCTAATTTGTTTGTATATTCATTTTCGTTTTTAAATAAAAAAATAAATAAAATAAAAATATATATATATTACACAAGAAAAGCATGCAGTGCCTGTAAACAAATGGACTAATAAACCATTTGTTATTTATTTCTAAAATTCACAGATATGACTTTGAAATAAAGGAAACTAATAAATGTCTTCGGAAGTGGTCTTTAATATCAGGTATCTTATATAACACCACTGTAAAAACTTACATTTACATTAGCCATCCATCCATCTAATGACAACCATATTTAAAAGGGGTCCAGTCAATGTAGAATTAGGATGGTTTACTAATCTGGAGTGGGTGGTGTTTCAAACTCATATATATTATCTTGGACCAACAGATGGCTCTGTAGAATTGTCATTGACACTGCCAGTATACAATAAGACATCCTTAAAGTATGCCTATTGTAATTAATCACTCATTTAAATGAATCACTCTTTTAGTGGGTTTCTCACAGGTCAGAGTAAAAGCAAAACATTGTTGCTTTAAACTGAACCGTCACTTCTTTTTGGCGAGTGCAGGAGAAGTTGAGATTTATAAACTCGCTGGTGACCGCTGGAGGGCCCGGTCCTTCTAGAGCAGAGCTCACAGGTGTGCCAGTCTGCAGAGATTTGGAAGAGATGACCATAAAGTGGATTAAAATATAAGAATTCAATTAAATATAAGAATTAAAAAGCAAACCCTGAAGCTTAAAATGAAATTTTGCTTAACTTAAGGTACCCATGTATTGTTATGACTGTACCTTCTTGAAAATTTCCTGTGAGCATCACAGTCAGCGTTTATCTTTTCACATTAGATTTAATGCATTGTGTAATAACACCAGTTAGAATAATGTCATTGTTTGGATATAATTTATGTTACTTTCAAAACAATTAAAGAAATAGAGAGAAAGTATGCGCAGTGGGTTGATGAAGTAAAGAATCAGTTGAGAAACATGGCATGATGCTCAAATCACTTCAGCATTATTATGCTGGTACCTGGTGACTATGGCTCCTCACCGCCACTATATACAAATTAGGCACTGGATGCTTCCCCACACTCGCTGTAGGATGACCAGAAAGCCCAGGAAGTAAAGGATGAGGGTGACAGCCTGAGGAGAGATGGAAATTAAGCTGGAGAGACGCAAACACTGGTTTTTCAATAGTAGTGTGATGGGGTAGGACCTCAAAAACCACAGATGCTGAAATGTCAGAAATTATAAACAATAACATGTTGCGGATTTAAACCACTAAATGCATTGTAAGACCTAAGCAAGCTGTGGTGCAGAATAAAACCCCCTCCAAAAATAAAACAGAGATCCTTTCCCAGCAAATGGAAAGTGATAGCAATGATGACCATGATGCTGGTGACTTGATAAAGCAGATCAGCGGGTGGCAGCTGATGATGGTCATGCTGGTAAGGTGGCAACCATGAACCATTGACAGACCAAACTGACCTGAGTCATTCCACAGCTGTCAGCAGAGGCTTCCACTAACTTACAGCTGTTGTCTTCTGCCACTGACAAACCTTCAGGGTTATCCAGAGAACATCTTTCTAGCTGACTGGCTTAGTTCTCAGCGGTCACATGGGTGAAGTTGTTACTTGATGGGAAAAGGAAGGATTGGGGGAGTTGCTGGAACTCAAATTGAATGTCAGGTTCCCTCATGGACGGGGGTTTAATCTGCCTTGCTCTTCAGAGTAATAATAGGAAAAATGACTATATAAAATTGGTTTATATTGAATTTTTTTTCACTTGTGGCTGTTCCTTAAATACAAAACTGAGCCAATTGAAAAATGTTTATGTTAGAAGTCAGTACAAAATTTGAAACCTGAATTTTTTAACAGTGAACTTCAGATGCACACACTGTAAAGACGAAATGTTGGTTTTACTAAAAAAAATTAAAAATTTGAATTTATTCAACTTTGCATGAAATTCATTAGTTAACTAATATTGTTTATGTTGAATGAACTCAAAATTTTAAGGCAGCCAGGTTACTTACTTTTTTAAATTAACCCAAAAAATTGATATAAATATACCTGCTGAGTGCTAAACCCATGTCTTTCACACACAGGCTCCTTTCTGACATCTGCACAGATGTCTGCATGTTCCCATGTATTCTCTATTGTCACTGGCATGGGGTTTCTCATCTCTGAGTCCTCGGATTTTAGATGCTGGTCTGGTTCAGGGTCAGGTTCAGGGGTTGGCACTGGTTCAGGATCACACTCGGGTTCTGGTTCTGGTTCTGGTTCCGGTTCATCAGGTGTCTCTTCCACTTCCTCTTCAACTGTAATGTTATCAGCATTAAATAGAAAGACTCTGACTCAGTAAGAAAAAAGCATATTATTGCTTGACCAGGAAAGCCAAGCAACTGGGGGTCTGATGCTCACTCTTTATGAAATCTAGTTGATGAAGCATTTGCTCCTCTGCATTGAAATCCACTTTGTAGTGATCCATATTCTTATATCCAGGTTCCACGGTCTCAAGAGTGAAGCAAGTAGAGGCATTACAAACCCTTCAGATAAAACGAAAGATACTGTTGAATGTTAGATTAAAAATGTTTTGAAAATGTTTCTACCACGATCAGACACTTGCACATTTTATTAAAGAAGCATTTGTTAAAAATGTCACTTACTTCTCAATAAAATCTTTTGAGGTCTATAAGAAAGAAGGAAAAAAGAAATCTAAAACCTAAATAAAAAAATCTGAAGATGGCATGTTCGACAATAAACAGAGTTTGTGATACCTGCACAAAAACTGCCATCTCTGGCTCTTTAATAGCATTAAGTGCCGCCTGCACCAATTTTGAGTTTGTGTCTAGATGTCCACTGTAGGTCTGTACTAAAGACTGGGTCCAGCCTGTCTTTTCCTCCTCCTCATAGGTTATTTGTTGAGTCATGATCTTACGACGTTCCTCCAGAATAGCGCTCATGCGATCAAACTTCTCACATACAATCTGCTTTTGGATCCTGCTGTTCTCCTGTTATAGGAACATAGCCAACATTATTGTTCCAGATGATGTATAAAATGTGAAAAAAAGACCCTTGTGACTGGTTTTGTGGTCCAGGGTCACATATATAAAAGTATTTTCAAAAAGTATTTTCCACAAATAAAGCACACAAACCTCTATGTTCCTGCAGATTGCCTCGAGCTCATTAATAAAAGCTTGGACACGGTCATTTGTGGAAACTAAGGCAGCAACTCCATCACTGAGTTCAGTCTACAAAAATATAGAGAATTGCAATGATCTAATGTAAGATTATTCAAAATGGTAAATTTGTGAAGATGAACTTGACAGTGCAGATATCTTCAGGATCTTACTTTCTGTTGCTCATAGACATCAGATAGAGGAGTGACCTGGCAGTTCTTGTGTGCGCCGAACACCTTGCAGAGAGAGCAGGTGGGCACCTGACACGTGATGCAAAAAATATTAAGCTTCTCATCGTCATGTTCCTCACAAGTCAGCTGTGCAAGAGGCTTCGGTGGAGGCCTGGATCTGTAGACACATTGATTTACAGCAAGCAACTTTATTTAAGAGCACCTTAAACAGAACAAAACATTATAACACCATGTCAGTGATTTCCAAGCAACATAAGACATGCTGTTATTGAAGACAATTACAAATTTCTAGTTCATTTGTTGTTAATAGCCTTGTCCATAATCTTTGGGTAAAGAGATTTAACAAAAGGCATTTCTGGATTATTCTGGTTGACAAAAGTTATTTAATGCTGTCCTGATCTGACCTTGCAGACTCCTGCTTGTAAACATCAATAATATTCTCCACAAGTAAATTGCGCTGCAGTCCATAAACTCCATGACGGTCCAGGACGACTTCATGACGACAGGAAGGACAGCGGAAGCGTCCTCCAACACCAACCTTTAAGAGAGATGGCTACACATCTTACTCAGCATGCTGTTCAAACTCTATTTGTTATTAATATGTTCATTAAGAATTGAAAGCAGTGTATATCACTAAGAAATATAAAAGATTTTCTAGTAAGATTAACAAAACATACCCCAATAACCAGCATGACTCATGCCATTTAATATGTCAACACCAACTTGTTAGACTAATTGCATGCTATCAAGTAATTTGTACCTTCCTGTTATCTCTAAAGAAATGCTGTGTCTACCCCAGAGCTTTTCTTTAGGTTCTGAATTGGGTTCTGTTACTAAGGGTCTTAGTCTGTGTGTTTGGAAACATGTTTACCCTCAGGTCCTTCTGTAAACAAGCATGTCTAGTTGTTAACTGTAAGGGTACATTCCACACAGGGGCCATTAGCTTGCATTTGATTTAATCAACACTACCCAGAGGAGTGGCAAGGAACAGGCAACATAGTTTGCGAAGAGAAGAGTTTGAGACAGGATCTCACCGGGTGTCCTAAAATAGTCCTACACTTTAATAACCCTCAGCTGCTGAGACTTATGGGTAGATTGAGAATCAGAGCACCATCACTAGCTCAATGAATACAGTCCCCAAGTGAGTGAAGAGAATTGTTTATATACTAAATTGGCATGCATTCACCAATGGTGCACAATTAGATGTTCCTCAGCTAAGGACGACCTATTAATGTGTTCTTGGGTTAAGCTTCTTGATTGTCGACTTGTACTCACTCTGGGAGGTGAACTGACTGTGGTTAAGGGATCTGTTAGCATCTACTGTACTTGGGCATCTACTTTTTCTATAAAACCTTTGGACCATTTTCTATAAGATGCTTTTCTCAATTTGTAGATGCCTTGCAAAACAGTATTAGCCACTTTACATATATGGAGCTTGACTTTTGACCTTTTACCCAAAGCAACTTACATTGCATTATACATTTGTTTGTGCATGTGCAATCCCTGGGATCGAACCCATGACATTGGCATTGCTAGCACCATGCTCTAACCACTGAGCTACACAACTCTATCGACAACAGTATGTAGCTGTGACATCTCTTTTATACTAATTTATTTATTGTTTGTTGCATATGTGCTAATCCACTGACAGTACAGATGTAGGTCACCAAATATGAATTCTGTTATATTGAATTTAGGTGTTTGCAATCCTCACACCTGTTGGGCTTCAACATATTTTTTTTCAGCCCATGCATGACCCTCTCTGTGCTTGCACATTGATTTATAAAGGTTGCACTACCAATGTGGGCTGGAAAGGATGGCATGCTCTTAACTAGGAAGAGGTTGGAAACTCACAAAGTCATGTGCAGACAAACAACATGTATAAAGTGCTTTTATGAAGACTTGAAATGTCAATCAAGACCTATATGTAACGTTATGAAAACGTTTTTACAGTTGGCACATACACACCTGGTACAGCTCGTTGGCGCACTTGCGGCAAAGGTTGTGCAGACAGGGCAATATGACCACTGGTTTTGTGAACACCTCCAGACAGATGGGACAAATAAGCTGTTTCTCCAGAGTCCCCAACGAGTCTCTGCGGTAGGAGCTCATATCCAGTGGAACAGACATGGCTGCATTCCCCCCCCTGACCCCAAACTTACTGCAAAGCTGAGAAGGTAAGTAGAGGAAAAGCCACTAGAGTTTGTTGACCGGCTCTAACCATCTTCATATCCCCTGTGCCGTCTCTCCTTGCTTTTCTTTTATGAATTTTATCTCTCTTGAGGCACAGGGCGGTGAATCTGCTTGATCTGTGCAATGTGGCCTCAGAAACTGTGTTAGTTTGTGGCTGGAAATATATGTGTATGTGTGTGCTAGAGGGGGAAGGTGTCTGATTTCTTGCTGGCTCTCAGGGACTCCCCCCTTTCTATCAGCTGTGCCCGTATAGGGCAGCCAGTGGAATGCTGGGAAACAGAGATGATGCTCTGGATCCTATTACTCCAATAATTCATGTCTACAGTCTCAGGATAGCCACAGTATTATAGGAAAGAATCCAGGTGTTTATGGTGCTGTGTGTAATATTTAAGAGTATCTATTGAATGAAACGCAATATAATATACATAACTATGTCTTCAGAGGTGTATAAAGATAATGAACCGTTATGTTTTTATTAACCTTAGAATGAGTTATTTCTATCTACATACATGGATCCATACATGGAATTTACCATGTTGTTTCTACAGTATCCCTAAACAGACAAACTGCTATACAGAGCACATTTTATAAATGCGTTATCTCCTTCAGCAAAAAGCGAAAACCTGATGACATATTTGTCCTTTGTCAGTCACCATAGTACTTCCTTTAACATTTGTATTTATTTGTGCACCAAACCACTGACCTTTGTGTTATGCAATTCACTAACAATTGCAGGACTTCAGTGCAAATAAAATACTTTTATTGTTCTACTTTTATCACAATGGCAAAACATTTTAAAGATTATTTTTGTAAACAAACACACAAACATCAAAATATTCAGCTTTCTCAACATTTATTGTACAATTGTGATTCGATCAACTATCCATGTTACATCTCTCTTAGACACAGTAAATTCATGCTATGACAATATCAATATCATATTTACCCAGAATGTGCAAAAGACATTCTGCACAATGGCCATATTCACTTACACATATTTTAAACTATGTCACTTATTAAAAACATAGGAAAATAATAAATAAAATTTTGTTTCTCATCACGTTTTTTACACTGAAATTATGTTAAATTCAGAGCGAACTGATTTTGAATGCGTTCATATACTTCACATTCCATCCGATATTCCTGGATTTAGAGTTAGTCTGATCAATGTTTCAACACTGATGATCATAAAAGAAGAGTGAAAAGACAACTGGAATTCAAACCAAAGACAGAAATGATATATCGATAATAATGTTGAGAAATAATATCTTGAAGCGTTACATAAAAGCAGAAACATGATCACTAACAATTATTTGCCTAATGTTTGGAACATAAATTAAATGAAAAAAAACCCTAAAAGAAATATTGATTTTTAATCTATTAAAATCCACATATACACAATGTGAAACTAAATTAACATATACACCGTTTAGGGTACGTTTTCTGCACATCCCCTTTCAAATGCACATACATGCGCAAACATTTAAAACTACACAACTAATACAGCGAAAAGAGGTGACAGATACTCAAACACAAAACACAGATTATAAAGTCATGAAGTTTAGAGCTCACGTTCGTTCAGTGCAGTCTGGAATACCACATTTAAACAGTATACACAGTCTAAAATGTTTCAGCGTTCTTCACCGTTTCAGCAAAATATGAGGCTGAATACACATTTAAAACAACATTTTCTACCAGGAAGCCATTTGATGTAACTGTTATGCTCCAGTATTATAAAAAATAAAGCAAGGACATTGACAACTACATCTAGAGAAACAAGAAAAAAAAGAACACAGGCATGTCTTTTGTGGAGTAGTGGAGGATACAGTCAAGAGTATGTCCTCTGGCATCAACAACAGTAATAATACTGAACTATTGAGGGTAAAATATCCTGTTTACCTGATTAAAATCACTGGCACGAGTCAAAAAAGACAAATTATGGATACAATTACAACCAAAACAAAACACAGCAGTACACTGGGCAAGGATATGTCCACTTCCAAGTTTAAAAACAGGTTCCAACACTAAAACATGTGTTTTCTTAGTGGGAATATTGTTTAAAAATGACTAACCAAATCTGAAGCTATAAAATCAATTAATTGAAAGAAATTGTTTGTACATATGTATCACTTACCCACAATCCTCCTAGGCTCATAGTAAATCTCACTGTCTGAATATTATGCTTTTAAACCCTCCTGTGTGTGATAACCATGCATAGCCTGTCCAAACCTTCCATTCCAGTGGTTGGACTGCATGCTTACACATGACATTGCAATCCACAGGAAAAAAAATGCACAGGCTACATGGTCATGAAAATAAAACGTATGAAACCACTGAAAATGTTTGTCGATGTTTGTTTAAACATGAAATCCACGCCATCTTCAGACATTAAAGGAATGTTGAGGCAGACAGCATGTTTATTATGAGTTTGGGAAGTTTGTGCTAAGATCCCATCAAAGACATTTACTAAAAACAAGTTAGTATGAGTGACATTCCCTAGCGTTATGTTTTTAATTTGGCTAGCAATGCCAGTTACTAAGATAATCTTGAATAAAAGTTTAAAATATCTAAACAAAAATGGAGAAATGGCAAGAATGATTATGAAATGTTTTGCAAATTTATGTATCAACTGGATGTAATCTGTGAACATTAATAGCGAGATTTTTTAAAACATCCATCATTGATCATGTAGACAAATGTAATGCAAGTGATTCAGAGCCATTCCAACATATACACAAAGTCCTTTTTAAAAGATCACATCAGGAAGACTGTAATGACACTAAAGGTCTTGTGTGTGCATGTGTGGGTTATATTGTAACAGTGGGTTTGGGGTTGAGAGGTAAAAGGCAAATAAAAATAAACTTGCTTCTTGCCCTTTAAAGTGAAGCATTTCCAATCATCCATTTTATTCTATTTCTCTTGTCTGTCTCTCCCTCAACACTCATTCTCCACAGTGCCCTCTTCTGGCATGGTGGTCCCGTGCGTGTGAGAGAGAGAATGACAGAGGGAGGTTACTTTAATAGCTTGCGTCTGTCCGGTAGCTGGTGTGGTGAGAGTCTGTGGTCAGCTGAGTTGTCTCTGTGGCCGAGGACGGCTGCATCACAATGGGGATGCTGCCATCTACAGGAAACAAACATCAGTTTTGCTCCTTTTTGTATTTTTCACTAGCTTATTTGTATTACTAATACAAAACGTTTGTGGTATGTTCATAATGTTTAATACACCAACATATCAATAGTTTATGTTTAAGCATCTCACCTCTCTCATCCGACTGCATCTGAGCCTCTAAATCTTCAGGTGACACGTAAAATTCGGGCTCGTCTGAGTGAGGCGGATGAGGTTTACATTTTCCACAGCAGCAGTTACAACAGCAGCAAAGACAGCAGCAGAAGTAACAGCCTGTGGCCACACCACAGAATATAAACAAGGCCTGTCAAAACACAAAAAATAAATGAAACATCTGCATGTTACATACATACAGTATTTCAATCTAAGTGTCTGTCTGCATGTGTTATTAACCTTGGCCCACCAGCTGGACAATACAAAGTATGTGTTCACATTCTCCTCTCCGAACTGTTCAGCCACATAGAGACCGAGAGATCCATATTTGTCGTAGATGTTGCGCTTGGTGGAATCCGACAAAATGGCATGAGCGTTGTTTATTTCTTTAAACTTGTCAGCTGCTTCTGGGTTGTCGGGATTCTTGTCTGGATGGAATTTAAGAGCTAGTTTTCTGCAAACCGAAAGATAAGTGAAGGCAATGAGGCAAAAGGTCTGTCACCCTCTTGTGGATTTAACTGGAAATAGCCAACCATGCAAATTTCAAATTGTATATGTAGTAGATACAGTATGTAGGTTTTAATTTTATCTATTGCAAAACAAAAGATTTGTCAACCCAAAAGATGAATACCTATAGGATTTTTTTATATCTTCTGGTGCTGTGTTCTTTTCAACTCCAAGGACCTGGTATAGTGACTCTCCTGACGTGGAAAGCGTACGCTGTCTCTGTTGTTCCGCCATTACTCACACACTTCACACACACACAGACACACACACACACACTCCCCTCACGCCTCTCAACCACCACCTCTGAAAAAGAGAAAGATAGATACATTAGAAATGCTTTCTGTACCCCTGTTCACACACCAGAAAAAGATGTCACTCCTGGTTGGAGTGCTACATATGGTTACATTTACACCCTGTCGCTGTCTGATTTTCTATGTACAGGATACACTGGAAATCACACTTCTTTCTTCCGCAAAACACAAAAAAGATATTTTGAAGAATGTTGTTAGCTGGTACCCATTCACTTGCATTGGTTGGCCATACAATAAAAGTGAATGGGTGCCACTGCTGTTCGGTTACCAGTTTTCTTCAAAATGTCTTCTTTTGTGTTTTGCAGAAGAAAGAAAGTCATACAGCTTTAAAAAGACAAGAGGGTAAGTAAATGATGAGTATTTTTGGGTAAACTACCACTAGGTAATAGCTTTAGCCAAATGCTAGAAACACAATGTCAATTTCTAGAATAAATCATCTGAATGCAAAAGTGCACAGCGTGCATTGTGACTGCAACACAATGAATACACATTTTATAAATTATTTAACTACTATCAATTACACAAAAGTTTTAAAACACACAAAAAAATAGCATCTAGATCTAGAGCATGAGAGTTTGTTGTTGTTGTGTATAGGTTTGTGTACGTGGTGAGTAAGGAAAGAGGAAGGTGATGCTGTCATACACACAGTGAGGATCAGAAGTAAGGACCTAGTGTATGCGGCAATTAACCCATCAACCCAAACTAATTCAGGTTAAGACACCTCAACACAAAATGGCTGCCAGGAGTCGCTTCTGTCTGAAAAAGACATCAAAATAATCTCTTTGTAGGACAAAATCCCTCTTCAATTTACTTTTGGAATAGGTTAAAATTTCTCTTTTGTCCCTCCTCATCCCACAAGCTTCCTGTGTGATGGTGCGAGAGAGTTCTGCCTCCATTCCCGGCTAATCGTGCAGCTTGTCAGCAAGTATTAGCAGATTAGTATTAGTGAAGCGTCTGAATAAGTGAACGGTTATTTTTGTCCCTTCTCAAACCCTATGTGCTTCTTTAAACAGGAATCTGAATCCCACACTCCCATAATTCCTCTGAGTTTTGATATTCTGAATGATCATAGCTAGCTTTAGACTGAAGCATTTCTGAGGAAATCTTTCAATTACTTTAAAAAAGGCTTTGACAAGATGTAAATGTTCACTATAATATACTCTGTATAATTCTCAGTTACAGTTCAGGTTTTGACAGAAGAGTGACTTTGACCTCGATTGGGAATCGGAATCGAAATGAACAGGATACTTGAAATAAAAATGTCAATTCCTCTTATCAATTCCTGTGTACATTTTTTTTTAGAAATGTGCTTGTGTTAACTTGTGATAAAGCATAGGTACCACAAATATATATATTTTGCAAACCAGTCAATAAACAGACTAAATGACCATACAGGTCTAAAATGTTTTACTTCTACTGTGGAATCGAAACTGGGAATCGATCAAATTCAAACGATACCCAACTGTACGCATAATGTAAGCGTATAGTAAAGTTCAAGAAGAACTGAGAAACACAAAAGATAGCACAATTCCCATGTGAGCTTTTTGATTTAGATTTAGAATTTTAAAAAACCGTTTCGTAATCATTTCGCATTAATTTTTATTGGCATTTAGAAAGGTTTGCACAAATCTGCATTTTTGCTCCTTCAATGTTATTAAATGATACTTCAAAATGTGTTGCTTGTTGAGGAGAGCTGGACTATTACTTTTGAAGCAATAAGGCTTATTATTTCCTCATAGAGTAATGCTTAGGCAACCAACACACTAAAAAACACCAAAGACACTTTAGCAAATGCACAGCAAAGTCCTGGAAACAACACGCAACACCAAGATGACTAGTTTTGCATTGGCAAACACCATTCACATTTCCTACAGTTTGTTTCTTATTATTTCAACATGTGTGTCAGTAATGGATGTGTGTTTCTGGGTTATAAGCAGATGGATCTCCTGCTTCAGTGTTTTGCAGTCTTACCACAACACTACATCTATCTCAGCCCCCCCCCACCCCTCCTCCATGTTTCTACACCACCATATGGCCTGGCTAAATCTTTCTGGCCATGTGCACTAAAGGGGGTGGCCAAAGCCTCCACAGATGACCAAATATCATTGAGTGCAAACAACAAGTGTTTCCTATACAAGTTTGTGTTGTATAGAGCTTTCCTGTTTGTGATCAAACAAACGTCACAGGGTTTTCATCTTTCCTCCATCTGCTTCGGCAGGTGAAGTGATGCTGTTGGTTGTAAACAGTCTGTTTGTGGAGGGATGAGCAAGAGGGGCATGTTTGGAGAGATTCTGTCAACCATTAACAAATACATAAGGGTTGTGACATGCATGTAATGCAAACACACTAGATATACAATGGACATTAGAAGCGATATGTTTGTTCGTTCGTTTGATCAAAAGTATAGCTATGTGACTGAGCAATACATGTCAAACTTTTCAGCCTTTCAGCTTTATTCAACTGTTATAACCACATTTAAAAAAGATGAATGTGAAGCTGAAGTTACTCCAATAACTGCCAAATAAATGACATGAAAATCTATTATGATCAACATGTTAGTTAAATGATAACACAACTGCTAATGTAACATGATGATAAAACACTTTTTCCACCAGAGCATGTCAAGCTGAAAGCAAGGGATACTGGGAAACATCATTCAGCAGCAAATAACACATCACTAACCCTGAGTGATGTCAGCAGTCGTCTTAGAAACACTGAAGCTGTTGCTAAGACTACAGACTAATTTTGTCATAAATGGTTGCCGGTCAAGTTACTGACTTAGTCCTACAAAAATCTACCATAAATATTTGCCTGTAACAGACTAGTCAGGACATGTCAAGTCAAGGGAGAAACTAGAGATTGAGGGAAAGTGTATTACATCAGTTAAAACTGTCACCAACTAACAACTAAAAATGGTTAAGTGAAATATAATCTAGCAAATCAACAGAAGTGGGTCGTTACAAATAATGTATGAATAATTGAATATAATAAATAACATTAAGTCTGAAATATCTAAATGAAATGATGTGCATTGTGAGATGAATTACTGAGATATCAGCTCTGGTTATACAGAGTAAACCACTGCCCCTAGGAAGTCACCTTGAGTTCCCAATATTGGCACTTCAGACAGCACCAGCCTGCCTACATGCCAGAAGAATTACATTAGATTCCCAACATTTTATCATCAAAATTACGAAGCAACAAAAACATTTACTCTCATGAAACTTCTTATTGAAACAAGAATATTTGCTTTTTTATATATAAAAAGCTAAAATAACATCAAGAGGCTGATAGCACCATCTGATGATTCAGAAAGTGTGTCATCATTGTTGATAAACTACTCAAGCTTCATTCTGGCAGTTAAAATGCAATGCAGTCAGATCAGACTGTGTGCTTGGTGTTAAATATAGTGTGACACACCACAGCCCCATATAACAAGCTGAGGGTGAATTGAGCTCATGTGGTGGTTTCTTAAATCAAAGTACTTCTTATGAAGAGCTTAGTAATTCATTGACAGCAACCGGTACACAGCCAAAGAAACAAGTAAAATGTTAATATACAGCCACGGAAAATGAAGAGACTCCAAATGTTCATTTATTCAGCATTTCTAGATGATTTGTGGTCATTACAGTCCAGTGTCTGTTGAATTTCAACAAAATCAAACGTCAAGAGTGACAAAGTCATCCAACAAAGTCTTTCACAACAACCAATGTGAAAGACTGACAGAATGATCATAAGACACATGAAAACTGTGATAAAATCCAGGTTTTCACATAAAAATAACATTTTCCTAAATACATGTACAAATATTACTGTTGTATTGTTATAAGTTAATATGAACTTGTTTTCTTTGCAGTATTTGAGGTCTAAAAAATACAGATCATCTTTTCTGTTATATTTGACCTGTTACTCCACAGTTTTCATTTTCTGCAAATAAATACAAAAAAACCAATATGTTTGTTTGAAATTTGGGAGAAATATTGTTAGTAGTTGACAGAATGAAACAAAAATAATCATTTTATCTAAACACATACCTATGAATAGTAAATTAAAAACTGAAAATATTTTTTTCTGCAGCTGTATATAAAAAGCTAGCTTTATATAAGGCTATTATAAAAGAAAAACGCTTCTCTGTGATATATTAAAAACATTGTTTCCCATTCATTTACCTAGCACCCATTAATTATGGGGTATGTTTTTATAAATGTAACATTTTAACATTTCTTGTTACTTTAAGATTCAGTTGAATAATTTTGAATACTGCAATTCTATATATCTCATGACTTAGTAACTTTGATATTCAAAATGCAATGAATGCATCACACTGGATGGACTAACAAACTACAAACTTAAACAAGCAGTCAAACGTTTTGGACACTTACTCATTTATGTGTTCATATTTTTCTCAAAAACTCATCAAAATTATGAAATAAAACAAAGGGAACTATGGGATTTATGTTGTAATTTATTTTTATATGTTATGGTCTTCAGTGTAGACACCTTTCGACTAGAATTTGCAGAAATGTTTTCATGTAATTTAATCAAGCAGCTTCTTGAGGTCTCACCCTGATGCTTTTTAAGTTTTTATCTATTCTGTGCTCTTATTGGCTGTTCTTTCTTAATTATTCAGTCAAAGCTATTAAAAGATATTCATTTCAGATATTTAGGCAAACACCTCAGATCAAAAGGTTTTTTTTAAATAATGAGAAAAATTTCACCCAAAACTTTTGACAGCTAGTCTATAAAGCTGAATTTGCAGCAAGTTTCTCACCATATGGAGAACCTTCTAATCCATGCTATAGACTAATTTGTCTGACTGGAATACTGACGAAACAAAACCTTTAAGAATCTTGGCACAGCTGTAGGAGGGAAAACCTTCCAAGACCATCAAGTTAATCTAATGGAGCTCATAGGTGTTTTCAGCATGACTTTTTCTGAATGAGATGGACATGAGTTCTATGAGAGAGTGAGAATCAGAGTTCTGCTGTATTTTGGAATTGTGGGTAGGAACAAATGAATCTAGCATTTAATCCTGATTTAATGAGGTTAAAGTAAACAACTAATAATGACAACAAATGAAGATGGTGATATAAATGCAGTAAAACGAAGCACATGAAATTAGTATCTTATAACAAGAAAACCAGTCATCTCTGGAGAGCCTGTACCAGCATATGGAGAACTAACAGAACATCTTTGACCCAGATAGTTCACCCAAGACTGAAAATTGTGTCATCAGTCACTCACCCTCATGACTTTCTTTCCTATGTTCTGGGTAACAAAAAGAGAGATGCTTGGCAAAATCTGACAGCCTCAGACCCCACTTACACAATTTCTGCTTTAGCTTCCTTGTTTTTTTCTTCTCTTGTTCAAGTCATATGACATGCAGGGCAGTAAATGAAAACTAACCCCTGAATAATGCAATACTGTTCCACTATAAAATGTCACAAGTTAAGACACATTTCCTAGATTGTAGCCACTTTGAACGTTGACCTCTCAGAAAGGAATAGCGGAGAATGGTGGTCATGTGCTACAACATGAAAAAGGATAAAGTGTAGGCCCCATGTGAATAAAGCATTTATAAAGGACAAGACATTTTTGTAATTTAAATAAATCTATTAAGACGTCGAAATGTTGGTGATCCATCCAATGTTCGTTTAAAAACTGACATTTTTTCCAGTCTGTCCTGTATAAGCTGCTGTTAAAACATTAAATCTAGTCTTCGTTAAAGGTAATAAAGAGATTTCCAGTGTCAGTTGTTTTTCTGTCAAGATACAGAACAGCAGTCAACGACCCCATCAGCGTTTTCTTACGAGGATCAGAGGATTAGCAAACACACCATTGTTGTGATCCAACACCGGTACAAATGCAACAAATAACCGCAAGCGTTGACAGCACGATGATAAGACTTTAAAAACTGATGGGGGTCAAACCTCAGTGTAGACTGATCGCTTGGAGAATTAGAGCCTTTAATCTCATAGTTTAGCGTTCAGCAACCATATTGGTTTGCTAGATCGCCGGTTAGAGCCGAACTGAAAACCCTACTACAACAGTAATCCCGCGTGCATGTAGCGCAGGATTGAGACGCCCAGATAGGATTTATCTCTGGCTACGTCAACAGAGATAGTTCTTACCTTCTAAAAGAGAACCGCGGGTAGGAGGTCGTCAGCTTTTCGCGAATGCTTTTCTATTTCTATAGACGGCCTTCAAAGGGGAGTAAATCTCCGGTGGTCAGATACGGATCTACGTGCTGATCACGAGCACCGTCTTTGCTCAATGGGAGTCGTGCGGTGGTGACGTCACTGGCGATCTAGAAACGGAAAATGGGCGGATACTCAACGAGGGACGCCGTTTCCGTAATCAGAAAATTGTCAGAAAACGAAGTAACCGATACATTTCTGGACGTAAAGGAATTTCATCGATGGTACGCTTTGTTTTATTGCCAAAAATAATATACGCAAATACGTCATATAGACACTGACAGAGCAAGCGACACAACGATGCACGATATAGATTTGACAATATTTTATAATAAGTATAACAATTATAATAATTTACGTACTGTTTTGTATTGATGTTGTTTTATGTGTATAAAAACATACTGTACACGCCAGCCAATCCAAATGAGGCATGGTTGAAATCTCGAATTTCCTTAAATATCGCGAGAGTTTGTTACGGCCTTTCTCCCCGAGCTGCTAGCAGGGAAAGTGTACACATTCAGGTAAAATTAACATTTTCGTATAATCGAAAACGTTTTATTGGGTATGGATAACGAGTCATCCTGCATGAAAGCTCGGAGACTATTGGTGTTTATTAATTTCTTATTTACATTAGTTGTTACGTATGAAATCTGTCGTGGTCTTCTTTCCATCGGCACAGGCTTCAATGTTATGATACAGGCCTTTATAATTAGAGCTTCCGGTCATCGTAAACGCTAATGTAATCGTGTTTTGGCTTCCAATACGTTTTTGATTTATATTCTCTCATAGGATGTCGGCATATTACATTTTTCCATAGCTTATTTTTTCAGTGTTTGTTGTCATTGATGCTATGAATGAATGTGCCTAAAATTTGGTAAAGTTATCAAGATCAGAAATTTTTCATAAAGCGTGTTATTTACATATAATGTTCTGCCACTGTTTTACTTTATTATATTAAATAAAGGTGAAACTGTAAGTATTGATTAAACATTTTACTTTTACGTTTATTTAACTTGTTATTTTGTTATATATTGAATGACAGGAATATTCTTTGTCCCTGCAGAACACTTCATGATGAGTTATGCTGAAAAGCCAGAGGACATAACACGAGAGGAGTGGATGGAAAAACTCAATAATGTCCACATTCAGCGGGCAGATATGAATCGACTCATTATGAATTATCTGGTGACCGGTATGCAGTCAACTAATATTATGTCTAATTTCTTAACAAGTGTGAGTGGATCAGTTGCATACTTTATTTTTCATGTAGAGGGGTTTAAAGAGGCAGCTGAGAAATTCAGGATGGAATCAGGTATTGAGCCAAGTGTTGATCTAGATTCTTTGGATGAGAGGATAAAGATTCGGGAGATGGTCTTGAAAGGACAGATACAAGAGGCAATTGCACTGATCAACAGTCTTCACCCCGAGCTGCTGGACACTAACCGCTACCTGTACTTTCATCTTCAGGTAAACATTTTGATTTGTGCTACTATAGAGTTTTGGTGTTTTTATGTTTTATTTGGAGACTAATTTGTGTCTTAAATATCATTTGAGTAATACAAATCTGAAGTTGTTTATTTTTTTACTTTTATTTTGTAGATTTACGGTTTACCTTCATAATGCCAAATTAGCTGCTATATTATTTTACAGAAGATTTGTAAATTCAGACTGTTTACACACTATGTTGCCCCATTTTAACTAAAGGAAGGTATTACTAAGTTAAAAGTAAAGGTTGTCTGCTTTCCTCGCACAGCAACAACACCTGATCGAGCTGATACGCCTGCGGGAAACTGAAGCTGCACTGGAGTTTGCACAGACGCAGCTAGCTGAACAGGGAGAAGAAAGCCGAGAGTGTCTGACAGAGATGGAGCGGACCCTCGCTCTTCTGGCGTTTGACAACCCAGAGGAGTCGCCCTTTGGTGACTTGCTTAACATGATGCAGAGACAGAAGGTAATACTGATTGATTTATTATTCTAGCCCAGGGATTTTTTTTACATTTTAGGACCACTGCATCTGTATGATTTTAAGATGAACTCCCAAACAACAAAATTTACACTGTTTACATCCAAACCTAAAGTTGTGTAAAGGTCACCTGATTATATAGACTAGTCAGATTTCCCCCTCTAGTGGAAAACCCCTGTCCTAGCCTATAATTTATTAAGCCTGAAATATAACCACAGCCTGTCATCAGATTTACTGTAAGGATATATCTCCAAATGTAAATGTTTTTGTGGTCCATCATACAGGTGTGGAGTGAGGTAAACCAGGCGGTGCTGGACTACGAAAACAGGGAGTCTACACCTAAACTTGCCAAACTCCTCAAACTGCTGCTGTGGGCTCAGAACGAGTTGGATCAGAAGAAAGTGAAGTATCCCAAAATGACAGATCTCAGCAAAGGCACCATCGAGGATCCCAAGTGAACATGAAGCGGCATCTTTATGCTTGCATTCTGCGGGGAACAAAATGGACGCTTTCCCTTTCCTTAACTATTTATACTCGACGACTGACACTCAAACGTCCTTTTTATCATCCTTTTGTTTGGTTTACTTCTCAGAGACTTGGCATTAAATAGGCTGTGGTAATGAGGTTGTTGACATTTAAGGATGACTCCTAGCCAAAATCAAACACTTTCTTGCGCAGAGAGATTTCTGTGAATTATTTTTGTTTTTGTTATATTTGACATGCTGAGCAGAATTTATTGTATTTTAGCCATTTCGTTTTGCAGAGAACTATTATTAGCCCTCTATTTTGTCTGCGAATGTTCAGAAAGTATATAAATAGAGAACCACACTAACATGCTGTTTTACTAGAGGATTTTGTCCACTGATGTGAGGAACAGTAAGGAACAGTGGATTGATTGTATCAAGGTGACAAATGAACTCTGTGTGCTTTCATGGTTTATTTTGCGGTGCACAGGTATACATTTTTTTTGTATGTGCGTTATAGGGCCCGTTAAAGAACGTCAGCCCTCTTTGAGTACTAATGTTATTGCATTATGTTATAAAGTCATGTGACATTGTTTTCTACTGTACATTGTCAAGTATTCCTGCTTACATTGACATTTAATTATGTGATTTATAGATATTGCAGAGATCAAATTGTAAGCTTCTGATGTCAGATGCTTCACATTGTATTAAATATTCATTTTTTTATCCCCAAAACTCTATATTTGATTATCAAGAGAGATGTCACCCTTGTGTTAACTGACTATAATAAAAGGATTGCAAGTGTTGCACCGAACCAGCGGGGTCTGCGGAAACCACTTTGGAAGATGTAAGCAATGCTGGTCCAGAAGAATAGAGCATCTATAAGAGTCAAAATGTTAAACGAATATCTTTAAGATTGAATTATATATGCAAGATTGCATAAGTGATGCTGGACCAGCCAGTGTTTACGTCTTGCAAAGTTGTCTGTAGTGCTGGGTGATGCACCAAAACCTTTTTTTAAAAAGTAAATTGCTTTCAAAGCACATTCAAAAGCTTTAGTGGAAAACAGTTAAAATGAAGACTTGATGACATTTTTATTAACTTAAAACATTCAACTAAATTAAAACAAAAGTTATTCAGCTTTTTCAGTTTGGTTTCTGTCCATCTATTTTCAGTGAGTGCTCAGGGGTTGAGTGAAAGAAAATGCAGTGTTGCCAGGTCCAAGAAACTTTTCAGCCCAAACAACTCAAAAACCCACCCAAACGTAATGAACACCACTCCAGTTTGTCTCCTGTCCATTCAACCGCTGGATTTCCCCCAAATATATTAAAGTTAACGCTCGACTTTATAAGCTGTTTAAAATATTATTAAATATAGATTCTAAAGGTTTCAAATTTTCAAAACAGACCAGGTGTGCGGACTTTAAGACTCTGGCAACACTGGTGAAAGCTGAGTCACGTTACTTCCTGGTTTCAGGCTCCAGCGGTTGGAGGAACTGCGTGGCTGAAAAAAGAAACTGACACGTGGATCATGATCAAGACTTGAGGGATCAGGAAAGGGCTGATTTTCATCTCGCTGCGTTATAGCAGCCGTGGAACAGACAGTCCGTTTGTTTCTGTCAGCCGCGGGAGCTCAATGGATGCTGCGTAGACGTATGGACATGATTCTGCATAAAAACGGGTTTTGTTCATTTTCTTCCTGTTTAGCCAGTCACGCTCGCACGAACTGACTGACCCGAGATCGCATACGAGGAGATAGTCACAAACTAACATATTTGTCGTTGAATGGCAATTCTACAAAAACATGGAAAGAACTCTTGTCCGGATTTGGCCAACATTAAAGAAAGCCCCGCAGATAATTTCGCACAGGCTGGATCACAGAAGAAGTGGGCTGAGTCGAGCCAAAACTGGACAAGGTAAGACCACCTTGAGCAAACTTGAACAAACATAGGGTTCAGGGTTCATTTGGATTATCATGGATCAGAATGATAACTCTATTATATACTAGGTTTTTTTAGGTATGTTTTGTACAAAACAGATGTTTAATATTTGAGAAAGTTAGGACATTAAATGAGTTATACATGTTTTCTATCAAATGTCTGTCAGATGCTTAGTCATTTGTTTTAACCCAGAGGATTATCATTTAAACTTTGGTGAAACTTCGTGTGTTTGGGTCTTCAGCTTGAAAGTCTTTTATTTTTAGTGAAACTAAGTTCATTAAATTTATGCTTGCAACTCTCATATGAACCTGAACATGTCTGTCTGTCTGTTTCCAGGCCAGTAGCCAGAATATGGACCGTGGTTCTGTTGCTCGGGACATGCCTGCTGTACTGCGCCCGTGTGGCGATGCCTATCTGTGCAGTGAGCATGGCAGAGCGCTTCAGCTGGTCCAAGAGAGAGACCGGCATGGTGCTGGGCAGCTTCTTCTGGGGCTACTGCTTCACTCAGGTCCTTGGAGGCTATGTCAGTGACAGGTCAGAACCAAATGGCTCCTGGTCCAACTAATAATGAAACCAGGATGTAATTTACTACAATAAATACTTTTTTGTAATAGTGGGGTGAGTCTGTAGGACACAAATCTGTCAACGTTGAATGAATGCCAAATATTTTGGTATTAATAGTAATGCCACAACACAACACTTCACTCATTTGAAAAGAATGCATAAAGGTTGATACAGAGTAAAGAAGAAGGCCAACTTCCACAATTGTTGGGGTGGGTGAGCGTTGCATTCATTCATATTTAAATGCTGTGTTTTTGTGGTAGGCGTGACTGCATTAAGGGTGTGGGTTTGTTTGAAACTGCAGGTGCCATCCATCATATAAACATTTGTAGAACAATAGGTAGTGCAAACAAATACTGTGCCAACGACATTGGCAGGTGAGTTTCACAGGCTTTAATACCTCTCATATATTCGTAACCGATGGCGAGTTGTTATCTATTCAAACAGTATTAAAGAGCTTGCTGCAGTACGTAATATATTACATAATATTATGCAAATTTACACAGAGATAATCTGTAGTAATTTCACAGAACGTTCCAAGTCTGGTGGCCACTAGAGAGTCATAACCTATAAAATAGGACTCAACCTGATGAAGTAGGTGATGCAAATTAAGGTTGGAGCAAAGTTTTTAAAACATGCCACGTGCCATGCAAAATGATTCTAAAGCTGCAGAAATATAATTAATAAAAAATTCAATCGTCCGTCATAAATACATGCTATTATCTAGCCTCACCAGTGTTTTTGTTTTGTGTTTAGGGTGGGAGGAGAAAAAGTGTTACTGTTGTCTGCAGCAGCATGGGGAGCAATGACAGCATTCACACCCATCCTGGCCCATTTCTGCTCCCAGCCCATCGTCTCCATGACGATCTCTCGCTTCCTTATGGGTCTGCTGCAGGGTGGGTACAGTCACAGAACCGCAGTCTAACGAAGAACGACCAATGGTGATATTCATTCAATCTGTGTTGTTTACATTCTAAAATCTAATTTTAAAGGACAAAATGTTTTAAGCTACTGAGCAAGAAGTTTTAGTCTTTGCAAAACAATACAAAGTTTTCAAGGTTTTCCTTAGTTGGGCTGTTAAGAATTCTATCATCATTTACTTACCCTCAAGTTGATCCAGACCTGTATACATTTCTTTGTTCTGTTAAACACAAAAGAAGATATTCTAAAGAATGTGGGAAACCAAACCATTTTAGGGCACTATTGAATATTATAGTAGGATTAAAAACTATTATGATAGTCAATAGTCCCCCAGAACTCTTTGGTTTCCTACATTCTACAAGATCTTTACAGGTTTGGAATAAGTTGAGGGTGAGTAAATGTTAACAGAATTTTTTAGTTTTGGGTGAACTGTCCCTTTAAGTTGAAGTGTAGTTTCCTGCACACTGCAGTGAAGCTGTACTGTTATTAGAGAAAACTTAGCTTATTGAGCAGAAGATTGCTTCCAGATTGTTGCCAAATTGCAAAACATTCTTGTGCAAATATTGAGACTTGTTTATGAGAAGAGATGATTTGCTGTATTGTAGAGTATAATTCTGCTGTGGTTAGCAAAGGGAATCCAGAAACCACTGTGATTTTTTTTATATTCTTAACTCTTCCATGACAACCAAGGAACTGAGATGTTTGGTCATTTTAAGCCTGTAATAGCCACAGCAGTTTATCATAACTTGCCATGAAAGTGTTATGAAAGAGAAACACATTTTTATGTTGTTTTCACAGATAATTTCCTTAAAAACATTTTTTCATGTCTTTGTGCCAACATAGAGTGTGACATAATCATCAACATTCATAATGCCAAGTAAATGACATCATCACTTTCAAACTTCTGAGACTAACCAGAATAAGTCGGAAGTTATTTGTCATTTACAAGCGAGCGATCGTGCCATCTGCGATTGTTTGTTCTCGAATGGCGTTTTATTTAATAAGGATGTTTATCATGTCTTTCATGTTTTTGTTGCTCTTCAGGTGTGCATTACCCATCCCTGGCCAGCTTGTGTTCTCAGAAGGTGGTGGAGAGTGAAAGGGGCTTTCTGATGAGCACCGTAGGAAGCGGCTCATACCTGGGGTCAGTGACTGGTCTCTGAATGTATTTACTGTACTTGTGGAAATGTAACAGATGTTTTAAATATATATGTGTGTGTGTGTTCAGGACTCTGGTGATAGGAGGCATTGGCTCTCTCATGCTGGATCTGTATGGCTGGGAGAGTGTGTTCTACGTCTCCGGGCTTCTGTCTGTGTTGTGGGCGTACTGCATGTGGAAGTATCTGCTCAAAGGAGAGGGTAGGTACAAAATGAACCACTGTCTACCCAAACATGAATATGGAAATATAGATATTGACTCAGGTTTATAGTCAATATTAAAGTGTTTTCACAACCCAGTTTATTTGGTAAATTTGCAGATGCTTAATTTAAAATGTTTAACATGTGTGTCAATATACCAATATTGGATATTGTGTTAGTACTACACATATAATATTGTGAAGAATTCAGTGCTGGTTGGCACTTTAACATATTAGGTGGTATATTGCACCCATTTAAAGAAACAGTTCCCAAAAAATAAAAATTCTGTCATAATTTATTCACCCTTGAGTTGTTACAAATCTGTATAAATGTCTTTGTTTTGATGAACACAGAGAAAGATTTTTGGGAGAATGCTTGTAACCAAACAGTTCTTGGACCCCATTGGCTAATAGGAAAAATTACTTGATAATTTTTTTCTTCTGTTAAACACAAAATCAATGGGTACATTTTTTTTATTTCTCCTTTTGTGTTCTGCAGAAGAAAGAAAGTCGAACAGGTTTGAAATGACAAGAGGGTGAGAAATTTTAGGTGAACTATCACTTTAACATTTTGTCTTAAGAGCCACAGTGGTTACAAACTCTCTCTCTCTCTTTGCCTCGCTACACTTGTATTTTGAATATGGTTCGTTGGCCAAAAAAGAGAATACACCAAATAAAGTAAATTAAAGATCAAATTTACTTTTAGCACAATCTTATTCATTTACATTGTTATTCATGACTGTGGTAGTGCTGAGCGTTTATTCGGTTTATAAAGCAGGTGTAAGATGACTGACTGTATTTGTGTTTGTCAGGTCATATCATCACATTGGAGTCTTTGGGCAGCGGCGGGACACAGTCCAAACTGTCCAAGAGAAACTGGCTGCGACTTTTCAGACAACCAGCTGTGTGGTGAGATTAGCTCCACAACACTCTGTGTGTGTGTGTGTGTGTGTGTGTGTGTGTGTGTGCGTGCGTGCGCATGTGTGTGGTCCTGGTAAACCCTACGGTATGGGGACATTTTTTGAAAATCTAAAAGAGCAGAAAGTTTTATGTGATTCTTAGGTTTAGGATTAGGGTAAGGGTAGGGGATAGAATATACAGTTTGTACAGTATAAAAACCATGTTGTCTATGGAATGTCCCCATAGAACATGAAAACCCAACATGTGTGTGCGTGAGCATGAATGCTGAACAAAGGGTCTTTACTGAGCTCTCATAAAGGCCTGATTCACATCTACTTCATGCCTGTCTGTATATAGAGCATTCAGAAACACTGTAACACAGTGCTCCATCCAGTCAGCCAAATGTGAAAGAGTTTTTTTTAAGGTTCTGGCTCCAGTTAGTGTGCATGTGATCCTTTTCACCCAACTTTTAGGGTTTTGATAAGATTTCAGGTTTAGATTGATGTAAATATATTAGATGTTATTTATTTGTTGTAGACTAAATGTCTTTTAGGCTTCGCACATTTTTATCAGCGTTTTTATTATTAATGATTACTTATTAAATTTGTATGCATGGGAATATATATTATTGACATATGATGTCATATGTTGTTTTTGTATTTTCAGTGCCGTGATTATTACCCACTTGTGCACTGCTAGCACCTTCTTCACACTTCTGTCATGGCTGCCAACATTTTTCAAGGACACCTTTCCTGATGCCAAGGTAAACTGAACTGCACACGTTCAGACAACATGTGATGATCTGTGTTGTAACCAAAGAACATCAATTTTTATTACACGGCTCTATTCTGATTGGTCAAATATGGCATTCCACATTCAGACTTTATGTACATTTTAGGGTCTTGTGACAGGTTCCCGACAACCAATTTCTGCACTGTGCTTGTTCCATGTGTCTTGTAGCACTCAATAATTTTGTTAACCATTCACCATTCATTGGATTGGTTTTGTGTCTATACAGTAGAAGTGAAGGGGTGCCGTTGTGGTTCGGTTACCAACTTGATTCAAAATATCTTTTGCAAAGATATTTCTTATAACAAAGATAGTCATATAGGTTTAAAAATGATAAAAGGATGAGTAAATAATGACAGAATTTTCATTTTTGGGTGAACTATCACTTTAAACAAGCAAGACTGAAAGGGCTATGATTGTACATTAACCCACAGATACACTGAGACTTATGTAAGATCTCTAGCACTTGTGTGAGAAGGTTTATTGTAAGTGGAAGAGAGGAGATAAGTGTAAGTCCAACAGGGGGCACCATATCACAGCACAACAGAGGACAATTGACAAAAATTGCTTGTCGAAATGATTTGTTGTTTATTGTGTTTCCTCGTGTGCGTGTATGTGTGTTTAATTCTGTGTGTGCATGTGTCTGTTTCCCAGGGTTGGGTGTTTAACGTAATCCCATGGTTTGTGGCCATCCCCTCCTCCCTGTTTAGCGGCTGCCTCTCAGATCATCTAATCAGTCAGGGTACGAAACCACATATACCACACAAACCACCATCTCTCATTAACACAATGTGTCGCATTTTCTCTGAATGTTCATGTCCTGCCTTACAGATAACAGAAAGACACTCATATATTTTATTGTCGACCTCTGTGCTGTATAGTTGTTGTTCTGTCATGACTTCTCTTGTTTCTGTTAACATTACAGTCTGTTTGAGTTTTACGGTGTCTCAAATATCAGGTTAACACGACTGTAATTGTCTTATAAAGCAGTAAAATGTTCCTCAGCTAGTTCACTCAATCTTTCTTATATTTTTGTCTCCTAAAGGTTTTGATACAGCGTCAGTGAGGAAACTTATGCAGGTAAGCTGAAATATCAACACCGTTGATGTGTTGTTTTTTGGTGAGTGATGGGCTTGAAGGAAAACTGTCTGTAAAATTAGGTGTCTGACAATTCTTTTTTTTAGTTTTTCTCTATGGGTGTGTCCAGTGTGTTTACACTGTTTCTGTGCGGGACCACTACATTCCCTGCAGCTGTGGCGTTTGTGTCAGCTACTATGGGCCTCACCACATTCAGCCACAGGTAATGTGAAAAATGTCCAGCTCCTCCAGCTTAAAGGTGTTTGTCATGAGTTTCATTTAAAATCATTTTTCTTTTTGATCTCTCTCACTCTTCTAGTGGAGTTTCAGTGAATGTTCAAGATCTTGCTCCATCCTGTGCTGGGGCTCTGTTTGGTATGTATGTATGTATGTAAACACCCTCTGCGGTCTACGTGGGTTCTAATGCCCCAATATAGTGATGGGGCTATACTGTAAAAAAGCACCGTCCTTCGGATGAGAAGTTAAACCGAGGTCTTGACTCCCTGTGGTCATTAAAAATCCCATGGCTCTTCTCGTAAATAGTAGAGGTGCAACCCCGGGCCCTGGCCAGATTCCTTTCACCGGCCAATCATGGCCTCTTATAATCCCCACCCTTTGAATTGGCTCTCTCTCCTCTTCATCTATTGCTGGTGTGTGGTGAGCCTACTGGTGCCGTGGTCCAGGTGGATACTGCACACTGGTGGTGGTTTGAGGAGAGACCCCCACTCATAGTGTTGTAAAGCTCTTTGGGTGTACAACATACACAATAAAGCATTCATTCATTCATGTATTAATCTCTCTGTGTGTCTGTTTTGTAAACACAACAATGTTGCTTAAATGTATATTGTGTATACTCAATACTATTTCTGTTTCATCATCAGTCAAATTTTGTATTTTTTGTTTGTGTTTTTTATAGGAGTAATGAATACATGTGGGGCATTTTCAGGTGAGATAAATATCATCTGCATTTCCAAAAAATGATAAGTGTAAGATTGTTAATTTAAGGAATAGTTTATCCAAATTCTCTCAAAACGTACTCAACCTCATTCAGTTCTATATGTATGACGTCCTTTTTTGTTTAAGCAGAAACAAATAATTTTATATTAAGAAGTTATCTTCTTATTTCGGTCTTAATGTTGAAGCTTCAAAAAGCACATCCATCTGTCATGAAAGTAAACTGATTTGTTTCTGAAGTGAAATATGATGTTTGTAAAAGAAAACGTATATATTTTAAGGCTTATTTAACAACATTGGAACAAAAAATAATGTCTAATTTTAAATATGGCAACCTTGATTTCTATTACTGTTTGCAAGTCTTGTAACTACTTGTCATATGCTATTTTATCACAAGATGGAAATAATGAGATTCTTGAGTTATTGTCACCATGTAAAAAATTTGAGCTGTGCTTGTTTTGTTTCATAGTTTTATTTTTGGTGAACTATTTGCTGTTTGTTAACACTTTTAATAACACGTTGTCTTTTTTCTTGTAGGGGTCATCATGGTATATTTCTCGGGGTATCTGATCGAGGCCACTGGTTCCTGGGCATCAGTTTTTGGCCTCATCACTGTTATTAACCTCTTGGGTTTAGCAATGTTTTTAACCTTTGCAGAAGCTCGCAGAATGGACATAGATATAGCAAAGGGCCGTTACAACAACATTCACATCTGAAAGCAAAGAGGACAGAGGAAAAGAGAGAGATACGATTGACAGTGACCAATTTACAACTGATTGATTTACTTTTTCAGAAAATATGGTTTTCATTGCTTGGTTTGCTAGAAATAAGTGTCTGAAGAGTTTGGAAGTTTCACCAGGGGCCACAGTATAAATAGTGTTAAGTTATCCTCTGTTACGCTACTTCTATTTGCGCATTTTGGCCTTTGTAGCACAAGTGTATGGGTGATAGTAGCAAGTGTTTTATTATCACTGTGACCAAAGCAGTTAGCCAAACATCTGGTTCTTTTGGTTAACACGTACAAAATCGTGCACCACACCGTCTTGTGTCTGTTAATGGGCACTGATTTTTTTATTACCATTCATGGCATTTTTACCTCAGTCATGAATATGGTAAAATAAGTAGTCAGTTTTTATCAGTGCCATACATATTCTTCATTATTCCTTCAATGGTCAGTGAAATCCTTTCACGGGGATTGTGTGAAGGTTTTGTGCGGTTTGTTACAGCGAGAGAATCCAGCTTTAAAGAACGTCACTAATATCAGAGGTCTGGTTCCTGTCAGTTGTTTGAAATAAATGATCATCTAGTAGTTGGAGATGTTAACTATAACTATTAACTATGTGAAAGTGTTTGTAGTAACAGCAGTTAGTAACTGCTGCTGTTCTGATGGGTAGTTGAAACAAGCGGTTATTTATTGTTAGGGACCTTCTCAAAGAGCGTCAGTTGTTTGGACCAAGTTGACAATGAACATGCAATGAATGTATTATGGTTAAGCTTTATTATGTAAAGACAGTTACTGACCGTTATATTGTACGGTGAATGATCTGACCCCAAAATATACATTTGGATATATAATACACTTGTAGGTTAAATATTATCTATCATAACCACAAATTAAAGCCAGTTGAGCTGTAGTATAATGAAAATGTGCTGAGATGAGTTATGCAAAGGACATCTTGCTATAAGATTGTAATGTTTATATCAAATATTTGCTTTGAGTCTTTAGATGGAACTAAGAATGACATCTGAATGAAATAAAATCTGCTCGGTGGGTGTTAATGTAAAATGAATGAGAAGTTATTTTGTATTTAATTTGATATGAATGTAAACAGTTGAGTGGGGTAGGTCACCCATCTTAAAATATAATCAGATAGTTACAGTACAATCAGCCAGATCCTCAATAGTAAATGAAAATGTTACTTGCATTACAGAATTGAAGGAAAAGCAAGGCCTGGTGATGGTTTTCTTCAGACGTAACTTACCTTCATGTCACAATGTGCATTTAAACATGAATCCAGTGTTACTGCAGGTCTGTTGCGATGAACGATCATGGTGGATTTTCAAAGAAACAAGCAAAGCTTGAATTATTGATATTACTTGTTTTTACAATTTTTTTTTTGCATTTTTGATTTATGTAAATAAATCAGGTAAATGAGATTCATTTTTATATTTATTGATTTATATTTGATTTTTTGCTGGAAATGCTTATATGATCATTGCTTATCTTCAGGTTTTCTTTGTTTATTGTTTATAACTCTGTTCTGTGTATAATGCTATTATTTGGATGAGGTTTGTCCCATCATCACAGATAACAGTAACTTGTATTAGTGTAGCATTCAAGGAATTTGAAATATTACGCATTGCACATCTTGCCACAGAGGACTAGGAATAGATAATAATCTGCAAATTAATGTCACGTCATGCCATTCTAAAATGAATGTGAACGCTTTACACAAAACTGAAACAATCTGTATTGTAATTTTGTTCTAGGGACAAATGTAATGAAGTATGTACTGTAAATACAGTATTCTCATGTATTTGTAAGCATATTTTGCTAAAATATAAAAATATATTTTATCAAGTGAAATGTTTCCTATACTTTTATTTTATGCTTCCAACAAAAGTCACCACACAGGGGCAGCAGAGTCCAGGTCATAGTACAGTTGGGTTTACAGTCGCTCAATTGTGGTTGGCACAGACATTTCAATGCTAAAAAAAAGAGCTCATTATGTGTGTCATTGAAAGTGCAAGGGTGGACATATGTGTGGTTTTAACTGCATGCTAGACTTCATGTCTAGCGCTTTGTTTGTGACATCATTATGCTTTCATTTCAACTATCTTCGATTACTAGCCATATGACTTGGATCTTTAGATCCACATCCTCTGGAGGAGTCTCAGGCCTCTCATTATAGACTCAATAATGCATCTTATGCAGTCAGATTGCTGCAGCTATTCTTTGACACTGTTGTTGTAATTCCAGAGCTAGATGAGCGTGGATGGACATGCAGGCTTTCCTCTGTTCTGTTGCTGGATATATGGGGTGGCACCATATGGCAGGTCGCTGCGTGCCATGCTGGTGAGTTGGCAATATCCGCGTGTGCCAGGCATCCGTCACCCCTCTCACGGGACTCACCCAGGTTACCATAGAGACAGATGGCAATGTTGGTTAGGAATGGGGGTGAGATCAGGGGCCTGGGGCAAAGTGGCCGACATTATGTCACATTCGAAATTGAGGGGTACTCCATGCATTTCCATATAATGAAATAGACTTGCTTCTTGTGCTACTTGTCTATTTATAACTATTATCTTTCCAGTTAATTGAATATAAACAGAAAACCTTTTATTTGACTTTCGAATGACTTATTCTTCTGTGGAACATAAAAGAAGATATTTGGGGAAATGTCCCAGTTGTTTTGTGTTCATACAACTGAAGTCAAGGAGGGCCAGTGTTGTTTTGTTACCAACTTTCTTTAAAATATCTTCTTTTGTGTTCTGCAGAAGAAAGAAAGTCATACAGGTTTGAAATGACATTGAGGTGAGTGATGAAAGAATTTTCATTTTTGGGTGAACTATCGATTTAATGCGGTCTGCTTAAACTATAAAATACACTCATAAATGCTCATAAATGTTTATAAATAAACATATAGGCAGTGCATTTTTTAACCACACTACAATTAAATAAAAAAAGTAACTTGATGAAAACATGATGTATCATACTGTAATTCTAACAAATGTAACCAATTACACTTTTTTTACTGTAGCATTTAAACTTAAACATTTTTTATTAGGGATTTCATCAAAGATTTTTCAATGTTACTTTTACTCATTAGCTTAGGCAACAAAACGAATTGAGTCAAAAATATTTAATTATTTAATTAATATAAACATTAATTAATTATAAAAATGGCAATTTAAAAAAAAAGTTTTTCAATGTATTTCAATGCTTATTCTGTCTAATTGTAAAATATTGGTCATCTTGAGGCCCCTTGGAAGTCAGCTTATAGGCCCCCCTGTTGAGAACCACTGGTATATACAGTATATTCACTTACATCTGAGATATTATTATTTTGTATTTCAAAGGTAAAGTTGATGTATTCAGTATAAAACACATTAACTTGAGAGCTATGGAGAATCACAACCCCAGGCTTCCTGAGTCTGATGCTGTTAACATCCAGACTTTTTGAGTGACAGGTGACAATATCCAGATTTCAGACCTCTGTTGATGTGTTTGTGTGTGTGTAGACAACAGTTAAGAGCCATATACACTTTTGTCACCACAACAAATGCCAAAGCCAGCTCACTGTATTAAATGCTCACGAATACAACAGAATTACGGTAAACAAAGCATCGCAAATACTTTTAGGGATTGTATTTGCATTTTATTGACAGTTTAAAAAGCACTAAAACGTTTTAAATAAGATCATATCACTGATTTTTTTGTATACCTTTTTTGCTTTGCAATGCATACTTTTTATATGATCATTAAAGAAATTGGGCCACTGTATGTTTTAAAAAATATTATTACATTTCCCACAGCTGGTTGTGACGTGCCATAATATCACAGGCTTCCATATCTTAAGGACTGTGGCAAAGCACTTAATTAACTCACGCGGGATGTGACAGAGGAACAGCCCCCTGCGCGCATTATTGGTTTGCGTCGCAACAGAGCAGTAAAGAGCCTGTCAGAGGACAGCGAGATGCGTCTGAGTGAAATAGCGCCGTTAATTACTAATTAACTTCAAGCTAATGACAATGTCACTGTGTCGTCGTCTCAACGAATGTCCTCTCCTTGTATAATTCCCCCCCTCCGCACGCACGCACGCACGCACGCACGAGCCTGATCTGCATGCTAATTAATGCTTGATTTTATCTCTATTCAAAGCCTATATATTTATATAGAAAGGGATGCATAAGAATACATTATATGGCATATTAATTCTGTGATGATGCAGGTCCATTGATTTCAATCCAACAACAATACACTAGACTATTTGAATATAAAACTAGGCTATAATAACTAATAATGAAGAACTTCATTTGAGGTTGCTCAAGAGAGAAAAGCTAAAAGTATGTTAGACAACAAACAAACAAAAAGATGTGTGATTCTATGACCATAAGAAAGCTCCAAGCATTTCCTACCCATCTCTCTCTCTCTCTCTCTCTCTCTCTCTCTCTCTCTCTCTCTCTCCTGTTAAAGGCTGAGCCCTGTGGCTATAAACTCTCTCTCCACTAACTAAATTACCACTCACTTTGTCTTGCAGTCCCTGTGGAGTGGCTCTGGTCTTGCTGATCGCCAATCATTTCCTCTTCTGACACGCACACGCACACGCACGCGCACGCGCACACACACGCACGCACGCACGCACACACAGATATGTTGATTTCTCTCAATTAACTCAGTCAGCTGTTGGCTTCCTGGTAAGCATATGGCCGGTGTTACACACACTGTCCTGTAGTTTTGTGTCGCGAGGGACACTGTTTTAATGGAGCCCTCCGGGACGGGGACCCACACCTGAGCTCATGTCATGCTACGGTAGTGTCAGTGAAGCAACAATGTAAGATGACATTGAACTGCAAGAACTTATCCCGATCTAAGAAATGGTCACTAGGGCATGTAATTTCATGAATATACAATGATCACTTCCTTAAGAGTGTTTGTACACTTTCTTTCTTTGACAAGCATCTCGCTGAGCTTTTTTTTGCTTTGTGTTAAATGTGTTGCAGTCTGTAAAAACGTCTCAAAATTATTATGAGATAACGTGCATCATTGGTTTGATTTTAAATCATTAAATTCACTATGATTTTTGATATGGGCTTACTCAGTCAGTCACTGAAGATATCAATACTGAAGATATCAAAGCTGGATTTCCAAGTTCTTTTTATCATGTTAAAAAATAGCATAAATCATATTTTTACCATTGTTTTTGCTTCTAGTGAGCTCAAATAACAAAACGTGCTGGTATCACTGAAATGACAGAGAAATAAAAACTTTATTTCTCTATTCTACATGCTTAAAAAATGTGATTAAAGGGTTCTTTACAGTGATGCAATAGAAGAAACATTTTTGGTTCCACAGGGAACCATTCAGTCAAAAGTTCTTTAAAGAACCATCTTTTTCTTACCCTTTTATAATCTGAAGAACCTTTTTTGCCACAAAGAACCCTTTGTAAAACAGAAATGTTGTTTGTGGAGCCATTTAGACAAAAAAGGTTCCTCTATGGCAGAAATAAATAGAAAAGAAATAAAACTTTATTTATATATTACCTTTTAAAGTGTAAGTACAAAAGCACTCATATACAAACATACAAGAAAACTAAATATTAAAACTAAAGTAAGACACTAGGAGAAAAAAAATAAAACTACCATGGAAAATGCCCCAGTTAAGTGTTTTTTTAAGTAAGTAGGTGATTTAGCAAGAAAAGTCAAAATAAAAATATGCCTCAAACTAGTAGCGGCCAAATGATGATTTAACATAAAACGAACTATAAGTACATGAAGGCAATAGTTACATTCGTAACCTAAATAAAAAATTAAATTAAAAACAGTAACATTAAACAAGAAAGCTCTAGACCACTTCGGAAAATGTAAACAAAGCTGATTCAACACTGGTCCAGAAGAACTTGTTTCAGTTTTTTAACACTACATAAACATTTGAACAAAACAAGACAACCAACAGGACATTTAAAACTACTATTTAAAAACTATTTAAGATTTAACTATATATATATATATATATATATATATATATATATTCAAATAGAATATTTTTTTTCGTTTATATTCAAATAGGCCTATTTTATATATATATATATATATATATATATATATATATATATATATATATATAAAATAGGCCTATTTGAATATAAACGGAAGTGCTTCTGGACCAGTGTTTGCGAAGTGGTCTATAATGTGAAAACATTTTTTTTCTTTTTATCATATACTGATATTATGAATGATGGGTTGGCTCTCTCCTCCACTAAATGTATGTTTATTAAAAAGTTTGAGGCATTACTTAAGCAGGATGTCACTGTATAATAGCCTTTACAAAAAACGAATATTCCCCTTATTCTTTCCTTCCTGATAGGTCTGAAGGATCACATAAAATGTTTAATACTCACTCCCTTCTGTCTTTTTGGGTGATTTAGAATTGTAGAGATGATAGCGTTATGTTCTTTAGACCTGGACAAGAAGCGTCTTCCTAACAAAGGCTTTTATTAGCTCAGAGCTTTTGGTGGACTGCTTCAATCCTCTGCTTTTGTTCAATGGCAGCGTTCTCTTTGTTGATTATCAGCTTTACACTGAGGGGAATTTCCTTCTCTTGTTTCAAACTGAGCAGTCTCTGGAAGTCATTAGCTCAAAATGTGTCATCACTTATCAGGGATGCTCCGCAGCAGTTCTCTATGGCACAGCTGAGCTCAGAGTTGTAGAATTATTTAACCAGAAATGAAAACTGTGCCATCATTTACTCATCCTCATGTCATCTCATCAGTTGCTCCCATTCTCCCTTGGTTTTGAGTTTTTGTTGCATGTGTGAACATTCAGATAAACATTTAATTTCACATCTCACAGAATAAAAGAGATCATATGGGGTTTGGATTGACACAAGTGTGAGCAAATGATGGCAGATCTTTATTTTGTGTGTGATTTCCTTAGCCTTTAGTCTATAATGTTTAACATCGTAACGCATTACATGTTGCAACATTAAGTGCATTTTTTGTTTTGTATTATTTGTATTTAAAACAATCTTTTGACTTATTTCTTTTGCCCCAAATACAAGTCAACAACTCTCTCTCTCTCTCTCTCTCTCTCTCTCTCTTCCCCCCTCTCTCTCTCACTCACTAAAGTTTGGCTGTCAATCAGATCTGCCCTCCGGCTATCTTCACTGATTAAAAACCCCAGAGATAAGGGACCTAAATTAGATTTCAATAAGGCCATTGAATATTCATAACAGCAAAACATCTAAAGGTAAATGCTTTTTGATCTCGGCTTACAAATACCACTTGTGTGCATTTGCGGTCGTTTCACACCGGCTCCAAGTGTCGCTGTGCCGAGCTGAGTCGAGCGGGTCCGGCAGCGGTTCAGCGCGCTCCTCAGGGGCGCGCACCGGAATACTGATCAACTGCTCTGTGAAACTGCCAGCCATTAATAATCTTTAAACTGAAGGGACTCAACAGAAAGGGCATCGGCACTAAACATTTATTTATTAGTGCAGAAGAGTGGAAAAGAAGTTGTAAGTGGGACAAAGACAAGAAAGAAATTCACGTGCACACGTGCAGCGAGTAAACAGTGGGACTCAAGAGTTGGTTTTCCATTCTATACTGCTTACTATACTCTGCATTATATAAGATAATGTTGCAGTATGTAAAGCAAATCACATCACATTACATCAGTGAACCGTTTCAAACACTAGTGTGCAACATTGTGGTTATGCTGTGTTTAATTCAGCGTGTGGCATCTATTTATCATCTGAGAAATTAAAATGGCCAATTTTGGAATTAATATTGTGTCAGACTGTCTAACTTTTGGCAGTCAGATGAAAAAATGACGCAAGGAACGACTTAAAAATCAAGATTACATTGCATTACTAGTTTATTCATTACACTGTGAATAGAAGGCCAAACTGAGTAAAGTTAAAGTTATAGGAATGAATACATCTAAGAATAGAGATGTAAAATACAGAGCATTAATTTTGCAATAGAGACTAATAGCCCCTCCTCCACTGTTTAAAGAGAGTGGGAGTTGTGAGGAGCGGAGGACTGTTGTAGTTTTTGCCTGAGGCTGTACTGTGACAGTGAGCCCAGACCGTTTGGCTAAAAGTCTCAACCAGACATCAGGAAACCAAAATGTCATTCACTGATGGGGCCAGTGGGAATCTCTGTAATAATACTGCATCCTTAAATGAAGAGTTGACCCTGGCACTGCTTGTGGTGTCATATTCACACAAAAGAAGTTTTTCAGTTGTGTTTTTATATACATTAAATATAATTGTCATGGAGTTACGATTGACCTCACAGGCTCTTACTTTAATCTAAACTACACAGATAATCAAATCTGTAAAAATGGTGTATTTTCTTTTGGCATAGTGGACACTGAAACCGCCACCATATTTTCTTCTTTTTCATGTTCTCTCTCTCTCTTTCCTTTTCTCTCTCACCCTTTCTCTTGCACCAGATGATGGTCATTCTGTTGCCAGGCAATCTGGTCTGTCAGATTCACACTTGCTTTTACCCCCAGATCCTTTCTTTACTCGCCTTTTCTCCATCTCCAACTCTCTCACTCTCTCTTTGTTTTTTTATTCAGCACCATAATCTCACATCTATACGCACAAACACCTTTCGGTTGTGTTGTCTGTAATGTACGATGAGCTGACAGGAACGGAACGCGTGTGCGTGTTCTGTTTGTTTGTGTTCCACCTGAAGGAAACGGTGAACTCTGTGACGGGTCATTGGGGCCGTACGGGGTCATAGTCTCGCCTGCACGATGCAAAGAGGGCCATAGGCAATGATCATGTATGTAAGCACAGAATAATCATACAAAAGTATATTTGGGCATGTATGTGTACACACATGAGTATAGGTAGGTATGTGAGTTTCAGTTTGAGGAAAGCACAAGAAATGAGGTTTGTGTGTGTGTGTGTGTGTGTGTGTGTGTGTGTGTGTGTGTGTGTGTGTGTGTGTGTGTGTGTGCGTGCGTGCGTGCGTGCGTGCGTGTGTTTGTGTGTGTGTGTGTGTGTGTGTGTAAAGAAGTGCATGGAGGCAGGTGGTGGTCTGGAGGGCTGGAGCACTGGTGTGTGTGTTTATCTTTCTAGACCTCAGGCCGTGTGCAGAGATGTGAGGTGTCATGCTAGTTGAGCTCCTGCAGTCTGAGAGGCAGCTGTGAAAGAGACAGGTATGTCTGCTACACACACACGCACACACACACGGGATGTTTATATTTATCGTCCAGCTCATATGTTCAAAGAGCCAGAGGTGAATTTTTCCTACATTTCTTAGGAAAAACAAAAACAAAGGGAGAGCTCGATAGGCTTTGCTACTGTATATATGCACATACACTATACACACATGGTGAGGATTATTTTTATGTGAGGTTATAAGATATCAGGATTTTAAATGTAAACAAATTTGTCATGCATTTGTTCTGACATATATTGATATAGCTTGTTTTCATTGGTTTTGTCTGGTTTAAGTTATTTTGTATGTTTGCTAAATTAATTGATTTTAGGTTTTTCTTATTAACATGTGTATGTGTGTATATACACAAGCACACACACACTATTGGTGAAAAGTTTATTAAACTTATATATTCATATTTTCCATATTTCAGAATAATATTAAACTCATCAAAATTATAAAATACAACAAAAGAAACTATGTGAATTATTTTGTAATGTTTTCTTATAATTTATTAAGCAGCTTCTTGATGTCTCACCCTGAGATGCTTTATAAACAATATTCCCAAAGAGTTCCCATTTATTTATATAAGCTTTTACTGGATGCTTTTATTTCATTATTCAGTTTATTTTGAATCTAACTCTGATCTAAACTGCACGATGAACATCGGCACAACCCCGGCGCATCATAGGAACTTGTAAGTTGAATACCAGAATACACCAAACGAACAGCTCCTTTACCGCTTCAGTCATTTTCAGGTCATCTGCAGGTTTATCACTTCAGTTAGCGGGTGTTGTAATGTGGAAATGTGAAGTTTTCATGCACCGTTGGTTGTATGTTTTATTTGCGCAAGTAATTAAATAACGACAAGTGTCCAAGCATGATAAGCGCTGAGATGCCAGGTGTCTCCAGGTGTCTGGCTGTTCTCTGCTTCATTTGTCACATTAGGAACCAATCAGTCAATCACGACGGTGGTTTTCTTTGAAAAAGTAAAAGAAACTGGCAAGGAAAGAAAGTGGAAGAATCGAGAGAGAAAACAAGATAGTAGCAGTGGAAAATAAAAGAGAGATCGTCTCAGCAACATGTTTGCCTCGCAGGCAATCGTAAGCCTTTGGGGCCCAAATCTCCATCGAGGTGGAAGAGGGAAGTTGGAGGGCTTGAGAGCTTTTATTCGAAAGCTCAAATACAATCCCACACAGACCTGTACTTATCTCCCGGAGTTCACCAATATCCCAAACCCATTTCCAAATATTTCAGCTCAGCCGTCCGCTCTCTCTTACACAAGCATTCGAGTTTTCTCTCTCTCCCATTTTTTGCTCTGCTTTCGTGGTGGGGCCAGATGTCCAGGTTGACATAGCGCTTACGGCATTTGACTTGATAAAAAACCAGGCTGGCTGTGGGTAAAGAGGGATTAAAACAGGGCCTGAGGCGCTGGTGTTAGATTGAAAACATCCTGGGCTGCTTTGTATGGAGATTTGCATACATCCAACCCGTGCGGGGCCCGTCCATCTGTTAGAGTGCATTGTCCCCAAACAACAAAGTGTGTTTAAATATTTCACATCTCCATTTACCACAAGGGAGAGAGAGAGAGGGTGAGAGCCACAGACACGGGCGCACAAAGAGACGGAGTGGAAAGAAGAAGAAAGAGAGAATGATTTGGCATGTCTTTGAATTTGAACAGTTCCCAAATGTGCTCCCATCACTGAGTAAACAGCTCCGGCCGGGTGTTGGCAGAGTGTGGACCATTCAAATAACTCATTTTGCATTCCACAGTGACACCAGGTGAGAGCCGGGCTGAACACAGGTAGGAAAAATATAGACACCTAAAACAGTCCTGTATCAAAAGTGCTTAGAAAAGAATTTGAATTCAGGATGAACAGCAAACTTAATAACCCCTTGTGCCCAAACACTGATTTGGGGTTCATCAAATAACATTTGTTTTTAATGTTTAAACATGTTTACCAAAGTGCTGTACAACATAACACAACATTTTATGTACATATGGACTGTGCTTGTTGGAAACGGTAATGATTAAGTGAGTGAGTTGAACTTGGGAAGCAGATCAGCTTCAAGATCAAGAACAAATCATTGAAACCTTTTTTGAACTGGGTCAACAGATTCATATTTTTAAGGTTTGATTCTAAAAAAAATAGTCATCTTTACCGCAAGGGCTGGATTACACAATACAAAATATATACCGGTTACACAACACACAATATTGACAACAATCCAGAGGTGGCATTTGGAATGGCTCAAACACATTAGTCATAAATAACTGGACTGCAGGCAGTTGACATTCTGGAGTTTGTGACTCATCCTCACCATCCCACTGACACTTATGGTTACTTACACCTGCATTTAAAAAACACCTTTTTAATCTCTGGGTTGTAACCACTCTCTCACAAAAGAGGCAAAATAAAAATGATCTTTTAGTTTTTGTAATAACAGTTTTTGTTATAACAGAAATACTGTATATATACAGCCCTGGCAAAAAGTCATGTGCAATTTTGAACTGTTTCAGTCTTTTTTCAAAAGTATTATTTAAGATACATTAAATTAATTTTGTATTAAAATGAAAAAAATGCATTCATAATAGGAGTGTTTTCTGATAGACTGTAGTTTGCCTTTTTGTCAAATAATTTTGTGCCATGTACCTCATAACATGATGGTTTAATCTAACCTGAAAAGGCATTAAAAGCACAAATTTAACACAAATATGCCCCCCACCGGACATTACTTTTGGCCACAACTGTATTTCAAAAGGTTAAATATATAGAAACATTAAAGATAAGTAAGAATAAATGGAAATGGGCCTCACTGAAATTATGATATTAAGTCATCCACATGCCTCAACCCTCTTTGTAATATTAGGTCCATAATTCTGACTAGATATGACATTTACAGCGCTGCAAGTTAGGTAATTATAGTAATATATCTGTAATAATCAGCAGTCTGTGAGCTAGAGAGAGAGAGAGAGAGAGAGAGAGAGAGAGAGAGAGAGAGAGAGAGAATTCTTTAAGGTGATTTACATACAGCAACATGAGCTATAAAACCACTTATGCTGTCTTGTCATGATTCTCTTGCTCTGTCATTTTCCTCCACCGCCTAACCTTGACTATTGACATAAATGTGAACAAAAACTGACACGGATCGATAGAATGCAACTACAGATTAACCAGTTCAACAAGCAAAATATGGACAAAATAGCCTGAAAGTTTAACTTTTGAGGTTTTAAATAGCTGCTCAGTGTTGTTGTATAGAGCAGGACTGGATCAGAGAAACAGCAGTTAAGGTAAAAGTCAAGGCAGAACAAGTGGGCCGAGCCACCTGGCGGCACATCCACGCCGATCTCACACCTCTAACACCACCACGCCAAACACACACACACACACAGCAGAGATGGACGTGAGGGAAGTGTGGACAGCACGGGGGAGGATTTTGGAACATGGTGCCTGGTCAAGCTGTCTTCTCACTGAGATGTCCAAGAACACTGTAAAATGAGGCATTTAATCAAAAAATATAACAAAACGTTCAGGACTGTTAGGTGTGTGTTACGGCAAAGCACTTTCAAACAACCAAATACCAGAAGTGTGCACTGGGAGAACAACTGGATCGCTGTTACTACAGGATTGGTGCCACTAGAGAGATTCAGTTTCGAACATGAAACGAGACACACCATATCCTCTCATAATCTGGATTAACTGTAACAAAGAATCATTATTTAAAAGCCATTACACCCTGTTCAAGTGAGCGAGTGAGAGAGAAAGAGGGCGTTGAGATGATGTACAAAGTGCTACATGGTTTGTACTGTATGAGAGTACAAGACAACATAATCAGACTAATGGTTCGCATTAGTTACGTGCCAAATGCTTGGCTTTTTACTTTTAGATCCTACAAAATAAATACGGCGCACAGATCACAGTAATTAAATCAATCCCTTTAAATCACTGCAAATTCTCTCTTAGGCACCATCCTCAATGGTAAATGTCGCTTAACAGATTAAGTTGTCTGGGTGGACTCCCTCTGTGTGTGTGTGTGTGTGTGTGTGTGTGCGTGTGCGTGTGCGTGTGCGTAAGGAAATATCAATCGTAATTTTCCTCAGACAAGGACGCCTTTTGAAAGTTTCGCGACCGTGACCCACAGAAATCAATGGGTTATAGACAAACACAAATAGATGCATCATTATGAACACACACACATACTGTGTGAATGGACCACTGCGGTGCTGTCAGCAGGAGGTCGAAGCTGATGGACATTCTGGTTACGCAACTCAACAGATCACAGCCATTAGAGACAGGTGGCATCACCACGCTGTGTGTAGGTGTGTGTGTGTGTGAGAGAGAGAGAGTGGGGGGGTGAGAAAGTGAGTGGTTGGATGGATGGATGGATTGACATGAAGCTGTTGCCATGCATTGATAAAACAAATACATTAAGATCAAATGACTGTGTATGAAACAAATTTGAAATGCACGTACAGAATGTAAATATATTAAATCATACAGTGGCTGTCATTTTTTGCATTTTAAGAAAAAATAGGTAATGGGATTCATGGGAGATGAGGGATCTCAACCATATCTCAAACATAGTTCAGATTTGACAAAATAGTATGTATTGAAACATTTCAAGATAAACTTAAAAAGTTACTATTTTTAATGTATTATCTTAGCTCTCCAGACTTAGTTGGAAGATTTATAAACTTCAAATAAATAAAGGTAAAAAAATACAGAAAAAAACATAATTTCACAGATTTTTCTGTAAAAAAAATTCTGTACAGATTTTCCACGTAAAATGTAAAAACCCCCACCCCGAAGTTTTACAGTTTTGTCTTACAGATTTTTTAATGTATTTTTGAAATACGGTCAAAACGCGTACAAATTATAGTAAAAGACCGTAAATTTACAAGAAGACATTTTTACAGGGAAAAACTGTTATTACAGTTTATTTCTGGCACCCCAGCTGCTAAATTTCTGTTTTTTTAACAAGATTTACAAAAATTACAGAAAAAGACAGCAAATTTACAAGAAAAATGGGGAACAATTTATTATATATCCTTATATCCTGTAATTTTACAGGAAAAAAAATATTTATATTGTTTTTTTGTTTTTTTTACAGAATATTTTTTTTACTGTGTAGGAGATATAAGACTATACACAAGCATCACAAAGAAAATGTCTCAATTTATAACATTTTGTAAGAAAATAAATGCAGAGATGCATTCATACTCCAGAACACATTACACAATGTAACAGAGATGCTCCAACCCAGTCTCACGGCAGTTCGTGATATTGTCACAAAATTTAATCTATTGTTTGGTGTTGGTGGACATGAATTTACCCACTTTTTCGTGTCACTAGCACAAAAAACAGTCAATATACAGACTGCGTGTGTATATGTACACTTATATATTTATAACCTGATATCAAAAGAAATTGTAAATATTTTAGGAGTTGGCTAACCAACAGCTTACCTCACCACTAACCCTAAAATCACAACCGTAAAGGCTAATTTTGCTTAAAACGCGAGTTTCACGAGGTGGCAAAGCAATGACAAATGGCTATCCTAACCCCGGCCCTAAACCTAATGTCACAGGGGAAAAGTCAAATCATAAGAAAACATAGGAATAAGATTGTAGGAAATAGGAATTCACACGAATGAGCCACCTTGTAAAATAAGTATGAATTCCCATCATAATGTGTTTATATTTATTTACACATTTGATGAAAGGTATTGCATATTAAAATATGTTAGATTGAATGTCGTGCTGGTGACACGAAAAAGTGGGGACAATCGTGTCCAGTAGATTAAATTTCGTGACAATATCACAAATTTTCGTGAGACTGTGTTGGATGCTCACAAGACCTTAAAACTTCCTGCTGGGCTGCCCAATATGTGCCTGCCTATTTTATGCACTTGCATTATGTTACTTTATAACAGTTTCCAAACACTGACATAACCATTGTTTGGTTACCAACATTCTTCAAAATATCTTCTTTTGTGTTCTGCAGAAGAAAGAAAGTCATACAGGTTTGAAATGATACGCGGGGAGGGTCATTTTCATTTTCGGGTTAAGGTTTCTTAATGATTACCACACATATGTGCATGCAATGTAAACTGTTTATTATGTTTAAAAAAGTAGCCTACATTATAATAGCTTGAATTTAGTTGTAAAGCTCGTATTTCTGAATAAATGTATATTAAAGGATATATTAAGCTCAATATGCCCTAATTAATGCATGAGCAAAATTATGGTCAGCCAACACACTCTGTTTTCTTAATCTGGCTTTTGGCAGATGGTGTCCTATTGCACAAATGATTCATGCAAAAATCGTCACTGATCTGGTCTGGCGCCTTTGAGACCTAGACATGAAACTTATGTACCTAATGCCAATGTGTAAGTAATTGTACAGCCATAAACACAATGCCTATTTATAAAGACTTCAATTGAAAGTAATTAAATGCAATGTAATGCAGCTTCAAATATGATTTACATTAGGATGGTAGCATCAACACCTGTACAAAGCAATGCAACTGTCTGTAAGCACTGACCTCTGTGTCCTCAGAGAATATACAGTATGACTAATATACATTAATATATTTCATTGCATTACCAGGCCATACTTAGTTTTACTTATGCACCGCAAACACTTATTTCACTTGTAATCAATGACATTGTATTTTCTTTCACTTTTAATTTTCCACACAGTTTTATGGCATTTGAAGGGCGAGTATGAAATATAAGTGGTAAACATTTTGTATGGACAGATGTGGATTAGTGTTCATCTTTGCTTCATGCAGGAGATTAGAGCTTATTCACTGCTAACAGGGTTTATCGTTCTCTAGAATTCTGATTACAGGAAAAAAATCACAGACAGAAAAAAAAGAAAGCAAGAAAGAGAGCAAGCAGAGGGTCGAGAGATACTATACAAGATCAGATGAGGATATGACTGTATGTCTTAAACATGATCATTTTAATAATAATAATTTAACATCTTAAAAATAGGGTTCCAGTTTGTCATTGGAGAACATTTGGTTTTTATGTTCTTAAAGGAATAGGCTCATTCTCCAACTCCCCCAGAGTTCATAAGTTGAGTTTTACCTTTTCGAAATCTATTCAGCCGTTTTTCCGGGTCTGGCGATAGCACTTTTAGCATAGCTTAGCATAGATCATTGAATCCAATTAAACCAGTAGCATCACGTTCAAAAATGACCAAAGAGTTTTGATATTTTGATATATCATCTGTAGTTATATCGTGTGCTAAGACCGGCGGAAAATGAAAAGTTGCGATTTTCTAGTACGATTTGATTAGGAACTATACTCCCATTCCGGCATAATAATCAAGGAAGTAACATGGCCGCAGCAGGTATCACGCAGCGCCTGAAATTAGTCCCCATATGCTAATATTTGTTAAAAGTCCTATAGCCAGACCCGGAGATCGGCTGAATAGATTCCAAAAAGGTCAAACTCAACTTATTAACTCTGGGGGAGTTGGAGAATGAGCCTATTTCCAAAAATAGTGGAGTGTTTCTTTAAGTTTGTAAGATCTGATTCAGTGTTTGAATTTACAGGTAGTTCACTTCTCACTTGATCTCTCACCTCTGTTATAAGTCAACAATCTTTATTTATTGAAAAATCTTAGTTGCATTCTCAAACCTCTCAACACTTCATGTGACACGTGTTATTATATCAATTAAAACCTTGACATTCTGTTACTTTAACAAAAAAACGTATTAAGTAAAACAAATACAGAAAATTATATAAATTAAATGCAGTGTCATTTCACTTCATAAAACCTCAGTGTGAATTCTTTATAAACATTACAATTCAAGGGGGTTGTTGTTAATGTCTAATGAAAAGTTGTATTTTTTAACATTCTCACCTCCTCAGCAAAATTTTCTTTAAATTGTTTCATCATGACAGTATATTGAGTGATGTAAATGAGTCCCACATATTGTGGGGGGCTAAACTACCCATAAAATACATATGTACAATATGGAGAGCAGTACTATAATTGTGAACAAATGAAGGATTTGAGAGATGAGTTGTGTGGCATGACAAAGACAGAGAAAGTGTGTGTGGGGGGGGTTGGGAAGGTTAAGTTTATGGTGTTTGGGGGGTGGTGGTGATGCTGGTGGTAGAAGAAGAGCTTGGCTGCATTTGCGGTCGATAACGAACGCTTAATGCAAGTCTGGAAAACTGAATACGGTCACCATCTGCTCTATACCCGACTGCATTCTGAGAACGATTCAAGAGCCAAGCGCATTTACTGCTGAAGACAGACCAAGAAAGAAGACACTGTGTGTGCGCGAGAGACGGAGAAAGTGAGAGAGAAAGAGCGAGAGCAAGCCAAGAGAGAGCAGAGAGAGAGAGATTTGCTCAGGGGTGGCCGATCCATCACCTGTGTTTAGAGAAAGAACAGACACAGATGAAGGTGAGCACAAATGGGACGGTCAGCCATGGGTCTTGCGCTCAGAGGTGTCACAATAAACACACACATACACAGCTCTGGGGTAGAAAACACAAAACATCGTAAACATACAGTAACGGAAGGTAACCACTGAGGATGTCACACACACGCGCACACGCACACACGACCACCAGCAGGTTGTGATTAAAATTACCATTGCTCATGATGCTTTCTTAAATCTTTGCAATTTTCATTTTAGAGAGATTTAATATGGATCATGGTTTGGTTGAGCATCCCCCCCAACAGCATAATCTAGAACAATCTCCAGGACAGGACAGGGGAGTGCTTTACACCAGAGCAAGAGAGAGGCACTTCAGCAAGAGACTAAACAGCTGGTCACCATTACAGTTATTGGTGTTAATCTGTGCCTCCATGACCTGATATCAGTCATAATCACTCACAAACACACATTAAATATGAACACACAAATCAGCAGCTATGATATGCCGCAGGGAGGGGAAAGAAGCCCACCCATGACCCAGAGAGGAGGTACCTTTCTTGGGCAGATGGGGGGTCTGGGTCTACTGTCTGGAGGAGATTGACTGATCCAAATGGTACATGATAAAAACAGATACTTTGAGAGTGCATGGTATGATATACCTTTAATATGTGCAGTTATGTCTATACTGCGCATGCACGCTTTTTATAACTTGGTACTTCTGATCCCTGCAGATTATTTCTGATAACAAGCAAAAGACATAACAAGTAAATGACATTAGCTAGCATGTTAAAAGTAAGTCTAGTTAGTATTATTTTGAGTTACCAGTAGAAGAACCGTTACTTGGCTCAACTTAAATGTGACAAAGTTACACGACCCATTCAAAAAAATAATAATTTAATAAATGAATATACAAAAAAATTTAACAAATTGCTTATTTAATACAATTATACAATAAAATATTAATATAAATGAATATTAATATTAATATATATAAATAAAGTAACTATATTATTAGTCACTAGCCAGACCGACCAACAAACACAGACCAGAAGTTAACTTCGGGCCAGGCGCATGCGTTCAATGAAACCGTCTATGTACCACACTGGTGACATGCTATACTTTACCTATTTTGAAGCTTTGCAATTTTTCTAGGTCATTCATAAACTGTAAATTCCCATGTAATATCCCATGTACTTTTAAAATGAATTTGTCAAATTTAAAAGAAAAAAAATGCAAAAGAAAAGGTTACCAGTAACAAAATCTAAATGGTAAACTTCTAACACAGTGTCTACACCGCGCGCGACACGACATGACAAAAGACATTAGAAACGCATTAGAACCCATAATAATTTAAAATTTTGTCCACACTGGATGCGGCGTGGTGCAAGCAGGTTGTCATGTCGCGTCATGAACATGAACTAACAGTAAACAATATTCTACAGCCTTTATTCATCTTTGTTCATGTTCATTTCAGCATGCAATTTTTTAATTAAAAGATGTAACTATTAATGTTAGTAAATGCACAATAAACTAACATGAATGATTGTATTGGCATTAACCAATATTAATGAAGATTAATAAATGCTAAAAAAAAATATATTGCTCATTGCTAGTTCATTAGCTAATGCATTTACTAATGTTCACGAATAACTTTTTGTTGTAAAGCATTAATTTCACAAACTGTATATTGCAACGTATTTATATTATATACGCCTTTCGGGAAAATCTTTTAAATAAACAAATAGTTTTAACATAAAGGAAACCAGCACAGAGATGATTATCTTACATTAGTGCAGTAGTGCGTGTGAGAGGGTTTTGGGAGGAAAATTGGCCCCACTCAGGCTGAGCCAGACAAGAGCTCTCAGCTGGATTACAGCACAGCATTAGAACCGAAACCAGAGAAAAACCCTTTAGATCTAATGCAAATAACCACTGTCAGTCCAGACCCCAATACACGTTTACACGCTAACACATACCAACAAACCGCAGTGCTGATTTTACACATGTACTCAGCATCAGATCACTCAGACATGAGATTCACAAGTCACTGATACTGTCAGACGGTCATTTCTGACTTCAGATGATAATCGAGTGAGCAATGTACACGCTCACCCAGACAACACAAACAGACAGTTTGTCATAAATGCCATTAACAAATGTCATACACTTTTACATGTGTGTGTGTGTCCTGCTACTGAGGGGATTAATAGGGGGTGTGTGTATCTCCCCCTAATCCCCACACACTCCATGCAGTCCTGTATATGTGTGTGTGTGTGTGTGTGTGTGTGTGTGTTTGTGTGTGTGTCTTTTGTCTCACACATGCCTTTCACTCTCTCAAGTCAACTCTCACTGATGGGGATAGGAGAGAAAAATCTGAAATTTTGAAAATAGAAATATATACACACAAATGCTGTATAAACATAACTGCTTGTACGTATTTGTGGTCATATCAACATTAACATACTGATAAAAATGTCACTGTAAGTCGCTTTGAATAAACGTATCTGTCAAATGCAATATTGTACTTTTAATGCATAGATTTATGTTTAGTCGAAAACCTCCCACTGAACCATATTAACCAGTGGTCAGACCACCATGTACCAAAACCATTGACTCCTTGTGTTTAGCCCCCTACAAGCATGTAAGTGCTGCTTTACTTTAGCAAACCTGATTAAATCAGACAATCTACTGTGTTAAATCCTCTTATGGCTTCATATTACATATCTGCCCAACAAAAGAGACTCAATCAGAACAATCAAAACCCGCTCTCCGGCCCGGATTATCTGATCCCATTGTCATGATTAAAATGAAAATCGAGCCAGGAACAAATCCCGTGTTCTCAGTATATGGGCGGAGGAACGCAAACGTGCCCGCCGCAAGTCTTTGATATGGATCAGCCATTGTTATCTGTTATCTTATAACAATACACAGGCTAGAGATGATTGGTTCACAGGAACAGAGAGTTAAAGTCAATCATTGGCCTGTGGACTGTACAGTAAATGTTATTGGACGTTCATCTTAAAAGGACAGTTGCTCAGGAACATAGTCTGACTTTGTTCTCTATTACACTGCAAAGGAAATCAATTTTATCAGTATTTTTGTCTTGTTATAACAACTGGACCGCCTTAAAACATGACATAACTCATTTACTTCAAGCAAAACTGCATTTTGCCCATTGCACATAGACCCCCAAAATATTCGTATTCGTCATCCTAAACTTTTGTCGGCTCTGAATAGCCAAAACACCTTTGAAAGTGCTTCCCAGTTCAATTTTTTTATGACGGATGAAAATTTTGTAGGCAGTGTGTAAATGTGATTGAAACAACGTGAGGTCGTATTTATTTTTTAACGTGCAAGAATTTCAGACTCTAGGGTGCAATGGCCTTAAGTCTTCATATAAAAGTACTTTTTGTATTCCACTGTCAATTTGTATTTAGGCATATGTTAGTAAGAAAATGCTTCAGAAATGCTTCAAAATGGTCACACTTTAGATTAAGGTCCATTTCTCACTAACTATTAACTACAACTTTTAGGGTTAGGGTTAGCTATAAGGTAGTTTTTAGGTTTAGGTATCGGGTAGGATTAAAGGATGAATAAGGCATTCTTATGTGCTTTATGCATTAAAATACAACCAATATGCATTTTAATAAGCAAGTAGTTATTAATAAATTTGTGTACCGTAAAGGGATTTTTCCGAGGCACACTAAAATTACACCATTACTCACCCTCAAGCCATCCTATAGGTGTATATGACTTTTTTCTTTCAGACGAATACAGTCAGAGTTATAATACCATTTATCTTTTTTCTTCCAAGCGGTAGAATGGGAAACGTTTTTTTTGAAGCTCCAAAAAGTGCATCTATTGATCAAAGAATTTCTCGACACGGCTCTGTGGTCTTAACAAAGGTCTTCTGAAGCGAATTGATGTAAAGTTTGTTTAAGAGAAATATCCATATTGACAACATTATTAACGTTAATGTCTAACTTCTGTTATCCCTCGGCTGACATGTTGTTCCGGCAAATGACGCAGGCATTTACCATTCACTCTCATTCTACTGCTCGGAAGAAAGTCATATGAGCAAAACAGGGAGTAATTTTAGTTTGCCGCTGAAATATCCCAGGTCAAATTCATTAATAAATACTTGCTTTTTAAAATGCAAACCCTTTTCAATTAAAAGTAGATAAAATATCAAATGAAAATGTAATGATAATCAAAAACAATGCATTAAATATAAAAATATATCATATAAAAATATACTTGAAATGTAGTGGTTCACCTGTTGAAAGTTACGAACATATGTAAATAAAAACAATGTTGCCTATCACTAGAGATAAATAAGCAGTAAAGTGAACAATATGCTTTTTTATAATGGCTCTATCACGCCCTATAGAGGTGACATACTGACTGGAAGTGGTGTGTGTTCAAATCGTGAGTGTTTGTGTGTGTGTTGTTGCCAGTTCTCCTGTAGTCACTGCAGGGTGTGAGGATTATCTGAGGAAGTGCAGAGGAGTGGCAGTAATGAAGAGACCTCCTCGAACGTGCGTGCACACACACACACACACACACACACACACACACACACACACACACATCATGTGTAAAAACATTAACACATGATACATAAACCCATAGTTCAGAAAGGCCAGTCATAACAACCTGCTACTCCATTCTGAATCTGAGTGTAATTCTGTCCAGAAACAGTTTATCTGTTGTCGTCTGTCATCTTCAAAGTCATCTCAGCCATTATCCTTCCAGAGTAATTAAGAGGGAGAGTATTACCTCAGATACACCCCCCCCCCTCGCCCTCTCATGGACCGGCCCCTCTCAGCATGATGGATGGGAGGCTGTCACATCAACCTGAACGACAGAGGGGTGCAGGATCGGCCATAACACTCCTCCAATCACATAAAACCAAACACTTGTCATTACACAAACCAATTGTCAAAATGCAGATGGCAGGTGTGAGTAATAACACAATCTTGAATGAGGGACTCGACCCAATTCTTCATCTCAAAATAATATGATGATTCTGTTCCATTAAGCGTTAGAAATGCAGATGCATTTAAATATATAATAAGAGATCTATGCATTTGTAACATTTATTTTAAATTTGCTTATAAGTTGAACTTTTTATTCACTTTAGCATGTTTTCTTAATAATGTTTTAGAATACATTTTATTTTAAAGGGTTAGTTCATCCAAAATAAAAATGTGCTCATTTACTCACCCTCACGTTGTTCACATTTACATTTACGTATTTGGCAGACGCTTTTATCCAAAGCGACTTACATTACATTGTACTATACATTTGTACATTTTTGTATAGTAAGCAAGTGGGGGTTAGGTGCCTTGCTCAAGGGCATCTCAGCCGTTACCCGCCAGCCCTGGGAATCGAACCAGCAACCTTCTGGTCATGAGTCCAACTCTCTAACCACTAGGCCACGACTGCCCTTCAAAACCCCTGATGGCTTTCTTTGTTCTTCGGAACCAAAATGTGGTTTTTGGTCAAAAATTTCAAATAATTTTGTTTTTCAAGACACTTAAAATGTTTGGCTTAAGTCATGTTGAGTTATTTTTATGCATTTATGTCCTTTTGAAGGTTGAGAATAGGTGGTCAGAATCTACTCAAGACTTGTGTTTTGGTTGAACAAGAAAAGCCTTCAGGGATTCAGATGAGTATCCAAAAATAAAAATGTTGTCATTGTTTAAAGACGTTTAAGCCACAAGCCGTACATTCAAAACAGCAATGTTGTGTTATAAAGTGATGGAACAAGCACAAAAAAAATAGATAGATAGAAAAATCCTCCATAAATCATCATCTTTTGCACTGAATAACAAGATACTTTTCAAGGGGCTTATCTTGAGTATTAGTATTAGCTGAGGAAGCTTTCTCTCGCTATCCAACTCTAAAGCTTCTACCTCTGGGACTGAAGAAGTGAAAAACAATGAGATCCCTTTAATGTCAAAGCATGTTAAGAACCCCTTCTGCCAACCCCCATATCCTGGAGAAACCTAAGTCCAAAAGAAATTACATAAATCAAATCCATTTTCATTATTACAATATTTCAGAGGCATTATCCTCCAGACAAAATGCCACAAAACCCCATTTATTCTTTTTAATCCTTCAAAGAGTGGCTGATATTACCTGATACTGATTGGGTGTTCATGGGGTAAGAGTGTGAATGACATCAACAAGTCTGAAAAGCCGGAATCATGTCTGTGGATCCCATTGAGATGATTAAACCCAGCCTTACATTTTGTGTGTGTGTGAAATGGAAGAAATTAAAATGGGAAAAGATCACATGGCCAAGTGTTTGTGTGGTATTTGTATCAACCAAACGTTGAGTGACAAATGATAAACATTTGTGACCCTGGATCACAAAACCAGTCACAAGTAGCACGGGTATATTTGTAGCAATAGCCAACAATACATGGTATGGGTCAAAATAATCAATTTTTCTTTTATGCCAAAAATCATTAGGATATGAAGTAGAGATCATGCTCCATGAAGATACTTTGTAAATTTCCATCGTAAATATATTAAAATTTTACTTTTGTGAGTTGATGCAGCAAAATCGCTAACAAAATTGGCCAGAAACACGTCTACAAACTTCACTCGCTGCTGCCGCTCTGTGGGAATTATTCACTCAAGTTTGGTATCTTTGTAAGAGGCCATTTACACGAGATCATTTTCAAATGAAAGTGCAAAACTTTTTATGCATTTTGGCCATTCGTTTTACATGGAAACAACATTTTGGGGGACAGAAAATGCTAACTTTTGAAAACGGGTCTCAAAGTGCAAGTTTTTGAAAACGTTTTCGTCTCTGTGTAAACTGCAAGACTGAACTTTTTGAAAACAATGACGTCATGGGTATTACGCGTTCAGTCGCGTGAGTATAACCAAAACAATATGGTGGCCTCCAGTCTCGCTGCTCGACTATGTATTAACATTTCTCCAGCAAAATGTGGATTTACTGCACCAATAAGACCAGCGGAGACACATTATTTACATTTGCCAGAATCTTCCCTCTGCCATTCTAATAAATAAAATATGAAACAAAACAGTTTTTTGTAAACATATTTTGCTCTGATGTTGTTCATTTGTCAGTCTAAAAATGTCCCCTTTGAAGCGAATAAAGATTAGCGTAAATGTCAAAACAAGCTAGAAAACGTATTTCAAAATCCAAAAGCAGTAGAGTCACATCAGTGTTGGTGATTGACTGGCTCCTAAGTGGGATTCCCTTGAGTCAAGCACTTTCACATGATAAAGATCCCCAACTGTAGAATCAGCCATAAGCAGATTAGTACAATGGGATGAGGAGGCTTTGAGAGTCTTTAGCCCAATTCACTGCAGAAAGAGATCGACTGTGACTCGTTCAGATAAACCTCCCCGCTCTATCCTTCCTTCCCCACCCGCTCTTAACGCTTCAGGCCAAACATCCCTCTCGAACCCGTTCTCATCTGGGCCCAGTTGCAGCGTTGCGGTTACACGACTTACCAGTACTCATGCTGCACACACAAGAGAACAGTGCTAATCGCAGAGAAATGCCTTTTGGTATTTGCTCTACAAATGCTCCGTCCCGTCAATCAGATAGCGGGGGTGTGTGGTGTATTGTAAAGCTCTGAACGGGACATTAAAGGGGGGCGGAGGGTCATTAGGACATGTTACTCCGTACAGCTCTTCGGTGATGTCAGGACTTGTCGAGTGACAGTACATCACCTCCCAGTGCGCACTGTACAACGCGGAGGCCAGGAACTCAAATGACACAAAGAGTTATTCAGTTCGTAATGAAGCTGCTTAATGAAACCATTGCCCTTGAAAGTTCTTCATCAATTTCAGCCCTCCCTCTCTCTCTCTCCCTCTCTCTCTCCCTCTCTCTCTCCCTCTCTCTCTCTCTCTCTCTCTCCCTCTCTTTCTTGTCAGCACAGCCACGTGGCAGCTCTATATTAATTAAAGCCAGCGTTTCCTGAAGTACTTAAGTGAGGTGCCCCCATTGATAATGAGCAGGTTCAAAAGAGTGCCATCCCTCCAAAATGACTTTTTAAACCAGCCTTATTAAGCAGAAAATTATGCCCAAATCAGCCTACAAGCTCCTCATTAAAAGCCACTGATCCTTGGCCGCGCGCTTGTTCGTCCGATTTTAATTAGGAACGCACGAGTCTCACTGCCGTGCTAAACGCCATTAATCTTCCCTTTCATTCCGTCTCAGACGCCCAGGAATGCGGAGAGCCAGCCCAGCTCCCTCTCGCTGCCTCCGCCTCCTGTCTGCCTGCCAGCCCGAGGGAACGAGTGCCGGCTTGAGCTGGGGGCGGCGTTCGAGTTAGTCCAAGTTAGGAGGAGTTTCTTTCATCCGTGTGAAACTGCAACACATTTTACAACGTCTAATGAATTCAATTTTTGTAATGAAATTAAACATCATACAGTTTAAAAGATAAGTCATAAAAACACAGAAAGCTATATTGAAAACACAGGTTTTGAAACATTTACTAATATTTTATTTACACAGTAAAAAATACCGTAAAAACACGGTAATATTCCGTCAGTTGGGTTGCCAGAAAAATATCATAAAATAATTTTTTTTAAAGTATAATTGTCATATTATTTACATGTTATGTAACTTTGAGTCAATTTTCGTAATTTGGTCGGCGCCGGCGGTCCAGTAGACTGTGTGCGACCCGAGTTCACGTCCTTGCTCATGGTCCTTCCCGGCTCCTGTTCCCCTCCGTCTCCTCCCTTGATTTCCTCACTCATTCTCCACTATACTATCAATATATAAGATTTAAAGACCAAAAAATTACTTTAAAAAAAATCGTAATTTTTGACATGTTTTACCGTATTTCAAAAATATGTGAAGATTCTGAAAAAAATCCCTTTAATATTACAGTTTTTAAAGTTATATGTTTTTCCACATTTCAGAATAATAGGACTCATCGAAACTTTGGATTTACACAATTGTAGTTATAGAAATTATGTTGTGCCTAAAAGTATCTTATATCAAAACCATGTTATATTCTAGGGTAGCTTTTTGAGGTTTTTATATAAGCTTTTTTAACAATATTGAAGAAAATTCAATCTATAATTGGCTCATTTTTCTTTATTATTCAGTCATTCATTTTTGATAAAAAAACTTTATATTTACTTTAAATTACATTAGCTCAAATGACTATGTTAGCACAATTATATTTTGTCTATTAAAATATAATTTTTGAACTGTTAAACAAGACTATTTAATACATATACACCAAAATTAATGTATTCGAGAAAAGAATATGTTACCTTTGGATTTGATGTTTTAAAAGCTAAGAACTGAGTGTTAAAGGCATAGTTCACCCAAAAATAAAAATTCTGTCATCATTTACTCTAGTTGTTCCAAATCGGTATAAACACAAAGAAAGATATTTGGACGAATGCTTGTAACCAAACAGTTCTTGGACCCCATTAACTACCATAGTAGGAAAAATGACAATGTTAGTCAAAAGTGCCCCAGAACTGTTTGCTTTCCTACATTCTTCAAAATATCTCATTTTGTGTTCAACAGAACAAAAAAATGATAAAGTAATTTTTCCTACTATGGTAGTTAATAAGGTCCAAGAACTGTTTGGTTACAAGCATTCGTCCAAATATCTTTCTCTGTGTTCATCACAACAAAGAAAATAATACAGATTTGGAGCAACTCGAGGGTGATTTTTTGTGTTATACCTTCAATATATGTAGCATATATATATATATATATATACACACACATTGTTTTTGCTCAAAGTGCATAAATACGCACATGTGCATATACAGTTGTGTGATGCATTATGATTTAATCTGGTGTGTTTATCAGGCATTGCAGTGGAGCACACCTCTGCCTGCCTGTCTGTCAGAATTCTGCGTGCATGGAAGATTATGGATGGCCAATTACATCGTTTCTGGCATTAATTAATGACGTTAACCGTCTCCCCTTCTCCTTACAAAACAGAGTCTCTCCCGAGCTGCTTCCAGGAGGGCAGACTGGGTGACTGTGCTTGCATGTGTAGGCGTATCATCTTTAGGGTTGCATCCAAGTAAATTAATGTACAACAAAATGTCCATATGTTTGTTATTGTACTGAATTTTCAAAAGAACATCTATGAACATCTATTTGTGCGTTTCAGGGAAACCGAGTTGACGTACACGTTTGTGTTGTACCACAAAAGCTCTGATTGTGTGTTTGTGAATGTAATGGCCCTGACAGGAAGGGGACATGTGCTTGAACTGGTGCACGTCTCTTTTCTCTGTGTCTGTATTTTCTTGTCGCCGCTCTAAACCCCCCCCCCTCCGGTTTGGCGTGTAAGGGCCATTACAGAGATTACGCCGATGTAGTGGACTGACTGCTATATGTGTCAACTTACATACAGTGACAAACGGAGAGACAACCACTTATTCTCTGTATATTTGTCTCTCTTTCGTAGTTTTATAGATTCTGTGCTTCTATACAAAGCCTGAAGGCCTATAGCAAAACTTTCTGTGTTTTGAATTTGAATGTTGGAGAGCTTTACCTGTTTGTACTTGGAGTAAAAAGACTCCAAATAAAGATGTTAATTCTGACTGGTTTTGCCTGATTTGAGTAAAAGACATGATTACAAACTTTCTTCCTATTTACCTATAAAGGTAAAATGAGCTCTTTTTTAAAAAAATGTAGAAGTTCAGCTGAGACCTCAACAATGTCACAATATGTGCTCACAAATTATCACAAATGTATCAAGCAACCAAAGTCTAGCATCAAAAGTCAGGCATCTATTATAAATTCATATAAATTCATATTTTGAGTTATGCTACATTCATTTCATACCTCTTTACTGGATATGTGACCCAGTCTGTGAAAACCAAGTCATTTTTTGTTTTAGTTATTGTTCGTTTTATATATAAAATCCTACATAATGTAAAGAACATGCTGTGAAATATCTTTATATATATCTTTAATATTGACTATGACTATGTCAAGCATTGAAATCATAGTGAAAAAACTTTAATGCACATTATCTCAGAATTAGATTTGGAGACTTTAGCCTGGATTTTTTTACAGACTGGATCACATATACTGTACTGTACTGTACTGTACTGTACTGTAAGTCAACAATTATCTGATTTGTTTCTAGTTTTATTTTCCCTAATGAGTTGTAAAAGAAACATCTAAGACAAAGTTGACACTATAAAACCATAACTGAAAATGTTTTCTGAGCCATGAAAGAGTACATTTTAAGCTATACAATTTCTTCTGGGTAGGACCATTAACCTCCTCTCCTCGGTCTCATCCAGAAACAATACTGCAGTTTAAATGCATGGTGTCAGGTGCCTTGTGGCGATGGATGAGGGCTCTGGCCTGTATGCCATGTTAAGAGCGTTAGCGGGCATAGAGACGGGCAGTGCCGCCCTCCCTCATCCATGTCTGATTACGATAATGAACAGAGGGCTGGTCCGTCATGCTGCATTGTCCCTCACGTCGGCCTGAATCACATGGCTCCTCGGAACCAAATGACTTAGTTGGTCATTGCATACGACAAACTGGGCCACGAGCAGGGGGGCTGCAATGATGTCAAAGACCTACCGATGGGTTTCCCCTCTTTATTCATGTTTAATAAAGCACCTGCCTTCAGCCAAACACACAGAGTTGAAACAATAAAATAAATATTGCACTTAAGACATCAAACTAACTACAGCACACAATCTGTAACCTGTAAATACACGTTTAAACACAGGCATAGAGAGGGGCAGCACTTTTCAGACATTTTCTGCTTTAATACTTCCGCCAAACAAGTTTCTAAAACCTTCATTCAGGAGGCCTCTGATATTCTTCCCATGTCTTAGTGCCCTACAGTGTCTGCGCCTCTGTTGTGCATGAACACGCACCAACCTGAGCACTGTTTTCAGCATTCCGCCCCCATCTTCTCTTCATTGCTCACGGCCTGTTAGCACAGCTAAAGTCCGAGATGTTCAACATGCATGCGTAGCTATACGTGTAAGTACACAAGCTATGATGTGCTTCCTCAAGAGATGAATGACTCTCAGCAGAGCTGTCAGAAACACTCGGCAGAGTTCGGAACTTAAGGGCATATGTTTTTCCCTATTCTCAGCTGCCTGCAAAGAGCGACAAGCGCAAAGAAACAGGGGCTCCAAGCTACGGTAATGAAATCATTCTGCAGTGATCCCAAGGAAGAGAAGGCGAATGTGTTAGATGTAAGAAATAACTTATCATACAATAGACATCAGTTATCATGAAAACAGCACTGTTAAAAAAATCTGTAGAAATTACAGTATTACTGGCAGCAGTTTGCCAGTAACTTACTGTAGATTTATATTTATCCAATTTATTGGCAGCAGTTTGTTCAAAGATAAATGAACATTAAACATCTTTAGAAAAATTTATTTTTTTAAATAACAGCCTTCATTTGTCTTTGAAGAAACTGTTGCCAATAAATTGGATAAATATAAATCTACAGTAAGTTACTGGCAAACTGCTGCATAACTACAGCAAAAAATGTTTTTTACAGTGAGGTATTTGTAATTGATGGGTATGCAGGTTGTTCACAATGGTCTTTATTACATTCTGTTATTTCTGTACTGTGTGTTGTCTTTTTGTGGTGGGTTGTTAGAGGGGAACCAATAAAACAACATTAAATGCTACTGATGCTACTGGCCCAAAAAAACTACATAATGGTTTGTAAAGGTGTTTTTAATGGAAGCTTTTTCTTAGCAGAAGAGCAAAAAAAGGAACAAAACTGACATCACAGCTAGGGGTCACATTTCAATTGGCATCATCCGCAGCAATTAGATTAAACTAAGAGTGATGATGAGACGTGAACGAGCAGCGCGCCGGTTTTCTCCTTGTCAGAAGCGTTTAGAAAGGAGTCATGTCTGGATTGCGCCGGTCCGACATGCCAAGGGTATAATGTTGTTACGACACGCACCCACTGGGGGAAATGAGTGTTCATTTAACACAGCATGAATTCAAGATCACTTTCTCTCAAGTGCACACTTGGTGGACAGGTACGCATAAAGAGACTCATTAGATGTGATGGAATAACACAAGAGGAAACTCCTTAAGTGAGTTTTTAACATCTACTTTTCTTTATTACAAAATTGTTGATAATGCAAATACGAAATGTAATTACCTAATACACGTTAAAATAATGACAATTAAAAAATATGCTTGCCTAAATATCCACGTAGGGTTACGCTCCTGTGCGTAAAGTACTGGAAATCTATTGCGAGTTTCTTTTTTATTCAAATCAACATTGAATTAATAGTCTAGGACTTCAGTATGTCAAATACATTAAAAAAACACATTTCTTTTTAAAATGATAAAAACTGCATTAGGCCTATGATTAAAAGTAAACCAATATCGACATCTAAAACGAAGTGATATCGACTCATATATCACCGACAGTTTTACTGCGGTCATGTGTTACCAGGCTGAGGAAGACAGGCACTGAAATCGTGTTAATAAGTGGAACGGGTAAGTTACAGAACGCCCATTCACCATCACACAAACATCCACAGACAGGTCCTTTTGGCCCCGGGGCGCTTCCGGCGCCCTGCTGAACACCAATAGGCCATATATACCCGCAAAAAGCAAAGACCAGTCTAATTTAATAGATTACGAGCATATTCAAGTTGAGATCAGAATGCACGACACAACACTTCAATAGCCATGAATGTGTTTATGGAGCTGAAGTGTGGCCGACAACGTGGTAGGCCTTATTTACAAGCAGCAAGACGTTTTAAGCTATTCAAAGGTATTAAATGTATCTTTAAAACGAATTTGCTATAACATGCGAACTGAAATAAGGTGTAAATTTAAAAAAAAAATGCATGTAAAGAGTAGGCTATTAATAAGCCTGAACAATGTGAACTTCTGTGCACATAACATGATTCCAAATACAGTGGATTTCAATTTAAAATAGGACATAAATAAATACATCAAAATTAAATGTTTTCTACGATTAAATAAATGCAAAATTAAAATTAGATTTAAGGCAGCACGTATAAAAACAAAACAAAACAAAACAAAACAAAACAGAGATGTTCATAGATATATGTTTTAATTATAAAGACATATAAACAATATACAGTATGAAACTCATGTCGCAACAAGATCAAATGCTCGTCGGCTTGATCAAGTAGTTAGCCTATTCACAGTTGTACAATACAATCAAGTGAATTGTGCAATAACAAAAACAAAATCGTTTTAGGCCAATGGTTTTAGAATGTTATACCGTTTTTCCTAATAAACTGAAAGATGTGACAGTCCAGCGCCGTTTATTTGTTTCAGACAAAAATATTTTTTAACCATCCTTTCACAAAATACGTTTTTATGGGTCATGTCGTTTTCATTGCAGTATATTGCATAGTTCACCAATAAGGAAAAGGGAAAACTTCAGGTTTGTATTAACAAACAAATTCTCCGCAAGCTGTGATCGAGTAGCCTAACAAAACGTCTTTTTTGTCTGTATATATTTCGTTTGAAAAGGGGAAAAAGCAGAGGAAACTGAGGGATTTAAACGCTTATTCCAATAATACTGTGGCCCTCAGTTAATACTGAATTTATTTTAACATTATTATCTAGTAAATCTGGATGAAACATCGCAGTTATTTAGACATTTAGCAGGGATTGACTTAAACCTAGGAGCCCATTCCCAACAAAACATTTTGAATGCGCAGTTAGCCCGACACAACGATAAAGCATGTAGAAGTTCAGGCTCAAGGCTTGTCGTTGCAGTGTTTGAAGAGATTGGACGGGGTCCCGGAGAACGAGGTGCATTTCTCCGCGCAGGTGGCCAGTGCCGTGCCGGAAAACGGGTATACAGCCGCCTGTCCGAAAGGCGCCAGTGCGGTGGGTATCGGTGAAGTTATTGTCTGTCCTTGGTTTAGATAAGCCACCAACCGGCGCATTTCCTCCAGCGCTTGCGCCTGCATTAGGATGTAGTTTTTTGCAAGAAGCAAAGTTGCGATTTTAGACAGTTTCCTCACAGACGGACTGTGAGCGTAAGGAATCACAGACCTCAGGCCGTCCAGAGCGTCGTTGAGGTCGTGCATTCGTCTCCGCTCCCGTGCGTTGATGCTCAGCCGGAGAGATCTTTGCTCTTTCGGCTTCTTGGTACTTGAATGCTTCTCCTCGTCGAACCCAGCAGATCTCTTACGACTCTCGAGGTGGTCGAAGGCGTCGTCGTCGTCGCTGGTCTGCTCCCCGCCACTTTCGTTCGACTTTCCCGTTTGACCGGAGAGGAATTCCGCGGAAGGTGTGAGGGTGAAGCGGCCGGGACTTCCAGCACCATGGCCAGCGCCGAAACCAAACGCGGACTGTCCGTACCGCTGCGTCAGGTCCAGCAAGGTGTCGTTACTGATCGATTTCAGCAAGTTTTCTTCCCCGGCATTCATCTTGGAATAAATCAATCAAACTAAAACAAAAAACACAGAGCAGGTCGGAAACTTTCTAACCCTCTTACACGAGTCTCGCGCTGTCTTTGGTTGTTGTCCTCAGAAGTGGTGTTGAAAGTGAAATCACTCTTCCAATAGCGATCTTTCCCTATCACGTTGAACGCTTGTGTAACGCGCAGACAGTGATGCTGCGTGCACTTTAGACGCCTCGTCTGAACTTGCGCGTTCTCGCAGTGCGTCTTGCCCTCGCCCTGGGCAGATTGAGAATCGCGCTCAGTCCTACGAGCGAGTGAGTAAGAGCGCGAGGCCCCGCGGGATTATCCCTCTGTCCAATCAGGAGGGCGTTTTAATTAAGAAGATTAGACACCTGCATGATCCTAAACTCGGTGATAACTGCCGAACAAATGATGCCATAATGTGATACAGGGCCTGGATCAGTCGCTGTTTCATTTCGTGTTATTATATATGTCGAACATTATCGACACACAAAAAAACAATGCTTTCATTTTATGAAATATGATCGCATGTGTTATTTCATGACACATTTCTGACTCTTAAAACAAGTCTTGAGTCGCTATGAACTAGGTATTAAATACATTTCTTGAAATTATGAAACCTGAATTTCAGAAGTGTACATATCATCTGTAAATATGTAAATTCAACAATATACTACCCTGTACGATGTCTCTTATATGTAGGCTACAATAGGTCCTTATTCTATATATGCATATGTTCTCTTTTATATCTTTTACACTGTAAATGCCACTTACAAATGAGGGAAAAATCAACATTTTGCATTAGGAGCCAACAACCTGGACCTACAGGCTGAAATAGTATATTGAATGCTCTCTAAGGCATAGTTTAAACAAAATGTCCCACTGCGTTCATTATACCAAGCAGGTTAACTACTATTTAACAATCATGATGTCATGTTATTACTTAGCTGTCTTGGGGGTTACACATGGAGAAAGTGAATGGTGGGGAGGACGTGCTGTGAAGGATTAATCTCATCGCCTGGACCAGGCCCAACATTGAGCTTCAAACACACAAGTCCAAGGCCATTTCCCCTACAACAAATGTACAGATGGGGACATATTGGCTCACAAGCTAAGAAACTTAACGATATCTGTTAAGATATGATAAAAGCAAAGTAGTTTATTCATCTTAAACAGGACCAGACTCCCACACACATCTAATCAAAAGATGTGTGACAGTTCAGACATATTAGACATTTTATTGGTTTGTAGTGTTACAGAAAAAATATGCAACTAAAAAAGCTAATATTACCATTCATGGAATGTTATAAACTATTTCTGACGTAAGATTAAGGTTAATACAAATCGAAAAGCTAAGCAAGTTACAAAGCAAACGAAGAAATGGACCGCTCAAGAAATCTGACGTCGTGCGCAACAATGATGCACTGCCATCTTGTGTTTATTTAGAAAGAATACAACACGACAGATGTTTAACTATATATATATATAAATAAATATATTTTATACCATGGAAAATAAACATTTTCACATGGGAAGTACGTTTGCAGAAACATTTCACGCATTAAAATTTAATTTAGAATTTCAAATGTTTGAGATTATTGGTCTAAATCTAAAATTTTGAAACTAAACAAAATGTTTAGTCTTTGAGTGCAGCTGAACTTGCAAATGACGTTTTCTGCATTACTCAGAAACACAAGCAGATTTAGTCTAGATATAAGTAATAAGTATAAGATCTAAGTATATAGTCTGTGATTGCTGATTTATTTAGTTATGCCAATTTCTAGTTATAATACAATTAAATACCAAAGAAAGTTTGCGAGTCGCCTACACTTATGTCTGTATTTGTGCTTTCTCGTATAATACAGAAGAGGGCGCCGTTGTTAAACAAACATTGCCAAGGCAAACACTGCAGCATTGCACTAAAAAAAACAGAATCTCATTAAAACAGAAACGTCAAAATAGTGTAATAAAATTAACATAATCCCTGCATACACAGACTACATGCGTGTGCACTCTACTTTACGCACAAATGTGCTGGAATATAAATATGCAAAGTGTGCTTAGCTTTGGGGGAAATATGCGTGTGTGTAAATAAATACATATGATAAAATATAAATAAGACTGTTTGATGTTTCTGCACAGCACACACAGTTGTTTTGCAGTTGTGCTTGATGCTTTAAAAGCACAGATAAACAGACGTAGGGATGGCTAGACAAACAAAGAGACTGACCTCTTTTATCTCTCTTGTTCCAGGCTATTCCCCTTTGCTGGGGCGGCAGCAGCGTGTGATCAGCGGGAGAGTGGAGGCGAGAGTTACCATTCAGTGTGTGATATCAGACTGCGAGGCCCTCCGGCCACTGCCGCCAGAGACGAGACTGCTTCTGTCCTAACGCGCCATGAAATTATAGGCCTCCTTGGCTATTGTGAGAGAGGTCGCACATTTCATAGCATTCTTCAAACCATTTTCAACATCAGACAGTAGTCATCATGTCTAGTCAGCTTGTGCATGATGTTATATCTCAGTGAGTATGCGTGCAAGCGTGCGTGCGTATATCACTCAAAAGGCAGCATATCAGCAAGAGCGATAACAATAGCTGTACAAACCCACTCTGTCCTCTTACTTTGAACATTTTGACAACAGACCACGGTGAAAAATGTGCAGTAATGGTTTGAACGCAACATTCAAGTGGACTTCTCTGAACTTCTGCTCACATTTCCATAGTGATGCTTGTGTGTGTGAGAGCATCTCGGATTAGCGGTGCGGCAGTCTTTAAGAAAGCGCGCGCGGCGGATGCACCATAATGCTCGCGCTTTTATTTTGTTGTTGCTAGGTGACTGCTGGTGCACCGAGGAACAAATATGACAAAAGGGTTTGCATCGAAATATATTTTTAGAGCACAAATTCAAGACGTTCATAATGTTCTTACATGACACAAAAGATATTCTGGTTTGCGTAACAACAAAATATAATACAAGAAGGGATCTAAAGGTGCGCGTTTGGGAAAGCAGGTTTTAAAAGACAAAATCTGAGTGAAGAATGACCAACAGTAAATAATAGTGTGTTTCACCACCTCTACGAACATAAAAACAGGCCATTCAAGAACGAGACACTGGCTGGAGCAAAACTGAACCAGGTTTTACGAGCACACTGCGGCGTGGAGGCTGTAAAGGCGACATTAAACCCGCAACCTCTTTAAAGGTAAATATATTTATGCACACAAAACAAAGCGTGACTCGGTGGTGTATTGGCACGCATGCAGTGCGATTGATCTGCGGCTCCTGTTGTCACAGCAACCGCAGGCTAGACTACTCCAAGGTGACATGCCACTTGAGGACCACGAATCCCACTGAAGGTACCGCAGTGGTGACGAGTGACCTCAAGGGGGCAGCAGCTGCCAAGACCTGTATTAACAAGCTATTGTTGACTATGGCACAGAAAATGAGTCCGTGTTCAGGGATTGATGCTTCTCAAATTATCTTTGTGACACTAAACAGGGACCGTTTAATTCCCGCATGGTTGGGATATAAAAATAGCTGAAATGGCTGAAACAGTAAGGGTGCCAAAGGGATTGTGATGACTTTGGAGATGTGGGCGCTTAAAGGGATAGTTCACTTAATCATTTCATCATTTCTTGACCCTCATGTCATTCCAAACCTGCATGACTTTCTGCAGAACACAAAAGAAAATATTTGGAAGAATGTTGGTAACCAAACAACACTGGACACCATTGACTTATGGACACAAAACAACAGGGACATTTCTCATAGTATCTTCTTTTGTGTTCCACAGAAGAAAGAGTCATACGCAGGTTTTGAACCACATGATGGTGAATTGTTTATTTTTGGCTGAACTATTCTTTTAAAGGATATATGGTGCATTGGTGTAAGAAAGGCAGGTGACCAGCATTCTCAACCTTAGTTAACAAATCAATGGACTGCCCACAATCTCATATATCTCACACACAACCTGAAGACTGTCATCTAGTAAATTGACTTTATAGAACATCTGTGCTGTACTTCGAGTCTCCATACACGTGTTTCCTTACACAACAACATTATAATGAAATGTCTATACAAGATCAAGTGACCAAAGGACAGGTGAAGAGCCAAACTTCTGTTCCTCAGCCTCTCCTCTTCACTCCTAAATCATCACACTGAGATAATCTCCATCTGTTGAACACACACGGGCACAGAAAGAGAGCGAGAGACACTCGAGAAGACAGGTGTAGACTGAATCAGACGAGATGCACAAAAGTGAGGGAATGATTCACACACACAAAACATAAAATCCAATAAAATCAAATAAGACGATAGTGCGAGCCCGTCATGCATCTCTCTGAATCATTATGGGTCGCGGATCATTACGGGTTTTTTATTAGCAGTAATCTCATAGGAATTATGATTTTGCTCATTAGAGCGAACAGTGGACGATTTCACATCAACACAAAAATATAATCAGATGCATAATGTTTTTTCTCTTATGTGGATGTGCAACATTGACACAGAGTAGAAGAAAAGCAAATATTAACTCAATGTTTAGGTCTTTCTCTTTTGTGTGTTTGTGACCCTGGATCACAAACCAGTCACAGGTATTTGTAGCAATTGCCAACAATACATTGTATGGATCAAAATGATAATTTCTTTATGCCAAAAATCATTAGGATCATGATTTTGTAAATTTCCTGGCGTACATACATCAAAACTTTATTTTTGTGAGTTGATGCAGCAAAATCGCTAACAAAAATGGCCGGAAACACGTCTACAAACTTCACTCGCTGCTGTCGCTCTTTGGGAATTATTCACTCAAGTTTGATATCTATGTAAAGTTTCGAATTTCAGCTTTCATGTTCATCTATTCTCCACAAACGTCATGACAGCAGTAAGCTAATAGAGAGCGTTAAAATAAACCTGTTTCTTCCCAGCAGCAGTCTGCCACAGCGCCTCTGATGGACAACTTCAAAGGCGATTTTCTCAATATTTGGATTTTTTTGCATCCTCAGATTCCAGAGTTTTAAACAGTTTTATCTCAGCCAAATATTGCCCTATCATAACAAACCATACATCAATAGAAAGCTTATTTATTCAGCTTTCAGATTTTGTAAAAATCTCAATTTCGAAATCTGTTATGGGTCAAATTGACCCATAAGACAGGTTTTGTTGTCCAGGGTCACATTTATATTTGTGTGTATTTATTTAGCAGACTTGAATGAGCCGTACGTAAAGACAATTACTGCTAGTACATACATTGCAATAGGGGCAGATAAATTGAACTGTTTACAGTATAACAAATTTAATGAACCAAATACTAAAACATTTGCACAGAATGAAATGGCTGAATGTCTGTGCATTTAAAGTGAAAGCAAAGCAGGAATTAATATGAACACACACACACACACATAGGGGGAGAGAGAGAGAGAGAGAGAGAGAGCACATACACGTGATCAAAAAGAAGCTCTCTCACCTCTCTGAAACACACTCATGAGATTTCACTCATTTCCATAGCAGAACACCATCCTATCTCTCTCTCTCTCACGTACACACATACATACACTGGAGAGGGAGGAGGTAGTTCAAAGCCTTGCTCTCAATGAGGATGGTGAGGGCTGCTTTGATCTCTCTCTGACTAATTTGAAGATGTTCAGTTTAAACCTACAGGGAGAGGAGAGACGGGCTCCCATATGCTGCAGTGCTGTACCATTCACTCCCGCACTAATCACATGCTTAGCCGCCCTCTAACGCCCAGACTGAGCATGCTCGCCACCATCCACCTCAATGTTGCAGAAACAAGGTACTCTGTTGGCCAAGTGACACGTCAATCAAGGCATCTTGACGGCGCATCCAACACAGTATTACTGTCTTAGCATCAAAACACTCCATAATAAAAACAACAACTGCTAGCGCAGAAGACAGGACGGGGACAAGATGGTAATCACCGGCTGAGTGGAGACGTTTACTGAGAAAGAAACAGTTTGTTACACCAACATTTCATCAGATGCGCATTTGACAAAAGAATCGTCTCTTCTCTGCTCTCGAGCACTGCGGCAGCATGCAGATTTAGGAGAGAAGAAGAGATATAGAAAGGGGTGGGGGGGCTGCATGAATAATTGTTGAAGATATTTTTACTGTGACCCACTTTAAAGTCAAATTCAAACCTCTTAAAGGAGCAGCGCTTCGTTCCTCTCCGAGACAGAAACTGCGGAAAACTGAGATTCCAAAGAAATAGATTTACACTTTGTAAAGTAATATTAATAAATCATATTTTTTGGTTTTTCAATTAAAACGAGAATTTTAATATATTTAATATATTTCCTATACAAACTATATAAACTATAAAGTGCATTATAGTTAAACATCATTTTGTTATGACTATAAAGCAAAATGTATTTGTGTGGTTTTCTGGTGATTTTTTGTGTGTGAAAATTATATGCAAGCCAAGCTTTTCATGTGCAAATTCTACACATAACTGAGGGATTACTTTTAATCACAGATTATACATGCAACATATATTCTGTCACACACACAATCTTTAAACACCATCATGACTACATCAGAGTTCCTTTTATTTCGACCTCAACACACATACACACAAGCTCCATCGATCGGAGAAGCCATTTGTCCCGTCACACAAACATCTGGCTGGAGGGCCTGGTATGTGCGATGCAGGGGACAGATGAGCTGTCACTCTGTCTGATTGATGACTTTGGTCGCTAGAGCACGGTCACCATGGTGATAACAGGTCAAAGAGGCCAGAGAGGTCACACTGAATTTATTCCAAAATGTACTGAAGCACAAACAAACAAACAAAGTGCATATAGAGAGAACAGCACTTCAGGTCAAGATGAACTAAGGGTAACCGGGGACATTTTGTAGCGTGCTCTACAGGCATGCATTATTTAACATATTTAACATGTTATTCAGAATGTAAAAATATATATGTATGTACTATACATTTTATAGGCCCTATATATATATATATATATAAAGTATAAATGAGATGTCATATAATAAATATAAATTTAAGAAGAATTCTAATAATGTAGCTCATTCAAAAAAAGTATATATTTCATAAATACATTTATAAAAAATGATTTTAAATGTTTTTATAAAAGAGCCCATTTAAAACCCATATTAAATATATAATGTTTTATTCTTAATCTGCATCCATATGTTGTTAATACTTTTAATAATATTAATAGTTGCAGTTATAATATTGATTATGAATAATATTATTGTAATTATATTTTATTTAAAATGTTTTTGTTATGATCTGTAATTGAAGCCTGCAGTAAAATTTTTTTAGTTTAATTAATTTTAAACTAAATTTAAAAATACATTAGTAAAAAAGGGAAAAAGGCCTGTATACAGTATAGGACATACACGGTTTTATAGTGTTTAAGGACAATGCATTATCACAAATATATGACTAATCCCTCCTGTAATCTGTAGATCTGCTTTACAGAGACCTGCAGTATACCCCCATCCCCCCCAAATACACACACACACACACACACACACACACACACACACACACACACACACACACACACACACACCTCCATTGCATGATTGACTTGATGAAATGACATGATTACATTTAAAGTCAAATTAATGTTTTTACCAGTCAGAACAACCTAAAATGTCCTTACTCCACTCTAAAAACAGTTGTGTTAAAAACAACACATTTTATGTTCAGTTAAGAACTGTCCTTAACTGACTATTTTATTCATTTCACACAAAACCAACACTTAAAATAAGCATAACACAAACAGTGTGTTAAATGAACACATCCTTTTAAAGAGCGTAGTCAGTTTTTCTAGACATGTTTGAGTACTTTGTTTGGACTCACCGCCGCGTGTGTAAGTACCTATATGATTCAGACCAACAACATCAGTACGAGCTACATCCATCTGTTTTAGCTTTAAATTCAGTCACTTCACAGTGTTCTTATGAAGAGGTTTCAGGCAGCAGACAGGAGGTCAATATTTAATGAAGTGACCCTCTTGTTAAAATGTTTTAAGCACTGCTGTCCAGCACTAGCTTTTAGGGCTATGGCTTTTATTTATTCATTTAGGACCCTCGCTCTCTCCCTCCCACACTTTCAGGCTTGGTAGGAAAGGCTGTGGTCCTTTTACGCTAAGGAATGACACTGCATCATTTTATATCATAGTCTCATCACACTGTACCACACACGCACACGCACACGCACACACACACACACACACACACACACACACACACACACACACACACACACACACACACAGTAATATGAAATGGTATTTACAGTAGTATTACCTAGTAATAATTAGTATTATCAGTAGTAATAGAAGTATTTATATAAATGTTCATTTTTAAATCTTGCTATATAGTTGCTAATTTTGCCTAAATCATTAACTTCATTTTTGCCTAAATCATTAACATTAACTAAGTTTTTCTGAAACATGCCTTTTAAAATCCTCTAAAATCTTTAAATGATAATAACTGAATATGCATATATTAGTTTTTCTAAAATATGTTTTCTTAAAAAATGCAAAAATATTCGATTTTTTACTTACTTAAAATAAATATTTTTTCCACTATAGCCCACCCCATAATACTTGAGAGTAAAAGACCCATTTTGCTGTTTGTATATTTACAGATTTTTACTGAAAATACAGTATAGTGGTATGTGTGTGTGTGTGTGTGTGTGTGTGTGTGTGTGTGTGTGTGTGTGTGTGTGTGTGTGTGTGTGTGTGTGTGTGTGTGTGTGTGTGTGTGTGTGTGTGTGTGTGTGTGCGTGCGTGTGTGTGAGGAAAGAGCGATTGAGATGGGACAGCATAATTAAAGACGTCACACTCACACAGTGTCCATACCAACTCAGCACATCAATAATATCAGAAGCAAAAAGCTAAGAGCCAACTTCAGATGTTCAAAAACTCTTTATTTTGCCAACAACTATTAATTAAACATCATCACACAGATCTAAAGAGTTACCATCAAATATTTATGCTGGGAATATTGAAGCATGCAGAATAGAAAATGTTAAATGTGGCACAAACCCATGAGAAAAAGTGTCCATGTGTGCAGACGCACATACATGCGCATTAACATGAGAGTGTAATTTGAAAGGACAGTTTTTCTCCTGCGTGTGCTTGTGTGTCAATGCACGTGTATGTATCTGATCTGAATATGTAGGTCAAACAACCATATATGGAAAGCCTGAAATCTGCCAACTTGTGTACGCTTGAGTACACACACACACACACACACACACACACCACACACACACACACACACACACACACACACAGCGATGCTGAAGCCAAATAACAGAGCGGATCTGTACGAGCACAAGTCTATCAATCCATTATTTTTACTCAGCATTAAAACTTTGCTGTTAAGGCTCCACAATGTCTTGCACTTAAAGAAAACTTTGAAACCATCTTTAAACCTTCTAGACAATAAGAGTTAGGTTTAATGTTGTCGACGCCTTTTTTCTTAAAGAAAAAAATCCACCCTTGTACTTTACTCCATGAGTATCACTGAAATATTTCACTGATTTTATTCATCCTGGATTTTTAATTGGATTTTTCCGCAATGGTTCGTGTTCGGATATTTTATTCGTCAGTTTTTTTCATCTGTTAAATCTCAACCCCTGCTGATGAACTGCACACATTTGTCCTTACAAGTCAGCATTATCTGGCAGACACAGAGAAAGACAGAGAGAAAAAAAACAGAGGAACAGATCGAGTCAAATACAGTCAAACAGAACATTTTGGAAAAATGTATCGAGACTAAATGTGATTAGGCTGTTTGCTCCATGCTAACAGTAAAATGTAAAAACAGGCTCATTAGCATAGAGACAGGTTTAATCAAATCAGTTGTGGGTACAAATTAGCCGGTGAGAGCATAATCAGTTAGGAATTAATTAGGAACAAAACGAGAAGATGAAAATATGGGAATCCTGGCATCTGCACATTATCTTCTGGTCACTGGACTCTCTAAAGACCCTCCATCCATTCATCCATCCATGATTCTCTCTCTATCAGTAAGAGCAGCTCAAACACGTTTTAAATAGAATCCCGTTAAATATTGTTGGAATGTGTATATGACCTGCTACATCCATCCATCCTCATTCCACTCATTCCTACAGTATGTCTACTACAGTACCTCAGCAAAATACCTTTGAATGTTCCTATTAAACCTTGCAATAAGTGAAAGAGTCATTACCGTGACATAATACTCTGCATATGTTGTAAGATCACGATACAGCATTTACATTACACGCTATGTGACAGAATATTGTTCCCAGAAGCTCCACTGCCTCTCCTGTGCGTCAGCAGAAACTTCTGAATGTGTTGAGACACCTCTTTCTCTCACCTAATCACAACATGCCTCATTTGAGGTGTAACCTGCTTCTCATTCGTACTGACAATTTTTTGCGACGCTCTGCAGAAATGAGTAAAATGGAGTTAAAATAACATCCGCAGCTCATCACAATACTTGTCTTATACTCTTATACTTATTACAAAGCTCTTAATGTCTTCTTATAGTGTATACATATGTATATATGTAAACGAAATTATGAAAAATCAAAAATAAAATGAAAAGGTGTTTACATCTTGTGAAGTGCTCAATATAGTTTGTAGAGTATAAAAATAATAAAAATAATTGTCTATGGAAAGTCCCCATAAAATTCAACTGTATGTGTGTGTGTGTGTGTGTGTGTGTGTGTGTGTGTGTGTGTGTGTGTGTGTGTGTGTGTGTGTGTGTGTGCGTGCGTGTGTGTGTATTTTCTTTCTCTTTCATTCGCTTTTTGTAAAAACTGTAAAAAGCTGACTCGACTCCATACCCCATCGTTTTAGCACAATTCGTAAATTTTATTGCAATGCTCTTGACATCACGATATTCGTCCATATAATTTAAATCCTTCACTTATCCTTCTCATGGCTTATCACAATATTTTACACTTTAATACCCTTGACAACTAAAGCTTACATCTTTCTGCTATACTTTAAAAGAAAAAACTCACTTCAATGCTCTGATCATTTGATCAATAATTCTCATATCCTACCACAATACTATTTACATCATTAGACATATAAATGGTTTCACCGAAAGCACTTGCCTGGCCTGAAGTTAACATCCGGTCTGTGTTTGTTGATCGGTCTGGCTAGTGGCTAATAATATAACTATTTATATTATTTAATCTATTTTATTTTGTATATTAATTTTAATAAATAAACAAGTTGATGAATGGGTCACATTTAAGTTTACCTAGACATACTTTTAACTTGCAAGCTAATGTCATTTACATGTTATTTCTTTTGCTTGTTATCAGAAATCATCTGCAAGGACTCTATTCTTTACGGTTGTGTACCTGAAGTTTGGGCCACGAAAGCATGCATGCGCAGTAACATTTATTTATGTTGTTGCTTTGAAACCGTCTACACAACGATTACATTTAATTGCGATGCTCTTTACTTCACAACACCCATATAATCACAATACCTGCCGATATTCTTTACGTTTAATCACATCTCGAGTCCTCCTCACATCTTATTACAATACCCTTGTTGACTCATCAAGCTCTTCACATTCCAGTACTTTTCACATCTCATACTGTAAGTATAAAGACGAGACAACATGAAGACAGATTAATGACTTGAATTAACTGACGATTAATTAAGCTTCATTTGAAGCTAATGAGCTGTTCTGAAGAATGGGCTGTGATTGGTCATGAGCTTTGCTCTCTCAGACAGGAGCGAGTGGCTCAGCTGTGGCACTAACAAGCCGCTAACGCTTTAACAAGGCCGCTGCCTTCATCGGTTTATGCTAATGTTATTAAATAATATTTGTTCTTTTCTCAGTATCGGCTCTTCTCCTTCACCCTTGTCTTTGAAATCGCGATAAAACAAAGGACTAGAGTTCAGAGAGGGGCTTTTGTTTTTAATGGTGTTAATTTCTTTAAGGTCAACAGGTTTGATATTAAGTTGTAGGAATCTGCATTGAGATTGACGTCCTCAAAGAAAACAGACCACACCAGCTTCACACATGAGGTGTTTTCAATAATTTAAAATGAAATTACAGTCTGTTATAATAAATAACTACCCCTCTGTGTTTAAAGCAGTGTGTGCGTATGCGAGACTTTCCCCTCGTGCGGGAGGTTACTTCTTTATTCAGACAGAGTGGTCCTGGCTTTGGTGTATGTTCACCATTGAGTGAGCATTCAGCCATGTGAAACCAGCTCCGCGTCTGCTCCGCGCTGATAACTTCACAGCAAATAGATGGCGGCCGACTCGGACTTCTTTTCAACGGCGCTATTATTAATAAAGCAAAGGGGGGCGGCCTTTAATTGGACCCACTGTCCCTCAAAGAAAAATCCCTCACACTAATTTCCTGCAATACTCCACTGCAGGCAGAATTATAAATACAATTGTGCAGAGCGACGCAAACCGGATCCACGTGTACGCTGTTCGTTCACTCGCCGATGTGCTGCGTTTGACTGTAAACACTATGTGATCGTAGTTTTAGACAGAGCTGGCTTTCTGTTCTGAAGTGTGCTGCGTAAGGCACTGTGTAAGAACTACTAAACTCAATTTAAGAAAATGACCTACTTTTACCTTTACTATCATTGGTGATGTCAAAGATCTGCACATGCTGCACTATAAAAAAATCTGGATCTCAAAAATGAAGAACGCAGTCTCACGGCAGATCGTGACATAGTCACAAAATGTATAATCTATTGATTCATGTTTATGGACACAAATTCCCTTTTCTTATGTCACTTAGCACAAAGGTTTTTTCATGCGACTCAGCACGACTTTCAATATACAAACTACATGTGTATATACATTTATATATATTTAGAACCTCGTATCAGGGAAAATCGTACATATTCTACGAGGTTACTATAAGCCACCCGTTACCCCACCCTAAATTTACAGACACAAAAGCAAATTTTGCTAAACGCACGAATTTTACGAGGTGGCAAAGCATCGCTAACACTCTAATATCACTAAACCTAATGTCGAAGGGTCAAAGAAAAGTCACAATAAAACGCGCGAATTAGCCACCTTGTAAAGTATTGTAGGAATATTGATATATATTTATACATATGGAAGATGTCATTTGGTGGTTTGGTCTGATGTGAGCATATTCCTTATAAATGGACACATGAAAATATTAATAAAATTATTTTAGGTTCTATTAAGAACCATACCTTCTCCATTTGTTAGGTATTATTACTTGTGGTTTGTGCATTTTAATTTATAAAGATCCTACAAAATTTCTCAAACACTTCTATAACGCTGACTGAATAGCAAACGTGTACATTAAATACATTAACAGAGAGTTTGTTTTTAGTTTTGACTACAAATGACACATAAATACTGTATATAATGCATATTTCAAATAAATAATCAAATTTTGTATTAGATACATGCATTTATTTTAAATCTTGTTTTCTTCTCTGTTAACTGTCAGGTGAGCACATCACATGTCTTAAACATACAAGACACATTTTTGTACATTGTTTCGTGTGTGTGTGTGATGTTTTGGTGAGAATGTTAATATATGGATGGTGTGTGTGTGTGTGTGTGTGTGTGTGTGTGGTGGGTAATCTGCCGGGTTGGAGGGGTGGGTTGTTGTCACACTTGTCCTGCGTGAAAAGCTGCTGTAGCACGCAGCACTGTAGCGATAGGCCGAGCTCATTAAAATACAGACAGTAAGAAACAAAAGCACGCATACTCACTGTGGCGTGTTCCTGTGTGATAACCGCCACGGTCCCTCATCTGAATTAACCAGGCTTTGTAGTCACACACACGCAAACATATACATACTGTATGCACACACTCAGACACACTCTCGTACATGAACTTTAGAAACCCATAGATAGCAATACAACCAATAAAATATACTAAATGCTAACCCCCCCTTTTTACTCTTTAAATAAGACCATAGATCAGGGTTTCCCAACTGGGGGTTTGCAAACCTCTATGGGTTTGTCTGGGAACTGCAGGGCATTTATGAGATTTTGATGAAAATGTCAATACAGAATTAAATTAAAATATCTGGGTTTTGTTTTAAATTAAAACTACAAAAAGAGAACACTTAAAACTAAAATATTTTTTAATTAACTAATTAATTAAATGTTAACTTGTCAAAATATGGTAATTTTACTAGCTTTAAATGTAAAATCTCAGGGGGATGTTCAAGTAAACCATGTACTACAGCGGTTCAACTGATACAAGATTGTGAACCCCAGCACAGCCTATCACAAGCTGAGTCCATTATCATTACAGCCTCATGCCTTCCAGTATACAAACCTTTCAACATAAAAGCATCAACAACCTTTCCAGTGTGTTGTACGTTAAAGTGGAGTTTCAATAAATGCCCTTGCGGCTAAACACAAGCTTGCAAATGTGATATTTTTTGGAGATAACAAAAACGTGAACAATTTCATGCTATGTTTTTTAACGCACATAGAGTTCACAAACTGAATCAAAATAAATGTGTCTGTGCTTTCACTTCAATGGTTTACATTTACATAACCAGACAAACCCTTAGGTTAAACTTCAAATGTACTACTGTAACTTAAAAAAGCCTTTTGCGTGTTCACTCTGTGCTGCCATGTGGTCAGTATATCTCATGTGACTCCTGAGAGAGAAGCAGGGAGAGAAAAGGTTTTCTTCAGCACAATAAATATAAGAGGGTGAGCCAAGGCTGGCCCCCAAGGACACCGCTGTGTGATTGGCCACCGTTGGGACAGGAAATCGAAGAAGAGCGGAGAGAAAGAAAAGGTGTGATTTCACTAGCTAAATTACCCACGGGACTGATGAGAGAAACAAATCAGCTGGTGAGAGGACCGCATCAAGAAGCCAATATCACAGAACATCTCTTCGACTGAAATATGAGGCCATCATACAGCAAAATAAAATAGAGTTTCTGCACGTTGTCATTTTATAGAACCAAAAAACAAAACCGTTGAAGAGACATAAATTACTGTTTTCCTACCATCATTTTAAAAAGCTTGCAAGTGCTTAAGCATAAATGCAAAGGTGAATGTGCTGACCAACCAACCAGAATTAGATTCAAGGTCACTTTAGCTGAAAATGTGTTTCTGAAAGACGAATTTGAAGGACGTTAAAACAATAATTCACTCAAAAACAATTAGTTTGTCATCATTTATTCACCCTCTTGACATTTTAAACCTGTATGACTTTCTTTCTTCTGCAAAACACAAAAGAAGATATTTTGAAGAATGTTAGTAACCAAAAACCATTGGTCTCCATTGACTATTGTATAGACACAAAACGACCAATGGTTTACCAACATTCTTCTAAATATCTTCTTTTGTGTTCTGCAGAAGAAAGTCATACAGGTTTGAAATGACAAGAGGGTGAGTAAATGATGACAGAATTTTCATTTTTGGGTAAACCTTTAAAAGGATTACACATAAATGTGATTTAGATTTTTAAAAATGTGACACATTTATTAACAGAATTAACAATATGCAACAAAATATGTAATGGAAATCTTTCAGTATTTTACAATACCATGCCAAATCATATTTAATTGACGAGATGGCTAATTTTAATGAATTCGTACTCATTCATACACTTTCGGACGATCTGCTTTCGCCCAAGTGATATTTAGATTTGGGGAGGTGGACCTTCCTGCTTGCTTTTTTAATAATATTAAGTTTTACATCAAATTCGTACGAAATAGGCACCTCGTAAAATAGTTTTTCTGTGAGATGAGGTTGGACACACACCCTGCTTCACCCTGCAATATGCCACAATGTCAACCAACCAACCAGCACTCAATACAAGGCAAATCCAGCTCCTTGCTTCCTTTTGCATCATTATCTCTTTATCGCACACATTTCTTGCTCGCCCACCCAAATGTTTTGTTCTAATTTCACCGAAAAGACCATGTTTCCCCATAAATGATTCAGCCCATTTGACTCTAATTCTTCAAATAGAAAAATCTCACTCTCCTTGTGTATCTTCAACTCGCCCCCCCTTCTTCAGATTTGTGAAAGATTCAAAAATATTATGGCAACTGCACTACAAATGTGAAAAAATTCAGATGTCAGTTTGAGCTGCACATATCTGTAGCACACAACTCACAGTTCACATCTGACACATCAAATCAGCAAAGGTCTCGCTACGGCTTGCATCAACGACACAATGCGGCATACATCCCCGCCGACTGAACTTTTCCCAATCCCTCTGTTCCTCTCTATTGTTCTTTACAAATGCTCTCCAACTTGATCTCTTGTGTTTCTCTATGTTCAACCCCTCTCTCTCCTATCACTGGCACATACAAACACGCTAGCGCACATGCTTTCATATGTAAATTGGTGAATCCAGCCTGAGAGCTGGTGCTAGTGTGCTAAATCATTAGCTCGGCGGTGACGGAGAGTGCCTCGTATCATTACATCTAATTAGAGCCTTTCTGTTTTCTATCAATTAACAAGAGCAATTAAAACCACTGTGGCGTGATTTTCAACTAAGTGCTGACTCAGGGGAAGATATGGAAAACAACGCATTCGGAGGATACACGTGCAAACAAACAAACACGTGAATCAAAGCAAAGTGTGAACGTTAACGTTTGCATAAATAACAACAGAAACGTTGCAGCAGATTAATATAGTCATTTATACATTCACTTATTAATAAACTTGGAGTTCAAGTGAATAATGTGTGGTACGAGTGTGACTGCGGGGGAAAATAAGGATAAGATAAGGATGGAAAAGTTCAGTTCACACATTTGAAGAGAATCCTTTTCACTCGTTCACACCAATAACAGGCAACAAGAACAAATGTGTGTGTGGGCAGATACTGAGGTGGTTTGGTTAGTTTGATGTGGTACAAATATATTTTAGATAATGTGCATCGTATTCAGATTTATATTTGAAAATATATGTATTTTTATAAATAAATGTGATAAAAACTGAGGTTATTGCTTAGTTTTATTTTTACGAAATGCATGCACAAATAATACTGTTCTATTGAATAAAAGTGAATATGAACTTGTTTTCTTTGCAATATTTAAGGTCTGAAAAAATACAGAGCATCTTTTCTGTTATTGTGACCTGTTTCTCCAGTTTTCATTTTCTGCAAATAAATGCAAATAAAAACAATATTTTTGTTTGAAATTTGGGAGAAATATTGTTAGTTGTCCCTAGAATAAAGCAAAAATTATAATTTTACCTAAACAGCAACCTACAACGTAAATTCTGAAAAACTGAAAATGGTCTTTAAAATGGTTGTAGGATAGATTTAAACGCTGGTCCAAAAGCACTTCCGGTATCAGTTTTTTATTTATTTATTATATATGTTTTTAAATCTGACATATATAATACAATTTTAAGGATATTTGTTTGACATTTTGATTTGGTTATAAATGTTCTGTTCGTTGTATTATGTTTAAGCATTTGTGTAGTGTTAAAAACCTGAAACAAGTTCTTCTGGACCAGCGTTGAACCAGCATTGTTTACATCATCCAAGGAGGTCTATATATATTTTTAGATGTAAATAAATATTAGTAAATAAACAAATAATACATATGTTTTTTAATATATTTAAATAAAGTATGGAACAAACCTACATAAATCTTCTTGTTTCCATGGCTACTGGCCATATCGATGATACCATGAATAACATTTTATTGACAGGGGTATGTTGATTTTTCTTGACAGTGTTTCTGTACATCTACAAATGTAAATGCAAACACAATTCCACTTTCGCATTCACATGAAATTTTGAGCACCTCAGTGTTAATAATCTGAAGTGCTACAAAGCTTTGTGTGTGTGTCTGCGTTGATGAGCGTGTTTGTGTGTCTGTGTTGTGTGCAAATGCAGTGTGGCCTTGGGTGGTGGGGGGTGTATGATTCAGCACCAGACATTTGGCACGTGCCATCTCTCTCTCTCACACACACAAACTAGCGCATGCACCATAATTCCTTGTTCTCCGAGGGGGTGATGTGGAGGAGGGTGGAGTCAGGTGGGGACAAACATCCCATCCCCAACTCTACCCTCCATCACTGCAAAATGAGGCAAACAGAGCCGCTTCGCTCTCTCTAATTATGTCGATGGGGTCAAAGTTCACCAGTGAGGGGGTACGATCTGAATTTTCGGGGCGAGATTTGGGGTGACATTACATTTGGTATGCAGATCAGCATAAGTGTGGCGGTTTTGTCCTCGCGCATCTGCGGGCGCTTTCCGCGGGGGTCACGGGGGGGCAACGTCTGCGTGCGCCAGCCGGCCTGGGGAGGGAGTGAAGGTTAAAGAGGTCGAGATTCTCATGGGACTGAGACGACACATCATCATGCAAACATTCATTCATACACAAACTGATAAGGACAAATGTGGCGCTGCCATTGACCTTTTTACCTTAACCAACCTTGACCTTAACAGAAGGAAGACAATTGTTCTGAAAACAGTGTTTAGAACGGATCACCATTACTTTTGTGGATTCAGTGATCCTACACTGGAGTCCACCATTACCAGATTCACTCTCAGTGGTGCTGCGGTAGAGCTTCACAGGTTTGTGTGCTCGTGACACACTTCCACAGAGGCACTAAAGAGGGGAGGTGCTGCCGAGCCATTTTCAGGACAGATCCAGAGACAGATCATCTCAAGTCATTGGTGACATATCCGCTTATAAGCGGCTTTACAGCCAGGGTTAGGGGTTTGTTAAGACCAAGCACCTGCGTTTTGATTTCTTTCTTATGCTTGCAACCAGTTGTGCTAACATATCCATGCGATTTCTAAGCAGCACCCAATCTGGAACTTGTCCAAGGAGTCAGCAAAAATATAACTGACATACAACACATCTCTAAGCCGACTGCGGAAATGAAACGTGAATATCCTTGATTTGGTGTTTAAAGGAGTGTGTTACACTTACAGTAAGAGTGAATGTGTGACAGATGGCCACAGATTTTGGCGCTGTGGATAAATGTGTGTGCGAGTGTTTCCTCAGTATGTAACCATTGCACCAACCACCAAACCCAAAACCAAGCGTGTTGCTGAAGGTGCCCTTTTCTGCTCCTAATCAAAATATTCATCCCCCTTGTCGGGTTACTAAAAATGTTGAGCATGATCATTTCACGTCATACACAAATGGTGGCTTACAACATTACCTCCATCATCCAAAGTCAACCTCTATTTCTATTCACTTCTTTTAAATATTAATATTACAATCTTTATTAATGAAACCGTCCAGGCACATGCCGCTCAGATTTTGAGCTAAATAGATTTTATGTGCAGTTTCCAAACGTTACATTTGAAATGCAAATATATTATTTTATACATGAAAGTCATAAAATGTGAATGTTATGCTTTATGTTTTCAACCAAAACTTCTCACCAAACCAGGTCACCAAAATTAAGTAATATTTTTTCCGCTCAGTCTATGACCTTGCACTCTCTCTTTGCACTAGAGTGCCTCGGTTTATCACTATTCTTATTTGAAGATATTATCATTTATTTATTTTGATTTACAGTTAACATCCCCATGTTTCTGTCTAACTCGCTGTTGTGCCCTTTATACCTTATTCCTCAGTTTAATTTCGACTGTCTCGCTGCTGGTGATAAAGAACTAACAGATAACACACATATCTTGACTCTCTTGCTCTCTTTGTAATTGTCTCTCTTTATAAACTAGTGCAGATTTATTGCAAACAGAGAGCAGTAGTTATTCACAGTATTAGAAAATATGTAGAATTCATGAGATTTATTTTGTACACAGATATTGTGCAACAGAGCTCAGAGCTCAAAGAAATGTTCAGCACGCTACAGAACTCTCAGTGCATTCCCCTGGCAGAATTACATCAAGATAACACGACAAGATGAGCACATGGTGAAAAACTAAAGCATTTTATTCCAGTTTCTCCAGACGAGCAGATTTCTGCACATTTCCACAACTCTGCAGTCACCTTTCCTCTTCCTTCTCACTATTTCTGGGTTATTTTAAACCATACTATGAATCTAGATATGTTTAGATAGTAATATGATCATTTATAAATTCTGAATTGTCACAAAAGTCATATGAAGCACTGCCACTACCATCAGCAGTGACTTACAAAACAACCTTGAACTACACTTCCTGACAGAACAGACACTTTAACTTAAATCATTAGAACTGACACAATTACAGGTTCACCTTCAAACCTTTGAATTTCACTCGTTCTTTCACGGTCTTAATTCCAAAGCATGTTTTCTGGGCATGTAAGAAATGGAAGTCTGACAGGACAAGTTACTATAAGGAGAGACCAGGAGCATTTTCCTTCAGCCTGTAGACCACTCTGATTTTACCATACCATTTTTTTGCTACAAGCAATATTGCATTATTTAGTAACTTGTCATATATAGCATTTGTCTTCAACTTTGTCTTTCAATAACTGGTTTATCTTTGTCATTTAAAACTAGATGAATAAGTATATAGGAGTACAGCAATTTGGGTTGCAACTGAAATGGTATATTACTAAATAACAGAGGGACTCTGCATGAAGTCCTGTCCACTTATCCAGAATGTTCCATATTTTAAAGCCTCTGCATTCATATTCCCTAGTCAGTTCTGGGTGGTCTAGTAAAATACATATTCTGTTATAGAATATTTATGGTGAAACTGAAGTGCATTCATACCTCACTCTGTTCAGCTCTTTCACTGAAAGCATTAAGTCGTCACAACCTTGGTCGGCCACAGCTTAAAGATGAGACTTTCAATGGCTATTTCACAGAAACCTGCTTAAAGTGCCAAATACTGACATAAAGAGCCAGGAAATAGCAGAGAAAATTGAGAATAAAGATGGAAGAAAACAAAACTACAGCCTCAGAATGCTTAGGTCTGAAGTCTCTCTTTTTCTCTGCTCTCTAAAGCAATGTTGAACACTCATCTGAGACAAAAATGCACTAAAGAAAGGAATGAAATAATGTGGAGAGTCCTATTCTTCTAAGTTACTATATCAGTCTGCATAGATACAAAACTGAAAAACACACATGAAGGCTTCATAAAAGATAATGTGACTACAGCTAACAATGCCATGTCGCGTATACCTGCAGTAACATTGTGGGATCAAATTGACAGAGAACATTCAGTATGTGTGTTTGACCCATAAAAGTATTATTCTATTAAAAAATGTATTATTCTATTATTCTATAATTGTATTAAATAAACAATTAGTTGAATTTTACTGTATATTCATTTTATTAAATGTATTAAAGTTGTTGAATGGGTCGTGTAACTTTGGCGCATTTAAGTTTACTCAAGTAACGGTTCTTCTACTGGTAACCCAAAATAATACTGACTAGACATACATTTAACTTGCTAGCTATTGTCATTTACTTGTTATTTATTTTGCTTGTTATCAGAAATAATCTGCAGGGACTCTATTCTCTGTGGATGTGTACCGGAAGTCAAGTTTGGGCAACAAAAGCATGTATGGGCAGTAACGTTTGTTAATTGTTGTTGCTTTAAAACTGTCTATACAAGCAGTCTCTCTTGTTTGTTTTTCAAAAAATGTGTTTTTCAAATGTAGTATTTCAAAAATCTGCTTCTTTTTCTTGTTCTTAACAAATATATCTGTTCTATCACCATCCACCAAAAATATGCCCTCGGTGTAGAGATGTAGATCTCAATGCAAATTGGAAGCGTTTCAGGTCTCTCTAGCAGTGGTATATTAGGAGGGGAACAGGGGGCGGGGTGTGCGGCCCTGGGTTCTCCCTAACAACATTACAATGAAAAGAACAGGCGGCGAGGAACGACATTGTCATTAACCTTTGCCGCGAATGTAAATCAAAGCCCGTTCACGCAAATTACGCCAATTCCACACAACCCTCCTTTAAAGACCCGACCAGAAATCTGCCAGATAAATGACGAGGAGACGCGTGGGGAATGCACGCACAAGCTCAATGGCCTTAATGTCTCTGTCTCTAATATCTGTTTATGATTCTCTTGTTTCTTGTGAAATTTCTCTTCCAGCTTTTGTTGTGCTTTTAATGTTATTACTTCAGTCGCAATTATAGACCACAATGTTGCCTTACACAAAAATAAGACACAACTGTGATTTTACATCATCACAAACACAATCACATTCATTATGCTCGACGAAGCCACATTAACGCAACAAGAGATGCGTTTATCCCGAGTTGACAGCATGTGATGGATGGACAGCTGCCGCGTCTGCGCGCTCGGTTGGGACGTCGACATATTGCACGTCATACAGAAAGGTAACAAATTCACCAGGACGGCTCGAACCATCTGTCTGCGTGTCCTCGCTCTAACAAAAGAGGTCACCGCAAGTCAAGACACTCTGCACCCGTCTATTGTCCTGTCCTCACCGTTTAACCGGCAGTTGCAGACATCTGAAAAAGCAGCTAAGAACATGTTAGGTATAAAAGCTCCTACTTATTAACCTTGGGTGTGATAAAACAAGAAGATTCAAAACAGGCAATGAGTTTGCAAACATGCTGAAATTCAATTGTATGAAAATGCAGTCATTTGGTGTGGAAGGAAGAACAGAGGAACTTCAAAAAAACACTGTGAGCTTTCGTACATCGTACAAAATGGAGGCAGTTGTGTGGGCCTGCACGCACAAAGCAAATCAAAATTTTCCAGCGAGCACGATAATCCCTGCACTGTCCTGAGGGAAAATGTGTGTCTCTCCCTCTCTGTCTTTTAAATTCATGTGAGACTCATAACCATCTGGCTGCCGAAGAGATTTATTTTTGTTTGAATTAAATATGATCGTTTTTGAATCATTTTGTATCATGAACAGGCGACCTCGTGAGAATGAAATACCAAGCCAAAATGATGACCGGTTTTAATTCTCTATTTCTTTTCACTAGTTAAATGTGTCACATTGTAAATTTATATCGACTCATCGCCAACAGACTAAATCTAAACAAACACGCTTTGTTTGAATAAACTATTCCGGTTTTGTAATGTAAAAATGTGTACTTTCTCTACACTCTGCTAAGAAACAATATGCATAGTGAAATTAACTGAATTTAGATGATGTTCTATGTAACATTTTTATTAAACATACACTAATAGATCAAGCAATCGATGCACCTCATACAGGAAAAGTGTATTTAGACATACAGTATGTATGGCGTGAAAAAAATTAAAAAGAAAATCTCAAGACGTCTCTGTTATTGCCCCTTAATATTTTGGAAGCACACGTTTATTGTTACAAATCCAAAATATTGGAGCCATGGGTCGATTTTCAATTATGGTTTTTGATAATAAAGAAAAAGCAGCAGTCAAAGCTCGCTGTAATGCTGCCAAACTTGCCCCCACTGTTAAACTCGACTCCCAAAACACAACCTCAAAACACCTCTCCTGCAGTTAAGCTTTCTATCTCTCTATTCATTTCTTCTGCAGTAAATGAAAAACCAAAGAAAAGAGAAGGAAGGTCAAATACCTGTCAGAAAAGAATTGAGAGAGAGAGAGAGAGAGAGAGAGAGAGAAAGAGAGACGATCAATACTGGATTTTGTGATGCTTTTCTCTGTAATAGCAGCTAACCGTTTGCTGCAAGAAAGCCATATTTCTCTTAGCTTGCGTGTGATAAACTGCACGTGTGCACACGCATGTGCCGGTCGTATTTTCAGTACAATATGAGGGTGCATTTGCTGTCATTTACCCTCTTCGCCTTTCTGCTCTTCCTCCATTTTAGATCTGCTGTCTGCACACAGTATCACTGCTTCCTTACTCAGGACCAATCAGAGTGTGTGTCAGATTAGGATGTTTAATCCTGGTGTAATCCCTCTTCTGGTCCACTGGGTGCAGATAGCAGCGAATGTATAGATACAGACAGTCACAATATGTAGAGGAAAGAATTTACAGAATCATTCAGTTAACTTAAATGAACATGCAAGTGCAATTGTATTGAACTTAAATGCACATGGCACTAGGGATGCACAATATATTAGCAGCCATATCGGTAAAAAATCAGGCCGATATTTTAAAGTTGATAAATTATAAATAATTTCCTCTAGTTGAATGATTTCTGTCTTGAGACCTGTTATACTTGTGGTTATATCAAAAAAACATTTTCTGGTTTGCACTGAAAAAAACATATATAATTTGTTTATTAAATAAAAATTTAAAAAGTTTAAAAGTGAAAGAATCTTTAACTAGTGTAAAGGTGGGGAAAAAGAACTAAATGTTACCTTGCTTTCTGCAGTCAATGTTTTAAAAAAAAAAAAGCAGTTGTCCAGTTTTGAGTTTCAGGCTCAAAAGAATTTTATATTAATATTGAGATTCTATATATCAGCCAACATACCGTTATTGGCATTAATTGTTAATGAATTATTAGCCAAAAATTACATATCGGTACATCCCTGCATAGCATGCTTTCTTCGCAACCAAATTATTTTGGTGGCAATAAAAAGGTTCGGAGTCTGTCATCTAATCGGTTACTTTAGTGACACTAACCAGATAAAATGATAGCTAGAGGTGAGCAAGCTATCAAAAATACAAAGCACAGGACAGACCTTTTGGCCCTCATTGTTTAAGGAGAAGTATAACTGGAGGTTTTCAGAGTCACACAGCAGATTTTAGTTTTAGTTTCAATATGAAGCAAAAATCATTCTTCAATAAAGAGTAAGCAAAAAATCAAAGAAATGAAAAAATTGACCTAGCCTAGCGATTAGCCCAAGTTTGAATTTAGCTCACAACATTTTTTCCATCACTTCTTATCATACAAATATTTAAATTCAAACAAGAAAATATTAAATATATGGATTTTTAATATATAGAATTATCATGTAAATAAAGACTTAATGGGCAGTAGCACAGAAAAGGACCTCCACAGGGGAGGGCAGGTGTCTCACTGGGGAAAAATGTGACATTTGGAAACCGGGGGGTTGGGGAGGGCAGGCGTTGAGAACAGAGAAATGCAGCTGGCAGTTATGACCTGACCTTTAACCCCTTCGTCCAGCCGAGGCTTCGACAAGCGCGTGTGTAAGATAATTAAGGTCTGGCTTTCTCTAAGAGCAAGATTACGCCTCAGTGTTGGAGATGATGTCACCTTATAGTGGCTTCAGCCCTCAACCTGTCAAACACACACATTTATCTAAGATGAAGGATGTTACAAACATAATTTACATTTTGATCTGTTTTTCCTATGGGTAAATACTGCAAATAAAGGGTGTTTTTAGCCTTGTTGAGACCTAATATATATGATCCAATCAATGAGTAACTGCTCTATGTCCTGCTCCATCACTCAAACATCATGAAAGCAATCTTGAGGTAAGGAGAACAAACGTGAAGGGAGAGGGGTAGACAAGCCAATGGCATCTGAATCTACAAACAAACGAAAGGATAATAAAGAAGCGAGAACATCAGCAGGACGTGGGAGAGAGTGAGTGAGAATCAGTGCTGACGAAAATGAACAAGCAAAAACTAAAACTGCAAACAAACATGACTCACTGCTGTTTTATGACACCATATTCAGTATTTGTGATTCAATCATTTTTACCAGTTATATGATAAAGTCTAAACCAAATAAAACAATTAGTGGTGCTTGCTATGTCAAGCATCCTTATAGTTATTACTAATTTACATTTATTCATTTAGCTTTTATTCAAAGTAACTTAGAAAAGTTGGGGATTTCAACCAATCTGATGTACAAAAAGTATTACACTACGCAAAGCATAATTTGTAGCATATTGTGTTGGTTTCCCGAAACCATTGTTCCAACAAGGTTAGAACTTACATACATCATGCTTTTGAGCAAAATAACAAGCAACATGCAATACATTCTATATCCATTAATCTAAATAAAAAAATCCTTTATATGTCTTTCAGTTTGTCAAAAGAAATAAAGTGCTGTTTTTTAATAGTGTACACCCTAGAAACAACCTAGCAACTACTTAGAACACCCTAGCAACTACACAGAACACCCAAACAACAATCTAGCAACTACTCAAAACACCCAAGCAACAATCTAGTGTGGCAGTGTAGAACATTGCCCCAGTCTATTTTTTGTGGCCACTACCACCGTCACACTAGCAACTACTCAGAACACCCTAGCAACAACCTAGCACCTACTCAGAACACCTTAGCAACAACCTAGCACCTACTCAGAACACCCTAGCAACAACCTAGCAACTACACAGAACACCCTAGCAACAACTCAGAACAACCTAGCAACTACTCAGAACATGATAAGGTATATCTGGGAATCGTTCTGGTTAGTTTTATGCTGTCAAGCAGCACTCATCATTTTCTTCAAAAATTTGCAACTCTATATTGGGCATCCACATTCAGGAGGGACATCTGACTCACTCCCTCACTCCCCCACAGGTGGATGTATTTATAACACAACACATAGAGCGCATAAAAAGTGTTAGAATGCAAATAGACAGAACTGACGCCCTGCTTTGCACCGCGCAGGCCAATCCCTGCATTGTCATCATGCCATGACATTCTGCAAGGAGTGTGTTTTACCTTACTTTAAATAAGCCATGAGAGTCAAAGGAGGACAAATGAACAGAGGATACAAGGGCAAGCAACTTTGAGCTAAAGAGATGGAGCTCTTTTAAATTATCCTAGCACTGACCTAAACACATCCATTCAAACCCACCCGCATACAAATAAATAAATTCACACATGCACGCATTTGAGCTCTTTCGTTTGCCGGCGAGAGGCTTCGGCAGATTGGCTTCATCACTTCCTCCCTGCACAATACGCAGAGAAAATAAGTGATAGAAGCGACAGGAGAAAGGAGGATTATGTCTGGCGAGCAATCAAATAAGCACAGAGAGTTTTCCAGGGAGACTGACCTCTATGGTCAAAAAGAGAGAGACATAGTGAACAGGTAAGTAGGTGGTCATTTCCATATGAATGTGTTTCTAAAGCACAGAAGGAATAAAAAACAGGAAAACTGGCCTGTTCAGCTAAATCAAACAGGAGTGCTCTTAAATACATGAATAAACATGAGTTCTTCAGCCCAACAGAGAGTCGAACGCACATCTCACCTTTAAGTGAAAAGCTGCCTGGTATTAGGACTTAATGTAGAAAAGTGAGAGGCATTTTCTGTAGCTGCATATAAACACAGTGAGACACAGAAAACACAAACACACACACACATCCTATCACATACCAACACAGATATAAGCTCACATGAGAGCAAACTGATGTTGAGGCAGATAGCTGTTGTCTTCCAAAACAAACTATTAATCCAATTCAAATTTATTTAAGGGAGCAATGTGGAGATTTTTGCGGCACCTAGCGGTGAGGTTGCGAATTGCAACTAAAGCAGCTCACTCCACCGCTACCTCCCCCCATTCGGGGCACTATGGTGGCTGAAACGGGACAAAGACATTTTCTTCTTTTTTGTCGAAGGAGATAACATATTTACGAAATGCGTTTGTCCGTTTAGGGCTACTGTAGAAACAACATGATGAATTCCATGTAAAGGGACCGACGGTGTATGTAGATAGAAATAGCTCATTCTAAGAAAACATAACGCTTTATTATGTAAGGTCTTTATATACCTCTGAAGACATAGTTATGTATATTATATTGCATTTCTTTCAATAGATCTGACTATCAGCCCATTATTATTAGATTTAGCTATGTATGTAGAAGGCCTTGTAACTCAGTTATTCTCTTAAAAGGAATTCACCCCAAAATGAAAATTCTGTCATCATTTACTCACCCTCTTGTCAAACCTGTATGGCTTTCTGTTTTCTACAGAACACAAAAGAAGATATTTTGAAGAATGTCAGTAACCATTTATTTCTATTGTATAGACACAAAACCAATGCAAGTCAGTAGGTATCCCCATTGTTCAGTTACCATACCATAACTTGGAAGCTCATTCTAAATCTTGGGAATTTTTTTTTGCCTATACACAAATTCATTATAAATTACTACAAATATTTCATGTAGAAATCTGAATGAATAATATTGATTCATCGTTATTAAATAAATTATTTTAAAATGGTTTTAGATGGAGTATCACATTTCACGACTTTTCAAAAGTATTTCGTGTACGCACACCAACATGCCCACACAAGTCAAATGCCATTGAATTGTACATGAGTTATTCACACAATACACAAACACATTCCTTCTCAGACTCTCAAAATGATTCAAATTAGGCCTTTAGTACACACTTACACATCACATGCTGCAAATCTCAGCACCTCTAAACCGGCCATTAAACACCTGTCAGAATGTGCTGGACAAAGATCAGGTGAGAGTGTGTGAGATGAAAATGAGATTAAAGTGAGATCTTAGGGCCACCGGGCAGCAGGAAAGACCATTACCTCTAAGCGATGTGTAAGCTGCCCCACTTTAACATGTTAGATAATACAGAGCTCAAGAGGATCCTCTACTCAGAATAACTGTGAGAGAACAACAAGAGTCGCTACATTCCAACACAAATACAATGTGCCCTGTAAAGTCATAATGTTGTATGACACAACAGCCCTTTTGTGAGGGTGCACTGTCTTTGATTTTTATACTAACTAGTTTTAACAATGGTTTGGTGGGTTTATAGTGCATTTTACAGTACACAAATTTCATAGTAAAGGTAACAATGGTAGCAAAGAAGTATTTTTATATAAATGTGAAATGCTCTGTAGCTTTATGAATGTTAATGACTAGATGAAATTTAAAGTTTTTATTTCTGCATTGAGCAGCAAATTTCAAAGAGATTCTTTTTTTTCTTTCAAACGGCAAACATCCTTTTCCGTGTACCATGATCTGTTACTTGCTAGCTGGTGGCGGTGATATTAAGGAAAAATATTTTAGAGCGTTATACCTTTTTGGTCTGTTTTCCCAAAAGAGACTGTACATTTTAAAAGCATTTATCTCCTAAAGGTTAATTTTGTCACCGCTTCTGAGTAGTTACACTAGCATATCGATATCGATAGACAGTTTATGTGACAAAGAGACAAAAAAGCTGTATTCATGGGGTCTCCTGCTGAGAGTGGACAGACCATTAAAATGTAACCTAAACACAATCAAAATCATAGAAAATAAATCCAAAGGAATTTTCACAACAACTGCCATCATCCAACTGCCCCCCCAACCCTTTTTCTATCTCACCCTCCCTCTCTGCCTGTGGAGAGCTCGGAGAGATGGGCACGGTTGCTAGGTGACCGGTTGTGGTTGCCATGGCAACTTTAAGTGGAACAGCTGGTCCAATCAGCATAAATTGCGGGCAAGCAAAAAAAAAAAGAGAGAGAGAGAGAGAGAGAGAGAGAGAGAGTTCTGCTGAAACATGCGGGATAGTGAGAGGGATGGAAGAGGAGAAGTGTAGAAAAGGAGAGTCGAGAAGAGGATGCAAGATAGAGAGAAAGAACCAGAAGACGAATAAAAAGCCATCTTGGATTAAGCGAATGGAAAGGCAGAAAAGGAGAGGATGTGAGGAGAACATTGTGAAATTTACTTTAAAGACAGAGAGGAAGTCAAACTCCTGGCCCCCATCTCTGTACCAAACACGGTTTATCCACTTTTAGCAAAAAATAGCAGCAGAAAAGTCAGAGTTTCAAGAAACCAATTCTAGCGATCCATTCAGCTGTATTGTGATTCAGAATCACAGTCAGAACTCCTCTGCAGGGATGCAGTAGAAATGTCTTGGTTGTCAGCATGCTGTGTGTGTCACACAGCACGGCGAGAAAAACAGAACTAAAAACCAAAGTAAAACAGCGCAAGATCAAGAGGTGTCCAATGCAAACACATCAATTGAAAGTCAAACAAATAATATTAGAAAACATATTGTGTCCGTGTATATAACTACATATTCTGACACCTAACACTAAAGATGTGATGCGAGGTTTGAAAGAAGAGACTTTTAATATTTCAACATTTAAAATGTAACAAAAGAAAAAAATCCCTAAAACCACTCCGAGTACACTACACTAGAAGTACACCAGAGTTTACACAGATATTTGTGCGAGTGCATGTTGATGCCCAATGGAACTTCCTGGAGTGTGTTCTCCCTCTTTTTATACCTGCTTGTGAATCGAAGTTGTTACGTATGACAGATATTTTAGAGAAGCAAAAAAACAGCAACATTTCTTGTGTGTGTAAACATACACAGCATCATTCTTATATGTGACCCAGTTTGTGAAATCCAGGCTAAATTCTGAGATAATGAGCATTAAAGTTTGATTTTAACTTAATTTCATTAAGATTTCAATCTTTGATATGATCATACTCGGTCAATATTAAAGACATCAAAGTTATATTTTCAAGAAATGTTCTTTACATTATTTAGGATGATTTTATGTAATAAAAAAACAGTAAGACACAAAATATGACTTTAGCTGGGTTTTCACACATATTTTAACACAATCATTCGCAAAATGAACCTGTGTAACTGTGTGCAAATGGGCTTGTTTAATGTATCGCAATAAAAATAAGAAAAGAGGCCGCTGGAGGAAAGCATGAGTCAGTGATGATGAGTTTGGAGGGATGAAAACCTTTGAGACGTGTGTTTGTACCCCAGTGCGAGATCCTGAAAGCTCATCGCACACTGTACGCGTTCGGTCTCATTCGGAGCACAAACAACGGTGCAACCACACAAACACGATTCGTTTGTTGTTTTTATTGTAAATCAGACAGAAAGATATTACTCCTCAGCTGACCATATCAGCACATCTTGGGCAATCAAGGTTTCCACGGAGACAACCGAACGGCTCTCCATGACAACAGAGTCAGATAATGGGTACAGCCATTAGATTGGCATAGAATGACAGGGAGTTGGAGGCTATATGAACTGTTTTAAGTTTACATGACTCATCAGCCAGGACATTAATAGGCCTGAAGTGGAAGAATGGTCCCTTAAACACTACAACTCGGATTCACTCCAAAACTAACAAAGCGGATTGATTCACAGGGACCCGTGATGCCACCAGGCCACAGCCAAAACCACCCTCTAACATCTTCCTCCGTTCTTTCTCCTCTGGGCTCGAACCCCCACCCTCCAACCTTCTGACTGAGCTCCTGACAGTGAGATGGCCTGCACTGGAGCTCATTGTGTTTGGTTACTGAAGCACATGCAGGAGCAGTTTATAGCACAATAAAACAGCACAACAGCACTCACAGGCTTTAATTGGATATAATAGCCGTAAATAATTCTGATCATTTCACACCTTCTCGTGGATACAGAGGGAAAGAGTGGAAATTATTTATCAGCCTGTTTTGCCAATTACCACGAGTCCCATCCGCACACTTGCAAACACATACACTTACATACACGCAGTAACCCGAAAATATTTCTATCCACTGTTGGCAGTAAACATGCCTTATTCCTTGTGATAACACAGCGAGTGCAAAAACGCAGGAGCGAGAACATTTGAGATCAGGGAGAAAAGAGAACAGAGGTGTGTGGCGTTGGAGACTCGTTGAGAGCCGTGCTATATCGGAGCCGCACGTGCCCTGTTGTCACCACGACAGCATTTCACGCAGAGTCCTGCAGTGTGGACCAAAGAGCACCAGCAAACCCAGAATTCACCTCTAAAAGCCTGTTTAATACGAGGTCACCTGACACTACACGCCGTATACAACACGTGGATTTATTTCCAGAGGGGCATGTTTCACACCTCGTATTTTATCAATCATAAACCAACGAGGACATAGCATGCTTCTTAAGATTGCCAATTTACAGTAAGCATTACTTTAAAGAGAACATGACATGAGCCTCACATAAACTACATGTTTTGATGTATAGACAAAAATTCTGTCATCATTTATTCATCCACATGTAATTCCAAACCTGTTTATGACTCTTCTCCATAGAAGATATTTTGAGAAATGTCTCAGTGGTTTTGTGTCCATACAATGGAAGTCAATGGGGGTCAGTGTTGTTTGGTTACCAACATTCTTCAAAATTTCCTTTTTTGTGTTCAGCAGAAGAAAGGGGCAGTCATGGCCCAGTGGTTAGAGAGTTGGTCTCATGATCAGAAGGTTGCTGGTTCGATTCTCAGTGCTGGTGGGTAACGGCTGAGGTGCCCTTGAGCAAGGCACCTAACCCCCACTTGCTTACTATACAAAATGTACAAATGTATAGTACAATGTAATGTAAGTCGCTTTGGATAAAAGCGTCTGCCAAATGCATAAATGTAAATGTAAATGTAAATGTGAAAGAAAGTCATACAGGTTGTAATCTCATATGGGTGAGTAAATAATGAAAAAACCCTCCTTATAGTAATGATGCACACAAAACCTTTTGTATATGTAAAACGGTAGCTTGAATGAGTAAGACGATGACGTCTCTTGATTCCTCAGTAAATAACAGCAGCAGGGGAAAGTTAAATCGGTTTACACTCAGCACTGTCAGGTAACTTGCCGTCCGCGCGCACATTAAGGATGCATTCATCAGTCATTCATATACATCACAAAGAGGACACTGCATTTACATATACATCCATTGTGTATTGAGAACACCATGTTTAACAATGACGGTGCTCTGAATGGGAAGAAAATCATTCTCTTTATCTCACCCTTCCCTTTTCCCTCTCTCAGGTGAGAGGAAGCAGCTCTGTTACTCGCTGTACATAATTGCCCTTTTATTGTCACATCAGATTCATATCTGCCCTCCGTTACATCGTTCCGCGGCATGGCGCGTGGAGAGGGCCGATAAATACTGGAGAGACAGTCAATGAAGCCAATAAAATCACTAAGACCAATCACGTCCAATAAAGACAACCCCTCTTAATGTGCTTAGAGTGTCCGACTCTACCCCAGACCCCCTCCCCGTGCCCTGAGCTATAATAGTGGCCAACAGTCCAGTGATGTGGTATGACATTCAAAGCAATGCAGAGCGAGGCACTGAAATATTAAAAACCAAATCACGTTGTCATTTTACTTATTACTTGAAAGACTTCCAATATAGCCTACTTTGGATTAAGCTGTTTAATGTGAGGATTAAAATTATGGTTAATTTTATCTAATCTTTTTTACATTTGTAATTTTTGCATTATGGTTATATGGTGATATATAGGCTTTAAGTGAAAGTTTTTTAATCTACTTACTTTTTTAAATATTAAAATTGATTTTTAAATTTAAAATATTAATCAAATAATTAAATCAATATAAAAAATCTCCTGTCACTACAAGAAAATACATTTTGTATCTTTTTTTTATAATGCTAACAATATATATTTAAATATACATTTAAACACTATAGGGTTTATAATATTAAGGCTTTTAAAGCGCCACACCACACACTATTCACATCATTATATGGCAGAAGATTTTGCAATAACAGTTGTTTATGACTATATATATTATATATATTGTTTATATTTTTTATATTGTAATATATTTGTATGCCCTTCTGTAGCCTATGTGCACTCATCTATATATGTTCAAATGTGCTAAAATGTTGTTACAGCTATGCCATAACAATAAAGGTATTCTATTCTATTCTATTCTATTCTATTCTATTCTATCGATTCATTTAGTCTTTGGTGTGTATAAAAGTCAAGTATGCACGTGTTCAAGTGGGAAAATACAAATACGCACTTAAATGTATAGGTTACAGAATTATGTACACATTGGGTTTCTGTCACAGCAGTAAAGCAGTACGTAAATCTGAATGTATTATGCCTCATCAGTTTTTACTTTAGGTAATAGGCCTACCTTATCAAAAACATGTTGTCATCAGTCAGTCATCTCTGTGATGTGTTCTAATATGTCTGTCAAAACGTGCAGCCCTAAAGGACCTGACCTGGAAAAACAGAACATGGCAAAACCTGACCTTTCTGAATATGTCTGTTTTCATCCCCTCAGTCTTCCCCTCCCCCTTCAGTTCTTCACCCTTTCTCGCTGAGACCTTGGAAATGAGAGAAAGAGGAGGACAACATTGCTAACCGAATTCCAGCAATGTTTACCTATGCGAAGGAGCTTTGGCCAGGTTGTGTGTGTTTAAGGTGATCTATCTTCATTTATGATCTATGTGGAACTACTAAAAGAAATTACAACAGCATATGAAATAATAATTACAAATGCATTTTCTGGAGACATGGTACATGAACACTCGATCTCTTTTCTAGCCTTTACTGCTAGAGTCTATCATATTCATAATTCATAGCTTCTTAAACAGAAAGGTGACCTTTGTATCATTCCAGTAATTTAGGATGGAGTCCAGAGACTATAAATTAATGTCCGACTGAAAACTACAACCTATTCTGAGCAGACAGTTAAGATGCTTCAATGGCCACTTTCTTCATTACTGCGCTCAATTTTGGTTGACAAACTAATCAGTTTAAAAGATGCCTTACTAATATTAAATAAATGCATAATTAAATTTATACAATGAACACATCATATATAACACATAACCCTACTGTGTAACTAAATGTGTGCATTTTTTATCATTTATTTTTTAAGATTTTTCCCCACTACTATAGTAGTATCTTATGGAGTTTTTTCTTTTTACAGGTCACTTTCACCTTCTCATTGAAAGCTTAAATGTGGCCATAATTTCAGGCCAAATTTGAAACAACATGCTGTGCAAAGCATTATAAAAATATATATATATATTTAAAACAAATAAAAGCATTTCCCCTTTTCCAACATGAATCCGTTCCACGATTTAAAAATATATTTTTATTTTTCAAAATACAGTTTCATATTTAGTATGAAATAGTTTACACTAAAATAATTAATCATACTAATATTAATTCTTTTGCTTATTATTTCTTAAGCTTTAGCTCATAACACTCACTTTTTTATCTCCTTCTAAGGTTTTTTTCAGGCTATTGGTTTACAACATTGTTACTTATAAGAACCCCAGAAATCCAGTCAAGAAAGAGAGGGAGAGAATGGGAACATGAGAGAAAAGTCAAGAGCGTTGGGGAATTATTTCAGCCATTTCTGGTCACAGCTGTCCATGGCCTAATGGCTGTGACTAGCAACTGCAAGGAGGATAAAATCCTGTTTGTGTAAAAATAAGAAAGCAGAGCCTTCACTGCCATTGATTTATTCAATGTGAACGGCACGAGGGTTTTTAAATGAGAGTAGTTGCTATCAATTCATTGTGGCAACGGAAGAGTGGGATGTTCAGACAGAAGCCTCACATAGCAGAAAGTACTGTGCACATATATTTCAGAACACATTTTCCTGTAAAGATATAAATAATTAGACACTATGTGGATTTATCACAATACCCTTGGCCTCAACACAAACACCTGCATGCTTGTTAACCCACCGTCCTGTAAGACATACCAAAGATTCGGACGGGTGAGTTTGGTGCGCTTCAGGTGCAGCGGATACCAGATCAGGCAAAGACTGACATGCCATCCCAACCATGGTGCAAACGGATCAATCGCTGCTGATGTTGACATTTATTAGCTGTACTGAAGTTCCTGCATTGATATCGACACTCAGATGCATCACCCGAGTACCTCGAGAGGCAAGGTGTCGATAATTCTGAAGAGCATTATGAGTGAATGCATACAACACACTGAATCACACGTTTCACAACACACCAACTCAAAGGAAATTTCTGTTTTTAAAAAAGCAACATGTTTTGGGCTGTTACGTCCATATTGTTAGAATGAAATGAAACCCTGCTTTCATATGAGAGATGCAGCCACGTTTTGACATCTCGTGTCATATTCTATGTCATGGAGTCTGTTCTGGTCAGAGACACATTACAACAAAATAGCCAGAGGGGAGGGAGGGATTCTGTCCAGGAGTATGCTTTGTGTTTTTACAGTCATGAGAAAACAGGGATTGCTGTGGGATAATGCAATTGTGATATGCAGTTTTGTGATTGCTTGTGGTGTTTTTTTTTAGCTTATTAGTAATTTATTAGTAAAACATTTATTTTACTAAAACAGAGGAAGATCATTTGATTGTGCAGGCTAGCACCTGTGTAGGAAGCTCAGTAATGGTTTGTTAATTCTGAATGTATGTGTGTGTGTTTTGAGAAACTAGGCGAACTGCCTTACTATAAGCTAAAGCATGAATATAACAAATAATTACAAAATTCGTAAACCAAAGGCAGAATTGTGTCAGCGCGTGCATATCAGAAACGAGTTTTTTTTAACTAGCGCTAAAGGCCTAAATAGCCTATATGTACATTTTCTTTTCACCCTATTTTTATTTATTTGTAGGCATACTTTTGTATGAGTGCATTTGAATATATTTCAAAAACATTTTTATTAGAAAGAACACCTTTTTTTTAAAAAAAAAGGTCAGTGTTACATTAGTGTTACATTGCAGTGACTCGGAATTTTACCGTTGCTGATTTTTATTGAGTTGACATGACCATTACTGACCAGACAACAACTAAATTAAGACAAATTAGTCTAAATCTTTATTCCGGGGAAATCAGGTCAAATTTGGGGTAAACGAAATTTGTTATGTTAAAATCCGCTATTTTTGCTTTTGAAAGTCTAAACTGCGCAGGTGCATATATAGGCTACGTGCTGCTAGTTGTGCCGCACTTACGAATAAACGACCGATTGCTCGTCGTTTCATAATGTGTAGATCTTTATGTAGCCTACTGTATAAAATATAGCATACAAACGTATTTATTGTTTGCACCAGAAGCGATACATTTTCCCTCATGATTTCAAATTCGCGACTTTCTTCTCGTGATAAAACTTGCACCTGACATTCTCTGAAATTGATTCCGAGTGTGTATAGCCTACATGTGTGCGGTAGGCTATATGACTGGGTGGTTATGCGCTGAGCGATTACCATTTGGTAGACAGGAAAGTGCAAGCCCCTCTCGCATTCAAATCATTGCCCACCATCTTGATTGTGGAGGACAGCTTATGAGGCCCCGCAGATTGTTCAGGCTTGACAATGGATTCTTTTGTGAGGGTGTTTCTCTTTATTTCTTCAGACAATACTTGAGGGTCCTTCTGGCTCTGCTCTCAGGAAATGTTTGCAAAGTTACACCTTACTAGGCTATACCTCTCTAAACAAGTAGGCAGTATTAAACTTTTTCCCACTCGCAAAGTGACCAAGAGAGAGGATGTATGATGTATGACCGTGATGGTAGAAGTGCAGTGAGAATTTAAGATCGAACCTATATGTCCTACTAGGCTATGTCATTTTAGACGACCTATAGGCTCGTGTATCTACAGCGAATATACATAGCGGTATTTTTCCTTACAGCACTCATACGATGCATGCTCAACATACACACACTTAAACTAGAAAAGTGAGATCAATTATGCGTTTACGTTAGAATTGAGCGGGCGAGCGTCGTGTTTAGCGCGTTTCCCAGGAGCACCGGGCCGTAGAAATGACCTTTCCGTCCTCTGCTTGAATAGCCGCATAAGTAAAGCGCCCAGCTGGGCCTGTCTAAGCCTTCAACGTCAATTCGAAAATCGGTATGATTTCCCTGGGAAAAACGCACAAAAATCTGGAAACGCATTACATAGGTATCCTACAAAACAACAGCGATTCCAAAACTGTAGGCTATAATAATAATCATAATAATAGCCTATTCATTAGCCTATAATTGAAAGGGAAAATGAGGCATATTGTACCAATTACGCATCTTGTTGTTTATTTCATTTTATTTTTGAAAGCAAAGCGAAATAAATTTTATGTAAGATGGTAAGGTCTTAACACGTATCAAATATGTTACTAACCTAACCTTTGTTAGCCTACAATTACAAAGTGTTTTCAACTTATATATAGCCTACTTATATACTAATATAATCATAAAGGCATGCAACGTTCTACAATCTGCATGGTACAATATGCCATAACAATAACTGGATTAACTGCATTTGTTGGAATCTATATGGCTACCATGTTAAATCAGTTTCGCCCTAAAGTGGCTCTTAACATAAAATAAATGGACTAGGCTATATAATAAGATTTTGGGGAGAGGGGAAATAACTCGGCAGTGCGCAAATCTTATAATATTTTGTAAATATGTTTTCTATTGACACGCATTTTAATGCTTTAAGGTACATTTGTCTAACGCTGACTGATTTGGTCACGTTGTTTTTGACTGTTTCCTACTGTGGTGGGGTAGCCAAAAACAATGAGTCCAAATCAGTCATATCAACCATTTCTCCACTGTACTCGGCCAAGATGACGAATGCTTTAATCACGTGCACAACATAGGCAAATAGCAACCACATCTTACGTGCAGTATTTGTATACAGACACAATGCGCTATAAACGGCCAAAGAGTACCCATGCATATGTTAACCGTTATTGTCCTTAATTAAACGAACATTTGAGAGGAAAAAAGACGTCACACGCGTACGAGTATAGGCCCTTCTTAATAACAAAACACTTTAACACGTTGCTCGTTACACCAACACACTGACGAGCATTTTTCTCGCTGGAGCCCGGAGTTCAGTGTCCGGGCCGCACAGCGCTGAGGCCCACTCCCCTCGCCCTTTGTTGGGTCTATTGTAGTGAGTGTGTGTTGGGATTGGGGGCGTAATGAGAGGGCTCCCCCCCTCCCCCCGATGGGGTGGATTTGCTATCCAAAGACCGTTAGACAGCCCCTGAATGAATTGGGACTGAATGTCATTGTAATGCAACTGAACGGCTCCTCCTGACGGAGTTCAGCGCACAATTCCTGCGTGTCCTGCACTCTGCGTCTTCCTCTTCTCATCTTCAGCGTGGACATGTGGCCGTCGTTATCCTCTGGAACCAGGAAGGTGTTTTTCCTTCTGATAAAATCCTCTAAGGCCTTCTGTCAGAGCCAGGATTTGCGTGGCAAGAGATCTAAATCCGCTAAACGAGAAAAGCACCAAAAAAACACTTCGCTTGAAGTAGCTAAATGCGTTTTGTTTTTGAAGCAAATATTTATGGATCGCATTTCTGTATTGAAATCTTTTAGCTTTCGTTTCGATTAGGCCTATGTTTTGTGTAACACGTATGCACTTGTCATATAGCCTATAGAAATGAGGCCACGTTATATTGCACTAATATGGACAAAACAACAACAAAAAACGTGGTAAGCTAATGAAAAAAAGGAGCATGGTCACGCTTTCTCGAGAAAGAAAAATTACTCAGGCATAGGCTATACTTAAGAATTTGGGACTATTCTTATCAATAGCCTTTGTTTTATCCATGGGAGTGCGTAAAAACGCCTCCTAAAAATTCTGTATTTCTGGTGATGTTAACAATACTTAAGATCATTAAAAAAACATGAATATTTTTATTAGAATTAAATTTCTTTTTGCCTTTTGAAAAATTACGACGTTATTATTTAGTGTCAATGTCACTGGGGTCGACGCGTAAAGTAATACAATAATTGTTAAAAAGAGGACAAGCAGTAAGAATCATTTAAATCTGTCATTCAGAATTGTGTATTGTTGAAAAAAAAGTGCAAAATTAAAAAATGTTTCCTCAAGAAACAACACAAATGCTAATGCTAAAAATAAACCTTAATGTAAATAGCTACGTCACCTTTAAGGCTACACTACTAACAGTATTTTAATGCAGTATTCAATGTTTTTGACATTAAAGCGGATGGGAATGTAAAAAAAACAATATTAAGTCCTTCATTTTAGAATACAATTTGAATAAAATAAACTTGTTTATTACAATTAAACCTATAGTAAAATAAACTCAAAGGAAAACATTTTAAAATCAGATAACTACATTAAATAGTAGAAATGATATACATAAAGTTAGAAAAAACAAAGTATAGGATATATAAGCACAGCACGGCAAGTTTAATAGTTGATACACATTTATAAAGAAAAACAAGACGTAAAACATCTGGGAACTATATATGCGCCAATGTCAAGCACTTTGCATGGTGCAACCTAAAATCTGATTTCTAAAAGAGCATTAGTTCAGAAAAACTCTTCAAACACTACATTTGCAGGTCAAAGCGGAACATATTCGAGAGTAATTCTAATAGTAAATCCCTCTGATATTATAAAATGAATCATGTTGTTTCCATTGCATAACAGTTATGCATATTTGCATTATCCTAAAAGTGGGAGGACTTTTGTGAATTTTCCAATAAACAGCAGTAAGGAACACATTAAAACGATATACTGACAGGTGAAAACCCTGCTGATTATATCCTAAAAATAGTTTCTTCCCAACAACCCTCGGGTACGTGTAGACTAGAATAATCCACTAGATATTTACTTTATACAGTTTAGGACAGCCCATCTGGGAAACTGCACGTGAAATACATCACAGGTTCAATATAAATATTGATGCACGTTTGCAGGGTCAAAGCATTAAAACTATTTCTGTCCATAATGCACGTCTGCCTGCTCTTCTTTGCAGAATGTCAGCCGCGCGCTATTTCAAGGACATCTCGTTGATGAGGCTTTGGCTAATGGGAGAGAACTTGGGCCCGGGCCATGACGTCATTATGTCCCAATGTAATCCGCTTGCGTTGAGCCCAATCAGCAGAAGGCTGCGCGTGTCTGGGACGGGAAGAGAGGACCTCTAATCCGCGAGACTGGATCAGAGAGGCTGAAGAAAACACTCAGGGCAGGACCAAAAAACCGCTGCCCGAGGACGATCGAGATTAAAAGGGATAGATCGGGGAGAACTGGCTCCAGTGCTTGCTGGGGGTGTCTGCATGCTTGAGCGAGGATGAATTTACCGAAGGATGCTGCGGAGACCGTTTTAAATGGAGGGAAAAAGCAAGTCATCGTCAAGAACACATTTCGAGCGTCATAGCTTGCGCAAAGTGATTGGACAGAACAGAAAATAAAAGAGCACTCGAAAATAGGGATATCGGTGAAATGCACGTTTGTTTTGATATGTTTCTTCGTTTTGTTAACGCAGTACAACCGAGCGATAAGGAAGAGGAACGCTATTGTGCATCGGCGTTAAGCCGCGAAGGAGGGCGTATTTGCATAGACGAGAGGAGACGCAGCATCTGAGCTGTGGAAACATTTCTGTTCTTACATCAGGAAAGTGCGTTTTTATTCAAGCACGCACGTATTTCGAGCGTTTTTGTCCTCAATTTTCGATGTGACCCAGTAGTATTTTTCACGTGATGGCTCCATTGCTCCTTTCTTCAAATACATCAAGGACAAAGGGACCCTATGTAAAGATTGAATGAAGAAACCCAATGGACACAAAGCAAAAAAGCATTCTCTCGCTTTTTCTTAGCCAAGAGGAAATTTGTATTGAGCGCACGAGTAAATGCTGTATATCGATTGACTTATTTTTCCATTGTGTGAGCTTAGACATGGTGCACGTCATTAATCTGTCTTCTAACTGCAGGAAAGAAAGTGCGATAAAAACCTTAACGTATAGGCCTATATATGGACAGCACCACTAAAGACTATAGTAGTGGACGGAAAGGTAGGACGTGCGTTTAGTTTGGGTCGTGCGCTATATTGTTTGTTAGGGTCTGTTGATTTATTCGTCAACCTGCGTCTCAACTGCACATTATTTAGGCAAGGAATAACTTCAAGGTAAGCAGTGTAAGGGTGTTCAAGTCTTATTCTTTCTCGGAAGTTCGTGGCTTAGTGTGCAAGTCAGGGCGCGAAATTTGAGTGTCATACTGGGTTCGAGTGACAAGGCTTTGCTCGTGACTGCACTGTGCTGTTGCCATTCGTGCACTCCAAGAGTTCTTACTCTGCGTGTTCACAGCGGACCTTGATTTAATGTCCATACAATTAAGGCACGCGGTGAATGCCAAGAGAAGAATCTCCCAAGCATCGAGTTTTCGCCGGTGTAAGCTAAACAAAGTTGCAGCAGGCGTTCTTATGTGAGCCATTAAGTGTATAGCCTACCTAAAAGTCACAATGTTAATAGTAGATCTAAAATGATGACGTCAAAGTTAGCCTATATATCCAGTTCATCTTTCATATTTGTTTTTTGATCAGAACGCTTTCATGTATTTTTGAATGTGAAATGATGGAATTACTAACAAAGACTAAAGAAATATATGCTTAAGGCCTCCTCGCAGTCATGGGGATATAAACAATTAAGCGGTCACAAGAACTAGCCAAATTATGTGTTGTAGGCTATTTCATGACAGAGATGACAACTCTGTTTCATTCTTCAATGTTATAGTTTCACTCCACGGTTAGTGAACAATATATTTTTCCCGCGCTATCACCGAGAATGTCACTTGGCGTCTGTAGTATAACGTTTTAATAAAACGCATAGTTGTGGATAGTGTGCGATTTCTCTTCCAACCGGATCTACTTAAGTCGCACGTTTGCGTCAATTTAGCTAGATTTTGTTGTATAAGTGCGCCATCTACTGGGTTTATCTGCAGTTATCTTACAAACGTGCTGTACTCTGACAATTGCAATAAACGACATTTCCCATACGTTCTTAGCTAAAAACCTATTTGCAGATTTTTAATGCAGATTTTTACATAGTTTCCTCTAAACAGAGAAACGAGAGCTTATATAAAGGTGTGCAATGTATCGAGATGTAGGCCTAATAAAGAGGAGATATCAAGTGGAGATGGAGATGGCCATTTTGGCGGAGTATAATTCTGATTCAATTTATACTCCACAGCTCACAAATTATTGTCTGTTCAAGAGCGTAGTAGTTCAATTTATAAGCAAGCTTTTTGTTGGCATATGCATTTACCTTTCACAAGACCTGTGCCTAAATGCAAGAAAACTTAATCTTTAAAATTAAGATTTGAAACTATATTGATTCAAATATAATAATTATAGATTAATTAATTTTAAACATTATTGGCATAATCCGTCAAAAAGAAAATGAAAGCACAGAAATACAACCGTCTCCGATAGTATCGTATCTGACACAGGCCTAGGATAATTTCACAAATTATTATTTTATTTAAACGGGGGGCAGTGGTGGCCTAATGGTTAGAGAGTCGGACTCGTAACCAGAAGGTTGCCGGTTCGATTCTCAGTAACAGCAGGTAACAACTGACGTGTCCTTGAGCAAGGCACCTTACCCCCGTTTGCTCCCCGGGCGCTGCAGTGTTAGCTGCCCACTGCCCCGGTGTATGTGTGTTCACGACTTGAAGTGTGTGTGTTCACTATTCACTGGTTGGGTTAAATGCAGAGGTCACATTTCGGGTATGGGTCACCATATCTGACAAAAAAAAAATAGGTCACTAAACAGGCACTGATAATAATAATGTGGAAAAACTCTGTTCATAGCAACAATTCTTAGTGCGTTTACACTGTTTGTAAGGTAGGCCTATAGAGATGGCTGCGTTACATAATATTGTTTAAAAGGCCTAGTCCAAAATATGCATGACACACCAAAATGAATTTTTTTTACGCGTAGATTTGTGAATTTTACATAAATTCCTCCATCGCCGAATTAGAATTATTAAGTTCATATGTATAGGCCTAATGTATTTGATTCTGTAGAGGTAAGTAGCATCTTTTGATATATGGGTTTACTGTGGTGCAAATTCAATAAAAAAAATATAATAATCACTTTTTGTTTGATTGCCTCTTTCTTATAGGTTTCCTAAACTCTGCTATTTTGCGGTTTGAAGGCATATACGTAGGTTTTTATACGCAGTTTGTATCTATACGCATGCTAGCGGTATTATTCAGCCGACGAGTGTACATTTCACTGTGTTACTAAACGGAACTGCAAAAACCAATTTGTTGTCTTTATTTGGTTGACAAATGTTGCATATTGCTTAAGTGCTTAAGACGAGGTGACAGGCTCATGCAGTCATCTGCAGGATAACCGCAAAATTACATATTAAAACGGTTTAGTATATGTGCATGGGTATCTAGAATATCAGGATACTTGATTGATTTAATTCAAGTAAATAAAATATAGCCTAAATGATTCCAGAATTCCAGTAATATTAAATACATTTATAAAATACACAATTGAATGTATGGAGGACAACATTGGCACAAAGTGGTAGACTGGTTGTTGCAGAGAATTGTATAAATGTAATTTAGAGAGTGTGGAGTTGATATATTTTAGTCCAGTGACATATGTTCTACATTGATCTACAATATCCTCAGCTTTTTCTCTGCAAGCATGCACTGCGTTATCACTTGATTGGCAAATGTCATTTCACCTCCTTACTGTGTATTCCCCAATACTTTGCCAATAGGGTGTATTTCATTATACTAATCCTTGTCAATGGCAGGATCAGTCAGGGCCTCAGTAGGTCTATGTGCCCATGTCATTCCACAGATGAATATGTAAAAAATAGAAAATGTAAACACAGTCAAATGAAAGTAACAGCGTAAATTAAGCAATCTGGTTTATGAAATTATTTTGCCTGACAACAAAATTTAAAAAAATTTAACACAAGTTTTCATACAGACAAGTAGAATGTAAACAAATAGCATGAACGTTTGTAGCCTCTTGTCTCTTTATATTAAGACATGAGAAATGTTTCACAATATAAAAATATGACAAACTGCGCCCATCGATCGGGCAACACGTGCCTTTACAATCAGAACACAGATTCAGCACCACGGAGAGCTCCCAATGCGTGATCTCAACGTGCTCTCCGCTTTTCGGCCATGCACCGCGGGTTAAAAATGACAGAAAATGACAACATAATGCCTTTTAAAGAATACATTCATCCTATATCTAATGGAAATTAAAGTCTAATGCAGAGATAAGCATAGCCTACAACATTTGTACAATGCCGCCTAGTGGGGTAAAGCGCAAGATTAGGATGGGACTATCAGGCGATATAATTTTCCGCTGAGCCACAGAAACACTACAGGCTGCCCACAGAGGTTTAGATTTTAGATAACCCTTTACACTTTTACAACCATTAAGCATTACAGCTGAAAATATCATTTTTTTACTATAGGAAGATCACATTTTTGTCTAACTGGGCATTAAGGATTTGGGAAAATAAGATTTACTAGACTACAAATGATTAATTACTAATTAGTATAAAATTAAATCGACATTTTCAAGATTTTCAAGAATACCATAATCATGGATCATTAAAGGGGTTTCTGCAGCTACTACTGAACCTTATACGTTACAGATGTGCTATGGTTAAAAATTTGACATCAGCACTGTATTGAACTAAAGAGAGACACTGTGTAGATAGCATATATCCCATTACTGGGCACCTGTTTCGAGACCTAGGATGCGTTGATCGTATGTGGAAGCCTATGAACTAAATCGTCTTGTAATTTTTATATATATTTATGTTCATTTATGTTTATTAGATTGCACCTACATATTATTTTGACACAAGGGCAGACTGTGGACAATTGTTTAAAAAAGGTTAGCTCCTTTAATTAAACCAAGACGAACATTATAAGCATTGACGTGCTCAGATAACGAAATATCTACCAATAAAGTTTTATTCAGTGCTTAGTGAATAGTTTGCAGCCTGTCGCTTTCTTATATCATTACAACTCTGCCTCCAACTGACCAAAATCTGAACTGCAAAACACCACTAAATATTGAGGAGAAAGATTGTGGCTATGTATTAAGCCGTTTCCAGAAAACATTGCAAACCACACTTTTAAGATTATTTCAATATAGAATACAATAACTTAGATTAGTTTTAAACTAGATTTAATTTATTTACATTTGACATTTTCAATCAATTACACAGTAAGTCCACATTATACTGAGGAGCAGAAAACATGAATATGAGACACACTAGAAATTAATATGCCAAATTAGTGTTTAGGAAAGCCCACCTGTAGTATATTACGTGCACATTTCCCCTTTCAAATGTCTGTTGGCATGTCCCAACAAGCTGTAGATCTAAAAGCTGTATGCCTTCATGTTACAAGCATCAACCACCTGAGGTCAGCATTACTCTTAAAATGTGTGCTCTTTGTAGAAACATTCCTTCAGACTATATTAAAACGATATAAATTATAAAATAATATATAAACTACTCAAAAAAGGTATATTTTGAATGAAATGTTACACTTTTTTCCTTAGGGCAAGGATTAAAATGTCAGGTCAGGGCAAGTATAGTATTTTATTAAGTAAAGATAATTGGATCCCTCTTTACATAACCCCAAATGACTTCACATGTGCTGAAATAGTTCATATAGTTTTCAAGTATTTTGCATTAAACATGTGTATAACTTTGAGACATCTGATAACGTAGATAATGCACAGGAACAAGACCAAAAACATCTCTGCATAAATTACCAAGTCTATGCTGCTAAAAAATATCAAAAATCAATCTGAGCACAAAAGTCTTGCAATTCTTGTCAAACAACTTGTTCTTTATGAGACACTTTCTCTCTTTTTCTTCATTTTATCCTCCATTTCTCTGGTGGCTCAGTGAACTAGAAATACAATTTCCAGTATGAAACGAGAGCATTTCCTTTTGTGACAATGATGAACTTCACACAGGGTGAGAGAATGTGCGCACAGTCAAGGAACTGGGAATATTATGCAACACATTATTCAATCTGACTGCCAGCTTTAGACTGCAGCAGAGAGGAAAAGAAGAGAGAAAGAAAATCTTGGCACTTGAGAAGTAAATGTGAAATTACTTTGACCGTGACCTCACGATGACCTTATTCTCAAGCCATTATTACTACATTATACTAGTGAAAATTCAATTTCACACAAATTCAGAATAAATCTGACTTTAACTAGACAGACTTGGCATATGTTTCCTTAGAATTACATTTAACTTACAACTGTTTTGGATATGACATCTATAAGAACAGTCATGGTATTCCAGCTTGCAAGATATGCTTTATGCTTCTCCCAAGCTGAGATGTCATTGCTGTGTTTCCTGTCTCAGTTTGGGGAAGACCAGACCATCTGTCAATATTGGTCTGGCCTGGGCCACAAACATACACACGCTAGCATACTGTGCCTCTGCACGTTGGAACACATTCATACAACACATTATATACAACAACAACATTGCAAACAAGAGAGTAAGGTGTAATGTGCCAGTGCGTAATAATTTCCATACCACAGGTTCTTTTCCTGGTTAAGCTTTACCGTCGCTGAATTCAAAAATATATTTTGTGCTTTAAACAAGAGAAAGTGACAGAGAAAAAGAGAGAGAGAGAGAGAGAGAGAGAGAGAGAGAGATGAGCTGGCAACAATGAAACCTCCAAGTTACATAATCACTTTACTCCAGGAGCTTTATACAAAGGGTCTGAATATAAATGGAACACTATGTGCGACCGTCTCTGAAATGCAGCAGTCGCTAAATATAGCATCACATTGGCTTACAGGATTCATATCATATAATTAATGTCAATGTACAGCGGATGGGCTTTAATTACAGTCACATTACTCCACACAAACAATGGGATTGGATCATAGATTTACTGGATCATAGATTTACTGCATCCACTCGTTTGATTATGTGCTCATTTGTCAAAGCCAAACAAACATACAGGATACCAGAAAAAACTCAACAGTGTTACTCAACACACAGTCAATAAAGCTTTAGAGGGTATTCCTCGTTTACACAACTCACTGTCAATAAAGCTTATCCTGTTTGGGTCATTGACAGAGGAGAATGTGGAGACATGTGCAACATATTCCAAAATGTAACAGATTTCTTTAAACGGACTCAATGCTAAAATGTTTGGTCACACTTTACATAATTCTTGTTATGTAAACTATTTAGGCTACATAGCTTACAAGAACCGAGTAACAGTTTTTTTCTTTAAGAAATATTTAGGCACATTACATTTAACAAGTCCAACAATGTTTTTAAGCTTCTCTGTTTAAGTTTATAAGAAACATGTGTTGTTAAGATGTCGGAGACATTGCGCATTTATATCGGCTAAATCAATATACAGACTCCGGGTGATGGGTGGGCAGTGAAACTGGAGCGCGAGCAGCAGAGCGCAGCGCTGATTGGATGGCAGAGCTGTATAAATTGCCGCACTGCCGTATTTCTCTCTTTCGTGGAGATTTAAACTAAAGTCCAATGCGGTGTGAACATACTGAACTGGGCCGTTATACAGGACTTAACTAGTGTCACAGTTTACGTGACTGTCTTATTTAAAATGAAGGAGCGGAGAACCAGTCAGCCTTTGGTAATGCGTTGCAAACTGGTTTTGGTGGGAGACGTGCAGTGCGGGAAAACCGCAATGTTGCAAGTGTTGGCCAAAGACTGTTATCCTGAGGTATGTATGTCCTCCTCTCTCTCTCAGCGCGAGTTTATGACATATATTTAAGTAGAGATGTACTTGGTATATTATAAAGAATAATCTTGCTTATGTGAGCATGCAGTGTAGTAGGCTAAGAATGACAGTGTTTGATTATCTGCAGGCTATCGTCTACGCACATACTGTACAATGTGAGCTGTTGGGCACGTGTTGAATATATAAAACCGATTCTTCTTCAACAAACCATACTACATAATCATAATCACACGTATTTTAGACATTTTGCTTCTGTGTCGTTTACAGACGTACGTCCCGACAGTGTTTGAGAACTACACAGCTGGACTGGACTTAGAAGAGCAGCGCGTGGAGCTCAGTTTATGGGACACGTCAGGTGAGTGATGGGCTGTGTCATCTTTATAATAATAAAGCTGGTTTACTGCACATCGTAGCAATTACACAGATTAACAAACGAGTAGTGAGACCCATCCAGGATTTATTGATAAAATATTTAGGCGGTGACGTCCATTGTATTATGACGTCATACCTTATCTCTTACACTGCCGTAGAAAGCCGAACGTCGATTGTATATCGTCCTCGTTTTGTCTATGACGCCTAAGATCGAAGATTTCTCGTTTGTCTTTGTACTTTTATCTCATTTGTATATCTTCCAAGACAGAACTTACTTCACTACATATTATATCAAATTTGACATGTTACATGTTAATTTTGAACATTTGGATCAGTAAGTGTAAGTGTTTTGTCATTTCTAGTACATTTCCATCTGTAAATTACTTCTGTATATTTATTTATGTAACTTATGCAACCAATGTATATCCTGCACTTGCTGCTATTGCACTTCTGGTTAGACCCAAACTGCATTTCGTTGCCTTGTACTTGTACATGTGTAATGACAATAAAGTTGAATCTAATCTAATCTAATCTAATTTTTATAATGGCAGTGGTTGGCAACATAAACAACATGTGTTTGTTTTTACTATTTTTGTAAGAATGTTTGGCAATAACTGACACGTGCCTGGAATTTAATCTCATTGTATATCATCCATAAGGTGATTCAACAGCTCCAAATACATTTCAACCACCTAATTTTTTATGTTTATATGTACATGGCTGCATTTATGACTTGACAGTTAGGTTTGGTTGGACATTACAGGAAAGACACACTGTCAGCACCTGAGTGTTAGAGTCAAGCTGAGACCCATTTTCAAGCATCAGATGTGTGGCAGTGTGCCATCTTCACCAGATATCTGAGCTCTTACTGAACAAAGTTCAAGGTATAACCATCTTTTGACATCCAAGAAAATGAGTTTAGTTTGAAGCTTGAGATGATGTGATTTTTAGTGATATTATCCTTTCTGAAGTGAATTGGTGAGGCTTGCTCTGTTCAGGACATGTGGTCTCTTACATTAGATTTGACAGAGCCGTTGGTCTAAAGTATTTTTAGTTTGTGTGTTTGTGTAAGTGTTTGATTATGAGGCTCATTAAGATTAGGCTGGTAGCAGAGAGCTGTGGTTCAATGACAGATAACTGTTATCTGTGGAATGTTCTAGTCTTATTCATTATGTTTGAGTTCTTAAGGTTCTAGATGATAAAAATGTTTCTCTCCTCAAAATTATTGTAGTTCTCATATCAGTTATTTTTTAAAACAAACTCTGTCTTTTCCCATTTCACATGATCTTTTTCAGTATTATTCTGTTATGACTAGAGAAGTTAATTTGAGTGTATCGCCCCACGCTGATAATTTCAACTGATATATTATAAAGATTAATCTTGGTGTTTAGGTTTTTACATCCAACAACTTATTGCCTGCGAATGGGAGTTCTGGGTTCTTTAAGGTCATGCTGCTGCGTTACACAACATGCTGCGCAACATATTCGTGATGCTTGATAATTGTGAATCTGTGCTAATGGTCATGACTGGCTGCTTGACTAAGGACCCACTTGCTGGCATGAATGAATGGATACTGCTAATGTTTTAGAGGTGTCTGAAAAGCAGAAGAGTTGGGTAATGTTGGCTAGGTACCTTTGCAAACAAAAGGGACATTTTACACAAATAATAGATTATGTGAGCCTTTAGGATTATTTGCCACTAGACTGCTTCGAAACTAGATTGTACATAAATAAATTAAACGGAGTTTGTTTCAATTCTAAAACTTGTTTAATTTGTTCTCACAAAGTCAGTAATTGTGTACCGAACCTAAAATATGAGTGTCATCTTAATACTTGTGACTGTTTATTCAGACGATAACGTTTTTATTGAACACAAAGCAGAAATATATTTTCTTGATTATTACTTGTATTGTGATTGTGAAGAAGAGAGGAACTTAAGAGTACTTCCTGTTCATACTTAAACTCAAGGTGTTTCCTGCTATGCATTTAGCTAAACACACTCTGTATCATTGAATGTTGTAGTGAAATTAGTCACAGTGACTCAGGACAGTGACACAAAATTAAATGCCCTGAACATTAAACTCAGATCAGAAGTGAGAAGACAACTGTGTATTTTATCCTGAATGAGATATTTCTTAGAGTCTTACTTTCAAGATCAGAGTTTGGGAATGCCAAACGGCACTTATCTAGCATGTTGTTTGGTTACCAATGTTTATCAAAATATCTTTTTATGCGTTTTGCAGAAGAAAATTATGAAAGAGTGAACTATTCCTTTATTCCAGTTAGGCTTTGTTCATTGTACTTGTGCACTTCCCATGTTTGATGGTGGCATGCGGGAGGAACGCTGGCAGGGCGACATAAGCTTGCGCACCCACACACAAACACTCATCAGAATATGTGAACAAACATTCACATCTAATCGCCACTAATTACAGAAGCTTTATTGAATTTGCTCGTCTGGCTCTCTGCTGCTTCAGGCATCTCTTCACTCGCTCTCCAGATCAAAGAGCACAGAACCATAAGAGGTTACAGCCAAGCCTTTGACACGCTGTGGTACGGGCCACTTCTACAGCTCATCATTTAAAATCTGTTTGAATACAGTATATAAAATCTGTTTTTCGAATAGTAGATGAGGTCAGGTGTGAAGAGCAAATGGGTCCCATTAGAACAGATGAAAGGATGTTTTACCATCGAGTTTCACAAATACATACGACCATAACCTCTTATACAGATACATTATTCAGTCTTCTGCCAAATGTCCTATATAAACAGTGTATTCTTTAGTGAAATGAAGACTAGATAAATTAGCATTAAGTGCAGTTTAATCATTTCATTTTGGCCATATTCTAGTCACTATAATCTAGTTAGCTGACTCACGCATTACATGTACAGCAGTAGTACGTGACCAAGACAAACTCACCCAACACCCAGCCATCTAGCTAATAAGCACAAAACACATAGTAGAAAATGAATATTGGGCTAAACGCATCTTTAATGGACTAGCATTATTTTCTATCAACGCACTACTAGAGCCATATGAGTGTTTATGTGCACATCCTTCAATGCCGTTGCCATAGTTACGAAGTGAGATGAGGTTTAATGTGCGCAGGGGGACAAGACCTCCTCGGCAACTCACTCTGTCAATACAGGAATCTCCGAGATTCGCCCACACACATGCACACACCTATCGTGAGTAGTGCCATACGTTTAGCCATTTACATTATTATTGTAGATTTCATTGTGGTATCAACACAAATCTCAATGTCATTTATTATTTCTTCACCAAAGTAAGTTTAATGCTAAGTATCTGGATTCATTAAGTGTGTTGTTATTGACCTCTGTAGCTTTTGTTACCGCAGGTTCGCCTTACTATGATAACGTCAGGCCTCTTTGCTATAGTGACGCAGATGCTGTTCTGCTGTGCTTCGATATAAGTCGCCCTGACACCGTCGAAAGCGCCCTAAAAAAGGTAAAGCACCCTACATTTTCTGTTTTCTGCACTTGCCAGGTAAGCCAACCTAACGTCTCTTTCTATCTGCAGTGGAAAGCAGAAATTATGGATTTCTGTCCCAGTTCGCACATAATTCTTGTTGGCTGCAAGACGGACCTGCGCACAGATGTTTGCACACTGATGGAGCTGTCCAATCAGAGACTCACGCCCATTTCTCACGAGCAGGTCAGTTGATCAAACTCTCCTTTGTAAACCACACTTCTCTTGCTTCTCGATGCAAGTTATTCCATCTTTTCAACCCCCCCCAGGGTACCTTGCTAGCAAAACAGGTCGGAGTGGAGCTGTACCTGGAATGTTCCGCATTCACGTCAGAGAAGAGCATCCACAGCGTGTTCCGCTCCGCAGCGCTCACGTGCCTCAACAAAGTGCAGCCGGCCGTGAAGCAAAGCCCTACACGTCGACTCTCCAAACGCCTGCTTCACCTGCCCAGCAAGGCGGAGCTCCTGACCTCCTCTTTCAGCAAAGAGAGAACCAAGAGCTGCTCCATCATGTGAGCCCACATCTGCAACGCTAGATCCGATAACATATTTTTCGCTCTTCGAGAGGGTCGGTCGGGGGGTTTGAGAGGAGGGGAGGTCATGGCGTTTGTGACCCCTTCCTCTCTCTACACTTATGTTCTTTTTCCATTCTGACAAACACCCCACCTACAAACACACTCATCCCTACATCAAAGAGCAGATGCGGTTGTTAAGGGTTTTCACCTGTTACGCCTCGATTGATTTCCCTTTACCAGCGTATGGCTTCACATGAACTTTTGTATTAATGATTAATCAGACAAAGGAAGAATTATTCGACATGAACGGTGTAAAATGGTTTTAAGTTATTTGTTAGCGTGTTTCTTGGTATGAACTGTGATCATAAGCTAATATTTGATGAAAGAGGGTGCGATTCTGTTGCACAGTTTATGCACTTTAGTGGATGTGAAATGAACTGGACAAAGGCAGATGATTAAATACAAATTGGTTTTAGTTGGTATTTCAATACATGATTAGGCTTTGCTTACACTTGCTGAGGTCACGAAGACTTGAAAGAAAGATGGGTGAAACCAAAGAAGACTATATCCTCCTGAAAAATCAGGATGCTTATAAATTTGCAGCTAGATAAAGCATTGAATCCAAATGTGTTGGAGGTGCTGACACAGTATTTCAGTCTCTCTTTTTACCGTAGCCCTTCATACCACTAGAGAGTGGGTCATAAATCTCAGTCAATTGGGTAAAGTCCTGCATTGCCCTTTTGAGACAGGATTGCCCTACAGAGCAGAACACACACGCAAGTTATTGCAGAGACTCATTCCAACTGTTGAGGGCTTTTTTAAGAACATTATGTCTTTCTCTCAAGTAATTTTGAAGACTGACTGAGAGGATCAGGGACAGACAGGAAAGGAGATTACTACAAGACACTTCAGTCCACCAAAACTGATCAACATTACATAAGAACTTAAAATGTGCCTGTCGTGAGTTTTTACACTGCACTTTTATTCTACAGTAATCTCAAAATCTGTCCCAACCCTAAAATTGTTTGTTTTTATTAAAATGCATGTTGTGACATTAAAATACTAAAGTACATTAAAATTCTGTTTGGAATGCATTTGTTTTCAGTTTTCTGTCAAAGATGACACCCCTCTCATCCTAAACCTCATTCTATGATAATCTCCGTTTTAAACCCTGTCATTCCTTGGTTGTGTAATGCTTAATCGTAAAATGACAAAATCCTCAGTTTGGCTTTAAAAATGGCCATGTAGAAATGATTTGGGAGCTCAGAGGGCATTACAAGAAAGCGGTCAGAATCAGTTGTTCATTATATTTAAAATGATCGCTGCTGCTTTGGAAATAAATTATTATGTAAGTATCACATTTCTTAGATTATCTGTTTTCCATAAACTGAAATCCTTTCCAGGGTTCGTCTTTGTCATCTAATGGATAATGCTATTTAACAGCCATCAAAAATAAGCTCATTCAACAGTGTTCGATCATGAATTATATTATGACGTCTATGGGTAGACAGTTCATTGAATGCTAACCCAAACATTTGGAGGATGTGGAAATCTATCAGTTGTAGCACCTGAAGTTGAGAACAGTGTAGATATAAACTGGACCTGCCTTAACTGAACCTCTGAACTACTTCATTATGATATCATTCATTTTAGAAGTATACATAAAACTGCATCACATGCTGTGATCTCAAATTCTACACCGTTGCCTAGCAACAGACAAGTGAAGTGGTATTTTAAAGAAGAAATGGGAAAAGTGAACACATGGACAAGTTCTCTCACTGTAGCGTAAGCAATGGCTGCACAGATAAGGTCATCATGACTATAGCTATAGTTCAATATATGATGCATCTCACAGGCATTATCTTGATATAAATTTGTTATTGTTGTCTTATTTAGTAGCACTCTTATATGTTATACGTTTGATGTGATGGACCTCCACAAACTTCCTGGACGTTTATGTCATGCATAATAATTTTTGTACAGCCCTTTAAAATAACGTCTGTGAAGGAAACCAGTTAAAAACAGACAGTATGACTGTGTGTAAAATGTTATGTGTAACTTATTCATGAAAAGTTTGATGGTTCTGTTTTATTTCCTTAGTTTTAGACAATCTATTTTATATCAAATATGGTTTATTGATTTTGTTCCTTGTCTCATGTGTTTTACCTTAATTAAAACCTTTATTTGGTCAGAAAATATAATGTTTTTGTGATATTTTGGATCTACAAGTATAAACATGTAAAAAAACATTTTTCATACTGTACTGTACTTACACTATATTGCCAAAAGTATTGGGTCACCCTATATAATAAATCATTTTTAATAGTAATTTCCATGAGTACAAATCTTAATGCTGCAGCATATCATGATATTCTATGGAACTGTGTGCACAGGATGACTTGTGCAATGGAGTCGTCATTTTGGGACAGAAAAAGGGGCTTTTGCAACAGTTTTAAATGGCATTTCTACAAATGGCATTGTAAGGAATTTTGTTTTCATCTCTGTTGCATCTCTCTTTTTTCTGTTCCAAATTGGCTGTACCCCTGTGTACAAGCCACTGATGTGAAGTGATGAGTTTTTGGCTCAAAACTTAATTTAAAGTCGCACCAAATGTGTTCAGCTGGGTTCAGGACTTGGCTTTATGCAGACCAAGTTCTTCCACACTGACTAAATCAATTATTTCTTTCTGAACCTTGTCTCATTGTCATGATGGAATAGAAAAGGGCTCTTTCCCAAACTGTTGCTATTAAATTAGAAGCACACAGTTACATATAATATTATGATATGCTGCAGCAATAAGATTTGTACTCATGGAAATTACTAAAGTCATCAAACTTGTTTAATAGATAGGGTGACTCAATACCTTTGGCAATATAGTGTATCTGCAATCTCTGGGGTCAAACATGTAATTTTACCCCAAACACGTAAAAGATTTCACATATGTGCATAATCGCAATATGCATATCACAATGGATTGCAATAACTAGGCCAAAATATTTGTTTTCATTCCAAACGTTTTTTCAAAGTTTCAAGTTGATTCGGATAGCAAAACGACTGTGCCTGATGTGTGGAAAATGATCAATAATTAGAAAGAATGTGAAACATGTATATTGTGTTGGTTGTATAATTTTCAGTTTTTAAATATATTTTGATTAGTGATAGGCAGATATTTGAACGTTTTAAAATTATCAGCCTCAGCCAAAATATTTTTACAGATGAACGATATTTTTTTCTGTTTGGCCGGCATACAGCACATTAACATTTTATTAAGATACAAAAATTGTATGTTTACATGTTTAAATTGCTATAGTTTAATTATATTAAGCCATGTTTGGCTACCCATTATTAATATAATGTCATGTGTGGACCTCTTAATGTGTTCAAGTCTGTTACTAACTAAGCATTTAAGCAACTTAAGCATTATTGTATTGTGAATAGCATATTGCATTATTTAGCAACTTGTCATATATAGCATTTGTCTTCAATATTGCACGGCTAACTGGTTTATCTTTGTCATTTAAAACTAGATAAATAAGTATATAGGAGTACAGCAATTTGGGTTGCAACTGAAATGGTATATTACTTATATTATGGGACTCTGCATGAAGTCCTGTCCACTTATCCAGAATGTTCCATATTTTAAAGCCTCTGCATTCATATTCCCTAGTCAGTTCTGAGTGGTCTAGTAAAATACATATTCTGCTATAGAATATTTATGGTGAAACTGAAGTGCATTCATACCTCACTCTGTTCAGCTCTTTCACTGAAAGCATTAAGTCGTCACAACCTTGGTCGGCCACAGCTTAAAGATGAGACTTTCAATGGCTATTTCACAGAAACCTGCTTAAAGTGCCAAATACTGACATAAAGAGACATAAAAATGAGAATAAAGATGGAAGAAAACAAAACTACAGCCTCAGAATGCTTAGGTCTGAAGTCTCTCTTTTTCTCTGCTCTCTAAAGCAATGTTGAACACTCATCTGAGACAAAAAAGCACTAAAGAAAGTAATGAAATAATGTGGAGAGTCCTATTCTTCTAAGTTACTATATCAGTCTGCATAGATACAAAACAGAAAAACACACATGAAGGCTCCATAAAAGATAATGTGACTACAGCTAACAATGCCATGTCGCGTATACCTGCAGTAACATTGTGGGATCAAATTGACAGAGAAGATTTGTGACCCTGGATCACAAAACCATGCAGTCTCAAGTAGCACGGTACCATTTTAATAGCCAAAAATACATTGTATACATAAAATACATTTTTTATGCGTGTTTGAACCCATAAAAAGTGTTATTTTATAAATCTTATCTGCTTGCATAAGTAACTTTCTCATAGTCATATTAACCGAGGAACATATGCGACCACAAATTGCTAAAATTTGAAAGGGGTCTTTAGTGAACAAGTCCAGTCAACCCAGTAAATCAATCTAAATAACTGTCCATTTACACACAATCTCCAGTGCAACTGCAGGCTGTGTGGCCTTAAGAAAAATGTATGTATTTAATTAGCGTAATAATTATATTCACATATTAGCATAAACAATGTGGAATGTCTCAACTTACCTCCTACATTTACTACTAAATAAAACTGTAGTGCGAGTATAACCACATTTTTCCTCTCTTAAATAATGTAATTTAAATATTGCACAGCTTATTTCTGTACTGTAGCATTGACAACCGAACATGGTAAAATTTTTCTGCCAGCTTCTCTTGCCGTGGGGATCCCCTAGGCACCCCCAAAGCCCATGAGGTACACCCAACCCCCATTATCACTCACTCCCACAACTAGTATACAGTGTGTCACGATGAACCCCTGAGGTACGTTGATACCAAATGAGCATATTTGGCTGTTTAATTAGCCAACCATGATTTTATGGCATCTGGGTCCCTGAGCCAGAGAGAGAAGAGTGTGTATGTGTTTAGACAGGTCAGACAGCTGCGTGCGTCTGGAGCCTACAGTTAAATCAGAAACCAGGTTTTTGCTGGTTACAGCTGAAATTTTAGGTCAAAGAACATGTTTTAGAAAAAAAACTGACCTAGTTTGACTGTCCAGATGTCCCACGCTCGGGCTCAGGTGTTTGACTTTGGATTGACCCATCATTAGTCTGTAAACAAACAAGCAATATAAAATGATGGCCTACAATAACGCTAAACATATAAAAATATATGTATACATTATACAGTGTGGTTATTAGATACAGTAAGAAATGGTGTGTTTAATATACCTTAAATTACTGTCATGATGTAAATCTATAAATCAATAGTTTTAGATTTTCCTGTCACTTTTGATTAGATTATGTCCTTTTCCAATAATTTATTGGATTACAGTCCAACCTGCAAAGCTATTTTTGTACACCTTTTATTTTAAATCATAGTTTGAACACTGTAAAGAAATGGTGTGTTTAATATACCTTAAATTACTGTCATGATGTAAATCTATAAATCAATAGTTTTAGATTTTCCTGTCACTTTTGATTAGATTATGTCCTTTTCCAATAATTTATTGGATTACAGTCCAACCTGCAAAGCTATTTTTGTACACCTTTTATTTTAAATCATAGTTTGAACACTGTAAAAAAATAAAGGAAGCATTTAAACTAATGTTAAATCAAATTTGCTTTAAAAAAAAGTGACCATACGTGCCATTTTTCCAGGAAACGTCCTGCCCAGGATTTCGGCTGCGTCCCCCAGAGATCACATTTGTCGGCCACATATGTATTAAAGGTCCTTTCGTTTTTAGTTTAAAAACATAACAAAATGAATATACATTTCTAAAAACCTAATCTTTGTAGTTTCATTCTTACCTTGAAACTTAACAGTTGCTTTCCTGAAATAAAACCTGAAATAAAAACCGAAATCCTGGGCAGGACGTGTCCCGGAAAAATGGCACGTATGGTCACCCTAAGTCACTTAAATTTACATTATATTAAACTCAAAAATCAAAACTCTAGTTGCTTTCAATAAAATGAAATCAGTTAAATTATTTTGATGAGTTGAAGTAATGTAAAAACATATGTTGATATTTTTTACAGTGTAATGATGAAATGCACTTTAGAACTGATTCATGTTTCACAACTTTTAAATGATTTTTTTAAGCCCCCAATCGATAAACAAAATGAAAATATATACCAAGATGACTCAAAGTGTGTGGCCACTGCTGCACTCTCTTTGTTAAACATAAAACCATTACTGAGAATGAACACAAAAAAACCTGCTTCTATAGACTATTAGCACTAGCCTAAAGTAAAATGCAAGCTACTGTAGGTAGATATGAGCAGACTTTCCACAACTGGTCCAGCAATACCTGTATTGTTTAAATTGTGATTTAACATTAGTCATGTAAAGCCATGATGAAATTTACCCACAGCCTTGTGTACCTGTGAGGAGAGAGTATGTGAGAGGACTAGATACAAAACATGAGTATTCTCTTGACTTGACTGTGTCAGAAAACACATTTAGTGCAGAAGAAATGTAGTCATATTAGCCACAAGGGGTAAAGTCTGCATGTTGGGTTGCGCTTGCAAGCGGTTGTGTCAGAAATTAATACAGATCTACTTTATGGTACAAAATGAATTATTAAAAGGCTCTTATATGAATACACACATATTCTCTTTATGAAAATGGCAAGCAGGTGCTGGTCAGGCTCTGATCAAGAGGGCATTTTAATGAACACCTGTGCCCTACATTTATTATGAATCTAAACCGTAACCACGCAACCTTTCCATTCAATATCCCAATCGACAATACACTTGATTTAAATGACAAAAATGGGGATCACTAGATAGCATACTACTGCTTATAATACTCTTATTACATACTGTTGCCGGCTGATCTACCCTCAATAACTGATGTCACCTGTAACATCACATTTCAAACTCAAAGTCTCCCGACAACAAAGCAGACAGTAGGCATATCCTCTTCAGATCTCTGAAAATGTGTCAGAGCCCATCTCGCCTTCACAACCCCCCCAACAGTCTGCATGCTTCAGCACCTGCTTTAAAGGAAGTTCTTTTCCTCATCCAACGGAAGGGCTTATAAAGGAAAGCCTGGCTTTGAGAAAAGTCACTTCCACCCACACATGGACAACACCAGGTCTGGAGGAGGATATGAGCTGAACAATAGAGACTCTTCTGTCGGCGGAGTTCCGCTCTTCAAGTCCTGATACGCTTTACCCTGTCTCCCAGATAACACCCTTCCCCTCTCGTGTCTGTACCAGCCCCTCATCCAACAGCCATTGTTATTAAACAAACGTTATAGTCTATTTCTGTCACGACTGATCGAGTAAACAAGGTGTTCTGAACTTACACCGCCAACCTTATTTTATTTTTAGTTTTACCCATGTGCCATTGATTTAGAAAACAACAAGCAAGCCTGTATCAGCCATATTCATCATAGCAGTGTTACTAAAATTGGAATAGGAGAAAAATTTGATATACTGAATGATGACATTTTTATCTTGTTTTAATGTGTTTTAAACTGCACTCTGTTCTTCGATGCCATAGAAGCACCTTTTGGTTCCATATAGAACCCTTAACATCTGAAGAACCTTTTTGTTTCACAAAAGGTTCTTTGTGACAAACCTTTTAATCACCTTTACTTTTAAGAGTGTGCCCTGTAAAAAAAAAAATGTAAACGACTTTAGGTATGTGTTAAAAATATCTCAGACCCAGCATACTGTGAATAACATGACTATATGTGACCCTGGATCACAAAACCAGTCTTGAAAAGCACAAGAGCATTTTAAGTAACCAAAAATACATTGTATGGGTCAAAATTATAAATTTTTCTTTTATGCCAAAAATCATTAGGATATTAAGTAAAGCTCATGTTCTATGAAGATATTTTGTAAATTTCCTCCCGTAAATATATCAACACTATATTTTTGTGAGTTGATGGCCTACTACAGCGCATCTGATAAACAACTTTAAAGGTGATTTTCTCAATATTTTGATTTTTCTGCACCCTCAGATTCCAGATTTTCAAATAGTTGTATCTTAACAAACCATACATCAACAGAAAGCTTATTTATTCAGCTTTCAGATGTTGTAAAAATCCCAATGTTCCCTTAAGACTGGCTTTGTTGTCCAGGGCCATATATATATATATATATATATAACATTCATATTAAAAGTGCTAATAACAGCTTTGTGAAGGAGGACAGAAAAAGCTATGGCCAGATGCTGGATAAAACACATCAGTTTCCATTGAAACACACAGGAGACTGACACAGTAATGATGAATAGTGATATTCTTATGATAAATCCTCTAATAACATATAAAGTGAATGCAAGGGCCTCAATAAAGTGAAAATGACTGAAAAAGCACACTCACATTCTACCTGCCTTCTCCTAAGGACAATTCAGAGCCTGAGAATTCAGCAAATCCAATTCAGCATTGCACATCCATTAGACAACATATGAGAGGTCAGGTGTAGTTGTTTAGCCAGTATTTGGTGAATTTGTGCCTTCCTGTAGAAAGAAAGAGAATACGTATATGTTTAGAATAAAAGTTTGACTGGTTGTCCCAAAATTAATACTAGTTGTCCCTGCTGAAAAAAACAATAGAAACCCAATAGAAACCATGACAGAAATTCTAATAGTTTCCACTTAAATACCATTATGAACAAGCTTTTTCAATTAAAATATTACAAAATTCAATTTTGGGGGCTTTATTACAATAGAATTCATCTGCCAGATAACACCCCACCAAAACAAATCTACCACATACCAGTGCACCATTACAGATTCCATTAAAACTAATACAATTCCCAGTATAACCATTAAAACCATTACATTTTCTATTGTGTCATCTGTGGTCCCAAGTCCAAATTTAAATGTAGGAGTACTACATTTATATAGAGGCATTTAAATTAAATCTTAAGGTTATTTTATTTTCTGTGACTGCAGCGACACCATACGGAATTGTTTCGTCTACAGTCCACGTCGTTCCCTCACACACACATCCCGAGTGTTATTGCTAGCACGTGCAAAACTAAAGCTAGTTTCTGTAGTAATGACTGAACTTATCTGTCGTGAGTAAATCGCGCGCGTTTGCCTTTCTGTATGCCAAAGCTTTTTTATTATCTTTTGGCATGTGCCAATGGCAAAACATGTATACCTTTGTAGCATGCCAAACAGGAAACGCAGCTGTCAAAAAACATACTTGTCCTCTACTTTCCATAAGCAGCCCTTTTCTGAACCTAAAGGTGGCAGCAGTGTATGAAAAATACATCGAGATCAAAGTACCACCGAACAAGGTCGAGTCGAGTGCGTCATTTCCTATTTACGTTCATTTTCCCGCGCTGTGTGCAAGTTCAGCGGGAGAAGTCAGCTGTCATTCAGAATCAACACTGATCGAAATAAACATGCCGACCTCGGATTACGATTCAGCCTGTTTGCCTGACTTATTACCGCTTTATTATCGTCGATTATTTCCATTTCCTCAATATTATCGCTGGTTAAGTTATGGTGGTGGTAAGTAAATAAATGTAACGTTATTCACTAATCTAACCATGTCACTGTCTGCATACAATAAAGAGTGATTCAATGGTGCTTATCATGTTTTTATGTATTTATTCTGTATTATTAGACATTTTCAGTTGACAAACTTTGTTATAATATATATTTTTAAATAATAAATCAACAAGATTCACGTGGTGCGTTGTCAGCACATTAACTTCACCTTTATTCTCTGCATTTGCCTCTTGTAGTGTCTAAAAACTATTTCCAGAATCGTGAGTTTTCCTTCACACTAAAGGATGACATATATGTGAGATATCAGTCATTCAGCACTCAGATTGAGCTGGAGAAAGAGATGCAGAAGATGGTGCCATACAAGATTGATATTGGAGCGGTTTACAGCCACCGGGTGATATAACGTTAACGTTATCTGATCATACGTTTAACAACATTCTTGTTATTTATTTCGATATACGTGTAATGTTTATTGTTTGTGAATAGTCTCATTTCTATAGACAAGTTTTATTTGGCATATTTACTGTGATTAAAAGTATTATTTTTTGTTATAGAGAATATCATAAAACAATATATTTACATTTATTTATCTATATGTAAGTAAATGTACTGTGGAAAGAATCTACATACTTTTTTATATCGCTTTATAATAAATATATAACAAATGCTTTTTTAAAAATATAACAAATATTAATATAAAATAATGGTCGAAATTATTATTATTATTATATAAGATTTTTTGCTTGGTACCATTGGCTGTGCTCATTTGTGTAATACCAGTGCATTTATCAACAGACAGTGTGTGTATTTATGTAATAATACAGCCCAGTCAACACAACACTGTGAAGTCTGGAACTTTCCAGGCCCTGGAGAAAGAGCTGGTGTTTGACATTGACATGACAGACTATGATGATGTCAGACGTTGTTGCAGGTATACAAATTCACACACTTTCTCACTTCTCTCTGCTTCTTGAAGAGAATTCATATGAATATGCACCATTGAAAGTTTAATATTTGTTATATGTGGGTTTTTTCAGTGCTGCTGATATCTGCTCAAAGTGTTGGACTCTAATGACCATCGCTATCCGTATTCTGGACCGGGCACTTCGAGGTGTGTAGAACAGATCATAATCAGAAATTTGAGGAAGGTGCAACATGGTTTTTACATGCTTTGTGTGCTTCAGAGGACTTTGGCTTTCATCATCTTCTGTGGGTGTACTCTGGTAGAAGAGGAGTGCATTGCTGGGTTTGTGATGATGCTGCTAGGAAGCTCTCTGTGGCTGCACGGTCCGCTGTGGCAGAGTACCTCAGTTTAGTCAAGGTCAATATCAGATAACACTGGATAATTGTTGTAAATCATTTCTCTTTCCCTAAAGTCAGCCCACTATGTTGTGTTTAAATGATGATGTCTATTGTCACAGGGCAGTGAGGAGACCGTAAGAAAAGTTATACTCTCAGACCCAATCCATCCTTTCATTAGGTAAAATTCACTTTATTTAAAGGATGAAAATAATGCATTTATCCTTTTAAGCATGTAGACTGCATGTAAGCATGTTTTGACTATTAAATGAAATGTAATAAAGCTATATAAACAGTGCTTAAAGTTGTAGCAATTGTTGAAATTTGTCTAAGATCTTGTCTTGTAAATTGCTTGGGATCAAATAATCTGACAAATGCATGAATGTTAATGATCTTTGCCTCTCTCTCTCAGTGAATCTCTAGCTGTGGTCGAACACTATTTCCCACAGTACGCCATTGTTGAACAGGACATCCTGGGCAGCAAGGAGAGTATAGACAAAGTGCTCGGTCTTCTACCTGAAGATATCCTTCCATACTATAGTACATGATCAGCAGTTTTGAATGCGTTTCAATTTGTACATTGTGATAAATATTGTCATAAGGATTAGTGTAATTTATCCTAATACATACATCCCAGCTTTTGTTTCCTTAAGTTTAACTGCACAGATTAGAAGGGACTTGATGGATTTTTATCAGGGTGAGAAGAATCCAATGAAGCGATGGGACAGACTCTGTGTTCTGGTCGAACATAAAAAGGTAAATGCAAACACGAACATTGATACTTTTTCAATGATGGAGAAAAAGTTTCCCAGGATAATTCTAGTTTTCTGACTGTGCCTCTGAAGTCGAGCAGTAAGAAGGGTGGTCAGTACTTTGATAAAGAGATCATGCTGCAGTATTGTTACCCACGTCTGGACGTCAATGTCAGTAAAGGAGTCAACCACTTGCTGAAGAGCCCCTTCAGCGTGCACCCTAAAACAGGTGAGACCCTCAAGACAGCACAGCCACTATATCAATGTTAAAAGCCTGTTCACATCAGAGACTAGCTTTGAAGTTGTTCTAAATGTTAAATATAAATAGTTACACCACAACTATGAATGTAAAGAGGAACAATGTTGTTTCAGGTTGGCTTGTAACACACTGTCACTTTAATATTGTCCTTAGGTCGAATCTCTGTACCAATAGAACTTAAAGAACTGGACACATTTGATCCTTTTGAGGTACCTACAATAAGGTAAATGCTGAATTCATCAGTGTCTACATTTGTTTTATCCTATATATATTACTAGTAGGTATGACAACTGCTTTCACGCTTGATATGATTATTGAAGGATTAATTTGTTTCTTTGTAGTATTATCTGTGAGGAGCTGGAGAGACCCAGAACAGATGAGCCAGAGGAAGATGAAATGAAGGACAGTGAGCAAGATGCTGGAGAGCGCCGCAGAATTAGAGGTGAGCAAACATGCCAGTATATAAGTGTTGAGGCTCTATGATATATTCAAATGTAGATTCAGTCTGCAGACAGGTACTTAAAATCCTGGCTTGTTTTTAATTATTTGTAAATGTGATTTTTATTGATGTGCACCCAGACTATAAGCGCACCAGCCTGGCCAAGTATGTGAAGGTCTTTGATCGATTTCTGGAGGAATTGGCTCGATCCCGGAAAGGAGAGATGCTGAAGAAGAGTGGTGAGTTTGATTTCCATTTTCTTGTATTATTAAAAAAAAAAACAGTTATTCACTTGTTAGTTATACATCGATAAGAGTGAATGATAAGAGGTTCTAGTTAGTGACTAAAGTAATACTTAAAATGTCTTACAGATCTACAGAAGGAGTTCTAGGACAACACAAAAACCTCATCTTCAAAAAGATATGGGTACTTTGTCAAATTTGGAGAACCGATGGAATTTTGCTCAAACGTTTCTTGTGGGCAAATATTTCAATGTACAACTCTGTTCTTTTATTTTGTTTATTTTTTGAATTTCTCATTTTTCTACCAACTTAATAAATTGTTTTTCCAAGATCTGCTTTCTTGTAATAATAATGGTTTCAATAACAAAAAGGAAAATATTTCAAATAAGCAGCTGTTGTGATAATGAAAAGCTGTTGGAATGTAAATGACAGATTAGTTATTAAAAACAATAGTCAAAACGAAAAAAGTCAAGCATCGTTTTAAGCACTCATTTATTTCAAAACCAGTTCTTTCACAGTATAAAACAACATTATGACAAATCTGATACAGTCAGAGCAAAAGGGGACTACACTAGAACATTGAAACACTTTTTAAACAAGTTTATCTGAATTCCATTTATTTGAACATCAGTCTTATTTGGCCATGTCAATTAGACTCTGTAATGATGTTGGAACCCAGGTTTTCTCACCTTGGACGAACACCACTCCACGCTCAATGTAGATGACTATTCTGCCAAATGTGAATAACTGTTTGCCCATATGACGCTTGGCCACAAGCGGCATGAAGACGATGCCGTTCTCCTCGGCCTTGGCTTGGACTAGGTCTTTAAAGTTGGTTGGTACCGTTGTTGGTACTTGGGCAGAGCCTGGTAGACGTGGGGTGGAATTCTCCACCTCCCGGCGCTCTGGCTGAGGCTCGCACTGGAAATCTTTTCTTCTCTCCGTCTGAATCAAGTATGCTATGTTCTCCCGTGCTCCAGGTTGCATGTACCCACCTATAAAAAGAAGATTAGAGAGTTGGCATCCATACAGTAAAATGTATAGGCAAAACAATGAGACACTTTTATAACCACAAAGCAAAACTATTACTGACCCAGTCCAGAAGCAACGGCACGGTTCATGATGTCAAGAGCCTCGTTCAGTTTGTCTTTGACCACTGGGTGACTGAGAAGATTCTCTGGAAGCAAGCCCTTCCAGCCCAGATACCACTTAGTGATCTCTTCATAGTTCGGGTTGTTACTGAGCCAGGAACACAACACCTGCAATGGGAAATGACATAAATAATTATATTTCGTTTTTAAAAATACTATGTTGGATTATGCCTAAAATTCTTTGCAATTGCACATAATTTTGCATTTATTTATTTATTGCATTCTTAACGCCATTTCAGCATCTAAGGCTATATTCATGGCGAGAACTAGTCACGCTATACACACAAGTTGACACTATACACAAGTCTTATTCCACACATGAGTCGGGGGGGACAATTTGGATTCCTCAATTAACCTATCCTGCATGTCTTTGGGCCGTGGGAGGAAACCGGAGTACCCGGAGTAAACCCACGCTGACACAGGGAGAACATGCAAACTCCACACAGAAAGGCCTCCTGTCCCAGCCGGGGCTCGAACCGGGGACCTTCTTGCTGTGAGGCAACAGTGCTAACCACCGAGCCACTGTGCCGCCCCTCATAATTTTGCATTCATTTAAACTGTCCTGATCTTTTAAAAGACTTAAAGGAATAAAGGAAAAAATTCTTTCATTATTTAGAGACACGAATTTCATTCCAAACGTGTATGACTTTCTTCTGCAGAACATGAAAAAAGATATTCTGAAGAATGTTGGTAACCCAACAACACTGAACCCCATTGACTTCCATTGTATGGACTCAAAACCACTGAGACATTTCTCAAAATATCTTCTTTTGTGGTCCACAAAAGGAAGAGTCATATTCGGTTTTGAACAGCACAAGAGTCAATAAATGTCTCTTTAAAAGACAACAGGAAGATATGCTGACCTGTAGCCATTTGGGGAAGAAATTCTTATCCAGCAGTCCCACCATGGTGGAGAGAGACAGCATGCCGTCCCAGTCCAACACCCAGTTAAACGGCTCCAACAGCTGCTGATGAGGATTCACCACCAGCTCTCCTAAACACAGAGCTAAAATACACCAGCACAAAGTTTAGACACTGCCTTAGACGTGACACATGCAATGCAAAGTCTGATGGTCCAGCAGATGTGCACATACCGAGTTTTGGGACAATATTTTTGACCATAAAAGCCTCCCAAGCACCAGGTGTGAAGACATCTTTCCAGGGTTGTAGAATGAGTCTGGCGGAAGAATCGCTGGGGTGCCAGCGCTGCAGGGCATGGGCGAGTTTACTACGGATGGGTGCGTAGAGAGGCTCAAGGCGGGCTTGCATAAGGGGCAGCCAAGGATGAATCCATGAATGGATGGGGACCGTGTCTGTCAGTGGGTTCCAACTGTCCACCTATCCAAAAACAAAGTTTGGACTACCTATTTATACATTTGCAATGGAAACACACATTGTGAATTGTCCATAAAACAACACAAACCTCTCTCTGGAGTCGTGGAAAAATTAGCTGCTCCACAACATGGTCCAGAATCCACAGTGGTAACACAGGTGCCCAGCATTCCACACAGTCCACCATAGGCCCCACATTTCTAGGTTGCCATTGAGACACACAGCTTCTCATGACGGGAACCCACACCTCCCAAATCAACCTGTGCTCACACAAAAACACCTATTTACTAACCTGTTCTCATCACACACCACATGCACAGGACTCAGATATGGTTTACCTGTGGTAGGGGTCCATTTGTGAACTGTCCGGTCCGCTGTTAAAAGACTGAGTGTTTTCAAGAATGGCCCTCCATTGGCCAACATCCTCCAAACCATCTGAACAGTCCTATATATGCGACAGATAAATAGATAGTAAAGATAAAAGCTTATATATTGTGTATATGAATAATTCTGTCATGATTTATTTTTCTCATGTCATTCAAAACTTTCTGTGGAACTCAAAAGATATTATTTTGATGTCTTGGTGGTTTTGTGTCCATACAATAGATGTCAATGGGGCCCAATGTTGTTGGGGCACCAATGTTCTTACAATATCATATTTTGTGTTCTGCAGGAGGGAGAAATTCATACAGGTTTGGAATGACATGATGGTGAGTAGGTGATTTTTTCGGTAAACTGTCCCTTTAAATTTGTTTATCTTAAAATTAAATTTGGTACATCTCAATAGTGCACATTTATGTTTCTTTTTTCTGTAGCCTTTTCTGTGACCAGACAGAACAATTATCAGATCACATAAGACTGTTGTAGACACTAGAGTGAATGTGAACATTTCACCTTGAGCGGATCCCAGTCGCGGAGTTTCTCCTTCAGCAGAGGATGCACAACAGACACAGCTAGATCTCCCAATCCCAAGGTCTTATACTCCTGATAGAATTCCGTCTGCAGCTGCTGGAAGACATTGGCACACTCCAGAAGGCTGAGAGCAGGACTGCCCTCCTTATCACCCACCTCGAAGCGCTCCACCAGGTCCAGTACCTGTTCTAGCCGCCCAAGAGCCTGTTCCTCCTCCGCCAGTCTGCCCTGCAGGGCGTCGCTCTCGTGGGTCAGGGTCACCACTGTGTCTTTCTCATGCTGCAGACGCCGTGCGCTCTATCCACACAACACAAACTTTTCAAGCAAAGTATTACAAATCGCTGCTGTGTCAAAATGAGCGACAGTCTGCAAATGACAGATGTGTTTATGTTGGGCTGTACCTGCAGGATATCTTGCTCTGTGAGCTCAATAAGCAGTCTGAGATTGTGCTCCAGCTCAGGGAGAGCGAAGCCAGAGCTCTTTTGTTCTCGCGTACTTTCGCTCAAAGAAGCCTCCTCGGGCACGCTGTGTTTCTGACTCATGTGACTGTAGCTGTGATATACCTTCTGCTCTCTGCCAGTCATATCTATAACCTGAAACACAGAAAAGATGGGTTATTTTTTTCTGTGAGGTGTAGTGTTTTTTTGTGCGTTGCTCTAAACCTGCTGCTTACTTACCTTGACCTGTGCAAGCTCCCCTGCAGGTCTGCTCATTGTCCTGTTGGTCAGTTTGCCATGAGCTTTTAGTTCTTCCACAGTCTTATAAGAGTATTTAGGCTTTTTCTTGGCTATTTTGTCTCCCTGCTCCTTCCGCCATTGCCCCAATTCCCGCTGAAATTCCTGCAAAAATGAAGTGAACAAAATGTAAATAAAATGTTTTGTATTGAGTTTAATGCTGTCTGTGTCATTAAATATAAAAAGAAATACATTATATTATACAGTGTATGTAGTTAGGTTAGGCACTGGCTGTAGTTGTATATATTACCCAGTGTCTCATATAAACTTGAAGTACTTACTTTCTCCTCGTCCTCCTCAGAATCTACAACAGGGAAATCCTGCAGGGACTGCTGGGTTCTTTCATTCCCATACGCACCAACTGCTCCTTTCCCCTTCCTCACCTTAGCCTCAATGGGATTCACAATACCTGAGCACAGAGATAAACATATATCATGAGACCATTCATCTATCTTCTTTAAATCCATTCAAAATAAAATAGCATGGCAATATGACTTCACAACAGAATAAATGTGCCCACATAAAACCTATCGGGGCAATAAATTCAATCGTTTACCCTGAGCATTTTTGCCAAGTCCTTTTCCTTGAACGTAGCCCATCTTCTGCAGAAGTTTTTGACCAATGCCTCGTGTGTGCTTTTCCCATGACCCAATGTCTTTCTCTGTCCTGATTCCACCTGCAAATCTCTGGGATGTCTTGAAGCCTCCACCCTAAAAAACAGATTTTTTTAGAGACAGATATTAGAACCCAATTCTTGAGACTCAAAACACATAGTTGCTGTTGTTGCATTTGTACGCAGCTCGCTGTACCGTTTTAAGATTTTTTGGAACTGCAGTGCGGGGTGGAGGTGGTGTATCTCCACCTTGATTGGAGTCATCGGAACCCTCCTGTTCTGCCTTCTCTTGAGCTGCTGTCTTTCGTAGACCAGCACTTACAAAGTTCACAGGAGCCGAGTAGTCCTTTGATCTGTGTAGTTACAAATATAAATATAAAGCTGTATATTAAATATGAACAAGAGAGATACATAGCTCAAACCATTGTCATTTAAAATCGTTTATTATGTAATCTAGTTTGGGATCAACTCAAATATTACATTTGAAAAAAAACAGCAGCATACCTTTTTCCTCCAAAGCTTGGTCTTTCATCATCGGAGTCATGTTCTGCCCAGATCCCATAAGTCGCTTGTTCTTTAGTCGGTCTATACCTTCGTCTGTCTGGGTTGAACTCATTGGCTAGGTCCCACTCAGACACCTCAAACTTTTCAATTTCCACTCCATCCTCTTCCTCCTCCTCACCTCTACGCCCATACAGATGGGACATAGACATCTTTCTGTACTGTAGTAATGGAAGTTTACAATGTGTGTTAAGTAAAACATTCAACAGACGCCTGCAGTACAGCATGTATATAAATATGGATGCACATGTTGTCTGGAACTACTAAAAGAGTTAAACTCCACAATGACCGATATCATCAATTTGTTTTCTCACATAACACACAACTATGATAACAATTTGTGACAACGGTAAGTGTTTTATGATAATATCAGTACGTCAAGCAAACGTTAATACTAGAAAATAACCAGGTTAGCTTAGCGCGGCTACTTTAATATGTTTTGCGGTAACAATTAAGTAATTTAGTAAATTGAATTTAGTTTTTGTAAATTGTCGGTCTTGTGCCATCTCTAAAATAACGTGTGTGTTAAAATACCAACGTATAAAAGCAATATTTACCCAAATATGCGGCTGTTCTGTCAGTAAGTGGCGTATCTAGGAGCAACTTCCTGTACAGACCGGAAGTAAACGTTGTGACATCAGAGCGACGCAGAGGTCAGAAATCCTCTCTCACAGCCATCTTGGATCCTGTGCCCTGAACTAGTGAGTACTTCTGTTGTAAATCTATTGCAATCCAACGTTCTTTCATGTATTTAGGTATTTCAAATCGTATGCAATTTAATGATGTAGCATTCGTTGATGCTAGATGGCAGACATTTATTCATTATGCGTGTTTTTAAAAGAAATATTTAATGAATACAACCGGCTGACTGTTCAAAATGGGGGAACAGGAGGCACTGCATTACTATGTTGGGTCTCAAACTATGGTCTTTCTGTCTAACAAAGCGTTCAAAACAAGAAGCGTCTTTGTTTAAAAATACCAAATTCTAAACCTCATTCTAGTGCAGAGTGTTTAATGTAGCGACAAAGGGGGACTTTACTGTTTATTGTGTGCTAGTAACGTTTGTCAATGACTGGAAAGCCTCGCTGCTAAACCATTCAAAACAAATGTAACGTTAGAGACAAGCACGTGCTGTCGTAGCATCACATCTTAAACAGCACGATGATCTTTATCTTGTTGCTCGTCCACTTGGGTTTGTTTTTAGTTTCCTAGACGAGTTTCTTATAAAACAGTAACAGCGCGGTTCCGTTACACACGTGAAAATAAGAATCCCTCTCCACGCGCGTCTGTGAAAGGCCTTGAAAGCGATCGCGATGTGTAGATATGACACACAAAGAGTTGCCGTAGTTTGTGTTTAAGATTCATAGAACTCCGAGTCGTTGTAATTCTGTTACATGTATCATGACATGTGAAAGCTAAAAACTGTTCAGCGAAGACCCCAGCGGGTTTAATTCAGCCGGCAGTGAGACATCTGACAGCGCAGGCCTGGCAGGAAGAGGCCTAGCGCATGCTCTGGTCATGTTTTTTTATAATACAAACAGCCTAGACACAGAAGTACTTGTTGAAACCATTTACATTTTATGTTGCAGTTCACAATGCCAGGTGAAGCCACAGAAACTGTCCCTGTTACAGAGCAGGAGTTACATCAGCCCCAGGCTGAGACAGGTGAGTACTGTTTTTTTTAAATGTGCTTGTCTGACATCATTGTGTTAGGGGTCCTGGAACTACACTGTTGTCATTTTGTCAGGTCTCTCTATATAAAGAGGCTGTGGGAAATTGAACAGACCATGTGTGGTGCTTTTGCACCTGTTTTGTCCATTCACGGTTTTTATGGACATCAACCAGCTGCTGTTGAGACTTAAAGCAAGTTTCTCTGTTTGGGGTGTGGTGTCATGTTTTTTCGGGGTGGGGATGATGTTTGAGTCACAGTTTTTCTGCACCTAAAGTTACGTTTTTGGGTCAGTGTGCGTGAGTATCTCCTAGATTAAAAGGAAATAAACCAAGCAGCAGTAAATACCTGTAACTGTGTATGATTTGATGTTACGATTTGGTTAAAATGCAATAATTGGTTATTGAAACAAAGTGATCCAGGACCGCCTTGTGTTGTTGTGTACTGACTAGTTATTTTAAAAGCATGTACATTGATGACTTTGTATGTGCTGTAACATGGTAATGCTAAATCTGCATGAACATTTTACTAACTTGTTACTACATTTGAGTGCTCTTAGCCTTTACATTAAATAGATTTTTTTTTAAATAAGTTTTATAAAAACGGGTTAGATTAAGTATTTTTTTGGTTCTTTCTGGAGGAACTGATCAGTTATGTACTTGCTGGGTCTTTTATTCTTCATGGTGGAAAGAAAAAATCTAAAATTTACAGCAAGAGTATGTACTAGATGTTAGTGTTTTTGCTGCATAGAACAGTTATTAATTTTCAGATGTAAGCCTTTGACTAAGCAGTCAAATCTTTGTCAAATAATGGATAAGTTTAGCCAGTTTAATCACAAATATGCAACAGTCTTGGATTGCGTTCTTCTTAAAGGGATCATTCACCCAAAAGTGTTTTTTGTTTACCCTCATGTCATTCCAAACATATGACTGACTGACTTGTGCAGAACACAAAAGTAGATATTTTGGAAAATGTTGGTAATCAAACAACGTTGACTTCCACTGTATGGACACAAGGCCACAGAAACATAAGAGTGAATAAATGACAAAATGTTTTGGTGAATTATCCCTTTATTGTTGGACTGTAGTACACAGTTTGCTTTCTTTCTTTAGTGTTTTTCAAAAGCCTTTGGCCACACAGTTTAAGAGTGTATTGTTTTGTTCTCTTGTAATGCTCTCAAATCTTACTTTGTTGTGTTGTGGGAAATAGCCTATTAAGATTGAATAACTTAAACTAATGGTTAGTAGGCCTGTCTCAATTGTTAATTTATCGACTTATCGCACAATATATAAACACAACGTCAATATTTTTTGGTGATGCAATAAATTGCCATTGTGTTTATGCATTTGTTTAGGCCTAGCCTACATACATATGAATGACATGAACATTTTATCCGATCGTCTCTGTTAGCGCTGCCCTGTGTCTGTGTGTCAAAAGCTCGCGCACACAAGATAAAGAGACATTGTTTTTTAATGCTCAGTTAGGCAAGTTTATTTTAAACGGCCACATTATGACACAATCGTGCTGCTCTCTTCAGAGTTCACATATGAAGGGCTCTGCTTACCCTAAACTTCATCATAACTGCTTGTAATGTAAATCAACCAATTATAATTGACGACTTGACGTGTCGGTTTTATTTATTTTAAATATTTACTCCAGTTATTATTTACATTGCAATTTAAATGTCCAAATATTATATTAAAATGTCTTTGTTCTGTAAAAGGGTGCACTTGCAATATTATATCATTACTTAATCAGTGGCATAATTTGTTTATAAAATGACAATAATATCGAATATCGCAATTATTTCTCATGCGATGCAGGCATTTATTATTTATCCGCTGTGGGACATTAGACACGAATGAGATTTGTTTAATAAATAAAGCAATGTTAATATAAATACTAGAGATGCCACAATACTCTATAATATTGAACTGTTCGGTATACCCTCCACGGTTCAATACATGTATGTGAATTGTGTTTTAATTTTTAATTGTGAATTTAAATAATTTACAATGCGTTTTATTACTCTCTGAACTTGCTCTGTTCTGCATGTTTATGCGCCGAGATGGATAAACACGACACTTGTCATATTTATTTGTTTCTGAATACTACATAAAAACAAATAGCTGAACTAAAATGCCAAAATTGCATGGATTATTGCGATTTGCCTTCTTGACAGTTGAAGAGTTAGCTTGGTGTGCTAGCTACGCTAAAGTTTACGTCTCGTAATTTAACAAATAAAGTACAGTAATCCGCTAATAGTACGTTTTGTTAATAATGGCAGTGTGGCAGAACAATTATTTTGACCAAGTTGAAGATGGAACGCAACACAGTCTTATCTTGCAACAGAGTGCTGCTTTTACATGTCTATTGAGCTATATAATCTATCCTACTGCTTGCTATCCAAAAAAAACATGAATTAGCACTATTGTTGCACTGACAGGTAATTATAATATATATAATTTATAATGAAGTGATGTGTCAGTAAAAATGACCATTTAATTATCAAGCCATGAATATTATGTTACATATGTATTTGACTATGTATGTTGAATACACTATTGTACAGCAAGTAAAGTTTAGCTTAATCATCACAGTGTGTTCACTTACTAAAATCTAGAATGGAATAAAATGTTTTGTAAAAATAATTTTTTTTAAATATGTAAATATTTAATTAAACACCTGAAAAATTATCAATAAGCTGTACTTTCCATTTGTTTCCTATTATTGGTTAATATTTGAAAAAGTTATTAAACTTGTTATTGACACTCAAGTCAAATCAAGAGAATTGCAAACAAAACATTTTTTTATTTTTAACATTTTCATGTTCCTGTCACCTAAGCATAGAATAATGAGAGAGAGAAAAAACGTTATTTTGCCAAGCCATCAGAACCAAACCGAAAACCGTGGTTAAAAAACCGAGGTATGTATTTACTATATTGTTGCATCTGTAATAAATACAATATAAATCATTTGCTTGAGATGTTTTCGGGTATTGTCTGTGGCAGTACACGGCTGGTATTTGCATGTGAGTGGGTGTGTTTGCAGATTTGAACAGGTCCTAACCAGTTTTCTGTGTTGTGTTTGGTGTGATTTTGTAATTCGTAAGCCAAATGTACTTGTGGACAGTCTTGGCAGTTCTGAAAGGTTTTATGATGCGATGTTTTAACATCTCCGTGTTTGAGAGCATCCCTTATAACCGGCATGGAAGTGAGAATTGACACCATTTAAAAAAAAAAAAATCACTTCATTCCATTTATTTCCATTAGCCACACCCGCTGGTCCTGCTGCTGTGGCCCCTGCTCCCTCTAAGGCAAAGCCTAAAGAGGGCAAGAATAACCCCAAGCTGTCCACATCTCCTCACACTTCTGCTCCTAAACCTGTTCCTTCTGGACGCAGGAAACGCTCCTCTTTATCTGCCTCCTCAAGCTCTCCCACCTCTCCCAAATCTGCTTCTGTCTCTCATGCTACCCCACCATGCTCCCCCCTGGCTTCTCCTCCAGCTGACTCTCCTGCCGCTGGGCAAAGTGCTCCCAAGGTTGTAAAAGCTGGCAAACAGGGGAAGCAACAGAAAGCAAAGCATTTCAAACCTGCCGAACAGCAAGCTGTTCCACCTCGTCCCACCACTAAACCTACTGAAGAGAATGAACCAGTTGTAGCTTCACAATCTATTGCTATACCAGCACCAGGGGTAGAAAAACCAGCTAAAGATGCAGCTGCTTCCCTCGTCTCTCCCAAAGTTGCTGTAGCTCCTGTGCCTTTTAAAGTAACCTCAAAGCCTGCTGCCCCTGCACCCCAGTCATTTACAGAAGAGATAGCCTCCAGTCCGCCCAAGGCAGCTGAATTTCAGAAAGTAGAAGCCCCGGTTGCACCTCCAAAGTCAGCTGCTAAACTCAAGCCTGATGTAAAGCCAGCCTCTGCGGCTTCAAAGGATAAGCCAACTGTGACTTTGCCCACCCCAGTTGTTGCTGTCCCACCAAAGACTGCTCCCCAGGTTGTGTCTGCAGCATTAGATGATGATGAACTCCCACCACTCATACCACCTGAGAATCCTTTGCCCATTTTCCCCCCCATGCCGCTCAGCACAATTCCTGTAGTCACCCCAGCAACTCCTAAAGCTGAACCTGTTAATAAAGCTGCTACCCCTAAAGCTAAGCCTGTCTTGAAAGCAGCTCTTGCACCTAAAGCTGAGGCTGCACCTAAAGCCGAAGCTCTTAAAACTAAATCTGAACCTGCTCCTAAAGCCGAAGCTGCTCCTAAAGCCGAAGCTGCTCCTAAAGCTAAAGCCGAGCCTGCTCCTAAAGCTAAAGCCGAGCCTGCTCCTAAAGCTAAAGCCGAGCCTGCTCCTAAAGCTAAAGCCGAGCCTGCTCCTAAAGCCAAAGCCGAGCCTGCTCCTAAAGCCAAAGCCGAACCTGCTCCTAAAGCCGAAGCTGCTCCTATAGCTAAAGCCGAAGCTGCTCCTATAGCTAAAGCCGAGCCTGCTCCTAAAGCCGAAGCTGCTCCTATAGCTAAAGCCGAGCCTGCTCCTAAAGCCGAAGCTGCTTTTATAGCTAAAGCCGAACCTGAGCCTAAAGCTGAGCCTGCTCATGCCCCTAAAGCCGAATCTGCTTCTAAAGCTAAAGCTGTGCCTGCTCCTAAAGCCGAATCTGCTCCTAAAGCTAAAGCTGAGACTGCCCCTAAAGCCAAAGCTGAGCCTGCTCCTAAAGCCGAAGCTGCTTTTAAATCTAAAGCTGAAGCTGTTCCTAAAGCTGAGCCTGCTTCTAAAGATAAAGCTGAAGCTGCTCCTAAATCTAAAGCCGAGCCTGCTACTAAAGCTCCTAAAGCTGAAGTTTTTAAAGCTGAGCCTGCTCCTAAAGATAAAGCTGAAGCTGCTCCTAAATCTAAAGCTGAGCCTGCTACTAAAGCTCCTAAAGCCGAAGTTTTTAAAGCTGAGCCTGCTCCTAAAGATAACGCTGAAGCTGCTCCTAAAGCTGAAGCTGCTCCTAAATCTAAAGCTGAGCCTGCTGCTGAAGCTCCTAAAGCCGAAGTTTCTAAAGCTGAGCCTGCCCCTAAAGGTAAAGCCGAAGCTGCTACTAAGGTTAAAGCCGAGCCTGCCCCTAAAGGTAAAGCCGAAGCTGCTACTAAGGTTAAAGCCGTAGTTTCTAAAGCTGAGCCTGCCCCTAAAGCCGAAGCTTCTCCTAAAGCTGAGCCTGCCCCTAAAGCTAAAGCCGAAGCTGCTACTAAGGCTAAAGCCGAAGCTTCTAAAGCTGAGCCTGCCCCTAAAGCCGAAGCTTTTCCTAAAGTTGAGCCTGCTTCTAAAAATAAAGCCGAAGCTGCTCCTAAAGCTAAAGCCGAAGCTGCTCCTAAAGCTAAAGCCGAAGCTGCTCCTAAAGCTAAAGCCGAAGCTGCTCCTAAAGCTGAGCCTGCTCCTAAAGCCGAAGCTGCTCCTAAAGATAAAGCCGAAGCTTCTCCTAAAGCTGAGCCTGCTTCTAAAGCTGAAGCTGCTCCTAAATCTAATGCTGCCCCTAAAGCTGAAGCTGAGCCTGCTTCTAAAGCTAAGTCAGCCCCTAAAGCAGAGATCACTTCTGCTCCAACAGTTAAGGCTGCTGCTGCTAAAGTTCAACCTACAAAAGATCATAAAGTGGAGACTGTCCCTGCCCTTAAAGTTGAATCTGCCCCTGTTCCCCCACCAGTTAAAGCCTCATCTGTGCTGGAGCCAGTCATCAAGAACGACAAGGGTATCTCTCTGTCTGTTTGTTTCTTCGTGTGTGTGTGTGTGTGTGTGTGTGTGTGTGTGTGTGTGTGTGTGTGTGTGTGTGTGTGTCTGAATTTCTTTAGGGTCACAGCACTTGTGAAACACCAGTTAACTCCAGATTATTAAATGCACATAAGCAACACCCAGTGTTCTTTAGTGGTGACTGGATTGTTCATAATGCATCCATTTGTTTGAGAGTTTATGTGAAGCTAGTGTTTCGGTTAAATGCAACTGAGAGCTGGGTTCAGGGGATATGAATAGGACATCATAGGTTGTGCTTGTGCTTATCAACACGTTTAAGTTATAATATTTAAGTAAAATTGTCATTTTCTTTTGCTGCTTGCCGTTGTTTCAAAGAATTGAAATGCTGTAATTTAGGATCATCCATCAGGATTTTTTCAAGGTGTTATTTGTATATAATAGCTTTAACTAAAATGTTATTTGTTTGTTTAGGGTCTGGTACTGAATCGGACAGCGATGAATCTGTTCCTGAACTGGAGGAGCAGGACTCTGCACAGGCACAAACACAAACACAGCAGGCACAGGTAAGAGATCACATCAACTATTGCCTTCTGTGTAGATGCTTCTCAAGGAGAAATTAGATTAGATTAGATTCAACTTTATTGTCATTACACATGTACCAAGTACAAGGCAACGAAATGCAGTTTAGGTCTAACCAGAAGTGCAATAGCAGCAAGTTCAGGATATACAGCGGTTGCATAAGTTACATAAATAAATCAATATTATAGAAGTAATTTACAGATGGATATGTACTATGAACATAATATACAGTTTGATGTTCAAAATTGATGATCAAATTGATGTCTTGATACACATGGATTTTATATTGTTTGATTTACAGTGCTCAAATGCTGGATTCATTTCTCCTGATCTCCTTTAGATTAAATGCATTTCAGTCTTTCAGAACCGATTGTAACTGTATCTGTTCTCCACAGCTTGCAGCAGCTGCTGAAATCGATGAGGAACCTGTCAGCAAAGCAAAACAGAGCAGAAGCGAGAAGAAAGCCAGGAAGGTTTGTCATTCCACAGCTGACAAGAAATTTTATAAATGTCAACAGAACAGCTAGTTCTTCATTGTGAATGTGTGTGCTGTTATTTTTAACAGTCTCTCTTGTTTTTCTTTTGACCAGGCCATGTCCAAATTGGGGTTGAGGCAAGTTGCCGGCGTTACCAGGGTAACCATTCGCAAGTCCAAGAACATTCTCTTTGTCATCACCAAACCAGATGTCTACAAAAGTCCAGCTTCAGATACTTACATCGTCTTCGGCGAGGCCAAGGTAAAGATTGGGAAGAAAACTAACCACTTTGAATGATCAAGAAGTAGTTTGACCTAGTAGTTTAGTCTAGAGACCCTCTTGGTGATGATGTAAACAGTTTGACTTTCGTTCTTCTGAGTCTGATGAAGCCAAACTTTCTGTCCTGAGAGAGGAAACCGTCACAGTGGAGTAGCTGCTAATAGAAAATATCAGCAAGATAAGACCCTAATGGTTTCTGTTGCTCCCAGATTGAAGATTTGTCCCAGCAAGCTCAGTTGGCAGCTGCAGAGAAGTTCAAGGTCCAAGGAGAAGCGGTTTCAAACATCCAGGAAAACACACAGACGCCCACAGTACAGGAGGAGAGCGAAGAGGAAGAGGTGTGTGCAAATTCTCTTTTTACTTCACCATAGAATACATGAACATGTTTTATGTGCTTCAATTGTTCGGTCTGTGCATCTTTTGTGTTATATCCCAGATAAGTAAAATACGTGTTTTTATAATGTCATTTACAGGTTGATGAGACCGGTGTGGAGGTTAAAGACATTGAGCTGGTCATGTCGCAGGCCAACGTGTCCCGGGCAAAGGCTGTGCGTGCACTGAAGAATAACAATAATGACATTGTCAATGCTATTATGGTGAGTTAGCCTAATTATGATCTCATTTAAATACATTTCTACTGTTAATATTGTTTTATATATTTGTTTCTTATCTCTTCTGTGATGAATTAACAGTATGACTTTCGTTCTTCTGAATTTTCTATGAAGCCAGTACATCTGTTTTGAGAGGAGATTACGCATTAAATACAGTGTCATGGTGTTTTGAGCTGTCTTAATGTAATGTTTTATCTCTCTTTACAGGAATTGACAATGTAGATGGAGATCAGGGACTGGTTCGTATTAAGACGTTGCTGATTTGATCTACACTATTGTTTGTACAATTTATATCCAAGAGAAATAAAGATGTGGCTTGATGAAATTATTCATTCTGTTGTATTGTGTTTTCTTTTTGTATTAATATGTATCATAATAATGATGAAAATAATTTATATGTCCTGAAAAACAATTTGCACAAGCAAATAAACTCAACTCATTGCCACTCCCATTGTTGTCTGTGGATAATATTTTTTAGGTTTTGTAAAATAAAATTACACATTAAAACAACTTTAAAGGGACAGTTTACCCATATAATACAAATTCTGTCGTTTACTCACCCTTGGGTTGTTTCAAGTCTGTTTAAGTTTCTTTGTTCTGGTAAACACAGAAAAATATTTGGCAGAATGTAGGAAAGCAAATATTTCTTGGGCACTTTTGACAACCATTATAATTTTTCCTGCTGTGGTTGTCAGTGATGGCCATTAACTCTTTGGTGACAATCATTCTTTTTCTGTGTTTATCAGAACAAAGAAATGTATACAGATTTGGAAATGATGACAATTTTTATTTTGGGTGAACTGTCCATTTAAGGTTGTGTTTTAAGTAATGAGTAATTTTATTAATGGGAATTTCCAATAAGCGTGATTTATTTCGCAGTATCTTAAATAGTGATGTTTTTATTTAATCACCATTACAACTTTGAGTCATAAAACACATGAAAATGTATGTGCTGAAGTTTGGGGACTTTTGTATTGGCAGCGAAGAACAGTTGACATGAAATCTCATTAATTCTAAACACAGCTGGTAATCAAATAATAATAATTTATCTGATTTAGGAATAAATACTAGATTTTCTCAAGTACACGTGCTTGAATATGTAACGAGGGAAAAAAATAATGTTACCTAATCGTGTTGTGCAAGCCTGACTTTAGCTTGCGAGCTAACGCAGATATAAAGGAGTCCGTTATGAGATAACAAGAAATAACAAGGCGAGTTACCCGTTTATTATGTATTTTCATTAAGTTATTAGTGACAGTTCACCCAGAAATAAAAATTCTGTTATAATTTTCTCACCCTCGAGTTGTTATACATTTGTATAAAAGTCTTTGTTCTGATGAACACAGAGAAAGATATTTGGAAGAATGCATGTAGCCAGTTCTTGGCCACCATTGACTTCAATAGTATGAAAAATGAGAATATTTGATATATAATTCAAAATAAATACAAACATTTATTGATTATAATATGTTATATTTTTCTTAAATAGGCTACGTACATGTATGTGTAAGTGTTTATAAATACAAAATTAATATGCACAGTACACAGACAGATATTAAGCAAACACGGAGCAGAGCATTGTTTTTGTTAGCTTACACTATTTAAAGGACTTTAAATCTGTATATCTGTCAAACCAATCTTTATTCTTCAGAGGCCTGTCAGAGTAAATTTAATCAACATTATAGGGTTTTTATTTTTAAGCAAGCTGGAAGATTAAAGAAACATGTTGACCATTGTTAATTGAGGCATTTTTGTTGTATAATCCCAGTAAGAATATGTGATAAACAATGTTAACTCAAGCTTTAATATCAAAGAATGATGCGAGTGGGCTTTGTTCAGATATTGCTCTTAAGACTCTCAGACTTACCCCAGTGTACTGAGACCATGTCTTAAAAACAATGTCCTGGCTATTTAAATGAGGACTGTTGACACTTGAAGACCTCTGAAGGTACATTTGCAAATTTTAGAGCCCCCCTGACTCGCCACCAACATGCACTAGGACAGATTGTGCTTTAATGTGGAATGACAATGAAAAACTGACCAATGGGATTTATGCTTAAAGAAGGGCCGGGCTTATATTTCTAACCACAACAGTAACAAGCGGAAACACCACTGTAAGTAATCCACGAAACAAGCAATATATGTTTTGAAAGGAAAGTAAGCATTCATTCATTATAGATTCATTATTCATTAATTCATTATCATTCAGAAAATAAATATGGACTGGGGGATTCATGGAAGTACTCAACAGGTTCTTTTTTTGGCCTGCTGTAGAGACTTTGGGGTAGTATTTCAACTTCAAGTGTCAAGCATTGTCTATTTGTGCTTATTTAAATGAGTTAAAAAGTACAATTTATTCAATCTGCAAATCAAGTTAAGAAATAAATGCTTAATTTATGAGTCAAATATAATACCAGTGTCATTGAATGTCATCTGAATTTGTTTCAATGCAATGTTATACAGTTGACCAGGAGGGGGCGCACAAACACAAATCATCTTGGGTTGTCAGAAAGTTGTGTATTCTTTTTGAGTGTTGTATATGAAACATTTAATGGGCCATTCTACCAAATGGGTGCCATTTGCTAAATGAAACCTGTTCAAATCAAACTTTTCCTTCTTTTCAACACTGAATTTAAAAACACGTTTTACTACTCAAAATGTGTATAGAAAATGAGAAAATGTACTTTTGTTATTCACATGGCTTTCAGAAGACCAAGATCATGAAACATTCTGCTCTAAATGTGTTTTGGGAAATGTTTAAGGTTTTCAGAGGTGAAGATGTGTTAGGGTAACAGAATTGAGTAAAAACCTGGGGACACGACTACAAATTTGTAATACATCTAAAATATACATTTTTTATGAAAACATTTCTTTTAAGCATAGATGGAATATGTAAAATGCATTTGTTAATAAATGTATTTTAATAAATTTGTATTTTAGATTTGTAATGAATGTATTTGTAAGTTAATTTTTGTGTTTTATACATATAATGGCCTGGGGACAGAAATGACACCCATTCGGTAGAATGACGCAACACTGGATTCCAATAACTGTCATGTTTAACATTCTCAGTGAAAGATTAAAGGTTAATTTACTTGCATTGTTTGCTTTTTTATTTAGATAATTCTGCTGCCAAAGCTCATCCAGGCCTGGTCCAGAGATCATCTTGTTTATTCTGAAAAGCCATTTGTTTATCAGGTAGGCTATGGAATGGTGCCTTGATAAAACCCTGCTCACTCAACTGTGGTCAAGGCGGCTTGTGTTGTTGTGCAAGGTGAGGTATCTACTCACAAACATTAGACATTTGTCTCACCTTGACAGAAGTCCATTTTCCATGAGACCTCATAGATCTTTCCTGAGAATCTACTCACCACCTCAATCCTCAAAGAGAAATGTTTTAAAATCTCATAGATCAAAGACTTTCAGCACTACCCTTTTTGGAAGAGTCACCAAAAATATAAAATATGAACATGAAGTGAAACTTCAGATGTTTCGGGTGTACTCCACCTCCAGTAGAGAGACATTCAAAGCAGAGGCTCCCATTGGAGTGCTCCAGAACAGCAAGAGTTCTCTTCGGCTGCACTTATTGAGGCTGAGATTAGGAGAATCTTTTATTCGTCTTTCAGGGCACATTAACTTTTACTTTAAACAGAAACAGGTTTCTGTTCTAGGTACAGAAGCCTTCACAAGAACACAGAGATGAGCTCTCAGAGGGAGGAGCTCTGGAGACGCCACATCTTTCATAGGGTCACCGGTTCTTCAAGTCCAAGAAGCGTCCTTAAATCTGTCTCCAGATCCACCTTTGACCCAACCACTCTTCCATATTAGCACCATAGTGACCAAATTTGGCGAGAGTTACAGTTATGTGGCCAATCACATTAACTCCGTATTCTCCCGAAATCCAGCAAATGAAATCCATGTGAAGGTTTTATCAGACGATGTGTTACGAAAGTCTAGAAAGCGGCAGAGAAAAATAATAGGTAATAAAAAAGCTCCTTGTCAGAAAAATGAGCAATCTCAACAAAACATAAGCATGTCAACACGAACATCAGCAGCAGAGGTTCATAGTAACAATGAATCTAACTCCTGGGAGGAAGGATATCTTCACTTTGCCCGTCACATCAACCGATATTTTGGGGCAAAAGTAGCAGATACTGTTGAGGAGTCGCCACGTCAAAGTCAAGCTTCACAAACAGAAACAGAGATGCTGAAATCTTTTTATTTTTGGGCTCAACGTCACCACCTCGGCCCAAATCCTCAGGCTTGTTTCACATGAGCAGCATCACAACGCACTTCGGGGAAAGGATCTGCAGTGGCAGAGGATGAGGACATGGACCAAGAGTCAAACGGAGGTTTACCTGAGCGCACAGTGACTTCGGAGAAACTGGTGTCCTTTTTTGAGAGCCTTTTGAAACCGTCAGCTATACCCAGTCTTGTGGGTAGTTATCTGGGAATGGGCTCCATCAGTCTCAGTGACCAGACCACAACCGAATCCAGGATCCAAGAGACCATGCTGTAGAAGACGGTTAGCCTGGTTTTGTCAGTCTGGTCTGCTTTATCCTGTAATGGGACAGCTATACGTTTCAGAGTAAATGATTGATTATAGCTTTGGGGAGAAGGAATGCAGAGGAGATGACTAAAGTTCTTCTGAATAGCCTCCAGGACGCTATTGTGCCCTCATCCATCACGTCCTGTGTGGAGGAACTGAACGCTTACCTCATTAAATACCCAGCATGCAAAGCTGTAGTGTGGCAGGTACAAAACACTTACACCCCTTCTTCTCTAGAGCTCTGTGCATCCATATAAATTAATTTCTTTGATGAAATCCAGGAAAATGCAGCACTGCAGCTTCTTAGGAGGTGACGGATCTTTTGGGTAAATGAGCAACTTCAAGAAGCCATTAGAGAAACTCTGGCTCTGATTGGATATGTAGATCCAGTCAAAGGTTGTGGGATCAGAGTGCTGTCCATCGATGGAGGCGGCACTAGATAGGAATCTACAAAAAACACTGATGTTGTTTAATAACATGATAGGAATGTGTTTAAGATAACATGGATTTTACTAACATCTGCTTCAGAGGTTTAGTTCCACTGCAATTGTTAAAACAGCTCGAGGCGCAAACAGGGAAACAAGTTCATCAGCTTTTTGACTACATTTGTGGGGTCAGCACAGGTAACACTACACAAAATGCCCACACACAACAACATGTCTACAAATACATAAACAAACCTCTTTAATAACTGTGTTTGTCTAATACATTACTTTCTGAAAAACTTGGTTCGGATCGGGCAATCTGCAGTCATATATTGTAGTACAGTGACTGCTTAGTTGCATCCATCTCATTGTTTTTCTATTTCTATTTAAAGTAGCCATATAACACATGTAGGCTATGTGTTTATTATACATCATGCCTTTTTCCTGTTTTTTGTTTGCTGCCCAGGAGCTGTTTTGGCATTCATGTTGGGTTTGGTTCGTATCTCTTTGGATGATTGTGAAGAGATGTATCATCGCTTTGGGTCCAATGTTTTTAGACAAAATCCACTGGTTGGTACTGTGAAGATGGGCTGGATGCACTCCTACTACAACACTGAAACATGGGACATGATCTTGAGGTCTCTGGAAGTAGAAAACCCTCAATTATAGACTGCATTCATGCATTTAAAGGAACAGTGAATTCCAGATCTGTATACATTTCTTTAAGATGAACACAGAAGATATTTGGAAGAACGCTTGTAACCAAACAGTTCTTGAACCCAATTGACTACCATAGTAGGAAAGATTGCTTAATAGATTTCTTTGTTCTGTTGAACACAAAAGAAGATATTTTGAAAAATGTAGGAAAGCAAACTGGGGCACTTTTAACTACAATTGTAATTTTTCCTACTATGGTAGTCAATGGTGGCCAAGAACTGTTTGGTTATAAGCATTCTTCCAAATATCTTTCACTGTGTTCATCAAAACAAAGAAATGTATACAGGTTTGGAACAACTCAAGGGTGAGTAAATGATGAATGTTTAATTTTGTGTGAACTGTTCCTTTATTGATTCCTATATGTTCATTGTAGAGAGAAAATGGGAGAGGAGATTTTGATTAAAACAACCAGAGATGGACTGAGCCCAAATGTGACTCAATAGCACTCAACAGGTATTTTTTGGATCAGTGCTCTGTATTTTCTAGACTAGAGCTTCTGACTTGAGTTCTCTCTTTGAAGAGAGATCTCAGCCGTAAGCTCAGTGGTGAACTGGGGAAAAAGTCCAAAAGCATTTATCTACCGGAACTATAACCATGCTCCGGGAAGACTGCGTCGATATGCTGGAGGATCAGGATACCGGGTGTGGCAGGCTGTCCGGGCCTCATCTGCTGCTCCTGGATATTTCCAAGAGTTCCCTCTCCATGGGGACATACACCAGGTCAGAATAAAACAATTTGAGTTAATTCAACTCCAAAAAAGCCAATTCTGATTTTGTAGACTCAGGTTATATGGAGATCATTTATCTTCCCTCTCCAGGATGGTGGTCTTATCCTCAATAACCCCTGTGCTCTGGCTGTCCATGAAAGCCGACTGCTGTGGCCCAATCAGCCCTTCCAGTGTGTGCTGTTACTAGGGACTGGTCACTATGACAATGCTAGAAGAGGCCCAGCGACATCCACAAGTCTGAGAGCCAAAATCAACAACCTGATTTGCAGTGCCACTGATACTGAAGGTGAGCAAGGTATGCTGAGTGAAAATACAAGGTTTAGAACAAAAATCTGGTCATTTGCTGAGTTCCCTCTTTGAATAATGAATTGTGTATATTAAAGCGTGGTTTATACTGTACTTTCAGGCGTACACACTCTTTTGAATGACCTCTTATCACCAAACGTGTACTTCCGCTTTAACCCAATGCTGAACTCAGACTTGACACTGGATGAAATCAGAGCTGGAGTCCTTCGGCAGATGAGGGAGGACACACAGCTGTACAGTATTTGAACCGGAACCAACCCAAACTGGAACGCTTATGCAAAGTGCTGATGACGGAGCGTACAGCCATGTGGAAAACCCGGGACTGGATCGGTGAGAAAGCGTGGGAGCTGCAGCAGCGCTGGGCCTGAGGGAACTGAGTATGGAAACCAGAAATCAGGTGCCTGTAGATATTGCATGATCAATGAAAATAAATAATCAATTATTGAATTCTTATTGGACATAAAAGCTTTAAATGCATATCCACTGTAGGCCAAGATGTAAACAACACTGGTCCTCAAACAGGAAGTGCTTCTGGACCAGTGTTGTTTACATCTTGCAAAATGATTTATACAGATGCTTTTTTAAAGCATGCTCTGGAAACTAATAATATGACTGTAATAATAATTCAACTGTAATAAGGACTTTCATATTGTAAGCAGTAAAACTGTATGAATGTTAATAATTATGGACTGATGTGTTTATTTAATACTGTTTTTAATTTCTTAGTGGTTTATGAAAAGAAATAAAAAATAAACAGTTAGTAATCTTGGTGAATTGAGTTTTGTTTTTATTGCTGTGATGAAGTGCAGAAGCTGTGCAGTCAGCACTCATGTGACCAGTGGTGACCGAGACATCAGTAAGCAGAGCGCAGTTTTTCTTGGACAATTGTGCAAAATTCTCTTTCAGATCTCATCTGTTATTTTAGGTTTAAAACCAAACTGATGGACTTTCTGGGAGAGTCTGAAATGGCTTGAGTATCCAGACCATGCAATTGTGATGCATTTATAATTTGGATTTAAATTAAATTCTGCACAGGATTTTCTTCACAGGACGTTTCACTGAGGTTATATTGGGTAAGATATTAATATTTTTATTATTGTTGTAAATTTTAATATCTGTAAAGAAATATGTTTCTAGCAGTGATGTTCTTACAAAAACATTTATAAATTCCACTGAATATATGCACTTTTTTGGTATATTTTGAACATTTTGAGTATGGATTTTACAGAACTGACTGATATTTCACCATGACTCTGCATGTGTAAAAACAGTAATGAGGTCATTGTCAGTTTGTACACACAATGTGTGGACCATTATAGTGTCATCTTGCTTGAGTTGTGAGTCAGCTGCTTTGTGTGAACTTTTTGTAAAGACAATGTCACTACAGACACATCAGTATTTAGATTTATTTTAGGCTTTATACTTATTTATAAACATTTTTTATTTGTTTTTATGGATTATTTAAGTGATGGTTTTTGGCATTTAACATAAATGCCTGGTCAACCAAATAACTACACTGTAAAAAAAACATAATTTTACATAATTTTAATTTTGTTTTACAGATTTTCCACGTAAAATGAAAAAACCTTTTTTTTAAAGTGTGTATACATAAGTGTAAATAACAAAATAATAAACACAAAGAGTCTACAAACAATCTGAAAGCAAGATTGGTTGAGTTATTTATACCAAATCTAAAATCATTATAGATGAGTTGTGCTCTTAAATTTACTGAGCTGAGCAAAAAAACCCAAACGATTCTGAAATAATTTTTTTCTGAATCTAAATCCAACATAACCATCTGCTGCAGTGAATACAAGCAAGCTGTAGAGCCACTTCACGGCTGAACTGACTGTGTCCATGTGGACAAAGGTTTATATTGTCCCTCTCTGGAGGAAGAGCTTTATTCAAACTCGTGCCCTGCTCTGTACGGTTTGGTGCATGGCACTGCAGCGCTGGTGATGTCATACACACTGCTGAAGATACTGGAGGAATAGGCAACATGAGCAGAATTAGATCATACTTTTGTCTCTGTTGACTTATTGAGATGACTAAAGAAGTTTTTTGTTCTCTCATCACAGCTGATGTCTATTTAGCTTATTGGTGTACAGTTTACGTATGACTGTGCCCGAACAGTGAAATGTACTTTATGTGTCCCTGGATGCCTGAGTGCCATTGTGGGATAGGAATGTGTTTCTGTGGTTGAGATCCTTTTTCCACCCACATCTCCTAATTCAAGCTCGGTCCTCTGGGAGGTTGTGACAGACTTCATTCATTATCTGCTCTGTTTTTGCATCTTAACCCTGAAAACGGCAATATAAAGTTCAAGTAAACTTCAAGTAAAGATGAAGTTTTACAAAGGCTTTATTATTTTCTTCTTTCTTTTTATAAATGATCATACCCATCTAAAACCGATTTTAATCTTTTTTTCTGGTGAAGTCACAAGTCGCATGATCGCATTATAATATTGTCAGAGAAACAAACATTTCATTCATTTCAGTTAGCTTAGTTTTTCAGGCCTGAACAATGAGGCCCACACATTGATGTCATAAACAAAAAGAATGCAAAACGTCTTTGAGATTCATATGGGCTATTTATGGCTTGACGAATGTTGGTCATGCAAATGTATCATAATATAAAAACTATTAATACAAAATCCTACTAATAAAATGACCCTGGTATGTGTTTATAGTAAGCATTTGTAACTCGATAGCTGCTGTACTAAGTTGCATCTTTTTTGCAAGTTGGTCAGATTTAAAGGATGTGATTATGAGAGAGAGAGAGAATGCACAAGTGAGAGAGGAGGGGGGTGGAACATCATTGATGGTCAATGGGCAGAGTAGTCACATGGATTAAGAGGAATGAAGAGGAATGAAGAGGTATACATTACAGACAACATTTGCTGAGATTCTGTTTTTGGATCTTTTTGAATACAAAGGGAAAAAAATTTGGTGTGGAATTCAGCTTTTGGACTATGGTGAAATTATGATGATCTACATTGCCATAATAAGGAAATAAACTACAGGTCATATATAAAAGGTAACCAAATCCATGTGTATGTATAGTTTTCCATATAATAACAAGGTGTAAGACTATTTTTAACATCTAATGTTCAGTAACATTTTGCTTTCTTTTAGCATTGTGAAATGGCCTACTGACACAAATAGAGAAGAATTTATTTGTGTATCCTGGATACTGCAGTTCTGCTGGTGCAGTTTCTTTGTATGTTTACTACAAATACCAGTATTGAAAGATCTTTACAGTAGCTTTGAGGTGGACACAGGTATTTTACTCTCAAGTACATTTTTAAATATCAGTACTTTATGAGTGTGTATACTATGGAAGAATATTACTTCACTATATTACAGAGCATAGATCATACTTTTTAATCCACTACATTTTATTAAATACTTAAGTCACTTAAGTACAAGCTCAAATCTAGTACTGTTACATCTTTTCTTTTACTTAAGTATTTTTTCTTTTTCCTTTTTAAAGTGGAAAAGTACTAGACTTATAACGTAAAAACACGTACAAAATGTATTAATGAAATGTAGTAAAAGTATGACATAAGCTTAATAATAGTGAATTATTTTCTTTCAAAGTAAAAACACATAAAGTACAGATACTTGACAAATATAATCAAAGTAAAAGTAAAAATACTTACGTATATCTATTGTGTTATGTTGAGACCTGAAATATTAAAAAAGATATTCAAAGAATCGAATCATTCTTCGCATATTTAACTGAATTTCAATTTTTTCTTCTGAGCATTAAAAGTTCACCTTTCATAACATTTGTTTAGTCTTCCTCCTGGTGTTTATACACAGCCCAAGTCAAGTTCAAGTCTATATAAAAGAGAGAAAGTCAAGAATATCAAATACATATATAAAGACACATATTCAAAACCAGACAGCATCTTTGTCCTTTGACTGCATCCCTAGTGCTTTGAAAGGAAGGTAACTAACGGACCGGATAGTTTGTGTTGATGTAACTTTGTTTAAAACTTTGCTTTTATTGTTTTCCATTAACCAAAAGAATGCAAAAGCAGTCCACACTGTCAAAGTACTAGTTTTCATAATGTGTCTGTTGTCAGAGTGCAATACCTCAGATGCTGTCCAGAGCAGAGATGAGGACTTTGAAATGTTGGAGGGTTTCCATCTTTCTTACTATTCTACAGCAGACATGGATTGTAGCTATGGAAATACCACCTGATGGTGAGGCACAACGTTGAAAGCAGATATCCTTATGACTAGTTTACAGTACATGGCATCACTTTCATACACTGTGCTTTTTATTACCTAAACAGTTATTTTTGCATGTGTACCCCACAGTCAGACAGCCTCCAATGATCATTAAACAAAGTGTTCAAGACTATATTGTAGATCCTGTTGACCCTATCATAGTGGAATGTGAGGCAACAGGCAACCCTCCTCCAGTGTAAGTAGCTGACACTTTATCCATGTATGTGTATGACATGTGTAACCTAATTTTCTGCACTTTCTACCTCTGTAGTTTCACATGGACACGTGATGGGGTCTACCTGAACGTAGCGCGGGACCCCCAGGTCAGCATGAGGAGACGTTCAGGCACGTTGGAGATTTTCTTCTGGGGTCGTCCAGCAGACTACGAGGGCGTGTATCAGTGCACATCGACGAATGAGTTCGGCTCTGCTTTGTCCAGTCACATCCATCTGCGAGTGTCCAGTAAGCATTTACACTGCGACTGTTATTGAACTAAAGTTGGTCTGTGGATGTTTTAATGTGAGGTTGCCGTCCTGTGAACAGAGGCCCGCACGTGGCAAAAGGAATATCTGGAGCCAGACTCAGTGGTGGTTGGACTTCCTTTTATCCTACCGTGCAATCCACCTGAAGGTCCTCCAAGACCAGACACCTTCTGGCTGAACAGCAGTGAGTATTTGGTTCAGTCATTGGTGGATTGTGTTTAGCTGGACATTTGCTGGCCCAGGCTTGGCATCTTAAGCTGGTTTGACTACCTGGTGGTCCAAAACGTTGCATTTGTATGTTTGTAAGGGTACAACTTTACCTTTTTGTCCAAAGCAATGACACCAATCCGTCAGGATCGACGAGTGTCCAAGGCCGAGAATGGAGATCTTTACTTCTCCAGTATAGTAGCAGAAGATGCTAATACGAACTACGTCTGCGTTGCGCGTTTTCCTTTCACGAACACCATCCAGCAGAAACCACCCCTCATCCTACAGGTGCTCACAGGTCTGTTTGCTATATTATGATTCAACCGAAATGTGACTTTGTGCTCTGTTGGCCTAATTCTTCTCCTGTCTATTGTTGTGTGTGTTCAGTTGCGGGAGAACCATGATTAAACCCATCTAACAGTCTAATATAGTGGTGAGTTAGGACTCTTATTACTGGATGTCTATTTTGGAAACACTTAACAAACTGCTACTAAACCACTAACCCATTGCTTTGGCAGTTTGTGAGTGTTATTCTTTACATTGGAACGGTTGTGTTACGGTGTGTAGCTCGCATGGTGGCCCACACAGCGCCTAAGTTTTTGAAACCCAATGGAACTGTGAGCACAACAATTGCAATGCTGGGGGAACAACTCATTTTGGAGTGTTTCGCAGCTGGAGTGTAAGTTTTGAAACAGTTCAACCTTAAATATCTCTTGCTTTATGACAGCATTTAAGAATATAACACGTCTTCTATCGTTGATCTTGCAGTCCGACTCCCACCATCAAATGGACTAAGAATTGGGAGGAGCTGTCCATGGCTGGGAAGAAGTTGGAGAACTTCAATAAAATGCTCAGAATAAAGAAGATCGACATGGAGGATGGAGGAGCCTACATCTGCACCGCCTCTAACAGAATGGGCAGTCTTGATCACGTCATCACTGTCAGGGTCAAATGTAGAATACTCACTTACTTTTTCACTTCTTTGAGATAATGTTCATTCTCCTTAAAGGGATGGTTATTTTTCCTTGTAATCTTGTACATATAAAACAGCAAATTTGGACATCCAAGTTTCAGAAGGACAGTGACGACATATAAAGGATACATAAATTTGATCATATGTGACTCTAGATAAATCGATAATTTTGACCCATACCAAGTATTGTTGGCTATTGCTACAAATATACCCGTGCTACTTGTGACTGGTTCTGTAGTCCAGGTTCACATATGTGCTTTAATCCATGCCTTCTGAAGACATAAAATAGCTGCTTCCGTCTGCAGCTGTTCCATTCTGGTTGGAGAAACCCGAGAGTCTCGTGTTGTCTCGAGATGACAGCGGCAGTATGGTGTGTAGAGCCGATGGTATTCCTCGACCTCAGATACAGTGGATGGTTAATGGAGAGCCTATCAGTGGTGAGAAAGACAAGTTTTGTGAGCAACCAGGTGCACGGCAAAGCTCTTTAACACACACTTCGATTCTGTGTTCACTTTAGAAGCCCCCATGAGTCCCAGCAGACAGGTCTCAGGAGACACTTTGACGTTTCGCTCTGTGGTTCCTGACAGCGCTGCGGTGTTCCAGTGTAATGCTTCTAACCCGTACGGTTACATCATGGCTAATGCTTTCCTGGCTGTGATGGGTAAGAGTTAGTAAAGGATGAATAAAAAATACATGCATCTATATACACACCACGTGCCTTAACTGGTGTATTTAACTGACTGTCGTGTGTAGATATGAAACCACGTCTGTTGGGACCCAGAGATGAACTTGTTAAATCGACAGAAGGCAATCATACTCATATAGACTGCCCGTATTTTGGCTCTCCTAAGCCTGAGCTACGATGGTAAAATGTTTTCTTGTATTTTTTCATATATCACTATTATAAACTATGATAGATTCAATCCAATGTACTGTATGTGGAGTGTTTATAAGACATTAAGGTCATCTAGTAAATATGCTTTACAAAGTAGAAATCATTATTGTGATGCCTTTGGATAAACAGAATAACTATAATCACAAATCATTTCACGTAGCCTACAGATGACAGTGTTTCCCATCTGTGTTTGTGTATAGGTCAAAAGGTGGAATAGGTGCTTTAGGAGGAAGTCATTATAGAATTCTTCCAAATGGTACACTGGAGATCAGAAACACAAGGATACAGGATCAGGGAACCTACGTGTGCATTGCAAGTAATGTCATAGGACGAGATGAGAAGGAAGTTCAACTAGAGGTCAAAGGTTAGTTTCTGCAGCTCATCCTGCTTTTCAAGGCGGGTTTAGCGATTTCTGTTATTGTTATTTGAAATCGACAACAAAACACACTACTACGCAAAAGAAACACAGTCCTTCTTCTATTGCTCCGCCCTGAAACGTGCTGTGGAACACACACATGAAATGTTTAGCTTTATCATAGCTTAGACCATGCAAATAATAATGCAAATGAATAAAATAAGTGAAGACGACACAAGTATACAAGCAGCACAGCTGGTTTCAGATAAACAATGATGCTCAAAACAGCTCTGTTACACAGCTAATATAACAACAACAACAACAACAACAACATTCTGACAAACAGCAAAACCAATGTTATTCACATGCTGATCCGAATCAAAGCGGGATGATTTTCCTTCTCTCCAACGTCTCTCTGCTTGAAAGCCTTCACTATAGTATCGCGGGTGCTAGCGTATCGCCACTAAAAGCCTTCGCCATAATACATCGGGTCCTAACTCTGCTGGAAAGTCTTTATAATATTAATGTGGGTCCTAGCTCCTGCCTGACTTTTATCCTTCTTTTTATACTTAAAATCCACAGACCCATTACTTTTATGTAATAAGTAAGACATCACTCTTTTTACAGTCTTTCTAATACCCGCTTGCTCTCTTCCCTACATCAACATGAGCGGACACGACCCTTACTTCTGATTGGCTACAAGTTTGTTTTGGTACTCGGCCCGACTCTAAAGCGTTTTCGACAAAATACTAACCCCACCTTTAATGCCATTTTGATTTTAGTGTCATTTTATATGCCTTTGGTAATCTAAACCTCTTTTTTATTTGTAGAGCCCATTAAAATCATTCGTGCCCCACGTAATACTCAAGTCATAAGAGGGAGTCTTGCTCGCTTCGACTGCAAAATGAGTTTTGACCAGACTCTGGAGATAACTGTTACTTGGCTTAAGGACAGGAAGTTCTTGATCTTAGGAAGAAGGTAAACACAAAAATCCCATGAGTTGTTCAACTTTGCTACTGTCCTGCTGAGGTGTCATGTGTGCGATATTTGACTTGATGTGTGCGTTATAGGATGACAAAGGAGGAAGATTCTCTGAGTATTGCTGATGTGAACAGAAGGGATGAAGGGGTGTACACCTGCAGAGTTAAAAGTGAACTGGAGGTGGTCACTGCCTCTGCCAAACTTATCGTGATGGGTACAAGCACATACACTCATATCGTGCATTTGTGTACATGTGCATATATTTTTAAAAATACATGTATATTTGTGTGTGTATATATTCTTTTTAGACCGCCCAGACCCTCCCACTGATTTAGAGATCTCTGACCCAAGCGAGAGGAGTGTTAGACTCACCTGGATACCAGGACTGAGCAACCACAGTCCTATAAAAGGTACACAATACACAGATTCATCTAAATAAGATGTTCAGAAAGAAAATGTAAAGCTGTGTAATGTTACTTTTTATTTTATTTTAGAATACTTTGTTCAGTATACCGAAGATCTCCTTGCTGACTATTGGCTGATCCCCAGCGGCTGGCAGAACCTGACTAGTTACCCTGGCAATCTGATCTCTGTTGTTTTACAACTGACACCTTTTGTGGAGTACCGCTTCCGGGTCATCGCTATAAATGGTATCGGCCCAAGTAAACCCAGCTGGCCGTCTCCGTACTACCAGACCGGTGGAGCAGGTAGAGCTGCAGTTATCATTTAAAAGATCTATGTTGGGTTATTTTCAACCCAGCATTGTGTCAAAGAGGGACAACCCCCCAACCATTGGGTTATAAATGAAACTATTCTGGGATGTTTCAACCCAAAATGCTGGGTTGTTTTAACCTATTGTTGGGTCAAATATAAATATGTTATGGGTTATTTTAACCCAATAAAAAGATGAAAATAATCCCAACATTGTGTATATATTTTATTTATATTTATATATTGTATGCATATAATGTATTATTTATTTTTTTAGTGCCTGATGCCATCCCAAGAAACATCAAAGGACTGGGCAGTGGAGTGTTCAGAAATAACATGGAAATAAGCTGGGAGGTGATGGATAGATGATTGACCGATCGGGCATTTAACCGTTTTTGTTATTTATTCCTTTAATGATGTCATCTGTTCGGTAACCAAAGCTTTACAAAGTATGTCTGCAATATTTAATGACATACTGAATGCAAACTGTTAGGCGATTCTTTCAGCTTTTGTTTTTTTAGTTTGTATTCTTCATTGTGCATCACTGTGATTTATACTAACTGTGATGTTTGTGTCCCGTTTGAAGCCACTGGAGTACAGAGAATGGAATGGTCCGAAACTGGGCTACATGGTTTGGTGGAGACGGCGGGATTCAAGGGAGGAGTGGAAGAACTACACGACATATTGGTGGTGTAGCTACATTATCTATGACACTGACACCTTCACGCCCTATGAGATTAAAGTTCAGGCCATCAACTTCTTTGGCTATGGACCAGAGTCCCCTATCGTCATCGGCTACTCTGGGGAAGACCGTAAGTTTTTCTTCTTTATGCTTTAAAAACACTTCCTCATATTAAGCAAGCCAATTGGCTGTCGCTGTGTCTGGTTGGTCGGGATAGCAGAATTCACATTTACAAACATCACTTAAGAATAAACATATTATTTAATTTGTACTTTTTTAAAGGCCCTGTTGCAGCTCCATCTGATCTAAGGGTAGAAGATGTAGAGAGCACAAAGCTGACAGTCTATTGGGAACCAGTGGCACGAGCCGACGTCATGGGTGAAATAAAAGAGTACAAGGTAAGGCTTTTATAACAATGATGTTATTGAAATAAGATCAATGTATATAAGTTACTGTAAAAAAAAAACCTTCATTTTACAGTGTTTCTGTTGTTATTTTATTTTTTTTATTTTTTTTACAGATTTTCTATGTAAAATGTCCAAAGAACTGAATTTTACCTTTTTTCTTACAGATTTTTCATGTAGTTTTAAAAATACGGTCAAAAACCGTAAAAAGGAAATCAGTGAAATTTTACAGTTTATTTCTGGGCCCCAGAATTTTCTTTTTTAAATATGGTCAAAAACTGTAAAATTACATTACATAAAAAGACAGCAAATTTACAAGAGAAATGGTAAAACAATTTATTATATAGGCCTATCCTTATATCCTGTAATTTTACAGGAAATAAATGTTATTTTACGGCATATTTCTGTCACTGTCCTCTGACAGAATTTGTTTTTTTACAGTGTGGCTGAAACTTGTCCATGCTGTCCTGTTTTTGATTTCTCAGGTGTACTACTGGAGAGAAAACAGCCGTCTGTCATGGCACACTGTGAGCAGAAGAATTAAAACCAAGAGTTTTAAAGCCAATGGACCTCGCCTTTCTGGAACATTGACTGGTTTGGTTCCTTATAGTAACTACAGGATGTATATGGTAGTGGCCAATAGTCGCTATGAGGGTCCACCAAGCAACACTATTGAATTTCAGACACCTGAAGGAGGTATTTACTGTGGACAAAATTGTCATATACTCACTCGAGTGTGGCTCTGAACAAATGTGTTTCTTTTCTACACAGTACCATCAATTCCCAGATCATTCAGAATCATGCACAGGCACTATGACACCATCTATCTGGACTGGGAAGAACCTGCCGAACCCAATGGCATCCTGACCGGATATATTCTCAAATACCAGACTTGTAAGTGTTGCATACATGTGCAGGGCTTTAGCTACCGATTCCCCCCAGAATTGTTTTCACACACATTCACTTTCACACACTTGAACAAACGTGTATGCAAGTCATTGAATAAGATGTGTGATGAGATTTTTTCTGTAGTGAACGTCACCCTTGGGGAAAGAATCCAAGTGGAAGACATTCCTCCAAACATCACCTACTTCTCTCTCCGTCGTTTCGATCGATACACGCGCTACAAGTTTTCATTGGCAGCACAAACGCAGGTTGGAGTCGGGGAGGCGTTCACGGAAGAATCGCCACATTTTACAACTGAGGGTAAGAGGGGGTTCATACGAATCAACTGAGAACTTTATTAATATGATTCAGCTCTTTAACCCGTCTGTGTGCATGAGCAGAACATACTCGGGATCAAGTGGACATCGTGACGCAGGGCTGGTTCATTGGCTTGATGTGTGCCGTTGCTCTGCTGGTTCTCATTATGCTTATAGTGTTTTTTATCAAGAGAAGCCGTGGAGGAAAGTACCCAGGTGCAGTATACATTATACTGTATATAATAGTATGACTTAAACCATCAGTTAGACATGCAGCAGTATTATGAAGGACAATTCAATCTTCTTTTGTGTGTGTTAAAAGTGCGGGACAAAAAAGATTTTGCATTGGAGCCAATGGATGACAGAGAGAATGGAACATTTGACTACAGGTAACAGTTTCATAAAAAATGTGTGACAATACTAAAGCCAAAAACCCAAGACTGGTCTATTTGATTTGATAAATATTAAAAGTATACTTCAGGGGAAGTTTTTATGTGATTTACTTACATAGAAACAGCATAAGAGATATATTAGGGATGAAAAATTAATCCTGTCATTTACATCATAACATTATCATATTAGCAAAGGATGATTTAAAGTAGAAACTGTATGCCACAATAATTCTCCCTCTTTCCCTTTCCAATAATTCATTTACCATCTCTTTTATTTTTACTCCATGTGTGTTGCGATTGGACCACTGAAGGTCTCTTGAGAGGTATGATACATGTCATATAACAGGAGTTAACTTTTGCTTTTATAAAAAGCTGATTTTTGACTGTTTTTCCTACAAAACATTACATCACTTGTCACAATGTTGGATTTTAATATCTTCTGCAGGATAACACGAGTTTCCACCCTGCCCTACACCAGACGGTATGTATTTCATCAAACTCATTATTTTAAAATTTCATCTTAAAACCTGTAATTGAATTATGAAATGTATGCATATGCTTCATTCCTTTTGCACTGTACATTGTGCTTTGGATAAATGTAATCAGCAATAATGAAATATTCTATTCGTATTAACCAGTGAGAAGGAGCACTTACAGGGACGCAGTGCAGTAGAGCACATTGACAGAAGAACAAACAGTGATGACAGTCTGATGGAGTATGGAGAGGGGGAAGAGATCGAGTTCAATGAGGACGGCTCTTTCATTGGAGAGTACACGGGCATCAGCAAGAGGAACATTGACAGGAGCCCGTACCATGACAGCTCTGAGCCCACTTCCCCTGTGGCCATCTACTCTTTTGCTTAGAGCCAATGTTCGAAATAAACCTCCTTTAAATAGACTGAGTTAAGCTCAAAATACAGAACTGAGAGTGAACAGACTACGCCTCATGTTACCTGTCGGACAGGCTGGAAATAATGTATAGATGCGGTTTAAAGGTATTTGGGCTTTGGGGGTTTTTCGGGGGGTTTACAAGTACCAATCAGATTTGTTTATCAAATCCACAAATCATGTTGAGCGGAAGCCAGACAAGGATGTCCTGATGAGTTTATCATGTTGATAAGAAGACAGAAGAAGTGTGAGTAGCTGAACAAACACAAAATAACATTCAGGGTCCATTCACGCAGGTTATCACACAGATATCTGAAGAAATAAGTGAGTAACTCCCTAAATGCTTTGTTACATAAGCAGTGTTTAATATTACATCTAGTTGTTACTAAAGCTTTTTTTATTATTATTTCAAAAGATCATATTTCTCTGTATTTGTGTAAGTTGTGTGTGAAAATGTTGGAATACAGACTGTAAATTCTCAAACAAAATACAGTCTAACCTTAAGCTGCTGATTGTGTTACACTAATCTGATGTACAACATTCATTGTGTTTATCTATCATACTGTCATTAAAATGCATAAACTGAATCAATGACTATGTCATAACTACATAAAACAGCCTTAGAGTTTTGTGGGTCCCTGGAGCATTTAGTTAAAAAACTCATCAGGTGTAAAGGAATTTCGTTTAGTTAAAGAATTATAGCACACTTCACAAGCAAGGAAGAAAGTTTATTGTCTGATGTAAATCATTACACTGTTTTATGACTACATCGCCAAAACACGTTGATGCAGAATGCAAAAACTTCTAAAAATGGAAGCCATCCTGTGCCAAGTTAGTCATTAAATGACTCAGCTGGTCCTTAATCATTTAATATTAAGCACAGTGTTTCATTCGGGAGTCTCCATGGCATTTTATTACCCAGGCGTAGTTTATGTCTAAAGAAACAAAATGGATAGGCCTATTAAAAGGATAATTAATGGGTGAAGTACCTATTACATTCAGAATTCAATAATGCACTGAGATTCTTCAATGTGATTCACAATTGGATTTCAATTAGAAAATATCACAATGTGTTCTTAAGAAAATGCTAAAACTTTGAGCTGTGATTCATCTCGGTGTCATTCACATATACATTTAGTGCTACATCAATCTAGTTGTTTTTCAAGTTAAAATAAGCAGTAGCCTACACACAACTGGTACGGAATGATTCTCATCACATTTGTGTGGCCCTTGCCCAAACATTTAAGCTATGTGTGCATGAGGCGTACTGGGTCTAGACAAGTTACTCCTGTTTGTTGTCATCATTATGTTTTACCCACGAGTTTTGTATGACAACAGGTGTTGAGAATTTAAAGGCGGGGGTGACCGATCTATGAAAACGGCTGTTGTTTGAAATCGACAACAAAACGCACTACCACACAACAGGAACACGCTTCTTCCTGCTCCGCTCGTAAACGCGCTTCCCTCGGTCAATATCGGACACGCACCCTTACTGTAGTTGCAAGCATTAATTCAACTCAATTTAATCATGTAGACCTACATCGGTTCCACATGAGTTAATTAACATTCATTTTCTTGCAAATTAAGAATTTTTTTTAAATGTTATGTTTAAAAAGTGTTATTCAATCAAAGGAACCTTTGTTTCAGTGAATATGGTTTTAAAGGGACAGGAGGCCTATAAAACTTAATAATGGCCTCCTACTTAGGCTAAGTCTTTTTAAGTTTAAAATGATTATTTAATATACAGATCAGTATTTGCCTAAAAACATTCCTTAAAGGGATAGTTCACCCATTCAAATTTGCTGTTTATTTACTCACCCCCAGGCCATCCGTGACATAGGTGACATTTTGACTTGAGTAGAACAATAAAGAAGATTTTTTGGTACATCCGCTGCCCTCTAATGGGAGTATATGGGGTCAAACTGTCAAAGAGTTTCTTAAGCACATAATTACAAAAAAGCGGCTCCTGGCAACATGTTGACGTCTTGTGAAGCGAATCGATGGATATTTTCATAAAACTGAACATCATTTTTAATCATTTTAGCCATACTGTACAGCCTCTGCACATGTGATGATCTTACCCTCTTTATTTAACAAAGCGATTTTACCTGATATCAATCTACAATTGCACAGTAAATGTGTACAGCAATACGACAACTTCCTTTTTTCACCGGTCTGCCAGGCATTTTTGCAGCATATTGCATAAATTGCTGTCATTTTAATGTTACATTTAATAACATTTTAAAACAACTCATTAAATTAAATAAAACCTTTTTTATCTGCAAAATAATATGTTTTTGTAGAATATCTGTAGGCTAGCAGAAATAAAATCATTTTATTTTACCTCAAATGCTGCATTTTCTCTATGCCAGTAGCAGAGGACAAGCAGGAGTTTTTTATATAAATGGCAAAACCTATAAATGGCTATATTTTTGCCAATTTCAAAATTATTTTTCAAATTCTATTAAATGATAATAAAATAAGAATTCCATAGTTAATTAATATCTACAGTAGCATATATTTATACATTGTGACAACAAAATGTATGTTCATGCTAATGTTGTAGCATAGGCTACTACTGCAGGTCATGCACCACGTAATGTTAAAATAGTTAATTACCCCTTAATTTTTAAATACAAAACCGGTCAAAAGTAGCTACGCCAAATTGCAATTTTACATGCATATGATACGCCAATGTTTGCGTGCATATAATACGGCAATTTTAGCGTGCATGCAAATTAATGGCAATTTGTCTTATTAACCTGTCCCCTAACCAAACCCTAAACCTAATATTAGCGTGCGTGCGTGTATAACCTGTCCCCAGGCGTATCATTTGCATGCAAACATTGGCGTGTCAGTGTCATATGCGAGGATGGATTACTGACCGGGCCAATGGGGCCAGTGACTACCATGAGCCCGAAGGGGCCTTGGGCTTCAAGGCTGCAACATCCAGTTTGGTACAGAAAACAGCAATGAAAACAAATGTTTATTTATGTTTAATATATGACAATGCCTTTAGACAATGCCTTTCATCTGTGGGGGCTTCCTGACACTCCTGTTACCACTAGGCCCTATGTGAATACACTGTAAAAATGATATGATATGCTCTCCTAGCTCAGTGGTTATAGATAGTGCTAGCAACGCCAAGGTCAGAAACAAATGTATAATGTATAATGCAGTGTAAGTCGCTTTGGATAAAAGTGTCTGCCAAATGTGAATATGATTAACAAGTCACACAGGTTATACAAGATTCAACTTGATGTTTTCAGTCAGTTTATTGTAATGTAGGTTTAAACATGACTTGTTAATTTGATTCAGTTTATTCAGCAACTCATTTTTTACAGTGTATGAATGCCTCCAAACAATATATTTGCACTCAGGTAATTTGTTTTAAGTAAATTCCAGTATTTGTACAAAAAATGTGCACATGTATATAAACTGATCATCTTCCCTATAAATTGAAATTAAAACCAGAGCAACCACCTGAAACCCAAGCATATGCAAAACAAAGCACTACTGGCAACAATTTTAAACACCCTAGCAACAACATGCAATGGCCTAACAACCAACTCGCAAAGCATACCAACCCCATTACAATGTCCTGGCAACCAACCAACAACACCCTAGATACCAACATGAACACCATAGCAATTATATAAAAGACCTAGTAACCACAGCAGCAGCCTGGCAACCATAAAGTAATGTGCTAATAATCAACCAGCACACCCTACTAACAACCATAACACCCATACCATCGAGAAATACCTTAGCATCCACCTAGCAACACCCATAGCAACCACTCAAAAGACCCTAGTAAACTCCCAAGGACCAAAGCAATGCATGCCAGAATGAAAAAAGACAGTTGGAAATCACTTTTTCCGTAATTGATTATTTTTAAATAAATGTCAAGAAAGAGACTCGTGTAAAGTAAGTGTTTTAAAGGAAAAGAACGGAAAAATTGTGGGAGACCTTGGAGGTAACTGGACCCGGGGTCCTTTGAAGTCATAATCCGTCCCTGGTCATATGCACCTAAAATTGCAGTTTGGCACAATTAATTAACGGTTTTGCACCTGCGTGTTATACGCATTTCAAGAGAACGGGTTGCGCGAGTTTTGCGTGACAACAGGTTTCGAGAATTTAAAGGCGGGGTGACCGATCTCTGAAAACGGCTGTTGTTATTTGAAATCGACAACAAAATTATATAAATCAGTAACTACTACGCAACAGGAACACGCCTCTTGCTCCGCTCTCAAAAGTGCTGTGCGCAATGCTAGCATTCCCTCGCTTCCCTCGGTCAGTAAGCAGACACGCCCCTTACTGCTGATTGGCTACAAGTTTGTTTTAAAACTCGGCCTGACTCAGTTTTTTAAAGCGTTTTCATAGATCGGTCACCCCGCCTAAAGGAGGAAATGGATCTTGTAATTAAGGCATTCATTCCGAAATGAAACTGCAGCGTGGCTTCATCTTCAGGTGTTCAGGTAGGCCTACAGTATGTCAATTCATATTTTGTCTGCCATTCCGGTTTAGAATTGAGCAAAGGGGTCTGTCCTAAAATGCCGCCAGATTACAGGGCCCTAAAATTAACTTCCATGTATTTGTGCACAGATAGGGTTTAGATTTAAGTTCAAATGTGAGAACTATATATTCAACCAACAGAGTTGTATTCACATTTAAATGCTTTATAATGAATTAACTAATGTGATCAAATAGATTTAAAATATTATTAAGTATATGTCTTTACAGTGTACTTACAGTGTCGTACCCAACAAAATGTACTTTACATAAGTTAGATAAAGTTGAAGTTGGTTAGATTCAGGGCTAGTAGTTACATAAGTATATTGCATAGCTAAGTAGAACATTAAAATATATTAAAATGCAACATTACAAAACATTGTTAAGGCTGTCACTTTAAAACAAAGCACATGAAATCATTTCCAGCCAACTCTTTAAACTCTTCAACAGTTTGTGTTTCCGCGCAATATATTACTTCTATGTATTGTATGTAATTTTGTCTTGTTCTCTTTTATTCTTCTGCTCTAGTTTCTAAACTATAACTTCAGCACTGAAGTTCTGCAGGTATAATAGGCTATTGAATAATAACATGCTAATGTTCCTCATTTGTGAATACATATACAGATACTTTATGTGTATTGTTCATAGTAAACTTTGATTTTGAAAAATGATGTCATGGAAACTTTTAAGAAAAGTTTAATTTAGTGATTGAAGATGGAGCATTATGAGATTAAGGGTGTAGCATTATGAGATTATGTTGTAATGTAGGGCTGGGCATCATTAAGAGATTGAATGTGTGGTATTTGATGAATAAAGTAGAAATTATGAGTAAAATCACAATATTACAAGAAAACGTGATAATCGCAAGAAAAATGTAATGCCAAGGTATCTGTTAATATAATGTAAATGGGTGTGGAGGATTTAGTTAAATCATATTTTAAGATTAGATTTAATAAGAAAGAAATTCTTGACCTTTTTGGAGCACCAGCATTCAATTTCAGGAAATATGGTTAGATTGTATTCTTGTTGTTTTTACTTTATTTATGTAACATACTCTTACTGGTTCAGTTGAATACATTACATTGAATACACAATACAAGCCCGACTGTGCAATTTTTAATCAGTATGAGGTTAGATCATCGCCACTAAGAATAAAGGTGCTTTTGCCTTTATTCTCATTGAAATATGAAATGATGATTGAAATTAACAATTAAAAAAACTCTCTTTTACAGTCAAAATATAAAAACGGAATCCTATAGTTTGTTATGGTGCAATAGTTGTTTACCCAAACATGTGATTTTATGACATTCTGGAGCAGATGACAGTGCAGCAGCTATTTTTGGGCAATTTCGGTTCATGTGTCTTTTGGTTAATCATTGGTGTCATATGTGGGTGAAGTCTGTGTGTAATAATATAACCAATGCCATTTCATTTCTTACAGCAGAAGCGTAGAGAGTCTCTTTCCTGATACAACCACCACAACCACAATGATGGCTAGATTCTTTTGTTTAGCTGGTAGGTGACTGTTTTGGAAAAATGTTAAGTTTAATAGAGATTTATTTTGTGTTTTTTAACATTTAAATTTCTCTTTTCAGGGTTTTCTTTGACATTGTGTCATTTTGGTAAGTTTTTATTGTTGCTATTATTATGATAATCAATTATTATTAGATTAGCTATTTAGATATTATATTATTTATTAGACTATTTATAAAAATTAAATATTACTTTCTAAAATTACATTATTATGTGTTTTTATTATTTCAGGATTGGCATCCCAGCTCATATGTTACTTCACAAACTGGTCTCAGTACAGGCCTGATGTTGGCAAGTTCCTGCCGTCTAATGTGGACCCCCATTTATGCACCCATTTAATTTATGCGTTTTCCATTATTAATCAGGCAAATCAACTCACCATCTATGAATGGAATGATGAAACTCTTTACAAATCTTTCAATGGACTGAAGCAAACGTAAGATCTCATATCTGTCTAATATTTAGCAAAGTGATTATTTGTTGTTTTCACAAGACATTTACTTATATGTGAATAATGATATAAATATTTGACTTGACAGAAACCCCAGCCTGAAAACTCTCTTGGCTGTGGGAGGATGGAACTTTGGTACAGCTCAGTAAGTGACCTGCTTACACACTGCACCTGCTTGTTTCTTTAAAAATATAGAGCTGGTTTTTTTCATTTATGTATCATTAAACTCTCATTTCAGGTTTAGTACCATGGTGTCCACCCCAGAAAACAGACAGACCTTTATTCAGTCTTCCATCAACTTTTTGAGAACTCACGGTTTTGATGGTCTGGATCTGGACTGGGAGTACCCTGGTTCTCGTGGAAGTCCTCCGGAAGACAAGCAAAGATTCACACTGCTCTGCAAGGTACTTCAGCATTTCACTGTTCAAAACAAACAGCAGTGCCACAAACAGAAGCTGTACAGAAAGCAAACAGCAGAGACACAAGAAAAACAAGAATATGATGAAATTATGATTATTACACTTACTTTACATAATAAGCTGATGACATATTTTACAGTGTGTTTAAACTTTAAGCACTATATTATTGTATAAAGCTCACCAACAATACTTCAAAGCATACAAAATATTAGACATAACTTTAAATAATATTTATTTGTGAGTCGTTATGGATGAAAGCCAAACACACAATGCAGCCTTCAGTTCATAATCAAGATCTTTTGTTTATAATGTTCATCAAACAACAAAAGACAGGCCCAAAAAGACTCTGATATTAAAGGAATTGTGTTCTCCTCATACGAGTTGTTCACAACAGATAAAGGAAAAAAGTAGCAATTCAATCGTTTTAGTTTGTTAAAGATGTGCTTTAAATATGGTTGAAGTGTTGAAAGAGAGTTTGCGTATTAACAATAATGATTTATTGGTGTATTAAACACGTTTGGATGTAGTTTTAGTGTTTTTTTCTTGCCTCACACCACAACTCTGGTGCCACCAAGTTATACACCAGTGCCATCTCTCTGAAATGTTAGTCTAGAGCCCTCAAATGATATTATTGAGATAAGAATTTGAGAGAAAGTTAAATGAACAATTTCCATGAGTCTGAGAGTCATGTTGCATCATACGGTTTATTTATATCGCTCTGTGGTGTAAACATTTCAATTCCACAATTTTTTATTATAACGTGTGAACATGTGACCTACACAGGAACTCCTGGAAGCTTATAAGGCAGAGGGGGATGCAACTGGACGTCCCAGACTCCTGGTTTCCGCTGCAGTTCCTGCTGGGAAAAAAACTATTGATGATGGTTATGAAATTGCAGAAATTTCAAAGTGTGTATTTAATATTTAGTCATAACACAGTCTATATAGTTTTGTTCACTTCGAATCCTAAATAAAATACATTTTTTGTGATTTACTACATAAAATCATCCTACATAATATAAAGAACATTCTGTGAAAATATTACTTGCTTGAAAATCCACTAAACTAAACTAATGGAAGTTGTTGTTGATTGTGGAAATGCAGGTATTTGGACTTCATCAGTGTCATGACCTATGACTTCCATGGCTCTTGGGAGTGTTTCACTGGACACAACAGTCCTCTGTATCGTGAGTCTAAAGAGACCGGAGACAGCATCTACTTAAATACTGTAAGAAAGCTTTACAATCTTCTTAACCTCTGTCATAATTTAATAACATGTACTCATATAAAAAACATGACATACAAACAAGTGACTACAATGAGTAATTGCAAAAAACAAGGAAGTAGAAACAAGCAACAGGAAATAAGGAATAAGTAATTCACTATGATAATGCAGGATTTTGCAATGACGTACTGGAGAGATCAGGGCGCCCCTGTGGAGAAACTGAGGATGGGATTTGCGACATACGGACGGACGTTCAGTCTGACTTCCACATCCAGTGATGTTGGAGCTCCAGCTGACGGTCCTGCTTCAGCGGGAACATACACCAGTGAGGCTGGATTCTGGTCCTATTATGAGGTCTCACCTACAAACTCACAAGTATTGTAAAGATGATCTCCAATAACTTTAAATCTGAATAATTATGATCCACTCATTTCCCATCAGACCTGCACCTTCCTCCAAGGAGCAACAACACAATGGAATGATGAACAGAAAGTTCCATATGCAGCCAAAGGAAAAGAGTGGGTGGGTTTTGACAACAAGATGAGCTATGAGACAAAGGTACCTTCATTATTGACTGTTAGTCTGTTAGTTGTCAAACATATGCAATACATGCTGCAAGGTCAGGCAGTGTTATGAAAATAGCGCATTTAATACACAAAGGTGCTTTACATGAATAAACAGCAAAGATGTATAAGAAAATGAGCTACATAAAACATCAAATTACATTCAGAATTCAATTCTGCTTCAGGTGCAATACCTAAAGGAAAAACAATTTGGAGGAGCGTTTGTCTGGGCACTGGATCTAGATGACTTTACGGGACAGTTCTGTGGTGAGGGCAAAAGCCCTCTCATCGGCCACCTGCGTCAACTTCTTAACATCGGTACTTTCCGTCACATATCTCACAAATAAAAACCAATATACAACAAAGTTGGTATAAACCAAAGTACTTATGTTGATCATCTCGTTCTCTTTTCCAGAAGCACCACCTGTTACCCCAATTACAACAGATCAGCCTGTTGTACCTCCTATCATGGATCCTCATGTTCCACCAACATATGTCCCTGTGAATAACGTATGTGCAGGCAGGCCAGACGGGGTGTATGCAAACCCAGATGACCAAACAACCTTTATTCACTGCGCCCATGGCAGCACTTTTGTAAAACCGTGTCCTTCAGGCCTCGTCTTTAATCTAAACTGCTCCTGTTGTGACTGGCCAAGCAATGTGACTATCTAATGTACTGTAACGTTCCTGTGGAGAAATTAAATGCTATAATGTATTGCAGTGTAGATCCTTCTGGTGACAATGTTTTATAGTGCGAAGAATGAAATGCGTCGTTTATGTTAAAATACTTCCTACAATGGAATGCAGGAATTTAACACTTCACCTTTGTGTATTGTTGTAATATTTTCTTATACTAATATTATGCTACACTGTCTGATTAAAACTAACCTGGTTTAAGATTGCAAGGCTATTGTACAGTCTGTTATTTTTAACATAATGTGACCTAATAGGACTTTATTGGTAACCTTCTTATGTGACTAATTTCTTAGCTAAGAAAGATATTATCTAAAATATATTAAATGAATGTCTCTTAATCAGAAGAAATACTGTATGTGTTTCTAAATGTTTATTTAAAATCTCTGTCAAACAGAAACTTTAAAGGAAATCAAGAAACTAAATTCAAAGCAAAAATTACAGTACAAATCACTTAAGTGCAAAACAGATTCAATGTAATGTTCAAAATAAACATTAGATTGTATAACTTCAGTCTTATGACATAACAAACAACCAAAGGCGAATAGTTCATTGACCCAAATCTTCAACTTTTCATCAGACGAAAGCAACTAAACTTGCTTTCAGGGTATAATGATAAAACATTTCAATCCAACTTATATTTAATCTAATGAGAAGCTACTGGCCCATACCGCATAAATTCAAAACACATTTGAATTATAAGAGTGCTCAGGGTACTTCTTAGATAAAAGATCAAACCAAAGCAGCAGAAGAGCACAATGTAGTGTCATATATTAACAGAGTTGGAAGAAAACTAAAAAAAAAAACTTACAACCCCTTAAACTGGCCACCATGTTTCATTCATGAAAATCAATAAAATCATTAATCATTTTGTAAAAGTTGTAGTTTAATACCAATACTGGTTAGGCATTAGATATGCATTAAAATATATTTTTTATTTTAAATTCAGTCATTAAAACAAATCTCCCCTTTTATAGCTGGACGTCTGTATGGTTGCACATTTACAGCTCATGCTGGCTGCTGTGAGGTGAAGGCAACTTTCTGTTGTCATTATTCTGCATGAGCTGGAAGTAAAACAGCACAAGCTCTTCATAGTTCTTCATGGAGATTCTCTCGTTCACGCCGTGAAATCTATTAAAGAAACAGGAATATATACACATGCATATAAAACCTTCATTTCACTCTGAATGCAGCACTGTGGGACACTACAACAGCAAAATAACAGTGCAAGAGGACATGTGTCGTACCTCTGAGGGTCACCTGGTTTGAACCATGATGGGGCGAAGCGATAAATGTCTCGAGTGATATCCTTGTAGTGACGACTGTCAGTATTGCCAACACAGATACCTGGGGGAGGAAGTCATAAAATAGCTAAAAAAAAAAGTGAATGATTTCTCTCCACGAGTCAAAGGTGAATGTTAGGGGCACTTAGATACTGTACACAGTAACCGACTGACTTACCAGGAGCCACGTTGACTTGAGGAAATATGCCTTGCACTGTTTTCTTAATAATCTGGTATCCAAATGACTGTTCATCATAAGAGCTGATGGGCAACGGGTCGAACCCTTTGACCAACTCTAGTTTTACACGCTCATCGGCTACAATTGACTTGATCAAATCCAGAACCTAGAAAAAGAACAAAGTGGGTTATAAACATCTAGAAATACATTTGGACAGGAGTTTTAAATATATATATATATATATATTTGTTCCTGTTTAAATTGAACACACACTGGAATGGACACACACAGAAATGCGAAATAAAGGCAAAAATGTATATATGTATATATATGCAAGTTATCCGCACCCACTCACAGAAAAAATCTGTAATCTGTTGTCAACCACAAAAATTTGTTGTGGTTGACATTTTATTCATCCGCATGTTATATAACTTCATACCGCACCTTCTTACATGGTATCAACGTCATGTGCTTGTTTTAGGTTACTCAATCTTTTACCTAAGTGTAAAGAGCAAAAGTTAATAAACTAGAACTAAAGCCTGAACTCTGTGCTTTAGAGTTTGCGTTGAATTTGTCAACACTATTGGTTGTATTGCGGCTACAGCATGACCTCTCACCTCCTGCAGTGTCTGGGCAGAGTGGATACGCAGATTGACAATAGCCACTGCATACGGCGGGAGGACATTAACCTGTCAGATCAGCCAGAGAGAGGAAAAAAGACAGGTTTTTCCTACAACTGTATTTGATACAACGATAAAATGTGTCCAACTTTAAATGGCTCACCTTTACACCAGCATTAAACATAGTAACAGCTGTTGTTGTCCTCACAAAGGCGTTCATGTCAGGTTTTTGCTCCATCACTCTAAAGGTGCAATATGTAAGGGACATAAATTAATATGTTATTACAAAACAGTGAGTCTGTATATTATCAATGTGAAGTACCTGCTGATCAGTGGAGAGAAGAGCCACAGGTTAGACATGATGAATCTGAGCGGCAGACCGAACTAGAAAGAGACAGATGAGCAACAACACATTACATGCGTAAAACTTCATTCTTCTTAAACGTTATGTTAATACAGATTTAAAAAAAAAAAGCAATTTTACACTATTGGCCGATAGTTTAAGAACAGCTGATGATCAAAGCCGATGTATCCTGTCAATCGAAAGAGTTTAGGAAAATGCAATCATATGTGCTGTGTATAGAAAATGTTATGAAACATCACCAGTTTGATGTTCAATAATAATAGTCATTATATGAATTAAAAACATTCAGAAAGTTAAGAAATATTCATTTAATCTTCAGAATCGGCATATATATATCACTCTAAATAATCAGTATCGGTAGAGAAACTTAGTATTGGTGCATCACTAGCTTTTACCTTATGTGCCAGGTGTTCAAATGTGCCACGTTCAGGACCATGGCCAAAGAGTCTGGGCATCGGATTATCCTCCAACCTGAAGAAAAACATATTTAGTAATTCTCTACTAATGCTTTTCTGCTTTTTCTCTTTAGATTTCACTTTCAGTTGTTTACATTACTAAAGTGTTTTCTTACCTTTTCACAGCTGAGGCCAAGATGCCAATACTGGTTTCTCTGGGAGGCATTGATGAATGTCCTGGAGCAGCACTAACACTCAGCTTAACTGTGGCATGCCCTTTCTCACTCACACCTATTCTACAAAACACCAACCAGGCTTAAATGATACACTTAATGAAATAGTTATATTGATAGAGTTTTTTATACAATAATATATTCTCACAAAGCAGCAGGTTCATCCAGACCGTTTATGATACCATCCAGCACTGCAAGCCCTTCATCTAAAACATACAGAAGCTTCACGCCACGACTCTTGAGAATCTTCACAATATTCACTGCACCCTGCAACCCGTTCACCTAAAAACATAAAATACATTTGAATGACTAATAATATTTCACTCAGTAACCAGGTTTATAACAGTTAGCAGACTGGTTATGACCCGCTGTTGGGTCGATGATCTTGAGACTGACCTCTTCATCGTGACCCAAACCGATGTAGAAGCTTCGTCGAGGGGTGTAACCTCGCTCCAGGAGATATTCCAGCGCCTGAAGGATCCCCTTTATGAGCGAACATCATTACAGTGAGTTTACTGAACACATGTTCTGTTATTTATCACTGCTGATTCATCACACAGTACCATCACAGACTGTTTATTATCGATGGTCCCTCGTCCATAAATGAAGCCATTGAGCTCTTGAGCAGAGAAAGGAGGAGCTTCCCATCCGTCCGCCTCATCAGCCGGTACTACATCAATGTGTGCCAGCAGCATGTACGGCTCCAGATCAGCTTCACGGCCCGACACAGAGAACAGGTGACTGTAGTTTCCCACAACCTCATGTTTGACCAGACTGGATGAGAAGACCTTTGGGAAGACTACCAAAGAAACAACTCATCAATAACAACATTTCATGCACTTTTCTCCTATTTTTCTTTAACAGATTACAGCCTTATCCTGCTAAAAACACATATATTTACGTGTTGTTGGGATATTAAAATGTCAACTGGGCAGAAAAAAACAGCTGCAAATTATTATATAAATACAAAATTATTATATAAATACAAAATTTGAAATAAATTATTTGAAATTGTATTTTTCACTGACTAATTCCTTTAAATAACTATCAAATACTTACTTGATACCTTTAATTACGTCGATTAAAGTGGAGCGCTAATATTCTGACGTAATCAACAGCGGATCAAAATCCTACGTTACTGATTGGTTGTGTAGGGGTCTCGTGCTTGTGACACGTCAACTCGGAGAGATACACTAGCGGTCAAAGTTTTTGGGACACTTGAGCGAAATTTTTCTCAATATTTAAAAAACAACTTTTGATCTGAGGTGTTTGCTTAAAAAATAGATAACTTTGAATAATTAAGAAAGAACAGCCAGATAGATAAATAGATTAAAAAACTCCTTTAATATTGTTTAAAAAGCATCTCGGGGTGAGACCTCATGCAGCTGCTTGATAAAAATTACATGAAAACATTTCTGCAAATTCTAGTCGAAGGTACTGAAGACAATAAAATATAAAATGTTTCAATTTGTTTTTCTATTTTTTAATAATTCCAATAGTTCCCTTTGTTTTATTTCATAAGTGTCCCAAAACGTTTGACCGCTAGTGTACAGTAAATGTCATCATGTGCAATTATGAGGGAAATACCGAAACAATTCTGGACGTATTGCAGTAATATAAATATACTATAGTGGGTATATGTTATTTATGGCCTATGCATTTTTTCACCTGATTCACTGATCATTGCAGGTGAAATCTATATGTTCATCTCTCACTCACCTCTCATCAGCAGCGCTGAAAACTCACGCAGGGCGTCTGTGTTCAAATCGGTCTCCGTAATGGACACAGTAGGAATCTGAATAGCCGCTATGCGTTACATGAAAAGAATGCATTAGTACCAATAATATGTTCGGTATCAAACACCACGTGTGTTACACGCGTGCAGCTTAACACTTCAACGTGATTAGTTCATAGACGTACAGCAGAGCCTAAACTAGCGATCGCAGTTGTTACCTTTGAAATTTGCCAGCAGATCCTTTCTCTGTTGTGGAGTTATATGAGGAGATATGGTGATCGTATTTTCCCATTTTCCAAGCTGAAGCCCCGCGTTGACATCAAATGTAAACGTTCTTACGGTGGCAACAAGAAACAAAACCGTGAGTGATAAAGTAAGGCTCAATGCTAGAACTTTAAAGAACTTGAATAATTTCCACTGCTTGTTATTATGACCCGTCATGTTTGAGGAAGTACAGCAGTCATTTCACAACCAGGGTCCATGTTTATTTTATGCGCTTTTGAGGATGCAACACGATGGCCCTCTACTGGCCTGACGCAGTCCTGCAACCAGCTGCAGCAACACCCCTTTGATTTTATTGCACATTTAAATGCAGGCAATATTCCAACATGCTAAATCACAATCTTCAAGATTAAAACCAAATAGGAAACACAAAAAAGAAAACTAAGTGGCTGAAATCTGCAGTAATGTTAAATGTTTCATAATTTCGTCCCATGAGATATTTTCTCCTAATCATCCATATCAATAAAATTGTGCAACTAAAGACATAATTAAGTGGAATTAGACATGAATGAGAGCTACAGTATGGTACAAAGATAAAATAAATAACAGCTTATAAACTACATCAAAAGTGTTATGGAAGCCTTTATCTGTTTGGCAACTACAGCTCCATAAACATCTGGATAAAATCATCATAAACATCAAGATCAAAGTAAATAATACAATGAAAATATAAGTTAAATAAATTCGTAAAAATCTTACTGTTCTTCAGATTACGGTCCCTCTGATCTCTGTTAAAACAATAGAACCCCAAAGGCAGAGTTCTTTTGGAAAGCCATATGTAAAATATATTCTTTTAATATTATGAGAATCCATCATTTCAAATAAATTAAGGACGTATACTGTAATACTGCAATCTTCCATCTCAATACAGACCACTTCAGTGTAAAACAGCCAAACCAGCCTTTTGTTTAACTTCAAGCAATAAATCTTTATTGAACCACGTTGTAAACCTTTCACCAGACATTATAAAAGCATTCTGATTTTAGGATGTCACAATAAAACACTTCAGTCACATAACATTGACAATCCAACCTTTGAAGTGGCTATCTTCAACACCACATGCTATGAAAGCATTGCACAGCAAACTATTGTTGAGGAACACAGCTTAGTCTAATATACAACTCAATACTATGAACATAGACACAAACAGAAATCAATGAGAGAGAAATTGTATTTAATGACAAAAGGTTCTATATTCTTCACAAACAGCAAGCATGACTGGAAACAGTTGACTTTAAACAGTATTGGCAATTATTAAAAAATACATTATGATGATGATGATAAAGAACAAGATTTGAAATAAAAGTATAGACTTAAGAATCCAGGCATTCAAGATGCATTTATATTAGGTGTGAGGTAATGGCAAGTTCCTTATGTCTCCATTCTGGATGAGTTGAAAGTAAAACAGCACAATCTCTTCATAGTTCTCAATGCCGATTCTCTCATTCACACCATGGAATCTAAAGGGTCGAGTTTACAGTTTAAGAAACTCTAATGTTTTGTTATGTTATGCAAATCAATATGCTGCTCCCCCAAGAGCGACATTTCCATTTGTCCTACCTTGCAGAATCACCCGGTTTGTACCACGACGGCGCGAAGCGATAAATGTTCAGAGACAATTCTGTGTAGTGACGGCTATCAGTGTTGCCAATACAGATACCTGTGAGAGAACATCATAGAGTACCACTGAATAGATAGAGACTCTTCATGGGTCAATGATGTGTGTTAGGGGCACTTAAGCCTCTTGAGGTGTTTGTAGAGAGAGCAGGCAACACTTATTGCACAATACTCACAGAAAATGCCTTACCAGGGGTTACAGTGATCTGAGGAAAGATGTCCTTTGCTGTTTTCTTTATGATCTGGTATCCGAACGTATGCTCATCATAAGAGCTGACCGGCAGCGGATCAAACCCTTTCATGAGCTCTACTGTCACACGTTTGTCTGAAATGGTGGACTCGATCAGCTTCAAAACCTAAAAGAAAGAGACAACATTTTTATTGACTTACAAAACAGGTAACTGACAGCAATATTATTTTTCTTTGTTTAGTATCTATTTCTTATACTAAATGTATTCTTTTAAGTACAATTCACCTCTTGCACTGTCTGAGATGAGTGGATACGAAAATTGACAAAAGCTTCTGCGTACGGCGGCAGTACATTAATCTGTCAGAGAGAGAGAAACATCTTTCTTCATGTTTGAAGTGATTTCATGTGTTAAGCAAAAAAGAAAAGATGGGAATTACAGCTCACCTTTACACCAGAGTTAAACATTGTGACAGCAGTCGTTGTCCTCACAAAGGCATTTGTGTCTGGCTGTCCTTCCAGAATGCTGTGAATGTGATGTGAATGTACCACATGTCAGAGCATTTTCTCACTTACTGTAGTGTTTTCAGAAAAAGAAAATGTGGTTTACCCGCTGAGAAGCGACGAGAAGAGCCAGAGATTGGCCATGATCATTCTGTGTGGCATGCCAAACTAAAAAACAAAGGATTTAGTATTTGTACGAGTGTTTTGCAAAATATATATTTTGTAGAAAAGTATCTTTGTTGTGTTTTTACCTTATGTGCCAAGTGTTCAAACGTGGCACGTTCAGGACCATGGCCAAATAGATTGGGCATCCGTTTTTGCTCTAGTCTATTATAACAAAAATGACAAAATTAGTTTAAAGGAGCAATGTGGAGATTTTAGCAGCATCTATTGGTGAGGTTGCGAACTGGAACCAACAGCTCACTCCACCGCTCACCCCTCCCTTTTGAAGCATTACGGCAGCTGACACAGGACAAAGATGTCGTCATGTTTTTGCTTCTTTATTGAAGGAGATAACATTATCAAACGTTATTCATTATCATATTATTCTAAGATAATAAAAACATAACGCTTCATTATGTAAGGTCTTTATACACCTCTGAACACATAGTTATGTATATTATATTGCATTTATATTAATAGATCCTCCTAAATATTACACACATACAACTCAATAGTTTTAGGGTTAATGTAATCTGGTTACAACATGTTTTTTTGTTTATCAGCATCTGGCTCCACATTTATGTGGCCATGTAAAATATTTAAGGGTTTTACAAAAACAGTTAAAAAAAAGAAGAAAGTTTTTAATTCCTTTGTGCTTCATGTAGCTTTTTTAATAATGTGTCCTGTCTGAACGGCCCCACAGCAAGTTAAAACTTTAATGATGTTCACAATATTAATAATGCGGTTTTAATACTAAAATTACAACTAGCTTTAATTAAACTTTAATATCATTGTTTTAATTTGAAATATTTAAGTTTCTTGCCTTCTGACTGCTGAGGCCAAGATGCCAATACTGGTTTCTCTGGGAGGCATCGATGAATGTCCTGGAGCAGCACTAACACTCAGCTTAACTGTGGCCTGGCCTTTCTCACTCACACCTATTCTATAAAACCAACCAGGCTAAAATTACACACTAATTCAATGTAAAACCATTATATCAAAGCAGTTGCTCTTAAAATTACATCTCACAGAGCAGCAGGTCCAACCAGGCCATCGATCATTCCATCCATAATAGTAAGGCCTTCATCTAAAACATACAGAAGCTTCACACCACGACTCTTGAGAAGCTTCACGATATTCACTGCACCCTGCAACCCGTTCACCTAAAAACATAAAATACATTTGAATGACTAATAATAATATTTCACCCAGTAACCAGGTTTATAACAGTTAGCAGACTGGTTATGACCCGCTGTTGGGTCGATGATCTTGAGACTGACCTCTTCATCGTGACCCAAACCGATGTAGAAGCTTCGTCGAGGGGTGTAACCTCGCTCCAGGAGATATTCCAGTGCCTGAAGGATCCCCTTTAAGAGCAAACATCATTACAGTGAGTTTACTGAACACATGTTCTGTTATTTATCACTGCTGATTCATCACACAGTACCATCACAGACTGTTTATTATCGATGGTCCCTCGTCCATAAATGAAGCCATTGAGCTCTTGAGCAGAGAAAGGAGGAGCTTCCCATCCGTCCGCCTCATCAGCCGGTACTACATCAATGTGTGCCAGCAGCATGTACGGCTCCAGATCAGCTTCACGGCCCGACACAGAGAACAGGTGGGTGTAGTTTGAGATTGTCTCATGTTTGACCAGATCAGATGAGAAGACCTTTGGGAAGACTATGAGAGAAACAAATTTAAGAGACAATATTTCATTTTATATTGTGTGTAAACCGTACAAAAGAAATTGATAAATTAGCAACAAATGCTTCTATTATTTGAAGCCCATGATCCCGTTGGCACTATTTCTAACCTCTTCTCAGAAGCAGGTCAAATTCATACAAGGCGCTGATGTTCTGCTGCGTTTCTGAAAATGACACTGTGGGAAGCTGAACAGCCTCTAGAAATGCAAAAGAGGTCATGAGAAATGCGCATTATTCTGTAAATAACAGAGCTTTGGTTCCAATTTTGTCAGTGTTACAGTACTGTAGGTGTTTGTCAGTAAATGTATTGTGTACCAAATAACACAAATATAACACATACCAATACATTCACATAATCCAAAGAATACATTTTAAATTATATTTAAGCAATCAAGCCTGTGACAAAAACCAAAAATACGTTTTTCTTACCTTTAAAATTTGTAAGCAGTCTCTCTTTCTGTTCTAGACTTAAATGAGGATAAAAAGTTGTTGTGTTCTCCCATTGTTCAAGCTCCGTGTTCAGATTAAATGTAAATGTCCTGCCTATTACAACCAGAAACAGGATTAAAACTGGTAGAACAACAATTGTCAGTAGTATAGCAAAAATCTTGATTCTGATCTTCATCTTTCAGTGTTTTCAGGTTGAATGGTAGTTTGTCTAAATCCGTATATCATTCGGGTTTTTTTTTAAATTGAAAAATGAGAAAACACCTCTTTTTATGTTTTTGTTTATGGTTTGTAAGTCTAGTTAAGTTTAATGTTGTTGCATTAAACGCGTTAAGAATCCTGTTCACTGCAGCAGTGGAGGATTATTCCAAGTACACCTGTCTGCAGCGCCGATCTGAGGAAGAGCTCATGACGTCACGGTTTGATCTTCAACTGACCAATCAGCAGATAGAGAGTTTTATTCCCGTCCACATGTAGAGATTGAGCTGTTTATTTGTTTTTCTATTCCTGAACGAAAAACAAGAAATCGAGTTGAATTCTTGTTTCTCGGGGAAAAAAAGAGGCGTTTTTTAAATTTTCAATTTAAAAACAAAATACAAGTGAACGAATGATACACGGATTTATCACAATCTCCCGGTTTCTGTGCGATCAGGGTTCACATTTTTATTGCTTGACTAGTAATGCATCATAAGCAGTCTCTGCTGTTGTGATAAGACTGCATCATAAATATCAAAAGCAAACGCTGGGATAAGAGCGGTCAACAACCGTCGTGTCAAATACTCAACCTATTAACATTACCATTACTATTTACTAACACAGTTGACTCACCATTGTGCAAAAATATTGTAGTAATAGATTATGCGGTTTACCTTTTTGTAACCTTGTCCTCATAAAGTGCAAATAATTATTACTATACAGAACAGATCTTAGAAGAACAAGTTTATTTAGTCATGTAAAAACAAGCACCAACAAACAATTACATTAAAACACTCAAAGCAGATAATGCATTACGTAATAGTCCAGCTAGACACCGAATGTAATTGTTCCCTCGTGAAATCAGGTTCTTCTGCATCACTGTGAATTAAGAGGGTACAAACAACCCGACGTGACTTCAAAAGAGGAAAACAACTTGCATAAAATAAACGGTAAAAGATTAGGAACAACATACACTCCACAGACAGCACCACAACTACCTACACCACCATCTTAAAATCCCATGCTGTTTTTAAAGGCAGCTATGTGACAAACAGAAAAACTACTGCCCCTGGAGTACTGTTAAGATGTAGCACCTTCAGTTTTATTCAGTCCAAAGTCCACACAGTTTGTTCAACAGAGAGAGAGGAGATTAGAAGTTGATGTTTGCATAACTTCCTATGGCAAAAACACTAAGTAGACTTCACCCAAGCTGTGGCATCAGTTGCAGGTGTGTGCTACGAGCTGAATATCAGACCAGGTATTTCCTGTAGACAATCTAGCAGAGCATAGAAAGAATTGGACTGTGGCTCTTCCATGTATGAGTAAATGGAGTAAATGAAGTAAATGAAGTAAAGCAGACAGGCCACCAGGAGAAAAACCACGATCTGAACCCACAAAGGCACCAGGCGCTGCTGGATCTCCTGTCTTTCCAATGTAGTGGGACTCAATAGAGGCATTTCTGGGTATTTGTACTGTACGGGACGGCCTGCGGCTCCCTTTATAGGTCGTCTCTTAGTAGCGCTGTGACGAAAAAAAACAATCGTGTTAGAAAAAACTTTGGTTGGAGTTACTGGACTTTTTGCAGGTGGTACTCACTAGATTCCAGTGGGAGTTTTGGCACTGTCGAGGAACATCTCTGTAAGAACATCACTCGCAGGTTCCTGGAAGCCAAAAACATTGCGAATCAAGAAAAAAACCCAGGATAATTTAAAAGTGCACTCTGCCCAAAACATCATGTAGGAGAGAGGAGCAGTAAAACCAGATGACAAAAACAGAGCCCAGACTCAAGAACATATGAAAGATTTAGACACCAACAGACTATGAAAGCATTAATCTCATGCATAACAAATGCACAAAGAACATGAAGCGTATTTTTGAGACAGTATGATTTTTGTTTTTTTGAGGAAAAAATAGAGCACAGCAGCGACAGCGCAAGCATACAGGATCTGAGCTTCACGTGAGCTGCAGGTCCACAGCATTACAATCCTAAAACTTTGATGAGTTCTTTCCTTTGACAGATATAGCATTGGCTACTCATCGTGCCTTTTAACAGCCTTGCCTTTGAACCAGGAAAAAGAAAATAATAAAAAAGACCACAGATGCTACAGCTTGGGTCTTTTCTTTGTACATTTCACACGAGTTAAAGCTCTCAGATGTGGAAAGTTGGTGCAATACAGAAAGGAAGAGAATTCTAAGGGATTTCCCACAGGAGAGAGACAGTGTGGAAGCCCATTAGGCTTCTGGCAACGTGCCATGTCTGCTGAATTAAACATCCATCGAAACGATGCGGACAAATGAAGAGACGGACCCTAAGGAGAGGAAGTTTGAGAGGAGAGAATAATGCAGTTACTGTGACGGTTTGTTTCTGATGGGATGATGGAGACGTTAAACACAGAGATCTGCCAGTCATGGTGTCTTTGTTCAGCCTTGTGAAATCCTGAGGGGAAGCAGGTTTTGTGAGATTATTGAGTATTAGAATAAAAACATATTCTGCATGTCTGTGTGTGACCGCAAACCTGCAGGGTCCTGCTGTTTATTGTATGTTCATTTCTTTGACTGGACCTTCTTCCAATCTCTGTGTGTTTGGATTGAGGACTGAATCTGTTCTCAACCTGCAGAAGAATAAAAAAATACATCCCCAAAATATAAACCCCTAAATAATATTAACCAAAACAAAACTAGAATCTAATGTACTGTACAAACACATGGACACTCCCAATTTATATATTAGATGTCTATGGTATATCCTCTTTTATTTATCAATGTTTTTAAATAAAGCATATTATAATTGATATATACTAGCTAACCCTAAAAATAAATATTTTCCAATAAAAGCATTTGCTTTATTTATGACTCCAACTGGCAGCATCCCCAAATGCCCCAAGAAAGGTTTCCTAGCTCAAATTTGGTCCCACACTACAGCTACAAACACACACTCCCCTCTTCCACCATCTGAGTGATGCTGAAGGATCTGCACGGGGACCCGTTTTTGCTGGTGTCTGACGATTTGGGCTGACTCTTTCCCTGCGAAAAGGCGAACTGTGTAAAGCAAAGTGCAACACATGGGAACATTCAATCAGTTGTAGAACAATAATCCCACAATCCCTCAGTGCAAGGAAATCCACCTAAACCTTGCCTAAAAACAACAGGTGAGGGAAAATAACTGGTTATAACCAAAAACAGTGTGTTATGAGAAGACAAATCAGTGTGACAAAAAACAGAACCTTATCCCCTGAAGAAAAGAATTATGTGAGACCCTTTAAAAATGTGCCAAGAGATCTGTTCATGATGTACATGTACCAATCCAGTTGACGGTAAAAAGCACTGTGGGTAAAAACCTCTGCTCTGACAGGACGTCCCCATCTGTGGATATATACACATGAATGCAATACCAACTTTGACCCCTGGGTGGTAGAATTGTACACTACTGAAAACCAAGAGACTGTAAATTCCATCATGCCACCAAGTTAGAGCAGAGTGGAAATGACAAGTTCGACAAACAAAGGTTTGTTGAAACACCAAGAATAAGACTTAAGATGTTACACAAGAACATAAAAGTAGCTTGAACTTCCTACAAAGAATGATGACTAAAATTAAAGCAGCGAGTATGTCAACACACACATTTTTAATAGAAATAAGCAGTGAGTTAAGAGTTAAGTAGTTTTCAGAATATTGACACACTTACTCTGCTTGCTGTTTTGATGCTATCCGACTTGGAGACAGTTTCAGAATGGAACGTCTCTAACTCTATATAAGGGGAAAAAACTATTATTACACTCATTATAGAAAATTGGAATTAAAATTAATGTAATGTAACTGTTAAAGGGATAGTTCATCCAAAAAGGAAATGTCTGTCATGAATTACTCACTCTCTAGTTCCAAATTTGTATACATTTCTTTGTTTAGTTGAACACAGAGAAAGATGCTTGTAACCAAACAGTTCTTGGACCCTATTGACTACCATAGTAGGAAAAATAACAATGGTGAGCAAAAGTGCCCCAGAACTGTTTGCTGTCCTACATGCTTCAAAATATCTCTTGGGTTCAACTGAAGAAAAACATGATAAAGTAATTTTTCCTACTATGGTAGTCAATGGGGTCCAAGAACTATTTGGTTAGATGCATTTTTCCAAATATCTTCATCAGAACAAAGAAATGTATACATGTTTGGAACAACTCAAAGGTGAGTAAATTATGACAGAATTTGTATTTTGGGGTGAACTATCCCTTAAAGGACTAATAAGATTAACTTATATTTGTCTTAGCATCAACAAAGTTTGTTTTCAATTTAATTCTCATACATAGACAAAAAACAGATTAAGATTTAAAATCAATTGAAGCACAGTCCTTACCAGACTCAGCATCTTCCTCACTGTCAGAGTATTGTACAGTCTCAGCTGTGCCATTAACCCTGTGCTGTGATGTCTGTGCTGGACCTTGCATCAGCCTGTGCAGCTTCTTCTCATATAAAGCTCTAGTGGAGGCTGCTCACAGCAAACACAAAAGCAGGTAAAAACTTTACAACACTGACATGCTGCAAGTTCATTTCATTCTCTGTATTTAGATTGACTGACCAACGATGGGTCCTGGTTTAACTCCATACTGGATCAGTCTAGCTTTTAGCTGGTCATCAGTGAGCAGGTGAAGGTCTACCATATCTGAAACCTCTTCTTTCTCTGCCTGTACGACAAAATGCACAAAACACTGCACTGTTTAATCAAAAATACTGTTGAGGCGGAGGAATTAGAGCACTTTACCACAGCAAATTGTGAAATCAGCAGATTTTAGCATAATCTAATAAACAAGCTGACACCCGCACGCTAAAGGGTGAACCTCAACTCACGCAACGCTCAATAGACTCTTGTTCTGCGGCCATTTTTGCCCTCATATAGGCATTGATAGATTCTGAAAAGATTCAATATTAGCTGTTCAAGCAGTCTCATAAGTCATACAATCCTCGGGTTAAACAGAACTGTTTTTGCAGCAGAATCTAGCAAAAACAGAATCCAGCAGAATCTTAAACAATCAAATGCAAAAGATATGGGGAAAGAAAAATTAAGGCAAACAAAGACAGTATAGACCACTTCGAAAGATATAAACAAAGCTGATCCAATGCTAGTCCAGAAGAACTTCCCATTTCAACCAAATGCAACCAACAGAAAATGCATAATAGAATCAAAATTTTAAACGTATATTTTTACGATTTAAAGGGATAGTTCACCTAAAAATGAAAATTCTGTCATGTATTACTCACTCTCTAGTTGTATTAAACATGTAAACATTTCTTTGTTTGGTTGAACACCGAGAAAGATATTTGGACAAATGCTTGTAACCAAACAGTTCTTGGACCCAATTGACTTCCATAGGAGGAAAAATGACAATGTTAGTCAAAAGTGCCCCAGAACAGTTTGCTGTCCTACATTTTTTAAAATATCTAATTTTGTGTTCAACAGAACAAAAAAAAAAGATAAAGTAATTTTTCCAAGCATGGTAGTCAACGTGGTCCACGGACTGTTTGGTTACAAGCATTCTTACAAATATCTTTCTCTGTGTTCATCACAACAAAGAAAAACAGGATTTGGAACAACTCAAAGGTGAGTAAATGATGACGGAATTATTATTTTTGGGTGAACTATCCCTTTAACTAAACAAAAATGGGTTCTGGATCAATGTTTACATCTTGTGATGTAGTCTATAAAGTTAAAAATTGTAACAATTTCAGCAAGATCTAATTTTTGAATTATTGGGATATTTGGCCACAATGAATTTTTGGCCACACCGTGCATTGAATTAATCGGAGTAATCTCATATCATTTATGTTATGTAGTTATGTGAGATGTGATTCAATAATGTTGAAGTTATGTCACTAGAAATAAAAATAACTCACAAAGCTTGAGCTTTATTATGCTTATCAGAAAGTGCCATTGATTTGTCCATGCACCATCAATATATAGTGTTGACTTACATTACGTCACAACATTGTCAACACAATCATAATGTATTCTTATCATTTTGGGCCATATTTAACATCACAGATGCTACAATTTCCAATACATCATAATGTTTCTTGTTTTAGACCAATCAAACTTTCACCAGCAAATGATATATTTGATGAGATTTACTTTCTGGTATACAAACAAAACCAGGCACAGACGCACTGTTTTCTGTGGCCACACACTGGACATCACCATCAGCACTTCTAATCATAAACTGAGAATTTGACACCCGAGTCTAAGATGGCTCTGACCCAGATTTCCCTTTGAAGGGCCCCTCTGCGCCCCCCACACACCTGCAGTTGTCTTGCACGCTGCCAGAGATCAGTTACTTGAGCGAGCGTGCGCACGTGTGAGGTATTCTATTCAAAGTGTTCTAAAGTTAGAATTGAGTTTTGGTTTCAGCAAAAAGTAACAGAACTGCACTGTTTTTGATGTTTAATGGGGATCTGAAAACACACGACCTACAATTCTCTCAGCAGCTCTGTATACGCATGAAAGAAAATAACATATGGGTATGAATATTCACACACAAATCTATTCACATCACACCACCTTGCATCAAACTGTTGGAAGCATGAAAAGTTTGGGGAATTATAGAAATATACAGGTGCGGAAAAAAATTAAGAAACCGCTCAAACTTTTCATTTCAAACCAGCATTTCTAGATGTTTTGTGGTCATTCCAGTCCAGTGTCTGCTGAATAAAAAAATAAATTAAAAAAACCTTAAGAGTGACCAACAGCAATGTGAAAGAGAATGACAAGACTATCATAACAATCTAAATTATCACATTAAAAAATCATTTTTGAACTTTCCCTAAATACATGTACAAATATTACTGTTGTATTGCTTAAAAGTGAATATGAATTTGTTATATTCCCAGTATTTGAGGTCTGAAGAAATACAGAGCATTTTTTCTGTTATTCTTCTGTTATTTTGACCTGTTTCTCCAGGTCTTATTTTCTGCAAATAGAAACAATATTTTATTTGAAATTTGGTTAAAAAAAATAGTTAGTAGTTCACAGAATGAAACAAGAACGATAATTTATCTAAACATCTATATATAAGTAGTAAATTCTGAAAAAAACGAAATTAACGTCTCTTTATTATTATTATTAGTAGTATTATTTCCGCTGCTGCATTTTTTCCCAAAATTTAATGGTTTTAAAACACGGTTTAATGCAGTGAGACGTCAAGCATGAGGATTATCATTGTAACCTCTACAGGAAGTATAATCGGTATAATCGGACTCACGTTGCCATTGAGATTATCGTCCTCTTCATCACTAGAGAAATCTGGGGTGTTTGTCTTCACACTTTTCAGATAAAGCTCCAAATAAACGTGCCTGTTGCTCCCCACCGGTGGCAGCTCCACATTATTCGCTATGAGCTCCGACTTTAGTCTCTCTTTAGAGAACTGCGCGGGGTCTTCAACAAACACCGGCATGTCAGTTCAAAAACTGCAGCAGGTGTGTGGAGTTAATAACACTAAACACCCAAAGGCAAGTCGGAGAAAATGAATTCCAATACAAATCGAATGAAACGTCGGCTTCGGCTCCTAAAAAGCTTTTTTAACTGGGTTTAAGACACAGCGGTCTTGTCCAAACAGCCGTGCAACCGTCAACAGCTGTTCGAGTCAACACACAGCGCTCTCTGCTTGAGACTGTTGCCTATTCATACATTGGGATCGTTTGGAAGGTCAGAAGAAAATATTACAACAACGCATTCCAAGGTAAACCCATATTACAAAAGTCCCAGAAAATCATTTGAGCATTTAAATGGTTAACCAGCCTGGCTGAATAGGCTACTTACGTATAATAATGCAGGCATGTGGCCTATTTTGGACATACAGATTAGTATAACGTAAATGGTGTAGACAAAATAAATTCAATTCAGCTTAGTAGACTCACCTTGCTAAAACAGTAGTGTGATTCACTAAGTACGTGAAATATAATTTAGCAAGCGGTGCTTTAAACTGAGTAAAACGTTACCTGAATGGTATTCTAACTTCCGCTGATAATTAGTGACGTCACTCGCGTCGTGTTTTCCCGCCCTTCTCCCCTTCTTGGCAACTGCAACAAAGTTGTATAGACTGATTTCACTCGGCTGCCATGTTGAAATTAAAAGCGAGGCAGAGGTGGGCAGAAAACCGGAAGAACAGATAGACTGCAATGTTTTGGACAACCAACCTGGATTTATTAAAACGATTTATGATCTTAAATGTGAAAATATAAGCATAGGATGCAAGTCACATAAGCTGTTTTACTTGACCACTTCAGCTGTACCATCACATATTTGTGAATGTTTAAGCTGCATTGTTAAATGCATGTTAAAATGCCCAAGTTTATAGCAGAAAAAACTTGTTAATAGCCTGGTCTATATGTAACGGAGGCCAGCTAGAGAAGAGTTGTGCAGTTTAAACCTTACTCTCCGACCTCAAGAGGTGCTCTTGCGGTTCGAGGCCCGCTCGGAGCGGGCGCGAGTAGTACCGGTTACATATATAGCTAATTTTGCACTTCATGACAACTGTGAGGTGGGGTTAATGTGAACTCATCTGTTTAAATTATATCAAGCCTTCTGTGTTTACATTTTGCGAGCGACTATATATTATATTATAAATACGGTTAGCAGCTATTTTTGTCTTCACATATTCTTTACAGACTAGGTTTTATACTGGCCTGAGTACATTTGGGTTATTCACCAGGCTTATATCTGCCTGATACATTACTCTACTGGGCTCTGAGCAAAAGGATTATCCTGTACTACAAGCCACTTTAATAAGCTTCAAGAGTCCAGAAGGATCTGCCAACTGGAAACGTGCCGTGCATCACAACCATGCTCTGTCTCCCTCATGTCACGGCGCATGCAGGCACAGATGCTTCACTGCTGAGGTGCATCCCAAGTGGATGAACTCTGATTTACTCACATCCTTATTCTGGAAATATAATACTTTGCCTGTTGCTCATATTAGTGTGGGATTCAGTCACTCATCGACATGCACAACCCATGTGTCCCTCGTCTCATCTGTTTTGTTGAATTTTTCTCCTTACATTCTCGAATGCATCTTTTCTCCTAGGCAACCATGATGCAAGGGAGGGTAAATGAGAATATAACATCACCCCCGAACCTCACCCAGCCAGGCTTTGTGGCAGATAAATGTTGAAGACTGGCGTTGCAAATTGCATGATTAACATTCAACATTGAAGGTTGGTAAAACAATAATCTGTATTATGTTGACGTGTATTTCTTATAAATGAAAAATCTCCATGTAGCCGAGGCAGGTTTATTCACTTGACAATTTTACCCAAACCACAAAAAAGTGCATTAGTAAATAAGCCCTAATGTACTCAGTAGCTGTTGATTCTCAAGTATAAACAGGTTTGTCTTATTGCTGATAAGCCACTCTGTATCTAATGGCTTTGAACCCTACATGATAAACTGTATCAAAATCACATAGGAATAGAAAGCCATAAAGCACAGCAGTGTTTTGAGTTGAATCGGGCTACACTTGCTTGTGTTTAATTGTAACGTTAACATAAAACCAACATGAGACCCGCTGTGTTTTCATCCTACACAGCCTAACAGATGCAGCATAAACCACTTGAGCGAAGTTGCAGGCAGCACTGAAGATTAAAGGGAAAAAAACTACATGAATAATTAAACAAACTAGACACTATTATTCAGTTTTTCTGGCCTTGAAGGATTAGCGTTTGCATCTCATTGTTCTTTTTTAAGTCACTCCTCAGGGAAAAGTCTGGAATTTTCTTTCTTTATTTATGTATTAACTTCTCTTTATTTATGTATTCATTTCTCTTTATTTATTGCACTCATCCATGCTTGAGTTTCTCACCCCACTTCAAAAGAGAGATCTGTTTTTTCGTCAATCAGTCTCCAAGAACATTCCAAACTGTCTTTGATGAGACATTGAAAGGTTGCCAAGAAATAAGAAGGTACAGCACTCATCAAAACGGCTTTTGTGATTTCCACAGTGGCTGGGTGAATGCTGAGGGGATTATGTAAACATTCAATTTACAATTAGACTCCAGAAGTCTTGCTGACTTTCTGGCTTTGACAAAAGACTTTAAGAATTACATCACCGCTCAAATCTGGTGCCCAGGGAGATTATTAAATGTGATTAATGAACACAGTCTTTCAGAAAGCGTCGAGCAAACTCGCAGATCAGACACTTATAAAATGCTTAAGAAAAAATTAAAGTTTGTCCATGCTGTGGTTTATTCACATAACTGAAGGGGGTTTATGTTTTGGAAATCCAAATCAGTAAGTACCCAAATATTGTTAATCTTCCCATTTATTAGTAATAATGATTCATAATGCCAAATAAATAATGAAATAAACAACATCAGATATTCTCACAAATCACTACTTTATTACTTAATAAATCTGTTGAAAAGGTGCCTCATGATGTCATAGAAGAACAATTTGTGGCTGAATGGTTCCATAAAGAACCATTAACATCCTAGGAACTCTTGGAGTTACACAAAACATTCTCTCATGAAAAAGGTTCTTTAGATAAAAAAAGTAAATATTGGTTCTTATGAAAACCTTTGAGCAAATGTTTCTTTGGGGAACCAAAATGGTTCTTCTATGGCATTGCTCTGAATAACCTTTGTAACCTTTTTTATGAGTATAGCTTACTTGAAATATGAAAGCTTTATCAATGTGATTGTATATTATTTTGTGTGTGCTTTAGAAATAAGCGCTTACTGTATGTCTAGAATGCAGATCATGCTTCAGTACTTAAACAGTCTAACATTGGAGAGATTTAAAGGTTTGAATGCAGTTAGGCTTGTCAAGCCTCTTACAAACATTAAAGATCCAAACATCTATAGCTGAAATATAACAGCAAGGAAAACCAATTACAATACAAGCTGTAGCATCACATATTTAATGTTTATATGTTTAAAATAATGTTCACAGTGTGTCAGTTTTGGCAGATTTCTGTCTCTTTTTTTGAGTGAGAATATATTAGTCGCCTCTACCACTGGCACAGTTCACTGTCATACAAGTCCGGCACAGATATGATTAATGTGTCTGTGTGTATGTGTGTGCGTAAGTGTGTACGTGTCACAAAATTTATCATAGATTATTAATATTTGATTAACATTTATATTCATAGCATGTATCAGAATAGGAATAAGAGACTTGTGTATTGTGTATGGGGGGTTTGATGAATACAAAATATATTCATACTATTAAATATAAATCCTATAGATTTATACATAACATTTCATCATTTCTTCCTACCTCATTATCAGTTTGTGATTTTCTCAGACGCTACATGTAAATCACACGGATAATTGTGTCTATACTTAAACAATGGAAGAATCCATCAACTTTTTTATATTGGAATGTAGGTATGTTTGTATTCTGTCTTAAGGATCTCACAAGTGTGTTTCTGAGCTCATTAAATCTCAGATATCAGGCAGTCAAGGCCATTTCGCCACCTTTCCGAGGACACTAATTCAGACAGAATAACTAATAGCAACAGCAACCACAGTAAATCACCATATCAAAGCTCTGTTACCATTTATTATATTTATATGTGACAGTTTTAAGATGTGTGATAGAAATATATAGTCTGTATATAAACAAAATCTGACAGGCTTGTTTACAGCTTTTCACTTGCATTATAATTAAACCTCAGGAAAGGTTATTTCAACTTTTACAGGCACAAAGACGCGGAGTTAAATAATGTGTTAGTTGTTCACATTAAAAACAACATCATTCACATTACAATAGATAATGCAGTAATGATCATTATGCCGAGCCAGTGCGACTCAGTAAAACAGTTTAGTTTAGAGGCTCTTATTCTCCCTCTGATTGACTGTTAATGTGACTCTCTGCCAAATCACAGCAGAACTCACATGCCATGAAAACTAATCAGACAAAATCATCACACTCCTCACAGCAGACACTGCTCCATCAAATAAATGTTGGCAATATTGAAAACCCACCAGTTGTCTGTGCAATAGTTTAAACATAATGATATATTAAATGATGTGTATTATGTACCCCCAAAGCCCCATCAGTACGGCCTCTCCATCAGCATCAAACTGGATATATGTTCTTTTTTATTCATGTTATACAGAATATAATTTAGTATCATCAAGCATCATCTCTGTCTGTGTTTGTTATCTGACAACTACATTTACTTTGATATCGGTTGCTAAGCTTTGAGTGGATTTCACACCAGATTAATTATTTAAACCAGTCCTACATAGCTCTTTTTTATAGTATTTTAAGTAAATTCTTGTTTCATGAAAAAACTCCTTGTTTACCAGTACTAGAAGATGAAACATGACTAAAGAAAAAAGTGATAGATTAAGGCTGCGATAGATTAATAGTTTACCCTAAAATGATTTCTTTTTTCATTTTACATTTCATTTTATATTAATGCTTTTTCCACCCTCAAGTCATTTAAAACATGTTTATGACTTTTTGAAGCACAAAAAAAGATATTTTGAGAAATGTCTCTGTAGTTTTGTGTCCATAATAAAAGTCAACAGGGCCCCAGTGTTGTTGGGGCACCAACATTCTTCAAAATATCTTCTTTTGTGTTCTACAGAAGAAAGAAAGTCATACAGGTTTGGAATGACATGAGGGTGAGTAACTAATGAAAGAATTTTCATTTTTATGTGAACTATCCCTTTAATTCAGAAACCTGAATATAGCAATATTTTTACAAAAATCTAACCGGAATAAAATGTAAAGCAAGGGTGAGAATGAACCACATCCTTAAGCAAGCCTCTGTCTTACTGCCTTCAATAAGTCCTTGTGCTTCAGTTTTGGCACTAAGCCGGTGGCTTTCAGATGGAGGGTGGAGGGGGGGGTCTATTGTATGTGTTCCCCTCTACTCAACACCACTACTGATATTTGAGTCACACAGACGCCGGATGCGGCGCTCTTCGGTCCAATGGTTCAATCCCTTCTGCAAGGGACCCCCAGAATCCCCCACTGAGGCAAATTCTCTCATTTGAACACAAAAGCATTTATCACATTGTTCAGCCTGAGGTTTCCCACAGGAGCCATTTGGGGTGAAGTTCAAGGGCACAACATCTTTGTCTGATGGGTGGGGCTCAAAACTCAAGTCTGATCAGGTGGTGTTTCATGTGGAGATTTTGAGATCAAGCCATTGCTATCTTCTCATACATGACAACGTTATCAAACGTAAAACTAACAAAACTATGCTAGAAATGTAGATATTAATAAACAAAATGGACAAAATACAATATAATGTACAATACTATTAATAGTATGAGAATAATAGAAATATACAAAACAAACAATTGAAAATACTTCTTACCTTCTTTCGATGTTTTGTTCGATGTGCTTTTCCTTTGTAGTGCCTCTTCAGGTGAGTGGAGGAACACTAGGGTCTCTGTGCAGGTGCTCTGCCTCTTTTTGACATGTTTCATCCAATTTTCTTTTCTACATTCAGTTTGATTCTCTCTCTCTTTCTCACTTTTATTCTCATACCAGCATCTCTGAAACACCTCTCTTCAAACAAATCCTGCATGCTTTTGCCTGCAAGCTGGCGGAAAAGAAAAAAACAAATCGCAAAGATTTCAATAAGAACTCTTCCACTTTAAGCCTCTTTTCACCGATTCTCTTCCTGCTCAGAACCAATTGGGAAAGATGATAAAGAATTCAGCCGTACGTCTTGGTAACTCTTTCTCTGACACTGAAAAACAGAAGTAGTGAAGGAATGGAAAGAGGGATTGTTCCTCTGTTCTCCTCTGCATCCCTGTGCTGCTCGACGCCTTATACTCACAGCTCTCTTTGCAACACCACACACATGCTGCACAGCCCCCACCTCTTTCCCCTTTTCTGCTGCTCTGTCAAATAGACACACAAGCTTACTTCATTACTATTCACCGGGTCCTCCTAAGATGCACATCGCTGCCCTACTAAGAGAGAAAAAAAGAGCGAGGAGAACATTGCTGTTGCATCTTCTGTGTGACATTACACATGTTTTGTCTTTTGTTCAGCAACACCCGTTGCAGTCAAACACATTAATATTATCATCGTCCATTCTGGAAACCCCAAGTCCTCTCTCACGGTGACACAGTGAGCTGGGATATAATATATTCTTTTGTTGTTCAAACAATTGCTGTGTAATATAGTACAAGATACATGATACATGTATGTGCTAGATTGTCTTGGCTGGTCATAACTTGCACCACCATCTTAAAACGCTGCCTGAGCTCTTTTACCAAATCCCTCTCTTGTTACCTCTTGTTTGTCACCTTTCTCCCTCTGCTAGCATTTGCTGGGGATCTGTCTCGCTTGGTTAGAGAGCTGGCAGGAGGGCTTAGATGAGGAGAGAGAGAGAGTGGGCACACAGAGGTTAGCCATGTGAGTTCTCCAGCACACTGCATACAGCCACTCCACTTTCCTCCGAGGAGCCGCGTGCCTCTGGGCTCTGAAATATCAAGAAAAAAAAAAGATAAAGTTAAGGGAATTTTCGGATATTTTAAGCGCCGTGTTTTTAGGAATTTTGATAGATTGAGTGCAGTGTACAAATAACTTGACAAGTATGAATGAGTGTCATTGAATTGCCTTTTCTGTCAGCTTGCGATGGGTGCGTTGATGCAGATAAAGTGTACGTTTTTGGTAGCGAACTCTCTGAGGTATTTCTTTGTTTGTGTGTGCCACATTTTTGGCAAGGACGGGGTTCTTGTGAGTGGCCTTTTTTTGCATTTTGGCTCCTCTCCCACCTCTCTGCCCCTGCCTTGTCGACAGAGGATTGAAATGGGAGAGGAAATCCTTTTAACTATGACCTGGTCCATCAATGGAGCCTTTCTGTTGCTCTTGGTTACTTGTCATTGTGCAGACAAGGTTTATGTTAAGCTACAATTGTATGACCATTATAAAAATTGTGGTTAAAATATTTAATAGTTTATATGGGTTTTAAATGGCCTTATAAGCACAGTTTGTTTCCTGTGTTGATGTATTTCTTTGTTTTTATTATCTTAGAATGAGATATTTCTATCTACATACACCGTGGGTTCCCTTACATGGATTTCATCATGTTGTTTCTACAGTATCCCTAAACGGACAAACTGCTCTACAGAGAGCATTTCGTAAATACGTTATCTTCTTCGGCAAACATCTTTGTCCTGTGTCAACCACCGTAGTGCTTCGAAAGGGAGGGTTGAGCGATGGAGTTAGCAGTTGGTTCAATATTAATAGGCCAAGTCATTTTTTGCTTTGAATAACATTACATTTCTTTATCAATGTGCCTCATAAAAGCCATTTTTTGTGCTCCCCACAAAATGACAACAGAATTTACATTTTCAGATTAACTATGACTTTAAGTTATTTGTGTGATGCTTGGTGCTCTTAAAGGTACATTTATCGTCTCTCGCCCTGTCTTCCTCATACTCTCTCTCTCTTTCTCAGCTGTCTGTCTGTTCAGGTCCAGTCTGTTAGTAGCTCTATTTTAAGTGAGGACAGTCAAGTAGAGGGGAGGGGGAGCGTGCGAGGATGGAAGCTCCAGAGGTGAGAGGGTGTCATAATGAAAGGCTTATCAGCAGGGCAGAACACCCACCCAGACAGTCTGTGAGATAAAGCAGCATGTAGATTTTCATATCTGTTCATTGACTCTCACCTCACATATCAAAACCGTCAATAATTAACCAAGCCCGAAGCTATAATTATTCATTATCCGTCAGCGGTGCGGCTAATCTGGGAATGGTCATTACGATATCGCTCAAGGTTATTTGGAAATGATTGTTATGAAAGTGACCCTGTTTGCATATAAAAGGTATTTTTATAGAATTATAAAGCACATACATTTCTGAATCATCAGTCTGGGTTGTGTTCTATGAAAAATGGCCTGCTGGATTGTTTACGAGCAAACGTGTTTTGGGGGCCATTTGGCAGCAGCTGTTCTGGCTTTGAACCTCTGAAGTGAGACTGTGTTTTTCATGTGGCGAGACTCAAAACAAATTGTGGTTGATGTGGTTGCCAAAACAAGAGCTGTCTCATCAGAATTATGGCCATCTTATCTTCTCTCAGCCAGACGGCTGTGTGTGAGCGCAACGTAAAGCCTTCAGAGCATCTTCCTCTTAATCTGCATATTCAGATGTTATTCAGTTTGTTGCGATCATCACGTGCCTGCTCTTGTGTGAACGGATGATTCAGATCCCCATAGACCCTTTTCCATCAGTCTAAACAACTGGCAGAACAGCAGCAATGATTTACTATGATTATACCCTAACATGCCTTTTTCTCATTTTTATTCATCAGAAATGTTACAAGCAGCTATCCACAGGGAGATTCACTAAAATCAGTCACATTTACATATTCTGTATTCTACAACTGTAGAATATTCTACAAGAAAATCAACGGCACCAAATATTTTGTATGGTTCAGCTGGCAGAGCGTGGTGGTAGCAGTGCCAAGGTCATGGGCTCAATTCACATGGGAATGGACAGAGAAGTGCTTGACAAACACTTTCATGTAATACAAAAACATTTTCTACTATTCACCTAGATTTGTTTATGTAATACACTGATCAAGCATAACATTATGACCACTGACAGGTGAAGTGAATAACACAGGTTATCTCTTCATCACAGCACCTATTAGTGGGCGGGATATATTAGGCAGGAAGTGAACATTTTGTCCTAAAAGTTGATGTGTTAGAAGCATGAAAAATTAGTAAGCATAAGAATTAGAGCGAGTTTGACAAGGGTCAGATTGTGATGGCTAGACGACTGGGTCAGAGCATTTCCAAAACTGCAACTCTTGTGGATGTTTCCAGTGTGCAGTGGTCAGTATCTTATCAGTATTAGGAAGGTGGTCATAATGTTATGCGTGATCGGTGTACTCGGTATATCGGTATACTTAAAGATCATACAGCCATGATAGCATGCATACTTTAACATCATACAACCATAATAAAATACATATTTAAACCGAATAGGGCCAGGATAGGAGGCATATTTAAATATAAAAATAGTTTGCGTATTAAAACAACCCACAGTAATAAGTGGATGCATCTTATACATCATACAGCCAATATTAGGGTGCATATTAAAACATCACATAGTAATTATAGAGTGCATACTAAATCATCACTAAGCAATACTAGGATGCGTACTAACATATCACACCGCTAGAAGCGTTTGCATTTTACAGCAATAGGGTGCACATTAAACATCATTCTTCAAAATGTAGTGTGCATATTTAAACATCATACACCAAAAATTGTGTGCATACTAAACATCATACAGCAGTAGTAGCATCATAAAGCAACAGTAGGGTGCATAGTTATACACCATAGAGCCATACTTAACGGCATATAGTAACAGTGCATACTAAACAAAAACAACACACAGCGAGAGGATGCATCTTAAACATAATACAGCCATAATAAAGCGCATACTAAATCATTATGATGCTGCAGAAAGTGTGCATTTTTGGTTCCAGGACTCTGTTCAATCTCCGTCAGATACACAGAGCAGCCGCTACAGTATAGTCTATAGACCTCTAATTATGACAGAGCAGTCTGCCTGTAACCAACCTGCAACCAGCCTCATCTCACTCCTCTCCTCTCATTTATCTTGTTTGGAGGAGGGGAATTGGGTTTCAGATAAAGCAGGGGATATGCTCGTGCTCCTGCCTCAAGGCAGTGCGATAGATAGGCTACCTTGGTGTGTCAAGGTGAAATAGATTGATTTGCTGTGGTTGAGGTCTGCGGGATGGATGTTGGAAAATCTCGTTTCGATTTTATTGCCTTTAAAGCCTTGGCAAGGTCTTTTTTAACTTGCATTGTACACTGGAGAGCATTTGGTGAAGATACCTTCAGTACAGAGAGACATGCATTAATCCTTGTTTTCTCGATTGTTTCTTCTTGTGTTATCTGATTGAATAACTCGAAATGTGTTGACATCAAATGCATTTAATCTTTAAAGCACCTCAGATTTGAATGTATAGGTCTTGGTGCTGGACACATCGTCAAAGCATCTTGAGATTAGTCAAAATAATGGTAACACATCCATGTCAACGTTCAGCACGGCTTGACAGACACACAGAAAGAGTTTTTTATGTTTAGTGTTTATTAACGTCAACCTGTCCTTTGGGAAATCCCCGCAGACGCGCTTAATGTCACACGTCTCCAAGCTTTCCTTGCAGTAACTGTACAGCATTCATTAAAATCCTGCAGAGAATTTGTGGGCGTGTGTGAGAGAGAAAATGAGATGGAAGATATTTAAAGATTCACTGCTTGAGATAATTAAAAATTCACAGTGGAGGAATCAAACAATTATTCTGTATACAAATTTTAATTATCCTCAATTTGTGTGTGTGTGTGTGTGTGTGTGTGTGTGTACACATTTGTGTATTTGCTGAGTTGTGTTGTTAAATGTCAAGCAGGGAAGGAGGGGTCGTGCCAGCTGCGCAGCGCAGACGTGCCAGCCATACCAACAGGCATAAAGACAGAAACCTTGGCATTTTGTCTGTGTTTGTGTTTATACATTTGTCTTAAACAACAGTTTTATGGGCAGTTTGGTTGATGTGGGTCACTGTTCATTTAACTGTGAAATATTTGGTATCACAGGTCTGAGTCAAGAGGATTTTGGGTAATTATTGCAAAAAATGACGTAATCACAGTTTGACTTTTTATTGCTTAATTCTGTACCAGTGGCAACATTTTAAAATGACTGAAACTCAGGACAAAGGTAATAAATCAAGATTTTATATAGATGTGCTTTAAAAAAGCAAGAAAGAGATGGTTCTGGACTGAATGGTTCTTTGTGGAACCAAAAATGGTTCTTCAATGGCATCGCTGTGAAGAACATTTTAAGCACCTTTATTTTTAAGAGTGTACTCTGAAAAGTTTCTATTGTCTTTTATTGTTTTGTCATTTATATTTTTACAAGTTGTACAATTGTTGTTTATATTTTTATATGTTTCTTAAAACTCTTTTACTCTATGATATTATTCATTATGTCATGATGTTGTTTTGGATGTGTGAAGCTTTGGTCACCAAAGCAAGCAAGCACACGTGGCAATAAAGCCATTTCATGTTTAACATCATCTACTCACAAAAGATGGAACAGTGGAAAAGTAGAGCTTAGCTAAAATATAATCCTCTATTTTATTGGTTTAACTTCATCATATATTGCCATCTAGTGGTAGTGGCCATACAGTATACTGTCTATTGTCCTTTTGTCAAATGTGTATCGTCTTTTACATATTTATTTTTACTATTTTGTTTACCTGTGCATTGTCACTTTTTTAACCTGTATGTGCACTGGAAGCTTGTCACTAAGACAGGTTTTCTTTATTTGAGCAGGGGATAAAAGTACAGTACAAACATTTCAGCTATTTGTCTTCATCAGTGTATATCTATACAAAGTCTCTTTCATACACATTGCTAAAATGAGAGAGAAAGAAGTCCTAGACTCATGTATAATGATCATTTCACACAGTTACCTAACAGCAGCGTGAAAATGCTAGAATAGTTAACTAATGCTGCCAGTTGAAACATTTACATTTATGCATTTGGCAGATGCTTTTATCCAAAGCGACATACATTGCATTATTCTATATATTTGTTTCTGAGTATGGGTAATCCCTTGGATTGAACCCAAGACATAGGCATTGCTAGCGCCATGCTGTAACCACTGAGCAGTAAAGCTAAATCATAGTTGTCTGTACTTGCTGTTCAATGGACATTCAAGCATTAGTAAGTCTCCTTATGTGTTGTACATTGTCCATAAAAAAAAGAAAATGGCATCTTTAAGAAATATTTTAAAAATAAGCATCCTTTTTTATAATATGTGCATTGTTATGGTAAATATGCACAATATCATGTTGTTAGTAATGATTTTTAAACTTAAAAAAACCTTATACTTTTTAAACTTTCTACAGTTAGAAATAACTAACAAAAATAAAGAAGCACAAAAAATCTATTCATTTATTTGTTGTTTTTTTTTACTTTTTATTTAGATTTTTGTTTTAAACAAATATTCACCTCCCCACGTTCCAACCCTTTACACATAAGAGGGGGATAGAAAAAAAATTAATCTATTTATTTATTAAGCATGAGAAAATTGACATTTCAAACCAAACAAAGAAAGAAAATTTACAATGTAAAGTTTGCTCGTGTGAAGTCACCATTAAAGTGATTTGTGGTCCCTTTGTTGAACTTGCACTCTTACTAATGAAAACTATTTCTCACCCTGTAAACAGAAAAGCAACACAATTAGATATTGTACTGCAGAATATTGGGGAAAGACAACACAAACTTGATCTGATGTCTGGTTATAGCACCCAGAAAATGTATAGAAATTAGGTAGCATGTAACCTGTTTATTTGTGTTACATTTTGTTGTCATTAATAGAGGCAGTAGAATGAATCAAAGTTGAGTTGGGTGCATGCATGACTTGAAAGCTTTTTACAGTGAATACATTACTAATCGATTGTGTGTAGTAGCAATTAATACCAAAATTGGTAAAATGGCAAACAAAATGTGCAATAGCTGATTAAAACATTGCAGTGCATTAATAATAATTATGATTTGACAAATTGCCACCTCAGATGAACCAATATTTTGCAATCAATTTTATTTGGTCTCTGATTCAGAATTGCTTTAAGGTGGTATTATCATACTGGTTTCAACACCTATAAAACAAACTCTCAAACTTCAATGCTGCCAGTATCTCAGCACATCAGTTTAAAGTATCAAAACAGAAACTAAAGAGATTTATATTTATAATTCTTCAGTCCACACAACAGTGTGGAAAACTAAATCCTGCAATTCACAAATGATAGTTTGTTGAAAATTAACACGTCCTCATTCAGAATGTCAGACACGTTCGAGATCTAAGTCTAAAATTACCTTCCAATAAGTCACTTTGGGTTAACATAAAAGGAAGAGAGAAAAGGAAAAGAGACAATGTTTAAAGGTGTTAATCAATGTCTGATGTATAAACACATCAGCCAACAGCTTCCTTTTACTAAACATCAAAGGCAACCATTTTATGTGCTCCTTAAATCTCTCTTTATTTCCACACATAGCATTAGTGGTTATTGGTAGCTAATCAGACTTGTAATCTTAACAAACTGTTTGTTTTCCTAGACAGTGTCATTCAGTTGTATTATGGTCAAAATTAATAAAAATTGCACCTACAGACACCCTACCAGGTAAAAACCGCTAAAGATTGTATGACATTTTAGGCAAAGCCTTAGAATGGGTCCATAGGGCATCGCCTAACCAGTGCTTTACATAAAAGTAACATTGTGTAAATGTAAAAAGCTAATGATTCTCCATCATCTGAAGTTTTATGCAAATGATGTGTCCTCATTGCATTGCATTGATTTCAACAGTTTAAAAAGACGATTATTTTGTTGGCCTGTTAATTGTAGAAGTTATTGACAGTATGTCTCAAAATCCATGCTGGTAGCTGTACCCATGTTGATTCAATGATAATGTTTTAGATGAACAAAAACAAGTCCTTCAAAGACATCAGGTTCTTTCTTCAAGAATGTCGACGTTATAACATTCTGATCCAAGTCTCACATCAAAATCATTGACAGTCCAACTGAAAATCATTGACAGTTTCAAAGAGCTCAGTTGAGATGGTGATTTTTAGGCATTAACTTCAAATTCATGCACAAAGGTTCTTGAAATGGGAGGAGTAAAGGAATATAAATGCAGGACATCATAACCCGTTCTGTGATCTACTGTATCATCTAAGCCCACTAAAAGAACCGTCCAGAAACCAGGAGTCAATAATACAGAAAGAAGGATAGTTTGGAGATCTTCACGCTATGTTAATTGAGGAGCGTATATTAACACTTTTCAAAAGGAACTGTCAACATACACTGACATACTGGAGCGTGTTCTTCAGTTTTGGACTTAGCATCGCCTTCCTGGGGCCGACTATCCTTGATCTGAAATGTCAAACCGGCTCCACGTTACAGGAGATCACCTGGGTGTTCTTCTCCCAGCAGTTTTGCTTGCTGGTCGGGACCTCAGTCGGAGGAGTTTTCAGAAAAACGTGAGTCATGCAAGGATTTCAGTGAGGTGTTCAACATAAACACTCTGATCAAGAAACACCGTGTTTCATGTTTTTAGTACATGTCAGTCACAGTGAAAAGCTGTTGCACAAATGTCAAAACTGATGAAGGTCTGCATCTCTTGACCCTTGCTCTGGTTTGTTCAAATGCTTTTTACAGTATTGGTCATATAGGCTACAGTACATTCTCATGTTGGTTTCCTTTCTGTGTTATTGCGAAACATTGGCAATGCAGGAAAATAACAATATTAAATGCTTCCTCTGTGAAAACACTGTAGAGACATGCTTTTATCATTATGTTCTAATAACATGTTGGTTTCCATCCATTTGATCACAAACCTTTTAGTGAGTTTCCAGATTAAATAATGTTCCAGATATTCATGTGGAATTCTAGTCCTTCCGTAATGTACAGAGCAGCAAATCTGTTAGCACTATAGTGCTTTTCCATTAGGCTATACAAATATGAACGTGTGAAACTAAATCACATTTCCAAAGGTAGCAGACTTTAGAAAGTTTTGTATTTAAGTGTGATGAAATTTGGACATGTCTTTCACAATCAGTCATGAAGTTTTGAGTGTTGAGCTGTGATATTTGGGATGACCTAACCCACTCATACTGAAATCTGGCTCCTGCATCTCCGTTCTATAGTTAGGATTAGTTGTAGGGGTGGGCTTTAGAAATAGAGACCAATCAGATAGCAGCCTTCCAATGAATGAACCAATTATAAATCGGGTGGAAATATCTTACTGGAAAGAAACATTTCGGTACGTTGGTAACTATTATTTCAGCATTCTTCTTAAACGTCAATTTCAACAATTCAATATTGTCGTATGCAGGTTTATTTGTGAACTGGAATGTTGTATAAAAGAACATAAAACAAATAAAAAACTATCAACTGAGATGTGTGATGACTTAAGTGGTGCAAAACACAAACATGTTTAGCTTCTATAAATAGCAACAGGGAAATAAATGTTGTTTTATCTCACACAATGTGCAACCGAGCTCTTCTTCTCTTCATCAGGTTGTTGAGTGCCCTCACCGCCCTCTTCCTCTCCACCTTCATCATCTCTGTGGTTTTTGCCATCATTCCATTTTGCTATAATGTGCTGTTGCTGGCAGTTGCTATGGCAGTGTCAGGTCTGGCTTTGGGTTTCATTGATACTATTGCAAACATCCAGCTGGTGTCTATTTATCAGAAAGATTCTGCCATCTTCCTGCAGGTAAGAAACACCATATCACCATGACACAACCATACATGACCCTGGACAACATAACCAGTCTCAAAATTAAGATTTTTACATCATCTAAAAGGTGAATAAATAAGCTTTCTATTGATATATTTGACCGAGATACAACTATTTAAAACTGGAATCTGAGGGTGCAAAAATATCGAAACATTGAGAAAATTACTTTTAATGTTGTTAATCAGAAGCGCTGTAGCAGGCCGCTGCTAAGAAGAAACAGAAGAAACGCTCTATGACATTGTGGAGAATAGATGAATCTGAAAGCTGAAATTCTAAACTTTACATAGATACATAGTGGATAATTCCCCAAAAAACGGGTCCCAAGTTTGTAGGCATGTTTCCGGGCGTTTTTGTTAGCAATTTTGCTGCATAAAATCACAAAAATAAATCTAAAAAAAAAATATCTTCATGGAACATGATCTTTACTTAATCTCCTAATGATTTTTGGCATAAAAGAAAAATCAATAATTTCGACCCATACAATGTATTTATGGCTATTACTACAATGTGGTTTTGTGATCCAGGGTCACTTATACAGTATGTACATCCATAAAATTCTGCGATATTAAAGTCAAATTAATAAAATGATTTTGTTGCAAATAAGATTAAAAAAGTAAAAACATCAAACTATGTGAAAATAACAGTATTGTGTCAATTTCTGTCAAAACATGATGCATAATATTCAAATGGCTATGAATAACTCATTATTTGAATAGCTTTATGTTTATGTTCATGTTCAGGAAACTACCATATTTACTGAAATTAAGGAGTTCTTTTTTATTTAGCATAAATATATTTCATTGTCACATTTCATCTGTTTTATGTCTGACTGTAGGCACTGCACTTCTTTATTGGTCTTGGTGCTTTGCTGAGTCCTCTGATCGCAGATCCGTTCATCTCTGAACACTGCCTGGGCACTAACAGCACAGAAAACTCCTCAGCGATACTTCACCACTTCAGGTTACCAATAATCCATGATACCTCCCCTCACTCTGTGCCAGTTGAGGAGAAACCCAGCGTGTCATATGCCTTCTGGATCATGGCTCTCATAAATGTAAGATTGTGTACAGAACTTAAGTGTAGAAGGTGCTGGATGTTTGTGAGATACATTCATCTTGTTTCTTTCTAGTTGCCTGTGCCGATTGCTGTTTTAGTGCTGATGTACCGAGAGAAGCTGCTTCCCTGCTGTCCAAACAGCACTCCACGACTGCTGGACAAAGACGAATTGGCCATGGAGACCCAGGCATCAGGCACCAAAGAGATGCCTGAACCTGTAACTGAAAGTAGATATTTTGAGAAATGTTTCAGTGGTTTTGTGTCCATACAATGGACGTCAATGAGGTCCAATGTTGCTTATTTACCAATGTTCTTTAAAATGTCTTCATTTGTGTTATTTTTTGTGTATTTGTAGTGTTAACGTTTTTTTTTATTCCAATAAAATCATATATTCCAGGTCATGGAAATCTCTGCAGCTGCTGTACGAATGGTAATCTGCGTGGGTTACCTGTTACATTTTTTGGCATCCACATCTTGGGTGGGATTGTGCTGTTTATGTCAGAAGGCATTATGGTAAATATAATGATAATATTTTTGTTAATATTTAGGTTATATTCCCTCTTGACCTTTCAATCTCATCTTTAGGGGGTCTACGCTGGTTTTGTTTACACATATGCTGTTTCACCTCCCATGTCACTGCATGCAAAAATGGCGGCATATCTGAACTGTGTCTTCTGGGCAGCGATCACTGTAGGGCGACTGGTGTCAATCCCGCTGTCATATCGCTTCAGACCGGTCTACCTGCTCATCATCAACCTGGTAATAAACCTGCTTAATCCTCTCAGGCATTATTAAACAATCAAATTAAAAAACATGGAAGAAGTGGACCCTATCGAACCCAATAATACCACACAGACATAGATGTGGTTGACATGTTTGCGACCGTTAAATATGGTCTCTCTCTCTCTCTCTCTCTCTCTCTCTCTCTCTCTCTCTCTCTCTCTCTCTCTCTCGCTCTCTCTCTCTCGCTCTCTCTTTCTCTTTTGGGAAGGCTGGTGTGATTGTAATACTGCTGCTGATGTTGGTCTTCTACACAAACAGTGTGTTTCTGTTTGTGGGGACAAGCTTGCTTGGGCTTTTCCTTAGCAGCGTTTTTCCATGCTTATTGGCTTACACTGAGGACATCCTGAACTACACGGGTAAATTGCACACACAGACACACACACACGTTTGTGCGACTATCTTTGCAATGCAATCTCTAGCCTTAACCTAAACCTAAACCTTGACCCCCAAGCCAAAATGTACTCTCTTGGTCCTCACTCAGCAGGTCTAAAACTCAAACTTGTCCTCACAAAGACAGATGTACAAGTACACACAAACTAACACACGCCAGGTTTCCATAGACTTTCAATAGAAATAATGATTTTTATACTGTACACACTGTATATTGCATCCCAGGGCTTCTCAACCTTTTTGACTGCAAGGCCCCTCATTGTATTCAACAATATTCAAAGATCCCACTCACATAACCTCAAATGTCTAATATTTTAGAACTTAACAGTGTCCAACAACAGGTTTATGTACATAAATGGTGTAAAAACACTATCCGCTAGCGTAGTCTGCTGTGATTGGTCAGATGGTCTAGTCTGCTGTGATTGGTTTAGCGCGTGTTCAAGTTTTCGCGGGCAGGCGGGGACTATTTCTAGATACACGGCGGTTAGAGAATCGGACGGGTCATGACTCGGTCACGTGATTCAGAGTCGACTCCCTTTTTTCCAAGCCAACTTTTTTATTCATTCACCTTGGGATTTACAACTTGGCAGACTGCTTACTTTCAAACACGACAACATTACACACTGCATGAAATGTCATTTTCATGATCTAGTGGAATGTACTCTTTAAAGTATTAGGCAGTTGTGGCCTAGGGGGCAGTTGTGGCCTAATGGTTAGAGAGTCGGACTCGTAACCAGAAGGTTGCCGGTTCGATTCTCAGTACCGCCAGGTAGCAACTGACGTGTCCTTGAGCAAGGCACCTTACCCCCGTTTGCTCCCCGGGCGCTGCAGTGTTAGCTGCCCACTGCTCCCGGTGTATGTGTGTTCACGACTTGAAGTGTGTGTGTGTTCACTATTCACTGGTTGGGTTAAATGCAGAGGTCACATTTCGGGTATGGGTCACCATATCTGACAAAAAATAGGTCACACTTTATATTGAGACCCCCTTGGTAGTCACTTTCAGCATTTTTACATTTTCAAACATAATTTAGTTTCATTTATAAGCTGTTTTCTTTATGGGCACCAAAAAGTTACTTTGTAGGTACATTTGTGGGTACACACACATTGTGGGGATTTCACATAATAATTTTAGTACTGTACAAACTGTATATTACCCTAAACCAACCCCTCACGCAAACCTTTTGCAGTTTTACGTACATTCAATAGTACATTTGCATTGTGGGGACTGCTGAGACGGTTTCACTACAATGTATAAAACACGCACGCACACACCTCAGAGGTTTCCCTCTAAGAAAGTTTTCCCTCTAACAAAGTGACAGTTATCCTCTTACTCTCACAGAAACCTGTCAACATTATTAGATTTGACATGACTTTTAAGACTTTCAACAAACAAACACAAAATCTTTTTGTTTCTACACTTTTTTCAGGATGTGCAACTGCCGTCTTGGTGGCCACTGCTCAAATGGGTGAGATGTCTATGCAGGTGCTGGTTGGATCGGTAAGTACTTTTTTAGTTTTTTGAAAACCTGGGACTTTTTTTTACTAAGCAACTAACTGAGTAAATGTCTTCCAGCTAATTCAAGCTCAAGGCAGTTACAGTTTCCTGGTGTGCGGCATGCTCCTCGGCTGCCTTGCTTTTATCTTTCTCTTGTTCTTGGTTTTGTGCAACCACATCCACAGAAAACTCGCAGGTAAAACATTAGATTGCACAATACTTCAAGCAACATAAATACTTTGAGCCTAACTAGGCTACATTATATTATTCTGATTTAATATGTTCACAACCAGGAACATCTAAAAAAGCCGGTATGGTGGAAGACCCACCAGCATTCACTCCAACTGCTCCAGAGAAAGCAGGACAGAAGATTCCTGTAACACTCAAATGTGACTCTGGATGAGATGCTTTATGGGTTATAACCTGCTGGAAATACTTCACTCCTCTACTGTAAACATTAATGTAAAAATTATTGTGCTGCAATAAGCTTTTGTGTATTTCTGTGAAGTTTGATATTATCTACTTTATTTGATTTACAGTTTCACACATACAGCCTTAAATGTTTGTTTCAAACATTGTTCATGTTTTTGAATGCAGTTGAAATAGAAATACGGACAAATGCATAAAGATTTAATTCATTGAGGGAGGATGTAATTTTGAGCACATGAATTAAATATAAATAAATTTGTTTTGTACTTCACCCATCACCACAAATAATCATTCACCAAATTAACAACAGATTAATCTCAATGAATCATTCACCAACCAAAGGGAATTCCTAGAAGTTCAGAGAACATCCCTAGTTCAATAAAAAGTGTTTATTTTGTTAACATAATGAGTTTCATAAGCTGGAAGGTCAGGGTAAGTGTAACCTAAAGCAGTAACAGAATGGTTACCATGTGTCAGTCTTTGAAGACACACATCACATTGAGCTTTGTCATTGCTTGTTTTTTTTTAGCATACCTGACCTATTCTAAAAGATTTCTTTATACTTTGTATCCCCACAAACATCACTATTGTATTTCCATACAAGTAAGAGATTATATGCCTTATTGTACACTTTTTAAATTTCTTTAAGTGCACAGTGTGATTTTTGATAACATTCATCCTTTACTAAGAAAACATGTGGATGTCAAAAGATCACAGAATTTCCATTACACTAACAAACCAACACATTAAAGTGATAGTTGACCCCAAATGAACATTCTGTCATCATTTACTTTCATGTCATTTCTAACCTGTATGTGTTCTGCAAAACGCAAACGACGATATTTTGAAAAAGTTAGTAACAGAACAGCAGCAGTACCATTTGACTTCTTTTGCATGGATATAAAACCAATGCAAGTTATTGGGTACCATTACCAACATTCTTCAAAATATCTTCTTTTGTGTTCTGAGTAATAAGTCATACAGATTTGAAATGCCATGATGGTGAGTAAATGATGACAGAATTTTCATTTTTGGGTCAATTATCACTTTAATGCTTTACAAACAAACTGAATAACAGCACACCAACTAATCAATTTCTTTAAAGATACATTTTATTTTTCCTTGTAAAACAAATTTTACAAAAATCAGAAGCGTAATTAAAACAAACATTTATTTGGATAAATTATGATGTAGATCGAAAGGCTACAGATTAGGATGGTGATACAAGCGATAAAATAGTCAAACGAAGCAGAGAAAGCTATGAGTGGTGTGTGCTGGATTCAGGTCATTTCACCCATCTAATGGCTAAACAGACCGCTCATTTAAAAAGGCATCTATAAGCATCAAAATATTCTTTAAAAAAAGCACACATGAAGCATCACAGAGATCAATAATAAGATTTCCACTAGCTCACTTCAGACATCACTCACTCTTAAAAGATTTCATTGTTAAACGCCCATCTGGCTGAGACTCCGCCCACTGCCGCACTGAACATGACGCACCACGTACATGAAAGCATGCCACCCATGAAAGAGGTTCAACACAACCATAGAAAAGTCATTTTAGTTCAAATGCTCAGACGGAAAAAGCAGTTTACTAGACTGAATCAAGAATTAACTGCATGAAAAGTGGGAGAAAGTAGCATACTACAGCTATATAACTTACAGTTTATGAAGCAATGCAGACGGACTGGAGGAAATCACGCGACTCAACTTCAGCCACGAGTATCCAGTGCAGTTCATAACAAGCATATGTGCACTATAACCTTGTAAATGTGGCAGCTGGGATGAGTTCATGTGCATTAAACCAATTCAAAGGGGTTTATTCGGGAATAAACACGCAGTTTCTCTCAAATGCATTTTTAAAAATGTAAGGTGCCCATTGTAAAGCATAGAAAGTCTACAGTATAATCTGTATTTTTTGGGGCCAATTTAACAATGTTCCTTCTTTGTTTTACACTGAAGGACAACTGTAACAAAACGATTTCAGCAAAAAGATTGCAAAGCTATCACTGAAACATCGATAAATATTCATATGAAATACCGCGTTTAGAGTGAAGAAAATCCCAGGTTTGGGATTAGGCTAAACCATACATTTTTAGGATCGGTCTGATGATACTTTACAGATTTCTTTGAGATATGGTATTTACACGCTGAGAGACATGAACAAACATCCAAAACACTCTTTGAGTATTATGGGAAATAAATTCTACTGCTCCTCGTTCAGAAAAACCGAGAGATAGACAAATTCACCATCGGGTATAGGAGCTCAGTCTTCACCTGACGGAGCCTCTTCCTCAGAAACATCGTCCTTTTCCTCTTTCTCGTTCTCATTTTCCTTTTCATCCTTTTCTCCGTTGTCATTGTTTTCCTCCCCTTCTGCACCGCTGTCGTCGTCCTGTGTCTTCTTGGGAGTGGGAGATTCTTTCTTCTCTTCTTTGTGGCCCTCATCTTCTTCCTCCTCTTTGTTGCTCTCGATGTCTTCGTCTTCTTCTTTAGGAGATGCCTTCTTCACAACTCTCCTCCCTTTCGTCGGCCGCTTTGCTCTCTTCTTCTTGGGCCCTCGGGTTGCTGGGAATGAAGGAAACCGTTGAATAACAGTTGAGAGTGTCTCATATTAGATATTACAGTGAAACTATCAAGGGTGCTTTTGAGATGCTGGGTACCTGTAGCCCTTATCTTGGGTTTAGGAGACTTCTTTGAGTCTTTACTTCTCCTGCTCACTTTTGAGTTCTTCCGTTTGGGTCGCCCGTAATCGCTGTCATCATCGTCATCATCCACCATGAAGTCCTCATCACTGCCCGAGTCCTCTATGGACAAAATTGGATCATAAATAACTACATTAGTAAACCATTGAATGGACATCAATATACAGTAGTCATTAAATTGCGTTTGTTTCGTATCATTGAACACAGCAATCCATTTTGCAACCGAGTTGGTCAATCCGAGTTAGACTTGAGGTTTGATCACCTGGTACGTGTTCTTGCATTCCGCCAGTGCTAAATTTTAATTCTTGGTGTATGTACACAAGTCAGACTGTCGTCTTTGAAGTCATTGTGTCTGAATGGTTTTCAACCTCTTGCGCCATGTGAAGTTGTTTAACACGAAGTTAAAAATCAAACTTTTAAAAACGTGCCGAGAACCCTGTCACCCTACTCTGTTCTTTGTCTGTCTAAATGCAAAACGTGAACAAAAAACTCATTTCAGGATTCCGTGACTAAATGGGTTTATTTAATAAAACTAATGCATCAAAACAACAGCCTAATAAGGCTATGAACATCTCTATTTTTGATAAATAGGCATTGCTTGAATATTTATTTTATAATAACATGACGATTGTACCTCCAGTGTAAACATCACTGTCTTCTTCCTCCTCTTCTTCCTCCCCCTCCTCATCCTCACTTCCTCCGTCACCAAGAAGAATCTCCCTCTGTTTGGATGCAGCTTTAGTGGCGGCCTGACGCACCTGCCGGCCCTTCTTCCTCACAACCTTACCGTCATCATCACTATCATCTGTGTGTCCAAGACATGCATTGTTAACACAAGCTGAAGGTGTGTGCATTAGCAACAGGTCAGAAACATACACATTCGTATTTTATGTTGTTCTGTTCAGTGGAGGGTGTAAACAATGATCTGTTTGTTATATTGTTATAACAAAGACACAGACTAGCCATTTTAACACCATTTAAACATGTGCTTAAAAGAAGTAGATAAAAGCAACCGTAGAGTTAAGCTGATGAAGTACCTGCTGGCCTTTTCCGTTTAGCTGTTGCCTGCTTCCCCCTGCTGGCCTCTTTAGCATCAAAATCACTGTCACCAGCATCATCATCATCTTCCTCATCCTCTCCATAGTCATTGTCATTGTCATCGTCACTTAAGTCTTCTGGAAGATGGTGATGGAAAAGCATTCGGTCAGAATATTCAACACCAATACACATATTAAGGTGTAATAATGATGAAACTCATCGGCTTACTCTTGTGGTCCTTGACTCGTGAATCATCACTATACAGGAGGAACAGGAATACAAAATAAAACAATAGATTGTTATTTACATAGTTCATAAAATGCTAAATGTATGGAAGTTCGTAAAACATTACAAAAGAAACACACGGGAACATGACAGTAATTCAGAAAGGGGTACCTGCGTTTCTCAGGTCGTTCTGATTCTTTTCCATAGTCCTCATCTGTATGAAACAATTCAGCGAATTAAAATCATGAGCACATACAGCTTAGCATTTGTGTATTTCAAAGACTGAGTGGAAAGTGTCTGTGTCCAATTTAATGCATTTAAAAAACTAATTGTTTACATAAAATGTAGATATTTTTATTAGGAGAGCTCACCTGCATCATCAGACTCTTGGAACTGTGCGTAGTCAACAACCCTTTTATTCCTGTGCACATTAAAGATAAATGACCCACGTGCAAAATACATCTATAAATCAGTTATTATATGACTGAAACTGATAGAATTACAGCTCAATGAGCAGAAAATATCTGAACTTTTATACACCATAACAGAGAACACTGGTTTTAAAATAAACTATTTTATTAATCTATTAGCAAAATCTATTAATATAAATAATATAAAATGATTTTTTTTTAATCAAACAAAAAAATATTTTTTAAATGGCAGCGGATTTTGTATTCTTCCTATGGCAACAGTGTTGTCATTACTCTTATGTAAAACTGCCATGGTTGGTATAGGGGGCAGATGAGACATAGGTGCCATGTTGGAGCAGTTCATTGCCATATCAACAGCAGCAGCAATGTGTGTGGAGGGACTGATCTGAGGTCAGCCAGCAGACAGGGCATTGAACTCCAGGCCAGATTATATTCACAGCCCACAATGTCTCTTTAATCCATAAATTATACTGATGTGCTCAAGACTTCAGTTTAGAAAAAAGCGAACGTATCGAATACAAGAATCCCTTTTACAGATTTTGCTCGACTTGGTTTGAGCATGTGGGTTAATTTAGGAAAAAACTATGTAAAATGCAGTGTTTTTATCCCTAGACGTAAACATTTCGATTACCTAACACCATTTTTCATTTCCTGGTTAAAACCAGATACAAAAGGGCATTAACCACGAGCACGAGTTTCCAGAAGAAATGACTCAAGTCGTGTGTGTAAAGTAATGGCGCGCATTGCGCTGGGGGAGTTTTCAAGCTGCGCTGCCGCCGAAACTCACGCTGTGCTCCGTGTGGACAACACGTGAAACTTCTCTCTCAACACCTAAATAACCATTTCGCGTATTTTTTAAGCAGTCGTGCAAAGATCATGAAGGCAATCGTGTTTTCTTGCACAATGGTTGTCTGGTTGTTTTGTATAACATTAATTAGCTCAGCGTCGTAAACTACTAACGTTATCCCGCTTTTTTATTTGGCGCTGGCTTGTGGTTAGCTTAGGTGCGTCTCGAGGTGTAGAGACACGCACGGTCATTTTATTAACGCAAATAAATACATACAATTATTAAAAGGTGAAAGTCTGCGTGTTTACGATAGGGTTTTACTGTTCGTGGCGCGGCTACGTAAATACGCAGTAGAACTGGTAAATGTTAGTTAGCCAGTTAGCAGTTAGCAAACATGGAGACGCTCATACATATCGCATCATGTGCGAACATACACTTACTGTAAATCAGCAAACAAAACCAAACGCACTTACCTAGAAGGTCTTGCCATTCTGCAAATTCGACCTTTGCTTTTTTTACGGTATACTCTTTATTTGGAGATCCGTAGGTTTGTTGCGAGCGCCTGGCTTTTGCAGCTGAATCCAGGTGTCTTCTGCCGTTTCCGAACAGCACTTTCTGTAGCGCTGAGCTGCGAGAAACTACCAAGATGCGAAGCAAACTGCACCAAAGACGCCCAAATAGGTGCGATCTAGAGCATCTGCTCGCACGCGCTGCTCTTCCGTGTAGCTATGAAATGGAGAAATGTTCAAATGACTACAGGCCGGATTGACCTGGTTAAGCCTGTCGTCGAATAGTAGTAGCTAACTCATTAGCTACTGCCTGGCCTGCGAGCAGCCAGGATTCTTTTATGAGTAAAAGTGGGATGGGAGTCTAAAGAACGCAAGATGATCGCAAGTCAGGATTGGACGACCACACTCTGCAACAGTCCTTTACTGCTCAGAGCAATGATCATTCTGTTGATTAGATTAAATTATTTTATTTTATTCATTTAAAATCCCATTAGTCAGATGTTATTAACACGAGATTATAGTTTTATTTCGTCATTGTAATAGGCCTGAAGTTTAAAGGGTTGCTTGTTGACATCACTTTACAAAATAAAGAGGTGTTTATCCACATTTGAAAGTGTGTAAAATAAGAAATAGTGGTTAAAAGGTGTTATTTTGCTGTCCATGGAAGCAACAGGTGTTTGATGTCTTTACTTTCAAAGTCTCGCAGGTCAAAACCCAAAATTAATTCCAGCCTTTCTGAAGGTTATTAACATAGTTATTATAAGTATATAAATAACAGACTAGTTGAATTGTGTTAAAATAGTTCAGGGGGTTTGGATACAAAATACGTATACAAATAATAATGTCTTATTATTGGAATAATACCTTTATTGAGAGGTTTCCAGGTGGTGTCTTTGTGCTCTCAGTGATGCTGGTTGTAATTTCTATAATATCATTCTTAGTAATTCTCATGTTTCTGGGTCCTTAGCCTTTTGCAGCCCCTAAACTTTTGATAACATGCAATATAGATCAAAAGTTTATCTGGAAGCTTGAATGTGTCTGTGTACCAAAATAGTGTTAGAAAAAAGTAGTGGGGAAAATACACTGATACACCAGTAGAAGGCATTGGAATCCCACAATCTGGAAGCTGAATATTCAATCACTTTTCAACTACAAATCACTATGATGGTGTAGTACTGGAAGAAAATCTTTGGTCTGTACTCCAGACTGGGAGCATAAAATATAAAAATACAATTTTATAAACATTACACAAAGTATACAAACAATGTAGAATAGGCTATACATAGTACAGAAAATACACAAACAAATTAATAATATCTATTGCAGTTAGCCTATTCAAACATGAAGAATGTGGTGTACATATAAATGCAGATTTTAATTTTAAATGAAGTGGGTTTAGTGTTTTTCATCTATGAATTGGCCATAGCTCTTAAAAATGTAATGTGGTGCAACCATGATTTATCTTAAAATTAGTTCATTTCCTTTTTTTCTTCTTAATTTAACAACAAATTTGTTTTTCCTGAAAATTACAACTGATATAAATGTTTTAAAAATACCATTCACCTAAAGGCATAGTTCACCCAAAAATAAAAATTCTGTCATCATTTACTCACCCTCCTGACATTTTAAACCGATATGACTTTCTTATTTCTGTAAAACACACACACAAACATATTTTGAAGAATGTTGAAACAGAAAAGGTTGGTCCCCATTCACTTCTATTGTATGGACACAAAACCAATGCAAGTCAATGGGTACCAATGGTTTTCGTTTACCAACGTTCTTCAAAAATCTTCTTTTGTGTTCTGCAGATGAATGAAAGTCATACAGGTTTGAAATGACATGAGGATGTGTAAATGATGACAACATTTTCATTTTTGAGTGAAGTATCACTAGGGGTTTGATGATCCAGATTAAAAACACACTTGTTTAGCTGTGCATTTACAACCTGAGCACTGTGCTGCATTTTTATTTTTTCTTTCTTGTTTTTATTCTCTTTATATGTGCAAACATTTTTAATCAATTTTATTTCTGTTTATTTGTCTTTAAAATTCAGTATTTGTGATTATAAATAATTTACTTTTTAAAGATGTCCTATGTATTTTGTTCTATTTTGCCTTCAAGCATTTTATGTAAAGCACTTTGAATTATCTTGTGTATGAAATGTGCTATATAAATAAACTTGCCTTGCCTTGAACACAAAATTAGATATTTTGAAGAATGTAGGACAGCAGAATGTTGGACAGTTCTGGGGTACTTTAGAGTTTCCTATTATTGTCATTTTTCCTACTATGGTAGTCAATAGGGTCCAAGAACTGTTTGGTTACAAGCATCTTTCTCTGTGTTCAACCAAACAAAGAAATGTATACAGGTTTGGAACAACTAGAGAGTGAGTAATACATGACAAAATTGTCATTTTTGGTTGAACTTTCCCTTTAAAGAGCAATGCGGTTTTACTGATGATCAGCAGGGGGAGACACAACCGAGTCTGTCAGGAAACCTGCATGTTGGATATGTGACCTGGAGAACGGAGAGTTGTCATGGTCACGCGGGAAATCTACTTCTGGGGAATATGCAGGTGGTGTGAAAGTTATTTCATTATTTATTTACAGAATAAGCCTATCGTGTTTTTGTTCTTGACATTAGCAAAATACCAATATATTTATTGGAGTTATATTTATTAACTGTTTATCTTTTGTAACAAAAGAGTCACTTATTCTATATACAAGTAGCCTATACTTCTAAAATGTAGCATGATCTAAGGGTGAGACAATAAACAAATGTGCAAGACTCTCTCCCTGTGTCAAGCTTTGAACATAATCGCCTTTAGGATGAAATAGAGAAGATGTGAATGTGAACAGATGGTCTCTTGATGAAGTTTAATACTGACGCAGAAGAGAGCTTCCTGGGGACTTTCATTCAAACCAGTACAGAATTAACTCGGGAGGAGGGAAGACTCTCTTTTACTGGAGGAACCACAGGTAGGAAACTCTAAACTATCTTGAAACAATGAACCTCTAAATGTTTTATTTTTTGTTGTTTTAACTTTTACATGATCGAAAGCTGTCTGCGTAATAATTTGAAGTAGCCTATGTAGTGAAGGCGCAGCGCGACCCCTATCTCTTCGCCAGCTTCGGCCAAAGTGGAAAAGTTTTTTTTTTATCAGTTAGGCTTTTCCATTTGGATTTTTATCCACAGATGTTTTCATAAAGCAGCTATAAAGTGACAAAAGACGTCATTCTGTGAATTGAATAGCTTCGGGAGCTCCCAAAATCAATCAAAGAAAGAAAACTTAAGAAGATACACAGAAAAACTTGTTTATCTTAAATGATGTCTGCCCAAGAATCAGCTGGATGTATTTCAATATATTACATGAATGACGCAAATGTAAACAAATTTATAGCACGTGCAAATTCTCATTCGTTTGTATTTATAATGCTTTCGTTTTAAAGGCGTTTTAAAGGCTTTTTAAAGGTGAATGAGTATATTTAAACCTGAAAATTAAGATATTATCTTGATTAAGTTACGCATATTCTTTCATCTCTTCTGCATTTCAACTGCTTTGTATGTTCATATCATGATAAATAATGTAAGTTTAATGTGAAGTGTTCCTGTGTATTGAAAAGGCGTTAATATCTTAAATATTTAGAGTTGATGGACTACATTTTTCTCAGTTGTCTGGTTGTGATTTTCCCAACTGCACAGTAAAAGCACCAGGGAGGAGTTCACTTTGTAGAGTTTACTCAAAAATGAAAATTTTGTCATGAATTACTCTCTCTTTGGTTGAACACAGAGAAAGATATTTGGAAGAATGCTTGTAACCAAACTTGGACCCCATTGAATACCATAGTAGGAAAAATGACAATGGTAGTCAAAAGTGCCCCAGAACTGTTTGCTGCCCTACATTCTTCAAAATATCTCATTTTGTGTTCAACAGAACAAAAAAATTATAAAGTAATTTGGCCTACTATGGTAGTCAGTGGGGTCCAAGAACTGTTTGGTTACAAGCGTTCTTCCAAATATGTTTCTCTGTGTTCAACCAAACCAAAAAATGTATACAGATTTGGAACAACTCAAAGGTAAATAAATGATGACAGATTTTGTATTTTTGGGTGAACTATCCTTTTAAGCACTTGTGTTAAAGTCAAATAAGAGCTGTCATTGCTGAGCTAATGAATAATGACTTTTGTCAGATGGAAGCAGGGCTGCATATCCGGGTGATGTAAGATCAGATTAACCCAGTGAACTTGCAGTAATACTGACACTAACACTCATTTCTCTCAATCTCTCAATCTCTGTTCCTTTTAGACTTTGCATATGATGCTGATGACAATGGTGCTTCTGAACCTCTGGGACTTTGATGGCATACAGATGACAAAACTTTAGGTATAAGACTAGCTACTATAGACTACAGTCCACCACAGAATTCAGTTCAAAATGCCATTGTTTGATTTTTTCACATTGTGTGTAAGTGATGTCATCATTACAGTCTATGATACATTTACAAATGCACTCTTCTGGATCAAGGTGAAATCGTTTTTTTGTGTGTGTGTGTTTTATTACAGGGAATCGCCAGCATGTCTTGCTCAAATGATCATTTTGTGCAGTTTGTCTACAGTATGAGCATAAGGCTAAACCAGAAAGCCCTTCTGCTGTTGTGTGTGTGGCTTTTGTGCACACAGCCAGTGTCCAGCGGCAACCAAAGCTCTCGACGCCAAACTGGTGAGCTGAGACACATAGTGCAACAACCCCCAACACTATGTTTATCCCCCTCAGGTCTCATTACACACACTGGACACACATTTATATGATCCTCTGGGAACTTAGACCATTACTAATAACAGCTAAACAACCATTTACCACCTAGATATCATTCTTGCAGTCATGTACACAACAGATCATGCTGTACTTTTATTGACATGTTTTCTATAGAAAGGCAAAAGTAAGAACTCTGTAATATTTCTTGAAGCAATGTACTTGCCCTGTGTGTTTTGTATAAAATGTGGGACTATTTACAGTGTCTTTAGAATTTGTACATATTTCTGGCAAATACGTTTTTTATTTTTAGTACTAAACCATTGATGATTTGTTTTATATTCATGTATAACACAGATCATAGAGGAGCGTTAATGTGGTGTTGTCCATGTGATGGCGCCAAAAGATTAGAAATATTTGTTTGAGACTCCGTAGTCTCCATAATCTTATTTATGAGCAGATATAAAATGACTAACTATCCGCAGTTGAGCTAACATTACATGTATGAAATGACACCCTGTTATTTCTCACTGTTTTCTGTCAATCAAAGGTCGGTTTGAAGTCAAGCCGGGTACTTGTGAAGTGGTGGCGGCTCATCGCTGCTGTAATAAGAATAAAATCGAAGAGAGATCTCAGACGGTCAAGTGCTCCTGTCTGCCTGGACAGGTTGCTGGCACCACTCATGCCCAACCCTCATGTGTGGATGGTGAGTCTTCAGTCATCCCATCAAAAATTCAGGTTTGATTGGGAAACTACATATTGACATACACTTGATAAGGCTTACATTTTACATGGTTGATTTAAAGTCCATGCCAATTTAGCTTATAAAGAAATAAAAAAGTTTAAAGTGAAAATGTACTCATCCTCATGTCATTTCAAACCTGTATGACTTTCTTTCTTCTGCAGAACACAAAAGAAGAGATTTTGAAGAATGTCAAACAGGTTTGAAACAACATGAGGGTGAATAAACGATGACAGAATTTTCATTTTTCGGCCTTTAATAATTATGTCTGAAATGATAGACACATGCTGTGAAGACTGTTTCGATAGGATGGTGGCCCACCACTCACCTTATGTCAGGAACCCTTCCTATTATTATCCTTTATTTCAGTTGCAGAATAAATGAATCATGATTGACAGCATCGCTCCTGGAAAATGTTACTTTTGTCTGATGCTGCATCAACTGTTGTCAATGTAAAGTCAGAAGACAGCCTTCATGTCAACCAATGACACATAAACAAACACCTATGAGAGCCTCGAATGGTAAATAAATGCCGTTCTTGCAGTTTGACGATTTGGAGTTTCTGTTTAAATGGATTTTTTTTTATGTCTGTCTTCGACAACGGTGGCATTACAAAGGTTTTCATTTATCCAAGGCTTTAATTTTTGTGTTTAAAGGTTTTTTAAGTCATTTACAAATGTCATTTTTTTTAGTTTGCACTCACCAATGAGGAAAACTACTTTAAGTTCATCCATAATAATATCTCTTTCCTGTACGCAGGACGATGAAATTTAAATTCAATTGCACTAGCATTGCTGATTTTCTAATACATGATTTTTTTAAATAAATAAAAAGTCCTTCAAACGATAACCACATCCCTTCAACGTTTTTGTAATTCAACATCTGAGATAAAATGGCAAAAAAACATTTTGAAATCGAATATCAACATGTAATACCACATTCACTTTCACACATTTTCCTATATCTACAATAGCATTACAACATACCGGCGCCTCGGGTGCACATCCATTGTGCTATGCAGGATATTACCATTTCACTGTTGAAAAGAATTTGCTGACTGGGAATGGATGTTATATCTATTTAAGCAAACTTTGAAGTGAAAGTCTGTCTCAGAATATCCTGCTGAAAAGACCAGCTAAGGCCAGCGTGAATTTTGCTGGTTCATGCTGGTCAATGCCTAGATTATAGTGATGAAGTTAAAGGTGGTTTTGTGTAAAGCTGTATGGACTGTGTTTGCTCAGCATGGATCAGCAAGTATGCGTCTTTTCATGTATTTACAGCATTTGGATTCTATGTTCTTTGTGTCATTTTGGGAATGGCTTGCTACGTTTCCCTAGAGTTTCCCAACAAATCATTTGGTTATGGGTTTATGTCCATTTATGACTAAATATATGACTAATTCTGATTTTACACATCTGTATTTTTTCAATTTCTTCAATATACTGGAGCGTGTAGTGAAAACCATTGTTTTGTTTCTCAGTTGCTTTCTCTCACGCAGTCTTTCTTGCCCTCTTTTCATTTCCGCCGCTCAGCTTCTGTCGTTCAGTTGAAGTGGTGGTGTCAGATGGAGCCGTGTTTAACCGGTGAAGGGTGTAAAGTGTTGCCTGACCTCACCGGCTGGTCCTGCAGCTCTGGGAACAAAATCAAAACTACCAAGGTACGTCAGTCTATAAGACAAGTCTAGTGTTTAGTTACAAATCTAGTCAGCAGTTGTGTTGGTACTGCAGAGGCCGTCAAAGTTGGTGCTATAGATTCACCACCAGATGTTGTGGGCTAAAAGCGATGGCTCTTCTGCTGTTTGGACTGTTTATGCATCTGTTTACACTGTTTATGCAATGGTAATTCCACCTGTCATATGGAATAGCATCTGAGATGTATTTTGGCAATTTTTTCTCCGCTCAGGTCACGCGGTAGATGAAATCTTCACACCTCAGACGGCGGACATGTGATGACAGCTCATAATTTCACAGGAGCATATTTTTAAATGAAATGCAAATGTCAACAAAATTGCACGCTGACGGCAAAAACATGCAAACTGTGAACGAAAAATGTGAGAGTTCAAATGCAACCCATTGTGTGAAAAAACAGTTAGATGGGTTGTTATTATCAGTTTGATACCGTGGATATCTTAACCTAATAAACGTATATAAGAAATGTTTATGTTACATTGATTTATTAATCAATTAATATGAAAATCACCTATATATTTTGTTGCACCAAATGATTATTTCTGAAAGCACCTCTGGTTTTCGAATTTTTTGAATTTGAGATCATCTGAAAGCTGAATATACAGTATTAGCTCCATTGATGTATGATTTGTCAGGATATGGCAAATCTCTGGAATCTGAGGGTGCAAAAAAATCGAAACATTGAGAAAATCGTCTTTAAAGTTGTCCATCAGGTTTGTTTTAACTCTCTTTTTTCTTACCGCTGTAATGATGTTGTGGACAATAAATGAACCTGAAAGCTGAAAATCTGATCTTTACATACAGTAGATACCAAACTTGAGTGAGTAATTCCCAAAGAGCGACAGATGCGCGAGTGAAGTTTCTAGACGTGTTCCCAGTTATTTTTGTTCATGATTTTGCTGCATCCACAAGTTTTGGTATATTTACGGCAGGAAATTTACAAAATATCTTCATGGAACATGATCTTTACTTAATATCCTAATGATTTTTATTAAGTAGAACTCACACAAATATGTTTTCCATTTCTTCATTTTCATCTGACTGACTTGATTCACCACATGCAAAAGAAGGCAAGTAAACATGGACACTTGAAGCAAAACAAAACCTGTTTGATATGGAAATAGAAGTGTGTGTGTGCGTGTGTGTGATTGTGAGAAATATAAAAAGACAGATGGAAAAACAGGTGTTTCTGACTTGTAGCTGATTATCATTATAGTTTGAATAGATTTATCTTATTTTATGATGGTGGTGCTATATTCCTGACACCAGGCTTGCGAATTAAGCCTGAAATGTGAAAGTTTCTCACAAGTTTTATTAATTGAAAGACACTTATCTGAATTAATTCCATAGCACACTGAAAAAAACACGTGTTAATGAATAAACATTTATTATTGCGGTGCCTCCTGCTGTACTGTTATTTAAACAGGAGGAGTATTGACTTGAATTCGAAATGATTCTTTTTCACCTTTTCACTCCATATTACCCATAAAATTATACCTGACAGTTTAAGTGGCAAGAGGGAGGATGAATTTAAATGTATGTGAAATAAACACATTTCAATTTTAATGATATAGAACTATCCGGGAGAGAGTAATTGTTCTGTGTGTGGATTCAGAAAACAGTGTATTACTTATGCATGCTGTGTTTGGCATCAGTCCCCTGGGGAGGGCCAGCACATTCCTGTTGTGTTTTTAGAAGAGTTAAGGACAGTGCCTCTGAATGTCCCTGGATGAATTTAAATGATGTTGATGTAGCGTATGAGTTTTTTTTACAAGCTCATTCTTTCAGTTTGCATCATATTATTAACAATAAGAGTGACTAAATGAACTTGATATGCTTTTGTTTGCACACTTATAAACGAGGAAATGAGAAACTCTTGGCGGTGTCGTGCCAACTCGCTATAGGCCAACATTTTGTTTATGGTGCATCAAGCAGTGAGGGGTGGAGGACACATGAAATTGTTTGGCTCAGTGGGAAATAAAAAATTCAAATTAGGAGCAATTTACACAGGCGATAGAGCATTACCAAGATTAGGCAGTATTCCTACTCCAAAGTGTATAGACGGTTTCAGCAGCAACAACACAACAACATAAACCTAGGATTTCTGGCGCAAACTTAAAGGTGCTGTTTGTAATATTTCAGTGGATCTATTGATACAAATGCAATATAATATACACAACTATGTATTCAGAGGTGTATAATTACCTATAGATATTTCTATCTACATACACCGTGGGTCCCGTTTCTACAGTAGCCTTAAACGGACAAACTGCTCTACAGAACGTGTTTCGTAAATATGTTATCTCCTTTGGCAAAGAAGTGAAAACGTGACGACATCTTTGTCCTGTGTCAGCCACCGTAGTGCTTCAAAAGGGAGGGGTGAGCGGTGGAGTGAGCCATAGTTGCAATTCACAACTTCTACGCTATATGCCGCTAAATATCCACATTGCCCCTTTAACTTCTGGTAGACCTCCGCAAAGAATCAATAACTGTTGATTAGTTGAAATTTAATTTATTACAATTAATATATAATAAAATATGAATACAAATAGAAATTAAATAGTTATATTATAACACAGATCGGAAGTAAACTTCAGACCAGGATGAGTGACATCAGATGTAAATGTGGTCAGATTCAAGTTAAAATGGACAGTATAAAATCAAGTTTATTTGGTTTACATGTATGCAAGCAAGTTGCTTTGAGTTCCTGAGAACTCTGCAATAACTGAATTGGTTTCTATACAGGTACTTGGCGTGAGAAAATAAGCAGTGATGTGCCCCATCTGTTCTGGGATTTCTCTGTGTGTATGTGAGTGTGAATTAAAAAGATGTGTCTGGACTTTGCTTCTATACCCGTAGGGACGAAATGGCTAGAAACGCATGCTAGGTAATCTGTTTTTGCATGCACATTAATCATAAAATTCACACATTGTGAGGTCTGAAACAGCAGACATAACTAACTGGTGGATTTTTTGCATGATGTCTGATTTATTGTAATTGCTGGGACAACTTCACATCTGCTAACAGAAACAATATGTGAACAATTGTTGTATTCTGATGTATGCGGCTTGACTAATTTGTTTTTTATGTAATGTTTTCTGTAGTTCAAGAGAAGTCATTTGTGAGGATGATTTCACTGTATGTTGGAAAGTTTTATTTTATTGGAGAGATTATTAGAACTTTCGCTAATAATTACAGTTTCAACCACACCTGCATTTGCTGTCTTATTAGCTACGATGAGAAGTACACATCACAAGAAGATATATAATACAAACTATAAATACGTTTGGTAGAAGTTAGTGTTTGTTTGTTGTTGTGAAATTATTGGAAGCATCCTTATCACATTCCAAATGACTTGTTTTCCTTTCATCCATTATTCCAAGTTTTAACCAGTCTTCTGTTGTTTAACAAGAATGATCCAAACTCTATAATGAGCTGTCAAGATTCTTTTAAATGATTTTTGCACTGTTTCTGCTGATCAAGTGTGTGTGTTTGTAGTTGAAAGACACCTGTTTTGTTTGTATGTCAAGGTGCGAGAGGTGTCTGAAGCTTGTGAAGTGATGCGAGAAGGTGAAAATGAAAGGTGAGAGCGAGTCTTGGGTTAACATAGTCTATTATCACAGCCTGAACGTCACATACACTGGTTTAAAGCAGATTATAAAATGGATAGCTCCTGTCCTTCAGCTTGACTGCTGCTTTATTCATGATAATCCTCACTGAGCTACTGTTTGTATTTTGTTGTATGCGTGCTTCTGCTTCTGCATTCCTTAATTTTACTTTAAAAACAAAACATTTGTGTACTTAATATTTTATGTTGTTTTATAAAAGCAATAGCACAGTCAAAGCTGTGCCATATATAGACGGTTTCATCGGACGCGTCTGGCCCGAAGTTACAGTAACTTCTAGCCTGTGTTTGTTGATCGGTCCGGCTTGTAGCCAATAATATAACTATTTATATTTTATTACATTTATATTAATATTAAATAAACAATTTGTTGAATGGGTCGTGCAACTTTGTCATGTTTACATTTAGCCAAGTAACGGTTATTCTGCTGGTAACCCAAAATAATACTTACTAGTCATTTATTTGTTATTTCTTTTGCTTGTTATCAGAAATAATCTGCAGGGACTCTTATTCTTTATTGATGTGTATCGGAAGTTAAGTTTGGCCCACAAAAGCGTGTATGGGCAGTAACGTTTGTTTATGTTTATGAAACTGTCTATAGTCACAAGTAAAGCTTTAAGTTAATCCTAACAAAATCCTTCAGCCGTGACTATATTCCTAGTATGGCACAGCTTTAATAACTGTGGCAAATGTGTTGTTTATTAGGTCCATCTTAACTGCTATATGTTTGTCTTTTCCCCATTTTCTTCCCCACGAAATGTGTTTCTCATTACATTCTTAAACATATTTCAAGGGGAATGGTGCTTACCTCTGCCTTTCTTTGAATAATTCAGCACAGCGGCCAATAATCATATTGAAAAGAGCCACCGCCAGCGTTTGGGTATATATTGTAATACTTTATTGCAGGCACATCTTCACACGTGCTAAAAGCTCATTGACTCTGTGCTCTGGTCATTAATATTTTGGTTGCGATCAAGGTTGGTTGAGATGCTCCTGGTGTCAGTTTGAATTAGAGTCAAAGAAAATGGGCTTTTGGAAAAACAGCAAGTCTGTTTGGGTTTGGAGGAGCTTGATCGGCAATAGCATCATGCTAGAATTGTGATTACAGTACTTACAGTATGGAGATATCATGGTTAATACTTTATGAAGATTAAGATTTCTTGGGTATCTATCCGAAAATTACAGTTCTCGTTGGCACAGTTTTATTTAAACATTCAGTGCGTTCAGGCTTTAATTCAATTTATTTTTTCAATTCAATTTTATTTATATAGCGCTTTTCACAATGAGTATTGTTGCAAAGCAGCTTTACAGGAGAAAGCAACAGAAAAAACATAAGAAAGGTAAAAATGACCAAACCTTTAATTAATTTAATAAAATAAAATAACTATAAAAGCAGTCTGCCGGTGAGCAAGCCAACACGGCCCTGTGGCGAGGAACCCAAACTGATAAATGATAAATATATCATCAGCTTTACATCAATCCACGTGTTTTCTGGGAATCAAACAGACAACCTTGGCGTTGTAAACTCCAGCAAATGACTCTTTTTGCAACGACATTGAGACTTGCGGTAAAGACAGAAAGCCTCACAGGAGCATTTCAGACTTCCAGACACAGAAACCTCTCTCAAAGCAAATATCAAAGCAGTGATCTCTAGCAGCGAGGAGGACATAGCCGCTTTTATCCTTTAAAGCTCCAGTGACTTTATACTATGAGAAACTGCTTTGAATCTTTAATGGCCTCATTTCCTGGACTCTAAATAGCTCAACAAGCAACCATCAGAATGTTTTCGTTTCAAGACGTTAAGCTCGCAATGCATGCGGATCTACCTTTGACCTTCCAAACAACTCTGGAGTTCAAAAATGCTAAAATGAAGAGACCGTTCCAAATTTTCATTTAATCAGCATTTCTAGATGCATTGTGTCCATTCCAGTCCAGCGTCTGTTGAATTTCAAGAAAATCAATCCTGAGGAGTGACAAAAAAGTTGGATTTTGTGGAACTTTTCCTAAATACATATATTACAAGTACAAATATTACTGTTGTATTGCTTACATGTAAATATAAACTTGTTTTCTTGTTTTTCTGAACAAATACAAAGCATCTATTCTGTTTATTTTGACCTCCAGTTTTCATTTTCTGCAAATACATTTTGGAAGTAATGTTGTAGTTTACAGAATAAAACAAAAATGATCGTTTTACTTTAACACCTACCTATAAATAGTTCATTCAGAAAAACTGAAAATGGTCTTTAAAATGGTTGCTTAGTTTTTTCCAAGGCTGTATGTATGTATGTATGTATGTATGTATGTATGTATGTGGGTATATGACATTTTAGCAATGTGACATATTTATAATTGTAGGATATAACATTGCTATACTAAATGCATTTTTAAAGAGCATTTTTTTTCTAATTAGTATTCATGAGGCTTTTATGACCTTATAATAATTCAGAGACTGCATGTAATATATGTATTAAATATTAATGTTTACAGTGTAGGTTCATTTAATATTAACTATCGTAAGACAGAAATGTCATTAAAAAATCAACTTCCCATATACATTTGCATGAGGAATTGGCTTGTTTCAGATTTTCAATAACTAAATTAGGTATAAAAAGTCCAGTCCAAATGGATAGAAATGCCACCTTTAATTTACAGACATTTGATAATGACGTTTATGGCTATAAAATTCGTCCAGCTCATTTCCATTCTCCACTTTAAATGGAATATATTGTAAAACACAAAAGAACTTTTTCATTTACCAGAAGTCAAGCATGGCACAAAGAGCTTCAGCAAAACCTCTGCCTGAGGATAAATGCTGGTATTTGCTTAAGATTTCTGTATATTCATTTTTCCACTCCGATACTCTGGTGTCACCTATTTGAAATTCCACTAATGCTTCTCTGAAGGTGAGGGCTAAAGTTCATCCCCCGCTGTCCCGTGTGAAGGACTGTAAATGTAGTGATCTGTATTCACTCAGGCTGTAGTTAGAGCTCCTCTCTGCATGCTGACAGCAACACTGGGGCTCTTATGATCTGGGCTCCCTGCTTAAAATGCTGGAGCTACATATTCAGAGCGAGCGTGTGCTCTGGCCCTCAGCTGCTCCGGGTAGAGAGGACTATTTCTGAATGTAAACGACAGGTAAATGTCCCGGCGGGTGTCAGAATTTCCACTGAATGTCCTTCAGTGCTGTCTGCATACCCATGCGTCCAGAGAACCTTGACCAGTCCGCTTTCTCCAGTTTGAACCAGTACGTTCAGAAGACCAGAACAATATACAGAATGTACCGGTTGAATGTAAATGTTTGAACAATGGGAAATGAGTTTGATTCCGAATATTTAAATGTCATGGTATTTATATATGCATGCATCAGCATATTTCAATCAGGCTTCATTAACTTCTGTATTAAATCCACAATGTTTATATATATTCATAGTGATGGTCTATTAGGTTTTCATTAGACGTGTTAATTTTCGTAACACTTCAGTTAAGCCTTGATTGCTCAATTTGTCAAAGTATTATAGCCACAAATAATATAAAACAGCATCTTTAGCCGTTCGGCAAATTATGACAAGAATATGCAAATCTTCTTCTGCTGTAAAGCGTTTTCTGAGTTGAACACAATTGTAAAATAATGCTCCTGTTGGAATTCGTTTTATTTCTTAAAACATTTCTTTCACCTAATTTTACAGATTTCCATCATGCCAAATTCATTTTGAATTCTTTCAGCGTGAGAAAGAAACAAGGAGACGTCTCTGGAAGAACTGGACAGGATCAGTAATTCCAAGTTCTTCTTCAGTTTTTTCAATATAGCTGATGCGCAAAGTGTCTTTAGAAGATAAGCGTCAAAAGTCCCACTCTTGAAAATCCACCCGTCCACATAAATTGGAAGCGTAAATTATTACATACAGCAGGAGAAGTCATTTGATCAGTCTCTTCTGGGAACATCCAAGGATCTTACAGAAGATTATTTTAGGATAAGTAAAGCTGGTTTGAGTGCACGCCACGCAAAGGGATATGAGTTTCATTATCCAAAAACAAATATTTGACAGTTGTCAAACAAAAACAAAATAATGAACCAGCAGTGTTCGCCCACAGAGATCTTCTCAGAAAGTGTCCTTGTTTGAGCAAAGGACCTCTTCATATCAAGCCAGACTCTTGCTTTAGAGATTCGATTATTTCATTCAGCCAGTCGTCTTGAATGTTTCCCTGAAAAACAGGAAAGTAAAGGATAGATGATTCATTATAAAATGTCTAAAAGTGATTTTCATATTTTAATTAGCAACAATGTGACGGTGAACAACGTCTTCACACAACACAAAGTCACACCAGGCCAAAAGAAAAACACAAACCTTTGTGAAGATACTCCATCATAAGCTTGCAATGAAACACTGTTTGCTACAAGGATGGGTATGGATGAGTATTCTGCCAAAAGAAAGACATTTTTGTTTGGAAAATTGTTTTTTTTTGTATCCAATATAACCAATATTTTGACTTAAATGTAAAAAATAATACAAACAGTCTGGCTTTTATCTCCATAGAAAAGTCACTTACATGCAGTTCACCAACTTAACTATATGTAAGGTAACAGTAACACAAGTTATTCCTTTAAGATGCCCTTCATCTCACCCTGGTGGTTTTGATCTTGTTCCCAGAGTAGCACATCCAGCCGGAGTTGTCAGGTAAAGTCTTGCACTCTTCTCCCTCCAGACATGGCTCCATCTCACACCACCACTTCCCAATCACTATGGAGGCTGTCAGAAGAACATAATGAGGTTAAAATCCCAATGACCAATACTGCAGCTGCCTTTAAAATAGGGCAATGATCCATTCTCCATCACCCATCGCTCCTCGGACACCTAACAAATAATCGTTTACATGTCTAATGCTGTTAAATAGCCTCAGCGGATGTCTGCGGTCAGCAGGAGCGGAAGCATTTCAGAGAGTGACGCTTTAAAAGCTTTATGCTGAAATGAAATCCCATGTCGATTTATTCACTTAAATCCAAATCTTGTAGTCTTAGGAAAATATAGGAAAATATATCGTGTCTGTTCTAAGCATCTAATGAAGGTCAATTTACTGGCATTACAAATGGAAAGTTTTAAGCAAAGGCTTCATTTCGATGGCTTTTTAAAAGCTATCAATTTTTCCCACTTTATGATCATTTTCAAATGGAGCAAAGGCCATTAAGTGTAAATAACAAGAGAAGCCACAACGTGATAGACGGAGGTGGTTGAGAGTTTGAGAGCATCTTATAACTGCATCACTATAATGTAAGAATATGATATTGGATACATTAATGCATCGGTGACAGATCAAGTTTAGCCTTTGAACGTCTTTGTAATGTTATCCATCATCAGACACCGAATGTTTAAGGACAGACAATAGTGTTACTTACAAATAGAAAATGCAGCATGTTTATCACTATGGATATTAATGTTTTGAAAAATCTGAGTTTGAAAGGCTTTATTTGAGAGGTCAGCTGGTACATGATATTGCTTCTGTCTGACAAGCACTTAACAAAGTCCATTATAGTGATCCTGCCACTAAACACAAGTCTCATTAATAGGCTATTGAAAAAGCCCAAAAGCACTTTGCCAATGGTTGTCTCCCTGAGAAAAGACTGAACAAAAAAAAGAGTAAATTTTGCTTTAAAATTTGATTCGCCTGTGCTTAATTCATATTCGTTCATAGACTTAATGTAAAATGTTTTTGGTCACGGTGCATGGTGAGGAAAATATTACACAGTTATTGCTTCCGTTTGCAAGTTTAGCATGACCAAGGTCACTAACCAATAAAAGCCATGACAACACAACCTCGGGCATTACAGTACACACACTAGCCTATGTCTCCGATCCTCCACTACCTCAGTTGCATTTTTATGTTATGTAACGTTTCTTTGGCAGAAAGGGGAAGACCTAACATCCGCATATGCCAAAATGATTTGTTTGTGTTTTATTTAGCGCCAATTCCAGAAAATGCCTTCTCAATTCTGAAATCAGAGAGCCAAAATATGCACTACAGCTGCAATCATAATATGCGATTTGTTATCGCACTTAATAATCAAACTTATTTGTTTAAGTTATGGTTAGTCTTGTAAACGGTGGAAAGAGTTACTTAGAAAGTAAATTCGTAAACATTAAATTGGATTTCAGTATTCCACATCTTTTTAAGTTTTTACGCAACTATTTTCGTCATCAAAAGTGGATTTCGCTCGTTCCCAAATGCAGGCTACACAGTAAACAACACATTCCACAGAAGGTAAGCTTACTGCATTTTATTTGTCCAAAAAGTGGCGTTTGGAGAATTAATATTATTGACGGTTACAATTACAATTGTGTTGGTTTATGCGTATTTTGACGCGAAGACAAGAAACGGTCTGACTGCACGTTGCTTCGCAGCTAAAGAGACGCCTGCCTTGAAAGCGTCTTAATGGATTAATGAATCAATCAGAATTCTCAACTTTTTTTCTCACAAGCAAATAAAGAAGAATAAAGAATATGAACTTTAGTTTCTGTTCGACGCTGTTGTGCGTAGGGATACTCTTGTTGCAGTGTTCGACTTCATGCAGTGCTGCGCAAAGTGATCGGCGTATGACATCACAGTACCGCGAGAGCAGCCTGTTCTCGTTGTGCTTTGACGTCATACTCCGATCACTCTGCACAGCTTTGCATAAACACTTTTTTTGCGTGTCCATTTAGTATCATCTGCTCAGCCCGCCCTTAATTTATAAATAAAGGATGTCATCACAACAAAAGGAACAATAAGGTAGTACTCTCACATATTTAAATAATAACGCCATTACATCTTTTTATTCATATTTCCTCATTGGTTTTCCCTATAGTGTCTGTATGATATGTATAATTAAGGTAGGAATCCTAATGAGTTTGAGATGGGGAAAAGGTGAGTTGCCCCTCTGTGTGTCACAGTCAAAGTTAATGTTCCCTGATTATCTTGGGGTGCGTTGCGAGTGAGATATTTTCCCAGAAGTGTTAGTTTACAGCGGCTCATTTGTCATAAGGACAGAGCATTAATAATGAAAAGCCCGGAGGATCTGAGCTTTTCTAGGGCAGGGACACTGCAAGAGCGACCCTGAACAGAGCTTGTCCAAACACACCACATCTTAAAGGAATAGTTTATCCACAAATGAAAAATCTGGCACTATGTTTACTCACTCTTAGGTTTTTAGAAACCTGTACGCTGGGATTTGTGGGGTACAAAAGTGTGCAATAAAAAAGTATTACACAGCTCATGCCATAAATTGATATTTTATATTAACTGTCCAAAAATGTGACCTTAAAATTCCATATGACTCGAGAGCTGTATTCAAAGTCTGACAAAATTTATATAGGACTTCTGAAATTTCGAACAATTTTTATTTTTGGATGAGCTATTCCAGGAGCACAGTATTTTTAGGCAACTTTACACAACTGCAAACACATGACACCCAAACACAGCTGCATTGAGCTGGTACAAAAGCAGTCGAGCATCTGCCAAGAGCCTGTTTACATATCACACATGAATGCAAAGGCAGCTACACACACTTTAGACATCTCACAACAAGCGTACTTATTTTAAGATCTTTTCCATGGTTATCAGACCACTCACTTCTCTTCACCTACCGTCAACACAGGAGGGTTTATTCCTGGTGGTTCCTGCCACTTTCCCCGGTAAACAGGAGCACTTCACTGTTTGAGATCTCTCCTCGATCTTGTTTTTGTTACAGCATCTGTGCGCCGCAATCACCTCGCATGTCCCTCCTTCTGCCGAAAGATAAACACATCAGTAACCGTACGAAACCCCCCGTCTCGCCATGTGAATCTACATTTACAATCATTACCTCGTGCGTGTCATCCTTTTGTGTCCCCTTATATTGCCACATAACTCATCTTACGTTTTAATGCAGACACTTTCTACGGTGATGGAGTAGAATTTATTATTTCTTTACCTCGTAACTTTACCTTGTCCCCCATATGTCTTTATTTACTTTGCATTTATTTTCTATGTCTATTTCTGTACTGTCAGACAGTACAGTAAATGGTTTGGCAGTATTGCATATGTAACAGTCATAAGGCTTTGTTGAGTCTGACTCTAGTTCTAAAGGAACTAGAATAAAGGGCAGAGTGAGAAGTTTGGGTGACTGCTGTAATGTGTCTTAAAGCACATTAATGGTGATCTGTAGTGGACAGAACTTGAAGTCCTTAAAGAAGCAGGGCCTGTGGGTTTTTATACTGAGATCGAGTTATTACCAAACGCTCTGCTAATTCAGCCGTAAGAGCCAAAGGCACAAAGATAGAGAGAGAAAATCTTCTGTTTATGAGCCTGGACTTTCTTTACTTATCTGGAGAGAACCTAACTTATCGTAAACCAGATACAGTACTTTTCTTTTCTGTGCCCAAAGAGACCAATTCTTAATCTCAACAATAAATATTTAGACAGGAAGCATGGCACTTATACATTGTCCTAATACAACATATGCGGTAATGACAATATGTGCCTTTATATTTTATTATGTGGTAATTGTTTTATAATGGCTATGCTCAATCATATTTAATAGGACCCTATATATAATGCACAATGAACAACACTCGAATCACATATATAATTATTTTAACTGTTGTAAAACGAGTACAGTCATGTTTTTGAATGATAATCATTTATTAATATTTCATACGTTTTTATTAAAGGCATAGAATTGATTATTCACCCTTATGTCATTCCAAAACTCTATGATTCTACAGAACAAAAAAAGATGATATTTTAAAGAATGTTGGTACATTCAACAAATCATTGCCCCCACACACAGTTCAATTATGTGGACACAAAACCACTGACACATTTCTCAAAATATCTGTAATATTGTATTCAATATTTGTATTTCACAGAAGAAAAGTCATGTCGCTGCTGACCTTTTGAAACCCTGTATCTCCATATTTCGCGACTATGAATTTATGAGGGTGAATAAATGACAGAATTTTTATTTTTTTTAATAAAAATGTGACTTTAAGGATGGACAGTAGGGAAGCCGTAACAAATGATGTTTGTTCTCTTTAATGTGTAGTCTTAATTACATAAGACAGACCCAGTTTCCGCTTTGATCTATCAAGAGAGGGGAAAAAATGGCAATAGCTCCTGACTAAAATATCTTCAATCCTCAATGAGTGTAAACAGAGCAGTGTGCCTCTCATTTGGGGATTTGAGGAGCGAGGGGAGAGGAAAGATAAAAAAAAATGTTAAATGCACTTTCAAAAATCAATAAAAATGTAAATAGCTTCTTCATCCCCAGCTTGCTTAAGCTCTCATTACCTCGAGATTGAAGTTAGTCAAAACAGGAGGGGAGAGGCAGAAACAGAGCACTGCCTGTCGACCAGTTTATCGGCTTATCTGAGTCTTTTAGAACAGGTCGGAATATTTAAGCAGATGACGGTGGACAGCTCAGATCCATGCAGACTGTTGATTGCTTTTTGTATTCTGTCACTTTGTGCAGCTCACTAGAAATTGATTGCTGAACCTCGGGGGATAAACGTTATCTCATAGAGGTCTCTGTGTGGCTTCAGCCTACTCAACATATTAAACAGAGGGTCACAGCGCTGTTAGACCTGTGGTACAACACTGTCAGGCTGCTGTCATTTACTGTAGCCCTATGTAAAAGTGATGTGCTAACCCATGACAGCATGTCTGTGGGTGCACAGAAGTATGAGGCTACTAGTAAAAAAGCTTATCTTTTGCATTTTTTAAATACAGGTTGAATTTTTGTGTAAAAATGTGTTGGAAAAATGTACATGAATTATGTAATATTTGGTATGTCCTCTTTTTTTAAATGGGCAGCATGCATTGCGTAAATAAGCTGACATGGACAAGTTTGTTTATGATGTTAAAGGGATAGTTTACCCCTAAAAAAAAGGAAAATTCTGTCATCATTTACTCATCGTCATGTGGTTCAAAACTAGAGATGCACTGATACTAAATTTTGCCACCGGTACAGAATTATTGAGAGTGACGTCTGCCGATACTGGTTGTTTGGTGGTTACATTACCTACATATTAACTCAAATTTAAAATTAAATGAATATTTCTTAACGTTCTGAATGTTATTAATTCATATAATAACTATTAATATTGAACATCACTGATTATGTTTCTTAACATTTTCTAAACATAATGCACAAAGTAATTGCATTTTCCTGTTATCTTTTGATTTGACAGCATATATCGACCCTGATCATCAGCTGTTTTTAAACTATCAGCCAATAGATAATAGTGTGAAAAAAATGCTTTTTCCACCGATAACAAATATCGGCCAATATATCGATGCATCTCTGTATCTTATATGACTTTTTTCAGTGGAACACAAAAGATATTTTGAGAAATGTTTTAGTGGTTTTGTGTCCATACAATGAAAGTCTAGGGGTTCAATGTTGTTTGGTTACCAACGTTCTTCAAAATATCTTCTTTTGGGTTCTGCAGAATAAAGAAAGTCATACAGGTTTGAAATGACAAGAGGGTGAGTACATATTTTTTTCTTCACTTTAATCCAGTGAGATTTTAATATTTTCCAAAGCACATCTTGAGTTCATGGAAGCAAAGAAAATTATGAAAGAAAATTAGAATTAGATTTTAAATCCCATGGTTTTTTATTTACAAGTTTATGGCACACAGCAATCTCCTATTCCTGTTTATACCATTGTGCCTTTTTTGGCATTTTTGCTCTGTTCTGGTTCCTTTCATCAAACTGATATCTGAAATTAGATTGTGTATCCATTTGAACCAAAAACAGCCAAGACCAGTAGCACTTTGCTGCTGTAATTTTTGCCAACTCACTGGAACACCTGAAAAACATGTTGAAAAGAAAAACTGTGTATAATTCCATGAAATATTAATGGTTAAGCAAACCCTGTGCCGTAAATTTCAAAGACCTTTCAGGTGACCACTAAATGATGCTGAGTTTCATATTTTAAGAGACATAACATAAGGTCACCCTGAGGGAGTGTGGGCTACACCACTGATTGATCTAATAGATCCACTGATAGCTGCTGTGGTAGGGAATCCTGCATCATGCTTACTACAAGGGCTATTTCAGGCACTTATTCAGTTTAATGGATATGAGACCAGGCCATCAGGGACCAATAAAGGCTCATTTTCCTGTAGCAGCCAGTGTGTGGAGAGTGGAAAATAGACAGCGTAAAACACACACACGCTATAACTTTGAATCTTCTACGGTCTAATTAGCCAGATGGAGCGCACGCACGTGTGTGTGTGTGTGTGTGTGTGTGTCAGTCTGTCTGTCTGTCTGGAGTCAGTTTGTCTGGAGGAAGCGTTGTACATGCATTCAGCCTCAATTGTTCCATTCATTCACAGCCATCTGCATGCACGTTTCATCTGACAGGCATGTTATATCACAAGCTATCAACAGCAAACAAACATGCTCTCAGAGGACAAACAAACAACGACAGACGAGCAGGCACAATACGGCTCCGCCTGTGAACACATGAGCTTGGACACGGAAGATTTCGTTCACATGCACTGGGAAGAAAAAGCTGAAAGGAGAATGACCAGTTTGGATAAGGACACAGAAATACTGAACATTTTAAATGAGTGCAACTAAACACAATTTAGATTCGGATACTTCTGTAGTTTTGCACCATATTATGAAAGCTTTTTTATTTTGTAACTGCAAATAAAACTAGCCACTTCACAGGGCTCCATTTATCTGAATCTTAAGGATTTTTCTTGTTAAAGTCCATGACATGGACATCTACCTAACCCATTACTCACAGACCCGCAAGAATGTGACCCGCAGGCACAATGAGGGCCGCCTTTCTCACTCCTTTTCATTTACTTAAATGTTTTCTGTCACTACATCTTTTTCTCAATAAGCCTATCAGCCTAAACCAAGTCTGTCTAAATTAAGCCAGCACACTAGAACGGTTTTAAAGCCCAAATCCAGAAGCTTAAATATATTTAGGTTTTGTTCAGGTGACCTTGATAGAATGCAGGTTGTAGGCACAGACTCTGACAGTGCTGTCAACAGTAGTTGATGAGAGCACAGACTGATCACACACACACACACACACACACACACACACAATTTCACTGCTGCTACACACAGGCCAGTGTTGTTTACTCCTTTGGGGTGTTACTCCGTGGAATGCTGTCACTCTTCTGGGAAAAGCTGAAATTGGTGAGTACAATTTCACTGATAAATTGCTTTATCCTTGTGACCCTCAAAGCGAATTTGTTACTGATAGAAAAAATGTTTCTCACAACCATAAGCTGCTTCTACTAGTGCACAGAATGAACTGTAAGGCAAAGCATTAGAGGTTAACGTTTCAGTTTATTTATACCCAGTGGAAAAAAGGCCAGCAGAGGTTAGTGCTAAGAAAAAGCTACCGATAGAGATACAAATAAAAGTCGTACTAACTGACATGAAAAAGCAGTGTATTCGTTTCCATCAACACAAATCAATGGATTCTAAGTGTGTCCTATGGCGGGACAGCAAAAAATAATAATCTATAGTATTCTATATTATTCATATTTATAATATAAAATAGCATAAGAGATTTTATCTTAATTATTTGTTTTTTTCAAAAAATTTTCTGTCACACCATAGGTCACATGTGCGGTTTATTTGTCAACTCATATATTCTATATTTTAGAAAATGACATGTTCCCTGAAACCAAGTTTTACTATATTACAAAATTTAGTTTCTTAGAAAATTTTCTTAGTTTGGAGGATTAAACAAATTAGATTTTTGTACTAATCATTCCACAGATGTTCAGTTGAATGGAGATTGGAACTGGTCCACTAATTTTTGTTTACTCCAGTGTGATGGTGTGTTTCCTGTACAAAGATGAATAACCCTCCAAATCCCAGAGCTCCCTACAACATCTCTAGGATTTTAAACCTTGCTTTATATTATCTCCATTTTCCTTTTTGCTTTAGTGAGTTTTTGCAAGCCTAAAGCATGATGCTGCTTCACAACAGGAATTCTGTTCTCATTGTGATGTGCTGTGTTGGTTTTTTCCCAATATATAGCGCTTTGTATTAAGGCCTAAAAGTTTGAATCTGGTCTGAATACAGAATCCTTTTCCAAATTCTCTCACATGGCTTTGGGTGAACTCCTGCTGAGATGTGATGTTTATAACAAGTTTTTTGATTGCCACCCGTCTAGATTTATAAACCAACCAGATTTATATACCGTGCTTGCTGTTGTCTAATGTACATTGTCTCTCATTTCTCTCTCTCACACAGGACTGTGACTGAGTGTTGCTGTAGTACCCTGGTTTCTAGTTCTTGCGTTTTGGAGAACAGCCAGTTCTGGGCAGGTTTAGTTCCACAATTCCAAACATTTTTAATGATTGATGTTCCTCTGCTTGGAGGAACATCTGATTGCTGGGGTTAACTTGTTTGTTGAACTTTATCAAGCTTTTTTTATTGGATAATAATTCCTCACAAGACTTCTTCAGCTGTACACCAATGGACTCGTGTCAAGTAATTGTGTAGCTTGAAAAAAAATGACTTACTACAATCTAAGTTACTTATTTTTTAGTTACTTATCGGATGCACGCAGTTAACTTCCTGTCTGTGTTTGTGATCAGTCTGACTATTGGCTAATAATATAACTATTTATATTTTATTTCATTTATATTAATATTCATTTATATTAGTATTTTAGTCTTTAAAAAGTAAAAAAAAAACAATAATGCTGTTGTATGTACTGAATATAAGGATAGATTACAAGTCACAGCTCTACTAATATTCAGCGTTTATGTGCGCACATGCCATAGTTCTGTGCTGTAAATGTGCGAAATGCACATTTTACTCGCAATAGCTGAGAATTCCTTTGAAAAACTTTTAAATGTTCTATTTTTTTAAGTCTCTCGCTCTCTCTCTCCGCTGCTGGCATGATGTCAGTCTGATGGAGTCATGCTGTTCAGAGCTTTGAGATGAGGCTGATTCACAATGAGAGATTTTACATGAAGGTCAAACAGAGCGAGGAACCCGAGTGCACGCCCTTTTAAAAGCAAGGCTTGGAAGCCCTAAATGAGGCACTTAGATGTGCGTTTACAATGTGTAAATAACAAATTCGGATAAGAAAGAACAGACTGAGCGCTATACTTTGAACCAATATGTTCTTCTGCAAACAAATCCAAGATTTGTTTTTCTCAGGGCTGGCTTACCCTCACCTCTGCCCTGTTTGCTGTTCACTGCTGATGCAGAGAGAGGTCGTTCAATGACCCGTTCACCAAGAAACACAACATTTCAGTTCTTGGCTTGACTGAATAGCCACTAATGTGTTTTTTACATCTTTGTGAGTGGCTGATGTATGAATATGTGATATATAGTTGAAATTTTTCATGTATCCCGGTAGCCACCGGGCACGGCTGTTGGTGCACATCACCGGTAAATTTATGCAAAAATTTGAGTACTGATACAACGGCAAACCATTTATTATCTCTGTCGCGGATTCGCTTTTCCGAAACGATGCCCTTTCAAATAGCGAATAGCCATTTTTACAACACGTGTATTTTACACATGGGTGAAGCAAATATCAATAGCGCCGCTATGAGCGCGAGTCACGGAAGACAAATGAAAGCCGGTGGTTTATAAAACTACACATGCCTCCGAGCAGCACTATCCAAGCGCAGAGTGAAAAACAGCCTGCCAAGGGAGGCCTGCATAGAAGTGCCGATGTTTTATTAAAATGCCGAGCGACTACAAAAGGGAAGAGCTGGTGTTGTTTTTAGATGAATAAGAATGGCATGAAAGAGGGTAAAGTGAGAGGGAACAGGAGAGGAAAAGAAAGGATACAGGGGGGGAGAGAATTTCTGCACATCAGTATGCGCTTCCACAAAGGCCGTCAGTGTGCTGTCACATTCAGAGAGGGGCTGAAGCGTCAGAAAGTGAAACTGATCTGGGGCATGAAATCATATTCTGACTTCGCTAAAGGACCTCATAACAACCAGCCAGTCCGAAAAATAATGTGAGTGCTCAGTTTGTGCACGAGATGCAACCATAGCCAGCGTAAGTCAAGGACATACATCTAGGAAGTTACAATTAATGGTACTTTCAGTCAGTTTTTAGTTGTGCTGGCCATCAGGAAGTCACATATTCAGTTTGGGCAACAAATAAAGATCACGTTCCATGAAGATATTTTGTACATTTTCCTACTGAAAATGTATAAAATCTTTATTTTTGTAAGTGGATGCAGCAAGATCGTGAACAAAAGTGGCCAGAAACATGGCTACAAACTTCACTCGCTTATCCACTCAAGTTTGGTATGTAAAGCTTAGAATTTAAGCGTTCAGGTTCATCTATTCAATACAGAGGTAAGACAATAGAAAGTGTTATAACAAACCTGTTTCTTCTTAGCAGCGGCCTGCTACAGCGCCTCTAATTAACAACTTTAAAGACGATTTTCTCAATATTTAGATTTTTTTTGCACCCTCAGATTCCAGATTTTAAAATAGTTGTATCGCAACCAAATATTGTCCTATCCTAAAAAACCATACATCAATGTTAAGCTTATCTATTAAACTTGTATGATGTATAAATCTCAATTTCCAAAAAATTACTCTGTAACGCCCTAGGGCCAGCGCCTCGGGTCGCCACCTGAGGGCGCCTCGTTGTTTAGTGTTTCTGCCTTGTTTTTGTCATGGACTTCATATCCCATCATGCCTTGTGTCTCGTCATTGTCAACCTGTTTCAGCTGTGCCTCATTTCCTGTTTGTCCCTTCATCTGTGTATATATAGCCCTTGTGTTTCAGTTGTCTGGGGTCGATCGTTATTAGTGTTACTCGGTTCTTCTGTCGTGTTTTTCATATGTCTTTGGTGTATTTTTGTGATTTATATTAAATGTTTAAAACTGCGTTTGGATCCGCTCCCTGTCTCCCTGTCTTCCTGTCTGCCAAACGTAACAGAACGATCGACCCTAACATGGATCCAGCAGTGGAATGGCCCCCAGGAGCTCGTCTGCTTATGCTGCGCCAGGACTGTCACTCCCTTGAGGATCATACCCAGGACTTTTTTGATCTCTCCCTTCAAACAGACTTTCCAGATGAGTCGCTCATTGTTTTTTACCGTCGAAGTCTAAATGCACCTCTCTGCACCCAGTTACCCAGTTCTGATCCTCAAGGGAGTTTTTCTAATTACATCCAACAGGTCCTGGCACAGAACAAAGCTCCCTTCACCATGGGTGAGGTTACGGTGGAGGCTTCCCCTAAATATTTTTTTTGGGGGGGCAGTAAGCTGATGGTGGCCAGTCCAGTCATCATGGCCGCCAAGCCAGCGTCTCCAGTCGTCATGGCCGCCAAGCCAGCGTCTCCAGTCGTCATGGCCGCCAAGCCAGCGTCTCCAGTCGTCATGGCCGCCAAGCCAGCGTCTCCAGTCGTCATGGCCGCCAAGCCAGCGTCTCCAGTCGTCATGGCCGCCAAGCCAGCGTCTCCAGTCGTCATGGCCGCCAAGCCAGCGTCTCCAGTCGTCATGGCCGCCAGTCCAGAGCCCGCTGCTCGCAAGATGGCCGCCAGTCCAGAGCCCGCTGCTCGCAAGATGGCCGCCAGTCCAGAGCCCGCTGCTCGCAAGATGGCCGCCAGTCCAGAGCCCGCTGCTCGCAAGATGGCCGCCAGTCCAGAGCCCGCTGCTCGCAAGATGGCCGCCAGTCCAGAGCCCGCTGCTCGCAAGATGGCCGTTTCCAGGTTCAAGGTTTTGATCTCCAGTTTGGAGGACACTCCTCTAGCGTCTGTGCAGTCGGCTGGTCTCTCCAGGGTCCCAAGTCAGGTTGTCCCAGAGGGGTCTGTTCCTGTGGCGCTGTCCCTTGAGGCAGTTCTGCCAATCATGGCTGCAGCCTTAGGGTGTGTCTGGGCTGTGCTCTGCTCTGCTGCTCTGGAGGATGCTTCTGAGCTCCCTGCTGAGTCCAGTCCAGAGTCGGCCGGTGAGTCCAGTCCAGAGTCGGCCGGTGAGTCCAGTCCAGAGTCGGCCGGTGAGTCCAGTCCAGAGTCGGCCGGTGAGTCCAGTCCAGAGTCGGCCGGTGAGTCCAGTCCAGAGTCGGCCGGTGAGTCCAGTCCAGAGTCGGCCGGTGAGTCCAGTCCAGAGTCGGCCGGTGAGTCCAGTCCCCGAGCTGAGTCAGGCCCGTGGGCCTCCATGGCCGCCTGACCTGCCTCCGCCTCCATGGCCGCCTGACCTGCCTCCGCCTCCATGGCCGCCTGACCTGCCTCCGCCTCCATGGCCGCCTGACCTGCCTCCGCCTCAGCTCCACGGACCTGGCCCTCCGTCCCGCCCCCGGTTCCACCTCCGCTTCACCACCCTCCTGGACTTTATTAAGGGCGTCTGGGATCCGCCCTTAGGGGGGGGGCTATGTAACGCCCTAGGGCCAGCGCCTCGGGTCGCCACCTGAGGGCGCCTCGTTGTTTAGTGTTTCTGCCTTGTTTTTGTCATGGACTTCATATCCCATCATGCCTTGTGTCTCGTCATTGTCAACCTGTTTCAGCTGTGCCTCATTTCCTGTTTGTCCCTTCATCTGTGTATATATATAGCCCTTGTGTTTCAGTTGTCTGGGGTCGATCGTTATTAGTGTTACTCGGTTCTTCTGTCGTGTTTTTCATATGTCTTTGGTGTATTTTTGTGATTTATATTAAATGTTTAAAACTGCGTTTGGATCCGCTCCCTGTCTCCCTGTCTTCCTGGCTACCAACCGTAACATACTCTTTTGATTGTTTTTGTGGTCCAGGGTCACATTTGATTTAAGTTGAAATGGGTGAAAAAACAATAAAGGAAAAAGCTTCCCTTTTACATTGAGCCATTCAAAAGAGCTTTTTTTTCTAATTAAAATAATTTTTAAAAAGAAACATAAGGTGTCTGAATTAATATTTAAAGCGGTATTCAGAGTCTAATAAAAAAATTATTTTAGAAATTTTGCAATATGGTCAATGAAAGAAAGCTAGGACATAAGAAATGTTTTATATTCAACACTAATACTGGGTCACTAATTGAAAAAGAGATGAATGGCAGTGCTTATTCAATAGCTCTTTACAGCCTTTATAGACCTTCATGGTCAGTCCCCATGAGGAGTCCATGTGGAACAAAACAGCTTTTTCAGATCGCTGATACAGTCTGTCTGACGTCTTCTTCTGATGTGAGTGTACATCATTTAAAACACTTTAAAATGTTTTGGGGTATACAACTTTTAAGTGAGGGAAAAAATCCTTTTAAAAGAGAGTGGAACAAAAATATTAAAGTATTTTTTTGTTCAGAATCTCATCTCTCTTTTCTAAATTGTTTCTTTCTGCCTTCTTCCAGTTTAGAGTCTGATCAGAGTTCATCTCATTTCCACAAGTGTGTACTACATATTCTTGGTCCTCAGCCCCGATTCCTCTTCACACTGTTGTCTCGCATTCATAAAAGTACTCATCTGTAATCATCAATGCCTGAGCATCAACATGACACACCTAGAGAGAACGAAAGAGAGAGAGAGAAAGCTCTGTGGCCTTTCCCAGCAATTTTCCCTGTTAATGTTGTGAAGAAGTGTTTCAGATAAACACAATTATGCGATGAGATTATCTGCCCACATGCATGAATAACCAGGAGATGAGAGCTGAACCCGTAAAACCAAATTAAGTCTCTCTTGGTTATGTTGTCCTGGGTGCATTCGAGCCAGAAGTATTATCTACTCTTCCTCTAAAAATACACAGCTATTGAACCCTGTTGAATATCCGTCTTTATGGACGGAGCAATTTGTTTTCAGCCCTGCCACGTTGAACAACGCGTCCCACGCTCACTGTGTAATGTGACAGGTTTAAACTGTCCAAGGTTGATGCCATCCAGCACGCCGCCCTCTCTCTTTTTCTTTCAACCATTCACACCTCAGACAACCTCAACGTAATCCTTTCATCCCATCATAATGAGGCGAATGAGCTCGGACTGTGCTGATGTTCTCTGAAGCCGAGCGGAGTTGCACGTGTGGGTACGCGGGTGCCGACACAAAACTGCGGATTACGTTCCTCATTATCTCATTAATTTATGAAGTTGCCCTCCTTTTGGATTTAATTTAAGCTCAAGATGGCTTTTATATTCTTTGGAAATAATAAGGTAATTATAGATATGAAATAATGGTAATTAATTTTGCGATTGTTCTCTTGAGAAATTGTATTGAAAGAATGCGGATTCAGGAAAAATGTGTTTCAGAATGGGTTGTTCTAATGCTATTATGCTGTGTTTTGGATTTCCCAGTGGACTTGGATGGGAAATAACAGAACATGAAAGCATAGCTAAACTGAAAAGAAAATGCATAGCACTGTTTACCTCACACTTTGTCTCGAAATCCCATGATATTCAGCTCTAATGAGTCATATGTCTAAAGTGAGGAAAGGAGAATTTTAAGAAAGCTTTCTACAATAAAAACGAGTCAGGAGATAAAGTATAAGCATCATCAAGTCTAAAATATACATTTATATATGACATTTTAGCCTTAATCATCAATAAAGGAGCAATGTGGAGATTTTAGTAGGCTCACTCCACCGCTCACCCCTACCTTTCGAAGCACTACGGTGGCTCACACAGGACTAAGATGTTGTCATGTTTTGGCTTCTTTGCTGAAGGAGATAACATATTTTGAAACACGCTCTGTAAAGCAGTTTGTCCGTTTAGGGATACTGTAGAAACAACATGGAGAATTCTATGTAAGGGGACCGTTTTCAGCGCTGTTAGTAAATCTGGCCCAAAATATGTAAAAATATTTATTTGTGCAGTAATTATTCATTTCTGTAAATAATTATTCATTTCTGCCAAATGAATAAATGTAATGTAAATAATTGAAATGTTTTAGTTTCTTAAAGCGATGGTTAACCTAAAAAACAATCATCACAATTTCATCATTTAGTCACTCTCATGTTGTTCAAGATTTGTATATCACTTTCTTTTGTGGAAGATATTTTGACGAATGTTGATAGTCAAAAAACTTTGGACCCCATTGACTTTCTTTTCGTGTTCTACAGAAGAAAGTCATACAGGTTTGGAATGACAAGAGGGTGAATAATTGATGACAGCATTTTCATTTTAATGTATCTTTTTTTTTTTTTTTTATGAGTTGCCATTATAAATGTAACAAAAACTTAATCAAAAACTATCGGTAATGTTTAGCATGTTGACAAAATGTTTTATGCTCTCCTACTTTAGATAAAAGCGTCTGCCAAATGAATAATTTGGCAGATTATGTAATAGCATAATTTTAATAAATGTAAAAACAACAACGATGTAACCCATTACTGTAAAGATACTGTGATAAAAGTCCAAGCAGTTATCAAGATATGAAAATCTGATGCCGACACATGCCTTCATGTATTATTAATGGAATACAACGAAAAGGTTTTAAAATAAAAAATTTATTTATAAACAGTAACGTTTCATGTTAATGACATCCAGTCTTTGGCACGTTTGTTTTGAGGTCAAGATTATCAGTAAAAATGACTCCCGACAACACTGTTGTATGGCTTCTTAAGACCTTGCTTTTATATTGCTTTTCAGAACTATTCCTTTGACAAACTAATAATCTTGCATCAGAGAAACACTAACAGATATCTGGCTGTGATATAGATGTGATAATGTCTACATTTTGCTTGCAAGGCAACAGAACTGAATCACACTGGGCCTTTTAAAGTCTCGTTTCAACTGTTCATATGGCCTGAGGGAAGTAGACTGAATTGACGTCTTAATTCAAACGCAGCCATTTCATGACTCTTAATTCCCATTATTTCCTTCTCTTTGCATAATGTGCATTCAGTGGGCAATTGCAATGTATTTTCTGGTCATTTCCTGGCCTTATGAGTTTCTCCCTCACTGTGCAAACACTTTTAACTAAAAAATTTTAACCGCACCCTTGAAAATGAGTTTTTTCATACCGCAGTTGGAGGAACATGCAAATGACAAGCTATTGCTGTGTTACACCCACAGTATATTTTAGAATTAATTACGTCGCGTTGAATCCTTACAAAATCTTCTCATTGGGTCTTTGTGGCTGTGAGCGACATGAGCGGACGAAGTGTGGTGTAATTAATTAAGCTGTAGGCACCAAAATCCATTTTTCCTCAACCGCCGCCTGTACACTTTCAATTACTCCTGCTGTTTAAACAATTACACACACATCCACATTCCTGATACACCCTCTGAATTATTCAACAACTCCAAAACAACATTCTGACTTACAGCCATAACAGCCCAAACTCTTCACTGCTGCTGAAGCTGTGTCGGAGAAGATCAGCAGATCAGATCATTGGCTCTCTTTTTCCTTTCTTTTTTTCCTCCTTTCTTTCCTTCCTTCCTTCCATTCATTCTACCTTCTTTCTTTCATCATTTCTATCTTTCTTCCTTTTTTCCTACCTGCCTTCCTTCCTTCTTTCTTTCTTCCTTTCATTGTTTCTATCTTTCTTCCTTCCTTTCATCATTTCTATCTTTCTTCTTTCCTTACTTCCTTTCTTCCTACCTTCCTTTCTTTCATAATTTCTTTCTTTCTTTCTTTCTTGCTCCGTTTTTTCCTTCCTACCTGCCTTTCTTTCTTTCTTTAGTCATTTCTTTCATTCTTTTGTTTCTTCCTTTCTGACTTTCTTTCCTTACTTTTATTTTTCTTTCTTTCACCATTTCTTTATGCCATTTGTTCTTCGTTTCTTTTTCTTTCTTCCTTCAACATCAACATTCTGTCCACATATGTTAGGAACAATGGACATATACTGTGTATTGATTCTCATTAGCTAGTCCTAAAATATGACACAATTCACATGTGGTTTTTTCTTTATACACAAATGATGCATTGAATTTTCATGGCGAGGTGGCTGAATTGTGAAAGAGACAGTACCACAGTAGTCTTCAAATGGAGCCTGCAGCTCTGTCTCCATTTGTTCTCATTCTGAAACTGTCAACATTTGTTTCATTGAAAGGATACATTTAAAACTACAACAAAAAACAATAAAGGCAGCATTTGGCTTTGCATCACCAACTCAGATTCTCTTCCTCCCTTTTTGATCTCATCTGCAATATAGATTTCTCCCTTCCACTCTGGAAATTGTTTGTTTTGAAAGTGATGGCGTAAACAAGCCTATTAAACTTCTGCCGTTTGTGAGAAATGAAATCAATTAGAAGAGATTAATGGATAGACAAGATCAGTGTTCTACGCTGGCTGTGAAGGCTTTGATTACTTCAGCAAATCCCTCTTGAAACCACATATCATTAAACAGGGAACGCAGCATCACATCATCAGCATACTGTAGCCACGGCAACATCAGTGATGTGTCACTTTAGGTTCTACGCTCATTGTATCATGGGAGAGCTGAAGAACGTTATATACAGACAGAGCTGACAGAAATAAGCAGTGTGATGCCTGGTAAAGTTTGCAAAAAGGAAAGAAGGATAGCCTACACATGTAAAGTAGAAATGCTAATACTTGAATTGAATGATGTGAGTTCTGTGTCTGTTTTTAGATTTACTGTATCAGTGATCTCGGTGAACTTATTATTATTTACTCAAATGCATCTTGTTTCAAACTTGTATGCTGCTATTTTTCATTGTACTGTCAAACTCCCAAATGTAGTCAATGTAACTTGTATGCTGTCAGTGCTGGGTAGATAAATTAGGAATGTTACTTATTATAAAGTAGATGACAACATTTATAGTTAGTAACATAACCTAAGAGATTCATTTTTGATTACAGTTAGATTATTTTTGACCTATGTTTATTTGATGTCACATATATTTAACCCTCCTGTTACTGAACATTTTAGCAATTATTTTATGTTTGGGGTTATATTGACCACACAAATATTTTAATAGACACAATAAACTACTACTTTAAAAAAAACAATATTAGGACAAAACATAACTTTTTGATTTGTATAAACCTTACTTGTACATTTGATTGCTAAGTTCTCTGAATAGAGTTCTTGCAGAAACCATAGGCTTTATCTGACCAGTTTTACTGCACATATGGATTTTGTTATATTATATTGTTCCAATTGCTTCTATTGTTTACCTCATTTGTTAGTCGCTTTGGATAAAAGTGTCTGCTAAATGACTAAATGTAATTGTAAATAAAAAGCTGTATTATGGATGTGACATTTCGAGTTATGAATGTGACATAAACGCATCAGGGAATGTATTTGTTAATACTTAAAAAATGAATAAGGGATGTCTCTTCATAGAACATAAAATACTTTATTTTATTTTTCATGTGTCCATTCATGAGGAATTTAGACTGTTCTGGATTTGGCAATCCTGACAATGGCTCTTACTAGACTATGGAAAATAATACACTAAAAATAAAAGAATGTCAGTTTGACCCCCAAACATATCAGTAAAGAATGATTTTTGTACTGACATACAATTTGTATTAAATATTGCTTACTCAGTTTTATATTCAGTTTTGCAACTGAACATTCAGTCTCCTCTGAAACTTGGACTCACAGTATATGAAAGCATGAAACTGAAAAAATGTAAAGCAATAAAAAAATAGGGAAATAAAATTGAACATACTTTAGTATGCTGTACTTTTTTTTTAGTTAACTAAGCTTAACTCTTTTGAACTTTACATTTTTTATAAGTGAGGTTTGGAGAGCCGGGACCAGAAAATGTCCTCAGATTTGTTGCTTGGTTCAGGTAGCAGTAAATGTCACACGTCTGGTAAAATTCATAAGGCTGATATAATAAAGTTGATGTAAGGCTTCCTGCACGCTCTGTCCAGGGCAGAATTCAGAGGTAATACATTGTTGGTTGTGAATGTGTCTGATGGCTTCAGGTGTTGTGCAGTGAGATTGGCATTCATAGAAACCCTGTCTAGAGCCGAGAGAGAGAGAGGATGGGTGACAGAGAGCAGATGGAGGACGGCCCAGGGGCTAAGACTGTACGACTCTGCCATTGTTCCTGCGGGCGCGCTGGCACTGTCAAGAAGATTGGATAGAAGCGAGAGAGATGGACGGAACGTTTCTGCTAAAATAATGTGCCTTCAGGAGCCACATTATATAAGGCTATTAAACTGTCAGTGTGTGCTGCCGTACACGCGGTAAGATAACCTTTGTTTTGAAGCAGACGAAAAATACATCCCATGTTTGCTTTAATGTAGATGCATGAATGGCTTGCTTGTGGGGGGAAATTATCGCAGACAACCGGCATCTATCTTATGCTGTTAAGATATATTTAATACAAAAAAGGCCAAGCGGGATGGCGCGCCGCCGTCGAGCCCTGATTCTGTCATAGGTACTTTGTATAGAAGTCTTCGGGTGGGTTCGGCAGCCTGGAGCTGCAGATGGTAAGCTGACATCCAGAGCTGTCCCTGTTATTGAGCTTTATTGAGCCCTTATGGAGGTTTCCTCTGGAGAAACTTTAATGGGAGTGCAGACACAAGATAACAATTTGATTCAAAGGGATCTAAGCTTGTCCTTCCTTATGATATTGGGGGGGCGTGGCCAGATTTGGAAAAATCACATCAGCTCTTAGAGTGTTTTTCTTTTAAATATAACTATACAATTTTGAAGACTATAAATATGTTTGAAATAATTATTTTTATTATTATATATATATATATATGTACATATTAAATATATATTCCTTAAATTATTATAGATTTTAATAAATAATATCTTAATTTATATTAGGACAGATACGACATAGATAGGACATTATCTTTCTCATTGTCTGTCTTTCTGTTTCTCTCTCTCTCATTTAATACAGCATTTTTGTAGTAACAGCAGATGCTTTTAACATTATAAAAGTCATACAGTCTAAAAAATGTATTGGTGACATTCACATACTGGAAGAGCAGTACAAACTACACAGAGTGGTAGACTATATGGAATATTCATTCACCCATTAAAGTGTGAAACTAAAGCATGCCGAAAGAGAAATATAAACCCTTTCAAAGACATTGACCTAATCAAACATCCTACAGAAAAGACGATACATCTTTTATATCTGCGCTTTTAAAAACCTCAGATGAATAGAGATGTGCCGGGAGGTACGACTGACACCTTATACGACCACATCTGAGTGTTAATGCATGTAAGTGTATGTCATACATTTTCGCAACTTCATGTCCAGGAAGAGTCGCATTGATCAAGGAACTAACAAGTAAAAGCGAACCTGACAGACGATCCATATTTCCCAGAAACCCTCACTGATTGATATGATATCTGCCCTCTAAAACCACAGTGAGAGGCTCATAAGTCACGCTTGTGTTGCTGCTGGAGTGAAGAGGCAGAAGACCGCAGTTATCGGATTAGCCCACTGTTATTTTCAATGTAATACAGTTAGCCAACAGTTTACAGTAACTCTTTAAAAACTTGCACTTTAATGCTCCACTTTTTTCTCCAAAAAGAAGTTTTCATAATAGGAGATATTTTGAAGAATGTTTTTCTTTTGTGTTCTGCAGAAGAAAGAAACTCATGCAGATTTGAAATGACATGATAGTGAGTAAATGAATTTTCATTTTTTGAGTGAACTATCCCTTTAAGTGTGCTGAACCTTCAAATACACTTTATTAAATGAAGTAGTAGAGATTATTTGATTATAGGTTTTTTTATTCGTCTCTGTTTGTTCGGTTTTATCCATCCCCCCATCAGGGTGTAATTTCATGTATGTCATGTGAACAGAGAACAGCAGATGTGGAATGGGACGACCAGTTGCGCAGAGAGAAATATAACGTAGGGGTCCGCTTGGAAAAAATGACCTGTTTGGACACAAATAATTTCAATGAGACGGGTGGGCGGGCAGAACTTAAGCGACTGCAATCTTGCTACAGGGCTGCGGTTAGTGTAAAACATTGCTTACATTGCATTTCAATAGACCAGCCTGTTTTTTTCCTTGAAATTGTTTAACTGTATTTTGATGTATATAATTCAAAAGGCAGGCAGTAAAAAACAATTCAACCTTTAAATCTTTGGTCGATTCCTGTGTGGTTGGTTTTGTGATAGCCTACTTGTCCTTGGACTAAGTGAAGATCCCCCGGGGGCCCGAGAGACCATCTGCATATTTGTTTGCATTGGTTTGTGTCTTTAAAGGAGTTTGTGAAGGGTTTGTTCAGGTCATGGTTTGATTAAAGATGGCTTATTTTCTACATCTGGAGAGTTCCCTCTTATAATAGTAAAACATGGCAGCTCTGCATGCATGACAAACACAATTTGCTCAGTGCTGTTGCGGCTGTCAGCGCTGAATAAAGACCTGGTCTCATGAATCATCGGCCCTCATCTGTTTGTCTTAACCGGAGAGCAAGAACAGCCGGCAGCGCATCTGTGAGAAAAGTTACATATTTCTCCATCTAGTTGTCTGTCTGGCTGGGTTTCTGTCTGCATTTCTCTCTCTTCCTCACAACTCACTTCTGCATTTAAAATAAACATAATCATTGATTCAGGACTCAGCAGCGGAGAAAACTCAAAGCTCACAGGGCTGCCAATATGCACATCATGTAGTGAAACCAAAACTGATGCATTCCCATCATGCACTGTAGAGAGTTTATGAGTGAAGGTTGAGAGGCATCTTTCCATCAATACAGAGTAAAAAAAGGAATTGATGAGAAATCATGGAAACGTGATCCAGCTGTTTTAAAATGTGGACTCAGAACTGGAAGTGGATTGAAAATGTATTTATTTTTCTGATGTATGAGTTTCCATATTCCATATTCCATAAAGCTATTTATTGTAAAAATCGTATTATGTAGACGGTTTCAAAGCAGCAACATAAACAAACATTACTGCGCATGCACGTTTTTGTGGCCCAAACTTAACCCCGCAGATTATTTCTGATATAAAAAGTAAATGACATTAGCTAGCAAGTTAAAAATATGTCTAGTAAGTATTATTTTGGGTTACCAGTAGAAGAACCGTTACTTGGCTAAACTTAAATGCGACAAAGTTACACGACCCGTTCAACAAATTGTTTATTTAATGAATAAATGAACAAATTGAATAATAATATACAATAAAATAAGAATATAAATAAAATATAAATAGTTACATTATTATTGTTACTATTACTAGCCAGACCGATCAACATGCACAGACCGGAAGTTAACTGTTCGATGAAACCGTCTATAAACATCTTAAAATCATCACACAAAAACAGTATCAGTGGAACAGTGATGACAAAACAACAACAGCATGAATAAACAATAAACAACAAAACATTGATCCCATCCCTCTAACCACATAATAAATTCATGTCGCAATGCATGCTGGGATACAGCAAATCGGCAACTTTCAATATGAAGTTGTTTGTTCAAGGTTTTTTGGGGAAACATTTTGGAGAAATCCAGCTGGTCTGTTGTTTTTTAGATTCAAAGTAATTCACATGTCTGCCTATATATATATATATATATATTTGATGCAAAAAGCCTTGGATATGTCGAATAACATTTCATTTCGTTTTACAATGTACAGCTACAGTTACTGAAAATCCAGATGAGCTCAAAGACTTGAAATAATGGTCATTCTGTGGAAATCAGTTATTCATTAAAAACACCTATTGTACCCATCTCTGTTCGGCCTTTTTAAGATTGCGTTCCTTTTACTTTGCCTTTGAAGTCAATATTGCCAAAATCAAACATATGCTCTTGTAAACCTCACTTTGAAATTCAAATTCTCGAGAAGGAAAACTATCCTATATCAAAGAGCTTTTTAATGGATGCAGCTCGATTCTGCGATTTTACAACAACACTCTTTCGTACGTTTCGTAACCTCAATTTCCTAAAGTGATCTTGGTCACTAGTCACATCGATGGTTGCAATGAAAGCAGTGGTGGCCCCACAATTCATTATCTGTCAACCCTGATGTTTAGGGCAATCCACCAGCCTCAAAGCACTCGATACTTAAACAAATATCTCATTGTAACACAACACACACATGCAAACATTCCCACCCTCAGTAAAGATGCAATCTCACACTGACTTGTGGGTTTGAAAGCATTGAAGATACAGCACACAATTGTCGTAACATTGGTTTTCTGGACCAACTTGGCAACATGCAAATAGATTGTTAATATCTTAAGCAATAATAAAGTTTGATATCTCAAATGAAGTATTTTCAGAATATTATCAGTGTTAGGACTATGTATTGGCAGGGGCTTCATGATATAATACATATCGCGATACACAGGCCACGCACGATGCACCGTGATATATCGTGATAAAATATATTGCAAAATACAACTTCCTCTGTTATGTATCGATACTTGAGGTTGGAATATCGATATAGCATTGTGAAAAATATTGTGAATATTGCGATACACGGCGCAATATTAAGATGCTTTATTTATTCAAAAGAGTGAAAATACAACTTGCTGTGAGATGTATTGATGCTTGAGGTTGAAATATCGATATACTACTGGGGAAATGTTGTAATAATATTGTGATATATATTGCAATACTTTATTTAATTAAAAAAAGGTTATAAAAAAAAACAGGACAGAAAATACAATTTGCTGTGTAATGTGTGAATACTTGAGGTTGAAATATTGATACACTATCGGGCAAATATTTTGATAAAATTGCAATACATATTGCAAAACTTTATTTAATTAGAAATGTTTTTTAAAAAACAGGCCTGAAAATACAACTTTGACCATATGGACCCTTAAATAATCTCTGTTAATTCATTCCATCCATCACCAAAATATAAACTTTATACAACATCACAAAGCTCATATAAGCTCAATCTGTGCAGTTTGTTTATCTGCTTTGATGTTCAGTTTTAGAGAAGTAGAATTTCTAAAAGCTCTCAGTCTGTTAACTCACGACATAACCTTCCATTTAATGTGAACGTGATTGAAAAATCTTTTGCGGATAAGACTTTCCGTTAGAGCAATTGTTTTATCGGGTCTAGCGTTACTAACGTTTTGCCATCAACATTCCAGATGGAATTAATGGCAAATCAGTCGAATCTAAATAGTCAAAGCGTTTGTTGTCAGTTAGAATGGAGCCAAAATTTCACCGACCTCTGAGAAATGAGAGACATACCTCTTTGTATCAAGAGTGGCATGTACCTCTATAATTGTTCTATAGTCTGTACAATAAAATCAATTCCAATTCAGGATCCAATCCCGGTAAAGTGCCTCTAGCAAGATTAGTTAAAGTAAGTGGTATGGTCTCCAATTGCTTTTAGCCCTCTCATTTAGAGGTGTGAGGTTACAAGAAGCATTTGTGCTGTGCTCCAAATGAGGCAATCCTTAAAACCATCCCGCACCTTACAGATATTAGATAAACAGGACGGCATCTCTCATAATAGATTTAAATGCTGATAAAACGTCTGGCCTCTTCTTGACCTCATCTGATTTTAAAGGAAAAGTTTGCCAAAAAATGAAAGTTGTCATCATTTACTCGCTCTCACATGCTTTCAGTCTCATGACTTTATGTCTTGCTTGGAACACACAAAGTCATTTTTCAAAGAACATACAATGGCAGTGAATGGGGACTGGGTTTGCCAAGCTTCAACATGACAGTAAAGCACCATAGGAGTATCATAAAAGTCCATATGACTCATGCAACTATGTCTTCTGAAGCAAAATTCACACAATTTTTAGTGAGGAAAACTCATCTTTCCATCACCACAGTTATTTTCATTATATAGATAAGAGCAACCAATATGTTGAGAATTCTCCTTTTTTGTTAGCAGAGGGGTGACAAAGCCTTCATTTTTGCAAAACTTTGACTATTTTGTGATTCCAAAATCTTAATATAAATATCATTAGTTTGAGATTAACAAATCATGTTTGGCAAACCTGATTTGTTTGAGATTTATTGGTCTGTCTATAATCACTCTAGATGTAAACCGTCTTTAAACCTGGATGCTGTATCACTGAGGTTGTCATGCTTTATATTTGCAGCTATTTGTAAACGATTCACTTTAAAAACTCCTTAGATGCTCATGTTTGTAAACATGGCAAACCGAGAGGTCAGGCTACAACAGCCAAACCCTGCAGCAATAAATCTTGTGTGTGTCTCTCATCCTGAAACTGGGTTGCACCAATACGAATGAAATGAAGCAACATTTAGAGGTAATCGCTGCTGTGTTGATCTGGGCTTTAATTTACATTCAGGTTGTGTTGCACCACTTAATAATACACAGCTTAACAAATCAGTAATTAAAACCTTCACCTGTGATTCATTCTGATTGTCCGCCATGATTGATTAACCTATGCAAATGAAACCTCAAACACCAGAACAAATGTAGGCTAGATCAAATGGGTAAAGAGGAATCTGTATTAGCCAACCTGATCATGGACATAATGGGCTGACTAGACAACCTGTGAAAATGTTTGTGAGCGTTTAAAATGTTATAAATCAGACAAAATAACTAATAGATAAGAATAAGATGGTATAGAATGTTACAAATGCATAAATATTTTAAATATTTTATGTATAAAAATATCATTTTATTTAGGGTTGTCAAACGATTTTAGGCGCGATTAATCGCAAACACATACGTTTGTGTTTACATAATACATGTTTACTGTGTATATTAATTTTGTATTTATATACAGAATGATGTTTTTTGTGATTCTTAGGTTTAGGGTTAGGGTTAGGGGATAGAATATATAGTTTGTACAGTAGAAAAGCCATTACGTCTATGGAATGTCCCCATAAAACATGGACACCCAACATGTGTGTGCGTGCGTGCATGCGTGCATGCGTGTGTGTGTGTGTATATATTTATATATAGGAAATATTGAGATGTTTTTGTTTATATTTACCAATAATTGAAATTATACATAAACATTTATTTATTTATTTACTTTTCATAATTTCATCTGAGGGTGTTTTATATTTGTTTAGGGGTTCTAAGCATCCTCAAGCACCCCTTAAACCAGGTCTGCTTATTAGTGCAACCCACTTTTTCTGTGCTAGGGGTGAACGAAACGAAAGACTCACCGAGGATCTGTATGTTGGTTCCGGGTGGGGCCAGGTGCTGCTGTATGGTCTCATAAAATGTGCCCTCACTCATGAGCAGGACTGTCAGACTGACCCACATCAACAACAGCCACGACATCCCAACACTCCTCTGAAGAAACACAGACAGACGGAGTTTTATTCACTCCTGCACTCCCACACCTTTGTCTCTTGAACAGTGTAGCTCACCTTTGCTCACCCAAGGTAAAACATCTATCGCTGGCCTTTATATCGTCCTTGCATTCACATGCACACACCACCTCTGCATAAGCGTTGTGCTGTGAGATGCATTCAAACCTGACATTTTAATTCAATCTTTAAACAAATCATATATTTCAGTTTATGAAAGAGTGAGTTAGTGGGAGTCTGTGTAAATTTACTTCCTCACTTTCAACCTATAAGGCCATATGAATAGGTGAGTGACAATCTTTTCTTTTTCTCGTCCCCTTGACAGTGTGCTTCCAACCTTACTGTATGTCTATTCTTAAATAAGTTATTACTATGCAGTCAGATTTTCTTCAAATGTCTAGACAACGGGAGCTGAAATTGTACGATTTTCCTGTAGCTCAGTGGTTGGAGTCTGGCGCTAGCAACGCCAAGGTCATGGGTTCGATCCCAGGGATTGCACATACTCAGAAACAAATGTATAGTATAACGCAGTGTAAGTCACTTTAAATAAATGCATCTGCCAAATGCGTAAATGTAAATGTAATGACTCTCAAACTATAAAAATGTCTGCAGAACTTATCAAAAGAGACAGCCGTTTAGATTATTGATGTGTGCCTTTTAATGCATAAAAATCATGGATTGCAAATCCAGATCAAAACATTCACGTTCGTTTTTCAGTAAGCTCTGAGTTTTAGCCAAAAAACATTTTCCATTTGTTCAGCTAAATATGTTTTTCTATTTGCTTTCCAACGCTTTATCATCTTCATTCCAAGTTAACCTGGATATTATAACACCTGTCATTCTGAAGCCAGATTTAAAATACAACAAATTAGTGAAATAAATGTTATTCTTCCATACCTGTTTCATTCAGGGTGAACTGCTGAAGAATTCAACACTTTGTCCTCAATCCATCCATTGTGAGGTGTCCAGATATTCCTGCATCCAGGTATCGTTTTCCTAAAGAAACTCTCAGCTTTTCCGCTCACTTTGAAGCCTGAAGCTAAAGTCGGAGACACTATATAACAAATAGAGAGTGCGCATGAGAGAGAGAGAGAGAGAGAGAGAGAGAGAAGGAGAGAGAGAGCTTTGGCTATGATTTAAGGCGCAGCAAACCCGCTCATCTAACACTAGAATCGCCTCTTCACTCCCCTGAGCCACGGAGATGATTTTCCGCTTCACATTTAAACACAACTGAAGGGCGGGACTCTTGCTCGCTCTCGCTCCCTCTTCTCTCCTGCTCTCTTTTCCTCTCTCTCTCTCTCTTTTTCTCTCTCTCTCTCTCTCTCTCTCTCTCTCTCTCTCTCAGTCGCACACAAGATTTTCTTTCAATGCGAGAGAGTCCGGATAGCTTTAGGCTATATGTGATCTCTCATCTAAAACCTGCCTGGAAACTGGCAATGATGTTGGGCATTTGTATCCTAATGTAACATTCCTACGGATGACTGCCAGCTGACATTTATCAAAACTTTTGTTTTAATCCAGAGCAACACAAATCCCCCTGGAGCATCCGAGGAGTCAATATTTGCGCTTGTGCAATTATTGCATTTCAATGATTATAGATCGCGGTTGTGATCTCAGTGGCTCTCCGGGTTTTACACCCCTCTATCCTCAGCTTGTAATTGAGCCCCAAAGCATGACAGACCTGTAGTCACTTAGTTGTCACCTACAAATTGCTCAGGCTGCTCTATTTTACAAGACCGACACTCCTCTTTTTTCTTTCTCCTAAACTAGACAATAGACAAAATTCTTAGTGTTTGATGGGATAAGAAAGATTTCCGAGTTTGAAGAGCTGTTTGTTTTGAAATACTGAGTGGTTAACACATAATCAGAATCCGAAAGGGAAGGTTCACCCCAAAATTTAAACATGTATTACTTTTTTTGTGGAACACATGATTTTTTTTAATTCATCATTTTAAATCAAAATCTAAAAATGTACTTATGCGTACGTTGTACTTTGACAGCGTGGGCGGAACATCTGCTAACTCCACCCCTCTAACTTTCAGTTTGTTGTCAGATCCATTTCTGAATGAAACATCTACTTTTAAACATCCAATCAATTAACAGTTGAAGAAACAAGCCACGCCCTCTATTTGTCCTATATTCTGTGTGAGTCGATTGTAACTTCCAGTTCACAGGGATTTTAATTTTTAACCACAGATAAGTCTGTATTCTTGGGGTACTGAAATTCCATCCCGTTTTGATTTCCAATCTTAGCACCAGGAAACCCTATAGGGAGAATCTGTGCTTCTTCCACACTAGACAGCCTGTAATAGGATTTGACACTCCTTTCTGAGTTTTTAAAGCAGACTTTTAAATCATGCCTGTGTGTTGTGAAACGGCTAGAATCTAAAATGTTTATATCTTCTCACTGAAGCCTGATGAAATACAGATGTCACGATGCTGGAAACTTGCATTAACATAGATATTCTAGCTCCCACTACGGCTGCCTACTGCTTCTCTTGCTGGGCATCTCACTTCCACTGGCTGCAGCAAACCTGACATTCCTCCCACTAAAACACATCCACTGCAGTTTTGCTCACATAATGCTGAAAAAACAGGTATCCTTATTTCCTTGAGTGGACATTGTTTGTTTCCTTTCCAAGAGAGCCTACATCTCTACGCCCTTTTATTCCTGAATGAATTGGCTAAACCAGGGCTACTGAAACTACTTTAAACCGAGCACTGAAAGCTGAAACCCTTTTGGAGTTTGTTTGCATTTTTCTTTAATGTCTAAATTTAGCTAATGTCTTTCAGAGAAACCAGAAAGCACAAGCATGAATTCTTCTGGATAAACATGCTTTTAAGCTTGTGTTAAACTTAACTAAGACATAATTGTGAAGTGGGTTTAAGAGCTTCCTCTCAGATACTTTTTGATGTTTATTATCAAGCAACATTCAGCTCTGCTCTGTAATCTGAATAAATGCTTCTTTTGTGCTGTCCAATTTAAGCCCCCAACTTCATTTTCATCAGAAATGTAATTATTAAAAACGACTTCAATTTACTGAGACTGAGAGTATATACAGAACATGACTGTGCTTTTATACAGAATTACTGTAGCCTCCGTTTTGAAATCCAAGTATCTGCTTTTTTGTCTTTGTCCAAAATATCACATTTACTTCCTATCCATTTTACCCCAGAGTAGTTTTCCAGCCTGCAATACTGTTCTGTTGGATGAAGCTAAGCTCACGGGCATAAACAGATTTATGTGCTCCTCTTTGACATCTCTAGTCCTGAAAGGTGGCAGTTTATTTCATACCTCTAGAACCATCAAAAATCTGTGATTTTTAGGTCCTTTGACATGCAAATGGATATAACCTTAATGTCAAAATCATGTTACCTTTTCACCGTTACAGGCGAAGATGAAAATATCTGTGAAGAGGATTTTGCTGATTTATTCTATAGTGTCTGAGTTGTTTTGAGAGAACACTTTAAATAGAATCAAACTTTTAAAATGACACACTACTGAACTGGGTATAATACAGCTCTTGTCTTAGTTCTGCTTCCCGCTAAGAGATCTGATAGGAATAGGAGAGAATATTACATTCTGACAGTGAATATTTTCAAGCATTTCACACAGAATCGTGCTTCTCAAAATAGTGAGTTTTTGAGCCAGTCAATGTTTGCCCTATTTTTGATCATAAATCACTGAGATAACACACAGCTTGACTTTTTTATGTCACACCAAAGGTGTGTTTGGCTGGAAGTTGTGATCAACACATTGGTTGTGAGGTGAGATCAGCGTTTAGTAGGAAATGCACCTTACCATGCAGAAATAAAACGGAAATAGCTACTGTCATTATTTAATGGACTGAGATGAGAAGAAGTGAGATAAAATAAAATTGCATTTTTTAAAACTTCTAAGTTATGTTAACCTAAGTGTAAATACAAATTCTGTTACAGCTTATTTAAAAAGAAATTACCCTATAAACATAAAAGTGCTCCATATGACACGTTATATTACAAATGTTTTCAAATTATATGAAAGTGTGGAACTAACCTGATCTAACAGGAATTCGTGGCTATTTTACGAGGTAACTTATTCATACATTGGGACTCGTACGATTACTAGAAAAAAGCAATACTGAAGCCCCGCCCCTAACATCACTGGCATGAAAGCAGATCGTACTGAAAGGGATTGTACGAATTCATACGAATTAGCCTAAATTAGCAATATCGTATAATAGTTATGTTTTTGCTGTGAGATTGTGTTGGTGGAACAGACTCAAATTTAGTTTGATTCCTAACGCAGGTATAGTATATTTGCATATTACATGTTTACAAATATAAATGTAGATACATGTGTAGCATATATATTTCTTCATATATGTATCACACAAGTCATTTGGTCTACTTTTATGTTGTTTCTTTTTTTGTATTTTCCCATTTTGACTATTGTTAATTGTTAATTACATTTAAGTGACCAATATATTATTCAAAAATGTACCTTTTTTGGTCCATAATAAAATATTTGGAATGCCGTAAAGGTACATATACACTCCTAAATATGAAGGTGCTTCGCAATGTCATAGACAATCTTTTTTATCTAAATAGTTTCATAAAGAACCTTTGACTGAATGATTCTTTGTGGAACCGAAAATGGTTCTTCTGTGGCATCACTGTAAAAACCCTTTTAAGCACCTTAATTTTTAAGAATGTAAATAATGAAAGTATTCTAATTTGTGTAAAATTCTGTTTTTTTTTTTGTTTAATTTGTAAATGTTTAAGTGACCTAAAGTAAATAATAATAACAATGCATAAATAAATAAATAAATATATCATGATTTCCTGATTTCATTGTTACTCTATTTATCTCATGTTAGGAGAGCGGCAGCACCAGGTTTAACTGAGGGAGCAAAAAATGTAGATGCTATTCTTAATGTAACACTGAAAAGTTACATTTCAACAAAACCAGCAGACCATGTAAGACATTTCCCATAACAGGAATTTTGTTTATAGTTTCAGGAGACATGGAGGAAAAAGCATCATTATAATATCTGGTAAATTCTTACACTGTATTTGCTTTGTGCTGAAGATGACGAATTTTCATAATGAGTGCAGTGAAACTTTTCAATACTTACACCCTATAATGAGAATATTTTATGTGGATTATAACAAAGAGAAACCAAAATAAATGTGTATGTCAATGAAGAAATGTTATAGAATGAAACTAGATCAAATCTTGTTGCCTGACTGTAACATTGCACAGCATCTCTGCCAGCTTCCCTGTCTTAACCTAATACAGTCCGTCCCTCAGCATCCCCCCCTTTACAGAATTTCTTTACCTACCCTGAAGAGATTACTAATGACAACAGAGAACACATAAAGCAGCCTCTCTCTTTCCTCTAAATGCCCTTACTGTGCATACACTCAATTAGAGCGTATATTTATTTTTAATGGCATGCCAGGGATTTGCATTCCGTGTGCTTTTGTATTTCGTCTATGTTAACGACATCCATCTGAATCCGGACTTCCATTTTTATATTCATTAGGAGAGTCGGCGGATGACAGGTGCATTTAAATAGGCACTTTCGGCGTACCCGTCTCCGAAATGATCCTAAGCAGAGAGTCACCAAAGCCAGTCGGGTATTATGAAAAATCTGATTAAACATTTCATACCCGCACGCCCTGTCTGACTGAGCATGTTTAGGTCAAGAGGACACGATTAAATAATTTAACACTTTTTAATATCGTGTCTAAGAGATGTGGCCCGTGTCCTGTATATTAAAGCTGCCTGCGAATTGATCAATTGTCATTTATCCCGTCTCCCCGGTTTATTCTATTCGCACGTGTACAAAAGATGTAGCGCTCGTGAGTTCGAGACCTCTGATGTGCAGTATTATAAAAGACATAAAGCATTCCAGAGAGAATAGCCCGCCACACGACACGTCAAAGAATAACTGTGTAACTCTGCTAGGAAAAGGTGTGGAATGTGAAGGAAATGTCGAAAGTAAGCGAGTTAACCGGAGACGTGTGGGCACGGCGCGGCTGAAGGTGAGCCGAACGCATGATCTCCTTTTTTATGAGCTCCAGGCATCTGGCACCTGCTCTGATATCTCAATGGAGAGATAGAAACCCGGTGGGTCTGAGGAAGAAATATACGCACACGCTCATCTTACCACGTGGCACATCTCACTGACAAGTATCGTCTGAGAGAGGACGAGAGGGACTTGATGTAGAGAGAGGGAAGATGGAAGAAGGGTGGAGGAGCTGTGGGGTGTAAAGACTTGAGACGTGGTGATAAGCCAAGGGCAAATATATGATGGATGGGGTTTGGGTTTTCTTGAAGTGATTGTCAATGGCCATTTTAAGCGATACTGACTACATAGTGTCTTCAGGACCATGGACAGTGACAGTTTCCCTCAGTGAATTCAGCACCAGAGTTAAGTGGACAGATCCGATATATACACCTGTGAGGAACAACAACAGAAGCCTATTCCTTCTAATTGGTTAGCAAGTGTGAGCACATGCATTGGGTTAATAAAGCCGTGCACTTTGCCCTTTGCTGGTTTTCCCACAGGCAATTACTATAAAAATGGTTGCGAGAATTATAGCAAACTGAATCCTAAACAATCCCAATGGGCTTTGCATTTAAATTGACTTTCCTATAGATCAAGGAACACCAAGGTCAATGGTTTGATTCTGAGGGAATGCACAAACCGATCAAATGGAAAGATTGCACTCTTTGAATAAAAATGTAAATAAAAGCTGCAGTATATCACACCAGGTCTTTGTCTCATGCTGTAATGAAAAGATTTTTTCCACCTCATATCACATCACACCACGTTCCTTCATCCTTGGAATCAAGTCCTTGTATGGCTGTCACTTTTGACTAGTCCAGATTATGTGCTTTAATGGCCTCTCTTCAGCGCACACGTCCTTCCTCGAAGCATTCGAATGCGCAGAGCAGATATTTGGGAATTAATGGACCAAGGTACTTCACTGAAAGAGCGGCCATATGGAATCAAATATGACTGTAGAGGCGTCCGCTCTAGAATGCTGATGAACATCTCCAGAGAGAGCATCTGCTTCTGGCCCTCACTCTCCTCTAATAATCCTTAAATCAAGCGTCAGGCATGTTTCCTTCCAGAGAATTTCAGCTTTTGTGGGTGGCATATGTTCATATATTGTATATAAATGTATATTTATGGCCTATTCCAGATAGCAAAGATAATTTATTTAATGTTGATTAACATTTATTTAACATTTAAACAATTATCTTTGCTATCTGGGATTTTGTTAAATATGTTGGACGGTTTCATCGGATGCACACGCCTGGCCCGAAGTTAACTTTCGTTCTGTGTTTGGTTATTGGTCTGGCTTAATTAATTTAATATATATTAATATTTTATTGTATATTAATTGTATTAAATTAAGTGAAACCTACTCAACCATTATTATTGCGGAGGTTCTACCGGAAGTTGGGGTCACATAACCTTGTTGTTGCCACTGAAACAGTCTATAGCAGCTTACTAGTAAACTGGAGACAAGTAAACTGGATTACTGTAAAGTCAGTGGTGAGGGTTGTATAAATATACTTTTCAATGTTGCATAAACTCCAAGTTTGATGAATTCTAACATATTCCTTTCTATGGCGACAGCGCAGCGGCATTCTAGTTGAAAATGTCAAGGTCACACGACTGCGGAATAAAGCTTTAGTCGGTTCTTTGACCAGACTTGTTGAAATGGCTCTGCAGTTCTTTGGTTTGTGTCTGGGTCTTTGATTCCTGATGTAAAGTGCCTACCAAGACCAGACAGCATACTTATATCAGTAAAATTCTCTATTAACTCCAGCATCTAGTAATGGAAATGGTCACCACATCTTTTCATAATTTGGGTCTGAATCAACGTCTTACATTACTTAATCACTGAGCAAAGCTGTAATGTTCCTTTTTATTCTAAAGCAGGTGTTGGTGTGTGTGTTTCTGTGTGATCGTGTCTTCTGGAATGAGGTTCGAAGGACATTTCCTGTAGCAGCGGGGAAAGGAGCGGAATCGCCATGATGGACAGATCTCGCACAGGGCCTGTCAGTAGAATATGCCTGCAGGCTCAAACTGATATAAAATGGCTCCACTTTCTTTTAACACGCATCAATTTGCCAAACTCCATTTTGGGGAGAGAATTCTCAATCTCCTAACACCAACTAGAGTGGCACAGATTAGACCGGAGAAGATGACTGTTTAAGTCAGTCCCATTGCATCGCTCAGAGTCTGGAACGCCAATAAAAAGTTGCCCAAATGTTTTGCTTCGTTTTAAAGTTTTCTGCCCATAAACCTGATAACACATGACTGGGATTGAGACGTTTCCTTATGTATTCAGGTCCATAGATCTTTATTTCTTGTGATGTTGTTCATATAGACGGTTTCAAAACAACAATGTAAACAAACGTTACAAAGAATAGAGTCCCTTGCAGATTATTTCTGATAACAAGCAAAAGAAATAACAAATAAATGACATTAGCTAGAAAGTTAAAAGTTTGTCTTGTCAGTATTATTTTGGGTTACCAGTAGAAGAACCGTTACTTGACTAAACTTAAATGCGCCAAAGTTACATGACATATTCAACAAATGTTTATTTCATAAAATTAGTATCCAATAAAATTCAATAAATTGTTTATTTAACACAATTATTATACAATAAAATACTAATATAAATTAAATTAAATATAAATTGTTATGTTACGAGCAACTAGCCAGACAAACACAGACCGTCTATACAGTATAAATAAATAAATAAGAAAAAATGTATTTGTTTACTTTAAAATATTTGTTTTCTTTGAAAAAATCATTTGCTAAGCAACAACTGTTCACCTCACCAAATAGTTTTTCTGACGCTCACATGACGTATACAAAATCCCTCTGATTTCTGTTTCCGATTTGATCCAAAACGTATTCGCAGTCCTAAGAGTAAATGTGTCTAGTGTGCATTTTTCCAGCTGTTTTCAGCTTGCATTCCTTCCTCCCTTATGTGGGTTACACAAAATTGGTGGATATGAGCCCTGAAATTGCATTCTCTCGCCGTGATGAAAGGAGATTGCTTGCCTAGCATGCCAGTTGAAGAAAACCAGCATGCACGACAGACGCAGTTGCCGGGGGAACATTTTTCATCCTCAACTAGGGGTGCGTAAGTCAGGTTTATTACTTTTGGGAAACAGGGTCTTGCCTTTATCTTCCTGAAAAGACTCATAATTATTGGCCTGTAAATTTACAGCACATTGCTGTAGAAGGCAGATCGCTGAGTGGCTGCTGGTCCCCTGCCCCTGTAATGCCCCATTGATAGATATGTGCCATCATCATTCTGTTGATACGTCTGCAATTTTTCAGAGGGGGGCTGTACAGCAGAGGTCTTTTGAGAGACGTTTCTCTCTTTTGTTCTTTGTGTGTGCGTGCGTGTTTGTGTGCGTGTGTGTGCGTGCGCACGTTTCAGTAATGAGTTAGAGCAATTCAGCCTTCATGTTCAAAGTGAAAGCGGTGTTACTGAAGTTCTGGAAAAGGTCTATTGAACCCCTAGGCAGGATCTTATTCATTTAGTTGGTTCAGAAAACTACTCGCAACTACTTGCAATTGCCTCTTCAAAAACAATCTCTCTTTTAACCAAACACTTTCTAATGCATTTTTATCTACTTTGGAGTCAATTTACGAAACTCTTTTCCTATTACAACTGATGTTAAGAACTGATTTTGGAGTTTGCATTATTTTCAGCTTCTAGATAAAATCCTAGGTGTTTTTTCTGATATAGAAGATACATTCAAAACAGACATGAAGGATAAACAATATGGAGGAATAGGACTACAATAAAGTATTTGTGAACATTAGTGAAATGCTGTAGAGATTATAAACTAGGAATAAACAATATCATTTTTCAGCATTTATTAATCGTTGTTAATGTTAATGCAATCGTTCATTTTACAGGAGTTTATTGTGCATTAACTAATGTTAACAGATACACAGCTTTTGATTTTAAAAATGTATTAGTAAATACTGAAAATTAACATGAACTAAGATGAATAAATAATGTAGATTAACATTAAGAATGTATTTGTTAACATATGTAAAGGCAGTCGTGGCCCAGTGGTTAGAGAGTTGGACTCATGACCAGAAGGTTGCTGGTTCGATTCTCAGTGCTGGTGGGTAACGGCTGAGATGCCCTTGAGCAAGGCACCTAACCCCCACTTGCTTACTATGCAAAAATGTACAAATGTATAGTACAACGTAATGTAAGTCGCTTTAGATAAAAGCGTCATCCAAATGCATAAATGTAAATGTATAGTAATTGCTTGTTTTTAATAACACAGATTATTGGCCCATAGTTCAACCACAAATAAACATTTCGGTCATCATTATTCACATGTATGACTTTGTTTCTTCCGCAGAACACAAAAGAAGATATTTTGAAGAATGTTGGTAACCAAAAAACGGCGGTACCCATTCACTTCTATTGCATGGGCACAAATTCAATGCACGTCAATGGCTGCCACCATTGTTAGGTTACCAACATTCTACAAAATATCTTCTTTTATGTTCTACAGAATAAATTTACATTTGACATTTATTCATTTGGCAGATGCTTTTTATCCAAATGACAGAATTTTCATTTCCCTTTTCATTTCCCACTATCCCTTTAACCAGTAGGTTGCATTTTGTCAACTGCTGTTTAAAACATCTTTCCAAGCAACTAGAAAGTTGACATTTTCGAAATGGGTAAAGCCCTCTATGAGTGATACCAGTAAAAATTCCACGACACAAGTTTTCAAAGACATTGGCAACATTCAATGACCTTCCTGAACTGTCTTTTGTTTAGACCATCAGACTTACATTAACACTGACTAGAAAGATGGGAGCCCTTTATCTTTAATTAGCCCTTTAGTTGAGCGGATAATTCCATTGGCCAGATTGTTCAGGATGCGATTAGGATCTTGGCCAAGACATTAGTGCAAAAATGGATCTGCATCACCTACCGACCTGGGTTCATTATCTGATAACTGCATCCAAGTTACTTTTTCAGTGCTGTTTAACAATGCAAGGGCATGTTCTTCATCATTCAAACATCATTATGTTTGCTTCTGTCCAGCCCGCAGTGAACCTGTCTTTCAAAACGCAAGGCGACAGGCATTTATTTCATAGTTCAGTGCTCTGTGAGGGGTGATGGATCTCTGGTTGCTCCTGTCTGAACATTGTCTTCACTGTTATGTATTCAGAACATCTTGTAACGTGGTCTAATGTTCTATTCACACTCTTAGAGGAATTGTTAACAAAAAATTATCATTTTGATGATGTATTCGCCCTTATATAAATCAAACCCTTTCTTATTCATTTTTGCTGACATTCTTGGTTGCTTTATTAAGCAATGAAATCATAATAAGCCTATAATGTACTGCCTTTGTATTGAATTCGCCCAACTGGAAATTCATTAAATTATCCCATTTTGTGCTCCGTGGAAAAAAGAAAGTCATAAAGACTTGGAGCGACATGAGGCTAAGTAATGATGACAGAATATTTCTTTTTGGATGAACTGTCTCTTTAAATACAGAATTACACAGCCTCATCATCTCTTAGTCTGTTTGGACACAAGCCGAATGCATGAATGCGCTGCCGCGTTACAAGCGTATACATCCTACAATCATGATAAAGAGACCTGAAATTTCTATTTAGTTTTGTGGAAATACAATTTTCGTAATAATGAAATAATTTGTCGTCGAGTCATGCCTCACTGGTACAAAGTTTGACAAACAAACTTTCTGCAGCACATACCTGTGATCTGATTATAGAACAATGCAACATTGTATGATAAATGAGGTAATTTCAGGTTGTGCATGATTTCCAACAAGGAGAGGCAATTTGACAAAGAAGTAATTCACAAGCTAACTCTCTGAGATAGGAGAGCTAATCTGTTCCCTCTCTTCCAAATGATTCATTCACAGAAGAACACTTGAAATGTGTAACAATCACCTCGCTTCCACTGAACTAGGTGTTCGGTTTTGTGTCATTTGCTCTGTTTTAGTGCTACATATGGAAAATGAAATCTTGTCAACCATAATGACATATTATTAAGGGTTGATTTTAATATTCATCCATCCATCCATCCATCCATAGAGATTAGATTAATAGAGATTAAAGTCGAAGGTCCAATTGCACATATTTGTACAGGAACATTATGCATTTGTACTATTTATAATATTTGTTGGCTGAAAGAATGGTTTGTTTTTTAGATTTGATGTTTTATTGATTGTTTCATATTGGTTTATTGCTAGATTTTGCTGAAAAGTCTATAATCAGCTGTTTATTGGCAGATTCAGTTGTGACAACTTGACCCTCATAATAAACGTGTTCAATGAATTGTATCTTTCTTAACCGGACGTGATACAACTTTAAGGTATGTGCTCTGAAAAGCAGTTCCTCGAATTAGTGATAAAGTAAAATATTGCCATGGCTGATATATTATATATTAATTATATATTTTTACAAATGACCAATCTTTTTTTCAGTTTGGCCGCCATACAGCACATTAGCATTTTATTCATAAAAATGCCACTAAGATGTAAAGCAGGCATTTGTGACACAATAGTTATGTATGACCACAGTAAAATGGGTCGTGTAAGCTGAATAAGATAGAAAAATTGTATGGTAAGTATCAATACCATTAAATTGCTATATTTTATTTATATTAAGCCATGTTTGGCTGCCCACTATTAATATAACATGTGTGGACCTCTCGTGTGTTCAAGTGTTACTTTCTTAATATCGGCCATTAAAAAACCCATATCAGTCGACCACTACCCTGAATAACACTAGTGTAGCCTAAAACAAAAAATACAAAGCGAGACTTTGACATGAATTACAAATATACAAACAATAAGGAACACATGACATTAAAGAATAGCTCACTGCGTATTCCATTGTATCTGCATGTACACAATAACATTTTGTCATTATGTAAGTGTGTTTGTTGCCTGTCATGTTAGCCCTAAGTGTGCTGATGGCTGTTTTGAGGCTCACTGGTGCGTCCTGTATGAGATTTATCGGACTCGATCTCTTTTGCATAATTGAGCCTCTGTTTGAATAGATTTCAATATATTAAAATTGATTGGACACACAAGTGTTATAAACTAGAGCAAAAGTGTTTTATATTCAGCTGCAGGTTTTCGCGTTGCTCTCCGAGGTGATTATCAAAGCCATCCGATATTACGAGTTTTATTACATTCGAGATGTGCCGAGGTGATGTGTGAGCGCTTGTGAAATGAGCTGCTTGAGAAAAAAAGGTGCAAGACTTACGCATAGATAATTTCATTGATCTCTGAGGGCAATTCGGGTGCCAAACCAAAGTCACATTACGCATAACATAGTTGTGCACAGTATTCGATATACATTTGATATGAATCACAAAGACAAGACTGATGCCTGTGTAAACTGTACTTCGGTCATGACATGAAGCCTATGAATAATTTATCCTGAACTTTGGGATTTTTGGTATTCCAGACGAGCTTTGTATAACAGAGCAGCCGTAATGCATTTAATAGCTGCTCTTACAGCCTGAGTTTGACGCTCTCAAGGGGAAATTTTTGAGAACTGCACCCAGCTGTAGGAATTAACGCATAGAGTGAATTTGGCCGGGGCTCGGGCTCCTTTGGGTAACTCACTAGACAAAACTGCTTGCTAATGAAGTCTCGCTGACTGCATCTCAGACAATCATACTCGCTGTGATAATGATGTCTGTGAAATACAAAGAAATTTACACTGAAGCTGCTGTGAATGGAAGATGGTTCATGGTCTGAAGCTTTGACTCTCTGCTGGGGATAAGTGTTTTTTTAGTTGGCCAAAAGGTGGAAAACTTTACCACTTGCTGAACTTAAAAATGCAGCCGGATCTGGACACTTTATGTCAATAGGTTCTTGTTAACAAAGTTTCAGTGTTCACGCTCCAGATGTAGTCGGCAATTAAATGTAGAAGTAAATTATGAAATCTATTGCTTTGCTTTGCTGTGAATGTGTAAAAGGCTTTATGGGTGAATTGAATTTCCCATTTATAAAGCATGCCAAGGGAGATGACTGTATAATGTATTTTATGTAGGCAGCACCTATTATAAAGTTTGTTTATAATGTAATGGAAGTGGATGGTTGAGAAATAAACCATGCCATGTGTCCTACTGTGTGACAGCAAAAGAATTAGAAAACAAACTGTTAATAAAATATTGTTTTATATTATTACTATTTATATATAAAAAGTTCATTGTTCATTTTTCTACCTTTTTGTGGTCACACCATAGGACACATGTGCGATTTAATTGTCAACTACCAAAGTATTTCTATAACATATAATATAAAGAAACAAACAGCACCAACAACATTGGGAGAAAACAGTAGTTTTTATTCTTTATGTAATTTCATTTTTCCTCAGAATGTTGGTAACCAAACAACATTGACCAGCAAGTATTATTTTGGGTTACCAGTAGAACCGTTACTTTACTTAACTTAAATACAACAAAGTTACACGACCCATTCAACAAATTGTTTATTTAATCAAATTAATGTACAATAAAATTCAACAAATTGTTTATTAATACAATTATTATACAATAAAATATGAATATAAATATAAATAATCAACTTCGGACCAGGTGTGTGTGTCTGATGAAACCGTCTATAGAGATTTGAACTTAACACAGCGGTTTTTCTGAAACCTCGTATCTCCATATTTCATTATGGTTTTTTTTTAACCATAAATCATTATTAGTCACCCTTTATGTTTATCAATGGGTTTTGCAAACATATGATAAATATATTTATTTTTAAACATATTTAAAAAGTGCTTGTCAACTTTATAACAAGTACAGTGTCAACAAGTCAACAAGTGCAGTGTTTTTACCATTTCCTAAAAAACGCGTATATGCGAGGTTCCGGTAGGACAGCGACGATTCCTCTCAAGTAAATGGATTTTAGGGTTGAAGAAGTGATTTTACATTAACACTCACTTTGAAATAATTATTTTTACACTGTTTTGTGTTGCTCTGTTTGAAATCAGGTTTTAAAGAAATAACACCACATCTCCTGTAAGATCATTCTGTCATGGTGAGAGACACCTGACGGAAGAGTTTCAGCAGCAGTGTTGTGATGACACCTGAGTCTGAAACTCACGAGAGACTGTTACCTTGAAACTGTTGCACCTCTATCAGGTTTATAGTCATGCTACAATGAAGTGATGGATGAAGTCAAAAAGTCTGGATCTTCTTCGTGCTCTTAAAGCTGTGATCAAAGGCAACTTCAAACCCCACCGTGAAAACAAAAATAGCCCCTGTATTAAACATCCTGTAAGCTAAATCTCATGGCTGGAAACATACACATTAGGGTGTACATGTGTGTTTTCCAACAAGCACCAAGCAAAATTCTGCACTCGAATCAGCAAGCGTTTTCAAAGACCCACAACAGAGTGCACGCGTGCCATAGACATGAATAATGGCTCTATTTGAGTCTACGCTTGTAAGGACCCAATGTTGCAGGAATATTTACGCTGTCATGGCTGGTTTGGAGGCACACGGTGTTTATTTGTTTCTCCAGCTCTGGCAGCATTAGTGGATTCCTCCTCTTTCTCAAACAAACCCTCAAGCAGGCACAAGCACACACACACACACACACAGATAGAGGATTACCTCCCTCAACACAAAGACTGTTACTGTAGCCTGCGCTCAACAGATAAACCAACACAATACCACTAATAGGGCCCGGAAAGACACCATATTCAATGTTTCAGACCAGTGTATTTGTTTCCATGAAGGATAAGAAGTAGATGAGCATTGTCTGGCTGGGTTCTAGTATTGTCAGATGTGAAAAGCATCGCAAATGTGGGATCGAATGATAATGTTCATATTCAAACCAGCCAATGGCCCTGGACATCGGAGATCTCTGGGACTGTTTTCATTTAAATCGTCCTTTTTCTGGTTCTTCGGTGGATACGTGCAGTCCTTGGAGGTTTCTGCGTTGTATTATTTCCTGAGTTTCATTAGATTTTTTCGCAGGAAGGAAGGCTTCTGTTGTCCTCATAGCAGCGTTCTCTAGAGCTTACAGATGGAACGTATCAGTGGGATGTCGCTGTGCCATGTTTAGAAACAAACACAATTCAGAAAGCCTTCGGAATATCTGTCTTGTATTTCTGTGAATGACTGCAGTTTATCAACCATATGAGTAAATCTCACAAAACATATTCAGGACACATTTTACCTGGTTTAAGGCCATTTTCTCTTTTGTCAACATAATCTATGTTATGTGAATGTTTATAAGGGGGAACCTCACAATGGCTTCTATTTCCTATTTTATTTAGTTACAACAATGACAAAAAAGCTCTAACTGGCATGTCTTGACTGATATATATGTGCATGTTTATGTTTCATTGGAGAAAAGAGGTCGTTCGAGCTGACCCAGATAAATGACAACCAGCTCACTGTCTCTCCTCTTTTCTGCATCTGTCCCCATCTTTCCAAAAAGATCCCCAGTCCTTGTGCCGTGCTCGCCTTTGTACCGTTCCAATGATCGGCAGATGTGTGACTACATGGGGATACACGCTGATAAAATAAACATGAAGCATTGATGTGTTTTTAATATCTTGGGAGATTTTTAGAAGCTGCTTGTTAACCAAAAGCAGCATGCTGTCAATAAATGCCTCTCCAAACACCAATCAGCTTGTGGAATGCTTGTGCAGCCTGCCCCCTAGAGGTTAAAGGCGGAGATGACTACTGTTAGCTATCATAGGAAAATCATGGGGATTAAACAGTGTACACAAATAATACATATATAAAATAAAAATGTGATGATTAATCGGTCTGATAGTTTGCACTTGAAACAACTGATCTTTTCATCCAAACTGTATGGTTGTTTTTCCTGAAACCCGTCAAAGTGTTTAACCTTGCAAAGTCTGCTGTGTTTGCTCAATTGTTAATGAAGTCATTGTCTTAACAATGCAACAATAAACGAGATGACAGCAATTGTCCATCAAAGCCTCCTCCAAAACAGATCCATGACCTGATGTAACAACACATCAAAGTAAATGATTCAACACAGTGACACTCAATAACCATTACTGTGTGATTAAACCATTCATCATGTATGCTATTCCTCGGTCTGAGGTCTCGTGTGTTTTACCATACCCTAGAGATTGATCAAACAGTGACGGCAATGTGTGTGTTTGACCCATATTATATTATATCTGTGTTTTTGACACATCAATGGAGAAATCTGTGCATGATGCATATCAGAAACCACAGCAAAAAAAAAAATCTTTGTCAGAGATCATCCAACATATCTTTTAGGAAATGCAGAAAGAAATCAGTGTAAAACTGTCACTCGGTGGACAAGAATCAATCAGCTGTGTTTGTGCTTAAAGCAGATTTACTAACATCAGTCTGGGTTTACTTTGTTTAATTACGGTCAATCTGTTCTGCAAAGGATTTAACAGGACCTTTGTGCACAGCTACCAATATTTGCACACTTGAGGTTAATTTATCTTTCATGTGTCTGGTAAGTCTTATGTTGTTTATACGCCCATGTTACAACCCACAAATTAATATTTACAGTTTTTTTTACAATCGCCATTGGACTTTTTTTTTTAACTCTTCACAGTTCTAATCAACTTTCAGCTTGTCACATCAGTTAGTTTCACATTCAAAATGCATTAAAACTACCAACACACTTCATTTAAGTCTCAAATCAAGTCATTTTTCCATAACACTAGCAAATGTTTTCACCCAACACACGCACGCACGCACGCACGCACGCACGCACGCACGCACACGCACACACACACACACACACACACACACACACACACACAGTCAATTATAAAACACAAACCTAAGAAACAGCATATCTATCTATCGCATTATACACAGGTCTTTTATTTCTTTGGATAATTCACTGCATAGTCTATATGTTTACATTACAGTATTTGTGTAAGTGTTGAGTTACATCTAAATAATATTTTATTTTTTAGAATCAGAATATTTCAATATTGTATTACTGTAGAAATTGTGCACTGTCTTATTCATTTTTGTATTGTGGTAGGTTTTGTAGTGGCTAATTTCGATAGATTTAGTAAATTACTAATAACATTGTAATAAATGGTAAAAGGTCTCTGGCCTATTTTATATTAGTCATAGTCTAAGTTTGCTTTTTTTAGGTGAGCTTCTCTGTAGCTCAGTGGTTAGGGCATGGTGCTACCAATGCCAAGGTAATGGATTCAATTCCAGGGATTGCACATACTCAAAAACAGATGTATAGCAATTTAAGTCGCTTTAGATAAAAACATCCACCAAATGCAAAAAAACAACAACCAGGAAAGTCCGCTAGTTCACTTGCTTTGGTCCAGATCAGATAAAAGTTTTTTTAGTTTGGTGCCTTTACACTGTCCTTTTTGCAAGTGAACCAAAATTTGTAAACAAAACCACGTGTGTGCTAAGGTCATCCAAAAATAGGCTACTCGTGGAGAGCTTTTGTAGTGCAGTTTGAAAAAATAAAGTTCTACATTTTAAATGGCTGTCAGAATTTTATGGACAGATCTATGCATGTTTATTTTGAGCTGGATTACATACGTTCTCAACTTTATCAATTATTAGATAGGTTTGATTGATGTATATGTTTTTAAGTATTTAGAATTTTAAAAACGAGTAGAAAATGTGTTCAATGTGTCATTTAATCCAAATGAAATTAGGAAACCAGTTAGACGTTAAATATGTTTGTTTTAATGCAGAACCAGGCGAGAGTAAAATGATTAGAGAGGCAGGTTGTGCGCATTCCTCGCCAGTTTTGGAAGACGCGCGAGTAAGTACGAGAGATGCGCACATGCATCAAGTTTAAACTACAGGATGTGTAGGAGACGCGCTATGACAGTGGTAAAAGACGGATTTCTGCAGTGAGGTCGGATCGAGGTCAGGCTATGTTCACACCTTAAACGAACCGTACCAGAGGTTGTTTGGAACCGGACCGAGACCACCTCTTGAGCTGGGTCTCGGAACGGTTGTTTGGTCCGCACCCGAGTGCAATTGTTGTATTCACACCTGCCCAAAAGATCCGCACCAAGGGAGAAAATAAACTTGAGTTCAATTCAAACAAACCAAAGACAGGTGTTAATACACCCTGATATACAAGAACAAGGCCAAAGGCAGAAAAGCCTACGAGTTTCCGGTCCTGCTCAATTCTGCCCTCTATTGGTCCAGCTGAATCTGTAACATTTGAACAAAAACAGTATACTACTAAAGTTTTATTTAACAAGAGAAACAGGAAACAGAATATGTGAGTGTCAATCTTACAATTGAAATGTGTAAATTTTTGTGTTTTTAATGAATCATCTTGCCATTCAGTATGTTCAGTTCAGTACAAGTGATCCCTGAGGTGGTTTGCAAGTGAAATATGTATTATAACTCATTCAGTTATGCTTTACATATTTTTATTTTACACGCAGAGACATTCTGCATATACACACCCATTTAGCATAACTCTCCTTATGATGGTATTAGTTGACTTCAGGCATTTCTCAGACATTAACCAGGCCTAGACAAAAAGTGTGATCTTTGTCTTCAAATCCAGTCATTACCACAGGGATACATGTCATCTACATGTATATGAACAGTCATTAATGCATCACAGTAATGCAACGAGTGGTGCATACATACAGTCAGTAAATTAATAACAGACTCGGAGTGTAAAAATCTATTTCCAGTGGAAAGAAAATGACATGTCAGTGATGCAGAGATACTTACATACAAATAATCCTGACTTTATGATACTGTATTACATTGAAAATTCATCCACAGACCACTATTAGGTTTTCCCAATGTTACCACACATAGAGTCTCTCCACTTGGTTTACTTTTCCCCAGCATTTTCTTCAAGGTTGCATGCGGATGGCTCCGTCTAAGCGAATCACCTCACCATTGATCATGGGGTTTTCTGCTATCGCAGTCACAAGGTGAGCAAACTCAGCTGGATCTCCCAGACGTGAGGGAAAGGGCACCTGCCTGGCCAGGAAGTTCTGAACTTTCTCGGGTAATCCCGCAAGCAGGGGTGTGGAGAACAGGCCTGTATGCAAAAAGAAAATCATTCTAAAAGACACAACAAATATCAACAACATACCTTAAAAAAATGATGTTAAATGTACAGATGGGTCTTATGATTATTGACCTGGGGCAATGGTGACAACACGGATCCCCATTGGTGCAAGGTCCCGGGCAATGGGAAGAGTCATTCCCACAATCCCACCCTTGGAGGCAGAGTATGCAGCTTGGCCCACCTTAGAGAAACAGACAATAGTTAAACAACACACATTAAAATCTGTTAAAAGCTATATTCATGAATAAGGAAACATACCTGCCCGTCAAAAGCTGCAACACTGGCTGTGTTGATGATACAACCCCTGTGCCCATCAGTATCAGGCTCATTTTTCCCCATCTCCCCTACAGCCAGTCTGATCACATTAAACGTCCCAGCAATGTTTACCTTTGATACACATCATTCAAATGAACGTGAAGATTCATACAAAATAACCATTAAACTACAGTCATTTAAATACTTCCTTAAATTTAGCTTACAGTGATAACACGAGTAAAGTCCTCCAGGCTGTGAGGTAGATCCTTTTTAAAGTTGTATGTTTTTACAGCCACAGCTACTCCAGCACAGTTCACCGCCAAGTCCACCTTGCCATACTTCTCCTTGGCCAATTCAACAGCCGATTTCACATCGGACTCTGATGTGACCTTCATTTTAAATAAAGATCATATTGGAGCCGTGTTTTAATGTGGTCATGTAGAATAGTTCATTATCCATAAAAGCAGGATATATAATGTGGAATAAATAAAAAGCATCACTTACATCAGTTGGGGCAAATGCACAACGGTCCCCAAGAGAAGCAGCAAGTTTGTGTCCATCTGAGCTGGGCAGGTCTAAGATAACAGCGCTGGCCCCCTGGCTGATAAGCCGCTCAACAGTGGCTCTCCCCAAACCAGAAGCCCCTCCTGTCACCAGACCTACCATACCCTGTAACACAGGGTCAGAGCGGGTCACAGTGGAAAAGCAGTAGCTTTAGTTTGATGCTATAACGCATGGTCAGTTTACAGTAGACACATCATTTCAGTGATGTTTCAATATGCAACTAACACAAGTTAAATATCTGCAAAACAGTGAGGATTTATAGACTTTATTTACTGTATTATTAAAAGAAAAACTGGTTATTCATCATTGTTTACCTGGCTAGCCTCATACCTGCTCAAAGTTTCATTCAACTACCGTTAACGTTACTTAGCGCTGAGGCTATAACTTCAAAACATGGTAACAAATGCAGATTAGAACCATACTAAGACAGAAACCACGAATACGCGCTCCAAAGCAACACTTATTAAATTAACTTATAAATAAAAAACCGTTGAGGGCAACATTTTTGAGGAATTCATCTCTCACCTTGACACTTCTGATGTTCGCCATATTCACACACGCCGCAGTTGCTTGGGTGCTAGCGATGGCGTCACAGCACGACGTTAGCGCAACTCAGGCCAATCGGATATAAGGACGCGACCGCCCTTTAGGGTGATTGGCTACAATAAATCTGATTGACAACTTAACAGCATGTCCTCGACCAATAGCTGCACTTCATTAAGTAATCTAAAACCCGTGCGTTAATTCTTATTATTGAGAAATGCATATTTTATGGAGCAATTAATACAATTTTGATTTCAAGCCATATATGGTGTAATAAAGTTACCGTTTAATCTTGGCTTTTATTCAGAAATCTTTATTACAATGTTTATTATTACTTTACTAATATGAGAGTGGATTGAGAGACAACGTAGGACAAATTTTTTAATATATAACAGAAATGTTACACATTTAATTATTAATAGTGTCACATATATTGTCACAATCACAAAATACACAAATTTATAGACTGACAATACACATATTAACCAATAACACCCTGTAACCACAAATACAGTTATGACTGTCATTTAAAAATAAATTTAAGATTTAAAGTCATTGTGGTAATAGGAAAGGCAGATGTAGAGCTATATACACAAGACAGTACACACACTTTAAAAACAGAACACATACTGCATGAGAAAACTGCAGCCACCCAGCAATCCTGTTTTACTGATGTGATGCATCTGATGTGATGGAGCAGCTGTGAGAAAGACAGTAGGCTGTATAGTTATCTCCTAGATCTGGTGTGATCCCAAACTATACAAACTACTACCTCATTCCACAGCCCCCAATACTGCCGTCCCCTGTCTGATGCCCTGAGGGGTTAAGAGAAGAGGCAGAAAGACATGTCAGTCAATAAATTGTTTATTTTATGCTATTTTTAGTTCAAATTTAATGAACCACCTTGGCAATTGCTAATTTGATTTTCATAAATCCCACAGCGAGAAATTGTTGTCGTCATTCCTTAACCCACTATTAACCTTGTCAAACCAGCATACCACGAACTGTGGACAGATTTCTGGCAATGCAGTTCATCTTTTGCAATATGAGTCATGATACCATGAACAACAGAGAGATTAAACAAACGTCACTAATCTGGTGCTGCTACTCTGCATTAGCCTGTTTGAATTAAAGTCTTCATTTAAAGAAAGAAAATATTTCTATTTATTCATTACAGAGCGCTGTTGGAGTCTAAACTCCAAAAACAGACCACTTACTGAACAATTACTTAGAAATAAATAATAGAGAAATACAACATGCATAGAAACAATACAGCCTTGGTTATATCCATTATGCAGTGTTTTGTTTGTAATGATGATGCAAGAAATGCAATCGTCCTGTCAAGGCCGTGTTTAAGACTGTTCTTTGAGTGAAATGAACACTAATGTATCTATTTGTATAAAATGATCCCACAAACACTACACAATAATGAATACACGTCACAGAGAAAATGATTGATGCTCGTGTGATTCCCACACGTGCAGTTTATGACAGCACTTAACACCAAAATGATCCTGTGTGACTATATCCATATGTTCTCTATTATTACTCGTGTACTAACTTAATATTTCTATCAGGAATCAACAGCTGGCTATTTACAGCCAGTATACAGACGTCAGAATGCATGTCATAGTCATGTTTTAAACATCTCAAGTAAACTAGAATGTCCGGCAGTCAGATTAAGTTTATAACAGCAAGCGAGCGTATGTATAGCCAGCCTTTTATCATGAATTTCCAGTTTGCAAATCAGATCGACACCCTAACCTAGACTGACTTAACGCTTAAAAGCATCTGTCGGCAAACCTTTCAAATAAATGCATACACATGCATGCATAAACTAGTTAATTTTCTCATGACATTACACACATACTCTGGATAGCTAACGTAGCCTACTATTAAAGTTATGCTATCAAATACAAAAAATGGCGGTTGCCTCGCTAATGCACCAGATATGATAATGGAAAAAGCATGGCAAAACGAATTAACTCACCAGATTAAAATGAAATGGCTATGCAAAGGCATAATGGAATAAAAGATAACGGCTCTGCAGCAATACCAGTTGAAAAGGGATCGTGGTATTTCGCTCACCTGAGACCGTGACTGTACAATACATGATACCGCCATCTTACATCACCAGCAAGAACCGAGCTACACGAGCTGCAGACGCGCGGATACGCTCCTCGTGTGACCTGCCCCTTGAGTGATCCGATCCTCCTTCCATTCAGTTCATTGGATAGTCAACTTGACTTTAAAGTGTGCGGTTAACTTGCGGCTGTCAGATGTCACAACAGCTTGCAGGAGCGAATGTTGATATTTTAATGTTATGACAGTCTATATGAATTGAATACATACAATGTTAAAAATTCAATGCAAAATTGAACACTGCTCCTTTTTATGAGAGATGTAACTGTGCTTCTCATATAAAAACCAACGATGACACGTTCTAGATGATACACTGATGTTTGAATCTTTATAATCATAGAATAAATATAGCAAAATAACTTTTGTTTATATTTATTTCAGCAATACATTTTTCATTTCTAACTCAGTAAACTGCAATATTCATTACACTCGTTCACAAAATCATTCTTTATAGTTTAAAACAAATGTAAATTCAAACAATCACTACTAACAGGTTCTCCCTGTTATTCATCACTTATTACATTTACTTGGTAACTGTTACTAAAGTCACTGATTGCTGCTGTAATTCGTCAGAGGAGAACTGGACCTTCCTGCTGAGACTGGTTTCTCCAGAGGTATTTTTCTCCAATTATTCATCATTGGAGTTTTGTTTTTACTCACCGGGAGACTACTCATGTAATATTAACTTTTGTAAATTCCATTAGTCCTCTCTGTTTTTACTCTTCACACTAAATTTTCCTCTTTGTTTCCTTATTCCATGTAAAGCTGCTTTGAAAATGCAGCATTGTAAAAAGTGCGATATAAACACATATTTGATTACAGAGAAATAAAACCAAAAAACAGTTTTACTAAAAGAATAAATTTTATTTCAGCACTGAAGTCATTTCCCAACCATTCAAACATGACTGCCAACTTTGACTCTCTCTCTCTCGAGCCTTTTGGCTTTCCCCCAATCCATTGTGAAATCAGACCACAACAGCAAGACAAATTAAAAAGAAAGTTTCTTTCCAAACAATCAGGTGCTTTCTTTATACTAAAAATGAGAAATTGTTAATAACGATCATAACCATAACAGCAATAATAATAATGAACTTTACCCTTCACTTCACAAGTTTTTCGGAGATCTTGATGCATGCATCAATGCGTTTGTGTTGATGAATGGATCAGTTCCCAAAGAATAAACGGCAGAATGTGTTGCCTACAAATGGATGGGCTGACTTGACTGTCGTGGGACTAAGGGGGGGCCACATGCTACACAGCAGTGGGGGACCAGAGAAAAATAAAAAAATATTTTCATAAAGTGTAGGATGTCATTGGGCCAATGTACACAACACATTGCTGTTATCAGACTAGGATTGAAACCTGTCAACATCATTTAAGAGCACACATGTGGTCCTGTGGAGTGAAGGGTTACACAGCCAGGATACAGGGTAACAGTTATAAAGCAAGAGTCAGATCTGAGGTCCAGACACAAATCTACAGGAATGCACAGGCAAAACTCTTTACCAAAATAGCTTTTGTTTGTGTATATGGTTACAGTATGTGTTCACACTTAACCTATCGATGACTACCATTAAATCTACATATTCCAGAGGGACAGTACATGTACACGGGAGTTAATGAAGTGTTCTAGGGTTAATCAGTATCAAGAGCTGTGTCCAAGGCTCCACTTGAGAGGACAAAACTTCATTTTAGCAGTGAAACTGGACAACACAAGATTCAGCCTCTATTCACCAAGATGATGTAAACACCACATTTTCTTTCATTTGTATCCAATTATGGACATTTATTTTGTAATTTAATATAGCAACTTATTCAATCCGTGTAAATGTGTATTATGTATACAAGATCTACAAAGAGATGTAGCTTTCAAAATTTACTTTAGTTAAAAACTAACCAGTTGCACAGACAAAATTTTGAGTAACATTTGCTTAAAAAGAGAAGTCAGTAATGTTATTACATCATAATGGCAAAGTGGTGACAGTTACATCATAATGGTGAAGTGACTTAAAACAATACCATACAAAATACAGGTGAGGAAAATTGCAATCATTACAGTTAAAAATATCTAGTTGTGCTAAGCAAATTTTAATACTAAATGTAGCAACGGTCAAAGGAGTAGCAGTTGTAATAACATTAAAAAGTAAAACAATTTCACAAGTGAATGAAACCAAAGATGGTAAGTAAATTTCTTGGTTTACTGTTGAGAATGTTACCAACTCTTGTCTAAAATTACTAACAGACAGAATATTAGACTAATCATAAAAGTTAAAATCTCTCACTGTTTGTATGAATAGGTAAGGGGAGCTGCTGCAGGGGTAAAAAGACCAAAAAATATATATGAATATAAAGAATAAACCGAAACTAAGAATACAGAAATGTTTGGACATTAAAATTTAAGATAATAAATGCCCATGACAACAGTGGAAAGGTAAAATAAAATTGGGTAATAAAGTAAGTAAAGTACATGAGCAAGACACAAATTTTGCAGGTTGTCATATTTATCAAAACTGGGCCCAACATCTGAAGCAAAACGATGGCCGTCTAGAGAGGCTAAAACAAACCTCACAGATCTCCAGATCTTTCTCATACAACACAAGGGTTACCCACATATTGATATCTGTTGCCAGTCTATTTTTACTCTCACACAAGCTTCTTGATAAATGATGAATGAAAGACAGTTCAAGCAGCAATCTAGAACAAAGCAATAAAGCTTTGAAGACGGTAACTTTGGAACCAAGCGTCTGACAAATTAAGTATCCAAATAATTAAACAAGAAATGAACACTCTGGACAATACATAATCTGAGTATACTATAGTTACTCCCTCATACTAACTGAAGTCTCTCTACAGGTATAACAGAGATATTGTGTAGGAGAGAGAGAGAGAGAGAGAGAGAGAGAGAGAGAGAGAGAGAGAGAGAGAGAGAGAGAGAGAGAGAGAGATTATATCTTATTTGGTGTGTCTGTATATTTCGGTTTATGCTGTTTCTTAGATTACACTTAAAACTAAATGTGAGGGATCTATTGATATTCTATGACAATAAACACACTGAAAAACTGAAACTGTTTTAAATCACAGACAGAAGAGGATTGAATGTTTTTTAAAAGGATCTATCTTGTGTTAACATTAATGGGTATGTTTCTGTATGCATGTTGATATACACTATTACATGCAGGAGATCCTCTCTTGAAAACTAGCACTATTGTACTTAACTTGTAATAAAAGGTGACAACCTAAATTTAAGGTTTAAAACGTTCTAATGTGCATGACAGTGTACCATATTAGTTCAAGAACACTACCTGTCGTGTTATCGTCAAGATTATTCTACATCTGTCCGGTATGTCCAGTACTGTCACATATTCTGAGACCGATATCTCACTGTCTTTTGTAAATACGAATGTTAAACTCATTTTGTGTCACAAATTCTACATGCATGCTCGATGCATTATTTCTGATGAACTGTGGTTTGATAGCGTGTTGACAGGTCTGGGTTTCTCGAAAAGTGAAAATTTGCAGAATATATATAAAGAGCTATAATGGGTGTCTTTCATAATCTGATTTAAAGAGCTTTCAATATATTTTAGTGGCACTAAATATAATTATATTTATTAACTTCTTATCTTAACAAAATAAGGTGCATCTTATGACTTCATAGAAAGCTTTGATGTAATCTTGACATTGTCAATTGTACAGATTTAAAACTATGATGACTAAATGTAATAACCTCTCAAGTGTATTAGGTACTCTTTACAAGTTCATTCCAACAAATCACTGTAACGTAACACGAATTTAAATGTTTTTAAAATATGGATTTAAAACATTAAATGTCAGTTGAATTACTTTCCTAACCATCTGATGCAAAATGGTCAATCTAATGGCAAGTGGGGCTTTTACCTTCAGGATGCTTCAATTTGCTTTGATTTTGAAAAAGCCTATTTGCCTCAATAGAATATCCTTCTGTAACACAGAAATGCAGTTTATAGGACAGTCACAAAAACGAGACTAGACGGAGAGATTATTGTCACAAACGGTCTGGAGCACTGACTTTAAATGACTTTGTCACAATAGAAGGTGATCCTACAGTGCGTTCAGTAATTACTTTCAATTATTCCGAATGTAACAAAATTTTCTATGATTTTAGCGATGGTGGGAGAATGCACATGCACACAAAACATCCACATGGTACACATGCACAAGGCACAGAGAAGACGGGATCAACAGGAGGGCCACAAAAGCCGAACCGCTGAGAAGAGAACTTAATTTGAAATAAAACGTTTCACCAGAAAGCATAGTGAAGCTGAGAGATGTCGAATCAATGGCAGGTATTCAAAAACTGTCTGAGGGACTGTGTGCATTCTCGACCACTGATAAAATCACATTGTTGCCTAACAGGATCATGTACATTTGGGTCTATATACAATCAGCTGGGATGTCGAACAGTATCACGGTTCACTCTGAACACACTGTTTCGCTTCCTCCCTCTCTAGCAGAAGCCTCGGTTTTTCTTTATCCTGGTTCGAGGACAACCCAGTGTTTTCATTTTTAAAACAAAGTGCAGCTACAACGCACTCAGTTCTCACATTCAGATGGGTTGGTGCCAATTTGTACGTCATACTGGTAAACAACACGCAAGGTAAAAGCTTATCTGGACAGTTAAACTGTCAAAAACTCTTTATAGGGCAGTACTGTCTTATGATAAATAATATTTTAAGTGCTTTATGTTAGAATACAATCAATTTTCAAGGGCATTTCTTCCTCTTCAATAAGAGGAGCTTGCATATCTAAAATCTCAAGCATAAGGTGCTTTAAATATTTCATTTATATCTCTTTTAGTGGATCGAGTTGAACTGCTGCATTTACTAATCCTAAAGGGGACGTGGGCTCACAAACCGACAAGATCGGCACAAATCTATGTGAAATAAATCGCTACGCGATGGTAAGTGCAACCATATCCGACTCTCTCTGACGTTCAATTGTTCTTGCTCATTCTCACTCAAACAGGCCTCTAAGAAACATGTCTTTATAAACCTCTCTAAGCCTGAACTTTAAGGGCTTCCCATGGCCCTCGTATTAGACAATGGCAACTTCTTCACATGAGCTTCACCCTTCAGTAAAGAAATGGCCAAACACAAAACAAAAAAAGGGACTACCATGTGTGTGTGAATGCACACTGTGACATACAAATAACAACCCGTGTTTTCCATCAGTTTTCATTCTTCTACTGTATTCAGGGCAGTGTTGTCATTGAATCCTCCCTGTGGTGCACTGCTGTGCTACTTAACACGGTGCAACAGTGTTCTGAATAGGTATTTTTAAAATATACTTTGGGCAATAAGGGCCTTTCGTAGCCATTTTAGGCAATCATAGATATATCATAGACACCACTTATATACCAAGGGTAAATTAACTAAATGACACTTAAAGAGCTTTTCACTATGCTACAACACCGATTGGACAGTGGAAAAAATGAGGTCCAGAATCCAAAGATTCAGGGAGCTGTGCAGTCGAGGGTTGTGATTCAAACTTTCTAAGTTTGAAACCAGAACCGGCTCGTAAGGTGACACGGACCACATTCCTGTCACTGTCCACCTGCTGTTTCCAGCGTGTGTAGCGTCTTACATTATATCATGATAACACAAAGTGGCTACTGTGCCCTACATATTTAATTTAGCAAGGAAAAGGCAGTCAACCTTAGATCATTCCCTCTCACGCTCTTGTTCTCGTTATGGGATATAATTACTCCTCTTTCTGTAGTGCACCATCTGATGGGCAGTCGTCAAGGCAACAAGGGGCCTCTACCTCCACGCCATCTCCTGACTGGTTGTCTCTGCTGGCTAAGGCACACTGGATTGGCTGGGCCAGTGGTGGCAGGTCAAGGGCTTGACCAGTGGCGCTTCCTGAAGAGCTGCCGTTCAGCTGCTGCGATACAGTCCCTGTTCCCTCCGTGGGTCCAGCAGGCCGCCCCACTGCTTTTGGATCTTCGCTGAGCTTTGGGGGGCTTGAGGAGGGAGGTGATGACGAAAGTGTCTACGACAAACAATGGGGGGAATCAATACCAATATGTGAAGATGGCACATTTTGTAGGGAAAGCAATGTGTTGGATTTACCTGTTTTGTGTTGGTGGTCATTTTTTTCCCTCCCCTTCCTTTCGATGCCATCTCTTTACCCCTTCTAGGAAAGAAACACAAAAGCAATATGTGTTAGGGATGCCCCAATATTTTTATGTATTTTCATGTCCTACTAAACATTATAAAACATTACAAATATTCCCAATCCATGAGGGACTTTCTCTACATTTAGTCACTATTTAATGACACAGAATGGACTCACCCTCTCCCTCCTACTGACACCACCTGCATATTGAAGCCCCCTCTGCCACGCAGTGGCTTGTTCCCAGCCCATTGACCAACAACCATGCCAGCTATTTCCAGCTTTCCACCCTGGGGAGGTATAGACTGGATTCCTAAATATAAAAAAAACACTGTTAAACTTGAAAGGCTTTTTATTTTTCCATATGCTGTACAAAAGGTAAATAAGAGGAGTCTAACCTGGGAAGGCCCTGGGCCGGTGCTGGGGGTAATGAGGTGGTGGTGGCATGGAGCCCAGAGGTCGAGGAGGGTACAGAGGGTGCATGGGGTAGAAAGGGGGAACCATGGAAGGGGGAAGGAATGCAGGGGGTGGCAGTGGTGGAGGTGGGGGAGGCGGTCGGGAGAGGTTGATGCCTTCCAGAATGGCCTGGCGCATCTTCTCCACCCTTGAAATCAGTTCTTCCTGCAGGTAGTAAAGAGATTCATTTGAAGAACTACTTGCAAAATAAAAAGAGCTGCACATGTATGTTTAAGTTGGTTACCTGGCCATCACACATGTCAAGTAAGGAGGCTCTGTCTCTGGTGGCTTTAGCTAGCTTGCTCTGGAACAACTTTCCATCAAAAAAACCCCAAGGGCAGCAGTGGTCCCATGGCAGGGGCTGTCCGCATACGTCATTCACAAACAAAGCAGTATCCACACCACTCATGAACAAGGAGGCCAGCTGTACCCCACGGTTGTCCACCTTCTCCACCTGGTATCAGTGTCAAAAAGAAAAGGATGAAAAATGAGGCAAGACTGGCATCAGCCTGGTAAATGTCACAACATGTCATTTTAAAGATAGACCAGATACTGACAGCACAAAAAGAGCTTGTTCTTTAAAAACACTTTAAAAACACATTTGCTTTTTTGTTTACAATGTAGATGTGTGATCTTAGAGATAAAGAGACACATGACTTGCCTTGAGTTCCTGAAGTTGGTCAGGCTCATAGAGCTGGTTGGACACAGCTTGAGCCAAAAAGGCATCAAGCTCATGGCGCTGAAGAATGCGGCCTCCCGGCCACTGCATCATATACCTGCAAACAAACAAAATCTTTACTGTACTGATATAATGTTTATCTTATGACCCACAGCACAGTTAAAACCATTCTGATGTCAATCAAAAAGAGCCTGCAGTGACGTCATCGCGTAAACAGGCTACCTGAGCACGCAGCACATGAGCAGCAGGTGTGATGGCACACAGGCCGGGTTGAGAAGGGCAGGGCAGTCAGAGCGCATGCATGCCAAGAAGGCTCGAGTGCGGCGGCTACGGTCCTCCGAGGCTCTGCCGAGCCACAACCGCCTCAGGTTGGGACACGTCCACTCACGGAAACACAGGGCTGGGACGAGCTCCGGAGTCAGGGCAGATTTAGCTTTACTGGCACACCATTCCTTTACAATCACTGGGGGCACTGTAAAGTCCAAAAATAAAGAGATTTAGATTAAACATTTTGTCCTCACAAAATAAGAAAACCCAAAGGGTCAAAACCAGCACAAGTATGATTACAGTAATATAAAGCACAGGTTCTCTGCTCAAAAAAATCTGCAGCGAGCTTTTCCATCTCAAAACATATCAAATGTCTCTTTCAGTGAGCCCTATATGTAGGCTATACCATAGAGATCCTTAGAGAAATAATAGATGTTACATGCCAAGAACTATGAAAATTTGGTGTAATGAACACTACTCTCCAGTCTACGTCTCAACTCTCCCATTCCACTTACCGTCAATTGGACTGCGTTTGCGCATTGCCAATCTCTCCAATCTCCGCTGGGTCTCAGCCAAGCTGAACAGCACCCCATAGGCATATTGGCGGGCAGAACGGAAAAGTAGCGAGGCAGGTGGCAGGTCTGGGTTGCACTCGTCCTCTATACACACGGGCATCTTCATCTCCCCCTGAGACATAACAGAAAAAATATTGAGAGAAATGCAAGAACTCTCACAGGTATAAACTGCTTTTATGCTTATCAATCAAATTTAGGGGATGCTATTTATTTTTGCAACTACTACTTTTGTTTAACCTAAGGAATACACCTTAATAACAATTGACACCTACAGTATCCGCAAGTGGTATAAGCACATGCTGTGTGTTGTACCTTGGTCAGGATGTGGTAGATCTGTGGGTACATAAGTCCTCTTTTGTGTCTGTGCTCTGCCACTCTCAGCACCTCAGCACTGACTTGCGGAAGGGGTGGCGTTGTGATGTCCATGTGACTCCGTGTTGGCATGGACAGCAATGACGGGATAGACGGACCACTTCCGTTACCGTGGTGAGCGTCCCCAGAGGCACCGCCTCCCCGTCCACTGGGATCTTCCCATCTTGAAGCCTTGTCAGCCAAATGACTACAACAGAAACTCACCGTCACACCATCCTCAATATCAGATGACTAACAAACGCATTATGTACAAAGGTGGGTCTACAAGTGCATGCAGAGACCAGATGTAGACTCACTTAGTGCTGGTGTCATTTTGCTCCTCCCCATCTGAAGACGATGACGATGAAGGGGAGGGGCCTGTGGGAGCAGCTGTGTGATGATTGGGCTGTCGGTTGCCACCTTGAGAGGAATCATATGGGGCAGACCAATCAGCAAAGCCCATTTTCGCAACTAGCGAATCATTACAGTCCTGTAGAGGCTGTGTGGGGTTCTGGCATAAAAGGGCAGGACCAGTGGCAGGGCTGGATCCATAGAGCCCACCTGGATAAGGCACCTTAACACCTGACACCTGGGGTGGACCAAACTGTTTAAAACAGCAAAATGAAAAAGGGTAATCTATTAAGTTTATTCTCAAAGTTAGAAGCATGATCTGAATACCTAAATTACCCTGAAAATTACCTGAGCTTTTCCAGGTGGCATTGCCCCCATGTGGCCTGGAGGTCCACTAAATTGACTAGGCCCAAAGCCTGGAACTGCGAGAAGAGTACAGGGAAAGCAAATAAACATTGCAAATACATACAAGTGACAAAAATACATATACAAAATAATCTGTGGCCTACTGTCTAGGTTAATGTTAGTCTACACCACATTATACCTACAGAGGTAAGGAGAAGGTCCCATGGAAAGAGGTCTTGGTTTACTGGCCACTGAAAAGTACTCCACTGCCTTCTTAAACCTCTCAACTTTGTCTTCAGTTCGAGACTAGAGATGACAAAGTTAAGATGAAGCTTGTACAACGACAGACAACAACAAATTCACAATGGCAAAACCAGTAGATGAAAATGAACAATGCCATGCTTCACCTGTGACTGCTTAAAAACATCCTTGGCCACCGAATCCAAATTCCCAAGATCTTTGATAGATGCCACATATTCAGATACAGCCTTGATGACAACCTCACAGGGTGGGAGAACTAACTGATGAGCCCTTACCTGAGGAGAGAGAGAAACCAAAAATGTAAGTGTGCTAAAAATGTAAAAGAAAATTGTTGCAGAAAGCCTGAAGCTCAAGGATGCTATTGTATATTATATATATTATTTCAGGTATGCAAGACTAAAACTTCAGACATTGTTTTAAATGAAACATTGTGCACCTTGAGTGAGGCTAGAGGGTGTTCTGGCCCCAAAAGACTCCAATGAAAGGCAGCCAAGTCTTCATCTGGCAGAATGTGGTTACCTGTTTCAAAAGCACACGTTCAGCACCCAACCTATATGCTGAAAGACCAACATCATGTGTCCTGGAGTACATACGGTCACTGTTGCTTACCGAGTAGAGCAGCAAAGATGGGCAAGTGCTGGGACTTGAGGCCAAGTTGGCGAGCAGCCTCTGTTAGCAGGTACTGGTGAGTGGTAAGATTCTTGCCATTCCAGGAGAGCTTGAGAGCATGTGAGCTGAAATAGGCTGGGACGTTGCATAGCGCAAACTCTGAGTCCTGTGCGATCAGACCCTGAAAACCGTAGTCTCTGTACAGGGATAGCACCTCCTGGTGATGGTCTTCAAGGGTCTGAACCACCTACAACACAAGGGTGGAAGGAGACCCATGTATTCGTGTGATGTAAAGATAAGCAGTACCCATCTTGCATGGCTTGTAAGTAAAGTTTTAACTAGTGAATATAATTGTGATGACTTTATTATAGAGAAGTAAGAGGCTTTTAAAACATTCCTACAATGACACATAACTAGGTGGGGAAAATGCACGCATAAAACGACAGACTTATATTAAATAATGTATATCTGCAGAAAGTATGCATAACATTTTGTCCAAACAACCCAAGAGTACATGCTCTGCACTCACCCGCACGCGAAATCGAAACATAGCGAGGCGAACACAGTGGCTCAGGCAGGCCGGAGGCAGAAACCAGGCCCGCGGAGGGGGCGTGGCCTTGCTGCCGACGTGGTTGACGATAAGCTGCGCTGTCTGCCTCTGCCCCTGCGCCCGCCGCGCCCACTCCGGCCAGCGATCCTTCCCAAGTGTGCCGTTAAAAACCACCACCAGCTCCAGTCCGCCCTGATACAAGCAGGCCTGGGAGAGCGCCGCCAGATAGCCGAGCATTGCGTTCCACTCGCCTCCACAAACCCAGTCGGTCTGGTAGCCCCCGTAAAGCCGCTGAAGGCCAGAGTCTGCGTCAACGAGAATGCGAGCTGGCGGGGGAGGCGGAGGCAGCGAGCTTGGATGATGGGGATGGTGGTGGTGATGATGATGATGTGGGGGCTGACGGCCTGCTGTTCGTGCGAGCTTGAGAAGGTCTACTGGAACTGCCGCCCCGGGGCAACGTTTCTCCAAATACTCTTGAAAGCCTTGAACTCCCATGTTGTGTTGTTTGCACGAGTGTCTAAAAGCGCGAGATGTCAGAACCTTATATTGAAAAGATTAATTACTCATTCAGAGTGTGTGGACTAGTTTTGTCCTGTAATAGTTAGTTAACTAAAAAACTGAAATGTCTACAATGTGGTGTGTCCGGTAAATTACCCGACAAATGCAACTGCCAACCAAACCCCCTGTAAAATACAGATCTGTGTGGCTACTTTTTACATTTGGTCGTGTAGGTATAATGTGTGTCCATTCCTTAACGTGTTACAGTGATGTGACAATATTATAATCCAAAGTACAACGTATCCGTTTTGATTAATTACAATGTTGCACCACAAAAAAACATAACCACTGTCTACAATGTAACGATGGAGGATAACGGCGCGCACGCTACAGTTATGTCGACAATGTTGGTAACATCAAAATAAATCCTATATGCATCCCATCTAATTGCAATTTAAACAATGACTACGCAGTTGCTATCCAACGGGCTCGCTGTTATTAAAACTATACCTAACTGACACTGGTTACAGTACGTTTTTCTTGTACTGGTTAACAGTTACAATAGCTACAGTTTGCGGCTAACAAACTAGCTCGCGCACTTAGCCAGTTAGCCAAGATCCCGGCGTGATTGACGCGTCAACTAGTCGAGACAAATCGAGGGAAGCCACGATTCGGAATGAGATGAATAATTAAGGAAAAAATAAAGTAAAACAACTAAAATAAAACAAAAACAAAAGCCCGACGTAAGCTCCCTCGCTCTCTGTCTCACTCACGACTTCATGTTGAGGAGAGGAACATACTTTCATGCGACGTCGGCCATCTTGCGACTTCCCCGCGGACCGACAGAAAGTGGGAGGGGAGGCAAGCGGAGGAAAAGTGGGAGGAGCGATGAGCCTCGTTTTGGGGGATGTAGTTTTTCTGTCTAGAAAGGTCGGGCTACTGTATGTGGATGTTTGATTAACAGACTACAACTACCAATACATCTCGGTGACAGACCTTGATGCATGTCAAGTCCAAAAGGAACGATTCATTCAAAAGTTTATAGGGAAAATTGGTTTAGTTGGAAAGACTGTATTGAAGTCGTTGTCTCTGTAGTTTATACTGAGTATCGGAATATGTATTATATTTATTATAACAGGTATTGCTTCGCTTTCTAAACAAAATTAAGAACATAGGCTAATATGCTGGTACGACATGCCACTGAACATGTCTCCCCTCTGTAGGCTACCACATGCAACAAGTGTACTGCTTTGTGCAAGCTATCTGAAAACACTACTTTTGTTTTTGTTTATTGAATGTTAGGCTACATACATAGGCTACGTACGCATACATATTTGTAGCCTATATGTTACATAGCTAGGCCTAATGTTTTATCTTTAAGCACCGTTATATAGGCTAATAGCCTAGTTACGAAATTATGGTTTGTTTGGAGTGGGTGATAAACAGGCATTTGAATTAGTTTTGACTTCTATTAGGCTACATGACTAGTACAGCAAATGTGCACTTTTATTTGCATTTAGCTCTTAATTCGGTCAATAAAGCGATATCACAAAGGGCACACAAGGGGGTGCCAAAGTCAGGCCTTTTGTGATAAAAGTTTAAGTCTTGAGTTTGTGTGTCAGCTGATTGTGAACAGCACCGCTGGCTCAAACGGAGTGCACGGCGGTATATAGCGCGGTGTGAGATCTGATGCTGGAGCGGCAGCGCGATATCGTCCAAAATGTCAACAGTGGCAAGGTCAGCGCTGTCTGTTCCCAAGCGTTTGCAAGCATGGGCCGCCAAAAGCGTAAGCTTCTATTGATCACTTACATTTGACAATTTTACGTAAATAATTTGTTATAAAGAAGCATTAGAAATGCATGTCAGGGTAGTGTGTCCTTGGCAACGCATAAAGCCGCCGACAAGGTCACTGTCTGCTTACACATTACTAGCCCTACAAGTGTCATTTAACGACCAGCGGCTTATTGTAATCATATATTTAATGAAATTGCAATTGATCCATTATCTAAACAATTATTGCAAGTTAAGAGGCAGTTTGAATAAGACATCGTTTATTTACTTGCGTTTTTAATGTGTGCCTTTGTTTGTGCTTTTTTCTGTTAACAGCTGAGACCGGCGGTTTGCTGCCAGAGAAAGAAGTCCACATACACTGTAATATTATATTAGAGTCAATATCTTTCTTTTAAAAATATATTTATAACCATATTTCCATTCATTTCTACATTAATTTACTTAAAAACATACTAAAGTATGCTTCTTACTGTCATTTCACTTTCTGTGTTGCAAATCATCTTTTTGTCATTATCACAGTTTGTTAAGATCTTTGTTGTGGTTTAACACAATTTCTATTGTCTTTGTTTTTTTAATCAAAAACTTCAATACAAAGCTTAAGCTTGAGCTCTGTTTTAACATCACCTGCATTTCTCCTTGCTTGTTTAAAAACGAAAGCTAATTTGTGTAAGCAAAACCCAAGCACAAGGGTTTCCACTGCTTCTCCTTTGACTAACCATTGCTGTTCTCCCCTCTGATTGTCCCTCACCCCATCAACCAACCACCACCAACAGACTATTGTGAGTACTGGTTCTGCCACACATTTGCTTGCAGGGTGTGTGGTAGATTTAGGCATAACTAGTACTGATGACTATTAGACACAGGAGTTATCAACAGGTTTGGTAAATAGATCTACAGTAAACATATTCACAAGGTAGGCTACAGAAACCATTATGCTATACATACTACATTATACTAAATCTACTAGTACTTTCCACTAAAACCAACACTATTTTGGGTATTCATGTAAAAATTGCAATCACATTAATCTCCATGTAATCGTCCTTTAGTTTTAAGCACTACAACCAACAGAAATACTTATTTAGCTTCATTTTGTGCTCCTAAAGGAATACAAATTCTTTCATCATTTATTCACCCTCATGTCATTCAAAGCCTGTATATGACTCATTTTATCTGTGGAATAAAAGTTGTATTTCATTTTGAGACCAAACAAATCCCTCTCCTCTCACTTTCTGGAAGTCTGTGTTGTTTGGTTACCAACATTCTTTGAAATGTTTGCTTTGGAATGACATGCGGATGAATAAATGACAAAATAATTACAATTTTAAGCCCTTTAGGCTTTTGGTGTTTGTTTGTCAATGATTTGATTTGCATCTCTATTCTTCAGCCTCCTCCTGCTAAATATGGAGGCAGACACACTGTGACTTTGATCCCTGGGGATGGTATTGGGCCAGATCTCCTGAACCACGTCCGAGAACTCTTCAGGTCGGACAATACAGCTTCCAGTGTTATATAGTACTTAACACAACAAGTATTTTACTGAAGTACATTTTTTAAGTATCTGTAGTGTTTTTACTTGGGAAAAGAAATTCTGTGCTACATAATCATATGTTTATGTTCGCATGTAATGCTATTCACAGATTCTGCTGTGTCCCGGTGGATTTTGAGATTGTCAAAGTGGATTCAGGCGCTGCTTCTGAGAATGATATCAAAAACGCTATTACTGCAATCAAACGGAATGGTGTCGCGCTGAAGGGTGGATATTAACATATATTGCATTTCTCAGTCTTATCCTTGAAAATAATCAGGGCTCTTTTACAGGTAACATGGAGACCAATCACAACTTTCCTCCATCTCATAAATCCAGGAACAATTTGCTTCGGTAGGATATCTGGAATTATTATGTGGTTAATCTAGATTGTGAAATGCAGCAAATTTGCGTTATTTTTTTTTCACTCTGACAGGACATCTTTGGATCTGTATGCTAATGAAATGCACTGTCAGTCACTTCATGGAGTCCCAACCCGTCACAAAGACATTGACATCATCATCATTAGGGAGAATACTGAAGGAGAGTATAGCAGCCTGGAACATGAGGTCAGTGCGTTTCGTGTTTTTCTCTTCTCACCCCGCCATTAACTAACTTTTTTATGACACAGCACTTCCCCACCGTTGGCAAGTTTTTCTGTCTTTCCATACAGTATAGTGTACAGTAGGGAGTGTATTTGATATTTTTAATTGTGTATATAGATAGAAGAACATAATCTGGGGGTGGGGGCCATCAAAGTTTTGTTGTTTGTAGTAATATGTTGTCATTTTTGGGTGATTCTCTTCCAGAATGTTCCAGGGGTGGTGGAGTGTTTAAAGATAATAACACGCATGAATTCGTTGCGGATTGCTGAATATGCCTTTAACCTGGCAAGGGAAAAAGGGCGACGTAAGGTCACTGCTGTACACAAAGCTAACATCATGTAAGAGTCCCTTCATACCTGCTGTAAACTAATATTAATATTAATATTGGCAAAATATGGCTTTAATAAATATGAAGACATCTTGTTCAGATATTGGTTGATTTGATTTTGGGGTTGTTGTTCCTGTGCTTCATAGGAAGCTAGGTGACGGCATTTTTCTGCAGTGCTGTAAAGAGGTGGCAGCTGGATATCCTGACATCAGATTTGATAACATGATCGTGGATAACACCACCATGCAGGTATGTACAGTACATGATGTTCATATAAGACTGAAAGTAGTCAGAAGTTCCACTTAAAGAATAGGATCTAGTTTGATATATGGTGCACAGTAACCGGTCAAATCTACATTTCTGTTTATGTAGCTGGTCTCTAAGCCCCAACAGTTTGATGTGATGGTGATGCCTAATCTTTATGGAAACGTGGTGAGTAACGTGTGTGCTGGACTTGTTGGAGGCCCGGGTCTGGTACCAGGAGTCAACTATGGCAAAGACTACGCTGTTTTTGAGACTGTAAGAAAAAGCAGAAAACACAAATTCAACATGATAGCTGTTAAAGGGACACTTCACCCAAAAATGAAAATTCTGTCATCATTTACCCACCCTCAAGTTGTTCCAAATCTGTATACATTTATTTGTTCTGATGAACAGAGAGAAAGATATTTGGATGAATGCTTGTAACCAAACAGTTATATATATTTTGTTATGTAAAACACAAAATAAGATATTTTGAAGAATGTAGGAAATGAAAAAAATTCTGGGGTACTTTTGACTACCATTGTACATTTTCCTACTATGGTAGTTATTGGTAACCAATAACTGTTTGGTTACAAGCATTCGTCCAAATATCTTTCTCTCTGTTGATCAGAACAAAGAAATTTATACAGGTTTGGAACAACTTAAGGGTGGGTAAATGATGACCGAATTTTCATTTTTGGGTGGAGTGTCCCTTTAAGGAGATCGCAGGACGCATGGTGTCTTTACTGTTTTATAGGCCACTAGGAACACTGGGAAAAGCCTTGCGAACAAGAATATTGCAAACCCCACTGCCACATTGCTGGCCAGCTGCCTGATGCTAGATCACTTGAAGTATGTTTAGAAATACTCATATTTCTTTAGTATTTCACTATATGAAATTATCTGCACATCATATAATATGGGCAACAAATTAAACAATTATAACAAAAACAACATTTTTAACTCTAAAGGGACCAGAACTTGTGCTCTCATGCTCTCCGTATGGCTAAATCCATGTTTGTCTCGGTTCTCTCTCCTATTTTCTAGACTTCATGCATATGCCGGTATGATTCGAAAAGCAGTTCTAAAAACTTTGTCTGAAACTCAGGTATGATGGATGCTCAGTCAGCTTTAGAATACATACTATTTAGAGTACTATCACTTTTACTGATTCTTTATTGTCTTATTCACTATCACGCTTGTATACTTGGCTTTTTTATTATATAGCTTGTATAGACATTTGTCCCCATACTCTTGCAGTTGCACACAGTTGACTTGGGAGGTCAGGGCACAACCTCTGAGGTGGTCTATTCCATTATGCAGGAGATCCAGAGAGGGGGACCCCGCACATCAGTACAGATCTGAACGTCATGTCTGCAGGTTCTATACTCACAGTCAACGTTACAGCAAAATATGGTCATTTGTTTTGAAAAGGGAAGGTAAATAATTAGTTTTTAAACCTTTTCAGGGTCAATTCTTCAATCCAACAATGCATTAAATTGAGAAGTCTTTTTGCATCGGTTGAGATGATGATTACACCAGAACACACTTGATGGAAAAAGGACAGGCAGACACAGACAGCCTTAACATGCTTTAACAACTCAGGATACATTTCAAAGCTATAGATACCATATGATTCTATAAAATAATCAAATGAAACTATAAAATGCATTTACTTCTTAAATATTATTGTTTCTTATCTTATTTATACAATAGGTTCAGTTAATATCCTTTATTTGATGAGATTTGTGCTTGTCCTTAGCCACACTTTGAAAAAGTATGCACTTTATTTCTGTAGAGAGTTTTATCTGTTGCAGCATTAACTCATGATACTTTAAGCACTTTCATTAAGAAACTCTTACTTTTCAAGATTGTACTGAGATGTTTATATCTCTAGTAATTTATAGACTGTTTGGCTTTAAGAAATATGAGGTCTTCCATGAGGTGGTGCTAAAGTGCTGCACTGCAAGAAAAATAAACTTGTGTTTGCAAAGACTTCTTATATCAGGTTGGATACGTTTAAAGTAAGGTGGTGGCATTTCAGTATGCACTACATGTAAGTAGCTAATGTTCGGTTATCAGTAGGACTGAAAATTGCACTTATCACATGTCATTTCTGAAATATTAGTTTTATGTATACTTGAGTCATTTAAACATTAGTGGTCACTATTTGCATTATTAGTTGTAATTATGTACATTTATTGTTATTATGTACATTTATACTTATAAGGTTTTCTGTAGACTGGGACAATACTACCCATGCTTTAGGATGCATATATATATTTACAGCACTAATATTTTGAATTAGCTGTACCAAAAAGCAACACTTATGTTTTGACCTAAAGAAGTCAAAAGTTATGACTAATGTCACTCTATGGTTATGAGCAATTGAGTGGAAATGCCATTTTGCCATTGTTGTGAAATGTGCAATGAACAAGAAAGTTATGCAATGTCCAAGAGGAAGGATAGCAGATACACATTCTTCTGATCTCATATGCATACATGATTTAAATTATTGGCCCAAATATGGCCAATTTTTCCCAGGGAGTGTGCTCTGGGGGTTAGGGGGGATTGTTACAACTGCGTTTCAACAAACAGAAAAAAGAGAAAACCAGCTTACGAATGACAGGGAATAAAGAGGCAATACTTTACAAGATACCTGAGCACCAAAGTAATTTTGCTCTCTGTAACTGTTCCTTCAAAAGCATTTCATTTGAAAACTATGCTAAAAAATGGCAAGTCCCTCGAGTTTGGCATATAAGGCTTTGGGAAAGTGTTTCGAAAATGAGTTGCTATGGCAGTTTGATTATATTTCCCAGAGGAGATGACTTAGATGCACCATCCATCTATCTGGACCTTCAACATAAACCATTCCTGTTCTCTCAGTCCCATAATGATTGTGTTTTAATGCATTGTTTAAGCGTGGGTCCCATACTCTTTTAGTGTACTCCATATAGTACTTGTTTACTCTTATATATAGTTGTCTAAAAAAAGACAAGTTGCAAAATGGTGCCTATTTCTCAGGCCGTATGTCAATAACAACAAATGACATCAATGTGTATATTTGTGAGTGATCTGTTGCTATAAACGGATGGTTCAAACAAAAATAAACATTTTGAGAAATGTCTCAGTGGTTTTGTGTCTATACAATGAAAGTCAGTGTTGTTTGGTTACCAACATTCTTTAAAATATCTTCTTTTGTGTTCAGAAAGAAAGTCATACAGGTTTGGAATCACAAATGGGGAAAGAATTTTCATTTTTGGGTAAAATGTCCCAGAAAGTGGGACCATTTAACACCATCTCTCCAGAAATTCTGTGATATTTGTATTTTCCTACATTCCCATTTCCTCTACCTTGTTCTATCTCTTTTGAATTTCCTCCCTTCCTTCCAGTTTGCGCAGATGCTGTTCAATGTTATAAAAAAAAGATGTCTTGGTATAAATGTTGGCATTTGAAAACCCAACGACCACGCTGTCTACAGCTGCACCAAAGCACTCTGATTTTTGCATTTCCTTTGCAATCTTCCAAATCATCACTCCATTCCTCCTTACATTCTCTCGCACTGTAATCTTCCATCATTTTCTCTCAATCGCTCACTGTTTCTCTCTAACCCTCTACCTCATGCTGCTCAGTTGTCCCGGGCTGTAGTAATTACTGTAGACACTCGCTGCCCTCTTGCAGACCTGAAGTCATCCCAAATCAGCATCAGCAATCTTGCGCAATAGATCCAACAGCACTGGGAGGTGCACAATTCACCAGCAAAAATGTATAAGAGTCACTGCTTGTTTCAGTGGCAACATTAGGGGCAGAGTGCTGAAAGACCTGTTTCACACTTCAAGGATTCACACAAAACAAATGATCTCGATGTCGATTTTGACTTTTTGGTCGATACGCTTTCTTCTTCCAAGGACCAGCAGTTTTTTTCCAGGAACCTTCGATCCCTCCTTTGGGTTTTTATCTTTCCTAGTCTCTCTAAGAATGTCTGCCACCATCTGTCTGTTTTTCCACAGCGTACTTCTGTCCCCTCATCAGTCTCACCAGGTGCACTGCTCTTATAATCCTACAGTCGGAAACAGATTTAGACCTCATTGAACTTGCAGAGTGCTCTCATCTGTGACTCAATCACTCACGCTCTCATTCACTGATGACTGCATCATCTCGACAGGGTTCCTATTTAGCATTTTTTAATCGAGAGAGCTCGTGTTTTTATGCACAGCACGATGTTTAATAGTTATTCAAGATCCTTACTTTTGCATTAGTGGGTTGAATCCCGTAAATGTGTGTTTTAGATCAGTGTGCCTCCTTAGCTGGGTCAGATATCAGGGCCTGTGTGCTGACACCTGTCGAGCTGTGAGGCAGCATAACAGAGAGAGAAACACAATGATAGACAGAAGCTATGATCATCTGTAAATGTCTGCCATACACCTGTGTGTCATGGTTAAGTTTCTTCCATTCATTTAAAAAACATCATATATATATATATATATATATATATATATATATATATATATAGGCTACACTTCCGTTCAAAAGCTTTTGAACACTTTAAATGTTCACATTATGTTTTTCATTATCTTTAAAAGCGTTTGATCTGAAGGTGTTTGCTTAAATGTATGAAATTGGTTTCGTAGACAAAAATGAAAACAAAAGCATGCTTTAATATTGTTTAAAAAGCATCTTGGGGTGAGACCTCAAGAAGTTGCTTAATAAAATGACAATGACATCTAGTCGAAATATGACTAGGCTTAAGGTGCTAAAATATTAAAAAGTTTAATTCTTTAAGTTGCAGTATACTTCACTTTGTTTTATTTAAATAATTTTGATAAGTTTAGTATTATTCAAAATTGTGGAAAAAAATTATAAGTAAGTGTTCAAATACTTATGATACGATATAAAAAGCTACAGATTTAGATTCTTTGACTATCAATAGAAAAGTAAAATATTTGATGATTATTGCAAAATGTTTATATATGTGCAAAATCAGAACTTTTGGTGTAAACAAACAATCAGAAATGATGTGTACTTACTATTCTAGAATTTCTAGAGAACCATATAGCATCACTTCAAAATATTACAGCAATTGCCAAGTCTAAAAGTTTTTAACTTAATCATTAAAAAGAATTTTCTTAGAAAGTGGGAAAGACAAATTATTATTATCCTAATGAGATGCATGACATATCTAAATGCTGTTGGCTCTGAGGAAGCCGGGTTCAAATCCCGTTCCCTCTCTCTCTCTCTCTCTCTCTCTCTCTCTCTCTCTCTCTCTCTCTCTCTCCTGTACTCTTTTCTTTGCTTCTACTATCTTCTAAATAATAAAAAAAAAGAAAATGTTCATCTCTCTTCTGATCGTGTGATCTTTTACTCTCATATGTAGCTCATTCCCTCTGTTATCCTCCCTCCCTGTGCATGCCCTGAGCATCACACAAGGATGTTTTCTACATTCTCAGGATACCTGACCTCAAACAACCTAGCTTTAGTCAGCACAGCCTCTCCATTCAGTCAAACAGCACATCGACTGCTCCATCCGCTTGTTTTAATCTGTATTTGCCATTGAGAGCACGAGAAACCGCTTGGGAATTTTTCTAATTCTACGGACAAACAGGAAAATTAGCAAGCCTTTTATTATAAGCTAAGAACTAATATATGATGTTTTGAACAACAGCACTGGTCAATTTGTTTACTGTTTTCCTGATATCTCAGGGTTGGGTTGGGTTAAAAGGAATGAAATATTATTACATCACATATTAAAGAGAGAAGTATATCATCCAGGGTTTTTTTATTTTTACTTTACCACAACATGCTTTGCGTTTGACACTTCCTCTAAAAATTAAATAAGATATTTAAAAATCTGCATTTTAAATTGCAGCTGGGATTAAATTAGCTATCTGTCCATCCATTTTAATTTTGTCTCTCTTGCATTTAGTAGCTTCTCCCCAGGTGTACCGTGATGTCCTCCCTTGTAACAGGCCTTTGACAGGAATGACCGATTCACATGCATCATCCAACGTGGCACTTTACAACAGCGGTTTCCCTGACAACGTAACTGAAGATTATGAGGATAAATGTGGAGTGGAGTCCTTCATAAAGCTTTTACTATCTGCTTGAGCAAATACATCATGGCCTCCCCACAATGATGTCGGGTAGGGGCTCTTAAGAGCAAATAGAAAAATCTGTGATTTTAAACTGACCATAACTAGGACACAACAGATGGAACGAAATTGGAGGTGATATAACAGACAAAACCGGAACCGTCCTAATGAGATGCTTTTAATTCTTGCGATGGCCCAGTCGCAAATAACTAGACGAAAACAAAACTCCTCATGGAGAGAGTCATTTGGTTAAGTCCGCCGAGATATGCAAGGAACTGAGCGATTAGCATTGGTCCTCACCCGCGCGCATGTTAATGATGCTAACTGAACGCCAATTCATTAGCGCTATCAGCTGATATTAGCTCCACACCGTACGGCCTGAAAGCTGAGGAGAAATGTCTTTATCACACTCTTTCTTATCAAAGCCGTGTGCCTTGATTGTAAATGGTGGCTACCTTCCTCCTCAGCATTTTCATTCCTCGCAAACTTGAGACCCGAGACGCATCAGAATGGATTCTCCTGTCTCCAAGACTCTCTCTCCATTCATCATAATCACCCTTCTCTCTCTCTCTCTCTCTCTCTCTCTCTCTCTCTCTCTCTCTCTCTCTCTCTCTCTCTCTCTCTCTCTCTCTCTCTCTCTCTCTCTCTCTCTCTCTCTCTCTCTCTCTCTCTCTCTCTCTCTCTCTCTCTCTCTCTACCACCCTTCCCTTATGTTTTCCACGGTTCACGCACCTGCAGCGTGAGCCATCTGCTTCCTTCACCATTCCACTCCTTCTGGAGAACTGCTTTCCACCCATCATTACTCTTTCCTTATGTGAAACCGGTGTAATTACACCGCGGTATTTACTGGGACCTCTTTTTCTATTTCCTGCACAAATACCTGTTTTAATGGCCATATGCGTCCTGGTAATGTGACATGACGACATCTGCCATAATCCATCCGTAGTGTTGGTGTTAATGAAACACCTTGTCACCCGTGTCCACTGTGATGCTTGCGCCCCATTGGACGGATCTCGGCTCGTACCCTAGTGTCAGGAAAAAACACTGTCATGATGTTATTCAGAATAGCAGCATGCTTGTGAATATTTGTGATATTGCATTTATGGATCTCCAATTGGCAGTTATATGACTTTTGTTTGCTTGTATGTTACAACATAAAAGACTGGAGGACTCTTTCACACGTCTGGACGAATGATCCGGGTTTATTCACATTCAACCTCTGATATACTTTTAGATAAGGCTGGGTATCAGCCGCCTCTACGATTCCCACAGAAAACAGAAGTTATCAAGATCGGAAGAGAAATGGGCAACGTGTTCTCTGTGTATTATGAAGCGTTGAGGGAATGAGACTGATGATGATATGAGAAGGAATAGTCGGATGTAATTGCTCAGTTACACTCTGCTCCTTTTAATTAAGCCGTATTATAACAATTTATCAAAGCATGACTAACGCATCATACTGGGAGACGATCTGGGATGACTACATCCGTCTTTCATTAAAGACAAGAGGAAGTGTCCGGGTGTTGTGTGCGAATGTGAGTGTGAAATGGACAAGGTTGGAGAGAAAGGCAGGGAAGCTGGAGGACAGAGAGGACAGCGGCTGTGTGCTAAAAAACGAGATACTTCCTGTGGATATTGACACCACAGGAAGTGTGATGGAGTGAGCATGCACGAAAAAAGAGACGTTTATGTTAGAACGGTGTGTCATTTGATACAATCCATAAAAAATGAATATTTTATTTCTTATAGTTAACATTAAGTTCCAGTTTAAAACAACAGAAAGAAGAAATGGTCAAACTAGGTTTTGCTGAGCTGAAGATACTTCCATTTCACCATACAAAATATGCTTATTATTTTTGGTTAAATCTTTTGTTAAACCTTTTGAGTAATGCATTGATCAAATCATCTCCAGATCCCCAGATGATTTGATTAATGTATTACTTAGAAGATTTACCTGTATGTCTTCATTATGTTCTGATAAAGAGGTGCTTTATTTGGGACTAAGGTGTGTCACTAAATCATCTGCACTGTGGCTTGGTTCATTTTGATTAAAAATTACATTAAACATTTCCTAAATATTCCACAGGCATTAATAAAGTATCTATCTAATCATACAATATTAACCAATCGGGTGCATTAACACGTTACCTTGGCTTTGAGAACTTGCTATCATATATAATATAATAAATGCACTTGCCAATCTTTCTAAACAGGCAGTTCCAAGCGTTTGATAGTGTGCGTTAATGTGTGCTAAATACACAGTTTGTTTTAAATGAGCTGTCTAATAAAAGTCTTGGATAACTGCAGCTAGCAGCTGGATTTGTGATGGACATTTAACTTGGCATCCAGCTCTAGAATTCCTTTTGCAGTATCTCATACCTTCCTCGAAGGATTGAGAACTTAATCACATGCACTTGTTTCAGTCCTCCACCAGATTTCTTTTTTGTCAGTTCCCTCAGACCTTCTTGTTAGGTTACACATGTTACCTCATTGTCATTGGCGTTTGCATCAAGCAATGTATGCATCCTCTGCGCTGATGGAAAATATTTCATGTTCCAACAGAACAAAACCCTTCACCCTATGTACACTGTATATTATAAGCCTATCACAGTCACAGCTCAGTTGTTATAATGAGATAGATGTTCATTTCTGTTTGAGGGGGCCCTCATGATTAGGATAGCTGTTTGTGTCTCTTGAACGGCCCCCGTGTGGGGATCATTAGTCCTAATAAAAGCTAATCGTGTATGAGGATTCCTTTGCTTCATTTCAGTAATTAGTGGTTATAAAATGCCCCTCTGTCATGTGGAGTATTTCATGATCAAAAGCGTACAAACGCAAACACACAGAACACGCATACAATACAGCTTAGTCATGCGTGGTTCAGTTTGTATGTATTTAACCCAGAGAGATCTATTATTGCTCAGAGGTTGCTCTAGCTCAGCACACTTCATAGTCTCTTGAGAGAAAATAAAATATAGTAATAAAAGTATTATTATTATTATTATTAATCATCATGTTATTATTTTTGGGCTAATAATAGGCTGATATTATTATTATTATTATTATTATTAAACTATTATTATTATATTATTATTAGTAGTAGTAGGAGTAGTAGTAGTGGTGGTAGTAGTAGCCGCCTATATTTATTATTATTGTTATTATTAATAAACTATTATTATTAGTAGTAGTAGTAGTAGTAGTAGTAGCAGCAGCAGCAGCAGCAGTCGCCAATGCCTATATTTATTATTATTATTATTATTATTATTATTAATAATATTAATATTAATATTAATAAAATCTTCACTTAAATCTGTCTATCATGACAGTCCAAAAGGTTCACTATTTCCTTCAACATTTTTGGTCAGTGGTGAAAAAAGTAGGACTACCGTGATGAAAAATGGATGTCAAAATATAACACCTCGAAGGCATTGTTTTATCAAAACCATTCAGGATGAAAAAGAGAGGGGGGGAGTCAAAAGAGGTAGAAGGTAAGAAACCATTCTTAACCTTTCCATGGATGCTTAGAGACCCTAAAAACATGGAACAGATTTATCCATTGAGTCCGCTTTGATGAGCCTCTGGACTTTCACATATCACATGAGACCCTCGACCATAAGACCCAGAAGATCAGAACAGATATTTACAAAACCTATCTTGTGTTTTAATAAAACACATTTTTACATCAAGATGGAAATCTGGAAACTTCAGGAGAGCCTCCTGCAGTGTCTACAAGGACCAAAGGGAATTTGGGAGAAATTCTGCACAACGAGGAGGTTTTGCAGATTCGATTTGGATCAACTGCAAAACAGACAAGACCTCTCCTATAAAGGAGTCAACACTGCCAACTTAAACCTTTGGCTGAAAAGAATTGCTTCATTCATACATAATCAGTCCATGTGTGCACCACATGCTCCCTAATAGTAAACACTCCACTCAAAGTGTCCTAATATGTGCTGTCTTATTCACAGAGAGCAGCGGTTTGTGAGCCAAGTCATCAAGGGGAAGTGTTATACCTCAGTCTCACCTCTGGCCATACGCTCTTATGATTCTGATCACATGCGAGACCGCTGCGAGAAGGCAGATATGAGTTTGCCAACGAATATGACACAAGAATAGAAATTAAGATTACAATATTTTAGAATGTGGAGGATATGTCAACCACGTCTGCGTGTGTACAAACATACAGTCACGTCGTCTCTGTAGTGTGAATGAACAGACGATTTATAACCGGGTCACTGACTCAGCACATCATCGCTAACCAATAAAACCAAAGCTTCCAGTTTAAATCAGGACCAGTTGATTTCTCCAGCCATCGGTATAATCAATATATTTATGGTCCTGTTGTTGATTTGGCAGAACTAATACAAAACATCATATTTGCTGACAAAAGCCAAAGAGACTGCTGAGAACGAAGCTGACTTCCCAGCTCATTTAAACTACAGACAAAATATAAATGGTCATTTGCACAGACTGTAATTTATTTCATAAGCAGGTGTTTCAGACATGTGAACGTGGTCATGTTTATGTATTCAGTGTAAGTGTGTAATCTCTTCCATGTTTTAATCATTCTTTTAATGTGATTAATTTCATAGTATAATGAGCATGTCAGGTCTAATTTCATCCTCCTTCAGAGAAAATAAAAACATGGGATTACTTGCTCCGTGCTATTTGCAACCCCTATGTAATGAAGATGGATGAATATCATAGCCATAAATCACTACTGTAATGCAAGAATAGTACAGACTTAGTAACACACCACCACCCCCATATTACCCCAGGTCCAAACTGGATATAGAAAGCATCTGATAGCACTTGACAACATGAGCAGACAACTTGACAGCCTGAATTCATAAGAACTGTGGGAACAAGACGATTGAAACTTGGAAACTACACTGTACAATGAAGAAATTGCTGCAAAGTAAAAATGTTGAAAATAATGTACATTTTTGGGGGGGAGGTGGGGTTAAGACTTTGATATTCAAGAAATTAAAATGCATACAAATAAAATGTTTTGAACGTCAATACTAAAATATTGTAGTTGTAAATAGTTGATATATTATTCCAACTTTGTTAGTTTGGTTTAAACAACTGGATCAAAACGTTTGAATTTAGGTTGTAGTCTAATGAAGATGCAGGGGAGGAGTTCTTGAAGAGGGAGGGAGACTGGAGGAGGAACACAAGTAGCGCTGGTGAATTATGTTTAGCTGGCCAGATCAGAGTATACCGAGATACAACAGACATAGATAATACGATTGATATATGAACATTAGTTTTGAAGTCTGAATAAGAATACAATTATTTCTCATTTTCATTGACATGCACGCTTATTCCAGGGAATGCTTTGGCAATATTCCCATAGCCTATATTTCAGATCATTCCTGAACAAAGTTACAGTGGTGGACGGCGGACAAATGTATTCACTGTCAAGACAGAATGAGTGGACATAGCGTGGACAGAGTATTATATGGCTTAGTTCTTGAAGAAACCTGGATTATATCGCAAAGTGAAGTTCGACTTGAAGTGAAAATACGGAGCTGACTGACGGTAAGGGCTTCTTGATCGTTCATATATATCCTAATGCAGCGCTTTCTTTCCACAAACCTGTCACGCTAAACACGTGCTGTGTTCAGGCTGTAGCTACACTGAATTAATTTAGTATTGCAAACATGACGAGAGTTTAATGCAACATGTAACGATTCAGTGCTTACGTTCGGATCTGGTTATTGAACGTCTCTAAAATTAAACGCTAAATGCGTAATGTGTAATTTCATTGCCTTTGAGATCAAATCAAATTAACTTGCGCCAATCCTCAAACCTGATGTAGCCTACTTTAGTGACAAGTTTAGTTTATAGTTTTGTGTGCAGTTTAAAGCTTAAAATATACGAACTACTGTTTATCAGTCGCGCATCAATATGGGGAAAAGTTTTTAAATGATAGGCTATTATCTATTATTATTTGTACGCAGTTAGCATTTTACGAAAATGCGTTTTAAAGTTTAAACCACAGTTGTTTTCCAGTATCGTCTATAGTACATGGATAAAATAATTAATTTATATGCATAGGCTATTTATGTACAAGGTATAGGCTATTATATGTTTTTGCGCTTCATCGCTTTGAGTTAAACGCACCTGCACTTTTGAGCAGAAGTCTGGAAACACACACACACACACACACACACACACACACACACACACACACACACACACACACACACACACACACACACACACAAACACACACACACACACACACACCATTAGTGTGTTGATTGACACTAATGGATCTTGATTATTTCCCTCAAGCTAAATGAGGATTGTGAACTCCATCAACGATATATAATCTACAAACATTTAGAGCTTTCTTTTAATCTTTTAATAGAAATAAAGCATTAACTGTACTAATTAAAACATTAAAATAAATTATATGGTATGGTAAACGTGTTTTAATTGTTCATGACTTAAAAAGAAGTTATGCAGTAGGACATGTTTACATTATGCAGATTCTCCGCATCTTGAGTCAACACAAATGATCTGCTTTGGTTGAACCTGTACAGTTAGGCTTTGAACGGACTTGCATGTTCAACAGTCTTCAAATGTTTTTTCCAAATGCAAATGACTAATCTGAGAAATAACTTCTGGACTCACTTCTTCCAAATGTTTTAAATATAATGTGGGAAGTTGTTTTTAGCTTGTAGGAAAGCACTTAATCTGACCTGATCTTATTAGCGTGGAATTGTGAAACATCATATGGCATAATTATTCTGCCGTGTTTTCATGTATTTCACAAAGTGAAACAAAGCTTCTCTTGAAAGGTTATAAAATCAACTGCTGCACTTTAAGTTATGGTTTCATGTGCCTTAGGACCATGCAATAAAGTAGCAAATACAGGGTACGAATCATTTGCTTTTTGTAGTTTCTGTTGTGTCATTTGAATTGTTTCGTCTCAAAAAAAATGGATTTCTGTTTGGATGTAACTTGTTAGACTATAAACTACACATGGCAAGTTAATGTGTAATGTGTATTTATTTTTATTTTTACTTACTTTTTTGTTACCTGTACCTTGTCACTTTTTTTAACATGTATGTGCACTGGAAGCCTCTGACACCAAGACAAATTTCTTGTGTGTGTAAGCACACTTTGCAATAAAGCTCTTTGTGATTCTGATAAGTAAAGCAGTCAGTATCAAATTTTTGTGCTTTTTATTAAGATTTTTGTGAAGTCCACTTCTACAAACTCAAACTGTAAAAAATGTTGCTGTAATTATGCAGCAGTTTGCCAGTAATTTACTGTAGATTAAGTAAATTAAGAAAAAAACTATAAAATAACAGCCATTCAAAGCATTCTGGGAGCCAGAAATCTGAAAAAAACTCAGAAAAAGGTTGATGAGGATTTTTAGTTCCCAGAATGCTTTGCATGAGGCTGTTATTTTATAGCTTTTTTCTGTAAAGATAAAAACTTGTTAATGTTTAGTGTTCATTTATCTTTGAAAAAAATGGTTGCCAATAAATTAGATAAAAATAAATCTACAATAAGTTACTGCTGCCAGTAATACTGTAATTTCTACAGAGTTTTTTAAAAGTGCATCTTGTATAGACTTTTATTCAAGGAGACTTATTGCATATTTATAAGGATCTCTATTGTTTGGCCGATATGCTTTATATGCTTTTGTGTTTTTAATATGTAGCCCTGGAATTATAGGATTTTGAAATGTTAAATATATGTGAGTGCTTGCATGTTTTTGCATCTCTTGCGAGGAAGAATCCACTTATCATTGGTCTCATTAACTTACTTTAGTATAGAACTTTACTGTACCATTGTTATACCATACTATAGAATATACTACTGTGTACTAGAGCAAGAGGAGAGTATGGAGTGGTTTAGAAGAGGCTCTGGGGTGAGAGCAGGATACTGAACATGAAAAGATTGTAATGTTGGACAAACAAAGAGCAAGCAAATGAAAATAGGTGGATCACTCAGTAATCCTTCCTGTGGTGTGGCCATTTCCCTTTGATAGACAAGGATGCTAAGGAAGTAAATATTAAGTAGTTGGCTGTAGCCCATTACCCAAGTGTTCCTTTTTATATGGAAACAGGTTTTTCTTATTATTTCCTGATTTCAATGAAACACGTTTTCCAGATTTTCAATGTGGCCTCAGACTTTTTGACCCCACTGTTTATGACTCGCAGGCAGTTATGTATATATTAAAAAGAAGACACGCAAGTGAGCCACTGTGCTTAATTGCAGCTTTTCTTTACGTATACCTCTCATCTCTTCTATTGCACTTATCATTTCCTGACATGGCCGTTGCGCTGTACAGTAGCTTCTTCCTGCCGTGTTGCATTCCTATAAGCCGTTCTAAAGATAGGGATTACTTTCCACACACTTCTTCACCTAGTCCACACACACACACACACACACACACACACACACACACACACACACACACACACACACACACACACACACACACACACACACACACACACACACACACACACACACACACACACACACACACACACACAGAGTAGTGCACTGTGTCCTCTTAAAACTGGTCAGTACGTGCTTTGTAAAAGACGAATATAAAAGAGCACTTAAAACAGTGTCATAAGTAAACTTTAAAAAAATTATTTTAAAGGACAAATTTTTTAATATAATTTTTTTTAAATAACTGTAGAGCCAATTCACTGTAAAAAAAAATGTGTTGGTTGAACTTAAAAAAATAAGTTACCTGGTTGCCTTAAAATCCCTAGCCAAAGCGTTAACCAACATTTCCAAGCCAGATCAACCCAAATTTTTAAGGCCAAAATTTATTCAAATTGAACCAACAAAAAACTTATAAAATAATTATTTACAGTAAGAAGACAGTTGAACTGTCTTGTATGTGGGCATATATTTATTAAAAGCTATTTAAAAATAATGAATATAATATACATACTACACAGTGTATAAGCATACATATACATACTGTATATATATTTAAGAACACAATCCATCTGTGCACATTTCATGATATTTTAAATATATTTGACTATTAATACTATTTTTATTCAGTGTGGAATAAAATTGTATTCATTACTCAAGCAATTCATCATTTATTAATTATATAAATATTCATCATATTATCTTCCTTTCTTCATATCAGCTTTTTATAGTCACTTTCACATCTCTTTCTTATCTCTTGACTCCTTGTATGTATTTACTTTCTCGTCTCGCTTTCTTTCACCTCTTGTTTGTTTACTTATCGATGTGTGAAATAAAAGGGGCATTGACTGACCCTCCTCTGCACACAGCATTGCTGTTACCTGTCTTTGCCTCTTCTCCTACGGCTTTACCGCCTGTTGGCACAGATCATTTGTATTTATCCGCAGTTGAGATCTCAAAGGTGCTTTTGAAATCCTGATTCCAACTCAAAAGTCTCAGCTATAAAGAGGCGAAAGTCAGATATGCAGGCAGCGGGCTAAGGTACAAACTGAGAGAGGAGAAAAGAAGGAACAGATGAGCGGCAGATGAGAGCACTGCTGCTCTCCGCAGTAGGTTCTCAGATGCTTCACTCCAGTCTCCACCTATATCCATCTGCCCCCTTGACCTCCAAGCAAAGCACGACAGGAAACTTGAAATATTTTTAGTGTCCGCTTGATCATCAGCAGATGGAGGTTTGAGGGATTGAGAACACAACTCTATTAGCTTTGGTGAGGTTTAGAGAAGACTACTAAAAAAGATGTTAAATGTTCATTTATTCACAGCGTTTTTCGACCAGAGATCACCTGGTCTGACTTTTGAAAAATGTGAGCACAACCGGATGTGGCATTAGTGAGATCATGTCATATGAATGTTCCTCACACGTCAGTTGAAGTGGGCACACATGCCCAGCAGGGGCACACATCACAGCCTTCTGATGAATAGCCAGCGTTGGCCGTATGGGCACCAGCAGATCTAAAGGCAGAGAATATAAGAGGAGGCTTTTTCTGTAATTTCCCAGGAGGTAACAATGTAGGTAATAGAAAGCAGTTGGGACATGCACAGAGTAAGAACAGACCACAGGCTGCTTGACTTGTTTTCCAGGAGGAATGTCAAAGGAAAGACACTGGCTGGCTTTGTGTACAATGTCAGGATTTAATTAGTTATGACTCTGTAAACAGCACATCTAATATCTTTTATGATTTGATTATGTAAATATAAGATGGAAACCGCACGCTTAATATGAGGAGGCTTCAGAGGAGGAAGAGTGAGTGAACAGAGCAGATGAACATGAATGAGTGAATACAACATCCCGAAGAAAAAAATTACATACCACAAGACATTTAAAGATGTACTTTAAAGGTGTTGTGTGTAATATTTAGGAGGATCTTTTAATAGAAATGCAAAATAATATACATGAAGCATTATATTTTTATTTCCTTAGAATGAATTATTTCTATCAACATACACCGCGGGTCTCCTTACATGGAATTCGCCTTTTTGTTTCTATAGTAGCCCTTAACGGACAAACTGGTCTACAGAGCATGTCTCGTAAATATGTTATCTCCTTAGGCAAAGAAAGGAAAACATGATGACATCTTTGTCCTGTGTCAGCCACCGTAGTGCTTCAAAAGGGAGGGGTGAGCGGTGGAGTGAGCCGTTGGTTGCAATTCGTGACCTCACCATTAGATGCCGCTAAATTGCACAAACAAGACCCCTTAGTATAAACGTAAAAGAGACAGAAATTAGACAATTTTTGGTTGTTGTGTAGTAAAAGAAAACAGCTATAAAAATGTATTTGTAATGTAAGTTTTTATATTCATGAACCCTGGAAGTCATGGAAAATAATCACAAAAAGCAGCCACAAAAATGTTATCTACAAGATCATTCAGATGCTCTTAAACCTTTAAAGCTGAAATGTTTTATATTGACATTAATCAAATTTAATGAAATATTATGAAAAATGAATCTGTATCAATATGGAATATGAAAGACACTCTCAGTATATTTGAAGCACACAACACTGCTCTTAGGTTTGTTATGTGTGGTTTTAATAAATGCTTTGCACTTTCACACTGTGATATTTCATTTTATTACAAATAATACACTTGCAAGGTACATTTCAAGTTGAAAGTCTTTCAGCATTGGAAATAAAATACACAAAAATGAGGCATTGCAAGTGTAATATAAATAAAAGCTTGCACCTACCATTTCAGTTATTTAAGTAAGTACAAATAATTATGGACACCTACTTTAAAGTGCTTTCTTTGTATTCTGCATTTAGCCCTTTGAAAGCAGTCACCCTCGCCTCTGTCATAGTATTAAACACTATAATTGTTCCAAAATCCTGTTCGGTTTTCCTGTTTCTGAAGACAAAGGTAGACTCAATCCCAGGAGACTGCATCTCAATTTTGCCCTTCAGATATTTGTTAAAATAAATTATCTTTCATTACTCTTAAATCTGTTGTAGCAGCTGGGGATAATAATCGAAACACCGTCTTAATGAGGAAAATAGCTGGCGATACAAGGAGATGGGACAGTTTGGGGGTTTTAACTGTTTTACAGGGAGATTGTAGTGCATTATGCTACGGAGGGGCCAGATGTGCTTTTGATTATGGAAAAATAAGATATGTTGGAATGAAAGGGGACTTGGAAGAGAGGAAAAAGATGGTATGGCGTCGGTGGGGGTGAGCTTAAGTTTTTATATCATATAAAGCCACTGTTTCAACTTTTAAAAATTCAAATGATTAAATAAATGGATCTAATATTTTTCAATAATACAAAACAATTGCAGTCATTTCAAACCTGCATGCTGTCATTGAATACAAATGGAAAAAATATATTGAGTTTTCCGATTTGGGTGGACTATCCCTTTAAGAGCTTTCTATAAAACATTCCTAAAAACCAAGACTGCAATTTCATAGGCAATTATATTGGAGACACACTTCTGATAAACTTATTTGATCAAATCAATTTCAGACCATCCTTTACCAAAGCGCTCTTGTAAATGAGCTATAAAAATAGCCAATGAAATTAAATTCATTCAGTCTGATTTCATTAAATTGATTTAGGACTGTTTGTCATACCAGTGTTGTTCTGTTCACTTCTCATTCCGTCTGTCCTTCTTTTTATAGGTCACAGGCATGATCATGGGCTCCTGGGAAGAGAATTTGGGTCAGTCTAATCGTTCCATATTGGGGCTTGAGGGGCCATCAGACATATCCAGTTCCCTTTTCAATCTCAGCAGCAGTTTTGGGGGTACGGGGGCTTTTCTCTGGCTCTTTCCATCAGAGAACGCCACATGGACCACCACAAGGCCGACGATGCAGCCTATGGCCCCTTCACGAGTGCGGGACCAGGCCTTGGCCCAAGCGGAGATCGGCGTGCTGGGACTGGTGCTGGCTCTGACCGCTCTGGGTAACGGATTTGTGTTGTGGGTACTGCTGCGCAGGAAGAAACATCACGCACCCATGCACCTTTTCATGATCAATCTGTGTGTGGCTGACCTCGTGGTGGCTTTTTTTCAGGTAATTTTTTCATAAAGCACTTATAAAATGACGTGTGCTGCAAAAATATGAGGCCGGTTAAGTGCTAGTTGACCTGTATGGATTCACAGTGTGACTGTACATTTGTTCATTATATGACTATACATTTATTAATGTGATTTAAGCCTCAGGCGTGGGAAACTGGTGTGTCAGCAGGGCGTGCGTGTATGTGCTTGCACTTAAAATAAAAAAATGAACAAAATCAGCAATTTAGATGTCATAAATTTACCAAAGAAACTGCATGTGAGGGTGAAATACAACCTCTTTATTTTGCCCCCAGGTGTTGCCACAGTTGGTGTGGGACATTACCGAACGCTTTCAGGGCCCGGACGCTCTGTGTCGATCGGTGAAGTACTTACAGATTGTCGGGATGTTTGCGTCCTCCTACATGATTGTTGCTATGACTGTGGATCGGCACTATGCCATCTGCTGCCCCTTGCAGGCATATCGGGGCGGCGCGCCCTCTCGCTGGAACACCTCCATTGTTGTTGCATGGGGCTTGGCTCTGGTGCTAAGTTTACCACAGGTGAGCAACAAATTGTTTCAGAACAGCCCCGACTGGTTTACTGTTGTTTCACATGTAAACAGCTAACCGGTTCTCAACTTTTTTTTAATCCAATGGCTTTCACATTGTAACTCTCAACTCCGCTCATAGGTTTTCATCTTCTCACGGTCGGAGGTGGCCCCAGGGGAGTTTGAATGCTGGGGCCATTTTGCTGAGCCATGGGGGCTTAAAGCATATGTTACCTGGATGACTATAGCTGTCTTTGTATTACCAGCATTAATCATCACTGTCTGTCAGGTATAGACAGCCTGTTCTCTCACTCCTTACACATTTCTCTTATTAAATGTATAGATTTAAAGGCCTATTTCACCCAAAAATAAACATTTTGTCGTCATTTCCTCACCCTCTTGTCATTTTAAACCTGTATTACTTTCCTTCTTCTGGAGAACACAAAAGAAGATATTTTGAAGAATGTTGGCAGCTGAACAATGGTTGTACCCGTTCACTTCTATTGTAAGGACACAAAACCAGTGCAAGTCAATGGGGAACAACGGTTCCCTGTTACCGAAATTCTTTAAAATATCTTCTTTTGTGTTCTGCAGAAGAAAGTAAGTCATACAGGTTTGAAATGACAAGAGGAGTAAATGATGAGAGTAAATGATGACCGACTCACTTTAATATCTACTGTCTACTAGTAGCTAAATAACTAGCAGAAACGACAAGATCTGGCTACCCCAAAGGGGGCTTTAAACTAAAATGAAATAAAAAATGAAATTAAAGATTTGAACGTGAAGCAAAAAATGCTCACCTACATCTAGCAATTTCAGTGACTCACCCCATTTGATAAAGCCTTGGCTTCCTGACGGCAGAACATCAAAACCACTTTGTCTGCTTTACAAATATTTAACCAAGACCTTTTCGGTTGATGCTTCCAGCTTCAGCAATTACCAGACTAGCCTTTTACCACAGGCTTTCTTTCACATTTCTGTGACTCAGCATCTCTCTTTGTGGATTTAAACAGGCCTAAAGCTCTTTGACAGCATATTGTCAAAAAAGCACTTAAAGGGATAGTTCTCCCCAAAATGAAAATTCTGTCATCATTTATTCACCCTCTTGTCATTTCAAACCTGTATGACTTTCTTTGTTCTGCAAAACACAAAAGAAGATATTTCGAAGAATGTTGTGAACAAAAACCGTTGTTCCCCATTCACTTCTATTATGGACCAAAACCAATGCAAAGATGGTTTTCTGTTATTAATATTCTTCAAAATATCTTAATTTGTGTTCTGCAGAAGACAGACAGACATACTCATTGTATCTGTTTTATATTCTAGGTGCGCATTTTCCGGGAGATCCATGACAACATCTACCTGAAGTCGGAGCGGTTGGTGACAGCGGAATTTAAGAGGAGCTCCGTATTCTTCAGCTTTTCTCCGCAGGAGGGTTGCAGGGGAAGGGTCAGAGAAAGAAACAGACCAAGCAGACACAGCCATCACAGTGACGGCGGTGTCAGCCAAGCTCGCTGCAGCCCGTCTTATCCCTCTTCCTCTCCAGAACACCTCCAAAACTTGCACAGTGACTACACTCAGGCCTGCAGGAACTCTATCTGTGAGCCCTGCTTTGGGCCACTCCCCTCTTCAGATAGCCCCTCCCCTTCCATCACATCGCCCTTGCAAAATACTCCTGTCCACAATGCCAATCACATTTCTGACCCTGTCCATTCTCAGTCGTTGGGAGCCAATAGCATGGGCACAAGACCTAGTGCTGCTTTTTCATTGGCTGGACAGTCGAACACATCTGGGGCTTCTGAGATGATGCTTCCAGATGTGCTTCCAGATCCTCCAGCGTTTCCTCTTCACGGCGAGTACTCGCACCCGCCACCTCTGCCGGGTGTGACAAAAGCCATGTCCAAGACGATCAGGATGACTCTTGTCATCGTGCTGGTCTACACCATCTGCTGGTCTCCTTTCTTTATTGTTCAGTTATGGGCAGCCTGGGACCCGAACCCACCAGATCAAGGTTAGATTTAAAACAAACATAATATTGTATATTGAGAGATTGGGGCTATTTGTCACATGTTTACTCTAGTGAATATAATGTTGAGTGTTGACTACAAAGAAAGCTATGGTAAATTTACACAACTGTTTGCTAAGAAGACAGTTAGAAGCAACAGACAAACAGACAGTGACCTTTCGTGACAACTTGCCCTGATGTGACATTTATTAAAATAAGTACACACTTCTACCTTTGCAATCTTTATTATGTTGACCTCTGAATGTGTGCTCTTCATGTTTACTTTTGATTCTGTTTAGCCATGAGCTAGCAAGAATATGATCTTATTTAAATGAAAGTTTATAAATAGAGCACAGCAGAAAAGTTACAAAAGTATTTTCTCTTTTTTTTTTGATAGTTGATAACATGTAAACATATTACCACAAATTAATTGATTATAACCAAAGAGTAAAAAAGTTACTTCGGGTCAGGCATGTGCGTCTGGTGAAACCGTCTATAGTCCAACTATTTTTTTAATCCTTCCAAGTTCTTCACAAACATTTTTTATCAATCATACTTCAATTTCTAGCAATACATTCCTTACGAATATTCTGAAAACAGAAGGGTGTTCTGAGAATTTAAACATTCAGCTTTAATGAAGAACACATGAAGCAGTTCAAGTTCTTCTGCTGTGTTAAAGATTGCAGGCAGAACTGAGAGGACTCAAACAATCTGGTTTTAAATATGTTCCTTCTCTTTAACACCTGACTGACTTGATGATAGCCTGGACTTTCTGCACAGTTTGACATTTTTATCCTGGTAAACAGAGCAGCATGACGGAAATCAGCCCAGTGCCTTGTGTGGGGAAATGATACGCTAATATTGTGTTGATGTACATCAGATTTGATTTTGTTGCAGATGCATTTGAACTTTTCGAAATAAGGCCTGTCATAAGCACATACACACCTCTGCACTGTAGCATTCATGGTAGCCCTTCCCTTCTGCAAAGAGAATATATTTCCCTATATATTAACTCTCAGTATATAAATGCATATATGTATAAATGTATAAAATGATCATTTTTGTTTTATTCTATGAACTACTAACAACATATCTCCCAAATTTAAATCAAAATATTGTTTCTATTTGCATTTATTTAAAATAAGACCTGGAGAAACAGGTCAAAATAACAGAAAAGATGCTCTGTATTTTTTCAGACCTCAAATACTGCAAAGAAAACAAGTTCACATTCACTTTTAAGCAATACAACAGTAATATTGTACATGTATTTAGAAAAGGTATTTTTAAGTATTTAATATTTTTTATGTGATAACCTCGATCACAGTTTTCATGTGTCTTGTCATGCTGTCAGTCTTTCACATTGACTTTTTGTCACCCCTGAGGTTTGATTTTGTTGAAATTCATTAGAAACTGGACTGGAATGACCACAATACATCTAGAAAAACTGATTGAACGAAAACTTTTTTACATTTTTCGCATGACTGTATATTTGAAAATATTTCAAATTGTACATATCATTTAATAATACATTAGGAAAATCATATATTGAAATATAAGCACTCGATTCCAGTATATGTATTATTTGATATACTGCATTATACTTATTTTCACATATATTTTTGTTTCGTAAGGGTTCCTCAAGTTCATTTTATTCAGTATACTCTTAGTTTAAGTATATTTTTAAGTATGTAGCAAGTACTAGTACTATAATATACCTGTAAGTGTAATTCCATACTAAATTGGCCAACTTTTTCGTTTTGTACTCAGTAAATTGAGGTTTAGGTTTACCACCTTCATCTCTCACGCAGGTGTTGCCTTCACTATCCTGATGCTGCTGGCCAGTCTGAATTCCTGCACTAACCCGTGGATCTACACAGCCTTCTCCAGCAGCGTATCACGCGAACTGCTCGCCCTGCTGCGCTGCAACACCACGCTGTCTCCACGCCGAGGTTCCCTGCCGGACGACTCCACCACCACGCACACATCCACCACCACAAAGGACTCCATCTACTGACCTCCACCCACCCCGTAACACACGCGTACATGCTGATACACAGCCGAGGACCATGAGGTTTAAAACACAACAACCTCAAAACTTTATCAGATTCAGGTACCTGGCGAATACACAATCCGAACTTTCATTAAGATAACAATCAGGTACTGAGACTAAATTACGTGCTTGTACACACGTGACATGACATTCATCCGCATTTCACATGATATGAGACGGGAGTGATGTGTTAATGCTCATGAACGGCTTATGAAGCGCAGCTTATCGAGACTGAGGAAGAGGAAGGAAGCGAAGGATCAGATCCCCACATTCCTTTTCATATCTGTGATTGAATGATTTCAAAGATTTAGATCATAGGATTATATCAGATGTTACAGCACAAAGGAAAGATGCGAAATGCTATAGATGGGATGGAAAACAGAATGCGATCAATGAATGGACAAAAGGTTATCTTGCTGAACTTGAAACATCTGCAGAAGACAAGATGCCGCAAAGCAGACTGTCATACATTATGAGGTGCTGTGATATTTGATACAATGCTTTCTGTTTTCCTGGTACACATAGATCATATATAAATAGATTGTAGAAGACATTGAATTGGATTGGTTTAGACTCCAGAGTATTTGAATACAGGATATTAAAATGTTAGGAGTGCTGGCAGGTTCAAAAGGAAGGTGGTACACTGGGAGTAAATCTACATTTAACACCACATTGCACAGTTGGACTTGGAAGCAAAAAGCTGCACGGATGTCAATAAATCCCATCGTCTGTTGTTGAACATGTCACTTTAAAGGTTTAATGTTCCAAAGCGAGGAGCTGGTGTTTTACACTACTGTGAATAAAAGCTGTTTATTATAAATGGCATATACAGCCAATATGTATCCTAACAGTAAAAAAACCCATCCTTGTAAAAATCTCTTCAAAAACTAGATGTACAGTTTTTCTTTTTTTATAAACTTATATAAAAGTTTGTGTTTGCATAATACATGTCTGTATTATGCATATTCATTTTGTATTTATAAACACGTCGTACACATATATATATGTATATATTTAAGAAAAATGTTTATATGATTTAAATGATATATAAATGCAAATAGTTCCTAAATATATACATGTATGTGTTTATAAATACAAAATTAATATCCACAGTACACAGGCATATATTATGTAAACACAAACTTTTATTCTGGATGCAATTAATTGTGATTAAACGTTTTACAGCCCTAAAACACACACAATAAAACATTGAAGGTGGCAACATTCCAAGAGAAATTATATTAGTCATATTTGTACATTGTGTATATATCAATTTGAAAAACATGATGAAGAAAGTGTGCCTGAATATATATATATATATATATATGTATGTATGTATACATTCATATATACACTAACCAAATTCACTTTACTCAAACCCACAGGTTTGTCACTCTTTTATCTCTACCTCTGATATTTGATTTGTGTTAAAAAGAGATTTTATTGCTTTTCAGTTCAATCAAAGGACCTTTTATGCGCTTCAGAGTAACTTATTTGTACAGAAAACTTTTAAGTGCCTTATTAAATTAAGTATTATATACATTTATGGTCATAACGTGGGGTGTTTGGTCAGTGCATATACGAATTCAACAGTACGTTTGTATATGCTAATTTTACACTTTTATTTTCTAATCCACCTCTTTCAATTATTATTAGAAACATGTTTCCATGCAAATGTGTGATATTGTTCTTGTATAATTGTTTTCTCAGTAACATTTATTTATTGTTTGCAGTAACTACTAACTAGTAAGTATAATAGACACTGGTAACTATAAATTAAACAATGGAAAAATTCTGAGAGCACTTATACCTGCTATTTATTATTTGTGAACCTTCATCCAAACATATGAAAAAATGTAAGCTCATTCAGCACATATTTGACTACACATGACGTGTAGTTCCGAAAATACAATTGATAATAAATTATATTTTATTTTTAGCTCATTTTGTTGTTCTTTTCTATGTAACATGAGCACTCCAGTGATGGATTGTGACTCACATGCAGACAAAAAAGAAACCGATCATATTGCGCTCAATGAAATGCATTAGATATGAATTTCCAGTGGCCCGGGGATAAAAGGAAGCGTTCGCACTGTTTATGCTGACTGGCACATTTGATCTCACCGGAGACGTCAGGAAGACGGGTGCCACATCTGGGGTCAAAAAGGTGGCACTCTGTAGCTGTCATTTTTCTTTCTGTGACTTAGCCTGCCATCTTTTTTAAATGAAGTAAAAAAAACATGACAGTCTATTTTTGCCTCACTGCACTCCAGGTGAAAAAACACACATGACTGTAAAAGGAGATGCTGTGTTTTATTGAGAAAATTCACCAGCTTTTTCCATCTGACATTCCAGGTGTGAGAGCATACGGAGATTCTTACACCATAATGTAATTTCAATAAATGAAGAGTTTAGAAGGAAACAACTCATGATTATGCAACCACACATTCTTAAATTCTGCTAATCTTTAAAGGAATGTAATCCAGAAAATGTTGTTTACGCAAAATAACACCATAAAACAGTACAAAAAGAGACGTGTGTTAGACGTTTTCAAAAAGCCACGACATAGTTATTGTGCATGTACGTTTTTGTGGTCCAAACTTTCAGTACACATCCACAAAGAATAGAGTCCCTGCAGTAACTTACATTAGCTAGCAAGTTAAAGTAAGTCTAGTTAGTATTATTTTGGGTTACCAGTAGAAGAACAGTTACTTGGCTAAACTTATATGTGACAAAGTTACACGACCCATTCAACAAATTGTTTATTTATTAAAATTATTAAACAATGAAGTTATTAAAAATGCGTGCCATTTGTCTAATCAAATAATGCATCAAAAGGAGATCACTATTATATTTCAAGTTAATTTGATACAATGAAAGGACAAGCACAATGCATTGTGGGATACAATATTCTGTGCAGCAAATGCTAAAGAGTAATATTTCAGCATATTTCAAACATAGCAGAGACTAAAAAACAGGTTTCTCTCTCACACACACTATGCAGATGAAAAGCCCCATTTAAAAGAAAAATCTTTATGACCGTTCCACCACTCGCAGTGCCTCCAAATGATGATCTGAGAACAACAACAAAATGTATTTTTGGAGACTGGGCAGAAAATGCATTTATACCAAAGATAGTCATCATGCCCTTTCTATGCAGACCCTTTGGGGCTCATGGCCTTCATATAAAACTCATGAACCAACATGTGCCAGCCAACTGTGCTTGCAGTCATATCACATGCCATGTTTACTGCCAGCAAAACAAGACATCAAAAGTCACAAGGTTAACAGGAATTATGATGAACAAGTTCAAAGAAAAGGAAAGTGGGGGGTACGCTGTGCCACTCTTTAGTTTTGTTGTCCTCTGGGCAATACCGAGAGAGACAAGAAGTGAGAGCATGTCTCTAAAATAGGACTTTGGTCCACTAAAAGTTGATCAGGTTGGGCATGATGTCAGGGTCAATGAACAGAGAAAGCGAGCAACCATGAGCTGTTAAACTGTTTCTTCACTGAGATCAGAGCCTTCACCAAAAAGTACATTATGTAAGAAAAAAGGGAGGGCTGTAGCAACACAGCGAATTATAAATCCCATCCTGTGCTAATGGAAAACACAGCAGATTAAATCTGAGAAGAACAGGCGCGAGGTGGATGCGCGATCAGAATGTTTTTGGTTCATAAAAGGACATGAGATGATCCATTATGATCTAACTGCAGCTTCTCTACACAAGAACGGTGAACATGAGCGGGAGGAGAAAACAAGGATGGGGAGGGTGGAACGGTTCCCTCAGAAATCCATCATACTGAGCTGAAATACAGATACCATCAGAACAGGCTTTTTTGGTCTGGGGAAACATGACAAATGGAAAATCGAGACTTATCTTTTCGGTTTGGAAATTTGCAGATGGGCAAATATTCGGGTAGATTTCTGAGATTTTTTTGATCCGTATGTGCATGACAAGTGACATAAACGTGTTGCTGTAGAAAAAAAGTTTAAGAACGTATTTTCTTGGTGTATTTGCACTATTAGACTTTCTTAACTCTTTTAACATTGTAAAAAAACATTTAAACTCATTAATAAAGAAACAAATTAGTAGTAAACTATCTACAGATGTAATAAAAGAAAAAAAATATTATTTGCCAATTTGCATTTTCAGAGAGAAGGAACAAAAAATTATATGAAAACAAATACATTTCTTACTATAGAGAGAATGCTTCGACAATCTAATAAATTCATGCTTTTTACTAAAAGGTTTACTTTTATTTGTTTTTCTAGTTTAGAATGATCACAGGTTTAATGAGAATAAGGCTACAGCTGCAATTTTAGACAGAAGCAGAATCAATTTTATTTTTACTAATGAAATTTAACAAATCCTTCCGGCCAAAATAAATCGTGAATCAATCACTTAGGTTCAAAATGCCTAAAAACAGTCATAAAAATATTTTATATATTCATATTTTTTGCCAGAACCAGTTTATAACTACCAAACATTTATTAATTTTCATAATTGTAACCCTTTAATTGTCAGTTTGTTTACATGGTGTTTTTAAGAAAATAAAACTACATTTCAGGTAAAGCAGATTTTTGTATTATTTTGGATTATTGAACTCTTATGTACAAAATTAGTGTCATATGAATACATTTGTACTTAAACAGATTTTTTTAGCCAAAATCATTCCAGACCCTAACTACCAAACATTCATTCATTTTCAGAGTTTTAACCCTTTCCTTTGTATAATTTCCAATCATTTAATAGTGGTTAAGGTTTCTGATCATCTTTTCTGACCAATAATAGATGCATTCTTTGTCAGAATCGACTCAGGAACAACTAACCAAGTACCATATGCTCAAAAGAACATTGTTAACAAAATGCATAATTTAGCCGTCAATTTCTATAAATTTTAGAGGTAAACTTTGATTAAATAAATTGAGATGTAGTGGTGGGCATCCTCAGTGGGAGGAAAAGGGAGAACTTGGATGACTCTATACTGACACCTTATGGCAAACTATTTACACTACTACAATCTCAATTAAAATGGTTCACAAAATAAATCTTACATTTTTTCCCTCTGTAGAGCAGTCAAGATTTTTAGCTTTGTATTTGAAATGGTTTATGTAGGTGAAACACATGAAGTTAACTATTCTAACTATCCCAGAGCATTTTCGAATGTCTGCAATAATGAATTGCACGTTTTTAGCCATTTCTTTTTTTTTATTCCTTCTATATGGTTCATCATGTCCTTGAAATTTGACTTGATATTTTGTCAAAAAAACTGCAATTATAACCTGTAAGGTGATAGAGATAATGGTCCTTTACATTAACCTAAAAACTGATATGTCATTTAAGGGACAGTTCACCCAAAAATTCTGTCATCATTTACTCATGTTCCAAATCTGTATACAATTTCACTTACATCTTGAATGGATTGGGAAGGAGTACATTAAAAGCAAACTTTGACAAACTATCCCATCAGGTACAAACAACATTCAAAATTAAATATAATAGGCTTATTAGAGAAAATTACAATTTTATTGAATTACTTTTAATGAATAAAAATGCAATGACAACCACTGCAGGTGAATGGACATGGCAGATCAACATATCCATTCCTTTCTGCTTACATCAACCTCACCCGTCCCATTGGCTGGGGTTAAAGAGCGAGGCATCATAAAAAGGACATTAGACACTGATGCTCTGCTGCAGCCATTCAAATGCATGAAGCGGCATTCTGGGATCACCCACTGAACTGATGAAAGCTGCTCAATCCTTTATCAGTTACATTGTGCAAAGCCAGAAAACCTTATTTTATATGGATCAAATAATGAGTAATGCACATCATTCATATCTTAACACACTCAGCAAATGGTTCAAAGTTACATCTCAAAACGTTCCTAAAATCATGACAAATGTTGTCTTTAGTGAATCTAATGATTATTGTATATAGAAAAATGACTCAAGAAAAAACTTTTATCCTATTTCACCAAGTATGTTTTCATGTTTCACAGGTTTTCTACAATAAACTTATTACAGTTTAATGAATAAGATTTAAGTGGACAATAGAAACTAAACACATGGAGGTAAAAACACTCAAAATTTGGATGATTGAATCTTTCGCACAAAATAAATAATTGATTGTACATTAAATATCTCAATGAAATGAATGTTTATGATTATTCAGGCCTCAGGATCTGTTCGCCATACAGAATAACAGAAACACTCACAGCTTTGAAACAGCTTTGATTGTCATTTAAGATTTTTGTCTCTTCTGACTTGTTGGGAAAGTTACAATAAAGTCCAATTTGTTTACATTTTTTTAATTCTAAAACAAACAATTGTTCATTGTTCATGTTAACTAATAGTTAACTAATGTTAACAAATAGAACCAGTGTTATTGATACCTGCTACCTCAGATGTTCTGAATATTAGTTATTTTTTGTAGGAAAAAATAAGTTTTTGGTCAAAATTCCCCAAGATGAAAAGAAAATTAGACCAGTAAAAACAAAAGCTACATCAAAACATCTCAACTGGAAGAAAAAAGATCAATGGCTTCAGATGAAAGAGTTGGGAGGTGGGTATGTAAGAATGAGATTGAAAGCTGAACATTTTAAGTTTGTTGTCCATTCCATCTCCCACCAGGTAAAGTAAAACATTTTTGGTCTGTCGCTCTCAACCCTTTGGTTGAACGGGGGGAAGAAATGGACAGCAGCATGACCACACATGTTCTACGTATGTCCTATCATTGACTTTCACAAACACGATGTCTATGATATGAGCATACACACACAAAAATCTATCAAGCCCACCAATAAGACTTTTAAAGTTAAAATTAAAGTACAGAATGATGATTTATAACAGACCATTCATAGTAGTGCAGAGTTATGTCAACTGCACCTCATGCGGACTTGCATTGTTGTTGCTAACCTCCTGTGTGCCGATCACAGACCCGCGGTACGGCACCTCTATGATTCGAGGTTTGTCAATGATGCGGGCGCAGCGATTGCCCTTCTCCACTATGCCGATGATCCATGCCTGTTGCCCATCGCCTGGCCCGCCGTCATGCCCCAGTGCTCCAGAAAAACCCACACGACTTGACTTCATTTCGGCACAGAATCGGGCCGCCTGCTCCCGTGGCAAGCAGATCAACAAACCACCTGCAGAAGATGATTTATTAAATGTGTCTAAATCTTCCTTTTTACAGAGACGTCTACACCTAAATTTAAACGTATTTCTTTCAATTCTACATAGTTACTATGTTACTTAAAAAGTTAATTGCAAATGTTGAGATGATCATTGACTCACTTAAAGAGATTGTGTTTATCGATGGAACTGAGCTGTGGCTCTTACCTGATGTTTCAGAGGAGGTTCCTTGCAAAAGTCCAAACAAGTTGCCGCAAGCTTTGCTCACTGCTGCCATTTTTGCAATAATGGGAAGGTTGTGAATGACAAATGCAACATCATTTCGCTGCTGCTGTGCAAGATTACGGGCATGACCAATGATCCCAAAGCCTGTGATGTCCGTGGCAGCGTGTGCATTAAACTTGTGCATTAAGGCAGCAGCTAGAGACAGACAGAATTAGAAATATTTGCAACTAATAAACAGATTTAAAAACTATTAAAGACAATCCTTATAAGTACCACAAAGAGACTTTTATGTTGCCATATAAACGTCTATCCACTGTTCTCATTTCAATGGACAGACATAGGGCATCTGAATTATTACAAGGATGAAAACTAGGCGCCATGAGCTAAATATTGACCCCATTGTTAAAATGAATCCATGCAATGAATCCATGCAGTGTGTACCAGTGCGATTGAGGGTTGCCATGTTGAGCATGGCCTCCTGATAAGCATGCTCCACCTCTTCCTTGGTGATCACCAGCTTTATCTTGTTCCATTTCTCCGGCTGGGGTGAAAGATCAAAGATGTGATGCATTTATAACAAAAGGAATGTTTGTAACATTGTAATGATGTCAGTGAGTGAGATAAGGTAGGACTCACTATATCCATCCACTGATGTGCATTCACTGCTACTTGAGTTCCTAGAGGTTTAGTAAGAACCAGCACATCTCCAGGTACTGCACTGTCAGGCCTGATCACAAAAAATACACATACATATATATTTCATTTATTTCCCATTTAATGCAGGTAAGTTGTAGTTTAATATAAGATAAATGCTTTGTGATGGATGGACAGGACGAGACTCACATGATGAAGTCGCTGGGCTGGCACACAACTGATGCCACCCCTCCGATTATGATCCAGGGATTGATGACTGTTTGTCCTCCAGTTACTGAAGTCCCGCCCTCCTCCGCCGCATCCCGGAAGCCCTTCATCATCAAAGGCATCACCTGTTCTCTCTCCTGAGAGTGCATTGGTACAAAACACATTCAATAACCATGTCTTGCTCGGCTTCCCATACCAGCAAAAACCAAATTTAACACAAGCAGATCCACAAATGTAACTTTCTAAAATGGTCAAATCAAAGAATAAGGAAAATGATGAAAGGATCAGAAAAAGCAGATCTCACCTTCTCATTCATCTTCTGACTGACACTAAGAAGCATAAGCATGTTGTCACACTCCGTAATGCCCATGGCATAAAGATCACTCAGCACATTCGCACAGGCAATTCGACCCTGTAAAGAGACGACGCTTGAGTTTGGCTTTTCTTGTACTGTACGTACAAACTTTTTAAGCTAGCCACCCACCATCATGTAAGGATCCTCCACTAAAGGATAGAAGAAATCTGTGGTTTGAACCAGGGAGAGACCTCCGTGTCTCAGAGGGATGACACAGGAGTCCATTCCGATACCTGCAGTCAAGGAATAGTTAAAACATGATATTGCCCACATATCCAAAGGTATTCATGTTCATTTAGTTATAATGAAGGTCCTGCTTCACATATTTATTAACTCACCAAGCTTTCAATAGTAAGGGGGATTTTTGTTGGATTACTTATGGCCTTTTTTAAAGTGTCAAGCAATAACAGAGTCCATAGTTCAGATGCCTGTATTATACTGGTCAGCAGTTTATAATCAACACTATTTACGCCATAGGAAAGAAAAAGAACATTGCTGACGTTACTGATCTCATAAATAAAACACGACTATAAAAAAAAACATAAAATCATACAACTACAGAAATTAAGGGAAATTGTTTTGTTTAAAAATTGCGTCGCATATTGATTGTTTTTCCATATGTTATAGAAATGCATGTAAACGCACATACAGCTGAACAAACTTTAATATATAGCTCCATCAATATGAACTTTTGGATTAATGTTTAACTTTTGGATCTGAACTGCAAACAAAAAGCATTTCCCTAAAACCGGTTGGTTAACTATCAAACAGAAGTAATGGTACTTGCTTTACCTAGTCTGGGACCCTGTGCAGATGAAACAAGTTGGCCGAATTCAGCGGTCTCGTCTCCAGCCCCCGTCCCCGAACCGCCATCCTCTCCGGGCGGGCGGTCAGGCTCCAGTCCCTGCAGGAGTTTGAGCAGAGCCTCCTGCGGGACTTTGCACCCTCATCCTTTCATATCAGAGAAGGCCGTCAGTCGAAAGCCGCGGTCTAGGCCGTGCTCCTCCGGGTGAAACGCCTGGTATCCCGCCGGGTAAAAGGCTCCATACCCTCCCGCTCCGGCAGAATCTCCTGACTGTGGTTCAGACATGAATAATCCGATTTTTATTAATTCTTCATTCAGAAGGTTAACGAATAGGATGTGGGTGAAAAGAAGAGCGACAAGTTGGGATAGCTGAAAACGTGTTAAGACACTCGGTCAAAGAGCCGAATGTGCCAACAATGTGGACGAGGCGGGCTGGGAGACTGAACCATTTTACTCAGCAGAGGGGGGAGCCTGGTGTCACTTTAGGACACGAGTTGCGGAAGTTTATAGGACACGTTATTGTAAGACTGCTTTTGTAAATAGTTGTACAAACAACAACAAAAAAGAATCTCGCACCAAATTAAATAATAATGGATATAAAATTTGCGATGCCTGATTACACTAACAACAACCATCTTAAATATGAACATAACCTCGTCCGCCATAGTGAGATCCGACCATCGTTGTTTTGCCATAGACACCACACACTTTGCATTCAATGCAAATATTCTGTCAGACGACCCCCAGCTATGTAATTTTAGAAAATATGTTCTCATTTGGACTAACACATGACTGCATAAATAAAAATATTACATTTTTGTATCGCTACAATAAAACAAACTTTATCAAAAACGAGTCGGGAAGGCTTTCAAAAATGTATTTATTCTCATATTCAATGAATTTCATTGATATTTATGACATTTCAAAATACAGAAGTCTTTGTTCTTCTGAGATTTAATATTAATAGCACAAGACATACAATTTCAAATTCTTGACATTTTGTTAGGAAAGAAAAAAACACCACCAACTTTTACAAGTTTGATTATTGTCATCATTTGATGCTTTAACCCTACATTGAAACAGTCCTGTGATTTAATTGCATATCACAACAGAACAGAAGAATGCCTGAATGTGAACGTAACAAGAACTGCATGGTGGACTCATGTTGTCATCTCTGCTGTATTAGTGGACTTCAAGCCTGGATGGAACTTTTGGTGCTGTAGGCCAGGTAGTACACCACAATACCAATCAGTGCTGCCAAGACCTCTGTAGACACCCAGGGACCATTCCATGCACCCTGCATTCACAAAATCATTAATAAACGTGTAGAAAAGCACAGAAGGTAAACAGAAAATACATTGAAATAAGCAGCTTTGTTTGATGCATTGATGTCATTTCCTCTGAAACAGGAAATGAGGGTGGGACATATTGAGTGACTATGAAGTGCAGAATGATGTCATCAAAATCACTGATCCATTTTGGTGGAAGTGAAAGACTGTAGGTTTTAAATGCTTATATCCATATTTTTCTAATAATTTATGGATCACGCTAGCTTACAGATACTCTTAAGGCAAACATATTATATAAAACTACACAAATGCTGTGTGGTTATATACTTTCGAAAGATTTTTGTTATAATCAAAGCACTTAAGTCCACAGATAGTCTTTGTTTACAATACAGATCAGCATGTCTACTCACCCTGTGATCCACGTTGACAGAGAACAATGGCTTGATGGCATCAACATCTTCGTTATTTCTTTGAGCCTGAAATCAATATATTTATCCTTAGCACTATTGAGTGAACATTTCGATCGAAAAAATACAGCCTCAAAGCATTTCTGCATACCTTTCGCAGAGAACTGTAAGACTCCTCATCGAAGAATTTAACCTGATATGTGCCTGAGCTGGCCTGCTTGTGGGGAACACTCCATGAGACCTGGTATTTACCAACATCTTGGCCTCTGGTCACAGGAAACTGTTTGCCATTGACATCTGCATACAAGGCAACACTCTAAAAGACAAAGAGAAGTTTCATCAGTCCACACTTGTGTACTAATAAACTGCATATATATTTTTGGTAAATGTGTTGATAATGCACTCACCTGTGCGCCGTTTGCACACGCAAGACTCAACTCAACTATGAACACAGTTTCAGAGGAGATGAGCGCATCTGTCGTCGTGTATGAAGACGGAGAAATAACGGGATCTGTGCAGGTCTCAGCTGTAGAAAGAAAACAGTGATTACATAACAATTGTTACAAATAACAAGCTGGGAGTCCGTTAATAAGACCTGGCCGGTTAGCAATCGAAGTTAGCCATCGTCATACTTCAAATGAATCAACGAGATGTTGGTTATGAATGGGAAGAAAAACTGTAATTCAAAATATGCTGGTGTAAAGATGAACAAATGACTTAAATGTACAAACGTGTGACAAAATACAAACCAGTACAACGGTCTGAGACATTTCCCTGTTAGCCTCTCTGAACGATCAGTGAATAATCGAAAGCTAAACCACGAACAGTTTTGTAAATGTTATATTAATAAAACTATGGTGACATCATTGAAATTACCTGCACAAAGACCCAGACAGAGAGCCAAAATAGCTGTAATTACTCGCATCATGTTGATCCCTGGACACCGAAAGCCACAGCTCACTCAAACCTGAGAGAAAAAGACCAAACACGAGCGTCCACCCAATGAAAGACAGACAGACACGTCACCTCTACTAAAAAATTGTGTATTATGTCGAGGCGCCCTCTGTTGAAAGCCTCCGGTACTGCAGACCCATTCTGAAAGACCAAGCCATCTGCAAATAAATACTGAACCCTTTTCTAGGACAGATTAGATTCAGTGTATGCATGAAGTCGGGTATTATTTATCACAGCATCCATTAACATATTCTGTTTATATTTGACAACCAGAAAATAAGACGTTTCATCGAATGCATGCACCTTGATTAGTCTGGCTAGTTGCTAATAATACTATTTTATCTAATATATATTAATGTGATTTAATTGTATTATAATTGTATTAAAACAATTATTTTGTATATTGGTTTCATTAAATAAACAATTGTAATGGGTCGTGTAAGTTCCTCTACTGGTAACCCAAAATAATACTGTAACACATACTTTTAACATGCTAGCTTATGTCATTTACTTGTTATTAGAATTAATCTGCAGGGACTCTTCAAAACAATGACATATTTTGTGTGAAATGTTAATTCATTTAAAACCTTCCAGTTCATTACACTTCAAACAATTTTGGAAATGCAATGAATTTATTCACCTTTGATATGTGCCTTGTGATTTTTGGGGAACCTTTTTACACACTGTAGGTGCTTTCATAAAAACAACATATGTTTAACATATTCACACTTTTATTGTTTTAAATCTCTCCATAACAACAGTATGTACAAATTGTTTTTTCATAATCACTTTGGCTGATAATACACAATATTAATACAGGCTGGCATGACTTCTCAAGAGTGCATTTATCCAGATAAACAATTACCACAGATATAAAGGAAACATAGTCACTGTCAGATGTGTGCAGACGTAAAGCAAACATTCACACGTGCATTACATTACACTATGCTGTCACAGAAAGGCAGTACAGATGAGATTTTTCTTTTAAGAGATACATACACGAAGTGTATTGGAACATAGTGGCAACTCTTACTTTTACCACAAGATAAAAATATTTGCTGTCTACGTTTACAAGTCGATCTGCAGCAAGACTAAATGTCCAAAGTCCTCAGATGGTTCTTGTCATGGTATATATTTACCATGTTCTATATTTTTTCTTCTTGTTTCTATTATTGTTAGAGTTCAGATGTTAAGAAAGCACATGAACACCTCACTGGATACAGTCCATGACGTGAATCTGCAGGGTGTCCATGTCTGGTGCCTTATACATACATTTGGGGCAGCGATAATCAGGCAGCTCGTCTTGAGCATCTTCTCGCCTGCGTGCAGATGGAGGCTGGGCCGGATTGAACATGGCTGCTCCTGTGAAGGGTGCTTCAGAAGAAATAAGATGAACAGGTTTTTAAATCAAACATGGTTAATTATAGAGATATTACAGAGACTTTGAAAGAAGTGCTTTTACCAGCTGAAGGTGGTAGAAGTGGTCGAGGCCTGTAGTCCTCCAAGTGTCTCTGTTGCATCTCCTCTATACGTGCTCTGTGAATAAACCACAAGCAGGTGACTATACTGATGTCAACCACTCATGACTGCTGAAAGACATCAGCAAGTACTACCAGATACAAAGCTCAAAAAATTGCTCTTAAATGCCCTAGTGGGATTATGAGTGGGGATGTTATACAATATAATATTCTAATTATGTTCCTCTCTATATTCATACCGTGAGGTTCCCTCTTGCTTGAGTCTATCCATCTCGGCCAGTGCTTTATTCAGTTCTTCCTGCAGCTCCTCTTTCCTCTGATTCAGTTTCTCTCTGGCTTCCCTCTCAGCCAGGAAGTCCATCTTATAGATATCTGCCTGCATAGAGAATATATTGGTATTATAGTGTTTGTGTGTGTATAACCACAACAAGCATTCTGAATGAGGTGAATGATGATTGACACGTTGTATAAAGAGGGTACGTTTGCATTTAATGCACATTTAAAATCCAACAGTCAACATTTGTTAAATTCAGGCATTTCCTTGCCATTGCTTATTGTTATAGACCTTAATGTTGAGCATATTATATAAATAAATAACATCTAGTTCTGAAACCCTGATACATGATTTTGTTTATTTCATTAATTCCTCCAATAGCTCAGGATTTTAAACTGTCCTAAGTTTGGGGTAGTCGTGGCCCAGTGGTTACAGAGTCGGACTCATGACCAGAAGGTTGCTGGTTCGATTCTCAAGACCGGCGGGTAACGGCTGAGGTGCCCTTGAGCAAGGCACCTTACCCCCGTTTGCTCCCCAGGCGCTGCAGTGATAGAAGCCCACTGCTCCGGGTTTATTATGTGTTCAACACGAAGTGTGTGTATTCACTACTCACGGTTGGGTTAAATGCAGAGGTCACATTTCGGGTATGGGTCACCATATCTGACAAATAGGTCACTAATGTTTGAAGTTTGAAAACAGGGCTGCAAGCCTCCAACTAAAACATGAACTTTTTTTTAAGGTTAACCACGTCCTTTTACTGACCTGTGAATCTGAATTTTGACCTATATTTAAGAGCAGCAAGTCCTATTTTGTGCATGCCCTATTTGTGAAAAGTCCTCATTTACATTATTAGCAGATTGACTATATAGACCTATAATGGTGAATAGAGAGGTGAGTATGTGAGTGTGTTCACCTGAGCAGTCAGTACTGGTATAGTTTCTAATGTAGCTCTCAGCTGCTCAGCCTCTTCCTTGAGTTTATCGATGAGTTCCTGTTTCAGGGCCAAAGCTTTCTCAGCTTCTGCTAACCTGTTAGCAAGTGTATCTGCCTCTCCGCTCTGCAATGGAAACACAGCACAAGCACACTTTCCGTTACCATTTGTATACTTGCACAACAACTGCTGACTTATACAGAAACATGCTTACCACAAATATGAAACAGTGATAGCTTTTAATTTGTCTTGCAGTTTCGTTTTTGATGCATAAAATTTGAATGACAAGTTAACCCTTCATAAACAGCCGCTGAAAAATAACAGCTACCTACCCTGTGATTGGCCTGCTTTTCATTTTTCAATCTGTTGTCATAGTCTTGGAAAAGGCATGTGTATGCGTGCTGAAGCTGCGCCAACTTCCTCCTACATTAGGAAGATTACAGGAGTGGCTGGTCACTATAACAATTGTAACAATAAACAAAGGAACTTTAATACAGATGTGTACAGAGGGACTAACTTCTCCTCTACTATGACAAGCCTCTCATTCTTCAACGCAGCTTCAAGGTTCTGAGTCTTGAGTAAAAGACTGTCCACCGTCACACTGTGCTGTTTCTTCTGCTGCTCCATTTCTCTCTCCACGGTCTGCAAACGTTCGGTCTTCTTACTCAGCCTGGAAGAGCACAGCAAACAGCCCTTAACATCACAGCTCACTCTCATATATGACACTTGTATACATGTGCAGGGATGAACAGATTCACTCACTTATCCTCTAAAAGTCGCTTTTCTGCTTCGCTCTTTTCCAGCCAGTTTTGTCGTTCATTCAGCTCCCCGAGTAGGGATGTGACTTGAGCTCTTAGCGCTTCACTGTCCTTTGTCAGCTACAAATGCAAAGTCAGTATTATTTTAAGTATGCCTGCGTAGACACTTCTCAGTTTTGGAAAAGATTGTATCTGTGCTTTTTCACCTGAGCAAAGTCCTTCTCCTTCTGTTTAAGAAGAGCCTCCGTTCTGTCTCTCTGCACTGAGTTCTTCTGAAGACAGTCCAGCTTCCCCTGAAGCTCCCTGTACCTAAACCACAAGAAAAACACAAACACCATTAACCATACAGCTCAATTTACTTCATGTCCAAATATTCCTTTGATCCGATGAAAAACCACACCAATAAGGGGATAGACGTTCATGCACACATACACGGTTCCCCTCACCTGCCTTGCGTAGCCTGAAGCTGCTCAGTTAGTTTAGCCAAATGAGAGCTAAGCAGACACATGGGTTAAAGCATTATGACAGAAAGAAAGAGATTGCAAACTTATCACATTAAACCGAAGCAAAGCACCACAACCCTTGAGATTTTACTACAGTACAATCCAAGCAAGCAGAGTTGAGTGTGTGTAACTAGGTTAAGCACTGCATTATCAGGCCATTAAAGACCTAGAAGGAGGAAGACCAAAGTCGATTAAATATGTTTAAGTACCGTTCTGCAGGAACTGTGAGAGCACATGTCTGCTGGACCGATTCTTCAGTAACACCACCATTCTAGGAAAGAGACGTTAACTAAACTCGACACAATATACAACTTTACATACGGCACATTTTTGACAAGAACATTATGCAAAATTTCTTATTTGTGTTTTGCACAAAGAAACGATTTGAAATGAAGAGAGGGTGAGAAAAACAGAATTTTCATTTTTGGCTGAACTATCACTTTAATTCTTATGCGTTGATGTATATGCAGCATACAATAACTGCAATAAACAAACAAAAATTCTTTTACCTGAGTGAGTTTGGAGCGTAACTGCTCCACAGTGGCAAGGAGGTTTTCTCTCTCTTTCTCATTCTCTGCTTTCTCCTTCTCCAGCTCTTCGTTTCTTCTTCTCAACGCTTTCATCCCTTCCTCCAGCTTTTCTTTGTGGCTTTTCAGCAGTTTCAGAAATTCATTAGAGCCCTCAGCAGGCTGAAAGGTAGGAAGATGGAGGAAAACAAATCATTAGTTTAAGAAAGCTGTTAGACATTTTACTTCAAATACGATGGATTAAATGGTTAAAAGCACAGTATATTGTATAAATAATAAGGTTATTTCCAATATATATGGCACAGGCACACACTGTTGCATTACAAACGTATGAAAAGAATGATGACACATTACCAAACTTTGAGCCATTGGGTATCTGTCAGTGTCTCCTTCAGCTCGATTTATCAGAGCAGCTTCTTGTAATACCTGAGTCATAACAGCAAACAAGCCCATCAACATTCTGTAAGTTAATGATAAAAAAAATGTGTAAATCAATTTAATGGTCACAAGAGGGAACCTACTTCAGGTGTGTCCATAAAGACATTCTTCTCTGTATTGGTGCACTTTGGCCCTTGGTCCTGACCTTGACTTCCAATCTCCACAGAGAGGTCTACGTTCGGACTTGCCGTGTGAGCGATGCTGTGGTTGAGCTGGCCCAACAAGCTCTGGTTTTCCTGTGCCAGTCGCTGCACTAAGGCCCTGGCCTCACGAAACCTACAGCTCAGAAACTCTCGCTCTTCTCTTGACCTCCTCTGCCATCCCTCCATCTCATCACATCTTTCTTTGAGGGCATCGTTGCTTCGCTTCAGTGCCTCTGCGGATCAATTCGAATGGTTAAGCTACATGAACACTACACATGTGTATTATTACACAGTTATAACTTGTATTATAGCCATTCAAACATAATAACTTATTCTTACCTCGTAGTTGGTGATTGTCTGTCAGGAGTCGAAGGACTACTTCATTTCCTGCTAATTCAGGAGGGACCTTCAGAGATCCCTGTGAACTGGCCATCAGTGACCCTTGACCTCCAGCCCCCACAGCCTCCTCTCCAGTCAACTCCCACTGAAGAGTGCAACCCCCAGACGGCTGCGGCTGGACCATGACTCTGACACACAACATTAAACATATTGAGCTCTTTTCCGGTTTCACGTTTAAAATTACACGAGTTGACTTCTTAGCCTGAATTACTCCAAATCATATTCGTGTTAATAAAACACATCTTATACAGTTAAATAACCCATTTGCAACCCAAAATTATGATTAGGTTTTCTATGCGGCGTAAACCCTCCAGACAAATAACGTTAACTTACACAAAAAAAACCTGTCAAAACGAATAGCACGTTAGGCCTATTTAATGTTAAAATGTGATTTTAGTCTTTATGATCTAATTTCTTAACAAAACAAACTTACGCCATCTGATAAGACGAGAGGTTAAAGTAAATCGTTCAGTGTTTTGTTTAGATTAACGTTACTGACATGGTTCAGCTAACTAGCATAGTGTTTCAAAACCGAAAAACGTTTAAAAAATCACGTAATGACACGCTTCAGATTGTTCACATACACATTAACGATGTGATAAACATATCGTAGGATGTAATTTGATGAGAATGTTACCTTATTCAAGACGTTAACAGCGTATACGTCTCGTATGCGCTAAACAGATCCGCCGTGAGCCGAGTGACTTGTATAAGCAAACACGGCCCCGTTCAGAGTCAACCGCAGGCGCTCAGCTCGGTCAACATCTTTTCAGCCTCACCGGCAATAAAATACACAATCGATGTTGACAAAGTAAATAAGTTAAAAAAATGTGTCCACAGAAGATCAGACAGGTGCAGATTGTCGAGGAATTCCCCCGCGCTACTTCCGCGCTTCATCACACTACGAGCTGCTTCCGGGTAGTGGAATTATGGGAACATATACGACTGCAAAGTGTCAAAGAACTTCATAAAAAGAAGTGTTTTTGTGTCTTTTAACCCGTTAATATGTCACAAAATGTATCGAGAATATACATAAAATATTCACATTCCAAGCTTTCATGGATTCATAATTTGAAATGCAGTCCTAAATTGCCTTTAAAAAAGTGCCACTTGTCAGATTATTGCTGAACAAAAAATAATTGAGACATTATTTGAGATCAATAATTTATAATTTATATACTGAACAGGTGTGTATTTTAGAGGCTTTATAGTGATATACAGTTTGTCATGATTAGATTAGAATTTAATTGTAAAATTTTCAAGTAAACTTAAGTTGTCCACTGACAGAAGGTGAGCAGGTTAAATTAAATAGCCTACTCAAATTTGAAGCAATAAAGAAACTACAAAGTAATTTAAAAAAGAATTTTTGAGTCATGTTTTGCAATATGCAAACTATTTTTAGAGGTTATAGAAGTTCTAATATGTATTTATGATCAGTCAACTGACTGACTAACGTCACGTGACGTATTGGAGTTTGTCCAGTTGTATTAAAACTGTTACTAAAAAGTAAAAAAAATACAAATATATGTACATAATTGATTGTTTTATTCAAATACTAAATTACTAAATGTCACTAAATTACATTATGAAATGGTAACTATCAAATGAAGAATTTTTTTATATTACTGTTGCTATTCAAAATAATATAAACAGAATACTTTGACAAGCAGTATTTATGTGTTGCATAAAGATTTAAATACAAACAGAATAACATGTAATCTTTTTCTTTTGAAGTCTCACGGTGGCATGAAGAAATTCCATTCAGAGATTCCATTGATTCATGTTTTTGTTTTTGTTGTTTTTCAGAGTGAACTTTGAAAAGCAGTTTAACAAGCTTCCTTAGACTCTTTCATCACTCTTTTAAAAACAGCACATGAATGCCACTACAACAGCGAGCCACAGATGTGCAGAATGGAGCGATGAAGATATTGACCACACTCATCCACAGTGACCTTACACTGGGCAAGCACGTGTGGCAAACCTGGATACATGGCATCACACACCTGGTGGCAAGATGAGTTTGATCAGTATTATTTGTTATTTTATTTATATATAAGGCATGATCTTACCAGATATGCATACAGGCCAGAAGAGCAAAAAGACAGCCACAGAGACAAGAGATGGGCACAGCACACAGAGCTGTCAGACAACGGTAACCCCACAGTCGCATTGCCTCAAAGGCGATCCCACTGTAGACCCACACACGATCATAGCTGTGCGTGGAGGCAGGCTCTGCCAAAACATCACTGAACTCTACCTGGTGTCACAATGAAGGGAAAATTACATACAGCTTACAAGACTTTCTATTGTATGCAGTACAGAACACCAATGAACTCACCTTCAAATGTTTGTTTACACCACATGGGTCTCTGATGTCAACGTGAATGAGCGAAGGCTGGGGAGTGATGGAGGGGGTGGAGCTAAATTGTGGTGGTGGAGGTGGAGAAGGCTGGATTTTCTTCACCTCATAGTCATCATCATCATCATCATCATCATCAATCTTACACTCCACCAAATACTCATCTGACATCATGTTGACTGTAAAGCCACATACTAAATTGAATCCCAGTGCTATTATATAAAATGCATCTTTTATTCAGTTCAAATCATCAGCAGTGAGGTTAAACTTATACCTTCTTGAAGTGAAATTGCTCAAATTAAGATTTGTATTAATTGGCAATTACAGGCAATTTTGTCAGAGGCACACACACCCTGACTGTATTCTTGCTGCTATATTTACTCAGATACACAATACTGCATGCTTGCTTGACTAGATGTAAGTAATACTTAAAAGATGAACCTATTAGTACTGTGTGGATTAGATGTCACATTTAATAATTCAAAGAATTAGGATATTGAAGTCATTAAAATATACAATGATTAAATATAATAAATACATTTCACAAATAGTATTAAAGTGATAGTTCACCCAAAATGTTTAATTCTGTCATGAATTACTCACTCTCAAGTTGTTCCAAATCTGTATAAACGTCTTTGTTTGGTTAAACACAGAGAAAGATATTTGAAAGAGTGCTTGTGACCAAACAGTAGGTGGACCCCATTGACTACCATAGTAGGAAAAATTACTTTATAATTAATTTTGTTCTGTTGAACACAAAATGAGATATTTAGAAGAATGTAGGACAGCAAAATGTTCGGGGGCTCCTTTGTCTACCATTGTTATTTTTCCTACTATGGTAGTCAACGGGGTCCACCTACTGTTTGGTCACAAGCACTCTTTCAAATATCTTTCTCTGTGTTTAACCAAACAAAACATTTATACAGATTTGAAACAACTCGAGAGTGAGTAATTCATGACAGAATTACAATTTTTGGGTGAACTGTCACTTTAAGTATATACAGTATTACTCTCTTTAGAGACACTCGGGAATGTAATTTAAAATATTTTTTAGCAAATATCAATATTCTCACTTACCCCTTTTCAATAGTCCCGGTCCAAAATTAAAGGTTAAGTGTGGATATTCCTGTTCCAGTAAGCAAAATATAGTATAACTTAAAGCTTAAAACTTTGTCCCATCGCTCTGCATGAATCTAACTTATGAATTAGGCCATGTGGCCTTTACCGGACTATTGAACAACAGAAAGCATAGTGGGGACTGTCTCAGTATGGAGGTGTGACCTCACTCTTTTTGGCCCGTCTTCTGTACCTTAGTCTGGCGTGTGAATGCGTCTGTACTCGGTGAAGAATGAGTTTGGTGAGTGTAGAGTTATTTTGGGGTTGAGGAATGGAAAGGGGCACCACTGATCATGTTACTGGACTGGCTAACCCTCTCTGCACACAGCCGGCTTTCTCACATATCATCTTATATTTGAGATATTCACTTCAAATAAGGGAATTGTATACATTCAGTAAAATCATTTTGTTGCAGAATGCATCTGTAAACATAAAAAATTATATCACACCAATGACAAACTGACGGTACATCCCAATCTATATAATTTATTCTGATAATATAGTAACTCATACATCAATGAAGACATCATCTAACAGAGAAACACGCAGCTAAGGGGAATGCATCTGTGAGGGAGACAGTGACTCAGGGCAGTAATGTGCACCAGTGCAGAGGACAGGAAGTGAGTGCCATTGTACTTCCTGTGACTGCACTTGCTCTTTCACAGTTTGATCATCTCAGAAGTCAGTTCTCCTCTCTTTCTGACATGTTTGATGTTTGACATTTCCTGAGCTGCTCTGAGTGTTGGATGGCACTCATCTTCACAGTTGTCTTTTTAGTTTTCATATGTGACCGAGAGAAAATGAAGTCAGGGGGTAAAGGCTGGCTGCACAGCTGTGCTTATTTTGGCCGCTTCACCTGTTTTCAAGCGAGATCATCTGTGTGTATTTTTGTGTGCGTGTGTTTGAAAGAAACTCTTTCTAAATAATAGGAAAGCATTTTACAAAGAAATGAACAAAAGGATAAAATGCATTTTAAATAGCAAATGGTTAAGAATCTTGCAAAAAAATCAGCAATGGTTTAAACTAAACAACTCATTTGTTAAAATGCAAGAATTGTAATACTATCATGTTGTAAAAATCAAACCAAAAAATGAACAAACCTTTTTTCTCCAAAGTATAAACAAAAAAGTGTAAAGCTGGCCAACACAATAATCTTTTTATCTAAAATAAACAATGTGGGCTCTGTCTGTCGTTGACGTCATTCCCACAACACACTTGGCTCTCAGTATCTATGTGGCTTGTGGGACTTTTGAACCCATGGGTCTGCTGTCTGGTACTCCATGAAAACATCATCATCAGATATGAACATTTCTCCAAAATGACAGCCTACACTACAATAAAAAACCCAGATACATTGAACAACACTGCGAGAGATGATTTTGATTAACTGCCGTCGAAGCTAAAACACAAATACAACCAATAACAGGATCAATGACTCACAAAAAAAAAAAAATCATAATCGGTCACTGGTTGAGTGATTGCTTATGCTTAACCCGAAATATTTTCTGATACACTTGAGTTAATAAGGCATAAAGACTACCATACTGTACGTCTGGAAAAATATATTCATATTTGTGATGAATTCACTGTTGCCCACTCAGACTCATACTCAACACTAAAATTCACTCTCTCTCCATTAGTCCTGTTGGTCTTGGGGTTTGAAGAGACCTCTGCTGCGCAGGCCGAAAGTTTTCTTCACTGAAGACCGAGCAGCAATGGAAGATACTGCAGGAGTGGATGCGGGGGGAGAGGAGGGAGGAACACTCGAACCAGAGGCTTCTTGAGGAGGTTGACGAGACAACAGCTCCTTGAAGACAGAGTTCATCTGTCGACTGACCTCCTGAAAAAGAGAAAAGAATTAAATGAGATAGAAAAAGCCAATGACAGCATGCATTTATCAGTATGTTGTAAATAATTTTGAATGCTCGTGTTGAGGAGAAAATAATTCCCAGGAGAGAATCACACCTTGTCAATATGTACTGTTTGTCTGTCTGTGGCTCCTCCTATTGGTCTCAGACTGTCTAAAGTGTGCCTGCGCTCCTGATGACTAAAAGAGAAAGAGATATTAGTAAAAAATATAACAATGTTGAAGTGCCTCATCTTAGTTATGAACCTAGTTATGATAAGAGACGATAGGTGTTAGTAAGGCCAGCAGGGGGCACGCACATGTACTCTTAACCTTTAAAGTTCTTTAAGTGCTGAACAGGGATACACTATCGGTTAAAGGTTTAGGATCACTCCTTATTTATTTATATTTTTTCCACATTTTAAAATGAAAACCATGGAATAACACAACTGTAACTGTGGGAATAATGTTGTGACAAAGCATCCAAAATAAATGATCTCTATGTTATATTTTAGCATCTTTAATGTAGTCACCCTTGGCCTAGAATTTAGATTCTTGTGAAAAAAAATCATTTCCCATTGGTCAATGACACGTGGCAGCTGCGATAATCTTTTTATCTTGCACGGCTTATTCTGCTGGCAGCCGCTTGCAACAAAGCAACAGGTTTTTTCGATCGAGTTTGACAATCAGTTTCACAATTATTGCCTCTATTGCTTCTGAAAATAAGGTGTACCTTAAAAATAAAATGTTTTGTCACAAATGTCACAATCTCGTTTTTGAATACATCAGTTTGCACATATGTTTAGTTTCAGTGGTCTTACCCTGAGAATTGACGTGCAACTGCAGCTGACTGTGGAGGAAGAACAAATCGTCCCTCGGGCACCTGCAGGGTGAGTTTCCGTATGGGGCTTCCGCTACCGCTACCGCTGCCGCCCCCGGCTACACTGTTTCCCCCACTGCCTGTCCTCTGCCGGCCGGGCAGAGATGCACTGTCACTGTTCACCCTCATGCTGGGGAATGACAGCAAACACACAGTACAGGTAAAATCTCAGTTGGCCTGCAGAGTATTTGTTGTATATTATTACCAGAGGAGTGAATGATAATATACATATACCGGGTGCTGTGTTCAGCCAGCTGTTGATCTTCTGATAGATTTCCAGTGCTGCCCCCTCGACTCTCCTCTTTCTTCCCTCGTTCCTTACGCTCCGACCTGAGGATCAGAGGACTGGATGACTTAGTGGCTAAAGTTAAGTAAACTTTCATTTATAAAGCTCTGAAATTGCTTTTTTATTTATTAATATATATTGTTATTCAATCTACTGTCAGGAAGATCTAAAAATGATGGAATTGATGTCAGTTTAGATTTTTAATCTTATGTAAATTGAGTTTAAGTTTATGGGTAGTATGGTCTCACCCCTCCACCACACTGATGTACTTATGTGGAATCAGGCCTCTCATTCCTCCTATTTCCCCTCTCCACCAATCAGCAGAGGCTTTGCTGTGCAGTAGGAGGTGGTCACCCTGCTTGAATGACAGCTCAGCTGCAGAGCGTGCAACATAATCAAACATAGCCACTGCCTCCAAGTCTGACATACAACATACACCACAAAAAGCGCAAACACAGCACGGCAACGCACAAATAGCACATATGCCAAAATGTAGCACACCCAACGTGAAATGCCCACAATGCAACATGAGGACACAAGAACCCAACACATAACACACATGGAAACAATTATTCAGAACCTCGAAAATCTTTAGAATTAATGTATGTATGATGTATGTTTTATTTTCTTACCATCTTCGCTGGGAAGATGTTCAGCATCTCCTTCGCCTTCCTCTGTGATTGGTTCACTGAGAATAAAAGTTAAAATTTATAAACCAAATCCCCAGTGATATGAATAGTATATGAATGTGCCTGAATAGAAGTCAATGGAGTATCTAAACAAGACAAAACCTTTAAGACTCACCAATATTCCTGCTCCAGAGTCATGCATTTCTCATAAACCGGGCCCGGGAGTTCGGACGGCCCAGGAAAGATGTTCTCACAATGGAGAATCATAGACTTGACAAGGTCATTGATCTGAGGTGCCAGGGTCACTTCATCGCCTCTGAGCAGACTGGGTCCAAAGCACACGGCCAGGTTATAGGGCTGCATCATGTTTTCATCACTGTACTGAGACACACTGAACACACAGAGCGAAAACAAGTTATCACCGCACAACATAATCAGGTTTGGAATGATCACAGGGGTCTTCAAGGTAAAGAGAGCAGGACTCACTGATGAAGGAAGGCGAACAGATAACGCATCACTATGACGACAGGTCTGGGGAAGGATGAGACCACTGTCTTTATCTGAGCTACTCTCTCTGTTATATTCTCAATCTCTGAAACAAAATGACACAAATGAAAAGAGAAAGTGTTAATGAATTAGAAAAACTAGAGTGAATTAAACATTCTAATGTGACCTTGCCTGTAAAAACAACAGCTGCCATTTTTTGTGATTACAGTTGATATTTGACATGTTTAATATTAACTGAATAAGGCCATGACAAAGACTAAAATCAGTGTTTAGGAAGCCAACCTTCAGTATTTTGGGTGCAAAAAATAAAACATACACTGTAAATAAAATCCTGTAAAAAAACGGTAATATTCCGGCAGCTGGGGCAGAATACAAATAATGAAAAAAAAATGTTTTTCATGTTATTTTACACTCGACTTGTAACTTTTGCATTGTATTTCTGTAATTTGACATTATTTTACAGTATTTCAAAAATATGTAAAATAAAACAGTAATATTTGTATATTTTACTAAGTGTAGGGTCAAAACAAATTATAGTAGTAGTAAATCTTTTGTAAATAAAAACTTCATTACTGTATCTCGAAATCTATAATTTCCACAATAAACACATATTAACTATAACTATTTTGATGCTCAAAATCTTTTTTAATAATAATTTGGCTATAAGCATGAAAGGGTCACATATGGCAAGCATTTAATAAAAAAATAAAAAAAAGTTATTCTGAAGAAATGTTCATGCTGATCTATTTTTCATAAGTAAATGGTTACTAAAGCTGTCAGTTACTAACATTCTGCTCAATATCTGCTTTTGTGTATTACATTAGGTTCAGAACAACATGAGAGGGAGAGTGATTGTTTTGTTTTTGCAGAAGTATCCTTTAAGTTTCCAAAGAGGTTTAGGAGCACTGTTCACACAAGCACACTTACGGACACACTCCATGAGCTGACTAAAGCTCTCATCAGGAAACAGAGGCTTCTCCAGACCTCTGAAATAAAGCTTCAGAACTCCTGCCACTGAATCAATGTCACTCTCACTATCAGTGAGGGGATCTTCTCCTGACAAACCAGAACAACACAGAAGAACAGTGAGAAAGTTATTTGTTACCATAAAAAGAGTAATCCTGTTATGTCAAATCATATGAAATGATAACAATGTTCTTGTGTTTCTTAATTTACCTCTTTCAAATGCATCTCTGATATTATTAACCTCAGTCTGTGATCCAGGCACTCTAAAAATGCCTTCATGATGCAGACCTGAACAAATCACATCCCATTAACATTTACATAGACTTAATAACTATGATCTATAATACTAAATGAATGGTTTGTGATGGACAGGTTTACCGTGCAGATTGATGAAGCGAATGCAGCTCTCGACCACCAGGGGGATCAGTTGTCCAGAGCTCTAAGAGATAAAAATGAAGATATGTAAAATTCATGCTTAAAAAACTAATTTTTTAAATATTAAAAAACTGGATGTTTTTGGACACTTAAGTCACACAAATGACTTTAATCAATTACTTCAATTGCTCAAAACCACTGGTTCCAAAGTCAGTTTTAGTAGATATCTGAAGTTTAAAGAGGTATAGATGCCGTTCCACAAAGTTTGATATAATGGGTCTGAATACCTATTTTCCCCCGTTTAAGACTTTTTCTTTTTCTGAAATGTGTTGCTCTATGTGTTTTTAGTTTAAAATGTATATATGCATTTTTGTTTTTAATGATGGCTTAAGTGTCCTAATATCATTTTGGGAGCAAGTGAACATTATAAAAGCATAGAAAGCAAACGCTGAGACAGACGGATACAGATGCATGACGGGCAAACAGCTGTACCTGAGTCCTCGACATCCGCCTCCTCCTTCTACAGTCACAGGCGGCCAAGCAGACAGAAGAACAGGAGGAAAGTAAAAAGGTGACAGAGATTGTGTGGCATGACCAGTAGGAATATAACACATGGAAAACAAGAAGAAATGACACAAAAGCATATACGCAAAAGCAAAGAGTAAAGAGATTTGGGGCAAAGGAGGGAGACAAAAGCAGAGAACAAGGAGTTTAAATGACAAGCAACACGCCAGGACAGCATCCCTGTTTTCATTTAAATTTCTATAGACAGGGATAATGCGCTTAAGTATCAGAAACTGCATGTTTGCAAAGCTAGGGGCTTTGTGTGGTAAATCTGATTTGCATCCACTTTGTCAAAAAAAAACATTTGTGGGGCTGCGCCCATTGATCAAGCATTTAAGTCAGAAAACTGTTGTTGGCAAAGCAGTTCTGTGGCCCTGGCTGCATTATCCAATTATTAGCGGTGTAGCAAGAGTGCATTTCTCATAGATTTACTGTCCACTTTAGATGAAGAGATACACCAGCCAATACTAATGCAGGGTGTAGCAGACAGTTAAGACACTATACAATCCAAAACACAACAAAAGGGTGAGAGAAGAGAGCCAGATGGCGGAGCAGTGCTCTGCAGGCCTGAGCTCCCAGAAATAGAGAACACAGAGGTAATCTCTGAGAAAATATTGTGCACCCTGCTGAAACAACCTGCATAGACCACCAGCATATGTTGGATGTTGGATGTGTGTGCCCAAAAGTGATTTTAAACCATAGATGATGAAGATTATAGTCATTCTGGTGAAGCTGGAACCAGTCCAAAACTAACCAGCATATACCAAGCAAGTTTTTACCAATGGTTTCACCATACTGATGTGAATATTTGATGATTTAAATACCCATGTAAAGTCTCTCTAGCAGTTTTCCATAGTCTGGTAGGTGAATTGTCACATCCATAACAGTCCATATTCCTCATAATAAATAAAAAAACTCATGTATAGACTGATATTTTCTGATGTTTGATGTCAGGGGTTTAGTAAAATATAACCATATGGTTTAATATATTGGTAATAAATAAGTTCTCTGAGAATTTAGATTTCAAGTTTTGACTAAAAATGTCAAATTTATAACGCTTGAATTGCCCCATCTGTACTGGATGCTATTATGCTGGTCCGCATATGTTTTATTAACTACCATGACCAGCAAGGTCAACCAGCATCACCAGAACAACTGTGCTGGTTAATCAGCTCCCCAGTTAAGATTAGCTGGTTAACATATTGGCTATGCAGGTCCACCATAATACCAGCCTCAACCAACATAAAAATCCATGCTGGTCTAAGTCGGTCTTTTCAACAGGTCATGCACATACCGACAGAGAGTGACAGCTTATAGATGAAGCAAGACTTTGTGGTTAATGTACAGCCGATGTCATGAGCTCTATGCAAAAACTGAAACTGTAAAGCATGGAGTTCCCCAATGCTATCAGAGGGCCACATCCTGCAACCACTCTTGATTTGATCTGAATTTGCAAAATAATACGTCAGCAAAGTAAATGAAAGTTACCAAAGTAAGCATTGTATATGATGCATGTAAAGCTGGATGAGCAGGATGCAGCTTTTCAATAGACCATAACATGGAAGAGACATTAAGCACGAGTGTTGCAAAGCAAACTATTGAAATGATGACTATATTTGGAAAACAACCCAGACAAGGTTTGTCCGTTAAGAAAGATGCCCACTTTTAATAGCACACGCATGCACAAATATACACACGCCTGCACACACAGACACATGTTTACTTAGCTATCTAAATGAGCTATAAAGGTTTGGCTGTCATATTTCCAAATATGACAGACGCTCTCCTATGCAGAGAGACCGTCTGTCACCTGATTTAATAAGCAGCCGTGTCATTTATGGAAATAATGTAGCATGTCAAATTAAATAGGAATCAGTATGCAATAACACAATTATGCAAACATTTACATTTACGCATTTGCCAAACGCTTTTATCCAAAGCGACTTACATTGCATTTTTTACTATACATTGGTTTACTAGTTTATGCAATCCCTGGGATCAAACCCATGATCTCGGCATTGCTAACGCCATACTCTAACCACTGAGCTACAGGAAATCTGACTCAAACCTGACTCACTTAATGAACAGAAATGCCACGAAGTGATCGCATTATCTTCACATATGTTCTCATTATCCGCCATTGATTTGAATAGACCGTGTGGTCATCATTTACCCACCCTCATATCATTTTAAACCTGTATGACTTTCTTTCTCCCGCAGAACACAAAAGAAGATATTTTGGAATGTTGGTAACCGAACACCGGCAGCACCCAGTCACTCTATTGTATGGACACGAAACCAATGCAAGCAAATGGGGAGTTAACAATGTTCTTCAAAATATCTTCTTTTGTGTTCTGTGGAAGAAAGAAAGTCATACAGAACTGTTCCTTTAACAAACACTGTTTATAAAGTCATTATCGCATTAAATGTGCAAAGATCAGAGACAGGACTGTGCTCATGCTCAAAGTCGTACAAATGCATGAAAGCAACACATGTGACTAGTTACAAAAGCACAATGAAAATGTAGCACCAGTGTTATTAAAGCCACGTAGAGATGTTAGAGGAACACAGCAGGAACATTATGGAAATCTGTCTTAAACAGAGCAGAGGGTTGTCAGCCACAGGGCTATACCTGAATGAAGGAGAGCATGTCTCCAGAGAAGAGTTTGTGGTTGTACTGGGAGCAGGGCCTGGCTTTCCGCACACGCACTGCCCTACCAGGCTGCATTCTGGGAAATATATACACCAGCACTCCACTGTGACACTATGGCATCAGTGTACTCATGCAAACATGCTTACACATCAGTACTCACACACAACAACAACACTTACAACATAAACATACTCTTCAGCGTGCACACATTTTTTGGTCAATATTGCAAGGTGGAAAAATAGGCTGATGTTTTGACACATATTAAGGCTTCATTATGAAATTGAACATGTTGTTAAGTTAAACATTGAATTCTAGTTGTGTCATATTGGTCTTCATTTTTGCTGAACACGCAAAGACCGTCAGCCATGAAACAAGAGCACATGTTTGCTGGATTGTGGCCAGCGTTGTCAGCACATGACAGTGTGAACAGAACACAGTGACAGAGACACAGATGGGATTTGAGACGCACCTGGAGGAATCGCTGTCGAAGGCCTCGGCTGCAGGAGAGACATGCAAGGAAAATGAGGACAGACAGATAATTACACGGAGCTGGCAATACTTCCATATACATAATCGTTCTTCTGAAGAACATGAAAGAAGATATTTTGAAGAATGTTGGTACCTAACAACACTGGACCACATTGACTAATATCTTCTTTTGTGTTCCATACATATAAAAAAGTTATATGCAGGTTTTGCACAACATGAGGGTGAATATATGATTTGGTAGCTCTTACTAACTTGAAAACCACCTTTTTTTTCTTTAGTTGAAGAGCTGACTAGTTGTGGTTAGTTACCTTTCTGTATGGCCTCTTTAAGTAGGTCATGCTTGGCCTGGAGTTTGGAGATCAGAGAACTGCCACATATATGCTCCTTCACTTTCTATAAAAACAACATATATCAAATAAATGCCCGTCATCGCAGAAGGAATTCACTGTGAGTGTATATGTGTAGGCTTAGATCTTACTGTAAAGTAGAAAGTCTCTGTGTCCTGTAGATTGGCTCTGCGTTTTGCCAGGCTGGGTTTAACTCCTGTGCCGTCACCTGTGCTCTCAGCTGATTGGGTGGTGGAGCTGTCAGGGGTGGGGTTGCATTCATCATCGCAGATGTTTTCCAGTAGGTTAGAATGCGTTGCCTTAAGTGTCTTACTGATCTGAAGGAAGTTCACAAGTGAGATGTAACACAAAAGGTTATTCACAGATCTGACAGAGAAATCTATATAACTGTATAAACGGGTTCATCGAACGCACGTGCCTGGCCCAAAGTTAACTTCCGGTATGTGTTTGTTGATCGGTCGGTCTGGCTGGCTGGTGGCTAATAATAAAACTATTTATATTTAATTTAATTTAGATTAATATGTGACACTGGACAACAAAATAAGTCTTAAGGGTAAATCTTTTTGAAATTGAGATTTTAGATCACCTGAAAGCTGAATAAATAAGCTTCCTATTCATATATGGTTTGTTAGGATATGACAATATTTGGCTGAGATATATCTATTTAAAATTCTGGAATCTGAGGATGCCAAAAAATTAAAACATTTAGAAAGTCACTCTTAAAGTTGTTAAGAAGAAACAGGTTTGTTTTAACGCTCTCTATTGGCTTACCGCTGTTATGATGTTGTGAAGAACAGATGAACCTGAAATTCTAAACTTTACATAGATACCAAACTTGAGTGGATAATTCCCAAAGAGTGGACAGCAGCGGGTGAAGTTTGTAGACGTGTTTCCGGCTTTTTGTTAGCGATTTTGCTGCATCCACTCACAAAAATACTCACAAGTTTTTATATATATGTACGGTACAAAATATCTACATGGACCATGATCTTCACTTAATATCCTAATGATTTTTGGCATAAAAGAAAAATATATAATTTTGACCCATACCATGTATTTTTGGCTATTACTACAAATGTTCTCGTGCTACTTAAGACTTAATTGTATACATTTTTTGTTGTATACAACAAACAATTGTTGAATGTAACTTTGTTGCATTTAAGTTTAGTCAAGTAACTAGTTTAGTCAGTTTTCTACTGGTAACTCAAAATAATTCTTACTCAAAATAAAACTTGATAGCTTTTATTTGTTATTTCATTTGTTTTTTATCAGAAATAATCTGCAGGGACTCTATTCTTTGCGGTTGTGTTCCGGAAGTTAAGTTTGGGCCACAAAAGTGTGCATGCGCAGTAACATTTGTTTATATTGTTGCTTTAAAACCGTCTATAACATAGATGCACAGAGCGACTGTGAGTGCAGTAAAAAATAAAGAGAATGGCATAGGATTTTACCTCTTCTGTTTCCAGGGTAACAGAGGACAGTCTGGACTGAAGCTGCTGGAATCTGGTGTCAAGCTCGTACCTCACCTGACCATCTGCACTAACTTCACATACCTGTAACATACATGCATGCATATACCAGTTTTATGTTCCTCTACAAAAAAGACGTACAAGTGTACTATTGGTATAACCTTTTAGGCTAAAAACAAGAAAGTATACTTCAGTGTACTTAATATGCTTTTATACCCAAGTATGCTTATTCTGACAGAAAAGTCAGAAGTATTTTTGGCCTATGCTCTGTTCTTAATATATTGCAACAAGTATTGAACTAGTACACTATCAGTATATTTAAGTTCACTTGTAAGTTTACACTTACACCGTGTCTACATCGGACGCGACCAGCACGACGCGACACAACAAAAGACATTAGAAACGTATTAGAACCCATTGTAATTTTACATTTTGTGCACACTGAAATCGGCGCGGTGTAGACACAGTGTTAAAGTATACTTGTTTTATAACTAAAAGAAGGACAATTTAGTAATACTGAAATAGTACATTTACAACTATACTACTAGTACAATAAAATAGCATATGTACTAAATAAAGTATACTTAAAATATAGTCAAACTTTACTTAAGTAAACTTGAACTTGCAGTATACTTATTTTTTGTTAGAACTGAGATCACATGACCAGCTGAATCCTATTTTATCTTGGTTGTAGCCACCATTATTAATAAAAAAAATCATATACACATCGCTTTCTAGTACAATGAATAGAAATGTCTCTACAAACTTATGGAACTCATATTGATAAAACAAAAACTGCAGTAATACCATGTATTATATATAATACAATGTGTTCTGTGTCCATATTATAGCTCTTTTCTAGCGCTATATAAATAAAATTGAATTAAACTACTGGACAGCCATAATTTTATTTAGATGTGTTACCTGGTCTCCTTCATGGGGCTGGTACTGAAAGCGGAAGGGTAGGCAGAACGCTGTGTTGTGGGCCTGCAGAAGAGCATCTCTGTCCTGTCCCTGGTTCAGTGCGGTCACTGCAGTGTCCAGCTGCTGAAGGCCATTCTTCATGTTCTGGACTAGTCGGTTTTTGTTGGAGAGGTATCCACGTACAACCCGAGATACAGACAGGTGGTACCCCAGATCCGTGCACTGCACTCAAAATCAACCAGATGTCAGACACACAAAAGAGAGACCAAATAATTACTGAGATAAAGTCTTTGTTGGAGCAGATTGGAATGTTCTGCTGTAACGTTCCTGACTTGGCATGTTTTACGATGTGCCTGAAGGCATTATGAATTACAAACATTCCCACACTTGGAAGCTGAGATCAATGACTTAGAAGATGTAGGTGAGAGCAGGGGGTGCCGTAAGACATTTACTGTAATTCCAAAGTCTGTAGTATTGATACAGCTTTTTAATTTTAAATTGATACAATTAATAAAACATAAGGTAAAAGAGGCTGTGCTATTGTTTGGTTAGGGGTGAATTTGAAACAAAAAAAGGGAACTTAAAAACAACCACATTCTGATGAGTGTCTAGACAAATGGTACTGGGACAGAAGTGAACAAGACTCACATCAATCAGAGTGCAAATATCCTCCAGATAGTACTTATTCATAGTGACATTAGCTGCTGCCAAGTTGAGCAAGTAGTCATTACGAGCTTTAGTGCACTTCATCTGAGTTTCCTGTACTTTCCCTTGTCTCTGTGAAACACACACACACACACACACACACACACACACACACACACACACACACACACACACACACACACACACACACACACAGTGGGTTTAGAGATAAATTGAGATCTTGCTCTTCCTGTGCCATCTTCACTGAGAAAAGCACCGGATGTAACCACGTTCCATTCTTGCAAACCACCATCTCTACCTTCTCCATCAGTCGCTCAATTTTTTTCACCGAGCTGCGCCTCTGCCCTCCTGTTTGGATGAGCCCGAGATCAGCTGACTTGCCCGTTTGTTTCTCCTCCAGTCGCGTGGCCTCTTTGAGCTTCCCTTCAGCAGCCAGAGAGTCAGTGTGGTACTGATGATATGTTTTTAAAGCCTGTGAAGGATTAGCAAAGTCACATTAGCTTATAAAGTTAGGGGTGTTCTCTTAAAGGAGCAATGTGGAGATTAAGTGGCATCTAGAGGTTGAAGAACAGCTCACTCCACCGCTCACCCCTTTGCATCGAAGCACTACGGTGGGTGACACAGGACAAAGATGTGGTCATGTTTTTGCTTCTTTGCCAAAGGAGATGCCATATATACGAAACGCGCTCTGTAGAGCAGTTTGTCCGTTTAGGGCTACTGTAGAAACAACATGGCGAATTCCATGTAAGGAGACCAGCGGTGTATGTTAATAGAAATAACTAATTCTACGGTAATAAAAAAATAACGCTTTATTACGTAAGATCTTTATACACCTCTGAAGACATAGTTATGTATATTATATGGCATTACTGTCAATAGATCCTCCTTAAAATTACACATTGCACCTTAAATAAATTTTGTATCTTTTATTGAACAACAAACTGAAATATTTTTTTGCACTGTATTAAAATGTGCTCAAATACAATTCAACAATTTTGCATTTTTTTATGCTCCAGCTAATTGTATCTAATACCAGAAACGTTTAATTGTACAGGTCGCACAAAGATACACACGCACACAAACTTGTGGTATGGAGGCTATTTTGTGCTTACTGAAGGGAGAACTCGCAGCTGCTGCTGCCAGCCAGGGCCACTGACCCGGGCACAGCTAGAAACTAGAAGACTGTTTGTCTGTACAAAACCCAAGAGGCCATGGGAGCTTGAAACGGCACAGGATGTGCCAAAATGCAATGAAACATGTCTCAAGTGTCTATAGAATACATACACACAAATTTAGCTTATTTGAAATGAAAGAAGTCTCCAACCCACCGTCTGCAGCTCTGTGGTGACTTTCAAGAGCTCGTCCTGCATTTGTAGCCCCACCTCCTTGCTCTGAAACACAGAGAGTAAAGACTCATTGTGAAATGAGGAAGATGGTACTGTTGTGTGTGGGAGTATGTTATGTCAGTAAATAAGAGAGGAAGAGAAAGGAGGTGGAAGTCGGAGCTCATAACAGAAAGCGAGAGAGATATCTTTTACCCGCTTTGCCAGCCGGTGTGTGTCCTCAATGCAGTGTGAGAGTCTCTGTGTGAGGGTGTTGCTACAGAGTTCACTCAGTGAGCTGTGATCTCGGCTCTCCTGCCTGGTCTGGGTCAGCAGAACTGACCAGCACTGAGCAACCGACAGGTCCAACTGCTCCTTCCTAAAGAAAGACGAAGGCAGTATGGCAGAATTTTAGTCAGAATTAAACCTTAAGAACCACAGCACCACACATTTCCATCACATGGTCTTTGTTATATCAGATATTCAAACCATCATGGTGGTTACCTCTTGGTCTTGACGGTGAACTTCTCACTTAGTTTCTCCAAAGACCGAGCATACTCCCACTCAATCTCACCCCGTCTGCGCAGGTACTCGCTGAGATCCTGCAGCTGCTGCGTCTTCACCTCCAGCTGCGCATCCAGGATTTTTAGCTGCTCTGACAGCTGACCGCGAACCTCTGAGAGAAAGAGGGTAAGAGATCATATTCACATGGATGGATTTATAAATATATCCTCACACAGGGCGAACATGGAAAATGAGCATTACTAAAATAATGTTGCTTCACAGCTGGGGTCATTATTAAAGGGATGGTTCACCCCAAAATTAAAATTCTGTCATTATTTACTCACCCTTATTTTAAACCCGTATGGTTTTTATTCTTATGCAAAACACAAAAGAAGATATTTTGAAGATTGTTGGTAAACCATTAGTTCACTTCTATTGTATGGACACAAAATCAATGGCTTTCTGTTACCAACATTCTTCAGAATATCTTCTTATGTTCTGCAAAGAAAGCCATACAGGTTTGAACTAACATGAGGGTGAGTAAATGAAAACAGAATTTCCATTTTGGGGTGAACAATCCCTAAGTTTCATTGTGAAAGAGCTGCTATACTGTATCAGGTAATGGATGCCCGCTTTGTAGCTTGACAACCACAGTGTCCATTCAGTTTCATTGCACACATTCTGTTCCAAATAACTTCTGCGTTGAATAGACGTGCGTGCGTGTTTTGAAAGACATGAGGGTGAGCAAATGATGACATTATTTTAGTGAACTATATTTGAAGTATAGCCTTACAGAGAACAAGTAAGAGAGAGATTGAGTTACATGAAATTGCCTTTACCCTTGATTTGTGTCTCATACTCCGCCAGACTCCCTTTCTCCTTTCTCAGTTTTCCATGTGATGTCATGATGTCTTTCGCCGAAGTAGCGCTTCTCTCGATGTGCTCAGGACCAAAATGTTTCTACTGTAAGGCGATGACACACAGGTTTTGTCCTCTTCTTAAAGGAACTTGTCGAATTTCTGTTCCTGTTGTGTGCGTTTTGCAAAATTATTTATATCGCCATTAGACTGCAGAAAAGATGTGACATGTTCAGCCAGGATTTCATACCGGGCACTTGGAGAAAAACGTCTTTCAATCTGAGCCCTCGGCAGAACAGGGAAGTCTCTGTGAGCATGTGTGTGTGTGTGTGTGTGTGTGTGTGTGTGTGTGTGGACACAGAGCGAGTTCCAATCTAAACAGCTCTTATAGACCTGTGTGTGTGTATTTAAAAGTGTATGTTCATAGCAGAGAACACGGGAGCTTCGCGGAGGCCTAAAAATTGTCTTCTGACGTTTCCCGAGACTGTATCTGTGATTGTCTTTGCCTGAAGAAGAGAGAGACAAGAGGAGCAATGTGTGTAAATGTGACAAAATAGCACATATAAATGAAACAAGAAGTAAATTCAAGATTTAACGGGCACTTCCAGATGAAAAAAACGGTTAACTGAACAGAGCGCACCTGCCCACATCCTGTTTGTCTTTTGCTGTAAGTGATTCAGAAAGAGTCTCACATGAAAATATCCTGTCAATCATGGGTTATTCTAGGAATTTAGTGTTAGAGGTGCTCAGCTCTTTATTGAGCCGATGCGGCTCAGAGTAATAGTTCTTGCTTTAAGCGCTAGAGGCTTTCCCATTTGACTGTTAATATTTTAGGGCAGTGCTCAGAGCCAAACATTTTTGACCTATGCGCCTAGGATTAGGTCTGCTGTAGAGAGAAGGATATTATTTCAAGTAATAAGCTTTAATAACTTTACAGACAAAAATAAACAAATGTTTTATAACAGAACTATGTGACTGTTGTGGGATGGCAGTCTGAAGTGTCCTAGAGTTGATGTGAGTTGCGTCAGTAATGGCCGTTGGTCTTATGAGAGGGTGGAGGGATCTGACTCATCATGACTCTCTGTAGTCAAGAGTGCTGCTCTAGCACACTGCAAGAGTCTAAAGCAGCACAATGTGACATAATATTCTAGACACAAATTTCTAATTTTTGTCATCACAAACCTGTACTACTTTCATTCATCTGCTGAACACAAAAGATATTTTAAAGAACGTTGGCAACCAAAAAACATTGGACCCTATTGACTTCTATTGTATGTATACAAAACCACAAAAACATTTCTCAAAATATCTTCTTTTGTGTTCCACAGACATATACAGTACAGCTTTTGAACAACATGAGGGTGAATGAATGATATATTTTTGGGAGAACTATCCCTTTAAGTGTGCACACTTATGTTTGTACTTTGTATGTATCTGCACATGTGTTGAGGATGCAGTTTCTTGTATGTAGGTTTGTATGTGCCTGTGGTTTGACTTAGCCGTAGCTCATTTATGTTAAAACAAAACACACACACACACACACACACACACACACACACACACACACAAAGGAACGTAACACAATATGTTTGCTAAAATATTGTCATGTGGTTTATTATGTGGTTTACCCGAAATCAGCGAAATTCATCATTTCAATAAAAAACATCATTAGTAATAATAAAAAGGTACTAATACACATATTGATTACCAACATAAAAATATTTTTAGGCAACTGACTATTTTTATTACTCTTTACATATAAAAAGCACATTGCACTGTAAAGCATTGAGTGGTCATAGACTGCTGCTCTCTTTTTCCATCTGAGTGTTTAGAGGTCAGAAGCCTCGGCCAGCCAATCAGAACCCAGCTGAGACTTCATTATGATAATGCTATTATTGATTCACAAGCGTGAATCGAATTTGTGTACAATAGGGTTGAATTATATTGCATTAGTGTATGCCATTGCTGATGGAAGTCAATGTATTTTACACTCTTGGCAGTAGAGTCTCTGTGCCAGTTTTGTAAGACAGTATTTTAAATAATAAAACCCTAATATGATTTCTCCTCAAAAGAAAAAATGCAATAATCTGTGGTGTGCACCTATTTAACAGCATCATACAGTTGATAGAATTCACAAATCAGCATATTAAGGGGGGGGGGGGGATTTATATACTGTACATGTTACACAGACATATAAGCAGGCACATATTGATCCAGCAATGGAATGCCTGTGTGAGGCCAGTCCAGTGTCCTGAGCGAGTGAATGTGCTTGTTTAAACTTGATCTGGCTGCTGTATTGAGTTAAAGAAACCGAGGGGAATTGGAGATCCATGAGATCAATCCTGTTTTACGCTCCCAGTGGAAGCTGGAAAGAGGCTGAGCTCTGGTCTTATCTCTCTCAAAGCAGAAGACCACAGGACCTCCTCACACACATACTTAAAGCCTCCACTGCTAAGACCTCTTCTGTTCAATCTCAGTGAAATACAGCAATTCGACCATACCACATACAGAACCACAAGTATTATAAAGGTTGAACATTAAATGATAACATAAACCCACTAAGGAAAGCTATGGCAGTGTACATACAATAAAATACACAAATAGAAGAGCTAACTAAGTTTCATACTCCAATTCTTAAAGCAAGCAACACCCTTGCTAATATAACACTTTAAACCACAACAGTTAGGCCTACTGCACAACAGCACACAAACCATGTAATGTGATAATGCACTACTACTCTCACACCACATCCGTGACGCAAATAGGCCCCTCACACTTTCCCTCATTGCCATGCCCAATTACCTTCAGATGTGTGTCTAAAACAAGTGCATTCAGGAATGTTTTCGGTCATTTGTCATAAACATATTTAAAGGTACACCTATGCATTAACTTCCATTCGCATGACAACTATAATTAACTGTGGAAAATATTAAGAGACCACTGTAGTTTTTTTATGGATGTTTTTAGGTAAAATTATCATTTTGTTACATAACATGAACTAGTGAGAACATTTCTCCCAAATTCTAAATGAAAATATTTTTTTTTATTTGCATTTATTGGTGAAAAGTTGAAATGAGACAAGAAAACAAGTTCAAATTCATGTTTAAATAACAAAATACTAACGTTTTACATGTATTTTAGTATAAGCTCAAAAATTATTTCATGCATTTCATTTCATGAAATTCATGCATCTTTGCATTCTCTCAGTCTTTCACATTGCTTTTGGGTGACAACAATACATGCAGGAATGCTTATTAAAGGCAAACCTGTAAGGGTCATTATGCTTATTGTTGACTCACAACACAAAATGTTAAATGCTTCCTCATTGGTTGCTTTGGATAAAAGTGCTACCTATATATATATATAAATACCGTCCTAAATTATGACTGATTTTCAGCTCCATCTACTAAATTGTCAGTCAAACAGAAAATCGGAATGCAACGACAACTGACATAATAGCCATTTTCTGCATATGACATGTGTAAGACCAGCCATTTGTTTTTTTCTGGTGCTAGATACTAACAGCCACTTAAAATGATAAAAAATAATCTAGAAAGCCCAAATACTTTGTGTGACAGAGAAACACAGAGAAATAATATAAGCATAAAAAAATAAAACACTGTGTGGCTGTATTTAACTCACAGCAGGTACAGTATGACAAGAGGACCTTCAGGATGCCTCAGGATTGGCTGACTTTGACTAATTAGCTTGTTTTCATGACTAAGATGGTATAAACAGGCATTTGTGATGGAGCGACTGGGATGTGAGTGGCGGCTCAAAGAGGTAAATGTGGGAACTGACTTGTGGTCATGCTGAGATGAGGCTGCTAATCTGACAATCACGATTCATTTTACAGCACTGTCTGTCCTTTTTGTAACGTGTACATGAGAACACACACAGACACAGACTCCAATCCCATATTAAGCAGCTTGAGTCCCCCCAGTGTTTCCTGCATTTCCCCTGAAGTCTGACATTGTGACGTTCTCTGTGGGTACAGGGAACAGATCTCTTCTCTCAGCTCTGAGCCTTCAGTTTGTTCCACCACTGCGTTTCATGGCGCCTTATCCGTCCAGTTTTGCACTTTTTTAAATCCTTTTTTCAAGAATGCATCTATTCCTCGTGCCACATATCTGTGGCTAGTGCAATTTTGGGGCGATTTGTCACAAGTATACCCACACAAGCACATGATATGCAGCACAAATTCATGTCCCCATCATATAAATATGCGTCATAATATATTGGACTGTAAACACGGAAATCCTTTAGATGGATTTCTTTTATGTTGCCATTTCTGTTATGTCCCCATGTGCAAACCAAGGTTTCGCTTTTGTTCACAATATCACATCCTGTTTCTCTTACATTAACAAAAACCAGTTCCTTTAATCGTAAGCCATGTATATTCTTTATTTTTTAAGTTATTGAGTTCAAAGGGTACTGATCTGATACAAAAGCATGAGAAGGGTAAAGAAAAGAAGACATTAGAAAATCATAAAAAAGGGCATGAGATAAAGAAAGAGAAACAGAGGCAAGAAATCCCTGAGTGAAATGACAGCGCCACAGACGTACAGGAGGTGATGAGGTGGGAGATCGAACCACTGAAGTGGGCCGGACTGAGTGATAAGGATCAATGCTGAGACACATTGAAAGAGGAACAAGCCAGTCTGTTAGTGGTTTTCTCTGTGTGCGTGTGCCACTCACACGTAACACGGACAAATCAGTCACTTATGCAGAAGCATGTAGCCTATGCATGGATAAGGTATATGCATAAGGCAACAGTATGCATGCGCACACACAAACATGCACTCTTTGACATGAACATGCATGCATGTGATAATGGCTCTCTGTCATACACACACAAACATGGCAGTGAGTGTCCACTGCATGTATGAAGAGGTGGGGGGAAACTGTGGTGCTCTAAACATCATTATACAACCAGTCATGCTGTGAGAAACAGTAAAAGGAAAATAGTGAAATTGCATTATTTTATTAAAAAGCTCAATCTTACCTCACGCTCCGTAGTTCTGTTTTGCTCTGTCGTTTTCGTCTCCTCCTCTCACTCTCGGATACAGAGAAGGCTGTGTTTGAGTCACATAGATTTCATGTAGCCAGTTTGATTTCCCTTCCTCTGACACATTCTACACAAATGACTCTCTCTCTCTCTCATGCATTCAAAATAAACCAGTGCGTCTCTTCCTTACGCACACAGGCGCAAGCTCACACATGCATGCATGCTAGAAAACAGCTCTTCTCTTCACACACACATGCATACACACCGCACGCGCATGCTGAAAAACAGCACCTCCCTCTCTCCGTCTCTCTCCGTCTCTCTCTCTCTCTCTCTCTCTCTCTCTCTGTGTGTGTGTGTCTCGGCTGCTCTCGGGCAATCAGAGAATGTCATAACCTAAACCACGCCCCCTCTCCCCGCAGGCTTACTATAAATACAGGGATGGATATGAATATGCTGTCTTGTTCCCTTAGACATTCCCCCTCCCGAGCTCTCATTCCTAATATTCTCTCTCTCTCTCTCTCTCTCTGGCCATGAAATACCTCTCTTATGACCTTGCTTTGTGTTCACGGACTGCCCCCCCCACACCCCCCTCTATACAGGACTATTGTACAGTCATGGGTCTATTAAACGCAATAGCCCTCGCATTTGATAGGCTATAAAACCGATACTGGCCATTCAAACGTGATTAAGAAAGCAGCAATAGCAATAACAAAAGCGGTTGAGCAAACAGCGCAATAACAATGGCTGCACGATGCACCTGCTGCTGCCGCCGCAACTGACTGTTGCGATATTGCGCAGAATTGTAACGCGCGTCGTCACGTGCCAGTCACTGAACTGTCGCATTTATAACGCACTAAACGCACAAGTAGTTATGTAGTCCATTAGATTCATTATTCCGCACACAATAGAGCAAGGCATAACAAGCGCGGTCCTCTAGTATTGCGATATGAAACGGATGAACTCGCACCTCACAGGAAATGAGGCTTAAGATGCCCACATAACCGCCAATTTACTAACATAACGGCAACAGACGTGTGTTCAAAGTGTTTGCGCGTGGGTCGTAAAATCCGTTTGTTTCTGAGTGGGAGTTTCTTGTTTAATGTGCCAGAATCATTTGTTTTGGAAAAATAAATATGACTGACTAATTAATTCTAAAGAAGTTAGCCTATATTTCTCATCTTTTGGTAAAGGAGAATAGGCTACATTTGGTTTCCTAAATGAAAACTAATGACTTTAACATCTAAAATGAGAAGGGCGCTGTGGGACGTGAAAATATTCATTTTCATTTTGTGTTTTAATATGTATGGCAGATTGTACATAGGTTACGTCTCCCTTGAGTTTAATAAGATGCAAAAAGAAGTTCAAGCCCTACCTCCCCCATCTTTCTGTTTCCTTCCTCTCTCTGGATAGTGTGTGCAGGATGTGATGACAAATAAAGGGAAATTAAATCACAGGCTTTCAAAAATCCTATAATGTGAGGCACAATTTATTTACACACAAAACCAAAGAAACGCATACGCAGTACAGGTCAATCTTCACAGATATAACATGGTTGATTATTATTGATCCCCAAAGAGATACAGTGCAGAACCAAAGCAACACAACCACAGATGCACCTGTATGTGTATACAGTAAGGATAAACAATTTACCAATTGATAGAAGACATTGCAGTTGGTCACTAAGGACATCTCAGATTTAATAACTTTGATTGTTGCACTTGCTTCAATACCCATGTGGCAAATAAATGGTCTACGGGAACCATCACCCCACCCATGAGTGCTTGGAAAGGCGACTCCACTGAGAAGGTGGCTGGTCCCACCCATGATGTGATTTTGAGATCAATGTGACTTACACCATAACAGGTTGTCGGATTTGTGCGATACGAAAGATTTATAATACCCGGGCGGGTAGCAACCACAAACACAGTTTAACATCAATTGCGCTACATCCAATACGCCAACTCTATCATTGGTCCTCTGCTTTGCCCATCGCCTGCATCAACTCCCTCTATCCGAGCATCCCTAGGGACAGTTCAGCTTCCACTTGGTCAGTCAATCCTCACAGCTCTGACCTACTTCATATCTCTGGCTCAAAAACATGTGCACTCACACTTAAAACTGCACAGCAATGCAAATGTTGCAAAGCTGTTGTCTCTTGCTGTGAACACATCAACATAGCTTCTGTTGAGAGATGCTGATGGTGTGCAAAATTAATCCATATTTACTGTGAATTGTAAGATACCAGAATAAAACACCCATATGTGCTGTTTAACATTATTTAAACTATAGAGACGCTTTCCAATAGGTACAATGGCAGACAAACTTGCTCCCTGTGAGACAGGAGAGCATCAGTGAGGTCAGGCAGTGATGTTAAGTCATGTGGTTTAGTGCACAGTCAATGCTCCAAAGGTTTCATAATGCAGTGAATAATGAAAATTCTGAAAGTCTTAAATTCTGTGTAACTGTTCTATATTGAAAAAGGGAAGCTAAAATGAGGGTTAAAGTGAACTCCTATTCCATTGAACTAAATGATTACAAAGCATTCTGAATGATTACACCATTTCAGAGAATACAGACTTGTGTAATTTATTGTTCATTCTTCTATCCCAGCTGAATACACACAACAACTATAAGTAAGCCATTGGTCGGCGAATTTAACTCCTGCAGTTTTCCAGCCAGCAATAGACTTGCTTGCACAAGATGTCAAAAAGTGCAAGATGACAGCACAACCCTGTGGCCATTCTTAATAGTGCAAATGAACACAAAGTCAACACAAAATGCAAATGCCCTAACAATTTGTCAAGCTGTCATCTGCATATTTGTGTAACTTGATGTACTCTTATAAATAACTCTATAATATTACCAAAACTGAATAGTGGCATTGGCATGAAAACAAAAAGTGATCAGATAACTCACGCAACATATAATGCATCAATAATACATTTATTTAACTTGTTTAAATTACATTAATTAACATACATTGCGATTTTATATATTTATGTGTATAATCAGCTATGGTTTTTTATGCTATAATGTTGCCCTAATACTGTACAACATTATAAACAGATTAGGCTCTGTTAACCAGTTTAAGGTAAATACATGGGGTACTGCCTACTGGCATTGGGGGCTGCGTTACTGTGAGAGCATCGTCGCCCTGAGGTGAAAAGGCACTGCTGTGTAAACTCATGTCAGTGCAGATCAGCACTGTGGGTGCGTCTCATCTGCTCAGCCTGTCTCACCGCCTTCTCCAGCTCCCCCTGGGACACCAGACCACAGCGCTGCAGGGCAGAGAGCAGCTGGGCCCGGGAGTTACTGATAAACGAATGAGACAAAAAATAAGGAAGACCACCTCCGTTCTTCAGGAAGTAGAGCGGTACTCTGACCATACCCAACACCTGAAACAAACACAAAGCAAGAAAATCAGGGCACACACGCCGAGTGTGTGTTGTATTTATTTACATGTAAAAAGAGAAAAACTGAGCACATTGTTCTACCTCCAAACCGTGATCTGTGGCCGTAGCAACAGCTGCTCTCTCTATTTCCTTTAGCTCTGCATCTGTCATTTTCTTGATGTAGAAGTGTGTGATGAGACGAGGGCAGGATGGAGCAAGGCAGGAGGATACATGATTTTCGACGCCCACTGCTGTAGCCACGCCCACCTCTTCAAGCAGCTCCCTGCTTAGCCCCGCTTCCAAAGTCTCTTTCGAGGGGTTCACCAATCTACAGATGACATACTAATTACACACTGCACACATGTGCTTGCTTAGCAATGGCAGCTACACAAATGCAGTTTTATAAATAACTACAGAACCGTTATTTAAAGTTTTGTTTTGTTTGTTGGTCCAGAAGAATGAACTCACCCCCCCGGGAAACCCAGCAAGCCATCAAAGCGCATCTGCATCTGAATGACAGGATTCTAGGATTCAGGTTCATGTTGCCCGGGCATTCATTATTAGCATAGTTTTTTTTAACCTCATGCCACGTTAACCAGAGCACCTGTGTTAGTGGCTATAAAACTATAAAGGTATGAAGCTTCTACTAAGAACACTTTTTCTTACCAGCACTATATGTTTGATTGGAATTTTCCCGAAGAGTTTGGCGCTACAGTCTCCGTACAGCATGATGTGACATGCATGTCTGTAACCTTCCCGTGACAACGCATCTTCTCTCGTAATCTGTTCCTCCATTACACGATTTGCGATGTTAATTTGAATTATAAACAATAATTAGTAAACTATAGGTACATCATATAGGCTAATATGGGCGCGTTTGCTACAAGCGTCAGTACGTATTACTGACCAATTTGTCAAAATAATAGTCCCGGAAGAGACATAACGTACACTTCTATACAGTTACAAATTGTGGAAATTCGGCATAACCCCAGCTGTCAGTAGTTAGGCTACTTGTTTATTTCTACGAGAAATACTTGAAAAGCTTCTTAAACTATATTAAGAGGACGGTCGCGACTTTATGCTTCTTTTCGATACTAATATATCTTGTGTTACTAAATGAATTCACTTAAATTTATATTATTAAATAGTTAGGGACATGATCATTCAGAGATTATTTTTGGTAACAACGCGTTGGTCGTACTGTAGATGGCAGTAGCATTTAAGTTTGAAATCTAAGGAACTGTTTACCCAAAAATAAATTCTGTCATATTTTCTGTCAAAAATAAAATCTATATACATTTCTTCGTTCTTGTTCTGAACACAGAGAAAGATATTTGGAAGAATGTGTGTAACCCAACAGCTATTGCCTCTATTGACTATCATAGTAGGAAAAATGCTTAATCAATTTCTTTGTTTTGTTGAACACAAAAATGTAGGAAAGCAAACCGTTCTGGGGCACCTTTGACTATATTTCCTACTATGGTAGTCAATGGTGGCCAATAACTCTTTTGTCTCCAAACTCGAGGGTGAGTAGGCTAAATGGTGACAGAATTTTTATTTTTGGCTGAAATGTCCCTTTAAATAATTGCTTTGTGTTGCAAGTAGGTAACTGTAATGCGAGGTGATATTCTGCATATGTATATAATTGCTGGGGACGGCTGGGTAAGAATACAGAGAGCAAATGCAAAAATAAGCAAAATAAAAGTCTCCATCTTTATGGCTCTTTGAATCTTTGCCACCTGTGTGTATCACTGAAAATAACCACTTTTATCCATAACTAGTGTGGCTTCGAAAGCACAGCCATAGCTGATAATTCCTCACACCTGCACTGACTGTTATATCATATTGCCAGATTAGTTTGCAAAGGAGTAAATTACTGTAAACACTAGGGCCTCAAATAACCATCAGTGTATCAGGCAGCTCCTCACAGGACTGTGTTTATTATTCATTAGTTCTGACATGTTACTTCATACTTGAACTTGGTCAGCACAGCCACTAAATCATGTTTACTTGATTCAAAATACCTTGTATTAATATGTGAAGTTTTAAATGCAATGATTCACACAGCTTATAGTCAGAAGGGCCATTTGGCTGTATGCTTTATGGTGTTTTCCTCTGAGCACAGCTCATTACACCGTCTACATGTTAATTTTATGCTATATTTTATACAATTTAAGCATTAATTGGTTAACAATGTATATGATTGTCAACAGACATTTAGGATAATAGCGGTAGTTCATTCACTGGTTTAAGTGTAGCCTATGTATTCAAGTTTAAATGTGTAACCTTTTCTGTCCAAATGTTGTAACCACAAATGCCTCCTGTAATTTATTCTAAAATCAAACTACCAAATATGTGTGGAGTGTTATAGGAGCCTACAGGGAGTCTCATGATCAGAGGTCTGGCCACACAGCACTCGACAGGATTCTATAGTAGCCTTACAGGAGCCTCACAAGTTAAACCATGTCGATATCAGCTCTGTGTGTGTCAAAGTGTTGACTGGAGGAAATATACTGTTTTACAACCATTCCCAAAAAAATCAACATTTGTCCTCTCAGCTCACATAGTGGAAAATAAAAGCATGAAGCTAATAATAATTCTGACATTTGCTGCCACGTGATATACGCAAAGGCTGCGGTTTATGATAAGTTTTTATTTGTAAAGATGTGACGTTCAGTGTGAATGATGTAGACAATATGCTGTAGGTAATATTTTGGAGGATCTATTGACAGAAATGCAATACAATATAACTATGTGTTCAGAGGTGTAGAAAGATCTTACATAATGGATTGTTATGTTTTTATTACCTTAGAATGAGATATTTCTATCTACATACACCACGAGTCCCCTTACATGGAATTCATCATGTTGTTTCTACAGTTTCTGCGGACAAACTGCTCTACAGAGCACATTTCATAAATATGTTATCTCATTCAGCAAAGAAGCCAAAAGGTGACAACATCTTAGTCCGGTGGTGTCAGCCACCGTAGTGCTTCGAAAGGGAGGCGTGAGCTGTGGAGTGAGCCATTGGTTGCGATTTACAACATCACCGCCAGATGGAGCTAAAATGTCTACATTGCTCCTCAAAGAAATGCGATTTTGAGATTAGGGATGAGAAACATGTGACTTTATCTCTGCCTGATCAATATCGCTGGTCATTGGTGTAGTAATAGTCAGTAACTTAAATTTAGCTAAATTACAAACAATATGTGCAAAAACTGTGTGTGTTTCTCCAACAGTGTTTGCTGTGTCTACTCTTGATGTTCTGAGTGATTTATGTAGAGGTTTCCATCAATCCCTGGGTCTTTGAAGCCATGCATGTGTGACATGTAGCTCATTGTTAAGAGGCATTTTATATAGCAAAATATATGGGAGAGTGCCAGAGACCAAATTAACCCATATACACTTCCCATGCCAGTCTGTAACTGTCATGTTCCCATGATCTAACACGATTGGTAAGAGACAGTAAATGTGTTTGAAGATTCTATTTGCCAGTGTATTGACTTGTCATGGGTTGAAAATCAAATATAATAGATGTGTGTGCTGAAAATGGAGATGTTATGTGGGTGGATCGCTGTGTCTAAAGCAATTTAACATTTAAAGAAAATATGATACACTTAAAGTATCAAAAAGTAGAAAGAAGTAATATAATTTATTAGCTCAACTGTAAGCTGTTTACGTTTGTCAAGCAACAAAAAACTTAGCGCATTAATACAGAATATTCAATTGATGTGCAGTCACAGGTGTGCATTACATCAGCTGTTTTATGGCTTTAAACACTCTATCAGAATTCAGAGTCTAAACAATCTATTCAATAAACTGGAATTGAGCATCTAGTTTAAGAAATCAGACATCTAAGTTTTTAAGTCAGACTTGAGTAAAGGCGTTGTTAACTTTGTCCACTCACTTTGAGCTTTACTGTGTGCAAGCCAATGGATTGCGCCAGAATGGCTGGGCTATTCTTAAGCCCGAGCGCTTTCTAAGTTTAAAAGGTTTATGTGAGCTGCTGGCTATTGTTCTAGTGAAGGCGTCAGGGATTGTTACAGGGGATCTGGGGTGGGGGAGATATACTGCTGTCAAAATCCAGACTAAAATAGACAGACAGCTGTGGGTGTTCATATCTAGACTGTGTTTTGAGTGTGTGTGTGTGTGTGCGTGCGTTGGAGACCGGTGCTGTGTTGGAGATGGACAGGAGAAAATGGAACTAGTGTCTCCATTTACTTAGGAACTTTCTAAAAGACTGATTAGATCACATTATTTCTGGGCTGGATGGTAATGCTGCGATTAGAATATCTAAGGTTCGTGCACACAGGTGCAGTGTGCCAGGGGTCTAACCCTACTGTCAGAGGCAGATCAGTAGAAAAAAATTAATGTAGGATGATGATAGTAGCCCACACTGCTCAGCTAGGATCTGGTACATAGGAAGATCACACACAGTGTTAAGAAGGCCAGGTGGTAGATGTTTTGGTTGGCATGAGGAAAACATTTATTAAGAGGCAGCTTAGGCATAGTTTGAGTGTGGGTACGAAATGCACTCCTGACCGCTTAGCCTGTGTGGTAGAACCTTGTGCCACTGAATGAGTCGTGTACGGCTTCAGACTCTGGTTCCAGGAAGCTTTAATTCAGTTGTGCCATCTCAAACCCTCCTTTATGCCACATGACATTGTAATGAATTGCTGTTACAATGTAATTCCGGAAGCATTAACAAACAAAAAACTAACTTTAAAGGGTACACTGTAAAAAAATCTCTAAGAATAGAATAGAATAAATTATTATAATTGCACAGCTGTACAACAAAACTTAGCACTCTCCTCAGTAGTGCACATACGAAAGGATGCAACACGTGTACGATACATATATATATATATATATATATATATATATATATATATATACATACTGTACATACATACTAACTTATCTATAAAAGCGTAGAAATTTGTAAGTTAAAAAATTTACGTAAAAATTTTAAAATGTAAGTAATAATAATAAACAACATGAAATAGAATAAAATAAAAAAGACTAAGATATGGTCCTTAAAATTATTACACAAAACCTTAGGTTATGGTATTGAATAGTAAGTATTTCAGTCCTTGATAATAATAATAAATGTAAAATGGAATAGATTTAAATATTTTATTATATAACTGTTTAACCTGTATTTTAAATTTTCTACTGCATTGTGTTGTATTTTATAATTAACATAAATAAAATGAATTAATAATGTCCTGGCAAAAAACAGTTTATTAAAACAAATGTCTGTATTACATTTTTTGTTCTGTGGAATACAAAAGGTTTTTTTGCGTCTTCTTTTAGTCTACACTGTTAAATATAATGAAAGAAATAGAGGGCTCAAGCTGTTAAGACAAAAAAGACTCAAGTATCAAAAAAGATGTCCATGCAACTCATTGTCTTGCATCATTAAATGTTTGTGTTCAACTGAAGAACATGAAGTGAAATGATAATGAAATGATTTTAAAATTTACATTTTTGAAATGTGCATTTAGGGATTTACTGAGTTTTAATAGCAATTTCAGTATAAACAAACAGAAAGCATACGTTTAAGGGCACTGGTGACACCTGTGCATCTCTGACAGTATTTGTAGGTCAGACAGATCTTTTAGTGTTTGATCACTGGCTGATCACTCTCAGTAATTGCTAAGGGAAACAAACAGAGGACCGCCTCTTTAACCACAAACTCATGACAGACAGCATGGCTATCTGTGCATGGAATGCCGGCTATTGGGAACGGGAGTATTCTCTTCTATTTTCGGACTACAGAGTGGGCTCTGGATTCTGCTAAAGGACACTTATCTCAGCTTTACCTCTCAAGGTCGACAGCTTCTGAGGCGCCAATTTGCTGCTGAGGATACTGTATCAGTAACCAAGCATGAAGGTTTCCAGATCATGTGTTAAATTAAACATATCACTAGTTTCAAGTATTCTGACACAGAAGGCATACATAGATGCAAGTGTCATATTTTCTTTTTAATACAAATTTGAATTTTGTCATTATAAAATGGACAGCCTCATGTTGTAAAGCAATAATTTAAGTTTTTTAAGAGGTTGCTTTGTTAAGACATGTCCACATATGAAAGGCCTCAGTTATAAACTGTTCATTTCCACCTGTCATTATACAATGTAACCCTCATAAAAATCCACAAATAGTTCTCCAAATTGTTTTAGCTATGAGAACTTTCTTGAATGGAAGTTCATTTTTCGTGTGGATTGTCTTTTTGTACACAGAAAATATTAACTTTCTGTATCAGACGTTAAAACATTTTACACATTATGGGACATAGCATAAAAGGTAGAAATCTAATCCAAGCAAATACATAAAAGTTACAGATAATTCATAATCTACAAAATCAAATCAGTATTCAAAATATCATTTATTTTGCATAGCACAATTATATATCTATGGTCAAAACCCTTTTTTCTATTTTGTGGTTGTGGAAACAACTCTGTACACAATTTGATACCTGTTGCTTACATGTTTATGTACTGTAAGTGTTTAGAAATATGTACAGTAAGAGGTCATGCATTTAACCTTTGAACAACAGTGGGTAAATCACGATCAACAACAATGTCGTTTTAAAAATAACCCGCTTACACTAGGGTTTCGTCAAACCTGGTTGCCTTTTGTGATCGCGCAGGGCCGGACAGCACGACCACGCGACCAATGAGCAACTGAATACAGACGGACACATGGGGATATCTGACATATCTCCCCAACTCTGACCTTGAGAGAGACAATAAAAGGAGAGCGTACCACTTGTTGAGAGGCCAACCCGTTTAGACTTTACTGAGGTTAGTACACAAATGCATGCGTTTGGATAGAGCGCTGTATTTTGACGACTCATTTGGCATGTTTTGAGAAGAATTCAAGTTTTACCAAAAGATTCTGGATTTTGAAATTGTATGGAATCAAATGCATATAAAACAATACGATTTTGTCCCTAACCAAGTTTCTAAAATTGTAGGTGTTTGAGTGCAAACTGGGGACCCGAAGCGTTTATCATGTCGCGCTTTATGGAATTGAGGGAGTTCGGCGACGCGGCAACGTTCCTGCGTAAAACCAACCTGGAGCAACTCGCTGCGCAGGCCCACGCGTTTGATGGTACTGATCCATTGCCTTGTGTTGTGTTTAAATTTTTTATTTGTTTATTTTCACGCTATCAATTTAAAAAATCATTTACATTTAAATTGCTGAATGCGTTACACACATTTTGAGCATGTATTATGCATGTCATAATGTTGCTGGGCACACTGGCATTGATGGCCTTAGTAATAACATAATAAATAATAATTAATAAACGTGAATTAAAATGTATTACATGTAGGCCTAAAGCAGGAAATCCAAGTGGCATGTAGCCTATTGCATTAACCTGTACTATGTTTATGTTTCCGTGTGCAGGGAAAAAACGTGTTTGGATTCCAGATGAGAAGGAAGCCTACATTGAGGTGGAGGTTAAAGATACAGATGGAGATAAAGTCATGGTGGAGACCAAAGATGGACAGGTAAGTGAAGCTTGAATTACCGCCAACGTTCTTTTAAGAAACGTGACTGCAAGTTTACCCGAATATCAATTTTCATGTTTTATGTGTTCATGAGAATGCTTTTCTGAATGATTTATCTTTAGCAAATGTGATTTCATCAGCTTTTATTCCTTCAGTTGTCAAAGCAGCAACATTTTAATCTGCAAATGAAATATAAAAGATGGTGTTTCATTCAAACAGATGTTAACGGTGAGAGAGGATGATATTCAGCAGATGAACCCCCCTAAGTTTGACATGATTGAAGACATGGCCATGCTCACACACCTCAATGAGGCATCTGTTCTCTTCAACCTCAGCCGTCGTTACAGTTTCTGGATGATCTATGTGAGAACCCATTTTGTAGTCTGTATCTCACAGTGGTTTAAGAATAATTCATGCATCAAGCAATTTCACGGTTATCTGTTTAACTTTATTGTTCTCTGTCCATCCGCAGACTTATTCTGGGCTGTTTTGTGTGACAGTTAACCCGTACAAATGGCTTCCCGTCTACTCTGCTGAAGTGGTTGCTGCATATAAGGGGAAACGTCGCTCAGATGTTCCGCCTCACATCTATTCCATAGCAGACAATGCCTACAATGACATGTTAAAAAGTACAGTATTAAATACATTTCGGCTTTTTGCATTTTATACTAAGTAGCTTCTGCTTGATCATTAGGTCTATTTTATTTTTGGTGTTATTTAACGTGTACTCATTAAGTATTCTGGGTCATCTTTCCTATAGATCGTGAAAACCAGTCAATGCTTATCACGTAAGTGCTCCTTTACCACCCCATTACACGTCTTTTGTACAACTCTTTTTTTTTTTTTTGTGCATTTTCTCATCTTATTTAATCATGACACGGTATTAAAAATGGGTTTTGCCATTTTGAAGAGTGTTTTTCTTTTTTCGTTTTTACATCTTATTGGATTTAATAATGTTTCATGCATATTTCACATGAATTTTCCTCATGCCTAGTGGAGAATCCGGTGCTGGCAAAACCGTCAACACGAAACGTGTAATTCAGTATTTTGCCATTATAGCTGCTCTTGGCGAAGCAGGGGTCAAAAAAGGAGTAAGGGCAGAAACTTCATATCTGTGCTTTTTTGTCATCACCCACCCTTATTACCCCTGTTTTTTGTATCCCTGCGAGTCTTTTTCCCTCTTCATCTTGTTTTTGGGGATTATAACTTTCATTTTTATATCTGGATTCACAGACTTCCTTTTAACAGATAAGGAGTGACCCTATACGTTTTGTTGTCTTATTCATGTTCCAGTATGTTTTTATAAACCCTTTTTTATACCATTTTACATTGCCTATTCCCTGTTTCCTCTTTTTTGCAATGTCTTTCATATTGTCTCTTGTTTTTTAACATTTTTATCTTCTCTTTTTGAAAATCAACCCAGATTTCATCTATTCCCTCCCAATCATCAAAGATAATATTTTACATTTTGCATTTCCATTAGTTTGTTCTGTCTACTCATAGATTTCATTTTTATGTTGAGAACATAAGTTGCGTTGGGTTAACTCACACATCTCTGTTTGTAACACACACAGGGTACATTGGAGGATCAGGTCATTGAAGCAAACCCAGCTATGGAAGCTTTTGGCAATGCCAAAACCTTGAGGAATGACAACTCGTCGCGCTTTGTGAGTGAATATTATAAGGAGCACATAATCTCTCACGTTCTTTTAAAAATCACTTTTTCTTCTCTCATCAACACAGGGAAAATTCATAAGAATCCATTTTGGTCCTACGGGGAAACTAGCATCTGCTGATATTGACATCTGTAAGTTGATAACTTTATAATTTTTTTGTTCTGTTGAACACAAAATGAGATATTGTAGAAGAATGTAGGACAGCAAAAATTTCTGGGGCACTTTTGACTACCATTGTCATTTTTTCTACTATGGTAGTCAATGGTGGCCAAGAGCTAGCTGTTTGGTTACAAGCATTCTTCCAAATATCTTTCTCTGTGTTCATCAGAACAAAGAAATGTATACAGATTTGGAACAACTAGAGTAATTCATGACATGAAAACATGTGTTGAAAGATTATATATATTTGTTGTTGTTTCATGTTCTTGATTTCATTGTTTAGATCTTCTGGAAAAATCTAGAGTGATATTTCAGCAAGGTGGAGAAAGAAGTTATCACATTTACTACCAGATCCTCTCGCACAGGAAACCAGAGCTTCAAGGTATTTGGGAGAAAACAATAAAGAACCAAGACTGAAGTATAGACATCTGTATTTCTGCTATTCTAATAAAACCCCCAAATCTTTAATCTGTTAAACAGACATGCTGCTGGTATCATCAAATCCCTTTGACTACCACTTCTGCTCGCAGGGTGTTACAACTGTGGACAACATGAATGATGGAGATGAACTGCTTGCAACCGACGTAAGTGTTGCTTGTACGATAGAGATCCCTGGAGTTAGATACACCATTTTCCTCAACCAGTCCTTTTACATTAAACTTGAAGACAACTCATTGGGCAGATATCCCTTTCTCCTTTCTAGCATGCAATGGACACCCTTGGTTTCACTACTGAAGAGAAATACGGCTGCTATAAGATAGTTGGTGCCATCATGCATTTCGGAAACATGAAGTTCAAGGTGCGCCAGAGAGAGGAGCAAGCGGAGGCGGATGGCACTGAAAGTAAGAGAGATTTTCTTGTAAACAGATGTCTAAGTTCACTGGGTTTGGATTAAGCTCTGTGATTTTGTCCACAGGTGCAGACAAAGCCTCCTATCTTATGGGGATCAGTTCAGCTGACCTCATAAAGGGGCTGCTCCACCCGAGAGTTAAAGTGGGCCATGAATACATAGTCAAGGGACAGACGGTTGAACAGGTTGGCACAATACTGGGGATGCTCTTCATTCTGTGGATGTTGAAGAGATATATATACTGTCCACAAAAATAAACCTTGCAGTAGTATGATTCCTAGTTTTTTGCTTGCTTGTAATCACAGGTGGCCTATGCAGTAGGTGCTCTGTCTAAAGCCACATATGACCGTATGTTTAAGTGGATGGTTAGCAGAATCAACAGAACCCTGTACACAGCCCTACCACGTCAATTCTTTATAGGAGTTCTGGACATTGCAGGCTTTGAGATCTTTGAGGCAAGTCCTTAAACATCACATGTGGATTCTCTCAAAGAATCAAGACATTACTCATTGTACCTATTTAAAAAAATCTATTTTTGTGCTCCTAACAGTTCAACAACTTTGAGCAGCTGTGCATCAACTTCACAAATGAAAAACTGCAACAGTTTTTCAACCATCACATGTTCATCCTGGAGCAGGAGGAGTATAAGACAGAGGGCATCGAGTGGACCTTCATAGATTTTGGATTAGACTTACAGACTTGCATTGACCTAATAGAAAAGGTTGATATTTATACATATAATCATGCATAAAATAGTACAAGTATACCAGACTAATGCTGTTGCATCCCTCTTGCGTTGACTTGCAGCCTCTGGGCATCCTGTCTATTCTTGAGGAGGAGTGCATGTTTCCTAAAGCCACAGAGAGCAGCTTTAAAGCTAAACTCTATGATAATCACCTTGGCAAGTCTCCCAACTTCCAGAGACCGAGGCCCGACAAAAAACGCAAATACGACACCCATTTCGAGCTGGTGCACTATGCTGGTGTGGTGAGTGAAAATACTGTCACATTTACACACATTTCATATGGCTATTTTTACCAGAGAATACAATAGAGCCTTTATTAGCCAGACAACTGGGACTGATGGAATTAGTTACACGATTTACGATATGCAGCGTCGCCATCGAATGGCACCATATAAGTAATAAGGATAATCTGGAGGAATCTGAGGTTAAGTGCCCTGCTTAAAGGTACAATGGTGATAGCTCAAGGGTTTGAATTCATAAGCTTTGGTTTAAACCATAAGGCTACACAAGTATATTTCATGTGATTTGTAATTCTAGTGTATGCATGTATGCTTCCAGGTGCCATACAACATCAGTGGATGGCTTGACAAAAACAGGGATCCTCTCAATGAGACAGTAGTGGGAATCTTCCAAAGGTCCTCCAACAAGTTAATGGCAAGCCTCTTCGAGAACTTTATCGGTATCGATTCAGGTGCATTTTTAAGCAACTGCTATAAATGTGAACCAGGTTTAATGTGTATTAAATTGTTTTGCACATGCACTGCATGTTACAGGTACAGAAGCAAAGCCAGGGAGCAAAGAGAAGAGAAAGAAAGGTTCATCATTTCAGACCGTGTCACAGCTGCATAAGGTTGGTGAAAGAGGAGAGAACATGACATATGATGAATGTTTTTTTATAGGATGTGTTACTATAACAAATTCCAAAATGCCCCAGAAAAGCCACACATATTATTGCTTTAAAGGTACTGTGTAAAGATTCAGTTTTGTTAATGGAAAGTGAGCCAGTTAAGACTTGCAGTGATGTTTAGGTTATCTGACCCATGAACATCACTTTAAGTCTGTGCTGGCTCTGCTTTCACCATCTACAGATGCCAAACATGCCGCAGGTAAGAGTTGTGTGTTATCAGTTATAGATATGCTACGGTCGGACCCAATCATTATCTTGACACAATTGAAGGACTGCATGTTAAATTATTGTTCATCTTGTCTTTCTTTAGGAGAATCTAAACAAGTTAATGAAAAATCTGAGAAGCACTCAACCTCATTTTGTGCGATGCATCATCCCCAATGAGACCAAGAACCCAGGTACACAAGATTTGTTTTCATTTCATACAGAAGGAATCTTTTTATTAAGATCTCATTCTGCAAATGTCAAATGTTTCCGTTCTTGTATCTGATAGGGATGATGGATCCGTTCCTTGTATTGCACCAGCTTCGGTGCAATGGTGTCCTGGAAGGGATTCGCATTTGCAGAAAGGGATTCCCTAATCGCATTCTCTATGCCGAATTCAAACAACGGTGGGTTGTCCCTTATAGGTCACATTTGTATTCTCTTAGGAGATTCTAGATTATACAAAACTATAGAGGAGAATAAAGTTTAAAGTAGGCCTTTGTGATTTTCCAGCTACCGGATCTTGAATCCTGTGGCCATCCCTGAGGACACGTATGTGGACAGCAGAAAAGCTGTGGAAAAGCTTCTGGGTTCTTTGGACATCGACCACACGCAGTACAAGTTTGGCCACAGCAAGGTTCAGAAACCTTTTATTCCCATTTTTTCACTATTTTTAGTTACCTAAAACTCATCCTGGTTTTCTTTGGAAACACTATGAATCTGTCCTCCATCAGGTGTTCTTCAAGGCAGGACTTCTTGGTCAACTGGAGGACATGAGAGATGAACGTCTGTCTGAGATCCTTACCTTACTTCAGGCTTTCTGTAGGGGTAAACTGATGAGGATGGAACGCAAGAAGATGATGATAGAAAAGTATGTAAGAAGAAGATGCTGCTCAGATGCTGTGTTTAAACCATGACGTTGGACATAAAGAGTCGAAATAACCGAACGCAAATAGTTTTGCTATTACTGAAATACTGAAGTGTCAGGTTGCAGATCTGGCTTTCTTCAGTCGGTTCAAAGCATGGTGATAAACTGTTGAGAGCGTGTGAGCATCCAAATATATGGTAGGAATGTCTAGAGCATATGTGAGCTATGATGTGGCGTGTGTCCGGCGTGTGTCTGCGTGTTTTGTACTTGTGCTCGCTACATAAAAAGCCAGTTAAAGCCCCTTCACTCCAAATGGCATTTGCGAAAGCAGGTGCAGCGGTGGGTCATGTGGCCCGGTTCCTAACCAGTGTCTCCTTCCCTTCTTTATTATAAATAACCCTCTTTTGTCTGGGAGCAGGCAAATTGTTGAGATGCCAGTCCAGGTGACAGGGGATTAAGTCCTCTTGTTTCGCCAAATGGGTTCGGATAATCAACGACTACTGCTCGACCTTTGACTGTCCCCGATTGTGTTGCCGCCCCAGCGATGTGGAATTGATTTACTCTTTGGGCATGTTCAGTGTCACAGTGGGATTACTGATATAGAAACCTCAACACAATGGCGTGTGGCAGCCTGGCCCTATTTGGTGCTAAAGAATACTGAGCTAATTTTGAATGACGGAGGTAGAGATTATGAGTTGCAGGCAACAAAATGGCTGTCCCTTCCAACTTGGACATAAAGAGCAAAGTTTGGCAAAAGAGTCTAAAAGTCAACCTGATTCAGTTTATGCTCCCCAGCTACCACAAATATTTGCATTTAATGATGTCTGATATAATGCATCATCTGAATATCTTCACACAGGGAAGCTTTGATGGTGATTCAGTGGAACATTCGTGCCTTTTACGCTGTAAAGAACTGGCCGTGGATGTGCCTGTTCTTCAAAATTAAACCCCTCCTGAGGAGTGCAGCCACGGAAAAGGAACTGGTGGCACTGAAGGAGGAGTTCCAGAAGATAAAGGAGGCTCTAGAGAGGTCGGAGGTAAAGAGGAAAGAGTTAGAGGAGAGACAGGTCTCTTTGGTCCAGGAGAAAAATGACCTCTCCCTTCAGCTTCAAGCTGTAAGTTATTAATGGCTGTGATGTTTCTGCAAAATGCAAGGAAAATGTGTCCTCATTCCCCCAACATTTTACTCCAGGAGCAAGATAACCTGGCAGACGCAGAGGAGCGATGTAACCTGTTGATCAAAGCTAAGATCCAGATGGAGGGAAAGATTAAGGAGCTGATGGAGCGTCTGGAGGATGAGGAGGAGCTCAATGCCACTCTCATGGCCAAGAAACGCAAGCTGGAAGATGAGTGCATTGAGCTGAAGAAAGATCTAGATGACCTGGAAATCACTCTGGCCAAGGTGGAGAAGGAAAAACATGCCACTGAGAACAAGGTAACACAAATACACAGATTGGATTTGCTTGAGCTCCTTCTGTTTTTCTATTGTTTGACCGTTCACCCCATTCTTTTATCCTCACAGGTTAAAAATTTGGTGGAGGAAATGGCCGTATTGGATGAAAGCATCTCCAAGCTGACCAAAGAGAAGAAAGCCCTCCAGGATGCTCATCAGCAAGCCCTGGAAGACCTGCAGGCTGAAGAGAACAAAGTGAACATGCTGTCAAAGGCCAAAATCAAACTGGAGCAGCAGGTGGATGATGTGAGTATGGAGCGAGTACAGTTAAACTCTATTGAACAAAGGTCTTAACTGAAACATCTACATTACTCAGATCTCATTGTTTTATTTTGTATTTACTGGAACAGTTAGAGGGCTCTCTGGAGCAGGAGAAGAAATTACGTATAGATCTGGAGCGGGTGAAGCGGAAACTGGAAGGAGACCTAAAGCTTTCTGTTGAGTCAGCCATGGATTTGGAGAATAGCAAACAGCACCTGGAGGACAGATTGAAAAAGTGAAATTGTCTTAAAAACTCTTAATATCTGATTATGTCATACAGAAGTACTGTGGTACACATATGTTCTGTGTTTGCAGTTCTAACAAAGTCTGGACTTGATCTTTTTTGTAGGAAGGACCATGAAACGGCTCAGATTGGTGCAAAGATTGACGAGGAGCAAGCTCTGGTTATTCAACTGCAAAAAAGAATAAAAGAATTACAGGTGAAAATAATTACTTGGCTAATGTGTTTAGATCTGTGGGACCTGTATGTAAACAACAATCATGCAATTACAATTTAGCAGCATAAAATGCATTCAGTGTTGGGTCAAAAAGGGACAAACCAACTGTTAGGTTAAATTAACCCACTTAATATTTATATTTGACCCAATTATGGGTTAAAACAACCCGCCATTTTGAGTTACAACAACCTAGCATTGGTTAATTCATCCCTTTTTGACACAGCACTGTGTTAAAAATATTCCAGCATTTTTTGAGGTACTATTATGGTAAACTTTTTACAGACCCGTATAGAAGAGCTGGAGGAAGAACTAGAGGCTGAAAGAGCAGCTCGATCAAAGGCAGACAAGCAGCGTACCGATGTGTCACGGGAACTGGAGGAACTAAGTGAACGTCTGGAGGAAGCAGGAGGAGCCACCACAGTCCAGATCGAGATGAATAAGAAGCGCGAGTCGGACTTTCTGAAGCTGCGGAGGGATTTAGAAGAGGCCTCGCTGCATCATGAAACCACCATGGCCATGCTGAGGAGAAAGCATGCGGACACTGTGACTGAAATGGGCGAACAGGTTGATAACCTGCAGAGGGTCAAACAGAAGCTGGAGAAGGAAAAGGCAGAAGCCAGAATGGAGTCTGAAGACCTGGCATCTAACCTTGAACATCTTTCTAGAAGCAAGGTGAGATATCTCAATGTGCTCAGTGTGATTTGAGATCACCTGGTTTTTGAAGGGTTTTGAGCACTGTTCATGTTGGGATACCAGGTTCAATGAATTAAACTAGCTGTTAAGTTGGTTCAAACTGCTCTTAAAGGCAAAAATACAAACTCTGACATTACTTATTTACCGATCATGTCTTTCAAAATCTGTATGATCTAGCTTCTTCTGTAAAACACAAAAGAAGATATTCTAAGAAATGTTTCAGTGGTTTTGTGTCCATACAATGGAAGTTAATGGGGGCTAAAGATGTTTGGTAACCAACATTCTTCAAAATATCTTCTTTTGTGTAAAAGAAAGAAAGTTGTACATGTTAGGCATGACCTAAGGGTGAGTAAATGATGGCAGAATTTTCATTTTACGGTGAACTATCCCTTAAACAGGCTCATCACATCATCTATGGCCGAAAACCTGTAAGATAATTTCTCTTAACAAAGAAATTTTGTTTGCAGTCTACAACCGAAAAAATGTGCAGGATGTATGAGGACCAGTTAAATGAGTCGAATACCAAAGTGGAGGAACTCCAGAGGCAGCTAATGGATGTCACCTCTCAAAAAGCACGAGCCCAGACAGAATGCGGTCAGTGTCCTACATCTGTTCCTATAGCTCAGTTGGTAGAACATTGCTTAGTAGGCTCATCGAAACACACATAATGATAAAATGTGGGGTCTGTAAGTCAGTCTGAAAAAAGCATCAACCAAATGCATGTACAGTAAACGCAACTTCTTTCTGCTAACAGGCGAGGTTAGTCGCAGACTGGAAGAGAGAGAAGTTCTGGTCATGCAGCTGCAGCGAACAAAGACTTCTCTCAGTCAGACTATGGAGGAGCTCAAGAAACAACTGGAAGAGGAATGCAAAGTGAGCCTGTGTTTGAATACACTGGATGTATTGTTGCATGTCTGCTAATGTACTTGCCCTCACTCAGAATAACTCTTGAGAAAGAAATTGTGTCATACATGTGACCAACCTCATACAGTATACATCACATTAAATATTGTATTTGTGTGACTTTGTGTCTTTGCCAGGCAAAGGGCAGTTTAGCTCATGCTGTGCAGTCCTCCAGGCATGACTGTGACCTCTTAAGAGAGCAGTTTGAGGAGGAGCAAGAGGCCAAATCCGAGTTACAGCGTGTTTTATCTAAAGCAAATGCGGAGATTGCTCAGTGGAGGACAAAGTATGAGACTGATGCTGTTCAGAGAACCGAGGAGCTAGAGGAGGCCAAGTAAGGGCCACATTTATTGATTCAATTGATTAAATAGTTCACCCTCATGTCCTTTTTTGACCTTGAATAAACATTGAATAAAAATTTGCTTGGCGGATTTAATAACGAAAAACAAAAATATATGGATATACTGGAAAATGTAATGCAGCATATTTCCATATATTGGAAGCAAGTGCTTATATGTGCATTACTGCAAATAAACAATTTTGGCTTCTGAACAAACACAACAGTAGATTTGAAAGATGCTTTTTTTTCAGGAAGAAGCTGGCTGCTCGACTACAGACATCAGAAGAGACTATAGAAGCTTCTAATGCCAAATGTGCCTCCCTGGAGAAAACCAAACACCGTCTGCAGACTGAGATTGAGGACTTGATGGTCGATCTGGAGAGATCTAATGCCGTGGCTGCTGCACTGGACAAAAAGCAACGCAATTTTGATAAGGTCAGTGCAAATTTCACTTGAATTTGGAAAAACCTCTTCAATATGTTCTTTTAAACAGCAGGTAAATGATTTGCTCGGGGTATATATTTTTCAACACTGATTATTGTTTTTATGTCCAGGTCCTTTCTGAATGGAGGCAGAAGTTCGAGGAGACGCAGACAGAACTGGACAGCTCTCAGAAAGAGTCTCGCAGTCTTGGCACAGAGCTCTTCAAGCTGAAAAACTCTTATGAAGAAGCCCTCGATCAGCTAGAGACGATCAAAAGAGAGAACAAAAATTTGCAAGGTACAAACTGGATACTATAGCACAGTGGTTGGGGGTCTTACTGTAGGTCATATTTTGGAAGACCAAAATGTTGAAAATGAGACAAACTTTGTTTGTTTTTGCAGAGGAAATCACTGACTTGACTGAACAGATTGGTCAAGGTAACAAGGCTATACATGAGCTTGAGAAGGTGAAGAAGACACTGGACCATGAGAAGAGTGACATTCAAGCAGCACTGGAGGAGACAGAGGTAATATAATACTATGTCGTCTATGTGCAAAAAGATAATGTGCTGGTGCTGTCTCTGTGCTAGCAACAATTAGATCATGGGTTCAACCCTGGAAAATGCATGTTTTCATAAAAACATATAGCATAAAGCATCTTCCAAATGTGTAAATGTTAATGTCTTTCATTGAAGCGAATGTGCTGTTAACTAATGTGCCCTCAATTCAGGGCACTCTGGAGCATGAGGAGAGTAAGACCTTACGTATCCAGCTGGAGCTCGGCCAGGTCAGAACTGAAGTTGAAAGGAAGCTTGCAGAAAGAGATGAAGAGATCGACAATCTCCGGTAAAATATCGTTTTATTTCTTACAAGAAAACATGTTAAGATATACCACCAGGTGCTATAAAAACTCTTATCCATTTTGTATCAACACAGTCGAAACCACCAACGGGCCTTGGACAGCATGCAGACCACGCTGGATGCTGAGACCAGAGCCCGAAATGAGGCGATCAGGGTTAAGAAAAAGATGGAGGGAGATCTGAATGAGATGGAGATCCAGCTGAACCATGCGAACAGACAGGCTGTGGAGTCTCAGAAACTAGTCCGCAACCTACAGCTTCAAATGAAGGTGAGAGGGAAAATGCAATTCTTTTGTCACCTCTATTCTGCGGTCATCTCAAACATTCTTGGTCTTCTCAGGAGCTGCAGGTGGAGCTGGACGAGTCTAGGCATCAGTGTGATGATCTGAAGGAGCAGGTGACGCTCACAGAACGCAGGAACGTCCTGCTCACAGCGGAGGTGGAGGAGCTGCGTGAGGTGGTGGAGCAAACGGACCGTATGCGGAAAGTCGCTGAGCATGAGCTTCTGGAATCCAGTGAGAGAGTGAATCTGCTGCATACTCAGGTGTTTGAATCAATAAAATAATTATTGATACCATATAAATAGACTGTATTATCTTAACCAACAAGCTGATAATCCTTACAGAACACAGCAGTGTTGAACCACAAAAAGAAGCTAGAGAGCGATCTGTCCACGTTGTCTGGGGAGGTCGATGATGCTCTTCAGGAGTGCCGTAATGCTGAGGAGAAGGCGAAGAAGGCCATAACTGATGTGAGTTGCCATGGAGAAAACTATAAGGGCTACCTTACCATTCATAGCAAACAACGAAGCATCCAAGTATGAGCTATGAAAAATAATACTTCAAAATTGTTCTGCTTATTGAAGAGAGTTGTGCTATTACCTTTCTAAACAACTTGGCTTTTGAATAAAGGACTTTAGACATATTGAGGGATCAGAATGTCATATATACATAGGGATGGGCTAAAAAAAACTGACTAGAATAGCAAGAAATTGTAAATTCTAATTCTTATCACACCAGTTAGGCATGTTTGGTAAAACTGATAAAGATAAAAAAATAAGTATACTACAAGTTTATTTTATTAAGTATACTGAAGTAAAGTTCAGGTATATTTGCAAGCATCTAATCTAGTAAGTATACCTATTTCAATGTAGTAGTAGTAGTAGTATACTTGTAAGTGTACTATTTCAATATTGAATGGCACTAAATTGGCACTTTTTCGTTTATATGTGTATTATTTATTAGTTTTTAAGTGTTTTTTGGGTGTAACAGTAGTGAACTTTGAATACACAAGTATGTACAAAAAAGGTACAACTTTGACAAACTCATTTAAATTTCATAATTTGTTTTACTTAAAACAAAACATTTTTTCTCAATAAGAAAATGCATTTTGATTCAAGAATTTTTAGACATTTTTACTGGAAAACAAGACAAAAATACTTAAGAAAGCCATTTTTTGCATTGTGCTAATTCAATACTTGAAGCCATTTTTAGTTTTTCACTTTCAGAGTAACTACAAACCAAGTATACTTAGTGTACATAAGTATACTTTTGAAATATATCTCAGTTAAAAGATTGATTACAAGTATAGGCCAAATATACTATAGACGTCGTTTCTGTCTTAGCTAAGTATATTTCTGAGAAGTCTAAAAAGACTTTTTTTATTCTGTTTTATAAAAAGTATACTAACCACACACTTAAATAAACTTTTTTAAGGGTAACCTTTGAAACCTATCATTAGGCAGCCATGATGGCAGAAGAACTGAAGAAAGAACAGGACACTAGCAGTCACCTAGAGAGGATGAAGAGGAACATGGAGCAAACCATCAAAGATCTGCAGATGCGCCTGGATGAAGCCGAACAGATCGCTCTCAAAGGAGGAAAGAAACAGATTCAAAAAATGGAAAATCGGGTGAGCATTGACAGAGCTACTCAGCAAAAAGTCTTCTTCCAGTTTTGCCTTATATATGAGTGTGAGGTATTGTGTGTATGTGTCTGTACCTCAGGTGAGGGAACTCGAGGGAGAGCTGGAGTGTGAACAGAAGAAAAGTGGAGAGTTCCAGAAGGGAATACGCAAATATGAGAGAAGAATTAAAGAGCTCACGTACCAGGTATTACACATGGCCACATTCGAGCTGCTATAAAAAATAGTGTTCTGTTTGCAGATTCAAAAAGATGTTGTGTTCTCTGTAGACAGAGGAAGACAGAAAAACTCTTTTGAGGATGCAAGATATGATTGAAAAACTACAGGCTAAAGTGAAGAGCTACAAGAGGCATGCTGAGGATGCAGTATGTATTGTGTTTCATATCAGACTTTTTTCAGTAATTCATTACATAATTCATCCATTCAGCTCATAAAAAGGCTGAAATGTTTTAGTTGTGGTCTATAAGATGTGCTATAAGATTTGCATTTGGTTGTTGTGTGACAGGAGGAGCAGGCCAACAGCAACCTGACCCGCTTCAAGAAGATCCAGCTTGATCTGGATGAAGCTGAAGAGAGGGTAGATATTGCTGAATCTCAGGTTAACAAGCTACGGGTTCGTACCCGAGAGACGCACGTGGTTAAGGTAACAGCTATCAATAAACACTTCTCTGTGAACTAACTGAATATCATGAACAAATTAAATCATTGAGTCATACATTTAGCATTTGTGTTCACAGGTCACGGAGTGAAGACAAGTGTACTGGAGTGATGTAATGTGTGAAAACCTTTTGTTTAGTCTTCAGAAAATGCAGCAAGGCACAAGTTTGACTGATGCTTACTGAGGGTAAATGCAAATTCATATTTGTTGTGAGCGATAAATGAAAAATAAATGACAATTTTTAAAGGGTAAAAGATGGATTTTAGACATTTCTGCCAAAGGGCCTCTGTGGCCCTCTTGGTTTTAGGCTACAGCTTATTATTTGGAGTGTTTTGGAAATCATTTCAGTTATTACAGTACGGGTGAAGAACAGGGACATTTCAAAGGGATATAGTTCCCTGTCTGCGCCCCTCTGTTTTTTTTTGACAGTCTTGGACTGAGCTTTTTTAAGTTCTGTTAATCTCTAAAAATCATCTTCATGATTCAGATGTTTGCATGATCATGTCATGTTGCACATATGTTCATTTCAAATAAAAATGCCAAATACTGTGTGGGCTTTGTTTATACATGCAAATGAATTTCAACAAAAGATGACATTTTATCAGCCCCTTATGTCACAAAGACAGCATTATAGGAAAGCAAACTAAGAAAAAGGCACTTTTGACTACTATTGTAATTTTTCTACTATGGTAGTCAATGGGGTCCAAGAACTGTTTGGTTACAAGCATTAGTCCAAATATCTTTCTGTGTTTAATCAAACAAAAATATGTATACATGTTTGGAACAACTAAGAGTAATTCATGACAGAAAAATGTTTCAGTGGTTTTGTGATCTTAAAAAGGAAGTCAATGAGGGCCAATGTTGTTTGGTTACCAACATTTTTCAAAATATCTTTCATGTTCTGTAGAGAAAAGGTTTGTAATGACATGAACGTTGAAAGCACTTTTAGCTTTGAGTTTATCCCTAAAAAAGGTAAATAAGATTATTATAACCAAACAAACTACAAAAGACATGTGATAAAACAATTTATTTTCTTTTGTTGAATTTGTGTTGTCACTCTGTGAGTTCGGGGCAGAAAAGTTACATTTTGAGATCAACTGAAAACTAAATACATAACATATATAACTATACAGGCAATATGTAAACTAAGTGAACCACCAACATAAGTCAGTATGATGTATCATACCACAGCCTTTTTTTGCAGTGAGGGACAGTGGGCAGTGAGGTTTCATTCCTTGTACTAGAAAAGCATACAGTCTAGTGCCATTCCAAACACACAACTCCCTCCGCTTTCATATTCCCAAGCAGACATTCAATGCACAGCCATCATATTACTACAGCCAATATACAATCACACTATTAAACACAAGCAGATCAACATCCACAGAACACGCACGCTTAGATCTCCAGTCACACACAAATTCTGTAATGCAACTGAATGAGTCCAGATCTAGTGGAATTACACATGGTGATTCAATTTTGATGTGAAGCAAGTCCTTTTAGTAGCTCACAAACAGTCTCTAGAGTCACAGCTCCATGAAATCTCTGTCCAGGTCCCTGTAAGCTTCATCTATGTAGGCGGAAATGGCACAACGTGAGCTTCTTCCAGAATCTGCAGTACCCAGCAGTACCGACACCGTCTCCTTCCAGTAGGTGAAGGGAATACATGAACTCTACACAAAAGCAAAGACACACACACACGTTAGCTAGTCAACTGGAAATTGGTAACGTCTGAGTCTAGCCAATTGCAGTAAGCTCACATTTTCAAGGCAGGTGCTGTCCTTGTCCTTGTTGAGGTAGTGGTGCTGCCAGAAGCGCAGCAGGTTGTGGAAGTTGTTAAGCAGGCAGCCGGGGTATTTCTCTGCATACTCTTTCTCTCTCAGAGCACTCAAATAAAAGGGCAGTTTGCCCCGCCTCCTCGCCAGCATCAGAATCACTAGGCTGGTGTTTAGACAGCTCACGTTCTCCTGTGATTGGTTGAAAATAGTGTCAGTTTTTGGTGACAATTTTGTCAACACCAGAACAAAAGCTAAATCAATGATGTAATCTTATATCTTGCCTGTGTAAGAGTCTGCACATTGATGATGTTGACCAGTCTAAACAGGAAGGACAACCTGTTCTCAACTTGAGCCATGTAGGACAGGAGACGGCACTCTGAAAACACTTCAACCACTGAGCAACAGAGATAAATAAACATTTGATTCAATTTTTGTCTTGTACGCATACCAGTATATTTAAAAACTCATTCACACCTTTCATGTCTTCAGTCTGACTCTCAAAGCGGTCCAGAGAAAGGATGATACATCGCACCAGCATGTTCGAGTCCACCAGAGAGCTGTTGATCTGGGTCAGAAACATCTGAAACTGAGATGAGCGAGAGAAAAATGTGAGATTTCATCTACTGGTGTGGCAGTATGTCCTAAGTGAGATTAAGGGGCGCCTGATTCCAAACCTTTTCTTCACTGTTGACATATTTGTTGAATCTTTTAAATGCGTCGATGTTGAACTTCATGAGCTCACCAAGTAGGTCAAAGTAGCTCTGGAGGACATCATGGGATGTGCAGCCGCTGTCGATGATGCAATAGAGAATGTGCTGCAGGATGACAGGAGGAACTAATGGATGAGTCACAGTTGTTCAACACAACACAGTCAATCACTCACAGTCCACTCACCTCTAACAAACCTCTTCTGAGCAGGAACACTTGGTCAGCATATGATGGTGTTCCTCTAAGAAAACTTTCAACTGCTCTTGCCTGCCAGAACCTAAAATGATATAGGTGGTGATAATATATATATGTGACTACATGAGAATTACTTCCTTTATCTTATTTTCAAATCAAAATTGTCATTATTTTCAAAGAGCAAGTAAATGAAAAATATAGTGCTATAATTTTATGATATGAGAATATGTGACCCTGGACAACAAAACCCGAGGGTTTATGGGTCAATTTTTCAAAATTGATATTTTTACATCATCTGAAAGCTGAATAAATAAGCTTTCTATTGGTATATGATTTGTTAGGACATGACAACATTTAACAACAGCCGAGATAAAACTATTTAAACTGTGGAATCTAAGGGTGCAAAAACATCAAAACATCGCCTTTAATCGAAAATTGCCTTTAACGTTGTCCATCAGAGGCTTTGTAGCAGGCCATTGTTAAAAAGAAACAGGTTTATTTTAATGCTCTCTTTTGTCTTACCGCTGTAATGACGTTAGATGAACCCGAAAGCTGAAATTCTAAATTCTAAACATGGATACCAAACTTCAGTGGATAATTCTCAAAGAGTGACAACAGAGAGTGAAGTTTATAGACGTGTTTCGGGGCATTTTTGTTCACAATTTTGCTGCATCCACTCACAAAAATAAACTTTTGATATATTTACGGAAGGAAATCTTCAAAATATCTTCATGGAACATGATGTTTACTTAATTTCCTAATGATTTTTTGGCATAAAAAAAATATTTATAATTTTGACCCATACAATGTATTATTGGCTATTGCTACAAATGTTCTCATACTACTTGAGACTGATTTTGTGATCCAGGTCACATATTAACTACATACACATAATTGAAGTTCTCACCTGAATGATGAATCGATCGGCTCTTTCTTCATGACTGATATTAACCGTGTGAGAAGACCTTTTTTACCATCACACACAAGGTTCCTGTAGAAACCACATGAGACTATTAACCAATGAGAAATAATACAATTATTTGAAACAATGAATGTGACATCAAAAGGACCACCATACCTGTCTGTGTTATTCAAAGTCTCCATTTCAAAGATATTGGCATTCAGGTAGATGTCACTTAGTTCATTCAGCTCTTGTCCACTTAGGAGGAGGTACTTATTTCTGTAGCCAGGATGAAAATATCTAATGAGTGAGTCTAAGACACTTGGTACAAAAGTTTCCTTTAACTTGTGTCTGATACTCACTCATGGTGATCACTAAAGCTCTGCAGCAGTCTGAGGAACTGAATTTTGAATGAGATCTCCTGATGTTACAAAACAGATATGCGTTATCATTAGATTCAATGTATCTGTATGTAAAGGTCAAGAACAATTCCTTTCTGGTTAAGTCTGAAAAAATTCTTACTGGACTGCAGTCACAACTCTGGTTCTGTCGATGTAAGACGTGGCCAGATGGCTGTCTTCTCCAGATCAGCTTATCAAACAGGTTATTGAGTCCTGGGATTAACTTGAACTCCGCAAGCATTCTGTGAACCTATGAATCACAGTAAAGCAGCCACAAGGTTTTAAACTCTTCAGTACTATTATCTTAAAAGAGTTCGTTTTAAGACAGTCACTTTACCTGATTTCTCTGTCGGCCCATAAGCAGCACACATAGAACATAGAGAACCTCCACTTTGTACATGATCTCATGTACTATCTTCATGGACTGAGGCAGTCTGTGTCTAAGCGGACTGGAGGACAGGGAACTCTCATCAGATGACCCTGAAAGACAGACAATAAGTTCACAAATAGTAGAGCAGATCAGATTCAGAGCTAATGGACAGGAACCACAAATGTAGGACCTTGTTTCTTTAGTCTTACCTGTACTGCTCTGCTCTGCTTCCTCAATTGCTAACTGCATGAGAGCATCCAGCACCAGGGCGTTGTCAAGCCAACTGTGCCAGTCTTCAAGTTCTAACCGGCCAGAGGTTCCTGCTGCCTCTGTAACTTTCCGTGTGGCCAGTTTACAAAGACGTTCAATAAAACCGGGGATATTCAGCAGAGTTACTATAAAAAAAGACTGCATATGAGTGTTTGTCACAAGACACTATTGAAACAATATAACTGAACAGCATTGAATATACTCAGCAGCATTTATTTGACTAAATGGACATTCAGGCCAACATATTATTATGACTTCGGTAGTGCTTTCTAACCTTGGTTGCTCTCAGCCCGTGACGGACAGGTGCTGGTCTTCAGCTGGGTACTGCGGGCGAGGAGGGTGTGTTTGTCATCCACACCCACATCTGGCTCCGATATGGTGACTGAAAGGATCCGACAGAAATTGGCCAGCTGCTGCTGATTGAAGCTCTGGACCAAACTGGAGAGGTTGGGAATTTCATCCAGCTGGACCGTTTCCTAAAGGTTTAATAGTTTTTATCACTATGCAATATAAGTAAGAACTGATATGTAGCTAAATTTATCGAAGATAAATGATTTTGATTACCTTCCTGACACTCAGAATGTCCTCAATAAGAGTGGCAGTTTGTAGAAAAACCTTTTTATTTGACATAAGTGTAAAAAGAAACATGACAAAATCATCCCTCCCTGCCAGGCTTTTTGTAACGCCTTCTGTCTGCAAAACAAAAGCAGAGACTATAAAGAAATGGAGACAAACCCCCAAAAAATTGGATCATCTTTGTCCTTTTAGAGTCATTCACATATGATTATACTTACACATATACAGCAGTTGTAAAGAACGCTCAGACAGTCCTTGATGAGATCATCATTCACTAAAAAAATGAAAGCAAACTTTTATTAACTAGGAGAATAAAACATTTCCTTGTAAGAAATAAATAAATATAGCATGGAAATGATAAGGTTTAGAGTTAAAAATGCTGAAATAAAAAATAGAAAAGAGCTTACTTATGGGTAGGTCTCCCTGCACCGTGAGTGTTGGTCGCATTAGAATCTCTACAAACAACTGTAGGCAAATAAAAACACATTTATTTGTCTATTTTTGCCAAATAAAGCTACATTTTGCTGAGTGCTTTTTTTTTCAAATCAGTACTAATCCAGATATTCAGTATATGATGTTTGATGTTTCTGTATTATGAATTTGACAGCTTAAGAGTTACTTGCCTTATTTGCTCATAAACCTTTGCTTATTTACAAATTATTTTATAAAAAATGTCACACAAAACATAACAGTTACACAAAAAACAGGCATTATATTTATTTAAAGATAACTCACGTCAACTCCTCCAAAGAGATCAAATGTATATGCATTGGGTGAAATAGACTCCAGGGGTGTTTTGCGCTCCTCTGTCACGAATGACATGGCCTCCATAGACAGCAATGACGACAGCTCCTGCACAACCACAAAACGACTCAACATTTGCTCACAAAGTACCCAAATGGGTATCGGCGGTTAACAGAGTAAGCTTACATACCATGACCATGCTGTGAATGTTAGAAAGATCACTGTTAGGGTGGCTGCTCTCATGAAGTTTCCTCAGTAACGCTGGTATTCCTTGCCATTTAACTCTTTTATCTCTCTCCTCCAGTAGAGCAACTGGAACCTGACAACATAATCGTATATCATTTGAAAAAAGAAAACCTGGAAAGACATTCTGTTATTGCCCGATTCATAGCTGAAAGCATCTGTCAAATGCATGAATGTAAACCGAAACAAGCAATCTGACTCAAATGAGGCAACCACCTAAATTTTGAACAAACGTTAAGTTTGACTTAAAGTACAACCCTATAACAACACATTTGTCATCTACCTCAAGAAATGTATTTATTTATTTAAGATCATGTAAATTTAGCCGTTTATATTTCATTCTGAGTAACTTCTTACTGTGGGGTCGTCAGGCCTCCGTATGTAAACACAGGCAATTAAACGCTTTACTGTTAGATCACTCGTCGTTTTAATATAAAATCTTACCTGAGTCCCTTTAGTCAATCCCACACCTGCGATTTGACCATGACGGATTTTACTAAGAATGTTTTTGCGTGTATTTCGTTTTATTGTTTGGGTCCGTGCGAACCCAGAGTTCCGTGTCGCCATTGCTTTTCCTCTGACGTGTGACGTTCAGCAGCTTCATCGATACGAGCGAACAAAATAGATTCATTACTGACCCCTACTGGACTGGAGCGGTACTTACACTCAATGAGAATTAAGTAAAGCCTTTAAACATCAAGTGTTACTAACTACACCAATAATATATGACAAAACAAATAAAATTGCTATTGTTTTCCAGGCTTCAAATGCAAATGATTAGCAAAATCTGAACGTTCAGACGACTTATAATAGAATTCATAAGTAAAATATTATTTTCTGAGTCCACTGACGTTTAACCGTGCATCACGATAAATAAACACCGTAATTCCTGCATTTTCGTCAATTTAAGTCATTTTCCCCATTTAATGACCATAACTCCATCTCTTGGGCGATGATGAATGAAACACACCCTTCTCACTCACATAATCTACAGCTTCAAAAGGAGATTCAAGTTTTGATAAGTATTGCAGGAAGTCAGCGCAGACCCTCTAAATCGCTAAAGCGGTGAGGGAAAAGGAGACGTGGTGTGCCCATGCTCATGCGTTTCCTGAACACACACGGAGGATCAGATACGAGTGTGTGCAAGACAACTAACAGTTACACAGCAATGGATATACAGTACGGCAAGAAAATGGGCGGTTCTGGAGTTGACCCCACAAAAAAGAGGAGAGAGCGCATGCAGATAGACCTGGATAACCGCTACTCAATACATCGTTGGTAACATTTGCCTGAACTTGTACTTTTGGTGAGTTTATCTTTAATTCTATGCTTCTATTTAGCAACAAACTGAAATATAAATATAAAATAAATACTTCATTATAATATAAATAATCAATTAAACAAAAGTTCGTACAATACTGTAACTGGTGAATATTAAATGGTTGTAAGAAATACATTTGTGCTTTAACGTTTTTAGACCATTTTATCACATACGTCAGAAATCATAGTTTTTAGGTCAATTGTTTTCATCTGAAAGACCTTGAGCAGGATAATAAGAATAAGATTGTTACAAAGCTGTTCTTCTCCCGATTTTGACCCGAGGAAATGCAAAGTCTGTCTTAAGACCATAATAAGTCTGAAAGAGTCCCTTTATATCAAGTATATCAAGTTCATATTTTTCCTCCCTCTTGGTTTTGCAAAAAGATGTTTCTTGTATTATGTTTAGACAATAAAAAATTCTACAAATGCAGACAGTTTTAAACATGTTTTTTCATGGACTGACAGGTGCTGTCCTGCAGTATGGCATCCCTCCTGATATTTGTCACTCTACTCCATCTTATCATATTGGCAGTTCTCTTTATCGCTACGATGGAGAAGGTCAGTTTAAAAAATACAATTTCAAGAACCACATTGACTGATTTTTGAATGAATGGTTACTCTATTCTCATTCAGTTCTGGTGGGTTTGGGATGATACCGAGAGCTCAGACCTGTGGTACAACTGTAGATTTGATAATGAAACAGAGGGCTGGTTCTGTGCAACATCAGATGAGACTGGTAAAACAATACTTTATGTCCTGCTATTAACAAATCTAGGAATGTAACTGTAATGTTCTAGTAGTGCTTCAGTGTTGAGGTGAATGTTTTTCTCCACCAGAATGGCTTCAGGCTGTTCAGGTTCTAATGGTCCTGTCTGTGGTCTTCTCCGGCATTTCATTCCTTGTATTCCTTGGGCAACTCTTCACCATGTCTAAAGGAGGACTCTTCTACTTCACTGGTGTCTGCCAGGTGTTTGCAGGTAACCCTGCTTGACGTCACACATCTCTTTAGTGTAAATGTTCTTTAGTGTGTTTGAGTTCACCTTGCTCAAAGGTGACGACTGTTTATGTTGTCAGCCCAAGCCAAGATATTCATATTTTCATTGCTTCCAAGAGGTAAAACCTTTTTTTCTTTTACTGACATTTTCCATTTTCTCTCCCAGGTCTCAACGACTTTACCGCCACACTTATTTACACTCTGCACTATAAAGAAATCCTTAAGGACTCTAGGGAGTTAAGCACAGGACACTTTGGATTCTGCTTTGTCTTGGCCTGGGTTTGTGTACCTCTGCTTCTGTGCAGTGGAATTATGTACATCCATTTGCGCAAAAGGGAATAGGCCGACTTGTTTTCCAGTAACTCAAGAACAAGTCATGCAAAGAATGCTTGTTGACATACTCCAGTGAGTGATTATATACTATTACCTCGAAGTAAGATATTTAATTTTCACTTATTTAGACTGTAAATATGCACAGCTGACATATATACACAACACAGATCATGCGGCTGATCAACTTGTTTAACTATTAAAGGACAACCATAACTAATATATTGGATTAGCTGAATTCAATTTAATGTAATTAAAGGGGCCATATAACATCTTGTTACACTGAACTTTCACTTGTATATTTTACAATGACATCCATATGCAAAATTGTTACGATGTCGTAATTTTATAACTAAAGTTACATAACTCGATGTCTGAATTCTTGTTGTAAAGTACCTAAGCCAAACGCGAAAGTATGAATACACAAGACCTAACCACAACAAACAGTGGTCTGAATGGAGGAGGGCCCCACTCTGCAGACTTTGGGAGTGCATGACAAACTCATGACTCTTGTTTCTACACTAATAGCTTCCATCATGCTGTCTAGCACAATCTTACGTCACACGGCTTAAAAAATCTTTAAATCTTTTATAAAATTGTCCCCAATGATATCATACGGTAATACCTGGTGGTTCTGCACTCCCATAGCTTTCATACTTTCATAAGTTCTCATCCTTATGCCACTTCAAACGTTTATGACTTTCTTTCTTCTGCAGAACACAAAGACGATATTTTGAAGAATATTGGTAACCAAACAACATTGGCCTTCATTGACTTCCAATGTGTGAACACAAAACTACTGAAACATTTCTCAAAATATCTTCTTTTGTGTTCCACAGATGAAAGAGTCATATACAGGTTTTAAACCACATGAGGGTGAATAAATGATGACAGAATTTTTATTTTAGGTTGAACTATCCCTAAACACTCATAGCTCAGGGATCACAGGCCTCTGCTAGTGATTCAAAAAACAAAGAAGTCTCCAACGCCAGACAAATGGGTTTAATATTAGGTTTACCACAGCTCTACACAATCACGCAGTACGTCCAGTTTTATAATCGGTTGCTGCATAGAATACAAGATGGCCACTGATATGTTCACCAGCAGTAGTAGCTTACATGGCTACTAACCAACCAATTAATAATGTCCACTGTATAATTAAAGCAAAAATGAAAAATAAAGTGTGACAAACAGTCAAATAAATCTTCAAATACTATAAAGAAATATGCATTTTTTTAAAAATTATAAAGTTTGTCATTGCCAGTTAAGGTTAATCACTGCATGGGGCTCAAATTTTATAAGGCTACTTTAGTTTTGGTGAGACATAATGTTGAAGAAGGACCAAAGAGGAAACAAATGATGACATCAAAAACCGAGGAGGTAAAGTACAAGCAGCATACTGCTGCGAAATAGACACCGAGGTAAAAGGATGTCAAAACTCTTCAGAAAGCTCTTTATTTCAATCAGAATATGTCCATCAGTTATTCTAAAACCATAAAATTTGTTAGATATCCACTTCATTCCTCTCTTCGTCCCTTAAATGCATCACAGTGTGACTGTTTCCCTCTTATCTCCATTTTGTTCAAACCAGAAACAACCACCGCCCGCAAAACCGCCACAGAGGAGCCACACATCACTAAAGTAAACAAATTAAGTAATAAGAAGTCCTTTCAGTCCAGGTGTCTCCAACTCAAGTGTGCTTCTATAAAGCTCAGCCACCAGATGGCGGCATCACTTCAGCCGCTGCACAATGACGGCATTTAGCAGGTTGGCTTCCTTCAGCGTTTGGCTCTCGTCCGTCAGCTCCTTGTTGGGGAAGGTCGTCATAAGAACGAATTCTGTGGCGGCTAAAGCAGGGCGAGCGCTTGCCACAAACTGACGCACATCAGACACCCTGTAAAGGAGAAATAGGCAGCAGGCACACGCATGTAAGGGTGTAATCTCCAGGGCTATGATTCATTGACAGGTAGGTCTGTACCCAGCAAGCAATAGCTGTCAATTCACCGTTTCAGTTAACTATAGACCAGATTTAGTCCGGCTATGTGTAACCCATTTCTAGCCAAAATAACCTTGAATTTGGTTACATGTCGGTTTTGCCTTAAAAAAAAAAAAAAAACTTGTATGATCTATGATATGCCATCATGTAAACCAGCCAGCTATTTGTAGCCCACATTTAGTCAAGATTTATAGTCAAGACTGGTTCGCTGTCGTTTTGGCCAGGCAGCGCAGAGATTGTTGATAAATCATCATGTTCAATATGTAAATAATATCAGCAAGATTTAAGTGTCATTTCATTATATGCTCAATCTGTAGTCATGATTTAGCTCTGAATTGGATGGGCTATGTGTAGTCTGCTTTTAGTCCACCAGGTGAAATCGAGGCAATTTAAGGTCTAATTTCAAAGGCTTGGCTTTAGCCATGATTTAAACCAGCAAAAAATGTAGCCAAAAAGTGTTAAAATAGTTAACAACATCTTAAGTTGTTGTTGGACAATTGTTCATATTATTATTGTTATCATAATCAATAATATTGAACTATATTGTAGTATTTATAACATTTTATTTAGTCTTTTTCATGTTTTTATTTTGTATTTTTATTTTGCTAAATGTCCTTAATAAAGCTTTAAGTTGTTTTGATGAATAAAAAGAATTATTTAGCCATTGTTTTGTTTCTACTAGTCGTTCATTAGCCGTCTATTTGATGACTAGTCTATTCTTGGTCTATGGTAGATGTCTATTAGATTTTCACTGACAGCAAATTCAGCCTTGTTTTAGCCTAGACATCAGGGTTGCGTTTGGACGGCTATTAGACGTCTTTTAGACACGAAATTGCTTGCTGGGTAGCTAATGTAGTCTTTTACCTGTGGGTGTGGTTGAATTTCTGCACCAGTCTGCCTCCATCGGCCAGTCTGATCTGGATACTGGTGACAGGTTGAGAGGTGTCCACACTGATGGAAGCAGTAGCCTCAGCTTCACTGGCGGTCTGGTCCTGCGAGCTTCTCTGGAGTGATACCAACTCTGGAGTTGCACTGAATGAGAGAGGAGTAAAGAAATGTTTAATAGCTGAATTACTCCGTGTCAATGTTTCTGTTGAGTACGATTTTTAAAATAGCATATTAACATACTAATCTCGCTAAGCATACTATATAGCATGTATACTGTGGTTGGTATGTATAAGATAAAGAAGATGTCACATTATAAAAAGGTGATGACTTTTGCAGTCCAAGCTACTATTTTAAGAAATTGTGAGCTTTAGAAATCACTGACATCAAGCGGTTCTCAATCAGAAATTTGGAAAGAAAGAAACCGCTTTCCTACCTGCCAAGTTTCTGTCCTTCTCCAGTAAAGGCTTTGAATGCATGTTTGGGTTTGGAAAAGTCCTCATCTCGATGATCCTCCATATCCAGGTTCACCTGACCACCTCGGAAACGTTGTCTTAATTCCAGAGGAATCTCCCTAAACAGGTTAAGCAGTGCAGCTAGTTTAGTTTGAAAAGAACTGTAATATCCAAAATGTCTCAAACTGGCCCACTTATAAAGGTTTTTCACCAATATCAATAATTAAAGATTAAATTTTTTAATAAAAAAAAAACCCCACTGTGAATTAGCAAAACGCTCAACTGCTTTTTATAATCAACTTTTAAAAAACTAAGACCTAATCGCTGTGAAAATTCAGAGCTCACCCTCTGCGGATAGACTCGAGGAAGAGGGCGTTTGCAGGATCAGTGTAGTTCCTAATCTCTCCATCATTAAGGCTAAACCCATTCTTCCACAGCTTCAGCACCACATGTACCTGTTGGCACATCACTTATGATATAACAGATCTCTCACTATGTCAGAATGACTTGAGAAGTCACAAGTGTTTTCACTCACATCTTGTGAACTGCTCGGCTGTCTTCTTTCTCCTGTCACATAAGCAGACTCCTCCTCTGGTGCTGCACCCAATCGATAGCCACCGCCCCCAAAAGGCTGTAGTCAGATAGTAGTAGTAAGCAATTACAATATTGAGAAAAAATAAAGGTATCGAGTCAATGACAGAATGCACTGAGAGCAGAAATATCACCAAAACTTCTGAATTATATCAACACCTCATGGGATGTTTGTACATTTATTGCTTCCTAATCTTTCTGTAAGTCACTTTGGATACAAGCATCTGCTAAATGACTACATGTAAATGTGCATAATCAAAACACCTATTAACTTTATTGAACATATTGAGCAATATTACCTTGGACCTGCTAGATTCTCCAAGTCCTTTGCCTGGTTTGTCAACAGGGACAGCCCCATGTTCCTTCGCACCTTTGAACAAGTCCTCAACCAGTTCATTCGGGCTCTTCTTTTTGGGAGGACCGACAATCTGCTGCCCACTGCGTTCTGATCCGCCAGCAAAGAACCTGCGGGACATTAAGGCTGACGTTACTTGTGTATCATTATCTGCATGCCTGTACGGTTTTGGACCTAACGGTTCATTTCCCTAATGCTGGTAGTTTTATTGTCACACATGCAGTTATTTTATTTAAGTCTGCTATTTCTATTAATTTGTCACAAAGCAGGACTATTTGCAAGAATTAAAAAAAAACATAATAACAAATACTAACCTCTGCCCTTCCTCATCACCACTCTCATCTTCATCTTCACGCATCAGATCTCTAAACGACGTCACTCTGTGTTCGCTAAAATTAAAACAGAATAAAGCACAACGCTATTACATTAACCACAACACATATTAAGCGTGCAAGAATCCCAAAGACAGCAACTTGGTTACCTTGGTCCTGTGGATCGAGATACAGAGCCAGACTCTGGCTGAGGGAGAGTGGCGATATCATCATCTGCTCCATCCTCAAAGAAATTAGCTAAAGCGAGCTGAGGACACAGTAGAGAGAGAGCTGTCACATTATATCAGACAAGCACACAAGGCACGTGAAGTTTCTGCAAACGCAACTGACAACCAGGCTTATCTACTGAGACAAATGTCATAAGATTAGAAAATATCAACGACTTTAAACCGAGTTAACAAAAATGTAAACAATGCACTCATGAGTATTATTCGACCGTGCTAAACCTACTAGCTCTTGACTTTAATATCACATAAAATATCTCAGTACAGTTTAAGAGCCTTCACTTGCTAAGCGATGCAGAGCGCAATCCCAGCAGTACGAATAATATCAAGAGACTTTGATAAACCAGATAAACCAGCTTAAGACACTTCATTGCCGGTTTTAATGAAGAGTGACTTGCACATTTCGTTAGCCGGTTATACATTCTGTCTCCCAGTGGAGGCTCAATATCTGTTGAAATTGCAGCTGAGGTTTGTATATAGGGCAGAATACTTAAGGCATGAACTGTTCAGAGTGTCTCTGACCTGTAGGTCCCAGCCGGCTGACTCGAGAAAGAAACGGGCCCTCTCTTCATCAACATCAGTAACAGCAACGAACTCCCTCACCGCTTCTTCCCGCTCCGCCATTTTGAAATGTTACACTGGGGAAAGCTCCGACAGGAAACAGGTGAAGACCACGTTCAGTTCCGATGTGTTAGAAACCAGCAGTGCACAAAATCGATATTTTTTCTTTTCAGAAATCCAATTTTTCTTTTTTTTCTTTTAAATTTTTTATATAAAGTTGAAATAACCGTTCACAAAAATACAAAAACAAAACAAATTAACAAAAAAATGCAAATATTTTTAAATTACATTTAATTTTTTTATTCAATTGTTGGGCACGTAACATCGTTCCTTATTTATTAAAATATACTGCATATATTTTTTAAAGTTTGAAAGAATTGTTTTTGATCCAATGTTTGCATTAGCCAACAGATGGCACCACGGATCATGCATACACGCATGTATTGTCTATACTTACAGTATTTAGACAAATTTTTAAAAACCCCGTTTTTGTTTACATAAGATATGTGTGTGTACTCCTACTATATATTAAATATAAATACAGACACATAACATAATTTAAAGAGAAAAAATATATTGATAAACCATGGTATCTGTATTAAAACTATGTTAATACAATAACTATCATTGGGAAACAATCTGTCAAAACAACATGGTTACTACACTTTTACTGTATAAAAGTATGGTTAATTTTCCTAAGGGTTATTTATTGTGTGGCTTGAATTTTCTTGGATTGTTTCCCTAATTTCCATTCATTAGCAATTGCTGATTCAAAGGTTTCTCCACTGACTCCAAATATGTGCTAAATTAGTTTGTGAGCATCTAATTGAGCGCATATTGTTTCTCAGGAAAGGATTTTTTTGTTTGTTTTCAAGCACTCTGTGTGGTTTGATCTTCACAGTTAATCAGGTTGGGGTACATGATTAAACACCCGAACATTTCTGTCATCATTTGCCCCTGAGGATTCTTTTTCTATCATATACTCACTGCAGCATGTCCTCAAATGTAAAAGCCATCCTCTTTTAATCATCTCTCTGGTCCTTAGGGGAACCACATTTCTGTTTTTATATGCATATTTGCTACATGCATGGGCTTAGGCAGCATCAAAGGACTGTCTCCTTTCTAAAGAGATTTGCAATCAGACTGAATAATGTCATTCCTTCAATCCTTTTAGTCTAAAAAGTCCAAGAATACATTAATCTATCCAATAAGATGAAATGTATATATATATATATATATATATATATATATATGATAGGGCAAAACATAAACAACAACAAAAATTACTACCAGAAACTATTTTTCCACTCTCAGTGTCACAGGTAAGCACGAGATTGAGCAGATATTCAATTACATATTAAGGAGATACATAAGTTGTTAAAAGCCATATGACGTCTCTTCAATCACATTGGCAATGACATTGGGGTGTTTTCAACCAGACAGGGAGAAAGAGGCGAAAAGGAAGAACCACCCATCATAGGAAACTGTCAGCCTGGCTGTGATGTGGACAGAATCTTCAGGGATGTGGTCCAAAAATATAATATAAAGAGCAAAGGCCTGTGACCCTCAACCAGAGAAGGAAAACACTAAGATAGATCTCAGGGCCGGGATGAGAAGGACATTTTGCAAGATATTAACAACACTAGAGTCCAGAAGAACTTCCTGTTTTAGTGTTTTAACTCTCTACAAATGATATAGCAAAATACAACGTTACGAGTCCGACTCTCTAACCTATTAGGCCACAACTGCCCCCACAACTTGTCTATAGGCGTTAAGAATTTTATACTGCAAAAAATAACGCCGTTCATCAGCTTTTCCATCTTGTTTTACAATAGTATCTAAATAAACAAGACATATTAACTAGAAATTTTCTGAACTGCACAAGTAATGATCCAAACACTTATTATTTGTGCAATTATTTGTGCTTGAATTAACATACTGTCTCTCATGGACACAGATCAGGAAGACTGAGGTGTGGAATAGGAAATCCTGGGTCACAGGAGGCACATGAGAGACTCTGACCCCTTCTATTACAAAATAAGCACTCTCTTTTAACATTTATACATTAATACACATGATCTGTTTGCAGACTACAACACTGTAAAATAATCTTTTGGGTTAACTTAAAAAAATAAGTAAAATTTTGAGCTCATTCAATTTGAAGATCATGCAAACTTGTTGTGTTAACTAATATTTGTAAGTATTTTTAAGCATTTATATATTTGTATTATACTCATCCTTCAAAGAGACAAATATCAGTATTGTATATCATTTGAATGTCTATATAGTTTGTATTTTCTAGGTCCCCGCAGGTCCAAACTGAAAAGGTGCGTGGAACTATTCAGTTAGCAAGAGGTAAAAGGCTACAGTACCATATGCAAAGATAACAAATAATACTGTTACAGATATACAAATTAGAAGCACACTCAACGATGATCATTTGTATCTATGGACATCGATGTTTACTTAGCAAGGCCACTTTCCCGTGTATTCTCTTCCTCCTGTGGGATTAGCTATGTTTATGTGGAGCTCTATACCTCTTCATGGGGGTTCGATGTAGAGATAAAGTTTAGATCAACAGGAAGGGAGCTGCTCGTATACCAGAGAGATGTGGGATTATCTTCCCATTCCATATCATATTTCCTTTTAATATCTTCTTTATTGTCCATTTGTACAAATACAGTTTGTAATGTCAAATACTTGAAGTGATTTAAAGGTCCAGTTTGTGAAATTTAGTGGCATCTTGTGGTGAGGTTACGAATTTCAACCAACGGCTCACTCCACCGCTCCCTTTCAAAACACTACGGGGGCTGACACAGGACAAAGATGATGTCACGTTTTTGCTTCTTTGCAGAAGGAAATAACATTCATCTGTTTAGGGTTACAATGGAAACAACATGGCCAATTCCACGTAAGCGGACCTGCAGTGTATAGAAATAGCTCATTCTAAGGTAATAAAGACATAAAGCTTCATTATGTAAGGTCTTTATACACCTCTGAAAACATATAGTTATGTATATTCCAATAGATCCTCCTTAATATTACACATTGTAATATTATTTATGCTTTAAAATAATTAAAAGATCTGTTTTCAGAGACACTAAACATGACTCAATATTCCTAATAAAATGTCATGAAATATATGCTTGGTCATTTCTGTCCTTGCTTCCATCTTGTTCCTCTGTTACAGTCTTTGACACCCCTTGCTATATCCGTCGTTTTTCACTCTTGACACTTTAATCAGAGAGTTCAACTACACACTGTTTCATCTCTCCTGACCTCCTCCCCACCCTACCGGCTATTCCATCTCTTCTTCCATCTTTTCTACTCTGTCCCTCCCTCCTTCCATTAATCACCTTCTGTTTCTCTGTCACCTGTATGTTTGCAAGGAAGGAAAGCCTGAACAGGTTTTACTCCAGTATTCTAAATGTTGAGTCATGAAATTGTGACATTTCTCAGACCTGTATGGAAATCTGCCAGTGTGACATTATATCATTACGAGAACACTTTTCAAACGCCATCGCAATGGGTGAGTCACACCTACAGTTATTACAGAAAACCTACAGTCTTTAACAGCACCAGAGAACAGAGAGGCACACATACAGGCTATAAAACAGAAAGCAGATTGATCGCCTTCTTGACAAAATGTAAATTTACAACAGTGTGAGTCTATTTTTAGTGTGCTCTAAGCTGCAAAAAGCCATTTCTTTCCCCACCACTGTCTACATTTTAATTAAACAAAGCATGGTGACATTTCATGTGTATCCTGACATGCTTAAAATAATATATTTCACCCAAAAAGGAAAATTCTGTCATCATTTTCTTTCTTCTGCAGAACACAAAAATAGATATTTGGAAGAATGTTGGTAACCGAACAATGGTACCCATTGACTTCTGTTGTATAGACACAAAACCAATGGCTACCACCATTGCTCGACATTCTTTAAAATATCTTCTTTTGTGTTCTACGGAGGAAAGAAAGTCATACAGGTTTGAAATGACAAGAGGGAGAGTAAATAAAAAACATCATTTTTAAACTGTCCCTTTAACATACAGTAAGTGTGTAAAAGTATTAGTTTAATTGTGAAAAATCGTACTGTATCTCAAACCTATACAGAGTTTTAAGAGGATCAAGTTTTTCTGTTGCAGGTTCGAGGCTTTGGAATGTCCTGCCACATAACGTCCAAGCAATCACAACTATATTAAAAACTTTTAAAGCTTTATTTTTATTCATTATCTTTTAGGGAGTCGGGTGTGTATGTGTTTTACGTTTTATTACATTTTATTATACAGCAGGATGGTCTGCATTGCAGTTGTAAAGTGCTTTTAAAATGAATTAAATGAATTTCCAGGATTACCGGGAGAAAAAAAATCGGAAAATCAGGAGACTTACCTGTAGGTAAAAGTGTCCAACTGCACTCAATTCACACTCAAGGCATTCATACTTTTAGGGTAAATGTGTGACACAACAGTCCAACCTGTATTTTTTCATTGAGCAATCAACAATTAGTTGTTTTGTTTATGACACTATTAGTGCAATGATCCTTTGTGGTCAGACAATGAAACTATATAGGTATCACACAACACAAAACACAGAAAAACACAGAAACAAAGCGTATGTCGATCTAGAGGTGCTTGCGTCTCTCTTTATTGCCTGTTATGATCCATCATCAGCTCTTCTTTCAGACGCTATAGACTCCAGGACCAGAATGTTTTGCTAAGCATTCCTTCTTCTGACAGCCAGACAATAGCCTCTTATGCTTTTTAACATATAGAGGAGGGGAGTCACCTTGGCAACCCAGAAGGACCATGGTTAAGTCTGGACTGGGCCAGTAAATAAATGGATGTCAGCTGACATTTGGCTGCTTTGTGACCCATGTGCATGCATGTGCATTTAGGCTAAATGATGTGAGTAGAAGTGCATTTAATGGCCCTGATGGGATTAATCTGTATTGTGTCTGTGTTGTTGGATTAAATAAAGCATTTATGAGATACTTAAACAAAGGCATCTCCAAACTGAAGAAAGCCTTATGAGGCTCATGATTTTTACATTTTTCCGGTTATACCTCTCTAGGTGAAGTCACGTAATAAACCCTTAAAGAAACAGTTCACCTCAAATGTAAAAAATCATTTTCTTTTTCTTTATGCAAAGAAAACATGTTTTCCTGTCAATATATTAAATAATTTATTATATGAAATATTGTTAATATATTACAATATATCACATTAAAACTTGCCACCATTCATATACTGACAAATAAGCACTTGTTTTGAAATACAGTTGTCACAATATACTGGTATTAGTAATAACCGTAATATTAAAAACAAATCATTTTTAATAATTTATAAATTGTACTATTCTAAATAATTCAGCACCTGTTAAAAGTTTTTTCTCCAACATTAAAGATTATTATTTATAAATAATAATAAAAAAACATTGTATTAGATATTGCAATTATATTGTGTTAAAAATTATTTTGGCCACAAAAACCATATAGTGAAAAATCTGATATTGTGAAAGCCCTAATTTCAGTATATGAAAATTTATTATTTAATAAATTATATTTTTCAGTATGTTTTTTGTTTCATAAAGGAAATGTATCATGTTGTTCCAAACCAGTATGATTCTTCTTTCTTCTGTAAAGCAATTAATTATTTCCATAACCAAGTCCATAGAAGTAACATGTAACAAAAACCAATGATTTCTGATGATGTCCAAACTGGTGTGAAGTGTCACAGAAATGAGCTTTGAGATTTAAGAGCTACAACAAAAGTGTGGCGTTTAAATTATGAAAAAAAACATAATTACTTTTCTCTCAACTTAAAAAAAAACAACTGGATGAAATTTGTTGAAACATATGTATCACTAAATGCAATGTAAGAGTATGATTAATGAGCAGCTGCAGCTGTACCTTTATAATGGATTCCATAGTAAGAGTCCAGATAAAGAAAGAAACACAGCTGCACATCTGTGAAGGAACAACTCTGTATTAAAACTCACACTATTAATATGACATGGGAACATTTAGGGAACAACAGGTGCACAAGATCTGGAAGTAATGTGAGCACTTGAACGTGGACCTGAGAGAGAGAGAGAGAGAGAGAGAGAGAGAGCGCGCGAGAGAGAGAGAGAGAGAGAGAGAGAGAGAGAGAATGGAAAAAAATACATATTAAGACAGTGTAATAAGTACACACATATGCGGCTGTTGTTTTGCCACGGTTCATAAATCACAGTGCTTTTAAAAAGATAATATTTTTGTCAATATAAGGAAGTTGTTTTATTTACAAGGCATATCAAAACTATACAGGAAACCTTAATATGTTCTGGATGTCATTCTTTAGGTTAATGTTATCAGAAAGGCAGTTGCAGTGAGTGACATCCTGTCCCAGATACAAGAATGAAAGAAAATAACTTTTATAAAATATTCAGAAGACTCTGGCCAGTGCACCACAGAACGCACCTTCAATTTTTTATAATGTTTAATGTGTCTTTATACTCTGTCCCCACGGTATGTGTACTTCTGGTTGTCCACAAACGCTGCTATAGTCTCAGAAGATACATCGTTCAGCTCATCTCCACAGCTTTGTGTAAGAAACTGCAACATGTAATTTAAATTCCCTGTAACGCCACAATCTTTCCTCCAAAACATGTCACAGTCACAGGCACGATAGATATGCAGCTGTGACCGACCACATATAGATCTACTAAAATAACACTCCTTGTTTAATCATTATGTTTGACAAAAATATGTAGGGAAATCCAACTTTGGCATATCCACACATAAAAATAAAAAAACAAAAGCATGGTACAGTATAGCACTGACATGACAGAACCACAATAAAAGAAACATAGGATTAAACTTGAGGAGCTGACTGAACAAAAACATTCGGTTACAACAGTTGCACCATTATTGCATGTGCTACGTGTGTTTGGTGGCTTAAATAAGCTCACAGCAAGATTGAAACTGCATTCGTTCAGTCAAAAGAAAGAGCGAGGGAGCTTCATTATCAGGACCCCAGAAACACAGCACCCACAGTGGGGTGAACGCAGCACGGGCGGCAGGGGTGTGGAGAGAGCGGAGGCTGCTCCGAAACAAAAATCGTGTCTGTAAGTTGATCTGGAGGTGATGACATTCACTGGAGGAGCCTGCGTCACAGGTGTATGGGTGAGTCAGAGGACGGTTGGGTCATCTTCAATTGGGCAGAATGTGTGCAAGGTAGCCCGCAGCTGCCTGAGGCGAGTAATTAAAGTGATGGCGCAAAAATACAAGGTATAAAAAGACCCCACGTGATACTATCCAGCACTGCACGCACACGGTGAGTAATGCGACAAGCAAGGGCGCATTAAATTCCACACCTCTCCTCTGTTTCTGCCTCAGGTTACATCGCTTTCTCATATCTGCACCCTCTCTGCATGTTCAACTTCCAACAAAAACACAACCAGCAGCAGGCACAAACGCAAACCTGCCTTCATCTCTCAGCAGACATGAGTCAGACTATTTTGAGCGCTTTTATTATACTTGTTGGCTACAGGATGCCAGAGATCACGCTGTACAGGAAAAAGCTAAAACCCAAACATAAGATTGATGAAAATAATTTTTTTTTTAAATTGTGTGGAGCTGCAGGTGACCTTAAGACACACTGCAGACTCAACATGTGATGTCAGTGACCGGGGTGGAGGGAGTAAAGCTAACGAAAGACAAGACCTTTAACACACACATTCAGCTGATGGCCTGAACCACAACACACGGCTATTATTATTTCAGACCCTTCCTGTTTCTCTGCCCACATGACCTCTGACCCACTGTTACGACCCGTCTAGGGTCTGTCCACAAGAGAAAAGAAATGTGACACTAACTATGCGTCAGAATTTGCGCACTACCCGCTATACAGTATTATTTGGTGGAAAAATACACAGATGACATTTAAAATAATGAATGGCATCTGTTAGCACAACTTAATTTGATGCATTGGTGCAAGTCAAAAATGTAACTTTTTGATTTAGTTTATGTGTCAAACTCTATTTTGAGTTGTGCTGGCCTAATAATGTTGATAATTACTTTAATTTTTATTGTGTGTAATCTTAACTTAATATCTGTGTTTATTTGTTTACAACAAAATTTCAGTTGCAGTAACTCAAAGTTTTGGTTATGTTAGTGGTTTTAAGAGGTTACCATTGTCCTGAAGGATAGAGCATTTGTTTCGGTTAGGCTCAAAGAGAATCAGCATAAATGATGTTTTACATCAAAATATTGGAGATGCTAGAGGCAAGATCAGCTTGCTTTTTATTTGCATTGAAAATTGTGTAAAAAAAAAAGTGGGATCATTTTTGTGTCTATGATTAAATCAATAAAAAAACAAAATACAAAAATGTCAATAATCACTCAGTGATACTTAATTTTGTTAGTTGTCACAACTCAAAAATATTGATGCAAACTGTTTTAATGTCTACACAATATTTTTTAGAGTGTACTGCCTCTGCTGAAATGTGCAGCTTGGAACATCATGCTATCCCATAATGCTTTCCTTAAAGGGATAGTTAACCAAAAAACAAAACTCATCATCATTTTTTCACCTTTATATGACTCAGAGTTCATATTTGTCTCACTGGTTTAATAACCAATGTTCTTCATAATATCTTCTTTCACGTTCTGCAGAAGAAAGTCATGTTTAAAAAGGGTGTGTAAATAAATATTTGGGTGAACTTTCCCTTTAAGAACTCTTCGTCCCCATGTCCCACACTGTGTCTGTGAACCAGGAAGAGATTCCCCTCTACCCACAGAAGAAGGGCTATAGGATTACGTCTCGTTCAGGTAAAATAAGAGGATTTGAACCATGTGGAAGTTGAGTTAGTCTCACTGGGAGGACAAACAGGCAGCTGTAGGGAAGGTCTTGGTTTCCTCTAATCTTCCTCTAGACTCTGTTTAGTCTGTATATGCTACGAATTGGTGTCAAATAGTTTCAAGTTCTGAATTTAGTTAGCTGCCAGAGACAGCTAGTTAGGACATGCTACTGTTGAAAAGCATGTTTCAAAAGAGAAGTCATCATAATTACACTAAATCCTCAACAAGTCAAAGCTTTAGCATGATGCATCATCACATGTATCCCCGCATGTATCCCAGAATGCATTGCAAAAGCGTAAAATACATCAAGGATTGTGCACGAGATGAACTGCAATGTCAGTTATATTAATATATAAAAATCTACTTTTCAACCTAGTCCAGCTCACATGCTTCCACTACTTCCAATGGAATCAGTGTGTGTGTAAAAGTGTGAGTCAGTTTGTAACCGTGTGAGGAGTTTTTTATTTTTCATAAGCGCTGCACGTGAATGAGAGACAGAAGAGAATTATCAGGGGAATCACAGTCGTGTCAAAGTCTTTAAAACTGTGTTTTCAACAGAACCAGGTGCTAGACTGTGCCGAGCTTCTAAGAAAACTTTAGACAAACTCACATGCATTAAGAAGGTATGTCAGCGCACAAATAGATCCGAATTTCACTATTAAAAATGTAGACACTCTTGCAGAACGTACAGTGTATGATGGGTAAGGAACAAAGAAACAAATGTTCTTAAGCATACCTTTATGCAGCCGTATGACTGTGGCATTTATGTTCAAAGAGATTCAGAACAATTCAGATAATACGCCTCCATGGTTGGCTGCCACAGCTACAGATTAAAACAACGTTCACTAGAAAATTTGATCCAATTCATATTAAAATAGAATAGGTGGTATTGATTGTGAGGGCAGCTATGAGCGCATTGTTCTGAGCCTCAGCTGCAGTTTTCTTACGTCTGTAAGATCTCATGCCTACTCAAACGACCCAGTTTGGAGACATTGCCTTTGAGACATTACTGTTTCCTTTTGAAGGCAGCTTGAGCTGCACAGCATGACATCCCCATTAGAGAGAGAAAGAGAAGGCAAAATAATAAAATAATAATTCATACAATCTATACATTTCCAATGTTACTGTTCTGGTTTCAACATCTAAGCAACACTTCATATGAAAAAGTATTTGGATGGAGTAGTAAGAGGTGGCAGGTTAAAAATTAAAGCTTTGTGAAATGCTGGGCTATTGAATTGCAGCAGTGTGTATATATATATATACATATTATAATTGAAATATATATATTTCAGTATACACATGCTGTTCAAACATTCACATGTGAATAATTGCAAATGTGTGAGTGAGAGGACGAGTGAGATTTACATGACTGAGATCTAAACAGAGAAACAGATAGAGCGGGATGGAGAGGCAGGCGCATCACAGCTCTCTTTATGCGCATTAGCGAGAACGGAAAGTGGGCTAGATTTTGCATTTTTAATTAGAGAAGGGATTTACTTGTAGCTGTAAGAATCCTCCGCTCGAGTGAAATTGAGATGAGAGGACCAGAGAAAAAAAGAGTTTTGCTGATGATGCTGCTGTTTGTGTGCCCTCAATACTGCATCTCTAGATGTCTCTCTTCCTCCCTATAATCTTCCTCCGTTTCCTCATTTCTAATTTTCAGCTGGTTCTGGAGATTTTAGGTGAAGATGTTTTACTGCCATATCTCACAGTCAGTACATGACTTTGTGATTCTGCCCTTGGCTCGTTCCTAAGCTTCCCACACAGCAGATAAACCCTAAACTGGAAGGACATACCACACAGCTGCTTGTGTCAGACTTTAGGAACTTCAGGAACTTGAGCTGAGCTATAGCCAGAATATGACCATTAAACAAATAAACGTGTCCCAAAGACTGAACATTATTAAAAGTACTCTCAATCCTGGTTACACTTTGTGACATAAGCTTTTTAACTATTTAATACATTTTAGATAAAGCAAGATTAAACAAAATTAAAAAGTGCCCCAGTCCCAATAACATTGGGATTTTTATAAAGATGTGTTTTCTCTTATCATAAGGTCAAGAATGTATCAGCACTTGGGGAGCTGCTTCTTCTTAACAATTTATGCCATGAAGAGACTTTTTAACTGTTATAAACATGTAGAGACAAATAAAACTACTTTCCTATCTAAAGAGATAAAAGATTATATACACATGGGGACATGGAAGACAGAAACAGGAACTAGACAGTCTGGTCCTTATCTAAAAAACACCTGCTGTCAGTTGGGAAGAGCAAAGACAACTAAAGGGCCTAGTGTGTGTGTGTGTGTGTGTGTGTGTGTGTGTGTGTGTGTGTGTGTGTGTGTGTGTGTGTGTGTGTGTGTGTGTGTGTGTGTGTGTGTGTGTGTGTGTGTGTGTGTGTGTGCGTGCGTGCGTGTGTGTGCGCAAGATGTTAGATGTATGTTTTAACAGCAGACACATATGCAATCAATATTCAGAGACAAATTAACCAACCACAAAAAAATAACAGTTGCTCATGAATGCTTGCACTTTGGTGATAGTGAAGATTGAACAGAACAAGAAACAAATTAATTGTGTTGAATTATTAGATTTTTTTATCATGAGCCTTTTTACAGAATCATCTGTTGAGTCTCTATGCACGCATTACTTCGGCGTTTAGCGCAAGAACCCTCAGCAGTTTCCAGTTGAAATGTGAAACTGAGAAAATCTTTAAATTTAGCAGATGCTCTACATTGCGTCACGCAGCAGTGGTATATAGAAGTGCTGTTCTACCATATTTTAATGTTATAATACAGAAATAATGTTATAATACAAGTAAACTTATGAAAGTATCATTTTAAATACGGTAGAACCGCACGTTTATATACCACTGCTGTGTGCCGCAGTGTACAGCATCTGCTAAATGTAAAGATTTTCTCAGTTTCTCCCTAACCGGAAACTGCTAAGGGTTCGTCCGTTAAATGTGGAAGGTAACTTGTGCATAGAGCCCATTAGTTCAAATCAGTCAAAAATTTCAGACTGTCGGACTGAAACCTTGTATCTCCGAAACTGCCACTTTACAGTAAATGGAAAAACACAGATTTTTAAAAATTAATTAAACACTGTGTTGACAAGTTCTTTATAACTTTCTTAGTTAAATATTTCCAAAACCCACCGACAAGCATAAAGAGTGACCAATTAAATCATGAAAATGGAGATATGAGTTTTTTGTCCAACAGCAATGATTTGTTTCATGTTTGTTAATTGCTACTTTTTACAAACCTATTTTCCAATGCTTATCAATACAAATCAAATAATGGTTTCAATCCCAAAACACATCAGTGCAGCATATATCATTTCTTTTCAAATGCTCCACACTGACAAATCCAACTGAACAGCTGGCCTTGAAGAGAGGACATCACAGAGGGAGGAAGTGACACACATGGCCTGGTTTACTAGTAAGAGTTCATGTCTACTCAAGCGCTGCTCATCCATCAAGGCCATCAGACATTGATCTGTTGAGTCTGGTGGTTGAAGAGATGGCAGAAGGACCCACTGACATACAGCTGACCTTCATATAGTTAAAAACTAGATTTTAGTGCCAGGATTGTCAGTTTTGCTTCTGTAAATCATCATTATGGGACTTTAATAAAACACTGCTTTGTTTATAGAACAGCCATTAAAACTTTGTTAAGTGCTATTGGTTTATCTATTTGGTTAAGGACCGTATGAGCTCACTCTTCTCAATTGTTATTCTGAGAGAGAGTAAGGGTCAAGGTTCTTGCAGTACAATGAGTGCATGTGGAAATGTATATTTCAAGGGAATAGCATAGCAGTTAGTTCAAAGTCCAGATAAACAAGGCCCTCATCTCATTGGCTAAAACTCCTTTATCTCTTGAGTTTAAGCTCAGACCAGACAGACATGAAAAATCATTACATTTCCCAAGCCAGAATCAGTCTAGCAAATGCTACAGGCCAGTTCTCACTAACAATAAAGAAACAACTTTTCGCCATCCAAGTAGTCTAAAGTTTTAGTCTTTAAAACCTCTATATTTACAATATTTAACAGGTCTGTTGACTGAGACAGTCAAATCAAATGTTTATAGGGTAGAATTCATGGTGAATGATGAGACATCTCATTGTGTCTCAGATCTCTGAGGGTGATGAAATATTGAGCAAATCTCAGTAAGTACATCGTCTTCAATAACACCAGCAGTGTTCTTGTGCTTCAAGATCTGACAAGAGTTTAGCTATTCTTCAAACACTTCTGGGTGACATTTAATAAGTCGATTCAGCTAATGAGCATGAATATTCTCAAATAAAAAGAATACACAGTGCATTTTTGAGTAAAATTGCAACTAAAGAAAAGCTAGAAGACGGGACCTCGCTTTTCACACCAGCCATGTTGAGCATTACAGATTACCCCATTTATTTTAAGTGAATGAACTAAGTGTTCTCCTTACATTGCCACTGCTTAATAGGATAAAGCTCACATTCCATCTCCAAAAGATTGTGATGCTTATGATTGGTCATAACAGTCATGGATTGGTAAAGCTCATTTTTCTGAATTCAGCCGCCGTCTGATCTTTAAGCAGATGAGTGGTATGGGTTAAGTGGTTTGAGACCATTTCCAAATGAGGTTGGTGAGAGCAGACAGACCAACGCTCAACACAGGAAGATATCACATTCAGTCTGATACACATATACAGACCCATCTGCCCTGTGCATCTAATCAGCTTATAGCTTCACACATCCCCTGATGGCTCTGCGAGTGACATACATTAGCAGCTGCTGTGCTCTGTGGTTTACATAAACACAAACACCCAATTTACTGCACTTAATTGAGAACTCGAATAAAATCAATCCGATGAGCTTTGTCAATACTTAAAGGTATTTTTTTGATCATTTATTGTCATTTCAAACCTGTATGATTTCTTTCTTTCTGCAGAACAAGATGATGTTTTGAAGAATGTTGGTAACCAAACAACATTGGCCCTCACTACCTTCCATTGAATGAACACACAAACACTGAGGCATTTCTCAAAATATCATCCTTTGTGTTCCACAGAAGAAAAAGTCATGTACATGTTTTGAATGACATGAATGATGACCGAATTTAGGGGTGAACTTGCTCTTTAACAAACAAACTTTGATCACGGCAACAATTAACAAACACCATTAAGTATAAAATGAGCTGCTAACATCACCACACAAATAACAAACAGTGATAAACAAAAATGATAACAGCAGCACAATATCAGCAAATACCAAAAACAATAAGCAACTAACCGAATAATTTGATTTTGTCGCAATGCATGCTGGAAGTTCGCAAATCAGCCACGTTGTTCAATATAAAATTTGGCGAATTTTTACTGTAGTTTCATGTTAATGAAAGTACAACTTTAAAAGCCCTGAACGGTAATAAAACGTAATAAATGTTTCTACACAGTATCGCACTGGTGGGTCTTTCTAAAAACACACTGCAGACGACAATCTAATAGCTAATCTGGGGAAAGGAAGCAACTTTAATAAACACTAGTGCAGATTACTAGTGCATAATGCAGTTACACCATAAAACCTGTGAATGTAAAACCAAACAATCCCTCATTGGTCAGGAATGAATATTAAAATATCCCCAGAGGAATATTCCTAAGTATTACCAGAGATGCAGAAGGTATGTACCGTACTCTGTGTATCTTTTTACGGAGTGTATGAAGCAGATGGTGGGCGAGCAAATATGAGTGTTTGTCTCTCACAGCATCCTCTCTCTGTTTATATGAGTTCAATGCACAAAGGAGAAAACTATAAACACACCTCACCTCAAATGACCTACTAGAGATCTCTGGGGACCAGGACATACAGTATATACAGATACAGTTCACCAAAATGCTGTCATTATTTACACACACTTATATATTTTATTGTAGCAGGAGCTTTAGTTAACTGGCATACAGAACATGCTGTTTATCACACCGCTATTCTCTTCATCATCCTCTTCTGATGGTCAGCAATCACTTCCCCTCAGCATCTCTATCCCACTTTTTTTTTTATCTCTCCTCACAGTCACATGGCTCAATCCCGCAGCCCTCTCCCTCCCTCTGGCCATAATTTTCTGTCTGTCAGCTGAAGGTTGGTCATAATTCACTGGTGACTGGGGCAACAGGCTGCCGGTGTGACACAAAATCTTAGTCTCATCCTGAGGGCAGCATATTTACTCAATTACCTCTCACAGGAAAGACAGCACTTTGAAGTCTGTGCTAATACATATAAACAAGCCAACAGGCAATTGGTATAGCACAGGTTCACAAAAGGGATATTGCAAGAATGTTAAAAAAAGAATAAGTTTAAAGTCATTGTGAATGCTTGTTTCAGTTTTCAAAAGTACGTTTTTCCCAGGAAATACATTTGTTGATAATATATTTACTGTACAGCACAGTTATTGAAAAACATTTGTGTTTACTTAACTTGTGTTGGTTGTACATGTTTAATAATGCATGACACTAAAACATGTGAATTAAAACAACTATTTAAAAAAGTAAAACAAATCAATAGTTCATACTACAATTTGCCTGCGAAATTTGATGTGTCAGTAAGCAAAGTGAAAACAAATCTTTTTAGACTCTCACCAGACCAGACAAATCTCTTTCACACTAAGCCAAGTCAAGTTGTCTTGGATCTGTTTAACTCTTTAACATTTTCAACATGCTATGCCTCATGAAACACTGACAGCGTAAAAGCATCAGCAAACTTCACATATGCTGCATTTAAAAAGTCTGCACCCTTAAAGTGATAGTTCACACTAAAATTAAAACTCATAATTTACTCACCCTCTTGTCATTTTAAACCTGCTTCACTTTCTTTCTTCTGCAAAACACAAAAGAAGATATTTTGAAAAACGCTGGTAACCACAAACGACGGGTCCCCATTGACTTCTATTGTATAGACACCAAGGCAAGTGAATGGGGAGCAACGTTTTTGTGTTACCAGCATTCTTCAAAATATCTTCTTTTGTGTTCTGCTGAAGAAAGTCATACAGGTTTAAAAAGGGTGAGGGAATGATGACAGAATTTTCATTTTGGGTTGAACTATCCCTTAAAATAAAAACATATTCATGTTCGTAATGTTTGTTTATATTGAAAATAATAATAATAATAATGAGAAAGAAATATTTTCAAAAACATATATTTATTGACATTTATTGCATCTTTAACAATTTTGCTTTTTACTTTTGCATGTGTCAATTTTAAACTTCAGAGAACAAGCAGAACATCCAGTTATACTTCAAATACTACCACGCTGAACTGTTTTAGGGTCTGTACCTTTGTTTGCATTCTCAATGAATGTGCTGGCAGAGCGATTTTGCATTTAAGGCTATAGTAAGATTGCACAGTCAAAAACATTTTGATTATTGCGCTTTAACAATGCAAAACTTTAAAAGAGCCAAAGCCTTATGAGCTATGGCCTCATGACTTGTCTTTGTGCACAGATTCAATCAACTTCTATTAAAATAACTTTTCCTCTCTCTCTTAGTAAGGCCGTTCATTTCACTTCAAGTGTGAAAACTCTGCAACAAACAATTTAACAGCTTCGATTCCCCTGAGAGTGTGAAGCCAGAATTCAGTCTTTCAATTCTTTCTGCTGTGTCACTCTCTACCTGTCATGACATAACCTCCTTTCTAAAACATATTAACCAATAGAAACAAGCAGAAGGAAGTGTCACAATAAAACCACACAAATCATAAACATTACGCTGAATGGAATGTATGCCCATGTGTTTGGAATGCATGGTTTGAGAGTGCACATTGTGCAACTGCACTTGTGCCACGCAATACAGTTGTAATGTATACCCATGTATGCATGCTCACAATAGGCTCTAGCATGCTGCCGTTTTTAAACTCTAAACTTATATTCGTTATTAACAGTCGACCAGCCATGTTTTCAGAGGAGCAGTGCCTCCTGGAAGCTCTGAATTCTTCACAGTATCTCAGTCTCGCCTTCAAAAACATCTTGACCGTCTGACGCACTTGTGAATTTGACACCTATGGAGTAAAAGTGTGTGCAAGAGTTTGTGTGTGCGCACGTGGTTGATGTAAGTGTGTGTTGGTATTTGCAAGCTGTATCAGTGGTCTGGTTGTGGCTTATAAAACGCGTCCCTGAGGCCTATCACAGACACTATGACCTCATTACTCAAGCATTCTGAATAGCTGTCAATCAATCTTCAATTCTTCAACAAATACAATATTTCTGTAAGTACCTGCTTTTTTCCATTACTATGGTTTCTACAGAAATTAGCTTAGGCCACGAGTTCCACAGCACTGCTGTTTAATAAAGACTTTGTACCTGAACAGCGCCAGCACAGCAGATCAACTGCTGCCTTGACCATCATCATCAATTCAGTCACACTTTCAATGCCTTTAGCGTATTATTGCTTAATTCCAAATGTATCATAGTGCTAAAAGTCTGTAGATCTGTTTTCTGATACATCATCCTTACAGTTCAACAAACACTCCAAAAGCAAATTCTATGTAAAAAGCATAATGAACATTATATTAATACAATCCAAAACAAATATTTTTGAGAACCTTCAAACATCTTAAAACAAAAAACGTAATAAATATTATGTGTGTGATAGACTTCAAGAATCGTACAGCAAGTCTCTGTCTGGTCCTCCTACTCTATGTATAGAGCTAGACGTTGGAGATGTTTTGCGAGGCATCCCGTGCTTGTCTGATTCCATAAAGCCACTTAATAACACGGGCATTCCTCTCGATGACAGAGATGCCGTAAGGAACACGCTCACTGGGGTTGACCAGCCCATCATCATCATCATCGCCCTCCTCTTCCTCTCCTCTCCTTCCATCTCCACACTCGGAGCTTGGCGTACTAACACTGCGAAGCTTGGAGATGGAAACAATGTCTGAACTGGCTCGTGCAAAATGCTCCACACCCCCCATACCCTCTACCTCCTCGGGAGCCAAGCCACAGTAGTTGAAAAAGCGCTCCAGGTCAGCTGTGGCCCGAGAATAGCGGTCACTCAAGTCAGACTTGGAACGATGGAGGGTGGGGTGTTTCCGGGTCGACCCGGGGCGTGATCCCCGTGAGCTGGCTGATAGACGTGTGAAGGCAGGGGAGGCTGGGGGTAAAACTCCAGGGCACAGAAGCAGTGGGCTGGGGGGCAGGCCAGGGGATGGAGGCTGAGCAGACACGGGTTGTTGCTGAGCTGTGGGTGGAGGGGGTGCCTGTGGTTGGGCTATCTGTGGTTGAGCTGTTTGGGTTGGTCTGGGTTGAGGTTTTAGAGGCAACCGCGGTTTTCTTATCTCCGCCTGCGGTCGCACATCTACCCGTCGCACTGTTACAGAGTTGGGGGGTCCGTAACTAGCCTGTGGCACGAGTCTGGGAGCTCTGGCTGGGACTGGAGGTGGTCTTCGAAAGGGTTCTGCAGATAAGGGCTGGTTGTTGAGAGGAGAGGAGGTACGAGATGAGGTAGGCGTCGAGACAAGGTGCGCTTTGAAGTTGACACACTGCTGAAGTTTGGCAGACTGTCCACTTCCAACACTGTGACCTCCAGAGGAGGGTGAAGAGGCAGAGGGAGATGGGGAGGAAGTGGTTGGGGAGGATGCACATGGCCCATCACAAACATTTATTAGGTTATTTAGAATGTCCAGATTGAGTTGAGGTCCTCTGCACATGCCATGTTCTGGTCCACCGTTCTCTGCATCGGGTAGCCGGCGAGTTATTTTCCGTGCTGGTGGAGTGTTCATCCGGCACTGCATAATCATGCTCGGTGATAACAGCGGTTTGCGGATGATTGGCGGTTTTACAGGCTCTTGTTTATTGAGAGCCACTTGCTGACTCTTCACGTACTTGGCCTTGTCCGCTTCCAGACGTTCTACTGCACTTAACTTTCGTATTCCTGTCTCGGGAGCTCTACGGAAGTAGTCCGGTCCCTTGTTGAGGATACGAAAAGGCATGGCAGAGGTGAAGGGACCCCCAGCAAGGCGGCCATGTGTGGGACGAAGGGTCTCCACAGGCATTATGGGTGAGGCCGAGATTAAAGATGAAATAAAGGCTAAGGGTCAAAGTTTTCCTTGCATTCAAGAATCTCTAGCTTTTGTATTCACACTTTTCTTTATTCCTTCTCCTTTGTGTTTTAAGCTCGTTCCCCACCGTCAAGAGTTCCTTTAACTTCCCTTCCAGTCTGTACACTCCTGCTGCTGTCGCTTTACTCTTTTTGTGTGTGCCGGCCTCTTGCCTCTATTATCAGCTCTCTCTCAAGTCCGGCTTATTGAATAGAGGCTTGTGGGAAGGGGTCATAAAGGGTCACATTCCACATCAGTCCGACAGAGTGACCCACCAGGACAGGGCAGATCCTGAAGCAAGCGCTGATGCTGAGACCTCGCAGCTGACAGGTAAGAAGTAGTCTCTTCTTCTCACTCTCTGGATGTTTCAGACATGTAAAACACTCCTTATGAACCTGAGCATCTTGTTTTTGTAATCCTGGTTACGTTTCCTGGTGAAGGAAGAGAGAAAGATACTGTCAAACATGGGTAGGCAAAGACAGAACCTCCTCCAGCTCCTCTGATCCACAGACATAAAAGATACTGGAGCACTCTAGAGCGAATGGGGGCAGACGTTTGGTTTTAATATGCCGTCTGGCCCCTCCCACTACACTTTTAGAGGCTCCAGATGCTGCATGTGTAAGCAGCCAATCAGAGAATTCTGAGCACAAGGGGAGGAGAAAGGAGTAAGCCGGCAGCCTGGGTCTTATTGGCCGACGACTGGGATTTTGACCAATTGCACCCTTCCCCCCACTCACAACAAACACTCCTACTTTATTTTCATTCAAATGTGTTTCTTTCAAAAGGCACAAAAAAAGAAAAAGGCTGCGCTAGAGAACAGCTGCAATCTTGTACATTCAGTTGCATCAAACAGTGCCGTTGTATGAAAATATTTAAATGTCCTTTCTCCCGTTCCACTTGTTCTGTGTATGTATGAAGACAAAAGTGCCTTGTGCACTCTCTTTACAGAGTAGAATATGGGCAGATTATCGTGTTTTATGTTCTGGACCCAGACTAAATCTAAACCAAAACTCATTTAAATCCTTCTAAAACACTCATGAGCATTCACTCCTCTTGACTCAGACGAGCAGGTTTTATTAAACGCTGTAAAGCTTCTTATATTTCCAGCAAACTATAAAAAGAGAGAGCACTGCTCTCATATAAACTGTGCTGCCTTAAATTAGACTCTTCTCTCATTCTCTTCTAATGCTTCATATTCTTTTGATCATCAGTGTCAGGAGAGAAATTTGACTTTCATTCCATCTATATTTTCCTGTTACGGGATTACATCATCAAGTGCTGAGGTTTGTTCCTCTCAGTTTATAATCATGATTATATTCAAATACCCAATTAATCTTTTCATAGTCTGAGTCTGAGCCTGAGCCTGGGACCTTGCCCCTGTTATGACACTCTCCCTTACTAAGAAGATGCAAGAGATTCAATAGAATGTGAAGAAAGACGTTTTCTCTAATCAAGCAACAATCGATGTGAAAACCTAAATATAGCCTCAAACTCTCAGTTAAAAAAAAGAAAAAACTGTCTATAGAGAAAACTGTTCATAAAATCAACTGAAAATAAATAAATCTACTTAAATGACATCATTGTGCTGCAATAATTGAATATGTTGTCATGTCGTTCAAAACCTGCATGTGACTCACTCTTTCTTCTGTGGAAAACAAAAGAAGATATTTTGAGAAATGTCTCAGTTGTGTCCATACAATGGAAGTCAATGGAGGCCCATGTTGTTCGGTTAGTTTTTGCAATTCTGTTTTGCTGAAAAAACAGATCTTTCACAACATATATCACTCAGAATATGTGACTCAGACTCAGGAGACTCAGTAAGCAGATAGACAGGTAAGTTAAAGTAGGTTAAGACTGGCATTAAATTCTTTTTTTTTGGGAGTCGATTTTGTGGAAAGAGAACCATTTAAACATGCTTGTCATGGATCCGTCAGTCTGCTTTTAAGAGGCTTATGGACAAGTAATGCAATAAATGCATATCCAGGTCAAATTCTGTAGTGCATTTAGATGATGCACACACACAGCTGTCTCTCAATTGCCAGTCTTTTAATAGAAGGTGCAGTTGTTCAGGATGCTAGGGTTGAGGCAACTCTAGTGTCCAAAATCCAAAATGGATCATCATTCCTTTCCCTCGACATCTTTGTATTCCTTAGTGCTCCACTGGCCTTTACCAGGCATCAACTCGGAAGAAACATCTTCCAGAGGGACCAGAAGCTACAAGCATATATGGGTTGCAGAAAAATAGCAGAAATTATATTCCTGTTGAGTCATCAGGACCATATCCAACACATTTAGTTCAGTCCTTTCTCAAAAGAATTTAACTGCCTCGGGCAGCATTGAGATAAGCTTGTATACTATTTCTCTCCCAGACACAGTTTTCTTACACACACATATTTTCTACCCCATAAACCAAGCCTGTGGACATCATTACAAAAAACATGACCTGGCATTTTAAAAAAGGTCCAACACAAGTATTACCAAACTTTAAAGCTATAATGTATTGTCCAACAGGAGTCAAAACTATGCTCACCCTACAGCACAAAGTAATCCCAAAACCATTAGGCTGTTTATGTGTCATGTAAGATAAACCTGTCCCCAAACACATGCAGACACATAAAAGGAATTAAAAGCCACAAAAACGTACATGACATAAACAGACTGAGCTTTGGGCACGAGTGTGAACTGATTAAGATAACAGAAGGATTTCAGTGCTGAGCCAGCTGGACCAAAAACGAGTCAGAAATATACACACACATGTTAGACTACCACAACCACAGAAGCACACAGACATCTCCAATGTAAACCTTGATGAGCACAAAATAAAGATCTGGTCTTGATTTCTGGGAGCTGATGTAATGTTCCCCAGTGTTTAGTGGTCAACTGGACTGTCGGTCGAGCCATAAAAACGTGAATGGAAAATATTTGTTAACAGCGTTAGCACGCCATCTAACAGTGATGTTTTTGTGTCTTTTAAAAGTGGATGTATTCATTTAATTTGCATTTAATGATTGAGTAAGACTTGATGGGCGGAAAATGTGATGCAAACAATCTTAAAAACCATAGGGCGATCGCATCAGAAAATGACAAGTCAAGTCTGGCGGCGACAAAGTAAAAAATGACCTCACTAATTTTGGCTAAAGAAATCCCACAATGTAATTAAAGGGGAGTTGTGTGTGACTGGAAGACGTCTGCTGCTTTTAGACCATCTATCAATAACTGCTGGGACAACAGGGCAGACAAGAGAGATACACGTGAGATGGGAAAACATAAACAGAAGAGAAAAAAATGAAAGCATGTATGCTGAAGTGGAAAGAGAAGTGGTTTGGAAGGGTTACAGCATGGCTTAAAAACAATATTTATTTTAATTAGTTTTTAGATTCATTGTTTCAGACATCACATCTACAAAATAGATTTTTACATATTCTGATGCCAGAGCACTGCTGACAAAAGAGCCTAAACCAAAATCTCTGATATGCTGGTCCATAAGAGTAATGATAATAAATAAAAAAAATTAAATTACATATAATGTATATTATATGCAAGAAGACAATAAAATGTTCTGCAACATAACAGCTTCCCTCCTTTCCATAGGTAAACACTTCCTGTTTCCACCCCAGAAAGACCCACTCTGAGTCACCTGTGTGCTCATAATACTTTACTGTTAAGATCCTCAGGCTAAATGATTTTATCTTCTCATACGTCTATATTCAGGAAGCTTGTGTAAACTAGGTATTAAGCAAGGACAGAGTGGAGAAGATCTGTCTCACGTCATCATGAGCACAAAGGAAATACAGGAATCTCACCCAATATGAGCCATTTTGCAAACAAAGCTGAAGTTATGCAAAGAAATGAGTAAGACAAAAGGAACTATGAGCTCTCGTAGAGAGATATAGTGAGGGAATTTTCTGTTTGCCCACTCTTTCCTACACTATAGTTTAGCTTGCTGCCAACGTATGGAAAGCTGATAAGGACTGTCTGATAAGAGGATACACAATTTACACTGCAACAGCTGCATCCCATGAACTACTATCTCACAACAAGTAGCTTGGTGTGTTATAGCTTTTACGTGACAGTTCACAATTGATTTATTGATAATGGGTTGCATCAGATGCATTTAGACTTAATCATAATAGCAGTGCCCTACAGGTGAACCTCATTTGCCTGGCAGCAAGCTGAAAGATTGACCCCTCACAATACACAGTAGAAAGTGTAGGGTGTAAGAAGAAGCTAACTAGAATCTTTCCCAAAGGTTTTCATTGCATTGACAGAGTCACACCTCTTACTCCACCTACCTCACCCACTGCAATAAAGACGCCCTGGAGGATTTAACCCTATAGCCTGATAACCTCTCACACCAACTCCATCAATAACTCCTGCACGGCTCTATCAGTGATAGACAGCTGGTTAATATGGGTTATAAACAGCCTTCTCTTTTCAATGTGTGCCAAAGCACAGCACAGCTGTTTCCCCTCTGTTCACAGCAGGCCAGGATGAGCTCTCAACACAGTATCATTAAAGTGTGACAGAGTTGGTATTGTATTGTACACCACACTACTAGATCTGAATATGACACTGAATGGTTGGCTTACCCTCGGGATACTGTCAACTATACATATTATCATCTGCCATTTGTAAATACAATGGATCGCTAAAGAGGTGTGAATACAGCTATCTTTGACATTGATCACATACACAAAACAATGTGGCTGTTCTCACTTCTCAGTTTGTTTGTTATCTGTTTTGACAGTAAGTCTGTCTTAAAGCATAGGATGTATTATGAGATGGATCTTTGAAAAGTAACAATTACCTCAAAAAAAATATTTCCGATGCAAGCGTTCAAAAATGTAGCCCCATAAAGGTGTGTTAGCGATGTAGAGAAAGTGTGCTTGGTCCGATCTTCATCTCTAATTTTGACTGTAATCAGATGAAAGAAAACAGTCCAGCTGTCTTTCACAGTCAGGCCACACACTATGACCTCAAATCCTCCACATTTCACTCCCTTGTGCTCTCTAGATTAGACCAAATCAGATCCTTGGAGTTTTCAGATCAGGTTAAAATGTCACAGAAGATCAGGACGCTTTTCCAGAACAATAGCATTTAGACAGATGTATCTGACCCCAGAGGCGGTCGGTCACATGATTATTAGTGGTGTACCGTTTCCCCTGGATGAAGCCCTGCAGTACCAGCTGTACACTTGAGCAAGGGTACCATGGGGGCAAAGGGTAATTTAAACCTAAAATGGCACAATCGCCTTGGCAACATCCTCACAGTTTTGTCATTGGTTTAAAAGAAAGACGATTTTCACTGTTGTATTGATCAAGTAAAAGAACAGATAAATGACCCAATCATCCTTTAATTACAACCACGACAACCCATGTCTGTGTCAGACTCATCTCAGGAATCCATGACCCCTGGGTCTTTAAAATAAACCCTGACCCTGCTGCCCTTCCATATTAACAATAAGGATGGTCACTCACATTCTGTACACTGAAGAGACTCACAAAGAGATACACACCATCATACAATTTCTCATTATATTACATGCTACACAAACAGTGCTAACTCCACAGCATATAATCACAAAGATGAGGTGGTTTTAGCGTCAGCGCAGCCTCCGCTGCCCAGCGTGTTGTTTTTACCTTCTTCCACTGCTGCTACCAATTCCACTTTCCCACAACCACGCACACACAACACAAACCAAAAACAAAAGGACAACAAACAAGAAGTAACCACGTTTAACAAAAACAATAGTGCAACACAAACAAGCAGAGGTCACCTATTAACCCAGTTTGACCAGTAACGAAGCTGGAATGTCCGAGTTAATGGATCTCAGAGAGAGATAGAGAAGGAGTAATCTTTTCCTGTACGAATATGCTGACCTGTTGTCACAAATGTTAGCTCATGGTAGTTATTACACAAACACGCTGCCTGACTCAGTTCCTCAATTTTTAGTCACTGTTTTTTTTTTTTTTTTACACACAATACAACAGCACACAGAACAGCTTTCCTCATAAATGCAAAGCAACACTCATAAAACAATATGAAAGTAGCAGTTAATGCATTTAAAGTATGCATTTAATTGAGCAAAACCTAACAATTACACAAATCTAATTCATCATATACTCACACAGTTCTCACCGCTCTCATAAACATTCATTACACTCTACTAGATAATCAGTCCAGTCTTGACATGCTCAAATTAGACTAGAGACTCGTATCCCTCATAAATGAAAGATGAAATAAGAGAAATATACTTGAACACTGTCATTAGTATCTTAAGAAGAGGTTTACAGAAAAAGCCATATATAGAACACAAATACACAAGCTACAACAGCTCACATGCCTTGCGCATTATATCACATAGTCAACACCAAGTAACTGTTGAGGTCATGCAACTAGTTTTATAGATAAATGGAAGCGTCTCTGTTACAGTTTGCTTAACTTACCATATCTGTAAGAAATCTGTGTTTTTGAGAGCAGAATGAAGCTCTTAAGCTGAGGAGCCACTTGAAGAAAGAGCTCAGCTGACAATCGGTGCTTCAGTGAATGTGTGTGAGAGTCTGTGTGCGACAGAGACAGTAACTCAAATACTTCTCCTCCTCCCTCTTCCCTACATAACTCCTCCCACACCACCCTTTCAGGAAGTGCTGTGCAGGAGAAGCAGGAAGAACAACACTTCCCCACAGACACATCAACATTCATTCACATTAAGTCACGTGCCACAGTCTATGCTTGTGTTTTATTTACACTCCGGTTTTATTATTTTGGGTGATGAGTGATATCCGATTAGACTCCGCTTCTAATCCAAGACATTCAGATTCATTTCCTAGCTATTTGTGGTAGTAAATTCCCAAAACACTTGATCTTTTCCCCCATTCTGTATTACTGGAGAGGATGTGATTGTGAAGTGTCTGTCGGCTTTATGAAAGTATAAACAGTATTGCCGAAAACAAAAGACAAGCAATGGTGGTCATAAGGATATCCTGTCATTAGGATAAACAGTTTCAGGGAGATCTCCAAGGAATTACCTGCAAAAGAATCATCCAGTATGAGTCTGGGTTATACAGCACTGACACAAGATGTACATTCCGTAAAGGAATCCCCCGAATGAGATCCAGCTCAAAGAAGCAGAAAAGAATCAAAGTCAATAAAGCTACCTTGTATGCCTACCAACCCAACCGTATTGGAGACCTCAAAAACCACAGTGCCCTGCACACAACTTGTAAAGGCTCCACATCTCCATTTACCAGGATTAAAATAGGATCAACTGGATTATTCAAGGAGTGGTAGGATAAAGTCTGGAAGAGCAGACCTTTGTGCGGTACAAAGAGAAAAAAGGGCAAGTGTTCTTCTCAAAACAGATAACATCTGCCAAGCAGATGCACAACAAACAAATAAGTCTTAACCCAAACACCACCTCCTCCTCACAGAACCGGGTCTATTCATACTGTCAGGTCCAGGTGTGGATTCTTATCCATTCCTCTTCACTTGGCTGCCTTTGAAACCCACACCCTCATGCCAAGGGGGCATACCTGAGTCATAGTGTCACCACAATACCCACAGAATCAGTGCCTATGGCTATAGTAACAGATCTCTATGGGAATGGCTGTAACTCTGGCTGTTTTGAGATGCTGCCAATTTTCAACAAGTTGGTTTGGAAGTATGAAACACTTTGGAATTGTTATTGAAAATAATATATCTAAATGTGGCACTTAAATTCTGCTCATCACGTCATCACATTCTGTTCTATTTCTGTCAATATCTCTGTGCAAGTATGAAGCTGGATCTTCTCAGAGACCTCTGATCTCTCACCTTCCTGGCTTAACTTCATCCCTAAACAAGTTCTTGATATGTTGGGTGGCGCTGCTTACAATGCAAGATCAACGCTAATGTTAAAGATCCTGGCTGCCCTGTTTGGCACATTGGTAAAGCTGTCAGTATTGATCTGTATGGGGCTCATCTGCGCTACTGAAGAATGGCAGTGTCTTTAAAAGACAGGATTATGAAGGAGTGCAGGATTACTGCGGCCACCCATCTTTCATTCTGAAGATCACAACCACACTGCAGGCTCTGTAGAGAGACACACACAGGCCAACTTGCATATGGACATCTCCTTTTAAACTTGCATTACATGCAGACATGCCCAAACTGGCTTCTACACTACTAAATCATCAGAAATACACCACCCCCATCTGTGAATGTAGCCATAACATGCTTGATCAATTGACCAAGGTCCCTTTAACACTCCCATTAGTATATGCATATGGGAATTGGACAGCACTCAAACACATTATAAGTCAGGTGTAAACACATACGAGATGCATCGTGACTGAAAGTAATCTCTGATGTAATATAAAATTGGTTTTTTCCATGTTGTGACACTAAGACCACGTTTACATGACGAAAAAAGCAAAAGCTTTTTCCTTTGCGTTTTTGAAAAGTTTCACGTACACATGACACGTCATCAAAATGGTCTGCATTTACACGTATCCAGGAAAATGAATAAAAACACTGTAGTATGCATGCCAGGCCAGTGGATGTTGCCAGCGCACATACACAGTTAAAAGCCAAAATTGCTTTTTAATACCCTTGGTCAATGTATATGTGTCAAAAGTCTGGCAAATGTAAATAATATGTCTCTGCTGGTCTTATTGGTGCAGTAAATACACATTTAGCTGGGGAAACGTTAACACACAGTCAAGCTGCGAAAACTTAAAGTACTGGAGGACAGCATTATTGTTTTGGTTATACTCGCACAACTGAACATACGCATGTATGAGTATTACGCATGTTATACGCATGCGCGTGACATCATTGTTTCTAAAAAAAAATTCTGTCTTGCTGTTTACATGTATACGAGAATGGCAGCGTTTTCAAAAACCTACACTTTGAAACCCATTTTCAAAAGTTTGCATTTTCGGTCCCCCAAAACGCTGTTTCCATGAAAACGAACGGCCAAATCACGTAAAACGTTTTGCGTTATTATCTAAAAAACAAACTCGTATAAACAGCCTCTAAGTGCCAATCATAATGGAAAAAACAGGAATGGAGGCCAAGCTAATCACATATCAATGGATGGGGTAAAATTGGTCAAAGAGTCAATAACAAACTATTGTGAGGTCACATATCAGAATGAAAGTCGTTTACATATTTAACACTGGTGTTTGAATAAACGGTTTACATTTGCATATGGTTTATAGTCCTTATCAGAGAAATATAGAGAGACAGTTAAGAATGCAGTTATACAGTAGAAGAACAGCATTGTATGAGAAACCTGAAAGGTTACACAAAAATAAAAGCACCTGAGGCATTCAAACGTAAAGAAAATGTGATCAGAGGTTAAACAGTCGGTCAGAGTCGAGCAGCTGCGGGCCTGCCAAACAGAGGTGGCAGCCGGCAGCTCTCGCTCACGTGCAGGCGTGAAGCATAGACCTCTGGGAAGGGTGGAGGCTGGCTGGACTAGAGCTGTTTATCTTGGGAAGGCATTTCAAGGGAGAGGCATGAAAGAGCCAACTCACATTCCTTAGAAAAAACTAAAGATTTAGAAGAGTGCAACGTGAGCATGTGAGGAGAAAGGAAAAGACTGGTCACGTTTGGAAGTTCCACTAAAGGAAACTGCATTTAGTAATATTGCATACGGGTGGTTGATGTGGCATGCTTTTTATGGATCAAAAGTTCCATTAGTGTTGAAATGTTTATACAGTAGATGCAATAAACAGTAGCCTATACTAGAATGTCACAGCTTATATCATTATATTATAATAAAAAATAAAGAAATGCATTAAAAGATTAAAATGTTTTGGTATTTCAGACTTTTTTTCTTACAGTATGTACTTATATAAAGCATAATTGTAAAGCATATATAAAGCAGAATTGCTATGCAGAGAAAATCTTTCTGACCTCAGTTAGGGCACAGATTGAGCAATCTATATGAAAACATTATGTGGGTCATGGGGAACAGCCAGCGTCATATTCTGAGAGGTCTGTGTGTGTGCATATATACGTCCCATTATCAACCCCTCAGATATTGACAAACCACTATGCACTAGACCTTAGACCCATTTTCTGAATATATTGATAGCAACTGACAATGTTGCGGATTCAATAATTATAAAATATTATCTAAAAAAAAATGCCTAAAACCCTTTTGGGACAGACACCTGCCAAGTTTATAAAAACATTCCTGAAGCCTTGAGGCAGGACTTCAAGTGGTAACTTAGTTTTCAATCTAGTGGCTAGTGTTTGCACGCATGGTTAGTTTCAGAAAAACATACATCTTGGATAAAAAAAAAGGAGAACACAGACAGCAGACTATGCACTAATCTTACAGTCCCCGAACACTGACAGATTTCCACACAAAATGGAAAATTGCAGCAAAGAGAAACAGTCATCATGGAATTCCACAAAACCCAGCCATGTGCCGATGAGGAGAGACCACTAGTAATGGCTTCAGACTCTATTATGACATCCAGAAAGAGCCCACATTTCACAACATTGTGGGAGTAAGGATGATTTCCACAACACTGTCATCAGCAGTAATACTCACCAACAACAGAGTGAAATAATGGTAATTTCTACAACCCTGTCCTAAAACATTTTAATTTACTTTGCATATAAATTACTTTTACACTTCTGTAAACCCTAAAGGCCAATTTCGTCACGGTTGTGCGTAGCCTGACGTGCATCTTTCCAAAAATGTAACAACCATAGACTGTATAAAACATAGACGTAGTGTCCGTGACATTATCCATAGGTTTGTGAAAAGCAATTTATGACGCCTTAAGTGGGCGGAGCCGGTCGGCACCATCTTGGCTTTGCGTCCCCACGCGTCACACAAAAATGGCTGGTTATGCCTGGTTGGTGAAACCACCTGTCACTCAAGTCAAATTTTAAGGCTTAATATTATTTAAACGGATGAGGTATAAAAAAAAAATTCACCCCCTCACAGTTGTCATGAAGGGCAAAATAAGCAATATAGATCAAAATAATTTTTTGTACCAGGCTGTAAACATGTTTTTTGTGCTGTAATGGCCGTTTTAACATGGGGCTCAATGAGATTCTGCTCTGTTTTGGAGCCAGCCTCTAGCGGCCAGATGATAAATTACAGTTTAAGTCACTTCCGTGTTGGTTTCACGAGTGAGACCGGAAGATTGCCCCTCGGTAACAACGCGTTACGCAGACCGCAAGCGCTGTAACTGGTCAGTTTGAACCCCTCCCTCGGGTAAAAAAAAAAAACAACGCCGCCGCAATAGCGTTGCGTTTACTCGAACACATGTGCAGGCATCCATACACACACTTTCCAAACAAAGCCTTAATCTTAACTTAATATAGAAATGATGAAAGTCATAAAACAAACATGCTTAAGTGCCACAGAAGACACTGCCATCACGTCATGCCACATTTTCTCAAACAAACTGTCACACATAAATTATATAATAAAAATCTATCATTAAAGAACACATGGAGTAGTGTCCGAAATCGAGCTGAAAGGTCAGGACAACACAAAGCATATTAATAAAGAAAGTTCACGTGGCCTTCACAAAATATCCTCTACCCAGTATTACCCACCCACAGCGGTCGCATATTTATAAAAAATACTGCAAAAGACACTCAAACGTGAAATGGATAGGAAGCACCTGTCACTTCATACTTGTTTAGATATTTTGTTACTTCAGGAAGCAGAGCTGTATTCAAGGACATATCACTCTTAACTTTACAGATAATGTGTGCTGCAGCAGACCTTCACACGAGGCCGCGCCCTTGGGCGACACTTTAAACAAGACTGCACATTCATTTTAAAGACCTTTACTGCATCCTCCAGTAAAATCCCCCTCATACAACACGGAATTACATTTTAAACTTTCTGATCTAAATATACTTAATCCGCAATCTGACAGTAATGAACGTAACATTTGTTATTGTTAATATAACGTTAGTTCTTAATAGTAGCCTACTTATTCAACACACTGCCGCTTTGAAAAGCCTCAAACTTTAAAACGCGCTGGTTAACACTACAGTATAATAATATATAAATATATGACATATAACAGTTAAAACATTAATTTTTTTAACACTCACCTCCGCAAAAGTGTTGCGTTTATAAGGTAGATCTCATATAAATTAAATTCAATTATTATTATAGCGTATGGCTTTATTTAATCGCGTATCTTTGAGATAAACAAAGCGAAGCTACATTTTCATGGAACGCTCACTTCGCACATTTAATTTCTGCGGGGAATATACCACAATGAGTTCATGACATATGAGGGTTTAACATTACTGTGTTAAAAAGTAGAATATACGCATTACAATTTGTCTGCATTCCTCACAGAAATATGTAATGTTTATGATTCAATACGTTCGTATAAAAAAGAAAAACATACGTTTAGCTCTGTAGACGGGTTTATGCGTCTACAGAGCGTTTGAACACCCCCTCATACAGCAGTGTAGTATGAGCCGAATCCCGCCATTGGTCCGAGTGATTTGTCCTTTCACAGTTTGGAAAACGCAGGACAGTTTCCAAGGCAACAGCACTCCAATGTATTACGTAATTTTGCCACTGCAGACTGTTTATAAATTGAAAGTAACCTTTGAAAAATAATGTTTTAAAGACTTTTACATTTTTCCTTTGGATATGATCTTCATAGTGTGTCACTTCTACATTCATTTCACCATTCTGGAAGGCCTGCATTTGAGTGTGATGTCATAAGATTAAAACAGAGATGCAAAAATCATTTAAGAGGAAGAACTAAAATATAAATACAAATCAAAGGAAGGAACTTTTTGGATGTAAACATCAGTTCTGCAAACTACTCTAGACAACATTTTTACAAATATGTTATGATTTTCACAACATTTACAACAACATTTACTGATTGGTTTTGGCATAACGTTTGACTTTGATATTGTGCTACATCATATATCGAAGCCCAGCCAGTGAGTCAGAATGAAATGTAATGGGGGTTGGGGTTAATTCATTAACTGGCACTGATTCACAGTTTGTTTAGTGCATGTATACAATAGGGCTACTGATAAACTAACGTATGCATTGAATTCAAAGTAATTTGATTAGCAGGGTTTATATAGCCTTTCCCTTTTGTCCCTTTCTTCTTTGCGTGCTGTTGATTAAAATGTGTTAATTATTAATTAAATAACATAAGATATAGAGCATATATATAAAGGAGATTGTGGCTAGTTGTCACAAGGATTGCATCTCACTAAAGTTAAAAATGTCCATATAAACAAATGTGTGCTGCCACAAAAATGTAGTGTATTAAAGGGAATCCACCTCCAAGTGTGACAACTAGCCCCAATCGTTTCTTCTATGCAGAAAGAGTAAGTTTGTTTTCTGCAGTAAGGAAATAATACAGCTTCTTTATTTTCTTTAACATTTGACAAAATTTCAGCAATTAAAACTATTAAATTATTAAATAAGGATGACAGGGGATATATAACTACAACTGCTGCTGATTTACGATGAGGTCTCTGAAGATGTAATTATCTGGAGAAACAGAAAAGAAAGAAAAGCGTTTTAAGCCCCTATTACTCACTCCCACTCAAAGCAAATGCAGTTTGCATCCATTGTTCGATGCCTGATTTAACTGTTAGCCCGCATGCCTACTCTGAGACACAAAGACACGGTCCCTTGGGCCTTGAACCTCAACCGTCAATCGTCTCCCATTACAAACATGTCTCATTAAACTCCAGGCTGATCTGTCGCTCCACATAAAATAAACTATGGCACAGTAAGCACATCAGTTCCACTTCCCTCCTCTTTGTTAATGTTAAAAACAAAAGAGCCAACAGTAATGTGATTGGTTTGAGTTATGTCATCTTTTTACCTTTATTGCTTCTTTTTTATTGTATTCTTATTAACAGGTTTGCGTCACTTCTGACAACTCGTGCCTCATGACGCTCTGGAGCACAACATTAAATCATGTGAAGAGTCCATGTATTGTCTGTTTTCAATTGACTTCCAGTTAGCTGAGCGAGGACTTCGTCTTCTGCTTATTCTAGATCTATAATTGGCCACAATTAAAGGGGAGGAAAAGCACACCTCCAACACACCATTATGCTTCCTCCATTGTCTTTCTTAGCTTTTACCCTTGGTGAGGTGTAAAGATTTTTTAAATGCAGGTCTTGTTTTGGAAATTTCAAGTGTACCTTCTTTGATGCAAATGGTTAAAATGTTTTTTATAATTAAAATAACTGGCAACCATACACAAATGCTTTTCATGTCCCTCTATCGTCTTACCAAACCGCATCTAATTTTGGTTGCTTTGCATCTCTTCCTTTCATTGAGACAGAGCCTGGCACATCGCCAGCCCAGGATGCTGCTATTCAATCATGAATGACAGTCTCTCTCACATCACACGCATTTTCATTCTCAAATAAACAAAAACAATTTTTCTTTTCCCCTATCAGACAGCTATTTATAGCACCCCGTCTCATTCCTGTTGGATGATAGACCCATGGGAAAGGACATAGGGAAAAAGAAAGTTTTCTTATCACTTATCCTCCTTTATCTCACTGCATGGTTGAAAGAGAGTAAAAGAAAACTAGATGAGATCAAGAAGAGTGGCAAGATAAAACCATGAAGATAAGTTCAAATGTTGAGAACAGAAAACCACAAAGAATGTTTGAGATGCTTCATAGATGCAAGGTTTTGATCTTTTTTGTATTCCTCCATTTAAAGGTACAGCCTAATAACTTTCCATAACGCTGATATGAAAAAAGGTTGAAGGATTAAAGATTTCCCCTTGTTCCATCCACTGTCCTGTCCTGTCCTGTCCCAATGGAGTGGGTCCACCCATCAGGACCATAACAGAGGGATCAGCAGATGCCAGGCAGCAAAGACGCAAACTGAATTAAACAGGTTCAGCCACCCCAACCCCCAACACACACAAAAAACTCACTGTCACACACATATACCGCCTACTCTTTCTCTTTATCAGGAAATAGACACAATAGCTCTTACAAAGTCAAGGCTGCTTCATGCTCATCTGTATTGTTTTTTGTCTACTTATACACTAGCTAGCACATGTGCATACAAATCTAAACCACTGTTGTGCCAGATGTATTGTTGTTTATAAAGTTAAGGAGAAACTTGAATGACACGTGTTTCTGCATGTGGATAGGGTACTCGAGTGTGTATTATGTTGGTGTGTTGCAAGTGGAAGTAAAAAGATACAGAATATTCTTGGTGAGCATTAGTTTTTTTTCATTTATGCATTTGGCAGATTGATATACTGTTCATTTAAGCCATTTGTTCTCAACCTTTTTGACTCCAAGACCCTCAACTGTATTCAACAATATTTTGAAGGGCCCCCTTCCTGCTCACAAAAACTTGGTTTTTAGTTGTTTTCAAATGTATTTCAATGCTCATTTAGTCTAAATTTAAGCTATTAATCATTCTGAGGCCCCCCTGAAAGTCGTCTGGGGCCCCCTTGTGGGCCACGACCCCCCTGTTGAGAACCAATGATTTATGCATTTTTATATAAATTCATTCCCATGATGCAATGACCATGCTATTACTAAGCATTACAGGAGTAAAGTAAGAGCTAGGTAAAGAAAATACCAATTTAAATCTTCTATTGGTCTGCAAAATGGGGAATACCCCCCAAACGCATGTTATTGGTCGAGCCAATGTTGCTGTGTCTGGCCAGCTGGGAAGGTCAGACAAAAAAGCTTTTTAGGAAGTCAGCCTACAAATCACTTTCTAATTCTTCTCTATCCTTATATGTCTCTGCATGTTGATTCTAACTAAATGTCCTAAATTTCAGCCATTTGACACTTAAGTATACATAGTAATGCTTTCATAAAATAAGAAACTCATGCATGATAATAAGATTATATTACTGTAAAGATCCATTTTCTATTTCTTCCTCTCATTTTCCTTTCATCTTTTCCCAAAAACCCCATCCCATACCACCAAATCCAAATTCTCTTTCCTTTTCTTCATCTCGACGAGCAGCTGCTGTCCATCTCCCTATGAATGGAGATCCCCAGGAGAGAAAAAAGATGAGCGCGACTAGACGCTACAGGTCAGAGGTCGATACTGCGTGGGTCAGATGTCTACATGGCATATCAGTTAGGTAAGGGAGCACACCTACGATCTACAGTTATCATACACACACAATCAATAAGACACGATTTATATATATATATTTGGGTCATTTCACCTGTGTTACACGAAATACACACAATAATGTTTGTTTTAGCTGTCCAATATGACCCCTTTAAACCATGTGACACATGTTTTTCTAGGCAATAAAACATTATGCAATAACAACACACAAAATCCAGATCAGCCTTTTTCTTTTCCTAAAGCACACACACCCACGCACAAACTCATTAGTCGCTGACTGAGGTGTCAAAGATCAAAACCCAGGGGAGCCGACCTTATCAACAAAGCCAGGACTCCTAAGAAGAGGATCTATCTCTTCCTGCAGCACCCTTCCATCCTAAACACACTTCCTTTCACAATCCCACCTCTCTCTTTATTTTCATCTCTCCAGCCATCCAAACTTCGCTGATACTTCTGCTGTTAAGCAACTAAGACACAAGGCAAATGCTCAAGCACAGTAATTGCATTTGTGTGCACATCCCGAGGCACTCTGCTGAATTATGAATTTAAATATCAAAATGAATAATGAAATCAGGATGATGTTTTTGTCCCGAAGCTGTGCAAAAAGGGATGACACAGACTTGCAAATATATGACAAGGGTTTTCATTCTACTTTGGTATATTGGCTAGGAAAGTAGTAAAGTTATAAACGAAAGCAGAAGATAAACAGACTTTATAGTAGATATATATCCAAGCGTGTCATGCACAAATTTAGACAAATTTAGTGGCAGAACAGATGACTTTTCTTTGCTTATGACTGGGAGGTTCTACGTTCAAGGCCTGGTTTTGTGAAATTTTTTTCTCCTTTTAACACAGGGGACCTTATGTGACAGTAACAATCTCAGTTGTCAGAATATGTTCCCTATCTATCATGCACAAATGTAGACATAAAAGGCTGAAAATCACAGAACCCACTTGTTTTGGCTTTAAAAGTCAGCAGAGTATGTTTTATACATGTATGAACTGTGACTCTTATGGAACCCAGGGGGAACGGCATCTGACAGTAACTTCTCAGCTGTCAGATACCACTCCCTCTTGTAACTGAGAGAACACATCCAGGCACATTCCCACAAGTTCTACTTATTTATATTTATTGTTTCATTCTTAACGCCATTTCAGCATCTGAAGCTATATTCATGGAGAGAACCAGTCAATTTATACACAAGTCAGTCTACACACAAGTTGGAGGAGGAAAATTTAGAGTCTCTGGTTAACCTAACCTGCATGTCTTTAGGCTGTTACGTTAAGGTTCTCAAAGGATATAGATGATATGCTTAAAATGTGTAAAAACTATATACAGACTATATATCATTCTTGTTTCGTTCTGTGAACTTCTGGCAATATTTTTCCCAAATTTCAAATATTGTTTCTATTTGCATTTATTTGCAGAAAATAAGAACTGGAATATTTTCAGACCTCAAATACTAAAGTTCATATTCACTTTTAAGCAATGCGTGTATTTAGGGAAAGTTAAAAAATACTTTTTTATGTGATAACCTCGATTTTATATCATCGTTTTCATGTATCTTGTCATGCTGTCAGTCTTTCACATTGCTGTTGGATGACTTTATGTCACTCCTGATTTTGTTGAAATTCAACAGACACCTAACTGGAATGACCACAAAACATCTAGAAATGCTGGTTTGAGATGAAAAGTTGGAGTGGTCTCTTAATGTTTTCCATGGCTGTATGTTTAGAGCTGTCACATTTGTTAACACAATGACTTTTGTAAGGTTTGTGGCTCCTTGCATTGTTTTTTCATTTCCCATTTTGTAGTTATTGGTTATAATTTTAAAATGTTGGATTAATAAATAGTACAATGATTTCCTACAAGAAAGGGAAGGTTTAATAACAGTTTATCTCAAAAATAAACAAAAAGTGTCAAATCAGATTAATGGTCTCTTACTCTCTGAATGTGCATAAAACATGTTTGTTTGTGATGTGCACATGAGCATGTTTGTTTTTGGAGAGCTTTAGTATCTGTTGAGCAGTGTATCTGTGTATACAGTATGTTTGCATGAGCACTTTAACAGATTATAGTTAAACATGCAAATTTGGACTTTGACACAGTGGAATTCTGTGCTACCCGTTTATCTAAATTTCTGTCTTAGACACACACACAAACTCACCGGTCTGTTTTCTTTTTTAAGAGGGCTTTACGTACACCTCTCATGAAAACTATTTCCTTTAAAGTTCCTCTTCCACCTAAAAATAACAGCCGGAAACCATTTATTGACAGGTATCCATTCCATAGAAGTTACACAAACTACACATTAAATGAAACACAAACAATGACTCAAAAAAAGCAAATAACATCATACACAGTAAAGAAACACAGAATGGAAAAAATGGAAAACACTTCCATTTTCCATTACATTTTTAACGCAGATTTCGGTCATGTTGAACTTTGACTCATTCCTGATTTCTGGTGGTTTGGCAGAGAAATCTGCCAATGCATTTAAGTGACAATGTAGTCTTGTATTCATTATTCATCCTTTGGTTTAAACATGTATTAAAGCATAACACACATGCACCACATGATTAAACATGCCTTACCTGAATGCTACAAAAGTTTTGTCTTCTGTGCAACCTGTTCTGTTTTTAGAGGAACCAACCACAAACTTTTGAATACTTTAAACATGTGACATTTAAAAGGTTGACACCTCTATAAAATGTTTAACAACACTCCCAGGAATGTTTCAGCTGATGTGGAATTGATCTGAATAAACAAGCAGAAGTAAAAGCTCTTTGGTGTGATGCTGAACTTGTTGCCCATGTTACTATAAAAGTGGTTGTTGGGGGAGCAGTTATGTTATGCCCTGAAGCCAAATGCTTGACCTCATTTGCTTCATTTCATCTTCTGCCAACAGATAATATGAAAAACTGCAAGCAAGTTAAGTCAGGCTGATAGATTGTCACAATTGAAACACTGAATGTCATTGAAGCTGAATGTTTGACAGAGTAGAAAGAAATAAACCATAAGAAGCTGTAATTGCAACGTGTGCAACATAGGCCCCATCTTCGAACAAGGCCTGCCCTGACTACACTAATACATCATCTGAGATCCAGTTGAACGAGAGCCAGCGGAGGAGTAGAGGGTTTACATCAAACACAAAGCTGTTACAACACATGAAATGAGCAACAAAAAGAGCAATCACACTTCCTACGAAGGGCAGTGGGAGAATGACCCATTTACCCAGCATGCCCTGGGGCGTTGAATGGAAAAGATTGTCTTACGGTGCCAGTATGCAAAGTAGGTTGAATTTGAATGGAGGAACACGGAGAGAGGTGTCCCAGTAATCCAGGACACTGGAAGAAGAAGGTTTAAGTCAAAGCTGGTATAGTGTGCGCATGGCATTCGCCCTTGGCTGTATTTTTGAGTTAGGAATTATTTGCCTCACAAGAGTTGGTGTTAAAAGAGCGAATGATATATGATGACTAAAGTATTTGAGCATATAGCAATATGGCTGGATGAACCACACAGAGACGGAAAGTTTTAATCCATTTTTTTTCCGTTCTAAACATAGATATGTATGTATATGTATGCCACATTCATCCACTCCAGCCGTCACTTTGGAACGGTCAACATTTTAGTTGCCATAACAAAGCGCAGCCTCTGGTTGTTGAAAAACAAAGATTTAAATTCCTAAAGAAATGGAATAGCATTTGTGTTTTTATATGTATTAACTCAATGTTACAGTTTTCTAAACTATGGTAACTTTTAATGTTATGCTAGCTAATACCTAGCATAGATAGCTTGTTGTGTTGTATTAGTTTAGCAATTGTATTATTTGTGACCCTGGACATCAAAACCTTAAGGATACATTTTTTGAAATTTAGATTTTTACATCACATGAAAGCTGAATAAATAAGCTTTTTATGCAATAATCAAGGAAGTAACATGGCCGCAGCAGGCGCAGTGATATCGGCCATGTTTCCAAAAATAGTGGAGTGTTCCTTTAAGAATCATAGTGACCGCGGACTGTCAAAAAACCGATTTTGAACAACATAAGGGTGTGTACATAAGTCACATAAATATGAATTATAATTATTACATAAGTCACATAAATAATAATAATAATTATCTTTTAATTTAAGATCTATGATAGAAATATCCCAGTCCATCTTTTAGCATGGTAAAGTCTGTATTCTAAAGCAGTAAAGGATCAGGAAATCATTGCAAAGTCAATTTTGAAAGCAAATCTAAAATTTCCATTAATGTCCATTAATCTGCATTAGATTTATGAAATAACAATCACATGCATTTGTGCCTGTGTTGAAGTGGGCGGCTTATCGTTTGTAGATTAACTGCTGGTGAGTTGTGTCTGTTTGGGTGTGGACATAGATGAATGACATGAAGAACCAGACTGACTTTAAGCTAACAGTCAAGAAGGTCAATTTCTCCTTCAATCTTCATGTCAGCTTTTTTATAGTTGTGTGATAGGACTGGACAATGCAAGACGCTTGGGGTGGGAGCAGAAAAGACAAATGGCATCTGAGTTTCCTCTAGAGAGCAAGAAATGCAAAATCTGAGCATCTGATAGGAGTGAGATGGAGGGAGGGGGTCCGTGGGGAACCGAGAGATAACAATGGGTGTAACCACAGGAGAAGCGGGGGTTGTGTACTCTTGGTTTAAACTGCTATGTTCGCTGGGACACGTGCCACTCTTGGTGGGAGGAGAGCGAGTGAAATTAGTGGTGCAGAGATAGTGGTGCCCAAGTCGGCCTTCTGCTTTGTTCTGCCAGCTGTTGGTGTCACGGTCAACACCCAAGAATCAGTGAACCCCAACATGACAGTCACAGCCTTAATGCTCCAGAGTCTCGGCTAGGGATGAGTAAATTCATCTTGAAATATCAATGCTTATATGAAATGAAGTGTTTTTGTAAAGACCAATGCTTTAATTTATTTAACATTTTACATTTACATTTATTCATTTGGCAGACGCTTTTATCCAAAGCGACTTACAATTGAGGAAAACAGCAAGCGATTCGTCTAAGTAAGCAATATTCACGAGAGGTGCTAGTAATACAAGGTTTCAAACATTTAACATCACAACTATTGTGCATTAGACTTCAAAGTTTAGAAATTGTCTGTTTAATTAGACTAAATATGTAATATTTTCCCTTAAGCTGGCACAGAAAAGTCACAGACAGCAGATTTTCAATTGTCTAAATAATAAATGTATTTAAATAGTAAATTTGCCTGTTTTAAGTGCCATTTCATATGTGCAATGTACAGTAGTTTGTAACTTGATTTGGATAAAAGCATCTGTCAAAATAAATAAATATAAAGTTGATTAATGGTAAAAAAAATCAATTAAGAAATCAATTAAATGCAATTTTTTAATGCAGGTATTCAAGAAATATGTGACTATATTATTTATTATCGGATTAAACCCAAAAAATAAGTTACCTATTACTTTATAATAATAAAAAACTAAACTGGTAAAATGTAGGAACCCTTATTTTAAAACTTCTTGGTATTAGTATAAATTATTATAAAGCCATTTAAATGACTGACAAACATTAATGATGTTTACAAGATCCTATTGATTTATCATCAAAGCTATAACCATTTCTATTCTGAGCCTCTTGTATTTTGAGTTGTTCCTACTTTAAAACAAACACAAAATCGTATTTAGTAGATAACCTTATCAATCAATGCTTACTGCAAATTCGTTTGACTTAATGTCTTTAGAAGTGTGACGTAGTTGTTTAGGCCCTTAGACACATATCTGACCCGCTGCTGCCCCCTGTGTCAGCTGCAGGAATGATAGAAGACGTGCAGCTCGAACTATGTGAGGCTTTATGCTGCCATCTACAGGTTCATGCAGGTTTCACAACTGACCTTCTTATGAAGCATACATGAGCAGAGCTCTATCACTCATTATTATATTTAAATTCATCTGCTTGATGTTTTTTCTTCTTCTTCTTCAAAACACAGTCACAGATACAGAACCAGTAATAGTTTAGTTTACCTGTGTGTCTGTAAAATATGTGACAGTTTTCGTTTGAGTGGCATCCAGAGAAAACTGTCCCAACTTGTTTAAAGCCAGAAGTGACTCTATGTCTGATAACATTCAGTTGTATATAAAAATGCCTTTGGAATGAGATAAACATTTATAGGGTCATTTCAGGTACAATAATGTTCATGTGTGAATTGTAAAAATTGTGTGCACTTTACTTTTAATAGAAGTCATTTTGGTGTCGTAGGCAAAATAATTTTGTCAAAGCATTAATTATTTCATGCAAAGATATCAATTTTAAAGTTGTAAAAATCATACCTTTTTTATTGTGGTTTGACTTTAAGTAATGGATTACAGATGTCATTATTGCAGATGGTGTTTGGTCAGTTCAGTAAATGTTAACAGTACTTTCCTGCTACTCATGCTTGCGCATGTCTTAAAAGTGAGGAGTTTCAAAATATAATAACATTTAACAGACAAAATTAGTAAATCTTGTGGTTTAACTAAAAAAAATGAAAATTCACATTTAATCTGTTTTAACATGAAACATTCAAAGGCACTACCCATTCACTTTAATTGTTCGCAAAACCAATGCAAGTCAATATAGAGCCATTGTTTGGTTAACAACATTCATTAAGAATTTTCATTTTTGGGTAAGACTGTACAGACTGTACGATCCAACAAGTTTTGAAGGCATTTAATGGAGGAGCTGATATGGTTCGCAGCAGATTTGTCCTTATTTGACCCTGAAGACACTATTCTTTATTATCTCTCTTTTTCTATGCACTTCTTTTAGGCGATTGTGATCGTTGGTTGGCTGTTAAACATACCAGCAGACAGGCTCACAGCCAGGCCTATAAAGCAGACCAGTTCAGGTTGCATTAACCCAGATCAGAACTGGATGTGATCCAGATCAACTCCCCTTCTCTCTCTTTCCACTCCTCTTTCCCCTATATTTATTCTCTGCTGTGTTTCTCAGGGTCTCAACTTCCTGTGTTTTCTGAAAGTTGACCATTTCCTAGAATGCAAATAAAAATAAAACAATTTACACGGCCCTAAAAATGCTTAAAACGTTTTTTTTTTTGCATATCAATACTAAATGTGAGATGACTGACGCCCCAGTGTGGTCACGTGACTGTCTCAGATTGTTTACTTGGACTGGCACACCACAGTATCTCACTGTTTAAATCCTTACTAAACCCAACACCCCCCAACATCTCTCTCCATTTCTCCTCCCACCGCCGAGTTCCATACGGTCAGTTTTACTGCGTGTGTGTGCCAGCAGACCAAGCAGTGACGTACTCATAGAGCGAAGCAAGTGCGCAACATTTTTTGGGGTTTGTTTGGAGTTTTTTGCAATCATTCTTTGTGTGTGTGTGGTTCTGTCATCCTAACGGTCTCTTCTCTCTGGAGAACTGTGAGTATTGAAAGAACTTTCTAGAAGCACGAGGGGAAGAAGGTTCACAGGCTGAAAAAAAACAGAAACAGAAAACAGAACGTGTGCACTTTTAGAGTATTTGAACGGTGCATGGCTGTTTTTAAAGATGCCATGTATTAAAAACATTCAGCAAGAATAAATGACCTTTAACCGCTTTGCAGAAACCGATGAGTTTAAAGCTTGTTTTACTTTATTTTGGAGTCATAAAATAATGCTTATTGTGTCCATATTTGGACAAATGAAACGGTCAAATCTCAACTAAACAAATTTATAAGCTCTATAATGTAAGGAGCTATTCATAGACATATTAATATAGATTAAGATTAAATAGCATATTTTTAAATAGAATGTTATCATTTGTGTATTTGCTTGAGGGTTTATGAGCTTGTGAGTTACAAATATTGGCCTTTTGCCAGTTTCGTCCATTTTATTTACAAAGTCTCTCTCCACCCCTCCACATATGTGTGCAGCAAGTTTACACTTTGCACAAATTAATCGACGTTCTTTTTAATATTAACATCTTATTCGTTTTTCATTAACACAATTCATAGTTATTTTGGTTTATGACTATACATAAGCTGTTTTTGAGGCTCCAAAGTTGCTGTGTGAAGGGAGACTTTGCATTTAACAGCAAAAGATGATTATTTGAGCACATAAAGCTGGGATTTGGATTTGATCCAGAACTGGAGGAGGAAAAGCAACATGCAAACAATTATTGTCCAACGTAATTATTCTACAATCTCTGGAAAAAGGAATGTATACCATTCAGCTACATTTCTGAACATAAGAAATGAAGAGCAATATCACATAAGTATATTTGGATCTTAAAATCATTAACACTAAAACTAGACAGTTCACTCAAAAATGAAAATTCTGTCATGAATTATTCACTTTCTTATTGTTTCAAACCTGTATACACTTTTTTGTTTGGTTGAACACAGAGAAAGATATTTGGGACGAATGCTTGTAACAAAAAAGTTCTTGGCCACCATTGACTAGGAAAAGTGCCCCAGAACTATTTGCTGTTCTACATTTTTTCAAAATATCTAATTTTGTGTTGAACAGAACAAAAAAATATAAAGTAATTTTTCCTACTATTGTAGTCAATGGGGTCCAAGAACTGTTTGGTTACAAGCATTCTTCCAAATATCTTTCTCTGTGTTCATCAGAACAAAAAAATGTATGTAAATGATGTAAATGAATGTAAATGATTTGGAACAAGTCAAAGGTGAGTAAATGATGACAGAACTGTCCATTTAAGGCAGTTGTAACATAACGGTTGTAAATATTAAACCTAATTTGAACAGGTGCTGTGGTCTTCCTCAAGAGTTTTAAGTGTGTGTTCTTATTTCCTCTTGTGATTTAGATGCTGCATTTGACTGCTGGTCGTGTAGGGGGGCTTCTGTCCAGACGCACAGTGGCTGCGTTCAGTTCTGGCAGTGCCAGGATGGCTGGCCATGGCCATGGTAATATAAAATATCCTTTAAACCAAATGTTCAAAATTGTATTATGCATCAGTAAAATTCCTAAACATATCTCATTACTTTTCATCAATGTACATAGAGTATTTGTTTACAGCTTGACCATGTGTCTGACTTCTCTTTCAGATGTTGTCGAGCAGGCGGATATGTCTCTGCCGATGTACTGGGACCGTCTGGACACTCCTCTGCCAGACAGACCATACCGCGACACCCTCAGTGCTGCAGACAAGAGCCTGAAGCAGAAGGAGAAAGGGCCGTGGAACAACCTCTCTAAAGAAGAACAACTTGCCTGTTGGATTTTTTTTGTTTCTTTTGTGATGCATTTTAATACCTCGCTATACTAAGAGCATACAATTTTTTTGTTTGTAAATTTCATGGGGATGAAAATTCTATTGAGAGGGCAAAGCACTAAATAATTATTCACACTTGAAAAGAAATACTATATCATCTTTCTTCGCTTTGGTATTTATTTGCAGTGTACAGGATGATGTTTAACATGACATACGCAGAGATGAAGAGACCATCCAGCGAGTGGAAAACTGTGTTAGGTGGAATTTTCTTCTTTATTGGGCTCACTGGTCTGGTTGTCCTCTGGCAACGACATTACGGTGAGAAATATATCTTGTGTGGTAGTCTTCATAGTTACATTGCCATATCATAAAACTAGATTAATAACATAGATCTGGCAGTTTACTTAAAAGTACACAAAAAAATGTAGATTTACATTATATACTGTTTATTTTTGTTTAATTTTAAAACACCACAAATCAGGATTATAATCTTTTTATACATGTCCTATATTTTGTAGTTAACATTCTCTGAAGATTGAACTTAAAAAAAATCCATTTGTAAAATACGATTACATGTATATATATCATATCAAGTTTTTTTTAGTTTATTTTTTTTAAGGTTTTGGCCATATTAAGTATGTTCAAAATATGTACCTTATTTATTATACACTGTAAAAATGATGTTCAAGTCACGTTAACACGTTTTTCCATGAACTTTGTTTTAATCTTTCTTAGTATATCCCCCTCATCCACGTACCCTTGCTGATGAGTGGAAGTCCATGCAGGTGAAGAGGATGCTGGACATGCGGGTGAACCCTGTGGAAGGTTTCTCAGCCCAGTGGGACTATGAGAAGGGCCAGTGGAAATAGATGAAGTGAAAGCCATGTGTCTTATCTGCCAATCACCTTTGGCAGTCTTCATATGTTACTGTGATGTATGTTACCCATCAGGAAACAATGTAAATGAAATTTGATTTGACCAGAAAATTGCCTGTTAAAATGTTGACTGACTGAAGAAACAAATGTGTATTTTTGATTTACCAAGACATAGATAAGGAAAAACAATGATCACAAGATTAGAAGCTTTGACTTCAAATGGGTCTTTATTTAATGTAAATGATATCAGACATAAAAAAACTCCTAAGACAAACAATTCAGGGGTGAAGCAGTTTAAATAAACCCCAAACCTTAAAAAAATAGTTTCTTTTTCATCCTTGTGTTTTAGGTTAAGATGGCTAAGTACAAACACAATGAACAACAAATACACTGACAAGGAAATTATGATGAGTTTAAGGCCATAGGAACAATATGCATTTACATCAAATGTCATAAATAAAAAATTTAAATCAAACGCCTTAAATATTTTCACTAACCTATGATGAGCTAGTCTATTTGTCATTTAAGTTAACTAGTTTACATAGTGTCTTGTCAATGCTGGTACATGTCACTCTTATATTGTCAAACTTGTAATGTAAACACACAGCGTCTCTCTCTCTCTCGCTCTCTCTCTCACACACACACACACACACTATCTGCAACATGACAGACACAGACTAATCATGCAAGCAGCAAAGTTTTATAACACGGAATGTATTTTGTGAAATCAGTGTCTACGGAGCAGCAAAAGTGTAAATGTCGACTATTTGAATCCGCTGAGACTCAACTCTATTTTTTACATTGAAACAGGATGTTCGGTGAAATGCGGGGATTGAACACTTCATCCAGAAAATAATTTAAATTTACGAAAACAAACATTCTGCCTGTTATATTTAAAGTAAATCCTGTCGATTTTGATTCCATGTTGACATTATATCAAATCGCTCCAGTTTTGGGAATTTCACGTTAGTATCAAGTTCTATTCATCTATTCTCCATGTATCTGAGACCTGCCGAATGCTTACAAACCACAGAGCAATATGACAGACATATCTTTTCTAGGTTATGTCTCAAAGGACGTCCCGTTTAGGATTGGTGTCTTTTGACTGACACACCAAAAGATCTCAGATCCCCACGGGACCTCCAGTAGGGGTTGAAGGCTGAAAATACACCTGTACCATCGTTCCCTTTATCACTTCTGTTTGAATGAACCCGCTTGTCAATCATTATTAACTGCAACAGGTGAGGAATATTCAACTTGACATTCTATTTGAATTAATAATGGTTTGAAGCCTATGGACCGTTTCTCCTGATCTCTGAAAGTGGAGCAGCAGGTGCTCTGATAAGGAGAAGCAGATAAGAAGTCAGAAGCAGTAAGGAAAAAAGATGATAGAAAATGATAGAAACCAGCAACTGAGTTTAGAAATCATGTTCATATTTGTCGACAAATCAATCTTAAATATTACCACTGAATGGTGCAAAAATGAGAGGGCATTAAATAAATTTTTTTTAAACGTAAGCAAAACCATGATGTTATCTGATCCAAGATGTCTACAGGCAGGTGTTCAAAACATCATGGAGCGTTAACACAAGTTCAATTTCAATGTGTGTAAAAAATAGCCCGCACACTTAGGAAAAGTGAATTTTAGGATACCGTGAATTGAAGGTAGGAGTATGGCTTGGCTCTAAAAGTAAAATGTGCTAGTGCTACACACACAAGTCTCAAACCTCGCTTATCTGCTGCAAATGCCTATTGACAATGTAAGCTTTAAACACTAGATCATTATTCACAGCACAAGTTTAGCCATGTGTTACTCCCCAACACCATACAAGACGGTGTGTTCTTGTGGCAACAGGGTTTAATCCAATTTCTTTCTGCTTAATGTTATACATTTTCTGTATAACTTCTCAATCCTTGCATATCCATATCCTCTAGGTTTTAGTTACAACAATCCCAAACATATAAAGGAGTTATGTGTGATACCACAGTTGAAGCTGAAACTTAAGTTTTAATAATCCAACATAAAATGGCAACAAGCATACAGAACTTTCAAATCAAAACAGAATATAGAAAATAAAGCTGTTGGTCCTTCAAGATAAAGATGCCTCAACAAGGGTTCAAATCTGTTTATGCAGGTACACACACAATTGATGCTCAGGTTGGATGTGAAAAGTAACAGAGTAATTAAATAAACAGGGAAGGACTTACATGTTTTATGTGTTCTGGCAGAGATCATAGAATTGAACCCTCCTTCGGGAATATTTCAGAGGAAGCAAGAACTGCTGTGTAGTGCAGGGCCCAAAGGCGCCTCTCTGTTTATCTCTTGTACATCAGACAATGTTTCACAAAGATGTCAGTGCTGATTTAAATGACTGAATAGAGATTCAACTTCCAACTTTCATTGAGTAACTCAAGAATCATCAACAAACTTAAATTACACTTAAAGTAAATGTCTGTATCCTTGTTAGTTGCCAATCTCTTTAAAAATGAGAGAATAATTAGCATACTTGAAAGTCTGACAATAAAGCTGAAAATAATTATTTATTTAAAAAATAATTACAGAGATACACACAGAACGAATGTTTGGTCACTCTAAAAAATGGTTTTAGTCATTTTTCTCATCTTGTTAAACAGGATGGAGGCTAAGCAAAATTGCCTTTTTCAAACAGCCAAGCACCCTCCTGCAGTCTGGGTCATGTGACATGACATCACAGGTGAACTTTACGTAGTCAGCAGGACATGGTAAGATTTGGGATGTAAACATGAAATTTCTTGGCGATCAAAAGGGGAACGATCCGAAATGATTTAGATGAATTTTTTTTTATTTTTTAAAACTTAATTTTAAAGTTCCTTCATATTACTTTGAGTTCTTAATGAAGCAGTGGGAGATTTGGGATCTTCAATTATCCTTTGTCCTCACAGGCGTTTCTGCGCTATCAGTGACCCCACCACAACACCAGAGAGCAAGGTCATTCCCACCAGTAACCACTTCTTGAAGTTTTCCTGTGACTTTCTGCCCTCTGCCGCTGCATCTTTCCCAAAGATCTCTGCAAAGCGTTCCTGCAAAATAAACATATAACATGAGTCAAATCGCAAGTTTCACCCCAAATCAACAAGAAAACTGTCATTTTGCATATTTTTTAGTACAGTGGTGGGGGGGTTGTGCATGGGGCCCCAGCTGACTTTGAAGGGGGGCTCAAAATGACTAGTATTTTAAAATTAGACAAAATAAGCTTTAAAATACATAAATCTAAAAAGCCATTTTTCTATCAAATGAATGTTTTCCCAGTTAATGTTAAGCTCTAAAATATTTTATTGTATAGAAATTGTTGAAGTTTTTGTGAGTAGGAGGGGGGGCTTTGAATACTGTTAAATACAGTGGGGGCTTTGGACTCAAAAAGATTGAGAACCCCTGTTTTAGGACCATTAAGACCATTACATTTTCATGACATATGATTATGCAATTCAGTCATTCAGACATTTTAATTTGGTGATTGTTGAAATTCCCATTATTCTCAATAGTTAATCTCATTACTGTAATACAGGATGTTTAACTACTAGCACAGCCACAGCAATAGTAAAATATGTGGAAAATTCTAGAGCTATAACATTATGACAGGTCATTCCCAACCATCCAATCACATCACTTCCTAAAACGAACTGAAATGTCATTTGAGCCAATCGCCTAACTCAATCTGTGTCCTTCCCCCACAGGCCTACCATTAAGCCCGCCTTTATTTGAGGCAAGTTTGTGTGTGTGATAATGCATTATTCATACTGTGACCACCAGGGGGAGAGATTTATCTTGTCTGTTTCATACTCCCCTAACCTCATTTCTCAGCAGGATTTCACCCCCAATATTATTTTGAAGGGGATTCAGGTTTTAAACCGTAACCCGTTTCCTTGGGGAACACACATAAAGTGGAGCACACCAATTGCCAATGAAAGCTGAAATAACACTGGACTAAAACACGTTCAGTTGGATACAAGCGATTTTCTGTTGGCTATTGACTGCAGATATGGGGTTAATGCAATTAGCTTTACTGGCATTGCATTTTTTGGTCCAGGCATTACAGCAATGCAATAAACATGCCAAAAATATTCAGTGCATGCAGCAGATTACAACACACACACACACACACACACACACACAAGCCTCAGACGCCCACCCCTGTTTTTCACTGAAGAACACTGATGTCATCCTTCAGTCCTTCCCTTTGCCCTAGTTAAACCTTGAAAATATGGCAAAGTATGTGTAGGACGGGATGAAAGCCATCCAATGAATTTAACATGTTCACTGTCACAACAGTTACCAGTGACTGCAGGAGGAAAAAATGTGCCATAGCATCTTGGCTGACAGCAACAACTTTCTATGCAATGACTAGGTCATGGCTTTTATGTAGTGCGAAACACTTTAATAATATCAATAATTGTGTTTTCCTAAAAATACAAGAAACCCCTATGGTAAATGCCTGCATTACAGCAGAGTATGTAAGCTGTGTTTGTGCAAGCTTCCCCTAAAGTAAGCTTTTGCATAGTCCCAAAAAAACATAAACTGGGTAAAAATAAAATGTACTCAATTATCACACAAATTAAAAAAAGCCTGAAGTGTAAAGTCAAATAATACAGTAAATTAAAATGGAAGTCAAATATTAAAAGTTGTAAATTTGGCACAAAGACGCCTCACCTGAAATGTAGGTGGATAAGAAAACAGAGACTAACAAAGGCGGGGTAACGTGAGAGATGCCACTAGTTGGACATTACGCAAGTAAGATCATAAGAATGTGTCACAGGTGTAACCACGGCTAGTCCTGTCACACATGCAGGTTTACTGATGCAAATGAGAGCGAATTCATAGGAAATGATTGTGCGAGGCTGAAGGAGGGTGATGGGAGTGGCACAGGCTGATAACAGACATACAGTTCCAGAGCAAAGGGGTTATCGTGAGCAATGACGCAGCACATGACATCACAAGCCAAGACTCGCTGTCACTTACAGTATGACATTGAACACTCCACATACACATGCGAGTACAGAAAAAGAGTACAGAAACATACACACAAATTTTGTTAGGTTTGACATTTTCAGAAGGAGATACAAGTGGTTGAGAGGGTTCCATGGTGGGTTGTATGGCTCAATTCCTTTTAAATTTCATCCATTTTACTCCCCAGACATATGGATAAAACCAATATGTCTGATTGCATACGTAGTAGAGAATTCAATATCTTCTCAAAACAATAAACCATAAAAGTAAACTACAGTCTAATCTCAGTAAATATAATTTCGCTTGTTCACTTCCTCTATGACACCTACGTCAACGCCGGGTTGTTTAAACATGACTCGTGCTGACCTCATCGTGACTGAAGAACAGAGAGGGTGTGCTTCAGTCAATACATGACTGTTGAGAAATTTCAACATGAGCAACCCCTGAAGGAATGCTAATATTTATGATAGCTGAACCCAACCTGACGTTCACATGCTTTGTTAGAGAACATCCCTGAGAAAAAAGTGGGTGCAATGTAGATTGCTATGACAGGAATGTTTCTCTATTATTAAGATTAGATTGTCTTAAATCTCAGACATGTTAAGACATGTCATAGAAGGTATGGTGCTTGTGTAACAAGGAGTGCTTAGTAATGTTTTACAGTATGTAGTATGGGCCAGGTCAGTACATGTGATAGGTGGATCCATTTATAGAGGTTTGGCTTAAACTTGCGCATACATCGCTTATTATGGAGCTGTCATGTATAATACGCTTTAAAAAACTGCAAATCACAAAAGCTTGTTTTTGCCAAATAGAGACTTGCATTGAAGTTACGTATCTTGCAACTACTTAGCCTCTTGTAGATATGAATAGGGCTGCAACTAATGATTCTTCTGATAATCGATTAGTCGGATGATTATTTTTTCGATTAATCGGATAAAAAGTTGAATTAGATCTTTTGCATATAATAGCTAAACAAACCCCCAAACTTTTGCGTTTGCAAAGTGTAAACGCCACAAATATAATCTTTAGAAGATTCTTCCAAACCACTCTTACTGATATAATCTTTAATTTTGTCATTTAAAACAAAAACGTTAAAATAAACAACAGTAAAGCTCGTTTAAATGTCTCAAATATAAATAAACAATCTGATTAATAAACTTTTGATCAATGTTATAGCTTTACATTATTCCCTTTCCTTCAACAAAAAGTCTTATTAACATTATTATAAGACGGATGACATGATATACTTGCGCGCTAAGATGTAGTAAGAAGATGTGCTTATTTTGGGATGTCACAGACCAACTAATAATTTTCCTTATCGATTAGTTGTTGCAGCCCTAGATATAAATGTAGCCAAGCATCCTAAAGCGCCTAAGTGAAAACCAGTATGCATAATGAAAGTGAACTAAGTGACGAAGTATGCAAAAAAGTAAGTAGAAATACCCGGAGGGTGTACTGCTTCCACCAACATGTCTCAGTATGCATAGGATAGACACTTTAAGAGTTGAAGAGCCGTCAGGTGATAAATTAAAAAATGTGTAAATTAAAAAACACTAAAAAATTGGGTCTGCCAGCTCTTTTTTTTCGAGTGACGGGTTGCTTGAGAGGTTCACATGACAAAAAAAATGCATACTGTTTCAATGGTCGAGTACTGCATGGATTTCAGCTGCATGGTTTATCTTGTATGTTAGTTTTTTCCAATAATTAACTTAACATACAATACATGGGCTTATCGATCCCATACCCACCACACAGGTAGTGCACATGTCCTGACATGTCTAACAATACAGCCAAACACACTTCATCATACCCGACTCTATTCATGACTAGTGTTCTTAACAGCTCTCAACCCAACATGACTGTATACTTTACAACTACACCTGATGATCCACAGTGGGTGGGACAGAGTAAATAAGAAAGGCATGTGTACATAAACGCTATCTGTCATGAAAACCTGATTTTACTGGCCCCAAACACCACTGAGGTTGTGCGAAATCTCCCAAGAGATACTGGCTGCTAGGCAGCGGCGACTGCCAGGCGTTTTCCAGAGCCCTATCAGAACAAAGAGCACATACAAACCTGGAGAGTGAAACCAGGTGCAAGGTGTCTGCGTTTTGTTAGTTACCACAGGCTAATATCCAAATAGAGGCCAGTAAAGGGACCGATTCGGTTTCTGAGAGAGGTACAGAGCGGGAGAGGCACCGAAGGGGTATTAAACCTGGTGAAGGGGGGCAAAAATGCAAAGTCATCCTCATCACGTTGCTGCGGTTACAATACAGCTACTGAGATACTTGGTTCACATCAGTGTATTACATCAAGTAGATGTAGGGATGTTATGAAAGTGTCACACAGACACTTCAGTTCAGTTGAGTCAGAGATCTCGGTTTCTCCTCTGTTACACCATTCTCCTAAACCCCTACCCTCACCATGGTGTTTGCTTAGCCAATGACATGCTTTCCGGAACGGCTTGTTCGGTTTACATCCACATGATTGATGATGCAGTCACTTAGAACATAATGTGTTTCATACAAAACCGTGCGTGGCCATTCTTCTGTACTGAAACCAGAGGACTGGTATGTCTGAGCATACGCCAGCTCGGAAAAAAAAATCCTCTGATGGGTGTCACTGTCCATCACCTTTCATACTGATACCTGTGAAACTGCCTTTTCTTGTTTGGCTGACCAATGGTAATCCTCTGTGAGACAATTGCTTTTTAAAACATAGTGATCTGCCTACAATGGCATTTTAAAGGCCTTGTAGGAGAGCTCGTAATGCGAAGGCTGATTCTAAAGATAAACATTAATTATGCTGCCTAACACCCTGTCCTAACCAGACACATTACTAAAGCTATCTGATTTATTATTAAATAAAAATATGATATATAAATAAATGTAGTTAAGGAGCAATATGGCAATTTTAGCAGCATCTAGTCGTGAGGTTGTGAACTATGGTGGCTGACACAGGACAAAAATGTCGTCACATTTCCGGTTCTTTACCGAAGGAGATAGCATATTTACGAAACACACTCTGTAGAGCAGTTTGTCTGTTTAGGGATACTATAGAAACAACATGAAGAATTCTATGTAGGGGACCCACGGTTAGGCCTGTCACAAGAATCAATTTATCGACTTATCGTACGATATATAAAAACACGTTAATAGTTTTTGTGATGCAATAAATCCATTGTGTTTATATATGCGTTTGATTAGGCTTACATAAATAAATGACATTAACATTATATCCAATCGCACTGTCAGCGCGTGTCAAAAGCTCACGCACACAAGATAAAGAGACATTGTTTTTCATTACTCAAATAGACAAGTGTATTTTAAACGGCCGCATTATGACATACAATCATGCTTGCCCTCTCCAGAGTTCACATATGAAGGGCTCTTCTTACCCTAAACTTCATCATAACTGCTTGTAATGTAAATCAACCAATTATATTGAGAACTTGAAGTGTCGGTTTTATTTATTTTAAATATTTACACTCCAGTTATTATTTACATTCCAATTTCAATGTCCAAATATTATATTATAGGGTCGTTGTTCTGTAAAAGGGTGCACTTGCAATATTATATCATTACTTAATCAGTGGTATAAGACATTTATAAAATGACAATAATATCGACTATCACAATTATTTCTGATGCAATTAATTGCCAAACAAAAAGTTGCTATCGCGACAGGCTTACCCGCGGTGTATGTAGATAGAAATAACTCATTCTAAGGTAATAAAAAACATAACACTTCATTATGTAAGGTCTTTATGCATTTCTGAAGATATAGTTATGGATATTATATTGCATTTTGGTCAATAGATTCTGGTAAATATTACATACAACACCTTTAATAAGTCCAGTTGTTGTGTACAATTTAGTGTAAAATGTCAGATTGAAGTCATTTGACTTAAAACTATGTAAATATTAGTATTTAATAGCCTAGTTACCCACATTTTTATGTTTTTATCAGAGATGCCAATATATAGACAAGTTACAGATTAAAGCTTTAAAATGAATTATTTAACAAAAATCTTTAATTGAATTAATTAAATAAAATCCTTAACACAAAAGTAGCGTCAAAAGTTTTCCAACAGTAAAAGCGATTCTTAGCAACCACCACAATTAAAAGCTCTCAACCTGGAGACCAAAAAATAAATAAAGACAGCCTTCGGCCGGCAACCAAACAAAGCAGTCGAGTTCCCAACAGATGAGAGCTCTGGAGTGTTAAGGAGGTGTGTTACAACAACAGATAGACCCTGTGGCCTCTATAAAATGCATTGAGCCCGAGTGCTGAGACAAAAGGCAACCAGTCACCAGTGGGATTCTTTTCTGCACTGAACTCCACCGGCTCACAGCAGAACAATTACAGCCAATCCGGAAGGGCAGGATTTCCTCACCATCGCAGGAATGTGGACACCGTCATGCCTGTGTGGAAATCAGCTGATATGGAGCGAGCTTTGAGAGAGTGAGAGAAAAAGAACTCCATTCCAACTGCGCACCACATCACAAGGCCTAATGCTCAATAATCTCTGCTGAGTCACACAGGCTTCCAGCTGAAACCAGAAATTTCTGATCTGTGATGGGTGGAATGGTAGAAACTGAGTGAGGGGGGGAAGAAAAGAGGCAAAACACTGGACTGAAGCAAATAAATCCAGTAAATAATCACAAGACAAGATACGTGACATACATGGTTGTTCGAGAATTACATGAATGTTGTAGAACAAACTGGATATCAATAGGCTTTACACCAAACATCACATGCAAAAACAGGAAAACAGGACTCTTTACAAAGCCTTTACAAAGACACCAAAGAAAAGCTTCAAAATCAATGTCCATTATATTGTACATAATATAGAAGTTCTTCATTTTTGTTCTCACAGACATTTGATTATTAGTAAAGCAATAAGCCACAAGAAGCCTTGGTTTACAGTGTTATTTTATAACAGTTATGCTTTTATAAAACAGTTGTTCAATACAAACGGTTTCATCGATGTTATCTTCCGGTTTGTGTTTAATTATAATGTATTCTATATTTAATATTTATTTTTATTTTCTATTAATATTTTATTGTATATTATAAAACAGTCAGTTCTAGTCCTTGATTCTGGCCACCAGGCCTTTAGCTGTTATAAAATGCACTGTAACCCACTGCTTCGCGTGGCTTATTACTTTATTAATAGTATATTCAATTTAATGCATTTAATAAATTAAGTTTATTTAAATAAATAAACGTTTGTTTATGTTGTTGCCACTGAAACATCTATACGTGGCAAGGTTTCCTAAAATAAAACACAGCCATTAAAATGTAATGAACTTAATAAAAATATGACTGTACATCAAACGATGTAGTTCCTCAGAAATAACAAAGCGGTTGCCAAGCAGACATAGCAACATACAGTAGTGCAGTGATACTTCTGTTATGATCTAGATTAGATCATGGCACAACCATCAGAGCGAACTGTTTTATAAAATTAAAAACAAAATTAAAAACAACTAGCTAAATTAGGTGATTATATCAGAAATCTATAACTGTTGTTAATACTTCCTCCAGCAAGTGCATGTAATGAGACCAGTTTTCTGGTTTGGTAATGTGACATATGACATATAACCTATAGTTTAGAAATGTGAAACACCTTTCAAGGGAGAAATAAACAACAAGAGATCAAAGACTGTTTGTCACATCTCTGATCTAACTGTCATTATATCATGCTTAGGTCAGACTGTGTGATCTGGCTTACTCCAAGAGTGTGATGCTGTGGAGGCAGATGCTTCGAGTAAATGGGATTTCTGATGTCAGCCTGGTGGTATTTACCATTTAGATGTCGATGACATCAACTTGCAACAAAGGCAGACATTTTTGAGACTTCCACTCTTTACAGCAAAGTCTCTTTCTCTGGTTTGAGTCAAGAATATGCGAGTCGATTATTAACCCATTTCTTTGGAACACTTACCTTAAATATGTTTCCAAATATGGGAAGTATGTTTCTTTAATGAGAAACACTATTTGTCAAGCACAGAAAGTACAGTTACCTTGAAACCAGAGTAATAGGGGCCTGGGCAGCAACTCTGTTGCATCATTTGCACTGTTCTCAGACATACTTTGTCAGTTCCGGTTGTCTAATCTGATTGACCAAGCAACGTCAAAGAAAATTCAGCAGTACAGAACTTGGACATACTATTATAATTTTAAATGTTAATTGGCATGTCGATATTGAACGCAACAACGCTCTTGCTTGTAACACATTACTTAAAACTCCAGCATCCAGTTTTCTAAATTACATACATTTCATTTGGCCTTTTCCCCGAAATATCATTAGCGTTTAGTTATGCAATCCTTCAGAGGAAGGTTATGACATGCGAAACATCAGACGGTCAAAAACTACCACGCGTCTTACAAATTTAGCTGACAATTACGGCAACTGCCACGAAAGAGGCTCCACTAAACCCAAATGAAATTTAGACCCCCGAGCATCCAATCAGACGGCATGTAAAGTAATATCCTTGTTTTATTTTAGGCCGTATATCGGTAGGATCTGTCTGTTGGAGGTGTGCTTTGTGCTCCTTTTGGCTATGTTAAGGTTTTTGTGTGTACTGTAAATGAATTAAAGAGGAGATTAATGAGTCAGGAGAGAGGTGCTCAGACTCCAATCTGTTCCATATCTCGCTGGGGAGGCGTCACCATCAGCTCTCATTCTGTCAGACAAATCCCAGTGAGCCCACAGCTGGGTATCCCCCCACACACAGACCCGGGCACAGATTATATATAGATGTGTAGACCAAAGCTTTTATGAAGATGCATAAACACTTTACCAGACACTCGGTCTCTGGGGATTTTTGCCAGGAAACAGACTGCAAGACTTATGCATATTGGATGACCTAAAGTGTATAGCCATGCCAACATGCAAGTCCAGACATTGTATGGTGCCAGGAACAGCAATAATTGAGCTACAAAAAATCATTTTAAAAAGTCCTTATTGCAGTAGTCCTATTAATGTCCAATTTATTATTTTATGCACGGAGTAAACATTACATCAGTCAACACTGTTTAAACAGACTATGTATGTATATCTATCTATATCTATACGGTCAGATTAAATGTTGACCAACGAAGAAGTCTAGGGAAATCCACATACTTTTTGCATAACTGTCCTGAACATGTCAACACATTTTCGACGACTCTGTAGCAAGGGCTCTTTTTGTTCATGACTGTCAATTACCCTTTTGATGTGACCTTGGATTGCTCTCCATCAGTTCTGCTTTCCTCATAGTTGATATGAGATTATGGAGAGGGGGTTTGCAGAACATGGAGGAAAAGGGATGGAATGAATAGACCGAGAGAGACAATTGCTCATGACCTGATTTCCAGCGTAAGCCCGCTCTGTCTGAGCACATCTGTGCATTTAATGTTATGCATCTGATTTTACTTCCCCTCACCTCTCTTAATCTGGCATGACCGGGCATCATACCATTAGATTGAGCTTCCATTCTGAGTCATCTAAACCAGAGTTAGTCACCTCTGAAACACTGTGGTGAGCTTTGGTCTCTAATGATTCTATGACTTCATTTCAAAAGTACAGACATGTTTACTGAAATGCATTCACAATTAGGCCCTTTCCCAAATGGCGCATTTCATGTGTACTTGCGGTCTTGCAATGACCATACAGAAAACTGTAGGTGTCCCATTTGTCATTTTAGGATTTAAAAGGGTGCTTAAAAATACCCCCTTTGTGGTCACCATGCACCTCAAATGCACAGTGAACTACTACCTAGCAATGTATGCAGGTTACGGACAACAAAGAAAAAGAGGGGGCAGCATTTGGGATATCGGTTTGTAGGCCTGCCAGTAAGTTTGATATACTTTAACAGGGAAATACTCAAATCTCCAAAACTGATTGTCAAATATCATAATGACATAAAATAAATAAACAAAAAAATCTGTAGCTCAAGCACTTCTCAAGAAGATCCAGCTAATGTGCATGCATAAAGTTGGGTAAATAGCAAGACTTCCAATTATACATCTGCCTTAGTTGAGAGTTTGTTCTGGAGTGATAACGCCACTGAGAACACAAAGCACACTTTTAAGCCACCATTCGGTCAGATGAACAAAGAGCTTAATGTTGTCCTCTGCTCTGTGAGACAATAACAATGCCTCTGACAGACAGCGAGTGTTTTCAGTGGGCTGGTGGTCTTTGTTATTGGAAGCTAATTGCAGCATGGTTTATGATTCTGGCTAATCTCGGCTAAAGTACATTAGGAAAACCGAGCTTACAGGTGCATGTTGCTCTTCCACACAAATGACTAAAACACTCACACAGTGTGTGTGTATGTGGAGGATATTAATTAGCTAAGAGGAGCGCAGCAGCTAAGAAGCTAAAAGCACTGGAGTCGAACTTGAAGTCTACAGAAAAATTCTGGCAACAAAAATACTTATGAGGGCATGTGCACCTAGATAGCACAGGTACGCAATGTAAGACGTCTGCTAAAGTGTGTAAAAACATCTTAGAAAAGGTAGTTTTACATACAGACTAAATAATAAACATCTTACAGACATCTCAATTTCTATATTACATCTGACAGGAGACATCACAGAGATGTACTGCAGACGAGTAGACAATATATGAATACGTAAATACAGACTTTAGACATCTCCCAGATGTATGTGTGCTATGAGGGCATGCTCCAACATGTGGAAGATGATCAACGATCATGTAAAAAAATGTATGTTGGTTACAGTATGTAGTATGCTTGCATTATTTGTGCTTATTTTTCTAAAGGAACATACACTTTATTCAAGTTATACATTATCGTATCACATTTTTCTTCAGCCCTAAGTAGCGCTCATCTCTTTACAGCCCCACTGCTCAGTCCCCCTCACGGAACGCTCTATTTCCTCTCGTGATCTGGCGGAATGGATCAGGACAAGCTTCCTTGAACGTAAGACCCCCTTCATCTCTCCCCCTGTCTGTGACATAAGAGCAATGCACGGCCATAGTGTTAGTCCTTTAAATCCCCCCTTCCCCCAGCCACCACCCCCACTCCTTTTCTCTCTCTTTCTCTTGCTGAAGGATGCTGGAGGAGACTCGAAGAGCGATCACACCATCTGTTTTCTGCCATTTTCACTCTGTCAGCGACAAACAAACACCAAACTAACGCGCACACACAAAAAACGCATGTGCTTAGTCAAAAAAACAAAGCTCAGCAAACCAAAAAGAGAAAGTATTGAAAATCTCAGTGATGTTTAGATTTGGCTTCCCAGTGTCTCATCTGTTATGAGGGCAGAGGTCAGGGTGAACTATGACCTTGAGAATAATAATGGGAGAGCATGTGTGGCGCCACTTGCAACTGCGACACCTAAACATTACTGACTGATGCATCACAGCATAAATGTGATATATCTTCGTTCTCAGTGTGCGATGGATGGAGTGGCACATTTTGCGCTCGACAGCATCCCATCTGGATGACTGTATGCACTACTGCTGTCATTGTGTGTTTACAGCCAAGCGCCTCACCTGGACGCCTGTGTGTGTGTGTGTGTGTGTGTGTACCTGCAGGTTCTTTGTTTAAGGTAATCACATGCTCTGCGTGTGCTATAATCTCATATAACGTCGCAAATGAAAGGCGTGTGTAAAAACGCATGAAGTAGAACATTAATGCACGTCGCATTTTGAAATGTTACACGCATCCCCACACACTAATTGGCGATTCCACGCTGATGAACGCTGGCAAACATACGTGACTCAAACCCAGACACAATTGACCATGAGCACAAAAGCAGCCGTATAGTCTGTCATGCGACACACAGGCTCGCAGAGGCGCAGAGAGGGCGGAGCCGATGCATCGCAGCTTGACGAATGGTTGCGGGAGGTATTGTGAAGAGGCGTGTCGCAAACACGTCTGGCCAGGACACGTGGCCATCACGACTGGGGGATTGATTGGAAAGACGGATGACCAGTACAGCGAACGGCTGATGGATGGACGGCGAACGCGGAACGGATGCGACGGCATGAAGGGGTGAACGGGAGCACGGACGTGGTGACGCAGGCATGTTGTTGCATGTCTGATCTGCAACACGTCCACCCACGTGAGACTGAGGGAAAGGCGGGGGAGAGCGAACGAACGAAAGAAAAACTGAAAATCGAAAGGGAAGAGACAATAAAAGGATGGATGAACAGAAAGTAAAAGTGATCAAGGAAGGGTAATGGAGAGGAGGGGGGTCCCATGGGTTTCCTGTGCAAACATAATAGACAATGAGACGCATGTGTGTGTGTTTTGTATCTGCATACGTATACGTTTGATGAAACTGAAGCATGACAGCTATACGTATAACGCAATGACTAACGTAAAGTGGTGACAGTGATTAAAATGTGACAAAGGCGAGACTTTGTTTATAAGCCTGCATGCATGCATGAGTGCATTACTGCATTAGTGTGTTGACTAATGGACCGGTGTGTTCAGAAGTCAATGTTCTTGTTAGGAGCAGAGTAATGCTTTGCAAAAAGAACCGGACTTGTCATGGTGCTAATGAGGGTTTCTAAGGAACAACTCGCACATAGAAACACACTAAAGCAGGAACCATGAACAAAGCAGGTGTAGCAAGAGTAAAAAGCAGTCCCCGCCCACCGTATCTCTATTTTGCCCTCCTACCAGTTATTGCTCTTAAACTCTCCCCGACCTAAAATAATTGATCTCATACTAGCCTAAATGAACAAAGGCAGTTACCCTGAGCACATTCACATATAATTCAACCCTAATTGGTAATATCCCAACCCCCTCCAGCACTGGACCCCTCTAGCACAACTGCGAATTCAACTTCTGGAAATACTAACACAAACATACACATTCATGACAGTCATTCTTTCCCTGTATATCCACATCATTTCAATTTCTGTCACTTTATTCGAAATCCATTTCACCTTATTGAGGTATGACGTCTCATCAAACCATCACTATATCAGAGTACACTCTATCGGGTATCTCTCACAAAGATCTCGTCCGGAGAGAAGAGAGACGTGCAGGTGCCTGCATCGCGCAGCTGCCAACGACTTTCACTGTGCACATATACAGGACGAGAACGAGACAAAAGCGTGGTCGAAAAGCGTGCCTGTGGGAGGGGAAAAGCAGACACGCACACACACAAAAGTCCCAAAATATTGTCGGGATTTTTTCTATTCCACTTATCGAGAAGTCTTTATGGTTTAGAATGACTCAAGTGACAGCAAATGACGACAGATTTGTAAAATGTCCCTTTAAATCCCCCACAAAGCAGACATGAATCAGATTAATCAGTGTGTAAACTCCCACTCTCATGCTTCAATGAAACCCTCACTAGTCAAAGCCCCTATCTTGTTCGACCGTGAAAACCGTGCATGCACATGCGCCTATGCGTTCCCCCTGCCACCACAGCTCGCAGATGAACTGCACTGGCCTGTTTGAGGTCGCGCATCCGTAAGTGAACCACTGCTAAAGTTCGGCTGTCAGACTGTGAGTGCTGCTGTGAGTGGGATGAAGAGGGTTGAGTGGGTGTGTGGCAGAAAGGCGGCCTACATTTATTGTGAGCATGTAACACATGCATGTCTGCCTTTGTATGTCAGACACACAGACCTCATTTTCCTTTCCTATCGAGGAAGTGACATCAAGAGCGCATCCTGCAATTTCTGTTCAAAAGTGAACCAAAATGCAGCTGGGGTAAGACTTCAGGATGTGAAACCGCAAGCAATCATTCATTCATTCTTAGTCTGTGTTGTGCCATTCAGCACTTTAAACTCATTGTAAAACATTGACCGGCATGTCCTTTTTTCCTCACTACTCTGCAAAAATCCTGTTACTACCTATAATTTGGTTAAGTTCATTCTATTTGGTGATACAGTGGCACGGAAGATACACACTTTGAAGGGATAGTTCACCCAAACATGAAATTCTATAATTATTTACTCACCCATTGTCATTTCAAACCTGTATGACTTTCTTTCTTCTGCAGAACACACATGAAGATATTTTAAAGAATGCTGGTAACAGAACAATGGCGGTACCCACTGACTTGCATTGGCTTTGTGTCTATACTAGGGTTGGGTATCATTTGAATTTGATCGATTCTGATTTCGATTCCACAGATACCTGCATATTGTAAAACATTTAGATATCAACCTGTATGGTCATTTAGCCTTCTTATTGACTGGTTTGCTAAAATATATATATTTAATATAATGAAATTACGGTTAATTTGTGGTTCCTCTGCTTTATCACAAGTTAACACATTTCTGAAAATATGCACACAGGAACTGATAAGAGGAATTGGAATTCCCAATTGATTCTGATTCCCAACCCTAGATTCCCAACACTAGTCTACACAATAGAAGTGAATGGGTACCACACAGTTTAGTTATCAACATTCTTCAAAATATCTAAAGCGAATCTGCTGAAGAAAGGTTTGAAATGACATGAGAAATGAGTAAATTATTTTTTTAGGATAAACTGTCACTTTACTGTATGTTGACTGTGTCTTTCATATCACTGTTTCTGTGATCACATGACACAGGTTAAGATAAAAAAAAAAGCATCATGTTCACTTTTGCTTCCCAATAAAGGCGTCACAAGACACCAGAAAGGAACATCAAGAGTGGAAATAAAGGATATTTGAACAAAAGAAGGGATTGCGCAAATGTGGTTTAGTTGGTAAATGAGAAGAAAGATCTAAATGCAATTTTAGATGAAACCACATTAACAAAACCAGATCAGAGAGAGTCTGTTCTCTCCACTGTCAAAAAAACAGCAGCGCTAACAATGACCTTTACTATTAGACAATGACATCCATATCTCACCCTCCCTGACCATCCAATCAGATCGCACCCCTGGCCACAAAGAGAAAGAGCTGACTTAGACAGGACACTTCCATTACTGGCGCTTACAAAAAGCAGAAAACATCACAAAGGTTTCTCACATGACTTTACTCACGCTTGGCTTTCATCTGCTAGACAGCTGATCAAGAGAAAAAACGAATGGAAAAAACAACAGAGGAAAAAAAATCTGTGCATCCCCCTCTTTTCCTAACATATGTGCAATAGAGTTTTGATTTACAATAAAGCTAATGAAGATCAATAATCAGCTGACCAGCAGTTAAGGCTCTGCTCTCTTATCTCCCATTTCTTTCCCCTCCACAGAGTTAGAGCATCTCCACCCAAGCCCAAGAGAAGGTGGATTCTAAAAACAGCCCGCGTCTGGACCCAAGAGATCCAGCGGATTTACTCATGCACAACACACACACAATAAATTTCAACAAAATTTAACATCCACTTTAAACTTTGAAATGTTCAAAAACACAGATTAAAAAAGTACCAAAATAAAACCTTTGTTCGACAAAGACAGCCCTAATTTTACCATTTGGAATGGTTCAAGGAAATCTGTGTAGCTCCACCCCACGTGCGTTGAATATATATTGCATTGTTTCGTGATTCAAAGCTCTGTTTAACAGGATACATATTTTTAAATTTGACTGGATAAGACCTTCTGAAAGAAAGCTGGAGTAGAAAAAAAGTACAAAGTATCTTTCCACTCACCCATCCTCCTTGACTCTGGATCCAGGGCTGAATGTGGTTGTCTAGGTAGACCGTCATCCATTCTGCGATGCGTCCCACTAACGGGCTCATTTCCTTCTCCACGCACTCGACACACAGAGCCCCTCCAAAAGCAAACAGACCCACGATGCGACCCCAGTTCACTCCGTCGCGGAACACCTCATCCATCACGCTCTCGAAACTCTGGTACGCCGTGGCGGGCGTGATGTGAAGCTGCGTGGAGAGATCACTGAATGCTCTGGAATAACGCAGTTCGAACTCGTTGGCAGAATCCCGGAGCGCCTCCTTCACCGCGTTCAGACCCCCAGTTCCGTTTGTCTGATGTTGGGGGGATGCTGTGGGGGATCTTGGTGGGGTCCCAGTGGAACTAGCACTCGTTCCATTCAGGGAGCCATTAACCAGGGTCGTCGTTCCTGACGCCCCATCCCCGTTTTCTTCAGCCGCCTGCCCTCCTTCTGTCCGATTTGTGTCTTCTGTGAGTCCAATGTGGTTGCAGGGGTAGTTCCTCTGTGACAGTTTGTGTTTAATAAAAAATACCACCAGCTCTCTGTTATAGTAAGACATATTTCACGTTGGCGCTCGTTGTTTTCCGACGTCTGGTTATTGCTCCTACTTGCTTGTTCTTAGAACACAGTGCACACCCTCGCGTCCCTCTCAGGCTTCTGCCGACGCTCAGGGATGGTGCAATGGCTCATGCCCTGTAGTAAGACAACAGTACGATGAATTGATCCGTAAACACGCAATCATTTTCACAAACAGGGAGAGGAGGGGGTCAGGGTGAAACTTTGGAAAGGGTTAAGGGGCACAAAAATAAACAGCTTTTTTCACCCTCTAAAGCCTTTTTACTTAATTGAGTGGCTTGATCAAAAGGAACAGATGGTAGGCTCTCATCACCTGCCTCCTATGATAAACACAGACAATTTCGCCTTTCCCCTTGTCCAAGACACTGTGGGGAAAGGCAACATATACTTTGACCTTGACATGAGTGAATTTTAAACAGCAGGGAACATGAACAACCAGCGTGGCTGGAATAATGATTCCCTCATTTGAACAAATCTGGATATAACAGACTGTAATTATTATGATGGCAAAAGAACCAGTCAGACAAAAGATGCCATAGTGATTCATGGCATTATTCATCATTAACGCCTTGAAATCGTTTTGAAATCACTTGTTTACTTCCTAATATATATATATATATATATACGCGTAGAAGATTCAGATTCTATCAAACAGACACAAAAAAATAAATACAATTTCTGTATTTAAAAAAAAAATCATCAGACGTTTTAGACTAAATCATTTACGCGTTACATTATGGTATACCTCGTGGGAAGGGCGCGCGCACGTTGGGGACACGCGAGTTCCCAGGAAACACTGGATCAGCCAAACACGTGCTAACAACAACGAAGCACCGAGCAAAACACATGGCTGTAGCAATGCTGCTCTAAAAGTGACGAATGAGGTATAAAAACATAACAATATATATATTTGAATTATTTAACTTGCACTTTTGGTACTTTAAATGGCTCATTAAGAGGTTCTGATATGACGCATATTGTAATTCTCTGAATTACAAGGCATATTTATTTCGTACATAATGTATGTACAGTGTTATGCTAACAGGTAGGCTTAAATGAGGAAAACGCTGACTTAACCGAGGAGAAATTTAGTGAATTCGTGAAGATTCTAGATCGACAATTGGCGTGTTTACGAGCACAACGTCAAGTCATAAAGCACACATGCGTTCCTACAAAGAGCACAGACACAACCACTGGGGTGTAGGATAACATCAGACAAAGCTATTTAATGTGTTAGTCTAAGAAACATCATTTAAAACCCTTAAACGAACTCTCGGTAGCTTTCGTTTGCCCGTAAATTGTCTATATAATACCAACACGCTTGCATTTGCGCAGTATTTAATAATGATCAACCAACACGTTAGACATTAACCAAAACAAAGTCTATCCATAGAAAATCTCTACTTTATCTGACATTATCGAGTAAAAGAGCATTCATCTTACCATAACGCAATCTGCTTACTCTTGTCGTAGATTAAGTCAACCCAGCAAACAACTCCGAATGCGCGTACTTGTGTGGTTATAGTGCAAAGGTCGTGCCACAAAATCAAGCAGACACCGCGGTAGATGAAAAGTAATACTGTGTAAAGAACAAATCAGCAAGGACTAGTTATTTCTCTTCAAAGCAGACCTCCCCTCCCTGTGATAGGACGTTCACATTTCTATATGGCACAACGCCCGCTGTCTACCCACGCCATTACGTAATAGACTCCGTTCTGTAGGGCCCAACGGAGCGGCCGAGCGGAAACAAGCAGTCAGTCACTTCTGGAAAGCGACCGCAGCCGACGCGCACACATCACTCTAGGAGAAACACGATCACGCTTTACCACGTCAGTGAAAACCATACATGGAGAAATCATTGACCAAACTAAAATTATTTGCAAAACTCTCCATTACTCGAGCTTGAAAGGGGAGAGAGCTTTCTACATACATATCGCCCCGTCTATGCAGAAGAGAAACTGGATACGAGAATACGGGAGACACTAACGTTAGCAGATTCTAATTTTGACATGTTTTATTCATGTATAACGTTATGTCTCTCAACGTCTGTGCGCCAAAAAAGCATGCTGTAACGTTACTGACGTCCGCTCAATGTTAATATTATTTACGAATAAACGCACAACATTAAATGCATTTGCGCATTATAAAAGTACGGCAGTCGCAAGATACTTCAATACTTTTAAACGCGAATTAATAACAAGCTCCATATAATTTATGGTTCTTGCTGGCCAGCATTCCATTTCCCGTAAAATCCAGACCAACTACGTCAAATTTTCCTCCATTCTGCTAGCTAGCACTATAGCTAGCGTCATGGAAGATGGACTGGCTGTTCAGGGAACGACGAAATCAATTGAAAGCAAAATGCGGATAAGAAGATAACACTGCCGATAAACCCTGCTCGCAGAACTTCGGTACTTACACGGACATATGAAAAGGCAAAGTCCTGATCTCCCGCATGATCGATTTCGACGCGTTTCTCCTCTGCCGGTCTGCAGTCACTGTAGAGCCGCTGTCAGCAGTGCATTCAGCAGCACACACAGGCTACAAGCGCACAGTTCCGCCCCTTTACAGCTGCTCTCAAAACCAAGGGCCTTTTCATTTATTACTGCAGCTACATAAGATGTGTGTGGAAGTCTGGGGAATAATCTACTTCACTATAAAGTCCGTTGGGTAAACCCTAAAGAAAATTTGAAAAGCAACACCGATGAGCAGATATGTTTTAAACGCATTTTGCTCTCTAACTGCTGCGAATATCAACTAAACATACATAAACTCGTTTACTTGGCAACTTTTACATATTAAGCGTTATATCAAAAATTAATAAACACATTTATTTAACAATAAATCTTGATATTAATAATGAAATATGTGAAAGCAGATATTAAGCTCTACACGGCTTGAGCTCTAAACAAAGAGTCGCAGAATTACTATGGTAACCTTTGTTACCCCATAACGCTCATGGTTCGTTACTATTCTAGCGACACCCCGTGGCGCATTCAAATAAGTCATAATCGCGTTTTAATAGAGATAAAACGCATTTTAAATGATGGCGTTGTCAATTAAAAATAAGTTTAGGTAACAACATTTGAGGAACTTCAACTGTTCAGAATTCAAACTTTATTGATTACTTCACCAAATGCTTGGAAGATTACATCACAATATGTATAGAGCTGAACATTATTCTGCATATTTTACATCAAAACTTTACACATTTCTTCATATACTGTATATATTTATAGTTCCCAGTCTCGAGTGAGGCAAAGTAGACATCCATAGTTGCAAGGGAAGGAATGCTTTCCAGAAAATATTTAAATGCACTTCAAGAATGAAATACATCTTTAATGAAAATGAACCAGGAGTTCTACATTGGAAATACACTAGTTAACCATGTTATGGGGGTTTAATGAAGATATACCTGGAATATACAGTATATTCATATTACTTCTGTTTGACTTTTTTGATAATGATACCAGTAACTGGCATCTATGATGTAAACTTTAGGAAAGATTCAGTCAGACTCGAAGAGAGCTAACAGCACAATGCACAAATAAAAAGTCTAAGCAAACCTTAGTGCACTAAAATTAAATAATCATTTGATGTCTTTCTGTCTAAATACAGAAAATCGGAACGCGAACTGAAAAACCCTTCCAAAGAAACTGTACGCAATGGAAACCGAATGAGCATGATGTGTGACATTTAAGGAATGGTAGCGTCTGCTTGGTTGGATTAACAAGTGCAAGTATTGACACCTGTAAAATAAACAACAAATGTTTTCGAAAGCAACGGTTACATTCTTAGAACAATTTAGTTTGAACACTCAAACATGGTCCTTTACCCCAAAATAAAAGCATTTTAATGCCCAAAAAAAAGGCTAGCCTGAATGTGAAACTAGTCCTTACATTTTTAATGGCAATGAATGTTAAATTTTTATAATGGTTTCAGTAAAGGACATGAGAACGCACACCTGTGAACACATCATTTACAGATATGCCACAACCATCTGGCAATGATAACGGCACATTGTCTGTCATATACAGTCATAATAAGGGTTGGTCACATTTCTGTATTTACTCAATTAAATGGATTTGTTTTTTTCCATTTTGAGATGTCTACATTTTAGCCTTTAAAACAGACAAAATATTTAACATAAGGCAAAAGCAAATTGAAATTAACAGACAATCAGAAACCAGCTATACAGTAGTATTGGTAATAAATTATTGTTGCAGCCATCCAGAAGAAAGTAAAATAAAAATAAACAAATATGACTCATGACTTTAATAACACAGACGGATGACACAGTGGAGGTGTCAGCGTCGAGAAGCCCTGCTGGGTCACAGTGCTGTTTTCTCATTGGGGAGTGGCGGACGAGTCAGGACTGGCAGAATAAAACATGAGGCAGTTAACACAGCCCAGAGTACTTCATTTCTGCATCGCAGTCAAAGCATTCCTGTACAGTCAAAAAAACCCACAGGAGAGCTGCCAATTCTCCCTGACCATCCAACCAATTTTCAGCCTCTTCCCCCCCCCCCAAGTTTAGAGCTGTGATCCCCGTTCGTTTGTCATTTAGGACGATAAAGGCTGCGCTTGACCCAACTGGGGAGCAGCGATGTGGAAGACAGAACCAATACGGAGGAAAAATCGCCGTAAAACTGCACGGAGCTCTGGAATGAGGTCAAACTGCATCATCTCGCACAGATGGTGGTAGTAGCAGGAGGCATGAGGCTTGAACTGCGGGGAAAAAGAACGTTACGGTGAATTATACATTAGAAAATATTATTATTATACATTTGAACCCAGTGTCAAACTATGGTTGAACACCTCTGGGAACACCTGATGTTATCAGAACAGTGATGAATGGAAAATCTGTTTTAGTAATAAACAAGGAAGATCCCCAGGGCTGTCAAAAAGCGCAAGTCTTATTTACATGTAAAGGTCATCACACTGACAGCAGGGTGCTTTCCGTAATGATAGCCTAACACTGACCCTGAGAGATAATAGATATTCAAAACAGGGTATTCCTTCAGGAAATACCATGCCTGTTAGATACATTGTTGGACTCCCCCATACAGATAAAACGAAATGATTGATGTTTTTTGGTATTTAAGCTTATTAAAGGTGAAGTGTAAAATCTTTAACATCAGGGTCCAAAATGAACATTTGGCAAAAATATGAAGAAACAAAACAGGTACAAAATCTCAGTGCTGACACAATGCTGTTTGTCAGAAACATGAGAGAATCCTTAAATAATTACATAATCAATATTTTCCACTCGCCAAATCTTCCCCTAGTGCACAGCGATGATGTTTATATGTATGTTATTACTTTCTCATCAGGCAGTCTGAGTGTCCGAGTGAGGAGCAGCAATAGGAGACTCGTCCAGGCCTCCCGGTGGCTCTCTGAGGTAAGACTGATGAAGTACGCCAGAGCTTCACTACACACTCTATATCAAAACACAAACACACGTGTTACCTCTTGTCCCAAACCGCCCTGTACAGAGCATGTAAATCAGAGAACTTATGCATGTTACTTATATCTGAGTTTTACACAAATCTGTTCTCACTACTTAACAGTTATAAACATAATCCCTCTGTATAGCCAAGCGCTGACTGGTCCACATTTGAGTGATGAGTGTAGCATCTATATTTAATGATTTCAATTATAATGTATTCGATCATTATTTTATCATCATAATTGCCGACATAATAATATCACACCCTCACATAATAAAAGAAATAAAGAATGAATCAAAATATGATTTTTTGTTTTTAAAACATAAGGTGCATTGAATATATGACACGCAGTCGATCAGCAAGTGTGATAAATATAGAAAGCAGACGACTGCACTCACTGCAGCAGACGTGTCTGGATGTCTGGCCAAGAGTTCTGCAGCTGCGTGTCAGAATACATACGAAACAGGATCCTCAGACTGCAGGCCAGACTACTAGTCTCCTGCTTTAGAAGATTTGGTTTTGACTTCCCCTTGAAGCCTACACACAAGCCCACACATACAAAGAATAATAAAAGACAGGCACGATAAAAATACAGTCTCCTAAAACTGACAGCATTAACCACAACCCAGACAAGGAAATAAAAGATTGACATGTGATCATGACATCAGCGGATTAAAAGCTTTACGTGAAGCAGTGCAGACCTGCTCTCCAGAGCGTTGTCCTCTGCTCATTGTTGGAGTTGAAGTCCTTGGCAAACTGGTGAGACTCAAGGAGGCAGTCAAGCAGCTTGAAGAGGTGCTGTGAAGACAGGTGTTTGTACATGCCCTGATCAGGCTCCGCATCCCCATCTTCTGCCTCCTGAAGTGCATCTCTCTGAGGGGTAAACAGTCTTAATGTACATTTTTGTAAAGGTTTTTCATGTAATTTTGCTTCTCAAGACGGTTGTATTATTGATCCCAACAAACCTGAGCGGCTGCCATGTTCTCAGCATCTTCCCTCTTGCTGGTAGCTGGGTAGAATACAATGTTGTCTATGGTCTGAATCAACTCCAGCTGTACGACACACTTTATAAGTAGTCCTGCAAACAGCCTGTGGTCCGAGACCCCTAGATCAGACAAGAGAATAAACATGTTAAAGTACACATATGGGGAGAGTAATAAAGCTTAAGAGAGAGAGTATTTAAGTCAAACAGAATGTGGCTGGAAACTCCAAAAGCCCAATAACACACAAATAAAACTGCATAAAAAGATTTTTAGACTGTAACTTTCTTGTCAAAACCCTATTAATCGACTGTGAAACATACAGCAATAAAATGACTTTTAAATGTGCATACTGAAATCTGGATTTTTGGGTGATAGTACATACTAGCGTGAGACTTCCCCTTCCAGGTTTCATCGCTGGCTGTGGACATCTGACTGTGTCCTCTTTCTGACAGGGTCCTTTCAACGCTGCTCTGAGACTGAGAATCCACCTCAGCATCCTAAACAAACAAACACAAATGCATTTATTTAACCACAACCTAAAATGCAAATGTCAGCTATAAATAGCAAGCAAAGTCTACGCTGGGTGTGTCTTAGTGTTAACAGAACATTGAAAACTACAATTTATAACAGACTGAGGCCTTAGAGGTGCTTATTTGTGGACGATTATCTGTGTGTGCATTCGCAAGATCTTGTCATCTCACCATGTGTTTCCCTTCTCCCACCTCCTCTTCCTGTCCAGCTGGTCGCCATGTCAGCAAGCTGTTAAGAGCAAAGTCAGAATCAAACTGTGAGAGCATTTAATGAGCGGAGAGATGAAGCTTAAAAACAAACTGCCCAAACACATTTTAACAGGCCATGTCATGTCAACACCTGTCATAAGCAGGATGATTGAAATATGTTCAAACATCAAAAACACAAAATTTTGAGATTTATAGAGACATAAAAATGTCTGCGTGATGAAACTAATTTTTTTATTTTTGTTTTGTTGATGACAAATATTAATCCGTATATTAGATTAATTTGATTATTAATTAGTCTATTATATAATATATAATATGCCCTAATCAAAACGCATCCAGACAAACTCTTTTTGCGTCACTGAAACAGACGGTGTGTGCGAGATTGTCATACGCATGAGGGCTGGTGGTCTGGAAGATGTCCAGCATGCAGGCACAGGTGACGTCCCACACCTCCGGACTGAACTTCTCCCCGTTCAGGATCACCAGGTTCTCCAGACAGTTCGTGCCTGACCGCGCCAACTGCTCATTATCTGACAACAGAGGCGAAGTTATAAACATGCAATAGAGTGAAACCCTGTATTACCACACCCTGATGATTTAAAACACGGCCGCCCGCTGCGCCAAAGTTTCCACTAATACGACATGCATGGGTGTCTAATTGGATTACACAGCAGATGGAGAAGTCTTAAAATTCCCAAATTCTCCTTCATGATAAGTGCATAATCCCTACCTTGTTTTACACACCACTGCAGCTGTGCAAAAATATCCGCCAGCAACACCTCGCTGAGGGGCTCGTAGAACTGCGTGAACACGTCGCAGATCGCGTAGAGGGCGTGGTTACACGTTGTCGTCATCCATTCTGTTTTCTAAGCAAAAATAAATGTTGGTTCGGTAATTATCGATGTGATCATTCTTGGTTTTTGTTTAGCCAACTTGTTGTTATGATCATAAACAAGAAAGAAATGTTGTCGCATCAGACACCATTTGACTCACCTCAGTTTGCTGCTCTGGAAGCTTCATGTTGTCAAAAATGCGGAAGATGATCCGGAAGAGATCATGCCACCAATGCTTCTCGAACGTGTGTCCGTAACTCTTCATGATCTCAAACATGACGGTCAGTCCCCTGTAACACAACAAACTCTCAATGAGAACCACTTCACTTTTTACATACAGAGATGAAGAGAGGCTGGGCAGATGAGAAAGGCCCACCTGGTCCTGACATCCAGTTTACATCGGTTGATGATACAGGAGAGTTCAAACAGGATGGGGAACCAGCCTCGCACCCAGACGCGGTCACCAGGGGCGACATTCATGTCATCGCTAGTGTACTCCCTTAGTGCCTGGAAAGGGAGACAGAGATTAAAAATCTTTGAAGCTCTGGCATTATGGGTAGTTTTAGAAGTGAGGTGACAGCACTAACCTGCGGTCGTTCAGACACGTATCTAGCACAGTGACGGATTAGCCGAATGGCTTCCATACTTGTGTCAGGAAAGGCAGCGTTGCAAACAAACTCTGATAAACATTTCACAGCGTCCTGGAAAGAGTCAATGGCTGCTGCAAAGTGCTGCTGAAATGTGTTCACTGTGGGGAAGATGATCAGATGATGATTTTGTAAAAAAAAAAAAAACATTTAACACACAAATACTTGTTCATAATGAAGCCAATTACTGGGACTTACTGACAATATGCCCTGTGGTCTGAAACGCAAGGTCTACAATGTTCTCATCGTGATCTGATGCTGCATGGTGGAACACAGAGAAAATGTTTTTCCAGCCGGAGCGAATATTAGCAGCCTGGGAGTTAACCATCTGGGCCACACAACGTATCACCATGTCCCGAATAGTGGGTGACCTTAGAATGCATGAGAAACAGAAGTGTGTTCTTTCTGCAGCATCACCAAATGGATTTACTTTTTTCCTGTCTATCCCTGCATCCCTCACCTGTTCTTCTTCACAATATGTTCAAATGGCCTTAAAAAGTCCTTTTGGAAGCGGAAGTTGGCGAGTTCTCCTTTCTCCAGGAACTTCATAGAAAGCTGTCTCAGGGAGTCCACAGCAAAGATGGCCACATCCTCATTGGGATTACAACCCACCTATCATACCAGCAGCAAAACAAAACAAAAATCAGGTACACTTGGTTTTATCAAGTAATAGCATAGCTCTGGTGCCCTGGTTAAGTCTACTGACCTTGTTGAAATGATCTCCGATAACCTGCCAGATGCGCGACCACTGCAAACGTATACGGTTCATGTTATAGTAGGAGATCTCCACTATCTTCTGCAGACTGAACATGCGCGCCTGGTGCACTGAAGCCAGTTCGTCCATGGACACTGCGCATAGCCAACGTACAAAGTCCACTGGAGACGAGAGCAGAGTTCACAAAATATAAATTATGGTATGGAGCTTTGTCACGTTTTGGCCTTAATAGTTTTATTATGTATGTGAACAGAACTATTGGTGAAACATATGAGTATTTGTGTGCAAGAAGTGCAAAAAGTGTGAGCTGGAAGAATAACTGAAGCCATTCTAAAAAACAGATAACTCTTAATCCACATACACCTACAGACAAGAAATATCAAAGATTTGAGAAAGTCCACATTTTAAAAGATCTCTAGCTTATGTAAATATTTGGAAATTCTGCATTTCTGAAACAAAATTCAATTGTCTTTTATGAAAGAAAAGAGTTTGGGTCTATGTAAGAGTAAATTCTGCCAAATGAATAAATGTTTAAATTCAACGTTGTATACCAATTAATGGGGAAAATTACCAGCGCAGAAAACTCAATTCCAAACAGGAAGCAATTGAGGCTAAACAACCCTTACACACTGTTAGTCACTTCCTTGTGATGTAATGGATCAAATGAATGAATCCATTGTATACTATGAGAATAGATTCATTCTATGGAAAACAGCATCACTATAAAAACACCCACTTGCACATAAAAAAGGTTTCCTGCTTTCAAACGCAAAAACGCAAAAACCCTACCAATGGCATTTCCATCAAGTCTGGTGGATCCAGTGAAGATTCTAAAAAACAAAACAAGGAGAAGGAAGGTCAGATGAAACAGCATAAACAATAACACTATATGTTTGTGTTGTCCTGTAACTGCAGAGCACCTGTCCACAGCCACTACTACACTCTGAGAGCTGGTCTCCCCCACAGACTCCTGAATATGAGCCATCTGACGCTTGTCTGGACCTCCAACCAGAGTACCTGTGGGAGACCAATAATATTGTTTTGTTCCATATGGAACTCTGCACGCAGCAATAAACACACCAGACTGAATGTTTCGGCCCCCTCCAAGAGCTATTAAATGCAGTCAAACAATGGCATACCTAAGCCTAGAGGCATGAATTCCTCTCCTCCTGATGGAAAGCCCTTTATACTGCCTCCCTGGTCTCGGACCACACCGGAGATATATCGTGTCTTCACTCCTGTTCCAATCAACTGAGCCAACTCCAGCTGACTGATACACCTTAGAATCTACACCAGGAAGAAAAAAAAAAAGAGTTGGATGTAAACAGACAGGCGAGAAACCACAGAAATGTTATCAATATAGCACCAAAGAAGGGTGCAGGGAGTAACAGAGGGGAACAGGGGTCAATGGAAACCAGCAGAGTCAGATTATTTTACCTAGTGAGAAAATCTGCCAATCACTCCACGATATATAGTTCCATCATAAGCACGATTTAAAGGGATAGTTCACCCAAAAATAAAAACTGTCATCATTTATTCACCATCATGTCATTCAAAACCTATTTGACCTCTTTCCTCTGTTAAGCACAAATAAAGATACGTTGAGAAATCTTGGTGGTTTTGTGTCATACAATGGATGTCAATAGGGGCTCAATGTTGTTTGTTTACCAACGTTCTTCAAAATATCTTCTTTTGTGTTCTGCAGAAAGAAAGTCATACAGGTCTGAAAAGACCTGAGGCCAAGTAATTGATGAAATCATATACATTTTTGGGTGAACTGTCCCGTTAAAAACATTTCCCATAAATTTAAATGGAAAACCCGTAATTGAAGCGAACGTCGAATGCTTTGTGTGGGAAGAGGATAAAGGTGCTATTTAACTAAAACGGCTCTGTTTCTCACCTCGTGCCAGGAGTTGCCCAGGTAGTTTCCATCTGTGTGGGCGACCATGATAAGAGTCTTTATTGTGTCAATGTTCTTCTGCTTCATTTCTGTGATGCTGGAGCTGGCAGTCAGTAGCGTAAACCTGGCCAGGGCCTGAATGTATGCATCCCTCTCCAGCTGTACGTATGGACAGGAAAATACAACCCATAACATGAAGACCAAGGAACTAAATCTGATATGCTTGACATTTGTGCATGAAAACACTGATAAGGGGCAGCCAATCACAAACCTGCATGTTGAAGATGCAGGCGATCCTGATAGCGCAGCGGATCCCCTCCAGACACAGAGACGCCACTTCCTGATCGTCACAGTCCTGAAGTCCGACGCTAAACGCAGCCAAAAGAGGCGTCCAGGCCAGCTGTTATACAAAGATCAATACACACACATCAAAACCACATAAAAATTTACTTTGGTATTCTTTCTAACATTTCTATAAATTACTAGACTGATGTGTGAAACCACTTCCTGTAACAGCACAACCTGTTTGTGAACCGTCTGACCCAACAGTGACCTTTCATGAAAGTCTCGATACATTCTTTTACTTCCTGTTTTGAAACAAGTTTGACAAACCAACCTTAAACATGGGCCGGACATGCTCCAGGTGAGTGGCGCTGAAGAAAGGTGCCTGAGCATGACTTACAGCCTCCATCAGAGCTTTAGCAGTCTTGGCCATCTGCTCCATCTCCATGTTATACAGCAGCCTCCTCTGCTTCTCATTGGCTACATCTTTAAGAAAGAAAAACTGCTTATTTCAAAATTCAATGGGTTTTCATTTGAACCTAAAGCAGGAAAGATGTTCTTACTCTGTTTGCTGGATTTGGGTGTAATGGAATATTCTTTACTCTCCTTCATGGCGATCTTCTTGCCTGCGATCTCGTCATAGATGGAGGACAGATATTCTTCAGGAAGGTCCTTGCTGTCATTTATGCCACGATTCATTTTTATGTACTGCTCCTTTGTCATCTTGTTCTTCACCTAATGACAGAAACCAAATGATGCAGTATGAGATAAAATTATGATATAACGTGTAATATGAACAAGAGTTTAAAATTAAGGTAGGTTACTTCCAATCTCTGACTATATAAACACCATTAATAAACATAAAAAAGGATCAGTTTTACCTGTGGGCTGTGCAGGTCTGTGGTTAACATGATGATGGAGTACGCCAGAACATAAGCTGTATCTGCGCTGGCGAACAGAGTCTGTCTACAAAGCAACAGACCGGTCATATCAGTACATACAGAAACCTCAGAAAGAATCAAAAATCCGGTCAGATTGCATTACTCACCCCTGGTTGCACTCCAGGTAGCGAGCGGCAAACTTCTCCATTAGCCTGTCAATTTTCTGGGCTTCACCCGGAAGCCTGAAGCCTTCCAGAAAGACACGGAGTGCTGAGACAAAGTCTTTGCCGCAAAAGTCCAGCTGGTCCACGTAGAAGTACATCGCCTCCTTATTAAACTTCACATTCTCACCCAGAAACTCTCCGACTTGAGTCTGAAAACAGCAGAGACGGAATTCAAATCATAGCTTGAGGAGTCAATGTGGTACAAAATATCTTCATTTACTGGTCTATCAATGTGCTTGCTCACTGTGTCCAGTCGCTCCTCCTGGTGCAGAAACTGGGCTATGTCCTCCGGTGAAGTTCCAAGCATGCCTTGCTCCTGAAGGTATTGCAATCCCCTTTTTGGTTTCTTGTTAAACCTTTAAGAAAGACAGAAATTGGTCAGAAGTGAAACAACAAATAACAGAGATTGAATACAAAAGGAAACTGAAGAAAAAGACTCACAGATCAATACCATGCTCGATAATCTCTTTTTGCTGTTTGATGACCTCATACTGTTCAGGGTGATCGGGATGAGTCTGCTGAACACCAGAAGATACGGTGGAGTCCAGAGAGCTAACGCTATCTCTGCGAGAGGACAGGTGCTCTGGAAGCTTTCCATCTGCACTGTCACCCTCTGCTGGACGCTCCTGACCTACACCACAACACAATACAAATCACACAACCAAAATCTTGTAAAACAAGTAAAACCTAAACCAACACCAGAATCTGTAGTGAACATGTATCGAAACTCTATTGTGAACAAACGTACCAGGCTTATACCTCTAAAGCAGACCCTAAAAACAAATGAAACACAAACTTATTGCAATGCAAGCAACGCCACAAAAAACAGAGTTGTCTTACCGAGGTTGGCCTGCAGATTGGGGTTAACGTACAGATCTTTGCTCCATTCCACCATGCACTTTAAAATGGACACCAGACACTCCAGCCCTTTTTTTCTCAAGCTCAACTCCTGAAAACCAATCAACAACAAATTCTATATGATAATGTGAAATCATGTTTCATAATGGCAGTATGTTCTGTACATGAACAGTGTTCTGTATTGTATGCAGTAGGATTATATTCTTTTGAAATACCTGTAATGGAGTCATGCCAAGCTCCTGTCCACTTCTTCCCTGGGCGATTTTAGACAGATCGTTTACCAGCCGCTCGAATATGTTGGCAGCATTGAGATCACAGTCATAGTTCACATAAATGTCCACCACACACTGAGCATCTAGAAACGGATAGAGATTTTGTCCATACTGAATTTTATATAAGACTCTAGATAAGCGTGTTTATATTTAAGGAGTGCATTTCCTCAGACCTGCACAGATGCGAGTGAGAGTCTGGATGACCATCCACTTGTGCTCAAACGAGCTGGATGATGTCTCCAGAATAGTCAGAAAGATCTCCCTGAAGAACACCTGAGAAAAATCCAGAGCAGGTTTAGAAGCAAAACAAGCTCAAATAAGAATTGCAAAGTAAAACAAGGCAAATTCTGACTCGCACTGTTTTTAGAGCATCTTGTGTCTTCATTTTTTACCTCGATCTGCATCTTAAGGTGCACTTTGAAGTGAGAGAGCAGGGTCAGAAAGATGGCTAGAGAAAGTTCAAATACTTCAGGCACAGAGGAAACGCCGTTTTTAGAGAGCGCCACACACAGGTACTGCTTGATAGCATTCACAAACATCTCATGGGTTCTGAATACAGGACCAGCACCCTGGAGCACTGACAGCAACAGCTGTAGAGAAACCACCTTAGAACGCAACTCATGAGACCTGTGAGAGAGGAAAAAAATACAGAAATAGAAGTACTGAGTTACAGTAATTTCACTGTCTCAATGTTACGCCCATTGTTTTAATGAATCACAACCCTACACTAGTCTCACCCTCTACTTATCCGACAAGTGCTTGGAAAAGTGAATAGAAGTCAAATGAAATACCAGTTTATTTGTCAGGAAAGCTGTATTAAAACCCAAGCCTAAAACATAGTTGTAACAGCACTGTAAAATATATTTTGTCCCCTGGTTCTTACTTTGGGTCTGGTGGTCCATCAGCCAGGGGCTTCATGGAGAGTTTGCAGAGCGAGCGGAACACGAGGAAGGCATCTTTCTGCAGGATGTGGGAGAAACGAGCAGCTGTCTGGCTGCCATGGATGGTTTCTGCATCCTGCTCATACAAATAACAAAAGATCAGTCTGACCACAACGATGTCCCTACAGACAATACGTCTCTCACATTAAACAAATAAAACACAAGTAGCTCTTAAAATGGATTTGCTCACTCTAAACTCTAACTGAAAGTCAATTAAAAACCCACCAGAATGTCTGTCGAGGACTCAGAGGCAGGATCATCCACCGTTCCGTTCATCTGCTGCAAGTCCACATGGACAGCAGGGGGCGGCATTCTGATTTCAGAGTCAGAATGTTGATCCAAGCCTGTTGGAGAAAAGAAAGCAGAAGGTTAGGAAAATCTGCATTCAAACAGGAACATACAGAGCATATAAGGCTCCAGTGTGACTCACCTCCTTCAACAGAGCTATCTCCCAGACCGCTGTCTGGCTCGGCCTCCTCCAGAACCTCAGTAGCTGCTTCAGTTTCAGGATGTAGATGGGCCTCCTCTGCCTCCACTTTAAGTGTTTGGCTTGACTCTTGAGTGTTTGAGCCATTAAGAGTAAAAGATTTTTAAAAAAACATACAACATACAAAAGACACTAAAGCTATGCCTCTAAAATATAAATAGTACTGGAAGTAACAGTAGCCAGAACTGGCCTCATATGTTAATAATAACCTGATTCCTACCTGGATGTGTAGGTTCCTTTGTGCTGTCTTTATTTGTGCCAAACTCCTCTTCTGACTTTGACTCTTCTGTCTGGCCATTGATGGAGGATGAGTCTTGAGGGGTGGAAGGGGTGGAAGGGACCGCTGAAGGGCTGAGGGAGAAGGATGGGGAACCGTTCTGTTCCGAGCGGGCACGACCAAGCCATGGAGACCCTCGGCCAGGGGTGGGGGAAGGGTTCTGGGTCACAGGGGAGGGGTTACTGGATACTGGCGAGGGATTGCGCAGCTGTAAATGTTGTCTTTCCTTCTCCAACTCTTGAGCTTCCAGAGCCTGCAAGAGAATCAACAAAAAATCAAATCCCATAGACTAAAACTTTCCAACCTATAATTTAGTAGGTTGGATGGACTCTCATGGCCTAAGCAGTGACAATGAGCTTCTTCTCCTTTGAGACTTTTTTATCTCTTTATTTTCTTTTTTTGAGTCAATGAAGAAGAGCAGCTATACACTAACCGCCTGGTTCTCCATACGGGTGAAGATGACATTAAGCATCTGTGTGAGAGTGGCTTTGGCCGTGGTTTGGTTGATCAGGTTGCGACTGGCCAGATAGATGTTGTAGCATGTCCGTACAGTGAGAAGAATGGTTCCCTCGTGAATCTCTATGTGCGGTGATGTCACAGCTGTCAGAAGAGCCTGCAGAGCAAAACAATACTTTAGATTACAAATAAATTAAAACAAATACATTACACTGATTTATTCAGATACTATGGGGTGGTTTCCCAGACAGGGAATAGCTTAAACCTGGACTAGGCCTTAGTTTAATTGGGAAATTTAAGTAGTTTTAACAAACATAGCTTACTAAAAACATTACTTGTATGCATTTTGAGACAACACAAAGGCACTGATGTATTTTGAGATATGTTGTTTTCAGTTTGGACAACTCTTACATTTCTTTTAGTCTAGGACACTAGTCTAATCCCTGTCCGGAAAACCGCCCCATAGGTTTAACCAAAGGTTTAAGCTCACATTGCATATCTGTGATTCATTGTCTTATTTAAACCTGGAAATAAAGTTGTAGGACTAAATTAAATCATAAAAACCAAAAGGGGACATTTTTTTAATACTAAGACATATCAATACAAAAATCATGTTAATTTGTCATGTAATAATTAGTAATTTAGCAGTGCAGTCTCAGCACTTTAAAACATATAAGAACAAACATGATTCAGGGACAATAGCAAGTTTATGATATAAAGCACTATACACAGGTCAATCCTGACACTAATGAAAACTGATCAAACTGATCAAGATAAAATGCATTTAAAGGTGGTCTTCTCAGATAATCATGTGAGCTTAAATACACGTTTTAGTGGTAAACGTAATCTTACAGCAAACTTAACAATTCACTTAACTTGGTGCCCTACCCTCTTATGCAAACCACGTCTCTATGTAAACTGCCTCTTTCTATCCAAGTCTAGAGAGTGTGCTTATCTACAGTCATAACTGTTAAGCTTGAATCAAAGACTTTAAACTAGGTCTTTTTTCACGATTATGAAGTGAGGCTGATGATTAATTGTCTAATAAATGATTAAAATTTTGAAATTTTTTGGGGCTTTGAATTGGGCTTGTCTGGAAACACTAGCTGGAATGATGGAGGGTTGTGTCACCTTGATGATTTGTAGCTGCACCCCATCATCAGTCTGTGGACCCTGAAAGCAGTTGCAGATGGTCTCCAACAGCCGATCAATCAGTCGTTTTCCTGGAGCTCCGCTGTCAGGGGCGTTTCCTGTGATGTGGCCGTACGCAATGAGCTTCTGCGGTGAGAGGTGTATATATTGAAACAAGTGAGTGGTGAATTACAGAACTAAAAGGAACTGGATAGCTAAAGAGAATCACTACATATCACTACTATATAGCGTTCAGCTTCTATAAGCAGAACATTCATGCCAATATTATCAAGTAATATTTGAGGTTTAATATAAATTAAGCTCAATCGACAGCATTTGCAGCATAATGTTGAATGTTTTTTAACAGTGACGACATTTTGGTACTGTTGGGTTACCACTTGTCCAATGTAAAGTCTGTATCCTGAAGCAAACCAGCTTAAATAACCTGTAATAATCACAAGACTGAAATCTAAATTGAAAACCTTTCAAGTGTTCCTAATTTAATAATGACAGGGTTGAGATTTGTAGCGTTGAACAGAATGACGTAAAGCTAGTCTGAACGCCAGGAGTACAGGACATTGAGAACACCAGACGTACCTGCAGGCAGTCGAGAGATGTGCTGACAATGCGCGGGGACTTCGACTGACACGCCAGCTCGAATGGCAGGACGTACTTGTCCGCTTCAATGTAGTTCGCTCGGGGTGGAACAATAGTGCCATCCCTGGAGCACACAGAATTCACAGCACAGATGAGTACACAAAATATTATTCAGTACAGCAATACACCGCATTTATGTTAACCCAGGTTAAATCCGTCAGCAATCCTTTAGCCTTAGAAACGGCCTGTTATTCAGCTAACAGCATGGGTGCAAAACAGCAACAGAAGTGAAAGAGTGTGACCAGTGTCTGATGTTATTACATATCAGAGATGATAATGAGAATAAAGATGCATTTAAAAGTATAGTTCACCCCAAAATCAAAATCTTTATCAAAACAATGAGTTTAATCAACATATTCTTCTCTCCCCTGTGAGTCTCCGACGCACGTTCATGAGAGCACCACGACGCATGCACACAACTCGGATACGCGAGTGTCGTGGTGCTCTCATGAACGCACATCGGAGACTCACAGGGGAGAGAAGACTTTTGTTGATTAAACTCATTGTTTTGGTTTCTTTTGTGCACATAAAGTACTCTTGTCGCTTTATAACCCACAGATGGACCATTTTAATGTTGTCTTTAGTACTTTTCTGGACCTTGACTATTACTATTATGTCTATGAGGAAGCCTTGAAACCCCTCGGATTTTATCAAAAGTATCTTTATGTGTGTTCCAAATACGCTGGGAGGTCTTAAAACGTGTAAAAAATAAAAAATAAAATGTAGATTAAGATTTTTGGGTGAATTATCCCTTTAAGCTCCAGTATATCTTTTCAGAAAAGCTATAAAAAGGTTTTCCTAGTTTTGTTAACGTTTCATTGAATCTTAAATGAGATTAAAGAAATAGTTCACTCAAAAATAAAAATTCTGTCATCATTTACTCACCCTCATGTCATTCAAAACATGCATTTAAAACAACTTTTTATCTTCTGCAGAACACTAATGAAGATATTTTGAAGAACTCACATGGACACAAAACCACTGAAACATTTCTCAAAATATCTTCTTTTGTGTTCCACTGAAGAAAGAGTCATACAGGTTTTAAATAACATGAGGCTAAATAAATCATGCAAGCATTTCAATTTTTGGATGAACTAACTATGCCAGGATGGTGTATGATGGTAAAGGAGATGGGGTGACAACTTACTTCTGTTTTTCCAGCTCAAGCTTGATTTCATCTATGAAAAAGAGCAACAAATGAACACATGAAGATACTGTTACACAACTGAGAATTATTTCTAATGACACCCCTCCTTTAAAACAAACAAACCTGAAGAGGAAGAGAGTCAGCAAAACACAAAAGGCTGATCAATCAGGCACAAAAGGCTTGTTTTAATTTATAGATCTCGGCCTTGTTTTTTATTAAGTTGATGCTTCTACAGCAGAGCAGAAACCACACGTGCACTAATAGTGCCAAAGTAATACATACACAAGCAATATTTGCTATTACGTTACGTTACGGTGCCTGCTTAGCATGATACAGAATGAATTTAAATGACTGAAATAAATAACTTCAATATTTGTTTGTTACTAGTTGAATAGAACAGGTTTAAAGACTGGTGCTTTGTTTTTTCTGGCACAGGAAACAGAGCTTAGGCAACATAATATTTCATAAGTGCACATCGCAACGGTTTTTTACATAATTTTGTAAAAAAAACCTATACCTGACTACCCGAAAGAAGGCATTTATCCAGGCGGCATTTATTATTACTGCTGAATTGAGAAACTGAGTATACAAGCCTAGCAGTGAATCCGGGTGTCATTTGGACTGTGTAAATAGGTCTATGGCGCTCAACCTCATTCACTTACATGAGGTAATAAGGGGAGTGTCTGTTTGAACGCAAAAGCACTTTTTTTTTAAAGAGGATACAGTTAAACAAACCTAGAAGAGCATTAAATAACCTGCGATATACCTTAACACTATAGTTATCTATTTTTTTAAGATTACACTGCAAATATACATAAAGAAAAGAAATTCAAATGAAGCTCTCTTTATTCTTGACTGACATGTTGGAACCTCCAGAACAAAGGTTCAATGTTGGAAAAGCTCACCAAGAAACTAGATCCTCCTGTTTCAACAAGTACTCATTAAGTTAGTAAATAAGTAATGCAGCACAGGCGGGACGAGCCGAATGACCTGCATATCAGGCTTACATGGAAAAACCACTTCGGTACTAGTTATACAGCAAAACCATGTGTTCTTCCCAGTTAATAGTTATCATACATGACACCAGATGACGCGTATAACATATATAATACTATATTTTAAATAAGTTTAAGTACATTTATAGTATACGAAACAGGCTCCGCGCTTATCAGCGTCACGCACAATGCAGATCAATAGCGATCAATAGATCAGTGACTGACCTTTAATCAATAACACACACACAAATCACATATCTGTCAGTTAAAGTCACTATAGCAGCTGAGCAACAACGTAACATTCAAGAGCTGCTTGTCGGATAGCAGCTGATCTCTGCTAACACATGCTAACAGCTCCAGATCAACCAAAACAAGACATGCTAAACACTGCGATTTGTCATTCAGACTTCTGCATCAACATGTGACTTTATCACAGCCGATAGTAAGCACGACAATCTGAACTAAACGGAAAAAACATCACACAATCCGGTGTGATCTGACACTGACGGCTGCTAGAATGACGTTAGCTCGCTACACTCACTTTAATGTAAAATGTCAGTTGGCTCTGAAGATGCGATTGAGGCCTGAGCTGTTATCATGAACATCACAATAAAAAGTGCTCACCTAGCGCCACTTGACAGGCTTTGCGTAGCTGGCTGTGCTGGCTCCGCTTCACCTCCTTATCCGCCAGGATTTTCTCCAGCGCTCGAGACAGAAACATGCTTTTGGTGCTCAGTGTTTCTGTCTGCGTATGCCGTCGATGGATTTCCAGCTGTTCTTGTTCTTTCATCTCTCGGTCGACGGTAAAGAAGTCCCTCAGGCCGTCATTTCTGGCCCGGTCCCTGCGGTTTGGCAGGCGTGTGAGGGTGTCAGCCAGGAGCGGGCCGACGTTGTCGCTGGATCAGACACGGAGGCAGTTGGACGCTGCTGCTCTCTCAGCACTGCGTCGCCATGTTGGCCGCACGTCACGTCACGTGACCCCCAGGCGCTTACACTGATGTGTACACATGAGCTCGATTGGCTTGGTTGAGGTGGAAATGAATGGGGCACGTATGTTAGTGGCAGTTTGGTCAGGGCAGGTATGCTTTGGCATAAGATCATTTCAACGTTAGTGTTTTGTTGGAGTCCGAACATAATACAAAGGCAACGGTGACCATGAAGCTTCATATAAAGAATCAAACAATTATAGAAAAACTGAGATAAAGATCTTGGATTTCAGCATTTCAAAATGTGATAATAGTATGTATTATTATGTTTAGAGCATACTAAAATAAACATTATTTTTTAGAATGCCAATGTAAGAAATGTCTAAATTTAATATCAAATAATACACATCATACCTGTAATACTTGCATTGCATCTTTATTTCTTTATTCTTTGTTGTATTGTATTTCCCCTCACATTTATTATTCATTTATAATAGATACATTTTTTTATTTAAAACCTTTATTAATTTCCAAATTGTTGTGTTTGTTTGTAGATTTACGACAACAGTTACATATTCTACATGAATTTAAATTGATATGTATGTATTTCTACGTTTATATAGCTCTACAATTTTGTATCCATAACATTTTTGTAGATATATTTTTGTATATATTTATTGGATTTACCAGGTATTTATGATAATATCCAGTAAGTGCACAAAGCCACTTTAATCTTTAACCAGTTGACATTTACAGACAACTTCACAGGAGCAAAAATCTTTAAGTTGAGGAAAACTACATTTCATAATTGAACAATTCAGATGTTTATCATAAAAATGCTGAAAATAAAATTACAGGTGAGCAAATAAATCTTTTCTAGTTGAAAATATTGGATGTCGTTCTGTGCTTTAACCACACGGTGGCATCATGAGTTCAGAGTACAGGGGATGGACATTTTGTGAACTTGGTGTATTACAGAACAGTAACTTGACCTCCATCAAATTGTGCAATTTACCGAAAGGCTAAGGCAGGTTTGCAGAATTGAGTTAGCAACACGGAACCAATATTACTGTTATACAGAGCACTTTTATTCTGTGCTTTAGTCACTGACTGCAATAATCATGTATTGACAAGAAACTGAACACTTGCAAGAGTTTCATAAATCACGAATGACACCAGTCTATTTTTTTTACTTTAAAAAAAAGCTCTTCTGAAAGATTTAAAGTTAACTTGTCCTTTAATTTTAGCGCCTTATTAAATTAATTTAGTGAAATGTAGTATAACAGTTATTTAAACTTTATTAAATACATTATATTAATGCTGGTGCTACAATGTTAATGTAAAAACTTCACACACACCATGTATCACTCATGTATATTCTTTATAGAAGATTTATTTATTATAAGAAAAGAAACAACATCAATGTTTTTCTAAATTAGTTTATTTCATCCGAGATTTGACTATAATACATGTGCATCTATGTCTTAATATAGCATTTATTCTTTTAAAAGTTTCATTATGTGAAACAAATTTACATCATGTACTAATAAGAAAATACTGACAACTTTCAGTACAAATCTATACCTTAAGATTTATCTGGCAAGCTCATTATCAAAAAGAGAAATTGACACAAGATAACGCTTAAAAGCCCATTTTTCTAAGTCTCCTATAGCAGGTGGTCATAGATATATGGTCTTCATTAGAAATGTAAAGATATTCACAGTTTGTAAAATAGCAGGTTATATTCTTCATATTTCTAGTTCCAAAACAGTTTGAGGATTAAGTTCCACTAAAAAATGCTAATGGTCAAAAATAAAACACAAAAATGTGGAGATAATAAAAAATCGTGAGGTTTGTATGTCAGCTATAACAACGCCATTAAAAATACATATTGAGTGTGATTTGAAAATAAATAAAACTTTTGTGGATACAATTCCAAATCATGTGTAGTGGTTATTACCAAAAATAAATTAACACAGCTAAAAACTCCATTCAATATGTCGCTTGTACCTTGAAGATGAATGATCTGTATGAAGTGTGTATGGTTATAGCTATAGTGCGTGTGCGTGTGCTACCACGAGCAGGTTTTGGTAATGTACATGATAATTGTAAGTGTAAGTGCCATGAAAAGCTCTGTGTGAAATGAGCCGACATGCTCCCAGCATCCAGTGTTTAGATTTCTCATCAGCTGTATATGCAGGTGGGACAGCAGTATTTAGAAATGAAAGGCTATTTCGGCGAAATCTCAGACAGCAGGTTAGAACCGTAGGGTGTACAGTGAGGCACATCTCTCCTTTGTTGACACATTTTGTGATCTTACACTGAAGCTTACAGGTGTGTGCACAAAAATAATACATATCTTTGTGATACCCATGTGTAAGGACAAAAGGGTAAATGTGTACCTAATAGTTTCTTGAAAAAAATGCTTAGACAAAAAAAAGCTTAACGTTTGTTCATAAAGACATAAAGTCATTCACATAAGAGGTCATTTTTAGAAATCACAACTATATATGATGTTGGAAGGCCCACCCTTGCGTTACACAAAGGGTGGAGTGTTTGTAAAGGTGTGGAAGTTAGATACGGAAAGAAAGTGTGAACACGATTAAATGTGCATTATGAGAGTTCTGAGATCGAGATTTCAGGCAGGTGAGTTTGCAGAGCATATCTTAAAAACAAAGCTTTTTCTTCTGCTAAGAATGCTAAACATTGGCCCCCATTGACTTCCACTGTATGGACACAAAACCAGTGAGACATTTCTTCAAATACCATCTTTGTGTTCCACAGAGGACACAGTCATATACAGGTTTTGAACCACATAAGGGTAAATAAATGATCAGCATCCACAAAACCACATGTTTCTGAAACTTAACCCCATTGGGATGTAATTAGGGTTTGTCTGGTGCACTATGGACCCCCACAGGTACTTAAAAAAATGGAAAATAATATTCTGGCTGATGTTCAACAGTCAACAGTGTCAATCCGTTTTCCTTCTCTCTGATTCACTTGCAACACTTGAGGCTTACAGACACTCTTCATACATGAAACATCCTTGTGTCCACTTCAGAGTGCACAATAACATCATGATGTAGTTCTCTAACCTTCCAGCATGTGCAGTAGGTCACATGGGTCAAACAACCACAGAGAGCAGGAAAATAGCCCTTGTCAAACAAATAAAAGTGGTACAAATAAAAAAATACCATTATATGACAATAATCTTCTGTATTTTGGCTACGATTAAAAAATTGATAATGTACACAGTATCTTAACTGAGGCAGCAGTCTAAAACCTTACTGAAATGTCCAACTACGTTTTAAAAATGACGACGTTCTAAAAATATCCGTCTAGCCTCCAGAAATGTTCACGATCATCTTGCACACGATCGCTATTAGTGCTGTAGACAGGAAATGATGAAAAGCACAATTCAGCATTCCTTCTAAACTTGAATGGTACCATCAGAACCCAACTCTCAGTCGGGTTACCATGGCAACACAAAAGATGGGCAAGCCACCATAGTTTTCTGTCATAATGCTAGAGCACTCATAAGGGAGTGGTTGTCAAAGTCAAAGATTGTCATGATTCATACAGTGTCAAGTTTGTTCTAGGTGGCGAACACCCTGCAAATATCTGCATTTTCAATCGCTTACTCATGAAGCGGCTATTTTTGGTGATCCTGTAAAGTGCTGTGGTCTCCTCTCTGGTCCCACACTCACTGAATATTTCGACATGCTTTACTAGTCTTATGACACACAAAAGTATGTATCGGCATGTATTTCATGGGGTTTGTATCGGATCACTGTCTTACAGTGTGATAACCGTGCCATCTTCCTCTAGATTACGTCTCTCCACACCCCTGTCACGGCCATTCAGAGACCCCGTGCTGGCCCTCGTTGCCATGGTACCATTGGAGGGTCTGAGATTGAGGTGGGGTTCATATCTGGGCAGAGCGGGCATGCTAGAGCTGGCTGTTGCCCGTGCAACTGTATGTGGAATGAGTTTAGCCTCGCCGTTGCCTTCAATCACCAGGTCTTCATCCTCATCGCTCTCCTCATCCGGCTCATAGTTCTGGATAATATGAGATGGAGTCATTCCCATTGAGACCGGCGTGGAATAATTGTAGAAGCTTGCACTGCTGTTAGAGGATCGTCCCGAGCTTTCTGATGCGGCCCCGCCTCCGCTGTTGATGTTGCGTACCACGTTATTGCGCTGATTGGCCGGTTTGACGGTTATAATGAGGTTGTGGCTGTTTGCGATCATCATGTCCGTTACTTGGTCCAAAGACTTTCCAGCCACCTCGATGCCGTTGACCTCCAGCACTTCATCGTTGACGGCCAACAGGCCCGTGCTCTCTGCCAGGCCTCCGGGAACCATGCGGGAGATGAAGATGCCCGGAACCTTCTCCAGGCCTTGGGGCGTGACACGCACGCTGGAACCATCGCGTATGTAGAAGCCCAGCGGTTTCTCCTGGCCGTGTTTGTAGAGGCGCACTCGACGGTGTGTTTCTGGGAGGATGTCAACGTCGATGATGGAGGAAACTGGGCGGAAGTCTTTGGGCAGGCTGATGATGATTGGTGGCTTCTTCTTGTTGGCGTCTGGGCGAAGGAGTACTGCAGCGATAGCAGCGGGGGTCTTTTTACGGGTCACGCTGTCCGTACCGAATGCAGAATAGTCAGCCTCCTCTGCACAGGAAAGGGAAGAGAGAGAGAATGTTAATGTTAAGCTTGTGTTGGGTAATGTTAAAGACAGCATGAAATCAAGCTTTTTGTGATTTCCATGTCTTACTTTCCTAATGTAAAGTCTTTCTCTGAGAATGTTCATTCCCTAACACCATTTACAAACAAGTTAACAAGTAGCAAATCACATTTCATGGCTGTGACAAAACTATAACTAAAAGGGATAGTTCACCCTAAAATAAAACTTCTGTCATCATTTACTCACCCTCTTGTCATTTCAAACCTGTATGACTTTCTTTCTTCTGCAGAACACAAAAGAAGATGTTTAAAGAATGTTGGTACAATGGCGGTACTCATTGACTTGCATTGTTTTTGTGTCCATACAATAAAAGTCAATGGGTACCGATATTGTTCGGTTATCAACATTCTTCAAAATCAACATTCGACAAGAGAGTGTATAAATTACAGAATTTTAATTTTTGGGTAAACTATCCCTTTAAATAGTGCTGCATGATGTTGAAGAGAAATTTGATATGCAATACAATAATGCAGTTTGTAAAGTGTTATTTAAATTATATTAAAATATATATCAAAACTAAAATAAACATGTGTTTCATGTTGGTCTCGGAAAAGAACGGATAACAACAACTTCTGAACAGCCATGTTTGCCTGTTGCAGTACATAAAAAACTGAAACCACTGCGATATTGCGCACATTTGCGATTTTTCAATAATTTCAATATATTGTAAATCCCTATTTTACATCCCACTACTGTCAAGCTGTCAACTACCACATAATATGTTTTTTTTTGTTTACAGTAATACATTAACAGTGTTTAACTGTCAACACATCTTTTGTTTGTACAAACTGAGGTATGAGCTGAAACTAATTCCCATGGTAAAGGTTAGTTTGTAGTTAACTCAGACTTTTTTCTTTTTCTTAATTGTACTTAGAAATGTATTATTTGAGATTAGATTTAAATCAGAATGTTTAATTGAAATAGATAAAAATTCCAGCACATCACATGCTGATTATCTTAACATAACCGCTTTTTAAACTTCATCCTGTACACATTATCAAATGTGTTTCTGCTCTTGTTGAAATATTCCCACAGCCTTGTAAAGAGAGACTAACAGGGGATACCGTAGCAGTGAATGCCTGCTTGTTAGTTTCCCTCCGCCCCTCAGCTAATGTGTAATCTACTGTAAACCCAAACCTCTCTCTCACTTTACTGCCATTTATGAATTCCTCAGGGCCTTACTCACAGCCCGGACTTTCACCTGCAAGACATTCATACTCAAAATAAAATTATAATAAAATAGGAAGATGGTGGAAGATATATCTGGATTCTGGGAATGGTTATTAAAATTCTGAAAAAGCAGGAATCTGGGCGTTTAAAGCTATTTCATGTTTACAAAAAACAACAGGTCTCCTGTTAACTGAAAGAGAATAATGGTTAACCTGAGAGTTGTAATCATTAACGAAAACCACCCATGTTATGAGATTATTCCTAACATTGCAATTATGTTATTTATTGAGCTTTCTTATCCGGGTCAGACAAGGTTTTCTACTTAACTCAAGTGATGTGATTTCAAGGATTTTTACATGTATGTAACAATACACTGTTACAAAAGAAATCCATCATTTCTTTGTAGTGAGGCTAGTGAAAAATCCAAAATACTGACCTAACCTGACAGAAAAACAAAAACAAATCCATATGCTCAGCCCTTGTATTTTTCTTTGTGGTATTTGTTGAACCATGTTTAAAGAAATGAGACTTTGATCTACCACGTGATTCAAGTGAACATTTAATTTAGCTTAAATTGGGCATAACACACACACACGCACGCACGCACACACACGACTGATCCTCTATTCCTGTTCCCAACTGAAAACCACCAGCATTGTCCCTGTGTTTTGTTAGAATATGCATTCCTATGTTGAAATCTTAATCATTTGCCAACATGCCTTTCAAACCTGACATAATAAAAAAACTTTTTTTCACAGAGGTTTATTCAAAAACAAACGTTTCCAAGTAATAGCATGCACGCACAAGTCTTAGCTATGCGGGTTTGCTGGAGCAGTCAAGCATGTATGCAGATCTGTTTTCATCTCCTCCAGCACTCCTCTCCTCCTTCCCTTATCTGCTCCACTCTTCCACATTAAAGCATAACAATGGCTTTATAGTCATGTTGAAGGGCATCATGGGAAGTTCTCGAGGACCACTCAAACAGGCACACACTAGCTTTTCTGATAAGGCGAGTGCACATTGAAGCAACCCAACCTGTGTGATATACATATTATACATGCAGATGCACACAAACCTATTATTTTACTTCTTTAATGAAAGATCACAAGCTCTTTGTGAAACCTAATGCCATCACTATGGAAACCTCTGGTCATAATGACTCATTATAAACATGACATAGGCAGTCCTGTGTTCTAATGACACAAAACACACACATATGATACTCCTACATATGCGTATGCAAGCCTCATTTGATATAAACACTTACTATTGGTTTCTCTTAAATCATTAGATAGATACAGGCCACAGAAAGTGATCGCTTATCGAAGTACTACACTATTACTATATGATACCATCAACGAACTATGTACCGTCACAGTACTTAAGTACAAAGATAGCACATCCCATATGCAATACGTTGTAAAAATGTGATATAATAGAAGCTATATACATGCAAGATAAGGTATCTCAAAATTCAGTGCAGCAGAAACGTGACGCTGGATATATGTGACACCACTGGTTAACATTGAGCGGAACAACCTCACTTCCTATCAGAGGACACGAGGGTTCATGGCTAGTATGATTTGTCTGTAATGTCAACCAGTGAGATTTAGACTGCGTCACCTTAGTGAACTAAAGCCCTACCTTTCATTTTAGATGATCTGTATGCCATTACATAGAGTCTGCCCACATAGTTTAATGTTTATGAATGATATTGTAGTTGCACTTGTGATTCATTTATTCCACAATACAAGAGTCTGAATAAAGAGGTGTTGCCAAGATAAGCTAGTAAAACAATCATGTGATGTCAACATGGCCACCCCCATAAAGGCAGAACCACCCATTTGAAGTTATCTTATGTGTATACACATCATCACAACATAGTTTCTCATTTCTTTAGGTGTAAGTCTAAACTGTCGATTAAAAGCTTCCAAACATTCCCACCATACAAATAAAACAAGTCATACGACTTATCGGTTTCCGTCTAGATGTCACCTGATTCAGTTCATTGTTACTAAATAATTGAATATTCAGAAGTACACGGGGACGTGAGCAGAATCCCACGAGGGGTGTGAAAACAATAGAGATGGCACACCGTGCCTCTGCTCATGGCAAACTAAGAGACGGGTTCATCTCATCCAATATTCAGCAGCTTTGAGAAGACCTTATGAAAGCTCATGTTTCACATTCGTGAATGTCTCCATTCAGGCTTTTTTTTGCATGTGGCTACTGTGCAACTTTCTGTTTACTGTCTGACTCCACAAAGCAGCTCACAGAGAAAAGCGTCCAGATAATTGAGACCAGCAGCTATGACGGTATGACAGCATGCGTTGAACATTTCTGCTCCTTTAAGGTTAAATCTGGACGTCTCCCACATGGTGAGTGTGTGCCATCCCGTTCCAGTCACCGTGCAATAGCGGAGGGGGTGGAGAGAGTTATAGAGAGAGAGAAGAGAACCAGATTGAGAGACCAAAGGTTTACGGGTATAAAATATGTCAATACAAGTGAAAAATTTGAGAGGTGCTGCTATTTTGGGCTCGCTGTGTGCATACTTCAGCGGCAATACTGAGATAAAGTAAAACCTCTACTGATAACAGAGAGAGAGCAAAGCCTGGAGCTGTGAAACATGGGAAAAGCCCTCAAGAATAAGCCACACTTGAAAAATGTAAGAAGAAAAAGAGGATGAGAGGCAGAGTGTATGAAGCCCGTATGGAAATCATCTATCAGACATCAATAGTGAAGACCTTTATAATGTTAAAGGTCTTTGAGACATATTTACAGCCAAGGATAAAACTCTAATAAATATATATTATATAGGCTGTGCAGTGTGGTTGTTTAATAAGTGTGTGTGGGTGGAATGACTCCTGTCACATCACTACTGCCGCATTCATCAGTTTTATTCATGCTGACGATGCTCATTGTTCTCTCTCCCACCTCATCTTTATCTCTCTCTCCCTTTCTGACACAGTCACCGTCTCTCGGGGGCTTTCATGAGCATTTGGCTAACCAGGATGTGCTACTTCAGTTGGGCTCAATCTCTGAACGCATAGAGACACTGAACGTTTTGTGCTCTTAAATCCTTATTGGGACCCCCTATTTCTCAAGTTTCTTCAGGAAACGCACACCTTCACATTCTTGACAGAAGCAAAGGCAGACAGAGAGAAGTGCACAGGTAAAGGTCACATGGTCATGGTTGAGTTTTACTGCTTTGAGGTTAATCATACATAGCGGCATCATAAAGCACTAAAGCTGCACTAAAGTCACAGTCATCAGCATTCCTAACTTATGACAGAGGTAATACAAAATTCTTCCTCTGAAATACATTTAGGTTGGGTTTGGCCCATTAAGACCCAACACATATCATGACACTCTTCAGTCGTAGCCAGTTCATGGCCAGAATAATCTACAATGTTGACCAGACATTCTGCACTTTAGTCACGTGAAACGATAACAGAATGAGTACCTAAATATTAATTAAACATACAGTAGTGGACAAACGTGATCTATGGGGGGTATATATTGTACAATGTTTGCCTGTAATGCCTATTTAAGTTACATTAAACCATCAAAGTATGATGTGTAAGGTACAAAATAGACAACATTAAATTTAAGATACGAAATTTCTCAATCGATACGATAGCAGATTATTCAGAGTGATATCTGCAGATGCCGATAGTTTGGTGATTACATACCCTGCATATTAACTAAATATAGATTAAATTAATATTTCTAAACGTTACTAAATTATATAATGACTAATAATATTGAACATCAAACTGGTAATGTTTCTTAATATTTTCTATACAGAGCACAAATTCATTGCATTTTCTTGTCTTCTTGTGACTGACAGGATATATCAGCCGATAGCGTGAAAAATTGCTTTTATCGACCGATACCGATTATTGGCCAATATATATCTACTTAATATATTTAGCAGACAGCATTTCAAGGAATACCGTTTTAATTTGAATATCTAAACATGCATAGAAAAAAGAAATCTGGGAGTAAATGAAGCATACACGAACTACAATTTTATCTGCTATATTATTATTTGTTGACCCTCTCGTGGCAAAATGTATATGATAATTTTCTTAGGCTATTTTCTTTGTGTGTTGCCAAGACTCCTTATATTCTTCTCAAAACGGCTTCAGTTTACAATCCAAACATACCAATGCAACACGCATACAAAATGTTTGTTTAATCTTTAATAAAATATCTGAATAAAAAGTAAAGATGTCTAAAGTTAGACATCATTTTTGGACACTTGTATATGAATACAGTGATAAATTGTCAATGAAATATCATAAGAAACCAACCACAATACACGTTGGTATCGACACATCACTACATACTAAATTCTTCGACAAAAAACCCCAGCTAAAACTCAGCAAACAGATTTTTGTGAGTGCCTTGCCCTTGCATCCAAAACAAGACTATATTTTCCTACTAATAACACTTCCACCTATGTCTTCCTCTTTCGCTCTCTGGTCCCTCACTTCTACATAAACTTCTTAATTCCTCACACCCATCTGTAGCTGTGCTGTCTTCTCTAATCTAACCAGCAGAAGTGATCACAGTCTGACCACATTCCACACAATAAGCAGTGTGAGCCCTCCCCAATCCTACAGTTAACTGCCCCTTCCCCCCAAAAACACAGCATCATCCACCACACAGCATACCCTCCACCTCCCTTTTATCCCTGTTGGTTCATTTCCCCCCCTTCCCTCTCCGCTTCACTGACAACACAGGACCGATCGCATTTGCCCTCTTTTCCCAGCAGAGTGAGTGAAGTGTGTAGTTGTTGTGTTTTCCTCTCCACACTCAAAGCATTCCACAGTCACCCCACATCAGGAATTTCATCTCCCACCTGTGCCCACCCTGTGGGAAACCAAACAGGTCTGGGGCACCACTGACTACCCTAGTTTTTTTCCCTGCTATAATAGTCAATAGTGCCCCAGAACTGTTTGGTAACAAACATTCTTTCAAATATCTTTCTTTCTGTTCAGTATGCTTTACAATTATGTAATGTCTACGAAAGCCAGAACGGTAACGTGTTATGCCGTGGTTAGAAAAAAATAGTTTGGTGAACTCTGACCTGTGAATTGATGCCTTGTGACCAATAGAATATTGATACACCGGTGTAACCCTTTCAGTTGGACCTAATTATTATAACATTGTACAATCAAATTTTGTATAATACAAGATTAAAATAACAAATACAGCAATAAATGTAGACCTAAACCACTCTGCTACCTCAGCACGATGACATAACAGTGTTTCTATCTCGGCGCGACATTCCCTGACCCTGGAATTCCTCTCTTATTAAAGCGGCTCCTCCTAAAACAGAAACCGCAATAAAAGCTGCAGACGTCACTGGTGTCAGTGAAAACACAAACCCACCCCTGTGCCCTGATTCAGCCTGCTGATTCAATGAATGGAAAAGTAAACAAATTTGTGGTTTCAGGAAATAGAGAGGCAGAACAGAAGCGAGAGCGACAGCGAGTGATTGGATTTTCAAACATGTGTCACGGCATGAAACTATTCACCTACGTAGAAATGCTTTTCTGAACCACACCCTTGTAAGTCAGGTGAGACCAACGGAGAGGTTCCCAGAAACACACTGAGAAAACTATGAAAGGAATGGAAATGTGTAATGAATGATCCAATAAACGTAATGAAGGAGCTAATATTAGGAACAGTCTGAGACAGCAGGTGTAATTACACAGAGCAGACTAATAGTATTAAATGACTCATCAATTATTAACGTGAAACTACAAAAGAGAACCTGAGTCGGAGTCGCATTGTCAAGTTCGAAAGACACGTAATTGATAACTTGTTTACAAGTGACAATTATGTTTTTTCAATATTGTACATACCTCAAACATTTCTGCAATACGGTTACGATTAGATTAATTTATCGATATTTTTATATTATGTGCCTAGTTTACACAAGCAGTTACATTTGTAATAACTCACAAATGTAACTCTTTAAAAATTACACACTCTCTGTCCCAACTGGGACATTAACAACAACAAACTAACAAAAAAAAGACATGACGTGGAGAGTATTAAAGTAAAGGTATCTTATAACGATATTTTACGTCTGGCATCGATGCATCGTATCATTCGAAATTTTATCGATGCTTCGATGTATTGATATACCCCTAATTAATAACAATCAGAAAGTTAAGAAATTAATTTAATCTTTAGAATCCGTATCTGTATAAGCAGATATCACTTTTCTTGAATAATCGGCTATCGAAACGGCGGAGAAATTTACTATCAATGTGTCTCTACAGAATTTATTTGTTATAATCATTGAAGTATATTTTAGTATGCATTCATAAAAAGAGAAAATAAGATGACATAGCTTTGTTGTTAAGAATCGATTTAACTATAGTATCCAAAACTATTATCCATCTTCATCACTTGATACGTTTTTTTTACTACAGTAACATTATAGAAGATTTTATTCAGTCCACCCCATTTACATTCATGACACAGATGGTCTCAAAGTTATGTGCTAAAATTTAAATCATAAGGTTATGTATATGAATGTAGGCCAAACCCGAAGCATAAGTGATGTATTTAGTAATGGTGATGCCTGACCTAACAAGTACTACTGACGATTACGTTAACCTGACCCATCTGTGCTTAGTTTCACTAGAACACCAGATCAGCAAAACACATGGAGGTGATGGAGTAAAGGAATCATTCGCTAAAGAACTAAAGAATGAGTAGGAGGGAATGAGACGAAACACAGAGTAAAGCGACTCCCCGACAGCTAGCAAGCAGGATGTCTGATCAGGAAAGCACATGATGCAAATAGGCACGCAGGTGCCAACACCCTTTAAGCCAGCAAACACTTCTCCGCAACAGTTGGCTATGCTAATGTCGCGTGTGTTTCAAATGTAGCCACCCCAGCATGCTCCAATCACCTCTCAAGAATCCTATGTCATTCATTCCAACCAGCTTGGGCCTCTTCACAGATGCCATGGCAACAGGTAAACAAGAATGGAAATTACGTATCGTGGCTAACCTGAAAAGAGAGCGTGTAACGTGGTACAGGCCACCTATAGAAACACTTAAACCATCTGTTGCAGTGTTTTGATGTACACATGCCATTTAGCTTCACTTTATCAAACAGCTCCATTAAAGATCCTGCGAGCTGAGCTCAAGTCAAGCCACTTGAAAATGCAAAACAGACCAGGACAGAACAAAACACAGATTTCCAAACACAGACGCAGAGCACCACTCAAGAATGTTTCAGACCAACCCCCAACCCCCATGTGAGCTCTTACCACAGTGAAGGCTATTTTAACCCTGATCACTGAATGAGGCCCATGATAGCAAGATGCTGCACAAATCTGCTTTGCATTCAGTCTTAAAAGTGTGGAATAGTAAGGAGGATCTTTTAACAGAAATGCAATATAATATACATATTTAGGTTTTCAGAAGTGTATAAAGACCTTACATAATTAACCATGTTTTTATTATTACCTTAGAATGAGCTATTTCTATCTACATACACTCCATTTACATTTACATTTATGCATTTGGCAGACGCTTTTATCCATTACATTGTACTATACATTTTTGTACATTTTGTATAGTAAGCAAGTGGGGGTTAGATGCCTTGCTCAAGGGCACCTCAGCCGTTACCCGCCAGCCCTGAGAATCAAACCAGCAACCTTCTGGTCATGAGTCCAACTCTCTAACCACTGGGCCACGACTGCCCACTCCAGGTCTCTACAGTAGCCCTAAATGGACAAACTGCTCTACGGCGCGCGTTTCATAAACACGTTATCTCATTCGGCAAAGAAGTGAAAACGTGATGACATCTTTGTCCTGTGTCAGCCACCGTAGTGCTCTGAAAGGGAGGGGTGAGTGGTGGAGTGAGTCGTTGGTTGCAATTGGCAACCTCACCACTAGATGCTAAAATCTCCACATTGCTCCTTTAATATAGGGCACGTTTATGTGGTTTAAAGCACTAACCTCAAATCACACCGGAGACTGTGATGCACAAAACATTAAATGTGAATAAGATACTAGTCCACATTACACTTTCTACTCAGATACCTTGTTAGGGCAACATCACATGTACTGTATCCCTGTAGAAAAAGCAACCTTAGAAAACACTGGAAAATGGCAGATGGAGTCAAGCAAAACAATGGCTATAAATATACTTCATTAATATACATACTATATATTTTCAAGAAATATTAGTGATTCTCATTTCTAGCATGCTTTAAATAAAGAGCACTATTCATGGCCACTGTGCTAATCCTTCTAAATCAGTCACTTAGAGCATCCCGTTTCAGTCGGGTCACTGCCTTTGTAGGTTGTAGACAGCAAGAGTGCTCACTAGTTTTAAAACAAAGCTTCTGTCAGCTTATACCATATATCTATGCCACTTCACCTATGTACTGTTTAGGCTACACAGATTAGCCTCATGTGTACATGAGGTTTAAAAGTGGGCGGGTCTTAATGTGTGCTTCCGCGTCACATACCCTCCCATAGCAACAGGTCACAGCATGGCGCCACTGTCGACCGTGTAATTGAAACACAGGCCACACAGTGTTACACAGTGACCCCTCTAATCTCAGCCAACAAAGTAGCTTACCATCCATAGGTCATATGGCATGCTAAAACAGCTTAGAATGGGGCACCCCACAGACAGGACGCCCAACTGGGGCCAAAACACACAACCGGGAACCTATAACTTAACACTGCTTTTTAAGTGAGCTTTGGTGAGGGGTTAAAGTCAAAATATTTTCAACCCGAATTAAGAATCACACGGAGTTGAAGAATAAAAATAATATCTTAATGGAGATTATGCAACAAACTAAAGCTATGTAATGTCCCTTTACTCTTTTTTTCCCTTTAGATTTTGAATACAGTGACTTGTCTGACATCATGTACCCTGAGACTACATGCACTGTCACATTATAATCTGATAGCATTGATATATAAACAAAACCACCACTTCTGGTCTGACAACTTCCTGGACCAGTCATCACCCCCCCCTCCATGTATGTTATCAGTTGAAACAAATTTTTGAACATCAACAATTTTAGAGCCGTACATATTTTCATCATACAGATTACCACAGCTGTAAGCTATTATTACAGATATAAACACAAATGAGGCAGTGTATTGCTGTGCGAGAGGCATATGGAGTTGAAGTTTGACCGGTCGTGAGGGACCGGTGACCCACTTCAAACACAACCCTCACCTTTCCGCTGCAAGAAAAGGCGGAGCATGGGCGCTGCCATGGAGATAGCTTTGTGGTAGTTGTCATCGTTGTTGATTGGCAGCAGGTCGCCATGGACATCGGCGTAACCCACGAGCAGGTCCACGTTAGGGATCCGGTGCACATGCTGGAGCAAGCCGTAGAACTCATCAAAACGTCCCGGCTTGGACCGGTCCAAAGAGAATCTCCTGAATTCCGCTCCAAACTTGAAGAAACATCAATACATGTTAGCAAAGAAATCGGCAAGACAAGTTAAACTGAAAGTTAAAGGGTTATTTCAAAGGCAAACTAAAATTACACTGTTTTACTCACCCTCAAGCCATCTTATAGGTGTATATGAACAATCAAAGAACTGCTCGACATGGCTCTGTGGTCTTCTGAAGCGAATCGATGTGTTTGTTTAAGAGAAATATCCATATTGACAACGTTATTAATGGTAATGTATAACTTCCGTTATCCCTCGACTGCGCATTTCTCTTAAACAAACGCATAGATTCAGGAGACCTTTGTAAAAGACCACAGAGCCGTGTTGATCGATAGATGTACTTTTTGGTGCTTCAAAAAAACGTTTACCATTCACTCCCATTCTACCGATTGGAAGAAAGTCATATACACCTAGAATGCCTTGAGGGTGAGCAAAACATGGTGTAATTTTAGTTTGCCTCTGAAATATCCCTTTACTCTATTGAACAAAGATTATTACTGTGTAACTACAGAAAAAAGAGTCTTTGTTTATTAATAGCGTGTCATTTGCAACATATGCATGTTGACACAGACATAATAGGTTCACAAATAATAGGTTATTTTTATATAGGTCTTTTAAAAAAAATTGTGAAACTACAAATGGTCTATAGCTGATTCATAACAACTTAATTTAGACTAGCAGCATTTTTACTGTCTCAGGACAATAACAGGCAAAGAAATCTGCTGCAAAAAAAAAGACAATAACTGGTCAGATTAGATGATGCAGATTGTTTAATGATTTGTAATAAGTTAAAAAGTGATGTCTAATGTGATAGGAAGCAAATGAACAATGTATGAACAAAGAACAAAATCTACATTGAGATGGGTCTAAAAAGTTGTTTAACAATAACACTGTCAGAACCGAACAAGTGCTCATATTGTAATGGAATTGTCCACCAAGACAACATTTTGACAGAATTTATACAAAAAATGTAATGTAACACGCTACATGTGAGAAAAAAAGTGTTTGACACGCAGATTGAATTACAAACAGTTATCTTCGCATACATTTTACAGAGATGACGTGCGGCTTTATGTTTGATTTAACTTCAGAACAGTCAATATTTAATTTCCTCAAACTTGATCTCGTGCTTTGTTTTGGAGGTCAACTTTTCCGAGGCAAATGTTCATCAGTTTGTTGTTTTTAGTAAATAGTAAAAGGGAGGATAACATTACCTTCAGACATCACTCGTTTGATAACACTTACATAACAACTTAAAGTATATAACTTGACATGACAACCATAAGATAAGCAAGTAACTGTCAAAACAGACAATCGCTCCATAACAACACATAACGTTACTCATATCTACGCAATTGTGTTCTCGCAAGTACGGTTGATCAAACTCACAATGCGAGGTTGACAAAACTTATCAGGGCCATATAACAGTTAACCAAATCTTAACATCTTACCGTTAACGTTAAATCTCTCACTAACATTCGTCTGTTCTTTGAACACTAATGTAATGTAAAGTAATTGGCCCGTGGGCTACACGCACCTTGCTCTTCACCTCCACGGCGTTTAGAGTTCGGTTGCTCGACACTCGGTGGTTTTTGTTCATCTTTCGCAAACTGAACCCCGCCACAGAAACACACTTGCCCTCCCGCGGGCTGCGCTCATCCGCCTTCAGCTCGGATCCGTCCAAAACGGCTTTTCTAGGTTTAATCCGGTTAAAGGCGCGTATCTCGCGACAACTCCGTGCCTTTGCTTGTGTTGTTATCCGAGTCGAGTAGCAACGGCGACGCCTGTCAACTGAACGTGCTCCGAAACTCTGCCGTAACCCTGCCTCTCACATGCACACAGACGCACTCACCCACGCTCTGCCACATAGTACTGGACGGCCTGTCTGTGACGCTGCATGCACCCAGGAAACGCTCCCGTCAAGCGCGCCCCCTCTGGCCACGAAGGAGATTGTTTATGGTAAGGAGCGGAACGCACTCTTTCCAGCCTCTGCCTTTATTACAAATATATAAGAACTTGCTTTATTTAACACTTTGAACACCATGTAAATGAGGTAATCATTAACATGTAATAAAAGCTACATCAAAGCTCCATTGTACGGTAACCACGTGACACCATCACAGTACTATTGTACTTCAACTTTGTTGAATCAATTTCGTTATGGTAAAAATAATATGCACATTTTTTTGCTCTTACACTGAAAAGAAAGATTAAGGATTTTTAGCTTCATCGTGTCAATGATGACATCTTTATCAACTTTTTTCAGTTTTACTTCTTTACTCATTTGCATAGAATAAAACAGTACATCTGGAATTACTCTGTATATGTTTAGTCATACATATATGTTTATTATATAAATACATATACATAATGCTTTAAGATTAGCAACAGACTGCAAACAAGTAGGCTACAACTACAATATAATATTGAAAATAAATGTGACCCAGTCTTTAAAAACCCAGCTTTGTGATTTACTATTTTCTACATAAAATCATTCTACATGATGTAAAGAACACTCTGTTAAAATATATTCTTGATATCTTTAATATTGACTGAGTACGACCATGTCAAAGATAGAAATTATAGTAACATTAATGGTTGAAAACAAAGTTTAAAGCTGATTTTTAAGACCTTAGCCAGGTTTTCCCATAATGGGTCACAAATGTGTACAATGTAATGAAATATGTCTGTAGGTCATTTTCTTTATTGCAGTCTCTTGTTTTCTTCCAAGCAGAATTTGTCCTTAAGAGCAATTTTATTTATACAGTATGGTAAAACTTTGAAATGTAAATGTCAAAAACAATGCAACTCCATGAACACTACTAATTATCTCACTTTGACCGCTATTTTGTAATCTGTATCTAGTCGATTAGATATCATTTTCAGCAGCTGATAGATATTTTAATGTAAAATATAAGAAACTGCATCAAAAAAGTTGAAGTTCAAGTAGCATCACATAGCGACATCTGGTGTCAAGATTAGAGTACAACGTTGACGTTTATGCTATGCCGTACCTGTAGAGGGCGATAACAGACTTCTATCGTGCGATTCCCGCTGTGGAGGAAGAGAGTCAAGAGTAACGAATAATATAAAGTAGGTAAACGCGTTTATTAAATATTTGCTTAAATGATTTTGAACTTTGTCCAGCAGAATTTTATATTTAGTCCGATTATATTATTTAACAAGTTTTGAATTTGAGATTGTAGCACAGTGTTGACAGGTGTCGTGATAGCCAATATGTGTGCTGCTAAAACCTTGCTCGATAATGTTATGACAAACGTATTTGAAATGCTTAAATGCTTAGATCATGAACAGTATTGTTCGTTTTAAGCCCATTTTAAAAATTGTTTACTAAGGTTATTTACTACTCGTTTTTCTGCTTTATCATGTTATTGTTTTCCAATGTCAGTATTCATTTTTCTTCTATTTTTCTATTATTAGAAATCTTTGTCATGACAACAGTCCAAGTGCCTGAAAAAACAGTTGATCATGTCCCACCTGAGACCTCATGGATCTCCTCGTGTCCTGGTGGTCTGTGGGAGGTGCACCGAAGATGGCTTGGACCAAGACTACGAGGGGACAGTACACCTTTGATGGGGTCACTTTGTAAAGTGCAAGTGAGAAGAAAGAGTGTGGCAGAGGAAAACACACAACAAACTTATTCTATTGTGCATGAATTAACAGCCGTTGTTGATTCAAGCGAGCAGACTACCTCATATGCTTGCTCCCAGGATTCTGTACTGCAGGTTCCATTGGATGAGTGGTTTTTGTTGCGAATGGGAGAGGCACAGTGTGACATTATAGAAGGCTGCCTGGAAGGGATGAGGGCTGGTGAGATGTGTGAGGTAAGGGCAATTCAGGCTTGTACAGTATGTGTCTATAGTATGTGCATGTGTTTTATGCATGTGTAGAATGTGCATGTGCAAATTATATGTATGTGTAATATTGCCATTTTGTCATTGCAGTTCACAGTAAATGCCTGGAATGCAAAGACTTTCAATGCAACGGGCAGTGATGCAGATGGTCCCCAGACTGGGGAGGAATTGTTTCAGCAATTTCTCTGCTTCACACTTCAGCTACACTCATTAACCTCTGGGCAAGAGTCATGGCAGATGACACCGGGAGATAAATGGGCTTGGGTGCAGTCTTACAAGCAAAGGGGCGGTCAGCGGTTCGGAAGTGGAGATATCTGGGGGGCAGCAGACTGCTACTGCAGAGCTGTAAAACTGGCAATAACTTTACAGGGTCAGACCCGGGGAAATGCAGAAGCAGAGAAATATAAAGAAGATATGGATGAAGATACCGCTTTGGCATCATCCAGTGGTGAGGATAAAGATGAGGCAGAAAGTTCTGGTGACTCCCATACACCAACTGATGAGGAGTATAAAACTGTAAAAGCAGAACTTCACTCCAATCTTTCTTTGTGCCAGTTTAAGCTAGGCCAGCTTGAAAAAGCAAGAGACAGCGGTGTGAAAGCAACCGAGCTGACCCCAGCGAGCACGAAGGCCTGGTACCGGCTTGGGCAAGCTTGCATGCAGCTTGGGGAATTAGAGGAGTCCCGTGAGGCCTTCGGAAAGATACTGGAACTCCAACCTGATTCTACATCAGCTCGCACTGCTTTAAAACAAGTCAACTCCAGATTAAAGGACTTAAATAATAAACTTGGTCAAAGGCTAAGCAAGATGTTTTACTAGGAAATAAAAGATAAGAAGGGTGTTTGTTGTAGTCATGTTTGAAAGCTGAGAATCTTAGAGAAAATAACATGTATGTCAATTTTGGATAGATATTAAACGGTGAGTGTTCAAGTAAATATTATATTAACGTGTCACTGCTGCTCTGTGTTGTATTATTATTATTATTATCTCACTTTGAAACATCTATAAATTATACTTCTGGGCTTTTCTTATACTGTAACTCAATTTCAATTTTCAAAACTTGAAATGTTTATTGTATGGATAGTGTGTACATACTTTCTCATTTCAATGTTAAAATTTCCATTCACTTGGAAGCGAGTCAAAAATGAGTATTTGGGACATTTACTGAATGTAATTTGTTTTATTTTTTAAAAAGGATATACTGTTTTGTTGTAAACCTTTAATTTTTTTATTCTAGGTTTATAACTTCTGTGGAATGCAATCATGAGGCAAGCATTATTGACATTCTGGAAACTTACAATAAAAAGTTTATAAGCATTTATTTATTTAGCAGATGCTTTTATCCAGGACAATATGCAAATGAGGAAAGATAGTAGGAATAGAGTTAATACAGATTTTCTCAATGATAAAATACAGAAATTCACACTTAGCCTGTATACATTAACTCAAACATGAATTGCATTGATTGTGAGACCAGTAGCGTCACGTCTTAAGGTGGATGCAGCCAATCAAAACATGTCAGAGAAGGACATTTTGTAGACCATAGACTTGGCAAAATAAACTCATAGGCAGAGATGGGCAGTATTTAAATTATGTATTTAATTACTTTTGTGTATTTTGTCATTTAAAATATATTCAAATATGTCATTTTATTCTTGCATATACAATAACTTTCATCACCAGGCAGGGATAGCACCTCTGTTCAGAAATTGCTGAAAATATTTTAAGACATATTTAAGTATACCTTTAATTCCTTTAAACCAATGACCAATTTAAATAAATTCCATGTATACCATTTGCAATAATATGGTCAAACAAACTTACATTCCAATACCTCCATTAAAACACATAAGATGCTTAACTAAAGACTGACTTAAAAACTAGGCAATTAAAACAATTGCATTGGTCTTATTGATATAATTGTAGCAAAACATTCTCTTCTAATTTAATAGCAACAGTTTGGGAAGAGCCCTTTTCTATTCCATCATAACAATGCCCCTGTGTATGAGACAAGGTTCAGAAAGAAATAATTGATTCAGTCAGTGTGGAAGAACTTGACTGGTCTGCATAAAGCCAAGTCCTGAACCCAGCTGAACACATCTGGTGTCATTTTAAATGCAGACTTTGAGCATAGAACTCATCACCAAACACTAATGACTTGTGCACAGGAGTCGTCATTTTGGGACAGGAAAAGGGCCTTTTGAAACAGTTTTAAATTGCATTTCTACAAATGGCATTGTAAGGAATTTTGTTTCCATCTCTGTTGCAACAGTTTTGAAAGCACCTTTATTCTGTTCCAAATTGGCTGTACCCCTGTGTACAAGCCATTAATGTGGAGTGATGAGTTTTGGGCTCAAAGACTGCATTTAAATTCGCACCAGATGTGTTCAGCAGGGTTCAGGACTTGGTTTTATGCAGACCAGTTAAGTTCTTCCACACTGACTAAAACATTTTTTTTCTTTCTGAACCTTGTCTCATACAACTACGAACAGCTTATGTATTTTATGTTCTTATCTTCGCATAGCGCTTTCTATTTTCCTAGATATATTATTTACTTAATGATCATAATATCTAACACCTCCCGCCCACATAATCCTAACACCTAATGTTAGTGGGGAATGGGGGAGTCACCACACCGGCCTGAGATTGGTGGGCTAGATCGTGTGTCCAAAAACGTGTGGTTCTGCGGGCCTGCAGCTAGATACTAATTGCGTCTCGAACCACGAGTGGGGTCGCACAGGGGAAATAAGAACGACGTTAATTTGACATTTATTCATTTGGCAGACGCTTTTATCCAACGCGACTTACAAGTAGGAGAGCATAAAACATTTTGTCAACATGCTAAACATTACCGATAGTTGACAAGGCAAACGTTATGTTACAAGGAGGATTAAGCTGAAGTAAGCAAGGGAGAAAATGAACAACATGAAAAACAATATTTTTTTAGTAGCCAAAACGTAAACCGTTATTGGTTAGTTAGTACGCCCCACATCCATTTTCTCACGCAATTCTTCTGGGGTGTGTAATGACATTTGTGAAATAAATGCTCAAAACCCTATCTGTAGTTTGGTGCTGCTGAACTTTTTTGTCACATCTCAGCGGTCTAGCAGTTGACCGCAATGTCAAGAAGGTAAGTATTGTTTTACTTCGACAAATCGTTTGCTGTTTTCCTCAGTTGTAAGTAGCTTTGGATAGAAGCGTCTGCCAAATGAGTAAATGTAAATGTAATGTAATAAGGAAGGTGGCCAGTGTAAGAAGGCGGGAGTTACTGTTTACAGAGCCGAGCGGTGACCAATCAAATCAAAGAGGATGCAACGCATGACGTAAGTGGCTAAATAGTTGAAATTTAATAATTTTTGGATCTCACTCTAAACTAACCTCAAATGTTGTCATTTCGCAAAACAATACGAGTTTGTACCAGCCCCCCCCCACACACACACACATATCATTCATAAATACAATACAACAATCTAAATATGTAGTGGCTGGGCTTATCTAACTGCTTAAGATATGATGCATATAGGCCGTGATGCATATAGTTTGCATCCTTCTAAGGTTGCATTTGTTGGCTGCTTATGTCATCATGAGTGTCTTATTTTAGAATATTAATGATTATATATTTGCCCATTATTCTTAATAAAGCATAAATTGTTGTAATATGTTTATGACTTAATAAGCCAGGCTTGATGATGTATGGAGCCTGCAAATGCAACTTCTGGAGGATTCAGCCTTGAGAGAAAGATGAGGCCCAGAAAATTCTCAAAATTCTTTGCATTCAAGGCTCAGGAGCCCCAAGTCTGGCACAGCACATTGGATATGAAAAGTGTTTTAGCCAAAAACATAAATCGTTGAACTTTGCGTTTTGGAGAATGTAATTTTTTTTAACAAACAATGTTTTCTAGAACAGCACTTGCTGCCTTAATCTGCGTCTTTATTAGTCATTTAATTAAATTAAACTGAAATTTCTGTATATATTGCTTTTTACATTGATGGATTGTTTACAGCAGCTTTACATATGCATACACATCATACCCCTTGCCTTGTGACCTCATGTTCAGTGAGTATAGGTCAGAACAACAGCCTTAAATCCCAACCGTTGCAGTCGGCTGTCTCTGTGGCGCAATCGGTTAGCGCGTTCGGCTGTTAACCGAAAGGTTGGTGGTTCAAGCCCACCCAGGGACGATGAGTTTTTAATTTTTATATATTCTATGAAGGATTATTTAAAATCGGGCTGTCACAATTATTAAATGATCGTCTCATCGCAGTTATTTGACTTTGTCGCAATTATTTCAGATAACCGCAATTATTGTGTATCCTTGGAAAACAAGGGTGATCTGCAGTATCTGCTGCTTTTTACATCCACTGTCCTTAATCTGCACTTACTGTTACATTCAAATGACATTTCCCAATCATTAGAGTTGTATTAACTTTGTATTTTTTTTGTTTGTTTCCAGACTTGCTGCATCTAAACAGCAAGACCCTCATATCTGTGTTAAGGTCTCTCTACAGTAAATAATATTAGTTATTTTCAAAATTGTCACATTTCTGAAGTATATATTTTCTTCATTGAATAAATTAATTGTCATTAATAGTTGTATTGTCAACCTTAAAACAGAAAATTAATCGCAATTATTTAATAGACAATTAATCGTCAGCATTTCTGCATATATGCATTGCTTAATTAAATTAGCAATTGTAATTTTGTAATTGTTTTTTTGGCCCAGTTTCACAGTCAAGGCTTAGCTTAAGCCAGGACTATGTCTTAGTTAAATTAGGATAATTAAGTTGCTTTAATTAAAATGCCTTCTAGAAAAACAACACTGATGTGCATCTTGAGACGAAACAATGGCAATGACATATTTTAAGGTGTCAGGGCAATTTATTTTCAATTAAGACAGCTCAAACTTTGACCTTAGTCTGGGACTAGCCTTAAGCCTTGTTTGTGAAACCAGGCATTTATTTATTTTGTCTAAAAACACCTAAATTGCTTTGGTACTTTAATTATAAGTGAATAAAGTGAAAGTGAATTATCGTCATTGATGAATGGCCAGCTATTGAATACAGTGCCTAGAACAGTTTTACCCTTTACCTGAATAAACAGTGACACTTTACATGGTGCATCATTTTGTCCTGACTAGGGATGAAACGATTACCGATTTCACGATAAACCACGCTAACATGTCCTTACGGTAAGGATTACCGTTTAAAATGTAATTATCATCAAAACCGGGTGTGATTAGCGCGATTTTGACAACTCGCTGTGAAAGCTGCATCTGTCTGATTCAGGCGCAGCATGCGACGTTGTTTTTTGCACGAGAAGATATGGGGGAAGGCAGTGACAGCGCTCGGGAGTCCTGATGGCAATTTAATCGAGGATGGTCAGCCTGTCTGTTCTTGCAAAAAGAAAGTCGCAGCAAAAGTGGAAAGCGCGTCAAATCATATTTGTGAACACCACCCGCTGTTATATAGCAATGTAAGGCATGTAAACTTTTACCTCAATACCAAAACTAACTTGGCCAAGTAATTGGACAAAAAAAATTGATTCGAAATGAAATACTTTATTATCTCACTTGTAGTTAACGCAAAGCTTTGCGAAGAAAAGTTAGCATCAAGTGGCATCGCGTCTCCACGGTGATACATGCGTATGGATGTGCGCTGTTTTAATGCGTTTGCGTTGCTATTGACAACAGAATCACGCATTCCTGTAGTTTACTCATCCTGATTCCTGACCCAAAAATATTTTGTTTATATAAAGTGTGTGGGTGTGCGTTTGTGAGAAAGTGATTTATTATTTTTATTGATAATAATAATATTCTATCACACACACAAGTGAGTAAATCTTATTATTAATGATAATAGTAATACATTTACAGGGCTTTAATGTTTATGCTTAAACTTGCATAATTTGTAATAACATAATAGCATCTATTACCAGAACAAATCCCTTAATTTAGGCAATAAATATCTTTCTTTAATAATTTTGATTACACATGTAATTGTTGTTTTTCAAATAAAACTTGAGATGTTCAGTGTTTGTATCAGTACTTTTTAAACATTTTCATCTCATTTGAACAAAACCATGATAATATTGATAACCGTGGTAATGTTGGTCACTATAACTGTGATGTGAAATGTTCATATCGTTACATCTCTAGTCCTGACACTGTCTTGGTGAGTTGGTCCTGGTTTTTAGGCCTTTGGCAAGGACATATAGCATATTTGGCAGGCTATAAAATCCTTAACTGCTTGGTAAAGAATTTATCATTTAATGCAGCACATTTTGTAGAGGAGTTAACATTACATGGCTCCATAGTCATGTAGACAAGACTCCACTGAAGAACAACTTTGTGAACCTACAACATTTACATTCCGTGCAGCTCCTCTAGGGGGCGATGGAGGATCTACATTTGAAATAATTTTGTTTGGAGGATGAGGGGTTTCTCCAATGACAGGTTTATTGGGATGGTTTTTTCTTTGTGAACTGTAGGGTTCATGAAAGCTGTTTGCATATACAAATGTTTATTAAATTAAACCTGCACAAATTTTAAAGTTATGAACATTTAAATAGGGGGGTTAATGTGGCTAATAGACTGCTGTTATTGGTAACTAACTCATTGCGATTAGTATGGTCTCCTTAACAAGGTTAGGAAAACCGCTAATATGAAAATGTCAGTTTTATCACAATTTTCATAACCTGCTTGAATGATCTTGATTTGTAAATTTGTTGATTTTGTGTTTAGACAGGTCCTGTTAAGTTTCCTAGGAAGAAACCTACATAAGGTATGTAATGCAGGATTTTCACATTTTCTGAACATGTTTTTAAGTTAGAAATTTGGTGTACTTGTAAATGTTTCCAGAGAACTTCTGCCTGGTTATGAAACAATTGTTTCAGCCTGCGTAACCAGTTGTCTCTGTGGCGCAATCGGTTAGCGCGTTCGGCTGTTAACCGAAAGGTTGGTGGTTCGAGCCCACCCAGGGACGGAAGGCTTTTTTTTTTTTGCATTCATGTCAGTGATATGTGTGATGTTATGTTGACAAAAGCATTCTAATAGGGTAAGAGACATTATTATCAAACTGTGTGTGTGTGTTGCACGCACGCCCCGGTGGGGACGTAAACCAGAATGCACACCAACTCATGGAGACCCGTGTCACCGTGGGGACCTCAGCTTATAAATCGTAAAGTGATAATTTTTTGAATAATTTTTTCAAATTGCATAATGTTCTCTATGATCTTTAGGTTTAGGGTTAGGGAATAGAATAGACAGTTTGTACGGTCTAAAAATATTACGCCTATGGACTCACTTTTTTATTTTGTTTTTATTTTGTCCAATGAACATTTTAAATATATATTTTTTTTGAATGTCAGTTTCTGTATTAAACAGATCTGTGTTGTTGCTGATGTATTTTTTTTTTTTGGTAAACACTACCTTTATTATAAAGTTGACCTCTGCCAGATGTATGCTAGTGTTTATTTATTGTGCTTATTTGAATATCCTTCACTGTAGGATAACATTTACAAAAAAAACAGTTTTAAACTAGTGAAACCACTATAACAGTTGTGTAATTACACCTTTTCCCGAACCTTACAGTTTGTCACTTTAGAATAATACGATTTTATCTGCATTCTGAGCAGTTTGAGATATTAAGCTTCAAAGTTTATGCATTTCATATACAAAAACTATATGGGGAACAAATCTTTCACACACATAGTTTTCAAGAATCATAAAGAGTTTACTTATAATTTGTTTTAAAATGCATATAATGGGGTATATGCACACGGAGCGATGACGTATTTCTGCAAAAATCTCAGCCAGCTTCATTATTTCTGGTGCACGCAGCATCCATAGAGAACATTTTTCACTCGGCCGCTTCAGGATGCATGTAGGATTACGGTCAACAACGTAAATCAAATTTTTCAAACACTACGTCATACATCAACAACCAAATAGAAGTGCGTCAAGCTACATCCACAAATATAAAAAAGTCCAAATTTGCTTGATCACAGAGGCACATGAAAATGCTCAGCTGTGGTGCTTTTGCTTTGCTGAAATTCCATCGTTTTCTTACTAAACACATTGTTATCACTTGGTGAAAAATGACCTCACCTCTATAAGAGCAGATGTGGCTTAGCTGGCTGAGATTTTAGCAGAAGTACATCATCGCCCTGTGTGCATATACCCCATTGGTATATAAGAAGGTTATATCTAATGCTTTCTATAACATAATATTTTGTCTAGTAGTGCATATGTTCATTTTTAGGTAGGAACCTGGACTTCATTTCACAGTAAGTGTAACAGGTAAAATTACTTTCTAGAGATGTACGACTGACCCAATCAATTCAATTGTGGATTGTTGTAAAATGTAACATTTTAAGAGCTTGATTAAAAAATGAAATTAAGGATCAAAGACAGCTGTGCCGAGGAACTCACAAATAAAACCTAAAGAACCAAATTCACATTGTAAATCAAAACACGTCAAAGAATATAAATATGTGAATTATTTTGACAAAAAAAAATCAGATCGTTCTACCTTTAAGGCAGCTAGTTATTAAAACACTTCTTACAGCTGAAATGGTCCTTGTTGGGATAAATTATTATAATTAATTATATATGGAAAAATAAATGACAAAATCGAAACGAGGACTTAAAGAATGAAATAGCGACCCCTTGTGTTAATCTTAGAGAAAAGCCTATAACATTTACGTTCTCTACAGTTGATCCTATAGAGGGCGGTAGAACACTAATTTGGAGATTTCTTTGCTCTGTCGATTATTGAATGAAATGCGAAGTAATTGTTTAACCCTCACACAGAGAAATGTAAGAACTGTTATTTAGTTTAGCAAGCTATTGCTGCTTTGTTTGTAATTTTTTTGTGTGAAATTATCTGGGCCCTGTTTAAATCAAAATGACCATGAATTAGAAATGGGAAGATGCAGTATATAGAAAAATAAACTATAATCCATCGCCCCACTATCGCAATCAAGTTTAAGGACTACTTGCATAGGCAACTGGTGTGGAGATATAAAGTGAATGTTTTATGATCATATATTCTGTACCTGGTAAGCAGCTGCATTTTGGACTAACTGTAGTTTGTTCATTTTAATTCTAATCGGGGGGTTTTCAGAACGGAAAAAAGGGATAAAATAAAGTGTTAAAGTTTATATAAAAAAGGGATATTATAGTTTAAATTGAGATGAGATTTGTGGCTTTACGTAGAGAGCATACATATACATGTTCACATACAAATGCTGTTGGGGTTGTGGAAAATCTTGCTTGATGATGTTGGCATACACATCATACAGTAGATCTGTTTAGAAAAGTGGTATGATATCTTATGTCAAATTAATGTGGAATGTTCAGTGATAAACATACGTTGTGGTTAAAATAGTGTGAAATGTTGTTGTGATTTATTTAAATGCGAGGCAACATTTCATATTCTCTTAAAACCCTGGAAACACGTGTTTGAATGTTACGTTCTTTACAGGCAACAACATTTCTAGGTAGCATTATCTAGTTAGCAATTCATAATATTACAAACTGTAAATCGAGATCAGATTGACCCATATCTGACTGGTTTGAAGTTAATTCTTTGTTAGCAAGCTTTTGATTGTAGAAGTTGAACATGTGTAAAAGCCAAATTTACCTTATCTTTAATAGTTAATAAGTTGGAATGTCAGCCATTTATTAACAAGTACAGGTCTCACTTCCACCCACAGACATGACCGTAAAGATCAAGTTCTCTTTAAAATGTCGTATGAAATCATATGTATATCTAAACTACAATTTGATTAGGGTTAGAGTGGATGTAGCGCAACAGTAAATGGCGTCACAATGATAATACCATCAACAGAACATGCTTACGTAGCCGAAATAGCTCAGTTGGGAGAGCGTTAGACTGAAGATCTAAAGGTCCCTGGTTCGATCCCGGGTTTCGGCATTTTGACGTCGCATGTTTTGTATATTTTTATTTTGTTACATTTTTGTCTTTTCTTTATAGTTGTATAAATATTTTTAAAGCAACAAATGACAACTCCATGTGTATTTCATGCGTTAATAAAATCAGATGTTATTTGATTTACCAGTAAGGTAAATGAAACCATATAAATAAAATATCATAAAATGCTCATTTAACCAAGGATACAGTTAAATAATATATATGGTTGTATCCTACATACCAACTCTTGTTGTATGTCTTATTATTAAAAAATGACAGGATGACCTGAATTGGATCCTCCACCATATGTTAATTTATTAAAATGATAATGATCAGATAACAGGATAGTTTGGTTGCAGTAGAACATAAAAGGCAGCCATCAGATAGATCAGTGTGCAGCAGTGTTATAAAACACATTAAAACTTCATATTTGCTGCGACAGTAACCTTTGATTGATTGATAAACCAGACATTTTAATTTCTGTAATTATACTTTAACACAAACACAGCACTCTGGCCTTATTTTTATCCATCAATAGTGCTGTATAATTTGAAAGTTATATTTAACAAATATGTGACCCTGGACAACAAAACCAGTCTTAAGGGCCAATTTTTCAAAATTTAGATTTTTATATAGGCTGATATATAAGCTTTCTCATCATGATATATGGTTTGTTAGGATAGGAGAATATTTGGCCGAGAAACAACCGTTTAAAACTCTGGAATCTGAGGTTTTGTGATCCAGGGTCAAATGTGTAAATAATAATAAAAATCATATGCAAATTCTAAACATCACTACTGGCCTAGCTTCTTTTAGACTTTTCTTTCAGAGCCACCTTATCAAGCATGGATTGACTGGTTGATAACTGACACCATGAATCCAATATAAGAATCAGAGGAATGACAATCCATAATGCATTCATGAATACGAAGTAGAACCAGAAGTAGATGGGGTGACCGTACTCGCTGTGAATGTATCCTTCTCTGTGCTCTGTGAAAAAGTAAAGCACTGCACCATATAGCTGACCTGTAAATAATGTTTCATGTTAGAACAGACAGATTTTCATTTCCTGGTGAAAGGTCAATAAAAACTTGGTCATAGTGTGCGATATAATTTAATATTTCATTAGCATAAACTGGTCTTAATATTTTACAAAGTTAAAGAGAGCTAGACATTATATATTACTCCAGCTGGCAAGATATAATGTGGTGAAAATAACTGCATATGCTTTTATTATTAAAATCAGCACTCACCAAGAGATACGATAAGCTGCAGAACAAATCTGTAAGGACGGTTGTATAGGAAGGCTATAACAATCCATATACTGAAAGGACCCCAGAGACAAGCAGTCACTGTCTCCATGCTTACTGTGAAATTATCCGCTCTGGAAAAAGAAGATTTCATGCAATTGGAACAGAGATGATGCTGAAACTCATACTAAAAGTGTGACAAGCAAGTGCATTATCCTACATTGCATATCTGCTGTCTCCTTTGCAATATTCTTTCCCTGTGCAGGATAAAACATGGAACTTTAGTGTTTTGACATTTATGTACATTGATATCTTTTAGTAACCACGTGTTACTGCAGTTTATAGGGTTTAAACCTGACTCACAGAGCTGAGAAAGAAAACTCTGGTCTTCAGGAATAATTGTGTAGTATAAAGAGAACCATCCCTCAATTACTCCATGGATGAAGCCACACACAGTGAACCAGCACAGAGCTAACCTTCTTCCTCCACTGAGCCTTCTCCCAGATACCTTACACCCGGTTAGTGACCAGGTGGCAAGCAGCAGTATCCCAGATACGGAGAACAAGAATATGAGGATTTCTGACATTGAACGGTCATTAGCTACATAGTTTGGTATGGTCAGGTTACGTGGCCAATAGGGATGGTTTATAGCTTCTGCTTCCTTTAACATCTGTAAAGGAAAATGAAAGAACGCGGATATTTTTAATACAATCGCAATAAAAGCAGCAGGAAAAATATCAGTGGGGTTGCATAATGTTTTACCTTGAACGAGATAACAGTTAACGCCAATCTCACCGACCAGTGCGTTTCGGGACACAGCTTCTCTTTGCTTTGTGATGAAGTGTGAAATATCCTTAAACTGTGATGATTTGGCTATATGTAGTTTGCGATGTATGTTGGTAAATTCATCAATGAACAACCTGCGCTTTGAGACTGCATTATCAAATTGCAGAAACATCGCGCCATCGAGTCACAGCCTACTCTGAGGTCACGTGATGAACGCGGCCCAATCATTTGTATGCTCTGCTTGTGGAACGCCTCTTCCTGAAATATACTCGGCTTACAGTTGGACGATTGTCTCGGAACATGCATGGCGTCACATGTAATTGCGAAATGTGAACACATCACTTATTACAAAATATTATTTACTTTTACATTAAGTTTACTTGTCTTCAAGTTTGAGTCACAAACAAATGTTTTAGGTAAAAAAGTTCAACCTCCTATGCCGTGATAGGGACTCTTCCCTGCCGTGACCCGGATTCGAACCGGGGTTGCTGCGGCCACAACGCAGAGTACTAACCACTATACGATCACGGCGAGCTACTGGAGGTGATAGAAGAAGCACTTGCAATTGGGGTTTCGTACTTGCATCAACACGTACTTTACTGTAAAGGTTTCGGAATTTTTAGTATAATACCCTTTTTTGCCTGCTAAAGATTTTTTTTTTTTTAAACCATACTTATGACGTAATATGGTCGTTTGCGTCTTTAGGGTAGTTTGTGACAAAGTTAAACAACATAATTTGCCCCGGTTGTGGTTAAAAAAAATATTAATAGTCGATCACTGGAGCATTATATACATTGCAGAAATACTCGTAAGGACCTTAAATCAAAAGCAATGTGTTGTGTAGAGAAGGCGCACGTGAAAAGTCTTAATTCTCCATCTTCAAACATCTCCCATATGGTCTAGCGGTTAGGATTCCTGGTTTTCACCCAGGCGGCCCGGGTTCGACTCCCGGTATGGGAAGTATACTTTTATGTTTTTTAATCTACAAAAGTTTTTTTTCTCTCCCTATTACGACAACGTATGTCCTATACGAAAAAGTACATTCTTAAAAACGATACAACACAACGCAAAAATCGTGCAGCACTTTTCATTTGTGCATGTCACACATTTATTGACTTTAAAAAAAACACATAACGTTACAGTATAACATCAGGCGCATAATAAATCCATGTTTATGGCACGATCGTTTAATAGGTTCTTGCCTTATGATTTAACATCAAAAAGAGCACAGGACATTTAACAAAACTACTGTAAAGTTGTAGTTCCTAACTCGTAAGTCATTGGCCACCTCATATCATATGACTTGTTTGTCACGTGACCGGAAAAGCTTTATCTCTGCTAGCGTTATAGCAAAACATATCTCACATATACATACTGCTGTCAGGTCATTCATTTTCCTTTAGAAAACAGATTGCTTAATTATTTCTAGTTAAACCAAACCGTAGAAATGCGTGATCAACAAATTCGTTTGGATGAGCAGTTATTACTGTTCATGGACCAGCTCGAGGCTTTGGAAGAGAAAAGGCATAAACTGAATTCACTTATAGAAGAGGTAAGAGAATAAAACACATGCTCAATGAAATGAAAACCAATTTGTATAATTACTTCTCGTACACAGAACATTTCATTTAGGTATTCTTAATACACTGTTCTTTAATTTTGTTTCACAGGGATGGTTTTCTATTGCCAAGGCACGTTATTCAATGGGAAATAAGCAAGTCTCCTCTTTACAGTATGCAAGTGAGATGCAACCTCTTGTTCACGTGGAAGCCAGGTCTATAAGCTGTGTGAAACAACATAACATTAGTTTGTGAAAAAGTATTAATTTATTTAAATGTACATATTTTTGTTTTAACAGCTTGCTGGAAAGTGGAACAGTTGGGTTCAAATGTAACAGAGCGGAGAATAAAACGGAGGAATTGAAAAATAACACAATAGAAGACATTGGAGCAACGGAGGGAGGTATGACTGACTGTTTACCACACAGTTTCTTGAAATGCATTGTTTTGTTTTTCAAGACATTATTATTTTAAATTTCAGGTCTTAGACGGCGAATCAATGCCAAACAAAAGGAGACTAGAGAGGAAGTTGCTTCTTATGAGCAACAGGAAACTGACCCTCAGGGAAAAACTAAGGCTGAGTCACCCACACCAGAAAACAGAGATCCATTAAAATGGTTTGGAATACTTGTACCACAAAATCTGAAACAAGCTCAAGCTGCTTTTAGGGAAGGTGAGCTGATTTTTCATAATCTATTAAGTATAATTTTTTTGTTTATATATTTTAAGAGTTTTACCTCTGTGTATAACTGGCTTACGTTTATCACAGTAATGTAAAGTGCATAGAATAGAATAGAAAAGAAGACCTTTATTGTTTTTGGTTTATGTTATAATGTACTAAGTTTTTGCTTGTTTTTTTATTTATACCTTATGAATTAACTAAAGCACTTCCCCCTCTTTCCACTAGTCATCACTCTCTCAGCAGAGATTGCATCTCTACAGAGTTCAATACTGGCTACAAGGAAAGAAATGCAGGCCCAGATGAAAGAAAAACAAGAAAAGACAACAAAGACCAAACCTGATATAACAACAGAATAACAGTTACTTTATTTTTTCACTCTCTTCTATTGTCTTAATTTATTAACATTTATATTATGAACATTACAGCCCTGTTTTTCTAAGAATTTTTTTGCAATGTTGATTGTGAGCTATAGTGAAATATGAGAAATAAGAGTTAATTTAATGACTATATTTTTTTACAAATCATGTGAATGATTTGTAAAAATATTTTCAATCTACTAAATGCAAATATGTCCACACTCATACACGCATCTATGTAAAAACATATAAAAACATTGTTTTGATGTACAGTGTCGTAAATGATCATTAAAATGCAATGTTAAATGGATTGCCTTTCTATTATAATGTCGTAGTGTACTTTTGAGAAAATAACTAGAGCAAGGTGTTTGTACCTGCACGACAATTTTGATAGACATAAAAAACTATACATTTCTTTATAAAACCGCATTGATGTATTATTTAACCAAACGTGCAAAATGAGAAATATATTAAGCATTCGTCTTCGTGTTAAAAACAATAAACTCATAATATACAAACAGGACAGAAAGAGGAAAATAAATTAATAAATAAATACCCCGTGCGCGGTCTACTTCCTGGTGCTGTTCATCGCAAAAGAGCTGCTAGCGCATAGGGGTATGTTTACATCGGAGCTAATGCTGAATCCAATATAACGTTTAACGACTGATGCATGCAGGTTTGACGGACGTGTGCTTTTTTTATGTTTAACCGCAACTTAAAAATATATTTTAGCATGATCGGTGTCAGCTCAGGTGAACGCGTTATCTCGGTCAGATAACAATCTTGCTATCTTTACATCCAGACGAGGCTGCTAACATTGAATAGCGAAATCAAGGCTAATATTTTAAGGTGTGAAAGAATAGAGGTCAAATTTATTTAAATGTGTTATTTCTACGGCACTGTTGTTTTTATCTCGGAAGATTTAAAAATCACAGATGGCGTCTAAATCTAGGGTCTCCATTCTGGATTACTTCAATATCGTCTGTGAGGGGGAAAATGGCAAAATTGAATCGAATTGCAAAGCTTGTGGCACAAGGATTCAGGCGAAACGGACAGTCACTTCTAACTTCGTTACACATTTAAAGGTAAGGGTTAATCTTTATTCAGAGAAAGCCATTTAAAATATAATATGCAAAGTGCAAACACTTGTCACAAAAACGAAATGTTTAGTATAAGAATATGTTTTGTTTATGTAGGTTTTTGTGTCTTGCATGTATAAGAAGCAGTTTATCTTAATCTTTGCTTGTTTTTATGTAATTTAATTCCCATTTTATAATTTCATTTAATTACTATTGTTTATGATATACTTCCATACATATTGTATGTACTTTCAACAATTCTGTATAAAACAATATGTTAAAAATACATATGTTAAAAAGACTCAAATCAAAATTTAGGTCAGTCTGTGTTACAAAATCGTTAGCATGCAATAGAAATGTGTATTTTGTTAAAAAACATATTTTTATTGAAAAGTGTCATGTTTAATTTTAGTTCACTTTTTTTTAGATGTTTAATGGAGTATTATCTTTGTTAACTTGTTAACTAAACAGTTAAAGGAGATTTAAAGATATAAAAGGCTTTATTTCTACCGTGGTCAAGGTTCATACACATTTCAGGAATTAGTAATGCAATTACTTTTTAAAAAGCGAAATAATTACATCATTTGAATACAACTTTGATGATGCAATTTGTAGCAAATTATTTAAGTAACTTAACCCAAGACTGTTCGTGTTCACAGCGCAAACATCAAGCCATGTATGATGAGTTTGTACGAAAGAAAGATGTGAAAAGAGAGGCAATGCAGACGTGTGCTGGCCCTCCAGGTGGTCGAGTGATCCCTCAAAGTGGCGCTGGGATGAACAAGTTTGACTATAGTGATCCACGTCAATCCCTCATCTCTGAAGCCATTGCCAAGATGATCATCCGAGACCTGCAGCCAGCACAGATAGTGGAATACGAAGGATTTCGTGAGCTGCTTCAGCTCCTGGAGCCCCGTTACATGCCGGTACCCTGTCATTACATACAGCAACAGCTCCTGCCTGCCTATGTTTCTCAGGTACAGCAAGCTGCCAAACAGGCTCTTAAAGGCGCAGAATCCTGCAGTGTGTCTCTTGATACTGTGGGTGTCAACTGTGGGTATTTTGGAGTGACTTGTCATTTCATAAATACAGACTGGAATATCAGATCTGCGCTTTTGGCATGTTTACCTCTTCCAGGCCATAGCAACACCCAGCAGATGCTCACCGAGTTCGACGAGATTTCCGAATCCCATGGTATCTCCGGAAAAGTGTTCAGAGTTGTTGCCGACTCGTCGCCTTATGAAAAAAGATCAGCTTTTCGTTTGCCTGGTTTCCATATTATAGGAAACGATGAAGTGGAAGAGGAGGATGATAGTAGCGATGAAGAAGCTGTTGCAGGAGTAAATAAGGAGGCCATTGGTAGCAATGAGAACCACAAGTCTTTAGATCAGTGTCTTGGTCGAAGTAGGATAGACTGCTTTGCTCGATTATTGGCTCAGTGTGTCAAGGAAGGAGTTTGCGCTTCCTCTCAGATAGCGGTTCCTTTGAGCAAAGCAGCCCGTCTTTACAACTATATTATTGCTACAGTAGCCCCTGAAAAACTGCTTCAAGTGTTCAGCTCTACAGGTGAGCAGGGACCCTCATGCAAGTACTGGAACGCTCAGTTAAAAATAATGCGTCAAATGGTGGAATCAATGGATTTTCTTGAAGACATTGTGGATAGAAGTGACCTAGTCCTCGGCATTTTAGAGAAAGCGGTGTTACGGGAGCTGGTGGAGGTGTTGGAGCCTTTTGAGGAGGCCTCGGACATGGTCTCTGGGGACAAGCATGTGTCCATCAGCCTAGCCCTGCCATGTGTACTAGGTCTTCGCAAGCATCTGGCAGAGGTCACTGCTCAACAGTGTTCAGCGATTGTGATGGGATTATCTCAAGCTTTGGACCGTAGGCTTGCTGGGATTCTTGAGGACCCTCTCTATGTGACAGCTACAACCTTGGACCCACAGTTCAAACTCTCCTGGAGCAGTGACAGTGACTGGCACAAGCAGGTACTGCTGGAGGAGGTCGGAAAGCATACGCGGCCTTTGAGTCCACTAGAACATCACTGCGAGCCCCAGCCGTCACCATCTAAACGCTGCAAGCTTTTCTCTTTCATTAAGCAGAGGCCGACCGCTCAGGCCAAGACTGTGGAGCAGGAGCTGTCTACATATCTTCACGAAGAACCGACGGATGAGGATCCATTGCAATACTGGAAGCGCAAGTCAATCGATTTCCCCTTGCTGTCGCAGGTAGCCAAGAAAGTTTTTACTGTTCCAGCAACAACCACATCAGTGGATCAGATATTTGACTTAGTTAGCAAAACATTTCACCAATGTCGATTTCTGCCAAAAAACTTGGACACTCTGATTTACTTGAAGGCTAACTATAGAATACTTTGGTCTTAAGTGCAAAGAAAGCTTTAAAGGATTTCTGTTGTACTTATTTCAAACACCAAACACCTCAAATCCAAAATTGGGATTGTGCCTGATATGTATCTGTCTGTTTAAATGCTGTAGATTATTCCATAGACATTCCCATTTTAGTAAACTGGATGTTATTGATGTAACTGTTATGGTCAAAGGAATACTTTACCCAAAAGTGAAAATTCTTTCATCATTTACTCATCCTAATGTCATTCCAAACCTGTATGACTTTCTTTCTTCTGCAAAACACAAAATAAGATATTTTGAAGAATGTTGGTGACCAAATAACATAGCCCCCATTGACTTCCATTGTTTTGACAAAAAACCATTGAGACATTTCTCAAAATGTATTGTTTTGTGTTCCACAGAGTCATAATCGGGTTTTGAGCAACATGTCGATATATAAATGATAAAAGAATGTTTATTTTTAGGTGAACCATCCCTTTAACACATTATAATAACTTAACTTAAGCCCTGTTTGATAATAGTTCCTCTTAGTTCAATAGTTCATGTTGTCTACATTTACAATGAGCTATAAATTAACATGCAATAGTGGTTATGTTATTAATGAAAGTTATTATAAAAACTGTTCTCATTTTATTTTTCACCCCACTATAATGGTAACTGGATCAATAAGCACACTGCTGTAAATCCCCGAATAACCGTTTTTTTCTCCTTCGCTATCAGCATGCAATGTAACCCTAGAAAAAGGTACCAAATGTTTTCCTAACATACTTGTAAGAAAAAGGCTAAATTGTCACATAAACACTATTAAACATTGAGGGTTAAGTAGCTTTATACTCATTAGGAAGAAGAATTAGTCAAATAGAGTTACAGTATGATTGACAAGCTTTTTCTACGGGTTCTTTGTGTACAAAACCCACCCACTAGAAAGCTGCAGGCAGTCTCTGTAATTGAAAATAATAACATTTCAGTACTGTGGGGAATTGGAAAAATCTGATGGTGAACTGGGATCTCTGAATTGAGAGCAATAAAGTGTGTGGGATATCAAGATATGGATCTGGCAGCTGGTGCACAGTACAGACAGTAAAATTTCATTAAAAAAGTATTTGTTACCAAACCCTACATTTTGCATAACTGTAAAAAAAATGTCATGCAGTACATACGAGTGGTCTAGCAATTTTACTGTCTTTATATTACTATTTTTCACCTGTCTCGATGTGTATGCAATATAAATTTTTAAGTAACTTGTGCCAGGTTGTGCATCCTAACAGTCTGTATGTCCCTGTATTCTGTGGAGGAAAAAATAGCAAACCGTACATTCAATCAATAAACTGTGTCTCAAACAGATTTATGTGTAAGGTGAGGCGGCACTGCTGCACTGCAGCTGTAATAAACAATCGATTCTGATTTCAGTTTCCCATTAAGTTTCAGTTAAACTACAATTTCATATTTCTTCAATTCCATTCATTCATATGCATATGGTAACACTGCACTTTCTATTTGTGCAATATACGACAACTGCCTAAATTCAAATGGAAAAGCAAAGTCCATTTCATTTCACATCATAGTAGGAATGGCCCGGCCATATTAGAAGCAATAGCGGAGCCTCCATTTCAATTTCATTTCTTCATTGTCACGCTTTCACCGTGCCAAAAATTGCAGTCCTGCTTGCAATCTTTATGCCAATAACAGATGCCTGTGAGTCGGTATGCGTGTGTGTTACGGTACAGGGTGTGTTTGTATGGGCAATGAGCCAGTTGTATTTGCGATAACATTTACAAAAAACATTTCAAACTGGCAATTTACAATCAGCCTGATATATGTTATTGATTTCAATTACTTCATACAAGTAATTCATCATTTCTAAGACAGTCACGCAAGGTGCAGGCAGTCCATTGTCATTACAACTATTAGCTATTTACTTGACTTTCTGTTTATGGGAGGTCAGATACAGTTGTATTTTCATAATGGATGAGCCATACGTGACCAAACACTCCAGCTGCTGGCACACACACAGATCTATATTTAAACTGTTTGTCATTGATGTATCATAAACCATCGCTGATAGCTTTGTTCTCAGAATGTTTCTGTGTTTATACAAGCCTAACAGCGATAGATCTTATATTCATGTCTTATGATAAATCCCTGGGCATTTTTCCTACTTTTATGGTTGTAGCGTAGATTGTAGTCTGTAGGTTTGGGACAGGACTATCAAAAAGATGTTGGGTTATTTTTAACCCATAGTTGGGTCAAAAAGGGCCAAACCCAGCCTATAAATAAACATATCGCTGCTGTCTTTCTGAAACCTCATATAGCCATGTTTCAGGATTTTTATCTTTTGCCATAAACCATTATTATTTTAATCACAATTTGTCAGTGGGTTTTGCAAATATCTAAAAAGTATTAAAAAGTGCTTGTTTCCTGAAAAACAGTGAATTTGGACATCCAAGGTTTTGGAAGGACAGCAACGCCATAGACGCCAAGAACCTTTTTTGCCACAAAGAACAACAGGGTCTTTGGCTGTTTAAGGTTCTTTATGGAACTATTTAAACACAAGGGTTCTTTCATGGCATTGTGAAGCACCTTTATTCATGTTCTGGGTTAATTGAACCCAACGGTTTGTCCCTTTTTAAACCAACTATGGGTTAAAAATTACCCAGCATTTTTTAGAGTGGACTGTCTTTGGAACCCACATTTGAAAGAAAGTCAAACATGTTGGAATTGTTATCATAATACTCACTGTTTCCTACAAAGGAATTGTGTCTCTTCTACCAAACCAAGGGCCTCATTTATAAAATGTTGTGTAGAAACCGTCCTAAATTAGACTTTACGATAATTTCTCAAAGATAGTTTTTATAAATATGAACGTTGCTGTGTATTTTTGCATACGCACGCTTTATAAATGAGGCCCTTAGTTTCTTCTGTGTATTTGTAAACAGTGACCACACAGACTGCTCATAGGTTCGCTTGAGTTTTATTTCTTCAGGAAAGGTCAGGTCAGTATTATGCTGCTCTTTAGATGACCTTCATGTGAAAGCAGTGAGGCCCTAACCAGATCCACAATCCAACTATGTGAAGAGACACTCCGAGCTCTCTGCCAGATTACAGTTATTAATAAACCTGTTGTTGGTGAATGAAGAGCAATAATATCCCCATCAAAAGGGAAGGAAAATACCTATGAGCATATAATCATCAGAATCAGCTCTCTTAATCTGAACTTGAGCAAGAAAAGTGGTTGTTGATGCCCCTGTTTAACACAATGGAGCGGTGACATTTAAACAATGCCAAAGAACTGAACGTATGAAATTTCCGCTCTTCCCCATTATCCTTGGACCTTTATATAGCATGGAAACAAGAACGAGCAGCTGCCCTTTTACTTTGCCTCCCTTGTGCGTTCGCTGAACGGCTCCTGTTTGTGACACCGGTTATCTTTATCTTCTTTTCTAACTCTCAGACTTAGGAACATATTCAAGCTGTCATCTCTCTGACTCACATACTAAATCAACAGAACCCCTCACACACTCGCTGACAAGCAGACTCGTGGCACAACCAAGTCATGGCGGACCAAAAGGACAGCAGGACCCCCAGTAAGGGTCTGATGAAGAAGAAAGGGAAGAAAGTGGAGAGTAAACCCGAGAAGGAGAAAGAAAAGGATGAAAAGATTAAGAAAAAGCCAGAAAATCAGCCCAAAAATGAGGATGCACCTGAGGGAAATGGAGAGGTAGCAGAAGGAGCTCAGGGCGCCGCCAACGATGAAGAGTTTCAGCTGGAGCCTATAGAGCTTCCTCCGTTTGAGATCATTGTAGGGTAAGTCAACGAGTTCTCACTAGACTATATAAAGTAGCCTACACAATTAATATTGTAATTATACAACAATGGGTGTTCCTATTATTTTGTCCAGCTCCTGTATATGACTGTGATGTTTGGGTATCTAAATATGCTTAGCCATGTAGTGTATGTAACAATAATGCAGTCCCAAGTTCCGTTTTGGTAGGTTTTTCCTTTAAATCTCTTCCCTATATTTAGGTAAACGTTTTCTTCAGCATTCTTTAAAACTTTCCAAATGATTTTTTCTCCCTCCACAGTGACAGAATGAGCCCCACCTTCTTTAAGTTCCAATTTAAAAATGTGGAATATTCCTCAGGGCGAAACAAGACCTTCCTGTGCTACCAGGTGGACATACAAGGAGCAACCGGCGAATCAGATGGGCTTCGTGGTTATCTGGAGGATGAGCATTCGTGTTCACATGCTGAAGAAGCTTTCTTCCAGCAAGTGCTGGCATTTTACGACAAGTCGCTTCACTACACAGTAACTTGGTACACGTCCTCGAGCCCCTGCGCAGCTTGCGCTGCTAAGCTTGTGGAGATCTTGCGGGCCCGCAAGACGCTCCGCCTTATTATGCACTGCTCCCGCCTCTTCCAGTGGGAGGAGCCAGAGATACAAGCCGGACTTCAGGCATTAGTTAGGGTGGGGTGTAAGCTACGCATGATGAGACCTTTGGATTTTGTATATGTTTGGTCTACCTTTGTAGAGAACGAGGAAGAGAACTTTACACCCTGGGAGGACTGTCAAGACAACTTTCAATATTATGATGACAAGCTGTGTGATATATTAAAGTAGGGAAAGACATTGTTAGCCATAGATTAAGACTGCCTAATACAGCCTGACCCAAGGCTTTAAGAAAATAAAGTTGTATTTGTCAAGATTACATTTTTAGTCTGTTCGTGTTCATTTTAGCATTTACTAATACATACTTCAAGCAATAGTTCACCCCAAAATTTACCTGTCTGACTTTTTCTCTTTTGTGGAGCACAAAAGCTGATATTTTGAAGATGTTAACCAAACATTAACATTGGCCCCCATTGATGACAAAATGTTCATAACCCTTTAATGAACAGTGAGCTAAGATGAACAACTACATTGACCCTAACATAAAGATAAATAAATGCAGAAAAACTAAATTGTTCATTTTTAGTTCATGTTACTTCATGCGTTTATGTTAACAAATACAACTTTATTGCAAAGTGTAATTCATCATTTGGAGCAAGGCTCTTTTGCCACAATTTGTTCTTTTGTTCTGTGAAATCACATGCTTACGTTTCTGGACGATGGTATTTTAAACGGAATCAAATTCAAAACATATATAGTGTATTTAGTAGGGATCCTAAATATAACATTATTTTGTTACCAAATAATATAAGAAAGTATTAGAAATCAAACATATCAAGTATGTTCAGTTTCAACATTTCAGGAAAAATGCCTAGATATAAAACTGTCCTTTAATCGGTTCTTTAGCAAACCAAATATAGGTTGCTTTGATCACGTGTTTAAATATAAATATTACAGTTTTGTTAAATGATTTTTTTAAACATGGAATTCTCATAGTGAAGAACATTATGTTATTTTATTAACATGAATATATTACATTTCTTATTTGCAATACAGTTTGTGTATTTTTGATACACATAGTTGGTGATACTATTGTCTATTTTGTGAGATGTAAACCAAACTACGTTTTTTCTTACACATTAGAACGAACTACAAACAACAGAGAATTTAGAACTGAATATGTTGAACCAACATTTTTAATACTCAATTATATGTCATATATATTTGTGGGGGGAAAAATAAAACTGAGACAGGAAGTGCTTGTGGAAAAGTGTTGTTTAGATCTTGCAAAATGGGCTATAGTGGAAACAATATTCAAGCAGAACTGTATTAAATGTGTTCATTTCAAAATAAATACAGACGCCCTGTAGTGCTAAACACAAGAAACATTTGGACACATTTTAGAGATCCAACATGATGAATATGTAAAAACAATACAGTCCAATACCCAATATAACTTAAGTGTACATTATAACATACCTACCACCAATCCCTTCAAAAATGACAAAGGAACAGATTATAGAGTGAAATTCCATTGGAATTATTTTTTAACAACATGCGTTTTAAACTTGCTTTGCTCTATTAAATAGACAGTGATGCAGATGTCTGTGTTCTGGAAGAGTTCAGTAAGAATGGAAGACACATTTTCCCATTTCAGTTTATCAAGCCCACAGCCAATCCTAGCAAGATAAAAAGACATCAGTCATGCGTGTTCAGTTCAACATTAAAACATTGGCATTAAAACCTATACTAAATTATTAGAAAAGAAAATAATAGACAAGAGAATAGATTATTTCCCCAAATATCTAGCCAAGCTGTATTTTGAGGTTCAACACAGGAATATTTCAACTTAAATCTGAACATACAACAACGTCTTGTAAGTCTGTCAGTTTACCGAGGCATTGATATTCTGTTAACACCATTGGCCAAGCAGTGTTCTCTCATAGACGCGAGGCTCTTTTTAAGAGTCTCATATGTGGGCTTCTGGTAGTACTTTTGCTTTGTAATCTAACATAGGAAAAGACGAAAAAAAAGTTGGGGATTAAGCAAATGCAAAGTTTAGACAACTTCATCTCACATTAAAAAAAACAAAGAATAAATGTTAAGTAATACTAAAAGCCTTACCAGGTAATACACAAATCGACGAGATCTTTTAAGAACAGCACACTGTCCTGGATGCTTACCTGTTAAAAATGTCAAATCAAACAGGAGGTGAAAAGGTAACCGGAGTACTAAGTATAGTGTATTTCTTAGCATTAGTAACAAAGATAACACTCACGCTGAGCTAGAATCTCTTCAACTCCACCAAATTTCCTCTTGAACAGCACAGCTATACCTTTTCCCATACTGCAGTCCTCACTGATACAGTGTGCCAGGGCCTCTGTGGCCGGACAGGTGAACAGATCTCCGCTCATGTACTGCAGCTGCCATCCCGAGCTGCACGGGAGCTGAAATATACAAGACAACAAATCTGTTCATACCGAGACAACCTCCTGGCCTGAGTATGAGCTGCTATTACTGTTGATCTGAATCTCAATGAACATCTCAATTCCCACATCATAGCCAACATGCTTACATCTTTTGCGTCTTCATCTGTGTTAACTTGGCTTTTAGAGTCCTCAGACATTTTAGGAAGACACTGGATCGTGGTAAGCTTAAGACCGAAATACCAAGAGACATGTTAGAATGATCATGGTTTAAATCGCTTTTAAAGTTAAACGAGCAAACTAAATATTTACTACTGGGGTACTTAAGCGTCACTGATGCTAGTTACGTGCTGGGAACTTACCACAGCAATGAAGATACGTGTGCTTTGCAAACGATCGAGGACTTTTAAAATGAAGCAGCAGGAGAAATCCAGAGGTTTCTGTTTCACATTTAGTCCCTTTAAATTTGAGCTTTATCGTATTGAAAGGTATTGACTGCCATCTAGCGGCGGGAGTGCAAGTTCAACTTTTTTATTTCAGATGTGTCAACGATTCGGTAAATAATGGCTTATTTAGAACAAATCAACCTAAGTAGAAGCAGTAATTAAATAGGAATAAGAGTTTTTGTCTAAATAGGAAATAATGTATGTAATTCATTTACGCTAGCATTTATTCTACAATTGCAGTGTCCACATGCTTACAATTGAAAATATTTGATATTTTTAATAAAACATCCTTAAATAGGCATATGACGATTAATGCAAACCTTTTGGATTTTGTAATACATTCCTTTATTTTAAAAATGCACATTTATGAAATTAATGTTACTAGCAAAACTGGTTGCTATTATCATTACTTCAATGCATTTAAATGAACAAAAAGGGTTAGGGTTTTCATAACAATTACATTTAATCATTTTTTTAAATCCTAAATTAACGTGGCGTTGTACATTTATTAATAATAAAGCGCAGTATATATGCAAAGAGTGTTATGTTTGAGAAATGTGACACAGTTTTTATATTATTCATATATTTACAAACCTTAATTATGCCAACATTTTGTCGATACATGCTATTACAGTATGTGATTAAAAACCCAAATACAGCAAAAAATGTTGGACAGCATAAATAAAGAAAACATGGATATATACATAGAAAGAAAGGATTGAGAAAAGAAAAAGGATTTACATAGACAGTCATGAGGTCATTTCACACTACACATTATTTCATAAAAAGATCACTAATGTGAACTAACATGTGTTCATTACATTCGTAATTGAGAAGCTATGTACAGGCTGTGTTATGTTTGCTAGATTGAGGGGACCGAATAATGGTAAGGTTTAAGAGTTTATTTAAAAGTTGGCGCTCCTGCGTCGCTGTTCATTGATCCAATCTCCAGGGTTAACATCCATCTGCAGCATCTTCATGACCCACTTGTCACGTCGTGCCCCATCAATGAACTCATCCAGAGACAACTCCCCTGCAGACATGAACTACATCAGCTCAGTACAATTTAACATGAAGGAAAAAGTACATTGACAATCGGATTAATTGTTAGGATACGATTCAAATCACATGCATTTGAAATTAGTGCAATTTATAATGGGAATAAAGGTTATAATTGGGAACTGCTTGAATTATTAACAAAAACAAAATTCACAATCAGAAATTTTACCATCTCCATTCTCATCCATTAGCTCAAATATTCGATCCACCACCTGATCCGGGGTTAGTAGGTTGCACTCTTCATCAAGTTCACCATGACAGGCTTTCTTTAGTCGGTAGATTGACTGTAAAAGTATACATTGGATGATACAAAGGACTAGAAAAATAAACAGCATCAAATAAATAGTCATCAGGGGCCATATCTTTATATGTGTTATGACAGAACAGCCTGTTGAGTTTCAGATTGGAAATACCCATGTTGTTTTTATGAATGCATTAAAGTATAAATACATAGTTAATCCCCTGTAAACATCTCACTATAAAGTTTCATGTCAAGGTCAAAGTTATGAAACCAGTTATATCCCCATATAGAAATGTAACTACACGTGCAACCAAAGATTTTGTCTTTCAACCGTTTTTACTTTGGAAACCGTTGACGCATTATTCTTGGAATTGGACACATGGGACGATTACCTCCACAATCTCCTTAAGCTCTGTTTTGTCAATGCAGCCACTCCCATCCTTGTCATACATTTTAAAAGTCCATTTTAATTTGTGCTCCAGCTTCCCTCGCAGCACCAGATTCAAGGCTGCAACGTATTCCAGAAAATCAATAGTGTTGTCCTAGGGAAAAATGAAAGGTATTCTAAAAAAGAACAACCACAAACAGGCCATGCACTTTCATTTCTAAACCAATTTTTCATAAATATGCTATTAAAATATTATACATGTTTATTCCTAATATTAATACATTATTCAGTGATGATGAAGAGTATTTGAAACTTAAATCGAATGACTTACCCCATTTTTGTCAAAAGCACGGAACATGTTTTCTATGTAATCTGCTGCTTCCGGGTTGCCAGTTACACCGAAAAAGCTCTTGAACTCGTGCATGAACAGGGTCCCACTCGGACATTCCACCACAAACTTTTTATACCACTCCTGCAGTTCAGCAACATCGATCTCTTTATCATCAGAGTCCTCACTGAGTCGCTGACCCATCCTGAAAGCAGACGATAACAAACCAAAGCTCTGCTTTTCAACCAAAAATGACCATGATCGAATCTGGCAGCATCATTTCCATGGGGCTCTTCCCCATTAAAAAATTACTATCGACCCCACGATACTATAAATGTCTACTTTAGAGATGCAATCATATAAATGTTTATCCCTTGTAAAAATTGCAGAAAATGATTTTGTATTGATCCGAGTTTTCAAAGCAGCCTATTCAACGCAGATGCTCGACTGGCTTTGGCTTCAGCACAGGGACTATTTTGGATCACATGACTGTAAGGGATTATTCATAACAATCCATGTCTGATTCAATTAGCTTGAAACAAGATCAAGAAAAGCTTGGCTATTATTTATCATTTCGAAGAGCGTGCCACACCTGACTTGAGGTCCCAGGGCTCCCTGTGGATCTCAATGTGATGATGACATCAGTAAGTTAATTATCTCTCGCTGGCTATTTTTATCCTGTTTAAATTAAAACTGTTGTCTAGGTTATGGCCACAAAACACAAAAGGATGTCTTCATCCACTTGCTTACAGAGACCTCTGATTGGTGCCGTTCTAGTAAGTGCCAGGAACCATAACCAAAAGACCTGTAGGGGTGCAGTCGACATATACAAATACATATAGATACATATATTTTCTGAAGATAGGAATGAAAGTCAATGTAAATTGTTACCGAGTAAGTCTAGCGTTTTATAAAAAAGGGTCCCTTGTTTGTTTAAGGGTCTGGATGGGGGGGTTGAGGTGTAGGTTGTCCTAATGTAAACCATAAAAAATAGATCTCGTTCACTGTCCTGTGAATCTTTCAGACAATCTGAGTCATAATCCTCTCTGCCCTCTGTACTTACTATTTATAGTCGCTCAAAACTAAGATCTAGAAAAGTCTGGCCTAATTCATGAGGGTGCTGCGCTGGGTCTGGACACAAGGAAAACTTGTATCTAAAATGTATTTCTTTCAAAGGTTTCAAAAACATATGCTATATGTGACCCTGGATCATGAAACCAGTCTTAAGTAGCATGAGAACATTTGTAGTAATAGCCCAAAATACATTGTATGGGTCAAAATGATCCATTTTTCTTTTAGGCCAAAAATCATTAGGATATAGTAAAGATCATGTTCTATGAAAATATTTTTGTAAATTTCCTACCATGAATATATCAAAACTATTTTTGTGAGTGGATGCAGCACGGAAAATAAACACGGAAACACGTCTATAAACGTCACTCGCTGTTGTCGCTTTTTGAGAATTATCCACTCAAGTTTGGTATCTATGTAAAGTTTAGAATTTCAGCTTTCGGGTTCATCTATTCTTCACAACGTCAATACAGCAGTAAGACAAAAGAGAGCGTTTAAACAAACCTGTTTCTTCCTAACAACGGCCTGCTACAGAGCCTCTGATGGACAACTTTAAAGGTGATTTTCTCAATATTTTGATTTTTTGCACCCTCAGATTCCAGAGTTTTAAATAGTTTTATCTCGGCCAAATATTATCATATCCTATCAATATATCAATGGAAAGAGTATTTATTCAGCTTTCAGTAAAATTGACCGTTAAGACTTTTTGTTTTGTTGTTTAATAAATAAACAATTTGTTGAATGGGTCGTAAAACTTTGTCACATTTAAGTTTAGTCAAGTAACGGTTCTTCTACTGGTAATCCAAAATAATACTGACAAGACATATTTTTAACTTTCTAGCTAATGTCATTTACTTGTTATTTCTTTTGCTTGTTATCAGAATCTGAAGGGACTTCTTTGTGGATGTACCAGAAAATAAGTTTGGGACATGAAAGCACACATGCTCAGTAATGTTTATGTTGTTGCTTTGAAACCGTCTATATACACGTGCAATACACTACAGTTTAAAGACTCAGTTATGTTTGAGTGTTTTGCTGTGTTACTGTCTGTAAACAATACGTATGCTACGCCAGATCTGTGTTTTGTCAGTCCATGATCTTTAAAGACCTTTTCAAATGTGCTGACTACAAACTTCATGAGGATAAGCTCTTTGGGCCTGAAGGTATCGAGGACACTCATTGCACAATGAATTAATGATCTTATTGGATTAAAATCCTATAACAAATATGATTAATGCAAAATAATTTGAGTGATTATTATTAATAATAATAATATTGTTGTATTACTTTTACCATTCACATGAATTTAGCTTCTGTGTCGTGCACAAAATGTATGACATACAAAACAAATCCTGCCCAAGTTTCAATTACAATGCCTTAAAAATCAATAGTGCTAAAAATGATTCAGTGTGTTTATCAGTATTAACTGCAAACGAGGCAGTAACCAGGACTGACTGATGGAGAAATAAGCACATTCTGTTCTATATGAATGGGTCTAATGAATAATTCCTGCTCATAAGCAGACATTCGTTTTAATGCAGTACTGAATTTTGTTTGCTCTCAAGGGACTTACGCATATATACTCTGATCTGACACGACACTAAATCATTTAAGATGATACAAATATAGGATGTGATCATTACAAGAGAACGATCAAATTCAATTCAAATTAGAGGTTGTCACTTGTTTTAAAAAAGCGGTGCAATACTTAAAAACGCCGCTAGGTGTCAGTGCTACAGAGGATACATTTTATATAGTGCGATGTTTTTTGTGTTAAACACTCGAAAAAGAGATGCGTATAAATTACTGTGCAGTGTGCACCCTATAACTAACCAACTAACTAACTAACAATTGTACAATATTATAATGCAATATAAAAGCCTGATTTGTGAGGATATAAACTATGATTCATTAAATTTAAAAAAAGGAAATTGAATTAAATCTACTGTACATCCTGGCAATAGTCGGTATACTGACTCCAGGTGTCATTATGTCATAAACACGGTTTCTGCGTGTATGTACCAGTGGGCAGTGAATGAATTTTATTCCTCCCCTGCACATACAGCTCATCCAAAACACACAGCAGGGAAGTGAGAGCAATATTTCTGAAGCTTCTTTAATGTAGTGAAGTAGCCTAATATTGATCCACATCACATATAGCTGCACTGCAGGGAAACAATATAAAACAAAAGAAATTACAAGTACAAGGTGCTACTGTTTAATTAAAATATATGTTACTTTTTAATGAATTTTTTATGCAAATGAACTCATTATTTGGTCTTGTTCTTCATCCAATTTTTGGTAGCTTGTTTGACTAAAACAGCTTCATTTAATTTCAGTATTAGGGATAAAAGAGGTGAAGGGAAACAAATTTATAGTCATTTTGACAAATCATATAGTGATAAATTAAGCGGTTAGACATGAAGCAAGAACTTTTTAACTCGTGTTGACGTTTAAAGATGTTTTGTTAGTGTCCACATATATATTTTGTTCTGTTAAAAAAGTGTGCAAAACACAGAATCACACAGGATCGCATAGAAATGTTCAAAGACTTTATTACAGAAATTGTAGTAGAGGCACTACCTCACATATATAGGCACTGAACTACTGAACTGAACTGGACTTGGAATTGCGTGTCAACACGTTTAGACGCAATTCAGATTTAAATCCAGACCATGTTAACCCAACTAGCCAGTTTTCAGTTCTCCGTGTGATATGCAGCTTCAATCTCTGTTCACATACAACGGGGATATAGCGGGGTCAAAGATTTCACTCCACTGTCATTTTGATGTAGTTTCATATATTGCTTTCTGTCTTTCATCCTGATGACAACTTTAAAGGTGCTGTAAGCATTTTGCTTTTGGAACACCACACACTAAAATACACGTCCTCGCGGAGATCATAGAAAACAGGTCTCCTGAGAAATCACAGCATTTTTATGTAATTTAATCACGCAAATAGTTAAATAGAAATCACACCTGTGACGGCTCTAGAGTCTGGAACCAACAAAAATAAACCAATCCAATGCGAATCATTTTGCACGTTCGAGTTGGCAGAAATGTCTTGAGGGCGGGGCTTGGAAAGAAGGGGCGTGGTTAAAATGATCTGAACTTACAGCACCTTTAAGATAGCAGTAAAAATATTTGTTCAAAAGTCACAGGCCATTTTAATGAAATTGATCTACTTTACACAATGTTACAAATATTTAAACAAAGTTGAAATCCACAGCCATCAACAGTGCTGGCATAGCCATCTCACAAAAGTCTACAGTGCTCATACACCAATACATCTATAGTCCCATAATTCTTCACAGAATAAAAAATGTGAATAACAGTTTCAAAGTGTAACAACAGAGGTTGATTCAGTGCATGGTCGACAACAGTACGCTAGAGGGTAAAAGAGCTTTCGCTGTGTAGATGGGTGCAGTGTAATCTCATAGGACAGTGTTAGTTCCCTTGGGCCGGCTGTGTGTCTCCACTCATCTACCTCAGTGGTAAACAATCTTTCATGGCAATATTTCATATCTGGAAAACATGAACTAAAATTGTATTTCCCAGATTATTTGATGCGATAATGTGTACTTTGATTGATTTGTTATGGAGATCGAGTCAGAAAATGTGCCTGGAGTATCTGTGATGTACGTTTAAGACTGTCAGGGGCCGCAGCTACCACTATTACATCACTATATGACATCACAACATCATTAATAAACATCAGGTCATCTCTACAGCTGGTATCACGGGTCAACATGACAACCTGTTACCTCACAAGTGAACAAAACAAACGGGTAAACCCACGAAACACTGGAGAAACCGCATTAGTTCACCGACTCGAATTGGAAATTCACCACAGAGAATATTTAGAACATGGAGAAACGTGAAAAATCACTGCAAAACAACCGCTACTAGAGTTTAGGTGATCAATACACTGCGTTTGAAGTGATTTACATACAAATAAGGGGAAAGGACGAAACGCATTTGAACATTGTATAATAAAAAAGCCCAGAGTCAAATCATTTGTATCCCTTACAAGTGATATAAAGCACTGTGGGGATGTCTGAATGGTATTCGCCGCACCTCTGAAATGAACAACTCAAAGTAAAACATTTTGCACCTCTAGCTATAAAAATATGAGATCTTTCCATTCAGTGAAACTCTTCATTCGCCAGCTCTCAGCCTGTGGTCAAATTAACTAAAAACAAGAAATGATAAAAAAGTGAAAAATGTTCAGAGTAGCCGTTCAGTCACGATTGTATAGGCCAACTTAAAGAGCTTTTGAGTTTCTAATGTGTGTTTCAAACTGTTTTTGATTTATGAAGTTCTGTCATCATTTATTCACCCTTATGTGGATCAAAATCTGTTTTGTTTTGCTGTAGACCACAAAAGAAGATATTTTGAGAAATGTCTCAGTGGTTTTGTGTCATACAGGTGAGCAAAAAAATAGTTTTTTCCTAGAGAATCTTTAATATTAACAGGATAGTGTTTTTAAACACAGTGACCTTATTTTAGAAAACCTCTTTCTAAAAACCCATTAGAAATTCCCAAAGGAACACACGGCTTAAAAATGCAAATTCTCTTCTGAGTGTTTTAAGAATACCAACAAAGGAACCCTATATTGTTTCCATTTAATAGAGGCAGCGAAATGAGACGCAAGCAAAAATACTCTGCCGTGTTAATTCATATATCATTCGTATATATATTTCTGTCTGCATCTTTGTCTCACATCACCAGTTCCTACCGTGCTACTGTGTGACATATAACCTTATAAAAAAGTACAAATAAGAGTAAAAATAAAATCACTCATTGAGGTCATTTGCAGCAGAGCCCACATTACTACAACAATAGTAACAAAAACAAATTGCTCATCTCCTGGTGTTACATCTTCCAGTTTCTTCAGTTCTGTTGTTATTGGTGAACAGGCATGACTCAATACAGACAGAAATATCCATCTATCACCGATTCGTATTTCCGCTGTGACATGTTGCACAAGACCGCCGGCAGCTAGCACAATATCAGTCATTAGGGAGGCGTGAATCTAAATAAATCTCAATGTGGTTTGTATGTGTTTGTTGCTTTGATCCTCATGTTTGTGAGCAGACGTGTCATTTTGATGCTGGATGTAAACCACTACTTTTTTATACACAAACAGACACATTCAAAACACACACACACACACTCAAACAGCCATGTTCACACACACAAAGCTCTCAATAATTCAATATGAATATGTATGAACATCTTACTCCGCCCTCAGGCCATAGGTCAGCAGACCATCTGAGACCACAATGTGATATAATCGGTATGTGGGTGTCACTTCGCTGCTCATCATAAACAGATATTTTACAAACACACTCACACACACACACCCAGACCAGATCAAAACCATCAAACCCATATTGACCTGTCATCGCAGAGATGCACTTGAATTTACCGTGCCCAAACCTGTCAGTAAGCATTGCCAATTCCTGACATGGACGAGTTCTGTCTTCAGCATGCCAAATAAGCCCAGTGACCTGATACGCTTGTCAGATCATCTGTGATGGGAATACAGGACCCTCGCAGGGTACCAGTGAACCGAAAATGAGGCATGTGAGGTCTGCATCAAAGGCTTTAGCTCATCAACATTACAGGAAGTGAGCTCACTGTCTTCTTGCGTGTCCCTTGAGAGCGTTCATCTCTCCTCCAGTAAATGGGTCACTCAGAAACAGTTAACATTTGTCTGCCAGCCTTCTATCTAACTAAATCTAATTAGCTCTTAACCTAAGGAACTAGCTTTTAATTAAATATGACCCGGAAAGACGCGAAACCATCACTTGTGGATTGAGCCACGGCACTGGATCATCTGAACCGGTTAGTGTGTTTAATGGATTTAACAATGTTGACATTGTGCTCGGTTAGATTTGAAACAGTTTACAAAATGGTGGTGTCAAATATTTAGCATCCAGGCGTTTTGAAACTTCAGTGGTAGTGAAGCGATGTTCTGGGATTAGTACAAGTTAAGCTCAGTAAAATGTTTTCAACTCGTCTATTAAATGGAAACATTTGACAGTAATGCACTTACAGTGAATCTTTCACAGGAATAATGATTTTAATGGTAACCACAACAGTAGTCCTAGTGCTGAGAGGATGATTCGGACAACTTTACAACTCAAAATAAGAAAAAAAAAATATATTTCTGCTTTTAATCCCTCAACACCCACACTGCAAAAACAGAAACTGTTACCCGATTTGACATTGAAAATAATCCCTTTTGCTTTCGTAATGTCATGTATTCGTATTATTTGCATTTTGAATTAGAATATTTGGCAACGCTTTAAAATAAGGTTGTATTTGTTAACATAAATCAATGCATCACAGCATTTTTATGTAATTTAATCACGCAAATAGTTCAATTCTCATTTGGTGTGAATGCAGTATTAGATCGTGTAAAAATGCAGCCTTTCTTGATAAAACATTACACTGCCTGAACTTAAGTAAGTGCATTACTGTAAACACAACATTTGCTTGTTTGACAAGCTAAGGGACAAGTAAAAACAATGAAACGTGGTCAATCATTAAAGCTTAACTTGTTTTGAACCTGCAACATTCCTTCATCTGACTGATTTACGTTCTCTGTCATCTCGACTGTCTTTTGCTACAGTGTGTGCATCTGTGAATCACAGGAGTGCTTTCTGCACTCGTAACATCGCTAAATTCCACACGTGCATGGCTGTGAGGATACAAAAACACAAGCATCCGCCTCCAGTTCTCGCACGGCACATCCTCCGCCAATAATAATAATAATAATAATAGAAAAAGTGCTAAGATGCTACCTTAGACAGGTGCTGTGGCAGCTCGGTGGATATGGCCCTAAGTTCCTCTTTAGTTTGCCAGAAAATGACCCTGCTTTGATACTGAAAAATGCTGTATAGCTCAAAGGCGCCTGGAGTGTGGTGTGTCTGTCTGTGTAGGTCTATCGACTTATATATTTTAGTTTAAGTATATATGCGCGATCGTATATATTTATAAATATATGTTCTTTAATACAACGTTATAATAAATATATATATCATATACTTAAATGTAGTTTTTGCTTGTCAAGATTTCCAGTCCAAACGTCTGCTGTCCAGTTCACTGTCCAAGCTCCAGAAGATTGTCTCCACTATTTGAAGTATAAAGCTGATGCATTCTCTGCAGGAAACTGAATATTTGTCAGAGACATACACGTCCGCTTGTTTTCTACACGCGTGTGTGTGTGTGTGTTTCCAGAGCATATACACTCGGGACAGTACAGCAGGTGAGGATTTGTTCAAGTGTATATGTGTGTCAGACGGTCTCTTTCAGACAGAGAGCTTCCACGGCGTTGCTGGGACCCTGGGACACCCCTCCAATGAGGAACAGCATGTTGGGGGTCTGTATGGAGGCACATGAGCAGCGAGGACTGGGTAACGGGGCCACGGCTTCCCACTTCCTCTTCAGCTGGTTATAACTCTCCACTGTTGCCAGCGGCGTTGGTTGGTTACCTGATGAACACAAGAGTAAGAGAAAATAACTTACATTACACGTTCTGTAAAACAGTTTGTCCGTTTAGGGCTACTGTAGAAACAACATGGTGAATTCCATGTAAGGAGACCCGTGGTGTATGTAGATAGAAATAACTCCTTCTAGGATAATAAAAACATAACACTTCATTATGCAAGGACACCTCTGAACACATAGTTATGGAACTTTACTAACAAAGATAATTTATTCACAAGTTATCAACACAAAATCACGAACATCCTCAAAAATAAACTCTCCCAGTCTACACATGTCAAAGTACACATCAAAGATGATGTGTAGGTGAGTTTGACAGTGCGTGTACATGAGCTAGATTCACTGTCAGGTGTGCGGAACATTACACAACCCATCGCAGTCTCTTCAGCCTTTCATTCATACACATCCTCCTCACACGAGCACACAGCTCGCACAACACAGACAGACACACACTGCGGCTGTTTCTTGCAGATGAAGCATATGCCACCTGGTGGGTTTTGGGACTAAAGCAGGTTTGAACAGGTGGTGGCATGCAGATTTCTTCAAATTATGTAACTCTTACAGATTCTGCGGCTTCTGCCTCACAGGAAACTTTTCCTCTGATGTTGCGAAATAAATAAATAAGCACGCGTTCTTCTTGGCAAGCGAAATAAAAGTCCTGGCTTAAACGCAAGAAAGTCGCAGGAAGGAAACATTGTCTCAATTCCCTCAGGGTCAGTGTGACTGGCCAGAGCGTTTCTCGCTCTCGTGTGTTTGGCGGCGAGACCTAAAGTGAATGATCGTGCCGTACCTGTCGCTAAGTTTCCATGGTTACTCAAATTGAAGTGCAGATGACATGAACGGGCTGGTGCCGTGACTACTGTTATCATAATTTCCTGGCAGAACAAACACTCCGGGTGAATCCACTTGCGGTAATCAAAAGTGTCACGTCAAGCCGAGCTTTGGTGCCTGCATGAAGATCTCCTGCGTGTTGCTACGCATCCTCGGGCGCTCGTATGTTCACGCAAATACATATTTGTAAAAGATGAAGCTGGTTTTTCATCTTTGATCAATGATTTTACCTCAACAGAGCTCTTTGTGCTGTCTACATCTGTCTATTTTTGTAGAGCCAACTAATGCAAAAGAAAAATATATAACAAACAGCAGCCAGCAATATGGATAGCAGCAATCCATTAAATGTGGCAACTTAAAGGGGTGGTTCACCCCAAAATGAACATTTCAAACCTGTATTACTCTCTTTATTCTGCAAAACACAAAAGAAGATATTTTGTGATATATGAACTCCAAACCAGTCAATGGGGACCAGGGTTGTTCGGTTACCAACATTCTTCAAAATAACAGCTTTTTGCAGAAGAAAAAAAGCCATACAGGTTTGAGAGTGAATAAATGATGCCAGAATTTTCAGTTTTGGATGAACTTTCACTTTAAGCACAAACGCTAACTACTCTAATGTAGTTCTCTCGTGATATCCCTCATTCTCATTCATTGCTTTCTTGACTTTGACGCTGTCATTGAAACTAAACCCGTGATTATCTATCGGCAGAGTTGAGTACAGGAAAATCTGCATGAGGCCACATATTTACCAACATCATCTCCAATGTCGACCTAATAGCCGCCATGAATTCTGGAAAGACATGAGTAACTAGAGGGAATAAAGCATCTCCTCCTGTCAGGGTGTGTGTGTGTGTGTGTTTGACTATACTTGATCAGATCTTTAAATGTCACAATCTAATAAAAATGTTAAAAACTAACTGTAAAGAGCAAATTGTTTGACACATACTTGTAAAAACCCCACTGCCAAGTCACATTTAGCATTAAATTGATGCTATAATTAAATCATAAATAATGTCAAGTGCTAAGTGTGAGGATTAGGTTTAACAATAGTGGATAAAAATATCATTAGCCTGATATTAAAAGAACACAAGTCTAGTATATAGTTAAAAGAACCTGTGTGTTTGTGTTAGTAAAGTCTGCATGACCTGATCATCAAGTTTAAAAGAGAAACAGGAGAAAAGCAAAAGAGAAAAACTGAGACAGAGACACAGAAATGTCAGTTGTGCTCAGAAGAGCAGCACACAACAGCAGCAACAACAACACTAAAAACACACAACTGAATAAATAAAGACAAAGATAAGAGAGAGAACAGCTATAAAAGAGGATCAAGCGAGCGGGTGAAAGGTGGATGTAGTGTTGTGCTTAAAACGTGACATACTGAAAGAAACCAGCCCTCAGTTCTCACACACTCTCTGAATAATGAAGAGACTGAGAACAACACACAGACACACACATAATCCTCCATTGGCTTCTTTGATGCCTGAAATCCTTCTATTTCTAGACACGGCAAAAGATGAAATGAAAATGTGCCATGTTTAATCTGTAACGCTGTGCCCTAAATATCATTTTTCGGGTAGATGAAGAAATTTCTCGCCCACTCTTTCAGCTGACATATATTGAAGAAATCTCTGACTCGCAGCCACAGACTGAGAGGAAAGAACGCAGGGAGGTTTTGAGACAGATATTCAGAGGTTTAACCAATCATGTATTCATTTGAGTTTAAAGATTCAATTTTAGTGCTGCTGAATGCTTGATTCTGATTGGTTGATAGCTGATGAATGCATATGGATGAAGCAGTTCCACATCTCTGTTGACTGCATTTTAGTTAAGACTTGTCATTTTAAAAAGACTTGCAGCCTAACAGAGAAAAAGAGACAGAAAATACTGTACCTAAAGAGCCAGAACTTTGGAAAACAAATTGCTCTTTTTACTGCTCATGTTATCTGCTCGCTACTGTGAAAAGCTCAACTCTGTATGACTTTCTTTTTTCTGCAGAACACAAAAGAAGATATTTTGAAGAATGTTGATAACAGAAAACCCTTGGTACCCATTGACTTCTATTGTATGCACACAAATCCAACGCGTTTCTTTTACCAACATTCTTCAAAATATCTTCTTTTGTGTTCTGCAGATGAAAGTCATACAGGTTTGAAAAGACAATTGTCTTTTCGAAATTTGAAAAGGTTTGAAATTGTCAAAAAAAGACAATTTTCATTTTTGGGTGAGCTACCACTTTAAGTGACCCTGAAAGGAAGTAAGTGAATTATTGGGATACTTTGGTACAGTGGTATTTTGGAAGATGCTAAACATTGGCATAAGAATGTAGTTCTACATACGAAAGTGTTTTAAATCCTGAAAATCCGAACATTATTTTGTGAAAAGTGTCTTATTTGGTATGTGGGGACCGAGGTATATGCAGAATGGTTGATTTCGGACCAGTAAATTATTGAAAAGTGATTTTCAATAATTCAAAAGTCCTTCATCAATTATTCCTTACATAATGAAGCTTAGTTTTATGGCTTTCCTATTCAAATTAAACTCTTCTTATGAAGGAAAGAGACGCATGATGGCTAGACTGAGGAAATGTTGGCTAAACCACAGTGAAACGGTGCGGATCAATAGCAATTTAACCAACTGCATCCTAAGGGAAGGTCACAGAGTTCACAGAGTTCATCAGAGGAGCTTGTAATTGTTGCAGGTGGTTTACCGCGAGCTCGATTCTTGTTGCTAGGTGACATTTACGCACAGTACTTAATCATGACTGCATTTACCAACCTGACATAATGAAACCATTCGCTTTATATTGCATTTAATTACAAGACAGTTTCTGCCGCAGGTTGTTCTGTAAGACGACAATCACTGCACTGTTTTGTAAATTTTTTCCTCTAGTTTTCTAAGCTCACTTGATCTTATTTGCATAATCTATTCGATATTTTCTTGTAGGTATTTACTTACCGAGTCCCCCTGCAGCGATGACCCGTCCGCCGAGACAGCCGGCTACGAAGTCTGCACGCTTTTCTCTCATGCGACAGCTCCGCGTAGACTTCAACCACACACCTATAGGTCACACAGGAAGTCAACATCACATGATAGATAAGAGGGGACCAAGCAAGTGCTCAGTGTTCGGCTGGTTAGCATATTACAAGAACACTGTATTGGTTGCTTATTTATAGTTTAGAAGATGGAGTCATCTGTTGTTTTTTAAGTATTAACTTAAAAATGTTTCCGCTAAAATTGCTTAGAAGAAATAAAATAGAAACAAATAAGGTGATTTTTTAAATACATAAAGAGTATGGAGGGGTAAAATAAATGTAGATTGTTTAGGTAAAATAAATCGATATTGTAGACAATGGGGTCCAAGAACTGTTTGGTTACAAGCATTCGTCCAAACATCTTTCTCTGTGTTCATCAAAACAAAGAAATTTATACAGAATTGGAACAACTCGAGGGTGAAGAAAAGATGACAGAATTTTCATTTTCGGGTGAACTGTCCCTTTAAATGCACCTTCTGGGTCCAAACTGCATCTTTCTCCATAGATGGCTGTTTAAAAGGAGCAATAGATTCTGCTTAAATAAATTAGCAAGCAATAATTAAATCACATTTTGCCCCATTATATTTTTATTATAAAGTCAAATATGTTTTACCTGTGCCCAGTTTTTTAGGAGCGCTTCCAAACAAGTGAAATAAATGAAGATGGCAGCACATATTTCTCAGGGAGACCGGCCCCAACTGCAAACGCTAACATTCCTATTCTCAGGTATTACAGACCTCCTTCTGGGCCGAGGGCGAACAGAATAACTTGCCTACACAGACCTGTGTAAAACATCCGCAATATGTCTCTGATTCACTCCAGTTCAGCCAGATGGGACGTGTTGCTTGCGGCCATTTGAGTTTGGCTGCATGTGGGAACTAGCCAGAACGGACATGGAGACCATAATGTACCATAATGACTGCAATAAAACAAAACAAACAGCAATGGAAGAAGTCAAAGAGAGTTCAGACACTCACAAGCAGTGTTCGTCTGCTTTGAGCTATAGGGATGGACTGATAAATGACTTCAGCGATCAAACAGCTGGCAAAGGCGTCCGCTCCAATAGCTCTCTAAGCCGCCTGTTTTACCAATCTCTGACCAACAAACACGTGGTCTAAACAGCATCATTGTCTTCCTTTGTTTCTCCCTGCCGTAACACGCCATGACCACTCAGTATCCACGAAGCCATCTCTGCTCATGACACCATCTGCCTCTGGGCAAATGTATGTCCCCGACGTTCTGGTAAACGGCTTGATTTTTTGTGTCTACTTCAATATACATTTCCTTTCTGGGTTTGTAACCTAAGCCACCTGCTATCTCATTCAGCCAGGCTCTTCACTGTCTTTTATCTCATCCCATATTTTCTCCTTCTGTCAGCTCCACATAAAGGAAATGACGGTTTTACAAACGCAGCCTGTTGAAACGCACTCTGTAGGCCAGCGTGCCTCCAGCCGCCCACCTGGCCCAGTCCTCACCCTGACTAATAGTCCTCTTCTTCAAGGGAACACGGTGATGCTCCTCATGTGGATGAGAAATACTCAGAGCAGCTTAACAGATTCTTCTGGTAATAGCCAGGACAGGGTCAAGTTACTGCTGAGATCTTTCTAAAGGGAAGATCTTTTTGGAGTATTTGACCATGTTTGACCCTGTCTCTGAAAATGTTAACACTGCAACACTGGAATATCAAGACGAATTGAATTTTACTTGATCTTGAGATAAGAGCATGTTGTACTATAAAAACATTCAGTTCTGTGCAATTTATAACCAAAGGTGTGTGTAACTTACTAAAACTGAAATTTACATGCCTATTAAATATTATTTAGTGAGTGAAGCATTTATAAATATAAGTTTAAAAAAAGAATTATTATTATTTGCTATTAATAATACTACTACTAATACTAACAATAATGATGATAATAATAATAATAATAAGTAAAAATATATGTATTATTATTATCACAGTTATTAATCATTATTATTACTAATGGTTAAAATAATATTAATAATAAAACAGCATGGAGACTACAGGAATACAAATATAAATAATTGCTACCTGCAAGCAGTCAAAAAATCCGATATTCATATATTTGTCTTCTCTGATAATGAAGCTCTGTCATGTACATACATCCCCTCTAACAAACCTTGTGCTGAAAAATACTGAAAATATTGAACAAGTAAACAAAGGATTAAAGATAAAGGAAACAGCTTTCTCTCCCTCTATGCCTCCGCACACACGCACACGCACACACAAAGCTTGCTGGTGGTTAATAAAGTGTTGTGACCCCAGTGTGACCAGTCAAACTGTTTTTTAGAAGAGAGAAAGCCATTCAGCATCTCTCTAGGTTCAGGCGAGCTCATTGTGACAGACTCAAGCCCAGAACAAAGAGAAAGAGAGAAACGCATCGAAGAAAAGATGGAGGGATGGAAGAAAGGTGCAGGAACAATCTCCACCTCCTGCTGCCCCTTCTGAAATCGGGCGATAAATTGGTTGAAATTGGCAATGACTCAACGCTGACAGGGGTTTAAGTGTTTGTCGCTTTTTTCTCAACATGTATAATGTGTGGCGAGGGGAGAATGGATGCGAGAGGTCATGGGTAACAATATCACAGAGACACACTGTAATATTACGGTTTATTTAGCACATGTGCACGGTGATGATAGATTCTCTTTATATATAGTTTCGTCTGTGAAACTTCATTGTGTGTTACAAGGCTGGTAGGCATAATACTGTAAAACTATAGAAAAAAACTATAGTAGCATTTTGCTACATTTTTATGCAAACAACTTTTTGTTAAACAGATGCAGCATTACAATATTGTCTGGAGTTTCATAAAAAGGACTTCAGGACAAAACTAAATTGGTGAGTGTTAAATCATGTTTACGTTTTGCGCTTGTCAGCCTCTTGTTTACTGTTTGCCGAGCATGAGAACAAACAAGTTGCGCAGGATGTTTTCTTGAGCTCAATATCAGCTGGATGAAATGCAACAGTAAACTATAATGCAGGCATTTTTGACATGATGACAAACAAACGCAACGCGAATGTCAGCTGCTGAAATAAAATGCAAAACACAATGCAAATGCCAAAGATACCAAATAATGACACTTAAATATTGTTATATAATGACTATTAACTAAATCATCCAGGTAAATAAGTAGACAAGATACATGACTTGTAACTGGTGATAAACAGATGATAAAAATGGATTTTAACTCACAAAGGTTGAATTATGAAAGAGATCGGTCTGGAGTTCAATATCATAGCAGTGTCTACAAAGCGCTGCACTTTCTCTTTGAACTGTTGCTCAGGATTACCTGTCTCTGTTTGCCCGCCGTCTGTCTGTATGTCCGTCTGTCGACCCGTTGCTTACTATTGAACCAGACACGCACACAGCTGCGCTTCTCTCTGCAGCCAAAGAGCGGGAGGTGTCGAGTGATTGACAGTTCTTTAGGCTCAGAACAACGACCCAGCTGGAGATGAGAAGCTGAGTTTATTTAAAGCTCACGAATCAATCATCGCCCCCTCTCTCTATTACACGCGCACATGGGCACACGCAAACACCCATCTTATCGAACTCAAAAAAACACACATTACTGTGAGTGAGGCTATATATAGATACGTCTGTCTAGATGCTTCTTTAATAGTTAAAGAGTTTTCCGCTCCCATGTGCACTCTCACAGGTGTGCACTGGTGCATTCTGGGATTGATTAGAGCAGATCAATGGGTTAATCAACAAGTGCTGCCCACTATCAGTCAGTGTTTATATATCATCTCCGTATATCAAACATTGTGCTGCAGAGCCAAAAGTAGAGCCTGTGGAGTCTGTCTTGCCAGACAAGGCCTCTGGCCCAGAAGTTAAAATAAGGAGAGATGACAGTAATGTGCTAGAGGAGTGTGTAAAGTCAAAATAAGTAGAAGCCAGGAGTGAGAATGTAAGAGAAGACTCAAATTCATAATGAAACCGCGGGCCTGATGCTTCAAAAAAATAATGTCATTTTTTTTCAAAGGGTCATCAAAGATAGGTACTTGCTTAATCTTCAAAAATGAATATATTACAAAATAATAATGATAAAAACAAAATGTGACCCTGGATCACAAACCAGTCTTAAGTAGCATGAGAACATTTGTAGTAATAACCAAAAATACATTGAACGGGTCAAAATTATCTAGTTTTCTTTTAGGCCAAAAATCATTAGGATATTAAGTAAAGATTATGTTCTATCAAGATATTTTGTACATTTCCTACCGTAAATATATCAAAACTTTATTTCTGTAAGTGGATGCAGCAAAATCGCAAACAAAAATGGCCGGATTCACAAACTTCACTCACTGCTGCCGCTCTTTGGGAATATCCACTCAAGTTTGTTATCTATGTAAAGTTTAGAATTTCAGCTTTCAGGTTCATCTATTCTCCACAATGTCATTACAGCGGTAAGACAAAAGAGAGTTAAAACAAACTTGTGCGCCCTGCTACAGCGCCTCTGATCAACAACTTTAAAGGCGATTTTCTCAATGTTTGCACCCTCAGATTCTAGAGTTTTAAATAGTTATATCTCGGCCAAATAGTGTCCTTTCCTAACATATATCAATAGAAAGCTTATTTATTCATCTTTCAGATGAAGGGTCAATTAAAAAAAAAAATTGGTTTTGTTGTCCAGGGTCACAAAATGGGTGATCAAAACAGAATGATGCTAAAACAATGTAAACATCAGCATGGGTTACAAGCGATGTGTCCCAACTGAGGTACTACACTATGCACTGTGTACTCTAGCATATACAGTAAATGTATATTTCATGTATATGAACTATACATTTATATATACGTATATATATTTAGAAGACAAGAGGGTAAATGACGTCAAATCCAAAACACAAAACAATGAAATGTCAATGAAAAATATTTTGCACATTGTACATTTAATGTCACTGTTACCCGTTTTGCCCATGACCTCAGTCATTGTCAGACTGAAGCATAATCACCTCCAAGGTGAACGTTGCTTGCATAACATTTTTTTTATACGAAACAAAACAGCAACTGTTGAGTGCATGAAGTGTCCAACAATTTACATTTCATTTATTGGTTTGAATAAGTGCATTATTTGGATAACTGAAATGCACTTGTTCTCACTATTTATATACTATATAATGGCATAGAATACTGCATAAATGAGATTTAGGATACACTAAAGTTTGCAGCCATTTGATGTGTATAAAACTAGCTGCTTTTTACAACTAACATATATAATAATTCTAACAACACAAAAGAATTTATAAAATTAAAAGTGTTTCCATTTGGTACAACATTTTTAGAAAGTGCCAGAAATACTGTAAAAACTGTGATTGTGATCCGGTATCTGCAGAAAGATACGCTGTTACCTTTAAAACCAGTAAGTTCGCATTACTGTATGTCCTTTTTGCTTTGGTGGTGCACACAAACCCTTTAACTGTGAATAAGGATGAGGAATCCAGCTTGTTACAAACGCTACACTCATTTCATGTAGAAAATCCCAGAGAACACAAGCTGACAACAGCAGGCTTCACATCTAATGAGTGAGTGCACACTGCCGGTGTGTCACAACCATTGAGATAATGAGCCTGTGTGCTCGGATCAGTCCAGAGTGTGTGTGTGTCTACACAAACACATCCACTACACATTATACCGTGTAAATCTAAACCTCCCTGTCTTATCAAAGAGGCATCTCTATGCTAACCCTTTCATTAAAGTGGCCATATTGTTGTTAAAGCCATAATCCTGTGGGCAGCACTCCAAACGTATTGTGTGGAAGCGCTCAAGGTTTGATCCTGTTTCTTTCTCTAGGCCAAGACCAAAAATGATTTCTTTTTTTAGATGAGATAAACATATAATGTCAGTGTCTAGTTTTCTGGACCCCTTTTTCCATCTACTTTATATGCCAAGATATTTTCTGTCATTATTTATTCACCCTCATGTCATTTCAAAACCGTATGACTTACTTTCTTCTGCAGAACACAAAAGAAGATATTTTGAAGAGTGTTGGTAACCGAACAACGGTGGTACCCATTGACATCTATTGTATGGACACAAAATCAATGCAAGTCAATAGGTAGCACTGTTGTTTGGTTATCAACGTTCTTCAGATGATCTTCTTTTGTGTTCTGCAGATGAAAGTAATAGAGGTTTGAAATGATAAGGTGAATAAATGATGACAGAATTTTTACTTTTGGGTGAACTATCACTTTAAGAAACGCTCTTTACAGACGTGAAACAAGCAGCAGGGCTCTGGCTTGCTTGAAATGTAGACGTGCGACTCCCCGTCCTGCAAAACCTGCATTACATTCTGACAAATTCATGAAACGTTTTCTTATAAAGTTAAAACTGCAACAATCTGTGAAAAATAACAATAAACCAGTCACTCGTTTCTAATGCTGGGCTCCTTCATGCAGAACATATTTCACACATTTCAAGCTAGATTGGTATTTAGGTATTTATCCCTCATATATTAACACAATTCTGACATTTATGAACAACATACAGTCATTGTTGACATTGAACTGCATGTGATGATGTTCATATTTCAGGATACATGTCCTTTTGGATCAGGGAGAAATCAAAGTTGTAAAAGTTACAGTCCTGTATGTGCCATCATATAATAAACACTATAAACACTATATACAACAGTATATTGTATATGTCAATTTTTCATCACATTGTAGCTAAAACATGCATATGCATAAGGGTTATGGTGACCGTTAAGAATACGGTCATCTATGGATAAAAATGATAAAGGATAAAAAATGACTTTGTGCTGGCTTTCATTTGACACAGTGGATGTTCTCTCCTCCATATTTCCAGTCAAACTATAAAAGTCAGAGAGATCAACTCCATTACAGCTCCCACGCAGCATTACAGCATCATACTCAGACACATTGTAAAGGATGTGACTGCATTGTCCGGTAATATCACAGAGCAATATTAACAATACTGTATCACTGTCGCTGATGGGACACACAGAGATCTGTAATTCAATCACTGGCACTCAATGTGCTTTGCTTTCTTTTCCGGGCAGTATGATTTACTACATGTTTCTCTTCATTTGGAAATATTGGAAGGGTACTTCTGCCAATCATTGCGCATTCTCCACTTTCATTTGTCATCTTAGAAACAATCTTGCCCATTTTCTATAGCAGCCCTGGGTGAATACTATCACACTCTTTTTGACCTTGTGCTTTTGTTATAGGGACTTGTAGTTCTGTAGTACTTTATGTTTCTGTTCCGTCTTTTGCCTCCAAATAGTCTCCAGCTGTCCCTTGTTAGCCCATTAAAGTCCTTGTATTAATGGTCTAATTTTTCCCTTGTTCTGTGTCTGTATGCTGTAATGCAGGTAGCCTCAGTTTCTTGTTTCATCACCTTTGTTCCTAGTTTCTTGTGTTCACGTATAAACTGCATTTGCATCCATGCTCTCGATCTCAGAGATACAAATGTATTCACAAAAGTACTTTGTTTTCAGCGCATGCTTTTGATTTAGCAAAAACTCTCATATGCAAATAAACGCATATGCATATTTATGTAAAACTGCAGCCGAGAGCTACAGTACATGGAGCTTCGATGTATAAGCATCTCACATTAATGCATACTGAAAATTCATAGCAAGCTTTTATGCATCAGTTGAATTGCATTTGTGTAAGTGTTGAGTCACCATGAACATTAGTTGTACCAGTTTTACCCAGATTTAACAGGAACAGTTCCTAGCAATATTTCCCATTAAATAAATTCAGTCATTATTTACCCTCATGTTCTTCCAAATCTGTATGAAGCTTTGGAATTACATATACAACCACAGAAAAAAATTAAGAGACCATTAAAAATGTCTAGATGTATTGTGGTCAATTCAGTCCAGTGTCTGTTGAATTTTAACAAACTCAAACCTCAAAAGTGACAAAATCATCCAACAGCAATGTGAAAGATTGACAGCAGCATGACAAGACACATGAAAACTGTGATAAAAATTGAGGTTATCACATTAAAAATATTTTTGAACTTTATCTAAATACATGTCTAAATATTACTGTTGTATTGCTTAAATGTGAATATGAACTTGTTTTCTTTGCAGTATTTGAGGTCTGAAAAAATGCAGAGCATCTTTTCTGTTATTTTGACCTGTTTCTCCAGTGTTTCATTTTCTGCACAAAATTGCAAATAGAAACAATATTTGGGTAGTACTTCACAGAATGAAAATAAATATAGTTTTACCTAAACACATACCTATTAATATTAAATTCAAACTGATATGGTGTTTTGAAATGGTCTCTTCATTTCTCCGCAGCTGTATATTTGGGTAAACTGGGTAAACTATTCCTCTAATACATAATACCTCAACAGAGCTTGTCAGTAGTATGTTGAGGTTTGGTCATAATCACTGTGAAGCCAAAAAAAAGCAAACCCCAGCACACAAACATTGAAAAAATAAGAGAAACACAAAAAAACAAGACATAAAAACAGAGTCTAGCAGTGTGGTTGAAAGAAAGAGACATGAAAGAAAGTAGGGTGACAGTGTAAGAAGAACAAAAGACAACTGATTGTGACAGAAAAGGAATAACTGTAAAAAAGCTCAAAAAGAGCATGTGGAGAAAGGTGTTTGATTATGCTCTATGATGAGTAAATTTCTGCTCAAATGTCAGAGGCTTTATACCACACACTCTCATCTCTGACAGACATAGAGAGCAAAAGAGAGAACGAGAGAGAGATGCTGGCAGATGGATGCTGGCCGGTGAACAAAAAACAAGCAGAAGTTCTGTCCAGCTAATACTCAATAGAGCACTTTTCATTTTCATCCACTTCAAAACTATCCTCCATTGATTTGACACATCAACACTGGTCTGCAAATGTTTAAATTAGGGCAGCCAATAAATTCAACTGTTTGACATATGGCATAATGCCAAGTGAATAATAAAAATGAACTGCAAAATACCCTTTATCAATATTTGCACTGAAAAGCCTCTAAATGTAATTCAAAGACATTAGATTAGAGTGAAGCACTGAAAACATATAATGAAAAGTGGCTTTGGATGTCAATATTTTGTTTATTAATTTGTTGAACATAGGCTCACAAAATGTAATTTGTTTAGAATAAATCACCCAAATAAACAAGTTGACAGTCCTAACATTCATGAGCAAATGCATTATAGTACAAGTCGAAATGTAAATGATTTATTGTCCAACAAATGTCTAAACACCATTTTGAGGGGAAATGTCAGGAGGAAACCTCAAAGCTCAGCAAATCTAGGCAACATCAGAGAGTTAGTTTGATATAATGACTAACCTATAATATAAGCATGCAATAACTGTCATAATATTTCATCATTCTGCATATAATCGATTCAAGTTCATTGGATTCCAGATAAAAAAGATGCCAGTAAAATCATGTCTATACTGTAAGTAGCCTATAGCCACAGTCTATCTTGAAGTGTGTGTATAATGTGTGTAATATATTGAGTCACAGTTGCTTGGAGCTAAAGCTGAGCTTTCATCAGAGTGCCAAGCTGTGGGGATCGACTTCTGTCCTCAAAGACACTTGTGGGATTGAAGATGACTTTGAGGAGATTTGTAAAGCGGATGGAAGAGGACAGAGCCAATAGGAAAGAAACGCTCACCAAATAATGCAGAGACAAGGCTTTCTCTTTTACGGCTAACAATGATGAAATCTGAAATCAGTCAATAACAGATTGAGGAAAGAGATAGATGAGAGCATAAATGTGTGCATTTTGTCATCATTTACTGAATGTCAATCTATTTCAAACCTGACTGACTTCGGTAGAATAAGATACTTTGGTAGAAGAGATACATTCTGAAAACTGCTCTCTCTTTCATACAATAGAATTGGATAGATGTGGAGGAGTTAATACGTTAATACGTGATCTCCTTCGCAAAGAAGTGAAAACGCAACAACATCTTTGTCCTGTGTCAGCCACCGCAGTGCTTCGAAAGGGAGGGGTGAGCGATGGAGTGAACCGCTGGTTGCAATTCACAACCTCACCGCTAGATGCCGCTAAAACCTTGACTGTACATTACACATAAACCTTTTTAGTGAAGCATTTTTGCGCCAGATTACACAGCCATCAAAGCCTAAAATCCAGGGCTACTCATAAATACAAACAATCGTGTGTCATTCGGCTTTGTGTTGAATAGAGAGATTAGAGAGCAGTAATGTGTAATTGAGGAAACAGGCCGTAAACGTGGGCTGGTAATTACAACAGGCTGCTTTCTCCTCGTCCTCTGCAGTAATAGGTGATAAGTGATAATGGAATTAGTGATTGCCACTTACACAAGGGTTCACGTTAGCCTCCATTACCCGACCCGTACACACATGCATCCACACACGCTTACAGCACACAGAGTCATGATGCACAATGGCTTCCATTCACTTTACAAACTGCAACGGGGGCTGGGCATTTGAATGCAAATGCATGTGATTAAATCATAAGAATTCTATTCTAAGAATTTCTATTGGGAAAAGTTTAATATGCAGGTTGGCAAGTGGTTAAAAGTGGGAAAGTGACCCTCATATAAAGAAAAAAGATCAGACTTCAATCGATGTTCCAACCTGCCCAAGGGTCTGAAAAAATCATACACACATATAGCTGGCAAACAGAAAGGGAAAAAAGAAAGTGACAGAGATGAAAAAGCTAACAACACGAATCTTTGTGATAAGAGCCTGGGGCTCTTGGGGTTTTTTGCTATATATGTGGAGATGAGAGAATGCTCTTTTTATTGTTAGAGCAATTAAAAGCTCCTTGACGGGTACTCTTGGGACCAGGAAAAAATGTCTCAAACAAAGGAGAATTACAGTTTAATTAAATGCCAAACGGGTTGGAGAGCAAAAGGAAAACCAACACAGATGAACACGTACGGTGGAGACCCCTAGAGAAAATGCTTCTATTTTGCATTTTTCTAATTTTGTTCATTACAAAATATACAGTTTTAGCAGCATGACTATTTGGGTAAAACGTTAAATTGGAAAAGCAAGAAAATCTTTATTCGATTAGTGAGCTAAAAATAGTGAATTAAATATTTCCTATTTCCAACTTCTTTGCTGTGGATTTCTTTATTATTTCGAAGTTTAAATAAAATTTTAATTAAATCTCATGGTTTTATTACATCACTGTATGTTGCATCAGCTTGAATTTGGAGCCATGTGTTTTACAATGACATTAATGAATATGTTATATCTGATCCTGTTGAAATGTATTTTGTCTTCAGGATTGGTTTACTTTTACGTCTACGGCAGAGCCTGAACACAATGTTTAACGTCTCATAAACTCTGTATTGACCAATCAATCTAAAGCTGATCTCAGAATTCTGTGCACACTCACAGCATCTATATTCCTGCGCTCCACTGAAGCTAAGTAAAATACACTGTGGCTCTGTTGAGTACCTATAACATGAAAATGGATTAAAAAACATAAATTTTACAAGAGCGGAGGTCTGAGTCTGACTAAGCAATTTTCAAATAGGAAACATATCATATTGTTGTCAGCTGAGAGTAAATGTTAAACTCCTTCCTGTTATGCAGCAGTGAAATGAAGAACCAAACAAATATATTCCCACCCTCCAGAACTGTACACAACAACACATCAATCTTCCTCTTGCCTGTCAAAGGGTGAGGATGAGGAGATTAAAGCACAAGAGAGAGAGAGAGAGAGAGAGAGAGAGAGAGAGAGAGAGAGAGAGAGAGAGAGAGAGAGAGAGAGAGAGAGAGAGAGAGAGAGAGAGAGAGAGAGAGAGAGAGAGAGAAGAGAGAGAGAGAGAGAGAGGAGAGAGAGAGAGAGAGAGAGCACGAGAGAGAGAGAGCACAAGAGAGAGAAGAGAGAGAGAGAGAGAGAAATGAACCCATAGAACTCAATCTGGAACCCGGATTTGGAACCCCTGGCCTCTAGGTGCACATAAAATATTTGTACTTCCAAAAAATTATTTTATGATCAATGTACCTGATTAAAATAGTCAGCCCAAAATATAATTTCCTTAATCTTATGGTATAAGCGACGCAACAGTACCTTGCGTTTCAAGTTTGGCCTCTGTGTGAAAATACATGCCCATATATTTCACATAAAGATGTTAAGCAGCTATAATCATTCTTATTTATCGCTGAAATATCTCTAAATAATGTCTTATATAGACGATTTCATTGGACGCACATGCCTGGCCCGAAGTTAACTTCTGGTCTGTGTCTGTTGATCGATCTGGCTAGTGGCTAATAATATAACTATTTAAATTGTATTTAATTTATTTTTAAATTAATTGATATTAGATTAGATTAGATTCAACTTTATTGTCATTACACATGTACAAGTACAAGGCAACGAAATGCAGTTTAGGTCTAACCAGAAGTGCAATAGCAGCAAGTGCAGGATATACAGTGGTTGCATAAATTACATAAATAAATATTACAGAAGTAATTTACAGATGGAAATGTACTATGACCATGATTTACAGATGTCTCTAACTATAGACAGAAATTAACAGATGGATATATACTATGATCATAATATACAGATGTCTATTACTATAGACAGAGATTTACAGATGGATATATACTATGAACATAATGTACAGATGGCTATTACTATAAACAGAAATTTACAGGTGGATGTATACAATAAGTTAGGCTATGGTGAGCAGCAATGCGATGGATATAGAGTAGTGCAAATAAATTATGGACCGAAGCTATCTAAGTAACAGTGCAGTGGAAGAAGTTATTGCATATTTCAGTTAAAATTGCATATTTCAGTTAAATTAATATTGTACTGTATAACAATTGTATTAAATACACAATTTGTTGAATGGGTCGTGTAACTTTGTCGCATTTAAGTTTAGTCAAGTAACGGTTCTTCTACTGGTAATCCAAAATAATACTGACAAGACAAACTTTTAACTTGCTAGCTAATGTCTTTTACTTGTTATTTCTTTTGCTTGTTATCAGAATCTGAAGGGACTCTATTCTTCATGCATGTATACCGGAAGTTAAGTTTGGGCCACAAAAGCGTGCATGCACAGCAATGTTTGTTTATGTTGTAAACCATCTAGACAAAATTAGATAACTTTCACTTCATACATTAGGGGAAGGCAACGATTGACAGTTGTCAAAAGTTTGGGAACAACCGACATGAGCTAACTTTGCTACTATATGAGCACTGAACTGTAACAATGCACAAAGAATGAAAATGTTTGCAAAATAGCTAAATAAAGCTAAATAAACTTTTTATATACAAATGTTTTGTATAATCTTTTGTACAGCAGTATTACCGGTCACATTAATTACTGTAACAATAAAAATGTATTTGAGAACACTTTTTAACACTCACATTTCCTTTGCATATCGTTCTGTCAATAAAGCTTCCATTAACTTGATTTTTTTTTTTTAAAAATGACAAAGATTTTTGCAAGAGAGATTTACTCACCCTGCTCACAATCGAATTCTTCCACAGTGGAAACGAAGTGAGGTCTGGAGTAAAAGTTGTGGGGTCCGGGCTGCTGAAGTCCCCCCAGGCTGAAGAAGGCCCCGTCGCTAGCGGCGCAAGAGGAGAACGCTCTGCGGCTGGGGATGCACGGGTACCGCGTCCAGCTCTTCATCTCCAGGTCGAAGGCTTCGAATGCGGTCACTGGCAGCTTGCCCTGTCGCCCACCTGTTAGAGGATGAGAAAGTGAGAAATAGGGTATGAGGCTTCTCAGGAAAGATTGAGATTGAGTGAGAGGGTGTATGTGTGTGTGTCTCTCTGATAGGATTCAGTCAGTGTGTCACGTCTGTCTCTGCTGGGAGACAGTGTGTGTGCGATTACCACATGTCACGGCTCACTGACGACACTTTGGTCTCCTCAGACAGGATGACAGCCTGTTCCATTATTGGGTCTCTGACACACACAACCCACACGTTTACACCGGCATATATACTGTATGCATACAGTATAACAGCACACACTATCATATATGTGCATATACAAACACATTTCCACATTTTAAATGGCCACTTAAAGGGATAGTTCACCCAAAATTAAACATTCTGGAGAGCATAGAAGAGCATAAAACATAATTTTAGCAAAACACACTAAGCAACATATTTTGAGAAATGTTTCAGTGGTTTTGTGTCAATATAATGAAAGTCAATGGTGGCCAATGTTTTCTGGTTATGCTTATGTGTACAAGAGCCCAGAAACCAACAAATGCTGTCACGTTTCCAGACACGCCTTCACTTTTTTCACATTCTCTCTAGCCGCCTCTATGAATTCACAGTGTGACTGATCTCCTCCTAGCTTTGGCATTACCAAAGGCCCTCTGGGACACAAAAACAGACAGCCAGTAACACACACGCACGCACGCAACGCACGCACGCACGCACGCACGCACGCACGCACGCACGCACACACACACACAAGAAAACAAAGAAAAGGAAATATGAACCTGTCTAATGAACAATGTGGAAAAGAGGAAAAATAAAAGAAAAAGGTGGACAGAAGGAAAAGCGTTCATAATTAAGAAGTGTGCCAATGAGGGTACAGCAGCCCATTTAAAGAGAGCTTGTACTTTTGACCTCTCCTGGACTCCACCAATTACCTTCCTTCAACTCTTGCAGCTTCTTGCCATCAATCATTAAAGCCTCCACGGTCAAAATTGTGAAAAATTAGCTGAGGGGAACAGGGCATATACACGAGTGAATTCAAGGGAGATGTGTGTAGAGAGGAGATACTGAGCTGAGTGATGGCACACGCTCACAAGCTATAATGTGGCTGCTATTGGACCAGAACTGTCTGCAGACAGATTTGATAACAGACGGCTGCCGTGTAGCCAGCCTTATGCACACAAACACATTAAAGTGATAGTTCACCCAAAAATTATATCACATTCAAACCTGTATGAGTTTCTTTGTTCTGCAAAACACACAAGAAGATATTTTGAAGAAAGTTGGAAACCAAACAGCAGCGGTTAGCAACACAAAATCATTCTTGTGTTATGTGAAAAAAATAAAGTCATACGGTTTGAAATGACAAGAGGGTGAGTAAATGATGACATCATTTTTGGGTCAATTTAATGGAAACAATATTATTTACATTAAAAATAATTTACATTAAACAATGTAAAAATATTACATACACTAAATCAGGATTTAGAAAACAAGAGATCATCTTCATTACATTATGATTTATAATGTAATTGTGCAGTCTTAGCAAAGTTCAAATAATTTAATACATTTATTGCTTATAAATGTTATAAAGTTTAAAGGGAAAGTTTTCACAAAATTAAAAAATGGTCATCATTTACTCAATCTCAAGTTGTTCCAAACATTGGCGCATTATTGAAAAATATTATAATACTATAATTCTGATAACAGAATTTTTATTTTGGGGTGAACTGTCCCTTTAAGTACATAATAAATCCATAAAATCTGTATACTCAGGGATGTTTAATAGGTTACAAAATACAGTGCATGTTAAGGTGTATTCACTAATATGGTGAGTTTAGGATGGGACTTGACATGTTTTGTTAAGGTTTTAAAGCAAATCTGTGAACGAGTTTGAACAACTGTAATTAACAATATTTTGCATGTCTCCAGTCTATAGCATGCATTTATTGAATATGTTGGTTTATTTGCTTAAGCTTATAATTAATAATAAATGATGCACTTTCATGTTTATTCCAATAACAGGCTAAGATTTGGATCACGCTCTTCCAGCCAGAGGAAAATTTAACTTCATTTAATGAATACATAAACCAGAATAAACCTTCAAACAACTCTCTTAGAGAATGTTTATTTTAGTTCACGTTCGAATGAGGTCACATATCCCTCACGTCTGCACCAGGGGTAACAGTATTAGCATGCACAGTGGGGGTCTTATTTTGGGGAGACAGCATGGTGCATCTGGGTGATTTGTGATCGAGTGTCTGGGCTCGATGATAGACCTTGCGGGGCGCATCCCAAACAGAGTCTGAAGCAAATGAGCGTCTCGTCATAAGGACTCATTCTTCATACGTGGTGCTAATGTGATTCCGGTGCGGTCTTGTGGTCCGACAGCCCCCACCGACAAATAACAAAATTACGTTTCTTAACTTCAACTGCTGTCGCCAGGCGAAACCTTCTCTGGAGAGTTCCACGAAACTTTAAGTCTCTTTGTGTGCCTAAAGCATGACACAAGCAACACAAAGCGAGTAGCCCTTTGAGTTAAATTGATGGAGAGAGACAGAGAGCGTGAGAGAGAAAGATGAAGACTGTTTTGGAGGCATGGATTGCATATGAAGCAGCTCAACATTATTTATTCTCTATGATGTCAAACGCTCAAGTGTGAGACAAAATTGTTACGGGAGAAGTCCTGGGGGGAAATCTTTTCACTCTTCACCACATTGTGTCTCACTTTCTAATGATCCATCTTCGTTCAACACTAATTTCTGACTGCTTAAGAAACAGAATTATGTGCATGTGTGTTTGCTTAGATATAAAATACTATTTATACTGTATATTACATTGTTATTTTTCACAGCTTTATAGCTTTAAAGCTTAGCTTTAAGTCTTTCGGTAAAAGGGTGTTTTAATGAGTTTTCAAAGAGAGAGAGAGGGCATCTGATCTTTCTCTTTAACCTGAACAGGATGTCACACAGTGCAAAGAGGTCAAAAAAAGGACAAATCTGCCAAAATAAGACCCCATACAGACTATTCCACATGCTCATAAAACCCACATTCTGATCACGGAAACACAAACATACACTCACAATCATTTGCACACATCTATGAAGACCATTTAGGTATTGTGATTGGTCTGCTTTATAACCAAAGACCCTCCAATATGCACTTTCATGCATTTGGTGCAATTCAATCAATAGTCATCCAGTTTTGATATTATGATGCATCAATGTGTACTTTGTGTATCCCAGAAAAATGTTATTGCTTTTCCATAGCTCAGGAGAACTGATGGAGTGATCAGTTGTATGTCAGTACCGACCTCGCCACAGATATTTCTCCTAAAACTGTTGAAATACATTAAAAACAATCAAATGAAAATGGATTGTATAGCTAAAATAATCTAGTTGTGAAAAAATTGTTTTCATACTACATTTTCAATTGCAAGCTTGGCAATTCTAAGAACTTTGTGACATTGCAGAGATCTCTTCTGAACTCTGCCTACTGAGAAATGACTCCACTCCACAGCTTTATCAGACTTTGTACAATTATCATGTGTTATTACTACATCTGCTGCTCCTGGAGAATATTGTGACACAAAATAAGATACATTATAATTATTGGCTAGTCTAAAACACCATCTGCCAAGTGCCTCCAGAGAGAAGACCACTTCTCCACGTGTACAGTACATGTGCACCACATCGCTCTCTGGCAAGTTTTTTGGAATAAAACTAACTAGTGTGAAATCACATTTTTAGAAAAACTTTTTTGAACCTAGAAATAAAGTTGTAAGATGACTTTAAAACAGCAAAACGTTGTGCGGATTGATCATTGACTTTGCACAAAACATCAGTCTGCTTTCATTAAAGATGACAAAAGGGAACATTTATGCTGACATGACATGAATTATCAGGCTTTGCTGTCTTCAGAACAGGCTGTCATTAGAACAAAGGATGGACATACCAAATACTAATTCACACTGATCCAACCAACACCAACAAACAGCATTTGTCAGATCAGAGTGAATAAGTTTCAATTCTTTAAAGAAAAGCAATTTCACTTGTGATCTCAGACTTTTAGACAAACTGTATACTTGGAAGAATATATGATTCATTTATAAAAATGTAATATATTTGTTTCTCAAAAGGATGGCTTAGATTTATAAAATTGCTAGACAATTTTTTTACTCTAATTAAAAACCAGAACAAACTGGCTTACCAAGAACATAGATCTTGTTACCACGCAGGAAGGAGAAAGCTCCATAGCGGGGGGTGGGCATGGAGGTGAGGTGCAGCCACTGGTCCTTTGCCGGCTCGTACAATCTCACGTAGGCCTGAGGGGTTGTGTCTGCCCCCATCCCACCCAAGGCATAAACCTTACCATCTGAGAGAGAGAAAGAGAGAGAGAGAAAGAGAGAGAGAAAATTAGTTTGAACTCTTCTTCCAAGTCTCTGATTTCTTTTCTTAAACAAACCAATAACCGCAAAAATACAGAAAGCACACATCACAGAGGAGTCACAAGAGATCTTATTTAGGAATATTTTGTCGGTGTGCAGGAGTGGAGAATCTCCAGAGACCTGCTCTTTTTTCCTGTGCTCCAGCTATTTTAAGGTCTGCTTAAATTCCACCCTAAAACTTGCACTGCACATTTGTTCTGTTCCCCAGCGAGAACTGAACATTAAATATGAATTTGTTCCCATAACTGCCCCAAACTTTGTGAAGTTGACCAAAAACTGTATAGCAGTTCTTAAACAGTACAATTCCTGGAACGACAAGCACAAAATCAAAGCAACTTTTTTCAATAAAATACCATTTAAACATTCAACCACGTTCAGCATAATAATTAAAATATATATATTCTCAAAGAATGTACTTAATCTCAATCACTGTTAGTGTAAGCTGCAGGGTGTAACAGCTTTCACACAGTTTTTCAGAATAAACTGAAATAAAATTTCCCCATAATGCCATCAGTGCCTGGTAAAGTACATGGATTTCTGTCATACTGTACTTTTTAACCTTTTATAGAGAAGGACGTGGATAACTACAATAGCACAGGTCTAAGAGATAAATGATCTCATTGTTTATCCTCTCCCTCCTCCAACTTCCCTCATTTATCTGAATATAAATTGTCTGTATAAATAATGTGTCTGCATTGTTTATACATCCCAAATGACAATTGTGTGCTTACTGAATTCAGGTTGAGATTACATTGATATGGATGAGGATGGAATTATACTGGTAGAGCATGTTGCTAACAAAAAAGGTCATGAGTTCAATTCCCAGGAAACACACGATTTGATCGAAGCTGATTTCGATTTGATACATTTTATTAGCTCATGTTTAAGTGAATGCCTTCTGCTAGGAAAGACACAGTGTCAAATGTGTGTTTAAATGTCACAAACACACAATTTGGTTTAACCATTTGTAAATATAAACATATATGTTATCAGAGGACATATTTATTTTTTGTGTAATATTAAACCTTACCATGAGTTATTTGAGCGGTTATTACGTGGGAAAATCATACCTTGGAAAATTGTGATTGACCAATCCGATGTAAGATTGAGTGGCAGAGTGCCACGTAATAAATAAAATTATATGATATTTTATTGTATTTAAACAAGACCTAAACAAGGCCTAACTCTGACTTTACATTGACCTTCATGAAGTTCTCATGGAAAATACTAAAATGCAGCACAGCAGTGAAATAAGAATATGAATGTGAACACAGAGAGAAATGCCACCTCAGCACAGAGAACAACTCTACTGCTGCTCAGCCAACTGCAGAAAGAGAGAGAGAGAGAAAGAAAGAGACAGAGAAAGAAAGAAAGAAAGAGAGAGAGAGAGAGAGAGAGAGAGAGAGAGAGAGAGAGAGAGAGAGAGAGAGAGGAGAGAGAGAGAGAGAGAAAGAGAGAGAGAGAGAGAATGAGAGAGAGTAATGTACATCCAATGACAGGAGAAGAAAGCATGCCTGCTATTGATGGCAGTCATAACTTTTATCTCAAGTGTCAAGGTGACAAAATGTCATTGTTGCATTAGTTCTTACAGCGAGAGAATGTGACACAGTGAAGAATGTCAAACGTTTTTGGGAGTAACAGAGATAGATTGGGATGTCCGGGAGATTACATGTACTGACTCATCTATGCACAGGGCTTTCATGCCAATAAAACACACATCATAACATCGGACCAATCCCAGAAGAATCTGTTTTAACGTCCCCATATGGAGTTCTCAAGTCTGTCAGCGAGGATGCATTTCTGTTATCCGAACACACACTAAGCTCATTCGACAGATGCTTTCCTTTAAACAGCGCTCTTAACACATGCCTTTGCATCTCTTTCTCTCAGTTTGATTGCAGTAGCTGCTGACTCAGACATCTGCAGTATGCCGGAACAGCAACCTGTGACTGTAGTTAAATGCGGAACAAATGAGCAGATGAAGAGAGATAGAGATACACATGGGGGCAGTTAACTAGGTGGCAGCACAGAGCTTAAGATGGAGAGACCGTGAAATCACCTCACGGTTGCCAACAACTCATCTGAAGTACCGTGTTGCTGAATCACAGAGCACATCCACTTTACAAGCTCTCTTCACTTTACTCACATCCAGAAGCACCTACAGTACAGTGGAAGTGCCATTGGCAATCTATCAGATTTATTAAGGAAGGATGAACATTTTGGTTTTAGTGTTTTTTTACACAAATCTACATCATGGATCATGTTTTCGGACGCTACGAACACAGCAACAGGGAAGATAGAAAAGGCAAGTGTGAAATTTCGCAGCATTACTTTGCATAAAAAACATGCTGAAAGGATTTTGACCACTATATTCCTAACTGTCTAATACACCATCGTAACTTCCGTTTGGTTTTAAATAGGAAACCAAACTGGGAAGATGAGAAAAGTGCCAGCTCTGCTATTTTAAGGGGTGAAACCTTTCATTTAAGAAGGATAACCAGACTCACATCTGTTCTCAAATCTCTTATATTCCAAAATGACTTCACATGTCTCTCGTTATTGTGTAAGAAAGGCTGTCTGACAAACTGTTATCCATCTAACCGGGATCATGCATTTTCTCAGGAATTGCTTATACTGAATAGAAATTATTTCATCATTTATTTACCCTCATGTCGTTCCAAACCTGTTTCTTCTGCAGAACACTAAAGGAAATATTCTTAAGAACGTTGGTAACCGACACTGAATCCTATTGACTTCCATTATATAAACACAAAACCAGGCATTTCTCAAAATATCTTTTGTGTTCCACAGAAGAATGAGTCATATACAGGGTTTGAATGACTCTCAGATTAAGGAAGACATCTTAATTCAATGTTCCCCACACTAATGCACCAATGTTTAAACTCAATAATACAATTCAGTTGCACTGGGGTTAGCCATTGGGACTTTAATGAGAATACAGACAGGCCAGCTGTTAATATGAGCTTTGCTATCCCTTGAAAGGGAGATGCTTCCAGGTGCACTATCTGGCAAATGGAGAACGTTTTCTTCCAGACGCAATTTTGGACTTGAAAATATGAAAAGCTGTAACCGTAGCATGGTTGCACTTTATAATCTCCACAGAACTTTGGGGCGTCACATTCATTTCTAATGTGCTGTTAGTGGAGACTTGGGAGCACTGGCTCTTAACAGTAATGGCTCTCATACCTCAAATTTTCAGTCTGCTTATACAGTAGGAAAAGACAAAAAAAGTGCTTAAAATAGTACCTTAAAAGACAACTTGGAGTATTCTGCATCACCTGAACAGCTATAATTGTACAAATAAAAGCCCCCAAACATTGACTTTGTGTTTCTCTAAGGCAGTGCAAAACAGAAAACCCAAAACCCCTAGACAACTCTCTTGAGCATTACCATGTCAGAATGTCCCTTGAGATTATTTCATCCCTGCATTAGTGAAGTAAAATGTGGGTTTTGCATTATAGAAAGTTATGTTTATATAGTACATAGAATTCAAACGATTTCTACTTTGTACAATCATACGGCCACATTAACACTCAAAGACAAAGAAAGAAACAGTGAACGAGAGACTTATAAAGTGAGAGGTCTTTCAATATATATATATAAAACATTATGCAATGCTGGGGGTGTGACAGCAGAAAGCAACAGTCAGAGATCATGACCAGTAATCTTCACTCTGAAGATCTAATGATTTGTCCAGTTCAATTCGATGCGGTTTGACACGTTAAAAACTGTTAAGTACAAAAGAGAGAGAGACAGAAATATCACACTTTGTACACTGCAGGAGGAACTACATTAAGCTAACTTCTCAGACATGAAAAACAAATAAATACTGACACCAGAAATTGAGACCACAGTAGATAAAACAATAAAACTGGATCCACTTATTAATAAAGTCAACCACTCACAACCTCCAGAAACCTTTAAAAACGTCCTTATTAATAGCTCAGATCAATTCTGCTTCTTTCCCTGATGAGCCTACAGCTTCTTGCCAGATTAGCACTTAGTCTTATGCCATCTTGACAACAAAGAAGCACTGAAAGATGTTATTATGTAGCTGATTCTTTAAAAAGTACAAGAAGCAGGATTGCCAGTATAATTCTCATAAATTATTAATCATGTAGATAATGACTACAGTAATGTTTTGTGTAGTTATACATCTTGAATACAATTTTCATGTATAGAGTGACTACTGTATCATAGAGTGTGACATGTTGAGCATATGATTTAATGTCACGCTATGTTTCATGCTGTAGATCTTTGACTGCAGCTAAAAGACTGATGGGCAATTCAGTGAAAATGTCAACCTTACCATAAAAAGAGAAAGGTTTTTACTATGCTAACAGCACATCTGGTGGTTCAAATACTAATGGAAGGTCTCGCTTCAAGTTTTTAAAGCATTTATTTTATTTTTAGTGCATTATTTTCCATAGTCAGTTAAGTGCCGTTTCAGAATTGTCACATTCATAACTGTACATATTTCTCAAGAATGGATACATGAAAATATAGCAACTATTTTATGTTATATGAAGAGGCCTCCCTTCTCCATTTGTTGAGTATTATTGCTTCAGGTTTGTGCATTTTATTTCACTAAAATCTTGCAAGATTGCCGTTTCCCAGAAACTGTGTCCTTTTTGTCACATCCATAACGCATGTTTATTTAAAATAGAAAACTTGTGCATAGACTGATGTTTAGACTTTAGTAAAATATAAACAGATGGTTCAGTATATTGGTAACAAATACATTCTCTGAGCGTTTTTATGTCACATCCATAACAGTTGGATAACAGGGGGGCAGTTGTGGCCTAATGGTTAGAGAGTCGGACTCGTAACCAGAAGGTTGCCGGTTCGATTCTCAGTACCAGCAGGTAACAACTGACGTGCCCTTGAGCAAGGCACCTTACCCCCGTTTGCTCCCCGGGCGCTGCAGTGTTAGCTGCCCACTGCTCCCGGTGTATGTGTGTTCATGACTTGAAGTGTGTGTGTTCACTATTCACTGGTTGGGTTAAATGCAGAGGTCACATTTCGGGTATGGGTCACCATATCTGACAAAAAAAAAATAGGTCATAACGCAAAATGTCACATCCATAATGCTGGAATTGCCCTGATGCATTTTGCAGCTTAAATCATCCACAGCTATTTGACTGACATTGTAAGCGATTAATCGAAGTTTATTTGTTGCAGTTTATTTTATAGGCTACTAAACCACATCAATAGACCAATGCTGAAAAATGTTATGTGTAAAAACTTAATGGCACAACACTTTAAATGAATGGCACGTGGTAAAGTTGAATCTAATCTAAAATAGAAGAAAATATGTTAAAACACATCATTTTTTCTCTTTACATTATTAAAACGGCTTAAAATGAATTTCTTAGTATCCATATTTTAAAGTCTATTCATATTGTTAAATGCTATGTTATTAGTACATTAAATGGATAGTTCACACACAACTGAAAATTCTGTTATCATTTACTAACCTGTATGACTTTCTATCTTATAACTCAAAAGAAGATATTTTGAAGAATGTTGTTAACTATACAACGGCGCTACCCATTTTTGTGTCCATACAACAGAAGTGAATGGGTACCGCCGTTCGGTTACCAACATTCTTCAAAAAAATCTTCTTTTTGAAATGACAAGAGGGCAAGTAAATGATGACAGAGTTGTCCTTTTTGGGTGAACTATACCTTTAACAGATGCTACTGTACATAAGACACGCCGCCTCATTCCCACCATTTATATAAGTATACGAGTCAAACATTCAGTGTTTTTGACAGTACAGCACAAGCTTGCTGTTCTATATCCAGCTATAAAGTCATTACAGAATTCTGGGAATAGTTGTGTTACAGCAGTAGGGATTTGCATGCAATCATGGGTCTGTATGGAGCGAATCACCTCCACCCAAACCTCAATCCACCAGCTGTTGTGTTTAATCAATCAATCAATCAAAAGCTCAACCCAACCATCTTAAATCCATCCATTCTGACCCTCTGCAACCTCTCTGAGTCTTTCACCCCCTGCAGGCTGCACTGCCCAATCACACACAGTCACTTCTAATTAAAGCTCTGCGTTCTGATCTCTGTTCGTTGCCCTGGGAGACCCCATAGCAACCAAACACGCACTCGGAGACCATTAGAAAATAGCGTTCAGAAAAGAAAAACATCAACTGCGCTCAAAAACGCACATGCATGCTTACAATAAACCAAAGCTCATAACTGAAGAAATATATGCACTGATCGTGTATGAGCCCACATAGCAACTATACGCTACAGACACACTGTGTTGCCCACTACTGCATACATGCACACACACATACAGCTGTTTGAACTCATACGACAAAGAGATTAAATTTAGTTGGATTTGACAGCAACCCCAACAACCTGCCAAACAACAAGTGGGAATAGTTGGCATGTGGCCAGACATCGCTTTCCCCGACATATATACGTACCTTATTTCCACGCCTTATTCTGAATCTTCTTATACGTGTTAGCACAGTCAATCTTTCAACAATTTTTCTCCATTTTAGATGCGTTTTCGTGGATTTCAGACTTTTTGCCACTCAGTGAGCAAAACCGCAGCCACTCAGTTGACGGTGACGTCACATGCACACCCTCTACAAAATCCAAAAACCAATACAGTTCCCATTATAAACATTAAATCCATTTCTATTGTGTTTTGGGCAGGGGTTTTTCATCCTCCCTGCAAAACCCATAGAAACTCAATGGAAACCATCACAGAAATTCTAATGGTTTCCATTAAAATACCATTATGAACCATCACCCTGCTGAAAAATAGAAACCATTAAAGAGGTTGTAATGGTTTGAATAGTTTTAAAGGGAATTGTATTGTTTTAATGTAAACTATAATGGTGTATATTGGTATGCGATGGATTTTTTTGGTGGGATGTTAAATCCTATTGAAATAATGCCCAAAACACACTACAAAATTGAATTTGAACGCTAATGGTTCATAATGGTATTTTGATGGAAACCATTAGAATTTCTGGGATGGTTTATATTGGGTTTTGATAGACTTTCACAGAAATTCTAATGGTTTCCATTAAAATACCATTATAAACCATTAGTTTTTGCATAAAAATCATTACAAAATTTCATTTTGTATTGTGTTGTGGGCATTATTCCAAAAGGATTGCAACATCCATAGGTAACATTCGACCAATAGAATCCATCATATACCAGTAAACATCATTATAGTTTCCATTAAACGATACAATTCCCTTTAAAACCATTTAAACCATTACAACTTTTTCAATGGTTTCTATTGGGGTTTTTTCCAGCATGGTAGTGTTGAGTTATCATCTAGGTCTAGGACATAAGCAGTTTGGTGGTTTTAAACTTTTTATCTGTGAGTTGTGAATAGTGTGAAAACACTATTTAGGGAACAAACCCTTTTTTACGAGAATAAAAACTGATCCATTTAGGATAGATGGATAGATGTGATAAGGTGAAGTCATTGCATTGTTAAAACAAGTATGCAAACACAACCTTCACATACTGTTCACACAACACCTACTGCAAGAATGTTCTGTCAAGCCATGGTCATCACATCACATCACATCTCTTTCTGACTGAAATAAAACCTAGTAAACTTCAGTTTATCCATCTGAAAGAGAAAACTTTGCCTCAAGCAATAGATAACGGTCATGCCTGTGGTTCATCTTCAACCTCATGATCAAAGCACTCTTCAAAATACCCCAGTGTAGTCACCACTGCAGAGGAGAAACAAGAACACATCATCAGGCCAGATATGTGATGTAGTTTGGTTTTGCCCAAGGGGGTCAAGATTTGGTTTGGTTAGCATTTCCCAATCATCTTCACCATCTGGACCCTAAAAACATATTGTTACATTGAGGACCATTCAAAACACACTTATATGTTCATATGCATGCTTCAAATATACAGTATGTACATGTAGAGGAGAAGAGCAAGTACAGTGAGATCACAGTTAAAGTAGCGGCGTCTCACATCCAGTGTGACAGTAGAGTTAAATGACTGATATTTACGGAGAGATTTCAGGCGGCGTGGCTGAAAATGGCTCTGGTATTTTAATAAGAGAGCTGTAAGACTCGAGTCGCTCCAGCAAACGCTCTGTTTGCTGATAGCGCGAGCGTCGTCTTTCATAATGGCATTTAAAGGCCACTCATTTCTGCACTTCAGAAAGCATGATCGATATTCAAAATCATTAAAAGCTCTCAGAATATGGACGTGATAACAGCATGAAGTTTCCTCTGTCAAGTCTGGAAGGGGAGAGAATGTCACCTATTGGTTGAAAGCTAAATATGGCGACATTAAAAATGACACATCAAGTTTGACGTTGGTCAGATGGAGCCGTGGATCTTGCTGCCTCTCCATCGACATCAGCTGCTCTTCAATGTGAGAGGTGGACACAGATTACAGTTGCAACTAAACTGAATGACTCATGAAATGTCAAACCGCCTTAAACATTTTTAAATATCAAATCTAAAATTCTGCTTCTGCTGTTATTCCAAGTTCTCTGTCACTCTCATTCTCTGTCAGTCTCTATAATCTCTCTATGTTAACTACTCCATCATCAGTCTTTAGTATTCACAGCACAAACTAAAAGCATGGAGCACAAGTTTGTAATGACAGATTTCTCCTCCTCTCTTTTCTCTAATGATCTTTCCCTCTTCAGACCAATGATTAAAATGAGCTGCTGAAGTGGCAGTGTGTTATTTTACATTGACCTTTAGTCTGCTCTCGGTGACACGCGCACATGCGCAGCACCCACAATGCAACAGAATAATCAAATGATAACAAGCTTCCATTAGACACAAGTGGCTGTTTGAGACAACATTACTGTACATTGTGTCTGATGAGCTGTTCTTCTGAAGAGGATGACAAAAATGATGAGGACTATATCAATATTAGACAGTCTCAATCACGGTATGACATCCTCATCATAAAATGAGTTTATTGAAAATAAGGCAAAAAAGGCAAAGAAAAATTCTATTGCTTTTAACACATTTCCAGCTTTCAATACTTTTGTTGGGGAGGTTTTCCTAGAATTAAAGCGCCATTTTATAAAATAAGGCAGAGTAGGGAATGTTGTGACATGTTAAGAGTTATTTACGAAATCACCAGTATTCCTATTTAATAATAGATATTGTGTAATATTATATGATATTGTATATTGTCAAAAGAAAATGAAAAATATGTATGTTTATTTTCTTTGGTTTCACTTATAAAAATAAGACTTTTGAATTCTTATGACTATAATAACTGCTATGTATGCCTATGATGCTGATACATTATAATGCATTTAAATGAATAAAGGAAAATTAATCATCTATTTATAAATATTGAATTATACATAGTTTAATAAAAAATAAATCTATAGCTTTCAGGTTTCAACAGGAAAATCAGATTTAAATGGAATGACTCCTGTATATGGGACAATGGCGTCTAATGACCACTTATCATGTGGTGCGACCAATAATATCAATAATTGTATTAAATTAAAAATATCAAATTTTTGTGGCTGAAATATGAATCTCTAATAAAGTATGTTTTTTATTTTTTTTAAACCTTTATATCAGTTGTATGAGATTTTCAGGAAAAATACGTTTGTTAATTTAAGACGACAAATATATGAGCTGATTACTTACCAAAATACGAAAATATTTTGTTTCTAAATACTTAAAATACTAAATATTTGTAAAACAAATGTTAAGCATGTCAAGGAAATGAATTATTAGATAGATAATTTTAACACACTGTTTGTGTTATGCTAGAGTGTAGTGTAATTTTAAAATTGGCATGTCGAAAATATGTTATTGTATAAGTTATATAATAAAAACCTTTTTTTTTTTTTAGATTAGATTAGATTCAACTTTATTGTCATTACACATGTACAAGTACAAGGCAACAAAATGTAGTAAATACAGTTTAGTGAATAGGGTTAGATTAAATAAATAACTGTAAAGAATTTAATATATAAAGATTTGTTTATGGCTTTATGCAGTGATATTAGTCACTAAAATGTAATTGTAAATATCACAAATATCCCTACTACACTACCATCAAAAGTTTAGGATCTCTTGACAAAAACATTTCTCATGATCTTTCAAATCTTTTAATCTCAAGGTGTATGTTTCAATGTTTGACAAAAATAAAATTGTGCCAACATATTAATTTCTTTCATTAAAAAACTCCCTTTGTATTAAACATGTTTGGCTTAATTGAACCAAATAATAAATGAAAAGCAGTTAATAAGAGTCCAGCACAGATAAAAATTCCTTCAATATTGTTTAAAAACCTACCCAGAAAATTGAGACCTCAAGAAGCTGGATGATAAAATGTCAAGTGTATGATTTTGCAAATTCCAGGCAAATTGTGACTTTGAAGACGCTAAAATATATCACAGTTCATTCATTTGAGATGTTTTAGTGACAGCATAATCCCCAGTTACAATTGTGTTATTCCATGGTTTCAATGGGTTTACGATTATTCAACAATGTGGAAAAACTATAAATAAAGAATGAGTAAACGATCCTAAATCTTTGACCGGCAGTGTATGTAAGCCTGGCGAAGCTGTTTTTTTATCAACATATTTAAATAAAATCTTAAATTATGTCATGGAGCTGGATCGTAAATTGTACCTGACTGTGGTAAAACTCTGAATGCCTGCCATAAAACTGCCATTAATGATTGGTTGAGGTTGAAGTTGATATCTTCCTGATATTAAAAAATCTGGTTCAGCTCCAACTCTGATGAAACACACCTGCCTGTTATTTATAACTAACCCTAAAGAACCTGATTAGCTTGTTCAAATGTGTTTGATTAAAGTAGCCCGACAGGACCAGAGTTGAAAACCCTGCTGGAAACTTAAGGTTACTGCAGACGTCTGTATTAATGCTTTTTATTAATAAGTAAAGAAATCCCATTGCAGTGCTGACACAGCTGAACTGAAATAACAAAATATGTCTGTATATATGAATCTACAGTATACAGGTTATGAAACAAGAGCATACCTGGAATAGTAGAAATTGATTTAAATACAATACACAAACGCAGTAATACCACTAATAATAACAAGTATAGTAGACTACCGCTAATGAAATTGTAATTAGATTGTGACAACAGCTCTAATTTAAAAATCCTTTAACAAAAAAGCTCATTAAACTAACTACTGTAAACAGATAAAACTAAACAAATCCTCAAACAAACAGTGCATGTTTATCCCCGAGATCTTAACTACGCGGCCACACGAGCCCATTTCCTGAGAGCCAGAGCATGTGGAGCGGTGACAATATTTACTGATGATTAGTTTCTCATTAGTGTGTGTTATTTATCTGCAAAACTGACACTATTTACATGACTTCTTCACAAATACAGTACAGACAAATACAGCATTCAGACCGAGACGGCCCTCTCACATCATACGGATACCAAGTAAATGCACACACATTCACAATATGGTTTGTACCATTTGTCAGGCACTAAGCAGAGACGTTAACCCGGGGTGACAGACTGATGATAAACAACAGCAGCCAGAGACTAAGCGTGTAAATACAAACTCATAATCACGTCCGTGCACACAGACACCCTGGAGAACACACACCTGACTGATTAGGCAAACACAAATCAGGAATATTTGCAAAGTAGTTGGAGCACAAGATTTGGGTGTTTACATGTTCATGAGGGAGAGGGACAGAGAAAGTGTTCCAAAGGGTTGCAAGATGGCTAGCTGACAACTTTCTGCAGGGGCAGTCCACACCACAGGAACCAGCCCGAAATTTTAGAGGAACAAAATCAGCTCCTTTTTTTCGGGTCTTTAAACTTTGAATTGGTTTCTTTGTCTCACTTTTTGCTCTTCCAGTTACAACTTATAGATCTTCATTATATCCCAGTTATCACAAAACCCTCCACAGATAACAAAAACACAACTCGTGGTGTCCTTCAGTTTTTTTTATGTTTTTACATGCAGCACTGTACTTCTTCATTCCTGAAATTATCCGCTATAATCGCCCACTAGTATGGACGCAAATACAGTTATTGTATAGCTCATTCTTTGTGTGAACAGGCCTTATCAATGGCACAAAACTAATAAGCATGAAAATACACAGTATGCACAAATATTAGGAAATAGAATCTAGAAATTCAATAAGTACACAATACATTTTTAAATTTATGTTTTTAGTGCTATAGTTTTTAGCAGTAAACATATGTTTATAAAAGATATCTCAGTAACACTTTACAATAAGGCTGTATTAACATTAGTACATACATTAACTAACATGAATGAACTTACAATGAGCAATATAGTTTTCAGCAAGTATTCATCTTTGTTAATGTTAGTTTATGTCAGTACCGTTCGTGTTAGTTCACGGTGCAATGACTAATGTTAACAATTACAACTTTTGCATTTTAAGAATGTATTAGTAAATGTTGAAATTAACATGAACTAAGATAAATAAATTATGTTGTTTATTGTTATTTCATGTTAGCTATAGCATTATTAATGTTAACAAATGCAACTTTAAAGAGGTAAGTTATCTTGTCTTATCTAAGATTTTTTCATTATTGAACTTGACACAATGTCCCAGAAAACTGAAAACTTTCAACAGAAAACTTCTTATTTATCCGTTTTCCTGGATCCGTGTAAAATCTAAGTGGGGCAATCAGAGTAGAATAACTAGCTGTAGCATTGCATAAAAAAAAACATGTATGTGAAAGTAGCATGTTTCCTATCTACGAACATTTTATAGTATTTTATAGATTTAGTACAGTTAAGACGTTAACGAAGTTGCCAGTCTGTGTGGTCTTAAAACGCTGCCTTTACAGACAACTCACTAGGTTGGAACAGAGCAGAAATGAGAGCAGAGAGAGAGAGAGAGAGAGAGAGAGAGAGAGAGAGAGAGAGAGAGAGAGAGAGAGAGAGAGAGAGAGAGAGAGAGAGAGAGAGAGAGAGAGAGAGAGAGAGAGAGAGAGAGAGAGAGAGAGAGAGAGAGAGAGAGAGAGAGAGAGTCTGTTCTGTCTCCTGGATCTTGTAGACAATCGTGAGCTGGAAGAAGCTGCTTGTACTGATGGCACAACTGCTCGGTCGTGACAAGTCTGATTAATCACAGAGAAGCTTCTAGACCTCACAAACACACACTCGCGTCGCATCACACACAACCATTCCAGTGCTTAAGAAATAAGCATCGAGACAAACAAGAAGTTACAGGACAATTAAATCATCAGTGGACACAAACACAAGCTGAATACTGAACGTACAAAATCAGTCAGGCCATCTCTAGTGCTGAGATCTCACGGCCAGAACAGGATGTCTGGATTTACTCCTAAATGATGTGGAGCAGAACAGTGTTCACTTAAACAAAAGACAGTTTAGTTTTCCTCCAAATGTACAACACTGGAGCACTGTTTCATGTTCTTGTAAATTAAATTTCATCCGCTTTGAAAGAGCAGAAACAGACAGATGGTTCTAAATCTCACAGCAAAACTGACGATTTTATTACCGCATACAAGTGAAAAATGTGAAAAGTTCCACCATGTCATGTCACTGGCGCGAAAGCAAATCGTGCTAAAATGTAGGATTAAGATCATACGAATTCATACGAATTAGCCAAAATTAGCCACCTCGTAAAATAGATATGTTTTTGCCGTGAGATTGCATTAGAATTGCAGCTGACTAGTAAACTCGATGCATGCTGCTGATTAGTGTAAATGCTTGACTGCTACAGCAGCTGAACTGAAGACGGATTAAAGTTGTTTTATATGAAAGTGATATCTACAGTATTACACACCAGCTGACTTTGTTTCATAAAAACAATTAAAGGTGCAGCAAGGATTTTTTGGGGATGATACGACAGGGATTTAATATGGATTTGGGCACATCTGTCAGTGTGGATTTAATCTGCTCCAAGCTGCTTTGATAAAATGCATTAAATGAATACAATAAGTTAATAAATAAATAAATGTACCAGGCATTTTTGCCACCCAAATTGTGATCACAACATACAAAAGGGGCTGTTATTATGAAGGAGACATTAAATGTAAAACTTTTTTAAACAAAACATGGGTGTACATTACAATATTTCTTAATGTAGTTTTAATGTAAATTATAGCAAACTATACAAATCAGACAGTTTAACAAAATTTTACTGGACAATGCTGGGCTATTTTTAACACAAAAGAAGATATTTTAAAGAATGTTGGCAATCGAACAACAGCGGTACCCATTCACTTCTATTGCATGGACACAAAACACAAGTTAATGGGTACCGCTGTTGTTCGGTTACCAACATTCTTAAAAATCTCTTCTTTTGTGTTCTGCAGAAGAAAGTCATACAGATTTGAAATGACAAGAGTATGAGTAAATGATGACCGAATTTTCATTTTTGGGTGAACTATCATTCGAGTTTTAAGTTTATCCTTGTAATGTTTTTACTCACTCACTATAAGGCTTTCCTGTAGCTCAATGCCAAGAGATTGTACAGAATAGTCAGAAACAAATGTATAGTACAGGGCAAAGTCACTTTGGATAAAAGCATCTGCCAAATGCATAAATGTACAGTACAAAAACATATTTAGCTGGCGATTAGTCCAATTCTAAGACCGTTGTGTTTGAAACAAACAGACACAGGTAATCTCTGATAAGCAACTTCAGTATGGCTAAATGTTTCCCATCCGTAATGAGTCAGGACACGCTGAGCCGCTGCTGTTGCAGCCCGAATGCATCCAAACACAAGCACTAATTGAAACTCTTGGCTTTAAGACACCGGTCAATCAGAGTGCTAAACGGAGGCCAGTGAGATGAATAGTACTTCAGTGCTGCGCTACACCGAGTCCTGCCAGTGACTAAGAGCATCAGGATGAGAAAAGCAACAGTGGAAGCTGACTCATGCATGCCCTCTGAAAGAATGCGTCAGCATTGTGCTTATGAAAGCCCAAACAATCCCCCTTGATTCACCTGGCACTGCATTAAAGCAACGAGCAAGGTAAGCCGGTAAATGGACTATCGAATATATATCCCTCATTTAGAACAACAGAGAAGATCCTGGTATATATTTGAAGACAATTAGTAATAAGAGACTAGGAAACAGCAGGGACTCAATCTGAATAATTGACACAATTAAACTAAAAGTCCACACACACAGAGGTGCGCACCGCATGGGTGACCGGGAGCAAATACTACAATAAACTGTGTTATGGCCAAAGCTTTAAAAGCATTGAAAAATGAACGGGGAAGCGGTCTTGCTCATGCTGCTGTCTCAATGGGGTTGGCTGCTAATGGCTCTCAAAAGAGCCCGTCTAGTTACGCTTGGCTTGATCCCAGCGCTGCAAAGGACAGAAAAAATCAATCAGCAAAATTTGGCACCTGCTTAGAGCTGGAGAGATCAGCATCCAGGATGCTCGGCCTGATCTTTAGTGACTCCCAGCTTGAGATCCACAGGCATCATGTTCAACAAACGTCTTGTTATATAAGAAATAACTAGTAAGAATTTTTTTTTTGGGGGGGTGAACTAACTGTTGCATATTGTACTAACAAAGCTTTTAAATACAATTACAAAACTCGTTTTGGGAGCTTTAGATTTCCATACACGGATCAAAAGGCTACAACACTTCATTTCTCATAACGGCACTCTCATTCCTCCCCCATCGATGCCTATTTAGTGTTTATGACCAGATGAACAGAGCCCTGTGCACCAATTATAGGCCTTTCTAAATATAGGAAGCTTGCAGCGAAGACATAAGTGCCCCTCCTACCGCAACCACAGCTGTGTTTCTGTATATGTGGGCATGTGAAAAACTGTGAGTGGGGTGTGCTCCTATGCTGGACATTTCATACTAGCTCACATGGAGCTAAACATCATAATTTCACAGTATGCAGTGGTCTTTATGCAGTATGCTGTGTGTGATGTGAGCAATATGGTACTTTAAGGGAAAGATCCACCACTCAGGCAGCATCAAATTCAGAGAGGCAGGGAAAATAAGTACATAAAATATACATTAGAGTTCAAATATAGCACAACAGCAGGGCTGCAATGCAGAGAGAGAGACTAAACACAAACACCAGATGAACACGAGTACCCATCCATATGTCCATTCAGTAGCTGTGAAAATCATGGGCATCTTTCTGTAATAATGAATTATATCACCACATCTTAACCTATGAAAACCTCATTTAAGATGAGGGGCAGGCATAATTTTAAGGAGCAATATTGACATTTTAGCAGCATCTAGCAGTGAGATTGCGAATTTGCAACCAACGGCTCCCTCCACCACTCATCCTCCTTTTCGGAGCACTACGGTGGCTGACACAGGACAATGTCGTCACATTTTCGAAGGAGATAACGTATTTGCGAAACACGTGAAGCAGAGCAGTGTTTCCGTTTAGGGCTACTGTAGAAACAACATGGTGAATTAAATGTAAGGAGACCCGCAATGTATGTAGATAGAAATATCTCATTCTAAGATAATAAAAACATAACAGTTCATTATCTAAGGTCTTTATACACCTCTGAAAACATAGTTATGTATATTATATTGCATTTCTGTCAATAGATCCACCTTAAAATTACTCACAGCACCTTTAATAAGATATTTTTCAGACACCTATATTCCATTCACTACCTAATGCATATATTCACACCCAACCAGAAACCAATTTCTCAAACTGGCTTTACACAACTTCCTGAAGACCACAGTTGTTTTCTGTTATTCTGAGTGTGTTTGAGGATAAATGAATAGCTGAAACAAATTCCTTTTTTAAATGTTAAAAACAATTTACATTTTAGTCAGATGGTCTATTCTTTGCAAGCAAGCTGTTTTTATCCAATATAAGCTCCTAAAAAAGATGGTTAGTCTCTGCATGAGACTATGCACATGTGAACTCACACCTATAGGCCAAAATGAGAGAAAGCTAATGAATCTTATCCCATGTGCAAAAGTAGAGGAAATTGCCCTCTTAAAGAAAATAAGGCTATTACATAAGACCCAGGATGGTACTTCTCAGTCTCTTGTGGGAATCATATGGAGTAACAATTTATGGAGCGAATAAGCTGTGAGAGAGAGAGAGAGAGAGAGAGAGAGAGAGAGAGAGAGAGAGAGAGATGGGGGTGGGTAATTTAAAGAATCTCTATGCAGTAAGTGATGCTTCATTGAAAGCTGTAGTCGTGCTGAGTGCTGTCATATAACGTCTGGAACAATGTAGTTAAATTAAGTGGAATCTGATTGGACGTGTCCATACAACAGAAGACCATCTGAGTGACAGCAATAAATCCCAATTTCTGTTCATACATGTCAATGTGTCCTCTGTTCTGCCTAGTGTGCAAAGCTGTTAGCTAAACCTTTTGTCCTTGTTTCCGAGCACATGTTCGCTTTAAGGCAAACTGTTCACCAACCAATTTGAACAAAAAAATGGCACAACAATATCATGAAAGTGGTATGGACCACTTGCTATAGTTTGAGTCTTACAAACTAAGAGACCCATCCTCTACACACATCTATGTTTAAAGAACTGAGGCGTCATTCACGTTTCTTCATGTCACAGATACGCAAACTTTGAGCACTTCGAGACAGACCTCAGATATGGCTCTTGCCTCCCACATGCATCAGCTGGTGACTCAGTGTGTATTTGTGTGGCATGGGTGTGCGTTTAATTGTGTTAGAGTGCTGGCAGGTTAGTCCGAATAAGACAGGAATACACAGTGATCTCAACGTCTATACGTCACGGTCGAGCAACAAAAGAGCCCGTCTCTGGCAGTACACAGCGTTACGGGCTGAGGTATATTTGGAAACACGCTGGCAGGGCTACACAGCGTGCTCTCATCAAATGGTTCATTCGGTGCATGACTGTATATATGTGTGTGTGAGAGAGTAAGTGGTTGCTGGTGTACGACATGAGAATAATATTTGTTTTTACTTGACTTTAAATGGCAATCATTGTTTACCTACTAATGGACGTTGCGTAGAACATTTTTCAATTATAACACCATTTGGAGGAATAAATTAAATTCAGCATAAATGTCATCATATATTTATCTCTGCTAAACAACCTAATGATGTTTATTTTGTAGCATCTGCGTAAGCCGCGCACTAAATGATAACATAACTTGACTGCCATCTTGCTCCCATTGACTCTTAATATACAGGAAAAATGTAAAATGAGAGTTCATGAAAATGAAAATTCTGTCATCATTTACTCACCCTCTTGTCATCACAAACCTGTATGATTTTCCTTCTTCTGCAAAACACGAAGCAGATATTTAAAAATCGTTGGTGCCCAAACAACAGTGGGGCCCAATTGACTTCCATTGTACGGACACAAAACCACATTTCTCCGTATTCCACAGACATGACATGAGGGTGAATTTCTGGGTGAATTATTCCTTAAATAAAATATGTATGATATGCCCCTTTAAAGGGATAGATTGTAAAGGGATAGAACACCAAGAATGTTGGTAAACAAAAAACATTGGTTTTCATTCATTTTTATCGTATGGACATAAAACCAGTGCAATCAATGGGGACCGACAGTTCTCCATTACCAGCATTCTTCAAAATATCTTCCTTTGTGTTCTGCAGAAAAAAGAAAGTCATACAGGTTTGAAATGATAAGAAGGAGTGTAAATAATGGCAGAATTTTCATGTTTTGGGTGAACTATACCTTTAATGTTTGCATTACACACTGTTCTTTATAAGCCAAAACTATATGTAATGTACTATATATATATATATATTATATATATATATATATATATATAGTACATTACATATAGTACATATAGTTTTATATCATATATATATATATATATATATATATATATATGATATATAATATATTAAATAACCCTGTTAGGACTGGAGACCAAGTTTTATAAAACATGCAAAATGTAAATTTGGTAAATGTACAGCAACATTTGACTACTAATGATAGGATCACTTGTATAAACAATTAATCATAGGTCTTAAGACTGCACATATATAAACACATTCATACAGTATGTACAGTACAAATGTAACCATCCCTTGGAACAAGAGCAAGCACCCAGGGAATCATGGGTAATGTTCTCCTGTCTATGTGTAAAGGTAATGAAAAAAGAGCATAACGTCGGGTTGAGACAGACAGAATGGGTGGGCGCAACAATAACTGTACTCCACGGTCATCCGGGGGAGTGTAAATTGGTGCTATGGGAGATGTATTCAGGGGGAGTCAGGTCTGCTGGGTTATCTGTCTCAGTACAGAGAGTCACAGAGAGGACTGAAGAAAACATGTGGAGGAAAAAGAGAGAGAGTCGAGCTGAGGGAGGAGATAACAGAGTGTGATATAAAAGTATACACACACACACACACACACACACACACACACACACACGAGGATGGTCAGAATGGACCTACACAAACGTATACTTTAAACTAAGGATGATTTTTTTGAACAACGGCTAGATGGTTTTGAGACTCGCACATCCCTGTTACATGCCAAAGCCGCTAAATGAGCGGAGAGATGAGACTAATCTCAAGGCTGAGCCGTCTTTTCAGCTTCTACTGTCCAGAACCAAAACCGTGCCACATACAAACACCACCAACCACCAACTCACACTTTCCCAAAAGGGCGTGTAAGAACACCAATCGCTCGGCTTATACTTAAAAAAGTAAATACTGCCGAGTCGCAGCACACTTATAGTTTGGTACAATAATCAGCTCACAGCAGCAAGCGTCTGTGTGTCTGGTCAAAGCGAAACAGACTGTGATGAGGATGGTGTGTGGGTGGCAGCCGCGTGTGTGCGCGTGTCATCCTCACCAGTGACTCTCCTCTGCCGTGACACCTAAAGCAGATTTCAGCTTTGGGCTGTTCGCTGGCAGACAGCGTGTGTGGTGACATACTGACAGAAAGCTCATGGAGTCTGAGGCTCATTTAGAGGTGTAGATGAGGAAATTCCAGGCATTCAAATATCTGCCGTCCACATCTTCACAAGTAATTGACATTAAAATGCTTATACATCATCTTTATGTAGCTATTCATTCGAAGTGCTGGGTTTTCAAATGTGCTTATTGCACAATATTTCAAAGATGCATACTGACATAATGGAAGCAGAACTGCATGAAATGTTGCAATCATAATTTAATTATTGATTCAATGCAACTATTGCTGCTTTTAGATAAGCATCACACCAAATTGTTCGACCAAACTTATTACAAGCATGGAGGATTTTAGACCTGGTTACTATGGCAATAATCTCAGTCAAGCAAAAGTCAAACTGTGTCGTGATCACAGTGCGTGTTTGGCTTTAGCTACTGTAAGTGTGTGCGTCTTCTTTAAAGTTATATTTTTTAGCTTGAATAAAAACAGAAAGCATTTCTTTGGTGATATACACATAACTATAATTTGACTGCAGCACTGTCATTTAAACAGAACAAGATCACAAATGTGTTTTGTGATTTACACAGCATTAAACATACAGTGCCAACTGATCAGCCTTTGAAAAACACTCTGTATTTCTGAACTTTCTGAAGTTTCAGTTCTCCACAAGTGAAAAATGCCCAAAGAATCCAACAAATCAACAAGCACCAGATTGAAGTACAAACTCTGTTATTGTTTGCACAGATCCATTGTGAAAAAGGCATATTGGGTAGTGTTATCATGCTGAGCAGATAAACATTTTCAGACAATTGCCCTTTGAGATGTAGAGCAGCGTAGGCACCAAACTTTTCCTCTAGTTAAATGCTCTCGTCTAATCACGTTTCAATTAAATTCCTTCTTCAGAGACTCATCCTTGTATTGCTAGTTCACATTTACATATTTTTTAATTTGACTTTTCGGTGGGTTGCCTGAACAACTAGTCGACAAATTGTGTTAAGAAAGTGGGTATTGCAATGAGGAGCGCACATGTGCGTGCACGTGCACAGCTGAAATCTGTTGTGTGTAAAGGATATGAATTAAAAATGCAACTTTCAGGAAAATATTAATGTGCAAACCCACTAAAAAAAGCACAGCATGGCCAGCCAGATCTCACTGGAATTCCTAATTAATTTACAGGTAATTTGTACGAATTTGTATGATGTGAATGTATGATTAGTAGAAAATTACGAACTGCTGTAAGATTTTGTTGGCAAGCAAATGAAACTACTGGCAAATATATAAATACAAAATAAAAAAAGTGTTATAAAAGTGTTCCCTTACAAAGTCTCACATCTTACTTTATACAGCAAGTGTTGAAGATGACACACAAAATAGGAAACGACACACACTCCTTGCATTTTTTCTTTGAGTGGATGCTCCTTGGGCAACGTTTTGACAATTAGATGCTCTACTAATCGCTACAAATGTACTTTCGTGTCTGGAGCATTTTGTTAATGTAACTAATTTAGCTGATTATTATTATTTTCCTCTCTCTATGTTAATATATTTGTATGTATGTGTGTCAAATGCTGTTTGTATATATAAAGCACCACCACACTCTGAACCTATTGCCCCTAAGAGAAAAAACTCTAAACTAATTTAAAGGTGTAATGTGTTATATTAAGGAGGATCTATTGACAGAAATGCAAAATAATATAAATAACTATAACTTTAGAGGTGTATAATAAAGACATAATGAAGTGTTATGTTCTTATTAGGGATGCACCGATACCACTTTTTCCTTTGGCGTTCCGATTCCGATTCCGATACCTCAATATATTTTTATATTTTATTGCCAGAGGTGGATTGCACTTAAACGCAGCGGATCGGATTTGAACGAAACCTGTCAGTTCGATACCCGATCCAGTGAAAAAGTCCTGTATTGGCCCAGATTCAGAGTATCAGATCGGTGCATCCCTAGTTTTTATTATCTTAGAATGAGCTATTTCCATGTGCATATACCGTGGGTCTCCTCACATGGATTTCACCATGTTGTTTCTACAGTATTTCTAAACAGACAAACTGCCCTACAGAGCGTGTTTGGTAAATGTATTATCTCCTTCGACAAAGAAGCAAAAACCTGACGACATCTTGTTTTGACAGGGAAAGGTGAGCGATGGAGTGAGCCGTTGGTTGCAATTCACAACCTCACCTCTAGATGCTTGCTACATTTCACACACTGGAACTTTAACATAAAAAGTCAACCTCATGATTGTAACATATTCCTATTTTTTGCTAAAAGACTTTTATTTGTATTTAAACTGAAATGAAAGACTGGGCAGATACTTTACCTCACACATAGTGGTACAATTGGATCTTTTAGTATCTTCTATATTCAATCTAAACTCTGTGATGGATCTCTGTAGACTCCACATTACAGTACATCAAGCCTTTACTGCTGCCATGTCAAAGGAAAACTCACAGTGTTAATTATCCGCCAGTGGACGGACTTTTCCGCAGAAAGACCCATTGCCATAGAAACAGAAGTGAAGTTGAACTGCTTGTGATTTGATGGTTTGTTTTACTATTATTGTTTCTGGAGAAAATAAAGTGGAAAGTGGGGCATGAGTGTTTCAGCGGGCAGAAAGCAGAAAGATTTGAAACTGGATTAAAAGCATTGAGGGATAAAACAAGAGCTTGCAGAAGAAGTTAAGACAGATAGACAAAGGGTGAAAAGGGAATGCCTAATAATGCAGAGAAGAAAAAAAAGGGAAAATCTGTGAGATCAACACGACTGATGATGGGCGGAAACTGAGAATGTGGATTAAATTCATTCCCACTGGCCCTTATTGCCCTTCATTACTTAATGGGCAAATGTAGAGTTAGGGCAGTGCCAACAAAAGCATTAGCTCAATTGCCGGTAAAACTCTTTTCAAAATGCCCACAATTCTGCCTGGTGCTTATCCAAAAAGGAGAAGAACACATAGTTTGGTAGTTTTTTACATGTAAGATGAATTGTTATAATGTGTAATCTTTTTTAAAACCAAAACAAAACCAGCAGCAGGCATTTTGTTTCATGGACAAAGAAAATGTATGCACTTCTCTAATCTTGTCTACCATCTGTGAGTTATTTCTGTGCTGAGCTCATCATCACAGTGCATTCTGGGATTGCTTCTCTGCCTACAACATAGTATTCCGGGAGGAAACATCATTAAACTGATTTCCTTTGGGGAAGACTTTGCAACAGGAGCGTGCCTATGATGCCTTAAAATGCTTTCTGGCTTTTAAATTCTCAAGCACACACAAACAAGTCTGCACCCAAGTTACCACATCTAATAGATTAAAGGAAGTGGCAAAAATTTCACCAACACACTGTGGATAACAGGATATATAATAATTCATAATCAGACGAGGCAAAAATTTTTGTTTATTATGGCAACTTTTCATGTCCTGAAGCAAAACAAATGAAATTGCATCATGTAACACAAGATACAAACTGTATACAATCAAATCACTTTAATCCTGATAGATTTTTTTTACAAATGCCCTAAACTTTATAACATGCATTCCATACAAGCAAATACTTTCCTCATGTAATTAAACAAATCCCAAACTTTGCCATAAAAATCATTAGTCCAAAGAAAGCCAATCACTCACAATATGTGTTTTGTCATGTGTGCGCTTTTACAAACGTTCCCCTGCTGTGATGGCGCATCTGCCTCCCCTCACATTACTGTTGCTCGGCTACATCCTCCCCAGCATGAGCGGGAGCGCAACAGTGAAGTTCAATTGTCGTCGTGAGATGAGCCATACCTGATGCTTATCATGCCCTGTCACACCTGCCATAAAGATGCTCCGTCTTTCCTTTACTCAAACAGGTTCTCTGCATGCACACAGTGTACTTGAGGTCAAGGTATGGCGTGATGTCTCACCATCTTCTAAATCAACGACCTTTGACAACTAACCTCCAGTCATACGTGCTCACTGTCGTGTGTCTGAGACAACAGCAGAAGCAAATAACTTTAGAGTTTTGCCTTACCTTACAGAAAAAACATCTGACTGAAAGGTGCAATAATTTTTCTGGCTGTACAGCGTGATATTTATTGGTTAACCTGTCTGATGTTCAGTGCTGTGGCTTTAGGAGAGAAAAACTGTAGAACTAGAACTATTTTTCATCTGGCTGTTGCGTTTCTGGAGATACACAATCACTATGTTATATAATGTGAGGATGGCCTAGTTGCCCTTTGGGACATAATAGCACAATGTATATTTCATTTTTCAATATATGTAAAGAATAATGTACATCTAGCAGGTTGCTAATGTAGAATAATCTCAGGATCCTTATTGCCTTACAAAAATTAACCAGTTTTACTACACCAAAACCCTTACTGATGTAAAAACATGGTTTTGCCAATTGTAATCAATACTCCAAAATGTGCACAAGATCTTGCAATCCAAGATCACATGATCACAAACAGAACTTACTTCCTTGAAGTGACCATGGCATGTCTACTTCCCTAAAAGACCTCTGGAATTCAGGTGTTCACTTTCGTTTGGAAGGTCCCTACAAAAGGCCAAAGGGCCCTTCAAGGGTGATTATAAAATGCTATGCTAATATGTTTTCTGATAACATCCCCTAAATCTACAAATTATTGAGAAATAACACACTATAATGATTTAATAAACATGTTCATTTGAATCAGGTATAATGATAATATAATAATATACAATCTTATTCTTTAAAATTCATACATTGTAAAAGTTCATCCCAATCAGTCTGTTTTGTTGCAGCTCTATTGCGCTGCTAGTAACTTCTGGAAACGGATGACAGGCTCCACAATCTGCCATTGCTGGACAGAAAAATTGATGCAACTGTCTTTCAGCGGCTCTGGGAATAACCTGCCTTGGAATGTCACAAATGACCAATTAGAATCAAGTTTTCCAGCTCATGGTGTAAAAATGTAATGTCACGAATTGGGAACAGAACAGGACAGAACAGGTCTAGACTATACTAGACTAAAATAGAATCGAAAACGCATCTGCTAAATGGCCAGTACTGAAGTATCCAGGCTCAGGTGTAGAGAGCTCATGCTGGGTGTCAGTATTGAATCTGATGATGAATGGTCTACAAGCTAGAGCACTTGAGATCATACACCACTGATCCCTATTGGGCACCACCACTGTTTAAAAAGACTACATAATGATAACAGCTGGCACAAAGCATGTACTCTTGACGCAGGGAATTGTGGGATAGCATAATTGTCCATCAAGCGCTCAGGGGAAGGAACACCTTTTCCAAAATGAGCTCTGACCTCCATCCCTCCTCTGAATCTCTTCTAATAGCTTCTAAATAACAGCCACCAGGTGAGTCAACACAGAGGACAGGTGGAGAGAAGCTGCCTGACCTGCAGAACTTCCGTAGGTTCAGGTACGCTCATCTCAGCAGGAGCTCATGAGCCAGACAACTGATGCCCAGGGCGCACAAACAGTGTGAAATAACTTTGAAGTCTGGTCTGATGTAGAAATGAATACCAACCAGCTCTCTCCATCACTTTCCATTTATTTCTAAGCAACACAGATATGAGAAAGAGATTTCACAACTTGCACTAAAATGCACGCCCTGGAGACGGCAAATTTAGTTGATATATGAAAACAGTACCTGAAGTTACATTTTTCATTTCCAAATACAGATGTTTTCTTTAGTCAAACTGAATAATTCATGTCTCGGTGGAGTGATGCAAGACAAGTTTAAATATCACAGAGCTGCTTTACGATTTTGTCTTATTATCAACACAAGAAATGAATCATGGTCCAGAAATGTGCAACAAATCAAAACTATTAGCAAACCATTTTAAAGTTGTCTTCCTAAAAATTGTAAAAAAATGTCTCTGTGGCCCCTTTAAACAATGTTTGTTGTCAACTTTTAGCTTAACCAGTGGCATAAGCTTGAGGCATGCCTGTTCATTCAAATATTGCAAGTTTGGTGCCAAAATGGCACACTTTACTTTCAATTTCCACACACACGATTTTTTAAATATGTAAAACACAGTGCCACTGGATTCTGTGGCACTATGTAAGTGAATGAGAACATGAGCCTTGAGATTTAGTCGAGCGAACGCAGCTGGTGGATTTAGCGAAATCGAGCTCGCGCTTCAGCTGCGGACTGAACCTGCGCCTCCGGCAACAGCGAAAGCACAGACTGTTAGAAAAGCACAATCTCGCCCAAAGCTCCCCTGAGGAAAGAAAATAAGCTTTAAGTGGGGTGAAGAAAGTTACAAGCCGCCAGCTCTGAGACAATTACTTCATGTTGGAGAAAACTCAGATTCTCTTTAATCGTCTTCCTCTCAGAGCGTTAAATTGTAGCCGGAGCCCAAATATACAGAGGAATTTCTCAAAAGCAAACCGTGTGAAGGATGCAAAGAGGGAGATCAAGAAACATTGAAAAGCATAGAGAGACTGCATTTCCCATAATGCATCTGACAATTGAAAATAGTGTGGGAATATAGAGTATCGCAGAGATTATATTTTTGTATGCAAAAGTGACTTAGCATTTTAGCACGTCCGGTTCCAGTGTCCCATTTACATTTACGTATTCTGCAGATGCTTTTATCCAAAGCGACTTACATTGCATTATACATTATTTTGTTTCTGGATATGTGCAATCCCCTGGGATCGAACCCATGACCTTGCCATTGCTAGCACCATGCTCTAACCACTGGGCTACAGGAAAGCTATAAAGCATCTTCCCAAAGTCTATAGGTTTTTATGGGTTTTATGGGTATAGTTTTGGGTTAACAAAACTTCTAAATATTTTCATGTTTTAATCACGCGTGACAAAAAACACTTTATAACCCGCTTGGATGGGGATTCATTCACAAAGAAATTACTTACCAGGTAAAGTGTAGTCTGTTTATAGCCTCATGTTAGCTTTTTACTTCTGGCGATTGTATTTAGGCTTCAAAAATAACAAATGTTGTGTTAATTTGTAATGATTATCTTGATAGACAAAATGTGTAAACATTATAAACCTTTGTTAATAACAGCTTATTTTTTGCAATCTTCCAAAAGTCTAGGAAAAATGCATAGGCTTTTGGTCGAGGGAAAGAGTGCGGTGCTAACTATTGGTACCATATTGAGGTACTGTATAACCGAGACAGGGTTTTTCCTACATTGAAAAGTTTTTGGTGGCCGCCAAAACGAAATTTTGCCCCGCCAAAGATTTATTTGATCATTGAATGGGATTTATGAGCAATGTAGATGACTGCCGTGCTTGTGATGACTGAAGGAATGAACGAACGGAGAGCCTGTGCACTCTCTCTGTGTTCGACTTCATTCTGTGTTGCGCAGACCGATCGGCATATGATGTGTAGTAGCAATCTTTTGCGATGTCCTAACAGTGAATGTCTAACAATGAATGCCAGTGGAAAAAATACCACTTCTTTGCAAAAAGAGAGCAAGAAATAACATAATTTCATACCCATTATATAACTTGGAAAAGGTTGTAAAACTAAATAACAATTAAATAAATGAGTCACAGTCACATGGACTCACAGTTCAAGAGTTGGGTACGTTTAACTGTACCACCACCGAAGATCAATTTTGACCCAGGCAAAACCCTGTGAGATTAGCTGTACAGGGAGAAATTTCATTTAGGGTACTGAATCTTTGCGCGCGCATGCACACACACGCACACACACACACACACGCACACACACACGCACACACACACGCACGCACACACACACGCACACACACACGCACAGGTTGACTGGTTTTAGACTAATGGGCTCTTCAGTGGTTGAGGATGCATTTAAATTAGCTCAATTAGAAAAGCATCAAAAACGCTCTGTAAAGCAACACAGGTGTCAGAACGAAAGAAAGATGAGAAAAAAGATGACAGAAAATTGCGGAGTGATGTGTATTCTTTCCTATTCTTCACGCGACTATCTCAGAAAATAGTGGGCCTCACACCACACAGTGATCAAACACACTGCCGCACGCAGGGGTCGCAAAGCAACATCAAACAACCCTTACACAATAGCACAGAGGAAGGGACTAATGGTTTCAGCTTCTTTTATTTCAGATTGTGCGTACGTGTCCATGTAATGAAGGCTTATGGTTGGTGTATCCGCGTACGTGCAATACACTTCTGAAGCAGCACTAGACCTGTCATTGAACAACATAAGGGATTCATTTGAAACACTACATTGGCAGCAATTCTAGATGCCATATAAACATAAACAGCATTGCACATGGAAGTCTCACCTTTAAATTAATAACACAATACTAAAGTATAAAAAAGATGCAATGCATTCTGGGATTTCAGACAAAATACACCCTTTGAAACAGACTTCAGATCGGGAAAATATCACTTAAAATTCAGTCTCTGTATGTAGCTCACTGTTATTTGTAACAGATGGATTTTTAAGCTCACAAACACGTCTGCACCCAAGTTACCGCATCTAATAATGAAAGCATTAGTAGGTGAAACTTTCCATTTTTTCATCATTTTTAGAGGTTAAAGTGTTTTTGTTTGCACAGCTGTCTTATTCCTGCTTGAAGCCGAGATGGATGTGTTACCATAGAGATCTGCATCCCTGCTCACTCCCCTGACAAATTTATATAATGAGATCACACACACACACAAGCACACATGTACACGACATCATCTTCACAGTTGTGATGATAACCACATAACAAACACATGCTAGTCTGCTTGGACATTTCATCAGCAGCTTGCACACCTACACACAACATGAGTTGCATTAAGACATGTGCTAACAAGGCCAAAATCAAACATACTGAACCACCATCTTGTTTTCACACAACATGATTCAAATTCAACATTTGTTGAACGATTTTTAAATATATTGTCACAAATATGGTTTATACAATGAACTAATCATGAAATGTGTCCATTACAGCAGGGACTCCTGTAGGTCTATTGCATGGACACAAAACCAATGCAAGTCAATGGGGACCAATGGTTTTCTGTTACCAACATTCTTCAAAATATCTTCTTTTGTGTTCTGCAGAAGAATGAAAGCTATACAGGTTTGAAATGACATGAGGGTAAAATGATGACAGAATTTAAATTTTGGGGTGAACTATCCCTTTAAGCCTGTGTTCTAGCACGGCCAATCTAGTCTGACATGATGTGGCCAAAACCATTTTGAAACCAGTCTACAGACTATAGTCTGTAGTCTGAATTTCTTCAGATGGGTTATTAACAACAGAACTTGCATGTAGTCCATGTATTTTTCTCCCATGTGTATTCAAAACTCCAGCCTGCAAAGTCTCAGCACTTTATCTGAATTGTGGTAACATTTTTGTAAGCAATTTCCAACAAACCTCTGATCACACACTCACACACTTGTTTTGTACTTACACAGTCTTAAGGCACAACAGGTTTGTCATACATTAGTCTCAAATAATGAGGAATTATTTTCTTCACCTTACCAACCCTTTGATATAGAAAAAGACATTTGTAAGTAAATATTGGGACAATTTTCATAGTTTGGCCAAACAACTTTGGAAAAGTGGTGTTAGATAAATACGATTTAGGAAAAATGGAGATGTCGATATAGGCATTTCTGCAGGACATGGAATAAAATGAACAACGAAAATCCAGCCTGAACATCAGAGCACAGCCAGGTGAATTGACACTCTGAACCGAGGTGAATCTGATGAAAACAGAGGGCATTATGGGTATTAAAGGGGCAGAGAGGGCAATAAGCACCTCTCTTATAAAGAAGAGATAGCAGGGAGTGAATCATGGATTGGCACTGCAACTCAGTCGGTTCCGTTCTAAAAATGTCTCTGGGTCAAACACACACATCACTCGCACAGATTTACACACCTGTTGCCTGGCAACAAGAACGCTCTCTTGATCAAATGATGGTGGGGAAGTAAAAAGAATGGGATAGGAAGAGAAACGAAAGCAATAGTCAGAGAGAGAGAGAGAGAGAGAGAGAGAGAGAGAGAGAGAGAGAGAGAGAGAGAGAGAGAGAGAGAGAGAGAGAGAGAGAGAGAGAGAGAGAGAGAGAGAGAGAGAGAGAGAGAGAGAGAGAGAGAGAGAGAGAGAGAGAGAGAGAGAGAGAGAGAGAGTGTCCTGTGTCACGGGCCTATAGGTCTGCTGTCAGACACACTGTTCCTTCAGATTACAACTCAGAAATCAAAAACACCTCATCTGCCTAAACAGCCCTCCACTCCAAACACCATCCCAGTGCCAAACCTGACACCCCTGCACCCACTCAAACGTCTCCCTCTGTTATTACACATTTCTTTTTCGACATGACTTCTGTGGTTTTGTCTGTGCACAGCTGCAGTTATTCGGCTTAGGTTTCTATTATTGCCATTATCACAAATAGCATCAGTGACCAAACATCCTTTTTCATCCTTAGGATCAAATCTTGTATTCTGGATGTGTTATTCACAAGATCCAGCTGGCTTGGCTCCCCCCTTGATATTCTGATACAGAACGTGTCCGATAAGCCAGAGGGGTGAAAAGGAAAATGGGATTTCAAAGCCATACAAATACAGATTGGACCCTCAAAGCAATTTGTCCCCGAGATGTGAAGGATATCAAAGAGAACGAGACCCGCTGAAGGAAAAACTGTATTTGGAATGAGAGAAGTGTGAAGGTTTGATAGCAGAGTCTGCATTTATAACCTTTAACTGAGCCTGATAACAATGATATTAATAGACGTAACATGACAGAATTGATTTATTATAAATGAAAGAAAAGTATGTTTTCACATGCAGATTGGTAAGCCAATAAATGCAGAATGGATTTACAGTCTTAAAGATACAGTAGCAAAATTGTCTATGGTCATCAGAAAGATAAAAAAGGTACCTATCTCCAGTCTTATTATATTTAAGGGGATAGTTTGCCGAAAAACAAAAATTCTGTCATTATTTTTTCACCATTGTGTCATTCAAAACCTGCACACTTTCTATTTTGAAAAAAGTTTTATGTCCATACAATGGAAGTCAACTTTTATGCAAAGATGCAAAAGAAACAAAGCGAAAGCGATATATTAATCAATTTCATAAAACCTCTCACAGGCACCCTGTCTCAATATTATTATTTTACAGCAAAGGTCTACATCAACTCTCATGCTAATGACAAACTCCCTGCTGCTCCATCTCCACGAGCAGACAGATAATATCATAATTCTGTGACAGAGCCACAGGCAGCTGAGCTCTCTGGTGTACAGTGAATCCAAATATGGCTTCTGTTTCAGCTGGCCTGACGAATCAGTCTCTGTCTGCATCCGGCTCTGCTGGTGGAACGTGGCTTAACAGAGGAGAAGCTCTGTGAATAAACTCCTCACGGTCTCAAACGGGATAAACTGTCACTTGCACACACCTACACCAGCCGGAGAACAGGAAAATACTTTCTTCGTGTGACAGTAAAGTATGACCTTGATTTAAAGCTGCTATATCCAGAGTGCTACAGAGGAACAGAGTATGAGAGGCATTCATTACAACTGCTGCGATTGTAGTAAAGATAACAGCATCCCAGATTAAATGGCGAATTGTGCTCTGACAGGAAACAGTGCAGAGATGAGAGAAGAACCGAACTCTGTTTCCCCCAATAACAGTCTCATGCCCCCACCCCCCCACACACTGTTGCTTACAGAGCTCTGAGAACCAAACAATTGGATTGGAGCAGTGGAAATGTATACACTCAGTTAAACCGCTGTGAACATGCAGTTAAAAAGACAGTGATGTGGATACAGAACAGGCGAGAATTTACAGCTTTACATTTAAACTAAATGTGACAACATGAACTAAAAGCTCTGGAGACAACAACCTTAAAAGGATAGTGACAAAAACTCTTTTCTTTTCAAATATTTTATTAAATAAGCACTAAACATATTGTATGCATGTGGCATTGGTGTGTCTGGAGTGTAAACTGAATCTCAGCTTTGAAAAGAATTTAAGGCGGCTTGGCAAAAAAATTGCACAGAGACCAGATATACCACAATATGTGATTGACGAATATTAATAACAAAAACATTGTAGTCAATGTACTTCCTGTAAGCTTTTTAAAGCATTATTGTAATTTAGAAAAAAGCATATTGTTTAATATTCTGTAGCCTTTATTCCTAATAATTTTGTCCAATAAATATGATCCAGAATGCAGGAGTGGTGTTCAATGAACCGAAGACAGCGCACGTCACTCCTCTCTTCATTAGGTTACATTGGCTCCCTGTTGCTGCTCGCATCAAATTCAAAGCTTTGCTCCTGGCCTACAAGACCACCACTGGTTTGGCACCCCTTCTTCACTCGGTAATACAGACTTATGTTCCTGGGTGGTGCTATCCCAAAAAGAGAAAAAAATCGCTCGTGTACCTTCTCTGGATCCGTTCCACATTGGTGGAATGATCAGCCTGCTGCTACAAGATCAGCAGATCTCTTCCGTCAACACCTGACCGATTAACACTAACTTCTATTCTTTTCTACTCTTTCTCAAAAAAAAATTTCCTTAGCTTTGTATACTCTGTGCTAGGCTTTATCAGACCAATTTTTTCTGCACTTCCAATTGCTTCCATTGTTTACCTGATTTGTAAGTCGGTTTGGATAAAAGCGTCTGCAAAATGACTAAATGTAAATACTTTAAAAGTTCAGGGTTTATCCTTTTTGTACCATATATCTCATATATTGATGGTTTAATCTAACCTGACAGGGGCATTAAAAGCAAATATTGTAGAAATATGCAACTATTTACTGTTCTCTTGTGCATTATTTATAGCTACTTTGACTTTAATTTTATTTTAATATTAACAAACATAATTGTTCAGATTGTTCAATAAACTGTTTGGCAAAAAGACACACTTGTACTTTTATAATAATCAAGTTCACCTTCATATCATTCAAAAACTGTATATGACTGTATCTTCTGTGGAAAATGCCTTAGTGGTTTTGTGTTCATATAATGGATGTCAATGGGGCCCCATGTTGTTGGACACCAAACATTCTTCAAAATATCTTCTTTGCGTTCTGCATGTTTTCCTTATTGAGTGAACCATTGTTTTAAAAACATACAGTATATACCCTCAAAAAAAAGAAAGCAACCCTTGAAATTCATCTATTAACAATTCGAACCAGCCAGGGATTAGCTTGCAAAACACAACATATGCAGCTAAACATTTCAGCAGGAAACTGATCAAAATAAAGACCACCACTATTCTTACCTTTCTCCAGTGTGGTGATGCCCATGGAGGCCTGTCCCAGTCCTGTCTTCCTCTCCCATTTGCCTTCATCAGGGTGATACACTTCTACTGAAGCCAGTGGGCTCTGCTGTGCGTCCATGCCCCCCATAACCATCAGCTGATCTCCCACCACCACTGCAGACGCCCCCGCCCGAGCGGTGGGCAGAGGAGGCAGCTCGCACCATCTCTGGCTCTCCAGATCCAGCACCTCAGCAGAGTCCAAAGGTAGGCCATTCTCGCTGCAGCCCCCCAGCACATACAAACGTCCGGCCCATAACACGGGCGTGCAGTACACCCTGTGCATGACCATGGGGGGGAATACCTCCCAGTACAGCGACTTCACCGGGCTCAAAGCCATCTCTGGGACGGGCATAGCTCCAGGATGGCACGCCGGCAACAGAGCATGACACAGGCACAGGGGGGCGAGGAACGCAAAAAACAAGACAAATACATAAACAAACTGCCAAGCTTGAGAGCCAGAGAGGCTGCAACTGTCAGTCTGCCACAGACCTCGGCTCTAGATGTCGTTCGCTCAGCCAGCGGGTGGGATAAAACGTTTGCTTCGGCGTGAAGAACTAGCCTTCACTCCCTCTTGATGATTTATTTATATTTGTTGCTTGTTTTGAAAGGTGCATCATGCTCTTTAAATGTCTTTCATCGTCGTCTACTTTCTGCTGTTGTAAAAATAAGAAAATCAAAAAGCAATGCAACTCTAACACAAAAAAAACTCTTTAAATTATCCAAAGTTTCTGGATTCAGTTTTTTTTATTTGCCAAATGCGTCGGTATGACCCTCAAACCAGTTACAGAGAAGAGAGAGATAAAAGAAAAAAATAATCCCACCGATCCAAAAGAAGATCGACGTTAGTTTGTGGTAACTCCTCCGACCTGATCTGATCCTTTCCGATGGACGAAGATCCCAAACACTAATTCAAACAAACCATACGATGTAATAGGCAGAGCACTGACATTTACCAATCACTATTGCTGCCGGGAGCTCACGGTGCACACGGTTAACATGGATTGCGTGTGTGTGTGTGTGAAGGTGGCAGGCCAGTGGTGTTCACAGAGCAGCAGTCTGGCCCTCTCCAAAGGTCAGTGCATCTGCAGGGACTCGAGTCCTGTACAGTCACTGAAGCGGTTTCATTTGGACCTGTGCATCAATTAAAGGCTTCATTAGAACAGTGTATGTTTGGCCCGTCATACTGGGAAAGAGAGAGGTGAAACTGGAGGAAAGGTTTGAGAGGTTATCCTCAAAAACGTGCTCGAGCGTGAAAGGGAAAAAGAAACAGGCAGGTGAGGTGTGTGTGAACGCAGGGCTCCTCAGGGGCAAAAGCACGGATAGAAAGAATGAGATGAATGGAAACGAGAATGAGGGGAAGAAAGAGAGAATTGTACGGATAGAGATTGGATCATGACGTTCTGTATTAGTGTGATTCAGGGATCTAAGTCAATAAAATAATTGATTTGAGTAATTTAGTTTTCATTGATTTGTGATAAACTGCTTCTGTTCTCATTTCAATAATGTAACTGACAGTTATACGCAAAAAAAAGCACATACCCTCATGGTCAGCGTCTTATTTCTACTTCCTCCAGCTAGTTTATAGACTTAACTCCATATAGAAAAAAAGAGGGATGCGTAAACCTCCTGGGAACTGCGATCTCCTCTAGATACACGATGATGGTTTTCCCTGTTGTCCAAGCTCTAATTCCCTTTTCTTAGCTCTTCCTCTGGCATTATTCCACATTGAAAGGGGGAGAAATGTCTTGTGGGAACTGTGGGAAACGTGGTCCTTTCACGATGACGTCACAGTTTTCCAAAAGAACAGGGAAATAAACATCTCCTGTCTGCAATGCCTAGAAAAAAGAAGACAGAAGAAGAGAAAATTAATAAACCAGCTACTAAAAGAATGATGAAGACAGCTGAAAACAGAGATAAAGTGAGAGCCAGGCAGAGGAGAAGACAGATGTTTATGTCTCATTTTTGGAATGACTACTATTGGCCCAATTATGCAGAAAAATCATGTTTTGCATAAAGATTCTTACTGAGGCTAAAATGCAGATGACAACAAAACTAGAAGCGTAAAACATGCAACACTAGCGTGATAAAAATACAGACGTTGGCAAGCCTCAGAAATCTTTTTCCTACTCAGTGAGCGATTTTACTTGTGTTATTATGTCTTAAAAAAAATGTTTGAACCTGGTGGTAATGGTGTCCTAACCTATGAAATTGATTTTCTATGAAGTGTCTGCTCACAGGGAGAAAATTCGACACTGCCCTCTTTACACAAACTGTATTCACACGTACGGCCCTAAAATGAATGATTGCACAGAAAAAATACTGGAAGGTAAAAGCAGTTTGTGTGCTAAATAGCTTGTTTTGCTATATTTAAATTCTCTAATATTGTGACTTTTTGACCGTTGTTACATATTAGATGAGGTAAGCAGGTATATAGGCAATTTTCTGGTCTTGGCTGATTTAAGTGGTCTCCAGTCTGACCAAGCTGAAAAGTACCCTCAAGTATGACAAGTATCAGCAAACCAGAGCAACTTAACCTTATTTAACATGATTTTTTCAAGCATATACAACAATACAATATCTAGCATTTAGTTACACTATATTTAAGAAACATATGTTTTGATTAATGATGAAAAACCACAATAGATATGTACATAGCAAGCTATCCTTAAGACCTCTGGTTTTACTGAAATAATTTTTTCTGGTTTTGGTTTGTAAATATTTGACAGCCTATGCTGATAAAAGCCTGCAGTGACAGAAGAGTGACAGCAGGGGAATAAAGAGTATTGTGTTCATGTTTCATATCTCTTTTATAGCTGTCCTGCTTGGTTCTGCACTGCTGGATGAAGTGTGCCACTGGTGTCCTTGTTGAGCATCAGCGTGTGAACAGAAATAGCAGAAAATATCTGTTTTTCGTAATGGCCTCTCTAGGCCTTCAGAATGGCACAGCTTAACTCATGTCATCTTAATGAATACTGCTATACACCATATGACACAAACTACACACGCGCACACACAGAAATTATGTGGAGAACAGCAGGGGGCGTGATGGGGGTCAGGAAGAGTTAGCAGTGGACTGAAAATATTAAATTAAATATTTTAATATTTAATATAAAAGTATGAAATATTTAAAAAGATGCTGAACCTTTGCCCTGGAATTCTGCACTTTGATGAATTAAGTCAGTTACTCACCAGTTAACACTCCATATAACTCCAATAACTCCAAACAGAAAGCAGTATAATTTTCATCCTAGCTTTAAAGTTACATTTAAAATCTAACTTTGTATAGTTATTCAACCTCATGTCATTCAAAACTTTTTTCTGTGTAATAAGAGGTTTTGAGTATCAGTGGTTTTGTGTCGAAGGGTTTGTTGTTTCGTTACCAACGTTCTTCAAAATATCTTCTTTTGTGTTCTGCAGAAAAAAGAAAGTCATACAGGTTTGGAATGACATGAGGGTGAGTAATTGATGACAGAATTGAACCCAAATGGTTATTGGGGTCACAACAGACAGACTAATGGACAGACAGAAAGCAAGTCAAATGATTGACGTGTTATGCGCTGGAGAATGTGTTCCTGTGGGAAATTCAATGGAAGCGGTTGAATTCATTATGATGCTTAATTAATCAGATGAATTTGAATTGCTAAGCAGCAAAGACTCAAACACTAAGACTGAAACAACTGAATGAACATCCTAATCCCTGATCAACACAATTACTTACTGAAAAGACAGATTGTCTTTACACACAATAAAAAATGAGTATGCTGTACAATAAAGGCCTCATAGCTGGTTCATAAGGCTTCTGGTTCAGTCTACAGTAAGTCACCAAAGCATAAAGAAGGGTTACAGTCATCAGCTGTGGCAGTTTGATTTGTGCTTGAGCTCCAGAAAACATTTAACATGCTGATCAGCCTTAATCCTGCAACTTTAAACTTGATCCAAGTCATGTCTATTTCATCTCTTCCCATCATCCCTCCTCAATCTAAATGTTTCATGCCTGCTAACATTTACAGTTGGTCCAATCACACGGTGTTCGGTTCTCTTCCCTTGATTCCATTCTCCACCAGCCTCTCATATCAAGCGCTCCCTTCTTCTTCCTATTGACAGTCGTCTATGACAAGGGCCTCCGCGTTTCTCAGGCGTTTGGCCTACGGCACAAAAACATGACTACTTTTACCTAAGAGCTTCCCTGGATAAGGGAGCTGAGCTGGCTGGGGGCACTTGAGACCATACGGGTGTGTTCAAAAGAGAATCTAAGTTACAAGAAACTCCCAAACACCACACATGCAAAAAATATAAAAAATATCTCTACGTATACGTTTTTCACAAATCTGTAATGGAAACACAGCAAAACTTTTAGCAGCACATCTCGAACCCCTGCATTATTTTATTCAGCTGTGCTTGAATGGTTTCTTTTGTTTTGCGAGATGCCTATAACGTAAACAACACTGGTTCGGAAGCATTTCTTGTTTTAGTTTTTTCAACATTACACAAACATTAGAACAAAACACAACCAACAAAACATATGAAACTGAATCAAAATGTTAAACAGACATCTTTAAGATGTAATTAATGAGAAATATTAAGCAATACGTGCATTAGGACACAAATGCCTTACTATGCTACCTAAACAACCACTCCAATGATTGTTTTCGCTTTATTTACTTACCAACCGAGGTGCAGGCAGCGGGGGAAATAAGATAAACACTAAGATGTGTATATAACAGCCTGGAGAAAAATATACGAAGTATGTAAGTGCAGAGAATTGGTACATATCAGTATTTGAGTCTATGTTCGTGTATTAACACCACAAATATATTCCAAGATTTCCTTGGTGAATCGACAAATCAAATGATTTACTGCCTCACCGCACAACATCTCTACCACAACCAAGAGATAACATCAGTATACACACAAACACACAGCCATGTTGACTTTCCATTAACTATCGTTTCTATTCCATCGCCAAACTATCACACAAACCTTTTGTCTTTGAGGTTTGACCCATACACATTTTCAAACTTAAATACATTACCCTAAATACAGCCAATAATCTGACTTACTTCAGAGAACCTGAATTTACACAATTCCAAGAGAGCTTCTCTTAACAGCCTGCAAAACCTATCATTATCTCTTAACTGCATTATGCATTTCCCTACAATAGTAAGTGATGATTACACAGGAAATTTATGCAAAGAGAACACATTGTCTCGCCGAGAAGACAGAAGAGGTTATTCTAATGCCTGCCCTCAGGGTCCATGAAAACATTCATCTTACTGTCCCACCACACAGAGATATGCACCACTATCTTTCTTTTACATCACCTGTTCCCCCTGACCCACAGTCTACCTTAAAATAAAAGAAATTGGGCCAAACAAAAAAAGCATAAAAACTGAGTTCACTGAGTTTAAAAAGTAAAAAACAACCGTTTTGGTTGTGTTCTTTCGCCATTTGGATATTAATCATCATCTAATGATATTCTGACATTTTGTGAAAAGTTATTGACATGTTCCTTTTATAAATTAGCATGTAATAGCGTGTATTATTATGAATTATTATCTACCAGAAAAAAAACATCATAGCTTGAAGCTCCGATTATGCGGTGGACTAGAAATTGAAATCTCTTTGACAAAAATGGGACTCCATTTGCTTTCCACCAGATCTAAATGCGGAGTTATTAAAAATATATAATTTGTGATTTTTGTCCCTATGAAAATCTTTAAAGTATGGGGGTTAACTGAGAAAGGCAATGAGCGTCAGGTCTATATGGTCTTTCGGTCTGGGGAACTTGTCAAAAAAAACAGAGTACATCAGTGTCTAGCACTGTGTGCAAATGGCCCATTTCAGCTGTGTTCTGCTGGCTTTTTCACTGAGAGCAAAGGATGACATTTTTATGTCTTTTTAAACCCTGCTCTTCTAAAACACATGGGAATGAAATATTCTGAAGTGCGGGGACTGAAGCTAGACAGTAAGAGTCTCTTTAATTAAAAGAACTAAACTGTAACTCGTACAAAAACAACTGTACAGGTTTTTGACAAGGGTGTGTCATCCAGAACTGAATTGAAAATGTGATTTAAATTGCAATCCAGCTCTTGAATTGGAGTTCTTAAATGGCATTAAAAGAAATATCAATTCTTTTATGTTAAACAAAGTTGCCTCTTACCCATCTGGTAACCAATCTTGCTGATTTTGAATGTGCGGAAGCACGAATAAAATTTGAGAGCTACAGTTAAAGAAAATACTTTCATTTTGTAAGCGATTTTGCTGCATCCACTCACAAAGATAAAGTTTTGATATATTTCCAGTTGATATATTTACCAGTTTAAAAATACATGGGTGAGTAAATAATAATAGCATTTGGGTGAACGATACCTTTAATATCACTCATGCATTTCTATTTAAACACAATCCAAACTAATTTCCTGGTTTAGGGTGTTTTTATTTGAGCAGGGGTGATTTGTATTTGGAGCTGTGTGTGAATAAAAAAATGAACAAAAGAGATAGAGACAGAAATGAACTTAAGTTGTAAGACTTTTTTTAGTCATGAGAAGGGCAAGCAATGAGAAAAGGATTACCACTGCAATAATCTGCATTCTAGAGGAAATGATCAGCACCACTTGAGGCACAGTATTAAAGCCAGCTTCCCTGTAAAACATTATCTCCATATCCCCCTCAAGATATTCCTCTCTCACACACATACATGCTCATCGTCAAGAACAGAAAATCTTGTGAAGACAATGGATTATACCTATTCCTAAAAGCAGAGAACTGTCACATGGGCTTGGAAATGTAGCTCATTCTACAAATCTTACTCCACCAGTTGTGCAAATTAATCAAACCATCGTTTACCAAAATGTGTTTTTTTGTAACCCCCCAAAACACAAGATGGATATACAGAAACGTTGCAAAATGCCTGCATTCTCTCTGTATTTTAAGCATGTAAAAAGCAACCTTTCAACAAACAAGTGTGTGCATAGGTATACGTGTTGGTGTGTGAGTGGGTGGTGTGAAATTCTGAGCACATTAATGTGTGCATGTTCTCTGGTTGGCGATTACCAACTCTATAATTAATGTTGTACACTCTGTGGGATGTATGGACTGTGAAGGGGACCCAAGGGCCGCTGGCTAAGTGACTGTGCTGAGAGGCCATCCATCACCTGTGACCGTATCATTTCTCAGTGGCGGCCCCTCTCAAACAAGGAGAGAATGCCACAGGAAGTGCCCAGTCTTACACCACAATGACAAACACAATGACAGGCCATGATTATCTTCAGTTCCTCTGCCTATACATTTGAGGAATAATGAACAGGGACTTTTAACTAACCTTTAGAATGTGCATTTAACTCATATCTCATGAGTCATGAGCGAGAGTTTCAGCACAGTCGTGATTTGGCCAAAGGTATAATAGTCACAGCTTGGTAATATATGAGGTTAGATGTTAGTTTGTATGTTTTCTGCCAACAAAAATTGTTTTAAAACATAGAAAAATGGGAATATTTGTGTGTTACCAAGCAACAAAGCAAAGTGATGCAAAAACTTGGTCCAGTGCTGTTATATCATATGTAAACACTCTTAGAATGCAGATCTGTTAATGGACCAGATCTGACTTTTATAAAACCAACCAAAAAGAAACACACGACTGAAATCATCCAAAATGTATGCTCAATTTTTTTTTCTTTTCACATTTGCACCTTATTTTAAACTTCTTGTTAGCTTTTGACCTTACATTCAAGCATTGTAACTGACTGGACTCACTGGAGACCTCACATTAGATGTTTGACAGCACAGTGAAAAGCTAAAATAATGGAGAATATGAACTATTCCTCTTCACCCAAACAGCAGCCTAATGCAAATGAATTAAAATCCAATGACTGCATTATGTAATTAATTGCGAAGCGTTGAGACATGGATTGACATCGACTCAAAACAAAACAACTGGACTGCGGCCTGATGGAGCTTTACTTCATACATTCGGTCATTTCGTCCCTCTTTCTTTAATTAGTCTGGGCACTGGCTGCAGTTTCTTATTATGACTCTTTGCTCTCTATGAACCAGCCCTTTTCCCAGCATTTTCTGTCTGGGTTAAGAGGGTTAGCACCATTTAGGTTTCCCGGGACTTATTTGGTATTTACTAGAATTGGCGTCAGATTTTTACATGAAAGGGAGAAGTGCCAATTTCCCCATCCTGAAACCACAGAGAGGCATGAATATTAGTGTTTATTGGGAGCACACACAACTCATTACACTGCTCATTAATTACCACATGACAAAGCAGCCGCGTGCATATCAGTCCGTGCTGTAAAAGTGAGAAAGCGCACGTTAATTTTTCTAATGATTATTCAAATGAAAGGCAAGCAGGCGAAGGTTATCATGTCCATGTAATTATCACCTTCAGGGATATGAGAACGAGACGTAATCATTAAGTAAAAGAGTTGAGCATGATGCAGAACTGTATTTAAAACATAACAAATAGAACTAACAGGTCAGACTACAAAATTTGCCAATTATAAATTAATTCACATATGAAGTATAGACATTTTTAAACCAGTTTTCCACATAAAGAACAAGCGTTTAACTGTGATTGCAAATGTTTCGCAAAATTGTGATCAAATCTCTTATTATGTATGTCTGAAAACAGCAGCTGCAGAAAGCTGTTTTGGCTTAGCTCATGTCGATACATGATACAGCTATGGCCGAAATCTCACTGTTTTCATCCTAATCCTACCCCCAAACCTAACCTTAAACCTAAGATTTTGGCTGCAGCTATATATTTGCTAGCCTTAACCTCCCTGTAGCAGGGCCATTCTCATAAAACCTCTGAAACATCATGGCAGTAAAGATTTTAATTATAAAACATATAATTCTGCAACACAAGAATGATCATAATAAACATAACTGTGTTCTCTACCTGGGACAAAGTCTAATTTAACATAGAAATGAATTATTTATTTTATTGCTTTTTCTGTTTGTTTGAGTGCATTATATGTTAAAAATTAAAACATTCTTAAAAAAACAATTGCATGTTCTACTAAATCAATTGACAGAATATTCATGTATAGCTAATACAAATGAAGAAGTAGTGGAAAGTGTCCATGACTGATATCCTCCATAACATTTTTAAAGGACTGACACAAATATATTTACAGCTTGATTTTGTTTGAAGAAACACATCTATGAGTACCTTTCAAATGGCTACCAGGTTAACAACTTACATGATATTTTTCTAGTTAAAAGCTTAATATTCTTGTCACGCTGAGTACACAACTTTTTTCATTCTCATTACCGATACAGGTAGGTAGATGTTTAATTTTTTTTAAATGTATAATTTTCCTATTCAAATATATTTAACTGTAAATACGGTACGGTAATGAGACGTTTTGTTTACATTTTTTTAAATTGTGTTAAACTGTCCGTAAAAGTTACAATTTTTGCTTTTAAAGAGGTCATACCTTGTTTTTAAATTTGATGACGCAAGTGTTTAGAAAAATAATGTTTGACATCTTGAAACCAAGATTCTGTGAGAATCACCCGGCCAGTGACATAAATGACATGCGCCGACCTCATGCAATCTTCTAGTTTAGCGAAATCCCAAAATACCACCTAAACAGACAGTCAACAACTATTCGAATACATAAAGCACATAATAAACATCTATATTATCTTGTAATTTGACTGTAGGTAGAACCCCCATGAAATAGAAACGCCCCTGGCCTTACGTATTACACCTATAGAAAATTACTGCTACTGCTGGCTTCTTTCTTTTGTTTGTTTCCCTCATTTGTAAGTGACTTTGGAAAAGTCAGGTGAATGAAGTGAATAAATGAAATCTAAACACATGTTATGAGTACTTCAAACTATGATAAATATGCACAAACAGATGAGGGGCATATATCTGTATAAATGATTTTGCTGAAATGCTAATCCCACATCTGAAACGCATTAGATGATAAAGACAGAAGCCAGGCAACAGGTGATCAAATTAGTCGACATTATGAGTGCAGTGTGTACAGTGACTATGAAAGCTCGTGTTGTTATTGCATTTGTTTCATCAAGCGAATAATAAAGTTAGCTGCCTCTCAGGCAAGATAAACGACCATTCGCTATAACAGAAATGCTCATTCTCTTAACTAACCCCTGAGAGGTTTGCAGTACTCCTTTATTCACGTGAGGAGCGAAACAGCTGCGGGTTGTGGCAATGCTGAGATATAATGCGGAACTGCATCTCCAAAACCCATGAAAGCACGCCGGAGAAGCTGCATGGCAGCAGAAACCTACACCGCCTTAACCATCCTTGAAAGTTAAAAACACATTGACAGACTACTAGATCAACCATGCTGTCCCTGACAAGAATAATATAAATCATTACGAGTTTAAATCAATCGTTTTAAGATTTGCATATCTAAATTACGATTTGACCAATTTCATTAGATATCTGTTAGCCTTTATCAATCTACCGAACCTCATTTAAACGCAATCTAAATACAGGTTGCGTTACAGCGATGGCTCGTCGCAAAGCATGCACAAACTGCGGCCAGCACAACTTTCATTATTCTTCCCATGTGAACGATTACCTTTAAATTGTGTCCAACACGAGCGACTGTCCCAAAGCCTTCTTCCAAACTTCAGTCAGATGAATATCTCGATGCACATCCCACGTCTGTGTTATGCCAGTGATCTCGTTCCTTAGTTCAGCTTTCGGACAGACGCTCCTCGCACGAGTATCTCCATTGGCTCAGCTTATTTCGCCCTCCCCTGAATGCTTCAAACGCGCTGTGTGCATGCTGGATAAGCTAGTCCTACCTACTTGGAAAACGCTTTTCTCGGACCGTGACACGAGAACAAAAATGTAATATTAAAACAGAAAAAAAATATTTTGTAAGTGTTTTAAAGGTGCACGGAATAAACAAATCAATGAAAATACTTTTCTGCAGTGCCCATAGGCGATAAGTTGTGCATTAAAAGACTGTCAAATAAATATAGGCTACTTGTTTGTTTTTCAGATCTAAGTATTTCACTGTAGTTTCCAATCCAGTGAATAATAGCCTACTAGCTTTCAGTTTCACCTTCGAAATGAAGAATTAGTGCTCCTGGTGAGATCCTCCCTCGAACCCTCCTGCGCCTTGCGTGCTCCGACAATTATAACAAATGACAAGGTTTATGAGGGCGCATCACTCTGACAGCATCACTAATGAAGCGAAAAGTATAATATTGTAACACTACTGCTCCCTAGCGGTAGTTAGTGATATTGCGCAAAACATGCCCAACTGAACCCCAAACCCCAGCCAGATTAAACCAAATGCTAAAAACAAAAAAAGAAAAATATCTCAAACACTGGACAGAAGCTACAACTCAGCAAAGTAAACTGGAATGTTATCTGTTATTAAACAGAGAATATAAACTGGCAGAATGCCTTTAAACCGTATCAGACCCCAAACTAAGAAAAGTGTTGAGCATGTACAGACTTAGTGATCACAAGCTCACTGTAGAGACGGGCAAACACCGACAGACATGGACAACAAGAGAAGAGCGACTGTGTCCACACTGCACACAGAATCAAGTGGAAAAAGAGCTGCACTTTTTAACCTCATGCCTAAAGTAAACACACATCAGAAAAACATTTGTTCCCCAATTTATAAACTTCCACAAACTGACACACACACACACACACACACACACACACACACACACACACACACAAACACAAACTGACACAACACACACAAACTGACACTATATGACAGGATTCTGTCACTCTCACTGAGAACTTGAATCATACTTTGCTCTTTCTCTGTTTGTATTGACATGAATACTTATATACTTTTGTTTTATTTTTATCTTAACCTGGATTTGTGCAGAATGTTTATATTTAACTTTTCTGTACTTTGGCAATGTAAAATTTATTTTATTATGCCAATAAAGCTTCTTTGAATCTTGATATTGTCACAGTCCGCGTTACTGGATGGGTAGGCTGGCTACTAAAAAAAGCTGTATTGCACTATAAATATGGGTTAATTATTCAACAGCACATCATTTAACATGTAAACAGTCTGCTCAAATAAAGGGATTACCTAAATAATGACCTCTAATAAGATTTGTTGTACATTTTTAACTCTCTGGTCACTGCGCTTAACTCCAGTATGGACCGCTAGAGAGCGCACTAGTAACACAGACCAATTTTAATTCGTCTCAAATTCTATACCCGCGTTTATGAAATACGATTTGTGATAAAACTTCATAAAAACTTAAACAAAGGACCTGACGGAAAAGTCTGAAGTCGCTGACAAACCAAGAGTTCACTAAATAATAAAAATAGCAGTCAGGTAACGTTAGAAACAACTTAAGAACCTGGAAATGTCCCACCATGGTTAAACCTGGTTTGCTAGGTATGTTAGCGTAATTTCATGACTCATGAACGCACTTTTGGTAAACGCGTGCTATTAACTATCCCTACATAGATAAAAGATAGCCACAAGTTTGTCATGTGTGGTGCTGGTGTATGTTTTCATGTGGGATATCTGGAAACTCACTGTACAGTTGCGTGTCATCCGAAGCTTTTAGCGTGAATGTCGCCGTCTGTGAAGCTGCTCTCATAATTTTGTAAGATGCTGTTAAAATTATTTGTTAGAATTGTTTATAAAACACTTTTTTATCAATCAATTGTGAACTTTTCGCCGCGCATTGGCCATCTTGGATATTATCTTTACCAATGGGTACAGGTGTTAACTCTATTCTTTGTGGATGTGTACAGGAAGTTAAGTTTGGGCCACAAAAGTTTAGTAACGTTTGTTTTTGTTGTTGCTTTAAAACCGTCTATAATTTACTTTTAATTCAAAAGTCATAAAATGCCAAATATGATGTGCTTTAATTGCAACTTAATTTTTATTTGTATTTTGGTAAATTTAGTTATTTAACCCTGTGTATTTGTGGGCAAATAATGTTACATTGTAGTGTGTCAAAGTAAAGCCTCTGGTATTAAAATGTGTTCATTTCATATTTTTGTGTTTGTCATCACTGGAATATAAGGGTATTTTTTACACCCAAAGAATAAAACTCTTTCACAAGTTTCCATACATTCAGAATTTTATATGTGCCCACATCATGCGAGTGTGGAGCAGATCTGCAAAACTGTCTCCAGTTATTTTTTGGAGTGTTGTAAGACATATCTGTGTTTGGTCTCTGTGTGTGGGAGTACTGTGCTCTTCTGTCAGTGTGACTGCTGGCAGATATCTTTGCCGTGTGTCGGGGTTTCAGCACGATACTATATAAAACAAACATGCAAATTATGTTTTGCCATTTAAATTTGTGCACAGATGCTATGAATGATCAATGTGCCATAATTCCAAAACATTATATGCTCCTCCTGTAATTTATGCACCCATCTGGTTTCGCAAAATTTCACAGGCATGAAAACCGAAGGTAGGTGTCATTACATTTTTTTTTAACAAGACCCAGGAACATTTTCTACCCGAAAGTTTCAGTTTTCTCAGTCTCCAAGATCCATTTAGAAAAGTTGTCTCACATTTGCACCAAAAAAACAGGCTATGATTGACAGACTCAGGAGTCAGAATTTAAAAATCAATACTAGCCTACATTTAAAAAATTTAAGTACAAGATGATGATAGTGTAGGTCACACACTGTGCCAATGGCCCCTGGTGAAACACAAACAAACCGAGACCAATGCAGTGTGACAGCAATAAGCTCCCTTAGGACAACCATGACCAAGACAACTGACATCAACTGCCAAACACTGCCTGGCAGGAGAGATGAGTCAAGCTGAAGTCTCTATGCTGACTGGTACCTGCTATACAAACAATCTCTCTCATCCAGGTCCAAGTGTATTCACGGTTTTCATGAAATCTAAGATGCTACCGCATCTGAAATCCTGTTGAAACACCAGCTGTAATGGGAAAAAATGGAAACAGAAAAGGACAAATCCAGAGGGGATTAAGGGAACCAAACAATCGGAGAGAGAGAAAATAGAGCGAGTCGTATCAGGTGTAATCACAGAGAGAGAGAGAGAGAGAGAGAGAGAGAGAGAGGGGGAGAGTTGTGAGGCGGTGCTCTGAATAGGAAACCAAGGGAAGGATGGGAAGAGATTAGTACTGCACTCTGTGGGCTCATCTGTGAAAGGATGCTCGGCAAACAACATGCACACGCCGCCTCAGAAGAACTCAAACAAGATACAAGTCCAATTGAAGGAATATATAAACCGATCTGGAAAACGCGGTGGATGTTTTCTGACTGAAACAAAGGGCGTAAACAACTTTTGAGCAAAGTGAGCACAGAGTGACTTTCTGACGACACTTTCTGGTAGGCTTTCCTGAACATGTACGAGTACACTGCGAATGATTTAATCAGTGTTGGATGCTTTTTAATACATATAGTAGCAGCAGGTTGCTCTTAGGTCATTTTTTGGCCCGATATTGACCATCTGGTATTACTGTATAGAGTTGATGCCCATCTGTGTGTTGTAAGACATGACGGATGTAAAGCCACCTCATTGGATTTAACAGCAGAGGAATTGTGTATCCGGTTCTTCACAACCAAAACAATGACCTCGGCATCGTACGTGGTTTTGATCTCACTCTTGGTTGGATTCTCGGGGGCCAGTTGTCCTCAAGGCTGCATGTGCACTGCTGACATACTGAACTGTGGCTCTGGGGGTCTGGACAGATTTCCGAATCCACTGCCATTCACGACGTCTGTCCTGGATCTTAGTCATAACAGAATAACATGGATGGCAGCAGGCAGCTTTTACGGGCTCCCACGGCTGCTCGCTTTGCATATGTCCCATAACCGCATCTCTATGCTCAGCCCAGGAGCTTTCCATAACATCAGCAGTCTGCTGTACCTGGATCTCTCCTCCAACAAACTGCAGGTGGTTGGGAAGTACTACTTTCAGGACCTCACGGCGTTGGAGGTGTTGTTGCTGTATAACAACCGCATTACCCGTGTGGAGAGCAACACCTTCATGGGGCTCAGCAATCTGAGGAAGGTTTATCTCAGCTTCAACCAGCTGACTGACTTCCCTTTTTTCACCGTGCGCAAACACAGCCACCCAAACCTGGTTACTGTGGACCTGTCTTCCAACCGTCTGTTCCGTTTGCCCATGGATGACGTTGTGTTGTTGCCCGTGGCGGTCCAAAGAGGCTTGTTCTTGCACAATAATAGCCTCGAATGCGATTGTTCTGTTTATCGGTTGTTTTGGCACTGGGAGCAAAAGGGATATGCGGCGGTTAGAGACTATAAGGAGGACTATAAGTGTTTAATGTACGGCGATCATCCAGTTTCGATACATTTCCTCCGCACCTCTCATTACTTCGAGAACTGTACGGTGGGAAAGATGATATCTCTTATTTCTCCAAAAGCTGAGAAAGTTGTGTACAAAGGAGAGCAAGTGAATCTGGACTGTACTGGAACACTAAATGGAGAAGAGTTGTCCTACAGTTGGACCATCCCACATCAAGAGTCGATCAGTCGGCTGGTCCAAAATGGCACCCTACGTCTAAATCAAGATGGAAGTCTAGACATACTCGCAGCCCAACCCACAGATTCAGGAGTTTACCAATGTACCGCTGTGGATAACACCAAGATGATCAACGAAACAAGAGAGGTGAATTTAACCGTGCTAGCCCAGCGCTCCATCGACGAGCCGTTCAACACCGGCTACACCACGCTGTTGGGCTGCGTCGTGACCCTGGTGATGATACTCATGTACTTGTATTTAACCCCATGTCGCTGTGATTGCTGTAGACCCCCTCCTCCCTCACCTGAGACCTCCTCATACAGGGAAGACCCTTGCACGCTCGCATCTATCTTTACAGCTCCTGCAAATGCAGAACGAATCAAGGCAAAGTCTCAGCCGGACAGGCACGTAGTGTTCCTCGAGCCACTCATGGCAGGGAAAAACGGACACCAAAAAGCAGCGTTTATTGTCGAACATCCCACAGTGGAATGGGACACGGAGAACTACACGTTTGTTAGAGACAGAAATGAGTCTGAGTAGCAGATCACGGATTGACTTTAAAATCAACATCTTCCAGGATTCTCCTAAACTTGTTGAAATCAAGGGCAGCTTCTGTCATACCATCTGTCATAATTCCAGAAATAAATGATTTTCATCCTTAAATGTCTCGTCTCACAGTATTTGGCTAAATTAAAGTGACGTAAACAACGATGGTCCAGAAGAACTTCTTGTTTCAGAACTTCCTGCACAAATGTTTGAACAAAATAAGACCAGCAGAACATTTAGAACCAAATCAAAATATTAAATGAATTTCTTTAAGATTTAACCATATATGTGAGATGTAAAAATAAATGTAAATAAAATATAAATTATAAAAAAGTGCTTAAGCGCCGGTGTTTACATCTTGCAAAGAGGTTTACACTAAGAGTAAATTGAAAAGCAACAAAATTATTATTGTGGGGCCACAAGCAAAATTCAGGCTTTTGCAACCTTTTAATATTACAGTTCACTTCGTACCATTGAAATTAAATGACTATGTAAGGGCTAATCCACAGCTAGCCGTACATTAAAAGATTTTAACACTCGACACGAAGCCTTTAATGCACAGCTAGCCATGGATTATCCCGCTTATACATGGTCATTTGCCAAGTTAAAGCTGTTATTGATGTTTACAGTGTAATTTTTGATCAGACAGGTGAAAATGACGATTTCAAATGTTGATCAAACTGACTGGAACCCGTGCATTAAATGGTTTTAATGCACACCTTCCAGCCAATCAGAATCGAGTATTTAAACAGACCATGGTATAAGAATATTTAATGAATTCTACAATGAAAGATTAAAGGAATAGAAGTGTTTATTTGTCTCTATGGAGAGAAAAACTTAATGATTGTCATGACAACAGCAAAGTTTATGTTGGCTCTAAGTCTAATGCAGCATTTAATCTGAAACAAAAGCTGTAGAGCTGCAGACAACACGCACGCACGCACGCACGCACGCACGCACACACACACACACACACACTGCATAGAACACATGTACGCACCATCACTATTTCTCTTGTAGTGATTCAGGTGGCTGTGGATATTGATGTAATAGTTAAAGTGAAAATGTGTTTTGTATTTCAAATGCAAAGAATAGCAAAAACTTGGGTACAAAAGAAATGACAGCATATTTTTCTATGTTCAAAAACAATATGACATTTCTGACCTGGTTTATTATAAACCCTACTCTTTAATCTGTTATGTAAAAAAATTGCAGAACACATTGATTCATTCAGTCGGCGCTATGGTGCCCTGAGCATTTGCATGGTGGTAAAAAATAAAAATGGTCTTAACATGTCAAAGCAGAAATGTAAAGATTCATGCAAATATCTTATTGCAAGGGTGTTTCAGTGGAATGTTCCCCCTTTTTGAAGATATTTTCGTGGTCCATGCACACACACATATGTTCCTGAAACAGAGGATGATCTTAATGAAAGAGTCAGCCTGTCTTGATCCAAATCTTCAACAAAATGCCTTCCAAATCATTTTAAGACTGAGGCTTAATCTCTTCAATTGCATAATTTATTACCATTGGATACATCTAATCCTTCATGTAAAGATATAACGTACGGCAATGTAGTGATGTCTGTTTTTTAGCAAATGTCTTTAATAGTGAATGATTTTATATACATGTTGGAAACATCAGTTATGCCTCTCTGACAAATGGTACAAAAACTGTACAAATTGTATATACAAATGTATATATATTTGTAACCAACATGTGTGAAAAAATTTATTCTGCTCACACCGTTTAGTGCCAAAGTAAAAAATAAATTCACAGTTGAAGAATAAAAAGATTTAAAACACAGAAAAGTAAAAGCAATGTAGTGATGTCTGTTTTTGTGCGATATTCTTCATCTCAACATTTTGCATTAAGCAAATTGCTATTTCATTACGGGAGTGTGCTATGAAAGAGATTAAACACCCCTGCCACACAATTTTCCCTCCCACACCATGCACACAATATGCAAACTAACGGCAAAATATGAAAATGAAAAAGCAGCAAGGCAAAGGTACAGAGATAATCCACGCAGCCTGTTTCCAGATGTGATCAGATTTAGTTGCAGCAACCCACTTTCACATTTGTAATACCGTGACATGTGTCTCCTGGTTGCTAGTCGACTGTTGCGCAGTTTATAAAGCCAACAATGTTACATTTTGGAATTGTTCACCCTATATAAAGTATTCGTTTATTTGTTTTAAATGTCTTAGTTATGCAAGGTATTGTTGCCTTGTTTTCATTTTTAAATATTATACTACAACAAATACATTAATAATTGTAATAATTGTGTTTTTCTTTCTTATTCTATTTTGTCTGGTTATTTCTGAATAAAATGCATTGATTTTATTTTAAATATTAATTGTAAAATATTTGGAAATTTACATTAAAATCCATATGCCGAAAACACACAACAAAAACAATAATTATTGTTTCTTATTCTATTTATGTTTTCCTGTCTGGTAATATATCCCTGGAAAAATATATTAGATACTGTTTTATTGCATTCATCAGATATTTAATTTATGGACAATCATATAGAATTAGGGGATACGAGTCAAATGTCACCCATGGTGGATTGTATGTCAAATCACACCCTGGACGACAAAAATAACTTCATTATGCATCAGAGGCACAGTTCACCCAAAAATGAAAACTCTTGTCTTCATTTACGCACCCTCATCTGTATACATTTCTTTGTTCTGATGAACACAGAGAAATGTATTTGTAAGAATGACTACAAAAAACAAATTGCTTTATACATTTTTCATTGTTCTGTTGAACACGAAAGAAGATTTTTAAAGAATGTAGGAAAGCAAAAAGTTCAGGGGCACTTTTGACTACTATTGTCATTTTTCTACTATGGTAGTCAATGGGGTCCAAGAACTGTTTGGTTACAAGCATTCATTCAAATATCTTTCTCTGTGTTCATGAGAACAAAGAAATGTATACAGATTTGGAACAATTCGAGGGTGAGTAAATGATGACAGAATTTTTATTTTGGGTAAACAGTTCCTTTAAGGAACAAAAAGTGTAAAATCATCTGTCATTGTCATCAGGTCTCATTGTTAGACTGTTTGCAATTTGTGTTTTTAAGTATATATTCTTTTATGCCAAAACAGCATTTACCAAATGAAAAAACTGACTATCCAATCATTTTGTGACCGTTCTCAGTTTTGCTTTATGTAGTTATCAAGTCTCAATCTCTATGCAAAAAGGAAGACAAAAACAGTTGAACAATCACTACACGCAGTATTAGTTATATAACAGTGACTGCCCCAGAACAGCCTTCCCTCACTTTCATGTGTAATACCAGCATTGTTTTCAGAGATGGCTATATCAAATGAGAGATAGCATGACCGAAGGTCAGATTTTAGCGGATTACTCTTTGGATAAAATCTAGGTACTCCAACAATTTTTCAGCCTTTTATTAATCTCTTAAGCTTTCTTTACCCTCTGCAGTGAGTGAAGCACTACTGCAGAGCCGACTGGTCTTATTTTTGCATTGACCTCTTATATTAATGAAAAAGAAGAACAAAGTGAGTGCAAAATCTGTGTAGTAATGTCTAAAATATTATTTAGGTCAAAATAAACACCATGAAACACACACCTACAGCATTACAGCAGTGAGCCATTTATCTGCAATGCCACAAAATTCTATTCAGGATTCATACGTGAATAAATTTAAATGCATAGGTGAATATATCAGTTATGCCCAATACATATTACAAATATTATCATAAATGCTTGTCTTTTGGGTTGGAGATCTACATATGCGAAGATCTAGATATGCCTAATAATTCTTAAAAATAAGACAACAAAAAGAGACGAATCACACACTACCAATGCTTGCAAAAGGTACAAAAATGTTAACATTTATATATTACATGTAACATTCATGCAAGCATTGCTAGCGTGTGCAGGATTCTTCTGTTTTTGTTTATGTTTAGACTTGTTGGTCTTTTTCCCTACGCATCTATCTATGAACTGCAGGTGTGCGATGAGGATTGTTAAAAAAATAAGATGACAAAATTGCCCACAACCAATTTTACAAAATGACATAAGCAAAAAAATATATTACTCATCATTTTCAGATACATCTGTTAATCTGGTCAATAACAGAAGTCAAATGCCCTGAGGTTGTATTTTCTACCATATTCATGCTTGGGCTGACTTAATTATATATTGTAAAGTGTTTCTTTTTTGACAAGATACATAATCCCTTATAAAAATCGCATGAGCATCACACCAGTTAAATCATCAAGATGACGCCCCCTGCTGGCCAGCTGTAAAACCGTACAAATGGTGCCAGTGATCACATATAAAAAACAACTTTGGCAATGATTTACCTCACTGGAAAAGAAAATCTGTAACAAGATTATTTTTTTTTATATATAGCATCATAAATAACTATATACAAGTACAAAGAGTTCACAAATTCCCAATTGTTTGTTAATACTGAACACAATATCACAATGTTTGATACAACCTTGTTTTAATAGAACATCTGTACAACCAAGAATGTAAAAAAAACCATAACAGCTAAAATGAAGAATGACTCGACTTTTCTCTTTAAAAAAATATCGTCTGCAATTTGCTCCTTGTTCACAAATCGTTTTGAAAATCCCAACAAAAACTATTGACAAAAATGAAACATTGAAAGGCAATTACATTTCTTGGCAATATAAATATAGTGGTATGAACAAGGTTTCTCAAATATCTCGTTTTAGGAAGAGCATTACTGAAAACAGTGAACCTCTGGCCACTGTCTGAGTCACAGATCTCATTCATACAAAACCAGATCTCTTTTTTATTTCAGATCATGACATTTTGATTTGATGTGCTCTTACAGTTAAATATGTACATTCTTAATGCCATTAGTCTATAGGGGAGGCCGTGACGTTCCAAATGGCATTTAGTTGTAGGTGTAGTCTGAATAGTAGTCCGAACGGCCACCCCCTCCCCTCCCGGGAGGATAGCCCCAGTTACAACCTCCTCTGATTGGACCCCTACACGGTCTTGATCTCATGGGCATGTGTGGTGGTGGTAATCCTCTACCCCTGAAACCACCGCGCATCATATCGATGGGTCCGGAGAAGCCCCCTCTGGGGCCGTACATGTTGTTGTTGCTGTGTGAACTCAGTCTAGCCGACCCACCCCGACACAAAGCCCCCAGAGTAGCTCCAGGGATGGGCAAGAGCCCTCTACCAGCTGTGCCGCCCCTGACAGGAGGGGGCTGACTGCTTCCGTGACTCTCTGAGGAAGAGTTCACCGGAGTTCTGCTGCACGACGTCAAACTACCTGGCGTGCCACCACCTTTCTCCCCATTTCCATCCTGCTGTACAAGACCTCCTGTGGCGGTCGCTAGTGCAGGTGTGCTTTCTTCTTGACTACTGGAAGTTCCAGGCTCACCTGCTCCCACCCATGATCCATCTGTGGCTTCAGTTTGGGTGGAAGGGAGAGCACCAAATCCTCCCACACTCTGTCCGGCAGCAAAACTGTGCTGTGACTCCGGTGCGGGCCCCCAGTTATAAAGAGGAGGAACGGGAGGAATGGGAGGTATGGGAGTGAGGGCTGGAAAGTGAGTACCATCTGCATAGGACGGATAAGTGGAGGATGATGATGAAGTAGAGAACGAAGCAGCCTCTATACCCATCTTACCATCCTGAGATCCGACAAGTCCCGGTTGACTGGCACTGCTTGCTGTTGGCGCCCCAGCCGCCACACTGTCAGAAACAGGCAGGGGTGGTGCGGGGATCTGTAGAGAGGAAGCTGATTCTGGAACAGGAGGCATCTCCACCGAGCTGACAGGGGGCTGAGGGAAGGATGGGAGATGGGGCGGGGGAATGGTCAGTGGCTGGTTGATGGGTAGGGTGGAGGTGTGTGCAGGGGCAGCATAGTCTGGTCCTTTGGAGGCCACCCTGACTGGGGATGAATACGCAGAGGACATGTGGTACCCGGCAGGAGACCCGGAGTAGGGGCTCCACTGTGCCGAGTTATGACACAGGTAGCTCTGGTGGGGGTTTACCCCAAAACTGGCCAGGGAGTCCTCCATGCCAGGCTGAGGATTAGCCTCCTGATTGATGGCTTTATATTGAGCGATGGCAGATTTGAGGGCTGCATAATCAGAAGGGTAGGAGCTCTGAATGGGAAAGGGAGGTGGATTTGGAACTGTAAGGGGATTCATAATGGGGTCCAAAGCTGGCTGCTCAGGGAGAGGAGGGCGGAAGCCGTCAGTCTGTGGAGGAGGCGGCAGAGGTGCCGTCGGCTCTTCCGGGGGGTTTTCAGTCTGAATGGAAGTCTCGGCGATAACCAGCATGTCATCTTCAGAGTCAATAGACATGTCCTCTTCATCTACAACCGCATCGGGCTCCACTGGGAAATGAAAGAGAAAACAGTGTGCAAACATAAAAACATGATTTCTACATGGAAGAAGATTGCGTTATGCATTTGTGCTGACTGTACCTGGATCAGGTAGAGTAGGTTCTTCTGGAACACTGAGCAAACTCTGGAAGTTGTTCATGATGTCATTCATACCTGCCACAATGACTCCACTACCGGAGAACTGCGAGAACGAGTCGTCATGCTTTTCTGTAAATAAACACAAACAACAGGCTTGTCATGCAACAATATTACATCATGAAAAACAAGACACATCATAAATACCTTTATATATTCAAATCTAAAGTTTTACATCCCTCTACATGTTGTCTACCTGTCAGGAAGATGATGTGTCTGAGCTGTGTATGTTGAGCTTGCAACTTCACCAAACATTCCAAATCAGGAGCCTGCCGAGATGGAGTGTCACATTCATGATATGGCAGGAACTCCACCAGGTGTTTCTTCTGGTAGGCTGTCAGAAGGTTTAACAAATCCAGGGCCTCAGTGTTCAACCTGAAAGTAAACAGGGGTAATGTAAGATGTTTGGGGACTACAGGTTTGTCAGGATTGGCTGAATAGTCTGGAACCTTTGTGTCTGACCTGCTGAGCTCTTTAAGCTTCTTCTGAGTCTTACAGTGCACCTTCCACTTCCACGGTGAGCCCTGATTCTCCAGAAACTGTAGAAATGCCTGGAGCTTTTCTGAAAGCACAATACAAATGTGACTTTAGTATTATGCACTCACAGCTAATTCAAGATACTAATTTAAGCTAAATTTTTGTTTTCAGCTCTTACCTAGTGTTATATTGTCAGGGTTCAGAATGAGCTCATCTGACACAATGAGACCTCCTGACACAAAAAGCTCATTGTAAGTACGATTTTTCACATCGTCCAGACTGTCAACTCCAGCAAAGTAAACTGTGGACAACTTCTTCAGAGACACAAGCGCTGGGATCTAAATGGGGTACAGAAGTGAGAACTTATTACACTGGATGTTTCCTAGGTTGCTTATAACAGCCATTTTAAGAAAAACATTTGGGAAAAGGGTTGCGTTGTTCTATTAATAGTTTCTGAGGTCATGTACCTTATGAACATGAGCAGCAATATCCTCGTTTTGAATGATGATCATAAGCTTTTGTTGACTTTTCATTGCCAAGTAAGTCTGTGGGTTGCAATCAATGTTGCCAAGACTTTGTAAATACTCCTGCAAAAACAAAAAAAAAGATAATCCCAAATTTATCATAAATGCCAGTAAATATGTACAGTCACATTTATTGTGCAATAAAAGTCATACCTTGATCTCAGTGCAGAGTTCGCTTTCCTCATCTCCTCTTTGAATGAAAAACCTCACTGCATTCTTCTGCATGATCTCCACCAGCGTGCACAACACATCCGGTTTGATTTGCTCCATGATGTTGCCACCCACAGCACTCAAGGTACCTAGAGGTGCAGCGTCTGTTGGCATCTCTGGAACTGAAGGTACTGGTGGATGACTGGCACTTCCTGTTGATGGTGAGCATATAGAACTTTCCAAAACACTGGAACCCTTGGGTTCACTTGATTTTCCTGCTGAAACCAAATGGGCCTCTTTGACCGTGCCGAAGCGAGGCTTGTCTGAAAATGAAGATTGTTTAGGGGTAGGTGCAGGAGGTGGAGGCTTGCTGAACGGCGCTTGAGATTTAGGCACTGGAGATGATGTCTTAGGGTGATAAGTGGCAGGTGGTGAGGGTAGGATGGGTTGGGCAGGAGCCGGCATGGCAGGAGGGGCTGATGGTAAGGGGGTGGGCAGTGGAGCAGCAACTGATGTGACAGCCACAGGATCTGAAGACATGTTGGGAGATTGAATCAAACGGTTCATCTTCTCACAGAGAGTGCTGACGTAGCCATGTACAGGCATCGAGGAGACGTATTTCGAGACGAAAGGAGAGAAGGCCGAGCTTGACCAGTTGCCGTGCTCTTCGCGTTGAGGCAGAGGAGGCTGGGAGATGTACATTATATGCTGTGCCCCCATCAGTTCCTGGATGCCCGTGCAGAGGTTTTGAAACTCGCTGTCGACGATGGTGTCCACTGTTTTCCCCGAAGTCGGGACTTGCTTCTCTACTCCACTCAAACAAGCCTCACTAGTTCCCGCTAAAGAAAAACCCAGAACGTTTTGATTAACTTACAATTTAGAATTTACTAACTGATTTCAAAATGTGACACATTCCTTTTAATTCATAAAAACAATGTATGATGTGTTTAAAAACATGTGGCTTTCAAAAAATCATTACCGCAACCATTTAAAAACAGTCAATTCCATAGCATGGTTTGCTAAAAACCATGAGAGAAGCCACGATGCCTAAGCAAGTTTTTAAAATCATACATCATTAGATTTTAACAAATTATATTTTAATAGAAAATTATACATGTAATAACTTATTAAAATCACAAACCTAAAGGGATATTTCAGAAGCAAACTAAAATTTCACCCATTTTACCGCTTGAAAGAAAAATAATAAATGGTATTATAACTGTATTCGTCTGAAAGGAGAAAGTCATATATATGAGGGGGGAGTAAAATATGGTGTCATTTTAGTTTGCCTCTGAAATATCCCTTTAATGTCAATATGTTTAATGTAAATAAACTATCCTTTAAAAATGTAACAGAAGGGAATATCATTTTTATCATAAATATTATTTTTTTGTCATTTGAGAACATCTAAAAGACCATTCAATTTCTTTTCAGAATATCTTAATTTTACATTGTTTAAATGACAACATAACGCACGAAGACAAATCGGGATGTTACGGTAATGATAATATCAGCAGAAAAAAAAATACAATATGAAAATAATTCATTCCTATTTTAAAAATTGTGAAAAATTTCTTTTCTTTTTAAAAAGTAGAGAACACAATTATGTTTATTAAAATCATTTTTGTTGTGTTACCAATATGTTTTATAATTAAAATCCTGCCCTGAAGTTTCCAGTGGTTTCGTGAGAATGACCCAAATAAAAAATCTTTTCTACAAGTGCAACAAGTTTATTTCAAGCTAAATTAGATAAGACTTCAAAGGACTGCTGTAAGCCTAGAAGTACCAGTGCTAGAAGTTCTCCACAGATTGAGGCTCTGATTCAAGGTCTCTGCCGGACATGACGGCTGCTGCTCCGTACTTGAGGAAGGACTGTGCACATCCATGCTGCTCTTGATTCCCGTCAACTGTTCCTACACACAACATTCTAAAGGTTAACTAAAACATCAACAATCAAGAGTGCTTAACTGAATCTAGATACATATCCAGGAGGATATAGCAAGAAACAGTCCAAACCTCTAAGTTATCCTGGTTAACCTGCTCTTCATCTGAACGCCTGGCCCGCAGATCAAGGTCACTGCAGGCGGCCAGGTCGGCAGGGTCTAGACTCTGATCCATCGGTATGCTGTCTGGGTGCACGCTGCTCGCATTGTTAGCATGCTGGGCCATCCTTTTGAGTGTGCCGAGGAAGAGTTTGAGCAGCGTGTGCGTGTCCCGAAGACTGGTGTTCGGGGACTCGCGATCCCGTAGGTCCGTGTCGCAGAGGGCCGTGCTGTCTATCCCCACTGACAGAAAGAGAGAACAAAAAATATATTCTTGATATCTTCAATACTGACCAAGTAAGATCATGTAAAAGATTGAAATCATAGTAAATTTAATGACAGAAATCCAACTGTAATCAGATTATGAGACCTCACAGATTTGATCAATCCTGTACCCTCATCCTCGCATCTTATCACAGTCTCACCTCTTCCTGGCTCCCCGTTCATCAGACTCGTCCTCAGGTACTTGTTAACGCCTCCAGGACCTTCCCTTTCCAGCCTCCTTTTCAGGCCGGCGGCATCCCACTCCTCCTCTCTCTCTGCCCCGCTCCCCTCTTCTTTCCCTAACGTCCTCTTATGTAGATGTATTAACTTAAGCAATTTCTCCATCTTGTCTTTGTCATACTCCCCCTGTGGTCTCTGAGTTCCACCGTTGGACTGAGAGACTCCAGGCGTACTGCTGCTCGCCACTTGTCTATCCGACCCTCCCCAGTCCGACACGGGGCTGTACTCTTCAGCACCTGCTGGTGGAGACCCCATCACCGGCCTATTGTCTATCAGACCCTGCTGCAGTACCTCCACCGCCAGCTGGAACTGTGCCGGTCCTTTTATGTAAGAACTTAGTGCTAGGTCCATGTTCTTAGGACGAGGTGCTGGGTGTAGATTGGTACGGTCGTCCAAAGTGTGCCGGTACTCCGCCACGTGAAATGGTCGCATAGCGCCTTGTTCCTGTTGCCTCAGGTAGTCCAGTGCCTGACGTTTCAGCCCCGTAGAAAGATCTTTGGGAGGATTGGCACGTAGCTTGAAGAGGCTGTGGTGAAGGGCGGGTACAAAATTATCGAGTTGATGGGTGATTGGGTCTTTAGGCTCCAATGAAACCAGAGGGTCTCCATTTACTTCCGGGTTTTTTGAAACTTGAAAAAAAAAAGAAGCAGAGATAGGTCAGTGATGGTTACACACCCAAATAAAAACAAAACTAGAGGACAAGAATGAAGGGGATCACTCACTTAACCTGGAGATGTTTCTTTGTTCTTGAAAGATAAAAAGTGCCTGTAAGCCCTTGTCATTTCTGCCTCGCCTCTCTTCAAAACAAAAAACATGCTTCAATATTCCATCTCATGACCCATATTGTTAATGTTATTGATATCCATTTGTATGTACTGTACATGTGGCAGAATTGACAATAAAGCTGACTTAGACTTGGTAAGATGGAGTGTGTAAACTTACCGCTGGAAGTTTGCAAGTGAGAAGACAAGAGGAGAAAGAGAAATCCTTTGTCTATCAATGGCTTCACCAGAACCTGCAAGGAGTTTAATTATAGCTTAACTATAAGATCTATTAATAACAACTATAAAAGCACCCCCACCCCACACACTTCCCCATATCAGCTTACTGTCACAGATTTTCACCAACAGACTGTAGAAACCGTACAGAGGTGGGTAGGGACCTCGTCCGCTAGTGAAATCCCGCTTGACAAATGAATTCAAAGTGTATTAAAGTGGGTTGTGAATGATCTCACCATTCGGTCTTTCTCAAGTCGCTGCACCAATCTGGAGAGACTATTTTCTTGTTTACTTTTTCCTATGACTTCATACAGACTGCAGTACATCCCACACTTCAACACTGCAACACAACACAATACACTTTTAGCCTTTGGGTAACTTGCTACCAACACAAAACATACCACATAAAATGTGAGTGACAGGGGAAACATGGTGCGGAACGGATTTCACCGTGTTCGTAACACTGTTTGTCCTAACCAGACATGATAACAAGCAATTTTATTGACTACTTGACTTTTATTGTAAATAAACCTGGCACTTGTCTTACCCTCCCGCGATCCACTGTATGTGTCCCATGATAACAGAACAGACGGGATCTTTCGCTTTACTTGATCCAGATGCATTGCCACATTGACATCAAGCTTGTCCGGCCTGAAAATTGCAGATACAAAACAGAACAACTTAAAACCATTGCAACTATTTCAGAAGATAGAACTGAGATGGGGTCTAAGAGTGACTCACAGTTTAAGGGGGAGGAGAGGGAGACTTGTAGATCGGATGTACACTTGATAGACCTCTTCTCCCTTATTCACAAGTGAGCCATTCCAAACTGTATATCTCCTTCGAACTAAACATCAAAAGCAAAAGAAAGAGTCTGACGCTTTACTCAGGTCCATATTTAATAGATAAGAGAATGTAAACAAATCTTACCTCTTGGGGCTTCATACACAGTGCTGTTTAACCTACTAAAATACAAAAAGAAAACTCACATAAATTCACATAAAATGAGGCTTGTCAATGTTTGTGATCAGAAATTAATCATTACGTTTAAGACTGTTAATGTTCATTTAAATGAAGTTAAATCAATTTGACTTTGTCATGTGATTTCATTTGCATTATTCTGTCAAATGTAATTACCATCAAATCTGTCATTCATTAAAATGCAAACATCGTAACACTTTCTAATACTGTAAGCACACGATCAATGTTTTATTTCATACCTGTGAGCAGCCGTGACCGACTCCTTGCCTTTATATTGAAAAGACACAACCGCATATGGTAACACATGCCGGGGCCTTGACCGTAACTCCTCAAATGCAAATTCATACAAGTATTGCTGAAATAAAATACACATGGAATTAAAGACATGTGATGTCATCTGTCCAGTCAATTATTAAAAAAAAAAACCATAACACAGATAAAGACATTACTTGCGAATGACTAACCTGAGTGTGTTCAAAGGCCCTATAGGACAATAATGAGGTCACTTTGCTGGCATTTTTGTACACATGGCAGTCATATTTAGGATTGGGCTCAAGATTACTTTTGGGCATATTCTCAAATATTGTCTTCACTTTACCCTGCAAAGTGTAAAGGGCACACCTTAGCATGGATTTCTGTAAAGATGTTTTGAAACAAAAGTATTGTGCAAATACATGAAACTGACTTTAGTCAAGCACGTACCTTCATGACTTTAAATATTATTATGTCTCCAGTAGCACCCACTTCAAATGGATTCATTTGTAACAAATCTGAGTATTTTGAGAGGTAAATCCCTATAAACAGAAAAGGCAGAAGTTATCTTTGAGCAGTGTTACTTGAGAAGTGTCACAAAATGTCTTAGAATGATCGCAAGATTCTTTGGAATCTACCACACTATGTTGCAATGATTAAATATTTCAAGAAAAAATATTATATTTAATAGAAAGAATGCATAATAAAGTCTATCATTGTTGGTGCTCTTGTTCTAAGCAAGGATGAAGTCTGTGGTAAGTTTGGGATCATCAACTTTTATTTAACAGACCTCTTAATGTTCACAGAGCAAAGAGCAATTCTGTTTGCACACAAATGCAGACCCTTGCCAACTTAACCACTCTAAACCACAGTCACAAGTGACCAGAGAAATACAAAACCTACCAGGACTCTCTGCAAACCGATGTAAACATCTTTTATTGGAATCAATGTCCTGGAGACAGCACACTCACCTTTAACAGGGCTTCCTAAATTACTGATCCGTGAATGTCCCGCAGACAGACCCTTTTCACAGATCCAGTGAACCTGAAAGAGGACCAGATGTTACTTTGCTCAATAGTTTTTAAGAAGGCTCTGTCGGTCTACCTGTAGCCCAACAGGTAAAGCATTGATAGCCAAGCCAGAGTCATGTGTTCAATGCAGAGTAACTGCATGTATTTATCAAATGTTTAGGACCTAGAGCCTTTAGCCAAAGTGTATTAATGGTATATATTTTGTTGCTAGCACAGTTGAGCCACCGCGTTGCAATTGTGGTGCTTTTAAAGAGTTGGCAAAAGGTGGATCATTCCAGTCCTTGTAGATTATAATTCAATGCTTGACCGTCTCACCTTATTTTTCTCTGGCAGCAGAAAAGCATACGATTCTGCGAGTTCCGCCTCTGTCCTTCCATTTTGCTTCAACTCCCTTTTCTTCTCAATGAACTACACACAAAGACATGACGTGATTTACTTTATACCATCATACCTCTATGAAACTCGCACAATCTCACACAACTGATTCTAATTCACATCAAATGAAGTGTATTCAATGCTCACCTCTTTCTCCAGGAGCTCATTGTGAATGAGAGAAGCTTTGGTGTAGGTGAAAGTCCCACGAGAGGAGGAATCCAGATAGAATGTGGAGAGAAGCTTCAGAACCTCCTCAAACTCTCTGGAATCTGGAGACAAGTGCTGAAGAAGACCTGGAGGAGAGAAGACAATGAGACCGATATTTAGATCATAGTTCTCAAAAGAATATAGCCAATAAAGGAAATTAATACAAGCTTTATAGTGACTTTTGGCATAAAGGTAGCTGACCAAGTACATGAAAACTTGCGAAGTTGGCATGTCTACACACTGTGACAGAGACTACATAGAAGAAGGGTGAAAAAGTAAGTGATGATAAAATATGCAATTTCCCATATACACAGACAAGTGACCAAAAAGACACCTTAAATGGAATGCAAAGTAAACACAACAGTTGTGTATCGCAGATACACAATCACCAAGAGCGACATGGGAAATTCTAGCATTTTGCACATGACATTTTGCACTATGGATGTTACATAAGATTTACAAATATATTGAACCATCTGTTTATATTTTACTAAACCCTTGTTGATGGTGTCTAAACATCAGAAAAACATCAGACTATGAACAAAAATTTAAAAAAGGGAAATAAACGTGCCGTTTTTGGAAGACAACAAACTTTGGATTTCTGTGGTTTAAAATGCACAATAATACCCAACAAATTAAGAAAAGATGCCTCTTTATACAACATAAAATAGTTACTTTATTTTAATTTTCACATGTTTATTTATGAGGAATATGCACCGTTATGTGACAATCCTGAAAATGGCACTTACCTGACTTAAAAAAAATAATGCACTAAAAATAAACAAATACTTGGAAAACTCACATGGTTATTTGTCTGTGATATCTGTGTTGTTAGCAAAGTAAAACCTATTTTTCATTTTCACCGAACTGCCCACATACAATGTTATACAAATAAAGATTTAATCATAGATTTTGTCGGAACTGTAACACAAATGCTAATAAATAAAACAAAAACATGTTTTAATTTTCCAGGAAGCTGCACAAAACCATCTAAACTTGAACCTCCCCGATCCAACAGTTCGTTAAAAACGTGTTACACAAAGTCACTGCAAACAGCAAAATCTTGTTCAACATCCACAATACGAGATTCCACAAGCACCAGCAAAAGTACAAACCGTCATGCATTACGACACCCCCACCCACCCACTCATCCAGCACCTGTTTCGTTTTCATTCAATCCAACTGTATTCATCTGTTGAAAAGCAAATCTATTTATTTTACGCTAAAAGTACGAGAATAAGACGTAAGTGTTATTCGTACGTCCAAACGTGGTGCATAAAGACGGAAGGGAGAAATGTGGTGGTCAAGTGTATCACACTGGTGCCATTCATAAGCCCTACAGATGAGGGGGACAGAAACGTGACGTGTGGTTTGGGTACACTTTACGCTGAGGGAGGTGTGGTGGACGGTACGTTAGCCAGGCTAGCAACCGCACGCAAAGGCAATGCAATGACACCGGCCTCCGTTAAGTGTACAACCCTGGAACTTCAAATGCACGCGAGGAAGGACTCGAGTGGGCGCGTGAAACAAATCAGATCCTCACGTGCTTGCATTAGAGGGTCGAACTTATCTGCAGCGGGGCGCAATAAAAAATCCATATATCCGACTAACATAACTCTCAGCGAGCAATCAATCACGTGGTGCACTTTATACATTCTGTTCATATATCAACATATGTCTATTAATTTGTGCTTATGGACTAAAGAATGCCGTTTCGGCGCGCGTGCCCGAAGACAGCGTCATTATACACAAATAGTCTGTTTTGGGAATGGCATTAGTAGTAGCAAGCAGATACACAACCTTTCCGCTCCTTGATCTTCCGCGGGATCTGAAAATTCCTCCTTGGCAGCTCGTCGGCCGACTTCTGTAACGTCGAAGGCGAACCGCTGCAGTTTTTTAGGTCCGACAGACCGGTCCTCCGCCGCTCAGAAGCATCTTGTTCAGACATTTGCTCGTCTTCACATCCAGCTGGATCGCCATTTTGCTTGGATGTGGCCGTGCTAGAGGCTGACAACAATTGTTTCTTGCTATCGCAATCCTCCGAGGTAAGGCCGTCGGCCTTGGCGCTATCCTTGTCGGTTTTTCTCTCCTGGCTTAAATTGCAGGCCATTTTTGGACCAGCGATCACCTCGTCGGCTGGCGATCAAGTTGGTTTCAGTGCCGCTTCACGGGAGTAATTCTCCTTCTCAACCAGCCTCCGCCATTATGCCTGTGACGTATGCCTTCCCCACCACTGCAAAACTCTGGCGTCACTGTGTTTACATTCGCGCGGGCCATCGCCCCCCAGCGGCACTACTTGCACTGCATTGCGTTTAGACGTCACGTGGCCTCGACATGTCAAATTGTTACATTTTTCCTTAAATTGTACATCAACTCTTTGTAACAAGTTCAAACCAAATATTTTATTCATTTTATTTCTGATAATATTTGTGAGTATGTAATAATATTTTTTTCCTTATGGTTTTGAGCAGTTAAAAAGACGCTGCTTGTCAATTACATCAAAGTACCGCGAGAGTTTTGATGTCATATGGTGGAGAGGTTTGCGCAGCGTCGCATGAAGTCGAACATCCCTTTGTAATCTGCAGTTAGTCTTATTGGACTATTGCTTATTTTTAGGTGTATAATTGTCGAGCTCAATTTCACATATTTCATTACATATAATCATCTGGCTGTGGCATGATATCCATGAACTACATTTCTGTACAAAAAATAAAATATTCAACAAAAGGCTACTTTCATAGTGGCAACAACATAAACAAAGGTAATGTGGCCCATACTTAGACCTCTGCAAAGAATCAGTAACTTTTGAGAAGTTTTAATTTAATTTAATACAGTTAATATACAATCAAATATTAATCTAACTTAAATATAAAATAGATTGTTATATATTACTAGCCTCTCTATCCAGACAGACAACCAAACACAGACAGGAAATGTATATCAGCAGCTTCTGATGTACAGAATCATCCACCAGTTTTTACTCTTGTTTTGTAATACTTCCTCTACTGTAAATATCATACTCTTTAAAGCGAATATAGTCTTTGAGACTGGCAGGCAAAGGCAGAAAACTGATAAAAACTGGAGCCCTCAGACGCAAGCGACCCAAACATTCACGGATCTTCAGTCTGCAGAGGTGCTTTAGTCTTCGAGGAGTTTCTGAAGAGAGCAGAAAACACTTTAACAAAAATACTCTGAATACATTCTTGTAGATAGGTAGAGCATTAGTGTCTGATCTCTAAGATGAGACAGACAGACTCACCTTGTATTTTACATATATCAGGCCACTGTGGTTGTTCAACAAGAACACTCTTTAGTTTGGAGCAGAGGGTCACATGATCGACGTAATCCAGCATAATTCTCACCACTTGGGCTGAGATGTGCTTGAGCCAGTACACTGTGATCACCTCACAAAACTATCAAATCAAAGTTCATTTTTACAACCAGAGCTGCATTTGTATGGCATATAAATGAAATTTAGTCTTACCACTACATCTTTTATGACAGAAGCGCTCCAGCCCTCGTAGTCCGCAGGCACGTGTGAGGCCTGTCCATACGGACAGTCAAAGCATCGCTGCACATCATATCCGTTATTAAGGAGCATGCGCAGCATCACCTCATCCTTCAGTGCATATTGCAGAGCAGATGGGAAATGGGTGGTGTTGACACGGGAGTAGTAATTTACATTGGCGCCGTAGCGTAGCAGAGTGTTTATGAGCTCGTAGTTGCCCAGCCGCATGGCCACCTGCAGGCAGTTAACAGGGTCCTGATTGGCCATGGCCCCAGCTTCCAGGAGCAGTCGTGCAGACTGGACGTCATTATTCGACACGGCAAAAAACAGCGCAGACCTGCGCTCATCATCATAGTTCCTACGTACTCTCGGATGCAGCATGAAGTTAGGGTCGAACCCGGAGCTCAGGAGCAGCTCTAGGCACTGCGGGTGCCCACCTGCAGCAGAGGAGTGTAATGGGCTCATGCCACTTTCCCTGATCACATCCTTTTTAGTCACTGGGATCAGTTGCTCCAGCACTCTGAAGAACACAGAAAGGCTTATGGCTGTGTCAAGAGCAAACGCTGCATGAAATCCAACAGAGGTGGGATACTCACAGCAGGTGCCCGCGGTAGGCCGCACGGTGGATGGGGAGATGACCCGTGTGGGTGGGCACGTTGGGGTCGGCTCCATATTCCAGCAGCAGTGAAATGATGTCAGGGTTTCCGGAAGCCGCCGCATCAAACAAAACTGAGGCGGAATTCGGAGAGTGGGGCTTGGACCACACACTGGCCCCTAGAAATGAGTTAAAAATGTTCATATAATTTAAATTCAAAATGAAAGTTTAAATCTGCTGTATAACAACATGGTAATTCAGAGGGATAGTTCAGCCAAAAATGAAAATTCTGTTATCATTTATTCACCCTCATGTCATTTCAAGCCTGTATGGCTTTCTTTCTTCTGCAGAACACAAAAGATGAGATTTTGAAGAATGTTGGTAACCAAACAACATTGGGCCCCATTGACTTTCACTGTATGGACACAAAACCAATGGGTTGTTTGGTTACCAACATTCTTCAAAATATCTTCTTACTTCTTTTGTGTTCTGCAGAAGAAAATAAGTCATACAGGTTTGAAATGACAAGAGGGTGAATAAATGATAAATGATATTGTGGTGTTCGGGTATGGGGCCTGTTTTCTAAATGTTCAAAAGGTTTAGACATTTTTATTTATTCAAAAGTAACTATATTTTTAGCCATATGAAAGATTTTGTCTTTTTTTGTCTTTATATATATATATATATATATATGTATGTATACATTCCATAGAAATATGTACATTTGAGGTACTAATGCACTCTTTATGTGGAGAGGTGTAGTTTATGCCCCAGTGACATCTCTTGTACTTTTTTTCTAACAGTGAATCTGTGACTATATGTGTTATTTACTGTTTTATACAAATCATCCTACATGACCTTAATATCTTTAAAATTGACAGAGAAAGAACATGACAAGAATTGAATTCAGTGGTTAGGAAGCCAACATATTTTGGATTTTTGTGCAAAAGAATAAAATGTGTTTTAGAATCATGAATTTCGGTATAATGCTAAAGATGATATGATGCTGAATTTATATCTACAAGCACACATGTAAAAATCACCTTTCTGAAGCAGGACCTCTACAAAGTTAAAATGTCCAGCTTGCGCAGCAAGTCCTAAAGGAGTATGTTCGCACGCGTCAATCGTGTTCGGATCAGCTCCAGATTGTAGAAGCAGATATGCAAAGTTATCTAAGCCAAGCACAGATGCTTCATGCAGAGCAGTTCTTTGGAGACTTCCCTTTTGGTCAACTTTGGCATTGTAGCGTAACAGGAGAAGAGCCAGGTCATACTGGTCGTTCTTTATGGCTGTTTGCAAAATAACACAAAAGATTAAAAACACCATTGTTTGTCTTTAAAAAATGAGTGTCTCGCAGTTCTAAAATTAAGTGAGGAATCCATGCTTGCTAAGCAAACTGTACGCTCAAAATAGCCTTTTGTTCCACACCTGCAATCAATGCAGAATCCCCATCCTCATTTTTGCAGTCAGGGTCACAGCCGTTCTGTAGCAGGAATGTGGCGTTATCTCTATGACCGTGGACCACGGAGAGAAACAACGGAGTCTCCCCTCTCAAAGTCCGGCATTGACCCGACCCCTGAGGAGATGCTGAACATTGAATTGCAATTAAACGTCATTGTCATTGGTTCACTGAGGACGGTCAAGTTCATATAACACAAACTAATTCCTGGACCTGAATACGTGATCTCCAGAATGCTCTTCTTGTGTTGTACCGCAGCCTCGTGTAAAGGAATCCAGCCCCTGCTGTCTGCATTAGAAAGAGCCTCTTTACGCTGAACCAGGATCTTCAGAGCATCCTCATTACCTGATATCACACATCAAAATTAGGAATATTTATACTCGACTGGGACTGAACATACAGAGAGGATTTCTTACCAGCTTGTATAGCAGTGAATATTTCCTCGTGGTCTATGCAGTCTAATGGATCACTAAAGGAGGTCAGAACAAAGTGCGTGATCATGATGTTAGCCACAGATAAAGCTGAAACCAGTGCATGAAATGGAAGGGGGTTCAGCTGGACCTGGTGGTTGAATCAGCATGTTTGCTGTACTCCAACAGACTTTGTTCAATCATGTATTGAGTGGCCTCGTCTTCATCCCAGTCATCCTCAGCATCGTACGCCTCCTCCATGTTTCACGAATACACTTATTTGATAACCAAAACAGCAGACACAAAAGGTTTTCTAGTAGTAGTGTATTGTGAGGACTGTGTCTTATTGTTATGTATTATATATATCGTTTTCTAAATAAAATCTCCATTTATGTTTTGTAGTGATGGATTTCCCAGTTCACCTATATTGTGTAGACTAGTGCACACTTGTTTGTTTGATGAAATTATTCTTATTAAAGGGATAGTTCATGCAAAATTCTTTCATCATTTACTTACCCAAATGTCATTCCAAACAACACAAATGTTTAAAAAAAAACGTTGGTAAACAAACAACATTGACCCTTATCGACACAAAACCACTGAGACATTTCTCAAAATATTTTTTTGTGTTCCACTGAAAAAAGAGTCATATACATGTTTTGAATGACATGAGGGTGAATAAATGATGACAGAATTTTATATTTTGGTGAACTATCCCTTTAAGGTTCATAATAATGGGCTTTCCTGTAGGCTACATAAATTCCAAGGTAGTTTGCATTAGCCATAGTGTTAAAGCAGAAAATATCTGCTCTAGTTTCTACCTTGCTGGTTTGGATTACAAGAAAAGTTGCAGTAAAATCCATGTGGCCTGATCCAATGGATTGCTCATGTTAATCGTACAAGAAAAGCAAAAACATTGTCTAAAATAAAGCATTATAAGCTATGTTAAAAAAAAGGTTAGCGCTATTATTGACTAACCAAATCTTAGACATGCACCCCTTCATCTCATGCACAATTCCAGAGCTCTAGGAATCGATTTACATAGGCTATGCTTATATTCAAAGACAAATCTACCTTGAGGCAATAGGAAATGCTGTTGTTTTCGTGGCAGTTGTATCTGTACTGTGTTTTCAAACGCTTTACACTCTCACAACTATTTATATCCTTGCAGTTAAAAATATACACTCACAGGGCCCGGGCCAGCCAACCAACACCTGGCTTTGACCCACAGCATGTCACTCCATCTTGCAATACTACCCAGACAGCTGACATAGGAATTAATGATCTTCCCATTCCATGGTCCTAGAAAAGAACATACATTTTTTGTGAAATACATGTTATTTTAGGGAAACAGGAAGCTGTGCATATAGATTAAAGAAAATCTTTCCCACCTGAGACACACATTACAGTGTGTGATGTTTTCAACGGTAATGTGTTTTTTTTTATATTCAGCACTTAATATGCTGAGAAAGCTATTAGGAAACCATCTGTAGCTTCATTTCCCTGACAAGTGTAAACACTGGCGATTCAAAACATTGCTCTTTATCTGAGCATCTGCACAGCGCTACATGGCAACACCAGCTCAACCAATCACATGAAACAAACTTTATTTTGCATTTTAGATGATTTATATTGCACAGTTTTTAATGGAAGTGGATAAAGAGTGCGATATTACAAAACCACACATGAGAAAAATATAATGGGTTTAGTGTCAATCATCCAGTTGACAGAGTAAGGCCACGCCTCTTTTGATCCAATGCTGAGGGCGCTTGCTGGTACAAAGCATCATGCTGATGACAAAGTTTGTTGAATGGCCGGTGGTGGACAGTGTCCCCTTTCGTTCGCTGGTCTTGTAGAGGGGACACACATAGATGTTGTGGGGCTGTTCCATCACCCTCTTGTCAACTAAAAACGGGTTTGGAAAGGTTATTTAACATCAAACTGGTATAGTAAGAAGTGATTGAATAAAAGTAATGAATAACCACCTTATGACATTGCTTTATTTACTAACCTGGTTTGATCCAGATGATAGGGACTGTGTCAAATAGAACTTTGGGATGCTGTTCAGCCAATACTCCACTGCAATGAACAGTGGATAAAAAATGATTATTCATTTTAGGTCAAATGGCATTTTATAGAATTCCGGTGTCCCTTGCCTTTTTCTATCCCAACGAGCTCCATCGAGGAAAAGGCCGTGAATGTAAACCCCATCTTCAGGAGATGAGTTTGCAGTGTCAAAAGGCAAAACCTACAGCAATAAAAAGCACCAATCAGCTTTCAATTTCATCTGTTCTAAGTAACAGTCTTGATGCTGTTTCTGCAAAGAATACCTCATAATTATAGCCAAGCAGGTCAATGGGGATGGAGTATTTCCTGGCATAATTCTGTAAGGCACCTGTAATGAATGCCTGAGTAAAGAAAAATCCAGACAGCCAAAACACGTGGGGCTTGTGTGTGTCATACCACTCCTGTATAGAAAGTGAACAACATTAACAACCTCTAAACAAGTCAGAAACAATGATGTATTCTTTTCATGCTAAATTCAGGTGAGGTCACTGACCTGCAAAAATTTGAGTCTGGCTAGGAAGTCAGTGACATAGCTGCCCAGTGGCTTGAGACTGGGATAGGAGCATTTGGCCCATTTTTCTGGCACTTTTCCTACCAGCAGACTGCCAGCTACAGCCTCCAGCTCTGCATCCATCACTACCAAGCCCTTAATGGCCTTTATTAGGTTCTGCAGACTCACACGTATAGTGCCACTCAGACTGACGGGAGGGAACACAGAGAGCAGTGTTACAATATAATAATGCAGTTTCACAGTTAAAGGTGCTGTGTGTAATATGTAGCACAATCTTTTGATAGAAATGCAATATAATATACATAACTATGTCTTCAGAGGTGTATAAAGATCTTACATAATGAAGCGTTATGTTTTTATTACCTTAGAATGAGTTATTTCTATCTACATACACCGCTGGTCCCCTTACATGGAATTCATCATGTTGTTTCTACATTATCCCTAAACGGACAAACTGCTCCACCAAGTGTGTTTTGTAAATATGTTATCTCCTTTGGCAAAAAAGGGCAGAAAACGTGACAGCATCTTTGTCCTGTGTCAGCCACCGTAGTGCTTTGAAAGGGAGGGGTGAGCGGTGGAGTGAATCGTTGGTTGCAATTCACAACCTCACTAGTAGTGTCCACCAAAATGTCCACATTGCTCCTTTACCTTTTTTGTTTAAGATTAGATTTTGAATCTAAGATCCCACTGTAATATACTTCAAGATCTGAACTCACTTGTTGTATCGCTGCATCTCTTGCACAAGCACGGTGTTCATGCTCTCCTCGTACTGCACAGGGAATTTGTTGAGAGCTGATTCAATGTCGAAGTTATCTGGAAGCTACAGCATACAGCAACAGCAGTTTCAATAATTCATTTGCACCTAAAATCTTTTCTTCACAACCAAATCCAAAAACCATTTCTAATACAACGAATGAAAAGTTAGTTACTTTAGACAGTATGTCATTAGCTATGTCAAGCAAAGTACTATCCCCTCCAGAACTGCCTCCTCCCTTTGATCCGCCGCCCTGAGTCAGGATCAGCGAATCAAACAGCAGTTTTGTCTGTTGAAGGTCTTTGGAGATGTCCACGTTCTCGTGCATACCAAACACCTCGGGATGCTGAGTAGAAGGCAGGTTCTGTAAAATATGTGCAATGCATTTGTTTGTGTTCCTCAGTGCCAATTCAGAATTCACTTTAAGTGCAAAGACTTACCTTGATAAACTCCACATAGTCTTCATATATAGACTTTGGAGGAGCGTAGTAATTGCCGCTGGGGGAAAAGAAGTGGCGTGGGTTCTCGATGATGTCTTTATTGTAAAAATCGGCGAGGATTGTCATGAGCAGTCGGCGGTCCCAGTCATCTGTCACTCGCCCTCCATAGTTACACTCTCCAGTCAGATACGTGATGGCCTCAAAAGGAATCTCTTCATATTCGTTCACAAAAAGCTACGGCACAGAAAGAAGATTAAATCAATGGGTTTTCGTTAACTAATAATTGTAAACATTTTTAACTAATGTGCAGTTCCTGTAGTTCAGTTCAGCATAGAACAAACAACAACAAGGTCATGGGTTAGATTTTCTAGATAATCTAACACACAAACTGATCAAATGAATAAAAATGCACAAAGACACGTAAAAAAACAACATAATTTATGTGATTTTTGTTCAAGATCTTTCTGTGTTGTCTCTAAAGTCCTATGAGGTGAATTGAATCTATACACAGTCCATTACCTGCAGCTGTCTGATGCTAATGCGCAGATCTGACTCGTTAAATCCATAAGGAATGTTCCATCCCAACGGGCCAAACTTTTTCCTTTCTTGGACAAGAGCGTGGAAAAAGCAAACTCCGTACAGCAGCTTTTCCCAGACCTACACAAAATAAATCAATGGTATTTACTATTAGATTCAAAACATGAGGAATAAAACTAAAAAAGGGAGTCTACTTACTAATTCTTTGTTAGGACACGCACTGAAGAACTCTGAGTCAGAGACAGGATCAGACAGATAGGACTGCAACAGGTTTAACCTCAAGCCAGTGGGAGGTTCATTGGTCATCTTTACGCCATTCTGCAGGATAGTCACTGGAAACTGAGAGCAAAGGGGCTCACCATCAATTCAATGATATCTGTTATTAAGCTTTAATCTATTGAGGGCAGTAAAACACAAAATAACAAAGTACCATGGGTGATGGGTAGCTGGTCAGCCAAAGGCGAAACTCTGGATGGCACGAATCTGGACTGAGGTCTTCGCAGATCTTCTCCAGAGTGGACATCCAGGACACGGCCAGGTGACAGTTCTGCAAGCACACCCAGGTGCCCTCCTTCATGGCCGAGCGAATCATCTTTACAGCAATGGGACCCTGACCTTGTCCCAGGGAGATGGATTTAAACTGGGAGCCAGACATGTTCTTGTCATTGGCGAATTTCAGCAGGCCTAAAAAAAAAGAAATGTAAAGGTGTTTTACATTTGTGTTGAACATAACTGTGCCAATAGATTTGAAGAATCTAAGGTTTACATTTACATTTATGCATTTGGCAGACGCTTTTATCCAAAGTCACTTACATTGCATTATACTATACATTTGTGTCTGAATATGTCATATATACATATGTCCCTGGGATCAAACCCATGACCTTGGTGTTGTTAGCGCCATACTCTAATCACTGAGCCACAGGAAATTGACGGATGCTCCGCTCAAGCCGTCTAACATAAGTGATTTAAGATGGATAGTCATTACAGGATGAAGTGCATTATCAAAAAGATTATGAAGGCACATAAATTTTAAAATGTGACCCACATTGATAATGATCCCCAGAATATTTGAAGAGTTAATGTGCAAAACAAACTCCTTTTTATTGTCAAAAATCATGCTTTTTATTACGATATTACAGATTTTCTTTCATTTTTATTATTACTTAATCAAAACAACCTAACTGCAGTTTGATTGATATTAATTGGGATGCACAATAAAAAAAGAATTTTCTGTTTTTGCAAATGAACTCTTTATTTTTTCTTTAAATACATATAAATCTAAAATAAATCTATATATAAAATATTATATTATATTAAATATATATAGCTAGTTGACAAATATACCATAAATGTGTCCTATGGTGTGACAGCAAAAATGTAGAAAACAAACTAAAATGTTATATTATATATAATAATATATAGATAAAATATAATTAATTATTACTTTCTACATTTTGTCGCACATTTTTGTATGGTATATTTGTCAACTCCCCATCATTTATATATAAAATTAAAATTGTAAAATATATATAAATATAAAATATGCATCTTTATATTTTAAAATATATTGTATTTATCATGAAAAGGTTTCTTAAAAAGCATTAAAACATTTTGAACCAAAAAAACCTGAAAAATAGAATAAAGAAATAAGCTTTGCGTCGTGCCTAACAAATGCATTGTAACCCACTGCTATACTTAAACTATGTAAGCAGTTATAAATGGGGGTATTTTATAACGGCTTTGAACGCGGCTCAACCAATCAGAATCAAGGACCAGAAATGACCGTTTTAGAAGTGTGTTTTTGTGTTCTCCGGATCAAATTCATAAACATTATTCAAACATAGAAAGCGTTTTTACTTGCTTCTGGATCCTTAGAAGTACAAATGTATAACAGCACCCATACCAAATAACAGTGAAAACACGGAATGCATTGTCAGTGGCAAGGAAAGAGTTAAAAGCACGTCTGATGCTTGAATGAAAAACACTTACTAGCCATAGGGTCTGCACCAGGAGATAGCACAAAAATCAGTGGAATAGTGCTGTTGGAGTCAGCGTAGCTCTTACTGAGGTCAAACGGAGGAGGTTCAACAAATTTCTTTCCCAGGTTATAAGTTACAAATTTGCTGATTGCAGGCTCGATCTATAAATAATAAAACTCAATTAAAACAACACAAAAAACCTAACACTTCCTGTGTGAGTGCTGTTTGTTCTATTATACTGCATCATTATGGACAATGATAAGGAAATGTCCATTTTAAACCTGAGGCTACTCACTTTATCAGGTCTGAGGGATCTGTAAATTATCATTTTCTGAAGGTCATTCAGTTTATCACACCAGGGCTTTGGCAGAGCTGTGTTATATGGTTCCTTGCTGTCATAAATGGCCAGGAAACTCTCAGGACTCTTAATGAAACTTTCCCTTGATAAAAAATAGAAAAAGGTTGATACTATATATAAAAAAATGACACAGGATCTGGCTACAAATATTCAGGTGGTAAGATTCATACTTAAGGCCCTGTAGTGCTGGAAGATCACTGGCTCTGCAGATCTCATCCCAGCTTTTGTCTGGAAGCCAGGTTGGGTCGGGATTAGGGACCTTGTTCTGTAGCCCAACACCACCCGTGAGCAGGAACATAAATTCAGAGTATTTGATCTCCTTCTTAGCCCTTAGTAAGAAGAGACCAGGGTATAATACAAAAATACTGAACTATGGTGTTCAAGTTTGCTCTCAATATTAGAATTCAGTGCTTTGAACTTACAGCAGCAGGTTAGAGCAAAGCAAGTAAGAGAAAAGAAGTTTGTCCTTCTCGAAGAGAGACCGGCACACATTGCAGTACAGATTATAGGTGAAGTGGCCATTCAGGTTTTTGAGCCTCTTCTCTAGAATCTTTGATTTGTAGCTGAAAAACACAAACACAAATAAGTTACAGAAATAAATAACAGTAAAATCAGGGTTGTTAGACACACATGCATCATTTATTCCTCACCTGTCTTGTATGGAGTTGACATAAAGGTTGACAAACCAGTTAAGAGAGTATTGATACATAGGGTCGATGTTGGCCAGATCTGCGATACTGAAGAAGAGGATGGACGAGTGTGTTGCAATGGGTCTGTAACCTTCTCTCGACTCAGCTATTTCAATCTCAGTCTTCTCTGCGATCTGAAAGTTTCCAGAAGGGCACAGTGGTCAAGCTACAAACGTTTGTGGTGTTAATAAAATGTAATTTAAACTAGCTCTGCTAAGAACCTGCTGTTTCTTAGTAATCTCATTAGACATGATCTTGGCAGCGTCCAGGATCTGGATGGCCCTCTCGTCCTCCAGGATGTTGCCCTCTGAAGACTGCAGAGTCTCCAGGATTTGGTCCTCAATCTCCTTAAGCTGTTTCTTATTGGCTGCAGACTGAAGGATCAGGGCATTCCTTTCCTCCTCTAGTTCAGGTCTAAAGAAACAGAGAAGAAATGACATACAAGGGCATTCATTTTTTACAAGAACATGGAGGAAGTTGTGGTATGCTGAAAAGGCTTTACAGATATTTGCACAAATAATATGCATTGTTTGTTTTGTGTATGTAGTTGTATGTTTTGTAAATGTAGTATTTCTTGCAATTTCTCATATATTTTTCTACATGAATTACATTTTTTTAAATGTGTTTTAAATTAATTATAATTTTAATTTATAATTATTTTTTATATAAAATATATATTTTTTATTTAATTTAAAAAGAATGATAAGCTATGACTTAAACTCTAAGATGAATTACAATGCATAAAATAAAATGTACTTAATGTCTAATGAGGCAATGCATACACATCACACAAAGCATAGCAATTTATATACAGTAAAAAATTCAATATTAATATTATTATTATTGATTATATTTTCTAAATGTATTTATGGTTGATTTGTCTAATTAAGGTTTATATGGGCATTCCAGCATTACGGATGTGACATTTTCAGTCAAAACTTGAAACATAGTATTTTGTGTTTTACTACCCTCAATAGATTAAAGCTTAATAACCAATATCATTGAATATATAGTCCAGACATTTTTTATTGTGCGTGTCCTTTTTTCTATTTTTAAAGTTTTCTATAAAAAAAGAAAAGAAAAAATTCATGTGTTATGGTTGTGACAAAAAAGGATGCAAGTTTTTGAGAAACAACCTTTGTAAGACTTCTGTGAATTAAAATGTGCAAACCAGAAGTGATAATACCCAACAAATGGAGGGATGGCTCTTCATAGTTCTATGTTCTAACATAAAATCATTTTAATAATTTTCATGTGCCCATTTATGAGGAATATGTACCATTATGGATGTGACAATTCACTTACCTGACTATGAAAAACTAGGCTTTAAAACACTTTGCATGGGTATTTAAACCAACAAATATTGACATCTGTCTTATCGGTATGGTAAAAACTTGATATTTTCATGGAGGTTGACATTTGCATGAAATTGCTTATATGTTATCTAAAATGTATTTAATATATCTAATAAAGACTCAATGAAATAGTTGTATTTATGTGTGGGTTTGTTACCTTTCTTTTGCCACCACAATGCCAAGCAGCTGGTCTTCAAGACCCTCTGGGGTGATCATGAAGTTAAGCAGGCACACTTTGGTGGCCAACTCAGGCAAATAATGAGGGTTCCTCAACTTTGTGGTGATGTAAAAGCGGAAGTCAGACGAGTACTCGATCACACTCTCTCCCAATCTGATACAATCCATCCCACCTACAGAGAAGAAATGAATCATGCAATCCAAATAAACTTAAAAACAGCCATATTACAAGATTGTAAGTGAAATACCTTGTTTAAAAACTTGTTTGAGCAGAAGTGGCTCTAAGGACGGGTCGAGCTCTTCCCCTACATTCTCCAGCAACAGTGGAGTACCAAACTGTATGCAGTTCTCGAGCGTTCTCATGAAATCTCCGTCAGCTAGCTTAATCACATTCAGGTTATTCTCCCGTTCAGAGTTTTTCACCCATTTGTTGGCCTGACCCTGTGGATCAATCATCAAAGGCCTGGCAAAGAGAAGACCTTTTAAATAATTTTTAAAGGCAACAGACTTGCTTCAGTCAAAACACTTTGGTTAAATCATACCATCTTCTGGAGTTGCTCACTATAACACCATTGTCAACGGAGAAGCTGTCTGTGGGCAGGCCGGCAATATTCCAGGTCCTGATCTGGATCGGATCGCCGAGTGTCTTACTCAGTGAGAAGTCATCAGAGGACGGGATCTTCTTGGACTAAGCGAAACAACAACCAACATTGGATATTTATCGGATAAGTTCAGGAACAAAGTTCCAGAATGAGTAAAGAGGGCTGTCGTTTGTGAACTAAGTTTTCCCTCAGGCCATTTCCCCAATCGCATTCACACCGGCAAAAGGAACTATTTAGTGACGTAAGCCAGTTGACAGCAACGTCACTAAATGGTGTCTGTCGAACAATGACAAACAACCAACAAGAGAAGATTGATTGATACCTTGCAGAGCTTGACCCAGGTTTCGGTACACTCGTGGCGGAAGCTGGCAGTAAAAGCACCCAGGTAAGCAATAACTCCAGAAGACATTAACACATCACCGGTCAAGTTATCATATGTGAGCTGAAGGCTGTCGGCTGCGTCCGACCACCTGCATAGAAATACAGAATTGTCTTCCTCATTTCACATTCTTTTAGCACAAATATCAATTAAAGACTTTTTTGGCTCACACCTGGTCTTTTCTCCTCCTAAACCTCCGATAAGCTTTTCGGCTCTCTCCAGCTTTCGAGCACAGAGGTCCACTTGGTACTCCAGCTGAGCTTTCTCTTCAGTCTTGTCCTCAAAAGTTTTCTTCAGAGAAGTCAAGCGATCCTCCACCTCCTTTAGTTCCGCCCTCTTCTCGTTCAGCAGGGCCATAGTGGTGGCCAGGGATTGCTGGGCCACGATAAGATTAGCCTTCTTAGGAGCCACCACCTGATGTACAGTCCAACAGGATTAGGATTTTCAAGTGATGATATTATTTGAGATAGATTAAACTCAAATCTGCCCACCTTGGCAACTCTGTCATAAATCTCCATAGCTGTGATCCATCTGCAAAGCCCCTCAGCGGCAGATGAGGCCTTCGCCACTTTGCTGGTGTCAAAGTCGGGGTTGGTCATGTACTCACTACGGATTTTAGCCATCACTTGAGCCTATCACAAAACAACACTATTACAATACATCAGCCTGTGTTACAAGCCTCCAAACCCTGATCTCCAAAACAGACTCACAGGAATGTTGTCTTTGTCATATTCCCTCAGGTCTTTGAGGAAATTCATGTCACCCAGCAGCTTCTTGCTTGGACCCCAGTAGTCAAGAATCTATATGTACAAATAACATGCTGTCAGAAAATATCAAGACTGATAAATCCCTCTGGACTTGATCTTTCTGGACTTGTGTTGACCTTCTGTCCGGTTCCAGCAGGATCGTTGATTTTCTCTGGTTTGATGTCCTTCATCACACACACTGCAGCCATAACCAGCTTCACTCCTGACGGAGGGTTTTTCATCGTTTTAACAATTGCTACATCAGCCGGCTGAAATCACACATCAACCCACAAAACAATCAATCAAAACAATCTGTGACTTTTCTTTAAAGCTTTAGGTAACATTTAATCACACACAAATTGTATGTTTTATACCTGTCTTATTGGGTGTCCTCTTGATCACACCCAAATTTGTTCAATAAATAATTGTGCATTTTTATTAATATTATATTACATTTTAGACATACATTTATATTTTAAAAATAAAATTAATATTTCTTAACTTTCTGAATGTTGTTAATTCATATAATGACTATTAATAGTAATAGCCGATAGTGTGAAAATTTGCTTTTATCAACAGATACCATTTATTGACCGACATATTGGTGAACCTCTAATTTTAATCAATTGTTAAAAATGTAATACAAATTGTAATATTTTGCATATTTTTTTTAGAAGCAAAATGTGAACGGCCCCTTAACTTCACTATGCCTTTACTCCGGCAAATGACAGTGATGAAAGCTCCCCACAGAGGGGATGGCATCCCATTAGAACAAAATGAATAATGCAACCTTCATCAACGGAACTTACGACATGCCTAGGTCATTTGCCAGCGCAGTAGAGGGATAACAGAAGCTAGACTTAAATGTTAATAGCGCTGTCAATATGGATATTTCTCTTAAACAAATGCATCGATTTGCTTCAGAAGACCTTTGTTAAGACCACAGAGCTGTGTCGAGCAGTTCTTTGATCGATGGATGCACTTTCTGGAGCTTCAAAAAGTCAACACCCATTCACTCCCATTCTACCGCTTGGAAAAAAATGATATGTTGGATTATAACTCAGACTGCATTATGCTTCAAGAAGAAAACCATATTCAGTTAGGATACCTTGAGGGTGAGTAAAACATGGGGAAATTTTGATTTGGTAGTGAAGTATCGCTTTAAGGGCATTAAATGAAAGTTACAAGTTTCTTCTAAATTGTGAGGTATCTAAATGAAATGGATTCTGGAATGAAGGAAAATGTTGATGTTGTACTTTAGTATTCAATTGAATTGAATAAACACAGCAAAATTCTTTAAAGGTAAGCACTGTCAGATTTTTGTCCATTGTCAAAATAATATTGCAATGCAATCCAGTTAAATCAAAATTAGGATTCATAAAATATCAATGTTTTATGATTTTGCAGTGAACTATAACTCTTGACAGTTTCATAGATAAGTACACTATCACACCTTGAGTGTATCCAGGGCAGAGAGCGCTGCCTCCAGTGCAGGAATAGCCTCTGCCAAATCACTTTCACATTCATTCTTTAGAGCCTGGGCTTCATTGGCTTTAAGAGTAGCCGTTTCCTCATCCACACGGACGAGTTTGCTTTTAGCCTCAACCTCCACAGACTCAACCTCTATCACCTGCAGAGGGAAAATACATACAGGTCACCTTTAATCAAAAAGAAAACGCCTAAAATATTACAGCATGGGATTGTGAGAAAGCTATTTCTGCCTCTTACTTTCATTATTTTGGTGTTGTCAATCTTTGCTTGCTCCAGTTTAGGCTGCAGATCCACAAGCTCCTTTTTCATTTCACCTACCTAGACCAGCATAAATGCATAAAAAAAACTTTATGACCATGACTCAACCTAAAAAGCCTGAAACTTACAATAGCCAGCAATAGACGGTTTCAAAGCAATAATATTAACAAACGTTACTGCGCATGTGCACTTTTGTAACTTCCAGCACACATCCGCAAAGAACAGAGTCCCTGCAGATTATTTCTGATAACAAGCAAAAGAATGGATATCTTTTTAACCTCTATGAGGTTAATATTATTACCAGAATTGTGTAATTTGAGAGGACTGTTCACATCTATCTACTATGTTCATATTACCTGAGACTCTGCAAAAGCCAGTTTGTCCAGTCCATTTGTATATCTGTTTTTAGCATTCATGACTGTGTCTCTTTTTTGAGTGAGAAGAAGTCGGAAGGCAGCTATGAGCTCCAGGTAAGAGGTAGGAGTCACATAGTTATGGCGACCCAGCTCTGACAAAAACCTGCACATGTGAAGTAAAATGAAGTTATGAACTGACCATCAGAAAGTTCCTTTAACTAGTTATGAGTTTTTACATCATACTTTTGAGACAGCTCGATAGCAGAAGTGTGGAAGGTCTTGCAAATGGGCACAATTTCCTGTCGCTCAAGATCACTTAGCTCCAATGTCTCCAAGAACTTATTAGCCACTCGCTCCAAAGCCTCCTCAGGCCACGGCTGTAAAGATCAGAATCTGAGCTTTAGATTCACTTTCAGATGATGCTTATATTCAAGACTGATCATTGAGCAATTTATCATTCAAAAGCCAACCCTGTACCACAATTCTCTATCTAGCAGTACAACAAATATTGTATTTAGAAACACAAGCATCTCTTCCATGACCTTGCCAGTCTCACCTGAAACCAGTCAATGGTGCAGCAGTTAATAAGAGAGGGAAACTGTCTCAGGCGGTTCCTGAAGGCATCTCCTATCGGACTGAAGGCCACCACTATATGTAAGTTCTCTCTGCAGCGGTTAACAAAATAAGCAAACAGAGCCAAAGGACTGAACTCCAAATTTTTATTCCCAGCCTGAGCAATGGGCCGCACAGCCTGACACAGAGGAAAATATAGAAATGAAAATGTAATATGAAAATGGCATACATTCACAACATAACCCTCAGGTTTAATTTTGCAAACATCGTACCTCCATGATTTCTTGCTTCTCGTCCACAGCAAAGATGTTAGGCACCTCTCCTGTGTTTAAAATGCTGTCCACGTCCTCCAAAAAGGCTTCGTCCTTTATCTGAGCATCAGTAAGCAGGAACACCATTTTCTGTCCCTTAACTCCAGCATTCTTCATCAGCCGCTAAACAACACAAAATCCATGAGGAAAAGCTGAATTTTCAGCTTTGGGTGAACTGTATCTTTCATTATACAATACCTTGAGATCATCTCTCCATTCATTAATGCCATAGCTTTTGGAGATCTCAGGTTGAAACACGGTCATATTAGCCATAAAAGAGGCAAGCCTGGTGATGGATTGACGCCCACTGCCTCCGACTCCAACCAGCAGAGCATTTCCCCCAGGCTGTTTTAACACACGGCTGATCCTGGACAAGTGCTCCAACACATAACTACAAAAAACAAGAGAGGAGATGCACAATTGGAGATTTCTGTTTGGTGAAATGCAGGTTGTCATATAATAAGTGTGAACAGCAGGGTTACCGGAATATGACTAAGTTCATGTAGTTCTTGTGGGTTTGGTTGTACTCCTCCAGACAAGCTTCCACGACCTCACCAAAGCGCTCCATGGAGGGAACCTCAGCATACAGACGCTCACTTTCATCCACATCAGGTATCATATAATCACCGAACAACAAGTTCCGCATGTTCTCTTCACAAAGCTGAGGAGAAAAAACATAAAACATAAAACAACCTGTAGTGTCATCAGAAATGTATACCTTATTTTACATACAGGCTTGTTATCGTCCTTAAGATGTTCAAAGACTGTGTCAAAGTTCTCTTTGAAGTGCTGCTTCACAATATCTCTTATGAGATTGAAGAGCCAGGCTCGGTCCTTGTCGTCCACAAGCCGGTCGTAGAAAACGCGGTACAGTTCATGTACAAAAAGACCAATCATTGTTTGCTTGTTTGAAAGCGATTCTTTTTTCAACAGCAGGCAGCCCTGCACAACTCGTGAGAAATCTCGCAGGTTGAATGTGTAATGAGACTTGGCCGGGGTAGGAAGGAGATTTTCTATGGCCTTTTTATAAACCTGTTTCACATAATAAGCACAGAACAAGATTAGAGAAGATAGATTAGGATTATTATTGCTTTTCTCTAAAATACACAACTCACTTCAAGTGTCGCGCTGACTATTTGATTCCCGAGTGTAAAGCAGTCAGGTGGGAAATCATTGGTCCGAAGGTAAAAGGACACAACATTTGAGAAAATCCGAACCATGGTCTCATCACTGAATGAATTGATGCTGCAGATGTTGAAATGACGAAGGAACCGAGGGGTCACCGCATTCCTCCCACCACCAGGGGGACCCATCGCAGCAATTAGCTGCATGTCCAACAATGTGATTTTGGAGGTTTCCTTGAGATCATACCTAGAACATATCGTGAAATAGCAAAGCTAGATATGCTTTAAAGAATCAAAAGACTAGGATTGTTAATGCTGATGTTCATTCATCCTGTGTTGTTTACCAGTTTCCATGGTCAAAATACTGACGAAGTAGCTCAATTGGAGGTTGTGCACCAAATGCCTCCTTTGCCGGCATATTCATATCATCCACAAAAATTATGCATTTCTTTCCCATAGGAGGTCCGTATACTCCCTTTCGCCTCTTGTCTAGTCTGGACATGATAATGTTCTATAAGGTTAAAATAAAACTTTGTTTAGAGGGTGACTGGTAATTCATTGTCACAGTATCTGTTACAGCAACGTTCTCAGTGATGGGGTAGGTTACCTGGGTCTGATTGGCACTGGTACGAGCTGAGAAGTTGACGAAGAAGGGAAAGTAGAGATCTTTGTCCAGATTGTTCATTAGTTTTTCTTTTACATAAACAGATTTGCCAGTGCCGGTGGGGCCGACAAGCAGAAGAGGCCTAAGTTCACATAAAAAAAGTCATTGATTTTAAATAAATATTAAATTTCACATATGCAAAAAAAAGTTTTTTTTATATTATTAAAGTTAATTCTTAACATTTGCCTCTATATCGCCACCTGTGCTTGAAACATAAAATTGCACGTACCTTGCATGTTTATCTTTACGTGTGTTAAAATGAAATGATCTGCAGGGACTCTAATCTTTGCGGATGTGTACCAGAAGTTAAGTTTTGGCCACAAAAGCGCACATAAGCAGTCTATAATTAAAAGCCGATATGTGACACTGGACAACAAAACCAGTCTTTAAGGGGAATTGTGGAGAATAGATGAACCTGAAAGCTGAAATGCTAAGCTTTACATAGATACCAAACTTGAGTGGATAATTTTCAAAGAGCGGCAGCAGCGAGTGAAGATTGTAGGTGTGTTTCCGGTCAATTTTGTTAGCGATTTTGCTGCATCCACTTACAGAAATAAGGTTTTGATACATTTACGGTAGGAAATGTACAAAATATCTTCATGGAACATGATCTTTACTTAATATCCTAATGATTTTAGGATCATTTTGACCCATCGTACAAATCGTGGTACCTAAGACCTGGATGCAGGGTCACATATGATGAAGTGTTTGTCAAACATACTTACGTCCCATACTGAATGCAGAGATCCATTAGATAAGTGTATCGCACAGTGTCAATTGTGGGGACGATGATATCTTGTACTTTGGTATTCTTGTCACCTAATGCTACATTTCTGATCGACTCGTTCCAGTGGACCCATCGACCTTTCCCTTTAAACTAAATGTGAAAAAAAAGTGTTTCATTTTTCTTTTTGAAATAATCACTCTCTAATAAATACAAATTATTCTACTGCTGCTGTACACCAACCTCATAACTGTAGTCGTACACGAGACCTTTCTCATCAAACGGACATTCCCATCTTGACACAGGTATGTTTTTTTTTTCGTCCTTTCCTGAGACAATTTCCCTCAGAAACTGATCGAATCGACTTCTGCTGTCTGTATCACAGCAACCACCAACAGACCACACCAAAGCGAAGGCAAAAGCAGCCTGTTTAGTGTGAAATAATCAATGTTACCAATTGAGTTGCTATAAATTCTTGTATCTTTAAATGAATATTTACTGTACCATGATCCATGTGCGTATGTTTTTATTCCCTGGATCTTCCTTTAAAGGCTCAGCCAGGAGTATCTCAAAGAGTCGTGTGAGAGAGACAACCGTGTTACTGTTGCTGGTGGGAATAACCTCCTGGAAAACAGAAGACTTATCTAATAAGCTCACACTAATGTGTTTATTGACAGTCACATGAGAGCAGACAAAAATCCAAACCGGCCAAATCAAAGGTAATCTAATGTGTTTATATGATATACGGCAGAAAAGACCAAGATCAATTCATTTGTGAAAGGAAAGAAATGTACCCGACAGTGTTTTCGTAACAGGCTGAGTGCTGGAGGAAGCAGCCAGTCAAAGAGCTGTTGCAGTAGTGTAGTATTGTCTGGTGTCTGAAGGGGCTCAGGAAGCGTTTTCATCCATGACTGAACCAGAGGAGTCCATCCTAACTGAGACGGCTCCATATAGATCATTCCACAGCGACTCACTGTGGCTGGCTATGTGAGCAAATGGGTTATTTTAGAATTATATAATAAATAAAAGCTCTGGAGAGTTTAGCAATTATTAACTTAAACAACTTACAGAAGCTTGTGACAGATCCATGGCCTCAAAAATCAGACTCATCTGACTGGACATTTGGATAATCTCTCCACTCATGAGACACAACTAAAAAAAAAGAAATTTTAATGAGGGAAAATGACGATGTTGTGAAGATTCGCTTAATAGGACTAGGTGTCATAGCAATTTAATAAAAGTTGCTCATTAACTATTAACCAAGAACAGAATACTTATATATAAATAACACTTGCCTTTTTATTGTCATCCAGCACAGTGTTCATGCTCTCAATCCACAATGTGTCTATAGGCCCATCAAACACCACCCACTTCCTGTCGGGGCTCTCACCTGATGCGAATTCTCGAAAGGTGTTGGCCACAATCCCATCAGTCCACTAAAAAAACAAAATGCACAAGGTGAAAAAAATAAACATGTAAAGAGCAGAAAACTCACATTTAAAAAACATATTTATTTCAGATATATTGTAGAAGATAAGATCTGACCTCATGTGATACAGGGTCGAACTGACCGAACAGTTGACCCATCGTAATAGATTTAGGATTGACAGTTTGAAACACAACTTTTTCTTCTTCATTATAACCCCTTTCATTCATTAGAGTCAAAGTGTCTGCGAGAATATGAAGAACTTTGGTTTTTCCAGCAAACGGTTCTCCGACAAGCATGAATCTATGGAATATATGCACACAGACAGACACAGAAGAATTAAGAGACTATGGCAAAATTATTTTCAGTATTCTAAATTTACTATTTCTAGGTATGTGTTTGAGTAAAATTATCAATTTTGTTTTACTTTGTAAACTAGTGACAACATTTCTCCAAAATTCCAAATGAAAATATTGTTTTTATTTGCATTTATTTACAGAAAACTGAAAGGGACAAGATACAATATTTTTTCACAACTCATGCATGTTTGCATCTCTCAGTCTTTCACATCGCTATTGGATGACTTTATGTCATTTCTCAGGTTTGTTTCTGTTAAAATTCAACAGACATGGATGAATTGATGAAAACTATTTTTATTGATATAATATATAGCTTACCCGTGACGAACTATCATCATCTCATACGTTTGAATCATTTTGTTTATGAAAACCTTGACAGGCTGTACATTGTGATTTCTGCAGCACTCCAGAGCACACTCCAGGAACAGCTAGTGGATACGAACAAAGATTTCAATGAAATTCTTCACAAGGAATTTCAGTGAAAAACAAACAAACTTCAATAATATGAATACCTTATAATCAGCCACAGGCAGAGAAATTCCTGGGAACAGATCACTGGTGATTCCATTGAAAAGAGGAATATCATGAGAGAGAAACTTGGGCTCATTAACATCCTTAATGGACCGAAGAAGCTAACAACGGGATAAAGATAAGCAATTACATTTCATCCCATTCATAATATAAAAATGTTTAATGGTCTGCCATTCACTTACAAGTATATCCTCGTTTTCATCTGGAAATTTGAGTTTCAGGTTTCCAGCAGCCACCAGCACGGCTTTAACTGCTCTCATGCCATAGTCGTAGTGGAACTGAGAAGAGAGCTGCTCAGAGCACAGTCTGTATGTCATCACAATCTTCACTGAGAGAGGCTTAGCGTTGAGAAATCCATACGAGTATAAGGAGATCTCAGCTATCAGTGCATAGTTGGGCACCATCATTGCCACTGTTCTAAATAACACCTGAACAATACAGTAGAAGAACAATTACATTAGTCATATAAAACACTATTGTGATAATTAAATGAAAATGCAGGGGTGGAATCAGCACCTTAAGATTATCCGGGAGTTCAGAGCGGCCGGCGTATCCAGGGTTCATAGTGATGGCCACAAAGCAGTTCGGGTTGAGGCGTAACTCTGTGCCTTCAAAGTCAAAATACTCAAGACTCATCTCAATGGCTCTCTGGATACACAAGATCTGCTGAGCGACCACTGACAGAACTTCCAACTCGATCCTGTTAAATTCATCAAAGCATGCCCAGGCCCCAGAAGATGCCAGTCCCTTAAAGAACTGTGGAAGACCAGTCAGGAAAACTAATGAGTTTAAAATAAGGCCCAAAGTTGCTGAACAACCATTTTTGAAAAGGGCACTTTGGGCAAAAAGGACACTTTGGGAAGAAAAGGGCAGGGGCTCAAGCCCCCTTTTTGTCTATGTGTGCACGTGCCTGCTAGAGTGTTATTTGTCAGCAAGCCTGACTACTTTAAAGAGTTCTTGATGCAGATAGGATATTTTATATATTTGGTCCTCTCACCTTTCCCATGGCTAGATAGTCCAGCCCATCAGAGCAGTTGAACACCACACACTGCACAGCGAGGGCTTTGGCCAGATCTTTGGTAGTTTCGGTTTTGCCTGTGCCTGCAGGGCCCTCAGGAGCTCCACCCAAATTTAAGTAAAATGCTCCAATCTGTTAAAAAGTAATATACAAAATATAAAAAAATGCATCTTCCAAGTTCCAAATCTTCTTTACTGTCCAAAATAAATATCATAATGCGAGTCAGTTATTTAACATACCAGAGTTCGGTAGCATCTGTCTGTTAGGGGTGTGATGACCAGGCGAGGAGAGTTCCCCAGGTATTCATAAGCGTACTTTACATCACAGTTTATGATGCGTACACGAACATTGTCATTGGCCCAATAGTAACGTAGCTGTGCGAGCCATTGGAAATCTGTCTCCCTAGAAACACCTGAAATGGATGATAAAGAAGAAGCACAATTAGGACCATTCCGTGATGTTGTAGATTGAATCTGAAGTGTGGAATGAAATGAAAAAAAATGAAAGGGATAGTTCACCCAAAAACAAAAATTCTGTTTCATTCTTTCAACATTTATTCATTTCGTTCCAAACCTGTATGATTTACTTTCTTCTGCACAACACAAAAGAAGATATTTTAAAGAATGTTGGTAACCAAACAACGCTGAACCCCACTGACTTCCACAGTATGGAAATATTTTCTCTTGTGTTCCACAGAAGAAGGAGTCATATACAGGTTTTGAGGGTGAATAGATAACAGAATGTTTCAATGCAACAATATAGATTCATCCAAGCGAGACAACCTTTCTCAATCATTTCCATGACAACATCTCTGGCATGCACATCTATGGTCACCAGAGCTCCCAGGGTGGTACGTGTCTGCTTGGGCAGCTTTCCTCTCACCAGCTCCACAATATCATTCAGTTGATTCTGAAGCTGCTCATAGTACTTCTTCAGACCCTATAAATCAAACAGGATTAACATGTTAAACACACACAGAATAAGCACACAATCCAATGATCCGCTGATCCACAGAGCAGTTTCTTACATTAGCTCCACTTCTTATGGCCTCATGGACCTCCAGCGTCCAATACATCTGAGAAGTACAGAGAACCACCTGACCAGGCCACTCACGTACCCACTGACTCCTCTTAGTCTCTGGATAAGCCTGAAAAAAGTTACATGGTGCATAAAATGCAGTAAAGACTTAAATGTCTCCAACTGCTAAATGGAAAGTCCATCTCACCAGTCTAGACCGATTGATCACATCCCTAATACTCTTCAACATGATGTCTTCCACCTGCACCAACCACTTCTCCACAGCTCCTCGCGCTTCAGAAGTGGAGATCCACTGGATGAACTCCACACGCTCGCCCTCACTGCTGTACATGGCCTGGATGTCCAGGTTAGGCAGGAAGTCCAGTTTGGTAATGCCCTCAAAACATTTCTTCAGGTGGGGCTGTACTCGCAAAGGATCCTTGGTTTCAGAGAGGATCTCCAGCATTTCATCATTTGACAGGAAGAAGAATCTTTTAGGTGTAATAATGATAGAAAAAAATACAAATGTATAAAATCATAAATAAGATTTGTCAATCAAACAGAAAGCCCCGCCCTAAATTCGTCCTATTTGTCAAGCCGATGTTGGTGTTTAGGTCTGATCTTAAATTCTTAAACAAACAAAAAAAGACACAATTCACCTTCAAACATGCATATTTTAAAATCTGAGTTACAGTATATTACCGTGGAAAAAACAATCTTTTCTTCTCAAGGTATGCATTCAGGCCTTTCAAAATGTTTTCAAGAAGGACATAACACTCTTGTAGCTTTTCAAACAAGCCAGGAAGACAGGTTGCAGGCAAAACCTATGCAAAACAGGGAAGTTTAATGTATACTTTAGGCATAAAAGAAAATAGGTCAATTTGCTTCAAGCCATTACGTGGACCCATCCAAACTCAGTAACCGTCATACATCTCCAATTTGATTGAATTGTATGTGTTATCTGTGGTACCTTTGGGTCGTTCACACAGTGTTTCATGACCTCCCTCCAGTGCTTGTTTACAATCTGAAAGAGACGGCCCTCCTCAGGCATCTGCTTCATGATGTCCTCTGAGCTGAAGATGGGCTCCAGGTAAAGCCACTGACGTTGCACCTTCAGCCACTCATCTATAGTGTCTTGGATACGGATTAAACGCTCCTCCCAGGCCTGATGTGAAAAAGAACAGTTATGCTTTCAGTAACATCTGATTATTTTTAATCCATGAATGAGAAGATTCACAGTTCTCTTACAACTCATCTGACTAGGAAAATCTTAATAATGTTCCATACCTGCCTAAACTGTTATGCACAAACTTAGGTTCAAATAGCACTGACCTTGATTTCTTTCTGAAAAGGCTTGATGAACGGAGAACCCCTCATGGTTTGAGTTTTCACAATCTGGTCGTCCAACATGGTTTGGATCTCATCCACAGATGAGAGGATGGACACCCCAGTGTCTCTGTATGGAAAATGATGAAATGACACTGAATCCCAGACCTCCGCCATGTTCTGCATGGCCCTCTCCAGAGCGAATTCCTGAATGAGTGTAGAATGATGTCATCAAAAACCTCATCAGGTCAGACATGTTTCATATTTTAAAAAGATGTTGGCTCTTTGTGGCATATAACTGCAATAAATCATCATGTAGGTTTGAAACCACAGTGCTCTTACTTTGCTGGCTGCTACACTGATGCTCTCGAATAGCTCCAGGTACGGGGTGAGGTTCTGTTTTAGGACCTTTTGCAAAGTGGTGCCCGAGTCGGGCGTCAAATCGTAGCCCATGACTTCTGACATCTGCTCCCAGTGTCGAGGTCTGATGCCGGGGTTACACAGAATGGACACTAATGGAATATACTCCTGAAAAAAGCAGTTTGATGAAATTGGAAAAGTCTCAGAAAAAGTCTCTCTAGTACAGTAAAATAATAAAATCTGCGTGCAGCACAGGTGAAAGCTACCTTGAACTCTTTGACATGATCCAGAACATTGGAGCAAATAAGAATAGTGGCATTTTCTTGCTTTTCTTCCTCTTCTTGTTTGGACCTCTTCTTTACTCCTTCAATTTTCTCTCTGTCCTGCCCAGCCTTCTTCTGTTTCTGCTGGAAGAACTTCAGCATCTTGTATATGTCTCTGATGAACTCCTCAATCTCCAGTTCTATACTGTCACCATTCAAATCCAAGAATGATCCATGCATCCATCTAAACTCACAGGACAAAACTGAGTCAGCTTCTTTCAAGGCAAAATTCTTAGAGAGAGAAGTTTATAAGTTCAGGGTTATACATTTTCAGACCAGACACAAAATAAGACATTTTAAAGAATGATAGACCCCATTGACATTGACAAAATATCTTATTTTGAGTTTGCAAAATAAAAGTCATATAGAGGGTTTAAATGATGGTAGAATTTAATTTTTTAACTATGACTTTTTCTATTTTTCAAACCTCTTCTTTGTGCGTTGCCATTTCAGAACCACGTTGAAGAGCTTCTGATAGGGCTCAATCGTTTCCTTCATCACTTCTAGCTCTGGGTAAAAGGTTTGGTCCCATTTGTAAAGTGCTTCCTCTTTGTTGATGAAGACAATTGAATCCTCAATATCCTGTATTCTTTTCTGCACTGTTCTGACATCAGTAGCATACTAAAGATGAAAGAGAAAAAGTAACACAAAGAAGCGAAATAAATCACGGGTGTCTTTCTGAAGTCCCAATGTCCTTCTGCATCCCTGTTTTCTTGTGAAAAGAAAAGGAGATCTTAAGCACATTGTCCATTTCTGTTGTACGTATAACAAAAGAAGATGGTGATTTATACTCCCAAGCTTCAAAGAGGACAAAAAACATTAAAATATCATAAAGAATTTCATTCTTGTTTCTGCACCAGGTACAATGTCACTGAATCGAGCACCACTGCTTCTCACATCACATGAAAGATGCTTCATTGTGAATGAACTGTTTCTAAAACTAGATAAGGCCTAACATTTGAGTGTGTAATATACCTGTTGCATCATATCGAGTTCAGAGCACTCTGCAAATTCCTCTATTCTGCGGCCCACTTTCTTTAATTCCAGCAACAGCTTCTCTCTCCGTCCCATAAGTTCCTGCTGACCTTTGCACTTGGCCTCTTCCATCACCTGCAAAATGAGATTATGTACAGTATTTCTACTAGAACAAAAAAAATGTATATTGAATATTAAATAAAAAATCACCTTGTCACTTTGGTTAAAGATCGGGTAAATGTTTTCTGTCCAGAGCAGCACTGTTGCATTTAATTCAAGATGCTCTGCATCAAAAATATGAACATCCAATAGATAATTCAGCCTGTGCTGCATTTCCTAGAAAAAGAATAAAGAGTTTATTATCATTTCAATTTTTATTCACAGTACATGTAGAAGTAAACACGTGGCGCAGGCGCACGTGATCTTGAAATACTCACTTGTATCCTGTTGTTGAGCTCCTGTATTCCCTTAGTTTTCACATGTTCAATGTAAGTAATCATCGCTGTCATTTCCTCCGTTGTCTCAGGGACTTTCAACGCCGTATCCCTAATAATCTCAAACTCTTTACAGATCCTAGAAAACACAAAATCATGCTTTACCTTCACTGCGTCTAAGAAATGTAAACCACAGAGAAAGTGATTGACATTCACAAAGCATATCTTACTGAAAACTGGATTGATGGTGTGAGGTGACAAGCATCCCCACAAGAGCTTTGGTAAAGGCATCAGCTTTCTTTGCAAGGCCTTGCTTAAGCTCCTCACAGTCAAGCCGCACCATGTCAAAATGTATTAAAGAGGGAAGACTGGATATCTCCTGTGACAATGACCTGAAACGCTCCACTTGCTGGAATAAAGCAGACATAAAACAGATTAAACACAAATCCATTGGTACAGTATATATAGAAATATAGAAATATATTAGATGTAATAACTTTAAATATGAGCAGACTGACCTTAGCGTACTTTTCAAAGGAATGCTCTTCGTCCATTAATGCTTGTACTTGTGTCTGTGCGGTTCCATTGACTAACCAGTTATAGGTGTTAACTACAGAACATGCATTGAAAAAAAAAGTTACAAGCCAGATTTGACTAGTTAGGGAGGCAGTTTGTTCTTATCACTAAACGTATGAGCAGAGATTCTCACCATAGCTCTGAAAGTGTTTGGCAGGTCCATCTAAGTTTTTCCTCACAGCCTTCCTAAGAGTGTCCTGTGCCCATGTCTTAACATGATCCGGAAGCCTGGCATCCACCATGGAGACGTCTGTCTCCGCTAGCCATGACTGAATCGTCTGCACTTTCTGTGGAACATGTGCATGTAGACAAAATCTGATCACTGGAGTCAGGACATATTTTCATGTGAAACACAATAATCATTTCCTGACCTGCATGGTATTGGTGATGATGTTGAGAATTTCTACCACAGTCTCCTCCAGATCATGAAAGCTGGGGTAGAAATCCATCTTTTCATCATCGAAAATCAAATCCATTTTGAAAAGAGGGATCTTGCTGATGTTGACAGGATCAAAGAGGCCCACAAACGCCACTACACTCCTCTCAACTAGTGTCCTCAGCTAGATGTAAAAAAAGACAGTTTTCTGTCTTATCAGTCAGAAAGAATCCCAGTAAATTAAGGTAAAGGGACAGTTTACCCCAAATCTGAAAGTAGGCTATATCAAAAACAAGACTCGCCTGATTGGATATTAGTGTTGAAGCACAGTTATAAAAGGAGTCAAGCTTTCTGTGTTTGACTCTCTGTAGGATAGCTTTGCTGGTAAGAAGGTGAATAACTTGAGGGAACCAAGATTTCATAAGCCTCTCCTCGACTCTCTGACACTCCACAGACACTTTGTTCTTAAGGCTTTGACAGTCTACAGGCCCTGTTGATCTTTATGACAGGTTCCAAGATGAGATTTCAACATATGCACATTAAACACTGGTGCTTTTTTATATCATCGCACTTCAACCAGTTGTTATTCTACAGCATATGAAGAATTGTCTTGATCTAGGAAACATACAATACCTGCAGTCTGAGAGATCAGTGAGGAGCAGATGGGTGAATGTGTTGTAACAAATATCAAGAATGCTTTTCATTGCTGGATGTAATATGTGCAGATTCTTTTGTATCTCTTTTCGGCTCTGCACAAAACTGTCATGCCATGGACAGGAGAAATCTGGAATCCTGAACAAGCAAAATTAACATCATGAGTATTGTTCTGTTGCTCATTATCAAGCCAGTTTTTGAAATGTATGTTTGTGAATGTATGTATTTTTAAATGTGCATAATTGTAATTTGACAAAATGTAGTGGTGATGGCAACACTTCATTTACAGAAATGCAAATAAACACACAAATAAATAGATTTTGTTTTTAGGAACCTACACACTTACTCTGCAAATGTACTACTCTCCTGAGAAAACTCTGTGTCGTCTACCCTTGGGTCTCTTAATGTGGTATTAACTATGAAAACATTAAAAACAAAAAAGTTTGATGACATTTTTAAGTGCAATTCTGATAAATGCTTGCTAAAAGACAAGTTAACAGTTCAAATAAAAGTAGCAAGTTAATATTATCTTGATATTTTCTTTAAGGAAAATGAGCAGAGCATGACTCACTTTTGTGCTGGATTATAACTTTGTGATAGTTCTCTATCACCTCCCTGCATATCTCCTCCAGCATCCCTTGTCTGCCGGGCCCCTGCCGGAGCTGAGGGGACACTCGAACTAACGTAGCATCCAGCCACTGTTGCTGAAAGGGTGCGACCGGACTTAATTTAACGCACTCTTTCATACGCAAGTAATTCTCCTACAGATGAAAAGTGAGGGGAAAGAAAAAACTATTTGTAAGAGAAAATGAAATAATAATTGAAGCTGAGATAAAAAAAGAAGAAAAAACATACGTATTCTTTCCTCTTTTCGCTCATCATCTAGAAAAAAAGGTTCATTAACAAACAAAATAGAATTAAAAAACTGTACATAAAATATCACGGCTCAACATAAAATGTATGATCAAGTGACAATTTCATACTGTTGAGGGAAGCTCTGGTTCAGGAGGTCGAGGAGGTACTGCGGCTCCCTGGATCCGCTGGTAGGTTTGCATTGCCCTGTCAGCTCTAACTCCACATATCATGATTACAATATGTTCTCATTATAATACAAAAATGACAATGATATTATAAAACAAACCAGCGCAACCAGTTATATTAATGCAATATAACACAAGAAAGAATACAGCGGGACTCTATATCAGCATGGCTGTGATTTAGATTCAGTTTGTTTAATATTAACAATTCATATATTGTAGCATCATCGAAACTTGGTGACAGAAATATTAACTTCTGCGTTCTTTTGTCAGTGCACACTGATGTTATTTGTCCCGCCCCTCAGGCACTGTGATTGGACAGCTGAGTAAAAATAGACAAGCGGTTTTTTGTTGTTGTTGTTTATCGGCGACTGGAAACCCCGTTACAAACAAATGACCCAGTGAGACTAATGTATATTTTTATTTTTAAAACGTAAAATAAGAAATCAAGTAAGTACTATGGCGTTCTCGTAGTGGCAAATAACGCAAAGTTACAGTCAACGGGAATGACGTCAGAACATTAAAGTTACTTACATCATTCTTTGCATCTCTTGCTGCTGTACTTTGCTTCTACTGTGTTGCAGGAATCTTCTCCTCAGAGCCTGTCGGTGCTCTGGGAGGTCGAACCCTGTCCTCCCTCCCTCGACCTTTATGGTTGGTATTGGAGGTAAAGCATTATACCTCTGCAAAGCATCAGCCCCATTAGGCTTAAAGCCCCCCGATGATATAGGCATTTTCTTTAACCACTGAAAGAAATTATTAGATTAAATATATTGCATTGCTGTACTTTAAATCATCAACTACGGTTCGTGTGTTGCCACGCAAACTCCGAGCCATTTCATACCAGAAAGAGTTTGACGAGTTATTACAAACAACTATGTCATTTGACCTTCTCTCGTTGCTGTACGGCGATCGCAAGTTTGTACGTCTTCTTCCTCAAACAATGCGGTTTCCATAGAAACACAACCGGAAGCGCTACGGACTCGCCAGCCATCACGTGCCATCACAGCAATGTTTTTCCAAATAAATAGCTTAGCATTCGTGCCGCAATATGTTGTCATCAAGCATTGACGATACGTGCCGGATGTCGGAACAGTCGTGTGGTTGTGAAATGGTTTGACATATGATAAACATCTTAGAAAAGACAGTTTTACATAAATTCTAAATCATAAACATCTTAGAGACATCTTCTACATGTCAATATGACATCTCAGGAGACGAAACACCCTCGCTTTCCTCTTTTATGACAGTTTTGGCCTCGAATGTTATGTACCACAAGGGGGCAACATTGCGTCAGCAGTGTTATATTGGGCAATTTACGATTCCCTGCAGATGAAAATAAATAATACAAATTCTAATTGTTTCCATTACAAATAACATTAAGAACTGTCGACTGCTATTGAAACCAATACCAAGTTCCTTTATGTAGTGTGTTTTGGGCTTTATTCATGGTGGATGTAATGGTTCCCATCTGCCAGATAACATCCCACCAATAGAACCCAACACATTTGCAGAGACCCACATGGACCATTATAAACTCCAATTAATACAATTCCTATTATGACCATTAAATCTATTAAAATGTCTTAAGAGTGTCCATAAATATCAGACTACATCTTTTTGGGATTAACACTGGGATTCACTTGCAGCTCTTTTAGTCCAAATTATATCAAGGAAGGGTTGTATATTACATCAGTTTGTGATGTACCTGTATAAATATTACTATACATTACAAGATTGTGATCTAAATAACACATTTCATGATTGTCATCATTATGGATCAACCATTATGAGTGAAAGATACAAAACACATTGAGGACAACCCATGGTCTCAGCATTTTTGTCTTGAAAATCACAGACCAGTTTGAAGGCAATATTAAACTAGGTCTGTCTTATCTAATGAGGTTGATTGACAGCTGTCACTCTGCACTTCACTTACACTGTAAGCACATTTTAGACAAGAGCTGCAGTAGATGACCCATATGGCTCACTAAATTCACTGCTGGCATTGATTTATTGAATCTAAATCTTGATTCGTTTACCCTTTATTTACGGAATAGCTCACGGAAAAATAATACTTTATTTATCCTTTCATTCAAAACCTGTATGACTCTTCTTATGGGAAACACAAAAGATATCTTGAGAAATGTCTCAGTGGTTTGTGTCCTTCCGATGGAAGTCAATGGGGGCCAATGTTGTTTGGTTACCAACATTCTTCAAAATATCTTCTTTTGTGTTTTTTAGAAGAAAGAAAGAAATACTGGTTAAGAATGACACAAGGGTGGGTAAATGATTAAAGATGAACTATTCCTTTATTGCACTATGTTGTATGAAAGGTTGTGCAGGGTTCTTGCGTTTGATATCTCATTTATCAACGTCACCCTGTGCAAATCTAGGTCACGTTGTCGTCACGTCTTATTCTGCTTGAAGAACCCAAGTTCAACTCAAGTAAAGCTCAACTAAATTACAACCTTGCTGGATTTTAAGTGCTTATACAACTGGGTTCTTGCAGGAGTTGAAACGCATAAATACCTTCGCTTTGGGTTGGCAAGCAGCTACTGTATGTTTGTATGTGAGTGAGGGTGCAGAAGAGAGAGAAAGAGGATGGGGAGGGGTAGAGGAGTGCGTGTTTGAGCGAGAAACAGAGAGAGAGAGAGAGAGAGAGAGAGAGAGAGGGTGTAGGGAGAGAAAGGCTGCAAGAATGAAGCCTGTGAGGCGAGTGACGCACGACTATCTCCCCCCTGCGTGCCGATTGGCTGCTCGGGCCGCTCGTCAGAGAGCTCAGGTTTAAGGATGTGCTTTCAGAGCAGATTATGAAGCAGACCTCATCTCTGGCAGTCTCGTCAGATTGTCTCAATGGCTAAACACAAGCTTTTCCTGCTTTTTTCTTTGTTATTGTGTGTGTTTGTGTCTCTGTGTTTGCCCTTCAATCAAGTGCCTGCGATCCTGGACAGGAGGTAAGAGCTGCGCTTTCTGCTCCGGTACGGGGAGGGGGAATGGGGCAGTGATGCTGTGCAGCTGATGCACTGATGTCTTAGTCTATTACAGTGGGCAGGAGATACCAGGAAAATGCGCTTTAATAGAAAAATGTTGAAACGTGGATGAATTTTCCGCGCTTGGGATGGAGATTTTGAGCGTGGTGGTGTTTTGGTGCAGTTTTTCCTGAGATATTTAAACATGGCTGTGACAATGGGACAGCAGGCATAACCCATCCAGTGTTTTGTCTGTAGGAGTCAGTTTACAGATGCAACTCCACTGTAAGAATGAGAAGTGAGGATGCTAGAGAATCTTGGAATATAGTGAATCATGACTGCATGACTCCCTTTACCCAGACCACAGCTGGAACATCAGAAATATGTTAGTTTAGTTATATTTATTTACTTATTTAACATGTTTATTCATATCATTTGATTGGCTCAGTGGGGACATTTCTGTATTTACTGTATAAGAGTGAGCATTGAAACTAGTTATAAGTTACTGAGTTTAAATTGAACAAATGTATAACAAACTTTTCTAATGTATATGTTTGTTTAGTAAAATGTAGCAAAAAGCCTTCAACATTATTACTATTATAGTTTTATTATAGTATTATAGTTTTAGAAGAACATGCACAAAAAAGATGCATGTTTTAGAGTTTATTTGTTGACTGGATAGTGACTGTTTTGTTATCTGATGTATTGATTTTTACATTAAACATTAAAATCCAAATTGAGGGTTTGCTAAGATTAATTATATAGAAAATCTTAAAAAACACAAGGAAGCAAGTTGATGAGAATGATTCTAAATTTAAATCTATTTTTTTATCCATTACAAAATCCAGTTCTGTGAACTGCAGTTATGGTAAACAACCCTCCCAACTAACCCTCCCTAGATAGATCTAAATCTTCGGATTTGTTCTGTACGAGATAAGTGCGGCATTGCAGGCTGTTGAAACATTAAGGCTCTTGCTTGTCCAGAAATGTATCTTAGGAGTAAAAAGGGTTCAGTGGTTTACAACCCTTCTCAAGTTTCTCAGGGTCAGTACAAAAACAGACGCTTCAGAAAGGGAGCAAGCGGAATTAAACCAAAGGCTATAATCTTATTACACGCCATTGAGAAAATCTATTTTTAAGAGTTGTTTTGTTTACTGTGAGTACTGTGTTAGTGTATCACAAACATATGACATCCAAACATTTCATCTGTATGCAAAACCTTAAATTTGTAGATGCACAAATATATATCGGGCCGATATCGAGCTTTGACAGCTGCAGTTAGGTGAAGACATAGTGTGAGATCTGCTTTTCATTACATAAATGCTCAATTCAGCACTTAGGCTACTGTGCCCAGCCATAACCAATGACAGCAGCGCAATCCTCAGCTGCTGACCTCGGTAAACTGGCATTAGAACAAAGGCGAGTCGTTCCTTGTGCACACACACACACACATATACGCTCCCAACAGTGCTTTAAAGACAAGATTTGCTTCGCTTTGTTTTTCTAAGCATATAGCTACCAGAAAGTGACAGTGAAAATGAGATGTTTCTAAAAGTTGTATTGTATTGTCTTGTTTCCATGCCTACATTTGCTAAGACCTGCCACCTCGATTGGATTATAGTGTTTTATGAGTCAATATGTCTCACGGCTGGTAATGCAATGTTCATATTGCTAAGAAACTAAATGAAACGCTCCATGCGGTAATCTGTTTATTTTTCCTGCCAGTCTGATGGGCTGAATTCTTTAATCTCTTGATCATAAAGCTTTATGCACAAACAAATTGTAGAGCGGTCCTTATAGTGGCACTATGCAGTTAAATGGATGGTTCACCCAAAAATGAAAATTCTGTCATCATTTACTCACCCATGTTGTCAAATCTGTATTACTTTATTTTTTCTGCAGAACACAAAAGAATATATTTCGAAGAAAGCTGGTAACTGAACAGTGTAGGCACCTATTCACTTGTATTGTATGGACACAAAAACAATGCAAGACAATGGGTGCCAGTTAACAACCTTCTTCAAAATATCTTCTTTTGTGTTTTGCGGAACATAGAAAGTCATACAGGTTTGAAATGACAACAGGGTGACAAAATGATCACTTTAATGCACAAAGAATTCTTACATTGCCAGATAGGGCAACACATTTTGAAAAGGTTTTAGGAGATCGTCTGACAAGCCTATTATCTCTGTGATTAGACATATAAACGGTTCATCTCGGGATAATCCAGCAAGTTCCAAGCCAGTCATCAAGGGACAAGGTGGCATGAGACAAAAAACACACGCGCACACATACGCAAAGTGCCATTAAGCCGTTTTTAACCTAACTTTGTTGGGGGACTTGAGGTGTTAAGCACGTTTCAAGAATCATGACATTTGACTAAATGTCTGGTCTTCTGAGACACTAATCTGGACTGAAGATGTCAGACATGTGGTCATGCATCACCGCTGCATCAGGCTCAGAGGATCTATGGGAAATCTGTCTTAGACATTGATAACTAGGCCACAGCATGACACAAAGATATCAACCCCTCTTTTGTTTTCCTCTTTTTGTTTTTTCAACACAGCTCGGAGGTCCCAGCATATCAAGCTGTGAGAATTAGAACAGGTCAGTTACTGTACTGTTTGCATGACTGAATTCACTTTGGCTTATGTTAAATGTAGTTTTCTTGTCTTGCTTTTACTGGTCATCCAGTTAGTTTTTTATTTTTGTTAACTGCGCATAATAGGATAAGATACTTCTTGTGTTGTTTATTTTTATTTATTTATCGATCATGCAGCTTAATTGAAGAGAATGTAACTGTTTATCAGAAACTGATTCAAATGGGTTTTCAAAATTGAGATGTTTACATAATCTGAAAGATGAATAAAAATGCTTTTTATTGTTATGGTCTGTTAGGATAAAGTGTTAGGAGAAGTTTTTTTTGCTGCACAATTTTGCTGCATCTACTCACAAAAATAAAGTTTTAATATACTTACTGTATAAATGTACAAAATATCTTCATGGAACATGATCATTACTTAATATCCTAATGATTTTTAGCATAAAAGAAAAATGTATAGTTTTGACCCATATAATGTACTTTTAGCTTTTGCTACTGGTTTTGTGATCCAGGTTCACAATTTTATTTACACATATGTATCCAAATACTTTAGTGTCTACAGTAAATATTCTATTGCTGTGACATTGTAGAAATCTCCCAGATTGTTACATTTTTTCTATTCCTAACGCAGCAAAAATCAAGCTATTTTTATTGCATGGTCACTTTTAAAGTTTCCTAAAAATAAAGCAGTGAGTCACTCCTGGAAGAACTCATCATGCCATCTCCCCTATTGTCCTATTTGAACATTTTGTGATGCAGAAAGAGAACAAGTCGAGAGTCCAAGTGCCTCACACGAGGAGAGTTATTCGCCTGCAGCTGAAAATCCACTCAGAAGAATACTGCAGGTATTGCATTTTCTCTGATAGTCAATGTGACCTTGGCTTTCATAAGCAACATCTCTGCCTTAATTCACCCAGCATTCTACAAGACTCATAACACAGTGACAGATTTACAGAGGAGAAAGCATGTGTGAGCCTATGTTTGCAAGAAACATTTGAGATAAAAGTAGCACATACACTGTCCTGTTATCATTTTCAAACAGCCTTACGGGTGGCATCTACATGCCCAGCCCAGAACCAAGAGGAAGTTACTTCAGTCTACCAGCTCGGGACCCTACTCGCCACTGACTGTGGCTTACAATGGAAATATATGCATCCTTTTCAAAGCTAAGAGACTGGCTATTCGATATAGAAACAACACTTTCCTGGACCTCACAGAGAGGGTGTTTGGACCCAGTGCACTAGTGGACACCAAAGGCTCTGTTTGTACCAAGGAAAAGGCCACGTATGTGTTCTTAAAAACTTTGACTTCTTCCTCAAATAACTGTTTGAATGTTCTTTTGTCCAGTTCCCAAAAACATCAGTCTTATTTTTTAATGTTTTATATTAGGGCTACATGATATTGAAGAAACATTTGTCATGTGATAACTTGCTAAATAATGAAATGTACAATATGCAATACATAATGTTTTAAGTTTGTATCAATTTAAATTGTTTGATTATTATTATATGTATTATTATTCTAATTATAAACGTAAAATTATATAAACAACATATTTTTTAATGTTATTTTTGGGAAAAGAAAGCATCACTGCAACTTTTTGTTTTATGGTTGCAGTACATAAAACAAATATGACGTTTTTAACAAAAATTTAATAAATTAATTGAAATATATGATTTTTGCATCAATCTAAAAACTTTGACTATAAATTATATAAAATATGCATATGAGATATTTTGATCATTCTATATATCTCGCAGCCCTATTTTACATATTTATTATTATATTATATGTTCTATTATATATACAATAATGTCAAAAGTATTCTGTCTACATATATCGTTTTTTTCCCCTATGGATACCTTTATGAAATTGAGAGGAATTGGCATTGACTAAAATATTAGTAGGTATTAGTAGATATTGTTTTTCAATTATGAAAACTGCCAATATTCTTCTAGGTTGTCTTTGCGTTTGGGAGATGTGGAAGACATCAGGGGACTTGTAATCAGGTAAACATCTTTTTTCATGACAGAAGCTAGTGCAAAAGTTTTGAATCGATGATAATGAACTTTTTTGGTCTGTCTCCTGCACTAAAGACTGCAGATGTCCAACACATTCTATGAATCAGTGGGTCAAAACTGGTTCACTCTGGACAGCGTTCACATCCACTACAACTGGACTCATGAGGCCACGTTCAATGCCACGGAGGTCTATGCCCCCGCCACCTATTCTTACCACTGCCAGCATGTCAGCAGCTTACAGAAATATGACACCCTACTGGTGCCCAGCTCGCACACTGACAGCTCGGCAAACTGGCACATCACGTTCACAGATTTTCAGGTAGCTGCCCATAATGTGTTATTTCTGAAACGTTGGATTTACAGACATATTTGGAACTTAAGACAAGTGACCTAATGTGTTATTAGTAATTCCTCATTACACTGTATTCTTTCTTTTCAGATCCAGGCCTTTAACGTCCAATCCAACAAATTTGCTTCAGCCAGCGACTGCGCGACCTTCTTCACTCCCGCCATCTTGATGGGTCTGATCACATCTCTTATTCTGCTGCTGGTGTTGGCCTACGCCCTGCACATGGTCGTCCACCTCAAGCACATCGACCGCTACGAAGAGCACAAGACCACCGTATACTTCCCCCGTACCCCCGAAGCTGAGCTCCCAGACAAGAACAGTGTGTAGGCAGGCAGCAATGTATAACGCTGTAAAACCAGCTGTGGGCCAGTCTTGCAGAAGACAGGTGGGACTTACGGCAGAAGGATTGCTATTTCTGATTCTGGATGGCCGCATTGTCTTCCTGGTCTTCCTCCTGCCTGGCGCTCAATCCTCATCACACTGATCGCTGTCTTAAAATAACTTCTTAAGGTGGATAGGATGTGGATGGATCAGGTTTTTAAACCTAGGCCGGAGCCAAAACCTGGGCACATCACGGCTCTCCAGGACCAGGACTGGGAAACCTGTGGAATGGGGACAAAAAAAATTGTGAGATTGCCTTTTAATTCCATTCTGGAGGATTTTACAAAGCATTTCACTGACTGGATACAAGTACTGTGGTTAGTAATATATGAATTGACTAATGGATGGCAGAAAGAAAAGAACTAAGACAAAAATGGCTGCGGTCTGAATATGAAAGTCTTTTATACAGTACTTCAGAATCACCATATCATTCATCTGTAACGGAGTCTGTAGTCTTTTCGGGGGTTGCTGATCTGCCAATTGTTTTATGACTGCCAAAGTGGTGCAAAACTGTTCGTGAGCCTTGTTGCATAACTGACAGTAATAATGTGAATATGAAAAGTACAAAACAAACCGTAAAATGTGTACAGTGCTTAATATTCTGCTTTATTAATTTATTTAAGTAATCCAGGACTATACAACATCGTAGAATTCAGGACCTCCATAAATATACTCATTGGCTTGAAATGATCAGCTAGCTATCCATATAGATCTAGATTCATAACCGCTATTTTAGTAATGAACAAACACCTTCGAAAGCTTTAAATATTAAAAAGTGCATAACACATTTAGCGAGAAAGCATTTTATAAGCTTCAGGAGTATGTAATATATTGCACATTTTTAAATGAGGTGGGACATATTTGGACTAATAGATGAATTTAGCACCACTTGAGAATTTATAGTACAGACAGTATAACTATAGTGATGCTGAACGAATGCTGTACAATTATTCATTTAAGTGTTTAATACCCTCAGTATCATAATCGGTATACCTCTGTATCTACAATAATAACATCAGTAACTCATTATCACAATAACCTGCAGCATGACAATGACTAGAGATTAACCTCTACCATGACACGCTTGAAATTGGAAGACGTGTGTTCATTTAGATCGAATGATGCTGGTGTTCACGCTGAAGAAGGGTTCCTGAACGTCAGTCGATTCAATTGTCTGAACAATAAACAGAATCAGATCAAAACAGTGTGTCCATACTTTTATATTATTAGCATTGATCAATTGCATGCACTGGCTGTGTTGTTGTTGTATGTAATGTGAAGATTGGCCATCATACCATCCACCCTACTGATAAAATAAAGTTTAGTCTGCCAGACTGTCGAGCTAGTCTGTTTTTAAAGGATTTTGGGGGGTATCCAGCAGGCTGCCCAGCACAGACTAGCTTGAACAAACTCGGACACCCTTCAGACCCCCTCCTAAACCAGCTAACCAGCAAACTAGACCAGCATTTTTTTTCTCCGAAATGAAAAAGCGTAACAATACCTGTTCTAGGGGACACTGCTGTCTTTCTTACCCGTATCTGCTATAGCCTGGGATTTTATGGTAAAAAGCAGCAAGCTCATCGTGCCTTTGATTTTTTGTTCCTAACCTTTCTGCCATCTGCTCTCCTCTCACACATCTCAGCAGGAGCCTGCGGCGCTGCCCTCTTACCGGGACAGTTTACCTGTCTGCCTTCGAACTCACACTTACTCTCTGTGTCTCTTACTCTCACAGCACAGAGTGTTTTCCTGCAGCCTCACAGCTGGCTTTAGTCTGGCTTTGTGGTGCAGATACAAACAATATCATGTTGGTTTAAAGCAGTGGTTCTCAAACGGGGGGCCCAAAATGGATCCAGGGAGGCCACAGATTTTGTATCATAAATTTTATGCAAACATCAGAAAAATAAGCCCACCAACCAAAAGAATTGATGTTCCAGCATTGTATAACTGAATTTGTTCTTGATTTAATAAAAATTAAATGTTATTTAGGGGGCCACAAAGCGATGCACTCTACACAAAGGGGGCCTTACAACAAAACAATTTGAGAACCACTGATTTAAAGGGTCAATCTAAGTGCTTTATATTTAATTATTAAATTTATTGATGATGCTTATTGATCATTTAAATGCAAGCATGAATTTTACAATTTCGTCTTGACTATTTATGCCACAGTGACACTCTGCAGTCTTCAAGATCTTAAACAAGACATATCACTAATGTCTCTGCAGGCAAAGTGAGCTTTAAGGGTCAAAATGAAAATCTTCAAAACTTCTCTAATCTGGATTTCATGGGGTTTATAATTGCATTATATAACAGTCAGTGATTAAAAAAATGCACCACAGAATCATTCAGGCAATTAAAGGGAAAGTTCACTAATGGTAGTCAATGTGGTGCAATGTTGTTTTGTTACAAACATTCTTCAAAATATCTTCTTTTGTTTTCTGCATAAGAAATCAATTTAAACAGGTTTGGAATAACATGAGGGTGAGTAATGATAAAAGAATGTTTATCCCTTTAACACCTACATTTAGATCCAGAGCTACAAACAACGCTTTGTTTTTGTTGTCACTGAATTGAAGCCCCAGATGCTTCTGTTACATGGATTTATGAGCATGACTCACCCCTTTCAAAGATTCAAGGATAACAGAAAACAAGGTCATATTAAGCTAAGCGATCCTCTACTGTGGTTATTGGGTCTAATATTTCGGCATGCAAGCCACTGTCTTTCTTGGTCAGCCTTTACGTGGGCAGGAACTATGAATGAGAGAGGTTTGCCCAGTTGTCACCATGACAACAAAAGAAAGATCCATACAAGCCATTTCAGTCTTCTTCTAATACATTCCTCATCAGTTGGCAGTACCCAGCACAATCAGCTCTGAGCAACATGAATTTATTACATTTATAGATTTTTAAGAAAATAAATAATTTGTTATTCCAAACCTGTATGACTTTCTTTCTTCTGCAGAACACAAAATAAGATATTTTGAAGAATGTTGGTAACCAAATAACATTTGATCACACTGACCTATTGTATGGAGAAAACCACTCTCAAAATATTTTCTCCATTAAAAAGAAAGAGTCATATACAGAATGACACGGAGGGTATTATGTTGTACTAGAGACAAGTCAGATGTAAGTATCTAAGACAGTAGCAACCAACACAAGCAATGCATAATCGGATTTTGTTCGTTGTTTACTGCACAAACTCCAATATAATTCAACTAATAATATAATTTATGAAAATTACAGTGCTTTGGTTGGCAATGGTACAAGCACAAATGAACACTATTGTTAAGTGTTTTTACATAAGAGACGCCCTAACGAGTAAAACAATGGGCCTGAGTGTATTCTGACACGCAGCTGCAGCTTTTTTTCGATGCCTCGGGACGGTCGCATGCCCATGTGAGCAAACCGAGACCTTCAACCCATAACCTGCGGGGGGTGTTACAAGACGACGCGTGTAAACACATTTCCGAAATTAAATCCACCTTTCCAGTCTCATATACATTGACGTGTATAGAATATAGTTTTCTTGTACACGCTACCATTACCTGTATTGTTCTCCTAAGTAAACGTTTAGATAAGTCCTGTAGATGGGTTGAGGATCCCCCTCGCTTCAGAATGGACTATTCCAGTTCTCATCACCGGAGCGAATCGATAGTTAGACCAATATTGCGGCTCTCTGTTTCAGCACCAACTGAAGTGACATCACGAATGTTCAGGTAACATCATTTGTTTTCAATGCTAACACTGAGGTGAGGTAACCGATTAGGTGTCTTCGTAATAGATGCAGCGGTGTTAAGCTAGATTACATAACAGCATTACGTTATGTTTACGTGAGCTGTATTTTGACGTTTTAACGAAGAAACATGACTTTTTAATTTTAAATCAATGTTGTCGTCTCTGGAAATGATGCGCTAACATTTCCGCCTGAGTATCAAGCTACGTTAGGTGATAATTAACATCACCTGGAGATGCGCGTTTACTTTGTCTTTAGTATTATTTACAGTTTTGACGTGCCTTTGAGAATGTCTAACACCCTAAAGTAAATTATTTTGTAACTTACATCATTGATTTTTTTTTGACTGTCATAGTGTGGAGAAAAAATGGAGGACCAGAAGCTGAAAGATCCGCTTAATAAAGTGTCTCTTATCAAAGGTAAAATCACACTGCTTTTGTTTCTGTGTGGAGTTTTGAACCGATCTCTTGTGAGTTAGTGTGCATAAGTTTATGTGAACATTAAAACTTGTCTTTAAAGAATACCTTGCTTGTAACATAATGAACTACTTGGCAAAACACAAAGATGCTTGCTTTCTTGATTTTTGAGGAATTGCATCTAAGCAATGCATTTAAGCTTTGAAGCTCTTGTTTAGTAAAATAATTGTCTGTTACTAAATTACAAAATATTACACATAATTTTAGTATGCTTAACGTAATACACCACAGAGTTTTGCCGACATTTTTTCCCCTTTAAACATTGAGCCTTTGCTAATACATTCATAAGCTTTGGTGCTTTCATTAGCTATGCATTTGGTCCATTTTCCTGTCTGCTTATCTGTCTTCCTCTTTGTCACAGTTTCTTTTTTCTCTTCTTCACACACGTACACACTCAAAGATGAATTGGGCCAGAGTGTTCCTATGTGTGTCTGTGCTCTGCAGAGAGATTGAGTTCTTGATGCAGCATGGCACCAATAAGCGTAACCCACTGCAAGATCTCATGAAACCTTAATGCTTTCATCCTCAGTGCTCGGGCAACAAAAGTGTCGGCTGCTGTATTTTAGCTTAGTCATGCAAGGCATTCCCGGTTCAATTTTCTGGAAATATGTGTCACCGATTGGGGTTGATAGGACCTTGTCATGGCCATTTATGGCGTGCATCCTTGAGTGTATAAGATGAGGTCATATTTTTTTTGGAGCGCTTGATAAAATGCCCTGGATTTCATCAACCCATATTTAGAGGAAATGTGGCACATTTGTCTCTAAGTTTAGACGAACTTGAATTGCAGTCAAACCTGTATGATGTTATTTTTTTCTGCAGAATACAAAAGAAGATATTTTGAAGAATGTTGGTAACCTAACAACATTGACCCCCATTGACTTCCGCTGTATTGACACAATTTCTCAAAATATCTTCCACAGAGAAAAGAAAGTCATATAAGACGGTGAATGAGATAAGGGTGAATAAATGATAACAAAAGTTTTATTTTTGGGTGAACTATTCCTTTTAATCATTTCATCACAGTTTTAATAAAGCCTAGCGATCCTTTTTTGCAGTTGAGAATCCTAGTGTAGGCCATAATGATGACATTATGTTTTTAGGATAGATCTATTTTGAGTCGAGTTATTAATTCATGGAATAAGCCCATTTTCTGACCTCAGGGGAAATTAGCATGCGATTCATTCTGATTTAATTAACCTTTGGAGACAGGGGTTGAACCTCGGAAGAGGACAGAACAATCCGGTGAAGTTGAAATGCTACTAACAGATCACCCATTAACTGGGGATGAAAGAGTGATTCTCTGATAGCACAGCATCATAATGGTGTCTAATTATGCGTGTAATAGTTTTCATCATTGGATGTCATCGGTTGTGATCGTGTAATCTTTTCTGTAGATGAGCTGAGCAGAAGCACTATGGAAGCCAGTGAGTCTAAGAAGGTCATTCAGCGGCTGAATCAAGAACTGCAGGAGGCCCATGAACAGGCCAACTCTGGCAAACACAAGTGTGTCGAGCTCCAAGGTAAAAGAGGGCGAGATCATTTGCAATTTGATTTGGTCATACATTTTTCAGTAAGTTGGATCTAGCATCAGGACTTTATGTATATTACACTTTATGAAAGACTAAAACTAATCTTAAAGCTGTATTTTTACATTTGCTTGAAATAAATAAGACCCCAAAACCACATTGTTCTCTTCCTATCTAAGCATTTTTGTGCATCAAACACGTGTAGTAGGCCACACATGCTACTACAATAACATTTCTGACTTTGACATGTTGGATACTTAAAATCATTTTGATTGGCAATCAGGCTCAATGCGCCCTCTGTGGGTCTGTGATGTGTATTGCAGGTCTCTTGGAAGAGGAGAAGAGAGCCAATAAGCAGCAAGCAGAGGAGTCTGCCAAACAGATAAAGGTGCTACAAAGTAAGTGAAAGAGGGTGAATCAGTGTAAAGTTTGTAACAATTGTATGATGACTGTTGGCTCGTATGTGTATACAGCTCAGCTCCAAAAGCTGCAGGAAGACATGGACAAACTCAGGGATCAGAAGGACAGTGCCGTATTCAGCATGCGACAGGAAGCGCACACAGCACAGGAGGAAGTGCAGGTGTTGCGCCGCGCTATGGAGAAAACGGCAGCCGAGCGAGACCACGAGGTCGGCACGCTGAAGGGCAACCTCGCCACGTTAACCTCGGAGTTGGAGAAATGGCAGCTGGCCACCAACAAGTATGAGCGTGAGCTTGATAGTGTGCAGGCCAGTCACCAGCAGCAGAACCAGCAGAGAGACAGAGCTGCTAAACAACAAGGTACACATGACCCACATGACCACAACCCCCCCGCCTTACTGTTGACTGGACAGGTCTACTGTATATTAAGCATAGATCCTAAAACCTCATGGAGGTTTAAATTAATTTATTGAATAAACGGCGTAATGGGTTTGTGGTCATGTAGGTTTCAAGTCAAGCCCCGGGTTCATCAAACAGCAGCCACAGCAATGTTTGCAGTATTTTGACAGCTATTCGAAAGATGACTCACTTTTCTCACATCACTTCCACTGTTATGTAACCTAGTAGTGTTGTGAGTCAGTGTGCACGTGCATGTGCTGCATCTGTGGGTATATTTTTAATTGTGTGTGTGTGTGTGTGTGTGTGTGTGTGTGTGTGTGTGTGTGTGTGTGTGTGTGTGTGTGCGATGCAGCGAGCGAGTTGGAGCGTCTGCAGAAGGACTGCGAGAGCCTGCGTAGGGAGTGTGGGTCTCTAAAATCAGAGAGAGAGCAGCTGGCTGATAAACACCAGAAAGAGAAGATCAACCTGCAGAGTGAGAACAGCAGCCTACGCTCAGAGAAAGACCAGCTTCTCAAGAAACAGCAGCAGCTGGAGAAAGAGCTCGATAGGTCTGTTCTTCACAAAAGCAACTGAAGTGTGTCTGTTCTCAATTACAAAAGTAGTGGCACTTTTGAAACTATAGGAAGTGCTTTTACATTAAAAAAATAATACTTTTCACCTTTAAATAAAAGAGAAGCTCTCTTTGCAAATGTATGATGTAATAATGATGTAATCTCTTGGAATCTGAACCTGCATTGTGACTTCTCGCAGCTCAAAGAAACAAAACACGAGCCTGAGCAACACCGTCAAGACTCTGCAGACGACGCAGGCGGACCTTGAGAAATGTCTGACAACCCTGCAGGAGGAACACCAGAGGGACACCAGCCAGTTTAACAGCCAGCTGGAGCAAAGCAACAGCAGGATCAAAGACCTGCAGAAAGAGGTTATTGCCACAGTGGTTGGGAAGGAGAAAGCAGAGCTGACACTTATTAGCAGTCACATCACAAAAATGCTTTGCACCTAAAAAGAAAAAAGAACGCTCTGGGCTTCTGGGCACTGTGTTTGTGTTATTGACTAGGTTCGGTGCTCTTGTTGAAAGCTTTTTTCCTCTCCAAGTACGAGGAGATCCAGGCAGAGCTGTCGGACTTCAGGGAGAAGTACGAGAATGCAGAGGAGGAGAAACGTTCCATCAGTCTGGAGCTACAGCAGAGCCAAGAGCGCCTGAGGCTCCTGCAGGACAAAGAGAACCACGTGAGTGTTACGTCCACTTTTGATAATAAACAACAGGGGCACTGACAATAGGGACAGTTCAAGAGGAGAACACATATTGCATTGGTTTTGCACTTGAACTATTTATATGACATTGTTTCGATTTTGCTGAATTGTGTAGCATGAAAGTGAAGCGCGTAACTTTTGGTCCAATAGCTAGAATTCAGAAAATAAAAAGTCAGAGATTAAGCACAAAAATCAGAATTCATTCTTTATGACTCCTCTCCCTATGGATGAAAGTATTTTAAAATGTTTGACAATAACACGCTTCACCTTTTCATTTCTTTTTGATGATGATGATATTGACATTCACCAGTCCGATAATAGCCCACACAAACACAAGGCACTCATTCACCGTCCCAGATATTGATGTCAGTAATGTCCCTCCCTTCCCTCCTTTAGCTGTCTTTATTGCAGCCCATCCTAGCCGTAGCCATCGGCCTTGTCCTGGCTTTGCTGTATTGGTGCTTGGGCCCATTGTGGTAGAAAGGTACACAGTGCTCCTGTCCCATCTCATTCTTCTGCTTAAGCATCCATTACCCTCAGCGCTATGCATGACCACTAAACTATTCTGTCCACTTAAGCTTAGAAATACCTTTCTGTCATTAACAGAATGCTTCCTACAACAGGTCCGCTGTGTATTCTAAAACACAAGTCTTATAGCACACACATTAACAAGCATCTCCTAACAAATCATTTTGTAGGTTTTAGTTTTCCAATGTAACACTGAGGCATCTCGGCTCTCTCTGTTTGTCTTCTGTGTCCTCTTGGCCCGTTTGCCCATGCTTATGGCTTTCGACCCGTCTCGACTCATGTGCATCCTTGATTGTTAACGTGTTCTGATTGGCCATGCCGTGCTGACAGATGATGTCACCCTTGTGTCATGTTTGTTCTTGCAGGGTAAATGGATCAGGTGGATGCCCGTTGCCGCCAGTGTAACTGTTGCCGTGACGACATATATGCTTTTAAAGACCTCAAAGTGATGAACCAGTAATAAGCACCCATTGTGGTATACTTGCACATGTGTAGACACTGCACCCTTGTAGATTCTGTGGTGTTAGTTTGAGTATCAAATGCAACTTGATACTCAAATATCGAAGGCCTTGAAAGCATCATGTTCACAACTTTCCCTAATGTGCACCTTATATCATTTATATCTCATTTTTAAATGATAGACTGTGTATGCATAGCTTAACTACAGGTATTTTATTGAACACTGTTGCTTTGAGAAATGAACACTTAGTGAATTGCCTTATACTGTAAAACATGACCATACCCAGATAAACAAATCTTTAAACCTCCCTAAAACACTCCCATGTGTCCAGACCAGAGTGTTGCAGTAATGCAGTCAGCATTTAGTTTTCAACTTCAACATTCATTTTGTGGCTTTAGGGCCCAAATCCTACACCATATAGTGTGTATGTGTCATTGCAGAAGTTCACCTTATAGAAAGCCATTAGTGATTAGAAATGTCTATGCACTGTACTTTATTGTGGTAAGGATCTGACTTACTGTATTAATGATAATGATGATGATAATACTGCTCGCTTAATACATTAGAGTACTAATGTGTTCTGAAAGAAATCTATAATAGTCTTTATGATTTATTCTTTATTATTTGTACAGAGATATAAAGTCTACCCGATTTAACAATTATGTGCCAATTGCAATAAATAAACCTAAAGTTCTAAAAGTATACATTTTTCTTTTTGTATCTTGCATAGAAATGTATATGCTTTGTTTATAACTGTACAAAGGGGAATTCAAGTGTCCAAGTGGACACTAGGGCCATGATGACTGAACTTAGCTGAAACCTTCAGATAAATACACACACACACACACACGTATTGAATGCAGTCAACCCTTATGAGTCATCCCCTCTCCACACCTCATGGGAAAACTGTTGAAGACCAAACATGCTTGGTTTATTCTAAAATAAATAAGGGATTACAGACTTTATCTGACTGCTGGTGGGATACCATAAACCTATTGTACGATACTATACCTGCGGAAGTATCATGATGCCAAGTATAGTATCACGATGCTGTGCCATTGTAACGGAGGCCAGCGAGAGAGAAAGCTGTGCGAGTAAACCTCACTCCGACCTCAAGATCTAGATGAACACATTTTGTATTTACTATAGTAAACTGTATTATTCTGTAATATATTAAAGTATTACCACATTTATTTAATGTACTCTACAATATTTCTGTGTTCGGTTTACAAAGATCGTGCACATACACAGTTTTAGTTAGATCACATCTCTTAGACAGCCCCTTAAACGTGATGCCCAGTTCACCTGAATTAAGGTGCATTTTAAGTACATTATAGTATCACTTGGTAATGAAATTATCTTATGAACCTGTAGCACCGTGTTATCTTCAGAATTTTTCTGTTACTGAATGTTTTGTCATTGAGATCAACCCAAGAATGATGTTGTGTTATCAGTCATCTCAGGCTGTGCTGGCTTTCGAGATGGCATGATCACCTCAACTATGAATGGCATTAAAATAATGATGCGAGGCTGCGATCATAAAAGCGAGCGAGTGAATCGAAGACAAAAGCTCACCTGTAATTTCACCTTCACGTAAATGTGACGGCACGATTATATCACAGGACATAAACCCTGCTTGATTAATGACACCAGAAGAAATGAAACCACTGCCTGCAACCTGAGAAATAATAAAGATGCTGAAAAGACATCCAAGGAAAGGCTTCAAGGTCTTTTAAACAGGATTGAACTGAACCTTGAATAAACTCCACAAGTTATGGGTTGTTTTGAAAACCATTGTGACTGCTGGAGTTTTGTGTGTGTTACTCCTACTATATATTCTAGAATTGTATATGAAAATTTTGCCTTGATCGTAACCATTGCAATCCTTACTTGAGAAAGATATTTCTGATCCATCTGGTTTAAACCACACAGGAGGACTTGGTTTAATATTAATCCTGAAAGGTATTACAGTAATGATACGGGGATTATACAGTGGAAGCTGAAAATGAAAGCAATATATTTATATAACTTAATGTATATTTTCTCATATGTGATTTCAATAAGCACACATAGAGAAAGCGGCGGTACAAATAGTGTAATATTCCTCACATTACATTCCCCAGAGCGACTTGTGCTTCACCGAGCAGCAGTACATCATCCCCAGACGGGTTTAAAGCCTCTGTGAGATTAAAAGGAATTTCAATAAGGAAACAGATGCAGGAACGCTAATGGAGAAACTGGAACATAATGGAAACCAAATAGGGTAAGATGATGTTTCTGTAACTTTGTTAGACCATGTAAATGAAGTGCATAAGCGTTAATATTTCCCATTACATTCTTATAGCTTTGAATTAACTATATCCATATTGGATAACAGGGATCATATTTAGATTAGATTAGATTAGATTCAACTTTATTGTCATTACACATGTACAAGTACAAGGCAACGAAATGCAGTTTGGGTCTAACCAGAAGTGCAATAGCAGCAAGTGCAGGATATACATTGGTTGCATAAGTTACATAAATAAATATACAGAAGTAATTTACAGATGGAAATGTACTATGACCATGATTTACAGATGTCTCTTACTATAAACAGAAATTTACAGATGGATATATACTATGATCATGATATACAGATGGCTATTACTATAAACAGAAATTAACAGATGGATATATACTATGCACATAATATACAGATGTCTATTGCTATAGACAGAGATTTACAGATGGATATATACTATGAACATGATATACAGATGGCTTTTACTATAAACAGAAATTTACAGATGGATATGTATTATGAACATAATGTACAGATGGCTTTTACTATAAACAGAAATTTGCAGGTGGCTGTATACAGTAAGTTAGGCTATGGTGAGCAGCAGTGCGATAAATATAGAGTAGTGCAAATAAATTATGGACAGAAGCTATCGAAGTAACAGTGCAATGGAAGAAGTTATTGCATATTTCAGTTAAAGTGTAGGAGTGCAAGATGCATAGTAAACAGTAAACAGTCGGTACTGTAATGAACAGTTGGCAGTGCAAATGAGCAGTCTGGTAGTGCAAATGAACATAAATGTTATGTATAGACAGTCCATTAGTGCAAATAACAAGTGAAGACAGGTGTGCAATGAGGGGGGAGAGAAGAGTGTAGTAGTAAATGAGGGGCAGTGGGATCAGTGAGGGGCAGAGTTCAATAAAGAGACAGCTCTGGGAAAAAAGCTGTTCTTTAGTCTGCTGGTCCTGGTCCGGAGGCACCTGAAACGCCTGCCGGAGGGCAGGAGAGAAAACAGTCTGTGAGCGGGATGAGAGGAGTCCTTAAGAATGCTGCGAGCTCGACGCAGACAGCGTTTCCTCTGGATGTCCTCCATGGATGGAAGTGGAGTCCCTGTGATGCGCTGGGCGGTTTTCACCACCCGCTGCAGTGCCTTGCGCTCTGCAACAGAGCAGCTCCCATGCCAGACTGTGACACAGTTGGTCAGGACGCTTTCTATTGCACAGCGATAGAAGTTCACCAGGATAGCCGAGGACAGCCGATTCTTCTTTAGTGTCCTCAGGAAGAAGAGGCGCTGGTTTACCTGTGTTTTCTCTGGATCAATGTACAGCATACTATACGCTCACCTTGAAAGGATTGCCAAAATCCATAATCCTTCCCCGAGCCACAGCAATAACATGTTTCGAGAGAACTGATGGGGGAAGATGCAGAAGCAACCGTAACATATCTGTGAATAGGCAGAAATAAGTTAAAATGTACAGTGTGTAGAAATGGCAAATCTATCCAGCTTGATTTATTTTCGCAGATTTTAAAGGGGTAGTCAGTAAAACCTGTAGACACACACATTTCATTATCGCATCATAAATTGAATCCCAGGGATTACACATTCAGGTTTATCCCTGCAGCTCAATGTGTTGTATTGTAACCTACACTGCTCAAGAGCTTGGTAAGATAACACCTCATATTGATTAAAAGGGTTTCCCATGAGCAAAATACAAAATAGGACCTAAAACTCAGGAGGTGAAACTAAATACTCTATTACTGCCATTATCTATTTCTATTCTGTTCTTTTTCAATTGATATTCGCCCCTTCCCTTTATCTATCAGTGCCCCAGATAAATACTTTACACAAGGACTATTGCAACTGAATGCATCTGGTATGAATGAATTATTAAATTATAATTCTGCATTATGAACATATAGAAAGTGTAATGTTTGATTTGTTTGTTTGTGATTTGTGTGTTCTGTAATGGCCATGAGGAGTCATCTCACCTACAGAGGGGATAAACACAACATTGACAGCACTGCTGAGCAAGTTTTTCTGTCATATGATAGTAAAGTCATCAGACATGGCCAGGTCTGAGTAAGGACTTTCAAGGGAAAAAAACTCATTTTGCATAGCCTGCAGCAAAGCTTGTGAGTACACTTTGAAATGATGTCCGATGTCAATATGACCCTCTTCATAAAGTGTAAAACTGTGATGTAATAAGTTTTATTTTTGAGATTTGTTTTTTGTGCAGATGTTTTCCCATTGAGGTTTCTGTAAATTATAAATCTGATAGTTTTGCAAAGCTTCAAAGAATTTAATAATGCCATGTCAAAACCCAATAAGGTAAAAATTAGGAATTTGTCGAAAAACAAGCTCATATACAAGTTCTGAAAGACAAATATATTTTTTAACAGAATATTTTTTTTGGGGGGGTGAACTATGCCTTTAAGTAATGCCCAATATTGTCTTATATTTAAATTGTGGGATTGAATTGTGTCATTTTCATTCCAACATCCAAAAAGGCCAAATCACTCAATTCTGTCTCTCTCCTCACAAAAATCTAAATCTGTAAAATGGACTAAACCTGTAAAAAAGTGATATGAACATAAATGCAACTAAATAGCATTTTATTATACTAAATAACATTTTATTATTATAGCATGATGTGGCTTTAAATGTTGATAAATCCATTAAAACAATATCATACACCTTCATATTAGTGTATTTACATTTTTTTGGATTTGATTAAGAGGAATATGACTGGTATTACATCTAAACCCATTGATTTATTCAAGTCACGGGATCAGCACAACACACTGTTTCCACTGGATGCTGTCACTCTGTTTAGGACTAAGCAGACAGCTGTCATGGACTTTTAAACATGTAAGGATGAAAACGACAGTAACTGTGACACCTGAATGAGACGTTTAGCATATTTCTTGATACTGCTGCTGTTATAATGGACTTTGCTGAATGACATTCGTGTTGAAAAAACCTTTAAAAAAGTAAGTGTATCGCTCTTGAACTATTACAAATATGTCTGACAAGCAATGCAATGAATAAAAATAGTTTAATGATGTGTGTTTTCATCCAAATATGCAAGTTTATGACTCATTGTGAATATTAGAATTGTAGATGTTTAGAATTATACAATGACTCTGTAAATATGAAACGAATAGTTTATTTAGTGACTGTTAAACCAATGGAATAAATGATAAAACTGTACATATTTTATGGTCATAGTCAGATATCTGGGTTACATGTATTGACTGGATACAAACAGATACTGCCAACCCCTCCCCCACATTCATTCTCTTCTAATCTGACCTATTCTACAGTAAATGTCTTTTAAAGTTTTACATTAAATCCCTTATATTTGTAATTATACGATGTCTTGTGTTTAACATTTCTTGTAATTCTGTGTTATCCTGGCTTTTGATTAGATTACAACAGAACATTGTCATGGATCTGGATATGGTGAATATGTTTGCCATTGCTGCAGGGACTCTTGCAATCCCTCTGCTTTTATTCATGGCCTCATTTTTGCTGTGGCCATCATCACTCATCAAAGTCTACTACTGGTAAATGCACTACCACATACTTTACACATATTAGATGATGTAAAACTTGATATACAATTATGTAAATGTCATGTTTACAATAACAGTGAGGTTCGAAGGTCTAAGTGTGGAAAAATTAAAATCCAGATAGTTCTATGTCACTAATCAAATGAAACACATTGGCTATTTTATAGGCTTTTGCTTTCTTGTAGCACTCAAGAAAGAACACGCACATGAATCATCAGATTTTGCGTGCGTGCCATCATTTTCAACTTTTTTCCATAAATTGTTATAATGATAATGTTTGCGTTCAACTTAAAATAAATGCAAACATTTTCAAGAGTGGTCCCAGACCATACATATAAAATGCATATAAATTGAATATCAACACATTTTCTTTTGTTCTGTGTTTTTGTATTTTACTTCACAGTAAATAGAAGCTTTCACAAATCAACTAAACGCATATATTATTAGTTCACATTTCTGTCCCATAAAGGTGTCATGATCTGCATAATTTATTTATTTTATGAATTTCTAAAATTATATCCATAAAAGTTATACATTTTTTTTAATCTTGGGTCCACTTATAATATTAGCATGATTTTTCATCTTTTCTTTACTTGAGAGTCGAAACCCTTTAACACATGTGCTTGTGTTTATGGAGGTACTGGAGGAGAACATTAGGCATGCAGATACGCTATGTAGACTGTGGAGGTTATCGCTTCTCTTACTCGTGCAGAGGGAAACCAGGCCTCAGGCCTTCTATACTGATGCTACATGACTTCTCTGCTCATAAAGACACATGGCTCCAGATGGTGAAGGTAAAACATACAGCTGCGGAAAAAATAAGAGACCATTTCAAAGACCATTTTCAGTTTTACAATTCATAGGTATGTGTTTAGGTAAAATGATTAAAATCATTTTTGTTTTATTCTGTGAATTACTAACAATATTTCTCCCAAATTTCTAACAAAATATTGTTTCTATTTGCATTTATTTATAATGGTGTTTTTTCTGTTGCTTTATATACAGGTCTTATGAGGCATAAAACATAATTGATGTTATCGACAACAATAACAGCACTAACTTGTGTCTTCATCTAAACAGTACTTTCCTAAACATCTGCACCTGCTGTGTGTAGACATGCCAGGCCATGAGGGAACAACACGTACTGACACGGATGACTATTCAATCCAGGGCCAAGTCAAGAGAATACGACAGGTAGATTGTTTCTGGAATCTTCTTTATGATCACCAACCAACATGTCATCATTTTGTGTTTGCAACATTTGTGAAATAGTCTTAAATTTTTCACCACTGCCTGTCAGTTTGTAGAGACAATTCGACTAAACAGAAAACCCTTCCACCTGGTGGGCATTTCAATGGGTGGGACTGTGGCTGGAGTTTATGCAGCCTGCTATCCCTCAGATCTCTGCAGTATGACCCTCATCTGCCCAGCTGGTTAGTAAACATATTGCTTCTTTGACACACGCACACACGCATGCACGCACGCACACACAAAATGGTGATTTAAAGAAACAGTACAAACAGTACTAAAAAAAGGCACTCCTTCTGTGGCACCCAAATGATATGGACCCACATGAGTTTAAATAAATAATGACAGAAGTTGGGTGAACTTTCAACACAAAGATATAATATAAATAATATTTTGACCATTTACTCCCTAATATAATATATTCACACCCACGTTTTTTCCCAAGGCCTGAAGAACCCAAATAAAAGCAAGTTTGACAGTCAAATGGATGATGTGGAGCAGAGCCAGTACAGACTGAACATTCCACTTATCCCATCCAGTCCAGAGGAGATGGAGGAGATGCTGAAACTCTGCTCTCATGTGCGATTCAGAGTGCCTCAACAGGTGAAAACACACCGTTTATCTCAATTCTACATACAGTACATCCACATGAACTGTGTGTGATGATGACCTTTATTTCTAGATTCTTCAAGGCCTGGTGGATGTACGGATACCGCACAATGACTTTTATCATGAGCGTCAGTATGAATATGTTTCCTGAAATTGCATTCCAATACATTGGTCTATAAAATATAACATGCAATAAAAGATTTTACATTTTGTATTACTTTACCATAAGTTTACTCTGCCTACAGTTTTCATGGAAATTATGGGTGAAAATTCTAAATATGCCTTGCATGATCATATACAGCAAATAACCACCCCTTTACAGATCATCTGGGGCAAACAGGACCAGGTATGTGTAGAAAATAAAATGATGACCTTTATTAAAACACACACACACATGCACAGAGTTTAACATATTCCTGTGTTTATTTCCAGTTTGTGGATGTGTCTGGGGCAGCTTTGCTCAAAGAGGCTCTTCCAGTCTCCCGTGTCGATCTTCTGGATAACTGTGGCCATTCTGTTGTGATGGAGCGACCACGCCAAACAGCCAAACTCATTTTTGATTTCATCATCTCTCAGCAGAGCACAGAGAATGCCACCACAAAGAAGAAATCCTGAGATGCCATCAGCTGTATATTTCCTAACACTTTAAGCTGAAGTGTGTAATGTCTGTGCCACTATAGCATCACGGATCAAAATAGTAAAAATAGCTTACCTGACACTTCATAGTGAGCACACTTTTCAGCTTTTAGTGCTAAACAAAGACAAAGTAGACTTGATGGGATAGTTCATTCCAAACCTGTATGACTTTCTTTCCTCTGCAGAACACAAAAGACATTTCATTGAAGAATATTGGTAACCAAACAAATTGTGACCCCATTGACATCTAATTTATGTACACAAAACTACTGAGACCTTTCTCAAAATATTTTCTTTTTATGTTTTTTGGGTCTACTATTATAGAGATAACTATTAAATATTGTTGCACTGTAATAAACCTAGTGAGAAATAATGCCAATGAAATCTTTGCTGCATAACCCACCCTTATAAAAAAGCACACTGGTGATACCAACCTGCCTAGTTTTGGCTGGTTTAGCAGACTGGTTATATAGGTAGGCTATTTTGTTTATTTATGTATTTGGTTAGCTGGTTTTAGCTGATAGGCTGGAGAAATACTCAGAAACCAGCTTGGCCCAACAGACCAAGCAACCAGTTCATGTCATTTTTGTTTGATAGAATTCTTACACTGAAAAAAATGTTTGTTGGAATTACTCAATTTAATCATGTAGGCTACATCGGTTCTTTATGATTTAATTAGGTTTTTTTAACATAACTTTTCTCGCAAATTAAGGAAAAAAAATGTTAAATGTTATGTTTAAAAAAAATTATTCAATCGTGTGGAACCGATGTACATGACTAAATTGAGTAATTCCAAAGGAACCTTTTTTGCAGTGCAGGAGTACAAAAATCTTTTGGCACTTTTTGCGCAGTGTAGGACGCATTCTCTATTTTAATGAAATCATTATTTATTTAGCAATTCCTTTGATTCACTTTGACATTTGCACATGTTTCAACACAAAGCTGCGCTGTTGCACAAACAGATGTGTTGAAACCATCACAGCCGTTCATGTACCGTACGTCACGTGACGCGGCTGCTGTATTCTCGTCTTTGACCAGCTAACAGTCAAGACTGCTCCACCGCATCCTTAAAATCAACCGATCGGTGTTTCTTCCTTTTACACATACACTCGGCTGTGGAAGTAGGTAAAGATGGGACTTTTTTAAACATGCAGACTGCTAGGAATTAATTTTCTTTCATAACGTAGACGTAGACTAGCTCTCTAGTTAGCAGAGAGCTAGCTGTAACGTTATGTGGTAGCTGGCTAGCAGCGGTTTTCAAAGAACAGCATTAACATGTTTAATATTAGATCTGATCAGGTAGAAAAATAGAAAAACGTGATTTTACGTTGTATTTTGAGGAAATCAGATATTGATGATGCATTGAGTCTGTTCACCTGACGTACCAGAAGAGCTAGCATGCTATTGGGTATTTAATTCATTTGACTTTCTGGCAAACATTGCTACCGCTTGTGTTCATTTCATGATCTGCTTGTCTGTTATTATAGTTTCCGTTTGTTTGCATTTAAGTTACATGTGTGTCTATTAAATGTATGAATCTTTTGCAGGTCTAATCAAATATAATATACAAACGAATTCTGTGGGTCCGAGGTGTCTATCTATCCTCATCAGATGGATAATGGGGACTGGGGGCATAGGGTAAGTACATGGAGTAATATACTGTGTAAACAAAACTAACTGGCACTGTTGAGTTTTTTTTTACTGTTTACATTGATGAATTATGTATTTAAGATAACAAATCAATTATATATATATCTCTGCTAACAATCAATAGTTTGGTTATAAACTTATATATATATAAGTTTATAACCAAACTATTGATTGTTAGCAGAGATTTTATCACAAAGTTCACAAAACCCCATTTTATTTTTTAATGCGCATAAAAAGATAATTAACTTAATCTATAAAGATGACAACAAATCAACCTAGGCCACTGACTGAATATATGCCATGGTACGCTAGGACTGTACCCTGTGATGTTTACATTTAACTCACAATTGGATCATTCCTTCATCAATGTTTTCTCTGCTTCTTTCAAGTTGACTCACCCAGTCACCTTAAATGTTGGAGGTCACCTCTATACAACCTCTATCTCCACGCTTCAGCGTTACCCGGATTCCATGCTGGGTGCCATGTTCCGCGGCGACTTCCCCACCACGCGGGACGCTCAGGGAAACTACTTCATCGACCGGGATGGGACGCTTTTCCGCTTCATATTAAACTTCCTGCGCACGTCTGAGCTCACTCTCCCTCTCGACTTTACGGAGATGGACCTTCTGCGTAAAGAAGCTGACTTCTATCAGATTGAGCCTTTAATCCAATGCCTCCATGACCCAAAGCCACTGTACCCACTGGACACCTTTGAACAGGTGGTGGAGCTCTCCAGCACTCGCAAGCTCTCCAAATACTCAAACCCCGTCGCGGTTATCATCACGCAACTAACCATAACCACCAAGGTCCACACGCTGCTTGAGGGAATATCCAACAACTTCACCAAGTGGATCAAACACATGATGGACACCAGAGACTGCCAGGTGTCATTTACCTTTGGACCATGTGATCACCATCAAGAGGTGTCTTTAAGGGTCCACCTCATGGACTACATCACTAAACAGGGATTCACTATCCGAAACACACGAGTTCACCACATGAGTGAGCGTGCCAATGAAAACACAGTGGAGCATCACTGGACTTTTTGCCGGCTAGCTTATAAAGTAGAGGATTGACCAAATCGTTGTGAGCTGTAGTGCCATTTAAATGTGGTTGCTGCTGTTTCCAATGCTGTTTTGTTTCTGTAGGAAATTTACTGTCTGTTGAGACTAAACTGTTCAAAGACGAAAAGGGAATAATGTCATGTAACGCAGGATATTTTTATTATCAAAAAAAATGGTTCAAAAAGAAATTTAACAGGCACCATACTTACTATGATAAATAACTTACAGAAATGAATGATACCACAGTCATGTAGAAAAGCATAACATTTCCAGACATTATGTTACAGCTATTCATTTCATTGGGTCAGAATTGTCAAGCTTTTTCCCCCAATAATAGCGTGCATGTATTTGTAACACATTGTTAAAGTATTAAATGTCAACATGCTGTACGTTAGAATGTATTTAACTGATTTGTTGCACCACTTCTCCCCCCCAACAAAGGACTTCAAAAAAAGTAATAGAAAGCTAGTTGGTGGTCAAACATTGTTCATATGTCAAAAGTTTAGGATCGCTTATTTATTCTTTATATATTTTTCCACATTTTAGAATAATTAAAAACTCATCAAAACCATGGAAAAACACAATTGTAACTGTGGAATATATATTATCTAAAACACCTTAAATAAATTAATTTTGACCATCTTCAAACTAGTCACCCTTTGCCTAGAATTTGCAAAATTAAAATTGGCATTTTATCATCCAGCTTCTTGAGGTCTCAACATTCTGGAAAGCTTTTTAAACAGTACTGTTGTAATTTTCATCTATGCTGGACTATCATTGGCTGTTTTATTCGTTATTTGTTCCAGGTAAGTATTTTAAGAAACAAGTTAGTTTTCTAATAAAAGAAATTAATATGTTGGCACAATTATATTTGTCTACAAAAGACATTTTAACATACACCTTTTTTCTATGTTTTTAAGAAACATTTTTGTCAAGTGATCCTCAACTTTTGACTGGTAAGTACATGTGCGCACCGCCCCGTGGCATCGAACACACCTCTTCTCCCACATCGGACCTATTAGAGCACGGAGGAGATGACGTTTACGCCGCCATGTTTTCCTGTTTTGCCAGTGCGGTTGCTGCAGTACATGCGTAAGTTCGGTGTTGAAGGGCATTAGTGTTCTTATATTGGGTTTATAGATAGCTTATTTATTAGTGCAGGTTGTTGTGGGTGCATGTTTACGTTGCAGAGGGTTTTAGAAATAAATATGCTTAAAAAAAGTCGCAACCTAAAATATATATTAAGTCTTGTACCGGGAAAAAGACGATTTGGGACATACAGATTTTTGCCCTTGTTCTTTTGTATCGGGGGTGTCATGGAGTGGATTATGATTAACGTGAGAATAGGAAGAGAAACATTTTGTAAGTATATTAATAAAATATGTATTTGTATAATTTTCACGTCCCTGTGATTTAAGCGTTTTGTGCGTTCTTTCTGCGTTAATTTTACGCAGTCGCAAGCTGCTTGTGTTTATCCAAACACAAAGGCATTTGATCATCTTGGTTTATATATATATTACTGTAAATGTTTAATAAAACTTGTAATATAATATGCTTTTAACTTGAAGTACATCACATAAAGTAGCCTACATTACACCGATAAAATAAATGTGTATAAAAGATATACATTTCTGTTCTGTATTGGTATTTGTGATGGATACAACGTTATATTTTCTTGCTCAACAGATGATGTTTACAGAAGAAAGACATCAGAGAGGGAATACCAACAGAAAATCAAGGAAGGTTTGATTATCCTCAATGAATCTGAAGTCAAATGAGAATCTTGAACTTTAGAACACGCTGGAAGTACCACACGATCCTCAAGATGAAGAGACTGAATCAAAAAAACTATTTTCGGCTAAAAACCGAATGTGTGCTTTTGTGTCCATAAATGGAAGATGCCAGGCAGAATAAACATGTCTGTTGTCATTTTAAATTAATACAGATCTATTCTTCAGAAACGGAAGAGTCAGGTGTAGTACTGCATATTTTACCATTTGTGCAGAAGATGTACTTTTTAAAATATTCATTAAATGTGTGAAGATAAAAATATGAACAAAAATGTCTATACAGAAAATCAATTGCAGACAAGACGGATGATCCAATATATTTATTTAACAGCAAGGATTTCAGTAACACTCTTTATCAAATTTCCAGACATTTTCTCTCATGCTGTATTACTGAAGACATTCTCTGCACCTTGTAGTAAAACTTCAACAAAACAATAACAAAATGATTACACTTTACAAAAGTCAAGCAAACTGTTTTCATTGCCTATATAGGTTTCTTGCACAATATAACGGAAGTCAAAATTCAGTTTTAAGCCGCAAAATGTTTGGAAATGTGCTAACATCAAAATGAAACATCATAACAGTGGTTGCCAGAGGTTTGGCAATGGCTCAAAGATCATTAAACATATTTATCCTGCCTCAGCAGATCACTTGTAGTGTCCGATCGGTAGAGACCTCAGACAGATGAAGCTGTTGGGATATTGGGCCAGCATTAGTGGATTCCCATCAAGCCGAACCTCCAGCAGGCTGTACCTGATATAATGCGTGTTGTTTCCTTTGCAGAAAGTCTCATCTGTGATTGTTGTTATATTGTTGTTCTGAAAAATAAATGTCTGTTAGAGGAGTATTTAGGCATATGGACACACGTATGGTATTGTATGAATCATTTGAGAATACAGTAAGCAGTTCTGAACGCACATGTAGATGAACTACACGCAGGCTTTCAGGCATGGATGGAACCGCTTCCAGCTCATTTTCTCCAAGGTAGAGGTACGCCAACTTGCCGAGTTTCTAATTCCAAAGATGGACATCAGTCATAACAAACAACAAAAAATAAATAAATGAGCTTTGATCTTCAATGTCACCTTGAAAGCATTTGCTTTTACTCCTTTGGTTTTAAGTTGATTGTGATTGACATTGAGAGACACAAGCTTTGCTGGCAACATTGGCAGCTTCACCAGTTTGTTCTCAGCTAGTGATAGTTCCTCAAGCTGAGTGAGTTTTGAAAAAGCTCCATCCTCAATTTCTGAGATTAGGTTGCCAGACAGGTCAATTCTTCTCAGTGTCACTGTAAACAAAATATGAAAGTGTAAAAACCGGAGAGATGTAAACACATTTATTTCTTTAGCCTTGCTTACAGCAATGTTAGTGCCACATCATTTACACATTTCATGGAAATCGATGTGCAAACAGCTTTCAGATGACTTTAGATATTAGGCTAGGAGATTATTACATACTTTTGCTCTTTTTTTCTTTTCAGTCTTTTGGAAAATTGAACTCAAGAACCCAGTTCTAGTTCCAAACATTACACATTGTATTTTCTGTGGCCACACCTAAAACGGCTTTTCTAGAATTCCTCACCAATATCACCAAAGTCTTTGCTGGTTATTTTAGTGATTTTGTTGAATCGTGCATATAAATAAGCAGTTTCCTTTGGTAGAGGTGGAACTGTTGTCATGTCTGGGGACACCTCCTCGCAGTATACCGATCCAGTGAGACATACACACATCAAACAAGTAGGAAGTTCTGAAAACGGGATTAAATGAAGTCAAATGATTGCAAATACAAGTAGCACAGAGTATAGTTTTTATGCAAAACTAAATTAAAAAGTAAATACCCTTATCATCTTTACTGTCAGATCCTGGACTTTCAGCTTTCGGCTGGTCAACTGTGTCATCTAGACTATCGTAGTCTGGTGTAGGAACGATCTTTTTCTGTATAAACAAAATAATGACATCATAATGTTTTTTTTCTCTAAAAACATCAATGTTTTGCTTTTCGTAAAAGTTTAGACAAAGCCCTCATAGGACAGAAATTGCAGATAACTTGCACAGACTGATGGTGCTGCTTTCCATTGGATATAATCCCATTATGGATTTAACAGATTTTCCATTGCATACCTTTCTTGGAGCGATATTTAAGATATCTGGCAGTCCGATTTTACAAACACACATTTTGTTTTTTTAACTATCACCTACCAAAAATATGAACATCTTGCAAATAAATAACCTACTGCACGAAACTACAATACCTTTGGTTTCCTTTGCTCCATGAAAGTGCTCGTCTCTGAAATAATTTCTTCATGATCTATTATTTTCAATCTCCCTCTGGATTTAGGCACCAGTTTATCACTTGCCGTTCCACAAAACATCCATGGTACAGTAAAGAAAAAGAGCAGAATCCTCAGATTCAACATCTTGACTGGAGAAGTAGTTGTTGCCCTTGACCACTGTGTGAAGTGGAGAGAGGGGCAGTGCAGTGTGCAAGTGCTGAGAATCCCAGACCTTTAAAGTGCTTCTCTGGACTGAACCATTGAAAAACAAGTCGTGAAACTTGGCTTAACCCACGGTGTGCTGTTTGATCTCATCGCATAACACTGAGCACCTTTCTTTCCAAAATAAACTCATTTTTATAATCCTTTTTTATATGTATACATATAATAACACAAATATTTCATTTGTTTCAAATGAACATGTTTTAAAATTGTGAATCTGAAGTTATAAACAACTTGCGCTGACATACAGAGAACACTTTGGGACTAAAATAAATAGATATGTGTTGTCTTGTGATTAAGTGTCACTTGCCAACAATAAGACTAAGACTTGTTTTTCTCTGGTACTGATGTAAATGTTTTTGTGACATTAAGAGACATTTTAAGGAAAATTGTGATTTGGAAAAAGAATGAACGGTGCTGGCCAGTTCAACAGGAAATTATGATTGGTTCAGGAATCTTGGACAGAGCATTTTAAACTTGCAAAAAAGCAACTCATTCTTGACATAAGTCAAGTTCTATGAAAAACAGTGTCATGTTCATCTCAATATGGTGTCCAAAAGCTCTTTTGTTGGCTATGAAGCTGGTTTGTTTCGTAGATATCAAGGGAAGAATAAGGAGAGAGAGAGATTTCTGTCCTCCTGTTTCTGATTAAGCCTTGAGCCTACTTTAATCTTTAAATGGAAAATTCACGACAAAGCACTGTGAAAGATGAAGAAAACTCTGATGTTACTGAACACCTAACTGTCAAACATCATTTGACTTGTTTTATCTTCAGCCTCACAAAGATCTGATGGCTTTAACAGAGGAAGCCATCGTCACATCGAGTTCCACATCAGAGCAATTTTGGAGAACTGCTTGTTATGACACCTTGAGATCTCATTTTCATAACGGATCAAGACATATAAACAAATTTATTCCAAGTTAAAATTAACTCCATCCTTACATAACCGGATGAGGAAAGAGGTTCAAATATTGCACCAACACAAGACAACTTAATATTTTTATTATTGGGGGGGAAAAATCGTTTTTGCAAAGTCCGGATATTTTCTCAGTATTGTTCCCTGCAGCTATACTAACCTGATGAATAATGGAGCGCGTGACAATCTCAACAGATGTGAATGGTTTTTGATCTGACCTAATAGTCCATTACAGCGCCCCCTCGTGGTACGTGACATGACAGGAAAAACACTAAAATTCATATTTAAATTAATTTACCACTAGTTTTTAAATACAAAATATTTAATAAATGTTTAGTATGACGTTCTAATAAAGGTTTTATGCAAAACCGTGTATTTATGATAGGACGATTGAAGGCTATAACACAGTACCAGCACAAAATGGGAAACTGTAGGCTACAACATCAGTAGGCTACTAAACGTAATAAATTCACTGAACTATAATAGAAATATAAAATAAATATATACAAAACAATACACTTTTACATTTTTACATTGTGTCAATCTGACTTACAAAACCTTTCAAATAAGCTTAATTATTTTAAACCTGTTCAGATTCCTGAAGAGACTATTGGGACTCCCAACACAAAGTTAGGCTACCTAAAATAGGGAAATAGGGAAGTGAACTGCACATATACTCTGTGTTCATTTATTCCTTTAATGTTTTAAACAAGCTCACTTTTATATACATTATAGTGTGAATTTCTCTACATTATGTTGAGTCCTTTTTGGATTAGAGCGCCTGGTTTTCAGTTTCTCACAGCAGTTGGCTGATGTATCTGCTGAGGTGGCACTTTTAGGCTGGAGCAGTGGAGACTTATGGAGAGCGCAAGTGGATCCATCCTCACCGATTCGATAGGACACATTGTAAGGGTCCACCCACAGCGTCAGTTCTTTTGGAAGCAGTGAGCAAAGCTGCTCTTGGGTAAGTCCAACGACAGTTCCTGCTTTGCCTATGAGTGGGTCCATGTCATGGTTGATTCGTAAACATCTGTAGCCAGAGCCTCTGAAGGGCGCATGAGGATACCAGTGATGCTCATAGTGAACTGAGCGAGAGAAGCATCAGGAGAACTCAGCTTTACCAGTGTTTCTCAAATACAATATAATGTAGGCCTATAGTAAAGTAATATAATAATTTAATGTAATTTAATTTGAATTAAATAAGGGGGATCTCATCTCTAGGCCATGTCCTCTCACCTAGTAGGTCATGGCTGAGTGTTTTTGTGAAGAGATGCAGATCACCTTCAGAGAGAAAGCATTTTATTCGCAGTAAACTGCTGATGAATGAAGCAGCGACTGACACCTCGGTTTTCATCCCCTTGTTCATCACAGAGACCAACAGATCAAAGCCAAATAGGGCTGGAATTAACAAATACAGATTGAAAAGCCTACACAAACACCCCGCAAGTGCGATATTTCTCTTAAACTAGAGCTCACCTGCAATTTTCTCAAACACTGCTTGCAATTTATAAGGACAAATTAAGTAGGCTACAAACAAATATTTGAACAGTTAAAGTATTTACAGCTAAGAGAAACAACGTTGAGTGTGTAACTCGTTCCAGAATACTGAACGTCACAAAGCTAACTTTATAAACGATGACGTAATAGGCTACCTAAAGCGCTTTAACGCCGTAATCTTCACAGCGATCAAAAAAATCTTCACGATCACGTGTACGGTTCATTCAATATTTGTAGGATACAATTACAAAATAAACACATTACCTGCATTAAATACAGTTGGGTGTATATAAAGAGTTTATTTGCAAAAGCAGATAACTAGATTTTTAACCGTTTATTATTATTTTATCGTGTTTGTTAGTGTTTTATTGTGTTAGCCTATTACTCAAAACTACTCAAAACAACTCAAAGCATTTTAATTGATAATAACTGGAATGCAAAAAACATGATTTAAAAAACTTTTGCACCCTTCATTTGTATTTTTTTCCACTTAAAAATCGAATTTACTTTATTTTTAAATGTATTCATTAGCAACCTATATCAATAACTATCTTCTGAATTTCACCGTACTAGCCTATAGCCTACACTTAATGGTCCTTGCAGACTTGCAACAGTAGCCTACGCTATGCTTTCATAGCCGACTGTTCTCAGACTGGGCTTTGTTCACTTAAACCTGAACTAGAAAGACCTGATAGACCGGAAAAGCGCAAAGAAATGATTCTACTCATTATTCCGTTATTTTTGCATGTGTATGGCTGTTTTCATTCTAGGGAGCGACAATCCTTTAAAATAGGAGATAAGCCCCGCCCTTGCCCACATATAGCACTGCAGAGGGTGTGTCGTAAGTTTTTCTGAGAGTAGCGAGCGACGGCAGAGGGAAACACCTCTGTTGCGAAAAGAAAGAGAGCAGCTGTTGTCTGAAGTTAAACGCAACACATTTCAAATAAGGTATGTACATAAAGTATTTTGTGTATTATGCTTTGTGTTATGATAGATTGTGCTAGTCTGCTGTTACTTTCTCAGTGCCGACTGGCCCACATTGTAGCTACTGCTATAACAAATGTAAAACAGGGAAAGTTCTTTCTGGAAAAGAAGACAAGCCTAACAAAGTCTAACCCTTACAAACCGATTCTGCAGCAAATAAAACTACACATTGATCATGTCTGAACAACAACATATGCTTTCACAACAGGTCACTATGTTTATTGCTGAGGTCAGATCTTTTTATCAAGTCATAACTGTTTCATTGATCAAATCTTGTTAAGGTTACACTTGAAAAGCAGTTTAGCTTTGATCAACGTTTTGTTGATCAGGGTGGTTTTTTGGGACACAAATGTGGAAGTAAATGAAAATTCAAAAAATGACAACCACACAGAGAAGCACAAACCTCAATCATGAGGATATGATTGATATATAACTTTCAGATCACTTTTGCGCATTAAACTGTATCAATGCTGACATGTGGTGTTGATTTTCTCATGTCAGCTGATGTGTCTGTAAGTTTCTGTCAGATGTCTCAACTCTCTGCATGAGACTCATCTGAAGCCTCTGTTGTCTTACAGATTCATGAAGCTCTAACCACATTCATCTGCCTTCCACTGTACAGCCGCAGAATGACAACAAATCTCAGACTTCTAGTTCTCTCCATCTCAATTCTGTCTGGCCCGCTGGTCTGCTCTGGATTTAGAATATGTGCTTTTAATGTCAAGAGTTTTGGAGATGCTAAATCAGCCAATTCCCAAGTCATGCTTTCTTTAGCACGAGTAAGGACACATTTAACATTTTACTTCCTTATTGAATAAAAATGTAATAATAAAATGAACAAATTAATAAATAACAATGATTTTTGCAGATTGTAGCTCGTTGTGACATATGCTTGCTCCAGGAGGTCAGAGACCAGAAACAAATTGCAATACCACGCTTGCTTGCTGCTGTCAATAGGTGAACATTATGCAAATACAGAAACATATCAGATTTAATGTAACATTATATTTAAGAGATAAGTCAGCTTACATGTCATGTCATGTCATGTTTTCAGACTTGACGGGGATAATGAGTATGACTACGTCGCAAGTGGGCGTCTCGGGAGAACACAAACCTATCAGGAGCAGTATGTTTTTATGTACAGGTATTTGAGTACGTTTATGCATTATTACAACATGTGAAGGCATTGTTTTGATAATAATAAATACAAATGTGTTAACCATACTAAATATACCCTTTTATTCCTCATGCAGGAAAAGCACAGCGAAGCTAAAAAATCAATATCAGTATCCAGATACACAGAAAGGGGATGAAGATGCTTTCTCCCGAGAACCTTTCGTTGTACATTTCCAAGCCCCTAAAACTGGTAGAAATAGAGATATAGGCATTGAATTTGCAGATCATTGCATTAATAAATAAGTTTAGTCTGTTGGATCTCATCGTGTCTCTGTTAACAGTGGCCAAGGAGATTGTTTTGATCCCTCAGCACACAACTCCATCAAACGCCACCAAAGAGATTGATGAGCTGTATGATGTTTTTGTGGATATTAAAGAGCGATGGAAAGTCGAGGTATGATAGATTTGCCTTTTGCTACTGCCATTCAATACTATTAAACGCTCCCATTCTAAATCCAGCTTTTATATCACTCTGCTCTTGATAGAACGTCATGTTTCTTGGCGACTTCAATGCAGCTTGTGGATACGTGGCTAAGAAGAACCGTAAGAACATCAGACTCCTCTCGAACCCGTCTTTTATCTGGCTGATCAAAGATGATGTGGACACTACGGTGAAAGAGTCAACTGACTGTGCATATGACAGGTACAGCAACAATCATCATGTTAAAACTGCATTATGTTTTTATATATATTCCAATATAGTATTTATGGCTTAATTCACAGATTTGTTGTACATGGAGAGGCTTTTCTAAAACAAATTGAGCCATTTTCAGCACAACCATTCAAGTTTTCCAAAGAATTCCGTCTCACAGAGGCTCAGGTAAAAAAAGAAACATGTACAAGGTTAACATTTTTTTAACAAAAGTTTTGTAAAGGTGAACAAGAATCTAGTAATAAACAAGTACTGTCAAATGTACCGTTTTTTGCTTTAGTCACACTCACAACACTGAACATGTGGATTGTCTCTCAGGCTCTGGAAGTGAGTGATCACTACCCCATTGAGGTCACCCTGAAGACCCAGAAGTCTGGAATTCGCTCAAGAAACAGCAAAGCATCGTGTCTTCTGCCCACAGCATTTGTTCTCAACATCTTACTGCTACTGCAAATATGAGTGTTCATCTCACTTAGACTTTAAATTGCTGTTACACAGCTGTTATGAACTTGGACTTATATCAAGCCACAGCTGTATCTGAAGAATGTGATGGACAGTGGTTGTGACTGAACCTTGTTTGTGTTTATTAGATTTTAGAAATTATAATCATTGACATTTAAAATTTGTCTCAGGTTAAACGCATCATATTTTATAAAATTTACAGTGTGGTTTAGCTTTTTATATTGAAAGTGGCTAATTTTGCTTCTTTTGACAGTTTTTAAAGAAATTTATTTTATCTATCATAATAAACTTTTTGTCATTTTCTCATGCTATTTAATTTAAAACATTCTGTATTTTTTCCCTCTGAAATATTATGTACACATATCTTAGAAAGGTTACAAGAAAATTTTTATTTTTACAAAATAACAGATTTTATCATCACAATTATTACCTCTGAGGTCTAAAAAACAATCATGGTGAGCTTTTCAAATAGCATGTTAACAATGTACATGTGTTTCTATGCACTATAACTAGCATAGATCTGTTTCACAAAACCGGAAACCTTGTGGAAAAACATTGTGGTTTGATAAGACTGAAGTTCAGTATTTACCCTGAAGGCAATGTTTGACATTAACTGCACACAACACAATGTCTAACACTGTCATAGTTAACAAGTAGCAACAAGCTGCTTATCAGCAGAACTGGAGTGCGTGGTACAACCAGGGCAAACCAGATCTAACCAAATGCATGCTTAAAATAGATGAAAACCTTTAAATGGTCTCAAAAATGAAGCAGCAAACTTAATGTCTGTATGGTACACCCTTCATTTAGAGTAATCTCTTTGATAAAAAAAACTAGCAGTTATCCTATGAAGTCTCCAAGTTTTTACTTGCAAGGTGCAACACGTTCTATTTAGGCCCTCGCCAATAACTCACGCTTGCTTTTTTTAAAGCATCATTTTATATACCCAACCAATTACACAAGCTATTCTCTTAGCCACCAATACTTGCAAGGCTTTTCTTATACTGCCATTATATAAAAAACTACTTTTTTACAAAAAAAACACCAAGACTGTAAATCAGACAAATGGACTTTATTTGACATCACTGGAGCCATGGTTCACAAATGAACTTATGATGATTTGGCATAGAGGGCCTTCCAGCGGCTCAGGGGTCCATGGTTAGGGATGTACTTCACCCCACAGCCATCAGGAATCACACGTTTCTCTGCCAGCATGTCATCAAACTCAGTGGCATTGAACTTTGTGAATCCGTACTTCTTGGAGATGTGGATCTAGGAAAGTAGATCATGTTTAAAAACAGTCCTGCGTTGATATTTTCAATACCAAAACCTACATTATGTTACATACCTTCTGACGGCCTGGGAACTTGAACTTGGCTCTCCTCAGAGCCTCGATCACATGCTCCTTGTTCTGGGCCTTCGTGCGCACGGACATGATCACCTGGCCAATGTGCACACGAGCCACTGTGCCCTGGGGCTTTCCGAAAGCACCACGCATTCCAGTCTGGAGCCTGGACAAATGACCACATGTTAAGTCACACAAAATTATCAAACCTATTGTATTAATCATGAGCTGCAAGATGTTTCAAAGGACCCTTAAAGGACCCAGCACTTCACAGCCAGGCTCATACACAACCAATGAATTACTGTCTGCAGCCTTTGCACACCAGAGAAGTACAGAAAACAAAACTGGTCGGCTTAATAAGCTGCAGGTAAACATCACAGAACAAACATGTGCTCACCTATCAGCTCCAGCACAGGATAACATTTTGTTGATGCGGATAACATGGAAGGGGTGCAGGCGCACACGGATGTGGAACCCATCCTTACCGCAGGTCTTCACCATATACTTGTTAGCACAGATACGTGCAGCCTCAAGCGCTAAGAGGAAAAGATGGAATATTTACGTTAATACATTTCAGAAAACATTTCATATGGAATGTCTACACATTCTACATTACATTTTTAACCAGGTTGTACTCCTAAAAATGTAAAACAAAGTGTTTTAAACCGGATGAAAAACCTTCTCTCACCTTCACTGGACAGCTGCTCATATTCATCAGACACCATGTGACCACACATGGGGAACTCATCCACCTTAGCCTTTTTCCTGCCCAAGTCGAAGATCCTGATCTTGGGATCTGGGTTCAGAAGAGGCACAATCCAAACCCATTCTTAAACTGAGGATATCACATTGCCACTACTGACCTTTAATTACACATAAGCCAGCTATTTCTAATAAACAATCTCAGCATCCATAAAACAGTTTTAATGAAGATCTGTCTCAATGGTCCCTTTAAAGGGCCCAGCACTTCCCAGCCAGGCTCATACACATCCAGTGAATTACTATCTGCAGCCTTTGCACACCAGAGAAGTACAGAAAACAAAACTGGTCGGCTTAATAAGCTGCAGGTAAACATCACACACATTCTCATCTATTAGCTCCAGTTCAGGACAACACTACTGCGAATCATGACTACTTACCAGGCACACCTCGACAGAAACGGGACTTGGGGTAAGGCTTGTTCTTACAATATCTGTAACTGCAAGAGATGATTGACAGTCAAATAAGACTCAAACCCATCACCATTATAATGATGGCAATATTTTAATTTAGCAGGGAACACGGATTAAACAAATGAAATCATTTTGAAAGTAAATGTGTTCGTCATTGCAAAGCAGATTACGCCGCTAACGCAAGTCTGACTAGACGTTTTAGAAAGCAAAGTGTAAAAACGTGTCAAATAATGCTTTATTTTAATGGAACATGTACTGTGTAAATGATTTAGCACTCGTGGATTATCAGCATACTGTCACACTGAGACTGAGGCCGGTGCTGCACATGGTTAACGTTATCTTAGCGGGCCCTGCCATTTTAACTACGGCCACTTTTACAAACATCAAATCCACAACTTACCAACGGGCTGGACGGCGGCCCATGGTTGCGATCTGTAATATACACAATAAAAATGTTTTAGAAAAGTGAAATGTGTGTACATTTAAACGAGGAAACAATATGTTTTTCGATAAATCTGTAGAGCGCAAGGCAGCGCGCTCTCACCACGCACTCACCTAATGGAGGAAAGGAAGAAAAAGGCATTTCCGCTGCGTAATAACGCAACGAATGTGACTACATCCGGTTACCTTATGTATGTTTGGTATTATTTATTATTTCTGCTTTGATTAAAAACTGTAACAGTAATTTATAAAGTAAACTATAATGTAATTTATATTCGTATGCGTTTAGAGATTCTTGTTTGTCCCTCTCTGGCCTTTAAGGTTAAGGCGGATGTGTAGTTTTTTGAGCTCCATTATACGGCTGGGACTTGTAGTCCATATGAATGCTTACTTGGGTTGTGTCTTGTGTGTTTGTATTATGCAGTGTATGACACGCGAAAGATGACAAAAATGATTTGATGATTAAGGGTTTTCGTTGCTTGCCTTTTATGTTTCTTTACTATATTTGAAAAGCTATTTGTGTATAGATTTGTTATAGCCTACTTACTCTTTTTTATTCCATTTCCAGTCTTTCGGTCTTAAAAGACACATCCAACATAAAAAGTATTATTAAAACCCAGATTAGATCATAATCTTAACAAAAAGTAACATTATAAACCATGCAATAAATAGTGTTAGAATGTGTATATGGAAATATACATTTTTATGGATTAATAATGCAAAAAAGGGAAACAAATGTGTATTTGCCATACATAAAACGCTTGCTATGAATAGCATCAGCAATAATATAGTCAATTTCGTTCCACAAGTCTACAGGGCACACATGTTATGTGAAGGAAACACCACATATACCCAAATTACAGTCGACCAATGTTATTCAAATGCACTAGAGGGCGACAAAGACCTATACGGCAGTTAAACATGATCCTTCCACTCTCTTCCAAAGGACAGCGCTGTTGTATTGTAATCACAAAGCCCTGATGTGGGATTGAAATCCCCTCTCAACCCTCTTAATTTTTGGAGGGGAATGACCTCATATCTCTGAACTGTGGATAATGAAGACCAAATGCTGGGGCTGGTCATTGTAAGTCATAGAATCACAAATGTTTGCTGTTAGTTACATTTACATGGCATTTATTCATTTGGCAGATGCTTTTATCCAAGTAGGAGAGCATAAAACATTTTGTCAACATTTAGGTAATGTAAAAATGATGCGACATTACAAAAATCTTGTTACAGCCTTACCATTTGTTTGAGATGCAGAACATGGGATGTATACTGTACAGTTAGCCTTATGAGAGATCAAGATATGTATTATATATTGAGTTTCCATTTCAGGCCTTACCATCGGCTATATTTAACGTACAATCTGAGGAAACATTCAGTCTATCCAACGTTTAAGCCAAAGCTATATAAACAGTCTTAACTATTCCCCTTAACATGTTCCCTTCTGCATTTCCTCAACTAACTGGGGCAAGCAAACATTCTTACCTTAGATGGGTTTGTGCACAGGTCAGGCTAAGTTACATTTGTCTCCTTATGCAATTATTATATCTCATATTTATTTATTTCACCTGTTTCAAAGTCAGTCCAAATTGGTCACTCCTACAGCCTGGAGACACTCAAAGAATGAACCATATAGGTATGAAATAAATGTAAATGTGTGTTATAAGAGCCCACTGAATGCCTTAAACCTATGTGACTGTAGTCTGTATTATTTAATTATGATGCGTTTACTGTAATTGTTAAAAAGCTATTCACCGGTCCAAGTCTGGTTTCTACAAAGCTGTATAATGGTTGACTAACACCTCATTGGTTTACAATAAATACATATTTTCCACCCACACATTTAATAATGGAACCACTTGTCTTTGTTATGATGAGAATCTTTAGTTAAACTCACACATACTATTTAAGGGTCTTGTTTTTTGTCAGAACCACAAACTGGGTGTTGGGTTTGTTTACCACACCCAAAGAATTCACACCTCAGTATAGAAGAGATGCACGGGCTCACTTTGAGCAAGGCGCGAGTGTTTGCTCAAAAGAACATGAGAATGGGTTTTCACATGCCATTGTGATTTGGCTTTGCACAGGTCCTGCGCAGTCTGCATGTGTAGTTATGCAACAGTACTTGTGTGAATGCATGTCTACGGTGTAAATGGGTTTTTATATCTGTGCCGACAGGAAGGGTGCATGGTACTAACTTTATAATGTTAAAAATTAAAGGAATTACACACTAGTTTAACTATTTCAGAAAAGGGAACTTGGACTGGACAAGTTTTTAGTTACAATTACAATTAAATGAAATTGATCTTAGAGATGAGAGTCTTGTCTATACCCGATTTCCAGAGTGCTTGTGTATGTAGATTGTATTAAGGCCGCAGAAAAAATATGAGACATGCATGAGTTTTGCCTTTAACCAGTAGTTCTGCATTCTAGTCTAAAAAATTGTTTAAAATAATGTTTGTGTTATGTCTTTTGTACATTAAACATATAATTTTATGCTGTGAAAAGGAAACTGTCTAACGCATCATTAACGAAATCCCATGGAGCATTTGGTGTATTGTCTTCATATATTTGAGATAAGGTTGTCTCCACTTCAAGGATTCAAGGTAAAAACACTTTTAAAACACATGTTAAATACATTTCTGCTGAGATAGGGTCAGACTGAGCTTTAAGAAAGACACAACTCAGATACTCAACATCATCTCTTTATCTGCATGTGAATTTTGGCTGGTATAGTTAGCTTACCGACTATCAGTAAATATCAAACAAAATCTTTGACTTCCAGCCATATATAAAGATATATAACATTGACTCATTGAATAATCATTGTTAACTTCTCTATGTGCGGGACAAAAGCACAAGTGAGTATACACATGGCTCAAAAGGCCATGCCTCAAGAAAACACATTCTATATTTATATTTCTTTGAGGGTGTGACCATTTATCCATTTTCTCTTCAAGACAAAATATTTTTAATGTGGCACAGGGAAATTTGATGAGCTGGCATACAGCACCATGGCATCACCTTAAACAGGAAGTGAAAACATAATCCGTTGCTATGGTGGTGGCCACACGTTGGTAAACAACAAAACAACAAAACCAGGAAAGCCCATAGATATAACGTAACTCATGAAAACATTTCTTTCCAATATTCTGTAGAAATCAGCAAACACATAAATTCCCTGCACCTCCTTCATACTTCTCTAAGTGTGCTGATGTGTGAAGGGGTGCTCAGGGTAACTTGTTAGTACAAGTTTAGACCGTCAACTGCCATAGTCATGAGATCATATAATGCCAATGACATAGAAGCACATATGTAAATCAAGGCGTTGAATGTATGTTTCTGTGCAAAGGAGCATGTACGTGTGTTGGTTGGTTGTCCTAAAGTGAGAGAAAGATTTACGCCCAGGGCATTCTGCAGATTTTGGTCACTGTGATTTGTTTGAGATAATCAGGAAATTGTGAAATGTAGAGCACTGATCCCAATTGCACAATGGCTTCACATGTCTTCACTGAAACTTCCCTCAGTCAGTATTCCCTTAGCAGCTTTACATTCCTGAGGAGAACACAGGTCTACATGATGAATGTTTAAATTGTTATCTGTGAACTTTTCTTAACATCTCCTCATCTGCTTCTATTGCTTTTTTACACAGCTAGTTATTAACACTAACCTAACCCTATAACCCTGCATTTTTAGAATAAAAAAGTAGTATTTTTACAAATGACCTCAATATTTGTTTTGGCTACAAATTTGTCAAGTTAAAGGGGCTGTGTGTAATATTTAGCAATATGTTATCTCCTTCAGCAAAGAAGTGAAAAAGGGTGACGACATCTTTGTCCTGTGTCAGCCGCCGTAGTGCTTCGAAATGGAGGGGTGAGCGGTGGAGTGAACCGTTCTTTGCAATTCACAACCTCACCACTAGATGCTGCTAAAATGTCCACATTGCTCCTTTAAGGCGCGCACACACACACACACACACACACACACACACACACCACACACACACACACACACACACACACACACACACACACACACACACACACAGGTGGCCCCTGCTGATGGAGGGCAGACGGTCATTTGTTCTGGGGTCCACATGTGGAGAACCAGATAAACAAACACTGCCAGGACTGCCATCTTTGATTCGGGGGTGACATCATTATTTATCTGCTGCAAACATCTGCTTTGCTTATTTAGTCCAGATGTATGTATGAAAAGGGTGTCCCTGCTTCATGCACCTTATTATTGTGTGTGTGTGTGTGTGTGTGTGTGTGTGTGTGTGTGCGTGCGTGTGTGCGCGCGCATACAGTCTATAACACATTATGTTATTGTTGCCTGCAGTCATTATAGTGATTCATTGATGATGACATGAGTTTGTAAATGACATCATAAACAAGACACACTTGAACACCATCTATCATTCATGATTCATCCAGATGTCAGGTCATTTTCCACCTGTGCACATTAGCATTGCTTCCCAGTGCCTTTGTGAAAAGTATGGGCATCGTATCTTTGCTCGTACAATGAGAGTGTAACCGAGAGAGAATGAGAGAGATCCATCATTCATAGTCGCTATGTCCTCAGCCTCCTCCACATTCTTCCTCCCAAATAAGGATAAGGTTGCTGACACACTCTATATGCCCTTTTCTTTCCCGTTCTTTTTCTTCTCTTTGTCACTTTGCATTCTTCAATATTGAGGACATAATATTCTCAAACGCATTAGCTGACGCTGAGAAAAGCTCTGAGTATTAACAAACTTCATGGTTTTAAAAATGGTGCTGTTTAAAATTCACCATGTTCTTGTGTGTTGTTCCTAAGGACAAGCATATAAGCATCTCTTATACAGATTGATAACTTACTAGAGTATCAATCCCATTTAAAAACGATGGGCATGTAAACTTGATCATTGTGCTCCATGTATATTTGTGTAGCGGCTGCAGCTGATGTTGTGTTGATGCTGTTTCTGATTATGGGAGCGTGTGTGCAGCGACTTGAGGCAGCACAAGGAGGATATTTTTGTTATTCCTTTGAGGGTTGGATACGTAGTTGAGCATGTTGTGGAAATACAGTGAATACAGAGGGGCTTCAGAGGTCCTAACACCGGATTTGCAGGGCTACATTCCCCCGCCTACATCTCTAGACGTGTCTAAAATGTTTTCTCCCCTTCATTTTTGTAATGTAGTTTTTCAGTGATCAAATACCTGCTAGTGTCCACAGCATGAGCACATAAAATAAATATTTTATCCTGAGATAAAGTAGAAGGTGCACATCCAAATTCCTCCTGTTCAGCAAACATCAGGCCTCCTTCCTTATTCTGCAAGGTCCACCAAGATTCACTATGCAGGGGATCATCGTTCTTTATCCGAGTACTAACAAGTGATATAACTTGCAGTCTGCCAATCCACCAGAAGGGAAAAGTTACAGCTACTGGTCATAATGTTTATACAGCTTTTACACAGTTACTTGATTTTGGGGCTTCTGAGGCATGGCTCTTGTAATGAACAAGAGGTTTTCTTGATTTAAAGTTGTTTAGTTCTCTCTCTCTCTCTCTCTCTCTCGCTCTCTTTCTCTCTCTCTCTCTCTCTCTCTCTCTCTCTCTCTCTCTCTCTCTCTCTCTCTGCTTACCATATATGGCTGTGTTTGTGCGGAGAGAAATAGCAAATGTGTATCTCTGCGTCCTGTTGTAACTGCACAACCATATAACATTGTCCCGTGTCTCTACATATGAGTCAATCTGTGCTTCAATGCATCTCTGGGTGTATTAAGTCATTCAACTACAATTTCTGAATCAGAACGAAAAGGTAAAACACTATTTTGCTGGGAAGTTATGCCCGACAAATGATGAGAAATTCTTTGGCTCAGGTTCATCGTTTACTTAGTTGACTTACCTTTTAAAGACATCATGAATCAGCTGAGCCAGTGATAAAAAGAATGTAACACAATCGGAATCTCACACTACATCACAACCTTAGCAGAAAACTGCTCCACACATTCTCGTTTCCACCACAGACACTTCACAATACTCCCACATTGTTTGACTCAATAATCCCATGTTTGTATGCACAAATGTACAAATCTCATGAACGTCTGAAAGTGAACTATATAAAGTTGACCAAGTGCCGCCAGCTCATTCTGTTTTATATGCACACATCTGCATGAATTGTGATTTGAAATGGCCTGAAAGGCAGGGTGTGACGTAATGTGTGATTTGACAGACTTGCTTGTCTATGCCTGTATCTTACAACATTCTTAATATGGTCAGACTTCCCACTTGGAATGGATGAGGGGGAGAGATTGTGAGCGAGAGACAGCAGGAAAGAAAATGTGTGCTCACCTTGAAAAGACATCATTTTGATTTACTTTCATTCATGGTGTTTTGTAAACACACCCCGATTCATTCTAACTTCACAATGTGTTATCTTTCATTTGAGATTCTGAAACATCATCACCGCCGCTCTGCTGGTTATTTTATTACACTGACCCATGTGCGTACAAGCCCTGTGAGCATGTCTCAGCATCTCTCTTGGCAACTAAACAAACAGCACATGCCCCGTAAGCGGGCTTTGAATGATCACGAGCAGATGATGTACGTTGACTGCCATCAGCAGAGAGAACAAAAGGTGCATCTGTCTTTAAGACACATATTATGCCTTTATTGTAGGGTGTGAATAAACTAGGCTCCGCCCACATCTGCAGTACCATGAAGATTTCACCTGCATCATGCTCAAATCAATGCTGTGTCAACTATTATCCTTGGGGGTAAGTATTTACAGTGTATTATTTTAGGTTTTATTCATTTCACAAAACTGCTGGATAAATATAAGCAGGAATCTTGTGTTTAGGTGGAGTTCCTGCAACTGTTATGATGAAATTGCAGCAGATTATGGGGATCACTTACATCAGCTCACCAAAACAAAGTTCTGAGATGTGAGAACTGCAAAGTAGTGGATTAACTGCAGTTACAAAACAAACCCCAGAAGAAGTCTATCCGCAGATGGCTAAACTCTCCAAGTGGCATAACATAGAAGCCAATCTCCATTCCTTTGCAGTGATGCCTGGGTGAACAGGACCACAGCATCCGCATAAATGAGGCATTGCACGCTCAATGGGCACAAGCAAACAAATTTCGGTGTAAAACAATTGTTACGCATTACACTGCTTGTGTTTCATGCATGAGGCCTGTCCCCTTCATATTTCAAATGCATGCAATACTCTGCCGTTCATTTAGTTCTCCTCCAGCAATGTACAAGCCAAATTAAATAGTTTATAATGTGTCCATCCCTCATATTTTCTTCTTTATTATTATAATTTTTTATTTATATATAGGACAGACAGGAGCATGAGGGTAAGAGACAGGGTGGGGGATTGGGACATGGCCCAGGTCAGACTCGAACCCGGGTCCCCAACAGCTCATATATGTGTCTGGAGCACTGGCCACTGAGCCGCTCAACTTTTCATATATTGTTCTTTGTACAGGGTTGTAGGCGAATAAAATTTTCCTGCCAAAAACCAGCCCAGGATGGAGTAAATTGACCAATTCTCTTAAGTTGTTTTTTTTAAGAACCTTAGGGGAAGACAATGTGATTACCACATCTGGTCCACTCCCAGAGTCACCATCGGGCAGCGGTTATAGTTAGAGAGAGAGAGAGAGAGAGAGAGAGAGAGAAAGAGAGAGAGAGAGAGAGCTGCTAAAGAATACCAGCTTAGTCCAGCATGAATGCTAGTCCAAGGATGTTTATGCCAGTGTTGTTCTGGTCTAGCTGGTGGACTTACAAAGCCATGTTAAAACCAGTGGTCAAGATCAAAAATACTAACTCCTGATGTCACCTTCTGTTTTTCTATATTCGTGTCATTTATTTATGACTCTTTCTTCTGTGGAACACAAAAGAAGATACTTTGAGAAATCAGTGGTTTTGTGTCCATACAATGGAAGACAATGAGGTTCGGTACTGTTTGGTTACCAGTTCTTCAAAATATATTCTTTTGGGTTCTGCAATAAATTATGAAATCATTTTCATTTTTTGGGCGAATTACCTTTTAAATACTGTAAAGTGTAAACTTGTAGTAGGCCTACTCAAAACTTTCTCAAGAGTCAAGTGACATTTCCAGTACCATTTATTAAAACAGTAGCTGAACCCACCCAGTGAATGAGAAGTAATGAGGATAAAGCATAATTATAAAAGAAAATCATATTATTCATGTGACGTGTGGGAAGTTCACCAATATGGGCAATCTGCGGTTTAAAATGCATATGAAAAATTCCAATGTTAAGCCAAAATTGAAGGACTCAGTAAGCAGCTACATACCTTAAACCCAGACAATCGCTTTAAGGTTGGGCTTATCATCCATACTCCATTTGAGAAAAGGTTTCCTCCAGATTACTTTTTCTATTTCAATTCAGGACAAGACAGCCTTATGTCAAGATGACACTTGGAGTTGCACCAGAGAGTGTCGGCTGGATGGACACACAGATTTACTGGATTGACACAAATCATCTAAAGAATCAAATACAGGTAATGAGTTATTACACAACAAGTATTGAGATGTACAGCCTGATGGGTAAATAATGCTGACAGCTGAGAGTGTCCCTGTCAGATAAGATTCAATGGAGAAAGATGAGCAGGCTGGCTATAATGGCTGGCCAGGGCCAAGAATAAGAACAACTTCATTTAATATGTTATTTCTTGTCTTTTCACTGTAATACTCTGGTGTTTCTGTGTGTGTGTGTGTGTGTGTGTGTGTGTGTGTGTGTGTCGTAGTGTTGGTGGATCTGAATGACTTTTCATGTAGTGAACCGGAGAGCTGCTCTGCTTTCTGTGACATGCAGTGAAGAACAAAAAGAGGCAGAGCTGGTGTTGATGACACACATTACACACTATAGAGCTTTAGACTCTGACTCACTCTGCTGTAATATCCTCTCAAACTGTAACAGATGGTACCAACTCTTTCAATGCCTTCAGACATTTGATGTTGTGCGTGTTTCCCTACATCAGGGGTTGCCGAATTTAAGAATCAAATAGCAGCTGGTGATTTTTCGACAGTCCAAGAGAATTATTCAAAGAGAAATTTGTAGCATTTAACAAAAAGTTTTTGAAATATGAAGAATAAGAAGACAATAAAATGTAATTTACAATATGATAAACAACAATGAAAAGTACTGAACACTACATACAGCCACGGAAATATGAGACAGTTTCAAAGCATCATTTCAGTTTTTCAAAATTTTCTATTTATAGGTTGTTTAAGTAAAAGTATCGCTCTTGTTTCATTCTGCGAACTACTAGCAATATTTTTTACCAAATTTCAAACAGAAGTATCGTTTCTATTTGCATTTATTTGCAGAAAATGAGACCTGGAGAAACAGGTCAAAATAACAGAAAAGATTATCTGTATTTGTTCAGATCTCAAATACTGCAAATAAAACAAATTCATATTCACTTTTAAGCAATATTTGTACATGCTTATTATCAGTCTTGTCAGTCTTTCACATTGCTGTTGGATGACTTTGTCACTCCTGAGGTTTGATTTTGTTAAAATTCAACAGACACTGGACTGGAATGTCCACAATACATCTAGACATGCTGGTTTGAAATAAAAAGTTAGAGTGGTCTCTTAATTTTTTTCCCGCCTGTAAATGTGCATTAGCATTCAAATATTAGCCCAGTGCAAGGTTGACATTTCATTCAAAAATGTACAAAACTGCTTTCATACTTGGCTAAATACAGTTTAGTTGAGATAAGACTCAACACACATTGCAAACAATGTTAATCCCAGTTTATAGATCAAGTGTTTATAATGTAATTGTGTTTATCTTTTGACATGTCTTCTTTCTGCCAGCTTGTACCACACTGGTTGTAAACCAAAGCTCAGCTATCATCTTTTGTCCAGATATCACAGTTTAACAACAGGACCCTCTGTGCCCCACAGACTGTATCCATCCTTCCACAGAGACACGTTCCTGTGGAAAACATGCCATATCTTTCACCACAGCATCCTGTGCTGAAGAATTACACCCAAAAGCAGATGGGTCACAACAGGCCTGTCTCTATCATTCTGGCTGTTTTGCCCTCTCAGTGTTAATTTTTTTACTAAAGAATAAATACCGGCTTGTATAGTCCCGGCTTTGATGTACAGTATTGTGCTGCTATTTGCTTCATTGTCAGCTATTCAATGAACTAAAACAGTTCAGAATCATCCTCATTTTGTACTGGCCAACCTAATAAACTAATGTGCATGCATGTCCTGTGACATCCTTAATGTAAAACAAACTCTCTGATTATAATATGCTTTGCTGTCTCATTCTTTCTGCGTAAACTTATCTTTAAAAATAACTAATAAAACAAATAAAAAGGAAAGAAAGAAAGAAAACATTTTGAAAAATGTAACAAGCTCACACTATTAATTTCCTCTCTATATATTCCTGTCCACGTTTTATTGCTTATTTTTTGTACCTCCTTCTGCTTGATGTATTTGCCTGTTACTGTACAAATTTTGTGTTTACTGTCCATAAAACAGAGCATAATATTTTATTAGTAGCCTACATATGTAGACTATTTCGCCATGACAACATTTTTCATGAAATAAGCATATGTTTTGTATTTATGAAATGCATTCATGTTTGTTTGTGTAACGAATTACATTACAACAAGCTATAAAACCTAATCTTTAAAAATATGTGTCCTTAAAAAATTATTTTTCAGTTTTTTCTTTTCTTACAGTAACCAAACCATGTTTTGTTGGGCTAAGTAACACTGTGTATGCAAGACTCAGATTTGGATAGCTCACTTTTCATTGAAACTGTTGATTCCTGTCTTTGTATGTGGCTAAAATACAAATATTCCCTTTGTGTATCTTACCACTCACAAGCGGGATGTCTACAGCCGGATTGCAGCCAAAAGATCCCTGCCTGTCTTGTCTTGATCTGGGTGGACTTAATCACACTCACAAGGGAATGTGAGCAAGGAAAAACAGACAAATGTTGAGATTTTGATCAACACCAAAACTTTTCTTAAACATTTTTGATACGTCCACTCGTAAGAATATAACAAAAGGTATACTTTGCATACTGATTAACAAACATTAAGTCTATCCATGAATTGTGGCCCAGCAGCACAACGAAGTGTTTGAAGAACTGCATTAGAGAGATTAGATAAGAAGGTTCACTTTTAAATGCCGAAAACCACAGGGTCACGTTCACAACCAATGACAACATTTACACAACTACATCTAACAAATACCTCAGATATTTGAAGTGTGTGTTTGTATGCTTGTGTGAAAGAAAGAGAATGAGGAGACTAATGGCAGCAGCAGATACCACCATCAAAGCCCATATGGTGCAAATGATACCTGGTCTCCGAGTGCTGTGACTGCTGGAGTTAGTTAAAGGTGTGGTTGGGCCACCATGATGTCATCCTGCCCCAAGGTTCTCTGATAAAATGGGCTGTTACGGCTGATCTCCGCTGCCTCCCTCTAAGGAATGAAGTTCTGGGAATGTTTGCAGTGAAAGACTGTTACCCTAGGGAGACTGGCTGTCTACAGCAGGTTTTATTGGCACTGAGAGGGTTATAGAGACACGTAGATAGGCCCATACAGAACAACAAAATCCAGCAGAAAAAAAATGTAATGCATTAAACAGCAAATTCTGTAACACTCCACTCAAATCATTATTTTATCAAATGACCTATTGCTCCTGAAAGAAAAACTGCGTAGACAGCAGTTTTGTTAGTGAATTCTCTTTCTCACACACAATTTATTGTATAAATGATCTCACACATTGCACATGGTGCATTGGAGGAAGAAATTTGTTTTGTTTCTTTGCATGCATTTCAGATCTTTCTGCGCATCTTTTCAAAGATGGAATGCAAAATGAAAGGAATGTGATCTTCATTGCAGCATAACTGGTGTGAAACAACTAGCTGAAGTTCTTTTTTTAAGGAAAAAACAGCGTTCAGGCATCCCGCACAGTCAGATAGAGCAGATACAGGCACACTGAACAGGGTGACATCATACCTTTAAAATCTGAAGGCGCGGCCGCCGGTATAACGTCAGCCTGAGACGCACTCGCTCAAACAGACCGCGTTACCCCCTCTTTGATACTTTACCAATTAAGGATCTCGCATTAAAGGCAGGGAGGACAGACGCAGACAGAGAAGACCAAGGGGTGTCACCAGTGTGTCTTCTGGAGTTCAGCGAACAAGCATTCCCTGCAGGGAGACTCGTCCGGTCCGGTCCGGGAGGGTGGTACAGTGAGATTTCTGCACAGTGGTACAGTGAAGTTTACTCTCTGCCGCTCGTGCCACACGCAAACTCTACAGGGATACAGAAGAGGCAAGAATTGTTTCAAGACGATCAGCACTAACCGTGAGTTATGTTTCGATTCAGAATTACAATGCTGCGGGGCACGTTTTCCCTTGTATTTTGGGATGTTGAGCTTCTTTTGCTTGTCGGAGTGCCTGTTGTTGCTACGAGCAGAAAACTTGCATTCTGTTTTTGTGCGATCTCTAAATTACTCTAAATTAATTCATTAGGGTACACAAACGCCTTGTGTAGCGGAAAGGGTGTAGCTCGTGTGTCTTTTACTTTGCAAAAGCAAATTAAATGACTGGGTGTCCATATATTGCGTACATGGAAGTGCACTGTATGCACGACATGTGAGGGCGTGCATATTGCATTACAAAGCGTTGTAATCCGATTTTTGGAATTTATGAAATGGGAGACAGATTTAAACAAAACAAAACATTAAAGTAAGTAAATTAACTCTGAATAGCAGGGCCAAATCTCTTTGTATGGCGGTCCAAACAATCATATGACAATATTTAATTTATATTAATGACATAGCCTATATTATTTCTCTCTTTCCGGAAAGCACTGTAAGGTGTATCAATCCGATGCTGTACGGAGTTATTGGCGCATCACTCCTGTAATCTAATTAAGGCCTCCTCACCAAATAAGGGAAAATATGGAAAAGGTCCGCTGCGCGCGTTCATCCTTTGATGTGAGAGTTGCGCGCGCCCCCCCACGCTCGAGGAGAATCATGCACAGAACATCGCGACCTCACCTGCGTAAATCAGTGAGATTAAAACCACTTTTATTTTTGATATTTATTTTCTCTAGATGTGAGTGATTCACATTTAACTATAATATAAAACTTTAGTGCTCTGAATAGCAGCAATAGCAAAGCCACATCCTGTTGACATGAGAACCTTAAAAATACCCACAATGCCATTCTCCCGTTCGAAGTGTAATCTGTGCCTTTCAATGGTGCAGAGATGATGCATATAAGCATTTGCGGTTTATGTGGGTTTACTAAACCTTCTGCATCGCGTGCCATCTTAACTTATGTTTTGACAACTATGCGTCCTCAGATGAACCCTTAAAGTCAGAAAATATGTTGACAACTTTCCCAGAAACGGATATGATCTTAATTTTCTTCAGATATATCTTGACGATTTGTAACTTGTTGTTTATCTGTTAAATGAGTGACTCATTGCTGATTATCATATTCTCAACCAACACATATAATGTCATTGCTGTTAACAACTGGCTCTTGTCATTCACCTTATTACGTTTTGCAACAAACTTCAAAAGCAAATTCAGTTTATTTAATCTAGTAGGCCTACCCAACTCAGAACACCCCTGTAACTCGGTCTGTAATACTTAGTTTTTCCTGCAGATGACGCCAAACTACAACATGGGCTAGATTTAAGCTAAAATGATTGACTTGTTTGTTCATCTTTTGTGTTCTGAGTGACTGGCCTGTTTGCATTGCAGTCTTATGAAAAAGAACATTGGTGATGCTTACTTGTAAATAAAAGACATTGAAGCATACTGTATTACAGGGAATATGAATAACCTGTTTAAATGCATTTAATAATCCTGACATGTAAGAGTTTAGGTTAAAAATCTGTGATGAACTGTGCAAACATTTTATAACATCATAAGATAAAATCTGAAACGAGGAGTTGAACTAGAACTATGACATGTTAGAATGTGTGGTTATGTAGATGCTTTATGGTGGTGGTGGGGGGGATGGTGGTGTTGGGTATGGTGCTCGAGAGGAGAGCCAGGGGCCGTCAGCGGTTCATTACAAGACGGGCATTCCACAGATTCTCCTGGAGAGACAAATGAAAAAAAGTCCAAAGGGAAACATTCTTTTTGGATTGTGTCCTCGCTCACTGTTTTGGCTCAGTTGCCTTATTTAGTAAAATGCTGATTAGAAACCTGCCCTATAAATTGTTCTGTTTTATGAGTTTCTGAGATATTTATATGTACGCCTTAGGTATTTAACTAACTGTTTAAGACACAGAAAGTTTAGACATCTTGACAACTTGACTGTAAAATGTGATCAGAAATGTAAAAGACATCAATACATAGTAGTATATTGTCGATTGCTTTAGAAATTTAGTGTGCTATATACAGTAGGCCAATGTAAAAACACAGAAAGTAAAAAATAATAATTCTGATTATAATGACAATGTTTTCTTTGACACGTTTTCTTGGTAGTAGCTACATGAAGAGAAAGCACAACATTAGGGAGGGGATGCATTCAAATACACCACACCAATATTTGATTCTGCAATCACCCAAGCCAAATATTGTTTCATATGACACATGTTCTCAAATATTGTGTAATAGGCTATATCAACCAAGCTTTTGTGCTGTCAGTCAGATTTCACTTACAGATCAATAAATGAACGACACAATGACACACATTTATTCAGCAGCTTTCAGAAAATTGTTAAATAAACGATTTATTTTGTGCCTAAGAGAATTTTTATGTGAATTGTCCAGGTACTAGTCAGGTAATGATTTACACGTAAAAACATAATTAAGTTAAAGTACAGCAAAGCATTTTAGTCTGATTTAGTAAAATATCTATCCCTCTTTATTGTAATTTTTTAGAAACATCGGAAAGAAGAGCACAGCAATTGTACAATTTCCCCAGACTCCACCCAAAAAGCGAGACAGCGAATTAGTGCGGGAGACCCGAGTCGATAAAAATGAGTCAACACCCACGCCTCAGCCAGTCGAGCGCCGCCGCTCCCCTATCCAACGCTTCACTCGCCCAGGACAAGGACGCAGAAATGCCCGCTACAGAGAAAGATCTCGCCGAGGACGCGCCATGGAAGAAGATCCAGCAAAATACGTTCACGCGTTGGTGCAACGAGCATCTGAAATGTGTCAATAAGCGCATAGCGAACCTTCAGACGGACCTGAGCGATGGGCTCCGGCTCATCTCGCTTCTGGAGGTGCTCAGTCAGAAGAAGATGTTCCGCAAGTACAACCAGCGCCCCACGTTCAGACAAATGCAGCTGGAAAATGTCTCTGTGGCTCTGGAGTTCCTTGACAAGGAGAATATCAAACTGGTGTCCATAGGTAAGTGTACTTTAGGATTTCACTACCTTTATGGACCCCACACTCTTAAACATTTAACTTTTCGGGTTTTTTTTGTAAGTCACTGATTTAACAATGATGCCTCATAAAAAGTTACAATATAATGTGTGGGTTTTGTTCCCCCCCGCTTTTCTTGGATTCATTATGATCCCACATTAGCATGACCAACAAACAGGGCATGAAATTTTTGGCAGGCCATAAAATAACGGGAAAGTATGTAAATGAAGGCCTTGCTGGACACGGTCCGCATTGTCTACACTTGCATCGTTACTTATCTACTCGAGGCTCTGTTTTGCTGAGGACGGTACTGAAAATATATTACATTAGCTGCCTTTGTGTTTGATAATCTGACAAAGTGAGTAACCAAACTCCTTACAAGCAACTCTGTTGTAAGTCCAACCCCATAAGACTGCAGACATCGTGGCGGATAGTTTTTTTTAGTTTAAGCATAGATTTAACGCTGCATTGCACTAAATGATCCGAACCAAACTTTGCGGTTTGCATCAACTTTTGTATCAAACTTGTTGCAGTAACACGGCTGCAAAACACAGAGGGTGGGGAACTTTTCTCTCAGTGGAAACGTTTGCCTTCTCCAATAGAGATTTAACGGGATGGTCTGTTGTTTTTTTTATTCCTGACACGTTTTATCGGTGTTTTTTTATTTCTCTGTGGTGTTCAACAGAACAGTCGGACTTAACTGTACTATGTTAATGTCGCTCTATGAGGACACGCCTTCCTCCTTAACTCCTGTGAGGACAAACCTATGAAAGTTAAAATGGCTGTTTTTGTGGTATATGTTTAAAAGGGGAGACTATGGTAACACAAGATTGCTTGTGTTAGAAATGTGCAGGAACTGTTCCTTCCTTCATTCAATGCTGATTTTCGATGATTGATTACGTAACACAGTGACACGCCCTCTAGCTCCGCTTCAGAGTGTTATGTGCTACATCTTATATTCAATTTAAGTGACAAATTGGATTTGGCTGGATTTGTATGAATTAATCCCATGACAACATTGTTTTTACAGTGTCTACATTCATTTAATATTTAATTTTTATTAAACGATTACGTTTTATTTTTCATTTAGGTATCAGTCAATGACCGTCTCCTCAAATTATTGCCATCCTTTAATATTAGTCTATATCTAGTTCACTCTAAATCTATGTTTTTAGAAATGTTTGATTATAATATCTTCTGGATGCCCCAGCTTGAATCAGGTGTGCCACAGCAATAGCTCGAAGCCTTTTATCTTAAAGGGACAGTTCACCAAAAAAAGAACACACTGCCATCATTTATGCACCCTCTTGCCATTTCTAACCTGTAGGACTTTCTTCTGCAGAACACAAAAGAAGATATTTTGAAGAATGTTGATAACCAAACAATGGTGGTAGTACCCATTAACTTGCATTGGTTTTGTGTCTATACAATTCAAGGTGAATGGGTATGCTGCTGTTCACATTCTTCAAAATATCATCTTTTGTGTTGTGCAGAAGAAATAGTCATACAGGTTTGAAGTGACAAGAAGGGGAGTAAATGACTTTTCATTTTATGGTGAGCTATCCCTTTAAAGGTAAAGTTTCCTAGTGGGGCCCAGAGGGTATGAATAAACCTTTTTTGATGTGTTGCAAGCCATGAAATAATATTCAGCAATTGCTTAACAGTTAGTATATAGAAACACTATTATCTGTTACTGTTGCTAATAGAGATGATGAATGTAGTGCTATGGTGTTGGAGATTACTCATACAGATTGTTGTCTGGTATCTTACAGCAATCGATGAGGAATTCTTGTCTCCATGCATATGACTCAGATGCATCCGGAAAAGATGTATATATTGTTAGGAAGGTCTGTGCTTGCCAGCTCTTGCTTTAAATGTTTAGTGACTGGAACTGTTTGTTCATGCTCATGTTCTTTCCACTAAGAACATTTTAAACATGTATTAACGCAAAGTGAACTGCTAAATAAAATGTACCTGTGCTCCCCGGAATGTTTGTTTTAAGCATAAAGGGGTGGTGTATATTTCTCCTGTCATGACAGGCCCCATTTTTTTACGTGTCTTTACTGATACGGCTGCCTGATGCTGTCTAAGGTAAGACTTGTGTGGTGACAGACCTTTGTTTGGGTGGGGCTCATAGAAGGACCTTGGAGTGTGGAGCCATGAGATGCTAATCTATTTCTTCATCTGCTGGGTTGATACCTGGAAGCTGTCAGAAAAGAACTTGAACATGACAGCCCCTTTATCTTGTTTTTTGATATTTAAAAAATATTTGATGGTGTACTGCAGATGCGTTGCGAAATACCCTACGTTCATACGAGATGCTTTTTAGTGCAATGATTCAGACAGCATGAAGACGGAATGGTCAGGATATCTGTCTGTTTAAACTTGTCAAAGTGAACTGCATGTTGAGGCGCATGACTCCATAGTGCTGTGGGCTTTTTTTTTTTTAACTACGCTTTGAAAAGTGATAGATCACCCCCCTCATTTACTCACCTCTTTCCAACCTGTATGACTTTCTTCTGCAGAACACAAAAGATGATATTTGAAAGAATTGAACCGAACAATGATTACGTTACCCATTCCCTTCCAATTGTACAGGCAAATGTTTTTTGGTTACCAACATTACCAACATTCTACAGAAGAAAGTCATGCTTGTTTAAAATGACAAAAGGGTGAATAAATTACAGAATTTTTGAATGAACTCTCTTATTGCAAGAAAAAAACATACAATTCAACATGAGTCTATGGCTGTTCATATATGCATGTGATGCATGGCATGTATGCTTATCAGTCCAGAGGGGCTTCCTGAGGTTCTTGTGTTTTTCTGCCAATGCCAGGATTTCCTGTCCACTTCCAGGCTTGTCTTAAGACAACAGTTCTGAGCTAACTGTGATCCTGAACAGGACTTCTACTTCAAATAATGCAGTCAAGTTAAAATAATAAAAATGTATTGACTTGCTTGTAACAGAGAAATAAACCCGATGCGCTCAAGTGCATATGTGCGTGATTGGTACGTCACACCCTTGCCCACACTGGAAAGCACCCCGTGGCACGTCTCGCAACCCAACCTCAAGGTGGTTTTGCCCTCTTTTTTTGTACCCTCTTCGCCTTTTAAGTTGGTCACACTTGAACCTCCAAAGACCTGCGTAAACAAAAGAACGAGGTGATTTTTGCACTTGAATGACTCTGTTGTGACTAAGAAATGGAAGTTATACTTTGCTGTAAAACTTTTTAAGGTCATTGTGATCCTGCTAGACGGCAGCTGCTTGAAACCACATGAAGACATCTGCCATGTGCTCAATGTTTTCCCAAAAAGTCTTGAGAAGGATGTGAGACCTCAGCACAGACAAACAGAGAAAGGGATGGGTAGGTGGACAGGCTAAATTTGCATGCAGGACGGTTGCATGGCTAATGCAGAGGAATGGTCCGGTTTTTTACTCTCTCAGGCAAAGAATGTGACTTCCTTTTGAGAGCTTAGAAGAAAGGGGGTGGGTAAAGGGGTGTGGACAGCAAATAAGAGGGAAGTGCAAGTATGATAAAGAAAGGGTTGGGTGGGGGGTTCCTAATAGATGTAGTGGCAAAGCACCGCCCGCCAAGCCAATGAAGAATGCATCTCTACAAACTATGGTCTGAATGAGGCTAACTATGCCTTGAGATGGCAGAGATTAAGTCGGTTTTAGAAAAAAAAATCTAGTGCAAACTGCGTGCAATGATCTCTCCACTTAGTTAAGTAGAGATTTTTGTGCACAGTCCTGCTGGCAGAAATTCTGATGGATGGAAAGATTGCTGAACATAACTTTTCTAGAATTTCAGCAATCTAATATAAATACAGACCGACCTCCTTCATTGAGAAACACAATACTGTATGGCTGCATGAAATAAATATAGATTGGGTCTCTAATTTATTTTGCCAAACACAAGCACGTATGAGTCAGTTTTTGATGGGCTCCGATGTAATGAAAATCATATGTATCCTATTTTTTTTTTTATTAGGTGAAGCTAATGCAACTGAGTCTATCCAACCACAGAACAACCAGGCCAAATGACACTCCAGCTCTGTCAATATGGGATTTTACAAAAAGTACTACCACAGCAGTTTTTACTCTTCTAGTCATTTTTTTTTTTTCTCTCTCTCTCTCACATTCACTCACTTACTCATTCTGTCCTCCTGCTCCCTCCCTCTTCTTCTGTAATCAGAAACCCCTGTGTAGGGGAATGGGTGGCCTGCCAGGATCAAGTTTGCTTCTGCCCTTTTAAGGCTAAAAAAACCAAGAGGAACATTTCCAGGGAGAGAGAGCATGAATAAGACTGGAAGGAGGGAGGGAGGGAGGGAGGGAGGGAGGGAGGGAGGGAGAAAAGAAGGGAGGGACATTTGGAAATCCTAGAAAGTAACAGGAAGTTTGCTTGCAGAGTTCACGCACCTAAAATCATGTATTAGATGTTCCCTATATTGGAATAGACTTCAACAGGTTTCCGCTCAGCTCTGGCACATGGTTTTGATTAGAACCTGCAAACACAACAGCCGTTTCATGCTTTCTTAGGTTTCTCAAACTGTAGCTGCTGTAGATAAAGAAACACTGACCACATTTGGTCTCTCACAATGACACCAGTCTGAATGTTTGTCACATGTTAAGTTTTAAAGCGACCATTCCAAATAATGGAGTTGTCAAGGTATAAACCGAGATGCTAAGCATAATGTTTGTCCCAGTCTTTTTTATATGCGGTTACGTTTCAAAAATTACAATTTCTATTTTCTTGTCCGCCATGGATCTCAGTTATTTTGCTCTTAGACGATTTTTACATCAGTAACCAGTAACATTGACATCATTTGCTTAACATTGGCATGTCAATATGTGTTGTGCGCTTACGTGAACGATTTGATGTTTGATAGTTCCTTCTCATCAATCACTGTCATTGTATGGAAAACATGAGAGGAAGTTAATGCTAAAGTAAATTAAAATCCTTGTGATTCTGCTTTGCCTTACTTTGCCATAAAGGTGAAGAAAGGATGTGGGTCAGTGATGTTGAATTTGTCTCCACATACATTCTTGAAAAGACGTCACAGGGCCACGCTCTATGATAAGACCTTTTTGGAATGTGTGCAATTTCCTCTAAATCCCCCTCTATGGTCATGCAGCAAACATGAAGCCACCATGAATGAAAAGTTACTCAATGTATTTTTAAACTGAAGATTTCACACTTTTTGTAAAATCCATCCTTGAATAAACACTCCTCCGCTTGGTGCGCCTTGAAACATCTGCAGTCTGTTATGTTGTTGGGTGTCAGAGGTTGGGGTGGAAGGTCAAGGGTGAGAGCTGATGTCAGAGCACAGCCGAGGTTATTTGGCAGGTCCAGACAGAGGTGAGTCATGGGAATGTGTCTGGGGCAACATCTCCGCTCTGTTCCACTTTGGGTGACTCTCAAACAGGAAGTGCACGACTCACTGTGCCCATCTCGGTCCCTCCCTATCTTAGTCAATCTTGTGTATTTTTGTGCTACTTGATTTGTTCTAGTCATACACTTATACGGTGTGTCTCTCTCCTTCCTATCTCACTGTTCTTTGATTTATTGCCCAACTTGTTTTTTTTTTTGCTGGATGTAAGATTCATGTTTTGGGAATTTGATGAGTTTGGAGCATAAATGGCCATAAAAGGCATGAGTGTTCTGTGTATATGTGTCCTGCAGAGTGTGGTGGGAATGCTTCTGCAACACAACATTCCTGTCATGTTTCATATGTTTGCCATTGTGTGAAGTGCGTCACCAGGTCTGTAAAGCCCCCTCCTGCGCCCACCCCGATTGTACCCCAAAAACATTTCCTCAGTCCATGTCCACTTAGTTTGCTTACATTTGAATGGTCCTTTTTTCTTATTTATGTTTTAGCCTTCTGTCTACACCAAGATGATGTTTTTGTCCTGCAAAAAGGTGTTGTGCAAAAGTGTTAGTGTTTTGTCTTTTAATGAGATTATTCACCCAAAGATGAAAACTCTGTCTTTTACTCACCCTTTTGTCATTTCAAACCTATATGGCTTTCTTTCTTCTGCAGAACACAAAAGCAGATATTCAGAAGAATTTGTAACCAAAAAGCATGGGTCCTTATTGACTTCTATTGTAAGGACATAAAACCAGTGCAAGTTAATGGGGTCCAAAGGGTTTCTGTTACCAACATTCTTCGAAATATCATCTTTTGTGTTCTGCAGAAGAAAGTCATAAAGGTTTGAAGTGACAAGAGAGTGAGTAAATTATTTTTGGTTGAACAATTTCTAACATGGCCATATCCTGAGCTATATATTTAGTGGATTTGTGGGATCGACAAGCCACAACACTGGGATTTTGTCAGGGAGGTCCACTGGGGGCCATATTTATTTTATATGCACCCTACTCACTCAATTTTGTTGCCTTCACATTAACTAAATCCGGGTCCACCCCTTGACTTTAAACAGATGATATGTACCACCATAAGACTATCAATTTGGGCGCTGTTGAAAGCAGATAACCCCCTGAAGGCCAAGAAAACATGCAGAAAATAACAGTGATTGATTTTTGCCATCAGAGTTGCTGCCAAGATGATGTCTGGGTTTGTCTGCATGAGCCCTGCCCTGCCTCGCATTGGTTACAATGTCTGCCTCTAATTCCATAAACAAGCTCGAACATGCTCAAATAACAAGACCTGTTATTCTCTGTCTTCTCTTCCCTGCCACAACATTGAGTTAGACTGTTATAGCCACTCATCATGAGCTATTGAGTTCTGACAACTATGATTTGGTACCAAATTTTCACATGCACACTGCTACCTCTCAGTGCTCTTGTTACAATGGGATGCTACAGGATGTTTCATGAAGGGTTTAGTTGAATCTACAGGATGTTCAACTTAAATCCTCCTTGAGCTGACTTGAGGAGTTTGGCAATGCTAAAACACCCCTTCCCTTTTCCATCCAGCCTTCACCATAATCGCATTTCTCTACGGGTTTATAAACTTAAATATTATTGTCTTGTTCCCCGAGAACATGTCTAGCTTTTTGATCTGCGAGGAAAAGAATGAGATTTAATAGCAGCTTCACCAGAAGCCAAGCTGAATTCCTCTCGACTCTGGGGGTTCGGGGTTTGTAAACCGCACTGGGAGACCAGAGCTAGAAGAAAGTGCAAATATATTATTTAACATGGCAAAACGAGCGTTGCTGGATAACTAAAAAAAGGTCAGGAATAGGATAAAATGTGTTACGCGAGATCTCATAATATACAATGCATTCATTTGAGGTGCATTATGTTCACATAGGTTTCTTTCATCAGAGTTGAAATGTTTTGCTCAGACAGCTAGACTAAAGTGTTGAAATAAAACATTGTGACTTGCCTGTATTTATATTTTGCACAAAAGCTGTGTAACAGAGCAGCTGTATATTAGAAACATGTTTATTTTTGCTCTGCCAATGACAAAACTTCCAAAGAAGTCCATAAGAGGATCAGTGAGTGTTGAAGAGCAACCCGTGGACTGACAGCCTGTCTAAAACATTGATAACCATAACAATAATTATATTACCATTCACACCATTTTCACTCAACAATGAAGGCTACTGGTATTGAAATATTACTACTTTGCAACAGTTATGTTCGTGCTAAGCTAGCACTGTGCAGTTTTAAATGCGTGAGCCCTTTAAAATAGACTGGCTGTCAATATTAACAGGTAGCAATAGTCACAAATTTTTGAATTTTGCAACTGTGAACAGGTTCATAGGAAAACTGTATCTTCGCCACCATATCGTTTTATATGTATATATAGTTAGTAGCACACGTTGTTTCCACTCCCCTGTGACATTAACTGCAAACTCCGTAGAGAATGTGTCAGTTAAAACAGGAAGTTGCGCTGCCCCACCCTGCCTCAGGGGCACAAGAGTGCGATCACTGAACAATTATCAATGATATCTTGATTTCAAAATCTTGATTCTCTTTCTAGTTTGGTTTAGGCCTCTCTGCTATAGGCCACATACACACATTCAGTGTATGCTGACCTCTTGTGTGTTGCATACAGAGAGATAATTTTGTAAATGCCATGAACGAATTTTCTAATTTCTTGTGGTTTAAGACATCTCGCATGCAAGCATATTACCACATGCTGAATGGGCATGTGCTTTTGTTAGAGTGAGAAATGGCATGGGAGAGAGGAATTGTGATAGAGTTGTATGCGAGAGGGGAGGAATGTTTTCAGATCTTTTTCTTGACACCGGGTGGATTAACTGCAGGAGAAGACTGCATATAAAAGACTATCAAAAAGAAGAAAGTGTATAAGCACTTCCTGCAAGCAATGGTTTTGTTCCGAAATGATCCTCAGATCTTGCCAATGCATTAGTCTGTTCAATATACTGATGCTTATTAATATCGTTGTGCCAGCTATAGGATTGTGCCAAAGTAGATATTTATTGCCGATGCAAGATTTCCAGTTATTACAGACCACTTTCAGTATTGCAACATGATCCACCATCTTGTGAAATGACTGAATGATAAAGAACACATCAGTGCTCTCATTTTTAAGATTTGTTTTGCCTAAATCACAGGGGCTTTGTTCATATGGTGTCCATTTGTTATGATAGTAATGACTTAAACATCACCTTAATGCCAAAAACATATGTGAGAAGTCATTATGGAAGAAAAACATTTTTTTTTTGACATTTTGCACATAGATCTGTCGATCCATGACAACTCGCCATATTGAGGCATTACTGTAAGCTGCGATTTATACATTCATGCATATGCTTTGTCGCTCAATTCATAGCTGTGGATGCAGCATAAGCATGCATTATTATATTTATACACCGCTTTATGTATGATGTTGCAGTCTCGTTGTTTCCTTAAACAATTAAACTTGAAATCAATCTGACCATTAGAGCAAAATGCATTTCCCAAAATCCAATTTTAATTGATTTCAGGCTCCATACGGATATGGTTTGGAAACTTTAGAAGTTTCAAGTTTGTAAAGATCATATTTTATTGTGTTTTGCTGTTCGGACTGCAAACAACTCCACTGATTGAATGGATGAAACAAAATTAGATTTTTCCTTTCTTCATTTACCTGCCCATAGCCCCAATGCTTCTTTCAGCATTCCCTGTGTAACCCTGTCCTGTCTTCCCTCTTTGCTACAGACAGTAAGGCCATAGTGGATGGGAACCTGAAGCTGATCCTGGGTCTGATATGGACTCTTATCCTGCATTATTCTATCTCTATGCCCATGTGGGACGAGGAGGAGGAGACCGAAGAAAGCAAGCAAAAGACGCCCAAGCAGAGGCTGCTCGGATGGATCCAGAACAAGCTGCCCGAGCTGCCCATCACCAACTTCAGCAGGGACTGGCAGTCAGGGAAAGCCCTTGGTGCACTGGTGGACAGTTGTGCTCCAGGTGAGTTGATGGATCTGGAGTGGAATCAGAGGGGTTTAACGCTCAAGCAAATTCACTCACTTTCTATAGTGAATCTGGGGTAACATTTGTGTTTTGGTGGGCAGGTCTGTGTCCTGACTGGGATTCATGGGACCAGACAAAGCCTGTGGATAATGCCAGAGAGGCCATGCAGCAGGCTGATGACTGGCTTGGTGTTCCTCAGGTACTTTTATAGTTCACTCCTTTAAATATTTGCTGTAATTTTCTTGCTTCTGTTATGAGTAACCGTTTTTAGCTACTAGTCACTAAACCCATTACAGAATGAAATGTTCCTGAGCCTAAACCTGGTGCAAACACATTTCTATGCCGCCATAACGGTAGATTTGTGGTTTTCTACATGACCCGAATTGAAGAGGAAACCACGAATCAAACCACAAAAACGGGTGATCTGTGAGACTTACAGTAATCAAGTAAAATCGCTCTGTCACGCCACTTCAGCTTAGTCACACCTGTACAGTTGCCATTTTACATGATCGGTATTGTCATCACCTGTTACTGAAACAACATACATAATTTATTTTCCCGTGTTCTGAAAAACAAGCAAAATAAGGAACTAGGAGTCAAATGGCTTTGCCATTTTCACCACCGATGTACCCGAAACTACCCACAATGTTTTTTTTGTCATGCTGATTGTGTGCCAGACGTGGCATGTTGCGTGCCATCAGTAGCGCGTGTGGTTAGGTGTTTTTCCGTCCTCAGGTTGCGAGTCACTATGATACAGAAAGCGTTTCTCGTATGTTTGCCACTTAACACAAACCTCTCGTTGCTAGGCAGCATTCAGCGTGCAATGAAAAATGACGGTTACATTGTTTGGTTGAGTTAAATCCATTGATCTAACTCAGAACTATAAAATTGGTCAGTGCTCGCCACGGTCTTCGTTTAAACTCATCCGGTGTTTTTTTTTCCCTCCAGGTGATCACCCCAGAAGAAATCGTTGATCCCAATGTGGACGAGCATTCTGTTATGACTTACCTGTCTCAGTTCCCCAAAGCCAAACTAAAGCCAGGTGCCCCCCTGAGGCCCAAACTCAACCCCAAAAAGGCCCGGGCTTATGGACCAGGTAAACTGCCAACAGTTGCTTGAAGTACACTTAACTTTATTAGTGCATTGGAAATAAAATAGCCAAAAGTGATGTCTGACATATTGTATGATTTGAGAGAGAAAAAATGTTAAAAAAAGAATTTAAGGAGACTTGGCAAATAAATGTGTAAAGTTTTAAAGGCATAGCTTAGGAGAATGACTATACAAGAGGATCAAGAAATGTCAATAACTGATAAAATTGTCAACGTATGCTTATAACCTATAATCCTGATATGCTGATGTTTGCTTTTACGCCAAATAATTTTGTCAGATGAATACCTTAAGTTGAGTGTTTTGTCCATTTTGTACCACACATGGTTTAATGTAACCTGGGGGGGGACATTACAAGCAATTATACACCCAGACATCACTTTTGGCCACCACTTGTATGTCATTTTAAGTCAAATTGTTGTTGTTGGAAAGTAAACCTCTATGGGTGTTTGTTTTGTGGCATGCAGGTATTGAGCCCACAGGTAATGTTGTGATGAAGAAAGCTGTGTTCACTGTGGAGACCATCAGTGCTGGCCAGGGTGAGGTGCTGGTTTACGTGGAGGACCCCGCTGGCCATCGCGAGGAGGCGAAAGTCACAGCCAATAATGACAAAAACCGCACCTACTCAGTATTCTATGTACCTAAAGTCACTGGTCAACACAAGGTTCCCTTAGTCTTTCTTAAAAAGAAATATATATATTTTCATATATGGATTGGTGACTTAAGGGACTGACATCTTACCCATTTCTGGTCTCCTAGGTGACGGTGTTGTTTGCAGGGCAACACATCTCTAAGAGCCCATTTGAAGTTGATGTGGGAATGGCACAGGGAGACTCCAGCAAGGTCACTGCGCAGGGTCCAGGCCTTGAGCCTGCAGGGAACATTGCCAACAAGACCACATACTTTGATGTCTACACAGCTGGTATATGCCTTAAATAGTAGTATGAAGTATTTTACTTCTTTTGCTTGAACCTTGTCCCTCAGTTAAACCCAGAATTGGAATTAAGGTCTTTATAAGTACAAAAGTACTGTAAGAAAATCTTACCCAACCAATTCTCTCTCAGGTGCAGGAATAGGAGAGGTTGAGGTGGTCATTGTTGACCCCAGTGGGAAGAAAGACACCGTTGAATGCACTGTTGAGGATAAGGGCAACAGCAGCTACCGATGCACCTACAAGCCCACCCAGGAGGGCCAGCACATCATCTACATCACCTTTGCTGGAGGACAGATCTCAAAGAGCCCTTATACAGTTCACGTAGGAGAGGGTAAGAGGACTTTAAGTGTGATAGGCAGGAAAAGGAAGTAGGTAAGGAGGTTAAACAAAGAGTTTAATGAGACATGGAAAGACCATTTCCGCTACTGTATGAATAGTGTATGACTTTAGATAAGCGTTTGGTTTTTATCTGTCCTTGCTACTTGTTGTTTTTCTGTCTTGCTTGCTTTTCCTCAACTGTTTTTCTTTACTGCCAGTTGTGTCTCTCTTTTGAAGGACGGCTGTCGTCTACATCCACTGGTATCTCTCCTTCCCTCTTTGGAGCTGCCTCCTTTTGGCTTTCGATGTCATTTCCTGTTTCCTAGGATTTGTGTTGGGTACCCGACCTGCTGCTTTACTGTCAATGTCCTTTTGTTTTCATGTTCCTCTGCATATTGTATAATGTAAAGGGTTTATTGCTTATCCAACTGGATGACATCATATTGGCTCACTGGTCATACAAACACGAATCTATAAGTGCCCATATAAGTGCTAATAGCTGTTGCTTGCACAAGAGATATAGACTGTGTAGGGAATGTCATCCATGGCATGGGAAACCAAACAAAATTCCAGGGACACAATTATGTGAAACGGAGCTTTTAAAATAGCATTTTATTATCAGACCCTTGCCACCAGTACTGTACAGCAATCTACAGTCATTCTTGCACATGCACTTCCTCTTGTAAGGCTGTTTGGGTCAAGAATGAGCAATACTTGGTATCTTTCTCTCAATATGTTAAGTGTTTCCTGTCTAGCGTTTAAAGAGCAGACATAGCCACGGTTTTAACACAACTGAAGTTTTATCGATAGCATGTCGAATACCACAAAAAATAATCTTCCTTCAGCCTTCTGAATGCCTTTGCCCTTAGACCTCTATTGTAAGTGCAATAACGTAAATAAGATATTTAATTGTAATATTACAAACTGAGGAGAATTTTCATTTACTGCAAATTGTACTGACTTGGTTATTTGTTCTCACCAGCCTGTAATCCAAGCCTGTGTAAAGCAAAGGGTCGTGGTCTTCAGCCTAAAGGTTTGAGAATCAAGGAGACTGCAGAGTTCAAGGTTTACACCAAAGGGGCTGGAACTGGAGAACTGAAGGTGACCATCAAAGGACCAAGTAAGTAAATGCCACACCACAGTGCTATAACCTCCTGTACTTTGCCTTGTTATATTTTATGGTGTTCTACGGTACTGGGCTGTGTTAAGTTGATCTTAAAGCCATTGTCACCAATGGAGCTACGATCATCGTAGGCTTACGATGCTTTTGGGAAACGCAACCCAGTTTTATAAACTGTTAACTCAACTATTGTTTGTTACACAGAGGGCCTTGAGGAGCCTTGTAAGAAGAAGGATCTTGGCGATGGAGTGTACAGCTTTGATTATTACCCCACCACACCTGGAAATTACATCATTACAATCACATGGGGTGGACAGCACATCCCACGCAGGTAACCCTTTATAATACATTATAATAACATTTTGAATACTTATCTGCTTAATGTCCTGTAGAACAAATGTAAAGAGAATTCCCCCCCCCCCCCCTCTTTAGTCCATTTGAGGTGAAGATTGGTACTGAAGCAGGTCCACAGCAGGTGAGGGCATGGGGTCCGGGACTGGAGAGCGGTGTAGTGGGCAAGTCTGCTGACTTTGTGGTGGAAGCCGTTGGAGATGATGTGGGCACTTTGGGTAAGTTTGCCTTATTTTTGGCTGTACATGGCTTTTGGTATCATATCTATTTGTGTTTGAAACTTAAATCCAAATTTTGGAAATTCTCCAATCAGGTTTCTCAGTGGAGGGCCCGTCCCCGGCTAAGATTGAATGTGACGATAAGGGAGATGGCTCCTGCGATGTGCGGTACTGGCCCACAGAACCAGGCGAATATGCGGTGCATGTGCTTTGTAAGAACGAGGACATCCAGCTCAGCCCATTCATGGCTGAGATCGAGCCAGCTCCAGGAAAAGACTTCTTCCCTGACAAGGTATCTGATCTGTTCTTTATACTAGGAAACATTTTGTTACAATTGCTACTTCAGTGTAAGTGGGTGAGGTTGATTTGTGGTCATTCATGTGTTTCTTATTACTAATTCAGGTGAAGGCTTATGGTCCAGGTCTGCAGGCCAGTGGCCTTGCAGTTGGTAAACCTGCAGAGTTTACTGTGGATGCCAAACTAGGTGGCAAAGCTCCACTGAAGGTTCAAGCTCAGGTGTGACTGCTCTCTGAATCTGTGACTTGTGAATTTATTTAGAAATTAATGTCCCAAGCTTACAATCTGTTGCCCTTTCAGGACCGTGATGGAAACCCAGTGGATGTGCAGGTGAAAGATAATGGTAATGGGACGTACAGCTGCAGCTACACCCCTCGCAAACCAATCAAACACACTGTGATGGTGTCATGGGGCGGAGTTAACATTCCAGAGAGCCCATTCAGGGTCAGTAAAAAAAAATTGCATACAAATATTTAGGATGATTGAATTTGAATTACTAATGACATTGTGCTTTCTCTTTGTTTGTGTAGATGAACATTGGAGCTGGATGCCATCCCAACAAGGTGAAAGTTTCAGGACCTGGAGTGGCCAAGACGGGCTTGAAGGCATTCGAGCCCACATACTTTACTGTGGATTGTGCCGAGGCCGGACAGGGTAAGCTTTACCGACCACTTCACACAGAATGTGTGTCTGCATTTTTTTCTGCTGCGTTTCTTGTTTGTAATTTAATGTAAACGTCCTAGACTGACATCTTTGTACACAACACCTCTTTGAGAGCCTGTGGTTTTGGTCATGCTCAAAATATAGCACAGCATCTTGAACCGTATTGCTTAAATATTCAGACTCACAAACCTAGCAAATGTTTTTCATTTCTAGGAGACATCAGCATAGGCATCAAATGTGCTCCTGGAGTGATGGGACCTGCTGAAGCTGACATCGATTTTGACATCATTAGAAATGATAATGACACGTTTACTGTTAAATACACGCCCCCCGGAGCTGGCAGCTACACCATTATGGTGCTGTTTGCTGATCAGGTAACAGGAATCCGATGTGTTTGTATGATTGTTGGTTCAGCAGGATTCCATCCATTTAAACCCTCCTGTTGTGCAGGCCATTCCCATGACACCCATCAGAATCAAGGTTGATCCCTCTCATGATGCCAGCAAGGTTAAAGCTGAGGGACCTGGACTCAACCGCTCTGGTATGTGCAGGGTGATGTAATGAATCATTTTAATAATGCTAAATGATATTCAGTGTAAAGTTTATAGTTTGGTGTTGATGATAGGGTATTGGAGTCTCACTCATGAAACTCGAGTGGTACGTAAGATGGAGGTCAAACAACACTGATCTTTGATGTGTTCCTCTAAATGCATTTGGTAATCCTTTTCTGTTTTCATTTAAGGTGTGGAGTTGAACAAACCCACTCACTTCACTGTGAACACGAAGGCAGCAGGTAAAGCCAAGCTTGATGCTCAGTTCACTGGACCCAACAAGGGAGATGCGGTCCGTGACTTTGAAATCATCAACAATCATGACGGCACCCACACTGTTAAATACACACCTGTCCAACAGGTGAGAATTCTGAATTATGTCCTTATATCTGGACAAAACATGGTTTTATTAAATTAAATATGAAATGAGAACTGATGGATTTTTTTGTTTATTAGGGTAATATGGGATTGAATGTCACCTATGGCGGTGATCCCATTCCTAAGAGTCCATTTGCTGTATCTGTTGCCCCCTCTCTGGACCTCAGTAAAGTTAAAGTGGCTGGTCTTGGAGACAGTACGTCATCACATTCCTTTTCCATTTTGTGACCGATTAAGCTAGACTTACTCTATCCATGTTCACATGTTTCGTTCACCAGATGTTCATTTCCTTGCTTTCCTGTTTAGAAATGACAGTTGGAAAAGATCAAGAGATCACAGTCAAGTCCAAAGGTGCGGGAGGTCAAGGCAAGGTTGCTGCTAAGATCACCGGTCCATCTGGTAAATCTGTGCCTTGTAAAGTTGAGCCAGGCCTGAGCCCGGAGACTAGCCAGGTCCGTTTCATCCCGAGAGATAAAGGACCCTATGAGGTTGAACTAACCTACGATGGAGCACCTATACCTGGCAGTCCATTCCCTGTAGAAGCCGTTGCACCCACTGACCCATCTAAGGTAAGATAGTTTGCTCAACCAAAGACTTTATAAGAAATATTATTACAAGTTTAACTGGAAAAAGGCGTCGGAAAGATGTTAAATTGGAGCATTTATTTTATAAACTGTAATTTAGTTAATATTGCACAGCTTATTGTTGTGTTGGGTGTTATCCAGGCTCCAAGACAGGCGGAACAAATATATTCTTTCACTCCTATCCCCATGGCTTTTCTCATGTGTAGGTGAGATGTTCCGGACCGGGTCTGGAGCGTGCCAAGGTTGGCGAGACAGGGAAGTTTGTGGTTGACTGCACGAATGCCGGTCCTGCCGAGTTGACTATTGAGATCATCTCAGACAATGGCACCGAGGCAGAGGTCCATATTCAGGACAATGGAGATGGGACGTACACGATCACCTACATCCCTCTCTACCCTGGAGCTTACACTCTCACCATCCGCTATGGCGATCAAGATGTGCCAAACTTCCCAGCCAGGCTCAATGTGGAGCCTGCTGTGGAAACCACTGGTGTCAAAGTCTTCGGACCTGGAGTAGAAGGCAAAGGTATTGTGACTTGTTTTTGAGATTGTGATGTTTCTGCAATACCTTGTATATTTGCTTTATTTGGTGTTCTTTACTTGTAGGAGTTTTCCGGGAGGCTACGACAGATTTCACAGTGGATGCTCGTGCTCTCACCAAAACTGGAGGCAATCACATCAAGACTTGCATCAACAACCCATCTGGCAACCGCACTGATGCTCTTATCAATGATCTTGGAGATGGCACTTACAAAGTGGAGTACACTCCTTATGAAGAGGGTGAGAGTTTTGCAACCACTTTACATTTCTTTAGCACCATAATATTTAGTAAACATTTTCTAATGTTTTTATGCTGTTGTTCTGTTCTATGTGTTGACTAGGCATGCACAGCGTTGAGGTCTCCTATGACAGCAGCTCGGTTCCCAAGAGCCCATTCCGTGTGCCTGTGACCGAGGGTTGTGACCCAGCACGTGTACGTGTACACGGCCCAGGACTTCAGTCTGGCATCACTAACAAACATAACAAGTTTACAGTGGAGACTCGGTGAGGATCAAAATGCTCTGTGTCAGATCACAATTGTGGCTACAGTAGATCTGACCACCTAATTTCTTTTCTTTTTTTTTAATGCAGTGGGTCCGGTACGGGTGGACTAGGCCTGGCTATGGAGGGACCTTCCGAAGCCAAAATGTCCTGCACTGACAACAAAGATGGCAGCTGTTGTGTGGAGTACATCCCATATGAGGCAGGAACATACAACCTCAATATTACCTATGGAGGTCAACCAATCACTGGTCAGTGTTTCTGCAAATCTCGCTAAATGGTTGTGGGATACTTGGATGATTGCTTCATGTGCTGTTGTATTGTTCCACAGGAAGTCCATTCTCCGTTCCTGTTTATGACACAGTGGATGCGACTAAAGTGAAATGTCTCGGTCAGGGGCTTGGAAACAATGTGCGTGCCAATATCCCACAGGTGTTTACTGTGGATGCAAGCAAAGCTGGAGTTGCTCCCTTGCAGGTCAGAGTGCAGGGACCCAAAGGTAAGCTTGCAGTCCAGAAACGTGTTTAAGTGCTTGTTTTGAATTTTAAAGTAGATTTTTACGGTCATGTAGGTGTTGTGGAGCCTGTCGAAGTGGTGGATAATGGTGACCAGACTCACTCAGTCACTTACGTTCCCACTCGTGAGGGACCTTATTCTATTAATGTCCTGTATGCTGATGAGGAGATCCCGCAGAGGTATGTGCACTTTTTACGATGCTAAATACATCCAACATATGGCACCAATTGGATGTCAATAATATTAATTTAAAAATGGCATAGTGTCATGAAATTGTCATAGTATTGGAAGTTCGACTATAAAAGTTAACATCATGATCGCTCTAGTGCATTCCTAAACTCCCTTGCTGTTTACTCGCTCTCTCACACACTCTTCTTTTCGTTTCTTCAGTCCTTATAAGGTGAAGGTTCTGCCTACTCATGATGCTAGTAAGGTTCGTGCCAGCGGTCCTGGTCTGAATACCACCGGCGTGCCTGCCAGTCTGCCTGTGGAGTTCACCATTGATGCCAAAGATGCAGGAGAGGGACTCTTGGCTGTCCAGATCACTGTGAGTAGATCGCTACCACTCTTTACGATCAATCACTGTGTCACCTCTGAAGTAACTTTGGCTCATTAAAAACATCCAGTAAATCCTAAAACTTTTATACATCATTGTTCTGTTCATTCAGGACCCTGAAGGGAAGCCAAAGAAGGCCAACATTCGTGATAATCAAGATGGGACCTACCTTGTGTCCTACGTACCTGACATGACCGGCCGCTACACCATTCTCATTAAGTACGGTGGTGATGAGATCCCATACTCTCCATATCGTATCAGAGCTCTGCCCACAGGAGATGCTAGTAAATGCACAGTCACAGGTATGTACTGTTCAGATCTGTGGTTTAGAAGTCTCTATTGCAGAATAATTATATAAAAATATCTTGTTTTTAATAGTCTTAAAGTCTGACTGAATACACGATGATAGAGGGGTCAGAAAAATCCTGTGGTTTTGGAACCGTTGGAAATGTTTTGATGGCTCTTTAGTACTTTTTGAGCCATTGCTCAGTGTTATCTTAACCCCTTTCTTTTTTTTTTTTTTTTTTTTGTCTGTGTACTATTCAAACTTGTTTGTGTATTCACAAAGTTTGTGTACCTGCTCTCAACTTCATTTCCCACCCAGATGCACCTACTGTTGTGCAGCGCTGCTCACATTCCCCTCACAAGCACCTCATTCCTTCACTTCTGTTTATTTTTTGTGCACATTTGTGGTATTGTGCTCTGATTGTTACTTGTTCACTTTTTTGCACTGCTTCACCATCTCAGTCTCAATTGGAGGTCACGGTTTGGGTAAGCGCTTGAATAAAGCTATAGTCTTCATTTGGTTATGCATGCAGAATTGCACTTGTACCTTGAGCTAAAAACATCCTTTTTTTCTTTGACTGTCCTGGACATTCACTATATTGTACTTGTAGCACAAGGCTAAGTTGTTTAGCATAATTCTTTTTATAGGTGTTTCTTATTGAAAATGGATTATATATTAACTTTCTGTCTTTGATCTAATGGGTATTTATTTGCAGGGGGACTAATCACTAACTGACTGTAATATGCCTGTATAGTAGAATGTGTATTTACTTATTTCCAGCTTGTACATTTCTTTTATATTACTAGTTGCATTGATTCGATTTTAGATCTGGAAATTAAGGTAACAGACCAACAGGACAGTGGATCCTTTTTATGGTCACACAGTAAAGGAAAAGTCTAGATAACACTTACCAATTTTGCTATTTAGGTTTAGATCTTAAAAAACGGACCCCACTTCTCCAAACCCATCTGTTGCCTTGATGCTCCAGATATTTGCATCTAGTGCATGGTTGAATGTAACCGTAGAGGGATGGCTACTAAACTCCCTAATAACAAGACATCAGCCTGCCTTTTATGAGTTACTAAACTGTTCTTTCTAACTCTGCAGGCGCTGGAGTTGGTCCAACCATTCAGATTGGAGAGCAGACTGTCATTACCGTGGATGCAAAGGCTGCTGGGAAGGGCAAAGTCACGTGCACGGTCTGTACTCCAGATGGAGCAGAGGTGGATGTGGATGTTGTTGAGAATGCAGATGGAACGTTTGATATCTTCTACACGGCACCCCAGCCTGGGAAATATGTCATCTGTGTGCGCTTCGGTGGAGAGCATATTCCCAACAGCCCCTTCCAAGTCACGGTACATATATGCATATAGATCATTTATTCACGGTAACATTGATCATTAATTTCACACGGTGGCCGTAAACGTGCACAATATATTTCTGCTGTATTGATAGAATAATCTTTACAATGGATGTCAATGGCATACGGGTGCGTTATAACACAAATGAATAACTTCTGTATAAATACTGTCGTCACTTGTATGTAACTCCTGAATTCTGAGCCAGTGGGATGGTGTTAAAACACTGTTTAGCACTTGATGCTATTTAAGTTGCACTTGGTGATCTCAAACCCCTTTGCGGTTGACCAGTTTTAATCTGGATTAATAGTTGGTCACTTGCATGTTTGTGCTCACCAGGAAGCAATTTACTTCGAAACATTTCTTAATACTGTTGTTATCGCCTTATGCAACTAAACATTATCAATAGCTTCGTAAATGTGAGCCTAGTAAACGTTACATGTAGCGGGTCACCTTATAGCATTTTACATGTTGATATCATATAAGAAGTTGATTCTTACTGTCTCATTTTGAGGGGAAATTTTTGTAAGTTATACTCATTGTGGTAAGCACAAACATGCAACCTAAAATCACATCTAGTCTAGAGCTTAAAGGGGTATAATTCACTCAAAAATGGAGATTCTGTTATTCACTCACCCTCAAGTTCCAAATCTGTATACATTTCTTGCTGTTACTCAAAAGAAAGATGTTGAACAAAGAAACATCTCAAAACACAAACTCCGTGAATTGTGCTGCTATTTCGGATGTAGTAATGTGGTGTCATAGTTTCTGCCAGTGTTATAGTTTTGCTGTGAAATTGTTTAAATCTTAAGATAGGTTACAATTATGTTGTTTGAAAAACACAAAAGATGGTGAGTAAATGACAGAATTAGCATTTTTTTGTTGGTGCAGTATTATTCTAAATCTGCCTCCTGGTTGACCAGCTTTAACACACAAGCATTTTTTGTTATTTGAGGGATTTCATCTTTGATTCTGTTGCCCTGTCTCAGGCTTTGGAAGGTGACTCCCCTGACCAACTAATGCAGCAGACCCAGAACCTGCAGTACGCCTACGCGCCCAACATGGGCCAGCCATGGGTACTGACACGCCCCTCTTTCCTCCCCGTCTGCATTACTTCCTCTGCTACTCATTCGAGTCCCAATCAGTCCTTGTCCTACCCTTGTTCACCCTTCTATTTGTCTCTTCCTGCAGGTTTAGGATGCATTTCATATATATATATTTATTTATTTGATCATAATTCTCAGTTTATGCAAAATACACTTCCATTTGAATCATGACTGCCATTTTGAAAGAAATAAATGTCTCAACATTTTAACAAAATGGCTGGTTGTTGCAGAGCTTATGCTGTGTTGGACACTGTTGTCTCTCTTTGTGTTGTGTTGGCATTTAGATGTTGTTTTTTGTTTGTGTGTTGTGTGTCGTCACTGGTCACGGCACCATTTGTTTGCTTGGCATTCACTCCACCCTCTTCCCCAGATTAGCCAATCACAAACCTAATCTACGTTCTCTGTAGAATGTCATTCTCTCACATAGTGTTGGTCGCTGCATCGTCATGCATCATCATCATCCTCATCTCAATCATTACCAATGTGTTTTCCATTTCACTTTTTCTTTTTTAGGGAGTTGTTGTCATGTCCGCTGTGTTCGTGCTTTTAATATGCTTGATATGATATTTGATTACAAATGTTATTTACATTTAAATGTGAGATTCACTTTCTTATTAGGGGTAATGATGAAGATAAAGAAAAAGTTCCTAATCCCTTGATTTGAGTTTTTATTAAATTATTTAACTCATTTTTGAGATTGTAAATGCAGATCTTGTACAGACCTGAAGCTACATGTAACTTTTATTGTAAATTCATTTTAGTAACATGTTGCTGGACACTAAAATCTATTTGTACATCACTTCATCATAAGGATTACTTTAGCCATAACTTAAATTTCAATCACGCCATTATTTAAGATACATACTATAGATAAAATGTAGGCATCAGACATGCTATTGTAGGTGTTTAATTTGATTTTTGATCTTTAGTTTAGAGTTCACCTCATTGATTGATTTTTGGTTCTCTCTCATAGGCCACAGACCGAGCTATGGGCATGAATGGACTGGATGTAGCTGGACTGAGACCTTTCGACTTGGTCATTCCTTTCACCATCCAGAAGGGAGAGATTACAGGTAATCGCTTGAAGATGTTTAAACGAGTAACCATAGAAACCTCCAGAATGAAGATGCTGATGCACATCTGATGCTCCACAGGGGATGTAAAAATGCCTTCTGGAAAAGTGGCCAAGCCAGATATTATAGATAACAAGGATGGCACAGTCACCGTGAAATACGCCCCAACTGAAGCCGGCCTTCATGAGATGGACATCAAATATGATGGAATACACATCCCAGGTAAGAGACCTTGTAGTTTTAACCATCCAGCTATGTTTTTAGGATGGTTCCTAATAAAGGCCTGGACATGGAGGTCAGTGTCTTGTATTGAGCCAAAGAATTCATAATTTTCTCCTGCCTTTTTAGGAAGCCCACTGCAGTTCTATGTGGATTATGTCAACAGCGGGCATGTGACTGCATATGGACCTGGTTTAATCCATGGCATGGTCAACAAGCCTGCAGTATTCAGTGTCAACACAAAAGATGCTGGAGAAGGTATAGTTTTTTTTTAGCATTTTTCTATCTATGCTGGGAAAAATTATCTGATTGAGGTTTATGTATTCAATAGGTGGGCTATCTCTGGCCATCGAGGGGCCATCGAAGGCGGACATCAGCTGCACTGATAATCAAGATGGTACCTGTACTGTGTCTTACCTGCCTGTTCTTCCTGGAGACTACAACATCATCGTCAAATACAACGACAAGCACATTCCCGGCAGCCCTTTTATGGCCAAAATCACAGGTGACCTAAAGCTCTGTTTGTAGATTTTAGCCAACCAATAAGATTTGGTTCAATGGTTCATGATGTCATTTCTGGTTGTCAACAGGTGATGACTCCATGCGCATGTCTCATCTGAAGGTGGGCTCAGCGGCTGATATCCCTCTGGACATCGGTGAGCTGGACCTCAGCCAGCTGACTGCATCTCTCACCACCCCATCTGGCCGAGAAGAGCCATGCCTACTGAAGATGCTCCGGAACGGGCATGTGGGTAAGTGACAATGAAGGTAGAATGAAACTGCAATCATAAAGTGACCCATGCTAATTTGTTTCTGGTGTTTTTCTTCAGGTATCTCATTTGTGCCCAAAGAAATTGGTGAGCACCTTGTTAACATTAAAAAGAATGGACGTCATATTCCTAGTAGCCCAATCTCTGTCATGATCAACCAATCGGAGATTGGTGATGCCAGCCGTGTGCGTGTAACTGGCCAGGGTCTGAGTGAGGCTCGCACGTTTGAGCCGGCAGAATTCATCATCGACACCAGAGATGCAGGTGAGTGGGTACATGTTAGAAAGAAAATATCAAAAGCAAAAATGGTAAATTTCTTTAGAAACTTTATTGTGGTTACTTTTTATTTTATTAGGATATGGAGGTCTCAGTTTGTCCATTGAGGGACCCAGTAAGGTGGACATCAACACTGAAGATCAAGAAGATGGCACCTGCAAAGTCACATACTGCCCCACAGAGCCAGGAAATTACATCATTAACATCAAATTTGCAGACCAGCATGTTCCAGGTGTTTACGAGTGTCTGAAATAGCAATTGTATCACGTTTATCATTGGATTAATAAACAAAATGTGACTCTCCCACTATGGTTCTGCTACAGGAAGTGCTTTCACTGTCAAAGTGACCGGAGAGGGTAGGATGAAGGAGAGCATCACCCGCAAAAGAAGAGCCGCCTCTGTGGCGAATGTTGGCAGCCAGTGTGACTTAAGTCTGAAGATCCCTGGTAAGAGTTTTGGAATAAAGTAACCCTACCAACACTCACTATCAATGCTTGCCCTCTTATCCAAATAATACTTTTGACACACAGAGATCAGCATTGCAGACATGACTGCCCAGGTGACCAGCCCATCTGGCAAGGTACACAAGGCCGAGATCATGGAAGGAGAAAACAACACGTACTGCATTCGCTTTGTCCCCACTGAAATGGGTGTGCACACCGTCAGTGTTAAGTATCAGGGCCAACATGTCCCAGGATCCCCATTTCAGTTCACAGTAGGCCCTCTTGGAGAGGGAGGTGCCCATAAGGTCCGTGCCGGAGGCCCTGGACTAGAAAGAGCAGAGGCAGGAGTACCAGGCAGGGAGTGTTTATTGTTTGTTTATTTGTTTGTACATGTCAAAATGACTTTGCACCTAATGCATCATTTTCTTACGTGCAGCTGAATTCAGCATTTGGACCCGTGAAGCAGGAGCTGGAGGGCTGTCCATTGCAGTGGAGGGACCCAGCAAGGCAGAGATCGCTTTTGAAGATCGCAAAGATGGATCCAGTGGTGTATCCTACATTGTCCAGGAGCCTGGTGAGATCTAGAAAACTTCTCACCATGAGGATGAACCAATTTTCTGAAATTTGAATAGCTGTGAGCTGATCCTTTGTCATCCATTACAGGCGATTATGAAGTATCCATCAGATTCAATGATGAGCACATCCCTGATAGTCCATTTGTGGTCCCTGTGGCGTCGCCTTCTGATGATGCCCGCCGCCTCACTGTTGCAAGTCTTCAGGTGAGGTTTCGAGAAAAACAGACATTTGTCCGACCCAAAATAACTCTGTCCACCCTTAACACAGCAGCTGCAATGGATAAAATATCTTCTCTGAGTGAAAAGTGGAAAGTAGGGTTGTACTATAATGCAGTGTTGTACTACACACAAGCTCACACCTACAAGCAAGTTTGATAGCAGGTATATTTAAAACAAAATGTGGAACAATTGAATGGCAATTAAGTTTTCAACTCAGATTTGCATACACCAACCACAAATAAGGCCATAGTTTACTGTTGCTGCTGTGTTGAGGGGATGTGCTGGTGTTTGTGGGATACTATAGGACTGTTTGTATTTTTCGTACCTTGTCCTAAAGGCTCCCAACAGTTCTTCATTAAACTGGAAGCGATAGGCTAAAGGGTTAAAGAGGACAAAAGAGGCTTGTGTGTCTGTGCACCTTGACCTTTTTTCTGTAATCTGTATATTGCTTGGGAGGCTTTCTTGGTGTCTTAAAGCCTTTCTCTTTAACCCTGTTAGCCTGAAGGTAAGAAATGTATAGCTATAATGGGTGAGGAGCTTGTCCCATCTTAAAATCCAGTATAAATCTGTGAAATTACGGTTTTGTTGAACACAAAGTTGCAAGTTTTAGATTTTGAAGTTTAGTATGGAAGTGTGATGTGAATGCAGGAGTCCGGCTTAAAAGTCAACCAGCCAGCATCTTTTGCCGTGAGCCTTAACGGAGCAAAGGGAGTCATCGATGCCAAAGTTCACAGCCCATCCGGAGCCCTTGAAGAGTGCTGTGTCACAGAGATCGATGAAGGTAACCTGATGTGAGCTGTTAAGTAGCAGTTTTGTTTTTGAGTTTGATGTGAAATTCCTACCCCTCACCTTTTCTTATTACAGATAAGTATGCTGTGAGGTTCATTCCCAGAGAGAATGGCCTCTACCTGATAGATGTGAAATTCAACGGTTCTCACATCCCTGGAAGTCCCTTTAAGATTCGTGTTGGTGAGACTGGTCAGGCTGGAGACCCAGGAATGGTGTCTGCATATGGAGCTGGCCTGGAAGGAGGCACCACTGGTATTCTTTTTCTTGATGTTGTATTTGTCGTCATTAGAAGAGAATTATCGATTGTGCACATAAAATATATAAATGACCCTATAAAATTATGTTGTTGTTTTTTCCAGGATCTCCATGTGAATTCACTGTGAACACATGTTCAGCTGGTCCAGGTGCTTTAGCAGTGACAATTGATGGTCCTTCCAAGGTCAAGATGGACTGTCAGGAATGCCAAGAAGGATACAAGGTCACCTACACACCTATGGCTCCTGGAAACTACCTAATTTCTATAAAATATGGTGGACCGTACCATATTGTTGGCAGTCCCTTCAAAGCTAAAATTACAGGTAAAAAAAATCTTGTCCCTTGTTTGTTTTAAACATTAAAACTTGTTTTGATTGCCAATAAAAGGTCATTTATCCTGTGCTCTTTGCAGGCTCTCGATTGGTTAATAGCCACAGCATGCACGAGACTTCATCAGTGCTGGTTGACCCTGTTACCCGCAGCGTAACTTCAAGCCAGCAAGCAGCACCAGGATGGGCTAGCTCTGATGCTAGCCGGGTAGTCGCTAAGGGCCTGGGGCTCAACAAGGGCTTTATAGGACAGAAGAACAGTTTCAGTGTGGACTGTAGTAAAGCAGGTATGGGAATACATGGCTGAACTGTCTCCTCTGATTTGAAATTGCAAAGATTTAACTATAAATGTAAATCAATCCCCACAGGGAGAAACATGCTCCTAGTTGGAGTGGACGGACCCAAAGTGCCCTGCGAGGAGATCTTGGTGAAACACTTGGGTAACCGCCTCTATAATGTGTCCTACCAGCTGAAGGAGAAGGGAGAATACATCCTGGTGGTCAAATGGGGAGACGAGCACATCCCTGGCAGCCCGTACCACATCACTGTCTAACCGTCCTCCAACCATCCTCCAAAACCTTTGGAGGCCTCTGCTCATGTCCTACACATAACTTCATAAACACTGAAAACTTGCTGTCGTTCTCTTCTGTATGATCTCATCCAGTATCTTCCTACACCACTAGTCAGCTTCCCAGCTAGAGATGGTTAAAAGCACCTTTTCACTGTATGCCAGTCATACTTGGATCCTGTGGCTGCATTGTGTTGTTTTTTCTGAAATTCAAGGATCCTAATGGCTTTTGCTCAGTGTAGGTTTACCCCAGATACTTGTCTCTAACACAGTGTAGCTGCTACAATGTTATTGCCTGGTTTAGGAGACTGCTGTTTCAGTTATAGCTGTACAGAAAAGCTGTCGCTAGAAGCAGGAGAAGTGGCTGTTTTATCTGCTTGATCGGCACAGATTTGTTTTCTTTGGCTCTTCAATTGGGTGAAGTGATGCTTAATGCTTTGTGGCCTTCGTACCCATCGCAGTTTAACACTGGCGCCGAAGCTCTTTGTGTTTAAAACTTCCATTTTCTTCCTTTTTTTTTTAATCATGCTGACATTTTTGCAATGTCAAAATTGGGAGGCCATTTTGAAAGAGGGCTTCTAATGGTTTTATAAACACCAAAAAAAGACTGTGCCATTTGGTTGGAGGTAAATTGTAGGGAAGGTTATTGATGCATGTTTTGGTTACGCCTTCTCTGTCATGAAAAATGCACTTGGAAGTTCAACATTTTGTTTGGCAAAACTTCACTTATTTGCTCTCACCTGTCTAATCTCTAGCTTTGTGCTCAGTTGTCAATGTGTAATCAGTATTTCAGAATTTTAAAAAATTGTCTAAAAAAATGAAAGTTGTGACTGTTACAGTATTTTGATAAAACAATAAAGTTGTCTTAACTATTCTATCAATCTCATTGTCTAAACATGTCATTTTATGTTTGACTGTGTGGTATAGTAATCCATGTGACTTTGATCCAAGAATAAATTGTGATATACTACACACACGGCACTCTATCACTAAACGTAAGAGTACTGTTTCAGTACACTTAGCATTAAATGACACACTGACCTTAGTTAAAAAAAACTAGGGTGAGCCATTCAATTTTAGTTTAACCTGAGGTGGGTAGAGTAGCCAAAATCTTTACTCAAGTAAAAGTACAAGTAACCAGGGAAATTATTACTTAAGTAAAAGTCATCATTTTAAAAATTACTTGAGTAAAAGTAAAAATGTATGCAATGAAAAAACTACTCAAGTAACTACTTTGTATATAACATTCATAAAATTAATATGAATGCAAATATTTTTATATTAATATATTTTAATAAATGTTTTATTATTAATATCATAAGAAGATATCTTTGCAATATAAACACACAGAGACTAAAGAATAGACAAACACCGAAGACAAGCATTTCTGTGAATTTGATCTAGTCCCAATGTCAATGTGGCCTACACAACTTATTTGGAATATAAGACAATATCAAACTAAAGTGAACCTGCAGAGATTTGCGTTTACAGTGCATTTAACTAACTACCTAAGATGATCTAGAACATGGTGCTCATATTAAATACAAACTGATTTTAGACTCAACTTATTTTTCCTTATGTTATGTCACATTATGTGTGTGTTGTGAAAAACTCTTACTTGTAAACATGCAGTAAACCATCAACAAGTTTGTTTTCTTCAGCTTCTGATGTATATTTCTGCAAGCTCACGTCTCTGTGTCAGGTTGCGCGAACAAAGGAACGGAACGCAACGCAACGCAGTGTAACAAAGTAAAAGTACAGATTTTCTATTATAAATATACTCAAGAGTAAAAGTATCCACTTTTAAATTTACTTTAAAAGTACATATTTTACAAAATGTTACTCAAGTAAATGTAACGAAGTAAATGTAGCACGTTACTACCCACCTCTGAGTTTAACTGCATGTTTTGATCATTGCGAAACACTGCTGTGTAACCTAACTGTATATTGGCATGAAATGTAATTTTTTAAAACATTGCCCTGATAGCACACATGCATCTGGGAGATGTCCATGTCTGTATTTACATCTGCAATACGTCTCTGAAATGTCTCCTGGCATGTGTCATATGGACATCTACAAGATGTTATTTATGATTTAGAATGTATGTAAAATGGCCTTTTCTAAGACGTTTATCAGTTGTTTTTACACCGCAGATGTTTTCCAGCACTTTAACAGATATCTTACAGATGTACATGTGCTATCTGGGTCAGGAATAATAGAGCAACTTCACTATATGGCATTTATATATGATGGTCCAAGAAAAGAAAGCTGCTTTGCATAAATTATATAAAAAAGGCACAGCTTAATTTTTAACTTTCATAAAAGTGCAACTCCTATAAATCAGGTTTCTTTTGTGAACATTTTAACTTGCAAAGAATCTTTAAAAAATGTGTCAGATTAAATTGAAATGGTTGTCATTGTATTGAAAGAGTAAAAAAATAACTTTATTCAAGGGATGGATTAGAATGTGTTTCCAACATAAAAACTAAGCCATCGTTTCAAAACTTGGTAAAGTCAGATGTCAAACTTACTTTTCCTGTGAAATCATAGCTAAACTTTAAAGGGATAGTTTACCCAAAAATGAAAAGTCATGAATTACTCTCTCTAGTTGTTCCAACCCTGTATACATTTCTTTGTTTGGTTGAACACAGAGAAAGCTATTTGGACGAATGCTTGTAACCAAACAGTTCTTGGCCCCCATTGACTAGTAGGAAAGTATTTTTTCTACGATGGTAGTCAATGGGGTCCAATAACTGTTTGGTTATAGGAATTCTTCCCAATATCTTTCTCTGTGTTCATCAGAACTGTATACAGATTTGGAACAACTCAAAGGAGTAAATGATTTTTTATTTTTGGGTGAACTGACCCTTTAAATCACTAAGCGCTTATACCCTTATGAAAAGAAGAACAAAAAGATACTGCTAACTTTTAAAACATGCAATCAGTTATAAACATTATGGGCTATGGCCAGTCAAACAACATAACAGCTTGAACTACTGGTAGCACATTCTGAGCGGGTAGCACAGATTGTCAGAACACCAGTCTCCGTGCAACTGGGTCAATTCTGCATTCACTTGCCAAATAGGTGGATAAAACGTTAAAGTCCTCATTCTACACATCTGATCTTTCTTTGCATACTAACAAAAAGGAAAGAGTGCAAATGAGAGAAGAAAGTGATTAATACAGCCGAATCACGTTGTAATCCTCACAACTGTAAGAAAGAAATGTTGAAAAAATGTATAACTTAAGCATACTGTTTGTTCCAATGCTGAACCACAAAGTTCTCCAAAAAGGTGCAAAACAATGGCAATAAACTAGACTTGGGGGCAGATGTTCTGCCTTGCTCGAGAGGGACCGCACATTTTGTGCTGAATACATTCTTGCTTTTCCTTAATCTAGCTTCAGAAAATTATAGTTTTAGTTTAGTACATTAATCTTATTGGACGGTTTTACCAAAACAAGCTCATGACGTCGTATCGTGTCGCTTTATTGGTGTGAAAACATGCGCGAACACACCTTGGCACAATGACAGCGTTTGTATTTGAATACCTTGGTTTTTGTTCATAGTGTTGCGACTGTGAAACCCCGCCCCTTTGGACAAAAAATACAAACTATTCACGTATGTTCTAGTAGTATGTTTTAACTATGATTTTGCCATGTTGGAGAGCATTTTGCGTTTAGTGTAGACAAAAAAATATTTCTTGACTTAAACTAGTTAGAACTAGGCGTCAGGAGGAAGTGATGCATGACTCCTCATGAGAGCGACACGCCCCAGCCAGCGCAGGATAGCGCGTTTCCTCCAGAATCAGTTCGTGGAAGCGTTAAAGGTAAATGCGTTATGAAATATTGTTTTTTAAATCTACATAAGTATATGTAGGAGATAATACACACTAAACTGTCTCTAACGTAGTGCTGTGCTTTCCCTTTCTATCCTAAATCTTGCTAAACGCGTTTTTGAGGTGGCGACGCATGCTAGCTCCAGTAGTAATACATTTTCCTTACGTATTGCTCGACTGAAAACCTCCACTGCAGCTATTAAAGTTGTTCCCCCAAATGCATTTTACTTCAGTAGCTTTAGATTTGTATATGTTTTTGTCCAAGTTCATTTTACTTTATAGATAAAATGAACGTATTTGTTTCGTTTCTAACCTGTCCCATACTGTAAATTAGGCCACAGAGTTATTAGTTACCTTCACATTGTTAAGAGATAAAATAAATTGGAATAAATATAAGGAATAAATATTTCTTATTCCTTAAGCAATATTCCATATTCCTTATTAAATGATACCTTAAACATGATCAACTTTATACTTTGATTATTGCAGCCATGGCGTCTCTGAGTGATAAGTCTGATAAGGAGATCAGTCAGCTGCTCGATGAACATGGCATCAAACATGGACCCGTAGTAGGTATGTGGAGCAGTTAATGTTATTAAGAGTTGTCTGATGTCACGTTGGTTTCACACGTTGGTTTTGTTTTGCAGATTCCACACGGACACTATATGAGAAGAAACTAAAAGAGGCCATGACCAAAAACACTAAACCATTCTCACCTGACAAGACATTCTACAGAGAAGAACGTAAGGCTTAACATCGACAGAACAGACAGGCTTGTCATCATCTGAATTTAGGATGTACAGTCACACTGACCATCTTTTATTTTGTTTTATAGAGGAAGAAGTGGAATATGTTACTTACCATTCTGTAAGTAGGCTATACTGGAAGAAATGAACCAAAGCTGTGTTAGCTTTGTGCAATTTATTAATTTGACATTTTTCATGTTTTGAAAAGCAACAACAGTCTACTAGACATGATGGATCTGGTGATGTGTGAGTACCTTGTTTTATTTTATTGAATATATTTAGTAAGTCTTAAAACACATTGCAATAATACTTTTTATCAAAAGACATCACAAATTATATAATACAATAGCTGCATACCTACAGTAATCATATTCATATGTTTTATGTCTTTCCAGCACAAGAAGGTCAAAAGTTGACGATTCAAACTTTGCTCACGAGTGAGATTTATTTTTTATCATCTCATTGTTATATCTATATTGCATAAGGAAGACCGGGGCTAATTGTCACAGGGAAGTTGATATCACAGCAATTTAAGATATGGAGTCAAGTGCAGATACTTGTTTTCCTCAACAGTGGTTGTGTTTGTTGGTTGCAAATCTTGGTCTTCTTTATACATTAATGTATACACTAATTATTTTATATAGATTTGACAAAAAATCTTTTTTCTTTTCCTTATTCTCTTGAGCCAAAAGTCATGTTTTTATTATTACACAGCATAGTCTCCACCCACTGATAGCATGCAATAACTGTATTTATGATGTGTCTCCCCAAAAAGATCTCAATACACTGACTATAGAGATGATGTAGATTACACCCATGAGTCAGTTTTATTTTATGACCATTGTAAGAATTTCTATAATTGGATTCGGATTTAACCTGTATCAGCCCTGGAAAATAAAATTTCCTTCCTATCCATTTTTAAGGCCCATTATCAGCCAAACTCGAACGACCAATCAGACTTCTCGGCCAGGCCCACCAGTTTCCAAAACCAGCCAGCAAAGTGCCAGTTCAGAGAACAAATCTGGCGGTGTGCCGGGGTGGCTTCGTCTCTTGGTGTTTCTCATCATTGCTATATTTCTTTATTACGTGTACTCATCCATGGAGCCTGCAGAAGAAGGTCCCTTTAAAAAAATTCTGTAGAAAACTGTTATTTTGAGTTTGGTTATTGTGCTATTTTAGATGTTTGTCATCTGCCAAAATTAATTGGGTTTAAAAATAACTCTTGTTTGTTCAGTAACAGAGATTGTGTATTTTCATGTTGCTCTATTTGATACCAGTTGTTCAATTTGTGGTTCAGAGTTTTATTCTTAATGTTTTGCACATCTTTCATGATACAAGTAAAATATGATTAAATAGAAACTGCACAATTTTATTAAATAATTTTGTATGAGTATATTTAAATCGTATTATGCATATAACATATTACTGCTGTCTTTCTGAAACCTTGTATCTCCATATATCGTGATTATTTAAAAAAAAATTGAATCTTTATTATTTGTTACCCTTAAGTTTTGTCACTGGGTTTTGCAAATGCCTTATAAAAAGTATTAAAAAGTAAAAGGTAAAATTATTAACTAGTTCTCTGAAATTTTGACAACATTATTTAATTATTAAAAAAGTAGTGTTTTTTCCATCTCCTAAAAAACAGCGAATTTGGACATTGAGGTTTCGAAAAGCGCAATGATATTCTTGGAACATTGTGTAAATCTCCATGTGGTACGAGGTCAGATCTATTCACTAACTTTGTTAAAAAATATTTCATGAGGTTCAGTATCTACCACTTAATTTTCAAGCTAAGTGTTAGGTTTAAACTTAAGTGACAATGTAATATGGCTAAAGGCGTTGTGTAGCATAATGTCCTTTTTTTTACTGTGTTTTAATGTGCATTTTTACTCCTTTGGCCATTAGTATATTGACAATACAGTAAAGCCTTGAGTGCCTTATTGATTTTATTAAACTGTCACTACATAAAAAATATTACAATTTACATTTTTTAGACAAGCACCAACATGCTTTCCCTTGTTTTTAAAGTTCTAATTTTAGATTCTATGATGCATTATATTTACTGTCTCTCTCAGTACAACAGTTATGCTGCATGTTGACATGTTGCTAACACCTGGAAGTTTTAAACATTTTGTATGAAGCTTGAATAAATCTTTTGACAGTTTTCCACTTTCAACAGAATTGATTAAATGTGCAGTAATCAAGATTATGCGTTAAAGACTTTTCGGCTAGTCAGCTTTTATTAGTAAAACAAAAATGTATCTTTTGCCGTCTGTTCAGTTAATGAACGTTTAACCGTTAACTTATCTTGAATGTATGAGAATGACTTCATTAAAGTAAAAAATAAATCTTGTTTAAAAAAAGCACAGCAGAAAGTCCACAAAAGACAAAAACACTGGACACAATGTTCGATTCATTACATTTAAGGTCTAATATGTAGGATGTATTGTACTGTATGTGGTTGAGTAAAGCTACATTAAATAAGTAAAATAATGAAATAATTCAGTGCAGTCAGTCACATGTAATAGTTCTTATGTGTTGTTTGAGATGAGGGACACCATTTGTGTCTGAGCAACTGCAGTATGACTCATTACGCCCTGCCTGAAACACAAGAAATGCAAATTCAGCTATGACAATACAAGCATTGATAAGGACTAATAAAAACAGGTTTTAATTAAAATAGCATGATTAAATCATTTTTGAGTTACAATTCACAAAATTGTGTGATAAAACAATTCTGGCATTAAATCTATACAATACATCAATGTAACGTCTCACCTTCCAGACTCAAATCCGAGCGCTGTGATGAAAATGTTGACAATCACAATAAAAAACACAATAACAGTGGCCACATTATTCATGCTGTTAAGCCTTGACTGTTTCCCAACATCATTAAGGTCATACTTCACTGACAGCAACAGAGAATACATCATCATACATAACTGAAACAAAACTTATTATGACATACTTCACATTAAATATAAACTGACCAATGAATACTAGTAGAACACCAACAACGACCTGCAGTGCGATGGACACTGATATCAGCAAAATGAGAGGAAAATAAAAGGATTTATTAGGCCCTGCATGCAGTACTGCCTTTAGTTGAGATGAATTCGCCATCAGCAGCGCCACATCCAGCATGCTCTGTGCCACACTCTTCTTAATGGCATAATGATTCATGTTTAAGGGATGATGTTGTTTTTCTGTATCAGAAGCCTAAGAGGAAACAAACATTACATTTAAAGTGTTGAATATTTAATTCAATTAGAAATAAAAATGTTATTACTTACCTCCCATGATTGATTGAGAGACTGATTCTCCATTTTGTTGGGTACACCAACATTTCTGGCCCTTTGTGATAATTTAAATAGTGGGAGAAAGTCCCTCCCATCTGTCACTCCCACCAGACTATGAACAGGCAACAATATTTAAGTGTAAATGACCAACACCCTGTTTCATTAATTTCTATTTAAAACATTCCATGACTGTACATTAAAAGTACTGAAAGAAATTATTTGTAATACACTATAGCTGCATTTGGATGTCAAATCACTTACTAATACCTCACAATAACCCAGACAGCATGAAACCTTATGAGAAAATGAAAATTGTTTATTATAATTATTACAATTGTTTTATAAAACAGCAATAACAAATGACAAAATGTACATCATGAGTAAATCTTTAGTGATGAATAACAGTTACGTCCTTAATTTTGTGCAGCCTTAAAACACAAAGCATTTGATGAAAACAGAACTCAAGAAATGAGCTGTACATTATTACTGAGACAGTAAGAGAGGCGCAGACAGAGAGTTACGATTGATGAAGTGAGAGAAAAGCCACATGTTTGTTCTTCAGCTCCTCCAACTGGTTGGCTAAAAATAAAACAAGTTATGTCAAGCAACAATAACTTGGAAGGTTGAAATCGTATCATGTAAATGACAAGAACAGCAGATTGTCTACACTACAGTATTAAATAGCTTTATTTTAATTGTTGATTTATTGTTCAGTACTGTAATACAATTTGAAACCTTGTAATACTGTTAAAGTTATTTCAGTTTTAGTCTTCATACAAAACTGTATCTTTAACTACTTGCTCAGGTATTTAGGCACATTTGATGCTCTGGTAACAAAGTATATCCCAAAAATATGAAGATACATTTGTATAATACAATATACAAATATTTTTTATATAAAAATGTTTACAAAAAAAAGAACATTTTACATCCTGTTTAAACGGGCTGAAGGGTCAGCTATTCTATTACTTATTGTACTACAATGTGTATGTGAACTGTTTTTAAATCCAAAACTTACGTAGTGTGTGCTTCTCTCCTCTAGACCAGTACCGCCTGTCTGTCTGCAGTTCTCTCACTATTTGTGTAAGCGACAATGACGTTTCAGACAGCTGCTTAAGAGCCGCAAGCTCCTACAGAATAGAAAAAATATGTTTTTGAAAATGCATTATTTGTAATTAGGACTGCAAGAAGTCGAACAAGAAAAACTATAGAACAATTATAGTCAGATTTACACTTGGGATAAACAAAACTCTATACATTGTATAGGACATTACCGTATTACAGGTGTGCAGGAGCTGATGTACAGACTGGAACACATTAGTGCTGGAACTGAGAGCAGGAGGGGCTTTCTGACAATAGCCCTTAAAGTCTGTGTTGTAGATGTGACTGAAGGCATTCATGAACTGAGACATGTCAGATATGGCCACTTTTAGTGCACAGGGTGATAGTGCAGCTGCAGAACCTGATGGATGCGTCTGCATGAACTCACACTGCAAAACAGATATGGCACATTATTATGATGAAACTGGATGTGTTACTAACAGATGATATTGCTAAAAGAACAATGAGCAATGAGGAGGAGGTGTATGATGGTCCCACCTCCTTGTGAAGCTTTTCTAATGTGCTCTGGGTAGACTGCAGAAGTGCCTTGGCCTCAGTTAGATCTTCTTCTCCATGACTTCCAAGGCGAGAATGTTGAGAATCAGTTCTTTAATAAAAGAAAACAACAAGCATTTGTCATTTATGATATGATGTAATGTAAATGTTTTATTATTGGATAGTTCATTACATTAGATGGCAGCACATGGCAACAATATAGAAGAGATTACAGTTGAATGTTGCACAAAAGCTGTTTTATTATTAAAACTTCTTACAGTATGCATACAGACCTGTTTATGAGGGCGCTGGGTTTACTGTGGTTTCCATTTATCTTGCTGTGAGTAGACTGTGTTCGTATCAGATGTTCTCGGATGTGTGCAGACCATGGATTGCAGGTTGGGTTCAGGACCAGATCCAGGTCAGAAGACTGATCCTGAGACATCAGCAGCCCAAGAAGATCCTCATTCTTGACACTTTCATCTCCAGAAGATGAGTTCTGACTATGTCCATCAACAACAAATGAAAAGGGATAAGCATGCATTTTTCCAGGCTTCACTTTGAATCAAAGCAAAACTCAATGCAAAATGAATTTCAAACAAATTTACATCAGAGCCATGAATTAAGCCTCTAAATTTAAATATTACATAAAAAATGTTTTAAAGGAACAGTTCACCCAAAAATGGAAATTATTTGCAGGAATGCTTGTAAACAAACAGTTCTTGACCACCATTGACTACCATTGGTGAATTGTCCCCGCAGAAAAGCAATTTTGATAACCACGCAACTTTTATGTGCTATTATGGGATTAAGTGATCACACGAAAAGTGACACACATACCCAGAAGATGTAGAGGAGTCTGCTTGAACAATCATTAGAAGCTGTTCCAGAAACACAAGCTGCCGTAAAGGTGATGCAAGGCCCTACATTTATAAGACACAATAGGACACATCAATTAAAACTGGCATTCTTTTTTTAATACCGTTCTTAACTAATTTGGGCTAAATGAGCTTATTAAAAAGACAATCTGAAGATTAAAATCTACACACCTTTATTAAATCCTGGTCATTAGCTTTACACAGCATCATTTCATGCCCAAACCGAGTGAGTTCTGCGTTTAAGAGAACACAACAATTATTAATAATAAAAGATGCAGCATGAGTCAGTTTCTTTCTGCCACAAAACTGCAACTTTTCTCACGGTTAAACAATTATATAATTACCTTGAACTAATTCTTCATTCTGAGTTGTTCTAATAGTTGAAAACTTTTCCATTAGGGAAGGATAAATTCTTTGTAAGAAAACGCACAGACATGAAACCAACACAAGTAGCTTTTTTTAGTATACAAATGCATAACAGATGTGTCATCGTTATCATCATGCTTGGTTACCCTACTATGCATGCTTAATCATATTTATTAGAGAAAAAAATCCATCCATCAGATAGCAGACCTCACATAAATCCACTTGAGTATATCAGTGCGATGTAATGATGGTGAACAGAGGAGCTCCTGGATGCTGTCTGCCTCCCTCAGGTACAGCCCATCCACCAGAGGACATCCCAGACACTGATTGACAACAAAACAGGTTTTCTCCATCAACACTCAGTCTTTGACATCTTATGTTTGTTCTGGTTTCTGTATATACACTTGTGCTAAGCTAAGTCACCCGCTCGTAACGTTATATAATCTTCATAGAAATCATACATCAAGCCTGACAGTAGATAAAATGACATCGTTAGCAAGAGTCACCATAGCTCAGATATATCAGTTGGTAGTAATAATAACCAAGACAATATATACTCACAGTCTTATTACGGGTTTTACAAATATGTAACGTTACGTGAGCTAACTGTTAGCTAACGCTACCGTTGGTAGTGCACTGAAGCTAGCTAGCTAAGTGTTAGCTCGCGAAACATCGGCAAACGATTTCATTACTCTTTCAAAGTGTGACGCGTGTGCTTGAATATGTAAGAAAAGTTACCTGAAGGGTGTTAAAAACTTGCAGAGACAGCTGCTGCTCTTTTGAATTACCCGCCATGATGTGCAGTCAATAGACGTGTTCGGCATCATGGGCGCTGCGTAGACCGATCCGGCGTATGACATCAAAATACCGTGAGAACGATTCTAAAGCACAGTTAACAGCGACTCCAAGCGATCGCGCTTATATTTACAACTGAACAAAATCCTTTTTTTTTTTTTTTTTTACTTTTTTTGTAAAAAAAAGATACTATTGTTGTCAGGTACTATTGCTTAGCTACTGCTGTGCTCACAATAATTAATATAAATCCAGATTTTTGAAATGTTACAACAAAAAAAAAATTATGATTACAGAGTATATTTACATCTTAAATATCTGTACAAATATGTATATGTATATGTCTTGTTCAGTAAAGTTTTTTTTATAAATAAATGATGATATGTACAGTGTGTGTCAATGCAGTCATATGTGAGCAGTCCTTGTGTGCAGTTATACATCTTCTGAGATGTTAAAAGAGCTGGTCTGAGCAGGAACAATACCAGACGTTATGCTGCTCCTGTTTTGAGGGAAGTGATGTTCAATTAGCCATTTCTAAAAACATTTCAAACATATACAAACAAATTCTTATAGAAAAGAAAAATAATGTTTTCTGCTCGCTTTTTAAAGTTTTTTAAAATTGCTAATATTAATCCAGACCTCAAACTATATTTTATACATTTTTAGAAAAAAAGGAACTAACAAGATTTGCTTACTGTCCAGACTCAAAACCCAACGCTGTGATGAAGATGTTGATAAGAACAGTAAAGAACACAAAAATAGTGGCCGTATCATTCATTGTGTTCAGCCTTGGCCGCTTCTTAACATCATTCAGGTCATACTTCACTGAAGAGAACAAGAGAAAAATACTTCAATGAAATTAGCCCAAAATATCAAAACAGACCTAAAAAAAAGTAGGCTATACTAACCAATGAATATTAATAAGAGGCCAACAATGACCTGCAGTGAGATGGAAAAGGAGATGAGCACAATAAGAGCAACATAAAAGCGATGCTGTGGCCCTGCATGCAGTACTGTCTTTAGCTGAGATGAATTCGCCATCAGCAGCGCCACATCCAGCATGCTCTGTGCTGCACTCTTCTTAGTAGCGTAATGATTCATGTTAAAGGGACGATTTCCTTTTCCTATATCAGGAGCCTGATAGAGAATGAATATTCAAGTATTTAATTCATGTTATGATCATTGAAAGATCCATTTGTATATCAGGTAGTACTCTACAGTAAGTTACTGGCAAACCTGCTGCAAAAAATACAGCACATTTTTACAGTGTAGGACTGTGATGCTACAATATTTAGTTTTTAAGGTATTGAAACCTTAGGCTTAGACACCAAACAGAACATAATGGTTGATGTTTAATAAAAAGTTTAACCAAGAACAAAAATATAAATTGACAAACATTTTGATTTTTTATTTAAGTTATGTGTGGGTAACTTTGCTCCTGTAGTCAAAAAATCCAACTGTTGCCAGAAAATGAGGATAAATATAAATCTACAGTAAGTTACTGGTAAACTGCTACATAACTACAGTAAAAATTTGAACAATGTAATATATGGCATATAGTTATCATGACAATGAAAATAAGTAATGATTAGGCTATATATACACAATAGTACAAGCAATGGATTAGTTACAGTATGTGTCATTCAGTAAAGCATAGTGCTGGTGGTGATGGAGGTGATTTGAATTCTACAGGTAACTCCCTTCTCTGCTATAGTATTACTAACAGAACTTGTTAGTCTTTTAGTTTTGGTTATTCCTGTTTCACGATAATAAATATGTTTGTTTTTTCCAAAAATCCTGAATTTACCAGGCAATGTTTAATGAAACCAACTGTTCTACATTCTTCTTAGAGCAAATTCATTATCCCATATAGCCTACATGACCATCAGTTCTGTCCTAATGAACAACAATTTAACCGACTCAAATATTATTTCATAACATTTATCATCTAAAACAATTATTGCTACTACTGAGACTATTTACAAATGTTCATTCATTAGACTTCTCAAGATGTTTATTTAAAAGTGTGTGTGATTTGATAATAAACAAACACAGCCTATCGTACCTTTTCTCTTCCGGAGTCATTGAGAGCGAGTTTCTCTTCCTCCATTCCACCGTTAAGCAGGAATACTAGGATGATAGGTTTACTAGAAGTGGTCGAGAAGCTCACCTAGCAGTAATAAATAAACGTTGCCTGAGAAAGTTAGTGTTCTGACAAACATTAGCAACGATTGTGCTTATATATCTTTACCTAATAGATGTTCTGGTCTTTCTTGTGTCACTCCCAGCACTTTGTAAACAAAGAATTAGGGTGTAATGCATTTGGTAGTTAAAATGTTATGTAAGTGATAATACACAGAACATATCAGGATGATCATGGTATATATTATGTATAAAGAGAAAACAACCAATGTTTGTTAAGAGTTTGCTGTTATGAATGTAGCAATGACAAAAATGTACTTTTACTCTTGGATAACATTTCTTTCACTATACTACAAACTTTTTGTTGGTTTGAATTGTTGATCATTTGTAGCCCACAAATACTCACCTTATTTTCATAAGTCACAAATTCATCACAATTTTCATATAATCAATCACATATTGGCAGTGAAATATTGTTAGCTCTGAATATTGACTGCAACTCTTGAAGCCATCACACTGGATCTTACAGATCAATAACTGTAATGGAAGCAAGTGAGAAAAAGGCAAAAAAAACCTGTGTGGTCCCATATCAAAACATTGTGAGTTAAATGTTTAACCTTTACTGCCTTTTCTCAACTAGGAAGAACAAGTGATTAGGAAGATGGTGATTATTTATATGATTTGTTTTCCACATATCTTTGTAAATGTTCATACAGGTGTGTATGTTACTAGAGTCAAATGTGTATAGGTGGTGCATATGATAAGTTATATACAAAGAATGAGAATTCTCTCAAGCGTAAAAAGGTGCATCAGTTTAGGGTAGGATTCTGGGTGTATTTTTAAAAGGCCCACATTTAGTCATGCATTAGCCATCTGAAGCATGCAGTGAGGATAAAATGGCTCCTGCCTCAAAATGAAGTTTGATGTTCCCTTGCTCCACTAGCAACAACAGGAAAATATTACTGTAGATTCTACTTAAAATATAAGTTTGATTATTTCTATAAAACAGCTGCCATGTCAAATTCAGTTCTAATCAGCCAAAGAAAGGAAATCACAGGAACACAATGAAACACAACCACTGACACTGGTCAAAGTTATTATTGTAGAATACTTTGATTAGATTTTTTTATACAGACAAAAAGTGTTGACTTATTTTCCCATTAAATTCTTAGATTTCCATACAGTTTAGTCTACAGTATACAGCAGTGTTCTTTCATCATAGATAGATACTTTTTTCTCTTAAGTAACAGGCAGGTAATTATTAATATATTTAATAGTTGATTTTTTTTCTCTTTTTTCTCTTTTTCCATTGTAGAGCAGTAAGTGTATGTTCAGGAGAATGTGCAATTGTTTTTTCCATCAGTTAAAAGAGCACTGCTGGAAAAAGACAATAATCATAATAGTCATAATAATCATAATAATAATAATAATAATGTACAAGCTGTTCAATTTTAATTCTTTACAAAAAAGCAAAAGGAGAAAGAAAGAGGAAGAGACAACTGAAAAAAATGTGCTTAAATCGTAAACAAAAGATGCACGTGTGCACATTTTGGCAAAAATGTACAGTGATGGTGCAGTTGCACAATAATTTATAACTTTTATATTAAATATATTATATTATTTACTCTTTTTCACATTACATTTTTTTCACCTTACCTTGCGTGATTTTTCTACAACATAATGGAACAAAATGAAGGCAGACAATGGAATTTTGAATTATCTTTTTTCCAGTTATATGCATATATATGTTTGTCACTCTATCAGGATTTTGAGTCTTGATAAAGTGGCGTACTGTTGTGGTGGAAAGGAGGGATACCATACATATGCCACTGTAATATATATCATCACTGTCTGGGGAGTTGAATGATAGGGGTATACGACTTAGATATAGTTTAGTCTTAAAATTATTCAGATACGAGCATAGCTTGAGGCCTATTTTGGTAGTTAAGCTTTGCTGAGGATAAGATAAGGTTAGGAAATGTTTATTATGGTTTAGCAGGTTAAGTGATTTATCCTAGTCCTCTCTGACCACCACTTTGGCCTGTTGACTGTGTCTGTGCCTTTAAATGGGTTTAGACTCTTAGACCTGCCAGCGCTCTCGCCTTCGGAGACTCCACTGGAACTGCCTAAGCCTGAGAACCGATCAAAAGGCCGGACACACTCATTCAGATATAACACAGGTTAGTGACAGCTTTCACCGTCCTGCTTAAAATGGGTAGACAGACAAATTGAACAAACTTCTAAAGCATTGATTCAGAGTGTTCTGTAAGTAGACAGGTGTATGAATACATTCCTGGACATGCCTGGACACCACCATGTGCCATTGTCCTTGACCAGTCCGTAATTTAACTTATGACGTATTAACAACAACCAGGAAAATGTAACCATGAGAAACAACTTTCTGCTACCTATGACATTCAAAAAATCTCTTTTCCAATTTCCACTTATGGAGCTTACGGGATAAAAAAGCATCCACCGATTGCACACTTGCCGTAGATCACAGGCATTTTTGCGTTGACTGTTGTATAAAAACTAAGTATGCATACATCCCACTCATTTTACATATGAACATTTGCATACTGTGTACCAGGGAAGCACACATTTTAAGATCCAAACCCTATGCAACAAAATTCATGGAACGGGTCGACCCATTTTAAGCAGCGTGTCAAGTAGTCAGATCGGCAGTGTAACACTGCTCCGCCTCCAAGTTCCTTGCCACATGTCGTATGGAAAACCGGGCAGGGTAACAGGAGGAGAACATCATGGACAATATACCACACAATGACAGCATGGATGCGCTGGGCGGAGAAACGCGTGTCCGAGCCACAGATAAGCATCAACAGACAGAAGTGAAGTCAAACAATGACGGTGAGGAGCGCTATGATATCAACATGCTCTGCACAGACACAACTGACCAATGCAATGACATGATCTAATGACGCTCATGCTTGCATTGTCCGCTTTCAATATATGCCAGTTTCTCGAAACTGGACAATCTAGAAAAGTAATTCTATACAGATAAAGGTTTTCTCTTTTTTTTGCGATTCCTATATACATGTCGTGAAGCGTATTCACAGCTGTGGACAGGGCAGTCTGTTGCATAAGTGCCGGTCTCATTCCCCAAATGATTGTATTACATTGCAATGCATCGATTATAGCAATACCATCATAACTGTACCAGTCCAGAAGATGGTTATGGGGTGCAGACGGAGGTAACCCCTGATCGGTGGAATGTCGATGGAATGTAATTGAATCAAACATTGTCGTGGAGATTCATGCATGTCTTGATGGGGATTATTGATTAGCGTTCTTTGAACAAGACGGACCAATCAACTTCAATCTTTCTGAACATGTCAACCATTTGGCGAATCCTGATATTGTGCAAAATTTCAAATGACACCCTCAAAGATTGTCCATCGTTCGTATCGTTCGTATCTTTGATCTTCTTTCTCAAACTATGGTGTGGCAGTATAAGATGAATGTCCCTACCCTGGTTTATGCCCTCTGACCACAGTCTGCAGGTATTTGAGTTCATCACAGATATTTATCACAATCTGATAAATATTCAACACATACAGTATGTGGAAAAAAGCAATGCGTGTGTGAATGTATTTAAAGGGCCAGCAGGTATGTTTGTACTGCGCGGATGTAATCACTTGAAAATGTTTAAAGGGTTGATGCATTTGTTGGTGTCAGTTGCACTTTAATGGCTTACATGTGAAAGAAAAGAGACACCATTAAATGTTGAGAATGGGCAAACCCACTGCAGTCACTAGTTCAGTCATGAATTTTATATCTAAAATGCATTAACAAGGCCATTTTAACATAAAGCCATTGCCATGATGGAAAACCAACACAACATGTTCGACACCGCTGTGTCACTGTAATGAGATTGCCCAAATCCTCTACCCTGTGGCATATTTTAAACAAGAACGTTTCCAGTAAATGTTTAAAATATCAGTACCCATGAGCAATGACAAAATACAAAGCTACAAATTGGCCTCAAACATTAGACCACAAGAATCAGACTACAGAAATTAAAATGGTGCTGTCATGGTTTTTGTTGTTAGCAGACGCATTATAATTGAATTCGTCTAAGCCTCAAATTGATATTATCTTTGCTTTGTTAGTACTTCTTTTTTTTGTTGCTTTTTTATGCTTTTAGGACAGACACAACACACACACACACACACACAGACAAAGCTAGAGAGAGATATAAGATAGATGAGAGAAAGAGAGAGAGATATAGATAGATAAAGTGAACTAAACAAAGATGGCATGACCAGGCAATAAATGAAAAAATTAAATATTTTAAAGCTAATCCTAAAAATTTAAAGCATCAGTAACACAGTAATAAACGTCATACTGTGATGTGGCAATGATAGTCTGCTCATGATTATGGTGTAAATACAAAGTCAAAACATGATCGTAATAATATTGACTTAAGTAACACCGATAGAAAGTAAGGTGAATGGAGCCCTACTCCACCCGTAGGGAACTTATATTTCTTTGCATTGGAGTCACCAGCATTATATAACCACTATCAAGTCCATCAGGTCTGGATTCCTCACCTACTTCCATCCATCCACAGGAACCAAAGACACGCACGCAGCAGACTGGCCTCCTCTCCACACAGTGAGAGGAGAGATACCTGTGGAGCTGTTGTTGAGACATGAGGAGTGTTAAAGTGGTTGGTGGCGAGAGCAAATGATGTAATGTGATGGACACTGTCCTCCCCCATCAGCCTAACTCGCACAACTCACAGGTCTCAGTTTTTCCATTCTTTTTCTCTGAAAAAGTCACTCACAGAGATGTCTCCAGAGTAAGAAGAGGGCAGAGCTCTCGAGTGGGCGATGTCCTGTGCACACTGGGGCCTGTGGGCAGGTTCGGGTGTTGGATGCCACTCTCGATGGCGTTGTTGTTGCGGTTAGGAGTGGTGGGGAGGCTGTACTGGCGATAGGGGCGGGGCGGCGGGCGGGAACGTTGTGGATGCTGAACCGGAGGAGGAGGGGGCTTTCGGAAGGCCGGGTGCAAGTGCTGGTTGTGCTTGGACCACTCGGATTCGTCGTCAATGTCCGTGTCGTCGATCAGCGGTATGTTGTGAATGTAGTCGTTGATGAGAAACTCGGGGTGCGCCATGAAGTTATGGATGGAGTTCCTGGACGCGGGTTTCTCCATGCCTTCGTAAAGGGAGCTACGGAACGCTTTCACCACCCGCATCTACATGTGAATAGAGGGTATGAGGCACAGGAGGGCAGAAGAAGATAAGGAGAGGAAGATGGAGCAAAGACATCTTTCAGTACATGTGCAAGTAGTAAAGGTCTGAATCACTGTTGATCCTGTTCTGAACATGCCTCATAATGCACAGACAGCTCAAGATCAGGTTGCTGTAAAACCGTACACTTACTAAACCGGTTTGAGTCATATGATTTGTTTTGGGTTTTTATGGAAATTATTTTGTTGCTTAATGGTGCAGTGTGTGATTTCTGTACACTAGTGGCACTTAAATATAAAAATGTAATACAGAATGAAGGTGCTTTTCAAAAATGTGGTGGCAGAAGCACAACAGAATGATTTTCTGTAGATTTTGCAATAAAAATTATGCTAGAATCACTCCAAACTTTTACTTGCAGAACATAAGAATTCTTATGAAAATGTCAACGCAGCTCTTTTCAGTACATGCAAAAATGCTTGATGGTGTATTACTGTTCATTTGCCAGTTTAAAAAAAAAATATATAAAAACCTATATACTAGAGATGCACCGATACTAAATTTCTGATACCGATAGCCAGTTATTTGGAGTGATATATGCCGGTGGTGATATTAACTCGCATTTACTAAATTCTGAAGATTAAATGAATATCTCTTAACTTTCCGAATGCTATTAATTCATATAATACACAGAGCACAAATTCATTTCCTGTCTTCTTTTGATTGACAGAATATATCGGCCCTGATCATCGGCTGTTTTTAAGGGATAGTTCACCCCCCAAAAAATTCTGTTATCATTTGTGACGAACACAGAAAAAGATATTTAGAAGAATGCTTATAACCAAACAATTCTTGGACCCTATTGACTACATTGATGTTTTTTGTTCTGTTGAATAAATATGATATTTTGAAGAATATAGGGTAGTAAAAACATTTGACCACCAAGAACTGTTTGGTTACAAGCATTCGTCCAAATATCTTTCTCTGTGTTCAACTTAACAAATAAATGTATACAGGTTTCGAACAACTAGACAGTGAGTAATTCATGACAGATATATCGGTGCATCTGTACTATATACTTATATTTTTTACATTTTAAAAATGTTGCAGGCCTGTAAAAGATTTCTCTATGACATCAAGATTTAAAACTTATGCCACTGGTTAAGCCAATCTTTCTATGTTGGGCCTCTCAATAAAGCATTGTAGTTTATTTGACTTTATTTGATAGTGGGTCAGAAATTACACACTACACAATAATTTAGGTTACAAAACTACTTTTTTTTTTACTAAAGCTCATTTATATTAAATCTGCGCAACCAGATCTTAAGAGTTTCTTAAAGAAAAAGTGATGACAAACAAATAAAACCAAATCTGTAAGACGCAGGAAATGGACTCAAGCTGTCAGTTCACAGTTATCACTCAAAAATAAAGATGATGGACATTCTCATAACCTCATAACAGAAAACACATCAGGCATCAAACGGAGAGACATATGAAAGCAGAAATCAACAAAAAAGGCAAATGAAGAAAACACCCATGTGTATATACTGACCAAGTACTGCTTAAATAAAATAAAAGAAAGAAAGATGACAGAAACAGCAAAACATTGATAGACACACATAGACACACAGCCAGTGAAAGGAACAGTGGGCTAGAATCTGCAACAAAGTGCTTCGCAAAACATCAGATGGGGAAATGATAAGTAGACAGATGCATGACTGGAGTGACTGGTGGGATGGGGGGAGGACCCACCGGTACCCACAGCCTGCAGTGAAGGTAAACTTACTCCTCACTATAGCAGCATTCAGGGGTATGGTTACAATACAAGTATGCTAAAGAAGCAATGACACTCTAGTCATGTGATCGTGATGTCATAATAGGAGCAATGGACATGCAGATGATGGCTAATGATGATGCTTAATCTCAATGAGTGAAAAATAGGTCATAGGCTGTGATGAGATACTGTAACTGAGGTGTGGTAAATATCAAATGATCTGAAATCTCATCTCTGGTTTAATCTTTCTGAAACGCAATTATTTCATTCAGTGTTTCTTTAACTATGGGCACTTTTTGTGGGCTTCCATGAATTTTATTGTTTAATCATTATATACAGTATTATGTGAAATAGCATTCTGTGATGAAAATTGAATTTAATAACATTTAAGAGCTAGCATTTTACGCATAGGTTTTTTTTCCCACAATTTCAAAAGCTGTCATGGCATATGTTTGCACATGAAGTGTCACATTTTCATATCCTGACTTACTTTTTCCAGAAACTCCATAAAAACCATCACAGAATGTCTAATGGTTTTCATTAAAATACCATTGTGAACCATTAGCTTTTTCCATTAAGGCCAAAGTCTTTTTTGTTGTGTGTTTAGGGCATTAAAAATATGAAAAGGACACTTGTAATTTACTTAAAAATTGAAATAATTTTCACATAATACACAAAGACATTTTGCTAAATGTAAACAACACTGGTCCAGAAGCAGTTTCTATTTCAGTTGTTTTAACACTACACAAATGTCAGCACAAAATACAACCAACAGAACATTTTGAACTGGAATGAAATGTTAAACAAACATCTTTAAGACAACTGTATATGTGAAATAAAAAATAAACTAAAAACTAAAACAGGAAGTGCTTCTGCAGCAGTATTGTTTACATCTTGCAAAACAACCCATACACAGTATATACAAATATCCATGTCATGTGAGCTTAATATAAAGAAAACAATCTGTGGCATACTGTAAAAGGAGCCAAAGTTAAAGAAACACCAATGCATGACTTATTTGCATTTGTGTGTTGGTTTTAGTATACGATAAATTGCTCCACGTGTTCCGATCCCATTGACTGCCAGAGGAAAAATTCTATAATTTCTGAATAAAAAAGCATCATCTATATGGATGATGATGACTTCTGTGAGACTTCCTGGCACTGAGCCATTGATTACATGACACCAACTGATGTGACACAAGCACCATCACACTGACACGAGCCCAACAGGCACAATAAACAAGGTCACAGCGTCTCTGCTTTCTACAAAAATCACCCATCAGCACAAATGGATCACACCTTTGTACAGTATCATATGCCTGAAATTGAATTTTCTTTTTTTATCTGTAAATGATACTACAGGATCACAGTTAGATGGCAGATTTAGTTGTGGATGTTAAAGATGTGTGGAACAGCATATTCAGTGAACGAGCAAGAGATAGAGAGAGCATCTTTTGGCATGCATCAGAGCGGACGAGTGCAGATGACACAAAGGATAGCCGAGGTGTGTTGATGAGATCTGCTTCAGTCTGGTAATGCAGAAAAAAAGTGGAAAAAACACAGGAACCAATCACAATGCTCATTCCAGTGCAGCGGCTTCGTTCTTGTGTTACAGGACCCGATTGAAAACAAGCTCAAAGTAAACATTCAAATGCATGATGGTAAGCAGTCAACTCATGCTGTAAAACAAATGCAGCTGTGACACATATACACACGCGTACGTCTCTCGTGTGTATATATATATTTAGAAGGCAGAAGATTCGAGAGCACAATCCTTTGCTGTGGCTGCAGGCCAGTGCAGAACCCCCCCAACCACCACCATTCCAACACTCACCCAGCAAAAGAAAAGAAGCTAAAATGACCAAGAAAGAATCCACAAGAGACAAAACAAACAAACAAACAAACAGGAAAGGACGGTCAAGCAGTTGGTTAAGTGCTTATCTGTTTTTCCAAAGAGCCTGTTTGTTGCTAAGAAAGAACTCATGCAAATCTGCATCCTGAAATCGTTTTGTTGTTTGTTTTCACTTTTGTTTGTTTTAGTTTCTTTCTGCTTTTGCATGGATACAGGTAAACGTTCGAGTATAGCCGCCCACTTTTGGGAAACATGTGTTTTCACAACTGATTCATGTTTGCTCTCATTCAGCCAGATTACTGTCTCCACGCTGTCCTTCAAAGAAAGAAGCTTGATGGAAAAACTGTATCATTACAAAACAAAAGACTTTTTTTAACTCAACAAATATTTCCCAAAGATGTCTGAAACGAAAATAGAGCTACATAGAAAGACTTGAAGCAGAAAAAGTGATCAAATGCAGGAAAGGAGAGGAAGAAGTTAACAAAGCAGTAATGGGAACAGAGAAATAATGGCATCATGTTAAAGTTTTGTGTTTTCTTTCTGAGAGACGTTTATGTAATGTGGCCAATACTCTCTCACAAAAAGCAAATAATGGTATTAAAATATATATCTACAGTATGTTTATTTTGTGAGACAATCCTTTAAACTCATACTGTAAGAAAGTGCAAATTATTCAGACCCTCAACAAATTTTCCCAATTAATTGAATTGCAAATCCAACACTGTAATTTAGTTATTTACCATTTTAAGGCAATGAAGTCGCATATACATTGTACATATGATATTTTTTAATTATGTTGTCCACTATTATGTAAGTTTGTTATTACTTTCTCTTTACTTGTGCAGGATTTGTAATTCAGTGTAATGGGAGAAATTGGTCTGAATATTTCAACGATAATTCACCTCTATCTGATGGGAAGATTCAGAGTGATACGTACATTTAAATATGATTTGTTTTATCAGATGGCAGACATCAAAGCTTCAAGGATTGTTAAAAACTTTGGAATAAATAAACCTCTTTTTAACATCCCCACTACAAGAATATATTTTCCACTGACTTGCCTACTGATAGCGTAAATCTCTCTTGAGCAGTGAACCATTACCATACAAGGCAAATGTTTGAGCTACCGGGCTTGAGATAAACACGAATATCTATCAGCAACAAAGCTGTTCCTCCTCTCAACTTCAACCCATCTCACAAAAACTCAAATGAAACCACCTTGATCTGTAAACGTTTTTGTGTGAGACAGCTGTAAAGGAAAAAATGGAAAGCAGTATTTTTAGAAAACTGAGGTCTAAATATAGTGTTATCTGCTCTAAATAGCCTCTTCCCAGAAAGGCACGTAATAGCTAAAAATATATTTCTGTAAACATGTCAACAGATGAACATCACCTTAGTGCTTTGTTAAAACAACTTTGTGGTCTAATTTCTAAAATGATGATGATTTAATGAGAGTTAAACTGAAGTTAAACGAGTACAATGGGACATTTTAACCATGTAAACACACACACACAGTAAATAAATGTGATAAGAGGTGCACAGATGCATGAAACAGAACTGTCAGCGCAAAGAAAATGACACATGATGGTTTAATCTAAACACTTCTACCCTGGAAAAAAACAAAATACAACGATGGGGAAATAGCAGTAACACAAATACTGATTAAAGAGGTAAGTCCACTTTTCCCAAAAAATGGAAAACATACCAATGCATTCTATCAAAATGTTTTTAGAATATATCAAAGATCCAGGTAAAAAAATGTTGTTTTTGTAATTTTGTTCTCTTAGCCTCATGCTTGTGCAAACCCATAGTACATTTCTTTTCTTATTTATAGCCGGATATCCAAGCTGCTCTTTCCCTTAAAGTTAATGATGACCATGACTGTCAAGCAAGAATTTTAAGGCATGACTGTCAGTGAACACATCACAGTGAACAGATCTATTGTGTGAGTATTTGAGCTAGCACATAAATCATATTGACTATTTTATTTATGCTTTTTATGGTGTTTTCTTTAGCTGGACAGCACCAGTCCCCATCTAATTCCACTGTATGGCAGAAAGCAGCGTGGACATTCTTTAAAACTTTTCCCTTTGTATATTAAAGAAAGTCACAATGGTTTGGAAAACACAAGGAAGAGAAATACACATTTTTTTAGTGCTGTCATTAATCACAGTTAATCAATTTTAAAGTTTTTTTATTACATAATACGTGTGTGTGTATATATAAATACGCAAACATACATGTATATATTTAAGAAATAATATACACTTTACAATTAGGTGCTATTTGTTAACAATTATAGTTTATGCATTAACTAACATGAACTAACAATGAACAAAATCTTCTACAGCATTATAGCATTATATATGATTTTTTTCTGTGTTTACTAAAACATTTTCAAATCAAAAGTTGTGTCTGTTAACATTAGTTAATGCACCATGAACTAACATGAATAATTGTATTGACATTAACTAATATTAACTAGGATTAATAAATGCTGAAAAACGAAATTGTTATTGTTAGCTAATACTAGCTAAAGCATTTACTACTGTTAACAAATAGCACCTTATTGTTAAGTGTTGCATATATATTTATATTTATGCATAATGACATTTACATTACATTTATGCATTTGGCAGACGCTTTTATCCAAAGCAACTTACACTGCATTATACATTATACATTTGTTTCTGAGAATCCCTGGGATCAAATCCATGACCTTAGCGCCATGCTCTAACCACTGAGCTACAAGAAAGCTCGAAAGCTATAAAAAAGCTATATTTTGTTTAAAAATACATTTATATATATGTTATATATACATATGTTTGTACATGCATTTATACATAAATATAAATATACACGCCACACACATATTACAAAAACAAAACATTTACTTTTAATTAATTGCGATTACTCGATTTGACAGCACTAAGTCTGATCTATTTTATGTCACACATACTGTCCTGTTGGTCAAGACTATTTTGAACCTGGTACCTTCCTTTCACAAAATATCCTTATACATTTGCTAAAGTGCTTTGTTTAATAAATAACATCATTACCATAATTCATTTGTTAGTTAGAATTGTAAAGACAACAGATGTCTACAGAGAGAATAGGACACAATAAACAATAGATTGAAGCCATGACAGTGAACCATGGAACAAAGAAAGAGACTGTGAAGATCTGTGGAAGAGAGCCAGTAGCACAGAGACATTAGAAGATGCTTTTACACAATCTCATGATGGGGAGACACAAGATGCGTCATCTGAAAATAAGTAAGGGAAGAGAATGAAAGAGTGCGAGAGAGACAGAGAAAGAGAGACAAGATCTTTATAGGGCTTTATACTCGAAGGTTTACCCCTGTGTAGGGCTCAAAAGCCATGGCGGTGCACAATAAGTACCTCGGCTTACTGGATAACCAGTTGCTTTTTTAGTAAACCACGCTTGACAACAGAAGTGATCGTCGTGTTCTCTCTGTATTCTCTTAGTGGACATTGAAGTAGAAACTACATGAATAGCAGAACAGGTACATTCTTCTCAAGAAGTTCTTATGCATTTGTTGGATTTCATTAACATGTATTAAAAATGATTTAATAAAATACTTTATTGATATGGAGACAACTATAAGGTATTTTTAAGCAATTGAACCAAAAGCATACATTTTGGAATTTGACCATCTGAGTTAGTGTTCAAGCTACCAAAATCTCTTTTTCACACTTCAGTACACATTTCAGCGTTTTAAGAAAGGGTTCAAATTGACGGCACTGAAGCTGTCAGGTAAATCCATGAGAGATAACAGAGAGAACGGCTTATAGAGAAAGAGGTATTCGAAAACAAAGCCAACACCATCAGACAACAAAGAAGAACCCAACAGCAGGAGAAAAGGCCCGACACAGCAAGACATCACATAGAGATTGAGGAAGATGCGAGATGGGGAACACAAACAGCGGCCCACAGAGGATCAGTCAAAGCCAGACAGGCTGTCTTGCAAAGAGACACTCGATCACAAAGATACGACTACAGAGGTGGTTTCAAACAAAGAGAGATAGTAAGTACCACAGCATTCACGGCAGGGTGTGTTTGTTCAGGTTTGTTCGTGTTGTGATGTATGTGAGGTTTTGAGATCCCTGCTGAGAAGACCAGCAAATGTTGTGTTTTGCATGCTGGAATGGGTCTTCTCAGCAGGGATGTATGTGAAGAGATGTGAAGAGATGACGTGTGTGTGCGTGCGTGGGTGTTTGTTTGTAAGCGAAGTGAGCATTTAGTAGTGTGTTTGTGTGAGTGTGGTGTCTGACACAGGTAGGGTAAAGCAGGGGAACTCACTCCCGGGAGCGCCGCTCGTATTGGCAGTGGAGAGAACTACATGAGTGGGGGTAGAAATATTGGTTACGTCATGGAGCTGGCTGAGCACTGAGGAGCGACGTCTCACTGCACCCTGAAACGAACCACTTCTCTTGAACGTACTCACTACCTCCATCTGCAGGAGAGAGAGAGAACCACATCATATACACACTCAGAGAGAGAGAGAAGAGGAGCAAAGAGGAAGGAGAGCGAGAAGAAAATAAGCTTGTGATTATAAGTCACCTGATAGGAGAAGTTGAATCTTGAATCTTGTCTTCACAACATTAAACAGTTCACCCGAAAAATTCAATTCTATCATATTTACTCACACAAATATCATTTCAAATCCACATGCTTCTTTTTGTAGAGCACACAGTTAATAGTTTTCATAGTTGGCTAAAAATAACAATACACTCTTAAGAATTACAGCAATGCCTTAAGGGGCTTTCGCACCACAGGAACGATTTCATATTTCCGGGACGATTTGCCGAAAGCTGACCTGCTTTTTGTTGTGTTCGCACCGCAGGAACCGGCCGGAATTTTAGTTCCTGAGAACCTTTTTGGAGGAACACTTGAGCTTCTTCTCCGAGGCAGGGTCTAAACCAGCAGGACAGGAACGATTCGTGACGTAAGCAAATGCTGATTGGCCGAACTTCTGTTGTTGGTTGTTTGGCAGATGCACTTAAATGACATTGTGAACGACAGCCCTCTTTACTTGTTCCGGAACTTCGTTCCTGAACTTATCTGGTCGGAAAGCGCTTATAGAAGAACCATTTTTGGTTCCACAAAGACCCATTCAGTCAAAGGTTCTTAACAGAACCATCTCTTTGTTATCTTTTTATAATATTTTTGTGAAACAGAAATATTCTTCGGATATTAATATTCTTTATAGAACCATTTAGACAAAAAAGGTCCTTCTATGGCATTGTGAAGCACCTTTATTTTTAAAAGTGTATGCAGTAGATAGTATGTTTATGTCAAGATGCTAAATTATTTTGTTTAGCTTTTGTGTTCCAGGGAAGAACAGCATACAGGTTAGGAATGGCATGTGGGTGAGTAAATAATGACAAAATGTATTTATTTTTGACGTGCAAAATCCTTAAATCATGTAATTTCTCAGCATGATATAATAAGAAATGGTTCATTCTCGAGAAAACATTTTATAACATCTGTTTGGTGCTGCTGATGTTGCGGAAAGTAAATGCTTCACCTTCATCAAGGAGATAAACTGTATCCCCTTTGCACGAATACTGAGACATATTTTTTAAGATCTAGTTTTGATCTAGATGAGCCAATGGCAGTTGAGTATCAGTTGCCTGGAACTCAGACATCTTTAGGTTTCAGAGCCATAGAGAAACATTGTAAGATCCGAAGCTTTCATCAGTTTTCATCGGCGTCAGAATCTAAGAAGGGCGGGGCTTACCGATAGGTCAACTACTAAAATGCAATGCCAAATATTACTTCGTGATAAAAGCTAACACACATCTTTGCAACCACACCCTACACAAAGGCTTAACCTGGAAACTCACATCTTACACGGAATCTATTTCATTGTTTGTTTAACCCTTCAGAAAAAGTTCAGCAGGCCAAACCAAACCGACCAGTCCTGTAAAAACATGCACTGATCTTGCATAACACATCATCCGTAATTAATCTGCAAATGCCCTCTGTCAAAAACACAACACTAAAGGATGGAGGTGCTCTCTGGATGGAAGCCGTGATTGGATTAGGCTGACTGATGATACGCTGCGAGCCGCTATAATGTGTGTCATGTTTTGCTTACTCAGTGTCGAGCATTCAGGCAATCAATGGAAACCTCGTAAGGACCTTTACAAGCACTTCAGCAATCTATACCCGGCACTCCAATTTAAAAAAAATATCTTCATAATGCTCCACCATCCCATCATTTCTGCTCACTGATGGCGTAGATTAGAGAGAACACGGCCGAACGAGAGCGTGTTATATTGTTGAGCATGTAAGTGTTTGTGCGTGTGGTTCTTATAAAAGCTTTTTCACCTACAGGCTTCCCTTGAAGTTACAATAACTATTATTGATTGTACAACAGAGCAACAGGCATCACAGCTTATAACTTCTCTCACCCAAATGAACTTCACGGTTATAGAGGACCATAGTGGACGTCCACTTATTTAACAAAACCATTACTCAATGAACCGAATCAACAATCCATCCACTACGAATACACTAGCAAACTAGTACACGCTTAAAAATAAAGGTGCTTTAGGATGCCATAGTTGAACAATTTGTACATCTGTAGAAGCATTCTGTTCCACAAAAGGTTTTTTGCTATGAAAATGTTATTTACACTAAAAATGTAAGAAAAATGTGACAGATTTTTTAAAAACCAATAATGGTTGTGAAACCCATAATTGTTCTTCCATGGCATCACAGTAAAGAATCATTTGTAGCATCTTTATTTTCAAGAGTGAATAACCAGAATTATAAAAAAATCTAGCTCAATGAGTATCAAGGACGTCACTTTTTTTTAGCATTGGCCTTACAACCAAAATAGTTTGTCAGCCCGCTAAATAAAATCTGTTGGGTTTTACAACAACTGTGAAATTTAGAGAAGAAAACAATGAACAAGATATTGATAGATAAAAGGAAAAGAAGAGATAGATAACAAATCAAAAGGGATTGTAAGCATAAGAAAATCAGAGACAAATGTAATAAGAAAACATAAGATAATGTCTTTATCTGTCGCAGTCGCACAAATACTCATAAATGACGATTCACGTAATAATAACCCTGTTAGAAAGTCCATCTTTATCTGGTGAATATTTTTTTGGAAAATGGAAGTTGGTTTTTAGACGATTAGTAGTTGGTTTAAGGTCTGGACTTGATCATTGCTAACTTGTACCAGTCAAGTGTCAAACATCACTCTCGAGTCCCATGCAGCCGGTTTGGATGCCACTGATTCTGTGCAGCCAATTAATTCCTAAGCAATAAATGAAGATTTCAAATGACTCGAGTTACATAATCGAGTGACAAAACAGAGCTCTGAGCACAGGAGCGTTATAGATTCTTGTGGGGGAAATCTATACTCATTTAAGAGTCCCAGCAGTGGGAAGCAGAGAGGCGAGGGGAAGAGAAAGAAAGAGGCAAGGATGAGCTAATGTAGGTGACTCAGAGAAGGTCTAGAGGTAGAAGGAAACCAAAGGAAAAGCAAAAGAACATTCTTTGAGGAGACGTAAGTTCTACTGTCTGTGAAAAGCATCATATGTGACTATCGCTATTTCAACTTCTACTAGGTATTGGGATTGAAAGGTCAGGGGTGAGGCGTCTCATGCACAGCACCTGAGTCTGGATACGGTTAAGGCCTCTGAACCAGAGGATCTGGCCCCTGCGTAGTTCTCTCTCGGCGTGGTCAATTTCTTCCTCGTCCTCAGCCAGCTCATCTTCAGTCATCTCGTCTGTCCCCGGCCTGGTGCCCGCCTCCTTTAGACACTTCAGGTGACTTGTGGGCACTGTGGCGATCACCTGAGATGAAGAGAGAGAACAAAGATTGTTTATGAGAAGTTTTTACATGGACGAAGAAGCACACTTTTCAAGCAAAACATTTACAAAAGACAGTATATAACATCATTTCTTGTTTCATATTTCAATCATTTTTTATATTTACATATTTTATTTGTCACCTATCATAACACCTTATTGTTTTTGTGTTATTGTATATCTCTTGTTTTATGTATAATGCTTTGGCAATATTGAAAGTACGCACCATCATATGAATAAAATACCTTTAAATAGAAATAATTCACTATTCATCATAATCCATAATTAATGCGCAAAACTACACATTTAATTACTCATCTACTAGGACACCAAGTGTCCAAATTCTTTATAGGACCACGCTATATTGTATATAATAGCTATATTACACACTATAATAAGCTTTCCTGTAGCTCAGTGGTTAGAGGATGGAGTTAGCAACGCCAAGGTCATGGGTGCGATCCCAGGATCTGTACATACTCAGAAACAAATGTATAGTATAATGCAATGAAAGTCGCAGACATGCAACATGCAAGACAAGACAAGCAGACACTTCACATCATATTCATGAATGATGTAATTCCTGAAGAAATCCTGAGGGATCTTCAATTCAATGATAGCTCAGTTATTTATTCTTTTCTTTCTTTTTTTCCATATTTTTCTCTCTCTCGCTCTCTCTCTCTCTCTCTTGCTGTCCTACCTGCCCCCAGAGCAGTTCTCCAACTCCCACGAAGAGACACCAAAGCCACTGTTCGACATTTAGAGGGGCACAGCTGAAGGGCTTCCCCCCAAACTGCACGATCACAATCTGCGCAGAGATCAAATGTCTCACAGTCAAGAACCAAACATTTACATTAAATACTGAAGTTTGCACCCACTACTGCACATGTCTCACATTTTATTTCATAACTACAAATGAATTGATGGGTCCAGGCAAAATCTATTTATGCTCTCTGTGCTGTTTTCAGAAAACCTGAAGACTTATGTAGAACGGATTTAAACACGGCATCATTTGTTCAACAAATCTGAGAGAACTACACTGTTAGCATCAAAATTTCCTGTAAACCAGGAGTGAGAACTCATTGTTAATGTTAGGTGTTACAAATGGTGCACAAAGCACACTGTGGTTTTTCTTACCTGCACTCCAAACGTTCCCAGAACAATGGTGCAGAAGATAGGATTGGCGAAGATGCCGTCAAACACGTTCCTTTCGCCGTGGATCTTTCGAGCGTTGATCTCATTAAAAAGCTGCATTAGGACAAAGGTGTTAAAGATGATGGTGTAGTGTTCAGATGGAGGAGAGTGTAAGGGGGCGTTACGACCGCTGTCGATGTTGAAGATTTTCTCTCCTGTGTAGGAAGGAAGTGAGAGAGAACGTGTCAGAAATTGTGGCCACTCTGATTCATGCATTGATAATCGTTCATCATGTTAATGATATGATGCATCATGCATGGCTGCAAATTATATACAAATGATTTTCTCTCAGGAATGTTTATGTTTGGTGCCAAGAAAAATGATTTCTTGTTAGAAGTCAGAATGACATCTTATTTCATTGGCATAAAGATAATTTGTGATTCGAAAAACTATCGCCGCTTACACAGCCCACCACAAACACGACGGCATACAGCAATCTGGCAAACGCTAGCCCAAAAAAACCTGTTTGTGTGAATGAGGTACAGATAGACCAGTTCTGTCCTATTAGTCTTAATTTAAACACACAAAACATCAAAACGTGTCATAATAGGCAAGATCTCTGTCTTACCGACAAACAGCAGGGTGAAGATAATGACGAGCTGATAGACTCCATGACCCAGGATGTTTTTCATCATAGTGAGCGAGATGAGGGGGTTGTTGCGGCCATAGGGTTTCCTAAGCAACAGGGCTTCAGTGGGCGGCTCAGTGGCCAGAGCCAAAGAAGCAAACGTATCCATGATCAGATTGACCCATAACATCTGTACTGCTTTAAGCGGAGAGTCCTACACACACAAACACCGCAGAAAAGGATACAATCGAACACAATATAACTATTTTCTTTCTATTTTGTGTTCCATAAATAAAGCACAATAATGTATACATTTTCATTTCTTAGAGAACTGTTTCTTAAAGTTGCAAGTACATGCAGTGCCACCAGTCTCCAGCAGGGGGCTCAGTGGTTGGTTTAATTAAAGCCTTTATCTATGAGCTTGTGAGGTGCAATGCAGTCAGTTGCCATAACCTGCTTGACACAGATCTATCACTGATGTAATGAGGTCTGTTATCATAACATACCCTCTCATATTACATAACATTATGGCCAGGGTCCCAAATTCACCAATTTCTTCTAAATTTTGCCACACCTGCTAATGCTTTTTACACCAAAATAAGTGATCCTGTATCTTATTTTATTAGCATAAAAGCACATTTGTGATTCGAAAATCTATTCGCCGGTTGCACAGCCCACCAAAAACATTATGGCATTGAGCAACAGGACAGCAATTTGGCAACCCCTCGCCAAAACTGTATGTGTGTCATTCATATACTCAACACATCATCTCAAAAACATTCTGCCAAAAACAAATGCCACTGGCCATGCGAGAGTGTGTTACCTGTGTAATGCAGGCCCCAGTGAAAGCTACTATGACGGCCACAACATTGACAGTGAGCTGAAACTGCAGGAACTTGGAGATGCTGTCATACACATTTCTCCCCCACATGACAGCCTTCACAATGCTGGAGAAGTTATCATCGGTCAGTATGATGTCAGATGCTTCTTTAGCGACATCAGTTCCTGCTATACCCTGGAGACAGCGAGAGAGAGGGCGATAAGGAAGAGAGATTTTAGGCAACACTGCAAGAAAACACAGCTTAACGTCGGCATGAAACTGAATTGCGGTGGTGCTTTTTACGAATTGTGACGTATATTTTAGCAGGACAGCTTCTAGAAGGAGGAAAAATGTAGGGCGGATGTTGATTTCGTTCTTTGGGAATCCTTCATGGAAGGCTATTGGAAAGTCAGAGGAATTCTGCTCCTGAGCCAAACAGCAAGATCATTGATCTCTTTCTCTGTTATCATGCACGTTTCACATACTGTGAGTGCAGTTCAATAAATACATTTTCATCAGTATTCATCTGTTAAACTACCTCTTGGATGGATGGACGAATACATAAGTAGATCCGTAGGGTTTGTCAGACTCACCATTGCGAAGCCCACATCTGCCTTCTTGAGAGCCGGTCCATCATTGGTCCCATCACCGGTTACAGCCACCACCTGTCTCTGCTCCAGTACAGTGCTGTCAATGATGCCTTCACAATGACATCATCACACGGCAAACAATTACACGCTAGCACATAACCTTGACCAGGTGAATCTGAATGTAACTATTGTCAACACAGAGTATGAATTCATCAGTCCGATACTTCTGTTGATTGTCATGAGGCCTATTCATACGTTTAGAGGTGTGAAGAGGTGTAAGTGTGATGAGTGGACGGATAGTGCATCTCACCTTTTACAAGAGTGTGTTTGTCGGTGGGGGAAGAGCGCGCCAGAACTCTAAGCTTGGGCCAGATCTTATCAATCCTCTCTTGCTCAATCTAACACAAACGCACAAAGACCAGATCAAGATTTGGAATCCTTGAGGTTCAGATCAAGACCAACACCTGAACTAAACCAAGAGTTTAGTCTATTTCACTTTACTGAAAATATTTTTTGTTGAGGCCATGAAGTAAGAACTCCTGTGCTATAAAGAGCTTAAACATCCATGGTTCAGTTTAGTCTCAACAGGTTATGGTCTGAGTTATTCAAGATTCAAGTCTCTGGCTCACCTCTCCTTTCTCATTTCTGATTCTTCGGTTAAAGTCTTTGCCCTCCAGGCACAGAAAGTCATCTCCAGGTTGGATGATGCCACACTTGGCAGCAATAGCACGTGCTGTGTTGATATTGTCACCAGTGACCATGCGCACAGTGATGCCCGCCCTCTGACACTTCCGAATGGCCTCGGGGACCTGCAGGAGTAGTAGATTTCAGTATGTGTATATTATTATTTTTTTCTTCAATATTTATTACGAATACATTCTCATGTTGCCGTTTTCCCTGCATCCGACTACCACAATCTGAATGCTTCCTGACAGAATAAATTGACTCGAAGCTGTTGACTCATTTGTTTCACAACATTCCTCTTGTACACGAATACAATAACACAGGGTGGTGATATCACCAAGCACACTTCTAAGGTCTCTGAGGTCACTTAATCATCTCTGAAGTTCATCACACACCTCAGGTCGAACGGGATCCTCGATCCCGACAACAGCGATGCAGGTCAGATCGGTGACGATTTCAGCTTCATTTTCCCAGTCAGGCTCGGGGTCACCGGGGAGATCGCGATAACCGATGCAGATGGTTCGCAGGCCTTCGCACGCCATGGGCTCTATCACTTTCTTCACCATCTCATCTCGGTCCCGTGGTCTGAAGCTCCTCATGTCACCATTGGCACCAATTATGGAGGAACATCTGAAGCAGAGCAAAGAGGGATCGTCAATAAAAATCCAACCAAGATGAAAAACAGTAACAAATGAAATTTGGTTAGTAAATCTGGCCCTTAATAGCTAAAGAATGTTTAGACATTTGTACTCGAAAACAAGAACAAACTTTAAAAATATATTTTTTACAGTATAGTTCAACCTTTATATGTTGTATAGCTGAAAAACATGGTACAAAACAACAGCACAGCCTTTACTGGGTCATGATGACCTTACATGACAAATGACAGCTCAGAATGTGCTGTTTGTGACTAAGCATGTGTGTGAGACAGTGACAGTAAAAGCATTTTAAATTGCTGTGTTCAAAGCAATGAAATGAAAAAAAAACATCAGACCAGCATAAACCAGTATGGTTAAGTTAAACCAGTATAGTACTGCAAGTAAGATTTGGTTTTCCTAACAAATAAAGCTACTGGAACACCACCACAATATTTTTGAAAAAGCCACCTCCGTCAAAAATTTGATTATGATGTTAAGTGAATGCTCTCCACACATAATATACGTTACTTAAATAATCTTTTTACTTAAAAACATTTATTTTTTCTGGAACAACATTCTTACCAGAGGACAATAATTTGAATTTCAGGAGCAACAAAATTGCAGAAAAATGTCTGTCTGTGCCACATGTGAAGCAATATAAAGCACCTGCAACAGATTCCCAGATTCTGTAGCAGTTTACTCACTTTTTCAGGAGGATCTCCGAAGCTCCTTTACTGTAGAGGCGGAAATTGCCATCCGGCATCTGCACCACGGTGCTCATGGACTTGCGTACAGAGTTAAACGTGTAGACTTTGTAGAGCTTCTCCTCTGGGATCTGCTCTCTCACGGGGCCGTAATCTCTCTTCAGGTCCAGCAAGAAGCCCAGGAGACCACATTCTGTCTTATTACCAACCTGCTTGGGCAGACCACCTTCAACATCTGGTGGCTGAAAGAGAAGATGGAAAAGTCTGAGGGACACAGAGGAGCTCAACAAATTGCACCAATGAATTGTTTATACAGTACATAGGCCCATAAGTGCTTGAATGTGGTATCCAGTCTCTCACCAAGATCTTGGAGGTGTAGGCGCAATTGATAGATATGGCATTGACAACTATCTCAAGGGTGTTGTGGTTGATCTGGCTGGGGTCAGGGATCTCACGGAAGTGCTGGTCATTGACATAGGCCTGCACAACAGTCATACGGTTGGTGGTGAGGGTGCCGGTCTTGTCGGAACAGATGGCCGTTGCGTTGCCCATTGTCTCGCAGGCGTCCAAGTGGCGCACCAGGTTGTTGTCCTTCATCATTTTCTGAATTAGTAGTAAAACAATGTTTTAATGGTGAAAAACAGTATGCAGTACCTCTTCTATGTAGCTTAGGGTTAGGCTGGTTTGCACTTGCCCAACAAACACAATCTTGGTTGTTGGATCAGTGTCTAAACCCTGTTGGTGTTTGTGAAAATAACAATTATTTACATTCTAAATCCAATGGTCAATGTTGCAAAATGACTGGCATTTATTGGGCAGTACTGTACAAACCAGACTTGAAAGTGTCTACTAGGGCTGCACAGTATTAAAGAAAAATGCAACGTTATAACTTGCTATTTAGCCGATATGCTCTACGATAATGTTTTAGGTTTGTAAAATCAATTTAAAATATATTACAATACATTCAATACATAACCAACATACGTTTAACATTCTTTTTGGGGAAAAAGCTTCACACTTTTTGCCTCTGTTATCTAAATACACCCAAAACGAACTAAAATCATTATGTTATTGCAAACCATTTGCTCTATGCATATTCCAATATGCATATTTGGTAAAACTTTACAACAGAGTTGCATTGAACATAAGTAAATGCATTAGCTAACATGCTAAATTAGCAATATAGTTTTTAGCATTTATTAATTTTTGTTTATGTCAATACAATTGTTCGTGTTAGTTCACTTTGCATTAACTGACGTTAACAGACGTACTGTTTCGGTTTAAAATGTATAAGTAAATGCTGAAATTAACAAGGATTGTTTATTATTAGTTAATGTTAGCTAATGCATTAACTAAAGTTACCAAATACAACCTTATTGTAAAGTGTAAGTCATATTTGTGATATTTTGATAACTTTGGTATCTTGCAGTGTCCACACAAGCAACACACTAAAAATATGATGTAAAAAAACAGTCAAAAGCAAGTGTTTGTGTAAATTTGCTTACATAACTTGTTAAATTTCATTTAAACACACACACACACACACACGGTGCAGCCGGTCTGTCTCACCTTGACTGAATAGGCCAGTGAGATGGTAACAGCGAGGGGAAGACCCTCAGGCACAGCTACCACCAGCACAGTCACCCCAATAATAAAAAATTTCACAAAGTACTGCACGTAAATGGGCGTGCACTCTGGCATCCAGCTCCGCCCCTCCACCACAAATGTCTCAATCACAAAGTACAAGACCAGGATGATGACTGTGATGGCCGACATCACGAGACCTGAACAAAAAACACAATAAAATAAATCTTAACATACTTTTTTCTGTTTGTATTGTGTGTTTATATTGTGTGCTTGCAGAATTAAATGTTACATAAAAAGAAAATAATTAAGAATAGCATCATCGCAGTGGTGTGTAACTGTAACAGACTGGGGTGATTTATCTCTCCATATGATATCATCTCATAAACGGCCACACAAAGTATCTCGCACCTGCTTTGCCAATCTGTACAGCCAGTTTTGTGAGTTTGCCCTGTAGTACCGACTTCTCCTTCTTGGGCACATTGGTTTTCTTCTTCTCTCTCTCTTCTACTTCTCCACCCTCCGCACTCTTCAGAGGCTGCATCTCCATGGCAACGGCTCCATCCTGCTTTTTGGCTGGTGGGTGGGACATGAGTTAGCGTCACTACATATGGACGACAAATCTGTCGTGTCACATATCAGAGGCGTCGTGAAAGGCCATTAACAATAAAATAAATACCTTTAAGTCTCACATTGAGTATTTCAGCTATTAAAGGGCTGGACCCATATGAACAAAAATCTTATCTTATATCTCATTTGTTTCTAATAATCTAGTGTGCATCTCTAGAAATGTCTCAAAGTAAAAATCTCCAACTAAAAGAGATAGTTCATAAAAATTCTGTCATCATTTATTCACCCTCATGTCATTGCAAACCTGTATGACTTTCTTTTGTCTGCAGAACACATTTTGAAGACATTTTGAAGAACGTTGGTAACAACACTGGCCCCATTGACTTCAACTGTATAAAGTGTACAATAATGACAGAATTTTTTATTTTTGGTTGAACTATCTCTTAAATGTCAGAGGATTCACATCACTTCTTATCACATACTACTTGCGCAAATACCTTTTTATATATGTATATAAATATTTATCTTTTTTTATAGCTTTTTATGTAAAGCTGCTTTAAAACAATGCAATATGGTGTAAAGATTGCTATATAAAATAAACTTATATTGAACTGAATTTTTCCAAGACCAAATATATGTATTAGATTACACACATGTTTTGTATAGCTCTATACTGTCTGTATATTAGCAATTAATCCATTTGACTTCTCCGGAATTTCAGGAAAACCATCTATAAGATCATAATTAAATCCAACTGGGAGTTCTATTAAATCTCTTCACCTATATAAAACAATCTTAAAGCAATACAGTTGTCCTGTGGGGAGATTCTATAGTGGCACACACACATACACAACTGGACACACAACACAGGAAAGCATGACAAATGTGGAAACACTCATTTGCACATTCACTGAAGACGCACCACAAACAACACCACCGCTTAGAGTCAGAACACAACAGTGTCATCCCTCTCACATTCCACAGAGTTTGCACTGTTCAGCAAAATGTTTGACCACTTTTCTTCACCAATGAACTACAAAAGAAGCTCAGTTATCGTGAACTGAACGCTGTTAAGCAACCAACTGAGTGTGGATACACTAGAATGTTTTTGTGTGTTGCTGTCTGTGTGTGCACATATCAGTGCTTATATTTTCCATTGCTATCCTCCTATAGCAACAGCGTAGCTAAGCTGTCTATAGATATTTTCCACAACATGAGAATAATTAACTCTTTATTCTCTTCATTCATCTATTCTGCGTCCACGTGGTACCTTTATTCTGATTGGTCTCCACAGCTGCCTCTGGCTGCTTGCCTGTGAAAGAGAGAGAGAGAGAGAGAGAGAGAGAGAGAGAGAGAGAGAGAGAGAGAGAGAGAGAGAGAGAGAGAGAGAGAGAGACAGAAAGAAAGCAAGCAGGAGAGACAGAAAGAAAGCAAGAGAGAGAAAGAAAAGGGGAACAAGGAAATAAAAAGCAACAGACAAAGACAGAATGAGAGACAGGGCACGCAATGCTCTTGAAAGGGGAAATGAAAGCACACACAACTATGAAAATAGACACACAAACGCAAACATATGACACACAAATGCACACAATACAATTCACCATAAAAAAGGAAATTTGGCCCATCTGTCTTATTCAGTGCTAACAGTCTGAAGTCATTTCTAGTGTAGACTACAGATGGGTGTTGTGGGACTACAGTGGATAGAAAGTGCTGTAGATTACATACCATTGGTGATGCTGCTGTGTTTGGCCATAGTAGTGGGTGAATAACTACTGTCGTCTGATTGGATAGCAAAACAGGGGGATAATATGGGTTGAAAGAGGGGAATCGTTGGAAATGTTTAGGATCAGGTAGATGTTGAGGTAGGAAAAAAGAGAAATCGAAACATTGCCAATTATATGGTATTAACTGTTGGAGGAAAAATGTAAAAAAAAAAAGTTCAGCCTGATCTCATAGGAATACGTACAAGGTGGTTAATTGGTCGTGTGAATTTGTGCAATGTGAATTGCATGAAAATGTACAGTTTTTAGAAAAAAGCCATAGTGAAGGCCCTCCCCTAACCCCACCCCTAAACCTAACATTACTGACATGAAAGCAAATCATACTAAAACATATTAATAAGATCGTATGAATTCATATGAATTGGCCACTTCGTGACACATTTACAGATTAATCTAAATGTATGGGTATATTACAAACACATAATAAAATATAACAAACTCTTTTTCAAACCACATTTGTTTGACATGAAATGTTTAAATCCTCATTGTGAGGCCGTTCAAGTCTGTTCGGCGGCTGATGATGACACATATAAAGCGATTCAGCGGACATTAACAAAACATGGCGCCACTTCATCCTTCATCCACCCACATCCAACCTTTACTCTCTCTCTCTGTTTCTCTCTTTCGTTCCCTTTCTCTGAATAATTAATCAGCCTCCTCCAATATAACTCCTAATCCTTCTCCATTCCTCTTTCTCCAGACTTCTCCCTGCAGGTTTAATCACCCGTGACACGGTCCATAAAGTTTCCAGCAAGGAAGCTTGTATCTTACTGTACGTTCGTCTGACCATTCATAAATATTCCTGCAGGCTCCTCCATTCATATCAAACCCATCTTTCTCTTACATAAGGTTCTCCCACCCCCTCTCTTTTTCAATCTCTACTGGTAGCGATACTCCCAATGTGTTAGCATGCATGTACACGACTCATCCTACACTACATTCTGTGAGCTATGATGGTATGTGTGTTTTGGTTGTTTTTGTTATGTTCTTGGTTCTCGCACACTTACCTTTCTTCTCTTTCTTTTCCTCCTCCCCTTCTCCAGCTCCCAGAAGAGTGAATATGATGCCACTCTGAGAGTTGACTCCAACCGCAGTCACCAGCATCCTCCCTGAGCCCTCCATCACATGGGTACCTGAGCAAGAAAGAGAGATACAAAGAAAAAGATTCAGACAAAATTTAAATATTGCAAAAAATAAAATGTTCTTATTAAATTATTTTTACCTTGGTTTCCAATAAAAATATTTAAACACCCTTAAAACAAGATAGCATAAATAGCAAAATCACATAAGATAAATGGTGTACAAAAAATATTTTTTTCAAGATATATGCTTTAAAAACAAAAAAGACATGTCTTATTACTATTGCAATTTGCTTATCTTGTTTTAAGGATATTTTTACTAAAAACATGATTTTGCAAAATGATTTTTTTTTTGCAGCAGAATTCCAAAAACCCCAAATCAGAAAATATTAGCAAACAGCGTAAGCCCATGAGTTATGGCAAACAATAAATATCCACAAACACAGGCAACCCGACCTGCTACAGTTCACCATTAGCATAAGACTTACAAAGACACACAACAGTAGCCCCCATGCATCATCTTCACAACAGTATTAGTGGGATATTATTCAATAATATCATCAGTAGAGCAGGACCGTCTCATAAAGAGAATGGAGTCATCATTCCAAGTGCCTAAGAATAGCAGTGAGGAAGGGTGAGGGCATGCACCAGCGCTCATAGCAGGAAACAGACATCCACAGATCTAATTAACAACATCTGGATGCCACTGCAGCATCTCAGTTATTCTGACACACAGAATGCATCTGCTCTGAGCGAGATTTGTGCGCTTGACTGACGGCTGAAGTCCACCAGTGCAAAGAATACAAAGTTCGCTCCTCTTGAAAGCATCACCTCCTTTTTGTTGATTTTATTTGTTATATACTATATGTAAAATTTCTTATTGCTATTGTAAATAATTAGTTTTTCTTATTCATACTTTGTATTAAGCTTTGTTATCGTGTATTGTTTATTCGTAGTATTTTTACTGGTTTATCCATCCAGATATTAAGTCCAGATGTCAATAGACTGTTTCTTCTGGACGCAGGCGTCTGGCCCGAAGTTAACTTCCAATCTGTGTTTGTTGGCTAGTGGCTAATAATGTAACCATTTATATTTGATTTCATTCATATAAATATTACTTTATGTAAAAAAAATTGTATAGTAATTGTATTAAATAAACAATTAGTTGAATTTTATTGTATATTAATTTTATTAAATAAACAATTTGTTGAATGGGTTGTGTAACTTTGTCGCATATAAGTTTAGCTTAGTATACGTTTTTTCTTCTGGTAACCCAAAATAATACTGACTAGACATACTTTTAACTTGCTAGCAACAAAAGCGTGCATGCACTGTAACATTTGTTTATGTTGTTGCTTTGAAACCGTCCATAATGATCTTGAATTTAATAGGGACATTTTATGACGCATTTTAAAGGCCTATAAAATAATCCTATATAGGTGACACAACTAGTTTAACCAAACAGATTCGGTTTAAGCTAAACAAAAAGATCATTTTTGAAATATTAATAATACATTTTCTATAGGAATGCAAAACTTGTTTTCAATTAGTCACAAATCCAGAAGTTTATATGAAAATAAACTCCAAGTTCCAAGCCAGGAACAGGGCAGTCGTGGCCCAGTGGTTAGAGAGTTGGACTCATGACCAGAAGGTTGCTGGTTCAATTCTCAGGGCTGGCGGGTAACGGCTGAGGTGCCCTTGAGCAAGGCACCTAACCCCCACTTGCTTACTATACAAAATGTACAAATGTATAGTACAATGTAATGTAAGTCGCTTTGGATAAAAGCGTCTGCCAAATGCGTAAATGTAAGCCATCCCATTTAAATTTTGAGGATGAAATCACAATTGTTTTTGTGAAAGATGCTGTTTTACTGAGAGATTATACTGCACACACTTACCAGAGAGAAGCATGGGGTCCTTGTCGACTGACTTTCGAACATGGTCTGATTCACCGGTCAAGGAGCTTTCGTCAATCTTCAGGTCATTTCCCTGAATCAGGATTCCATCAGCAGGTAGAAGGTCACCTAAGAACAAATAAGAATTAGGACAAGCTCACAAACAGAATGATCTCATACTGTAATAACTAGGGCATCCTTAATATCCCCAAAAGCCTTCCTACCAATAATGCACAAAAACACAGCATACATGATCAACAAATGAGTTTCCATCCCGATTTCCGCAAATTTGACCAATACTCTAAAAATATCCTTGTGTTAATCCACACCTTGCTCATATTAGATGAGTTAAGCCTATAATCTCAGCATTCACTTCATTCTATGAGCTCAAACAGGAACTGACCATATTTGACTTGGGCCATGTCCCCAACCACCATCTCAGCGACGGGGATCTGGATGACGTTTCCGTTGCGCACTACGGCGAATCGCTGCTCCAGCTCGATGCGGCTCTGTAGCCCCCGAAATTGTTTCTCTTTACTCCAGTCATTAAAAGCGGTCACCAACACCACACAGATGACGGACAGCAGGATGGCCGCACCTTCGATCCACCCGGCCTCCGCCTCCCCCTCATCTTCGGCTGCTCCCGACACGTTTCCACAGCCTGTAGGGTTAAAGGTCATTATTACACGGCCCTTTGGAATACTGGATTTTAATTGCATAAATGCTGGCTGTATATTGTTCTTATACATAATGACAATTTTGAGCATTTTAAGTTCATGTTCTGTTTGATTCACCCTTGGACTCCACCCTGTTGTTTTCTCTTATTCTGCATTCCTGCCTGACATCCTCTTTTCTCACTCCATTTTCTCACCTTCATTCTCACCTTTCTCCTCCCACACTCCCTTGATTCAGTTCTCTCTCTCTGCCCTCCCACTCTTCAACCATTATTCCCTCCTCCCTCTACCCACACCATCCCTGTAAATTCCTTCCTCGATTTTCTCACTGTAACATTGCTTGGTTCCATCTCATCCCCTTCGCTACAGCTTCCTCCCGTCTTACCCTCGCTCTCGTGTCCGGGTGGCTGATAGAAGGACAGGCCGAGAGAGATGATGGCTGCAATCTCCAGAATGATGAGAGTAACGTCTTGTAATGCCTCCCATACCAGCTGAAGGAAGGTCTTGGGTTTTTTCGGGGGTATGAAGTTTTGTCCGAATGTCTGTCCGCGCTTTTCCAGATCTGCTGGGTTATCTGACAAACCTGAAAGGAGCATGAAAGGGTCAGACGCCGTACTGTAACTACACATTCTTCGAGGATAGGCATTTCAAATGAGCTATGTATAGACACTAAATAAAAATGTTCACAGTACACTAGGGACCAAAAGTCATGTGCACCAACTGTACAAAATGAACAAAATTACAGTATATGGGTTTTATTTTGATGTAAAAAGTAATCTTGTAGGAAATAAAACATATACTCATTATCAGTAATTTATATTTGTTAAGTGTGTGTTGCAGAGGTGGACAGTACTTTTTACTTTTACTCACCACAATTATACTTTAATTACAGAATTTAAGTACATTACAAATCTAGTACTTTCCCACTTTTAGAAATACTTAAAAGTAAAAGTACAAGACTTGGGCTTGTACTTAAATATTACAAATGAATAAAAACATTTATGTATGAAATGTAGTGGAGTAAAAAGTATGATATATGTTTCGAAATGTAGTGAAGTAAAATACAATCTATAAAACTGAGATTATTTATTGCATGTTTGTAGACCTGAGCACCCATGAAAAGATGGCAGATTTTAAATCATGTCCTTTTGTGACATCCTGCTTTGCCAGATGCAAGTAATGAAAATGGTAACCGATAGCCTTCTTCTGGTATTAAAGACATCTTTGTCCCTGCTTAAACACATTTTGACTACTGAAATAGGCCACTGTGTTTTTTAAAGACTATTCAAGTTGAGACATTTGTGTTGGCTGTCTGCAGTCATGCTTATGATGTAATCTGGACATGCAGCTCTAACGTGCAACATTTCGGCAAGAGGCAATTCTGGACCAACCAATCCTTTTATCATGAAACAAGTGCATCTAAGTTAAGAAACTGAGTCAAGTTCATAGATTTCCATGTTCCACTGTGAAATGGTACACTCTTAAAAAAAAGTTGCTTTAAAAGGTTCTTCCATGCCAAGTGTCCATGTCTTTCTGTTTCTTTGTGGCGAAAAAGGTTCTTCAGATTATAAAAGATTAAAAAAGACATGGTTCTTTAAAAAACCTTTGACTGAATGGTTCTTTGTGGAGCCAAAAAATGGTTCTTCTTTGGCATCGCTGTGAAGAACCTTTTAAGCATATTTATTTTTAAGAGTGTAGTCACACTTATATGCACATCTCACACGCATGTGAGCTTTAAATACACAATGGATCTAAATGACACCTTTAATAGCACAGTCACTCCTTTCCCTTTTTATATATCACCCAATATTTTAATAAATCTAACAGATTTTAGCCAACTGACAATAATGAACTACTTTACAATATTTTAGTTAGTTACAATATTTTAATCTACTTGCAAGGGTGCTTATATTTAGCATAACAGCACTAAAACATTTTACGCATCATTCATTTGACTGTTCCGAACAAGAGCATGTTATAATTCGTTACACCAGTTTGTTGCTTGGTGACACACATAACGCTTTTCATTGATAGAGATCAAATTAACTGGGATAATTGTGCATAAAACTTAAGTTACTTTGCATAAATGTAGCGGCTATATTAAAGGAATATCAAAGCCGTCCGATATTCCAATATGATTTTGCCTGAATGTTTCGCTCAGTTAAAACAGACTGGTCCAAAGTAATAGGAGGCATAAATCTGACTTGTGTATATACAGAATGCAGAATGTAAATAATTAATTGCATGTTTCTGCTGGTTTCAAAGACCTCCCACATGAAATAAGAGACCAAGGCAAGCCAGGGAGGGCAAAAAGAAACCGATATGAAGATATAAAGATACGTTGACACACACTGGCTTTAATGAGCCCCATCCCTCCACAGTCATCTACGTCTTTCAACGTTGCACGAGTCTTTCTCTAACTCTCTCTTTCACTCTTTCATAGATTTGTGCAGTTTCCATGGCGATGAAGACATCAAGCACAAATCGTGCCGTTCTTCAACTTCCTGTCTTCAGGCACCTTTTCGCCCAGCTACAGATGATGTCATTGATTCAGCGCTGTCCACGCGAGCCTTTAATAGATTTTTCATTGGTCTGCTTTTGCAGACAGCTAGTTCTTTCAGAGCCTGAGAGAAAATTCATGATGTTTTCAGTCAGCGTTGAAGTCAAAAGAGTCACTCGGAGTGAGACCCAGCGTTACAACTGAATAAGGCATTATTGACGTCAGCCTGCGAGTGTGGTTGTGTGCATCAGAGACGGATAAGGACAAGAAAAACCAACCGGAAAATACTTTAAGTGGACATTGAGAAATGTATAGACTGCCATGTATGACTTGAATGAGTCAGAGAATCAGACCGGCACCTGGGGGTCTTACAAGGAACACAGTCACTCCATACCAGCACAGAACTAAACCGTACTATTACTGAGTGCACGACTATACAATACTCTAGATGAGAAGTGGATACGTGAATGAAAGTGAGAGAGAGACATGGATGACAGAAAAGTGACTGAAATTGAACAAAGCACGCTGCATGCAGGACTTTATCTCATGATGCATTGCGCTTCGCTTTTAATGTCCAGTGTAAAAAATAAACAGTAAGGGAAATGCTGTAAGTTCTTGATAAATATGACTGGACGGATAGTTTACCCAAAAATTCAACTTGCCTGTATGACATTCCAAATCTGTATGACTTTCTTTCTTCTGCAGAACACAAAAGAAGAGATTTTTAACACTGACCCCCATTGACTTCCACTATATGGACACAAAACCACTCATACATTTCTCAAAATATCTTCTTTTGTGTTCTGCAGAAGAAAGAGTCCAGTAGAGAGTAATTTATATTTTTTAAATGATTTGTTTAAGCCAGAAAACAGTGTGATAGCATTCCTGTATGAACATATCACATGAAGGGTGCGCAAGTAAAAAGTTCATGCCACCTGAGGAAGGGGTTAAAATAAAACTGCTGACTAGCAATACGCATCTCCTCGCTTATGAGACTCTCTTGCTTTTCAACCCCCCCCCAGTCTTCATCTCCCCTTGGTGTGTCCTTGACAATGCGGCAAGCTGCACTAGAATTCCTTCTCTCTCCCCATTCTTTCCTATGCACGCTCTCTCATTCTCTCTCTCTCTCTCTCTCTCTCTCTCCACCCCCACTGCTCTGAGATGTCCTGCAGCAGGTATCTGTGTATGTTCAGCCTGATAGATTGATACATCCACGCCCTGCTCTGAAAATAGTGTTTGTAACAGCGGGGCTGAGAGGAATGTGTGGTCGGCTCGCCGCTCTCACACGCGTTGCTAAAGAAGATGCACTAATGGACCTCCATTTTCATGGCCTCATCTTCACAGTGTCAGCCTTATTCACTGTCACTTCTCATCTCCGCCCCCTCTGGTTTCTTCTCCTCTCCCTCGTGTCTGCTTTGTCATGACCATGTAACAAAATTAGTTTGGCTTCTACTTGCACTTAGAGAAAACTTCTCTTATTGTGCGAGTATTAGCATCAGGTTTAATCACCTGTCAGCAGCGCTGCTCCTGATGACAGATGTTAGCTATTATCTCCATACATAAAAGTAATAAGAAAGCTTTCATGTTTTCTGAACCGTGACTCTGGTGGAGGGTTAAAGGTTTCAAATCGCATTTTTAATCAGGTGTAACTCTTATAAGAGCTTTACAGATGAAATTTGACTGGAATATTTAAAGGGATAGTTCATCCAAAAGTGAAAATTCTGTCATCATTTCCTCACCCTCTTGTCATTTAAAACCTGTATGACTTTCTTTCTTCTGCAGAACACACAAGAAGATGTTTTGAAGAATGTTGGTAACCGAACAACGGCGGTACCCATTCACTTCTATTGTATGGACACAAAACCATGCTAGTCACTGGGTACCGCTGTAGTTTGGTTATACAAATTCTTCAAAATATCTTCCTTTGTGTTCTGCAGAAGAAAGAAAGTCAAACAGCTTTGAAATGACATGAGGATGAGTAAATGATGACAGAATTTTCATTTTTGGGTGAAATATCACTTTAATGTCATAGAGTAAACAACATTCAGATGGCATTGGCATTCCAAAGACATACAAAAAAATGTGATACAGTTATGACATTTTGGTCATGATTAAGAATGAATTAAAAGTGATATAACTGACACTGTTAGTACAGTGGATGTTCTGAACAATCTGTGATTGGGCCGATTCGCATTGATTTAATGTTGCTTTCCGTCAGATGGGATGCCAGCGGTGCATCAGGCAGCGCAATGAGACATTAGCTTTAGTTACATTATCAAACAAAGGTGGTAATGCACATCTGTGAATCACAAATGAAAACACAAATTAATAATTTTTCTGTGCAGCTGTTGAACACTTGCATCCATCCATGTCCACTTTCTAGTTTTTGTTTTACATACTCCACAAGCGTGTTATTTCAGGCGCCACTGAAATATGTCAGAAACATGATTCAACACAATGAGTTGCATTCTCAGCAACTTTAGGAACTATCAGCAAAACCTGTCATTTACTACTGTCACAACTGGGGAAAAATAAAATCCAAACCAGCAATTTAATAATAACTAGCTAACTCAATAATAACACATTTTGAAGGTTGCTTGCGAGCTACGGTTTGTACAGCGCAGCAACAGTTACTTGTTTATTTTAGTACAAAAGCATCAATGCAGCATTCACGTCTGCATTTGTGTACTTTCCTTGACTACATTACCCTACACTTCTAAAAATACTCACAATCAACACAATTCAATTTGAGCGTTATGGACCTTTTCTGTTTCTCGTGACTGAGCCTCATCTCCGCCGCTATCTGAATTCATATCTAGAGTCATCATTACAGCAATGCATTCAATTACGTTTTTGAAGAGAATGGATAGATATGCCAAGATTTGTGGAGCCTGCAAACCACAGGGACCTTTAAAGTCCCCGATTCTAGTGAGTGAGTCTCTCCAACACTGTTTACCCAGTAACCCCTCTCTCTACACCCACCTCACCACCGACAGCGCCGTCGCCTAGCAACCCAACACGACGCGTGCACCCAGAGTGGGAAGTTGGCCGAGTGAGACAGAGAAAGAGGTGTTGGACAAGTAGTATGAGGAGGTGAGAGAGAAATAAAGAAAGAGAGAGACAGAAGAGGATGACATTTGGGGGTTACATGAGAAATAAGATTGATGAATTAAAGCTTAAAGGGATAGTTTACTCAAAAAGGAAAAAAGTCATCATTTACTCACCCTCTTTACATTTTAAACCTTTATGACTTCCTTTCTTCTGCAGAACACAAAAGAAGATATTTTGAAGAATGTTGGTAGCCGAACCACGGCGGTACACATTGACTAGCAGTGGTTTTGTGTCCATACAATAGAAGTAAATGGGTATCGCTGTTGTTTGGTTACTAACATTCTTCAAAATATCTTCTTTTGGGGTGTGCAGAAGAAAGAAAAAACTCAGTGATGGGTTAATAAAGATAATAGAAAAAGCAAGAAGGGATAAAGAGAGGTGACAGAACCAGGGCTCAATTTGTTGAAAAACAAAAAGCATCCCCTGTAAAACCACCACCCCCTTACCATCCCACGTATAATTATATTTTCATTATTATAATTTATATTTTATAATGCAAATCATCTGCAAATCGTCAAATATTTGACCACACCCATAAAAAATGTTTAACAATTCGACCACTGACCATCACTGGTGGAAGACTTGAGTCTCTGGCATAGGCCTTCTACATTTCCATAGCTCTCCTGAATTTTCTGCAAGGCTTCAGGTCCCCTCAGCTCCATGAGGTTCCGGAGCTCATCTAACGTCACCCCGAAGTCACCAGCATGGTTGGCTTCTGCACCGCCTCCGCGCCGTTTGGGGTAAAACTCCACCGCGCTGTTTGCCATCTCACCCATGGTTGCTGTCGTGGACATCTTGGGTTTTTAAGGCGTTCAAATACTTTGTGGAAATGTATCCTCGTCTATACAGCTCCCTCTTGTCCAGATGCAGTCTCAAGGTTTCGTTTGATGCGTTTTTGGTTTTGGTTCGTCTCCTCCACTCCTCTCCCACCCCGGTAGTGGCTCGCGCTTTTTCTAACTCTCCATCGGTGGAGCGAAGTTGAACAACAGCGGCCGGACACTCGTGTATTTTGTAAAATCCAGTCTCTACCCCTTCACCCCGAGGGTCAACAGAACGACGGATCTGGACGCTTCCAATCCATCAGGACGCATGGAACGAGGGCAGGTGAGGACAAAAATGGTCGAGCGGGGTGTTTCGTAGATCAGGAGCGTTGATGCGTTAGGATTCAAAGGGTGTAAGATGTGGGGATTTGTGAGGAAGCCTGCAGACACAGATAGAGGAAAAACATTAGTCTTCAAAGTGCTGGTGTGGGCAGCAGAGTACAGCGGGCGTTCATTTAGAGACATATATGCACATTTTCACCTCAATTCAAAGATTTGTTCTTGTTTTACACTTTTCTTTAATTATTGAGGTGTTACACAGGTCTTTAAAATCTCTGGACACACACTGAGGTGTACAGTATGAGGAACGTGCGATCTCACAGATGGTGATGCTTGCATGTAGCATATACTGTATCTCTCAGTGATCCAGACCACTGCATTAGCCCATAGTTGCCATGGAAACCCACAGATGCCTCTGACTTCCACAAAGCTCCTTCGGCCTCGACACACAACCCACACCTGACACACAAGCACACGCACACTTGGTTCCTATTCACAATCTTTTACAAACACATTGACACTATCAGAGTGTCGTCGTCCCCCCATTGGTTTGGCTCTGCTATCATCTCATGGCTATTGGTCGCAGCAGTAGTATCTCAGTGATGGTCTGGGCTATGCAGTATGCTGGATGAGTTTGTCTTTAAGACCTGTGTGTGTACACAACAGGACTGAGAGTGTGCAGAAGTAACATACAGGGTGTCATCATTCTCAAAGCTGACTCACTAACCCCTTTCCCCCTCCTCTTCTCTGATGCACTGCGTGTATACAGGAAAGGTTTTCACAGTCAATAGATGATCAAGAGGCATATACAGACCCAGTCAGAATCTGTGGACTGCTTTTTCGCCCTTGATATTTTTTTTAATGGACGTAAAGGACTAGTTTACAAAAGAAAGTGTATAACAAAACATTCACACTACTTTGTCTTGCTTTAGAGTAAATTATGCCTTTAAACATGGTGAAATGTCCTGTAGCACTATCACAAACTAGCGTAGAGTTCTGTGAACGCAGTGTTCTATGTCTCATGTGTATATCAATGACATAAAAAATGATGCCAAAGTCATAGTCACAGTTACATTCTTTAGTAATGTATTAGTTATGTAATATATTACATTAATAATTTAAAGGTGCAATGTGGGGATTTTATCAGCATCTAGTGGTGAGGTCGCGACTTGCAACCAACAGCTCGCTCAGCCGCTCACCCCTCTCTTTCAAAGCACTACGGTGGCTGACACAGGACAAAAATTACATCATGTTTTCACTTCTTTGCCAAAGGAGATAACACATCTATGAAACACGCTCTGTAGAGCAGTTTGTCTGTTTAGGGGTACTGTAGAAACAACATGGTGAATTCCATATAAGGGGACCTGCGGTGTATGTAGATAGAAATAACTCATTCTAAGATAATAAAAACATAACAGTTCAATGTAAGGTATTCTGAAGACATAGTTATGTATATTATAATGCATTCCTGTCAATAGATCCTCCAAAATATTACATGCAATATTATTTTATAGTACTTTCCATTACAAATTATGTTACCAGCATAACAATTTGGGTTGAAAATTTTATACAAGCTTAAATGTTTTGTTCATTTAAAACAAATATGAATTTCTGAATTATTTTGGCTTTAATAGTAAAATGCACTTGTATTTGACAAAAGCATGTGCTCCATGTTTGTGCAAAACCTGATGACTCCCATCATGATCGGTCAAATTGATTTTGTCAAATGAAAGATACCTGTCAACCCTCTAACAAGATTTCTGAAGAAAGACCTTATCACCACCCCAAACCCTAACCATTACTAACTAACTAGGGGGAAATAAAGAGTCAATAACAATAATGTAGAAGCACATTCATAGTAACTGACTGTAAACTCAAATTTGATTGGTTGATTGGAGTGTTGTCCCAAGAACATTTCACATTTGGCAGAAAGGCGAAGCATGATCTAAGATCTATATATGATCTATTTTTAAATAAAAAATATTTAAGATAAACAAGGTAACAAATTTGCTTATTTGACTAATGACCTTAAACAATGCACAATTGAAAATATTTCTTCTTATTACTTCTTCACATGTTCCAAAATCCTAAAACTTTATTCATCTCTATGTTTAAATGAATACAATTACAATGTGGTCCCACTTTGCGGGTATCTGGCAAACAGACAAACACATTCACTACTGGGTCTACGCACCCCCCAAATCTCCCTCACTGAGAGACTGCTTAACCATGCAGTTATGTTCTGTGTGTAGGAGGCAGATGGTCTGGCGATTATGCTGAATATTCATATTGATCCATTTTTTGCAAACCTTTCTGCGAGCGTGCTCCAGAGCCATTCGGCAAGACACTGTTGATAGTGCACTGAGCCTTCCCAGGTCTCCCTAGCCGAGACAGCCCTGACTGCTGCTACCCAACCCAATCTGCTAAAGTTTAAAGGGAGAGACAGCGGGCCTTAGCATTACATAAATTGTTCAGCACCTTATGTAATGTGTCTAAGTAACCAACAGAAAAGTGCTCACGCTCACACACCCTCACAGGCGCACACACACCCTGAAAACTCCCTTCTATAGCTGGAGGAAACCTGAACCCATATTTAAACATTAGGACCACAACATATTCACAACAAGAGCTGTGAAACAATGCAGGAAATGACATAACAACATAAAGAAGTTCTGCTGCACAAGAAAGCAAGAGATAAAACAAAAACAAGGGTTGATGAGTCAGTACGCTGCTCACTTCGTTCTGACTACACAGACTCACGAGCAGAGTCAGAACACAGAGTCTGAAGCAGTTGAGACATGCTTCTGTATAATGCTAATGTGTATCTTACTATTCTATATGAATGTTTAAGACTTAATATTGCACTCAGTACCACATGCATCTTACTGTATCTGCCCATATCACCTACATTTTATAAATTTTGTAAATTGTTTATTTGTCTACTGTTAATCACCCTCTTGTCATTTCAAACCTGTATGACTTTCTTTCTTCTGCAAAACACAAAAGAAGATATTTTAAAGAATGTTAACAAAACAACAGCGGTACCTATTCACTTCTATTGTATAGGCACAAAACCAATGCAAGTCAATGGGAACCACAATTGTTTGGTTATCAATGCTCTTCAAAGTATCTTCTTTTGTGTTATGCAGAAGAAAGAAAGTCATACGGATTTAAATTGACAAAAGGGTGCGCAAATGATGAATTTTCATTTTTTGGCTGAACTATCCCTTTAACACAATAATATTTTCTATGAAATGCACCAAATACTAAATTATATTTTTATTACTATAAGACGATGCGTAGCTTGTTTTGTTTTATATAATTTTATATAAAATGTAATATACATTCCACATCAATCCATTCTATTAGGTTTCTATCAGTTTGTCTTATGACTCATTGCATGTAGACTCATTGCATGTAATGCTGTATGTTCATATATACATGTGTATATTAGGTTGTGACACTGAAGTGAATACTTGATTAACTAGTTATGACAGTTTTTATGTGGAAAAAACACATATTCCCTCCAAACATCCCAACTTAAAACAGATATGAACACCAGTTGGATGGGACTTTGTGGCGGAGGCAGATTAAAATAGCCCTAAAGTTAAAAAGCTTCAGAGCATACACAATCTGAATATGAACAGACATCAGACATTTTAACAGATTAGAATCCTGATGCTAATTCACTAGTTTCTTTAGTCAGAAAAAACATTTCTTCTGTTGCGTTTCTAAAAACGGAACAAAAAGAAATGAGGGAATAAAAAAAGTCATTTCATCCCTATGTTGTTTTGATGTGAACAGACAGACATCACTTAAGCTATTTTTGTAAAAAGGCAAATCCAACTACACTTTACAGAACTATTTATCCAGTTTTTCCCATGAGCGAGTCTCAGTGTCATGGATAAATACAACACAGAGGTCTGCAAGCTGTCGCTGATCAGTTTCCTGTAGCTCAGGGGTTAGAGCATGGTGCTAGCAACACCATGGTCATGGGTTCGATCCCAGGGATTGCACAAACTCAGAAACAAGTGTATAGTATAATACATTGTAAGTCGCTTTGGATAAAATCGCCTGCCAGATGCATAAATGTAAAATGTAAATGATGAGACAAAGCAAGAGAAAAAGATATTTGTTAAACTGATGGAATAGAGCATAGCAGACATCTCATCTAAATAAGCCACAAACTAGTATAAAAACCACACGCAAACAACAATACCAAGCAAATGCCTTAAGCCATGATGACTCTCAACACTAGAAAAGTGTTTTGCTCTTTTTGTGACATATTTCAACACTCATTCTTCACAGACGTCACTTGCTGTTTGAACACACGTTTCTGCAGCTACCTGCTGGTACTGTACGTGACCAGGGTCCAGAATTAATAATTAAAAACAAATCATAATTTGAATATGGGCTAAAAAAAACCATTGTCATAAGGACAATGTCGCCTATTTTTAATAAAAATGTGGTGCAAATCAAGATTATTTGTTTTTAGTGAAACGAAAGTAGCGTCATGCAAACACAAAAAGTTTAGTTGCAATGTAAGTACTATTATTACAATAACAGAGAGATTATCAATATAAGAAAGTAGTATTCAATTTGTTACATGATCTCAACATATTGCCCATGAAGCCGACCGCTTCATATTGGCTACTAATGTCTCCTCTGACTGTACAAGAATTGTAATGTTTAGACAATTTTTTGTTTAGTTTCAAGTGTAACAAGACTACAGTGTGATCATAACTTGGACCCCTTCCTTAAATGCTGAACTCACATTCCTCAGCACTGAAACATGAATCTTCTCATTTACGATGATGCCTTGTCTTCTCCTGTTGGCACAAAACCACTCACCGCATGCTAAGTGAGCATTACCTCCTCTCTTTATAAGTTCATAAGTTCCCCCCAACACATGCATTCCATTATCCTTGTCCATCTGTTCTTTTCAGTTTCATTTTTACCTCCTCCCTTCCACCTTCACTGCAGTGGCCTGTATACGTTACATTGGTTTCAGGCTTTCAAAGCGAGACATGGACTGCATTGGCGTAAGAGCCTGTAGGCAGTAACATAAGCTCATTGCTTTCGATTCTGAATACTTGTCCATGGCCCAGGCAATTGTGTGATGCTGCCTTGACATGTTTGAAGTTAAATGAAAGAGGATGAGATATTTGTTCTATTTAAAGAAGCTGGAGTCATTTTTATTCAACGAAGAAGAAATGTAACCTCCATGCCATGGGACATTTTTATACATTATGCCTTGGTCTATATTAAATGCAGTATCATTTCAAATGCAGCAAGCTTCTCTATCATGTCGAATGCATGCTCAAAAGATATTTGTATTTATATCAAAATTGTTCTTCAGTGGCTTTTAGGTTTATAGTGATCTGAAGATTCCAGCTGCTCAATATTTCATTTGCAATATCAATGTCACAGAACTTACACATGATATACCACCAGTCACACAATATATATAGTTGACTGTATTAAGCACAGTCTGTGGCAGATTTTAAATTGAATGTGTGATTTTCTCCTAAAGTATTGATCCCAATCACTCTTTATTGAATCCAACGTAACACAATGAAGCGTAATTGTGATCAATAACACTGTACATTCAATTCACAACTTTACAAAATTAAAAAATCCACCACAGAATGCTTAAAGATATATAACCATTCTAGTAATGCAGCAGTTTTGTCCAAACATCTTGTAGGTCAACTTTCCTCATCTTTGCAACAACAGCACTGAAACTAGGGCAACCTGGACAGAGAACTGGAGCACCAACAACCACTTTTTGTAAAACGAAATACTGAATTGTGCAGCAATGTCTTTGTTGCTCAAGATGAGTGAAACAAAATTAAAACAAGAACCTTGATTCTGGATATTACAGGTATTCTATTGAACCTGTAGCTGAAAGCCTGTACGCTATTGAATGGTATTATATAGAGGACAAGAGGAGTACAGAAAATGGAAACTGAAATGAGTTTACAGCACTATACTCAGTAAACGTTATCTTTTGGTTAGCATAGAGACCTGTAGATATTGTACGTGTGCAACCACATTTGTGAAGGATAAGAATCATTCACTAAAAAAACACCACATTGGTCAACCACTACACCACTATGGGTATAAAGATTTCCCATATCTTTAGGGAAATTAAATGTGAAGCAAAACCTAAAAAAAGCAAATAAATCTATTTTTTGTGGTTTTTAAGTCTAGTAAATGTGGGTGTTTCAAATAGGTCCCTGTGCAGCGTTACATTCTTAATCGCTGTGAAATGATGTAAACCCACACAACTGGGATCCTGGTTTGACGGTCATACGTTAACAGCCAATCAGAATCGAGTAGATTTACGAACTCAATACACGGTCACCGGGCTGTCTGAGGCATGCGAGACTACAACTACCCCTCCTCTCCTCGTCCCACACCCAGCATTACTCGTGCACCTTGCAGTAGGAAGAAAAAAGTCCCCAGGGTTCCCAAGGAAATTTTAAGCAGGACACCCTTGAGCAACTCGGACTGTTCAACTTCACGCACTGCGCTCCGTGGTCCCTCGGCAGATGCTGGTCAGGTGTGTTTAAAATAAAATGACCTTTACTGGTCACCTTCAGGGAGCGACTGGTGTTTACGCAAAATCAACGCGACTGACAAACAAAACGCGTTTTTTTTGTCTCGCAAGAGTCTCGAAATGTTAATTAAATGAATAGCGCGGGTACCCTGCTCGTGAGAGGATGGTGCGCCACTAGCATCCGGAACAAGCGCAATGCCCCCATCCGCAAGGTGACCAGTGTGGATACCAGAGAAGCCCAATCTGTACTCGAATAGAAATGCTATACACAAACACTGCACTGTATGAACAATATCAATAAATTGATCCTCACAGCATCGCATGGTTTGTAAATACAGTACATTTTCTATTTAGGAAAATGTGAGAGCACTCTGAAAAAGCATACAGTCAGGCACAATTATAACTGGTAAATACATCACAGAAGAAAAAAACATAGACGACGTCTTTGTGAATCGTATTTATAACACGGCATGACAGTGTAAGTAATATATTTGCGACTAGAGCTTCAATGCAGTAGTTTTTGTGCTTGACAGCTATCACTAATCATAAGGAAAATGGCATTTGCAAATCACGCAGGGAAATTTAACAGTAAAACAAATGGGTCTCCAAAAATGTGAAATGAAAACGAACTGTTACCATAGAAAGCACATTAAAGAATCGGTGTAAATACGAGACACTCACCAGGCCATGCTCCAAGGACATTGCCGCGGTTTGCTGTGGAAAGGAAAAATCCTATGCGCTTCAGAGAAATACAGATGCGACTGAATTCACTCACTGGCTGTTACCATGTCGTCCTTTATCACACAGGTGTTCAGCAGTGTAGCCTATTTACTACGAATGGAGATTACGAATCCTAAAATAGTGCAGTTGTTGCCTGGTTAGATGGAGCATCCGCAGAGGGAAAAAAACTGGAGATGGAGACACAGAGATGACTGCCCCGACCACCGTAATAATGTATTTTGCCCGTGTTTGTTTTATCACGCTTATTCTTCAATGTGTAAATCAAAAGCGAGGTAATGCAATATTTGGATCTTATATGCGATGTGTGATGAGTGCCCCCTCGCTGAGCTGCGCGCTGAGGACCGTGGACGCAGCATCCGCGCGGGCTGCTATGCGCGCGGATGGAGAGGACGGAAGGGAGGAGGAGGGGGCGGAGGGGGGAGACTCTCACTCACTCTCTCTCCCCACCCCAGCCTCCGCTTCATCGCTCAAATCCCTCCCACCCTGCTCCGTTACAGTGCGAACACGTCAGCTCACGCACACATGCACCGCGTTTATACCCAGAACAGATAGCTATCGTTGTATGCGCCTATCGACAATGAAATTTGGGGCCACGAGGGCAAACTTTGCCGGATGCGGGAGGTGCAGAGCATCCCTGACACGCAATGTTAACTCTGAAGGTCACGCGTACGGGCAAAATTTGCGCGCTTAGATGTCAATGCTGTGATACATACATTATGCATGACAGCGCAACACCAGATGCATCAACTGGTACGCAAATAAGTTGATAAGCACTGCAGACCAGTTGCACAGTTGTGATGATAAGTCACATCTTGCTGAGCCAAGCAGCAAGAAGCTTTTCCACAAGACCACTGTGCATTTGATTGAAATCTGGACTGTAATCCTCTCCATGTCCCTAATAAGTCTCGCTTTCCCATTGTTTTCAATTCATAAATTCAGACACCCCATCACACCCACGCAGGTGTAATCTTCTGCCTGTCTCCAAGCATACAGGGCTCAAATCTAATAGCCCTAATGCAGGAGGCCTTTCAGACCAGCGAGAAAAAGCTTTTATGTGCTGACTCAAGTGAGCCTCTCGTGAAGCCTTCATATGCAAACACACCCGAAGCGCTAAACGCTCCTCACCAAATGTTCATGTAGACACAAAAGCAAATAGGAAATACCAAGACTCGGGTCAGATCATTTTAGCTGAACCTGGGTTACATTTAGTTGTTTATAAAAAGGTCATTTTGACCATCTACATCGACAACTCTTGTTTTATTCCCTGCCCTTCCTTACATACATACTCTTAACACTCTCTGTATCTCTTCCCATTGCAACACACTGGCTGCTCACACTGAAATATTTGTAAGGCACGTCCTGTAAAGTAAAGAGAAAGTTTCAGATGAGTAGTTGTATCTATAATTCAGAGGTGAGGGTTTAGGAGATGGCTGTTCCTCTGGGAGCCGTCGTGCATTAGCCCTGCAGGTAGTGCAGCCTCTGTAAGCGCAAGCCAAGAGATGGCATATTGCTGTCTGTCAAAACGCAATCCGCCCAATCACGTGTCACATCTCTCCACCCGAGTGAGACCGTTCCGTGTCTATACACACCAACCCATATCTCTAAAAAAGGGTTTCTTTCCAAGGATGCAGCATGACTACGGTAGCATCTGAAGGCTCTTTGTACTGTGATGAAGATAAGATTAAAACTGATTACCATTTCACAGCTATTTCTGCAGAAAGATTTAGCTTTCAGCACTCGTGGACATGCACCCACCCAGGAGATTTAGCTACCCTACCTTCCTCCTGCTGTTGTTCTGTAACTACAAATGTATATAACACCACTATTATAAAGCATTTCTTAAACACCCACTGAATTGAACATCAATAGTTTCTCTTGTTGAGAGTTGATTGACTTGGCTGCAGTCCCAACAATGACTTTGAGAAAACAAAAACACTCAACAAAACATACTACTGTACTTTCAATATTTTAGTAATTCTTACACCCTGGAATGGGAGAATAGAGAGTTGTGAGTGAACTGTAAAGCTCAGAGAGATGAGAGGGCCAACAATGTACAGTAGCTTGCTTTTACTTGATACAGTACAGATATAATCTAGCATTGGGGGACACAGGTTTAAAATCAAGAGACAATAGGGATGTAAAGAGAGGACGGTTTGAGTCAGAATCAATCCTATCCTTCCTATTCCCAGCACTGTATCCCATAGTGAGGGCCATGCTGATGTTTTATTGATGGAAGAGAATCCGGCTGCACATGTACCCTCTCCATTATTCACGATGCCCAGCATTAGGGCCTGCCTGCTGAGAGATGTGTGTGTGTGTTTGTGCGTACAAACGTGAGTGTAAATGTGCGGAGAGGAAAAGTGAAGCAGAAATGTTTAGATATGACTTACATAAAGGGAGATATTCATCTGCATTGCATTAAATTATATTGTGATTAGTAAAATAAGTCATAACTATTACAATTTATGCAAAGACGTCGATGATTGTAATATTCTATTATATGTAGGGATTAAATACACTATATAGAGAATATTAATCAGTTTTGTCAATTCGAGAATTGAATCATTTGCAAAACGCGCATGCTGAAATGAACAGAGAAATCCCACGATGCAATGCTGCATGCCTGTCAACGCAATTTTCAGTTGTACGTTATAGGGGAAACAGCTGTTTAACATGTTAGCAATGACTAATTTAGTAAATAATGACTAAATTAGTAGATTTTTCCGACAGCAATTATTTGACGTGCCGAGGTTGACAGGTGCGCTATAATGGAGTCTCACATTTGTATGTTTCAAAGGCTCCCTCTACAATAGCAGTTTCCATAGTAACTTATTAAGAACCACTCTAAAGCAATGTCCTGACATAACTAAAACCAGAAATTTGATGTAGAACATCACAGATGAGGAAAAAATAGCAAAGAAAGGCTATTTATTGATGCTGTTCAGACAAGGCTTTAGTAAAAAAACAGTTTTAAAATACAGACTTTCAAGCAAAATCCAAGCAATGTCCATACTGAGATAAATTTACAGTAATGAGTTTGGTGAAGTCTGCCGAAATTCTGATACTTTGCATCATACAATACAGTAATACTGTTTCCTATTGCGACAGGTTCTGTAGGGAAAGAAAGTAATTAAATTATAAAACAGTGACTGCTCAGATCCAGACCTAAGTCAGCTACAGGGACACACTGGCATTTCTTTTGTTTCATTCTATCTTCAACCAGCAACTCCATATCTTGTTACTTTTCTCCCTCAAAAGGTAGGAAGAAGAAAGTAGGTCCGTGGCTGGTAATTGATTGATGTGCTTTGGCTAAAGTCTGTTTTTCACACTGCCACGCTTCTACATCCAAACCCGATCTAAATTTTCCTCATCATTCTCCAGCAAACAGTCATTCCTGGAGAGGCTTTCTAAATCTTCACGCTTTGTGATGTAGTTAGAGCTCATTAGATTACATCACAACATCAGGTGATGCAGAATCAGGTTTGTGTTAAACCACATCAGACCTCTGTCTCTGTGGAATACAGATAGGGGGAATGTTGTCTGCCACATCAGTTTTAATACCCGTTTTATTTATTTTCTCTCAGGTACACTTGGCCTCCATGTCGTAGAGCTGCAGCAATTCATTCATGATGGTCTCAATCTCATCCTTGGTGATGTCTGAACAAAATACCTGCAAAAAAATGACAAAAAAACAGCATAGATACAGTTCATTTAGTTGGCTTTGCCTAATCGATTCAGTCATATTAGACTTTTTACTGTAATGCAGTCTAACATCACATATCTATTTTAAAAAGGCTGTTACATCAGTTCGAACAGAAAACCTAAGATGAGTGAGAAAGGTGATGCCAGTCTAAAGCAGATGGTGGGGCACAGTGCATTTAATGAATTTTATAATAGTACTAAAAGCCTGTTAGTCTCAGTCTCAGACTGCCCACCCACAGACTGCTCACAGTCCAATCACTGACTGACTGATGCATACCGAACATGAAAAAGTGTCTGAAATAACCAGTTCCAATGAGATTTTAGGAATAAAGGCACACAGGATTCACATTATTTGCATCCAGACTGATACGATAAGTGTTTGCCAGGTTAATGACATTAACAGTTGAAATTAGACAGTTGTTTAAAGGAGCAATGTGGAGAGTTTAGCAGCATCTAGCGGTGAGGTTGTGAATTGCAACCAACGGCTCACTCCACCGCTCCCCCCTCCCTTTTAAAGCACTACAGTGGCTGACACAGGACAAAGATGTCATCACGTTTTCGCTTCTTTGCCGAAGTAGAAAACATAATTATGAAACACGCTCTGTGGAGCAGTTTGTCCGTTTAGGGCTACTGTAGAAACAACATGGCGAATTCCATGTAAGGGGGCCCGCGGTGTATGTAGATAGAAATAACTCATTCTAATAAAAACATAATGCTTCTTTATGTAAGATCTTTATACACCTTTAAAGACATAGTTATGTATATTTATATATTTCAAATAAATCCGCCCTCAAACATGTCATTTTACATGTCTGTTCCTGTTCAAATAGGTAGCTCTTATTCTAAATAAGCTGCATTATGGACATTATGCTGCAAGGTTTAAAGTCTGACTAGATAAAACTACAAAAATGAACTATTGAGTTAAGACAGGAACTAAAAAAATCAAAAGAATTCTTAAAAAGGCACAAAATTCTAAGAATCTAATGTTAAGTATGTAGTTGTGCGAGTTCCCTGAAATTATGAAATGCTTCACGATTCTTCACAAATATTACTTGGGGTGTCACCAAGGGAACGCAACTTGGAGAACAATGCTATTTCTCTCAGACCAAGCAGAAACCATTAGGTGCCCCTATTGCCATGGGAACAACTTGCTGCAATTGACGATGCCTGATGTGGCCCTAGAACCAAACTAGTCAACATTCATTCTCAGTGACAGCACAACCAGCATGCTGCTGGAGATTTTGTTTATTTCCACATGAAACCTTAACATACCTGCCACCACTCTAGTTCGCCGCTGGGAAGCTGCACACCATACGTCTGGAGAGCGAGATAGAGGCAGGTGATGGCGAGGTTTTGAGGTTTATGTCGGACACATACAGAACCATGGTAACTGTCTTTTAACACAGCCAAGGCCGTTTCTGCGATTGGGGTTCGAGACCATGCGTGACGATTTAAAAGGCTCCTCACAGAGAGAAGGTAGTGCAGAAGGTACTGGAGGGACAAACAAAATTGAAGTTCATTAGATCTTTTGCAGAACCCAAAAGAACATATTTTGAATAATGTTGGTAACCGAACAACAGCGGTACCCATTTACTTCTATTGTATGGACACAAAACCATTGCTAGTCAATAGGTACTACAATTATTATTATACTGTAAAATATGTTATTTAGTGTACTGCAGAATCATTTTTTTGGGTGAACTTTAACTCAAGGAAATTCTTACCTTGTGTGGATGCTCAAAAGACACTTGAAAGTTAAGCTGTCGGAGGATGAGGAGCTCACATTGTACTATACTGTCTCTCAACTCCCAAAACTTTCCATTCAGTTCCAGGGGATCACTTTCTGGATGAAAATACCTGGAAAACATGGATTGATTTAAAGAGAAAGGGAGCTATTATGTGTCAGCTCCAAAAAGCTAAAATGCAATACACTGTTAGTTAATATTCTATACCTGTGACAGACATTGATGATATCTCTTGTTCTGAGATGCTGCTCTTCTACTTTGCCTGCGAGGTAGATTGCAGACATGGCCACTAGGTCAGGCTCATAAACCTGCAGACTTGCAGACTGAAAGAACTTGTGATACAGCACACATGCTGTAGCCATGGGCACAGATCTCATGCCTAACTTTACACCTATAGATATGAAAACGCATTAACGTTAGATGTCTTCCGTAAAAAGTTGTAACATGATAATATGTCATAAGACAGCAAGGTAACGTTAAGCAAGCAGCCACATCCTTATAAATCCGACAATCCGGCGAGTAAGTTAACGTTACCTGTTTCGATAATAAACCGGCAGACTCTGAAATGTGTTTTTGATTCATCTTCAGTAAATCTCTCTCTCGCCTCACTGTCAGCCCAAGATGTTGACGCCTGCATGTCATTCGCAAAATACCAAACGCTTCACACTTCCATGTTTCTATTTAACTGAAGACGGATGCTAGTTCAGTACACTGCAGCAGCAAACTGTTTTATTACTAAGGTGTTGACCAATGTATGATAATTGTATCTATATGTAAAATGCAATTGTTGAGTGAAGTCGTTCGTCTCAAACCAACATTGCATATGTTCTACGTTCAGGATCTTCTTCATTGCTGGACAACGTAGCGCTTGATTGGTCTACAGCGCCCTCTACGTACTGGAAGATAATTCCATTACAAAACATACAAATCAAAATATTACTCATTAAACAAAATATTTATCTTTTTTCTTAAATATTATACATAATTTTACAGTTTTCAAAATATTTGCTACGACAAGTTATATTGAAAGGCTCAAACAACATAAGTGAATTTATATACACGTAAACGTGTGATTTTCCCTCTGAGGTTGCTAGGAGACTGCCAACAAACCCGAGCTGAAACATGTCGACTGGTTACTCTGCAAACCAGGTAACTTACCTACAGAAAATTGTTTTTATTCTGTGGTGATATATATGTATTTTTGTTATTAAATATATGTTTATAATTATTTATGCAGTATGAAAGCGCTTTTAAGTCGCAAAAGCTGCAGAACTGGACCATTCCAAAACATTTCAAAGAGGTACAGTATCTCATCTGCTCGTACTGCTTTAATTTGAACGTCAGTCACATAATTTGCAGGTTTGCAATGATACATGTTTTGGACAAATTGCACTTGGTTAAAATAAATATTAGGCTACTGTACATACTGTATAGGCTACATGTAATTGGCCTATTTTCTTCCTTCTTATAACTCAAGAGGCCGTCTGCGGCGGAGGGCTACACCACATTTATTGCTACAGACCGTGGACACCTCTTGCCTGGTGTAAACGCAAAGGTTTGCACTATTATTTTCATGAGCTGGATAGAATTTAAATAATAATAACATTTAGTCACTTTTTGCTTCGAGATCTTACTGTCAATGTAATTGTACATTGTTTCATCGTCAGAGGGAAAGTGCATGGCCATCATTCCAGGGCACGTGGGATTTACCGCACCATTGCACACCTGTTTATATAAATCCAACTGCCCGCTCACAGGAGGGCCTAGATCGCCTCAGCACCTGGGGAAAAACGAAATCTGCCACAAGCCAGGCTCCAAAGGCTTCTGGTGGCAGCCGGGCAACAAGCAGAGCCTCTCAGGAAATAGTGAGGATTTAATATTACGAATTTCTCGGTCCTATGGTCATATGTTGTCATTTGGTCCTGTTGTTGTCTTAAAGCCTGAATGATCCTGACTAAATGTTTTTATAGGAAAACATAAATGTGAACCAGCCTGCTGAAGATTCGCAAATGCCTGAGAGCAACCCAAACCAAGGTGAGCCAGAGCCTCACAAAGAGGAACCCAGACCCAGTTCACCGCAAAACTCAGTCCAGTCTAGACCAACAAGCCAGTCTGGTCAACAAGTCCAGTCCGAACTGGTAAAGCTCAAGTCAACATCACTTGACATGGTCCAGACCGGTCACTCAGCAAAGCCAAGTTAAGATCACCAACCCAGTACAGGAGACCAGCATCGCAGCAGACACAACACCTGAATAATCAGATCTATTCTTTTTTTCTTCAAAAACAGTTACTTTACTGATATTATTTTCTGTTGATTTATGGCTGTACTTAGCTCTCCCATTTGCATTACAATGTCCATGTGGGTCTGAACACATTAACTAAATTGTTTCAATGAAGATTAGTTTTACTAAATGGGTTTTGTAATGGAATCTACTCAGATGAAATACTGCCAGGATGCAGGGTTAAGTATCACAAGAAAATATACCCATTTCACTTTCATAATGCTTTAATATCAGCATTTTAATAATATTCTTAAGCGATGAGAACAACATGAGATATTTTTAATAGCCTTTATTTGCTCAAATAATTTAATGCACTGATACACCGCAGTCCCACTAGAACACAGCATCAGCTTGATTCACTAGTTATCGGTTTGTCTTTGTGGCACCTAAAAGCAAATGAGGGATTTTAACACAAGCAGAACTGTAAGCTTGAGGAACTGAAAGTGAACTTACAGTAAGAGTGGGTCCTGCTAGTTAATCACAAGATCAAAGCTTGTACTTCTTAAATATAACTTTGTTCTACTCTGTTGATAAATATATACAATAAAAACAGTTACATGGTCACAATGTTACAATGTTGTGTACTACGTGTTTATTCACAATCAGGGTAATTGCACTGTACCTGACAGAAGTCAGATTTAAAACTATTACACAACTGTGACACTTGCAGAGATTTAAACTGGGGAGTGACCAACATTATGAAATCTTTATAAAATCAACAGTCATCAGTCCAAATACACATTCACATGAAATGTTAAAAAATGAACACAAGTCTCAAAATCGTAAAGCATTTTCAGAATAGATCACCACAGAGTAGATTTCAAGCTAGAGACTGTTAAGTACTAAGGAAGTTTAACACTTCTACCAAATGTCTGTTAGAAAACTATGTATTAAATATATACTGTATATACTCTATACATGGATCTTGCAAATATTAGTATAGTTTTCCCTGCCACATGCAACATTTCATATCATCATCATGAATTATTTAAACAACTATAGCGATACATAATATATCCATCACTTAGTTAAACTTATGTAGTAAAAGGCATAAGGTAAATACCACTGTACTTTTATGGTACGAGTATGAACAGTAAAAACTATTTATCAAAATCAGAGTACATAATGTATGAGTGAGATGTGCACCCTGGTTGGGTACATTTAAAAATATTGTGACTGGGTTTTATTTCTAGTTTAGACTCATACCATAATTTACAAATATGTGCGAGTGTAAAATGTTTCAGGGGGCCTATTAATATAATATAAAGTGCAGCATAATATTGATTTAAAATAATTATTTCACACGAAAATGTCTTCTGACTGATATCTTTGTTTTTCCAACATAGCATATGTTCAATGATTGTATTTACCAGAGTTCATATATCCAATCAAATCCTATAAACCAACATTTTCAATGGCAACTAGCCATGAAACCTGCCTGCACCAACAACCTGTTTATTGTTTAGAATATAAACTATATCAACTAATGCCTTACACTAGTCACACCTAAACAAATCTATTTGATTTAACAGAACTATATTATTTATGCATATGTATTACATATGTAATGCCTAAAATCAAACAGTAAACTATAAATATATTCTCCATATTAAATGGTTATCCCAGTGATTGTCTACAACCAAATCTTACACCAACAAAGGCACCACACGAAACCTAAAGAATATTTTACACTATAATAAAATAAGTATGTAAGCAGCTTAAAAAAAACATAGCCTACTTACTACTGAAGATCAAACATTTTCAACTAAAATAAAAATAAAGGTTGATACAGTACAACCAAACAAAAATAGACCACAGTGATACAAGTCTGCTCAAGAGCTAAATCACAAACAACATATCCTGATTCAAAAAAAAGGGGGGAAATACATGAAAATGTGGAATAAGCATTAAACGCTAGTATTATTTATGTATTCATAACAGTGGTGTGATGTTTCAAACGGAGTTATGGCATGTTGATAAGAGACTGGTTTAAGGGCAAGAAAAGGCACAGAAAAACAGACCCACACAGTGGGGTGAAGAACAGCGGCTGGCAGCTGATTGGCTCAAAAAATACACAGGACTTGTATTGTACAGTACGCTGATAAGTCGCTGTTGAGGCTGTTTGCAGCTCCGCCCACTCTGATACGACGCCTCCAGCAGAGAGATCTTAGTGAATGATTGCGGCCTTGTGCAAATGTCACCAATATCAGTATTTTGACAAACATTCAAAGGTGGCTAAACAGTTCAACACTTTTGCAGTGGAGTAAACTTTTCCGCCTAGTAGCAATGCTTTATAATATAAAACGTGTGTTAAAATAAAGCGCCAGCTCCATTATTATATCACCCTGTGTTGCCTTTACTGCAGACTATCAACATCATCCTATGTCTTCTTTCATAGCAGCTTTTTGATCGACATTTCTACTTTCATTGCTGGCCTTTAAGTGGGTGGGTTCTACTTTTGTAGCATCAGTGTTGACCATATCCCGTTTTAAAGTCTTTATCTTATTGGTTGGGGCAGGTTGGTGATGCTTTGACTTTGAGGCTGGAGTCTTTAGAGGGGGATAGTGTGGATCATCCCCAATATTCACAGACAAGTTAGTGTACAATGGCTCCAGCTCTTTGGACAGGAGCTTGTACGTCAGCGAATTCACTCCGTCCGATCGCCAGCTCAGCCTTGTGCGCTTTAGCAAGTCAAACCTAAGAGAATGGAAGGGAGTTGACTCTATAGCAAACTGGATACATGATACCGACATGAACGAAGAGTTTTTAATAAGGCTTAACAAAAGAGATCATGTGACATCACCTTCTTGGGTTCTGCTCATTCCCCTGATCTCCTTTATGTCTGATCATCTTATAATGACCAATAGAAGAAGGGGGGCGCATTATCTTCATGCCAGAAAGACGCACACTGAAAACAAAACCACAGGCCAAGTAGAAATAGTAATATAAAGCAAAAAAGCAGCTAAAATTATGATGTGAATTGTAACACAAACAACACAGAACACATTGTGCAGCATGAAGCAAAGCAGAAAAAGCATTTCCAGCATCCGCATGCTGGACCAGATGGATGTGCACTAACAAGAATAAGAATAATGTTGAGGATTTGCATGAGTTTGTGAATATTCTTAAAACATAAACCCCCCAAAAGGTACAACTAAACCATGAACAATGAACAATAGTTTGGAATGGTTGGGCCTTGTCATAGTTCACCCAAAAATTTAACTCACATTTACTCACCCTTTTCTCATTTCAAACCTGCATGACTTTCTTTCCTCTGCAGATCACACAAAAAACATATTTTGAAGAATGTTGGTATACCGAGTAATGGCGGTACCAATTGACTTGCATTGGTTTTGAGTCTGTACAATAGAGGTAAATGGGAACCGTCGTTGTTTGGTTATCAACATTCTTCAAAATATCTTCTTTTGTGTTCTGCTGAATAAAGAAAGTCATACAGTCATGAAATGACACGAGGGTAAATAAATGATAACAAATTTTTAATTTTTGGGTGAACTATGCCTTTAAGGAAAACGTAGTTAAGGAAAACCTGTGTAGGGCAGAGAACCAACCACAGAGAGCGTTTCAAATCTTCAACACTAAACAGTAAACAAACCATTAAACCGGACTCATTCTGGATTCAAGGCTTTAACAACTTTGCATTCTCTATAGTACAGTACAGTTTACACAAATATAAAATTACCTGAATTTGTAATCAAATCTAAAGGCATAACTGAAAGCCAAACTGTTTGAAGCCTTGAGTCCAAAGTGGTGATTCATGCATGTACTTACTGATCCCTCCTGTGGTTACGCGGGGGAGGGCATGAGGGATAGATGGATGTAATGAAAATGAGACAAGAGAAATGTGAACTGCAAAAAGAAAGATGAAGGAGAGCCAACAGACATGCGACACAAATGCATGACAGAATGCAATTTTAATGCACACCCAGACTCCAACATTACTGTGATGCAAACATTTCACGAGTATCAATCTGTGGGTATTTTAAACTCACCGAGCTGCAATGTCATCGTCTTCTCCTCCCCATCCCCAATATTGGTTAGGGAAGCCGTTCATTTTGAGGTACTGCTCGGGTGTTACGGCAGATACTCCTCCGAAGTATTGAGAGTATGGAAGCCTACGGTGGAGAGGCACAGAGAAAATAACCTTTCATCATTAATAATTCCATCAGATGTGTCATAACACCCCCAGCAATTCAATGCTAGTACCCCTGCATTACATCAATACAGACATTTCTAAAAGTGGATACAAACCTAGTCCTTTTTTTGTAATGTTTACGTTCTCACTAAGTTTTTAGAGAAATATCAGCCTTTTCTTGACATACAGTACATATGACCAACACTTGATTTATATTCTGTAGTTCTATCATTTAATACATTTTGGCAAGACAGATACCCAGCAGTAGCCTTTCCTCATCTCTCTGTATATCTAACCAAGGACCAACTCACAGTGTCTGAATGCTTTACAGCCCTCAGAGAATTTATCATAGAGAGGTCCTGATGTCCCCCTCAGCCTTGGTGGACTGAATATATGAGTTGTTTTCCTTGCAATTTTGTTTTTCCAGCAAATGTTTATATCCAGGTGGACATTGCGACTGCAGACTATGGACTACAAACTCATGTGACCTGAGATGTGCAGACCTGGATGTCAGTTTAGAGGACCAGACCCATGAATTACCTGTGCATCTGTGTCTGAACTGATAATGAACAAAATACATTTATGAACTGTATCATCTATTGTACCATGCATGAAAAGGAAAAGGTTTTGTGTCTAAACGTTGTCGTAAATTTTACAAATAATATTCTGGAGGGAAATCTGTAAAACTTGTGCAAACACTTGTACAGCTGCAGAAAAATGAAGATACAATTCCAAATGTTTATTTAATCAGCATTTCTAGATGTTTTGTGGTCATTCCAGTCCAGTGTCTATTGAATTTCAACAAAATCAAACCTCATGAGTGACAAAGTCATCCAACAGCAAATGTGGAAGACTGACAGCATGACAAGACACATGAAAACTGTGATAAAAATCTTTGTTATCACAATTTTTTACTTTTCCGAAATACATGTACATTGACCTGTTTCTCATTTTCTGCAAATAAATGCAATAAAACAATATTTCTATTTGAAATTTGGGCGAAATATTGTTAGAAGTTCACAGAATAAAACAAAAAGATAATTTCTTTTAAATTAGAGGAAAAATTTGATATTCAAGATTCAATTGTCATATTTACTGAACTTGTCCTATACTGTAGAAAATCCCAAATGTATAGTAGAATTATTTTAAAAGAAAACAGTATAAATGAGATTTCTTTCATTTTGATGAAAGTAGTAAATTTCCAAAGTGTGCTTAAATCTTAAAACAAAAACACATGGTTATCATAGTTGGGTACCTGTATCTAAACTTGTCCATAGCCACTGAGTGGTGTGTTGGATACTGTGGATGGCAGGTGTAGGTATTGTGGTCATTTTCAGGCAGCAGATCCACATCATGCAGGAAAATACAACTCCAATTCTCTTCTTTCAGAGCCTCATGCACCCCCACGTTCAGCAGCTTTGCTCGGTTAAACGTGGAGTTACCTGACTGATAAAACAAACTATGAGTCAATTGAAAGCAAACAAATTATAACAAAAATAAATGCATAACCATATCATACCGTAGCCAAAATTATGTGGACACCCCATTTTAATTCCAGAAAATAAATCTGATGTTACATCATACCACATTCCTCTGCACAAAAAGCCCATTGAGCATTGTTTCCATAAACTGCAACTGCCACATACTTTTGTCCACACAGTGGATGTTTACTCTCTGATGCCTACATCCACCGCTAGAACTTTCACATACAATAGATGTGGCAAGTCAGCATATAAACAAACAAGAGACCTGGTGCACAATGTAAATGCCGTAGTGGACCTGCTGGCGCTGCAAAAAGGGGTGCAGATGGTAGAGAAGGGCACGAAGGTGGGTCTGGCGGTTTCGGTAGGGCACCACGATGGCTGTGTGGTGCCGCGGCTCACAGTCTGGTGGGCGGTAATGACCCCCTAAGGTCACCAAGGGGTTCTTCTCTTTTATCTCCTCCAGGGAGGGGAGTGGGGAGATGTGGACAGAAATAGGACCCACTGCAGACAGCAGGGAAAAAGACATGTGCACTTGTAGCATAAAGTGTGTTCCAAAACATTATTAACAGACTTAAGTGTTTAAAGCAGAGGAGTCATGCAACTTTTGCTGTGTAGCTTACAAGCTAGCTGTTCCGAATGAGAGTCAGATTTCCACTAAATTTTGAGCTACGTGGCAGAGAGGAGATGTTTATGTAAATGACCTTCAGCAGGGATGACCTGACTGAAAACTTAGACATGTAAATAAGTATTGTCTGGCACTCCATTTTATACAAATTCTTTTCTTTACAATAATTCAAAAAACTAAAGGGATATGTGTGAATGGGCATGACGCTTCTGGTTTGTCTCACTCATCGAATGTAAAATGATAGTATGACATCCAGTGATGTTAAATAGGTCAATAGTAATTTATATACCCAGTAATGGAGAGGGCAGTGTACAGTCTCTGAGCTTCTGTTCTGGTCCACTGGGTCCCGGATGGTGAAGCAGCAGAGAGCTGAGGTTGGTGTAGACGTCGTGCGGTCGCGAGTAGTCAAACTCTGGCTCGGAGGAATGAACCAAAACAGACACCAGGCCACGAAAACCACCCAGGGAGAAGTAGAGGACAAACGCGAACTGGAAGCCCACCAACAGAGCCAGAGTGCAGGGAGCATCCAGCGCTCGACCACAACACACCATTATGACATCCGACACGAAGTGACAGTGCCAGCGAGGGAGGAAGGGAGGTGAGGAAAGTAAAAGGAAAAGATAAGGGAATGACGTGAAGAGGGAGCAAAAGGCATCAGGTGGAGGAACAGCAGGGGTGATCTGGAGAAACACAGTTAGCTCAGCGAGCTAGGGGTTGCACATCTATGGCATGAGTGGGTGTCACTGGAAACAGAGGAACACAAAATCAATACTGACAGATCCATCACGTCCACCTACAAAAGCATCAGCGTGCCCAGGATTATTGTCAGATCTCAGATAAAACCGGACACTTATCTTGGAATAGCAGGGCAATATTAATAGAAGCAACGTTAGCACTGTACCTGTGTTCTTGGTCATAGCAGGAAACATTGGTTAAAGAGTCTCTTCTCATCCTCATCTCGCTCGTAAAAAAACATCGTGAAAAGATTCTGAATCAACAAATTTGTATGATAGCGATTTACATTCACATTTAAATTAATTCAAATGACAAACGACGACAACTGTGAACATAGCATACTACCACCAAAGTATAGCTATATAATAATCGTAGCAAATCTTTAAAAAATATGTATATTATCCACGCGAAATGTTTAAAATGCGCCCAAAAAAACGTCAATATCAGTCAGTTTCAAACGCTCAGGTCACACGTTGCCGTTGACTCACCCGGAACACAACGATGTGACGATTCAAGCTTCGGGCACCAACGACAGTCAATAACTAGGCCTTTTATTCAATATTAATTACACGATAGTCGACCGTCCTTGCTTTATAACGCGCTAGAAACAGTGTATCACATCAGCCTGTTGTCGCACTGTGCGCGTCGCGGTCTGCAGTGGTGAACGCGTCCTGCGCGCAGACGCTCGTGCCACTGACGGACATGTTCGGCCGGTGCGGTGACGCGCTACTTTGCCAGCTGTAAAATAAAATCCCACAGGGCAGGCAGTGCTTCTATAGCTACAGTAGTTCAGTTCACATGTGTGGCATTACTAAAGTCAAATAATGCTTTCAATAAGCTCCACCGATCTGTAGCTTGTTTCTCTACATTGTTCTCATAGTTTAGACTTTACGCTGATGACAGCGCAGGGTTGGAAATTAAAGGGATAGTTCAGCCAAAAATAAACATTTTGTCATTTACTCTCGTGTCGTTCAAAACTTGTATATGACTCTTCCTTCTGTGAATACAACAGAAGATATTTTGAGAAATGTCTTAAATGTGGTGTAAATAAATGGTTTGTTTGGTCAACAACATTTTTCAAAATATCTTATTTTGTGTTCTGCAGAAGAGAGTCATACAGGTTTAAGTTGATAGAAAGAGAACACAAGTGAATTCATAAAAAAGTGGAATCTAACCTGCAATTAGAGAGAAAACTAGGCTATTTAAATCTTTGGATGTAAAAGGATATTATTATAAAACATTATTTATAAAATAATCAGGACTTGTGTTTGTTAATTTTTTCATTCTTTCAGCAATATACAATACACTGTAACTATTTATATTTTATTTATTTTATTTTATTTTATGTTAATTAATTAAATTTTTGTTGTATATTAATTTGAATTAATAAATAATTTGTTGAATGGGTCGTGTAACTTTGTTTTTTTATTTTAGTATGTAGTGAGTAACACCTGTCATTTGTAACACCTGTCATTACAAAAACATCAACATTGTGTGGCTCATTATCAAATCAATCAATATTTGGCTTTATTGAACAAATAAGAGAAAAAATATTTTTAACAAAAGAGAACACAGCAAGTGTTGTACTCCACTGAACACATTAAACTCATGTTAACTCAAGTTTTATTAGTCACAGCATGATGCAAACCCACTTCTGCTCCTCTAGTCAAGCTGATAGATTCTTTATTGAAAACTGCAGCAATGTATGCATACTGTATATGCATGCAGTATCACTGCCAAATTCAGCAAAAAACATAGATTTTGAATTTATAAAGAAATAATAATAGGCCTACATTACAGTCCTTTTTTTCTGTATTAGCCTCAAACCCAAGAGAGCTGGGTAAGGACATGAGGCCTATGGTTAATTTAATCTAAATGTGACAACTGTGCTTGTCTCTTTAAAGCGTGATGCAAACATTTCCTCTATTGACTTAAAGTTCTCCAACAATAAGGCTCCTGAAACAGGAAACAAGGCAAAGCCAAAAAGAAAAGAAAAAAAGGAGGTTGTACAAAAACAACACAGAGGTACAATTATTAAGCACAGGGAATTTAAAATCTAAATTCAACCTTACCATTTCAACAGTAGCCTACATCCAAACTTTACCAATAATAATAAAACATAAACAAATATAAAATAATAAACATTATAACAGTACATATCAAAATGACTAGATCAAACAAAGAGCCCTTAAATTTATATATATTGGTAAGACTTTGCTTTAAAATACTTACTGTATGAAACTATAGTCATTATTTAGATTTTGGAAATCGAACCAGAGCTTTGCCTATCCCTCCAATTGTTCTCCCATATACCTTTCTACTTAGACATCATAAAAACATCCAAAGATACACTGTAGAAATTATTTGCAATTGCTACTGGCCCTTCTCACTTAAGCCCATTTTTTCATTTCCAGCATTATTTGTTCCCCAAAATCTCCATCATCCTTTATTTCTTGTAGTTTCCGAACTGAATGGCCAGTCGGTCAGTAACACAGCGGAAAGCAGCAGGCTGAACCTCCCAGTAGTTAACTGGGTTACCATAGAGACTGATGCCATTGTAGAAGCTTCTCTTTATGCTGTAACCTCGAGGACAGAAGTCATTGATGTCCACCTGGCTAATGTTGTTTGAATGAAGGTAGACCACCTAAAAAAAGCACAAATGAATGTGCAGACGGTCATCGGCTTGATACTATCAGCTATCAGCTATTCCCTACCTGAAGGTACTTCATCTCTGGCAGACCCTTCGGGACACGGGTCAGGCGATTGTTTTCCAGATGGAGCTCCCTCAGATTTGGGACGTATGATAGACTGCCATTCTCAATCATGCGGATGTGGTTGTGACCCAAACCCAATCTGAGCAAAAAAAGGACAAGCACAACAATGAATAAACTATAAAGAAAAGATGGTGATGTGTAATTGTGTACAAACTGGATTTTATAAACATTTTAATGTTAATGGGAATGTGAATATTTAGAGTGAAATCTTTTCTCACACTTGATTGTACATTTTTAGGGCTGAAATAAAAAAAGAGGTTTTCATTTTGCCTTTGCCATGGATTAGAGTTAGGGTCCATTTTAATGCACATGTCCTTGAGATTTCAGACACAAGGTGGCGCCGTTGCTTAAGAGAGATCCCACAGACAGGACAAAATGCAATATGAGGAGTGGAGCGTGAGTATGAGCTGAAGCGGGCCACCTGACCCACCTATACAGGTGTTTATAGCGTTTCAGGTCCTCTAGTTCGATGGCTTGGATTTGGTTATTGTCCAGGTGAAGCTCATGAAGACTGTCCGGAAGATCTAGAAGATAATCCATCATTACATTTTTGAATTTAACACCACATTTCACCTCATGCAAATGCTGATTTATTATCAGCATTATTATAATGCATTATTATATATCGCCAAAGCTCATGTTCAAAACTGCATAAAGGACAATCAAATCAAGGTCACATCTGAAGTTCTTATCTAAATGTTCTTCTTTAAAGTCAGACGTTAGTATGCACCTTCATTTCACAATCGCTCGCTCTTGAATAACTTTTTATTCAAATCAATCACCTTTTGGTATTCCAGTAAGTTTGGCCTCAGAGATGCGCAGGTAGTTGAGTTTCAGGCCTTTAAAAGCACCGGGCTCAAAGCCGCTGTTCTGAATAGGGTTCCCGCCCATCTCTATAAGAAGACCAACATCAGACAGAATATCCCATCACAAAAACCAGCAGGCTCCATCTAAAAAAGGAAATGGTTTGGTCAGACTGTAACCTCTGTACCACATAATGGCAAGAGTGCATACAAACCAATGCAGTTCATGCTGCCCAGACGAGAAAACGTTCCCTCTGGAATCGTCTTAATACGGTTTTCGTGAATGCGCATCTCAACTAGGGATGGGGGCAGGTTCCTGGGTACCACTGTCAGGAGGTTTCTCGAAAAATAAAGCTTTTTTAAGTGTAGGAGGGGTGTGAAGGCTCTCGGGTGGACTTTGGAGATCTTGTTGTTGACCAGCGACAGGGCCTGGCGAGAGAAAGTAAGAGGTTTTATTTGAGGCTCATGGCAACATAAGAAAACATAAGAAGAACATAAGCTCATGGCAACTTTTTATTAGAATGACCATGAAAAATGCACACGGTTTATCAATTTTATTATTAATAACTTAATCTCTTGTACTTGTGTGTATTCATTTGTAGGCCATGTGAAATATTTTGTTTGGTCTGGGAAAGACTGCATAAATATTGAAAATAAATATTCATATTAGGAAGGAAACTTAAACATTCAGTTTGGCATGGTCATGTGTTTCCAGAACTACAGGAGCATTCTTATTTAGAGACAGTTTTAACATCCTGTCTGGCTGTTTTGTATAAAGTGCCAGATGAATGGGTGACATAACTGACTGTGAAATATCTAAATATTTCACTTTTCTAAAAAAAATCTCTCAAATATAAATGTAAAATCTAAATATTAAAACTAAATACAGCTAAATTCTGTATGTCGGCATAAATGATTTATATAAAGCACTCAGCAAAAAGCTAAATATTTAGCTTACACACTTTTTGGCAGCATCAGCCAATGGTGAACCAATGAAGCTGAGACTGGCATGCATAACCAGACAGCACAACAAGAGTTATAATATCATAAACTCTTCTTTTTGAGTAAAATGTGTCTGTTTTTGAGAACAGACATACCCTTATTTTAAAGGTGCAATGTGTAATATGTAATATGAAAGAGGATCTATTGACAGAAATGCAATATAATATACATAACTATGTCTTCAGAGATGTATAAAGACCTTACATAATGAACCGTTATGTTTTTATTACCTTAGAATAAGATATTTCTATCTACATACACCGTGGGTCCCCTGCATCCCCTACTGCTCTACAGAGCGTGTTTTCGTAAACATGGTATCTCCTTCGACAAAGAAACGAAAATGTGACGACATCTTTGTCTTGTGTCAGCCACCGTAGTGTTTCAAAAGGGAGGGGTGAGCGGTGGAGTGAGCCGTTGGTTGCAATTCACAACCTCACCACTAGATGCTGCTAAATTATATACACTGGATCTTTGTTTCGCTGTATCGCTAAATACTATTTTCAGCACTTTGAAATAAAAATAATTTTGTCTTTATTTGCTCACTTATTTTTTGTTAATGTAAATATATTTTATTATTCATTAATTTTCCAATAGCCAAGTTCATCAGTGTGTTTCTCGAATCAGTATGTGACTTACGTAAAGGTTTGCAAGTCCTTTGAAGTCATTTTCCTTCAGTTCTGTGATGCGGTTATTCTGTAGGTCCAGGAGTTTGGTGTCTTTGGGAATTTCCTTGGGGACTGCAATCAAACCTAAATAAAAAGACAACATGTTTACATACCCGTTTACGACATGCAAGCTATAGAATATACATCTCTACAAATCTGTTTACAAAGAGAGAGACACATCATTAGCTCGCCGTCTGGTTTAGATTTCTTTAAGCCTCCCAAGACAGGACTTCCTTTGTGTCATCATAATATCAAAAGCATAGAGTAGACTATCTCAACCAAGAAATCATAACTAGTTATTGTGCCCAAAAGTTTGTTTTTCTGAGCATCCCACCATCATTTTCCTATACGTCCACTCTTATATAAGCACTTTCGAATCATTTGGGTTCTTCTGCCACACATGGACCACATCACAAACTGGATCTAAATTACACCAGAACCGCATCAAGAGCATAAATCCAAAATTGTGTCTGTTTTACCAGTGCAGTCCAAGACTCTAAATCAGTGCAATGATTCATGATGATATCCAGCAGAGGCTGGGTTCGACCTTTGTTCCCCTACAGCCATTTATAATGCTCTTGCAACCACAACTGCTAAGCCGTCCTTCTGCTCAGTGGGGGAGAAGTGAAATCACTAGAAGAGGTATTCAACACATTAAAGGGATATTCTGGATTCTATACAACATAAACTCTTTCAACAGCATCCACGGCCTGCTGTCAATTACCACAAATAAACACAGGGGGATATTTATTTGTCCAAAATATTCAGATTATTGGTCTATCAATATGAGTATAGTCACAAACTTTACATTTACATTTATGCATTTGGTAGACACTTTTATCCATAGAATTATACTATACATTTGTTTCTGAGTATGTGCAATCCCTGGGATTTGGTTTGTAAAAAAATGGAAATGCATTCATGAGTTGTAACTCTATTTGCATGAATTGTTCTTTAGAGAGAATTTTCTTGTATCACCATTTCATCAGCACATGAGCTTCTGGTCTGTGTTTGGTTATAATATAACAATATATTTAATATTTAATTCATACTGTATATTCATTGTATTAAATTAAACTAAACGTACATAACGTTTGTTTATGTTGTTGCCGCTGAAACGTCTATATTCCTTTTATATATAATTTTTTCAACTTTATCTCTAAGTATGAGAGGTTGTGGTTGTTTGCTTGTTTGTACAATGAACACCTCCACAGGATATTTCCAAGAACCAGGGCTGTCATTTGAATGAACTAGGTCCAGGAAAACATTTTTATAATGAAGCCCCCCACAATAAAGACACATTTAGTTCCCTCCTCATCACATGGCCAAGAAAAATGTTTCTGGTGCCTTCTATCACGAACAGCTTTAAAAGTCTGCCAGTCTGTGTATGTTTTAACATTAAATGATCGTATCCTCACCTGACTCTTAAACCAACAAGTGCTCTGTGAATGACACCATCAAGCACTGACAGAAACAAAGCCAAACCTCCAGATTAAAGCTGACGTCCACCAGCTGTCCAGAACATGTCAGGCCTCAACCACAGCTTTACACACATCTACACTCCTAAATATAAACAAATTTTACAATGACGGAGGCATGATAACCACAAAATATATATATATAAACCTAAACATGTGTTATGAATAAGAGTCAACTTCAATTAGAGCCTACATGACACAACGACTTCCAGACGCTGAGGCAAAAGAGAGAACACAACCAATCAATTGTGGAATTACAAGGAATTATTCATAACTGCGGAAGGAATCATATAAAGCAAAGAGAGAGAGAGAGATGACAAAATGACTCCTGTCATTGTTAAATCTGTCATTGTTAAATCTGTCATTGTTAAAAAACAAATATTCTGCAAAACACAAAAAAAGATATTTTGAAGAATGCCACTACTACTGAAAAGTTATTCTGCACACATTTTTAGGTATTTAATATTGATTGTTTGATGTGGAGATGTGTGGATATTTTCACTCATCAGTCTCTTTAATCATCTCCTTAATTTGGTTCATTGCTCTGCTCACTCATGCTTTAAGCAGGTGTGTATAACTGAGGCAAACACACACACACACACACACACACACACACAGTAACATACTCACTAAGATCTGAGCATTGGACCACATGAACCTGACAATGACAGCCAAAAGGACATAAGGCCACGTCTGGTGGCAGCTCCTCCTCCATTGCTGAGCCTTCTTCATCTCTCATCATTACCGACGTCAGATCTCCCCCGTCGCCATCCATGCCAAAGTCCCAGAATCCTCTCTGCTCAAAGGGCAGGGCCTGTGAGAGAGCTGTCAGGCTGCAGATATGCAACAGCAGCAGAAGAGACTGACTGGAGAACATGACTGAGATACTGAGACTTACACTCAAAGACCTACAGGATGAAGAAACAAAAATAGAGAGAGAGACTTATGTAAGTCTTATAAAACAAATGACTCATATTAGCATACAATGTCTCTAGTATGTACTGTTATCCCTCATAACAAGGACAATGTGTTCTGCATTTAAGGTGTAAGATGATAAATAAGATGTCTGCTTTGTACATAAAATCCAGGGTCCAAATTGAACACTTGCAATGTGTGGCTTTGGCAAGTAAATAGTTACTATAGGACAGGTCTGGTCAGACAGTGTGTGGTAGTGGAAAAACTCACCCTGACCTTGTTAAAACAAGCCATTCATTAGACAGGAAGGAGTAAGGAGGGAATATTTCTGGCAGTATGCGTGTGTGTGTGTTTGTGTGTGTGTCTCGGACGGGTGGGGAAACACATGATGTCATTACTGAATGAGCTCCAGTCTTGGGATGTCATCACTAAGATGGGGCTGAGATGTGGTTAAGGATTTGGGGTTTGCAGAGCCCACAGGGGGGCCTAACTGATCCCAACCTAAACTTTATATCCAGCTGTTCCTGTCTAACCTTAGTCCTTAAGATGAACCTGATCTAACCACGATCTGAAGTGAAAGCCAACGTCTGTCCTACACCAAACCTTTATTCTTAACCCCGACCCTGAATCTTGTACAATCAAATTCAAGGAACTCTCGAACATAGCAACCTTACAAATCTCAGCTGGAGAATAAAAAGAACTTAACTGAAGTTGACTGTCTTTAATGATTTGCCACACTGTTACCATAGTGTAAACCATGTTGTTCCCTATACATGCTGAGAAGAAACACATGAGGATGACCAAGAGGTGCCAGATGTCAGTTTGAGATGTCCCTTGACATTTCATCTGAGAGAAACTCTTTGTAGTCATATTTAAATATGGTTCCTCAACAGCATCATGGTTCAGGATTTGAAGCTTAAATGGAATGAAAGGCATTCAACCTCCCAAGTGCTCAATGATACTCAACCAAATAAACAGTCTACATTAAAAGTTATGAAGGATCTGTTTAAAGGCAAAACTGCCCACAGAAAAATGCTTTGCACCTTTAAGAATTCGAGTAATGTTGTGGAGTGCTCAGTTATGTCTCATTTCAGTATTTACTATAGACAACAACAACATAAGCAAATGTTACGGCGCATGCACGCTTTTGTGGCCCAAACTTAACTTCCGGTACACATCCACAAAAATTCACTGCAGATAATTTCTGATAACAAGCAAAAGAAATAACAAGTAAATGACATTAGCTAGCAAGTTAAAAGTATGTCAGTATTATTTTGGGTTACCAGTAAAAGAACCGTTACTTGGCTAAACTTAAATGCGACAAAGTTACAACCAATTCAGCAGATTGTATATTTAACATACAATCAAATTGAATTTAATACAATTATTATAGAATAAAATATTAATATAAATTAATATTAATATTAATATAAATGAAATAAAATAAAATAAAATATAAATAGTTATATTATTAGCCACTTGCCAGACCGATCAACAAACACAGATCAGAAGTTAACTTCGGGCCAGACGCATGCGTCCAGATGAAACCGTCTATAAGATCTTTAAAATCTATAAAATAGAGACATATTATTGTTGACAAAGAGTAAGAGCATAAAGATTCAACAGTTTAGATCATTTGGATATATTAACATCTCTTTGGTATTTTATGAAGAGTTCAGATTTGCCATCTGACATTTTTCTTCTAAAATTTCTACTTTTATCAGGCTCCAATGTTTATATTAAAAGTTTTTTCACTTTAATGGCAAAGAGGACATATTTATTGCCATTAAAGTGAAATCACTGTACCTAAACACACTCAATTTATTTAGCATATTTAATTTAATTTGATATTTTATTTACTTTGGACATTTTTTTAATCTTCTAACTGACATTTCGAAATGCTAGGAGAAAAATGTCCTAATGTCTCCATTTGCTCTCAATTTAATCTCATTGCTGATTTGAACAATTAACTGAAATATTATTTGTGTTTTTTCCAAGGATATGATCAACTATTTGGGAACTCAAGTGTACAGTTTTTTATTATCATGTCTGCTTTAACATTTGTCATTCAGAAAAGTCAATGTTATGCATAACAAACACAGTAAAGAAAAAGTTCCATTATTTTACTCGTATCGCACACAAACATTATTCACATAAATGTTCCTCCATTGAGTCTTTTACGCCTCCCATTACACACAGCTTCTGTGCCGTGTAACTGAGAAATGAGCATGGAGGCTTTTGCTGTTCCCCATGGCTACTCCTCAATCATCAATCATTCTCACAACATTCAGACTTCTTGCCGGGGGAATGTAAAGATCTTTAAAATAGTCTCACAATGAGACATATACATCAAAAATTTGTCACAGTGGCTGACAGATCCCAAAACGGACCATACACAGCTGATGCAAATGTTTGCTAAATACACAGCTGATGCAAATGTTTGCTAAATACCAGTGTGCAGTCGCATTTCCAAGGTAGCCATTACAGCCTAAAGCATCGTCCAGTGGAATCACATTCTTTATCCTGTCATATCAACAACTGTGTGCTCTCCTCATAATGTCTGCCCATCTTTCACTTGAAAGTCAAACACGTGAGAAAGCGGCAGCCAATTTTCATGCTGTTGACCTGGAAAAAGCAAACAGGGAAGAAAATGTACCCATTTGTAAAAATAGCGGCTAAATTATACCGCGCACCCCCAAAAAGGTCCGGTTTGGACCGGCTGGAGGAATGTAAGAAAAGGATGAGGCACAATTATACACAAGTCCCTGCATCCTCTCTACGGAGGAGTTTGAAAATCGCTTTAATATGCAAGGGCTGTTTTTATAGGACTGAATTCTGTTGCTCTCAGCATTTTCACACTGTGTCAATGAGTATGTGCACACAGCAGTGGTTATCTGGTTGTCGATGCAGTTTGGAAATCCAAAAACAGTTGTGTTCACACACATTTAGGTTAAAAAATGGACAGCATGCATTGTATCACCAAAATCATTTAAAGTGAAGTTTTTAGGACTCAAAACCAGGTTTTGAGGTTTTAATTGAAACAGCACATACAGCACAAAGCTGATCCTTTTCATCCTGACAAAGAAAAGGAAAATAAACACACCAAACATTAACAAACACAAACATAATCCTGTCCCACAGCCTGAGCCAAATGTATTAGTACAGTAGAGAAACCAATGCTCACAGTAAGCAGAACTCCTAATACACAACTGTCTCCAGCATGGTGACTGCACAAATCCCTTAAATGTTTTACTATGGCCCTCCAAACTGTATAATGATTGTCTGATTACTCTTATAATATTACTGAAACACACCAGCAACACATTACTCAAAGGAATTTCCCTCTGCATTATGACCCTCATGTTTGTCTTTGCTGTGTGCAGAAATATCTCATATCAAAATATTTTCTCGATCAAAATGTGCCTGCCTCTTTGTAAGATGTTCAGATTACGAAATGTAAAAACTCTACAGCTTAGCTTTAAAATAAACTGCTGACAAGACCTTCCACAATTGGATTGTTGACCTCAAAAGCAGACCTCTTTTTCACATTTTGGAATTTGCCATTAGGAGCTAAATAAGGGAGAAAAAGTATGGCACATTTCTAACTGACATACCAAAGATGGGAGGTGGATTTTGTTTGGTTTACTGTAATGAACTCACATGACCCTTGTGAATTTGTGGTGTAGTATACTGTACATTACCTTTTCTCTTAACCACAGCTTTAACACTTCCCATAGAGTAAGACTGAAAGTTCTATGCATGCTATACTTTCCCCTCTCTTTGTCTCCCTCTCTCTCCTGACAAGCAGTGGGTGGTTAATGGTTAATGCTTATGCCATGAATTAGCTGCTGGCTTGTATGTCATTTGTTAACTTCTGTGCCCACAAAAAAAACTTTTGGCTGGCAATGTATTGAATGAATTGCTTGAACAGGTCAGACCTGAATAACAGGGAATGAAACCTTTGTGTACCCTCACATCAGAAATAATCAAGTAAGGATATCATTTGGCGTTGTCAGAATTATAGGCTTTTACAAGTTTTGACAGTTTAAAATACACATTTTATTTTCTGAACAAGACCTAAAGTGAATTTATGTAAAATCAAAATCCTGATTGAAAATTTAAGAGAGAGTCATTTCAAGAATTGAAGAATTCAGGTGGGCCATTTAAATTATTGAGCCTATAAGCCACAATTAACATTAATACAACATAAAACATCACAAGGAAATGCAGTAAATTAATGCAATGTATTATAGCCTATAAACATCCACTTCACTCAACAACTGGAAAATATGTGCGCAAACACATAGGCTATTTGTGGGGGAAAACGAAATTTTCTGTGACGTCTGTGAAGAGCATAAAAGCGTCATAAATGCATCAATATAAAGTGACATTAAATTTACGAAATCAAAAATGATAAAAAGAGGTGGAATGTTTAGCGCATTCATAATAACCTGATAATACGCGCACTTTGAGAACTTTCTGACTGAAACGTCTTTTATTAAAAACGTCTCTGAGTAAAAGTTTGTTACTTTCTTAATTGCAAGAAAAATAAAATTCCAACTCACCTTTAACTGAGCTGTAATATTTCCACACTGCGCTCTTGCGTCCGATGGGAATATAAAGTCGCACTTTCACACATAGGATTCTCTTTGATGTGACTTCGTCGCTGAGTTTATTGCAACTAACTCTCTCTCATCATAAAGTGTGTATCTGTCAGTAAGTCAGTGAGCTGCTGTGGCAATACATACAGAGAAAGTGGGCGAACACTGCAGGCGGCTATGGGGTGGGTTGAGTGCCCTGAACTTAAGCCAGCCACCCTCATAAAAATGCACACTGAGTAATGTCCAGCACTCGGAAAATATTCATAAAATGATTTAGTGTATTCCAGCAAACCATGCGTTTTCAAAAACTGATAATACTCCCGCATATCTAATGGCTATTTGATGTAAAATCATGCTAAAATGGCATGTTATGTAAAAATATAAAAAAATAAGTAGCCTATATATTTTAAGACAGTTTAAGTTCATTCGAAACAATAACTCTAGAAGCATAACTAAAGTATTGTGTGTTTAATGTGTTTTTGAATCGCTAAATTGTAGCTACCAGTTTAATGAATTTCAACCTCATGATTTATGAACATGTAAATCTGAGCTATAGAAATCCTCAGAAAGGTCTGTTTCCTATTTACCATTGGCAACCTGTGCTGTTATTCATTTGGTTAATCCTGCTGCCAGCGCTCACTCACTAACAGCAGCTGGAGGCATGACAACATACTCCCAATCCAATCCTTTCATTGTCACATGGATGAGATAGGAAGTCAAATGGCACAGTGAACTCAGGACAAATATAAAGGCAAGGTCCTAAACTGATATTAATGGGATGAGTACAAAAGTGCAACATCTGTCACACAACACCCATCATGAATCTTCCATTCTCTCCCCCTTTCTACACATTTCCTTCATGTTCATCACCTCACTTCATTTTGTGTGTTTTCGCTACTAGTATTTATGCATGAGACCTGCCAAACTTACTAAACATGTATTGAGATGCATGTCTTTGAATATACCCTTGTGTCTTATGCACACTATTTGTTTTGTGTCATTTGTTACTCGTTCCATATTCTTCTCTCTCTGTAAATTTGGAATGCCTCATGTTTGTTGTGGGTTCACTGTCCAGTGGGTGGGTTTTTAGGCAGATGCCCCCTTAATTCCTTCTCTAATAACAAACACAGGAAGTCGCTGGCTTCCAGTCAAGTGGCTTTGTTTAGGGTCTGTGTTAGGGCGCGACTGAATTTTCTACTTCCTCTAAAAATAATGGAGAGTAAAAGTAACAACTATAACCAATGCAAAAAAATAGCCTACTGTAAACACACTGATAAACATTAAGAAGACGATGAGAATTAAACAAGTAACTGACTAGTTAGTCAGAAGGTTACCAGAAAGAAAATAAGATGTAAAGTTTCCAAGTATTCTTACTTTCAATGGCCATGGCTGTTTTCACATGAAAAAGCTTGAAGTTGATTAAAGAAAGAACAGAGCTTGTCTGTGGGCCAAAGAGGATATGAAGGATGAGATGGATCTGCTTTGGGTAAAAAGTCATTTTCGATCTAAGAAATCTGAGCCAGTCAGCTTATGCCATCAGAAGAGTGAATGCAGTCGAAACTGTGATTTACATCACCATATAATGTATGATAGACCATATAGTCTTCTGCAGTGAGCGCTACCCATGGTATGCTATAAATGATACAAACTGTTGGAGAGATGTTCCGACACATGCCATTTTATTGTATGCTCCCCGAACCTAAAATAAATCTCTGATATGTTATCATAAAATCCAGAAGAAACACGATGAGCAAGAACATGCTGGTTGTAGTGACTTCTCGCTAAGACAGTGATGCAGTCATTTTAAAATGACTGTACAATTATGGTGAGTGAAGGCGACTCTGTGTGCAGGACAGAGAGTTCGTCCAGCTCAGTGTTGCTTATGGAGGTAATGTGTGATTACATGCTCAGCTTGGAGTTGCTTTGTTCAACTTTTGCTTATAATAGCTGCACTGCGTATTGTTATTTTTGTTCTGGGACTGCTGTTTGTTGGCTTTCTGAAATACCCTTATCATTTCATTTGACTTGAAAACCACACTCAAGAGAGCAATGGAAATAGTGTCTATGGAAATGATGCATCTATTGCTCTGAAAATGAGTTGATCGGTGGTATATTTTGCATAATCTGAGCAATGGTGCCTAGACAGGATCTCATGCTTTCAGACTCATAGCAATAAATATTAAATTAAGAATTTAATAGTACCATCAATAGCAAAAAGGTAATCAGATATGAGAACAATTACTAACTTGATTGCCTTTAAATTGAATTTAAGAGGAGAGAGATCATTTTCATCCTAATAATAATTAATCTGCATGAAACCTAACCTAAACTGCTTACATATTTTACCCTTCAGTGCTCAGTAGATATCAAGTAATGGATAAGTGGTTCACTCCATGATTTTATTCTCCTCTCAGCGACAAATATGCTTCAGCTACTCTTCTGTATGTTGTCTTTATATATGAGTAGTGAATATGAAATATGAATATATAAATCAGGCTTAAGGAGATAGATGTTAAAAATATAGAATTAATGTTACAAGGAAAGTTTTTCATGAGTTTTGTGGGCCATTGACTTGTGAGTAATGCATTGGTGTGTGTGTGTGTGTGTGTGTGTGTGTGTGTGTGTGTGTGTGTGTGTGTGTGTGTGTGTGTGTGTGTGTGTGTGTGTGTGTGTGTGTGTGTGTGTGTGTGTGTGTGTGTGTGTGCGTGTGCGTGTGTGTGCGTGTGTGGCTAATGGAGATGAATGACGTTCTCCAAACAGGAGACATGTAGGATTACCAGAATCTTTCAAACCTCCTTCAGATGTCTGCAAGAATTATTGCCAGGAAAGGAGTACAAATAGCTAGAAATCTAAAAGGAAAATAGAACTGAAAAATTATTGATTATGTGCATGTTTTTCATTAATGTTATGTAATACAATGACATGTCAGAACAGTGACACAGGTAACTACAGTCATGGAAAAAATAAGAGACCATTTAAAAGACTTTTTTCAGTTTTTATGAAATTACTATTAATGTGTTTAGGTCAAATGTTTGTTTCATTCTGTGAACTATGAACAATATTTTTCCAATATTTTTTATTTGCAGAAACTAAAAACTGGAGAAACAAGTCAAAATAAGATACTCTGTATTTTTCAGAACTCAAATACTGCAAAGAAAGCAAGTTCGTATTCACTTTTAAGACAAAGATAAAAAATATTATCACAGTATATCCATGTCTTGTCATGCTGTCAGTATTTCACATTGCTCTTGGATGACTTTGTCACTGAGGTTTGATTTTGTTGAAATTCAATAGACACTAGACTGGAATGGCCACAATACATCTAGAAATGCTGATTTAATGAAAATGTGGAATGGTCTTTTCTTTTTTTCCACTGCTGTATGTTTTGAAGAACTTAAGGCTTTCTAGTTACACATCCTCAGCTTACTGTATGTCTCTGTGCATGGCCATATAACTGTATTTTTTCTGTTTGCCCCTACCGCTCTAAAAACAGTGGAATGCTACAAGAACACAAGAACTCTTTGTGCTTTACAAATAGACCATTTACTCTGTTAATAAACCTGCTTTGCAAAAAGGCAAAATATTAAATACCTAAAATCATGCAGTTATTATTAGCAGTCAGAAGCATTCAGCTTACAACACACAGTGTATAAGATGTGTACAGTATGTGAGATCTCATATGTTGTTCATTTTTCAAAGATCATTGTATGTTTTTCCAAACACAAACATTCCTGTATTTGATGTCCAGCTGCTTTCGTGCTTACAGGATATGGATGGGGGTCAGTGTTTACAAGATGTGAGTATACATTACAACTTTTAAAGCAAGCCAGAGACAGCAGAGACATGCCACTAGTTAAAACATAAAAGGGTTTCATCACAACACTCAACGTGGCAGCTGTGAGAAATCCAAGCATTGAATTATTGTAAAAACAAGCATTGGTTTTATAGTACACATACATTTATGCATTATCCTTAAAAATATTTTTAGATATATATTTTAGACACCAATTGGTGTAAATTTACAATAACATTTTATCAGACGTTATGGGTAACTCTACATGTTATAAAATGTAAGCTTGGCAAACCATAAAGATTTTGGTCATTTTCCAAAACTGTTATCATAGTGGCCAGCAAACTTGTTTCAAACATGTCATCATATTGCCTCTAAATTGCCAATGGTGTCATCCACAGCTTGATGTCAATGATCTAGAAATGTGATTTAGATGTAGATGTCGTGTCCTGGGGCTCTGCACCCTAAGTTCCTGGATATATGATGTCTTGTGAATTTATGTAAGCTGAATTGAAGTAAACCGGCCTGTACCCAGAAGCAATGCTGCCGAATGTGCATTAAGAGGCCCTTTTTAAACCTGCAGGCGTCAATTATGCCTGAATCCAGCTGACATCACAGCTCATAAGTTCCTGTCCATTGAAAACATCACATCTGCTCTGAAGCTTCCAGCTTTTTTCCTGAGGAGTCGTGCGGTGTGTCTTTAAGGTCATGGATCGTAATGATGCTGCATAAACCCTCACACAGAAAGCACATAAAAATGGTCTGCTGTGAGCCTTGCTGTCTATAAAACAGCTCCCGTAGTACAGTGGGGTCTAAAAGTCTCAGAGAACATTGACAAAATGGCTCCAATGATCTTATGTAAACCTGGAAATAAAGTTTTGATTCATAGCAGATGAATCAAATTATTATGCATTACATAAACAAAACTTCACTGATGGAGACCCAAAGTATTTCACTTTTAGATTTTATAAACCCACTGTATTTCTAGATACATTCAAATTGTATTGTATATACATTCAATAATTTACTAAAATTACAGAACCATTAAATACAAGCAATATTTGCTATTGCATTCATATATTTTATTGCATTTAAATGAAATCATAAATAAATAGAAGCCAAGTTTTTTTTTAAATTAAAGTATTATAAATTAATCTTGTTTATTGTGACATATGAGAATAATAAAGATACATGATATTGAAGATGCAAGTGTAAACAGATATTGTGAAATAAAAGTTTGTGAGCTTCACTTACAAGAAACCATGAATTATAAAACAATTCTACTGATACTATCAACAATGAAAAGAGTACAGTCAGAGAATCGTGTCAGCAATAAAATGTTATTCATAAAATGGGCTGAAGTTACCAAATACAAAGATAAAAGAAGGCATTATTAGCAGACTATTAGATCTAATGGACATGGGGGCGGTTTCCCAGACACGGTTTAGACTAGTCCTACACTAAATGAAATGTAAGAGCTGTCCAAACTGAAAACAACTTGCACTGACATATCTCAAAATACATCAGTTCCTTTGTGTTGTCTCAAAATGCACACAAGTTATGTTTTTAATAAGGTATGTTTGTTGAAACCAGTTAAACTAAGGCCTAGTCCTGGCTTAAACTAATCCTTGTCTGGGAAACCACCCCATGGTGTTAACAGTATTCAAGCAGGATACGAGTGGATGAAAGGAGCAGCGGAGTGAAGGAAATGACACTGCAGGACTTTAATGTAACACTATTGGAGTCTGGGGCTCCAGAATGATCCTGTTAGAGTCCTGGATGCAGGAGAAAGCAGTACGAGGGATTTTCTTCACATTAATGTAGTTGTACTCTAAATGGACATCAGACAGGTGAGACTCCTCTGTACCTTTAACCTTACATAGAGATCTCACAGGGACAGAGCTGAAAAACAAAACAACACATATGATTTACACTTTGTGTTGAACAAGTGCCAAATGTGAATAAGAATAGACTTGGTGGAACCTGATTTTATAACAGTATGTGGCAAGACATTCAAAATACAGTATTGGACTCAGATTGTACCCAGGCTAACTACTTTATAATGCCAACACGTTTACTGAAATCATGCAAAACATTAATATTTAACATTTTCTCAGTTCCAATTATTTTGCCAAGAGTAAATTAATTTAGTACGAGGGCTTCTCTCTTTCTGAGGAGATAAGCTGTACATATAAATCCAAATAATTACTGGAAGATCCCTAAAGCAAGAACACAGGCCTGGAGTTCATGTAGTTCACTAGTCTGAGTTGGGAAGTGAGAGCGCTCACTATTTCTGCTTCAATATTAGTTGCAGTATAGCCTGAGGATGCAGACAAGTTTATGGTTTTAAGTCAATTAAAAAGATAAGTGACATTAGGAAGAAATTTGAAAGTTTAAAGGCAAAGATCACATCAGAAAGCTGAGCTGAGTCTGAGCATAAAAAACAAAACTAGGGATTTCAGATAATAACAGGACAAAGTAAATGTTTAGATATATGACATAAGGTCTAAAGAGTTTTTAAAAATGAAGATTATATCCACAGGTGTGTAGCAGCTGAATTTTATGGCCCTGTTCCAAACACTAGTGAGCTGTCTATTTATTTTAACATCATTGTAGGTGTGCTCCAGACATAAGTATAATTATGCTCCATTTTAAGATTAGTATTTTATGCATACTTTATATAGTAAGTATACTAATATCGATACACTTGTAGGTGCAATATTTTAGCTAAGTAAAATAGTATGTGTATTATTTATAAGATGATAAAAGTCTACTGATAGTTTGGTAGTTCAATACTTTGTAGCACATTGTTTAGTTTATGAAAGCACACTTTGAGGTGTACTCTCAGTAAAATATTAGTGCAAAAAGTGAAAAGCCAAGTATACTTAAAATACTTCATTATACTTTTAAGTATATTTCAATCAACAGACTGAGTACAAGTATAGGCCAAATATGCACATGTACATGAAAAGTAAACTGAAAGTATAATTTCTTATCTTTAGTTTAAAAGAAGTATATCAATTAAACCCTTGAATGAAAATAAGGGTAGGATGCTGCCTATGTAGGCAACTTGTTATGTTTCAGAACAGTTTAAGTGTACAAACCTTATACGGTTGTGATCTAGATGCAGTAGCTGGAGCTTTTTGAAGTGACGTATGTTCCGTGGCACAGTTTCAAACCTGTTGTTGTCCAAGTGCAGCTCTAGCAGTGTTTGATAAACGCCACGGAACGACTTCCCAAGCACCCTCTGCTCCTCCAACACATTGTGGGAGAGATGCAGAATCTCTAAGCCTGGACGGAGGTGACTCAGTGAGAGCGGCGGAATGGCGTGAATGTGGTTGTGCTGGAGAGAGAGTTGACGCAAGGCCCTGGGCAGGTGCGAGGGCACCACGGACATCTGGTTGTGGGACAAGTCGAGAACTTCAAGCTTCCTGAGAAAGCAGACAATGAGAAAGAGGTGAGGTGTTGGAACATATATTACTGTGTAATGTATGTAGTCAAAACTTTATGTTTTATGGTGATCATAGCTGCAATAACGAATTGTAGCTAAAAGGGATAGTTCACCCAAACATTTACTCACCCTCATGTCATTTTAAACCTGTATGACTTTCTTCAGCAGTGCCTCCATTGACTTGACACAAAACCTCTGAGACATTTCTCAAAATATCTTTTTTAGTGTTCCACAGAAGAAAGAGTTACATACAGGTTTTGAATGACATGAGAGTGAATAAATGATAACAGATTTTTAGTGAACTATCCCTTTAACAGTTTCTGCAGTGTCTTATAAAAAATAACTTGAGCATATTGCCTGTACATGTGTAAATGATGTGAATATATTGTTTGTGGCATACACGATTACATCATGTACATGGGTTCCTTTCTTGTGTCCAAGGGAAAAAACGTTCTTCAGTGTTTGCATTGAGACGGGGCCCCATGGCAGGTCATTAACCCAGAACAACACAGCTTGAGCCAAAAACCAACAAAGAGTGTGAAGTTTGAGAATGTGTGTTCTGAAGCAACACGGGCAGCACAGGAGCACAAATGTGTTTCCAGTCAAATGGGGGTGGTGTGTGTACAGTATGTATGAGAAAAGAACCCCAAAGCGCTGGTAGGTTCATGAGAAGTTTTGTGCTTTGGGAGAGGGCTTAGCTGGTTTAAGTTTAGCATGTTGGTGTCAGCCGAAGCCTGAAGAGAGATAACACACTTGTGCATCAGGTAGCATTATTAAACATCAATGCCTCCATGACCTCCATGTGGTTTTAATTCACCTAATAAGATTTGTAACTGTCCATGAAATGAGAGATGCGATTCGATATCAATCAGTACTTTTGGGCAAAAAAACTTTGAGTAACTTGAGTTCTGTATAGTTTAAAGTTATGTTGTGAGGAAAATGTGATCAGTTTAATGTAAATGTTATAGAGATGCACAATATATTACGAGCCATATTGGTATAGGACGATAAATGGTCATTTATAATGTTATTGGTATCGCATGATAAAATCAGCCGATAAATGATAAATCATTTCCTCTGGTTGAATGATTTCTGTCTTAAGGAGGTTGCACACCAGACATGGAAGCGCCACGCCGCATCTAGGACAGCCGAGCGGTGCAACCGGTGTAACTCATAGAAAACAATGTTATCATTTTCAAAAATGTGGCGCGCCGCTTCCGTGTCCGGTGTGCGACCCCCTTTAAGACCTGTTAGACTTTGGCTATTGAGAAAACGTGACGACATCTTTGTCCTGTGTCAGCCACCGTAGTGCTCTGAAGGGGTGAGGGGTGGAGTGAGCCATTGGTTGCAGTTCACAACCTTACCACCAGATGCCGCTAAAATCGTCACATTGCTCCTTTAAAAAAGTAAATACCAATATTATTTGGTAAGCCTTTAAACTTGTCCAGATACCATCCAAGTAATAAAGTCTATAGAAAGTACTAAAGGATAATAGCAAATGAGGACAGTCACATACAGTATTGTAAAGTGTTTTTCTCTTTAAGATGGTTGGCTTTCTGATTGCTGAGTCAGATAGTGACACTATTCATCTACAAAGACCCCCCCCCCTCCATAAACAAGGCAAATGAAGTCAATGATAAGTCAGTGTCAGTGAGTCAGTGAACTCTCCTGCCACCACACGTCCGCAGGCATGGCGATGCCAGCGTTGCACAACTGGCCTTATGTAACCTGGCACGCAGGACAGGAAGACCACTGTCACGACAAGGCGGATTTAGTTGGATCTTATGTTATATCATGCATGCGGGAGACCTGTTCTGGGCCAAAATCAGCCCCTTCATTTTGGGCATCATGATTTGAAGGAGCAAGAGCAGGCAGTGAGATAACCATCTCCAGCTGTGATTCTGCTATTGCTGTGTTTTTTTCTGACAGCACTTTGAAGTTTAAAATCATTTTCTGCATTTAAAAGCATGCATATGTGCATATGTCTTCACAGATTCTCATATCTACCCAAGCATTACCTCTTGGTTGTCTCCTCAGGCATGGACACTTTATGTAATGCATTATGAAATGAGACTGTGAAGTCAACTTCCTTGTGAAGCACAACTGCATCATGCAGCGCATTCACATTTTGGTCTCCCTAGAAGACAACTAAAACAAGCAGCGCATGTCCTCTGTTTCACCCCCTTGCCTCTAAGCTTCCCACTCATTCCCGTAAGCTCAGTCCAGCCACGCATCAACAGTCCTCTCCATACTGTACATCAAACTCCACAGAGTCTCAGGTCACTGGCCTGCAGCAGAGCCCTATAACAGCACACCCTGTTCTTAACCCCAGTCTTATCTGAACCCAGCAACACTCCAGATGACATTGGGGTCACACACAAACACATATAAACAAACATGCATTTGTGGACCTTTATAAACACACAGCACTTGGTAAACCACACAGAGATGGGTCACTGGGAACACAGTGTCGGTGCACTAACCACAGGGTTATCGGCACCGATGTAAACATAGGTTTTTGTAGATTCACATCGTATGAATTAGCCACAATGTAAAATAGGTTGTTTATCCACATTTCAAGATGACAGTAACTCATCAAATCCATGGAATAACACATTTTTCCTGTGAGAAATTATGCTGTAAGAAAAAGAAAATTAATAATAAATAAAAACTGTGTTATATTTAAGCTTTTTTAGTTTTGTAAATGCAAAATAATTTCAATCTGGGATTCTTTTTTAAACAGCATTGAAGGAATTCTTATTGGCTCTTACAATAGTTTTAATATAGTTAACTAGTTTAATGTAGTTTTGATTTAGTATTTATATTTTTAGTTTTTATGTTAATTACATTTTTGGACATGTGCTTTTTTTTATGATTTATTGGTTCATTTTTATATTACTAGCCTAAATAAGTTTAATTTATTTTTTATTTTTGTACTCAAACATATTTCAGTTTATTGCTGAGGCAATATTTCTAATTTCCATTTAGTTCACATTTTTCAAACATTTAGGGCTAAATGTCATTGATTTCAATTGACAGAAACATTTTATTATTTTTTTAGCTGCTTTTTGTTCATTATTCAGTCAAAGCCATCCATTTAAAAGCATTTTTTATATAAAACTGTAAAATTTTAATTGTTTCTAATAAAAGATAATAAAATAATAATTAAAATAATAATTTTTAACAATAAAACATAAACCTCAAGAATAATAGATTTTCAAGATCATGAGCCCCTAAACTTTTAAATGGTAGTATATATATTGATATATAACAGTAGTGCATCCACTGTTTGTGCTGCAAGAGTTCACGAGTGAAAGTTTGATAAATGCTTGGAGCCTTAAGGAGGTGTTGATGGAACTGGGGTTTAAAGTGCTATTTAGACTGGGTTCGGGACGTTATTTGGGCTGACAGGCACTCATAAAGGCTGAGGAAATGAAAGCAGACAGTAAAAGTCCTGTCTCAACTCAGGGAGGTGCACAGATTTATGCTGAGATAATAGCATGGTGCTGAAGCGTGTTTGGGTAGATCACAAGATCACACACATGAACACACACACGCACGTGTTTACAGTAACAATTAACAGCGCGATTCAGTGACAATGTGACACCAGTCTTGTACATAAAGAGCCTGTAAAGTTGAGTCGACGGCTGATCAAAGCTCACTTACACACACTGCAGTTAATTACAGGTTACTGTAAAAGAAAACACTGCAACGTGAGCGAAACAGTCGTGGCGTCAATTCCAGTAATAATTTCCGCTTTCGTGGTAACACATATGTTGAAGGTAATAAAGAGAGAGAGTTTAAATGGTACTGAGAATTAGCCGATCAACAACCAACACATCTGCTCTTCATCATTAATACTAATAACTGCAACCTGTCATTCATGACAATGAGCCTGCTTAACACAGTGGCTCTGTTGTCCATCATGAAATTAAGGTTCCGTTTCCAAACATGGATGTGGAAAGAGTGTTTTCAATCTTGTTTTTATAGCTCACATCATCACTCAATGTGTTTGACAGGGGTAGAGGGCAGAATGAGGGATGAGCGAGATCTCAGTCACTTCTGCCTCCTGTATAACACGCTCTTGAGAATGAGTGATGCGAGGCCTTGGAAAAGCACATCTCCTCCGGAAGGATCGAAAAATGTGAGGAAGATGCAGGTTGACAGCTGGGCCAGAATAAATGATCTATAGTCCTCCAACTGATTTTTGATGATGGAGAACGCTTAAGTTCTTGGAATTGTGTCCTATCACAATACATTTAATAGGGTCAGATTGCACTCAGCGTGGCATCTGCACCGCCTAGTGGCCAGTTAGGTGAATGCATTACAGTTTAGAAATATACATTGAGATAATAATAGTAGGGCTGTGTAGTAATTTCTTCATAATACAATATTTTGCATGGTAAAAAAGTAAAATGTTTAATTTGTCATGTATTATGTGCAAAATATTTTTGTTACAATTTAAAATAAATTAAATATATATAAAATATTATTATTATTATTATATAATATATATATATATATATATATATATATATATATATAGCGTTTAGCCAATACTCCACTCGTAACTGGAATCAGATGTTCACTGTAGCAATTTTTAAATCCAGATTAAAAACACATTTGTTTAGCTGTGCATTTACAACATTAGCACTGTGCTGCACTTTTATTTCTCCTTTCTTTTGATTTTATTATTTTTTATATATACACACATTTTTTACACACACAAAGTTTTATTGTCTTTTAAATTTTTAAGTTGTATTGTCAATCATTTTATATAGAATAGAATAGAAATAGAAATAGAAATAGCTTTATTGCCAAGTATGTTTTCACATACAAGGAATTTATGTTGGTCACAGGAACTTCGATACATAAGCGTAGACAGTGTAGACATAACAAGCATTAAATTAATAAAGGAATAAAGAATGGCACAGTAATAATAAATGGGGGGAATAGACTAGGCATAAAGTGACAGTGCAATAATTTAGAAATATGTTGTTTACAGATGTGGTATAACATAATATTTAAAGATGTTTAATTTACAATGTCATGTGCAAAAAAGAACGCAGTTTTGATGTGTGCAGTACACATGTACAGTAATGTATAGTGCAATAGGTGTAAAGCACTTTGAATTACCTTTGTGTATGAAATATATAAATATATATTATAAATAAAGTTGCCTTGCCTAAAAACTGTCCCTCATTCTAATTTGTATGTATAGAGTATAAAAATGAGACTCACGGCAGGCTGATCCAGGCCTTGGGGTAGATATTGTTCTCTCTTAAAACATTGTGACTGAGATCAAGCACCCTTAAGTTGACACATTTATGTAAAAGTCTATCATGCACCTCCACAATCTGATTTTCTTGCATCCTCAATTCCTGCAAATACACCAAGAATTAAATACATAAAAATACAACAAATGTAAACACCTGCCCTATAGAGAGGTCACTGACACATAGTGTGAATTAGAGAACTGACCTCCAAAGATGGGGGCAATCCAGCTGGGATGGAACTGAATCGGTTTTTATCCAAACGTAGGAACTTTAGTGCCTTCAAAGGTCTGAAAGCCCAGGGTGCAACGCTGCCCTCATAGAGCAGGTTTCCTGTTAGTTCTAAGATTTGTAGGTTGGGCAATCCTATGAAAAAAGTGTGATTTTTTCTTGAGAGAAGACACAAGCAACCAGTCACCCAGCCCCTAATGGGTAATGCCATGTTGACACCTTTTTTGTGTAACAAATAACAGTATTTTTATGTTTCATTAATCAATATGGTCCCCATCTTGGACTACTACTGACACCTAGTGGCATGAGTGCCATTGTGGAAAATGTGCTACTCTTAGACAAATAAAGATTGATTTATTTGTGAGCAAAAGTGGGGTCACCCACTGAATACTGAATAATATAATTATTTATTATGTGAAGAATATATTTAGGCAAACATGAGACCACCTGGTCCATGAAAAAGACTACTGATGTAACTGAAGTCTTCATCTTATGTGGGAATATAAAGTATACCTTTCAAAGTGCACCTTTAAAAATGTTGTTTGACTTTCCTCATATTCTAAACTCAGACTGAACTAAAGTGCGAAGCGATGCATAAATAAACTCAGTTCATCACGTGTGTGCAGCTGACACAACAGAACAAACCTTTGAAGCTGTGTGAGGCCAGCTGGTTTATTTTATTGTTGTGTATCTTTAGCTCCACCAGAGTAGACGGCAAGTGTGGAACTGTTGCAAGTCCATTGCCATCCAGGTTGAGACGTCTCAGATTTGTCAGATTCTGGTAAGAAGAACAAAAAAAGCTGTTTTACTTATGAGTGGTTTAGTCTGTTTTGGGCACATGTGTTTGAATGGTGTACCAGTCTAATAAAGCAATGTTTCCACTGTGCCTACCACTAAATGAATAGCCTCAGTTTTGAAAGGTAAAACATGTCTTTGACACTCTGCCATCATTCACTGCTGTCTCACACCATCTCTATACTGGGCACTGTAAAACTTGAACATTTGCTCTTCATGTTAATTTCACAAAGCTTCATTGCCAGTCCTAAAAGGACAGTGGCACTTCCAGAAGTTTCCATTGGTCGAAATGTGGTTCTTTATTTTTTGGAGCCGTGTTTGATTTGGGAGGTTCATGTGGTCACTTCTCAAGGCTTATTTGAGAGGAATCTGGACTTATCTTGGCTAGACTTTACAGTTACAAGTCACAGCACTTATAATTTGAATCTTTTTTTAAATTGTGTATGTTGACATAAAAAAAACTACGATTTTAGGGTGGAGGCCTATACATAATGTTTAAAGATTGTAAAAGTATATAATTGGTGTAATTAAAGGGAAAACTAAGAAATGGCAGTACCATGAACAGACTCGGGCCAAAAGACGAGTCGTCCAGCATATTCATACTTAGGTCAACTTCTTCAAGATTTGGCAGTCCGTCAAAACCATCGAGAGGAATTTCTGTTAAGTTATTCCCTATAGAACAGAACATTAAAAGTTAAACAATTATGCTTAACAAACAATCCTTGACTCTCATACGGTTTTATGAATAGGTTTTTTTAATTGTAGTGTCTGCGTGATGTATATAATTATGTTGGCTCTTACCAGACACTTCAAGAATGGTGACTTCCAGGTTTGTTATGATGGGCAGGTGAGACAAGCCAATCAGCTTGCAGAACATTCGAGCTCCTTCCAATTGGCAGCCGTCTGGTAACATGTCTGTAGAATTACTGGTCAGGGTGCTGTTAGTCACCTCACTTTCTTCCTCTTCCTTTTCTGCTTCTTCTTCTCCTTCCTCTTTTTCCGCTTCCTCTTCTCCTTCCTCCTCTTCCTCCTCTTCTTCTTCTTCCTCCTCCTCCTCTTCATCATCATCGTCCTCTTCTTCTTCCTCCTCCTCTTTCTTTTTCTTCGCTGTTTTCTCGTCACCTTGGTCCAAGAGGCGTTTTTTCTCCTCTGTGAGGTCCCTCAAGATTGCATTGAGCTTCCCTGATGTTCCTGCCCATCTCTCTAACACAGCATTAAGCTCCACCCACACAGCCTCAGTTCTCCCCATAGTTGACTGAAAGTAGAGCAATCCACACACAGAGAACGCCAGGAACATCAAACCCATTAGTGACACAGGAATGAACAGAAACAAACCGAGCAAACTAAACCAACTAAATATAGCAGGCAAACAGTAGGAGGTGGAAAATAAGAGGCTAAACATTAGGGCGAGAAATAAAGTTAGACTTATAATTTGCATTTATCGTATGGTTGTGCTATTTCAGACTGCCAAAGTACACATACTAGACTCCTTCTGACAACACCAGCGGCTTGTGCAGCAAATGGATGTAACTATAGGGTGCAAGTATGTCCAAGTATTCAATATTTACTTTTCCGATTTATTTTCCCGTCTTATTTGATGGAAAATGTATGACTCCAGTAATAAAGTCTTACAGTTGGTGCTGTAATGTACACAGAAAAAATATCCCTTACCTTTGTATTATCTGTGGCCCTCAAGTGCCTTGTTCTTTGTGTTTCGCTTGTTTCACCTGTCGTGATTTAATAACACAATTTTATAACACAGTAACTCCAAAAATACTAAACAGAATCTGAACACTGATCTGTCTGAACATGCAATTACACTGAAGACAGAAACAGTTACACATATGTGACAGTATATGAAAAGTAATGTGCCACATTTAAAGTTGTATGAATGGCATTGCATTAGATTACAAAACATACAACCAAGTGGCATTTATTTTAAATCTAGCAAATTGTCTATTATATAATATTTGATGTTACATTATAAAAATACATATACATATGTCCCAATCGCTGTTTTTCAGGAATAATTAAATACTATTTTGTAAGTTGACAAGCACTTTTTAATAGTTTTTATGAGTTAGATATTTGCTAAACTTAGTGATAAACATAAAGGGTGACTATAAATAATGATTTATAAAAATAGAACAGCAGCGATATAATATGTACACAATATAGACTGAACAACACAATCTACACCTGATGATTCGACTACATGCATCTATTAAAATTACCTTAAGAGATGCATCCTTTGTGTTGCAATATCTGATACAATAAAATTAAAATTTTTAAGGGTGTCCAAATAACTTTTGGGGCCACAGATACACACACACACACACACACACACACACACACAAATGCAATTACAAGGACTCTATATAGGAAAACAGCTTTGCATCTGCATGCCCAGAGATATTATTCTCTGCTACTTTCAGTTTTATTTGTTGCTCTACTCACTCAATTCTGGACTTGTCTCCACCAGTTGATGCTGTAAGGAAGAAACCTCAGCCTCAGGTGAGAACCCGATGAGTGAATCTGAATCTGTAACTTCATTTCCCTCTGTGGTCTTTCCCAGCTCATTCAATGCTTCTCCTCGCACAGTTAAACTTCCCAAGCAGACGCAAAGCACCACAAGAGTCCACATGGTTCTGATCCAATCCGTTCCTACTGTTCACTTGCAATGTACCTGAAGGCTCACCTCTAGCTGGCCTCTTAAATTCTCTCATGGCCAGCGGTGAGGAGTAGGAGGAGAGGAAAACAGGGAGGAGATTGCAGATCTGGGATTACAAGAACCTCCGTGGCCAGAATTCAAGTTCATCCCAAAAATATCAATCCATATAGTCAATGGTTGTGCCAACAGAGACTAGAGTTTAGAGAGAGAGGCAGAGGAAAGTAATGCCCAGTGTCAGTCACGTCATGTTTGTCACAATGACACAGTGTTCACACCTTGTAACACTTGAGTTGGACAAATGAGGGAGCTATCCAAACAAGAGGAGGAAGAGAGCAGTCGGACTGACCCGTACGCAACTTTCTCTGGCTCCAAGTCTCGTCCGCAACATATTTCTGGCTGGCATACTGCCATTAGCATGTATGTAAGAAGATAAAGACATTGCCAAAAACAGAGAGACATGGTTCACTTACACATAAAACAAACAGATGGAGGCAGACATACTGACAAATGTCTCTCTTAAACATACAGCTACAAACTCTGTCTTGTTTAATAAATGATGTAAAACAGCCTATACGAAATTCATAAACTGTACAGTGGCCTTGGAAAGTGTTCGGGCACTTAAGTCAATTTTAATACTGCATGAATTAAATGTCTTGGTTAAAAAAGTTTTTGCTATTTTTATTTGATTTTTGCATTTGATCACAAAAACCAGTCACAGGAACATTTGTAGCAATAGCCAACAATACATTCAAAATTATCGATTTTTATTTTATGCCAAAATTATTAGGATATGAAGTACAGATCATGTTCTATGAAGATATTTTTTAAATTGTAAATATATCAAAACTTAATATGCTATGCCAAGACTTCATTTGGACAACTTTAAAGATGATTTGCACCCTCAGATTCCAGAGTTTTAAATAGTTATATCTCGGCCAAATATTGTCCTATCCTAACAAACCATACATCAATAGAAAGCTTATTTATTCAGCTTTCAGGTGTTGTAGAAATCTCAATTTCAAAAAATTGACCCAAAAAATTTTTTTGTTGTCCAGAATGACATTTTTCATTCAACAATTGAAACCTTTGAGGTGTAGTTCAAGTGTCTAAAGACTTTAAGGCAACTCTTTTAGTGTCCAAGATCTCAGTCCATTCATTAGCTAGAAATCAGACATGTTGGCTGTGGGGGAGTGTTAAAAAAAGCTTGAGGTTTAAGGTTGGGCCACGGTCTTAAACACACACGCACGCACGCACACACACACACACACACACACACACACACACACACACACACACACACACACACACACACACACACACACACACACAAACAGAAGAACTCTCGGGGTCACATTGTATAGGAAGAGGTTGTTTGCGTTTACATTAACACCACACAGTATCACTGCAGAGCGAGCCTGTTCAAATTTACTCAGACGGCATAAGCTACAAAATATGTTGACATATGGAGCATATTCTTTGACATGTACACCTTAAAGGGACAGTTCACCCAAAAATAAAAATGTAAGCAACATTTGTTCTCCCTCATGTCACTCAAACCTGTATGACTTACTTTCTTCTGCAAAACACAAAAGAAGATATTCTGAGAAATGTCTCGGTGGTTTTGTGTTCATACAATGGAAGTCAATGGAGGAAAATGTTGTTTGGCAACATTCTTCAAAATATCTTGAAAAAAGGTTTGGAATGACATGAGGATGGATAAATGATTCACATTGTAGACAAGACTGTTTAAAATGTCCTTTTCTCAACTGTGATTGAACAATATAATGATTCTCCTTTGTGCAACTAAGGTCCCTGAATCTCCCTGAATCAAGTACCTCTTTAAATGGATGACCCTGTATTACTCTCCAAACAAACAGCGGGTGCGGACGAGACGATAGCTGTAATTTAACGCTATCTGGCAAAACCACTTTGCCAGATTCCCACTCCACATCCAAATGTCTGTCTGTAGTGAGTCACTAGTGTTAGTCTGCTCCACTGACACTTTATTCCCACTGTCCTGTCCCACACCCGGCCTCTTAACCTGTTTAGTGTCTCAGCTGTTACATGTTTTCAGAATGCTGCTGCTGTTCAGAGCTGCCAAGATTGTATGCAGATATGTGCTATTGCAAATAGAAATAAGTAACATTTTATCAACAGATAGATTTCCCAAAGAAAAGCAAGAGAAGAAGCTTCTGCTTACATGGAAACTATGAACCTACAACCTTGCTCAATGTTTGCAATGTCCTACTCTGATACTACTTTTAAGGGAAGGTGCTGGTGGCGTTGGTGCTTTTTTTAGGCCAGAGGGATCTAGAATAGCTAAGCATGTCATTGTGATGTCAGGCATTAGTTTATGCTTTGATACAGATACTGCCCTAATGTGACACTGACAGTATGTCTGATATAGATATTATATATCTAAATATTCCAAACAATTCTGATACAACTTGCAACCTGAATGAACACAAGTTTAAGCAGAAAGAAGCAAATCAGCACAATCATGTCAGACAAAAATGTAAGAAAGGGAATTAAACCCAGTTGTTCAACTGATAACGCAAGCAGTGCCATCGTCACTGGTTTTGATACCTATGGAACTCACAAACCGATACAAAAGTTGGGCCAATGCCCACCACAAGAAAGGAGCCACGATGCTGTTCAACATGATTGGCAAATGCAGGTGACCTGCGGATAAGTTTAGAACTTGATATAAGGCTGACGCTCAGGCTGCCAGGGACACCAGTGCCAAGGACTTATTGTCATAACTCGAGTCCTCCTGCCTGTTGTCTCTGACATTCCTCCCCTATTTATAGCCCCTATACCATCCTAAAGCCCTTTCTGCCCCACTCTCAATCCTTCTGCACCCATCCCTTTTTCTCTCTCAGATGGAAAAGGGGAGTGACAAAAGGCTTTGTCTTTTCTGAGCCATCCATTCCAGCCATAAAGGCCAAGACAGGTGGCCCTGGAACTCTTCGTCCTGTGTCTGCCGTGGCAAGAAGAGCACTGGGTGATAGGGCTTTAGTGCTGGATTACCTGTGAGAAGTGAACAGGGAATTCTGAAAGAGACGATCCCAAAACCAGGACAGCCATGGATGATGTATATAAAGCTGCGGTAAGTTGGGAAAGCAATAGCAGTATGTCATTTTTATGTTTGATCAAGGTTCTTGAAGTAGGACTGTCCCTGTAATGAGTCACATAAGTTAATGACAAATGAACAATAATTGTGTTTTGTTTACTAGTAAACAAAGGGGCATAATGTATATTATAAGTATAAATAATGTAGAATTATTGGCAAACAAAATGCAAAGATGATTATTGACAATACTGGTTAAACTACCCTTTTGCCTGCAATATAACTAATAATGTATAGCGTAAAGTTGCCATAGTGGCACTCAAGGTTAAAGCAATAAATGGAACAGAGGGCATATGGTGCCCTTTTAGGGCATATTGCTTAACAGCACAGTACTCGCCTTCAAAATGTCTAGATTTATTTATTTATTCTATTAATTGTATTTTTTGAGGCGGATTATTATATAGTCTAAGGTTAAAGCAAAATGACAGAAAATGAACATATATAGCCTAGCCTTATACCTTGCTTTCAGAGTCAAACACAGCAACATGTTTTCTCTCTTTCACCTAACAGGTAGAAAACTTAACAGAAGAACAGAAAAACGGTACGTTTCTGTGATACTGGTCCGTCGGTTTTCACTTTATAGCTGTAGTAGTCTTGTGACACAATACAAGATTAGCTCTGCAGATCTTTTTTGAAGCACTGCTGTTGACTTGTGACATTTGGCTGACACGCTGCTATCTTCCAACTGCATTTGGCAGAGTTCCGCGCTGCGTTTGACATCTTCGTGCAGGATGCTGAGGATGGCTGCATCAGCACTAAAGAGCTGGGGAAGGTCATGAGGATGTTAGGCCAGAATCCCACCCAAGAAGAGTTGCAGGAAATGGTGGACGAAGTAGATGAGGATGGTACGTTTGACAAGAAACAATAAAGTGCCACATTTAGAAATAATAAACTAAGAAAGTCATTCATGTGAATTATGTGTTGGTAGGAAGCGGGACTGTGGACTTTGATGAGTTCTTGGTCATGATGGTGCGCTGTATGAAAGAGGAGAGCAAAGGGAAATCTGAAGAGGAGTTAGCGGAAGTCTTCCGGATGTTTGATAAGTAAGAATATCAAGGCATATCATCACTGTATCCACTAAACGTCATGTTATGCGGAATTTAATTAACAAAGCACGTTTAACAATGTTTTTGTAAGAAATGGAGATGGCTACATTGATTTAGACGAGCTGAAGAACATGCTGGAGTCGACAGGTGAGGCCATTACCGAGGACGACATCGAGGAGCTCATGAAGGATGGAGACAAAAACAACGACGGCAAGATCGATTACGATGGTAAATTTCAAGTCTTTTTTAACAATTACCTGCAAACTTACCAAATCCTCCGAATATAACGCGTATTACTTTAAACCCACAGAGTTCTTGGAATTCATGAAGGGTGTGGAGTAAAATCCTGCCTGACAGACCACGAGCAGAAAAACCGACATTGTGTGTTCCCAGACCCAAACCAGTCTCTGTGACGTCACCGCACGACAGTCACACAGACACTCGGATTATGTGTGATGGTTTCATGTTCTAAAATTGGTTTTTAATACAGTAAAAGTTGTCATGTCCTACTGCTAATAACAGTAATATTATTTGTGCACAATAAAAACATTTTCTGTAGCACTTTTTATTTATAGTATTCATCTAGGAAACATAGATTCATAGACTGAAATGGAAAGTTACTTTTATTAACACCTTACATCAAATGCAGTGCAAACAAAGCTTATACAGTAATAACAGAGACCCTTTCTGTAACATGAAACATTATCAAGTCACTGAAGTCTAATTTTATAGGTTTATTCAGTATCACACACGACAAGAGGCAAAAATGAACAAAACCGACAAATACATAATTTTATCCCCTGAAAGCATCATCATGGGTGTTCCCATATGTGTTAGCTTTTAAGTAATAAGCACACACAGTTACAGGGAGGTGATGAAATCACTCAAATGTGAAATGGTCATTGTCTTAGGATGTCTGAAAAGTGTCAGCTGGAATGTAACCTTTAAAAACCACCATCAACGCAGCATGTAAAGCTTTCAAATCAGGCCAAACTGGTTCAAAAATGAAATTCAAAGCTATGGGCCGACACCTTTTACACTACAGTGCCCATCCGCACACAAAAGATGGTTTCTCCATCCTTTCATCTTCTGTGAACGTCTGGAATGACACTGATGTTGTAAGCTTGGTCTAAGTATTGGGTTAGGAGGGAGGGTGTAGTTCAGGGTTGTTTAATGATGGGAGGATTTTAGTTGGCAAACGTGCGCTTGACGGCAGCAATGATAGATTTGGCACTGATGCCAAACATGTCCAGAAGCTCCTGTGGTTTGCCGCTCTGGGGCACGCGGCTCACAGCCAGTCTCTGCACCACTATGCTGGGCTCTTCACCCACTGCGGCCAGGACGGCCTCACCCAGACCACCTACAAAGAGAACACAACCGTAAATAACCTCAAGCACAAGGGAAAAGGGGAGAATGGATGCATGTAAAGAAAAATAGCCACTCGAGCTCACCCTCTTTGTAGTGGTCCTCTACAGTGATCACCCTTCCTCCAGTAGCACGAGCACTTGCTACAATAGTTTCAGCATCCAGAGGCTTAATAGTAAATGGGTCAATAATCCGGATGTTCACACCTGATACAGATCAAATGTGACCACTTTAAGACTAGTTTTGGCACAAGCTAATGCCTCAAAAATAAAATCCATAAATAAAAATTAACCTGTTAAGAATGGCATGTAATGTAATACGCTGTTATGTTCAATAGGGGGTTTACAAACCTTCTTTGGCCAGTTGGTCATGTGCTGCAAGTGCCTCATGCAGAGTTATTCCAGCTCCAATAACAGTCACCTGATCGTTGTCAGACTTGCGCACCACCTATAGGACAAACAGAGAACTGTTACCAAAATAAATAACATTTCACAGCTGACCAACAATGGGCACCAAGTGTACACTGCATTACCAAACACAGTAATATTTTAATGTGTTTCAATACAGATACATTAGATGTATTCAGGTCGGGTTTTGTTCTCACCTTGGCTCTGCCAACTTCAAATTTCTCTTTAGGGTCGTAGATGACGGCAGTGTCAGGGCGACTGGTGCGAATGAAACAAATACCCTGAAAACAGATACTGGCATTAATACAGAGTAAAGAACAAACAGATTAGGTGATACTTTGTGTGGGCAGTCGTGGCCCAGTGGTTAGAGAGTTGGACTCATGATCAGAAGGTTGCTGGTTTGATTCTCAGGGCTGGTGGGTAACGGCTGAGGTGCCCTTGAGCAAGACACCTAACCCCCACTTGCTTACTATACAAAAATGTACAAATGTATAGTACAATGTAATGTAAGTCGCTTTGGATAAAAGCGTCTGCCAAATGCGTAAATGTAAATGTAATGTAAAATGTATACTTTGAAGTAGGGGGTGAAGTAATATACTGGTGTTGACATTGTGTTAATATTGTAAATAATTAAGTGCCAGAAAGAGTGAAATGACTACTATAAGAAAAAATATGGGGAGAACCCATATACCTCACCTTTGTATTGGCTGCAAGCTCCACAGCTCTCTCAGTAGATACGGCATCACTAGGATAAAACACAGTGCATGTTGGGATAGCGCGGAACATTGCGAGATCCTCCAGTGCCATCTGGGAGGGTCCATCCTCCCCTGGAAAAAATGATAACTGATAAGAAAACTGTAATACACAAATTTTCCACAAAACACTCTCTTCTGTTTAATTTCGTTCAGAATCACATTGTCTTACCAATGGAAACACCACAGTGTGAACCAACCAGGTTAACATTGGATTGGGAGATCGCTGCCATACGGATGTGGTCGTATGCACGAGCGAGGAAGGCAGCAAAAGTGCTGGCGAACGGAATGGTGCGGTCACGGGTGGCACAACCAATGGCCACGCTTACCTGCAGAGCAGCATAAAGACATTTCATGTATTAAAAACAATGCCTTACTACATTTGCATTTATTAAACACTACTATCCAAAGACAATCGTCTAAAAGACTTTCTAGACACTTTCACTTACTGTACTGACCCATGAATGATAGCAAAAAATGAATACTGCCAGTTTGTAAAGTCATGTCTATTTATCAAAAAAGCACTTGCCAGTAACGCATAATAAAGAGAGATTTAGACAGTGAATAGTAACAGATTAAAGTTTGAGCAGATTATAGTTTAACCAGGTTATGTCAAGCACCTACAATGCATTCTGAATAATTCACCACACCCTCATGTACAAACAGATCATTCAACATCTTCTCCTGTGCTCTTAAACTTCTACACATGTAAACAGTCAGGATTCATTATTCGTCTTGTCATCATGACACAAACATAGATGATCTTTTGGCATGACTCAGGAAACCATACAGTTACACACCATGTTTTGCTCAGCAATGAAGCACTCAATGAAGCGATCAGGATGAGCCTTTTTGAAGATATCAGCAAAGGTTGAGTTCTTAGTGTCACCATCCAGGGCCACCACACGAGTGCTTGCGTCTCCCATCTTCTTCAGGGCGATGCCGTATGCCTTCCTGGTCGACATCTGAATGGGCAAATGAAAGCACAAGTCAGATTTTGAAAGGGTAACACAGTGAATATATTTTGTGATAAACAAGCAATGCCCTTTTCTGATTTACCATGAAGTCATTTCACGATTATTCTCTGAGTTCTTAATGCTTTCTAGACAGAGATGTTTAAACAGCATTTCAAATGTCAACTTACAGAGCAAATACAGATAAGTTAACAGTTCGAACTGATTCCCAGATAAAACTTAGATCAATGGATTCATTTTAATTTAAATGCATCTGTTTATGAAGGTAAACATGGCTGTGTTTTACAGGCATCACGAAATATCAATGTATTGTAAAAAACAAAAATGGATAACCCATGTAACAGTCAAAGACAACTACAACCAGTGAGACCTGATGACAGACAAAAATAATGCAAGAATATTAATGTATCAGTTCATCACCTTGTCTCCAATCTTGTATTCTGGAGCTGTGAGCAGGTGGACAGGGGTCCTGTCAACCGCAGCAGCATCCTCAGTGGGCGGCTGAGGGACAAGGGGCTTATTGGGAGACTGGATCTGGCTCATGAGGTCATTAATAAGCTCGTCGGCACGATCTTTAGGCATAGGCTTTCCATGCCAGTTATCCTGATCTTCAATGCCTGTTTACAGAAACACATATCATATAATATAAACATCTTAGACTGGGACAATCAAACGTGTAAAAAAGTGTAATCTCACTGTATAGAACTCCATAACTCAATTCAGTTACTCCATAGTGACTTACCTTTAAGACCTTTGCCCTTAAATGTTTTGGCTACGATGGCAGTGGGCTTCCCCTTGAATTGCTCTGCCAGCCACAGAGCCTTGCACAGCTCCTCCACATCATGTCCATCCACCACATAAGTGTTAAAGCTGAATAAACACACCAAAAGATGTTATTTACTGGTATTAAACACTGAACAACTCTCAGAGTCATTCGTGTATTCCAAGCACACAAATTTCATAATCTGCAAATAGAAGTATAATATTTCGAAAAATTAAGATCAGAAGCACGTACCCAAACGCCTCGCAGCGCTCCTTATAGGTGTTCATGTTATGCTGCAGTGGGGCGGCCTCGCTCTGGGCCAGCCGGTTCACATCAAGGATGGCCACCAGATTGTCAAGCTTGTAATATGAGGCAAACGCCATGGCCTCCCACACCGACCCTTCTGAGCACTCACCATCTCCCAGCATGCAGTACACACGGTAGCTAATGAACCAGAGATAAGACGCTTTCAGTTACATCAACATCAAATGAGAAAGACACTGAGCTTTTCCTGTACTACATTATAATAATAAATAACATGCATCCTTTGCATGTGTACAGTAAGTAGAAAACCTGGAGACACCAATGTAAGCTTACCGGAATTTTGTTTTAGCATACATATTTAGTGGGGAATCTCTACTGCACTTAAGTTCAAAGGTTAAAGCATTTCGATCTTTGTGAATCAATTAATTAAAAGAGAAAATAAAATAATGTGGTATAAAACTAAGCTGCATGAGTTCATGTGTACCTGGACTTGTCCAAGTATTTTCCTGTGTACGCCATACCGCAACCAGCCCCCAGGCCTTGACCAAGAGAGCCTGTCGCCACATCCACAAAAGCCAGTTTCTGAAACAAAAGTCACAGTTTGCAAAATAGCTCATCACATGAAGTTCATTGCTGTACAAGTTCATGCAAGGGTTCATATGTGAGATGATAAAGTTGCGTTACTTACAGGGGTTGGGTGACCTTCCAGGTCAGAGTCGATCTTACGCAGGTTTAGCAGATCGGACTCTTTGACATATCCAGCCTCTGCCCAGGCGGCGTACAGAATGGGAGCGGCATGGCCCTGAAAACGATAAGATGAAAAGCGGAAAACCATTAATACAGGGGTGAAACCTCAAAGGGAAAAAAAACACAATCTCATACAACAACATCTAGCCCACCTTAGACAAAATGAAGCGGTCGTTGCAGGGGTTACGTGGGTCGCTGGCTTTGTAGCGCATGGTGTGGAAGAACAGCACTGACATGAGCTCGGCAGCACTGCAGCATGAGGTGGGATGTCTGCGAGCACACACCAGCATCACAAATCAATTCATCAACCATTAACTATCAGTTTAAACATGCTGGATGTTAAAAACCACTCAAACATGCCGGTTATTGTTCAAACGTCTGTTCACTTTAAAAAGTGGAACGCTGATTGCAAATGGTTCTAAAGGGCAGAGGTTGCTACTGTCATCACTGGAGTTTGAGGTGTAGTAATATACCTTATCAGAATCAAGAACCAATGCCTATCCATCAAGCTACTGCTAACATAGACAGTCGTATTTACACACACAACAATTGAGCCATATCATGATGATAAGTGGGGTTTTGGCTTTTAGTGTTCAAATAAGGGGACAACTGTGCAATAAATTAAGACTTATGCTTGAAATGTATGTTTACAGATTTGCATTGCCTATGTGATAAAGTGAAAGGTTAAGTTAAGCACTTACGATGCCAAACCATCTCTCATTCAAGCAAAATAAAGTCAAGGGACTGGTTATAATAAACACACCATGTTGAAACTTGCAGAGGTATAAATGCAGTAAAGGTGTGTTCTTAAAATTGAGTGTAGAACTGTTAGTTCACAAATATTCATGCAACTACTGGACACAAAAAATATCAGTTATGCAGAATACACTTTTTAATTCACTCAGTCAAAATACATGCAGTATCATGTTATTATTTGACACACTCCTTGGACCAAAAAATTACCATCTGTCCTATAGTGAGATTCAAACAGGCTGCAAAATAAAATTGGACAAAAAAAGAATTAACAAAGACATCTTGAATGATCAGTTGCAGAATTTGGACTTTGGTTACAAAGGAATCCTAAAGGCCTAAGTGAAAATCAATACTTCCTTGTAGATGTTTAAAGGAAGTATATTAGTAACTTTCCTTTTATGCATCATCGGTCTCAGAAATGACAGGGAACAGAAAAGGAGGAAGTGTCATAACTGCATAATACATACTAACAGGTAAAAGTTTCAAAACTCTGGGAAATTCCTAAAATATGCTCAATGAATGAAAGAATGCAAACCAAACATTGCAAATAAGGGTGTGTGAAGTGAAGTGTAACACATTCAACCCTAAACAATTTACATAAGTTAATTCCAGAAATGATGTCTTTGCAGTTGGCCTTAATGGATTTGTCTACTGTAAAAGCACAACCTATGTGTGACCTATTAAACACAGATTGCCTTCTTTTATCCCCTCATATCTGATTAATGTAGTAATTCACAAAATAAGAATTTACTTTAATAAGATCTCAATTATGCAAATTTAGCATCTTTAACAGGTTACAAGTCCTCACTTTGGTTTCAGACAGTGCATGTTGAAATGACCGTCTGTGGCAATGCACTTGTCAGCCTCGCAACACCAAACTGACACGCAGAGATTGGGCAATCCTAAAGCAAAGCTTTCTTTTCATACAAGCTTCAGTTAAAGCCTACACAAACTTTATCAAAGGATTTGATTTTTCATCAGACCCCTGCTTTATGCAGGCCAACAACTTGTTAACTCAAGGTACAGCAGACACCATACGCACGCCTCCACGTGACAACCTGTTAGCGAGCCGCGAGAGAAACGTGCAATCAATTGAACCGCAACTCGTGGTTCATTCATAGTTCATTTTCAAGTCACTAACATCGACACATACTATAACCCCACAAACGGCCCATGTTTATATAGAGGCAATGAGACCCAAGCCAAATTTTACCCTGACCTGTAAACATGAGATTTTTTGCAGGTTTGTTACAATTATACGTTTACCAATTACATTGTAACTGCTTATCTGCGCCATACTGGCAAGTCATAACACAATTTGAATTTATTTACGCCCATCACCACAATGTGCCCTGCCCCCCATCCAACTTCACGCTATTCAATAAAAAGTTCAAACTTTAACAACTATAGATAAATGCATATGATTGCAATTGTATTTACTGACCTAAAAAGTTATTAACAAATGAATTTTAATAACTGCATAAGATTTTACCCGGAGTTTGAGGCACATGTCTCCTTGATGGAATGGATCCTGAGCTTATTAGCGATGTCTTTCAGGCCCTGAAGAGTTTTCTCGTCGGGTTTGTGGTAACTCATGTTATATCAGTGTGCAGGAAATGCGTTAAATAAATGTAAACGATGTGACTTAAAAGTCTCCTGATCCTACGTTAATCTGCAGGTTATCAAATAAACACAGTTTACCACCGGAGCAGAGCACGATGTGGGACCAAATAACGTGGTGCGCTGGAGCTTTTATGAGACGCTTTACGTCAGCTGTCAACTCATCCTGTGAGGCGAACCATTGGACGAAACACTTTTCGAAACAGCACTGGCCAGACTGCAGCAGCGAGGTTGCCAGATCAGGACAGAGCCCGCAGACAAAAACGCCAGTTTGATAATAAATAGAATTCACGCATGATTAGTTCAGGACAGAGGTGTGTTAAGCTTTGGTATACTAAAGTAAAACCACAACTGACACACATTGGTGTAATGATTCAGTGTTACGATTATGTTAAAACAATGAAGTAGTATCCAATTAAACTAATGAATCGTCGAGTCATGATGAGGATGGGAGTGTGGAAACTATTTCAAATTGGCTCTGCTCCTTTAATGTGGGCGGGTATAAAGAAACAGGGAAGTGGATTTTTTCTTCGCTCTCATTCTTGCTAGAAAAATCAAGATGAGTGTGACATTGCAGAATCATTCTTATATATTTTTAAAGAATATGTAAACATCATTAGCAAACACTGTTTAAATGCCTAATATTTAATGTGACAATTCAAGACACGTCGGATTTAGGATATTTCCCACCTCAACCCGGAAATACATTTTGGAACGGCGCTGTAATGGTCATAAACACTTGTAATGTTTTAATGTTACTAAATCCACACGTTACTTCATGGGTTTGTGGTTGTTAATATCCCACATCTTGAAGGCAGAAATAGTAACACGCATTGGATTACAGTGGTATGTTACTTGTTATACAGATAAGTACCAGTCAATATTTGCAGGGGGAAACTGTGAATTAAATAAAACCAGTTTGGCATCGTGATTGTACTTTATTACAAACGAAATCATTTTTTAAATTTTTTTTAGAGATAGTTCTTCAGTGCAGCTTGTTCAATTCTCCTCTTGATCCAAGGCAGATTCATCTTTAAAGTCCTAGAAAGAAAGAAATGTGTTAAATTAATCAAATTAAAAGAATTTATAACTGAACAAAAAAGCAACTGTTATAATATTGCAATATGTTATAATCGTATCACATACATTTTTGAAAAATTAAACCCATCTCAGACAATAATTCACAGAATGTATCATATTAAAACGGATTCACACCTTGAGATTCTCCTGAGCTTCAGACTTCTCATCAGCAGTAATGGCATCCTTATCCAATCGCTCCAGCTGGTAGAGATGTGAGATCACATACAGTTTGTAATCATCCGTGTTTGCTAAAGGGTTGTCCAGGAGTACAAGGACCCTCAGTGATTTCTCCACACTCACTAGAGCTTGCAAGGCCCTCTGAGAAGATATAAGATTACCCCTTGAAGTGTAAAAAAAGAAGGATTTCATGTTACCAATGACTGACGATATTAGTTCATTTCCTATAATTCAGTTTTATCTGGCTTTAGGTCATAGTTAAGGTATGTCACTTACCTAATATTAAGATACTGGAGACATTTCATGCTGGAGTTGATTCCATCCAATGATTCTAGTTGGTTATCTCTAAGGTGAAGAGTGTTTAGTTGCTCTAGCCTCTCCAGACCCTCCAGTCGCTTGATGTTGTTCTTAGCCTGTAAAATGAGATGAAAGTAAAAGATAGGTCCTTGGAGATAATAACCAACTTGCAAATGTAGTTATAACAAAGTAACTACCAGCCATACCAGGTATAGGTGGCGTAAATTGGGTAAGTAAATGCCATCTGTAGTTTCCAAACAATTTCCTCTAAGCTCAAGTGTCACCAGATTGGTCAGTTTATTATGTTCAAAGCCTTGCATTGTCTGAATGCCATTACCTAAAATCATAGAAAATGTTGCTGTTCAGAAGTAACAAAATTTTGTCTTCACACAATGTTTATTCATTTAATGCACAGCTAAATATGAACACTCTACATTTGTTGAGACAAACTAGTACTGGTATTATAAAAAAACATTTTACTATAAGTGCAACAAAAAGTGTCACTAACCAATAAGATTAAGTGTTTCCAGTGCTGTAGCTTTAAGGTCTTTTACATCACACAGGCGGTTGCTTGCCAGGCTGAGCCACTGTAGGAAACTGAGCTGGTCAAACCATTGGCCTTCAAACTGCTGAATCAGATTAGAATCTCCCTTAACCCAAAGCAGGTGAGTAAGGCCAGCCAATGGAGAGAGGTCTGACAAATGATTGGAGGAAATGTCCAAGTAACGCAGATGGATGAAGGAGCTGAGCAATGCCAAATCCGTCAGACTCCTAGTTGAGACAAGGGCCACACAAACAGACATTTAGGAATTCATTACGCAAATTATCGAAAGCATCTGTGCATTGTAATAATACCCTTAGACATAATATCAAACAACTGACATTATTCTGAAGTTTACAAATTTCTTTAAGCTTACTTGTTGTTAAGGTCTAGTCTGACATATGCATGGGACAGACCATTCCCTGTGCGGCACAGTAAGGATAAACCCTTATCTACTGTGTCCTGGTTTAGTGGACAGGCCTCAATCTGATAATAGAGTAAAAACAAAATATTAAATTACGATTAAATATTAATTCTATACAAAAAAGTACTGTGTATTGGCGGATAATATCTCCACATAGTTACCTCTTGTTCTGGTATCACCTCCTTTTCATGACCAACCTCTTGTTCTTTCTCATCCTCTGTCTCGGAATCCGATTTTAGCACCTCATCTTCATCAAAGTCTGACATTTTAGGTTATTAATCTTTTATGTAAACGATTCGTCTTTGTTTATAACAGCACGCTAGCAAACTAGCTAGCTATAAAGTTACGTGAAAAAAAACAGGTTGTTAGAAAATCTCCCTAATTTGTTGTTAATGTGAAAACCACAACAAGCTAGTTTCTTTCAGTTTGTAGTAGTGCCGAAGTTTCAGACGCCTCGGAGTTGTGTTTATACTCGTTACCATGGTAACACACCAGCGCACGTGATTTTGTATAGCGTAGTTATTTTTATTTATCATAAGTACAAATCAAAGGGATTTTCTAAAACTTTAATATTATATGCTGCTTTTATCAAGTGTTGCAGCGTTTGTTAATGTGATGTGATGAAATCAGTCTGTATGAGAAATGACCTGCTGTTAAAATAAAAAATGAGGCAAAAACCAAACGTGTTCCTTTTATGAACAATGTTTAATAATAACAAGAAAAATAATAAATACACACAAAATACCCTATTTTCAGGTATAATAAATAAACCATCATGTAAGAGCAGAAGCTGTGCAATGACCTTCAGTATCAACACCTTTCAAAAGGAACTCAAAAGAAAATCCTATTACTGTTTACAGTCTAAAGGCAATAATTGTCAAAATAATGTAATATTATTAGAACTTGCTTTTGAGTCTACAAATACTACAATTACTTTAAAATTGTGAATTTTGAGAAGCGGACACATTCTCATTAAACTGCAACATGTGATGTAAATAATGGCAACAATTGTGTTCATCTTTTCCTTTACATCCTATGTGATGTTAATAATACACAAATGGCAATAGGGCAGTCTATTTTATCCAAGAATATGTAAAGTGCTTGTGTAACTGTATAGGTCAACTTTTAAGTAACTTAATCAATAAAGCGTACATGCTTGAAATTCTGCTTTGGTTAGTTTCAGAAACACATCATCAAGCAGTGTGCAAAAAACTTAAGCGTGTCAGTATTTACCTTTCGAAAATGTATTAAAATGCATATAAATGGAAATAACCCTAAAAATACCTGATGTTCACAAACCCTGAGAATACTGTCTCCACAAGAACCATCAACACATCTCTGATCATGTGCCAAGAACCAAAAATCTATGGACCAGCTGATGTTTAAGACTAAATGACACTTCCAAAAATCGATGTGTGCGCTTGTTCAATATATAACCCATTACATACATGTTCAAAGAAAACTGTCTCCTTTAACATTTAGGTTGACACACCGTAGAACTGAATCCAGTAAAACTCGGTGATCTGATAGTTTAACTCAAAGCTAAAATATAACAAGGTAGTAAAAATATGATTGTGACATCCTTCAGTATATATATTGCGTTGATCTGTGATTGTGTTTATCCAAAATGAGAGTCGTCTCATCATTTATCTATACTAACTTAATCTAGCTATCCTCTTTGAATGTTCCCCTCATAATTCTCCATGCAGATCATGACACGTTGGGTAAAATAACCAGGGTCAGAAATGGCCTTCATCAGATCATTCTGTACCAAGCACAGATCATACAGCTCTGATGTTGAGGCTGTTCGATTCTGCAAGCCCTCTGGGTCCAAAAACACCTACAGACACATTTAGGAGAATATGGTAAAGGTGTAGAATGCTTTAGGGTAGAAATAAAATAAAAAACACACCTTAGGATGGACAATAGTGTCCTCATCATTCTGCCTAATATTGTCATCAATGAAGATATGCTGAACCTTGGAGTCAAAAGGATCAATCCAGAGTGGTTTACCTCCTAAAATGGAGTATGTGTTCCGTGCCCACCTATTTGGAAATAAAGGTTGACACTGATAAACATCAATGATTCAGCACTACATAGAACTGTACACCCTTTTCAAGTGGCTCCTCACCAGTCAAAGTGGTCCTGAAAGCCACTCAGACCCTCGGCAGAGCTCAGATACTGGTACACACGCCGCTCTCCTTCTCGTGTGGCCACACGCTCCTGTCCACGAGTCAGCACTGCACCCTTACTGCTGCACCTGATCTGCCCTGCAGTTACATTCACCCTCAACTGTGGGGTGAAATGTTCATGAGGCTCATCTAGGATGACACAAAGAGGTCTTACATCCTTAAATATCAAATACCTTCAGAGCCGGGAGGTCGGGAAAAAGCGGATGTGACCCATCTTCAACAGCACGCCGGACAGCGGCCAGAACCCGAGGCAGGTCTGTGCCAAAGGTACGGAAGACGACGGAGAACTCCAAGCCCTCTGAAGTCAGGTCTTTCAGCATCTTGAAAAATGAAGGTAGGATCCAATGGTACAGCTTCCCATCTTCACCTTTAACAGACAGCTCCTTATCCTCCGGTAAGTCAGGTGGCCATCGAAGCAGCTCCAGATGTTCCTCCAGGACTTTCCGAAACCGTCGGCCTGGACCTCCGGTGGTGAATCCTGCCACCCTGCCAAACTGGGAGTAGTATGTGACAGCACCCTTACACGGTTGGAGTAAAGATGGTGAATCAGACATCCACTCCCACTTACCTGAAGAATCAGAAGAACAGATGTTATGCTGTAAATGTCTGCATCACAATGAAACACAATTACATTTACATTTACGCATTTGGCAGACGCTTTTATCCAAAGCGACTTACATTACATTGTACTATACATTTGTACATTTTGTATAGTAAGCAAGTGGGGGTTAGGGGCCTTGCTCAAGGGCACCTCAGCCGTTACCCACCAGCCCTGAGAATTGAACCAGCAACCTTCTGGTAATGAGTCCACCTCTCTAACCACTGGGCCAAGACTGCCCACCACAATTGAACATTTACTCAAATATTGTTATACATAAAATAGTTCATTTTCAAATGTTTCCTTAAATAATAAAGTCTGTGAAAACTTCTTACCTTTCGTCATGCGCCCCCAGGTCACAGTAGACAAGAAGTATTCCAGAGCAGCTACAGTTCCTTGTCTCGTGACTGCATCAGACACAAGGATTGTGTTGTTGAGATCAAAGTGAAGGACAACTTTTTTGCCAGTTCTTCCCGAGTCAGTCGATTCTTTATCCTCACGTGTCTCGTCAGAGTTTACGTCAGTTCTGCATCCGTTACTTCGGAGTTCATCAAAACTTGTTTCACGCGTCCTCTCCAGGTTATACATTGCGCAAAATGTCGATAAGACGAACTAAATGATATTTGGGTCCACAGAGTCCATGTAGGCTAAGCAGATGACGCGCGCATGTCAACCAACAGACAGATAGTTGTAATACATGATGCTATATCGAATTGTAGACCGTCCAGATGTATCTGTAAAGTATAAGTTAGTTGGTTTAATCATTTGTCGAGTAATTCCGTGCGAAAAAAATTGGACTGTCAGGGCACTTAAATCGGTGAGCTCTTAAACCGGCATTTACAATAACAACATGGTGTCTTCCTAGTTAATGTGAAATATCGCGAGATAGAGGGGCATAACGTGACGCATAGGCGAATGTTGTGAGAGCGCGCCCTGCTGGCACTTCCCGTGACTTAAGAGTACGTTACTGTGCAAAACTCTTAACATTTGAAATCTACTAAATCTAATCTTTTTTATAATATAACCTATTTAAAGTGTTTTTACAAAATAAGCATTTAAGAAAATAAATTCTAGCATGCTGAACACATACAACAACCCTCAGTTTTTTCTGATTTAAAGGTAAAATTACATTTTCAAATGTAGGCTACTTCACTTGAAATCTTAAATGTAAAATCTGAAATAAACAAACATACAGCCATAACCTTTAGACTTGTTACGCAAAAAAAGCTTTTATTATATTATATTAACCATTTCTGTTTTATTCACAGCAGCATTCTTACGATCAAACCCCCACTTCCAATTTACTATGCAGTCCAATACAAAAACAGAAGGAATGGGGGGGAACAAGACAATTCACTCAAAACTTAGAAAACCAAGGATATAATACACAGTACTATAACTAGTTTAGGTCAACATGCATGTCAGTTAATCAAGCCTTTTTTTGCACTTTAGTATGCATCTCGACAGGTTTTACCATGGAAACCAAAGAAAATCGAATCACTAGAATGTCTGAGGAGAAAGAATGGGACATCAAGCTCACTAATGGCCTGAGTGTCAGAGAAACCCTAAACAATCTGCTTTGTCCACACTTTGTTTACAACTGCAACCACTTTGCAAATCACTTTAAGACACCAACAGAGGAACACATCAGGCCAGGTGACACTTCAGAGAAACTCAGAACAAACATACAAATAAAAAAACTAAAAAACAACAACATTTAAACAAGCTTTTCTTTGCATCCACACAAATAATGTTGCTCTCATTTATCAGTTTTACCAAGGTAAATACAAGCAATATATAAGAAACCTACCCGACCTGTGAAATTGTGAATGGCATAATTTTTAGGTGTTAAAATGTTTACATACTTAAAAAAACAAAAAAAACTTACAGATCTGTGCATGAAGAAGAGCTCTCGGAGATGACTCTTCAATTTAACTATGTATTTGTTTTAAGCATTAAGATTATTAACCCTATTGTACATCAATTGAGCATACAGCCCATATAATGTGCAGTTTCCAAACAGTCTTAGTGCTGGAAACATCTGCACAAATGTTTGTCCAAATCGCAAATAAAAAAAGTGCAACGAGCACCTCTGCCATGCTAGATCCACCTGTGAGCGTAAAGGTCTTTCTGTGAGGAGGCAAGACTGCCATCGGTGATCTCTATCATTGGCTTTAAGGTCAAGTTTTAATCCACCTCCTCCATGCTGCTGTAGGACAGGCCGGAGCATTCTCCAGAGTGTGCAAACAAGTCAGAGGTCACTTCCGTGCTCAACGGAGGGGGTCCGCCTGGGTCCAGGTCGGTTCCAAACAGAGTTTGGCTAGAAGCCTGTAAAATAAACCATTGTTACCAACAGAGATATTTTCTACATCTATGATTGGAGTAAATGAATGCCAACTGTTGATATCAGATAAGACACAAAATATAAAAGCAAACCGTTCAATTAAAAAAAAAAAAAAAAAACTATCCAGTAACTGATATCAAGACATTTTTATTGATGAAGGCGGTGGTACAGGCAACATTACAACTGAGCAGCATATAGAATGTCATCTCCAGTTTCATTTATTGCTGGGACATTTTGTGCAACAGCATAAATAACATTTTGTCATTTTATCCAATATATTTCATTTAAAAACCACTAATACAAGCCTGTTCAAGTACTGCTTAAATATGAACCTATACATAAGCAGGCATGTGATTACAAACATTTTTTAATTGTTTTATATTGTGCTGGTGCCCATGATCAAAGACTGCAAAAAGACCTTAGATTTACTATTCAACCAGTGACATTTCATTCTAAAGTTATATGAATTCCCTGAACAGAAACAACCATCATTTTGCCCCTGAAAATAAGTAGCATTTATCTTACAATATGTGGATTTCATCTCAATATACAGCATGTGCAACTAAGCATTGGATCAATATCAGAGAACACAGAAAAACTCACTTATTCTAAAATCTGCCTACCTGAATCTAAAATGCAAGGAAAACAATACATCTCAAACAACCTGACAAACATAAACAACTATTCAGTATTAAAGTAGAAAAAATTAAAGTTATAGTTTCTTAATTTCTTCACCCTTATGTAATTCCAAACCTGTATGACTTACTTTCTTCTGCAGAACACAAAAGATGATATTTAAAAAAATGTTGGTAACCAAACAACATTGCCCCCCATTAACTTCCATTGTATGGAAACAAAACTACTGAGACAATTTTCAAAATATCTTCGTTTGTGTTGCACAGAAGAAAGAGTCATATACAGGTTTTGAATGACAAGAGGGTGAAAATATTATGACAAAGTTTTCATGACACATCAACATGAACCTGCACTGGCATCCTATTTTACTTCTGTAATGTAACATTCTTGAGTGAACAACAAAATATAATGAAAACAAGACATGGGAGCTCTACCCAGGAACAGAGCCACTACCTACAAAAGTAGCATAAAACATGACCTAAAAATCTTTAAGGCTATTGGTTTACATTAATTTTTTCCACCTAACAAACCAAGGTGACCTATGTTAGGTGAAGTATGTTATTACATTTCAATCACAGACTGTTACAAAGACTTTTTTCTTTGAAATAAAATGCACTGATTTCAGCATTACTTCAATTGAGCCCTGACATAACACATATGAGTGTTTAAGATGGCTACGACCTTTACGCTTTTGAAAGAACTAAAATTCTGTTCTGACCATACAGAACACACAGACGGTACAGGATGCTAAGCTAAATAAAATCAAAAGACTGCAGCTTATAAAGCAGATTCTAACATCTCTGATGGTTAACATCCAAGTTTATATCAAGGACGTTCATTGATGCTTATAGTTGAGCCGTCATAAAAAAGATTTCCTGAGTGTTTTTTAAATGATAACATTCTCTCAAACCCACCATTAACATGCAAAAACAACAAACAAAAAGCTTAGATCTGAACAAATAATAATCTATTAGGCTGTGGCTGTGTGACTCCTAAACTTAAACAAAGGTTTAACATCATCATTTGAAACAGTAATGCCCAACCGCAAACATCAATATGTAAATAAATCATAAACGAAGTTACCTTAAAAATGCAAAGTGTAAATGTTGTTACTGCTGAGATTGCATTTACTAGTTAGTTACTATCTTTAACTGTAGTGAATTAACCCCGGTTAGACCTGTATAACAAAGGATAGACGAGGTTAAACAGCAATGCAAGGACCGCTGCCACAGTGCCCAGGATGAAATATCTTAGACGATCACCGTCCATGTAATCTGAGACCACGTCTAGTCTTTGGCGAGACATCCCTCCCCTGGTCTTCTCTCCCACGTCCGTCCTCTTCCTGGCTCTTCTTCCACGCAGACCAGGGCGGAACAAGCTTCGAAAAGAGGCTTCTCGCTGCCCCTCCTCGTCGTCCTCCAGTTCCTGCCATATCAGAGACGCCTGCGATTGGCGGAAACCTGTGTCAGCTTCTCGGAAAGGGCCTTGCCTCAAAAAGCACCATCAAAACAGCAAATCCTCACAACAATTCAATGAATATTTGAGAGCCGACTTCAATTTCATGATCCACTCAGGCAGATGGGCAGGCAGATTAACATGAGTGATCAAATGGCTTTGGCCTACTAGGACCATAAAGACTTATTATTATTATTATTATACTCTAATGGACAGCATCTTGTATAATAGAAGCTGGAATTGAAGGTTTATTCCCTCATGAAGGCTATTTACCCAAGTTGTTTCCTCCCCACAGCAACATGATCCAAAGATCAGAGTGCGTTTAAGTATGGGTCACATCACAGTGAAATGTTTACCCACAAGCACAGAAAATGAGACTCCAAGACAGTACTTGAGATTAGATTTTCCCTGACTGATGCCACAGAGATTGTAATTCAACTGATATTGCTTTTATTATTCTATATGTGGATCACATAACAAGAAACAGAATGTTTTAAATCTGTGTAATCCGTAAAAGTGGTCTATCTGTCATTTGACACAAAGCTCAGAGGACCATAAAGCGTATATAAAAAGGGAATGTATACTTCCTTTCTTATCTATAGGTTTAATCTCTGTGTCATGTTCAAGTGAGACATTTATTCATCCTCATGTCATTCCAAACCTGTATCGCTTTTTTTTCATTCCAAACCTGTATCGCTTTTTTTGATAACAAAAACATTGGCCCCCATTGACATGGACACAAAACCACAGAGATATTTCTATATAAAAAATATATACAGGTTTTCAATGACACAAGTGAATAAACAATTACAAAATAATTTTTTGGTGAAGTATCTTAAATTATATCCAGCAGATACTCACACTTCAAAAACATGTTTTCAAACCATCTAAAAAACAAACAATAGATAAACAGAACTTTGTTCACCAAAGAGCCACACAATTCTCTGCAACTTATAGTATATAGCACCTCTGGCAAACTAAAACACATTGAGCTAATGTGACATGATAAGCTGTTGCGCTCACCTGACTGGCAGCGCCGCCTGTCGCAGCAGAGGTTTCAGCACCGTGGGGCCTGAGCAGACGAGAAGACCGCTCTACTGGAGAATTCCTGCGTCTGTAGAACAGCACGTATGCGTAACGTGTCACCACCTGACTCTCCTCCACCGTCGTCACTGTGCTGTCGTCAAACAAACGCCAACCTGCCAGAGTAAAGAGGACATCCAGTTAAAAAGTCTGCGAGATGTTAAATCAACTGCTGTTCAGCTGGAGGGGTTCACACGTACCGACGTCGCTGCGCTGGCTGTTCTTGTCACTGGGGAGCCGGGCGTAGGCTGTGTAGTGTCCTCCGATCATTCCGCCGTAGTGGTTGATGACAGCATAAAGGTCGTAGACGGGAGGCTGTTGGATGTCTTCTTTATGACCGATACAGAACTTACTCAGGTCCAGGTTTCTGATGTAGATACATATGTGTGAAACATACAGGTGTAATATTTGTAATTTGGCCGAGCCAAAACATCAGATAATAGTTTAAATATTTGGTAGTCACAGATAAAATTATTGTTAAACTGCACCTGAACCATTGAGAATATTTTTGCAGTGGCATAAACAAGATCAAACTATCACACACAGGAGAGAAGTTTCCATAATGACACTGTATACTCAAAAACTGTATATTAAAGTGTACCTGACAGGGAAATCGACCATATCATTAATCTTGTCTCTCCAGATGAAGCTCCTGAATGAGAAACGTTTCAGTTGGATGATGAGAACGTTGGGTAGACGCCATAATAGCAGCTGTTTGGAAGCCTCCCTGTGTTGTTGACACTTGGGACAGTACCTGCACCACAAAATACCAATACATCACATTTATAATGTAATTTAAAAAAAAAATCTAATTTGAACTCAGATAAACAGTTCTGACTAAGTCTATGGGCCACTGCAATGAATTTAGACGCATGTTTGCGAGCTTAACATTGGCGTGTGCGAGTATCCGTACCAGGCCTCTTCGGGAGCTAGCACCTCAGGTTTGGTGAAAAGGTTCAGGCATTGCTCTAAAGTGAAGTGTCCTGCCCTGGCGGTCGCTGATGCAGAGCTTGGGTCTTCATCAAAATCCAACTCTTTAGAACGCACCAGCACATATTCCTTAAAGCGTTCGTTGTTCTTCCACACCAGCTCCAGCGTGCAGTCATCGGGAAGCTCCAAAACACCATCGCCTGTAGAGGGCACCAATCATTTACAATAACAAATAAGTTGCTGCTTTTAACAGTCCCAAACTGTCCCAAAGGAGAGCCAATGGAAAATAAATGTTGACTGACCTTTGTCCTCGAGTTTTGTTTCCTCCTTTTGGTTTGAATCCAAAACGGAGATGTAGAATTGAGAGGCACTTCCGCTTCCAGACTCAGATGGCTGCTGATAGCCGGTTACTACAGCTACCAATGAACAAACATAATAGACTATTATTCCACAAACAAACACATAAATATATATATATATATATATATATATATATATATATAAGAAGTCTACAATGCTTCAGCAAAGCTACCTTCCGGTTTAACAGTTTTTTCGCATGATGTTTCTTTTTCCACCAGAGAATCTTGGGAGCTGGTGGCGAGCTCACAGCAGCCCGAGTCACCGGTGTATGTGGAGGCGGTGTCTCCGTCTGCTGTGGAGAGCATGGATACGGTCTGTGTGTGTGGGGCTGCGACAGATTCACACTGGTCTACTTGGTTCTCAGTTTCTGATGACGGCTCCTCCTGCTCCTCTGAGACACTGCTGGCCATGGAGGTCAGGTCAACACGGGATAGGCTGGCCTCTGGAGACGTCCGACCAGACTGGAAAGGAGGCTGGAACACATTGACAGAGTACCTGCAAACAGGAATATAAAGTTACATGATGTACAAATATACTCAATAAGCGCATAATTCCAAATATAACAACCATTATGTAAATACCTAGAGTAGCCTTCCAAAAGCTGTGTAAGGCGAGTGCAAGTAAGCCTGGACTTGGGCACACTGATTAAAAACGGCAGTCCAATATTCTCCACATTGGGCCGACACATGGTCTTGTGGTTGGGCCAGTGGTTCTTCTGACAGGCTCTGTAAAAAGAAAAAAAAACTGTGTTAAGACACAAACTAAAGCCTGAAGTAAAGTTTCAGATGTGAGCGTTGAGATGACTCACTGATTACAATAGCCCACACGATAGCAGCGTGTACAGCGCCTGAGCTTCTCGTCTTCAGAGGCAGGAGGCTTCGAGCAGCCGGCACACTTTGTGATTGGGATGCTGGGAACCTGAGGTCTCTGAATGTCAAATGATGGATTCATTTAATACATGTCAAATGAATATCATTCATACGTTGAGAATAGGTGTTAACCATCTGAGCACAAGATGAAACCTGTACCTGTTGGACCTTTAGAAGCACCACTCTCTCTTTGGCGAGATCTTTAGACAGCACCTCAAAGCAGAAGAGCAGGTCACTAGATGAGACTGTGTCCAAGGAGTGAGATGGTAAGAAGATCCTGTGGAATCTGTTTTTCACTACCTAAGAAAAGAAAAAGGGAATTGCTTAATAACCAGCCTTTTGCTTAATAACACATTCTTTAAGAACAATCAGCTTCAAATTTTTATAGATTTTGATCAATGCATGTGATTGGCTGTTATACAGTAAATGGCTAAATCTTTACATTCATACCTCAGTCAGTCTCAGATTTTCTGGTTTGATCCTCACACTGCGAGATATTGACTCCAGTACTTCACTTGTGCTTGAGTTCTCCTTACTCACACTAACCAAAAACTATACAAGCAAGTGGATTAATCGTAATATGAAAAACAAGCTATAAACATTAAAGAAAGTGTTGTTTTTACCTTGACTGGTTTCTTGTGAGGCTCTTTAGCAAAATAGAAAACAGTCAGCACCTTCTGTTTTTGAGGTAGGGGAACAGGCAAGTAAAGGAAGGGATCAAAGGTTATGGAAACCTAAAAAGTAAGATAAAACAGGTCAGATTCACAATAACTTGCACATTAAATTATTTAGTTACTCTTCCAGAGCTGATCAATTCATTCTGATACTTTCCAATGTAAATCATTCTACAATCCCAAGTTTTTACTATCCTAACTTATACAAACACACAAAAACAAACTGAAATCATAAAAATTAAATTACATGAATTACATGCAAATAATACCTTCGAGCACACTGGGCACACCAGCTTTGACTTGTACTGGCCCTGAAAGAGATCAACAATGAAGGAATCGTTCCTCATTTTATGCCTCTGCCACGCCTCTTCTGCAACAACCTGTTAAACCATAAACAAGAACAATGGTTTATTAGTCAGAGAGAATGAGGCTTACCGAAATGTTTCATTACAAAAGCAATGAGCTCACCTCATCCTGCCGACCGTCTGAATCGACGGTCTCTGTGTACGGTTTGTTCTGGATGCGGTTCAAGTCCTCATGCAGTCCATCCAGCAGGAAAGCCATGAACTCCTGAGCATCGTGCTGCGCGTAACCTGTAAACTGACTGGCTTTACTGGCAACTATAGCCTGTGAAGACAAACAACAAATCCGGTCAAATAAAGCCCTTAGAGTTATGAATGTAATTACTTAATTAATGGAAAACGTGTTGCTGCATTAATACCTTTAATTTGGAAGGTTGAAAGGCATGGTGAGTGCCCTTCCACAGAGCTCGAAGCAGAACAGCAAAGCCAATGGCCAGTCGACCACCCGTGCCCAGTGGATTATTACAGTTAATCTCAGATTCAAACGCTCGATCTGAAACAACAAACACAAATTAAAAACCAAATACATTTCATTTGGCTGTGAATGTTGTATTGGACATAACTTTCTCATTTTCCCACTAACCGTGAAAATAATCCCTAAGCTCTCGTGTGTTTGACAGGGACTGAATCACACTGTTCATAAAGCATGTGTTTCCCAGGTTAACCAGTCCAGTGAATCCGGGGAGACACACCTTTTTCTCCTCCACTTCTTCAGATCTCTCACTACTTGCATGAGTGTGAGTCATGGGCTGCACCATGCAGGTAGGCTTGGGCTACAGACAGACAGACAGAAACACGGGTAGTAAAAACGTTTAGACCTGAGATAAGGCCCAAGTGATGATCACATACTAAGAAATAAGCATCTTATTACCGTGGTAACAGTTGGTTCCTGTTTTAGGGGCATGTGTTCGGCGACCGAGCGAGGAGCCACGGCATCCAGGCCTGTGTCCTCTGGTGCTCGAGGTGGTTTGGCTTTCTCTTCCCCTACCCGAGGTTCTTCCTTAGCAGGAAGTGCATGTTGACTGCTTCCTGGCTGACTCTTTTCAAGTGATGAAGGGCTGGAGGGCACGGCAACCTTGGCACCCCCCACTGCACCTTAAACAGGACAACAGAGCTTGTGGTTAGCACCTTAAGGTCACAGTTAGCATGATTTGAATCAACAGTCTTTAGCGATTGATGCTTTTTTTTTTGTCTCAGCCTCAGACGTTACGCCCACGGACCGTTGGCTGAACGTCTGATGCATAAAGCACACTTTTCTGGAAACACTTCAGCACGTTCGAAGTCGTCATCTGATTGGATAAATTCCACAGGATTTCCGGGAGACGTGTGTGTTGCGTTCTTTAATGGTCCGTCTGGAAACAACACAAAGCCCTCTGAACGAAGAAGTATGCTGTCGTGTTTACATCGGTTGCAATAAGAACGATCAACTGAATGCTAAATTCCTAAAAGTATGCAAGGTTCACAGCATAAACTCATAAACATTGTGGTTGCTGTAAACTTTTCACACGTTCGTGAATGTGCACCGGTCTGTTACTCTGGGGACATTACCACGTCTCTAAACATGACGCAGCACAAATCGAAACGTGATTGGTTGCTTTACATGTCAGTCATATGGCCTCTTCGGCTGGCCTTTGCCAATTAAAACGGGCAAAGGTTACAGACCTTGAGTATGAAGGTCTGGCTACGCGAGACTAAATCTTTTCACCGCAAGGCGAAACATATGTTGCAAGAGCAGCTATATTAAACTTTGTATTTTCTCCTATACATAGTAAGAGAACTGCAGGAGTTTGATAATATGTATTATCTTTGGTAAAACAGTAACACCATGATCATGAGTTGGCAGCTGCATTTGGTAGAAGGCTATGAAGAGCAACGTGGGTCAAAAGCTTGGCACCAGGACAGGGACCCACTTGCCCATTTGGCTTGACCTTGTTTCACTCATATTGAGTTACTGGGTCAGTCCCTGTAGTCACTTTCCATCTCGTGACTGGTGCCCTCGTTCCAACAAGTAAACAAAAACAGTCAACCCCCCCTTTAATAATCTTCTGTACGCTCCCTATTAAACCCATGAGATCAAGGCAAGGCTTAGTCATAGACTTACTTGCTAGGAGACTCTATTTACAGAAGCACCACAGTTTATTGTGATCTGCTTTGTTGTAATGTAAACAAACAGGATATGAATACATGTAAATGTGTTTGTTTGTAAAGGACTGCTCTGAAACAAATAGAATCTAGGCAGCAGACCTTGTGTGGCAGGGGCCTCCAGACCCCCCCAGCGCTGACTGTGTCTCTTCTTCAGGGTGATGTCGATACGGGACGGGGTGAAGGCATAGCTGGACTGATCCGGCTGGATTAGATTCCTGAAACATCAGCAGATGGTAGAAACCCCCAGATGGCTGACAGAACAAACCCTGAGAAACCTGCACTTAAGATGGCCGGCGGAAAATCTTACCTGAGTTTAACCTGCCATTTAAAGACAGTGTTTGGTCCACAATCCGGATGAAGGCGCAAAAAATTGGGATCACTGTGGAAAGGGTTTTAACAAATAGTGAAAACCAGTCAACATTCGAAACAACTAAACCCCTTTATACTCCCCAATGACTTTCTCACCTGGTCTGGAAGATAAGAGTAAAATCTTGTTCCCTGAACAGCACCCTGGACGTCTCTCTGCAAATTCCTTTCATGTAGACGTTAACAACCATCAGATCTGTCCCTTTCTCATACGAGTCATTCTTCACGAACGTCAAGTTTACCATCGGCTCAGGACCTGAACACACACATCGCGCATGAGAAAAAAAGTACACTCCAACATGTAGTCCTGTGACCTAAAAACATGGACAGTAAACCCACAAATGTGCTAACTGACCTTCCTCATCCTCTTCTTGGTTTCCACCATGTGGCTCCTCTTTGGACTTGTCTCTCTTCTCCTCTGTGCAGCTCTTTTGAGGCGACTCTTCTCTGTTGGAGATGGTTGTTGAGACAGGCTCTCCAGATCCCAAATTCTGAGATGGAAGCTTTGCAGGAATCTGGGCATCCGTCTGTGGCATCTTTACCTCTGCTTTGTATTCAGCCTCATCTAATGCTGTTCTTTCAGCGCTTGTGCCACTAGAAGTTTGCAATCTTACGGGAGGGGAAGAACTCTCCTGCCGTGACATCTTTGGCTCACGTGATGAAGAAACAGTCTTGCTCTCATCTGCCTCAACCTATAAAACAAACAATAGGTCACATAAAATGATATTCTCGATTACTATAGACACATAAACGTTAATAATGGTAAAACGGCTTATTTAACAAAAATTATGTCTGAATCTTTATTTTGGTGTTAACTACTTTATATTGAAGTGTAAACACTCACCTGAGCATTGCTTTTCAACCTCATGTCCAGCCCCTTCTCCTTCTGCGATGTGTGACACTCTTGACCTTTGTCGTGTGGCTGAGCACTATTGTCCTTTGAATTACTAGATGAAGTGGCAGCACTGCTATTGGCTGATGCCGGCGTCTTTCCATTAACTGCCGGTTTGGATTGAGACTCCTTTGCCACACAGGGTGCTACAGGGGACGTGTTTTTGGAGGGCCGTGTAGTACGCTTTGCACTGGGCTCATTGACCGGGTCTACCTTATCCCTTAATTTAGGTTCAGCTGCTTTCATTCCTGCACTCTCAGGGTTCTCAACCTGTTTGCCCTTCATCCCTCGCTTTAATCCTCGGTCAGGTTTACCCCGCTTCTGCTCACCAGAGGTCCCGGCAGGTGCTTTATCCGTTTCAATCGTTTCAGCAGACTTTTCTGACCGCTCCGTGGTCGACTGTTGGTGGTTGCTGCCGTTCTCCCGAAGGAGGTTCACTGGCTCAGTCTCTTTTTTGCTCTGTGTAAGGACAACATAAACACGGAAAAAATCTGAATGGGCACACGCACTTGCACAATTCTTTCTACAAGCTGGGTGAGTGTGTGGATGCACATTTCTGAACTTCTACACAGATGGCAAACTGAAAAATGTGTGAAAAACAGCAAGAGCTTTCTAGAGATCTTAAAGAATGAAAGAGCAGAGTTCCAACTAGAATTCATGTTTATTGATTTTCATTTTAAAATCAAATGTTTTCTCATCCTGAAACAGCTGGCTGAAATATTTGCAATAAACATTTAGTCTCAGTATAAAATGCAATGACCCAATAAAGTTAAAGCTGCCTTTTATATACACTTAGATTTCTTTTGTAAAGAACCGCACATTAAACTGCATGTTTCTGCTCAGGTGGCTAAAGAAACTGCACCACACAAATATATTGTGATCAGTAAGAAAAAATATATTCAGGCGTTTTTTTCAGAATGCGTGAGGAGGATTGTAATAAATGTTATTATCATGACAGCGGGTCAGTGGGTGTTCTTACGGCGAGGGTGGGCCAGGTGTTGAGGGGGATCTTCTTGTGCATAACAAGCTGAAAAACCTTTGCTTTCTCCTTATAGAGCAATTTAGTGCAGGAGGCCTCAATTTCCTCATGAAGACGACAGCTCCATTCCCGACCATCTAAGAGAACACAAGGAACACAGCACAAACCAACATTATATACCTGAGACAAGCAAAGAATACGCTGACACAAAGATGACCAACACGGATTGCATATCATAGAGATATAGACAAACAAGCACAGACATATGCTCTTCTTACCAGGCAGGCGGATGTGGCAAGAGGTATCGGAGAAAACAGAGTCGATATCTTCCACTCTCAGCACCCCAGAATCTCTGCAGTTAAGTCTAACGATCACCTCGTATGCATTCTGCTTCCAGTCCAACAACAAATCTACAGAAAAATGAACATACATGAAACATTAAAGGGATACAAATTTAAAGATATTTTAAAGAATGTTGGTAACCAAATTATTGACTTCCATTGTATGGAAACAAAACCACAGAGACATTTCTTAAAATATCTTCTTTTGTGTTTTAAATAACATGAAGATGAATAACTTACAGATTTTAATTTTGAAGTGAACTATACCTTTTAACACAAACTACCAATATAGCACAGCAATGTTTTTAAAATTTCATACATTTCTTGGTTTGTCCCGACCAAGTGTCACATCAAGCAGCAATAAAATAATTTTAATATGTTTAAAAAGAATACTTCACACTAAATAACATGCATTAAACTCCATGTAGAGCAAACTCAAAGAAACACACAATAAACTTCAAGAACATTACCTGATATCATGGTAACACTACACAACGTGACAGCAAGTTCAGCCTAAACTTCCCTCATTTTAATCTCTTGTATGAAGCAAGGAACCCCCTGAGTTTTTCATTGGTGCACGTTCGTGAGCAGGTGCGAGAGAGTGCAGGAAAGAGCGAGAAGTGGTAGAGAGGGAACGAGAGCGTCTTTATCTCTATGGTTCAAGCTTCAGAGTCAAGTGACAGCTAGTCCCGTCTCCTCTCTCACGCCGACCTTCTAAAAGGTTAAACAGAAGCCACCACACCCCACAGCCAAGCTCCTATTCCATGTGATGTAATCTCAGCTCTGCCTGTATCCCAAGAGAATCAACTACATGACCGGAAACAACACTAACACAGTGCACGTATAGGAACAACATCTATATTCATAAAAATATTGGAATCAAAAGAAGAAGATCCATGTGGATTCTATGAGGGCAGAGAATAAATGAAGTGTGATTAATACTTTGGATGGCTTGTGGAATGCCGAGTGTTGTTGATAGGCTGAGTGCCCATGCATGTGCTAGGCAGAGCCACTTCACTGACCTTGACAAAGCCCTTCTTCACTGAACCAGAGTCTTACAGGGTTAGATTACAACAGTTCAGCACTGCAGACGCAAAACACGCCCAGCAGACGGGGCACAGTTGTAGACGCAGGCTGGCACAAACAGAGACTAAATAAACAAAACATTCACGCACACTTTCCAGCCTGGTAGTCATGTGTGACAAGATTAATTCTTTATCAAAAACATCACAAGGCACCATAGGTGATTTTCAAAATAAGTGAAATATTAAAGGGATAGTTCACCCCAAAATAAAATGGGCATCATTATGATCCTTATGATGTATGACTTTTTTCTTCTGCAAACACAAAAGATATTTCGAGAAATGTCTTAGTGGTTTTGTGTCCATACAATGTAAGTCATAGGGGCCAATGTTGTTTGGGTACAAATGTTCTTAAAAATATATTTTGTGTTTTGCAAAAGAAAGAAAGTCATCAACGAAAAGTAAGCTTAATAAAACAAGCCAAAAAAAGTTTAAAGTATCTGACGCTTCTGTCTGAACATGAAAAAATTACACTAAGAATTTTTTTTACAGCTATACAAATAACAACACAGCATACAAAAAAGATTTGTAGTTTTCTTTTAATCATGATTCATGGTTACCAGAAATGATGGCCCAAATAACAAACTGGATTTACAGCATACCAGTTAAAACCACTATCTAATTCCACAAAGCATTCATTTAATCAGACTAGTCTAGAGCTTGGCTAACTACACTTAAAGACTTAGCACCATGGCAAACTAATCATGGCTAAATACATCATGTTCAGCTCATTTGACATTTCCATGTTTTCTACACTACTTAACAGATTGGAAACCATCCAGTTTTGCAGGTAAAAATAGAAGACAACTTTAATGTCTTTGACCGAGTCAAGGTCCAGAGTCCAGAATACATTTTATAAACGGACAAAAGGGACACTGCGCCACTCTCCACCGCATAAGACTTCAAGACGTCAAACAGAAAGTGAATACTAATAGTAACTCAAAAGAATAATCCAATAAATCCAGTTAAAGCAAAAAAGTCAAAGTGAGATCAAGTGAATGACAGCTACTTCATTATGAGCGTTCACAAACAATGTTGAAACTGCACTCTGCTCACCTTTCCTAGTCTCTGCTTTGGTCGTCTTCTTGCCCTCCCTGCTCTCTTGGTTGGCTCGGTCCTTCTGCTTCTTGCTGGTACCGGCTGTGTCATCGTGTCCTCTCTGACCACGTCTGCGGCCCGTTTCACTGGGTCCTGTACTGCTGCTGGCCATCTTCAGCCACTTGCCACTAACGGGTCGGCCGTCACCCACCTCGCTCCCACTCCCGGAGCTGCTTCCACAGGGGTCTGGATCTGAATTGTGACGTTTCCTGCCCGGTCCAGCTATCTTGGCGGCGTTTGAAGTGAGAGCACTCCCAGAAGAGAATCAAAGGGAGACTGTTAAGAGACGGAGAACAAAATTAGATGTATTATGAAGAGCTGTACATGTTGGATTTACAATTTACATATGAAACGAACATTTCAAATAAAATATGTGTGTAAAACAGCACAGAAATCATAACCACGGTCGATATATTATGGGTTTACATTTATAAAAATGTATTCTTTAATGGCCATACATTAGAAAACACTCGCCAGTAAACCAGCACGATGCCGGTTGTTGTTTCTGTGCTGACACTTCACTGTCAATATCCACAAGAATAGCGGCTAGATCATAAACATCACTATATGCGTTTTAAAACTTCAACATTTTCTTCCCTAATTCAGTTGTCAAAGAGGACGTCAACCATTGAAACTCGATAGCTTATTATTAAACCCGTAATGCCGCGGCTGCTAAACAAGCTAGCCTAGCCTGTTGGACTTAACAATCTAGCTTTAATTTACCTTCTACTGGTGGTGAATTTCGTAAACTAAGGTAGCTCCATCCTTTACATCGTTTGCTGGCTGTAAGAAGCCAGAGAGGCGTGTTGTGTTCAATACACAAAGCGCGAGGCCTTTCAAACGGCACCGACGAGTGCTATTCACGCGTTTAGTTATGTCGGAATACTTCACCGCAAGGTCGGGCGGTGCGACGTTGTCAAAAGTATGTCTATCTGCACGAGAAGTAAATGCATTTTATGATATTTGGGTATGACACCTGTTAAAACAATAGAAATCTTACGTTGCTTTGTCACTGCTACGAGGAGTTGCGGCGACTGCGGCTTAATTCAGCCCCAGGCTTCAGACACGGCAGCGGGCCGCCGACAGCCCCAGAGCCGCATCAGCGCTCATCTTACAGCTCAATTTTGTCTTTATTTCCAAAAGGTTATCAATCAGGGCCCATGTTGCAATGCTGAATCAGAAACCGAGCTTCCTTGTACAGAAACAAAGACGACGGAGCGACTCCTCCACTTGATAAGCCGGTCCCTGCTCAACGACTCGCACTTTGTTGGAGAACAAAAACAAACCGGGGAAAGACGGAGATCACACCAACCTGCCTAACACAAACATACACTCCACTTCCGGGTGCTTTGCGACCAGTCACAAGCGAAACATTTGTTGCTAAGATTTGTACAGTTAAGTAAACGAAGATGTATGTTAAGTGTCTATTATTATAGTGCCAGTTTATAATAGATCCACTACAGTGCGTGACGAAAGAGCACATGGAAATCTGAGATTTTTTTTCTTGTTTGTCATTCAGCCGGTAATGGTCCAATCCAATATGATTTACAATAAGAGGAAATCAGTTAAAATTCCACAAGAAAATTATTATGAAATATTATTTTATTTATTTAATAATGTTGTTAGTTTGTCCACGTGAGAAAAAGACACATGAACACAATACACAGGGAGCCACTGAAATCACATGAATACAATGGCAATGATCGGCCATATACTGAACTTATCTCCTCAGAATCTTTACTTTCGTGCTTTACAATGTTTTTGTCCATTCTTACAGTAGTTATTTTTAAACATATACAGATCTTTTTTCAGTCACTAGACTCATATTATTAGACAGATATTATGTGTATTATAAAAACACATCACTCCAAAAATAGTAAATAAGTGGGTGTTATTTTAACTGCAGTAGGACAAGCAGACTTCTGTACATCTGAACTTTTGTAACATTCAGGATTCAGTGCATTTTACATTCAAGCAAACTCTGTATCTTCATTTTACTGTCTGTATACAGTCATTTACAAGCAAGTTGAAGTTGCAGGAAAGTGGAATACTGCTATACCTTACAAGCACACATCTGTATTGTATTGCAGAAAACTATTCAACATTAATATTTAAAGGTGTATGTTATGCAATAGCCCTTCATTGAAACAGCTGTAACAGTAACAATTATTTCCAAACATTGTATGTTATAGTTTGGCATCTTGTAAGTTTGTAATGTAGCAGCATAAAAAGGATTTAAACGGCAGATGTTTTTAGACAGTACAGCAGCAGTTTCAGGATTCCTTTCTGTGACAGATTACTGACAGGTGTTGTAGATCTGAATCTTTTTATTGATGGCACTCAGGATTGCCTTCATTTTATCTTCCAGACCATCCAGCTGCCTGGCTTTGCCCTCCAATACCTTTTGGTTTTCCTCATAGTCTTTCTCAAGCTCTGTGAACAACAACACTAGAATGCATTTACTAGGAAATAAAACAATGACCACCTACCTAAAAGAATCTATATTACTTGTTACCACAAGAGGGCGAGTTGTTTTTAGTTATTTGACAAAAAATCTTCATAAAAAATAGAGTTGGGTCTGAAAGCATTTTTTAATTTAAACCCAGAAATAGAAGTTTTAGGCAATAAAACACATAAAATTAAATAGATATATAAAACCAAGTTTTTACTTAAAATGTTGCTGATTTAATAAATTGGAAACATAACATAACATAATTTGTACAAATTTTTGTTGTTTTGTATTAATTGACAAAACGAATAAGAAGATACATTGTATTCTATATAAAACTAGATATGCATTCACCTGCCAGCCTCTGGAGTTTATCCTGTGCGTCCTTAAGCAACTCCTTTGCTTCATCTCTAAGACGCTCAGCTTTCTCCTTGGCTTCCCGCATTGTCTTTCCTTTATTGTCCATCAGGCCCTGAACAGTACGATACTTATCGGACAGCTCGCCATCCAGAATCTAAAACAGGCAAAGAAAGTTACAAAACAACTGGTAAATAAAGCAAAATGGAAAAAAAGCAGATAACCAACAAACACGTACCTCTTTAGCTTCATTGGCCTTGTCTCGTGCCATGGTGGCGGTCTCCTCTGCCCGGGCTGCGTCCAGACTGTTGTTGGCACGTTTGGTTTTTAAGGCCTCAATCTGGCGCCCAAGATCTCCTAGCCTGTCCATAGCATTGTCAAGATCACTCTCCTGAGCCGAGGTTTCTGATTGGATCTTTAGCAACACAATTCTAATAAGGGCTCGTGTAAAAAATGATCAATGTAGGTGCACAAAAAAAACAAAAAAATTAGTTTTACCTGTGCAAGCCGGTTCTGAGTTAAGCCAATGTCATTCCGAGCTTTCTCGATGGCTTTCTCTGCAGCTGCCTGGGCCTTGCCGGCATCATTCAGTGCTTGTTTTACACTCTCTGCTGTGTCTTTCACCCCCTCTGCCTTATTGCTGGTAGAACGCAGAGACGTTGTTATGAACTACATTTACATTTATGCATTTGGCAGACGCTTTTATCCAAAGCGACTTACATTACATTGTACTATACATTTGTACATTTTGTATAGTAAGCAAGTGGGGGTTAGGTGCCTTGCTCAAGGGCATCTCAGCCGTTACCCACCAGCCCTGAGAATCGAACCAGCAACCTTCTGGTCATGAGTCCAACTCTCTAACCACTGGGCCACGACTGCCCCTACAACTATTCCTGCCCCTGACTACAACTACAAAGCCAATGCACAACCAAAGACAGTTGAAATCTTTTAAAACATACCCGGCTTTCTTGGCATCCAGCAGCAGCCGTTCTGCTTTGCGGACGTCATTCTGGGTCTGCTCCAATATGGCATCCACGTTGGACAGACTCTTGACCCGGTCTTTAATCTCATCCGCAAGGTGACCGATCTGCTTGGGTGAGGCAGGAATAGACAGCTCCAGAACTCGATTAGCCACTGCCTCAATACTGTCGGGATCCGCCCCCTCCACTGCGGATATATAACATGACCAAAGTGTTTTTAGACGATTTTCACTGACTATTACTACTGTAGTTGTCCATAAAATCACTAAGATAACTCACGCATGAGAAATTCACGAATCTGTTTGATGAGGTCCCTGAGGTCGTTGTTTGAATGATCCACTTTGTTCTTGGCATCACTAGCTTTTTCTAAAGCTGCCTGAGCTCTGTCCTTAGCTTCCTGAGCTTTGGTCTTAGCATCTGCCACCTTTTAAAGGCCAATCATGGAATGTAAGAATCAAACAAAGTTGATAAACAACTTTAACAATAAAAAATCTGACCGATTTCAACCTGCTTAAAGAGATCCTCCACTATATTCATAGCTTTGTTCAGCTCGTTCTCTGCATGCTTGGATCTGTCCAGGGCATTGTTGGCGACTGCTGCGGCTCCTTTGCAATTCAGGCCTCCACAGCGGCGCTTGCCCTCATCGTCACGGCAACCAGCACCTCCGCAGGGGCTGTCTCCACAAGGTGCATCACCTGGTGCTCCACATACCTGGAAAGGCATTAAACAAGAACCCATGAAGCAGATTTGGAAAACTTAAATTCGGCTCATTCGGATCAATGTTCTACCTTTTCATTGATTTTCTTCATGTCCAGAAGCTGAGCTTTTGCATTTAAGTCTGTGAGTGTGCGTTTGTTTGCAGCGTTCTTGCGGTTGAAGTCGTCTCTTTTGTCAGACATCAGTCGCTCTGCTTTCTTGCGTGTGTCTGCTGATTGGCTCACTGTGCTGGGGATGTCAGTTGCGGATTTGTTGGCACGATTTTCTGCATCACGAGATGTGTTGTAAGAGGTCCGGATGCTGTCATATGCACCTTAGGAAGGATATAAAAGACCAATGACAAAGATGAACAATGCAGTAAATATATTTATAGTTGCACTGCTGAAATATACAGATTCCTAATATATGTGAAGTTTCTTTGTCTCATTTTGCAATTACTTTAAAATGATTGGTCTGATGTCATATTATCTACAGTACAAAAACACTATAAATATGTTTCACCAACAACAAAGTTTATAGAGTAGTTCTAGACAGAATTAATGACTTACCCATAAAGTTCGAGTTCTTAAGGATTTCCAGCTGACGGTTCAGCTGATCTGAGTTCAGGTTGAGCTCTTTCGCCTCTCTCTCCAGTGTGCTTAACGCATTGCTGGCTTCATAGTTACTGTCTTGCACAGCGGTCAGATCTCCCTCCTGCTGGTTCAGTGTCTCTGTGGTCTCACCAATTTGACCTCTAAGAGGGGAAAACAAAGCCTTGCAGATCAGAGAGCATGAGCACAGTCATAGCTGTCAGGTAATACATACGAGATTGTGGTCTTTGCATGTGGTGTTTAAATAATGCGTACCTGAGTTCCTCTATCATGCCCATTAGAATGGTCACGGCCTCAGCTGTGGCGTTGCGGGCATTTACGATCTCTCTGGCCTGTGCCAGCTTTCCCTCCAACTCTTTAAATTTTCTCTCAAAGGCTCGAGTCAAGCCGGTAGTCTGCAGTTCCTTCGCTCGGTCCGTGAGAGATTTGGTTCTGGTTGCCAGATCCTGAACGATGCGGTCCCAGTCCCCGAAACACTGGTGACAAGGCTTGCAATTCGGGAAAGTGCCCGAGAATCCCCGTGCACACTGATCGCAACGGACGCCAGAAACGCCCTGCCGGCACGCACAATGACCACTCACATGATCGCACTGAGACGTCTCGATGCCGCGCGGATCACAGTCACATGCTGTGGAGGCAACCAAATCAGTTTGAAGTTACTGTTCTCTAAAATAGCCATAGCAGTATATATCAAGCGCTATAAAAGATCAAGATACCTCTGCACAAGACTTTTGGGTTTCCCCAGTGGTTTTCCTGGCAGTCTGTACAGGTCTTTCCTCCAAAACCTGGTCTACATTGGCACTGGCCTGTGAACTGTGATAAATTGGGTAAAAAAATAAAAAAAGACATTAAATGTTCAAAAAAGCCCTATTTATGTCAATAACATTACCTCATTGCAGGCAGATGTGTAGGCATTGTTGGGGTCACACCCACAGGGCTCACAGCCCCGCCCACTGGCTAGGTTCCAATAGTTTGGGGCACAGTGGTCACAGGTTTGTCCAATAACGTGAGGCAGGCACTGACATTGCCCTGCGGCACGCTGGCACACACATTCATCTCGGGATTGACACTGACTGCGCTCCGTGCCCAAGAAGTTGCAGGTGCATTCTGGGAAGGTAATAGTTCATTCACATGGCAGTGATAAAAGAGTGTTGAAATCCATGCTTTTGTAATGTAGGAGTCAAACTGAAGACTTAAACTCACTTCGACAGTTGCGACGGGAAGCATCACCATAGTATCCGCTCTTGCACACGCCACAGTCTGGTCCTTCAGTGTTGTACAGGCATTTGAGACACTGGCCATTGCGCTTGTCACACGCACTTGGGTCTGATAGGTCGATGTTGTTACTGCAGCGACAAGGTTGGCACCGCCCACCGGGTTGGGAGGGGTTACCGTAGTAACCAGGAGCACATTGTTCACAGCGGGAACCTGATTGATGAGAAGAGCAGATGTTTCGATTCTGATAAGCGAGGGAGAAATTCAGTAATGACCAACATGGAGAGTGAAGGATAGTCAGTGAAGTGTTTTAGTAACGTAATGCGTGTTCTGCTACTGTGAATTTGACAGAGACTGCAGTTAATGCCCTGGGTCTAGAATTTTTCTCCTTTTATTATAACAAAGATTTATCTTTATCATCTCTGTGGTGCATGTATGCATGAAATGTAACCAAACTTCATCTTTATTCAATGACTTTGAGGTGAGACAGAGAGAGCAGATGGGTAAGAATACCTGTGTAACCCTGATTGCAGTTGCAGACCACCTGTTGGTTGCGGTTGTCTTGGTAACAGGTGGCGGCAAAGTGGCGTCCGCTGCTGGGGCCCTCGGGACAGGGACAGGGTCGACACTGACTTCCTAAACCGAGGAGTGGGTTTCCATAGTAACCATTAGCACACCTGTGAAAGGAGGTGCGGTATTTATTACATTAGCTTTTTCACCTGCAAGCTTATTTGTCAAATATGGAAGCCCTGAACTGCAATGTAAAGATGTTTTCCTTACATTCCCTCCTGTAGCCTAAGTCTTGCCTTATTGTTTTTTCTCTTCCAAAAAATGTCTTACAATTTTTCTCATTAAATTTTGTATTTCCTGGTATTTTGTATTTTTTGTAATTCTGGTCCATTTTAATGCATTGTGATGTTATTTTTTTCTCATCAATTATACTTTTATTTTATTTTAGTTTTTTGAATTTGCTTTTCTTTTTATATTTTTAGTTTTCAAGCTACTAAGGAAATATACAGTATGTATACAGTTTGTTGTTTTTCAATATAAGTTTATTTTTTATTTATTTTCAGTTAATTTTAGTGTCTCGACATATTTCAAAAACGTATTTCAGTTCATTTGTTGAGGCATCATTTCACATTTTTGTTTAGATTAAGTTTTTCAAATAACATTTAGTGTAATATTTGATTTGATTTCAGTTAACAGAAATGTTTTCATACTTTTAGTTTTCGTAAACTATAATAAAGACCATCATGTAAAAAAAGGGGAAAAATGTTGAATGTCTTCTTTTTGCTCCCACCGTTCACACTTGTCCCCTGCCGTGTTGCCTCTGCAGTTGAGGCACGCTCCGGTTCTCTGGTGGCACTCCTCTGTCTGACCGTTACACTGACACGGCCTGCAGTTTGGAAAGCCCCAGTGCCCAGCCTGGCAACCATCACAATGCTGGCCAAAAGCACCAGGCCGACATGGACATTGTCCTGTGCGCTGATCACAGAACCGGCTCTGAGAGCCCTCCAAACTACATTCACAAACTACAGACAGAAAAATGAAAAACAAACAAGTTAGCAAACTATTATTGATGTACCAGAGTATCGAAACAATAGTATTCTTAGATATGATTCTTACGTTTGCATCCAGAGGGTCCAAACCCATAAGCCCCTGGTGCACATTTATCACAACGCCGACCCGACACGTTGGGCTTACAGCGACACTGACCTCCACGTACATCACACTCAGAGCTGAGCGAACCCTGAGAATCACACTCACACGCTGCAGGAGAAAACTAAAGTTAATGAACACAAACACAACTAACAAAAACAAACCCCTTCTTAACTGACACTCACGCAGTGCGCCGTCATTAATGAGCGCTGACATGCTGGTGATGAGTTTAGCGCACGCTTCGCTCATCTGGGGACGGGACACACTCTTGGCGGTCTCGTGGCAGCGGTACCGTTCATAGTTCTGTTTCCGCGTGACGGAGGCGGGGTCACCCGCGGTAAACATCTCAAGAGAAGAGTAGCGAGGAAGAAGGGCAATCTACAGAGGGGAGGAGAACAGAAGAATTAAAAAAAAAAAAAAGAATATAATTTCCTGCGTGGAGCAAATTTAGAGATTTACTACTTACAGAGTCAACCAATACAAAGGCATTAGTGGAGCCGAGGATGCTGTTCCTGTCAGCATAACGGATGAACTCCACACGCAGTTTGTAACTCACTCCTTTCTCCAAACACACCGTGTGAGGAAGAACCACAAACCTGCAACATAAACAATGACTTAGACATTTAAATCCGCGGAACGAAAAACATGGCTGGTTTGCCTATACTTGATCATTTGTGGATGTTTTACAGACCTGGCACCTGAGGGGAGTGATACGGTTAGCTGGTCATCTGCAGGAATGGTGTTTCCACACGGACTGCTGGTGGGTATGTGGCCGGGTCTAATCACCAATACACGCACTTCCTCCCAATCCCGTGGCATCTTTAAACGGCACATAAATACATGAATATAAATACAGGTATTGTAAATACCTAATAATGTAATAATGAGGTGATATGTAGTGTCTAAATGTATGGTTTACCTGAAGCTCATAGCGAATGAGAACATCATACTCCATAGAATAGGGAATGTTGTTAATGGCAAACTCCATTGTACCACCTTCAGGCACCCGTGCAAACCCAGTGCCAGTCCATGAGGTGGGTCGGTTTGGCTGGTACTCTCTCTCCTCAAAAGTGGAACCCTTTCGGGCAGACAAGTGTGAACACAATTTCCTTCAATTTGACACTTGGGGGTTAATTGTTAAATAAATATACTATGGATGTGGTACATGACAAAGTAAATGGGTAAAAAGCAAATATTACAAGATATTACAAGATTACAAAATATTTTAAAAAGATGTCTTGATACTTACTTGACCAAATTTGGAACGTTCAGCCTCATAAATGTAGTGGTCCAGAGCCATGAAGAAATACCCAGGCTCCACCTGGTTACACTGGCGACCAATCATGTGGCTTCGACAGTGACACTGTCCTGTTTCCATTGAGCACCTGGAGACAGTCGACAATGCCATTGAAATAAATACACAATTGTTGTGTTAGTTTAATTTAATATTTGCTCATGAAAACCACGAATAAGACAAAACTAACTTGTTGTCTGTGGCTCCGCCCACATCGCAGTCACATCCTCTGCAGCCACTGGCATCATGACTCAGGGCCCAGTGTTCCGGCTGTGGGATGAGCACATAAAACACAAACAGATGTGATATCTGAAAAAAATACCATGGCAGTATACTGTGGTACAGTGATGATATCAGATGGTAATATATTGGTACCAATAAACATGTAAAATGATGTCTCATATAATACTATGGTTATTTACTGACTATCTAAATTCAGCTCTTTCCTTTCAGTCCATTTTAAGCAATGTGTAAACATACACCAGAAGCCATAAACCTCTGAGCTAAATTCAGACACTAAGCTTTACTGTAAAGGATATTTCTGTTCAGAACAGCAACAGTGGGAGTACATTATTTTCATTTTCAGGTAATCTATACCTTTTTTTTGTAAGCAGATTGTGTTTGTTGTGTATACTTTTTGTACTTTTTGTTGTGTGTCAGAGCTATACTTACCAGACATTGGTTACAGCTGTGTCCAGTAACCAGGCGTTTACAGAAGCAGTCTCCACTCACAGGGTCGCACTGGGGGCCCCCGGACACCGTACCCCTCGGGTCACATTTACACGCTGAAGCAACCAGTGAGAGGAAGTGAGAATGATTCATTATCGAGTGTAAAAATATACCACAGAAAATGTTACCACAAATAGATCCGTCTAAAAGTGCTTGCGTGTTTTACTCCCTTCTGACCTTGACTATAAAGGCCATTAGATGACTGACTGCCTAAAAAGTCATTTTTGTCACATTTTTATCCAAATGTAATTTCAATGCAACCTAGGTTAAGATCCTCAAGGGAAAGTTCACCCAAAAATAAAAATTCTGTCATCATTTATTCACCCTCATGTCATTTAAATCCTGTATATAACTCTTGGTTGTCTACACAATGGACATCAATGGGTTACCAACATTCTTCAAAATGTCTTCTTTTGTGTTTTTCAGAAGGAAGTCATACAGGTTTGAAACGACATGAGAGTAAGTAAATGATGATAGGTGATGAAAGATTTTGGAAAAACTAGTCCCATACTCTTCCTTACTGGGGGTTGAACTGACAACCTTGGGCTATTGCCCTGTACTTACGTTGGCATCCACGAGGGTCATTGGCACTGAGCCCATAGAAACCAGGCTTGCATTTATCACAGCGTGGGCCTTCAACGTAATCTTTACAGCGGCACTGACCAGCGATCATGCCCAGAGAGGGGTCATCATGCCCGTCACAAATACCGCCATTCAGAGAACCATCAGGGTCACAGTCACAGGCTGGTAAAAGTAACAGATACAGTTTATGCTTTATAATCTTATAGTAAATCATCTCTCTGAGGGTTATAATACATTCGATACTTACCCACGCAGACCCCAGGATCTCTGATATCTCTAGTTGGATCCTGGTAGTAGAAAGGTTTACATGTTTCACAGTTGCGGCCCATTGTGTTGTGAAGACAGTTGTCACACACGCCTCCGCTGACGTTCCCCGTAGCCAAATATACCGCCATGTCAAAATGACACTGGTTGGAGTGACCATTACAGTTGCATTCTGGGAAAAAGTGAGAGTTTATCATTTAAAATGTACATTTATTTATATTAATATATGTTTTGCATTAATATCTATGTATATTCTACATTATTTTAGGAATGGATCATTACTCTTGCAGGCATTAGTGTTGCGGCCCTCAGCCGGTCTCCAGGGCAGGTCATTATAAAAATCATCACATTGCTCACAGTTCAGTCCTTTTGTGTTGTGGTTGCAAACACACCTCCCGTGAACCTAGAGATGTAAGAACCACAGTCACTGAGCTGTCAGTTAAACGCTATAATATTATAATATGAACATCTCAGTCTCTAACTGTACATTTGTTTGACGGTTGCAAACCAAAAGCATCATACTCACCATGCCCTCTGTGTCACCCCTAATTCCTTCAATTGGAGCACACTCGGAGGCATGGCCATAGCAGAAGCAGTTGCCCCTGACAACCAGCTCATACACAGCATAGTAGTATTTCTCTTTGATCTCAGGGCGTGAGTCTAATAAGTTATCCCCCAGAGTGTGCAGTTTGGTGAAGTTCACACGGAGGTTAGTGATCCTCAGCTGATCTGTGGTGAAGAAAGACATTAGGGTTAGTGGGAAAAACATGATATTTGTGTGATATTGGTCAAATGTACCTCAAGATCTTTGTGCTTAAACAGACCTGCCATCAACCACATAAATCCGTCCACCCAACTCTGAGAACCTCCAACTTTTGAAAAACTTCTCTAATTCCTGTTAACCAATGACCTCTGACCCTGTCTCCTGTAAGCCATAGACACAGTCCTCAGTGGGAGGTTTGCAGTAGGCCAAGCGTGGAAATCTTTAGCAGAAGCGTTCACGGTACGCTTCACGGACACTCAACAAATTTGGCCTTGTTTGATTTATAAGGCAAAGCCAAAGAGAGCTGAGAGTGGAGTTTTTAAGTTGTGTGTGTGGCTGACCGAGGGGTTATACATCCCACAAGCTGTTTCACCCAGTATTATTATAGATCATGTGCTATGTCTGATTTGATGAGTGTCTTGGTTGGGATGTTAGGATTCACTTACTCTGAATCCTGGGACTGTATGGGTCATCGATTTGGATAGCTGGTTCTAGGACACGATAAATCACCTAAGAAAAGAAATGTGAAGAAAGGTGTATTTTTTTCAACATTCACACATTTGGCAGATGCTTTAATTCAAGGTGACTATAGTGTATACTTGTATACAAAAGAAGTGTTCCCTGAGAATCCAACCCACGACCGCACGGTTGCCAGCATCATGCTTTACCAGATTTGCATTTGTTAGGCAACACTTCACTGTTTCATAATAACTTCTCTTAACAACTTCTGCTTAACATTGTCCTCACCTCTCCTTCTGTCGACGGTTCAATGTCAGAATATCGTGATTCGCAGATGACATCGTCAATTTTGCGAAGAGGACCTTGGGAAATGCCTGGGAAGTTGGAATCACAGTCGTGAGCAAAGTAGCGGTACACCTGCCAGGTGCGTCCAAAATCTGCTGATCGCTCAACCAACATAGCGGCTGGACGGAACGTCTGCGCACAAAAACAACAAGTGAGACTAGAGCTGTACAGTCGTTGTGTTGTTCACTAAACAGGGGATTTCACTTAACCTTATTTCATTTATGCCTACAGTATGATATATGCTATGTTTATGTATATAATTCATCAATGTATTTTGATATAGATGGTTTTATTGGACGCACACGCCTGACCCGAAGTTGACTTCCGGTCTGTGCTTGTTGATCAGTCTGGGTAAAGTGCATAATAATATCACTATTTATAATTGTATATTAATATACATTTGTATTCATATTTTATTGTATATTAATTTTAATAAATACACAATTTGTCGAATGGGTCGTGTAATTTTGTCACATTTAAGTTTAGCCAAGTAACAGTTCTTATATTGGTAACCCAAAATAATACTGACTAGACATACTTTTAACTTACATTAGCTAGCTAATGTTATGTATTTGAGTTTTTTTTGTCTATGAAACCAATTTCTTACATTTAAGCTTTTTTAAGCTACATTTTTATTTTAAATGAGAAACATTTAACTGAAGTGTTTGTTGTTGCTTTGAAACCATCTATAAAAAAGACATGAATTTACTGATATAAATAGTATTAATTCGAAATACTCAAAACCTCAATCGATGTAACCCTTCATAATATTGCCATTGTAATAGTGTTAAAATAGTGTTTAATATTCAAACATGACTGGCTATATTTATTTTTGACATATTAATAAACATTCCTGAATTCCTAAATGTGCTAGAATTAGCACAAAAAAGTCATCTGTAGACCCTTGACAAAATGTTAAAATGTAACGTAAAAAACAAAACAGAGCAAAACAAAAGTCCTGAGGTGAATAATACTGAAAAAGAACTATTTTGAACTTCTTATGAAGTGAACTTGTGAAGTTTCTCACCTTAAAGGTCATGATGAGATGAGTAAAGTGAAACTCTGCCTCCAGGTCCAGCTGAAGGTAAACATCAGGCTTTCCTACACAGAGGAAAGAGTTCATGTTATACAATACTGTTCTGGGGGGAAAGCTAATATAAAACATAATGATCTACAAAAACCTCAAAATGAAAAAAATATATATTGGGTTATTAGTGTAATATTAGCAAAATCTGGAGTAAATGTGAAATATAATAGTGTCACACCCACATCGCAGCGTATTGTCCATCATCAGACACTGTAAATGAATAAGTCTCTGACTCATATCTAAAGCAACAATATGCACATCATATCATGCTAATATGTCAATGTCAGTGATTAAAGAGTGCTAGATATGCATTAGAACAATTTCATTTCCTTAGCTCTTAATTTGATATTATGGATCCGTCTTTGTCACATGACTGGTATCAAATAGAGTTCACCTGTGCTTCCCTGCATTAGCATTACAAAGCTGTAACTCTACTGCAGAAGGCCTGTATGTATGTATATACAACATGTGCTGAACGAGCCTGTGGCTGCTGGATTTAACCTGCAAGAGCTAACCGAGAGGAACAGGAAGGAAAGGGATGTTGAGGGGTACCGCAGTCGAATAGAACAAGGAGCACCGGCCAGGAGAGGTGAAGTGGAGCACATGAGGAAATGGAATCAATGGCTGTGTTTTGGCTGGAGGAGGAAGTTGTTAAGCCTCAATCCAGAGCACATGGCAAAGAGCCATTATGCAATGTACGAGTGTGTGTAGCACCTGCTTTTCTCACGTAGAACATCATACAAGACAGACAAAAACTCTACAGAACAGAACTTCCTCTCAACCCTAACATAGGGGCCGTGACAGGGGACATTTTTGAGTGCACTCATAGGGGACAACTGGTCTACTGTTCATTACTGTTCATTATACAACATTGTTCTGAAAAGTCACCAGTGCCATGACAACCATGACCAAAAATAGTGACCGTTTCTCTCACTTCGGTGTGCACACAGCAAAGTACCCAGCAAGTTAAACAATACCAATGCCACGTGCTGCCAATGCATTAAGTTCAGGAAACTGCAAGCTTGGCTTAAACAGGTCTCTATGTTTTTCAGAGTTTTGGTGCCTCTTTCATGCCTCTGTGCATCTCTTTGTTTTAATGCCAGCAGCAGACCCCATCTGTAATTATCTTTAATACTGCAGGGTTTGGGGAGTGTGTGTGTCAGGGTGAGCTTTGATAAACAGCCAAGTCAACCAACATCCTCCTCCATCCTATCCACTCTTTTACTTTCATGTACTTACTTCAGTTTTCAATACTGGCATTCATTGTAGTTATAAGAATCTCACACAAGCTTTTACATTTAAACCTAATGTGGGCTTCATTCTGTGTGCAAACTTTGACCTCTTGCTGTCTGTTATTAATAGAGCAGCATGAACATAAAGCTTCTATTAATACTATGTGAAGTGTTTTCAGTCTTTGCCAAGCAACTGGGTTTAGAGGGCTAGGAGAGGAAATCCGATTTCCTGGCACACTTATTACTTTACATTTGATACATGATTCAGTCCTCTGAGACCGAACGGATATGTGTCAAAACATCAATGCGGCACATCAGTTAAAGGGACAGTTCGCCCAAAAATGAAAAATCCGTCATCATTTAATCACCCTCAAGTTGTTCAAGTTGTATAAAATTTGAAGAATGTGGGAAAATAAACAGTTCTGGGGCACATACTGTACTATGGTATAGTCAATAGTGCCCCAGAACTGTTCGGTTACAAGCATTCTTCCAAATATCCTTCCTAGTGTTTAGCAGCACAATAAAATGTACACAGGTTTGGAACAACTTGGGGGGGGAGTTAATGATGACAAAATGTTTATTTTTGGATGAACTATCCCTTAAATTCACATGCAATAGCTTTGGTGATTTGGTGAGTATTGCAGGTTTGAATCCAGCATGCAAAGTATAAACTATTTTTTGAATATTCATTGTTAAAAATAATGACATTAGAGGGTTGAATATATCTTTTGTGCTCTCACCATTCTCAGACTGCCACCAGGACTTCTTGCGGTGTTCTTTGAAAGTGGTGATGACATTCTCAATACGGTGACTCATGGTGTTGGTTGCAGGATCATAGGACCGTCTTGAATCACAATAGAAACACTTTTTCTCCTCCTTCAAAAGGGTCAAAGGTTAGATGGGTCCGATCTTCCTAAAATACACATGAGAGTCCAATAATGTTTGTAAACGTGTGACAGTCAGTGAGCTCTCTACCTGCAGGTGGCTAACAATGCAGTAAGGTTCTCTCCTCCGCAGGCCGCAGGTGGATGACGCCTTCAGGTTCTTCTCCCGACCCACTAAGAGGTCACCGGTTGCTGGATAACAGCTTCCATAAGTACAGCCGTGAGCATGGTCAGGCTCCTGTGCGCTGGATGTCGCCAGAACTTTTAAATAGAGGGAAAACAAGATTTATTCTTAAAGAACTGGGCAGAACTGTTTGTCTCTACTGAAAGAAGAAATATTTGAACATCAACATCTTGCCAGCTTGGTCAACTAGAGCTACAGCAATTTTCCATTAACATTCAGTAAAGGCCAAGTTTCCACACATATTTCTTCTCTTAAGCTGCGGCTCTGTGAGTCTTAGGAGTACTGCCTCAGAAAGACGGACATGTTTTGGGTCTTTCACTGCCTTCCTGAGTCACATGTAAGTGAGGTCAAATACAGTTAAACTTACGTTTAATAACAGGACAGAAAAAAATGGTAAACTTAAGTGTCTGAAATAGTTTTTTATATAAAGGAAATCTTCGCCCCTTACTGTTTTCGTGAGCATTGTTTAGTTCCTCCTGATTCATTCATGAACATTCATAAAACATGTTTTAAAATGACACATAGCATGTTGTCTATTTCTTTTAAACTGGCTTAATAAATTGAAAGTGTGTTTTAAATGTAAATGTTTAAACCCAACTGGATATATAACTAGGATTAGAATAGAGTATAAAATACAAATGACACGTTCCCCAACATTAAAAACAGTAGGTGCATTAGATACATAACACTTCATGGTCATTTCATGAGGCCTTTTTACTACTAAGAAAACTTTTGTACTGGCCTTTTCTCATTCTGACAGACTGAATGTTTCAGAAAAAAAACTTTACAGCTGTCAAACATTCTTGCCAGCAACCCCCAAAAATCTACAAAAATGTTTATTAGGGTTTGGAGTTAGGACTGTCAGAAATTGAATCAATGTAAACCTAATGAACAAACAGCATTAGGAAGTGTGGTCACATGAACCAACCTGAGAGGCCTGGGAACCTCTGGTGTACAGAGTTTACAGACACTATCGTCATAGACCTTATTCTTCAACACCAGACGGCTGTGTGTCTGGAACTGATCCATCTCTCACCATCTCTCACCACTTTACCACCACACACCCAACCTTACACCTGCACATACAGCAACACACCTGTACACCTACACAGATACCTGGCACCAAAATCCTAAAGCATCTCGGCAAACTGCACTAGCGGTTGTAAAAAATAAATATCTAAACATAAGGGGAAAGCATTTCTATTCTATTTCCTATCTTCCAGATACACCAACTGAGCAACGACAAATCTGGCACTGGTATTACATTTAATCTCTCTGGCAATGGGCTGACCCAGGATATGGTGAGAAAGAACACACAGGCTGAATTATGGGAAGCTGTGTCTGCTTCAACTTCCTCTGTTAAATACACACGGCTTGAAATGACACAACAGGTGGCTGGAGGGACATAACGTTATGGATGCCGGACAAGATGTTACTTTTAAAAGATATTAAAAGGATGGATCATCCAAAAATAATATTCTATCATCATTTATTCACTCTCTTGTTGTTAAAAGTCTGTACTGTATGACTCTTTTAGCCACTTTGTAAAAATACTTTCAGATCAGGTTGGAAAGGTATTAAACTGGGTAAAAAAAGTTGATAAAAGTTACCCACAAGGCCACAATTCATTTTCAATTACAGCTTGAGCAGAACAGACAGCTGTCATGTTGTTACCATGTGGCCTGGTTTAACATGTGCCCAGCTTTTAAGGCCTAGACTAGGTTTGGTTAAGAAAAGCTGCCCTTCAGTCTGCCACTCTCAGCTCCTGCCTTACATGGACAAGCTCACAGGAATGTGGGTGGACAGCTGGCAGGGCAGGAATACCTCTGAGTTAACAAAGACCTGCTGTTGCCTTACTGTACTCTTACAAGACCCCACAGCTTAGTTTGGGCAGAAAAACTTCAAAATGTACAATGTGCCATATGTGTTGTGCAGATGAATAATTATACAGCAGATGGTTCATTACATTTGGTAAAGATTATGTTTTTAGCCCCCAAAAATGAATGTTGACTTAACAAATCTTTCTCTGAAAGCCTTACAAATCTTTAGAGAACTATAGTTTGAAAAATGAACATATATTTTTCTATATATTAACTGTCAATTACATTTGAATATATATAGATTAATATATTAATCTAGATTTTGATGTTAATTACAATATAATACAATATATTCTGAATAATAAGGAATTACTGCTTTTTATATATTGACAAACATATGTACTTAGCTCCAATATATGAAAATGTAGTTTTGTTTAAGGGTTATATAGACTTAGTGTGCCTTAAATATTTTTGAGTTAACATGCATTAAGAGAGGGGCAGACAGGTAGAAATATAAATTTAGTTCAGTTGATTCTTTTTAATTCTTGCTATATGAATGGGGGGGGGGATGGGGGGTTGTTTGGGAACTCCAGATAAGGTTCACTGACTTCACTGAGAATAGACACAATGTGTACAGTGAAGCCTGTAGTAGGGCAGAGTGTGTTATCTATATCTCTGAACACACAGCCACAGTGACTGTAGATGGGGCATTTCCCATCATGCTTTGTGGTGTCCTGTTTGTACGGCCTGAGTTAATCTCCATTATGACCCACAGGATGAGACAAAAAGAAAGTCTCTCTCTCTCTCTCTCTCTCTTTCTCTCTCACACACACACACGCACGCACGCACACACACACACACACACACACACACACACACACACACACACACACACACACACACACACACACACACACACACACACACACAGTCATTTTTTGTTTTTAATCATAAATAATCTTTCAGTAAATGTAATTTATCTCCCTGTCTCTCTTATCTGAAGTCTTCCATTTCTGATGGTTTGGGTTTGGCACAGTGTGTCGGGTACAGTTTATCACAGCTGGGAGTCTGCTTTGTTCAAAAGCTGGACACCAGCTCCACTTTTTCATTTTTGCTTCTCAGCTTTCAGAGGTGGATTGTTCTCCGCCGGGGAAGGCAGAGAATCACCTCCTTGTGTCTATCTCTATCCCCAGAGTGTAATTCTAATCTTGGGGAGTGTTCATTGGACGGGTAGGGAAAAAGTGACACTAACTCACTACATTCTTCAGCAGCTGAGTGACAGAAAGCAGCCGGTCACGTCCTAAATAGTCTTTTTTACAGTAGGAGGACAGAATAACACAAATACTGACAAAGGAGCAAAAGACACTAACTCAACTTCTCATGTCAACAGCTCTATTCCTATTTCCTGTTTTGATCTTGTTTCGGCTTAATGCAGAGACTCATTTCCTTCATTCGTCCACCTGCTGTCGGAATGGAGAATATTTTATCAGAGGTAAAAATCCTCTAGGGGAGGGGAGGGGATCTGAGCTGATATGGATGGATAGAAGCCAGAACTCCTGTGTGTGCCATCAGACCCTCTGACCGTTCCTGTGATACAGCTTCTAAAAATTCAATCCCAGGCCAGCACACAAGGTCCCCGGTGTCTCCACATGCATGAGTGATTGTGGTATCTGCTACAGTGGCCCAACCCCAAAATATTTGGACACTCAAACCACAAATAAAAATGTCATTGCATTAGTTACAAAAATAGCAAACCAAATTTAAAACAAATGGTGCTGGATTGTCTCTCAGCACTAACTACACAGAAATGCAATATAACATAAATATGTCTTCAGAGGTGTATAAAGATGATACATAATGTAAGTAACCTGGCTGCCTTAAAATTTTGAGTTCATTCAACTTAAAAAACTAATGAATTTCATACAAACTCGTTATGTTAACTAATATATTTAAGTTGAATTAATTCAACATTTTAAGGCAGCCAAGTTACTTATTTTTTTAAGCTGAACCAACATTTATTTTTTACAGTGTGGACCTTTAAATGTTTTTGGGTGAACTATCCCTTTGACAACAAAGTGTTTATTATTGAAATTATTGAAAGTGTATCAATATGTATGAAAAAGTGTTCAATACATATATATATATTTTTTTTTACATTTTAGCATTACTTACATATACAGAAGAACGCAGACAATCAGCACAACAATAGTCAGTTTATAAAATATTAATCAATAAATATTTTGTGTCTTAATTTTGTCTCATATACACTTTTAAAAGGTGATGCCATAGAAAAAACATTTTTGGTTCCACAAAGAACCATTCAGTTGAAGGTTCCTTCAAGAACCATCTCTTTATACCACCTTTTTATAATCTGAAGAACCTTTTTTGCCATGAGGAACCTTTTGTTTATCAGATGTTAAAGGTTCTTCCTTAAACCATTTAGACAAAAAAGATTCTTCTATGGCATCATGAAGCACCTTTGTTTTTAAGAGTGTATAACACAATTGTACAATCAAATAATATTTTATAAATAAATGACACTTAATTTTGGGATACAGGGGACATATGAATAAAATGTAAATGTGTCTCCCTCACTTTACTGGGCAGGTGTGTATACTATACAAATACACCTCTGTTAAATGGCAGTATTTTTGGGGCTGCTGTGTATGACTTTCACATAGTTCTAACTACTGTCACAGTCTTGTCAAGAGCATCTCTGTAATGATGATATAGCATTCAGAGTCAGATTGTGGCCAAATGTGAAATATAGAGAATAGATGACTGCTGCTGCTGCTTGCTGCCTTTCTTAGCGTGTTTATTTTGGCAGTTTGGACGTTCGTCTGACAAGAGGTATTTGTTGCTATTTGCAGCCCACAGCTCAGTCTCTCAGTCTGCTCTCTCCTCCAACCCTGCTGGTATTTCCAGCTCGCGCACATCCACGTACACCCCTCATGATGCCCTCTGCCCTAACCCTTCAAGCCAAACTATTGATGACCAGAGAGATCCATTCACAATGAAACTTTGTTGAGATCACCATCTACTCGATACCCATTCAAGTCAAGTATGAATATATGAATATGAATTTCAAAGTGACTGTCTATGTTTTTGTGAGCTTTATATATCTTTCCTCCTGAGGTCCAACATGCACATGGTATGAGCAGAAACAAGGCCATGTTAAAATGACATGAAGTAAACACACTAGAGATTCATTATCATATGAATGATCTATTGAAACAGCCTTGGAGACATTGGAGGCACTGTGCCAGCTTATTAAAAATGATGTTCTGTTGAAGACAGGTACAGCTGAGCACGAATTATAATGCACTGCACACCTTCTCCTGACCCGCACGAGAGATCATTCTCCAGTCTGTTAAAGTACTTTATATCCTGTCAATCACTGAAGGGGTACATATGGAGGTATATGCAGCTGTAATACACATTCAGATATACCATGAGACACGACATACAAGGCCAAGAGATGCAAGGCGTGCAGAATAGAACGGAAAAACAATCATATAGTTATGATCAAAATGCCCATCCTCAAAACAACCCAGCATCCACTACAGTTCACAACATGCACTGATAATGTGCTTTGTCCAAAGGTGCATGTTGAGACTAAAGCCAAGCAGATGGTTTATTCTGTGTGGGGTGTCAGGTTTACGGTGAACAACTGCTTTTTTAATGACACAGAAGAACAGCCAAAACTCTGTGTGAGAGAACAGGTCTGATTTTAGGCCAGATACTACCAAATATAACACACGCAAGCCTATGGAAGACACACTAGTTTGTCAATTTGATGTTATGTCTGAGGGATAATGTGTGAATATTTCATGTGATTAAATATTTATTTAATTCTGTACTGTAGCCTGGCATTTCTTCCCCTTTGCAAACAAAGGGGTAAAATCTTAGCTCTCTCATATGAATAGACATTTTTCATTCCTATCCACCCCCTTTATTTACCATGTCTCAATTCTAGGTTTTGATGCACTTTTGTAATAGAGTTCAGGGTTTTGAGGTGTTGGGCAGAAACAGTGTAGCTGAACACTGGGGGATGTATGATCTCACCACACATCAATAGAATAAAAAAACGTTTCAAGGCAAATAAGAAGAAAGAGATTGAAAGCTGAAGAGTCAAAAGATTTTTGAAGTTTCCTCTTCTCACAGTGCACCAAAGCTTTGCCAGGAGCAAATAATCAACAAAGATTCTGTAAGCGTTTACATGTTGCTTTCATCAAGTCCATGATGCATGTGTGAATGAACTAAACACTTTCTAAATTAAAACTGAATAGAGTATCGCAGAGATTACGCAGTTTTGCACTTCCGGTTCCATCCCCCTAAAGTGGGTTTTTGGTAAATTACCTAAAATAAAATCTGTGGTTAACAAAACCTCCAAATATTTTCATGTTTCAATCTATGACATAAAACACATCAGATATAACCTGCTTATGATTTTTTTTTAAAGGTTTTAGTGTGTCTTAAAAATGGCAGTTGGTAACAAGATGCAAATGTGACTATACATCCTAAAAAGTAATTGCGCATATAAATCTCAAAAACCAGGGAACACGTTTTAAATAAAGTTTAAAAAGTTGTCAGATGCTTGGTGGTGATGATGTTAGTCTGTTTATAGCCTCATGTTAGCTTTATACTTCTAGCTATTGGCTTGAAGAGTAACAAATGTTGAAAGTGAAAGTGACCTATTTTTTTTGTCAGATATGGTGACCCATACCCGAAATGTGACCTCTGCATTTAACCCAACCAGTGAATAGTGAACACACACACTTCAAGTCGTGAACACACATACACCGGGGCAGTGGGCAGCTAACACTGCAGCGCCCGGGGAGCAATTGGGGGTAAGGTGCCTTGCTCAAGGGCACGTCAGTTGTTACCTGCCGGTACTGAGAATCGAACCGGCAACCTTCTGGTTACGAGTCCGACTCTCTAACCATTAGGCCACAACTGCCCCCGTAGTTGTGGCCTAATGGTAAAGATTATCTTGACAGTCAAAACACGTAAAGATCATAAACGTTTTTTAACCACAGATCTTATTTTTTGCGATCCTCCAAAAGTCTATGAGAAAAATGCATTCGACTGAGGGAACCAGTGCGTTCTATAAAGAACCTTTAACATCTGAAGAACCTTTCTGTTTCACAAAAGGTTCTTTGTGATGAAAAAAGGTTCTTCAGGTTATAAAAAAGTAAGAAAGAGATGGTTCTTTAAAGAACCTTAGGCTGAATGGTTCTTTGTGGAACCAAAAAAGGTTCTTCTATGGCATTGCTGTGAAGAACCTTTTAAGCACCTTTATTCTTAAGAGTGTACATGCCAGAGCACCATCAGTGTTTGTGAACACTGTGACCCAAGTCACACGATCCGTGTACAACAAGTTCAAAGGCCTTTAAATGAAACTCGGACAGGCTGTAGTCTATAATGTGACTAGAACTAAACCAGAGCATCTCATCTCCCTCCCACACTGCTGCTCCTTTCATTAAAGCATTACCAAAAATAACACTCCCACTAGTCTCATCACCGCTCTTGCTCTGACATCTTTACGTTCTCCACAGCTCCACACGTCAGCTTTATCAATCATCTCAGACAGAGCGGCTCCTGCTGAACCCTACGGCCCATTACCTACACAAACTCACAGTGGAGGAAAGCCGGACAGTAACGCTAAATGATGCAGAAAGCCACATGAGTGTGTAAATCCACAGTGGAGAAAGTGGTTTAATGAGTGAGCCTGTTAAAGCAGAGGAACTTCAAGACTATGTGTACAAAATTAAATAGGCTAAAAATATACAAAGTTTATATACACACTATTATAATCTTAAATTATTTAACTTGGCAATACAGTACACATTTAAATGAGTTACTATGTACATAAGAAAGTTATAGGATCTGTGGTTCTCTGATCCAGACGCAAACACATCTTAACTCCTTATGTGGTATCAAAATAAACTAGGTTTATCGAAATGACAATAAACAAAACGAGGTGTTTCATTTTCAAACAGTAATGCGTAAATAATGTCCTCTTATGTTTAACAAGTTCCGTCATACAAAATATGTCTAAAATAGAGGCATAGAAAATATAACTGCACACGTAACAATGTACAAACACAGTTACACTAGAAGGCGATTGCATGATACCGTATATTGAAATATATTGACTGCACTTAGCCAAAGCAACACATCGCATTAATGTTTATGATCCACTTCTGTCACACTCACCACAGATGAAGAACAAGAGAAATGCGCGCATGGTCCTTTATTCTCCTGTGCTGTGGCGCGCCTATAAAAACGTGAAAACTTCATAAATCATTATACAGATAACTACTGGACATTCAATAATACTCAATAATACAAATAATAATATATAAACATGCTTATTTATATTGCATTATATTTTTATACAAGCGATTACTCACGTTTGTTTAGATTATTCTCAATAGTCAGTCTGCTGTTTACTATAAAGCCATGAGATGATAAGCGCCACAGACTTTCAGCGCTATCAAAATCACAGACGGACTTTCTGAAGTCTTGTTACAGCTGTGTGAACGACAGATGGAAATCACGAACTGGATTTCATCCAGAAGCGGAGCGGAGTTACACCACAGTCCTCGGACACCATCAGTGACTCTGTTAGAATGAAATCCACTTCACTTTTCCAGAGAGCCTGAATGCGCGTATAATAAACAGCAATGCGCTCTCTCGAGAACTGAATTGAACGACTCCCATCTACTGCTACAATTACAAATAAATCAAACGTTATACAATATCACATTTATTGTTTGAAATACATTCAAGTTTAGGGAAGCTTACCGGGTTTTTTTTTATGTAAAAGTAGTAAACGAAGCTGTTGAACACATACTTTTAACTTACGTGAATATTTCAGGGTAGGTTGATTTTTTACAGCATAGTAAAGGACTACCAAGTCAGATCAGTCAAGAGAAATGTGCTGTAAATAAGAAAGCTGTAACACGTGATTGAAAAGATACAGATCTTTAGCCAAACCACCGATGCAAACACAGAGAGGATTAACTTTACTCGTCATAAATGAATTTATCCTGCCTGACAGACTCAGGTTCAGTGAGGTACAGATGAGGCTGTAAAGATGTAGGCAAGAATTTAAAGCTTACATTTTGTAAACTCGCAAAATATGCTGACACTCCCGAATAAGCTTTAAAATTGTAAACACACGCCTTTTGTCCCAGTTTGTTTTAGTTATTAGAACCGTATTTTTCTTCATCCTTTATCGCCCTCTACCTGTAGTTTTGATGTACTACATACATATTGGCCTTTGAATAACTTCTCAACGTCAATACATGAAAACAACAATCGCTTTTCGAGTCCATATTATAGGTATTTAATGCATCCATATGTTCTTGCTCAATATAGATAAACATTATATGAAGATAGGCACAATGTGTGAACAAATGCATGTGTGCAATAGCTAGTGTAGGTTACACAGCAATGGTCTGAAATTGAATACAAATGACACTTCATGTTTCATTCCAAACCTTGTCATCAATTTGATAAAATATGTTTTTTATGACTGAACACTGAAATGTTTTAGGTCCTGTGTTTATATAAAAAAAATAGACATTTTATCACCGTCAGATATTGGCACAATACATGCAACTGTTTACCACAATCTCTTTTACATTTTTCAATAAAGTATACATTGTCATTTTAGACAACAATTTCAACATTAAAATGCCCAATTTCACAAACTGGTCTTTTATATTAAAGTTTGGATATTCTTAATATCTTTAGCAGGTCATTTGTAATTTTAAACAGCAATATCTAATTCTCGCTGTAGATTCAGATTGGCTGTAGTTCAGTATCTCTACTGACAGTTGTTGTAGCTCATGACTTTTTTGCGGATGAATTCTTTGATTTCTGTAACATTTTTCTCCAGATCTGCCAGTTCATCCTGTTGCTGCTGCATCCTCTGTTCATTCTTCTGTAACTTCCTCTCCAGTTCTTCAAAGTAGGAAAACAAAAAAGAAAAGGATGAGAAACAGCCAGAGTACAGAAGCAAATGATGCAAACTAACAAAGTCAAACAACTCAGATGTACAGTGTTCACGATGCATGTTGCATGTTGAATTTAATGATAAACAACGTCAGTACGAGTCAAGATGTCTGAATGATTTTCCAAGTTTTAAGTGTGACTTTAAACAAGGTTTAATACAGTAGTGCACATACTTTTGAGGGTTTCCATGCCCTTGGTTGCTTTCTTGAGCAGTTCCTCTGCCTCTTTTTTCATGTCTGTGGCTTTCTGGTTAACATTTTCATCTGCCCCACCCAGAGCATCCACCTTCTCCTTTAAATCTTTATACAGATTCTCAGCATTGGTTAGTTCCTAAGAAACACAAAAATAAACATTAAAAGCGAATGACAAAAGTATTAAAGTCACATCAATGCATTTGGCAGAAGCTTTTATCCAATGTGACGTACCTCTTGAAGTCCAGCTGCCTCTAGAGTAGCATTAGCTGACTGAGCCTTGGCATCTTTTGCCTTCTCTCTGTTCTGCTCAGTTTTATTCTTTAATAACTCCACTTCATGAGACAAATTGGCCAATCGCATCATCACATCCATCTGACTGTTGTTTAGATCTAATAGTTTGTTGTCAACCTGGATTTATGTGGTAGATGAAAAAATATAAGGGAGAATATCAGATTATATAGGAATGTTTGGCAAACACAAAGTACTTTACATACATTAACTTTAAGTTTGAAGCAAAACAGCATCATGGTTACACACACGCACAGACACAGATATGTTTGTACCGTGTTTGTGATGTTCTGGGCAGTGTTCAGGTTCTCCAGAGCTGTGTTCAGTACATCTTCAGCTTTCTTTATGGCTGCCTGAGAGCTTTCAAGTGCCTCTTTAGTTCCATTTATATTGTCAGTCACTGTCTCTGCTTGTGCACTGTGCAAAAACACACACACAAGTCATTTGCTGTATATACTGTAGATTTCTGTAAAAAGAAAACTACATTTCCTCTCTCTTCTTACCTGGCGTTTTGTGCTCTTTCGAGCAGATCATTGACTTTGGCAAGATGCTGGGAGGTTTGGTTGAACACACCCTCCACGTTGGTGAGGTTGGCAATGTTGTCTTGGATCTGCTGGACTATGTTGACAACCACCGTCCTGTTGACTGGAAGGGTGATGGCCAAAACCTGCTGCGCCACCCTTTCTATGCTTTCTGGATCAGCTCCCTCCTCTATATACATCCACATTAGTATTACAAACATTTTTTATGATTTTAAAATAACGTTATAATTTCATTAAACTTATTTGACATATACTATATTGAATCACAATCGTATAGGAGTTCCACGTGAATAACTGACCCATCAGAAAGTCTCTGATCTTCTGAATGAATTCTTTCAGTTTCTTGTTGGAGTTCTCAAAGAGTTCCTTCTTGCTCTGAGCTTTATCAAGAGTGTCCTTTGCTTGCGTCTTCACGTTCTGGGTGAGTGTAGCGACGTCTTGAAGCTGAAAGGAAGGTAGAGATTACTCACACTAATTTCACAAGCAAGCGCACACTTGTACAGGTTCAAACAAACACCTGTTTACCTTTTTAACCATTGTTTGTAATTCTTCACTGGCAGCAGTCAGGTTCGTCCGAACATCATCTGCGCGGTCCAGAGCCGTCACTGATGCACCAACAGTTCCTTTACATCCTCTTCCTCCACACTTCAACACACCTTCACTGTCACGGCAACCAGCACCACCACATGGGCTATCTGGACAGCTGCTGTTTGCATGAGCATTGCCATGACCGCCACAAACCTTAAAGCATAAGATAAACATCTCACTGATCATATAAAGACATTATTATTTCTGTAAAAAACAAACACGGAACAAAGTACAGTATGAAATAAATTTAAAATGTAACGTACAACTATGACTCAAATATTTAACTCTTTCTTTTTTAAATGGCTTCGCTATGTAAGCAACTCTTTTGTAAGCAACTTTTTGTAACGATACTTAACTATCCACATCAATACAAAAGGTGTTCCATGTTTTTTACCTTGTTGCTTAGGCGCTTGACCTTTTGCTCCATCTCAAGCGTTTTTCCGTCCAGCTCAGACAGAGACTTATTGGTGGCAGCGAGTGTACGCAGAAAGCTGTCCTTCTTCTCTTTCAGCAGGTCTTCGGTACGATTGCGTGTGTCTTGAGACTGCTCCACAGGACTCTCGGGTCCATATACAGACGCATTACAGCGGAGCTCGGAGTTCAGTGAACTCTGGTAATATTTGCGCACATTCTCAAAATTCTCTGTAGAAGGAAATGACAAAAACTATGAGCATTAATTGAAGGTTTCAGAGAAATTATTAAAAATATAGAAGTTGAGTTGCTCAAAACCAGGCCCATGACAAAAAAGAGGAAAGAAAGAATCACAAGTGAGATCTTTTTAAAGGGACAGTTCACCCAAAAATAAAAATCTGTCATCATTTCCTCATCCTCAAGTTGTTCCAAATCTGTATAAATGTCTTTGTTGTGAGGAACACAGAGACAAAAATCTGGAGGAATGCTTGTAACTAAACAGTTCTTGGCCATTATTGACTACCATATGAAGAAAAATGACAATGGTAGTCAAAAGTGCCCCAGAATGGTTTGCTTTCCTACATTCTTCAAAATATCTTCTTCTGCTTTCAACAGAACAAAGACATTTATAAAGTAATTTTTCCTACTCTGGTAGTCAATGGTGGCCAAGAACTATTTTTTGTCTGGGTGTTCTTCATAACAAAGACATTTATACAGATTTGGAACAACTTGAGGGTGAGGAAATGATAACAGAATTTTCCTCCATACTTTTCATGTATTTTAATATGACGTGGGTAAAACAAACATTATTGTGTGTATTTGGTATAATACAGTGTGTATTTGGGGTAAAATACATTATACGGTGTGCTCTGATTGGCCAGCTACCCAGTGCGTTGTGATTGGCCGAATATCGCAAGCATGTTTTGGAAATGTTACGTCCCTTACCATATTTGGAACATCAGATTTTATAGCATGCAACAACACTACAGCGAGAAAAGTTGCACATTTTTTATTTGCCTATACATTTGGGCGGTGTTATTCAAAGCTTCCATACACTGACGTAGTAGTGTTTATATGAGCCATTTTCGCCAGGTCTAGATGAGCCTCCGCTTTTAAAAAGAACATATATTTTGGTTTGAGACTTTACATTTTGCAATTTTAAGTGTCTAATATATGCATGAACAACACCAAACATACAGGAAAACACAAAATCGTGACCTCTTCAGCAGAGTTTTATTGTAATTCCAAAGTTGACTTACATCTAATATAAAAAAGCAAACAAACTTATATTCAACTGTATTACCTTTCAACCCAGCAGTGAGGTAGTTCTCCAGCTGTGTGCGCATTTGTTTAAGTGTATTATTCAAGTCCGTCAATTCTCGCTCCAATGCCGTTAGATTTTGTTTCAGAGCATTGTCGTGTTCTGCCGTCATGTTAAGCTCCCGAATCACACCCATCAAACGCCCATCGGTAAAAGCTATCTCAGCTCTGAGGCGAAGATCAGAAATTAAATTAATTCAACTACAATTAATTAAACCGAATGCGCTGTCACCTCCTGTATACGGCCTTTACCTCAAGTCATCAATGGACTGGCTGATTAAGTTAAAGGTTCCCTCTCTGTCTCCATCTCGTATCAGATCCTGAACCTGCGCCAGCTTCTTCTCCAAGTCCCGAATTCGGGCATCGCTGATGCCGGGCACCTCGCCCTTCTCTACAATCCCGGCAATGACGTACTTCATATGGGCCAAATCCCGGCGGATCTGGCACATGACATCATCCCACAGGTGGAAGCAGGTGTGGCAGGGAACACATTTGGGGAAGGTTCCTATAAAGCCACGTGCGCACTCGTCACAGTGACGTCCGGCAGCTCCGTCTTTACACTGGCACGCTCCTGTTAAGCGGTTGCACTGAGCCATCTCTGAACCCAGCTGGTTGCAGTTACACTCTGTACAGAGGAAGACAGAGTAAAGTAAGGACTAATGATCTGGAATAGAGAAGAACTGATTTATATAGAGAAAACACTGTGAGTGTGCAAAACTCACCCTCACATTTTACACTGGGATCACCCCAGTGGAACATCTCACACTCATTGCACCGCCTCCCTCCAAAACCTGTCTGACACTGACACTGACCGCTGAACTATTAGCATAAAAAACAGAAGACAGAAAAAACAGGAGAGATGAGGCAAACGATAAGTACACATCTGAAGACAATCCCTGTGATATGTGACCACAGATCATACTGTACCATGTTGCAGTGGGTGCTGAGGGCGTTTGGATGTGGGCATCCGCAGGGCTCACATCCGGCCTCTGAGCCGAAGTTCCAGTGGTTGGAGGCGCACTGGTCGCAGTTGTGGCCCATGATATTCGCTTTGCAGGGACATTGGCCGGTGCGACTATCACAGTGACACACTCCATCAGTGCAGTATGCTTCTAAAGTGCCCGCGGTTACACAAGTGCACCCTGCAGGACAAGACGACAATTCAGAATTAGTTTTAAATACACACTATTTGGATAAAATGCTTGAAAGATGCTTCATATAAAGCGTAGAGTTACTGTACTCACGCCTGCAGTCCTGGGCAAGTGCGTTTCCATAGTAACCGGGTTTACACTCGGAGCAGGACCGGCCTCCTGTGTTATACAGGCATTTAAGGCATTGGCCGGTGCGTGGGTCACATGACTCAGGGTCCAGGGGATCAATATTTCCACTGCACTGGCACGGGCGGCACGACCCGCCGGTCTGCTCGGGGTTACCGTAGTAACCAGGGGCGCACTGATCACAACGTGGACCTAAGAGAGGTCAAAGGTGAATCACCTACTTAATGGAAATCTCAGTGTTATAGTTATAGTAACAATGTGGTTGAAATCATTTCTTTCTTCTGCGTAACACAATCGAAGATATTTTGAAGAGTGTTGGTAACCAAATAACATTGGCACCCATTTATTTCATGGACACAAAACCATTTCTCAATTCTCAAAATCTTCTTTTGTGTTCCACAGAAAACAGGCTCATACAGGTTTTAAACAACATGAGGGTAAATAAATGATACAAAATCATTACTTTCATTTCTTTAAATATTATAGTTCATAATTTACCTGCAAATCCTTCACTACATTGGCAGAGAATCTGGTTGGAAGAATAATCAGCATGACACGATGCTCCATTGGAGTGTCCACTGTCTGGATGGCCTGGACACGGGCAGGGTCGACAGTGCTCGCCAGAACCCAATGATGGGTTACCGTAGAACCCATTCATACAACTATAGTTGGAAAGTACAGGACACTGAATATACTTATGTACAAGATTAACCATCTTCTACCTGTAAGTTGTCACGCTATTTTTTGTCATTTAGTTGTCTAGCTCTAGGTTAAAGGTCGATATGTTTTACACAGCAATTTTTGTTTTTTCAGAGTCAATCTTACCTGTCACACAGCTGTCCTAATGTGTTGTCTCTGCAGTCGTAGCATTCACCTGTTTCAGGGTCACAGCTCTCAGCATGTCCATTACACTGGCACGGCCTGCAGTTGGGGAATCCCCATTGACCTGGCTGGCACTCCGAGCACTTACGCCCAATCGCTCCATGCTGGCATGGACACTGGCCTGTCACTGGGTCACACTGATGTCCCAGAGACCCCTGTGAGTGACAGTCACATACTGTTGCAAAAAAAGAAAAAGAGGTCAAGAATGATGAGAAGTGTGTAAAAATCATCTATGATTTGCTCTCTTCGACAAAGCCATGTTTAATTTTTCTATAAATATAATGTTAAAGTATATGACTCTGCACATTTATATTAGTATGTATTACTACATATTTGTACTACATATACTGCATAAAATGTTTCTTACCAGTGCAGCCATTTGGGCCAAATCCGAATGTCCCTGGTGCACATTGATCACATGTACGCCCAATAACATTGGGTTTACAGTGACATTGACCTCCAACTTTGTCACATTTTGTACTCAGGGAACCCTGAGGGTCACACTCACATGCTGCCCAAATAGAAAAGTTTCAAATATTACAACAAGTAAAAAAAATCTGAAAGCAGTATGAGATTTTCATATTCATCTGAAGGATGTTGTTTGTTGACCTTCTTCACTGTGTGACTCACCCAGGGCACCGTTGTGAATGATAGCTGAGATGCTGCAGATGAGGTTCGTGCACGACTCGGCCAGCACAGGCATCGGCATGGTCATGAAGGAATCCAGACACATGTACAACTCCATCTCCAGGCGTCGACGCTCATCTGGGCCATCGTTTCCTTTGAAACCTTGAAGCTCTTCATACTTGGGTACCAGCACAAGCTGTTAAGATAGAGAAAGAAAGAAAGATTACAATTACACAAGATCACCATTATAACTACACCAACAGGGGGCAGTGTTTGTATTCATTGTGTTTAGGGAATTCATCTTTTTCAATAACTTTTATAAGTGACTGAGAATGGTAAAAGGAGAGAATTCATACAGAGTCTATGAGGATGAAGGCCGTGAGATGTCGGTGAGAGACAGCATGACGCTGGAAACGAATGGAAAGCACATAGCGGTTGTTCGGCTCGAAGCAGAATGGCCTCGGCATCTGAATATACCTGGCAGGAGTTATAAACAAGGATACACGTTGTAATACAAATTCTTCATTTGCCGTTTCAAATAGAAATCCGATAAAACACACACACACACACACACACACACACACACACACACACACACACATTTGATTTGTGTCACAATCAAGTTACATCAACCAATTTATAATAATTAACTGTAAATAGTTGAATCAGTTAAAGACCAACAGAAAAGTTGACAGTGACTGAAAGCAAAACATGGAGATTCGCAAAATACACAATCTCAAACACACTAATATGGTGTGACTTTGTTGGGCTTGTGGTTCAGTTTGAGCTCTGGCTGGTAATCGGTTCTGCCTAAGGCCACCACAGCAGAACATAAGCCTGAGCTGCTCAGATCACAGGGGTTGCCAAGTCCTCAGTTTTCCCATGGAAATTGACTACTTTTAAACTTATAACAGTGACATTAAAATATATATTTTAGGTATAGTTGTAGCATATTTTGAGTTTGTTCTGGGGTCATTGGGCATAGTTTTGATTTGCCATTAGGCTGTTTTTTATGCAGATCTGGCAACCCTGCAGATCAATAACACAGCACTGGTGAATGGTTTTTAAATTAAACTCTTCACAAAGTATTTTTGCAACTACATTGAGTTGGTACAAAAATATTGAAGTGAAAGTAGCCCACCACCCTATACACACACAATATTTAGATTGGTGGTTTTGGATTTTGGAGATCCCACCCATCTTGAACATTTGAATATATCCTTGCACAACATTCCAGAGTAATGCTGTTCATGTACAGTACACACTGTTGCAACATTCACCTATTCTTGCCAGTGCCAAAAAGCACATTCTCCTTCCTGGTGTTTGTTTACAGGTACTCCAGTTCTTCCACAGTGAACTTCCTGAACCCACCCGCCTCTCCTTCCTACTCTTCCTCTCATTAACCTTCTCTGACTTTCTCTCTCAGTCATTATTCTAGTTTTTAATATACTCAGTGTTTGCACAAGGGGACATGCAGCTTCTGACCGAGTCTAATTTGCCCAGCAGCCAGCTCCTGCATTCCCTGAGCTTTGGGACAAGGCCAGAAATGAGATTAGAGTCTGATTACAATGGCACCTAAAAACTCTGCCATGTAGGAAAATGATCAAAACAACTACAGTTTCTCATGAAGCGAGGGAAGGCTAGACAAGGGGAAAAACAGTACACTCTTGCAAAAGTCTGCACTTGTAAAAGTATGCATGATGTGATAGCGGAGAATTGTGAATGAGAGTTGGCATCCAAAAAACAAAAACGTTCAAGACATATGAACAAATAGGCAAGCACAGACACAAATAACACAAAAACACATTACCTCCTCTGATGGGGCATTGTAACTGTGTACAACTGCTCTGTTGGCAGCATGTTTCCACAGCGAAGACTAGTAGGCAGATTCAGAGATGTGACGCTAACTATAGCTTCCCAGTCCTCTGCAGACTGAATATAAACAAGCAGATTATTATGATTTAAGGGATAGTTTACCCCAAATATAAATTCTATCATCAATTTTTCATCCTCATGTGGTTCAAAACCTGTATATGACTTTTTCTTCTGTAAACATAAAAAAGATATAGTGAGAAATGTCTCGGTGGATGTGTCCACTCCACACAATGGAAGTCAATGGGGGCCAATGTCGTTTGGTTACCAACGTTCTTCGAATATATTCATACAGGTTTGGAATGATATGAGGGTGAGTAAATGATAAAAGGATTCTCATTTTTTAATAAACACCTCTGGCTCGTAACGGATCATGATGTCATATTCCATGGCGTAAGGAATGTTACTGATGGTAAACTCAAGGCCAGCGCCATCTTTAACCCGAGCAAAGCCTGGCCCTGTCCATGTGACCATCTGACCCGGCTGTCTCTCTCTGTGCACTGTGCTCACACTGGGCTGAAAACACACACACACACAGATTTATATTAAACTACAGCTCTTTAATGAAAGGTAACTGCTATGATTGAGAAAGGCCAATGTTATTTCTTAAACTCACAGTTTGCTGCAACTGGCGAATGCGTCTCAGTGCTGCCCTCTGTTGCTGAGCGGTGGCGATGCGACGGTGACGGCGATGTCTTCTGAGCTGATTGTTCAGATGCTGCACACAGTCGGTCTCAGCTTGAGGCCTCACCTTACCCTAAACAACAACCACACATGTTGACTTAACTTTAATCTTGTTAATAATGTTTTTATATATGAGATGACAACAATGTACTGCTGCATACTGTCTCATATTGTTTTTTAAATCGCAAGAATTCCACAATATGACAATCGTCCAAATATCTTTCTCTGTGTTCACCAAAACAAAGAAATGTATACAGATTTGGAACAACTAGAGACTGAGTGACAGAATTTTTTCTTTTTTGTAAACTATCCCTTTAAATACCCAGTCTAAATATTGTTTTGATCTGTTTTAGACTGTGTGAACCAGACAATGCTAGTGTTTGTGTATATATGTGTGTCAGGCATTAATAACTCTGTCTGACAGGTTGGCATCTCTGCTGCTCTCTGATCTTATTCTGGGTCACTTCAGCCATGGACTTAAGGCAGAATTTTGCAGTTGTGTGTGTGCGCTACAGGGATTCTGTGCAACCATCATTGTGAAAGTCAGCAGTATCCAGAAAGTGTACGACACCTTCACACCCTTTACTATACTAGTAGAATGATAAACTGTAGAAATAACCCACAATTTGACACAATCAGCATTTATTTACTTTTCTGGAAAAATGAACCCAACATGTGTGTGTGATCAGATAAGCAAGCTGTTTGGTGTCATGCAGAGCAGAGCATCATGGGATGGGTTCACAGTTTGATTTACACAAACCTCATATTATAGTACACTGACAGTCGAGTGCAATGCTTCTTTTTAAAAAAAGAAAGCAACAGCTCAACAGAGAGTTATTTAACAGATAAACACACTATGTTTCTCTAAAGCTGTGCCTGATCCTGTTCCATACAGCCCATGATACCAGCATCACCTTACATACCAGCAACCACTTACTCATAGAACAAAAGCAATATTTATGACAGTGCCCTGATAATATAAAATGACCCCTGAGAGTTTAGACCAACAGTTAAAAAAATAAACAATTGAAATGCATCAGGGTGTTAGCAGATTTCAGGAAGTTGACTGTAATTGAGTGCTTCAGAGATGACATACTTTTGCATGCTTGAAAACCCCGGAAGTGAGTTAACAGGCCCCAAAGTCTATGGGCTTTTTGAATGGGTTTTTGGTAAATAGGTTATAAGGTCTGTGGCTAACAAAACCTCGAAATATTTTAAGACATAATAGATTAAAACCAGTTATAACCCGCTTGTAATTTTTTTAACCTTTATTGTGTTTTTAAAACGGCGGTTGCTAACAAGTTGCTAAAAGCGACTTCTTCCTTTGGCAGAGATGTTAGAAATCATTGTGTATATAAATCTCACAAATAATGCAACATGGGCACAAGTCTCTAAAATCATTGTTGGGGATTCATTCGGAGTAATTATACCAGGGAACATAATAAATTAATAAATACATTTTTAATAAAGTTTGAGAAAGTTGTTGGAATCTTGGTGGTTTATAGCCTCATGTTAGCTTTTTACATCTGTCGATTGTATTGTTAATCACAGATCTTATTTTTGCGATCTTCCAAGTCTATGGGAAAATGCATAGGCTTTCGGTTAAGGGAACTAGCGCGATGCTAACTTCCGGGTTAGCCTACAAAAATACGTCATCTCAGAAACACTCCATTGAGCATTACTCACTGGAAGTGTGATGTCATCAGGGGGGCGTCCAATGGCTCCTTCTGCCTCATATTTATAATAATCCAGAGAGGCACAGAAATACCCAGGCTGCACTTCGGCACACTGTCGACCAATCAGATGAGGCCGACAGTCACACAGACCATTGTCCATCATGCATCTGAAAGTGAATGAGGAGAAATGCAGATCGTAAATCAAGGCTTTAATATTGGCAAATCAAAGTTACACCCAGATACCAGACACTTCCTTATTGCTAACCAGACATTTAAACACAGACACAACAAACACATCAGTGATTCACCTGTTGCTGGTTGCTCCACCAAAGTCACAGTCACAGGGTCTGCAACCAGTCAGATCATTACTCAGTCCCCAGTATTCAGGCTGTACACAATAATACAAGCACATGAGCATTTGACATGAACAGATAAAGATCTAAATCTATAGTTGTTTCTTTGTTTGTAGAATAAACATTTTTGGAAATTCAACAAAGAATGTGAATTGCATTGTTCTTTCAATATAAGAACAAATTATGAATGTTATGCATAAAATAAATGGATTTTTTGTTTTTCTAAAAATGTTAGAATTAGGAAATACACATTTTCTACATGTGAATTAAGGGAGTTTCAATATACCATTTTTGTCAATAACAGTGATATTAAAAACCACTATTATCGATATTGTGTTAAATAATAAACATCACATAAAAATAATAATAAAATAAATAATTCAGCATTTATTTTTACTTTTGCTTTTAGAGCCACAATGCTTACAAACTCTTTCTCTCTGCCTCACAGTTACACAGAGTTGAATGCCATTCATTTGCCAAAAATAGAGAAAACACAAAACTATAGTATTATTTACTATGCAATAGACATCACATTATTATCAGTGTCATGAATTCTTTTGGCCACAATAACGGTGTATTAAATCTATTATTGTGACAACCCTAATGTGAATTTAGCATTTTTAATATTAAAACATATGGAGAACATATGGCATTTTTATGGGATGGATCTAATTCAATAGGATGGTTATTGTTAAACAAACAGTGAACTATTACCAGACACTGATTGCAGTAGCGTCCAGTCACATATCTTTTGCAGGAACAGTCCCCACTGATCTGATCACATGGAGTCCCCATCATAGTGATACCTCGGGGGTCACAGTTACACGCTGCAAATGACACCAGACAGAATAAATATCACACATATAGTAAACGATCTCAAAGCAACACTCACTCACACACACTTACGCTGACACCCCAGTGGATCATTAATGCTGAGTCCATAGTGTCTCTCTTTACAGTAGTCACAGCGCTGACCTCTGACGTTCTGCTTACAGCGACACTGACCGCCAATCATCCCTAGATCCAGATCAGTGTGACTGTCACAAACTCCGCCCTCTAATGAGCCCACGGGGTCACAGTCACAGGCTGCACATACAGAGGAAACACAACATGAGAGAGGTTACAGCATGAATGACAGATCTCGTTCATTACATTCGAATCAAACTTTCTGTTTGTTCAATTTAATCGAAAACTATTCGGATTTTAAATACAGATTATAATGAGAAACTAAACTTACGGATACATGCTGCCGGGTCTCTGATATCTCTAGTTGGATCCTGGTAGTAGAAAGGTTTACATGTCTCGCAGTTGCGGCCCATTGTGTTGTGAAGACAGTTGTCACACACGCCTCCGCTGACGTTCCCCGTAGCCAGATATACCGCCATGTCAAAATGACACAGGTTGGAGTGACCGTTACAGTTGCACTCTGGGAAAAAGTGCACATTTTAACATTCAAGTTCACATTTATCATATCTTTCTAATGTTAATGTGTGTCTTACCTCTGCAGGTATGTGCATTATCAGTCTCTGCTGGTCGCCAAGGTGCATCATGGTAAAAATCTTGACAACGCTCACAGTTTAATCCCACTGTGTTGTGCTTACACACGCAACGTCCGTGAATCTATCCAATGCAAGGAAAAACATTCAATATTTTTGGATGAACTGACCAAAAATTACATTGACACTAAACAGTGTGCTAATTCTAACAAACACTGATGAATTTTAAACAAATGTCAACTACAATTCCCATAATTCTGTGTTATGATATGCACCCACCATTCCGGCATCCCTGGAGGTGACCCCAGGTACAGGTGCACACTCTGATGCGTGACCGTAACAGAAGCAGCTCCCGCGCACCACCAGCTCATACAAGGCATAGTAATATTTCTGCAGCACGTCAGGCCGTCTGTCCAGCAGGTTATCACCCAGAGTGTGGAGTTTAGTGAAGTTTATCCGAAGGTTAGTGATCCGCAACAAATCTGAGGGCGGATTGTTAGTGCGCTTAATGATTGACAGTTGCTTCACTTGCAGTGCACAGGGTCCAAAATTAACACCAAATCTAAGAACAAATTGGCTTTGGACAGTGAAGAAAACACCAGTTGGCCTGAAAACTGTAAGATTGGAAAATGTATCAAATGTTGGTCTAGTATGCCAACACTTAAACATTTAAACTAGAGATGCAGCGATATATCGGCCAATAATCGGTATCTGGTATCACACTATCCGATATCAGACTATAGTTTTTAAACAGCTGATGATCAGGGCTGATATATCCTGTCAATTTTAATGTGCAATGTGAAATTGCAACCAATGGTTCACTCTACATGGACGAATTCCATGTAAGGGTACCTGCAGTGTATGTAGATAGAAATATCTTATTCTAAGGTAATAAAGACATAACGGTTCATTATGTAAGGTCTTTATACACATCTGAAGACATATTTATGTATATTATATTGCATTTCGGTCAATAAAACTAAATATTACATATTGCTCCTTTAAAGAGGACAGAAAAATGTAAAGAATTTGTGCTCTGTGTATAGAAAATGTTACAAGAAACCTGTTTGATGTTCAATATTAAAAGTAATTCAGAAAGTTAAGAAATATTAACTTAATCTTCAGAGTTTAATTAATGCAAGTTAATATAACCACCAAACTATCGGTATCGGCAGATATCACTCTGAATAATCGTCTATCGTAGGAGAAATTTAGTATCTGTGCATCTCTAGTTTAAACATTTGTCTAATGTGTCAAAACAAACTTATGGATTGTTTCACATATTAAGTGAATAAAATGCAAATATTAGGAACAAAATCACAGATGTGAAACTTTTTTTGTTCACAGAAATGCTGTTACTGACACTGTTTTCTTACATACAAAATGAAAAAGGAGGAAAAAAGCAAAATACATTTTCATGGCCAGACTTGGAAAACTATCATTTTAGACCCTGGTTATAGATTTTCTAGTGTTTTATAAAATACTTTGATAAGATGCATTACCACACTAACCTTGAATTTCAAGACTGTATGGATCTTTGACATAAATTGCCGGATCAAGCACTTTGTATATGACCTAAAACACAAAACCTCCTGTATTAGTGTGACTATAAGTGAATACTGTGTTTAAAAGTAACAATGAAAGCAGACATGTGTGTATAAACATCACCTCTCCCTCAGTAGATGGCTCAATGTCAGAGTAACGCTCCTCACAGATGACATCATCAATAAAGCGAAGGGAGTGGGCGGGGACTGTGGGGAAAGTCTTGGTGCAGTTGTAGGCAAAGTAGCGATACGGCCTCCACGTGCGGCCAAAATCAGCAGAACGTTCAATCAACATCGCAGCGGGCCTGAATGTCTGTGGAGATGTAGGAGGAAGAAGATAAAGTATGACAGAGTTGAAGTCATCTGGTTAACAGTGAGTAAAGTTGCTTTCTGTTATACTGATGTACACCTGAATATTAGTGTTGTGATTGAAATCCTATACCTTAAACTTCATGATGAGATGAGTAAAGTGAAATTCTGCCTCAAGATTCAGTCTAATACTGACTTTCTCCTCACCTGTACACCAATAAATAAACATGCCATCACAAACATTGTCACTATATACACAAGTATACAGTCAACCACACGCACAACATTTAATTCTAGCTCCTTAAAGGGACAGTTCACCCAAAAATAACTTTTTTTACTGTCCCTTGAGTTGTTTCAAATCTGGAAAAACTCGAGGGTGAGTAAATGACGACAACATTTTTGGGTGAACTGTTCCTTTAAATCTGCAATCTGTAACTATTGGTTAAAAATGAACCTTCACAACACACCATTAACAGACTGCCACCAGGTAAGATCTCCTCTGCTGTCTCTCTGGTAGATGACGTTCTCCACCGGGTGGCTGTTTCTGCGATAATACGGGTCGTATGGCTCCATAGAGTCACATATAAAGCATTTATCTGACTCCTACAGAGACAGAAAGAAGAAACATTGCATGTTTTTGCACAAAAATAAAATAGCAATGACTCAGGTGGTGTTGGTGGCTCAGGTAGCTGCCAAAAGATTCCAAACAAATCTGGGTCATAGCCTGGGAAAAAGAGAATGAGCGACACCAGGGAGAAGGAGAAGGGGGAAAACGGGCCTACTGGATTCAGGTCATGAGAGTTAGATTTAAAAGGTCACAGCAAAGACCAAAATACCACCTTAGTATCTGTTTCACATTGTTACATTAACTTCTCCATTTATTCATTTAGCAGACACAAGCTCACAGGTTCTGCAGGAGATGGATCTGTGCTTTCAGATTGGCTTTAATATTACTGCAGAACAATAGGATTAGCAGTGATCCACCTGATTACGAACTACAGGAATTCAATGCTGGGGGCCCTGCAAAAACACATTTCTAATACCTCTACCTACCACAATTTACAATATCCTGTGGTTTCACACAGAACAAAACATCATAAGAAATAATGAAGTCACATTAAAGTGAAGTATGGGGCTATGTTTAACAGGCCTGTTCGCACCAAGAATGATGACTGTATAGATAACTATAACAAAAACCCACACCAACCAACCAACCAACTCAAAAGAAGATATTTTGAATAATTTTGGTTCTATTGTATGGACACAAAACCAATGCAAGTCAATGGGGACCAACGGTATTTGGTTACCAACATTCTTCAAAGTATCTTCTTTTGTGTTTTGCAGTAGAAAGAAAGTCATACAGGTTTGAAATTACCGGAAGGTGTATTTTGGGGTGAACTATCTCTTTAAATGCAAATGAATTTTGATTGGCTGTCAATGTTTCATTGCGTTAAAAGATCTTAATGATGAATTGTGGATAAAATAATGATGATTACATGCATAAGTCAAAAATCCTCTTCAATTTATATTGGAACCATCCCTCTTTCAACAGCAGTAATAACTGTCCTAGCAAGTGTCGCTAAAAAACAAACAAGCAGTTTATTTAACCCAGCAGTCCATGATGAATACAACACAAACGGAAACACATGGAACTCTGCAGACACTCTTACTGACAAATACATTGACAGGTGCTGACAGGTAACACCTGCGCTGAGGACAAAATGGGTGTAACTCAATGTCTGGGATGTGTGGTGGCTCCAGGCAGTTAAATCATTTCTGTGTCAGTTTTATGCTTCTAAAATACTTTAATGATGGGTACAATATGTTACAATAACTAAGCCAGAACTAAGAATTTTGAACAGACATTTATAGACCTAAAACATCAAACATACGTGAAGGTCAATCATGTGCATTTTATGAGGAGAACATTTACACACCTGAGGGGAAAGGGAGGGGTGTTTCAGGATGAAAGAGAAATGCAAACATAGGTAGATGTAAGGGATGAATGTGAGATTTTTGAGCTCACCCATGTATCGAACAGAAGTGAACAAGAGGTGTGGCAAAGTAAGTGAGACACGTGCAGAGAGAAACACATGAAACAGGATGTAAACATTTGCCTCATATTTTATATCTATATTGTCCCCTAATGATAGTAAAAACATTTGTGTGTATTATTGTTATATAATATACGATCACTATTAAAGAATTGTCTACAAATGTATTTCTGATTTTAAATAACGTGTGATTAAAAGGTGCTGCGTGCATGTGCACATCCACCATCATGACATATAATTTCCATTAGTGCTAACTGCAAGGCAAGGCCATGCATGCAGAGGCAGGTAGCAGAGCCAAAGCTACACTGTTTACACTGCATGAGATCACAACATCAATTACACAGATTTGTGTGTCTATATGTAGGACAAAGACTACGGAGGAAAGATTTGGATTTTAAGAATCCATGAATGCGTTTTGAGCATTAAGCAAACTGAATGGAGTTACCTGTAGATGACTGACAATGCAGTATTGCTCAGGTCCATCCAAACCACAGGTGGAGGTGGCAGTCAGGTTAATAGCTCGACCAATCAGAAGATTCCCTGTCGCCGGGTAACAGCTACCATCCATGCAGCCATGTGGGGCTGAGGGGAGTTCCTGAGCCACAACTGGAAGAACTTGAGAGAGCATAGATAAGAAATTGATAAGAGAATAAGTCATTGTGTTTTCAAAGAATAGCTGATTGCAATTGAACTTACATCCGTACAAAAGCCAAACAAATACATGTTTTCAAACACATAGCTTCTACTGTTTGATGACCTCACGTGGTTCAAGGTCCCACCCAGGCGGCACAATCAAAGCGAGAGTGTTTCCCATTGAGTCGGAAAATAACTGGCTTTGTTCCACATGGTTACCTCTGCAGGACTCAAAATGCACTGCTTCTGGCTTTCAAAACCCACACAGCTCAATATGGGGTTACCAGACATTGTCAGATACAGGTGTGTGTGTGTGTTTAGCGCTGGGGGGGTCAATTGTCAACCTATTATAGGACTGACACTAAGGCCACATGATATACAATAGTTTGTATGGCTTCTAGTTCTTATGCTTCATCATCAGGTCGTGGGTCATTGGTCCTTTTTTAAGTCGTTTAAAATGCAAATACACAAATAGCAAGGCATGTACATTAACAGGGATGTATTTGCTATATCGTCCTAGCCTAGTTGTCAAGAATAAGGAAATAGATGTTTAAAAGTGCAGTATGAGTAAGTCAAATATATATCACTGTTCTTTGCATGAGCATGCAGATAAGCTTGTGACAGTATCAATACCAGGACACATCTCATATCAAAAACAGATGCCATAAATTCCACTGTACAGAATAAACATACAGTACATGCATTTTGTGTAGCTGAATGGATTTACAGTATGGTTAAACACTCACGTACTGTAAAATTCCACTTAACAGAATAAAAGCCCTGATCTTTGGAATGTGGGTTTGCATACATCCGACTCACCCTGAGTAAACAGTCATGCTATAGGCTGTGAACAGGGTGATTATACTGGCGTGACTATCTAATCTGCAGCCGGGCTTGAGAGATACAGTACACGTGAGGATCTGAAAATGAACAGCTTATTGATGGGTTGGTAAGCTTAGAAAAATACAATTTAAAACTTGCTTTTAGGTGAGTTTACACTGTCATGACTTACGAAAAAGAGAAAATTGGTTTACCTGTAATCGTGTGGCTGTGAATGGATTATGTTTGTGTGCGAGATGTACAGATACATTAATAACTATGGCAGGACAACATTTAAAATAAGGATCCATTTAGTTAATGCCCAATGAACAAAAGATAAATTGTATTGGTATTAACTAAATAACATTACAAAACATTAATAAATGCTGTCAAAATATATTGCTTATTGTGCATTAACTAATAAAACCTTATTGTAAAGTAAAATATATTTTTTTCATAAACCATATTTATCTAAAAATTAGAGCTAACTCAAGATTCTTCATAATCAAAGCTTTTAATATGAAATTTCCTATTAGATTTTCTAAATAATCTGAGCTATACTTTCAATTCATTGTATAGCTCTGTACTTAATTCTAACTGTGTATCAATATAATATATAGTGACAATTATATCTTCCAATGAACCTTAGAAAAAACAACAAAGACAAGTTGAGCATTAAAAGAGCAAGCACTGAGCAATAACATTGCCATGGGAATTCTCATGAATCCAAATACCTTTCATTCACTTCATTCATCTCACTTGTTTTAGACTATCTGTTATGTTTATAATTACAGGACGGGAGTCTGAAGAACTTTCATAAGAATAGACTGCGGTTCTTCTTTACAGGCCCCACACACATCAGTAAATCCCATGTCTACACAAACTGTTTTCTGCCTTATGAGACCCGACACTGATGTATCATCATAACAGCTTCCCTGAGGTCATGGATGTGTTTAACACGTTATCTTTGTGACTTCTCATGTTCTGACTGGCAAAGACGAAAACGTGACTGAGACTCTATGTGTGTGTGTGTGTGTGTGTGCGTGCGTGCGTGTGTGTGGAGGGGGTGTTCTCTCACAATTTAAAAAGAGAGAGAAATGGAGAAAGATGTTGGAGAATTTTCAAGAAAACATTTGGGCTGTGAAACTGAGCAAAGCCCTTGCTTTAGTGCAACTTTGTCTATTTTAAGTGCCACAATGTTTGGCAAATGTACTGTACAATAACCACTAAGAATCGAACGAACTGTAAACAAGAACAAGAATAAACATCTGCTCTGTTAGGTTGTCTATCTTCCTGAATGCTCACTAACAACAGTGTCTCTGGCTCCACTGACAGATGCGCATCTTCAGAGCAACAGAAGCAAAGGTCTGGCACGCCAGGAAAATGTCATTCATTAAGAGAAAAATTCCAGGTGTAAAAGCATCCGACGCATGCTCTTACAAAATGTTCATCTGTTGCTTAGGAATGGCATTCCTCAAGTCAAGGACAAGCCGCCACAAGCTGCATTGCCCCTCACAACACAGATGAGACTACTGCAGAAGAAGCTGTTATTTCCTGCCATCATCTCCAAACAATTTTGTTTACAACTTCAGATCCAGCGGGGTGATGAGATACAGCCAGATACACAACTTAGCAGCCTATATCAAAAATACATTGAAAGTCACAACTGACCAATCAGAATCAAGTATTCCAGAGCGCCATGTAGTAAGGAGAAATAATGCATTATGAAAATGCATTGTGAAGTCAAATTGTGAAACCCTTCCTTGGAATGTGACTTAAAATCAGATATTAAACATGCAGGCACAGACAAAGCACAATAGATGTTTTTGTTTGAAATCAAACAGAATTACTATCACTAGATCATTTCTCTATATACAGATCATGCTGATAATAGTACAATACAGCGCTTGTGTACATGGCCCCTAAACATTGCATCTTAAACCTATAGATGTTGTCTACCTGCAATGTAGGCCAAAGTGCGACATTCCTTTAAATTGGAATTGCAATGTAAACACACACACCTTAATCATATTCTTTGTCCAATCATTAACAAATGACCCATACTGAGTAATAAAATTACAGCTCGGGATAAAACATGTGCTTGTGCCAGAGAAAATTCATGTGCCAATAAAAACATGAGTTATCTGTCAGAATTAGCGCTTGAATACTGTCATCATTTATGTGCCCTGGTGTTATTCCAAACACATTAAACCGTGTCCATATATATAAAAAGTGTTTTCTGACACATTTTGTTTTAATGAGGCCTCAAAATGCCACCACTTGAATGTGTTTTTTAAAAGTCACTTATGGAAATCACACACCTGAGGCTGTTATCAATTCCACAACATTCCACACATGCTCTGAATTCTGGCTAAATGTTAAACACTGCTTTCAGATTTACAGAAAGAAGGTATCAAAAGACAAATTGCAGATAGTATCTGCAATATCACACAGTCACACTTCATATGAATAGAACATATTCAGATTTGGGCAATTCCAGCGTTGTGGCATTTTTGTGGCAAACTTGAAATATAAACTCTCAGAGAATATATTACCAATATATTGAATCATCTGTTTATATTTTACTAAACCCTTGTTGATAGAGTCCAAAAATATAATTTTTTATTTTTAAAGAGGGAAAAATCTATGCATTATGGACTTTTGTGAATTACAACCTACAAACCAGACACAATAATACCCAACAAATGGAAAAGGGATGTCTCTTCATAAACCAAACATTTTAATCTGCCCATTTATGAGGAATATGTACCATTATGGATGTGACAATTAACTTATCTGACTTTAGAAAACTTCACATGGGTATTTAAACTACCAAATATTGACATCTGACCTATGGTACCTATGGTAAACACTTTTAGATTTTTTCATCTTAATGTTGAAATTTGCATGGAATTGCCCATTTCACATTCTTTTAGAAATATCCAATATCAATATGAGAACAGGTGTGTCTGGAACTAAAGGCCATAACAGATCCATAAACCTCTGCTCTATTATTCCAAACACCATAGTGACATGGCTACTTTTCTCACCCTCTACATTCCAACTTCACAAGTCACTGAACTGAAGTGTTTTCCATTTCTACAACCTTACAACTCTAACATCTTTACTGAAATAGAAGCATATGCACCTATGATGCCCAGACAGCTCAATGGGATTTGCTGGTGTTAGAGTGTTGATTTTCATTTCATTTTTCCATTAATCTAATCTTTTAAGTGTAGTAATTTAACTCTGGGATATGCAGTCATTTATCTGGATAAATGAGTGATGGTTGAGAACATAAAGATCCTGATGAAATAATAAAATGATGCACTGATAATTGCATCACGAACAGGCCAGACTGAACTTGTTCACCCCCCCCCCCCATTTCAAAACTAATGGCCATCTACATCACTGTTTTTATTCCATTTTCTGGGAAGCACACACACTTCCTCTACAGTGTGCCAGATGAGATGCTAATGAACATTTCTTGTTCAATAATATTTGTTTTGTTTTGGTGTTGTCAATTACATTTCTCGTCTTATTAAAGGATGCACTGCCCTCTTGCCTTCTCCAAGAAAATGCTTTTGAAAGTAAATGTGGAAATTTGCAGACATTTACAAAGTCCTGTATCATCAACATGAGCTCAGGGGCTGTATGTGGCTGAAGCATCTGCTCAAACTTCTGCACCATAAAACACGAGCGTGCAATAATAAAGAGTTTTCTTTCCACTGTATCTGTTCACCTTTACACAACCCCCTCGGGAGAGATTAAATACTTATGCTGTGTTTGGGAAATAGTAGATTATCATATTACGACTGTGAGTGAAAGCAATGTGAAAAAACAATAGGTGACACGTCATAAAAACAAAGGCAGAGATTCAGAAACATCCTCACATCTGTTATATGCTCTACCATAACACAAATGTTTATTTGCATTGTTTTAGCACTTAATTCACTAAAACAATTAAGCAAATCTGATAGCATCCAAAATGTGCACTAAATTGATTCAGCGAATTTGCCCCACGTGTCTGTGCGAGCTTGTTTAGGGTGGCCGGCGCAGCGATTTGTCATCCCGAGCATTGTGCAAACGCTGAAGGAACCTTTCCTCGCTCACTGAGCGGCATTTGCTCCAGGTGTATGGTTTCATTATGACACACAAAGCGGCAAACACAATGCCTCTGATTATTGCTCTTCAGTGAGTTCAATAAGAGAAAGGGTAGGCCCAGATGCTACAGAAGAGAGAGAGGTAACAGGCTGGTCATGTTTTTGTTGTTTAACTCTAAATTGTTCTGTGTTGAAAAGACTCTCATTGGAGCTACTGTAAAAGACCTCCCGCATGAGGGAACAGGTGGGGGTCTGTGTGTTTTGAACTTCACTCTCTTTAAGAAGCTTATACCTGTTCACCTCACTGGAGAGTCAGATTTTGATAATCACATTGGATTATCCGAGTTGTCATCAGTCATTTTATGATCCAGACATTCTGTCTGATGTCTGGAAGGCAGAGTGAAAATGACCACCATGTTTCATGTTTGTTTAAATATGCTGTATGTAATCTGTGGCTTACCTAGAATGAGGATACTGAAATATCTGGTCATCATCACTGGTTATCACATTAGCAGCTGATATCCAGAGACCTGAAATATAGAAAAATGTTTTAGAAATTCATCAAAACTACAAGATAAAATTAAAAATTAAATAATATTTATATCCCCTAGATATTAAATCTGATGATCTGTGAAATATTTTATGAGCTCATTTGTAATGGATACAGACGAGTAAAACCTGTTGATTTTAGTTTTAAGGTAAGACAGTTGTGAATACACATTTTGTTTTTTATCAATCTAAATCTTATATATGTTATTAATTAACCATAATTGATGTGTAATGGCATCAGAGAACATGACTCGCAGTATGCAGATGTTATTCATTTTGAGTGGCTATTATCAGATTGAGAATAACATAAAATGTTACGACTGGCTAATCAGAATCAAGTATTCCAGAGGACCGCATAATAAAGATTAAACTCATAGTTCACCCCAAAATGAAAATTATGAACTTTCATTTTGGGGTGAACTATCCCTTTAAAAAATTTTATATCGTTCATAATCATAATAAACATCACATGTATAATCTTGTTTTGTTTTTAATGAAAAAGGAACAGATATATCTATCAACAACCACAAATTATTTCTAATATCCAAAGTGAAAGATGGAATTGGCTTCCAAAAATTCCAATAATAATTCTGAACTGAGCCTTTACACATGACTATAGGTTTATGGCACAATCAATGAAAAACAGCACCTATAACAGTATTCAAGGTCAATGTTGTGATTCCATTAAGCTAAGACTATTGATAGTATTTTCTAGTGCACCATGTTTTTGTTGTGCTTACCCAGCATGCACTGCTGTGCTACATTTATTGTACATGTAAATCTATGCTCCAGTATAAACAGTATCACATAATGAAGCTAATACAAGCAATAACAGCAAGGCCTGCAAACAAAGAATGTATCATTGCTGTCCTTCCAAAACCTTGGATGTCCAAATTGCTGTTTGGAAAAAAATATTTTTTACTTTTTCAATGAATAAATTCTACAGTATGTTGTCAAAGTTGACGAGCACTTTTTATTTATTAGTTAACCCAGTGCAAAATCCAGTATCAAACAGAAAGGGTGACTAATAGTAATGATTTATGGCAAAAACAAAAACGACAAAATATGGAGATATGAAGTTTCAAAAGAACAGCGGTGATTTGCAAATTTGTTTAATGCTTAAGAGGTCAAATCTGGGTCACCGGTCCCTATGTGCTGCTACTCTTACTGTAAAAAAAATGTGCTATATTTGTACTACACATCATTCCTTGTTGCCACTGTGTAGTCAAACCAAAGACACGATACACATGTAGTTTTGACCCTCTTAGATAAAAGATAACCAATAAAAAAGAATGAACTGGATATTTCACTAAAGACATGAGGATGGTGTGTTGAGGGCTGCTTTTATCTGAGAGGACACTGAGCGTGTGAGCTCACGAGAGGAGCGCTGGGCCCCTGGCTGCTGGTGAGAGGACTGACAGGTCAGCTATAGCACACAATACCATAAGCCCCAGTTTCCCACAAAGCCTCGGTACTTCAGTACCAGCACCACTCAACATTTCACTGCCACAAAACCTCTTGTTATTATTTCACACCATCAATAAAGGATTATGAACATAAAAATCGCACCTTAAAAAAAGTAAGTTCATGCCAACTGTGATTTATTGTTTACTGAAAGTGTACAAAGTAAAATGTGCAATTGCTATATTCAATTTATATTAAATCATTCTTTTGACTGGAACCAAACAGTTAATATCACTTTTATCAATATTCAATGCAATGCAAAAGGTTTCTGCACCACGCAACAGTAAATGTCCTGTCTCTAAAATCAGTATAGATATGATATCAGTATGATCAGTATAGATATGACATCACAGAGCATTGAGCGATCAGATAAAAAACACAACATGACACTGTCAAATCAAAGAAGTTGAGAACAGATAGAAATACAGACCAGAGTCAAAACTGCCTGGCAAAGTGGAAGATAAAGCCAGTGCATCATCTACATCTGTACATTCTGCCTGACAGGGTCTCTCAGACTTTATCAAAAAAGATTATATTTACAGTACAAGAGATATAGTACTCACGCAACCAAGTTGATAAAATCCCTCCGTCCGGGAAGACCCTCTCAAACGTGTATACTGTAGGTGTGTGTGAGACCCAGTGTGTATAAAAATTGAGCCTGAGTGTGCAAAGTTAAGCACAGAACAAACTTCACAAGCACAACTGGCCTTTCCCGGACAAGAAAAAGAAGAATGAACCTCATAAGCCAATCAGAGTGAACAACGAACCGTTCCCCCGCTCCGTCACCACAGCAATGGGGTGAATGGAGAGCGATTCTCATTCAAATTCAGCTGTCACTCTCAAAAGCCAGTGCGTGAAAGAGGCCAGCCCGTCTCTAGGCTGACGGAATGCACTGAACCATTCTTCAGGGGGGCATTGAACTGGTTAAGGGGTATAGTGCTTTTGCTTCCTTCTGACCACACACCCACTCTCTTCCAATCCAACTCGGGGGTAAAAACCTGACAGAGATGCTTAACTGAAGATGTCTAACAACAGCGTCACTCTATAATACAGTTGAAAATCTAACTATTAACCAACTCAGATGAAGTACAGAGAATAGATCAATGTTACTGCATAACACTAATTAAAGGGATAGTTCACCCAAAAATGAAAATTCTGTTGTCATTTACTTACCCTTTGTTCCAAATCTGTATACATTTCTTTGTTCTGATGATCGTAGAAAAAGATATTTGGAAGAATGCTTGTAACCAAACAGTTATTTGCCCCATTGACTACCATAGTAGGAAAAATTACTTTATCATTCTTTTTGTTCTGTTGAACACAAAATGAGATATTTTGAAGAATGTAGGACAGTAAAAAGTTCTGGGGCACATTTTTCCTACTATGATAGTCAATGGGGGCAAAGAACTGTTAGGTTACAAGCATGTCCAAATATCTTTCTCTGTGTTCAACCAAACAAAGTTTATTTATACAGTTTATAAATGTATACAGGTTTGGAACAACTAGAGAGTGAGTAAATCATGACAGAATTTTCATTTTGGGTGAACTATGGGGGCAGTTGTGGCCTAATGGTTAGAGAGTCAGACTCGTAACCAGAAGGTTGCCGGTTCAATTCTCCGTACCGGCGGGTAACAACTGATGTGTCCTTGAGCAAGGCACCTTACCCCCGTTTGCTCCCCGGGTGCTGCAGTGATAGCTGCCCACTGCTCCCGGTGTGTGTGTGTGTGTGTTCACTATTCACTGGTTGGGTTAAATGCAGAGGTCACATTTTGAGTATGGGTCACCATATCTGACAAAATAGGTCACTTTCAACTATCCCTTTAAACTCCCTGATGGATTAAGTGATGCGGTAAGCGGTAATTCTGAACAAAACTGAACCACTGCCATACCATACCAACTTATTGCTCTAATACTAACTCACTGAAAACATTTAAATGAATAAGGACATGTTTAAAACATTCATTTTGTAATAAAGTAAATAATTTAAAGCAAACAATGACTGACAGGTTTTTGCCATTCAACCCTTTTCCTCACTCCTTCAGAAAATGACATTCTGTAGATATGCTGCAAAGACACCCTTTCTCTAATCCCAAACTTTTAAAAGTACAAAAGATCTATTGTGAACTATACAACTATAGATAAAAAATACCTCTGATATCACAACCTATGAATTCTACTGTCTGGTGGGTTCAGTATACAGTATCATGACTTTCAATACAACAGTTAACACGGTTCACACCTGGGACTTCTGTGACTGATGGGATCAAGTAATGCAGAGAGCTGTATTATGTCCAAAGGATCTATTTCAATATAATTATTGTAAAACCAAAATAGTGAATACATAAAAATATTACTATTTAAAGGTGCTGGGTGTAGTTTTTAGCGGCATCTAGCGATGAGGTTGCAAATTGCTACTAGCCATTCTCTCCACCCCTCCCCCAAACACTACGAAGTCCGTGAGAGGATTAAGATGTTGTCTTTCCCAAAAGAGATAACGTATTTACAAAATGCGCTCTGCAGAGCAGTTTGTCCGTTTAGGGATACTGTAGTCACAACATGAAGAATTCTATGTAGCCCGTGGTGTATGTAGATAAAAATAGCTCATTCTAAGGTAATAAAAATATAACGCTTCATTATGTAAGGTCTTTATACACCTCTGAACACATAGTTATGTATATTATATTGCATTTCTGTCAATAGAGCCCCCAAAAAACTACACACAGCCCCTTTAACATTATTTAGATTTGATAGTCAATTGCTGTATGTGCTATCTGCATCTTCCACCGATGTGACTAAGGTGCCAAGATCTTACATATATCAGGCAAAGGTAAAGCACTCCTTTACATTTCCCTGTCCCAACTTGCTTTTTAGTCCTACAGAAAAACACCTACAAACTCACTAAGAAAACATCTATACGATCTGTTTACTTTCCATGATGTCTGGCTTTGTGTAACCATACTGGTGTCACTTACAGTATGGTCCTGTACATGCCTGTGATAGAGGTTAAATTATAAGATTGAGACATTTCAGGAAATTCATAAACAAAACAATTCATCCTGCACATACAGTACTTTAATAAGAATATCAACACACAAAACTGTTATATTTTGACAATCATTTAAAATAGTGCTTGTTAGTTATAGTAATAGTGCATCTTAAAGGAGTTTATGTCCAAATTTGAATTCATAATTCTCATGTAGTCCCAAGCCTGTATAGGAAAATATAATAATAGTGCAGCAAAGCTTATGAGTGTCGCACAATTTGAAAGGATGAACACAAAAACACAACGTGAGGTACAGTAAGTGAAAGACATGTACAGACCAAGTCCAAAGCCTTCATTCCCTCCCATTAGACTGTACAAGATTATTCCAGTATTCATTCTGATTAGACTCAGCTTGTATACAGTAGAATGAGTAAACACGGAGCACAATGTCAGAATGACCTGCACATTGTATTACAATAACACTGAAAATCAATGTTTACATTCTTCAAAAGACCTTGAAGCTGCTGGGAGAATGCTTTCTTGGTCAATGATGTCTTGTGCCATCTACTTTTATATTCTGAGACCACATGATAACATATTTGGGTATCACAGATCAATGCTTACAGTACAATAGAGATACTGACTACTAACAGGGCAGGAGAATCTGGCTCACTTTTAAAGTAATGCCTTCTAACAGCAGGGTTAATCTCTAACTACACTTGAATGTGCTCACGCGAGCTCACTCACAGCCTATACAGCCTTTTCTGAACACAAGACCAAACAGTAGCCAAAAGTAAACTTTAACCCTGACTCAGTGCTCAATCTCACCTTCAGAGACACAATGAGCCAGTGACCAGGACAATAAAACAGAAATATTTTAATAATAAAATGAAAATGAATTATTATTTCTGAAGTAACATCCATAACACGCACACACACACACACACACACAGTCATGTCTTTATGTAACAATATAGCAGCAAGCTTCCTGCCCTGGGGTTATGAGGAGATACAATAAGTGATTGATCAAAGATTCTATTACATGTTAAAGAATCTTTCAGAATAAGATGACGACCAGGCCTTTCTGAGAGCATCATTCCAGAATGTTCAGTAAACTGATGAGTTATATTCCAGAACTGTATCATTTTCTGCATTCCTCTCAGACTGCCGGAGAGGGACATTATTCAACATGGCATAAAACAATTCACTCAGTCTGATGCATTATATCAAGATTTTCTTCTAAAATTAATTATTTCATTTTAATTTAACTTGATCATGTTAATCTTTAACATAAATTAATAGTTGATTACTGTGAATTCCAAATAGTTTCCTACCAGCCAATAAATGATCCCAGAAATCAAACCCCTGACCTTGACATCACCAAAATTAACCAATTGATCTTTAATAACAATATATTAACATATGAAACATATATTATTTGACAAAAGATTTTACAGTAAAGTGTGTATAAACTATGTAGAATATTTTTTATAATAATCCTAGCAACAGAAACAGCTTTTTATTAAAAACAAAAGCTTGTGAGTATACAACTACACTGGCTTAAAGTTCTGTATTTCATATTTTGATATACACAGTTTCACATTCATTATCATCGTTTCATCTTTTCTGACGATTCAGTGAGCTCATCGTTCCTCTATCCCCTGACTGATTCTAAAATCATAACATCCTTCGCTTCAATCAGACGACCGACATGTTAAATAAAGCTCCAGAGAGAATGAACAGCCAGCAGAGCTATCATGAGCCACAGACAATATGTTTTGACAGCTTTTCCTGCAGCTGGGAGAAATTTTTACACATGCATCAGATGCAATCAAACATTTCCCAAAACATATGTTTAAACTAATCTCAGATTAGTGTTGCCAAATGCAACCGCCGCCCGATATTATCAAAAATAAACCATTACAACATTAAAAGTAAGGCGAAGGACTTCACTAACTTCTAACTTCTAACTTCACTATAACCCGCAGCAATGAGGCTAAAGGTCAAAATAGAGCCGATTAAAGTTATACTCAGAAACAGGAATAGTTTCCCATGCTTCATGACTCGGCCTATGCTACAAAATGCAATGTGACAGCCTTTGAAAGTTCTTTAAATCTTATGAACGTTACAATGTTACAGAATATTGCAATAACAAACTATTTATCTGTAGTTCTTTAATCGCTTAAGCAGAACATGCATGTACCTTTAGCATGATGACAGAAATACTTCTAACTGCAACAGAGAGTGAAAGTACACAAGGTCTGTATGGAATGCAAGGTTTTATTAGCCCAGACACGGAGCTGACCAGAGTACTTAAGTCACTTTCAGATTTAATGCTTTCAAAAAGGACAAAGACAATAACTCAATGTCTAAAATGTCTATGCCAACACAACTTTTCAGCAATTGCTGTAGGTAGATTTGCAATAACATTTCGTTTTAGAAATGATTGTTATATCACATCGAAATGGAATTATCATATCGTGTGACATCATATACAGTTACATACACTGTATATATGAATGAACGAACGAATGAAGAATGGACACAACAGTAGTAAAGTTTTGGAAGACTTAAATAAGAAGCTGCATTAATAAGCAGGTATCAAGAAATGTTTAGAAACATGGAAGGTGTCTAAGGATGATGAGGTTAAAATTTTCCCCAGACAGTAAGAATGTAAAAAATTAACAAATCCTCCTTAGGATATATTGCATTGTTTTAATGAAACAATGTCAAACGCTATCGAAGTTCAAAATGCCAAGTTGTTTTAAAGGCGAATTAATTTTGTAACGCAAGAAAGATCAGAATGTTATTACATATAAAAAGTTCGCAAGCTATGTGATCGATGCACGCTAGGAATTTTGCGACAACTCTAAACGTATTAGCTGTAAACATGACCTGCAAAGGTAAACTGTAATAGAATAAAAAGCAAAAATGTACAAACGTCATGTAGTCTTACCTGTAGTCAGCCCTCCCGCGAGCTGCGCGTTCACCTGTTGAAATGCGCTGCGCTGTACAGCACTGAGGGAGGAGTCCTGTCCCTGCACAGCACGTTATAAACAGGTAAGAGTGTTTGTATGGCGACGTCATGCCCATTTGTTTGTGTCTTCAGGGTGAGTAAATCAATGTGCAAAAACAGGTGAGATTAAAAGCTGCCAACATTCTTTATGTTATTGAGTTATTGAGCCAATTCGGAAGTGATTCTCCCCTCTCATAGTTACATTAAATCAAACAACACAGTAACTTTAATGAAAGTCATTAGAGAAAACTAGCTTTTAGTTCTAAAATATTTAGCAGATGCACAATTTTCTTACTTACGTTTGTGTTATTCCATAGTTTTATGATGTCTTTCAAAAGTGAATGGAAACAAGCTTTAAACCCGTAACATTCCGCTTCCTATATTGTAGGTAAATGAAGTAAAGTGAATTTTTGGATGAACGAGCCATCATTTACTGCCCCCTTTTGGTAGAGGGATGTAAAAAATAATAAGACCACTCCAGATTTGCCTTTCGTCATCATTTATACATGTACTGTAGCAATTTCACCTCAGCAGTCACATAAAGCCATCCAACAGTAATGTGAAAGAACGAGAGAATGCAAAGACATGTGAAAGTGAACAAAAATCCCCATTATATATTTCTTTTTTTAACTGTTCCTAATTTAAAATACTGTATTTGAAAACATAAAAACATAAATATTTTGTTGTTTAAACATGAACGTTTTTTCTGCAAATAAACCAAAACAGCCTTTTCATTTTTTTTTCACTGCTGGGTAGACAAAAAAAACACATGTATGGTGTGACAGCAAAAATGTAGAAAAAAATCAATGAAGATAAATCTCTCTAGTACTATTTTATATTATAAATCAGTAATAATATAAAATAATAGGATAATAATTTTTGCTGTCATGGTACGGTTTATTTGTCACCTACCCGTAGGCACATCAATTATTAATATAAAATGATTATGTTATGTTATTAACGCTTTAAATACAGTATGTATAAAGACTAAACATAAGTAAATGTTTACAAAAAAGTTCTCTTTACTAAACTTCTTCAAAACAACTTAACACTCTATGCTATTTGTATCCCGTTTAATGCAAACCAATGTCAAACTAAATGCAGTCAACAACAATTCTATTTTTATCTCTGCTTTATTATTTAGCATGATTTATCTCACTGTTAAAACGAGGGTTTTGTTGGAAAAGGAGGGCTGTGATGGCCTGGTTACGCTGAGCAGCGCGGAACATGTGTCTGACCCCTGACAGGCGCTTCAGATGCTCCTGTTTTTTTAACGTCTCCCAATCTACAACCCTTCTTGCAATCTGATGAATAAAATCAAAACATGCCTATAAGATGGTTGTCTTAAAATGAATTTGTTGTAAGAGAAACTGAACTTGATGATCACCATTGTTAGGTCTGTATTTGATTCTTGTGGTATCTCTGTAGAGCGTTGTGTGAGAGCATCCCACAGGGCTTCTGCACTCATGTGATCTAATAACAGAGATCATATATAGGATGAATGCCTTCACAAAACACAACAATATGATATCCGATTACAGTGCTATTACTATAATTGTGCTGGTATATGAAATTAGCAAGGCCCACATCAAATCTATGCCTACTGAAATCTCATTTTAGCCAAATTTAATGCCATTAACAGTTTTACACATCCCCATCATTTGCATTTTTTGTCTAATTTGTTTATATTTAGCTATAAAACTGCAGTACTACATACACTATAAAAAAAATAAAGGTGCTTCACGATGCCATAGAAGAACCTTTTTTTGTCTAAATGGTTCCTTTAACATCTGAAGAACCTTTCTCTTTCACAAAAGGTTCTCAGTGGCGAAAAAGGGTTCTTCAGATTATAAAAAGGTAAGAAAGGGATGGTTCTTTGTGGATCCAAAAATGGTTCTTATGCATTGCACCTTTATTTTTAATATAAATATATTCTTTATCATGTCCAGATTTAATCTAAATCCGAGGATAAGATTATTGTTTTAAGTTATGATCACAGTTTCTTTCTGAAAGAAGAGGCACCTTGAGAGTCTCATTCAATTTCTTTCTTAATATCCATTTGTAAGCACCATAAATATTGTTATACTGTACCTCTCATGTCATCTTGTAGCTGGGAAAACCAATAAGGTACGTCCTTCGAGTGAGAAGAAGGGCTGAGAAAATACTCAGCTGTTGATTCACCAAACAAACTAAAAGACAGATTACCAGCTGATCAAATAATTACAACCGTCACTTCAATCAAATGCAACTATTACCAAAACATACGCACGCACAACACACACACACACACACACACACACACACACACTTATTCTGTGATTATACCTGCTAAGATATTGCTTGCACTTTAGATTGCAGTCATCTCGGATCAATTTCTTTTCCGGCTTGTCCTTCACATTTTCTTCCAGCATTCTAAAGGTTTTTGGTCAGCACAACTGTGAGCAGACGGATAATGTTTTTCCAGTCATTTAATAAGAATCAAAGATTTAATACATACTGTACTCTCTCAAAGCCTTATAAACTCTGTAACATTCAGCAGCCAGAATATAAAAACAGCAGGACCAGTAATCTTACCTGCATATATCTTTCTTGCTGCCACTTTGCTAAGAAACATCCAGGATCTGTCTGATTCTGGATGAGATGTTACAGATCTCGGTGGGGCCGTGCCACTCGGTTCAGGCAGCGGGTTGGTTGTGACATCCATGGAGATTCAGTTACCCAGGTGACAGAAAGCACCTGATTCCTCAAAGGAATGAAGATAAACACAGTCCCATCCCTTCTGACACTTTTCCCAGGGAATGTAGGATAGTATGTGCTGGACTAGAAGTGATGTGTCCGTGTGCGTTTAATCATTGACTCCAGAGCTGCGGGTCCAAACATGCTCGGTTAATCCTAAAACTGACTAGTGACAGGAAGACAGACACTGGAGAGTGAAAACAATTATCATGGTATAGAGATACCATTATTGTATGATATTATTTTTCAACTAAAAGACCAAACAGTTTATTCATTTTCATTTCAGAAGACGCTTTTATGCAAAGCAACATACAAGAGTGAAGAAAACAAGCAATTCATCATGAAAATGTATTATCTGAAGAGCTGTCATACTCACTGTTATATGTCATTTCTTAATTTTGCAGGACACAAAAGTTTTGAAGAATCTCGACTCTCTTCCATTCAGTTACAATTGACTGGACCTTTAACACTTTAAATATAACATAAAAAAGCAAAAAGCAGAATGAAAGTATGCTGAAATTGAATCAAAGTCTTCTGAAGTCCAAAGATTTGAGAAATATTCCAGACATATCCCATTATTAATTCAAAAGAAAGAGTTAAAAAGTTTACATGAAAATAACTCATTTGCCTTGATTTTAACTGGTTGAATAATATCATAAAAACATTTTTTTTAAACAAATCCTTTGAATCTGACATCAGTATTTCAGTGCTCCAGTAAAAAGTTTAAAAACAGATTTTAGGACACTAAACCTTTATTTACAAATGTTTTATTTTATTGAAAACCTAATGGAGTTTAAACTTTGAATTTCTGCTTTTGAAAATTTCCCTTTTTATTACCAGCTAAACAGCAATTTGAAGCTTGGCAAGCCATTATAAAGCGGACGCAAAGCCTTTCAGCACGACCGATTTCAAATGGTGCTAGAAAACTCCAGTCCACTCTGAACACCAGAGGAAATCAGTCAAGCTGCATGAGGCAGAAGCACAGCAGAGGATTATAAATGAGGCATCATTACATGAGCTTATAAATACATAAATAATGCATTTAAAAGACCAAACTCAAACCAAATGCCAGTGGGAGACAGTTTCTAATGTTGTACTCATGTACTCTTATTGTCAGACCTCAGTGGCCAGTCTCATTTACTCACACTGAATTTATGAATTGCTTCCTCATACTTTCTCATACAGCATGTACATTGTTGAAGGTAGTTGGTGTGTCTCTGTTATAATTGGAGGGCCTCTGTGAGGGACGCCGTGTGTGTCATAGCAGTTTAGCCACGGACCATCAGTGCAGAAAAGAAGGGCCTTCCTGAACCAACACGGCAGCGTTCTATGTGAGAGGAACAATGGAAGATAAATAAGCTTTAAAATTAAAATCATACATTTATATTTTAATTTGTAAAATTGGAATACTTCCTAGAAATGTAATTATTAACCCCTTGAGTCTAAATATATGGGTGAACAAGACCACCAGTAAAAAAGATTCTATTGTGCATTTTTCTGATGTGTAGAAGATTTTATAACAAATCTTAGTTAAAATTTTACGATAATGTTGTATTTGTTAACATTAGTTAATGCATTAACTAACACCAACAATATGCGAAATAGTTTATCAGGTTGGTATATTAGTCTTTATTAATGTTATTATCAATACAGTTATTTATATTTATACAGTTATATTAAGTTTATGGTGCATTAACTAATGTTAACAGTTACAATGTTTGATTTTAAAAATGTATTAATGAAAATAACATGACCTATGATTAATAAATACTGTATAGTAATACATATTGTATTGTTCATTATTAGTTCATGTTAGCTAACGCTTAAAAATAAGTTAACAAATACAACCTTATTGTTAAGTGTTACCCAATCTTTTTAATAATAATTTGCTTTATTAGCATTTAAAAAGTTGACTTAAAAAATTGTCTTTGTATTATGTTTCCATTCTTTGTAGTTTTTACTTAAAAACGGTGTATTTTCTGTTTTAATCTGAATATTAAATCTCATTCAATGGGGTCTCAGACTTTTGCACCATGCTGTAAAAAGACATAAAAAGACACCATTATGTAAAAACATAGACAGGTGAAGGCAGCGACAAACTTCAAAAGACAGATTTTTATTAAAGGCCCACCTATTGTATGTAGGCAAATCTCTACATGTTTGCAGTCATTTTAAACAACAACAAATGTCATTTACATTTTTAACCTAATTCAATTTCCCCTCATTTCAAGCCATCTTAACAGTCTTCCAAAATCATGTATTTGTAACAGAAAGTGATCGACATGCCACTTTTTCACATTTACTTTTCAGAAGAAAAAATCTAAAAAAAAAAACTAAGAAAAGTTTCATCATTCAGGAAGTGTAGCACATTTTCAAATCAGTAAATATGCCACATTTGTCACATAATCAGAATGTTCTCATGAGTACAAAGATGTGTGAAGGCACAAGTATTTTTAAAGGTGAGGATGCTTTTTCAATGTGTTATATTCTTAATCAGGTTCTCCACATGTTATCAGGATGATGTCAACAGGCATTATTTCCTGCACTTTATTAGGCTTAATGTATCTTACACGGGGACATAAGATCAAATGTAACATAAAAACATGACTTGTGCCATTGATTTCAGCATGAGGGTCATTAAGATGTGAACATTAAATGCAAATAGCTGATAATAATAAAGCTATGCCGCATTTTGTGATGCATTTCCAGCAATCAGACAAACTATACGTAAAACCTCTAGATACTAAATATTAACAGAGCTGTTGTGGAATATGGGGGATGCTGAACTAGGTCAGTGATCTTTTCAGCCCTTAAAACCATTATTGCTTGAATGGGTCCTCCATGTTCACTCAGTAACCGAGGTTAACACAGACACAATGCACAGATATGACCTGACTTGCCCTCGCCAGTAATTACTATAGCGTTCACATCTTCTCAATTATAAAAATAAGGCTGAACCAAACATTTATTTTCATATGTTCAAGGGTTTTTTGTTTTGTTTTTGAGGGTGTGACCCTGAATAGAGCACATGATGATTTGATATGATCACACATGCAAGCAGGTTCAAAGCATCACCCATACTGTAAGATGCTTGACTGTAATGCATGTTTACCTCCCTGAACATTAGCTAAAATTGTAAGGATTGAATATGGAATTTTTCTTACATTACATAAAAGAAATGATTACCTTTGATTTTCTTTGCGCATCTGTGTAACACATACGCTGGCCTAGGGGAAGATGTTGGACAAGTCAATGTATGATCTCAAAAAGAAACTAAAAATAGAATTGTATTGTACAAAGCATCTTTTAGTCTATTGTAAATAGTCTTACCTTTGGAGTGTATTCTTATAGTACAGAATGGACATTCCCATCCCAGACAGCCAGTGATCTAACCATGTGCTCATATTAATGCAATCTTGGCATGTGTATATTTGTGTGTAGGAAAGAGATCTAAAGGATTAATATTTAAATGAAATGAAAAAATAATGTTTATAAATAATAAAAACAATGCATGATTAAAGATAAGAAATTAAGGAGGATGCAGTAGATAAGAGGCAGTATGGAGACTCGTCTGTCTAGCAACAGTCTCTCAGACAGACTTGACAGCCAACCCCCCCGCCTGCCCGCCCATACCCCCCAAACTGCTGGCTGTGACAACACCCCTACACGCTCTCCCCTCTCTGCCCACCCACCCTAAAAGAAACAGAATACCCATAAAGTACAACATTTGGAGAAAGGGGTTGCCAGACATGCACTTTTACTACAGTGGTCGAGAACAAACCTGAAGTATCGTAGTCTATTGTTATTGAGCAATTTGTTTTTATCAGATTATCTCTGCTGTATCTTGACCCAAAGCATGTGGGGTGAATATGGGCCAGAGTGCCCTCTAAAGGCAATGACTACAAATAGCAGTTACTCTTGAGTCGTTTCCTGACGCACTGAGGGTCTTTCTAATGGTTTTAATGTGTCGTTATTTCCTCTCTCTATGATTTGTGTTTCAGGAATTGTTAAATGGAAAAATTAAACTTGCTCACAACAGTGTCAAACAAGATAGGCTACATTTTATTGTTTTCAATTGAGCAAAAAACTTCGGATTTTGAACAAACCTGTAAGATCCATGCAGATGCAAATAATTCAAAAGGGCATCTTATGTGCTTAAGTTAAAAAATGTAAAATTGTACAATAGAAATAACATCGTAAATGTTCTTATTTTTATCAGCATCATCTTTTTATACAATAACAGTTTGTTTTCAGTTTATTTTAATGTGTTCTATTTCATTCCAGCCATCATGTGAAACCACCAGTTCGCTTGCATGGTCCAACCTTTCTGCTCACAGAGGGAAATCTGCTGCAGGAAGTGAATACGAGCCTCATCCTCCACTTGATCCTGCTGCAGCGCTGTACGCAGGTAACGCATGTCCTGCGATGTGCTGAGCTCTGGAATTCCCGTGAGCAACATGAGAGAGAAGAGTGTGACAAGCAGACGGGACTGAGAGCGCAGGGACAGGTAGGCATTGATACAGGTGTCCTGAAAGAAAGAACAAATGCTGAACAAGGTTTACAGCTGGTATCTGAAGAGAGCTTGAAGGGTGCAAATACATATTTTTGGCTTCCTCGAACCTCAAATTGTGACTAAATGCATAAGGTATATCAATCTTTTTAAAAGCAATGTTTTAAAGGTCATTGAGGACAAATTAGCTTTTGTCTCAAACATCTACATTAAAAAAATTAATCTATTATAAATGTCTTATCTTTATGTCATTAACCATTTGATATATACGCTTTAGTTTACAGAGCATGTACAGTACACCTAACCAGAGCTGTTCCTATTTGCACTCCACTAATCAAACAAGGCAAGCTCCGCCCCCGCTGACAGAAGCACCAATCAAGCACTTCGTAATAACAAAATAGAATTGCTGGCCCCGCTACATTGGAGGTTTTGAGGGAATCCATGAACTCGAACATACCCTGAATCTTTGGAAGTAGAGGCTAGGACGACCTTTCACCCTTCCCATGACGTAAAGGAAATCAGGGGTAAGAACAAACGGCACTCTTTCTCTGTTTACCCCCATGAAGCTTTTGGTATGTCCCAAAATGTGTCCAAAATCTATGTGGAACAAATTCCCTGAAAAAACCCAGCTCATAACATTAATCAGATCAGACGAACTGGTACATTTATTTATTCCCATTTATATTCCCTTGTGTATAATAAAATCTAAATGTTACCAATAAAAGACTTTTTTATGAATGAAATAAGGTTATTCAATATATTTTACATTAGCTATAATATCATGACAAAATAATATAACAGATCATTGGGTGGGTGAATACTTCCAGTTATAAAAAGGCACATAACTTTCTCTTGGTTTTTACCTTGATCAGTGATCATAATGTTGTCATTGTGGCGGTCCCCTATACCCAGCACATACGTGGCCACACAGTACCCAGCACATGAGTTCACAAACTTCTCAATGGCTTGAAAGTGCTGTTGCGTTGAAGTTTAAAGCAAATAAGGAAGAAAATTAACAAATTTCAACTGATCAGACTGTAGACTTGGCTTTGCCTTGTTTTTATTGCTTTGCATGATGTCAAGTGTGATAAAAAAAAGCAAATGGTGGAATGCAGCAGAGTGGGAAATGAAGCCTCACATTACATTGGGGAGTATCAGCATGCCTGCTTACCTTTTCCTGGAATGAGCACTTCCTCTCAAGCCAGTCATATAAGGCATTGTTTTTGAATGCCCCCGCCATGCCTCCCTGACTCCGTTGGACAGAAGCGATAGTGACTGCATTTCGTACAATCTCAATCATACCTGTGCCAAAGACAGATGTGCAAATAAATGTAAAGGGATGTTCTTTTTACATTGGCATGCAAGTAGAAGTGATTGTATAAGAGATGTAATTAAGGAAATACTGTCAATATACGAAGAGTTCAGATGCAAAACCCTCTAAATGCGTCAGATGACTTTTTGTTTAAACAAGCAATTTTTATCAGGCTCCTCCATTTACTTCCAGCAATACCAGATATCTCAGACTGGGCAGAGTGTGGTATTTAGTGGGTTTTGAAGCCAAATTATTTGAGTAACGTATATTATGTGTGGAGAGCATGCATTCACTTAACATCATAATCTCATTTTTGACGGAGGTGGCTTTTAGAGGGTTTTGCATCTGAACTCTTCATACTTTTACTTACAGGCGGTTTCAATTAGCAACAACATAAACAAACGTTACTGCGCTATATGCTTTTGTGGCCCAAACTTAACTTCCGGTACATCCACAAAGAATAAAGTCCCTGTAGATTATTTCTGATAACAAGCAAAAAGTAAATAACATTAGCTAGCAAGTTAAAAAGTCAGGATTATTTTGGGTTACAAGTAGAAGAACCTTTACTTGGCTAAACTTAAATGCAACAAAGTTACATGACCCATCCAACAAATTGTTTATTTTATAAAATTAATATACAATAAAATTCAACTAATTGTTTATTTGATACAATATCATACAATAAAATATTAATATTAATAAAGTTATATTATTGCCCACTAGCCAGACCGATCAACAAACACAGACCGAAAGTTAACTTCTGGACAGACGCGTGCGTCCGATGAAACCACCTATAAAAGAATTGAAATAATACAGTACACATTCAAATTTCACTGCTATATGGGGAATCTGTTGCATTTAAAAAATACCTGACCATCGAAAGCAGCAACTGACCAATCAGAATAAAGAGTTCTAAAGAGCAGTCTCATAAATGCCTATATACTTCTTACTTCACATACCTATGTTATATCCTGTTGAAATGCATCCGTAAGGAACAAGGTTCAAGTTTAAACCTTTTTCTTGCCAAATTGAGTCCATCACCATAAGTGTCTTAAAAAACAACATATACAAAATGTTCATCTCTGAATTACAAAATAAGATTTGTAATCATCACTTTGTGTGAATACTTTTAGATTACCTGAATGATGAGCATGTCCTGTCTGAGGTCATCTCCATGTTTAAAGATGATGCCTACAGGAGTGATGGCTGGAGCTTCTGAATGTGTGCAGGAGAACTCAAGCCAGAGCGGCTTCTTCTTTGAGGCCAACACTTTACAATCTTTGAGCTGAGTGGGGAATGGTTTGGGTCAGGGAATCATTTTAGAGAGGCTACTGTACATTGGGTCAGGTACAGTTTAGAGGGATAGAAAATTCTCATATTTGACTCACCCTTGTGTCATTTCATACCTGTATGACTTTCTTTTTTCTGCCGAACACAAAAGAAAATATTTTGAAGAATGTTGGTAACCAAGCAACATTGACCCCCATTGACTTGCATTGTATGGACACAAAACCACTGAGACGTTTCTCAAAGTATGTTTTTGTGTTCCACAGAAGAAAGTGTCACATACAGGATTTAAACAACATAGTAAATTTGTAAAAATTATTTTGGAGGAACTATCCATTTAAGCAGACCTTACAAAGTTTAGGTAAAGAGAAAGTTGCCGTTTGTTTGTGAGCAGACTGCATGCCAAGCATAGAGAAATTCATTTAATGATTTATTAAGGTTTTGAAACCAAAAACTTACTATTATGCTTCCTGCTCTGACACGTGGATCAAAAGGCACCTGGAAGTCTGAGGGTAAACCGCACTCCTCCAATAACTCCTGGAGCTTGTGATGAGCTGATACACACAAAACAATCTCATAGCTATACAGCAACACCACTAACACAAAAAAACACTCAAGTGCAAAAGTGTGTAAATCATACCTGTTGGTGGAAGATCAGTCTTATCCGGGTAAAGGCTCTTCACTGTTAAAGCTACATCATGCAGGCACTTCACAGCTTGTACCTGAAGCTGGAACTCCCCCACCATGGCCTTCCCACAGCCTAACAGGTACGCCTCCAGTATGACAGCCATGCGCTGTCGAAAAAACGAGCATCCCACCACCTCGCTTCGCAAGTACCAGAAAAAGAAATGTCCAATTCTTTTGCTCTAGCAGAGAAACAGGCAGTAAGTACATAAAATGAAAATAAAGGTCTATAAATAAGATAAATGAATACATCTTCTATTCGAGAGTCACATATTAAAGCAAATAACTTACTCTAAGAGCTCTTCTGAGGAGGAATTGTGCCAGACAGCTGTTGTGATACGGCTCGACTTTAAGGGTCTAGGAAATAGAGAAATTGGGAAACATATTGTATCACTTTGCAAATCTTCAAGTGAGATCCTAAACATTGGCCTAAGAGACTACAATGATAACAGATTTACTACTGTATATAAACCGATAAACTTACACTAAATGGCTTTTTACCTGAACCAGCTGAAGCAGGTACTTAAGCATATCTTCATTGGACAGCATCTCTAACCTTTGAACAGCCAACCTTCTGACTTTCATATCTGGGTAATCCACATTCAGAAGCTCAAGGGCCACGGATAGCTCTATGTCCTCTGGCTCCCAGTGACTCAGGAGCCAATGGACATCTTGGACAGCACCCGGCTGCATCCAGTCCACTTTGCGAAGAAACTGGGGTAAATTTGAAGCATAGTGAATGCTTTCCTCTTTGACCCACCTGAGGGAATGTTTTCCAGATTCTGGGGAATCCAATACAGGAGATCTAAAACTACCAGGTGGGAAAATATCAGAGGAGCTCCCGCTATTGGGCAGGACGACGGGGAAGCTGTAGCGATCCAACATAAAAGTAATTGCCATAGATTTGGTCACATCAGGGTTGGTGGCAGTTGAAAGCTTGTCAGCCTTATAAGTAAATGCCTCCTCGTCTACTTCTGGAAACGGCCACATATGTAGCGTGTGTAGGCCCTGGCTAAGAAGAGATTGGTGGTCAATTAATTGGAGGTTTACAAAATATAAAACTTTCCACTTTTCCTTACGGGAGTCTGGGACTTTAGAGGGGTTTATCTTGGCGTCCTTGGTTGAGGGGCTCTCCACGGCACCGGCATTAATCGTAAAGCCCAATTTAGCTCCGTGAGGGATATCTCTGATGAAAATATCGAAATCCAACCAGGTGTTCCACAGCACTTCATCTGTGAACTCTTTTGAAGCCGAACGAACTGATGACACAATCTTGCTGCCATATATTATTGTTGCCTCCACGTGAACAAACTGCTGTACTTTACTTGGAAGCTCTGGGATGTCAAACCCCACGAGTTTAACTCTGAATTTTCTCTTACAGTCCCACAGAGAAATTATTACAATTTCCTCGACCTCCTGTCCTGTGACGGAAAGTTCCTCATGGGAGCCTGACAGACCGGTAAGAGCGTCCACAAGCGGCCAGTACTCTTGTCCCACCGTGTTGTCCGGAAGGGATGAGACTGGAACCACTGAGAGATGGAGCGCCAGTGTGTTTTTCAGGCAGTGTCTGACCCACAGGAAGTCTGAAAGGCGGAAATCTCCACTTAAGAATTCCTCTCTTCCACACACCTTTAGAACATGATCAACAGACCATCTTTCAAATGATTTTTCTATCACTGGCAATGATTCCCAAGCAATCTTGAAGAGATCACTGGGTGTACGTTTTATGCTAACTTTAATAGAAAGACTTGATTTTTTATGGTAAACAGTCACTGACAGCTCGCACTGATCTTGTTGGTTTATGGGAAGTGCCGTGGAGGTCATCCACGGTTCAGTGGCATAAGCTATAGGATCACGTTTTCTCAGCTCTTCCATTCTCGGTGTCGCAAACTTTCTTCTGGTAAAGCAAAGTTCACTTAAACGATTAATATTTGAATCCAAATCATATCCTATCAGTTCATTCAGAACGCATTGGAAGTGCATTCTCTCCTCAGAGGCGGCCTTACGAGCCAACACACTGACACAGAGGGTCTGAAGACCATCAGCACTCTGAGACCAGGGTGCATCCAAAGTTCGCAATACCTGGAAGTCGTCATAGACTTCATACCACTCTTCATCCTTGTGGTACAGCAAACTGTATCGCTCTGGGTCCAGAAGCGCAAACGGATCAGGATATCTGTTTGTCTCTTGAGCTAGCATGCACAGGCATACACGAAGCTGGTGGACATTACATTGCGCTGATAGTTTTACCTGGACAAGCTCCTGGCTGTCCATTGACTGGAGACCACTTTCCCTGGGAGGTAACGTGCAAATAAATACCAGATTGTGATCGGAGCGATGCAGTCGTTCAGGATTTCTTTTGAGGAAAGTTTCTTGTTGCTTTAATGCATCCTTTTTGTTCTCCATACTAGAATAAGAGAATATACAAGAATAAGCATAAGCTACCCTGCAGTTCTTCTAAAACATCGTATCTCCATATTTCATGATTTTTATTTTTTGCCATAAATCATTATTATTTGTCACCCATTATGTTTGTCACTGGGGTTTTGAAAAATATATAACCAATGAAAAGTATTAAAAAGTGCTTGTCAACTTTGTACTTTTTAAATGATTAAATACTGTGTTGTCAGTGTTTTGCTGAAGAACAACGGATGTGGACATCCAAGGTTTCAAAAGGAATTATATTATATTTTCTAAAACAATTGTTTTATGTCAAATATTCAGAGCTGGGTAGATTACTTACTACAGTTACTGATTACGAATTACATGACAAAAATTGTAGCCAGTAATAAAATCTCTTAGATTACACATTTATGGTAACAAAATCTGAAGATTTTTGGATTACATTTAGATTTACTTTTGACTTAAATCTTATTTGATGTCACATATATTAAAGCAGGATAATTTTGTACCAATTTTGACAGATACAATGAGGAAAAAGTGCCTCAACATATTTTTCAAAATACTAACTCTAATATAACTTGCTGTTAGTGTTTACTGCTGGTTACTTAAAAATGAAGTGTCAATTAAAAAAAGCTGTCTATTCGGGTCTGACAAGATCTTAAGATCATTAATCCTAAACACATATTCTGTGTTTCACTTTGGTGAATATGCAAAAAGCAGGTCATTATTCTGTTTTCACATTAACAGCAGATTTACCAACATTCATTTATGTGACATGGCTAATGAATCATAACTACATTCATAACTCACCTGTATGTTGTCTTTGGTCTCAGGTTATCTGGCTTGTGCGTGAGTGAATATGTGTGTTTAATTTCCCATAACTTCCCATAATATGTGAGTGTTAAATGACTCACTGCACAATGGCTCATCACTTCCTCATTGTTTTGTTTCTTTGTACCTGAGAGGAAGCAAATGTATCTAATCCTGATTATCTCTTGGGTTATTTACAGTAACTGAGAAATGGAAGCTTTAGGGCTCTGCTACATCATTAATTCCAGAACGGTCCAGCCAATCATCACTTGACATTTGGAGTAAGAGCTTTTTTGTGTTTGCTAGCTTTGAAGAATTCTTCTCATTCATTTTTCCAGTAATATTCCAATTTCCTATCCTTAACATTATATTTTGATGCTCACTTATCTTTAAAAATGTTCTCATTTTCTGCAGTAATATCTATTCTAAATTGGACAGTGTGAATGCAACAGGGTTTTTGAGCATCTCCCCGTTGCACGGGTCATTTTACTAATAGGGACAAAACATGAAGTGAGTGATGTGAGTTATGTTTGATGTGCTTTTTGGAGAAACGGAGTTCCACAGCACATTGAAAATAGTACTCTGTTTAGCAATTTAGAGAAAACCTAAAAACTCTTTAAAAACAGAAGTTGATACATATTCGAATTATTATTTTTCATAGGTATCATAAACAGAGCCGAGCCCCTGCACCACTAGGGGGCCCCCTTTAGAGGAATCATTTGGAAATTCATTTTTAATACTTTATTTTTTAAGTACTGTTACATTGTCGGATATCATGCAGTGGGCGGAAGGCAATGACATGCGCATGATGTGCTGATGTGTCTTGACCACGGCTTTAAAACGGAGCTTTCCGCCTGGAGCGGAAAAAAACCCCGGAATCCAAAGAATAAGGAGGAAGATGTGTTTTTGTACTATTTTATTTAGTTTTACTAAATGATGCAATTAATTATTTACACAACAATTCTCAGTAAGTCTATCCTACCAGTAACCAGATTTACTAATTCAGATTTCATTTACTCACCTTTGAGTTGTTTCAAATCTGGTCAATTTTCTTTGTTCTGATGAACACAAGATATTAGGAAAAATGCTTGAACAGAAACCAACAGGGGCGTGGTCTAGACGCGTGACGAAGGGACGCATGACGCAGGCAAGCTCCACCCAGGCCATGCGTTCCCACATAAACACAACAACATGGCACTGTCATGATCCTGCCCACAAGACACGAGAAAAGCATGGCAAGGAGGACAGGATCATGACACTCTGCTCCAAGCTGTCATTGTTAAATGCTGGGGGTGACCTCTGGGAATGTGACCTATGGTTTTTACCACTTATTTCACTCTATTGCTTATAATATTGAAACAATTGAATATAAAATATTTATTAAAACAAAAGACACATTTACAAAGCAACTTACAGACACAATAATGAGTTGTCTTATGTAAACAACACAAATGAATTCCATCATTACAAAACAATTTTGTAGCATATTAAAACACTATAAATGAGGTGTGTTTATTATTTACAAATTGGGGTTTGAAGAATCTTGCATTAAAGTATTGTACATTTTATAACAATTTACATTTATCATAGTACACTGTAACTATATTTTAAGTCAGATGTTTAAGACAAAGAGTACATCTGAATAATTGAACAATAATTGATCAACGCTCATAATATAGCCTAATATACATATATTTTAAAAAGACAAAAATTACATCTAAATAACTGTATCTCACAAAAAACTAACAATACCTACACATATATTTAATAAAAAGCATTCTTCTTTCTAGAGCTCACTTAGTTTTTGAACCACCACAGTAGTCTAGGCAGAGCTTCTCTCACCTCCCTGTTACGCAGACCATAGATGATTGGATTTATACAAGGAGGCACCTGAAACACCACCACCAACAAGATGTGCAGCGTCCCTGCTGAAGTCCAGCCTGGAGGGAAATTCAGTGAGCGGATCATTGCTACGGTTCCCTCAAGTTCCCACAGAGCATCCGACACTATCTTAAGAAAGATGGGGAGCAGTTGAAGCAGAAACATGGAACAGTAGAACACCACAGTCCTGCGTGCCCTTTTGTTTACCTGCTGAAATGGCTGTACGGCATTGCGTGCATCCTGATACATCCGCAGATAAGAGACAAAATAAGAACAGACACAAAATGTGGTTAATGCGAGTCCCACCACTTTACGAAAGACAGCTGGAGCTCGTGGGAAGCCCAGGTGGGTCTCTATGGTATCTGGTTCACAAAGGAGTCCTGTAGTTGGTTTTCCCAGCAGTGAGGGGTTGTGCCATAAAGTGAGAAGTCCTGTGATTACTGCAGAAAGACATGCTGAAATAAACCACATGAGTCCAACTATAAGGTGAAGGCGTTTAGTGGTCAGAATACTCAGGTAGTAGATGGCCTGGCATACGTAGAGGTAACGCTCCAAAGCCATGCAGGTGATAGTAAGCAAAGTGCAGAAAACACAGATTGTGTTAATAAAGAACTGGATGAGACACCAAGCCCCATACGGCAGCGTGATTTTCTGCAGCAGGCAGTATGTTACTGTTGGACCTTGGGTGACAACAAGTAAAACATCACTTACAATAAGATTTTTCAGTAGGGCAAAGCGTGGCTCCCAGGATAAGTCTTCTGAACTTCCGAGACTGAGCAGCGTGCAACAATTCACAAAAATTGAGATGATGGTCATCGTAACAAAAACACAAACCAGTACCTGTACTGCTGCGTCTGAGGGCAGGATGGATCTGAAGAGGCAGCGTCCCTGGTCTAACAGTTCCTGAGGATCAAAGGTGGTGATGTTGACGTCCAGCTGGATAGCGCATGCAGAAACAGCAATCCATAGCGTGGAGAATGGTATGGCATGTTTGAAATGCATCTGGACGACGGTGTGAAGTTTTGCTCGTTTGACAGCTTTGATGTGCTTTTTATCCGCGTTGTATGAGAGCTTCGGATTTTAAAGGAACACTCGGTGATGCACGTATTTTATGAGTCGGAACAGATGCGGACAGGTAAGTGACCATGGAAGGTGGAGCCTGTATTCGCTCTGAATGGGTAAATTATACTTACAAAGACAGGGAGTGCAGACTTGATGAAAATAACTGCTTTAGAAAAGTGAGGAAAAAAGTGGGGGATGTTCCGCGTAATAATGTCATTCAGTGTTTTCTACCACAACAAGATGAGTCGATGGTGTGTTGGCAGTCGTTTAAGTGATTCATTTTTGTAGAATTTTGGTGGCAAACATGTTGCTGTTTTTACAATAGTTATAGTCACATCATTAGTTACCAGGGGTCTAGTAGTTCGTGCGCACTGCGCCGTCATGTGCTCCCAGTGTTCTGTCGAATTCTGTGACCCCCTCTCTATTCCGTAATTCCCTGCTTTCTTTCTCCGCTGTTTTATTAATACTTCAAAAACTGTTAAGCATGTCTGTCACTGCGCATTCTGAAGAAACTGCAACGCTATTGGGATAGTTTTAAAGGATTTTAGCAGCGTTTGTTGGCAAACCCTTACAAAACGTATACGGTTTTACTACAGTTAAAATTGAAAAACTATGGTTTTAGTTAAAACTAAAAGAAAAACATGGTTACTGTAGTAAAAACATGGTTACCACAAAATAACCATGATTTTCAACACCATAGTTTTGCTAAAAAACATAGTTAACGATGGTAACTGTAGTTAAACCGTGGTTTTGCCATAAGTAATCAATGCACCAAAAAAACATTGTTACTACACTTGTACCACCATGCTTAATTTTCGTAAAACTGCAGACATCACACCCTGCAAAAACTCATTTCAGGGAGATTGTAGGCTAACACGTTTTGCATTTTGTTTAGTGATTTTATCCGATATTGAGGTAAAGCAATATTCACGAGAAATGCCAGTAATACGAAGTTTCAGATACAACGTTACTTGACAAAATATCTGCAGTCAGTTCATTGGTTTTTTTTGTTGGAGGTCACAGGACTTTAGTAAGAGCGGGGGTGTTTCATTGCCCCTTCCTTATTTAGCTTACTACATAAGCTATACTAGCTTCTCCAAGATTCAGCTGCTGTTCTTAAGAATGTCCAAGAATAGTGTGTGTGTGGGGGGGGAAGGAGTTTGCAGTTGGTGCTGTCATTTAACTCAGCTTAGCCTCTTGAAGAGCTTGGGATGTCACTAGTCATTCATGAAGAAATAATGCTTTTTTAAACCAAGCCACCTATACTGCATACGGTCACAGTCCGTTATAAGGATATCAAGGGAGGGCCGAGCAGTGGAGGTTGTGCTTGCAATACTTAAGGATTAAAAACTGTGATGACAGGACACTCAATTCTTCACTGAGTGATTTGTGATTTCATATTAACACAAAAAATTAACTGAATCCTAGTTGTTTTTTTTAGTGTAGAAATGATCATTATCATTAAATATTTACAGTATGAGATGATGGTTGTTCGTGATGTCACGGAGGTCAGAGGCAGTGTCACACGCTGCTGCTAAATTCTTTACAATTTGTTAATGAGTTCAGAAAAAAAATTAGACAACCTAAAGAAAATGGGTTGTCGCCAGGAGTCAGGACAACATAATCAAATGGTCTTGGCAAAAAAGGCATTATTCATTTACCTGGTTGTTACTTGGCAACAGAGCAGCATTCAATGAAAAAGACAGGTCTTTTTGCAATTGTAAGGCAATTGTAAAAGTCATGTCTTTTATTTTAAAGTCCTTATTGTAGTTCTGTTTCATGGTCATTGTAGTTTTTTGTGTTTCCCTGCCCTGATTGTTTCCAGGTGCATCTTGTTATTCCTGATTACCTTGTATATCTACCCTCTGTGTTTGCCTTAGTTCTTGGTCGGTTATGGAATGTATTGTGTAGGTTGTTTTGTGTGGGTTGTTTTGTGTGGGTTCGCCTCTATGCCTCTAGTAGTTTATTAAATCACTTCAAAGCTGCACTTCACAAATCAAGGTAAAGTGAAGCTTTCTGAACCACTGATGCTTTCAACAAAGTTGTATTGGGGAAAAAGCTTCATTACTCGAAGCTTTTCAAATCAGATCTTGACTGTGACATCTACTGTGAGGGAAGTGTTGTTAAATATTTTACAATAGATCAACAAATTAATTTTACAATGGAAACGGTGGTGCATTGAACACCCTATTACACAAGAGTTGCCACTATGGCAGCTTAGAAGGCCATTCCTTGTGTGCTTTTTGAAGAATTGTCTTAGCCTGATGAAATCTGTATAAATACGCTAGATGTTACAGTCACTGCCCTTGCCATCTGCATATACTATATGCTATATATATGTTATATGCTATATTTTTACTATAAAATTCTTAAGGCAGACCCATTGTGTGAGCTGTCTCTTTAATACCGCGTGATTTATAAACATGTTACCAGTTAACAAAATAAATCATTTTTATATCAATAATTTATATCAATAATTTATATCAATAATTTATATCAATAATTTATTAATTTTTTATATATTACTAAATAAATTAAAGTAAATAATAAAGTTTTTCAAGAGATCTGTAGCAAATATTACAACAAAAGAATATTTCAGTATCACCAGCAAATTTAAACCCCAAAAAAGGAACCCACAAAATTGATGACACTAAAGTTCACCAAATGGGATCACTATAACAATGCATTACCCTCAATTAAAAGATTTCAGATTCACCCAACAGGAAAATACATAAACTTAAACCAAGTGTCAATATTTGACAACGGGGAAGTTATTAAAGATGTTAGAGGCCAAACACCAATTTACAATCACACAAACACAGTAGTGGCCCCCGAATTCTATTTTACAGAGAATCCATAACGTTTGTCACGTGTAATGACTTACAAACACCGATCATCCTGTGCCATATTGGATTTAACCATTGATGACATCCAAATTTCATTAACCACTCCCTCAAGAGAACTTTAGCTGTGGTGGCGACTTTTTGGTCTCGTGTCGCAAAAGCTTGTGTGAACTTGGTGAATACGTCAATGATGACTAAGACGTTTTCTCTTCCATCATTGGCTGGCTCCAGCAGAGTGTAGTCCACAAATCTGTCCTTGAGTCTAGTCAAGCCCAAGAGTCTGTTCCTGAGTCAAGTCCAGTCCATGAACTCATTCCTTAGCCCATCCCAGCCCAGTCTGTTTTGCCTTTGAGTTAATTTTTTGAGTTGACACACAGTGCTAATAGCCACTTAGGTGCCTAAAATTATGTCACAACACATATAATACGTTTGTAGATGCCTGTACTGTGCTCTTGATATTCCCAGACCCCGTATTACAGATAATGATTTGTCATACGTGTTACCTGGCCAAATATGCACTGTCAATCATGTCGACCTATAATTGAGGCTGTGACATCAGTCTAAATATGGCTGTGTCATGTCCACATGTCATGGCGTTGATTGTCATTTCTGACTAGTGTGTATGTGAGTGTGAAGCATGTGTACCGTGTTTAACTACACTAAGATACAGCCTGGGAGTAGATATATTTGCAAAGCCAAAGAAACTCTAGCAGTCTAAGGATTACTATGAGAAACTGGAGAAGGCAAGGGACTGTGATGCGAATCCTTAGGAGTCTGACAAGGTCAATCCTGGTGCTGTAGCATTCATGCCAACCCCCCCAAATGACAGTGCCAGGACAATATTTATGATCATCTGGTCACATCCACATATTACAGAACACAAAATAAGATATTTTGAAGAATTTCGGTAACCAAACAATACTGAACCCCATTGACTTCTATTATATGAACACATAACCACAACATTTTTTTAAATATTGACCTTTTGTATAAAAAAAAGTCCTCAGCAGTTACACAGAACTGATGGAAAGATAAGGTGAAGAAATGCAGGCATGTGAGTGATGCAGGCACGTCTCATCCTGTGTGCAATAGCTTGGCAAGTGTTTGCGTTTGTGCAGCCTACATCTGTTTCTACATTCTCTGTTTATCCAGTGCCTAAACAACATCTCATTGCTTTCTCTTTTTATTTTTTGAGGGGAGAAATGCCACTGAGATCACTTGTCTATCCTTTGGCTAAATATGGGGCAATAGAGGGCACATAGAGGTGGAGATGGATTAGAAAGGGATGAAGGAGAGGGGTGGAGCTTTTTCAGGCAGTGCAGACATTGGATAACAAGTTCCATGTCTGAAGTTTTTATCCAATCCTGGCCATTTTCTAGAAGGTGAAGTGAAGCGAGGTCTTAATAGTGGAGTTTGGAGACGTCTGTGTACCTGGAGCACTCTGGAGGTCTTTTCTGGACAGAAGATCATTACATTTTTTTAGAAGACCACATATTATTTTAGACAGGTTTTGGTCTCACTAACAAGCTGTCAGCATGGTAAGATTATTTTATAATGGATATGGACAAACATGCGGTGCATGATGTTTGTAGCATGAGCACACAATATGGATTTATCCTAATGGCTGAGAAATAGTTCATCCCAAAATAAAAATTCTGTCATCATTTATTCCCCCTTATGTTATTTCAAACTTGTATGACTTTCTTTCTTCTGCAGAACACAAAAGAAGATATTTTGAAGAATGTTGGTATCAGAAAACTGGTGCCCATTGACTTGCATTGGTTTTGTGTTCATACAATAGAAGTGAATGGGGACTGACTGTGTTTGGTTACCAACACTCTTCAAAATATCTTCTTTTGCATCTTGCAGAAGAAAGAAAGTCATACTGGTTGATTAAATGATGACAAAAGTTTCATTTGGGGGGAACTATCCCTTTAAATCCAAATCTGAAATGTGGTGTGTCAATCAGATAGTGAATGTTATATTTAACCTGTATGATATATACATGTATGTTTGCCCACCAGATGCTTTTGCATGTATGTTTTGCAAATTAAACCATACATTTCAAATAATATTCATAGCAGTTAAGTCAGCAGGCCTATAAAACAAATAATAGTGACGCTACTAATATTTAGTGTGCTTGCTACAAATGATGCTGTCTACATCTACTCATGCTTGCATGACAAGTGGTAATTTCATCATCAAAGAAGAGAGAGAAAAAAAAACATAAGATTTATTTACAGTGCTGATCTCATCTTGGTACTTTGACATTTGCAATTTTCTTGCATTTTGTGTTTGGTACTTGAGCATTTGGGATATAAGGAACAATGTTTCTGTCGGTTCTGCATATATTATATTTTTTACATTTTAACCCAAACCTAATGACAAAAATCACGCCAGAGGTCTTCAGTCCTCACAAACCATCAAATTATTGAATAGGGTGATAGAGTACACAGAAAACATGCTAGCATTTCTTTACAGGAACACACCAAACCTTTGGGATAATGAGTGATCCATCAAAAGGTCAAGAACACACAGAAATAGAATAAGTGTGATTGTAGGTCCTCAAGATTTGATATGCAGAGACATCAGCAGGAAGCAGTAGTCTATTCTAGGTAGCCTAACTAGCCTTACCTCTTTGGCTGACCAGCTTGCATCGCATGGTCCACACCAACAATAACCAGCATGTATGACAGCCTCAACCATCATGGAAACTGATGCTTGTTTTAGGATAAGAGAGCGATTGAAGAATACAGCTATATTAAGCCAGTGAGTGTGTGCATTGCAGGAGGATGTGAGGACATGTTGTTTTTTTTGTTTTCAGAGCTCTTGTAGTTTAACATTCACTCCAAGAGTCAATTATCATACATGGTCAAGAAGACATCTCTTGGAGAATTCCTGCAAATTGTTTTCCAAGAGTTTTGAGAAATAATACTGCATACTGCATATGGACTTAATAGAGAGTCGTAATGTAGGGATTTAGAGATTTTTTTTGTATGATTAATTGTTAGTGAAAAATCTACTAAGGTAAATGTATTTATAGATATATGTGACCCTGGATCACAAAACTTTCTTAAGTAGCACAAGAACATTTGTAGTTATAGCAAAAATACATTGTATGGGTCAAAATTATCAATTTTTCTTTTATGGCAAAAATTAAACTTTAAAGGCAATTTTCTCAATATTTTGATCATTCTATCCTCACAAATCGGATAGAAACCTTATATATTCAGCTTTCAGATGATGTAAAAATCTAAATTTTTAACAAATGTACACTTCAGACTGGTTTTGTTGTCCAGGGTCACATATAGCAGATATGTTTTAAGCAAAATAAAATCATTAACAGAGGGTAACTGGATTTATTCATTCTCTAAAATTGACCACAAATGCAAAAAATGGCATTGAAAAGTAAAAATAGGCCAAGCACCAATTTATGCTTTTTAATTACTTTGATATTTTTGGTGAAATTTAATTAATTAGTTCATTTATTTCATTTTGAGTTGTGCATTAAATTTCATTTTATGTATATCTCTATATGTATATGTATTTATAATTTATGCATACTATATACTTATACTCTCTCTGTCTGTATATGTGCATGCGTGTGTGTGGTCAAAGGCAATTCTTGTAATTTGGCTTTCTTATATTTATTAGCCCACTGATGCCCAGGCCGACGCCCGCTCTTTTCTGAGCGAAGAAATGATTTCTGGTGAGTGTGAACAGGTTTTATTATTATTAATTATTAATGTGGCACAAATGAAACACATTTCCTGCCTTTGAAATTTCTGGGGTGAAATGTAACATGTCATGCAGCTTCACATATACTGTCTCAAATCTTTTTTCTCATCTTACGTGAAAGAGTTCAAGGCTGCCTTCGACATGTTCGACACAGACGGCGGCGGTGATATCAGCACCAAAGAGTTGGGTACCGTGATGAGGATGTTGGGACAGAATCCTACCAGAGAAGAGTTGGATGCCATCATTGAAGAAGTTGATGAAGATGGTAAGTTAATCTTCACATCCAGTGTTTCTAACAATGTTCATTCCCCTATACCTTTAGTTTTATCAACAGTGCATGCATTCATTATGGGAGTTGAATCCGTAACTATGGCAATGCTGCTGATATGCCCTACCAGTTAAACTACATAAACACAGTTCAGTTGCATAAAATCTCATTTTTTTTATCCTCAGGCAGTGGAACTATTGACTTTGAGGAGTTCTTGGTCATGATGGTACAGCAGCTAAAAGAGGACCAGGCCGGCAAGTCGGAGGAAGAGCTATCTGAATGCTTTCGTATCTTTGACAAGTATGTCATGTTGGAAATTTCTATATGTATTTAGCATATGTATATGGAAGATGTAAAATAAAACTGAATGCCTGGTTTTTGATTTGTCACGTCAGATCATTATAAAGCAAGATGGCTGTTGTTGATATGATTCTGCCTTTACTGATTGTCAGGCTTGATTTACTTTCCTCAAATAAACAGGAACCAAGATGGTTTCATTGATCGTGAGGAGTTTGGAGACATTGTGCATGCCACTGGAGAGCCACTAACAGAGGAAGATATAGATGAACTCATGGCAGATTCTGATACAAATAAAGATGGAAAGATCGACTTTGATGGTAATGTAAATCTTATTTATTCTTAATAAAATGGTTTAATGAGTACTGCTCTCATGAAAAAAAGAAAAAAGAATGAAAATTCTGTCATCATTTACTCACCCGTCATTTCAAACTTGTATGACTTTCTTTCTTCTGTAAAACCCAAAAGAAGATATTTTGAAGAATGTTGGTAAACGAACAATGACTTGCATTGGTTTTGTGTGCATACAATATGAAGTCAATAGGTTCGGTTACCAGTATTCTTCAAACTATCTTCTTTTGTGTTCTGCAGAAGAAAGAAAGTCATGCAGCATGTGCAGAAATAAGACACATACGGCATTTCTACATTTAACAATGTGTAATCTAAAATGCACTGGAAGATGCTTTAGAAAAAGTGTGTTGTTAGGTATTGTATGATATTTCAGTGTATGATATTCATGTATTTTTTTCTTGTCATTTTAGAGTTTCTGAAAATGATGGAGAATGTCCAATAAAAGCAATACAACATTATATCCATCCACCCCTAAAGATGCCATGTTGAGCCATTCTGCTTTCTATAAAGGAGAAGATGATCGAGGAAAGTCAATCCTCTAGGTTTTAATTGAATTAACAAAACAGTGTGGATAGTGGAGCAGTACTGTATTCTTGGTAATGTCCCTTAGGGAATGGGCTGCGAAGGTGTCTATAAATAACCACTCGAACCTTTTAAGAGAAAGCCACTTACCCCACCTATACCATCATAAGCCACCCAGCTGTCTCTGATTATCTCAATGCTTCCCAAGCCCATGTTTTAACCCTCTTCTATTTTCTTCTGATTTTTCTTTCTTCTAACCTTGGAACAGTACTTCAGATGTTTAACTTAATGTTTTGTTGTCATAGCAATAAAAGCTGTGACATTTGTGTGGTCTTATCCCTCCCCCACCATCTCTCCATAAGACGAAAACATGCTTAGTACATCCCCATCCCAGTAGCCCACGTCCAAAATAGAAAACATTTGGCCATTCTGTAAATCCAAAGGTGCAGGCTGCAGTTGTGTTTTTCAGTTGGTCTTTCATTATGTGTTGGAATATTCCACTCGTTCCAATATTGTCATACTTACCCTTCCTGATGTAAACAAAACTGTACATAAAGTCTTCACAAGATCAATGATCAACTGGTACGTTTGATTCCTAATCATAACCTTGTATGCCACAGCACCACACGCATGCGCATAATGTTCTCAAATGACTCAAAAGCTGAAATGTCCTTTTTTTTCTTCTTACGGTGGAAAACCACATGATCCTTTTGACACCTCTGTCTTCAGGTTGTGAAAGTATTTTCTCACGTTAGTGCTGTGAACACATTTTCCAGAGCTGCAATGGATCATAATTATCCTTCAGGAGGTACCTTGAGATGATTCAGGTGGCAAGAACTTGCTCTTGTGACACACATCACCCCCCTAAAACTATCAAATCGCTTCATTTCTGCACAAGGTATATAGTCGACAACCCCCTCCTCCAAGTTCCCTCTAAATCCTTCTCCAATCCACGTCTTAATGAATCCTCAATCAGGAAGCGCATGCCATACAAGGAGTAGCAGGATTTAGTCTCTTTAGGGTATGGGGTACCTTTGTCACGTTTGTGTTTTTAGGTTTTGGGTGGGGTGGTGTGGAGATCTGAATCGCCTTGCTATTCAGAGCACGTAAAAGTTTTGCAGCACAGCACTTTCCCAAGAGGTTTAGGGTTTCTCCGCTTTACTAAAAGGGGGGTGGAGGTACAGAACACTATTGGCTCTTTAAAAAATGAACTCCCGTCTGTACACTTGAGGAAAAGCTTAATATTATTCCCCGAACTAAGACTTAAACTTGTGCATGAACATATACTTTTTAATAGTATACAACATTTTCATTTATATCAGACATGACTGAAGTGTTCTGGGTGAACTAATGAAGTTTTTGAGTGTTTTCAGCTATTCACAACTACATGGACTGGTAGCCTCAGAAAACATGTTGTAAGATGTCAGAATGGTCAACATGTTAAAATATCCAGAATGAAATTCCACTATATACAATATCATTATCTCATCAATAATTCCAATGTGTTTTCTTCTACCATGATAAATACATCAGAATGAAGCAGTTATATTTTTCTGTGTTCTTGTGTACTGTTTATAAAGAATATATGCTAATTGTATTCATTTCACATTTCGATTGGCTTACGGGAGCCTCCGAGCCCTAAAAGTTCAGGTTCTAAATCTGGAGGCCTGTTACCGGCGGTGGGCGTGTCTTGGGTGGTCTGTTTAAAGTGTGTCTGAACTGTCACTTGACGTCTAGTCTTTTTGTTGGGGTGAGAGCGCGTTGACCACTGCTTGTCTCGTGGATATAAGTGAGGGAAACTAATCCACAACCATGGTAAGAGATTAAACATTTAAAGTCATCTTTGCTAATGGACGCATGAAACGTAGAAAAACTCAAATAATTCTTGGATATTGGATATTGCATTTATAGATAGAATATCTCTGTTAATAATCAAAATGATTAACTGCTCCTATGCACCGTGCATTTTAAAAACTTTATAAACGCAAAATATCATTGCACTTTTGTCATCAAATGTTTTAATCATAATAAGAAATTCCATATAATTTTGGCATTGATTATTTGTTCTACTTTTGTACGAATTCATCTGTAAAACTGAGTGTGCTAGTGTTAAAAATAACAGTGTAGAGGTTGATATGGATTACTGTTATTTGATAGGCCCATGTAAATGGTCTGCGGGTAAGTAAGTTAACTGAAAGCTTAGGCGACACATTCCAGGGTTTCCATTTCGGAATGGCCATTTACAGCAATTTGACTGAGGGGGTAATATGTTCTTAAAATAGTTACAAAATTGCCCAGCAGGGGTTTGGACACCAGATGCTACTCACAAGGTCCACGACCAAATGCAACAGATGCACAGATACAGATTCGAAAAAAAAACCAATAGCAAAATAAAATAAACATTTCATTCCATTTATTCATGTATGATTAGAGCATTGTAAGTTGTGAATTAGAAATGAACCTTTCACCGAAGAATATAAGTGCAAACATGAACAGGGAAAAACGTAAAATATGATATAAAATTGAACTAAAATTGATTTAAAGTAAAAAATGTATTATTACATTAAACCACATTTTGAAATACATGTTCATTGTAGACGTGAATTCAAAAACGCATAACAGACAACACAACATAGATTTTAACCTATGTTGTCTATGAATGAAAATAAGAATTGCATACAGTAGCCTATAATTAAGCTGGCAAAACATCCAAGAGCAAAATGCTCAGGTTAACCGTTCACAATGTAACCACTGTCGTTTCCACAGACTGACGCGCAACAGGAGGCCCGCTCATACTTGAGCGAGGAGATGCTTGCCGGTGGGTGGCCAAAACGTTTCTATTATATAACTCTGGTTCTTACATAGGCTATGTTATTAAACACGTCTGTTTGTTCCAATGAGATTTTTTTTCGCTTTCAAAGAGTTCAAGGCTGCCTTCGACATGTTCGACACCGACGGTGGCGGTGATATCAGCACCAAAGAGTTGGGTACCGTGATGAGGATGTTGGGTCAGAATCCAACCAGAGAGGAGTTGGAAGAAATCATTGAGGAGGTCGATGAAGATGGTAAGCAAAATGTCAAACTCTTTAGGAATTTCTGACAGACTAATAACGTGTTTTTTATTTTAACATAAAAAGCAAACATGTAGGCCGCAACAGCTTATGTAATTTACACTGTAAACGTGTAGGCAGCGGATCCATTGACTTTGAGGAGTTCTTGGTCATGATGGTGAGACTCCTAAAGGAGGACCAGGCTGGCAAAAGCGAGGAAGAGTTGGCTGAATGCTTCCGTGTGCTGGACAGGTATGTCTTTTGATATCTTCTTTCCGTTAGATTTTTCCTTTTAATTTGTTGTGTGTTTGAATCAGACCCAGCATCAGTCTGACGTCATACAACACTGTTATTCTGCAGGAATGGTGACGGTTACATTGACAGAGATGAGTTTGCCGAGATCATCCGTAGCACTGGCGAATCCATCTCAGAGGAAGAGATTGATGAGCTGCTTAAAGACGGTGACAAGAACAATGATGGCATGTTGGACTTTGATGGTATGACCTTTACTTTGATTTTTAGGTATTTATGAATTGAGATCATATATCGAAGAGATGTCATGTCTGTTTTTTCCCCAGAATTCCTCAAGATGATGGAGAATGTGCAGTAAAACAGAAACTCATGGACATTCCTTTCCCCTTTCACCCCTGCCGACTGAAATCTTACCCTTTTAATGCCACTCAAACTCTCCTTTCCCTTTTGTCCTCTATCTGCCTTACTGCCTCCATCTCACCTCTTCAGCAGACAGACAGAAAAACACCTGTGTGTGGTTTGCCAAGGCTCAGCCCACAATGCTTTTTACTTTGGGCTCCCACTGACCCTCATACAAGACCCAAGGAGCCAAGCTGTGATGTGGTTCTTAAGTTTTGCAATATGTATGATGGCACTCAGTTCACTAGAAGCACATATCATGGTAGACCTCATGTTAGTGGGTGTTTAGTCTAGATTTAGTCTAGATCAGCAGCTTGTCATCGCTGCATAGACCAATGCTAAAGCCACAACAACTGTATTTAAGAACAAACAGAATAAAAATTAAAACACTCTCATATTTAGTTGGTCTGACATTTTGATTTGTATGGTATTGTTTTGAGCAGTCTATCAATTAAGCGTTCATTTTTTCTGGAAAGTTCTTTTAGTTTCCCAGTTAGTTTACAATTTCTGTATATAGTACAATAAAACCATAACTCTTGCTTTTTATTTATCATATCACACTTATTTGAATAAACACTTCATGGCAATTGGATTTATTATGCATAGGAAACTGTTTGCACATATTACAGAAAAATACATTTTCAGGTTGACACTCTCTGTGCCTCAAAGTTTGTACATCAGTAAATTGTGTCTTGTTTATAAGGTCATTGGCTGTTGAGTATTATTTTAATCTAAAGGATTTTACATTATAATGCAAATAATTGGTTTTGGCAAAAGGTGATTTTACTAAAATGGCAAATGCTAACATTTTTAGAAAATGTGTTACATCATCCAGGCTTTTAGGCAATGATATTTTAAATAAACTCATGTATGCATAAGCTATAAACAAAAACCAATGGAGAAATATTTTGTATAATGACATTGAAAAAAATGTAGTTAACATCCCACATTTGTGTTTACAATCGCAACCACAAACACATAATCTTAATAGTTTAACCCAGCTTCAATGCTTTGACAAAACACAATGTCAGTAATTTACACAACATTGTGTACTTTGTCCAATGTTGTTGTTTTGCAGACATTGTGAACACTCAACATTAGCAACTATTAACTAAATAATTTAATGACAAAAAAAATGACAAACTATTATGCCACGAATGTCCTTACAAGTAAACTGCACACAGGTCAAAATGAACATTTCTACGTATCTTTATTGTTCAACCAAATAAAAAACATATATAGTGATGAAATGAGAAACGCCTGCCGTCATCTGCAAATAATTATGCGACTTAATTTTACAGAACAAAATAAATGTATGTATGCGTGACATGCGTTCACATACAAATGTTATGAACTAGTCAAAACTAGATTTATTATAAAAAGTGACGGCTTAACAAACAACGTCCTACTTTAAGACCCATAATTAGCCTCGTCAAAGGCTTTGCGAGCTTTCTTCAGCTCCTCGTTCATGGTAAGCAGGTCTTTCACTCTTGCAAACTTTCTGGGGTCCTTGCGGATGAGAAAGACAATATCCTCCACCTGAACACGGCCCTGTCGTCCTATAGACATCGCCTTGTGAGTCATCTCCGTGATGAACTCGATGACCAAATCCTCCAGTATATCCACGGATTCAGTGTACGGATTCTGGTCGTCGCCAAACCCATACATCATGCAGCGCAGCTCTTTTGAAAAAAGTCGCTTTCTTTTCCCATGGCCAGAGTCTATGCCGTTTCCCCCTTCCTCAACATCATCATCAAAGCCAGGATCATCTTCCTCCTCAGCCATTCTATGAACTAAAGCAATGAAGAACAAACAAAGAAATGTAAACGTCAAAGCAGAGTTAAACACTTTAATTTGTCTATTAACAAGATCCCAGGATTTTGTGTAACTTACGTGTTAAAGCGAAATACGATTAAAACCTCCAAGCAGCCACAGAGACAGGAAGTACTTCTCATTCACTTACACTTTACGCGCCATAGTACTATAAAATTAAACGCGCCAGCGCCACCCAGCGTTATGGATGAAACAAACAATAAAGACCCATTTTTGCTGGAAAAATGTAATCTTTCGCAGTTCATAACAGATTTGCGAAATAATGAGAGGTTAAAAGGCAAACTTTTCATTTAAAACATTTCTGACTGGAGTGGAATTCAGATTTTCCCGGGGTGCACTGCAGCGTCAACCAGAGCAACGTCGTCCACGTCACAGTAGTAGTAAGTAAACAGGGCTGCCTGTTGGACCACGAAAATAGTTTAGAATAGCAGAAGACATGCCACCTTTAGACACTCTTTTAGAAGATGCGAGTGCGCAAACTATGTAAACGGTGAGGTAAGGAAATGTGTGATCGTTGTCCTTTTAGCTGTAATGGCACAGTCAGCATGCGTAACTTGTCACGTGCATCAATAATCGCTATTCCCAGGGCTTTGGAAAATGTTTAACCTAATGTTTGCGTTGCGTAAATGACGTGCATAAAGACGCTATGAGAGATTATATACGTGTATAGTTGTATCAGTTAAAACAGTATTTTATGTTGTCAAGTGTTTCTTCTCTGATCAAACTTTGGCCCTGTATGTTCTTATCTAACCACTCATAGTTTGACTCTCCATATGGTACCATACAGTGGTCCCCAGTTTGAGCACTGTTTTCAGACTGGCTCTAATTCTTATATACCTTTGGTCATATAGACATAACTGCCTCGAGAAAACCGCACTTTATAAGATCCGGACTGTCCAGGATGGCGTGCCCGTGGCAGTTTATCTTCAAGGCTTTGCGCACTGTTGGCCTGGTGCTTTTCTATTATGTGTTTTCCATTGGAATCACGTTTTACAACAAGTGGCTCATGAAGGTAACGTTAAGTTCCTGTATATGCAAATGTGTATGCTATTTCTATTTTTAAAAAATTGCATAGATTTATCCAGAAGGACTTTTCCCCCTTTAGGACTTCCACTTTCCTTTGTTCATGACCCTGGTCCATCTCATCATAATATTCTGTTTCTCTACGCTGACACGCTGTGCCATGCAGTGCTGGAGTGGAAAGCCTCGAGTAACCCTCTCATGGAAAATTTACCTCACCAAAGTTGCCCCAACAGGTGGGCTAAACTATTATTTTTTTATTATCCAATGACCACAAATGTTTTATTTGAATTTACAAAATATATGGCTATAGTTTGGTTTTTGTAAAAAAAGCTTCGTTCAACCAATACTATTGTCTTATTTTAGCACTGGCGACAGCACTGGATATTGGACTATCCAACTGGAGCTTCCTTTTTATCACTATCAGTTTGTAAGCTTGTTTATAACAATTTAACAAAATTTGCAGTACTCAATAGATTTATGTGTCTTAACCATTATGGTTTGGGGTTTTTGTAAAAACAACAGCAATACTGCATAGCGGGAAATGTGTAAGCAGTGGCGCATTGTCAATTTAAATGGATTTGATCAAAAAATATTTTATGTTTCATCATAAAATAATTTTAATTGGATCTACTGCCGAATCTGCACACTATGTAAAGCAAACCTAGAGTCTGTGCCAAAAATGATAGTTCTATTAGAGATAGTTCACTGAAAAATGAAAATTCTTTTATCATTTATTCGCCCTTGTGTCATTTCAAACCTGTATGAATGAAGTTGACAAATAAACCGTACATGTGTCCTATGGTGTGAGGGCAAAAATGTAGAAAATAAACTGTTAATAACATATTATGTTATATTTTAATATTTCTTTTTATTATATAAAATGAGAGATTTATCTTCTTCATTGTTAGTTTTTTTTATCACACCATAGGACACACGGTTTATTTGTCTAATACCCATGACTTTCTTTCTTCTGTAGAACACAAAAGAAAATATTTTGAAGAATGTTGGTTACAGAACAGTGGCAATACCCATTCACTTCTATTATATGGACAAAACCAATGCAAGTCAATGGGTAACGGCATTGTTCTGTTACCAACATTCTTCAAAATATATTTTTGTGTTTTGCAGAAGAAAGTCATATAGGTTTGATATAAAGTATGATAGTAAAGGATGACAGAATTTTCATTTTATAGGATAAAATAAATATCACTTGGGATAAAAGCATCTGCTAAATGAAAAAATGTTAATGTGAATGTTTTCCCTGTAGGTACACCATGACCAAGTCTTCAGCTGTACTCTTCATTCTGTTTTTCTCCCTTGTCTTCAAACTAGAGGAGCCGGTAAGTTAAGGATATGTACCTTTAAATTCTGTCATTTACTCAACATTTCAAACCTGTATGACTTTCTTTATTTTGCAGAACACAAAAGAAGATATTTTGAAGAATGTTGGTAAACAAAAAACATTAGTCCCCATTCAAATGTATGGAAACAAAACCAATGCAAGTCAATGGGTTTTCTGATACCAACATTCTTCAAAATATCTTCTTTTGTGTTTTGCACAAGAAAGCCATACGGTTTTGAAATGACATGATGGTGACTAAATGATGACAGAATTTAGATTTTGGGGTAAACTATTAAGTAAAGGATTGTATTCAGCATATTAAAAGGTCACATTTTAAAGCAATGTATTTCTCTTTGCTGACATGCAAACATTTTTTAATATCAAAGTGAAACAATTTTCTACATATTGCTCACAAATGTTACCTATTTATATGGGTAAATGCTGAATATATTAATGACTACAGATTGTATGTTATATGTGATTCAGAGATTTGTTTTTACTTTGACACAGCTGTTTTCCTGTGGCTCAGTGGTTAGAGCATTGCGCTAGCAATGCCAAGGCCATGTGTTCGATCCTAGGGATTGCACATACTTAGAAACAAATGTATAGTACAATGCAATGTAAGTCGCTTTGGATAAAAGCGTCTGCCAAATGCGTAAATGCAAATGTATGTAAATGTTTTAATGCTGTTGGATATTGGCAAACGTCAACAAATTAAAACAACAAAACAAAGAAACAAAAGCTAGTCCTGGAGATATAATTAGTGTCTTTATTAATGTCATTAGCCTCACATACAGTATACAGTAGCAGTGTGCAGTAAAAGTGAATTCAGTTTTTAGACCACAGGATGGGACTGGGGAGGTGTAATTGAAGTACTTCACTAAATGCACCGCAAGAGTTTCTTGAGTGTTCTTGCTGTGAGACTAAAATATGAATGCTGCATTTCAAATACCCATTTTTCACATGTCAGAGGTGTATAACAGTACCTTGTTATTTTGCTTTTGCAGCTTGTTTAGGAACACAGCTGGAAGCTGCAAAAGCAAAATAACATTACATGCATGAAAGTATGCTTTCTCTAAGTTTTAACGTTTAAACCTTTGGAAGTTCGGAAAGTTCTGCTGGGTTATTATTGAGAAGTGTAATAAGTAAAGTGGGCCAGTGGTGAGCCAATAATGTAAGTGCTTCAACCTCTTAGCTGGTGCTTCAATAAGTGCAAGATGTACTCTTTAGAGAACATGCATGTTTTTTGGTACTTTTGAAAGGAAACACTTTAGAATGGTCTAAAAATATGTATTTATGGACAAAACTTTGGAGACACGCCATGGTTAGGGTGCATGGCTCAAGTTTTGAGTTCATAGACATTGATGCAATTTTTTCTTTACTTTGGTGCTTCAGAAAATTTAAGGTTTGCCTTGTTTGACATTAAGAGTCCTCCTAAGTGTTCTGGCTCTCTTAACCCAACAGAATCCATTCCTGATCCTGGTGGTTTTGCTGATAGCCAGCGGTCTGTTCATGTTCACACTCAAGTCCACCCAGTTTAATATGGAAGGCTTCCTTATGGTCCTGTTGGCTTCTTTCATCGGTGGCATCCGCTGGACTCTGACCCAGGTCCTCATGCAGAAAGCAGAACTTGGTATAACTATAGATTTTCTGTTCAGCTCACTAAATCTTGTCATGACCTGTCCTGTGTTTATTCTTTATGATTAACACTAGTCCCTCTCTCTGGCACACAGGCCTTCACAACCCCATTGACACCATGTACCACCTGCAGCCGCTCATGTTCATTGGCCTCTTTCCTCTGTTCCTGCTAAATGAGGGTAAGTTTTTATTTCGTTTGCATTTCTGTTTTGTTTTACATATGTAAAAACATTGTAACTGTTGGGTGGAATGCCTGCATCTAAGGGAGAATGCAAAACCCACAGACAAATGCAAAGGGTGACCAGTATTAATGATATATGTGACCCTGGACAACAAAACCAGTCTTATGTGTCACATTTTTGAAATTGACATTTTTACATAATCTGAAAGCTGAATAAATAAGCTTTCCATTGATATATGGTTTTTTAGGAAAATGTGTAATCTGAGGGTGCAAAAAGTTGTCCAAATGAAGTCCTTAGCATAGCATATTACTCACAAAAAGAAGGTTTTTATATATTTACGGTAAGGAATTTACAAAATATCTTTATGGAACATTATCTTTACTTAATATCCTAATGATTTTTGGCATAAAAGAAAAATCGATCATTTGGACCCATACGATGTATTTGTGGCTATTATTACTAATGTTCTCGTGCTACTTAAGATCCAGGGTCACATATCGAAAATAAAGATTATGAAGATTATGAGTCACTTGTGACCCTTAAGGGTAAATTTTTCGAAATTTAGATTATTACATCTAAAAACTGAATAAATAAGCTTTCTATTGATATATGTTGGGATAGGACAATATTTGCCCGAGATATAACTATTTAAAAATAAATCTAAATATTTAGAAAATCGACGCTGTAGCAGAAGAAACAGGTTTGTTTTAACGCTTTTTATTGGCTTACCGCTGTAATGATGTTGTGGAGAATAGATGAACCTGAAAGCTGAAATTCTGAGCTTTACATAGATACCAAACTTGAGTGGGTAATTCTTAAAGAGCGGCAGCAGCGAGTGAAGTTCTCATACTTTCCACAGTACACTTGTTGTTGAGTCACACAAAGAAATGTTTCTGCTTGTATTTATTCTGTGTTCTGTACATGCAGGGCCCAGTGTGAGCACCACAGAGAAACTCTTCCGGGTCACTGAACTCTCTCACCTGCTCTACTGTCTGTTGACACTGTCTGTGGGTGGCACACTGGCCTTTGGGCTAGGCTTCTCTGAGTTCCTGCTCGTGTCCCGCACGTCTAGCCTCACACTGTCCATTGCAGGCATTTTTAAGGCAAGAATATGACTACGAGTTGTATTCATTCCTAGTCACATTTTTTGCACATATACTTATTCTCCCTTTCTTTCTCTCTCTGTAGGAAATCTGCACTCTGCTGCTGGCGGTGGAGTTCATGGGAGATAAAATGAGTTTAGTGAACTGGCTGGGCTTTACTGTCTGTCTGTCTGGTATATCACTGCATATTGGCCTCAGAATGTACTATAATAAAGGTACGATGTATCCTAGTTTTGCCTATAGACGGTTTTAAAGCAACAACATAAACGTTACTGCGCATGCACGCTTTCCTGGCCCCAACTTTCGGTACACATCTGCAAAGAATAGCAAAAGAAATAACAAGTAAATGACATTAGCTAGCAAGTTAAAGTATGTCTAGCCAGTATTATTTTGGGTTAACAGTAGAAGAACCGTTACTTGGCCAAATTTGAATACAACAAAGGTACACGACCCATTCAACAAATTGATTATTTAATACAATTGTTATACAATAAAATATTTGGGCCACGCGCGTGCATCCGAATAAATCGTCTATACAAAACTTGAAGAATGAATTGTTGTGATTCTGATCTTGCGTGATTAAACGGCAACCTAAATCCAGTCTTTGCCATTAATATGGGTCTTTTTTTTTAGGAACCAGCTCGATGGTGAGACAGCTACCAGGAAGAGAAAACCCAGACATTGAGCTTCCACTTCTGCAGACTAAAGAAGACTATAATGAAGACACAAATGATGAGGAGGAGCATGAGATTCTTCATTAGACTGTACATGATTGTCATATACCTACAGCGAAGAGGACTGAATAGGCACATGGACTGTTCTCTATGAGGTGGTACTTGGTGGTCACATTGACCACAGATACAGAATAGGCCTCAGCTATGAAATAGATGAGCAAAGGATCTGCTCTGTAGTTTGACTCTTTTGAGAGAATACAGAGAAATCCTTCAGTCATTGGTTGGATGACTAAATATGCAAGTGGGTACAATCAATTGTAGTCTCTGCACAGGACCAATACCTAAGTGACCTTTGAAATTTCTGTTTACATTGATAATTTATTTTTCATCTTTTGAGAAATAATTATTTAATTAAAAACATATAATGTGATTTGGTTACTTCTAGATGTGTTTTTAATAAAACTGAACGATGAATGTATTTTTTTGTAGCATCTTTTATACAAGGCTTAGATTTCTTGTACTTAAATGGATAGTTTACTCAACTGTGGAAAATGAAAGAAGATATTTAGAGAAATGTCTCAAATGATTTGATGTGCAGCGGGGACCAGTGTTGTTTGGTTACCAATGTTCTTTAAACTATATTTTGTGTTATGCAAATAAAAGTGAATAGGTTTTAAATTACATGAGGGTTAGATTGTCCATTTATGGGTAAATTTTATATTTAATTGTATTAATTCAGCCTATTTATCCTTTCTTTTGGGAGGAAAGCAGGCTAATTTATGTTTGAAATAACCAATTTAACATTGATTTAACATTGAAGGTGCTGTGTGTAGTATCAAGGAGGATCTATTGACAGAAATGCAATGTAATATATACATAACTATGTCTTCAGAGGTGTATAAAGCTAATTGGCTTCGCTTAGTTAATTATTTAATAGTCAGCCCCTTTAATTTTGAGTAGACTACGTATGGAGTGTATTAGATTAAATCAACAAACCAGTAAAAAAATCTAGAAAAAGATGAACCAAGTGTCTAGCGTGGTACATGCTCCTCCTTGTGGGGCAAACCCGTATGTGCAGCAACATCTACTCTACAGCCTTTATTAAACATACCTGGCCATCTCTTCATTATGTCTTAAAACCGGCTAAATTAAATGATAGCCTATATACAATTGCAGACTTTTCTGGAAAATTTCTCATGGGATCTAATAAAGATTTTGAGAACTAGGAGCAAACAGTGTTGAAACTACACCAGCACCACAAAGTTGCCGAAATACACCCTGAATTTATTCCCCGCCTCTATGTCCCAAGAGGAGGGCAGAGAAAACCCGTATTAGATTTCACACCTAAGCTTACAGAAGAGACTGCTGCGAATGGGAAGTTAGTGAACGGGACTCAATGTGTTAACATCTCTTACCTGTGCGGAATGCGCGAGGACACACGAGCACAGCTTCAGGTAAATCACCTTTTCCGACAGACCAGACATTTATTCCAGATATCTGTGTTTTGTTCCATATAGGAGCCTAATGCAGAAGAACAAACATACGCCTATTTAAAAAAAACTAACTTTTTGTAGGCCTACATATCGTTTTTAATCACTGTAGGAAGCTGACAGTGTAGCTACCTGACTGACTTAACGTTACATTTGCTGTAGCTTATGTTATGTAAACTGTCTGCTTATTTAAATGAGTATTGAGCGCTGAAGTGAAGTCTCACCTCTACGAATACGGACTTCTCATCTCAATTTTTCACATTTTAGGCTTCATAATTCGCGTGAGTATGCTTTAATAACTGTAGGTGTGGTATCAAAAAAAATCAGCGCTGATTTAAATTCCCGAATCATCCGGTGATTTTAGTACAACAAGCCAATGCATGTGAATTCCCTCTTATAGTGGCCTGAAGCAACTTCAATTAAAAAAAAAATAGGTGTCAAATAAATGCACATCTAATGATTTTAATTTTACAGTTAAAGTTTGTTTTTTACATAGGACGCATGCAAACAGAAATGCGATTGTTTTGTTCGTTTAGTAATTTATGGTGGGAATTGTTATTAATGAATGTGGGTCAGTTGACAATCCAGTAAAAAAGTTCAATAAAAGTAATTCACATTGTGATTTTGCAGGCATACATCAGGTTGTCAGGTGTTCAGTTTTCCCTCCACTTGTCTTACTTTCGTGGACCTTTAATGCCCTTGGTGCAGCAGCTTTTTCTATAAGTGTTCATGTATAAGATGCTGTATTTAAAGCTCAGTGTCACAGCATTAAAGGATTTGGGATCATCAGAAAAACCCATCAAACAGCTTCTCTGGATGGTCATGTATCATTGCTGTTATTATGATCACATTCACCGCTGCTTGTGATGTGTAGTTCAAATGAAAGACCGTCATGCTCTGTTTTATAACACGCTCACATGGTCCCCACAGGTCTTTAACTGACACCAGAACAGTCATGCTGGCCCACAGTTTCTCAGACCAGATGTCTCTCATCCTAGTGACAGTTCTCCTGATGTTGGTTTCAGAAGTTCATACACAAGGTGAGTGTTCTTCTAGGTCAACTGGTATTGGATTAACAACGCAAAGGTCATGGGTTTTAATTCCCAGTGCACATTCTGATAAATTGAACAAATTTTTATCTGTTTACTTCATCAGTACCAGGAACACATAGGCTACTTGAATGCACTCTTTGGATTGAAAGCGTCTGCCAAATGCATACATTTTAATGGTTAATTGACATAGTTTTATCTTATAACAAGCTACCAATGCACATTTGATCTGTTTGGATTGTGAATTAATCATAATTATAATGTAATAATTGTAAAAGTTAGGAATTGTTCGGTTCTTGAACTTTTGTACCTGTAGTACCTGTAGTATTTTTACATAAGAGACCATTCCAAATTTTCATTTCAAACCAGCATTTCATTATTGTGACACGAGGTTATCACATAAAAAAATAACTGGAACTTTTCCTAAATAAATGTACACATATTATTGATTAAAGTGAATATAAAGCTGTTTTCTTTGCAGTATTTGAGGTATGAAAAAGCATCTTTTCTGTTATTTTGACCTGTTTCTCCATTTTCATTTTCTGCAAATAAATACAAACAGAAATTTGGGAGAAGTATTCTAAGAAGTTCTTAGAATAAAACAAAAATTATAATTTTACCTAAACACATACCTATAAAGTTAAAATTCCAAATAACTGAAAATGGTCTTTAAAATTTGTTCCAATTTTTTTGCGGCTGTATATTTGTATACATCAAAGTTGTTTCTTAAATGTGATTACTAGCCATAAGAATATTTTTTACTATTTTTCAACCAAATGCAAAGCCTGTGGCATGTCATGATTGTTTGCACACAAAACGAAAGTATCAATTATCTCGATTAAAGATAATGTGTGTCATTTTTCATTGCAATTATTACTGTTAAAAAGCTAAATATCTCGAGATTATATCTTGAGTTATTTATATATCCTCATTATTGTGTCAGCTTTGTGATTTATGTTGATCCTGAAATACTATCAGCAAACACAGCTTTTGTTCGGTTTGAGAAATGTCATCTGCATTCCCCTAAGTGCATCCGATAGCACCAACGCACATGCCAGAAAAATGTATTGTAACCTGCATGAAGCAGTAACAGTTCTACTGAAAACTCACTAATATTTTAGGCACTTGTGGCATATTGAAATTATAATGAAACATTTTTACTTCGTCTCCCACAATGGCACATTCTAACAAGTACCAACTTTCCCAAAGGTTAGAAAATTCCTGGCGAGAAGAAAACCACAAAAGAATAGACTTACTGCTAAAGGCCATTGTGCAACATTGCGGATTCCCTAGACAACTGCACATAGCCCTTAGTAGACGTTGCCACATTTGAAAAAGAAATTTGCCTTAAAAATGCTTGGAATAATTTATGTGTCCTCTAGGTGTCTTGTTATCTCTGTCCTCCCTAGAGGAAACACGCTGCGCGTGTGTTTTCCACACTGTCTTTGTCTGAACGATTGGCTGCGCATTTGTTGACTTCTGGGTTGGTGGTGCTTCGGTGTCAGCTGGAAAGCTTCTTTTCGACTCTGATCCACTGCCAGTTAATGCAGAGCATCGATATTCCTCGCATCGCTATAAAAAGTGAAAGTGTCCTATCTATAAGTCTTTGTTTCTTTGTTGTAACCTACTCTAATGCAGTCAGCTTGATTTATTCATATCAAATAATATTTTTGACCTGCCACATGAAGCACATTTTGTGGTCCCCTATAGCATAATTCATAAAGATACTACAAAGATCTTTGTGCGTCTCGGGGTCAGCCCCATCGTAGCACTCATCTGGATCATGACATTACATGCAAGCAGCCCCTTCAGGCTGACCTTCAACCCCACCGAAAAGCAGATTTCCTGTGGTCCTCAACCCCCTGTTACCCTGCAGGGAATCACAGGGCGCTTTGAGCGCTCACAGACAGCTGGGAAGAGGGAAGGACACGGCGTGGGACATGAAAGAGGGATATTGTGGCAGTTGGCATGTGGAAATTATGCAGATAGGCCGAGCACAAGGGCAGAGTTGAGCAAGAGAACAGTTATGAAGGAAAAGCAAGACTCAATATTCAAATATTACGTCTTCTCAGAGAGGAAGTTGAGAAAAAAGGCATTGAGAAGGAAGGCTTTGATGTTTAAAGATGTGCATCACCCCTAAAGTCTCACATACAGACTTTTCCCATGATTCTCTCTGGCAGTTACAAGCTTGTTTTGTCCTTCATCAGTGGCTATTCAAATGCATTGTGTGTCCATCCGGTAGGGGGTATAAAGTGTGCAGGCCGTTTTACTAATAATATGTGAAGAAGTTACTTTTCCACAAAACTTGTTACATGAAGTCTTTGTATACATTTCCAGGGCGACTGAAGCTGACTGTTCTGTCTGAAGATCGACTGCAGATTAAATGGAAGGAGGCAGAAGGTCCAGTTCAGGGGTACAAGGTCCGAGTACGGCCCCTCACAGGTGAGTCCTTTAAATTGTTTAGCACTTTTTATAATTCATGTTGTATATAGCAGCTTTACACACAATCATACTTTGATATTTCAAAAGTTCCTAGTCTTAAAATACAAGAGCAAATCACAGCTGCAGCTTTATTTACTTTCTCTGGTGTTACTAACGTCTTTTGCTAAAGGCTTTAGAATGTGCAGCATCTTTTGTTATGTTGATGTAATTTCAACTGAAACAGGAAGACAGTGTGGGACATTGAGTAACTCCTCCCCTTTCTAAAATAATGGCACTGGCATTTGTCTCCTCTTCTAGAAGTCAGTGTTGTTTATAATGTCAAGACTTTTTAACTGTCTCCTCTACAGCCTTTATTGTTTTTGTGTAGAATTTAAATGGGTTGGATACTCGTGTCTCAGAGTCAGGAGTGAAGCAAACTGTTTGCGTGTAAGACGCTGACTCAAAATAAGACCAAATTTAATTAATAAGACCTAATTTTGTCCAATGGACAGTGTGTTTTCACTGTCTTTATCATTTCCGAGCCTCCTATACTGTCTAGGGCACTATATACCATTATGAAACGGTCAGTTCTGGTCCTTGATTCTGATTGGCTGAGCTGAGTTCTAAGCCATTATAAAATACCCCGATTTATAACTGCAAACATAGCCCATGTATCGCTTATTTGCTGCGTAATGTTTTATAAAACCTTGCTAAGCATATGAAATAACCATTTTATAAAAGCAATAAGCAGTGAGTTACATAAGTGCATTTTATGACATCTAAAGGGGTTCACTTCACAACACTCTTAGCTGTTATAAAATTCACTGTAACCCACTGCTTCTTGGGGCTTATTGCTTTATTCACTTTATAGGAAGTAGTAAATGTGTGCAGAAATGGCTAATTTCCGAGGTAGGTTCAGCATCTTTTTTAATGTAGAGGGTGTGAGTGACGCTTCATATTCTAGAAACATTTGATTGGACAGAAATTTTGATGAGAAGCTGAAGTGTAGAATGATGTCATCAGATTTGTTATGGTGGATGTGGAAGTGAGAGTTTTATGTTATAAATGTGAATTTGTCATGTTTTGAAGCAAACTAGCTCTTATTAGTTTTGAGCGGTTGTTATCTGGGAATAACGAACCTGCAAATGTCGCGACTGGCCAATCAGAATCAAACATTCCAACGAGCCGTGTGATAATTAGAGATATCCATTTCAATTTCACAGTCACTTTGAGGCCAACATACTCATTCCAAAAACATACACAACATTGTATATATACACAGTTTAAAGGTTAAGTGTGTCTTGTTTGAAGAGTGTTTCAAGAGGCCTTACTGTAATTTAGTTAACAGTTCTTCCTCACAGACCTTGTAACCAGGACTAATAAAAATCTATCCCCTCTGACTCCCACCAGCCACTCCCGAAGAGACTATCTTTCTTTCTGTCTGTCTTTCTTTCTAGTACATTCCTGTCTCACTGAGTAAGTGTTCAGAACAGGTAAGGAATGGCGAGGAAGGTTTTTTCAGCAATGATGGAATGAGGCCTGCAGTCAGCCATAACCTTTGTTAAGAGTCCATATTAATTCTGTCTGACATGGCAAACTTTATTGTTTTTAACCTCTTTCTGTCTTTATATCTTTGCCTCAAACCCCTCCTCTTCTCTTTCTATGTATGGGTGTCTTTGCCTTTTTTTATCTTTGTCTCTCTTATCTGCTTTTCCGCCACTGTTCTCAGCTAGGTGAGTCCAGACAGGTCTGTTTCAGTCTCGAGAAAGTTCACACAGTTAAACAAACACAGTGCATATGCACTACATTGCTGAAGGGAGAGACAGACAGAAATTGAACAGCATGTTTGACAGCTATCATATGTAATAATAAACTCTCAGACTGTACTATCTGCTCTGAGATATTATTAAACACATGTACTTTTCCATTCTATTTCACTCCACCTTAAATAAATGTTTAATAGGGTTGTTACACTAGAATTTAAGCATGGAAAATAGTGTCCTAAAACCAAGGTGATTTTAAGGCTATGGGTTTTTATAGACATTTTTAAGATTTGGATTGAAGTAAAGTACAAAACAAAAGTGTTTACAAAACATAGGTTACTGGAAACATTCAGATGGTAATTGCTTAAAGTTAAGTGGAAACACTTAACAATAAGGTTGTGTTTGTTAACATTAGATAATGCATTAACTAACAATGAACAATACTTTTAAAGCATTTTTTAATCTTAGTTTCTGTTCATTTAAGCATTTATTAATGCATTTTGAATCAAATGTTGAATCAAAAACATTAGTTACTGAAACATGAACTAACGTGAATAACTGTAATGACATTAACTAACAATAACAAAGTATGAAACGTTTGTCCGTTTAGGGATGCTGTAGAAAACAAGAGGACCCGTGGTGTATGTAAATAGAAATAGCTCATTTTAAGATAATAAAAACATCTTACACAGTGCACATTTACACAATAAAAATTCTTAATTGTTAGTTCATGTTAGTTAATGCATTTACTAATGTTAACAAATACAACCTTATTGTAAACTGGTAAAATTAAGTTTTTACCGGGGACTACAAAGTATTTTTTTTATTCAAGCAACAAACCAACATGTAGGAATAGTTAAATACCCCAAAATCAAATTTAATCCATAGTTCACTCACCCTACGTGTATACGACTTCCTTCCAGGATCCACAAATCTCAACTTTGAATCTCATTGGTTCTCTTGATCACGAGACACGAAACAACCAATGAGATTCAAAGTTGAGATTTGTGGATCCTGGAATGAAGTCATATACACATGGGGTGAGTGAACTATGGATAAAATTAGATTTTTAGGTATTTAACTATTCCTACATGTTGGTTTGTTGCTTGAATAAAAATATATTTGAGGATCCAGTGTTAGGCTATTTTGTGTGTGTACAGTGACATTTCGGTCATGTCCAAAAGTGACTAAATAAGCTTAAAATATTAACATTTCTATCTTTTGTCTTTTCCAGAGGTTCCTCAGCCAGAGCTGATGCTGACGACCACACGAGGCCGAGCCACGGTGGCAGGCCTGGACTCCAGACAGGAATACCTCCTGCAAGTCCTGGCGCTCAATGGAACGCAGGAGAAACTCATCGCGAAGAGACGCTTCACCAGTAAGAGCGGGGCATGAGAGAATGAAAGCAAGGATGTGAGGATGAGGAAAGGTGATGGAAATAGACTGCATGATTGCTCTAAGGATGCATATGAGGAGGCTCAGAGATGTCTAAGGATGTAACCAGGAGATGTGGTTCTTGACTGTAGAGTACTGTTTTTGGTGGTGAGAGTATTATGAGTTGTTTGCAAGATTCAATGTGTTCTTTATGTCTGTACCCCAAATGGTACACTTTAATACTTTTTATACTATGGTTGTTTAAATCCTCTTTGATTCTAGATATTGTTGAAGATGGGGTAATTTCCCACAGTTTAGTGTTGTATTTGTGCCAGAGACAGAAATCTGTACGTCAGTTGAAGTAGTTCCCAGCAGTCATGAGCTGTCAACACACAATCTCAAACTAGAGTCCTTTGGGTATGCCGATGAAACTCCTTCACACACATCTACCACCACACAGTGTTTAAGGGGCCGCTGTCTGTAAATGACAGTGTCTAGTGGTAGATTCCTGACGGATTACAGGCTGTGACTAACACACACTCTGGAATGATGCTTGTGTCTTTACAAGCACAAGACACTGTTGGAATTCCCTCGAATCTCAGCAGTCACCCACCAAAACGACCACCCTGAAAGAAACTTGATATCAGATGATGATGAAATGTCTTAGCGGAGAAGCCGTCTGAGCGTTATGACATCACATATGTTAATGTGCTAAAATTAGAATAGTAGTAATAGCAACAGCAACAGAGATTGAAGCATTGCATTATGGGAGATCAGACTTTTTTCTAGGAAATCATTTGTGATGAGATGATGATTTCATTGTAAAAAGATGCATATTATCCCAAATATCTGTGATGCCGTGGGATGAAAGTTGTTTGTAGGGTGGGAGAGTAGGTTACTATGTCAAGCCGGGCAGGTCTGGACAGGCCGGTCGGGTGGTTTGGCTTGAGGGCCTTGCTTGCTTGTCTGTGGAGGATTATTCCGTTGTTAACTGAAGTTTTTCCACATGAATCTGTCACTAAATTTGCTCTTTGTATAGAATTTAGCAGGATAACTAGAGGATAATATCTAAAAAATAACTGAAATAAATGGGCAATTCCAGCGTTATGCATGTGACATTTTAGTCAAAATTTGAAATATAAACTCTCAGAAAATGCATTTGTTATCAATATATATGTTTATATTTTACTAAACCCCTGATGCTAGAGTCCAGACATCAGAAAAATATCAGTATATACACAAGTTTTTGTTTTTTGAAAGAGAAAAATGAATGTGTTATGGATGTGACAAAAATGGAGGCATGTTTTGAGAGATTTCTGTGAATTAAAATGTGCAAACCAGAAGCAATAATACCCAACAAATGGAGAAGGAATGGTTCTTTACAGAACATAAATAGTATTTTAATTTTCATGTGCTATTTATGAGAAATATGGAACGTTATGGATGTGACAATTTACTGACTATAGAAAACTCACATGTCTCACATGATGCTGCTTCATCATTTCCTCCTCTTCCTCCTTCATCCGGGCACGTCTCAGTTGATGGGTTACGTGAGGAGGAGTTGATTCGCAGCGGGAACAGGGAACATAAGAAGAAAACACACACCATTGGCTCTGGCTCTGGAGAGGTGGATGACATCACAGAGGCTCTAGCTGCCCTGCCCACGGTGCTCTACAGAGAACCAACAACCACAGGTAGAGAACCATACTTTTATAGTTCCTGCCTTCTGTCCTGTTGTCTCTCTGTTATTATACATGTTTTACTGGTGGAGCTTATGGTTGGACTGGTGCCAGACTTTGACTTTACCTTTCAATAAGAGTCCATTCACCCCCACACACCTGTAATCAATGCTGCAGTAATGGGACGGGGGGCAGGACGGGACATGGAGGGGATGCTGTACATCTGTGCTGAGTGTGCATTTACAACAAGGTGGGGTATGGGAACAGAGACAGAATCACTAGACATTGTTACTGTCTTTAGCTACCTTATGTAAGTGACAGCAACTCCAGTTGTGTAATGTCTGTTGCATAATCCAACGTTTGTTGGAAGTGAAAACGTGACAACAGCTTAGTCCTGTGTCAGCCACAAGAGAAAAATGAACATAATGGAAATGATTTTTGCAGTGCATATTGATTGTCATTTGTGCTGTCTAGAGCCTCCAGCTCCACCTGTGCTTGAGCCAGAAGCTGAGAAGAACCCTAAAGACAAGAAAAAGAAAAAAGACAAGAACCGACCCAAGACTGAAGATATAAATGATCTAGAAGAAAACAGACTGAAGGCTGTAAGAGAGGAGATCACCAACACTGACAAAACCAGGAAAGCCACACCAACCCAATCTGTCACAGGTAGTACTCATAATACACATCATAACATCTCATCCTCATCACATGTGCACTGCAGGACTCCCATACCCACCTACCAAGCTTAAATTCCCTCATAGCAATGTTGTGGTCAGAGCTCAACAGAGCTAATGAACCGTGGCTTTCCTGTGGCTCAGTGGTTCGAACATGGCACTAGCAACGCCAAGGTCATGGTTCGATGCAGGGATTGCACATACTTAGAAACAAATGCATAGTATAATGAAGTCACTAGTTTGGACAAAAGCATCTGCCAAATGCAAACCGTGTCTGTATATGACAGGCCTAATAGCAGAATTAGGGACTAAATGGGGTTAATGACACGGTTCAGGTTGTAATCAGGGATTCTGTGTAGAACCTCAGGCCTGAAACCTGTCTCCTCCTCTTTCCAACTAAAAACATATAGAGACCTGAATGCACTTTGCAAGAGAACACACACATATACTGTACATGTCGACACACATGATCGTGCAAAATGGGTGTAACAATAGCTTGGCGTAAGAGCAGAAAAGATTGCAAAATGTTTGCAGGTATGCAAACATGCACAGACTAACAGATATTTATCTTCTATATCTTTTCCGTCTCTAAATGCTTCATCGTTTGGCATCCTGCCCATTTGGTTGTTATGGATGGGTCTCAGTATCCCACCGGAAGCCGTTTGAATGCAGCGCTGGTGCACAGGCAGATCTGGTTCTTCTCGTAGATGGATCCTGGAGCATCGGCCGCACTAACTTCAGAAAGGTGCGTGACTTTCTGGAGGGACTGGCTGTTCCCTTTCACATCGGTCCGGAGGGCGTGCAGATAGGTGAGCTGTTTAATGCGTATTTTTATTGTCATGTCTCAGATTTATGACAATCTGGCAAGTTTTAGTGTAAATATTAGTGTAAGAGTTTTTGTTGTGATCTCAGCATTGTCGCAGTACAGTGGAGATCCACGCACAGAGTGGAACCTTAATAACTTTACCTCCAGAGAGCCGCTCCTAGAGGCCATCAGGAACTTCAGGTACAAGGGAGGCAACACCTTCACGGGTAAGTGTAGATGTCACACGCTTTGTCAGGATTATATGAAAGACATTTTGAAGAGTATGTGTGAATATTTCCCCCCTCTTTTTTAAATGTCATGATGTGTGTTCCTCAGGTCAAGCACTCATTCATGCTCTTGAGAACAATCTGAAGGAGGAGGCCGGAGCACGACTCAACACACCACAGTTCCTCCTGCTCCTGACTGATGGCAAATCTCAGGATGATGCCATCGCTGCAGCCAACAGGTTGAAGAATGCTGGTGTAGAGATCATTGCTTTAGGTGAGAGCTTAATTGCTATAGACAATGAATAAAATTGGATGCTCAGTGGACATGGATGCTGTTTGCTAGTGTTTAGCCTGGCTATAGGCTACTCAATTCCAGTAAAGTTGAATAAATAAGCTTTCAATTGATTTATGGTTTGTTAGGACGATATATGGTCGAGATACAACTATCTAAAACTCTGGAATCTGAGGGTGCAAAAAAATCAAAATATTAAAAATCAAAATCACCTTTAAAGTTGTCCAAATGAAGTTCTTAGCATAGCATGTTACTATAAGTTTTTATATATTTACGGTAGGAAATGTACAAAATATCTTCATGAAACATGATCTTAACTTAATATTTTAATGATTTTTGGCATAAAAGAAAAATCAATTATTTTGACCCATGTATTTTTTGCCTATTACTACAAATGTTACTTAAAGGAATAGTTTACTTTAGAATAAACATTTATGATTATTTACTAACCCTCGAGTTGTTCCAAATCTGTATAAATGTCTTTGTTTGGTTGAACACAGAGAAAGATATTTGTACGAATGCTTGTAACCAAACAGTTTTTGGGTCCCATTGACTACCATAGTAGGAAAAATGACAATGGTTGTCAAAAGTGCCCAAAGCTGTTTGCTTTTTTACGTTCTTCAAATTATCTCATTTTGTAATAAACAGAACAAAAAAAATTATAAAGTAATTTTTCCTACTATGGTAGTCAATGGGATCCAAAAACAGTTAGGTTACAAGCATAGTATGTGTCCAAAAATCTTTCTCTGTGTTTAACCAAACAAAGAAATGTATACAGATTTGGAACAACTCGAGGGTGAGTAAATAATCAAACATTTTAATTCTAAAGTGAACTATTCCTTTAAGACTGGTTTTGTGATCCAGGGTCACATATGTATTTAATATTTGTATATAAAATATAAAATATTTCAATATTGTTTATATATTAATATATTTTTCATTTTACCCTCTCGCCCACATCCAGGTGTAAAGAATGCAGATGAGGCAGAATTGAGACAAGTGGCATCTGAGCCTCTAGAGCTGAATGTGTATAATGTGAATGATTTTCCTCTGCTTAGCAAACTGGTGGGAAGACTAGCTCGCATCCTCTGCGGCAAGATTGAAGATCGCATTAAAGCCAAGAGTGAGTCAAAAACACACTTGCACACTTGTGTAATAAACAGACCTCAAATATCTACCCTGTCAAGTTGTACACAAATATCATATATGTCATTAAATTGTAATGAAATGTATGTGTCTTCTGCTGAAGGAATGGAGCGTCCCACTCAGGACCCAGTTCTGTCATTCCCCAGCCCAACTGATCTGCAGTATGTAGAACTTGGTTCGAGGGAGGTGCGCCTGCGTTGGACCCCTCCCAGTAAAGATCCCCAGCAATACAGGGTGGTTTATCACACATCTGAAGGACAAAGTCTAAAAGAGGTGAGCCAAGTCGCTAGCACTCCGGAAGACACTAAAAATAAATAAACATAAAAAACATTGGTTGACCCAGGAGTGGATTGATACATGCCTAAAGAGGAATAGAGCATTAAAATAGATGTTGGGCAGAATGTTATCAACTGACAGCTTCAGTCACCATTCACGTTCCTTCTGTAACCAAAGCTTAATTTCAGACCGAAAGTGATAGTTCACTCAAAAAGTCTGTCATCATTTACTCACCCTCATGCTATTTCATATTTCAATATATATTACTTTGTTTTGATGAAAACAGAGGAAGATATTTGGAAGAATGTTTGCAATTTTCAGTTCTGGGACATCATTGACTACCATAGCTTCTCTAAAGTATGCATTTTATAGTCACAGAAAAAGGAGACTTATACAGGTTGAAACCACAAAGTTGGGTTACTAGATTTTGTTTTTGGGTGAACTCTACTTGAACTCTTCAATCATGAATGAAGTCACTCATTCAGGACACTGAAGGAGTTTAACTGGTACATTGGCGCCTCCTACAGGACATTTTCTATACTGACGTTAATGTGGCGTGTTATGAATTTGCAGATAGCTGAATCGTATTGCTGTTTGAAACTTATCAAGACTGATTGATTGTCTTCATAGCTTACACCAGACAGTCATATGTTTAATTTTATTATGTAGCCGGGTTTGTTGTAACAAAATCTGTGACCCATGCGACTTCAGTGTTTTCAGTACACATTTAACAAGGTAACATATTGCCTGACAATAAAAGAGAAAAATCCTTAACCCAGTCAAACAGCACTGCAATAACAGTAACATTGAATGACAGTATGTTTGTCACCGAGTTATTATGTATTAACTCATTTTGGCGCTCAGGTGGTGGTGAATGGAACAGATTCAACAACACTACTGACAGGACTGGCCTCACAGACACAGTACCATCTGTCCATCTTTCCTGTCTATGAGAACAATGTGGGGTCTGCTCTGAGAGGAACCTTTACTACATGTGAGTCTCTGGTTAGCTTAAAAAAGTTTTGTTGGGCTTTGGGGTCTCTGTGGTGGGCAGGTAACAAGGTTATAACTGTTCCAATATATCCATTTCTCCAGTGCCGTTGGCCACGCCTGAGGCTCTGGAGGTCACGGCATCCTCGCCCAGCAGTCTGCGTGTGCGCTGGCAGCCCGCCGCAGGAGCCACACAGTACATGGCGCTGTACTCGGCGCTTACTGGTGGAGAACCCGATGATGCCAAAGAGGTAAGTCTGAGTCAGTGTGATGTGCCATGTCTTTATTCTGGATTTCATGTTAGAATATCTTTCATGTGCTCATGTTTTGCAGGTGAAGTTTGGTCCTGCTCAGACGGATGTGGAGTTGGTGGATCTGATGCCATCCACAGATTATTCAGTTACTCTTTACGCTTTATATGATGAGGACCCCAGTGATCCCGTCACTGCCCTCGGCACCACCTGTAAATACACATTCCTTATCAACACTTAAATTGAAAAGAAAAGTACAAGTCAGAAATGTTTCAATTGGAGTGCAATGCCTCTATATTCTCAGCTCACTCTCTCTTTTCTCTCTTATTTACTTTCTCCTTCAGTTCCATTGCCGTCTCCTCTCAGTTTGCAGTTTCCCATGGTCAGTCACAGCACTCTGAAGGTCACATGGGTCCCCGGAGCTGTCGATGTCCCCACCCACCGTATCATCTACAGCACCAATCACGGCAGTGATGTGAAGCAGGCGAGCAAGTCTATTTAATATTGTTCTGCCCGAAAGCTTTTTGGTTCTCGCTTCTCATCCCACTATGTCTTTTTCAGGTGGAGGTCAGAGGCGGGAACACAGTGTTGCTGCAGAATCTCTCTTCTCTATCCAGGTATCTAGTATCAGTGCAGTCGCTTTATGAGAAAGGCTTGTCAACTCCTGTCACAGCCAATGTCACGACATGTAAGTCACATGCATATCTATGACATGATTCTGACCATTTATTTAAAGCTTGACACACCTATTCGTCTCTCAGTGAAGGTACCGGCTCCCTCAGATCTGAGAGTCTCTAACTTCTCAGGCAGTGACATCACTGTGCGATGGGAACCCGCGGCGGACGACGTGGTCTCGTACCTCATCAAATGGATCTCCCTCAGTGGAGGAGACCTCAGACAGGTCAGCTCCGGCTCTCGCCACTTCCTGTGTTCGTTTCTACACGAGTGTGTGATTTATATAATTAGAAACATAAAACATTTTCCATATTCCAGCTGACAGTAGATGGGAAGAGTGAGGGAGCCATTTTGGAAGGAGTTGAGGAGGATAATGAATATCAGGTCTCACTGTCTGCACTATATGCTGACGGAGCTCAGAGTGAGGCGGTGGCAATACGATACAGCACCTGTAAGTATACACACTTTTAGGGTATACTTTTTATCCGTATGGGAATCAAACCCTTTACCTTGGTATCGCTAAAGAAATGTGCATAAAAAAACTCGAACACACGTAATGCAAACTTTTGGTGTGTTAGTATCAGGAGGTGGTCCCAGCAGTTTATCCATCTCAGAGGAGACTCCAGTCAGTTTGCTGGTCACCTGGGTTCACCCCAATGCTCATGTGCTGCAGTACCGTGTGTCATACACACCACTGACTGGGGACGCAAGGGAAAACACAGTGAGTGTATTGTTTGTAACCACTGGGTATCGTTGTAGCTGTATTTCAGTTCTATCAGTGTTAAAATGTAGTCCTTTGCCTACCTTATACCTTATGTCATTATCTAAAAAAATTATAATTTATTTTCCCTCATGTCTTGTATTTGTTTCTATTTTATCCTGAAGGTATTTTGAAAAATGTGGTTTTGTCCATGGAAGTCAATGGGAGCCAGTGTTTTTCGGCTACCAACATTCTTCAAAATATCTTCTTTTGTGTTTTGCAGAAGAAAGGAAGTCATACAGGTTTGAAGTGACATGAGGGTGAATAAATGATGACAGAATTTCTATTTTTGGTTAAACTATCCTTTTAAGCCACTGCAAAGCTCAACTGGTAGATTTGTACTGTAAGGTGTATAATGTAGTTCTGTTTTTTTTATATATTTTTAGGTGTCATTGCCAGGTATAGAGAAGCGTGTCCTGCTTCAGAATCTGCAGCCTGACACTCGGTACAGTGTTCTGGTCACTGCCGAGTACCGTAGCAGAGAGGGAGGGAGTGCCACAGCTCAGGGGAAGACCAGTACGTCACACACACACACACACACACACACACACACACACACACACACACACACACACACACACACACACACACACACACACACCTACACAACAATTCATTAACTTAAGCACTACAATGGATGACCTGTATTTACAATGCACATGTTTTGTATTTTAACCATATGTGACCCTGGACAAAAATGTATATTTTTACATCACATGAAAGCTTAAAAAATAAGCTATATGGTTTCTTAGGATAGGACAATATTTGGCCGAGATACAACTATTCTAGACTCTGAGGGTGCAAAAAATCTAAACATTTGAGAAAATCGCTTTTAAAGTTGTCCTTCAGAGGTGCTGTAGCAGGCCGTTGCTAAGAAGAAACAGGTTTGTTTTAACACTCTCTATTGTCTTAAGTGATTTTTATGAATTTTCATCTCTGCACAAACAGCTAGTCTGAGGGTGAGCAGTGTTAGTGTTGTGCGCTCTGATCACTTCACCATCTGTGTTTCCTGGAGGCCTGTAGCTGCAGCCAGCGGTTATCGTATCGTCATCCAGGCCCTCAGAGGTACCACAGTTACCCAAATACATCCATTTTACATAAATTTTATATTTCGGTATTTAGTTTCTATGTTTTACATGTGGTCTTTCGGACCCCTGTTTTTAAACCAAGTGTTGTAAAGCTGATTGTTTTGTGACATCCTTGGCTTTAATTTAAGATAAACAGACTAAGGAGGACACAGTGGAGGCCTCCAGCAGCAGTCACTGTTTCTCTGAGCTACAGCCTGAGACAGTGTACCGCATCAGTGTCCATTCTCGTCTGGGAACAGTAGAGGGCGCCGCAGTCACCATTCTTCACCCCACAGGTCAGAATCCTGCTGGAAACTTCAGTCAAAAGTACAATTGTTGTTATTTTTTGCTTAATTGTAATTACATGTAATTGTCTTGTAAAGCAACGGCTCCAGTGAGAATTCAGGTTCCCCCTCGACTGCATCCCATACAGAAGGAGGGTAAGAATATTTACTATAAATGAATATCAAGAGCATGTAAGATTTTGACTTGAAACAATACATTTCTTTTTTTCATGCTCTCTTTCTCTCTCCCAGTGTGTCCTGAGATGGCGGTCAGAAATCATGTAGTTAAGGGTAAGATTTGCACTGAGTCTGCAACATGACTGTAGCCTGTTGGCTTTTTTAAAGCAAATTTCTGTGTATATTGTTTTCCAGGTTTCAACATGATGGAGGCGTTTGGTCTGACTCAGAGAGCTCACTCCACTATCGAGGGTGTGGCAGCTGAACCGTTCATCTTCAGCACCTTACCCAGTTACACCGTTTATAGAGACGTACAACTGACCCAGAGCACAGGGTGAGAAACACAGGCACACGTGTGCTTAAACGTGCACATATTAATAAACAGCTTTAGTTACTGATCACGGCTTCTCTCTGTGTACATCTGTGTCTTAGCTTCATCCACCCGTCTGGCTTTGCTCCAGAACACACCATCAGCGTGGCCTTCCGGCTCCTGCAGGATTCACCGAAGGAACCCTTCGCCCTCTGGCAGCTTACGGACAATGACTTTCAACCTAAGATGGGGGTGGTGCTGGACCGTGAGTAGAAGACTCTAGTCTAGTGGATGCTAGAGAATTGTTTAGACTTGGTCTCTTTGGAGATAAGTCCAAGAACAGGAAGTTCTAAGAGTTATTGTATTACTCTTAATGAATTACTAAGGAAAAAATCTGTTCTGTTTGTCAGCTGAGAAGAAGGTGCTGCTGTATTTCAGTCTGGACTACAGAGGAGAGATACAAGAACTGACCTTTGACCAATCACAAGTCCATTCTCTCTTTTACGGCAGCTTTCATAAGGTTTGTGTGAAATTTTGTGTGAGATCTGTACTGTGGTTGCAATTGACAGGTGTGTGGGCAGTCCTTCACTGTGATCTGGGAGACATTCATTCAGATTAACATTTCCATTGCACAATGATGGAGTCACATGCATATCTGACTTTCTTTGAATGTGGGTCTCTGCAACTAATAATAATAATCTCCTGTACTGTTTTTGATTGGCAGATCCATTTGTCCGTCAATCAGGTGAGCGTATCGCTGTACGTAGACTGCCAGCAGGTTGGTGAGAGACCTGCTCGTCCCTTGGGAACATTACCTACTGATGGCTTTGAGATGCTGGGCAAGCTAGTGAGGACACGAGGACCTCACAGCGGATCTGCAGCTGTGAGTCAGAAACATCACACAAATATATAAGATGCATACTCTACAGAGGCCATGCATATGACCAATGTTTAATCTCAAAACGTGTGATATTGTATTTGGACCCTAGTTCCAGCTGCAGTCTTTTGAGATAGTGTGCAACACCACCTGGCCGTCAGAAGACGGATGCTGTGATCTGCCCTCACAAGTATATGAGATTCACCTGTTCATTTAGTTTCAAGGGTGCACATAAATGTAGCTTCTGTTTTTTGAGTCTCACTTTCTGCCCTCTAGAGGGATGAGGAGAGCTGTCCAGAACCTGCTTATGCGTGCACCTGCAGCACCAATGTGCCCGGAGCACCTGGAGATGCAGGCCCTCCTGTGAGTCAATGACACAATAATGCATTTGAGACAAAAAAGCCTGTATGTTATAAACTGAGGCCGATGCTTGTTCTTCAGGGGAAACCTGGTCCCCGTGGGGAGAAGGGAGAAAAAGGAGAGCTGGGACAGAAGGTATAGTAGGGCTTCAGATGTCATGAGCAGAACATTTGACATATAAACTATTAATCTCAAATAATCACAGTATGATCAGCTTGAAAGGCATCAGGAGGCAATTTCACATATATACTGTATATATAAAGTCTCATTCTTTCTAGGGTGAGATGGGCCCTCCAGGCAAACCGGGTTCTGAGGGAAACTTTGGTGCTATTGGAGCCGCTGGTCCACGGGGAATGACTGTGATGGGAAAAGTGGTATGTTAACACTTGTTATATAGAGATAGTGTAAAGTATATAATCTATAATGCATGTGGAGTAGATTAAAATCCTCTCTCTTCATCTGTGTGCCAGGGTCCACCAGGAGCAAGAGGTGAAAAAGGAGATATTGGAAGGCCTGGCAGTCAAGTGAGCTTTAACATCTATTTTCTCTGCCTGTCGTTACCCAGTGAGTTTTTCTTTTTAATATAATTATTTATTGTTTTTTCATTTTGCGTCTGCAGGGTTTACCAGGTCTTCCTGGCCCAAAAGGTGAAGAGGGCAGCCCTGGTCCTAAGGTAACAATTTGCATGGCATTCATGCTTTGCATTTTATTTGGTGTGTTCTCTGTGATTTAAACCCATTACTTTGGTGTTGCTAGCAGTAGCACCATGTTCTGACTGTCATTGTTGTTTTGTAATTTTTTTACAGGGCATCAGAGGAGCAGAGGGTAATATAGGACCCCCAGGAATTCCAGGGCCAAGGGTAAGACAGCCCTACACACATTTAGGAAAAATCTGTTGCATTCTTTTCTAACTTGTTATTGTATTTCCATGTCGGCTGTTTGTAGGGTTTTCAGGGTATGCCTGGCCATCCAGGGCCAATGGGAGAGAGAGGACCATTAGGTCCTGTAGGGCCCACAGTGAGTACAGCCCCCCGTCTACAGATTCAATGGGAAGTGTTTATTTGATATTCCAGAGAGTTTAATACATAATGTTTTTCTTTTCGCAGGGCCTTTCTGGAAGCAAAGGTGAGAGAGGAGAGAAGGTACGTTAATGTTTTTCAGTAATAAAGATTCCATTTGTAAACCTAAACTTTGGTTATTTTTGTTGTTTTGATCATTGTTTCTTTCATTAGGGAGAGCCGCAGTCTCTTGCCATGATCTTCCAGCTTGTTACACAAGCCTGTGAAAAGCTTGTGCACAGTATGTAGAAAATTGCATCCATTTATTATTCTTTTCATTCAGTCAGGTGCAGTTTATAATAGCTGATCATGTTCTAGATGAGGTGCTTAAGATGGATGCCTTCCTGAACGAGATTAATCGGAAGCCAGTGCCCATCCAGGAACCGGTGGCGCCACCAGGAGAGCCTGGCCTACCAGGGGGAAGGGGGCCACCTGGACCTCGAGGACCTCAGGGAAGACAAGGAGGCAGAGGCGAGTCTGGGAAACCTGGGTATCCTGGTGAGCAGGGTAAGTCTTGATGCTTTCACATCTGATAGGAAAACTCAAAAATTTGATGTGTGGTCAATTTAAAATCTGTATTATTCTTCCATTAACATCTAGGACGCAGAGGTATTCCTGGTGAGAAGGGCTCTCCAGGAGAAAATGTCCTGGGACCGCAAGGAACTAAAGGATTTGCAGGTATTGTAGTCACACACACACATCTCCTTGTGTGGTTTGTTAATGGTAAAGTGCTTACAGCAGCACTGTTTGTTTGTAATTTACTAGGACCTCCAGGTGAAACCAAAACAGGTGAACCAGGCCCTAAAGGAGAGGATGGTAAATCCGGACTTCTGGGTATTCCAGGAGCACCCGGGCAGCAAGGAGAACTCGGCCCTCCTGGTGTATGTGACAACAGTGGATGTTATCAAGGAGCTCCTGTTGCAGGTAAATATAAAACTCAACTTTTACATCAAGCTCCTTCTTGATCTGTAGGTATAATGATTTTTGCTCTTTTTTATTCTACAGAGGACCCATACCTTGGATACCAACCTTGAGTTGAGAAATCGGCGAAAGGATACTTGGTGTTATTTTATTGTTGCAGTTTCATCTCTGCCCCCAGATATTTTGGAAAGGAACTGTGGGAAGTAACAACCGATTCTGCCGGGGGATATCTTTCAATGAGCCTGTATAATTGACTCTCCAAACTGATCATACATTCATACTGAGATCACCAAAGCACTGATCGTTCTTGACTCCTGTTTATTCGGTTTGATCCGCTGCTACAAGACAACAGCAGATTCTTGTGTAGAACTCTTTTGTGCTGCACCGATGTTCTGCTTGAAACTGATGAGGTCACAACACACTCAGACTCTGTTTTATAGAGGTAAACGTGACGTGTTGGTTAACTAGTAACTAGCGTGTTCCTGAATAACAACTAAAAGCCTAAGAATGTTCCTAATATTGTACGTTTTGTATTTTATTGTATTTAATGCACTGTATGCGTTTTAAATGTATTTTGTTGAAGGCATATTGGATTAAAAACTTTACTTTTTTTCTTCTGATTTTTATATAAGTATTTTTGAAATAGTAATTTGTCAATATGAAATACACTGTGATAATGTATTATTTGACTTTTCTACACATGCTGTTTATGCTATTTTATATCATATAAAGTGAATTGTTCTTTTGATTTACTTTTTTGTTTAGTGTTTATGTACAGATTGTATGAAATGGAACTGTTCAAGAAAACCTGTGGTTGTTTCTGTTGATATTGTGCCAGTAAAAGCAATAACTATTCTGATTTACTGAAAAATATAATAAAATGTACACGTTTAATATTTAACTATATGCACACATTGCCATTTTTAGATCTCCATTAATAATCGCAAATTAATTAAATAAAATCAAGAATTTTTTATTAGATAAAAATATGATAAGTTAAAGTTTATCACTATATGTAAAACCCTCTCTTAAAATATAGTTGATATTATTGTAATTAATTTGAATTTTATTTTTTCACTCCGCGGAACCAAAGGATTGAGTTGACGATTCTCACTGACAACATTTTATGCTACACTTCCGGTGTTTATCTGACGTTGGAAACGCCAACATGGCGAGCCGGAGAGGCAATGCGAAGACCAAGCAACAGTCTGACAAATATTCTGTCCTGTTGCCAACCTACAACGAACGAGAAAACTTACCATTGATTGTATGGCTGTTGGTGAAGTACTTCGGCGAGAGGTAATTGTGTTGTTATGTGTAGTTTATAGCCAAGGAGAGAGAATTTGAATAGATCCGAGTAAGTAACAGGTGTAACGTTAGGCTTGATGAGCTGTCAGTGTCAACATCATGACAACAACCTGACTTCTCTACGCTAAATTATGAGAAGAATCTAGATATTTGTTTGGTGTTTAAAGCATTACTGTTTTTCATTCACGTCACTATAAAATGTTTTATCACCTCTATATTGTAATGCAGTGGCTACAACTACGAGATCATAGTGATTGATGATGGCAGTCCAGACGGAACTCTGCAGATCGCTGAACAGTTGCAGAAGATCTACGGATCTGACAAGATTGTGAGTCGTGCCTTATACTACACTCCACACGTTTGTTTACGTCTCTTTGTGTGTGTGTGTGTGTGTGTGTGTGTGTGTGTGTGTGTGTGTGTGTGTGTGTGTGTGTGTGTGTTAAATCATCAAAACTTTTCTTTTTAGGTACTGAGGCCGCGAGCAAAAAAATTGGGATTAGGTAAATTGCTGTATGCTTGTTTATTTAGTCCTTCAAAGACCGAAAGGAAGTTACTCAAACGCTAATACATTTTCAGGAACTGCTTACATTCACGGCATTAAACATGCTACTGGAAACTTTGTCATTATTATGGATGCAGACCTTTCACATCATGTAAGTTTATTTTGAGGGGAGAATTTAAATTGAATTTCTATGTGCGGTACCTTGTGGGCCATTTGTGTACATAATGTGTTTGTCTATTCTTTTTGCAGCCAAAATTCATCCCACAATTCATTGAGTAAGTACCTTTCTTGTCATTACCTCATGCCTTAGCTGTAAGAAGAATTTTATATGCATCTGTTGAATGTTCAGGAAACAGAGAGAAGGTGGATATGACCTAGTTTCTGGTACAAGATACATAGGAGATGGTGGCGTCTATGGTTGGGACCTGCGAAGAAAGCTAATCAGGTATGTGACTATAAACTTAAAGGCGCAATGGGCCTTTTGAAAAATGCTAGCGTTAGCCTCCTAGCAGTCAAATCATATGATTCAAACCTCCCCTGCGAATCGCTATCAAAAGCCACGCCTCCTTCAAAACACATGAACCTGCGATGTAGGGTCCACTATGTGCATTTTTCTGTACTGGGTGTATGGGGGATGTCTTATCAGCTCTGGTTTTATGGAATTTCATTTCTTTGTTTGAATAGATGTTAAATTCACTGTTAAATTGTTATATTTTTAGTCGAGGAGCAAACTTCATTACACAAGTGTTGCTCAGACCAGGAGCATCTGATCTTACTGGGAGTTTTAGGTACGTTTTAAGTTTGTTCATTGAATTAACATTTTATGTATAATATTAATGTTTTTAATAATAATATAATATTAATATTGTGTTTCAGGCTGTATAAGAAAGATGTACTTGAAAGACTGGTAGAGCGATGTGTGTCAAAAGGCTATGTTTTTCAAATGGAGATGATTGTCCGTGCCAGACAACTGGGCTATACAGTAGGAGAGGTCAGCATGCTTTTTTTATTTTTACTAAGTCATGTTTTTTTAGAATTTGTATATCAATACTTAACTACTACTATCATAGTAAGGCTGCATAAATAATAATAATAATGTATGTATTGTTTATAATTTTGTTTATCCATGTTTTCAAAGTAGCAGAGTAGCGTTTTATTGTGTTTTTTTTCCTGTCTCATAGGTTCCTATTTCTTTTGTGGACCGCGTTTATGGGGAGTCCAAGTTGGGTGGAAATGAAATCGTCTCCTTTTTGAAAGGATTGCTCACTCTGTTTGCCACTACATGACCTTTGACCTCATTTGTTTTTGTTTAGATCAGTGCTTATCATTGTTGCAATGTAACTGACATGTTTAACAAGAAGTAGATGTTTAGTCAATGATGTCCATATTTTTTTTTAAATGTCATAATGGTTTATGGCTCTGTGCCATAAAACCCATAGATGTGACTTAATACATGGCTGGATGTTAAGAACTGGATGCTTTGATTGCATTATCATTTGTCTTTGTTATTTACATGGCTATATGTTTTGAAAAATACATCAAAGATGTCAGCAAAAATCCCTGACATTTTAACTAAAAGGACCAAATAGAATGTGAATATATATCGAGTTATTTCTGTCACATTGTCAAAGTTATCTGTGTATTTCTTTCCTGCGAAACATTTTTGTATCTTAGAGGTGTATGGCCTATAATTAAAATATTTTGGATAGATGTAATGATAAGTGTGGTGGTGATAGGGACTTACAATCCCAAGCTCCCAATGCTACATCCCAAGTCATTTCCAAGACATCTTACCATGCTATTTACAAAAGGACCTTCTTTCTTTCTTCACCATGTGCAGACTCACATGACACTAGTGACTTTATCCTAATGTATGATCTACTCAGGATGAGTTTGATGTTGCCAGCATCAAGGTGAGAGGACTGGGACAGGCAGGGTGGAGGAATAACTCAAGGGCCAGAGGGTGGAGGATTATTTTTAGAGCTGTAGGCCCAGGGGGTGGTGAAATCACCACTGCACACAGTCTGCAACCCCAGCACTTCACATTCACAAGTAGTCCCGGTGAGTTGCGTATAAAAGCGCTACAGCGCCACCACCTGAGCACCGAGTCCGATCCTCGGTGTGTACTGAGGCACTGTATACATCCGACTCTCTGCGGGGGTAGATACCAGATGCAGAATTGACGCATACGCCTCTATCCAATCATCTTTCAGCAAGTGGCGCCCCCTATGGGTTCTTTCCACGTAACTACACACAGGGGCTGTTTACACCAATATTGGAACCATTAAATAAAACATCATATGCGCGAATAGACACCACTGTGAGTCCCTGGAAAATTAAGGTAAGTAATTCGATTACTGTACGGGTTTGATTGATGGTCACCGGTACCTCTCAACACAAATTCCCTGACCCAACGCCTCACAATGCTTTTTTTATGCTAATCAAACACACATGTCACTTCCGCCCTTTTTCACACGCCATTTTGGATAGTATAGGTACTGGACCGGGTCGTATTGTTGTAAGTGGATGGCGGATTACGTTAATTGCTCTCAATTACATCGTCATTGCGCGTCTAGGTGGACTGTGCATCGTCGGAAACGCAGCGGGCGCTCGGCGGTTCACACTCCCCCCTTTTCCAGGAGACCCTCAGACCACCACAGGGGCTGCTAGATGCAGCAGCTCATCCCGGGCAGACAGACAGCTCCGGGTCGGCCCGTGACAGGAGTCGGGCTCCCTCTTTCGGTGTGGTGTGTCCGAGAATCGAGATTGCGGGCTTCTGCTTTGTACTAGTCAGGTAAAGTCTCTTCCAGACACACGTATGGGATACAGTTTAAAAGCGGAGAGCTGCACGAGAGAAACCGACTCAGCATTAACCACAAAAGCCTGGTTGAACCTTGTTAGGAGGAACAGCGGATCCATAGGGAGAAAACCAAACGAAATGTAGCTAACGTTAGTCGCGTGTCATGCAGTTGCTGCAAGTTGAAGTGATGAAGCGTGGACGCTGCACCGGGTCACAGATTTAAAGTTTTTGTTGATGTATCTGAAAGTACCCCGTAAACGGGAACTTTGCTAGCCGGCCGGTGGTCTTTATCGTAGACCGACTTGATCTCTCATTGCTTTGACAGGTAACGTTAGCCTCAACGTTTCGGGGGCTTGCTGAATTGATGCGGTAACCAAGCAGTCCTGTCAGCTCAGCATATGTTGTGTTGTAATAGTGAGTGTAAGTCGGCAGTTTACAGGGTCTTGTCACTTCTGACATGTCAACAAACTAAACAAACCAACGTGCGACTCTTTTTGCTCTGTAATTGGTCGACTGATCTGCGTTGCTCCGCTCGTCGGTGTTTTGTCATTCTCACTTCATTTGTTGTCGCTCTGTGTGGTTTCTAATGCATGTTGTCTATGCCACTGTAAACGGTCAATGTGATCAATTGTTTTTACTTTAGACTGTAAGATTTGCCAGCATTTACCTTTGCACTCAAGTACAGTAGTTGCAGTGCAGATGTCATTCAGCGTTAAGCATATGATTCAAAGTCGGAGTAAAGCGAGGAAAACTGTAATGTCAGACGTTTAGACTTTTTTTCTCCATAGGTTTAAACCTATGCAATGTTACTTTGCCAGCTGTGTTTGTTGGGCCGTAGATGAGCAGATTGAACTGAGATGCTGAATCTGTTTGGCTTCTCTACATTAGCACTTGTTTGTTTGAACAATTATGGTTTAGATGTCTGTGAGAAGTCAATGGACACCTTCAGTTTGAGTATTTGTATACCTCAACATATACCTCCTAAAGCAAGCTGCAGATCTAGCTCACCACAGTCTGGCCTCCGCTGCTGCCTCAACAGGAGGCGCCATTCCAGGACTATAATGCAGAAGAGTGCACAAAAAAAGAGAGCAGAAAAAGGGCAGGCAGAACAGGGAGAGGCTTATATAACATGGAGGAAGAACTGTCCTCTAGCGCCATCTAGAAAGTCAGGGAGATGAGGAACATGTTACCTAAATGGAGAGAGTAAAACTGCTGTTTCTTCTTCATGCGGTGAAGATGGCTTGTTATGTGTATGGCCAACAGCTGATTCAGGTTTTCCTAAGACAGATCATGACCTTTGACCTTTGCTGATCTTTCACCCCATTACTGTGGTCACAACTGGATAGGTTTGTTTTGTGTGCGGTCATATAAAAAAATGGAAGTGATACTGTGTGGTGTCAGTAGAAAGCTAGTTTTCATGTTCTGTATTCAGTATACATTGTCATGAGCTGTAATGAGGTCTACGTGGAAGCAATGACACATCACACTTGTTTATTTTGCTATTAGACCTTATTTGGTGACCATTTTAAACTTCTGATATTGAACTATGAACTGTGATCCGTATGATCTTTATGCAGTAGCAGATTGACCATTGGTATTTACTGGATTACTGAATTACTAGATCACCATGATTTATTTCATTTGTGTATCATAATTAATATACAAAATTGGTAATATTCGATATTGTGCTGAACATGAATAGCTTTAACTCAATCACTATGGTAATGACTTTGAATCAATTGAATTTAAAACATGTTTAAGTGGCCAAACTAATGAATTCCTTTATTTGTTTCCAGGTGGGCAGAATGTTTCAACTCCCCCTCAACAACCTCAGCAGTCTAAGGAAAGCTAGGAAAAATGTAAAAAAAGTGCTGAGTGACATTGGCTTGGACTTTTGCAAGGAGCATATTGATGTAAGTCAATCTGATGTTTAAGACACACAGGTTAAATGTCTACTTAGGCAAGGATCTACATCCATACCATCACCTTAAGATGGTCATAAATAATTTGAAGCTACATCCAGTCTAACAATATGAATAATGTGCGAAATAAACACATTTTGAAATGTTGGTCATGTGTTGTTTTGATCTTGGCAGTTTCATAATTGTGTGCAAGGACATTCTGCTGTCTTTAATATCTTGTTTGCATACCACAGTGAAGGAATGTCTTTGTGGACTGTGTGGCTTTATATTGAATATTTACCCAAAAATCTTTATAATTGTGAATCTCACAGTAACTTGTTTTAATTGGTTGGTTTTCTAAAGATCATGGCCATTGTGTAGTTCTGTAACAGCTTGAAGTGTTCTTAATGTCGTTTAAGGTGTTTACGTTATAAATGTTATAATAAAAAGTTTAAAGTTTTGATTACTCATTGACTTTTCAGCATGTTTTAATGTTAACAAATCTTTGTTTTGTTATTACAGTGCGTGCATAATTATTAGGAACGTTGATTTTCTGATCATATTTTGTATATAATTATTTATAAGTGACATATAATTGTTAACAAAGGCTTGAAGTGAAAAATGCTTTATATTTAGGTGTGCAGAATTATCAGGCACTGTTTCTTTTACAGGTATAATGAGTCAAAAAAGACTTTTTATATAGGCCGAAAAATAAAACAATATGAAATGCACATTATAAGAATGCAATACTAAAGCAATACCAGAAATTGCAACATGGAGGCGTGACCAGTGGGGTAGCAGTCAGACAACAACAGGCCAAGAACAAAAGATACAGTTTAACTGCAAAAGAATGAATAATGAAGATAAATTATAAGGTGTGAACCACGTGGAATCATTTAGTCTCCAGTGCCACTATTTTTCAGAAGTTTGAATTCTTCAAACAGTGCTATAAAAGGATGTCATGCTGGCCATTCTTAACTTTTTAAGTCACTTTTAACTTTTATCCTACTGATTCAACCTCTGTAAAAATCAGTATTCATGAATTTTACAACACAACAGCTTTTGATTCTTATTATGTGTGTGTGGAAGAGGGGTTAGGATTCTTTAGCAAAGTCTCTGAGAACCTGAAAATGGTGGCACTGGAGACTAAATGGTTCCTCTGGTTTCACACCTTATTCTTTAATTTAATTCTTCATTCTATTGTAGTTAAACTGTATCTTTTGTTCTTGACCTGCTTTTTTCTGACTGCTAACCCAATAAGCAATTTGTTACCCCATTGGTCACACCTCAATGTTGCAATTTCTGGTATTACTTTAGTAGTGCATTTTTATAATGAGCATTTATTATCTTTTGACTTTTTGGGGTATATAAAATGTCTCTTCGACTCTTTATACCTGTAAAAGAAATAGTGCCTAATAATTCTGCACACCTAAATATAAAGCATTTTTCACTTCAAGCCTTTGTTAACCATTATATATCACTTATAAATGATTATATACACAATTAATATCAAAAGTGATGTGGTTAGGAATTGGTAAAATGTACCTGAAAAAAATATGATCAGAAAATCAATGTATGTAATAATTATGCATGCACTAGTTATTAATTAAAATAAATTAAATAAGTTGATTGTCTTAAGGGTAAATGTTTCGAAATTGAGATTTTGCATCACCTGAAAGCTGAATAAATAAGCTTTCTAGTGATGTATGTTTTGTTCAGATAGGACAATATTTGGCTGAGATATAACTATTTACTCTCTGGAATCTGAGGGTGCAAAAAATATCTATATTTATGGTAGGAAATTTATAAACTATCTTCATGGAACATAATATTTACTTAATATCCTAATTGTTTTTGGCATAAAAGAAAAATCGATAATTTTGACCCATACAATGTAATTTTGGCCATTTTGTTATCCAGGGTCACAAATATCAGTTTTCCAATTTCATGCTTTAATTCTTGCATGAAATCTTTTTATATACTTTGCACCAACGGCTTTTTGGTTGAACCTTTGTAAGAAATTATTCAATATATGCAGCTATTCAGAGCAAAAATCATTTTTGAAAATTGTGCACCAGCTTGTAAATATACTTGCAATGTTGCAACGTCCAGTCTATGTCTTTGTAGTTCAGTGGGTAAAAAGAGAAAGAACACTGTTCACATACACAAAGTATTTCATAATTTATGTAGCCCTGATCTTACTGTAATGAGACAACATTCCACATTCTTTCTCACTCTGTGCTGCTTTTTTCCCCTCTTAAGGACTACAAAGACTATGTTCCCAATGAGTTCTACATTAAGAACACCACATGGGATGATGTGTGCATGTGGGATCCCTCACTGACCAAATCACAAGTGAGTCAAACTTAGTCTAACAAAGCTGAATATTTTCAGTCTTTTGTCAGATTTCTGTTCATCTGCAAATCCCAATTGTTATGACCCATTGTCTTCTTTGCCTTTCCAGGAGTACCGCTCAAAGCCTTTCTGTTGTTCAGGATGTACGTTCTCCTCCAAGTTTTTCTCTGCCTACAAGAGTCACTTTCGCAATGTGCACAGCGAGGACTTTGAAAATCGGATTCTCCTGAACTGCCCCTATTGCACATACAATGGAAACAAAAAGACATTGGAGACACACATTAGGTTGTTTCACATGCCTAATGTGGTGCGTCAGAATGCTGGAGGACCTCAGGGGACAGGGGCCGGCTTAAAGGATGGTGCTCGCCTGGACAAGACACGGGATAATATAGAACATGCGGTGTACTACTGTAAAAAATGCACTTACAGGGACCCACTATATAATGTGGTGCGCAAGCATATCTACCGGGAACATTTCCAACATGTAGCAGCACCGTACTTGGTAAGACCAGGTGAGAAGACGACCCCACCAAATGGGACAGCGAGCAATGCCGATTGCAACAGCACTGCTGGTGGTGCCAACAATACGAGCACAACCATCCATTGCAAACGATGCCTCTTTGTCCCACGTACATATGAAGCACTTGTGCAGCATGTCATTGAAGACCACGAACGCATTGGTTACCAGGTGACCGCCATGATTGGACATACCAATGTAGTGGTACCCCGGGCCAAGCCTGTTATTATGGTTTCCCCTAAAGTTCAGGGGGACAAAGGTGTCATTAGTATAATGCCAAAGGGTACCTTAGTGACGGCTGGTATTCGACCCTTATCCACTCAACAGCTCAGTCGAATCATCATTCCAAAAGGAAGTTTGAACTCATCTGGACTCCTTTCAGGTGTTCATCTAAAACAGGGTGCGTTTGGTCTAAAGCCAGGGACTACCCAATCCTTGACCATCGGAGGCCAACAGGTGCAACTCTCAATACCACAGCAGACTCAAACAAGCAAACCTCAGATACATGCCGGCAGTCTGCGCAGCTCCGTTTCTGCATCAGCGCCCACCACCATACTAAAGATCCCTCAGCTGACCCCACGCGTTCAAGCCGCAGCTACCACCGTGTCAACCGTTAACCCTAAGAAAGTCAACTCCATCATTGGCACATCTTATACTCAGAAATGGAAGATCTGCACCATCTGCAACGAGCTCTTTCCAGAAAATGTGTATAGCTCGCATTTTGAAAAGGAGCACAAAGCAGAAAAGGTGCCGGCGGTGGCCAACTACATCATGAAAATTCACAATTTCACTAGTAAATGCTTATACTGCAACCGGTACTTACCTAGCGACACGCTTCTTAACCACATGCTGATCCATGGACTTTCCTGCCCGCACTGCAGGGCCACGTTCAACGATGTCGAAAAAATGGTGACGCACATGCGAGGAGTGCATCCCAACGAATCCGTCGGGCCGCGGATGGACTCTCCGCTTACTTTCGACCTCACGCTTCAGCAGGGTAATCCGAAGAACGTCCAGCTGATCGTCACTACGTATAACATGCGAGATGCTCCTGAAGAATCCGTGGCATTCCATGCGCAAAATAATGCATCGCCACCATCTCAAGTAAGTAAACATGTTTTGCCACAAGTCCCAAAGATACCTCAAGAGGCCTCAACAGATGCAGTGCCACCTAAAGCTACACCCCAAACGGCTGTACCTTATAAGAAGGACATTGGCAAAACACTTTGTCCGCTTTGCTTCTCGATTCTCAAGGGACCTATCTCAGATTCTCTAGCTCACCATTTGCGTGAAAGGCATCAGGTTATCCAAACAGTTCATCCTGTGGAGAAGAAATTGACCTACAAGTGTATCCACTGCCTCGGGGTCTATACTAGTAACATGACAGCTTCCACCATCACCTTGCATCTAGTGCACTGCCGCGGTGTCAGCAAAACGCAGAACGGCCGACCCGCTCCCTCTCCCAGAGTCACGCAGGCTCAGGGGGCTGGCCTCAAAAGGGCAGGTTTAGCAAACTTTGACCAAACTGAGCCAAAGAAAAGAAAAGCTGGGACAGATGACCAGACTGAACAAAGCCCACCGCCGTCAGCTGACAAAGAAGAAGACCCCGTGGTCTTCGCCTTGGACCCAAAGGGTCATGAGAATGAGTCATATGAAGCACGTAAAGCTTTCCTTACCCAGTACTTCAACAGGCAGCCGTACCCAACTCGACGAGAGGTAGAGAAGCTTGCGTCTAACCTCTGGCTTTGGAAGTCTGACATCGCAAGCCACTTCTCAAATCGTCGGCGGAATTGTACGCTTAACTGCGAAACGCTAAGCGCTCGCGTTTTACTCGGATTTAAAATGGAAGACGTTGTACAATTGCGTCATCCATTGAACTTGGACTCAAAATGGCATTTTGAGGGCCACAAGCACGAACAGATAAGACGAACTTCTAGAACTCGTATCGGCCGATCTGCTAATTCCATTCGCTTGAAGCAAATGGCTACAGCCAGCGGTGACCCACAACAGAAGCAAGGGCCGTTGAAAAGGTTGACTGCCAAAACTTCGCTCTACTCAAACGGTCAAAAGGCCATCGTTGGGAATACCTGCAATGATTCAGTCATAAGCACCGTGAAATCTGGAGCACTTGTCAATTCAGAACCGATCGCTGTAGACTCGGATAGTGATCATGAGAATACTGTGCAACAGTTAGAGAATTCTAGGATAAGTTCACAGTTGGTTAGTAGTGAAGAATCGGAGATAAATGATAAAGTGCATGGCAGTGATTCTGACATCAAGGAAAACCACAGCGAAAATTGTTATGGGTCAATAGACGTGTTAAGGGAAAAACAATCATGTATCACAAACAAGCTTGAACAATCAGAACCGCCTGACCAAGCGACAGGTGTCATTACAGGACAGGGTTGTTAAAATGCACATTGTCTTTAACATACACCAACAATGCTGCCTCATTGAACGTTCGGTTACAGACGGTAGCTAAGGATATGCTACTTCCTCAAAGCCATTTAAAAGGCAAAAAAGTCATATTTTGCAGTTATGAATGCAGAGATTGGGAAGCTGGGGTCTGTTTTCCTTCAGCATAGGGAAGGAAAATACTGATCTGCCTTTAGCTTCTTTAACGTAACCTGTTAACGTTTGTTTGTCCGCAATTGTGTGGCAACGGAGCGTTTATTGGAGTATTCTTGAATTTCATGTTACCATATAGAACAGGTAGTGTATATTTGTACAGTCTTTTAAGGAGATGTGTAGGTGTAGTCACTGATTTAAAAAAATACTTTTTTTGTGCTCACGCTTAAACGTCAGATGTTCTATGTTGGTACACATAGACAATGGATGTGGCTTTGGTGGCTGTTTTTTTTACTTTTATTTAAAAAAAAAAAAAAAAGTATAGCATTTTGTTCAAAATATATCCAAGTATAAAAAAAATGCTATTTAAGGAGAACGTAATCTCTTGCATTTATTTTGCCTGTTTCTATTTAAAGTGTCTTTTTTTCTAAATATATTTACAATCTCGTAACTTGTGTTCAGAGCAGCTTTCCATACATCCATATTACAGAGAGAATGTCACTTTAATTGATCACTGTAGCATTGTGTTAAATAGACTAGACTGTGTTTGGTTCAGCATTTGATAAAGGCAAAGGTTTTTTTCTTTTTATGCAACTGGACCTCTGGATTTAAAAGTGTTCTCTATTCAGTCTAACTTTCTGTATGTTATAATACGTGACCTCCAGTTTGTTGTTTTGTTTTTCCCCCATTTATTATATTTTTGTCACTGCAAGCATTTTTGAATAAAAGTGCTGTATTGTCCTTTTCACAATGCTTCTAACCCTGGATTCTACTGTCTTTGTCTTTTTTACACATTTTGCTATACAGTATCTCTACAACCCTTACAGTGCTTCTCAAGTTGTAGTTTTCCTGTATATTAGATGATCCCTGCAGTAAACTTGCAGTTGTTATTTATTTAATTCTCTTAAATATAGAAAATCTTTTCATACAAACAATGGCATAGCAGAACATTTATAGAACAACTAAAGTGGAGGCTTATCGCTACATTGGCTACATCTGAAAGCTTAGGAAGCAGACTTGTTGCCTTACTGTCTTGTGCACTTCTAGAAACTGTTTTGGGATGCTTAACACAGGCAGCATAACAAACCCTTTGAAATTAAATTGGAAATAAACATTAAGAGCGCATCGGCCGCAACCAAGAGAGTTTGCGAAACTAATTTCTATGTAGAAATCCATTCAAAAGTTATAGAAAGTTGTAGTTTACTCAAAACTGAACATTCTGTCATCATTTATTCACTCTCGTGTCATTCAAAACCTGTATGTGATTCTTTCTTCTGTGGATTTACAAATTTGTTTCTGGATATGTGCAATCTCTGGGATCGAACCCATGACCTTGGCATTGCTAACGCCATGCTCTAACCACTGAGCACCAGGAAAGTATATCTTGGGAAATATCTTTTGTATCAATGGGGCTCCAGTGTTGTTTGGTTACCAGCATTCTTCTAAATCTTTTCTGTTGTGTTTTGCAGAAGAAAGAAATTCATACAGGTTTGAGATGACATGAGGCTGAGTAAATGATGACAGAATTTTCATTTTTGTGTGAACTGTCCCTTTAAATGTACACATTTCTCTGTCTCTGACACCTTTTTAATTTTCAGCGAAGGATACATGTATGCTGCCTACAAAAAATATTCAGTATCTCTGTACCAGAAGCAGACAAGAAGCAAACGTTGTGTTCGGACATGCCTCCAAAGACAGCATTCTCCAGCTTTCAGGTGCTGTCTTTGTGTTCATTTCAGGTGCACCTCCGATTGTCAGTTCTTAGAAATGCTCCACATTTGTGGGGTTGGACACATTTCAAATTGTTGTGAAAGTAAGCATTAAAATTGTGCAGCATGGATTTAATGTAAACATCAATAGTTTGACTTCAAAGATCGTTCACAGCCCTTTTGAGAGGATAGAGGACATCAACCACAGAGAGCTATGAGAGGCTGATGGAGGCCTGTGTGCATCTGCAGAGCAGTATCAAAATGGGGGAGGGGAACATGAGCGTTTGAGTTGACTCTCTAGTGCCCCCTGTAGGTGGAAAGATACTTTGCCCCCTGCAGATGCTGCTTTTGGAGTGTGGCCTTGTGTCTCAAACCGTCAACTGTAACAGTACGTAATGATTTTTTAAGTCTTAAGTATGCACTACATTCACCATGTTTTCTTTGTTCATCACTTAATTGCATGCAAAACCGCATACTTTGACAGTAAATACTAAATTAGATGAAGTACCTTCTTATTGACTGTTAAAACAGTATGTTCTATACGTGATGATGTAGTAAAAACAGCATGTGTTGTTAAACAAGTGCAGTAAAAAGGAATATATTACTACTTGGTATCTCTGTCACTTACACTTGAAAAATTTGCACACCATAGTTTTCTACTTTTTTTTAGATGTACAGTTGCACATCTATGATTTAGGTGACAAGACATTTTTAGACAGTCAAAATTGTTTAATACTAATAAATGCACTGGGAATTTATTTTAAGCTTCATTTGGCATTGTACTTTTATTTTTAATCCTTAGAGGGAACAAACAAAGGTGTTTAGAGAATGATTTATATAGCTCCGACTATATAACAATGTTTGGCAGGCTTCTTTGGTAGCTTGGTGGTCTTTAAGACATTAACCTTGGCATTAGCTTAGAAAGGCAGTTATTTGATAAAACATCAAATAAATGGTGGAGGTCTATGGTAGCGCTAATGCAGGACACAAGAGAGTCAGCACAGAATGCAAACTCTGTTGAATGCAAAGAGGTCTTCAGACTTCACAAAACATTCAAGGTCTTACATGGAACCAAAGGTGCTCTAGCTGCCAAACTATTTTATGAAATGTCTCAAAAGGTTTTTCTACTGAAAAAGCTTTCATATGTTTGGGTCGGAGTCAACATCTGAATCTCTTAATGTGGAGTTAAAGTCAGTGAGGTTCTGTGACGGGTAAATACATTTTATACGAGTTTTGATTGAATGTTTGAATTAAGAATTAAAGTGATAGTTACCCAAAAATGAAAATTCTGTCATCATTTACTCACTTTTCAAACCTGTATGACTTTCTTTCGTCCATAGAACACAAAAGAAGATATTTTGAAGAATGTTGTTAATTGGCACCCATTCACTTGCATTGGTTTGGTGTTTATACAGTAGAAGTTAATGGGTGCCACTGCTGTGCAGTTACCAACTTCAAAATATCTTCTTTTGTGAGGAACAGAACACAAAAGAATCTACTGCTGTATCTTTACTGTTGTGGACCTAAGTCTTAAGATTCTGAAAATCTTGTTGCACTAGATGGCATCATGAATTCTAGCAAATATCAACAGATAAAAAATCTAAACCTGATTGTCCCTGTTAGGAGTCACATAATGGGCCAAGTTTGGATTTACTAGCAGGACAATGATCTAAAAACAAACATCAAAATCAAAGCAAAATAGGTCACTGTACACAAGACCAAACCTCTGCCATGGCCATCCCAGTTCCCTTACCTGAACGCTTTAGAAAATAAGGGGTAAGAACTGAAGAAGAGAAGCACCAACATGGAGCTGGAAATCTGAAGGGTCTGGAGTTGGTCTGTATAAAGGAATTGTCTTTGATCTCGTGTTAGATGTTCTCCAAACTCATTCAACATTACAGGTGAAGACTCAGAGCTGTTATCTTGGCAAAAAGAATGAATAAAAGGGTATGAATCATTATGATCAAAGTGTATTAGAGAAAAACATTTATTTCATAATCAGATTCCCCCCATTTAAAATTCTTATTCTCTAATGAAAGGTTAGGTTTTTGTACGTTTTTTAAATAAAAGATCAAATGATGCAGATTTATTTATACTTTGTCTTTTTTGGTCGTATTTACCTGGTGTATCAACTGTAAGTAAACAAACAGAAACAAAAACATCTCTAATTGAAATTTTCATGAATTATAATAGTGCTCAACTAGGTTGCTAGGAGATTTAGAAACTCAGGATTCATAAATTCATAGATTCAGGATGAGTTAGTGGTCTATCATCACTAGATGGCAGTGTTATAAAAGGATGTTGTGATAGGACCAATGACAAGATGCTTCTACAATAAAGGTTTGGCCTGAAAACTAAAGCCAAAAATAACACAGAGTGAAAATACCAGCACATGAAAAAGCTGGTGTTGAAATGTGCGCCGGTAGCCTTCTCATTAAAAACATCTGCCGGTTCACACATAAGATGAAAAACTGCAGTTTTGTAGCATTTGACTTTAAAGCCGTATGCTGGCTGGTCTTTCTCTCAGAAAATGGCAAAAAAGACCTGATTTTAATTTAGCAGCCCATATGTAACAGCTATAGATATTTCTCCAATTTTTCCACCATAATATGCCATGGATTACATGGCATGAGGGTGATGTAATAAGTTCAATTAGTGGTGTAATATACTGCAGGTCTGAGATTCCTGAATGCTTATGTAAGGGGCATCTCAGCGGGCCATACAAGTGCACAGTTGGAATATTCTTCGCTCAGCTTCTGTTTGGTTCCTGGCCACAACAGCAATCTGTGCCCTGATCTGTCCCAATGGCCGGAACTATATACATGGTCTGTTGATCCCTTTACCTACTAAAATAATAAATAAATAAATGCATATTGGACATTGGTGCATTTTATCGTTTATCAATAATTCAATTCATTTAAATTGATTATTTATTGCACATTATTCCTAAAGAGAGCAAAGGATTGAAATGGAATTGTGATGAGATCTGATCCTATAAGGTCCCTAGGCTATTGTATTGATCTTTGGCATTGGTCTAGCTGACAAAAACATGTTTCATACGCAATGAAAAATTCATTTATTTAACCTGGGCCTTTGAGTCATGAATTATTTCAAGTCTTCACCGCTTCTCCTCATTATGCAAAATGTCTGTCTGAAACTTAGACCTGATGATAGATTTCTTCAGATCATAGTTCTCAAGTCGTCTCACTTGTTATTTTGCATTTGCTTTTAACATTATAGTGACTTGCAGCACATTCAATTCATCAACAGTATCCAAGGCCTCAGCCCAAAGAATACTTATATAGATTAGACTTTCTCTCGCTAGTTCATAGGTTTCTCATGCCTGATGTGCTTGATAGAAAGCACTTTCAATCACAGGCTCTCATGCCTTCCCATAACTCTGATCTTCTTCAGCGCGGCTTTTATTCCCCTGATAATACAAGGTCAGCGGAATAGTTTGAGAGAGCCATCATACAAAAGCATGCGCCGTAGCCTCAGTCAACACTAAAGAAGGTGCTGATGGTGTGCATGTGCGCGTGAGTGTGAAAGGTTAGCGCTGACATTTCTCGCAAAAATATTTGATGAGCCAAACTGGATACAAAAGAAGAACCTTGAGTGGGACGTGCGTGAAGGAAACGTTTTTGTACAGAAACCTGTTACTGACAAATTGATATGAGGTGTAATAGAAGGGAAGCTGATGCCTGTGGAAAACCAACAGTCATTTTAGAATCATGTTTGTTTATTATAGCCGGTATTTTAATGCATGATATGTTTATATCATTAAATTTGTATTGTGTTTTACAGTATGAAAGTTGGTATTTAAAGTATTTCTGTTTGAACAGAGAGAGAGACAGAAGTAAGAGAATTCACCATGGTATTTTTAACCTTACAAAGAGTGTTTCTGAACTTACATTCCTGTTTGCCGCCTTTTCTTTAGTGAAGGAATAAGACTGAGTTAAAGAACCTCCACCCTGACCCAGTTTGGGTGTTCTCTCTTCAGAGTAAACCTCCTTTTATTAGTGACCTCTAAAATCTAGAGGAGAGACTGCTCTGGCTATGGTTACATTCATTTTATAAATGCATTCATTCACAGTCTGTCTTCTTTAACTGGAAAGGAAATTTAACTGGAACAGGTTCCAGCTGTTACAATTTAAAGGGATAGTTCACCCAAAAATGAAAATTCATTCACTCAACCCCATGTCATTTAAACCTGTATGACTTTCTTTCATCTGCAAAGCACAAAAGAAGATATTTTGAAGAATGTTGGTAACCAAACAACATTGATTTTCATTAACTTCCACTGCTTTTGTGTCTATACAATAGACATCAATGGATACCACTATTGTTTAGTTGCCAACATTCTTCAAAATATGCAGAAGAAAGAAAGTCATACAGGTTTCAAATGACAAGTGGCTGAGTAAATGATGACAGAATTCATCCATTCATCACAGAATAATAGGTATAATTATTTTTTGACCCACTGTAGTAAAATAAATACATTCAATTATATTTTTTGAATAAATAAACATTTGTATTATATTTTTATTAAATAAATGTATTAATATAAAATAAAAAATGAATCAATAGACTTGTAGTAAACAAAATAAAACTGAGCCACACGCACACACACACACTACTATGCATAGAGTAAGACTGTAGATTTCTAAGGTCTTTGTGAGCAGAGAGCAGGCTAATTGGAGACCCCTGTCTGACAGCTTTGCACATGAACGTCTGAAAATAGCCCTTATTTTTGAATTAGCCTTAGAAATCCCAATAAAGACAAAAAATCGAGTTTTCGAAATAAATGTCATCTTTTCCAAAATATCAGCCATCACAGACTGTCCCATATTTCTATGAACTTCTCACCGTTCTGTAAGATTAATGAGCCGGCACAGCTCACTTCAATCAATACGTGCTGCTGGGTTAAAAACGCTCACCGAACGGCCAATTAAAAACTTTAAAGTTACACAAAGGCGATAGTGTGAATGTACTCGGTTATTCGATCAGGGATGATCTTACAGCACAGACAGTGACACTGGATGTATCATTTTATGATTTACCTCTGTACTCCATTAATGTAAGAGTAATCCCTGCCCTACATCCCCATTCAAATATAGCTTTATAATTAAGGTCATCTGGTACACGTGACCAATAACCCATTAGCCTGCGAGTGATTCCATTTTACCACAATGTTCAATTATTATGGAAAAAACTTTGAGACTGTAAGAAATGTGATTTTAAGTCCTTCCATTTATTGGAATGATATCATTCTCTGTAGAGAGGCAACAGCTTTTCTTATTCAGTTTAATCAAGAACCACCTTCTGTTGGTCTTATATTTGTATTGGGTATTGACAAATAAACTGCATGTGTCATAACAAAAATGTAGAAAAAACTAACAATAAAGATAAATCGCTCTTATGCTATTTTATATTATAAATATAAAGAATAAATATTATTAACAATTTGTTTTCTAACTTTTAGCTGTCACACCAGGACACATAGGCCTATATATATATATATTGTTTTTTTCATGCAAGTCAATCCACAAAAACAATCTGATTAAAAATCTTAATATGTACAGCTGTAGATCTGAAACACCTACTTTTCTAGATCTAGGCAATTATTTTCTTTTTAAATAAGAGTACAAATGCAGCATCTTGTTGAGAATTAGGTCTCTTTCACGTTTCATCTGTCTCATATAGACCATTTCAACCCATCACATCTTTAACCTACCATCCGCACATATATTCAGTTACTGATGTAATGTTTTCTGAAAAGAAGGCTTTGTCACACAAACCCAAGGCCACAGTATGAACCTGTGTAGGCGAATGTCAGATTTCACCCTGAAAGGCTATCTGAGAAAGACAAATCCGTGTTAGTTCCAACACGGCAATAAACGTGTGACGAATGCTGTATCTGAAAACACTGCCTTGTGTTTATATCCTTTGATTCAGAATGTTAGTAAATCATTCCGCATACTGATGGCTTGCTTATTTATTATTCTTATTTATCTCCTATAAACATAATGTCATTTAAGTAGAAATCTCTTACTCGGATTGTATTGCTTTGGGCAATTTAATTATTACAATTAAATGGTAGGGCATGATGCAGGGACACTGTGTAGCGGGCTCAATGGGTGTGCCTGCCGTCCAATTATAGGTTGTCTCGCACAGGCCTGCCATTGGGCCCATTTTTTCCCTTCTTAAAACCCAATTGCTAATTATAGAGCTTTTGATTGTATGGACCGTGGGTCAAAGGCGAGACTGCTTTAACAAAGCTTTGTTCTGGTTTATTTTGGGTATTTCTGACGTGAGAGAGACGCATACTTTTTAGTATGAAAGAATATTACCCAAGCCCAACCCATTAATACCAGTTTCTTAACATTACAGTATCAAGGTCAAGCGCTTTTTGGGGAATTAAATGATTATGTCATTTTACATGTACAGACTAAATATCATATAGTTTTTCGAAAACAAGAATGAGCATATTCACGTTCAAAAGCGGAAGTGGCACGCGAGCGCGCGCGCACAGGGGTTAGTTCCTGAGTAATTACACAGCCATCTGTCCATATCCCGTTGGCACACTAAAGACCCCGTACAGCATTGCTGCCCTGATCTCTCTGTAGTTCAATGGTTCATCCCATTAACAAGACACTGGCTCTTCTATTTCTCTGGCTATATGAAGGCTCAAACTCCATCTCTCTGTCTGACTGATGAAATTCATAATGGTGTGGAACCATGCAGATAGCCTTTACATGCTGAGAAGCCAGTATTATTTCATTTGTGCAAGAGCTTTAATGACATCATAAAGCTCCACAAAACCAGAATGAGACATTAAGAAACTCTTGACACATGGACCAATTGTTACTTCACATACTGAAGTGGCACAGTGGACCACTTGGGGGGTGATATATAGTGTCCATGTTTATAAAAAGAAAGCTGGACAGCGCGTAGGCTAAGAGCTTTTTATCACTGCGCCATGCTGATGCGCAGATAATGAAATGATGGTTGTTGCGCTTTAATCCGATGTGGTAATCCCGTCGCTCGCAATCTGCTAGTCACTGCAATTCACCGCCTTTGTAAAGTTACTTGCAAACTAAAGCGTCCAGTCGGTTTACATGAAGCATAGCCTTCATGCAATGTTAAAATATCAAAGTGTATCGTGCAACAAATCCTTTAAAACAAAGATTTTCTACACACCTGCTTACCTGAAGCCGTTTTAGGCAATGCGATCATTTCATTCCTGTTGTGTGTGCGCGCGCGCGCGCGTGAGTGAGAAACACGAGAGAGAGCGAGAGAGAGAGAGCGAGACAGATGCAGTGATCCAGATGAAAGCAGAGATTATTTATTTCTCAGGGATAGAGAGAGGGAGGGAAGGACAGGCAGCAACATTCAACGCCGACAGTTTTGTCAGAAGTGCGTTAATCTGATGCGCCTGTCATTCACGAGCCGTTAACACCCGATCGAGGGCTCTCAGTCTTCAAAGTTTGGATTTTCTTACACAGCCCGCGCGTACTTTGTGCCAACCCGAGCAGGTAAACCAAGTTTAGATATTTTGGTATGGCATGTTTTACATCATAACTGTAAATATTACGGTAGCTAAATATGCGGGCAGGATCATGTCTTCTTTATGTCTGAGGAGCATGTAGCCGTCATTTAAGTTCAGCATCCAACCTGTCGATCGTGAGGAGACCGATGCTCTCATATGAGCGATTGCCTCCAGTGTTGCGTTTTTTAATTATTTCAGGAGTAATGAGATCTCTGACCGCATTTACAGCTAAAAGTTGTTTGACATGCTTCTTTAATTCCTCAAAAAGAAATGAGAGAAAATCAGTTGAGATTTGCAACATCGCGCCGCTTGGTATGCAACTGTTATTTTGAAAATGGGTTAGATCGCATGCAATATAACCACACAGAAAATAGAGGCAGTAAGGATGTTTTTTTGTAGTAACTCTTATCCTACATCAATCACGAGTGACCACTTAAGCATGTGGCATTTTCTTTATTTTATCATGCTGTTCTTCACTCATGCGTTCAGCAATTTACAATCGTACCTGTAAAAAATGTTGCTGTAGTTATGCAGCAGTTTGCCAGTGACTTACTGTAGATTTAGATTTATCTTATTTATTGGCAACAGTTTTTTCAAAGGTAAATGAACATTAAACATTAATAAGTCTTTATCTTTACATTCTGGGAACCAAAAATCCTCTTCAACTTTTTTCTAGGCTATAGTTTTTTTTTTCAGATTCTTCCTAGAAATGCTTGCATGAGGCTGTTATTTTATCGTTTTGTTCTGTAAAGATAAATACTTGTTAATGTTTAATGTTCATTTATCTTTGAACAAACTGTTGCCAATAAATTAGATCAATAAAAATCTACAGTAAGCTACTGGCAAACTGCTGCCAGTAATACTGTAATTTCTACAGATTTTTCTTTAACAGTGTAGGCTTAACTCAAGAGAACATGTTTTAGGGTGAAGAGAAATTCATGGTCAATGACCCTCACAGCAAGGTTTGTGTTGTGTGTGAGTGTTGTGATAGTGGGAAATGCATTGACACAAATGCCACAACACACACTGACATTTTGATGCCATTTTAAATTTCAATTGGAGGCATATGTTGTGACCTCCAGGTATGAATTGTTTGTAGATCAAACTTGTGTTTGTCAAGCCACCACATGTTGTGCTTTTTACCATTTATCATTGTGGAGTCTTGATCAGTCTTAACTTGAATTCTAATGCTTTGACCCCAATGCAAACACACCGTCTATTGCACATCTGGTTCTGTATTTATCTAATCTGTCGACTGTCAGACACTTATATTATTATTAAAATTGTTCATTTGTAGGCAGAAAAGTGAGATTTTCAGATGTTGTCTATACATCACAAATATGATGGTATTATATCTGTTTTGTTCCAGCTTTTTTATATAACCATGAGCACAGAGTAATATTCGAACGCAAAGATTTCGGAAGAATCTTCTAGATCTCGCAGCTGCAGGTCGTAGCTTGTGAAACAGAGATTGTTTTACCCCGTGCACACTTAAGGAGTCTTTGCAGCCAGAGAGGTGTTTGTGAATGTGACAGACGCACCCACAGGTGAGCTGTGAACCCGACTGAAATATTGCACATCCTCTTAACACGTTGAAGCATGATGCAGGATTTCCCAGCTAACACTCATTTACAGCATTTCACAAATGCTGTTATAATGGTTAATGGCTGTGATGGAGTCCAATTCGAAATGTGCCAAAATGGGGTTGAGCGAGCGGGAGAGGAAATGGAACACGGTGGATTAGCAAATAATATACAAACAAATCCAATAAACGTAGTATGGATATTGGGTTAGCTTGGTCGCAATGGAATTGCATTACAAGAATAAAATAGATGTAAAGCAAATCATTTTTATGGAATGCAAATATAGTTGTTGGTGTTTTGGGGAAAAATAAATCAATCTACTATTTGAAAGGTTACCTGTGATCCCCAAAAGTTTGCATAATTCAGTTTCATCTCTATGATTTTTAGATTTATGCAGGTTTGTCAGTACCTAGTTATGAATATTGCTTATCCACACAAGATTAAAACCCCAGCTGAGGTACGACGGCCATGAAATTCTCTTCAGCTTGTACAGCTTTTACTTTATAAAAGATGACATTTGGCTTGATCAAAAGAAACGCAGCGTCCTTGTCATTATATAAGTAACCAATGTGCATTGAAGACGGCACCCACAGTTGAATGTCAGCATCATTATCTGTTTTCCTACTGGAAGAAACTCTAAATCAATACAGCTCTCAAACCCTCTTATTCTATCATCCCGTATACTCAACAAATTATAGCACTTATGAGAGTAAGTGCAGGCGGCCCTGAGAGAGACAGTGGAGAACCTCGGCTCGAGCAATGCCACCACGTTCACATTTCTGGAAAGGCTTGTTATCACGGTGTGGAAAAACACGTCTTAAATGGCACGCATATTATGTTTCTGTAACAGTAGTGGAGGGAAATCACAATCGATGAGTCATATTTAAAGTCTATATGGAATAGGTTATTTATAGACATGTTAATGCCCATTAGCACCGTGTCGCACAACATTGTTGTCACTTCTTGGATGGTGTCAATGAAGTTATTTATTTTGGAGGCTCATCACAGAAGCAATCCTTCTGAAAATATACTGGGTGAAAATGACGCATGCATGGGTAGATATCATGCCCGTACAAACATCAAGATTTTGTGTAAAATCTAATTTACATCTAGTTTGCTAGACCCTAAAAATGCTGGGTTATTTTCAAAAAAGGGACAAAATGTTTATATTTGACTCAACAATGGGTTAAAAAAACAACCCATCATAGGTCATTTATAACCCAACAAGTTGGGTTCCTTTTCTTTTGACCTAATGTTGGGTTTAAAATAACCCAGCATTTTTGGTCAACTTAACAAAAGTATTCAATATCAGCTATACAAAGTTCATAATGTATTCACACAGCATTTTTCTGTTCCTGTTATTTTTGTGAATATATATTTAAACAACTCTGGAACATCATGACTCTGCACTACATATAGAACACACTTTCAAGTTAGATTCATACAGTTTGCCTACACACTACAGTACAGACCTCCCACAGATGCGTTTGGGTGTACTGTACTTCAGGTGTCCAAATCTCTTGTCCAATATTCCTTTATAATCTCAGATGTGCTGTTTACAGTCAATGAAGTAAACGCCTGTTAATCACATTAGCCCACAACTAATAATCTTTTCTTCTAGATGGATTTATGTAATCTGTACAAACACTCGTAATGACAAATGAAATAGGATTCATAAAATGTTTGTGAAGCATAGTCCCATAGGTTAAGCTAAATCTTAGCTAGCTTCAACAATATTAGCCTGCAAGATGCAGTAGTGTTGTGTTAACAAGCCAGCGGAGAACTGGCACTCCTGGTCCAGTTTGGTTTCTCACAAGGTGTGTGGCCAGTGTCAGGCTTGACGGGTTTAGAGCTTTATACTTGAATATTGCCTTTTAACGTATTATTTACACTACAATCATATAGAAGTCGAATTATTTTTCTAAATAATGCTAATTGTGCAATCCATAATATTATTGCAAATTCTATTTTAGACTTGTTGATAATATATCTAAATTATCTATAGCTCATCTTTTGTAAGACTTGCAATAATTAATACCATGAGACTTCACATAGTATACAATGCCTATATATGTGTACATATGTATGTGTATAGATACGTATGTATATGAGTTCTTCTTATATATTTGTTTGTTTCTATTTCCTATTCTTCCATTATGTTGTGTGTTCAACATATGTTCTCTTTTTGAATTTGGTTTTTCTTGTACAGATACTTTAAAAATATAATGCTATAAAAAAATAAATTGGACTTGACTTGTATAGGCAGTTTTAGTAAACAACATAACAAACGTTATGTGGCCCAAACTTAACTTCCGGTAGACCTCCACAAAGAATCAATAATTGTTGAGTAGTTCTCATTTAATTTATTACAATTAATATACAATAAAATATTCATATGAATGAAATATAGAAATAAATTATATTACAGGCCATTAGCCAGACCGATAACCAAATACAAATACAGACCAAGTTAACTTCAGGCTAGGCCTGGTCATACAATCATGCCATCTAAGGTTGTGTTAATTATTAATACATTTTGTGTTGATTTTACACAAAAGTTGTTAAAAATTACACAAAATACAAAGACATTTTGTGTGTTATCCTTAACTAAACACAAAATGTGTAGTAGTAACGCAACCGTGTTAAGTATGACCAACCTGTTTTACGATTATAATATGAAAATGTTTGTGAAGATTTGTTTTTGTGTAGCCTGTGTGAACACATAGCTATACTGTAGAAGTGATATCAGTACGGTAGTGTTTTTGTGTGTATTTAGGAATGTTGGTCGATCAACTATGTGTTTGAGAAAATGTTGCTTGTTGATCCTAACTTGGGATAAAGTTTTTTGTAACAGCTGAGGCTTATCTCCAGTCTTTCTGTAAACTCTCTCCAGGGGGCACAAACAGTTATTTTTGAGATGATTTCATTGCTCAGATGCCATAAGTCTACTGTAACATTGTTGATAATCATTTCCACCCCCTGTAGCACTCTTGACAAACATATTATAAAAATATAATTGTTTTTTCCTAATATGCAGACACAAGCCACGGATTATGAGTTGCTGTCCCTTAAGCACGAGGCAAAGTACTGTTACGACTGGCCGTTCAACAGAAATTAACATGAGGACAGAGTGGCAATTACAGTCTAATCAAGATACGCCAACAACTAAGCCAAAACTTAACACACACACACACACACACACACACACGATCCGTTTCTCTCACGGCCGCACATTCTCTTTCTCTCCATCAAATTACTTTTAATCTCTTTAACTCTCTGAGAAAGACCTGAGGAGCTCTCCACCGCCTTGACCACGCTAGGCCAGTTTCCTGGGCATAATTTAGTTTTTCCGATTGCATGTGACAATAGAAGCAGCATCCACTTCACTATTCATGACAAAACAAAACAATAAAGAGAAAGCGATACAGTGGGGGAGACAGGAAACAAGGCTTTGTAAGCGAGATATGTTGAGATTTTCCACATTACAATGAAAGTCCTTGTTGGTGCTTTTGTGATGCTTTTTGTTGCATTCATAGTGTAGTAAATACATAAGAGACAGAGAAGCAAACATAAATCAGCAATGAGGACTCTTCCCAGTAGCCCTATTTTGTCCGGCACAACTCTCAACTTGAGGATAAAGAGAGGCAGATGAAAAGAGAATAGAGAATGAGATGGGAAATGGAGAGCGATGAAGCTTTCGCCGCTGAATACTTCATCCTTCATCCTTATTATAACAGTGTTGCTTTCAATATGCTTGTTGTTTTAGCAGCGTTCAACAATAATCTTCCAGTTTCCTGTTTATTTATCTGAGGAGGAAATGAAAAACACTGCATTATTTGAAATTAAATTACCGCTGTTGTTTTTTCTTTATAATATGAATGTCGGAGTCTAATTCTATCTGTGATTCACAAGAAAGAAAAAATGATAAGTCTCTGCGGATTTGTTCATTCATTCAAGCTTATGGGCAAGTCTATAAAGGCTATGAGACTTTCCATGTGTAAATATGGCAATAATTTCAGTTTACTGGCATACTAGTAGGCAATTTATGGAAATGATTTTATTAACTGAATGAATAATGTTTTATGTGTTCAATCTGATATACAACTGGAAGCTTTAGTGACTCATGGGCACAACTCCTTTATAATCTCAATGTTTGTATAGATTTCTATTGTAGACATATCTTACTGTATGTTGGTCACTAGTTGCATCATCTTAATGTGGAAAATACATGCAAATAAAAGGATAGTTCACCCAAAAATGAAAATTCTTTCATCATTTACTCACCCTCATGTCATTTTCAACCTGCATGATTTTCTTCAGAACACAAAAGAAGATTTTAAAGAATGTTGGTAACCAAACAACATTGCATTGACTTCCATTGTATGGACACAAAACCACCGAGACATTTCTCAATATATCTTCATAAATACAGGTTTTTTATTGACATGAGGGTGAGTAATTTTTTTTCTTTAAGACATTGCTAGAAAAATCAATGTGTTAAAACTGTGTGCAACAGTTAAGTTTCATTTCGAGTCTGTCTCCACTACATTGCTGCCTAAAAAATAGCAAATTCAGTAACTTGCAAGCTCTCCATTGCTATCTAAATAATAAAACAGCAATACACCTGACTTTATGCTCTTTACCAATTTTATTGACTCAATGATCTAATGCAGAGGCCACAAAATCAAAGAAAATTACTACGCAATGATTTTCCTCTCAACTGCAGAAAGAAATGATTGATGATTTTAATATATCTGTGTACGGTCAAACAATGTACCGTCTCATCGTTTTCAGAATCTGACTCATGTTTTCAGCCCTCCTACAGATCTCGTCTCCGTGTTTTTTTATCACTTTGTTCTCCCTCCTTCGTTTGTCCTCCTCCTTTCTGCCATCGTTCCTAACCACCTTCGTTCCAGAGGAGTGCGGTTGGGACGTAATCATAAATCCATCTTTGATAGTCGACTGTTGTAGCGTGGTATGCTCACGCACACGCTCTGTTGTTAATGTATTCTGTTTAAAACCCATTCACCCTTCAACGCACACGCACTTGTGCGTGCTGTCCCTCTCTGGGTGTACTTTAAATAACCGAACCTTTGATGTCTAATCTGACGGTCTAGTTATGGAGAGACGATAGACTGCAGTGGCAATGTTCTGACAGAGCGGGGATGTATTGCACAACAGATTATCAGAGTATCAAGTGAATACAACAGAAAGTCGAGAGAAACTAGACTGCGATGCCTTTGACTGACCTGATTTCTGATAATCCACCTACTTAGAACTCTGAATCGTCGCCCATAAGTTCTATATTTGGCTGCTTTAACCAATGTGCCTTCGCCGGTGATGGATAATCTGTTAGTGGAGTTGTTGTGTGTTGATGTGACAGATGCAGTTTTGGCTCTATCAGTTTACAGTGAAAGCAAGCAGCCAAACTCTCCAGATGGGCACTTTCCAGAGATGACTTTTGGCCGATCTCTGCGCCCGCTGATTCATTTTCCTATTCGGTCCGCACTTGTGACTTCCAGTCGATGTGTTTTCTTCTCATCGCAAGGCCCTGTCACATGCTAATTTGCATATGGGACGTGCATAAAGCAGGACTGTAGAGGCAAGCATTTCATAATGCAAACATCAGGGGGCAAACATCAGAATCTGTATTGCAAGAAGTTAATGACTTGTTAAGTATGCTTTAAGACGGTGTGGGAATGTGTTCAGCGCAGTTGGTTGATTTCACTCGGTGGGCACGAAAAGGATAAATGACTGAGATTTTGTAACTTGGCCGCATTATTTCATTTCTGTCATTATCTCGGTCTTCACCAGGGAGCAGGTTTTAGTGTTGAATATTTTACACTCGCCTTTTTTGCTCTCCCCCCTTTCATTTCCCCACTTTTCTCACGGCCTCTCTGTTCCTCAACCTCTAAATGCTCATGCTGGGGAACTTACCAACATGTCCCAGAAAAACACACATTCTTAAAACCAAGTATTGATTCTATGTATTCAGGTTGACTGCCTTTTATGTTTAATGTTTCATTATTCAATAATCATAAATGTTCATGTGTTACTTCAAATGTTTGTAGTTTGATGTTGACATTGAAACCCTGAGCTGAGGAGGCTTTTTGATGGTCATTTGTTATAGCAAAAATTCAACTGTACATCTTCTATTGGTTGTTGTGGTCAAGCACTGAAATGAGGATGGGGCATGTTTATGTGCATATTAATACATTTTCCTACTTGGCACATTTTCGGAAGGTCAACAAGATTTCAATTTGACGTTCAGTCCCGTTGGAGAGCCCTAAATATTTCATACATCTATTCCAGCCACAAACTTAAGCCCTACAGTATAGTGAGAAACATGTAACTGTATTTTATATTTTTTGATAGTTGGCAATTCCAGCATTATGGATGAATCATCTGTTAATATTTTACTAAATCCCTCATGATAGAGTCAAGACATCAGAAAAATATCAGTTTTCTATTTTAAAAGGTTAGGGATGTGACAAAAACTAACCAAAAGCAATAATACCCAACAAATGTAGAAGGGATGGCTCTTCATGAATCACAAAATAGTTTTATTTTAATTTTCATGTGTCTGTTAATGAGAAATATGGACTGTTACAGATGTGACAATTCACATCCTTGACTATGGAAAACTATGCTCTGAAAAGAATGCTTCAATAAACCTTTAAGAGAGACTTCACATGGTTATTTAAGCCACCAAATATTGACATCTGAGCTACCAGTATGGTTTTTATTTTTTTATTTTAAGGTTGACATTTGCATGGAATAGTCCAGATGGTGGTTGGGTGTCTCAACATATCACTGAGTTGTGTGCCTGGTCTTTGTGGTGTCTAATCTTTTATAACATAGCTATCATTTTGTAAGATACTTTATCTCTCGAATCTTTCCCTTCTCTACATCCAGGGTCCAAAATGAACACTTTCCAAATGTGAGTACAAACAGGATTTGGCAAGTAGAGCAAATGAAACAGAATTACTGGCCAGTTGGCAGTAAGATTTATATAAATCGTAAAATAACGTATGGCTTAATTGTAATGTAATACGCCATGTGACCCAACGAAATAAAAAAGATACACCACAGAAAACCAGTGGTTTAGTTGGGAAGTGTGTGCATGTATTGTCATGCCATGTGGAGACATATTCCTGGCATTATACCACTGATACGAAAATACCAGGAACAAAATCAAGATGCGTCTCGATGATTTTCTAACAGGCACCGTTTCACCATGAGACCGACTGGAATATGATGCTGCCAGACACATTCAAATAACGACCTTCACGATAGACATAGCTAACAGATAAATAATTCCAAAGAAATGGTGACAAAGACTATTTTAAGGTTTCATTTCCAGTGAAAAATCCTAAAGGCAGGTTTTCAATTCACCCACCTATAGTGGAGTGTAGCCAAAAAATTTATTTTGGATCATTTTAGACACAGCACTTCCACAGTAACATGTTTCTTAAAGTTCAGTGTTGAAAATAGATTCAAGCTCAAAGCATTTAACACATGCAGCATGCACTGATGCTGAGCTGTTGTTCCCTCGGTACCTTCCACCTATCGTTCCAGGTGTCTCTCTCTCTCTCTCTCTCTCTCTCTCTCTCTCTCTCTCTCTCTCTCTCTCTCTCTCTCTCTCTCTCTCTCTCTCTCTCCCTCCCTCCCTCCCTTATCCTTCACTTATAACCTTCTACATTGTTCACTCTGTCCCTCGTCCCTGCTGTCTTCTTTTGACTTGCTTGTTCTTGCTCACTCTCTCTCTTTCTTTTCCTCTGATTCTCCCAGGAGTCTGACTGACCTAATTCTCCTCAGAAGACATGGCTGTACTCAAATGGGCACACACACACCAACGTTGTTTCTCAAACTCACATAATAAGAGCTTTCGTATCCCAGGTTCACCTCAACTCATGAAAACGCATCGTTTATTTATCATCTGTTGTTGGTGCGTACGACTGGCCTCATTAAATGACCATAAAGCTATTTTTGAATTCACAGCAGCTGCAGTTAAGTGTCGGAGATGCTGGAAAGTTTGTTTCGGCTGTGAGTTTGGGTTCTGCTCTCGGATACTCTTGTTAGTTGGCAGGTTCTTCTTTGGCTGTCTTTGTAAGATCCTGTTGGATTGAAAGGTCCTCCTTGTGAAGATGCACTACTTTTCTTTTGCTGGGTTCAACCCAAAATGTGGTCTGTTTGGATGGAATCATGAACAGTAGGGAAATAAATATTAAAATTTGAGTATGAGCGAATGTTCAGTGTGGCATGTGCAAAAGTCTACTGTAGTAAGAGGCCTGAAGATGACTGTAATGCACTGTAATCTAATGCCATAATGGTCAGATTTTAAAGGGACAGTTCACCCAAAAATACAAATTCTGTCATCTATTTATCCTCGTGTCATTTAAAACCTGTATGACTTTCAAAAAAGAAGATATTTTGAGAAATGTCTCAGTGGGTTTGTGCCCATACAGTGGAAGTCAATGGGGGCCAGCGTTGTTCGGTTGCCAACATTCTTCAAAATATCTTCTTTTGTGTTCTGCAGAAGAAAGAAAGTCATACAGGTTTGACACGAGGGTGCGTAATAGATGAAAGAATTTTCATTTTGGCGTAAACTAGCCCTGTAAACTGCTTTATGGGTGTGCTGTAATGTATTTGTTGACCATTTCATTTTGCATTTTTGTGACTGTGGCAAACAATGAATGACATAATTGGTTGTGCATAACAGATGCTCTCCGTTTCTGTTGCCAGATTCACCCTGTATAACGTTTGTTCAACACAAAGCCTTTGTATTATTACAATTTTGTATGAATTGTAGCATCTCTGGTTTTGTGTTTTATTCTCTAGCATTGTGTGTTCTTTCCACGGTCACGTTTGAAAACAGAGGGCGAGCTGGGGAAGTGAACAATAGAAGGATCAAAGCTTGAGGAAAACAGAGATATACAGTGTGTAGACAAACTGTTTAGATTGCATTCATTAATTGGCCTTAGATTTGTTTCGCCTCTTCTTTAATAGTGAAATTTCCATAAAAATAATAAAGTAGTGGAAAGCGGAATAGCTCAAACAGAATCTTGAACAGTCTGCAGTGTTAGTTTAGTATCACAGCTGGTGAAAGAGAGTGCCAGAAGGGTGTATGTGTGTGCGTGCATGTGAATGCCTGTAGGTATTTTACATGCACATATGCAGTAGTTGTTGAATCAGCCTCAGTATTACGTTTCTGAGAAAGTACTTATAAAACCCAGAGACAATCAATAATTATTACACCATACATTTTTCCAATCTGCCATTAAATATATCAGCTGGCAGGCCAATTTTATAGTCTCTGAAATGACCAATAAACTAGGAGGAGCATAACCGAAGGGGCTGTGTTCACAATGGATGCCTCTGAAAGCAGATGCATTACTCCATAAGGTGTTTTCAGAGGGAATATTGACACATTGTGCAAGCTAAAGTCATTATCTCTTATTACACTGCTATCTGGAATACTCGATTCTGACTGGCCAGTCACTGCATTCTGCAGGCAATTCTTTCATTAGAAACTAGTAGCATATGGTTAGATTAAAAAAACATTTTCAAGGTTTAAAACAAGTTAAGCACTTTCAAAAATATTCAAGTCTGCTATTGATTACCACAGATAATGTTTACATATCCCCCAGTTTGTAAAGAAAAAAAATCTCATATCCCAAATCCCAAAAATGGGATCTCTGTCTTCATTTATTTACCCTCAAAATCTGTATATGACTCTTTCATCTGTGAAACACAAAATAAGATTTTTTTTTGACAAATGCATCAGTGATTTTGTGGCCATACGATGGAAGTCAATGGGCGGCCAATGTTGTTTAGTTGTCAACATTCTTCAAAATATCTTCTTTTGTGTTCTGCAGAAGAAAGAAAGTCATAAAGGTTTGAAATGCGAGAGGGTAACTGAATTTTCATTTTTGGGTAAACTATCCCTTTAACTTCCATTAAACTTACAACCATTCTTTAAACAAGTTGCTTGGAGATGAACTTTACAGTTTTCATAACATATCCCAGTGATAATTGTTTTGTGAACCTGTCACAATGTAGGCTTGCAAAGAGACTGTAATTGAAAGATGTGGGAGCACTGAATATATTGGACCTAACAGCAAACCCACAACCCATATGTTACCATTGTTACTCATGTCCTTTGAGCAGGACGTTACACAAAGTCTTAAATCCATAAAAAACAAAACGCCCTATTTAACAAAATATTTTATGCTGTTTATTCAGTTGTTGACTTATTGGTTAAGTTATACAATGTGGAATGCTTGAAACATAAAAGAACAAAGCACATAGTAACATACTAGGAACACGTTTAACATCAAGATACAAAGTGTCTCTTGACTAACATAATACAGTAAGTAAACCACTAAGAAAAACAATAAAAGTGCAAAATGATAAATAATATGATCCCATTCGTATACTAATCTGACTGCAAATTTGGTCATGCAATAAAAACAGAAATTAGACTTCCAAATGTCAGTGTTTGAATGTATATATGTGTATATGTATATGTGTATATGTGTATGGCTGTATATAACAACACAATATTTTCACTTGAATAAGATTTAAAGGGACAAAAATAAAAATGCTGTCATCATGTATTCATGTTGAACAACCTTCTCCTTCATTGACTTCCATTGTATAGACACAAAACCACTGAGACATTTCTCAAAATATCTTAATTTGTGTTCCACAGAAGAAAAGTCATATGCATGTTTTGAACAACATGAGGGTGAATAAATAATGACATATTTTTTATTTTCGGTGAACTGTCCCTTTAACCAAACCAAAACACTGAGCATCCCGAAGGTTTGTGCGTAACTCTGAATTAAAGTCAAGTTAGATGGTAGTGAAGTGTATCTCATTAGATTTCTCGCTACGACACGCAAGCGTGAGTTATCGCCTTACAGCCATAATGAACTTAACACTGATGCATGAATCATACACAATAGCAAACAAACACACATTTACCTCACAGACACTCCATCAAACATATTTTTGTCCTTTTCCACAATCCATCAAAACTAAATAATCATTTAATCATCAAACTAGATTCAGACGTTATCTGCAGCACGTGTGTATATATATATATATATATATATATATATATATATATATATATATAAAATCGTTCCTGTATTCTTCCTCCACAAATATCTTTGTCTTTGGCTGTAGCTGTTTGTCACTAGTCAAATTGATTTCCACTCCCTGCTTGGCTCAGTCAGAGGCTGCGTTTACCCTCAGGTGTCTATTGACCAAAGGTTACACACTCAGACTCCTGTTTTTGCTCCGCTGTCTCCCCAATGGGAGATATACAGTATCTATAGCTGAAGAGCGGCCTATGGTGAAACAGGGAAAAGTAATGATGCGGATGTCTCGTACGTAGCCCTGAATGAGCGGGACCCAAGGGACCTCATTTAGATTCTGCAAGGACACAGGCAGAATTGTTGAAAGAAGGGTCTCACGAAGGGCTCTTTTACCAGACTGTCAGCATGCTTAAAAAACGTGTTACACGGCAAACCGGTGCAGTAGTCGGCAAACCGTTTGTGCTGTACTAGGTTGGGGAAAAGACCACCATGTAGCTTTAAATGAGTTTGCTTACATTTGATTTGCACTAATGGGTTTAATGTGAGTAAAGAAATGTTTTCCATTGCAAAAAGCAGAGCTCATTCACAGCTCGGGGTCTTCGAGCTTCGTTTTTTCGTTTTTTACTTCGTAATCCATTTACAGGCTTCATTTGCATGTGTTTGCAGCTAGGATTCAAGATACGTCCATAATTCAGACAAAAATATAGACCCGGCGTTTCATGCGCAGAGTGGTGCCGTAAATTTATATTGCTGCAGTGAGCAAAGTTTGCTTATTAAAAAAGTGAGTGCGAGTTATTTTCTGCTCACGGACGGGTCGGTGGTGACGGATCTATGAAGTGTGTAAAGATCAGTGATTATAAATGGGCAGGGCACATTCTCATGCAGTGAGAAGATAAATAGCTCAAAAAGAAACATTTGCATAGAGGACAGGACCACAGGAGTGCTTTATTATAAATTGTGCCAAAGCCACAACAAAATCGGTTTGTGTCATCACAGGTAACCATTAAAGATAATGAGACTGAAGTGAAATTCCCAGTGTGAACGATGAATGAAAGCATTGATGGCTTCTGTCGTCTGTGAATCAAATTTGTTGTTGTACCGTCCTGCAGTATTTTAACAATAACTTTCCACTCAATGTTTCATAAAAAACAACATAAAGTACTGAAGTTATTTCCCTTCCATATAACTTAAAGGCACAGTTCACCCAAAATTGAAAATAATGTCTTCATATCCTCACCCTCAAGTTTCTTTGTTCTTTTATCATTTCTTTGTTTTGATGACCACAGAGATTTTTGAAAGAATGCTTGTAACCAAACAGTTCTTGCCACCATTGACTACCATAGTAGGAAAAATTGCAATGGTAGTCAAAAGTGCCCCAGAATTCTTCAAAATATCTTCTTTTGTGTTGAACAGAACAAAGACATTTATAAAACAATTTTTCCTACTATGGTAGTCAATGGTGGCAAGAACTGTTTCTTTCAAATCTTTCAAAAATCTTTCTCTGTGTTCATCACAACAAAGACATTTATACAGATTTGGAACAACAAGGTCATTTTTAAGATGTGCTCCTGTTATTCTTTCTGTTTGTGCTGCTTCCTGTAAGTCTTCAGCATACATTCCAGTCACATACATCATGCATGTGGCATCAGTTGTCTTCAATTGGAAGCATTTTACCCGAGGGTGAAATATTGATTTAATGCAGGCCTTCGGTGCCCCGTGTGGAGGCTGTCCTTTTGCATCAGCTCCAGATTTCTGAGCGTCCCTCCTGAGGAGCAGACAGTTTGGATGAGCATCTTGTCTGTGAATGAGATCCCTCTCCCCCTCCCATCGCTGATCTGTGGAGCATCCAGCTGCTCTTAGCATTAGCCCAGCTGGACTGTCTCGGTCTGGGTGGGGTTCAGACTGCCCCATTTACTGTATATTCATGCCACAGCTAATTCCAAGAAATCGTCCGTGTGGTCGAATGCTTTATTGATTTTGGATTGTTGTTATTGAAGTCTTGTGCATGCTTATGTATTGACTTTCCACATAACAAGCCTGGTTTTAACAAAACACATGATTGGTAATTGAATAGTTTGCCCTTGGTGTTGTTCAGTGGTGGTCACATGCTTTTCTGATTTTTTATGTTAATTGGTCCTATGCATAAATCTGGCAAAGGTGCAAATATGGGTAATTTCATGCAAATGTCAACTTTTGTTTTTACTAAAAGTTTTCACCATACTGATAGGTCAGAAGTTAATATATATGTCAAGTCTCTCATACATTTTTTAAAGCCGAGTTTTCCATAGTCAGGTAAGTGAAGTGTCACATCCATAACATAAATGGGAACACGAAAATAATGTTCTCATCCCTTCTCCATTTGTTGGGTATTATTGCTTCTGGATTGCACAAAGTATGTCATCTCTGAAAAACATTTGTCCTTTTTTGTCACATCCAGAACACATACATTTTTCTCTCTTTTAAAATAGAAAACTCATGCATAGACTGATATTTTTCTGATGTCTGTCTATCGACAGGGTTTTAGAAAATCTAAACGGATGATTCAATATATTGGATTTAAATATATATTTAAGTTTTGACTGAAAATGTCACATCCATAACGCTGGAATCACTCATATAGATTTTCAGCAATGTCACATAAATGCGTATGCTAACATGGCATACATTTGCCACAATAAAAGTATTTTCTTAAGATTTTCAGACCATCTAAAGCTTTTTCCAAAGCTCTGGCAAATATTTCACCCTGTTGTGCCAAAATTCTGTTTCGGAACACCAAATGCAATAAAGCCAGCAGGATGATAATGATTACGGTGTTTGTCTGGAAAAAAGCAGGACCGCATACTGTAATTTAGCACCACATTAAGCACAAGCAAGACGACGGAAAATCAAACTTCTCTCCACGCCGTGACTTTTGAGCTTCAGGAGCTTGTTGCTCTACTGGTTTGTGTGGATGTGTGTGTGATTTCGGGTTCTGATGCGTTTCGAGACCAGCGGGGCTCCTCGCATCCTGGGGGATTGGTTCTGGTGTTTAATGTGTGTGTCTCTGGAGATGAAGATTCATTGCTTTAATAAGAGCAGAACCGACAGGAGAGAGAAGAAAGCACCATTACAGAGAAGCATCCTGGGGAAGTGATGGTGAGGTTGCCTTTCTCCACTCTTATGGTCTTTAATGATGGAGGGAGGCATCTGTTGTGAGCTGATCTTTGTAGAAGAGCCACCCCCCGTCCCCAGAGCCTTCTGACACTTTCTTTGTCTCCATCTCTTACTTAAACTCGGTCTCTGGTGGATGCGTTGCCTTCAGACTATTAAACTACAGCTGTCATTAAATATTTGCCTGCTGGAATTGGGTTTTAAAACATTGTTTTTTTAAAACATTTAATAATATATATATATATATATATATAAATAACGTAACCAGCTGCGACTGTGACAGCTAAAGAATTGGTAAAAAATCACTTGGTTTGTCATTGAAAACTGGTTAGGATTTAGTGTGATACACAGCATGTTGTCTATGTAACATCAGTTGAATCCCTCGGCCCATAAAATAGAGATGCAAGAAAATAGAAAATCAAAAGAAAATGTTAAGAAATATCACCAGTTTGATGTTCAATAATAATAGTTATTATATGAATTAATAACATTTAGAAAGTTTCGAAATATACATTTTATCTTAAGAATCGGTACCAGTGGATATCACTCCAAATAATCGGCTAACGGTATCAGTGGAGCAATTTTGTATTGGTGCATCTCTACCATAAATTATTATAAAATATCTAAATGTTACAGAAAATGTCTACAGGGACTTTTTTGCTTCCATCTAGGAGCAGGCCATACAACCCAAAATCTGAGTAAATATATTTCACGAGGAGTGCAGCATGTGAGTTAGCCTCGCACACTTATTTACATTATTTACCACGTTATACACAGAATTTAAAAACATCTGTTGCGGTTGACATTTTATTCTCTCAAGTTGTATGTATATCTTCGTAGCACTCAGTTCTACTTCTGTCATTCAAATATCTGGGGCATTTTTGTCACTTTCATTGACTCTAATGCTAATGCTCTAATGTGAATTTCAGAGTGAAATATGGGTATGTGCTCGTGTGTGTATGTGAGCGCTGGGGATGTTTAAGTAGTCGTGTAAAAATAGCCATAATGAATATGGATGGGCCCCAATTAAAACTACATGCCGTAACTGATCTGAGAAGTTTTGATCGCTCATTATTCTTTATTTGCTTGTCACGTTTGTGCATATACTGTAATGGAGCATTAATGAAGTTTTGCCTACAAAGGTTCACTTGAGAAAATGATGTCTGTTGATCTGCACCTGAGTCCCAAAATGCACACGCTTGTATTGCATGTATCTAACGGGCGAGGGCTGTCACATGTGATCCAATTCTTTCAAATCCAAAGTTCCCAAAACATGCGCATCACTACCCTAATGTAAGTATGTCACCTCCGGTATTTGCATGCATATCTGGAGCGAAGCCTAGATCTCTTTTCAGCATTCATGCCATATGGAAAGAGTGTTAACATGTGCATATAGGAGGGAAATAAGACAGCTGGCGGTTAAAAAAAGTGACATTTCTTTTGTATTTGCCATTTCAATATATTAAAGCCCATAGTTTATTATTTTCATATGTAGTTCACTTTCTATTGTTGCTGCCCACTACAGGAAGTATTACCAACTACATTCACAAATCTATAAGATCATGGGATTGATCAAATGTATATGTTCTGTATGTTAAATGTACTGTAAGATGCTTTGGATAAAAGTGTTAGTTATATGTGTAAATGGTAATATGCCGGTCGTCATCAAAACATCATTGTCAGGATTTGCTGTTGTATCGTGCTTTTGTCTGTCATGTTTAATGTATTGAAAGCTTCAACTAACAGTCCTGTCATGTTCAAATCATGACAGTATCATTTAATTGACCGTTATCAGGTTGTTTTTGTGCTACCAGAAGGCATGTAACATAAATAGCTATGCAAAAACAAATAAGAAGTTGTTATGAGAACGCCTTGTTATTGCTTTATAATGAACAGCTGGCTAGCTAAAGCTCAGAAGTGCCTCTGTAATAGCAAAAAAAGTGCCTTTATGGTTTCGATTTCGAAACATTTACATTTCAGGTATTCATATTAGATAAATTCAGCATTTTTTCAATGTTGTGGTTATGTAATATTTTCCTAGTTCCTAACCTCCCGTACTGTATTCTGTCCTTTCCTTTGCATAGATCCATGTGAGGGATTAGGGATTAGAGGCAGGAGCTGGATTACACAGCCAGCAGTCCAGTGCTCTCTATTCTCATGATGTTTATCACTCTTATCAGCCTCTTTCTCGCCAATAACCATCAGCATTTCTGTCTTGAAGATCTTTGGCTGCCCCGCGCAGAGAAATATATCCTCACAACCATCTGTCTCATCGGTCTCGACCATTTCCACTTGACCGGCATGATTCTGATCTTGAAATACTGAGATACAGCAGATCAATTCCAGAGAACCTTGATACAAATATGAGTTGACTGTTGCTTGAGATTTCTTTCATTTGGATCTTTTCTAAAATTCACAATTACAGTACATAAAGGGATAGTTCACCCAAAAATAAATATTCTGTCATCTGTCAACACAAAAAAGGATATTTTGAGAAATATCTTGTGTCCATTGTCCATATAATGGAAGTCAATGAGGGGATAAATGTTGTTTAGTTACCAACGTTCTTCAAAATATCTTAAGTCATACAGGTTTGGAATGACATGAGGGTGAATAAATAAGAAAGAATGAAAGAATTTTCTAGCTAGTTTATGTTAGGGAAACTATTTACATACTATAAAGAATATGTTATATAAGTGTAATACTATATATATTTTAATGATTAAAAATGTCACACTGTAGATCCAGTTTGACAATTCAAGCATTTATAAATAGCTATGGGAGTTATAGTATCCATGTTATTGCATTCAGACAGACCAAAATTTCAGTACGAGTGTTGCTGCTTATATATCACTTAAATAGCATTTAATAGCATTTCACAATTTTTGTTTGGGACCCGTCTCCTCGAGGCCAGGCTATCCTTCTCTAGACTGACATTAGTTTTATTGAGACTGATCTGTGTGTGTGTGTGTTTGCTTCTGGACAGGTGGATGCTGTCATGCCATTTGGGTGCCTTGCTCTGCGAGATGGGCGGACATACAACAGCCTGTCTGACATCACAGACAAATACGAGATTGGACAGGTCCTCAAGGCGTGAGTGTGCATAGATCTGTCATCATATCCTTAAAAAAAGCCAATCCATCAATTACAGACAAATGACCCCATTAAACATTCATTTAGAAGGCACGTCTCCGCATTCAGAGGTGTTTGTCACAACATTGGACTTAAGTGATTTACAATGGTAAGAACTGTCTGGCATTTACCATGGTGCAAAATGCGTCACTCGGTGTCTTTTTTCTCTCTGCAGGAAAGAATTTTGCGAGCTGTGTCTGGTAAAGGAGCGGCAGACGGACAAGGTCTACGTGTGCAAGAAATTCCTCAAGAAGGATGGCAAAAAAGTGCGCAAGGCTGCCAAGAACGAGATCATGATCTTGAAAATGTATGTGGGGACTGGAAGCATCGGCAGATGATGTAGAGTTTGTTAGAGGGCTGATCTGAGACACCAGCTGGGAGATTTCAATCCTCATGTTGTGTTTGGGGTCCGACGGACCTCAAGGCCATTTTAATATCTTTAACATTGAGGTGTCTGGATGATATTTAATGAGTTTTCCTATAATCTGTTTGGGGTCTCAGATGATGATGATAGTTATAAAACATGAAAAATTCTGAGGTTTACAAAGAACACTTTGGCATTAACTTCTGTTGTTTATTTCGATTTTTTGTACTGACATTTTCTGATGTAAAAGTGGACTATTTGCACTAGTCGGTGCGTGTTGATTGATCAGATTGCTATTCTGTCAACACTTGGATGCGTAAATGTGATTCGGCAAAACGGAAACAAATCTACTATTCCTGCCTGAACGACCAGATGCATTTACACTTGGGCGAGTCACATCTTGTATGCGCCTCCTGTGGCGATCGTCTGAGGCATCTTGTAGGTCTTTTCATGATCACATGTCTATCAGATCAGTAAAAAAACAATTGAATCCAAATAATACATGAATAAAATGAATACCAGTCACAAGAAATATGCTTTGTGGTACAACAGTGAGGAAACACTTCAATAACATCTGCCTGCTGGGTTTTGATTAAGTCACACTAACTAAAATTTCAACTGCTTCTATTATTTTTACACACACACCATTGGGGTCTCTGGGACGCCTAACATCAAATCTGTAAAGTCAATCAGAACAGAACATGAGGGTTAAGTAAGAGCAGAGGGAGGACAGAAAGTCAAAAATATGATATGAGATACTGAATGCATTGCCCTTGGTGTGATTTTTGTCTATGTCCTCTCTCACTGTTTTGGAAGCGCTTTTCTGTATTAATTCGAGAGAAAGAATCTATTCAACTCCCTGTCGTGATGTTTTCATTTCAGGGTCAAACATCCAAACATTCTCCAGCTGATTGATGCATTCGAGACCAGGAAAGAGTTCTTCATCATACAAGAGCTGTGAGTCTGACCTCTGTTTGCTATGATCAGTCATGTTTCTACTGTGTCATTCAGGAGGCCAAGGACTCTCTCGTCTTTCTTTCTCTATATCAGAACATCACTCCTGAAAATCCACCTCCCCTGTCTTCACTCCTAATGCAAATAGACACATCAAACTAGAGCTACAAGTCCATTAAAACTTTGCATGAATGACATGGACATGCTATTATAGCTATTCGGTTACAGTTTTTAATAAAGGCATATATACAGCCATGGAAAAAAAAAACACTCTAGTTTTGCCTTTAATAAGAATATCTACATGTATTGTAGCCATTACATTACAGTGACTGTTGAAATCCAATAAAGCAATGTGAAAGACTGAGAGGATGCCAAAGAAATCATTTTGGAGCAGTTTCTTTTGTGATACAGATTCATCTGGAGCTGAATTGAAAACTACTTGGTTGTGTGAACTTGTAAAGCTTATGTTACACGTCAAAAGGCCTGTTTTAATCTTGTATTCTTTGTGGATGATGGATGTTTTGTTGAGAACGAAAAATCTTGACAGTTTAAGAGCATTATCGCAGTTCTGTCAGTTGTTACGTTGGTGCGTTTGCTTCTCACATGCAAATTTTACACTTTCACATTTGTACATCTCTGCCAAAATATTCAGCTCCAGATTCACATAACCTACAGTTAGTTTAACATTTTGATGTGAAATATGGAATTACATTTATTTAGCCTACTTAACTGTTAAATGAACATTTGTGAAACATGAACCTGCACTTATATATATATGCAGTTTTTTACTGGATGCTTGAACTCTTTGTTACACCGAATTGTGGTTATTATGATATATTTTTTGCATTTTAAAAGAATGCACTCTTTGTTGTAACCAAAGTACTAACATATTTAAGTAAATTATTTTTGTTTATATTTTTATATGTTTTGTGACAGGGCTACAGGTGGAGACGTGTTTGATTGGATATTAGATCAGGGGAACTACACAGAGAGAGATGCGGCCAATGTAATCCGTCAAGTATTGGAAGCTGTGGCCTATCTTCACTCCCTCAACATAGTCCACAGAAACCTAAAGGTGGGTTTGCACTGCGACTGCTTGCAAATAAATTCAGATTTGCAACACATTTCCTTCTTTTCAGTTGTATGCACAGAAATGTGAATGAGATTGCATTTCAAAATGATCCATTTACACATGTTAGTGTGTATTTGGTGGTAATGTTTGTGTATGTGCGTGCTAATCTATTAAATGATAATCAGTCTTTTTAATCAAACGCCTAGTCCTCTTTTACTCATAACACTGTATGACTGTAATATTGCAGATTCTCCCTGTGGGTGTCCTTAATGTGCAAAACAAATATAAAAGAAATAAACCGTATTGCATTCCCCTGTGATTCTAATGCTTCATTGGAAAGTCATTAAGGTTATAAGGCTGTTTGTCATGAGACAACGTGTGTTGGTAGTGCCCTCTAGTGCACAGAGATGGAGCAATCGTTCCTGCATCTATTGCATCAGGCTGTTGAATATCGGTATCAGACATTCTCTATTAATATTGTATGCATGCATCTCATTACATTTCAACAAACCTTAGAATGTTCTCTCACCAGAGCAGATGAATCATGAGACCTGGTGTATTCACAACCTTAGTGTTGTTTAATAAGTAATGCACATTGTTTCTATGTTGCATTGCTTCTCAACCACAGGTATGAAATTATTACAGCAGTCAAAAGGTTATAATATTAATCTGAATTCATTTCATTGTTTTTAACCAGTTAAAATAAACATCTGTTTGCTTCAAATGCAAATACAATATTATATGCATTTAATGAAAGACATTTTAGTTTTAGTGTGGATTAATGGGTACTTGAGCTTTACAAGGCTTTGGGGGTACATTATATAGAAATAGTGGGGAAATAGTTTTAGAGCAACTGCAGGGTAGACTGTACGCCTCAAATGTCATAAGCAAGTCTTAATTGTTATAAGCATCATTATTGCTTTATTGCTTCCTAACCTCTCTGTAAGTCGCTTTGGATAAAAGCGTCTGCTAAATGAATAAATGTAAATTATAAATGGTTGGCAGTGTGTTTTCAGAAATGGATATAGTTATAAAACAGCTCGTTCTTTACACTGAGAACAGATGAAGGATGCATCTTCCCATCTAAAAAACGTAAACATTTTGTGAAGCACAGAAATGCCCTGTTATTTTTCTTCTTATCACTTTTATAGAATTTATTATTTTTTACCTTTTGTCATTTCAGCTGGAGAACCTAATGTACTATAGAGAGAGTAACCACAACAAAGTCGTGTTGCGGGATTTCTACCTGTCCAGGTTTGAGAACGGGTCGATCACGGAGCCATGTGGAACACCTGAATACCTTGGTATCTCATATTAATGTTATTTATTAAATTATCTTTATATAACAATTTTTTAACCCTTTCTTACTGAACATTTCAGCCCCTGAAGTAGTGGCTCGTCATCGGTACGGAAGGCCGGTGGATTGTTGGGCTGTGGGGGTCATTATGTACATACTGTAAGTTGGTGCTGGATACACCCTTCAGACGTTAAAGTGACAGTTCACACAAAATTGTGAATGTCTGTCATTGTTTACTCGCCCTCTTGTCATTTCAAACCTGTATGACTTTCTTTCTTCTGCAGAACACAAAAGAAGATATTTTTAAGTTGGTAACCGAACAGCAGTGGCACCCATTCACACAAAACCAATGCAAGTGAATGGGTGCCAGTTACCAACATTCTTCAAAATATCTTTTTTGTGTTCTGCGGAAGAAAGAAAGTCATACAGGTTTGAAATGACAAGAAGGTGAGTAAACAACAACAAAAATTTCATTTTTGGGTGAACTATAACTTGAAATTAGATTGTCAGCGATTCTTTATTTTTGTTATGATTTTGGCTATTTTAAGTTAATGTGCACATTCTACAGCACGTCTTTACACATAAATACATACTTAATTAACCCTGTGAGAATGTGTGATGCAAAACAGCAGGACACAATACAAATCACAGATTCTGATTTTTAGGTTGTCTGGAAACCCCCCCTTCTATGATGAAACGGAGGAGGAGAACACTGACATGCACAACAGGATCATCTTCTGTCGTATTGTTGCTGGAGAATTTGAATTCGATTCGCCGTATTGGGATGACATCTCACCTGCTGGTACTAAGATCAGGATTTGAGAAGTTCCTACGTTTGTGAATAATTAAAATCATTCTTGGTGCTTTAAACATTAATGTCTTATTTTTCATGTGGCACAGCAAAAGAGCTGGTGTGCAAACTGATGGAGGTCGACCAGATGCTGAGAATTACTGCACAGGATGCGCTTTTGCATGAATGGTACGACTACAAATACATTAATGGGCTAGCATGTTAAAAGTATGTCTATCAGTATTATTTTGGGTTACCAGTAGAAGAAGCGTTACTTTGCTAAACTTAAATGCGACAAAGTTACAAGACCCATTCAACAAATAAGATATTTATTGTCAAGTAAATGTATTTTTATATTTGTACTTGAAAACACATAAAAAATGCTTAGTAAGAAATTCATTTTTGCGGAGTTCTGAGAAAAGCTTGATATTTTTGCTTGTTTTATAAACAGGATCGCTGGAAATGGGGCTTCGGAAAAGAATCTGAAGGAAGGCGTGTGTGCCCAATTTGAGAAAAACTTTGCAAAGGCCAAGTGGAGGGTAAGACAAATCTAAATCACACAATGATCCTTCACAGCTTGGCTTTTTCCTTTAATGGTCGCATTACCTATACTTTTCTTGCAAACAGGACAATTAGTTGTAGGCCACTGGATAAGGACTGTAGCTGTAAACATGGTATTCCAATATACCTGTTATTTATCCTCACAAAAATGTTTCTGATTACTTTTATATATTTATGTTTGCTTTTTCCTTGCATGTGATACCCAGGATCTGAAGGTACTGTTATTTTTGGGTCAGCCTAGAAGCAGAGATTCTTTTCACATACAGTACAATCTTTGACTTGGGCACACATATTTCCTCTAGCATCATGGCTTTAGCGTCTCATGGCCTGGCCTGTTTCCTCCAACAACACGTGGGAAATATGTAGTTCAAGTCTGATTGTTGGAAAGACTCTCCCTGTACTTAAGCCTCCCTGTATCTGCACACCAGTAACTAACAAATTTATCACTGCCCAGCTGGTCCCATGTGCATTCAATCATACGCCGTCTGGCTTTTACTCACAGTGTCCTCAATATTCCAGCTCGAGCTCCAGTCGGTCCTTCATTCACTCCGACAAATCTCCAGATTGAGTATTCATTGTAGTGTCACGTGTGTGTGTATATAAAGAGTTGTCCCTGTGTTTGTGTGTTAAGAAGTGGTCTCATTTATTTCCATGATGGTTAGGGAGTCATTTTCAATGATACCTTGAGATCCGATGGACAGTATTTTGGATTGGATGATCATTTATTTTTATTCAAATACAGCTGGATTCAGGGTCTTGAGACAGAATTTTAAAAGTTAAACTTTTAACTTGACATGTTGACTCAAAACGCTATGTGCTGAAATATATGCGATGCAAAAGCTTAAACATTTACATTTATGCATTTGGCACATGCTTCTATTCCTAGCTTGCATTAGATATACATTGTATCGGTATGTGTGCGTTCTTTGGGAAACTAACTCATGCTAGTTAAGCTCTGGGAACAATCCAAACAGTATCAAAAACTGTCAAAAAGGGATATAGAGAGTGAAAATTGCTACACTCAAATTTCTTACTAAGCATTTTTGTCTTGACTTCTAGTACAAATGGCTAAAAATAAAGATATTTAGTTTTGTTTTATGAAACAAGTTTGTTAAAACAAGCAAAACCCCTCCCTTTTGAAGCACTACGGTGGCTGACACAGGACAAAGATGTCATCACGTTTTCGCTTCTTTGTTGAAGGAGATAACATGTTTTCAGTTAATAAAGTTAATAAAAACATAACGGTTCATTATGTAAGGTCTTTACATATCTGAAGACATATTTATGTATATTATATTGCATTTCTGTCAATAGATCCTGTCAATAGAGAAAAAGGTCAAACTAAATTCAGGTTTATTTGTATTTTTTGCTTGTTTTAAATATAAACTTACTTAATTCTTACCTTTTCTTTCATAAAACAAGACAAAGGGCCAGATTTACTAAACAGGGCAAAATAGTGTGAGAGTGCAATTTCAAAAAAGCGCCAATGGGAGTGGAAATGTCTGTGGGTGATTTACTAAATATTAATAAAAAATAAGTTGCGTGATTCATTAAAATACTCTCCTCCCATGAAGTTTGCGTCTGAAGAGGAAACTCCTGCAAATGCATATGCAATAGGGTCAGTCGCAAAAACAGCTGGGTCCCCGCCGTGTCTTTAGTAAATATCGACAATAGTTTTGTTACGCCAAAAGAGGCATTTGCGACTCAGTCAGTAAATCTGGCCCTATATATCTTAGGTCATTATTCATTGTCAAGTAAATGTATCTTCATTAAAAAATATAAGATATTTGTACTAGGAAACAAGACAAAAATGCTTCTTAAGAATTTCATTTTTGCAGTGTACCACATATTTCTAAACTATTAACAATGCATTTCATCTCTATAGCAAAGAAGACCTCACATTACTTGATAATCCATTGAATACTAAATGTTTGGTTTCCTCATTTCATTCACAGAAAGCCATTCGTGTCACCACGTTCATGCAGCGTCTCAGAGCCTCTGAAATGGGATCATCTGATGGAGCGGTAGAGGGCCAAGGTGAAGGGGTCAGAGCGGATGGGTCAGACGGTAAGGGAACACAAATAGACTCGGGTGGAGTTTCGGCTGTGAACGTGTCCCATGAGGTTACCGTTGAAAGCAGACCCGTGGAGAATCAAGAAGAGAAATCAGAACCCAGAAAAGCAGAGAAGGAGCCTTCAGAACTTGCAGAGCCGCTTGCAAAATCAAACAGCTCTTTAAAACAAGGAGAGGAGCAGATAAAGAAAGAGTCAACAGAACGGTCTAACGAAAAGGAAGTCATTGCAGGCCAGAAGAAACCAACAGCAGAAGTGAGCCAGAAATCAGCATCTACCGAGCCCGTGAAAACCTTGAGCAGAGAGAACAGTGTTCCTACAGAGCCCAAAGCTGTCGGCAATGTTGAGAAGAAATCATCATCTTTTCCTGAGACACCAAATCGACGCAAAATGGCTGCCAATCTCTCGATGGATCATGACTTATGCTTTGATACGAAAACGGCTACGGTATCAACTGAAAAGGAACAGTCTGTTAAAAAAGAGAATAAGATAGACACGGTCCCGGATGTAGCGGCGAGTAGCTGGTGTCAAACACAGCTTCCAGAGGCAGTAGCAGAGAGGCCAGTTGAAGTTGGGGCTGCTGGAGAGGTTAACCCCAAGAGCAAAGAGCTGAAGAAAGGAAAAACTGACAAGAGTAGCCAGTCAGGAAAAAACATCCAATGTACATACGGAGGATTCGGATCTTCCAGCCTCGGCCGTGACAAAAAAGTGTTCATGCAGGATGTACAAGAGATCCACGGTGCATCTGGATATGGGAACCCATATTGTCCAACCTATTCTGTTAGTGGCGGGGCTGTGTACGGTGGTCTAGAACCAGGGGGCGGAGCCAGTGCTGACTGGCAAATGGACAGCGTAATCGAACAAATAGAAAAGCAAATGGCTGCCGTGTTAGAGAAGATAGAGGGAGACATGCCTTCATTGCTAGAGCAGATCAGCGATCATCCCGAAACCCTGCCGAGAGCGAAGAGCGCCAGCTCTTCACCCTCACCGCAACCTCGAACACATCATCATTCGACCCCTCCACCTCTACCTACCACACCACGTCCAGCGATGCCCTCTCTACCACATCTGACTATCCCGCCTCCCTCTTACCCACCACCCTCACCACCCAGTCAAGTCCAGGGTCACAGTCATCCAACTACTGATGAAGGTAACTGTGATGGCCAGAGGGATACAATGCAGTCTGGCCAATCACCAAAATGAAGTGTGTCAGGAAAAGGGTTGTAAATATGTTATAAGAATGTGTAGGCTGAACAGTGAAGTAGGTCAACCAACTAAAATAAAATCTTTTGGCGGAGGGTTTTTGACTTGAAATTAGAGCATACCTTTGGGGGCTGTACTGTACAATGTTTCGGGGTTACAGACGAAATATTAGAAGTTTGACTGAGAAGCAGCTTTTTTATGTGTAAAGAGGAAAGTGTCTTAGAGGTTTGAGGCAAACAGAACAATATTTTGTATTATTAATCCAAACTGGGATATCCCACAGTTAAGACACACAGTTTAACTGGTTGTAAATAACTCAGCACTATCATTGATGATAGCATAGTTGTAATGTCTTGTTGAGAATGCAAGCTTGATATGGTTTACTAGGATATGAGATCAATTTAAGTAAAAAAATCACCTTTAATTAATCTTGTTTTCTTAAACAAGTTGGCAAGTACAACAATTTGCTATTCACCAAGCAGTGACTATGGGGGACTTTTTATTTTCTCACTTCATCCGTCTTGGATTTTTGCTCTAAGATAGTGAAGTTGAAGCAGTGCATGTGCGTACTCTGTTCATTCTGTAGTATTTCAAAGACAATTCAATCTGTCTTTCATATTATATACAGTACTCTCAAATTGTACAGATCTTTATGTAAGTCTCTGACATACACAACAATCTTTACTAAAAGGAAACAAGAATTGGTCAGAGACTATTTACTCTTATTTATTTTTCATTTATTTATTCTGGCAGTTATGTGTGTCCATTTATGTGTTTGATTCTAAGCCCCTTGCTCTCTTTTCTCAAACGATGAAGATAATAATAATACACTGTATAGTAATTTTGCTAATATATCCTAAAATATCTCATATCTTCTGTATATGCTGCAAATGTATGTGAAATGTAACTGTTGCTTCCACTTTCCTAAATATTATAGTTTTGGTGATGTGAATATTCTTCCAAGCTATTTTTTGCACTCTATGTGAAAATTTCAATAAAACTCAGATCAAACCATGTTGTTTTATAGACTGTTTATTTGGCATGGCTCTGGGTAAAAGCATGACAATTGTAAAGAACATATTTTATTTAAACTAACACCACCCTTCAGTATGCTACATTTGCTTAAGACACGGTGCGAAGGGCTAACACAAAGACACTTGCTATACTTTACATCCACTGAGTTTGTGATTTTCTTAAAATGTATTAAACGTCGTTACCGACTAGAAAAGCTCAACTTTGTGCATGTTCTGCGAGCAGCTATGCTTTAATACACATAATAAAAGTCTAGTGTTTTATACATTATCTAACGCGCAGTTAAAAGGCTAAAAACTTCTTTTCCCATAATCCACAGCGTAAGCCACGCTCCGGACGAGTCCATTGTGTGACTTTATAGGGGGATTTTAAAGACGTAATTAAGATCTTCCACAAACTACATACATTTTTTTTAAATGTACATGATTTCGGTTGTTTAACCTTTAATATAAAACTTTTAGCAAGCGGTTTTCTGCCGAGTGAATGTATCTGACCGTCAACGACAAAAACACGTTTGTGTTGCATCCATGTTTCTTAAATAATAGGACATTCTCAACTCAAACTCTGCACATGTTGGTACTACGCTCGTGAACTGAAGAACACTTGCTGAACTGAGAGTGTACTGTTAACGGTACATGGAATAGCCGGTTAGGCAACCGTCCAGCCTCCCTTCAGACTGGAAAGTCACGGAGCTCCCGCCACTTCCAGGGATAAAGTTACAGAAACGGTTTGATTTGACATATTTTCTGTTGTTTATCTTTTGCCTGCGAGGTATTTCTATATTCAGTACCGTGGAGAGGCCAAGTAATATCGGATGTGGTGAGTTCTGCATACTTATGTGCCTAGCTAATGCTAAATAGCTAACGTGTCCATAAGAAAACTATTGCTGCTAGCAACAGCCAAGTTTTTACCGCTACGGTCAGCTAGCCCGGCGCAACAATTTGGCTATAAATCCACAATGGTTACTTTATGAAGAGCCTGTTTACGGCATGCGCAAGACAATGCGCTCCATGCGTGCATGATGAGCCAGGGCTAAAAAAAAATATCCTCATGTTTGCGAAGAAAGTTGGCGAGTACTCACGTCATATGGTTTGGCTTGTGTTTCAGAATCCCTTCATGCATTGGAAGTGTGCTAAGCTAACGAGCTTCGTTTTCACAGGCTAATGTTATCAGTGGAGTCGCGCAAAACGTCCACGGCATGCCAGTGTTGCTTCCTCGCATCGTTTCCCAGAGCTAGCAGCTTTGAAAGATAGCCAGATAATCTGACACCTAGTTGGCAAGCTGGTGTCAAATCTTTAAACTACTTACAAAGACAGTCTTTAAAAAGTAATTCAAGCTTCACAATTAAACAATAAACAATAAAATGTGGGGTACTCACTGCGTTGTTTTTCTGGCTAGATCAGTAATCAAACCTCATTTAGTTTGTGTGGCCTTATGCATTAGTAGTCTGTGCTGTAAAGCGATTTGCAATACACGTCATTTCACAGATGACGCTTTTTAAAATCACACACGGTGCTCTTTTTGTTGAAAGCGTGCAACTCTCATAGTTTCATCCTAAGAATGTGTTTACATAGAGCTGAATGGCTCACACACTACACAGTGAGGGATTTCCACACTCACGTGCAGGTGCCTTGGCGGAAGATGCTATGTGTTGTGGGTTGTTTACATTTTTTGTACCTGTTTAAAGGGGTACTCGGGCAGGGTATGAGCTCCCACGTTTGCCTTTCTAATGCATCAAATGCGAGAATAAGCGGCCCACTCGGGCCTTTGTCACAAGGTAACATCCCATCCCCCAACGCTTATTCCTCTCATTAACAAGTAGAAAGCCCATGCCTAACCCCTAATTTAGCAGCCCCTGTCAAGAGACAGTTTAACGGTTTATTGATGCAGGTACAAATCTTTCACATGTGGTTTTAAGAGAACTCTAAAGCATCATTACATTAAGGTGGTAAATAAACAACACTTTGGATAAGTGATTTTTACAGACTTTATTATGGTCATCTTTTGTTACAAACTTCATATTATTCCACTCGTTTTGCCTCACCACCAGCATGGGTCAAATCATGTTTTTTCCTCGTGCCTTTTGTCAAGTATGCCTGCTCCATAGTAAACAATTGGGACCTACTATGCAGCTATCTTTTCTTTGTGGTGATGTTAACAAATCTTCACTGAATGGCTGTTGAACCTCAAATAAGCATTTGTCACTGCCCGGTCAGCAACATGCTGGGATTCTGCATATTTGTATGGTTATTTCTTGAGTTGTAAGGTTTTGCATGCCATAAGATGACTAAACATGCTGCCTGTATGACCTGACTAGAGTTTAGAACCCAATACTGTTTGTTTTGGTTCATTTTAGTTTTGGCTGTTATTTTACATGTCAAATAAATCTTATTTTTAAATTGCTACAGGTGATGTGATGTGATCTGCTTTTTTGTCAAGGAAGTACAGAGTTTGGTGACATTCTAAAATAAGTCAAATGATCAAACCAGTTCCTTTAGACTTTAAACTACAGTGTTCTTTAAAGCCTATAAACAAACTCAGTGTGTCCATAAAGTGCATGTAAGCATGACAATGGATAGCGTAGTTCAGTTCAACATGCACCAAAGTGTCAATTATAGACTCGGACTCCTAATGTCCCGGCATATTCGGCGAGGACTTAAAGTGGGCGGGGTTTTCCGTAATGTCATAGGTAGGGTAGCCAATGAGTGACCGCAGTGGATTGCAGCACTCTCCGCGAGGCCGCCTTTTCCTGTTCCTTTTTATCCGAGCGGCTCCGCCCCTATGCCACAGCTGCCATTTTGGTTTTGTTCCGTTCGCTGAGACAAAACCAGAAACGCGATACAGGCAGGGTGCAGACCGGACGACAGTGACTCGGCAGGATAGTGAAGGGGATTCAGTCGCAGCATCTCGCCCAGCGCTGTCGTCGTATCCTCCTCTCATCTACATCAGCCTGCAATCCGCGAGTTAGTTTCACACGAGGGGCGGTTTGCTGACACTGAGCGTGGACTGAGAAGGATTATTGGTAAGAGCCGAATCATTCCTCTTAACATGCTAACTCAGTGCAAGCAGCTGCTTACCCAAATGTGTGTTATAGGGTTTGTTTCCCCGACAACACACGTAAACTAGGTATTATTAAAAAATGTATAATCCTCACGGATTATACATCGCCTCGTTTGGACAAGCGCAGAGTTCTTTCATTCAGTGGTTAGCATGCGAACTTGTGACAGCTAGGCCTCAGACCAGGCTTGTGTAAACTGCATGCACCAACTATTACAAAGCATATAACGTTAGCAGGCAAGCTAACTGTGCCGTAGGTGTCCAAGAAATCCTCTCGCGTTGCTTGCTAGAGGATCTTCCTGGTATATTAGACTAACGTTAATCAGGTTTGCGACATTGAATTTGCCCTCTTTCGTCTGTTTGATGTTCGGTTTGATTGTGATGTTTGATGCTTTGACACACAACATTTGATGTTTAATCATTTTCACTGAAATAAGAGTGAAGAGCTGAGGTAGACACAGCAGGTGTAACAGCTCACGTAGAGCCCATAGTTATGTTAGACGTTATATTTTTGCTTATGTCATGAACGGATTATGCTTGTTTCGATTTCGCTAGAGTGACGGTGGGCAACTGAATGCTCACTTGCTGAAAATCACGCCATTGAAACATGGCAAGTTTTATTCAAGACATGAAAATGTTTATTTAAGCGACATTTTCGTTTCTTTTAATAAACGTGGCGTGTTTAGTTATAATTAACATTGAACGTTTAAATTAGCGTTAGCATCATTAGCGTAAATTGTATACCTTTATAAATTCATGGCTAGAGAAGTAATAGAAAGTAATTACGTCAGTATTAGCTAACTTACCCCATACGTCAAGTAATGTTGTTTGAGGACGTTGTTCTTTAGTTATAAATGTCCTGTATCTTGTACCATAATTACAGTACACAAGTGATATGCACGATTGCACCGGCATGCGGAATATCCGCTTTATGGCATCTTTTCAGTTGTGATGTTTCTATAATCTACTGTGCGTTTCGCATACACTTAAATTGTAAAACAATAAACTGAAAGCTTCGTTTCTTATCTGTGAAATGTATGTTAATCTGATAGCCCTACCCTTAATTTAGTGAATTGTTGGTCAATGTTTTATCAGTCGCACCATGCTTTATTATTTTTGTCTCAAATTCATAACAATATGCATGACAAGCATAATTGAGCTTGTGTTTGTGGGAAAGCCACACTGCAGTTGTGTTTTAATGAATCAGCGGTTTTGTTAAAGGCTGAATGGGCGAGTCGGTGGATGCACGAGCTTTCCACAATAAACACAATGCTTCTGTCCGTGAGCTATTTATAGCCAAAGAGCTTCATCTTGCGGCAGAAATCTGGCTCTGTACTGGGTAAAGAAGTTATCTCTTTACCAAGTTGGCTTGGTGCTTTCTTGGTCAATTTTTCTCTTGATGGTTTCTGTCAGTGACGAGCCTTTTTGCTTTAAAGGCAAAATGGTTTGTAAACTTTGAATCTGAAGCATGGCATCAGGCATGGGCTGGTATGATATTTTGGCGATATGATAATGTAAGCAAAAATACCTCTGTTTCACGGTATTTTTGCGGTCTTACTATTACAACAGTAAAATGTGTATCTGTGTGTAGACAAACAAAACATTTTCAGCTGGACGCAATACATTTGATTTTTAAGCAACATATAGAACATATACGCCAGATTAAAAAAACAAAACCTTTAAATGATAATTTTCTTTTAAAAAATGTAATGAAGAAAAATATATACTTTAAAAATGTGAAATATTTACTGTAAAGTGACCTTAACAGAGAAGACTTGAGTCTTGAGCACTAAAACTAGATATGAGGGTCTTGCTGTTTAGATGCAGCAAGTCTAGAAAAAAAATCCACAACAAAATATACAAAGCTAATACAACTCTAATGATGGAGAAATGTCATTTGAATGTAACAGTAAGTGTAGATCAAGGACAGTGAATGTAAAATGCAGCCGATACTGCAGATCACCCTTGTTTTCTAAGGGTTCACAATAATTGCGCTTATCTGAAATAATTGCGACAGCCCTAAGGTAAACATCAAATCTATTACATGACTTAATTTTGTGTAAACACAGCTCATACCTTAGAAATGGTATGAAGCGGTTTTGAAACCTTGAATCTTTAAAACCTCGGTATGCCTACTAAATTGCTTTGCTGGTACACTTCATTTCATATTCTTTATTATAAAGGAACTGTCCAGTGCTGAAACAACAAATTTATAAAAACATTAGTATACGCAATAATCAGCAGACCTATAGATGCTTTTAAGGAAAATTCCAGCATTATCAACATGACATTTGCTGTCAACTTGAGAAAACTGGGTAAATGTGTCCTAAAAAACTACCAATGAAGAAAAATCTCTATTATGCTATTTTATATTATACGTAGTATAACATAATATATTAACAGTTTAAGTTCTATGTTTTTGCTGTCACACCATAGACAATGTGTTTTTGAAAATAGATGTCTTGTCTTAGAACATAAAATAGTACTAGATTTTAATTTTCATGTGCCCAATAATAAGGAAATTGACTATTATGGCTGTGGCTGTTAACATTGGGAAAGTGGCACTTACCAGACTACGGAAGCTGATACTTTAAAAATAAAAATGCAGTCTCTTAAAATAATGTAAAAAGTTTTTATGCCCTATATGTATTCCTAGATCCTAAAATATCTTCCTTTTAACCCTTGTGTGGTGTTCATATTTTTGTTACTCAGCCAGTGTTTGTGGGTCTGGTGGACCCGCTGCAGTTGTGGGTTTTTAAATCAAACACATTATATAACACCTCATCCCAATTACAAGCAGTATAAACAGAATATATGGTTAATATTTGCCCTTTACCTTAGTTAGATCACGTTTATGAATTATTAATAAAATTATGAGTGTATGTAATATAAATGTTTAGGGTGGTGTACAGTGTGTGCGTAGACATTGAAAATTTGTTCTGATATACGTTCTTCACAGACAATTTGCCATTGAGTCTGAATTTAAAAAAAAAGAATTTAATCATTTTTCTTTTGTTAAAAAATTTAATTATGGTCCTAAAAACCCGAACACCATACAAGGGTTAATAATGCAGTTTCAGCTAGATAATACAAACAGTTTGTAGAGCTATTTTTATCCAGATGTGTGCACATTAAATGATTTATTTAAACCACCTGGGTTTGCTATTTTATTTACAGCACTGCTTTCACTTTGTGTGGTATGAAAGCTCCAAGTCTTGGAGCAGACTGAAACGGCTGTTAAGTCTCAGCATAAATGTTTATTTTATTCTTTCAGTCAGGAAACACATTACTGATTAAAGCCAAATTAAGTTACTTGCAAGACAGTGCCTTCTATTATGTTTAGGTTTCATGTGATCTGCAGCATCTGTATGCTGTAACCATTGCATGCTATTCATTTGGAAAGAACTAAGACTGAATTTTTGTTTTTCACTTTAGATGTCCAGCTCGCCGCTGTCCAAGAAGCGTCGCGTGTCAGGATCAGAGACGAAGACGGGATCCCACTGCTCCTCCTCTAACTCTGTCAGAACCGAACAGTCACACACACCAGCTAACGTATGCTCTCCTAAATAAAACCACACTACTGGTCAAACATTAAGTATCACTTGAATGAAATGTGATCTTAACCTTTTCATCTGAAGGCAAATGTCACATCACAATCAGACCATCAGATATCACTTGCGTGCATGTTTATTTATAGTGTATTAACTGTAATTTTGGTCTCTCTAGGGCATGGCTAAGAATGGAAATGATGCTGAGATTGATGAGGGCCTGTATTCCAGACAGCTGTGAGTTTCGCTATCTTATTCTTTAAGTAAAAAAAAGATTTGGTCATGATCGTTGCTAATTTTAACATTTGTCTCTCAGGTACGTACTGGGCCATGAGGCTATGAAGCGCATGCAAAACTCCAATGTCCTGATCTCAGGGATGCGAGGTTTAGGTGTAGAGATAGCAAAGAATGTTATTCTGGGCGGAGTCAAGACTGTGACCGTGCATGACCAGGGCGTGGCCGAGTGGAAGGACCTTTCATCACAGGTCAGTGATTGGTCATGCTTCAACCATAAATGTCTGAATACAAAGCAGTTACATCATTGTTAATTTTGACAGCAAGTATGCTTAATGTTAACATAGATCTTTCACTAGAATGCTAGTGAAAATTTGATATTAACATTTCAACAATGCCCAGGAGACTAGATAAATAACCAAATTACAGTATTTTGTCCAAAGTGTGACTGACGGGGTGTTTGTGTTTTGTTTTAGTTTTACTTGCGTGAGGAGGATTTAGGGAAGAACCGTGCAGAGGTCAGCCAGACTCGACTGGCAGAACTGAACAGCTATGTGTCTGTAACCTCCTACACTGGCACCCTCACCAATGATTACCTGACCCAGTTTCAGGTACTGCAGTATTCACACTTGAACACATGGTCTAAGTGATACTTTTCCCACATGCCTAAATAACTTTGCAATGGTTAATGATAACAGGGTTTGATTTAATTACCATGTTTGTCATTGGCGAGGTTGTGGTGCTCACCAGCTGCAGTCTGGACGAACAGACACGCATCGGGGACTTCTGCCACAGTAGCAACATCAAGTTGATAGTGGCTGACACACGCGGGCTGTTTGGGTAAGAAACGCTCCCAGTAACGGTGTAACGATATGCTAAGCTCACATTTCATTAAATTACACAATACTGGGTTTGTGATATAGTATAACTATATTTTGAGCAAAGTTTCAAAGATGAAACTGAATTTAAAATAATATATTTATTTGCAGAACATGAATAAAAGCCACCGCTTTTAGGTCCTAATTGTGTTTCAAATTATTAAGTAATGCAACTTTCAGTATTTACACACATTAAGCTGTCTAACTGTTGCTTTAAGTTTAGCATTGGAAGTTAATAAGAGGAGCAAACTATAATATTTATCAATAGCAACCTTATTGGTTGAGCAGTTGTGTTGAGTATTTGTAGTCTAGATGCATTCCTGGTGTCTGTTGATTTCCTTTTTCATTTACAAATGTGATTTTTATATTTCTATTGCATAGGCAACTGTTCTGTGATTTCGGAGATGACATGGTTGTTTTGGACACCAATGGAGAGCAGCCTCTGAGCGCCATGATCTCAATGATCACGAAGGTAAGAACTATCAGCTTGAGCCACAAAAAAACAGGGACAAGTTATGCTAAAGCTGGGCAATCTGACCATTTTATATCATGATTGATCTTGAAGATGCCTGCAATCAACATTTCCAGCAAACTGTTGAGTTCCTGATCTCTTCTAAAGTACAGAGTGTTTTACATTAAGCACAGATAAAGTAAAATTCTGGTTTCAAATACTGTTTTGACAATTGTCTATTAAATGTGCAAATAGAAAAGTCCAAAGGCATGTCCAAGTCTGAATGTTAAAATGGGAAAGATCACAATTCAGATCATGATTCTTTGTTTTAAACCTTGTGATATTGGTTTTTTTTGTGGGAGGATTGCCCGTCCCTAGGTTAAGCTGTTGTGGTGACATGAAAAATTGTGTTTTTCTTGAGCCAGGATGAACAGATTGGAATATCTGGTCATCTAATCCTTTTGCTATGTTTTTGTGCATGTGTACAGGACAGTGCTGGTGTGGTCACATGTCTGGATGAAGCACGCCATGGGTTCGAAAGCGGGGACCATGTCACATTCACAGAAGTGCAGGGCATGACAGAGCTTAATAACTGTGATCCAGTAGAGATCAAGACACTGGGTTAGTTGAATGAGTTATTCTAACAATATGTAGACAACACACCAAGTAATGAAGCGTGATCAGTTTCAGATATGCGTCAAGGTGGAGGAATATTGAACCTTTCAATCATAAGATCTTGTTTGTTGGAGGTGATTTCTTTTATTGAAGGGCATATGGTCAAGTTACTATTCAGAAATGCAGGGTAGAGTTAAGGCATCCTAGAGGATGTTGTTTCATCTTTCTCATTTTGTGTTCAGATGTGCGTTATCATCTTGGCAAATGTGCAACAGCTCCAGACGTTTGTAACCTTTTGACTATTTATTTGGCAGCTTTAAAGCATTTGCAACAGTTTATGTAGGCCTACTTTTTAAAAATATTTGTTCTTTGATCTATGTCGGACAGCCAACGATCATTAGTTCAGCTACCGATCGCATCTCTTTGAGAATGAATGCATATTTTAGGTTATGCTATAACATTGTATATATTGTATATAAATGTTAGATGCTGTATTGACCAAGTCGTACACAAAATGCTGTAGTGTCCCTCAAGACTTTCAAAATATTTAGATAAGTTGACCTATTTTTATAGATTACGCTGTTTTATTGACTGTAATGTCTTTTGTCATCAGGTCCTTACACCTTCAGCATTTGTGACACTAGCTCCTTCACAGACTACTTGAGAGGTGGTATTGTCACACAGGTCAAGATGCCCAAGAAGGTCCAATTTGTAAGTTGATACCCTTACTGACAATAAACTCTGATTTATATAGAAAGTTAATATTTAGTTTGATTCATTTGCTTGTTTTATCTCCCAGAAACCCCTTCTTTCTTCCATGGCCGATCCAGAGTTCTTGCTAACTGATTTTGCCAAATTTGATCGGCCAGGACAACTGCACATAGGCTTTCAGGCATTGCACGCGTATGAGAAGAAGCACAGCCGTCCTCCGAAGCCCTGGAATCAGGTGAGCACCATACATGGTAGAAACAATTCCTGACTGAAAAAAGAAATTTCTAAATGTAGACATTAATCTTGATAAATGTGACAAGGTTGTGGCCCTGAGAATGATCTGGGGTTACATTTAATTACATTAGTGTGCTGAGCTTTGGACATCAAACTGAGTGACTCAGCAGTCAAATCTCTCTCTCTCTCTTTCTCTCTCTGTTCTGTAGGCAGATGCGGATGAGCTTATAACTCTGGCTGAAGAGGTGAATGCTGCACAGACGGGATCTGCCAAGCAGGAGCAGCTGGACCAGGCAGTCATCAAACAGCTGTCCTGTGTGGCTGCTGGAGACCTGGCACCTGTCAATGCTTTCATTGGTGGGCTTGCTGCCCAGGAGGTTATGAAGGTAAACCGTGTCCTGTTATTGCATTAACCTTACTTTTAGTAGTATTGAAATACTTTAATGTGTGTTCTGTCATGGCCTTTTATTTATTGCTTGTTGTCTTGTACATGCACAGGCTTGTACCGGGAAGTTTATGCCCATCAATCAATGGCTGTATTTTGATGCTGTGGAGTGTTTACCTGAGGACAGAGATCTTCTTACAGAGGAAGAGTGTGCACCTGTGAGTCCTTTTGAACCTATATGATCATATGCATCAGCCTTATGATCGTAAGGACTTTTTTCAGCAGAGATACTGTGGGCCACTCATAATGGTTACAGTCTGATATAAAGAGCGATTCATTTATTGGTGTCTGTCTTTTCTACAGAGGAACTGCCGATATGACGGTCAGATTGCTGTCTTTGGTTCCAAGCTGCAGGACCTGTTAGCCAAACAGCGATATTTTCTGGTAAGGAACTAAGACTGTGTCTGTGTATCAAGATGGGTGGTACACCATGTAATCTGCCTGTTATGTTAACAAAACAGCTTTAAAGGTGGGGTTAGTAGTTTTTCAAAAATGCTTTCGAAAACTTGGGCTGGGTACCAAAACAAACTTTTAGCCAATCAGCAGTAAGGGGCGTGTCCGCTCATGTTGGTGGATGGAAGAGAGCAAGCAGGCATTAGAAAGAGCAATGTCTTTTTTATGTAATAAATGAAGGGTCTGTGGATTTTAAGTATGAAAAGAAGAATAAAAGTCAGGCAGGAGTTAGGGCCCACGTTAATATTATAAAGACTTTCCTGTGGAGATACGCTAGCACCCGCGATACTATGGTGAAGGCTTTCCAGCAGAGAGACATTGGAGAGAAAGATAATCTAAGAATCACCCCTGAGGAGGTTTATTTGGATCAGTATGTGACTTAACATTGGTGTTTCTGTTTGTCAGAACCAAGATATGTTGTTGTAATATTAGCAGTGTAACGGAGCAGTTTCGAGAGTCATTGGTTGTCTGTAACCAGTGTGCTGCTCGTGTCATCTTCACTTATTTTATTCATTTGCATTATTATGTGCGTGTTGTGCGTAAGATAAAGCGAAGCATTTCATGCCTGCGTTGCACAGCACGTTTGCGGGCGGAGGAATGCAGGAAGGGGTGTGTTCCTTTTGCGTAGTAGTGTGTTTTGTTGTCGATTTTAAATAAGTTTTCAGAAATCGTTACCCTCGCCTTTGTTACATATCGACAGTGTTTACATGGCTAACTGATTTAATACTACAGTATGCAGCTATCAGTTTCTATAGATGTGGAATTGTTAGAGACGTTTCTGTGTTCAGGTTGGTGCTGGTGCCATTGGCTGTGAGCTTCTGAAGAACTTTGCTGTGATGGGCCTGGCTGGTGGTGAAGGAGAGATCATAGTCACAGACATGGACACCATAGAGAAGTCTAATCTCAATCGTCAGTTCCTCTTCAGGCCGTGGGATGTCTCAGTGAGTGTTTTTATTATAACTACAAACATCACATTAATGTAACTGTCATTGGTCTGCTCGTCTTGAGCGTTTGTGATCTTGAGTTGACTACAATATCCCTTTGCTGAGCAGAAGATGAAGAGCGATACGGCCGCTGCAGCCGTGAAGCAGATGAACCCATCAGTCCGCGTCACGAGCCATCAGAACCGTGTAGGACCTGACACGGAGAAGATCTATGATGATGACTTCTTCGATAACCTGCATGGGGTGGCAAATGCTCTTGACAATGTAGATGCTCGTAAGTGAGATCACAGAACATCACCACTGTGTTAATTCAACAAGCACACATAGCTCTGGGTACTTGAGATACTTGGCTAAGATTAGTAAAAAAAATCTTTCATCATAATTGTCACAGTTATTGTAGTCTTGCTTTATTAGGATAAGTAATGCTTGCAGACATCATTGGTCAAGTGTGAAATGAATGACTCATTGAGTGCATTTACATGCATAGTGTTACACCGATTATGCTTAATAAGCTGATAACTATAGGTCATGTAAATGCGTAAAACAGCTTTCTTTTATCGGGGAAAGCTCATAAACTGCGTAAGCAAAACCCGCTCGGAAGAGGTAGTTTTTTGCCCATTACTCCGATTTTGTGTTGCATGAAGCCTTTTGTTTGTGTGCGCATGTCTGATAGCATAATAGTAAAAGTCCCAAACGGAAGTAACAGTAAAAAAACGCATAAATGTCCAGTCTCGAGTCATGCAGTTGATGTAAAAACGTCAAAATGAAAAACTATTGTTGCATACGCATGTACTGCGGACGTGAAAGGCGACAAAAAAAATACAGCTTCTAACTGATTTCCCACTTCATTTTGAATTACTAAACGGACCGTCGATGATGACGTCACTATACGCGAGAAACCTGGCAAGTCTCAAACTTACATGTAAACGCTGTTTTCTGCGTTGCTGGTTTCTTAATGTGCATGTAAACACACGAAAACAGATTTCTTTTTAACCTGATTTTTGACAGATATCCATTTATTTTGTGCATGTAAACGCACTCATTGACAAATTTTTCCAGGTATGTATATGGACCGGAGGTGCGTGTACTACCGTAAGCCATTGCTGGAGTCTGGTACTCTTGGCACTAAGGGAAACGTGCAGGTGGTCATTCCTTTCGTCACGGAGTCATACAGCTCCAGTCAGGATCCTCCAGAGAAGTCCATTCCTATCTGCACTCTCAAGAACTTCCCTAATGCGATTGAACACACCCTACAGGTAACATCCAATATTCCAGTGCCGGCCCTACCTAATAAGCAATACAAGCAGTTGCATAGGGCCTTGTGCAGTGCGTAAAAATACAATTTTGTAGTGTCTATTTACACAAAGTGCAAATAGGCAGAGGGTATTTACACTAACTCCGCCCACCAGTATCTGATTGGAATAGAGAAAGTGTAAGAACGAAAACATTTCAAACACTGACTCCAGTGGCGCAAGTTGTAAAGCGTGTGTTAGTTAATTATTTAGACATCGGAGACCGGGGTTCGAATCCACCACTTGCCAAACTTGTTCATTTACCTTTTTCCATCACATATCAGATCATGAAGACATTTGTGTACCAATATAACATCTAATTGTTATTTACACTTAATCCAAAGAAAATACAGCTATTTTCAGTTAGTGTAAATAACATATCGCTAAGAAATGCTGCTATATTCACTTAGTGTAAATATAACCTACTGCTATTTAAACTTAGTGCAAATAGCCACTGCCATAATATTTTCTTGCTCGTTGTGTCTGTCAGTCATCATGTGCATTAGCATAAACTGTGCAAAGCTTAAAAATGAAAAGATGGCACTATCAGTCTGTAACATGTACAAACCACTGAATCATTTTTTAATGATAATTGCATTGAATCAATGTATGAAACTCAACAATTTCTTTGAAATCAACTGTGTTTGCAGTTTAAGCTTTCTTAGTTTTGTTATATTGTATGTATTCTAATTACATTGATGTAGCATGCAAATTTAAATTATACGGTGTTCTTAATTTGACATTGTCTTTGTGATATAATCTGTGTAAGGTTAGTATGTTGTGTACATTAGATGATGGGCCTCATTTTGAAATCTGCTTAGGGCCCCCAAAATGCTAGGGCCGGCCCTTCAACATTCTCATGTTTTTTGTGTATTAACACACATCTAACATGGCTCACTTCTTTATATACTTTTATCGAGCCTTGACCTGTAGTTTTAATGTTACTTTCACAGTGGGCACGTGACGAGTTTGAGGGGCTTTTTAAACAGCCTGCTGAAAACGCCTTGCAGTATCTGACGTAAGTTCCCGTCACCCTAAACAACCTTTAGAACTTTCAGCTTTCTGGCAAGTTTTAGGTTAATATGCGGTGCTCTTATTCCTCTCCAGAGATGCAAAGTTTATGGAGCGCACACTGAAGCTGCCTGGAGCTCAGCCTCTGGAAGTGGTGGAGGCCGTGTACAAATGCCTGGTGACAGACTACCCGCGCAGATGGGATGACTGCGTAACCTGGGCACGCAACCACTGGCAGTGTCAATATAACAACAACATCCGTCAGCTTCTGCATAACTTTCCTCCAGATCAGGTGAGACCTGTCTGTGGTGTTTTTTACATCGGCTTTCAGTGGACCTAACATGATATTCAGCATTAAGTTTCTATGGCGATGTGCTTGAATCTTGTCTTGTTAAAAACAATTTAAAAAATTTGAATGGCTTTCTTTTTCTTTCCAGCTTACAAGCTCTGGAGCACAATTCTGGTCCGGTCCAAAAAGATGTCCTCATCCATTAGAATTCAGCACTAACAATGTAGAGTTTTCATCATGAAAGACTGAATCAGAGAATGAATAGAAACCAGGCTAAACCTATGAAAAGGGCAAAATAATGATCATCTTTGAATTTGTGTCCACTCACAGGATCTTCACATGGACTACATCTTGGCAGGGGCTAACTTGTATGCCAAGTCATACGGCCTGCCGGGCTGCAACGACCGGGTGGCTCTTGCCAAGCTGCTGCAGGAAATCAAAGTGCCTGAGTTCACCCCAAGGTCAGGAGTCAAAATCCACGTGTCCGATCAGGAGCTGCAGAGTGCCAATGCATCTGTCGGTAAGTTGAGAGGGGGTGCAGAACATCGGGTGGGCAGATTTTGATCTCCAGTACTGCAGGGCATATAAAGAAAGTGTGTGCAAGTTTTGAATCCTCCTTGCTTTGCTTGTGAAATTATCAGTGTCGTTTTATGAATGCATTTTGGTCATTTAATGCCAACTGATCTGTTTATAGATGACTCTAGACTTGAAGAACTGAAGACGCTGTTGCCTACCCCAGAAGTGACCTCTCAGTTCAAACTCTGTCCTATTGAATTTGAGAAGGTACCACTTTTAGCTCTTTCCCGGTTTTCTAGCCAGTAGAATTTTCATGAACTCTTTAGTTTATAATTCAGTTTTTCTCCTTCAGGACGATGACACAAACTTCCACATGGATTTCATTGTAGCGGCTTCCAATCTGAGAGCAGAGAACTATGACATTCCACCTGCAGATAAACACAAGGTGCGAGTCAACTCTGGTTTTCAGACCATCTGCATGTGTTAAATCCTAGCATTGCAGATCTTGATTTTCCCTTTCCTCGTTTCAGAGCAAACTCATCGCTGGAAAAATCATTCCGGCCATCGCCACAACGACAGCTGCCGTGGTGGGTCTCGTGTGTCTAGAGCTGCTGAAGATCGTTCAGGGCCAAAAGAAGCTTGAGTCGTACAAGAACGGCTTCATGAACCTTGCTCTGCCTTTCTTCGCCTTCTCTGAGCCCATAGCTGCCCCCAAGCACAAGGTACATTGCAGCATTGTTAATGGTGGCCACTGCAGCAGTGGTGTTTGAATTATTTTAACATTTAACCTATTTTTGCAGTACTATGAGATTGATTGGACACTTTGGGATCGGTTTGAAGTGAAAGGCATTCAGCCCAACGGAGAGGAAATGACACTGCGACAGTTCTTGGACTATTTCAAGGTAAGTTATGTTTGCTCATGTGATCAAGTGCTGAATATGATTGTAAATACTGATGTGAGTCACAATCTTGACTTTGTGTATTCCGTTCCCCTGTCTTCTGCCCTCAGAATGAACACAAACTGGAGATCACGATGCTATCTCAGGGAGTTTCAATGCTCTACTCATTCTTCATGCCTGCAGCCAAGCTGAAAGAAAGGCTGGACCTGCCGTAAGTCTGCTTCATTTTGTTCTTTGATGCAATATGATATTTAATCTGAAGTTGAGCCGAAGTGATGCTTATGGAATTGATGACATTATCAATCCTTTGTTTTAATAGGATGACTGAGATCGTGACCAAGGTGTCCAAGAAGAAACTGGGCAAGCATGTTAAAGCACTAGTTTTTGAGCTCTGCTGCAACGACGACACGGAAGAGGATGTCGAGGTGCCCTATGTCAGATACACCATCCGCTGAGAAGGTTCTTGGGGTCGGGAGGGACAGGTTGGAGAAGTGAGAGGGGGCCCACTGGGGATGTGGAGCCAATTGGAGAGCCTCGGTTTGTTTGGAGAACCCAAAGAAAAATCAACAGAGGGGTGATACTATTTTTTTAATCAGTTACTGGAAAATACAAGTATTATATCTCAAACACCCCTCTTTCCTATCGGTCGAGCTCTCTAGGGTATGGTTCAATCTTAGGCTGGATAGCTTTAAGAAAGGATGAGAAACGTTGATGGGGAGCATGTGAAGTTTTGGCTGTAACTTATTTAAACTGGTCGTTCTAACATACAGCTTCAGTGTATGAATTTATCTGTAAACTGATTGTCAATCATCTTTTACACACACAAACACTGCTCTCTGTTCCTGCCCTCGTGATATATTTTGTGGACACCATCTTGCTTTGTATACTGAAAACACTGAATAAAATATTGACTGACGGGGAAAACATACAAAATATACAGTTTATTGCATTTTTTTTTTTCAAATTCACTGCATTGGCATGTTGTCACCTTGCTGATGGGTTTTGTAATATTAAAAAGCTCTTAGCTGAGGTCTCGAAGCGAGTTCGTTTATTGATCTCCTGCTCTCCCAGTGGGAATATCCCTTTGCCTCTCTGGCTTCTGTTTGGGTTGGGGTTCAGGAACTTGCACATAACTTTTTATTTTTTTCCTTTTTTATGTTTTGGCAGACTTCTGGTGTATACCTTGTAGAACATAAACTCTGTATTCTTTCTACTTTGTTAACTCCAAAACAAACATTACAGTACAAAAAGTGATTTTACTCTGTAATGGGAGCACTTAGTGTGTTAGTGAATAAAGTTGGAAAAAGTTCTTGCTTTTATTGTCTTTATTTGCTACAGTTTTTTTTTAAATGTATCTATGATGTTATTAAAACTCATAAATAACTTCTGCAGTTAACTGCTCGACACCAATATTTCAATGTTAAGAACAAGTCTTAGGTTATACATGTGATGATTTCATAAACCATACTAAGTGTTATTACTTTGGAGGAGATGCCTACTTTAATAGACTGCCAATTAGAACTAATATATATAGAACAGTTGTAATGTTTTTTGAAAATAGAATAAATCTTCAATCAAAAAATACAGACCCTTATGAATATTTTGGACCAGCTTCTATAAGGACAAATATTCAGAGGCCTGATGAAGAAATGTTTCATACATGTGAAATGATCATTGAGATGTAAGATTTATAAAAAAAAAAAATAAAGGTATCTGAACAAAAATAAATGTGTGTAAATGAGGCCTCAGGACATTACATTCAAGTATATATCCAAGTGCATTCATTTTGGCTTGTCTTGATCATTTTGTTTGTTACACATTGTACCACGGTTTACTTTTTTATTTTTATCTCTCATCCCCATTTTCAAAAGCATGATGCTGCTACTATTGTGCTTTGCATCGTGATGTGTTACAAATATGGTTTACATCAAAGAATATTCTTCCTTGTTTTTCTAGTGGTTGTGTAAGCATGCAACCTTTTGTATCAAAGGTTCTGTCACTGACACAGACATGATCAGATCAGTTGTGCTGTGGACTCTGTTTTTCACAGAAATGGTTCAGTAGGTCTGGTAACCGTCCTTTCCCTTTAGGTCATGGTGTTATACCGGATGGTGTTATTACAGAAAAGTCATTTCTGGAGATCTCTACTGTTAAGAGGTGGTTTAGCGTCGTTCTGCCTAACAACAGGAAGCACAACTTTTTTCTCTGCACAGGATGTGGTTTTAGACATGCGAGTGTAAGAGGAAGAGGGGAGGGCTAGGAGAGGGTGCACATCATTTTTTTTGTCTTTTTCTTTTAAATGTTAGAGCAGGTGTTTCTAAGATTTATAATTGGATTTTGAATGTTATTCTCATTAGTTTGCTGGAGTTTTTTTTATATACGTGTTTGAAGATGCAATGAGAGAGGCGAAGATGAATTCTGAGGACACGGAGGTTGATTCATTATCTTCCTGGTATGACTTTTTTTATGCACTATTTGTACAAACTTAAAGACTTAAGACATGTCTGTGTGCTGATGTCATTTTGATCAACTGTTACAGTCTATATAAACCCTTTATTCCAAAGTCTCTTTACAACTAAACATTACGGATGTATAGTCATTTGAAGCTAAATTCAAAATCATTTATGCTGAAGTTTATATATTCAAATGTTCTAATCTGATGTGTCTCGCTCAGGTCTCCTATACCTAGAGAAAGACTCCTCACCTGTGCCAACCTTCCAGATATAGCAGGGGTAAGATTTCATTTCAAGTCCTAAACAGTATACAACTAATTCTAATGGATTGACCATGTTCTTTTGAGGGACACTAATGTGTTTATCTGTTGGTTTTATGAGCAGAAGAAAAGAAAACAAGACCCAGATGATGCTGAGAATTCATCCCGAATCTTGGAGGACTGCGTAAGTTGTCGTCTATGTCAAAGTCTAACGTACTCAACTATTATGTCATAAAACCTTTTGTTATGGTGTTGTTGAATATTGAATTCTTCATTCTTCTATTTTAGACATGTCTGTTAAACGTTTGACAATAGTGGAAGGGGGTTGACATGATATAAGTGGTCCGCCTGTCACTTTGTTATTTAACTGTATGTGTTCTTTAATAGAAACTTGAGATCCGGTGACACCATAACAAACTGTAGCTTTCACTGTTGTTTAACATCTGTAATGTAAAAGACAATTAGGAGAATTATATTAATATAGACGGTTATGGCCACGAGTTAAAGAATGAAGTTGTCAGCTGCGAGTAAAAAGCTGACATTTTACAACTCAGTTTCCTGTATTAATCCGGAAAGAAGGCTTCACATGCGCACATACTCTCACACAGCACATCCACTTTGCCCCATTAAGTGATCTTGCTTCACCTGCCATTGTTAGTGTCCACTAACAAAGGATAGCAGTGGATTATATATTGTCTAATTCTATATCAATTTTATATAAATGTATTATTTATTCATTTCCTCCACATCAGTTTTTCAGTAGTTCATTTTTTTACATATTGAAAACGTTGAAAATATTGATGAAATTACCTTGTTGTCCTGGTTCTTAAACATGATTTGAGATACTGACACACACATTTGTGGTTAAACGTAAAAGCAATGGTTTAAAAATAAAAATGGGATGTAGTTCCCATGTAATATAGGATTGTATGTGTGTTATCATTGTATTTAAAACAGAAATGTTTGTACACTCTTATTACAGTGGATTGAACATTTAATATGCGTTCATGTTAATCTGCTTCATTTCATTTTTTCATTGCGTGTGCTATAATACACGTCTCTTACAGGAAGAAGATGACTTTCCCACCAATGAGTTTTTACAGGATTCTGAGGTATTGACAATATTGGTATTGATGTATCTATTTATTGATTATGTAATTGTACTCATTAACTGTAACCAGTCAAAATAAGCTATTTATGTCCCATTAACCTTTATAATATTTTCCGAAACCTCATGATGAATGCCAAATCATTTCTATTTTTGCTCAATGATTTTTGTGTTCTATATGAAATTGAAAGTCAGAATGTTTGTGGTGAGCTGTCAGTTAATTTTCTCAGTTTCAGCAGATATGTTTGTAATGTATGCATCTACTGGGCTACATGAACTTTATTTATGGCTCTTGCTCTTTGCTGTTGGCCTTTAGGGTCCCTCTAACAAAAGAGTCAAACCTGTTGACAAAAGTTCTTCAGTTACTGGTATCATAACACCAGTGAAGACGCCTGCACTGAAGCGCTTGGGTCAGTCCATACAGGTGAGTTATGCTCATACACCGTACATACATCCTCTTTATGCAAGAGAAGCATCTGATGGGATCATAGTGATGAAAATGCCGTTATCATTTACTCACTTTTTTCTGCAGAACACAAAAGAAGATCATTTAAAGAGTGCTGGTAACCCAACAACGGTGATGCCCATTGTTTTGTGTCCGTATAGTGGATGGGTACTGCTCTTGTTCGGTTACCAACATTCTTCAAAATATCTTCTTTTGTGATCTGCAGAAGAAAGTCATACAGGTTTGAAATGACAAGAGGGTATGAAAACGTCATTTTTGGGTTATTATTTTTATGTTTAAAGCTCAGATTGTGTAGCATGTGTTACATGCATCCTGACTTTTAAGCCTTATAATTGTCTAACAATGAAAAACGAGTATTGTCTTATTTTCAATCCGCCCCACCATCAGCGTTCCATCAGTTTCAGAACGGAGGCCCGACCCTTGCCCCCAATGCCAATAAGAACACGGCAGAAGGCCTCCTCGTTTCCACGGCGACGGAGCAGCCAGCTGTGGAGTGATACGGTGGGCAGTCAGAGTCAGGAGCTTAGTACCAAAGAGATCAAGCGACAGGAGGTGAGATAAGCTGCTTAAACTAAACTCACAACCTTTGAAGATTACTTCTGGATGTTGTAATTAATTCGAGAAGCATCATAAGTATTTACTAGTATTTGTTGGTGTGAAGTGTTGCAATGTTGGCTTACGTTGTTGTACCTTTTCAAAAGAGTTTTCGGCTGCCCGACTCTGTCTTCACTACCTTAGTTGTGAAACAGGAAGTGAGCTGGCATGTAAAGCCATGTTCTCTATTTCAGTCGCAGAATTTCCTCTCTAGCTCTTCCAGTGCGTTGCTACACTTGAGTTAGATATGCATAATCGTGTCTGAGATACCTGACTGCCTGATACCTAACAAGCTTCATTCGGCTCATATGCAGAATTATTTTGAAATTGTGCTGGATTACAAAAATCTTAACAAATGTTGTGCTTGTAAATATTAAACATGTGACATTTTGGGGTTAAAAGTGACTGTCCTGTATCCTGTATCTTTCTGCAGGTCATATATGAGTTGACACAGGGAGAGAAACAGCTCATTGAAGATCTAAGTCTAGTGAAAAAGGTTTGTCCTTCAGTCAGTGCAGTTGTACTGTTTCTTCTAGACAGGATTTTAATCTGGTCTGTTTTCCACAGGTATACTATGAGCCTATGTTGAAATTAGACATTATGATGGAAAGTGAACTGGGACAGATTTTTGGAACCCTTGATTCTTTAATACCCCTTCATGAAGGTACGTTATTTTTTTATAATTCAAACTATGGATGTTTCTGTGTACTCACCATTATTTTTCTGGCCGTTTTAGATCTTTTAGCTCGTCTTGAAAGTCTTCGTGGAGCGGAGAAGACTGTGCAGGAGGTCGGCCCGACAATGCTGGATTGGGTCAGTGTTACAAAGAAAATGTAAAGACAACCATGCCAATAAAAAAGAGAAACTCTAAACATATTTTTCTTTATAGTTTCCCTGTTTGGAGGCGTATATCACATATTGCTGTAATCAAGTTGGGGCAAAAGCTCTGCTGGATCAGAAGAAGCAGGACCGTCGGGTTGAGCATTTCTTACGACTGTGCCAGGAGTCATCATTTAGCAGAAAACTAGACCTGTGGAACTTTCTGGACTTGCCTCGTAGCAGGCTGGTGAAATATCCTCTGCTGTTGAAGGAAATTCAGAAGAGCACTCCACATGATCATCCGGACGAGGAAGCTTTGCCACAGGCTGTGAGTTTTAGAAATGAAAGATTTGAATATATAATGTATATTTATGACATCACAACATGTACGTATTTTTGTGTTGTTACCTCAGATGGATCTTATTCAAAGGATCATAACAGAAGTAAATCTTAAGACTGGAGAGGCGGAGTGTCAGTTTTACAGACGGGGGATGTGTTACTCAGAAGACAGTCAGAGGGTTCCGGAAATTCAGGCCTCTCGATTTCTATACTGCCACGGTGAACTGAAGAGCACTAAAGGACATGTAATTATATTTCCATTTTCCCATATATATATATATATATATATATATATATATATATATATATATATATATATTGTTTCATTTTAATTCCCAGTAAGTTCATATACTCACTTTAGATAAAAATGTATTTAAAAAGGATTTATTGGTTGCTGGTTAGCCTTTTAAGTTTACAGACATTTCACTTGTTTTGTTCCTCTCTAGAAGCTGCATGTGTTCCTCTTTGAGCTGGTGTTGGTTTTGACTCGACCAGTGGCACAGGACAGGGAAGGACCGGTCCAATTCCAGGTGTATCGTCAGCCCCTTCCCGCCGCTCACCTTCATCTAGAGGACCTACCTGATGGAGAGCCGAGCAGTTCTGGATCCTTTCGTGGAGCCTTTACTGGAAATGATAAAGGTAACAATGCTGTTTTTAATGCCCTGCAATACTGCACAGTATAGTGATGTGGTGGGTTATATTTCTCTTAACCATCTATTGCCTCAGGGTGTCACTTTGTACGTATTTAAATGAAATAGGAAGGCAAGGACATTAATCATGGATGATTTTATAGCCATGCCAAACTTATGAAGCACAGTTATAAAGTTGAATGCTCTGCAGTTCAGGAACAGTATATACTGTACATGTAAGAGATATGTTTAATACAAATAAATCAAAACAAATCCATAAATAACAAGCATTTAAGAGGCATAGTCAGCTGATTCTGAGACTCAAATAAACATTTACACAGAATCAAATAGGTCACTAACCTAGTTTTTAAAATAGAAGGGGGTGCCCCAATATAAATAGATAGACTGTTTAAAAGCTCATTTTAGTACGTTTACATCCTAACTGGTGTTCAGTGTAATAATGTTTTGTGGTGTTGTGCATCATCTGGAGGAAGTCCATTTTTTTATGCATGTCAAATTTGTTATTATTTTATTTTTAACCCATCAATAATATGATTCACATTTATTACTGAACAATGTACTTGTAAAAATTCTGTAAAATGAAATAAAATGGTATATTATATATATAAGTTATATTGATTTCTGTGATTCTGACATATAAAGTGTTCAATACACATACAAATTTGTTTTATTAATAGGCTCCAGAAAATGAACTCAAACATATTACATGAACACGTCCATTTGATATTAAATGGTCATTTTCTAATTGTTTCATCGATTTCTCTCCATCCTCCACACCGCTTCCGCTTCTGACCTCCTCAGTGAAGAACTGTTTCCGTGTGAGCACCACAGGACGCTCCAAGTCTCAATCTCACAGCCTGCAGGCCAACGATTCCTTCAACAAGCAGCAATGGATTTCCTGTCTGCGCCAAGCAATGGTCCAATCACGAGACAGACAGGCTCAAGCCAGCCAATACAAACCCTCTGATCGCTTAAGCCCTGACCCTGCACTCTATAACAACATTGCTGAACTGAACTTAAACTCTGATGTGGAGATGCAAGACACATAAGCCGAGGCTAAAAATGCTCGCCAGTTACAGATATGGATTTTATTGTGACATGCAACTTTTTCAGGACAAAAGACGTTACAGAGTTGATGTCTCACACCTTATTTAGAGAATGTGTAGCAATATGTATTCAAATTTTCACATATGTGAATGTTTGCTGGTGCCAGATGTCTCATTGAGGGAATATTGTGTATTAGCTTTATGCTTCTAGCATTTGTTTGTTTAATTTAGGTTGTGGATGATTTATTAGACATAAGAACCATCTCTGAATTCTTTATTAATTTAAATTCCATCTGATCTGGTTAATAAACAATTTATTCAGTCTGAACGGTATCTAATATTATATATGTATGCTTGTCATCATTGCACTTTGGCAGTATGAGAGATCATTTTAATTGTATTGTACTTTTACTGTAGGTTTTTGTATACAATATGAATGTAGTTCAGGTGTGCTTTTTTGCCATTGTTGCAGTTAAACAATGATATATTTTTAAAAGGTAATTGTTACCTTTTCCCCATATGACGCATAATGGTTACAATTTTTGTTTTCAATAAACTGACAACTTCCAAAAAAACTGTTTTGTAGCACAATAAACTTGAGACTATAATCTGTGCCCACGTCTTTTTATTCTAAATGATTGATTTATGTTCTCCAATTATTATTATAAAATGGTTAGTTACAGTCCTTGATTCTGATTGGTCAATAGCTGTGCTTTATTCTGTGCTATAGATGGTTTCAAAGCAACAATATAAAAATGTTTACTATGCACGCTTTTGTGGCCCAAACGCAACTTACGCAACACATCTGCAAAGAATAGAGTCCCTGCAGATTACTGCAGATATAAGTTAAAAGTTTGTCTAGCCAGTATTATTTTGGGTTACCAGTAGAAGAAGCGTTTTTGGCTAAACTTAAATTATTATACAATAAAATCCCAAAATAAATTAAATAAAACAGACCTTAAGTTAACTTCCAGAAATATGCTTCAGCTTTAATATTTGTATTGTGTATTATAAAAGCAATAAGGTAGTTGTTGCTTTGTGTCATGCCTAACAACGCCCTTTAGCTGTGACTTATTCACAAATAAAGCACACCACTTGTACCTTATTGCTTACATATATGTACTAACTGCTCAGTAAGTGGTTAGACACAGTCTGTCAGTGCCAAAGCTGTTCTTAAACAAAGACATGGCTATATATAGAAGGCCGTGAAAGGAGAGATTAGGGATGATTAAAGCAGCTTCGCAAACACAGCTACAGGACGGCCAGGAGTACAACAGGTGTAATGAGAGGAAACTGCACGCTTTGAAATCGTACAATTGAGGTGATGTTTGGATAAACAGAAACATTGGGGCTCACAAAATACTGGTGAAGACCATAAGGGTGAGTAAACAAATGTTGTGTGATTGTGATTAACAACAAACTTATTTTTATAGGCTGAATGTAGTAAATGTGTTTATTTTGTAGAAATTGTCATGCTTTTTATTATTTTTAATATGATGTTTTCCTCTTAACAGTACGTGGCTTCTTTAGCTTTACTTTACATTGGAAATTGTTTTTTTTTCTCACAGATTTTGATTTATTGAACAGTTGCTTTTTAACATATAGTCTATGATAAATAATAAATATGAGCCCTTATTACAGATATCATTTTATTCACAGGTCCCATTCACTAGCAGGGGTCACTTGGGTCACAGGTTAGCCAATGCCAGGAGTCGAATCAAATGCAATGGACAACTCGTGTCAGGCCTTGTGCCGCACATTAGTTACTCAAAATGGCCTTCAGCCAGAACACGTGGACATATCACAGTCTGTACTCTACACGTCCATCATGGGACTTCTACTGGTGACGGACAGAGAGGTGAGAGCAATAATGACTTGACTGTTATGATACATGCTGTGTGTTGTATATATTCCTATCAGTCTCACAAGTTTTCTGGTGTGTTATCTGGTCTTAACCTCAGTGTTGTACATGATAGCGTCTTCCCTCACTGCTATAATTGGATCAGAACTCTATAAATGGACAATAAATCACTGCACGTAGGGATATACCTGTTAGTGTTGTGATGTAATAAAACATGTCACACTAACTATATTTTCTACAGAGAGAACTTCAACTGGGCAGTGGACAAGTTGGACTGTGCAACATTGGAAACACTGTATGAAACACTGCTTGTTTTTGCAGAAGTTTTTTCAGACACTTTTTGAATTTATTTGTCAGTATCTCTCTCTTATGTATCATTATTTCTTTGCAGTGTTTCCTCAATGCAATTGTGCAGTGTCTCTCTCACACTCGTGGTCTTCGGGACTACTGTCTGATGAAAGCGTATCTTCATGACAAGCATTCCAACCAAGAGCCCGTGCTTACGAATGGTGATCAATCTAATATTAAGTTTGATTGAATATTAGTTTTGTACTGGAACAGTAGGTCGTAATTCAGAAAACACCTAAACTTTGCTGACATGACTCACAAGCATGCTGGTCTCTTTGCTTTTTTCCTAGTCTTGTTACAAATGTTTTTTATCATTTCTTTTTTGTGGGTGACCTCAATGTAGAATTCTCCAAAGTTTTGGCCGCTCTGTGGGAATGTGATGGTGGAGATACTACAGTGAACCCTGGGACGTTTTATCACATTTTTAAAGAGGCAGTGCCTCACTTCAGTGACTACAGGTGGTTACAGTTTAATGTGTTTTATTGCTGTATTTTATATTTACAACATTTACTCACATAAGAGTCACGAGTTTGATTTCAGAGGAACACATAAGCTAATAAAATAAGTATGTGTGACAATGGACAACAAAACCAGTCTTAAAGGGTAATGTTTCAAATTTTATTAAACATTATTTTTAATTATTTCATTTTTTTACATTATCTAAAAGATTAATAAATAAGCTTTCTATTGATGTATGGTTTGTTTGAACTATTTATAACTCTGGAATCTATGGGTGCCAAAGAATCTAAAGATTGAGAAAATCGCCTTTAAAGTTGTCCATCAGAGGGGCTGTAGCAGGCCGCTGCTTAGAAGAAACAGGTTTGTCTTACCGCTGTAATGACGTTGTGGAGAATAGATGAACCTGAAAGCTGAAATTCTAAGCTTTACATAGATAACAAACTTAAGTGGGTAATTCCCAAAGCGAGCAGTGAATGAAGTTTGTAGGTGTGTTTCTGGCCATTTTTGTTAGTGGATTTGCTGCATCCACTCACAAAAATAAAGTTTTATTTACGGACATTTTCTAAATATCTTCATAGAACATGATCTTTACTTAATATCCTTAATATTTTGGCATAAATAAAAAAATCTATAATTTTGACCCATACAATGTATTTTGGGCTTTTACTACAAATGTTATCATGTAACTTAAAAGAAGTTTTGTGATCCAGGGTCACATCTATTCAATGCACTTGTAAGTCCTTTTGGATAAAAGCTACTGCAAAACTGTATCCACATTTAATTATTATTCATATGGATGTACTGTAAATACATAAAATGTTACAATTATTGCATGTGTTTACACTCTGTCAGTCAACAAGACGCCCAAGAGTTCCTGCGGTTCCTTCTAGACAGGCTACATACAGAAATCAACCGTCGTCCATCCCAACGTCCTGCAGTTATGGCAAATAAAGAGCCAACATACTCACGATTTAGGTACCTGATGCCTGAGAGGAGCAAAGTCTGGTTTGTGTTTAGCAGAAACCATATTTAACTTTTTATTCGGTTTATCGTAAACTAAGCACTTCTGGTTTCTCCTACAGGATATCAGAAGAGGCTTTTGCCATGTGGCAGAAACATCTTGACAGGGATGACAGTAAGATTGTTGGTAAGCATGAGGAGCTGTTACACTTTTCTTTGACTTCTTCTCAACACCTTGTCAATCAAAATCACGTTTTTTTTACACTTCTGTCATAGATTTGTTCTCAGGTCAGTTGCGCAGTTCCCTGCACTGTTCTATCTGCTCTCATTATTCCAACACCTTTGATGTGTTTTGCGACTTGTCACTTCCTGTCCCAAAGGTAACATTCTTCACGTCCTGGCCTCACTTTCACATATTCACATATATAAACACACATATTAATTCAGAGCAAAATTATATATAATTTTGTTGTTTGTTGCTGAAGAAGAGTGATTATGGCCGAATTGTCCCACTAAAGGAGTGTTTAGATCTCTTCTCACAGGAGGAAAAACTTGATAAAGGAAACTCACCGGTAAGTAAAGAAAAGAGACAATGTGTTCCTGTTTTCTATATTTTAAGCTGCTTGCACGTAAGATGGACATTAATGTGAATATCTTTGACATTTTCTGTCTTAGATGTGTGAGCGGTGTAAATGCCGTACTGAGAGCACAAAAAGACTGACCATTCAAAGGTTCCCTAGAATACTTGTGATACGTATCCTTTAATACACAACAAGGATGAAGTTATTATTTGTGGTGTGTGGTGAATTTTGACTCGCTTCTGTACTTGTGCTGCATGTGACATTGGCCAAGTAACTAGATACTGAAGGTTCATATTTATTACCCTTGACTTCACTTGATATTGCAGACTTAAATCGATTTACCATGTCAAGATATTCAATCTGTAAAAGCTCAGTGACCGTCTCCTTCCCTTTGACCGGGTTGGATCTGGGACCATTTGGACCTGTTGACTGCGGTGAGCTGTGTTACTTTAATATTCATAGAGGCTCTAAATAAGACACATATACATTTTGGTTTGGAAGTTTATGCAATATGGCTAAATGTTTTCTTTCAGGTCCAGTGCTGTATGATCTGTACGCAGTGTGCAATCATTCAGGAACTGTAAATATGGGTCACTACACGGCTGTATGTCGAGAGGAGGAGGGCTGGTGCTGCTACAATGACTCATGGTGGGCATGGAGCTTTTACTCTGACCTCATGTCTGTCATAATGGAGGAGCAGTAAATGATAATGTTTAAATATTAACATTTAGTTTTCTCTCACAGTGTGAGTACAATACAAGAGGAGAAACTTCAGTCAAATCAGGCTTACGTTCTCTTCTATCAACTTAAAAGCTGCAGTGTCGGCAGAAAATAAAAAATTAAATGGTTATTAGAAATTTCAGATGCCTCTGAAAATTTGTAATTATGTTTCTGATTTATTTTTTACTTCTCTAAACAACTATTTTCAAGTGAATGTTGTATAAAAATCTATATGTTGCAGCAATACTATATTTTTGAATATGTGGATTTTATAGGTGTGATTTAATTGAGAATACAAAACTGTATAAAATGGTCAATTATTTATTGAAAACCAAGACTTTTTATCTTTGTTTGCTTAAAAATGTGAATAAATGATTGAGTAGCCATTTGTAATTTTCTGTATTTTCTTCAGGAAACCCCCATACTGTGTAATATAAGGCCTACTTCAATAAACATTACACCTGACTGGAGTTACTTGAAGTTTGTTTTTATAGTTGAACAAACTATTTCAAAAATCTGTTAATTAACCTAAATTAATTCACATTCATGTTTTTTTAATGGATAAACGTAAACTAAATGGAATTAAAAATGTTGCTTTGGTAATAAACTGAAATAAGTTTAAGTTGAGGCAAAAAACTAAAACTGAAACAATAAATAAACTAAACCAACACAGCAATATAGCAAAATGTCAACAGCACATAACAAAATAGATAAATATTTAAGTCAAATGAAACATGAAAAATAGAGTAGAGAAATAAAGCTATTTCAAAAATATTAATAAACTTAAAATGATATTTACATTTACGCATTTGGCAGACGCTTTTATCCACTCTCCCCCTCTCGGTCACAATGGTTTAACCCGTTGCCAAGGTGCTCGAGCCAAGCTACTGCAAGCTGCAGCAACAAAATACTTGGTAGGCCTCAATAGACACAAAGACTCCAGAGTTTCTTCGGTATTTACAAATAAATAGACATTATTACGTTCTTAAAATAGATCTTGAAGCACAAGGACAATCAGGTTTGGTTTCATTTTTAGCAGTCGTGTGAAGGATACGTAACGCGTGCGCAACTAGCCCGTTAGCCAAAGTTAGCGGACGGGGAGTGTTAGGTCAGAAAACTTTTTAGATTTGAGTAACAAATGCAAGATGACAAAATTCATATAGTTTTATAACTGAAGCAACAGTCCTGATGGGAAGAACAGCATTTGATTGACGTATGATGAGTGCGTTTTTGTTGCTGTGGACATTATGCAGAACCATTTGTTGCCGTTCTTCATAATATATTCAAGGATTTTGAACATATATGTGTAGTTGTGTTCGTTGGAATTCATGCACACTTGAATAACTCGGAACACACTTATGTAGTGTTGTATGTATTTTTTTTACGAGGTGATGGTTAGGTCGGAGACTGCCATGGGCGGTTTGGCTAACAAATGTTTGAAACCACAATCTGAACTTTGTTCTCATAAACACTCGTGGAGAATTTGCAAGTGATGCACGGACTTCAGTTCTGCTGTACCTGGCCATGGAGCAAAGAAAGGTATGTGTCAATCATCTCTAAAACATAAAACAAATAAAAGACATGAAGAAATAAAGAACATGTGCCTGTAAAAGCAATGTTTTGTTTTTGTTGGAAATAGTTAAACCTCTTTGTTTTCTATAATGCTGTAATTTCATCATTTCCTCACCCTTGGGTCATATTTTAAAGAATGTCGGCAACCAAACAACACTGTCCCTCATTGACTTCCATTGCACGGACACAAAACCACTGAAACATTTCTCAAAATATCTTATTTTGTGTTTCACAAAAGAAAGTCATGCCAGTTTTGTACAACCTGAGGGTAAATAAATAATGATAGAATTAAAGTTTTTGGATGAACTATTCCTTTAAAACATAATGAAAGACTAAACCCAAACACATTTTCTCATACAATGCCTTACAACAAGCGATTAGGCTAGGCGCACTGTTGACAAGGTGATCATGTGTTCAAAACGGTATCCGATAACCGCTCGGGCACTCACAACATGGAAACAAAATGTGACTGTATTGTTTCCTTCTCAGGAAAAGGAGCTGGAGGAGATCACCCTCCGCTTGCACAGGGACGGTCTGTCCCCCGAGGCTTCCTTGGAGGAGCGTGAGCGCTACCTGTGGCATCTGCTCCAGCGCAGTGAGAGCAGTTTGACCTCAGCCACTGAGGACCTGCAAACTTTACGCACGCAGCAGGCCAGTGAGATGCGAGAGGTGAGCCAGCATATGGCAGGCAGGGCAGATGCCCTGAAGAATAGCTAATGATGATCTACGTTATCGACATTGTAACGTGATCACAGTGTTTCTTAACCAAAACAAAGTTATTATGTAGCTGTAGCCTTTGTTGCGGTCTATGACAGTCTTATGGATTTTGTAACAGGTGGAAAATTACGTGGAGCATATTCGAAGCATGCTGGAGGAGCGTGAATCTCTCACGGCGGAGTACGAGCGGGAGAGCGAACAGCTCCGAGCCGAGCTCGCTCAAATGAAACACCAGCAGGGTGAGAGTGTCTTTTTGGTATAACAAGGCTCTTATGTCTTGTATGTTTCCAAAGTGAACACACATGCTTAGTCTTGCAGGTGTTTCAGACTCTCAGTGTAAGGAGGTGGTGGAAATGCTGGAGCAGGAGGGTCTGGCAGAGATCAGCCAGAGCAGTGCCAGTGAGCAGGTGGCATATCTACTGGTGGAGAGAGTTACTCTGCTGGAGAGACTGGAGGCTGCTGAGAGAAAGCTGGACACTCAGACACTCACTGGCAACCTCAGAGAGGTGCATCTACAGGTAGAGCATGTGAACAACACACTTACTGAATAAATGTGTACTTGGAATTAGGGCAGTCACAATATACTGGTATTTGACAATAATCATGATAATAAACGTAATTGACATTGTGTTAATACTACACATAAAAATATAGTAAATAATTCAGCTTTAGTATCTGGTTGAAACAGTAGATGGCGTTTTTGCACTTGTTTACCATTTTGCCTTAAAGGGACAGCTCACCCAAAAATGAAAATTTTGTCATATATCAACTATTCCTTTAAGAGCCACAATGGTTTCAAACTCTCTTTCTCTGCCTCCCTACACTCATATTTAGAGTATAATTGCGATTAATCAATTCCAAGATAAATTTCTGTGTTTATATAACATACATGTGTAGTACAAACATGCATGTATATATTTAAGAAATATTTAAGTAATTATATTTATTATATTTAAATTATATTTATGTAAATTATATTTAAATATAAATGTATAAATATAAATTTATGTAAATATTTGTGTTATTTATATATATATATATATATATATTTACACTTACATTTAGCAGATGCTTTTATCTAAAGCGACTTTGTGAGGTTCAGCTACAGGTGATGGTCGTTCATTCACAGTGAAATGTCACTCAGGCATTCCAAGATGAGTGCAGAAACCATAGGATCTTCAGTCTGAAATGACAAGTGGAGTTGCGTGTCATCTGCAAAGCAGTGGTAGGAAAAGCCATGTTTCCGAATGACAGAACCTAGGGATGTCATGTATATGGAAAAGAGCAGTGGTTTAAGCACAGAGCCCTGAGGTACCCCAGTGTTGAGAGGTTGGGACTCGGAGACGTTGCCTCTCCAGGATACTCTAAATGATCTACGAGAGTCAGGCGAGCTGTTGATTTTGGAGTGGTAGTACTGAGTTTTAGCAGAGAAGAGATCAGTGGAGAAATAGATAACTACCACATGAATTTTAGTTGGGTGGATGATAGTAACAGCATGTGACTCAAAGGAGCTGCTGTCCCATGTGGGTGTTGGGATGAGTAGAAAAAACTAAACTCAGTACTAAAACTCAGTACTACCACTCCAAAATCAACAGCTCGCCTGACTCTCGTACTCTCTTTAAAACCTTCTTTGCTCCTCTTTGTCCGCCTGCCCCCACCTTCATCTGACTTAACGGCTGATGATTTTGCTTCTTTGTTTGTAAAGAAAACTTTGTATGTAAACTTTGTATATACGTGTGTATATATATATATATATATATACACACACACACACACCACACATATCTTATAAACACAAACACTTATTTTGGAATCGATTAATGGATTTGACAGCACTAAAATGAATCTGAATGTAAATTAATGTGAACAATTAATGTTAATATAATAATAATGGATAGCAATAATAGAAGTAGAGCTGTTTTTGTGTGGGACCTTCTTCTAATACAACAGTGATGACATACAGGTTTTATGATAATTTTAATGTCTTTCACTTATGGAAATCAGGAAGAGCTGGATCGTATCCGCCACACAATGGAAGAGGAGCTCAAGCAGCAAAGAGAAACCGTGCAGCGTTCAAAGGAAAATGTAAACAAGGTGAGAAGATCTTCCAAAAGCAACAATAAAGAATGTGTCCTCCTTAAAGTCTCGCTCGACTCTACTTGAATGTTTCAGTTTCCATCCCTATGTTTTCTGCATCATAGTTTGTGCTTATTCTGTGTTCCTCCTTAAATGGACAGGAATCATCAGTTCAAAGTCCTTGGAAGAAGTTCTTTGGAGCACAGAACCTTGTTCCTGTATGTTCCCGTCATATCCATACTGTCTCTTGATTGGGCTGATGTGTAAATAAGGCATAACCTATAGAGAAATGTAAATCTTCAGAGAGATCTTGACTGGATGCAAATTATGACAGCTCTGTGTTCACCTCATGAGATAATGCATGTCTTGCATAGCGGTTTTACATAAAAGAAAAATAACATGTTGAAAATGGCTTTCACATGCTGAGTCTGGAATAAACACATTAACACTCTGTACGCTAACAGCTCCACATTTGCTTTAGGGTGGTTACTAACCAGAGGTTGTGTGTCCTCTGAAAGTTCTGCTGGTTGTAAGGAAACACAGGCATGTATTAAATATCCACTGGAACATGATCCATGTTTGGCTTCACCTTTATGGCACGTGCATGTAAACCACGCATGGATCCTGACGTACTTTCAGATTGACTTATTTTTTACTGGGTTTTCATGTAGGCTTGCAGTGATGAGCTCAATAGAGAACGCACAGAGCGGCAGAGGTTGGAGAGGGATCTGGAAGAGGCATCAAGTCGTCTTGCTATGGCGCATAAAGAAATTCGCCACCTGACGGATGAGCTGGATGTGGCTAAGGTCCAGAACTTGTGTGGTAAGTAATGTAAAATTGTTATTTCTTTAACTAGGTTTTAATATTTTAATAGATTTTAATCAGTACCAAAGTTATTATAGTTTTGATTTGAGTTTTATTTCGTTTTTATTAATATTTTAAAGTAGCTTTTATTTTTAGATTTGTAGTTTTTGTTGCAACTTTGTTATATTCTTTTGTCATTTTATAATTTATTTTTTTATGTTGCTATACAAGATTAATTAATTTTAGCTTTAGTTTTGTTTATTATTATAATTTTAGTGCTTTAAACTTATTTCAGTTGATTTCTGAGGCAACATTTCTGTTTTTGTTTGTTTATTTTTTCCATTAATTATTAGGCCAATATAATTTTTCATTTCAATAAACAAAAAGGCTTTCAAAGTTTTAACTTTAGTAAAACTAAAATAACCTTGCTCAGTACCTGACCTGCAGAAGACTGGAGAGGAAGTGGAGCAGTTAAAACAGGAAGTGGACAAGCTTAAACAGTGTGGTGAGATTATTTGTCATTGCACCAATATATCCTAAATTCATCCTTCTCACGTTTCAGTGCAAAAAAATGTGTTCTGGTTCTAAACCCAAATGTTTGGCAGATATGGTGGAACTGCAGAAAGCCAAGGAACGCAATGAAAGGCTGGATGGGGAGATTCGAGTGTTGCGGGATAGAGTTCGCTCTTTGGACACAGAAAGGAAGACTCTTATTGATCTGGCAAGAATAAATATGTTTGACATTTAATATATTTTTACCATCAATTCTTGTGGAGCTGAGTAGCCCTAAATGCAGATGTAAAAAAGATACAACTTGACACATTTATGATGTGTAAATATCACAGGTTGAACGATCTAAGATGCACCTGAATCAAGAGAGTAATGTCAATCCAGATCCCTCTCCAGCTACCCAAGATGAGATACTTCATAAAAAGTAAAGCCTCATTCCCCTTTCTTTGTATTGTCACATTCATCTCACTGCATGGTATTTCTTTACAAATATGCTGATGGGACAGTGATGTGTTGGCAGGTGTCGGAGGGAGTCTGAAGATAAGGACAGCCGCCTGCGCGAGCTGGAGAGGAGGCTGCAGAAACAGCAGCGGGAGCACGAGGAGCTGGTGGAGAGAAACGAGGAGCTGGAGGCGCTACTGGGGGAGGCACAGAATGTGGCAAAGGCCGAGCGAGAGCATCATGAATGTGAGGTGGAGGGCTTACAGAGAAAAGTGAGTTTTTATGACAGTGTTTGATTAGTCACCCACTCTGGGATGAATATGAATGATTAAACATTGAGGTGGGACCTGTTTTTATTCTAGATTAAAAGTATAGAGCAGGAGTTGCATAAGAGGAACACTAAGAAACCTGAGAAGAAAGATGAAGATCAGGTTAAAGGATCTGACCCTGAGGTAATAGCAAAACACATCTCGGACGTGCCGTGACAAGATTCCATTCTGCCTGGTCAGGACATGTTGTAACACCATACTTCTGTGCACTCTCTAAGTGTGTAGTAACATGTAATTTCACTGTTTGTTCATCTAAAGCTTAAAGGGAGCGTTCAAGAAAGACTTCAGTTCCTTGAGGGTTGGCTTGCTGAAGAGAAGGGTTGGAGGAAACAGCTTGAGGTGGACCTGTCTGTAGCCCAGTCTGCTCTTAAAAAGGAGAAAGAGGTAATTGAATTGATTTTGCATTATGCAGATGTTTAGAAGATTTGTAATAAAATGATCTGTGACTTTGAACTGACGATGCAAAATGCAAACAAAACGTAATTTCTACATCAATAGCGTCATTCTCTAAACAGATCATGCAAAGAGATCATGAGGAACTGAAGAGGTTACGTGTGGAGGTTCAGAGACTGGAGGCAGAATGTCGACAGGGCAAGATGCTTAATAAAAACCTCACACAGATTAAAGGAGAAAAGGGAATCTTGGAAGAAAAGGTAATATATAAGACCTTAAAGAAGCTTGCATGTGTTTGTGTGAATGAATTTTATTTGTAATCCATTTAATGTTGGGAACTTACCTGATGTCATGTTTGTCACTTTGCAGGTGGCCCAGTTGGAGCGTGCTCAGACGCGACTTCAAGACAACCTGACACTTCAGACAGAGAACAGTCGGGCCGAAGAGGACCTGAGAGAGAGCAGGGCACAGGTGGCAGAGCTGAAGTCAGTGGTGAAAAAGCTGAGATCAGAATTGACCCGACTGGAAAAGGAGCACAACACACTGAGGTAAGGCATTTCATTTTCAACACATTAATATTATTCAGTCTTTTGGTTTACCTGTTTTCCCCCATCTCACTGAACTAGCTTTGCTACTGTACCTTTAAGATTTATTTTGTAAAGGGAGTTAACACGGCTCATTTACAGTGGGTTAACAGACCCCATAAATAGTTCCCATACTCTATATAGTCTCTTTAGAGAAAAGCACATAATAAGATGTGCTGTGTGTGTGTTAGGGACGAGCTCATGGAGAAGCGTGGTCATGTGATGCAGCTACAGAAGGAACTCAGTGAGAAAGCCCAGGAGAGGCTCCAGACCGATGGGGACAGGGAGAGACTCCTTCTGGAGCTCCAGCATGTTAAACAGCAGCTCCAGCAGATAGCCAGACCTTCACAAGAGCACATGACCAACCGCACGCCCATCGTGGAGAATGAAGGGCTGTGTAAGGTGAGACGACATCACTTCTCCAGTACTTGCTGTCTGACTTGATGACTTGTATCTGGTGTGCTTAAGCTGTTGTGCATAAACTTTTCATTTTGCTGCTCCTTCAGCTGGCCTGTGTGAAGTCAGAGATGAGTAAACTCAACTCCACCCTGGACGAGGAGAGACAGCTGGCTAGCCAACACCTGCTGGCCCTGCAGGCCCAGATCAGTGAAGCTCAGTCGAGGGCCAAGGTCAGATCTGCTCAACAATGTCCATGCAAACACTAACAGTATAAAAACTTGCACCAAACGTTGCTATAACATTTTTATATTACTATGTGGTCATCATAGGCTCAAGACTCGCTCCTGCAGCAGAAAGGAGAGGAACACAAACAGCTAAAGCAGGACTTGCAAAGAATCCAGCACCTCTTCACCTCTGCTGAGCGAGAGCTACGCTACGAGAGAGAGAAAAATCTAGACCTTAAGAAACACAATGCACTGCTGGAGCAAGAGAAGCTCAAGGTAAATGTTTTAAAATGTTTGTTTCTATTTCAAGTAAAACTTGTCCTTTTAAATTATGCAAATCATGTAAATCTTACTGGGAAGTAACTTGAACCTCCTGTTGTTCTTCAGCTGTGTGCAGAGCTGAAGCAGGCCCAGGCCAAAGCATCCCAGCTGGAAGGAAGTACATCAGAGCAGCTGGCAGAGCTGGAGAAACTGCAGCAGAGGGCCAGAGATCTGGAGCTGGAAGTGGCTAGAAGCTCTCAGAACAGACAGACTAACAGCAGCTTGATGGAGGAACTGAATGCAGAGAGGGCACGCATGATCGCTGCCGACAAGAAGGTATGTTCAGAGTGGGAACATGGATCTGTTCGTGCAAGTGTGGCTCGAAAGTTCATAGTTCTGTGAACTCTGCAGGTTGTGGACCTGCAGCAGCAGCTCAAGAACACCCTGCACCAGCTGCGTCTGGAGGAAGCCCGTGCAGGAGAGACCAGCAAACTGGAAAGAGACACCAGAGATATGTCTGACAGCTTTTCTGCCCTCAGAGCCAGAATGCAGGAGGAGCATCTACAGAGGTCAGCTCACATCATCGGTTGAAATACAGGAAATATAATGTCATAAAAACATCTTTTTAAACATCTGTTTTCAAACAGAAAATTGCTTGAGCAGAAAGATGAGGAACTCCAGCAGCAGGTGCGTTTGTTGCGGGCGAAGGAGGCGAATCTGACGCGTGCCAACTCTGAGCTGTCTCATCGTGTACATGAGCTGGAGACTCGGCTGCAGGTGCTGGAGAGTGAACTTAACACTACCAGAGATGAGGTTTGTGCTGTAATTGATCAAAAATACAATTTTCTGTTTTGAAACCTAGTGCACAGCCTATCTAGATTTTAAAGCATGAACTGAAGGCAACAATATTATGCTGTCTTTTGAGAAACTTGATTTTGACTGCACCACTGTATGTAGGGCAATCCTAGAATGCATTTGAAGCAGAGTTAATGTCAATAAAGCTTCTGATCGGATCCCCATGTGTTCTGCAGCATAGACTCAGTCAGAAGAGCTGCCATAGGCTAGAAGAGCAATTTATCTCCTCTCAGCACGAGTCTGAGAGACTGCAAGAGGAACTCAAGCTGGTCGTTCAACAACTTGACACTAACATAAGGTAAAGTGCCATGAATAACAGTTGAATCAGGTGTGTTAGAAGAGAGAAACCCAAAATGCCTCAGACCATATTGAGAGTACACTTAAATTCAGGGAAGAAACTGATTTTCTAGCATGATGTAAAATTAAGAAATATTTAATGTTCTTTTTTTTAAAAAATATTTTCAAATGAACTAGACTTGTAAATTTATATGCACTGTTCTGCAAGGAGACACAATGAGAAACAGTCCCAGCATAAAACCAAGTTGCGCAGAGCTAAACAGATCTTCATGAAGACAGTAACCCAACATGAGCACAGGATCCAGCAGCTGGAAAATGATTTGGCTCTTGCGACAAGCCTCTCTGAAAAGGTGAGATGGTTCCTATTTTTGAGCTCTAGGACTTAAAGGTGCAATGTGGAATATTGAGGTGGATCTATTGATAGAAATGCAATATAATATAACTATGTCTTCAGAGGTATAAAGACCTTACATAATGAAGTTATGTTTTTATTATCTTAGAATGAGATATTTCTATCTACATACACCACGGGCCCCCTGTTTCTACAGTCTGCGTGAAGTTGGTCCCCACCCAGCACAAAACCTCTGAAAAATAGGCTCAATCATTTCTGCTACGTTTGTGCTGCTTCAGTTTTTTAAATATTAAGCGACGAGTATACCAGTCATTCTGAATACACACATACCCCACATGGTCCAAATTCACCATAAAATAATATTGTTTGTTTTGTATTGTGCTGGTAAAAGCTTAATTTGTGCTGCTTCTGTGTTTAAAATATTAGAAATTGATTTATAGGCAATGACGTCACCAGCACCAAAATATATTGCCAACTCGTCGCTTAATATTTAAAAAACTGAAGCAGCACAAACAAAACTTTTTACAGCACAAATGTAGCAGAAGTTATTGAGCCTATTTTTCAGAGGTTTTGTGCTGGGTGGGGGGGCCAACTTCACGCAGGTGTTTCTACAGTGTCCCTAAACAGACAAACTGCTGTTTCGTAAATGTTATCTTCTTCGGCAAAGAAGCAAAAACGTGACAACATCTTAGTCCTGTGTCAGTTTACCGTAGTGACAGGAAGGGGTATTTTCATACCCATATTACATTCCTTTTTACTGTGGAACACAAAAGATACATTTTTAGAGAACACCAGTCACCCTTTTCCATCCAATTACAAATGTTTGAACAGGTTTAAAACAGCACACTAAATACATCATTCTATAGTGTAAACTGTTTTAACTGCAGTACATAGCACTACATATACTTCACCTCAAGTGTGTGTTACACTATGAACAGGAGAAGGACTGGATTAGGACCGTGACAGAAGAAAACGACCAGCTTCTCCTGGAGAGACGAGAACTACTGCAGCGTATTAGTGAGGCGGAAGAGATGGGAAACAATGGACTGAGAACAGCCACTACCATCCAGCAGAGGTACACGTCTTATGCCCTTTTCAGCACTTGGTGAGCAAACACAGAAGAATTCTAACCCTCTTTTCTTCTGTCCTCTGAAGGGTTAAATTCCTGGAGATGGAGAATAAACAACTGCAAGACAAAACACTAACATTGGCCAATCACATAGGAATTTTAGACCGTGCTTTGAGAAATCTTAAAGCTGTGTGTACTGCTGAGGTACTGGTTTAGAAAGCAGTTGTTTTGATTCATGAAAGTGTTGATTCTTCATTATTTACTTGTGTGCATCTGTCTTAGGAGGTGAAGAAAATGTTTCCTTCTGGAGCTGATGGCCTGTTACGGACATCAACTCCAAGGTATGATCTCATCATTTCTAGTCTACCAGTGTTTAACAGCACCAGCCCAGTTCCAACAATGACACAGTAACGCTTACATTGTGATATCTTCCTGTAGTCCAATGTCTGGGCTCTGTGACTCTTGGGGAATACTGGATGCCATTCGCAAAGTGGGCGAGTCTGGAGTAAAGAGTCTGGAGATCTCCTCACCTGTGGCCATCTCACAGTCCACTGAGCTGGGTTACCTGAACGTGACCTCACCCGTGGCTCCCAACCCCAGATCAGAGCAGGAAGAAAGTCTAAGTGCCACCAGCGATGAGGGCTAAGAGACTTACAGCGTCTTTTAGAGTTTGAAAAGGTAAATCTAGAAAGGTGTCACTGGATCAGTGGGTGTTTAACTTGCACAAGATATGCTTTCTGTGGTGACTGGCAGTTTGACTGTGTGTCCTGTTTTAAATCGTTGGTTATTGTCTTAAGGTTATTGGTTCAAACCAGTTGCTTTGTTTTTGTGGCCACACCATGTACTGATGCATGTATTGTTGCACAGAAATGGTAAAACCATGATACTTTGTATGGGGTACTATGCCTGCGATTTTATATAATCTAGAAAATGATGTTCGGCCATCGCCAGCGGCCAGGATATGATTTCCTGTGGCACATGACGCCATATTTTTGTACATTTACTCTATAATAGTACAACTATAGCGAAGCACTTAAAGCACTATTAACCTGATGTTCAGATGGAACCATCTACAAGTGTTTACAACTGAAATGCACTATTGCCTTTGGATAAGTGCAAGTATTTGAAATGAAGAGTGTTTATGTCTTATTGAGATCTGGTAGAAATGCCAGCTGGTTACAGATCAATGAAGTTAAAAACCTTGTGTTTGTCCAGTGTCTGTGAATACAGAGATACAGGCCATAACTGTGTGATATGTTTAGTTCACTGTGTGACAAAAAACAAAAGCTTTATAGGCTCACTTTCTTTGTCTTTTATTTGGGATAGTTTGCTACATGAGACGTTTGCTTATGTGTAGTATATACCATGAGTATAATGATTTATTAAAATAGTCAGCCTGTGGGTATTGTTTTCTAAAGAGGATTTGGCTATTGATAAAAATGGACACACAGCTTGTTTTATTATCATAAACCGGTAGCATTATCAGCCTTGTGGTATTGCGAGTAGGGTGAATTTGAATTCTTCAATGAGTTTTTATATAAGACATTTTTTTTAGATTTTGTATGTAGTGATCTGGGAGCAATATTGTAATACCACTCTGAACTGTGGCATAAGGATGAAAATCCTGCACTTGTGCCTGTATGTTATTGTGTCCTGCTGCTATATAATATTAGGATGCAACGTTCATAAAACACACATATAGGGCTATGGTGGAATAACGGCGAAAGACATTACCGTACATGTTACACTTTGAAAGAGCATGTATTTTCTTAATAAACGGTTTCATTTTCATTGTGTCTTTTTTTATATTTATGAATAATTCTACAATCAAACCTTAAAATTCTCCAGAGACAACCCTCAAATGGTTACAATATAGGAAAACTACATTGTGTCTGTTTTTGAATCCATCACCAATACATAATACTGCATCATTAAAAAAAACATAGGACAGTCTCAGGTATAACAGTCTGAATTTAATAAACAAGATAGAGATACAAAGTGTTCTTGACATTGATATTTTCTTAGTTCGTAGTCTTGTCTGTGCATATTAAACAAAATCTTTATATGGAACCACAATGCAAGACAAAGGAAAATGTAAATTAAGTCAGGACATATATAACAATGTCATACGTGTGTTAACAGTTAATAATAATAATTAACGATTACTGTGTTCCATGCGGAAAAAAAGACGTAAGTAAACTGAATACTGAAAAACACTGACATGGAGAAAGGAAAAAGAAACCAGTCTTTTAAATGAAGGCATACATGTAAAAAATGACGAGGACGTCTAGAAAAACAATGATCAGTACTTACAGAAAAACAAATATTAATAAGCTGAGATACTAAACGGATACAAAAATGAACAATATACAGTATCTTAACCTTGCAGTTGTCACTATTCATGGATACAGGGTATATTTTATAGTAAATGTACACATTTTACTGATTTGGGGAACGTTTAAGGCTGAATAAGCCAGGATTATTAGGTAATGTATAATCTATTTCTGGCAAGGTTTTTTTGTCCTCCTCATAAAAGCACCAAGAAGGAAATTCTCATCACACTACTGGTCACATTCCCAAATGCTATTTTAAAAATTTGATTAAGTAAACCATTATGGTGTAACAAATCGGCAATATATATATAAAAGCATTTCAAAGCAACAACTTGGTCCTTTGTAAAAACAAACAAAAGCTTTAGGCAGTTTTCCAAAAATGAATGAAAGAATAAGCTTAACAAATGACTGGTATGCATGAATACAAAAGTAAATTAATGTTCTAGAGCTGCAGTGTTGTGGCCTGTCGATGTCACACAAGGACAGTAAGTACATGATCATGTATGATCAAATTTGGCAAGAATAATTTAATAGACCATGTGTGCTTTTCTTCAGTCAAACTACTGTATTACTTTTCAAAACGTCTCATCAGCACGTGTGCTAATATAAACAAAGATATCTGTTAAACATATCAGAGTTGTTAGTTTTGGATGAGCTTGACTACATTCAATGCTCAATTCTGATTGTGAAACACAAGAACTTGATTTTTTCTTTTAAATACACCATTACTCATTTTTAGTGTAACAAATTCTAAGATTTCGAATTCGACAAAGACAATTCAGCCACGAATTCGACCACTGCTATTAGATTATGGTGTACAGATTGGGTCATAATCTAAAAAGTAATGATCATGTCTCAAGGTGCTTCTGCATCACTCGTGTTAGTGGAGGAATAGAGGTTATCAGCACTTGATGTTTTGAGGTCACATGTTACGTGTGGTTCAGTTTATGACACTGATTTCATGTCACACTTTTGTTCTTGCATCATGACAAACTTCCATTTAATGGACATCATCATGATGCAATATGCCATTATATTATATTTTATATTAAAAACAATGACAAAAGGACACTTTTTTTCTCAAAATATGATTGGATGGGGTAAATTAATCTTACAGATTCCCATGGCATTGCACAAAAACCTTGACATACAAAAATGAAACGAACAAGTAAAACGTATGATGCAAAAACAAACTTTTTTTAGAGAGTGCCGTGTCTTATTGACGCTCTTATCTAAGCAAAACATTCTCAGAATTTCTCAAATTAGAGATATAAAAATAAAGAGGCAATGACCAATCAATGTCAAACATCAAATCCTAACCGCTGGTTAGGACCTCACCACAATCCTTTACTGACGCCGTGTTACAGTATACAAAACTCCAACATTCATTTTCATTATTCAGTCATGACCTAATATCCATTATAATAGGATAGAAAAGAAGCTTACAATGGAAGTACATCCATGGTAGAATAAAATATTCTGTTAAAGAAAATGTGAGGTGGAGGCAAATAAACAGCCGTCTCGCTTTCTAAAACAAAGTCGGAGCTCTCGGAGCTGCCCAAAGCGTAGCTTTCCCATTTTGAAAAACGCTCCCAATTCCACTTTGAGTCAAACCTCAAGGTTGGAAAGTGCTTTAAGAGTATCTTTGGAAGTCTCCCTTACACACATTTGAAATAAAATGAAATTCTCTCAATTGTTGCCATTAACAATTCAATCCAGAAGTTGTAACACCAAACAGGGGCAAAAACAACAGAAGACTCAACGTATTCTCTTGAGGTCTAGGGTGCTGTGCACCAACTTAACATGGCCTTCTTTTTTCTCGACGGAAGACCAGCGCGTTAACGAAATACCTTTTAATGGAAGAAAAACGAGTCAGGAAGCTCAGATGAGTGATATGCGGATGGGTATGCCGGGAGATTCTGTTCTCTGTGGTGAATGATGACTTACGAGATGCTCCACCACCGTATGTTTAGACATGTGCTTCATAAGGTAGGTCTCCTAAAAACCAGAAGACAGCGATATAACCACACTTTCAAAGCGATAGCTGAAGTTGTGATGTGTGGAGATGTAAGAGTACTCACAGAGGTGTATGCGCGGCCGCACATGCTGCAGCAGTAAGATTTCGCGTTTTTGACGGCGTGTGCTGAGAGATGGATCTGTAAGGAGGCGGAGTCTGTGTAGGCCCGGTAGCAGTTCGGACATTTGTATGGCTTGTCTTTGTTGTGTTGTCTCTGGTGAGACTGAACAGGGAGAACATTAGGGACTTGAAACCAAACAACATGAGAAAGTCAAGTTAAAAAAAAAAGTTCTCACCTGTAGGTTTGAGAGTTGTGTGAATGCCTTTTCACATCCAGGCTGGGCGCATTTATACGGTCTGTCACCAGTATGAATCCTTAAAAATAAATACACACTTCATCACTACAAATCTAAACCAGCTCTAGTTTCCAGATGTGTAGATCACTTCAAAACGGTTTACCTGGTGTGTTGTTGGAGGTGTGATAACTGGCGGAAGGAGTTCTCACAGTATGAGCAGTGATAAGGCTTAATGCCTAAGTGAATGCGTAAGTGCTGTGCGAGGTACGAGGCGTTGGCGAAGGACTTGGAACAGTGAGGGCACTTATGAGGTTTGGCCTCCGTGTGAGACTTGGAATGAATCTGCATCTCCGACTTGTTGAAGAAAGTGAGCGGACACACTTTACACCTGCATGACACGTGAGTACAGAATTACATTCGGAAAATGACCGTCACGCCACCTTCGGCTGATGAGAAGATTTTTGAAATAAAATGAGTTTAAACCTGTATGTTTTTCCTTCTTTAGCAATGGTAACTGCCTGGTCGGGACCTGAGGCCAGAAGCGGGTAAGGTAACACCAGAAGGGGGCCCGTGTTGTTCTCTGCTTTAATCTTCTTGCGACCCCGTGGAGCTTTAGGCTGTTGTCCCAACATCCCCACTAGGCTTCCGCTCTTAACGTACTCCATCCCAGGAGCGCTGGCCAGGCCGGAGATGGTGTTCATGGATGGTGCTCCACCCAAGCGGTTCTGACTGCTGGATGTCGGGGTGGTGGGCGTTATGGCCTCGGAGGTGTTGTGGCTCTCTGTGCGGGATGACAAAGTAAGACCTGTATAAAACAGCATAAGAATGTTATTACTGCACATGAAAGAAACACATTTGTGTTTATACGTGTATGTCCACCTGAGCGATGGTTTATTCGGGAGACTTGATCCATTGCTTGCCGCATGTGCCAGTCTTCCCATAATCCCTTAGTCTTTATGTTCGACTTGTCATCAATGTTCAGATCTAAATTTACGTAGTAAAAACAGTCAGTGAGCGAGCGCATGCGTAATATTTGATCACACTACTACAAGGTGTATGAATACCTAAAACGGTGCTGGATGCTGGGCGGGCGTGCAGGGCGATGTCAGGCTGAGAGGAATTGTGGGCCTGAAGACCCGGCAACTGCTGCAGCTTGGGGATAGACATCACATGTTGTCCCCCGTCTGAATTTGCCACCAGCAGGGTTTGCTGAGAGGGGACAGTGGTGGGTGGCAAATGCGGAGGTCTTATCTTCTCTGCCATCAGCTGCTCTTTGATCTTGTCGATCAGAACCAGGTTATCCAGCTGTAAAAAGCCATTGGTTACATTTGAAAGGGCATTATGTGGTGACGCACTGTACCGACATGGGGGAAAATTTGGAGGGGAACTTTCGATAAGCCCTTTGCTAAACTGCAAACATGCCTATGACATTTCTATTTTTCTATCATGCTTTCTGTCACGAAAAAGAATCTCGAGGTACTATGATTTCATGTTTCATTATATAATCACTGATAAAACTATTTGTGGCTAGGAACCATTACAATGAAATATTTCCTCCCAGGAGAAAGCTAGTACAGGTCGAGAATCTCAATATTATTACTACTTAAAACAAAATACTCACTTGACCAGGCATAGAGGGAGGAGGTGGCCAGAAATATGCATTATTGAATCGGGGCTCAGCCATCCTTCTAATAAAAACATAATAAGTGTCAAATATTACCACATGTAGTATCTTAACAACTTCAAATCAACAACAGAAGTACTTACATAAGTTCTAAATAAAAGAATATCTGTTTATTTATGTAAATAAACAAGGGTAGTTGACAAACATACTGTACATGTGTCCTATGGTGTGACATTGCAACATTTAGAAAACAAAGACTTTTGCACAGTACTGTATATTTTGGTACATGTGATTTAAAGGGGAAAAAGCACACTAGTGATGCTTGTAATTCAGTATCTATAATGTAAAAGTCTTCATTTTACAGTTTTATTGACCTTCCTTTAACACTCACATTTATTGGAATGTATTTAGTCAAAGTCAGCTTTATTGTCAATTCTGCCACATGTACAGTACATACAAATGGAGGATTGAAATTGCGTTACTCTCAGACCCTAGGTGCATACAGATAACATAGAATAACAAATATAAAAAAAAATATCAAATTACAGATTAAGTATGTTTTTATTTAATAAGCAAATAGCAAATTTGAGAAGATAAACCCATAAAAGTGAATACTAAATACTGCAAAAGGGTATTTCTCTCTTTGTTGATGACTGTGGCTATTTACAATTTTTTTATTTTATTTACAGTTTTACTGTAACTGCAGTAGAAATAACTGCAGCTAGTTTTGTATATTTTAAAGTTTTCAGAATTTTAAGTCTGACTCGAGTCGAACTTGAGTTGTGGTAAATGTTTCTATTTAGTAAAGTTGTGTGAGCTAAAAGCACTGCACCACACGAAATGTTTTTTTTTTTTCATTTCTCAAAACTCAAACATATATTTAAGCATGAGCAATTGTTTTAACTACACGCGAGAAAAAAAAACATACTTTTAAACTAAGAGAAAAAAAACAGTCGAGAAACTTTTTCGTGTTTCCCTCTACATCAGCTGCACAGTCAGTGTTGCTCTTTGACGGACACCGATGCCGATTCCTGCAGTTAAAGCAAAAACATTTCAGACAAAAGAAAAAAAACAAAAATGGCAGCCTGTTATATTTTCATAAGGAAGGGCGCCATATTCTGCAGACCCCAAAATTCACACTCGGTCGGTTTTTTATCTGATAGTAAGCGATCGCTCAACGAGATGTTTGTGGTTATGTGTGTGTTTGTTTATGAAGGCTAGCACCTTTGAATTGCCCGGCCCCCCTTTGAAAAAAATGACACTTCCTACAATCATGCCGTGCGAAATGCCTTACAATCGGCGATTGTGATTTCCCATCATCCACCGTTCCGACTGCTATATAACAGCTCTCGAACAAACATATACACAGATGCATGCACAATGCATTTACGATATGAAATGTATATGGTTATATTCCGCTTTTTGCAACCTGTGGTGATCAAAGGAGATAAATCGCCGCCCGTCAGACAGTTATTCGTTCTACAATGCAGAATGTACATGATGACTCAGTGCGGGCGAACGTAAAAAAACGACATGTGGGCACAAACCTTTTGTAGCGGTCGCAGTGTGTTTTTCTTTGCAGGAGATGCTTTAATAGAGCAGAAAAGAGGCTGGATGTTCTCTATGCGCCTCCAGATAGCACAGCTTCCGGGTCAGCCTGTTCACTTCTGGGTACTGTACACCAAAATCTCTCATTTTAGCAGCAGGCTTGCATTGCTTGCGACTCCGGTCTCGCGCAGACACGGAGTGCTTAGGTTTTGGGTTGCTGCATTTCTATTGCTCGTGCACGTTTTGTCAGAGATGCAGAAGCAGGCATGGATGACACTTGGAATCGAAACCTCTCTTGTTAAAAGAAGTTACAATGGTATTTTAAATTAAGTACAGTTGTCCAAGTACAGAACTTATCGCTACGTAGTGTTTTAGTCACCATGTGGTTATCATTCATTTCCATGTTTATTCTGAAATTAAAATGCAGATGCAGACCAATACAGAGACCACATTGAGCGCTACCTAGACCAATATATGACCGTCAGTGGTCTTGTGGCATATGAATCTATTGTTTTTGCTTTGCTGCAGTAGAATTTAGAATTCAAGTCAAAATATTGTCAGCATTATGTAATATTGATGTCTTACCTAAATAGCCTATACAACACTATAAAAAGTTGTTCCCCACTGGATGTCACTGTTTCAACGTGTAGTGTGTTCTTTCAGTGTTTTATCATTATGTTGTTGTTTTTTGTAATGCAAATAATAAGAGTGCATATACACAAGGTTAATTTGATATATTTTGTATGACATATGTAAAGAAACCTGTACACCACCATACCACATTGATTGGTGTTACGCGTTTTCCTGTTTCTCATCTCTCACATTTCCTTATATCTTCCACTTAAAGCTCTGGTTTGCTTGCTTAACTTCCTGTGTGAAGAGATGCTGTGTGACAGTAAGACATGAGGTGAAAGCTACAGATGCTGACATGTAGTAGATTTGGATGATTCTTTGTCTTTATCAAGTTATAGATCCACGAAATCAAATGCTGTTATTTTATCATAACAATCCTTAATAATTCCTGAGCTGAAACGGAACCAGTATTTGATCATGACTGTGTCTACATTGTGTCTTAACTTGGTAAGTATTCTACCAGTTTTTAACAGCTTTGTTGACATGACCATTGCTGAGGCAATGTTTTGCTACAATAATTTCTATTTTCCTCATAGAGTTATTACTGTATATTTATTTTTGAGAAAGCATTTCAGCTTTGTAAACTATAGACATAAAGCCTGTTGTTATAGCTATGGTTAGGTATTGGTAGATTATTAATCGAATGATTTATTGATATGTACTATATTTAGCTATACTTTATGAATAATTCAATATAATCAATATCCTTGGACATATTCTTATGTAGGCAAATATACAGTAAATGTTTTTGGAATATTATTTAGTTACTTAGTTTTTGTGTGTGAAATCATCATCTCTAAAGTTCATGTTCAACTATTGAAAATTGGGAAAGCTTTTTGAAACACATTTATTGTGAAAGGGTTGTATATCGTATCCATTGACCAGGGTATTTCATGGATTAATGCAAATAATGGTTACCAGACTACACACAGGTCTCATGTATAGGATGAGAATTTGTGAGAACTTTGAGAATTACGATGAAAAACATTTGAAGGAATTTAACTGGCTTGTATTTTTTAAGATTTTAAGATCTTTTTTTTTTTTAGGAGTTTTTGCTGTCTAATTTGATCAAAAGTACTCTCACTTTTCTCTAAAACATCCAACCTGTTAAACACTGTTCTTCAAACAAGCTGGAAACAGGATTTTGCTGTGCATGACTTTTTTCACCTCAATTTTACGAGTCACAAATTTGATCAATTTCTAGTACTAACCACTACTAACCACTTTTTCAAAACCTTGGTTTGGCTCGCAGACGATATATTATAGACAAAATATAACTGCAATGTTTGTTATTTTTCACAGTACAAAAATGATATTTTAACACCTATAACAATGGGTGTTAATATTATTATGTCCAAACTATATTTGTATGATATAATTTTTGTACAGCTATAAAAATCTTTAAACCACCAGATGTGATACATTTAAACTGTCCTTTGAAAATGCCATATAATGTATACAGTATGCTACTGTTTCTTATAGTTGATTGTATGAAGACTGTTGCAAGGTTTTTATCAGAAAGGATTTATTTTCTTTGGTGTGGTTTACCTGGATCCTGAAAATATTGGTGTCTTAAATGTATTTGTTTTAAACAAAATGTGTGATTTGTCAATGAAGATGTCAACTAGAAAAGCTTTAATTTGAATAAAATGTGATCCGCATTTTTTAAGATATGAAATATTTCATATAAAAACCTCGGTCAACCTCTAAAAACAGCTCTTTTCTTTTAAATATGAAAATGTCTCTAATGTCTCTTTACATAGCCTACGTTATTAAATGCATGTTTTATTTCATGACCATTATTATGATTTTATTGCAGATATTCATACTGTCTGTAACCTCTCAATGCCAAAGTAAAAACATCATTGACTGTCCAGCAGGTGAGTTTTCAAGAAATACTAATGAAACCACAGGAAAACCCATAAAAGATCCACCTCCACCTTCTTGGCATAAATATAAATTTTTAAAGCATATTTTACAATAATATTTTTTATTTTAAAAAGTAAAAAAAATTCCCTGCTTTTTTATCAGGATTTTACAAAAACGGACACAAATGTCACAAGTGTAAGGACGGTACTTATACAAATTTTAACAATTCAATGTCATCTTGTGTGGATTGTGTATCATGCGACAGTCTAGGTAGGTTAAACATCACACAACACTCAGTTAATGCCTGAAATTTTTTAGTTACTTTTATGTAGTCATAGAAATGCAGTTTATGTAATTATTAGCATTTTAATACAATATGGTCAAAACCTACAAAATTATCTGAATAAGATGTTTAAAGGAGTGCCCTGGTTTTTACAGCTGATCAAACAGAAGTTACACCTTGCACATCAACAGAGAACAGAGTGTGTGGATGTAAACCTGGATATTTTAAAATCGATGAGACTTCATCTTCATTTTTTTGTGAACGCTGTGACAAATGCCAAAACTGCACAGTTTGTAAGTATCACTAAATGTATACACTGTAAAACATATATGAAAGACTTATATTATGGATGCTGAGCAGAACCTTTTGTGGACATTAAAAAAAATCTATCCCTCAGGTATGAGCTGTAGAGATAAATGCAACAAACAAAACCGAATTACAACCACAACATTAGTTTGTAAGGTTGGCTATTTTAAGGGTGATGGAGAGTGCCAGGAGTGTACAAAGTAAGTGGTTTTACAATTTAAGCTTCTTTTATCTGTACAAATCTATACACAGTATGTAGTGAATTCATTGGTAAATAATGGAATATGTCAAGAACAAAATTTTTTTAAAGATTTGGTTTGATTATTTAACACTTTTAGCATGTAGGTTATTGGGTTGTGGCTTTCCTGTGCAAAGGTTAACGCAAGCATCAGAATTTCCTGTATTTCTGATAATTGTCCTTGCTAAACATTCACCCAAAATACAGCTACCGATTATGTCAGTTTCCAGCACACCTAAAAATAACATTCATTCTGTTAAAAAAAAAAAACTTTCTAGATCAATATTATTTTATGTGGTTACATTTTCACCAGCACCTAAAACAGTGTAATGAGCTCAAACTACAAATTAATTATCATTATAATCATAATAGATGTTTTTTTCTTTGACCTTTCAGATCTGGCTGTAAGAACGAGGCATGTAAATCATTTTGTATTAAACAAGGTAACATAATTATAACATCCTAAAGCATCCATGCTTAAGTAGAAATATTATTTGAATACGCTATAATCTTAAAGGAATAGTTCACCCAAAAATGAAGATGTCATCAGTTACTTGCCGTCTTGTCATTTTAAACCTGTAGGACTTTCTTTTGCAGAACACAGAAAGTTGGTAACCGAAAAACGGCACTACCCAGTCACTTCTATTGTAAACACAAAACTAAGTCAATGGGTACTGCTGTTGTTTGGTACCAGTATATTTTAAAATATCTTTTGTGTTTTGCAGTAGAAAGAAATTTGAAATGACAAGAAGATGAGTAAATGATGACAGAATTTAGATTTTGGGGGGAACTATCCCTTTAAAGTAATAGTCTTATGAGTAATATTACTTACATGGTGTTTGTTTTGATGTTGTGTGTTTTTTAGATGTAAAATCTCATCCGGACCTGCTTTTGCTGTTGTCTTTGATAATTGTGGTCATATTGGGCAGTCTTCTGTGTCGTCTTTTCATATGGTTCTGTAGACGGAGAAGGTTTTGCTGGCAAGTAAAAAACTGGCTTGTTTGCATAAAGGTTCAACCAGGTATGAATCCATTAACATGCACTTTATCATTTGTGTCATTTTGGGTTTTGAGATTTTCTATCCTAATATAGCAAATATTGTATGTATTGTATGTATAATATTGTGTTGTAATGCAGTAAATTTGATCTTTCTTTATTAGATCAACCTAATGACTTGTTCAACATTCCTTTAACAACGGTTTGTGTTTTCTGTAATAATGTTTTTCTTTATGTAAAATGACATTTTTTGATGACAAGCATTGTTCTGAACAGTCATTTGTTTATACTTAAAGGTGAGAAATGACTCAGCCTGCAATGAAGCCACCCCCAAACCTTCCTCTCCAGCTCCAGTGACCAGCCATCCACAATGCATCTTTAATGGAGATTGGCAGAGCATCATGACCCCTTTGATTACATCAGGAGACCCAAAATGTAATAGAAAAATTTTAATATATAAAACATCATTAAGTAGGAAGTATTGACTATGTTTAACATACTAACTGGCAATTTAATCTCAAGAGTTGTATAGAATTTATAGTCTTTCCTGTCAGCTCTGAGTCTTATCCATTTGTCAATCACGTACTGTAGGCGAGTTAGAAATAACGTGTTATGTGATCATAGACAAAGGACTTCTAAGAATTTTCTTATCAGATAGGCAGTGGGTTCCAGCTTCTAATAAATCTCATGCGTTCGGTAGTGTCCCCGAATAGGCTACAACCTCACGTTTAAAGGACGACATTAAAGCTTGCAGATTAAATCATGCTGATAATTCTCAAAGTATGGGAGGAAAACGACATGGGTTTATTGTATAAGCTAATAGGAAATACCTTTGAAATTTATTATGACTCGGTAGGCAGAGCCCAACCTTTCTTTAGTGTGAGATGTTTCGATCAAATATGAGCAGTTATCATTTTTTTGTAGTGTTAGTAACATTATGAATTGCTTTCATTTTGACGTTTTTAGTATTTTAAATTATAGTTCAATTTTTTGCTATTTTGTTTTGTGCTTTTGTCATTTATTTATTTTAAATACTACTATATATTTTTCAGTTCTAGTTTTAATGTCATTTTTTAAATGTATTTTCAGTTAATATTTTTAGTGATTGGACTTAAAATTTATTTCAGGTTTTTTTTTGCCGGGGGAACATTTAACACAATCTCACGGCAAAAACTTTACCATTGTATCTCATTCATACATTTTAGTACGATTTGCTTTTGCTTCAGTGACTGAGGTTAGGGGTGGGGCTTCAGTATTGCTTTTTCTAGTAATTGTACATTTTTGTACAAATCACAACGCACGACTTCATCCGAATAAACCACCTCGTAAAATAGTAACGAATTCCTGTAATTTAATTCGATTTTATTTATATAGAGCTTTTTACAATGTGCATTGTTCCAAAGCAGCTTTACATGAGAAAAGACAAAGAGAAGAAAAAAAAACACAGAAAAAGGTAGAATACAATATAAGATCAGGTTAACCCTGACAGTGTTTACATAACACGTTTTATTACCTTTCACACACTCTTAAGCATTCCATATAATGTGAAGATCAAATCTCTATGGTTTTCCCCAGTGATGCAGATACTGCAGAAGGAGTTGTGGCCAGCACCAGTGCTCTACACTATCATAAGAGAGATCCCTGTGCAACGTTGGAAGGAGTTTTTACGACTGCTTTCTGTGTCCGATGACCAGATAGCACGAATTGAACTGGAGGCAGGCCCATCCTATATAGAAAAGCAGTACATGATGCTTCGTCTGTGGAGCCAGAGCGGCGGAGCAAAGCTGGAGAACATCTACTCGACGTTACACTACATGAACATGTCAGGCTGTGCTCAGGAACTGCAAGAAAAGTTGGAGCAACTGCAACTTTCAAAGTGTGAAATCTTAACCTCATCTCAAGTGTGAAAGCTACGTTTAAATTTTGCAAACATTGCTGTAGACGATTTCAAAGCAACAACATGAACAAATGTTACTGCGCATGCACGCTTTGGTGGCCCAAACGTAACTTCCGGTACACATTTGCAAAGATTTCTGATAGCAAGCAAAAGGAATAACAAGTAAATAACATTAGCTAGCAAGTTAAAATTATGTCTAGTCAGTATTATTTTGGATTACCAGCGGAGGAACCATTACTTGGCTTAACTTAAATGTAAAGTTACACAACCCATTCAACAAATGGTTTATTTAAAAAAGTAATAGTCCTATACAATAAAATTCAACAAATTATTTATTTAATGCAATTATTATACAATAAAAAATTATTATATATATTAAATAAAATATAATGGTTATATTATTAACCAATAGCCAGACCAATCAACAAACACAGACCGGAAGTTAACTTTGGGCCAGGCGTGTGCATCCAATGAACGTCTATAAACTTTATGCTTTTGCACTCATAACTAACAATTTACTATAATAAAACAAATCTAAGTTATTAAGAGCCATTCCTATGTGATGTTTCAACAGTTCTATGTATTAAGTGATGATAATATTTGTATCACAGTCTACTGTACAAATGTGAATATGTAACTGAATGGGTCAAAGTTTAAGATGATAAGCAAAAAACATTGTAAAAAAATGTAGCCTATGTAGGCTATGTATTTACTACTATAGACTCTAATGGTTTTCAGGATAAACACCGGTGCTTAAAGTTTATCATAAGATCTTAGTCATATGAAACATGTCCATGAATATCTTGTGTATTATTTTATACTCATCACCACAGTGTATATTTTGTTTTTTTCTTAATAAATCTAAGGTGATACTGTGGAGTGAGTAGGCTATGGCTCAAATCTTGACAGTAAAGAGATTACACATTCTTTGGAAAGTGTGACAGGAAAAGTGTTTGCAGTGCTGCACACACAGAGAAAAGTACTGACATTAAGTTTGCTGAATGTCAGCACTTGCTTACTGAGGCCTCTGAACTATACCGAAGGAAATTCCCCTCCTTTTGAGGTTCATCTGATTTCTGTTTAAACCTCAGTGTACATCAAAAGCATTTTGAATCAGGCCTTTTGTTTGTTTTTGTTTATCCTTCTTTCCGTGTGGCCAGTATTTCGTTGTTTAGACCATAATGGCAAAAACTCCTGATTCTGGTCAGTTTTTGGAAACGTATTTTCTGTTGAAAATATAAAGAGTCATTTTGATTTTCCAAATAGGCTAGTAGCCTACATCGAAATGATGTCGAGTTCCAGAAAAGGGAAGCGGGTGGAGTTTGTCGTGTCCATAGCAACCGGTGAACGCCTGTTGCCTGCAGCGCGTGCTTTCTGTAGTCAAGGCTTTCGGATTTTGGATGTGATAAAGTAACTAAACAGGTGACTGAATAGAGATACCATAAAGTTTTGTCATTTAGCTTGCTAAGACATTGTTATTGTGTCGTGTGTAGCTAGTTAGGCCTACTATTATTTTTATATCTGGAAGTTAACGAGCATTTATAGAAAACTTTGAATTGCGTCGTTGAGGCGTTGTTTTTAAGCTGCAAACGCGTTAAAATTATCCCAACTTTAATAGTTTAACTTGTTTTACTTAATGTTAATGTGTTATTTGTTTGGACTTATATCGGCTTTCACTCATGGGGTCGGCATATTGAGTTTCAGTAGGCTCGTATTCGTCACCTGGTCAGAAGTGATGCTTTTCTTTAAGTAGACGGTCGATTTTTACCGATGTTTAAAATAAAGCCATATTATTATTCGACAAGGACAACATATTTCTGACGTCACAGAAAATGTTTTAAGTCAAGAGCGTGTACAGTTTCCTCTCACAGGTGAGTAAAATATTGTAGGCTAGGGAAGACCAGGGACAGTTGTAACAGGGGACGGTTGTCTATTGACGAAACCTCAGTTGAATTTTGTACCATCTCAGTTTATATAAATGTATTTATTTGCTATTTGTTTGCATTTAAACATTCTGTATGTTATTAATAAAATTAAAAAAAACGAAGTATGCTTATTAATGATGTACTTTTACTTTAAGTTGTTCGAGGACCTTTGTGGAGGAAATGTTATCCAAATGTAAATAGCATCACAGAGAAAAGAGATGAATGGCATCCATAAAGAAGCAGCTGAACTGTGCAGAGAGGGCGATAAAACATTGTTTTCTGGACATCCTGGAAAAGCTGCAGCTCTGTACACCTGTGCTTTCCGAAACAATGCCGGATCAGCTGTGGCACACATGCGAGGCCTCGACCCGTCCCGCTTGGAGGAGGTGATCTCGACGCTGGAAGCCTGGCTTGAAGGAGTTTCCCCTAACTCAACTGAGTGCCTTAGCAAAGGTCTCGTGGCTGTATTTTTGTCCACATTATGCCCCAATAATATTTCTGCATCTGTTTTTAAAATGGAGTCTGTCCTGCAGGGAGCAGGTCATGGCTCGGATGAGATCTTTGCTCGGTGCTCCACTCTTTTAGAGGGAAAACAAATGGCCAAACCCGGAGGCCAAACGCGGTTAGTTCTGGAGCTAACAAGAGCATTGGCCTGCTTGCTTTCAGATCTGCGAAATCCCAAAGGTCCTCAGCTCTATCTGCAAGCTTTTCATGGAAATAAATCAGAAACCATTCGACTTGTTAAAGAAAGACAAACACAGCATGTGCCTGTAATGATTAAAGCCTTTTACCAGCAAATGTCTCAGAGATATTGTATTTTCAGTATTAACCGCCAATCGGAAAGTTCACTAGAGAGTGAACACATTGATCCCCATACAGCAGTTGAGTTTTTGCTTGCCCTTTCGCAAGATGATATCCAAGTAAGAGAGCTTCAAGCTGCAGTTTTGTATTCTTCAGGAAGGTTTGTGGAAAGTGCAGATGCTTTAACCCTGGCACTTCAGCTAGATGACCCACAAACAAAGATGAACACATTTAATGGCCATGTGGAGCATTCTGTGTCACCCGAGAAAAGAACTTGGTTTTTGGTGGGCCGAGCAGCCGCCCATTTCTCAGCAGGCGGGCGAGCAGGTGAAGTCTGCAAAGACCTAAGTGATGCTTTTGCACTTCACCCAGCGGCCGCGAGACAGCAGTTCCAAAGCCTTTTCTCTGACAGTGACATCGGAGTGTCCGCTTGCATCCAACTACGTCAACAGGCAGAGAAAGGTGTGTCAGAATTTCGAGAAGCTGTTCTCACAAGGCCCGACCTGCGCTCGACCAAAGGAGTAGAGTTGTTGGATTCTGTTATCGCTCAGTTGCGAACTCTCTGTCACTTGGAGTCGGGCGGAGGAGGTAGGGAACTCCGCGTGCGTTTGGCAGATTGCCTCCTTATGCGTGGGGAACATAGAGAAGCCCTTTCCATAAGTAGCCAGCTATCCGCCGCAGCCCCGGCCCAGCAAAGCTACCAGAACACGGTGCAAGTTCTCCGAGGGTTTTCCCACCTCTTCACCGAGGACCAAAAAAGCGCTCTGGAGGATTTCCAGGCTGTGATTGAACACAACACTCCTCATCCACCCAGCTGCGTGCGTGCACTATGTGGTAGGGGTATCATCCGTATGATGGCCGGATCGCACTACCTGACCGCTCTGGATTATATCACCGCTAGCCGGTTACAGTTGCAGGACACCGCTTTAACTGTGAGGTGCCTGGTACTGTGGAATTACCGCGGTTTGCTGTGCACCGTGTTGCTGGAACAGGGTCGAGCTATACTTGAGGGAACCGGCGAGCAGAAAGCTGACTCAGATCCCAGAACACAACAGGAACACGAGCACGGCAACAACTATGAAAGGTAGACGTGGTTCTCAACGTCTCGCTATCTCTGTTGTCTTTTATCTCTTATTTGGTTTCCTGTGCTTGCTTCAGGACTGCAGTTGGTGTGCACGCTCTTGCACTTCTCCTAACAGAGCTGCAACCCGGTGCAGATGGACCTCAGATTCTCACAGCAGATGCTCTGTACCAGCTGGGTCGTGTGGAGGAGGCCTACCGGCTTCTTCTCAACATTGAGCGCACAGCTCCGCGGCCTCCTATTCTGGCCCGCCTCGCTATACAGCAGCTGCATCGTGGCTTCCTTTATGATGCCTATCAGGTTGCAGGGTTTCTTAAGCAGAAACACAAATTTAAACACAATTTTAAAAATACTTCCATGACAATAATATTAGCCCTGTTGTTTTGTCGCCTTTATATCTGTTGTCCTACAGCTTTTGAAAAAATTTATTCATTCTGGAGACACAAGCTGTCTGCGCCCACTTCTGTCTGTAACATCTATGCAAGACAGAGCCCTTCTAGAAAATCATTGTCACACTGCCTCAAAACGCATTCTGTGTGGCCAGCAAGCAGAAACTGCCATACGGGAAGCTGTGGCCTATTTATCCATCGCCATTATGGCTTCAGGTATATGTTAGAAATATGTTATTTATAATTATAAATAAATAAATTATAATTTTACAGGGAAAAAACTATAGTAACATGATTACATGAATCTATGTAACACTTCATGTATTACAACATAGAAAAAAGTGCAGTTTTATGCTTACAGGAATTCACCTCACTGATTTTATCTAAATGACGTAATTTCTGTTCTGTGATAACACAGTGTCCCCTTCAGCTCTAATATTTGTTGGAAATGTATTTTTTTTTTTTTTAAATATTGGCTTTCTGGAATTGATTCTCAGGACTTTTTTAAGCTCATCAGTGAATAGAATTAAATATTTTTATTGTTTTAGTTAGCTCGATTTTTAGTTGTTATTACTTGATATACATAGGCTAACTTAATACAATATATTACTTAATACAAAACAAGCCAACTGCAGTTTGATATTACTTTGAATGCACAATGAAATAAAAAATGAAGTTACCTGTTTTTGCAAATGAACTCTTGATATATAATGTTAGATAAAATAAATAAAAATCTCTAGGTTTATCCCCAAATTAAGTTTGCCAAAGCTATGTTTATATCTTACTGTGATTCGCTGCATGCAAGTCTCATAAATCAGTTAACAGAAGTAATACAGTAAATATAGAAAATGTAACTTAGAAACTTGCTGATTTTAAAGCTATATGTCAATGAATTTAACTGACTATTCCTTAGGTGGTGGAGCAGTAGATTCACTGCTGGAGAGAGCAAGATGTTATGCTTTACTGGGCCAATGGAAGACGGCAATCTTTGACTATACTACCATCCTAAAGGAGCACCCAGATCATGTGCAGGCTTTGTGTGGAAGAGGATTCACTTATCTTATGCTTAACCAGCAGAAGGTATAGTAATACTTATAGAGACTTTTCTTTCGCCTTCACTATAGACGGTTTCAGCGGCAACAACATAAACTAACGTTATGTGGCCCAAACTTAACTTCTGAAAGACCTCCCCCAAAGAATGAATAACTGTTGAGTTGTTTTAAGTTAATTTAATACAATTAATATACTAATAATATAAGTTAAAATTTAAATAAATGGTTATATTATAGCCAGACACAGACCGGAAGTTAACATTGGGCCAGCGCATGCGTCCGATGAAACCGTCTATAAGAACCGATTAATTGTGAGAACTAACTATAGCTTTCCTGTAGCTCAACTGGCAGAGCATGCCAATGCCAAACTTTTGGGTTTGATTCCCATGGCATGCCCACATACTCATTAAATGCCCAGCTTGACTGTATTGTGACTCTCTTTATAATAAAGCATGTGTAAACTCTCATTGTAATTCTCTAGGAAAGCACTCAGGACATATTGGTTGCCCTTCAGTCTGATGCTGAAGAGGTCACTCGGAGCATGCTGTCCCTTAAAGACAAAGCTCGAAAACTCATTAGTGAATGGTTGGGCCAGCATTGTCGCAACAGCATTGCAGAGATTCTATTGGCCAGCCCTGTACCCTGCAGGGAGGAGCATCTCCGAGAGGCCTTTTTAATTGGTGGAGCGCTAATGAACACTGACTGCAGGGAACCCAGGTGGCACCTCTTGTACATAGACACCCTATTTGCCAAAGGTGAGCAGGACAGAAGATTTAAATGTCATTCCTATAGAAAACAAAGCATGTAACTTATATATAATAAAATGTTGTTTGGTCTGATGTTTATAAAGGGGAGGTAAATGCTGCAGGTGCACACCTGAAACAGGTGTTTGGTCAGGAGCCTAGGGATACCACAGCTAAAGCTAGGTGGGGTGTGGTAAAGGCCTGGCACCAGAACTACAAACTGGCAGCAGACTATTTGAGTGAGGTGGCTGAGAAAGAACCAGCAACACTGGACTTTCTGATCGGTCTTCTGCAGCCATCTCAAAGGAAACGAGTGGCACAGGTAATCACAAGTGCTGTAAAATATGTAAACAAACAAATATTTACACACACATTTCTACAGATAATGCCAGGTATTTTTATTTGCCTTTCAGGTAGCATCTCAGCAAGCCAGCAGTGTTTCTCAAAGCGGCCAGTGGGAACATGCTTTAGCCCTGCTGACGCTGGCAGTACGAGCAGTCAATGATAAGAAGCTTCGCTACCTCAGGCAGCGTGCGGCCTGTCTGGCCCACCTGGGCCTTCATGAAAGGGCTGTGTCCGATCTAGACAAAGTCATTGAAGGTCACAGTGATGACAACGGTGAGGAACGTACGATCTGGACAGAGGACCTTTGTCGCAGAGGCCGCAGTCTCCTGATGTGTTTTCGCGAAGAGTCCGGCTTACAAGACTTTACTCAAGCCCTGGACCTGCACGAGGAACAGGCTCTGCAGTGTGTGGAGGCTGGACCCGGAAGACAACGGCTTGCTGAACTGTTTCTGCGCTTTGCCCTGCAGCACTACGGAGAGCAGCAGCTTGACAAAGCTTGGCTGCTGACAGAGAACGGCCTTAAAGTAGAGAGCGATCACGCAGAACTACGTAGGCTGAGGGCAAGAATTAAAAGAGAGGTCTCAGGTCCATGTACAGTCCACTAGAGATTGCACGTAATGAGATGATTCATTATGACAGCTGAAGGAAAGTACCTTGATGATGATGAGAATCACAGCTATGGGTCTGATCTACTAATATCTATCAGACATAGATATTAGTAATCATTTATGATGACTGAATGGGTCAAAATTCCACCAAAATGTTTAGAATTTTTGTTTAGAATTTATTTTTTGATTTCTACTCTATTATATTTATATATGCTCTTTATTGACTGTATTTTATTACATTTAAAATGTTTGATATGGTTTTGTCTGACATGTTCTTGTACTTGTATTTTGTGATTGTAAAAGGCATTTTTAAATGTGGGGATTCAATAAAACCAATACAATTCCAGTTGTAACCATTAAGTTCAATAGAATTTCTGTGGTGGTTTCTGTTGTTTTTATAGTAAGGGACAGGTATGAAGTAAAATTAAAATCTTTTGTTACAGTATCTTGCAGCCCTGTCCACTGCCTGAGAACCACTCATTTAAAAGTTACGTGTGTCCACAAGAGAGTACCACTTGACCTGGTTGTCTTGATGTAAATCCCCTCTTCTGTCATCTGAATGAAGACACAGAATAACTCTTTAAAAAAATCTAAATGTATGTATTACAATCTGTACTAAACATTTGAATTACTAAAATAAGACGGACCTCATTGGTTTTAATTGAATGTGAACAAAAAAAGGTGAACCAAAGTAAATTTTATGTTGCCTGTTGATTTAAAAAGAAAATTAATTTAAAAACCTTATAAAAATCTTAAAAATATTTTATTAAAAAAAAAAAAAAGATAGTTGTTGTTAAACGGCATGTTAGCTGCAATACAATTTTCATTGGTCATATTTTATGCCTCAAATTTTCTCTTTTTTGGGCATAAACAGCAAATTGTACATTTGAATGAAAGAACTGTCTGGTACGTCATGCATTTTTCCCAACAAAATGGATTTTAATGTTGTCATGTGTGTAGGTGCAGAAAGTGTGTTGGAGCTGAATGGAGATCTTTACGTTCCAGCTTTGCAACTGCGTCATCTGAACGTCATCGCGCAAACGTAAACAAGGAAGTAACTGATCAGATGTGCTCTAAAGCGCTCCCGTCTTTTGAATCACTGGCACTCTATACCGTCATCTGTCCTCTTTCATAAATTCATCACGTATGAAATGTGTATTCATACATGTAATAACGCGTTCACAGGACCATAAACAAATGCAGAATCAAGAAGACTGGTGTTAAGGTTAATGCATATTACCCTAGACTGGCTTATAAGGTAACGTAACTGGAAAATCCGTGACACCATCTCCTTATCTCTCTAGCACTATCACTTAGTTTTGTGTGTTCATATGCTGCCATTTTTAAATTTGTGGTTTTTGCTTAGATTCAGTTTAAACATGAGTTTATAAATATTATGCAAAGCTGTTGCCACAGCACTTAATGATTTACTCTGGTAACCAGTGTTCACACCATCATGACATGAATCACTCTGACCTTTATATTCCTGTTAAGTTACTGCAAAGCCAAAACCTATAAAGCAAAGTCCCAATTTGACAGCCTGCATTTAAGAAGGTGTATTGCGTGGTAAGAATTCACATTCTGTGATACATATAATAACATTTGTAATGTATTTTTTAATAACGCTTATGTGTAGTAAATCTGCAGCATTCTGCAAAGATGCCATCACCTGTGGATGTTATAGTGGTTGGAGCTGGCAACAGAGGAGAAAACTATTCAGACTATGCTGTGATTTTTCCTGACCGTATGCGGGTATGACTTATATTTTCGTCTCACATCAGGAGATCAGTTTGTAGCTTTGATGTCAAATTTTAAAGGGACACTCCACCCAAAAATGAAAATGCTGTCATCTTTTACATTATACATTTCTTTGTTCTGCTAAACACAAAGAAAGAATTTTCATTTTTGGTTGGAGTGTCCCTTCAAGTGTAATTTCACCACCACTAAAAATAAAAACATTTCATGTTGATTTTTATAGGTAGTAGGAATTGCTGACCCAAGGGATTTTGCTAGAAAGAAAATGCAGGAGTGTCACAAAGTTGCCATTGAAAATACATTTAATGGTATGTCCAGTCCTTGTTGCCCAGATTTTTTTTTAAATAAAAGTGTTGCATCTGCTTCTACCTTGATTTGTTTGGTTTTCACAGATTGGCGTTTTATAGTAGAGAGAGAAAAGTTTGCAGATGCTGTTTTGATCTGCACTCCTGATCGCCTTCACAAGGTGTGTGTGTGTGTGTGTGTGTGTGTGTGTGTGTGTGTGTGTGTGTGTGTGTGTGTGTGTGTGTGTGTGTGTGTGTCCAGATCAAATAAAATCATATTTCAGAAAACATGGAAAGCCTTAAAAGAGTTAAATTTATCTTAATTTTATCTAAGAGTTATTTAACTCTTAACTTAATAATGAAATGTCTTGCACTTCAAGTCTGTTTTTGGACTCACTGTCCAACTGTGTTATTGTTCTTCAGGACCCTGCTGTTGCTTTAGCTAAGAAAGGCTATCATATACTGCTGGAGAAACCAATGGCTGTAAGTGTACATATGCATCTGTCACCATGAAGGAGTGACTTAGCACCATGAACACATTTTGTTTATGATGTGTTTACTATTGTGTTTATGATGTGAGGTTACTGAGGAAGACTGCTCGGAGATCGTAGAGACTTGCATTCAGAGTAAAGTCATGCTGACAGTGTGCCATGTCCTCAGATACGACCCTGTGATTCACAAAATAAAAGTAATTTTCCCCTTTATTTTAATGGACGAACATAATTGTTCTAAGAAAAAGACGAGGACATACTGATGTTTTTCCACATGTATTCAGGTGCTGATTGACAGTGGATTGGTTGGAGATGTCATCCACATTCAGCATTTGGAACCGGTAGGATGTGCTTACCTACACATGTGGTGTGTGTGTTTCTTGCAGCGTTGCTTTATTTTAAGTCTGCTTTCTCTATCAGGTGGGATTTTATCATTTTGCTCACTCATTTGTCAGAGGGAACTGGAGAAATGAGGCTGAAAGCTCTTTTGCTTTGTTAGCCAAATCTTGCCATGATTTGGACCTCATTCATCATTGGGCTGGTGGACGAAGGTGCGAGTTTAGAGATGCTGAGCTGAAAAACAGTGTGATTTTAAGTTTTGTCTGATAGTGATGCATGTACTGATCTCACCTAATCTATGATTGTCGTTTTCTAACAATATCTTGGCAGAAATAGTTTTGAGTTGCTCTGGCTTATTTTGTGCTTTATGATGTGTTTCTTCCGTCACAAATTACCATCCAAATCTTTAGAATTGTTTTAATATTGAATTTTTGGTTGTTGTTGTACAGGTGCATTAAAGTTTCGTCATTTGGGTCACTTAGCCACTTCAGAACAGAGAACAAGGTTAGTATTTACAGTATGGTGACAATAAGTATTAAATATAAAATATTCAGTTCAGATTGTTAATGTTAAAGACTTTTTTAACATTTTTCTGTTGTTTTAGCCAGCAGGGGCAGGAAGTCGATGTTTAGACTGCCCTATAGAGGGGGATTGTGCATACTCAGCAAAGAAAATCTATTTGGATCGAGTGAAAAAAGTAAAAAAAATGATTACAGTTATTGATTTCTTTGCACAGCTACCATCACATTATATATGTAACCTATGGGAATTATATATGTGAATCTAATTATGATTTATTAACATCAAAGTTTGATTTCAATCATTAATTTCACTATGACATCAATCTTTGACACAGCCTTCCTCGATCGAAAATATCAAGAATATATCTTTCACAAAATCACAAAAAACTTTAATTGGGTTTTCACAGGCAGGGTAAATAAAGAAAATTTTTTTGCTTTTGTAAAGATGTTCATATTAGTGTTTTCATTCATAAATTAGGGGCATATTGGCTGGCCGGTGTCAGTGATTTGTTCCAACTCAGTTCCTGATATTGAATCTGTGACTGAAGCCCTCAGAAGTGGACCATATGGGCGCTGTGTCTATGAATGTGATAATGATGTCTGCTCAAATCAGGTTTGATCATCCCTCTTTCTCTACTTATTTTCGCATAATCAATTATATGTTCCCTTTGGTTTTTACCTATGAATGTAGATGCTTTTGTCATAAACAAAGAATATAAGGTGCAAAATAAATGCTAATGGTCACTCTATACCACTTTTATTACAGGTAGTAAACATGGAATTTGAAGGAGGCCTGACTGCTGCTTTTACTATGGTAGCGTTTACAGAAGAAATATGTCTACGGAGAACAAGCATTTGTGGTAGTAAGGTGGGTGTCATGTTTACTTTGAGAACTGTGTAAGTACAATCATTCTTAATATATCTACAGTATTTTTAATCTTCTCTCAAGGGGGAACTGACATATGATGGACATGTGATCAAAGTGTTCGACTTCCTCACTTCTAAGACCACAAAGCACACAGCAGACATGAACATCCCAGGCAAGTTTAGCAAAGGCGGTCACGGGTCTGCAGATTATCACCTGATCCATTCTTTCATTGAAGCTGTGATGGTAAGATTTCCCCACATTTATTTGACCCTTTCAAGTCCGTGTCCTGATTGATCTTGTCCTGCTTTTCTATTACATTTGTTTTTTCGGTGTCAGAGTTAGAGTAACTTGCTCGCTCATTTTCTTTAATATAGCACAAGGACCCGGCTTTGATTCGATCCGGTCCTCAGGAGACATTAGCAAGTCATAAACTGGTGTTTGCAGCTGAACGTGCTCGACTGGAGAACAGAGTTGTGTTCTGTGATGAACAGAAAACTGATCAATAGATATGATTTTATACTTCACTACTTAATCACAATCACTCCATGTTGCTAACATTATTTTATCATCACATACTGTAGGACTTTTTCTGTGTTTTTGCAAGTGGACCAAATGAAGATATTTGAATGTATTAATGTAGGAAATAATTAATATTTGAGCCATTAACATCACTGCTGTGGCTTTTAAAGGCAACAACAATATTCCTATTCATTAGATATTTCATATTTTAGTTTTTAGATTTACAAGACTTCTAATCATGAGAGCATTCATAAATTTGATAAGATTAAGGATGTGTTATTATATACTAGTTAGAATAAATGTAATCATCACATTTTGAAGATGTACTTTACAGAATCATTGAAAAATAAAATACATTTCAATTTACAAATTCTCTTAATATTTGATTGTTGTCCTCTATAAAGTAGACTGTATCGAAAGCTTAAATTTCTAAAGAAGGGTTGAAAATTTGTGCAACTGTGATAGCAGTGCATGCTGAAAATTGTTTTATCCTTCCATTTAGAAAATCTCAATTCTAAGTTTTGTTAACGTCCTGTAGATGGCACCAAATACAACATAAGTCTGTTAGCTTGTAGATTATTACAGCTCTTTAAACAATTTCACAATAGATATGATTGATAAAACACCTTTGAGTTATAGGAAAGATGTAAACAGAAAAAGGACTGAGAGGTTGAGTATGACAGTCATGAGTCACATCCTTAAAGACAAAATATTATTACACAAATTAGTCTATATGGGTACAGATATCCACTATGTTTTCAAAAAATAAGTGTTTTATATTTTATTTTCGACATCATACATGAGGTTTAAAATTTCCCTGAAAAACAATACATGCCAAATCTTTGCACAAACTTTATTGCACTTCTTTTTATGCTTTGTGGTTTACAGTTAATTTATTTTTTCAGTCATGTAGTAGCCCATAGAAAGCCAATAGACACATCTGCAAGCATTTTGATTTGATCTGCAAGCAATTAATTGACTCGCATGTCTTCTTGCCATAACGTTTTTAATACATGATTCCTCACATTGCGTCACTCTGTTCACTGGCCACTTTACAACTTGCATAGTTTTGTTATGACTGTGAAGGTGGGTACACACATGAATTCACTGAATGAGTAATAAATCAGATGATGGCTTATAGCTCCCACCTTTATCATGAGTATTACAAAGATGGATTTGATTATTTGTATAATTGCCAAAGAGCAGTAGCCCACAGAAACCATTCAGAGAGGCCAAGACCAAGTACAAATGATTTCCCCTTGCAACCAGGATGTCTCATCGTGAGCTCAGCTGTGAGAGCATTGTGACTCGTCAACACAGCTGTTGACTCAGACCAAAGAAGAATTTTTGGAAATGCAGATTTTTGAAATCAGATTCTTGGTGAATTGGTTATGAAACGCATGGTGGCACAAAAATGTATCGAGTTGCATGATCAAAGCATATTTTTTGTGAAGCAAATTTCAAGCGGGAGTTAAAAAGGCTAAAAGTATAAGTTTGTTTTCTCCTCTTGCACGTTTTCCAAAAAATAAAATTTTGATTTGCATCTGGAAGGTTTGTGCAACTGTGTCCGATCAATTTTTTATGTGGGTCAAGATGATGGAATCTGCAAAAATCAGGGCCAGGATTTCGAGGTACTGCTAAACTGATATGGTGAGTCCCAGGAGCAGTCGCCTCCACGGATTCCAAAACAAGCTCCTGGCTGGGACCTCAGAGGAAACTTGTCGGACTAAATAGACAAGACTGCTTCCGTATTTACAGTCGGATACAATCAGTTCCCCACATGACTGTTCACTCCCTTACATTTTTATCTCTTCTGGCCTTCAATAGCATAAACATACTTAAAGATAAGTGATCAAGATCTTATTCTGATTATTTATGTTGAAGTCATAAAGGAAATGTGCTTTGAAATGTACTGGGTTTATCTTCCATGTTGTCAATTGTATCTGCAATGTTGTTGCACATTTGTGATCATGTGAGTGAAAATTATCATCATTTCACCTGGCAGCAAGATATTCTTTCAGATCAGTTATTTGTTAATACTGTAGTTTCTCATCTTGCATGAATGTTACACTGCTGAAACTATAGATTGTTTCAAAGCAACAACATAAACAAACGTTACTGCGCATGCACGCATTTGTGACTTAACAGTCCCTGCAGATTATTTCTGATAACAAGCCAAAGAAATAAGTAGCCTAAATGACATTAGCTAGCAAGTATCATTTTGGGATACCAGTAGAAGAACTGTTACTTGGCTAAGCGACAAAGTTACACGACCCATTCAACAAATAGTTTATTTAATAACATTTTATACAATATATATATATAAAATTAAATATAAATAGGTGTTTTTTTAGCCACTAGCTAGACCAATCAACAAACACAGACTTTGGGCCCTCTATATCTGCCTCTTTTGTATTCCTCTCTGGAGCTCCGTGTCTCTGGAGCTCAGCCTAAAGAAAAAAAAGCATTTTTTGAAAAGATTAATGTGCTGGTCTTTTCTTTACAATGCACTGCGGAAGGCACCCCTCTGGGTGAGTAAACCTCATGCCCCCTCTGTTGCCTGGATTCATGGGTAATTGAGTGACCCGTCCGTCTATTGCCGTATCCCAGGCAAACAGCAGTAATTACCTCTTTCTTCTCCACGTTTCAGCCTAAATGCTCTTTCATAGTTTCTGTTACCATGAAATCATTTGTTTTTTGTCCTCAAATCATTTGCTACTTCCTAGCACACTTATTCAATAAAATGACTCTCTTTGTCTCTCAGCATCCTGGGAAAGTGTGCGTGACTTGAGAATGGATGGCCTTGTATTTGTGTGACTGGAGCTCAGTGTTTGTGTATGTGTGTGTGTGTCCCATACTCCTCTTGAGAGTTGCTTTTATATGGCCATTGTGATTTTGTAGCTTAAAATACTTGAATGAAAGAAGGAAAACGATAAGAGTTTTTGTTATCTATATAACAGCTGCTTTGGTATAAAAATATACTTCCATTGGCTCTTTGGTCCTGCTTGTCAAGATTGATATTGTAGCATTTACTGTCACCGCAGCTGCCTCCCTACTCAAGGTCACATCTGAGTGACTCAGAGATGTCGGAAGTTAATCCTCCCCTAATAAAACTGCTTATTCTTATAAAGTAACTCCTCTTCAACCCACATGCAGCCCACAACGTTAAAATGTTAAAAAGGGTTTATGTCATGTCATTGGACCGATTTTTTGGTTTGCTTTAGTCTTTTTTAGTATGAGTCTGGTCAAGAATGATTTGGCTCAAACATAAAGCATCCTGACAACCTTCATTTACAGAACATGATGAAATGCAAACAGGACATTTTAGCTTTTGTATTGTTTGTCTTACAACATATCCTGAATGTGGGGTTGTTTTGCTTTAGTAAAAGCACATAAGGGCACTCTTATTTACCCGTCCTGATTTTCTTTTAAAGCATTTGAGTTGGAGATTGTCTTCAGCGTTTAACAGAGACTTTGTATTGATCTCCTCTGCAAACATTTGGCATTTTCACCAAGAACATTTTATGCTAAAGACCTACCCAATTGTTCAAAAAAAGATTTGTTATTTTATAACAACAACATACTGTGCAGGCCATTATGTCTTACCTATTCTATTTTCTTTTTATAGGTTTTCATTATGTGTGTGTGCTTTTAAGCAGACATTTAATAGTACAGTGGTGCCATGGAGTGACAGGGGCAACCAGTGTCTTTGCGTGACTCCGCCTTTCTGAAGCTTACTGGTGTGCTCGGTTACAAAGAGTCTTACTCATAAGAAAAAATGCAGTGGGTGATCTGAGCCGCTGCGGCCTATTAAAACAACAAGACAAAAAGCTACTCAACAGCCCTGTCAGGTTCAGCCACCTAAACTAACTCAGGTCTATCAAGTAAAAAGGAGAAAAAGATGCTTTCTTTCTTTTGAAACAGAGAGAGAGATTGTGACTAACAAACTAACAAACAATGTCTTTTCAAATCTAACATGTATATTAATAAGAAAAAAATAAGTCTGCATATCCCCAGCAAATCAAGTTAAATATGGATGCAGATAAGGGTTTTATTAAACTTGATGTTTACTTGTAGGCTATTATGATTCATTCAGGATTTTTATGTACAGGAAAACATGTATTAAATAAGTGAAAGTTCTTGAAAACATCTATACTTCTGTTCTATAATGTAATTTCCATTCGGTTGTTTTCTGTTGCTCCAGCTTTTCCCCAGAGATAAAGAATATCTCCGGAGCACCAAATCGGGCTGGAGGAAATGCTTTTAGTCACCTGGATGTTCCTTTGCCCTCTTGAGAACATGCAAAATATTCTCCATCTGCCATCACTCATGCATCAGAGACCTCAGCCAGAACATCTGGAACATAAACTAAAAAGACGTATCTATACGTTGAAGGAAACACTCCGTGAATCGACAAAACATGCACAGAGAGCAATCCTTGTAAAACATTCGCCTTGCAGTTTATTGCACGTAATTCCTCCATTACCCCTAAAAGACCTGTAACTTTTATTTATGATGAAATGTGTGTGCTCTGTCTCAGACAAGCATGGCCAACATAACAGGTTCATTTGGTATTTGGATTAATTTTGTATCAGGAGATAATGTTTAAATATTTAGTTCCTGTAGAAATCATTTGTGGTTTTAAGATACCTGGGAGCACTTCATTTTGACCACACACCCACAGCTTATTCTCCGAAAGGACCGATATTCCAGATATGGTGTTTATAAAGGCTGATTTTAAAGTTGATATAAGGCCCACGGGGTGCCTATTGTTCATGGTTTTCACAGGAAGTTGGTTAAGTCACAAAGACTACAAGGTTCACGTGGGATACAGCTCACAATAGCTAGCAGCGTTATATGAGACTGCAGTTACATTATATGGTCTTTACATTACCATGAAAGCTTTTAGGTTACTGTATGTTCAGAGCATGAGTCATAACCAATTTACATTGATCATTGGTTGTAAGGTTCAGTCCTTCCTCATCAATAAAACAATTTCATTTCCTGATTGAGAATCGTGCATCATTTTTACAATCACGTCTGTCACATTCAGCTGAATAATGTTTAGAAATGTTCAAGGTAGGAAAGTTCACTGATGTTCAAGTTCATTTTCATGTGTTTAGACACTAAATCATTATTCACCTCAAGAAAAATGTATTGATACACAATGACACTAATAACATAACAACAACAACAACATTTTTTACTATTATTGCATATTTGTCGACACACACTAAAGGCTGTGATAATATTATTATTTTTCATATGCAATGTTGTTGGTCAAGCACATGGCTACCAATACATTAAATTACAATCAATTAATTTTCATTATGTTTAAACTATTATTAATGTTTTTAAAAAATCATTTTTTTAAAAACCTTTTTTCATTAGTTAGATATTTAGCAAAACCAAGTGAGAAACATAAAGGGTGACTAATAATAATGTTACAGAACCACTCTCATGCTTTTCAGTTTCAGTTTTATTTCACTTTCTGTATTTGCCAATACATTTTAAAATGATGATTGCCATTGACTAACCAATGATGTTATATCAAGCATAAGAAAAAGAACACATATCCACTAGTTTCTCTGACTGAAGCTGATATAGGTCTTCTTTGATATAGTATATCTGTGGGGAGGCTGTTCACTTGGGACGCATGGTACCAGCAGCTGTGTGGGACCAGGGACAGGAAATGAATTGACCCTCTCTTTGGGAGTTCAGTCCCACTGTGGCTTTTACCCTCTTTCAACATCATCACAGGCTTTATGGACACAGCAGTACAGCACATCAAGTTCCTGCTGAGGGGGTTGTTTTTCCAACATGATTTATACTTCGAACATTCTTCTGTTACGTAGCATTTCTTAGCAGTGTGATGTAACTATGTCCTCCATACAATATTTGTCAGACCACGTGGACCTTTGAAGATTATAAGATGAACGCATGTCTAAGTATGAAAGTTTCAGGCTTATTATTATGTTATGTAAAGACTTTTATATGAGCTGATAGTATTTCGATTAATCACGGAGATGTTTTAATATAACTGCAATTTCGCGTTCTAGAGCAGTGATTCAAGACCACACAACTTCATATGGAAAACAGACACATCCAGCGGAAACGCGCAACTTCCACGGAACCACCCTCACACGCCCACTCTCTACACCCACATGTGTGTACCCGATCGATCCCCGTGAAACTTTTGAGAAGAGGGGTTCAAAGAAACGTCCTCGCAGTTGTTTGGTTGGGCAAGCAATTTGGAACAGACAGTGTGTTGTTTTTCTATAAGAATCGATGCTGTATGTTCTACTAAACTGCACCTTTAAGGCAGTGGGCGGGGTTTGCAAGCTGACGTCGACGTCCATATAAATACTTTCCAGCTCACGCAGCTTTCCATGATGAAAGCGGTAAGTTGAGCGGCAGGAGCTTCTCTCACATGTGCGTTTTGTTTGATTTTTGTGAGCGATACGTTGGGATACTCACAGCACTCGTCTCTTAAACACTGGATTTAAGACAGACTAAAGAAACAAACCTCTCAAGAAATACTTCACTGGTAAGTAGACTTCAATTTTGTGTACGAGTTTTGGAGCGTTCAGATACTTTTGTCAAAATATTTAGAGCAATTTAAGTGCAGTTTCAAACGAGCTTGTTCTTTGGACTATAATATAGTTGAGATGAGTCGCACCTGAGTCAGACGGAGAAAGGGTTTGTCAGTGGGTGTGTGTTGGAGTTGATGTTGACAACCTGCATATCAGAGAGATCTCTGCACGGCAATGAATTTCGTACTTTACAATTTGTCCCACGTCACTCCAGGGATCTGTTTACAGGACCACTGACAGCGTGAATGAGCACGACCTGTTCTTTCTCATTTACCACCAGATGTTTGACTACATGCACGTCTTTTATTGTGCTTGTGAATAAACAAGACTCATTCTGTTATTCTGCATACATTTTAATCTTTGAAATATAACACAAAAATAATTTCCTTCATTGGTGTTACATATGAATGTAAATAATAACACGAATATATTTTTCTTTTATAACGTTACAAAAATCACCAATAGTTTATTTCTAGTAAACATAGTAATCATATAACTAGTTTATTGTTTATTTGTAGTAAATCTGTGGTAATAAAACGATCTGTCAAAACATTTACGCACTTTTACGTTAATAAAATCATGAATAATGTTTTTTTATTGAAATTAAATTGCCATAGTCTGTGATCGTTTTTCTGATAGGATTGTATTTGTGTTATTTCTGAATGTGGGTGTTAAAGACTGTCATGTGCCCCGGATGCGTGTTTATGAGATTAATTTATACGTCATTATAGCATTTACGTATTTAATTAAGGGAAGAAATTAAGTAAGGTGACTACATGTCCTATTTGATCTATCATTTGGCAAACTGTATGTGCTGCTCCACTGAGTAGATCTGTGTCCATTTTGGCTCCTCTGTCAGGCCCAACTGCTGACGTTTTACATCACACCTCTTTTATGCCTTTATGGCAGGGCTTTAACCTCACGGATAAGAGCTGCCCGGTGCTGAAATGCACAGGCACTGTCCCGACACAAAAGCACAAAGGACTATTTATGTTTTACCGTAGCATCTGCATGGAGGTCCTTACTGGGAGAATTGACGATTGTTACTTTCTGCCTTTCACGGTTCTGACTGAGGCACAACATGTGATGTGTTGCATAATGGAGGCTGCATGGGTATTTCATTGATTATATTCTGACTTGTGCCCAGCATTCCAGCACATTTCTCACTGAATGGTTTTGTTTTCTAACACAGATGCCCTATTGTGTTCGGGTGTACCGTCTTAAGAACTGATGTTGCATCACCGGAGCCTCGGCTCAGCTGTTTGTTATATCAGCTTGCCCACAATAAATATAACAACACATTTTATTATTATTTATCGTGAGTTTTTTCGAACTAATGTATATCTTTCTAGTTATGCCAAGTGCTAGAATATTGGGGGAATAAACAACAATATACATTATTGAGGCCCCATTGACTTCCATTGTATGGACACAAAACCACAGAGACATTTCTCAAAATATCTTTTTGCGCTCAAGTCATATATAGGGTTTGAATGACATGACTAAATTAAAATTTTGGGTGAACTATCCCTTTAAAGTCAAAAAAGCCTAAGATGCAGTTTTTTAGATTGCCACGAGAGGTTTTGTCACTTCAATAAATGTTAACTTTTACCTGAATGTATCAAAGTGTCTGTACAATAACTGTCTATTCTCTCTTTACAGACATTATAACTACTGTTATAGTGAGGTATAAAAGGCCTGTTTTGGTTACTCATGGAAGGATTATGAGTTCTGCCGGTTTGAGAACTATCCTCCACTCTCTTCAACAGTATGGCCTCTGCCCAACCATACTGGGATCAACACCATGACACCATGGACAGGTAATTGTGATTTTTGTGTGTGTTATGAAAATGAGAAACATTTCCCTCTAGTCACTGCAGGATTCTAACAACCTTCCAATGTGGTGTTTTGCAGGCTGAGTTTGGAGTCCATGGATGACAGCTTGAGAATGTATCAGCAAGGCTCTGCAGCTGTGGGCTTTGAAAGTGAGTGGCTGGCTACTTGTTATTAAATCATATCAGCATTTTAATATTACGTATAACGGTCTAGTCACCGCGTGCGGATGTTTCTCAGGATGCAAAGAAGGTTATAGGAAGTTGTAAGATTGTCATTTGCTCCGCTGATACACAAATCCTTTGATAAAGTTCTTGTTGTGGCTGACACTATCTTGGGAGATAAATCCGGTGCAAAATTACTCCCATTAGGCTGCAGCTGGAATTATGTTTATGGCTCGGTTAGTTTGCGTGGGCATTGCAGCACAGAATGCTGTAGTAGATGCATAAAAAATATAATGGCTTGAATTCTCATTTGTTTTCTCTCTATATTTTGTGTGATAGGAAGGATGTCTGGCTCAAGCTCTCCTCCGTGTTTGTCTCCCAAGATGTCAAATCCCACACAACTCTTGTTTTCCTCTCAGTGCCACCCACCTGCGGGAGACCAGGTTGTTCCGTCATTACAGAAACTGTCTGTTTATGAGCACATACCCCCTTGTTCACCCAGAAGAAGCACCAAACCCCTCCCTCCCCTCCCAGACATGGGCGACCTGTCCTCTGATGAAGCAGACGACAGCGAGGTGGAGTTTTTCTCCAGCACCTCTGAAAATCAGTTTCTGGTACCCGTGCGCTGCTCTAAAACATCATCCTTCCAGTACGGCTTCCCAGGCAGGCGAAGTTTCCGAGGAAGCGGTCAGGTTAACTTTGCATATTATGAAGGGATACAAGAACATCAGAAAGTGGAGCAGACCCGAGACAGACCGCAGGAAAGACCTCAGTGCAAGCTACACCGCTCCCATTCTGCATGTGCTGGATCCTTTAAGGCTGCCAACCTCAGGCACCACAGCCACCCACATGAGAAACCCAAAGTCCCGCCTCGCATTCCAATCCGTCCTCGCCCCGGTGAGCTCACGGGTGGCGGACAACCATCAGCTGATGACGATGATGCAGACAAACCCCCTAAAGTTCCGCCCAGGGAGCCCATCCCTCAAGTCATACCACGTGCCATCAGTCCAAAAAGTCTCCCCATTTATGTAAATGGTGTAATGCCTCCGACACAGAGCTTTGCTCCTTATCCCGAGTATGTCAGCAAGGCTCAACAAAAGCTGAGCTGTGAGGGCTTGCCAGCTCCCCGTACCCCCTGTATACTGCCCATCATTGAAGATGGGAAAAAAGTCAGCAGTACCCATTACTTCCTCCTCCCCCATCGGCCCGGATACTTGGACAAGTTTGAAAGGTTTTTCAAAGAGTCAGACTCTGCTCATAGTGGATATAAGCCCAAGTGGAACAGTTAGAAAATCCTCAGATTGCTCAAAATAAGAACAAGTTTATAAACTGAGGCTATATTAAAAACATATGTTGGACTTTTGAAGTAATTCTTGCAGTGTTTTACCTTACTGGCCGTTCTTGGACTCGACACACACACACAGAAAATATAAAGGATTGATAGTTTACCACTGCTGGAAACAGGGCAGCTCATTTATGGACGATTTGTCACTTTGTGTTTTGTATTACATTTGAGTGTGCAGTATCCATTTATGAAGGAATGGGATAATCTGTTACACTCTTAACACTGTTGGGTACCCCGGACCGAATATAAGCTGGTCTTATTGTGAATTAAAAGTCTCTCTTGAGGCCATGCATACAAACAACATTGTCACATTATATTGCTGAACAATTCTAGTAGTAGTAATAGCATTTATCCGAAATATTATAGAAAGCACAAGATTGGATGGTTATAGATTTTTAGATAGTCATTGAGGTGTGATGTCATCGCATCACTTCTTCATGTAAACATTCATTCATGTCTTTGTGCTTTGCTGCTTTTTTTGACCACTCAGATGTGACAAGATTTTATTTGAATTGAACAGAAATGCTACTTTGTTTGCTAAGAGCAAAAGCATTTTCGTTAGTCGCGTCTGTTACACAGGCAGTACAGCCACTGCCCCGTCTTTTTTTTTACCTGTTTACCATGAAGTTGTTTTACTGAAGAAGAGATTATGAAAGGAGGTTAGAAAGGCAATGCTGTTCCTGATTTTGTGTTTTTTGTTTCTCACCAAATGTCCTCTTTAGAATCTTACATTTATCAAACCAATAACTGTTTACAGTTTATTATTATTGTTGTTATTGTCCAACAAATGTACATTTGTTTTCTGTGATGCATTATGTTAACAGACCTTTGTCTCGACCACAGAGGAAACATTTCTAAGATGTACAGTATTGGTGTAGTTTTTCACACCATAAATCTATTTAAGTAAATAAAGTAACTTATTTATACACACTTTGTTTTATTATTATTTTAATCAGTGAATACGATACATGCCCCCATTTATTGATGTTGCGTTTAATGATCACAGCAAGTGTTATATGAAAGGATATTTAGATACAACCTGATTCTGAGCGTAGTAGTCACGTGTATCAGTTTTATTGTGGATGCTGTGTGTCATATCTCTGCTGTTCCATAAAGATGTGATAAGCAGAATGTTCATCTTTTGAAACTTTGCCTGAGTCACTTCCTTTAAATTACTAACGAATCAATATCAGATGTTTCAGAGAAGCGGAACATTTCTAAAGAGATTTGCCCACATTGAGTCACTACTGCGTAGGGGTTCTTTTGCTTTAAACTTAGAATCATGTTCGTGCAGGTAAGGATGGGTGACCATTTAACTAAAAGAGAAACAAAAATATTTAATAGGCTTAGGCAAACTAAGAATCACGTTTACACACAGGAAGGTTATACTTATAGTATTTCTATAGCACATTTCGCATGAGTGCTTCTGTGAATAACTTTGAAACAGTCTAACAGCACCACCTTCTGTCTAAACTCTGAAATGTGTTACGATAATAAAATATCTTACCTAAAAATGACTATTGATCATTTATTTTTATCCTAATGTCAGCAATGGAATAAAATTAAGAGAGCATTTTCAGTTTTTCTGAATTTACTATTTATAGGTATGTGTTTAGGTGCGATCATTTTTGTTTCATTCTGTGAACTACTAACAATATTTCTACCAAATTCCAATTTTTTTTGCATTTATTTGCAGAAAATGAAAACTGGAGAAACAGGTCAAAATAAAAGAAAAGATGCTCTGTATTTTTTAGACTTCAAATACTGCATTATTGATATTCACTTTTAAGCACATGTACATGTGCATTCTGTATTTGGGGAAAGTTAAAACGTTTTTATGCAATAACCTTGTTTTTTAATCACAGTCAGTCTTTCTCATTGCTGTTGGATGAGTTTGGCACTCCTGAGGTTTGATTTTGTTGAAATCTAACAGACACTGGACTGAAATATCCACAATACATCTAAATGCTGATTAAATAAAACATTTGGAGTCGTCTCTTATTTTTTTCCGTGGCTATATAAGGACAGTAAGTTACATAAGAAAAGTATCAAAAGACATAGTAATTTGTTTGCGTAAAAGAACTAAATTTAACCTTGTAATATGTATTGTGCAGTGCAATTCATGTTAAAGTTATTAAAAAATAACTTACAATTGTCTAGTCAAACCAGGCACCCATCAATATATGCAATACAGACTAGAAATAAAAAATGCATGAATTGAAGAAACAGAAATCTGCATAAAAGCCATTATGATTTATATTCTTTTGAATATAAAATATATTTTTAAAACTTTTTATATTATGAAAACAGGACTATTTTAAACAGAACGAATATAATGAACTAAATAAAGGACTTGAACATTATAAATAATGATAATGGAAAAATTAGTAATAATAAGGAAATAATAAACTCGAATAAACATGGAACTGTTCGGTCTTTAAACACAACATAAACCTGACACTCCACTGTGGTGTGCCAATTCCTACATGAGATCATGCAGAGCTGATGTTGGCTTGGCAGACGTCTCAGCAGATGTTCTAGAACAGGGTGATAAAAACAATTAGATATGATTTCTGATGATGAATGCCTTACAGCGCAAAGCACAACAAAATTTCCCTAAAGTTCAAATTTCTTGCATGCACTTCTTTATTCAATCATCTTCATAATACCATCAACACAGATGACACATGATGACATCCTTCAAAACCTGGAGCTTTGTCCTCTTATTCAGCAAACAAGCACCTGCACAGTGCACACAAATAAGTACTCAATACTACAAGGGTCATTATTACTATAAAGTGCCTTTGAGACCTCAATATTTCCACAAAAAAAATCTGAGATTTTTCATGTAACTTTATATTTGTTGTATTAAGGAGACCCGAGGCTGTCAGAAATATGTAAGCTTACACACTTTTTAAAGGTATTATTTACCTTTAAGCAGACACTGTATGCTCAAATCAAAAAGATGTTCACCATGTCATGGACAAATTCAAAGTAGAGTAAAAAATGTTTAATATCATCATGAAAATAGAGTTTAAATGATCACAAAAAAACTTTTATTTAAATAACTTGTTGAGGACAATAAGATCATTAAAAAAATATTTTCATTTTATGTAATTTATACACACTGAATTACACACTGAAGTTATCTGAGCTGTGTAAGGGACATGCCACAGTCACACTTCTGCGAAGCATATATGCTACCATGTCACTTTCAAAAAGGTGAGCAGTGAACGTAAAAGTTAAATTCGTCAATTAAAGACTAACATTAACTTCAAAATATGACGTTGTTAAAAAAACAAGACATCTCATGAATACAATGCTAGGTATTTACAGACAGGGCGTCTTGGTCCTTCCTCTGTTTATTGGAACCCATATATAGGCTTGTTAACCTAGTTGGGTGTTGAATTTGCTACAGTAGCTGCCGTCTCAGCATCCACAGCAAAACGTCGACAGATTGTTTTGTAATTGTAACCTAGTAACAAATACATCTTTGGTAAGAATATGATCAGTTTTATTTTTACTAATCTGTGCTTTTTGTCTTTAATCCATAGGCCCGTTAACGTTACAGTTGTGTTAGCGAAATCATCGATGGATTGCTAAGGTTAGGTGTCCGACAGTCAACATCCGAATCAACCTCGGGATGAGGTACATTTTTCAACTATCTGAAATGCGTTTCTTTATGGTAAAATAACGCAACAGCCTGGGTTAAATCGTTTTTGTCATACTTTTTGTTTATAGATACACACAGCTAAGCAATGTTGAATATATGTAAATGTAGCTCTTGATTTTTCCAGCAGATGGCGGTAAAACATTGTCCTAAATTTGTACTGCGCCGCTGTCGTTGAACAAGACGAAACAAGGATGAGCGACATTAGGCCTAATAATAACAATGAATATTTTTGTGAAATATAATGTGAATTTTTTCTCACAAATTATGGTTTAAAAACTGCTACTGAAGTTTTTGAATATTTAGTTTAGTTTGTTCAGTGGTAGGCTATGTGAGGGTTAGTTGTTTTTTGATAAAAAAATGTAAAACAAAATAGCCTAATATTGTATTGTTTAATTCACATTTTTATAAACCTGTAAACTGCAAGTGAATTACCTTAAGTGTAGCTATGGTGTAATAAATATTGCACAGAATACATACGAACTATTACTTTGAGAACCATACATGCTGGGATAGTTTTAGGATATTTGTTTTCGCAGGCACACAAAAGTCCCAGAGAGTCGTAGGAATGCAAAGATCTTTGCACAATCACTGATATATAAAAAGGAGTTATATGTAGGCCTATACACTTATACTTGTATATACAGTGCCCTCCACTAATATTGGCACCCTTGGTAAATATGTAAAAATAAATCTGCATTGTTTCTCATTTTGATGTTTTATTTAAAAAATCTACAAAATTCCAACATTTCATTGAAGGAAAACAATTTGAAGTGGGGGGAATATCACATTGTTAAAAAAAGAATTCTCACATACATGTTGGCCACAATTATTGGCATCCTTGTATTTAATACATTCTGCAACCTCAATTTGTAAGAAAATTTGCTGATTTAAGATCATGACCCATTATAATATTTTTAGCAGAGCAAGTCAGGTTTTGATTTTTTTTATCTGTTGGTATTTGATGTCCAGAACCTTTGGTATAAAAGTAGGTCTACAACAATGAAGATCTGGTGATATATGTAACTGTGGACACGGGGCACTTTTTTATCCCTGTGTACACCAAACCCATATTATGTTACTGCTGCCAAAACAACTCTTTCATTTTCTCTTCGCTGTGCCTTAAGACAATATAGAAACACATTCTCTTTCAGGCAGATTTGCAACATCTCCAGTTCATTAAAACTTCTTAATTACTGCCCTGATGTTGGAAATAGGAATTAAATTGACTTTCTATTTTGTGTAGCTCAACAATCTTTTGCTGCACATCACAACTATATTCTCTGGTGAATAATTTGGGCTTTGTGTTATTAATATTATTCTCCTGTGCAACAAGAAGTCATGACTGGACAACATCATGTTTCTAGTCACCTTGGTGTGCTCAGAAAATGTAAATATTAATGGGAATATACTTGGGTGATATTTTACTTTTTTATCCTAGGGGTGCCAATAATTATGGTCAGGGTGTATTAGAGAAAAATATTTTTTTTCACAATGTGATATTCCTCCACTTCAAATTGTTTTACTTGAATGAATGAAATGTAGAAATTTTGTAGGTGTTTTTAAATAAAAGATCAAAAATGAGAAACAATGCAGAATTATTTTTATTAGCCTGCTTTGCTCATATTTACCAAGGGTTCCAATATTAGTGTAGGGGACTGTATGTTGACATCCATATTTTACATAAAGTCCAGCTGTAGATTTAAAATGAGCTATACTGCATTCTGTTCAGTAAATGGCCTTTAGAATAAAATAATAAATATAAGACAATGCAAGCAGTAAATGAAAACACCAGAAGTGATCTCGATCCATTAATCACCTATTGTGCCAAATAAAGACTAGAAATGTTATTCAACCGTACAACGTCATTATCATGTGTTCTGTTTTTGTGTGAAAAATCTGCAAATGAATAGAGACTTCAGATAATTATTTAGCAAACAAAATGCATCTTGCATGGTGAATCTGCAATCCTTGATCAACAAAATGCAGACATTGATCTCTGAGGTGGCTCATGCTCGCATGAAGGTCTCATGCTCCTCTGGATACCAAAGCCGTCTGTTCCAGTCATAATCATCTATGAAAAAACAAGTTAGAGATGCTGGGATGACCTGATAATACTTTATCAAGCGCAAAAAATAACCCACCATACTAAATTAGCTATGTTTACAACGTTTTTGCAAACACATGGTTGTGTGTTTTATAAGCTATAGAAAATGTTTTATTATGCATTTGGCCAATCTGATTGCTTTATACACACTGCATCTATTTTTAAAATAAAAAACAGTAAAGCTTGAAAATTTGTGTACTCTCAAAGAGTAGTTATAATATCATCTAAACACAGTGAAATAACAAGTTTGAAAGACACATTTTACATGCTTATACTGCGTATAGTTACATGTGTCAAACAAACTTTTATTAAACAAATTGTGGTGAAATATTTACACATTTTCCTCATTTAACACAAATTTTTTAAATGTCATCTCTCACAATTTAAGAAAATATACTACAAAAGATTCTTTATAGCAATGCTGTAGAATAATTATTTTTGGTTCCCAGAATTTCTTTAGTTATTTTAAGAACCATTTCTTTCTTTCTTTTTTATTATCATTTTTTTTCTTTTTCCACTATAAAGAACTTTTTGTAAAACCGAAAGGTTCTTGGGATGTTTAAGGATCTTCATTAAACCACTTAGCCAAATGGTTTTTCTATGGCATTTTGAAGAATGTTGTACAAAAATGGACAAGAATGCAACCTCCCATTATTTTCATCTCTAATATATGAACCAAGGCCTTCTTGAGCGGTATGGAGAAATTAGATTATCATTTAAACCAACATTTGTGTTTCAATGTTTGCTGTAACTAAATTGAGACAATTTGATTTGATTCAATGTTGATGCCCTGTTTAATGCTTGCCAGCAAACTCAGACTAATTCGGGTAAAAAGGGGATTAAATCAATGTTTAGGTTTTCTAAAGAGGTTACAGCTCATGTCATTTAACAATCGATTTCTTCAATTGTTGTAATGGGGCAAAATTCTTAAAACAAATTTTGGTTTTATTGTTGTAAATATATATCTGGTGTGATCATTTTTCATAACCTTTCAGACAGAGGTCTACGTTAAAGCCTTTATTTTAAAAGATACACGCACAAGAGGCAAAAGTCAGAGCTAAGGAGAGCCACAAGGGGCATCAAATGATTCTCTTCATGCGTTAGTCTTTCAGATTGATTTAGTGAAACCAATTGGGGCAGCATGTAAAATTGCGGAGGTTACTTTCATCCACATGAAACAGACTTCTTTCTTCTCTGACATTTTCTAGAAAGGTCCAGACAAGCCGGTTACGGCACGGAAACGTCCAGTCTATCACATGCTGATAAACCTTGAGAAACGTCTTGTTAGGGGGGTGACCTCTACTCGCATGATACTGAGCAATCCTTTCAGATCTGCATGAAGCTTACAATACCGATAAACTCTAAAAAGATTCAGATTGAAGTTTTTCTGAGTATAAACATAACTGTGATTCTTTAGAGCTTGATTTTTGGCAAACTTATAGTTTGGTCCCGAACACTTTTGATTTATTTGTCCACTTGTGGAACATATGACTTGTAGACACTAGATAGAGAATCTGTCTCCATAACTGATGAATGCATGAATGAATCTGTGTGTTTTGTGAAGGGTCATTTTTATACATTGACAGGTTTGGGTAGGTTCAAAAACTTTTACTCTTTTAAACTTTTAGTTATTTTCATGGGTTTTGTAGTTCACATAATAACTCTCAGCAGCCTGTACTTTGAATTGTGTTCAATGGTATCTTTTTACATCGATTTATAATTTGGTTGTCAGCTGATATTATCCATCCGGTTCTGAGTGGCACATGATTCTGAATCGGCTCTGTTACCTTAATGTCTGAACATGACCTTTGGTTTGTGGTGAGGAGTTAACAACCCCTGTGTATACGGGGTTAAGTGAGAACGCTAAGGACAGAGAGCAGCACCCCATGCAGCATGACCTTCCCGGTCATGACCTATTCACGCTCGCACATGTCTCCCCATCAGACTTCACAGCACACACCAGCACATGAAAGAGTTTGAACAAAAGAGGAGGTATCGTGTGAGAGAAACAGACACGAGTTCATGGCGCAGTGTTTTGGTGTTGCTTGACAATATCACATGCTTGGCATATGGATGCATCCCGAGAGCCTTCATGGTGAATTTTATGTGTGAATAAAAGATGGGGGAGAGGAGAATAATATGTCATTGCACTTGAATTCCATTTATTTGTAAAAGGAAGAGTTTTCTTTCCATGCAAGAGAATATTACCAGAAACTTACCATGTTTTAGTTTGACTTACTTTGCTCTTTGTTTTGTGCTTATTTCTTATACATTTTTAGCTTCTTGTCATATCAACTGACCATCTGACTGAAAATGTTTGTTGGTGAGAGAATATGTTGTAATCCTTTTTCAATTGCGTGTGCTTATTTGAACCTTTTGGTCTATAGTTCCATCTATAACGTATAGTAACTGTACCTATGACATTTTTTCAATTATTAAATGTTTTGGTTGATTTGCAATATCTGGTATGCCAGTTTTAGGGCCTGGCTGACAAAAAAAACTTTAAACAGCAGAAGGGTTTATTTGTTTTTTATATTTTATATTAACAATAGGCTTATTTGGTTCAATTGGATTAATAATAGATCATTGCATCTAAAGCTAAATGGCCTGAAATGCTGGATTGACCAGCCTATAGTTTTACTATACTGTGCCATTGAAATGGGCAGGAATGCCCATATGCGAAAGTCTACCTCACAGAAATTCCTTTCCTTGCCCTCAGTGATGTATGGGGACAAAATGTCATTACCAAGCAAGTGATTTAACACCCATCTGGTATGCCTATATACTAGAAGTAGATATGGAATATAGAAGTCAGCCTCAGTCTGGTGGGCTTTGTGTGATCTGGTGCACCTGCTCCTCGCTCCTTTTCCTTTGCTTGCTCTTCCAATATTAGCCAATATTATTTTTTAACCATTGTGAAAATTTGCATAGCTTTTGCATTGATTAACAGCACAAGTGCATCTGTGTTTTTTGCACTATACCTATAGCACACTTTATGGTTTTTATTAAAAATATGTAGTCTGTTGTCCTTAATGTAAGTACAGAGATTTGTGTCTTAGCTTTTCAGCATGGCACCATTTGAAGGATTTGAACAATCTGTGAATGAAGGATCCAGATTTAAGTATGCAAACCGTCCTGAGTTTTAAATATATATTTTTGTGTACATTTAGAACATTGATCTTTGTTTGTTTCACAAGAGCTTGACATTAGATAATACATGATTTACAGCATCCTTATAGGAACTAAAAGGTTGTGAGGAGTTGCTGAGTTTAAGAATTTGGTCCATCAAATGTTTCATTTTTAAACCAAATTGACATAAATCAGGCACATTTCAAACCAGTCCAGAAAAAAAGAAAGGAATTTAATTTTTTGGGTTCTTTATTGCCATCTAGTGGCAAGTTTTGTGGCTATCATTTTCAAATGACTTCAATTGAGTATTTCCTCAATACATAGGCTATATGTTGTGTACTTCATAATATTTGTATGATTCTGCAGAACTTGGTTAAAAAGTGTTTTTTAATTTGGTGGTTCAGGTAATAGTTTGTATCAAGTCATCTTATTATATTATGTAAGGCAAGCATGCAATTCAGTTGTTCATCACAAAACCTAGTATAATATCTTTTAGGTTAAAATCAAATTAAAATGACAAGAAAGTTTTTTATTCAACTGCAGTTCAAAAACAAATACTTTATCTATTAATATAAGAACTATAACGTTAGTTAAATAACACTTAGGATTATGAGCATTGGATAAAACATGAGTCCTTATTCATTCAATATCCCCAAAAATTAGACATAACAATTGTCTAGGTTAAACTGTAAATGCCCAGTCGTCATTACAACAAGTCAACATAATGACAACAACATTTTAACTGGCACATCGTTTCGTGCTTCACCCAACTAATCCAACAAACTTGCTTCATCAATCTCTACAGACTGACTTTTAGAAAATATGAAATCTTTGCCCAACATGTGACGACAACAGTCAGTTTGACATCTGCACAGGCTGTCTTGCATTACTCTGCTGTCTATAAGACACCACAAAGCCATTCAAGCTGCTGGTCCCTTGGGATGTGACATGCGTAGTCATGTGGAAGTAGCCGCATATTAACCAGCAATGCACACAAATTAACGATGGCATTGTTAACAACAAAGCGCAGCTTTCAAGTCATTGCTGCCTGGCTGTTCTTAAAGTTGAATGGCCATGTTTGATGTTTTAAAAGATTTCTTGGCACACACAGGCACGCCTAAACAATCCCTTTGTTCTTGTAAATTAGGCTACTAATCGTAGTTTTGGCGGTGGGTAATCAAATGAACCGTAGATATTATAATTCAATGAGATTCTTCCTTACCTATTAGATAAAACGAAGTTTTACACCGTGGTAACGTATGGTTTGGACAGTATAGTGAATTTTATGTATCGCAACATGATGCCAAGAACTTTGGACCAAATTTTGGTTACACTTTAAAGTAACTTTCTTAATAACACTTTGCATTAAAGTAACATTATATCAACGTAGGCCTATGCTATTGATTAATAACAGATTATGCGTTTGAATGTACATAATTTACTGGTCTTATATTTGTTTTAAGATATTATTATGACGTGCTAAATAGTTTCACATGCAAAGTTGATTTAACTATTCAATTATTATTTATTTTGTGCACTTGGATATGCATCAAATCCATTTTTTTGTCCACGTTTTTATAAATCTCTTCAACGCTTTCATATTCATACAAAGACTGCTTTTGGGTTTTCCACTTTCCCTGAAACTGGAATTTATTTTCAATTCGTTTTTGTTAGTCAATATGAATTAAACTACACAACAAACAAGTTTCGTTTCTGAAGAGCGATGGCGTTAAAATAATATTACATTTAATGTGTAAAACGACTTTTATGCATAATTAGTTAATATTTCCAAAATATATTACTGTATGCCAAACAATTCTAGGTTTCCAATGTTCAGATGTAGATTATCTGTACTTGTGTATTCTTGTATAATTTTGTACATCTTTAGGCTACACAACAATTCGAGCACGAGTCGCGTGAACCTGCATGTGTTTCATCACTTTGACTTGAATAAATGGCTTACAAGTTGTACTTTTTATAGCCTACATAAAGTCGCTTATATACATTTTTATAGTGAAATTAATCTAGGAAAGGATAGTCATCTAAAACCGTTAATAAAACAACACGTTTAACTTTTCGGCGTTGTCAGTTTGGTAGTTTTTCAATCAAATGTTTCGATTGTTTTCTGCTCAAATAGTCTATAGAGTGAATGAAAAGCTGGGCACTGAGTGTGTGTGTGTTTGTCTTATTCTCTGCTTTTTGTGATTGGTCGAAAAAACTTGCTCGTTCCCCTTCATGCCCACATGAATAAAAGAAGACTGCAAGAGCCTATCGGCGCGCGCGACACCCCTCCTACACTGCGCGCTAAAGTTATCCACTTCAGCTACTCCCAACCCCTAAGCGGACTTTGTCATCCAAAACTATCAGACCTTTTAGGAAAACACTGCAAAGAATTAAGTAACCTTTGTTCACTGGAGAGCGTTTGGAGTACCCCCTCCCTGGCGCGCGCTGCATCTTGTTCCAGCAGTAGTTATTTTGCTCATGCCCCCCTCCGCACGAGACGACAGAAGTGTTTATTTTTGTTTGATTTTCTTTGGAGGTTTCTTATCTCCGTAATAATCTGGTTGGATGTTATTTTTCTCTTTTTGAAAAAGAGGACTTAAATGCATTTTTAGTCATCAGGGAAACACTCATAAAGTCTGGACTCGTGTTCTCAGTTTAAACGTCAGCATTATTGTGCCTCGTCATTTATTAAAAGCAGAATGTCATCTATACCGGGAACAGTACCGAGAATGATGCGACCGGCTCCAGGACAGAACTATCCTCGCACTGGATTCCCCCTGGAAGGTTTGTTGGACAGGTGTAGGATGCATCTTGTTAAGTTGTAGTTAATATTGCAAGTCAGGTAGGCCTATACTTTACTGGTTTATTTTTGGCAAAAATGTTCAAATTTGTTGTGAACTTACGCAAGCGCTTGTTTGTACTGTGGTGTTCGCAATAGCCTAATTCGTTTCTGATGGGGTAAAATATGAACATTTAACATTTATTCATTTGGCAGAATCTATACCGGCACCAAATATCAGAACGAGTTGATGATTATTTTCTTTTACTTTATTAAACTACACATTGCTTTTATGTATTGATTAGCATGCGTTTTTTAAATGCCATTTTTACAGGCGAGATTCGTGCTTAAGTGGCTCACATAAAACTTTTAAACTCTAAGCCTATCATCATTTAAGAATTTTTGAAGTGGTCTGCTGGCGCAAGTGAAATCAGAATGCATATCAAAGGATTATATTAATATTTGAACAACATGACTGCGAATAATGAAGCAGGACGCGTACATGGTTTCTAGAGGCCCAATGCGCCACTCAATCCGCCGGTTTCAGAATTTTTCTTTGCCATGAAACACCTTGAGAACTTGTCATGGAAACCAATTTATAAAATTGTAATTGTTAAAACAAATTGTAGGCTATATTAAGATACAAAATATGCATGTAATCTTTTGTTTAAATTTCAACATTTTACTTACAGATTTTCGTTCATTCAGCAACAGTATTTTCGTAAATCAAATAGTTTTGAATTACAATAATTATTCCACTATTTATAAAATCTCTTAAAGTGCTTTAAACAGAACACCTGCATTCATTTAAGATTTATTAATGAAAGTGTTTTATAGGTCTTTTTTACTAGATAAAAATAAACGAAATCTGGAGTATAGGCTAGCAAAGTTAGATTTCATTTCTATTTCTTCACCGCACAGTTTCAACTCCTCTGGGTCAAGGTCGGGTGAATCAGCTAGGCGGAGTATTCATCAATGGCAGACCTTTGCCAAATCATATCCGCCATAAAATAGTTGAGATGGCTCACCACGGCATCCGTCCCTGTGTGATCTCCCGACAACTTCGCGTTTCCCACGGTTGCGTGTCCAAAATCCTCTGCCGGTATCAAGAAACTGGCTCGATCCGCCCAGGAGCAATAGGGGGAAGTAAACCCAGAGTGAGTATTTTATTACCATTATTATACTATATATATATATATATATATATGTATATATTACACAGACAATTGTGGAAAATGTTTTAAAAATTACATAACAAAAATAACATTTATTAAGGTTTTTTCCCCATCACTTATTCTCTTTATTTTTCATTTCTGTTCGTATCTATATATTTTCTCACTGCATTAATATCAAAAGCAAGTGGCAACACCTGACGTGGAAAAGCGAATCGAAGAATATAAGCGCGAAAATCCCGGTATGTTTAGTTGGGAGATTCGGGACAAACTATTGAAGGACGGTGTCTGTGACAGAAGTACAGTTCCCTCAGGTGAGGCCTCATCTGGTAAGCAGCCCCTTTTTTATCATGCAAACATCACATTCAGCTCAGATGTTAAGCGCAGTTTCCATCTTATATATTTTAGCCTTAACATATAAACATATAAATTAAATATTTAATAGCCCAAAATTATATTTACCAGATTTAATTTTATTTTAAATGTTGGAAATGTATTATTACGTTTGTTCATTTTTGTTTTGTTTTTATTCCATCAGTAAGTTCTATTAGCCGGGTTCTGCGCGCGCGGTTCGGCAAGAAGGACGATGAGGACGATTGCGACAAAAAAGATGAGAGTGGGGAGAAAAAAACTAAGCACAGCATTGACGGTATACTGGGAGATAAAGGTAAATCAATTCAATATTCTTCTTGACACCTGTCCGCAAAAAATATTTTATTTGGAGGTTTACAGATTAAATCGTTTTTTGTTTATGTATTCATAATGCTACGATTTTTCTGCCTGTTAAATTACCATTTAGTCATTTGATTTAGTGTTTATTTATACTGGCCCTGACGGATGGTATTTAGGCCTTGATCTATTTGTACAACACACTCATTTGACGCCGAGTAAACGGTCCCTTGAAAATGGTAACTGACAGATGACCGATGTGGCAATCAATTTCAATTACAGACCATAGGTTCAGCATAGCTTTCTGATTCACGGGATAATATGGACCTTTTATTCGCACATCAACACGTTTTCAACCCGTTAATATTTTTATACACATTTTGTAATGCTAACATTTTTTTCTCAAATTTGTAAAAAATATCAGTACTAAATAAATATATGCCGACAGACGAATGTGCCAATATGCTATTTTTAAAAGAATACAAAATTCGAGCGATCATATTGTTTGCTTGCTTAAAGCAATATTATACATTTTGGGACAGTTTTTTCTTAAACTTGATGATGAACTTAGGTCCAAAGACCTGCTTCATTGGAGCTCTTCTAAGCGAAAAAAGAATCTGCTACAAAGCAAAGCCTAAAAGCAAGGCTTTAGATGGAGGAATGAACCCGTTCTTTCACATTCAAAACTCCGTAAAGGGGGGAAAACGTCGTAACAAAAGGCCAAGAGGGGAACTATAGAAAGATGAATTATTCAATACACCCCGCTGGTAGATAGTTTTGTAATATTATCGAATCGGCTGTTGGAATAGAATGAGATTTGGAGGGTGCAAAATGTTTTATTCTTGTTTGGAAATGCCCACTGCTCTTTTTTTGGAAATCACTATTGTGTTTCTTAGCTGACGTTTGGATAGGTGGTTAAGAGGTAGGGGGTGCTCAGTTTGTCGTTATGCTTATGCTATTTCAACATCAGTTCGTAGTAAATAGGTCACTTTTAATGAGACCCCGTGTCATCGCACCCAATAAAAACGACAGATGATTTTTATTTTGATGTGTTGCGATGGCGAGAAGTTCACTGCTGTTTCGTATTGCACTGTGGCTTTACTTTAGGATTTTGTTATCTGCTTGTGTTTAACTTTGTGCACAACTGTTGTGAAATTGCCGTTGTCCTAAACCCCATTTTTGTGTGTGTATGCGTGCGCGCTTAAACGCAACGCACCTGGACTGGCGTTGAGCGCAAAAAGTCACAGCTATTGGATTACGGATATACGAAGTGACAATCCACGATTAGAAACATCTTCCACTGCCTTAGATTTATTTAAAACACAGAGAGTTAGGAACAAGAACGTTGCACACAACTGATGCATGCATGTAAAGGACATTTGCGTAAATATCAGTATAATGTTTACTTACATTTCGAGTCTGCAAGTTCCACATTTGTCTTACAATTTGTCAAATGTCTTTCCACTGTCATGCCAACGAGATGGAGCCAAAATGCAATCTTTTTCAGGACATTTCTCGAGGCTTGTTTCACTTGATCATCCGACTGGCATTTAATAATGTTAAGACTTATTAGAGTTTGTAATGAAAACGTGTCTTTTGAACAAGCGGCTGTGTTGGAGACGGGTGTAATAGCTCACAGGCATAGTAAGAAACTTATTTATCCCCAATCAGCTCTCACTCGCTGAGTTTCAAGCACTGCGTTATTTTGAAGGGTTTTAAAGCAGATTAAATTGAGCCTTTTCTTTCTCTTCTCTTTCATCTTTAAACGGCCCTCGCTGGTTTTTGCCTTCGGCGCAAATTCATGAGATTTTACGTTTTGCACACACTTGTTAGGGATTCATATATTTATTTGATAATATTGTTTTATTGTATTTTTGGATTATTTTCAGTTGATTTGACGCGCAAACTGTAATGGAAAATGAATAAGACTCCAAGCACGCTATTTGTGGATAAATGGAGCATTTTTGTATTACTGCGAGGATGAATTATTGAACAAAGTGAGCCCTGACTAGCTGTTTATGTAGGGTTTGAAACATAAGTTGGGCTATTTTTAAATGAGCTCAAATTTAGGGTTTGCTCCCAAAGCGTACCTGTCACGATGCATTTACCGAATGCTGTGCTTTTATTTCCCTATTTCTAGCCTATATTAACTCTCAGTTTAAGTAGCCTACAACTACTTTATGCACAGGGAAAAAAATAATTTGCCAGTTTATGGTATTTACTAATTCTCACACTCTACAAAATAATCTGTGCTGGGTTATCCAACTTTCAACATAAAACAATGTGTCCGTATTTTACCCAACGATGGTTCGAAAACAACCAATCATTTTTATTTGTCATCAGTTTATACACCATGGGCGTTTAATAAACTATGTGGTAAACAGTGTGACGTGTCAACTATAGGGTGGCATTAACCAATTAACATGTTAAGTGACCACGCTGAATGTATATCTATGTAACAGATTCAATTATGTCTACAGTCACAATATTCAGAAAAACGGGACACATCGAATAAAATCGAAAACAATTTAAATATAATTTTGACTTTGGCTGAAATGATGTTTAATGAACACACAGTTTCCAGAATGCTGCAAAAGAATTAAACGTTTATGTTGGCACCCGGGCAGTTTCCATATGTTTGTAGAGAGACTGAAGTTATATCAGAGACTCTGAAATAAGTCTCGTTTGAAGAAAGGGGACCATAGGATGAGTCGGAAGACCACTTCAAACAAATCCATCTGGGATGGAGAGAGAGAGAGATTTAGTGAAAGTATGAGGAAGTTATTTAGCTATTAATATTTTTCCTCGGGCATCGAGAGTCACTCCATCTCCGCTTTCTCGCAGCTATTTGGCTGGACTGAAATTGAGGGAGACCCAAATGTTGGGAAGAGATAACACAATCATCACAGCCGCGGTCCTGCGCTCTGCATCAATGTATTAAACTCGGATTAACCTCCCATCTCCCTTGCACTGCCACCCAGCACATTTCGTTGGTATTTGGAGCAAAGAAACCGTTTTTGTAAAAAAGCAAAATTCAATATTATTTATTATATATAAATTCATTATTATTTATTTATTATTAGGCAATTAGAAGTAGTAGGCTCTTTTAGTCTTGGCTGCTCACAACAAATTGGTAGTATGATGGACAGAAACAATGATGTAAATCATCTCGTTGCAAGGTCATCATAACCATCACTAGTGTTTGAACTATATGCTAATCCAGAGATCATGACACCGAAGACACTGTTTAGTGAAACAGCACTGTTACTGAATTACATGCTAGTTAACTTTGCCGTTTAAATTGTTTTACAAACGTTCACTCAAGACATATTTTATACAAGGCCTGCGCCCAAACCAGATTCTTAATTCGTGGAACAAATGGAATGTGGGGAAACGACGTATCCTGTCCACTTATTTTTCCTTCACCACTTTTGACAGCGTTTATATCGTATGTTCAACATATCATTTTAGACACTGTTTTATTACATGCAATAATTAAAATATAATAACAAAAGAATTATAGCTTAATCATAATAAAACAAATGGATAATGTGTCATTGCAGTTAATCTTGAGATTTTACATGAACATTTACGAGTGACATTGCGCATCGAAATTGCGTAAAGATGTCCTCTTGCGCAGAATATTAATATGCAATTATTTTCAACAGCTTTGCTGACCTGTTAACTTGGGGCGGATCCTATAGATGCTATGAAGAGGATTTTCTTGTGTGTTTCAGATGTTTAAGAGAGTGAGAGAGAGAGAGAGAGAGAGAGAGAGAGAGAGAGAGAAAGAAAAGTAGGTGCAGAAAAATAGAGGCGTCTGGAGGAAATTGAGAGGCTTATAGTCTTTGATCCTTGGGTGCTTTTTCTTATCAGAAACATTTGTGGTGACACCACGACAATGGGAGTTCATCATATTACAGACTGGCAGTGCTGCTTTCAAGGCTGCCTGTCTATTAATTAAAGTATTTTTGGCCATGTGGGACAAGGACTATCTCCGTGCACATACGGCTATGTGAATGGATTTTTGGGTCACTGGTGGTGCGCCCATGTGTGTGCTAAAGGACTTTTTCTCCCATTTCGCCCTAGTAAAATTGTTTATTTATAGGCTACGATTAATATATCCGTAGCAAATAAGCGCGTAATTTTAAAGATTTACATTAATATTTCCTGGTGTCCAAAATAAAAAAATTACTAGCTCTAACAAATTTACAATATTTTGTGTAAATTGATCAATTAGGTGGTCAAAAATACGTGTAATTTGAGGAGGTGGGCACTATTTTGTGGAGTGGGGGGCATCCTGTTGGACCAAAAGAACAAAACGAGCAAACGACTTGGGAAAACTCCTGCTGACACTAATAAAAGTATTGGCCTCCGGGCTTCCTATGTGATGACACAAAAGTGTTTTTGATGCTCTGGATTCGCCATCACTTTAATACTGAACGCTGCCCATATAAAATCGAATGTTCACGGAACTCTTGGTGACCCCAAATAAACACTTGGATGTATGTTTTACTAATTAATTAAAATAACTAATAGGCCTATACTTTTCTAGTTAGAAACAATTTTTGTCATATTTTGTTGCCTATATGATGCTTATGAGTTCAAATGAAGTAAAACTTTATCGGATAAAATAAATCACAATTTCATAAGAATAGGCTATAATAAAAATACTGAGAAAAACAACCCAAAAATATTTACAATTTATATATTCAACACATCATAACTGTATGAGTGTGTAATTTACGGAAACAAACAAGCCTTCAATATATTAGGCTACTTGACTTGTTGATTTTGATCGTATTGTTCGTATCGCTTTCAAACTCGCTTTAATGGCCTCTTTGGGAATACAAATATATGAAAAGAGGAGTTACCAAAGTGGAGGAGGGGGGGGGTTGAATTTGGAGAATTGCTGCCCACTCCTTTACCATGGAGTGTTCAGTAGCCATTCCTTAATCCTGCTTTCATTTTTGCCGACAAATGCCAAGAATCCTGTCTGGAGACCCAATGGGAGACTGATCAGCTAACAAAAGGGAATCTATCCACAAAGCAGGAGTGCCAATCGTGGTTTAGGGAACTCATAATCAAACCAAAGGAAAAGAAACCTTTTGCTCACAGATCTAACATTTTGTACACAAATGTTGAAACATAGGCACAAATAAGCGTTTGTGCAATTGAACTTGTTTAGGTCGGGGTATATACTGCAGGTGTTCGTGTACATGAAATAAATAATAATAATAAATGTATAAAGTCATTCGGACCAAAAAATAAATCTAAGAAATCTACTTAGAAATCAAAGAAATCTACTTTGGTAGAAATTATTTAAAAAGGTTACTAATTATTCTAAAACATTGCTTTGATTTTTTTATTAATTCAAAATATAGTATTTCTGTATTGTTTTTATTAATATTTTTTAACTAAATGTTTCTTCAAAACATACAGTAGTCAATTTATTTATTCAACACTATATAAACATTTCTTTACATGCCTAAAGTAGCTTACTTAAATTCAAGCGACTAAAATCCCATCAAGATTTGCCTAATGAAGCCCATTAATTATCATTTAGCTCATTAATTATTGTAGGAACAAATCCACCATGTGGTGTTGGGCAGATTCAAGAGAGTCTAAAATGTGTTTCAGGTGCACCTTTATCAGTTTTATTTAAAAAGTCAAGTCCTCCATTCTTGCGTGAATTAACTTTTGTTCCTTTAGAGGTTCCTTTTTTGTTTGACCAAAAATTATTCTGGTGTCTGACAGCCCTCTTTCCCGATTTAAAGACAGTCACTTCTAAAGGGAGAAAGAAAAGGGAAAAGGGAACCGTCTGTTATTTTGTGTCTTTGGCCTCTCTGCGTCGGCTATTCAGGCAAGTTGATGAACTCCTCCAAAAGTTTATTAAGAGGAGCAAAACAATGGAGTCTAAAGGCTTTAGGCAGCCAAAAGAGACAGTTTATAAACTAGCTGCTATTGTCCCTCAAAGGCAGATGCATGAATACCTTTGAATGGGCTCCCTCAAACTGACACGATCAAGCTAGACAGCAGCATGTTAAAAGGAACAGCCTTTCTTTCGGCTGCACAGATTTGTATTTTCTGCATTAATGTACATCTGCGGTAGGAGGGGTCCAAGCTGGACGGGCTCAGTCCCACTCAATACCCGAACCCACAGCCTTTGGGCTGTTTGAAGTAAAGTCCTATGTTCTGCACGCCCTCGGTGGGTTGCAGGTGTCACGAGGCTGCGAGAAATATGGTAATCTAAGTGCAAAAGAAAAGAGTCACCCTCCTTTTGACATTATAAACAGAGCATTTTCCAAGTGAAAGACTTGAAATTGGCTGTTTGTAGGGTTTGGAGTTTGTCTTAATGCAGGCAATAGGATTTACAGGGCTTCCATGTAAAGGTTAAAATGTGGGTATTTAAATTTATTTATTTTAAAACCATATTTGATGACATACTGCGTAAATAAATATTTATATCTAAATGCTCCTTAAAGAATCAGGAGCACATTGAGCTACTTCAGTATAGAGTGTTAAGAACAAATGTACCAAGTAACAAGATGAAACAAAGATATTGTAGTGAAGAGCAGCTAAAGCATTTCCAGATTTTTTTGACTCAGGAGAGCCACCAGCATGGCAGTGTTGTCCATCTTGGCAAGTAGTGTTCTAGTCTTTCCACCTGGCAGATTTATCAGAGCAGGTCGGGGCTGTTAGGGATAGGAAAGAAAAAAGGAACCAGATTACCCGAACGTTTTTGCTATCTGTTTGCCTTCCTAGAATTATTTTCAAAAACAATAACAAGTAAAATATCATGTTATGTATTCATGTCTAAAATGAGTTGTTAGTTAGGGACAGCATAAGAAAGGATAGTGCACGCTAAGAGAAAACACACATTGCTTTCGTTTTGGCAGGAAAAGTCTAATTTCATTATCCTCTGACCCACAATGTAGACTTTGTTTAGAAATGAATAGTTTTGACTGGAAGTGTACTTGTAACTTAATGGATTTTGTGACAGCTCAAAAAATCTTTCAGCTAGACTAGAGTGATGTGGACAAATTCATGACTATGTTTTTAGCAAGTTAAACCTGTAGTTTACCTTAAAATGAACATTTTGTCGTTGTTTATTCACCATCATGTCATTCCAAACCTGTATATGACTCTTTCTTCTGTGGAACACAAACAAAGATATTTTGAGAAATGTCTCCATTGTTCCAATGTTGTTTGGTTACCAGTGTTCTTCAACGAAAGTCATACAGTAATACAGTAAATGATAAGAATTTTCATTTTGGGGTGAACAATCCCTTTACATTGATGCATTCGTGAGAACTTGTCTACATTTGATCGCATCAATACTGAACTGCTGAATGATCTGTGCTGAATTTAGGTCTTGTGAATTCACTTGTGGTTGGCAGTTGGCACGAGTAGAGAAAAGTTCAATGACTTCAATCTTAAATGTATACAAAATCTCTGCTTATAAATAGCATGTGGCATTCCCATTATATGGCCTACAAATTGAAGTACCTTACAAACGTTAAGACCAATTTAGATGACAATGAAAGCATGGCCCATGTAATGGGTAACAGTAATTAAAGGAGGGCAATTGTACCGCATCAGTCCTATGATTAGTGCTAAACAACATGGTCCAATAGCTTAAAAATCACCATCAGCCCACGCTACTTATGGCCATAAAATTTCCCATTTTATGCTCTTCAGCGGCCTCACCCCGAGATTCTTCATTAGCTTTATTTATATGTGTGTTTTGCACTCGCACAAAGACAATAAACATGTTCCTAGAGTGTTGCAAATCAGAAATTTGCTCAGATTTTTTCCACCAACTTAAGTGGTGAATGTGGCGGGCAGTGTGAGAGCTGAAGAGGGGCCAGGCAGCTGTGAGGGAGTCTGCCCGCGTCCCTCTCCCCACACAGGCATCAAACAGGGCACTTGTCGTACATTTTTAACTAATGGGCTTATTTATGCAGCCTTTGTTGCTTTCTCTTCAGGCTACACTTTATCACACTGACTTTTTCCTCTTTCCCTCCAGTATACAAAAGCGCTGCTGACTTTTTCCCTCGTTTTTTGGATCTGTTGATTAGAGATTTGCCATTAAAAATAACCAAACTGGATTTGTGTTTTATCACGGACCCCATTATACTGTGTTTACAGGATTGGCTCTTAAAGACATTACAGCTAATTTATGTTAAAGGGTTGCTTCTTACTGGGCCACAATTTGACAGACTTCTGAAGAACGGCTTACCCATTCCTTAAGAAGCACTCTATATGGATTCATTTCAAATCACTTTCTCTTCATCTTTGATTATTTATCTGCGTTTCTTCATTCTTTTTTTTCAAAATAAGATTATGCCTTTTGCTATTATTTATTTATTTTCACTTTCAGCATTTGTATTTAAGCCTTAGGCTGTCCACTTATATTAAGATTTATTTCCCATAAGCTACATCAGTGGTAAAATTGACACTCAGCATTTTTTGTTTATGCAACTGTTTTATCTCAAGAGGAGACATACGCCACCACTGTGCCCAAAGCGGATAAAGGCTTTGCATTTAATAAATGGTAGTTTGCTAAGACATAAAGCCATGATAACGCAAACATCTTTGTGAGGATGGAATTTAGTTCAGCCGCAGTCTTACTTTTAGTATTTACAGTTAAGGCCTCACATGAAGTTCCCTACCCCGCAGTAATGCTATGAGAACTTTTCTAGTTTCTTTCTGCATTAATGGATGGAATACTCTTGCGATTATATATTGTGTTTGTTAAAGGTCCAATGTATGAAATTTAGCGGCACCTAGAGTTGAGGTTGCATATTGCAACCAATGGCTCACTCCACCACTCACCCCTCCCTTACGGAGCACTACGGTGGCTGACACAGGACAAACATGTCATGTTTTTGCTTCTTTGCCGAAGAAGATAACATTTACGTTGAGCATTTTGCCCATTTAGGGCTACTGTAGAAACAACATTGCATGTAAGGGGACCCGTGGTGTATGTAGATCAAAATAGCTCCTTCTAAGGTAATAAAAACATAACGCTTAATAATAATAATAATAATAATAATAATAATAATAATATGTTTAATTTATATATTTTTACTTTCCCAAGCTCAAGGATGCTTCATTATGTAAGGTCTTTATACACATCTGAAGACATAGTTATGTATATTATATAGTATTTCTGTCAATAGATTCTCCAAAAATTACACGCTGAACCTTTAACTAGAGCACAATGACTAGACAATAGTAGAGTATAGTAGTAGAGCCGTCTTACACATTTGACTGAAATGTGCTGAAGGTGGAAGTATGTTCATGCCTCTTGGTGTTCTCTGACACATTAAAGTTTAATAAGCTATAGGCATGCTAGTTTAAGCGGCTGGTTTTGTCGTCTTTCTCACCTTTTAGATGTTTGATTAAGTTTCACGGTTCTGATTGCTTTTGACCTCAATTAGCAAGATCTCAGCTCAAGGTAATGAAATCTCAACGTTAAAAAAGAAAATAATGTAACTGGATGTAAATGGATACCTGCTATTCAGTTTCTCACAACTCAAAACTGAATTAGAACTCCATCCAGCTTCTGTTGACCAAGTCAGCACTTTCAACCAAATTGATTAAAATGATTTTTCCCTTATTGCCTAAAGTTATGTTAAGAACCATTTTTTGATTCATTCTATAATAGCAAAATTCAGCTAATACAGCAGAACAGATTTGACATTCATGTTTCAATCTGATAACTTCAACAAAATTAGATTTCTTTTGCGCAATTGTCCCTTAAGTACATTTATTATCCAAACACATTCTATGTTCATATTTTCCCCTGTTGTTTAGCAAAAGTTTCATTTTCCAAACTCCAAGTTTCAACATTCCAGAACCTTCCAAACCCAAGAGACACAAGCCATCCCTAGCTCTCTGTCTCTCTCTTAGGGCAGCTACCCCCTCTCCTGCCCTTAAATGGATTCATATTCAGGCAGCATTTTCCACTGGCGCTTGGGCACAGAGAGTCAATATGTCAGCATTTATTGATGCCCCACAGAGCTGCACAGGGTTGTCAGCCCTCTTTTCAGGCTTAAATGGCCCCCTAAGGTGCGTCTTCTATGGGGCCTGAAAGGGCACGGAGGCCCCCGAGTCTCTCTGTTGTTTAAGGTGAGCACACTCTCACACAGACACGGTGGACAAAAAGCCCACTGAGCCTTCATGCACATGACGAGATGTACAAAAGAGCATTACCCATCACTTCTCCCTCACATCTTCTCGCTCTTTCTCTCAAATGTTTTTCAATGCTGCAAAAAAGAAAGGAGGGCTAATTGTTTGTTGTGGGAGCCAAAATTATGAAGTGTTCCCTCCGTTTTTACTCAATCTGTCTCTGTTTGCGACTGTTGCCGCTTCTTTCAGAGACACCGTGCTTTTATGCAAGTGAATGAAGAATGAAGCTTGTGTGTGCACAGGTCTGTGTTTAGATTTTATTTTGCTGCTGTCCTTCTGAAGTCTTGTATCTCCACATTTTGCCATACATCGTTATTATTAATATTAATATCTAACCAATAAAAAGTATTAAAAAGTGCTTGTCAACATGGACAACACAATATTTATTTAAAAAAAAATACTGTGTTTTCTCAATTTCCAGAAAAACAGTGAATTTGGAGATGTGAGGTTTCGGAAGGATAGCGACGACGTGTAGTTTTTGTGTTAATTTAAAAAAAAAAAAGGGTTGAAAATGTAATGTTGAATTATGAGTTTTCTTTTAGTGAAACCTAGCAGGACAGTGAAAACTTAATGTCCAAAACCTCGGATGTCCAAATTTGCTGTTTTTCAGGAAATGAAAAAAACACTATACTCTTAAAATGATTAAATATTGTGTTGTCAAAGTTGACAGGCACTTTTTAATACTTTTCATTGGTTAGATATTTGCAAAACCCTGTGACAAACATGAAGAGTGACTTATAATAATGATAAATATCACAAAATATGGAGTTATGAGGTTTCAAGGACACTGTCTGCTATACTTTCTGCTATACTAAACTGATGACAGTTTTGTTGACTGGTCTCATGTCAAACTGTCAAAAAAGAAAGCGCCCAATTGTGTTCTTCGGCCAATACTCCACTCGGGTATAATGTTGTTTTGAGAGCCAATTCTGATGAAGACAAATGCATAAATGTTTTCTACAATGCTAAGCTTGGTGGAATGTGCAGCTGTGGAGGGCCACTTTACCCCGGGCCTGTTCGCTCTTCATACAGATTGTGACAGGAAAGGTTAGCAAGAGAGGGAGCAAGAAAGAGAGTAAGGGGGAAAAGGCAAAAGAGGGGGAAGGAGGTCTGAGTGTGGCCGTGATGATGAATATCCCATCTGCTCACTGGATCATCGATGATGGAAGTGGTCTGGGGGATCTTATGTTGAGAGAAGATCTTGTGTAGGGTGGTCATGACTTCTCTGTGGCCTTAGTCACTCCTCACCCAAAGTGTTTAATCACTGTCCTGTATGTGCAGTTTTACCCCTCAGCTGTCAACTCAAGATCAGTCAGGTTGGCTGTATGAAGTGAGTCTGTTTGGATTGTTGGCTACTCTTTTGGTTTCAGTTTTACCGAACCGCTTTCAATCAAAGATTTTGGATACATTAGAGCAAATCTCACATGTTTGACTGCCTTTGAAGTGTAAGTGCTACATTACAAATCATGTTGATCCCATGGGGCGCAGTTACTCTTAATAACTGATGGGATGCAGGGAGACGAAAGGATTTGGGTATGTATAACTTGTCGAAGCTTGTGAGAAAGAAAACACTCATTTACTGTCTGATGTAGTTCAATTAGGAAATTACATCTGTATTTTGCATCCTGTTCCTCTTGCCGGAAACATCAAATTGAGCATTCGCGTGAACCCTGGAGACATACATTAATAGAGGAATAATGTATTCACAGGAAATCTTAATTATAAATCCCACTTTTTTTTGATAAATGCTTCGTTTTATCAACATCCCTTGAACTTTTTAATAGATTTTTGAGTGTCGTCTTATTGTAATTGAAATGATTAGAGGTTTGAGCTGTCATTTTTTAAAACACAGATATGAAATAATAAGTGAAGCCTTCACCTTTATACAAAAGATCCCATATTCACTGCTGTCTGCTCCGGGCCATCCCAGACAAAATACATCTTACTCGATTATGTTTATGCTGCAGCACATTCGACACGTCTGGGTACTCGCTGTGGTCGCGTTCGTGTCAATCGCGGGATCTCACAGAGACAAAGATGAGGTCCAGGTTTTGACACGTATCTTCTCCAGCGTCTGTTTCATTTCCATAATCCGGTCTCCATTATGCTGACCTTAAGCATGAGAGTGCTGTCAAACGTATTCAGTATTTATTCAGCAGCTTGTGGGTTGTAATTGTTGTGACGTGGGCAGAATGGGATGTGGCAGAATACATACTCATCAGTCGTGCGTGCGCATCTGCGTCGCGACTTGAACCTGTCAAATTGTGTTTTTCGTAAATTTGTCCCATCCATGACTTTGTTCTGTTTAAAGGAAAAAGCAGAATCTGCCTTTAAAATCTAGTAGCATGTAGAGGATAGGAAATATATTCCATTTTGTCTCTGAAATGAAAGTGATGCTACGGCCTCAAGTGTCTTCATGGCAAGTCAAAAGCAAATCACTTCGTCCTGATCTATTCAAAAACCAGGATTTGAAGAACATCAACTCCAATATATATGTATACTTGAGTATCTTTCTGCCTCAATGTTGTGGCGGAGGGAGAATTTTGTCCAAAAGAAATAGCAAAGGAATTGATTTAATTAATGCGGCCTCATGTCCTACGGCCACATGTAATCCGTTGAGAATTCCTGAGCATGAGCACTGGGAGACAAAAAGACATCAACCAGAAGACTCCTCAAGTGCCCTGTAATGGGAACCTCTCTGTAATCCCATAATTCCTTGTTTAATTAGAAGACAGAGCTGGCCAGAAGTCTGACACCCTTTAATAGCTCTTTCGTTGTTTTGTTTCTGTTTGGAGGCTGCTTTTAGAGCTTTATGTCCAGCTTTTATTCAGGAAAACATGCAAACAAACACTGCAGAGACAAGCAGACATGCATTCGGGTAGTCTTGTGTTGCCCCCTTGTTTGGATTTATTGTTGTAACCAACCTAAGTCAGGTATCCGAGTAACTTTTTTTAGTAACACATATATAAATATTTTTATTTACAAAAAACATTTAGACAAAACAGACAACTTGTTTTGTTTACAAATGTATTAATGTAGAAAGTTAAACTTGAAAGGACCCCAAAGCATCCTCTGAATAATATCTTGATTGTATTTTTACACTTTGAGTCTTAAAATAGTCAGCAAGAAAATTTATATATAATAAAAACATAAATATATAAAAATAATATGTTTTCAGTTATTTGCATATATTCTTCTTCCATGCACTATGAATTTTTTTTTTTTACGAATTTGAAGCATTAACTTAATTTAGAGAACTCTGCAATCAAATGCACAATGTAAAATATATACAAATCAAAAAGTTATATTTTGTCCTAATAGTTCATTTAAAATATTAGGTATTTAAACTCTAAGTAAAAAAGCAAATTACAACTTAAATTTGACTCATTTAATTAGTATTTAAACATTTAATACGCATCAATACAACCCTAAACATTAAATCATTGCTAAAATTTACACACAACAGGATGGTCAAAAATATATGAACTTAGAAATTGCATCGAATTTTGAAAAAATGTCTACATTCTTTTCTATATCAACAACCTTATTGCTGTCTTCATGGCAGTTGTGTGGACTCAGAATAAAGGTGAACACAATCTGCTGTCGTTTGTACAAGTTCTATTGATTTTGAATTACCTCCGAAATCCCTCTTGTATTTCACCTGGCCTGAAAAACCAGTTCTTACTTAGTGAATACCTTTTCAATGGTAAAAACCGGATGTTTAGGATGTTAAACTCTTGATTTATTCATATAGGAAAGAGAAATCAGATCTCAGCTCTCATTCTTATGCCTCTCATGCGTTCGGCTTGTTACACTAGAACTGTCTGGCATTGAGGAAGGGTTAACTGAATCAGCAGGAAATATAACATGCGTTCATGTCTATCATCTACCTTTCAGATGAATTAATTGGTATTATTTGGAACAATCATTCTCTTTGCAGCTTATAGGCAGATGGCTCTTTTAAACCCACGGCTAGGCCTGTACCCTTCTTCTTCTGCTGGATATTGCTGTGTATAACATTGGCACAATGAGTGATAAAATAATTATGATTCCCAAAGAAAAGGTGCAAAGGGTTCTGGGTTAACGGTCAAAGCGTGAGCCCACGGCAGCGTACGGTATAGTGACTGCAGCTATCAAGTCTATGCCAGCCTTAGCCAGTAAGAAGGCAGGGTTCAGCCATTACTAATGTAGAATTGCTTCAATTTAGAGGGAAGTCATGGTCTGGATTAGGGCCAGTGTCTGCGGAGCTAGAACCCCATCACTGCTCAAGAGATGTATGCGGATCAGCCCAGTTCCAGCCAAATAACCAACTTATATCAATGATAAAAAAGGCTGTGAATAAAAAAATGATCTTTTTGAAGTTATTTGATGCTGTACTTGTCAATCATTCATCATTTAATGCTTTAACAGAAAAATGTATATGCTTTCTGCAAGTACTTTGCATACACCTGTACAAAGACTTTTTATTAGCATAGCAATGAAAAGCTGTGTGCCATCTGTGCCAGCCACACACCTCTGGTTTGCATGAGATCAGATGTGGACCAGTTCATTCTTTCTCTCCAATACTGCTGGTATTTTAAACCAGGCATGAATATAGTGCTGATGCCATTTAATGAAATAAACACATGCAGTATATTGAAAGTGCCCGTTTTAATTCTGTGTTTTCACTGAGAATGCTGGTACATGGAACGCTAAGGTGGTCTGCAGAGATTAACTCTTATTGGCCTCAGGGCCAGCTAGGATGTGCCGATGTGGGATTGTATTCAGAGCGTCGCTTATATAAATAGCAGTGCATTGACATAATATTTGCGTAAAAGCCACATGAATGCACATAATCTCGGCTCACTTGTACATGTCAAAATGAGTGAAATGACAGTGTTTTGTAAGATGAGAGCTTTTCGATAACATGATTTTTTAGTAGTTTTGTTACATTGTACAATGCACTCAGATTTGATGTCCTCTTTGACAGGCCGAATGGATGACGGCTCGGATATAGAGTCAGAACCAGATCTGCCCCTGAAGAGAAAGCAGAGGCGAAGTCGGACGACCTTCACTGCCGAACAGCTTGAAGAGCTGGAAAAGGCCTTCGAGAGGACACACTACCCGGACATTTACACCAGAGAGGAACTAGCCCAGAGAACCAAGCTCACCGAAGCCAGAGTGCAGGTAGGACGCTACGCAGCAATAACCCCTGAAATGCACATGGTTTGGATGTAATGCAGTTTGCATTAAGAGTCATTACCATCATTATTCTGTGAATAAAAGGTCCAGGTTACTAGGGGCGTCAAAGGATTGTAAGACTGATGATCTTGTAGTTTGTAGATGGGACGTAGATGGTATTTCACAATGAGAGCTCAGTCGGAGTTCAGCTTAGAGGTCTATAGAGCTCTGATATGTCACTAAAACCGTTGGACTGAGATCCTCTGATTGATGATGCGTGTAACAATGCGACCGCTCATTTTAAAAAGAGCGCAAGAACAGCACAGCAGGCCCCTTCCTGTCAGCTGTGTCCTAGTGGATGCCCATGAAGACCATCAACACGATCATGTGGCCTACATGGCACTTCTTCTGTTAACATGCATTTGAATAGAAAATTATATCTCTAAGTCTAAATTATTTTAATTTATTCTAAATAAAATCATTTGAATGTTGTGGAGCAAACAAATACTGTAGTATTGTAGTGTCCTGACAGCTCTTAAGCCATGTGGCTGTTTGAAACAATGAGGGAAAATACAGTAGAGTTATGGCAGCAGCTGTTGGGAGCAGGGGGAGGGGGATAAAAGATTGAGAGCACATTCCTGGTGGATTTCTCACTTCAGCTTTTGGCCGAGACCTTTTCTTCCCACCACTTTCAAGCCCATCATCGCTTCTTGTAAAATTTGCGGTATACCAAGACCATCCCACACTCACTCATGGAAATCCCTCTCCACCAGTAACATTTATTAATCACGAGTTGTAAAAAATCACGGATCGTTTTTTTTTGCCTGTTTTAACTGCTGTGGGCAGAGGCACTGTAGACATGTATTGTAAATTCTAGGGAAATAATGTAAGACCTATGTTTGTTTAATTTTGTGATACGGTAATTTGCATATACAGTTTAGACAGTTTCAAAGCAACAACATAAACAAACGTTACTGCGCATGCACTCTTTTGTGGCCCAAATTTCTGATACACATCTGCAAAGAATAGAGTCCCTGCAGATTATTTCTGATAACAAGCAAAAGAAATAACAAGTAAATGACATTAGCTAGCAAGTTAAAAGTATGTCTAGTCTGTATTATTTTGGGTTACCAGTAGAAGAACAGTTACTTGGCTAAACTTAAATGCGACAAAGTTACAAGACCCATTTAACAAATTGTTTATTTAATACAATTATTATACAATAAAACATAAATTAATAATAATATAAAATATAAATTAGTATATTATTGGCCACTAGCTAGACCGATCAACAAACACAGCATCACGTGCATCCGATGAAACCATCTATATACTCTATATGTCAGATGATATCACCTCATAATTGAAAGCCAGCCATCTTGCTTTCTTTAAAAGAAGCGACTGATTTGCATTTGTTTTGATGTTTTACAATTATAATTATTTTTTATAATAACTTGTAGATTTTGTTAAAAAACTTCAAACAATGCAAGTGCCCAAAATGTTGATGATAAATCTAAAACTTTATGCAGTGGCTCCATTTAGCAATAGTTGGCTCACAGTGGCCTCGTGAAACACTTTTTAGCAGAGAGAAGATCTCTCTTATTGGCCGTGTCAGAGACCCTGCTGACTTTGGCTTCTGAGCTGTTCCCCAAAAGTGGCCCCATGGGACATTTGGCCCTTTTGTGTGTTTATGGCAACAGATGCTAATTAGACAAGTGAATAAACATTACTGAAATGTGACATCAGTTCTGAAGGGGCCTTTTGCTGGAAATGCGTGTGTCGGGACTAAATTACTATTATTATAAAAAATGAAGATTTAATACGTATAATACATTTTGGATTGAACAGAGAACAGATTTTAAACATCATAAGAAATTAAGTCATAGCAAAAGTTGTTTGAGACAGCCACATTCTCAATGTCTTGGCTCGAGGACTCATGTTTTGTTTTCTCAGCGCTGTCACAGCCCAGCAGTTGGTTGTTAAGAGGCCGAGCAGATGAGCATTTGCGTGTGTGTCAGCTCTTTGGCTGGAGATGGCTCAGATGGAGATGCCAGGGCTCTGGCATCATTGCTTTTGTGGAGGGGAAGGTGTCTGACCCTGTTGGCTTTTGGCAGACCCCGCTGCCCCAGTGTCAACCCACTTGAATGCAGCTGCACCGACACAGTATCCAGATGTCTGAAAGAGAGCGAGAGAGAGGGAAGTCAGACATGATGATGTCAAAGACATTTTTTCACATTTATATTTGTGGTGCTTTACTAAGATCTGTGATCTGTCTTTATTGAGCAAGTCACTGTGTGGTTATTTTTAACCACAGACACTTCGCCTCCACTGTTTTACTGACCTCTGTGACACATCACAGGAAGTGATCCATATCTGAGTCAGTGCAGGGATAAGTGGTTTCAGGTCTTGCAGCACTACTGCTGTCTTTCTGGTTCACTGTGTTTTGAGGAAGACTCGACCACGAGATGAATTAATGATAATTTGAGTTAGTGGTGCAACAAATATTCTTTGCGATGATATTTGTATATCTTGGACAGAAATTAAATTAAATGTAGAACAAATTGAGACTATTTCTTAAGTTAGTTATCCTTACATTTTTTTAACTGTGAGAAGCATGCATTTTTAGAGAATTTCTCAACAATGTCACAAACTTTGGCAACTCTTGACAAACATTTTTCTTTTCAGAATTTTTTTTATCAATTTCTAACCCATATTATGTGAAATATGCTCTTCACGTTTATTCTAAAGCTCCATATACTCCACAATATGCATCTCACGCTCACTCGTAGAAATCCCTCTCCCTCTTATTTCTCCCAGTAATGATTACTAAGGAGAAACATCTGAGACAATATTAATTATAGGCAACATATTTAAGAACTCTATAGAGTTATCGGAAAACAAACCTATGGACAAAAACTGTGCATTTTTTGTATTAATGAAAAATTTAAGTATGGATTAAACGTGAGATTAATATACATTTATATTCTTATGTAAACCATGGTCTGGTCATCTGCTCAACATGGCCATCTGAAACCTTATTTTATTTTATGCTGAGCAGCTCTGCTGTCAGATATTGAGTGTTAGTCCTTACACATGTTACTCACAAGGAGACTTGAAGATGTCTCCACTTCCCCTCTCTAATCTAGCACCCTTTGATCCAATCTGGAAACAAGACTTCCAGGCCGAAAGTGTCGGCCCACAGTTGACTGTTTTAAGTCGTATCACATGTGAATGGTCCCGGCAAAATCTGGAGCCAATAATTCTGTGTTACCTTCAAGTAGAACTCCTGTCCTACTATAAAAGAAGAGCTTTCAATAAACAGATTTACAAAAAAAGTTGGATATTGTGCGTTTAATATTTATGTATTCACGTACATCAACATGCATGACTTTGGAAACATGGAAGAGTGTGTGTTATCTATACCGTCTTAAACATCTGGGTGCAGTAAAAGTAGAATTTTGCAGATGTTCCTGTAGGGAGGCCTTGTTTCACAAGGTTTGGCCGCAGTGTTACCTTCATCCTGGCCCCGCCCAGTTCATCCCGTGCCACTGCCCATCCACAGTCCCTGTCCAGCAGCGATGTCGGCCTTTTTTACGCCTCTCAGCTACTGTTATGTTCTACTTTTTTGCTGTGAAATTCAATCACGTTATCCAGGTTTTACTGCTCGTCTTCCTCGCCAACCGCCTCGTGCACGGCAATGGTAATCCAAGAAAGAAGTATGACCCTCACCATCAGAGATACGATAAGACAGACAGACAGATGGGCAAAGGAACCGATAGGGTGGCCGGATGATTGATATCGGATGAGCGTGCGAGATTTCAGCTCAGCTCAAGTGGGATTGTGAAATCATGACACAGTCCACAATCAGATTTGTCTTCCATTTACCTCTTTCCTTCTGTGTTTTTTTCTCTCCCCTATTGGGCATCACTGGGAGATTGAAAATATATTGAATTTTTCGACTTCCATTCCCTCCGAACAGAACGCAATCAGATGACAGCGCCTTCTGCTACGCTCAAAGAAATCTCCTCTCTTAAATGTTCCGCCTAGTGGCTCCATTCAAATTATTCCGACTCTTTTGGAAATACGAAACGAGTCGGCCATCTCGGCTGGGCAGTGTGCTTTGTGTCTTCTCTCCAGCTGGGAATGAGAAGAGTGGGGAATTAAAGAGAACAGCAGAGAGAAAATCCATGCTCAAGGTGCCTTTGCCATCGGGACCAAGAATGGAGCATTCAGGAGCCTCTGCTCACAGCAAGCCTCTTATGGAGATCCATTGAGTGGGACGGCAAGCACTCTAGCCTCTAACACTGAGATATGTGCCTTCTAATGCCTCGTGCATGTCTGCTTTTGCGCTAATACCAGAAGCCGGCCTGACCTGAGACATGTGAAGTAATGGGGCTCGTGGCAGCGTGACTTGTGGTATATGTGAATACGTTGCAGTTGTTAGAAGAGCAGCTAATGGGAGATGATAAACTGTAAATTTGTGATAAAATAAACAGGATTTTTTTACCATTCATTAAATAGAAAGAAGAAAGAAGCAGTTGCAAAATTAAAAACAAGATGTAAACAACATTGGTCCAGAAGTACTTCCGTTTTTTTAACAAAAAAATGCCAAAAATCATTAGGATATAGTAAAGATCATGTTACATGAAGATATTTTGTAAATTTCCTACCATAAATATATCAAAATGTTATTTTTGTGAGTAGATGCAGCAAAATCACTAATAAAAATGGCCGGAAACACGTCTTCACTCGCTGCTGCCGCTCTTTGAGAATTGCTCACTCAAGTTTAGTATCTATAAAGCTCAGAATTTCATCTTTCAGATTCATCTATTCTCCACAACATCATTACAGCGGTGAGCCAAATGAGAGAGTTCTTAGCAGCGGCCTGCTACAGCGCCTCTGATGGACAACTTTAAAGGCGATTTTCTCAATAGTATTGGCTCCATCAGATTCCAGATTCTTAAATATCTCGGCCAAATATTGTCCTATCCTAACATATATCAATAGGAAGCTTGTATATATTTATGAGCTTTCAGATGATGATTGACCCTTATGACTGGTTATGTGGTTCAGGGTGACAAACATGTTCAAACATTTGTGTAGTGTCAAAAAACTGAAAGAGAAGAGGTTCTTCTGGACCAGCGTTGCTTACGTTTTCTGAAGTGGTCTATAGAAATATTTTTGAAATATTCTCTTAAAGGCTTTAGAAAGTATACAAATAGCAATAAGTGAGATTTTTGGGCATAAGAATATAGAGCTCTAAATGACAAATGTTTGAGCTCATTTTGAGATCTTTCAATAGCAAACTTTGGTTTCTTGGCACTTCTGAGCACAATTTGAGAAATGATGTTCTGTTGAGAACAAATCGGAAAGTCTGCTTGGAAAACATTTAGGATTAAACTCAGGAGAAGCAGGCAACTTTTTCAGAAATCCCATTTTGCTACGATAAAGTAATTTTGTGGTTTGTGGTCAGGTTGGGTGTTTATGGTATGCGTATGCAAGTGGAAAATTGCCGCTAACCATGTGCAAAGCAGTAATTAGTCTCCTGGTGTGTTAATAAGGATAATTATACAGGTCTTAAAGGTGTTTCCTAATCTTTATTAGACTGATGGGAATGGTGTTTAAGGAATCTCATAATTGTTGCGTTGTTTCTGCGGGTGGAACTGTTTTCATGAATTAGTGAATTTCCATTTAAATGAATTAAATATTTTTGACTTATCGGTTTAATAAATCACCACACTTCCATTTCGACAGCCTGTTTTAGAGAAACAATCGACTGTAATGCATTTATCAAAATATTTTGACTGGCCTCTACTGCCCATTTAAAAGATACTATATAAATCTGCTTGAGAATCTATGGTGAATGACACTTTTTATCTTTAATTCAGCTCCTCTTGTATACAGAGGTTGAAGGGGAGCCTGGGAGGATAAAGAGGGAAAGAGTGTGTACTCATACAGTACGTCTACGCCAGGCCCTTGATCAATGCCCCGGCTGAAAGGCTCATTCTTGAGGAGCTGTTTAAAAAGGGACGCCCTCTCTTTGTGGTCCGATTCATTGAAGGGCCATTGTCAGCCTCTTTCACTTCCCCTCACAATGGTGGAGACCATTTGAAAAACAACAGTAGATTAACTGCACTGCCAGTGTATTAAAGTCTGAAGAATGGCCCCTCTGAGGCATAGATCAATGTCATTCAGTCCTTTGCATACACAGGGCCAGCGCCTCGGCCCCTGAGAGGTGCAGGTTATTGGCCATGCTCTCTCTTTCAGCCAGTCACATTAGAACGAAACTTTGAAAACGTGTCTTAATGTGTGCAGGCACTTTGCTTCTTTTCCTTCTTTTGTAAAATACACAACAATAAATTCAAAAGGTTATCAATTGTTTAATAAATTTTTCAAAAGAAACATTCTTTGAAAATGTCTCTTATTTTTCTTTTGTATTTTTATCTATATACGGTTTCAGCAGCAACATCATATACGTTTTCTGTCCCGAACTTAATTTCTTGTAGACCTTTGCAAAAAATCAATAACTGTGGATTAGTTTTAACATAATTTCATACGATATAATAAAATGTTAAAATAAATTCAGATTAATTTAAATTAAATATAAAATGAATCGTTCTATTATAACCGAACACAGACCTGAAGTTAACTTCGTGCCAGGTGCGTGCGTCCGATGAAACCGTCTATAATCTTTGTTATTTATAAAATCATTAAAATGTTTATGTTTTTTATAATATTATTTAACATTTTGAATTTTTACGAATTCCAGGTTTGGTTCAGCAATCGACGAGCCAGGTGGCGCAAACAAGCAGGAGCGAATCAGCTGGCGGCATTTAACCACTTGTTACCCGGAGGATTCCCACCCACAGGCATGCCAACTTTACAAACATACCAGCTTCAAGAGTCCCCCTATCCATCAACAACATTACAACAAGGTAAGTTAACCAATATTGTCATCACTGTTGTTGTTTATTTGTAAAGATTTCTATTCATCCAATAAATGACACAAGAACATGACAGATTTAAAGCTCCCATGATGCCTATAAGAGATGTTTAGTAATGCAATTAAATGTGTTGTACTTGCCAGATGGTAGCGGCACACTGCATCGGCCGCAGCCCTTGCCCCCCTCCTCCATGCATCAGGGCGGGCTCACCAGCGACGGCAGCTCCGCCTACGGCCTCTCGTCCAACCGCCACGGTTTCTCCAGCTACACCGATACCTTCATGAGCCAATCAGCATCCAGCAATCACATGAACCCAGTGAGCAATGGGCTATCTCCACAGGTCAGTAAGGGTCACTGGCCACAGTGTCTTAAAGCTCTTCTTTATAGCCAAATGTCAAGGAGTCTTTCAAGTGGAATTACGAGATCTCTCTGAAGATAAAGCTGAATGTTCTTTGTTCGCTACTGTGTATGTTTGGCGATTAGATGCGTCTCATGTGTACTGAGCGGGCTTGTTTGGGAGAAACTGGGAGAAACAATTGACTTCAAGTGGCTGTCGCTCTCTTGTGCTGGTGAAGTGTTCGTAAGATAATGCATTGTAATTAATAGTCCTTTGTTTCATTCACGCTCCTAATTAAATTAATGATTTAATACTTTGATTCAGAGAAAATTACAACTCGAGTTTAAAACAATAGAGGATACCCTAAAGAAAATAAAGGCTTTTTGAAGAAGAAGATAGTAAGTGAAAGATCTTCTAGTCTTGTGTGTTAATGAAAAAGTAATCTCACCAAACTAATAGATCTGTATGTCAAGAGTTAAACAGACATATTTAAGTATACACAAGTATAAAAAGCCATAAAACCAGTTTATTATAATACATTTTGCACTTTCTTTTGTTTCATTATTTTGAATGAAGCAAACAGGTTTCATTCTCATGTTTCTATGATGGATGCCTCATTGAGAATTTGCGTTTCTGTGTACGTAAACATTGTTAACATACCGTTCCTTGCCTCCTATTTAGCAATAAAAAAAGAAGATTGATTCCTAAATGCTAAATAATAGAAAAAGGACTGCTATTGACTCACATCATTGGTGAAGAGTCAATTAAAAGCAATTATTCACCAACAGTGGGCAGTTCTGCCCACCACAACCAAGAAGATCTGACTAACAGGCAGAAAATAAGATTGAAATGGTGCGTACGGAGTTGAAAAATGAAATTCAATACTGCATTTGTCCACAATTACCCTCTTGTTCACACGTTTTATGGCCACTTTCTCCCCCCTCACCAAATATTTCTCAAAGCAGATTGGAAACTGGTATTACTCTCTTTCTCTGGTTTTTTTTCAAAGAGAGGAAAGAATTAGGGATTTGATGACAAAAAAGAGATTTTCTCTTGTAGCGCAGAGTTGGGGGGATAACATAAGCGTTTCTCAGCATGTTTGATTGTTAATCGTAGTGGAGGGGCTTTAAGTGCTAATGCTCTCGCTGCAAACCTGCATAAATAACAGTGAACATGGTTGCCATTTTTTGGGGTTAAAGTGACTATTCATGTCTTGCTATGAAAAGGGTCAAATATACAATAAGAGCTTTTTCTTGTTTTATAAGATTGTGTACATTTAAATGTAGATATGCTGCATTGCTTGCAGAATTCTAAAGGATGACAAAGAAATTCTAGTTGTGTCAAAATACACTCCTTTAGCTGCAATAATAATTGTTTGTGGGTTTTGTGTGTATTTCACACTAAAATAAAGATCCAACCCCTCCTGAGCCTCCCTAACCTCTCCAACCCAGTCCAGCCTCATTCACCCGGTTCCACATGTCACATGTGGCTATTCCATCAGGCCCTTATTGTAGGAAAAATTAATGTTCTCTTTGACAGGAGTATCATAGTTCAACCCCAGCATCACACTGTGCCTCAATGTCCATGAAAGGGCCGCCAGTGCTTCGCAAGGCAAACCCCCCCCATTCTTCTCAGCAACAGGGAGCCCACATGGCAGACCTTACAAGCTTGTTTTGTACATCATGATTTTCTCCATTATTTGTCTAATCTACTTGCTTTCTTTTACTTTTAATCGCCCCCTCCGGTAATTTATTTCAGCACATTAATTTAATCTTCATTGAAGACAATTCATGCAAATGAATACATCTGTATGTGCTAAATGATTCTGTTTGGATATGTAGAACTGAATTCCTTCATATAAACATCTGTGTGGTGCAGAGTTTGTATAATAGTGTACGGTTTGGTTTTAGATTTTTCCTAATGCTAAGATATTAGAGGCCTGTGTGGCAGAATGCACAGAGAGCTTTTGTTTGGTTTATTTGCTCTGAAAACCCATCAGCCATTTTGAAAAGCTTTATAGCCTAAAGTTGTTATCATAGTAGTGTAAAAGCTCACTCTTATTTGTCTCGACAAAACCTCCTTTGACGCTGTTTTTAATAGATTTTTAAATTTTTTGGTGACACTTCTAACTGACAGTCTCATAATAATCCTCGCTTAGGCTTTTCTGTATGAAACATTTGTGTTTACTTTAGTTTCCTTCAGTACTTTTTTTTATTTTTAGCTCTTTATAATTTAGTTTCAACCCAGCTTTGAATTTAATTTAATTTAATTTAATACATTAAAATGTAATAATGCTTATTTACATATTAGAAAATTAACAGGATAGAAAGTGATAATAGGAAAAAAAACATGAAAAGGTTCAATTACAGAACAAGTTTGTTTTATACATTTTCGATAAGAAAAATGAAGAAACAACTTGAATATCAATTTTTGTTTTAATGTAGTTTTTTAGTTATTTTGAAATGTACCCTATGTTCAAAAAGTAGTATGATTTCCATTTTTATAAATTAAGACCTACGTTTGATCCATTATATTAAGAAACATAACATAAAGAGTATACTTTAGTTTATAGTATAAATGCTGCTGTATTTAGTTCAGAAAAATAGGAGCAGCATTCTCAGGACATGTCTAGTATTGCACATTCACCGTGTCCATGGACTGCTTCATGGCCATTACGGTGTGTAGAAAGACCTGCGGGTTTCAGTGAATGTGTTCTAATGGCAGCTCGCCAGAATGAAATCCAACCCTGCTGGGTTCACAACACCAACAGGTGCACACCCGCACAAGCAGAGCTTTCTCAATGCACCTCTGGAAAACACATTCAACTGCACCGCAGCTCAGTGAGGATGAACATTACGCAATGCCAGACCTAATCTCCATTAAACCCACTTTTGGACCGGGTCAGAGCCATGAACGGATTTCTATGGCCTTGACTGCATGTCTTTTCTATGTTTCATCTTCTGGTGGACATTGAGACCGGTCCAAACATTGGACATGTGTAGAATGTAATAAAGCTGTAGGCTGCTCCTACAATCTCTGCATGTGCAGCAGATGCTTTGTGTCTGACATGTGCATTTTTGTTGTTAGTTGTTGTAACCGGAGAGGAAAACAATCCACAGCCGTTTTTAATGAACAGGTTTTACTGAAACCAACTATTCAGTAGAATCAAACAAGCTTTTTGTTATGGGCCCTCTAGCAACAACACCATGCCTGAAGGCACTGGAGTCAGCCAGCCAAAATCTGAAGTGTGCCAGTATTAATGAGCATTACATCAATTCTCTCTGCAGTATTATTGCATTAGTCTGTGTCAGGTGATAACTGGCACAATATTGCCAACACATTGTTAACAATACTACCAAATGATTATTGTGCCAACCTGACAGTTGTGTTATTTTAGTAATTTATCTTTATTCTTTTAGACATAAAGTGATTTTTAGATTAAATAAATATGACTACAATTTATTACTACAATAAATAAGGGTCCTTATTGTAAATATAAAATGACAGAATTTTTAAAAGTGCATTAAATGTATCTTATTATTACACTAGTCTACTAAATTAAGACATTGTATATATTAAACTAAATTCATAATTTAATAAAGAAAAAAATATTTTTAGCCTTATTTATAATGACTACATTAAATTATTTAAAATATTAAAACATTTTTATTCTGCTGCTCTTATGCCGACTTTTAATTCATATTTAAATTAATATTAAAAATATATTAAATTCAATTCTGTTTTTTTAAAATAAACATTTCAATTGATTAATAAATTAATATGAAATATAGTTAAAAATTAAAAACTATATTTGAAACCCTGTCATAACTGCAGGGTTTACGTGCAGTTCAACTAAAAATTTTACAACCATGAACAAAAGTAATATTGTTTTGTAATATTAAATGTAATTTTTTGGCGCCTCTCCATTGCAGTTGGAAGATTTGTGTTTTGGAATGAAGGGGAGAGCGAATAGGCTGGGTTTCAGCACTGGGGGATCAGAGGCAGAGCGGCACTCACCAACACTTCCTTTGATCCGTATCCCCAGGCCTCCCTGCCTGAGCCACGCGCGCAACTCAGTCCTCACCAGTGATTCCTGACAACTGTCTGCTAGAGATAAGGGAAGGGGACTCCAACCTCTCTCCTCTCTTCCATTACCACAACAGCCACTTTAAACTGGATGAATTATATTTAAGACGCCTGCACAGGGGTTGCCAAAAACGACAAATTTATATGAGAAAGTGAGTGAGGGGGAGAGAGAGGCAGAGGTTGGGGAAAAAAGATTGAATTTCAGTTCGCTCCTGTTCCCTTATTTGTGCAGGAAGACATTGTGCACCTGAATATCAATGAATCTGTGTGTCGTCTCTACTATTATTAAGACTGCGGTATTAAGCCGCTCGCCGGGCACGATGTCAGCTGGCACGAGTCTCCATCTACCAATCAAAAGACAAAATAAATGCTTATTTACATCACCCCCGTTCTCAGAGAGCAGAGGAGAAATACTTGTTAATTAGAAGCTGTCTTAAATACAGATGCTGTTTCAATTTGGCAAGAGTTAAAAAGTAAGAGGCTTTAAAAAAAGACCTGCTCACAGGCTGCCAAGAAAATCAGGGGAATTTAAATCATATCCACTGGCAGAATGTTTTCTGCATGAATTTATTTAGTTTCTCTTCGTATTTTTTTTCTTTAGTGCAGGCTGAGTGAAATTGGAGTGTGTGTGCGTGTGCGTTAATGAAACAGTAGGTTTCTTAGGTCACCGATACATGTATGTAAAATGAACATGTAGTGGCGTGCTCAGATGTACAACAGTTTTTAGGATTTAATTGTTCTTAAATGAACAAAATTACAGTATATATTGTATTTCAGTGAATCTAATTTTGATAGAAATAGATGTAAAGTTATATAAAAATCTGTTTTTGGCTGTCTGACACAATTCAAGTTCCTCTGACCTCTATTGTTGTCACCAGTACATCATATATGTTAAATGTATTGTTGTTCTTAACATCAGCTCTGATCTCATTTAATTCTATTTCTAGTCTCTTCTCATTCTACACAGAATAAGATCCTTATTCACTTACAGTACATAGATAAAAGATTATAAAAATGCAACTTAAATTCAAGGGTACATTTTGTGTGTGCGAGCTGTTGCATTCTGATAAATAAAAAATATGATTTACATTTAGGCAGCAAATATACATTTAAGTAAATCCCACTAGATGAGAATTTATTATAGTAAGGATGGGCTGAGACTGATACAGGCAGGAGAATTAACTATTATATGTGGGGAAGCATTAACCGTTAATATTAGTTTGCCGTTAACAGTGGTCCTTAAATAAACATTGCCTATACGTATTTATAAAAAATCTATAAGATGGATTTCATAAATCTTTAATCTTATTTGCTTGTAATGAATAGTGAGTTCTCAAATGTTCACTTGCTATATGAAGTGCATACTGTAAATAAAATGTATGTATCCTTTCTTGAAGCATTAATGTAGCTTCATTTTTGTTTGTTTGGATTTGGAGCATTTAAAGAGACGGTTCACCCACAATTAAAATTCTGTCATCATTTCCTCACCCTCGAGTTGTTCCAAATCTGTATGAATGTCTTTGTTGTGATGAACACAGAGAAATATATTTGGAAGAATGCTTGGACAGTTTTTTTGCCACCATTGACTACCATAGTAAAAAAATGACAATGGTAGTCCCAGAACTGTTTGCTTTCCTCCATTCTTCAAAATATATTCTTTTGTATCCAACAGAACAAAGAGATTTAGAAGGAATTTTTTTTTCTACTATGGTAGTCAATGGTGTCCAAGAACTGTTTGGTTACAAGCATTCTTCCAAATATCTTTCTCTGTGTTCATCACAACAAAGACATTTACAAAGATTTGGAAGAACTTGAGGGTGAGGAAATGAAGACAAAATGTGTTTAATGATGAGTTATACATCAATGGAGCATTAAGGAATACATTCTGTGGCATTCTTTGTAAATAAAAACAGTTGCACCTCACATACAGTATAAACACAGTTGAACTTTTATATATCCACAAAGGAACATTTTGAACAGGTGCAGCCTCATGTGAGGTCACATCCAGTGATTTCCTGCTGTCTTGCATATTTGAAGAACGGACTGTTGTACACAAGCCCACCGGCTGTGACATTACAGGCTTAAGTGTGCAGTGGGAGAGTATGCAGAATTATTGGGTATGAACAGTAGAAAAGATCTTCTAACAATGAATCTGCCCAAAACACTAAGAGTTGGGGGGTCGGTCTCTTGCACATGCTTCCTGTTAGTTCCAGATGCCAATCTGACAGGTGTGAAGTTATGATTAATACTACAACCTTGCAAAAGTACCACTCGCACTGCCCGCCCACTCTCCACCAGTTTATGACTTTTTTGAGCTTGTCTCATTGTTTTGGATTTTGTGTGTAAAGCTACAAAAGTTTAACAGTTGCTGTGATGTGGTTTAACAGCATCTTGGAGGCTTCTGATATTGCCTCTGTCTCTTTCCCCACCCCCTTCTCTGCGCTTTCGTGCTGTCCGTCGCGCTGGTGTCCCCAGCTGGTTGATGCTAACTGGCGCGCACTTTCCTCTCAGACTCCAGCTGAGAGCTATTTCACTATTTATTTACATGTAATTATCCCTATGAGGTGCAGATATTAACACTGTCAAGAACAATTTGACTTGACATTCTTCAATAGACCCGCGCCCCACTGTTTGCAGCAAACAAACACCCCCGTCTCCTCCGCCCACTCTCAGATCCACCTTGCATTATTCTTGGATGGTGTTGGCTGCTGCCGAGCCGCTCCTCGTGAAATCATTTAAAGCAGACGTTTAATTTGGCAGAAGCGAAGGCGGCGTCAGCGCGAGCCGTGAAAAGACCGGCGGGTGGGATGAGAGGTCAGAGGGGGATGTTTTCGCGATGTGACTGAATCCATCTCGCACATCCGCAACCATTGAATAAAATAATCAGATTGCACCTCACAGTTTTTTCCTATATGAGACCGATAAGAAGCATTAACCTTTGGTTAGCTCGAGGCCTTGTAACACTTTGGCACATTTAGCGTTCAGATGTACTGAAAAGAGTTTTTTGCTGCCAGAAATATTATGTTAGCAAATTTGAGAGAAATGTTTTTTATGCATTTTTGTGGGTGGGATGACTCGATTTCTTTTATGCAACCTGAAATATATACATTATAGAACATGCATACATACATACACTTAAAGTATATTCACTCATGCCATATAGATCAATTAAATTATATATATACAGTATAAATTCTAGAAAATAAAATTGTAAATTATATGTATAATATAATTCATGTGATCTATATATTATGGGTAATTTTACTTTGTGATCAATTGCAAATGTGTCTTATCTGTGATACTGACATCTGTTAAATGACATTAACAATCTCATGTCTGTGTACTCAATGTGTCATCTTCAATATTAGCAAGTTGATTCCCATCATTCACAGATCAGAGTTCCGGGTTTCTACACAGGGTTAAAAAGCCATGCGCACGATATTTCCTACAGCGAACATGTTGCGAGAAGCGACAGCTTGTCTGGTTGCACGCTAATCGCTCTCATCTGGGCCCAGCTTGTCAATGCCCACTTTCTGTCACTGTCAATCACATGCCTAATTTGAAACAATTAAAGACACCCCGAACAGACAGACTGTGCCATTCCTTCTCACAGCCGTCCCCTCTCCACACCTCCTCATTTTGGCGGCCTCTTCTTTTCACTTTCAATTAATGTGCTGTGGCCAATTAACGCAGTGACACAGAGCCAGCGGAGGAAATCATCTGTGTCATCTGCTCTCTGCCACTAGGGGAGGAGGGCAAGAGAGCGAGAAAGAGAGAGATCATTGCTGTAAATAGATGGCATTTGTAATTATCCAGCTTTAGTTCCAGCTGTGACAAAATCAGTAATTGATTTATTTAAATTTTTTTATTTTGGCTCACTTTGACCAAACGTGCTGATGTCATTTACTGCAGTATATGAGGTCATGTGTAAAGGTCATGTTTAGCTAAAATATCACAATTAAAATATTATACATAAATATAATATTTTAACTGTATTATTTTATATTAAAGTAAGTTAACATATATATTTATGATAAAATTAATATAACAATAAAATTTAAATCTGCTCTAGTGATAAAAATCAAAATGGTCATTTTTGCTTAAAACGAAATACGTGCACATAAAATATTTACAAATTGACTTTAAACCCAGTCGTAATTGTATTTAGTGCTGGTGGCATAAACAAATCCTTCATTTCTGAACTACTCAGCATTGAGTCATGATGTTGTTATATTGCCCAAATCCGGGTTTGTTGCATCACAAACATCACTGCGTTCTGAAAGCACGAAAATGTCCATATTCCTATTTATGTTCACAATCTTGTGCCTTGACATTGTTTGCTGGCTGATTCTGGGATCGGGGGTGTTTTGTGAGGATTTTGAGGATTATGGCTCATTGAAAAGCAACTTCCTGACAAAAAATGTCAACGTTTCTTTAATTACAGCCGCGTTGCATCAGATATTGGCCTGTGACTGGTTTTATATTCGTGTCACTCAAGAGAACACTGTGCTCCGTTTTCTAATCCTTGAATCCAATATCATTTGGAAGCAGTGTCTTTTTTATGTACGTAATTTATTCATACTGCATCCAACCCCCGTAACCCAGCTTGTTTACTAGATGATCTACTGTTTGATATGATTTAACCTTTTAAATAAACTTATGAAATCAACTCTTGTCATTCCTGGCGCAGGTGACATTTTCACATCATTCAGGCATCTGCTTGTGTATATTCAAGTGAAATAAGAGCTGGGGTCCTACACTCTGGCAAATCCAGACTTGGACAGATTAAGCTGTGTGTGTGTGTGTGTGTGTGTGCGTGTGTGTGTGTGTGTGTGTGTGTGTGTGTGTGTGTGTGTGTCTTTATGTGTTTGTTTGGGAAGAAGAGAGATTGTGTATGTGTGTGTGTGTGTGTGCGCAGATGCCGGTCCACAGACCCACACTAGAGTCTCCACCCACATTTATCATACTGTTCAGAAAATGAGAACTGGAGAAACAGGTCAAAATAACAGAAAAGATACTCTGTATCAGATCTCAAATACTAAAAAGAAAACAAGTTCATTCTTTTAAGCACTTTTAAGCAATACAGCAATAATATTTGTACATGTATTTAGGAAAATACCTCAATTTATATCACAGTTTTCATGTGTCTTGTCATGCTTTCAGTCTTTCACATTGCTGTTGGATGACTTTGTTGAAATTCAACAGACACTAGACTGGAATGACCACAATACATCTAGAGATGCTGGTTTGAAAGGAAAAGTTAAATTTTTTCCGCGGCTGTACACGAGCAGGTGTAGAGGCCGGATTCTGGGTTGTATTTTCAGATTTTGAGTGTCTGTTTTATTATCATGAAAGTCATTATAATGCAGCTTTCTGCAGAGGACTCACCTAACACTATAGTAAAGGCAAATCTGCATTAAAATAGCTTAAACAAAAGCATAAAAATATATGTAAATAATATATAAAGTGATATCCCATTTTGTTCGTAACCCCCAATTTTCTGTCTCAAGATAGGTGTGTATTGTGATTTGCATTGATTTATCACATTGGCGTTAAAATGGATTGTTATTAAGCCGACTTTTATGGACCCGTTTAGTTACAGTTCAAATAATATTTTCAGCCTCTCTGTTTTCCCATTTTAAGAGAGAAAGTGAGACAAGAAGAGAGTGAGATCATTGTCATTACATTTCAGTTTTGTTCCAGCTAAGCGTAAGCCTGGTTCCATTTCGGCAAAAAATCCCAACAAAGACCCAAGTCGCGTCAAACATTCACGCAGACAAAAAATATAATTTGACAGTTAAGGAAATTACGGCGGTGTGAAAGCCTTCTCTTTTCATTGCCTGTGCCCTGTTTGTTTATCTGAAAGGATGCACATTGTATCAATTTCCAGTTTTACATTCACACTGCTGCGGGCTACAGGGGTCTGAAGTTGAGAGAATTAATTACTTTATATTCTTATTTATAAAGTTATCTATCTGTCGAGAGACAGAAAGTGAAAAGGAGAGAGCGAGAGAGGAAAAGCGAGAGGAGAGAACTGCCTGGAGCTATGTCCTTTAAACTGGATCCTGCCTGGCATTATCTCCACAAGCAGCTCACACACAGACCGACAACAAATGAAAGCCTATGGGGGGAAGCTTCACAGAATGAAAGCGTAAGAGAAATGAAGTGTGCAAGACAGAAAGAGGAAATAGTGTGTGTGTGTGTGTGGGGGGGACTTTAAAAGGGCTCAAGAAAGTTAAGTGCGTCTCAGCTGGGGTGTGTGCACTGTGTGCTTGTGTGTTAGGGGATGATTTGTCCTCTGGTGTTTGTGGGCCCGGAGAGTCGTACTGCCCGGGGATGTTGTTTGTTAGAATGATTGGCAAATATTCTGGTTTCTTCCCACCAGCCGTATCAGATACAAAAAGGTTAGGCATGTGGAAAGAATATTGATTTTTACTTAGCAATGGTAGTATCGGAGGAAATAATAGATTACAACTTTCTGGATGGGTTGTCGATCCACTCACTCATACGTCTTCATGGCTCAGTTGTTACCTCAGGCAAGGTTAAATAAATTGTATGTTTTCATTTTTACTCTTTAACTGACTGAAACGCAAAAGAAGATATTTTGAGAAATGTCCATAGGTCTTTAAAATATCATCTTTTGTGTTCTGGAGGAGAAGAAAAGTCATACATGTTTGAAATAACATGAGGTTGAGTAAATAAAGCAAGAATATTCATTTTTGGGTGAACTATCCCTTACAAAGCAGTGTCAGACATTTGGCCAACATGCAAGTCTTTTTTGAAACAGAGCCCTTATGTTTTGGTGGTTGTCCCACTGTGAGTGCAGTAGCCCATGTAAAGAGTTCACATGCAGACCTGCTGTTTGTTAGTGTTTGTGTTGTGGCTCCATGTGCACTTTAAGTCGAATGTCCCAATTACAGCTGTCTGGGAGCTGTGGTTTAAGGCAGACCTCTCTACATGATGTGCTTTGCGGCAAGAGGATTGAGCTGACAATAGCTTCACCACGTGCCGCCTCTCTCCATAAAAGCCAAGCTGTACCTCTCACCGTGCAGGAATATTCTCCGTTTGCCACTTTAATTGATGTCAATAAGGTTATGCTAAATTTGAAGATTTGAATAATTTGCTCAATAATGGTATCACCCGGGCTACAGGCTGCTTAAATGTGGGGCTGAATGGAGGTGTCAGGCACCCGGCACTCGCCCACCTCTTTGCCCATATTCTGGACTGACACCCTCTGTGTTTGCGTCCTCCGCTCATCTGATTAAAAGCCCACTCCTGCAGAGATGCTGAACTTACATGGGCTCAAGCTTCAGTATTAGCTCAAATTATCACATATCACAGAAAAACTGCAGTATTTGAAGAATATAGAGGATTATGGGATGGTATGACTTCATTGCTGTTTGCTGGAAATTTTTTGTTCCTAGTTCTATTTGTAGTTTAAAGGGGCTGAGGAACAGAAAATTGTGTATTATTTATGTAACCTTGTAATGTTATTTTATTTTTATTTAATTTAACAATATTTCATAGTTAACATGTCTGTACGGCTCCAGGAAGCCCATTAAACAACATACATGTTTTTTTTTACATGATATATTATACACTTCTACTGAAGCTATTGAGTCGAATTGATTTTTTGTCTTTTTGAAACTAAAAGGGGAAATGTGGAGATTTTAGCGGAATCTAGCTGTGAGGTTGTGAATTGCAACCAACGGCTCACCCCTCCCTTACGGAGCTCTGCGGTGGCTGAAACAGGACAAAGATGTCATCAAATTTTTTGCTTCTTTGCCGAAGGAGATAACATATTAACAAAAGTGCGCTCTGTAGAGCAGTTTGTCTGTTTAGGGCTACTGTAGAACCACATGGTGAATTCCTTGTAAGGGGGCCTGTGGTTTATGTAGATAGAAATATCTCATTCTAAGATAATAAAAACATAACGCTTCATTATGTAAAGTCTTTATACTCATCTATGTCAATAGCTCATCTATGCCTCCTAAATATTACACACAGCATCTTTAACAAAGAAAAAACTGACAAACTACTTTTTAAAACACAACCCATCAAGAATCTTCTGTTACTCAAACCTGCATATCACACATTCAACACAATAGTGCTATATGCTAAGAGAGGCATTGAATTTAACCGCAAGAGCTGAATATAATCAGACCTCGATTAAGCGCCTGTTAAGACCGTCTCTCCTCCAGCTGCCCATTCAGCCCCCTGTCGGGCAGGCGGTTTGCCCCTGACCCAGCGCCCCGTGTCCGGGGTCATACACCAGCGCTCAGCAGCGTGACAGCCCGATGTGCGCTGGCCCATTAATTAACACATTTCCCTCTCTCTCCCTCCACCACCTTCATCACAGGAAGTCTGTTTCCACTGTTTATATCAAATGTCACATGAACCACGAACAAGCAGAGGGACTTTCCGCACTCATGTAGTTCACCATGCTCGGTTTCAAGTGCCCTTATATGTATTTAATGTTTCAAGTGCTGCACATTTTCCTGGAAACATCAGGAAGAGGATATTAGTCTAAATTCACTTATCTGTTTAACCCATGAATCGGAGCATGTATGCACATTGGTGCTGTTGTGGGGTGTTGATTTATTTCACGAAACCCGGTTGGCCCTTGTCAAGTCTTCTGTTGACTGCCAGCTTGTATCAGACTCAAACAAATAGCCCCTGGATGTTGTTTGAATGATGCATGTGGGCTTGATTTTGCTCACAGCAGCTCTGTGATGGACTAATTGGTTTAGCAGGTTGGGTCCTGAGACGGCCAAAGGGCAGCGGGGCATAGCGAGCCACAACGTGAACCTGATGTTCAGAAGGATGCTTTGTTTCTGTCTGTGGATGGAGAGCATGTGGCAGGCAGAGCAACATCTACCGGCAGCGTCTCTGTACATCTGTACATCCTATTGGGTGTCTTTAAATCAGGTTTTGAATGCTCCTGATTTTAACCTATCACACACACACGCACGCACGCACGCACGCACGCACGCACACACACACACACACTGGTTCAACTTGTGGGTTTTCTTTTGTTAGAAGTCAATGTTTGTTGGTAATGGTTTTGTAGATATTGGCTACAACTAATACACATTTTTGACTAAGCGTTTGTCTTACTCTGGGTCACTCCTAAGGTCACTCATGAAAAATTGACACAATGATACGACACACAATACTGTTTTCCTCAATACTGTATTACTATATTTTAAACAAAAAAGAAAACTGACATCTTTTTCCAAAACACTAATAATTTCCTTAAGATTTATTTTGTTAAAGAATGAACAACTTTTAAGATTTAAATTGTGAACCTTCTGTATATAGGCTAAGTAAAATATGTAGAATAAATGGCAAAAAAATTTAACATTAAGAAAGGAATTATGAAAGTTAAAGCATAAAAAAACTTCTTAAAGCACTAAAAGACATTAAAAATGATTATTATATATGTTGACATAGGTCAATTGCTTTAAGAGACATTTCTTACTTTTTATCCAATTTTGTTTTGTAACACGATATATTGTAACGGCAATACAATTTTATTTGTTTTTGTTTTATAGTGTGTTGGGTCGCCACTTGATGTCAAAAGCAAGGACAGACCTTGTAGAGTGCCTGATCTCCCGATCTCTGGGGGCATCTAATATGAACGTTTATTATTTAAATCATTCATGAGGCCTGAGACTGTGGGATGGCTGAAGGCTCCAGATTAAATTCTCCCTGGGAGCTTGTTATGAGAAGAGCCTCAGGACAGACAACACTCCCCACCCACCCCGCCATCACCACACGGCCCCATGTTGGTCCCCTCTTGCTCTATTTGTTATTTAGTCGGACGCTGTTTATAGACTACTAAACGTTCCTTTGGGAAGTGGGAAAGGGTTGTGAAGATGCTTAAGCCCTATCAAGGTTGTGGCCTTGAACTGCTTGCGTCACCATCAGTTGTGCTATGACAGATTTACTGCTAACATGAGGGTGAAAAGCCTGCTGAAGTACTTTTCTTGACTCACACCATTTCTTTGTCCACCAGGTGATGAGCATCCTCAGCAACCCCAGTGCCGTGGCTCCTCAACCACAGCATGATTTCTCCATCTCCCCCCTGCACAGCAGCCTGGAGGCCTCCAACTCCATCTCAGCAAGCTGCAGCCAGCGTACCGAGCCCATCAAGACCGCCGACAGCCTCGCCTCCTCCCAGTCCTACTGCCACCCCACGTACAGCACCACCAGCTACAGCATGGACCCCGTCACCGCGGGCTACCAGTACAGTCAATACGGCCAGAGTAAGTGTCTCTTTAATAAGAACTAAATGGCTTAACATATCATTATATACCCTACCTGCCTAATATTTCTTTGAAATTCAGCTTAAGGGCGCACGTTTGAGTGTGTTTGCTGTGACCGTGAGTGTCAGAGAGCAGATTCCTCTGGTAAAAGGAAGGAAAAGAGTCAGTCTAAGTGGGATTTAAGAAGTAAACGTGTCTGACAGGAGTGAGGTTAAATGAGTTGTGATTTACTCTCACCGCTAGCTGTCAGCGCTAACGTCTCCTATACAGACAGCTAGCCCACCCACAGGTGCGTGGCTGCTACCGTACACGCCGCCGGTCCCTGACAGCTTCCTTTCTGCTGTTGCTTACAGACACTAACGCGCGGCGCTTACCGTCACACTGACAGATGTCTGGCACCGTCCGCGAACCCTCGCTCTGCTCCGCCTCAACACTTCTGCTAATGATGAATAAAGGAAGGAGAGGTTCAAATAACACCTCCTCAGTCGAAATAATCAAAGGGGCCCAGACCAAAAAACATCAGAGACTCATGACATGCCAACAGCTCATGCCAGCACGCTAATGCTCTCGTTCAGGAGCCTTTTTTATATCCATTAATCACAGACGTCTCTGTCGTGAGCTTCAAATGATACGTTTCGTCATTATTGTTGACGGATTGATCGAATGATCATTATGTTTACCGCTTGTCGGAAAAGGAGCGGCGCTAACACAAAAAACACGCTCGAGCAACGAAAACCCCGTCCTATCAGAAATGCAAAGCCCTCAGGTTTAACCTTCCGCTTGCCTGTTTCCCTTTATCATTTTTTCATTTCAGCTTTGAGAACGGAGGTGGGATATTTCTATGCAAATAATTACCTGAAGGTTACAGCTAGCCCGGTGCTAACCTAATAAGTTAGCCAGTTCCAGTTTGACTCAAGGAAAAACAGCAAGGGAGGCCTGGGTTGCTTTTCTGTTTGAAAAGGGAAGTCGCTTGAGGGGTTAATTGGAACTTCCCCGGTTTTCGCCCCTGCATCGCACCATTTCCATTCTGTCCTTGATTTGTCCTCGCAACCCCGAGCCCGTCTTCTTCCACCAATCGAATGTCTCTAATGTCTGTCGCTTATGTATTTAAATTGAAACCGTGTGAGATGCGAGGCGGATCAATGCAGAGGTCCCGGGTTGCGAGCGAGACTCGGGGCGCCCTCTGACCCTGGATTAGCCCGCAGGATAGAGCCGACACGTGCTCCTGATAAAGATCTCCCAGCAAAGCCAGACTCCAGATCAATGCAAGGAGAGCTGTCCCCTCAGGTGCTATGTTAGTCACACCATTTTGTGTGCTACACCTATCTGGTGAGAATCTCTCCACTTCTTCCACCATCTCTCCCCTTCTGTATTGCATCTTTTGCAGCCATAGAGATGCATATCTCGATCGACAGTAACAGTTTTTCACTGGTGTAGAAAATTGAGTAGACTCATTATCTAAATCTACTCAGTACAGCTGGAAAAGTTTGGGATTCTCAGTTTTTTATTGGCGAAAGATGATGTTTAATAGAACTTTTGACACTTTTTAAAGACTTTTTGGGTAACACTCTCCAATAAGATTGTCTTTGTTAACATTAGTTAATGCATTAGCTAACATGAACTAACAATGAGCAATACTTACCGTACATCACTTATTTACCTTAGTTCATGTTAATTTCGGCATTCACTAATACATTTTTAAAACCAAACGTTGTTCACATTAGTTAATGCACCATGAAACATACTTGTCAAAATACAATCTTTCTGTAAAGTGTTTTTATATATTTTGTTTATGACATTCTGGGTCACAATAAGGATTGTGCAAAGGAAGACTCACTACTCTATGTCCACCATAAGTGACAGTGGTCTATAAACCCAAATGAGTTTATTATACATTACTTTTATATCTCTGCAAGATTAATTGGTTGCTTTTGTTTCTGTGTGCAGCTGCAGTGGATTATCTGGCTAAAAATGTGAGCTTGTCCACGCAGAGAAGGATGAAGCTGGGTGAGCACTCGGCTGTGCTCGGACTTCTACAGGTGGAGACAGGACAGGCATATTGATGAATCTGCACACCCATTTAGTTCACCAGCATCCCGCCATTTTCCTGCAGTGCACACGTGAGGCCAATTCAACCAATTTGAAAGATCATGGGCAGACTAACCTATGGCTGTTTCAACAAAAGCCATTCCACAAAAAACGGACGCTTTTGTGCCGCATCTCCTTAGACGCCCTGTTCTTGCTCTCTTCAACAACAAAGAGACCCTTTGAGGACAACGCCAAGGGAAAAGCCCTGACTTCATCCAATGTTAGCACACAGTTACATAGCCACTTGACCATTCCAAACCGTTTGGACCATGTTGTTTATAGGACTCAAAATCATGGTATTATATTTGTTATTATAATGTGGTTGTTCCTATTGCTGTTACATTTACTATTGTATTTACTCTTTGTTTACATGTTTCATTTTAATTTTGTTATTTTAACCACAAGGCCTTGCTTTGTAACATTACACTTCTGATGGAGATGCACAGAGACACAACAACAGTGCTTATATATTGTTCATCTTAATCCTCAACCTCACATTCCAAAAGACCTTGATAAAACCGTGACTGGATCTTTGTGGGTGAATTATCAGTGTTATGTTTTAAGTTTTCTTAAAAACATACATTCTTAAGTATGATGACCAAATCACAAAATCATTCCCGTTTTTGTAATTTTGCAATGAAAACAAAGCACACAGATGAATTATTCTCTATGGTCACTATAATTGCCATTAATCTCTCTAATGAAATTAAAACGTCAAGAGCCCTTACGGGCAAATTACATTTTTAGCCTTTCATGGAATTCTAGGGATTTCCAGTATGCTTTTGTGCTATTTATGGCAACTGTAGTCATAGTGTAAAATTGAAAAACTTCAACAAACATCATATCAGCCACCAAAAAGCTATCACAAACACAAATCACAAACTTTTTGAGGTTTAAATTGGTAGCACTTTTTGTAAATGAGGATTTTATTTGAAACTGTAAAGTAATACATTGAATTCAAATGTAAAATGAAAATCGGTGTTTTAGGACCAACAGTTGGAATCATTTAGTCTTAAGGCATTTCCCATTACTACATTTAAACATGTATGATGTTTCCTAATGGTGTCTTAAAGAAGGTTTATTTGTGGCACCCTTTACAAATAAGTGTGAGACCATTGAAATGTGTATCTATTAAAAAATATGAAATTGAGGGATGTAGAAGAATATACATTGAGCACATTCTGTTTACATTTAATGTTTGCCACCCTATTTTATCTCCTCTTAACCTAAGATGTGGGGATACAATGTATGTGACCAAGATGAACTGAAATGAAACTGTGATTGAACAAATTGCTCCATGACACTGGATATGCCCCATGATGCCATATATGTTCAGGGGCAATTTCTGAAACAACCACCCAACCCTGTGCCAACTAAACACTGAGGATGTCTTCATTTAAACACTTCCAACATTTTTGTAGTAAATAAAAAAGACAAAAAAGCAATGTGAAAAAAGTTTTTAGTGTGTAGCACTCATTTCTAATACAAGCATTAATCTACCTTTGGGATATTTAAAGCACTATCTGATGGGGTAAAACACCTTTTCCAAATATCTTGCCAACCTCAGTTGCTCTTTATTCTTTCATTGTTTACCTTTTTTTGCATATGTAATTTCCTTTGATATATTTTCGTTCAGCATGTGTGTATATTATCATGGCATAATTTATTCAGCTCTATGAAATACTAGCGTAGTGGGAACTTGTATTGGCATTTACTACCTTCAGCCTGTTGGTGTCTTTTCTGTAGCACTGGCATATCTGTTATGGATTAAAGCTCAAAAACTGGAGAAATAAACAAAGATTCCTTCTTTTTCTCTCGACACTCTCAATTATGTTCATTTGAAAGTTAAGAGAAACCGTGGCACCGTGTGGATCATCCAATAATCCCATGACGATTATTTTGTTTTCAAGGCATATGTTAAAAGCATGGCTTTTATTTTTAAACATGCGAGCGTTTTTATTAAGTGTTTAACAGATCACTCTGTGATGAAATATGCCCAGAAGTATCATGTTGTCTTGCTTTTCCACCTCCAGTATAGTGCTAAATTCGCACAGCTCCGTAACAAGCTTTTAATCTAAAATATTCATATTCAGTACTGCTTAAAACGTAAAAATCTATTGACATTTACCACATACAGTCTTTTCATTGCTTTGATGTCGCTGTCAACTATAATCATGATTTAATCCCCATTTTAACAATGCAGTATTTTTATAGCCCCTTTGAAGTCAAGAACATCATGACAGTTGGGTGATTTAAGATACTAAAAATATCAGTTTCCAGTAATTGAGTTGCACTGGAATTGAACAGTGACAAGTTACAGACCGGCAGTGCCACAACAGAGCACTGCGTTCACAGAGAGCTTGTGTTATCTGCAGTGCCCCGGGGCCATTTACTGCACTTCTGTCTATGGGTGCACAGTCTGACACTGAATACCATCCAATGTATAATGGTATTAAAGACCCGTGATGAGGAAGATGCTGGCGTGTGGCGCTGCTCTATTCAGAACGGGCACCTCTCTGATGATGGATTACAAACCCTCAGTCTGTAGTTTTTCCTGTTAATTAAAAACTTCATAGGAATATCATTGCAAACAAGAGTGTGACATCTGGGTCCGCTTAACAGATGCACAGAGTGAGGAAATGTTTCTGGAATGTGATTTTGCTCTCAGGAATCCCTCTTTATGATTCAGCTGTCTTCAATGGAGTATGATGTCATAAAATTACATTTCAGATATTTGCAATATTACTACAATATTAGGGGAACATTTTACATTAAGATATTACATAATGTTTTGATTTATTTGAGTATTTGTTATTATTTAGTACAATACACTCTAAAAACAGTTGTGTTAAAAACAACACATTTTTGGGTATTTCCGACCTCAATCCCGGAAGTGAACGTAAACTCGGGGAAGCTCGATCAACCGATTGATCGATTTTTTATTGTTTCGCTTTGTGTTTTTCCCAGAATTGACACAAGCGCGCGAACTTCGCTCTTCGTCTCATGGTGACGTCAGATGGTAAACATGCAAACGTGATGCGTGGTTGACTTGAACGGATTGAGGTCGGAAATCGGATATTTTAAGTCACAATATCCGAAACCCGAGTTGTCTTGAACGCAGCATAATACACAATAAAACTTTTGTGAAATGGAGAAAAAATTGACAATAAGTCAGACCTTAAATTCTGCATTTTGGAACTGTGATGAAACAAAATGACAAAATTATGAAAATATGTCCCCGGTCACAAGGCAAAATTTCTATGCACACTCCTGCGCATATGGGCAACCAGAAAAAACATTAATAAAACCGCTGGCATTTTAATTCATTTGATGGATTACATATTTGCACTGCTATTGTTGGTTTTTTAAACTAAATGGGATTGCTCGATCCTGTTGTATTCAATATTTCCTTTACCTGAGAAGATCCCACTGTGATCCATCAGTGTTCTATTGGTCACACGCCTTCACGTGATACACACTTCACAGGTTAGAGAGTTCACCAAACTTGACCTTTGAAACGCAGCAAAATGCGAATTTTTTTGCGTGAGTTTGCACATTCACATGAGTATAAATGGAAGTCAGTGAATCGAAAAGTCTAGTGTGACCATGGCATCACAAAACAGAATTTCTAACAGAATCTTTAAGCATTTAAAGGTTTAAAAAATTCAGAGGCCTGGTACCTTCTTGATAAATGGGTATTTCAGGTCACTTGCGCAGTATTATTTGAGAAACCAACATGCCACAAGGTACAGACTGATTTAAACATGTCTGAAGAATTTCACCCGTCGCCCCCACCCTAGCACTTCAGCTGTTATTATTATGTTTAAGAAACTCTGCAGTGTCAACCTCTGGAAAATGTAACAAAGAAAGCACTTACAAAGCCTAACATCTCCTTAAATCCCATAATTATTCCAGGATACATTATGTACCTGAGCCCGGGTGTCTGATCTTCACTGAAGGGATTCCACATTCCTACAATCAGCTTACACAGACAGATCGCATGATTGCCTAATAACCTGGATTGGTAAGTAGAGTGCTTAGCAGAAGATTCTTATAGCATCCCTTTGACAGACTCCATTGTTCGACACATTCTGTTTCTCTAAAGCATTGTGCGCTAATAAAATGGATTTTTTTCAGTACAGATGTCAATAGGCTAAGACAATTTTATTTCTCCCGTATTTCATATGAAGTTTCCCTTTTTAAAGCCAGCCTTTCATTTTCCGTCTCTAGGCACCTAATACTAGATTATAGTCCCCCATAGTAACCCTGGCATCCCTCAACCAAGCCTCTGTGTGCCCCTCCTTGCCCCCAGACTCTAATCTCTGCACTCCAGCATCACTGCAAAATTAAGCTGTGAGGGAGCTGGGAGTTTTAACCTCGCTCGCTCGCTCTCAAAGGCTCTCAATACACTCTATTGAAGAAAGTCTTGGAGCAGTCAACACTTTTTCTACCACACGTATCTGCCTTTAATGTCCCTCGGTATCTGTTTTTCTCCATCCACGTACCTCAGAGAGAAGAAACAGGAGGGATTTCAAGGTGAACATGGAGCTGTAAATCCAAGAGATAAGCGGAGACCTGTTTACAGGTTTTTTTGAGACATCTACCGCCAGCTTCCGATTCATATTAATGGTCCGAAATGCAATATTGCTGAAACACAGAACGGGAATAATGAGCAGACCGAGGCGCATTCTGTGCCGAGATACATTCTTAAACCTTCTTTCTGAAAACCAACAAGCATGTCGCCTGGGTGTAGAGTCTAATACACAAAGACAATTTTTCTAGATAATAGCCTATCACGCAGGATACGATTTAAATTAAAAAATGCAATTTTCACCTTGAAATGAACAAATGATTACAATTTCTATACAAATTAAAGCATTCAGGCGGCGCCTCAGTGCACAGCCCAGGCCATAAAACCTGACATAATTGCCATGAAATACATTCCCAAATATTTGTATTTCGTCCATCGCTTTAAAACACGCCAGTTTTCTGATCTCACCTTCTGGAGCCAACTCAGAAAAATGAAAATCGTCGAAGATAAAAAGCCTCTCGACAGGAAAGATAAAAATGTGTAAAGAAGGGATGGGGGAGAATAAAACAAAACAGTAAATTGCTGCCGTTCAGCCTGACAGCCCCTAGAGTTATCTCTAAAAGGCAAATTATAAGAGTTTTATCGTGAAAATCATGTCTAATGGTTATTTGCTCAGATGTTTCACTGCCTCTCTGCATTTATTTATGATTATGAATATCTTTAGAAGAAAAGATGTTAACTTGCGCATTTCGCTCTGAAAGTTACGGTGAATTGCAGGCATCACAAAAGAAAATGCGTGTATAATTCTGAGGTGTGCTCGGACGCCGAGCATGATGGGAAAGATGCATGCCGAAGACCGGGTGGCATCTATATGCAAATACAGACTTCGTCAACAATCATCAGGTGTAGGATTTAAATGCAAATATAATAAACAATAGGCTTATAAATAATAAAAATGACTCTGCAAAGACATATTGAGAGTGACTGCTTCAAAACAGACAAATCTGTTCTTCGAACAAATTGAAGCATATATTACAATGCCACCTCACGTACAAAATCTGGCCTCCCTGACCTTCTTGATAGCTTCGACAGCCTATCTTGAGCTGTATCTCACACACTTCTGAATATTGCAGAAGGCTCACAGTAGCACTTGTCTGGCTGAAATGACAGAGGATGTGATGGATTTGTTTCCTCTCTCTTCTTAGCTTATAACAATGCCAGAAGAGAACTTGTAAAGACGTTTCCTTTCCCGGCCTGTACCTCCCCATCCACTCCTCTATCTATCTATCTCCATGCGCCTGAAAGGCGCACATCAGATTTCAGCACTTGACCTCATAATGCTGGGGGTCAGCACCACACCAGTAGCAATTTCACACACAAGATGAAAGGGAAATTAACAGTGGAGTTGTTTGAGGCCGCAGCCCTGGGCTCCGGCCAGCTCAGGCGGCAGTCTGCTAACCCCGCCACACTGTGAGCTACAAAGAGCGTGAACAGGGCTGCTGGAAGCTGGAGGAATGTAGACGTTCTCCCGCTGAAAGCTTAAGCCCCTGACCACCTAAACTCAAGGACCAGGCTAAAGAAACCGGAGGAGAACACGGCTCCGCGGCATATCTGAAACAAGGTATTAAAAACAGGGTGAGGCTCTGTGACCTTCTGTTTTCAGAGTCACGTTTTTGATGGTTTTATTTTTCAAAGTTAGACATGTTCTTTAAATATGCTTGGGCACAATAGAGAAAACCTGACAGAAAAGAGAAAAAACAGAAAGATAAATAATTCTGCACTATACATAGATGTAAATTGCATAAACAGTTAAGGTTTTGTACAGAAAACATAAATATTTATTTTTTATTAATGATGTAATAATGACAATTCTGATGTCATACATACAAATTAAAAATATATGTTAAAAAACTTAACCTAACCTAAATGTTCACATTAGGTATTGGAGTAGATATTTTTGAATGGAGAGATTGATAAACATTTAATTTCATTACACTGTTAAAGTGCTACTAAAACATGTACCTGCCACTGAGCATCTCTGATAATCTAATGTGACACATCAAGATGAAAAATCTATTCCATTCTTTAGTGTTACTAGTGCTCAAAGGGAATTCTCCTCTACTTCTCCATTTCATTTTGTTTCCCCCTGTAGCACATACACCAGTATTGTTTATCCTCCAGCATGATTGTTGCTTCTTGAGCTTTCTCATTTCAACAGCATTCCCATTGGCCTAAAGAAATGAATCAAGCATTTGTTTATCCAACATGTCTGTGCATTTGACTGATGTTCTGCCTTGTTTGTTATGTTATTCCAGAGCTGTGCCCACTTTGTTATTAATTGAGCTCTTTTTGGCCGTCATTTTGCTCTTTTTAATTCCTTTATAGGAAGACAGGCCTCCTTTCAGATCCGCGACACTGCGGGTCATTAATTATGACGGTAATAAAAGGTGGTTGTTTTGTGCCAGTAAGCCTCTGCCAGTGCGAGGAATCTTTCTCTGCGTCTTCGCTCGGGGGCTTGTTTTTATTAGCATTCATGCTGGAGGGACGGCATTGTGTGTAGCACCAACAGACTCTTGGACATTGGGGCTGTGTCTTCATGCAGTTTATATGTGGAGCAGTTACAGAAGACAACAGCAGCGATAGTAGTGTTTTTTTCTTTTGGGGAGAGCAAGTTTGAATAGAAGGAAGAGTATTTGTGATGAGGGGTCCCGTATGTCTTGTAAAGCCTCTAGTGTTGAGAGCTAAAGAGTTTTAAGTATGTTTTTTATTCAGTGTAGATCTTTTTGCTGAGCCACATTGTTCTGACTTTCTTGTAAGCTTTGACTGTGTTAATATTGAGGCTTACAAGTCATATTAAGAACATGAATTCACACATAAATAATAACAGAAGGCGTTCTTGTTCATAAGTTAAGGGCCTAATCTTTATTGTTTATTGTTCATAAATTGAGTAATGGACAACAAAACACTCGAATGGTTATCGAACGGTTTACGAGTGAACCAACGTTTCCTCTTCTGTCTGCAATATGTAACTGTTTCATTATGACAACATATTCAAAATGGCTTGTGGAACTGTCCCTCACCGTTTAAGAATATGATAATCCTTGAGACGGGAAATCAGATGCAGTCTGTCTCCTATGCTTAACACCTGTATTAAATCTATTATGCTCTCTGGAGTCTCATTGGGATGAAAATAAGAAATCCGCCTCTCATTGTGCCTGCACGCAGTCTGGGGAATATTGAACATCTGAAGCAGACGTATGTTTGGGAAAGGGCAATTACAAATGAATTTAACATCTCGACGAGAGCGGGATTACAAGGCCTTATATCAGTTATAGAATTCTCCACCCTCATTACAATCGCATACATAGGCAATTTGGTACTGATCTGAGAATAGCAGAGAGGGGGGACTTTTTTAATTTGAAGGATTAGAGCTACAGAGATCAACCAGATTCTACATGATGCTGTCAAAGGTTTCAGAACACAGTTGGATGGGCACACATTTTTAGACTGGAATAAAGGATCAAACCTGAAAATGTTGCTTTTTGAGGAAGAATGATATATTAATAAGCCCCAAGAAGCAGTTACAGTGCATTTTATAACAGCTAAGTGGCGTTGGCATGATGCGAAGCGAGGTATTTTATAACGGCTTAGAACCCGGCTCAGCCAATCAGAAGCAAGGACCAGAACCGACCGGTTTATAATATAAATTATATTAACAGTTAATGTTGGTTCTTAAATAGGATTGGACGAGAGGTGTTCAAATAATACTGATAAAGGACGAGAACAGCACTATAGGAAACTTTATTTTTCTATAGAACAATATCATGTCAGCTATACAGACAAAATGCATACAAAATGTACAACTTTTATTGTGTGTTGACCAACGGCTCAATCCACTGCTCCCCCTTCCCTTTCGAAGCACTACGGTGGCTGACACAGGACAAAGATAGCATCATGTTTTCATTTTTTAGCCGAAGAAGATAACATATTTACAAAACATGCTTTGTAGAGCAGTTTGTCAGTTTAGGAAAATATAAGGATTTGGTTGTATAACATATTATTTCATATAATGCATCAGTGTGTTCTTATTACATACATTCATGCTATTATATGCTTATGCTTTTATTATACAAACTATCTGTCAAACGTTTAGGATCAACAATTGTTTCTCATTATCTTCATCTGAAGGTGTTTTCATCTGAAAAATTCCTTTTTCAGACAAAATATAATTGTGCCAACATACTCATTTCTTTCATATATTTTTTAAATGGAGCTAATAAGAGTCCAGCATAGTTGGAAACGCTTTCCAGGTTGAGACCTCAAAAAAAATGATAAAATGCCAAGTATATGATTTTGCTAAAAATTCTAAAATATATAGAGTTCATTTATTTTGGATGCTTGGATGCACAACATAATTCCCGCAGTTAAAATGGTTTACTATTATTCTAAAACGTAAAAAAAAAATGTGTAAGTGATCCTAAGCTTTGACTGGTTATGTACTTTCAAGTACTCCATACTAACATATATGTTCTCCCCCTCGCCTGGGTTTGTACAGTACATTCTTATGTGTAGGCTACGTAAGACATATAGTGCTGACAAAATGTGTACAGCTGTAGCGGCCATCAAACAGATCTGCCTGTTCAGATCGAGTTGGGATCAAAATCACAACTCAAAACAGAACTCCCAATCAATCACATTTAAAGGGATCTCGTGCCTCGGTATAAATGTTGCTCTAAGCCCTTCAGTACCTCTCTCTGTTCCCTCACTGAGTCTTACTTAAAATCATGATCAGAGGCAAGGCCTCAGGTTACAGGGGCATCAAAAAAGACGAGGGGGAAGGGGAGGAAAAGAGAAATGGAGAGGGAAAAAGAAAGAGGGAAAGGAACAGAGGAAAGAGAGGAGAGAACACTTTCCCAGGGTTCTGACAACTAGAACAGCTGAGATTCTTTCCTCCCCCCATCCTTTAGGTCAGAGACAGCTCATTGTGCCCGCAGATGTGTGTGAGGGAGAGAAGGTTGTGATGTTGTGCCAGAACGGGAAAAGTTGTGTAATGAGAAAAGTGGGGAGAATGCCCCTTTCTGCCTAATGTTTTTTTCTCCCACATGCATAAAGAGAGATCGGCCAAACAGCTGCGTCTCTTTCCGCACGTTGGTGCGAGTACCAGTGGCCTGGCTTGATTGAGGCTGCTTCCTTGGTTCTCCTGGTGACAGACCACCATTCCAAACTCTGCGGTTCATCTTCACTGTCAGACTCCGTGTATACGGATATTCTTTTTGATTGATATGCTAATGGTTGTTGTTGTTTTCTGTGTAAAAGAAATGATTGACTTTTGATTACATGTCAGAATCATTTTACTCTTGTTTCATGTCTTGATTGGGTTCTATAAAAAGGCCAGGGCAGTGATGGCAGCAGACAGGGGTGGCAGGCATCCATTTTTATGGAGGGGGCACCAGTGGCAGTTCTGACTCATTTGGTAGCGTAGGTGAGATAGAAACTCAATTTGATGGTTCTTTACTGATTTGTAAAATCTGGTAGCTTACTGGCACAGTGTATCTTTAGAGTTCAGTGCTGAAAAAAATGTTGGATTCATATGAAAAATATGTGCAATAGGTTGCACATTAAAAGTTTTACAGTTAAAAGATGTATCCTCCCACAGCCTAAGCACAAGCATGACTCTTCTGAACAATGATAACCACAAAACTCAAAAATATATAATAAACTCTTCTAAATTTGAAAGATTAATGAACATTAAATTAAAAACTAATATTTCACTAATATGTATTTTAGCGTAAATCCTCTGCCCACAACTCTATTTTAACACGAAACAAATCATTCAAGTAGTACCAACTTGACTGAATTAAGTTTAATGAATAAGCATGAAAAATGCTAAACTTTAAATTGGACAAGAAGCAATGTTCCTTTTTTTCAGTGAGGGCATTAGATTAAATCTGATCTAATATATTTTTTTCATAATCCAAGCAATACAGCCTGACAGCCATTGTCACTATTTATTTTTGGTGTTCAGAACAGTTTGCTTCTTTTTTTTGCCACAGGAGTTTTAAGCAAGTTGAGGTGAATAAATAATGCAAAAATTCATAATGAGCAGAAAGTGAAAACAGTAACATGATCAGCAGAAGAAAAGAATTTGAATAATGTCTTTTTCAACCTTATCAAAATAATTTAATATTATTATTCAATGCATTATATTTTGGTTTTTAAAAAATCATTAGCTTAATGTGATTTTGTATAAAACATGTCAGTCACACATTTACATTTAGCAGATGCTTTTATCCAAAGCGACTTACAGAGAGTTTAGGAAGCAATAAACTACCTAACAAACAAATAAACACAAATAAATCCTGCTCTTCAATTTTATTAATATGGACAATAGGATTCAAATGTCCCAAAAATATGATCATGTGACACTCAGGAATTGAAACCCCTTAGCTTTAAATGCATTTTGTTATGCATCATGAGAACAAACTTTATAGCACTACTGTCAAAAAATGAAATTCATGGGACGGGGCAAGCCGGAGGGTGGTTTTCCGCAAATTTAGTCGTGGCCGCAAGCTCTATTATGAGTGAAATGCTAAGAGCAGATGTCAACAGTATTCTTGGCCGCGCAACTGGAGGTGGGCAGAGAAAGTTGTGGTTGCCGTAGGACGCCCCCAAAAGGCAACATCTGCTCGTATCACCACCCGTACTGCAGCTGGAAGGGTGTGTGATGTCATCAGAGGGCAGCTGGCCCCCAGTAGACAACACCGTGAGAGTGTGAGAGCTCGCATGCTTTGTTCATAATACTTGAAACATTTGTTTGCTCACCTAAATGCATGTGACAGTTCAGGCATCTATATCTCACTTATACGACATATACTGTTGTTCAAGCATACATATGTGCACCGTAATGAGCACTTGTTCCCTATCAAAAAAAGCAGGGGCTTTGAGGCTTATTCAGGAAATTCAAGGAATTCAAGTAAAGAGCGACTTTACCTTGAACGTTAAGCTTTCTCCTGTAGAGAATGCATATGGAGAAAGATCTATATCATATATTTGTGAGCAGATGAATAGGTCTGATAGGACCCCACTGTGATGTGAGTGTTTGTGAAGGACCCTTCTGTTGGGGAGAGACTCTGAGGCTTCGTTATGGAGCTTAGCTCACCGCCCATGCTAATACGAACCACGTAAAGCAAACATATCTCTTTCTGTGCCTGTGTGTATAGACCGTACTGAGCCACCTCAGAGACCCCAGCGCTGCTTTTTAATAAGTGGAGCATTACAAAGTAGCCTCCAGAGACTGTAAACTACCCTTCTGTCTTAAAAAAGAGATTTCATTGCAATCATATGAGACGCTTTACCTGCAATGAACATTGATAGAGACTTTTTGTTTGTTTGTTGATGTGATGTTCAGTAATAGACGTTTCATCGGACACACATGCCTGGCCCGAAGATAACTTCGAGTTTGTGTTTGTTGATCAGTCTCGCTAGTGGCCATTTATATTTAATTTAATTTATATTGTATAATAATTGTATTAAATAAACTTTATCGCATTTAAGTTTAAGTAACGGTTGTTGGTATCCCAAAAGAATACTGACTAGACAACTTGCTAATGTCATTTACTTGTTATTTATTTGGCTTGTTATCAAAAATAATCTGCAGGGACTCGGAAGTTAAGTTTGGACCATAAAAGCGTGCATGCACAGTAAAGTTTGTTCATGTTGTTGCTTTGAAACCGTCTATATAAGCCTTTGCGTTGCTTGTCTGTATACGAGTCATAACAAGTCTTTCAGTCTGACAAATATACGACAAGTTGTATGTTTGTCCTCTCTTCAAATATGTCAGTAAACACTAAAGTTGGATTAAAAGTGAGTCAGAGTGCATATTTTCACCTGTTGCCAAATGATGTGTTTGCCTGAGGAGGTTTCTGATTCAAACACAAACTGTCATAATGTACCACCTATATTTACATCCATCACACAAATAAATCTACTGTTATATCATTAACTTTTATTGTCATTTAAATTTTAAGTAACAAAATTACAGAATTTTCATTCATCAACAGTCACAGCTAGAAACTCATGTTTGGTCAAACCACAGACTAGCTGTCTTGACCACATACAGCAGATGCAGCACTTGCAATCTCCCTTCAGCTATTGTTTTGGACAGTCCTCTCTGTAAACATCTATTTATGTCCCAAAATGATTTTACATGACCTTGCTCACATGCCCGTCTCTCCAAACTACCACTCAAAACATGCCATCTCATCTCAAGTCCGAAAACAAGTTGTTGTAGGCTATCTATAATAGGACTGGTGCTTTGTGGAAGCCTGCTCTTGCCCCAGGAGATATTTTCCCCTCGGACAGTGCGGGCTCACAAAAGCAGCAGTGTACTGCGACAATTCCCTTCCTAATCTTCAGTATCCTCTTATACAACCTCCCCCATCTCTCTCTCTCTTTCTCCTTCATCTTCTCTATCAATATAATAAGTCTACAGTGGCCATAATTTGGTGTCATGTCTCTGACCTCTGGCTCGTGAGCAGCCACAGTGAGCACCACGCTGATAAGCAAAGAGATCCGTTTTTCTTCATGGATTTGGCTAATAAAGATAGACAAGTGGCTTGTCGATAGCTCTCCTCACCGCGAAGCGCCTGCAAAGCCGCGCTGGGTATTTCGATCTCTATGTCACTTAAACGCTAAGGACCGGGGGGTTACACTGTGTTTTGTTGGGGAGGGTGTAAAGGATATTCTCATGGTACAATATCAACAAAATGTACTGTGTGATTCGTCCAAACACCTGCTTGAAGTGCAGCTGTTTCTATCAGTCCTAGCATTGTACAATCCCTGTGATCACCCAGTTACATATTTTATGTCGGGAAAATGCGCACCACACACATATTTTGAGAAACACGGACAGAACGAGTCAAGTGTCCAGCTGTAGTTTTGAGGTAAGCGGTGAATTAAGCCTGTAGGCATTTAGCTTGGAAAACATCAACATGGTAACAGTTACATACCTCATTGAACATGAGGACATCTTTTGGGCACTATAGGCTGTGAAACGTCCTGACTGATTATATTTGGGTCATATGTGCGCTAGCATACGTCTATGAAGACCTCAATTATTGATAATGGTGCCCTCTGTTGACATGATGTTGTATTGCAACTGTTTCTATGCATCACGAAATAAGCATCTAAAGCGTTGTTGTAACATTATGCATTTCACTTCAGTGAATTCACACACATATACATAATAGTATGCTATACATCATTTTGTGTGTCCCCAGTATTGATATAAATACTTTAGATAATGTTTAAGTAGCTATACACTTGTTCAAAACAATCATTTTAGCAAAGTACAATGTTTTGTTTAGGCTATTTCGATAAATAACATAATTCATTTTTTGTTCAGTAAATATACTGTCATTAAAATATGTTGATTTCACACTAGACTATAAAAACAGAAACAAAATGTGAAGATTTTGAAAGCATTGGAGATCTCAATAATTTCAAATAGATTTACAACAGTAACAAGAAATGATATTTTATTATATTATATGATTAATATAATATTTTAAACATAAGGGTTTCATTATAAATATGGGGATTATCTCTGGATACAGCTGTTTGTTATGATGTTACTTTAGAGTACTTTTACACTACAAATAATTATTTGTTGTTTTTTGTTGATTCAACTTATAAAGGGTTGCTGTAAAAATTTGGGTTGATCCGGCTTTAAAATGTTGGTTAACTCAACAAACTTCTTGAGTTGACTAATATTTTTAAGGTGAGTTGGCTCAGGATTTGAAGGTAACTGTAGGCCTAACTTATTTTTTTAAGTTGAACCAAAATATTTTTAGGGCTTCTCATGTACTGCTTACTGTAAATCTACAACATTTTGAAAATCATCATATATTAGATCAAATTAGCACCAAATCAATGTTGCATTAAACGTCACATCCAGCCTGTGCAGCCGTGACACAGAGCACTGAGCAAATGTCTTTATTGGTCAATTGGCTGAAACATCAATTATTCGCTCTTTTAAGAGAGACGAATAGCCGTTTAAAATGTAAACACTGAATCAGCGTGGAGTGTTCTTGGAAGCCTTTCCAACTACAGTATGATTAAACCAAACATTATGGGATATTTCAAGTAGTTACTAAGTGGGATACATTAAATGTGTGGCTATGTCTGATGTTTGATCAATGCGCTTATTTACAGTCCAAAATAAGCTTCAAAATGAGCAGTAAAATCAATAAAATATGTTAAAGGTAAGGGTGGCTGACCAAGAATGGCTTGCTGGTTGCATTTACATTTATGTGTAATGCGTTCAATCTGTTTCATGGAAATCAAACCCACACATTTGCACTGCTAACATAATACTCAACCAACTAAACACTGGTTAAAATAGTTAAGAATCATGGTCGGGATATCGGCAACCAGCTTCCACAACATATGTGTCTTTTCAACAAAGTATGTTGCGCACTTTAAAATAGAAAATAGCATTTTCTGGACCAGCCCACTGACATCTATCTCTATGATGCAACTCATTGGGCAGCCAGAAAGCAAAAGATGAACATTTGTGTTCAGCTATAATGGTGAGTGACTCACAGATACAGATTTGACACAGCTAACACACCTAATGACATGTACGACAAGACAAAGGCAAGACAAGGATGTCGATAACAAAACATCTGCCATGTTCTTTAACTGCTCTTTCCCCATATGGAAAATCTGTTCTCAGTGCACATTTGTTTTTAATTCATTGGTCTTCAGAGAAAGACACGATGTTTTCACAGGAAAAAGGGTTGGGACTCTACGTGAGCTCCTGATCAGTTGAAATGTTATGTTCTTTTGAAATAAGTGATAGGAAGCATCTTATTGATCTTGAAAGTTGTTGAAATGTCTTATTTTGTCATTTAAGAATGTACGCGAATGTACAGTAACATTTTTTCATTCACATATTTTTGAGTTCGTAATCTTAATAATATTTATCCTTACAAAATGTTTTATAAATGTGCCTAAAAGCATATAAAGGTGACTGTTTGCCATTATTTTTAATAAATACAATAGAATGATAATATTTGATTATTTAATATTGTTATATTTGAGATCTGTGATGTTAATGTATTAATACACATTGTGCAACAGGAGTTATCTGTTAACATAGAAACCAGTGCTTTATTGTAATAAGGAAGTATTTTAATGTGTTAATACTGTAAATGTGTGTTTTTTTCTTTTAACACATACAGTATGAATTGTGTTTAGAGCAGGACCTCTCACTGTTGGCTAATGAAGTGTGAACAAACATGTAAACCAAGCCAAGTTTTAACGTAAAAACCTCTGTTCTTCATTTTCAGTGCTATGTGAATCCACTACCATGACCAACAGCCCAAATGCAAACATGTTGGCAGAGTATAAAAGTCAGGAAGAGTAAAACGAGAGAGAGAGAGAGAGAGAGAGAGAGAGAGAGAGAGAGAGAGAGAGAGAGAGAGAGAGAGAGAGAGAGAGAGAGAGAGAGAGAGAGAGAGAGAGAGAGAGAGAGAGAGAGAGAGAGAGAGAGGGAAACATTATACCATGATGTTTTGGGTGTAAATCTCCCGTGTGTAAGGGGATTTTGAGGTTTTCAGAGGAAGGGATATGGTAAATCGATGGAGTCCATATGTTGATGGCAGTCAGGATCTTCTGTAAGTGGCATTGTAAAACCTGAGCCAGCTACCAGATGAAGGCAAATGCGGCCGCATAAAGGCTACTGTGTAACACAACAGGAAGAGATGCCAGAAACAAATGAACATTTATACATTAATGTCTGTCTGTGGTCTAAGAGAACAAACCTGTACTAATAATGTATAACTTTATGTAGTCTGTATATTCAAAATCGTCTCTACTTGTATGTAAACCACCAAAAAAATCATTTTCACAAGAGAGCATCCAGAAGAAAAATGGCCACATGAGGGCCAAATAAGGACCATCTGTATATGGTATGACTTTGCGTCCTATCGCCTAGACTGATTCATACCGTCTCCCACCACCAATTTCTAATCTAATCATAGGTTTTTCCAGCCCTCCTCAGATTCTTACTCAATAGCTCCTCTTATTTCCCCATTCGAGCGAATTGCGCTACGCAACATTTCATCACCATCACCTCATAAAGACATCAGTCTCTACCATGATGGCGAGAAGAAGGAGGGACACTGCGAGCAGCGAGGCTGTGAGTCATTGCTTTAATCCCTGTGTCTTTATTACATCGTACGGCAGCATTTCCTACAGCTGTGCACTGCAGCGGGATCAGTTGTCTCCTCCACGTCGTGCTGTAATGGAGGCCGAAGGCAACTAGCTGAAGGTGCTGATTTGATGTTAGGTGAGAGTGATACAAGGCACGTGGGGCTGGGGTGAAGAAATGGAGAAGAAACTAGAAAACCTCTACAGGCGTACATTTCATGCATATTGTATATAAGTCATGTTGAAAGCTTTATGAAAACACGCAGTTATGTGCATTTACACAGTGGTTTATATTGATGCTGCGCCGAAACTCCTGAATTGTAAGTTATGATACAGGACTAATGTGTTGGACCACAAAACCAGATTTGTAGCAATAGCCAGCAATGGTATGGGTCAAATGATTTTATGCCAAAAATCATAAGGATATTAAGTAAAGATCATGTTCCATGAAAATATTTTGTAAATTTCCCACCGTAAATATATCACAACTTTATTTTTGTGGATGCAGCAAAATCGCGAACAAAAATGATTGGAAACATGGCTACAAACTTTGGGAATTACCCACTCAAGTTTGGTATCTATGTAAAGCTTAGAATTTCAGCTTTCAGGTTCATCTATTCTCCACAACATCATTACAGCGTTAAGCCAAATGAGAGCATTAAAACAAACCTGTTTCTTCTTAGCAGCGGCCTGCTACATCTCCTCTGAAGGACAACTTCTTATTGAAGTGATTTTCTCAATATTTAGATTGCACCTTCAGATTCCAGATTTTCAAATAGTTGTATCTCGACCAAATATTGTCCTATCTTAACAAACCATACATCAAGTGAAAGCGTATATAATCAGCTTTCAGATGCTGTATAAATCTGAATTAACAAAATTGACCCTTTTGACTGGTTTTGTGGTCCAGGGTCACATATAAGGTAATGTTAGTTTGATAGAAGTATGAATATTAAAGTGTGCCAAAATTTTGCCAAACATTTTTCCCTAACATGTCTTCTATTGGTTGTGCTGATCAGAATTGTCAGAGCAATGTTGGGATAGCACCAGATGGCAAAACATTTATGTACCAAATAATATTATATTCAGATTTCAGAGTAACCTATGTAGGTCATTTCTGTTTTAGTGAGACTGATCATTTTGGTGAGTGTTAAAGAAATTTCCAAACTTCAGAAAAAAAACTTTCTGTATTTTCATAAAAACAAACAAGCAAGTTTTGGGTCTTACTTGCACAATGCTTGGAATTGTTTATTTATGCTGTGTAGGCAAAGTCAGATTCATTGAGAACAAATCTGAATTAATCACAAAAAATATGTTTTATTTGCAAGGGGAAAAGAATAGCTCAGAGTGTAATTAGTTGACAAAAGCCTTTTTGTTCCTTCCCTCTTTGCGTCTGGAGCAGCTTTTCCCTGATTTATGACAACAAAGCAGACTAGAAAAGAAAGTTGGATGTTTAGAAGAATGCTATGCTATGGCTGATTTAGGTTTGCGGCGTTACACAGATGGCACAGCGGGTGTATTTGCATTGTTAGTGTTTCTGAATCAAATCTGCATTCTTATAAGGTTACTTGGTTTACAAGCAAGTTTAATAAGTGCTCCCTGAGTATGATCATAAATCACAAGCTTGGATATATGTGGTTGATTTTTTATTCACAGAAGAGTCTGGCTTTCAAGCCATTATTTATCTGTTATTTTAATGAATGATAAAGCACTATAAAATCTCATAAAAACTGTATTTATGCAATGTAACAAAATGGCAGTTGGTTACATTATATGCTGGGATACACAATAATCTTTTAAAATAAAAGTTAGTTTTAGACTTAAAGGTAGGCCTACAGTTCACCCAAAATTAAAATACTCTTGTCATTCCAAATCTGCATAACTTTCTATCTTCTGCAGAACACAAAAGAAGAAGATATTTTGAAGAATGTTGGTAAACAAAAACCATTGGTCCCCATTGACTTGCATAGGTTTTGTGTCCATACATTAGAAGTTGATAGGGACCAACAGTTTTTGGTTATCAACATTATTTGTGCTTTGCACAACATTCTGATCTAAATTAAACATTTTACACTTTTCCATACATTCTTTTCTTTTATTTGATGTATTTATTTAAAACATGTACATTTAAATACTTTTATAGTTTTGTCATCACATAAATAAAAACTAACAATCATTGATTCAATGTCACTATTAAACAAGCATATACTACCATCTAGTGGCAGAGTTTTAAAAAAAAGAAGAGAAAGGAGAGTATAGACCCGACAGTCCGGCTGTTTCTCGCATATTGAGGTTTCGGACTACCAACTACAGTGACAATGCCACTTAGGTCTACTGTAGGCTATGGTTTAAATTTTTATAGGATTTATAAAAATAAACTAAATTATAATGTTCCTGATTTACAATGACATTAACATACTAAAGAATTGTTACTGTTCAAAGATCACGCTCCAAGTTGATTCGGCTATAGGCTAAATGCAAAACCAAATTTAAGTTTTATTTATTACTTTACGCGTTGTATTTTAACGCTTTATTTTGGGCAGATATGATGAGTGAAATTATGTTGTGTGAGTTATGAAACTTTTTTTTACTTTTGTCTGAGATTAATACTAAGCATATAATCTGTACAGCACCGCGGTGACGTCATATCAGAATGCGTATTATCTAGACAGCCATTCGACCAATGGCGTCATTAAAAGCAGCACGCTTTCTTTTTACTTCAGACGCAGCTGCTAGCGGCGTGGGTTTGCTGTTGACATGACAGCGGTGTGATATGTTTTCAATGTCGCTTATGTTGTTTTGCATGAGGATTTCCCCGACATCACCGCAAAGACCGCAAAGGCGAGAACTCACATATGTCTCACCATTTAGAGGTAAGTAGTGCTCGTGCACGAGGACGCGGGCATGTAGACAGACAGACTGTATCGGTAAGGTGGTAAAACTGCAGTCAGATGTAAAATGTGTAAGCATATAGGCTATAAATGGGCCCACCTAAATTCTTTTATACGATTCAGGATATTTACAAAAATGAGCCATAATGATAACTGGTCTATAAATTAAACTTTACAGAAGTAGCCTACTTGTTGCAGAATCGTCATAATTGTATGCATATGGAAAATAGTGCCATTTATATTCCATGCAATGCGGAGCTCACCAGTTATGGAAGCATTTCTTGTCCTCTCCTGTGTGATGTACATTAGAGCTGAACATTATCCTCGTTACCTTTAAACGGTCATTGGTTCCCTGGGTTGTCATCACATTTCATTGGTTGAAGTGATGCTATATGTTATCTGTGATCTCTGGTAACTGTTATGACAACTGTAATGATTTTAATGCAATTTGACATTATATTAAAAACAGAAATACGTTGCACTGGCACGCGTGAAGTTGGTTTTACTTTTTGTGCAATGTGGATGGCAATATTAGATATGAATATTTGCAAAATACAAAATATTTCTTCCAGGTCTATTAGTTTGAAGTTTCTATGCTTTTAATTTATTGGATTTAAGGGTACATGTGCTGTAGAATAGGCATCAGATTTCTGTTTTCAGATTTCAGTGCCATTGACAAATATCAGTAACTGAAATTTAATCTGCAATGACACTTGAAAATATATCACCAGCCATTGTATTTTTTGCTTAACACTATTGACCTTGTGAAAAAAGACTATTGAAAAGCTGATGAAAGCAGCTGTCTGTTTAGCACCTCATATCATTGAATGCCCAAGCTGAAGCAGCATTATGCACAATCAATGTTATTAAACTTGAACAATATGTTTTTTTGCACGTTTTTGGGAACAAAATACATAAAGCAAGGGGGCCTTAAATGTCCAAGTCCTTTGACTGTGGGCAGAAGAGTTTAGAATAGATCTGTGTTTTACAGGGTAGATCTGCATACACATTAAGTTTAACTTTTCACAGCTCCAAAGAATTGTTATTTTCACATTCTCCCTATTGTGTGACGTAAGTGACGTGACATGAAAGACTTCGACTGCTTCCAGCAAGTCTATCACCACATATCCGTGCGAGCCGAAGTGACAGAGAGAACTGAAACATTCCTGTTCCTGCTCTACTTCAAGGACAGGGCCTTCAGCCCAGCCTGCCATCACCTTCAGCAGCTATCACCTCTATTTCAAGTGATGCTCTTTGAGCCTTGGGTGAGAGTTTCAGTGAAGTGTTGAATGTTTAGTTGGATGGAACAAACCCTGTGATGCTGCGTCACTTTAGACAGTGCAGACAGAAACCAGAGCTTATCTATAGAAAGTGTTCCTTCACCTCTGTGTCCCTGCAGCAAATTGATAGTTTAGCCCGGTGGAACCTGTAAGCTGATTCATGTTTGCACACACTATGAAAACGCTGGAAGCTCTGCTAAAGGTGCCTCATGAATGTATGTTTTACGCTTTGGGTTTTGTTAAAACTTTTACCAGACCAGATATCTAAACACTTTTATCATCATAAATGTAACTGATGTGAGTTATTTTACAGCAAAAACATAAAAGATGGTTTAAGATAAACCATTATTCCTTTCAGACCAAAAATGTATAAAAGGTTTTGTTTTGTTTTTGTGTCATTTGTAGGGTATAAGAGACAAAACTGGTTTTGTAGAATGACATTAAAGGGACAGTTCACCCAAAAATGAAAATGCTGTCATCATTTACTCACCCTCAGATTATTCCAAACCTGTATAAATATTTTTGTTCTGTTGAACACAACAGAAGATATTTGGAAGAATGTCAGTAACCAAACAGATCTTATCCCCCATTTACTGCCATACTAGGGAAAATAAATACTCATTTTTGGGTGAACTGTCCCTTTAAGTCTAATATCTTCATGGCTCTTGTTTAGTTTACATGCATTTTTATACCGTACAAACTGTATATTTTATTCCCTAAACCTAAAGATCATAGAAAACGTTTTGCATTTTTAGACTTTCAAAAATCTTCGTTCTGTATGATTTATACGCTTTTTTGCCTGTGGGGACCTCAATTTTGGTCACCACAGTGACACGAGTCCCCATAAGGTGTGCATTCAGGTTTAGGTCCCCACCAGGATATAAAAACAAGGCCACACACACACACAGGCGATGATCTGCATACCCAGGGTAGCAGACTGCTGAGCTTAGAGAGGAATACATTACTGCAAGCCAAAGCAGCGGCAACGTCCTGAGCTTACTCCTCCCTTTCTTTCTGTTTCCTGTCTGTCTCTTACACCTTTCAGAGTGGATTCTGCTTAGCCCATCTGCGTTTCTACAGTGAAAGCCAAGCTGGAGTTATCAGACAGTAAGACACAGTGCTGTGCAAAACACCGGTGAGTGCAGAACTGCAGTGTGTTCTTATATCCTGTATTCTACATCTAGAGTCATAGACTGTTTGTGTATGTTGTGTCTTTTTGGGCATGGTTAAAGCGAAATACGAGTGGCAGAAATGCTTCTCTGATGTTTTTATGAACCCTTGCGTTCTACGATGCTCTGGGTGACATATGGTAAAATCGTATCTTGTTCTGTGGAGAACTGTCCTGGCAATGTGTGATAATGCCTACAAGATGTATTTCATGTTTATTTGTACACGAATTCATCCTTCACATGTCGGATTTACTATGTTGTGTTTACTTTCACACAGTTTAGCTTCGGTTCAAACTCTGTGCTCACTGCGGTCAGTGAACTTGTGGGATGCTATGTTTTGAGTTATGGAGTTTTTTCTAAAAGTGAACATGGACTAGTTTAGCAGCCATGGGTTTTCAAATTTCTCTCTTTCTGTTTTAAAACGTTTTTGTCTAAACATTGCTACCATGGAGCATGTGAAAAACGAGAGGTTTCAGTTGCTGTAGCTAAACTTCTAGTACACTTTGCCCACATATTTCACTGCATACTAAATTCATATCGCAATATACATTGTTTTTAAAGTACAGACTCAGCTTTGTGGGTTCAGCTTCTCTCTGTGTTTATGAGTTAAAAGCTTTACAGTTGAAATGCATCCAAATTTACAAAACCTGGGTGTAGGGAAGCATTTGTAAATTTCTGTTACTTGTAGCCTATGTATCAAGCTATTTCAGCTATGTTAATGTACAGTAACACAGTTAAACACAGTTTGAGTTAAACACACTTTTTATGTACTTTCTGCATGTATATCATCTTGCTACAGATGGAATGTTCAAACTTGTAAAACTTTTTTTTTTGTTTTGGTGTGAATTCAAAGTTAAGTTGTATTTTGTATGAAGGCATCTCTTAAAGCATCTCTAAATGTACTCACCCTCATGTCATTCCAAACCTTTATGACTTTATTTCTTCAGCAAAACACAAAAAATATATTTTGAAGAACGTTAACAACCAAACAGCTTCGGGCCCCATTGACTTGCATAGTATGAATAAATGAGCACAGAATTTGTATTTTTTTTGAGTAAACTACGTATCCCTTTAAGAAAACTAGTTTGAGCCATTTCCAAAGCATATCTGATAATGTAAAGCAAACTGACATGCAGGAAATAAGAACCAATCAAATGAATGTCTGGATGTCCTTCTAACTAAATCCTAAGAACTTTGGGAATTGAAGTGTCGTAATTGTTTGTCAGACCCAATTGTTTTGGGGTTTTGTGACATACATTATAAAAAGACTATAACAGGGCACATATGATTGATTTTGTAGTTAACTGAAGGTAAGGAAAGCAACGTCTTGGATCCATTCCTAATGACAACTGGCACATGTGCATCCAGCACTTCCTGTCTTCGGCAGCTGCTCTTAAAAGCCCCCGGGGAAGTGAATGTCTACTATAGACAGGCCACCACTCAACTCATCTGTAAGAGTTAGAAGCTATTGTAGTAGAGTTATAGGGATACAGCTGGGAGAGAGAGAGAGAGCGAGAGAGAGAGAGAGAGAGAGAGCATGCTGACAGTGCAGTGAGCTGCCCAGAATCCTGTTGAGGCAACTTCACTGCATTATGATCTCTCTCTCTCTCTCTCTCTCTCTCTCTCTCTCTCTCTCTCTCTCTCTCTCTCTCACTCTCTCACACTGTGTGTTTGTACATGTCACATGTATTGGGCAATACATAAGGTTATGTAAGGTTACATAACCTTATGTATTCTCTTATGTATATTTAGCTGTTTTTTGTTATTTCCAAAACTTTATTAGATGTTCACTGGTAAAATATTGTATAGTGAAGATTTTTATTATGAATTATAATTTTTTTTAAATAATGACATTCTGTTTTTATTTATTATTATATGTGTGATGTCTCATGCCACCTGGCCGCTCAGCAGACGCTTCAGCAAACATATCGAGGGCCAGATTGAACCTGTTGTCTTTTTGTCACATGGTCATCTAAAACCACAGAGTTAACCATCAGACTTAAGGCGATTTAAGGGTTGAGATGTGAGACGTATTCTGATACAAGAGGCTCAAGATGGGATGCGATAAAGACCGGTAAAATGTACCTAATTGTCCGTGTACATTTCAGGAGGTTGCTTAGGTTCTTTTGGGTGTGACTATTTGGAGGCTTATCAAAACTCACAGCTGAAATATATTGATTTATACAATACTGATTGAAAATTGTAGCATTTGTTTTGGTTTGTTATTGGTGGAAACAGGTTAATCTCTGGTTTACTTTTAAGTTTGACTGCAGCTTTGTCATTGTTGTATTACACTTCTGGCCTTTTTGAGCAGTTGAACTGCTTTAATGTGACTAATATACAGTAAGGAATAGTAAGTGTCTATAATCATTTACTGGCCTTCTTTTTTCCCCTCTGTTTCTACGTGTATATTATACAGTATCTCTCTGCAGTAGCATCTGTACTTCACCTCCCACACAGAGCCGTGTAAAGTGCCCACCTTTCAATCTCTCTCACTTCACCTTCCTGCAGGTTTCAGTGCTGCAGTTTATAATGTATTGCTGGTAAAACTGTGCCAGACTGGAGATGAGCCAGTTGGCCAAGCGGTGCGAGCAGACAGCAGGTGTACCCCATCAGGCTTTTAACAGCAGAGTCATACTTGTTTACTGATGATAGCAGTATGCTGAAAATAACACACAAGGATTACCGTTTGACACCTCGTGTTGCTGTTTGGCACAGTTGTTGTAGCAGTCTTATGTTTGTTTTCAGCCCAGTAGCTTAGTCGTTTGAGAACAACAAGATTGAAGTCAGTATACTGTATGAATGTTTATGGCTGTCTGCTTTCAGAAGCAAAATGGCACAGAATGACGATTCCAGGCAAATCAGCAATGAGGCAAATATGTAAATGAACTCTTATGAAGATGATTTCCTGAGCGGTTTTGTATTACCTGTACTGTAAGTGAGGAACAAGTGTTTGGTGCCACCTACTGGCTATGCTTGTTTTATACAGATGTACTGCATCAAACTGTACCTTTATTCGTGCACCTCCACTAAATGTTCACCACATCCAGTTTCAATTCATGAATTCACATTTTTAAGGAAAAGATAAGGGTCTTAGAAATAGTTCATTTATTCACCCTCAAGTTGTTCCAAATCTGTATACATTTCTTTGTTTTGATGAACACAGAGAAAGATATTTGGAAGAATGTAGGAAAGCAAACCGCTCTGTGACACTTTTGACTACCATTGTAATATTTCCTACTATGGTAGTCAATGGTGACCACAAACCTTTTATTTTTGGGTGAACTGTCCCTTTAATGTGTTTATTGACATTGTAAATGATTGACAGTTGAAATTTCTTCCTATACAGAAGCTGAGAGTCTGAGTGAGGCCGGTCAGCTGGTCTCTTCACTGCTCCATGTACCCTGAACCTAACACGGATTCTCCCGCCCGTCTCTCTACCCGGCAGACTGGCTCTCCTGGCGTCAACCACACGTGAGCAGAACCTTCTCACTGAACGTTCACAGAGCCATAGAGATGTGCCTACAGTATTGTTTGACAAACCTCAGACAACATTCTTAATTTGTCAAATTTGCTGAAATTATTTACTTGTGTTATATTTGTTCTGAGGATTTCCGACATTTTTTTCACACAACCTCTTTTCAATACAGTGACACCTACAGTAAAACCTACATGACAAATATGATGTATTTGACAGTATATTACTTTATATTTACCTTCACTAAATAAAGTTCAATTAGATCTACTTTTCTTACTATCATTCTTTATCTCTCCTCTTTACCCCTGCTTTAGAGCTCGGTATGGCAGTCCAAAGAGGCAGCTGCAGTTTTACAGGTACTGTACATCAGCTCTTCATGTGTAAATATAAACACCTCTCCTCTTACATCCACAGCACTATACAGTACACTTAACTCAGAGAACGTCCCTATGGGGATCATAGAGTTAAGTGCTGTATGGCAAAGTGATGATGGATGTGGATTGTAATATCACTTACTGTCCAGTAACATGCTTAGATCATGAATGTTTCTCATTGATTATAAGTAATCTTATAAAACTAGTGCACTTATTGAAAACTCAGAACAACTTACGATGCCGACTCACTTTCCTATTAGCTTCAGCAGTATAGTAATCTGGCTCTACGAGACTACTGGTTAATCTACAGTATATAATTATATATATTTATATTAATTACAGAAAAAATATTGTATATAATTCAAAAATCTTTAAGCCTTCCTTCCATCAATCTCACAGCAGTTCGTAACTACACTCAAACCAAAAATGATTCATACACCAGATATAATTTAGATTTTTTTTTTACTAGTGGGTGCAGGACATTTATTTATGTAAGTAAGGATAGCAAAATGAAGTAAACTGTGACATATTATACCCAAAAATTCTTCACACTGGATTACCAGTAAAAATGATACAATTTTAGGACACATTGACCAGAGTAAAGCAGATGAACAGGAGAGTGATGAGCACACCCAAAAGGTAAAGTCCAACAAAAGTTTTAATGCCAAAAGGTGTGCAGGTATTCCAACAGAAAATCCAAAAACACTTATCCCAGAGCACAACAGGTAATCCAGACAGGTAACCCAAAAACAGGTATGACAAAATACAGGTAGACAAATATAGTGAGTGAGACGCACAAGCAAACTTAAATAGTGAGGCAAATGAGGTGCAGGTGGTGAAACAATCAAAGGTGGCTGACGGAGTGCGGTGCATGATGGGAAGTGTAGTTCATTAAAGGTCCGGTATGGGGCAAGTTAAAAACACACGGACAAACAGGAATGTTACAACCAGACCATGTTTTGCTTAAGTGTTCTTATTTAATTGCTATTGCGACCTTTTTACACCACAGACTGAACAAAATAAAGCATTGCTTGGTAACCGGTTGCCCTAAATTAATATTATACTAATATTGTCATACTAACAGTTGTCTGATAGAAAGGTATGTACTGGATTACAATCAATCAAAAAGATTGGTGCCGGCCTATGAAGTGAGTTATATAATTAGCGTGGATGTGACTTCACTGAGAAATGGTCTCCGCTAAATAATAGATGCTACTGTTTAAAAGGCGAGCCTGGAGTCCTAAATAAAAAAAATAACAGCAACGGTTGCAACATTGACTGTAATTAACACAAGCGATATAAATGTATTCAAGTCTAATGTGCACAGCACTCATCATTTCCTCTCTGACGACTTCAATTGTCTTCTGGGGGTTTTTTTCCACTCGCATTTGTAATCTCAGCCTCTTTTTTTATTTAAAGATTTAAAAAACTGTTTTAACATTTTCACTTGAGTAGTATCTGTCTCTGTGTGCAGGAGTCTATGTATACTATTATATCTATATTTCTTTCCATTTTCATACTACAGTATGTTCTGGTTGAGAATACCTTGTTAGATTATGGGTAGATCTTCTCCTACTCTGTTACAGTACAATCCATGTTATCTTGTAGGACTTGGTCACTCTTCACTGCTCAGTTTGTTCTTGCTTCTCTTCTGCATGGTCGCTCAGTTGTATCTTCTAAATTTTGTACACGCACAAAACACAGGAGAAAAATGGCTTTTAGTCCTCTTTTTTGTGCTACAACATCAAAGGCTTTTAGAGCACAAGCTGTCCTGAATAATTCAATGCAGAGCATTCTTGCACCGTGATAGGTTCAGAAAACATTACCGATGACATTCGCCAAAAAAGGGTGGTGTTTGGTTTTGTTTGAAGGGTGGAGCTTTGCTGTCATTTGGGCTCATATCGTGTGCTCTCAGTTTTGGTGGAAAACAGGAGACTTCATTAGCGTGCGGACCACCTTTAAGTTATCAGATGAGCAGCGTGGTGCAAAACCCGTATGTCACTCGCCCTCCAAGGAACAGGGTGAGTACAAAGCCAGAACTTAGATGTGTATAAGTCCCGCTTGAGGATGTTGCATGATGGTTCTGTTGTAGGGTACAGGCATCAGCATGGCAGAGGTGTGGTGAGCAGGGCTTATATTCATATAAGCAAACACTACTGTCTTGGTCTACTGTGCTGTGCCATGATGTTTTAGTTATGAGGAAAAGAAAGGAGGTTAAGTAGCTGTAAAGAATGAGCCGAGGGATGAATATTGTAAACCATTGGGGGATGGATGTTTAGATCTTATATGGAAGAAGAGTTGTTAGCATTTTGTTAGCTCTGAGTCTGTGCTTGTCCTCTGCACAATGACAACAAAGTTTAATCCAATCTTGTTTCCAACCATCACTTCTGAGACCCTCATGAGTTGTACTTTATGTTTGGACACACCCTTATGTTATTTCAAACCTGTATGAAGATATTTTAAAGAATGTTGGTAACCGAACAACAGCGGTACCCATTCACTTCTATTGAATTGACACTAAACAAATGCAAGTGAATGGGCACCGCCGTAGTTCGGTTACCAACATTCTTCAAAATATCTTCTTTTGTGTTGTGCAGAAGAAAGTCATACAGGTTTAAAATGACAAGAGGATGAGTAAATGATGAAAGATTTTTCATTTTTGGGTGAACTATCCCTTTAATATGAAAAAGTAAACAGTTTTTAAACAGACTCTGTGTGGTGCTGTTATGTTGTGCATGCCAAGTAAATTATTAAAAATTGTTCTGGTTTTCTGAGGTTACACGGGGTACATAGTTCTGAATAAATACCATTCAGTTTACGGTTGTTTGGCAGTATCCATTTTTAGTTGCCTAATGTTGAAAAGGAGATTATAGGACTCAAAACTAATAACGCATGGCGGTACTACTTGTGTGTTTTAAATCACTCCGCTCCAACAAAATGACCATGGAACCATCTTGTAAGTAAAACACTTTATGACAGCTTGGAACTATTTCTCTTTGTGGAAGGTTTAACATTTGTAATAAAAACATCAAATAAGCTAATATTTCATATTTAGTGTCCAGTTTTTTCTCATGTGGCAAGTATAGCTGTGTATTAAGCGTGAAATAAGGGTAATAATAAATGTAATAAGCGATCACTTGCCATTTTTAGACAACATCTGACCAGTTAACAACCGATAAAATGTTTATTAATATTTGTTTTTCCTTATTTATTTTTACATTTATGCAGCACTTTAATCCAAAGCAACAGTACATTCAAGTTATGCATGTGTCCATGACCTTTGCGTTGCTAGGGTAATGCTCTACCTTCTGAGCTACAGTAACAAGAATATATATATATATATCAAGTGGGCCTCTATTTGTTATGTATTATAATTACATGTGAAAAGTACATCATGTCTTGTTTGCTTTTAGAATTCTAGCCTTTGTTGGGGTCAATGCCAGTCTATTTTTTGACTCCTGGTTGATTTATCCGACTAGATGCTGAATAGATCTGGCCCTCATGTCTTCCACAGCAACTGCAACGAGGATTGGATCATGTGCATGCCTGAATGTCTACTCACGTCTGTTGCTTGTGCACGCATGCATACAGGAAAACAACATTCCAGTTTTGCTTCCATCCCGAGCACAAAATGCATTCTATTAAGATCTTACTGTGTTTGGGTCACACATGGAAAAGACGGGGGGTGGGTTGTGCGATCTCTGATTACAGTGCATGGGCGTGTGAGTTTGGTGTTGATTGTCAAGGGAGGCAGGCGCTATTTAAAGAAGGCCGCTGACCTGCACGAGTCTGCTGGTCTCTGTCATGCTTCACTCTACGCGTGTGGGAAACACAGTCTTGTAGTTCACCGTTGGGCACCGGGTCACCTGGTCGCTGGGCATGTTTGCCACTCACAGAAGCAGTCTGACCGACGTGCGGGTAGGGCACGCCGGCCGCCGTCACAGCCGCCAACTAAGTGTGCCTTCCGAACAGATCCCCAAGAATGGACCGCCGGGGAACACGGTACGAAGGAGCAGCATTAGCAGCAGCAAGATGCTGTCCCTGTCTTTCAGCGAAAGCATGCGGAGCGACATCGACCGCTACCTGTCCGACCAGGGCCTGTACCCTTTGCGGCAGGGCGGGGGGGAACTGGGTGAGATTAGGAGTATGCGAGAGGTGCGGGCAGCCGCCCAGCTCAAAAACCTAGAGGATTTCCTGAGAACCAATGGAGTGTCACTTCAAGAGTCTATCTCCTTCCAGACTGGCATGAGGTATAGGTAAGTGTCTGACTGAAACAGAGACTGCAAGTACTTCAAATTATTTGGAAAGATTTCTCTAATAGTGTTCTTGGTTGCGTTTTTAAATTAAGCAGTGTCTGTTATTGTTACTTTGGAAATGTCATGGAGTCCGTTTTATTTGGGTTGTGTGCATCTGAGTCATCCAGAAAAAATAGCAAGCACAGACTGAAAGGTCTGAACCAGCTGTTTGGCCTGGATTAAGTGCTTTGCCTTTATGCATGGTCAGGTGACGTATCAATACATACTAGAAATTACATTTATTTCTGTAGATGACAGCTTGACAGTCAAACTCAGAGTCCTTGTGAAAGGTTTTGGAATTCAAGAGACTGAAGGTCTTCGCACAGATGATCAAGGGCAGTTGGTTGGTGTTTTGACAGAATTTGGCTGAATTAGGAAAGCAGTTCACAGAAAATTCATTTTTCTTCCTATTCTCATCTATTAGTTGGTTCGAATATAATTTCAACCTTCTTTAAAGGGTTTGTTCACACAAAAATGAAAATCCTGTCATCATTTACTCCATTTACCCTCATAAATGGAGTAAATGTAATTTGTCATTTCAAACCTGTATGACTTTCTTGCCAAAACACAAAAGAAGGTATTTTAAAGAATGTTGGTAACAGGCACCCATTCACTTGCATTGGTTTTGTGTTCATACGGCTACCAACTTTCTTCAAAATGTCTTCTTTTGTGTTCTGCAGAAGGAAGAAAGCCATACAGGTTTAAAATATATAGGGTAAGTAAATGATTAAGGAAATAACCGTAATATCAAACCATGATTATCGATACTGTACTCTAAAAAGTGCTGGGTTGTTTTTAATCCATGTTGGGTAAATATTGGACAGAGCACACTGCCAGGTTACATTAACAAATGGTGAGTTATTTTGAACCCAATTGCTGGGTTGTCTTTACCCAACATGAGCAGTGGGTTGAAATTAGTCTCAGCCTCAGACGTTACGCCCACAGACCATTGGCTGAACGTCTGATGCATAAAGCACACTTTTCTGGAAACACTTCAGCACGTTCGAAGTCGTCATCTGATTGGATAAATTCCACAGGATTCCCGGGAGACATGTGTGTCGCGTTCTTTAACGGTCTGCCTGGAAACAACACGCAGCCATCTAACCGTAGAAGTATGCTGTCGGGTTTACATCGGTTGCAATAAGAATTCATCACGATCAACTAAACCCTAAATTCGTATGTGTATGCGAGGTTTGCGGCATAAACTAAAAAAAAATGGTCATCGCTGTTAACCTTTGACACGTTCGTGAATGTGCACCGGTCTGTTACTCTGGGGACACTTCTACGCCTCTAAATATAATGCGCCACAAAACGAAACGTGATTGATTGCTTTACCTGTCAGTCATATGGAATCTTGGGCGGGCTTTTACCATTGAATGCTGCCAAAGTTACCAGGCCTTCAGTATGAAGGTAGGTTGAATAAGTCTCATGAACTGCTGCTGTGCTATCTGGTATCACAAGATGGCAGTATGCACACATCATCTGGGAATTGTGTGCTGCAAAGTTCTGTGCTGCCCATGATCGAAAATTTAGTCTTTATTTATCATGTTTAGTAATCCATATTTATAACATTTACTTGAGATGAGATTTTTACGATATAAGACATTCAGTCGCTCATCCTGGAATGTCACCGAGTTGGTCCTGAACCACAATGCAATTAACTGTCAGGCATTGAGATTTTATTGAGTTAACCGTATAAGAGTAATGATTAATAAGTCATTAGTGCAGTAGAGAGGTGTACTGTCTCTCTGTCTGCGGTAGAGCAAACCATGCACATCTCTTTTCTGCTCTATTTCCTCTTTAATGAAATGCTGCTGTTCATTTTGTCTCTTTGGTTTTCCTTCTGTGTTTCCCTTTTATTTTTAAGGCTGTGTTTGTCCCTAGGGCATAAACTCTGGATTAAATGTGGTCAAAGTCTAGGGGAAGACTTGCAGGCTGAATGATAAATAAATACACACGGTGCATTTCTGCAATCATGCCAAATCTTACTATCACACTAAGTGAGATTTTCTATCTCATTCTATACCTGTAAAGAACATTTGTATTGGAAAGTAGGCTACATCGAGACATTTCGACCTTTGGAGTAAATTGAATTCATAGTCACCACACTGTAGAGATTCTATTCGCATTTATCATTTGAAATTGTAAACAGGTTGCCATAGAAATACACATATGCTGTATGCATTCCAAGGACGTACAGTAGCATTCAGATTCAAGAAAACTGCACATAAATGTGCACATAACATTTAAACATTGTTTAAAACCACAAGCGATGTTCTTTTTCTCTGTTCTGTTGTACAAGCAGGAGCCTGCAGACTAGTGCCTGCCTATTAAAAGCCAGGCGGTATAAATTTAGCTTTGCACAAAGTGCAGTTCATTTTTTAAGATGGAGTGATGGAACAGAGGGAGCCTCCGGCACTCTGAATCAAAGTTGCTCATGCAGTGCACTGTCAGCTTGAAACGAGAGAGCCGTCATGTAGAAAAGCACTTCCTCCATATCACAGCTGTATTTTAAGAGCACTAGATACTGGATGCGTGTAAGTGATAGCAAATTTGCTCTGAAGATATGTTGAGTCAGCAGTTATGAGAGCATCAGTGTGGTCAGGTGCTGATGTTGGGTGATGAGACCTGGCGTTCATATTCATTTATAGGGTGTTATTGTAGTTGGTCCAAAGTTCAAGTCTCGACTTCCATAGTTGTTCCACACCATAACTTTATGGGCTTTATGTATAGATATACAGCCGAAGATAAAATTAAGAGAACATTTCAAAGACCATTTTCAGTTGTTTTAAATGTATTATTTATAGTTATGCGTTTAGATAAAATTATTATTTTTGTTTTATTCTGTATATAAAACAAAAATATTGTTTCTCTTTGCATTTATTTGCAGAAAATGAAAACTGGAGAAACGGGTCAAAATATCAGAAAAGATGCTCTGTATTTTTCAGATCTCAAATACTGAAAATAGTACAATAATATTTTATATATGTATTTAGGAAAAGTAAAATGATGATTTTAATCGTGCTTTCAGCTGTCTTGTCATGCTGTCAGTCTTTCTCATTGCTGTTGGATGACTTTGTCACTCCTGAGGTTTGATTTTGTTGAAATTCAACAGACACTGGACTGGAATGACCACAATACATCTAGAAATGCTGATTTAATGAATTTATTTCTCAAACATTTTCATTTTTTCCACGACTGTAGAAATACCTTTAGCTGAAATAGAGTACATACTATACTATTGGCCATACAGTATACAGTAGAAATGTCAGATTCACAACGTCTGCACCTTTACAGACCTGTTCAGACATTTTCCCTATGTCGCTTTAATTGCGCTTCTGTGTGCATCATTAGTGGAAAGAAGCTTATGGATTTGCTGTTTTTTGCAACATGTTCATTTTAATTTGTTGATTATCACACTCTTCACTTTGCTTTGCTGACCAGCTCAGCAACATTCCGTTTCAGCAGCTGCTATACAGTATGTAGCTGTAATTGCTGTCAATGCTTTACTGCAGTAATTGTCATGCTGTCCACCTGCTGGGTTACTGCCTGCTGAGGCACCAAGACATCAAATACTTCTACCAATTACATATTTACATGCATAATATACACTGGAATAAGTATATACTGTGTAATGTACAGTACATGTACACATTTATTAAAATATATGACTTCAAGAGTCATGTGGACAGATATGAGAATAGATTAAATAATAATATTCTCATATTTATCTGTCCACATGACTTTTGAATTAAATATGTTTATTCTGAATAGTTTGAAGCACATCAAAACTCAGCTTTAATAAGTAACCACGGTGGTTGACATTCAGAAGCAAAGCAGCTGTCTTCTGCTGCAGAGTTTGATTTTGCATTAGAAATCTCTCTGGTTCAGCTTAGGGAGCTGAAGAATGTTACAGTCTAATGAAATATATTTGCAAAAAGGACTTTAATATATTTATTTATGGATTTAGCTCTGACTTGTGGTGTTTATTAACAGGCATATTTTTTGAGATGGCTGTAGTGTGTGTGTGCGTGCGTGCACTTAAGTCTCTGTAATGTCATTTGACTGGATTGAAAAGCTTAAGGATATGTTGAGTCTTTTACAGTAACCTCCAGGGTTCTGACAAAGTTTTTTAAATATACATGAGCAGCTACTGTACATATATGAATGCTTGCTTGTTTTCCTTAATTGGTTTGGTTGCTTTTATTTATTTAAGGATAGTTGGTGCATAGCATGTTTATGAACTTTATATGAAACAATATATTTTAGTGTTTTTTAGTGTTGAGTGTTGTTAATCTGCAACAGTTTTTTTTTCATTAAATGGTTAAAATGCTGTATAAAATAGCATTGACACGTCAACGTTATTTACATGTGCAAACTATTTTATGTCGGATAATGGTAATCTTTAGATTAAGTTTGTTGCTTGTGCCTTTATATAGTCACAAACTGTAATCTGTCATCTAATGTACTCTGTTTGAACAGGTTCTTTATGTTTGCATTTTTTTGTTTTCTATACAGTATGTTTATCTCATAATCTGAAAGTTCTTGATGGGTTCCTGCTGAAATGCCTGAACCTTAGTCTGATATTCTTTTTCAGTATTCTGAGACCCCCGCTATTATGCAATTCACAGCATTAACTGCCTCAATAAATGTTAAACGCTTGTCTAAGGTTTGCATAATGAATTTCACATCTAAAGAAATGTTTATGATTTTTTGCTTTGCTCAGTTGAGGAAGTGTTTGTGCAGGTGAGAAGTTATTGTCAACTTTGCTTGTGTGTGATGAGAGAGCTCAGGAGTCCTGCAGTGAAGCTCAATGGAGAGGGTCTCTGAGGCAGATGATTGAACGACTCCAGAGGATTTTCCAGAGCTTAGTTGACTGGATAAGTCTGTAGTTCGGCTTCCAATCAAAGGCAAGACCGGAATGACTTGATAGTGTTTGACGTGCCCTTGTTTGTGTTGTCTATAGAGACCCGAAAGGTTTTATCACATTCTATACCTCATCTAAAACTATTGAAACAATTTACACGAAATTATACGGTATATATGTACAGTATATAAGTATAAACATATGCTACAAATTTTTTTTTTTTTTTACAAAATATTGCATTTTTTCAGATAACTTCTTAAGGTGTCACCTGGTAATGCTTTTTAGCTCAGGAGCCCTTAACACAGCCATGTGTAGTTCATAAACATTACCCCTTCAGGACACCTCACACGCCGAACCTCTCTCTCATTAGAAAGGTTATGTCTTACACTCAACTGTTCGACACAAACTCTAAATCTAATATCACGACTCTCTGTTACCTGTACCAGTGATGACAAATTTGATTTACAACAACTGGCAGAATGGGAAACAAGTAACAGGTGGACAGCGACGGCCTGTTGTCTAAATGTAAAACTTGTAAACTCTAGGTTAATCCCGGCACAGGGTCATAGTAACACACAAATACATTTGTGACTATTATAAAGTGTGGTTTATTCTCTCCCCTGTGTTTATTCACTGTGGCCTGTAAGTGGGCTGTGTTTTTTTCCCAAGAGGATCATGTTTCTGTGCTCCTGAAACTCCTCAGTGCTTTGCACTGTTTTCAAATAACTATATGCTAAAATAACATTGAACCTTGAGAATTAAGACAAATACTGTATTTAAAGTTTTAGTCTTTTGGGCTTTTCCTGTGCAGATGAGCATATTGAAAACGAAGCTGTCATTTGTGGTTAAATATAATAAAAAATTCTTTTCTTTGTCTTTGTGCCACAAAATAACACAAACGGTTTGTGCATACTATGTAACTTCAGTCTGTTGTGTTAAAGTGTGATGCACCCGTGATTCTGGATGTGCAGTGACAGAAGGGATGATGCTGGCTGCCTGATGATCTTCACATACATACTGTAAAAAAAGACGCAATTTTACAGAATTGTTCTGTTATTATTTTACGGATTTTCCATGTAAAATGTTTCCACGTTTAGTTTTTTCAGAGATTTATTCATTTATTTTTAAAATACGGTCAAAAAACTTAAAAATGACAGAAAAAGACAAGAAATTGACGAGATAAATGGTGAAAACATGTAATTTTACATTGAAAAACTGTTATTTTACAGTTTATTTCTAGCGCCCCAACTGCCAGAAAATTTCTATTTTCTTTTCTTTTTTTTACAGTTTATTTTTGAATTACTGTCAAAAACTGTAAAATTACAGAAAAAAGGGGAAAACTATTTATTATATATCCTTACATCCTGTAATTTTACAGGGAAAAAAGGAATATATTTTATATATATCTGTCGCTCCAGCTGACAGAACATTTATTTACAGTGCAGTTTCACATCTCATCTCGAGCAATGATTTCTTGTCACTTGCTCTCTAGACACTGCATCATGTTGGATGCCTGAGTTTTGTATTTTGTTATGTCTGCCTGGCTGATTTTAATGGACCTCTGCTTTGAGGGCCACATCACACGAGCCTGCTGTCAGAGTCTTTGTGTCCTGAGGCAGGTCCTTGTCAACAAACCATTCAGGAAGTGCGGTACGTTCACTTAAGCCGCCTGTCCACTTCCTTTCATCTAGAGGTGGAATGACATGCGTTCGGCTAATCCTAAACGCATGAAAACTGGGCAGTCGCTCCATCAGTCAGTGGTTTTATGAGATGCTTTAGGGCGCAACGAGCTGTAATTTGCGGGAGGGACGTGTGTCATTTGCGTGTCAGATTATTAAAGAGCTTATCTCAAGAGTGTTTGCAGTCGTTGGTATGTATGCTGTATGTATTAATACTAAGGACCGCAGGAGTTAGCTTACAGACTTTTTTTATATATATATATATATATATATATATATATATATAGCTTTCCCTCTGATCTCTGACTTTTAGTCATTTGATACACAGAGTTTGGAGACAAGCAGACATTTTGCCATTTGTTCAAATGTGTGTTTTTTTTTCTTATTCTGTTTACGTTCTCTTCGGCTACTAGCCAACCCAGTCTCACGGCAGTTTGTGACATAGTCATGAAATGTAGAATCTAGTGATCTGTGTTCATGGACATGAATTCCCCTTTCAATATACAGACTGTGTGTGTATGTACATTTATATATTTATAACCTCATATCAGGGGTCAAATGCGTTATTATATTTTGGTTTTCTAGATATATACATTTATATTAACAGTATTCAAGACATTTAGAAAAATATAGACCATCTGTATTAAAATTAATGTAACTGTAGATCAGCAGGCTATAGACTACTGTATAATAGACGTGATTCACTTTCACACAGTTTTCATTTGGGGCAATGTGAGAATACGCGTATTTAAATGACATTTGTGATGGCAAATGTGTCAAACATTTGTTCAGATGAAATGTCTTTGCAGTTTAGTTGTTTCTTTTTCTTGTTGGTAGGATGATGTATTATGAGCATGTGTGTTAAATACGCTGGCTCATGCCAGATTTGTGTTTCGTCCTTGGACATTCTGTCATGCGTAGGCAGTGTGGAATATCAGGTACGAGCTGATCTAACACAACATACCATGAGCTTGAACCTTCCCACTTTCCTTTCCAATTCTCTCTCTCTCTCTCTCTCTCTCTCTCTCTCTCTCTCTCTCTCTCTCTCTCTCTCCTTCTCTCTCTCTCTCTCTCTCTCTCTCTCTCTCTCCCTCTCACTTTCACTCTCACACACTGTTCTGCTCTTTTATATACTCACTCTCTCACTTTCTCGTTTGCCATTTATGCATGTGCTCAGTACACCGTGGGCAACATTATTCTAAGGCGTCTGGCACACGAAAACACGCTGTCTGTTAACATTTGGAACATCGGTAAAACGCCACCAGGGTGGAAAAGTCTCAAGCGACTGAAGGATCGGAAAAGAAAGTAGGGTTCAAAAGAAACTCATCATGGAGTGCAGACCGGAGACCCGATAAACATGCTTGATGTTCTGCAGTGTGACGTGGATGGATGTGGAATTTCCCCCCCTGTGCTTTGTGTCGATGTGATTGGTGCCCCGGGTTCACCGCTTCACGGGCTGCTGCTGCCGTGCAGCCACAGTGCTGGAATTCACTCTTACTAACACGCACACACACAGACACGCTGACTCGCCTATTATACGCTCAAACAGTCGGCACATGGACAGATATACGCTCTCCAAGCTCCTCAGACCACACCGAGTTTTAGAAGAACATTTCTCACCTCCTGATCCAAAGGACTAGTAGAAACAAGACCTCAGCGGTTTGTTTTTCTGTAAGAGGTCACAACACTGGTGCCTGCTGGGAGATTTTGAAACTAGTTGCTCTGAACTTTTGCTGTGGTAAGGCTGTCCACAAGGGCTCACCGTCAGCATGCAGGTGTCATTTGTGTGCACGGACCACCGAGCGGTAAACCGGAGCACGGAAGACAGACTGAACCGGCAGAACACTAACAGCCCCAGCTTGGGGACCAAAAGCAAGTTCAGGGCCGTGGCGATGGTGGCCCGAAGTCTGGGTCAGCTGTCTGTACAAAATGTGCCATCTTCTGGTGACCACTGCTTGAGAACTGGCATGAAATATCGGTAGGTCATCTTTCATTTATTCTTTATATACTTCTTTTTGTTCTTTATCTAGAGGATTTCTTCTTCACACTCTTGCCTCTGGCGTTTTTTCTTTGTAAAACGTATTCGGCACAATATGTATTATGAAGAGTGTACCACAAATTCATTCAATTGAAATAAATTGTAAAATCTATATAAGGTTGTAAATTTAGTAGCGACTTGTAGTGATTGAGGGTTTCATTTTATCATTCAATTTACAGCAAAATAAAATGAGGCATTGACCCGTTGCCATATCTGGTCTCTTTATAGCTCCTCTTAATATTCAGATTTGTGATTTAAGTTTAAATGTGCATTATATGGCTTCCATAACTCCAAAGTTAAAGTCTTTTATTTGATAAACTGATTGAATTTGTGTAGACACATTGTCTGCTGGTTTAGATGGAGAGGTGGCGATTTCCTATCATAAAATCACAACCTCTGTCATTGCCCATTAAAACCCTTAGCTTTTTTTTGATGAATTGAAGATTATCATGTGTGATCGAGTTCCACTGCTAAGCATTATGGGAGCACAGAGAGTGCTCTCACTTTTTATCTTGCAGCACTTATATGGCACACAGTCTATTGTAACTACATCCTATGTAGTGTAAACTAGTGTGGTGTGGTAGTGTACTATAGCTCTTTTCCAAAAGTAACCCAACCTCCCTTCTAATTTTTCCATACCGTAATTTGCATAATTGTACATCAAAGGCACTTAATTTATAGTCGTGTGAATTAAAATAGAGGATCTTCCACTTCCTGATTAATCTACAGTGATGTGCAACTGTATACTGGACCTGAGAAGTGCTACTATCAGCCGTCTGTTGTCTTAACGCTCAATGTCATGAGGGCTAAGAAATTCAAAACTTCTAATATGTAAGTGTCACATAATATTTATGAAGTCTGCATGTACTTTACAACATTTTTTGGTGTTGTTTTATATGATTTGTGTACTGTTATTGTACTGTACCCGATCACAGTTATATTTATTATAATAAGAGCACTTCGAGTTTCGCTGCTTTACATTCAGAGTGAATTAATCTAATAACAAAATATTTTATTTTTATATACTGTAGTTATGGAATTATTGTTACAATTTAATAATATTGGTTCTGTTCTTTTATTCTTTCATTTTCTACATTAAAAATATAAATACAGTATTTAGATAAATTAATATGATAATATAGTAGTATAATACCACTTACAAGTAATATTATTTTTTACTTTGGTACTTACAGTATCTAATAGTAAATACATTTAAATTACGTGAGTTTACACATTTCAGGGTTGTAATGGTCTTTTGACATTGCTGTAATGTAAACTCAAACATTTCTTAACATATTTTTCAGATATTTCAGTTTCATAGTGTCAATATTTTTCTGTGTGCAAACAATTGTCTCCTTTGTATCTCCATCAAGTCCATTTAGTCCATTAAGAGATTAAGTCTCTTGAGCTTTAAAAGAGCAACGTCTGAGCAGTAGCATTTTCCTCTGGGCCATATTGAGTTTCCTGTGGTTGCCTTGTTTAGATGTGCTAGTGAGTTTGAGAGATTGAAGATTGTTTTGTTGAGGCATTGTATAACCGTGTGCCTCTCTGGGACTGCCAGAAAGAAAACTGAAGTGGAGATTACATAAATGCATGAATGGGCTGCAGTTTCTGCCTGCTGTTCCCTGGGCAGTAAACAGCGGGACCGCTTCAGTCTGGCCAGCCAGTTATGCAAGCTACCCTTTATTTATCTGGGATAAACCCACTGGATCCTAGCACCTATTACTGGAAGAAGCCCAGAGGGGAAAGGTGGAATAAGTAGGATAACTTGTATTACTGGATGTGACAGTTACTTCAATAAGTGTTTAACAATGAGAGATGTTTAACACATCCCAAGTCTTGTAATAGGTTATATTCTGTACTGTTATAACTGTTATATTCTGTACATGTTTAGGCACACTGTGAGTAAAATGCATACACACTTAGTGTTCGGACGGGGATGAGTGGAGATAAAGTTTCTCATTCTGATAAGATGCCCATACCTCCCAGGCAGTATAACACCTGTAGTTCACTAGTGAACCATAGACGCCCTCGCTGATGCATCCCTCTTTCCTTCCTGGTTCCATTTACATAACTTTTTGTCTCCTGCTCATTCACCATATCACCTGTGCCTCCAGCGTTCCTTATGTAACCACAATACGTGCTGTTCCTGATATGCACATAAAGTCTTATTTAATTGAAAAGATGCGACGGAGAGACATTCTCATACACAGATTTCTGGCAACTCGCTGTACATTGAATCCGTGTGGGGTCAAATGTGTGTTGTGTGATCTTTGTCCTTAACCCTAAAAGCTTGGGGTGGTCATCTGCCATTTTAATAAGATTTTAAGTGTGTGTGTTTGTGTTTGTGTTTGTGTTTGTGTGTGTGTGTGTGTGTGTGCGTGCGTGCGTGCGTGCGTGCGTGCGTTTCTCTAATTAAGACATCTGCTGTGTGTGCCAGCCATAGGGTGGGAGGGAAGATCCAGCTAGTTTTCTGTCTCATCGGATTCTGTCTGAACCAAACTGTGCCTGACCGTGAAGTTCATGGCATGATCATGTTGGAAAATCTGTCCTTAAATAATCAGTCTTGTTCCAATAACTATAAACAATACAAATGTGCAGCAGTATAAGTGCATGTCCTCAGTATGGCATTATCCAGTTACCGTACCTCTGACAGCTGCTGTGTTAGCGTACTGTAGGTAGTCTGCTTGCAGCAGTTAGAGACCCAGTTTGGTCTCTGTTAAAGGCCTGATGACATCCATTAACGGACGCCAAAGATTAGTGAAGCAGACCCAGCGTTTCCTCACCAAGTGCGGCTCTCTGGAGTTCCTGAGTTCAGGGTTCAGGAGTTTCTCCTTTCAATGTGAATGGATCTTTTAAACACTCATAAGACTGAGAAAGATGTGTTTGTTCAAAGACATGATAAATTATTGATAGCGGATTTTATGTGGTGATCGATTTTAGTAATGGGGTTTCAGCATGTTTTTACTCATAGGTTTGCGGTTTGCTGATCATGCAGTCAAATTTCTACTTTAAAGTTTTATGGATCCTGCTGCAGTGTTTACTACACCAGAGATGACATGTCAGTTCCAGTAAGGTTATTCCCATTGAAGGTCCTACTACAGTCCCATGGCTTTAAGGCTTCGATTTGCATATTTTGTCATTACTAGCAGCAGCTGCTTGTATCTCAAAGGCATTCTTTATTGACTATATCACTGTTATTTAGGTCAGTATGTGCACCGAGCATGTGAAGAATCACATCATGTTTGAATGAAGCTTATCATGATTCATTATAGCAGCTCATGTAATGGGCCATTCAGTCACCTGATGGCCGTTCATTACCATCCGCTTTACTGTTCTGTCAATGACAACCCACAGTTAGTCATGGTGCTCAAGTCCTGCTTGTAGCAGTGGATATCAGCGTTTACATTATCTAGGTCTGTTTGTCCCTGTATGTATCGTGGTGAGTTTAATTTTTTCATTTAATGAAGTAATGCATATGCTGCTCTGTGCTTTTATGTATAATTAGATACAGGCATTTGCGCAGTAGATTGTTTAGGGTATACATGCATGATCACATTATATGCACAGTCACATAGCTTGTCTATGTGGTTTCCCAGTTTGACAAGTAAGTGCCCCTCTAAAACCAGCTTAAGCTGGGTTAGGTGTTTTTTCAGCGGGGCATCTCAATAGCTTGCAGATGATGTACATCTGATTTATCTGAAAGATAACTGGACATGATGTGTATTACAGTAACCTTTAATTACATTACACATCACATTACATAGAGAATCTGAATGTAATTAAGGGTAAAAGGTTTGGAAGAGAGAAGTTTATAATTGGTGCACTTTAAGGTAGCTCATGGTCATGAATCAATAAGTAGGCCTTTAGAAGGTAATTGCTTTTTAAAGGATCTAAAAAGCCTTACAATGTTTTTAAAAATGAAGAACATATTCACCTATACCATAGAGCCAACTCTGTTGAAGAAAAGGTTTGCTGGTGTCTCAGCCTTTCGGGGTGGACTCGTTTTAGAGGAGTTCAAGGTCAGACTGGGAGACCGGTTTAAACCAGTTAAAGCCGTGTTCACACCGCCAGTAAATGACAGTAGCCGGGTTTCCATCACCCTGGTTCATGAAGATATTTAGTAAATTTTCTACCGTATCAAAAGTTTTTAGTTTTGTGAGTGGATGCAGCAAAATTGCTAACAAAAATGGCCGGAAACATGTCTACAAACTCTTTGGGAATTACCCACTAATGTTTGGTATCAATGTAAAGTTCAGAATTTCAGCTTTCAGGTTCATCTATTCTCCAAAACGTCATTTCAGCGGTAAGCCAAAAGAGAGCATTAAAACAAACCTGTTTCTTGTTAGCAGCAGCCGTCTGATTAACAACTTTAAAGGTGATTTTCTCAATGTTTAGATTTTTTCTCAGATTTCAGAGTTTTAAATATTATATCTTATTTATTCAGCTTTTAGATTATGTAAAAATCTCAATTTCGAATAATTGAACCTTAAGTTGTCCAGAGTCACAAATATGTAATATTAAATTATTTTTTATTTTAGTCATTTACCATAAAGATGGAAATTTTCTTTTGTTTGCTGCTTTCCATAATTAAAGAAGGGTAAAGATGTGCTTGACTCTATCTGTGTGTTCTCTGGTTGCAGCTGCTAAACCTTCAGCGTTGTGAAGTGCAAACAGCCAATGGTCCATTAAAGTGGTGTTTGGTTATATTATAAAACTCATACGTTTGTTTCTATTTTCAATAAAAAAAATAGTGGTTTATACATGATTTATTCTCTTACATCATAGCATGAGTTTTATGTCATTTATTCACTCTTACCATTTGCCTCTTTATGATTCTGACTACTGTATTGTTATATCTGTAGTGTAGTCACTGGTATGTACTGTTTTCTGTGGAATTGTACAGTACCTTGCAGACAGAATGTCTGTGAAAGGGAAATTGAAAATGGATTATGGGCTTTGCACTTTACTTTCAGCAGGTGTACAGTTAACCTTCACTGGCTGGTGAATGGATCTCTCTTCCTGTAACTCTACCACCATCACACCAGTTAAAAATTCATCCGAGCCCCCATGCTCACTGATAATTTGATTTAAGCAGATAAGTTCCCTGGTGATGTTCAAAGCCACTTAGAGGTGACATCATTGACAACCTGTTTACATGTAATGTATACACTGTACATGCATTCATTTAATAAGCCGTATTCAGAGCTTAACAACATATTTATATATTTTTAAATGTGTTATTTCATCACCCCATTGGCTTTGTGACTGGCAAACCTCAAGTTATGTGTCAGATGCAGCAAAAAACACTCTAAATAACTTATTACCCACATTGCTATAGAAATCTTTCTCAAGGATACATTTCTGGTTTGAAAATGTTTTTCACCTTTTTAAATGTTTTTATTTAAACACCATAAAAGGTCTTTGAAAGCAACATACTCATTTTGTGTCTGTCAGGGTTGATCATAAATTGCTTCTCATCCTCTAAATGAGAAGCACAAATAGATGTAATTGTAAAGGCAGTATGTGTACTTGACTTTGTGGTCATGTAGTAATAGCTGAGCACTGTAGCTGTACTCTTTACAAACTCACAGGATGCAGAATAAAAGACCCAGCTGGCTCTCTGATTGGTTCATCTGGCTGTAGATAGTAAAGCTGTCTCCAGGCTAGAATCTGTGAGTGGAAGCTACAAAGAAATTCATTTGAAAGTCATTTGAAACATTCAGTTCAGATTTAATCATAACTCTACCCTTGACCACAGGGCACATTTTTAGACCAGTTTGTCGATTATTGAATGTAGTATAGTATTTAATAGACGTTCTCTGTGTTTTGCAGGAATCTTGGGAAATCAGGATTACGGGTATCATGTCTTGGGCTGGGTGAGTAAAACATGCAGATCAATGTTTGTGTTATCTTTATATCTTCATATCAGAAACTTGCTTAAGTTCAGATTTACAGAGCAAAGAAAAGAAAAGGGTTGCATTACTCACAGACTGTTATATTGTTATATAATACTTTTAAATCTGTCACACCACACATTTCAGATCTGACTCCACCTGTGCATTCTCTCCTCAGGCACTTGGGTGACCTTTGGTGGACAAATCCCAGATGAGGTGGGATGCTCCCTTTGTTCATACAAATGTAGCATTGTAACATTTCTAGCAGGAAACAACTTAAAGTAAATACAAATAAAGTATTTCTGCCATAGCATCGGTAGCAACAAAAGCATTTTTGCTTGATATGTATCAGCCAGCTTAATAAAATAAAAAATATTTCAAGTACATTTAATGAACAGCTCTGCAGAAAACATCATTTGTATCTTTAAAGCAGTAGATAACTGCATTTGTCTATGTCAAATATTTTTCAATGGTATTATAAAGCCCCCCCCTTGCTCTCCATTTATTCTACACTGTCTATTATCTCTCACCCATCATTCTCTCCTCAGGTAGCTGAGCAGCTAATGACGCTCGCTTATGAAAACGGTATCAATTTGTTTGACACGGCCGAAGTGTATGCGGCAGGGAAGTGAGTATTTTTCTAAATATACCATCATTTCAAAGAGAGTGATCTTGGCTCAAAACATTAATATGGTATTAAGAAACCTGATGGTCTTATATAGGTCTTATATCCTTTTTCATTTTATAACACTGTATTCTGTTTGCCCATGTTCAAAGCATATTAGAGTTGAAACTTAAAAAAATGTGAAACAGAAAAGAGGTTGAAAATGTATTATACTGTACATATTCAATTTCACATACATTTTATTATATTTTTAAACAGGATACATGCACCTTGACATAGGAGGCGAATGCAGCTTTGACAGCGAGGTCAATGATTAGGATACAGTATAAAATATAAAGGAATGTGATCTGGATATACTAAATAAAATACATGCATCAATTTTATAGAGCACCATTTTACTCCAGCTTTTTTTGTAAAAGTTAATAATTTGCTGTTCATATGAAGTATGCTACCCCAAGGACAAAGAGAGATGGGACCCCTGATATGATATGATATGATATATGATATGATTTAAAAATGTGTATTGCATTTTAAGCCTGGCTTGTATTAACATGTGCGTAGTACTGCATTAATGTCTTTAAATATTGATAGGATGCTTACATTACACATACCATAAATAAATCATTCATGTACAGTGATTACATTTTAATTTCACTTAATATGACAGGTACAATGAAACATTTACTGTAGCTTACTGTACTTTAATACCTATTTAAAACAACCTACTACATTAGACACATTTGTCATCTGCAGGCAGATTTTACTTGCGTAAGAATAAAACACAGAAAGGTGAATTGCCACAAAACTGCCGTCTCACAGTAAATTTAGCAGTGGCGTCTGTTTTTCTGCAATGCTGTGAAAATGTAACATCAGAAAATTGCTGATAAAGTTCAGGGCGAATTTCCTGACTCAGTGAAAATCCACCCAACGATCCATAACGCTGTTTTATCGAAACAACCCCCTAACCTCACATTTGTCGTGCCTTTGTGTTTGTGTATTTTCTATCAGCGTCTGATGCCAGGTCAAGCTGGCCGTGATGCTTCGGTTCAGAACGTTGATAGCTCATGCAGAATAATAAACACATCAACACGGATAAACAATCTGTCCCTTATCAATCTGTACACATATACACGCCTCTGTCAGCACGTCACTGTAGCCTTTCTGTCCTCACAAACAGCGGTTTCAATCGTCTGCATCGCCCGTTGTAAAAGGGGGATTCTAATGAAATTTAGACGTCTGAATGAAATGAAATATTTATCTCTGGGGACATCTGCTGCCCTTTGGAGCTTGCATTATAATAGCGCTTCATTTCTTACAAGCTGTCAGGAAGACTCACATTCTTGCGTAGGGAGGACGAGAGAACCATTCATGAAGAACATATCGGTCCTGAGGGCAGAAATGTAACATCTGTCATTATGTGCTCTCCTTCCCTTTAAAAAAAAAAATCTGCTCACAGAAGGAATAAAATGCAGCTTTTCGCCTGTTTACACACAGGGAGTTCCTGTGAAGTCAACGGTTCACTAGCTTAATTCTCCAGGAGAGAGAGAACAGGGAATCCCCACACCGAAGAGAAAAGTTTAACTCTTTGATGGTTTGGCTAAATTAGTACACTGACTTAATTCAGTTTTTTTTTTACAGGGCTGAAATGATTCTCGGCAATATCATCAAGAAGAAAGGATGGAGGTACTGATATGCAGTTAAAGAGTTAGATCACTAGATCAGAGTAAAGAACACTTTGATTTGATTTGTTTTGCCATGTTTGTGTGCAGTTTTGTTTTACTCCGACATTTGGAGAATCGCTGTGAAAAGCTTGCTGTTCCTTGCAGCTTCTATTAGTTTATGAATGACTAATGTGCACATAAAGGGGACATCAGCTTTTATTCATCCTACTATTCACTGTGCTTTATGTGAGCACTGAAGCGAAACCTTTCCTCAGGGGAAGATGTCTAATTTTGGCCTCAAGTACAGCTTAGTGCTGGAATGACTACAATTTCAGTCCAAAAAATCTTATTCTCTTGAGATTTTAATATAAATATTTTTCAACGGATGACCTTAATTTAGATTATTTTCTATTAGGAATACAATTTACCAAAAAAGGGCAATGGTCTAAAATAAGCTTACAGGAAGATTTAAATTGAGTTATTTATTTACATTATAAATATTTTGTAATATAAGTGAATAAATTGATAGCAATAAATGAATCAGAATATAATTTATTTAATACAAAGTCCTATCATTTAGTCATTATTTATTAAACATAAAAATCAATTGATAGCTCAGGTTATATTGTTTACTGTAACTGAGTAAATACAGTGACATTTCCTGAATCCTAAACTCACACACTTGTTTACCCAACAATCATTGTGAAGTCTAGCATGTCCTTGCCTTTGTTCTGCTTTCAAACACTCTCCTGTCATTCACAGACGTTCCAGTTTGGTCATCACCACCAAAATATACTGGGGTGGAAAGTAAGTGAGTGTGTGTGCGCATGTGTGTGTACTTGTACAGCTTTTGTGAGGACCAGTTTCAACTACAAGACTTAAAATCTGAACAGATAAAAAAAAATAGACATCACACACTTGCAGACTTTTAGAAAGTGTGCAGAGAAAAACAGGGCATCACACACTACCCGAAAGAAATCTGCAGACTGGCGCAAACTTTCTGCAACAAGTCCAGACTAAAAATCTGGGCCAAATCTGAGCAAAAATCTTGTAGTGTGTTCCAGTCTTAAGAGAGTAAAGTGAGGACATTTTGGCCGGTTCTCACTTACTGAGACTTGGTTTTAGGGTTTAGGGTAAGGGGTAGAGATTGCATTGCATCAGTATATGTCCTCATAAAGATCGATGCGCAAGCGTGTGTGTTTGAAAGAGGTTAATGATGATTCATAATTTTTTCCCTGTAGTGAGAATCGCAGGGGAAGCAGGTTAATGATGCTCTCCTTCATAAGAGTGTGACTGAGGTGTGATAATGTGTGTGTGTGGTATATAGTAGTACAGGGCATCCTGCTGACCCTAACTTCAGACAAGCAGACAGCTCTAATTGTTTCCTATCCCTGATCCAGGTCAAATCCCTCCCATCCCCTCCTGAGCTGCTTTTTCACTCAGAGCAAATTAAAGGCCACAGGCAAGATCTGATGCGAGGTCACCATCAAACATTAATGGCTTTAAATTGCTGCATTGCTCACACATTGCTGCGTTTGTAATAGTCGTAGCCTTACAGGGTCTGTGAAATTGATTCACGTTAATATAATTTAGTGCAGGGGTCTTCAGAGTCCCAGAGACTAGCAGGCATCTCCTGTTAAATATTGTATGAATTTTAGGCCTGGCTTATACAGTATAAAAAAACAATATTACGTTTAGCTTTGTTTAGAGTTTTTTTCTTTTGTTATTTAACAATCGCAGTCGACAATAACAAAAAATAATTGGCAGACCCTCTACAGTACTTCTGCGGACCCTTCCAATACCTTTTATTAAGTGTGAATATCACTATTTTGTGTGTGTTTTACAGAGCAGAAACAGAAAGAGGCTTGTCTCGGAAACACATAATAGAAGGTAAGCCGTCTTCGAAACTTCTGGATACTTCTTCCTACTCCTTTTTCTGTCTCTTTAACTGTGTTTTTATTATTTTTGCGAAATCATCTAAACCCTGTTTCTGACCATCCAGGTCTAAGAGCGTCACTGGAGAGGCTACAGTTAGAGTATGTGGATGTAGTGTTTGCTAACAGACCCGACCCCAACACACCGATGGAAGGTAGGTGTGTTTGCTGAAATGCATTGGGGTTGTAGCCGACTCTTCTGTGTTCTTGCATCTTTGACTGTCAGCACTTGAATGGCTCACTTAACCGCCTTTGTGAAGCATGGAACTAAAACCAGTTACCTGTCAGCACATTAATAACATGCATTCACATATATAAATATATACTCAAGACTTTGAGACCTATAGCAAGTCTCAATTGAATTGCATTTTCAGCAGGGGTTAAATTGGGGAAAAAAGGAAAAATTGTTGTTACATACATTTTTTGTATAAATCACTTTTTGTTTGCATATACATTCTTAACTTCCGGTCCGTTTGTTGATTGGTCTGGCTAGTGGCTGATAATATAACTATTTCTATTTTACTTAATTTATAATAATATTAATTTATATTAAGATTTTATTGTATAATAATTGTATTACATAAACAATTTGTTGAACTTTATTGATATTAATTTTATTAAATACACAATTTGTTGAATGGGTCGTTTCATTTAAGTTTAGCCAAGTAACGGTTCTTCTACTGGTAACCCAAAATAATACAGACTAGACATACTTTTAACTTGCTAGCTAATGTCATTTACTTGTTATTTCTTTTGCTTGTTAGCAGAAATAATCTGCAGGGACTCTAATCTTTGTGTAACAGAAGTTACGTTTGGGCCACAAAAGCATACATGTGCAGTAACGTTTGTTTATGTTGTTGCTTTGAAACCGTCTATAATAGTTCTACATGTTTTATCATACCATTAATTTAGGAAGCTACGACATTTATTGATTATAAAGGATAAATGACAATGTCATTCAGGATAACTGATTGTCTTGGAACATTGAGTACAGAATGAAGCATGAAGTGTGCTTAAAAGATTATTCAAGTTTGCATCAAAGCAGTTTGCATCTATAATGCAGTTAATGGATACAGTAAAGTGATCATTTATACATGGAAGAGTGCATGGTCTTGCTATTAAATTTGTTACAAAAGCATTAAATAAAATAGTATATCTGGTTATTAAAAAATTTGAATTAGTGTTTTAAATGCACATCAGTTTAAAGGGCTAAGAAACCAATCCAGCATGACTAAAAGACTGTAGGTTACATCTAAAGCATATTCACAGCACTATAGCATGGCCATTCTGTCACACTCTTTAACAAAAGAATGATTTTGTCATCTCATTTATCTGAAATTCTGGTTTCTGCTGAAGCCTTTTCATTTGAGAAGGGGATTGTGAGGTATTACAGCCCTTGCAGGTATCGTGCTGTACTGCTGTGAGGGCTTTGCATCTAGACTGATGGTCAGAATCTGGGTCTGATGTTCTGAGGTCATGGCTTGTGCACATACCCCGCAATTCAGATTTTCAGCGTGTTCCCATTAAACTGAGATTGTCAGAATCCGCTCCAGTCCAGAATTCCTGATTTCCCCCTTCGAGATTTCATTCCATTTTCTGGTTGGTACACCTCTTCACGGTCTTTTGTTTGTTTGTTTATCACCAGGAGATCCATTTAACACTTCGAAATCAAGAACATTCATCATAGAAGGTACATGGTACCCTCAGTGAGAGTTTTGACCTCCTGTGACCGATTAGCATTTTATAGCTTTGATTTGTGTTAGTCTGCCCTTTTTCCTGGTGTGAGAAACCTGACCATGTCTATAAAATGCTGAAGATTTCCAGAACGTCCTCTTTAATCTGGTATGCAGTAGAATTGTTTTCTTTGGGTGTCCTGTCCATCTTGCAAAGTAAATTGGAGAAGGTCATTGCATCTTACTGACCCATGATTGTTGTTTTTTTCCTCTCTTTTTTGGTTTGTCATGCATTTTCATTTAACCTCATTTTTCAAAATCATCTTTAGAAATGCACTTGCCGTGTAGATGCTGAGCAGACATTTTTAGGCCTCCAATTTTTAAGACAAATAAATACATATTGTCAATATATTATAAAATGATGCATTAAAGCACTTTACCAGTTTTAACTCATGTAGGAGCATTATGTTTGGATTTTAAAGGTGTTTATTTTTCTGCAAGATGATTGGCTGCAGTATGAAGATTCTTTGCATCCCTGCATGTGAAAGTTTTATTAATGGAACCTATAGCTGTTCTCTCTTGTCTTCTCTGCATGTGTTTGTTTTTTGCTTTGTGACTTATTTTTTTACAATCTTATTTTTCATTGCAGTATTATTCAGAAATCTTGAAAAAGACAAAAGCTAAACAACAAAATCTAAAGGCCTAAATTGGTCATTCAGAGATATGCTTAATTTTCATATATATTTATATGTTAGTGTAGTAAAATAGAGATTTGTGAATGTTCCCTTTTCCTGCCTGCAGAATTTGCATTACAGTTTATTATGTGTATTTTTATGTATATTTATTGTAACATTTAGCTCTATTTTTTTTCTGCTTTTGTTCTCATAACAGGCAATGTAGACACAGGCGTAATTCTGGATAGCTGTATAATAGCATTATAGGATGTAGGCTGGACCATGGAAAATTGCTCCTCTGTTAAATGTCAATGAAATGCAGCCTTGTGGGAATGTCACACACTCATTTATACTCAGTTACTATCGGGTGCATAACCTCCAGGAACAATTTGAATGCCTTGTCAATTTCATAGAAGGAATATAAGATAAATGGCCTTTCTTTCTCTTAGTCTTTCTCAAATCTTCTTCTGTTCCACTTCCATGACTTTAATCTTTTATTTGGCCTTGGTTTTAATGGCTAGGTATATTACGGTCTCTCCGCTTGTCTCTTACCCGACTGTATTTCCCTTTGTTCGCCCCTCAGTGTGTAAATCTGTTGTCCAGACTTTGACTGTGAATGTTTGATTTTCAGAGACGGTTCGAGCGATGACCCATGTGATCAACCAGGGAATGGCAATGTACTGGGGAACTTCCCGCTGGAGCTCAATGGAGATTATGGTGGGTCTGGAAGAACTGTAGAGTGAATTATTTCCTATTGAATTATTTTGCCACTTTGAGATTATCGTCAGTCTCCACTGACTCTGAATGTGCGTGTTGATGTTTCCCAGGAGGCGTACTCAGTGGCACGGCAGTTTAACCTGATCCCACCCGTCTGTGAGCAAGCTGAATATCACATGTTCCAGAGAGAGAAGGTGGAAGTACAGTTGCCCGAACTCTTCCATAAAATAGGTGCGTGTGCTTATATTTTGCAGTGACCACCAATAAACAGCTTAAAGGGATGGTTCCCAAGAATGAACTGCAAATAGAACGATGTGCTATTGATATAATGCTTTCATCGGCTGTACATTGTCTTCATAGCAAGAATGTCATTTACAAAACCACCTCAAATTTGGCAAACGCTCAAAGTAAGAGAAATGCCTGTATCGTGTGATTCTGTCACAGGTGTTGGTGCCATGACCTGGTCTCCTCTGGCCTGTGGGATCATCTCAGGGAAGTATGACAGCGGTGTTCCTCCAAACTCTCGAGCCTCTCTCAAGGTACTGTATATCTTCTGTACTGTCTCCCTCCATCTGTGACACCTCAACACTCCCCTTTACATTACCTGGCTGGCTGTTGTCGATGTTGGTATCTATTATTGACCGTGCCAGCTGTCTATGTTTTAAATGGCCGTACTATTCTTGTTTCTTCTCAACATTGTATCATGGAAATGTATGTTTACTGTGAACTGCTTCAACATCCTGTACTGTCTTTATTGCTGTCTCTTAATTGCTGTGATATGTTCCTCTCTCTACATATCTTTACATATAGCCATTGCTTTCTGATGTATGCATTTGTGTCCTGTATATGCATACATACTGTACAGATGTAGGCAAACACAGAAAAAAGGCCGGGGTGCTGAGGGCACTGCAGTACAGTAGATTTGTACCAATGTGTATATAGTATTAATACTTTTGAAACTGGTGCACACATTTGTCATAAGGTATGATTTGTTTAATGCATGAACTTAAAGATCCTTAGAGCTGCTTTGTGCATTTACAGTAAATATAGTCGCCTATGCTGTTTTGTAATTGTTTCATAGCTTGTACAACGTTTGAGAAATATTTTGGCTGAACCAGATGACCCCCTCCCACCCCACCAAGCTGTCCCTTCAGCACCCCCTCATAAAACATGTGTGCATGTATCATCCATTCCATCATTGCTTCACAAACACAATAAATTTCCCTCCGGTTATTCCTGTGCGGCCGGTGGCGCGAGGCTCTGAGCAGGTGTGCTGTGTGTTTGAAACAGGGATACCAGTGGTTGAAGGACAAGATCCTGAGTGAGGAAGGCCGCCGTCAGCAGGCGAAGCTGAAAGAGCTGCAGGCCATTGCGGAGCGGCTGGGTTGCACGCTGCCCCAGCTGGCTATCGGTAATACTGCCCGGGCTCTGCTGCTCTCTCTCTTTCTGTCTGTCTGTCTGTTTGCCTGCCTGGAGCTCAGGGCAGGCTGTCCCTGTCTCCGGCTAATGTCCTGTGTCCTGTTTTTTGTAAAGTCTGGAAGTCTGTTGTTCGACAGTGTTGTGTCTGTTAAATGTTATAAGACTCCTGTTCATGAGAAACATTTTTATCAACCAAACATAGTCATAGTCTCACACACTCAGTTGTGCTATATAGAACTTAAAGTAGTTCTTGGCTCGTAATTATAGGGGAACCATTTTTAGTGCTATATAGAACTATAGTTTATATATATATATATATATATATATATATTGTTTATTGAAGGTAAAATAGCATCAAGTAGTGAAACGTGTAAGTTGTGTTACTGTACACTTACTGTACATCTATAGCTTTAGATTTTGTTGCGTGTTTTTAACACTTCCACACATTCATCATCAGTCGACCTTGACACAACAACCCAGTTAGAGGTTTTAATTGATGCAGCTCATAACCTTTTCTAATAGAGCAGTAAAGGTCAGGGGAACAGCAGGAGATGTTCTGTGGGTTCAGTAGGTTAGTGTTGACAGATTACAGCAGACTGAATACATTTGCAGAACATTCAACAGGAACTATAGGGCACTTAGTGGTTGTCCTTGTAGTGTGATGATTCTGTATGTTGTGCGTCTCTCCGAAACACGTCTAACCAAGTTTAATGTTTTGTGTCATTTTACACAAAATGAAACTAGTGTGATTTATTTATTAATGGCATTTAATAGTTTGTTAGAGACTAAAATAATCTTCCGATTGTTAGTAGTTTCAAAGGGAAAATGTAATGTTTTATCTTGGAATAGTAACCAGTGAGTTATATTATGCTACATATTCTAGCATGTTTTAGTTCTGTGTCAGTGCATGTACAGTGTCTTCTATTTATTTCTATTTCTAATGTTCTGTTGTTGGATATATAAGAAACTTACAATCCCTGAATTGCTTTCTCGAGTACACACAAGTAACAGTCTGAAAGTAACAGTCACATTAACACGTGAAAATCTCTCGATCACTAGCGTGGTGTCTGAGGAATGAAGGGGTGAGCTGTGTGCTGCTGGGAGCCTCCAGCACTGATCAACTGATGGAGAATATAGGAGCTATTCAGGTGAGTGCATGTCTTAGGGCTCACATCCCAGTTACCACTGGCAGCAGGATACATGTAGCTGTGTATTTGTGTGTGTGAGAGTGTTTTCTTGTCATTTTTACAGAAATACCAGAAAATTCATCTTTGTGAATTGCTGATGTTTTGGCAAATATTATGTACCATGCTTTGAAAATGAATATTTCATAAAGTATATATTTTTTGAAGCTTTTCAATTGGTCAAATGGGTGAGTGAGATTTTTCACTGTAAAAATTATTAAACGAGACAAACAAAAAACAAAAGATGAGATGAAAATATCTTTTTCTGTAGTTCCGGTTCTAGTGATTTTTTGGAAGTGAACATTACTTGACAACCATGTGTTGTCTTTTTCATGAAAATCTTATGTAGTTTCTTAAAGGGATAGTTGACACTCTAAAAATGTTGCGTTGGTTTTGTCTCTTTTGGGGTTTTTTATAGTGTACCTAAATTTCTGACTGCAGAACACGAAAGAAGATATTTTGAAGAATGTTGGTAACCGAAAAACATTGGCCCCCATTGACTTTCATTGTATGGACCATGAATTTCTCCAAATATCTTCTTTTGTGCTCCACAGAAGAGTCATATATATAGTTTTCAGTAACATGAGGGTGAATAAATGATAACAGATTTTTGGGTGAACTATCCCTTTAAATCACTTGTTGCAAAAAAGCTATTGAACATTCTTAATAAAAAATATTAAAGCTTCAATGAAACACTCTTTCAGGTTCTTCCGAAGTTATCATCATCTATTATACATGAAGTGGACAGTATCCTAGGCAACAAACCCTACAGTAAAAAAGACTACAGATCCTAAAGAAAAGTGAGTGACTGTCGACTTGCTTGTTACTCTGATATTTGACTGAATGAAACATTGGCACACGGGACCAGCACTGTCACGGGTCCTGCAGGAAATGCCAACCCGCACAATACATGGAGTCTACCGATATTAGCCTGAGAGAGGCGCAAAAGAGCATGAGCAGACCGGAAGCATGCTCACGAACAAACCAGCTAGTCCGGCTCAATAAAAACGCCACACTTCCCACTAGATGAAACCTCTCGCCCGCTTCCATCCCTTCATAGTAAACACTAAAGAAGTGCATTATTAGGATTCCCCAGTTTGTACTTATTAGAAATGCATGAGATTCACTGGCCATTGCATGTGCTTTTTCCTCCATTTTGGAAAGAGAGTACATTCGCATAAACTAACCGAGAATAAACATTTCCCTCAACCATATCCGTAATAGTACAGATGAAGCACTGTACTGATATACTCATAGACAAAAACAGTTTCAAAATCATTCATCCCTGTCATTTTCACTAGTTTTATATTGAGATGTTGCTATATTGATAGCCATTATTCTGCTTGTTTACAATACCTTGTTTATATAACCAGCTAAGGCTACTTTTTTGTTCTAAACAGGAAGAGAGAAAGTTGTCTTCGAGTTAACAGACGTAGTGTTGCGTTGTGAGACTGTCAGAAATATTAACTATACAGGCCTCAACAAATGTGCAATATCTGAAAGTGTTCAAGAATCCATAGTTTGGCTTACATTTCAAACCAAGACCATTTCCAAGACAAATGATCTAATGCAGTGTTTGTGATGCGTACGGCTGACCGGTTGATTCTCAAACCAAAGAATTGTGTGTGTCGTCTTCTGTTTTTTTCCAAGCGAACATAGAAAGGTTTGGAATATATGTGATGCTAGATGTTAGATCGTGTCATCATGAAGTGTTACAGCGGTACTGAGAGTTTGATTGCCTTAAATGGTTTTTAATGCACGTGGAAATGTTTGTTCTTATTTATTTATGTTTATTGATTTGAATCAGTTTGTGTGAATTGGATTGTTTTCCTATTTCTGTTGGACTGTTTGAAGTGAGGATCATTAGTTTTGATATCATAGTTCATATATATTTTTACCACTTCAACCTTTTTTAGTATTGATGTGTGTGTAGCCTGTATTGTCGGGAACAAATATCCCCACAAGGGTCGCAAAACCTAAAATCAATCTATATGTGGCCCTGGACCACAAAACCAGTCACAAGTAGCAGGGGTATATTTGTAGCAATAGCCAACAATACATCGTGGGGTCAAAATTATAGATTTTTCTTTTATGCCAAAAATCATTAAGATATAAAGTAAAGATCATTTTCCATGAAGATATTTTGTACATTTCCTATCGTAAATATATCAAAAGCTTTTCTGTAAGTGGATGCAGAAAAATCGTAAACAATGATGGCCGGAAACACGTCTACAAACTTCACTCGCTGCTGCCGCTCTTTGAGAATTACCTACTCAAGTTTGGTATCCATGTAAAGTTTAGAATTTCAGCTTTCAGGTTCATTTATTCTCCACAACGTCATTACAGCGGTAAGCCAAAAGAGAGTTAAAACAAACCTGTTTCTTAGCAGCGGCCTGCTATAGCACCTCTGATGAACAACTTTAAAGGAGATTTTCTCAATGTTTTGATTTTTTGCATGTAAATAAAAAAAAAGTACCCTTGTGACTGGTTTTGTGGTGCAGGGTCACATATTCCTGGTATATGAAAATACCATTAGGTCAGTATTAAAACAATAGAAGTCTATAGAAAGTCCCCACAAAGTTACCAAGACAAGTGTGTGTTTGTGTGTGTTCTTATGCAATGGCTCCCTCTACTGATCGAGATGCTGTTTGAACTATAAAGCAAACACCAACATTATTAATATTGTTAATATTAATGAAATATTGATCAATATGGGTCTACATGTACTTTCTGTTTTTAATTATTGGTGTTTTACACAATATTTAGATTTGTGCAGTCAATGCAGTGGATGCTAGTACAAGTTGTTTCACTATGTGCTGTTATCATGCATGTGTTTTACATAAACATTCAGTCTTTAGAGAAGTAAATCATGAAACTGATAAACCAATGAGTAGGACGGTATTATGTCTGTGAGTTACTAGATTATATGCCTTATTCAATACTAACACTAAATACTTACAGCCATTTATTTAGCATGTGTTTTATCTGTGCTGACAGAATGATCTAATATATGTATTATGACATCAGTGATGAATGGAGAAGCATAAGCTGAAAAGGGTGATAAGAGAGAGCTTTATAAATGACTGAACTTCATTATGTTATTTCTCAAGTAATTTCACATACAGTGTTACTTTTTTACCAAACTTATTGTACTGTTAAACATCTTTATAGAGTTTTAACAAGTCCCAATACATGTTGCATGGATATACGGCCGATCGGTGGAAACAATAGTAATAAACAGTTTTTGGCTGTGGTTAGTTGAATGTAATGATTATGATGAAGGTTTTGACTGTTTTATTGAACATGTACAGTATATAACAAGACCAGAGCCAGCTTTTCACAATCCATGTGGCTTTTTGAAGTAGTACTTTAACCAAAGACTACAGCTTTGATGATGGAGGTGGCAGGCATTGCTTCAGTTGTCATAAGCTGAGGCTCATTGTAAAGTCTATGTTCTTATATTTGTTATTTCTACATGTAGTCGGGCATCTGTCTGCATATATCAAACGTGGGATTTTAGTTGTACATCAAGTCGGCACTATGTTTGTATCTTGTGATGGGCCTCATATGAGCTGCTGTAATTTAAATACATTTGCTCTTGCTCAGGAAGTCATATCTGTTGTTAGAGGTTGCTAAAACTGATATCTGTACCTTGTGTACTTGTTTAATAATGTGGACAATAGGCCTCAATGAGAAACTGTTGGTGTGTAAAGTGTAAAGCTATAAAAACAAAGCGTGTTTTGCTATCCTACAAGGACAAATATTGCTGTAGAAATAGTGGAGCAGTACTGTAAGTACATGAAAATATCATTTTTAATTTGTTTTCAAGCTGATTTTATAAGAATAGATGACCTTGGTATAACCTTTTATTCTCACAGTTCTGTAACATTGATCATGTTGTGTATAATGTTATGGTTTCTGTATATACGCAAGTAGATGAATATAATGCAAAGTTCTGTAGATACATAATGAAATGGTTTAATGACCTGTATATATTCTGAATCTATATAGATACGTTACTGATTTTATTTACTGTACTATTATCACATTAGACTTGATTTATTTTTTCATTGGAAACTATTGCTTATGCCATTGCTCGAAGAAAATATGTACAGCTTCAAACCTATGAAAAGAAAATAAATTATTCTAAAATGCTTTGTTTGTATTTATTCATTGGTATGCATAAAAGTAATAATATGGAATATAAATTATAATCATCCAAAAATGTACAGTACATCACAATAATTTGGAATAACACTGCTAAACTGCATGAACAACAGATTTCTGAAACACATTTTCTTTTAAACTTATACTAAAAAATAATCTTATACTTATGAAATCATTAAAAAACTGAAAAAAGTCAAATGCCAGAAATAATCCCATTGTTAGGAAATCACGAGTCATGTGCAAACTGCAAAATACATTTACACAGACACATCTTTATAATGCAGAGAATGGCGCGGACAAGATTTCTGTAACTGCAGTAATAAAAAAACATTCTTTAAAATGCAATGCCTATTTTAGCACTTGAATGTAATGTAGTCATAACATATTCATAAGCCTGCATAAAATAAAATAAAAAATCTGCTGTGTTGGTCTTGGAAACATTTATTGAACCTGAAAAACCCTGACTGTGCACATTGGAGCCACAAAAAAAATATTTTAGAGAAGTGCTGACGTATCTGCATAACACATTCCCTTTCGAGGTTGTAGTGTAAATTCTGTAAGTGTACAGTGGCAAGAAAAAGTATGTGAACCTTTTGGAATTTCATGGTTTTCTGAATAAATTTGTCTTAAAATGTGATGTGATCTGATCTTCATCTAAGTCAAGCGTATTGACAAACATAATGTGTCTAAAAGATAATAACACAAAAAAATTCTGATCTTTCATTAGCTTTTTTCTTTTAGAATTAATAACTGGTTGACCCACCCTCGGCAGCAATAACCTCAAGCAGGCGCTTCCTGTAGCTGTGGATCAGACCTGCACATCGTTGAGGAGGAATTTTAGCCCATTCTTCCTGGCAGAACTGCTTTAGCTCGGTCATATTCTTTGGACGTCTCTTGTGTATGGCCCTCTTCAAGTCAATCCATAGCATCTCTATTGGGTTGAGGTCTGGGCTCTGACTTGCCCACTCCAAAAGGCAAATTTTGTTTTTCTGAAGCCATTCTGTTGTGGACTTGCTCCGGTGTCTGATATATTTAGGAATTCATCTTCCCCTCAATGATTCCAAGCTGGCCAGGCCCTGATGCAGCAAAGCAGGCCCAAATCATGATGTTTCCTCCACCATACTTTACAGTTGGGATGATGTTTTCATGATGATATGCTGTGCCCTTTCTACGCCAGATGTAGTGCTGTGTGTTTTTTTGTAGTGCTGTGTGCATTTTGCCAATACCGCTGTGGAGTGTCAATGTGCTCTTTTGCAAACCTCTGGCGTGCAGTAACGTTCATTTTAGTAAGCAGTGGCTTCCTTTGTGGTGTCCTGCCGTGGATACCCTGCTTGTTCAGTGTTTTACGTATTGTAGACTCATGAACAGAGATGTTAGCAAGTTCCAATGATGCCTTCAAATCTTTGGCTGTCATTCGTGGTTGTTTCTTTACCTCATTGAGGAGTCTTCGTTGTGCTCTTGGTGTCATTTTGACTGGGCGCCCACTTCTTGGTAGAGTAGCAACAGTCCCAAAGTGTCTCCATTTGTAGATTGTTTGCCTAACTGTAGACTGGTGAATTTCTAAAGTCTTTGAAATAACTTTGTAACCCTTTCCAGCTTTATGTAAATCAACAATTCTTGATCGTAGGTCCTCTGAAAGCTCTTTTTGGCGAGGCATGGCTCACATAAGCGTGTTCTTGTGCAAGCGAACTCTTCTTCTTCTTTAGAGTTTCTTGTTGGTTTGCAAACCAACTTAAGGTGCATTACCGCCACCGACTGGACTGGACAAAACAAAAAAAACTGGACTGGACAAAAAAAAAAACTTTATACACTGTCCACTTATTGGAACCTATATTCTTTTGCTTAATCCTGTTTATTTTACGAACTTTATAATATTGTCATAAATTCTACAACCTGTTTTTCCCAAAATGCCTGATATAGAAATGTCATTGTGATTAACCTCCTTTAATGACTAAAAAAAATCAAGTCTTTTATTATTATATGCCTTACAATGAAGAAGAACATGTTCAACTGTTTCTTGATGGTTACAAAAATCGCATTCCCCAGTTGGGTGCTTGTTTTATCATCTGTAGTGTGTTATTAAGCACAGTATGACCTATTCGAAGCCGTGAATGATATTACCTTCCCTTCTTCCCTCCCCCTCTTTTGTGTAATATACAGATGTCTCAACGTTTCACTTTCATCCCACGTGTTTTTGTTTTCGCTTTACTGAGAGGAACTTGTAGTTCAGATGCAATGACACTGTTGTTTATTCTCCTTTCTTCTATCCACTGCAGGGCTAATAATATTGCCAATAGTTCTGTAGTATAAACTGACAGATGATTGGTCACTCTTTTCTTAATATAAGAATCACTCATTGGAATATATACTGCTGCACCTGCAAGTCCTGTATCAGGATCTTTAGATCCGTCTGTAAATAGAAACTCAAAATCTGGAAATTGCTTCTCAAGGTAATTTTGAACTATGATACTTGCTGGGATTTGCATAAGATTTCCTTTTAATTCCTGCTGTATATTGAACTCAACTGTTGGTAAAGGAAACCACGTTGGTGTAATTCAGTTGATGTATTCCTATAATCCTTGCCCTCATATCTCCTGTCCACCCAAAGCTAGTTCAATTTGTTTTACTATGTTCCTAACATTCTTTTAGTACACTTTTAACAGGATGTGTTTCACCGTATCCCTGTATATTAACCCAGTACACCATCAATAATTTCATTCTTCTGATTCTTAAAGGCATTTCACCCATTTCTACCTGCATTGAAGATATGGGAAAGGTTTTAAATGACCCACTACATATTCTCAGGGCCTGTGCTTGTATTACGTCTAGCTCCTTGAGGTTTGATTTTGCTGCAGACATATAGGCTATACATCCATAATCAAAAAAAGATCTCATAAGTGACCAATATATGTTTTGCAGAGACGCTCTATCTGCTCCCCATTCTTGTCCTAATAGACAACGGAGTATGTTAATGACCTTTTTGCATTTGCCCTTGATTTCATCCAGATGAACTTTCCATGAGATACATGAGATTCCATGATCATAACCGAAAGACTATCACACACAGTTTTGTTTCTGTTCATTTTTAGACGTTTAACTTCCCTTACACATACACTTGTTATATTCTCTTTTACTGACACCTTTACTGGAATCCCTGTGATAACTCCTTTAATGACTTTCTTACTGTAATCCACAGTACATTCTACCACCTTTCTATTAATTTTGTTCATTCTGATTATTTTTATTTATGCTTTGCTTTCTTTTTCCTTTTATAATTTCTCACCCATTTCCCATAACTCCCGCCATCTGTTTCCATCTCTCCTAAGTCACTTCCTGATTCGTCATTTCCCTTCGCAATCTCCTGTCCATTTCCAGTCCAGTTGTTGCCAACCGCCTTCAAAGTCGAACGTCGAGCCGCCATTCCTCATCCTTATCGTATCATCTGCAAACTCCAAGTTTGAGGGGGTTTTATCAGTCAAAGTAGCTGTTGTCCACACTGCCAAACTTATTATCTTAAGAAGACTCCAGGTGTGCTAAAACCTGACTCCAATTACCTTTTTTGAGGTCATTAACTCAAGGGTTCACATACTTTTTCAGTGAAGTTTTTCATGAGTTTTTTTGGGTTGTTCTCAATAAAGACATGAAAGATCAGATTTTTTGTGTTATTATTTTTAGACACATTATGTTTGTCAATACCCTTGACTTAGATGAAGATCAGATCACATTTTATGACAAATTTATTCAGAAAACCATGAAATTCCGAAAGGTTCACTGTATATCAAATTTCACAATATTTCAATGTTTGATATGCATTGCAAAGTTGCATAGACACGCTAATGTACAAAAATGATTCTGTAGCAAAATCCCTTAAAAATAAAAACATTAACTCACAAAAGTCAGTGACTATATGCTTTACAGTACTCAATATGAAAACATTCATATATACACATTTAAGGTGAAAAAACTCAACACCACAGAATATATCAAGCTGTTAAATGCGTAAGAAATGGATCATGTCAACACACAGTTGTTACAGATCTGTGCAAAGTCTACATAAATTGTAAAATGGAGAACTTATTGTTTGAAAATATTCAACGTAAATGATGGAAGATACTTACCATTTAACTGATGCATTTTAAACAGAAATGGGGACCATTTCTTAGGGAAAGATGCAGTAAATATATATTTTAGTCTTTCTTACACAAATGGTTACACTTGGAGTATAAAATGTGTACAAGAACATTTTTAATGATGCCTTTTGAACCCTGATAGCCGTGATGAACTCAGGGATCTAGATTTGCAGCTTGTGTTTGATCCGAGTTGGAGCAAAACTCAACAGGTTCTCCCTGAGCAGAACTGATGCTTAAAACACTTCAAAAACTGCATTTGTCCTTATCCAGGAGGAGCTTCAATATAAAAAGTCTTCTTTATGTTGTCTTTGTTGTCAACTTTTCCATTAGACCATTCATTGATAAAGAATGAGGTTTCTTCTGCAAATCCATCTTTCAAAAAAATAAAAAGCAGTAAAAGGCTAAAATTTTAGCCAACGGTCCACTCACAAATTCAAGCCCAGTCAGTTTGCAATCATCGACAGTCTCCATTTCTGTTATTTTAACAGTTTTTTTGTGGTACTATCACATATAGGCTGAGCTGGGTATGAAATTGTAAGATTAATGTTTCTCACGAGTCCACGACTTTTAGTTGCTGCTTGTTTTCTATCTAGACGTGAGCCCTGCAGTGAAAAAGATGAAAGTTCTTTTTTAAAAATCATTGAAATATGCATAGGTTATTGTGAATTCCCTGTAATAGTATAATGACCTTCTTGGCAGCTTGGTCCAACCCAACCATTCAGACAAGTGCAGCGTCCGTTGCGTGGATTGCATTGACCTCCATTGTGACATTCGCATCTCTCCGAGCAATCTGGGCCGAACCGATTTACTCCACAGTCTGGTGTGTATTCAACAAAAAATATTTGAAGAAACGACTGAAGCAAAAATACATTACAGAACATTTCAATTTAAGCAGCAGCATAAAGAAAAACTACAAAATGGTTAGGTTTGCATAGATATGAAATCACCTATATCACATCGAGATCCCATCTTCCCTGGTGCACACAAACATCCACCACTGACAGGATCACATGGTGAGTCTCTGTCGCAGTCACAGGTTTGAGCACAATTAGACCCAAATCTGCCCGCCTCACACTCTAAAACAACAACAACATTACCTGAGTACCACCAGTAACAACTGAAAACATCACATGAGTCTGTTCTTCACCTCTCTCACAGCCGAGTCCCTGGTGTCCTGGAGGACACATGCAGCGGCCGGTGCTTGGGTCACATGGTGAATTGCCACGGCAATCGCAAAGAAGCTGGCAGCGATGTCCATGGAAGCCAAGAGGGCACACTTGCATTCAAGAAAAATGATAAATATGCAATTATATTGACTACATAAGATGCAAAATGACAAAAAATGCAATGGTTTCTCACCATGTTCACAGAGATTGCCATAGTATCCAGGAAGACAATGACACTCGCCTGTAACTCTGTCACAGGTGGCATCATTTCGACAGTCGCACATTTTCTGGCAACCAGCCCCATACCTGCCTCTAGAACACACTGAACACAAGAACATGTTTAACTCAATAATGGTATTTTCACACTTTTCCCCCAATCCGGGTTCATTTAAGGATGCAAAATTAGCTCACCTTTATCACAGCTGTCACCTGTCCAGCCCAGCCCACAGGTGCAGTTTCCTGTAACTGCATCACATGCTCCTCCATTACTGCAGTTACAGCGCTGAGCACAATCCTCTCCAAACCAGCCCTCAGCACAGCCTGACACACACAGGTTTGTTTTACTATCAGTAACTTTTTGACATTTGTAATTGTTTAGAAAAAGTGCTGACCTTTCCTACAATCCGCCCCTCGCTGGCCAGCTCTGCACACACATCTGCCTGTGACCGGATCACTTCTGGCTCCTTCGCCACACAATGCTACCTGTGCACAGTCTTGACCATAGCGCCATGCTGGACAAGCTTCAGAGAGAATACATTTTGTTAGAAACAACACCGCTTCACCTTTCTTAAATTGTTTAAAATGAGCTTAATGTGACTAACTGATATTGCAGTTTGGCCCGATGTATCCTGGGGGACATGTACAGGTGCCAGTGGTGGTCTTGCACATGCCATTATTCAGACATCGGCACTTCCTCTCACAGTTTGGACCGTAATGGCCTGCCTCACACTCTATAACAGTAACAGTTAACAGATATCATGGGTACTAACATTGTGATGTTTACAACTGTATCATTCCATCAAAGAATCAATTTTTTTCCCGTTTTTTGCTTCTAAGTATGAACAAAGCTGTAGGACAGTTTGAGCATCAATAAAGCTAAAGATGCTCTGATGTAAGACGTTCCTAAAGAGGTTATGAAGAACCCACCTGCATCACAATTGTTGCCATGGTAACCTGGAGCACAGTAGCACCCACCGGTGACAGGATGACAGAGTTGATTCACCTGTGAACACTGACACACCTGATTACAGTTCAGTCCAAATGTGCCCGGGTGACACCCTGCAGAACACAGCAACAGAAAGAATATCAGTAAAGAAATACTGCAGGGAAACTCAAATACGCAAATAAGAATAACACCTCACTTTGCTCACACCCGTTTCCGGTAAAGCCCGGTGGGCAGCCACACTCCCCGGTCACATGGTTACAGGAAGTGTCGCGAGGACATAGGCAGCGCTGAGAGCATCGCCTCCCGTACCAACCAGGCAAACAGACTGTAAGAGCAATGATGAGTTACCCAGGTCTGCCAGCAGAGGGCGGTCTAACAGAAAATATATTCAGAAAAAATGTATAAGATTTACTTTTTTCACAGTGTGGTCCTCTCCAGCCTGCTGGACACACGCAGGTGCCGGTGATGTGGTGACACGGCGCGTTATGATCACACCTGCATCGCTCCTTACAGCCTGGGCCGTACAAACCTGCGCCACATGCTGATCACATGAGAGGATGGGAATTTAAATGTATTATTCAAAATCATATTTATTATTATATATTTTTGAGATGAGATCAGAGAAGGTTGTTTACTCCTCTCGCAGCGGGTCCCGATCCAGCCTGCAGGACATGAGCACCTGCCACTCTGTCGGTCACACACGCCACCATTCTCACATTCACACTTGTGTTGGCAGTCTATGCCAAAGTGTCCCGGAGCACATTCTGGAAACAAAACACATAGAGACACATTAGGTTATATACTATATCTAAAGCATACCTAAGATGTTTGATAAACAAACTGAAAACAGTAGTTTAGTTTAGTTGTTGCTATGTGTAAGAAGTAGAGAATGTTTAGAACGCACCAAGTTCACAGGCGACTCCAGTCCAGCCGATTTGACACGTGCAGTGTCCACCGATTCGGTCACATGACCCTCCGTTCTGACACAGACAGTGCTGGTGGCAGCCAACACCATAGAAGCCAACTGGGCATTCTAGGAAAAAACAACAGGGCAGTTAAAAAAAAAAATGTAAATGAGATTAAGATAAGGCTGAAGAATTAAAGTGACAGTTCACCCAAAAATACAAATTCCGTCATTCAAAACCTGTATATGACTCCATCTTCTACTGAACACTAAAGAAGATATTTTGAAAAAAGTCTCGGTGGTTTTGTGTCCATACAATGGAAGTCAATGGTTGCCAATGTTGTTTGGTTACCAACATTCTTCAAAATACTTTCTGTTGTGTTCTGCAGACGAAAGAAAATAATGAATGGAATCACACGAGGGTGCATTTTTGCGTGAACTATCCCTTTAACGCTTAAATAAGGATCATGGAACAACAGTTAAACACACCACCTTGTTCACAGCTGAGACCTCTCCACCCAGCTGTACACACACATCGGCCATCAGTAGGGTCACAGGTGGCATTATTTTGGCACTTGCAGGTCAGATTGCAGCCGGGACCATATGTGCCAACTTCACACTCTATGGCAAGAAATATATAAACACAGACAAATGGATTTTACAAAAAGCCGTGGCTGTATCCGTGGGGAACCGCAATGCATACTGAAATACAATACCACCAGGTTTATACATCAAAGGCAGAGACCTGTAGTCCTATACAACCAAACTGGCACATCTGACATTACATACTTCTATTTTATCATTTTACTTCACGAAACAGAGGGAATGCTTTGAACAAGCATCTTATTACATTTTATTGAATATGTGCTGACAGTAAATGACTCACCGTTGTTACAGAGGGGCCCGACCCAGCCAGATGGACACTGGCAGTCTCCGGTCATGGGGTGACAATGACCACCATTTAAACACTGGCACTTCTGCTGGCACTCTAGACCGTAATATCCCTCAGGACAGGCTGTTAAATACATATGAATACACACAGGTTACATTATAGTGGTAGAGTTATGCAGCCAGGTGAATACTGTTCAACCCTACGTTTTTCACAGTGTGTTCCAGTCCAGCCTGGTAAACAAGTGCAGGCTCCGCCCACGTGCTCGCAAGCTGCATCATTCTCACACTGGCATCTGTGGCGGCAGGCCTGACCGAAGAAGCCCTCAGGACACTCTTTACAACAGGAAAACAACATCATTGGTATAAAATTAGCTTTGAAAATTACACTTGCAAGACAGAAAAAGAATAATGTGGCACCAAATAAAACACCCCATATTGTAGGAAGAGGAGCATACTTTTGTCACAGCGTGGTCCTGTGTAACCTGCCTCACAATGGCACTGTCCAGTCACAGGGTCACAGCTTCCCGCACTACTCCTGCACTCACACAGGTTGGCACAGTTCTGCCCCCAGCGTCCCGCCTCACACGCTATCATAGAACAAACATGCCCCATTACAACAAATCATTTATTCCCACTTTGCACTATGACCAAATCACAGTATTACACATTATATTATATTTTCAGTGAAGTAAGATATATTAAAGCAGTCACCATATTTACGTTTAGTTTTCCTGGCAGGTGTTTTTGTTTACTCTTTATTTTTTTTAAGAGAAATACACATTTTTGAAGAGACAAAAAAATGATGACGTCATTATGCATAATCATAGTAGTCATTGCATTATGACGTCATAGTTGATGCATAATACAGTAATGCATTGTGACATCATAAATGTTTTTTCTCTTCAAAAAACTTTTTACATGTAAACATACATTACGTTTACATAAAAAATTTACAAAAGAATCTAAGAAAAACCAAATGTAAAGAGAAAAATAATCATTTGAAGGAAAATAAGGGAATAAAAAAGTTTAAAATATAAGTAAAAAAAACAATTAGACAAGACTACAGGAGGCAATGCAAGGACATTCCAAATAAATCACTTATAATTAGTTATTTTGTTTCTTAATAAATGTATCTTCATTTAAAAACTGCATATATTGTACAGTAGGTTCTCGGAGTTTCAGCTTTGTCACTAAATATTTCAAAAATATGCGAGAGAACTTATGACAACCAAGATTGTTGCTGTCAGATAAGGTGCCCTTGTGTTCAATGAGAAAAAATATTAAGGTAGGCCTTGAACCAATGACGTTGCCATCCCAAGCACAAACCACTACACCACTTGGCCTATTGGAAGGGCCTGCTCGAACGTGAAGTCCGTTAAGTCCAAATTTTGCCAGTTATAGCAGGGGAAACGGTATCTATTGTCTGACAATTTTGCTGTCAGATACCGTTCTCCTTGTGTTTCATGTGATAGAAAGTTAATTCTTATCTCACATTTACACTGCTGACTCTCAAAACCACAAAAAGTAGGTTCTCAGAGTTTCAGGCTTATATCACAATTTTTTTCAATCAATGCAAAAGAACTTATTATGACTTATTTAACTTGAAAGACGCCTCAAAACAAAAAAGCTATCAATAAAATGATTTTTTTTAGCGAGGAACCAATAATAAATGCAAAACATTATTTAGTTAGAGAGATTAAACAAAGTCCATTAGTCACAGAGGTGGAGACAGACGTGACATGTACAATCAGAATTGAAGCTGTAGTCACAGATAGTGTATTCATACAGTGGATGTGAGAAGTTGGCGGGGCAGGTGTGTAAATCATCTAAGGATATTTTCGTAAATCATGAAGTAATTGAAAATGGAGACAAGGAATGAATGTGGTTTCATAGGGGGATTTACCTTTTCCGCAGTTGGGTCCTGTCCAGCCATCCTTACAAACACAAAGACCCGTCACATGATGGCAATGGCCGCTGTTTTCACAGGAGCAGTACAACTGGCATCCAAGGCCAAAGTATCCAGCTGGGCAAACTGAAATGAATAAAACAATATTTGTCATGTGTTATATAAACAGATCATAGTTTTGCTGTTTGTAGATTATATGGCTGTCAAAGAGACAGATGTGATATTTCACAAGGCTTATTTCAATGGTATCTCATTCTCAAGTGATCTCAATCACTTACATTGCCTTAAAAGAGTCATGACATCTAAAATACACAACACATGTTTCCGTTAAAGATTAAGATTATAAAACAAAAGTAGAACTCACTGTTCTCACAGAGATTTCCCATGTATCCTGGGAGACAAACACAGGTTCCATTCTGTCTGTCACACACTCCACTATTGTCACATGCAGGACACGGCTCAGCACATCCCAAACCCCACCGGCCCTCTTCACAATCTGAAAATACATTTTACACAGTTATACTAGAGTTCAAAGTACTTTACTTTGTGAGTTGTATCTGCATATTAAAGGGATAAATCAATAAATGATGACATCATTAAATGCAAAATCTGACAGTAAGCCTCTTACTAATAGGAGCCAATCACAACACCCCTCATATATAAACACACACACATACTTTCCCTCAGCTGGAAACACACAACAGCCCCAGACTGTTCATTACCAGCTAATAGTCCTCTCCGGCTTGTTAACTGTCCTGTGCCGTGTCTTGGCTCCTGTCGTTCTGCACTACGTTGTGTCTTGTTATGTTCTTGTGTATTTGACAAAGAATTCCTCTAATCGAGTGGCCCACAAGGACAGATACATTACCACATTTAAGTCTGTGATGTTTGGCTGAGAAAACTGTGACTAATAATAAACCTCCACAGCAATCTCTCCTTTTTAAACTACATCATTCGCTCCAAAACAGAACAGGATGAAAAGTTATTAATGGCAAAACAATTTTCAGCTCTCCCCTTAACACGGTCCAAACTTGTCAGCTTGTTTAATACGGTTCAGAGAGAAAGGGTGATTTCAGATCAATTTGGATAAGTGTACATGATGGTTCGCTTGCAAACAAACTCAATGATATCACATGACATCGCACTATGTTCCGTCCGTGATTTGTCATGCTGTTTCGGAGTATTTCATGATCGGCAGTACTGCGTTTACCTTTCCCACAGTGTTCTCCCGTCTGCCCAGCGGGACAGTGGCATTGTCCGGTTACAGAGTCACATGGGGCTCCATTACAGCGACATGACTGTGAGCATCCAGCTCCAAACTGTCCCACAGGGCACTCTGTTAAAGTCAGTTAAATACAGAGAATAAAGAATGAAAATAATATAATTAATAATCATTTATATATTATGGTTTATTGTTATAAATATTTTCAATTTAGGAGAGAGAAATCTGGCAAGGGGTATAAAATTCTTTCATCATTTATTCACCCTCATGTCATTTTAAACCTGTGTGACTTTCTTTCTTCTGCAGAACACAGAAGATATTTTGAAGGACACTGGTAACCAAACTACATTGGCCCCATTGACTTCCATTGTATGGGCACAAAACCACTGAGACATTTCTCAAAATATCTTCTTTTGTGCTCCATAGAATCACATACAGTTTTTCGACTGAGGGTGAATAAATGATTTCAGCTCACCAACAACCATGTGGCTGAACCGGGAGCTCTATTCTCTTTATCTTTGCTCATGGACAGTCCAAAATAATACGTGGAAAGGTCAGAGAACAGAAGAAACACAGAGGCAACTATACAACATGCAGAAACAAGCCAAAGTGACTCCCTACATGGCCTGCTGTTCCTAATTGATGGCAGACGCTGAACTCTGATCGTTTAATGGCTTCCAGGTTGTGATGTTTGACTGCCAGCTCACTGTTTCTGCAGAAATATTCCGGATATTTCCGTACCCCCTGCCAAGTGGAGTGGAATCAGGCATGTAGGAGCTGCTCGGGGTCTGGGCTGCTGTATTGTTTCTGATTGGCAAGTTTTATTTTATACTGTAATACCACTACTCATAAATAAGTATATAATAAATGCATTAGTAAAAGAATCTGACTGTCATCTTGCCCAGAAATGAATAATAAATTGAATCTTGCAGGTTTCAGCAGGGTCACCTTTAGTTTTGCATTATTTTAAACTTTTGGGGTCCACTTATGATTTAGTTTGTTTAATTTAGCTTTTGACAATTTTTCAGATTCTCTGACCTTCAATAAATAGACTAAATAGAGTGCTTTTGCTGTATAGCAGATGCTTATATTTACTTTTTGATTGACTTGTACCAGTGTAGTATACACTGTGTTTATCTGGACTGGTTTTGCTTAACACTGCTAAGTCATCATTTTAATGCATTCAGATTTTTAGAGATTCACATGAAATACAGAATTGTATTCATGTTCAGGAAAACTTTTAGGCAGCAGATAAAGGAATTTCCATGTATTCCAGTCTTTGGCAGCTGTATCTAACCCACATGATGAAACTACACAATGGCTCACTGAAATGCAATGGCCATAAATCGACTGTCATGGAAACTCTTCAAATATTACTGTACAATGTCACTGAATTCCTGAATTCCACCTTGCTCACAGTTCTCCCCGTGCAGACCGGCTGGACATTGACGCTGACATTGGCCAGTCATGTGATGGCATGACACTCCTGCTGGACACTGGCATTTTGATTTACATCCTGGGCCGTAATAACCTGCATCACACTCTAAAAATCCAAAACCAACAGAAAAAAAACATTTAACTTTTACAGTAATTGCCTTTATCATTAAGCGGTCAGTAGTAGTCAATAGTTTTTCAGCTGACCTTGGTTGCAGGTCTTTCCCTGATAGCCAGGCTTACACATGCATGTTCCATGACGCCGGTGGCACTCCAGCGTGTTTTGCTGTACGCACTGACATTCTGCTGAGCAGCCAGATCCGTACGACCACTTTGGGCAGGCTGGAAAAGCAATTTTATGAGACAATTGTCAGATTGTTTAAAGGTAACAAGATGTACCCAAATAGGACATTTTCCTGGATCAACATCTTTGTTGGTCCTAAAACAACATATTTACTGAGGCACAAAAGATGCTCTTTGGAACATTCTGGGATTAATCACGATGGGATTAACTCTAACTGTGATTTTTCCATAAACATCTTATTTGGGTAAATCACATTATGTTTGATCTGTATGGAGTCTTCAGAGTCGCAGATGTGGTCTGATATACTGACTAACTCACGTAAATGACAGAACCTGCCGTAGAGCCCTGGATCACACAAACACGCTCCATATGTACGGTGACAGCGTCCATTATTTGCACAGTTACATTTCTTGTTGCAATGTTTTCCATATAATCCTTTCGGACAGCCTGAAGATCACAGAATGGAAAACGTTGACATTTTATCTAAACACATCAAGAATGATAATTCTGATCCTCACTTACCATCCTGGCACAGATCTCCACTGACTCCAGGTGGGCAGCGGCACCTCCCACTCACCGGGTAACAGGTACCACCATTTTTACACTTACAAGTGAAGGAACAGTTCCTGCCGAATGTGCCCTCCGAACAGGCTGAAATAAACAAATAAAACATCATTTACAGAATTGATGAGAATTATCTGTGTTAATACAGCATAATCTCACAATGAACATACTCTTATTACAGATGATCGCTGTCCAACCATCAAGGCAGTCACAACCGTTTTTCTCCACGTTACACAATCCTCCATTGGAACAGTCGTCACACGTCAAGCTGCAATCGGGCCCGAACGTCCCATTCAGACACACTGAGATTAACACACACAAAGTTATTATTTCTTATGGTTTTTATTGGCTATGGTGTTGTTAAGTGGATGCTGTTTGAGGGAGAAATGTGGAGATTTTAGCGGAATCTAGTGGCGAGGTTGCGACTTGCAACCAACGGCTCACTGCACCGCTCACCCCTCCTTTTCGAAGCACTACGGCGGCTGACACAGGACAAAGATGGCATCGTGTTTTCTAATTTTTTTGCCGAAGGAGATAACATGTTTACGAAACACGCTCTGTAGAGCAGTTTGTCCGCTTAGGGATACTGTAGTAGAAACAACATGGCAAATTCCATGTAAGGGGACCCGCAGTGTATGTATCCTCATTAATATTACACACAGCACCTTTAAGATATAATTCATGTCCAAAATACAAACAATGTGGTATACATTAGTCTGTTCAAATCTCTTACCCCAGGTGTGGGCAACACTAATAATGTATCATTCTTGCCATATGAAGAGATTTAACAACAAACCAAATTTCTCAGAGATGGTGCTCTCTGCCCGCAGTTCCCCAAAGCCGTCTTCCTCGTAGTCATTATAGCGCTCCAGGGATTGTGGGTAGTCCTGGAGGAGCGTGAGATGAACGAGAGGTCTTTCAACCACCACTGGACTAGACAATTCCTCAACGGCTCTCCCCAAAGCTACAGAAAGCAGAAAAGAAATATTGATATGATCAGTTTTGTCCTCGTGACACGAGCAATGCAAACTTCTGTACTTACCAGTACACGAGTGTCTATCCTCAGCCAACCGGTTTCCAAAGCGACAGAAGCATTGATAAGAGCCGGCTGTGTTCTGACACGTGTGCTCACAGCCTCCGCTATCAGACAGACACTCATCTACATCTATATGCCAGAGGAAAACATGACTGAATTTTGATATCCGCTTCTGCATTTTTAGCACTCACAACTGATATAGAAATTTTGAATTGACACTGTTACAGCAAATCTGATATTACTAGAGTACTGTACCATCACATCCACAGCCATCAGAGTTGAGTCTATATCCCGCCCTGCAGTAGCACTCATAACCTCCGGGATAGTTTGTGCAGTCCTGCTCACAGCATGATGTCCCTTCCTCACATTCCTCCAGGTCTAAAACATAAAAACACTTCTTATGAAGGAACTAAAACCATATGAGACTGAACATCACTATGTCTATTCAGAGTGTTTTAAGTGAAAGGATTTACTGTGGGCATTAATGTGTCATATGTTCACTTACATTTCGTACATTAATAGCTACACTGAATGCTCTTTGGTGAGGGATTTAGTTTCATTTTCATTTAGAATGACCCCACAAGCAGTGCCTCCCTCCCACAGTGCCCTTCAATGGCACAAAAATGCCATTTGAAATTCATCCCATATGTTTAGTCCCAGTTACAGGAAGTGAGGCCATGAGCCATCGGCATGTACTGGACCTCTGTGGACTGAGTACTTACATATTTTCAGTTATGGTGAGAGGCAATTATTCTCAGATAAAAATGTTCAGTCAGGACAACACAAGTTCTAATAAAAATGCTAAGATCCATCTGGTAGACATTTGTTTTTACAGGAAGCGGCTGTTTATATTTGAGGAATAATGATCTTATGGTTTTATCAGTGCAGCTGGGATCACACTGAATCCAAGTATACTATATAAACAGAAAATAAACAAATAAATAATATATGAAATGTATATGACTCTGGACCACTAAACCTTTTTTGAGCTGAATATATAAGCTTTCCATTGATGGTTTGTTAGGATAGGACAATTTTTTGCAGAGAAACAACTATTTGAAAATGTGGAATCTGAGGGTGCAAAAAAGTCTAAACATTGAGAAAATTGCATTTAAAGATGTTCCTCATAGGCACGGTAGCAGGCCGCATGCTAAGAAGAAACAGGTTTGTTTTAATGCTCTCTTTTGACTTACCGCTGTAATGATGTTGTGGAGAATAGATGAACCTGAAAGCTGAAATTCTGAACTTTACATAGATAACAAACTTGAGTGAGTAATTCTTAAAGAGTGGCAGCAGCGAGTGAAGTTTGTAGATGTGTTTCCGGCCATTTTTATTAGTGATTTTGCTGCATCCACTCACAAAAATAAAGTTTTTATATATTTACGGTAGGAAATTTTCAAAATATCTTTATGGGACATGATCTTAATGATTTTTGGCATAAAAGAAAAACCAATATTTGTTACAAATACAATTTTTTGTTGGCTATTGCTACAAATGTTCTTGTTCTTGTGGTTTTGTGGTCCAGGGTCACATCTAACAGCAGTACTGACCCACACAGGTTTTGAGGTCTTCATCGAGTTGATAACCCTGATTACAGCTGCAGACGGGTCCAGTCGTGCCGTGCTGACAGTGATGTGAGCAGCCTCCATTATCAGATTCACAACTGTTAACAATCTCCATTTCAATTCCTGCAGTCATACAAACAAGACATACAGACACCCTAAAATGTATTTAAATGTAAAGATTTCCTATCACAATACAAGTCTCTTATTTAAGTTTAATATTTAGACATAAACAATATGCTATGGATACGCGTTAGCATGAATGTAAACACTGCTATGAAAAAAGATGTTTCAGCATCTCAGCATTTAGTAACGGGACAGATCACCCAGAAATGAAAATTCTTTCATCATTTATTCACCCTCATGTCATTACAAACCTGCATGATTTTCTTTCTTCTGCAGAACAGAAGATTTTTGAAGAATGTTGGTAACCAAACAACACTGGCCCCCATTGACTTCCATTGCATGGACCACAAAACCACACATTTCTTAAAATATCTTCTTTTGTGAAGAAGACATTTCTACTATACCTTTACAGTACAATTTAACTTACGGTAGCATTTCCTCCCATCAGAGCCCAGCTCATATCCAGGACTGCAGACACAGGAGAAAGAACCTGCCGTGTTCCGGCAACTATGAGCGCATCCCGCCTGACCGGTTTCACACTCATCCACATCTGCAACACATCCATGTTACTCACATGACAGATCTGATTGACTTTTATTTAGTCTTTTATATTCACTTTCATATTCACAGATATCTAAATAGTATGGAAACCATGTCACATATCTTTAAGCTCTCTGGGCTTGTTGAGTCACAGAAGAGATTCATATAATCGCATGAATGAACCTCAATGATTGCAACGCCCACCCAAAAGTTTTCTCATGTGTTAAGTGTAACAGTGATTCTGTCAGAGTGGAAAGCTCTGCTCAGTCTCACTCACCAACCCTGGCCAGTGTTAAGCAGACAAGAAACGTTCCACAAATCTCAGCTTTCTCCTAATTAAACACAGTGCTTCACTCTTCCCTGCTTATACAGTATACCGTGAGAATGAAATGTTGGAAAAACAGGATGAAGACTTTCCATGACAGTGAAATTGAACTCTTCTTTCAGTGTTGCCATCACAGGCATTTACCTTGACAGCTCTTCTGATCCGTGGCCAGCGTGAATCCTTGGTGACAGCCACACATGGCCTGACCGCCATCGCTGTGACATAAATGCGTGCAGCCTCCGTTCCTCTCTGCACATGGGTTCCTCACTGAAACATGACGGATCTTATTAGTCATTACTATCTCTCTCATGAAAACACTTATTATCAATACACAAACAACTTCTACAGTCTTCATCTGACTTCTCAAACTTAGAATAGAGACAATTTGGTGCCCAAGTCACATTATGGTGGCGTCTAAATCACAAAAAAAAATTATCAAACTATTATTTCTTTTACTTGTTATCAGAAATAATCTACAGGGACTCTATTCTTTGTGGATGTGTACCGGAAGTTAAGTCTGGGCCACAAAGCATGCATGTGCAGTAATGTTTATTTATGTTGTTGCGTCTACATGCTATTTGTCTGCTTAAATGTTTTCGAACCAAAGTAAACACAGAAAAACCATGAATCTTATGATGTACTCCATCAGGGAGCAACAAATACGTTCAGATTTAAACACACTGTTCAGCACACTTGGATGAGTAAACTGGGGTCTGTATGATTTGTAGTGTTAACTTATTACCATTTTAAATGTGTAGCACAAGGATTGATCACAACAGTATAAAATCAATAAAATGACACGATTATCCATTAACTAGAGTCTACAGTACTTCTCCACCCTTCACTTAATATGTGTTGCATGTCACCATCTAAAAGACATTAGTTACACAGTGAGATACACGTTTTCTCTTCTATCCGCTTGTCTTCACCTAACACTGGTTACACTTCACATGGGAGCAGTTGTCTCTGGTGAGTGTCAGGACATTGGATCTGCGGGGTAGGCAGAAATGAATGTGAATTTTGGCAGGCATGCTGGAACCGACAGTGGGTTTGCCAAGATGATGCCGTCGTGTGAATAATGTAAGTGCTACTCAGTGAAAACCATTGTTTGAAACTTGCCAAAGTGTTTTGAATATTGATGTTAGTAACTCACACTAACAGGAGTCTGTTAATATCTAGAGAAACTGGAACACTTCTGAATGCATTCAATACAACCATACTCAGATGTCTAAAGTCGAACTAAATGGGTAGAAGAGCAGGACTCACGTCTGCAGCGCTTGCCATCGGCGGCGAGCTGGTAGCCACGTCTACAGCGACACTGGAAGTGAACAGGTGAAAGCTGAACACATTCCTGCTCACATCCTCCATTATTCACTGCACATGAAAGAACAGCTGAGGGCAGAAGAAATGACATTTATTACTGTAAAGGCCAAAGACAAACACTTTTTTGCAAAAAACTGTCCTAATAGCCAAAGCTAAAATCAGTACAAGCCAACTATATTTAGTAAGTGTTTTAGAAAGTTCTTTTAATTTTCCACATTCTGTCAGTGTTTTTTTGTTCTTTACAAGATCTACATCTATAAGATATTAAGTTGCAAAATAAATGTTTAATTCTTGGGGAAAAGAATTAAAACTGCTAAGACTTTGTTTTCATAAGAGCACACACTTTATATTATATTTCATGGTAGCACCTTTGGCTTAAATTACATCAGTAATTCTGTTTGGATTGGACTCTATCAACCCAAACCATCTGGATTTTACGGTTTTATTCCACTTTTCTTTTCAGAAGAGTTCAAATTGTGAAAAGTCCTCCAGTGCAAACCCGATGGGAGTTAATTCAAAGATTTGTTATAGCCTACTGTAGAACTAAAGCATGTCATCTGAGCAGACCATTCCAGGACGTGCTTTCTTGGTTCATTTAGATGTGTGCTTTGGATCCCTGCTGTGCTGAATGGTCAAATTCCTCTTTCATTTCAGCTCTCTGACAGAGACCCGTCGATTTGCACCAAAACAGAACATATTTAGAAAACTTAATTTCCTCGTGTCATAACCAGAGAAACCGGTCCTGCTGAGAAGAAGCAGTCCACAGCTTCCACCATTGCAGAGTTTATTCAGGGCTAATTGCTTCATTTCATTTCAAGTCAATACAATCTTTTTATTGGCTTGATTCAATATGAACACATTTATAGCATTGGGTGCTTTTATGCAGCCAGTCTGGTAACAGTTGTCACATGCTGGATTTTATTTATTATAAGGATTTACTTTCAGGTTTAATATCAACAAAATATGCAATCATGATGTGTAGTTTTAATATCCAGAATTTACAGTAAAATACAATAATAATCACCATCAACAATACTACCACAAAAATTATACATAAAAACTGAACAAATTTACTGAAATCCGTTTACTGCAAATTTACCATTTTTGGAAGACTACCATGAGATTTAAATGAAAAACAAACAGCCTCTCATCTCAGTCAAGTGTTTGGATTGTGATGTTTGGCATCCCTATAGTTCTTCTGTTTTTAAAAGAGCATATGCATCTCAGGACAGAAAGAAATCACAATATTCACCAAAGAACTACTACATAGCTTGTTCTGCACCATTAAAAAGGAATTTGACATGTGGTGATCAGTCTAAAAAATGATGAGATATTTTCAACCCAGCATTAGGTCAAAGAAGGACAAACCCAACTGTTGGGTTGTAAATTAGAGCGATAGTTTACACAAAATTAATGCAAGTCAATGGGCCGCCGTGGTTCGGTTACCAACATTCTTCAAAATATCTTCTTTTGTGTTCTGCAGAAGAAAGAAAGTCAAACAGGTTTGAAATGACACAAGGATTTTGGACTGTCATTATCTCTATGGGCCAGACGTTGTTCTAGCATAAGAGGACTTTTAATGGGACTCCTCCGCCCTCTTTCTGAACTATACGTTTCTGGGAACATTCAATCACCTCTTTCATCAAAGAGGGTCAGATAAAATTCAACTCCAGGTAAACACAGAGTACAGTAAACAGACCATCACACTAGGATTTAGTATATGGCAACCAGAGCTAATGTCTCACTGTCACAGGAAGGATATTCCTTCATACATAACACATCTTATCGAGTCAATCGTTGGCTGCATGGCTGTTGGATATTAAAGCACAGCCTATACATCAGTACGCAGACTAAATATACATACTGTCACATCAGCATAACTCAATGTGAAGTAGCTTAACGTCTGTCCTCAGAAACCCTTGCATACAGTATGCATGCACATTTTCCAAAACAGCTCAAAAAATGTCACAGTTGCCAAATAAATCTGCAGAGTGACAATTTGTTGAAACTGTATCTTTTTAGGAAGACAAATCTACACTTTAGGTTATGATGAAAGTGTTTCTAGACTAGACAAAGATAATGTGAATATTTTCTTGGGCAGGGAAACCTGGATAAGACTATCTTGCAGTCATAAGTCACAACTTAATAGGCTTCTGGCATGAGATAGCAGTTGGATTACCAGCTCTATAAATGACTGCTTACCAAAACCAAAAGATCCTGAATGAACCCATCATTAATCAATTAGCATCTGTTTTTGGTTTATCCTGATACAGCTTCACGTTCCTTCCCACTCAGCTTTGGTTTAAATTGTGGTTTTGTAGAAAAGTTCATTTGGTATTGGAAAAACACTGAAGAATGAGCCTGGAGGCTGAGTAGACTTTTGGAAGAGTAAAAGATCTGATTCAGCTACTGTATCAGAATCCCAACAAAGTAAACAAATGATCAGCTTTCAGGACATGGAACTCCCAAGCAACTCCATAATGGAATATAAACAGCATTTGTTGGAAATTCCAAGAAATTTTCCATGTTTATTACAAGTTCAGCTCTATCTACAGCATCTGCAGCATGCTATCTCAACACAGTCTCATGGGAATTTTTGACATAGTTACGAAATTTAATCTATGGTTTATGTACACAGATTTCCCCTTTTTCATGTCACTCAACATAACTTTCAATCTAATTGAATTCAATCTTATTCCCAGATAACAACCGCTCGATGCTTGTACCTTATCCCTTACTTGACATTGCCCCTGTGACCTTAGAGTTACTGTAGGGTGGACCTGTATCGTTGCTTTTAAATGCATTTATATTAATGTAAAAAAATCCTTTGCGCCTGTGATTTTAGGGTGTAGGGTGGGGTTGGTTATAAAATAAGTACGACTTGCCCTGATATCAGGTTATATATATTATATATATATATATATTAAATATATAGCTAAATGTATACACGCAGTCTGTTTAATATATATTGTAGGGGCTTTTTTAAAGAACGCGACACACGCGTCTTCCGGAAATCCTGTAAAATTCAACCAATCAGATGACAACTTTGAACGTGTTGAAGTGTTTCCAGAAAAATGTGCCTTATGCATCAGATGTTCAGCCAGCGGTCCGTGGGCATGATGTCTGAGGCTGACCTGACACCTTCCACGTCATATTTACCTTTGAATAGACGGTTGTGAGTTCAATAGTTAACAGGGCCTGGCAAGCAAACACTTGAGTCCAATGGACAGAGACATTGGTCTATCTCAAAAGTCCATCACAAACTCACCATGACAAGGCCCATACAGTACAGAATAGTAGCAAAAATTCCACGACTAGGAAAACAAAGGGCTCTTTGATTCCCAAAGCTGGCTGCTTTAAAGAGAACCCCATTCTATGAAAGCAAACTTTTCTTAGGTTGTGATGATTACAGCCTCTAAACCCTTGGAGGCAATCCAGTCCGTTAGTGACCTCTTGTGACCCCTGAATAACTCACCTAGGCAGGTGCGTCCATCAATGTGAAGACGGAACCCTGGGTTGCACTCGCAGTAGTAGGACCCTCTGGTGTTCACACACCTATGCTGGCAGCCTCCGTTGTGTACCTGGCACTCATCGGTATCTGAGGAGACAAAAACAGACTTTGGAACGTGGGTTCTTACACAATCTTCCAAAACCTTTCTTAAAGTTTAAGCAAACACAACATAAATCATTTCCCTTATGCTGTTTGAACAATCTAAATGAATTCATCTACTCTAGTGCAGATGCAAAACCACTTAGTTGCTTTACAGATTCTTCGTAATTGAGGTCTTTAGTGACTTCCAAAGTAAACAGTCGGCACAGCTACAAGACACGGTTCATACGCTGACTCAATAGTCTACTCACTTTTAGGACTCCTTAGGAACCTTAAAGTGCACTTGTGTGGTTGATGCATCACCACATTGAAAATAAGCAATCAGCGCTTAAGCTCTTTCTGTGAAAAACCTCTTTGTGTCTAGTGTGACCTTCCATGAGGCCAAGCTCAGAGTGTTGCTGTCAGCCTGGCCTTTGAAAGTACTGTTGCCTGTACACAGCGCTTTAGCATCACAGAGATTTAGCATCATGTAATTTAAAACCTGTATGACTTCTTTCTTCTGTGGAACACAAAAGAAGATATTTAGATAAAATGTCTCGGTGGTTTTGTGTCCATACAATGGAAGTCAATGAGGACCAGTGTTGTTTGGTTACCAACGTTCTTCAAAATATCTTATTTTATGTTCTGCAGAGGAAAAAAGTCATACAGGTTTGCAATGGCATAAGGGAGGGTAATGAAAGAATGTTCATTTTCTCTTTAACGTAACTATGGGAATAGAGCTGTTCCCACAAAAAGGTCAGGTAAAAGTCGGCAGTCGGAATGATACATTTTCACAGTTACAACACATTTTTCTTTTTTAAAATATTGCATTGAAATTTACTGAATGTTAATTAATAATACTTATTTAATAAAAAAGCAATGTGGAAATGTTAGCGGCATCCAGTGGTGATGTTGCGAATTGCAACCAAAGGCTCACTCCACCGCTCATCCCCTCCCTTTCAAAGCACAGCGGCAAATAACATTTAACATTATGAAAGGTCTTATAAATGTGGCCACATGACTTTTAATTACTCAAAATATACACAAAGAGTATTTGTATGGTAAGTAAAAAGCCACACAAATACATGAAATACAACAAAAGGAGTATTTAATGATGAGTTATATGTAGAATGTAAAGTACAGGTGCAGTGATGGTCTGAGAGAGTTAAGATCTGTTCCAGGCCTGTGAAGTCCTGCTGTGTGACAGACAGTAATAGCAGCAGTGTTCAGCTGGGGACTGTGTCAGGCAGTGAGTTATGGCCTGTGTGCTGTGGGTTATAACTTATGCACCACAAGGGGCTTGGAGTTTTAAAGTGATATTATATGAAGAGAAATAGCTGGTCACTGTGAACTCACATGCATTCATATGGAATTGATTTTGGGAGTAGATTTAAATGTAATATCTGTTTCAAGACCAAATCCTCTTCTTATGTTACTGATGTTTGGAATAATCTTTAATATAAAAAATGGTATATGCAATAATCTATAATAATATATATACTCCCTTCATAGGGCTGCTTATCCTAGTTTTCAGTGTCTTTTTTTAAGTAAATATTGGACCAAGAGCCATGAGAGAGCCATTCTTTTGTATTTTTTAAATCAAACCTTTATATCTTGGATGATGATTGCAAATTTGAACAATTTAATATAGCGCAATATATCGTAGTGAAGGGTTATTTCTGCAGATTAAAGCATATAACTATGGCCAATATTCTGTAGTCAAGAGTTATTACCAGTACAAATGATACACATTTATTAAAATATAGTTGTTTTTGAGCCAGAATGACTTTTAGCTTTTGGATGCAAAGCGAAGATGGAAAAATGGAAAGGAAAATATTTTCAAATATAAAATAAATGCAAAAAAGGTCTGAAGGACAAACTATTACAACTTTAAAGTTCCCATTCAACCAACTATTCAATTCATTTATGCAATAAATAGCCCACAATAACAGTAGCTTACAAATGTTTAACAGGCAACTATTGTGAAGGATATATTTGATTTGGGTGAACCATTTACCGTATCTTCTCTTAAGAGGTTCAGCACACTTATGCTTAAGTTCACTTATATTCCTCATACAAAGATTCTGCCAATCACAGGCTTTGCAAGAGGATCTACTGTAACTAACACAATTATACCACTAGCTAGAATGTTGATGGTCCACTTGACCGCAGTTGATCTACTGATTACATTGGACTGCTCGAAGAGTCTATTTAAAGAAAACCTAGACAGTAAACATTAAACCAGACATTTAGATGACCAGTTGACCCTAAGCACATGTGTTTGATAAAGACATAATCAAACTGGAGTAGATAAAGATGTGCTCTCATAGCTATTATGATATGCTGAACATATTATGATATTATGATCAGCTTTAACTGACTCTATGATGTCAGGCAAAGGCTGTTGACAGAGAGACATGCATCTGTTTTTGTTTTAATGCTCCCTCATATAAGATTGTATAAACAAAGGCACAACCCATCAAACCTTTAAAGTATTTGTTGGTCAAAATAATTTGGGTATAAAATGGACAAATCATCAAACGTCGTCAAAATGATTTTTTTTAGGGCAAACAGCATATTAAGGAATATGGATTTCATTCTAATATACAAAGAAACGCATATAAACCAAAACTCACATATAAAGTGCACACTGACTTAAACTGTATCTTTTATCTGATCAACAAATTAATATTTGGGTTACACTTTATATTAAGGTACACAAATTCATCATTAACTACTTGCTTATTAGCATGCATATTGGTTGCATATTAGTATGTGTAAAGCACATATTAGATTAGATTAGATTAGATTAGATTAGATTAGATTAGATTAGATTAGATTAGATTAGATTAGATTAGATTAGATTAGATTAGATTCAACTTTATTGTCATTACACATGTACAAGTACAAGGCAACGAAATGCAGTTTAGGTCTAACCAGAAGTGCAATAGCAGCAAGTGCAGGATATACAGTGGTTGCATAAGTTACATAAATATATATTACAGAAGTAATTTACAGATGGGAATGTACTATGACCATGATTTACAGATGTCTCTAACTATAGACAGAAATATAAATGCCTTATTCTGCATTAGCTTATTCTACATCCCTTAATTCTACCTAAACCTAAAAACTACCTTATAAGCATGTAATTGAGTTTATTGAGGCAAAAGTTGTAGTTAATAGTTAGTCCCTATTCTAAAGTGTGACCAATATTTGTATATTGTAGGCATTATCCTGCACTATGACTTTATAAACTTTAAACATTAGTTGTGTGTCATTTTTGCCAAGCCTCCCCAAACTCTTCTTAAAGCTGAGCTTCGGCTTACAATCCAACCACACAAAAGTTAGAATGCATCTTTAATAAAATATTTGAATAAAGAGCAAAGATTCCTGAGGATGGACATCCCTTTTAACCACTTTATATAATCATTTTTCCAAGTTGCATTTAATATCCACATAGTTCAAAACTATTTACATGCCAGTATACTGTGACAACAAATCTGGTTTAGACAAATCGCTATCAACATGTGTTTTAATTCATAATAATTGCACAAGACTCGAACCACCTGTCCAGAAGGAACCTAAATTACACAAGTGTTGTACAACAGCAGAGCACAAAGACAGGAAGAACTGTGGCCTATTCACAGCAGCAGGGTGTAAATAAACAGCAAGATTTAAAATGCAGGAATTCACCGGGGAGCTCAGCTGTGGAGCCAGCAGCAACCCGTGGGTCACAATTGTGCGCTGCAGTTTTTCTTGCAATTCATCACGGAGAATGCAGGGAAAAAATCGTTCGAGCATTTAATTTTGTGCTGACGTGCATCAGCACTGAGGATCGTCTGTAAGTGAAGTAATAAGGAAGTCCACATTTCACCCACTTCGACCAAGATTAGGTTGCTTGGCTCTCAAAGGTCTCCAGTTATGTGAAGTGCAGCTTTAGCAATTGAATCAGAAGGTAAAATCAATGACATATGTGAGCTTGAACCCCTCAGGTCCTCTTACTTTTTACTTCTTATCACAATAACCTATTTCAAATGAATCACTGGATGGAGATCATCAACTTTTTGCTTAGAAGTTTAGAGAAGATCTGGTTTGATATCATACATAGAAGCTGGAAAGCAATTGTTACTTTAATCTTGTACTATTACTCGGTTGAGGATTATCAAGCATGCTTAGCAGACTTGTGTGCCAAAATCAAAGTCTGTCGCACACATTGTTGGAGGGCACATCAATGCTATTTTAAATATCATAAATAAAAAGAAAAACATGCATTGTTACAGATTCAATTTAATCCAACGCACGTCTCTCTTTAATCCATCATCCAGTTTTTGAAGAGATATCTAAAAAACACACCTCCTTGTGGACGGGCTCTATAACTATACAAAACAACATGCAGAAAAGACCAATATCTTATTTCCATCTGAATACAAATTCTACATAAGAGACTTTTTAAAGTAGCAATGATTTAATACTTATATTTTAAATACATAAATAATCATGTAATAATAAAATAAATTTAGATTATATTGCATTATTAAATCTAAATCAAATAACTAATGACTAAATATAAGTATGTTTATTTTTAGGAACAAACTGCAGATCTCCAAGTACATCATTTCTTTTAGTACCTGAATTGTCTGGCAAAATTGTACACTTGCAATGCAGTCAAAACACAAGCAGTTTTAGAGATTTAGAGATTACATAAGATTTATAAGATTTAGAGATTATAATACTTAAGCATTCTCCCCAAAAAAAGAATTTAATGACATTATTGTATGTTGATTTTGGTAAAGCATTCACTTGCTGGATGAATATCAGCTTATTCTCCATTTGTGTTATTTAATAAAAAAATACTTATTTTAATATTCCGTTTAGAAAAGTGTCAATATTACAGTGGCTCAACCAAAAGCATTGATGTTTCAGCATTGTATTTATTCTAAGTTTAAGATCATAAGTCTTTATTTGTGGGAGCACAAATCGATGCACCACACACCATACAACGAAAAGGTTTGAGAACCACTGCAATATTACAACATTAAATTTGTCGTCTATAAAATATTTGGCAAACACTAACATAACACCACTGTATTATTTGTTTTGTTGGTCTGTTACAAATCTGACATCTGTTCACAGTGGACAGAAGGTATTATCTTCTCCGGTCCTTCACGGTGAATTACTAGTGCTGAATAAAGTTTCCTTATTTTCTAAAGCCAAGCCTGTCATTAAAGTAATGCGTTTCACCACATTCCAGTTAAAACTCTCTCTCACAGCAGCATATTTCTGATCCATCAGTTAAATCAAAAACTGGATTTGCACTCACCTGGCCCCAGGTGTCCCGTGTTGTATCCGTGATATCCATTCAAACAGGTGTAGCAGTTTCTGTGATAATATCTGTAACGTGAAATCCCAGCGCCCAAACTCAGGACCAGTTGAGTCCAGAAGGTAAATACGAGCAGTAACTTCTGCCAATCTGACAACATTGTCAAAGCACACCGTGTTATTGAGAACTCAACCAGAAAGACCAACACAACCCACACAAGACAAACACATCAGTCTGGCCATTATGCAACAGAAGAGAGAACAACTGTTCCTGAGGAATGAGTTTGCTACTTATAAGCTATGTTTCCTGGCTTCTAATCAGACTCAACAGACTCTCTCTCTCTCTCTCTCTCTCTCTCTCTCTCTCTCAACATTGACAGACATGTAGTTTCTCGTAGCTCTGTACCTCCCGTTATGTCCCCACTGACTCCTCAGGCCTCTGCAGACCCACCCCCTGTCTCTCAAGGCTCCTCCCACCTCCTCCCTAAGGTACTGAAGTGGATCTGAACTACCACAAATAATGAGCAGTGATCTTCTGAATATCAGACACATATTTTGGTCCCACACAGCTGTCATGAGATCACTTTATTAAAAGAGAAAAGAGCAGCACACTTGAATTCTTATATAGCCTTATCCATCACAAGTTCTGGGATTTATGGAGTTATGGCTATTATTGATCTTTATATCAAAACTCTGTGTTCAGAGGTCGAGCAGATGCTGCAAAAACCAGAGCTTTGACATGTCCAGCGTGACATGGAAAACTCATTTTCTGGTGGTGCAGATAAACACTGCTCAATATAAAATAACAACTTTAACATAAGGGAAAGGAAGATTTTTGAGGCTGACCAGTCCAAGCGTGGCTGGCATATTTGCGTACAAGATGAGATCATATACCACAGCATCCTAACCACACAACCTACAAAATGCCATGGACAAGTACATAAGTGCAAACACCCCCAGATACAGTTCAAACCGAGGGAAAAGGCACGCTACATAAGGTTTTTCCTCAGAAGATATGAAGGTTGAGAGAAGTTTAAAAGGTGCAGCTGGATATGTTCATGTGAGTTTTGTAAGTCAGATGAAAAGAAGGTCACAGAGTCTTACTGTCTGTGCAGATTCCTTTGTTTCAGGCACAACTTAAACTAGAGCCAGGTGTAAAAGTAAAAGCTCATCTTTAACTGTTTCATTTAAATTAATAAAGTCAGAAGAACAGTATTTGCACGGTTCTGTGTTTTGTCTCTGTGTCAGCGAGGCTTTCTGCATTACAGCAGATAATTCAGATATTCACAGTATAGACAGTTCGAAAATACATCTTTTCCAGCTGTTTATTTTGGAAAGAAATCTTTCTGATTGAAATATTTATGCATTCCCAGTAGGATTTTTCTCTTATTCTTTTGTGTTTAACAGACAGTCATGGGTTTTGACCAGCAAAGAGAGTAAATATGGACACAATTGCCTTTAAAGGGATAGTTCACCCAAAACAAAAATTCTGTCATAATTTATTAACCCTCTTGTCATTCCAAACCTGTATGACTTCCTTTCTTCCGCAAAATACAAACAAAGGTATTTTGAAGAAAGTTGTAACCGAACAGCAGCAGCACCCATTCACTTCTATTGTATGGACAAAAAAACCAATGCAGGTAAATGGGTGTCAGTTAACTTTAAAATATATTTTTATTGTGTTCTGAAAAAAGAAAGTCATACAGGTTTAGAATGAGAAGAGGGTGAGTAAATGATGACAGAATTTTTATTTTTGGGTAAACTATCACTTTAAGTACTAACGTAAGCACTATATTATAATGAAAGCTAACCATGATGAATCTCATCATTTGGTTTAGTGTGAGGAAAGATTGTTTTTGGTTAAAAGTAACTTTAATAATGGTAATGTTATCCATAATTGGGACATAGTTTGTCAAATACCTCTAAATACCTTAACTCTTTTAATGCATTAATGTTTTTATTGCTTTTAGGGCATAAAAAAAGCAAGATTAAAATTTTTTCAAAAATTGTTTACTTTTACATTTTAATTTTCCATTATGGACTATCTGAAGAAGTGACAGTGAATAGCAGGAGTTCCCTTTTTTTGACTGGCCAGCCATTTTATTCAACAATATTCAAAGGCTCCCCTCCCACTCAAAACATTTTACCCAATAAAACATATATTCATTGTAAAAATGGCCAAATAATAAGAAATATATTGGGTTTTTTTTTTATTTCAATGTATTTTAATACTCATTTTGTCTCATTTTAAAATACTAGTCATCTTGAGGCCCCCTTGGAAGTGAGCCATAGTATAGGATGATGCATTAGAGGTCCCTTGCAAACACAACTTTTATTTTATTTTTGATAGTTGTCCACCCAAGTGACCTCAATGCATGAAAGGATTAAGCTGTTGGTGAACCAAGTTGCTTTTGTCAGGCTTTCACCATTAGATTGCTTCTTTTTCTAAAGTATCTGGCAACACTGAATGGCGTTCAACAAGACCAGGAAACAGCTGAAAAATCCATTATTCACACTGTTGTAGTCAGATTGTAAAATCATCAAAGGTAGCCTTGTTCTAATCTTGCCATATGTGTAACAAATTATTGAAATGCACCTGCATGTTCATTTTAATTTGGCTTGCTAGAACCATATTTATCAATCCTAGAAACCCCAACTAAAGTGAGCATAAAATCAGCCAACATTCATCTACAGTCTGCTTTACACAGATACAGCTCTGTTTGAGCTGGTGAGAGTGAAAGTTTTGATTTTCCTCCGCAGATCTAATCTCAAAGCGTCTACATGCCACATGTGCTTGGCCTGCCTTGAGACATTTAGGATCAGCATCCAGAAAAATCAGAGAGCTGATACTATACAGGACACTGTTTCACATCTGCAGGAGTTGAATGGTCAGAGCAGTTACAAATGTTTCATGTAGAGTAGAGCTGTTCTCGGTTTTACAGGAGTATCCCAAAACTCTGACGTGTCTAGAGGGATCCTTTATGCTACAATAAACAGAACGATGAGCCAAATATATGATGAAACTTGATGTTTGCCATCTGTCTGGCATAGGTGTCAGCACTGCAGAATGTTGCATGGACTCAAAAAAGACAAAAGATCCTCTGTCATATTCACCCTGGCCTTTCAATCCTGTTTGAATTTCTTAAATGCATGGAACCCAACAGGTCTGTGCTAGACCTTTCCACACAAAGAAACTGAACAGTGACCATGCCAGATATATTTGTAATTTTTAATTGGAAAAAAAATGCATTTCTTAAGGCTTCAACACAGGAGTCCCACTGTACAGGACATTTATTTTTTTTATCGACATTAAGTCAATAAATTAAGTTAAACTGACCCATGTGTCCGTGACCCTTATTCCAACTATCTCTTCTATAACCGAACATAAATCATTCTGAAAGACGTCTCAGATGTTGAAGGTAAGCTGTTAGGGGAGTTAAGAGAGAGAGAGCTGTTTTTATATAATCCATCATAGCTGCTGTATTTGGATGGGTTGTCCTGCAGATTGCCAGTTTTAGTTCAGCTAAATATTTAGAGCATTACTGTTTAGCTCTAGTCATATGCCAGGTTGTCGGTGATCCACAGAAAATACACAGCTATAATTCATCTAATAACACACATCCCTGAACGTTTCCCTTGATGTTGGATTATAGTACATTGATATGCAACAATGGCAATAGTGGGCCTTTCGCTGACATGTTGAAACTGATCTTTGTCAGTTTATAAAGAATGTATATATTTCTCTTTTAGGAACAATTAAGTTATTTATATACACCAAAAGAAATGGCAAGATCCCAGCAGACAAATATTACTTTTAACCTCAGCTCAAAACGTATTCTTGTAGTTTTGTTTGAACAATATATAATAATTACATAATAGATCGTAATTATTATAATTATCACACAGTTTGGTCTACAAGCTCACATTTCATATAAATTATGATGTATTGGTTGCGGGTTTCTTGCATAAATTAATATTGTGCAATTCTACGCTCTTAAAAATTAAGATGCAGGTTCTTTACAGCGATGTCATAGAAGAACCATTTTTTGGTTCCACAAAGGACTATTCAACGTTCTTTAAAGAGCCATCTCTTTCTTACCTTTTTATAATCTAAAGAACCTTTTCACCACAAAGAACCTTTTGTGAAACAGAAAGGTTTTTCTGATGTTAAAGGTTCTTTATGGAACGATTAGACACAAAAGGCTCTTATGGCATCGTGAAGCACCTTTATTTTTAAGAGTGCCGCAATGCAGAATGAAATAGTTACACTTATATTTGATGTTTTGCAAAGGCTTCACTTTAGTCAGTAATCTGGTTACATTCAGCACTCAAACCTTGCAGCTTCTAGTGCTGGAAGCATCCCAGAATCCCTTCTGTGTTTTCTATGGAACTGTGACCTCTAGGGAGATTTCAGAGGAAGAAATGTTCCTCACATTTATGACACCAACCTCTGGCCAACGGCACTGCTTTAACAGCGAACCTCACACACACAATAAAACCCATCTCAGGTTGCTGGATTTTCAGCATTTCAGTTTTTAGATATTATGCTCTACAACCATTGGTGCAAAATGGAAAACTTTGGTTTGCTAAGCATGTACACTGAAGAATTGTGGCAGCTAATAGCAGAATGGATCAGCACGTGTCATGTGGCCAACTAAAATGCTCTAGTATCTAATAAATATCTAATATTGTCTGTATAATAGAGAAATGCACTGCCAATGTTTTGAAAAACCATGTTTTTCTTTTATTCTAATGATACAACTGCTAATGCAAACCTACGGAAATATCTTGATTTATAATACCATTTAAAAACCCCATTTATGAACATCTCAAAGTCAGGACTTATTTATAGACTTTATATCATTGTCAACTGTGGGCAGGGGTAGTGTTGGATAGCTCCTTTACCAATGCAGATGTGCATGAACATGCTCTTGATACGTAATAAACCATTCAATGAACAAATGAACATTGGAAGTACTCATTCAGTGTGGAATGTCTTTGTGAAAATGCTTTTATAACCTTTATTTATCCAGCATGGACTTTTGTAGAGGAAAATATTATCCGTGTGATGGATGAAGACTATTTCATTTGATTATTTACAGTAGTTTCAATCATTTTCTTTCTGCTAAGCCCATTCTGCATGAGCGGTTTTAATCATGTACTGTGTTATTTACGTGACAAATAATACTGTGCAGCCAATACAGTATATTAATCATAACACAATAATAACTGATAAATCTCCTCATTTATTCATCCTGATATCATTCAAAATGACAAAATATGTGTAACACAAAAGAAGACATTTTGGGAAATGTCACAGTGGTTTTGTGTCAATACAATAGATGTCAACGGGGACCAATGTTGTTACCAACATTCTTTAAAATCTTTATGTGCAGAAAGTCTTACAGGTTTGGAATGACATAAAGATGAATAAATGATGAAAGTATTTTTGGATTAATTATCCCTTCAACAATGGATTTAGCATTTCTTTATTTTGTACAATGGTTTGTGCTGACCAGAATGTGTTTTGGCAAGTGAAGTACTGAGTGCCTGAATCCATTGAAATTCATAAGGCATTTCAGACAACCACTTAATTGTTTTGCTTGTCTCTTGCCCTGTGCAGCTCTTTTAAAAACTTTATTCACTTTGAAACAAGAAACAATGTTGGCATGTATTTGCTTGCCACGTGATGTCCAATTAAATCCGGGGATTGAAGAAAACCAATGGCAAACCACAATTTATACAAAGACGGAGCAACGGCTGTGTTAAATGAATATTTGGAAAAAACAGATAAATCTGCGAGTGCGCCCGTGGACTACGTGTCTTACCCAGTACTTAAACAGGAAATTTGGCCAAGAAGAGGTGTAGCAGTCAAAGCACCTTTTGATCCTAGTTCAATGAGTGTCATTACAAAGCCGAACCCGTTCAATCTAATGACAGACACATCAGGTTTGGGACAATATCCAGAGCTCACCACACCTAAGTTACTTCTAGGCAGAGTTAATGGAACAAGGAGTGTCTGGGTGAACTTCTGCATGCTTATTAGTAATGCTAAAGGTTATCCAACAGACACGCTATTGACTTAAAGGCTTATTCACATCAAATGTTAAATGCAGACAGAATGTCTGTTCTTAAAATTCAATGACCTACACGAAAAACAAATTCACTCACGAGCAGTGGGTGGAGTCGATTAAAAAACTGTCAATGTGAGTAATTTAACATGATCGGAGTGTTAGGGCATCCAAACGGTGCTTTCGTGCACTTGCATGGCACAACTAATAAGAAAGTTATGATTTTTATTACTTCGTTTGCAAACAGGTATAAGTCCAAATTTGCTGCTGTCCTTCTGAAACCTTGTATATATACATAAATCATTATTATTAGTCACAATTATTTCTATTCTAAATCTTCTGTGTTGAATACCAGATTTCTTCATTTGATTCTTCTTTGTTTTATATCATGCTTAAAAATCTGATTAAACCCTGCTATTAACACATATGCAGATTAAAGATGAACTTTATTGTTTCAAGGAGTTTAGCTTTGGACACAAATGTGTTTCCACACTCAAAAAAAACTGCTTCCAGATGTCCTAATGCGTTGTAGTAAAAGTATCATCAACTGAATGTCCTGACATGCAAATATATTAAACAACATTTGTATAATGTAATAACTGTGAACATGCACAGTCGCGCACACACACACAAACTCTACTTCATGATAACAAAATATGAACAGATCCAAACACAAGAACAGAAGAATAAGAGAAAACAGCTGTGAGATCACAAGCATTGGCTAACTCCCAATGTCATTTTCACAGCACTTCTGTCACATTCTCTAACTGACCAGCAAAGTGTTAATGCTATTGAAGTTAGAGGAGAAACACACCCTGAGGCTGCACAGGCATGCAGGAGAAGCTGGCAAAAGTGTTACCAACACATCCTCCATTAACATGTTCGCATTCATTCACATCTACAAGAGACAAAGAGATCAAACATAGTTCCACAATAACAGCGATGAATAGAATGTAAAAAGACATGGAGTAATACAATACAGCAAACAGCTGATGAGCAGCAGGGCCATTGAGAGGTGGAAAGTGTCTAGCAGTGGAAAAATTAAAGTGACTGGACTGCTGTGAGAATGAAGCCTTTCCAGTAAGCAAAGCTGGAAGGTTGGTGTGGAAAAGCTGCTCTGCTATTTCACCCCAACCTTCCTATTTTGAGAATGAAAAGCCATAAAAATTTACAGAATGAACAAAGTAAGCATTCTAACTTCTGAGAGAGCTGGATACAATTTAGGGTCGGACGTATATAAAGACTTTCTGGTTTATTTCATGTATAGAATTATATAATTACTGCTGGAAACAATGAGCGACATTTAACAACAAAAAATCCTACATTATGAAAGACCTACAGGGTCATTTCAATTTGGAAAATATGTTTGGCTGATTTTAGGAATATGTACCACGCTCCATAATGTGACATGGACCATCCAGACTGAAAGGTGGAATAATGCCATCAAAAGCACAAAATCTGTATGGTGGCCAATATTTTTAAAAGGGGTCATATATATTCCTGGCATGTCGTAAGTTCCATTAACGAAGGTTGCATTTTTCGTTTTGTTTTTCGTGTAGTTGTCTCCTCTATGGGGAGCATTAGCCACTGTAATTTGCCGGAAAAAACAAGCCAGGAGGTTCACGCGCACACACGCAGCAGAGGGATAACGGAAGCTAGACATTAACATTAGCGCTGTCAATATGGATATTTCTCTTAAACAAACGCATCGATTCACTTCAGGAGACCTTTGTTAAGACCACAGAGCTGTGTCGAGCAGTTCTTTGATTGATGGATGCACTTTCTGGAGCTTCAAAAAGTCAACATCCATTCACTCCCATTCTACCGCCTGGAAGTAAAATGATACGTGGGATTATAACTCTGACTGCATTATGCTTCATGAAGAAAACCATATTCAGTTAGGATGCCTTGAGGGTGAGTAAAACATGCATGGGGAAATTTTGATTTTAAACAGTATGTTAAAATGAACACATCCTTTTTAAGTGTAAGAGAATTGTGTGTAGTCAAGCAGATTTTTGTAAACTGAACGAAAACATAATTCTAGTTTATAAATGACAACATTAAAATTGGCTAGTTTGTCATCTACACATCATTCAAAATTCAGTTCATTCTTGACCCACATTATATTCCTGCTCCAACTTGACAAATCCCATTAAATTTCGGATTAAATGTCCTGGGTGTGTTTCTGGGCTGAAACCTACTCACCCTGGAAAAGTAAGTGCACGGGTGCAAAGCCTTGCCAGTTTATCTTTGCTGAACATCAGCGCTATTCCACCTTCCAACCATCTAACCAATCCAACAATAACACTGTTAATCATGTTCTGAGTTACATTGTTCTTCATCTAGCCTATCTCAGTGACATAAATCTTCAGATAAAGAACATGTCAGAACGGTCTAGACAGGGCAGCTACCACTTAACTTTAGCACCTCCTATCTATACAGCAGAGATTAGAAAGAAAAATCATGACGGAGTGATGAAAATTAAGCATATACACGTAGAATTCCTCTGCTGAGTCACCTTTTCTGCAACATCTATAAATAGAACACAACTCAATGAAAATTTGAGCAGGTGAGAAGGAATGGAGGTGTACAGATTATTACTTTGTGTATAATATAAAATGAAAATGTGACAACTTTTTCATTTATGAAAGATATCTAATTGGAATACCTATAAAAAATACTTAATAGAATTGCTGGTGGCTTTAGAACAATTGGCTTAAGAAAACAGTACCCATCTGTGTACTGTAATTGGACATTAAACTCAAACTCTTACTTCTGTTACTTAGGTGTGTCAACTATAACTCTGATTCTCCCTATTTGAATTCAGAAAGCACTGTAGGGAAAATAATTTAATCAGATTTAAAATAATGCACACAAATCAACCACAGAGAAATTTGGCAGCCATGCTGCTAAAGGAGTCATACATGTACAGTAAGTCATTGTTTTATACATAATGCTGCTCCATAGCTTTCCTGGCACTGAAAAATTATATCCAATCCAATATAATGTGATATTTAGTCTGGAACAGGCAGGGTCTTTCTGTATCTGTATCAGTCGACGTGTGCGCATCAAGGTATATTTTACCCTATAGCATGCACTTCTCTCTTTTAAAGTCTCTTGCAAAAATGACCGAGACATTACATTTTCAAGACAGTACCAAATATTCTGCTGAAAGTTCAGCATGCTCACATAACCATAACCATAATACATAACTTGGCATCTTTACAACTACAGTATGTATACAGTGAAAGCCATTCTGATATCCTTAACAAAACTATATAAGCATATTTGCTATTTTTTTACATTCTTCATCTTATTATTTTGACTTACTCTCAAAACCTGGACTTGGCTTTCTCACTATATTAAACAGAAGAATTATGATTTTCCTTTACTTTGTCATTAATTTTACTGAACTGAAATAGCTTTAGGATGAATAAATAGGGATAGTGTTCCCTCTAACTTCAACAGTCCCAATTAAAAGCAGGCAAACTACACATTATCCGGACCTCAGTTAAATGATCTTTTTGAAGGAATGACGAGTAAAGAAAAAGGTACAGATAGTAAGAGGAAAGGTTGTGGTATCATGTTCTGAAATACTGTGGTTTGAAAGGATGTCCCAGTGAGGACAGTAAGAGGAGAAGCTCAAGGTCCCTGCAGTATGTGCCAGTGCCAACACAGGTGTGCTGACAACAATAAAAACAAGTAACTCTGTCTAGAGAAAAACTGCACACTATATGAGGGCAGTCACCTTTACTTAAAAACAATTGAAAAAACGCATTAAATTTCATTAAAACAAGAGACATCTTTGCATGCATATAACCCTACTTGAGTGCCCTGGACTGGATGCAGCTCCAGCTATACACAATTTATGGCATTAATCAACTCTGAAAGTGTATTTCCTGTTTGTTAGTATTCTATAAATGAAACCAGATTAATATCGGCTGTTGCAGCAGTGGAGAGAAAAAACACTAACATTCTAGAGTTCACTTTTTAAATGCACTGGGTACAAGGGACTCTCATGAGTTATAAGTATGTGCTTATATGTAACTGGAAGAAATATAAAAGAACTATAGAATTATTTAATATTCTTTTATATGTATTATCTTTTACATTGTCATACACAACAATGTTTTTGCAATTTTTTGTTTTTATGCCATCCTACCTGCCTTAAATGGACAAAATAAGATTTACAAAAGTACAGATGCCAAAAAAGACCTTAAATCTTGAACACATTTGCACTTCTTCACGGGATGTTTGTTTGAGTTTTTACCCTCTGGAATACACCTCCTGCACCGATTATTTCAATCTGGAAACAACTTCTGTCCTCTCTCTTCACTAAAGCCAGTGCCAACATAGCATGCTGATCCCCTAATAAGCCATTATCTGGGCAATATGACCCTTTAATTCCTTGCTGCAATTCTCTCACAGCTAAGTGACTTCCAAGGTAATGAGACAAGAACATGTTCTGGAATAAGGAGGTCAGATAAGTGAGCTTTGACCTCACAAAGCTACAGTTACATTCTCCTTTTTGAAGGTTTGCAAATGTTTTTCTGCATATGTCTTCGACCAGTATTTTGTTAATGGTATGATTGCAAATAGAACAACTAATATGCGTAGCTTTCATTTGGGATTTAAAAGCCTGGATGTCTGCCAGATACGAAGAACGAGCTTGGTATGTTGGAAAAGGCAACTTTTTCGGCATTCGACTGGACGCCCTGACTTGAAAAATGATCAACTTGGGAGCATGAGAATCAAAGAGCACGTGAAGAAACAAAATGCACAGACAATAGTGTTTGTATATGTCCAACAGTCAAATATAAATTCCTGTTTTAGACGCACCTGTGGTTCTTCTCCTTAGAGTCTTTAAGGCATCTATCACAGAAGGAATACAGCAAAAAAGCTAATCACCAAACCGCTGTGGAGCATAACTCAAAGCTGTATCACTCTGCCTTGCATGCTTTTAATGTGCTAACAAATATATGGGTCCCTATAGAATCTCCACGCTGAAATATACCTCACCTGCTACTGGAAGTATAATGCATAGTATCTGTGAATGAAATTATAAAAGCATCTGCCATTGCATACATGTCAAATGTCATGCCTGGTCCTGCTGCATTCAGAACACTGTACATCTGTAACTATTTGTGGGGCTATGGAACATGTCAGGGTTATTGTCTAGCATTTATCTTGGAATGTAAGAGTGCATATGTGTGTGTCTTATATCAGGGGTTGAGCGATATGGCAAATTGCTGAAGTATTTCCGTCTTTATCTGACTCATTTCGTCACTGAACTTTCTGTAGCTAATGGCAGAAAACATTTCCAACAAGCACCCATGAACTACATCTGCAACCAATTTAAAGTTTTAATCAAAATAATTGAAGTGAATTAATAAACAAAAATGAATTTGGATGAATTTATGCAGACAATAGGAAAATAAAACATAACATTATTCTGGGGTTGTTATTCTATTGAAAGTGGCTGTTGAGTTCTGTCCCTTTTTTTCTTCCATTTTACCATTGTTTTAAAGGTAAAATCTCATACACTGGACTTTTAACAAGTTATTATTCATTTTATTATTTTCTGAAATTTAATTGTACCTAATATCTTAATATACACAAGGATTCTTGTGGTCTTTTGAGGGAAACAGGAATATAATATCATTACATGATAACAAATCTCTTCAACAAAATCTCTAGTCAACATGTTTTTAAAAGCAGTGTCATTGAAGTTCTGCCCACTGACAGTCATGAATGCTTTAGCCCACAGTACTCTGTACCCAAATGCACTTTGACCTCAGCCTCACAGATCCTTCCTTTTTCAACACAGCCCTTGTCTGCTGTAGGAAACACTAGCCCATTTCCCATTGATATTACTTCTGTTGCCTTTTCCAGCAGCTTGACAACTTAAAAAGACTCGTAATAATCGTAATAAGCCTAATCGCACATCTGAGATTCATTGCGATTCAGGATTATCAGTTTATTGACCAGAAAATACCAGCACAGCGCTAACCAAGACATGTGTTCAATTACAGCCAAATTATATTTGCTCAGCTTATTTTCTTGTCAGTTCTCTGTCCTGATTTTATCTAAATATTTAGAGTGGGAGCCGCTGCTGATAGAGATAAATGAGGCACGCTGAAGTGGTTCAGGAAGCCTGGCCGATGGCCACCTCTCTTAGGAATGACAGGGTGCCTACAGGGTGTTTGTGTAGCTACTGATAAAGCTCTCATCACTGACAGTGAAAGATGCCCACAAAAAACAACCGAGGTTTGAAAAAAATAGGGACATTAAAAAGTGTTCTATAGTGCACGCTGATGCAAGGACATGCACTAAAAGTTCTACATGTTCTACATCCCTTCCCGTCACCTTCGGTCTGAAAATGAGCGACGCCTGGTTGTTCCATCACAACGAGGCACCAAATCGCTTTGCAAAAACCTTTACGCATTCAGTTCCTCTGTGGTAGAATGACCAACTAGCCTCCACCAGATCTGCAGCATTCTTCACAACCTTCAAAAACCAACTCAAAAAATTGCTATTTTAGCACAGGCTAAATGTCTCCTGAAGTCAAAACAACCCAAGGAGCTGAAATGCTAAAACCATCAACTCATAGGTCATTGAAAATAACACGAGACAAACCATCACATTCCTAATGTCCATTGCAAATTAGGGCCCACACGCTGATCTGTTACAATGTATCTGTACAGCTTAAAGCTACAAAACTATGAAGCTACAAAGCTTGAACATGGCTACACAAGAAAACAACATGGATGGAAAGAACATGGACGAACTAAATTTACTATGCTTTAATAATGTACCTTGCTTATTTATTTTCTTTAGCAGTATATTTCAGCAGCAATGTGATGTGAAAGTTTATCTAATTTAACTACACTACAATAAAGGTGCTTAAAAGGTTCTTCACAGCGATGCCATAAGAACCAATTTTGGTTCCACAAAGAACCATTCAGTCAAAGGTTCTTTAAAGAACCATCTTGTTCTTATTTTTTACAACCTGAAAGACATATTTTCACCGCAGAGAACCTTTTGTGAAACAGAAAGGTTCTTCAGATGTTAAAGGTTCTTTATGGAACAATTAAAGGTTCTTCTATGGCATCGTGAAGCAACTTTATATTTAAGAGTGTAATTTGTCTTGAAATGCATTCATTTTCTCTGCTTTCTTGATGTAAAAAGCTTGTAATGTAATTTTCATATCTTTAACTACAAGAAGGCTATTACACTAACATTCTAACCATTTAGAGTCAACGGGAAATGGGATACCGCTACAATGAGGCTTGAACAAAGTGAAAGTGTTTTAAATAACTGCAAGTCAAGCTTTTAAATCTTTCTGAAAATTTCCCAAGCATGACAAATCATATTTCATGCCTCTTACAGTATCATGAATTATCACATACAAATTATATTCTTTTACCTCATAGAATCATAAAATATCAGACAGGGTGAAATGGGAAATTTTAAAATAAAGAGCTTTTGTTGTACGACCTCTATTAATTCCTAAATGTTCTTCATGATAAATGGACAAGACACAAACGTATCACAATTCTTGATTAAGCACTTGGCGAACATGAGAACTGGGATTTTGGGATTTTGGCCTGTTGTTGATGATGTTTATTGAAATTCAGCCAAAAGTTATCTTGCAGTCTGACACATTGGTGGTGTGACGGATGTTTGAAGTGTGATAGAATACTGCAGCTGCCCTGTCTGTACCAAACTCTCCAATTTGATCCTCTAAACATTTGTTCTTAAATGTTTTTTTATGACCACTGAAATCAGACATTTTTATTTTCTGCTCTTCTGACCATTGCACAGATACGCAACATGCTCAATTCTATCAGAAAATATGGAAATTTGACAGGTTCTTACCCATGACACTTTTACTGAGCCCTTCACAAAAACAGGTTTGAATGCATTGTTGTTCTTGCTGACCTAGCAATTTATTATTCCATTGCAGCAGTGGCGTAACTTTGTTTTGAAAAGTGGTGGGGACATGCACGCATTTCAAACTGGAGTCGCGGCTCTCTCTGTTGTCCGCAACTATAACTTAAAAGTGCAAGCAATGGGAGATTGTGAAAAAGCAGCGCATCCTGCGTTTTCCATGAGTTTTAGATGTCAATGACCAAACAATACACATCTTCCACAAGCATTTCTTAATTTCTTCCAAAAAGTGGTGGGGACATGTCACAACTATCCACCCGTAAATTACGCCTATGCATTGTTGTTTGGAGAAACTGTCCAAAACATACCAAGCTGGAGGTTGGAAGCAAACATGACAGTTTTGGAAACCTTCATCTAAAACAACAGATAGCTATTATTCAAGAGTGCTTAAAGACTTTCTCTGAAAATTTGTTGGCCACACTTACTAAACTGTAGAGTGACCTAGAATATGACCCATCACAGCAGAGGCCACAAGATATCAAAATACTTATTTATAATTCAAAATGACCAACATTATGTTTTTCTATCACTAGTTAAGTTTCCAATAAGTGTCAAGGTGTAGTTTTCTAAATAAGTCACATTATTATAATATTCTTCCGGCAGCATGTGTGCGCAACATAGTTGTCTTTGCATCTCGTGGGCTCGGGCCACAGCAGGCTGTTACCCCATCTAACAGTTTCTGCAGCGGCCAGCAGGTCTTTGGTAACCTGCTAGATTTTCCCACCCACACAGACAATGCAGCTGTGCCGAAGGACCTGTGAACCCTCTAGAGACCCGCTCTAAATCACTTCACAGGGAGCCCTGACTGTGTTCCAGGACTTTATTCTCACATGCACTTTCACAGAACTTTTCATAAGGGAACACAGAGTCTGTTGTGTAAAAAGAGAGGTTTAACTGCCCCATCAGCCTTGCTTTGACCTTAGAGTGATTATCTTATAGTGATGCACCTGGAGGTAAGCAATGGAAGTTTTGTGCTCACTGAGAAATCCAGAGGATGCAAAAAACATTATAATAGAGTAAATAAGTTCTACTAAATTTTAAAGCCCATTTACAGCCTGATATAAGTATTTTAAAGGAACGGTGAATGAAAATATTCTGTCTTTATTTACTCACCCTAAAGTTGTTCCAAACTTGTGTACATTTCTTTGTTCTGATGAACACAGAAAAAGATATTTGAAAGAATGCTTGAAACCAACCAGTTCTTGGCCATCAATGACTGCCATAGTAGAAAAAAATTGCTTTATTAATTTCTTTATTCTGTTGAACACAAAAGAAGATATTTGGAAGAATGCTTGAAACCAACCAGCTCTTGGCCACCACTGACTATCAGGAAATGATGAAATAATTTTTTTTTTAATTAACTGTCCCTTTAATTAACATGTACCAATATATGTAGTGAAATTCGTCACATCCTTGACATATTGGTGCTGTAAGAATTAGATTTCCTGGTCATCCATATACATCTATAAACTGCTCTTGCAATCATGAACAATCATTTTTGTCTGTTTTGTCATCATCTAAGCAAGTAATGTGCACCACAATTTTACGTTTGGATGTGTTATCATTCAAAACTGACTGTGAAGCACTTACGATGAAGGCATCACTCTCCGCTCTTCCAGGATGCATTTGTAGTCTTGAAGTCTTGTGTGTAGACTTGTCTATAGCCTATAGGCAGTCCTGCACAGAGATGTAATTATACACATTTATGCAAATTACATGTTTTTCATTGTATTGAGATTTGGAGCTGATCTGAGGGCATTTTGTAAAAACAATTATTGCTCAAAACCCCAATTAGTTGAACATTTGTTCTGTGCAATAGTAACATTTAGCAGGTTCAGTGTCTGTTTCATGAGGGCTATTCAACAATCTTCCATAATTGCAGAGGAGTGGATGGCTTTGGGAGCCGTGAGCTTCCTTTTGAATCCTGAAGCATCTGAGACCTTTAATAATCACCGTCTCTCAACAAAAGGATCAGTTTCCAACTGCTGTCTTTCTATAGCCCTCTGCCCATTCTCAAAAGAGGATAGAAGTTGGCCGGCTCTGAAAGGTGTGCCAATGAGAAATGGCTGTTTGGGTAAATAGGCTATTGATAGTGGCTCTCACTATCTGTCCCAGGACAGAGAAAACTCTGTTTTGTAAAGCTACAGCATGTCTGGGGTAGACTCAAAAAAAATTGCTCACGTTAGTTGTGAATGAAGAATGGCTAATTTCTCATCAAATGAACACTTTATTGCACAGTGCACATTATAAAGCTATAACTGATTTAGAATATGCAGATCCAAAATACAGATCCAAATATGAATGCACTCAGGTGGTTGTTTATGTCAATCAACCAGTTTAATCGACAATCAACCAGTTTAATCAAATGAAAACTTCCCTCCAGTCATTGTGCATACACCAAGCATGACCTGTGTAGCTTTGCCTCCAAACTTTTACCATACATGTGAAAGTCTGCAGACATGACTGTTTCTCAGCTGTGATCATTGTCTCTTGTACTGGGCAAATATTTAGCCTTGAAGGACAATGGCAAAATAAAGTCCTGTTTTAGCCTCATTTAGTGCAAGTAATACATGATAAAAATAAAAGGAAATTGATTTGTTATAAGCCACATTTGACATATTTAAATGTATTTAACATTAACAAATATTGGGCATTATATAAAATACTGAAAGTGCCGTTTTACATGCTGTTTTAAATTAAACTTATGGATTAAAATTATGCTATGTGAAGGCTATTTTTATTGTTTTATTTCATTATATTGGAAACAACTGGACAAAGATCAAACTAAACACTTACATGAAAGGCTTCAGAGCTCGGACACCGCACAATAAACGAATCTCTGCAAGCAGGGAAAAAAACATCAGCGCGTGTACATGCATGTCCTAACCCAGGTAGCCAAAACAGTTTGGCCCAATAATGGCCCAAACCCGGCCAGACACGGGCCGAATATGGTTTGAATGACGCCCCAGAATCAGCCCAAGTACACTGGCCCGAATCCGGGTGCTTAAAGTGAGCCGACATTGCCAGCATAGGGCCACCATCACTCCAACTAAAGACTGTACACTCAGCCGGCACTGGCCCAAGTTCATGTGGTTAAAGTGAGCCGACATTGCCAGCATAGGGCCACAATTATGCCATCTCACAACTGTGCACTCAGCCGATACTGGCCCAAGTCCAGGTGCTAAGAGTGAGCTGACACTGCCAGCATGGTTTTTAATCATGCACTTCATATAAACTACTAAAATAAATGTGTATTAGACTAAGTTTTATGTAAAAATCCAGTTTTCAGACATTTAAAAAAAATGTTTCACAAAACAACATTCTTTACGTTAAGATGCCATTTACTCCTCCCTTCTCCCTACTTCTCACTACTTTAAATGATAAATGGTTGTCCAATATATCCTGTGCAAATATTTATCTGATCAAATGATTATACGATAACACTGCATTGCAAACGTATCCATTGTAAATAATACATAATAAAAAAAGTTGTTAACTCAAGTGCTGTGGAAATTACTTTTGGAATAACTTTATCGAAACAAACAAATAAACAAAAATGTTCACGTTGGCCTAAAATTGAAAACTAAAATTGAAGGTATTTTGCAGCTATTTGCTGCCATCTATCGGCATTAAACACACTTTAGTAGCACTGAACTAAGCTAACTGTAAATTATAAACGCACTGACATTTCCAGTCAGGACAAGTATTTTAAATCTTAATGCATATACGGTTATTACTGAAGCGAAAAAAAGTATCTTAAACTATTCTGACGCAAGAGAACAAGAAGAACAGGAGAACGTTCGGTTTAAAGAGCCTATAGGTAACGCGCACGAGTGCCTGACCATAAATGTTAAAGCAGAAACTCAAGCCTTCTAATTTTTTAATATATATATTTTACGTTTAATATATGTATTTTGTATACTAAAGTAAAACTTCATGTACGATGCAAATAATACATATACATTGTTTGTTTGATTTTTTTAACAGTTAGCTGTTTGGGTCTTTCACCGCACAGCATTGTGGGAGCTATTCCTTTGCAGCAATGGCTTGGCTTGCAGTCAGATTAGCAATATCTGTGTCTTTATTATTTACTGCATCTGCGGTATTTGAAGATCAAGTCGGAAAGTTTGATTGGTATGTAAACGGACTTTACCCCTGTTTGTTGTATTTACATGTTATGCCTTGTGTGATTTCTGCGTCCGTGAAACTACCCGGGACGACTAATGTCATCTACACCAGGCTGTTCTTATTGCTAGTCATTCATAGATCTTCACTGCGTTTTCTTTCAGGAGGCAACAGTTTATTGGCAAGGTGCGTTTTGCCTTGTTTGATACTCATTCTCAAGCGTCCAAAAAACTCTTGGTGGCAACTGACAACAACGTGTTTGCCTCTCTCAATTCTAGGACTGGCGACCTATGTAAGTGTTAACGCTATGTATTTGCAACCTCACAAAAAATTGCATTGATACGTTTATGTTTATTTTAATGTCCTGCTTATGTTGTACTAAAACAGAATTTAGTTTTATACGACGTATTTAAACATTCTGTATTTAAACATTCTGTAAATGATCTCTGTTATAAGTGGCTGACCTCTTTGCAAGAGAAATGCATACTTTTTTCAAGCACACACACTTTTGCTGGTTTGCATCAAGTCTAATAGCTGACGTTGTCTTGTCCCGTGTTAGAAGAATTGAGGAGTAATATTTGATCCCTCAAGACCTCTGTTATATGGGTATGTAATAGTATTACCTACATTTGTTCTTGTAGTCTGGCGTCATGTGGATAAGACTGGACCAGAAGGCCATGTTGATTCACTTCTTATGTATGGACAAGGTAAGTATGTCCTATAAAGTGTATATTTGTTGAGAAATGTTTTTGGCCTTGTTTTTATTTTTTCCTCTGTATTTGCTGTATCTTAGATGCTGTTGTAGTTGTTGGGAATGGGCGTCTGCTTCGCTCCTGGGAGACTACAGTTGGTGGCTTGAAATGGGAGACGGTGCTTGATACTGGGAGGTTGTATATTGTTAATTTTTAGTTCAATTGCTAGACTGTTTTTTGTGATTTGAATGTTTAGATAATGCTGTTGTTTTCCATGTTTAAACACAGCTTCCAGTCTGCTGCCTTAGTTGGAGTTCAAGACCTTGTCAAGTATGTTGCTGTGCTTAAAAAGACAGCAATCTCTCTTCATGACCTCTCGAGCGGTGGCCAGATATGGGTGGAAAACCTGCCTGACAGGTGAAAAGATATTTATTACGATTACTATGTTACTAGGGATGGTCGGTAGGACCCAGACTACTTTTAGGCTACAATAAATATAACACTTTGTGTCTTAGTTGTGTTTTCCATCTCTTTTATTCTACAGTGACACTGTTCAGTATCAAACAATTTATTCCGGAGGAAATGGACTGGTGTTTGTTTTGGGACTTGTCCCAAACTCCCATATTGTTATAGTTGAATACAAAATTGAGGATGGAGAAATCATGAATAAGGTATTGCTTTCAGTATGGAATAATCATTCATATAGTAATGCATTAAATATTTCTCTACCTATTGTGTCATTTTAGCAGACAAAGGAAAAATTATGTATTTGTCATTCAGAAATCCATTCAAGCTGCATGGATGTCAAGCCTAGAGAGCAGTTGTGCAGTTATCAGCTCAGGGATCCTCTTGTGTGTGGATCAGATCACACAGTCTCTGTATACTCTATCACTGCAGTCTACAGAACAGAAGGAAATGAAACAGATCCACCTCCAGGTGCATATGTTAATATATTTATCAATAACATGCAGTGCTTCTTAATTATTCTGTGTTGTAATATCATGGGAAACTTCTTTTTAAAGACTCTGGATTTGGAGGTGGCTTCAGGATTTCAGCCGGTTCTGACATCGACTCAGCCCAACCCTGCTCAGCCTCCTATCGCTGAGTTTTTCCTGCAGCTAAGTCCAGATCATCACATCCTGCTGCAGCTTAATGACGGCCTCATTGCTCTGCTCAGAGACTTCAATCCAGTAAGAGCTAATACAGCTCACAGAACAAAGAAATAAATGTGTTTGGGAATCTAGAACCGGTTCTTAAAGCTGGTTTACTCTGAAGACAAAAAATGTGTCTCTACATGAGACCCAACATGTTGCTTGTCTTTTGACTAAATATCTTCACTTGTGTTTGGCTGGAAAAAAGATCTGGAGTGGCATCAGTGTGACTAAAGTATTTTTTACCTTACATTTTTTTGGTAGAATATTGGTTTAAGAAGAATTGGAATGGTGACCAGAATTCATCCCTTGAGTATTTGAAGCTCTTTATCTCTTGTGTATTTCAGTCATATCTGGTTGCTTTTGCCACAACTGGAGAGAAGACCGTTGCTGCAGTGATGTCACCAAAGAATGACACTGTGAGTCGCCATTCAATAACCAAACACTTAAGGGATTCTCATACAGTTCTTCAACCTTCAACTTTTTTGTTTTGCTCAAGGCCTGCAGCATCAACCTGTATAGCGCTGACACAGGCAGGAGACACCTAGACACCACCATCATTTACAACATGGATCCTAATGGAGGAAAGCCAAACAAAGTGAGCACATACTCTGAAATGTCTGTCTGAATTTCTCATCATTCTTGCTGTATGTTAATTGACTGTGTGTGTTCTTCAGTTATATGTCCATGCCTTTCTGAAGAAAGATGACTCTGTGGGCTACAGAGTTATGGTGCAGACTGAAGACCACACGCTTACGTTTTTACAGCAACCTGGTATGATCTACACTTCACACTGTTTTACTTTACACTTAGCAAGCGGTCAACTTATATTCGGTAACATTTTGTTGTCCCGCTGTAGGCAAGGTGGTGTGGATGAGGGAGGAGGCCCTGGCTGATGTGGTCACCATGGAGATGGTTGATCTGCCACTCACTGGCACACAGGCCGAACTGGAGGGAGAGTTTGGAAAAAAAGCTGGTAAAGTTAAAGCATCAATGGGAATCAAAATATAACACATCCTTGTTTGTTTGTTGCATCCTTGCTTATGTCTATTATTCTGTCCTGTCAACATGGAGCAATCCAGTTCAAAAGCATTAGTCATATTTTTGTGTAAAGCATTTACAAACAGGTTTTACTTCCATGAACTTAAGAGTTTCATGCTTCACTCAGTGTTTGTGGGGTGGTGGTTGTGTTGTTGGATGGATTGCTTCTGCTTGCTAAGCGTGGAATGTCAAAACGTCTGCTTCACCAAGCTGTCCTGTTGTCCATAGCTTTTCTGCACTTTCTGTCTGTATTTATTTCATTGTTTCTTCTTTTGCTTTTTTGCTGCACTTGGATCCAGCTATTCAAGGTAAAGTCGTGAGCTTCCTAATTTTGCTTTGGTTCTTTATAACATGCTTAATTCTTTTGAATTTTTGAGTCTTTTGAATTTTTAAACAATGCATTTGCTAACCAATGTAATTCTACTTAGCAGTCTAATATATTTTGGTTTGTTTGCTTGTTGCTGTTGTTTGCTTCCTTTGCTGTGTTTTCTAATTGCTGTGATCTTTTTGGTTACAGATGGGCTCTTACCCATGGTCCTGAAGCGCCTCTCCTCCCAGTTTATCCTACTACAGGCCTGGTTGGCCCATCTCTGGAAACTCTTCTACGATGCCCGGAAACCCCGCAGCAGTGTGAAAAACGATGATGAGGTCACTATAGAGAATCTGTCTCGGGATGAGTTCAACTTGCAGAAGATGATGGTGATGGTCACTGCCTCCGGCAAGGTATGTTCAGGAAAAACAGCTGCTCTTTTATATATTCCCTTGTTGAGGTGGTTAGTTAACACATCGCTTTTGTTTTTCCACCTAGCTTTTTGGCATTGACAGTAAATCAGGAACTATTTTGTGGAGGCACTATTTAGAAAACATCCAGCCCAATTCAGGTTTCAAATTAATGGTACAGAGGACGACTGCTCACTTTCCTCACCCTCCACAGTGCACACTTCTTATTAAGGATAAGGTGAGGTTGGACAATTCATTGCTCATTGATCAGTCTTTGCTAAATAACTAAAAACATGCATTGTTTTTATAGGACACAGGACTTGCAAGTCTCCATGTCTTTAATCCCATTTTTGGCAAGAAAAGCCACAGCAGTGTTCCAGGCTTACCCAGACCGATCCTTCAGACTCTACTGCTGCCTATCATGGACCAAGACTATGCAAAAGTCCTTCTGCTTATTGATGATCAGTATAGGGTGGGTCTCTGTTCCTCTGACAGGTGTTTTGTCTCTCCTTGAGAATGTGATCTGTACTTTCTCTTGTCCTTTACAGGTCACTGCTTTTCCATCTACTAAGAACATCCTCCAGCAGCTTCAGGACACCGCATCCTCTATATTCTTCTACCTAGTGGACTCCAGTCAGGGCAAGCTGTCGGGTTTCCGCCTGCGCAAGGTTACCATCCATTCACATTACCACACGCACACATAAAGATTATTTATGGTGCTTTTCAAAGGCTCTTTAACACTCAATTATTGATGTAATAAAATATTGTTTTCTTCAGGATTTGTCTACAGAGCTGATCTGGGAGGTGGTCATCCCCACTGAGGTGCAGAAGATTCTTACTGTCAAAGGAAAGCGTGCGAATGAGCATGTTCATTCCCAGGGCAGAGTGATGGGTGATCGAAGTGTGCTCTATAAGGTACTGTCCGTGTTTTCCTCTGTTCTTATTGGCCTAATGACAACAAATCTTTTTATTAATCATCTATTTTTTGTTTGTCGGCAGTATCTGAACCCTAATCTCCTGGCTGTGGTGACGGAGAGCACAGACACCCATCAGGAGCGTAGTTTTGTTGGAATATTCCTGATTGATGGTGTGACTGGACGTATTGTGCATGAGGCAGTACAGAGAAAAGCCAGAGGACCAGTTCACTTTGTGCACTCAGAAAACTGGGTGGTGGTTAGTATACAGGCTTATCCAGCTTATTTGTTTTAAACATTACATTATTATTAATATTAGCAAAGAATTGTTTTTTTCCAGTACAGAATGCAACAGTGTGTTTTGTGTGTCTTCCCTTTAGTATGTGTACTGGAACTCCAAGTTTCGTAGGAACGAGTTTTCCGTATTGGAGCTCTTTGAGGGAGCAGAGCTGTATAACAGCACAGTATTCAGCTCACTGGACAGACCACATCCACCTCAGGTGTTACAGCAGTCGTACATCTTTCCTGCTGCTATAAGCACCTTGGAGGCCACACTTACAGAGAAAGGCATCACCAGCCGCCATCTTCTAGGTTAGAAACATGCATGAGAAATTTATATTATGAATCTGGAATCTGTGTTGGGGATTTAAAATGTGAGATTTGTTTTGTATTGTTATAGTGGGGTTGCCATCAGGCAACATTTTATCCTTGCCAAAGATGTTTCTGGACCCACGGAGACCGGAGGTGGTCTCGGAACAGAGTCGGTAAGTTTTTAACGGATAATTACTATGTTGCGTCTTATATTTATAACATAATTGATCTTAAACAATAATATCTTGCTATTTAGGGAGGAAAATCTCATACCGTATGCTCCAGAAATGCCCATTCGTACAGAATGGTTTATAAACTACAACCAAACTGTATCAAGGGTAAGAGGTATCCACACTGCCCCCTCTGGCTTGGAGTCTACTTGTTTGGTAAGATTTTTTTTTACATCGCCGATGTCCTTCTGAAACCTTGTATCTCCATGTTTCGTGGTTTTTATTTTTTGAAATTAATCGTTATTGTTTGTCACTGGCAAATATCCAACCAAGAAAAAGTATTAAAAGTGCTTGTCAACTTTGACAACACAGTATGTAATCCATTTAAAAAGTACGGTGTTTTTTCCATTTCCTGAAAAACAGTGAATTTGCACATACAAGGTTTCAGAAGGACAATGACATTATGCATATTATATCATGACGTGAAATTCTCAAAAATGACTTTTTCTTCTACCCTGTAGGTGGTTGCATATGGCCTTGACATCTACCAGACCAGAGTGTTTCCCTCCAAGCAATTTGATGTCCTTAAAGATGATTATGACTATGTACTAATCAGCAGTGTACTCTTTGGTCTCTTCTTTGCTACAATGATCAGCAAACGTCTAGCGGAAGTAAAACTGCTCAACAGGGCATGGCGATAAGACACATCCTAATGGCCTATTGACTTCGCTCTCGTCCTCACTGCAATGTGGTTGACACATTGATGGCAGGAGACAAACTGGTGACCATGTCAAGACCGCAAGATCATTTGATAAGTTTGGTGTATTTTTTGCAACCGGCTGTCTTGGAGATCTTGTGGTTATTTGAGTGTAAGTGCATAGAAGGCCATGATAGTTTCACCCTATTCAGAGAGACGCAATGATGTAGGTCATTTCCCCCCTTAACAGGTCACTGTCTAATTTGTTTATTTATTTTGCCTTTCGAGGTAACATGACATGAATTAGGTAGATTTGCAAGATATAACATAATCAGAAACAAAAACATCTCATTTATTGGATGCCCCTTTGTATCCCTATTTTACTTTTACATTTCATGGTGCGATGAGTCTGCTTATTCGGAGGCTTGATGGATGGGTAAGGTGTGTTTTCAGAATGAATATTGATGAGATAATTGCAAAGGGAAGACATCTAATGAAGTGATTGAATTTTGAATAATAATAAGTAAGTAATTATATCGAAGTTCTTAGAAAAAAGTATTAACTAATTGTGTGATGAGGCTTTTAATGGGCAAAGAATAGTGCACATAAGAACTGTGAAATTTCACAAGATGCTTGGATTGTTTTCTCTTGTACATTAATGATTTGTAATGCGTTTGGATAGTCTTTTCTAGTTATTTTGTGGTATGTCACATGCACTGGATGGTTTGAAGCCGATTTTCTTACTTGATCCTAATATGCCATATCATACTTTGATTTTGTTTTGTTCTTGTAACAGATCCTTCATGACTTTACTAATGTCAAATGTTTCCACTTTTTTGTGTGTGTGTAAATTACAGACCTGTTTATATGCTTTAATTTAGCAAGAACCCCTCTGCTGGAAATTAAATGATGTCAGATAAATTTGTTTAATAATATTTGTAAGGATGAACGATTGAATTGGTGTCAAATCTGCTGTTTCTTCAAACTGCATTAATTTATTTCTTTTTTCCTCTTAAACTGATAATAAAAGATAGCCCATTCCTAATTGCGGAGTTGAATTTTATTGAAACTCGAGTAGCAAAATATTACTTAAAATTTGGTGTTTTTATTTTTGATACTATACGCATTGTAAATTTATCAGTAAGTCAAAGTGAGTTTGGTAAGATAATGATAAATTGCTGAATTTTTATTTAGGACCACAGCTGTGTGTACAAAGAACTGTAAATATAGACTGATTGGAAATAAAGGTACAATTTGGAGCAAGAGCATTGATCCAATAAATCCAATATACTACATCTAAATGTTTAAATTCACTTAAGACAAAACCAATTGTATTTTTGTGAAACTGGTTTGTGTTTGATGAAAATTTATATTTGACAGTGTATAAGACGCGAAAGAGATAAAAGTCTTGTGATGAACTAACCCACTTTTTCCTTTTAAAATCTTAATGTTTTACACATTTTTCTTTTAAACTGTGTAGCATTTGTGAAATTCACAGCTTCTCTGTATTGTGCTCCTCTCTTTTCATAAACATGCCATTGTGTGAGTGCGACACTGGCAAGCAGGATCGGGCGATGAAATCGATAACTCGGTTTATTGTTTTAAAATTGTAATGTTTTACACATTTAAACTGCACAGCATATTTATGTATGTGTAAAATCTCTTTCTATACCATTGTATGAGTGCAATATACTGGCAAGAAAGTTATGTGATGAAATACAGGTAACTAAATTTTTCATTTTAAAATCTTAATTTATCTTCACTTTTAGGCTGTCTAAAAGCATGTCCGAATACTCTTCACGCTCAACTTTTTTTGTGATTGATCGAAGATTCAATTGCTGCAGTTGGCTTTTGTGAGCTTGGAACACCATCTGATACAAATTACAGCTGTTAATAAAAAAAGAAAGTGAATAAAGCCTTTATATTTATTGAAATTGGGATAGTTGACCTAATTTTAATGCTACAAAGCATTATACAAATTCCATTTTATTTTATTATTCTTATAGTTGCAACTTTTATAAAGATTATCATTTTCATTTTTTTAAAGACCATTTAAAGCAGGAAGTATAAATAAAAAGCAATACATTTTAAGTCATTGTAAATAATAATGGGTCATTATGTAAAATAAAAATGTGTATGTTTCCCCGGATCAAATGTAGTATTTCTTTTTTTAAATATTTTTACAGAAGCAAGACCAACATCAGTAGTGATGAATGCCAAAATATTGAAGAATAAAATTGATGAAAATTTAACACATTTGTAGAGGGTGGTACAAATTTTTTACCTGAAATTTGGATCCATGGGAACTAAATTTTTAAGGCCCTATATATGGTTCAGTCTTAGAGATAGACCATCCTCTGTAGACACAAGTGCATGATGCTCTTTACTGCACAGCTGGAATGGGAGCGATTAGTGAAGCCCTAGTAGGCCCGTAATGAACACTCAAACCCCCATCGTCACCAGACTCCATGGCTGTGTTGTGGTAACTTCTAGTAAGAGCTACGTGAATGCATTACTGTATTTTATTACTGTATGTCAGATGGGTGCATTCATACAGCTTTTAATTGATGACAGACAGGTAAGTTGAGGGAGACAGAGCACGGGATGTGTTGTTCATGGCATTTTTAGAGCGCAATTGAAATCTTAATACCTTTCTTAATATAAAATGGCCAGCTAAGAAGTACTGATGCATTTACACTGTTTAGTGATAGTCTGTTTTGCAGGAACACCAAGCTGTCCACATCAGAAAGGTTTACGTTACTTTGACTAAGCTGTTTGTTTACCACATTATTTCTATTTACGGTATAGGCAGTGTTGCTATCGCAACTTTGAATACCCTTATGAGTCCACAACAGACGCAGTTAACACGCTAGACTTTTCATTTTCATTACCGACGACACTTCCTGTTATTTGGTGCCTGGTGATTAACCTCATTTCCGCTCCAAGCTTCTAATAGAGAATCTCAAGATGGCGTCGAGTGGAGGAGATGGAGAACCTGAGTGGACCGCTGCCGTACGGCCACTTTTATCAGCGTCCTACACGGCTTTCGAAACGAAAGAGCTACCTCAGCTTATAGGATCCATCATAAACAGGTTAGGCGAGGGCTTGTTTGTTGACTTGAGCCGCGCAGGAGTGAAATAAAGTGTTGAGTGACTCTGCATTAGCTGTGATGCTATGGTTGCTCTGGGGTTGTTTCAAAACATAGTCAGCTGCCTACCTTGACAGCATTTTGCAAACGATGAGTGCGTTTGAAACATTTTAAGTTGGCTCGATAAATGTTGTCGTTGATGCTTTCGATGACCAAAAACGCGTTTGAATGTTTCAAACGGGCATACGATGTCTAAAGGTGCTGTCTACGTAGACATCACGCAAGGTTTTGAGACGCAGCCCTAGTGTTGCTGTGCATTTACAGTAGCAGATACGTGAGATTCTGCCTTCTCATCAGGCCAGAGATTCACTTTGCATGCATATAACCAGACTAGTTTACATTTTAAGAACGGAATGGAACAGAAAGAGATTATCTGAAGACACCCACCTCTCAATAAAACGACTGTGTATTTGTGTTGGAAGTGAATAAATTGATATTGAATAAGCTCGTTAGTCTCCCTCGATTAACCTACACCGAAGCTAGTTAGCCTGCTAACAACTATTAGCTCTTGTCATGAGCAGCGCACAGCTTCCCTTTAAACTGTCATGCATATTTATCTTAGTTACCCCTATATGTCAGTAATAACCACATCAGCATCATTTATAATTAAGTTTTAATCGCTGTCGGTTTTATTTAAAGTGGATAGGGAGGGAGGTGTGGCAGCTAGCTAGCAAGCTATGACATAGCAGCTTATGCTTGTGTTGTTGTTGGGTCGTTAATTGTGAGTTTTGGTTAAATAAACATCAAATAACGTGTTATGGTTTGTCGTAGCGCTGTAGCGTAACTTTTCGATATTACGTGTTTGTCTTTAAACAAATGTGTACCGCCATTAAAGTTTCGTTTTTTCAGGGTCATTTAACGTTACTGCGGAAATGATCAACGGACTGACTAGCTACAAACTTTATTTTCCAGCAAGTGTTATAACCGAAAAATAAACCTTGGGAATGATATAACATTTTAAATAGCCGTATTTATTTAACCTGCCCGTATAGATCGAATTAAACCTGTCTATTGTCATTTAAAATGGTTTTTAGCTTCAACTGCTGTAAAGTTAGTTACTCATATAAATTAGATTATTGAACCTGTGTATGATGTGTATATTCAGTGTGTATAATGTGTTTAGGGTCATTTAACATAACTAGCATGTATGTAAATGGCACACAGCCTCAAGTCTCTATCCTGAGGATTCCTCACTTTGGAATTCAACGAGATTTTTAGATCACCATTACTTGAATGTTTGTGTTATGCATTTGTATTCTGTCATTGATACAGATAAACTAAGCACTACTTAACATGCGTTGAACAAAACATTCAATTGTTAGATTATGTCTTACATTCATGTTCTGTGAGTTTACCATACCAAGAAATTCTTTATCATTATATTAGAATTTGTTTCCCAGCTTTTGTTGTTGATAGTCTGTTACATGATCGGCACAAGACAAGACAGTTTCATATGTGTATCTCAGTAAATCATGTAGGTCACTAAATGGAGCAACTATGTGCCTTTGGGAAATGCTTAACTCTTTATCTCTCTTTTTATAGTGAATCTGAGATTCTACACCATGACAAACAGTATGAGCCATTCTACTCCTCTTTTGTGGCACTATCTGCACATTACATCACCACAGTTTGTGGACAAAGTATGAACACGTTTCAAACTCATTATTTTTAATAACGGTCATGATTTTCCAATCAAATACCACACAGATTTAAAAAGCTGTTTGAAATGTTATCAGTTTATTTAATCTGATGGTTTTGCCCCATTTCAGTCCCCAGAAATCAGTTGCTGTCTGTAGCTGCAGCCTGTAAAATATTGATTGAATTCTCATTGCTGCGTCTGGAGAACCCTGATGAAGCATGTGCAGTCTCACAGGTCAGACATGCTTCTTTCCAGCCACATGCTTTCTAAGTGTAAACCCATATTAGTGTAGGCTAATGTTTGTTTCTCATCTTTTCCACAGAAGCACCTGATCCTATTAATAAAAGGCCTTTGTACCGGCTGCAGTCGATTAGATCGGACAGAGATCATCACTTTTACTGCGATGATGAAGTCTGCCAAACTTCCCCAAACTGTCAAGACCCTTTCAGATGGTAAGAGCCGGTTGTTTCAGATTGCCTTAATGCTTCAAATGATCTCTCTCAAGTTGTTTGGTGCAAATGCATAAAGGCTTAAAGTCCTGCTGATCTGATGTTTTAGATTCATACATCTCTGTGATTTGAAAGATGTAGTGTTACAGGATATGGACGGGGTGCACTAATGTTTTGGTGTGTCTATGCAGTCCTTGCATGTGATGTCATTGTCAACACCTTGGTGTTTGGAAGTAAACAGCTTGAGCTGCTTCATTTGTATGCTTTTCACGTTTGCCTTGTATTTAAAGGGTCTTAGTCCATTGTAGACCAGGGCAGCAGTAGATGGGTTTAGAGCATTTTTGTGGGTCTAGTTCCTTTACGCTTTGCATGATATTGTGACAGGTGTTATTTAGGGGACGCTGTAATTCATTTTTCTTTGATAGCAATCTCACAGAATGCTGATGCAGCACAAGTTGGGAACAGCCTGTGACTCTTTATGTGCCCTTTACTGTTTAATCTGCTGCACTTGAATTAAGAAGCAGCACTCTGCAGTGTCACTTTTATTGCTGCTTATTTGGTGACACACTGTGTGGAGTCAAAATAGATGAATAAAGCAAAATGCATGTCAAGCCAATAATTGCACTTTTAAGTGTTTAGTGCTGTTTGCTTGAATATTTACTTGTAAGAAGCTATTTTTACTTAAGTAATTCATCTTGGATTGTTTGAATTAAGGCTACGGTAGGCTATGTTGTCATTTCCAACCTGTTTGAACCTATATGTTTGCATAATTATATGTGCACCATAGACAACAAACCTACAAAACTCCTATAAGTTATAGTTAGGGCTGTCACGATATCAGATTTCAGATATTTGGATGTTTTTTTATATAAATGATGCTCAGTAAAATACATCTTTGTGTAGGGATGCACCGATACCATTTTTTAAAGACCGAGTATGTGTACCGATACTTTATTTCTAGTGCTCACCGATACCGATTCCTTTACCTGTATTTCTTTTCTTTTTTTTTTGGTAAGGTGGCAATTTTCCAATCACAACACGGTGATACTAATAAAATACTAATAATGAAATGATTTTATGTGCTTGTCAGAAACTTTAAAAGCACAAATTTCAGTCAGTTTTGTCACATGAGGTATCGGTTTTTGGGATCGGTATACTTTTACAAGTACGAGTACATGAGCTTAGTATCGGCACCGATACTGGTGCATCCCTATTTTTGTGTATTTTGTGTTATTAGGTTAACAGATCACACTCATAATACAAGTGCATGGAGGCAGTGAGAGATGGTTTGTAATCACTGTAACTCTTAAGGCAACATTTCCTGAGTGAATGCTGAATAGTTTATGATATTACAATATGTGTAGAATTACAATATCGATAATCTTTTTTTTTAATATCACGGTTATTGCCAATACTGGTATATTATAGTTACAATAACCATAAATAAGTTGCTGAAATTAGTTAATGTGCTTTATCAGAGCACAGAATAGATACAAACTCCTTTAATATTGTTTAAAAAGCATCTTAGGGTGAGACCTCAAGAAGCTGCTTGATAAAATTACATGAAAACATTTCTGCAAATTCTAGTCAAAAGGTGACTGGAGACAATAAAATGTTTTAATTTATTTTCTGAAAGATAACAACCCTTACGGCTTAGTCTGTAAATTCTAAGTGGCACACTTTAATCCAGACAATGCAAGTGTATTAACTTTTTTATCCTTATGTGAGTGACAGCCATGTAGATATGAAGCATTGTTCTCTTTGCTCTGTCAGAAAGTTATGATCTCTTTTTTCCAGCTTGTGAAAAAATATATTTATTTAAAGATATTTTGCTGATATTTATATTGTGTGCTCTTGTTTTCCAGTGGAGGACCAGAAGGAGCTTCCCTCCCCGGTTAACCCCGAACTCAGACATAAAGAAGTCCAAATGAACTTTTTCAATCAGCTTACCTCAGTTTTTAACCCTGACATCAGCGTGCTGGCTTCGCCCACTGCTCACATGCCGGTCAGTGAATATGAGATGACATCAAATCACGTCAAAGTAAATAAATTATATTTTCAAACAAGAAAACACCATGTCATATGTTTCACAGGGTGAAAATGAGTGTGATGACCAGACAACGACAGATCAAGCAATGCAGGCCAAAATGAAGAATGCCTTCATCTCTCAAAATGTGTCCAGTTTACAGGAATTAGGTGAGTCAGCCCACAGCAGCTTCATTAAAGGAAGAGTTCACTTTAGAATTCAAATTTTATTATTATTTACTCACCTTTTAGTTGTTCCAAATCTGTATAAATGTCTTTGTTTGGTTGAACACAGAGAAAGATATTTGGATGAATGCTTGTAACCAAACAGTTTTTGGAGTCTATTGACTACCATAGTGGGAAAAATAACAATGGTAGTAAAAAGTGCTCCAGACTGTTTTCCTTTCCTACATTTTTTTTTTAAATATTTCATTTTGTGTTCAACGGAACAAAAAAATTATTAACTATGGTAGTCAATGGATTTCAAAAACTGTTTGGTTACAAGCATTCTTCCAAATATTTTTCTGTGTTCATCAGAACAAAGAAATGTATACAGATTTTCAACTCAAAAGTGAGTAAATAATGATACAATTTTAAATCTAATGTGAACTATTCCTTTAAGGGTTCTGTATATTATCCATGCTGTATTCATGCTATCAATTCAACATGTGGATGTCTTGACTGTCATATCACGCCGTTACAGGGGGCTCAGAGAAGTTGCTGCGCGTGTGCCTCAACCTTCCCTACTTTTTACGGTATATCAACCGCTTCCAGGATGCGGTATCCGCCAACTCTTTCTTCATCATGCCGGCGACCGTGGCAGACGCCACCGCTGTCCGAAATGGGTAATAACACGGCAGAGCTTGTGTTTCCATATTAATCATGCAAACTCTTTGGGAATGACTCTGCTGACCTTGCCTCCCCCAAACAGTTTTCACTCCCTGGTGATTGATGTGACCATGGCCTTGGACACACTGTCCTTGCCTGTTCTAGAGCCTTTGACTCCAGGGAGACTGCTAGATGTGACTGTGTTAGCACTGAGCTGCCTCTATGCAGGTGGGTTCACTGAAAAATAAAAGCTGTAGAGTATAGATGTATGCAGGTAGCTTCAGATATGTGTTTTTCCCAGGTGTGAGTGTGGCAACTTGCATGGCAATACTGCAGGTGGGCAGTGGCTTGCAGCTTCGCACAGCCTCCACTGGATCCAAGGAGGAAGACTATGAAAACGATGCTGCTACCATTGTGCAGAAATGCGTGAGTGAATATTTTCAGATATGCTAGTTTAGTGCATGTCTGGACTTCTAGTTGCCAAAACGTTGTGCTTTGGTTTTTAACAGCTGGAGATCTATGACATGATTGGACAGGCCATCAGTAACTCTCGTAGAGCTGGAGGGGAGGTAGGTGAACTCTTAGGTGACTTAGTCATAAAGCCACTGACTTAAGCCCACATTTGATATCTTTCTCTGTTTTCGACAGCATTATCAAAACTTTCAGCTCTTGGGTGCCTGGTGTCTGTTGAACAGCCTGTATCTGATACTTAATCTGAGCCCCACTGCCTTGGCCGACAAGGGAAAGGAAAAAGATCCCCTGGCAGCCCTGAGGGTCCGAGACATCGCCACCCGAACCAAGGATGGAGCAGGATCTCCTAAACTTGGCCCAGGGAAAGGGTAAAAGGCCTTTTACCAATGATTGTTTTAAGCTTGGGTTCAAAAGCTAAAGCTGAGCAAAATGTTTTATTGTCTCTCCCACATTAAAAACACGTATATTTATAAATATAGAATGCAAATATAACGTCTTTACATCAACAATGGTGATGCGTTTTACAGAACCCATTGCGACTCGTTTTATTTCCCATCAGGCACCAAGGTTTTGGGGTTCTGTCAGTCATCCTGGCCAATCACTCCATCAAGTTGCTTACATCACTATTTCAGGACTTACAAGTGGAAGCTTTACACCGAGTAAGAGCAAACACAATTTATGTTGTTTTGAACTGCCCGTATTTACATTGCCAATACAAAACAGTTTCTCTTCCTTGCAGGGCTGGGCCAGCGACGGACCACCAGCTGAGCTGAACATCATGGCTCAAAGCACCTCTATCCAGAGAGTCCAGAGACTCATCGACTCTGTCCCTCTCACCAACCTGCTCTTCACACTGCTCTCCACCTCATATAAGAAGGTATGTAAACTCACGGTTTGGTCATGGTTGCTATAAGGAAGTGGCCTGCTGTGGTTGATGAATGTGGTGCCTCTGGTTCTGCTGGATTCAGGCGTGCGTTCTCCAGAGACAGAGGAAGGGTTCGGTTAGCAGCGATGCCAGCGCCTCAACAGATTCCAACACTTATTATGAAGATGATTTCAGCAGCACGGAGGAGGACAGCAGCCAGGGTAAGAAATGCTTTGCATGTCTTTTTATTTACCCCTGTTAATAAAAGCCACAGTGACAATTGAAATGCCCCTTTATTGTGAAATGATTATTTGAGTAATTGAGAGGAAGAAAGACAAGGAGGAAAGTGCCCAAACTTTCAGTTAGATTGATGTCTAGTGGGGTGAATCTCATGAAAGTGCATCCAGGTTTTAAAGCTCTAATCTGTAACTTGCTGTATGTAAATTATTATTATTGTAAGCATTATTAAACCATATAGTGTTTTGAACACTGTTTATGAACTTGCTGAATAACTAATTCCTATTCATATTTAACCATAGAAGTTACAGGTAACAGCTTTTAAAATGGCATTTATTTTGAAATAAATGTCACAGAGCTTGTGCCTCTATCTTGCAATTTCTGTTTAAAACATAAAATGTCAGGTTACTTTATTTATTTTTACATGGGTTAAAGTCAAATTATGTCAAGCTGACATTCTTTGTGAAATCCCACACGACAGCTCAACATACAAAGCATTTTAAGTTTACCGTTGTGAATCAGGGTAAGGTAAGGAGATGTTTTAAGACAAAAATGACAGAATGCAGCTTTAATGATCTTAAATAATAGGTTTTATTATATGCAATATATACATTTTTTATTTTTATTTTGGGGAGTATGTACGTTTTTTTGTAAGATAATTTATTTTAAAATCATCTTGTCATTTAGTGCGTAGTCAGTTTTTTGAGAGATCCACCCAGCCTTAATGTCATATCTCATTAGTATGAGTTATTTTCCACGCAGCTGAGTTCAGGGTTTGCTTGTGGTTTACTGAGTTAGTGTCAGGGCTGAGAAGATTCAGGGACTTTCTCAGACAGTTCCTGAGCACTGCACGCAGTAGTAGGACAGCGGTCAGGAAATCTCCCCATAGATCAGAGACAGGTCAGTTTACCTCCTGCTTCTGAGCACTGTGGCACGCTAAGCATGCTCTGCTTACTGCGCCGACCCGGCAGCTTTCACAGCTAGTGACAGTGTTCGTTATTTCAGCAGAGAGAAGACAGGAGAAGACAAAAGCAGCTTGTTTCTCAGGTCAGCAGCTCTCTGTCTTAGGTCAGACTTGTAGTGTCTTATGCTTCTGTTTATTGTCATGTAAACAGTAACAAGATCTTAAGTAGATAAATCCATATCTAATGGAAACAGCAGTTTTGTTTACATACAGTACAGTCACTTCATTAAATGAGGTGCTGAATGTGGCTATCGATTTGCTTTTTAGATGACGACAGCGAGCCCATCCTGGGACTGTGGTTTGAGGAGACCATTTCTCCTAGTAAGGAGAAGGTGGCACCTCCACCACCCCCTCCTCTGCCACCTCTGGAAACATCACCGAGACTCAAGAGCCCCAGCAAGCTTAACACAGCAGAGAACGGAAACATCCTGGCTAGTCGCAAAGACCCGGAGTTGGTGAGGCGTATTACTGTTTGTTATGGTTGACTTTATGTAAAACCCATGCATTAGTTAAAAATAACCAGGAATCATCTGGTAAATTGTTCATGAAGTAAATGGGACATGTTTTTTTTCCCCAGTTTTTGAGTCTGGCCTCTAGCATTCTCAACTTCATCACCACCTCCATGCTCAAGTCCAGGAACAACTTCATTCGCAACTACTTGAGCGTGTCGCTCACAGAGCAGCACATGGCCACCCTTGCCAGCATCATCAAAGACGTAGACAAAGATGTTAAAGGTCAGAAAAAACATGACCAGCACACTAGTCCATTCCTTTGAAGTAAATTCAACCTATTAATGTGTTAATGGATTGACTTGACATCTTGTGTTGTTTCCAGGTTCCTCTGATGAAGAGTTTGCTTCAGCCTTGTATCATTTTAATCATTCTTTGGTGACATCAGATCTTCCCTCACCAACCCTACAGGTAACCAGTGAATAAGCTTTAAACGTAACATACATAAAAGGGATAGTTACCCCAGAATTGAAAATTCTATCATTTCCTAACCCTCACATTTCAAACCTGTATGATTTTCTTTCTTCTGCAGAACACAAAATGTTTTGAAGAATGTTGGAAACCAAACAACATTGACACCCCATTGACTTCCATTGTATGAACACAAAACCAATGCAAGTCAATGGGTACCACCGTTGTTCGGTTACCAAACATTCTTTAAAATATCTTCTTTTGTGTTCTGCTGGAGAAAGAAAGCCATTCAGGTTTGAAATGACAAGAGGGTGAGTAAATGGTGACAGAATATACATTTTTTGGTGAGCTATCCCTTTAAGTGCAATCATTTTCAGGTATGTGATGCTTTCTGTTCTGTACCTCTTGTCTTCAGAACACTCTTCTGCAGCAGTTGGGTGTTGCTCCCTTTTCGGAGGGTCTATGGCCCATGTACATCCACCCACAGTCGCTCTCAGTGCTCTCAAGGTTACTGCTGATCTGGCAGCATAAAGCCAGCCAGCAGGGGGAGCCTGACGTGCCCGAGTGCATGAAAGTCTGGGAGAGGTAAGACCTTCATTCTTGCGGTCTTGGCATTTTAATAATACTCAAAACTCCTCATGAAGAATCATTCCTTATTTGCTTTCTTCACCTTACATTATGGATTAGCTTATAAGACCCTGCAGCTAGCAGCCATCAGATTCATCCTCAATCTGTTTTTATCAGGTTCATAGGCACGCTAAAGCAGCACACACTGCAAGGAGCAGTGTCTGCCGATGAGGATCTTAACGTGGAGCACCTCCAGCTGCTTCTGCTCATCTTCCACAACTTCTCAGAGAAGGGCCGCCGCACCGTCCTCACTCTCTGCATGCAATCCATCGCTGAGGTCGCAGGTCATTCGGAGTCCCAGCTTCAAGCCGTACCCCTCAATCTGGCACGCATCTTGCTCGTCTTCGACTACCTGCTTCATCAATACTCAAAGGCTCCCATATACATGTTCGAGCAGGTATGAAACTAGCTCCTTGATATCTTTCATACTGAGATGCCACTGTAACTTGTGATGTTGACTATACTCTGTTTGCACACTCAGGTCCAGTATAATCTTCTGACTCCCCTTGCATCCGGGGCCACTTCTGGACAAGAGGGTGGAAAGAGAGGTGCTGTGCCACTTTATTATGGTTTTAAAGAAGTGGAGGAGAACTGGGCCAAGCACTGCTCGTCAGGTAGGAGTAAGTCAACCCTCTTTTATTTCTCTCCGTTCTGCCTTTGATATCGATATTAACTGTATAAAGCATTTCTAATGCAAAGCAAGTGGTATAATTGTGTTTGTCTTTGCCTTTGTTTAGATTCCACAGTGCAGCCAAAATTCTACTGCGTCTTGTCTCCTGAAGCTTCAGAGGATGACAGGAGTCGACTTGACACTAAGGTAAAGTCATACATGTACACAATATTAAAACCATCTGAGCTTCTACGCACCTACATGAGGAAAGTTAATGTGGGCTTTACAAACTGTTGTTTCAGGTCTTCCAAGTGCTGTTCGACGGTGTCGTGAAATATGATGATTTGTACACAGCTTTGATTTCCCTGCTGGCTGCGGGATCACGTTTTGATACAGCGAGACGACAGGAGAACAAACCCATCACCCCGGTGGTGAGTTCAGACATTCAGCAATTTTCATCATCATTCACAGTGCCCATAAAAAATACTTTTTGTGTAAGGTTTTGGCTGGTTGCCCTAAATGTTACTTTCAATGTCTGCTACAGGAAGCATGTTTCTTGCAGTACTACTTCCTGGTTCTGTGGAAGATTCTGGGAGTCCTGCCACCCTCAAAGGCCTATATTGAGCAGCTTAAGAGCGGCAACAGTGATCCCAGCGAGAGCGACATCTTACACACCCTGAGGTGGTCATCAAGGTTACGAGTCAGCACTTATGTCAACTGGATCAAGGTTGGACTTTTTTTGTTGTAAGACAAAGTGACAAGTTGCTTTGATTTCAGGCCATTTACGTTTCAACTGTCTTTCATCAGGAACATTTAGTGAAGCAGGGAATGAAAGCGGATCACGCCATGTCTCTGATCGAACTAGCGTCTGCCAAATGCAGTGCAGTGAAATATGATGTGGAGCTCGCAGAGGAATACATCGGCAGACAGGTACAGTGTCACAGTAGCTATAACCAGCTCATATTGATTTGTCTACAGTGTTGCATCATGGGTGGTAAATGACGGCATCAATTATTTTTCTACATAGATTTCGTCATTTTCCTCTGTGGACCCCAGCAGCATCCTACCTCTTCACCAAGTCCCCTCTCTACAAACCATCTACACGTTGGATGCTGTGATTTCCAAAGTGCAGGTGTCCTTAGATGAGCATTTCTCCAAAGTAGCTGCTGACACAGACCCACAGAAAGGCTCAGATATCACCAAAAACCTTCTTCCCGCTACACTGCAGCTTATTGACGTTTACACAGCTTTCACTAGGTTTGTTGCCAATTCCTTGAGTAAAATTACCAAATGCTTAAATGGAACTGCCTTTCACTTTTTTTCTAACTGATGATCCTGTGTTTGCTTAGGTCGTATCTGCTGATGAGTCTACCTGAGGAAGGAGAGAACAAGCCCACCGAAGCTAAACTCCAGGGTTATGCTGCTGTTTTGTCCATCGGATCTACTCGCTGCAAAGCCAACATGCTCGGTATGTTTTTTTTGCTCTCTCTTGTCCTTTATGTATTTGAATAAATGTCTACCTTGTTGTTGTGTTGATTTAATCCTGGTTTTGGCAATCATTCAGGTCAAAGTGTGATGCAGAATCTGCCTTTAGCTGTCCAGACACTCTGTGAAAAATGGAACAACATTCACACTAACGAATTCCCTAACATTGGCTCATGGGTGAGCATGCTTTTTCTTTAGCTCTTGTCTAAACCTACATCTCAGAACTTCACATTAACACTGATCTATTTTTGCACCCACAGCGGAACGCATTTGCCAACGACACCATCCCATCAGAAAGCTACATTAGTGCCATCCAGGCGGCTCATCTGTGCACCCTCAGCAACCAAACTCTGCCCTTAGCGTCCTCTCTCAAACACATTCTGCTGTCGTTGGTGCGCCTTACCGGAGATCTCATTGTGTAAGTCTTAAGCCATAGCTAGAAACAGACAAATTTAAATGGAATGAACTGGTGATAAATGCTAATGATTGTGTTAACCTTTAGCACAGAGGAGCTGAACAGTCCACATGTAATCCGCACGCTTCTGCCCCTGCTGCTGGAGAGCAGCACAGAGAGTGTGGCAGAGATCTGCAGCACCTCACTGGAGAGAATCTTGGGCCCTGCCGAGTCGGATGCTTTCCTTGCTCTAGTCTACGAACGTCTCGTCACAGGCTGTTACAACATCATCGCCAACCACTCTGACCCCAACAGGTAAGACCATGTTGATGTCAAGCAAACCTGTCTGCATTGTGTTTGTGCTCTGAAAGAAGAGTGAATAATGTTGTTTCTCTTATTAGTGGTCTGAATGAGTCAATTCTTGAAGAATGCCTGCAGTACCTTGAGAAACAGCTGGAAAGCAGTCAGGTCCGCAAAGCTATGGAAGAATTCTTTTCATTTAGGTACATCCTGCTTTTGTAATTTTTCGACATTGCTAGGAAACATTTAGCATATTTGCTTACACTTAAACATCTGTATTTGTTTTGCCTTGTAGTGGAGAACTGGTTCAGATCATGATGGCCACTGCCAATGAAAATCTATCTGCAAAGTTCTGCAACCGGGTTCTGAAATTCTTCACTAAACTCTTTCAGCTCAGTAAGTATCCCGCTACCATTTTGTACATCCTATCAAACATATTTCATCTTGTCTTCCTCTCACACGTCCCATCTGTGTTCATACTTCAGCGGAAAAAAGCCCCAATCCCAGCCTTTTGTGCCTGTGCGGCTCGCTGGCCCAGCTGGCTTGTGTTGAGCCCACAAGGCTTCAAGCCTGGCTCAGGCGCATGACCGCCTCCCCTCCCAAAGACTCCGACCAGCTGGACACGGTACAGGAGAACAGGCAGCTCCTGCAACTCCTCACCTCCTACATCGTCCGTGACAACAGCCAGGTCGGCGAGGGCGTCTGCACTGTGCTCCTGAGCACACTTGTCCCCATGGCAACAGAGATGCTGGCCAGTGGCGATGGGGCGGGTTTCCCAGAGCTCATGGTCATCATGGCTACGCTAGCGAGCGCAGGGCAGGGAGCCGGGCATCTCCAACTACACAGAGCTGCTATTGATTGGCTCACAAGATGGTGAGTGACCAACATTTGAGAGATTTATTGGTTTTAACTGTCTTTTCAATTGAAATGTACCCTTTTCACTTTTCTTTCAGTAAAAAATACTTGTATCAGAAAAACGTTGTGGAAAAAGTTTCCGCCAATGTGTCCCAAGGCAAGGTAGGGTATTGTTTCTGCTCTGTGGTTTACACATTTTGAATTTGATTTGGTCAGATCGATGATGGAACCTTTTTGTTTGCAGCATGCCAGCATGTTGGAGTGCACCTGCCACATCATTTCCTATCTAGCGGATGTGATGAACGCTTTGCGGCAGAGCAGTGGCCAGGGTTCATCCCAGCTTCTGATGGAGGGAGAGGAGAAGGCCATTGAGGTGGACTCTGATTGGGTGGAGGAGCTGGCTGTGGAGGAAGAAGACTCGCAGGCTGAGGATTCGGTTAGCAGATTCTCTCCCTTTTAAAATGAGATATTGTCATTTGCACTCTTTAAATCTCATTCCTGTTTATATCCAAATTCATCACGTTTTGCCAAATGCATTTGGATATTCAATGCGGCAACTCCTGAGTATATTTGTGTTTTAGGATGAGGATTCGCTCTGCAATAAGTTATGCACCTTCACCATCACCCAAAAGGAATTCATGAACCAGCACTGGTAAATAGATCAACCTGGCCTTCCTTTGCTATGAAACACGGAAGCGTTCTGAAGATGAGCCTTAATCGCGCTGCTCTTGCCCGTACAGGTATCACTGTCACACTTGTAAGATGGTGGATGGGGTAGGTGTGTGCACAGTGTGTGCCAAGGTCTGTCACAAAGACCATGAGATCTCCTATGCCAAATACGGCTCTTTCTTCTGTGACTGCGGGGCCAAGGAGGATGGCAGCTGCCAGGTGAGACCGAATACTTCAGGTCATCATGGGAAAAGAGCAACCGCGGTAACTTTGGCTTGCAAATCATTTATCATTGACCGCCATTAGCCCACTCAAATTCTCCCTCAATTCATCAACATTAATCTTTTTCTGGTAGTAATATTTCTTGAGATGAATCTTTTATTTGTGTATATCATTAAGACCTGATTAAATTGTAATTTATAATCTTCATCTTTATTGTAATAGAATTTCCTCAACATTTCCTACACATTTCAACATTTAGGCCATATTCACTCATGCATGTCTCCTTGATGGAATCTCAAAGCATGTAACTCAATCAAATTTGACCCCCTCTTCCCTTTGGTGCCCCTGCATAAACATCCTTTAAATTAAATCTAACCAACGGCACAAGTCCCTCATCCCTGATCCCGGTTCTTCACTCTGTGTCACAGGCTTTAGTCAAACGAAGTCCCAGCAGTGGAATGAGCTCCACCATGAAGGAGTCTTCAGCCTTCCAAAGTGAGCTGCGCATGCCCGAGAGTGCCATCCGCCACCAGAGCGCCTCGCCTGCCGACAAGGGTAAAGTCACCATCTGCGATGGCAAGAACAGTGATGATGAGAAACCCAAGAAGAGCAGCGTGTGCAAAAACATTGAGGGCTGCAGAGAGGACCTGCTTGTGCAAGTTGTAAGAGAACTTAATTTGCCTATTTTGCTGATGAACATTTAAATGTTTGTTCACGATGCCTTATTGCTCTTGTTTTGAAGGCGAGTTCCTCCACAGCAGCTCTGGTGCTGGAGTTGCTTATTTTCTTGATGGATGCCATTCAGACCAACTTCCAGCAGGCATCTGCGGTGGGCAGCAGCAGCCGAGCTCAACACGCTCTCAATGAACTGCACACTCAAGACAAAACCGTGGAAATGACAGATCAGCTCATGGTATGAACTGAAGTACTCTGAGATGTATCTCATACATTTTTTAAATAGCCTAGGATTGCAGACACTCACTAAAATGTGTTGTTTTGTTGTTCTTCCAGGTTCCCACGCTGGGCTCACAGGAGGGAGCTTTTGAGAATGTAAGGATGAACTACAGCGGAGATCAAGGACAGACCATCCGCCAGCTCATCAGTGCTCATGTCCTGCGCCGGGTGGCCATGTGTGTGCTTTCATCCCCTCATGGACGCAGACAGCATCTCGCCGTCAGCCACGAGAAGGGAAAGGTAATTTAGACAAACACTAGCTTACATTTATATTTCACATACTGGAACTGAATAGAATTGGTTTTATAAAAACATTTCTCCTTTCGTGTCACTTGTGATTTTGCAGATCACAGTTTTGCAGTTGTCTGCGCTGTTAAAGCAGGCCGACTCAAGTAAAAGAAAACTGACTCTGACACGACTGGCCTCAGCCCCTGTTCCCTTCACTGTGCTCAGCCTAACTGGAAATCCCTGTAATGAGGACTATCTAGCAGTGTGTGGACTTAAGGTAACACATGTAGACACATCTGCATAGACTGTTGAGTTTTGGGACGGGACAGATACAGGTATTGGTATGAGATGATAATTTCTCTGTGCTTTTTATCCACAGGATTGTCACGTTCTGACGTTCAGCAGCACTGGCTCTGTGTCGGATCACCTGGTCCTGCATCCTCAGCTCGCAACTGGAAACTTTATCATCAAAGCCATATGGCTGCCTGGATCTCAGACTGAATTGGCCATCATCACTGCTGATTTTGTCAAGGTAAACTGTTTTGCTTGTTGTGAAGAGCTTACATTTTGAATTTAGGTTCTCACTGTGTATATTGGATATAAACAATGTTTTAGCAACCATTTAGGAACACAGTAAAAATTTGCTCAAAACACCTTAGCAACTTGATCGCAATTTTTTGGCAACCACACACACCCTATTGGCATAGTGGGGTGTGCCGTTTTTATGGCCAAGTGTTACTCTGTTATTCTTTAAAAATGAAAAAAAAAATTAATTGTACACTGAAAAAAAAACATGTCATAAGGAATGCTAAATATCATCAGGTGTCTTTTCTTTTATACATAATGTCCTTTACCTATAGATCTATGACTTATCTGTGGACGCCCTGAGCCCTATGTACTACTTCCTGCTGCCAAGCTCAAAGATCAGAGACGCCACTTTCCTGTTCAATGAGGAAGGTAAAAACATCATCGTGATCATGTCCTCAGCTGGCTACATGTACGCTCAGATTATGGATGAGACCAGCAGTGCCCAGCACGGCCCCTTTTACGTCACCAACGTTTTGGAGATCAACCACGATGACTTAAAGGTTCTTACAGTGTTCTTTTTTCATAGAATCAGTTAAGCCAGTAGCTTGAAATGGATTGATTTAAGGCTGGCTGCGGACTGAGCCTGTCATGTTTTCTTCCACAGGACAGTAATGGGCAGGTGGCTGGAGGTGGAGTTTCAGTGTATTACTCCCACGTCCTGCAGATGCTCTTCTTCAGCTATAGCCAGGGCAAGTCATTCGCCGCCACAGTGAGTCGCAGCAGCCTGGAAACCCAGAGACTCTTCACCATCAATGTTAAAGGGTAAAATGCAATTCTGCATTCGAAAAGAAGCATTTGATCATCTTACTTTGGTTGAATTTGACCTTAACTGTGTTTTGCTTTGTTGTTTTCCTGCATGTGCAGTTCGAATGGAGGCAGTAAAACATCTCCTGCACTTTGTCAGTGGTCAGAAGTGATGAACCATCCAGGTCTGGTGTGCTGTGTCCAGCAGACCACCGGAATTCCTCTGGTCATCATGGTAAAGCCAGACACGTTCCTCATCCAGGAAATTAAAACCTTGCCTGCAAAAGCTAAGGTAAGTTCCTGGTGTTTTTGACTATATTTTTACTTTTATGATACATAACTGTTTATTTGTTGCCTATTGAATAAATTCCTAAGGTATCAGTTTTGTGTAATACAAAGATTACAAGAGACCAGTGTTTAGTTCTTAAGCTAAAATTCTAGCATGCTCAAATAAGCCTCTCTGCCCCTCAGATTCAAGACATGGTTGCAATCCGTCACACTGCAAGCAACGAGCAGCAGCGCACCACCATGATCCTGCTCTGTGAAGACGGCAGCCTGCGTATCTACATGGCCAACGTGGAGAACACATCCTATTGGCTGCAGCCCTCCCTTCAACCCAGCAGCGTCATCAGCATTATGAAACCTGTCCGTAAACGCAAGACAGCAACTGCTAGTAAGTCACTTGGATTAATGTATTTCTATTTAATTAAATTCACTTACAGTAGTTTTGTCAGTATCTGTGTTCCCTGGGAGTGAACCCGTGACCTTGGCGTTGCAAGCACTAAGCTTTACTAGTTGAGCCAGTAAAAGCTACACCCTAACCCTAACTGTTAAGAGTTGATTATGGAATATGCCATATTTATGCCTTTTTTTTCTTTTTCATCTCAGCCACACGGACATCCAGTCAGGTCACCTTCCCTGTGGACTTTTTCGAGCACAATCAGCAGCTTACAGAGGTGGAGTTTGGAGGCAATGATCTCCTGCAGGTCTACAATGGCCAGCAGATTAAACATCGCCTGAACTCTACAGGGATGTATGTGGCCAACACCAAGGTAACACAATAAATTACAATTAGGAAATAATCTTCAATGAACATCAACATTTCATTTACTCAGCTTTTGTGAATTTGTGCTGGTTCTCTTCGACAGCCTGGAGGGTTCACGGTGGAAGTAGTGAACAATAACAACGCAATGGTGATGACCGGAATGAGGGTTCAGATTGGCACTCAGGCCATTGAGCGTGCTCCCTCCTACATCGAGATCTTTGGACGCACCATGCAGTTGAACCTGACACGCTCTCGCTGGTTTGACTTCCCATTCACCCGTGAGGAAGCCCTGCAGGCTGACAAAAAGCTCCCCATATTCAGTAAGAAGCCAATACACAGTATACTCAGTATTGTAATAACTGGCTTGTGTAAGAACAGTGTATATTTATCTGCAATAATAACCTCAAGTGTCTGAGCATAACTGTGCATTCACACCACAAGCAACTCTGTCACTGGGCTTTGCTAGTCTCTTGCTACAAAGTCGCTGGAAGGCGTTCCTAGCTTTGGTTGCTGTAGTAACAGTTATAAACAAACTGCAGTAACTGATGGTAGATGGATGACGTAAGAACCTCTGCTATTTACTGCTATTGCTAGTCGGTCCCAAAAGTCGCTCGTTTTTGCATAAAGTTGAGCAACTCTGTGGGTCGCTAGACACGCCCATTTTCTGTCGCCGGCTCTCTATTGAAATGAATGACATCGTGTCGCTTTGTCGCTCTGTGTCGCTGGCGGTGTGAACGTGCAGTAAGACTTCACATCAAAATGAGACAATTCTGATTTCTTCCTTTTGACTTGTGTTTCAGTTGGTGCTTCAGTCGACCCAGCTGGCGTCACCATGCTAGACTCCATTAAGATTTATGGTAAAACCAAAGAGCAGTTTGGATGGCCAGATGAGCCCCCAGAAGACTTCCCTTCAGCCCCAGTCAACAATGTGTGTAGCCCCAACCTCAACCAGGGCAACGGCATTGGAGACAGTGATGTCACCAGCCCCATCGCAACAAGCGGCACTGTTCTAGAGAGGTACACCTGTGTGCTCATATTTCTGTCTATTTCAATTTACAAACACAAGCAGGCATTCTGTCAATCTTATATATTTTTACATATATATTTATTTAACTTCATGCTAACTTCTATCACATCTTCATTTCACGTAATTCATCAATTCTGTTTTGTTGTCTTAAGACGTTGCCGTAATTAATGGCAAATATCGTAACTGAAGCGCAGTGGAGAGAGGGTGTGCGTGACGTGTTTAGTGCATGGCTGCCGTCATAATGACTTCATACTTGCATGCTGACGTTTCCTGTGTTTGACATACAAATCATTTTTACACGTTTCTTTTCTGTGATCCTCACACATTTTTCTTTTTCTTTGCTCCCTAAAACAATAAAAAAAGTTCTGAAACTGAGTCCTTATCAACCTTGGACCGGTTAGTAATCGCCCTTTTTCTGCTTGTGTGCATGATGGTTTGTGTGTGGGTGTGTGAGTGAAAGCAGACAGACTGAGCTTGCTCTGGTGTAGAACATGCAGGACAAAGTGATTTTTAATCACATAGGTGGCTTTGATAATGTGTTATGGTTTGATGATGCTTTGGGAATGGTGTAGAATTGAAGTTTTCATATGGAATGATTATTTGGAATATACCATGTCATGTGTTGCCTTCCCTAACTGTTGTCTGATGTTTAGGTTGGTGGTCAGCTCGCTGGAAGCTCTTGAGAGCTGCTTTGCTGTGGGTTCGCCCAATGAAAAGGCAAGGACAAGTACTTCCAACAGTTTTGATCTAAGAATAGTCCAGTTTCATTGCTCCTGACTACTGCGATTTTGATATTTGCTAAAGTTGATATGTTTGTTTCTTATTAAAAATCTTTAGGAGAAAAATAAGGCTGCAGCTTTAGAGCTGGCAACCCTCCTGCTGTCCATTCCCACCCCACCTGGAGTACAGCAGCAGACCAAAGGTCTCCTGGCCAGCCTGCACACCAGCCGCACAGCCTACCACAACCACAAGGTACACACACAATCCTCACGGCACTATTAGTAAAACCACCGTCTGTAAGTCTGTACGATTTTTTGCTTACTGGAGGTTTTTCTGGGTATAGGATCAGTCTCTGTTGAGCAACGCTGTACAGTGTCTGAACAGCTGCAGTAAAGAAGGGAAGGAACTAGACCCTGACGTGTTCCAGAGGCTGGTCATCACAGCCCGCTCTATCGCCATTATGAGACCCAACAACCTCGTGCACTTCACCGAGTCCAGACTTCCTCAGACAGACACAGGTACACAAGCTTTTACGCTACATTTGCAGAAAACATTACAGTCTGTTTCTACACAGTGATGATGGTTGTTTTTCCTCGTTTAGATACAGGTGATGATAGGAAGGATGGACTAAAACAAGCAAATACCGAAAGCTGTAGCTTCATCATGCAACTGGTCACCAACTTCTGGAAGCTTCATGCTCTCAAACCTAAGAATGCCTTTTTGGCTCCAGCCTGTTTGCCAGGTACTCTATCAAGAGTACCAATGTTGGTTTGAAGCACAATAGGAATTCATGGTCTGATTGACAACTTTTGTTGTTCCTTAAGGTCTAACCCACATGGAAGCCACAGTCAATGCTCTGGTAGACATCATTCATGGTTACTGCACCTGTGAGCTGGACTACATCAACGTGGCATCCAAAATCTACATGCAGATGCTGCTCTGCCCTGTAAGTATCGCATCGCATGAGCAAGTGATCAATCTCAAAACGCGTTTTGACAAAATAACTTTGTTTTCTCCAGGACACCTCTGTGAGCTTTGCTTGCAAACAGGCTCTTATAAGAGTCCTGAGGCCGAGAAACAAACGCAGACATGTGACGCTGCCTTCTCCCCCACGATCCAACACACCCATGGGTAAGAACGGCATCTTTCAGCATTATGCTTAGCTTTCTCATGTTTAGAAAAGATGCATTTAGAGCTGCTGTTTGGATGTTCTAGGAGATAAAGATGATGACGACGATGATGATGCTGACGAGAAGATGCAACCTTCCAACATGACTGGAGGAGAAGGTGGCAGGCAAGAGAGTCAAGAACAAAATGAGGTGGACCACGGAGACTTTGAGATGGTGGTGAGATTCGCCCAAGGAGCAACCCATATGTGTGCAGTTTTAAGTGTGAAGGAAGGCGGTTGTTATGTAATCCTCTTCTCTCTGTTTGTCTCACAGTCTGAGTCCATGGTTCTAGAGACAGCAGAGAATGTAAACAATGGGAACCCTTCTCCTCTGGAAGCTCTGCTGGCAGGTGCGGAGGGTTTCCCACCCATGCTGGACATCCCCCCGGACGCCGATGATGAGACCATGGTGGAGCTGGCTATAGCTCTCAGTCTGCAACAAGACCAGCAAGGTCACTGTTACATCCACATTAATAATTAATTATATGGGATTTGTGACGGTGTTTGTGCATCGCTGATCTCTGATGTGAGTGTATGTGATTTTACAGGCAGCAGCAGCAGTGCTCTGGGTCTGCAGAGTTTGGGTTTGTCTGGTCAGGCCCCCAGCTCCTCATCACTGGATGCAGGAACCCTATCAGACACCACTGCATCAGGTAACTGCACCCATCTTTTCACTGTCATTACTGCATGCTCATGTAGTTGCCATTTCTCCTCTTTCTAACCAGGCAAAATGTAGTGTTTTGTTTCTTCGCTGCTCAAATCACAGCATCAGAACATATAGTAATGGCATTTGTGCAGTTTTTGTCCCCCCACGTTAGATTAAACCAAAATATGATGCATATGATACAAAATGGACAAATGACTAAAAAATGACTTTTGAGGTTTTTATTAGACCAAATTATTTGTTGAAAAGACAAATTACAGCATATAAGGAAATGCGTAGAAAAACAAAAAGGATTGACTACAATTATATAAGTTAATAATATTTGTTGATTCTCTTTTATAGTAATATTTTGTAGTCATTCTCCTGGGCCTACAACATAAGTTGTATTTTTTTCCCCAAGCCTCCTTACATTTTTCTCAAAATTGAGCTTGAGTTTATTCTCAAAACACACCAATGTGCACCAACATGCATACAAAAGTTTTAATTCATCTTTAATAATGTATTTGAATAAAGGGCAAATATGTCAATTGTGCAAAAATTGGCCACTACTGTATTTGATATTCATCATGCATTTGTCAAGCATTTTGATTCAGTGAGATTTCACTGTGGGTAAACAACCCAGTGTTGTGTAATGAAAATTAAAGCTAAGTGACTAACAAAACAACTTGTCACGTCTGGCTTATACAGAACTCTTTTGCATGGAAAATTATGGGTTGAAGAGATTTATGGATGTTCTTTTGTTAAGCCATATGTGGTTAGAACACAGTGTTCAGTCATACAACATTCCTTCTGTCATCCTGCTGGTTGAAAGGGGAAATTTCACCTCCTCAACCAGCATAAACTAAACTATATATTATTTCTAACTCATCATCATTTGGTCTACCAATTACAACTATTTTCAATATTATGGCTGTTTCTGTGTGTATGTATATTGTTTGTTTGCACCTTTAGAAAACCCCCCTTAGCAAAGCCTGCTGTTTTTTTCCTGTAACAGCTCTGGTTATGCTTTCAGCCCCAGCCTCGGATGATGAGGGGAGCACAGCGGCCACAGACGGCTCCACGCTGCGCACCTCTCCTGCCGAGCACGGGGGCAGCGTTGGTTCTGAGAGCGGAGGAAGCGCCATCGACTCAGTCGCTGGAGAACACAACGGTAAGACCAATGGTTACAATATGAGTTTAAAACCATGTTTACATAGATTGTTTGTTTCATGTATTTTTGATCTCTTTTGTTTTAGTGTCTGGCCGCAGCAGTGCATACGGAGATACGACCGTTGAAGGTCACCCTGCTGGACCAGGCAGTGTGAGCTCCAGCACTGGAGCCATCAGCACCACTACAGCCCAGCATGAAGGAGACGGATCTGAAGGAGAGGCGGAAACAGAGGGTGACATCCACACCAGCAACAGGTTTGTATGAGATGAACAGATAGCTCTGGTCCCTGATGCTGATTTGTTAATAGGGATGGTTTAATCACAATAAAAGCACAGCTATAAAAATATTTTTAATATGTGTCTTTAAACACTTTCCAGGTTGCACATGGTGCGTCTGATGCTGTTGGAGCGTCTCCTGCAGCATCTTCCCCAGCTTCACACTGTGGGGGGAGTTCAAGCCATCCCCTACATGCAGGTCATCCTCATGCTGACCACAGATCTGGACGGAGAGGATGAAAAGGACAAGGGAGCTCTGGACGACCTGCTGGCCCAGCTCATCGCTGAGCTCGGCATGCACAAGAAGGTAAAATAACACCAGCACACCAGCTGTTTCTATGCAGTTATTTGGAGTAATTGTGTGTTGACCTAGTTATGTTTGGCCTTCCAGGATGTTTCAAAGAAGAATGAGCGGAGTGCCATCAATGAGGTGCACCTGGTCATCATGAGACTTCTCAGTGTCTTCATGTCCCGCACCAAATCTGGCTCAAAGTCCTCCTCTGAGGTAACTGTGTATTTTATTTGCATACTGAACATACTGGGATGTGGGTCTTAAAGGCATAGTTCACCCAAAAATAGAAATCTGTCATAATTTACTCACCCTCTTGTCATTTCAAACCTGTATGACTGACTTTTTGTCTTCAGAACACAAAAGAAGATATTTTAAAGAATATTGGTAAATGAAAACCATTGGTCCCCATTGACTCACATTGGTTTTGTGTCCATACAGTAGTCTGTTTTGCAAAATCTAGCTTTAGATTATTCTGTTTTGTTCAATCCTTCCTTCAGGAAATGAAAATCCAACTAATCTGTTATATTGTTGTTTACATGCTACTACCATGTTAAAGTTTGCGAGCGAGCATGACAACATGATATAATTTCTCTCATTTTATTTTTGTTCGCCAGTCGTCTTCTCTCATCTCCAATGCGACAGCCACAGCTCTGCTCAGCATGGGAGCAATAGACTACTGCCTGCATGTGCTCAAATCCCTGCTTGAGTTCTGGAAGACCCAGCAGGGTGATGAGGAGCCGACAGCCACCAGTCAACTCCTCAAACCCCACACCTCTTCTTCCACCCCAGACATGAGCCCTTTCTTCCTGCGTCAGTATGTCAAGGTACGATGCCAGATTTTGATCACTCTTACTCAAGCATTATGGTGGGTGAGGATTGGTCATCGTCATGAAATGATTTATGTGGGTGTGTTCCTCAGGGCCATGCTGCTGATGTGTTTGAAGCTTATTCTCAACTCCTCACCGAGATGGTCTTACGCCTGCCGTACCAAATCAAGAAAATCGCAGACGCTAATCCCCGTATCCCACCGCCGATCTTTGATCATTCCTGGTTCTACTTCCTGTCAGAGGTAATAATGCATTTATGTTGTGTCCCTAATGGAAGACATTCATTCAGTGTTTGAGTTATCCATGAAGTATTTATCATGAGTCAACCACCTTCCTTCTAGTATCTAATGATCCAGCAGACGCCGTTTGTACGGCGACAAGTACGAAAGCTTCTGCTCTTCATATGTGGCTCCAAGGAGAAGTACCGTCAGCTCCGAGACCTCCACACGCTTGACTCCCACATGCGTGGCATCAAAAAGCTTCTGGAGGAGCAGGGTATCTTTCTGAGAGGAGGAATCGTCACGGCAACATCTGGATCTGCTCTGCAGTATGACACGCTCATTAGTCTGGTGAGTAACAGTTTACCTGATTTCAACTTTTCTCAGTTCACATTTTGTAACTGGTTTCCTTTTTTTTTAACAGATGGAGCACCTTAAAGCTTGTGCTGAAATCGCCACTCAGAGAACAGTCAACTGGCAGAAGTTCTGCATGAAGGACGACTGTAAGTGTACAATGAGCGTTATGTATTATTTACTTGTGAGTAGTTGATGATGATGCAAATTTCATAGAAAAGTTTTTTTAGTTATGATAGTAGCCCTAAACGGACAAACTGCTCTAAAGAGCGTGTTTCTTAAATATGTTATCTCCTTCGGCAAAGAAGCGAAAATGTGACAACAGCTGCCATAGTGCTTTGCAAGTGAGGGGTGAGCCGTTGGTTGCAATTTGCAACTTCACCACTAGATGCTGCTAAAATCGCCATGTTGCTCCTTTAAATATCTGTGTTGAAATTTCTTAGACTAGAGTTTGAAATTCATTGGTCAAGTTGTGAGAACCCTTGTAAGTTTTTTTTATTTTTCACAGTGGTCCTAATGGTGCTCTTTCTGTCTCTTGTTACCTGTAGCAGTGCTGTACTTTCTTCTTCAAGTGAGTTTCCTGGTAGATGAGGGTGTTTCTCCAGTCCTGCTCCAGCTGCTCTCCTGTGCTCTGTGTGGCAGTAAAGTCATGGCAGCATCCTCTGGAGCCTCCAGTGGTGGTTCAGGAACATCTCAACCCTCCCAGAGCAAATCCTCCAGCAAGAAGAGCAAGAAAGAGGACAAGGAAAAAGACAAAGAAGGTTAGTTTGATTTTCATTAAGTCTATCCACTTCACACTTCTTCATTTCAATAGTTAAAGAATAAAAAGCATTTTAATTAAGATTATTTTTGTGGTGTTTCTTGCAGGAGATGGAGCTGGCAGTCAGGAGGATCAGCTGTGCACAGCTCTGGTCAGTCAGCTTAACAAGTTTGCAGATAAGGAGACACTTATTCAGTTCCTGCGCTGCTTCCTGTTGGAGTCCAACTCTTCATCTGTGCGCTGGCAAGCCCACTGCCTCGCTCTACATATCTACAGGTGCATGTCTGCAGCACACTTTCTAACCACATCCAGTACTTTCGGATAAAATGCTCTAGTTTTTCTTTTTAGTCCGATTCTTACTAACGTATACTGACTTTACCTCAGGAACTCAAATAAGTCACAACAGGAGTTGCTGCTGGATCTGATGTGGGCCATCTGGCCAGAACTGCCCGCTTATGGGCGTAAAGCAGCTCAGTTTGTAGACCTGCTCGGATACTTCTCCCTTAAAACACCTCAGACAGAAAAGAAGGTACTGTCATGATGTCTGATAGAGAAGTCCTATTTTATGTTATTTATGTTTCTCAATTGGGATTGCTGTTCACTGAGTTTGCATTAAAAATGCTTCATTGCTTTCCTACGGTTCTTCAACATTCCTAGCTGAAGGAATATTCTCAAAAGGCGGTTGAGATTCTGAGGACACAGAACCACATCCTGACCAACCATCCCAATTCAAACATATACAAGTGAGTATATGTCCTTACCAAACTAAGGTGGTGTTTATATTAGTGCGTTTTAAAACAAAAACGGAGTTTTAAAACAGAAACGATCTTCGTTTACACCAGCGTTTTAGAAAAAATCTGTTTACACTAACATACCGAAAACGCATGTCATGTGACTATTTAGACACGCTGGGCATGCGCACACAAATGTAAACAGTTGTATGCGCATACATACAAGTTGTTTGTTGATGACAGTTGACATTGCAGTACTGAGAGCAAAAGTATTAAAAATATACGGCTCTCGATTCTCTCTTGCAGTGCTGTGATGTCAGGTAGCGTAATGGATCATATGACAAGGGGCTTGACGGCCCAATCAGTGAGCGAATGTGGTTAACCATGCTGCGTATTGTAAAGTCTCAGTTTTCACCCGTTTATACTGAAACCCATAGTTTTCAAACTAAAACGGAGTCTGCAGCGTTTTTTCGGAGGTCGAAAACTCTGGAGTAGTGTAAACGCCAGGCGTAACCGTAGCAAAAGTTATGCGTTTTAAAAGGAAAACGCACTAGTATAAATGCCAACTAAAACATGGAAATCAGGAACCTTTGGTTGCAAAAGTTGAGAACATCTTTGTGAATATTTCCTGTTGCCTCTCTTCAGCACCCTGTCTGGACTGGTGGAATTTGATGGATTTTACCTGGAAAGTGATCCCTGCTTAGTGTGCAACAATCCTGAAGTGCCCTTCTCAGTGAGTGACTCATTGATCAGAATGATTTATAGATGCTTGATGTGGCTGTTGGTTTTAATGTTGGCTTTTTTGTTCTCCGTGCTATCAGAACATCAAACTGTCATCTATCAAAGTGGACACCCGTTACACCACCACACAGCAAGTGGTGAAGCTAATTGGCAGCCACACTATCAGCAAAGTCACAGTGAAGATCGGTGACCTCAAGAGAACCAAGATGGTTCGCACCATCAACCTTTATTACAACAACAGGACCGTACAGGCCATCGTTGAGCTGAAGAACAAGTGAGAATGTTTCTCTATATTGGAAATAAAAGTTTTGTTGATTTTAAAATCCATTCTTAACATTTTTATTGATTTTTATAGACCTGCTCGCTGGCACAAAGCTAAGAAGGTGCAGCTGACCCCTGGACAAACGGAAGTAAAGATTGACCTTCCTCTTCCCATCGTGGCCTCCAACCTTATGATTGAATTCTCTGATTTCTATGAGAACTACCAGGCATCTACGGAGACCTTGCAGTGTCCACGCTGTAGCGCCTCTGTGCCTGCCAACCCAGGAGTGTGCGGAAACTGTGGAGAGAACGTCTATCAGTGCCACAAGTGCAGGTACAATTTAATAGACTTAAAGGGACAGTTCATCCAAAAATGAAAATTCTGTTATCATTTATTCACCCTCTTGTCATTTCAAACCTGTATGACTTTAATTCTTCTGCAGAACACAAAAGAAGATATTTTGAAGGATCTTGGTAACTGAACCGTACCTATTCACTTTGGTTTTGTGTCCATACAATAGAAGTGAATGGGTACCGTCGTTGTTTGGTTACCAACATTCTTCAAACTATCTTCTTTTGTGTTCTGCAGAAGAAAAAAAGTCATACAGGTTTTAAAACAAAGGAGGGTGAGTAAATGATGATAGAATTTTCATTTTTGGATGAACTCTTACTTTAAAAGGTTTGCTATAATGCCTCTGAAATTAGGGCTGTACATAAAACTGTGCTGATTTTTCAGATCCATCAATTATGATGAGAAGGACCCCTTCCTGTGCAACGCCTGTGGTTTCTGTAAATATGCACGATTTGACTTCATGCTTTATGCCAAACCCTGCTGTGCTGTGGATCCTATAGAAAATGAAGAAGACAGGAAAAAGGTTATTAAAACTTAATTTTTAATGATAATGATTACAAAAGCACAAGTAAGTATGTTGACAATTAAAAATATTTATTTCTCCAGGCTGTGACCAACATCAACACACTTTTGGACAAAGCAGATCGGGTGTACCACCAGCTGATGGGCCACCGGCCGCAGCTAGAGAGTCTGCTGTCTAAAGTGAATGAGGCGGCACCTGAGAAACCACAGGTAAGTTACAACTTCTGTTTGCTATTGACCTTCCAGATTCAACTTTCACAAATCGATTACTTTTGACTGTTGCATTCATGTTCTCATGGTCATTTTCAGGATGATACTGGAGCAGGAGCCGGACTGGGCACCTCCACCGCCAGCGTCAATCGATACATTCAACAGCTGGCACAGGAATACAGCGGAGACTGCAAAACTTCATTCGACGAGCTCTCCAAAATCATCCAGGTTAGAAAACACCTCTTTGAATACAAACACCCACCTTGTTTCCATTACAGTCTGTTATAGTCTCTGTATCTTTTCTTTACAAATTCAGAAAGTGCTTGCATCACGTAAGGAGTTGCTGGAGTACGACCTGCAGCAGCGAGAGGCCGCTACCAAATCGTCCCGCACCTCGACCCAACCCACTTTTACAGCCAGCCAGTATCGAGCCCTGTCCGTGCTGGGCTGCGGACACACGTCCTCCACAAAGTGCTACGGCTGTGCATCCGCAGTCACAGGCCACTGCATCACGTTACTACGCGCATTGGCGACCAACACCGCCATCAGGCAGATCCTGGTACTGCAGGGTCTCATCCGAGAGCTTTTTGAGTACAATCTGCGCCGTGGCACAGGAGCCATGAGGGAGGAGGTCCGCCAGCTCGTCTGTTTGCTCACCAGGTATATTTATACACAGAGTAAAACTAAACATGCAGATCTTTAAAGTCAACAATTATAAACTAAAACAGCTTACTGCAGCGCCATACGATTTGTCCAAAGTAAATGTGCTACGTCATGCCCCATTTTCACAATCCTAAACTTCCACATTTAGTCTCTTATTCATGTTTTCTTATTCATGTTTTATGTGTAATATACATACAGGTGTACAATAATATATTATTAATGGATTTAGGAGGAAAAAGAGACAGACAAAATGTCACTTGTCATGGTCCTGGCTATTTCAGACAAATTCCAACATGGAAGAAATATTTATTTTATTACATACATTTATCACATCTGGGTAAAAAACTGTGCACTAGTTTCAGTTTGTTGTCATCTATAGATGTCAAAGATTAAACTCTTTTGTTGTGTGTTTTACAGGGATCATCCAGAGGCCACTCAGCAGATGAATGATCTCATTATTTCCAAGGTGTCAGCCGCCCTAAAGGGACACTGGGCCAACCCTGATCTGGTACTTAACCATGATTATTACATAGTAACATATCTTATGTATCTGACACCAGTAGCTGTATATAAATATTTGTTTTTTTTTCCCACAGGTCAGCAGTTTGCAGTATGAGATGCTGCTGCTCACAGACTCCATCGCTAAGGAGGGAGGATGCTGGGAGTTGAGGCTCCGCTGTGGTGAGTGTATTCCTCCAGTGTATTCGCAGTCCACACCTTAATGTATCCTTCAGTGATATGCAGAAAATGAGTCAACCCAGCTACCAAAGCACCTCTAATGCTTTTATTTTCAGCCCTTAGTTTGTTCCTGATGGCTGTGAATATAAAGACCCCTGTGGTGGTGGAGAACATTACACTGATGTGTCTGAGGATCTTGCAGAAGCTCATCAAACCTCCTGCACCCACCAGCAAGAAGAATAAGGTACTAGGACATCTTTAAATCTATTACCGAGGTTCCTGTATAGACGGATTTAGAGAAGATGACATAAACAAATGTTATTGGCCCAAACCTACCTTCCGGAAACAGGAAACCACAATATTGCAAACAATTTCTCCTTTAAATAAATTGTTATATTATAACCAAACACAGACCAGAAGTTAACTTGGGCCAGGCATGTGTGTCCGATGACACTATCTATAGTCAAGCTTTACTTGTCTCACTCTGTGATGTGATCTTTAACAGGACACTGCTGTTGAATCCCTAACTACAGTCAAGCCATATAACAACGAGATCCATGCCCAGGCTCAGCTCTGGCTCAAAAAAGACCTCAAGGCATCTTACGAAGCCTGGAAAAAGTGCCTTCCTGCTCGATGTAAATATACCAATTCTGATCTCCAAAACATTCATTTTTTTGTATAATATCCCTGTCCACACTGCATTGTAACCCCTTATCTTTCTCAGGTCAGGAAACGGCCTCCAAGCCCTCAAATAAGGCTGAGATCAGGAGGCAGTACCTGATGGAGAAGTACGTATGGAAGTGGAAACAGTTCATGAGGTCAAGATCGGAGGGCTTGTTCCCTCGACTGCTCAAACTGGGACATAACAACTGGTTGAGACAGGTAAGTGCTGCCTGTCAGGACCATGGAGTTATCAGATCTGTAGTTTTCGTCCTAAATTCTAACGTGACTTGACTTCTCCTAGGTGCTCTTCACCCCAGCCACCCAAGCAGCGAGACAGGCAGCCTGCACCATCGTCGAGGCGCTAACAACAATCCCCAGCCGCAAACAGCAAGTTCTGGATCTTCTAACAAGGTTTGTATGACATGTAAAAGGAGGTGTGGCTCTTTTTCTGAGATCATACATTAGGTATTATCCATAAATAAGTTACAGAAAGTAAGAGCTGTGCTTAGAAATGTTATGTTTTGTATTCCGCAGCTACCTGGATGAGCTGAGCATTGCTGGAGAGTGTGCTGCTGAGTATCTGGCCTTGTACCAAAAGCTCATTAAACCTGCTCACTGGAAAGTCTATCTGGCTGCTCGTGGTGTCCTGCCGTACATCGGCAACCTCATCACCAAGGTATAGTCATAAAGAGGAGATATTATTAGCTTGCTTAGTATGGGTACAGTGTTATTTCCATTAGGCTGCACTCACTCAATTGCATCCTCCCCTTTTCAGGAAATTGCCCATCTCCTCGCCCTTGAAGAAGCCACCCTGAGCACAGACTTACAACAGGGATATGCTCTCAAGAGTCTCACAGGTATACATTTTAGCTTTTGCTACTTTGAGAATCAAGGCGGCAGACAAAAATACAGCAAATACTTCTTTACCTGGAACCAACTCTGAATGTTTTCTTACAGGCTTGCTGTCGTCTTTCGTGGAGGTGGAGTCCATCAAGCGTCACTTTAAGAGTCGACTGGTTGGCACGGTGCTAAACGGTTACCTGTGTCTGAGAAAGCTGGTGGTTCAGAGAACCAAACTGATAGATGAGACTCAGGACATGCTGCTGGAGATGCTGGAGGACATGACAACAGGTTCCGCCATCATTTTCAAGTCTTTGTTGCATTAATAAAGGGCAGATTGTCTCATTCTCATCTTTTCTGTTGTAGGGACGGAGTCCGAGACCAAAGCATTCATGGCCGTGTGCATTGAAACTGCAAAGCGGTACAACCTTGATGATTACCGCACCCCTGTCTTCATCTTCGAGAGGCTCTGTAGCATCATTTATCCTGTGAGTAGTTTTACGATGGCTCTTTTGAAAAACAGCCTCTTTCTAAAACTCAAGATAATTTATCTGACTTCTGTTTGCAGGAGGAAAACGAGGTCACAGAGTTCTTTGTGACGCTGGAGAAAGACCCACAGCAGGAAGACTTCCTGCAGGGACGAATGCCAGGAAACCCTTACAGCAGTAATGAACCGGGCATCGGCCCTCTCATGAGGGATATTAAGAATAAGATCTGTCAGGATTGTGATCTGGTGGCGCTTCTTGAGGATGACAGTGGCATGGAGGTACGTCGGAAACTTTCCTCATCTAGCATTTTTAGTTATGTTGTTTTTGACTGAACTTTTATCCAAAATACATTTTTAAATGTTTGTTTTTGCAGCTCCTTGTGAACAACAAGATCATCAGTCTGGATTTATCTGTTGTTGAGGTCTATAAGAAGGTCTGGTGCCCCACCAATGAGGTAGGCCAATAAAGAAAAGCACAACTGCAATCATATTTTATATAGATATCATCTAAAAAAAATTTGTCTTGTGAAACAAGGGTGAGCCAATGAGGATCATCTACAGAATGAGAGGTCTCCTAGGAGACGCCACTGAAGAGTTCATTGAATCTTTGGACTCAACTACAGGTATCTCTTGATGTTTTATTGCTGATACTTTGCGTAACATAATTTTCCTTTCCCCCCATTTCTGATTTTAAATTTGCATTCTCTCTCTTTGCAGATGAAGAGGAGGATGATGAGGAGGTTTATAAGATGGCTGGAGTGATGGCTCAATGTGGAGGTTTGGAGTGTATGCTGAACCGGCTCTCTGGAATAAAAGACTTCAAACAGGGCAGACACCTCCTCACTGTAAGTTCACCTCATCTAGCAGATTGAGGGTTGGGCTTTGAGATTCTAATGTTCGATTTTTTTCATCAATGTGCAGGTCCTCCTCAAGTTATTTAGTTACTGTGTGAAAGTGAAGATCAACAGACAACAACTGGTTAAACCAGAGATGAACACCCTTAACGTCATGTTGGGCACGCTGAATCTGGTAAGCAACAAACTCAAAGTATTATCACTCTTATTTCAGAAATATTGGTGATTGGATGTGAAAAGTGACATGCACTGTGTTCAAGGCACTGGTGGCAGAGCAGGAGAGTAAGGACAGTGGAGGAGCATCTATAGCAGAGCAGGTCCTTAGCATTATGGAGATCATCTTGGACGAGGCCAATGCTGAGACTGTTTCGGAAGATAAGGTCAGCCTGACTCTCTGCAGAAATGTAATGAAATTAACGTCGGTGTGCGAGTCAGTTGTGTTCAGATTTCGCCATCGTGTTGCTTCTTCAGGGTAACCTGCTGCTGACAGGAGATAAGGATCAGCTGGTGATGCTGCTGGATCAGATCAACACTTTATTTGTGCGCTCCAATCCCAGCGTCCTGCAGGGGCTCTTGCGCATCATCCCCTACCTGTCCTTCGGAGAACTTGAGAAGATGCACATCCTGGTGGAGCGCTTCAAACCCTGCTGCAACTTTGACAAGTATGGAGTTTGTTCACCCAAATGACAGATTTAAAAACTTTTAACAAGAATGAGTCGAGTATTTGCTGCTTTTAATGTTCATTTCTGTGTTCTCATGAAGGTATGATGAGGAGCACAGTGCAGATGACAAAGTCTTCCTGGACTGCTTCTGTAAAATAGCCGCAGGAATCAAGAACAACAGCAATGGCCATCAACTTAAAGACCTTATCTTGCAGAAGGGCATTACCCAGAGTGCTTTGGACTATATGAAGAAACATATCCCCTGTGCTAAGAAGTATAACATGTCTTAATGCATTATTTTTGGTTATGTTTGAGTTGCATATATAAATATTACCTATGTAGCAAATGTTTAAAGAGTGACATTTAATTTTGCAGTCTGGATGCAGATGTTTGGAAGAAATTCCTTGCTCGACCAGCCCTCCCTTTCATTCTTAGACTTTTGCGTGGTCTGGCCACCCAACATCCCCCCACACAGGTAACAGACTACATTTGAGACTACATGATTTCAACATCCGTACATGCAAAAAAAACCTAAATCATCTCTGGTTCTTATAGATGCTTATCGGAACAGATTCAATAACCAATTTGCACAAGCTGGAGCAGGTGTCTAGCGACGAGGGTATCGGCACTTTAGCAGAGAATCTTCTGGAGGCACTAAGGGAGCATGCAGAGGTTAACTTGAAGATCGATGCCGCTCGAAGGGAAACACGGGCAGAGAAGAAGCGCATGGCCATGGCGATGAGGCAGAAAGCTCTTGGGACACTGGGAATGACAGTAAGCGTTTATATTAAAGCTTTATTCTGTTTTGTGGATTCTCAGTTTAATTATACAAAGTAAATATTCTGATTTTGTTTGCTTTGTTCCAGACCAATGAGAAGGGTCAGGTGGTGACAAAGACATCCCTGCTTAAACAGATGGAGGAGCTTATAGAAGAACCAGGGTTGACCTGCTGTATTTGTAGAGAGGGCTACAAGTTCCAGGTACATATGCTAAACTTCTTCGTAAATTCAATAATTTTTTGAGTTGTTGATGTTTTAATCTCTTTAATTTTGTTATTTGAAAAATATTTTTAATGAAGTATATATTATATCATATTCCAATCTTTAATAATATCATTACTAGGTTTATGCTATAGAAGCAGGGATACGGTTAGACAAACAATGTGAATATTTGTTGAATACATTTTGTACCCTACAGCCTACCAAAGTTCTGGGCATTTATACGTTTACGAAGCGTGTAAATCTTGAGGAGCTTGAGAATAAACCCCGTAAACAGCAGGGCTACAGCACTGTCTCACACTTTAACATAGTCCACTACGACTGTCACCTTGCTGCTGTCAGGTGCGTGACATCCCATTGTCTCTGTGCATACTATGAATCTGATAAGGGAATGTTTCATGGTCTCACTGGTCTGTCTTTTATTTTTATTTTCATCAGGCTTGCTAGAGGGCGAGAAGAATGGGAGAGTGCTGCATTACAAAATGCCAACACAAAGTGCAATGGGCTCCTGCCTGTATGGGGGCCACATGTACCCGAATCTGCTTTCGCCACCTGCCTGGCAAGGTATTGAACGTTTGTGTATGATTGACAAACTTAGTAACTCCTTGTGTAATAATAGGGTCGTAGCTACTGAGTTGACAAATGAGAACATTTCTAGAGGCAAAAAGATGCACAGTTCCATTATTATTAATATTCCTAGCTTTATAAATGATTTGTTCTGGATTATAACTTTTTTGGTTCTGTCTTACAGGCACAACACATATCTACAAGAGTGCACAGGGCAAAGGGAACCCACGTACCAGCTCAACATTCACGATACAAAGCTGCTGTTCCTACGTTTTGCAATGGAGCAATCCTTCAGCGTGGATACAGGGGGCGGAGGCCGCGAAAGCAACATCCACCTCATTCCTTACATTATTCACACAGTTCTTTATGTCCTCAACACGTAAGCATTCAGCTTTGACATTGTCACAACCAAATTCTCACTTTGCACAGAATAGCTTTTATTATTGATTGGTTTAAATTACACACACTGCTATTGGTCCATTTATATGAAAGCCTTTAACCATTAGTGTATATTTCCTGCTCTTCAGAACAAGGGCCACATCACGGGAGGAAAAAAACCTTCAGAGCTTCTTGGAGCAGCCTTGTGAAAAGTGGGTGGAGACTTCATATGAGGTTGATGGGCCGCACTACTTCACCATATTGGCCATGCACATCCTTCCTCCTGAGCGCTGGAGGGCTACACGTATCGACTTCCTGCGCAGGCTGTTGGTCACCGCTCATGGCCGCAAGGTCTCACCAGGGGGCGCTAACAAGTAAGAGAGCAATGCACGACTCTGCACGTGTCTAAGCGTGTACCTGTAAATGTGCTTTATGTGCTTAGGATTACTATTTTTGGTTTCTGGCCAGTGTTTTGCGATTACTCAAGAGCTTATGTTGGCCTAAGCAAGACTGTAGTACATCTGGAGGACTATTGCTTGCTTGTATCTAGCAATGCACTAGGAAAGATTGTGGTCTTGTGGAATGATGTTTAGAGGTAACTTAAATATGTAATGATGTTGCATTAATTTTCAGATATATTTGGATAGTTTTGAATATATAAAATATATATGTTGTTGTGTTTTCAAAGAATGTTTTGTTTTACTGTGTTAAATGCATTTGTCTTGATGGGTGATTTGATTTTTTTTTTATTTCAGACTCACAGACAAAACAGTAAAGGAGTATGCTGTGTACCGCTCACCGCTTCTCTTCTGGGGTCTGGTGGATCTCATCTACAACACGTTCAGGGTATGAAAATGTGCTCTGATTAGCTGTCACACATATATTTTAGATATATTTATGTGCACTGTAAGTTTTCATAAAATATTCTTTTTGCCATGTTCCCACTACAGAAAGTGCCCACCAGTAACACAGAGGGAGGCTGGTCCTTCTCGCTCGCAGAGTACATAAGGCATAATGACATGCCCATTTATGAGGCTTCAGAAAGAGTGTTGAGGGCCTTTCAGGATGAACTCATGCCTGCTGAATCCTTCTCAGAGTTCCTGGATGTCGTAGGTCAGTAAATTTTTAACATTTTTTGCAGTCTGCTTTGAAAATACTTACTCTTGCCTGCTCTCTCTAGGACTCCTTTCGGACATCCCAGACCCTGACACCTTCTTGCAGGACCTGTTGAACTCTGTGCCCTGATGGCACACAATTATGCACCTCACTCATGGACTTATGACCACTCTGTCCAATGCAAGTGTTCCCTAACCACAGAGTCTGTCTGCTAGACTCCGCTATTTGCAACTCCAAAGGGGACACTTTCAATCGGGGCCCAGGCCCCCAAAACTTCTATCAGCTCACCCATTTTCATTCACCTCCACTTGTGATCCTGATCTCTGCTTGGGTTTATTTGGTTATAACTCCTAAACCAGAAAGTGACGTGTAGCCTGACGAGATAATGCACATTTAATCTAAAATGGTTTCATAACACCTAATACTCAGAAACACACCATGCCGTTTTGATCTGACATGTTGCAGGTAATCTGTTTGGGAATCGAATTATTTCATAGAGAACTTTGATGGCTTTTATTTCTTTTCCCCCTTTCAGATTTTGTTTGTTGTTTTTTGACAAGTTCTACATTGGCAAATAGTTACAGCTTAACTGACTCCTGTTGTGATGTTTAATGTTTCTGGATTTTCGTTCGGTTATGTTTTGCCGTGGTGTTCTATAAATTGATTGCAGTTTGTGAGAATGGCAAGGCCTGACGCTGGTTGTGTGATGTGATGCAAATGTGTGAAGATTGTTTTTCTTGTTTAAATGGTAAAAGAGTGAGATGAAAGCTTGTTTATGTGTTACTCCCATGAAATGAAAATACTTTCTAATTTGTAAAGGGTTTTATCTGCATCAACAATGAGAAACAAAGATAAAAAAATAAAAAAGGCCTGCATATTTATTTTGAGAGCCGCCTTTTCACTTTGCTTTTATGATTGGGCTTTTGTTTTTCTTGGTCAGTCACAATACTACATTTGTTTTTGTTTAGTCTTCCATGTGACCTAATTTACACACTATTCCCCAAAATAAATGTTTTTCTTCCAGAGCAAGTTGCGCTACTGGTAAGCAAGATTCCACTGGGAAATATCTCAGTGATTTTAAGTTTAAATCTTAAATATAAATGCACACCTGTAATGGGGTGTTCTTCAACTGAATGCATGGTGTGAAATTTGTTCAAAAGAAAATAAAATAAAGTCCAGTTAGTGTTTATTCGCCTATTCCCGCTGCTACAATGTTCAACTGTTGCTGAATGTCTGCTTTTTGAATTAGCGCAACTTAATAAAGGTGTAAGAATACCATATGTGACTCAATGTGTCATCTAAAATCTAAAACGACAGCTTTTTATTTCAAATATCTGGTTGGGCAAACCGAAAAATAACCAATATCATATTTTCTGTGTACTACAAAACCCTAATATATATGGAAAATTAAAAAGGCGTGTCTTAAAGGGCTTTTTCTTCTGTTAAACACAAAGAAATATATTTGTAAGAATGTTAGCAATTTTAAATTCTGGGAAATATATTGTATATTTTTACAAATTAAGAATTTGTAATTTTTTTTGAATTAAGGAAAACAAACTTTGACCACCATTACTTTTTTCCTACTATTGTAATCGATGTACCAGAACTCAAAATTGTTAACATTCTTCCAAACATCTTTCTCTGTGTTCATTAGAAAGTAATTTATAAAGGTATGAAATTATATGAGGATGACTAAATATTTGGGTGAACTCACTTTAAAGGCACAGCGCATGCGACCGTTACCCGATCCGATGCTCACGCCTTTTCTGCAATATGCAAATAAAGAGGGCGTGTCTTAAAGGCACAGCGCTCAATGAATGTGACTGTTATAGTTGGGCGGAGCAGACATGACTCGTTCTCCTCCTGTTTTTCCCTTGGTGGGTGTACTCAGACGGTGCTGAAACCCGAGTACCTACCGCAAGTTATACCAGTAACCAGTCTGTAGCGGATGAATCACTTAATGCGACCTGCAGAGGATGGTTTAAGGACAGCTGTAACTTTAGGGAATGTATAACGGCAACTGCGTTTTATCTAGAAGCGCGATCATGGCCTGTTATTTGTGTGACATTAGATAAAGGGAGTGCACCTTGCGTCCCAGAGCATGGCGGTGACGTATGCTGCTCTACAGCATCTATAGTTTGATGCGGTGAGCTAACGCTCGGGGACAAAGATGAATTTACCTCGTCGTTTCCCGGATCCCGTTCTCAACCCGACAGCCTTCAATGAAACCGTGACATCCCAAGGTATGAATGAAACGTCTGCTACCGGGTCGGGCGCCATGGTAACCAGCGCGTTAAGAAACGATCTGGGCTCCAACATTCATGTGTTAAAGACGCTGAATCTCCGCTTCCGCTGTTTCCTTTCTAAAGTACACGAACTAGAGCGCAGAAATAAGTTATTGGAGATCCAACTGCAGCACGCACAGGATAGGAACCAATACCGACTCCTGTTTACCCGGGAGCAAGCGGTCCAGACGAACCTCGAGTTGCCTTTTGCGGACAAACTGTGTCAGTCGAGACTGCCCGGTCGAATCTGGAATTTCTCACACACCGCCAGATACGGAGGGCGCTTCGAGACCCATCAAGGGCCTGGAGTGTCCTGGGTTCATCCAGACGGTGTCGGGGTTCAGATCGACACCATCACACCTGAACTCAGGGCCTTGTATAATGTTTTGGCCAAAGTCAAGCGCGAGAGAGACGAGTACAGAAGAAAGTAAGTTCAGCCCAGTTCATCAAAAAGTAAACAATGTCGTAATTAAGATCTTGTGTGGATATGGAAAACAGGTTTTACTTATTAATACTAAATTCACGTGTGTGGAAATACTTTTTATAAATCAAGGCCAAATGTGCCAGTAATCTAATGAACATTATTATGGTTTAATTTTTTAGGAGTTCATACTTACAGAATTTCTTGTGAAAGTTGTTATACATTTGGATGTAAAGTTAAATGACACATAATATTTCTCTAAGGGCTATACATTCAGCATTGCTCACATTGTTTGGAAACAATTTGTTATAATATCAAACTTACTATTTAACTTTCAGTGTAACATAGTTTACATAAAAATACATAAGTGAATAGAAAGTGGGTCCCTCACCAAAGCTTCATTATATTTAGAGGTCCTCCTTAGCATCACAAAGTTTGAATAATCCTGCTCTAAAATGCCATACTGCCCTGCAAAGTATGGAGCTGAATAAATTACTTGAAATATTTGTTCTTTTCTCCTGGGATTTTCAAAGTCACAACCCATTACTTTAACAAAACTGACTAAAGATACTATTCCACATGATAAAGAAGTCCTGAAAGTCACAAAAATGAAGTTACTGCCTTTGCCTTTGCAGGGCAGCATAACAAAATGTGGTCAATTTATATTGGTTGTCTCTAGTGAAATGGCAGACAACTCTTTTGCACCCTTACACTGATTCAAAAAATATGCTTAATATATTATGGCTTCCAAGTAGTAACATTAAACAAGATCCATGACCCCTTTGTGTTCATAGTAAACAAATGTGTGTTTCGTTTCTAATGTATGCAGCGGTCCCTGAGGTGTGATCCTCATAGCATCTTACCAGTAAGGCTCTATCAGTAACCCCTATATGTTTTCTGGTGTCCAGTTTCAAAGTGTCCAGTTTGGATTTGAAACCCAAGAAAGCAGGAGTGACATTTTATCTGTCAGAAACCATTAGCTTGTTCTGTTTTCCAAATGTGAAACCAAAATCCATCGCATGCAAAACTTTTCCATTGAATTGGAGGTGGTGGGAACTGCCCTGGAGCTTCTGTAGAATTTCATTCTCTTTATTCTTTGGGGTCCGATATTGATTGTTATTGGTTCATGAAATGCATTTCCACCCATTGTACGAAGGGAACCTCCCTGTTCAGATTCCTTGTTAACATGTGTAATATAATAAGCCTAAAAGTGTGTATGATTCATTTAGTCTTCTGCTAATGAACACAAATTATTTGTTTCAATTTTTTCTGACCAGCCTATGAATGGAACGCAGTCCACTGTAGAAGCCCTTTCATTGCAGACGAATTACAGTCATTTTAAGGCATTTCCTGCCGTCAAGAACCCCCTGACATATAAAGTATGCAGAGGCGTTTATGTGCAGTACTGAAACAACTTTGTATTCATGGAGTGAATTAATCAGGACTCTTCCTTTGAAGGAAAACAGTTGTTGATTGTCTGTGTGAAGAAGCAGACCAATGAGCCACACAATGAATCATTTCCAGGTCTTGAGTGGGCCAGAAACCCCACTTTTATCAAGCAGCTGTATTTGAATGATTGTATCCTTTAGTTATTCAGTGCTTACAATAGCCATGCTGTTAGTAATGGGCTATTTCTGAAATATATCCTTGAATAAACGAAGAATACAGAACACAGTAAAAACACTCAGCAACTTAGACCATGTGCTTAACCACACAATATGAGATCATAACTATATAACTTATACAGTACAGTATACAGTACACATAAATATTGTATAGTATAATGCTTTAATTTTGGCATTGCCCTCTGCTCTGCTGTCATCTCATGTTTGTTTTGTCTTTAGATAGCAGCCGCAGTAGCAGCCGGTGAGTTGGGGTGGATGCTGGTGGTCTGTTGTATTAAATGCGATCTGAGACAGGTGGAAAGTGTGCCGTCAGGCTCAAATAAAAATAAAACGCAAGTTTTATACATTAGTCATGTGTTTGGTAACAGGCTGCATGCCTGGACTAGTTTGTTCATTAAAGTATTTTTTTAAAGACTTGGTGCCAAATAAAGCCACTTTAATGCAGGAACATATCTAGAGAACGGAGTCACCCAGTCGCGTGCGCGCGTGTGTGTGTGTGTGTGTATTCTTCACCCATCTTCTTGTGTGGAATGCTTTGTCAGGCTGATTAAGCCTTGTTGGGAATTTCAGTGGTTTTGATACAGATTCAGGTTTATAAATAGTTTTAGGCTTTGCCGAAGCATGAATGTGTCACTTTTGTGTTGTTAAGTATCTCAAGTAACTCTTTCTATTTTGCATCATATTTATAATAAGTAACATGAATCATATTTGTAAAGCGATGGGCGTTTCTGTGAAAAGAAAATGGAAGAATTGATTGTGGCTTTTTGACTACTATGCAGTCTTTGTGGAAATTTGAGTAGTGGAGCTTCGTCCATATATCATATGAAATATGTGCTGGGAGGGACAGGGGGTTGTATCTACACACATCTAGCTGCTTCTGAGGTGATGTTTTGTGTGGCCGATCAATGGTGTGTAGACAGGAGCTACGCCTGCAGGAGTGACATCATCTCTACAGGGAATGATTAAGTAGCATTGCCGTACTGGACAGGAAATGAGCTGTGTCTCATACTCATGCTGAGGGTCAGAGATCATGAGAGCTTTACTAAAGGTTTAAACATTTTTACTGAGAAATTAACTGGTGGTGCAGCAGATAAAACCTTTTTTCAGCAACATAGATTTATTTGTAAATAAAGACATAATGGACATCCCATGTGTAATTTATATTTCAGTGCTCATTTTGGGGGATATGACAAAACCGTACCAACTAAGCGCACCAATGTACCAATGCTCATTATACTACACTTGTAAATCACAATAAAACTGTATAAAATCGAATATGCAAAAACGCAAGGGGCGTAGCATGTGTTACAGTTCTGTGGAAATCAACAACATGCCCGGATTTCGTGATAACCTGCCCGTCAGTTAGTTCCTAGGAATTGTGGGAATTGTTCCACATCTGATTACAGAAGCAGATTAATAGCGTTGTATTTCACATAAGCTACAATAAGGTCACCGTATATATTGTTGTCATTGAGTAGTCATGACTGAGTTTGTGTGGGTCATAACATTCATATCAGACAGCTATCCATCCGGTCTTCAGCACAGCATTGAAAATCATTGGACTAATGACTCTCACAGATTATTCAGGCTCACCAGTTTTCCTGAAAGATGTTATTCTGCCTTTTCTCCTCTGTGAGCCAGCGAGATATTTTACGATTATGCACATGATCGATTTCCTTCAAAACACTGTACTTTTTGGCAGATACATACAGTATATTTATTAAGAACAAGACTGTGGTAAATAGATGCATAACTGAGTGAATGACTGTGTTATTTGTGTGGCTATTGGAGCTGTCCAGCAAGTGTCACACAGTGAAATGGAGCAGAAGATTTTCAGAATCTGCCCCAGTGATGCAAATGCTGGCTCTATTATCATATATTTGATCTTTATCATTTCTTGGCTTGGATACTGTTCGGATATTTTCCTGATTTATGTCTATAGAGATCTCTGTGCTATAGAAAAGAAAGGAGGGGTTTACATCTGTGTGTGTGTTGGGGGGTTCTCGAGGTCAGCGTGTCTGAATATTGATCTGAAATGCAGCACGCTCATCTTCTGTCTGAGTGCGGACACAGATGTGCACTACTGAGAACCTGAGGGAGACTGTCTGGAAATAGATCAATATATAGGTCATCTGTGCCAAAAACGACAGGATTTTTAATTTGCGTTCTTACTTGTGAATGCAGAATGTGTTGAATAAAAGCTGCTCAGTTCATAGCCTAACAATTTCAAGTTAATAATCATATTTCTAGTGAATGAATAGGAGTCTGTCTTGAAGTGTTCTGTAAATATTTATGATAAGGAAATACTGTGATCAAGAAGAGAGTAATACACTTTGCCTCTCTAACCTTGTGTGTCTAGCTGTCTGGTTTAATACTGTAATAAAAGCTAGATGCATTTCGCCTCAGTGGTTAAAAGGGTTGGGACAGAACAGTGTTACCAAGACCAGGGTTTTGGCTTAAGAAGCAGATCTCTATCATTTCTTTCTGTCTGAAGCTGTTACAGCACCATTATATTCTCTCATTGATATAAAATTCAATGGATTTGCCGGAGCCGATGGTGTAGTGGACAGTGCTCCGGCATATAGCGCGGTTGCGCTCCGGGCGACCCGGGTTCGAGTCCCGACTCGAGGTCCTTTCCCGACCCGACCCCACCCCCCCTCTCTCTCCCATCTCATTTCCTGTCCTCTCCTTCACTACTGTAAAAATAAAGGCATAAAAAGGCCAAAAATAAATCTTTAAAAAGAAAAAAAAAAAATTCTATGGATTTTGCAGCCTTAAAATTGGCTGTTGTTTGTGTAAGCCACAAATAAAGGTGTTTCCAGTGTTTCTGTGGCGTTTTATATAATACTGCATTCAGTTTTTATAACATCTGACTTACTTTTGAAGATTTTTTACTGTGGTTTATCTTACTGTAGCTCTTTAATCCCAGTACATGGGGGCCTAATACTGACTCACAAGGCCAAAACAAACTCTGTCGAGCTCTTTTAACTCTATCAAAGGGTTAATCTCTAAATAAATGAAAGATACTCCGTATTATCCTGTTGTTTATAGAACTGTGGTATAAGAAAGCAATAACCTGTGGCCTCTGCTTTTCAGCGCCTCAATTACAGTAATACCAAAAGTCAAACAAATCACAGGTGTGCTGATATTCAGTACATCACTCTTTTTGTTTGCTTTGCACTTATTGTTTGCATTTATTGCACGGTATATTAAAGGAACAGTTCATACAAAATAAAACATCCTGTCATAATTTACTCTTGTCATTTCAAACCTGTACGACTTTATTCTGCAAAACACAAAAGAAGATATTTTGAAGAATGTTGTTAACCAAACAACGGCGGTAACCATTTACTTCTATTGTATGGACACAAAACCAATGTAAGTCAATTTTGTGTTCTGCAGAAGAAGGAAAGTCATACAGGTTTGAAATGTAAATGATAATTTTCACTTCTGTGTGAACTATCCCTTTAATAGTAATATTATTATTTCATATTCACCATCCCCCAAACCTGACTGACTCACACACGCTGTAATTTCATTGATTTATTGAACCGTAGCAAAAATACAGTGGTTAAACCTCTTTGATCACTTAAACGCTTCTGAATGGGTGGAACAAGAGCATGAAATGATCACAGAAATACTCAAACTAGATCTTGAATCATTAAACTGAGATGTTTTGTACCAAAAAATGCCTTGTATTTGCACATGAGCAGAATCTGGCACATTCTGGGACTTAAAAACAGAACAGACATATATATGGAAAGCAAGAGTGAACATTTAAATGCCTAACATACCACTGAACTCTATGATTATAAGGAACATCTGTATTTCAGCCCTTTGCTTTCTATGCATTTTTGCTTGAGAGGGCTGGAAACTGTCAGAGAGTTCTACACTGTTCCAGAAATGACAAAAAGCCTTTATTTTTAAGAGTGTAGTCTATGTTCAAGCTAATATTCCTCTAGATTCAGTTTTACAGCAAATAAGGTAATGTGTCCTTGCAGGCCCAATGGACAAACCAGACTATGGGTGTGACTTGGTTTCTGTCTCTTTGGGGACGTAATGCTTTGAAGGTCTTTACAGGCCTTTACGGTGAGCCTGCTTGATGTCTTTCGCCCTGTTCAGCACAACTCTTTTCATGTGGTTTACAATAACAATGTCACAGGCAGAACTGTTGACCTATAACAGTTTTGTCTATACATGTCCTGCTCTTTTTTCACCTACAATGGCTCTTTGAGACAACGGCAGCAAATGTTATTTGAACTCTCCCATAAAGTGAATAATGTCTCGAAATTGATGGACTCTGACATACAAAAAAACACATTGATAGTAATGGCATATGGAATTGTGTAACGTCTCTCTCATATTTGGGTTCTATAGCAACAAAAATGAATAGATGTCAATAGAAAACAATTGCTATTTTTATTATTTCATATATGTAAACATGCGCTAGACTCTCTTTGATGTGTCTTCCGCTGCATTTTAAAGGTGACTTCCTTTTTTTAGCTGAATAAAAACAAATAATTTGTGCTCATGAACAATCTTGTGTCAACAGAGCCTCGAAGGTTAGGACTTGAGAGCTCTCTTCATTTCTACATGCCGATGGCCGCATCTTTTTTGGCAAAATTATCTCAGAGATGAGCAGGAGCAGAAACAAGAGGAGTGTGATTCTCATGACCTTGATGTGATGTCTAGTCAGCTTCACTAGATCTCACTGACATTCATATCACTCCTCATTGTCTCTGCGCTGTCAGCCACAGCCATTACATTTCTCTACACCTGTCTACTTGCTCTCAATGCTTGAATTAATTTAATTTAGAAGTTACTTGGTAGAATGTCTGAACTATGTGTAGTCTTTTTTTTTTTTGCTTTTCTATTAAGCTCTCAGAAGTGTTTGTAAACCTAATTTTTCCCTGAAAGATGCACATTCTTTTCATTCCTGGCCAATAGGTCATCTTAACATAGCAAGAGCGGCTCTTTGTTCTGAGCAGATGTTTAGGGCTGGATGTTGTCTTGTTGAGTCAGCGCTTGTTCTCACAGCTCTTGGCAGGTGTCTTGATGCCTGAACCCAGGCAGACTGTCAGCCAATATAAGTGCAGAACAAATGGAGTCTATAATCACAGTTTACACAAATGAATCAGTCATCCTTTATTACCAACACTGAAGAATTCCACGGCATAACTGAATCAGAGCAGGAGAATCTTTTGTCAGAGAGAGACGCGCAAAGTTAAACTGCTTTGCAATGACTAGATGCTAGTTTATTACGGCTGGAAGAGAATAATGTAACACACATAATGCTCTTATACAGGAGTGGTCAAAATTGATGTCTGATGTCTGGAGGCATATTTGTACAATATTTGCATTTAATGCCCACTTAGGTTAGATAAAACCATCAAAATGTGAGGTGTATTGTACAAAATTTTCAAAGTACTAAATGTTTTGTATTATACTAAATTTGACCAATTCTCTAATTCAGTTCTTCTCAAAGCTTCTTCTTACAATACAATCACAACTATCAACATGCATACAAACGTTTTAAATACATTTTTAATAATATATTTGAATAAAGGGTGAAGAGTTGGCCTTGACTACATATATAACAAAAAAACATTTTGTGTTATGACATTTAACAGGTTTATAACACATTATGAGTCATTTTGTGTTGAATATAAGAGACAACACAAGGTTGAGTAACACAGAATGTGTTCAGTTAAGGACAGATTGGCTTGTTTTAATTTAAAGTAGTCTTTAGATTTGTCTTGAAACCATTACATTGGCTTCTAGAACAAGGCCCACTGTTTTCGCTTGAGAGCTTCTGTACTGTTTATGTTTTATTTGCATTTTTTGCTATGTACTACTATCACCATAGTGATTTTAACTGAGCTTGTTATAGTGGCTTCGAGCTAGATTAAAGAACTCAGAGTTCCTTAATGGTCATTGGCAGTAGCTTGATACTGAATTGTTGAATTTCTGAAGGGTCTGTTACATCAGAGGGGTGAAATATAGACAATATGTGACCCTGGATCACAAAACCAGTCTTAAGCACAAGAACATTTGTAGTAAAAGCCAAAAATACATTGTAACAAAATTATTGATTTTCTTTTATGCCAAAAATCATTAGGATATTAAGTAAAGATCATGTTCCATAAAGATATTTTGTACATTTCCTACCGTAAATATATCAAAACTTTCGTTAACAAAAATGGCCGGAAACACGCCTACAAACTTCACTCGCTGCTGCCACTCTTTGAGAATTACCTACTCAAGTTTGGTATCTATGTAAAGTTTATAATTTCAGCTTTTTAGGTTCATTTATTCTCCACAATGTCATGACAGCAGTAAGCCAAAAGAGAGAGATAAAACAAACCTGTTTCTTCTTAGTAGTGGCCTCTGATGAACAACTGCGATGAAAGGTGATTTTCTCAATGTTTTGATTTTTTGCACCCTTAGATTATCTCTTAACCCCTGGTAAAGTATAAGCAATGCGATAACCCAGGATTCTGTTTATCCGGGGTTTAGGATAACCCGGGGTTAACGATGTTAAGTGTGAAAAGCCCTTCAGATTCCAGAGTTTTAAATAGTTGTATCTCGGCCAAATATTGTCCTAACAAACCATATATCAATAGAAAGCTTATTTATTCAACTTTCAGATGATGTACAAATCGCAATTTAAAAAGACTGACCCTTAAGACAGTTGGTTTTGTTGTCCAGTGTCACATATATATTTGTGTAATAATGTTTAGTATACATTTGTATTAATACACATGTATTAACATGTGGTGGGTTTAATGCACATTGTGAACTGTTAACATTGAAGCTACATTCCAAAATCACATGTAAAGAAATGGGTTTGGGCCACAATCAGTTTCACTATGAACATGCCTTGCCCATTCCTTCCAAGTCCAATCCATTCTCATGTGGGCTGTTGTTGTGTTTATGTTCCAGATGGGAGGAGGAGGTATCCAAACGTCAGAAGATGGAGGCCTTGGTGGAGACCTTACAGGAGGTGAGAACCCATGTCTTCTGTGTTAGATCCATATAGCTGTTAAAGAATTCTGGCGCATGTGTATGAAGCTCCAGTTGTTCTCCATACAGAGTGTTCAGTCGTCTGAAGCTGTGCAAGGGGAACTGAATGAGAAGATGGAACGCCTTAAATCAGAGCTGGTGGTCTTCAAGAGCCTCATGCCTCATGATGTAAGTTACTCTGTCTGTTCCAGCGTCAGCACACATGACTTGCAAGACATACAAAGATCTATTTACAGAAGTTAACATAAGCACATACTTTAAATATGGATGAGGAGCGTAATGATACGGCAATTTACTCCAAACATCCACGAATAAAGATAGCAAGATTGACTCTGTCAGGGAAATGAAGCTGTAAATGGCAACAGGTTGAACAGATGCTCATAGTGACAAGTGGATGAGCCAGGCTTCAGAAACAGATGCATATTGTTCTCTGGCATTGCGTGGACTCTCGGTAATAAAACACAGCCGAGTGCCGCCTCCCTGGATGTGTTTCTGTGTGAATGATTCTCCAAAGAAAGCTACCATGTGTTCTAGCCAACTGAGCTGGTTGTATTTTATCTGCCTTTGGAGGTTTTGAGGCTTGCTAACCTGTAAACAATGCTGCCTTTTCACCAACCGCAGTAAGTCAATGTCCTTTCATACATCATTGACAGGCGTTCAGCAGTACCTTGAGTCTCTTGTTTTATCTGTGGAACACTAAAGGAGATATTTTGTAAAATGTCTCTTGGTTTTGTGTCCATACAATGGAGGGCCAATGTTGTTTGGTTACCAACGTTCTTCAAAATATCTTCTTTTGTGTTCTGCAGAAGTAAGTCATACAGGTTTCGTATGACATGAGAGTTGATAATTAAAGAATTAAAATGTTTGGGTGGACTATCCCTATAATATCCATGTAGCCTTTTGTGACACAGTTGGGCGTTTCACTAAGTGGCATTGTCATGATTCCACCCTCTTCTAGGCCGTGTCTGACTTGGACTCAAAAATCCAGGAGAAAGCCATGAAGGTTGACATGGACATCTGCAGACGCATCGACATCACAGCCAAGCTCTGCGACGTAGCACAGCAGAGGAACTCTGAAGACGTATCCAAGATATTACAAGGCAGCCCTTCTAGAGCTCCTCCAGAGCAGAAGGGGGTATGGAAACTTACACTCATAATGATGCACAACTTCAGATAATAGATTTACAAGTTTAGCATTCAGTAATGTGTTAATCTTTCTCAGGCACAGATTCAAATAAGGGTACATTGAGTTAACAGCATATTGTGCAATCTTTAAGCATGTCTGTATGTGTGTTGCAGGGGATGGTGGTATGCAGGAAGAAAGAGTGTAAGGGTGTGTCAGACGAGCGTGTGGAGACAGAGGTCGATTCAGGTCCCTCTGAGGAGGAGATGCCTGGATCTCTTAACATCACCGATGAGATGAAACGCATGCTCAACCAGCTGTGAGTCTTTCTACCCATAGTCATTTTTATGTGTGTAAAGAACTGCGTTTTTGTGTTCATTTGTTGTTTTTGAGAGACCAAAAAAATACTATGCATGCAGGCAAAGCGCCCTCCCCATCCACCACAACCATATATAGAAAATAAGGTGCAAGAACATTTAAACACTTGTTTATATTCAGCAGCTTGGCCCGGACCGATGAAAAGTGATCTAGACATGTCAATCATTACTGTTTCAGCAACTTTGAGTTTATGATCTGTCTTGTTGTATGAAGACTTACTGCCACCTAGTGTTCATATAGTGAAGCTGCTCATTTGTGTGTTGTGTGTCTTTCTATTTGTTGGAGACAAAGTTGTTTTCATTTTTATTCTAGTTTTTTCATATTTTTCATGTTTTAGTGTTAATTGTAGTTGAATGTTTATGAATTTTGTTATGTGCCTTAGTCATTATTTATGTGTTATTTTCATATTGCTATATGCATTTCATTTAGTTTTAGTTAATCATTTTGGTGACTATTTAGTGATGTTTTAATAGTTTTAGTAAACATGCTTGTACATCATATCTAATTATTAGTGATGCGCCGATATGTACATTTTGGCCGATAATGATAACTGATCATTCTTTAACAATGGAAGCCAATAACAACTGTATTGGCCGATATACAGTATCTCAATGTTAATCAAACATTTTCGGAACCTGAAACAAAAGGCAAAAAGTGGAGAACTGCTTTTATTTTGAAACATTGATTACAGAAGGTGACATTTAGTATTTTTTCCAAAAAAATAATACCAAGCCTACTTTACACTAGTTAAAGGTTCTTTAACTTTTCTGGTATAATGTTTATTTAATAAACAAATGATAGCCACAAGTCTAACAGGTCTCAAGACCGAAGCATCCAAACAGAGGAAATTATTTATCATTTACTGGCCGATAAATGGTCGTTTTTAATGTTATCTGTATCGGCCTGATTTTATTATGAAATTATTCAAAATGACCTTTTACCATAATATATCGGGCATCCCTACTTATTATGATGAAATCTTATTAATTTAACTATTCTTCTTTTTACACTATACTTTCAATCTAAAAATGAGCATGCCTGTCTTTTGTTCATTGCTATATGTGTGTGTTTCCCCCCAACGATTTTGTTTCAAACCCTTTACAACATAGCATGATCTGTTGATTTTCCTTTTCTTCTTCCTGTGTTTCCTCTCTTATTTCCTCCCTGTCTATGTCGGCTGTCCACACACACACACACAGAGGTTGTTCAGCTAATGGGTTTGTTGGCAGGCGAGAAACGTTCGAGTTTGATGATGACTGTGACAGTCTGGCGTGGGAAGAGACAGAAGACACACTTTTGCTGTGGGAGGATTTCAGTAAATACCGCAGTCTGAACCTCACCACCCCTAACACCACAGCTGCTACTGGCTCGGTTACCACGGTGACCTGCACCTCTGACTCCCATGGAGAAACACAAGAACAAGTACCTTATAAATGACTGAATCAAACTTTCTACTTGATGTTTATCATGACTAGATGCCTAAATAAAGATGTTTTCCTAATAGGATGGAAGTCTTGGTAGTCTCATAAATGAAACCGAGTCGCTCTTTAAAACCAGAGAGCAGGAGTATCAGGATACAATCGGACAGATTGAAGTAAGAGAAATATATTTCAGCCAATATTCGACATTTGTTTTGGGTTTTGTGGTAATCTATACATTTTCTCCCATAGTTGGAACTGGCCACGGCCAAGAGTGACATGAACAGGCATCTGCATGAGTACATGGAGATGTGCAGTATGAAGAGAGGTCTGGATGTACAGATGGAAACCTGCCGGAGGCTCATCCAGAGTTCGGCCACCACCGGAAGGTGAGTTTGAATATTGTCTGTGTTCACAAAGAATGAAAGTCATTGTTGTGAAGACTAAAACAGAGTAATATTTTTATTTCTTTGTGCTGCAGACAATCTCCCTCGCTCAGCTCTGTGGCTAGCAGTGATTCGGGAAACACGGATGATATCCAGGATGAGCTGGAGCATGATGGAGTGAAAGATGGAGAGAAGGAAGGTGGACCGGGGGAGGTGAATGGAGACATTAGATGATGATCGGCATTCTCTGTGGACCAGGCACTCTTTTAGGTCTCTGGTCACTGTTTTTTTTACACAATGTGAATGAGTGTGGATTTTTCCAAAGAGCAAGTATTGGTGCTTTATATGCTGTTTTAGAGCGGGACCAGCCGAACTGCAGCTGTTCTCTTCTCATCAGCACTGCCAAAGCATGGCTCCACAGTCTTCCTCACTAGCTTTAACTGCATTTACAACTCAAACATGTCACTTCTTTACAGTCTGATGAATACCATGATCTATTTGCAAATATTGTACAGTAATGTGCATAGTTTCTATAATCATGCTCACTTGTTTACATAAATCGAGATTGAAGGCAGGTTGTCTTTAAATGGAAGACTGAAATCAATCGCTGCTTGTCTATAAAAATATATGTTATTCAAGATAACAACTTTCAATTTAAAGTCAATGTAAAATCTGGTTTGAAACCAATTTTACCTAATCTGACATATTTTTACTCATATTTAATAGCATTGTTATTGGAAGTTTTGTAAACCCAAGTCTACATAGCTTTTAGGCTATTTGTTATAATAATAAGGATTGAATAAGATTAACAAAGTGAGAACATTTGTATTTGGAATAAACATTAATATGGTCCGTTTTGATTTCATGTTGACTTTAAATAACAGTTAAAGTACACTGTAGAGGAATATGTTACTCTATAACAAGCTCTGGAATATGTTTTATTGTCACAACCATAAATACAGTAGATCAGCCATGCATTGGGCTTTCTAAAAATATTTGTTCACATGTTTTCACAATGTAAAACATTTGCTCAACTAAACCACTGTGCACTGAGATCTATGCAATAATTTAACCTGGGCTAACTTCATATTCAGTAATTCTGGAAAAATCTGTTTATTTTCTTTGAGTGCAGTTTTTTTTTTTATTTCTTTGTTTTGGGCAAGTGTTTCAGTGTTTGGGGAATAGATGTCAAAACAGCAGTCAAACCCAAATCCATGTGCCTACAAATATGCTGTATACTGTGTCTCAGTTGCCTTATTATGTGTTCTATAAAACATTTGAATATTTGTTTTGCTTTGTTTTGAATTAGGATATGTGCCCTACATAATAGCCATCAAACACATACAATTTGTGAGTAAAATGGTGTGAGATCTGTGTTTTGGAAGATTTTAAGATCTGAAATCTTGAGATATCTGTCCCCCAGGTGTTTGATGGTTTGGTCAAACTGCAAATTTGTTACGTAACATTTTGCTATGACTTTAATTTCTGTATATGGATCATTATTAACAGAAGCACCATTTGTGCAAGGAATTGTTCAGAATAAAAGAGAAAATAGTAACCGTAACCACTGTAGACTCCAAACATAGGGCGATGTGTTCAACAAATACGTGTTTTTAATTATGAACCCCTTATCATTACTAACCCAAAAGTAATCTGAAGTATTAAAACCCGATCCATTCCAGGTTTATTGATATAACAGTATCTACATACATTCTAGTAGTATCACTCCGACTCAGGTTTGGTGTGCCTTAAAAATATTATGATTCTATAAAATATTATAATTAAAAAAAAAAAAACAATTAGCCATGATGTTTCTCTTTAAAATCTTTTTGTGTTGACCCTGTTACATTCAAAATGTTTTATGTTACAGGGTTGATGCACCACAATCACATAATTTACAATCAGTACATATGTATATCTTGTGCCTAGAACAATATTTTTCCTGTTTTCTGTTTCAGCTTGACAAGGCCAGTACACATAACCTCTGTCTGAACCATGTGGTCACTGTTTTAAATGGCACGTCAGGAAGATTAAAACGTTTTTAATGAGGGGAATGTCACAGGATTGAAGGGAAATGGAAATGGATGTGGCAAAATATAACTACTTAGAAAGTAAACAGAAACAAACTAATTTTAAATATAGGCTCAGTTCAGGAAACGTATTCTCCTAAATATATCAAAAAGTAATGGCAACTGAGAATGACCTCTCCACTTCCCTGCACCTCTAAATATTTGGTTTTATATTCAACAGAGGTCCAGGAAAATGTACATGTGGTTTAGTTTTTTTTTTAAATTATTTATGATGGGTGGCATTCGCAGAAGACTATATTGCTTTTAAACTTTTATTCATTGAATTACATATAATTCTTGATTATGAATTATTGATCTGGGTTATCTAGAGATTTGCAGTTATTCTTTTTATGGATTTAAATCATTCCGAGCTATATTTTCTTCTCTGTATGATCATTAGCTTGTTATCTGTTGGATTTATGAATTTTTATGTTAGTTTGTGCTGTAAACTAAAGAAATCAGATGAGTGATCTTGTGCTGAAACAGCATGTGTGAGAATGCCTGGAAATCTGAAGGACTATGCAAGTCTTTGATGCTGTTTTAAATAAAAACACTTTGCCTTATCACTGTTTCGTGACAACATGCGCTTAATAGGCTATTGTGTTTTTGTTCCTTCAATTTATTCACGTGTATTTGTTTTTAGAATGCATATCTTTTCAAAAGCAGCTGTACAGAAAGTACAACGTTATGCATTACAAAACCAGAATAGTTTGTTACTTCAGGGTGAACATCAGAAAGCAGATGGGGAATATCCAGTATGAGCATGAGAAAGCCCTGAAAGTTAGTTTTGTTGGAATTACTGTTAAACATGAGATGTACTTATTCAATATTTACATGCAATGTTAGTACAAACAAATCAAGTATTACTTATCCCGCAGAAACATCTCCAATGTCTATTCTAACATTATTTTGTGACTGTGCATATTGTTTGTATGTTTCCAGATGATTTCACATGGAAATCTTTGTTTTGCATAATTGAGTAAATGTCACCCTCTTTCCATGAATTTGCCTGCCGTCTGGGCACTGGGGTGGTTTACAATCAGTCTAGAAGACAAATGAAAACTGTGGTGTGTGGGATAAAGCTGGCGAGACAGGCAGGCAAATCCACCCTCTGTGGTTTCATTGTTGATACTTAAGTCACATTTTTTCCTCGGAAACGTTCTTTTTTGTTTAATAAGTTAATTTGATGGTGACAAACACATTACCCCAGGCAAATGAATCTGGCTGTCACAATTACAGATTGTTTATGCAAATCTTTGGCACCAGAGCATGGAAAACAGTGGATTGGTGTCATTGGTGTAAAGAGAAAGTGTATATAAGCCAATGGCTGTCTGAAGCGCTCATAGAGGAAATATGGGTGACATGCTGCCCTGGTTTGTGTTCTTACTTTGTCATTTCAGATTCTGTGATTCTGCAGGGCTCAGCCTAGGAGGAGATTATATCATCTCTGGATGGTTCCCACTTCATAATTCAGATTCTGCAGTCCCATCCACACCTTACCTGACTGACTGTAATCGGTAAGAATGATCATCTTAGAAATACTTGCTATGGTGTATTTATGCTTAATTATAGGCTATTGTAGCATTTCCTAATAAATTTTTAAAATCTAAAGTTAACTGTAAGGGACGTTCACAATATAGGTAACTGTAACTAGAACTGCATGCGTCGATAACGCGATTTATTTAAGCTTGCGCGCTGCAGTCCCACTAAATTGAATTTAAGAGACCTGCTGCTGATGCTTTCGTTTTCATTCCCGAATATATTTTCTCTAAAATATGTCTGCAAAGGCTGGATGCTCTATCTGAAGGTGCGCTCGTGTCCGAGATGTATTTTCCAGCTTGCTCAGATTTATATAAGCGTATATCCCGCCATAAACACACCGCTTTCTGATCCACTTTATTTTTTATAGTTCAGTTCGCTAATGTGAACGCCCTCTCTGAGTTAATGCACCATAAACTAACATGAACAACTGTATTGAGAAGGTTAATAAATGCTGAAATAAAATATTGCTATATTTTAGTTAATAAGTTACATATTGTACCTTTATTTGTTCATAAATCACATTTTCTCCAGGTTGACTACTCAAATAGGCAAGGTTTTTTGTAAGATCTTAACTTGCATTAAAAACTATTGCAAAAAATTCGAATTAAATTAGTTTAAGCAATAGTATCTTGAAATTATAGTGCTATATAATCCAACTTCGTAAAACGATATACAAACTTTGTCTGAAAAACATAATTTATGATGCACAACATTGCTAAATTTATCATTGCTTAATCATTCTCAAGAAAATCTGTTGGCCAGCTAAATAACTACACTACATTCATGAAAAGTTCAAGTTGGAAGAATTTAGCCTACAATATTTAATACATTACTTAAAATCAAAGACAAGATTGTACAATATAGGAAGAAACATGTAGGACATATTTATTTGTTAAGCATATGTATTTTCATTTCATATTTTCTACACTGTAGAAAAAAATCCCATAAAATAACAATTTCCAGCAGCTGCAGCAGTTTTTCATGTTTATGTTTTTCACGTTTTTCTTGTAAATTTGCAGTCTTTCTGTAATTTGACAGGTTTTGACCGTATTTTTACATTATTAAAAAAATATATATAGGCTATATATATATTAGTTGTAGGCTATGCCAACATTTCTTTTTCTCTTCAGAGGACAGACCAACAAGCATGGTTATCATTTGGTGCAAGCCCTCAGATATGCGGTGGAAGAGATCAACAACAACATTTCAGATAAGATACTTCTACCCGGGGTCACACTTGGCTATCAGACGTTTGATTTATGTTCCCTTCCAGCCAGTAATTTGGCCACCCTGGACCTGCTGGCCAAACAGCGCAATAGTTCAGGTGTGGAGGACCTCGCTGTGGCCGTCATCGGACCTGACAGCAGTACTTACTCCTTTACACCAGCCGCTGCTCTGGGTGCAGTCCTAATGCCTCAGGTACACCAAAACAATATGTATTTTAATGGCAATCTTTTTTTTCATATGGACATGCTAAAATGTCAAGGCCACACTGGTAGCCATACATTACACATGATTTTTTTGACATATAGTCAAAAACACTTAAAATCATCACAAGATTCCCTTATGTGGTGTATTTCTCACTGGGATTTCTGTCACATAGTTCCAACAATTTTTCTCTTTGCTGTTGCAGATCTCATACGAGGCCTCAAATGAACTACTGAGCAATAAGCTTCTCTATCCGTCTTTCTTCCGCACCATCCCCAGCGACAAGAACCAGGTGGATGCCATGATACATATTCTCAACAGATTTAACTGGACCTGGATTGCCCTTCTAGGCAGTGACAATTCATATGGTTTACAAGGAATGCAAAGCCTTGCCCAGCAAGCTTCACTTCACGATATATGCATCGCATACCAAGGTATAATACCGGCTGTAACCAACCAGACAAAACAAGACATGCAAAACATGGTAAAAAACATCATCAAAACTAAAGTCAACACCATAGTTGTCTTTTCTAACAAGAGAAGAGCTAGTGGGTTCTTTCCCTTTGTTATTGAACAAAACGTAACAGGGAAAGTGTGGATCGGAACGGAGGATTGGTCAGTGGCGTCAATAATACGTAATATCTCAGGAATCAAAACGATAGGGACCGTCATCGGTGTGTCTGTCAAATACACTGAATTTAAAGGGTTTGAAGATTTTGAAAGGCTTTCCGTGCCCGGGCTTAAAGATGTTGGGCCTTTAAACGCTACGGTTAACTTTGACGTCATGTGCCTGCAAAACACAGACCTGTACCAAATGGCAATACAAGGCTTTTCTTTGGAACCATATGACGTTGTGTCCTCTTTTAATGTGTATAAGGCCGTATATGCAGTGGCTCATGCACTGCACAAGATTCTGAAGTGTGACTCTGAACGATGTCAGAAATCTAAGGTGGAGCCCTGGGAGGTAAATGCTTTTTAAATAACAAACAACTAAAATGTGGGCTGTAGATTATGTTACAAGAGACCGCTAAGAGCAAGCCATCCTAGGCTGGTTTTTCTAGGCTGCAATTTCTGATGTCTTTATTTCTTTACTTTGAATCCCTCAGGTCTATCAACAGTTGAAAAAAGTTCGATTCTCAATTCAGAACACATTGTTTTATTTTGATCCGAATGGAGACCCCATCACAGGGTATGATATAGTGACGTGGATATGGAAAGATGATCAGTGGTCATATAAAGTAGTTGGAAGTTATAGCCCAGATCCAACTGAGCTTCAGTTAGATGCTTCTCAAATACAATGGAGAGGGCCAGTGTCACCTGTGTCCAATGTAAGCATATTCATTGTTTAGTAAAAAATTAATAGTTTTCAGTCTGACTGAGACCAGAACAGAATATTACTCATTTAGCATAAATTAGAAATCCCAGAGTTGTTCCAATAAGTGCAAACAAGCAGAGAGAGAACTACTAAATAGACTAAATATCCATGTGTGTTTATGTATTGTGTTTTGTTTTGCCCTGTTCAGGTTCCCGAATCCCTGTGTTCTCCAGAGTGTCCTTTCGGACACAGACAGCTCCAGACAGGACAGCATAGATGCTGCTTTGACTGCATGGCGTGCCCTGCTTTCACCTTCCTCAACAAATCAGGTACAAATACCCGCAAAATCACGTTATAAGAAATGTTCAAGTGTTCTGTTGAGAATGGTTAGTTGTTTATAGTATGACCAGCAGAGGGCGCACATCATTCAATTTGAACTACTTTTACTTTAAAGCTTTAATTTCATTTATTCACCCTCATGTCATGTCAAACCCTGTAACTTTCTCTTTTTCTGTGGAACACAAAAGAACATATTTTGAGAAATGTAGTTTTGTGTCCACATGAAAGTCAATGAGGGGCAAATGTTGTTTGGTTACCAACATTCTTCAAAATATCTTATTTTGTGTTCTGCAGAAGAAAGAAAGTCATACAGGTTTGCAAATGACATGACAGTAAAAAAAATGAAAGAATCCCTTTAAAATCACTTCTATACTTTAAAATGCATGAACAACTATTCAAAGTCTATGAACATTGTGGTATTTTCAAATCACTGCAGTTCTTTGTTTTATGGGCACTTCTCATGCTTGCTTTACTTTTTTAATTCTTAGGCTACACCAGCTGCCAACCCTGTGCCACAGAAGAGTGGTCCGAATCAGAGAGCGAAACATGTCTCGAGAGAACAGAGCTGTACCTGCCGTGGAACTCTCTGCTCTCTATAGCCCTGCTCGCATTTCTGGCTGTGACCTTGTTTCTCACCATAGGCACAGCTCTTATCTTCCTGTTGAATCTCAATACTCCTGTGGTGAAGTCGGCTGGAGGGAAGATCTGTCTGTTGATGCTGGCGTCTCTAACCGTGGCCTCCTGCAGCACACTGTGCCACTTTGGAAGACCCTCTCAAATCGGTTGCCTCTTCAAACAGCCCCTCTTCATCATCAGCATCACCGTTTGCCTGGCGTGTGTGACTGTGCGCTCCTTTCAGGTACACAGGACTCTGTTGAGAGCAAATAGAATTAGATATGTAATTAAAAGATTAGTGCGAGTAATGGGCAGTAAACTATTTCTGTATAATATTTATTATAATTTACTATCATTTTCAAGTGTTCAATTGGAACAGAGCAGAATGGCTATATAAAGGGTGTTGTTTTCAGTATGACCAACAGAGGGCGCAAACCATTCAGTTGTGACTTTTGTCCCTTTAAAGCCACTTTGTTGTTTTTTTTCTAAGGGTCAAGTTAATAACTTTAAATGCCTTTACAAAAAGTACACAATAGTACACTTATCTTATACTAAAATATGAGTTTACTTAGTTTACTTTTATGTAAAATAAACTTTATTTACTTCTTAAAAATATATTTGGCTTATAGTGACAGAAAGGTCAAAGTATATTTGGCATGTACTTGTAATTAATCTTTGATTGAGATATAAAATTATAATGAAGTATTTTAAGTATACCTGGCATGCATACTTTATTCTTTTGATCAAGTAGCGCATTAAATACTTTATTTGCATACTTTTACATACTGTCTTATATAGACGGTTTCAGCAGCAACAACATAAACAAACGTCTAACTTCTAGTAAACCTCCGCAAAGAATCAATAACCATTTTAATTTCATTTAATACAATTAATATACAATAAAATATTAATATAAATTAAATATCTTTTTTAAAAATGACATAACCAAACACAGACCGAAAGTTAACTTCGGGTCAGGCATGTGCGTCCTATGAAACCATCTATACTTAAATGTTACCATGTATTTTTTTATAGTAACAAGATATAATAAATAAATATATAAGTATGATGTTCACTTAAACACAACTTTATAATACTTTCTAATATAAATACTATAAAATATACTATGAGAGTATACTTAAGCTAAATAATATGCTAAAAAAGTATTAGAGCAGTATAGATGCAGTACAAACAAAATACTAGTTTTATGCTCAGTATACTTTTTAAACCTAAAATGTTGGTCAATGTAGTCTCAAATAGAACTCAGAATTGAAGTATACTTATAAGCATACTACTAGTACATTGATATTAGTATTTTTACTACATGAAGTATACTTAAAATGAACTTTACTAAATAAAATGAACTTCTTATTGTTATAATGTTAATGGTATTTTATCTTTATTTGCTTATAAGTTGATACTATAAATAACACTCAAACTCTTCAGGTCTCATGTAAAAACCACACGAATCTCTTAATTTTAAGGTGGTCTGCATCTTTAAATGGTCCTCCAAGCTGCCCAGATTCTACGAGACCTGGGCTAAGAACCGTGGCCCAGAGATGTTCATCTTCATCGCCTCACTGCTGGAGTTCTTTATCTCCTTTCTTCGCATGGTCGTAGACCCTCCCTTTCCATCTCGAGACTTTGATTTCTACCATGACAGCGTTGTTCTCGAGTGCAGTAAGACCGTATCTGTCGGGGCATTTGCCGAGCTCTTTTTTCTGGCCGCCTTAAGCTTAGCTTGTTTCTGCATGAGCTACATGGGAAAAGATCTGCCGGCCAATTACAACGAGGCCAAATGCATTACATTCAGTCTCATGATATATATGATTTCTTGGATCACGTTCTTCACGGCATACTGCGTTTCTAGAGGGAGCTTTGCTATGGCCCTCTATGTAGGTGCCATTCTCACCAGTGTGCTTGGGATACACGGAGGCTACTTTTTCCCAAAGGTGTATATCATCTTGATAAAGCCTCAAATGAATACAACCACCCACTTTCAAAACTGTATTCAAATGTACACCATGTCCAAACAGTGACATTTTCCACTATAGGGTGTCTGTTTTTTCTCTCTTTACCACATTAGCTGTAATCCATTTAAGCTCGCGCACAATAGGGCGCAACATAATCCCAGTTTCAGTCTTTTAGAAGCAACAATACTCTGAGATTCTCTTTTGACCGGGACTGCTTGGCATATGCTTAGCTAGTGGGTAGAATGACTGTAAAAGCATAATTGTGTTAGCTATGAAAATGGCAGAGCAACAAATCTGGCATCCACGGGCGAACATCTGTTATGTGCTGGGCACGGGTGCCCGGTTTCACTCTGATAAAAGGTTTAATTGGGCAGCTGATATAAATCGCGCTCTTGCACTTACAAGGACAGATGGCTTCAAATGTCCTGTCTGTCTGTAAACAAAAAAGTAAATATGCAGTATAAGAATAGTCTTAAGAAACACTCGTATCAGATATCAGTGTACGAGTCTCGTGTAATAATCCACTAATGTTTAACGACACACACACTTTTCTCACCCCTGGGAAAATAAAATGGGATGAAAGCGTTGCTGTTAGGGAGGTCATCTCCATTGACCCAATGACGTGTGAGCTTGGTGTACTGAAGTGTTTCCCACACTGCTTTCCCATTGTGAGGGTGATATTCTCAGGAGACTTAACAATAGACGTGTGCCTGTGTGTCTGTGTGGGGTGCGGAATTGTGTTTGCTTGACATCATCCAATGCAGCATCTGTGCTGCTATATCTAATATGGACTGATCTAGAGTTAATAAAAATGCATATTATATCATAACTGGTTATTTTGACTCTTTCTTTTAAAGTCTAAAATAATAAATACATTAACTGAGTCTCTCACACCAAGTCCTGGTAAATTTGACTTATTTGAACGAAAATCTATTTTTAATATTTTTAAACATTTAAAAAATGATTAAAAGTTGCATGAAGGGGCAAATTCTGGCTGCAAATCAACGGTTTATACACAAAAAACATTAGATGAAAGAGATAATATAGTTGATATAGACCAATTCGCAAGTTGTAAACACTGGTTTAGCAGCATATCTGGATTTCATAAAGTCATATGAAAATATAATTTACTTGTTAACAGTCAATGTTTAGTTACAATTCCTATATTTTCATAGTCTATTCTTTTCTATTTATGACCTCAGTAAGTAACTCATTTTGTGCTTTGAGTTTGAAACATAAAAATTGATGAAAATCTCACAAATCTATTAATTGATCATGTAAAATTTTATTAAGAAAAATTAGTGGACATTTGCAGAACAAAATACAAAAATCATTGTAAAGACAACAAACAGGGTCCTTTATCAAAGGTACAACATGTGTTATCTAACAAACAATACAGAATTCTCAGCAGAAATACTCTGAAAAATCCTAAGTACATAAACCCAAACTCCACTGGAGTCAACCTCTATTAAATATGCATACATCAAAATATAAAATCCATTAACAATATAATAACATTTATAAGAATAATATGTGGTAAAAAAATCACATTAAGAGCCATTAAAACAGAACAAGAGGCCAAACCACCTTCTTCCACTGACAAACACTTGTTTGTCTAAAGTACTTGTCAATCAATATGATGACTCAACATACATTTTGGAAATAACATCTCCTACTATAAAGAGGGAAATTAACGCAACTCTCCCTCGGGTTTACAACTCTTGAGTCTCTACCAGGGTCTCCAGACGGGTCTCCTGGAATCAGGCTGTTGTAGACCGGCTGTGCTCGGTTTAGATGGTGCTGGAGAAGTGGAGCTCGTAGCTGATCTTGCTTGCTGGGCGTTGTGGAAATGCTGGAGCTCCCGGCCAGATCCTCCTCCAGGAGAGTGAAGACTGAGGAAGTGAACAGACGCTCTCCAGCAGTTCGAGAAACCTTCAGTATAATCCTTCTGCGCCAGCTCTCCCGAGAGCTGCTGTTTTAGAAAGCTGACTGTCATCTCCAGAATATCAGCCTTCTCGAGTTTAGTGTTAGGGTCCCGGCTGTGGAACTCCTTCTCCAGGAGACCTTTGAGCTGATCGATGCAGCTGTTGATGCGATCCCTGCGCATCTTCTCGACAACTGGTTTCCTCAGCTGGAAGCAAATGGGAACACTGGTTAGAACATGTTTCAAAAGGATATACACAACGTTTTGATCAAAGATTAAAAAACTACATTTGGGGTGGAATGTATGTACATACCTTAATTTTGTCCCTGTCACTGAATCGTAGATGGTCAAAAGTAGAGAGTGTATTTGAGTGGGGAGCCATGGTCTTGCAGGAATGGTTTGTCTTCCCTCTACAGCAAAAAGAGTTGTGAAGCTCTCCGAGGAGCAGCACCCGGTATTTATACAGCGCCATTACCATTACAAAGCCATGTGGCCTGTGCTGTGTTACTGTTCCCACACTCAGAACAGAGGACTGGGATCTTCACAACAATAGAGGACATTCATTTTATGGTCAACTGGCTGCTCGCCTTCCACTGAAGGAATGTTTCCCAAGGTATCAGAGGGAAGCCACTTTCACTATAGGAATGCTCCTGTTTAATGAACGTTTGGGCTCTTTTAGACCGTTTGAATACTAAAACTGAACTTTTAAAATATGTATGTGAATGTGTCTTCAAATACATTTGCTTGTATAAAATACAACCTGTTGAATGCTTAATATAAAATATAGAAAATTTGACAAAGTAGGCTATAAGAACTGTAAATTCCTGTAGCTCAGCTGGTGCGATGGTTATTCACAAATTGACACGATGTAACAGGCTATGTTATTTAAATGCTGTGAATTGCTTTGGATAAGCATCCTTAAACAAATAACCGTTAACTACACGTGAACTTTAAAGCATATATTTGTAAATATTTGTTTATCAAAACAACCTAGATTGTAAATGTGTAAAGTAAGATTTTACGCAAAATGTAATTTTTCGGCATATGACGTCACACCGCCGCGATGTTGCTTGCTGCCTTCCAGACACCTCGGATTTAGGATATCCCACCTCGAACCCGGAAATACCGTCTGCATTTAGTAACTTTAAAAGTTTTTAATAATATTAAAACATTAATGTTACTAATGAGCTACAACATTAAAAGCATTTATTAAAATTACAACATCGTCGTTCCAGAAATGATTGAATGAGCATAATGTCGATACTTTGAATGTAGGAGCCTACGTCGGTCGGTCGGCGCGTGACCAGCACCAACGACACGTGGTTCAATTCCGCACTTCAAAAGCGTCACTTTAGGATGCTCCTGGTGGATTTATTCGCCTTTCATAGCAGTTAACAACACGAGTCAGCTCGATTTTTGTTGAGTGATAGAACTGTCACGTCCACGTGCCAGCTTACGGAAACTCTCACGTGGATGTGAACTAGAGGCACGCGTGTGAACATTAAGACAATAAAACAACATCACAAGGGGTTTCTCTAGAGCAGATTCTGTACTTGTTTGTCACGAAATCAACATATAATAGTAATAAAATGTAAGTAATTTTTAATTACAAACCTTAATCTGCTTTAGCTGAGGTACGTCATGAATAGTCTGTGACTACCACGCGCTTGTGCTCGGAGATCAGTGAGATTTAGCGGGTCTCCTGTTATTGCTACTGTTCTGGATTTTACTGCTTCGATCACACGACCACCAGACGACAAGTGTTGACTCTCATGTCTAGGCCTGTTATTGTCTCAAGTGTGGGAAAGTATGCAAACAGGCAAGTCAACTTTTTACTTTTTCTAAAATAACACACTGACTGTTTATTGTTTACACACTACAGTAACTAATACTGTAAGTTTGTATTGGTAGACGTTTCCACCGTCCTACATGCTCTAATCTGACAAATGAAATGCAATTCAAAACATTTCTTTTCAAATGCTAAGCGCATCTTTGTTGGTGAACAAACAATCCATTCAAGTTTTGGTTTGTGCAATAATGAGAAAAAAAGATTTGCTATATATTGTGCCATATTTCAGTCAGTTCGAAACGTATCTATTACAAATAAAGACTATAGTGTAATTTGAATTGAATGCTGCTGTGTATCTGTCATAACTGTGAGTTAAATTGTGTAATCGTGGCTCTGTAATAAATTCCATTATGCTAAACCACCTGTAGCAGGCCTCTGGTGAGACATAAGGTTTCTGGGACATAAGGACTAGAGTTTTACTGACGTTCCCATGAGTTCTTTCCCACAGCCTGTTCATTGACTGCCCACAGTAAGGAAACAAAAGAAGTGTGTCTTGTTACACATCACATTAGTTACAGTGTTTGATCTCTCTTTATTAGAGAGGAGACTTTAGACGAAGCAAGACCATCTGGACTTAAATGCTGTCCAAATACTTTAAGGATTTTCCCAGGATCCAGTGCATGTGTGTGCGTGTGTGTTATTCTGGGTTAATAAACAATTTTTAATTTATATAATGTTATTGCTTTAGTCAGAGAAGCAGTAGCATTAGAACACAGCATGTTGTTGAGAGAACTCTGACTTTTTATTTTGTTATTTTTAATTCTGTTATATGTAAAAACTTTTACAGAAATGCCTTCAACTGTTAAGTTTTCATTGACAAGGATGCAAGTGTTTTTTAGGTCGGCACTAGTTCATGAATAACCTGTTGCATAACACAGAAAAATGTTTCATTTTATTTTTATTTTAAAGTTATTAATCATTTGAATGTTATAGTTGCTCATTGTTATTTTTAGGAATATGCACCCAAGACAAAACCACAAGAACAACATTTGAAGTAAAATCTGTTTATTTTCTTCACATATAAAGTGCAGATAAAACACTGATTTCTTTATAAAAGAACTTCTATTAGTCATTGGTTATATCAAATTTACCAACAACAAAATCCTCAATGAAGAACAAGTTTACGACAAATAAGATCCAATGGATCTTTATAGAAAAGGTGTATTTATAAAACACAAATATTGCATCTCATTATGAGATATTTAATAAATGCAGACAGTACTGCTTATATAGCAGATATTCAGAATGCTCCCTTATTAAAACATGATTCGCAAATCACAAAAATACAGTGAATTCCTAATATAGGAATACTTGTACATAATCTCTCTTGAACGAGACCTACAATGTCCTCTTATAACAGAGTTAAACGTGGGTGTTTACATTGTCATCTATTAAGAACCAAGTGGCTCTACCAGGGTCTCCAGAGTTGACAGCAGGCTGGAGTTTTCTCTGTGCTGCTGCTCTGACAGGCTGGTGAATTGACTTGAGACGGGACACGTGTGTTGTTCTGCATGTTGAGGAAGAGCTTCAGCAGTCTTCTGTGGGACTGAGTCTGCACTTGACACTGAGACAGAAAGTTGACGCTCTCCTGCACACATCTGGAGTAACCCTCACTAGCTGCAGGAGTGCAGGCGGACAGATCGTGTCGTCTCAAGAAATCAACCGTCATCTCCAGGATATCAGCTTTCTCCTGTCTGGAGTCGGGCTGTTGCTTCAGGAACTCTTCACTCAGAAGAGACTTGAGCTTCTCAATGCTGCTGTTGATACGTTCTCTTCGAATCTTCTCCATTTTTGGCTTTCTCAGCTGAGGAAAGATTAGAACCATATTTAGAAACCCTCATCCATTTTCATAACAACTAAACTAATACATTTCAGTATAAAACGGTCTAATATTTACCTTATTTGTGAGTGAAATCTGTCCTCCAGTGTTCATCATTGCTGCACTGACTGTAGGTGCCATGACTGTGTTTGTTCTGTTCGGTTCTCCTTCAGGATCAGATCTGAGCTGAACTCTCTCTGTCTCTCTCCTCTATTTATACTCCCAAATCTCCATATGAATGTGTGAGTCTGGAGTGTGCTGGAGGTTCTCACAGTCTCCAGCCAATGGGTGCGTTCAATCTGCCACATGGTTAGTGAAGCTCTTATTGCTCAAACACAATGAACGCGTCTCGGGGGAGCAGGTGGAAGGCTGGCCATTAAAAAGAGTGTGTGCGAGAAACTGCAAACCTTATATTCAATGCAGCCATGATACCGCTGGGATTAATTATGCGATTAAGCACGTGCCGTTTAAATAGAAGACCTACACTGAGCATTGTAAAATCATTGAAGATTATTTTAAAAAGAAAGAAAGAAATCAGTATTAGTTATTGGAAAGGTAAAACAATATATTAAACAGACAAAACAAATAAAATGGTTCATAGTCCAATAGTTGCTGTATTATGTAGAAAATAATTTCAGACAGCCATCAATAAAATGATCTATTAAATAAATGAGGCTGCTCACAGTAGGGCCAACATACTGTGAAAAAAGTTGTGCAAAGCCTAATTTAACAAACCCAATCATGCAAACAAATTCCCATCTCAATTAAGGACAGTGTGCTGTAAACATCCCCATGAGGTTTCTACAGAGTCCCCTTAACACATACCTAATTGCCTTCTATCAGGCACACTTCTATTCAGCCGTCTGTTTGTGACTGTGGGAAAGCTCTGGCGTCTGCTCTCCCAGTTCTGCATTACAAGTCCAGCCAGGACATCATTCTGAAAATTGCTATCCTATCTGAACCAACAAGTGTAAAACCTGTAGCACTACTAGCAATTGCGCTGTTAAAATTGTAGAAATTACAGTATTACTGGCAGCTGTTTGCCAGAAACGTACTGTAGATTTATATTGATCTAATTTATTGGCAACAGTTTGTTCAAAGATAAACGAACATTAAACATTAACAAGTCTTTAACTATAAAATACCAGCCTCATGCAAGCATTAAATATTCCTATTTCGAAATTTATCTTAAGTACAACAAAAATAAGCATGTAATGCATACAATTCTGTAATTCAAAGTCGCAAATAGGCTAAAATGAGTGGCTCAGAGATTACTTGTTTTTGCATGCAAATCTCGGAAGCGAGTTAGCATTTTAGGACTTCTGGTTCCATCGCCCTAAAGTCTATGGGTTTTTTTGAATAGGTTTTTGCTAAATGGCCTGAAATAAGGTATGTGGTTAACAAAGCCTCTAAATATTTTCACGTTTTGATGTATAACATTCTCAAATCACACTGGAAAAAACAAGGCTCATCAGGTTTTGGATCAATGTATTACTAAAGTACCACACTGTACGTGCCACATGCTCCATTACTGGGTGTGAACCCGTTTCTTGATGTCACATGAGACTTCTAACAGGGTTTCCACTTTCTCACAAACTTCATGTCTGTAATCCATCTCTCCACCTGCCTGCCAGAGTCAAGCTCATTGTTTCCTGTGCAATAAATGCCTCGCTGAGCATGTGGCAACCCTCTGCTCTTTTGAGTCGTCCTAACACCCCCATTGGCTGGAGACTGTGAGAACCTCCAGCACACTCCAGACTCACACATTCATATGGAGATTTGGGAGTATAAATAGAGGAGAGAGACAGAGAGAGTTCAGCTCAGATCTGATCCTGAAGGAGAACCGAACAGAACAAACACAGTCATGGCACCTACAGTCAGTGCAGCAATGATGAACACTGGAGGACAGATTTCACTCACAAATAAGGTAAATATTAGACCGTTTTATACTGAAATGTATTAGTTTAGCTGTTATGAAAATGGATGAGGGTTTCTAAATATGTTTCTAATCTTTCCTCAGCTGAGAAAGCCAAAAGTGGAGAAGATTCGAAGAGAACGTATCAACAGCAGCATTGAGAAGCTCAAGTCTCTTCTGAGTGAAGAGTTCCTGAAGCAACAGCCCGACTCCAGACAGGAGAAAGCTGATATCCTGGAGATGACGGTTGATTTCTTGAGACGACACGATCTGTCCGCCTGCACTCCTGCAGCTAGTGAGGGTTACTCCAGATGTGTGCAGGAGAGCGTCAACTTTCTGTCTCAGTGTCAAGTGCAGACTCAGTCCCACAGAAGACTGCTGAAGCTCTTCCTCAACATGCAGAACAACACACGTGTCCCGTCTCAAGTCAATTCACCAGCCTGTCAGAGCAGCAGCACAGAGAAAACTCCAGCCTGCTGTCAACTCTGGAGACCCTGGTAGAGCCACGAGGACACTTTAATGATTTATCAAACAGAATTCATAATGTCACTCTGAGATTGACATGTACTGTAATTCTAATGTAGGAATTTATTTCCATCTCTGCTGCATTGGCAGAATGTTACACACTTTCTGAGAAAGTATGATTTACTGTAACTGTGTATGAACATTTGTCAGAATGAACAGAATCATTTGCATGTTAAATGATTATTACCTTCATGAAGAATATGGATCAAAGTATTTGGTCATAGGAAAGTTAAAGTCTGATTTAGACATTTGAGCTTTAACAAGCGTTTCACCCATATTGGGTTTACTTTCTTTATTTTTAAAGATGTATAAACTGCTTTTGTTTAATAAAAGCTTTTTATTTATATTTCTATTGTGTGAAATACATCCAATGTTCCTCTTATTATATAAGTACATACATATTTCATCTTTTAAAAGATATCGTAATGTGTTTTGAAAGCACAAATGCTTTATTTTGTTTTCATGTGTTGACATGAATTGGATATTTTCCCTGTAAAGGGCGGTTGTATGAACTCACTGGGAGTGATTTGAATGACCTTCTGTGAAGGTATTTTGCATGTGAATTACTTCATATTGAAATACAATGTGACAATAAATATGATAAATATCTGAATCATTGGTCATTGAATTTCTCATAACTTAAAACACAAATACTGTAGATCACATTTGCAGTTTATAATGGTTTTATTTGCTACCCTGTGACATTTTTTGGTTCAGGTTCAAGTTACCCAGCTGCCTTAACATTTTTAGTACACTTTTTTATATTTTAAATATTTTTTATATTTGTATAGTAAATCTTTTTAAGTTGAACCAACAAAAAAAGAAACAAATATTTTTTTACAGTGCACAGTTCTTTTTCTTTTTAATGCCATCACAGCAAAATTCAAGTCATACATGCATTTTTTCAAATTAGATTCATAAAGTTCTGTAGTCTGTTTTTAAGATTGAACTTGCACTTCACTCATGTCATACCTGAATATTTCATTCAATCTAAAAGTTCCTAAAGTTTTTTTTTATACTAATTTACTAAAGCTGAGATAATTTGCTTACTCCAAATGAACACTTTCATGAAGTGAGGAGGAAAATGTTTTATACAGTCAGTTCACATATAGCCTACACTATATTGCCAAAAGTATTGGGTCACCCTATCTAATAAACAGGTTTGATGACTTTAGTCATTTCCATGAGTACAAATCTTAATGCTGCAGCATATCATGATATTTTATGGAATTGTGTGCTTCTAATTTAATAGCAACAGTTTGGGAAGAGCCCTTTTATTCCATCATGACAATGCCCCTGTGTATGAGACAAGGATCAATACCTTTGACAATATAGTGTAGTTGGTTCAATTTTATATTTTGGTTCAAATGTCTAATAGTGAACATGATTTCTATTAAACTGCTGTAGTGAGTGACTCTTCACAGCTACTAGATTGTTAGTTCATTGAAAATTGATGCAGTGCCATTAAAAGTTGTACTGTGATGTAATGTGTAAATATAATTAAAGAAAAATCCAGAATTCATATATGTTTTTACATTTATTTATAATATTATGCATCAAATATGAATGCAATGCAAAGAAAGATCGTACCTTCAGAGAAGGTGATAACATGAGACATGTTAATTCACATTATGTGAATATATAAAGCAGACCTTTACACAGTCCAGTACACGCATGTAAATACATACAAACATCATTAAGGGAAATTTGTGCTTTTGACACACAATAAACATCTTTCAAATAAGGAGCATTGGATGTATTTCACACAATAGAAATATAAATAAAAGCTTTCATTAAACAAAAGCAGTTTAAACATCTTTAAAAATAAAGAAAGTAAACCCAATATGGGTGAAACGCTTGTTAAAGCTCAAATGTCTAAATCAGACTTAACTTTCCTATGACCAAATACTTTGATCCATATTCTTCATGAAGGTAATAATCATTTAACATGCAAATGATTCTGTTCATTCTGACAAATGTTCATACACAGTTACAGTAAATCATACTTTCTCAGAAAGTGTGTAACATTCTGCCAATGCAGCAGAGATGGAAATAAATTCCTACATTAGAATTACAGTACATGTCAATCTCAGAGTGACATTATGAATTCTGTTTGATAAATCATTAAAGTGTCCTCGTGGCTCTACCAGGGTCTCCAGAGTTGACAGCAGGCTGGAGTTTTCTCTGTGCTGCTGCTCTGACAGGCTGGTGAATTGACTTGAGACGGGACACGTGTGTTGTTCTGCATGTTGAGGAAGAGCTTCAGCAGTCTTCTGTGGGACTGAGTCTGCACTTGACACTGAGACAGAAAGTTGACGCTCTCCTGCACACATCTGGAGTAACCCTCACTAGCTGCAGGAGTGCAGGCGGACAGATCGTGTCGTCTCAAGAAATCAACCGTCATCTCCAGGATATCAGCTTTCTCCTGTCTGGAGTCGGGCTGTTGCTTCAGGAACTCTTCACTCAGAAGAGACTTGAGCTTCTCAATGCTGCTGTTGATACGTTCTCTTCGAATCTTCTCCACTTTTGGCTTTCTCAGCTGAGGAAAGATTAGAAACATATTTAGAAACCCTCATCCATTTTCATAACAGCTAAACTAATACATTTCAGTATAAAACGGTCTAATATTTACCTTATTTGTGAGTGAAATCTGTCCTCCAGTGTTCATCATTGCTGCACTGACTGTAGGTGCCATGACTGTGTTTGTTCTGTTCGGTTCTCCTTCAGGATCAGATCTGAGCTGAACTCTCTCTGTCTCTCTCCTCTATTTATACTCCCAAATCTCCATATGAATGTGTGAGTCTGGAGTGTGCTGGAGGTTCTCACAGTCTCCAGCCAATGGAAACAGAGCTCTGCCACAAGGAACAGAGGGACGCCACATGCTAAATGACATGCTTATTGCTCAGGAAACAATGAGCACATCTCCTGGGAGCAGGTGGAGGGCTGGGTGTTGGGACAGAGTGTGTGAGAAAGTGGAGACCCCTCGTACAAAGCTTTGTTTGTTTGTCCCATACCGGGGTCATTTATTGACAAAGCACGCGCCATTTATACTGGAAACTTCCCAGCACACGTTACATCTCAACATAATATTTCACAGAAGTGTGTTCAGCTTGTCCATTAGATTGTACTTTTATTAAATATCAAGACAATTATAACATTATTCTCCTTTAACATGATTTTACTTTAACCTGAAAAATGTTTCTGTAGTAAATCTTTTGCAATGCATTTAAACACTTTTTTAAATTTGATTTAAAACCCATATTGCACCATATCTCTATGGATTTACAAATTGAGCCTTTTTCTATACAGTATTTTTTTAATGTTGAGCAATTTTAAAACCGGCATCCTTAAATTATGCAAAGCATCATGTTTACCTTAGCAAGGCAAATTTTTAATGGTTGGTTACTAGACCCACAGCTTGTGCTTTAATGCATATCCCACCTTTAAAACAATGGTTTGCATCTTTCAAAAGTAATCACCAAATACATTTTAATTACGTCTAAAGGCACAGATTCTTTACCATCTCTCCTGGGAACATCAGCTAAAGGGTCTTTTGGCCATGTTTTGAATTGCTCTTAATGAAGCACGCTGTTGTTTAGGTGTCTGTGAATGGGAAGAGTGTGGGAAAACTCTTGGGACTGAAGTCTCAGCATTACTTCATCGGTCAAGGCTTTATCCAAAGAGGCTACTATACTGTTCCATTACTAATGTATTCTAAATGTGCTGGGTTATGCGGAATTTTGTCATACAAAGTTGAGCTCTTATATCATTAGGCTATGTTTCGGTGTATATGTTGTGGAATCTCTGTTTGTCAACATGACTTTACTTATTGTAAAGTTTACAAGAGCAGATCAAGTCAAGTTCACTAATTTGACCTCTATTATTTTAACATCTCTAACAGTCAAAATAGGATCTTTGAAAAGGTTTTCTTTAACTGATTAGGAAACTATTTCTTGAGTTTTAATAGCCCTGAATACACTAGTAATTTTACCAAATCAAATTTACATAATATCAAGAACACATTATTATTTCTTTATTTCTAATCATATTTAACACCACACTTTGATCCAAATAGCTGCTTTACCTATTATAATTAAATCTTTTTATAGTTTGTAGTATGAGATTCTTAGGCTAAACAGATTTTGGAAGTGATACTTTATTTCAATAGTAAAGAGGTTCACTACCAATTGAGTCCTTAGAAGTTAAAAATATGAAATGGTTTGACTAGACTACACAGATACTTGGGAAAAATGTATTTTGAGTTCAAAATTAGTTATGTTTGTTAAAAACACAATGAGTCGAGATATTGATTGTACAGTTTATTTGTCTTAAGTACTGATTGCTGTTCTTCACATATGAGTGAAAAAAATCTAAACATTTGCTTAGCAAACATACATCAATAACTGTGACTTCCTCCACACATGTAAATACATGTTTTCAACCATGAAAAATTCATGTTATTAGATTTGTAATTTTCTTAAACTGGAAAGAATTAATAATGTAACAGACATTAAATATTCAATGCACCTTCACTGAAGGTAAATCCGATTCTGTTTAAAGAGAAATCCAAATCACTACAAGTGATTTTACATTACTGCCCTCTAAAGGGGAAAAGTCCAATTCATGTCAACACATGAAAACATTAAAAGGAACATTTGTACATTTCATGCACAATTAAACATCTTTCAAAGAAGAAATATTTCTCCTGTAAAATGAGAATATTGCATGCATTTCAAACTATAGAAATATAAACCAAATGCTTTCCATAAATGAAAGCAACTTAAACATCCTTCAGATGTAAGTAAACCCAATATGGGTGAAAAGCTTGTAAACTTAACTCTTCTATGACCAAATACTTTGATCCATATTCTTCATGAAGGTAATAATCATTTAACATGCAAATGATTCTGTTCATTCTGACAAATGTTCATACACAGTTACAGTAAATCATACTTTCTCAGAAAGTGTGTAACATTCTGCCAATGCAGCAGAGATGGAAATAAATTCCTACATTAGAATTACAGTACATGTCAATCTCAGAGTGACATTATGAATTCTGTTTGATAAATCATCAAGTGTCCTCGTGGCTCTACCAGGGTCTCCAGAGTTGACAGCAGGCTGGAGTTTTCTCTGTGCTGCTGCTCTGACAGGCTGGTGAATTGACTTGAGACGGGACACGTGTGTTGTTCTGCATGTTGAGGAAGAGCTTCAGCAGTCTTCTGTGGGACTGAGTCTGCACTTGACACTGAGACAGAAAGTTGACGCTCTCCTGCACACATCTGGAGTAACCCTCACTAGCTGCAGGAGTGCAGGCGGACAGATCGTGTCGTCTCAAGAAATCAACCGTCATCTCCAGGATATCAGCTTTCTCCTGTCTGGAGTCGGGCTGTTGCTTCAGGAACTCTTCACTCAGAAGAGACTTGAGCTTCTCAATGCTGCTGTTGATACGTTCTCTTCGAATCTTCTCCACTTTTGGCTTTCTCAGCTGAGGAAAGATTAGAAACATATTTAGAAACCCTCATCCATTTTCATAACAGCTAAACTAATACATTTCAGTATAAAACGGTCTAATATTTACCTTATTTGTGAGTGAAATCTGTCCTCCAGTGTTCATCATTGCTGCACTGACTGTAGGTGCCATGACTGTGTTTGTTCTGTTCGGTTCTCCTTCAGGATCAGATCTGAGCTGAACTCTCTCTGTCTCTCTCCTCTATTTATACTCCCAAATCTCCATATGAATGTGTGAGTCTGGAGTGTGCTGGAGGTTCTCACAGTCTCCAGCCAATGGGTGCGTTCAATCTGCCACATGGTTAGTGAAGCTCTTATTGCTCAAACACAATGAACGCGTCTCGGGGGAGCAGGTGGAGGGGCGTTTGGAGAGCAATGAGACTGATTCGGCTAGTGGCCTGTAAATGTGGGAAATTCGTGACCTCGTAAAGTGATCTAAGTGACCGCACAACGACAAGTCGCTTCAGTCTTTAAAGCACCATTTATTGTGTTTTTCACACAAGGTCCAAAATTGTCCTGCTGTCTTTGGGGAGTTAGACGTATAGACCCATGGGGTATACTGTATGTTTAGCAAATTGTCCAAATGAAGATTGTGTTTTTGTAATTTTGCCAAACATCATGAAAACAATAATCAAGTTTATGTATATAGCTTACTTAAAAATTAAAAAGATAAAACCATGAAAAATATACAAATAAAATACATAAAGCACAATTATGAAATTGGAATCAATCGAATAAATGACATTATAATGCAACATTCATTTACATAATAATATAATAAATTAATTAAAAGATTATTGTCATTGTTATAATATGTTCTCATACAGTTGTTTTCAAAGTATGTAAGTGTACAGGCCGCTCGTCTTTTAGTTTTATGATGTCTTTCTCTTTTGGCACACATCCCTTCAGACACATGCCCACAGCTGGCTGGCCTGCTGTCTAGCTCTCGATCACACGCTCCGCTCTCAGCAGTGAGAACCTGGGAGCGTCGGTGCAGTGAGGCTTCCCACACTTATTCATGAAAGGCACTGATCCTCCAGATAAAAGAAGCGTGGCCCATTACACAAAGTCAAAGTGACCCTGCCTCCCACTTCCCACAGCTCACTGTTCTCAAGCTTCCCAGACCGCCGGGCTAACCATCTGGAGGCATCCTTCAATTATCACCCATTAACAACAACAACCCGGCCCGCAGCGTGTGCTCTATAGACGGATCAGATGACATCATCTGCACTTTCTGGCACACTTTAAACTAGTCTCATGTGCATTGATCACAATGTCATTTTAATTTTAGTTGCTTTAGTTGTTCTATTTCATTTCAGTTTTTATTGTTATTATATTAGTATGCATCAGATACTTGCTTGTGTGATCTATACGGTCAGAATGATCAGACACGCAGAATTTGTGCATGCAAAACTTTATACAAGTGTACAAATTCCGAGTGCAGTTATTGGGAATTCTCTTCCGCTGTGCGTTTGTATATTTAATATTAATATAAAACAATGTGTGTTGTTAAATCTTTACCGTGTTATCTTTGTTTTTCTTCATAGTCCTGGTGTATTTTTGGACAGATGTTCAAGTGCACATTCCCACCACATATTATTAGCTGAGGACAACATGAATGAGGCCAATGCCAATTCACATGCTGAATGTCTGAATCCCTTGACTGACAGACAAAATAAAAGACTGCTCCCTCCCACCTGCTTGTTGAGTTCTCAGGGCCTTTGCATTATGGCATTATTTATTTAAACAATCCTGCCTTACACTATTGTTATATTGGAGATTCCTGATTGGTTCAAAAGTGTGAGAACTTACATCTCATTAAATTCAACCATGCTGTGTATAAATAAGACCAAAAGCCCAAGAGAAATGCACATCATTCCTTTCACAACCGAGGAACAAACCAGCCCTTCACAATGAGAGATCTGCAGAAAATGTAAGTTTTTCTTATGCTGTGAAGTTATTTTTTCAAATGTAAAGTTCTAAAGCTTCATCTTAATGTCCAAACTTGTTTTTTAATTCTCATGTGAATATTTGCTTGTCTCTCAGGGGTCGAATTGTGAGTCTGGAAAGAAAATGCTCAGATGGTGTGGAGCATCTTAAGAGTGTTTTAGAGCATAGACAGCACAACGTCTCTCCAACTGACCTTTGGGAAAAGACTGTGTCCTTCTTTACTCCAAGAAAGACCTTGATCTTCCACAACGGATACTCCAAATATTCGAGAGACACACTTCGTCTGTTCCCAGCCCCTGCAGAAGATGTGGCTCCTCTGTGTATATAGTAATGATGCTTGCTTTATTCAGACGTCTTCGAGATGCAGCGGCATAGAAGAGGTCGCATGGCAGAATTTTACAAATCTGGAAGTGCTGAAGTGAACTCATCCTGTGTACTTGAAACGGAGGTGTTATTCTCCTTTTTATTGTTTTATTTCTTCCATTAGTATAATCATGCAGAAGTCTTTTGTAAAGACATCTGACACTGAATACTGGAGGAGAAATTTTTGCTTGTCCAGAAGAGTACCGAATTTTGGGAATTGTTGTAACAACAATTATAGGTAATTGCTTTGATGCAATATACAGAGAAACAATGTGTTTAATGGATACATGAAGCATCTGTGAATGCTAATGATGCATCTGAATTAAAAACTGTATTTCTTTTTTTAAAAGAAATATTTGGTATGCTGCTTTCGCAGGAGCCTGTGTTAAAGTATTGATTCCTTCAGGATATAATATTCTGATATGTTTGTGCGAAATTAAATAAAATTATTATTTTTGCTTGAAAGCTTCTCCATTTGATGTTTTATTGAATCCTGTTAATAATTTTACACATCAGTTTTGTTTTACAACACAACGTGAGACAAATAATCCACACAGGCACACATATAAAATAACTTGAGACATTTAAAGACTGTTGTAGAGAAGTGAGTGTGAAATGTATATATAGATGCTTATATACTTTTATTTTATTTCCATCTTAACCTAGATTTGTACAGAATGTTTATATTTAATTTTCCTGTGCTTTGGCAATGTAAGATTTATTTTATCATGCCAATAAAGCTTCTTTGAATCTTGAGTGCGGCGTTGGTGCCATCTAGCGCTTCCAAAAAGTCAATACAATGACTTCCGTTATAATCTAACTGAGTTCGGGTTATTTTTTGTACGATTTAATAAAATGTCCATGAAGGCATGATATATACTTTTATTATTTTTACACCCAAATTAAAACAGTGTTTCTTCCAGCCCCCTCGATATTTTTTTAACTTAAAATTCTCACCGTTTTCATGTTCGAGATTTACACAGCAAGAAGCTCAACACATCACTGTTTCAGAAAATGTCAAGCTTAAATTGGTACATCTCAGTGTGTGTGTGATGCACTAACATTAAAAAAAAACGGAACAAGAGGGGCGCGTGATTTATTGCTTCACGCGGAGGAGCGGCACAAGTGCGTTCCCCTGGAGAGGCGGGCAACTAATTCCACTGCTGTTCCACTGGACCCCCAAAACCACCACCTCCACATTACTGCTGTCATCCAGCAATCACTCTCTGAGCTTCTGGCCTGGTTTCTTTATGTGATCAAACCCCTAGGAGACGAACCCCTCCCTGTTTAATCACACTTACAAGAATGCACTGGGCCCGAACAGAACAGCAGTATGTAGTTCAGAAATATCTTTTAGTGCATGACTGCACACTGACATTATTTGCTTGTGTCTCACTATGTCATATATTTTTATAGCTACACCTTTACAGACTTCACAGTTCAACTGCAAGCTTGATATAGATGTTAGTATATGTTTAATTGTAAAACTTTACATGTGTCCATATTGCTCATTTTGCATGATATATGGCAGTATATGCTACAATTTATATTGTAACGTAAAAAGTAACATAAAAAACGAATATCAAATAAAGAATGGCTAACATCTGCAATGTTGCATTGTAATACTTGAAATGCAATTGCAAGCGTCACAAAACTATAGTGCATCTAAATCCATGTACCCATGCATGTAAATACACAATAAAATAAACAGCATTGTGAAAGTTTCGCAATTGATACTTAAATATTGTCACACCTACAGTATAGCGTGGGCATGGGCTCATCGCGGTTCTTTTGTTCGGGTATTTAGGTTAGGCGACGCCCGTGACTAGTCGCAGACTTCATCACCGACTGCTCGTGCACAGACGCGCGTTCCCGTCTACAACTTACATGCTCTCATTCTGGACTGCATCCAGACATAACGGACCACAAACGAAGAACAGGTGATCAAATCCATCATTTTCTTTCACTGAAATTTGGCTTTGAATGTTTCTGAATGTTCTTTCAAATTGATTTAGAGTTAGATTTTTATAAAGATCAGTATCAGAACAGTTTATTTTTTGCATGCTTGTATAGATTCATTAAGTGTGTTATTGACATAATGACTTAACTGATTTAGCAATCGTTGACATGTAGCTATTTGCTATAGATAAAGAGGCTGTATTGCAGTTTTGGCACATTGCAGTTTTCAGTTGTTTTGTTTTTTTGCGAGGGGTCTAAACTAAATATATCAAAAAGTGCATTACAGTGCAATCCCCGTTTCCTGTTGAATTAATAATGTTACTGTTTACATAGAGGAATGAGAAATTGAAGTAAGGCTTTGATATTTTAAGCTCCAGAGCAGCAGCATTGGAGCGCACAGCATGGGATCGTGAAAATGAATGATCAGCTGCATGTATTTGAATAATGAAGAGCACAACAAAGATGCTTCACTTTTCCGATAAATTACAATTATGCTGTGCTGCACAAAGGTTAATGCAATGGCTTTCAATATATTTTTTAATTTTCAGCTATTTCAAAAAACTTCCTTTTGCATGTAATTATGTTTACATTGTTGAGCTATAGGGATCCATATCAGAGGATTTACTGTTGAATTTTATCTGTGCTTAATACTTCCTGTAGATTGAAAAATAATTTGGTTATAGATTGAATATATAGCCTAACACATACTCCAAGATTTAAAACTAAACTAAAATATTCTAGTGAATTTAATTGGTTTAACATCCTCACGGTTTATCTAAAACATTCACATCATAAGCTCATGCTTGAATCTCCCAAGTTTTTTGTCATTTGTATGGTCATCCAGCGGTTGGGGAATGTTGGATTTATCACCAGTCTGTCAGTACAAAGCTAAGTTCACTTGTTAAATTAGTCACACTCATCTGCTCAGTGTATGTAATCCATTTTCTGAGGATAAAAATCCCTTGGTTTGGATCGTTTCATAGTCATCTTTAAGATGCTTACACAAATTACAGAGCAAATGCGCTTACAAGTCTGTGTCAGAATTTTATATTCTAAAAAGTCACATGGGGAATACAGTATAACATTTCTAAATTCCCCCTGACACCATTGCTTATGCAGTAATACTGTTTTGGCCAGCACAGACAGACTAGACAGTGCAGTCCAGTGCCAAGATCAAAGACTCAGTATAGAGTGTGGCACTTTAACTCTCAAAGCATGTTTGCAAATGTTCGAAGAAGAGCAACATAACTTCAAATGTATGCCCAACTGCTTTGGCTTTAAAACATTATTTTTCTGCTGTTGAGCTATAATAGACCAGCAGTTGGTTTCTAGAAGATATAAAGAAGTAATCTTTTTTAAAGCCAGTAACTCAAACTAAAATAAATGGTTGTGCATTGCTTAAGGTAAGCACAATAGGTTTTTGGAAACTAGCGCTATATTGCCGTCTCTGTGATAGAGCATTTTCATAATAATAGAAAAAATGATCAGAGAAATGTCATGTAATAAATCTTACATTAAAATAATGCATAATGTATTGTTTTTGTTCTTCTAGAATGACTAGCGCTTTATGTTGGTGTTTTGGCTCATTTCTTCTCATTGACTTGGTGATGATGACATCAAGCACTGAGACGGGGCAGAATGCAGCCATGGATATCTTCAGCGAAAATGTCATTATCCCTCCCAGGCCGGAGGCATCCATACATCAACATCATCATCACAGGAGACAGAGAGATCACAGAGAGAGGATAAGATCAGGTCAGCTCAGAGAGATGCCTCACATTGTGTTCCATACCCAAAATGAGCAACCAGAGCTGGAGAGCCTCAGTCCTGTCCGCTTAGAGATGGACACAGGAGATAGAAGATGGGTAATGAGTGCAAGGACCTTCCTAGGATTGGATTCCCGAATTCCAGAGCAACTGAATATATCTCCAGGTGCTGAAATTTCAGAGAAGCTGAGGAGACATCCTACTGGTCACAAGGTGTTTGGAGGACACGTCATTATGGATCACGATAAAGGTAAAACCTCTTGATTTTAAGACATAAAAATCACAGTGATTTTCTTCTTGCATTTTCTTCATGTAGAACCAAGGACAGCAGTTAAGAAACAGAGGGTTTCTTTTAATAAAAGGCTAACAGAATGGAGTCCCACAGAGCCTCTGTTTCCTATGGCCACCTTGGGTCCTTCATACCCCCGGTAACTGTAGCAGCCGGTGAAGAACACTCCACAAAACCGACCGCCACCAATAAACCGCAGGTGATGATCATCTAACTCTTCAGTTTTTTAATCAGGCTTATTAATAAAATCTCTGACCCTCCTTTATCAGTGTCTAGAAACAGGTTTAATAAAATGTAATTAAAATGACCTAAACTGTAAAAAAAACATCATATTTTTCTATTATTTTCTTTTACAGATTTTCCATGTAGCCTATTATGAATTAAACCTGTCATTTTATGAATTTAGTTTTTTACAGATTTTTCATATAATTTTCAATATAGGTGAAAAAACATCAAACTTACAAGAAAAACGGGAAACACGTACTTTTACAAGGAAAAACTGTTATTTTATGCTTTATTGCTTGTGCCTCAGCTGCCGGAAAATGTATCTTTTTTACCATTTTTTAATTTGGTCAAAAACCACAAAATTACAGAAAAAAGACAGCAAATGCAATTTTACAGGAACAACTGTAAAAAATATTTTACGGTTTATTTCTGTCAGAAAATATGTGGGGGTTTTTACAAGATTTTTTTACAGTTTATTTTTGAAAATTTGGTCCAAAACGGCAAAATTACAGAAAAAGAGATTTTACACAAAAAACTGAGAAAACATGTCATTTTACAGGAATACCAGACAGCTGCAAGACGTAATTTATGTTGTAGAAAAGAAGCAGCAAATAAAAGCAATACTAAAGATATTTTCTTCTCCAGGTCAGAAGTTATTCAGATGTGGATGTGACACCCACTTTAAACATGGCATTGTTTGACTGGACGGATTATGAAGATATGAAACCTGCAGACAAACAGCTCAATAAGAGAAGTATGACCATTATTTCTCATACATGTACAAAAATATGGACTTTGCTTGTTTTTGTCTTTATGTGTTTCATTTCTGTTGATGTTTTTTGTTTGGAAACTGCAGCGAAGTGGACCACAGACTCTGATGTACAGCCTAAGAGCATAAGCAGTGAAAATGTGACACTTACATTAAATGAAAACTGTAAACATCACCTGGATTGCCAACCAGGTAACTTTTTTCCTTTGCTGTAATACAGTGAGCACTTTTTATAATGTATCCATGCCTTGATTGCATCACTTTAACTTTCATTAACTGTTGCAGGTTCCTGCTGCAATCTCAGAAATCACATATGTGAGATTCACAACCGCGGCCTGAACAACAAGTGCTATGATAACTGCATGTGTGAGGAAGGTGAGCAAAAAAAAATTCACTCTAATTTTAACAATTGAATTATAAGAATTTTCAAAAACATCCATAATTTTACATCCTTTGAAAATGTTCCTGATGTTTTACAGGGCTTCAGTGCTATGCCAAATTACACAGAAATTACAACATCAAGCGCAAAAAGGGACAGTGTGTTGATCCTGAGGGTGTAAACTTAAACCATGGCATGTTTATTATTGTTTAAATTAGGCAGATCAATATGTCATACAGTTAAGTGCATGTAATTGTATTTTCAACTTTTGAAAAATTGTATATGAATTCATGTTCATATTTCTTCTGGTTGCTTTTCTTTATAGGCCTATACACAGTTTCAAAGCAACAACATAAATAAACGTTACTGTGCATGCACTCTTTTGTGGCCCAAACTTAACTTCCGGTACACATCCACAAAGAATAGAGTCCCTGCAGATTATTTCTGATAACAAGCAAAAGAAATAACAAGTAAATAACATTAGCTAGCAAGTTAAAGTATGTCTAGTCAGTATTATTTTGGGTTACCAGTAGAAAAGCCATTACTCGGCCAAACTTGAATGAGACAAAGTTACACGACCCATTCAACAAATTGTTTATTTAATAAAAATGACAATAAAATTCTATATTTTTTATTTAATCCAATTAGTATACAAAAAAATATTAATATAAATTATTATTATTACGAAATAAAATTAAATATAAGTAGTTATATTATTAGCCACTAGCCAGACCGATCAACAAACACAGACCGGAAGTTAACTTCAGGCCAGGCACATGCGTCCGATGAAACCATCTTTATAATTGTTTCCCAAATTTCTATAAATGTTGACATTGATGAGACTGAGTACATATTTGCAGATGTAAACAGACATGTACTTGCATGAATAAATTAATGATAAATGCAAATAAAGTTACAGTTTATTGTGATATGAAGATTACATCAAATTTTAAACTGTGCAACAAATCCCAGCTAGCACACGTACGTCTGTAAGATGTCTGCTAAAGATCTGGAAAACATCTGCGGTGTAAAAACATCTAAACATCTTAGAAAGAGCAGTTTTACATCATTCTAAATCATAAACATCTTACAGATGTCTATTAGATGTCTATATGCAGACGAGCAAACTATGTATTGCAGATGTCAGGTGTCAAATAGAAGTCTGCCTGATGGAGTGTGCTATCAGGGATGTAACATCAAGGTATTGCATGTAGACAAATAATGACAATCACACAGTGTTAGATCTTCCTCAAAATGTTGAGTGTAACATGAGTTGTGTTGACCTGTTATATTGTGTCGGTGTTTTTATTATCACAATGGAGCAGTAGAGAACTATGGGGATGGGTGAAGCATGGAGAAAAGCACAAGGGATATTTCCATCTTACATTATTAAACTGTTAAATCTTCCCTTTGGCTCACATCTGAATTATTCCAACTGGGTTGTGCAGATCTGAAACACTTTTCATTGTGCCTATTGAGACCCATGGGTCTGTTATAGGAGAACTATTGTGCAGTAGGCTATATTGTGTAGTAGGCCTACCCTGTTTGCTTTTCTTAGAATGGCAAAACATTGCACAGCTGTAAATCGTTTATAAACAGTATGTTAAATTACAATACATATTGTTTTGTTTTCATTGCATTCAAAAGTAGCCTATAGGCCTACTATCATGTGTTTTTGTCTTAAAAATTAAATATAATCTAGTTCTATACACGAAGTGCATGATAGCAGTAACCACAATTTAGGATGAATAATACATTAAATATTTAAATGCTTGCGCTAACTTCTTCCAACATACCCACAGTACGCGAGTCAGCGTGAGCTCCCAAGCCACGCGAGATTTCCGGGCGAGATCTTGCTGTTTTCAACATGGCAGGAAGCAAGTTGGTGCTAGAAGGGAGGATAAGTATTATAAGCTTTATCTCAGGTCTGGGTGTCATCATAATACCTTTACTAGTCAAATTTGGCTCTCACATTGACTGGATATTCGATTACCTCACGGATGTGAACGGGAAAATAGCCATAGCGGTGTATATCACAGTTATCAATGGCTTCCTGCTAATCATATACAAGGGACCTTTATACAAGGTAAGACTCAGAGAAGATGTGTATTACAGTTACAAAGAGATCTGAAATTGTCACATTTACTGAACCGCCCTTGTTTGTTTATATGTTCAAATGAATAAAAGCTAAATCTAGATCTGCAGCTACAAAGGCAACAAAACTATATCAGTGGTAATGTGTTGTGTGCAGGTATAATCCTATTACATTGCCAGTCTAATAGGATCTTGCAAGGTTCATTATGGATAGCTCTCCAAGAAGACGGCTTACAGTTTAGCTGAGTTTGCGTTATCATGGATTGCTAACAATATCACATTGCTCTGTTTTTCTCTGTTTAGGTGGCTGTTAGGGCATGTTTTCTTGGCTTTACCTTCGGATGTGGTCTCATTTTAAGTCTTGTAGATACAACATGGACACACTTTGGCTGGTAATTACACTTTACAGATGGGAATGTTTTGTAAAGTTGGGTTACATTTGAAGTTAGATTAGAACGAAAACAAACACTGTCCATTTAAGTTTTGCTTATATCAGTTACAAGCAAATGACTCTGAACATTGACTCTGATTTGTTTTGTTCTAGGTATATGTGCTCGCTGTCATTATTTCACTATTCTGAGTACCTGGTTACTGCCATTATCAACCCACGCAGTCTATCCCTAGACTCTTTCCTTCTCAACCATAGTGTTGAGTATACAGTAGCAGCCGTTGCCTCTTGGGTGGAGTTTACTGTGGAAAAGCTCCTGATGCCAGGTGTGTTTAGATATAGACTGTTTAAAGCAACAACATAAACAACCGTTTCTGCACATGCACGCTTTTGTGGCCCAAACTTAACTTCCGGTACACATCCACAAAGAACAGAGTCCCTGCAAATTATTTCTGATAACAAGTAAAAGAAATAACAAGTAAATGACATTAGCTAGCAGGTTAAAAGTATGTCTAGTTACCAGTAAAAAAAAACATTACTTGGATAAACTTAAATGTGACAAATGACACAACCAATGCAACAAATTGTTTATTTAGCACAATATTGATATAAATCAAATCAAATATAGTTGTATTAATAGCCACTAGCCAGACCATCAACAAACACAGACCGGAAGTTAACTTCAGGCCAGGCACGTGTGTCCGATGAAATGGTCTATAGGTGCTCCTCACACCGTACAGTATATTCTATCACAACTACACTTTTAATTTTTTGAATGATTTTTTAAATGTGTTTTAATCATATGTTATTATACGACAGAGATAAAGCAGATAAAATGGCTCTGTGTGGTGGGACTGCTGATGGTGCTTTGTGGAGAGAGCCTGCGTAAAGCAGCCATGTTAACAGCAGGGTCTAACTTCAACCACATAGTGCAGAATGAGAAAGCCCAGACTCACGTGCTGGTCACGACTGGAGTTTATGCGCTCTTCAGACACCCTTCATATGTGGGCTGGTTTTACTGGAGCATTGGCACTCAGGTACTTTAACCGCTGTTGTGTGTCAAACCATGCCAAATCCCGGCTAAGCTTGATAGTTCACGCAAAAATGAAAATTATTTCGCCATTTATTCACCTTCATGTCATTCCAAACCTGTATGACTTTCTTTCTTCTGCAAAACCCATCAGAAGATATTTTGAACAACGTTAACCAAACAACATTGGACCCCATTGCCATTTCTCAAAGTATCTTCTTTTGTGTCGTATACAGGTTTTGACTGGTATTTTTAGTCCACAGGGTCCACATCTTTTGGTGTTAGTTTGATATCTGCTTTTGTCTCCCTATGAATATGTTTCAAATTATTGCTTGATCCTAAACCTATGCCTTTCTGTGTCCCAGATCATTTTGTGCAACCCGATGTGCATATTGGCATATACAGTGGCCAGCTGGCGGTTCTTTCGAGAGCGAATTGAGGAAGAGGAGATCTTTCTCATCCATTTCTTTGGAGAGGACTACATTGAATACAAGAAGGTGGTCTTCACCGGCTTGCCCTTCATCTCAGGGATCAGGATTAATTCTTAAGGCTGTGCTGCATTAAAGGGAGGAAATAGCCTGACAGTGCCCCCCTGGACACCTCTGACTGGCACTCTGAGCGAGCTAGTTGCCCGGTGGCATTACGGTGCGCCCCCTTGGGGAGGACAGCACAGATAAATGAGGTGGCAGCATAGTAAAACTGACCTGCTGATCTGCTCTGAGACACATTGGTCTGCTCTGAGCAGGGTGGAGCTTCTGCCCTTATCATCAGAGATACTCACACACCAACAACACATTCCTCAACACCTGTCTTTTCTGCCACACTCCATAGTATTTCTGTTCTGTTTTACTGTTCTTATACATGTAACTGACTACAAGTTATATGTCATCTCGTGTATCCTCATATTTATAGCTGTTATCATTGGCTCATCAGAGATACTCACACACCAACAACACATTCCTCAACACCTGTCTTTTCTGCCACACTCCATAGTATTTCTGTTCTGTTTTACTGTTCTTATACATGTAACTGACTACAAGTTATATGTCATCTCGTGTATCCTCATATTTATAGCTGTTATCATTGGCTCAAGTCTCATGAAGTCATTTCATATATCATGTTTTTCATAATTTCATGTGCAGGTTTTGTGGTTAGAAACCTTACATATTGCAGGGCGCAAGCTTTTTCTAGTAGAAATTTAAAATTTTTTATTGAGAGGTATTAAATTGGACCTGAAAAAATAGATTATCGTGTGTCTGAAACTTTTTGTGATGTGTGCCGATAACTCTAATGCTGCCAGTCATGATAATAGGGCTTTAAATTCTGACAATCTCCAAATATTTGTGATTTGTTAATACTGTTGAACAGTTTAACATTATGATTAGAGTAATAAACATATCTTATAAATTAAAAGCTTAATTCTTTGTGTTGCTCTATATAGCCCTGCAGTTTACGACATGGAACAACACTTGTGTTTGTCTTGGCTTAAGAAGTCTTCCGATGTATACATTGAGACATTTACATTACAGTTACACATTTGGCAGATGCTTTTATCTAAAGCGACTTACATGTATTTCTTTCTGGATATGTGCAATCCTTGGGATCAAACCCATGACCTTGGTGTTGCTAGCATCATGCTCTAACCACTGCACTAACTCTCTGTCTCAAGCATTAGTCTCTTTATCTTCACACCCACACTAACTCATTATCATATCCATCTCTTTTCATTGTCGTCCATGCTTTCATGACACTTCAACAAGAAAAATCCATTTATATGAAGGTGGGATTCAGAGAGCCAAACAGCAGACCGAACGCTGTATCCAAAGTCTTAATCTTTCTGATTTTACATTTTTGTGAGGAAAGCTCCACTCTCCTCCAGGCATGGTGTAGCTTGTATAGACACTGGATAAAGACTAGTATTTTCTTGCACCAATGAAGAGCACTATAAATGTGTACAGATGGACATTTTAACACGTGCAATAGGTTTTTATAACGTAAGAGTTGCACTTCGCTTCTGCCGTGCTGTGTGAAAGATCTATTGGGAGAGGACCACCCTACCTCTGGAATGACAACTGTACGCTTACATTAATGACATTTACAGCAAAATGTAACAAACCTTTCAAATAAACTGTCAATCAACACAAAACAATCTAACAAAAGCTTTTATTTTATTTGATGTAATTGTGTAACATCTTGCTACAAGACGTACTCTCAATTATAACACACTTGTTATCAAGCTACAGTATATTAACATGTCACACTTTGAAGAGAATTAAGGGTAAGTGCATGTACTATAATATAAGTAAAGGTCCAGTGTGTGAAATTAAGCGACATCTAGTGGTGAGGTTGCAAATTGCAACCAACGGCTCACCCCTCCCTTACGAAGCACTACGGTGGCTGATACAGGACAAAGATGTCATCACGTTTTCGCATCTTTGCTGAAGGAGATAACATATTTACAAAACGCTCTGTAGAGCAGTTTGTCCGTTTAGGGATACTGTAGAAACAACATGATGAATTCTATGTAAGGTGACCTGCGATGTTTGTAGATAGAAATAACTCATTCTAAGATAATAAAAACAACACTTCATTATGTAAGGTCTTTATACAACTCTGAAGACATAGTTATGCATATTATATTGCATTTCTGTCAATAGATCCTCCTTAATCTTACATATTGCACCTTTAAATATCAGCAATATATACTGTAGCTTGCAAACGTTTGTTTTTTTAATCAAATACATGATCTCTTGATCTCTTGAAGTTGGTGTCACAGTGTAATCTCTTTACGATTGGCTGTATCAATGTTCTTCTGCTTGCTTGTCCAATAGTAATCCTTGTTCTTAGGAGTGAGCTCCTCTGATAGGCCTTTTAGAGTCTGGTTGTCTTCGACATTACAGGACAGTTCATTACTGTTGATGAAGCAAAAAAAGACATTGGGTTAAATTAAGCCAGAAAATGTTCATATAGTTCATCCTTTTTTGACCCAACACTGGATTGAAAATAAATGCATGTTTGTCTAGATGTGTTGAGAACAACTTACCTGGGCTGTGTGTCAGGAGTGGCGATGCTGTCTTCATAGAGCTTCAGCATAATTTCTGTGCGATCATCTTTTAGTTCTTTGGGCTCCTTTAGTCTTTTAAAGATTAAATTATACTTCCAAATCACAACAGATAGTAAATGTATATGCTAGCAAAATGATTAGTGCTGTTAGCAATGTCATTTGAATGAAACACTAAGGCGTTTATTACCTGGGCTCCAGGCGTTCTTTCACTTTCGCTATGGACTGAATGTAGGGCCCTATTTGTCGGGCAATGGTGGTCAAACAGACATTCTCCTGTTTTAACTGTAGCAGGTCATGAAGCTGTGCTAGAGATGAGAATGATCAATAAAGAGTCACAATACTTCGTACCACCAGCTCAGCAACAACAGTTAATGCGGTGAGACGACGTGTCTGCTGCATTCCCTCACCTTCATAAATCTCCTGTTCATTTGCTACCCTCTGTAACGTCTCCTCCCAGATCTAAGAATTTAATGGCACAGTTAGTTCTCGTTGTCACATCCTGATGTCAGTCTACAGTACCGGCTATCTCACCTCCTCAAACATGGCTCTCATTAACTCCACTGAGGAGTATTCTGTAGAGATCTGTCCGTCCACCTGTAGAGATCTCTCCAGAATGTCACTCATAGTGTCGGTTTTTATGAGGGAATGATGCTTGGTCAGATCTCTGTGAATCTCTTGCACCTGGTCTTTGAGTTTCTGGATCTCTGTCTGCAAAGTCTGATCAAACAGACATGAACATGAGATAAAGTGAGTAGTGTTTGACTAATCTTGCAAATATGTCCCACTCGCTTTTTGTAAAATTAATAAAAACAGCTTTTTTTAGGTGTCTATTTCCTTATGTGTAAAATATTTTATACAGACTTTTTCCTTTCATCTTTGTTTAACAATGCAACAATTTGCTTTTAATAGAGAAAACAGACTACATAAAACTTAAAATTCAGTACCCCTCACCCTGTAGCTGTTCTCATAGCTGCAGCAGTGCTCCATAAAGGGTGTCTCTTCGCCCTCGGCCAGCAGAACCTTGGTGCTGATGTATCGATGTGAGTTCGGCTTGCGCACCACAGAAGAGCACAGAGACATGTCGCTCATGGATGGAGAATGACACTGGACTGACAGAGATGACTGCATCCTATGGAAGAGAAAAAATTTGTATTTTGCAAACATAGGGCCGAGAGAAGAGAACTTTTCATTTCAAATCAGCATTTCTAGATGTATTGTGGTCATTTCAGTCCAGTGTCTGTTGAATTTCAACAAAATCAAACCTCAGGAGTGACAAAGTCATCCAACAGCAATGAGAAAGACCGATGACACATGAAAACTGTGATAAAAAGGTTATCGCTTAAAAAGGTATTTTGAACTTCCTAAATACATGTACAAATATTACTGTTGTATTGCTTAAAAGTGAATATGAACTTGTTTTATTTTCAGTATTATAAATGCAAACAGAAACAATATTTTTATTTAAAATTTGGTAAAAATATTGTTAGTAGTTCACAGAATGAAACAAGAAAGATCATTTTACATAAACACCAACCTATAAATAGTAAATTCAGAAAAATGAAATGATGCTTTGAAACGGTCTCTTAATTATTTCCATGGCTGTTTTTTTAATTTGCCTGTAGAATTCCAGAATAAACATAAAAACTCACAGTCCGCTGGCATTTGCCAGACCTAATGACACGCTTCCTGTAGTGGACAATGACCGGCGCTGTCCCAACAGCAAAAGAGGCTCAAGACAGCGGGCAAACTCAGAGCGATACTCCGTGTTTATCTGCATGGATGGATAACATATTGCTTAACCGACTTAAGCATGGCACTAACAATGCCAAGATGAGTTTGATACCCACATACTGATAAAACACATACGAGTAATAAAGTTGCTATGGACAAAAGCATCTGATAAACACATACATGTAAAAGTAAACTTGCCTTACTACTCTGTGCTGGTCTCAGTCTGTGTGGTAGCTTAACAATCTTTTTCAGTCTCTCCATTAATTGCTGTGTGCGGTCAAGAACATGACAAATGAGAAGCAATAATTTTATTTAGATGGGTATAAATAAAACTCAAAAATATTACTTTTAGGTGTGCTCATAAAAATGTTGTACTCACATATCCCATGTCTAAGAACTCAAATTTATTTGCTGAGCTTAAGAAAGCAGAACAAGTGACCAGATGAACCTGAATGAATGAAAGAAATCATGTCATAAGATGAGGAGAGATTGCTGAGTTTCACTGAGGTGAAAGATGCTCTCACCTGAAGAGTTGGCAGGAGTGCAGCAAGATGAGATAACTGCTCTTTAAAAGCTCTTTCCTTCTCCTCATGCTGACTGCCAAACAAACACATTCAATCTAACTACAATGATTCACTGCACTTGTGATAAATGTGATAAATATATCGCCGCTGTCCTTCCAAAACATCGGATGTTAAAACTCACAGTTTTTTAGCAGCTGTACTTTTGAAATGATAAAGAAGCTGTTTTGTCAAAGTTGACAAGCACTTTTTAATACTTTTTATTTGAAAACTGACTGATACACATAAAGGGTGACTAATAATAATGATTTATGGCAACAACAAAAACCCACAATATAGGGAGATACAAGGTTTCAGAAAGACATCAGCGATGTTTTATATACACATAATATAATCCATTTGATGTTTTATTTTTTTAAAAACCCAGACATTTTATTTACCTTCGTGCTGCCTTGAGTAACACTTTCTTTCTCTCTGCCAGTTTTTCCTACAGCAGGAAAAGTACATGAAATAACATCATCCTTCAAATAATTACTGAAGATTTATTCGCAATCACATGAGCATAATAACATACCTGCATGTTATTGAACAGAGTGCAGATGGCGCTCTCCTCTTCATCCACATTGGTCCTGACCTCTCCAATCATGGCTTTGAGCAGAACAATCGCCTCTCGTGCTAATGTCTGAAGCTCCTTAACAGCCTGAGGTCAAATGTAAGTACAAGCACGTCAGTCAGTGCTCCTTATCTCCCAATGATCCAGAATAAAAGAGAGCAGCATGGCAGAGAAACTCACTAAGACGGCTTGGTCAAGTTTTTCACAGCCTTGTATATATGCCGTCTCAATATCAATGCAGTGTGCTCTGCTCTCCCTAGGGAAAAGGACAAATCTGCACGTTCGTAAAACCAGTCCTTGAGTCATGTGTCATTGCAACACTCATTGGCGGCTTATATCTTACACTTGCATGTCTCTGAAGCAGTTGATACAGAGCATGGATTTCTTCTCTGTAGAAAACATGATGTAGAGTTCCCCATGGAGAGCTGAAATAAAAAACAATAAACAGTGTTTGAGATAAATACCTAGCTTTAGAACTATCGATGCAGTTTTTACCAAAAGTAACTCTAATATAACATTTGATGGGCAAAAGAATCCAGAAACAATTAAGATGTCGGAACAAATTGAAAACAAGGTTTTACACACCACATTTTTTGTGGGCTTCTTTGGTGCGCTTCGCCAGGGAGACAATCTCGTGGCAGGCGAACATCTTGGCTTTATGGGTGGTTTCCCTGCAGTTTCGGCACAGCGGCTGGCAACAAGTGTTGCAATAATACATTGCATCCACATCCTGGCATTTGCGACAGAAGAATCATTAACACTTAATATTTGAAGGGATAGTTCACCCAAAAATAAAAAATAGAATTTATCATGTATATGACTCTTTCGTCTGTGGAACACAAATGAAGATATTTTGAGTGATTTTGTGTCAATGGGGGCCAGTGTTATTTGGTTACCAGCATTCTTTAAAATATCTTCTTTTGTGTACTGCCTATGTTTTATCATTGTGACATTGAGACCTGTTTCTTGTATTCCAGATCACAGTTAGCACACTGCACAGTCTCCTCGCTGTCTGCTGAACTGTCCACCAAGAACTTTAGTAGTCGATCTTCCGGGGGGAGAGCATTTATCCCTTTCACAATGGACTGATGTCTAAAAAACATTTACATTTTACATTTATGCATTTGGCAGACGCTTTTATCCAAAGCGACTTACATCACATTGTACTATACATTTGTACATTTTGTATAGTAAGCAAGTGGGGGTTAGGTGCCTTGCTCAAGGGCACCTCAGCCGTTACCCGCCAGACCTGAGAATCGAACCAGCAACCTTCTGATCATGAGTCCAACTCTCTAACCACTGGACCACGACTGCCCACAGATATCAAATAGATTTTGGTGTGTGTGTCTGTAGAACGGTTCACCCATTGCCTGGATTGTTTTAGTCATACGTTTGGCAGTCTGCATTGATATGTGTTTATCTCTCCCTCGTAGCAACAACGACATAAATAGCACTCTTCTTAATTCTGAGACAGAACAGAGAGAGATAACTAAACCCCCAAGAGACAGAAATAGGCTACAAACAGTGTAGTGAGTCTCAAATATTCAAACAAAGAAAACTTTCATCTAGCTGTTTTATTATTTCTGAGATAAACTGAGGAGAATCCAGATACTGTTCTCTAGTAACTGACTTTTAAAGCAGTCATAGTAAATTTGACAAAAGTGTTTTAAAACTACAATACATTATCTAATAAGGTTCTTTGAATTGTTAAAAAGTAACAACGACAAACACATACTTAATTCACAAAAATAATGTATGTAGGCTATATATTATATATTCAGCAATATGTAACACTCAAAACACAGTGAAACTAAAACTCTGAATTCTGTAAAATCCATGTAACAAAGTCATACTTACTCTAACATGCTGGTTTATAAAGACCACCAAAATTGTCCCATTTTCTATACATTCCCGCAAGCACATCTATGCATTCAAGATAGTTTGATGGTGTCCGCGATTAAGCTTCAGCTACACTTACCGTAAATGACAGCTAAAGGGTGACCACATAGGCATTTTAGTTATCTCTAACTACAGCCAACCCAAGAGAAGTGTATCCAATGTCAGATAGTATTAGGTTTATTGTTTGATGCCATGGCCTTGGCGCAATGTGCCAAGAGACTTTCTATTAAGTCTGAAACAAAGGTAGGATTTGTGTTGCAGCTGTCGGCCTCATGAAGGTATTCTCTCCAACAGATACTTCTGTGCAGCTCTGGCACCATAGATCTGAGCATACACCAATGCCTAATCTTAGATTTTTCAAAATTAGAAATGTCTAATGCATTTGGTCATTTTTTTAGTTCATGGCATTTGAATTGAGTTGATTGACAGATCTCTATCAACAAACAAGCAAAGATGCAAAGTCTTACCCACAGACGGGGCACTTCAGGCGGCTTTCCACTACCCTACCACGAAGACAGCTGGCACAGAAGGTGTGATGGCAGTCCAGTAGACATGGATGCTCATATTGTTCTTGGCATAAATGGCACACCAGGGGGTGGCAGTTGGCGCTGTCCAGGTCATATAGATTATCCAGAGGAGAAAAGATTTCTCCAGACATCTGACGATATTATAAAGACCATTAGATCTAAGCACATTTAAAATCTTTTCTACTTTATCAATGCTTAAAATTCCTGTATCATTGTATTTAGGATATCTTTGAATGTAGCGGAAAGGATAAAAGTGTTATCTGAGGTCAACATATATTCTAAAACAGCATTACACCTTTTGGTTAGGCAACAAATACATGTGAATGGGGGCATATGTTTTAAACTTCCAACATCTAGGTCACAGGTATAGCCTATAAATTGTAAAATACCAGACATGCACAGTATTCCATAAATTTGTTATATAATGAATACCTGAATATTTTGTCCTGTCCGGGTTGTCCTACCGTAGTGAATGCGGTGTGAAGGTTCTGTAAGGGTCCTAAATGCTGTCAGCTGACTTCAAAACAAACAATGCCCACTCTCCTCTATGGGCTGAATGAAAGAGTGCATGGTATGAGATCAAGAATACTTTAGACCTTGAGTACACAAGAGAAACCAGACACCATTGCTTGCCAAAACAGACCCCTGTCAGCTATAATAACAATTACACAGTAGTTGTTTCTTACTAAACCTATATGTAAAGTACATGAGATGAATGCACATCTGTTTTTATATTCAAACGCATTTTAATAGAAGATTAATACTTGATATTACAGTTAAAACATGCAACTGCGTATCATTTTCGAAAGAAGATAAAGTTTTACGATTAAAACACTCAACCACGTTAAAACCGAACGCATCACTAAATCAGTACTAGATTAATGGTCTTGCACGTCACGCATGCGCAGTGGCGATTCTTCATTTGGCCAAAATTTAACAGTATGGCGCCTGTGGTGAGTTCGATCATGTGGGTCTACTGTATTAATATTAAAACGTTAAAAACGTGTACAAAAATGATTGGGCTCTGCACAACAAAACGGGGCTGTCAAAAAAATAACTACTGCATGCAACCTTAATCGGTGGTGGAAAAATAATGACATTCTAATTGTCGCGAAATGTATTCACACTTATTCCGATTGTTCGGTTATTGTGATAACAATTGCATGACTGTCATATTATATATAAAACTGAAATCGCACGTTGAATTGCAGAAGAAGCAGCTGATCTCTAAAGGTGGAAAGAAAAAGAAGCAGGTTGTAAAGTTCACGTTGGACTGCACACATCCTGTTGAAGATGGCATTATGGATGCTGCCAACTTTGTGAGTAGATCAGCTGCTTATAAAGCTATATTATTATGCTATAAATACTGTCATTATTTCAAACAAGGTAGAGACTGCTTATAGAAATGATATCTCCAAGACCTCAGTTAACTGAATTTGTGTCCTGCAAACATTTACAGTATGTAGGCTATAGTTTATATTGATACATTATATATTAATTTTGCAGTAATGTATTGTCACATGCATGGTAAGCCCGTTAATATTAAATATGAATGTTTTGGTAATGTATGTAGAGGATGTTTGGATTATAGATTATCATTAACTTGTGATTGCTGCCATATTTAATATACAGGAGCAGTTCCTACAGGAGCGGATCAAAGTGAACGGCAAAGCAGGAAACCTGGGAGGTGGAGTCGTGTCCATTGAAAGGAACAAGAGCAAAATCACAGTTTCTTCTGAGGTGCCCTTTTCCAAAAGGTTGGTTTCACCCGTCTTTGCTTGTTTTTACTGTGCATTTTCTGTACCTCTTTATTCTAATGTTCCTATGCACCTTCCTCATCTGTTCTACAGATACCTAAAATATCTCACAAAGAAATACTTGAAGAATAATCTGAGAGACTGGTTGCGTGTTGTTGCAAACACTAAAGAAAGCTACGAGCTTCGCTACTTCCAGATCAACCAGGATGAGGAAGACGAGGATGAGGATTAAATATGCAGTTTTTGTACATTTAAATAAATTCATATTATTCAGATACATTTTCCTGAATGTTGTCAAAAGGTGTATGGGACCAGTGTATTTCACCATTTACTACCTATTGTCAAAACAAAATGTTTGCCCATATATTCTTGAGTTTTAATAAGAAATGATCCAAACTATTACTATTGTTTATCCACTGTGATCAAGTATATCACATTTTAAGAGAAATTTGTTGACAGGATCATTTTAACTCTTTTCAACTGATGTGTGTTTACAGTTTAGTAAATCATTTTCTTTCCTGCCAGAGCTCGAATTCAAAGCTTACTGGCTATATAGTACATCTTAACATCTATACTAATTTGCCACAAAAGCAAGGTATGTTTTTTTTAAGTGTTACAATCTGTCCACACTGTTCTGAGAATTTGGACATGAGATAAAGGGGACACACATTGTATTTGTATCAGATTTGGTGCATGGGTAAAAATACTCTGTAACAACATATCCCAACTTACATGAACCTTTATTTAATATTAAGAAGAAAAAAACATTTTAGAAATCAAAATACAAGTTGAAATTCCAGTTCCTGGATGTACACAGTCTAAACAAATGAACTAAATTCTTGCAAGTACACAAAATTTTAAAATGTTTCCATATAAAACACATCAGATTGCTGCTTGCCTGCAAACTGTGAATGGACTCCTGTGTGAACTTCAGATGAAAGAATGTGATCACAGTTTAAGCCCATGTGAACAGAAATGGCACAGTACTCAACATATTGCATGAAATGATGCAAACTTTAAAGAACAATATTGTGGTCCCAGTTAATGGGACAGTCCTACACTTCTCAACATCAAATCCATTAATTCCAAAACATGCTAACATCAACACATGAGAACAGCATTTCTGTAGTTTATAATACTAGCAAAAGTGAAGATGATTTGATGTAAATATAAATGATTTGCATTCTAGAAAAGGAAGTGCGATTCGAGTGTAATAATTTTTAAAAATCTCCCAGCTGACAGCTTGCATTGCAGGATTTGAAAATACGTCCCTGATTGAAATACAGGAGCTCGTCTTAAATCTGAGGGAAAAAAAACATGGTCTCTTGCCTTGTTGAACTGTTGTTCTTGTGTATGATGTGATGGAAGTAATGAAAGTGATATTTAAAAAGGTGATGTGCCCCGTGTTATTGGAATAACCAAACTTCCACAGCCTGAATCACCTCACTTAAAAAGGCACAAGTATGGAGTGAGTTTTGTCTTTTTAGTTAACCGTTAGCCCATTTAATAGTCTGCATTAGAAAGATTTAGCACCAGTTTTGGAAGAGAGCAGACTTGAATGTCACAGTCGTTACGGAACGAAAAAAAAAAAAAAAAAAACACATGACAGCCTTCCCTCAGGAATGTTTAAGTAAAGGAGATGGATCCAGTAGAATCCGAGTGCTTTTGAAAAAGCATTTGCTGGCTTCGTTCTCATTGCAGGGACTATTAAAAAATAAAGCAGGTGCATGAAGCCACAACAAACTGCCCGTCTGGAAAAGCCTGAGCCTACAGACCAGTTTCCTTTTATACTTTCCCCAAGCATATGCTTTGAAAATTAATTTGGATGAAAAAAACTCAACCCAACCAAACTGTGAAAACCCAGGTGACCTAATGAGCAGAGGCCTTCCAATTATAAAGAAAAAAAAGCCCCCGGAGAAATGTGATCAATTTCAAGATTGTATCCGATCAGAGTGTGCGTGGGTTGTATTCAGGCAGCTTCTTAAGCTTTTCCTTCTCCTGCTCGGTCTCTTGGCGAGCAATAACCAGAGAATGTGCATAGCCCATCACCACCTGGGAAAAGAAAGCTAGAAGCTGCAAACCACATGTAAACTGAATTCTGAAATACGGAAAATGTGTGTCAGCAAAATGTACCTGTTCAGCGTAAACCCCATCCAGAGTTTTAACCTCTTGAGCAGTTGTGGATGACTTGGGTTTGTTGTCACCATACCCCTTAAGCAAAAAAATTAGATTACTGGTTAGATGCATGCAAAAATTATGTTTTTTTATAACGCCATAAAGTTGAATTATATTTTCAATTTCAAAACCTTAAACAGAACATACCAGCTCTCCGAATGTAGGAGATGGTCCCCAGCTTATGGTGCTTTCATCAGCTGCTATGATAATACTGCTCTTTCTAAGAGAGCCAGAGTAAACATTTGATAAACATTCTTTAAACACTTCAAAACGTTCAATGAAACTATAGTCAGGCCTTTACTCACCCACAGCCCAGGCTACGTATCTTCCATCCACACAGGTCCTGCACAGCTTTAGGGTACATGGTGGACTCACGGGACGTGTTTGTCACTCCCCAGAAAAACAGCCCACCTGACAACATTAGTATTGTAAATCACCGGCTAACAAACAGGAAATTGAGTTATGGTTTTCTTCTCAATAATAAAGCACATGCTTGCTTACCGGTTTCATTCACAGCAAAGGAACATTGGTAGCCACAGTATATTTGGGTTGCTCCACGGCCAGGGAAGTCAAAGAGCTTGACTAACCGTGGGACCATTTCATCTTTCTGTTCTGTGTGACCTAAACGGCCATATCCCCCAAATCCCCAGGAAAACACACGTTTCTGGGAGTCCAGAACCAGCTGAATGGAAGCAATAATAACAGTTATTTCCAAAATCCAAATGTTTTCCAATCCTTCAGTTTTCGTTACCTCTTGATGCTAGTAGGATTTTCACCACAATCAAACACCTTCCAAAACGTGCTTCTTACCGTGTGATTGGACCCACATGCTACATCCCGAGCCACAACGTTGGGCACAGGAAGCACTTGGCCATCCTTGGTCTTCTCAATAAAAATGGCCACCCGTCTAGGGATCAGCTCACAGTCAAACTCAATGCGCTGGGCACGGGCAATGAACTTTCCATCTGAGTTATGCCCTTTTGGATACAAGGCAAAACAAGCAATAAATAAATAATCCAAACTGATACGTCTGCTACTTCAGGTAAATACAACAGGATAACAGTCTAATAGCATACCAAGCTGGCCATATTCCGGGCACCCGAAGGAATAAAGGTTTCCCTTGCAGTCCACTATCATGCTGAACTCTGCACCGCAGGCGACTTTGACAATGGGCTGCCCGTTGTATTGAATCTGTAAAAAAATCATTGCAAACATTTTGAGCAATGCATAAAACACACTGTGCATGTTTCATTACAAAATCCAAATAAGTGGACGAGTTACACCCAAGATTAGAGCGAGTCTTACTGTAGCTGGGCTGAGCACAGCATCTGTCTGATTCCCTTGACCTAGTTGTCCCAGTTTATTTTCTCCAAATGAGTAGACGGTACCATTTTCTGAGACGAAGCATAGTAAAGTTGCATTTTTAACATAATCAAGCAATTATAAATAATGATGGACATAATTATAGGACAAACATTGCCAACACCTGCCTACCTGTTAAAGCCAAGGTGTGGTTTCGACCACAGGCAGCTGCTACAATTACTTCCTCTTCCAGTCCCTCCACTAGTTTTGGGGCCTCCAATCGTTTAGTGTCTCCATGCCCTAATTGCCCCTTTTCATTGCGACCTGAGAGACCATTAGGATTTACCCAGAACTGTTTGGTTACTATCATTCTTTCAACTATGTTACTTTGTGTTCAGCACAACAAGAACATTTATATAACTTTGGAACAACTGCTGGGTAAGTAAATGATCACAGAATTTTAATTTAATTTTTTATTATATTAACAGGAATCAGTTACACATAGTTTCATTTTTTTGTTAAAGCATGCACATGTAGAGGAAGCTCAGTAGAAGCCTGTTACAAAATCAAAAAAGACTGCTCATGTAAGGACACCTACCCCAGCTCCATAGTTTGCCCTCTGTGGTGATGAGGAGACTATGGGCAGCACAGGGTCCAGACACCACATAGCTAACCTGGATATCATTAAGACATCCATAGCGATGCGGACCCCACAGATTCTGCCCAAGGTTCCTGTAAGCAACTGCAACAACAAACACAAATCAACACACAAAAAAACCCTCACAACTCTATAGATTACTGTTGGTCTACCACAGCCTACACACACTTCCTCTTTCTTTAAAATTCAGTGGGTATAAAACTTGCACCTGGGTGATATATTTTTGGTTTTGTGGGGGGATAATAGTGATGCTGTTCAAACATTTTACTCTAGTTCCTCAAAAACTTAATACCTTTTATTTAATACGCAAAAAATTTCAGGTGTACATTTACTGCGGCGTAAACAACCACCGAGTACTAACAGTACTAATGTACAAAAAAGTTAAATGACAAGAATCATACTACCATTACCAGATTAATACAAATGACGCAACCAGAATGAGACTTGCTTGTAAGTGACATTTCATTGAATCAACCTTCCTACCTTGTTGTTTTGGCACTTCTTTTCTGCCAATCAAATCCCAGTTGGTGGCTCCAAACACAAGCACTTGACCTTTGACTTGTGGAACTTCAAGTTTCTGGAAAAACAAAAACAGTAAAAATGTCATCAGCCATCAACAATGAATCCATTAATGCAGACATATAAATGGAGCAATGAGAGCCACACGCATCCTTACAATCTTCTCCTTCACATCATCAGCCACAGTGACAGGCTGCAGACCCGCTTTAACCGCTGGCTTCCCAGGTTTCTTTGTGTTTTCTTGTTCAAAGTCATCAAACTCGTCGTCACTGCTAAAATCCCTCTCTTTCCTCTTTCCACCAGCTCTTTTTCTCTTCACCCCACCGTTCCCGGACACATCTGTCACCTTCTTGCGTGGCATAGTAGAAATCCCTACTGTAAAAGAAAAGCAGATGATAAAAGCGACCTGGAAATATCCAAATGAAGACGCCATGAGAAAATAAATGAGATTCATATCCCTCGGGTTCACCTTCGGGACCATTTCCAAATATCTCACTGCAAAAGAATTCTTAAGAAAACACACGCATGCCCGGGGTAAAAGTCATGCAAATGACTTTAATTTTCTTAAATGTAAATATATATATATATATGTAAAACGTTATGAACGCAGAGTTCTTGTCAGCTGTCCTGCGCTATGCTAACACTAGCAATGCAGCAACAAAAGAATCAGCAGCAGCGCGTCTCTCACTCAATCCGTCTCCATTTGTTTCTTTGTTATGTTTCAGAACGCAGCCGCCGGTTAGCCAACTAGCACCGCGCTACTTTAACCAAACCGTTAACTAAACAACCCTCTTACCCATGTGCCTTTTCCCCATCCCGTTAAAACTGCCAAAAAGCGTCAATAAATGCAACGAGGAAAGTACATTTGAAAAGTCATAACGTTTACAGATGTGTATGATGCTGACGTAGCCGTGTTAGCATGCTGCACTGCATTTGCATCCGAAGCCGCAATCATAAACACCGAGTATATCATAACTCATCGGAGAAAAAAACTTTTCCCTCTTCCGTAATACAGATAACTAAGTTAACAGAATGAAAATGAGTTACGTTTAGTGTCGACGCCTCTGTCTGTTCTGTTCAAAGATGCGACTGTAATAAGAGAAGCTATAGATTTCCTGATTCAGATGCTCTACTTATGTCTGTCCGTCTTCCTCGTTTTTTTTTGTTGTTGATTGATTCGGAACAAAAGACTCGCAGACCTCGCGATCAAACCACGTGGGTTCAAATCACACTCTGGGCATTACATTTCACACGTTTACTTATACCGGTCGCTGCTTTTAATGTTGCAATCTTAAAAATCTAGCCTACATATTTGACTTATGAATTAAATTAAAGCATGTAGCCTACTGAAAACTTTCTCTCACTTAATAAAAAACCGAAAGTTTACCTTAATAGCTTGGAATTAAGGCGTTATGTATAGAACTCGAAGTAATTTGTATCTTTTGTTATAATATTAGTTTAAGTTAACATGTAGCATTAAAACACTCATGAAACTTTCATAACAGTGAGCGTGTAGTCCACATTACAAATACGAACGACGACGACTGAACTACAAATTGTGAGTTCTGAAAACGATGTTTTATTGCGCCCTCTACTGACTTGGAAGTCATGGTGGTCTGGTTGATGGATCAGATGTTAACATACTTTTCTACAATCGTTACAAGACTACTATCTGTTTCATTGCTGACAAAAGTTGCTTTTCCAGTTTCATGCGTGCCAAGTCTATGAACTTCTGCACTTAAGTAGGCTATAAGTGCAACACAAGTAGGCTATACAAGTATAATGTTTGATTTTAGGACCTAAGCCTTAAGCCAACAGGCCCCATTCCTCTTTTTGTGAGCAGGTTAGGTAGATTTGTTTTGAGATTGGTCAGTATTGAAAGATGATGTTTTGAAAAATCAAACAGCACACAAGTTTGGAACGATATAAGGGTAAGTAAACAGTGACACCATTTTCATTTTGAGCTAAACTATTTGTTAAAATGTAAGGCAGGCCCCATAGGTTCTTAAAAGCTTTACAAAAAGAAAGATAGAAAGAGCCTCAATGATAGTGGCCTCAACAGATATTGATGCATTGACACATTTTTCGCGTTATCTTGTGCAATTTCTTTGTTTAAATACAGTAATTTGGTTATTAAATATTTTTCTCAACTACATAGCTTCATATGGAACCATTTTGGCCTCGTGAGCATTGTCATATAAAGAAATCATCTGTTAGGCCAAGAATTTGAACAGCCAAAGATTATAGATATAAACAAGATGCTGCAGTTTTATTAGGGAAAGTGCATCACTCAATATGGCTGCTCTAGTGAACAAAGTCTCGCCTTCAAGTAAAAAGAGCCAATCATATATCGGTAAAGATTCTCATAGAAAGGCTCTTGTCAGCATTTGTGCGTGTAGTTCAAGCAACCCGAAAAAATTTTTGTGCAATTTAAAATCTTTAAAAATCAAGGTACAGTCATGTTTAATTGTTGATGGGAAATACACTGTTTTATTGTGACCTTGGCCAGCAATTTAATAAATATCATATCAAATAAATAAATGTCATCTAACAATTCAAGTAAATAAGATTTGGTCTCCTATGATGGAAACCAGACTTTCCTTGAAAGGACTATGGAACAGTCTAGAGTTCTCCAACTTATCATAAAATTGCAATAATTTGGAAACAATGGTTTTGAAGTGAGTTTAAAGTGAATTAGTGAGTTTGAAGAGTAAACAAACTCCTTTCCCAGTCCAGCACAATATAATACAATACTGTTTAGGGTCATTTCATCAGGCATGGGGGCTGAACTGAATCCAGTGAATTTTAAAGAGGAATGAAGTTACATTTGAAAGGAATTAACATCTTTTATCTATGTAATAATCTCCAAAGGCTATGCAAAATTCATACATAATTATGTGTTTTTGAAGAAAAAGTGCTTTTTGAAGCTTCAACAATAAAGTGATTTTTATTAATATAGCTTTGTGTTCGTCTTAAGAAAGAAGAGTTGGCGGGCGAAAGTCTACAATTTACATCTGGGATAGCATAAGGGTGAGTAAATTATGAGAGAACTAAAATTTTGGGTCAACTTTTAGTTTAGGATCTATGAAAAGTTTCGATCTGTACAAGCAACAGTGTCTATTGAGAATCACTGTAATAGCATAACAAAAGACGGTCAATATTTTGAGAGTTGGCGGCATGAAGAACAACTCAAGATAAGCATATAAATGTGCTTCTTTTCTGAATAACAGTCTCGCTTTCCTTGTATCTGTGCCGTGTACCACCCCCAACAGCATGGATCTATTGAACGAGCTGCTGATCAGTGATTGGTGGGATTGTGGGTCTGAAAATCTGCCATTGGCTGGTTGGGTCTTTGAATATTTGCATACCACAGGGAGGCTCTCTCCCGATGTACGGCAGGGGGAAGAAGGGAGTGCAAAGAAAGGAAAAAAGGAGGGACTGAGGAAAAGAATAGAGGCAGAAGAGTTTCATATTCGTAGCCGTCTCACATCATGCACTGGAAGTCTGAGATTTTGTTCCTCCAGTTGAAGAAAACAATTGACATCAATTCTTTACAACTGCTTTGCTGTGCTTGTTGAAGAAGAAACCGTGGTGTCATCAATTCTAGATCCACAGATGGCTGCACTGCGCAAAGATGGGGGCAAACATGACAATGGACCTGTATTGATAACTTGTGATCAATAAGGACAATATAAGAGGGACGTTTGAGGGACGTGAAGCCAGGCTTGTGAGTAAGTCTTTCTTTGTAAACAGAGCTAAAATGTGCTGTTTTACATATGAAAATATGATAATGCAAATGTAACTCACTGGGGGGCAAGTGAGGATGAGAAAGCTATAAGTTATTGATTATTATCATGCATTGTGTTCATATCATTCAATATTATATGTAATATGAACATTTGATTTAGTGAGATTATTGGCATCATAATAAAGAAGGTGTTGTACATTCATAACAATGAAGAAAGAGCTTTTTATTTATGTGACATGCAGATTATGAAATATGAATAACATTACAGATGTTTTTGACAGATGGTGCTTATTCTGGTTGGCCTGACAGACATAAATGAGAAGGGAACTTTAGTAGTGTGGTGGAAAAGCAATAAAATAAAGCCTTTTTTACGATTTAAGCAGGTTGTCGATATATGTCAGCACATGCTAAAGCTAATCTGAGAGCTGTCTTAGGGTCTGTTTTTCAGACCCTACCAACACAGTTATTTTATATCAGCTGACCCACAAGAAATGGCCATTTTGATTTAAAATGAAGGATTATTTTTCCTCACACATATCAGATGTGCCATCCAGTGCATCATTACTCATAAGCATAAATCCGGACTTAAACAGGAAGTGGACAAGGATAGCGGTGTAAAAGAGAGAATGTTTTCAAAGAGTGGGCAGGAGAGTTAATATGGGTTTGGGTCCAGATGCTTGCCTCATTGTACTGGTGTCCATGGCAATGCATGTGTTATTTATTTGAAAGGAGGATGAGAGTTGCTGGGTGCTTGGCTGGTCATTGTAGTCCATGTAGGGACCTGAAGCGGTGTGCTAACTCTCAACTATACAATTGCTGTTTTGAGACAGAAGCGGTTTGTCTTTGTTTGTTGGTCTCAGTCTGGTCCTGCTCTCTCTAGTGAATAATTCATGCACGCTGACCTCCACTGCTGGCTGGAGCTTTGGGGTTATTTATTTGACAACAAGATGAACAGATTCTGTACTTTATTAGTACTTCAAGTACTTTATTAACATCTCATTAAAGGGATAATTCAAATGAAATGAAATTAAAACTCACATTTACTCATCTTGTCATTTTAAACCTGTATGACTTTCTTTCTTCTGCAGAACTCAAAAGCAGATATTTTGAAGAATATTGGAAACCAAACAATGGTAGTGTCTATTTATTGACACAAAGCCAATGCAAGTCAATGGGTACTGCAGTTGTTCGGTTACCAACATTCTTCAAAATATCTTCTCTTGTGTTCTGCAGAAGAAAGAAAGTCATACAGGTTTGAAGTGAAAAGAGGTTGAATAAATTATTAAACTTCTTCAGAAGTTTACAGAAATCCATGCAACATACTTTCTTCTCTGGAAACATGAAGTAGTCATTTATATCAGAATATCCATGCTACTTTTTCCATGCAAAAAAGAAAAACTTAGTGTACATCAACTTAGTATACAGCAACTTACAGGTATAACAACCCCAGGTCACCATCCACTTTCATTGAAGAGAAGACAATTTGCTGCTTGTTGAAGAATAAAAGTAATATGGAATGATATGATGAACATTACGATTTTCATTTTTGGGTGAACTATCAGAAAACCTTCAGAGCATTTTTCAGTATCACCCTCAAGTCATTCCTCTTAGTTAAGTTGTGTTTTGCTACATGCAGAGAGTCTTTCCTGGTGAATGTGGGAGGAGTAGTTGTTGGAGGCAAGCCTGGATCTGCCACACATTGTTGAGGAATTTAACAATTTCTCAAACTCTTTTAGTAGTCTGGAATGTTCCTTAACAACTTAAGGAAAACCTCAATTACAGTAGTTAAAGGAACAACTCACCCAAAAATGAAAATTCTCACTTCATTTACTCACCCTGAAGTTGTTCCAAATCTGTATAAATGTCTTTGTTCTGATGAGCACAGAAAAAGATATTTGGAAGAATGCTTGTAACCAAACAGTTCTTGGCCACCATTGACTACCATAGGAGGAAAAATTACAAAAGTGCCCCAAAACAGTTTGCTTTCCTACATTCTTCCAAATATATTCTTTTGTGTCGAACAGAGCAAAGAAATTTATAAATCAAAATTTCCTGCTATGGTAGTCAATGATGGCCAAGAGCTGTTTGGTTACAAGCATTTTTCCAAATATCTTTCTCTGTGTTCATCATTTGGAACAGCTCGAAGATGAATAAATCATGACAGAATTGTTATTTTTGGGTTAACTGTTAAATGTATGATTTCTACATATGAAGTGTAATATGTATGCTTAAGTCACTTTCTGGTTCACTGGTTTTTGATGAAACATACATAGTTCATACAAACTATCTTATGTATTCAGTGCTCTTGAATTAATCATTTAAAGTAACATTTTCCTTGTTAACAGGTTAGTAATATAAGTCTCTTCTCTTTTACAGAAGTGAAGACATGACTACAAACTAACTTAATGGAATCTCCACAGTCCTTTAACCCTCCCCTAAAAGGTTAGTACATACATTGATAAAAAAAATACAAACTTACTGAACCCAGTGCTTAGTCATACCATGAGTTGGTAGTTCTGCCAAATTGTTTGAGGAGGTGCGTGTGACATCACACTCCCCAACACACAATCCGGTAAAACAAGGCTCAAAGAAAGGGTGTTTCTTCATGACACATTAGGGTGCGCTTTTTCAAACAATGCAAAAACCAAAAAAGTAATCACATAATAACAGAGAGCTTATAAGGACACACGTCACCTGCTATACATGGTATACTGCGGTACACAATGTAAAAACCCATTTAACATTGATTTCCAGCCAGGGGCATGTGTGCGACAGGAGTGCTAAAACATATTCAAGGAGGTACTTGGTACTAATGTTTTAAATATTAAATTAATATATCAAATTAATATGTTTATCATGATATTGATCAGAATGTATTATTTTAAAAGTTTTATCAAACGTATTTTGTCAAATGGTATTGATTGTTGTTTTGTTTAAAAGTAACTAATAACATTTATAACAAAGTTACCTTAAAAGTAAGGGCCAGCTTACCCAAAAATGAAAATTCTGTCATCATTTACTCAGCGGGTTTGAAATGACGAGTAAATGATGACAGAATTTTCATTTTGGGTGAACTGTCCCTTTAATAATATCTGCCACAGTATGAGTTTAAGGGAGCACATGTCTGGTTTGTTGTTGAGGAGGTACTTGAGTCTAACTAATGGGGCTGTGGAGGAACAATAGAAAACTGGTTGGGAAACATTGCTCTTAAACACCCTCATGTGTACCTGGTTGAGGGAATACGGCATTACCCGCTTAATCTCCAGAGAGCCTGAGAAACTGCTCGAGGGCTAGGGAGCGCTCAGCACAGCTGACCATATGCTGCATCAGAGCAACTCCATATGCTACCTGCCTTTGACACACATCCACCATGGAGACTGCTTGCATGAGACAGTCTCTCAAATTTCTAGCGTCACCTAAAATCCACCTGGCGGGCTCGTACTTTTGCTGGAGAGAGGAGGGCGACGACAAGAGACAGGGTAACAGATTGTTTAGCATTCTTAAATTGAATGTTAATTCGGCACCTGATCTCTGTGATCATTGAACTTTGGAGCTGTTGAAAATCATGTGAGTTTATATTGGGATGAGTAACTGATTGATGTTAGTTTATAAGGGAAGTTGGACTGTTTGTGAAAATGTGTTTGTAGGGGGCTTGGGTGTGTATTGGTTATTGGTTGGCTTCCAAAAAGTCAAGGGTGCAAATGTAAAGATGCTTGGAGCAGGACCAGGGCAGTTATTGCACAACACTTTTATACTTAACACGAGTGAAAACATTTACTACTGAAAAGTACTTTCTGTTAAATATTCAGTGCAGAGAGCATATGGTCACATGTGTAATCCTCTGGATCACATGGTCTGTTTTTCTCAGTCCATTTCTGAACACTCAGTAATCTGTATTCCTTTGGCTTCCATACAGGACTTTATTAAACGGTTCACAAATACATTTTTCTCAATATGATTGTGACGTACAAAACACACTTACAGGTTTATACTGTTGGTGCATGTAACACATTGTTTTTATCAGTGTGACAAATGACTAAGTGAATGTTTGTGGTATGTTGTGTTAGGAGAGTGAGGGAGTTGTGGCATTAAGACTGTGTTTATTGTAACAGTGTTCTGGTAATGGGGCGGGTGGACACATCTGCACATTCTACTGAGTTTTTGGGTGTTGTTTTAAAGACATGATGACTCACAAGGAGGTGGGCTTTTGTCTCCAGTGTTATGAACAAACACACTGTATTTATGCCTCTTCTTTGACTAACAGGAATACAAATGTAGCTGTCTGGCAGTTTGGGTAATGAATCCTAAAGTCATAATGCCTTTTTTTTTTTAGATTTTACCCTTTTTAAAAATTACATTATGTCAGGTGCTAAAGCTACATGACTTATAGATGGTTTCATCGGATGCACATGCCTGGCCCGAAGTTAACTCTTCTGGTCTGTGTTTGTTTATCGGTCTTGCTAGTGGCTAAAAATATAACTATTTAAACTTTATTCAATTTATATGAATATTTTATAATAATTGTATTAAATAAACAATTTGTTGATTTTTATTGTATATTAATTGTATTAAATAAACAATTTGTTGGATGGGTCGTGTAACTTTGTCGCATTTAAGTTTAGCCAAGTAACGGTTCTTCTACTGGTAACCCAAAATAACTTGTCATTTATCAGAAATAATCTGCAGGGCCACAAAAGCGTGCATGTTTATGTTGTTGCTTTGAAACCATCTAGAACACCCAATAGCAACCACCTAGAAACCCTAAAGCATCCTCCTAGCCACCACACATGCCACTCAGAACACCTCTGTAATTCCATAACAATAACAATAGCAATGTAAATATCTTGTTATATTATTAATATCGAAACAACCTTTTGTGTTATTTCAGAGTCGGTGGTCACCGGTGTGACACAGATGCCCCAACAGGAGGAAGATGAGGATGATGAAGACGAAGACACTGGGGAGAAGTTTGAGTTCGATGACAGTGAGGATGAACATCATACAGTGAAGCTAAAAGAACCAGAAGCTCCTCATGTAGAAGCTGAGCATTCAGAGAGCACTAAAGGGAGCACAGACCCAAATGCACTTTATTGTCAATCTATGAAACGTGTCACACAGCACGAGATGAATGGAGGGACCTCTGCTGGTCTGGAGGACCGAGACATTCCCGCACATGCTCATGTGACATGCCCAGGTTAGTAAGCAATATGTGTTAGTAACTGACTGTATTTATGAGTTTGTTTTTCTGTATGTCAAACCATATGTTTGACAACACTGACTTTCTTTTCTCCAGTAGACATGGTGTCTAGACAGTCTCCTGATGGGTAAGAAAAATCTTCATTCCTTATGATCCTTATATTCATTTATTTTTGTCCTTTGTAGAGGAACCAATGTTTGCTTCTGTTTATCCAAATTGTCTAATGGCTTATAAATAAATAACTAGATCAATAATAATAAAAGAATAATATCAATACTGTGTTTGGTGCATAATGTGGATATTTTGTATTTTTATTCATACTGGTGCACATATGATTTAGCAGAACTTTGGCACAGAAATGTCAGTTTTCACCGCTGGCTCTCAGGACGCTCTGGTTGATCATTCACCTGATATGTGGGCACTGTTCTTGATGTATTCGTTATTCAACAACTTGGTCTGTCTATAGTGACATCTAGTGGCCTTGAGATGTGACCAATAGCAAACAGTGCCTCACAAAAGTAAACATGGAGGGTCAATATTTAAACAATTCTGCATTTTTGTGATGTTTTAGGAGTTCCATCTCAGCTGAGCCTCGGCAACCTGAAGAACCACCAAACATTTGGAAAATAAATAACATTAATGAAGGTACTATCCTCTAACTTCCATATTCATATAGAACATGTATAGTCAATACTTTACTTACACTGTTAAAAGATTCTGTAGAAATTACAGTATTACTGGCAGCAGTTTGCCAGTAACTTACTGTAGATTTATATTGATCTAATTTCTTGGCAACAGTTTGTTCAAAGATAAATGAACATTAAACATTAACAAGTATTTATTTTTAAAGAAAAAAACTATAAAATAACAGAAATCAGATAAAACCCAGAAAAAGGTTGATGAGGATTTTTGGTTCCCAGAATGCTTTGCATGAGGCTGTTATTTTATAGTTATTGTCTGTAAAGATAAAGACTTATTAATGTTTAATGTTCATTTATCTTTGAACAAACTGTTGCCAAGAAATTAGATCAATATAAATCTGCTATAAAAACTGCTGCATAACTACAGCAATTTCTTTACAGTATATGAATATAAATAGCAGAATCTACTAATCTACAATCTGCCTGAACGATGTCACTCAAGAGAGCATTAAGACACATTTATTTTGACACCAGCATCTTTCCAGGTTCAGATTTTGGCCCCGAGTGCCTCTACACACCTATTCAGAAGAAACCTATAGACAAACATGCTAAGACAGGTTTGTTGGCTTTGGAGGATGTTGTGTAAATCAATGCAAAATGCACAAATCTGCATGAAACTGGAAAATAGCAGCTGCTAATCAAATCCAGACCCACAGGGGAGGAAAACAACCCACCCGTGCCAAATGTCCACACTTCTTAGTTCAGCAAAACAAATCAGGAGGATTTTAAAGGGGGAATTTTCACAATAATTCTGCACCATTTAAATAGCAGTAAACAAGCAAATATGTAATGATAAAAACACAAATCAAACGTTGAATCATATTTAAGGATAAATTCCAAATTCAAGAGTATGTGCACATCCAATTCTTTTTCCAAAATTGCTCAATCTTCAATGGAAAAAATGAAGCATGCTCGGGTTTTGATAACCAAAGCCAAGAAGTGATCAGCAATTCAGCCGCCAAGAGAAGTGACTTTAAAATGTGTCCCTGGTTGTTAAACAGCAGATGTCTCTGCTATATGTGTGCAGCACCGGCTCGCTCTCGGGAATGGTTCAGTGTGGTTTCAGAACTCACATTACGACTGCATAAAGGTACACTTCCCAGGACAGTAGGAATAGCCGTGTAACCATGTGCTGCAATTTTATTCGACTTTATTAGCTAGCAACCCTGTCTTTTACCAAACTGCAGCTACAAGTGAGAACCCTGTCGAGTATTTTATTCAGACTGTCTGAATCATTTTTCATTTTGGGCCTGCTGCCTCAGGCTATAGATAGAATTGTAGCACTCTGTATTGATTTTGTTAGTACAGTGCTGTGACTGGTAGTGTGGTACCTGTCATCTTCCCTTCCTGTTCTCCTTATCAGTGCTCCACCTTAGTTTCTTTCGACTTTTCAGTATAACAAACTATGTATATAAAAATGTACAAAAAGAAGATATTTTAAAGAACGTTGAAAACCAAACAACATTGACCCCCATTAGCATCCATTGTATGGACACAAAACTGGCATTGGGGTTATAAATAAATGACAGAATTACATTTTTGGGTGAACTATAATGGAGCTTACTTGTGTTCAATTCCTTTAAATAACAAGAGAAAAATATGTATATGTATTTTTTTATTACATCTCCACTCCTAATTAATGGGTTCTCTAAATATAAAGTACTCTCAACAGTAGTCAAGATCTAACCTGCAGATATTCATGGGCCTGAAGAGATGAAAGAACATGTCACTTTGCGGTATTTTAAGTTTCCGTGCGGGAGACACAGCATGAATCCTCATTAGATAAAAAAAGGCTGTCAAAAATCTCTTTACCGTGTCACGGTACAGATGAGTGTGTGTATTGTCGATCCAGCATTCATGTGTTGGTTTTGTTGTTGTCAGAATGACAGCTCAAATTGGTGTTAAAAGGATTTGAATATGCTTTTATTTGCATATGTCTGAATTTCATTCGCACTTTGCTTCTCAGTCCATATAGAGCTTAATAACCTTTCTATTCATTTTCAGGTTTGTTTGTTCCCTTTGATGAGACTGTAGAAGTCAAAATACCTAATGTATATTATCACCAAACCTTTCTCAACCTATATAAGTTAAAGCATATCTGTGATTACCACACAATTATTCTTTTGTATTTATTGAATCTGCATGAATGAGTCTCTAGACTTTTTTTCTAGGGAAACCTGTTTCTGAGTCAGAGGGAGATTGCAGTCCAGAGCAGCTGCAGGTGAACACGACATCACTCGCTCATTCTGAGGTCATCTATGACGACGTGCCTCGTGAGAACATCACTCCACCGGATGCGGGTTTGTGTTCGAATAATGATGAATAATGCTCTAGCCATGTAGCAATAGTGTTACCATTCATAGGAATGAAATATAGCAGGTATTTAATATCTTAATTGTTTAAGAGTAAAACTTTGGCTTAAAGTTTACATTTCTTATATGAAAGTCAGAGATTGCAAAATGAGCTCAAGCAATTCTTTTCAAATATATTTCTATATTTGCTATATAATTTTATAGCCTCTCTTTTGCACCAACAGTTGTTTCATTGTGAGACATTCTGACACCAGATGTATTCTTACTGCCACCTTCTGTCTTAAATTTGTCTTTGTTTTATTGTTCAGAGGACGATGTGATCTACGAGGAGGTGCAGAGGTCCGGCGAGTCCGGGCTGATAGACAACGGCTGGGGTTCCAGTGAGTTTGAGAGTTATGATGAGCAGTCAGACAGCGAGACCAAGCAGCCCACCCGCAATAAGGTACAAATGTATTTATTTATATTACGCTGGGACTGGGGCGGGGCTATCTGTTTGTCAGACCAATGGCAGGTGGAGGGGATTTTTCTGGAAGTCTTTTATTAAACCAATTCATTTTGCAATTCCGGTTGGTGATGCAAAGGCACAAAAATGACATTGAAAAAAGGGAAAAAGGTTTTTTTGGCAGCTTGGTTCTTTCAGTTCTCCTTCTTTGCTGGGTTTTACCGTGTTCCTGTTCTTAGTCTATTAATGCATGCAGAGGATCAGGTCTTAATCCACAGACGTTCATGAAAACAGTTACAGAAAGCCTTCACCAGACTAACAGAGAACACAGATCAGGCCTTATTCAGTCAGAAAATGGCTAGTTTTGTTTAAGTGTTAATGTGGGACTGTAAGAGTGTGATGTTTGTCTACTGTAAACAAACAGAGACAGACACTTCATGAGGCTAAATCTCTCATCTTGCTCGCTCTGTTATGTTTCCTTTTCGTTTCTTCATGTTGGCCTTGGTTTTATCACCGTCTGGCTTGTTTGTCTGCTTCTCACGCCCCTCAATATCATTGTCTTGTTTCTTATCTCATTGTTTGCTTTATTTTCCCCTCTTTGTATACTTTCTCTTTGCGCCGTTTCAACTCAACCCCCTGCTTTCTGTGGGCGGGGCTTTGCGGATATGGATATAGATTTCTCCAGATGTGCGGCGTCTGAAGCAGCGCTGTGTCCAGACCCGGCGTGAGCTAGCCATGCGGTTAGGGGCTCGAGATGTCGGGCAGCTCAAACAAAGCTATGACATAAAGGTACATTTTTATAGTGGCAGAGTTTTGAGACATTAAACATGGGTCAACTTTGTGATACTGTGTCCTAACCATGACATGTCAACCCTGTCACACGAATTGTACAGATGTTGTTCAGGAGGGTTTTTTTATTCTCTCATTTAAAGTTAATGAAACAAAATTACAAAAATACTTTTTGGTGTTCTCTATGGTAACCCATTTTAAGTGAAAATCATATTTTGTGGTAAAATGGAAAAAGCAGGAGGTTGCATCCAAACATGTCAATATATCTGAACATGTTTAACCAGTCCAAAATAATTTTGTATTTTACTTTTGTATTTTTGTGTTCTCTTGGTAAAGTAGTCCTGTATGTCCACTATTGCTTAGTGGACAGTGTTTTTTTTAGACATAGAAAATGAAACCGTCTGCAATCCACCGAGTGTTGCAGTTTCACAGCAGAGGACCTTGAGGGTTTGCCCTTGTGATCCACATACAGGAATTTATTTGGTTTTATTTTTATCTGCACACTGAAGCTTCAAAAGGTTCTCAATGTGCTCTTCCTTTCAGCCGGTCTCTCTCTTTTCTCCTCTCGTAGGTTCAACAGCTCATGAAAGCTGCTAGGAACGGCACGAAAGATGGACTGGAAAAGACCAAAATAGCCATGATGCGCAAAGTGTCCTTCCTGAGTAAAAAAGACTGCACAGGTTTGACTTTTTGACTCTCATTTCCTCTTGTACATTTCTGGTGTTTTCTGACACCTGGTAGATTACAGTGCAGAAGTTAATATTAGAAACTGAATGTCTTTTTAGATGACCTGATGGGTTTGTAAAGATAAAGTAAATAGCAAGGGGCTCGTGTAGCTCTTTCTCTAGAGTGGCCCGTATGAGGATCCCAGCATATTTTATTGCACTGCTACGGGTATAGTTGATAAGCCGAGATGGAAGATGTTGAAATGAGTTGTGATGCCAACGGGGATGAAGAATCTAACTGTGATTTTCACTGTCAATGTGCAGACGACACAGAAGATGATTCTGGATATTTGGATGTGACTGTTTCTGAACTGAAGCATCCACCACCTCAGCTATCTCCAATGCCAGAGGGGCTCAACAGCCAACAGGTATGATTAAAATATGATACATTTAGAAAATAAATATGAGAATGTAAAAACGGCAGATGACAAGAGAAAGCAAACTTGTTTAGAAACATCTTTTCATCTTTACTTTACACAGTGCACACATTATTATTATTGTACATATTTTCTTAAGAAACCCCTGCTTTGACTTTAGTTAACATAATTTGTTTCATTTTCGCATTTTCAATGTTATTTTGTATTTCACAGATTGTTAGACGCCATATTCTCGGCTCTATTATCCAGAGTGAAAGAAGCTACTTAGACTCCCTCAAGAGAATCTTGCTGGTTAGTAAGACAATATTGACAATTTGTATCGAATGTATGAAATAGAATTCATTTGTGAATGGCTTGCTAATTATAAAACGTACCACTTCTATTACATTTTTAGGAGTACAAGAAGCCTTTAATGGAGGCGGATCCCCGGATCTTAAGCCTGAAGAAGATCCCGCCCATTTTCTACAGACTAAAGGAGATCCTGCAATGCCACTCCATGTTTCAGATAGCGCTGACATCACGTGTAGCTGAATGGGACAATACCGAGACAATTGGAGACCTCTTTGTAGCTTCTGTACGTTATTCTTTTCTACTAAATATTTTTCGAACAAATGCTCTCTGTCTCGGTCATATAGTCCCAGGTTTCACTCCACTGGTTGAGTCAATATTACTATGGTCAGACTGGTTGGCCTCACAATGTTTTATAGGCACCATCTAAGTTTTTAATAAATATTAAGGTGGAATAGAAGACATTTCAGTTTTAACATGAAGTTGTGCTCTCTTTACACATGATTTTCCTTTAACATTTTGTGCGAAGGGATCATCTGCAGATGGAAAAACAGGAGATTCAATAGTCAGCAGTTCTATTTAAATTCCACTTATTTCCTCTGCGGGCTGTGCCCTGGACACATTCTGCTTGAAGTAGTTATGTAGATCAGTTCAATCCAAAGCAATAATGCTTCAGTCATCTCTTAACTATTGAATGTATGAATGTAGGTCAAATAAAGTTTGTGCCATCAAAGATTAGCATTCGTTAGAGCTTAAAGTACATGTAAAGCATGTCTCAGTCGTGGACTGTTACGTCTTGCTCTGTATATGAAACTAATCTGAGACTTTTGAAATCTTTTCCAGTTTTCCAAGTCAATGGTGCTAGATGTGTACAGTGATTATGTCAACAACTTCACCAATGCAATGGCTCTCATCAAGAAAGCCTGTATGTCCAAGCCAGCGTTCCTGGAGTTTCTAAAGGTAAACATTTGATCATTTCTCACCCATCTGGAGCTTAAAAGCCCCTGATGTCTATTTTGTTCCAAATTGTTCTGTGTATGTAGTTATTGAGATCTGTTTTGGGAAGTGATTTAAAACATGAAATTATTAGGGATGTTTTATTTACAAGCCTAAAATATTTCATTGACTATAGTTTGCGTGTGTAGAGTGCATTGCAAACAAGACTAAAACTGTCTTGCAATGCACAGCCTTGCCTGTTTTCTGAGCCGATTGTTCTCTTTAAGCCTTTTTCTTCATTGAATCAGATTCTCAAATAGATATTTCATAGCAAATCATACAGTCAAAAAGGTATTAATGTTTAATCTTTTAATCTTTAAACCCATTTTATCTTTTAAGATATTTTTTATTCACTGAAACGGCCTTGGAAGTCTTGAAAATCTATTGCTTCAAAGTGTGATCCCTGAATTAAATACTGGATGATTGGGATTTTGTCATTTACATCCTGTTCTTGTGTTGTGTTGTTTTGTAGAAGAAACAGGCTGCGAGTGCAGACAGAATCACTCTTTATGGCCTGATGGTTAAACCGATCCAGCGCTTTCCTCAATTCATACTGCTGCTTCAGGTTAGTGCTCTTAATACACAGAGCAAATGCCCTTAAACATTTCTTTAACTCTATAAGGAACTGTGTTTATTTTGGTGGCATTTCCTCAGACTGTTCTGTGTGGAGAAGTGAAAGTAAGGCTGCTAGTGAAGCAGTAAACACACAATATGCATTTACATGAATGCAATGATATGATACAACGTGACAGCCCTACATTGCTGTCAAAAATGTATTCATTTATTATTAGATATAGTGCCTGTCATGTTGTAATAAAAAAAAACATCAGCTATGCATGATGCAACTACACACCAGAATAATCAAGACCTGAAACTGGATTTAACAAATGCAGATATGTGTGTGTTTCTCAGGACATGCTGAAGAACACACCTGTGGGGCATCAGGACAGGCTTCCTCTGCAGCTGGCCCTTACTGAGCTCGAGAGTCTCGCTGAAAAGCTGAACGAACAGAAACGTCTGGCAGAGCAGCTCACTGAGATCCAGCAGCTCGCTCGTAGCATCAGCGACCGCAACCTCAGCAAGGTCAGCACAGACAAACACACAACCTGAAACAGAATGTTTTGACTTGGCAGGTTGATTTGACTGGTGATGTGGAAGAACATGACATGTCTGTGCCGGTGCATTTCTATTTCCTCTTTCTGGAAATAGCCCTTTGACAACAAAGTTTCCTTGCCAGGATGGCATGTTGTCAGTAAAAGCCATTAGAGACCCAGTGAAATCAAAATGATATAGTATTGCAGAGATGACGTATTTTTGTGTGCAAACCCTCGGAAGCAAGTTAGCGTTTTAGCACCAAAGTCTATGGGTTGTAATGTGTTTGTAGTAAATTTCCTGAAATAACAATTTTATTAATGTATGACATAAAACACACAATCTATAACCCGCTCGTAATTTTTCTAAAGTCTTTAAACCAGTGGTTGCTAACAAGTAGATAAAAGCGACTACATTTTTGGGCCGGGACGTTGATATCGAGCGACCGTAGTGTAGTCAGTTTATAGCCTCATGTTAGCTTTTTACTTCTAGCGATTGTATTTAGATTTTAAAAGTAACAAATATGGTGTTCATTTGTAAAGAATATCTTAATAGACAAAACGTGTAAATGTCATAAACCTTTGTTAATCACAGATCATATTTTTTGTGATCATCTAAAAGTCAATGGGAAAAATGCAAAGGCTTTCGGTCGAGGGATCCCGTGCGGCGCTACCTTCCAGGTCGGCCTACAAAAATACGTCACCTCTGAGGTACTCTATTACAGATGCACCTTTGTAAATGAATAGATATTGAAACAGCATCAGTTTTCTCTAATCTTCAATGGCTGGTGGTTAGAGCATGGTGCTAGCAACGCCAAGGTCATAGGTTCCATCCTGGGGATTGCACATACTCAGAAACAAATGTATAGTATAATTAAATGTAAGTCGCTTTGGATAAAAGCACCTGCCAAATGCGTAAATGTAAATTAGAACGTACAAGCCGTCTGGCTTTATTATCTAGGTTTTGTGCTGCTGAAGTTATGCTAGCAGTCAGGATCTTTGTCAGATGTAATCTTTATTATATCTCCTATTCCCACTAGAGTCTCTCATTTCCCTCAACATCTGCACTACACAGAGAACACTGCAAATGCTAATAAGCGACTGCAAACCTGTTTTCCAATCCCAGAGGTTACATCAGTCTAACCTCTGTAGATTTGTTCAGCTATGCAGTTAATACATTCCAGGATATTACAGCTGGCAATGAAATTATGTAAAGGCGGATGATTAAAGATACTTACCTCAAAGTCTCCTCATATTAGGAGTACATACAGATGCACAGACAGGTGATGCAAGCATTACGTCAGGATGTATTCATCTTTTTCATTTGATTTTTTAACAGCAGCTGAGCTCAGATCAAAAGCAGTTGATTTTGTGCGAGACATTGATTGAGACGGTCTACGGTGAGAAGGGTCAAGTCCTCAAGTCCAAGGAGCGTAAAGTCTTTCTTCTGAATGACATGCTGGTCTGTGCAAACATCAATTTGAAGTAAGTATCTCTGCACATCCTTGTCTTTAATGAGGACGAAAACCAGCTTCTAGAAATACATAGTATAATTCAGTTAAATGCTTCAGAAAACTTGAATCTCATGTTTTATGGATTAAAGTTGTCTTTTTCTCCTTATCCTCCTTGTAACCCTCTTATGGTTGATGCATAGATACATTGAAACGGGAATTGATAACGTCTTAGATGAGCCAAGGTAACATTCTTCAATCTGGCAGCGCTTTTCACTGCGTCACGCTGTTTTCAAAGACACTGAATCAGGATGATTTAACAGACGCTTCGAAGTTCTCCAGCACTCCTCAATCTCATCCAACTGTTCTCAATGCGCCTCATGCACAACAGAGGAATACATAAATAGCAATTTCCTAAAATCACAGTAGGGGGTGTAAGGCTCTCTGGGAATCCGTCTCTCACAAAGGCCTAATTGCCTGTCTGATTTGTCACTATCTTTCAGGGTTCTTGAATCGTGTATTAGTTGTAATTGTGGCTTTGCTGTGCGTTCTTCAAGCGATTCCTTTTTGTATAATCAGGGGCCCTCCAGATATCAGCAGCCTGGTCCCTGTTGGGCCAAAATACGCAGTTAAGTGGACCGCCCCCCTGCTGCAGGTTCAGGTGGTGGAGGTGGGCCAGGAGACGCCCCAGCGCAAAGACAGCATCTACCAGCATAGCGGCGGCAAACGCCTCAGTTCCACCAACAATCAAGGTTAGTACATGTATGTTAATGGATAGTTCACCCCAAAATAAATTCTGTCATCATTTAATCGCCATCTATGACTTTGTTTTGTCTGCAAAGCACAAATGAAGATTTTTTAAGAATGTTAGTAACCGAACAATGGCGCTACACATTCACTTCTATTGAATAGACACAAAACCAATGCAAGTCAATCGGGGCCAAAATATCAAAATATCTTCTATCTTCTTTTGTGTTCTGCAGAAGAAATAAAAGTCATACAGGTTTGAAATGATAAGAGGGTGAATACATTTTTGAGTGAACTTCCCTTCGATACAAAATTATTAAAATATGGAAAGCATCCAGTTTTGTTGAACATATATGGTGAGTTATACATTTCAAGTATAACTGGTAACATTCTGCATTGCAGCCAGTGTGGCTGGTGAGAAAAAAATACAGTGTTTTCCCACCCTGTTATATAGTATTAAAATTAATCCCATTGTAAATCCTATGTATAGATTTCAACCGATCTCTGACACTGGTAAACAACACAAATTCCATTTTCTCACCGCTAAGCCAGCTTTACCTTTAACAAACCACCGGTCCCAGAACTAATATGCGCATCTGCATTCATCTTATTCTGAAGACCTTTTGCCTCTGCAGGGCTCAAAGCAAATCCCATCTCATATTCTCCAGCAGGGGAAATATATGCTCACTGTCAGAGAGTCTAATTCCAGAATAAGATCTACCAAATATCCTTGGATGACTTTTTGTCTTTAGTTTTTGCATCAGCAACTTCTTTTACACCTCTTTCCCATTGAGTTTGGGTTTGATTTCAACGTGATGCAAATACTGCACAGAATTACAGCATTAGAAGAACAGGCCATTCCGCTGCAGGCGCACCATTTCAGACCCAAATTACTTTAAAGTAAATATGAGTAGTGATTATGATGGAAATGCTGTTGGTTTAGGAAAGCTGTTTCTGGGACCTCCCCGGCTGTATCAAGAACTGCAGGAGCTACATCATGATCTGACGGTGGTGGAGGAAGTCACGTTGTTAGTCGGCACCCTACAGGGATCTTACCAGGTAAAATCCCTAATGATCCATAGCATTAGTGCCAGGCGGCATGATGGTGTGTTGTATACGACAGTAGAAATGTGCAAATGTTCACTATTATGCATGATCTTGCCTTTTAATTCATGTTCATAACAACATAAACAAACGTTACTGCGCATGCATGCTTTTGTGGCCCAAACTTAACTTCCGGTACACATCTGCATAGAACAGAGTCCCTGCAGATTATTTCTGATGACAAGCGAAAGAAATAACAAGTAAATTACATTAGCTAGCAATGTCTAGTCAGTATTATTTTGGGTTACCAGTAGAAAAACCGTTACTTGACTAAACTTAAATGCGACAAAAGTTACAACATCCATTCAACAAATTGTTTATTTAATAAAATTAATATACAATAAAATTGAACATACAATACAATTATTATGCAATAAAATATAATTTAATATTATTATAAATTGAAATAAAATGCAAATAAATATATTATTAGCCACTAGCCAGACCTATGTACAAACACAGACCGGAAGTTAACTTCAGGCCGGGCGCGTGTGTCCGATGAAACCGTCTACAAACCATTATGTAAAATTTTGTATTCCATCCCCATCAGTTTCTGACACTTCAACAAATGATTCCCTTCCCACCGTGTTGCTCTCTCATCCTCTAACCTCTCCCTATGCTAATTACGTTGCTTAAAAGCAGGCCACTAAGTTCAGTAACCGGTACTTTGTCAATCTGACAACTGCTTTGTGAATGTGCCTGGGCGCGTGTACAGAATCTCAACACTACGGTGGGCCAGGACTGGTGCATGGCTCTTCAGAGGCTCATTCGCATCAAAGAAGACGAGATCCAGTGTGCCAACAAGTGCCGTCTACGACTGATGGTTCCTGGCAAGCCTGACAAGTAAGAACAACTGCACACTGATGCCAGCGGGCATGGCCTATAAAATATAGCAGTATATTAAATGAACTTCAGATGTGCGTAGGTGTGACAGTTCATCCATTTCATCAGGCTTGTACCAGAAGATTATATTTTTATTCTATCACCCCACACAGCCAAAAGACTTCAGTTGATCAGTCACTTTTTTTGGTTACATGCATATTGTTTGCTTTCTTAATGCACATTTTTGAGCTTGATTCATCCGATGATCAACAGATCATCAACATGTAATAACCTGCAGCCACCTTATATACTGTTCACAAAATCATGTCTCGCCCTTTAATTTTGTCATCATTAGGTACCTTGTTGGACTAAATAATTGTTTTAAAGCAGGCACAAATACACCAATACATACAAACAGAAGTTATGTGTGCAGCTAAGAGAGACTTTGTTTCACTTTCATTTCAACCCCTCTCACATTTTTGCTTTTTAAGTGTATGCATATATTTTAACAGGTCTGGTCGTCCGGTCAGCTTCACAGTGGTCTTCAGTACACCCAGTCCAGTCAGCAAAATCTCCTGGGTCAATCGTCTGCATCTGGCCAAAATTGCCCTAAGTATGGTCTCTCAATTACATAGACACACATTTTTCACTTAAAGGACCAGTCAGTGAAATTTTCCAAATTCTAGCTGTGAGGATGCGAATTGCAACCAACGGCTCACTCCACCGCTCACCCCTCCCTTTCGAAACACTACGGTGGCTGACACAGGACAATGTTGTCACATTTTCGCTTCTTTGCCGAAGGAGATAACATATTTACGAAACGCGCTCTGTAGAGCAGTGTGTCCGTTTAGAGATACTGTAGAAACAACATGTTGAATTCTGTGTAAGGGGACCAGCGGTGTATGTAGACAGAAATAACTCGTTCTAAGGTAATAAAAACATAACACTTCATTATGTAAGGTCTTTATACAACTCTGAAGACAGTTATGTATATTATATTGCATTTCTATCAATAGATCCTCATTAATATTACACACTGGTCCTTTAATATTTATAGATTCATTCTGATGTGTGCCAGCTTTAGCTGTTGAGTTTCATTGACAGAAAACGTATTATTGTTCGTGTAGGAGAGGAGAACACGCCTGGCTGGGTGTGTGTAGAGGATGATGAAAAGACTAAACCTCCTTTCTGGTGTCCGTTACTGGCCTGCCGGGTTCCTGTATTTACACCAAAAGCACAAGATCTGAAGGTGAGCTCTTGTTTTGTTCAATCACTGACTCCCTAGAGCATTTTGCATTGGTTTGCACTGAATAAGAATGAGTTGAGAAGCTATAAGTAGACGATTTTTATTTTACCTTGGCCAGCTTTGCCAACTTTTAATGTGTTGTATGTGTAGTGCACAGTATGAACTTACGTGCCCAGTATGTCTAAATCAAATCACATGGCTGCTTTTATATTTACATATATGGCTTTGATCTTTTCTGCATTGCAGTTGTGCACCTCCTGGTCTGTTTGGTTTTACTGATCTGTTCTGTACGTTTGATCCACTGTAGGTTATATATATTTAGTTCTGACCTTCGGTTTATATATTGATGGTTCTTTTTAGTACTCATGAGTTTTGGACTCCCATTGATACACCCTAAAGATTCCAGTTTAATCTCTATGTGCTGAATCTCGACTATAGATAATTTTTCATCTTATCGTATGTCAGGAATATTTATGAATATAAAAATGAGCTGCTGTGAGTCATAGAATTCATTTTTGTCAGTTTAAAAACAACACTGGGGCATGTTGTCACAAACGATGGAAGGTTGTAAACATCTTTCCATGGTACATTTAATTGTGGTTAGGGTTTAAATGGTTTTGTTTTGTCTACCTGGGAGCTATAAAATGAGTCTGTCTTCTCAAATTCACAAAACCGGAGCAAACCAGCAGCACCTCAATGGCAGAAACACAATTATATGCGTTCCATAGAGAACAATAGCGTCAGTGAACAATAGCGACAATGTCAGAGTCTCTCGTGTTTTGATGTCTCTCCTAACAGTCTTGACAGTGGATGTTTTGTTTGCCTGAGATGTGTTCTACTTTGAAGTTATATGGCTGCAGCCTAAGGACACGTTGTTCAAGCAGGCACAGGGTTTAGACTGAAAGCTATATATAGTCTCTAACGTTATCTGTTGTACTTTATGCCACAAGCTAGTGTGTCTTTACTTACAATTGAATAGCTAACATTTCTGTACAGTCATCCATTTTCCACCTTAACAAACCAGCATTTTCATGACATCGTGACGACTGATGGATCCACAAGAATTTGCAGAGTCCCATCCTTGCTAAAATGTGGGATTGGTTTAAAGGAGCAATATGGAGATTTTAGTGGCATCTAGTGGTGAGGTTGCAAACTGACTCACTCCATCGCTCACCCCTCTCTTTCGAAGCACTACGGTGGCTGACACATTACAAAGAAGTCACCACATTTTCACTTCTTTGCTGAAGGAGATAACGTATTTATGAAACACGCTCTGTAGAGCGGTTTGTCAGTTTAGAATACTGTAGAAACAACATGGTGCATTCCATGTAAGGGCTCCCGCAGTATATGTAGATAGAAATAGGTCATTTTAAGGTAATAAAACCAACGCTTTAAGGTCTTTATACTCTGAAGACATAGTTATGTAGATTATAATGCATTTCTGTCAATAGATCCTCCTTAATATTCCACACAGCACCTTTAATGGATGTGTAGCTATAGCCAACAAGTCCCATTAAAATCATGCATACGTATTCCCTACAATTGGTTTGCTTCCTGTGATTTTGGAATTGGCAAGGGAAATAAAATACCTGCCACATAATAGTGATGCCACATAATGGCTGTACAGTTTTCCTCCAAAGCATTGCTGGCAAACTCCAAGCAAATAGATTAAATAGGTCATGAATATTGGAGAAGATGCCTGTTTGCACAAGAAAGTTCAAAGTGGAATCGATTGATTTGCTTGTTTCACAAGATAGGATATAGTATACATGGGAAGCCTATGCATATGTTAATGCTTATATTTTTATACATAAACAAATACAGAAGATCAGAAGATATTAAGCTTGTTAAACTTGCTCTGTCTCGTAGTGTGAAAGCTTCACTTTTTGTAAAGAATGTTTGAAGCCGAAAGCGTGGCAGAAAATATCTTCGTTACCGCAGATTAAAGATTTACAGAATCGCTGCCTGGATGCAGGAACAGACAGGCAGGTGTTTATCTGATGTGAAGTTTAGTCTTTCTTCAGGAGGAACACTCATGAGACAAATGTGTCTGTGTCTTTTCACATAACCCCCCTATCCTCCGCTGGATTTCCAGAGCATTAAAAATAACACGAGATGAGAAAATAACAATCTTCATATCTGATGTCATTAAGAAACTTCCTATCTTTTAACAAACTCATCAACAGTGCAGTTTCAGGGAGTTGTTGCAGTACATGACGATGCAGCTTGACACAGAACCCTTGTATAAATAATTCCAGTGGGCTGATTCATACATATTAAATATTCAGCCTGTTTCATGCATGGATGGAAAATGTGAATAAAATCCTTGGCCCCAGTAGATTGCTTAAGATGAAACGACGGTCTCGTTCACACCGTGCATAGCCGGGAAGAGAGAGTTGCAGTAAGTTTTGCACATCAGAGCGCCGAGCATCAGTCTCACAGCAGGAGAGGGACTGAAACAGCCTGCCATTCCCACGCAAGTGCATCCTCAAACACAATACGTACTGTTTCATCTAAACAGGTCATCCTTTTACTGTGAAACTGTGCTAAAGGCTAATCTGTCATGTAAATTTAATGGATTCTCATTGCATTCTGGTCATTCATTTGCATATGTAATAGTTTAGCTGTGGATGAGATTAAACATTTTTAAGGGATGAACATGTAAAAAGAAATAACATCCTGTCATTTTTAAAGCTTATAAAAATGTTCAGTGATTTGGAGCTGTATTTTATTGGCCATTGCTAAGGATAGATCTCATCTTCTGGAAACAACAAGGGACAAATGGGTGATTCTTGTGTTATGGATGTGACATTTTCATTCAAAACTTGAAATATAATTTCTCAGAAAATTTATTTAAATCTGTTTCTATTTTTTGAAAGCCCTGATGATCAGAAAAATATCAGTCTATGCACGAGTTTTCTTTTTAAAGGGAAATATACATGCAGTATAGATATGACCAAGTTTTTAAGATACATATTACTGTATATGTTAAGAGACCGAGTAAGCAATATTACCTAACAAATGGAGAAGGAATGACTATTCATAGACCACAAAATATTGATTTTATTTTAAGTTTCATGTTATGAGGAATATGGAATGTGACAATTCACTTACCTGACTATGGAAAACCATGCTTTAAAAATGCTTTACAATCTTTGAAACTTCACTAGGGTATTTAGACTACCAAATGTTCACATCTGAGCTCTCTGTATGGTGAAAACCTTTGGTAAAACGTTTTTCATGATAAAAAAATTCATGGTATGTTGACATAGAATGCATGGAAATACGCAGCCATTCACATTTTGAGGTCATGGATAGGTATAGATATGGCCAGGGAACAGGTTTGCATATTATCGGTACATCATTGAAATAAATGGAACTGATTCATTGTATTATAAATAATACATGTATCATTAAACACCATTATGTTGGACAAACCCCTTTAAAATCACACAGACATGTTAGCCTTGTTCTATCTTGAATTCTTTGTTACTCATGAGCTGTAACTGTATTATGATGATCAAACAGACTCTTGCTGTGGCAAGCGGTGTGTCCTTCATTAAGATGAACACAGTGTAGGCAGGGGTGCCTTGTCACTAAAACATATGGGCTGCTGATGATTAAACCTGAAATAATAGCTTGCCAGAGTTGTGCATAAATTATATGTGGAAGGCAATGAGTGTTTAATAACCTTATGTTTGTCTAATTTGAGCCAAAGTACCTTTCAATCAGTTCAGTTCCTTTTATCTCTCTTTCCAAGCCAACTGTTGTCATGTTGGATATGCAGTAACTTAGAACGTATCAGCATCGCAACAGTTGCCAGAACACAGACAACACTGAAACACTGAACACATGTAATATTAAGAGTTAAAGGTACAGTTTGTATCATCTTTGCAGTAAAACATCTTTGCACAGCGTCATCAACTACGCCATTGTTGTTGTTTTGATCGCGCGCCCTCTAGCGGTGGATTTTACAAACTGCACCTTTAATGGTAACACTTTACAATAAGGTTGCATTTGTTAACATTAGTAAATGCATTAGAAACATACAACCTTATTGTAAAGTGTATGTGCGAGGCCAAAATCTCTTCTATTCTTTTTTTGTCAAAAAATTATAAATTACATATTTGTTATTTATATTATTATTATTATTATTATTAATAATAATAGTATGTGCATTATACTGTATTTGCAATCCTAAATAAGTAAATAAATAAATACTTTTAAACTTTTTACTTTTAAAACACTGTTATATTTCTGTTGTAGTAGTGTTATGGTCATATTTTGGAGCCAAATATTCCATTAACACAGTAAGCAGAATATAAAAACTGTTTTTACATGTAGCAGATTTGCATAATGTGCTAAGTGGATTGTATTGTGTAATGCTGTAATAACTGTAATATATGAAGTTTACATCTTGTTCTTTCAGTTGCAGGCTGGTCTGTATAACCCGGTTCATTGTGCTCTGCTTGGCTTCTCTGCAGCCAGCACATCCTTGCCTCAGGGCTACCTCTGGGTAGGTACACAATATGTCTTTCCTTTGGTGGAGGAACATTACATTTATGCATTTGGCAGACGCTTTTATCCAAAGCGACTTACATTGCATTACACGTTTGACATCTCTGAACACTTCTGATGCAGCAGCTGTGGGTCATCTCCCTTGCTTCATCACCCGCAGATCACCTACTGTAGAAACATCTGAATAGTCTGCTTCTCACATGTGTATTGGCAATAGCAAAATTCATAGACATTTAACTACATATAGGTTTGTAGTCATACTTATTACACATACGAGTGCTTTTTACTAGGGTGGTGATGGCTTTTTTAATCCTTTGGGTTAGTATCATTAATATACATTGCCTCCTAGAAGTTCTGTAATCTTTCTAAGATGTCATTTTCTATGTTTTTTCTTTTCGCTTTCTTCTTTCGTAGAGACTATCAAGACTGTGAGCACAAGCTCCACAAAATAAACCCACACTGTTAGAATTGTTTGATCGACATTTTAAAGAAAGGGAAAGCAGGATTACAAGTTTCTGGAAAAGCGTTTGAACTGCTCTAGAAACAAACATCAAGTATTCCACATCAAAAGACGTCCTATAAATTATTTATCGCGCTCGTGGCAGTTTTTCTCGCCTGCAGCTTCTCAGAGGGCCATGCCGGTAAGTTCAGGCCCTGGATGTCCTGCTTCTCATGTTCCTTTCCATTTGTTGTGTCTTCCACGGAGCAGGTGGCGAGCGGGGGTGACGACTCTCATGGGCAAGTGGAAATATTCTCCCTTAACAGGCCCACTCCACGCTCGGTAAAGAGTTTCTGTCTTGGTTCCTCTGTGATTTGTTTGGAGTATATCACAGAACCCAGCACTGATGAGGAACAGGAGGTACAGGCCACTGAAGGTCCCTCCAAGATTGGCAACACCATCTGTGTGGGATTACAGGACGGCAAGTGAGTGCATGAGAATGTGTGCCTGTGTTGGTCCAGAATAGGATTACTTAACTCTGGTCTTGGATGGCTGGTGTCCTGTAGAGTTTATCTTCAACATTAATCAAACAGGAACAGTGTGTAAGATTAAGGAGGATCTATTGACAGAAATCAGATCAGAAGTGTATAAAGACCTTATATAATGAACGTATGTTTTTATTACCTACGAATGAGATATTTCTATCTACATACACCGCGGGTTTCTACAGTATCCCTAAACAGACAAACTGCTCTATAGAGCGTGTTTCGTAAATATGTCCTTCGCTAAAGAAGCGAATCGTGTTGCCCTTCTTTAGTGCTTTAAAAAGGAGGGACAAGTGATGGAGTGAGCCGTTGGTTGCAATTCGCAACCTCACCACTAGATGCTGCTAACTGGTCCTTTAATATGAGGTCTGACAGGCAGGTGTGTTTGATTAGAGTCAGAACTAAACTCACTGGCAGGATACCGACACTACAGGACTGAAGTCAAATAGTCTTGGTCTGCAATAATTAGAACCATTACATTGTTGATTTCATGACAACCAGATATTCAGATTTTGCCTTTGAATTTGTGTGTTTTTCAGCATCCTAGTTTATGGAAGTGTGGACACTGCTGCTCAGTGTCTGCTAACATTCTGTAACCCTGAGGGCTGTCCGGTTCTGTGCCTAAAACACTCCACCAATTATCTCTTTGCTGGATTAAGTAATGGAAAAGTTGTAGTTTACAACAGAAAGAGTGGAGGTAATTTTTAAGTTCAGATTTTAATATCTAAAATATTAAAATATCTTAAAATATGTTTTTATATTATTATTTTATATTATTTTAATATATTTGATATTTTTTAATATGTTGGGTTTTGTTTGAATTTAATTATTATCCAAATTCTATTCATTAATTCATGTGCTGTCAAATAAAAATAAAATATGTGACCCTGCTTGTGATAACCAAGCTGAAGTCTCACAATCTAATAATTAGATTTTAACCATTGTTTTTAGTGTGATTTCAATCTTTGACATGGCTTTACTCAATAAATATTAAAGATAGCAAAATTGCATTTTTTGTTTTTGACATTATGTAGGATGATTTTATGTAGAAAACAGTAGGCCTAAATCATTAAAAAAATGTAGCTGGGTTTTCACAGGCTGGGTCACAAATGTGTAATTATAAGCCAGCTTCCTTAGAATGTCTTAATACAGCATAATTTGTCTTTCCAGATGGGTTGTGGGATCCAGACTCCTGCAGACATGTTGTCATTGGGTACGCTCCGGTCCTCAAACTGCTACGAATAGATGAGTGTGTGTGGGCCAGCTGCACCAACCAGGTCTCTGTGATCGAGGGCTCCTCTCTCAGGACTCAGGTAGATTGAGAATTGTATTAAAGTTCAAACCCCTTGAATGTTTATTCACGTGCCCTTATAATCTTTCATCAACATCTGGAGTGGTGATCCTTCTCTGATGATTTCAGTTTGACAGATTGAGCAGAACATCCATTGGTTGTTGTATTTCCGAGTTTTATGTTTTGTTTCGCTGTAAAGACGATGTGCTAGATGCATTATGCCAGTGCATCTTAAGCCGCACATAAAAGGTATCCTCCCTGTGGAAGCCCAACAGCATGTTAGGGCTCTAGCCTTTGATCACTTTTGACAGCTGAGCCAACCTCTCTATTTTGCCGTGAGGAACACACCCTCCCTCCTGCCTCCCCGATGCTTAATATCAGGATTAAATTCAGCTGGAAGTTAGAAGTTTTAGTTCCACTGGATGATAAGAAGCTCGGTGGATGCACATATGGACATGTCAGCCTGTTTACAAGTCAGTAGTGGATTACACCTGAATACTGTACAAGGCTGCATTAAAAGGACAGTTCACCCAAAAATGAAAATTCTGTCATGAATTATTCACTCTCTATGTGTTCCAAACCCGTATACATTTCTTTGTTTGGTTAAACACAGAGAAAGATATTTGGAAGAATGCTTGTAACCAAACAGTTCTTGGACCCCATTGACTACCATAGTAAGAGAAATGACAATGGTAGTCAAAAGTGCTCAGAACTGTTTGCTTTTCTACATTCTTCAAAATATCTCATTCTGTATTCAACAAAACAAAACAAAAGTATATAGTAATTTTTACTATGGTAGTCAATGGTGTCCAAGAACTGTTTGGTTACAAGCATTCTTCCAAATATCTTTCTCTGTGTTCATATGAGCAAAGAAATGTATACAGATTTTGAACAACTCAAATGTGAGTAAATGATGACAGGATTTTTATTTTGGGGTGAACTATCCCTTTAAAGAGAATGAGTCTGCTGGAAAGGATTGTATTTTAACACGTACTTTAATGTCATACAATATTTAACATGTGTGTGTATAATAGAACTGGCCTATATTAACACTTTGATGCATAATTTATTAGGCAACAAAAGTACAAATAACTTCACATTTCTTTGACATATTTCTTCATCCTCAATATTGTTTTGTTTAAATATGATGTATTTTGAAAGAGTGGACACAAATCCATTGCAATTCGTAGGATTTTTATACTATTGTATACATATTAAATAACATTATATGATAGCTTATGACCTCTCCCTGAGTGGAAATGATACAGTATCAACCCTTGACATATACAATTTTTCACCACAAACACACGTATGTTGGGTTTCTAAGGTAAAGTGTATTATATCCCCTAACCTAACCATCTTACCAATCTTTCTGCATTTTGTATTGGCACCAAATTAAATGTAAATAAGCATCATTTAGTTTGATTTATAAACTTTTTCTCATGGGGACCAAAAAATGGCCCCACAAGATCAAAAATTGGTACACACGCGCACACACGCGCGCACACACACACGCGCACACACACACACTCACTCACCCTTTGTGTCTATACTGTACGTCATTTTTACTCTGTAATTATCCAAAATATATTTTGCAATTATAAGTGGCAATTATAACATCATTGTTAATAGTTCCTGTGCTGTTAAATGGAAATTCTGTTTTTAATCATGAAAAAACCTACTGTACAGAAAAAACGTAATTAAATAAAAACTCAATTAAAGGTGCTCTTAAGATCTTAGAAAAGTATTCTTTTTTACTTGGTTTCTATAGGTACTTGATAACATACAGTACAGTATTTGTCATGTTGAGGTTGATTTATATTTTTGTATTTTTTGTGACTGTTAGAGTTTTGAAGCTCATCCAGATGCCATGGTTAGCGTGACCCACATGGTGCGTGCTGGAGGAGGAGTGTGGATGGCGTTTTCAGAGGGATCATCCCTGCGTCTGTTTCACACTGAAACATTGGAGCACCTCCAAGAGATCAACATTTCAACACCCTCTGCGTATCTGAGCCCTGGCAAGTCCCACATATGAGTATAGTGCAAAAAAAATTCTATAGCGTGAAAAATGTTCTTTAGCATGACACACAGACCTCGAAGTGTCAGAGCTCTGTTTTGATTTTTGGGTTCACAGATATGTTTACCATGTTAAGAAGCTACAGTAGAATTGCAGTGACATGTGATGCTTTTCTTCTCCTGCAGGTCAAAAAACGGTGTGTGTAACTAGCCTGCTCATCTGTCAGGGTCTGTTGTGGGTGGGGACAGCTCAGGGCGTTATTGTCACCCTGCCGGTGCCTAGACTAGAGGGAATTCCCAAAATAACAGGTGAGCCACATTTAAAACAAACAAATGTCTGAGGCGCTATTTTCGTTGGCAAACACAAACTTGCTCATCTTCCCCTACAGGCAAAGGAATGACCTCACTTAATGCTCACAATGGCCCTGTTGAGTTCCTAGTCGCCACTTCCAACATTTTATCCCATGATTTCCTAAAGCGGGATTCTGCCGATTCAAATAGCGGCGGGGAGGATAAAGAGGCAACAGGCTCGTCTCGGGAATCCCTCCAGCAGGTAGAGAGCTATCCGCAGGGAGAAGCCAAACCCAAAGGAGTGTTACTACAATACCACCTGCGTTCCACCTCTAAGCTTCCAGGTAAGCTTTTGACCGCCCGGTCAGAGGATGTCTCAGACCCCACACCAGACTCTTTGGAGCACACCCTGGAGGACGGCTCCATCTATGAGCTGAGTGATGACCCGGAGGTTTGGGTCAGGGGCCCTGGACCTTCTTCTAAAGAAGCGGCACGGAGGGAGAAGGTAACATCAACCGCGGTTATATCCGGTGGAAAAGGCTTCCGCAGACTTGCAAACTCATCCAGGTCTTCTGACTGTAATGAGAACACGCTCATGGTCTGGCAGTTACCCATTACAGTTTGAGGCAATAATACTTGTAGCAGCGGGGGATTGTCGGATCACTGAAGGACAAATAGACTGTGCTCTGTGTCTGGATGGCTTATGAGGAATTACTCATTCCACATAACCGCACCATTCGATATTCGTTTTCATAATAACAGCATGTGCTTAGTATACAATACATCGCAACTAAATATAAAAGAATAATCTTTTTACAATATCACCAACTGATCAGATTTCATTATATCCCATCTGCATGCCAGGAATCAGGGTATGTGTTTGTTGTTTCGTGTTTCAGATGTTATACAGAAAATAATCTTTAGTGTGGATGTGAGTATTGGCTGTGACCCAGTTCTTTCTGGTTTAAATGACAAAAGATATTTTTTTTATGTGACACCAGCAAGGGTGCATGGTAACTCCAGTGAAAAGATGGCAAAAAATGGAGTCATTCTATTTAAATGTGTTTTAATGTTATTTTAGTGTGAAATGTGAATAGGCATACATGTAATTCAGAAAAGGTACTTGTTTATCATTCTTGTTGTCCACTTTGTTAAAAAATAAATCATTATATGATATATTTTCTGCATTCCATTGCTTTTCATTTAAATGCATTTGTGCCCCTAGTCAACGTTTTGAAATGCCTGTGTGTAAAAGACCCACAGCAAATGAATGCTGCAGATATTCTGTTGAATCTGAGCATATTTTCAGTCTTTTATCTCTAAGCAGCCACTGCCAGCAATAACCATAAACATATCAGCAAACGCGGTATTGCGCAGCTCAGCCAGTGTTTAATATATGCAACTTGTGACACCAGCAGTACGTGAAGAGGTTGCCAAATCACATCCCTGGCAGCCACAGAATAAAACTGACCTGTCAAGATTTATAAAGCTGTCTAACAGTCACTCATCATTCATGGTGGATGTTTTCTGTTTGTGTGCTCACTGAATCGATCAACGCGTGTTGTTTCCATTTCAGCTATCAAATAAATGACGGCATGTATTATTTCATGCTCAAATAAATAAATAAACCGTCAGGCTAGTCCATTATTAAATAACTCTGTTATGTTTGCAGAAGATAATTTCTGCACCCTAGTCGAGTTAACCTTCAGGGCAGTATTTTTCTCAGTGAAAGTAAGTTTCTTTTGTGGTGCTTCATTTAGGAGCTGATATCAATTAAAGGTTTCTGGATGTTTATTGCTTTGGATCTAGTGGGAAATGAGGACATTCAGTATGGCTAATTGAAGGCTTTAATGAAGATAATGCTCCCTTTGTAATGTTTAAATAGCTGCTAAGTGTTGATATACCTCACAGATTGTAAAGGATGTAGTCACAGATGCAGAATAAATACAACAACGCATGTGAGATGCGATGTGCTTGCTGTTCTTACTCCGTCAATGAGAAATTACATTCACCTGCATTTGTGTGGAGGAATGTGTATATTAAGAGTACATGTTTTGCTGTCATGGGATCATAAAAAGATGTAAACTGCTTTAAAGAGCAATATACTTGCACAGCTTGGTTATTAGTACATAACATTTTAATACGTTTTGTCGCTGTCAATTCATCCGATATACTTTGAGGTTATTTATTTACCAATCATGTATGCTCTTATGTTTATGAGTGCGCGCATAGAGTTAATAATCGCACGCACGCGCGCTCGGTGAGGGAGCGCGCTCGCGAAAGAATGAATTCATTCAAATCTGTTGCTTTGGTAATCTCCGACCGACCATAAGCGCGAGGAGACTGTAGTATGCTTGGAGAACAAAATGACACATTACAGGCAGAACTACGACAAATTTCTCAATATCTCCGCCTTGTATGGAGGATGACATGATATTAAAACGGAGTGCTGACATTCTTGCGCGATCGTGTGATATTTAAAAGTATTATAAAACAGAGACATGAGTATAATCGCTTTATCTTTGCTGCTGTGTGCTGATCTGCTGGATCTCGTTATAGGTAAGTTAGACTTTCTTTTATGTTTGTCGTGGTTCTGTGCATCAGGACGTGAGCGAGCTTATGGACAGCAGCAGTGTGAGTCTGTCAGCTGTATGGAGATTTACAGATGTTAAGTGAATAGCTCTGAATTTAATATAACAAAGAGATACTTTTGATTTTATGCATTTGATAAACGAGACTTTGTGAACTGCTCTGATACTTTTTATGTGCTCAATTTAGAAAGTATAGAAAATGTCTGTGACAGTAATGGGAATTGTATTGGTTTTAATGGAAGCTGTAATGGTCTCAGCTGGTAATGTGTTGGGTTCAGTTGGTGGGATGTTATCTAGCAGATACAACAGAACACTATTAAATCCTTTTGGATTTTACACACTCCATGGAGGGATTTAAAAGCTGATCGTTCATAATGGTATATGTAATGGAAACCATTGGAATTTGTCTTGTCTTTATTCATTTTCTTCAGCAGGGATGTGATAGATTCTTTTAGAGACCACCAAAAGTACATCCCGATCATTGTCTGCTGAATTGTATATGCATAAGCCTTCAAGTTATTCTGTTCATATCTCTGTTCTTGCAACCATCTGGAGTATTCGAACGTATATGTTGATTTCAGGATTGCCTCTGACACAGGTACACAAATCTAATGATTTTGATGGGTAGTTATTTTGAGAATAAAGCTTAATCTTTTGTTCAGACCCATTTTGAAGGGAGGGGGTCTGCACTCTGAAATAATTAAAGGTAAAATGATTGCAGAACAATAAACAGCACTGAGTAAATAGCATTAATGTTGTATAATTACAATATAGAGCAATTTAAATGTATGATATTAATTTATGTAAGACATTTTCACTGTATTTTACTGTTGCAGTAACTAAATGCTTGCTTGCCAGCATTATGTATTATGTTGTGACTACAAGTTGAATTATTTTATTATATCACACCTTTCAAGTATGTTCATCTAATTTGTCTTTAAAACTTTGAAATGCACAACATAATTTTAGAAGGTAAAGGTTGGTTGAGTAATTGACATGAATGAAAGTGTTACACTAGAGTAAATTATGTGAAATATCATAGTAAGTGCATCACCCAACTGATGTCATTCATCACAAGAAATTCCTTAGGCAACTTATACTGTAAGTCATAGAATTTACCCTAAAAGTTTGATGTTTCTTTACCATTATGTGGTTACAAAATTACCTTAAACATACATCAAAACTTATCAGTAACTAATAAATGCACATCACATTTTCAACATCTCAGACAAATGACATTTGACCAAATATGTACTTTTTTATAGAATCATTGCAGTCTGTGAAATGTGCATATGTACTCTGGGTCTCACTTAAAGTGATAGTTTACCTAAAAACTAAAATTCTGTCATCATCTCTTGTCATTTCAAACCTGTATGACTTTCTTTCTTCTGCAGAACACAAAAGAAGATATTTTGAAGAATGTTGTTAACCAAAAATTGTTGGTCCCCATTCACTTCCCTTGTGTAGACACAAAACCAATGCAAGTCAATAGGGACGAGCAGTTTTCTGATACCAACATTCTTCAAAATATCTCCTATACAGGATTGAAATGACAAGAGAGTATCCTATATGATACTCTGCTGTAGCTTTAAGCTTAATCAGTATATGATGGCATGAGGAACTGGCATGGGTGGTCACAGGACCATCCAGTATCCAACACTGTGTGTGGAACAGCTTGCAGAATCTCTTGGTCGATGGGGAGAAAAATACCATGGATTAGGCAAAGAAGGAAAAAAATAATCCATTCGCTGACGTCGCAGTTAAAAAGCCAATACGGTGGAGCGGTAGGACTTTGTAGGTCAGTTTGTTTGTGACAGATTACAGGCCGATTGCCTCCCACACTGATTTCTGCTTGGTACATGGTGACCGGTTGAATGAAATTGCAACACGCAGCAGGACACGGATTCTTTTCCAAGTTGAGGGATTTTATTTAACAATGTAAACTTGGCACCATTGATGGATGGATGTCATGGCTCAAGAAAATTGAAGTGTTGTAAAGAAGCGTACGTAATACCATAAAATGATGAAAATGGTATATGCACGCAGCATCTTTTCAATTACATTCTAGCAGATGGGTGTTGTAGTGGAGTGGTTCACTGTTTTTTTTGTTTGGTTTAAGAGTCAGAGCAGTAATGGGAGTGAAACAAAGATGCATCTGACATTGGGAACATTGGTTGAAATATATTATTTCTGGAACAAATTTCTCTACATTGATATCATTACAAGTATGTTTTTGTTGAAGTAATGGGAAATACCTGTCAGGTAAAGTCTGATGTTTCTTGCAGTGGAGAGATTAAAAGTCAATGAGCACTGAGAAAGCTACTTTTTCAACTTCTCGTCCATTATTATTGGTTATGCTTTTGATCTGAAACATTCCTCATTATATTCTATAATTTCACTGTCATAGCAGTACGATCTTCTTGGAGGAAGTTTATACGTAGGACTTCAAAACAACTTAAGACTTAATGGTTTTGGAAATAAGAAGTGATGACCGTATGATCTGAGAATGTTATAATAAAGGATTTTAAAAGTGACTTTTCTTTTTTCCAGGTTATTTAACAGTCACAATTGAGCCTCTGCCTCCTGTGGTTATGGGGGACACAGTGACTTTGAAGTGTAATTTCAGGACTGACGGGAACCTACGGGAGATAGTATGGTTTCGGGTAAGTGGGGACAGAGCTATCTTTGCGTGATATGCTTTTTATGACAGCATCCTGAAAGATGTCGCATGTTTTTTCGCTGTTCTAGCTTTTGTGTTATATTGTTGGCAAACTGACATGAGACAGAAATAGGAAAATGTATGCAGGATTAAGAGGGTATAGCTCAGTGATTTAGTACAAGCGGTTTTCATCTCACCACACAGATTCGTGAGTGTGACAAGTTTGATGAACGAATGGAAGATTCAATTAAAACCCATCAGTGTGCTAAAACATTTCCATGACACATCACATAAAACATCGCACATCGGTATGGTTGTTGTTTATTTAATCACTTATTTAATCATAAATGATCAGTTTAATTTCTATTGTATCAGCCTCCACAAGCAGTGATATGAATGTCAGACTCTAATATAACCCACCCACATATCATAGAAGCAAGTTATAGCAGAAAAAACTTTACAAGCTGCTATTTAAAGGACCAGTCAGTGAAAATACTGGTGAAGTTGCGAATTGCAACCAACGGCTCAGTCCTCCCCTCTCTCTTTTGAAGCAGTACTAATACAGTACTAAGATGTTGTCCCGTCTTTGCCAACGGACATAACGAATTGACGAAATGCGTTCTGTAGAGCAGTTTGTCCGTTTAGGGATACTGTAGAAAAATGGCGTAGCAAAATGGAGAATTTTATGTAAGGGGACCCTCGATGTTTGTCGATAGAAAAAGCTAATTCTAAGATAATAAAAACATAACAGTTCATTATGTAAGATCTTTATACACCTCTGAAGACATAGTTATGTATATTATATTGCATTTCTGTCAATAAATCCTCCTTAATCTTACACACAGCACTTTTAATGCATCATTGTATATTGTTGTTGCAGGTGATGGAGGGTGGCACCTCAAAACAAAAAATCTTCACCTATGATGCCATGTACAACAGCAATTTTTCTCACATGGAGGACTTCCGCAGAAAAGAAGACCTTGTTTACCAGTCAACCGTCAGGTTATAGTTATATCCAGAAGCTTAGTAAGGGATTATGTACAGTGGATGGTGTTCAGGACCCTGCTGCACAGCAGGGGGACCTTATATCACCCCGAAGGGCTTTATTTTGCGATAACAACCACTTATTACACAGCGGCTTACTACATAAGAAATTTTACTTTGAAGGATATATATTAAAAAGTATCAGACAACTTGTTTGGTGTGACTGACTAATCAGAAATGTGTCCAAGAGAGCCATGTATTATTAAAGGATATTCGCTTTTGGTGTACTTGGCTTTTCTCACAGCATGCACCCTGATATTTAATCTGCCGTTATGTGTTTAGACATATTGTTCCTCTGTTTCCAGACTCCCTGAGGTGCAAATGGAAGATGACGGACCATATGAATGTCACGTGGGGATCTACGACAGGGCGTCTAGAGAGAAGGTGGTACTGGCGTCTGGAAGCATCACACTTAATGTTATGTGTAGGTTCTTCTTGTGACTTATCTATGAAACACTTACTCAGAACCTTGAAGCTTAGTGTAGCCTATTAACTTCTATTAGCACAATACAATTAAAATGTAAAAGATAATCAAATATAAACATTATATAATTTTTATTTATAATTATTACAATAAATTATATTCTTTTTCATGAGGAAAACTGCATTATTACTATTATTATAATAAAATTATCCTAAATTAGTTTTGGTTAAACAAAACAACAAAGGTGTTGTTATTTCGAGAAATTTCTTAGTGGTTTTGTGTCCATACAATGGAAGTCAATAGGGCCAATGTTGTTTGGTTACCAACATTCTTCGATTCTTGTAAAAGAATTTTCCTACCCTTTAAATGTGGTATATCAAAACCAGGACAATATTCTAAATATCATACACACATCTTTAGTATTTCATGTGCGCACATGCCCAAACTCTGAGAATATTCAGCAGGGTATTAAGATAAATTCCTTCTGCTTGCACTGGTTAATTAATAAGTAACTCCCAACAGATGTACAATATGCCATGACATGTGAGTGAGATATAATGAATGTTCAGTTAATGAGGAATGAGATTTCACAGTGATTATACTGTACCCTAAAAACATCTGATGCTATTGTGATGTAGATCTTGCTGAACTAATGTGCTTGTATGCTTACATTAACTACATTAGCTACATTAAATGAGGATCTAGTTGCTTGAGGCACAATTGTACCCTAGAGGAAAAGATACAAATAATCACTGTGAACGCTTTACTGTAATCTCTCCGTGCCTACTGTAGTGAGCTTTCACTCTCTTTGTTTTTCATAGCTCCACCAAAATCTATATCTGTTGTAGCAGCAAACCAGCCAGCTCGCTTCAATCGCTACGAAGCTCAAAACTTCACGCTGGTTTGCACAGTAACTGGAGGAAAACCAGCCCCTGTGGTTAGTGGATCAATATAATACAAGCTTTAAACTACAATTTTATTAAAGACATGCACTAATCATAAAAGTTACGTTACTGTTTAGGAATAATAATGTTTCAGTTCCTTTCATGAACTTAGTTTCTTTTGCAGTTTCCTTCAGATTGATTTCTGTTCAATACTGTTAACCCAGGTGTACTTCAAAAGGGATGGAGAACTTATTGAAGTCCAGTCCACCTCTGAGATTCTAGAAAGCAGAGGATTGCTAGCAGCCAAAAACAACCAGCCCCTTATCAGCCGAGATCTGGACGATACAAAGATCCAGAAGTCGCTTTCTTTTCTGGGCCCATACAGCGAACCCGTGCGTCTGGATAAGGACAGGTCCCAGCGCAGCTACACGTCTGGAGTTCCTGTTCAAGAGGAGCCCAGTCCCACCACTGAGGTCATCCCAGAGACTGTCATCAGTAGAGAATTTCCCCACTGGGTGCTAAGCACCAGCCCATTGTATTTTTTTAACCATACGCAGTCTGAACTTCATGATGGTACTTTGGAGGTTCAAGCTGAGCTCACCTGGCACCTGAACCCACAGCTAGATAATGAAGCTCTGTTTAGCTGTGAAGTCAAGCACCCTGCCCTTTCCATGCCAATGAAGGCAGAGGTTACACTGTGTGAGTGTCAGCTTCGATCAATTACTGAAAGGGTCTAGTTTACTTTGTATGTATATTGTAAAAATATGTGTAAATGTATATTGTATAGTATCTATATTTGTTATAAATTTATAGTGTAATGCAATGCAGTTAGGGAATACTTTAAAGGTATAGTTCACCCAAAAATACAAATTCTGTCATCATTTTTTCATCCTCATGTCATTGAAAACCTGTATGTGAATTTTTCTGTGGAACACAAAAGATTTTGAGTTCATACAGTGGAGATCAATGGAGTTTAGTGTTGCTTGGTTACCAACATTCTTTGAAATATCTTCTTTTGTGTTCTGCACAAGAAAGAAAGTCATACAGGTTTGGAATGACACAAGGAAAAATAAATAATGAAAGAATTTTCATTTTGTATGCATTTTTTTGCTTTGTTTTCAAGCTGCTCCGAAAGGACCAAAACTCTCTATGACCCCAAACAGTGTGAAAGTAGGAGACACGGTCCGTATTAAAGTAGACGGATTTCAAATGGGATCCAAAACGGTATACTCACTCTAAAAAGTTTCTACAATATTAAAAAAGAAATAATAAAACTGTTTGCTCCTTTTGATGTTTAAAGTGTGAATAATGAACTATTAAATATTCAAGAGCCTATCCTAAAGTATAAAATGTGTGCAAATGGTGTTCTAGTGAATCATGAAAAGTTCTCCCAATTCACTTAAATATTTGGCACGTACTAAATGTAACTGCTCATGGAGATGATTTGCAGTGTAAGTGTTGCACAAGTATTTGTTTTCTCTGTGTGTTGAAGAATGAAGTGTTTCCCGAGCCTCTGTTCACATGGACACGTGTGGGAGGACCCCTGCTGGATGGAAGTGAGGAGAGATTTGGGAAAGTGCTGGTTCTGGATAGAGTCCCAGCTGAGCTCAACGGCTCAATGTATCGTTGCACAGTCCAAAATCCTCTGGGATCTACCAACACGCACACCCGTCTCATAGTGTTCGGTCAGTGCTTGATGCTGGTTTGTAACTAACACTAACATGCTTCATAGTGTTTGGTCTTTGATTAAGATGTGTATGCCATAAAACTGACTCTACTGTTTTATATCTTGATCTTTATCAAATTCCAATCGCAAGTTTTGGTTAAATGTTTAACTAAAGCTTAAAATCTGTTTGAACAGAAAATCCAAGGATCAAAAAGGAAACTATAAATTTAAACCGTAAGCCTGTTTTGCAAACAAATACAATATTCTAGACATACAATATCCTATAATATTCTAGATAAACTCTCACAATCACCGTTTAATCATTTTCAGTTGGCAAATCTGACGGAGCCATTCTTGGACCCTCACTGATGATGTTGCTGTTATCCTTGACCCTGGATTTAACATGAGCATTATGGGATATGCTTTCTTATACTGTCAGCTCTTCTGCCATCTATCTCTCTGTCCAGCAGCTACACTATAATTCAAGACACAGACTGCAGCAGAGACGTGTGTTCAGAATAAGAACAATGAGATCAACCCACCCGACCCCCCCATCATGTGACAATGACATATTTATGCATTGAATTTATTTTCTGCTGGGTATTTGTGCACAGCTGTGTTGCAGGATTAAAGCGATGGAATGGGTTAAGCCCACATACTGATAATCCTGGACATATACTACAGCTTTCATCATAATAAACAGTTTTGTAATGTCATTTCATTAATGTCGGTCCTTAAAATACCCAAGCTGTTGAGTGCAGTCACTAACTGACTCTCAGAGATGAAGCTGATACGGAAAGTTGAGGATCAGCTTCACCTACTGCATACGACCTCTAGATGACAGTGTAGATCTTCAGACCAAATACATTTTTTCACATCTAAAACCTTTTTGATTGGTGTACATTGAGATGTTCTTCAGATGTGTTATGTAATGCTTCAAAGCGCAATGGCATTTTTTCCACAATGAACATAAAATGTCCAATAAACAAGGTGTTCACTTTCAAAAGCACAATTAAAGACACAATGTTAAAATCACAAGTTTTTTACACAAAGTCGATTTAAATACATTATTTAGCCTATTTAAGAAATGTATATCCATGCTGAAATAAAACAATAGAACCCTGCTCAAAACAACAACAAAAAAAGAAAATGTAATGGTTATGTGGATTCTATTGGTTTTAATAGCAATTATAATGGTGTCTACTGGTATGTGATGGATTCTATTGGTGGGGTGTTATCTGGCAGATGGGAACAACTAGTATTATAGTAACAAAATAATATTGGAAAAAAGCCCAAAACAAAAAATGATTTCAGGGAGAAAGCTAGTTCATAATGGTATTTATTGGAAATCATTAGAATTTCTGTGATAGCTTCTATTGTTTTTTCAGCAGGAATGAATTGTGACTATATATTGCCTACATTGAGATTGTGGTCTAGATAAAAGGTAGTAAAAGGTACGTAGCAATATAATCTAAATGAAATCAATATGATGTCCCTGCTGAAAAAACAATAGAAACCATTAAAGAAGTTGTAATGGCCTGTCCCGCCTCTTGAGATAAAGCGCCCATAAGACTCGCTATTTCTTATACAATTCTCAATGCGTCATGCATTTTAATATGAGGGAGACGGTTTGAAAGAGAGAGAGAAAGAGAGAGAGAGACAGAGAGAGAGATCTAACTTGTGTCAGTTGTTCATTCGTAGGTAGGTGAAATACGGGGCACTTGGTCATTCTCATGGACCTCCTCTGTTAGATCGACACACTTTAAGGGACCGCGTATTGCGCTACAGACCTGGGAGCCGTGCGCGTTTCCAATTCCCATTCAAGTCTGTCAGATTACTCCAACGTGCCTTCTTGACAGCTCACTAGTTACAAACACTCTCCCATCTCAAGTTTGTTATTAAGATCGTGCCTTGTTATATTTCGGACTATTCTAAAGACGTGATGGAGTTGAAGGTGCTGGGATGCGCAATGCTTTTTCCTCTCCAGATTTTTGTGTGCGTATTGAGGGCGGCAGTGCGCTTCTTGACGCGCCAGAAGCGCAGAGATCTGGGCGCTGATGTTGTACTCATTACTGGTGGTGGAAGAGGAATCGGTCGTCACCTGGCTAAAGAGTTTGCCAAGCAAGGGGCGAAAAAGGTACAGCTTCTACCTGATGCGTTTTTGTATTGCGTGCACTGCAACTTTTTACAATTTTCTAATTATTTGAGAGTTATTATGATTATATTTATTATTATTTGTTATTATGTTTTTCTTTTTCTTACTGTCGTTTAATCTTGATGTCGGATTAGTAAAGTCCTTTTAATGGCCAGGTAAGGTTGGCCAATATTTGCCAACAGATTCAGATTTTTATTTTAAACGTTGCTCTTCAGCTGTTTCTATATTGGCTAAATATACTCCCTAATGTAATATATGGAAAATAAATATTGTGTGAAAGATATACAGCATATCAGAGAAAGTGATTGGTCTGTTTATTTGATCACATGTCATGCATTACTGACAATCAAGTAAGACGTTTTTTCGTTTATTTCTACGTAAATATACTTCAAAGCAATCGGGTTTGCGCATATCGGTGCGCAGTGTTATTTTTCAAAGGCTGTGTATATACAGTACAGTGAACTGAAGGTATAGTGACCCGCCGGTGCCCTCGCCTGGAGGCTTAAAAGTTCTGTTTCATGTTTCTCCTCGTATTCCTCTCACCGGCCACACAAACACAGGTGTTTCCTAAGCCGTTATGCCTATACAAATGCTCAACAATGGACTGCTGACAGGCAAAGCGAACTGTTTTGTTGAACTCAAATCATGTACGACTCTTTAACCTTCCAGGGAAGTTCAAACTTCCCTGTCGAGAGTACAGGAAAGTCACATTTTGTGTGATTTTTTTTTTAATGATTTTTTGCTGAATGTTAAACTAATTTTAAATGATACCGTTCAATCTCTCTCCAGGAATGAGGTGAAACTTCAATAACACAAGAACAAGCATCAAGCGACAGGAATAAGCACTTTACTTAGTAGCGTGTGTATGGGTGAGAGAGTAAATGTGCATGAGTGTGCGTTCAATATGTGTAGGTGTGTGAATGGATCAATTGCAAGGGGGTGTAGTAGGCAGAGAAGCACCTTGCAGATTGGTTAACACAACCAAGTTCATTGGCAGGTCAGCCAGCTTTTGCATAGCAGGACTGATGATGTCATTTGTGTTATTGTGTGGGCCGCTTACTGCTGACTCTCAGAGGGAAAAAGTCAAAAGCCCAAGGAGCTGTGTGTGCGTGCGTGCGTGCATGAAAGTTAAGTCAAGCATGCGCAGGTTAGGAATAGTCCCCCATTCATCATCATGTAATATGTAATAAATTATGTTTTTTGCCATTGTGAATAGGTGGAAATGAAAATTGTAATGTTACCAAGGCAAAAAGAGTTTTATTTATTTCTCCAAATTCTGTGCTCATCTGTTTAATCTTTATCTGTTTCTTTACAATGACACCATCAAAGCATTATTGAGTAATAATAATAATAATAAAATGGATAGTTTTCCCAAAAATGATGTCATCATTTATCATCACCTGTAAGACTGTAAAAGAAGATATTTTGAGAAAAGTCAGTGGGGTCAAATGTTGTTTGGTTACCAACGTTCTTCAAAATACCTTATTTTGTGTTCTGCAAAAGAAAGTCATACAAGTTTGCAATGACACGAAGGTGGGCAAACTAACCCTTGAAGTCCTAGGACATGTATAAGACGTAAAGGATAGAATATAAAGCACTAAAATGGTAAAGGTAAATGGATGCTGGCAGTCCATACTCCCAGCTGGGCTTTGTCCCATGTGTGACCTCACTGGGCCAGCACTAATGAGGGGGCGTTATGCTGCCCCTGCCCGTGTCTCCCAGTGGCTCCGTTGCTTGAACTTTTACTGATAATGGGGCACTCACCATGTGCTGTTTGTGACATTGGTGAGCCATGAGTAAGGCTGCATGTCACTCAGCACATGAGAAGGCACATCTGCTGCCTACATGCCCACATTTTTCTGAATCTATTTCTCGCTTTAAAAACGATTCCTCAGAAGTTTAATACATCTTTTGTAATTCTCATTATCTGTGATGATGTTTCATATTTAATGCTTTACAAATATGATCCAGACATGTTCTTGACAGCACAAAGCAGCTCCTCGCTCTGGATTAAAAAGTCCACCTATTTTATAAATGTAAATGTTTTATTTAAATAAAACTTGAAAACTTGTCAAGTGTTTCCTTGACGTATGTGTGTATGTTTGTTTATGAGGTAGATAAAGCTTGACAGGAACGGCAGGGGAAGGACACGTGCTTGTGTTCATTACCTTTCGCTGACCTTGCTGAGTAATGGATCTAATGCAGAGAATTAACAAAGCTCAACAAGCTGACCCCATGCTTTATCACTCTCACTCGTTCTCCCTAAAATGATAAGAAATACCTAATTCAATATACTCCTTAAGGAACCTGTACATCAATGTGTAGCAATCATAACAACAGACACAGCCAGTTATAACACATCATAGAAAGCACTGTACCTTCCAGTGCAAAACATTCCTCCTGTTGCATTTGCTCTACCCTATTGTCAAGTTTTTCCAAGTTTAACAGTAAAACAATCATGTATCTCCCTCCTCAGGTGATTTTGTGGGGCCGTACTGAGAAATGTCTGAAAGAGACATGTGAGGAGATCTCTATGACTGGAACAGAGTGTTATTACTTTGTCTGTGATGTGGGAAACCGAGAGGAGGTGTACCAGCAAGCCAAGGTGCTCAGGGAAAAGGTACAAACACATCCTCTTTTTTTGTCTTTTGGGCTTTTTTTAAAGTGTCTAGAGGTCATTTAAGCATCATAGTCAAGTGTACTCTAAATATATTCAATGTGGTGTCATAGGTTGGTGACGTCACCATTCTTGTGAATAATGCAGCTGTTGTCCATGGGAAAAGTTTAATGGACAGTGATGATGATGCACTTCTGAAAACTCAGCACATAAACACACTTGGACAGTTCTGGGTAAGAAACAAACATTTTAAGATTCAATATTTCAACCGCTTATTTTCTACTTTCACAACTGTCAATGTATTATAGCTGTGCTGAGTTACATTACATTGAACCTAACAAGAATCCTAAATAATCATGTGAGTTTTTCAGAACATGCTTTAGTTACTCAACATGGCAAGTCATTTGTAATTCTTGGAAGCGTTCCTCATCATTTAAACCTGTTTTTGCCAAAAGAGAAAAAGTAACACTGCATTCCTCACATAGAACAGACAGACACATAAAATACAAGAGAGAGTCATAAACAAACTTCAATGAGTTACTTCAAGCAAGTAAAACTTCCAAGTAAAATATTTTAAAGCAAAATTTGAACTAAAACTCTTTATAGAGCATATTCATAGCTATATGAGAGAATGCTTTAGATGCACTGTTATCCATTGTTGTGCTCTCATTTCAAACACGTTTTCTAAATGCCAATTCTAAATAGAGTTCTGCAAAGAAGCCTTTTCTTCTGCATTGAAATATGATAAAGGTCATGGTCGTCTGACTTTGGATCAAACACTGAATGTGGGCTCATATGTTTGCTGAACCATCAAACATGCCTGTTCATTTTTACCACGGGTACGGTTACCAGATCGAGACAGAAGTGTGTCTTAGTGGGCAGTACATGTAACTGACATGAAACATCCCTTACAAAAAAAGATACTTCAAGTTCATTTTATTAAATAGTATATTTTCATATATACTTTATGTAGAGAGTATACTAATATCCACACACAAGTAATATACTTTTAAGTGTACTGTTTCAGTGTACTACTTAGGACTAAACTTGTCCACTTTTTAATTTATAAATGTGTTCTTTTAAGTAGTTTAAGTACAACTGTAGGATACTACTTCATTTTCATTTTACTGCAAGTATACTACAAGTGAACCTAGGTACTGTATATTGATAGCTTACTAGTTCAATACTTGCAACCACACTTTTAATAATACTCTATAAAATAATAATAATAAAATAAAGTTTTTTTTAATAATTCAACCTTTTTTTACTAGTTTAGTAGTTTTTTTTATCATTCAATCTTTAATTTTTTGTATTAGTTTAGTAGTTTTTATATACTATGCATTATACTAGGGCTGCAACTAACGATTATTTTTCCGATTAGTCGACTAATCTAACGATTATTTTTTCAATTAATCTGGTGATTATTGTTGGATTATCGGATTAATAATTTGGTAAACTTTCCAGTAAAATAATAAGTACAGCTTCTACCATTAGTATTTCAAACTTTAAACGTTTTATTAAATCATTTTCTAAAAAAATAATACTTCAATTAAATTCATTTAATTCAAACATAAATACTGCTTAACACAGTGCAAAACATCATGCACAAAGCTTTATCTTCCTGAAAAATAAAACGAACAGAATAAAAACATTAGTAACATATTTAAGCATATGGACTGTAACAATATATTATATTTCTAAAAGGGTAGTGTATTTATGTAATTTTTATTATGAAATGTATAAACTGAGAAAGCATGACAAAATGTAAGATGTATAACGTTACAGGTCTAATGAGGAAATGTGTTGTTTACAATCTGTTATGAATGACCATAAATGTAAGATTTACCTGACTTATGCCAATAGTACACAAAAATGCACTTGTATATGAACAATGTTTACATATAGCTTACACCCAGCGTAGAATTAATGCAAAAGGCTTGTTTGATCTATGGGCAGCACTTTCACAAGCAAACTTTTGCTGACCTGCTAATGATTTGAACTCTGAGGGTTTTGAATATAACTCCCAATGGAAATACTTTGTCAGATGTCTGGTCACCCTAACCTCAGGCATTCCAGAAAAAAAATTCTAGACAGGGAACGGTTTTTCAATCCGCATTTGCACAAGACTTGATTGCTATTGTTGGATTTCCAACAATATGATAGTTGGGGGTAACCAAGAGAACAATGTATAATTGTGTCTGTCTCCCCCACAGACCACAAAAGCATTTTTGCCTCGTATGCTGGAGCTGCAGAATGGCCACGTGGTCTGCATTAACTCCATTCTCTCTCTCTCCTCCATCCCTGGAGCCATCGACTACTGCACATCCAAAGCCTCTTCCTATGCCTTCATGGAAAGCCTGACACTGGGCCTGTTGGACTGCCCTGGGGTGGGTTGCACCACAGTGTTACCCTTCCATACTGATACAGAGATGTTCCAGGGCATGAGAGTTAGGTAATGAGCTCATTCTGACCTCAATTGCTGCTGTAGATAAGAAGTTGGAATTTTAAGCAATCCATCATTGACAAACATGCATTTATTTTTGAATTCTTCTGATGCAGGTTTCCTAAACTGTTCCCTCCTCTGAATCCTGAGATGGTGGCCCAGCGCACCGTAGACGCCGTGAGGACCAACACCGCTTTCGTTGTCCTGCCGTGGACCATGCACTTACTTGTCATCCTTAAGAGGTGAGGTTGTTGGATTTCAACTTTGCAAAAACAAAACATACGGTGAGGTTTTGGGTCTGAGACCACCCGTGAAAATGTTTATCAGCTTGAGTGAAAAGTTGAATCCGACAAATTAACTCAAATGTAGGAATTTCTCAGGTTCTTTTCCAAGTTTAATTAGATTTTAAATCTCCAGTTTCCATGTGGTTTCAGACTTTTTGACCTCGCCGTATTATCTCTAGAATTGAATCTTTTCATTGGCAACAGATGACTTAAAACTTTCTTTGCAGTCTTCTGCCCCAGTCTGCCCTGGAAGAGATCCACAAGTTCTCAGGAAGCTACACCTGCATGAACACAGTCAAACGACGGACTTAGAAAAAAGCTTGAATGTAAAAATTCCTCAAAGCTATTTTTTTCACGCAAAGCAAGCACTATGTCCGGGAAAATCAAACAAGCTGTTGCTGTGTGGAAGCAAAAGAGACAGTGAAAGGGTCACTGAACACAATGCATCTAGATGGCTTGTTTTCCCAAGCACTATTATGCCAGCGAGTCCTACGAGGATGAAATTGGATTTGGCTTTCTGATTCTGGATTGCATACAAGCATGTAGGTGAAGGCATTTCTTGGATATTGTGATAAAAACAAACTTTGGAGCATAGACTAACAGTTATGGAAGAATTGGTTCTTCAGTTGCTCTTGTATGTTTGCGCAGGGTTTACTGTACGTTTTATAGATATCCACTGATTTTAAGAACATTTTTGTTACATGAGTCAATGCAATTTGGCTCTCCGACTTGTTTAAAGTCATTCCAGCATGTCTATCTTCATATTAATGTCAACTTTAAATAAACAGTATTTGATCTTTAAAAACCCCCAGCGAGTGTTATTTTGTGGGCGTACATGTGGGTTAGAAAACATGGAAGTGTCAGTCCCTGGCAGTGTGCTTGTTTTGTCTCTGCCAAAACTCACAGGCATTTCATGGTCAGCATTCCATCGCTGCGGGCCAGCCAATCGTGAGCTCATTGTGCACTAGGCAGGGTTGTCATAACACTAACTTCGCCTAACAGGAAAGCACACTGCCGAGGGGTCAGCCACTGGAAGGCAAAAAGGCAAATTGTGATTTTGGCACTGTAGAAGTCGTCTTTTTTGTCAGATTTGTCACTGACATCTGAACTAGTGATACACGTAGCTTAGTGTACTCTGATTTTTGTTAAATCTTATTAAAGGCAAAATGTCGAATTTATAATAAAAGCATCTAAATAAATACATGTAAACATTTAGTGTCAATATAGCTGAATCTCACCAATCAGATGCATACATAATTCAATGTCTGTAGACAATGCACTCTTCTCTCTGTTTGGCAAGATCTTTGACTGCGTCATGATCTCGCAATATCAAATCTAGATTACAGGCAGTGGTTTCTTTATGCATCCATCTTTAACATTGTTCGGTACAGTTTACCCCAGCTGCACAAGACAATAGAGTGTTATCTAAGTAAAACCAGCACAAAGCAACATTCTTCAGTGATCTGAATAAATGAATAAACATTGTACTTCAACAACATACTTGCTTTCTGACAAACCTTTCCAAAGGAATGAATGTGCAGTATGGATTTTTACCAAAAAGTACATTTTGTATAAATGACAGCACTGAACAATGGGTTTTGGCGTGTCTAATGATGGACACTGTTAGGATTGGGATCAGGACATGAAATTGTGTCATGGAGTGCATGTGTTTGAGAAGTCAGCTCAAATCTCAGGGGGTGAGTTCAGTGCAAGGTTAGCCAAATAGTAGATAAATCTGAGTAGGCTATTGGACAGACAGCTCACCCTGTGATGAACCCTTTGCCCAGGGAAAAGAACAACCTAATGTGACCAAGCACAGGTGGAAAATAAGTAGAACTGCATTGAGTACTAATAGCATGGGTAGTGCACATTGGGTACTACCTGTACAGAAGTCAGATTGACAGATAGGCTATGTATGGATATTTATGACATTATAGTTTATATATATGGATGTATACATTTCGAATGGCACAATTTGTTCTTCTAGCCATATTTTACTTACACAGTATCTATACTTAGTAACATGCTCTAGCAGAGATTTCACTCACTTGTAATCTCTTTTCAGTGTGGTCCTCTGGTCTTACACTCGTTTAAGCAGAATAAGCACCACAGGTTGAGGGCTGCTGAGAGATTCATCTTTTCTCAGTGAGTGTGTGTGGCCCAAGAGACCTGTGATTTGACATCACACTGTCATTCAAAAATAATGTCGACTATTTGAAAGTACGACCCTACTTACTGGAATGACAAATTTACATTGCTTAAACATTCGTTTAGCAGATAACGTCAGGCACATTGACTAAGAAACGAGGTAAAGTTGAACACAATGTATCTTGAAAACGTATCCCTTACCTCTGCAAGAAGGCAATCTCATTCAGTCGCTTCAATAGGTTCGTATTATAAGAAATAGGATAAGAAAAACAAATCTCGATATATTTATCTATTTGAACCTGAAAACAAAACGTCCGTTTCAAATGCTGCGTGAGCGGCTGCAACAAATTACGGTTCCTGAATTCTCGCGATGCTCGTCAAATTGCTCGCGCAAGTTTTAAGCTATGTGGCGCGAATCGAGTTCAAGGGACAACATAACGGTCAATCGCAAAAAAGGTCACTTGGTTAAAATATGGCACTCTGAAGACATACCATGGCAAAACAAATAACAAAGATGGGATATCAGAAGATTTCTATTTTCTACATCATTCCTAAGTGTTAAACTGCGTGCAAATGCAGGATCATCTTGCTAACATAGGTAACGAATTGTCTGAGAAATCTTGCATTTTGTCATTAAAAAAATGTATGCCTTGGTCATTGCCATGTAAAAACTGTCCAAAAGTAAGTGTGTATTTGGAAGACACTTTAACACAATAATTGAGTATTTGGGATAGGCCTACTCTAAATTTTAGTGACCTTTTTTTTTTTTTTGTCAGATATGGTGACCCATACCCGAAATGTGACCTCTGCATTTAACCCAACCAGTGAATAGTGAACACACACACTTCAAGTCGTGTACACACATACACCGGGGCAGTGGGCAGCTAACACTGCAGCGCCCGGGGAGCAAGCGGGGGTAAGATGCCTTGCTCAAGGACACGTCAGTTGTTACCTGCCGGTACTGAGAATCGAACCAGCGACCTTCTGGTTACGAGTCCGACTCTCTAACCATTAGGCCACAACTGCCCCCCATTTCAAATAACTATGAAATAGAGACGACTTTGTTACTGTGTGAATACAACTTTGTAAGTACCAAAAAAAAGAATGGTTATGAGAGCATAAAACTGAATTTACACAACCCAAATAAAGTGATCTTTATTTACGTAGTGTACATGTTAAAATACACTGAACAGTTTGCAAAGTTAGAGATAGAAAAAATGAAGAAAATATTATATAACTGACTTTTTGTGGTATAGCCTACTGTAGAAGAGAAAGCATCCATAAAAGGCAGAAAATGGGGACATCGTCTTAAGCACTGCATAAAACCAACATTTTATTTGTTGCAATTTCTCCTAAATGCTTCATGTGTAAAGCTTGAATTTTAAATGACCTTACAGACTGAGTACTAAAAGGCAGCAAGAGATATAAAGCAATATGTCAGATTTTAAATGAAATGTAACACAGAAAATACAAGAAAGTAAATTAATTTAAGAGAAAAAAAATGAATTTTAGGGTGGACTGCTTGTAGAGGTGATACAGTATTTACAATAATGTGTTTTGTACCGGTGTGCATGTATGTGTGTTAATGTTGGTTCATAAATTGTGAGAGCAGCTGCAGTTCTTTACATTTATATCAGTGCAATTCATTCGTAATCTCTAATTACACGTATATTCATATTTGGAGAAAAAACTTATTTAAAGGCAGTTTTATACAGCAATCCGTTATTAATTTCATTCTATATAATACATGTCAACATTTTATATACATGGCAGATAATGTCCTATTAGTGTGTGTCTATGTTTGTATGTACATATCATATCTATACATAAACATATACAGTGTCAGACTAGCGGTCTACATCTAGCAACACCGGTTATTCTATCAACAACTGTAAAACAAACAAAACAAAACAAATTCTAAGGAAACTTGATAAAATACTTGCATATTCAAGTTAAATCTGTGCTTGCCAGGGTTTATAGCAGCCCCTCTAGACTATTTGCATCAGTGGACAAACCACACGCTGTGAGCACATCCCGTAGACTGGCTTAAGTGGGTGATCACGCTTTGCTGATTTATTATTGTCCTTCCACAGAAACAGAAAAAAGGAAATGGCCGTTGAAAAATGAGTGAGAAACACCTACCACCCTGTGGGGCAGTTTGGTTAAGAGTCCAATAATAGACTATCCTCATTCTCACTGGGAGGCAGCATGAGCTGCTGTTCATAGTAAAGGCTCTTGGCGTAATTGATTTCATGTGAAATCTTAATGGCAAGGCTCTCACTTTTCACATGAACCTGTGGAGAAAAGACAAACATTTACTAGCATGCGTGATAGATATTCATATGCAAACGTCAACGATCAGCTCGAGTCAAACAAAATCAAATCTTTGTATATATGTCCAAATTTTGGGTTGTAAAAACTGTAACCCTCATTAAAATTAAATCAATAAATAAAATGTCATATTTCATACCATTCTCTGGTTAAGCACGTCATTTGGCTGTTTTGTATCATATTTCTTTTAAGTGCCAACAAACTCCTGAACTTGTCTCTTACCATAGGCTTCTGGTGTGATGGACCTGGAATGGCCACTCCGCTACTACTGTTTTCAGCTTTCTTTGTAAGCTGCACATATACCTTCCCATGGTCTTTTGACACCAGACAATGATAAAGATCGTCGTATTTGACCTCTAGAAAAATTGCTTCCCGGTCTGCACTCTCTCCAGGCTTGAGGAAGTACACAACTTTGGAGGAGATCAGCACACAGTAGGTGTCTATGGGCTCCACTGCAATGAAACTAAAGGGGACAGAAACAGCCAAAGAGCTTTTTACACGGTATATGTAATTGTATAAACATGAATTGTCTCTTTAGTCTTTAAGAGAAGAAACAGTCCTATATCCTGGCTTTGTAAGTGCGAGTTATTTCAATTTAAATTGCATTACTTCACAAGTTTGCTCTGGTCAAAATTGAGTTGTTGTGAAGTTATGAACTGAATAGTCCTCTTAATAATAAAATCAGATTAAGTTCAATGTGGTATTTGCTTCATAGAGAAGTGTAGCACAGTAGAGTTTCAAAGTGTGTCAGAGAGCACAAGACGACCGTGCGCAGGCTACAGCTGAGGAGAGTAATGGCCAGTGTGGCACCTCTGAGGAAAGAGGTCAGGTGGGCCGGCAGGAGGTCTCCTGATGTGGATGGATTAGCCTCTTAAGTGATAAATGTCTTGTCTGTCTTGCTTTGAACAAAAAAGCAGGGGCTTCACATCAAAGTACACAGTCTAAAAATAATACCCCTACAGTTCTGTATACTTGAACTAGATAAACCATTTGAAAAATCGGTTAGAAATGTTTTTAGGTTTTGTTTTTCCAAAACAAAAAGGAACAGTGTATTACTTTGTTTCTAGAATAACTTTAGCTGGCTTTACCATCAGACATTATACTCACTATTCAGAGTGGATATTGTCTGTTAAGTAAAAGAGATGTTCTTGTCCATCTGCTTGGAGGGAGGAGAATCGGGGCAGCAGCCCCTGAGGGCCCTTACAGCAGCGCGGCTTCCTCACTCGCTGAGCGCTCAGCCTGAAACACGGATACAAAACACACAAGAATCATTATCTACAAACCCAACAGCCTTAGGAGAGTTAAACTCTGGGGAATCCAAGTTGGAATGAAGCACCTTTTTTACTGGAAAGACTGGAACTTTTTTCTCGTTCCCCTGCTTCCCGTTAAAGAATACAAGAGAGTCTCTTGAAATAACACCTGTTGTGCCACAATCCAAATAACCCACATACTCAGACTGCTATGCCTGTTAAGGTGATATCCTGCCACCATATCATGTGCTTCAACTCTGTTTCACCTTCAATCACAGCGTGTTAGGTGTGCAGATTTAGCGGACAAGGCCTGATGTGCAAATGCAAAACTTGAATCTTGCTTCTCCTGCACACAACCCTTCTTTTCGACAACCACTGGTGGGCCTAGTGGAATTCCTACATCTGGCTTGAATCTGGGCCAGCAGGCATTTGATTAGAGCTGATGGTTTCCAGTTGATTCACAAAGACGGCAATGTACTGCATTTCTCTGTTTGGTTTACACCGAAGCTTGGGCGAACACAGCTGCCGCTGTTCATCAAGAGCTAAAGTTCATCAGGGCAAAGAAACGGACAAACCTCTGAACTTGAGTTCTGTTTTTACTTATTTAAATGCTTTCGGCAAAACCTTTGCATGTTGCATTTCAAAGCAAACCTACAAAACTGAAACCGAAAGCTTAACTCGGTGTATACTCTTCTGATGTCATGCCAAGAAAAAAATAAACAACCAGGTTAATTAGATGAATTATAATGTTAGTCTGAGTCAAGCCATTATTAAAAATTACAACTAAATCTAAACTAAATAATATTCTGAAGCCACTGGTTCCTTTATTATGACATGAAATTGTGATGTTTTTTCCTAAGACAAGCCAGAACTTCCACATTGACTTGGCTCTCTTTTTGACATCAAGCCACGGTTCATAATCATAACCGTAAGTCATGAGATCTGGCCCTGTGCATGACAGGACTGTAATAGACCCAGGGAGACTCTTAACCCCCAGGGAAACTCTCTCTCTCTCTCTCTCTCTCTCTCTCTCCAGCCTCACCCACTGCTCTGGAGGCAATCAAGCACAATGCCCTGCACCCAATTGTGGGATAGGAACAATAAGGTTCAACTTTAGGTCAGGCACAGGGCTTGGAGCCCGGCCAGTCAGCCGTCAATGGGTGCAAACAAACAGCTCTTACTTCTCGCTCCTTTCCGAGAATGACCATGAGCAAAAGGGGTTGAGGGTAGGCGTTACGTGGAAGGCTGCTGTAGGTGTTTTACTCGGTTCTTCACACACAGTCACAAAAACATGTCTGCTGAAGGAAAAGCTAAATTAGGCCATCATCCCTTGGGTCTGAAAGCAAAAACTGTCAAAGTGACTTGTGGTGAGACATCTAGTTGGTTCATCTGGCATGTCTCTCATGTTTGGCTGACTAATACATGTTTGTTTTTCTCTTTCTTATCTTTGGCTCTGGGTCAGCTGTGGGTCGACTGATCTATTCTGGGTCGATGTTATGTACATTTATTTTTATTCATTACAACAAGAATGGTAGGTACACCAAGTTTATTAGAAAATGCAAATGCTTCTTATTTATAACAAAACTCAGTTGTATATAAAGCTGTCGTCTTGTCATATGGCACAAAATGTGCAACAGGTAAGTCCTATGATCTAATACTGTGAAGGTATTTGAGGTTTACCAAAATTTTGCATAGGTCTACAAGTTTACCTTGATGTCTTTCCCAAAGCTGACAGTCAAGACGCAAACCACATGAGGGAATTTCTTCAAAAGTCTGGAGTAATAGAAAATGCATGCTCTTCAAACTAAACTGACAGCTGAAGGTAAAACTATTCGGTCAATGTCTGAGCCCCTCGTGCTCCTCCGCCAACCCCCAGCACTTCTTTGCCTTTGTTTTGGGATTGTAATTGAGCTGCCTCTGGAAAGCTGCCTGGATTGCATAGTGCAGTTGGGAATGGTGCATGTGTGTGTGTGTGTGTGGAGGGGGGTGCTGGGGTCCGGGGAATTGAAGTGGGAGGGTGAGTTCACTAGCAGGGCAGGAGAGCAAAAAGATTGTGTGGACACTTCCACTATTCTCAAGCTCGCTACAGTCTGCTTCTCATTTACTTGTTTATTTCCTTTCTGCGATCTAACGGTGCGTGTATGAGTCGTACTCACGACCGCCAAGAAACAAACATCGCTCCATAAATCTGTGTCACGTGACCTTTCTTGCTTGAAACCTGTAAAACGTGGGAAGGTTCATTGGCATAAGGAAAGGAAGGTCAGCTGGGTGTCATCATGGCCAGCTGTTGATAGGTGGAAATGTGAAATCGATCCTTTGAAAAGGTGCGTATGTGACGATTTGTGGCAGAAGTGCTACCTATGAGTGTGCTTTTGAGAGCATGTAATACTTGGGTCAGACAGTGTCCGCTGTGAACCGTGAATCCTGCACATTTTCGGTGTGAACTCTGGCTGAACTCTTGGCCGCAATGTGGCAGGCACGCTCCGAATGCCTCTCCCTTCAACTCCCCCAGCTCTTCACTGCACAGTTCACCAGCAGGTCCCTTCTCCACACACACACACCTCCTCCTCTCTTCATTCACTGGGAATGGCGAGAGGACAGGAAACTCATTCCTTCTCCAGTTGGAGCAGTAAAACCACAAACACTCCCCGCCGCACATATACATAGGCAAATGAAGACCAAATGGCTTTACATACCAGACAACCTGTGTAATATGACCTGTTTTTGTGCCCCTCTCATAAAACCTCAGGTAGTGCTGCTGGCTTTAGAGGATGGAGTGGAAGTGAGACTCCAAAGGCTGCTCTTAAAACAGTGGGCAAATTCTACACACCCGTGCTCTGGATCATTAGCAGGTGTTCATTAGTGTAAAGCTCTGCTAGCCACAAGCTAAACCCATCAAAAGGCAGGTGGGATTTACGGGCATATTTACAGAGGGGTGGTGAGGAGTCTGCGAAGTTGAAACTGCTATAAACATTGAACCCTAAGGGTGAAGGGTGTGCTGAACGCTGGGAGAAAACAAAGATTAGAAGTAAGCCATGCATAAAACTTTGGCTGAACTATTGCCTCTAAATATCCTCCAACTCCTATCATACTGGAAACACTGTTATCGGTCCAAAGAAATGTGAATATATAGTTGAACAGAAGGTACCTGTTGTTTGCGCTGGCCATGTCGCGGACAGTTTGCGCCGTTTCCGAAGCAAAATCCAGAGCTCCTGCCATGGGTTTTGTCACAGTGCCAACCAATCCCTTCCCCAGACCTGAGAAGAATCCACTGACGCCACCCTCCGTCTTTACCCCCTCCACTGTGGATGTGATGACACTGGTCAGACCACCAATAATGCCTAAAAGAAAATAACAATATTACGTTGAGATATTGTCCTTTATTCGAGCTCAAAGGAAATAAATGACACCAAAATTTGACATTAATACATTTGACAGATATGACAGCTGTGTTTCCAGGGAGCACATGCCCCCCAAGTTGAGCTCCAAGGGCAAGATAAAGATTATGAAATGTCAAATGTTGTGGTTTACCATGAGCAAGACCGTGAATCCCTGCCACAAGGTGCTCTCCGCTGGTGGCTCCATGATAGCGAATGTACTCTCGTTCAGTCTGATGCCGGTTGTCCATCGTCTTTCCCAGTCCATCAGCAAAAGTACCTGCAAACTGCAGAGACAAATACATTTATACCAACAATAGAAAAGAAAAACAGGGGAAAAAAAGTAAAAAATAAAGAATCTAGAATTGAATAAATTAATACGTTAAAAGTGATATATCATCTCTGTTCTTCCGAAACCTTGGATGTGTTTTTCAGTAAATGGAAAAAACACTTTGCTTTTTACTGTATATGTAGCTTTCCAGTGGCTCAGTGGTTAGAGCATGCGCTAGGAATGCCAAGGTCATGGGTTCGATCCCAGGGATTGGACATACTAAGTAACAAATGTATAATGCAATGCAAGTCGCTTTGGATAAAAGTGTCTGCCAAATGCGTAAATGATATTTGCAAAACCCAGTGACAAACATAAAGGGTGACAATAACAATGATTTATGGCAAGAAATAAAAATCATGGAACATGGAGATACAAGGACAGCAGTGATATATATTAAAACAAGGTTTTGAAACATCAGATTCTGGAATAACTAACCCTTTCAGTTGAAAAGCCACCCTACAGTTACCCCAAACCCCAGACTCCCTGCAGTGAATGAGGTGACTGTGTACTTTGGCACATATCAATGACTTTCTTCGGTTCTTGTGTGGAATGACTGATTTCATTAGAAGAAAAAACTCTAATGTAGCTCTTCAAATGTTTATACTATAGATTGGAGTCAAATAAAATCATGTAATTGTAGTAAACAATGTTCTACTATTCTACACTTCATGAGAAATTTCATTAAAATGTAATTAAAATGACAGGAATTAAAACAATATTTACAAAGTATCACGTTCTGGGCAATTACCATAGCTTTCAACCCCTTCAACATATCGATTTTACAGATAATTGATTTTACACACCGTCACATCCAGCTGTCAAATATATCAGGCTGTAATTTGTCTAATGGGGTGGCTCTCCCCCCTCTTGGCACAGTTGACCTGACTTTGCCAGAGTGGCCCCCCACAGGTCCCCTGCAGGTGCCTCCTGGATGTGAGGTTGTGTTACAAGCCCAGCGAGCTCCCTACTGGAGCCTGAGCACTGTATAAACACAAGCACATTCTGCAGAACTCAAGTAAGAGTCAGGCATGAACTTGGGATGACCCCTCCAAGCAAAGTCCCTGATGAGTTCAACTGAAGGCCAGCTCAGATTCTTTCCTGCTCCTCCTCTCTCTCTCTCTCTCTCTCTCTCTCTCTCTCTGCCTCTCTTTCAGAATAAAGCTTGGCTGTGAAATTATACCAATACATTTACCAGATATGAGTCTAGGGGAGGGGGAGGCGGAACAGAACACTTTCAAGTTTATGGCCCCACACCTCCCTCCCGCACACCATTAGCCTGTCCTATCTGAAAGCAGGGCCTCTAGACGTGTTTGAGAACATGTTTGAGTGTGTATGTGTGAGAAAAACAGAAAGAGATGTTGAGGAAGAAAATCATGGTACGGTTGTCATAAAGTGGGTGACTGCGCTCTGACGGGCTTCGGGAAAGACCGTAAAAGCTGGTGATAAAAGTAAAATCCTGTTCTAAAGAGGACAATGTTTCAGTGCAGCATGGGTCAGAGGTTGTCTTGAGGCAACAGGCAGAAAGGTGATATAGCTCGGTATTAGGTAGTTCAAGGCCTGTTTCAATAGACACAGGCAAAACCTGCTCAGAATTTAGAATAATATTAACTGATGGAAAGATAAATGAAATTTCTGTCATCATTTACGGACCCTCAAGTTGTTTCAAACCTGTATCAAAAATAAGATATTTTAAAGAATGTGTTACCAAACAGTTCTGGGGCACCATTGACTACTACAGTAACATTTTTCCCTACTGTAGTAGTCAATGGTTCCCCAGAACTGTTTGGTTACAAACATTCTGCCAAATATCTTTCTTTATAAGGGTTGGAACAACATGAGGGTAAGTAAATGATGACAACATTTTCATTTTTGGTGAACTATCCCTTTAATGTAGCAGTGGATTCTTTGCTAAACAGTCTCAGTCAAAACGTTTCAAGCACCCAAAAGTAAAGCTAACAAAGAATTCCAGAGATCTGCACAAGTTCCAAAATAACTGGGTTGCCACTGACATTTATTGTCAAGCCATCAACATAAAGAAAATCTTTTTGTAGTGAACTTAAGACTATATCCACAAGTTCACCAAGCAATTGGACTGTAACAAGACACTACTGCCACATGTGAGCTGCATTCATAGACTTTAGCACCATTCGATGCTGCATCGCTGCATCAAGTCATGAGCATATTTAAACTAATTCACCTTGGCTCAAAACAAAGCTCTGTGTGAGGGAGTGAGAGTTCAGCCGCAAAGATCGCAGAAAAGTGAGAAACGTCAAGTGCGAATTGGAAAGCTCACTGATTGGAGGTCCCAAATCATCAGTGCTTCTGGCATGAGTGCAGTCGGTGTGAAAGGAAAGTAAATGAGAGTGCAGGAGGAAAAGCACACAAAGAGCTGGCCGGCAGTGAAGGGCTATGGAGCGGCAGGCATGCTGAGAGTTGGCTGTAGGCACTCAGGTCTGACCACACACAAACATCACTGATGTGCTAAAATGCCATCTGCAGCCACATATGCGCGCACACACCAACGCTATGAGCGAATGAGCTCTTCAAGCTCATCAATCATGTGTCCATCTGCTCCAGCTCAAATCTGAGATACACACAAACTTCCTAAAACCTAAACCTAAAAACTTTCCAGAGATGTTTTTTTAAACCTTCTCCGCTGACTAACGTGCAGAAACGTACTTGTTTACAGAGAACCAAAACTAATCAGCAATCTGAACCTTCAATCCATATCAGAGGGAAATCACGTGAGATTGCTCTGCTGGTGAACATCATGTGCATCTGACCTTTCAATGCTGTTCCCATTCTTTTCCTGGAAATCATCAAATGACAACATGTGGCTTGCTCTATCGCTGTGTACAGACAAAGTGCTTGGATGGTTCTTCAAAAACATGTTCTATTAGACTGAAATAAACAACTTAAGCTTCTAATTTACATATAAACAAACCTTGTACACAAGGACAGGCCGTTTTCTAATTATGACTAAAAATTCCTTTCTTGTGGCAACTGCTGTACAGCTGAACAGATCATCACATATCACACGTTTTGAAGTAACTGGTTAAATAATCTAAGATAATACTACAGTAGAGAATCATTCATTGTGAGATGGATCATATGATCTATGTCAGTCACATGGCCCGAATGCCCAATATGAGCTCTGGCTACCTTGGCAGCGGAGTTGGAAACACCATGAGTGACACTGCGGATAAGTCCTCCAACGTTGCCATACTTGATGAGTTCATTCATTCCTTCTGTGACATCATTCAGCAGCCCCATGGGGTTGCCCAGGAAGTCCACTGAACCCAAGATCTGGGCTGCCTGACTGATCATCTCCTATAAAGCCGTAGAAAGAAATGTAAAAGTCAAATATTCCATGAGCAGATGACATCACACAGTGGTGATAAAAACAGACTAAATAACTTTTGCACTCTCATTGCCCAGTACCACGTCATTGTTTACTACCTCTTTGAAGTGCTTAAGGATGTCACTGATGACCATCTCCTGCGTCTCATAGGGGTGGACCCGAGTGTAGGGGTACATGTTAATAACTGCATCTTCAAACCGAATAAGTGGGAACCCTAGTGTTCCCTTCAAGGCCTGTAGAGAACACAGACGACACTTTATTATGCATACGGACCACCACATTATACACATTATAAAACCAGCTGGAAAATTTCAGACACCAGGACTTGATTAGTGTTTTTGGTCTTATGAAACTGTTACTGCAACCAATTAAGCGATGACAGCATTTAGACAATGAATTGCAGTTGTTTGCATTGTGGTTCTTTTACCTTGAGGTCAGGGGGCAACTTATGAGAGGTGAAGACACTCAGCTTGACCTGAGGGAGACTGATCTTCAAGTTCTCAAAATAATAGCGTTTTGGGGTTCCGGCATCTTCGCTGGCTTTCTCATGGAGGTTTTCATCCAACTTTTCCATTTCTGAAACACAAAATCAGTAACTTGTCAGTGCATAATGAACTACATTTCCCATAATGCACAGAGGAGGGAAAACAGCTACACACCCTCTGTCTGTCCGTAGCCGAAGAACGTGAGCAACTTCAGCAAGAGCTTCTCTTCAATGATGACCGTATAGCGGCGTGCTGTGACCATGAGATGCTACAGGACAAAACAATCTATCAAACTAGCATATCACAACTTTTTTGCAAGAGAACACTATGTCCTGTCGATTTTCTCTTATGGTAGAGAAATTAATCCCTGAAGTCAATGTTTTACCTTAAAAAGGTCTGTAAGCATGAGGTTGCTTGGAACTTTAACAGCATTGACCTGCAGAGCAGAGCCTGAGTCCACAGCACCGCTTTCATCGGACACTGGGGTCACACACAGCATGACAGGATGTGTGGTGCCCAGGAGCTGGTTATCCACCTGAAATAGATGAGATGGTAAAACACTGTCTGAAATGGGAATGCAATGATTTCTGGAGTGCAGGCAGGATGACCTGCTTTTGTAAAATGTTTGCTGATTTACTCCCACAAATCTGAAAAATATGTCTAAAGTGTGTGTTTGTGCTGTTATGTTGTGTGTCTGTTTACCTGAATATCTCTCACTGTAAGTTCTAACACCTCGCTGGCAGCAGTGTGTGTGAAGTGCACATCAATGCCAGACAGGGTGGCAAACATCAGCTCTTCTGGGACTTTATTTACCAGTGACAGGCCCACTCCCTCGTCCAGGTTCACTAACACCTATAAAAGAGAATGGGTTAGAATGAATTTAGCATTACTTGTAAACACATTTTGTTCATTTACAACATACAAAATCTGCAGTTTATGTTTTTTTTTTACCTCAAGCTCCACATCGGGAACTTGTGATTCTATAGTCTCCTTAGTCTGGCTCTCCTCCGTGCTGGGAGAAAATCTATTCATGCGCCGTTGGTTAAAATCACTTATCTGAAATGTGGTATGCATTATATTAGAAAGTGTGAAAGAAAGACAAGAACTCATTTCATTACAAATGGCATACCGTCCCAACAAAGTGGGTGGGGGGTGTCCTACCTGTAATACCCGCGTGGGCCCATCGGGCAGGACCTGTACAGACAGCACCCCTGAGCCAGGCCTCATTTTTTGGTTGATAAACTGTTGCTCTGGTGCCGGCACCACATCATTAGAGTCTGGACCCAGTACCACCTCAGCACCATCAAACAGTCCTGAAATGCCACCCCTCACCTACACAACACATGCAGTTAAAGCACAATATATTCTTTAAAACTAAAATTTAAAATTAGGAGGGACCTGAGTTTGATTGACAGACCTGAACGACCAGTCTGGATAAACCACAGGTCAACATGCCAGAGCTGAAGTGCCATGTCTGGGTGGTGCTGCGGCGGTTGTCTGGCCGTCTCAACATAAGAGGCTCATAGCTAAAAATAAGACATGCAAGATACGTGAGAAATAACACGTTTGTTTTTGGTGTGCACACAAACTAAACTTCAATTAGACAGCACAAGGCATCTTTGGTGTCTTATAACCTGTTGTCTGTTACTGCAGCCAGCCCGGCGATGTCAAGCACTAAAGACGAAGAGAGAGGTCGAGGCTGAGAAGGTTTACTCTGAGGAGGAGAGGAGCCTTCGTGACAAAGCATTCCTGTTCCCGTCATCCGCCACAGCTGGGAGCGCTTACCAGGCTCCTAAACAGATAAACAGATAAATGAAACCTGACTAGATGTTATTACCCAGAGTGATATGCTCAATTAGAATGCTGGAAACTGGCAGAACATGAGAAGGAACAGAAGTAGACCTTCTTCTTCAGAATGACCCTCTGTGTTTTGGTCTCTATGTCCAGCACCAGTTCAGCACAGCTGACATCACGGTTCTTCCCCACTGGTCTCTTTTCTGCATCTCTGTAAGTAAATCAAAAGCCTTGACTGTTCTGTACTAATATTTACAAACACATCAGTTTGAAATCATTCAAATGACCCTATAACCTAAAAACAAAGACAGTCGAAGAGACACTGGTGGAAAACTCACTCTGAGAATGTGAAGGATGCAGCAATGTAGATGAAGTTCTCATAGTAGAGTTTGTTGTACTCTCTGAAGGAGTTCATTTCCGCAGTGACCTCTGAAGATCCGGCTCCCTTCACAGCGAGAGTGATGTAAGGGGGAAGAATGGGTTCATCACAGGCGTAGTCCAGCGATTCTCCTGGTTTAACTTCGGTGTGAAGCCTGATGTCAGCCACGCCATGTTGCCAGAATTGGATAGGCACCTGAAATAAAGAGAATGCAATTCTTGCCAAGAATGTTCAAATCTTACATTAAGATCGCTTTGGTCATACTGCCTAAGGTCAAAATCCTAAAGGAACCATAATAGTAGTGGGCTTCCCAACAAGGTGCAGACTGGCAGCTGACAAATTATGTTTCCCCATCATGTCAGCAAGACCTGACATGTAGGTGTTAAAGAGAAAAAAAAGAACATGCTGGAGCTCACATCACTTTGAGAAAAGCATGCGGAGTGACGCACAAGTAGAAGAGGGAGAAATATATGGTCTAGTCGGTGACTGCCAAAGTCAAGGATGGTGCTTGAGCTGCTTGCCTGAAGGGATTACGTTGCTCTCAGTACCTCAGCATAGAAAGCCTTGAGGTTGTTCTGGATCAAGAGAGCAGATGTGTGTAATATTGCTGCTGTGGCACAAGCCAAGGTTTGATAAACCTCTGCTGGATGGCCCGGGTGAGGTTATCTGATGTTGAAAGACCTGGAACCCTTGAGGACTTCATGAAATATCACTGAAAATGTGCTCGAGCCAAGCATCAAAGACATTTTAGCATTTCAGAATGATGCCCACAACAAAGGAACAGCTAAATGTATGGCTAAAAGAATCATTAATGTATCAAAAAAAGATCAAAAAGAAAGAGATGAACCACCTGCTGGAGAGCTGTCAGGTGTGAATTCAAAGCTTGATGGATGAGTCGATTGCTTAAATCATGCCACAGGGAGTAAAAGAGCCAGTTTGTGGGACAAAGGCTTTATATCCGTCTTTTGTAATAGCTAGAATGGTGGCTCACTCAGTACATTTAATACCTTAGATGGATCATATAACAGGAAAATTAGCTTAAGGGTCAAAGACAGGTGACAGAAAATGTGCAAAGACTTTCTATGTACATTAAGCTTGGCTCATTTCAGAAATTCAATGCCACAATACATCAACAATCAGTTCGGATTTGTAATTCTATTCTAACTACCTAAACAGTAAAAACTCAATTTTGACACAATAAGACAGTTAAACAAGCAGAAAGACTAAAGAGACATCATAATGAATACGAATAGTCTCTATTCTACATAATGACTGTATCTTCTATAGACTTACCTCAGAAATGTTATCTATACGGAAGGGTGGAGGCATCTGGTCAGTGTCACTAAAAGAAATTTGATGTGTTGCCCCTTTTAAAGAAATCTCAGCACGTAAGAAGAAACAGTTCCCCAATATGTCCCTATGGAACACAAAAAATTGTCAGTACATCTTTATCTTTTAACTTCTTTAGTAATTTCTATTCTGTTCAGCCATCTTTAGATATTGGTGTATTTGATAGTACTGGGTACCTCATGTTGATGTGGAAGGATTTGGGCTTGTTGACCTCAAAACCTCCAGACCAGGTGCAGTTGGGTACGTCCATAAGACGAACACAGAGAAGCTGATCATAGTCGTTTCTGGGCCAGTGGAACACCACACTAGATCCTGGCAGGGTTGAGATGTAGCCCTCTGGATTTTCAGTGCCCTGCAACAACAGAAAGGAGAAAAAGGTTCATAAACCAGTTTAGCCAATGCTACTGTTCTGTGTATTTTTATTGAAAATATCAAATTCTGAAAGTAAATTCTTACCTTTCCTCTGGCAAATTCTCTCTGAGAGAAGGCTAATTTGTGAGACGATCGATTGTCGAGCAGATACCTTGGGGCGAAGGTCACAATGTGGGTGTCACGGTAACGTCCCTTCCCTTCCTACATTTATTCCTATAATCAGACATGACATTTATTATCACTTCTGTTGGCACATATGCATAAGATACTGTCTTGACCATGCAAGATGCTCTCTTTTTACCGATATTATAGATGAGTCCAGGTCTGTTCCCCTGCTGAATGACTTTCACTGCTCTTACTCCACTGCCTCCATCCAGAGAGAAACCCTGACACCATCCTGGTACTCCATCTGGATGGATCCCTTTACCAATCCTCATGGTGCACCTGATTCATAGAACACCATGCATTTTTACATACACTATCTAATAAATAAGGGATCAAGCATTTAAATGAGATGTTGATAAGCATGCTGAGGACACAGTAATGTTCTCCCTGCACTCACATATTGGGCTGCTCTTTGTCGGTGTAGCAAAAAAGCAGAGGGCTCAGACTCCTGGCTAACTCGTGCTCCTCAAACTGCCCAGCGGCATCAGTTTTCGCATTGTCCTGACGGAAGATCAGAGGCAGCCCTGCAAACCAATGAAAACTAGTTCTAGTACAGTACAACTGCATGTTCAGTTTAGATCTTCAACTCATCCAAAAGGCATACCAGTCTTGTTGATGAGCCAGTAGGGAGCAGAGATAAGGATTTTTAGCGCTCCTTGAGCTCTGAGAACAATCCGAATGGTAAGACAGAGCAGCCGCTTTTGTACATCGTACAGCCTCATGCGCACAACGTAGTTCTGTGTACCGGGAGGGATGAGCAGCTCTTTACACACAGAAAAGTTCTCTAAAAGCACACCTGTGAACAACAGCCCACAGCATACCTGTGAAGCTTTCATGAATGCACTTGTATAAAGAAAATGTATTTGATCTCGAGTTTACCTAATTCTATGTTTTGCGTTGTGTCTGCTGCGTGTAGCACTGCCTCTTTGCCCGATTTCATGGTTCCCTTTATTGATGTCCCTTTGATGTAGTAGTTGAGGTCACAGGGCAGAAGGTTGGTCAGCACCAGGGTGGGCAGTAGATAGATGGTGTGACCTGGTTGGCGGTATATTTGTTTTGCACTCCCTGACACAGTTTTGGCAGGCTGCTGTTCCGGATAGTTTTCTTTTTTGATGACCACACAAAACCTATTAAGATAAAAAAACAAAAAACATTTTAAAACACACAAGACGACACTCTGCCCTGCTGTTTTCTCTCTTAGTTTTTATTTTTACCTGAAGCTCCGTTTGAGTCTTGTGAGATCAAAGTCTGCCGACTGGCACTCCCTCTTGCTGCTGCTGACCTCACCGGGCCTCTCCACGGTGGTCCAGTGGATGGGCACTTTACAGAAGAACAAACCCAAGCCTTTAGGTCTCGCTTGCAGCCTCCAAGAAGTCAGATGGAGAGGGATGGCTAAAGCTTCTCCAGGCAGGATGGGTGGAAGGACAACAGGTTCTATAGAAGGTAAACAAGATGAATAGTAAACGAATACAGATGACAACAGAAACATGGATTGGTTTATAGCTGCTTACTGTCTGGTGCAGAGGGACTGTCTAGTCGAACTTCCATGGGGACCTCAAGGCGATTCTTTACTGTAAGTGCAGACTGGACTGTGATGACCTTACGTGCACTGCCCTCCATGGTAACGGAAAAAACCACTCGGACAGGCGGCAAAGCTGAGAACTGAACACAGAGATTACAGACTGTGTTTAAAGCACAGAAGGATTTAAAGTGATTTAAAATTAAAAGTACACTTACGTATACATGAGGGTGTATGATATTTGTTCTGCTTATAGGGCTGCCGACCTTGAAAGCATAAGACAATAATTTTATATACCTAAGACAGAAGATTTGGAACAAAAACGTGATGATATAGCCAACTGTAAAATGTGTGACCCATCATAACTCACAGTGCTTGAGGGGTTGTTTCGATCAGGGGCTGCATAGCGGAAGAACACTCCAACCTTGTCCACTGAGACTGGCTTCACCTGCTCCCAGCCCACAACACGCACCAGCAGCTGGTGCAGTTTCAGCTCATGGGTGTGTCTGTGGTCAGATGACATCATTAGGAGGTAGTGTAAAAAGAACTAAAATCTGACTATTGGTTAACAGATGGAGAACGTTTTTTGTTTTAAAGATAATGATTTTTTTTAGTAATAATATCCAATGATGGTTGAATCATAATAATTAGCTTAAGGTAAGGATTAGCCAAAAACAGTTTGACTGTAATTTAGCTGACATTTGCCACAAGGGTACAACATTGATGGAGCAGTAATCTATGTAGCTTTTTAGCTTCTGCGTCACACCAGCCTGGGATCAAATCTGTAATGCTTATTTTACCAGCAAATCCTCTAGGCTATGAACAATCCTAGAGCTGGAGAGCTGCCGTGCTTATGATCCAGATCATAATACCCCTAAGCATGGCACTAAAAAGGAAATGTCCCTGCAGCTAATGTCCTGCTAGTCACGTTAGATCAAATTTTCTCTGCCAAATGGTGGTAAAGCAGTCAAACTATAGCACATTATATGTCTTTAGAAACTTGTGGTTTTTGGACAGTTTACTAAAGATTACAGTAGATTTGTATTTACCCTTCAGTATCAGCTCGATACAAGTATAGTCAACTACATAGATTTTATGTGAAAAACACACAATATTGAGGATACAATAAAGCAATTAATCTTATGGAAACAATATGAGAAGTGCTATACAAGGTAAGTTGCAACAATTTTTAAAAATATTTTTAGTGAGTGAGCATTTAATGTGTTCCTGACCAATATTCTCAGAAAAGTTTTTTTTCTACCTGTGTCTCAGTTTCTCTCGAGCCTCGAACTCAAACGGGATCTCCTCCCCAGGCAGCACCTCTTTCCACTGACTGACATTATGTGTATCATCTGTCCCAGACCCATGCACTTCAGATATGGAGTCAGCACTGCTGCTGTGGGACAGCGCCACTCTGTGGACATATCAAACCCAGCGTATTCGTCACTGACTGAAACACATAGTTGAAACACTATAGAGATAGGATAGACAGCTCTCTGACCTGGTTGGTGTGGTAGTGAGCGTAGCAAACCACATAGTACAGCCAGTATGATTCCGTAAGGCATAAGGAATAAACGGCTGCCTCCTTTTGGAATGCTTGACATCTGCTGAAACGTGACATTAAGCAAAATTTACAACAAGGATAAAATACAAGACACAAACATAGATGTGATTTACAGATATGGATCATTTTGGTTGGTTATGAAAAAGAAATGCCACATTTGCCTTCTAAACATATGTAAATTCATGGAAGATTCACAGACAAAAAGAAAAGCTTTAAATCACATTCAATAAAAAACATCACATGACATACCCACTGAAAACTGCAAAAATAAAAAAATAATTTCAATGAAAAGTTTTGCATCATTAACTGCTCCTGAACACAAAGAAGTTTAAATGATAGGGTTAAGGGTCAGGGTTACATTATGGGTTAAACTGGGGGATTAGGCTTTGATTCAGAGGGATAGTTCAGCCAAAAGCAAAATTGATTTATTATCTTTCTCCAACAAAACACAGATGTTAGGTAGATTGTAACTAACTGCCTCACTCACTATTTACTTCCATTGTATTGAAAAATAAGAACTGCATAAAACTTCATGAACATTCTTCAAAATTTATTTTTGTGTGTCAGAGGGAAAAACACACATGAGGGTAAAGGCTATAATCTTATTTTTTAGATGAACTATCCCTTTAAGTTTAAAATCGAAAACCCAGAGAAAAGTTACCATACTGTCTACCATAACAAATACGATGACTTTCTGACTTTTCTAATGTTAAGCTACCCGTCTAAGAACTGTACCTCGGGCATGAATCTGCTGCTCAAGACAAGTCAAGCTGGTAGAGCTTCTAGTTCTAAGGTAGGCAAGAGGAAGACCTGACAGCAGAGAGAAAGGGTTAGGGGGAAGAGAAGAGAGAGACATGCTAGGAGACAGTGGGAAGAGGAGTGGAGAGGTATGCAGTCAAAGACAATGGCTGAATGAGAGACACATTAACTGTGAACTAAGAGTAGAATGCTGGTGTGCATTTTAACTTATGCCGAGTTATTAAATCATAGTGATATTAAAATTTCTATAGAAATGGCTGCAGAAGGATATTGTCAGGATTTCACAATGATTTATTCTATATTTACTGGCATGTTAAAAAAATCTGCCATACAATATATAACCTTGTGTCGTAGAATGCATAACAAACAGTGCCGTTCAATGGGGAAACAGTCCAGGCTAAGCAGACGGTTGCTACTCACTCTGGCCAAAAGAGGGGGGGTCCACAGACGATCCCATCCAGGACAGGGCAGTGGAGGACTGTGGCGGCTGCTCGTCTTCCTTGCAGTAATCTGCTAACCACGAAGTCTTGGTGGTGCTGTACTGCTCTGTGTCAGAAAGACAGGCCCACAACAGGGTGTCAAAATGGACACGGCGCTCATAAATATGGAAGCAAACATCTAGAGAAAAGTCTGGAGGCGTGCGAGTGTGCTTGACCCAGACTAAGTACCCAGTAAGACAGAGGTGATGTTGACATCCAGTCTCTGCTTGGCTCGAAGTCCGATCTTCAGGCGAGGAGGATGGAGCCGGCCTGCCGCCTGCCTCTGCCAATTCAGGAAACACGGCCAGGGCTCTATGAACGGTTCCCAGCCTGTAGACAAGCAGGCGCAAGCATATGTATGTGTGCATTTACTTATGTACACAGACAGACATTGATTCACACTCAGTTTAGCTATGAGAGGTACTGTATATCTTCCTATGGAATGACTCCAAACTAGTGATAAATGGTATTTGAACTGTAAATTTTGGATTTGGATGGATTTGCAGATTCTCAGTGATTTTTTGGCATATTTAGAGAGCCTGGACCCACTGTGACCTCACCTGAAAGTTCTCTGTTGTAATAATCAACAGAAAGTGTAAAACTAGCCTTTCCTTCCTGCATAGAACCAATCCTCTGGAGAACAGAAAGACCTGCAATGAAAGTAAACCCGTACACATCAATCCCGCTGCAGTATGTATGTTTGATGTCTGAGCATCACTTCATGCAGTTATTCTCACGTGAGAAGGTGAGCTCTGCCAGAGGGACGTCACAGTCCAGGCAGTCATCGATGAAGCAGATACACACGCTATCTGCCTTCACCTCCACACCAGAGAGGGGAGGAGTCGAATGGCTGCTTGAGTCTGAGTTAGCTCTGTTTCGGCCAGACATGCTCTCTGCATTCTCCCACAGCCATGTGGCCGCTTGGTCCAGCTGACCTGTGATTAAACACACACAGAGCCATGGATCATAAAACAGATCATTCTTGAATTCACATGTGTGTCTTTTGTAATCTTGATAAATAATTGTATACCTTTACAATGAATGAGTGCCCGTCTGCAGTCTTCCTTTCTAAACCCGAGGTCCTGTAACCGATTAAGCTGACCTTCTGAAATGACATATTTGAACAAACTTTAACAACAGTGTCATCATATAACTTCAGATATTATAATAAAAGACCCTTTTTTATATATAAAATTGATTTCTGTGGTAATCCAAACAACTGAATCTGATATTTGAACAGACACGCTGTATTGTTTATGAGTGAACTAACCCAGCAAGGCTTCTGTCTTGCGTCTGAAACTGTCCTTCCGTTTGTCCATGCTGGCGGCGGGTGCCGCAGTCTCTGTGTTGGTGTCTGAGGGTCCAACTGATGCTGAGGTGGGAATGGACTTAGCTATTGCCAGGAATAGCTGCACATCATTGTAGGAGAGACGGATATCCAGAGCTGGAAACTGGATCTAAGGGGAAAACTGAATCTTGATGTATATTTGCATAATTGTTTTAAAAGCTTCCTTAACCTGTAAGCACTGACCTCAAGGAGAGGTGGAAAGTCCTCGATGTTAAAGGCATCTAGGAGTCCTGTGCTGCTCTGGTATGTTGGACTGCCACAGAGCTCCATTTGCACATTGACAGGGTCGATGATGGACAGTGCTGTTTCCTGCTCACTGCCTAGCCGACAGGAGAACACCTAATCGAAGGAAAAATAGATTTGGCTGATGGTTCTGTTCAAAGTAACATTTAGCTGTGAAATTTATTTCAGCTGTCACAGATTTGGTCCAGTGCGATACCTCTATTCCAGCTAAGCTGCCCGAGAAAGGCCTGTCCAGAAGTTGAGGCTTATATGTAAGTACAGTGGTGCCTTTCAGAATGATAGCATTGGTATCCAAACATGAAGAATCTTCCACAACCACAAACTCTGTCCCTGGAGATAAACATCCAACAGAAATCAGTTTCCCAATTAAAACAATCTGTGTAAGAGAGCAACATAATATTGATAATTCATTACCTGTCACATTGATCTTAACCTCCAGGTGTTTATCTTGAATGACCGGCACGGTGGTTCGCTTAGTGACCACACCGCTTTTCACAGTTTTGGGCATGACAGCCCCCGTGCTTCCTACGTCACTGCTGCCACTAGGCCAGTGCTGATGGGTAGGTTCTGCCCCTTTGTCGACAGGCATGTGCAGAAAGTCCCTCACCAGCTGCAGCCAATCAAAGATGAGAAAGACTCGCAGGTTGTTTAAAACCACAGTAAAGTGTGAGGAGTCCCTAGTAGATCTGCGATACAGAGAGAGCGTGACATGAGTGTTTATTTTGTGCAGGTAACAATTTGGTTTAATAGTTGCCGCTGCATACCTGTAATGCAGCTCCAGCTGCAAAGAAGCTCGGTTGTTGCCGGTTTTGGATGGCTGCAGAATGCAATCAAACACATTGTGCTTGCCCTCTGTAGGACCATTGCACCCACTGAATCGAGTGTCATGAGCGAGCAGTGAATGAGACACCAGGTTCACAGACTTGGAGCTATTGGAGAAGCTCTCAAACAGGAGCTTAGATTTCATAAAGTCGAACCTTCCAGCCGATAAAGAGTAAGAACCCAAATTATGTAAATTCTACATTTTATTTAAAAAAAAGAACAAGAAAAGAAATTCAATATATTCTCAAGTACATGTACCTGGCCAAGGAGTGGTTTTGACCTTTGGATTTGTTGTTGTTTAGTAATTCCAGACTGACGTCCTTCATGTCAACCAGAAAAGAAAGACATGTGTACACATCACCACTTAACACAGTCTGTAGTGAGAAACAAGGACATCAATTGTCAAAAACCTGCTTTAACCTCACACAGATCCTTTAAAACTGTTTTTACCTATAATAGATATTTATAAATATATTAAGAAGCCATTATCCATCATTTCTATAAAAATATACACAGTATACACACAGATTGTGTTAGCAAAGTTACAATAACATGCATACATAATTGCTAGGGTCCTGTAGATTATAAGGCCTGAGAAACTCTTCCACAGGCTCTCCCAGGTTGTGCTCCAGGAGGCCACGGATCAGCTGGTACCTCTCCAGGTCCAGGGAGCAGTGGACAGAAGACAGACTCCCATGGATGGTCATGTCTGGGACAGCATGACTCAGTTCCCTGAAACAGGACGAAAAATGAATGAAACTACTTCTTATATTCTGAACGTTAGCTTGAGCCATATCAAAAACATGGGACTGACTTGTCTAGGTTACGCTCTACTTTCAACTTCAGATGGCAGCGCTCCTTCAGCAGGCTCGACCCGCTCCTGCGCACCGAGTAGGATGGGAAGACCAAGTCTGTATCTAGATGTTTCCTAACACTGTCCCAAGGCTCACAAGGCAACCGCTCTGCTGCAAATATGTCCATCTCCTGCAGGTCCAGCGATATACAGTCCAGCAGACACACGTGGTCTTCTGTAACACAATGACATGGCCTTCAATTAGTAAAAATGCATCGTCTGGATTTGCAATCATTACAGCATATCTCAGGTTCTGGGAGCTGACCTGGACTTAAAGGTACACCTGCTTCAGGGATGCTTCCAAGGCCGGGCTGGGGTCTGCCAAGGGTAAATCCAGAGGTTGTGCTGGAGTTTGAAGCTTTTCTCTTTTCAGAAGGTTTATTAGAGGTGAACTGGGCATCCTTTACACGATCCTTTGGGAATGACCAAAGTTTTATCATACAACCAATGAAAGCTATCAACTACCAATAAATGCAATAAGACAACTAAGTAAATAAATGCAATGATACAGTAAGTGTTCATTCAGTACAGAATTTACAGAATTTTAAATCAGAAATAAGAACAAGGAAAGAAAATAAGAGCGTTCACTGCTGTTAAAATTCTGACAGCAGATCTCAGTCATGCATGACATCAATTCCACTGCATGTCAGTCAAATAGCATACCAAAAATATTTACTGACCCTCATGATGTTCAATTGAAACCTCCTCAAGCACAAAAGGTTTTTAAACAATGTTTTTCTCCAAAAACTGATCTGTGACCTGACATGACCATTCTTCAAAAGTTATTTTGTCATTCATGGAAACAATAACATCTAACTAATTGGAATGACATGAGGGTAAGCAAATAATGAAAGAAATGTAATAATCGGAAGAACTTTCTCTTTAAATTTCCCTGAATTTCCTGGAAGCAATGCTAAAATAGAACAGACTTGTCAACCAATCAGTATCGAGCATGAAAAAGTTTAGAAGTTAGAAAACATAATCCACTTCACAATAAACACACACTTCAGTTTAGCGTGCCATGATACCTTATAATGAGAAGGATCCTTGTATGAATTAGCATGCAAAATCAAATTCTTCACCAACAAATGACATAATCAGTGTTAATGTTCATAAACTGATAATGTGAATGCAGGGCTTATATTCACACTGGGTTTAAATTACATGAACACACAATAAATGCATCCCACAGGTGTATAACAGCAGCATAGTTTGCATATGGGGTGACAGGACTCACCAGAGAGGGAAAAAAGGTATGTGCCATGGTAAGTTTCTCTACCTTATCTCTGAGAGAGAAGGTGCCATGGGTGCCAGCAGGTAGGAAGCGGTTACGCACTTTGAGTTGGCCCAGGTTGGCCACTATGAGGCGTTTGGAGCGGGAGCTTTCCGGAATCAGGAGGACAGGAGCACCTGCCTCGATGTCCAGCAGCACACGAGCAGCTCGCTGTGGGCACTCCCGCACCTGTACGGTAGAAAGTGATTTTTTTTAAATAATCCCTTTTAAAGGTCAATACAGAGTGTAAATAAATGACAGCTAACACAGAGACAGATTTACCCTTTTATATTTTCTGTGAATGATGTGTAGACAAACGGTAGAACCACCAAAATAACAAAGTTCAATATTCATGTTTGCTCGTGTTTAAATCCAAATTTCATTATCACCTCTCTCCCTACACATTTCCTTTCATATAGTTATCTGTGTTTTCATGTGGTCTCATCTGCAAAATGTTTCGGTCAACAGGAGTAGCAACAGAAGCTGTGATTCATGTCAAAATGTAACTGAGAATGTATGTGTCCTGTTAAGTAACTGCTGATCTCTAGACTGTACATGTCCACACGTGAGAGAGGAATTAGAAATAGAAGAGAGCTCAGTGTCCACTCTAAATACCAGTCTCTCCAGTCTGTAAGAAATAGGAGTTGACAACTTCATGTGTATCTTATCTCTGCGGGGAAGGATTGAGCCAATTACCCAAACACCAAGCAGCTACCTGTTTTCCTGCAATACCTGCTTTCATATTCTCGCCATTTAAAAGCACACATGAAGATGGACCAAATAAGCTATTTCAAATACAACACTGTCCAAAGGTTAACGTTAAGACAAACAACGTTGAAATGGCCCACTTACTGTCTGACCCTCGACTGCTGCTCTCTGCCTGCCGAGGACATCCTGAAGCTGAGTGAAGTGTTGGATGAAGGCCACAACCTCGGCCTGAAAACGCTGGGTATGGACATACTGTACTGAGGCCATCTGAAGAGACACCTTCATATCATATTCCCGCTGCAGGAATAGGTCTGGTTCTCCATACCTAGAGATAAAAGTCATAGTCAATATCAAAACTAACAACACAAACCAGACCACCCAGCTTATAATATGATACTTGCTGTGTACAGTTACAGAATTTTTAGGTGTACTCTGGCTTTGCGAACTGCTTAGCTGCCTACTGCCTACATAGCAAGTTCCTTCTAGTCAGCATCCTAACCATCATAAAACCTCCAACACTTAACAGATTAAGCACCTAATGTAAAGTGTACTGTACATTACAATAAACTTTGCCTTTTACCATGCTAGGCTAGGCTAAATACCTAGTATTCTTACAATCAATAACTAATTATGCATGCGTAAATTGAAATAAAAAATCAAATACTTGTAAATGTTGTAGACAAGGGCCTCTCCACCACTTGTTGTGAAGCGCTCTCTGTATAGATCCCCGTGGGCTGTCAAATCACTTAGTGACAAACTTCCCAGACTTCCTTGCAATGCCAGATCTCCATCTGAAAGATTAAAACACAAAACATACAACTAGCAAGCACAAACTTTTAGAAAAAGTCTATTCCACAAGATAAATTAAAAACAACAAGTGCTCTTGAATTTATAAACTACTTGTATTAAAATCATACACACCAATCATTTCGATATGTGTTAATAATTTAGAAACATTTGCTTTGGCAAGTTCATTGGTCTTCTTTCTCAGTACCAATGATAAGGAGTGAACCTGTGAAGAAAGAGTAAACGTCATTTAAAACCACCTTAAGTTGTATAATCCATACATTTACAACAATAGATTTATTAATATCTTGCATTATTTGTACCTTTAAATCGATCTTAGTATTGACTTTTTCCTCAATATCCAAATACAAATCTTCCAGATCATTGAGAGTGCTGTTTTGCAGTGAGTGTTCAGGTGTTGGATAAGGTGTGGTAGAAGGCACTTTCACAGCATGGTTATTAGCAGTAGAGCCAATCCCAAAGAAGTCCAGAATCATAACCCAGGTTTGCAGTGTGATGAGAATATCAAGGCAGTTAAAGTCCACATCCACACTCCGACCGATACCACCATACCGCGTCCTAAACTCAGGGTGCCGCCTGTCCACCATGAGCATGTTTATATGTACCAAAGAGTCATCGAAATTTGGCCGTGGGTGCGGAGACGGAGTTTGTCGAGATGGGGATGGGGGAGGGGTGCTGGGGCACTCAGGGTCTTTTTTGCTCTTCCGACTGGATGCAGATGGTGTACTGGGGTGCCTCTGATAGAACTGGAAGACGTTCTGCGCCTCTTCAAATTGTGCTGGAAGGGAACGCGGCATTTCTGGGTATAGAACACTGGACGCTGTCGGGCAAGACTGTGATAGGTATTCTTTGTGACTAAAGGTTGAGGGTTTTGGAGCACCTCTGGACACCATGAGATATTTGTACTTTGATTCTGGGTTGGGCTCTAGCAGGTCTTCCATTAACAGGGAGTGAAGTGCTAGTTGAATAGACATGGAATGAGGATGATCTTTGGTAAAGTCTCCCTCCAGGTCCTGGAAGCGCAGGGTGACAAGGCCTTGAGAACCCTGACTGAGGTCTCCACTCAACTGCACCTGCAGCTCAGAGACTCTAAAGATGGCCCTCACTTGGGTAAAGGAGGGAGGCTGAAGAGAGGGGCTGTCATTCTGCAGTGGAAGTGATGCTGAAAGAGAAGACGACAACGAGGAATATGAGACGCCACCATGAGGGGGGTCCCGAGCAAACAGTCCACCCTGTAGATCAGGGAAGCGGTGTGGTTTAGTCGAGGAGGGTGTGGGAGGCGGAGGTGTGGGTGGCTGACTGGGCGTTACTCGCTGATCTTCGATGAAGGAAAGATTGTCAAGGGTTTGCAGAACCTGTTCATACACAGACTTGCATAGACAGACCTGTGAAAAAAAATGGTCTTAAAGTTTAAAACTGAGATAACAAAATTTATGTACAACAGTTATCTTGTGGCAGAATATATCATTGCCCCTCCAGTCGGGCCAGCCTAGTACAAGGCCTGCTTGTGGCTAGAATTTTATAAAGCTTTACCTGGACAGCATTGACAAATCTGCCTTCAACTTTCAGTAGCCCAGTGCTCTGGTAAGGTCCTTCACATGACAAGAAAGTAAAGTGTGAATTTTCATCGATGGCGACTTTCTCAACAGTCAGCTGGATGGTGGCATCTTTGAGAATGTGAAATGCTAAAAGGAAAATACAAGAAATCGTGCCTTGTAAGTAATGTTTTGTGAATTCCCCAAATGTTGTTAGCAACTCACTTGCAATACACTTAAAACTGACCTTTTCCCAGGCTCAAGTATTCAAAGAAGTCGTGGCGTGTAAACTGTGGCTCATTCAGATTAATGTTGCCGTTATGAGAAGGTGAGTGTCCCGAAATCGAGCTGCTATTAAGCCGTTCTGCTTTTCTTAAAACCAGGTTACTGGTGTTCAATGAATATAGTCTTATATTCTTTACTTCAACCTGCAATGTCTCTCCCTGTAGGTCTTGCCCTGTAATGAAGTTCTGAATTCTTATGCTCCCCAAGTGTCCAACAAGAAGCTCAGGATGACCAGGTTTTCTAGGAATAGACACAACAGGAGATTCTATACTGACATCTAGAGTCAGTTTGACTAGAAATGAATCCAAGCCTGGTTCCTTTTCAGGAGCAGGGAAATCTTCATCCTCAAAAGGGTCAATAGTCCAGTGAGACTGACTCAGTCTCCTGGATCTTCTGCATGGGGTGTCAAAAAGAGACACCATGCCACTGTACTCTGCTGTTTTTGTTGCCAATACGGTCGAGACTTTTGTAGCTGCCGTCTTTAACATTGAACGAAAATTGTCCTCAACTTCATTTGCTGATAAACTGAGTTCCTTCAAAAACTTTGCTGAGTGGTTATAGTGTAGAGATGCCATCTGAAGTTGAAGAAAGCATTCTCCCTGAGACTTTTCCAAAAAGTGGAAACTCAGAGCTTCAGAGGGAGTCACGGCAGCACTGGGAAAGAATGCCACGCCATCTGTCGAGAGGCTGTCTTCTAGACTCCCAATACTGACAACAAACTGACTTCTGCCACCTTCCTGAGTCAAGTCTACCAACTGAATGCATCCAAGAGAGCCATTGACATCCAATCGGCCTCCCATGGAAACATTGACTTTTGTCCCGTTTATACTGGCGGTTGCGATTTTCATGCCCTTCTTCTCACCTCCCAGAACAGTTCCAGTCGCCACAGTGCGCAAGAACAACAAGTTTAACCTGTGGATTTCAACCGTTAACTCTTTATTTTGATCATAAGTGGATTGATAGGTCTCCTCATGGTCTTCTCCATTAGGCAGTGGTGTCAGCTGTTGTGTTGGAGAGGTTTCTTCTTTGGGAAAAGACTGTTGAAGAAATTTCAGTAGCTCTACTATGGTTTCAGGGTTAAGGATAATATCCAGGTTGTTGACTTGCATGCTGGTGACCTGAAGAGAGCTGTCCAAGGTCATTGAGGGGCAGTCTGAGCTAATAAACTGGTATTCCAATTTAATGAGAGCCTCATGGTCTCTTAAGGGAGAGCCTCGAGGAGACACTTTATCAAAAGCGATATCTGAGGAGTTCCTGTGTAAACCTGGCAGTTCTGGAGATTTACCGTCTGATGAGACAGGCGATGTGGGCTGGCTCTCTCGCAGACTTCCGGTTGGTACATCGAAACTCAGGTGTTTGTGAGATGCAACAAGAAGATCGAAGTCTGATCCATACGTCTGCAATGTGTCCACAAGATACAGTCCATGGACTGTTAGAGAAACCATAGCATCATAAGGCCGCTTTACAAAATGTGCATTTGTTCCAAACACTTTTAGAACAGAAATATACCGACCGCCACTTTCAATCCCAAGCTGCATGTAGTTGATATTAAACTGTACGAGAAGAAGTCTTGACTCCACAAGTACTTCTCGGGTATGTTGCTCAAGCGCCATCACACTCTTGGTGAGACTTTTATCAGAACCCTGGAGTTTCCAATCACTATCCTCCCTTTGAAAGATCTTCTCGTGACGAAGTGTCAGAGGGTCAGGAGATCTGAGATTCTCTCCCTTCTTGTCACCCTTACTTCCATCTGCCCCTGAACTACTAAGTCTGGCCAGACAGCTTCTAAGAGCGGTCATTTTCTCCAGATTAATGTGCACTTTTAGGTCTGGTAGGGTTCCTGAGAGAACAGCCCCTGGAAACTGAGGATCTGATGTGTATCGCAGTCTCTGCTCTAGCTGTAGTAGCACATTGAACTTTTCAACCACATGAGTGGGGCCCACTTCACTTTCCTGTAGATGCTTCCAGTTGTCTTTATAGTGACCAACCATGATCTGGAGGTCATTGAAAGATAACGAGTACTTCTCATACATGTTCCTGTTAATGATTTGGGCACCCTCTGCTGATTTAAGGCTGGTGATGTCACAGGTCCTCTCCTGACCTTTGACATCAACCTCTTGCTCTGGTGGTGGAGACCCAGGAGGTGTTGCTAATGGTGTCTGGAACTCTTCATCACTCTCCCCTTCTGTCTGAGAGGTCTTGGGATTTGTTTTATTATCCTCTGCAAAAAAACAGAAATAAAATTGTCACCAGCAACTCTAATAAATAAAATCAAAATACACAAAAGGACTGCTAACTGCTGACAATTCGATTTGACCAAAACTAGTTACCTTGGGAATTAGTGAGAAGTATACGCCCAAGGTCCACCACCACTAGCATGGGGTCTTCAGACTGAAAATCATCTGGGAAGATGACTTGAGGAGCACATATATCCAATTTCATAGTCCAGTGCTTACTGTTCTCCTGCAGAAAAAGAATCACAAAAGTTATCACTGAACATTTGATTAAGATTGTAATTCATCGTAATTAAAGATCATTCTTACAATAAACTCTCCAACTAGCAGCTGATCAATAGTTTGTCTGATTTCTGCTTTGGTTTGCATCTTCAGCTTGTTGTATTGCCTCCTAGCAGCTTCTGCCACCCTTAGCTCTAACTCAGACTGATATCCGAACCCTAGAAAAATTCAAATAAACCATCATACACTCATATTTCACAAAATGAATTTAAATATAAATTTAATGGTGCTCAATACACACCTGATGTGTGGACTCTTCCTTTGTAGAAAAACTCAGCCACTTTCTTAATAGCCTGAGGGTTATATATGATATTGAGAGGGCTGGTATTGACTTCTAGTCTCCTCTCAAATTTGCTCCTTATTGGATTGCGTTCGTAAATCATCTCAAAGACAGGAGGCGCTGGAGACTCCACATCAGACGCTTGAAAGAGTACAGAAAAGTGTTCTTCTCTCTTTTACCTTTAGATACATTTTTATTTCAATAGGTATTTTTATAAATATACATTCTCAGGCATTACTCACCCAGACTATTCATTTCTGTATTATTAGTCTGACCTAATGATTGACTGATAGCAACAACAACCTTGTCCTTAAATTAAAAGTAACAGGAAAAGCATTTAAAATTTATGTTTTTGTCACAAATGTTTTCAGCATTAGGCATTTCAGCATGAATGTCAAAATCAAACCGTTTTTGGTGAAACAAGGACAGGAAAGATGGAACCCTGGGTAGTGAGGTCACGGAGCAACAGCCCACCAAGCTTTACACAGAGTAAAGAAGACTCTGAGCGAGGTAGAGATTCAATCCCAATCTTTACACCTATAAAGCAATATAAGGAATATACTATACCACCTGAACTCTTTAGCTATAAGCTGTAGCTTTATAATAGCAAAAAAAGTGTGCAGCACCTGAAAACTCCAGCTGAATGACTCCACTCTCACTCAAAAGAGGTTTCATTTTGTCCTGATGGTACAAAGTGACAGATGCCTTCTCAAGGACAAAGTCCAGCCGTGCAAAGAGATGATCCCTTCTTGTGAAGGTATTCAGTGTTTGCGAATCTTCCAAAGGATCGAAGAGATCATCTGTCTCAGCTGTTTGGAGGACAGGTGTGTTAAGACATTGTAGCATTCTGTATTACAAGCCGTTAGATAAATCAAGAATTTAGTTTTTTAGGTGAAAATTATATTCTTAAATAGGGTATACAACATAAGTACAGCATTATGATAACTTTTTAGTTAACCATAAAAAACAAACTCACCTAGAATTTCCCACTGTTCAGTTCCTGGTAAAAGGTCTTCCGAAACTGGCTGTCCATCTGGTCCTCTTTCAGCTCCCCCATACCAGCCACCCCAGCCTGGAAACCAAGACTGCAGGTATTGGATCATCCCAGAATTCCCACTTTTAGGGATGGATCCTGAAGGAGTGGTGGCCGGGGTCTCGTTGATGGACTCTCGAACACTCTGAATGGATATCAAAGTTATGTTGATTTGAACAGCTTATGATATATAATATATATTCTGTCCAAGTTTCTTTAGTATTAGACAATGCAATATTATAAGTCAGTCATAGCATTCTTAAAGACCTTGAACTTTCAAAACATAGCACCACTGGAGCTTTTTTCACCTCTGCGATTTCTTCCTGTTTGCGGAAGGACACATAAACTGTTTCCCTGAGAATCTGCAACTCTTCAAGTGTCTGTTCATCTTCAATCCTCTCCAACTCATTCTGTTTACGTGACAAATGCAGATTATAAATCGGCAAGATTTCGCAATCTTTTTCAAGCAAAAATCACTCAAGCAAACATAGTATGCAGCCTGAGTTTAGCATTGCTTTTAAAGTACCTGTGAATACTCTTCAATCCTGTAAGTCCATAATTCTTACCTCCTCCTGTGAACTTAAAGTAACTCCCTTAAGCCTCTGGACATATAAGTTAGTGTAGAGTTTGGCATCACGTGCCCTGTGCAAAGCAAAATCCCAGCTCCCCCGTCTGCGCTGGTCCCTGATCTCATTCAGGTTGGCATTAGTGGCAAACATCCACCACTGCCGACAACTTCAGCACAGGAGGAGACATTTTGTTATTAAACAATGCTATTGTGAAAAAAAGATTTTCCAATTCATATTTTAGCACAACCTATTTAGAGGGTTTATTGATGAAATATTTGAGCCTGTTGTGAGGTGCAACAAAAAGCCTCATACTTTCCAGAGATGGGAAGTTTAGGCCTCCACTTTCGGAAAAGCATTTCCTTTTCTCTACGTTCCAGCTCTTTAAGGAACGCCATGACCTGCTGATACTGAACCTGCATTCAAATGGAATTGAAATGTGACAGGATGAATTGCAGATTGTAGCAGATACATTTACATTTATGCATTTGGCAGATGCAGAAGTTCGTTATATGTAATCATGCAGTACTGTATATTCACACCGTACCTGTGACAAGCGTAGAGCAAGAGGTTCCAGCTGTACTTGGCCTTCAATACGTGCCGTCTGACGATTTCTTAACGGTTCTTTAGAGGCATTCCTTCTCACCAAAACAGAGGCACAAACTGGCTTAAATATATACTGATGCTCTCGGCTCTGCATACATTTAGTCATCTGCTCCTGTAACAGACAAGTGTTTGACACTTCAGTATAGATGAAAGCCCAGCCATTGTTCTACTGAATGGCCTGACATTTTCAAAAACATACCTGTACTTCTGCAGAGGAAAGGTTCCCATACATACTGCACTCTGTGTCCCAGTAGACACTAAATTCACTGATTTCCAGCTCTTTCTGCCGAAAAAGCTTCTGAGCCTGTAAGTGAAGAGATTCCCATTGAATATATAAAGACATTTTCTTAAAGATTCCCAACATAATAAACTAATCAGACAACTTACTGGTTCTTTGGTGCAGTTCTGGGCTGATACATTCTTGATACAAACTCCAAAAGCATAGGGTTTGTTAGGGTCGGAGAAATCATCTTCGAATCGTAAGTGGACACCTTGAATCTTCAGCTGTTTGTTCACAAAGAGAGAATTTTCATTTCGTAATTTAATACAAAACTAGCAGAGTATTAACTATAAATAAAGAGATAAATGTGAAAATAGTAAAAGTCACCTCAATATTTTCAACGATTCTGGTGACAACAGAGGCAGTGACAGAGTACCAGTAAGATTCTCCCTTCTGTTCACATTCACTCTGATGAAAAAGTATATACAAGAATTATTAAAATAAATATTTTATTTGTATAGTGCCTTTAATACATAAACTGCAGATAAAAGTACTAGAAAGAATAAAATAAATAATAAAAGTGGAAAAAAGAGATCAGAAAAAAATGAAATAATTATTACTAGAGACTGTATTAATTGAAAGATAAAATACATTTATATGATTCTTTTATTTAATATGTTAAAATAACAGGTAAATTCGAAAAGAGCTTTAACTTTAACCACAGGTGATTCTGACAAATAACCCATTTCCATACCTTCCACTTGTCCTCTAGAGTCTTGAGCAGCTGTTTCTTCTGCTCTCTCTCAGCTTCTCTTTCTTGCACCTCATCATATTCCTGTGGGGGGGTAGGGCCGATTATCAGGTTTAGCTGGGACATGCAGATGACCCATGGGTCACTGTGTGGTCGGTAAAAAGGGATCTGAAGTGTGATCTTCCCAATGACACCTGTAAAAAAAAAAGTAAGTTATAAATATCTATTAATAACATTTACAACAATATTTAACAATATTGTCATGTCTGAGAATGTGATCAAACCAACAGAAAAAAAACCTCAGCAGCCACAAAATATGCATGTACCATCATGTTACTACACCAGAATATCCAGAATATCCTGTTTGGACTTGGACAGTGAATGAGCTACATCATCTTACAGAAGATGTAAGAGATCACAGCAGAGATTCAAATTCCTAGCTTTTGGGTAGAATAACTACAAGTAAGCATACTGTATGTAATTCACATTAGGTTTTATAAATAAAAATAGTTATTCTACATAAAGATGATCTATTTTTATGATGGCTGTTATGTTGAATACTACACGATCTTGGCAACCTCTTTTTGTTGCAGAATAAATTACTCCTCCTGTGGGATGGATATTTCTACAACTGCCCTAGTAACCAAACACTTTTGCTTTTGAATGATGCTGCATATACATTAGGTGTCGTATCAACCCAAAAACAAGTGCACTAGTTTGATCATGTTAAACCTTATGAATATGTCCAAATGATTTGACAATGATTGACACAAACCTGCTTTGACTTCAAAGGGCAGATCGAATTCTCTGAGAGCATCTTTCCGTAGTGGAAGGTTCTCCAACTCGACAGCCCCTGAATCAAAAAAATGCACAGAACTATAACCTCTGCTTAGAATAGATTATTTTTAAATTAAATTTTACATGGCAGATAAATACACCAAAATACCTTTCAGAAGTGCAATGGAGAGCTGGTCAGTGTTAAGATTGCTGACATATTTGCCCAGATATGTGTTGAGCACCCAGGCAACAAGTCCTTCCAACATTATAGGAAGGCAAGCGTGCTAGTCCAAGTAATTCCTTGTAGGCAATGAAGTGTGCCTTAACAGTTAGCGTTTATTCCAGTCATATGAAGTCTAAGAAATCAAAGAGAAACAAGCATGGCATCTTAAAAGTGAAACAAAGTTGTATTTGCTATAAACAAACAAATGCGAAAGGCCAAGATCAGTGTTTCTACGCAGTTCTTATCTGCATTATCTAAACTGAAGCTAGCAATGGTGCTAAAGTACATTTAATACAGTCTGTCTTTACACTGAAATTTTCATACCTTATTCAATTCAAATATTCATTTTCAGGCATGTCGTACTACAGCACCTACAGTATGACTCAACGACACGCACAGACTTTCTGACTCACTTACTTAAATAAGCTGATCTGGATACATTTACAAAGTGTGAACTTGAACCTTCTTTTGAATTGTCATAAGCGAATACACCATACACTTAATGTTAGTTTAGCTGCAGTAGTACTACTTCAATTCAATATAGTCAAACATGCATGACACATGAGACACAACTGCTGTCATCAACTTACCATTGTCATTAAAGCTCCGGTACTCTGTTCCCAGGTCAGCCGCAGTCTAGGATCATTTCAATCCAAATTAAGTTACAACTTGACTTCCCCCGGTCCAAACAATACAAAGTCTCGCTCTCAAAAGAGAAAGTGTCCTTGCTGGTCAATGTTTAAATTAAAATTCCGCTTTTCAACTACACACGGCAGCTGACAACCATCAGATAAAGACTAGACAAAACAAAGTAGCGCGAGAAAACAACAGGCAGTGACACAGGGGTAAAGCTTATATGTAACGTTAGCCCGAGCGCTCGTCCTTTAGCACTGCCTGCTAACTTGACAACATGACGTACAGGTGGACAGAGTGACAGGTCACACAGTTCGTAGTTTAGCTCTACGTTCGTCCGAAGTCTCGGTCTTGCGAAACGCGATCTGGCAACCGTTTGTTGTACCTCAGTCCTCTGCGCTCCTCTCAAACTTTCATCATGTCAAACTGAAACCGTGCAACACTTCCTGACTCCAACAGCGCGCTTCCGCTCACGTGCCAAAACAAGAGGCGTGTCGATCTCATGCGGCGTTGCGCGCCCCGTTCCGATAATTTGCAAACATCGCGAGGGTTCTGTTTAAGGATGTGGTTTTGAATCGCTCTCGCGATACTGGATGCCACATACATCGCTCTGCGCAGCGTTGAATGAAGTTAAATACTGAAAGCAAGCATTTAAACGTTATGGAAGTGAAATGGTTTTCATTTGACACCTAGTCGATATGATAATAATGATTACTGTTCGGTTAATGGTCAATAATGGTGTAAATATGAGCTCTTGTCTTGAGAAAAATGATCTAATTTCTAAGTGTCGGTGCAGTTCGCGTTTTGCACTTCTGGCGGCAGAGTTGCGCTAAAATAGTGTGTGTTTGATGAGACAAACAAACCTATGATTTTTATTAAGTAATATTAATTATTTTGTTAATTAAAAGACTTTAATGTAAATATCTGGCTTTATGCTTGTTTTAATTCATGCATATAATTACTGCCCAACCGTGATCGCATGAATGGATCAAATCTAGCGTAATCCCCAGCCTTTCAGTGGCAACAGTTGTTGTATCATCCTCCCTTATGCAGTTTAGGTGCAGGACATTGCAATATATCTTAAGATGAAATAAAACCACTCTTCTGTCGAGCACATAAAATACAATAATCCTGGCACATGTGGAGCTCTGCATCCCTCTGGCTCGTCGTGTGCAACCACATAATCCCAGCCTGCCTACAATAGCAGAGAGCCATCTGTTCAGCTCATATCCCTTTAAAACTCCACATCTGGACTGTGAAGTGTGTGTGTACCTCTCTGTCTGGTGAAGAGTTCTCCTGTGATCACAACTACATTTCTAGTAGAACTCATTTTCAAGTTCTTAAAGTAACACATACGTAAATACACAAAACCTTTGTCTGCAATACTCCAAACTTAAAATATTCAAAATACTGTGATATATTTAAAAACCATATTTTCATTTCTAAAACCTATAGTGACAGACTGTTTTCTCTACTGTAATCGTTCTCATCATTGTAAACTATACCAGTGTCAGAAACAGTAGAGAGGATCCGGATGCAGGAACATGCTGCTCTTGTTCTCAAGGATTTTGGTTTCATTCTCGGGTCGTAATCCATCATTGTCTAGTGGACAGTCTGAGGATCAATGTCATTTGTCCTGAATTTAAAATAATCTTGGCTGTTGTCCAAGCAGGCAGGTCTTGACACATGCACCTTTATATTTACTTGATGCTTGCATGTCTTGACTAGTGGTCAAAACACTTACATTTCGGCAGATGTTTTTATTCAAAGCGACTTACATTGCATTATACTACACATTTGTTTCTAAATGCAATCCCTGGGATTGAACCCATGACCTTGGCATTGCTAGCACCATAATCTAAACACTGAGCTACAGGAAAGCCTTAAATGTGAGTGTTGCTATTCTTCACAGTCACATTTAAATAACCTTGAAATTCATTGTTGATTTGCTATTATATGCATGTGGTGGGATTAATGGGAAGGGTTTGCACTTTGCTTTAAAAAAAAAAGTTAATTTAACTACTTAACTATTTTCTTAAATAGTGGCTTTGATGTGATATTACAAACCTGTCAAAAAAGCTTGGATTGATGTCTTCTCCAAAACCTCCCAAAATCTTAAAGATAATTAAAATTAGTTTCTATATCTCACTTGGTAGAGCATGGTGACAGAAACACCAAGATGGGGTGCAATTTGTATAAGTGTCAATGATTTTAAAATACAAATAAATAATAATTTGCAAACATTAAGAATGTGGTGTACACATAAATGCAGATTAACATTTTAAATTAAGTGATTTAGTGTTTCTCATATATGAATTGGACCATAGCCTTAAAAAATGTAATGTGGTATCTTAAAATGAATTTTTTTCTTTGACATGCTTAACATCTTTAGTATTTCAAGTGTTTAGAATCAAACTATTTGCATTTCTTTGAGTTTGGTAAGTAATCATCTCATCATTTTATTTTTAATTTTTTTATTTAATTTTCATTATTGGTCGCACCAATAATATGTCATTGACCCATAAACTAAAACAATACCTCATATGCATTTTAGGTTGGTTGGTTTGTATAAACCTACTGTACTGTAACAGTAATCAATGTCAAGTCATGTTTTGAGAGCACTTAAAAAGGTTTGGTATAAAGATAGCCTATTTACAAACAAGAGACAAGTGGAAAAATATTAGGCAAATTTAAAACTCTTCCTCAGTATTCTTGTCTGGTTTCAACACAGCTGGCCCACAGACATGTAACCATAGCAACTGTGAGAAGTTACTGGATGTTGGAGAATCCTAGTTTTACAAATGTGTGCCTTTGTCTCAACCTACGAGTACAAAACACATCGTGTACTGTCCTCTCTCAATTATTTAGAGCAAGTGTATACTGTAAAAAATATTTTCCTAAAGAATGTTTATATAAATAAACAATAAATAAAGATAGATAGACTGGCTTCTTTTTTCACCCTTTTAGAACATTCAGGATTTTTCGAGTCACAGGATAAAAGGAATGATAAAGCGTGTCATCAAGGGCCTTCTATTTTTTTTACAGGAACTTTTTAATGCAAAGGCTTCTTCACTGACATTTACAGTATACTGCAGACACATGCTTTCATCAGGCCAGTGCTGTTTTAAAGTTTTAATAATTAATTGTGACCCTGGACCACAGAACCAATCATAAATTGAGATTTATACATCATCTGGAAGCTGAATATAAAAAGAAGACATCATTTAAAAAAATAAGTAGATTTAAATGTTTAAAATAAAATAATTGAATACGTCATATGGCCCAAATAGCTATAGCAATTGTTCTTTATTCACAGAATGCATGACATTTATGCAGTTTTAAGTCATTTATTGTATTAACAGCAACAAAAATTACATCTGTATATATTACATATTTCAAAAATCTTATCATGTACCCTTCTCTTTAAATAAAATTCATTTTCTCTCTAAAAAAAAAAAAAACTTCAAAGTCACAATATGTACTGCTTTTTGTTAATTCTTTGGTGAGAAGGGCCATTATGATTTATGAAAAACTGCCTACAGTGTGGCTCACTGGGATTTCTGTGCAAAGATTCATCTGTACTTCAAAGTGCAAGTAGCTAAACCTTACTACAACTGAGCAAGATTCATTATGAAAATAATATGAAAAATAACTCATGTAGAAAATTCTCAGTCACTTGCACATTTCCATAAAAAGACCATTATTTTATCACAGCTATCTGTCAAAGTATAATGTTAATCACCTTTGACTACTACAGGGTGAAAAGACGTCACATGAAATAAACTGCAGTTTTACTCTTAGTCTTAAGGCTCAATTCGATCAATGGTTTTCAAGTATTAAAAAACATGATGCATCATTGAAGCATCACAGGTGAAGGTTTTGAATCGTGTGATACAGGTCTGCTCTAGCAGCATCACCTTGGGTCTAATTCAGGGCTCTTTTTCATGGAAATGAAGTTCACCACATATTCCAATCCCTTGGCTTCCACCGTGTGCTGCATTATGGGTAATCTGTGGGGGTTTTGAGTTCTACTCTGTCCAATGAGTTTCCTCACTCCTCTCCCTCCTCTTCATCTGTCCTTTTGGCTTTGAGCCGCTGGAAACAGTGGATAGTGGAAGCCAGAAAGAAACTGGCAATAATGGCTGCCACTGAAATGCAAATTCCAGAAAATATCACTATGAGATAATCAGTGAGAGTCAGCATTCCCCGACATTCCCGGAAACTGTCTTCAGAAAGAACGCTCAGCGGCACCTGCTGCCCATCTCCTGGGAGAAAGCATTCCACACCATCTAAACCTGGAAAGAGAGATAGCGATGCATTTAAAAAAAAAACATCTTTGGAAATGTATTTATCTGCAGGATGTCAGACATTGTGCAGCAGTGGAATATGTAATTTTGTACCTTAGTTTTAAAAAATAGCATTTTTGTTTGACAGATTTTTTTCATGGTATAGTGATCTGATTTTGATAGATATGTCTTGATGATGAGTGAATGTGAACAGTACATGGAACATTCAGTTTTGTCTCGCATGACCAGGATACAGTTACTTGAGTTTCCGAACCGGCTCACATGTCTGGTCACTAATGTCAGAGGCATCCTCAGTTGTACAATATATCACATACAAACATCTTCAACTGAGTTTGAGCAAAGCAACCATATTATTTTAAACGAAGAATCTTTAAAGCATGTCACCAATATCACAAGACAGTGTAACAGACATCACATAATGTAAAAAGTCTGAGAGAAGCATTTCACCCATCCAAGTGCACACACACAGTAGTGAACACACACACCCGGAGCAGTGGGCAGCCATTTTTAGCTGCGGCACCCGGGAGAAGTTGGGGGTTTGGTGCCTTGCTCAAGGGTCTGACCTCAGTCATGGTATTGAAGGTGGAAAAGAGCACTGGTCATTCACTCACTCACCCACCTACAGTCCCTGTTTGTACAGAGACTCGAACCTGCAACCTTTGGGTTACAAGTCCGACTCTCTAACCATCAGGCCACGACTGCACGACTCGGTGATAATGCATTGCATTAAAGAACAACACATGCATGAGTGGACAATACCATTAATCTAATACAAAACACTCAAGGCTATTTCACTACAGTTTTTTAACAAATAATGTTTTTGTAACATTCAATGTACTGAAATGTAAGTGCTGTTGTGATAGACAAGCTACACTTGGAATGAGGCCAAACACATGTTGTTTTAAGTGATTCGCACTGAAGCACAAAAGCTCATTTGACACGTCTGTTTAAGGTCAGAAAATGGTAAAAACATGCAATGAAATCCAAGCCATAACAGAAAGATATCTTTATTATTTACAAAATGCACAAACAAGCACATTATGTCCAATATCACAATATGTATGGTCACTTCATGTTATGGTAAATAAACAAAGTATAGTGTAGAATGACATGAGTTATTATTAGGATATTTTGTATGCAGAAATCTCGCTCTGCTGCCGCTGTGACTCAGAAACTCACATTACATAACTGCAAGATAAGATGGGATGCTTTCCAATGTTTTTTTTTTCACTTTATTGGAAACATTTCTTTTGTTCCGTTTTCCTCTTGGGTCTGTATTTTTGATATTCACATAGGGAGCTTTTAATCTCCTTTCAGCTGTGTGATCAGCAGACACCAGATGACAGATTTAAAGCGGAACATCACCTACGTCACACGGCCACACTCGCAGACAAACACAGAACAGCAGAGCTCCATTTCCTCCAGTAATTGCATTTACACAGCAGTTAAACCATTTGTGATTCTGAGTCGTTGTTTTGGAGAACACAGGAGAAGAAAAGACAAAACACTTTTGTCACTATTTTCTTAAAACAACTCTGCTAAAAGAATTCACATTAAAACGGCAAGTTAATGCATTCTCAATGTATTCATAACACTCTGTTTGTCCCTGTCATTGGCTAAAGTCAGTTGACATCATCATCAAACGTGTGTGCGGGATGAGTCACGCCAACCAGAAGGGGTTTTCCACATGCAGAGGATTCAGTGACCTCAGCCTCCTGTCATGTGAATATTCGTCTATAGCTTTGAAAGCTCATCTAATCTTTTATCATGTCAAAGCATCAGTGGAGCTCCCCAGAGGAAGAAAAAACTAAACTGCAACACAAACACATGCCTATACCCTTTTGGATAATTCTCACATTATCCGCAAGCTCTGTCAGCCTGACCAGCGTCATCATGTCTGTTGTCACTACATATGTGACATGAGCAGTCCAGAGACTCACCATATGGGTCTATTTCTTTAAATTGTCTAAAATAACTATTATGTTGTTAAATTGATTCAATTATACAGATATTATTTTTGACTTGAATAAAACCAGTAAACATGGATTTGACAAAATATTTTTTATAACGTGCTGTATAATAATATCTCCCTATTTGAATTACACTGGATTCATGCATTTCATTCTAATACTCAAAATCCAGCTGCTATACATGGCTGACAAAATCCATCCTTCATTTGCAATAATTACATTGTCTGTAAAGACTGCATGCATTGTCTTCTTCACAATTAATTTCCATGGTTAGTTAGTGCAGTAATGTGTAATGTGATCTGAGCCTCTGTCTGGTCGCCTTTGAGGCTCATTTATAAATTGACATTGTCAAACAAATGTATGTCACAATAGCCTTTTGCTTTTAAACTCAAAACTTTACTGGTATAGAAATTCTTTCCCTGATAAAGCGAATATCCGGTTACCTTGTGGGCAACTGAAAGTGTGCCAGAAGTGTGCGGTCCTCAGTACTGGATTTAGTGTTGGGTTGAATAATGCATGTGACGTGTTCATACTCAAGTGCAAGAATGACAACAGTGCAAAGGGTTTGAACTAGTGGCACTTGGACTATTTCAATTAATGACACCATTATGGAGAATTTTGAGTTGTTTTGTACATACTGTAATTCAAATTCGATTTAAAGGGACAGTAAGCGCACTACCCATTCAATGGGTACCGCTGTTGTTCGCTTACCAACATTTTTTCAAATATGTTCTTTTGTTTCCTGCAGAATAAAGTCATACAGGTTTGAAATGACAAGAGGGTGAGTAAATGATGACAGAATTTTCATTTTTGGTTGAACTATCACTTTAATATATAAATATATAAATCTATATGGACATTTCTAAAACTGTATATCTGGACTAAACCACACATTTTCATTTACAGTTTAGTTACAATTTTAACATTTTATAACTATAAAATGATTCATTTGAGGGACAAGCAGTATACCCATTTTATTGCATAACTAAAATATAAGCTCAATGAAAGTTTCTGTAGAAATTACAGTATTACTGGCAGCAGTTAAATTAATATTAAAAATGAACAAGTTTTTATCTTTACAGAAAAAAACTATAAAATAACAGCCTCATGCAAACATTTCTGGGAACCAAAAATCAGAAAATACCAAGAAAAAGGTTGATGAGGATTTTTGGTTCCCAGAATGCATTGCATGAGGCTGTTATTTTATAGTTCTTTTTTCTGTAAAGAATTGTTAATGTTTAATTTTCATTTATCTTTGAACGTTTATCTTTGTTGCCAAGAAATGTGATTAATATAAATTTATAGTAAGTTACTGGCAAACTGCTGCATAATTTGTAGTGTATTATAAAAAAACGTCCAGTTTGCTGAACATCTAAATAAATGTCTTAGCTTGTCTTGAGTTAAGCTTCAAAGCTGGAGTGAAGCTTCAAAGGAAAGCATAAAATATTTATCTCTAACAGTTTCATTAAATCTCATGCCCTCAGTGAATAAACCTGTCACACACACATACAGCAAGAGTAGATTACTGTAAACTCCTGTTCTCCATCTGCCATTGTGTTTAGGATGTTAGTAAACTCAAGGCTAATTGCTATAGAAGGACTGTGTATGTTTTGCATAATTTCACCAATTATAATGAGTAGAAGTTATGTTTATGAGGTCTACACAGTTACAGTAGTTTCAGATAAAATGTATATAAAAAAACTGTCAAGGGATATTCACATCCACGCCCACAACTATGCCTGAATGCAACACCAATTATTTATTTGTTATTTATTTTGATCTGTTCATTTCGGCTATAGAACAACACAGAACGCGATGCATTTGGTTAATTTGTCAGCAAACATTAAGCATTTCATAATTTGTGAACCTGCATGTAAAATCCAGACTAAAGTTTCATAATCTAATATGAAATAACAAGCATCAAAAATGTTGATTTATACAGTAATAAAGGTATGAGGAGATTATAAAGATGTCCAATATTGAGGTGTCGCACAGACAACATTGATAAAATATTGCATTTGGTTTCATATTTTCTCCTTTGCTTGGTTACTCAACCTCCACTTTCCTGTCATTTGGTATATCAAGACAACCTAAACCCAAACCACATGTTGTATACTGACATGTTTGTAACTTGCAACCTAATGTTCCATTAGTCTGTTAAATAGATGACAGGAGAGAAAAGAGACCTGTATTTCAACAGGACATTGAGGATCACATGCCCTCATTTGATTTACCTCTGGAGTTCACACTGACCTTAACCTTACTAGTGGTAAGTGACCTTATGACCAAGAGAAACTGATCCAAGTGGGTACAGTTCCCTCAACTTCATCCTGTAGTTACAGTACCACTCAAATGAACTTGAACAGAGAAAAACACGAAGACGTGAGATGCAAGACAGACTTAGAAAAAAGACAGACTTTGTTTTGTGCCATATGTTTCATGAATTATGCACCAGACAGAAATGTAGCATATTCTAGTGATCACCTACAGTGTTTGCATCTTTGTCTTGGTTTGATAACAATCTCATGCATTATTCAGATATGTCTAAGATGCACTGGATGTAGGCTATGTAATATCACAAGAGTTAGCATTGAATATTGTGTTAAAGGGTTAAGTCAAAATAGTTTGTTTTTTACTGTAAGCAGTCATGAATTGTAAGAATCTCCAAAGCATACAACATCTACAGTAGTGGCCAAAAGTGAAGTCTAGAGATGCATCTTCAAACATTTGCTTTTAATACCCCCTTGGGTTAGAATTAAACCATGAAAATATGAGGTATATGGTACAAAATGGAAAAAAAAACATAAAACTTTTCAAGTATTTTGGCAAAATTATTTGGCATAAAGGCAAACCAATGAATATGGGTTTATTATATACAAAGCTCAAAGAAAATAAAGCGTAGATTGAGTACAATTATTTTGTTATAAAAATAGGAATAATTCACCCCAAAATTAAACTTCTATCATCATTTACTCATTTAATCAATCAAAAACTCATAGTTGTGGAACAAAACACAAATGCATGAAATCACGAGTGAGGTTTTAAGCAGCTTACCGGTTGGAAGCTTGTGATGATTCTCCAACAGCCACAGAAAGAGTTTGGCAAAGTTACAATTGCACATCCAAGGGTTCCCCTCCAGGCGTATCACCCGCAAGGAAGGCAACTGGCTCAGCACCCCGACATCCAATTCAGAGAGGGCGTTTCTCTCCAGCTCCAGCTCTCGTAAGGATGTGAGGCCCAAGAAGGCGTCCTTGCTGACCATGTTCAAAAACGGGTTGTTACCCAAACGTAGCTTGATCAGACTCCGGGACTCCCCGAAAGTCCCGGTTGGGATTTCGGTCAAGTTATTACTCCCCAAATCCAAATAAACCAACCTGGATGATGTCGTCAGAGTGCCAGGCTCCAGTTTAGTAAGCGAGTTATTCCTCAGATCCAAGTACACCAAATCACTATACAGAACCAGGAAATCAGAGGGGATCCAGGGAATCCAGTTATTAGACAGGAGAAGTCTCCGTACGTCCAGAGGGATGGAGTTTGGAAGACGGGTGAGTCCTTGACCTGTGCAGTCCACGGTGTGATGGTCTGGACACAAGCAGCTGGGTGGGCAGTTGTAGCCCCAAGTTAACAAGGTAGAGGACAGCAAGGCAAGGAAAGGCTGAAGCCAGGAGACACATGAGAACATTGTCAAGGGGGTGAGCGATGGAGGGGAGATCAGGGGGAAGGGTAGAGGGGGTGATGGGGTAAAGGGTCGGGGGGAGAGATACTAGGAAAGGGGGCCGGAGAGCATCTGGAGATCAAGGTTGACGCGAAGGCATCTCTCCGTGTCTATTAGATCGCGATCCATAAAGGCTCGAGCGGAGACAAGCGGCTACAAAGACACAGAGCTCTGTTTTTCAGGAGATCATGTAGCAGGCAGTGTGGGTCGTGTGGCAGCCCGCAGGCTCTGAGCATGAAAGGGGAGGAGGAACAGCGATGGAGAGTATGTGCCGAAGAAAGAGAGGGAGAGGGAGAGAGATTAACAGAGAGGTAAACAGAGAACTGAGACTGAGAAATGCTGGGGGCATTGAGAGGGGAGGAAAGGGGGGTGTGACAGCTCAGTTGGTTTAACACACGATCTGTGATGGCGGGAAAACGAGAGAGGAATTCTACTTCTTTATTTAAAATCGTGGTCCATTGTCTTCTGATCTTGATCAGGTGAAGCACACATCTGACCCCAGGTCTTGTTCTGTGCCACAAGGAGCTAATGACTCGATTATCAAATTGATTCACATTCAGCGTCTTTTATGTCGTCTGGCGATTCCGTCGGCACAGCGTCTGAATTCATTTTCTGCCTCCATTGCCATGGTGATGCTCGTGATGATTAACATGCGGCTGTGTGCATTACTGCCCTGTAAGTGTGAGCAATAATCAAATAAGTGTGAACCTTAATAAACATTTCTATCCGTAACATGTGACAAATCAAAAAATTGCACCTCCTCCCTTCAACAATATCACACTTTAACAAGCGACAATCACAGTTGTTTAAACCCTCATCGTAATGGCTGTCCTGAAAATCACATGCTTGGAATTGTACATTGAGATGAATACAAAAGACTTTGACAATACCTTTCAGCCGTGAGCTTATGAAAGCAGTCATTACTCATCGGTTCTCCAGCTGTTGCTGTTTATTTTCATCCTCCCGTGGTTTGAATTCATGTTTACTCCTGCGCTGCTGTAAATATCCAAGCAAACAGAACACATGCTGGTAGCGCAGACAGCTTTCCTCTGACATCACAATCGCCGGAGAACGGCATGGCACAGACCAATGGCATTACACAATACTGTCATAGGTCGTAACCTTGACCTCTCTGGAAGAGTGCAAAGAGACTCGACCCCTTAAATTACGTTATTAAAATGTTTTTTAAAACATGCCAACTTGTGTAAAAAGTTACTTTTGTGGTGTCAGAAGACACAAGATGGTTTAAATGCCATGTTGATTAAAGATTGTAAGACCAGGATATCCTCTCAGTGGGACATAGATTTCCATGCACAGTTAAAGCCTGGCACATGAATAAAAGATAAATATCATGAGTCGCATGCTGTTGGAAACAGTGAGCTTGTGGATGACAAACAGGGAGGAACAATGATAAAAAACAAACAAAAAATTAAAGGGATAGTTCACCCAAAAATGAAAATTCTGTCATTTACTCACCCTCTTGTCAATTCAAACCTGTCTTTTTTCAAAAGACTTTTTTCTGCAGAACACAAATGATGTTTTGAAGAATGTTGGTAACCGAACAATGACGATACCCATTCACTTCTATTGTATGGACACACAACCAATGCAAGTTAATGGGTACTTCAAAATATCTTCTTTTGTGTTTTGTCATACAGGTTTGAAATGACGAGGGTGAGAAAATGATGACAGAATTTTCATTTTTGGATGAACTTTCTCTTTAAGCTTAACAATACTGTTGCATTGTGAATTGATTCTATTTTATATCTGACCTAAACTATCAATTGTCAAGGACAGGTCATATGAGGTTTTATTGGAGAGATGATCCATCCTGGATTCTCTCACCAGGGTGTTTAAAGAGAAAAGGAACATGAGATAATCTTTCCATACGCGTGTGCGTTTGTGCATGGTGATATATATGTGTATGAGAGCGTGCCAGCGTCCTCAAAAGAGCACCTGTCAACAGAGGCTGGGGACATCGTGACACACTTTTTATCCAGGTGCATTGTGGGTCCTCACTCCCGATGATCCACGGCAACGTACCCAAAAGCAAGATACTGTCACCTCGCTGGAGCCTTCGAAATATTGAAAAGGCTAAAAAAGAAGAAAAAGGTCAAAAAAGCACCGATAGTCACAAGACATGAACGTCTCGAAAAGTAGGACACTCAGACAAACGCACAGCATCGAATTCCTGACTACAAGAGATCAACCAAACTGGGCCAAGTCGATAAAGCATTAGAAATTTCATCTGACAAATTCTGTTTATGTGGATTTAAGAGCACTATCATATGTGAAATGCAGTTCTTAGAGTGTATGTTTGCATATTTGCAGCAGATTACTGGATTAATGTTTTATGTATTTTTAGCGATGGATTAAACATGCATAGGATACTGTCCACTGCAGCCAATGCGGCGATACTAGAGTTATCAGATGGTCTTGACAGACTTCTATCGTGTTTCATGGATTAGCTGCATGCGTGTCTTTACTTGACCCCTATTTGTCACGGCCACGGGTGCTGGTCAGCAATCTAGCAAAAACTGTATTTTTTTGTATTTTGTTAATATAACTCAAAAGGTCCTGCTCGTCACGCATCACCAGTTTTGCCCTGAAGATAACTTCTGTACGTGTTTGGTTATTGGTTTGGCATGGCAACAATCTATTTGATATATTTTAATATATTTTATTGCATATTAACTGTAATAAATTAAATAAATGGATTAAAACTTTGTGGATGTCTACCGGAAGTTAAGTTTGGGCATTGTTATTTCTTCCCGCTGAAACCGTCTTGTCAATAAAAAGTGTTTCTTTGACAATTACTAATAAAAAGGATATACTGACACAACAGTTGATGAAAACACATGGATAAACCATATGGTCAGAATACAAGCGCCATATATAAACAACTAGATGCTGCATTAAGCATCTGTTTCGTCCGCCATATTGCCACAGTGCATGAAAACATATTGTTGTGTAAACGCAAACATTATATCTGCTACACTAACATATGACAACAATGAAAGGTTATCCTATTTTTCTTTTATGCCAAAAATAAATAAAAAAATGCACCCCAAAATATTGTCCTAACAAACCATACACCAATAGAAATATGATTTATTCTGCTTTCAGATTATGTAAAAATCTCAAAATGGACCCTTAGGCTGGTTTTGTTGTTCAGGGTCACATATAACGTTATCTATGACGATCACCACCAGATCACAGCCTACAGCCTTAATCGCTTTAATACAACAGCTGGAGACGCTTATTCTCTTTCTCTCTCAATTTCACCTTTATCTAGAGAATGACATCAAAACAAGACTGAGATTCTCAGTTCAGAGTATTTAAAAATACTGTGTTGGTCCAAACCACGGTTGGGTAAAATATAGACAAACATATTGTTTAAAAATAACCTAAAAAACAGCATTTGCATGTTAAAAGAAACTAGCCTAGCATTTCTTTCAGAGTTAAAGTGATAGCTCACCCAAAAATGTAAATTCTGTCATGAATTACTCACTCTCGAGTTGTTCCAAATCTGTATAAATGCCTTTGTTTGATTAAACACAGAGAAAGATATTTGAAAGAATGCTTGTGACCAAACAGTAGGTGGACCCCATTGACTACCATAGTAGGAAAAATATCACTATCACTTTAAGAGCCCACAGATCCAAGCATTTAATAAATCTGTGAATTTAACGATTTTCTAGACCTATCAAATGATTTTTGTCGTGGATGCTGAAAAATCTAACCGGTAAATCTACTTATACCAATTACTGTATTAAATTTGTAATATTATACACTGTATTTAAATCTCATATTCCGAATAGATCTCATTGCGTGTCCTACGGTTCCCCCTAGTGGTGTGAAGCGTTAAAAACATAACGAACTCAATATTGTTCAATAAACAAACACTTTGAACTTCACCCATGGCACTGCCCCTTGCTTCATATTTAATTGAAGAAAAACATCTCGGGTCATAAATGTTCTTTCATAGAAAATAAACCAATTGCAATACTACAAATTATTCAACTGTAACATGATTCACAGGGTTACAGTAAATGTACATTTATACAAAATCCAGAGACTCCTGCTCGACTCACAGTGGTCATGGCGGACAGTGTGTGCGTATGACGGGTTTACACCAATGAATGTGTGCAGAACATTGTGGTCCAATCCACAGTCGTATATTCATAGCACAAAAAACGGGCTGGAAGAGAAAGAATTCTGACAGAGTGCAATTTAAAATATATAATAACAAAACAAAGAAATAGGATATACATGAGTTTATATATATATATAATATATATTAACATATTTACATATTATTCATCCAACCTTTTCATTATCATTCTCTGTGCATTGCGGTAATGACACAGCTTTTGGTTATTTTTGTATTAATTCCCTTTTGGGTCTGGTACTGTATGATGCAGGGCCATTTCAATTCAATCAAAACACGAATAAGAAATTATGCTGCTTACAAAATATTGTACTTTCAATGTGTATGGGTTACATATAAAAAGCTGCTCAGCACTTTTAAAAGATGCACAATTCAAACAAATTAAAACACAGAATACAGAGATGGATCTTTACATCAATACAGTGGCAAATAATGAAAGTTATTACTAGTTTGCGCAAAGCTTTACAAAGTCAAGCAGTGGCTTGTTTCAGTTCAAACACGAAAGTGAAACCAGACAGGAAAACGCAATGTGATCAGAGAGGAATAAAAGCAATAGTCTGTAAAAAAAGTTAGTGTTAGTGCTGAGAGAGATTAAAAGAAATACCTAAGCTAGACATGAATGGAATGTATTAAGAACATATGGACAAGAGTTTCTCTATACAAGTGTTTTGATGTGGAAGACCAGTCAACAAGCTAAAGGGAAGCAGATTTACTTTGAGAGAGATGATGTCACAGTGTTCAAGTGTCAACTCAACATCGGGGTGCAATTTACTGTATATACTGGAGGAAAAACGCAAACGTGTATTCTGTGAAGTACTTGATATCAATGCTTAATGGCTTAAAAATGGTTCCATTTGTAAAAATTCCTGGCAGCGTGATCAGTGAGGACTGTTCAAAAGATTACATTTAGAATGACTCATTCTTTCGTTTCATAAGCTGCCATTTTGTGTGTAAAGCAAGTAATACGATTAAAGAGCAAAACATACCTAAGTATATATGTACACATATTATATCTATATGCATGTATGTATACATACAGATATAAATATAAGAAACGATCAAAACATTACGGAAAAGATATGTTGACAAATGAATATTCATCTGCTAACTAAGTTACACGTACTAACAGTGGGATAGAAAGTAACGTCAGTAAACATCAAAGTGAAATCCGGTCTGCACCTGTTGAATTCTGTCGGCAGGCTCTGGAAGATAAGAATATGACCTCTGATATGCGTGCATGACAAGAACATTGCACTACATGATTAGATGAGCAACTGCTATGACGTGATGTTAAAAAGTACAAAACAAATAAATAAACCTTATGATGAAAATAAAAAAATTCATCACAATATCTTATACAAAAACATATACTGAACCAGTATTGGTCTATTCACACAGCTGAATGTCTGTAATAGTCTTCATATTGGCTTGTACCGCCAGCTCAAGATCCGTTATATGGATCATTGCTCATCATACATGAGGATCACACATGCATAATTGATTTTTCCTTTCATCTGCGCTGTTTGTCAACAGTCCATTTCAAAAGCACCATTGGGACATTATTAAGTTATGAATGGGGTTTAGATTCCAACTATATCATATGAGAAAAAGGGGAAATATGCTCCAAATATAATTTTGTAAAATCACTAGGCTTACAGAGACAGATTCAGCCACAAAAAAATAAATAAATATGAAAAACAAACTACAACGAAATACCATGAAAAATATGTGATAGTGGCTACATTTACATGCATAATCCATCCCTGTTATTCTGGTATTATTACTTTCCAATAAAGATTTACAAACTAAAGGAACAACATTTTTAAAGGGATCATCCAAAAACTACACTTCTTTTACCATTTACTCACCCTCATATCATTTCAAACCTGTATGACTTTCTTTTCTCTGCAGAACACAAAAGAAGATATTTTGAAGAACGTCAGTAACCAAACAACATTGGCCCACACTGGCTTCTATTGTATGGGCACAAAACCAATGACTCAAAATGTCGTCTTTTATGTTTTTGCCGAGACTGCTGTTTTACAGCCAGGTTTGCTCCATAAATTGTATTTTTCTTCTTCAATGGTTCGTATAGATTCTATAAATAAATACTTGGAGCATAGATTACTTTGTAGAAAAGTTCTTGGGTTTCAGCAAACAACTAAATAGGTAACAAGACATTTCGCATATATGTTCAATTAAAAACAGTGCATCTCATTTGAATGAACTATCAGATAATACTGGAATATAAGCTTGCATGTAAACGCAGCCAGATTGACATTTATGAATAACTGTTCAATGCTTGGAAAAACTGGCCATTGGAAAGACTTCAGCTTGCCTATAGTGTGCTGGTGGTTTACGGAGAACATGGTGTGCAAGAAAGCTTTGTGGGATCGCTTCTTTCCCTTTTGGACACCTGTTCTTGATCCTCCCCAGAGAAAGAGACTACTGTTGGACACGTGAAGTGTCCTTCTGAGGAGAACCGGTTTGAGGGTCCCGTGCGTACAGACCGGTCCCAACCTCCACTCGGAAGAGTCAAACCTCCACAGACTGGATCTGGTTCATTTGCGCCCGCATCATCTGAATGCTGTTAAGAATCTTTTTCTGGTGGCCGGCTAATGTCACTCCCACCCTCAGGATATCACTGTAAGGACAGACAGAGGACATTAGAGAATCAACGGCGTAATGTCAAAGTGAGCAGACAAGACTATCTGATTTATAGTAACAGGGTTCCGGTGCCTGGAGCATCTGGTCCTGTAATTCAGTAATGAAATGAACAACAGGAAGACAATGAAAACATACTCCATGGTCATTTGAGATGCAGCTTCAAAGGTGGTGAGGTCTTCATTGGCAAAGTTCTCCTTGTACTGGCCCATTTTGATGGCATCTAGCCACTCGTCTACTGTGCTGAAGCTGGAGAAGTCCGGTGTGCTGCGGTCCAGCAGAGGTAGATGAATACTATGAAGCACACAAAGAAACAGCATCACTATGAGGATGAGATCATAGTAGTAGACTATAATGTTTAAACATGAATATGAACTTGTTCTCTTTGCAGTATTTAATATCTGAAAACATTACATCATTTTAGTTATTTTGATCAATTGTATAAAGAATATTTTCATTTGAAATTTGGGGAAAAAATGTCAAAAAAGATTATTTTACTACATTTTACTAACACATACCTAGTAATTTCAAATTTATGTAATGCAGTTCTAACCTGTGCTGAATTTACCTCAATTTTCCTCAAAATAAAACATCTTACCCTGAAGAGAGCGGGGTGGTGACCTTCAGGCTCCCAGGATTACGGATCATCTTATCCAGGGTGTTAACAACCTGACTGAATTTGGGACGGTTGTTTCTGTCCTTCTGCCAGCAGTCCAGCATTAGCTGGTGCAGTGCATTAGGACAGTCCATAGGAGAAGGTAATCTATAATCCTGATCGATTGCATTTATTACCTGAAGTGTAAAAAATGACCAGATAACACATTATGCTCAACATCACCAAGTGACAACAACTGTTTAAAGCCATAGTAAACTAAATGCTTTTCTATGGGCCAACAGTGTTCATGCATCACTTGCCCACTAGGGGGCAACCTAACCAAACTCTTCACGAACACGGCTTACGCTGATCTTAAAAACAGTGACCTTAAAATGCATATTTACACAATCTAGTATATATTTCATACGTCTTGATTGCTCATGTCCCAATACGGCCTCTCTCCATATGACATGACCTCCCACATCACAATGCCATAGCTCCACACATCACTGGAGGAGGTGAACTTCCTGTACTGGATGGCTTCGGGAGCTGTCCATCGTATTGGAATTTTTCCTCCCTGCATGGATGCTAAATTTAGTTAGCGAGTACAGGAACTGAACACGCGATGCATTAATGTTAAGTCTTGAGCAAGCATGCATTGGGTCATGTATTAAACATGCTCACCAGAGCGCTTGTGTATGTGGGATCGGATGTGTCATCTTCCAGAAAGCGAGAGAGCCCGAAGTCGGATACTTTGCAGACTAGATTGCTGTTAACCAGGATGTTGCGAGCAGCCAGATCGCGATGTACATAATTCATGTCGCAGAGATACTTCATGCCAGCTGCGATGCCGCGCAGCATGCCCACCAACTGAATTACTGTGAACTGGCCATCATTTTGCTAAGAGAGAAAGACACACAAAACTGATGTATCATATATACATATGCACATAGGTGCGTACATGGATGTGTAGTTTCTAACATTGCCAAATTAAGTCTGTGAGCTTGTGTCAGTCCTGTGGCAAAGCATCTGGACCTGACCCAATGGGACCCAGGTTCACCTTAAAAGGATAGTTCACTCCTCCCAAAAATGGATTCACCCTCACATTGTTCAAAACCTGTATATAAAATATATAACTTTTCTGTGAGTTACGAAAGAAAAGAATTTTAGAATGTCCTAGTGACCAATGGGGGTCCAATGTGTTTGATTACCAACATTCTTCAAATAGAATGAAGAAAGTCATGGAATAGTTTGGAATAACATAAGAGTGGTAACAATTTTTGGCTGAACTTGAAATATATAGGCATTTTTATATCCGTCACCTACTCGAAGGAATGAGTCCAGCGATCCGTTCTCCATAAATTCCGTTATGATCATAACCGGGGTGCTCTTCGTCACCACTCCCTCCAGGTGAATGATGTTGGGATGGTCAAACTGGCCCATGATGCTGGCTTCACTCAGGAAGTCCCGTCGCTGCTTCTCAGTGTAACCTGATTTCAGAGTCTTAATGGCCACCAGAGTCTCCCTCTTCCCAGGAAGTCTGAGATTCCCACTGCATACCTCTCCAAACTCACCTAACAGACAAAAACAAAACATGCACACTAGTCGATTACAGCTGTAATGATATTTAACATGGAACTCATATAGCTGTAAGTAAATACATAAGCAGTCTAGTTTACTAAAGGTTGTGAATCCTTTCATATAATTGTAAAACAGTTCCAGGCTTTAGAAAAATGTGCTTGTGTGCACTAAAATATTTCTACTTGTTGTGATTCTTACCTGCACCAATAACTTGCTCGATCTTCACGCAGGACATGTCTATTTCTTTGGCGAATTCGCGCACTGCCTCATTGGGGTCCTCATATGTAAAAGGATCAATGTAGATCTTCATTCCTGGAGACACTTGGAAAGAGAAACAGAAGCTGCAGTTTATGCAACAAAAGTAAATAAGCTAAACTTTAATAATTATATGACCATTTACTCACCCTCATGTCATTTCAAACCTGTGTGACACAAAGAAGATATTTTGAAGAATGTTGGGAACCAAACAACACTTGCTACCATTGACAAAAAAAAAACACTGAGACATTTCTCAAAATATCTTCTTTTGTGTTCCACAGAAGAGAAAGTCATATACAGGCTTTAAACAACAAGTGGGTGACTAAACAATGACAGAACTTATTTCTCCTTAAGAAAAACAGTGAAAAACAATTATATCTAAAACTGAATTATATCTATAATGCTACAATGACTTGACAGAAAGAAAGGGGGAATTTAATGTAAACAAACAAATAACCCATCTAACAGGGAACATTCTCAGAACATTCTCTAAAAGTTTTCTCAATATTATTAAAACCCCCCACAATTAATTGCAGTAATGTTATTACAACATTTTGCCAACATTATAAATATACTAAATATTCCGAAACATTAGCATAATTGTTTTTTCATCCATAGTGTGCTGAGAACGTTACATCATTAAAAACACGTCATGACATAAAGTAGTCATACAACATTCTCATCATTTGTAACATCATTTGTGTACTTTTTCTTGACATAAACTTGTGCATTAAACAACATGATGACCTATTTTAATGCACTCAATATTAAAATGATAAAAACTTTTATTTATAATAGAATCATAATTGCATGTATTAAAGTATTATTATTATTACAATTGTTGTTATTAGAAAGAACACGGTCATTTTCAGATTATCTGGTATTTAGATTTTAGCTGGTTTTATAGCATTTTAAAAAACAACTGAATTATTTGAGAATGTTGTGACCAACATGACACAGAATATTATAAGTCATAAGTCTGTTCATAGCAAACACAGTAAATAAGAGTAGAATTCAGAGCATGCGTCACGTGAGTGATTTACCTGCTGAGAGAGAGGACATGAAACAGAAATTATTGATGCTTTCTGTGTGTATGTAGATGCTGAGGAATCTTAAGTGCACATTCTGCCATTGCCATATGGACCCGTTGCATTATAATGTAGTTGAAAGCTTGGTGTCGGTGTATGGTAAACATGTTTAAATTGTGACTGATGCATTCCGGTGTTGTGCTGCGGTTTTATATGTGTTTACAAGTCTGCTCTTCTGATTTAATGACTGGAGTGTCTTGTTTAATAAGAGCCGAGGAAATATTATAAGCAGGAATTCAAGCAGTCATTCTGATCTACTGTACTGACGTGTTTATCATGGGTGGGAGAAGAGAGGTTAGGTGAGGTATTAAATGGTTACTCACTGTGGCCGCTGGTGTAATGCTGAAGTTTGTCTGTGTATTCTGAATCTGTTCTGTCGCTGCCTCTGCTGATGAGTCACACAGACAAATAAGATTATTTCATTATTTTAATTCTTTATCTTGTATGTTAGTTTGAGAAAAACGAAATAAATCTGTGGCTTTACTAATATTTTGTATATTCCCGGATTATCGACAGACTTACCGATTACAGACGATAATGAGCACAACCACAGCGATGAGAAAAACAACGCCAGCAGCAGCTGAGCCAATAATAAGAGGCAGTTTTTCCTGCAGGCTGGAGTTATATTCCTCTTCAGACACAAAGTGTAGACACAGAATCAGGTCAGAAAGATTTTACATAGACAAAAACAAAAAACATACACACTTTTTTCTCTCTTTTAGCTGTTTTAGCTTTTTTAAAGTGCATAAAAGCAGTCGAATGCATCCAGCTTTATAGAATAACTTCAATAAAGAACATGTGCATCACTTTCTAAAGAAAAATAACTTAGTTTAAACATAGAGATGAACTCTCATTTCGGGGAAATTTAGCACAGAAAAATCTATCAAGGTAAATGATGGCAGATACACAAGCTGTCATAATTTGCATTGACATAAATTCTTCAATTGGATTGGTCGACACGTTTTAGGGTGGTGTTCCTTTACAAAGTTACATAAACAGTAATTCACACATTCACAAAATTATTTCCATTCAATATTCAATTTATGAGCATTCCACAGATTCCTTTACATTAGTGCCCACTAAACCCAAATCTAAGTGTCCAAGTGCTGTCAAATTTATCTTTTTCATTTTGCTCACAAGCGAGCATTCCAAGTAAATATGGCTAAACTGGGAATGAGGAGCATGCTGCGATGACTTGGCCAACGAAACATGTTTCTGGCTTTGCCCTTGGCACACTGATCTCTAGTCAATGCCATTTCCAAACAGAAAAGCAGTTTGTGCCAGAATAAGGCACCCGGTCAAACCAACTGGTAAAACTTTCAGTAAATTACAGAACGTACCTTGCATCAATTTTTTAATACATAAGGATATTTAGGGTGGCAGAGTAAGGTGTAGAAAGTCTCTTAGTCAGATACCTTCAGTCATTGTTTGGAAGTACATCTTTCCACTGAAGCGCCCGAAGCCGGCGACTGTGCGGGCCCGCACCTGGAACACGTAGATGCTTCCTTGCTTTAGGCCCCGGATAACAGCTGTGTTAGTCTGACTCCGCAAAAGAGAGGAGTTTGACTCGGCCGTGCTCTGAATCAGAAAATGTACAATAAATAACTCAAAACTAAACAATAAAATGGCACTTATTTTAAAAGATAGCTGAACAAGGTAAACAAAATAATGAAATAAAATATCATTTTTTAAAGATATTATTATGTAATTTACCTTCTCATAATATTGCAGTTCATAATCTAAAATGACTCCATTGGGCTGGTCGGGTTGGGACCAGGACAATGTTATACTATCCACAGTCCGACTGACCTGATGCATGATGGACACAACAGATGGAGCTGTAGAGAGGAATAACATGAGAAATAAATACAGCAGTTCATTTGAGAATTAGCTTATAATACAGACAATATACAGTCAAAATAAAGCATCGTGTTTGTAAGACCATAACCATTTTAGAGCGGTCTTAGTTTACATAATGCAGAAAGATAGTTCACTGATTTTCCACTGACTTCTGGAAGGCACGGCAACGGCAAACAAATTTCCCATAATGCACGACAGGTTCACCCTGTATCAGTGTCTGTTTCTGCAGCTTGGGCTTACAAACTTGCTGGCTTTCACACAAAACTCAATGTTTTCTGGCATCAGTGTAGTTTTGGGGTATAGAGGAGCCATTATATCATCTACAGCTCCAGGCTGACTCTAGAAAGCCTTGTAACACTTCATTATCATTTACTAGCTCAAAGAAGCGGAGACAAGTGTGAAAGCTGGCAAACACTACGGCTGGTGGTGAAGCTGCACTCGCGGTTTAAAGATCAAACAAATTATGTGGTCTTAAAGCCAGTCGGTGCCGTAAACATGCTTTAACCGCAGCTGTAGTGGACAGAAGAGGACATGAGGTTTGCTCCTGGCACACTCCATTTCTTTGAGGGATGAAAAGTGATTTTGTTATGAGTCACACTCTGTATTTTAGTACTTTAAAAAAGAATGAAAAGAAAATTGTGCTCGTTCACGTGTTAAGATGTATGAAAGAGGTAACAGAGAGGATATTTATAACTGAAAAAATTGATGGTTTATTGTCTGTAGAGTACTTTTAGAGCACCTGCTGATCAGAGCACATGAAATACATCTTAGTCTCACTGTAAACTTAAATCTTCAAACTTTATTTTTCCATGTGTTTTCAAAGAACTGAACGAGCCCTTTGATTTGATTTACAGCATTGAATTGGACAATGCTGCGAGAGGATGATGGGATTGTCGAGAGCCATGTGTGCTGATGTGTACATTGGAGAGATCTATCTAAACAAAGGCTAGAAATGACAGATGAGATTAGACCAGCGCTTCAAAAAGAGGATGAACCATTTCAAACAATTACAAAACTCAATTTGTCAGACACGTGTAACACTTTAACCCCCATTAATTGCAAATTAAAATGTTGAACTCTACTGACAGTGTTGCATTCTGGGTCATGACCAGCATGAGATCTGTGCATGCAGAACCTCACAGAAAGCTTGGCAGATTTATAAAAATGTGGAGAACAAATCACTCACAGAGTTCACAAAGGTCCCTCCTTTCATTTGTGTGGTTATTAAATATTTTGGTGAATGCGTTCAGCTGCAGATAAAACTTATCATTTAAATCCAGATTTTCCCCAAAATACACGTAGAGAACACAAAATAAAAGATTCATCTCATGTCATTCAAACCCTGTATGACTTTCTTTTTTCTGGAACACAAAAGAAGATACATAAGAAGTGGTTTTGTGTCCATACAATGGAAGCAATGGGGGCCAGTGTTGTTTAGGTACAACTGTTCTTAAAAATATCTTATTTTGTGTTCTGCAGAAGAAAGAATGACAAACCAAAATTCATGTTCGAACTTTCTTATTTGATTTGTTTAAAAAGCAGCATCCAAGAAAAAAACTATACATTTTTTCCACTATAGTCAAAATCATTCTTGCAAGATCTAGAAAATTCCACTTGATATGACTTGATAAAACTCTATACAAACTAAAGTTCATTAGACCAAATATGGCTGCAATAATGTTACATCAGCCCTTGAATCATCTGATTGCTTCAAACAAACACCACATCTTGTTTAAAGGGATGCAGTTTCTAATGCTGAAGAGCAGAAACCTCAGAACGTCTGGAAGGAGTCCACCACAGGTATGCAGTTATAAAGTCAAGAGAGCCATTATTTGATGAGGTGATCGCTTTTCTAAACAGTAAGAGCTACTTCATCATTCGCCTGCTCTCTTTCACTGCCATTTATGAGAAACACAAGCAGTGCTCGCTCTCTGACAAAAATATAAATTCTGATGTCCTTGTGGTATTCTGGAGGAGAATATGAGAAACTGATTATGAGTTTCCATCTGAAAAGGATGTCAGAATCACTCTTCTTTGAAAGAATTTCCACTGTGGCAAATGGGAAAGCAATTTCCTATCTGATCACAGCGTAGAACAATGTAAATGGATTTGAAAACATTCATGTGAAGCGTGCCTACATACCCTACAGTCATGTTTCCAAATTAGTTTTTTTCTGAAGGTTTTTATGATATTTGGTATACAAAAGTTATTCTAAACAGATCCACAAGCCAAACATCCAAACATAAAGATTTAAAATGAAACACTATACCCCGATATTCTTATACTGTTTTCGCGTATTTACTTTTAGGAGTGTTCCTAACTTGATATGGGCACATCATGTATTCTATTAAAATCTCTAATCCGTATGTTTCCCAGACCAACATTATTAATAAATTCTTGAGAATAAGACGACATCTATAGTTCCCGAGGGCTGTGTAAATCCACTGACTCCCGAGCTCACGTCTGGGCTTTGACTGACCAGCAGGTTCTGGTATTGTCCCTCTCTCTCTTTGTGTGGGTGTGGTGAGTTATGTCTTCTAATGGCAGCAGAAAGGCGGTAATGTGGACTGACAGGCTCACCGGTGGAGCCCCAGCCTGCAGTGATAGGGCCAGCGAGTTCACTGCAGCACAGCCAGGGGCACGGCTCTCATTAAAATGCTCTATTAAACACTATTATGTTCCTTTTGAACCGACTCTTTTTTACTGACATTTAAAATCCCCGAACAGCACAATATGATAAAAGCTGTGGAGTGACTTTCAGATCTCGGATTAAAACCAGGGAATATGGGAAACTTGATCAGATGGAGCTAAAAAGATGCCAACACATCAGTTTCTTGATAGAAAAGTATAAAACAAAAGATACATGGATCAGCTTTCTGGAAAAAATACCAGGCAAAATTCCTTAAAAAAAGAAACAGGGAACACGGGGGAAGCCGTACCTGCTTTTAGCACTACTGCTTATTTATACATGTTGTCAGACACTAAAACAATGTGTTTCTTAAAGTATAACCTTTTTGTAAAAACAAACACACTTAAAAACACTTAAAGGACCAGTCAGTGAAATTTAGTGGCATCTAGCGGTGATGTTGCGAATTGCAACCAACAGCACAATGCACCGCTCGCCCCTCCCTTTCAAAGCACTATGGTGGCTGACACACGACTAAGACACGTTTTTGCATCTTTGCTGAAGGAGATAACATATTTTGTGAAACGCGCTCTGTAGAGCAGTTTGTCCGTTTAGGGATACTGTAAAAACAACATGATGAAATAGAAATAGCTAATTCTAAGATAAAAAAAAAACCATAACGCTTCATTATGTAAGGTCTTTATACATCACTGAAGACATAGTTACGTATATTATATTCCATTTCTGTCAATAGAGCCTCCTTAATATTACTACACACTGGTTCTTTAAAATTAAGGTCAAGTCCAACATCCAGTGAGTAGAAACTTGTGTCTCATAAATAGTGTTTACTGTTCTCTTACCAGCCTGGTTTGTGGTGATGTTTACGGAGGCAAACTGAGGTGAGAAGGGACTCTGGTCAGAAACTCCATTCACAGCCTGGATCTCAAAAGTGTACTGAGTGTGGGCCAGCAGGTCGCTAATATGGACCCGGGGCTCGGTCAGGCCCAGCTGCCGGGGCACGAACTGCACGTTGTCGCCGCAGCGGGTGCAGGCCCCTCGACCAGAGCCGCAGCTCTTGCAGATGATGTTGTAGACCACGTCTTCACGTCCACCGCTGTCTTTAGGAGATTCCCACTCCAGACGCAGAGAGGTCTCGTTCACACTGGAGATCACGTTCTTGGGTGCTGAGGGTACGGCTGTGGAAAACCAAACTGATTCATGACTTCATAAAATCAAGCCTAGGAGGAGTTTCTGGGGTTGTTTGGGGTTGATTTTAGTGATAACACAGGCTTACAAAGATTAACCCAAGTAGATATATGTTTTGTGGTATTGCTAACCACAAAGAAGTATATTTGGAAGATTGTTTGTAACCAAACAGCTCTGGGGCACTATTGACTGCCACAGTAGGAAAAAACTCATATTTTTTGTGTTCTGCAAAAGAAAGGAAGTCATACACATTGTGAATGACATAAGGGTGAATAAATAATGGGAGAATTTATATTTTTGGGTGAACTAAGCTGAGGTAAGGTCACAGAGTAAAATAACCTCAGATAACCTCAACTAGCAAACTGAGATCACATAATTACAGATTTTTTACAGGAGAGGAGACTAAACACTGGGGACTGTAATCCAATTCATGCAATATGAAACCATATAAACCAACTTTCCATGTATCTTTGCCCTGTGCAGTTTGCCTAGCTGCTGAATTAAGCTCATTCTAAGTACCTAGTGCTTTCACGTCTTTACGATCCGATTCTCGCTTATTCATTAGCCTATTATCACAGTTCCCTTAAAAAGAGTCTGGATCAAAGTCATCTCCGCTTTCTAACAAGCCACATTAAAGTAATAATTTCATAATGGAAATGACAAGGGATGAAAGAAGAAGTGCTTCATTGTAATGTAAAACACGAGTGAAGGATAAGTACTTTCTCCTCCCTCTAATCTGGACACAGTGAGGCAGCTAGGAGTGCTGACAATGTCGAACACTTCTCTACCATTCAACACCCCACCCGTCCCTACAGAATAGAGCATTATGCAAATTTCAATGGGACGTTTTCTTGCTGTTCCGCAAGTTACCCACTCATTTTCATACTTAACGGAACCCTCTGAAAGGACAAGCACATACAAAAAGGGAACATCACAAAAACACCTCCCAACATGCCAAAGAACGCTCAATATGAACCTCTTGAGCGCTTCATGTTTCTGTGAGATCTGAAGATGGTTGAAATTGCAAGTTACAATAAAACACTACAAATTGCATAAAATGGAGTGAAGAATGACATACTGGTGCAGGGCATCTGAAGAGGGTCAGAATCCGTTCGGTAGTATCCGTTGCGGCAGACGCAGTTGATGGCCCCCTCGTTGGTGGTGCGGCTGTTGATCGGACACTGGAGACATGGCTGGTCCCCTTGTACCACTTTGAAAAATCCAGAAGGACATGCTGTAAATGGAAAGGTAGAGAGAGACCTCAATATAGACGGTTTCATGGGACGCACGCACTTGGCCCGAAGTTAACCTTCGGTCTGTGTTTGTTTATTGTTTTTGCTAGTGGCTAATAATATAACTATTTTTATTTTATTTTATTGATATTATATTGTATAATTATAGTATTAAATAAACAATTTGTTGAATGGGTCGTGCAACTTTGTCTTATTTAACTTTAGCCAAGTAACTGTTCTTTTACTAATAACCCAAAATAATACTGCTAGACATACTTTAAACTTGCTAGCTAATGTCATTTACTTCTTTGTGGATGTGTACCGGAAGTTAAGTTTGGGCCACAAAAGCGTATAGCGCAGTAACGTTTATTTATGTTGTTGCTTTGAAACCATCAATAAAGCAACCATCTATATATTCCTGTTTGGGAAAAATGGAAAGAAAGCAACTGAAAGCCATCATGATGAATTCTGATTGGCCTCCAGTGCAGTTTCGGAGCTTGGTCTCGCGCTGATAATCTTTTGTTTGGCACACAAAGAGCAGAACAGCACTCATATATCTGTGGAATATACTGACAAAGACCTTGTTAAATTACAGCACAGCTTTTTCCTGCTCCCGAGTCAGAATGCAAATGTGCTAGCGCTATTCTGAAGCAATTCATTTGTAAATTAAGGATTTTATTATTTTGGAACGCTTTGTTTTAATCACGTCTGAACTGGATGCTGAACAGGACATGTTGGGATTCTTACTACTCTAAAATCTGTTTACCAGAAAGAGAAAGTCTGAATAATGTATATACACTTTATTGTCTGTTGGTGTGAATGCTAATACGGCTATTGTTTATAGTTAGCGTTCTTCATGTGAAAGAGCTTTGACTCCAATAAGGACTTTACAACCAACTACATAAGCCTGCTATGTGCTCGCAGAATGAAATGTAATGTCAGATTCAGTCAGCGTGTTCGACAACATGAAATTTCTCCTAATCTCTTTGACACAGACTGAAAAACAGCAATCTTTACTTGCTTACAACACATTCATCAACAGCTGTCACGTCTGCCCCCCTGGCCAAAATAAACCCGTGTTCATAATACAACTCATTTGTACCGCACAGAAACAGCGGCTGAAATAAATCAAACACTGAGAGTAAATGAAATATGTGTCACGTATCATCTGTAGGTGAAAACCTATCAACACTTCCTAAGAACATTGTGTGTGCTGGAAGTACAATAAAACCCATTCTATTAGCCTAATATCCCAAATGGCTTTGACAGTAAAACATTACTCTTGGCTGCGTCTCTCGGTCTATGATTGATGACAGAACATTTACTTTCTGCCAGAAGGAATATAAGGCCTCCACGCTCACACATCACAGTGGGTTTGAGGAGTGGAAGCACTGAATGAGGTGTTGGTTACAGTTCAATGAGACAGAGTGGGTGTGAGTGACAGTGTACAGAAGTGGAATTAAATCTGTGGTACCACAGGGCTCCACAATAGAAAGCGTAAGGGAGAGAAAGACAGCAGCACAATATCCTGGCGACACATAAGACACATGCCGAGTTTTGTACATGACTGGAGTATTAAAGTAAGTGTTAATGGAAATCTGGGAGAAATGACTAAAGACCTTTTTGGCATTCTGTTTTTTTTTTATCGTAGAAATGTCCATTTATCTTCATTGCTGTGAACAGCTGTGTTTTTATGAGGTACAATTTACAACAGGGAAACTATAAACACTTTATTGCCTGTTTTTTATCTTTTGGTAAAATATATTTTACACACTCATCAACTCAAATGTGTTTCAATGTTAAAATGCTTTGGTAAAACTTTACAATAAGGTTGTATTTGTTAACACTAGTTAATGCATTAGCCAACATGAACTAACAGTGTACAACACTTGTACAGCATTTATTTACCTTAGTTAATTTCAGAATTTACAAATACATTTTTTAAAATCAAAAGTTGTATCTGATAACATTAGTTAAAGGGATAGTTCACCCCAAAAAGTCTGTCATCATTAACTTACCCTCATGTCATTTCAAACCTGTATGACTTTCTGTTTTCTGCGGAAACAGAAATTTTGAAGAATGTTAGTAACAGAAAACCACTGGCACCCATTGACTTGCACTGGTTTTGTATCCATACAAAAGTAAATGGGGACCAGCAGTTTTTGGATCCCAACATTTTTCAAAATATCTTCTTTTTGTGTTCTGCAAAAGAAAGAAAGTCATACAGGTTTAAAATGGGTGAGTAAATGATGACAGAATGTTTTTTTTGGGGTGAACTATCCCTTTAATGCACCATAAATTAACATTACTAACTGTATTGACATTAACAAACATTAACAAAGAATAATAACTACATGCTAAAAACGTACAACTTACAAACTTACACATTTTAAAGCCTTATGTTAAAAAGCTCAGACTTTTTACAGCTTCATGAATCAATCGAATAAAACGATACGACTCCATCTGCACACACTTTGTGACTTCATAAACAGGCCGCTGAGCTCAAAAACATCACAGCGGTTGACAGTGAGGAAATAAAATCTGCAGGAGAGAAAACAGTCTTTTCTTCTCCCGACAATGCAGGGACACACACCCACAGGCTTGTTTGTACTGACACACATGGACTTAAATATAATTGCAGTCTTTTGTGAGCCCTATGCAAACTCCCTTCTGCAGTTTTCACGGCCAACGCTAAGCCACAGATGTGTCTGTACTCTCCCTGGCAATGCAGGAGGTGAGAAAGACGTTCATATCTATTAGAATTGCAGTGTCAACCTGCTGAACTCATCTCAGGATTCACACAGGGGAGTTCACTTATTTAATGCAGGTGAAGGACTAAACTCATCTGTGCTATACCGCCTGTCAACTCCACACCAAGGTGAACAAAGAATTGAAGGGGTTGCTATGGTAATGACTTCTTGCCTTGAACGTCCATGCTTTATAAAAACTTCAAAGGATTTTTTATGTATTTCAATATAAAATGGTTGCTGCATTTTTCACAAGTGTCTAAAACTTCATAGTACTAGTTTCCTGGACCTGTAGGTTATTCCAGGCATCTTGCAGAAGTTCTTTCTGTGTCACATTTACTGACACATATGGACCTGAAATATTCTTAAAGTGACATTTCAATCTCAAACAGCAAGACAGCATGAGATGAGCCAGACTGAAGCGGCCGAAGCGTTATGTTTTTGTTACCTTAGCTTAAAATAAGATATTTCTATCTACATACACCGCAGGTCCCCTTACATGGAATTCGTCATGTTGTTTCTACAGTAGCCCTAAACGGACAAACTGTTCTACAGAGGGCTTTTCATAAAAACGTTATCTCCTTTCACAAAGAAACGAAAACGTGATCACATGTTTGTTGTGTGTCAGCCACCGTAGTGCTTCGAAAGGGAGGGGCGAGCGGTGGAGTGAGCAATTCACAACCTCACCACTAGATGCCGCTAAAATCTCCACATTGCTCCTTTAATGGAGATTTAGATGTCCAGCAAATCCATTTTAGAGGTACTGAACCTTGTTCAGGAAACACAAGCAAAGCAACTTTAAGTAAATCATAAATACATTTGTACTTATTTCTAGAATGCACATACATGATAGCTTTAATACTTTTATAGCACTAGCTCAGCTTAAAAAAAAACCCAGTGGAAAGTAGCACAGGGGAATGTAAAAACGCATTCTGTGTGAACAGGCCCCTAATTCTCCTAAATACACAATTCTTACACCACTAAAGTCTTTTACTGTACATTCTTTTAGAACTGCAGCAACAGCTGTACTGTGTTCTAATGCTCACCACCTTGTTTTCATCATCCGACAACTTCATTAATTCCTATCAATGTGTGAGGGAATTCTCCCAGACTTTCATCACCACTCAGATTAATCTTGAATTCTTACGAGCCGGCCGGGATTACCCAGCAGGACAGGACAGAGCCTGGGAAGCACTAATACAGGAATCCTGCCCCTTCATGCTCAGAGAGCCAGTGTGGACGAGCGGTATCCGAGCTAGCAGTGAAATCCGAGAAGCGATATGGCAAAACATGCTTGAGATCGGAGCAGAAACCACAGAATAAAGGAAGCACTAGAGAGTAAAGTCATTAACAGGTTGTTTAATGCTTTTATTGTCGGCATCTAGAACCTGAATAATTACACGGCAAAGCCAGACCGAACTGAAGGACATTTAAAGTGTGCAGTCCAGCTAAAAGAAAACATCTAAAAAATCTAATTTAAATAACAAAGCTTTATTGAGTCTATGAAAAATGTGGGTTTGCCACAACATTGTCACAATATATGTTAGTCACCACAGATGCCTCGCCTCCAGATTACCTGCAAATGTGAAAAAACATTTTCCACTCGAGAGAGATTTTGTTTTATTCATTCAGAGTATTTGGTGTTAATATTTGAGTACTCACGCACGCCTCTGCCTTGGCTCTACAGGGAGCATTCTTCTGATGTCTGCCTCCATTGTGCCGTGACTGACATTGGAAATGTATTCGTTTCATTTAGAGCTGTAAATATTAATGGTGTCACCCCCATCTGCTAACCTCTACCTGAAACAAAGACCCCCGTGTACACAGAACAAGTTCGTATATGCGACGTCATGACACGCAGACCCGAGCTGACTGTGTGGTGTCAACATCATGCATCTATGATGTTCTGGGATTCTTTGTGTGAGCTTGTCAGCCGTATCTGAATATGTCACTCAGCAGCACTGTTGGGGAGAGAGCAAACAGAAGACGCACGGCACTGGTGAACAATGAAGCCCATCTCTCTTTAACAGACAGTGACGTGATGAGTGTTTCAGTATGGAATCTCTTATCAAGATCTTTTTGACAAGATCGTTTTGTACATGGGATATAAGGATAAAATAGTAATTTCCAGTTGATTTGTTAAATGGGTTGTGTCGAGTGATGGTTCTTCTACTGGTAACCCAAAATAATACTGGCAAGACATACTAGACTTATGTCATTTACTTGTTATTTATTTTGTCTGTTTATACTGCAGGGACTCTATTCTTTGCAGATGTGTACCAGAAGTTTGGGCCACAAAAGCGACAAAGATAAATAAGCTAACATTAAAACTTTCCTGAGTAATAAATCAATTTAGACTGGCTGCCTACTAAACCTCTTAATTGTTTGCATATAGTCAATAATGTTAATGGTGTCCTTTACACAAAAGAACCAGATAGACACATTAATCAAAGTACTCGGCATCCCTTGGGTCACCATCAAGTCAGACTATATAATAGGAATTGATAAAAAGCTTTAAAGCAAAACAAAGATACTGTTAGAGTTCATGGGTTCGTGATTTTATCATGCAAGTATGTATTTTTAACAGTTCTGCAGCATTAGTGAAAAGCGGAGGTGATGTCAAGGCTATAACATTGTATTGAAATGTGTCTCTTGTGTCAGCTTCCACAGCATCTAAGAGTTGAGCTTTATAGTGGTACTGCCTACACAAGGGCTGCATATTTGGACCAAGGTAAACATAAGGAAACTAATAAAAAAAAACATATGTCAGCATTTGTATGTGTATGGCTATACTTGCAGTATTTGTGGGATTTGAGTAGAAATGTAATATACAGGACATAAAAGTGATAAATGGGTGTTCATGTCCAAGACAGTAAACTAACATTAATGCTTGAGCTGTACATAAACATTTTTGGAGTGACTGTTGACAGCTTCTTTTAATATTTATAGCATCTTTAAGGCACGCCCGCATGGCAGAGGTGGTTAAAGTGATGATAGTTCACCCAAAAATGAAAATTCTGTCATCGTTTACTCGCCCCTTTGTCATTTTAAATCTGCATGACTTACTGTCTTCTCAAACACAAAAAGATATTTAAAAAAAAATTAGGTCAACTGTTGGTCCCCATTCACTTCTATTGTATGGACACAAAACCAATGCAAGTCAATGAGGACCAATGGTTTTTTGTTATCAACATTCTTCAAAATGTTCTTCAAAAAAGAAAGTCATACAGGTTTAAAATGACAAGAAGGGGAGTAAAAACGAATAATAGAATTTTCATTTTAGGATGAACTATCCCTTTAAATAAATTTAGCTTGAAAAATGCTTGACTATATTTTGTGTGTATTTTTTATTTAAAAATCAGCAAGTCCTTGCTCAGTCAGATAACAACAGATAAGAGAGAACAGATAACATCCCTGAAGGACATCAGAAGAGACGAGGACAGTTTTGCTTGTAACTTTTTCATGACGGGCTATTTTCAGAACATCAGATCCATCCATGGTCACATGAAATTTCAACGTATTTTCCGCTATATGGATACAATAAAAGCACTGTCGCTATGTGGCTTTAAACATGCTACAATATACCAGATGATTTCAATTAGCCATGAATTAAGTCCATCAATCATTTGCATTTCACACTGCATAATAAATGTGCATTTATGTGTTTGACAGACACTTTTATCCAAAGCAACAAACAGTGCATTCTAGCTATATACAGTATTTCATCTGCATATACATTTGCTAGGAATCAAAGCCATCAAACTCTATTGCCTTGTTGAGCTAGAAAAAGCTTATATGATATAATATGACTTTTCTATTTAAGTATTTTTCTAATCCCTGCTAAAAAACAATAGAAACAGTCACAGAAACCATCACATGGTTTCTATTAAAATACTATTATAAACCATTAGCTTTTTCCTTTAAAGGTGCAATGTGGACATTTTTGTGGCATCTAGCGGTGAGGTTGTGAATTGCAACCAGCGGCTCACTCCACCACTCACCCCTCCCTTTCGAAGCACTACGGTGGCTAACACAGGACAAAGATGTTGTTGCATTTTCGCTTCTTTGCCGAAGGAGATAACATATTTAAGAAACGTGTTCTGTGGAGCAGTGTGTCCGTTTAGGGCTACTGTAGAAACAACATGACGAATTCCATGTAAGGGGACCTGTGGTGTATGTAGGTAGAAATATCTCATTCTAAGGTAATAAAAACATAACTGTTCATTATGTAAGGTCTTTATACACCTCTGAAGGCAGTTACATATATTATATTGCATTTCTATCAATAGATCCTCATTAATATTACACACAGCACCTTTAAAACCATTACAAAAATCTTTTTTTGTAGTTTGTTTTGACCATTTTCTTAATAGGATTAATCTGCCAGATAACACCCCACCAAAAGAATCCATCACATACCAGTAGACGGGGTCCATTAAATCCAAAACAATTCCGAATATAACCATTAAATCCATTAAAATGTTCTATTGTGTCTTGAGTAAAATACAAATTAATACCTGACTATTCTATGTCTCTTATAACAATTATTCTACTGTGTGAGGCAAATTTATGGCAACCTAAAAATGGAAAGAATTTTGACTAACACGGCCAGAGCAGACAGTATAATTTTCTTGTCATGTTCGCTACATTTCCTCCTAATAATCATTTTTAAATGTCAACACCAGCATACTGTGTAAATGACAAACTTATTTCAGTAAAGTCAATGACTTTAGTACAGTACCTTCACTCAACAGGTTAAATACACTGATGAAAGATTTGACAAACAACACATAAAACACATCATTTTTATTCTTCTGCTTGAGAAGACGGATAAAACGCTTCTGTAAATCCCATCTGAATAGCAGCCATTGACCGATATTGGGATTCAGCCCCATTTCACAGCTGCACAAGGGAGACCTCAAATGCCCTATTTATTTCTGCCCCCTGCATGGGCCTTTTGTCACTCATTTAAGCAGGTGTGCCAGTGTGTGAGCACAGTCGATGATGGGCAGCCCATTTTATGGGCCATTTATGTCCCCATGTAGGTCAATTAGCCGCAGTTTGGCACGCTGGAGGCCTTTGGCTTTTCCAAATTACCTCTGCAACACCTCATCTTACACATAATCATCATTCCTAAAACCCATACAAAGAGCAAATTGTGCCAAGAGAAACATTACAACTTCAATGTATGGGCAAACACAAAAGGGAACAAAACCCTCCTTTATTTTATTTGCCTGGCCAGTGAAGGACTTATTTCATGGTGATTTGTGAGTACAGAAGCACTGACAGTCCTCGTTTCTGTGACATTGCCAGGCCGTTGGAGTGTGATGGATGAGCACTGGACTCCTGAAGGGCCTTTGATCAATGAGCCCCTCGTCAATGACGGCAGGACACCTGCTTCCCATCAAAGAGATGAGGACCAGACAGCTCTGGTGTGGACATCCAGCTCTCAGCATTGATTAACCCTGTGCTTTACTGGAGCATCATCTTTTACCACACTATAGGTTTTACGTCTCTTAAAACGACAAGGAACTGATTTGTGGACACATACTGTAGATATTGTATTGACATTTAGTGCATTTATACTGATGTACATTTAGCTATGGGGAACCGTTATAGCACAAACAAAACCTTGTCAACATTTTGATCGTAATGCAAAAAGCAACACAATCGGAGATCAAAAAAATTCAGACTTGCCCTTATCACAAGCGTAACATCTTTCGACACAAAGGTCACCTCAAAAACAGTTTGCCTCAATGCACAAACCAGTTCATGCAGATCACTTCAAAGCTTTTATAACTACCCAACTTATAGTCGCAAAACTTCCATCTAGAACATAACAGTATTTGAAATAGATCAAATGCATGCGTCAAGCCCTGAATCTTTGGAGTTTTGAAGATCAGAGTGATGAAATACTGTAAAAGATCAGATCTGATCAGGACAGATTTTTGATTTATGAACGTTCTTTACAGCAGAGAGAGAGATCAAAGAGCTGATGCAAGCCTGGCCTGCTAAGACAATCGATAACAATCATCATCACATGTGTAACAACCCACTGAGTCTACAGTCCCCAGTGAAACTCATCTGACCTTTTCCCAAAAAACATAAATGAACAAATGTCTGATCCTCATCACACAACAGATGTGTTCATCATGTGATAACATCATAATGATACAAATTCTCCTATGTAGACATAGATCAAGACAAAGAGACAGTGAGGAATTGGTTGGATAGATTTTCCACTTGCTGGCATGCTAATATAATGTTTGTGAGATTTGGAATGAGAAAACAATACAAACAAATCCTCATTAATCCAGTATATTACAGAAAATACAAAAGCTTTGGATTAGAGGCCATGCATGAACAGTACTTTATATTTTTATTAAAGCTTTTGCGTCTATATCCAGGAAGTGTAACATAACCTAAGCTTATAGCCTTGGGATGAGAGAAATGTCAGTCATATATACATAATAATAATTATGTTGATGGTGTATGCATATGTTACATATCCAATACATAAAAATGTATTCCTCATCTCATTTGTAATTCAAGCATGTCAACTAAAAATGTATTAACACGTTCTTGATGACTAGTGCTGGGATGTTGTCACAAAGACATAGAAAGTCAAAAATCAAAAAATGTTTTTTCAAGCAGTGTTTCTGTATGTCAGTGTTCTAAACCCTCATAAATTAGAACAATCTTACCTTATAGTTACATCTATATTATACAGTACGTGTAAGAACAAGTAAAAACAATAAAACCACATACTGTACAGTTACTGTACACTTAACAAGAGTGCTACAAAAGGTTCTCCACAACACACAACTGTTCCCCAAAGAACTAATTGCTTAAAGGTTCTTAAAATAATTATTCCTTTCATACTTTTTTATAGTGTTTTTTTTCATGTTAAAGGTTCTTTATGGAAAAGTTGTTTTATGGCATTGTGAAGCACCTTTATTTGAAGGAGCAATGTGGAGATTTTAGCGACATCTAGAAGTGAGGTTGCGAATTGCAACCAACGGCTCACTCCACCACTCGCCTCTCCTTCTGAAGCACTACGGTGGCTGACACAGGACAAAGATGTTGTCATTTATTTTGTGTTTTACTGAACTGTGTTAAAATGCTTTTAACAGGCTACGTAATTGAAGGTTTCACTGTGATCCTGCATGTACAACCTGATTTAGTTTCTATATTGTTGTACTATGGTCTCCTTCCATTCATCGCTTTGGTGGAACAAATTGAAATACATCCAGTGTCACAGGAACAAATAAGGTCGCAGATAAGCACTCTGCAGCAATGTACTGCTGTGATTGGATTAAAAAACTGCACCTCCATCAGATGTGCAGACAGACTCCGGTACTCTCCTTTACTGCCAAACTGAATCACATGCTCCGTATTAGAACCTCCCAGACCACACATGCCCAGTACAATATAACCGCTTTATTTTATTACGTATAGAGATGCATAACATTTCCTGTGCTGGGGTGGTGATGTCATTTGGTGATGATACTGAAGCAGCCTACTGTAGGTCATCTACTAGGAACTGACAGACTTTACCAATGTAAACCCCATGTGAATGATAGCCCATTACATCCCATCTGAACGCATTATCTAACTAATAACACATGAAACCAAAGCAATTACACATCTGCTGTATTAAATACATAAAGGTCTCTTTGAGAGATCAAAAGACAAGCACAACATTGCAGCAGCTTTGCAATTTCCTCAACGAATCAAAACTGAGTTTTAGATCTAAGGTACTACACTGTAAAAAATAAAACATTTTGGGTTAACTATAAAAAATAAGTAACTTGGCTGCCTTAAAATTATGAGTTTATTCAACTTAAAAATATTAGTTTATTAATTTCATGCAAACTTGCTATGTTAACAAATATTTTTAAGCTGAATTAATTTGAAATTTTAAGGCAGCAAGGTTACTTATTTTTTCATCATTACCGCTAATTGAGTGGTCAACATAACTGTAACAAATGCACATTGTTGCTTTCTGTAAGAATTATTGATTTTAGACCATAATACAACATACAATAGCAAAATCAGCCAACATTCATCTTGTTTAGAGACATGTAAGCAGGCTTGGCCGGAGGGGTTGGCCTCTGTCCAGCTTTGTACAGTAGAGGTAATTCATCAGCGGGCAACAATCGAATTTCACTATTTATAATCATTACATGTTAAGACAACTAGAGACTGCACCATGAGGATTATGTAATTACTTATAGACCAGTCAATAATATCCATCACTGGCTAGAGCACAAAACCACATTTGAACGGCAATGAAAGAGAAGAAATGCATCTCTACAGAAGAATGGGGAGGTGGACTAGATTAACTGAATTAGTACTACCACTTTAATTAGCTGAGGTGTGGGTGAGTGTCAGCCCTTAACTTTAGGGGCATTCCCGGAACTAGACACATGTACAGTAAGTGCTATTTCCCAAAAGTGTAGTCAAGACTTTTCAATAGTTTATCATCATGCAAAAATCAGGATTCACACAGTGTTCTAACTTAGCTTAGTGGTGTGACCTAAGACATGTTTCATGGTGAGATTTTATATACACATGACAAAGTTGTCAAAACTGTATTCACACGGGTCTGCGAAAACAGGAAAAAACGCTGTATTATGCATGTATCACCGGTGACACCGACCTATGGCAACAAGCCTACTGTTTATGTATACAAAATTCAACTTTAAGGTATGACTGTGTAGAATTTATATTGTCATTTATATTCTGTGACATTTCACAGGCCCCTCCCCTTGGGAAATCTCATTGGTCTAAAATCTCGCTCCACATAACACCACATAAATATAAGGCCTTATAGCAACCAGGATAAAACGTACCTAAAACTGACCTAAAGTGAGTAGTGCTACAGTATAGTGTACATGACCACAACCGAATTACACATTAAGCTTGCTATCAATTACACCACTATGTTCCTACTCCACTTTAATGAGCGTCGCAAATGCATATTTTCTTAAGAGACAGAAAATGGAACTCATAAATCCATTTGTCTATTATAGAGTCCTTCCTTAACAACCACAGGGGGATTCATTAGATGTGCTTGATTTTTGAATGGACTCGCCAGGGAGAGCAGCGTCTAAGCATCCGCCCCGCTCCCCCTGCACACTCCAAATTAGTCAATTAGGAGTGTCATTAAAGCGATGGCAGAGAGGAGGATTAGCACCAGGGGAAATAAAAGAGACGGCCTGCCTTGTGCTCGTCCAGGATATTGCCGATTTCCATCTATCAGCTGCTCCAGATGGGGGGATATTAGTAATTTAGATTCTGTCAACAGTACCCAGGAGAACTCTGCCAAAATCGTTCTCTCATCGCTGCCCCGCTCTCCTTGAACGTAATCATATCTGCCGAGTGCTGAGCGAGGGCACCTTTCTCTTCCCAAATCCTTCCATTCATTCGAACCCTTCCGAGCGGCATTGCAACTGACTGGGGAACTTCTATTCATTACTGCTCTCTTGTTCTCACGCACAGAGGGTTACCTCCTTGTCAACCAATATGAGAATAACTGCATCATCTCATGTTATTATAACAGTTTTAAGGGTCGGTACTTACACGTGCATGTAGTTTGAAATAACGCTGATTGTAACTGCTGCTCATGGATAGGAAGAGAGGAAGACACAATGGTCTGATGTCTTTCAACTGGCTTTCATAGGATGGAGTGGGAAGGCCAGTGAATGTTTTGTTCCTGCGGCACAGCTTTTAATAGTACTGTACCAATCTGATGTGTGTGTGTGTGTGTGTATGTGTGTTATCATTATGTCTTCCCTTTATGTCATTATGTAAATACTTACTAGCATATATTAATCTATATGTATTGTGCTATATTGAAGCGGTTTATTGCAAATCCATAATTGCTGGAGCACATGAAAAATAAAAAGTCTCACTTAGTATTTTTGTCTTGTTTTATAGTACAAATGCTTAATAATTCTTAAATCATGATACGTTTACTGGGGACGAAAAAATGATTTAATGAATATCTGCCAATGGGACAAAAACATTAAAAAGTAAATATCAAAATATATTATATTATTTACTTACATTTTAAGTATTTGTATAAAGTAAATACTTAATTTTATTTTATTATAATTTTTAAAGTATTATTTAAAAGTAATAAATAAGTTTTAAAAAATTATTGATTTAAACATAAAGTCGTCATTTTGACGCAAAACATTGCGTTCCTTGTAGGATTTTTTTCATGTCACTCCCCGAAAGTTCTTTGTGCAAATATCCCGCATTAGTTGAAAATGTTTAACTTGTGCGGAAAACAGGATTTATGCAAATTCAAAATATGATGCCAATTATATGGCCGGCCATTAATATACCTGAGCGAGTGTGCGCCCCGCCCAAGTAAATGCATTGTATGGGAAACGCTGTACGCTGAACACACCATTAATATCTTAGCTCACTTTGCTTTAAGTATTGTGATTTAGCAATGTTTAGTTATTTGTACTTTAAAACAAGAAAAAAAGGTATTTTTCACAGTGTATATGGCAAGTGCAATCAAGAACGTGATAAAATGTCAATGTACTGGATAAGTCATCAATAGCAGTTCGCTTTTGAAAGTTAGCATCACGCTTTTTGCAGACATTAAAACCATACCAGACAAAAACAAGTTTGGCAGATGCAAAAAGAAAATCAAATACTAACAACATTAAGTAAACAAAACTCACCTTTACACGTGGTCCCATTATCCACAGGCTCGTACCCTGCCTTGCACACACAGCGTCCGATGGGTACCAACCATTCCCCATCTCCATTACAATACAGTTTAATAGGAACATCTACTTCCTCTCCATTAGGTATACAAGTTCCCCTGGCCGACACCAGAGAGGTGCTCTCTGCCCCCGATAATGTCTCCTGAAAAATAGCCCCATTGCGAATAATTCGGGGGCACTTACGATAGAACACCTTCACAGCAATGAGTGACATGCAACCGCCGTAATCCTGGAAGGCCAAGTAAAAGCCATTACGAGACACAGGCCCGAAGCTTCGCACTTCCGTGTTGATCTTCATTACACGCCCGCCCAGATCAACCTGGGAGAAACTCTCATCGGCCGCAATGGTGTCCACCTTGATCCAAGGGTTCTCCATCCAGGCAGGATACACCTTGGTGGCTACATCAGAGTCAGATTCAAAGTAGTACAGATTAAAGGTCTCTTTGCAGGAACCAGGGACGTTAGGGATGCTGCTGCAGTCTCTTACAGAGAACTTCATTTCCACGTGGATCCTCTGGGCTCCTCGTCGCCGGATGTATTTGGTGCGTACCCAGTTGTTCTGGCTGGCGTCGAAGACGTTGCACACCTGGTAGGTCCGGATGGTGTTCATGTTTTCGTCATAGCCGCTCACTTCCTCCCACTGCGACCAAAGCAAAGATAATGTGTGATTATGACATGTCTGCTGCGATGGAGAAAATTCTTTTAAAAAAGGCAACAAACTGTTATAATAATGTATATGTTTATAATATATATCTGTATATAATTAAATCACTCTGCCTTGTTTTAAGTATTACATTCTTTTAAATACGTAACTTCTTGATATATTTAAAAAAGTGAAGCAAACAGACTGCATTAAAAACAATCCAATCTGGAATTCATTCAACTTCTATTCTTCACACTAAATTGAATTATTTATTTCAACCCAGATCTAATCAACTAAATAATAGTTTTTGCTATCCTCACCCCCAGCGATGGATATATCGTCCAGCCCAGCTCTGCAGTCGCCGTCGTGGAGTCCATCAACACATCTGAAAAGAAATACATGTCAAATATCACAAAGTTTGACATTTTCTACCAACATAATGCTGCATCTGAGCCTTTGACAGCACGTTCAAGCATTCGTGAGGACATTGTTCTTTAAATCTCTTAACAGTAATTATGATGCATAATGGATAGCTTTTCTGAATGTTAAATGAAGGATGAGTCACGCTGTGCAATGCATAATAACACTTGCCCCTTTCACAGAAGTAATAGCTCTCTATTTTTGACTCTTATTGTTAATCGAATGTTACAAATGACCATTATGAGATTTAAGGTGTCATCCATCACGCATGATAGATCACGTCATGTTCTAACATCTGCTTGCCTCCACGTCTACTCCGTAATTGGGCCGGATGACAGAGGGTGAATTTCTAGTAGGACAAAATCGTTGAAATGCGTATCTGGTCTGACATTTTCAATTATTCAGCCAGACCACAACTGCTTGCCGCATATTGCCAGAATGAGTAAAAATGGGACTCTAGCTGAAATCTTCAAGGGTGTTTTAGTGCAAAAGATTTGTGGCACTGTTTTAAACTGTCCTGTGGAAGAGGCTGCAAGCATTACAAATGTTGGCAGTAAATCCGGTGGGAGTAAAGGAATAAAATAGCACAATAACACACCGACACACAAAAAATATCACTGCTTAAACTCCTTCTGAAACAGAGTGCTTGATGTATCGACAGAAACTGCCTCAAAATTATTTGAAGAATTCTGTTAATGTATTTCCTATTGATTGGGGATTCACATATTGAAGGCCACATTTGTTTTAAGCAGCCAATAGGCTAATGGTTCATGTCACATCGGTGAACCATGATTGGCAGCCAGTGGCTTTAATTAGAGTATCAAATCTAGAAAGCATCTGCTTGGACAAAAATATGTAGGGCAAGATGAGTCAGTAATACTTTGGTCTCTTTCCTAGAAAGAAGAAGGGATAAGTGCTGTATATCTACTAAAAGTATATATCCTCTTCTTTAGACATTTTTTACACTGCTAAAAAGATGTTAACAAAACCCAACTCAAATTTTCCTTTTTTCTAGTACATTTAATGCAAGTCAACTGTGCGAAATATTCACAAAGAGCTAGACAGGTAACCTCAATGTTTTTGCTAGAAAACTACAAGCATCAATAGAAAATAAATAATTTGATGGATGGTCCTCCCAAGGCTTACATGCCTCAGCAACATAAACACATCCAGTGTGACGCACAGACTTCTGTGGCATTCGTGAATCAGGACCTTGGCGAGTGGCAAGAGGACTTCCTGAGATGGAAGCCAGAAACCCCGCGACACACAATCCCGGGATCCCTGTAAACACTGGCTCAATACAGCCTCAGCCATTAAGCGTCTCATTTATATTTCAGCAGCTTCTGTAGCTCAGGGGCAAGAGAAGATATTTCTCTCAGGAGCGCTGCTATTGCTGCGTGTTTAAAGCTCTGAATGTGAGAATATGATGAGGGCGGCAAACACTAAAACAATCCTCTTACCTCTTATAAACTCAAAAAAGCGCTGTTATTAAAATTGCCACTTGTATACAAACCAAAAGATCCATTTAATACTACAAAGAATAGCTGTACAGAGAAAGTTCTCTGCACTTGGTGCACTGTTTAATCAAACCCCCACTCCATCTGTCCAGGCATTCATGCAATCTCTCTCCCTCTCTCTATATTTTAATGAAAAGTAGGGCAACGGGGGACCAAGTCCAGTACATATAATCCTTACAGGCTGCACTACACACTGCATGCCACACTGGATTAATCCCACGGGAGACACGACGAGTCTTCACTATATTTTAGGTCAGCGTGCCAAGGCATAAATTTCAGTCCTACATTTTTATTCCCACATTTAGCTGTGCCAGTGCACTGAGTGCAGAGAACCCAAACATGCACCACATCATCCTCACACAAACCAGAGACTCCCATAACACCGCACTGAGGATCTGACGGTATCCAAAAAGATCATGTAAACTGTAGGCATAGGTTTGTTGGGTTCTTGTAGGACATTCAAAGGGGATAAATAAACTTTAAAACAGTCCCAGAAGATGGCAGAGCATCATAGTAAGCCTGGGAGGATTAGGTAATGTAGAATTTTTCGGTGGAATGCATTGACATGATAAACACAGAATTCTCTACAGTCCCTCTTGGATCTATGAGTGAGGCAGAATATAAACAGTAACATTTCAAGATGTGTGTAAAATGATAAACACCATTGGTAACAAATCTGAGTGGGATCTGTAAACACAACTGTGCCTAACAGAAGCTGAGAGAAGATCTGTGCATGTTAATGGTGCTCGTGTGAATTCTTTGACCAGTTACTGAGACCTGAGACACAGTCCAGAAACTACATGTAGAATTCCCATTTTATGACACGTTTTATAAAGCTCTTATAATCTATAACGTTAATTTTGTCTGCTTTATTAGAATGTATAAATCTGAAACACTGCCCTTAAGATATGCTGGAAAAGTGTTAGTATGAATAATCGAACATTGATAATATGACCATTCCCCACAAAACCATGTAGACTGACTTAAATGCAATTATATCAAATATTAACACTACACATGCAAACATGGGCATTATGGACATGATATTTTGCGTTATGGAACGTGACATAAAAACGCTCAGAGAATGTATACACACTGAACCATCTGTTTATATTTAACTAAAGTCTTGCTGACAGTCTAAACATCAGAAAAATATCAGATTATAAAAATGATCTCTTTTAAAAAAGGGAAATAAACATGCGTTATGGACATGGTTGGTTTGGGAGATGACAAACTTTGTAGGATTTCTGTGAATTAAAATGCACAAACCTGAAGCAATAATACACATCAAATGGAGAAGGGATGGGTCTTTACAGAATATGAAATAGTTACTTTATTTTAATTTTCATGTGCCCATTCATGAGGAATATGTAACGTTATGGATGTGACAATCTTGAAAATGCCACTTGCCAGACTATGGAAAATCAAGCACTAAAAATAAAACATATGCTTTACAAAATTGAAAAGAGACCTCACATGGGTATTTGAACCACCAAATGTTGATATCTGTGCTATTAGTATAGTAAAAATTCTCATGATATGGTTGACATTTTCATGGACTTGGCCACGTACAAATAAACAATACTGATGAATTTATGCTGCTTATGATTCTGGCATTCAGTGGGGTCTTAAAGTCTTAGACCACATTGAACATTTGAGATTTAATATCCAAATTTAAAGGAAATAACCAGAAATTACAATATTTTGAAGGACACATTATGATGACAACTATTTCTAGGTCACAACTTTTTTTGGTTGACAATAATAATAAAAATCTGTTATTAAGCAATACATTTTCATTTATGCATTTGGCAGATGCTTCTAACAAAAGTAACTTACAGTGAATTCTGCTAAAGCAATGTTCTATCTCGAGCTACAGGAACACATAAAAGACATAAGTACATAAACAGAATAATATATTAAAAATGTATAAACTGAACTGTCAGGCTGACTTTCGTAGGAAATTGTAGTTTTTCAACACACACAAAGAAAAATATGTAAAGTAACATACATAGGGCGACAGAGAGGCAAAAGTTACAGATTGTAGCTTAACATATGGTCAGATTTCCTTGCTTCCATTACATTACATAAAAGATGTTTATTGGAGCATCCTCAAAACATGCTTGTAAAGTCCATGCCAGCTCGAGTGCATGCTGTCAAATTCACAAATTCACAATCAATTACACATTTTACTCCAACTGTTAGTCTGAAAATATGTAATCATTATACTTTTATTGTAACTGTTAGCATCAGACGTTCACACCCCACTGTATTTTAAACTCTAACCATTATTATGCAACCAATACTGCATTTCCCAACAGCTACAAACAGTGCAAATTGTAACAGATATTATGTACTAATCAATAGCTTCCATGTCCTGCAATAAGCAGCTATGACAAAACGTGAACGTGTGAATTAGAATGAGAACACGCTCAGAATTCCGGATCCAGAAAGGGGACAGGGTGCATTGATCCTCCCTGCTCCAGATCTGTCAATCAACCTGTGGGTGGGATGCATTCACTAGACCACAGGGACTGCAAAAGTGTGTCTGAGTGTGCAAATTCACAATCCATCATAAAAGAACAACGGCTCCAGTCTACAGCTCATGGCACATCTAACAATTATATATTCAGGAGATGGTTTTGTGATTGGGCTAAATAAGCATGCACTGGAGTGATATTTCATCACAGACACAGATAGAAAAACATTACATATATCCTGCTTCGCAGAATTTAGAGGAGCGTCACGATGATAGATTAACAGTTTAGGCTGTGCGTGAACATTGTTTATGTTTTATTCTAGATTCGATATTTCAATGTATCATTTTCTTTACCCACAATGAAACAATATAACAGTATTTTAGATTCTAAAATCTAACATAAAGAATGAGTATGGATGGATGCACAATCAGCATCCAATGACCTGCTATTGACAAAATGTGCCTGTGTGGAATAGTACAACAGTTATTTATTTTTATTATGGTAATGTTCTGCTCATAAACCTCTGTGTATCTCAGCTTTGATTTGACTGTCTAACATTTGCAGACATAAGCCAAATGTGACAGCACTGAATGAGCAGTGGGTCAGTGGAGCAGCCTGCTCACAGTTAACAGACCCGACAGTAATCGCCTGCTTTCCCAATTTACGGTACAGCTCTCATCACCATGGCAATGTAGGCCGGGGCCGAAAAAAGCAGCCAAAAGCAGAAAAGCCATATACTGTACCCACCTCACACAATCAACTATTAAACAGTTCATCCAAAATTACACATTGTAACTATTTACATTTACATTTATGCTTTTGGCAGACGCTTTTATCCAAAACTACTTACGTTGTATTATACTATACATTTGTTTCTGGATATATTTAGTCAATATTATCATATATCGTCACATAACCTTAGGGCCTGCTTTCCATATAACACAAGGTATGTTTATAATTTTTTTAACTGTCTCTTTTTCCATATAATGAAAGTAAATGAGGGCAAAAAGTATTTTTGTTATACTTTTATGGTGCTTATTTGTCACCGACAGCTCCAATACTCATTTTTGCAGGCCATGTACGAAAGCAAGTCTGAGAGGAGAACAAATGATGACAGAATTTTAATTTTTGGATGAATAATTCCTTAAAGTCAAGAGGTGTAGAAATGAGCTCATGTCCAAATACTGAGTGTTCAGTAGATGCATGAATGACTAATATATGAAACACATTAACTTCAATATAATATACTGAACTCAAACAGCAAGGTCTGCATGATTAATATATGAGTAATTTATGAGCATCCCAAGATGCATCTTCACATATTCTCTTGAGGAATCCTCAATGGAAATAAGCATAGGACACTAATTTATAATTTGGAGAGCGTGGAATTGAAGGATGTTAAAACCGAACGCCCACCCCTGATTCTTCAGATGATCATGGTTTGAAAATGAAAGGTAGTGGAGAAGTGGGTCATGAGCTTTTTGAAGTTCAATATTTTATGTCAGCTCTCAAGGGCCAAAAAAGCGCTTTTGCTCTGATGGTAAAACCGTTGCCTATTGATGCCCTCTAGGACATTAAGATTATGCAATATGTTCCTTTCAGCCGATTCCATATTTGAAATGCCCATTCATGCTCATTTCTTTCTTGCTTCGAGACATCCACAACTGAAAATGAATGCTATATGTAATGGGATAACATGTAATGAACTTCAAGATTACGCAGATCAAATGAACTGTGGAAGCAAAGTCACATCCAGAGGCCAAGTCTATCCATTTAAAGTGAATTGTTAGATGAATCTCTATAACATCACTGCACAAATTAAGTTACAAATATATCGGAATGTGATTCCAAAGGGTTCCAGATGAGAAGGCCTTGACTAAAGACTGATTATTATAACTCGACAACAATCCATCTGCGAATCATATCTGTGTCTCAGTGGATATCACAGTAAATTAGCAGCTTCAGGCTATGGGAGTAAATTAACTTTTGATCTGGTTTTTAATCACTCTGAATAGATTCTTTAGCTCCGGGATCTCTCGTCTTTTCATTAAGTTCTCTTCGGAATGTAAAGCTGGGTCAATTATTACAATTTAGGTCCAACTTTAGACTGTCTTCAAAAAAAACTATTTTCACTGTGAAAAGTCTGAGACATATGTTAACATTTCTTGCAAATATTCACTTATACTGCAAATAATGCGTAAAAAAAAAACATTTATATTATGTTTTCAAATATTAGTGTTGTGTGTACTGTATGTGCAGAATATCACTGCTGTTCTTTTGAATTCTCCATATTTCATGATTTTTGTTGTTGTTGCCATAAATCATTATTATTAGTCACCCTTTGCACATATCTAACAAATAAAAAGTATTAAAAAGTGCTTGTCCATGTTTAAGAACATGGTATTTAGTCATATACAAAGAGCACGTCTTTTTTCCATGTCCTGAAAAAGAGTGAATTTGCAAATCCGAGGTTTTGGAAGGACAGTGATGATGATATAAAAAATAAATCCATAATATTTACTGTGCAGAACCACCACGACGACACTTTAGCTATTATCTCAAATAAAAACAAATTGTCAATGCATTTATGACTCATCAGTTCAGCAGTTATTTCAGAACAAAAATATTGAATTAAAATGGAAAGATTCCTATTTTGCACAAAACAAGAGTTGAATAAAAATAGATTTCAAAACTGAACCATGTCTGCCCACGTATATGTGGAAGTTGGAGAAATATAGCTCCCTTGATAACAGCTGACACTTTGACATTTGTTAGATGAGATGTGGAGTGTTTACACATCCGAGTTTGTTATGTACCCTGGGCTCGGCACTCAAACAATGCCTGAATGTAAATCAATATAATGGTACCCAGCAGACAATCAAGCCGGCTAATAATGAACATTAAAACGACAATCTATTTCACCTCATATTATTCAAAATGATCACTCAAGGCCAGGAGACAGATGGGTAATTTAATTGTCCAGCAGATGGCAAGTCCCTCTTGGATATCTGATAATTTCACCATTTTGACCCCTATAGTGGGCCTGTGGACAGACCTTATCATTTCATGACAGACCATATGGAAAGTCTCTGTTTCACGTCCATGAATTCACTGATTCGTCTCAAATTTAGCTTAAGAGACAGTTTGTTCCAGCAGTTGTGCAGGATGTTCGGGGCCACGACTGAAATTGGGAAGGTTTGCCCTGCTTATGTAAAGGCTTGGAAAGATGTCAGGACCCAGAGGCAGGTCTTGCTCTTAATAAAGATGCCTGCATGACACACGTCACATGGATACGGCATGCACTGGCATCACATGATCAAGCGACTGACAACCAGGTGCATTGTGGGACACACATGATTGCTATTTTTAAGAAAACAAAAAAGTGATGTAGTCACAAAATGTGTAACTCTGTGATTTCCACAATGAGTCAAGACACATTTGATAGGAATTTTTGTAAAAATGACAAACAACAGACCACTAATGCAGTCCTGCTATAATATATGCATGCCATTCAGCTTTTCTCCCATGCCATTATAGCTTTAAACATGATCGACAGAAGAAAACAAGAACAGGAGCTTAAGTGGCAGTCCAACATTTGTTAAAGCCTCTTTGTGTTTTATTCACATTACAACAAATCATTTACTTAGTGCCCATGGGCAAATGAACAAGCCAGTGAACACAACTGAAACAGATTCATTAGATTAGTCAAAGTGGAGTATAATTCAGACTGACATTTTCACTAACTTGAGGAAATATTCAAGCCCTTAGTTGCAACCTAAAATACGTGTCTCTGTAAACCGTTATTTTATTCCCAAGATCTGTATCTGCTCTGAAGTGTGATGTACAAGCTTTTGTTTCTGAAATCCATTAGACAGTCCAAACAAAACAAGAATGATGTTGGAATGAATGACAGGACGATATGTCTTCAGGCTGTTGCAAAGCATGATGGTTGATGTGGGCATTGTTTACAATTTCATTACAAACAGATGGTTTATCATCAGAATGTAGGATAGAAAACAGTGTAACGTTCTCCTCTGCTGTTCCACAAAACAGGTACAAATAGATGAACCATTATAATAAAAAAGTCCTAAATGAAGATTATTATTATGACACATCACATCCAACATAAAGCAACTACATTAGTAGATATTATTTACGACCATGTCTTTTTGCAACAGTTGTTACTGTACATAAAGACCTAAAACGCCTAAAGGACAGAAAAAAAACTTTCATTTGCAATACAGCTTGCTTTTCAAACCTTGACACCAAAGGCAAATGTCTTCTTTTCCTACATTCCAACAGGTCATCACCACATGTAACTTTATCCCTAAACTCTTCTAAATATGTTAAATGCAGACTCAATGTGTATAAGGGGATGGATTTAGTCTGATACTCTCAGGTGATGAGATGCTGATGTAGATTTCCAGACAGAAATTTGGGACAATGGCTTACGCGCTGCTGGAGGCGCGGCTGAGACGCGCTCCGTATAAATCAAAGAATAGATGAAGAATGGCAGACAAAACGATTATTTTAATGTTTTACGAAGAGATTACTAATAGCGCATAAAGTAGTCGACATAAAGTAACAGTTATGAAATAAAACGTCTGTTTTTAATGAAGAAGGCTAACCCTATTTTAAGATATTTGTTTTACAATGACCAAAAATGCTGTTTAGGTAGTTTACTTCACAAGCTTCGATGTGTATTAGATAGTAATGCTGTGCTTTAAATAGACACCGGTGCATCTTAAAAAAATCATGTAAAAAAACATGTATCGATGTATAAGGTAACAGTTGAATAAGTAGAAAGAAATTTCAACTCATTCATATCCAGAGACAGTTAGGCTACATTGCACCTGCATACACTTTAATGAAAACGGGTGCATTATTTAACTTGCATGATTTAACTGTAAAGCAGACGTGAATTGATCGAAAATATGCTACATTTTTTATACATATCATCATCAATAGCCTATCGTCTCACGTAAAAAGTAACAAAACATTTCAAAGCACACGCGTTTGACAGGGACCCATGCTCCTACCTTCAACAGCCCACACAATCCGTATTATCCATAACAGACGAATTATATCCATGACTGCCGTAAATTTGGGCATTTGGTTGTAAATACCCAGAATATTCATTGAAAACTTGTCCGGTAAGCCATCGGTGAATTCACTATCATCACAAACGCTAGAATAAATTCACCCCATCAGACTGACTGGAAGAACTACAGCAAGTTTGGACGAAACCAATGAAACGCAGACGAAGGGGCGGGAATGTGTGTGTGACAAAACTGATCCGCACACTTTATTATTATTTTCTAATAATAATAATAATTCGCAAAGGAAAAATCATGTGTGGAGAAAAGAAATTTGAAAATGAATGCTGTAAATGTAAAATGTTAAAAATATTAGTTCAGATAACACTAGGCTACGTGCAGATTGTTTATGTTAATACGATTAAATTGAATAAATTTGTTTACCTCTCATATATATATATAAATGTTTAAAAACGAATAGAAACTAATAAGAAAACAACATCCATAAACCATCCACAAAGTCATTTAATACTAATTTAAACAAAAGACACAATTGAGGCTTAAGTATTTCAACAATTTTAATGAATGACATTCCTTGCACACTCAAGCCAAGTACGTGTACAGAATTGACCAAATTAAGTATAGCAACAGTGCCCCCTGGAGTTTGGGGAAAAAACGTCAGCTGTGGAAATAAATGAGGGGAGTTGAGGAGTGGGCTGAGTGGTAGTCAACCAATTGCTGGTGATGCATGTGATCATCTATCTTCTCGTTCTATAATCCCTCTGGGTCACTTGCGATTCATTTGATCATTCTGAAGATAACAAAACTGACAGAGCACACAAGTGGCTGGTGTGAAGTGGACAAATGTCTTGGTTTCTCAACACCGCTGCATGTAATCTTTGACTCCAATGTAAAAACCTCTGCTTGTACTCCAGCTCTGAAATATCAATCATATTTATATGAATAGCAAAAGGACAGATGATATTAAATCCAGCAAACCCTGGACAAAACTATTTTGGCAATTTCTCTAAGCTGTATAAGAAATATTAAACTTGAAAATTATGTATTTGTTGTATGAATAGCGGCACTATTAGCACACAGTTGCATTTACATTTAATATGAAGATAAAAATAGCAGATCAAATATAAACAGTTGATAATTTGCTAACATAAAAGTCATTTCTTTATATAAGGCAACATTTTTCATGCCATGTCTCATCACCCAGATGCTACTAAAGCGAAAATCATAATGACTCATTGACAAAAATAGATCATAAATACACAATTTCTTTAAAAAGCCAAACAGCACACAACAGAGCTCTTAGCGTGTATAGAGCAATGGAAAACTGGACATAAAGAGTGAGACAGAAAGTAAGGGAGAGAGAGAGAGAGAGAGAGAGAGAGAGAGAGAGAGAGGATAGCGAGCGAGCAAGGAAATAGAGCAGAAGAATATGGATCTGACATAAAGGAATCTAGGATAATTCAGCCTCAAGATGAGTGAGGACAGCAAAACGGCAGACTACAGGATCCAGGGGTCGTTTCCATGGAAACCTTTGCCCAGGGAGATTGGCGACCCTCCTGTCTATTAATGCTAGCAGAGCGCAGATTGTAGGTCACATATGGCACCAACAACCCAATCGGGTCTAATCTGTCTTGACTTGTGGGTCACGAATTGAACCATGAAACTGGTTTCTACCCTGGCTCATATCACAGACTATTCTTTAAAATAATATGAGTTTGGGTTCATTTGAGTGTGTAATGCTGTTCAACCAACAAAAGAACATTGATTATTCTGCACCAAAGGGTAAACATGTGTTTTTATGATTATAGAACAAAGATGTTCAGTGTTCAGTAAAAGCATTTTTATCATTCGGAAAGCAGACGTGCATCACAAAGGTCTGTAGCTGAAATAGAAAATCTATTGTGATTAATACATTTAGATTGCTGTATTTAGGCTTACTCCCAAAGCTTCAAACTTTCTGATAACAAAACAAGCTCAAAAAGGGTCAATGACCCTCAAAATAGGGTCAGCACTGTTGTTCTAAACTCTCCCATGAGACCACAGACCATCAAAATGTTCTCTTGTGTTATTGTAGAAAAAACACTTTTGATGGTAACGCGCAATGATATGGGTCTGGCTTTCTAATCCTGCTGCACTAAATTGGAAACACGATCTTGCTCACGGAGGTGACACAAGTTTGCTTTTCCTGACATGTCCAAGCAGGAGGAATATTTCAAGTAATATTTTAAGTAATTTGATATGGGGAACATGGACAGTGCTGTGGGGATGTGGTCCATGCACACGCTTTGACACATCAACTGCTTTTCTGTCTGGATGCTTCTGTTTTATGAACTGAAAAGCCAAAAAATAATATTATGACAATAAAAAATATCTGGAGCATGCACATACCCCTCTATAAATTACACTTTGGATGTTGATGGCCTGTAAAGGTGTAGAATCAAAACAAAAATATATAATTAATTAAATAAAATAGATGCAATACTACATTTCTTCACTGATACCGATAGGTGATATCTGCCAATACCGATAGTTTGTTGGTTATACATGATTAACTAGATTCTAAAGGTTAAATTAATTATGGAAAGACATTTTTTAATTAATTATGGCAAGCCATTTTAGCATTTAATCATTTAAATGTTTCTTTTTAGGCTACTAGTAGGCATACTTGCTTTTTAGTTACTAATAACTTTTCCATTAGATACTAGTACCTAAAAATGACATCAACTAGTGCTTATTTATGAGATACTAGTGACTATTGTTTAGCTACTAGTACTTATTCAATAGTTACTAGTACATAATCATTAGATACTAGTGCTTTTTCTATAGATATACTTATTACATAAACAGATAATTATTTATAACAGATACAGTACTTATTTGTGCTATAGATAGTTTTTATTACTAATACCTATTTATTAGATAACATTTTTACTAGATTAAATTTTTGCCATTGATTTGTCACTCTAAAACATTTAACTGTAATTTTACATGAAATAATTTACACTCAATAAAATTGAGTACATTTTAAAGCTGTGAAATCAATGAAATATACTGTATAAACTGTAAACAGTCAATGTGAGTAACTCAAATATTTTGTGATATTTTGTAATATTTACTACGCCAGTGGTTCTCAACCTTGTTCCTGGGGACCCACTGCTCTGCACATTTTGTGTGTCTCCTTAACTGGCACGTTTGCTTCAGGTCATGGATTTCTACCTTAATGAGCGGATCATTTGAATCAGGTGTGTTAGATAAGGGAAACATGCAAAATGTTCAGAGCTGTGGGTCCCCAGGAACAAGGTTGAGAACCACTGTACTACGCCACATGAATTATTTTTTAGAGTGTGGAGATTTTTCACTTATAGACAGGCTGATGGTATTGATCTCAATATCAGTTTAGACATGAATCTCTTTAACATGCTTTAAAAGTAGAAGGACAAGATCAAAGGTTTAGTCAAGCAAATGCCTACCAGTCAATAATTTGCTTTTGGGGCACTGATATCCATTGAACTGCTTCCCAGGCACGTAAACAATACAATAGCCATCTCATATTGTACAAAAACATGTCAGTTGTATAGATTTGAATTATCTGCAGATATTTGAGTTTGATCCAGTGCAACAATTGTGAGGTGTGTTCTGACCTCTGATGGAAATGTGGGGACAGGAAAAACGTAATGTATAGCATCTGCTGCCCTCTTGTGATAACAACAGAAAAGTGTGTTGTATAATTAGGAATGTTGTTTGTACTTTGAGAATGCCGCATTACATATTAAACATTCACTTCTGATCCATGAAAGCTGCCGTGAACAGAGAGATGGGTGTGTAAAGATCAACCATAAGGATTCTCTCTGTGGGGTTTAAAGAGGATATCTTTAGATTATGACGTGCAGGCCTGCAGTTGGCTGAGGGATGGCGAGAAGTTAGCGGTAAGGTTATTGTTAAGATTAAAGCATGGACAAGCTTTAGCGTAAGCATTTGTTATGTCTCGATGATATTTGCTTCAGTAAAATTTCACTTTAAATGATGATTTATAAAAATCTCTGCAGGGAAAGACATATCTGTTGTTGGTAGATATACAATATGATGTTGTAGGATTACATGGTGCCTTGATTTTGCATCTCTGGACGGAGTTTTCTTTTCTGGTAAGATATTATCATTTCTCATTTGCTGTATTGTTTTTCATAAATTAAATATCTTGATATTAGAATATTAAAATATGTGCAAATTTTGGTAAAGCTTTATTTTATTGGCTGGCGAAAGAGTTGATGTGACAAACAATGTAACTGTAATTCTGGAGTTGCAGAGATCTGAAAATGTATTTTCTTTTTTAAAGCCTGCCGGTCCCGTGGAGAACAACAGACTGCAAAATGAAAGTGAAATGGACAAAGTTAGGAATGGTGTTTTTTCTGCTTCTGTCCCTTGTCATGACGGGCTGTTTCATTCGCCAGTACAGGCTTCCCAAAGCAAAACCAGGTTAAAAAAAGACTACATTTACAAATGGCTACCCTCTTGTCATTTCAAATCTTTGTGGAACACAAAAGAAGATATTTTGAGAAATGTCTCAGTGGTTTTGAGTCCATACAATAGAAGTCAATGGGAGACAACATATTTTCAATATTTTCAATATTGTGTTCTGCTGGAGAAAGAAAGTCATACAGGTTTGAAATGACATGAGGGTGAGTAAATGATGAGATCATTTGCATTTTTGGGTGAACTGTCCCTTAAAAATGCTTAGATAGCACTTAAAACATGGGGGAATTCCTTTCATTGGATTTTTCAGTCGTCTTATACTTAATTAATGGCTTTCAGACGTAGGCTATGGATTACCTGACACTTGACATAGCGGTTTGTAGATTACTGAGTGCTGTAAAGCCTGATTATCAGTTGGGGGGAGGGAAAAAAGAACTGTGTAAAAACACGATTTCCACCCATATTCACTGTCTAATCTGTACAGTATTAGATAACAGTTAAAATATGATCTTTCAGTTTTGTATTTGCAGTGTTTGTCGTATTTGCAAGTTAATGAAAGTACACACACGTTTATGTATATCTGACCTACATGTGATCTTTGACCTCAGTGGATGAAACAATTTCAGAAGAAGTGAAAGAAGAGAAGATGTGCCCACGGTTTCCTGAACCTGTGCCATTGGAGCACCCGGTACCTGTCCTCATGGAGGCTTTAAAAAAGGTCAGAGTTGTGAAATCCCACGTTTTCTATATTTTGATTGGAATGACATCAGATAATATCTCATACTCATTGTACTCCAGGTGGATGTACTTTTGAAGTCCAGCATTGATGTCACCAGACTGCCAGCCATATCTGCCATTGTGATATATAATGATTCTGTACTGTGGAATGGTAACTTTGGCAGAAGGAATGGAAGTGACCCCACATCACCTCCACCAAATGAGTACTCAGTTTACAGGTGTGTTGCAGTGACTTTATACATATGATTTTGTCATTACTATTGATGATTTCCTGATATTATTTAAAGCATATTTTTTGACTTGTGCTATCATATATGAAATATTATCTGTCCTGTAAATTCTGAAATATGTTTGCTCATCATAAAATAAAGTCACATTTTCAATTCATTATTCATAGTATTTTTATATGTATTATTTGTATATCATTTTGTGATTCATCACGTATCTCATTATCAATTTAACATCATTATAGTTATTACATTCCTTTTATCATTTCTGTTTGTTGTTTAATCTGATTACACCACCACAGAATCACAAGCCTTTCTAAAATCTTCCCCACTCTGATGCTGTATAAACTCTGGGAGGACGGAAAAGTGGATTCCCTGGATGACCCTCTGGAAAAGTATGTGAAGAACTTTACCATAAAAAACCCTTTGGGGAAAAGAAGAGATCACCTCAAATCTGTCTCTGATGGAAAAGACACTCAAGTCCAAACCTCCTCAGTTACTCTGAGAAGGATGGCCAGTCAACTGTCAGGTGAGGATCACAGTTCCTCTATACCTGACCTTAATCTGATGTTTCCATTAGATCAGTATTAGATAAAAGAAATGGAAAAAAAGGTCATTGAAAAACCCTGACTGACCAATGTCCTAGTGTAAGGTGAGACACATATAGATAAAGTGTTTTAAAACACATTAATCTGCTACCTGATATTACTATGATTGCCTCAGACCTGGCCTGGGATTACACTGGAAGGAATGTCCCTGAGTCTAAAGTCAGCTTACTCCAGAGGATGTTTATGTAAGATGCCAGAGATAGTGGTGCTGATGAATTTGGTACCTATAACATCAGCCAGAAATAAACTGTGACTCCAAATTCAACAAACAGTAAATTTACAAAACCAAATTTTCCTGCACCTACACGATAAAAAATGGAAACAAAAATGACATTCTCCCGCAGCTGGGGTGCCAGAAATATTCTGTAAAATAACAGTTTTTCTCTGTAAAATTACATGTTTTTTTCTTGTATATTTGCAGTCTTTTTCTTTAATTTGATGTTTTTTTACCGTATTTCAAAAATAGGCTGTACATAAAAATCCTGTAAAAATTGATATTTTCCAGCAGCTGGGGTGCCAGAAATATACAGTACAAATAACAGTTTTCCCCATAAAATTACATGTTTTTCTGCAGTCTTTTTCTGTCATTTGACGGTTTTTGATTGTATTTCAAAAGATATGTGGAACAAAAAAACTGTAAAATTATGTAATTATGTTTTTTTTACAGTGTACAACATGTTTTTATTAATACATTTCCAAATATGAAAATAACTCAACATCAAATAAATGTTCATTTTGGATCTAAGGTAAATAAATGTACATTTTGTATTCAATACTCTGTACAGGTTTACCGCGGCGTCTCAGGTCGACTATGTTACTGTGGAAAGGCAACACTGAGACTGCTGTAGACTTATTACAAGACGATGTTCTGGTGGCTGACCCTGGAACAAAGTAAGCTAGAAGACAGTATTTTCCCTTCTTCAAATTTACATTGAGAGGAGGTGTAAATAATTGATGAAAGCAGATGAAATGCACACACTTGTGGATTCTCTCTGGAGGAAGTAATTCTAGTCATCTCCTGTCCTCAGATGCCACTACAGCAACTTGGCCTTCTCCCTGCTGGCCCACGTGATGGCGGAGAAGGTGGCAGGAACGGATTATCAGAGCTGGGTATCTGAAAATATCCTGCAGCCACTGGGAATGGAGGACACCGGCTTTGAAATCACCCCTGAGATAGAGAGCCAGATGGCAATAGGTGTGTACTCGAGCGGGCTGCCTGCGCCCCTCTATGACCTTGGCTGGTATAGACCGTCAGGGCAGATGTATTCCACATCTGCAGACATGGCAAAACTGGTCATGATGCTGTTGGGTGCCTACTACCACCAGGTTCTACAGCCCAACACTCTCCAAACCATGTTGACTCCTTTATTTCACTGTGACCACCGTTATTTTGCCAGTCAAACGGGAACACCTTGGGAGGTGAATGACCAGCTGGGGTATGACATCATCCGCAAAGACGGAGATCTGGACGGTTATTCAGCCACCATCTCCATTGTTCCACGTCTGAAACTAGGTTTGGTCATCCTTATGGCTGGGATCAAACCTGATGAGGACCTTGTAGACAAGGCCTACAGTTATTTACTCCCTGCCATCGAAAGTGCCTTCAGAGGTGCGCGTCGTGTTCTCATCCCTCCTCCTGACCCTGTACCCTACTTAGGCTATTTTACCTACAGCAACATAACGTTCTATGAGATCAAAGCAGATGTAGATGGGGTGCTGTCTATGGAACAGTTTGGTCCACAGGTGGATACCATGGTTCCAATGAAGTACAGAACTTTGAAGCTCAGTTATTTGGAGGAAAGGGTGTTTAGAGTTGTGTTTGAGAAAGAATACCCCTGTGAGCTGAAAGTCAACGCTGCCTCTGTGTCTCTCGCATCCCAGGACGGGCAGCTCTTTAACTTTTACATCTTCAACAAAAAAGGTCTCTCGCCAGGTTTCGATGTCCCAGGGTTAAACACTTATAAAGTTGCAAGGATACCTCGCAAACCCATTTTTACTGGTTGAAGAAATTAATTCATCATTTTTGGGGAGTCACCTGATTGGACTAAATAAGAAAAGGTGCTCTCTTTAAAATTGTCAAATTCAGAGGAACTTCTACACTTCATCTAACTAGTAGACCACTTTTAATAAACGATTACCTTAAGATAAGAGATGATGATGAATCACATGCGGATTACCTTTGTCTTTTTATGCTGACTATTTTAAACATTTTAAATCGTTTGTTTTTCTCCATATTTTGTGAATTAATTTTTTTGCTTTGAATCATTATTATTTGTCACTTTTGGAAATACAAATATATAAAAAGTATTAAAAAGTGTTTGTCAACACAGTATTTAATCATTTAAAAAGTGTAGTGTTTTTTCATTTTCTGAAAGTCAGCGAATTTGGACATCCGAGGTTTCGTAAGGACAGTGATGATATCTTGGTGTATGAATATATGACTGTTAAATCAGAAGAATATCAGTACACAGTTAACAAATCTGGCATGACTTTAACTTTATTCATTAATATTTTTTTCACATTTAACACAGCATGTCTTACTTAAATGTAAATAATGTGCCTTAATTCTGAAGTTTAGCTTGCTATATAGTTATTTAGAAATAGTTCAATTTATTTTATAATAATAATTTCTTATTTGTAACTAAATCCAAACCAGTCTTTTGTCTTGTCAGTTTTTTGCTCATTATTAATTAATAAATTATAATTATTAATTGTATAAATAATTATTAGTTGTATAAATGTGTGTACTTTTCTACTTGTATATGTTCCATAATACAAGATACTAAAAAATAAAAAGTGGTAACATGCATTTACTTTACCTCACCCTTAAAGATAGCCTATGTTTATTGGCCTAATCCAGTCAGGTTTTAGTTCACCCTAACCCTAACACATTAATTTAGCACACAGAGCATTTTTGGGGTTACCTGTAAAAAAAACGTTTACACATACATGCCAATTTGATTGGTAGGCTATCATGTATCTAACCTACAGGTAAACCTAAATATATGACAGTAGACCTATTGTGCTATAGAATATTGTAAAATTTCGGAATCTTTCTGCTATCCAGAACAATAAAATGACTTACTGAAGTACTGAAGACAATGTCCTCTGTCATAGCGATACGGTGTTACGGTCATACAAGTCCACCAAATAATAACAATGTTCCTTATGATTTTACTCATCATATTCGATTATTCAGCGCTAGTTTAGTTTAGATGAGAATGGCTTTATCAAAACTTCATCCACCAAACTCTGACGTTTCTCAATGAACTGAACCGCGTGTTCGGCTGTGAACACAAGATGTCCCTGTAACATCACAAACCGTGTTCAAACTGATCCAGAAGACGTTTTGCTGAGTATGACATTTTAAAGACATGTTTTGGCTGAAGAGATCTAGCTAAAATGTTTTGCCATTAAACAGTTTGTAATTATCTTCTTGGTTGACCAGGTAGTTTATGACGAGTTCTGTACACCGCATTACATACCTCCGTACACCCCGTTGACGATTACACAAACCGAAGGTTCACGGAAATACCCGAAGTAAAACGAAAGAACGGTCCTGTAGGACTGCTGGAGGCGGCCACAGCGCCATGTTGAGCGGAATTATCACACTCCGTGGAGAGACTCTCGTCAAAGAGCAGTTGTAAACAAAGTGTTATCAATTTTCCTAAAGGGGGATACCTGTCAAGATCGCCCTGGCAAGAAGAGGCGAACTAGGTCCTCGGAAACCCCAACCGGGGAGGGGGAACAACCCCCCAAACCTTCAGCAATGAAGATAAACCACAATAAGCGCTAGCTGGCTAACTTTAGCCTGCTATTCTATCAATAAGCTAGCTAGCCTGTTAGCTTCAGCTTTCTATCCGCTCAAACACCGGCAACCTGCTTCTACAAGGCCCAGTCTTGACGTAACTCGCCAGCAATATTTTTTTTTACGTGCGTTGTTTTTACGCGACTAGTCGCTAGCTACGTTATTACTGTAAATATCTACAAATCGGCGCGTTTGTTTTTTCTTCTGCAATGAGTTTGCCGCCGAAAGCGGTGCCGAAACCAGCCGCTGGACCTGGAACCGGGCCGTTACCTTCGAACCAGCTGCGGGCCCCCCTGACACAAGTAACGTTACCGGGGCCGCCTGTCGCCCAGCAGCCTCCACCAGTACCGCAGACACCGTATCCTTTTCTGAAAGCATCTTCCTCTATTGCAAATCTCTGTCTTTTGCTGCCTACCTATACAGAATTTTAGAACAAGATCAGTGCTTTTGAACGCTCGATTTGAGACGCATATGATGCCCCAAAATTAGTTGTGGCTTTTGAAACCGACTGACATGGATATGTAATATGTAGCCTTTGTATGTATGTTTGTCATTGGGCTTAAGCTTTGTTTTGGGTGTTGTTTCTGTTCCATAGAGATCCATTCTCATAGTAACTGTCAGTAGCTGTCAGAAGCCCAGCTGCCGGTGTTTTGCCGGTTTGTGTTGATTAAACCGGGCCAGTGTGGCGACGCTACAGCATTTAGCTTTTCGTTATGTCGCTCTGACGACGTAGTATACGCTTGCACTCTGTATGCGACTACAAATAAGACACAACACGTATCTCTTTAAAGGTTGTTTGGCGATAAATATAGCGTTTGAATGTCAAATGAGTTTCAGATCTATCTAAAGGTTTGAGTGAGCTACACAGATGTCATTCTTGTCGTATCTGTTTCTCAGCAAGCGTGAAATAAACAGTATTGTTTCCATTAATTGAGCTATCAGACTGTCTGTTTAGGTTAATGGCTGTAATGCTGAAGCTCCTCTGTTGTAACAGCCCATGTTCGCCTGTCAGCATCTTGTGTGCTTGAGCAGCAATATTACACACATGAAGCTTCATGTTCTCTGAGCCACTGCAGTGAAACAGAGTTGCTGGACAAAAAACTGCATGTTTCCTGTGTGGGCAGAGAATCGTAGTTTCGATTCATTGCAATGCATTTTGTTAAGGACAATATTTTAAGCACAATCGATCTACAGATTGTCAAATGACTGTACGATTTACAATAAAAACAATAACAGTCCCATACAGTCGGTCTTTACTTTAATAACCGAGGTCAAACGAAAGAAGGGTCCTGTACGACTGCTGGAGGCGGTCATCAGTCATCTGTTTTTGCTCAGTCTTTCTTTTAGCACTTCTTGTTTTATTTTGCATAATGGTAGGGGATTCCCCGAAAACATTTACTGTCAATGTTTTCTGTTCTGGAACACTGTTGACTATAAACAGAGGCCTATATGATTGTGCTGTGATCTCTTTACAAATCCAATGGTGTATTTCACACAAAGTTCTTTGAAGTTTCTTTCACCTGTTTGTTGATGGGAAATCTACCGCAAATATTTACTAATGGCTTGCTGGGAGTTATCTGCTTAGTGCCAACTCTCTGACATTTCGTAACAATCCAGCAACTTATTAACAGTTTTTCCTTCATGTAGCACTCGAGCATCAAAGCATTTGAGAGTTATGTTGAATGTTGATAAGTAGAAGGAAGAGAAACTGGAGAATGTTGTCAGTCTGCTGTTTCATTGTGTATCTGGAAAGCTGCTTTAAGAGACTGGCACTAAAAATAATCTGTAACCTACAAACCAGTTTAAACTGTGGCTGTAAAGTCATGACGTGAGCACAAGGGAAAGTTTAAATGGGTAACTAACAGCCGTTGTATTAGCCCAGTTACAGTAAACTACATTTTCTCTGTTTGAACTCTGTGTTTGTGCCTGTGGTGAAGAGGAGGAAGGATCCCCTCCCTTTTAACAATAGCCTGGTTGTACAGCAGAACTGAGGCGGCACTGCTGCTGGCCTGGAGATGGAAGACACATCTCCATCTTCAGCCTCTGTACTCCTACATCATGCTAATACACATTGAGCTGCTTGTGTATGACAGTTTTTACTGTGCACTTCCACTCGACAATGTTGCATCGCAGATTTTGCTTTTTGTTTGTGCAAAAACATTTGTTGATTGATTCTTATTAATATTATTAAAGAATCATTAATGTCACCCTAATTTCAAAGATTAATTAGCATATTTCATTTTCTTTTATTTATTGTGACAAAAGTTTATCAGCAGTTTTGTAAATTTCGGACTGTCTTTTGATTTCTCGTGAAAGTTGTTCTGTTCTTGCTGACAGGAACAGGCATGTCTTGACAACCAGGTGAATTCCAGTTCGCACCACACAGACACTTGGATAACCCCACTGGAGCGCTCTGTGGGCCAGACTAATGCCCCGTTCACACCGCCAGCGTCTCTTGCAATGAGGTCATTAGAAGTTGTTTCTAGCATTGGTTGCTCTAGTAACAGTAAAAAACAAAGAAGCACTGCAACAACTGATGGGAGATGAATGATGTAAGCTCCGCTGATTTACTCCCAATGGTAGTCGGTCCCGAAAGATACTCAACAGAAACAATACTCAACTTTATCATGTCACTAGACACGCCCACTAGGGTTGGGCCAATAGACGATGCCATGGTCCATTGCTGATAACTGACAGACATTACGATGTTGAGTCGACTTCGTGATTCGTGACATTATAACTGCGTGCTCGCGTGTAGAGAAGTCACGCCTGACTTTATAACTGCGCAGCTCGTGTGTAGAGAAGTCACGCCTGACTTTATAACTGCGCAGCTCGTGTGTAGAGAAGTCACGCCTGACTTTATAACTGCGCAGCTCGTGTGTAGAGAAGTTGCGTCTGACTTTATAACTACGCACCTCACGCTTTTTAAAGAAGATGTGTCTCTGCACCACTCACGCTGAAGATGCACCTGACTGTAAACTGTACAGCTCACGTTGTTTAAAGAAGATGCCAATGTCATTGTCCATTGTGATGTTTCACTGTAGACATTGCCAAACCCTAATGCCCACTTTTTGACGCCAAAGGTCACTTTTTATTCTGTTGCCAATAATCGCTATTGAAATGAATGATATCATGTTGCTCTGTCGCTGCCAGTTGCTGACGGTGTAAACAGGACTTAACCCCCATGCTACCTTAAAGAGGAAGAGGGTTAACACTGGAAAATAACTAGGAAAGTTTCTATTTTTCACAGAGCCAATCTTGTCTGAGAGTTCCCTGACAACGTTTCCTTACTTTTCACACAAAGCACAAAGAGGAAAAACTAGGGTGATTTGTGGATGTGTCATCTGAATGAATCTGAAACTGTCAACATTTACTCACCCTCACGTCATTTCAAACCTGTATGACTGACTTTGTTCTGTGGATCACAAAAAAGAACTGCTGCTTTTAGCATGCAATGAAAGTAAATTGAGATATTCCTCCTAACCTAATTTTCTGCAAAAAGGCTTTTACAGTTTTTAAATAACACGAGAGTGAGCAAAATATGATTGAATTTATGTATCAACTATCAATTTAAGAAATAGTTTAGGGAAACGCAGATGTTAAATTTAAAATTTGCTTGCTAATATGTCGCCCTTATGCTGATGTTGTTGTGCTTATATGCATTTTTTGTTTTCCCACTTTTTTGCTGTGTTTGACCTTAAGTACTTTCTTCTCCAGAGTTTTCCTTAATATTCCCCCTAGGATTCCAAGAGTGCCGCCTCTCCTGGATGAGCGAATATTCAACACGCAACCCGTCACTGCTGTATACAGTGTGAGTTGAATGTTCCATTCTCCTTTTCGTCTGACAGTCACAAGTAGATGTTAAACTTGCCATCAGTCATCTTAGAAAGTCTTTTTAAAAAAATATTCTCACACCAACCAGGCAACCAAACTAAGTCCAGTTGTCTCAGATCTGCACCAACCTCTATTGTCAGAATGAGGTGCTAATATGTATTGCATAGTTTCAGAGATGAATGACAAGAAGCCCCAGGAGAGAGGCTGGGAGTGACGTGAGGTTGATAGAACAAGGCTGATGATGTTTGTACAGTAGTGAGGGAAATCCAGGGGTGGGAATACTTTTTCTGCTGAGTTCCTATTTCTCCTGTTCTTGCTTCCTGTGTTGGGTCACAGAGCCCCCTCATTTGGGATCTCAAGCGCAGCACCCCACCCTGGAAAAGGCTAGGATGCTGGATAAACTGCCTAATCCCGGCAGATAAGTCTCCACCTGCTGAGGCTGCATAGGAGAGTGGGGATTTTGGCTGAATTTGAGCAGAAGGGCAGAGTCAGTACATTCAGATCACCAGGGTGCAGTTCAGATGTCAGATTGAGTGATTGTCATTGGACCGCCAAGGTAGAGATGTTTGTTTTAGATGAGCTGGTCTGGTGTGCAGATGGCCGCAGTTTAGCCCTTTCTCCTGTTTGAAGCTTTCATGCCTTTGATCTGCAAAAGAAGACAGGACTGCAGGTTTTTTGTTTTCTGTAATGACTTATGGGGTTGCACAGGCTGCAGTCTCTCCTGGTGCAACCACCAAGTTAATCTCATTATCAGCTTTTGGCCCGTTCTTGCGATTTATAATTACAGCAGCAAATTTCAAAATTCGGGGAGAACCGACTAATACGCTGCACTTTTATATGGTCTTATAAACGACAAAAGAGGACAGTATACGGTTTTGCTGTCATTGGTGGTCACTGGAGTGTTTCACACTGTGGCAGTTTGCTGTCCTCATATAAGCGAAATATAATGTGTCTATAAGTGACTAGACTACATGTTCGGAGTGGTCCGACATAATATAATAAGTTGAACTGCCTTATGTTGAATTACTCTCTGCTAATGACAGTTTCTCTGTTTTCTTAGGTACAGAGACCCCCTGTTCCCCTATACACAGCACATGAAATCAACAAGGGACACCCTAACCTGGCGGCCACACCGCCAGGTCACGCCTCCTCCCCTGGACTCTCTCAGGTATCAGTACCAACAGTATCCAATGCGCATCTGTATGGTCACCATAAAAGCTGGGATGCAGGAGGAGGGGTGAGTGTTCCCGCAAAGCTGCCTGTGTCTTTCCCTCGTGTGTTTGTTCATGTGTGATGGTGTGCCTGCTAGGACTGGGTGATATTCAGTATTCAAATTTTTTACATAACAATAACAATGATTTTAATTAGCTTTTTTGGCCTTTTTATTTTTTCTTCGTTTTCCTAATCCACACTACAACGTGAAAACTGCATTTTTAAATGTATCCACTTTCGAGTGCGTTTTTAAAAAGCTCCGTAGACATGGATTTACTTTGTCTCCTTAAAGTTTTCTTAAAAGACATTATTATATTTGTTTTGCAGCCACTGCTTTAAGGGACAGTTCATCCTTTCACCCACTATCCCTTAATGCTTCCTACAATTAAATGACACATTATTGTATATGGTTTTTTACTCATGTTATGAGCGACTGTCCACTTATTATATGCTGATTGTGGCTCTTCAGAGGTCAACAGAAAGGCATTTTAGAAAATGTTCTATGGCCCATATAATAAAAAAGATTTCTTTGGCAAATCATTTTGAATCTTTTATTACCTATTTCTTGAACAGCACGTAAACCCCAATGTGTTTCCATGAGTTAAGAAGGATTCAGCCTCTTTTTTTTCCCAACCAGAGAAATCTGTTTGAGATCTGAGCTGATAGGCTTGTAAGTTTGCATAATCTTTGCAAACCTGCTGTGCTGACTGTCAAAACGAAAGCAGCACAGGTTTTAGGTGTCTTACTTAGTCAGCTCTAATTAGTCATCACAGGAAGGTTGACAAAGTCTTTCCGGTCTGCTGTGATACGTATCTTGTCCGTATTGCTTATTTTCATTGGAAACCCTGCATATCTGGGTATGTGGGATGTTATTTATCATGTTGAGCCTGCGTGGAAGTTTAAACCAGTGTGTCATGGTGTAAGTATGCTCATTACCGGTGTTTGTGGGTGTGTACAGTCCGCTGAGCATGCCCTGTCACGCAAACACACACACACGCCGCCAGGGTGACTCAGCTGTTCCCAAGCTTGTTATCTGTCTGAGACCAGCGTTCACATTCCCACTCCATGCCTGCACTGCACTGCCAGCACACGCAACCTGCCAGCGAGAGCGGCTTTTAATAGCATCTGCACTAAGCGTGCTCCAGAGACTAAACCTTAATTACCCATCTACCTTCTACCAAAATTTACATGCGACTGCAAGAGGAGAAAGAGTACTGGTGTGGTTCATGGGTGTAAATGGGGGTTTGGGTTCATAACTTTTAGAGCTGTATTCGAGGTCAACCAATTTATTGTTTTTGATAAAGGGGTTTGCAGAATGACCTGTACAGGTGAAATATAAGCAGTCACAGACTTCTCTTGAGAAAGCTAATCTGTACATACACTCATGTAGTCATTATATAATCTATTGTTCATTGAAAATAAGTACAATTTAATAGTATGGGCTATGTTGGTTTAATATATTACTAGTTGCAATAAAAGATTGCAATGTACATGGTAGTGAATTAGCAAAAGCATTACATTTGTGGCCCTCTAATCTTAATCTTTAACCAGTTTGTTTTCTCCATCGGCAGTCACATGCCAGTTTGGGTAGAAAAAAGAATAGATGGGTGATGGCAAAAAAACATTTAGTCAGAGTAAGCTCTGATTTGGATATAATTAGTGAAATGGGAATGGGAACTGCAGAATGAAACAAATACAACACATTTACCTGTTGTGGTGAATAAGGACATATTACAGGATGTATTATGTGGACATATTTGTGTCAGCCAAAAAAAGTTCTTATTGCTTATTTTGAGTTAGTATTTGAAACAATTTTGTCTACCTCTCATTTGCTGTTGTTAAAGGAATAATTCACACAAAAATGTCAGTTCTTTTATTAATTTCTCACCCTTGTGTCATTTTAAACCTGTATGAGTTTCTTTATTCTGCAGAACACCAAAATAGATATTCTGAAGAATGTTGATAACCAAACAACATTGACACCCATTGACTTTCATTATATGGACACAAAACCAGCAGCATTTCTTAAAATGTCTTCTTTTTTGTTACACAAACATCATATACATACATGAGGGTGAATAAATGATGACAGAATTTTTTTTTTCGGGTGAACTATCAATTTAAATTACATTACATATTCAACAGAATTATGCCGACAGCTGTGCCATCTAGATATTGATATCGCCACTTAAAAGTCCAGTTGACCACTATTCATCATGTGGGCAATCGTGTCTGTCGTCAACAACAAGGCGATTATCATCATCGGTCTATATTTCTATAAGTGTATTCCCTCTGGTAACCCTGCTCACTCTGTAAAGTCTGCAACTTGCGCTGTACCATGGTTCTGTAAAGCAGACTCACGTCCGCTCAGGACTACGCCTCTGTTTCTCTCTCCCTCTCTCTGCCTTGAAGGCAGCGTTGAGGAGATGGCAGATTTGTCAGTGTCAGCAGACCGCAGTGTTTTCAGCGGCAGGGAGTGGACGCACTCACTCTGTCACCCACTCTCCAGCAGCACGCACAGAGATCTTCACAGGGAGGCAAAAACTTACACCCTTTCTAACTGCTGTTTTCCTCTCTTCTGGTGGTTATTCCTCTTCTACCTCTCCGGGACCCTGTGACTCTTCAGTCTCTATACACACCTGGACAGAATGCTTGCACGACCCCTCTGGTCTACACACAGTCAACCCAGCCAATGAACGCACAGCCTCAGAGCCGCCCGGTGAGTGCCCGTGACTACATGATTGCTATTGATTCTGGTGTTTGTGTGAAATGATGTAGAAATGTGTCAACTTTTAGAGCTGTATTGACTGATTTTAAAAATGCATCTGATAGAAAGCAGAAGACCGTAATGTTGCATGTCACAGATGGACGCTTCTAAACAGCTGCGGTGTAATCGTGTAAACAGTGGCAGTGTTGATGTAGTTTTGACACGTCATGCTGCACGCATCCGGTGTAGATGCGGTAAAACCTGAGATTGTAACAATTTGGTGCATTTACATAGAATTCTGCTGTTATATTGGCACTTTGTAGGCAGATTCATTCAAATGTGGTGTGTCCAGACATCTTAGCAATGTGAATGTTGAGTTTTTAAGTTTTTAAAGGATAGATACCCAAAAATGAAAAGTCATGATTGACTCAGCCTCATGCCGTTTCACACCCATATCACTTTCTTCTTTGAAAGATGATTAAAGATATATGGAAGAATGTCAATGAGGATAAAATGTTCATGACTTTTCATTTGTTACCACAGTGTAAAGGTGTTTTTGCAATAATTCCAAGGAGGGATGCGCTAATATGTCAATTTTGGTTGATAACAATAACTGAAAATTCTTTAACAATGGAAGCCGATAACCAATAGTCTATATTAGCTGATGTACAGTATCTCATTATTAATATACATTTTTCTGAGCCTGAAAGAAAAGGTAAAAGTGGAGAACTGCTTTTACTGTAAAACATTTACTACGGAAAACAAGGTAACGTTTAGTTTTCTTTTTTCCCAAAAATCATGTACCAAGCCTACTTTACACTAGTTAAAGATTCTTTAACTTTTAAACTTTTCTGGTAGTCTGTAGTGTTTAAATGTTTAAACAAACAAATGATAGATGTTCCTCCAGTGCAACCCAGAAAAGTGTTCTCAATAGCCACAAGTCTAACAGGTCTCAAGACAGAAAGCATCCAAACAGAGGAAATGATTTATCATCAAATCTTTAATATATTAGCCTAAATTTATTATCAGGCCGATAACATTAAATATGACCATTTATCGGCCGATACCAATATGGCTGTAATGTATCATTGGTTTTAAATAATCATACACTTGTGTCAGATTATCAGATATATCAGATTTTCATTATGCGGCTATTGTTGCTAAACAATATTACGATATAATCACAATATCTATTTCTTGATCCAAATTGATCTATTTATTTTTTAAAGTAAAAAAATTATATTATCAGTCAAATCTTTAATTTTGTTTATTTTGTGTTTTCACTTTTTTGGCCAATTAATCATACTTAACGTAAGAGCGCAGGGATGTGGAGAGAGTTTGTAACCAGTGCGTCTCTTAAAGCAAAATTTTGAATGGTTATTGAAGTATTAACACGATAACGGTAATCATGATTTTTATATTACGTTTTTTGTCAACCCCAATAGTGCTAGAATATGAAATACATAAAATAACTATTATATTATATTATATTATGATTCACTACTATACCAGAAAATTGCTCATCCAAAGATTTATGCGTTTGTATTTTTACATTTAAGTTTTGAATCCATGATATATCACATTAACAGTGCTGCTATCTAGAGTTTAGATCGAAATGCTTTCTTACTGCTTAGCAAAATGCTGTTTATGATGTGGTTTGTGGTGATTTGTTAGTGTTACATGTGTATATGGTACTGAAATTGCCTTGTATCATTACTTCCTCTCAGGGAAATGCTTCTTTTTGCCTTTAGTGGTTTTATGTGTTTGTATGATTGTTCTTACATCTTGCTTCTCTCTTTCTCTCTCGCTTCACCATGCCTCTCTATGCCATCACTCAGTTTGCCCCTGGGCCTCGTCCTACCCATCACCAGGTAATGTATGCAAATGTAAGGCCTGCTCTCCTCTCACACATCGTTTGCTCTAGTGTGTTTCTCTGACTAATATAACTCACCCATTCTGTGGCCTGTTTCACACATCCGGCGGGGTGTGAGGCGAGTATGCCCGTCTTTGTGCCTGTGTAACAGGTTACAGCATACGGTGCACGTGCGATCAGCATGCCTGTCTGTTCATGTCTAATGGGATCTAGGTCATTAAAACAGTTTATAGCCACTCTTTGGGGTTCCGTTCCATGTTGTTTAATTACCATTTAAGTGTAAAAATGCTCCCACTCCTTATGTAAATTAGATTTCACTATGATTAAGTCTGTAATCACTCTTAATCGCCCACACCTATTAACTGGTTTATAATTTATGTTTTTTATTAAAAACATCCTCAGTGTTATAATTCAGAAATTACACTGTTGCAGCTCTGTTAGCAGAATCACGTCTGTATGAAATTTCATCCTGCTGTTGTAGTTACTGCTTTTGCTGTAGTCAAGCTTACGCACGCTGTGTGAAACAGGCCTTACTTTTAAAGCTACTAGTTTGGTCATTCTTGTGAAACCATCGAAAGATGGCAGTAATGGTTTTAAATTTAAAACATAATTCAGTAACACAAAAATGGTTATGATAAAGATGATTGTGTTCTCTCTACCTCTACAAAAAAATATTTTAACATAGACATGAAATAATTTAGTATTTTATTGCATTTTCTGCTGAAAATCTCATTATCGTAACACTTTCAGCTATGATGTGCATGAATTGTTGAAACTTAAACAGTGTTAAAAGTTACTATTTTCTTGTCATTCTGTGTACACGACAATATTGAGAATCATTACCGATACAGGTAGTTTTCCAAAAATGTTCAAATCTTACATTTATAGTTTTCTAAGAAAATAATGTCTATTTATGTATGATGAATAAAAACTTGCTTAGGCATCATGGCTTCTTTTTTCCAAAACAAAGATATTGGCATTTTTAGATTGTTACGGTAATGAGATTTTAAAAATCTTGTTTTGAAAAAGTTAATCAATGAAATTAATTAATGCATTTAAACATGTCAGACCTTGTTTTTAATTTCTTGATAAAAAATTTGTTCATGTGAGTATTTAAAAAAAATCATGTTTGGCATCTTGGAAACCAAGATTTTGTGAGAATCACCCAGTTCACTATGATCATTCAGAGCGATGGTTTACTGATCCAGTGCACTACTGGTATTGCGTCATTGTTTTCTCATTATTGTGCTGAAATAGTCTGTTGTGGATAGGAGAGCTTGTATGGTCTCTGTTGAAGTTAATTTTTAGCTTGTCTAGCTAACAGGATCACCCCATCTAGCTTTCGGATGGGTTACAACACACAGACACACATTTCGGAGCAAACTGTGTAGTAAAGCATGCAAACAATTCTTTTTTCAATAAAAGTAATGAAATACACAGCATCTTTATATGTTCACTTGATTGTTAAAATACTTCTATTGTTTTCTTTAATACTGTTTTTTTACACTTATGTTTTATTGATAAATTACTTGATTTAATTTAGCATTGGCATTTCTATTACAATCTTACAAATCCTTAGATATGCACAAAACCTAGCATAAGAAACCCTGCTCTCTCAAAGATCTAGTGCTTTGTGCGTTTATTATCCCATCTTACATTTCTGATTAAAAGAGGCTGTGGAGTTGTACCTCTCGCCTCCAACGTACGCTTTTACACTGTGTTTTCATCTGGATGTGCATATTTTTCTTTCTTTAATATACCCTGATTCATCCCACCTACAGTGAGCTTTGAACTCTGGTTTCTTTAAATATTGTATACCTTTAGAGGAACCTGCTTTTGTTCAAGAGTTCTATCTCATTATATCTGTTCATACTGGGTTAGTGGATTTCAGCACGCTTTTCTTGCGCTGACACGTAAGGAATGATGTCACTCGGTCACCTCCGAAAGAGCAGTGTCCTCCTGGCTTTCTGTGTATTCATTTGTGTGAGTGTATATTAGTCTCTCTATCCCTCCATACCAATTAGTGTGTTATCGCATTAGCTTCTCTTTCTTTCCTGCTTCAATATTCAAGGGAGGATTCAGACCCATTCAGGTAATTTGCAGTCTGGAGGAAAATGCATGGCATGAAGTTTGCTGTTTTTCTCTCAACATCATCTGCTTTCCTGCCCAGTCAAATGCACTACTGTCGCAAAGACAGGATCCTCTGTTTCCTTTTTACCTCCCCTCTAATATCTGTTCCTGTTGACTTGATTTAAATTGCCTGCTGTATTTTTATTTGGTTAGGTTTGCATGTTAACTAGTTTCTTTCTGTATGTATTGATTAGATCCCGTCAACTGACGGATTTGTTGCACTGGAAGTTGTTAAAGTTCCAGGAAATACTCAGTTCTTAAATACAGACATTAAAGTGACAATTCACCTAAAAATAACAATTCTATTAACATTTATTCACCCTAATGTCATTCAAAACCTGTATATATCTTGTTCCTCTGTGCCACAAAAAAGAATGTTGTTTGGTTACCATTATTCCTCAAAATATCTTCTAATATGAGGGTGGTAGAATTGATAGAATTTTCATTTTTGGTTGAACTGTCCCTTTAATAAACATGTTTACCTGTCAAAGATGTGATGTAATATTGAGACTTGTCAACATTTAATTTGGCCTGTATTTATGTATTTACATTCTCATACAAAATGGCGATTTAAAAAATGTCTTTTGGGGTAAAGAATCACGGGTGATTTAGCCACTTGGTAAAACGAGTAATAGTAGTTTCAGGGCTATCAAAATTGTAGCAAAGCTTTAGTAGGCAAATGTTTATGTTTAAAGCTATAAACAGTTTTTATTATCTGGTGTCTGCAGGTGAACTCCTGAGTAGTGGAAGAACACTTAATTTATGGCTAGCTTTGATATTTATAGTCCACCATGAAAGAAAGCTCTCTGAAACTGACCTAGAACCATTTAGGTTTTCCCTGTTAAGGGTCATGCTCTACAGGTACACAATACTGTGATTTACTGTTCTGTTAGAGAGACCTTAATTTTAGTCTGTATTTAGGTTTGTATGTAAATGCTCTGCCGATATGTCATGCGAGCTCTGTTCCAAATCCTAGTGAGCTGTCTGGCATTTTACTTTTAACTGCCTACCTGTCTTTGTGTAGGTTTTATGCCTGCATAGGCAGCTCATTAGGTTTTGGAACAGAGATACAGGCTCTTGCTGATGGATCCCACTGATTGGTGGCGGTCATAGTAATGATGCGTTTGCACATAGTGCAGTTAACATCTCTGTTCAAAGAGCTGCGTGTGGATGCGTATGGTGGTGACTGTCTTTAAGCGAGCTCTTCTCTCTTTTCCACACCCACAGTGTCAATTTACTGCGTGCTTGTGGTTTAATTTCTTGTCTGGACTGTTTACTGAGTCACGTTCCTTCCACCTGCTCTGAAGCTAAATCTGTGATAGTACTGTACGGCCGTTCTGACTTTAGAGGGGTGACTAGTAGGGACTGCATGATATTAGAATACACTGCCATTGTGATATTTTATTTTCTGTGAAATATAGTGTGGTAAATGCAAGATGAGTTCACTAAGACCTCAGTAACTCTATTTGAGAAGAATTAATTGTTCAATGATCTTCATGGGAAAAGATTTGTTGAAAGTGCCCTACATATCTGGTAGAGTTCTGAGATGGCAGCTTCAGAAACAAAGTTGGGTTTATTATTTATTACACGGCTCGTTGGAATGCTTAAATCTGATTGGCCAGTCGTGACATTTGCAGGTTTGTTATTCCCAGATAACAACCGCCAAAACGATTAACACACAATCTTTTTGACAGGTAGAGTTTAATATTACTCAAAAAATATGTCTATTATATCTCTAAACATATATGACATTATATTTACAGATAGTTAAACCAAATTGCCTGTTCGTGACATTTGAATGTCGTTTCTTATCTTAAACAAGAAAGTAAACAGCCTTTTCTTGCGGAACGTCTGCATTCGGTAAACATTTGCTAATATTTCAAATTTACATTTCATGTCCAGTTTTTTTTCTGGCAAGTAGCCGTGTAATAAGCGGGATGATGTACAAGCAGCCGGCTGTTAAAGCGAAATAAGCCCCTTCGGTGCAATGCAGTACTGATCACTTTGTTGGTTCTTATTTCTGCGATAACAACCGGCTGCCTGTACATTATCCCTTACATCAAGCACATACAAAGTCTGCATGTTGTTGTGCACCAACAAACTGTTTCAAAAAATATACTGACAATTCAACAACACATATACATACAGTACTTGAACATATTTGAACATTTTGAAATGCTTGACTTGTTTTAAATAAGATTAAAATCTTTTCATCTTAAAAACCCCTTGTAGACAAAAGTATAATTGTGCTTTTGTCTTTTATTAGAAAGCCAAAATGTTATCATAAAATTTGATGATCTGGACCAAATAATGAAGAAAAATCAGTCAACTTGAACTAATAGATGAAAAATGTTTTCAGTTCCGTTAAAAATGCTTCCCATGGCAGGACCTTAAGAAGCTGCTTGACAAAGTGCCAAGAGTATGATTTTGCAAATTCTAGGTAAAGGTTGGCTACTTGAAGATGCTAAAATATTAAAACTTAAAGTCCCACATTTGATACTTTTATCACTTAAACTCAGCTTTAAGCCTAAAAGCATATGTAAAAGTTTTTCCTGTGATGATAATTTCTTAATGCCTTAAAATGAGCTGAATGTAACTCTACACTCTTATTTCATTTAATACATGTGAATTCATGAATATGCAAATTAGCTCCGCCCCCACACACTCGAACCTTCTCTGACCATAGTTATGAATATGCGAATTAGTCTTTACTAAACTATAGTTTTATGGAGAAAATACTCAACATACTTTTAAACAGTTGTAATACATACATACTGTATATATTGTTTACCAATATATGTTCCTGCATTGCAGATTCTGCAATATGACTATTGTGGATGCGCACATTGCAATGTCGATGCTGAAAGAATACCTTGTGCAGTCCTAGTGACAACTTATTTAGCTATACTGTGTACGCAGTCTCAGTTTGTTTAGAATGGGATGAATGGGACACTTTGTACTTCTATCAGATCAGTAAAGATGTGTCTGTGCGGTTTACTACAGCCTTTGTTTTGTTTATATGTAGCCTGTTTAAATACTACTGTTTTATTTAAATGGCATGTTACTTAGAATTATGTGTTTTGTCTTTGTTTCTTGCATGCATGTACATATAAAGTTGTTTGTAGTGCCTTTCTAAATAAAGAAGTATGTGTACTTCTTCAGCATTTTCAGAGGCCTACTTTAACGTCAACCTTGATCGAGATAATACACTCTCCAAAATGTTTCAAAAGAACTCATTTCTCCTCTCTGACTTTTCTCAGTTTTTTCAGAGGACGCAGATGCAAACGGCCCGGCCCACCATTCCAAGCAACAATCCTCCCATCCGACCCACGTCTCAAACCCCCACTGCAGCGGTCTACTCCCCAAATCAGCCCATAATGATGGCCATGGCACCCATGTCCTTCCATTCCCCACAAACAGCGCAGTACTACATCTCGCAGGTCAGACAGCACGTCACTGCAGAATCGCGTTACACCTCGCTATGTCTAGAGCATGTGTTTACATCAGGTTATTTTAACACGCCAGACGACCATGTTGTTTTTTAAATGCGAATATGATTACAGGTTGTCATCAGGCAGTAACTCATTTTTGTTTAGAGCCTGAGAGCATGGATGTAATACTTATGTTGTACGTTGTGACTGAAGTGCTGAATTGTGGGTAATTTGTTGTCGTGCTTTAACAGTACCGTCACAGTGCACCTTCATATGTGGGGCCTCAACAGTACCCAGTCCAACCCCCTGGACCCAATACCTTCTATCCTGGACCCAGTCCAGGGGACTTCCCTGCACCTTATGGCGAGTTTTCCACATTTATTCTCTCTGACACGTTCAAGATACCCACAGAGGCCTGTTGACTTTCAGTACTCACGATGACTTGATGTGCTGTTTGCTTTTATTCTTTAAGGCCAGATTTACAGTACAAAAACTGATTTTTTTAGATTAAACTGATGTTTTTTTTTCATTTAGTTGCTGCATAATTAATTTAGAATGTAACCTGCAATGTAAGGTCCCAAAATGTTTTTCTAAGAATTGCAAAAGTCTGTCATTGGGCTCATTTTTGTTTAAAATTGTTGTTCTGTCAGGTCGGGGTAAATGTGAATAAGTTTTCTAATGTGTAAAATCTTTTGTGTGATGTGTGAGCAGCAGGACCTCCCTACTATGCTGGGCAGACCATGTACACACCATCTCCACCCATTATAGTGCCTACACCACAACAACCTCCACCTGCTAAGAGGGAAAAGAAAACAGTAAGTTTACAGGGTTAGAATCATAATAGCTTTAGGGAACAAATGTACAGTACATGGGTGATTGTAAACAGGAAGTGATCATTATATAATTGAATGTATGTAAATACAAATCCTGAAGCTTTATAAGTTAATTCTCTGTCTACTTACTGTCCTCTAAGATCCGCATCCGAGACCCCAACCAGGGCGGTAAGGATGTCACAGATGAGATACTGTCAGGAGTGGGTGGAAGTCGGAATACAACTCCACCCGTCGTGGGGCGACCCTCCTCCACACCTACACCTCCACAGGTAAGATGAACAGTCTCAAAGATCAAAACAAACAACCACTCCGTGTAGCTATAAAGATTTAGCCTGATATTGTGCCCTTCACCTGTTGCAAAGATCAAGTTGTTCCTTTGGACCTGTTGAGACACAATAACCTGGTTGACCACTAGTAATGAAACCGTGTAATGGTCAATTAAGCAAGAGTCAATTTACACAAATATTTGACTGGTCTCATATTCCAATAGAAGAGGCTTAACATTTATGTCCAACCCTTCCTTCTTCCTGTTTTAAAGTGGCTTTATATTGACTGAAGTCTCATTAGCAGTGTACTTTTATTTTTGTTTATCTTCTCATCTAAAACCACATCTTATGTCTGTGTGCCAATTACCTTACTGAGTTGTTTATTGCCCAACAATTTGATCTTTTACTTCCAAGCACAGTTTTGACAAACTTTTCACACACATAAGTGTATAAATGTCCATTGTCAGTATGTCACAGTTAAACTGTCACCTGTGTATTGTCACTGTCAGTTGTGTCCTGATCCCTGTGTTCCCTTTACAGTGACTCTTCATCTACATGCTCTTGATACAGTATCTCTCATCCCATGTGTGTCTGTGTTAACTAAAACACAGGCTTTCAAACTGAGATCCTTGGACCCCCAGAGAGATACATTGCAAAATGTTTTTGCATTATTTTTGTAAGTTATGTATGGGGTCCTTGGCTTTGAAAACCCGTGATCTGAAACACAGTCCCTTTATGATGTGAAACTTCCCGTCTCTTCTCTCCATAGACGTTAACAGTGTTTGTCTCTACTCTGCTCTCTCTCCCTATGTTTCCTTCACCCCCCCACCCATTCTCCCTGTTTCTCCACTCGTCCACCTTTCCCCTGTGTTTCTGCTTCTCCTGCTCTGTCTGTGTTCTGCATATTTGCGTGTGCCTCTCTGTTGCTAGTTTTTATGTCCACACCCTCATTATCCTCACATTTTCTACCTCAAATCCCAGCAGCCGAACAGCCAGGTAGCAGATCACGGGCATGGCATGTTTAATGTGGACAGCGGCCAGCACCTTCCTGTAACCGTCGACTTGAAAACAGGTCAGGTTCTCAGCCATATTACCACATATTCTCTACAGCTTTTGTAAAGTCTTAAATGTCTGACATGTTTCCTTTGATTCATGGGTCTAGATCACAAGCCAAAACTAGAGTTTGCCTCACAAAGATCTGCATCTCCTGTACTGCGGCAGCCAGAAGCTCCTTTGGAGAGAAGAGATCCCAGCAGCCCGGTTCAAGCTCCCTCCCCTCCCCAGAAAACAGAGCTTCCCCCCTCAGGCCCAGAAACGGCCTTAAGTGTAGCTACAGCCCCTGTTCTTTCCATGCCTCCCTCAGCAGTGGAATCAACAGAAGCCTCCAGCCCTTCAGCTGAGCCCAGCCCTGCTAAAGCTATCACACCAGAACCAGAGAGCTCAGAGCTGGAGAAATCCTCCTCTGAGCAACCCTCACCTCAGAGCCTATCAACATCCCCAACCCAGCCCGAGAAGACCGCCAATGGGTTGCCAGACACCGATATTGCTCCCTTGGGTGAAGACTTGGAATCCCAACCCAGGGAGGCGTCTCCGTTGCTGCCAACTCTTAGCTTGCTCCCCAGCACGGAGCCCGGTCCCATCACACCAGCACTGGAGGCTGAGTCTATTGAGGTGAAAGCGGATAGTCCCTCGCCTGCTTCCGAGGACAGCGCTGCGTCTCCTGATGCCCCGTCCCTCCCCGACACAAACGTCACCCTTACTGCTGCTATCTTCACCACACCTGCTCCACCTCCAGGCCTCACACACCCAAGTCAGGTTTCTGTAGGGTCAGACCTGGTCAGGAGATCTTCTACAGGGGCGGATCTCAAAGATGCAGGGAGGGAGAACGAGGCCTTGCTGGACAAGAAAGGCGAGCCCTTGCTACTGTCTAGAAAAAGTCAAGGTGAGCGCTATTGATTAAACAGCTTGAATTGTCACATGGGTCTTAAATGAGTTGACACATCCACTGATCGCCCGTAGTATGTTTTTACATAGGTATTTTTACATAGGTGCTGCAATAATCTCTAGGTATTATTTAAAGCGTTTTAATTGTTGTTTTATTATTTTTACATTTTTTTTGTAATTTTAGTGCCTCAATGTAAACGTATTTTATTTATATTTAGAAATAATTTTTTATTTAATAATTTTAGTGCCTCAACGTAAACTTATTTTATGAATATTTTGAAATATTTTTGTTTTAATTATTTTTGTGCCTCAACGTAAACTTATTTTATTAATATTTAGAAATATTTGTATTTTAATATTTTTGGTTTCTCAATGCAAATGTATTGCTATGGTAATTAATGTCTAGGTATTATTATTATTATTATTATTATTTTGTAATTGTAGTTTTTTATATATTTTTTGAAATATCTTTATTTCATATCTTTAGTTCACATGATTTAAATTACATTTTTAGCTATTTTTGATTTCTTTTGTCATCATTTCTTTATTTATTTTGTTGCAATATAGATTCTTTTTTTTCTTTTAAGTTTTTGTTTAATTTCTTATATATTTTTTATTTTAATAATAAGGCTATAACTTAAACTTATTTCAGTTTTTTGCAGAGGCAAATTTTTGTAATATTTGAGCCTATATTTTGTATTTAAATTAACAGAAAAGTTTTTATAGTTTTAGTAAACAATAATCTTTATTCTGTTATTTGTATATTGTTTATGTAAAGTATTTAGATAAATATGTATTAAAATTGACATATTAGAAATATATTAATGTATTAATAAATATATGTTTTGGAACTCTATCCTGTTTGTACTAATATGTATTTACTGTAATGCTACTTTGCAACAATGCAAAACTATAGAGAGTTAAATAAATGTGAAATAAATACTTCATTTTTTAATTGATTAATATCTAAATTATTAGTGTGAATAATTCATTATTATTATTAATAATATTAATTATTTTAAAGGGTATTATATCTTTTGATAACTCCACCATCATGTGGCTCTTTCTGTCTCCATGGAAGACTGCAAAAAGCACCAGAACTTTTTCTCTAGTTCAAGGTCTGGCAACATGAGATTACGTTGTGATGATCAATAAAATAACACAAGCTTTTACTGTGTTGGGCTGCTACAGCTACATCTAGTGCACCAAAGACCTGGAAGAAGCCAAAAGAGGACATGCCTGTTGGTCAAGATCAGGGTCCAGACAAAGAGGTAAAATATGACATTTTCATTTCCTGCATTCCACTGCAAGCAGTCCTGTGTATGCCAGTAATACTTACAGGTGTTGGCGTGCACTAGGAATTTAAATGTGATTAGACAAACCCTGTTGCTTATATTCAAATTAGTTTAAACGTGACTGACATTGTGTGCATGTGCAGCTTTGACTATACATGTGAAAGGCTTATAAATTGGCCAGATCATGTTTCCCCCTTAAATCAAACACTGTCAACAGATTTCTGTGAGAATTAGGTTGTAGATTTAAAAATCGAAATATTAGGAAAGACATTGCCACTATTTGAGGTGTGTGTTTTGTAGGAGGAAGTGGATCAGCCTGCTGCAAGAAGCCCCAGTCCTCCTGTGGAGGTGGAGAGGAGACCGTCAGTAGGAGCAGTGCTCGAGGAAAATGGAGAGCAGGAAGCAGAACCTCTGAGAAATGGTGCTGAACACGCCTCCGAAACAGAGAGCAGCGACGGCATGCACACATCTGCAGTCAAAGAGCCTCTGATCAAAGCTGTGCCACGTGAGGACCTCTTTTACTTTCATGACAGCATGCACTCCTGCTGGCACTGACTCCACGAGTTTGTGCAAAATCTGATTTTTCCTGATGGTGTTTCTTGTCTTTTGCAGAGCCTGCAGAACAGAATGGAAAGAAACAATATGATAGGGACTTCCTGTTGGGCTTCCAGTTCATGCCTGCATGTGTGCAGAAACCAGAGGGTCTTCCTCCCATTTCTGATGTTGTTTTAGATAAGGTACAACCCCTGCTTCACAAACTGATGTTCACGTTTGTGAATGCACATATATTAGGACTTTTTAAGGCATGTTGATTAAAGTCATAAATTAAGGATATTCTCTTGTAATTGAATTCATTTGCACCGCACCATTAAATTAACTACTATATGAATATATCGTAACTCCATTATGGTCCTCTTTTAATCCCTTGTATCAATGCTCTGGTTGGTCTGTATGACAGGTCTAATGTGTTTCTGTCTCACTCACTGGCTGCTTGAACAGATTAACCAAAATAAGCTGCCCATGAGGCCAGTAGACCCACGCATGATCTCCAGGGGCCCAGACTTTACGCCAGCATTTGCAGATTTCGGCAGACAGCTTCAAGGGGGCAGAGGAGCACCGGTTGGTACCTTATTGTCCGTATTCTCACACTCATGCAAAAAATGAATAATCTTAGCTAATCTAATCTTTTTTATCAGCTGCTAAATGTTGGCCTACGGCGACCACCTGGCCGCAAGATCATTACAAACGTCTCAGTGAACAACGAGGTGCAGCTGAAGACAACAGAGAATGCCTGGAAGCCTGGCATGAAGCGGGACAGCATCATCGAAGATCAAGAGACCCTGAAAACTCATGTATGCCCCTCTACGCTTTGTGCTCTGTTCCAAACAGTTTTGGTTGAGTTTATTTTGCAGTAGTCAGAGAATGTTGTCATATCCAAAGGGCCTCCTAGTTTATATTACAGTTTCCGGTAATACGGAGAGAAAATTGAGCTTGAATCGTTGCCTCGGAGGGTATCGGGTAATATGTTCATCGATCCTTTGCAGGAGCTTTTTAAAAAAGTGCGCAGTATCCTCAACAAATTGACACCACAGATGTTTAACCAGCTGATGAGGCAGGTGACCGATCTCACTATTGACACGGAGGAGCGGCTCAAAGGTGTCATAGACCTGGTCTTTGAGAAAGCCATCAATGAACCCAGCTTCTCTGTGGCCTATGGCAACATGTGCAGCTGTTTGGCCACGGTGAGTCAAATGTTCTTTTGTTATACAAATATTATACAAATTTAGTAGATTAGTAATGAATACAATTTGGGAAAGACATATTGTGGATCTATTCCTTTTTTTCGAATAGATGTCACATTTTTGTATTTTCAAAATTGGATGCTTTGGATTGTGTAACTAAATATGTAGCTTTACACAGTGATTTCCACCTGCTGTGTTTGTAGTTAAAAGTGCCCATGACGGATAAGCCCAACGGCACCGTGAATTTCCGGAAGCTGCTGCTCAACCGCTGTCAAAAAGAGTTTGAGAAAGACAAGGTGGATGATGACGCCTTTGAGAAGAAACATAGAGAACTGGAGGCAGCTACCTCAGTAAGTGCTTCAGTCCTTAAAACTGTTCACCATTACAGAATCTTGAAATAGATTTGTAAATAACTCTTTTGCTTGCTCTTTGTTCCTCGTTCTCTCAGGCTAGTGAGCGGGACAGGCTGCAGGAGGAGTTGAACGAGGCGAAAGATAAGGCTCGCAGGCGATCCATTGGCAATATTAAGTTCATCGGTGAGCTGTTTAAGCTGCGGATGCTGACAGAGGCTATTATGCATGACTGTGTGGTTAAGTTGCTGAAAAACCACGATGAAGAGTCACTCGAGTGCCTCTGCAGACTGCTCACCACTATTGGCAAGGACCTGGACTTTGAGAAAGCAAAGGTAAGCCAGGTTCTGACCAGGGTTTTTAAGGTTTAAGAGCAGGATTGACTCGTGTTGTCTATAATGGGCATAGAGTGTTAAATGTGCAATTTGTGATATAAAGGACGATCTGTTGACAGATATACAACCAAAGTGTCCCCTTACATGGAATTCACCATGTTGTTTCTACAGTAACCCTAAACGGACAGATGCTCTAAAGAGTGCGTTTCATAAATACAGTATCTCCTTTGGCAAAGAAGCAAAAACGCAATGACATCTTTGTCCTGTGTCAGCCACCATAGTGTTTCAAAGGGAGGGGTGGAGTGAGCCGTTGGTTGCAAATTCTGAAAAGAAACGGATTTGCATGATTTTTTATTCAAAGGTTTGTAGTTACATTGGCCCTTTATAGAAAGAAAATTGATTAAAAACGGTATATCATTTAGAGATTATGAAGCATTTTGTGAAATTATGTAACTTTTTTTGACCCAATAATACAAATTCTTTAATTTATTCACGCTCATGTTGTTTTACATGTATAACACTTTCTTACATGTGCTAAAAGCCTCAGTCACATTCTCACACACTTTCACTTGGCACAAAAGACAAAAGTCACAGTTTCAAACAACATATGAGTCTGTAACTGATTTTTGGTGAACCATCTCTTTAAATATAGCACTTCTTTTAAACTTGCAACTGCAGTTCCTGTGTAAATGTAGATGCTTGACCAATGTAGTCTTGCTGTATAACCTTGTGGGAACACCAGCGTTCAGAACATAACACATGCTGGTCTTGTCAGCAGGGGAGGCTGGTAATTGTCAGTGCACATTTGCATTAGATGTTCAGGGGTGATTAGAGATAGAAGACAGCTGTGATGTAGCCCAGAAATCCATATGTTTGGTGTGATTTTCTTTGGCTTTGATGATTTTCTCTCTGGTCCACACCTCCTGCTGTGTTCTGTTTTATAAAATTGCACCAAATGTAACTGATGACAGTGAGGAAACCCCCGCTGGTCTGTACAGCTCCACACAAAAATGGCTGAGGCTCAAAGCCTATGAGTTTGCTTTGAAACATTGGTCCTGTATGGGTCACTTATGCTCTGTGCTGGCACAGCTCACCCTGAATTTTACTGAGACCAGAACTCTGTGTTTGCAACCTAAACGCTTTTCATTAAAGACAGACATGAATTCCTGAGGTTTGTATACTGGTCTCATTTTTGAGGTTTTCTCTTTCAGCCACGGATGGATCAATACTTTAATCAGATGGAGAAGATAGTAAAGGAGAAGAAGACCTCCTCACGCATTCGGTTCATGCTGCAGGACGTCATTGACCTGCGTTTGGTGAGTTGCGTTTTGTTTTTAATAGAGCTCAACAACGAATGGCTTTTATTCTCCTGAATTCTTCTTTTCCTCATCTCAGCACAATTGGGTGTCTCGGAGAGCTGACCAGGGCCCCAAGACCATCGAGCAGATCCATAAGGAGGCAAAGTTGGAGGAGCAGGAGGAGCAAAGGAAGGTCCACCAGCAACTGCTGTCCAAGGAAAAGAGGAGACCAGGTCAGAAAGAGAATCTTTACAGCTTGTATAGTCCTCTGGGCCTGTGTGGTGAAGCAGCAATGTTCCTCCATGATAACATTTCTCTCATTCCCTCCCCGTATTGCAGCGGTGCAGAAAGAAGAGACCTGGAGCACTGTGCCTATGAATAAAAACAGCAGGACGATAGACCCCACCAAGATTCCCAAGATCTGCAAGGTGAACTCTTTATACGTAGACTTGGTTTCATTCTCGCCCGGTCATGAGATGCCGCACATAAATTCTTAGATCCATCGTTCTGCATAACCACACCTAGTTGTTATATATCAGGAGAGATGTACTTTGCATTTTGCTGCTATGGCCCTGAGGCTGTTTGGTAAACATGGATATGTAATATTTGACTCGACAGCCCCTCCTAATGGTTGTTCTACTTCCATGTGTAGTACTGTAGTGTCTTTATGTAAATGCATTCATGGGTGTAACAGGATCTTACTGAAACCTGTTTTATGTGTGGTTTCTTCAGCCAATGATAGATGAGAAGATTCAGCTGGGACCGAGAGCTCAGCTGAACTGGATGATGGGCAGCAGTGGAGGGGCTGGAGCCAAAGCCAGTGAGTCAGGTAAAGCCAAGTGATGCAGTCAGACGTTGGCAGGAGTTTTATGCCCGTATACTTAATTATGTTTTTTTTTTTTTTGCTAATGTAAATTCCTTTCCTCTTTTTCAGATGTCTCTCGTCCCAGTGCCACAAGTTTAAACCGCTACTCACCCCTGCAACCCTCAGTACCACCGGCTTTCTCTTTACCCTCTGCATCCCCAGACTTTGATGCCAGGAGAGTTCTCAGCAGGTACAGTATACAAGCAAAATACAGGAAGTTTTCTGTTATACTATAGTATAACAATATAAAACTTGCATTGCTGCAATGTTTTATGTACTCAAGCTTAATTTAAAACAACAGCTTTCAAGATCTCATCTGTATTCATATCACATCATACACTTAAATATAGAAGTTTACATTTATTCATTTGGCTTAGATGATTCAGTTTAAGTTAGTATTTGAAAAATAACATTTTACATATTAAATAGAGGATTGCAATTTTCACTAGATTAATATGTCAAATATATTCTGTATATTCATTAATTAATATTATTATTTGTTACAATTAGTAATTAATATTTGTTATATTTAATTTTTTTTTTAAAACTCAGCAATGAACAAAATAAGAATTTCATCACAAATTTATTTGAATTGATTAATTGATCATTTTATAATGTTCATTGAAATTGATTTGTAAATATAACCAATATTGATTAATAATTTTTAATTATATTATATTTGCAAATACTAATTTAATCTTCAAAGTGTATAATGTAATATAAATGCAAAATGAAAAAATAAATATATTGATAATATACTCAAATATTGTAAAATATTCTGGTGTACGGTTCTGGTGTCTGGTGACTCATTTTTAAATATTTTGAGACTGATAGATGGATATGTGTTTTTGTCTTTTGTAGTCGTGGAAGCTCAGGGCGAGAACGCAACGACACACCATTAAGTGCTGGTCCTGCTCAGACAGGCCCTCTCTCATCGGGCAGCAGCAATAAGGAGATCCCCGAGGAGTCCATCCAGGAGGTGTCCCGCAGAGACTTGGACACGCCCAAGCTGCCCGCCAACACTGCAGACAAGAGCCGACTGGAGCACAGCCAATCCAGAGAGTCTGGTGAGTCTCACGGACACACAAACACTCTATAAACTATAAAAATCTCATCACGTGTACCATTTTACCGTTCAGAGTATTCAAATAACTAAAGGCTCTTTGTCATTGCAGCTGTTAACCTTGAAGTACTGTCAGGCCCTTCTCCAGACAAGCAATCTTTAACAGAAGAGGAGATGGAGAGGCGGTCCAAGTCCATAATCGATGAATTTTTGCACATCAATGATTATAAGGTTTGTAACATTATCATCACTGAGAGAAACCCTGCACTTGTTTAATTAAACTGTACCACCCGGTCCATAATGACATTGATGGAGAAGTAATGTGTGTGGGTGTGTGTGTGTGTGATGCAGGAGGCAGTGCAGTGTGTAGAGGAACTGGAGCAGGCCGCCATACTCTACGTGTTTGTGCGGGTGGGTGTGGAGTCAACCCTGGAGAGAAGTCTGATCTCACGAGACCACATGGGTCAGCTGCTCTACCAGCTCCTGCAGTCTGGAAGCCTCTCCAAACCTCAGTTCTTTAAAGGGTGAGATCACAGGCCTATACTGCACCTCTGTGTGTGTTTGGCGTTGTTGACAGTAGCTTTGTTGTAAAACCTAGAAAGCTGCTTCACACTGTGTTACATACTGTATGTTTATACGTCCCGCAGGTTCTCTGAAACTCTTGAATTTGCAGATGATATGGCCATTGATGTTCCTCACATATGGCTGTATCTTGCGGAGCTGGTTACCCCTGTGCTTCGAGAGGGTGGAATCTCTATGAGAGAATTATTTAGGTGCGTTTCAAACTACTGCAGTGTTCTTGGATTCAGACCGAATGCATTAGCATTAGTAATACCTTGTTTTGGGCTTTATTTTATTATCTGTTTATATTTTGTGTTTGCAGTGAATTTAGCAAACCATTACTCCCTGTGGGAAGAGCTGGGATATTATTTTCTGAAATATTGCACCTTCTATGCAAACAAATGGTATGCTGTTTCCTTGGTTATGTTTGTTATTATTGCTGCTGTCGGTGAATGTTGTTTTCATATTTCTATTCAACATGTTTATGCTAGTGTAATGTACATGAGGACTTTGTGTGTTTGTGTGCTCGCTGCAGAGCCATAGGAAAGTGGGATCGTTGTGGAGGGATTCTGAGTTGAACTGGGCAGATTTTATACCTGAAACAGAGGATGTGCACAGCTTCATCACAGAACATGTGAGTCTTCATGTATACTGACCTTCAAAAGTTCACTCATTTATTTCTTATTAATATTCCTTCTAGATTGTAGAAGAATAAAAACATGCAGACATCCATGCAGTACACAACAGGCTAGCACATAATAATACAATTAGCATAAAAATATACTGTAAATATACACAGTATATTGTTGCTGTCAGACCGCTGTCATAAATCATTACTATTGGTTCACCGGTCATTTTATCTGTGGGTTTTGCAAACATTTACACAACTGTTCAAAGGTTTAGGATCACTTACTCTTTTCTTATTCATATTTTTCCTAATATTTTTTATATTAATATTATTTTTTTTAATTAAAGCTTTGTTATATTTTAGTGTCTAAAACAAGTATTTTTAGTTTCTTTGGGAGTGCTTTTTAAACACTTGTGTAGTTCCCATCCATGCTGGCCTCTAATTGGCTGCATTTTTCATTATTTAGTCCAAATCATCTATTGCAAAAACTTTATTAAATAAAACAAAATCAGATGATCACATTTTTTAAAGAAAAATAAATTCATTTTAGTCAAGTGATCTTGAATGGTAGTGTACATTACTTTACCTCTGCTTAATTCAGTGTGATACAACAATGACAAAGACATACTATTCAACTGTATAAAAAATTACTATACTATTTTGTAAGTTGGCATTGTTTGTAAAAAAATAAGAAAGCTTATAATCATCTACTCCCATACTTAACTACATTACAATGTGATTGTGATCCTTTGACAGAAACTAGACTTCACTGTTTCTGATGGCTCAAACCCGACTGAGGCTGTCTCTAAGAGAACACTCTTACCTGATGAACTAAACAAGCAACTTGAAAAACTTCTACTTGAGGAAATGGCTGGCGACGAACAAATCTTCGACTGGGTTGAGGTATCTGAGTCTCGTCAGATTCCAGATTTTTTATTGAAGAATGTAAAGCCCAGATAGATGAATGATGAATGATGAGTGCGGTGTTGTTGTGTGATGGTTTATTACAGGCCAATCTAGATGAATCAGAAATGAGTTCCTCTCCTTTCCTCAGAGCTTTAATGACTGCTGTTTGCAAAGCAGCAGTGAAAAGTAAGTAAATCAGAACTTTGATACAAAGTAACACGAATACTTATTTTTAGAACTTTTTACAAGACAACATTGTGATTTGATAACATACCTAGTTTTGCAAGGTCTGGCTATACTTAGATGTTTGACTGCCTGTTTTTAACTTGCCCCAATTTTGTTTTCAATGTAAAGCCGAGGCCTCCTCTTGCAAAGTGGACGTGTCCATGATCCAGAGGAGATTGCCTGTTTTACACAAGTACCTTAACTCAGACACAGAGAGACAATTGCAAGCACTTTATGCACTTCAAGCATTGATAGTACAACTGGACCAGCCTCCTAGTGAGTAAAACCTTTCACTTTCCCACATAAGCCTGGTAGAGTTATAAACACTGATGCTATCGAAGTTTTGCACTTTGCAGTATAACTCACAAAACCTTTGCATTTGCAGTATAACATTTCATTGACAAATAAAAGTCTTGATTTATAGGATTAAATGGATTTTCGCTTCTGTTGCAGATTTGCTTCGGATGTTCTTTGACTGTTTGTATGATGAAGATGTGATATCTGAGGACGCATTTTATAAGTGGGAGGTCAGTAAAGACCCCGGTGAACAGCAAGGAAAGGGTGTGGCCCTGAAGTCAGTCACTGCCTTCTTCACGTGGCTGCGCGAGGCAGAGGAGGAGTCAGAGGACAATTGATGACAAACGGACACATTTGCCAACTAGTGCTGAAGAGACAATAGTCGCTGAAACAATAACTGCATCAAATTAAAATGAAAAACATAACAAGCAACACATTATGCATCGGTCGGGTGGAGTGCAGCCAGATTTTGGAACGGTACGGTTCACTGACATACAGCGACCATATGACGACTTAATTGCTGGAGCACTAAAAAATGTATTATTTATGGAAATGTTGCATTTACGTTTTTTATTTTGTTACTTTTTAAGGAAAGACTTTAATAATACAAAGGTGCAACTATGAAAAAAAACATAACTTCAGACTGGTTAATTTATTTTTTTTAAAGAACAGCATACACAAAAGGGTATTTAACATTTGCTGACAGTCACAAGGAGCGGATATAAAAATTTTAATAATTTTATTAATAATAATAATAATATAATGACAGCGAAAACGACCTCCATTATTTTCAAACTGTTCGATTAAGGACGCTGACCGTTTTATCTGTTATGGTTGCGCAGGATAGACAAAGCCGGGTGTCAAAGGAGGATCAAAGTTTTAATACAAGGTTTAAAGGGACAGTTCACCCAAAAATTCTGTTGTCATTTACTCGCCCTCAGGTTGTTTCAAACCTGTATACATTTCTTTGTTCTGCTGAACACAGAAAGATATTTGGAAGAATGTCAGTAACCAAACAGATCACATCCAATCCCCCATTTACTGCCATAGTAGGGAAATAAATACTAAGGGAGTCAATGGGGGGCTGTGATCTGTTTGGTTACTGACATTCTTCCAAATATCTTCTTTTGTGTTCAGCAGAACAACAAAATGTTTGGAACAATCTGTGCAAATGATGACAGAATTTTCATTTTTAAGTGAACTGTCCCCTTAAGGTTATCATCTGAATAGCCGTACAGATTGTTCCTCTGCTTCAGCTTGCTCGATGTGAAACACGTAATCCAGCAGAATCTTGCAGTACTATGCATTCAGGGGACTGCTGGGGTCACAGAACAAAAGCTCCCAATGGAAGTCAATGAACAAATGACAACGTGTACAAAAACACTGAGATGTTGCTGAACCTAAAGTGCTTGTTATTCTTCATACTAAGAGCAACTTTAAAGCTTGTAAATAAATTAAAGACAAAAAAGATTCATAAAAATACAAATGGCGGTGATGTGTATTTTGTACAGTGTTGTCAGTAAAGGTTTTGGTTTTACTACAAAAATTATATATTTTTTCTAATTTGTGTGTATAGTTAATAAGCCTTGTTAACAAGAAAGGAAAGTCTTTATGGCCATATGCATCAAAATTTTTATTTATTCACTACGGTTCTGTTTTGGTGCTTTTATTTCATAAAACTGTGGACAGATTGTTCATTATATAGGGGTCAATATGAGCTTTAGTTTTTTGTTAAAGAAATGAACAATTCAGTTTTTCTTTGTTTTTTATTTTCAAATATAAAAACAGAATCAGAGCCTTGCTCTCAATAAATACAGAAATTGCATCAAATGATGAAAAATAAGAGACAAGCTGCGCTAGATTTCTAAAGATGAATGCACTATGAGATGTTTTTGGAGCAAGTGTAGCTGTAATCCTTAGAGCGGATGCTGGGAAATGTATTTTAGAAACCAGTTTTTGTGTAAAACCAGTCACAAATGAGAATGGTTTAAATGTAGTACAAAGTCTTTGGGATATTTAGAAAAGTATTAGGCACATATTGGATAGTCATCATTTTCATAACCATTATCCCTGTGGATTTGGGGGTAAATGGCTCATCTTCAAGGACAAAACATGGAGTGTAATTGCATGTGAACCGAGAAATGTTTTTTCAGATACATGAAGCGTTTGCTATCTACACGTGATGGCACACTGCAAGGCTAACGGTGCATGAAGTCTTCTTGGCTAACCAACAATCACATTTTCTGTGCCGAGAAGCTGAACTACAATACAAAGTCCATCTGATGAAAGATGCTCCTAGTTTTCAGTATCAATACATACAAAGTCCAGTTTAAAACAAAGAAACTGTAAACCTGTTTCCCACTACCATAAAACATTCATTTGCAGGTCTATAAATCATGAGCATTTGTTTGCACAAATGGTAAAGTACTTGTGCTTGTCTTCTGTGGACTGTTGACCCCTGGGTCTGGCACAGCTCAACCTTTTGCGGATGAAACGTTTCAATTGAGACCGGAGGTTTTTCATAGTTTTGAGGAGCAGCAATCCCCACAACCCAATACCACAGTGGGATAAGGAAACCAGTGCAGAAGTTTAGGCCGTGTGAGTTGTTACAGGGCGTTCAAAAACGCTATGAGTCTTTGAGCATATTAATTTGAGCAAAGATTTTCAGAGCAGGACCCAGTTTGATGTTCATAGTGCTCATGAGATGATCCTCTTTCAGGAGCAGCAGGGCCTGACCATCGATCTCCTGAGAACGGAACTCTTCAGCGATCTCCTGACAGCCTGACAAACACAAGCAGTACATTTAATATACAAAAAATTGTTACCCATCATTCTGACATTTATGAACTACTACTTTCAAGGTTTTTATAGCAGAATATTCAAGCTGCTCTCTCAGACGATCAAAGCAACAACAGCTGTCTTCACCATGACGCTCAAAGTTTAATTTATACAACTATAAATCATCATTGTTGAGAGCAAAGCCAACATTCTACAAATCTTTGTGTTTTCCTTAGAATAAAATGTTATGTTAAATGATATCCCATCAGATCTCTGAAGCAGTTACCTGGCAACGAGCAGATGAATTCATAAACTTCCTCCACATTCCACTTGCTGGGGTCACTGGCCAGGAAGTGCTGCGTGAGAAACGGGAGCTCTGATCTTTCCTCATTCGGAAGTCTCTGGGCTCCAGAGCTGGCAGCAGACAGCGGTGAAAGGGGCTCGTCGTAGCTGGACATGTCCGAGCACAGACTCCACTCACCGTGACTTGGATGGGAGGGGTGTGGGGACAACATGGATGCTCCGGTGGCTGCTAGAGCGCTGGGATTCTGTCAAGAACATGGTGAGGTGATCAGACACATTGCAACTATATTGAAGGAAGTGCTTAAAAAGGAAAACCAATGCTTTACTTGTTTTTTGATATCTGCGCAGTTTTGATGATTGATATTGGAGGATCTCTGTTTTTTTATGGTCTCCAAATTTGCTTTGCTTGGGAAAAGACCCATTCGCTTTGTGCATCCCACATTATACCTGAGAAAGAAGACAAATCCATTTTAATCATCATTGTATATGTACAAACAAATACAAGAACGCCAATGTTATTTACTATAGCAGGATTTGTACCTTTTCGCACACACCATAGAACAAAACCTCTTCGATCTCTTAAAGTTAGATGCCAGGTCTACATTTCCACAGAATTCACATGACAGGACTGGCTCCCCATCTCGGTTCTTCAGCTCTATGGAGGAGTTTACATTACCAATGAAATATATATATGCCTTATTACATATTACACAACATTGTGCATTACTGATCCATCAGTCGGTGGACTGTAGTAACTCTTACCTTGCTGTGACAGATCTTCCATCTCTGCATCTGTAGTATGAGAGGTCTGATTCTGCTTCTGCAGATTCTCTAGCAGCAAAGATGGACGTTCAACCTGGAGAGATCCATAAGGTGTTCCAACATATATTCATTACAAGGACTACTGATGCATACTCTACTGTGCCAGACTATTGGATCTACAAGTCTGAATATAGTAATGGTTCATTTGACCACTAGAGGGAAGTGTGTCTCTTTCAATAAAGTCTAAAAACAATGGGGTTTACCAGTCAAGTCCAAACAGGGTCATGAAAAAAACTCACCAAAGATATTTCTTATTACATTTTAACGCTACTTACAAGTAAAGTGCCTTAAGTTTGGCAGATTTTTACAATATGTGCAAAGTAGGATTTGAGCAATTCATGCACACAAAATTGCAAACCTCAGCCTTAAAGGCCTTATTGGCTTTTAAAGTGAGTTCTCCCAGAAAAAAACATTATTTCATCATTAACTCACCCACGAGTCATTCCAAACCTGTATGACTTTCTTTCTTCTACAGAACACAAAAAAATTTATTTTGAAAAATGTTGATAACCAAACAACACTGGTCCCCATTGACTTTCATTGTAGGGACACAAAACCACTGAGACATTTCTCAAAATATCTTCTTTTGTGCTCCACAGAAGAAAAAAGTTTTGAACAACATGATGGTGAATAAATGATGAGAGAATTTTTAATTTTGCTTTGGATAAAAGCGCCTGCCAAATGAATAAATGTAATGTAAATGTATACTAATAATATACCAATATAATGAATAATTTGACTACATGTTTTAGTTCATTTTCAGGAGTAATATCCCTAGTTTTATTACAGCAACACTACATGTTGTACAATATTTGGGCAGAAATGTACACAATTATACTGTTTTTATTATAAACATGGCAGTTATAATTTCTGTAACGAATACAAATTTGGACAACTGCACAGTTACACTATTGTGACTGAGTATAACCGTAATAAATATCCAAGGAAGAGTAAAACGCATGGGAAGCACTCACGGGAAAAGGCTCAGCTCCCTCCTGAATGACGAATCCCTCGATGACATGCGTGAGGATCTGGGGTTTCACTATGGCCTGTGGCGGAGGTTTACTCTCGCCATTTTGCGGAGTGCTGCCGGTCACAGTGGGCGCATTGTTCCCGCTGCCCGAGGTCATGGCTGGAGGTGAGCCCACACCTGCCTTCACATTCACTCTGTTTACTGAACAAGAGTACAGCATCGATCAACAACTATCACTTCCTAGGACTGTTCATGTTGTGTATTAATATTATGATTAAAGGATGGGAGGAAAAAGTTGTCCAGGCCATATTTGCTTACACACACACTTCAATATAGTAACTGTTATATACGTAACTGTATAAAAATACATGCATAGCCTACTTCCCCATGCTTTTCTCTGTGATATGTAGTAAAAGGCTAATATCTGCGAAAGCATTTATTGATAAAAGGTATGCACAACTAGTTGCTCTGGTCCCAATCTAAATCAAGTGTTTTAAGTAAGTTGAAAACCTGCCAAATGTTACGCCTGCCCTGCAGAAACGTTGCTTCCAGCTTCCCCCAAACGGAGCGACTAGAACATCTGAAAGAGGTGCTAAACTCGCAACTCTGTTCTGGGAATACCGAGAAACTTCCTAACTTTACATCCGAACATTCGCAAGAATTGAATAAACTGCAGACAAGGCTCGCGCACAGGCGTCCTGGTGATTGTCAACAGCACACGCCTTTGTTCCGCGCACACTCTTTACTTACACTTGCGATCGCCAAAAGAGGAAAGAACGAAAGTGATTTTAGCCTTCCAGCATTCCTGAATGCGCTTCCGTAATCCACCGGTGTTGTTTACAAAGCAGGACAGCGAGTGAATCGATCCGATCCAAACTTTTGTGTGTGTGTGAGTGGATGTATTTGTTCAAACCGATAGCCTCAATGTGAGCACACTCTCTAATCCTCTTTGTATGGAGGAACTGAATAGGAAACATTGCGCGGTTGCGATTGGTCTGGAATTCTGTCCAATGGTGGGCCGTGTTTAGCACCGTTCCGTTCAGCCATTGGTTAAAACCTGAGAGCGGTTCCCTGACAGACGCACGTACGCAGAGAAAGAGCATCTAGTGCTGCTCGATATGAAGCGGTCAGTCAAAAACTTTGATTTGTTTGATAGACAGACACGATGCTAATCCTGAAGTTAATTATTATTAATTTGACACGTATTTGTATGTCAAAATGTAATGCTAATTATGCTATCAAAACGTGTGTGTGTGTAGTTGTTGGTAATATCATTGTGCAGTACCAGAAGCTTAAACCAATTATGAAATACTCATTCGATATTTTTTATAAAGATATAAAGTTCTGCTATTAACAAATTCACCAAGACTTAAACAGGAAAGTTTTTATAGCTTTTTTAACTACTACTTATTTCTCATAACACTGATAGCTGCAAGATTATTTTACATCAGATACAAATGTTTTGATTCTTAAAGTGATAGTTCACCCAAACATGAAAATTCTGTCATCATTTATTCACCTTTGTGTCACTTCAAACCTGTATGACTTTCTTACGCAGAACACAAAAGAAGATATTTTGAAGAATGTTGGACTCATTCTATACACAATAGAAGTGAATGGGCACCGCCATTGTTTGTTACCAATATTCTTTAAAATATCTTCTTTTGTGTTCTGCAGAAGAAAGTCATACAGGTTTGAAATGACACGAGGATGAGTAAATGATGACAGAATTGTCAATTTTAAGAGAATATCACTTTAAAAAAGAGCCCCGGTGAACACAGGGTGCATCTATGGTGAGTCCATTTTTCTTACACTGCACTACAAAGCCATTAGATTTTATTGTTGTATTTTCTTGTTTCTTTATTTTACTTACACAATACTCTGACACACCTCTGCATTTGCTATGTAGTATGTAATTGAAGTAGATGCTTTTTAAACACTGATAAACCCACACATAAAAGATGTGTTTTTGATCTAAAACAAGAAGATCCAATAAAAGTTTTATGAATGAAGCACGATCTGGAAGCAGCATGAGATAATTAAAAACATGACATGATTTATGATTCTAGCTTTCTAAAGCATTGAGCAATTGCGTACATAAAGGAGCAGTTGATCATCATTCATAATTTAATGTCTGAGATGTTAGGCCTCCAGCACACCTGCCAGACACCCTAAGTGAGTCCACCTTCATTCTCATGTCCTAAAGACAACAACAGGGCTCAGACCTTCACCCCTCATTATAACAGAAGCTGTCACATTCAAACAAGTGCCCGGACTGGACAATAGACACTGGGGGGGGTGACAGATCTACTCTTCCGCTTGAGGGGAGAGATCGCACCGTTGGTCTTTGTGTTTTTGTGACTGGCAAACTTGCAGATGGTGGTGACGCAGTCGGTGCTCTGTGTCTGACAAGGCCAAGGTTGATGATTTATATCACCAAAGTGATTTGAAGTTCACATGGTTTCAAGGTTTCATGCCAAGACCTCAGCTAGCAACATTTACTCCATATATTTGCATTTCAATCATACTGTATTTAAAATTCTCTGAACGTTTAATTTTCAACCAAATGTTGATTTATTGCGGGTCTGCTGCACTAAATGCATTCATCCAAGTTACTCATTACACTAACATTGTGTGCATTTGACTGTAAGATAAACACACATGCAGAAAGACAGGAGAAGTATAATTGCCCTGATTTATATATGTGTAAACTAGAACAGTTTTCTATTTGAACCTTCAAACTATATATTTGTGGTTTGTGGTGATGAAACATCGTAGTATTAAAATAAGCAATACCTTCTGTGTTTTCTGTCACTTGGCTTTGATCACATTGTTTAAGCGATTGGCATTGTTCTGTCTGGGTTGGCACTTGTGATGGTATGCATAGCAGCTGCTGATGGTTCTGGACAGGGCAGAGGTCTCTAACTTCAAGAGGAACAGGGGTGTCCTTCTCAGACCCATCTTGTGGGGCTATTCCCAGCTGGAATTAATATCAGAAGATACGATCAGAATAAGAGGGAATAACAGAACTTCATACAATTTGAATATAAAAAAATGAATTTTGCCTTTTCATACTTGAGTTGGATCTGGTTGAATCTGTAGGTTAACTGAGGTAAGCTGTAGAGGAGTTGCCTTGTTTTGGCCCAGAATGGAGGACTGTCCTTTCTGTCCGAGAGCAGAAGTGGTATGGAAGACTGTGGCTTGTTGGCAGGTAACAGGCACTTTGGGCAGGACAGGGATATGGCACTGCTGAGGTTGAGCTGGCAGGACAGGCTGGATGGTTACAGTTTGGACTGTGTGGGGCTGAATGGTGGCGGCTTCTAAGAGCTGAGCTTGAGCTCTCTGCATTATCTGAGGCTGCTGCTGTATCACAAACTGCTGCTTGTGTTGCTGGAGCAGCTGATGGGTCTGGATTTGCGTATATGCTGGAATACAAAAAAAGGCAGTGCAATATTGATGATACATTTAGTATTTTGCTCTGGTCAAGTCAAATGACCCAACATAACGTCACCATGAAATCAAAGTTTTTTTTTTTTACGGAATACTGAAGTTGTTTAATGGCGGGGTAAGCGATTTCTGTTGTTGTTATTTGAAGTCGACAACAAAACACACTACTACGCAAAATGAACACGCCCCTTCCTGCATTGCTCTGCCCTCAAACGTGCTGTGCAACGCAGGCATGAAATGCTTCGCTTTATTATAGCTTACGCACATAATAATGCAAATGAAAAAAATAAGCAGAGACAACACGAGTATGTATATACAAGCAGCACACTGGTTCCAAATAAACAATGACGCTCGAAACTGCTCCGTTACACTGCTAATATTACAACAACATATCTTGGTTCTGACAAACAGCAAAACCAATGTTAGTCACATACTGATCCGAATCAAAGCAACCTCTTCGGGGGTGATTCTTAAGACTAACTTTCTCTCCAATGTCTCTCTGCTGGAAAGTCTTAATGCAGGTTCTAGCTCTGCATGACTTTTATCATTCTTTTTATACTCACAACTTCTGTTTCATGCCAACTTTAATATCTGCATCAATCTAGTTCTGATTCTTAATTTGTCTCCATAATATATTACAAAACTTTTACAAAATATACAGTAAATAATTTTTATGATCCTACATTTTTTAAAGCCTAAAGTGTGTACACTACTTTAATTAGATCTTTATTCCTTAATTTGTCAAGCGTAAGCAGACACCCACATGTTGCTGCTGTCCTTTCCAAAACCTCGTATCTCCATATTTTGTGATTTTTATTTTTCATCATAAATCATTACGGTTAGTCACTCTTTGTGTTTTTCACTGGGTTGTGCAAATATCTAACCAATAAAAAGTATTAAAAAGTATTTGTCAACTTTGACAACACAGTAAAACATTTGGACATTCAAGGTTTCGGAAGGACAGGGATAATATGAATTGACTGAATTCTGGTTAACAGAACAGACAGAACAAATACTCTGAATTTCCTGACACTGGGATTGATGTAGCTCAGCTAGTAAAGCAGGGGTTTAGTGTGAACATGTGTTAGTTAGTTTAGCACCACATCCTGAATCTAACGCCTGTGACATTCCGCGTGGGCTTTCATTGTTCTAGCAAAGTGTTGCTGGTTAATGGGTTCATCTGGAGTTCAGCTTTTTAATCCGGAATGTCAACTATAAAATGTGCAAAGCATAATTCTGCTCATCCACATGTGAAGCATCACATGACCCGTCTGGTTCAGAGTAACTTTTAGTTACTCAGACATACTCTGACAGCTTGTGCTGTAACTCCAAAGAACATCATTTGAATTTGTGCATGACCTATAAGACCTTACAAGACCCAGTTTAGTGTTTTCCATCAGTGAGAAGCAACATGAGTGATAAGACTTGCTCTTGAAATACCTACATGCAAACAATCATTCTGCTCAGCCGTTGTGGGAGTGTTTATAAATCACACCTTCATCCGCTGTTCTGTAGCATCAAATAAAGATAGTGTGCCATATTCAGTCCTCCCCCGACAGCCTGCTAAGTTCAAAGCATTCACAGAATAGCGACAGCAGATGCGGGCCTTTCTTCACACACTGGAGACCACATTCTGGTTTAAGTTCCATCCCTGTTAATAAATAATTAACTGCTGGCCTTTATGTTCTCAGCCCAGTTAAATATATCCCCTCATGACAGAAAAGAAACGTCTGCAAGAAGCTCAGGCTTTGATGGGAGAGTGCATAAAAGATAGCATTTACACAATGCTGAGCACTGTCTCAGTCCCTTCCATAGTATGTAAATATTGTATTATTAAAGCAGAGGACAACACTCTCTTGTGGTTTTGCTCATACTGTATAATAAACAACAATAAAACCTTTATACCTTTGCTTGTGTCCTATAGGAGTATGATAGGGGTATCTAGGTCTTTTCTCAGAAGCTATTGATTTTAGTCCCAAAGTGAGTAGGGGGTGGGCTTCCTTTGCTCATGTACAGACATGATTGGTCTCTAAAGGAAAAGATCTCCTAACCCCAGTCTCATTGTTCACTGTAGCCGGACAAGAAATCTCCGGGTCCACACTTTAATTTTAATCAGAACGCTCCACGGAGACCTAACAAACTCCAAAGAAATGTCTGGTCTTACTTAGGATTCCTCCCAGTTGTGTTTAAAATACTTTGCTGAGGTGCATGCTCCTGGCTATGTGCTGTTCTTGTCTAATGGATTCCTTATGAAGAAAACAAGGGCAATGGGAGAAAAAGCCATTCATACACATACCGTTTACATTTGTCGAGTGTTAGTCTTTCCATTTCCTTTCTAACTATAGCACGTTCACCAAGATTTCACATAATGACAGACCTTCTTTTCAAAGCTACTGGCAAAAGAAGCGGGTAGATGTTAGGATAGAGAGCGCCAAGATCAAATATCATTGTGCTATTTATGGGTTCATGAAACTCAGACAAGCATGGGGTGTGTGAAGTCAAATTTATTGATAGATGGTGTGGCCAGTGCATCTAAGTCTAAGTAAGCAATATTCACGAGAAGTGCTAGTAATACAAAGTTTCAGATACAACGTCAAGATAGTATAAGCAAGTATACAGAGAACATTGGAAAAGGAAAAGAGAGGTAGAAAGATTTTGTATATTGGTTCTTGTGTGTATATATATATATATATATATTTATTGGTTCTTGAATCCTTTCTGTCAAACGGTTAGGAACTTACCACATGCACAGAAAACCCCAACCCACAAATAACACATTAGACTGCTTGTGGTTCCCATTTGTATTGGTTTGGAGAGGCCTAATGAAGGTTTGGCTTGTCTTAAACGCTTCTGCTTGCTATTTATACTGTGATGGATGATATGCTATGAGATTAATGGACAATAAAATGGAGTAAAAGGAATAAAAATATCTTCATGTAAAGACAACAGAGGGTTCTCTGTTGAGAAAAACCTTGAGATCTAAAAATGTGAATCTCATAAACATAATGCAACATAAATGCCAAAGACATCTGTATGACTCATGTAAAAATAGACTAACAATTAAAAAAAGAATGTTGTGTGTGTGAACGGCCCATCTCAATGTGCTTTGTAGATACAAAGCAATGGTTTGTGTTTTGGCTATGTTTATAGGTTTTAACAAAAAATGTTCTGTTACTACAAATAGGGAAAAGTGTAATGCTTAATATGGCCACCGATAGTCCAGTAAAATGAGCCAATAATCAATCGTGTACATCTTTCCACACGTCTAGTAGCCACCTGGAAAAGTGTGTGTTTTGGTGCGATTTGAGCTAACAGGTTTTTATAATTGGTTAGAAATATGTTGTTTAATTGTGACCTCAGCAAATAATTTTAAAGACAGCGTTCTTTTCTAATTCAAGTTGACTGGACTGGCCCATTGTTCAAATACCCACACTTGTGGTCTTGACCACTAGAGAGTGTGTGGACACAACAGGAAGTACGTCTTATAAGTGCAGTGCTCTTCCCAGGTTAAAACTGTATCCCATCATGCAACATGTTCTGGATATGACTGGATAAGAAGACCTTTTGCCCAGATTTTTATAAAAAAAATTAGATACATATAATTTGGTAGTAAAACCAACTACTTGGGCCAAATACAGGAAATACATAATGCAAGTATTCAAATGGTCAAGTGCAAAGGCCGCAAGTGTGGATATTGAAAGAGCTGCCTGGGGGCAATGCAAATATGGCCGCTGGGTGGGATGACTTCCCTTAAAGAAACTGGTTTGTCCAGTCATGTAAAACATTTATTTGTGGTCTAAAGTGACGTATAAAAGCACATGCCTATTGTGTTTTTCCTGTGATCTAATAAGAAACACATGGAGTATGATAGGCAGATCTTTTCTATCCCTAATACAATGTTAGGGTTGAGTCAGACTCTGAAAATAAGTGGTTGGTGGGACCCCCAAAAATAGAGAATGACACATGACAGATATATGTAGTGCATTACATGATCGCTTTTTAAAACATGTTTATATTACCACATATATAAAGGAACAACTGTAGTGTTTAATCAGGTTGATATATGACTGTCGACTGAATGGCAGGACTCCAGGGCCACACATGCTCTCGTTTTACTTATTGTGTATAGTTGAACTTAAGGCTGTGCATCTGCTTCAGTGTTAAAAGATATGCTTTCAGACCAGCTTTGGAGAGAACAAACAGAGACGCCTGGCACCCACAAATACACAGAGACCGCTGCCACGGCAACCCGACCCTCCACCTAATGCCCAGGGCCAGATGTCCCTCTCACTTCAGCCCTAATTCTTCCACTCAATGTGACACTTTCACTAAGTGGTTACTGTCCTGTTAGGTTGTTATGTAGAGATTAACTAAACAGAAATATCCTACCTGTGCTGATGAGTGGATGGTCTGGTACTGAGGTCACACCGGGACATGTGTTGAGTTCCCGCGTTTTGGGTTCACTGGTTTTGTCGTTGCTTCTCGCCGCCTCGGGGGGCGTCTCCGTGCGCCCGGCCTTCCCTGCAGAGCCCTGTGGGTTTGGCTCAGTTCCGGGACTCTTCAGCTGGATCACCGGCTGGATGTTCGCAGGGAGCTGCGCCGATGCCCCGGGGGTCTGTTTCACGCTGAGGCTTTGTAGCTGGGTCTGAGAGAGGGAGGAAGCCAGCGCTCCCTGCTGGCCACGGAGGGCCAAATTCTGAACCTGAGCAGACACAGAACAGACACACAGGTATGATATGGCACAGGCATGGTATGATATCCAGCTTTCCTGTAGCTTAGTGGTAAGAGCATGGCACTAGCAATGCCAAGGTCATGGGTTCGATCCCAGGGACTGCACATACTCTAAAACAAATGTACAGTATAATGCAATGTAAGTCGCTTTGGATAAAAGCAACTGCCAAATTTGCGTAAATGCAAATGTTAGATTCGGATGTGAATGAGAGTTACCTGTACGCTGTTGGACGGTGTAGTGATTGACAGTGCAGAGATCTCAGGATGATGGACTGTTGTGACTGATGCAGTTGGGGTAAAGATGAGCTGGGGGGACAGAGGAACAGCTCGCCCGAGACTTCTGGCTACTTGCACAAGATTAGTCTGTTGTGCCTGAAAATCCCAGCAGAAATGTCTGTTACCTGATGCGTCACCCACATAAGAGCTATTATTACAAGCTCCTTGACAAATACTACAGTATGCCATCACACTCGACATCAGAGAGCACTCAAGCCCCTTCAGCGGTCATAGTTTATACACAGCTGAAGGAAAAGATTAATGGGCCTGCATTTCAAATTCTGTTCATTTATAGTTCATTTACTGCAAATCAGGTCCAAAGCTAGAAAGTGTATCCGAGAAAAAAATCTGATTTGTCAATTTAGGTTGACCATTATGGGTATCATAAGGTCTGTGAAATAGCATCACATTCAAATGCAAGGCTGAAAAAATGGCCGATGTGAATGCAAAATACAGAAAGTCAATTATACTGTAAAATAAAGTAATTTGTTCATTATATAATATATATACTTTTTTTTTAAATATCTCCCATACCACAAAGAGTACTGCTATTAGGAAACCAAAATAGTCCATTTATATACAGGATTTGAAATAAAAGCACTCCACGTTTACACAAAACCAAGAACCATGTGCTTAGATGTGTTTATGAATATATAGGGGTGGATGACAGGAGGGCTTATTGTGACATACCACGGGGAAGTTAGCTCAATATGACAAAACCTCCCTTTGGGTATATTTAAGGATGTCGTCATTACCGATTTCATTATTAATAAAATATTGATAAATAATCGTGTAATTTAATAAATCTTTACTGTAAAACAAATGTTATCATTTAGGGTGTGTTCACATTTGTGAACCTGCATCTTAGGTAGCACAAAAACATTTGTAGTAATAGCCAAAAACACATCGTATGGGTCAAAATTATAGATTTTTCTTTTATGCCAAAAATCATTAGGATATTAAGTAAAGATCATGTTCCATGAATATATTTTGTACATTTTCTACCGTAAATATATCAAAAACTTTTGGTAACAAAAATATGTAAAATACCCTCATATTCCAGAGTTTTAAATAGTTATATCCTGACCAAATATTGTATTATCCTAACAAATCATATAGTAATATAAAGCTTATTTATTCAGCTTTCAATTAAAAAAACTTGACCCTTAAGGCTGGTTTTGTTGTCCAGGGTCACATATGTGAACACACCCTAAAACAGCAAAATAAAGTTGCGTGTATGCGTGTTAGAGGTCTCACCATCTGAGCTCTTAAGTACATCTGTGCTTGGCTGGCGGTGAGTGTGGGTGTGGAGGAGTTTCCCAGCAGCACGGCCTGTTGGGCAATACAGACAGGAACAGAGCACCCGCTCTGAGCTCGACTGATCAAATGAGCTGCCGCTTGGGACGTGGCCAGATTTATCTGTTTAAACGATTACAAATGAAACATTGTAAATTGAAAATTCTGTCATCATTTACTCATGCTCGAGTTGTTTCAAATCTGTATAAATGTCTTAGTTCTGATGAACACAGAAAAAGATATTTGAAAGAAAGCTTGTAACCAAACAGTTCTTGGCCACCATTGACTACCATAGTAGGAAAAATGACAAAAGTGCCCCAGAAATGTTTGCGTTCCTACATTCTTCAAAATATCTTTGTAGCAAGCAATTTTTCCTACTATGGTAGTCAATCGTGGACAAGAATTGTTTGGTTACAAGCATTCTTCCAAAATATCTTTCTCTGTGCTCATCACAACAAAGACATTTATACAGATTTGAAACTTCTCAAGGGTGAGTAAATGATGACAGAATTTTCATTTTCGGGTGAACTGTTCCATTAATCCAAACCACCAAAATGATGTCAATGAAACCAAAAACACTGCTGTGTGGATGAAGTATATACAAATGTAAAAAATGCCCGTCTTTAAGTAATGCCCAATGTCAGTTCTCTAGTGCTGGAGACCTGTTTAGTGAGATATCAATGTCAAGTTTAATAATACTTACAGTGGTTTGGGAAGCCACGGTCTGCTGGGATGTAGTGGCATTCTGACTGCAGCTTTGTCTTCCTGCCACTATACTAGCCTGTGGGAAATGAGTGAATGCCAGAGAGAGAGAGAGAGAGAGAGAGAGAGAGAGAGAGAGGGGGGTATTAAAAGAAGGAAAGACAGAGAGAGAGGTCACAAGTCAAACCCAACTCTCATTAATCAACAACAAAAGCACTCAACAACACCAAGTAAGAAAGCAGATTTATCTTTCCCACAGCGCATAACTACAGTACATTAAACTGTACAGTGCTCCAAAAATGCTTTTTAATAGGATTTGATCATCTTGGATCTCTGAACTCAGAAAAAGTCATCTCATAATTGTTTCCGATTGATGTATTGGTTTGCAGGTCAATGCACTGAAGCACAAACAACAGTAAAGGTTGTGCAAAAAAGTAAATCACTCTTTGATTTTACGAAACTGATCGTTAACCTTGGTTTTCCCTAAATATCCACAGGATGTGAGTCTGCCAAGAGTGGATTTGCGTTCAACGGTGCAAAACGTGCCTCCGGCCATTTAAAAACACATCAATACTTGTCACGGCAAAATAATGAGGCTGTGCTGGAGTTACTACACAATTACAATTAATGAAAGGTCTTGTGTGGTTTTGTAGACTTAAATGTGCCTTCATGCAGGATCTTTCTCTTTGATCGCTTTAGTATTGTGTTTCTTTAGCCGCCGTGCACTATCAAACGTTTTTATTAGTGAGATTGTGAGACTTTCATCAAACCAATCCAAACTCCACAAGGACACTCACAAACCCAAAAGACAAAGGTTCACATGAAAATGCACATCTCAGCTCAGCAAATATTAAATCAGAGAACAATTTAAAGTATATCTGTGATGTGTCTGTACTGTATGCTTGCACACCTGCTGTACTGCAGCCAGGCTCAGGTGCTGCTGTTGCAGTGCTGCCGTCTGAAGCATAAGATGTTGCTGTTGGGCTGCGTACATCTGCTGCAGGTACTGCGCTGCGGCCGTGCTGGGCTGCCTGTTCAAAGCCTGCTGGATAACCTGAGTGAGAATGTTATGGGATTAATACATGAATAGATGGTCATCTAGAGAACAGATCTTTCATGGCTGCATGCTTAAGTCATGATATAATGTGGCAGTCATCCATCACAGCAGCCCGTAATGTGAAGGCAGGAAAACATTCCCTTAGATACCCTGTAAACACATGATCTGTACACGCTGTCCTTAGGGAACTCACTGGACTGTCAACTGCTTGACATGAGAATGCACTTCATCGTTGTGCATTACTGGGGATGATTTGCTTTTATTATTCTAGTTAAATAAATAGTGATGAAGTAAGACTACTTCTTGTTTTCAACACTCAACGATCTGCTGAATGAAGTCAAGACAGTAGCAGGTGTTTCAGATTGAATTATGTAAAGAGTTTATTTGCAAAAGCAGAGAACTATTTTTAAAAATCATGTTTTTTATTATTTTTGAAAATATTTAAAAACATAGTTATGTATTTTTGAAAACAATATGTCCAAGCTGTAGAGCATATCAAATCTATTCTCACTATGTGCTCACTTATACTGCACATAAATTATACTGTACAAATGTGGTTAAATGAAGAAAAAAAATAGTGACAATGATGATGGATGAGGTAATTTAAGTACCTGCTGCTCATGGCCTGTAGATGGCACTAGTGCATCATAGTGAAGCACTTGCTGCTCAGCTGGGCCATAACACCTAACTCACCATGTTTTCTCCCAAAATCTAACAATTATTGTAGCTCTTATGTATCAACCTATTAGCAACTTGCTGATTTAAATGTTTCAAAATGTACAATTGTGATATGACCGCATGTTTATGCTTTAGAACAAACCAAGAACATTAACATAAGCAATGTATCAGAGATTCATTTTGTCTGTATGATAGGGCAAATAGGAAGCTACCTGAACTGTCTGTCTGTCTGTAATTCCTCCATAGATGGATATCTGAGGGAGCACCTGCTGTCTGCTGGAGGAGGTGGTGCTGGGGATGGTGACGCTGGCACTGGAGGCCTCACTGCCCTGCTCCTTCTCCATGGGGAGCCTCCACCTGCCTGTGTCTGATCCACAGCTACTGTCGAACCTTCACGCTCCCCACCAGCTAAGACACAAACAGCAGAAACAGAGTGTGAGGTCAACAAATATTTATACTGCTGTCAGTGGGTGCTATTCTAAAAAAGAATTATGAGTCTGACAGCAAATGACTTACAAATAAGGGACATCACAAAAATGCTTACATTACCACAATGCAAAGTACAGAAATGTAAAGATAACAAAGATATACTTTAAGAAAAATAATAAGTGCTTTTGGTTAGCAAAGTTTCCCTTTAACTTCGATTAATACATGATGAAAATACGGCATTGTTCATTGTTAGTTAAAGGCAAATACAACCTGATGGCTTGTGCACACCGGGACCGCAAACGTTTAACTCCTTGTGACTAAACAAAGGGCACCACATGCAAAACGGCAGGCTTAAAACTGTCATTTTTACAAAAAAAATGTCTCTGGCTCGGTTTTTAGGTTTGACGCACCGCATTAAAAACTGGCCAACCAATGAAATTGGCGCTTTTGTTTACATCCCTGGAGCTGCTGAAGTTACAGTAAAACGCAACTTGGTGGTGCACAAATCGGTCTTGCCGAGCACACATTGATACCAACGACGAATGTCAGAAGCAAGTTGTGCAATGCCACCTTGTGTACCGGTGTATTTCTGTTTTTCATTAAGTGCCATCTAATGTCAGGGTGTGAACTCGGCTCATCGGCAATGAAAATCACTTGGGTGTGAATGTTGAAAAACACTGGCGAAAAGTGTGCGCGATTTTCGTCCCGGTGTGCACAAGGCTTTATTGTAAAGTATTAAACAAGTTCATTTTTCCAACCTTTTTAAAACTTAAGATTTCATTCATCGCAGAATGTAACTGCATGTATAAAAAAATGACACACACTATTATGTTAATACTCTTCTTTACCTTATAGAAAAAATAAATACCAGCTAAATAAAAAACTTTATAACAACAAGAGCTGTATAAATGATGACAGATTTTTCGAATCCTTCATTCCTCACAGAACCTCACACCTCAATTCATTTTATGCATTTATGTGTCTATATCAGCTTCAGTAGCTCTGAACAAATGTGAGGAGTGAGAAGCTGGAACAACGTAACATAGACATGACATCAACATGTCAACCTTCGATCTGTCTGTGGATCTCTAAACCAACAACAAATGTATCAAGACTATCTGAAGCATGATTAATACTTGGATTTTCACAGCTTTTGTCTCTTTGAAATGCATTCGTCAATGCAACACTTGAGTTTTCTATTCAAAGCCAGTCAAACGCGCTGCTTATACGCCAAATATGTGCAATACAAATGACATAAAAGATCATCTAAGATAAAAGTAAACGACTGTATAGACACTGTGAAAGGCTATAAAAGTGCATTGGCATGCAAATGTGAACTCTAAACCGGATTTAATGCCGATTGCGACACACTTAAATCAAACCACCAGACTTAAAATGATCATATCGCAAAAACAGATGTTGTACTACTTACTCATATAGTCTGACAGCTTCCAGCACTACATGTCACAGGATCAAACTAGCACCAGCGCAAATACAATCTCTCTCTTTGGGCCAGAACTCCTCCCATTACACATGACTGAGACCCAATAATGTCACACAGACATCAAAGGCTGCTGCAGGGGGAACGGGGTGGGGGTTTTGTGTCTTGAGGGGAAGGACACAGAGTGGACAAGACAGGCATGACCCTGCCTCCTTAACTCAGCATAGAAACAGCTAGACCAACATCAAATCTGTTGATACACTGAGCCAAATGGAAGAGTACATCTACAGTGCGATACACCTGCTGAAACACGTCCAAAACACGTGTGAGGTCTCACAAAATTTGGGTTGTTATGTCGGATGGTGCCAGCTCATCCGTAATAAAGACAAAAACACATTCTAAGGTGTCGTTGAAGGACACGTGCAGATATACTTTGAGTTAAAGGAGTTCATTTAGATGCTCAATAGCAGCAAGAAGAAAGGAAAGAAAGACACCATCCAGCTCCAAACCTTTCTCTTTTACATTGAAATACATTGAGAAATTTGTTTTGAACCCACTCGACCTTCCATCAGACGTGGAATCCTTCAAGGACATAAAAAAGCTTAATACACTCCTTTCTCCGTTACCTTGAAAAGAAACTCGTCCTCCATCCAGCTCTTTGTCGCTCTCTCTCATTATTTCACCTGCTAACACAACACACGGCACATCATTCCACTCAATTTCCTCTCTACCCTGCACTACAAAACAAAACGCCTCATCGCAGCTCACAGAACGCCCCGTCCACACAACAAATTGAATTCTAGGATGAGAAGACACCGAGGAAAGCCAACGGTATGAGAGCCATAAAAACCAAGAGGTTAGGCCAAGGCGTTAAGGTACACAATTGGTTATCAGGACAATGCAAAGGTAACATCAAACAAACCAGTGCTGAGCCTCAGGGTGAAATGACACCAGATGGATGAGACCCTCAATCTGTGCCTGTCTGGACAGGTTAGAGCCAGGTTCAACCAGTCTGCTCAGTAACACGGCCATCAAAAGATGTTGAGCAACTGCTAAAACCAGCTGTGTGTCTTGTCATTCATTTGTCATGGTATAAACTGACAGCTCTGAATGAAGAAATGTATTACTATTATGATTCTAAACGTTGCTTGTATGTGTATTTGAACAGTTGGCATAAAATAATTTTGGGAAGCTGATGGGATGACATCCTAAACTCCACATTAAACAAGATTCTGCTCATTTATTTAACTTAACATTTGAAAATGATCATGTATGCAGCTTTATTTATATAATATAATATAATATATCATACATATAATAATAATTACGAAATTGTGTTTGTTTGAAATAAACATTTTTGTTTAAAATAATTCATTAATTAAATGTATTTAGTCATTTATTTGACTTTATTTGTTATACCACAAAACTATTTTAAATTAAACAGTGAAAAAAAGATAAAAAATAGTGAAAAATGTTAAAGGTTGTGACCAATAAAAGCATTTAACATACACATTATACATTCATATAAATTTGATTTAAAATACTTGTGTTCATTTAAAGGTCAACACTATGCACCAACTATCCCTGAATATGCAGCCACGGAAAAATTAAGAGACCATTTTAAAGATCATTTATGAATTTAGTATTTATAATATATGTTTAGGTAAAATGATTATTTTGGTTTTATTTTTTGTGATCGTCTAACAATATTTTTTAATATTTTTTATGTTATAACCTTGATTTCTATCACAGTTTTCATGTATCTTGTCATGCTGTCAGTCTTTCACACTGCTGTTGGATGACTTTATGTCACTCCAGAGGTTTAATTTAAAATTCAACAGACACTGGACTGGAATGACTATACAACACGTCTAGAAATGCTGTTTATTTTTTGTTTTGTTGTTTGTGTGTAACTCACAATTGTATTCTGTTGTGAAACACTTAAAAAAAATGTTTTATTCCCAAATAGTTAAACGCCAGTTAAACCAACACACACTCAGGTTCAACACAGGTTGCTTACTGTCAGTTTGAACACTTTTGACCAATTGTAAAAAAAAATACTAAAGCAATTACGAGCTCCTTTCCTTAATGGAGACATCAGATGTTTAACATTCACAGATCTGACAGTCCTGAGATCAACAACATTCATGCTGACAGCTTCTATGATATATGCACAAAAACACATATGACTCATAAAAGATTTCACTCTAGATAAAGACCTTGACAAAACATGTTCGCTTTACAACGAGCCTGTTGAGCTTACACCAGAGCTGCTCATAAATCAGAGGTGACAAGAAGAACGAGAGACAACAAATGGAGTTACTGGTCATATGTTCCTGAGTAAGCAGAAAGCAAAGCTCAATAACAGATTTAGACATACTGCTTTTAAATCTTTATCTTTAATTTGTCTCAAACACACTATCAGAACAATCCGACAAATTTCTTTGGTAATTCTCCAGTTTTGTCAACAAACTGTCCCAGACAGACTCCTTCACAATGAGAAATGCTTCTTAATATTGACAACACGAACTTTCTCTTCTCTGGTATCCATCATTCTCCATGTTGCCTCTATGTGGCGACCAGGCAGAGAGATTTGTGACCCTCATTTCCTTAAGATCCACCATAAAACTGCCAGCTTTGTCTGTATGGGGCACATCATTGTTGAGTTGAGAAAGCATGAAATATGACCCCAGTCGCCTTGGTATCCTAAGTTGGCTGGGGGGTCCGGCTGCTAAGATGAGTGTTTTACTGTAGTTTGAGTGGCATGCGATCGCACATTCATTGTGTTCAGGTTCTTTAGGGTTTTTTGGGCAGGTGGAATTTTGCACATGCAAATATCCAGTTGGTGAAAAAATCCAGGGTGGCCTGATGTAAATGTACGGTGAAAGAAATATTGAAATAGTCAGTTTTGAAATGCTCAGTTTGAATATAGAGCCAAAGAGGAATGTACAATCACGTAGTTGCATTTATTTCGCATTGATTTGGTGCTTCTGTGCAAAGCTTTGTTTATGATTCCACATTAACATATAAATGAGGTGCTCACAGAGCCAAAAGAGAGTAAAAAAGACATTTTACTGTTGTTTGATTCGGGCCAATGCTCACAAACTGATGAGTATCATTCGGAGTCCAAGCATGAAATAACCTGAATATAAACATCACTTACATGCCTCCCAAGGTACCATAATATGATGTCTCAATCGTATATTTGTGCAATTTGCTTTAAAACATTTAAAAAGCGCTGTTGGGATGCTTAAATCTCAACGCACATTGTTTATTTATGATAGTTGAATGTTGATTTTCTTCAAGATTATCACGTGACACCTAATATTCATGCTGCTGATAATAAACAAAAGTTATGCCTTTAAAGGTAATACACTTCTATGACTGACTTGTGTACTAGCTGAAAGTTGTTCACACACCGGGACTATAAATCACAGTCTCCCTGTCGAAAGTGTGAGACCATTTCAGGCTTTGTCTGGGTGTAAAAAGACTGCAGCCAGCAGCACACGTGGCTCACGCTGTGCAAACTCCCAAAGCCGTAAAGCTACATTACCAAAGGGAAGAAATCAGATACACACATGCCCTAGAGACCACTCAGTTTTCAAAGCACCCCAAAGCCTTCCAGCCTTACAATTATTACTTAAAGAGCGTAAAGACAAGTTCTTGAAATTGTATTTCAAAAGCAAAACTTGAAACTGTCGTGTGTAATTTCTGTACCACTTGGATCACCAAACAGAACTAGAAAATTATTTTACTTACTCTCAAGTTGTTCCCAATCTGTATACATATTTTTGTTCTGATGAACACAGAGAAAGATATTTGGAAGAATGCTTGTAACCAAACATTTCCTGGCCACCATTTACTACCGTAGCAGGAAAATTACAATCAAAAGTGCTCCAAAGTGTGTTTGCTTTCCTACATTCTTCAAAATATCTTCTTTTGTGTTCAACAGAACAAAGAAACGTATAGAGATTTAGAAACAACTCGAGGGTGAGTAAATGAAGACAGAATTTAAATTTTTGGGTGAACTGTCCCTTTAAGTCAGGAACTTTAACATTGAAAAAAGTGATGCACTGTAGCTTTAAATGGGGAGATACAAACACTCCTCACAGTCGTTGTATCCAAATACAGGTTAACATAAAATCCCTTCAGTGTCCTCTATCAAAACAAGCGGTGACTGATGGTTTTCCAGACAGAGACAATTGCATACACAGCTAAACACCTGAGCAAACCTTGTTTTGTGAAACACAGCCACCTGTCACAGTCACAGTCTTTAAGCATGAAGCTGTAAGACACGGGCAAACAGAGAAGAGATGACAGATTTAACACGTAATTGAAGACCACACAGTAAAACTGCCTCTCTGATATTCAGTTCTAACTCCTACACTGTAACAAAAGTAATGAAAAACAAATAATATTGTGGAAAACTGCACCTGTCAGAGGAATTATTCTACTTTTTCTAACAAAGTATGATACCCATTTGTCATTGAGTGTTAAAACCTCCAGATAAGTACCGTCATTGTCATTTAAGTTTTAATTAAATGATTAATATATTTCCTGTGTGTTTTCTGAGGTTTATTTATACAGGGAGGTATGAAGAAATATCATTGAAGTATTTTTATATACCTGTTTATTTTGCCTTTTCATGCCTTTATACATTTCTGACACTATATGCACCTGACCTGCAAATGTGCAAAGCCTGCCAAAAAAAAAACTGGCCATTTGTTCCATGCAACCAAAGCAATGTTCCATGTCTTCCTGTAGATTCATTCTATGGTATGGTGACAAGATATAATATTGTACATTATCCTTTACATGTTGTATCATTTGCATCACAAATAAATAATCCCAATGAGTGACAAACACTAAATTAAAGGTTTCTTTACAGGTGCTTATAGAGGTGTACTCTAAACTATATGAGAAAGTGAGTCTGAAGGGTTAAATGTCAAGGGTTACTGCCCTTCCTGGTGAGGAACCAAATCATTAATGCCCTGAGCTTTGCCCCTTCAAAAAAAAAGAAAAATGAAAGAAAAGGGAGATTTATGTTAAGCAGCTGTGTGGCTGTGGGCTCCTGAGCAGGAGAAGTGAGTGAGTGAGGACGACAGAAAACACCTGGACATGGAGCTCAGAGGCAGAGAATCACTTTCATCTGCCCAGGCAGCAGTCAAGAGAGCGAGTGAGCGAGGGGGAGAGAGAGAGAGAGAGAGAGAGAGAGAGAGAGAGAGAGAGAGAGAGAGATGTCTGCACTCACTTCATAACAATCTCCAGCAGTTACTACAGGCTGTCAGCAGCTCTCACACATTCTCATTCAGACGCTGGTCTGGTTTACAATGAAAATACAGCTGATTCTGCCAAAAGAAAGAGCCACGTGCACAAAAACAAGTTTTGAACATTTCCAGTCATATATATATAGTCTCATAGGGCATTATGTCACAATATTGTCACACTGCATTATGGGAAATACAGCCATGGAAAAAATCAAGAGACCACTCCAACTTTTCATTTCAAACCAGCATTTCTATAGGTATTGTGGTCATTCCAGTCCAGCGTCTGTTGAATTTCAACAAAATCGAACCTCAAGAGTGACAAAGTCATCCAACAGCAATGTGAAAGACTGACAGCATGACAAGACACAAAAAAACTATGACAAAACTTTTCCTAAATACATGTAATATGACTGTTGTGCTTAAAAGTGAATTTGAATTTGTTTTATTTGCCGTATTTAAGGTCTGAAAAATACAGAGCATCTTTTCTGTAGGTCTCATTTTATGCAAATATAGAAATAATAATTTTCATTTGGTAAAAATATTGTTAGTTGTTCACAGAATGAAACAAGAAAGATAATTTTACATAAACACCAACCTATAAATAGTATATTATGCTTTGAAACGGTCTCTTAATTATTTCCGTGGCTGTATAACAGCTAAGAATGAAAATGATGGGTCAATTTAGCAGAGACATCCCTCAACTTGATTAATGACATCGGACGGTTTCTGACTTTTGAACTCCCAAAATATTTCTCTTAGGACAAAACATGTCGTTCTTCAGGACAGTGAGGAGATGAAGCACTGTGTACATTTTTAAGCTTCAGATATGCATCAGAAGCTGTCAAAAATGAAAGATAAACTGCAGATATGTCGTCTGTTTTGAGTTTGCCTTAATGGTAGAGTCACACGGAAGAGCACATCATCAGCCGTGATAGAAGAACGAGTCGGTGAGCGCAGAGGTGAACGCGTTCATTCTTGTGGCCTGCATCTCATCTTCGCGAGAGATCAGACAGCGAAACGTTCATGCTCATCTGTTACTGCTTCTCGCAGCTTTCATCGCTGAAGATGGATCATACCGTGAGATGCGGTCTAATGTGTATTTCCAACTCCTGTATATCTCATTACGGATTGCTTCACGTGCTCAACACGAACTCCAGAGGAACCAGCATCAGCGTATGATGTACAGTATGCCCTGAAATGAGCGTGTATCTGTTAAAAATAACGTTTTGTAAACTGTGTGGTTATGCAGAATCTACACGATCACTACACTATTCTTTATTGATATTTATTTGTTATATTTTAACATCTTTATCATAAACACTCTTCACCAAGAATTTGGAAAAATGTACTCTTCTCGAAGTCTCACCCTGGGAGGCTCTTATTGGATGCTTTTGTTTTTCATTTTTTGTTCCAGGTCATCCATTTCAAAAACATTTTTTAAACAAAATTTTCGCTTTGTAATGAAAGAACACAATTATATTTTTGTCTACATTTAATGTTCAGATTTTCAGGATCTTTCAGGAAATATTAATGGTCCAACCAACGGATTTAATAAATCATAAAAAAGCTTGATACAGATTCATTCATTACAGTACCAAAGGGGCCGTCGCACACTCAATAAGTGTGCAACCTTTTAAAGTAGACCACCACAGACACACAGGAGATGACTTTGAGAAATGATGATAAAGGAAAACCTATCTCTATTCCCGTATATAATGCCTGCACTAATCTACACAAACCTGATGCACAGCTCCCAATGAGCCCCTCATTTCCTGGTGCAGAGCTGTGGTCCTCCACACAGAGCCATGTTTGATAGATTATTAAAGTGACCTGAGGGTGAGGGTGAAGTACTCGAGCTCATTGTGAGGCCCATGACACAGGAAGGGCAAGTGTAAAACATGAGGGTCTTACTCTAATTAACACACAGGGATGACCTGCCCATTGGCAGTCCAGCTTCGCTTAATTCCAAACACACACAAAAAATTCTGTTGCGATAACATGAAAGTAACAGTACTAAGAAACATAAAACAATAAATGAGGTAAAATTAATAAAATACTGATTTTAATCAATTAAAATTTGTAATTAAAATTGATCCAATTATACCGGTATTAACAATAACCATGATATTAAAAACCAAGATTATCAATGTAATTTTAGGGCTGTGCAATTAATCGTAATTGAATTTCAATTTTGGGCTCCAACAATTATAAAAACAAAATAATCGAGGTAAAACAATTATTGTGACACATTCTGTTATGCAAAGATTGTCTCATTTCTTTTTATTATTTTTTACATTATTTATTTGATCTATTTGTACATTTCTTTTTATTTGTTATTAAGTTGAATCCAGTGTTAAATTCACAAATTATTGTTTCCATAGTCAGTAAATAATTGTGATCTCAACATTGAGTTCAATAATTGTGATTATAATTGTATAATTGTAATATAACATTAAGAGTCACAAATTCGCAATGGATACAAAGTCTCTCTCTGCACTTGTACTTTGAGTGTTATTCACTGAGCAAAAAAGAGAAAACACAAAATAAACCAATTATTTTTTTTAAGGTATTGTGATAATATCACATTCATAATCTTGTAGTGAATTTCGGATATCTTGACAGCCCTAATATCCTTATTTGATGAAAAGGTCTCCAAAAGAAGGTATTTTAAAGACCTAAATATTATATATGTAACAGGAGAAGAATGCATTAAATAGACAATTACATAAAGTGTCATTGATAATTAATAAAAACAATTAAAGTGTTAAATTGACTAATTGTTTCTTTTTTTCCCCCATTTTCTAGTACAGCATCATTAGAAAAAACATTATGACAGCTGTAAAGTGCATTTCGCATACTATCAACAAACTAAACAAATGCTAAATACTAGTTACCCACAACAATACCTACATGAACACAGTTCAGAAGTTCAGTGTCTATTAAACAGCTTTCTGATTCATACAGGTTGACATTGGCACATAACACACAAGTGTCACTCCTGTTTGGCTTTGTTTACAGAGCACTGGGTCAAACTGGTGTGTACAGAAAGAGTGCAGATGGTCATGTTTTCTAAGAGGCGGTAGGTTAAATGCATCGTATCATCACTTCCTCTCCGGCTGTCACTCAGTCCGCTAGTGCAACACTCTGTCCGGGAATGCATTGTCTCCATTTGGTCTAAAAGCCTCTTGTGTACACGTGTGCCGAGCAAAAACGTCGCAGATGATGCGGTGTACATAAATCACTCTCGTTCAGCTTCGGTTGAACTACTCTGTCAGTGTCTTGGTTACAATGATGAATGTTATAAAGTTGACACATCTAGGGAGGGTCTAACATTCTTAACGCCCACCTAGATAATGTCTGTCAATCTTTATGTGTCTCCCTCTCTCTGAGCTCAAATGATAGTAACTGTGTATTGAAAACATGTGGTGGAATTCTCCCAAGTTATACACTCTATTTAACATATAGACACACTCAGACCACACATACTGTTGCTATAAAACACCAAGCCTTCAACGTCCACACATAAGAAACGCACGTGTAAAAATAAAAGTAGGTCTTCTTCATGCCATTTAGAGTCACATGTAATAAATCTCTTTGTACATACCGTGGGCACTGGCCTCGTATCATTCTTCTTCAACTGCTTGTTTCTTTCCTGATATCCTACACCATGTCTGAGGTCTCCTCTATCCGACAGGCACAGACTACACCAAGCAAAGAGGTGGAAGAAAATACAGCATGAATTAGCATTCCTAAAGCAATCACGTGACTTGGTTTAACCAATAGACTGCCTAGGATTCAGTACAATCCACCCATCGCTCCTCCCTCGCCTTGAGCTTCTCTCTTGTTTCACTCTCTCCCAGAATCTCTTTGACAGGGCTGTAATACACAGAGACTCTGTGGTACATTGACAAGGATGTTGGAATGTATTTTCAATAATATCCAGGATTAGTACATTAAAATGTCATTACTGTAACAGGGTGTGTGACACAAGACTCTATAGTTCACCCAAAAATCATCATTTACTCACCCTCATATAATTTTAAACCTGTATGACTTTCTTTCTCCTGCAGAACACTAAAGAAGATATTTTGAATAATGTTGGTAACCAAACAACACTAGCCCCCACTGACTTCCATTATATGAACACAAACCGCTGAGACATTTCTCAAAATATCTTCTTTTGTGTTCCTGTTTATTATCTGTTTAATAGATATTACATTTTTATATTTTATTGATATTTTATTTAATACATCTTATTTACAGAGGTTTAATGTTCTACATGTTTAAGCTCTAAAATTCAGCACCTTTCTTATATTGATAATTTACTGAAAAGTGGGGTAAAAAACAATGTTGCCTACCCACAGAAAAAGAGCCAAATCTTTATACTGTCATTGAAAATGCTAATAAAAAAGATCTGAAATAAAGGAACATTTAATGAGGGCCAAATTAAAACTAAACAGCAAACTGCAACACTCGAAAAAAAAAGGTTATGGATGACTCTTCCACTACCAACAGTGTTGTGATGCATGTAAAGTCTCTGCGTCTCATTACAACAAGAAGCAGGGGGGTGGAAAACATGTGCATGTCTCCGCCGCCTGACTTTACGAGCCCACCTCAACAAAAAGTGCTAACCAGCCGGCATGTCTGAATGTTGTACACCTAAACTACATGATTGCTCTGGAGGTGCCCGTCTCGCACTAGGGAGACTCAAATATCAGAGATAGGTTTCAGTTGTAGCGTGAGGCAATAAACTGTTTGTGAAACAGGATGCTGGGATACTACAGGCTGTTAAGTGATGTGCTGTGTAATAGTTTGGGACACACAGGTGCATAAGCAGCGTCGATGTAATTAAACAGGTCAGAGGACAGCGGGGAAAATAAAAGGCCTGACTGTGTTATTTTCTGCTCTGATAATACGTTCCTTATGCTTCTGTTTGTGAGGACCATTACACTATAATAGGCCTTTACAGTGTTTTAAACATTTTAAAAAGACTGAAAGCCTATTAAAACAGGGTAAATATAGTTTTATAAAGCTGTAAGCCCCAGGAGGCAGTTTGTTACAGTATTTTTACCAAATGTGTTTTGTGCCCATTGTAAATTTACTGTAATGAAAGTTCTTGACTTGTATGTTTAGTGTTCAGCACTAGCACTGTTAAAGGAGTCACTCACAAGTTTCTGGCATCATTTATTCAGCCTCATGTCAGTCTAAAGCTGTATGACTTTCTTTATTCAGTGGAGAAAAGTCTCAATGGTTTGTGTCCATGCAATGGAAGTCAATGGGGGTCAGTTTTGTTTGGTTATCAACATTCTTTAAAATATATTTTTTGTGTTCTGCAGAAGAAAGAAAGTCATACAGGTTTTGGAATAACATGAGGGTGAATAAATGATTGAATTAATTATGTGATCTATCCCTTTAATGTGACCATTCACTTTGCATGCCATGTGCCATGTTTTAGGTTACATTCTCTTTAAACATACACAAAAATTTAAATCAACATAAGTTCTTGAAACAGCTATTAAAAGACACTGTTTCAAAGATTTAGGTAAAGTGCCCTAGAACAAACACCTTGTGTGGTGACAGACCCAATAAATTCATAACATTTCATTCTAATAGATGTTATTAATAAAGAGCAAATGTATAAATCCAGTGATGATTTTTTGCTCAAATGAAACTTACTCACAAACTTACATTATTTACTCACCCTCTTGTCATTTCAAACCTGTATAGATATTTTAAAGGAAGTTGGTAACCGAACAACGGTGGCACCTATTGACTTCTATTGTATGGACACAAAGCCAATGCAAGTGAATAAGTGCAAGTAAACAACATTCTTCAAAATATATTTGTTTGTGTTCTGCGGAAGGAAGAAAGTCATACATGTTTGAAACGAAAAGAGGTTGAGTAAATGATGACAGAATTTTCATTTTTTGGTGAACTATCTCTTTAAGAATTTGAGACAATTTAATGACTTGAGGCTACATTATCTAAAATAACATAAACAGCAATGACATCACTGCTGCCATTCACACTGTCACATTCTTTAAAAACAGAATAATAATTTATTTTATAGACATCTATTTATCACAACCCATTCCAAACGTCAAGCCAGGAATGAATGCTGCAGTGCTACTAACCCCAGATCCATCACTCTTTAAAGAGGTTTATGTCAGTTGTCAAAGCAAAAACAGGCTCACCCCCACTCAGCGCTGTTCCTTATCAGTCATAAACGCCCCAGCGTCTCTGTAATTGCCCCCCTATATACGAGATACCCTCCTCTTTCTCATCTATCTCTGCTGTGTTGTGCTGTAAATCACCCACATCCTCTCGATGAGGGCACACTGCTGTGCTGTCTGTCCATTACACACACACCACAGACAATGAAAACATTGACATTTGCAATAGCAGTGTGCATTGTAATAGCAGCATTTATTTATTTTGTTGCAAACAAATCTGACATACATCACAGCAAGTTTAAATGTCTTATGTGAGAATTTGTAATTGTTGACAAGTGGTAATGAAAGCCAACTCCATTAAATGTCTTTTTAGATGTGATCATGTGATGTAGTGTCTCTTACAGGTTATTTGTGGTTAACCCTGTCAGTTTGACTGTCTGTGTCGCTTTCAATGGGATGAAACATTTCCAGATCCTGCACTGATGCCACAAAGGTCCTGATCAATGTTTAGATGACATCAGACACTTTTACCATCAACACAATCCATTATGCACAGCTTTCTCTATGAAATATTAATGATAAAGTGCAGGAGTTTCCCAGACGCATTAGCTTGACGCAAATAAGCACTGTGTGTGTAGCCTATGCTTTAATATGTATTTAAGTAAATTGTATTTTGCATTTTTAAATGCTTTTGGCAAAAATAATAGAGGTAAACGCATGACTGAGATCATTTAACCCTGATGTTTCACTGCTGCCATCTGCTGGCACTAAAGTTCACATCTGAGTAGGTTTGCCAACACGATCAGCTAGCCTATGTAGGCCTACACTAGCCTAGAGTTGAGATCGACAAAATGTTTTCAATGCCCTAAATTCCACGATTTTACCACTTAGGTCATTTTACAATATAAACATAATACGCATTAAACACATCTGTGCTTAAATAAATTGCAATAAAATGCAAAGAAACCTGTTGCTCCAAACTATGATAGACCACGTAGGTTGTGCCGTTCATTCGGTGGCGGTGCAGTTTTAAAGCAGCATCCATCTTTTCAGATTTACGCCGCAACGCTTCACGAATCCTCATTCATCCTCTCTGACAGACGTTTTTTTATTAATGCAAAGCTTGCAACTTTGCTATAGCCTACTACATCATATTGTAAAAATTGCCTTTGCAAGTTGATGTTTGTTTACGTTATGGACGTAAAGAAGACCTCTTGCGTTTGCGTATGGTAATTCGTATTTTCTCGGAGGTTTTATTTAATAGTCTTGTTTGTTATCTGTCCTCTGGAAACTAGGCTATTGTTTTGTTTCCTATAATTAATAAATAATCTAGCTAATATAATACATAGCTAATACATCTCTGTAATTCTGTTTACTGTCTGGCACTGGGGCTCCTTCTGTTATTATGAAATTATCAAGTCAGTGCTCAAATTTTAACATCATCAAAATGCAGTGGGGACACTTGAACTGAAACATGAACAAGGTATTAAAAACACCTGTTTAATAGGGTGTACTTTCTTTTTCATAGCACTGACATTGTTTATAGGCTACTAATTTCAGACATGCATATTCAAACACACATAGAAACTTCATTTTAAGAAAATAAAAAGAAAGAAAAAAGTTTGCAAAGTATACACAGACTGAGCATTTCAATAGGCCAATCATTGTAACATATGATGGAGCTTGGGTGACTTGCTTGAGAAATTAATATAATAATATATAAAAAATATATAATAAATATAATAATAATAGGAACAGAGCTGAACAATGTGTTATTTCTAATGTGCCGATATGACGTGTTAAAATAGTGGTCAAAGGCTAATGATATGGATATTGGATGAGGCATCAGATGATGGGAAGCATGTAATGGGGGTGTATTCATGTACAGTATGTGCTGAATGAGACAGCGTGGGCTGGGGCTTGTGTAAGCTGTTCTTCGTATAGGAGGAGCGACCAGCTGCTTTTTACTCAGTGCCTGTGTTTCTCCCTTTGGCATGAGTACCACAGATAAAGCCAAACTTTCAGTTTCTCATCCAGGTGAGACCACCAGCTTGGTAAGGGGGATGAGTGATAACAGTAGACAGGTAAGTCTTATTTTTAGCATTATTGCTTTTTGAGTGACTGGACAAAAATACTGAATTGGTTAGGCTACTAATACATTTTTTTTTAATAATTAATTTTCTATTAATGTTTTTGTTGAATAAAAAGTAGACTATATGTTGAATATTTTATTACATATTTTAATTTCACCACCTAATTTATGGTTAAGAGTTTGTATGTTATTTTTAATATATTAATAATTTTATTAATGATTTTTAAGTATATTAATGAACAGTATATTAATAATTCTTAGTTACATATTTCTTTCTATTATGCCTTTCCCTTTAATTTGTTTCTTTAACAATTTGTTATCTAATGCTACTACCTTTAAACATTTTATGTATGGCTTCCACATCTAAAGAATTTTTTTATGAGGTTTTAACAGACTTTTTACTAGAGAAGTGTGCAGTTCTAGTTCTTTTAACCCATAATAGAAAAATGGAGACTGGGTCTCCTTTTCTCTGTATTTGAGTGTACTGAACACATCTGGATGTTGTGAAGTTGTCCTTCAGGTCAGGTTTAATGCGATTATTAGATGGTACTCTGCATGTGCTTTGCAGATCTCTCTCTAATCCGGTTAAGAGCTATTTGATTGTCATTTCCTCTGCAAATGATACTACCATCCCTGTTAGATATCATAATATTTCTTGTTTCCATGCAGCGTTGTTCATTCTGGATCAGTTGATGTTCACTTTTAAACACGGATGATCTCAGATCACATGATCTGAAGTCTTTTATGCATGCTCTCTAATATGTGTTTAGTGACATTGCAGTTTTTGGAATAAACTAATTGGACACCCTTTGCTAGCAGAGACAGAAGAGCAACTGTTGAGAGCAGTGTATGTTTGTGTAATATGACACGGGATGGGAAAAAATATTGAGCCACAGTAGCAACTTGCTTTGCTACTTTCTGAGGAAAAGTCAATTACACTTAAAACAAATATATTTATTTTTTAATTTATGTAATAGGTTATAACGGCTCTAATGTGCAGAATTTAAATCAAACTCCTACTGTAATGTGTCAAGACATGGAAAACCCTCTGAAAACCCTCTGACAGAAACTTTTCCAGATGATGGATAAGATGAGAACTATACCAGGTGATCTAACTTTTGGACTCAATTAAATGCAACATGCAAAAAGAAATGTTGTGAATGTAGTACATGTCTGCTACAGTATTAGCCATAATGATGACAACGATGTCATTCGTTCTTCTGTCATACGCGAGCAAGCATCAGGAAGCAAAGTGGGAGAGAGAAGGGGGTGGGCTTGGGAAAATACCACAAGCCGGGAAGCGAACTCGGGTCGCCTGGAGCGCAACCGCGCCATGTGTCAGAACACTGCCCAAATCTATCGGCTCTGATAAAACTTGTTTTAATGGCATACTCAATCTACGGTAAAATTATTTATATTTTGTAAGTACTGTTTTATCAAAGGAACTTTTATGATATATTGTTACCCCATGTAAAAAGTAGTTGTGTGTAGCTTTACAGAGTTGAACCGCAGGTACGATTTCATAATTTGGCCCGGAGGTCTGTTCACGTGCTGCCTTTCCATCACCAATCCACTCCACAGTGATATATTTAGGGTAAAACCCTATTACCACACCAGCATTTACAAACTTTAGCATAGACAAAACATAAACTATTAATGAATAATAAAAGAACTTAAATGGTGAGAGTGTAAAAACACTGCTTTTACATTATTATGTAGAAAATAGTAAATCACAACAAAAAAGGACTTTAGCTGGGTTTTCACAAGCATGTCTTAGGCTGAAAAACATAATAGTACTAAATGTCACTGTTGTATTTAAATTCTCTGTAAACATCAAGCATGCAGACTGTCAATGAATAATCATGTCCAGAGGCAAACTATGATCCTCTGTGCAAAAATAACAGTACTTTGAAATGCTAATAAACTACATAAACATTAACCTAAAGTTTGAGCTTCGTTTTATAGACTGTATGTAACAACCCACCTGCATATTCTTGTTTAAACCCACCAGTAAGGATCCACCAAAAACTGCACCAATATTGAAGAAAATAGTGATCATGTAAATATATTCATTGAATTGTCAAGACAGTTATATACAAATTCTCTTCTTTATCAGACATTATAGAATTTTACTGGTAATGCGACTTAATATAGCTTTGAATTTTAGATGGATTTTACAGGTTTTAGCCACCACTTTAAAATTGCTTCATCAAAAACTGCATTTGTTATCATATAGTTTACAAAGAATTTGAATCCACATATTTAAGGAATAATCACACATACATAACAGACTTTTGATCTGCACCTTCCGATCAAACAAACCAACAAATTCAAAATATTTCACTAGAGGGCAGCATTGTACAGTGTCAAAATGCTCAGACAATTCGTTGCTCTGCTTGGTCCTGTGTTTTAAGACTTACTTTTAGAATACTGTCGTATTGTCGAGTTAGTCACAGGAAGAGTTGTTTAGTCTATCATAATGTCAATGACAGAGTTTATTTTTGCATTTGGGCTTACCAAGAGGAAGAACAACATAGTCACCAGTTATTCCCAAGGCTCATGGGAGGTCCTGGCATGTATGTGTCCAGTTTTTTTGTGACTTTGTTCTCCATTCACTTCCCACAGCAGGGTTCTTATACAAAATATTATTCCTCTGAATAAGAGACTGTAGCTCAGTGACTTAACCGGAGAGACGCTCTCTGTAACAATAGATGGAGACACATTATTTGTCTGATGTTGCGTACTTCCTCTATCAAACAGTCCCACCCAGAGGAAAGAAAAAAGAAGAGAAATCATTTATTTTGCAAGTCTCTTTTATACAATTATGCAATAAAAAAGACAATTATTTTAATGGCTTTTATATACACCAAAGCATTTAACTGATATCAGAAGCTATATTGGTACTTATTTGCAACACATAAAACATATTCAGATCTAAAGCAAATTAAAAATTCAACTTTTTTTTACTTGTAGTCACGACTGATGTCAAATCTTCACCTTTCAAGCGCCATGTATCAGCACAAATATTGCTTACATATTTAAGGCTCTCCTAATGCTTACTGAAATTCCATATTCAAAGGAATTGTTTTTAACCCTAATCCAAATCCTTTAGTCCAAAGTCCATAACAAAAAGTACTTTCATTAGACTTACTATTGTGCCACTAAAGTTGTGCTGTCGTTCCAGGCCACCAACACCTTATATACAAATTTGTGGATTTCTGCCCATTGCACAGTGGCATTCGGTGCTGCCTCCAAGTGAATGCTTTGTAAGAGGCTCATTATCTGTTTCACAGATTTCAATGGGTAGACCGGACCAAACTCTAATTGGACCTCATGATAGAAGAAAACCCTTTATAGTTGGAATGGGCCTCTCTATTAGTCTGTGTCCTAGTGTTCTGTCATTGTTAGTGTGAAAGTTTCCATTTAATCCACAAAAAGGTGTTCTTTCATTCAGTGCCATGAGTCTAAATAACCAGCCACACTGTCAGGTTGGATAATAGAGATGGCCAGGATGAAGACAAAAAAGAGAAAGTGGCGTGGATGCTGGCTTGATCTGGTTGGTCAGACCTGACTGTGAACTTAATGAACTGGCTGACCCTGAAAGTTCCTTATACAAGAAGAAATATCAAAAGAAAATATCAGATTTCAGTGGCGGAAGGCGGCCATTGGCATTGTTAAACTCGGGTAAAAGAATATTACAGTTAAAGACCCACAAAACTATAGGATAGGATTAAGTTTCCAGTCATGCAAAGGTGAGTCAGAGAGTGATGTGGACCCGTCAGCTTGTAAAAGCTAAGAGGTCACACGATCAGAGGATTACAGTATCATGTCCTTACACTTTCAAATCTTCACAGGAAGACGTTATGGCAACCATCAAACAATACTGTAAATTTGGTTAATTCTGACCGATGCAAATGCATAATATTTCACTGTCATAATTGTCTTTAAAATGATAAAAAAATAGCTGTTAACCTTTTAAAGCATTTATTATTTCACAAATGGCGACAGTTCTCTGCACTGTAATAGGCTACATGCACTCAATGGACCACATTTTTATTTTATCAGTCCCCCTCAGAAATAGCAGAGAGATAAGGGTGTAGTGGACTGTGGACTAAAGGATATTCTTTAATGTGTGCTCATATTTGGTGTTCATATAAATGCCTGTGACAGATGATTGCAACAATTTTTATTTAGTTTAATCAACAGATGATCCACCAGACCAGAACAAAAATTCCTATGTTTTATTTTTTCCTAACTGTGAATAAACTCCACCAAATTCCTAATTTACAAAAGAAAATGACACAGGAGGCAGGATATAAGTCATGGCATGGACATATCTTTGATTTACTGAACAATACCAACCTACCGACACCCACCAACCCACCCATTCTTTGATCCAACGATTGTCTGTTATTGTTTACAATGCCTATCAAAGAACATTTATTTAATCCCGAGGAAGCAAAGTCAACAGTTCTCTCTTTTTCAATGGCTTACGCAATAAGAAGACAATGCAGGAGAACGTGCTTTTGGATACAATTTTGTCGGACTCTTTCCTACTGTGATGAACAAAGACTGAGGATACGATGTAAAAGATGAAACGATGACAAAGCACTGCCAGATTACCAAAACGTGTTTTAGACATAAAGTTAAGTATTTATTCGATTTATTCGATTCATTTTCTGTCATAAACGGCAACTTTTATCTTGACTGACAATTAATAGACTAGCCCTACTTTTATTATTCTATTTTTGTTGTGTCAAAGCCGATGGAATTGTCGAACTTTATGTAGGCTATGAAACACGTATTTAATGCTACTAGTAAACTATTTAGCTTACTTTAGTCTTGACATAAATTCAGTTTTGCATATCGATGTGGCTATTAGGTAGGCCTATTCAATTGTTAATTCATTTGTTCCTAAATGTTTCTTTTAATTCCAAAACATATTAGCCTAAATGAGACCAATGACAGTCCGCTTGCTGATATGCTTTAGCCTAATGATTATTTTATCAGCATAAATCAATGTTCATTCCTGTGCAAATACAAGTCACGCAGTCAGGATTGTCCAGATTACGACGATTAAATCGACACATATGACGTCACTCCATTGAATACGTGCAGCCGAACGCCCCGCCTATTTCCAAACACGCTTGTGTACACACCGCAGTACTGTCAGACGTGACCAAGCAACAACCAATCAGAGCGCGTGTTCGGGAATTTATATGAACCGCTTTACTCCACGGATGGCAGTGTTATTGGTGCACTTGTGGATGAATAACTTTGTAATAACAAATATAAGGGATGACGGATTTTTTGCAGGATGACAAGTGGAATGATTCATTGTGGATATTAAATGTTTTGGCGTTGTGAATTTAGTTCACGAATGCGCTTTTTTTTTAGGTGGACTTTAAAACCGCAATTTTATCCGAAAACATCAGGAGGAATTAATATTATAGTTTTTAAAATCATTTTATCCTGCCACCATGGACTCCAATAAGAAGGTAATGTAATTGTGCTGAAGAGCTTATACTCCTACCGTAATAGTAGGCTACGTCACAATTTAACAAATTTTATAATCTATTCTTAACACTTTGAACATACCGTAAGTGATATAATACTGTATAGATAACGAACAAGTAATATATAAACTTGTCCAATCACAAAGGATTAAATAAGTTAAAAAACTTCGTTTTGAGTTTTATATTTGTCCCCAAAGTTAATTAGTGAAATTAATTTATCATATTCTTATTTTGCAATTACACTCATCAGTTTTCATTCTTTATAACCTGTACATGACATGTCTATAGGTTAAAACAATTTTAAGTACTGGAAATAAAACCTTTAAGTGTGCTCTAAAGTAAACTAATGAAATAAAGAAAGATATAGTAGGCCTATCTGTAAGGCTATCACAATACCCTGTAAAATATTTTTCTGTAGTTATGCAGCAGTTTGCCGGTAACTTACTGTAGATTTATATGTATCTAATTTATTGGCAACAGTTTGTTCAAAGATAAATGAACATTAAACATTAAAAAGTCTTTACAGACTATAAAATTACAGCCTCATGCAAAGCATTCTGGGAACCAAAAATCCTCATCAATCTTTTTTGTCCTGAGTTTTGTTTCCCATTTGCATGAGGCTGTTATTTTAAATGGTTTTTTTCTGTAAAGATAAACACGTATTAATGTTTAATGTTCATTTATCTTTGAACAAACTGTTGCCAATAAATTAGATACATTCAAATCTACAGTAAGATACTGGCAAACTGATGTCAGTAATACTGTAATATCTACCGAATTTTTTAACAGTGTAGGACAAAATAAGACAGCTGCAGGTTAGTTAAGGTCACACAATGGACACATAGATATTTTCAGTCACCTGTTTTCAGATCTGAATGGTCCATTATTTATTTATACATTTGGCAAATGACTACATTCAATGCCATTTTAAAACACATCCAAGATAATAAAATATATAAATAAAATATACAAAGTAACAGTGTGTTCACTTGGTTTGAACTTATGACCTTGGTGCACGATACTCTATTAGAAGAAAACTATGCTGTAAACTTCCAAATTCGAGGATAGTTATGGACATTAATGAATTGCTTTGTATGTATTAACCTGTATAAGCTTTGTTACATCACTAAGCCTTACATGTAAACACATGCTATAGAGTGAAGCAGATGAAGCAGATCAATGCAGTACAGACCATGATTGCCAGGGGGAGCCAGTGAACCTGTCAAATTCATAGGATAATGGTGGCTTTAGTGGTCACATTCTATATAGTTAATCTGAATATATACGTGCAGGTAAACAGGTCTACAGTATCTTCACTAACAAGGCCTGTTAAGAGTGTTATGTAAAAGCTTGCAGTGGTTCAGGTGCTCCCAGATTTAATAGGATTATACTTACAGTAGTGACTTTGAGCAACTGGGTTTCCCTCTTTCATCTCCACAGTTTAACCCAAATGTTGTTCCTGTACTCTTACAGGAAGTAACGTTGCCGCTCATGATGGCTGTTGGTACTGCTGTTATTGGATCCCTACAGTTCGGCTATAACACTGGAGTCATCAATGCACCTCAGAAGGTGAACTCTCTTACTGTACACTACACACTACAGATATGAGTTATAAGCACCTGTGTATAAGCATATAGGTATTTGTTAAATGCATAATAGAATAATGTATGCATATTTTCAAATACAAGTAATACATAATTTAGCAAAACGTGTGGTTTTCTTATCTACCTCTCAATAATTATATTACTTTGACATAATAAGCATGAAATATTCTTGAAATATTATAAGTGTTGTGTACACACAGTAATGTTGGTGTTCATACTGTATGTTGATTATATAATACAGCCAATATTGGATTAGCTGTTAACTGTATGCTGTACAAATCCTCATCCCAGCGTAGCCTGTAAAGATACAGCGTGCTGCTTCACATGTGAAGGGCTTTCTAATTATAAACAAGCACTTATACTGTTAGAAACTCTTCAGAGGAGCCTCTCTTCCATTCTTTAAAAGGGCAAGCACAAAATATACCTCTGAGAAGAAACAAACAGTATTTATTTATTCATAAAATAGACAATGCAAAAACTGAACATAAATCAAAAAGAATTATTGTAAATAATGGGATAAAGAGGGTCAAAAGTCAAAGAGTCAGTGAGGACATCACTGTTGTGAGGTGCATCTTAAGATTACAGTTACTGAGCACTAATAGGAAATGACTGTTGTAAGAGAACAGCAGCAGGTGACATTGGCGCCCATTTCTGGTGATGAGTGCTCATTCTCAGTAACTGAAGTGAAACACATGCTTTTTTTTATTTAGAAAAATACCCTATTATATTTCTCTTTAAACCTAAATACCATTTTTTGATCTACTTTGTGAAAAGAAACACAAAGACATTTCGATCAGTGATCAGTTTCTATGAAGTTTATAAGGGAAATATTTGTAATTATTAGTACTAATAATACATTTTACTTAAGTATTAACAAACCAAGTTAAGCCAGTGCAAGATCTTGTGATCTTTTTTGGAAAAGTATTAATGCTCATTCTTCACGTATTCAAGTAAATTACTTGAACTTGGAGATTAATGTATGGAATTCTGCTCCCTCTGCTTAAATTCAGAATACTTTGCTAAATGTTTTTTAATACTTCACCAGAGTATTGTTTTTTTTGTAGATTATTGAGAGCTTCTACAATGAGACGTGGTTTAGCAGATATGCAGAGCACATACCTTTAGGCTCACTAACTGCACTCTGGTCCTTATCAGTGGCCATCTTTTCTGTCGGCGGCATCTTCGGCTCTTTCTCAGTGGGGCTATTCGTCAACCGATTTGGCAGGTAACTTCACCATCCACTCAGAAATTGCACAAATGCAATGCTGAGGTCATGTATCTTTCAACTTTGTGTTTTCTTTCATTTTTTCAATAGGAGGAATTCAATGCTTATTGTAAATGTTCTGGCCTTCATAGCTGCTGCTTTAATGGGCTTTTCCAAACTGGCCAAATCCTGGGAGATGCTCATAATCGGACGCTTCATTGTGGGCCTTTACTCTGGTTTATCAACAGGTTTTGTGCCCATGTATGTGGGAGAAATCGCCCCAACTTCATTACGTGGGGCTCTGGGAACTCTTCATCAGCTGGGCATTGTTATTGGCATCCTCATGGCACAGGTGCATTCATATATGTTTATATATATATGTATGTATATTATATTATATTATGTATATATGTCATATATGAGTGACAGTATAGAAGACTTTGTTGTTGTGTGTTTTATTGAAACATTTTTTTTGTTTTGTAGATTTTTGGAATTAAAAAAATCATGGGGAATTCCACAATGTGGCCCTTTTTGCTGGGCTTTACGTTTATCCCAGCTGTGGTGCAGTGTGCCCTGCTGCCCTTTTGCCCTGAGAGCCCACGCTACCTCCTTATCAACCAGAATGAGGAGGCAAAAGCCAAGAGCGGTGAGTTACACCAAAGCCTTTTTGTAGGAATGAGGCATACAAGAACAGTTCCTATATAATGCAATGAGGAAACACTAAATATTACATTCGGTGATACATTTAAGTCAGCACAATCATATGCACTGTAAAAATTGTGTCTTATTTTCCCAGAACAAATTTCTACAAATTATTAAATTAAGATACATTTACCTGAGAGAAAGTGACCCAAGATATTAACTCTTGGTTTTTGAAAGAGAATAAAAAATTAATCATTTAAAAAAGTTTATGCTTTTACAATATCTGCCAAAATAAAAATAAGAAAATAAAGTAAAAATAATTATTTGAGGTAAAAGGTTAGTTTTCTTACCCAATTGGCAGATATTTTGGCTTGTTTGAAGCATTACGTTCCTTAAATATATACATATTTAAGGAATATGTATATATTTATGTGTGTACATATTTGTTTTAGTTTTTAGTGATTTAAAATTTTTTAGATATTTGAACTGCAAAATAACACAAAACTAAGCTACATAAATGCAGATGGAGAGCTATTGCTTTATAAATGTAGCTTGCTAAAACTGTATAGATGATCCAGTTTCTGTACATACAGTATGTTCATATATGCATTTAGTAGATTTGTAAGTTATTGTGGCAATTAACTCTCAGCCTGACTAGTTTTTAAACACATTGACAGTGCTGAAGAAGCTACGTGGCACTGAAGATGTGGGTGCGGACATGCAGGAGATGAGGGAGGAGAGCAGACAGATGATGAGGGAGAAGAAAGTCACCATCCCAGAGCTGTTCCGCTCCTCGCTGTACCGTCAGCCCATCTTCATCGCCATCATGCTGCAACTCTCTCAACAGTTCTCTGGAATCAATGCTGTGAGCTTTCCTCTTCAACTCGACCTATTTATCTCTCCAATCCTTCAAACTGTTGCCTATTGACTATTGGTTGTGCTTTTCAGGTTTTCTATTACTCTACTGATATATTTGAGAAGGCAGGAGTGTCTGAGCCTGTCTATGCCACCATTGGTGCTGGAGTTGTGAACACAGCATTCACAGTTGTGTCTGTAAGTTAAGCAAATCTGTCAAAGATGTTTTGAATGTGTTTTTGTTAGTTTGATGGTTAGGAAATGTAATGTGTCCCCCATCATTTAGCTCTTTATCGTGGAGCGGACTGGCCGAAGATCCCTGCATCTCGTAGGGTTGATGGGAATGGCTGTGTCTTCTGTTCTCATGACTATTGCTATGGCACTCATCGTATGTATATGTTTATATTTATGTACACTATAACACTTATTAGTCTTTTAATACATTTGAATTCATAGATATTCGTATAATGTAATGTTTAAGGTGTATATGTACTACACATTTAACACTGTTTTCAGGATCAAGTGCATTGGATGTCATATGTGAGCATGGCAGCCATCTTCAGTTTTGTGGCATTCTTCGAGATCGGACCGGGCCCCATCCCATGGTTCATAGTGGCAGAACTCTTCAGTCAAGGCCCCCGACCATCTGCCTTTGCCGTCGCTGGTTTCTCCAACTGGCTTGCCAACTTCTTGGTAGGAATGTGCTTCCAGTATGTTGAGGTATGAAAACAACATTATATACTTTTTTATTTATAGTTTCAACATTTGTTTAAATATTCACAAAGCTGTCACTCTTCTCTCAAAATAGCATGTGACGGGCCCCTACGTTTTCATTATCTTTACCATCCTTCTGCTGATCTTCTTTGTCTTCACATACTTCAAAGTCCCGGAGACAAAGGGCCGGACGTTTGATGAGATCTCTGCAAGCTTCCGTTCGGGGGCAGAGAAGTATACCCGAGATGATCTCAATACACTGGGGGCTGACTCCCAGCTCTGAGACCTCCATTGTGTTATATATTAAAACTATAGACTAACCTAGTGACTGTACTTGACAATAAAGTGCTGCAGTCATGCCATAGTTTTATAGGACAAAACCCAGAAACCCAAAAGTTAGTTTAGCACTTCTGGTTCTTTGGTTTGTACTCGTCCTAAAGTCAATATGTTTTGAATGGGTCTTTGGTTTAAATGCCTAAAATAAGATCTGTGTATAAGCTTATGTTCTGTCATACCGTTATCGTCAAAGATTAATAACAATAAATGACAGGAATAGAAACGGTAGTGGTGGCAATATAATATATCATAATACGATTTAAAGTTGGTAAAATAAGTACTGGCAAATTCCATTCCAGCAGCCAATCTGGACGGAGCAAGGAGCGCAGCGATACGTTCCCCCCCTACTGAAAATCTCATACAAAAGATCTAATACAAGAATTATAGTAAAGATGAATATGAAAGGAACAAAGCGAGTGAACAAATACGTGACCTGAGGAATTGAAAAAGAATCGAATGATTACAGTCGTAGAAGAGAGGTAAGGGGGATGGAGGAGGGTTACGAGTGCAACCATGAATGGCCCGGATGGACATTTAAATGATGCGGTCATGAACGCATAGCATCCTATTGGTTTACATGACATGACCTGCCAGAACTGACGCTATACGTTTGATATATTTTCATGTTTTGTTCTATGACATAAACACACCAGTAAACTTGTGATTTTTAAAGCTTTTACATGTCTTGAAAAAGGCTACATGGGACTACATGTAGAAATAAATAACATTTGTTTTCAGTTGTGAAGATTATCTTGATAGACAAAATGATCATAAACGTTAGTCAAGCAATACATTTTGCAATAATCCTAAAGCCTGTGGAAAAGTCCTATTGGCTTTTTGTCGAGGTAACCAGTCATGCTAACTCCCAGCTAGCCTACAATACAGTATGTCATCAGGGTTTTTTTTCACAATGGCATGCCACTGTATTACTCCTAAAAAGTGGATGCAGTATGTGTACTGTGCACAGCATTTTATTGTATGCATTAAATATCCAACCTAATGCATTGACCAAAATGTGCAGTATTGATAAAAGTACCATACTATCTCAAGCCATCACACTTTATGTCATTGGACTGCCACAATTTAGAATATTTGTATACACGTGTATTAATAACTACAGAATCTCTATATTTATTTCTGAGGTCATAACTGGAAACCTTCATGTAAACATTCAATATTACGAGGTCATATGGCAGCAATGTACCATGATGCAAACTGCATACGGATTTCAAATACCTTTTTAATATTATGCAGCATACAGTATTAAAATATTATATTCTGATTATACTCACTGTCAGTTACAGTAAACAGGGCAGACAAACAGTAGCATTTTTTGCTCTCATGCTAACCACCGAATGACTTTTTTTGGTTTTGTTATTCTGAAATGTTGAATAGTTGTCTAATAATAATGACTCACTGTGTTCTTTTCTGCATGTTCACATGAATTTGACTATGAAAGGTTGCTATATATTTGTGTACTACTAGATCATTTTGAATGATTTAACATTCAGTCGCACAATTCAGTTTAAGAATTTTGTTTTCTCTGTGGTTTGCACTTGCAGTTTTAGTGTATCTTTTATATTGTCCAGTCAACACGTTGTGAGTTCTGATATGTTTGAGGACAGAACTGCATATTAGAGAAATTATGGTGTCAGATTATGACATGTGTTAACTGATACTTGAACTTTACCAAGGATTATTAACTGAAGATTAACAGAAGCTTGTATTCACATGTCTAATAGTGTTTGAAGTTGATCATATTTTTAAATTGGACCAAGCTTATTTGGGGTCCAATAAATGAACTAAAATAATACTAATATAATTGATATATAACAGTATAATATATATATTTGATCATTTTAGGTCTATTCAATATGCTTAATTGGTTTGATTTAGTGCATATTGTTGTTGATGTTTTTAAAAGTGCAATACTTGTTCACATATTCTTGTTTATTTATTCCACATATTACTAGGCATTATAAAGCTTCTAATTCATTTTTACACTTTATATGTAAAAATATGTATTGCATTGTGTATGAAAGATGTTAAAACTCTTTATCTAGAGGAAAACTGTAAAAACATTTCAGTTTTGCTATAGTATAATTTTTATAGACCTGCTTAGTATTTTCAAAGTTAGTTTTTTTTTTGTATGTCACAGAATTGCATTAGCAATCCAAAAAATGTGCCAAGACATGCCATTGCTGTGAGAGTAAAGAATTGTTTTTCTAAATATTCAATTTATAGTTGGAAATAAAATAAAATAAGAAACTGTCTCATTTACTTTAATCTCTATTCAGATCTGTACTTTACAAAAACTTTGTTTAAATTAAATATATATTCCTTGTACCACAAGATGGCAGTATTTCTCTCTAAGATTGTTCTTATCACTCTATATACACTTACAGTGTAAAAACTAGTGCAATAAAACACACAGACGTCTCATCTGATGCCAGACAAATACCATATCATAACATTTTATACAGACCTATATTTGTTTTTAATGTACATAAATCACAATATAGAAAAGCATCTCAGTGACAAGTGAGGTCATCCATTTTTAGTGATTCCTTTACTATAGTTGGATGCATTTGGTCCTGGTGTCAGTTTAGTGGCCAGTCTGTCAATTTCCAGCAGAATCCTCTTAACGTAATGACCAAGCCAGAACTGTAATGACTGTCACTATGAAAGAATCATCTGGTGTGATTTTGACAGATTGCAGCATACTGCCAGAACAATGTGTTTTCAGTAATATCCTGTAGCTCTCCAGTGTCATTAATACACACATGACAACATTTACACCATGAACATCTGAACTATGTATTATGAACTCCCAGAGTGACAGAAAATGTGTTTTCGCCCATGTAGAGCTGTTCATACCTTTTAATTTAATCAAAAATATAAATAAATACATTTTACTGGATTCATTATAAAAATGCAAGCCATGCAGTCAGAATGCTGATACAGTCTGCAAAACCTGAACTGATATTGCCAAATAAAAAGAGAAATCCATTAGTTTGCATGTGTAGTCATGCAGACACGGTCTCCTGAAGAGATTATTAATTGCTTTCTCTTCCCCGCTCATGTTCTCATTTTCGGCTCTCCAACCAGAGGGTCATAGCCAAACTCCAAACACATTACACATTCACAGTTGGCCCTGGAAAACATTTTCTCAATCCTTTACAAGATAAAAGAGGAACAAACAAAAAAGCCATTAAATTACCTTAAAGGCAATGGCATCAATGCAAAACTGGGCCACAGTACATGTTCTGTTGTGTATATAATGAATCCAGTGATGGAGTTGTGAGTTTTCGTCACAGTCCGTTAATTAAATTTGTTCCTTCGTAGTTGGATGTACAGAAACCGTCCTAGTTTTAATGAGAGCCTGATCTTTTCACCCCCTGTGCTCCTCACAATGGATCTAAAGTGACTCACAGACCATATAATCCAAGAAAGGATGGAGCTAGAATTTTCTGTAACATTTTATATTTGTTAATATTATTTATTAATAGTTAAATATTAATTTTCATACAAACAGGGCTGGAAATGCAGGTGGTGGGAGTTCCACCTCAAAATGAAGATTTGTCCATCTTTTATCCAATGGCCTCCAAATAAATAAATATAGTGGCATTTCCAGTGAATCTCAGCCATTTCCAGCACTGTATATAAAGATCCATATAATGCTAATGTATTAATTCATCAGTACAACTGATTTATCTGCATTTAAAGGAGCTTGTTGCAGATCATTTGTCTCCTCTTGACCTGATGCCTTTTTCACATTTTTTAATGAAAAGCCATGTCAGATTCTAGAGATATGGAGTATAGAGTGAGCATGTGCACATGTGGTTGTGCATTTAAATATTTCATGCTGTTTTTAATATTTATGAATCGGAGAAAGAACAGTCTGTACCCTCTGAATCCTGTCACTGAATTTCAGCTATAAAGGAATTTATGCACATTTGCTTTTTGTTTATGTAATCATTGTCAATCAATTGCGGTGAGATTATTCTTTATTTACCACAAAACAAAATTAAACATTGTAGGAACATCCCAGTGGCCAAAATTCCAAATGTCCTTTAATAACATAAACAAAACAAATCAACTGAGAAACAATGAATCTCACCTCAGCTAGCAACAAAACATATTTTTCAAATGATTCGCAGCTGGAAAAACAGGGAATGCTAAAGAAAGAGGTTTTAATACCTTCTTGAGTGACTATAAGCAGTTCTGGTTCAAATGAACTCACTTCTCTCTTTTCCAGCATCAACAATTCTTACCAAAAGTGCCTTTGCCATCAAATATACATTCTCCCAGAGAGATCTGGGTTAAGGATGATGTTAAGAGTAGAAACAGAGCTGCCTGTAATAAGGAAAAAAACACTTAGACATTATTCATGTCTCAGGAGCCAAATAAAAACAGATTTGTTGCTCTCGCACATTTGCACTTGTTTAGAAGAAGAACACACCCTCTCTTCACACCAGTGGCCCTGTTATTATTTCCCAATAATTATATGGTACTGTTAAAAAAATAAAAACAAAGGCGACTTTCCAACGGTCTGGATGGCAGCAATTATAAGAGTAATCTTGTTCTCTAGTCACAGCCACACAACAAACAGCTTTGACATATGTATTGGTACTCCTCCACATCCCTGTGGCTGTGAGGAGGAAGCTCTGAATTTCATGAAGACAGAGATAATGACTATATGCACTGTTCAGGGGATGAGAGGTGCGATTAACTTTCTTTCTTCAAATGCCGGTGGACTCGGCTGTATGGAGGGAGGGCCTGTGTGTGGAAGGTTGGGTCATCCTCCGCTGTTGGTTGAAAAGCGCTCCCGAGGGGTCATCTTTGATGTGTGTTCTGGACTCAGAATCTCAGCCGGGGCTGATGTGAAGGGATTAAGCGCCGAAATAAACACATGAAGGAATCAATGATTTTCATTGTCCAAACGCAGCTGCTTGCGGTCGTGTGTGCGCAGGAGGGTGGAGTGCAACTGTTATATTGATTCAATGCAGAAGCCTCGTGCACATTCAGATCCCCTTTGATTTTGAATGCAACTATTAAAAACAACATTCAATTTTGCTTGGTTTATTTTTGCAAAAACTGCTCACTGCAACTTGTTTGACGCATCCTCTACTCATAAAGAACTACATTTGTTGTTTTTACGGCTATGTTTCATCTTGCCTGCAGCTCTAAGTGAGTCACACTCGCCACTGGTGACCCCTCGAAAAATAGATATAAGGCATGATGCATCTGTCCTAATGATACATTTTAAGATTTTAAGGGACGAAATGCATAATTTGCTTGACAAAATTTATGAAGCAAACTTGATTCGAATATTATATTTAACAAACCTGTGGTTAAACAAGGATACCACATTCACCTCATTCAGTGCATCACGTCATGTGATCTGTTGCACACAAAAACAAAACAATTATGAATTCATACAGCATTATGGCATAGCATGTGAACCCAAAAGCCTCAGATTCAATAGATGCTCTGAAAAAGAAACAAAGTGATATAGAAAGTGATATATATACTTTATTTCTGAACACATATGTTTGTAAAAAATTACTGTTGGTCCCCATTGTCTTTTATTGTATGAACAAAAAAAGTAAATGAGGACCGTGGTTCATAGCCATATAGCAATGACTTTCTGGATTGAGCCTGTGATTTATTTTGTTCTTTACTATGAACTGCGTTCATTTTTTGTAAGGAAGCCGATTCGTCTTTTAAGGTTGTGAAAAACTTTCAGAAATAAATCATTACAAACTTAACTGACAAACAACTGATCTTTATATTTGAGTAAAAAGTAACCTTATCTCTGTGGAAAAACAACTCAAAATTTTGAGGCTTAAAACATGAGTCAATAATATGAGCAGCTGTTGTTTTCACAGTCATGAAATTGGCAGAGGGTACAGTAGATTACCACAAAGACAGTTTTGGAGGAAGATGCCATTTTCTTGGAAAAGTGGATCAGTGCGTATAGCCTAAAACATTACCCAAGCTCCCTCTTGGCCTTGATTTTGTTGGTACCTTTGTTCTTTCAACAAAATGTCAGTTACTTTGGGGTTTGGTGGGTCATTTCTCCAACTCTGACTTCACCTCAAAACTGCATGAAATGCAACCCCTGAAACCAACTTTGACATTTGAAAATTCATTGGGAGTGGTGATGTCATATAGTTGCAGCTTTGAAATGCAGCACAAACATATCAAAGGATTTTCAAATGAACAGAGCAACCTTGAATGCAGTTCAATGCACGAATAAAAAGCTAAAAAAAACATTTCACCGAATTCTGAACCCAAAGCCATGTGTATTAAATGTTCATCTAATTTTTAGATTAAAAAAACTTAAATTATTTGTGAAGCTTTTCATGCCCACATAACATTGAAAGCACACTTTTATTTATCTTGCATATGAAGATGTTTGTAAGTATAATTTGATTTAAATGAGCCTGTAACTTGTCAACTTTATGCTGTATTGCAAAATGCTTTTAGGGAAATTGTTAAAAGGTTTATGGAAAATGGAAGTATGTTAGCTTTCAGAATGCAAAATACTCCTCAAACTGGGGACTGGTGGGAATATCTGGATTATAAATTACTCTAATGGATGCATTTGGTCTCCCCTGGAGTTTCACCTAGTAAGAAACTTTTGCTGCAGTATAATAACGGCCTTAATTCCCCCTTATTACATGTCTACTTGCCACATGAGAAAAAAACTGGACATGAAATGTGAATTTGAAATATTTTATTAGTTAATTTTTACAGAATGCAGACCTTCCGCGAGGAAAAGCCGCTTACTTACGGTTTTAAGGTAAGAAACGACGGTTAAATGTCACGAACAGGCTATTTGGTTTAATCATCTGTAAATATGTCATATATGCTGTTAAACTACATATTTATATTTAATTTTTGTGTAATATTAAACTTTACCTGTCAAAATGAATCAGCATCCGGGTTACCGTGTGTTATTAGTTTTGAGCGGTTGTTATCTAGGAATAACGAACCTGCAAATGTCACGACTGGCCAATCAGAATCAAGCATTCCAAGCCTTTAAAATAATTATATAATGCCTCTACGGTTCAGTGCGGTTCAGAACGATACGCAATTATTTCTGTTTCCACTGTGAATGCTACCAAAATAGCGAACCGTACCCACTTTTTTGGGACCTTTAAGAAGACGAAAAAGAAAGAAGAAGAAAAGTCGCATTATCAGTAATAAAATTGTATGATAAATCAGAGATACAGCAATAGAATAGGAAATATAATATTGAATTTAAATATTAGATTGATTTAAAGCATCCAGTATTGATGTGTTTAATCTGACATCAGCAGTGGGCTATGTTTCAGTGGATCTAATGAGGTCTGTGGTCGGATCGGGGCTGTGACATGTTTCAGACTCCACGGCGTCGGAGAAGTACAGTTGTATGAGAGGCTGAGCTCAGTATTATTCAGCACATCAGTAAACCTTACTGCATTGCTTTTCTCTGATACTGCTTAGTGATCGTCTAGTTAGTGCACAGTGTTTACTGGAACGAGAGTGCGCCAGCATCACTGGACATCATACGCTGGAACCTAACTACATATAAAGAAGACAGAGTAAAGGTAATGGCCTTTCTTTTTTATTTTGCTGTAGTGAAAATTGGACAAGTATAATTGGAAAGAACGTACAGTACAATACAATACACGAGCGTTTACGCGTTGTCTGTAATGAGATAAAATGTATTTAATTTTCAATTCAAGTTTAATTGTCTGTCAGAATTCATATGCCTTTGTTTTTCCAGTAAGACACTATTTTGGGCATCATAAGCTAAACCGATTTAAAACGCACTCATGCCCGAACATGCACGCGCCCGTGTTACCTACAGTATGTATGCTGGCTTTCGAGCCACAGCCTGCAAATCGTTGTAGTTTGTTTGAAACACACATTGGAAGACACGTGAAAGAGTTGCCTGCTAGGGGCGCTAGATTCTTTTAAAATACTGCTGTGCAACAATAAACATTTTGATAAATTCTTCTTTGCCGCAGGACATTACAGTAATATCGACTTGAGCAAAATTTCTACAAGCTGTCATGTTGTGCGCCCATGAACATACAGTGATCAATGATCATGCAAAGTTCGATTCCCAAATGAATCGGTGGTTCGGTTCCATTCAACGAATCGATTTCACAGGTGAGCGAACAGTCTGGATCATTTGGATATTTGGAGCGGTCCAAACTGAAGACAAACATCAAATAAACTTATTACATTTCAACTTAAATATATTACAACACAACCAACACGCATCCTTTGCAATGTCTTTAGGTTCACTTGCACGTCTCAATCTTGAACGTCTTATGTCTCCGGATAAACACATTTTACAAAATTAAGCAACGCTGCGAACTGTTTGCTTCTTAAATTTTACGTCGTTTACCTTAAGGTATGATCATTTATATTCTGTAGAGAGATGTGTTTGTGAGTTGTTTGACTGTGATAGATGTAGCTGCTTGCTTACTGTCAATGGTATTTCATGGGGGAAACGTGCTTGCACATTCAAATATGTTTTCCATTCCCAAAACCATCTCAGCAGAAAGAATGAGGTGAAATTAAAGGGTCTGTGGGTTGCTTTCCATTTCTTTCAAATTTAGCTCACATTGTGCAGAATGTTACTAGTTTCTGTTTGTGGAGTTGATGGTATGTGAATATGTAGTAAAAAACCTTCAGTATTGATTTAATTTGTTGTGTGCAGAACAAAAACACACCAGCCACAGCGGCAGTAGTAGCAGGGAAAGAAGCATGCACATTTCATGGAATAAACCTCATAAGAGGCAGAATATTGGCAAATAAAATCCTCTGCTGTGAAAAATATGTTATTTTTTGGTTGGCTGGACACACACACACGCACACACATTCTTGTTTTTGTATGGAGGAGAGATGTTAGATTATAGGTAGTGGACTGAGGGCAAGTGTCCCGATCTCTTGCTCTGATCATCTCGCTGTAGCCTTCGGGTTGGATGGTTTTGCAGAAGCTACACTTGTTTTTTGTTCAGGTCAAGTGTACTGCTGTACTTAAGGCAGTCAAACCAGATGGGTCCAGAGTACTTTATTACAATGGACTCTTCTATTTTATTGTTTACTCCCTGTTTAGAGAAAAAACATTAAATAACTTTATTAAATTAGGGAACATTTTATAATCAGCTCTCTTTATTCCCTTTCACAGTGACAGAATCTGGGAAGAAAGTACTCAGGTTCAATGCAGATTACATCCTGACCCAGAACTGTTTGCTTAACATTTAAATAATCATCTCTGGCATATTCATCTTACTCCTTCTCAGATATTCATAGCCAGCAGAATATCAGACAGCACTGTCAAACCCCGTCTGTATTCGGACAACTGAATAAGCTGTATGCATGTCATGATTGTGGAATTTTATAGAATAGATTTTTGTAAATCATTCTATAAAATAGAGGCTGGATCTTAGTTTCCTATTCCTGAGATGAAATAACTCATATCACGTGTCTCTTAGCCTTTTGCATGCTCGGTTGTGATTCTGATCCGGCCCCAAAAGCAACACAATCTTGAACGATGTGGCTTGTCAGCAAAGAGTTTAAAGTTTCCCCTCATGTGATCCTGCTTTTTCCAGTGAGTCAGACATGAAAAGTCATTTAGACAGTATTTCTTGATCTGTGTGTATTTCTGCCTGGTTGGTGTATTTGGGGGTATGAAGCTGCTGTTTTGTATCTGGAGAAGCTTTTTATAATATGATTGAATTTAAGTGTCTGGTAGTATCTTCTGCAGTGTGTGCGCAGCTGGGGTTTTGCCTGGGAGCTGGTTTCATAGATCCAGACCACCAGCATAATGGCTTATTTTGGCCAAGACATTGCCCGCTTAGACAAGACGGCATCTAATTGACTTGTAATGTTGGCAGAACAGTAGAGCTGGTTTCAGATTTGCACAAAACTTAATATTGTATTGCAAAATGTCTTGCGATCCAACTTTAGAGCTGTGTACCGCCACTTACTGTGAGGAAGTTCATCATAAAAGAATGATCATGTGATGTTTTCGCATGTCCTCTGACCTGTAAACACGACAAAAATGTTTCCTTTGCAGTGAAATGTTCCTTTAGAAAATTGCCTGAAAAAATACCTTGTGCAAGCATAAAAACTTTTTTGCGTATAATATGGGAGTTTCTGCGAAGTTGGAATGTTACATTAGATGTGTTTGCAATTTTAATTTCAACAAAAATGTTGAAGATTATAACAATGATCCAAACATTATTCCTTTAACTAGGGATGCACCAATACCAGTATCGGTATCGGTGCCGATACTAAGCTCATGTACTCGTACTCGTATACCGATACCAAAAACAGATACCTCATGTGACATAACTGACTGAAATTTGTGCTTTTAAAGTTTATGACAAGCACATAAAATAATTTCTTTTTTCATAATGTGTTTGAGGTGTAGCTATTAGTATCACTGTGTTGTGCTTGGAAAATTGCCACCTCACCAAAAAAATAAAGAAAAAACACAGGTCAAGGGATCGGTATCGGCGAGTACTAGAAATAAAGTATCGGTACTCGTTCTCGGTCTTTAAAAAAATGGTATCGGTGCATCCCTACCTGTAACCAGCTTTTTGGAAGCTTGTAAACAAAACTTTTCTTTTTGCCACACTGAAGTATCAGGTTGAAATTGGGGATTATAGCAACATTATTTTGTAATCTGATCCTGCTTCCATTTTTCTTTTTTCGATTTCCAGAGTGGAAAGATAGCATTGGGGGGCTGATTGTGTTGTGTTCTCTGGACCCCATGCTGAAGCACACAGTAAATGATCATTCTGACCGTTCTGTGTTTTTCAGCAGCAGTGGGGTTTCTTATATGGATTACAGGCTTAAAAGACAGTGAAGTTAAAACAATTTTCTAATATTTTATCCTCACACTGTGCAGTTTTCATGCTGAGGTTAATACAAAATGGATTGTGGATCACGGTGCAGCAGACGTTTCCATGTCTCTGATATGGGAAATGAGATTTAGTAATGCTGAACAGACATCAGAAGGAGAATGTTGCACTGGCATTTGAAGAGGGATTTGTTACAGAAAGGTGTAGTTATGAAAGGCAAAGACAAAGTGATTAGACACCTTTAGCAACAGCCAAAGCTTTTATTTAAAGCATTTGCACTTATGTTCAAGTACATTCTATGAAGTCCTACGATTTTTGTCTGAGGGAGTGTGAATGTTTTTTAGTGGGAAAACATAGCAAAGATTCTCATAAAAGATACATTTTGTTTATTTTTGCAGTGGAAAAACAACATTATCTTAATTTTTCTTTTTTCTGTACGTATTTATCTGTTATCACTTGCATTGAAGCCCACCTTTTTCTCTGTCCTGTGGATATGAAACTCACATATTAGCATCTCGTTTCCCATTTCCCTCCACTGCTTATTGGTGTTATGTTCCACCTCAACGTGGCATCAGATAAAGGATTGTCAGCTGTTGCCGAGCTCAGTACTTTACCCTATTATCATGCTCATCTACAGAGACGAGACTTCTCTCAGATTCAAGGACTCTGTGGAGACAGCTGAATAAAAGTGGCGCTCTAGGTGAAGTATAAGTTCACAGCAGCACGGCTCTTCATCAACACCGCCTGTGATTCAAACTGTAAGCGGGAGCGGATCTGTCAGCCCAGATCCTGCCTGAGATGCGTCAAGATGCCTCAGGCCTGAAACTAATTGGTTGTTGGATTTCTCCAGAGGGATCTAAAGAGGTAGGCTGGAACCTGGATGGACCTCTTTTGAATTTAATAACAGTGCACACATAGCCTTAACCTGCTCTTATTTATTATTCAAGGAGCCCCAGAGTTAATTCACAATGCTGCCTCTATGCGCTGAATAACTTCTACTAAAGTAAAATTGGTGCCATGGTCACTTTCACTTAGAAAAATCGTTGTGCAGGTGCCTGGAAGGTTGACGTTTGACGTGGCTGTTCGTATTTTCAAGCCATGTGTCTGTGGCTTTATATCAGAATGATTAATTGTGTTCTCTTAGAACGTTTCTCTCCTTCTGATAAATGGCGTTTTTGTGGTCACAGGACCTGGCCAGCTTTTGTTAGGTGCTTAACATCTGTAATGAGCTCTATTAATCAGCTTCTGATAAGAGACCCACTTTAGAAGCTATTCGTCAAAAGTATTTTAGTTCTTTATAATATAAAAAGAGGTTGAGCACATTCAAAGCTATTGTATTGTAGTGCCATTTTATTTTTGGTTCTCAGTTTAGAAAAAACGTAAAAACAACATATTATCCGGGAGATACTTATTTCCATAAGGCATTAAACTTCCATCTTCATCAAATCAGTTTTACAAGGTGGCTAATTTGTATGAATTCGAATAATGTGTGAATAGTACAAAAACAGAAAAGGAATACTGAATACCCAGCCGTATAGCCCCACCTCTAAATGTATTATGTAGAATATCACATAAAACATTTGCGGTTAAGGCACCGCTTCCATCCAACGAGTCGGTAGTAACTTCCTGATAACTTGGTGCCAAATATCATGGAGAAAGATGGAAGTTGCAGCAGTAGAAGAAGCCATTTTGTTGTCACCTGATCACTGTCGAGACAAAGTAATGACAAATGATTTTATTCGGTAAATGTGTTTTCATCTTGGTTTATGCGGATTTCTTTCTATCAAGTAAAAATGATTCTCAGTTGGGCGCATATGTTTTTTCAAAATGTATGCGCATCTTTGTGTTTCCATACATTGGTGGATGGAAACATAGCTACTGGCTTGAAAGCAAAGCGAAATAAAATGATTTTGAAGTTTGTGTGAATTAGCCACGTCGTAATTGTGTTAAAATAATGCTTATTTTAAATATTTCATTTTCACTAGTAAACATTATAGCAATATAGAGACGTTTTGACAGAATTTCATTCATGCCATTCATATCATTCTCTAAAAACTTCCACTGCTCTATAAATTTTGATGCAAAGTTCATACAAAATCCTCCCAAGTCATTGACTGTTTTGATTTGCATACCAACACAATCTATTGGAGCACATCTATTACGTTCTTGATTGTGAAGTGTGTGTTTAGAAGCATCTTCATCTGTATTCATGAATTCTGGCAGTGATGTGCTGCCAATCTCAGTTAACAGCATGCCTCATTGCAGATCCCCACTGTAATGCCATTAGTGTAAGCTGTGCAATTTTTACTTCATTTTCTCAGCTCCTTTTCAGAGAAAAATTATGTCAGTTCTGTGTGCAGCATTAGAGAGAGCTGACGTGATTGGCGTTATTATCACTAGTATTTCATTTTCAATATTTTTCAATAACTGCTTTGGACCCTACAGGTGATATGGCACATGGATGAATTACACGTGTTTCATCAGTGTTGTGATTTTAAATGAACTGTGGAGCTGAATCAAGAACTTTAGCCGCCGGAGCAAAGTTGAGGCATTAACACCTTTAGTCTGGAGGGTCTGAATGGAGATTTGACCCTTTAAGAGCAAGATCCAGTTTGGCTCTGCATGCTAGAAAACAATGTTTTATAGATGACTGGCATTTTAAGAAATTAAAAGGCCCGTCTTATTGCCAACAAAGCACTCTACTGGCTGGACTGTATTGTGACCTAAAGGTTAAAATAGAAAATAATTAATTGAATGTGTTTGTTGGCTGGAGGATGCCTGACATGTGCAAAGGATTTTGGGAAAACCTCACACTGTTTATTTGCTGCAGGATTAGTTTGTTGAGCATTGACATCATCGTCACTCTTTTTCATTTGTAAAATTATGTATCACCCGGTTGCAGTTATTTTGTGGCATTGCAATGTTTTGTTTTTACTGCTTAGCTGCTGTGCTCTGATATAGAGAAACCGGTGTTTAAAGTGAATGTGTAACAGCGTTCACAAGCCAATTTACTTCTGTAATGTGATGTTTTTGTAAATTGTATAGAAAACATGGGAGAAAAAAATACTGTTTAGGGCAGGTTTTAGGAGAGGGGTTTGAGAAGGCTTGGTGATGTCAGCTGCAAAGGAAAATCATTTGGACAGAGCCAGTTTTATGGAAAGTTTACAAAGATGCCACAGTTAACTAATTGTGACCCTGGATCACGAAACCTTAAAGTCCTTAAAGTTTACCTAAAGTCTTAAGTAGCACGAGAACGTTTGTAGTAATAGCCAAAAATACATTGTATGGGTCAAATTTGCCATTTTTCTTTTATGCCAAAAATCATTAAGTAAATCATATGAAGTAAAGATCATGTTCCATGAAAATATTTTGTAAATTTCCTACTGTAAATATATAAAAACTTTTACATTTTTGTGAGTAATATGCTATGCTAAGGACTTCATTTGGACAACTTTAAAGGCAATTTTCCAGATTCCTGAGTTTTAAATAGTCAAATATTGTCCTATCCCAACGAACCATACATCAATAGAAAGCATGATGAATAGAAGACAATGATGTAAAAATCTCAATTTCAAAAAATTGACCCATAAGACTGGTTTTGTGATCCAGGGTCACAATTATAATTTAGCAATAGACTAAAGTAAAATTGTGGTAGAATTATGAGGAGACATTGATATCTTCTAATAGCCCAGAGAGGATGGATCCTAAGAAAAGCAGGTGCTTCACTTTCCTCCAATTCATCACATTAAAAATTCAACAGAAGAACAAAGCACCAAGTTTTCAGAGCACTGAGCGAAATTTTGTTAAGTTATTTTGGAAATGTTCCCATGCACAGTAGGTGACGTAAACCGCACGGCCTTCGGAGACCGATGGTCTGACTTAAAAAAGGATGGGCAGAGACTGTCTGCATTTGACAGATAGCTCCCGGTCTTCTTGCTGAGCTGAAAAGCCTGCGTTTGGAGAACTATTCATTAAGGTGACACTTAGATGAGAGCCAAAGTCTACTGGCAGACGTCACCGCCAGGCATCCGTGATGGACAGTCAGACACGATGTCCTCCCTTTACTCCCTGTGGACTCTCCCTCCCACTACAGATTTATTTCTCGTCTTTGTTCAGTTCATGCACATTTAAAAGCTAGTGGAATTTAATGATGTTTCACAGAAGTGGAGCGGAGAGAATACGAGATTTACAGAGAGCATGCTTTTTTAAAGATAAGTAATATCTATCTCAATGCTTGAAGAGATTTGATGCTTATGAACAGTGCTTTGTCTCCAGGATAATTCAGGTGAGCCAGGTGGTTGCTGCTGTTATTTGAGTCCGATGAGATTTCTGTTGTCCACATCTATGAATATTTGCAAAGAGATTAGAAATATCTTTCATGTTTACCCGCTCTACTCCTCATCATGACACAGAAATCTCATTTTTGATGAGCACATGCAGGGCTTGAATTTGGTGGAAACATCTGTTGGTTAGGCAAGCATACTACTGTAGATTTATATCTTTGTTTTTATCCACATTCATTTTGGCCATGCACTAGTCAGGTTGTTTTGAATAAATGCACAACAATATGCTGAGTTTTATAGGGCCTGTCTGGAAGTGTGGAAGGTATATTGCTGCATCGTAGAGATAAGGAAGCAATTGTATATCTCTCTATGCCTTGTGAGATACAGCTCAGGATAGTTTCTGAATCACTTCACTGGTGCTTTTTCACTTTTCTGCTTGATATCATCCTCATGTACTAAGTGTGAATGTCAATTCTTAAATGCAGGGACGGCAAGTTGTTATAAAGACATAAAACTAACATGCGCATTCATGCATCTCTAGGAAGATGCAATTGCCTATCTATCTTACCTAAACTCTTTTTCAATATCTATTGTGGTGGATGAGCCCTTAACAACACCAACAATAAACAACAGCAATGACAAAAATAACCACAAATACGGCCAAGTACGATCCTATAACAGTAAGCACAAATCAGTCCATGCCCTACTGTATATGCTTATAAAAAATACAGATTTGAAAAAAAGAAGAGACCACTCCAAATTTGTATTGTGGTCATTCCAGTCCAGTGTCTATTAAATTTCAACAGAAACAAACCTCAAGAGTCACCCAACAGCATTGTGAAAGACTGTCAATGTGAAAGAGAAGCTTAAAAGCTGTGGTTAAAGATCAGGTTTATTGCGTCACATATTTTCTCTTAAAGGGACAGTTCACCCCAAAACAGGAACCGTTGGTCCCCATTGACTTGCATTGGTTTTGTGTCCATACAATAGAAGTGAATGCGGACCAATGTTTTTTGTTTACCAACATTCTTTAAAATATCTTCATTTTGGTTCTTCAGAAGAAAGAAAGTCATGCAGTCAAGAGGGTAGTAAATGATGACAGAATTAACATTTTGGTAACATTAGTACAATAAATGGTAAATTCAGAAAACTATTTTGGAGTGGGCTCTTCTCTTTTCCAAAGCTGTAGTTTTTAAACTCAGAAGGTAGTTTTAACATTTTGGTGATGCATGTTGCTTTCTGTTTTCTTGTGTTTTGCGCTGTAGGAATTCCATGTGGTTTTCAGTATCTTGCAGCATTTTGCTTTGCTCTGATGCTGTCCAAGGTTCTGAAAACCATTTACCTTAATCCTCTGTTTGCTGAACTTCAAAATTGAGGATTTATGACCTTCAGTAGGTACACAGTGTTTCAAATGACCTATTGCTGTGATTATGTTGTTGAATGCAGTATCATCACCCTCCGGCTCTGATGCATTATGGCTTTTCTCTTCAGCAACAGTCAGCGGTTTTGCAAATATCAGATTGTGCTTTATTAGAGCATTGTTTTGAGGATTGTTTTGAGAGCTCAGATTGTAAGTGTTCCTAACTGGTTGTTGAATGACCATACAGAGTCAGGAATATGAACCTTCTTGTGGAACTGCTTTAAAGTGTTTGGAGGTTATTACTTCATGGTTAAGTAAACAGCAGAGGGGTTTTATCTGAACATAGAGCAGCTCTGAGTTTTCTTTTGCCGGTTACATACAGAAGAGTCCAGTAGTCTGAACACATTAAAATCAACATATTTTTAGCTAAATTCAGTAAATTCTGTTCTAGCATGACAATACTTCCTGTTCACATGTCTTTATCATTGCAGTTTTTATGATCTGCCAGTAGGCGACAGTGTTTCCCCATACAGGCTGTTAAACTGACACATCTGATAGATAGATATATATATACACACACACCTAATGTGTTAATATACGGGCCATATTAGAAATACATTTTGTTTGTACTTCTTGTAGCTGTAGGTCTGATCTAGCTGGAAAAAGGTATCATAACACAGATCATCCATTATTGTTACAATAGATCTTCTCTCTGTTACACTGAGATCAATGGGCACGAAAGATGGCCATACACTGTAACTGGGTTAGGTCATTGATCCAGTTTTCTGAGAGGAGAGAGATCTTGTGTCTGCTGTGAAAGTGAATTCAATGGTCTTCTAATAATGCACCGTAGATATAATGCTCATGCACTCTTACAGTGTAGTTTTATATAGTGGGAAGCAGATGTTTAGTTTAAATAGACTGTAACAAATCAGTGGTTTCAGGAAATACAATATTTATAATACACTTAGTTTGATTAGATTAGTACATTTTTAGTTTAAGATGTATATTTGTACTTATTACATAATATTTGTTCCTAATGCCCCATAGGTTAGATTAAATGTATAGTTAATAGTTAAATTTATTAGGGATGCACTGATACTAAATTTCTCCACCGACACCGATAGTGATTATTTAGTGATATCTGCCGATACCAATAGTTGGTGGTTATATTAACTCACATGAACTAAATTCTAAGATTAAATAAAAATGTCTTAACTTTCTGAATGTTGTTAATTCATATAATGACTATTAATATTGAACATGTAACTAAACTTGTGAGGTTTTGTAACATTTTCTATACACGGAGCACAAATTTATAACATTTTCCAAAAATCATTAGGATTTTAAGTAAAGATCATGTTCCATGAAGATATTTTCCTACCGTAAATATATCAAAACTTTATTTTGTGAATGCAGCAAAATCGCTAACAAAAATGCCCAGAAACACGTCTACAAACTTCACTCGCTGCTGCCGCTCTTTAGGATTTACCCACTCAAGTTTGGTATCTATGTGATTTTCTCAATGTTTTGATTTTTTAAATGTAAAAATCTCAATTTCTAAAAATTTACCCTTAAGACTTTAAAAAACATTGAGAATATGTTGTTGTCCAGGGTCATATATGCGAATATGTTTTTTATTCTCATATACAAAACAGTATACAAAACAATAATTGCATAGAAAAGCCAATAACTACAGAAAATAAAGCGTACATTGACTATAATCTTATATGTTGTAAATATTTGTTGATACTTTGTTGTGCTAATATTTTACATTTTGTTCGATCTTATTTGAAAAAGCTTTTTAAAGTATCTTTATTCTCAAAGCTGAGCTTCCGTTTGTACTCCAGGTAAAACTATGCAACATACATACATATTTAATGCATCTTTAATGATATCTTTGAAAAACGACATCACCTTTTGGCCCCTACTGTATTCCATATAGGACATAAATAGGTTTGTTGTATGTATGTGTTTTTCATGTATATTTTTGTAGGTGTCCATACACATACCCATGCTTGAACAACTGCCTCTTTGTGTGCTTGTAAAGTTCAGCCTACAGTACTGTACTGAAAGACCTCAGTGTGCAGGAGGCCTGGGACATGGACTCATGTGGACAGATTTAAACACCTTCCACACAAACAGCCTCACTCGAGCTTCTTTAAACAGCACAAACTCATGACTGCCTGTGAAAAGTACTTCTGTTTGAATTACCCTGTGATACCAGAAACGTACGTGTTTTAGCATGGCTAGCACGTAACGTTGCAGTTTGATAAAACAAAATGCATGTGGAATTACGCTCTGGATTATTTTCTACAGTTACCCTTTAAACCCTCTTATTTAAATAAGTCTGGTTTAGGTGTTTTTCTCGGTAAAACCTCTTTCATATACTGTGGGCATAAGCAAGGTGTTTATCATTAGACAGAGTAAATGTTATGGTGTAATTAAACTCCCGCGTCTGAAGGGATCCGGGCCAGCAGAAGCTTTTCATTTAGCCAGATCAACAACTCATAAACAGCTATGCCACTGTCTACACTTTTTTCATTTTTCCTGAAAGCAAATCTTTAATGGAGCTGTAGTCTCTCAGCATCACTCAACCTGCATATTAGAAGTTAAGATTCCATATGACTCACTTCTGAACATCCCATTTGCTCAGGTGTTGTAAAGGACATAAAGGTTTATTGGCTTGTGAATGAGCCCATCACGTTCATTTGTTTGACATGTGGCTGATACGGCTGTAGTTTGTCCCTCAACCAACAAGCGTTCTCTGTGAAGCATCTTGATCTGTCCAGAGCCTGGAAATGATGAACAGTGGTGGTCTGAACCGGAGGAATAAAAGCTACGCAAACATCACTCTCAATAGATCAGCGTCTCCCTGGCAGTTTATTTCCAGAGAGTAAATGTCTTGCTGAGAGCGGCCATCACAGTCAATAAGGTTAACCTGTCCAGTCTGCGGATGGACTGACGATATATCACAACAATACATCAGGTCGGGACAGTGCTTTTTTAGTGTGTAATCCAATTTCATTTGGTTGGCCAGATGGACAGTTCCTCTCGTGTTAGATTTGAAGATTTTAGCCGTTGAATGTACTGAAGAATCAATGTGTATACTGTATAGACGGTTTCAGCGGAAACAACATGAACAACCGTTATGTGGCCTAAACTTAACTTCCGGTTGACTGCCGGTGCCGCAAAGAATCATATACAATTAATATACAATAAAATATTTATATAAATTAATATTACTATAAAATAAGTACAAAATGAATTATGTTATAACCGAACACATACCGGAAGTTAATTCTGGGCTTGGTGGCCGCGTCCGATAAAACCGTATATAGCACTTCAACTTACTATAAGTGCAAATTTACTCCATACATTTGCCAATAATACCTGTAAATTCTAAATAATTATTGGGTGTGAGCTATTGATAAACTATAAAACAGGCATTAAATCCATTTAAAAAGGGCAAAACCATATTTCCAATTTATAATTGCTTGACACAGAACACAAATGCTGATATAATATACTATATTTATTTGCATTGTATAATATTATATAGTATAAAAAGTATATATAAAATGAAAATGTCATGCATGAGTCTGTGCATTATGTAAACAAACAAAGATGGAGATTATTGGCACAGTTTGCGTATCTATAAATCTGTTTATTCTTTTACCTCGGATGCCATTATGTGCCTTGAGTTTTGCCTTGAGGATCATTTAAAAAAAAACTAGCCATTTTTTCAGTCGTGTGTTGTGGTAAACCTGGATTTGACTCGTGAGTCAGCTCTTTTAAGCTCATGTCATTGCTATTTTAGCCCCTGGCTGTGTGTCGGACCGTCTGGGTCTGAGAGCAGCACGTCAGGGTCAATAAGGCTGTTAGGAACAACTATCTATAAGGAGATCTCGGCTCTTGCGTTCCTCTGAAAGCCTGTGTGCCATTCACTGATAAAAAGAGAAAAACATGTACCAGCTGAAGACGAAGAAGATGCTTTGGACCAGATAACTCTGAAGCTTAACAATGAGGCACTGTATTAAGACCTTTACTGTGCGTTCACAACGCAAGCGATACCTTTAGTAATGACTTATCAGTGTGTGCAAGTCACTTAATGACTGACCTACAGATACACTTCACCTTTGACTGTGGCACAGACTCATTTATTATACATGCTCATGACTGGGAAGGTTTGGGAAATTAGGTAAACATTTAAGTGACTTTGAAAAGTAGCGCAGCAACAGTTAACAATCGCTTTTGTTTGAGCAGCTGTTTTTAAGAGAGTTGTGAAGTTTTCTTTTGCTTGATGCTTGCAGTTGTTTTGTTTTGTTTTGTTTTGTTAAAAGTAACTAAAAATGTGACCAATATTGTTGTTGTTTTAACTTAATTGTTTTAAGAGTCCCCATGTTTTGTTTGGGTTTGGTTTTGTTTCTGTTTTGTTATTTCCTGTTTTATGTGTGCAGTCCCAGATGACTGAATAATATGGATTTAAAAACAACCTCAGCTGAAAATGTTTTAGAAAAATATTTTATGAGAAATTTTACTTTTTATGTGGGAAGTCATAAAGCATTAACCTGATATTTTGTATCTCAGACCCACAACATGAGTATTAAGTGAGTGTGAGCATTATAGCATATTTTTTCAGTAGCACACATCTGCTCAATGTACGTCTCATTTACATGTAAAGGTTGTCGTAAAGGATATTATGAGGACATTAGGTGCTGCTCCATGTTGGTGTGTTTACAGTAGCACTAAAGCACATGAATGAGAAGTGGGGACCCACTGGTTACCCGGGAGACTAGAAGTGGACAGAATCAGCTCCCCCCTCTCATTATTTGCCATGGTGGTGTACGAGCGAGCGAGCGAGAGAGAGGCATAGAGAGAGAGTCAGGGGAGTGGAAAGAAAGGACGGCATGGTAGATGTGTACAGTTACACACACACACACACACAGACAGATGTACTCAGCCGGTCTAGAGAGACAGACTCAGTTCACTGTGTCTCTCTAGAGTTCTCTCTCCATCTCTCATCTACACTAAGCTTTTATAGCCACGATGCCGCAGAGAAAGAGGAGTTTCACTTTTGGAGCATATGGAGGGTAAGAGCTGTTTACCAAAACATTTCTCCATCACTTGCTTGTGTGCTGTGAAGTGTGATTTATAGACGTCTATCTGCCACTGTTGTTACAGTGGGGCGGTATCATTAAAGCACATTTTGAATGCTAATGCATCTTAAAAGCGGAGTCAGACAGACTTGATATCGTCACTGGTCGTATGTGTGATTGACAGGGCCGCTATCTCACAGCGTAATGCATTGTAACAGCTCTGGTTAAGAGTTTTCCTGCAAGAGAAACCGATTATTAAAGACCGTTATAGCGGAGAGGATAATTGAGTTTGGATTGAATTAGACACTGCAGTTGACTGAAGCAGAAACACATGCAGGCAATAACCAGCCAGAGAGTTTCACACAATCACGGACTGTTACACCATCAGTCAGGCCTGGAGGTTTTCATTAAACCTTTAAATGATCTGCGGCTTCACAAGAGACGAATCAGGCCCTGCGTTTCTGTTGGATCGAATTGCGACGGACTCCGGTGAAATTCTTCTGTCTGGACCGCTCAACAGGTGCAAGGCTGACACATTTCAGTTCTGTGTTGTCAGGGACAAGTGTTATCTGTGTCTAACAGATCTCATCACAGGAATGCTCAAGAGTCCTGAACCGGTCCCGTCAAGACAGTCCTTAAAAATAGATGTTTGATTTATGTTCAGATGTTAATGATTTATTTAGGCTTTCCTGTATAGTGGTTAGAGCATGGCACTAGCGATGCCAAGGTCATGGGTTTGGATAAAAGCGTCTGCCAAATGCATAAATGTAATGTAAATGTAGTGAAGTGAAAGTGACCTATTTGTCAGATATGGTGACCCATACCCGAAATGTGACTTCTGCATTTAACCCATCCAATGAGTAGTGAACACACATACACCTGGAGCAGTGGGCAGCTATCACTGCAGTGCCCGGGAGCAAACGGGGGTAAGTTGCCTTGCTCAAGGGCACATCAGTTATTACCTGCCGGTACTGAGAATCGAACTAGCAACCTTCTGGTTACGAGTTTGACTTATTTAATACTGCCCCAGCATGTACCTCATGTCAAAAACAAGTCTATTGAGTATAATCTCCCAAGTGTGGCTGGTTTGAAAAAATCTACAATAAAAGATAGTTTTGATTTGTTAAATATTGGTCATTCTTTATTAATATTTTTTCTAGAACGAAACAAATCAAATAAAAAATTTTGTGTTTTTAAACTAGTTTTCTATTTGCCTTGAATTTTCATTTGCATAATTTGCATTTTATCAGCCAGTTTCTTCAGGTTTCACATTGAGATGCTTTTCAAACAGTATTAAAAATCATTAGATCAAAAATTATTAGATCAAATTATATAAATTAAACCTTTGAACAATAGTGCAATTCCCATATATCCATTTATTATTTTGATGGTTAATTCATATTTTTCCATAGAAACCCTTGAGTGATAGTTTATCACTTGATTGAGTTTGCTCCATCGTTCAGGTCTTTTTTTAGCGTTCTTGTTGATGAAAGGAAATTATCTGTATTGATCGTGTTTTTCATTTTCCTCTGTAAATTGTCTCCGGCTGTGTTTTGACATTTGCTAGCTACCTGTGATTGTGACATCTAAAAGCCATCTCTGAAAATTGCTCCGGGTGCAGCGAACAAGTGATCCAGTAGATTTGCTTGCAGGTGATTCATGTTTACATGGCCTCATGTACATTCACCAGTCATACAGAATGCTAATGTTAGGGATCGTTCACCCAAAAATGAAAATTCTGTCATCATTTACTCAGTTTAAAATCTGTATACATGTCTTTATTCTGTTAAACACAAAATAAGATGTTATTAAGAATATGTGAAACCAATAGGCGCTTTCCGACCGGATAAGTTTAGGAACAAAGTTCCGGAACAAGTAAAGAGGACTGTGGTTTGTGAACTAAGTTTTCGCTCAGGCCATTTCCCCAATCGCACCAGCAAAAGGAACTATTTAGTGACGCAAGTCGGTCGACAGCAACGTCATTTAAGTGCATCCATCGAACAACGACAAACAACCAACAACAGAAGTTCGGCCAATCAGCGTTTGCTTACATCACGGATCGCTCCTGTCCTGCTGGTTTAGACCCTGCCTCGGAGAAGGAGCTAAAGAGTGGGCTGCAAGTGTTTCTCCAAAAAGGTTCAGCGGAACTAAAATTCTGTCCGGTTCCTGTGGTGCGAACACAACAAAAAGCAGGTACTTCTGGCAAATCGTCCCGGAACTATGAAATCATTCCTGCGGTGTGAAAGCCCCACCATAGTACCATTTTTTCACAGCCAACAGTGCCAACATTTTTCCAGATATCTTTCTCTGTGTTCATCAAAACAATTAAATTTATTTTGTTTTAGAACAACAAGTCGAGTAAATGATCACAGTTCATTTTTGGGTGAACTATCCCTTTAAGAATAAATGCAGCTTTTGTATGTTTGACATTAAATACAGTATATCCAGGCATGCGTTTCAGCCCAAATGAGAATGATGTGCTCAGATGACCTCAGATGGATTTAGTCATTTTCTAAATGAAGTCTGGCATTGTTTTGTTAGTCCATCTCACTGGCCTCATAAACTCTTAATGGAGTCTAATGAAATAAACAGCAGACCCAGGCTTCGTCCCAGATCATAAAATGCTTTTCCCTTCTCTTTTACATTCTCTGCTCGCACTCACTTTATGAATCCTCACGTCACCTTATTTGACTCATGGGAGCTGGAAGCTGGTTGACTCATATCAGACCCGTGTGTACTGTAATGTCCTCAATGTCAATTGAAAAACAAGGCCAGCTCTGAGTGGATGCTGTTAAGAAACAGGCATGTGGAAAAGCTCCTTGTTGTTTTGCGACCAGTGGTGCCGATCGCTGGTTTTTGGAGGTCAGCAGATTCTTTATGCCCATTTCCAATGTTTTTTGTTGAGCGGTGGTGCACGGAGCAAACACAGAACAAGTGACCATTTGACAGACGTTTCTTTTTCTTCTTTGTTTGTACAGTATCTATTCTTGTTTGTCTTTAGCACGGTGTTGATTTGCTTGTTGAATGGCATAGTAAAGGTCTGCATTCGTTTTTTAATGTCTTTAATCTCTGGCCAGCACTGAGTGGCATTTTAAAGAGGCCGTTGAACCTTTTCACTGCCTTTTCGTTTGCATTACAAAAACAGCACACCATGTTTATCTCAAGAGTCTGTGGCCACTAGTCCAGCTCTCTCAGGAAGATTTCTAAATGGACGCTAACCTCTCTTCCTTCATCTGATTCACATTCAGTGGCTTTATTGAAGATTAATTTCAGTCTTGTTTCACAAGACAAAGACTGTTAATTAATTTTGATGGGCAGACACACTTCCTCTATTCACACAGTCGTGAAAGCCTCAACATCCATCTCACACACAGCAATGTCAGCGATTCCAGAGATGACGCAGAGGCGCTGGGTCAAATTTGCGAGTGACCCGGCCCTGACCATCACACTTAGGAAGCATTCTGGCCTTCTGTGTGATATGACAGGTGGTGTGGTTTTAGTGGGTCTCTGCACCTGTGCTGTTGTGTTAGCAAACACGGACATCACACTTTGGTTAAAATGTGGCATATCCTTCTCAAAACTGTTTTGTTTAGTTTTAGAGTGTAAACTGAATGCTAGACACTAGATATTGACTATAATGTTGTCTAAGTAAACTGATCAGTCATCGCAATGATTTTTTTTATTTAAAACCATATACAAGCAATGTAAACATGCATGCATTCATCTGGTTCTTATCATACGTAGATCGGTATGTGTGTCCCTAGTGTATAAAATAAATACCGAGATCTTCAGTGTGCATCAGATCCGTCTATAGTCTGTTTGTTCTGTTATGTTTGTTTTTCCAGTCAGTGCTCCATTATATACAGAAGTTATTCTATTCTGTTCTGTTCTATTACATGCTTTATACAAAACTGTATTGCAAATATTGTAACTAAAAGAACGCACAACATTTGTTATGTAATACAGTACTAGAATTTTTAATTTTGATGTACAGCTTATGCACACTAAACTCTCCAGTTATGGTACACAGTGTATTGACAAAATCTTTGATTTAATCATGTTTTATTTAATTCATTGCCATGGACACAAATAGACAACATCTTTAAGGTCATAACTTTAAGCCTTTATTTATTCTTTATGTTGTGCCATTTCTCTTTCTAACTGCTGTGTTGTTTAACGATAACCTTCTGTAATCGTCCATCATTTTCTAAGCTCTTAATGAATGTAGTTAATGTCATGTTGTTATTTATTTGCATGTTAATGTGAACATGTCTGGTTTAGTTAAAAGGGGTTAATGTGCGTCTCTCTCTACAAGGCCACAGTGACCATGAGTGGAGATTTATTGAAGCAGGACCCATGGGATCAAGGTTTGACTTTTTAGCATGGCCATGGTGGCCAGTGCTGGTACTATAGATGCTATAACTTTCATATCTTGATGCTTTAATGGCCTTTGAAAAGTAAACTTATTCTTAATCAATCAACATAGTGGTTCCCATGGGTAAAAATGGCAGATTGTTTGGTCATGTTAGCCATTGCTATTGAGTTGAACGGGAATACTGTCAGTTATTTTTCAGGTAGAAGCTCTTTGGTGGGACCAAATTGAAGTTTGGAAAAACATCAGTGGAAAAATCTATTAATTTAACTTTTACTGTAATAAAACGCATCACTTAATTGTGAATTCATCAATGCAAAATGCTTTTCTGCTCCGAGGTAATCATGTCTTCCCAGCAGGCTTTTAGTTTTGTATAAAAAACAATTTCTTGGCACTGTTGGCAGATAAAATGAACCGTAAGCAGATGATGCGATTCAAAATTCAATATGAAATCTAGTGAGATCATTGTGCTTATTTCCTCAGTGGCCCTGATGTGTTTAAGATATGATGTATGATGATCATGTTACCTTGCCAGAAGGGTCAAATACATTTTGAATGTGATGGTCAATAGGATAGCGTTGCACCCTTTTTACACTAGACGTAACAGCAGATTGACTTTATAAAAAAATAAATTCTGCAAAAAAATTGTACTTTTTTTTATTTTGTCTTAATAATTTTCAAGCAATAAAGTAAAATTGATAAAATACTTGCATTTGTATGTATGCAGTTGCAGCAATACAAACTTTCTAAGAATAATTGAGTGTCACATCTTCTATGGATTTAGTTAGTGAACACTGCAGCTTTGACAATGTGAGTGTAGATAACCTTAAGCTGTTACAGCGTGTGGCGTCTGGTGTAGAAAGGGTGTCAGAGTTATTGTTCGCCGGCTTTAATGTCTTTAACTCAGGAAGTCTTTTTATTCCTTATCTGCAATAAAATATTCTCTACGGTCTCAAATATTGACAGTTTCCCTTCAGTAACTTCAGTGAACTTTTATTGCAGTGTTATAAATCCCCAGCTATCACATTCTGTTCTTTTAATATATTATAATGTGTCCACAAAGATTTTTGTGCAGCAATATATTAAACATGAATACAGAGGATACTGAAATATGCTCCCTGGCTCAAAAACTCAAATGGGTGATCCTTAGAAACCATGTGATGAATCATGTAATCTCCTTTAGTTCACACATAATGCTTGTTCTTCTGCAAAACACAAAAGGAGATATTTTGAAGAATGTTGGAAACCGAACAACGGTAGTCCATGCACTTCTATTGTATGCACAAAAAACCAGTGCAAGTCTATGGGTACCGCCGTTTTTTTGGTCAGTCTTCAAAATATCTTCTGTGTTCTGTAGAAAAGAATGAAAGTCATACAGGTTTGATGAATTTTCATTTTTGGGTGAACTATCACTTTAAGACACTGATGTGTCCATTAAGATTATGCGTGTTGGTCACGATGTGCATGTAATAGAATAAAGTCTACCAATACGTACAGCACAATACGTAACATTACATTTCACTAGCGACTACACTACACTACACTTCATTGTCGTCCATAGGGTCACATTTTAATTTATTTATAGCCACAGATATTTCATTTTTAATAATTGCAAAAGAATTGCAGCGTCACACATTCAGTTTTAAATCGGGCAAATATTTGGCTTAGTGTGCATTTAGTATGTCTGTTAATATTAACTAAGACTATGGAGCGTGCAGTTATTCCCTGCGGTTATTTTGGCTCACGAAAGCTTAACGTAAGAGTTTTACCACACCCAGACTCAGTTTTTCTTTATAAGATTTCTTTGGAGCTGGAGAGGAGGTGAACCTCAATCCAAAAATGAAAAGAAGTTCTGTTTATGTTTCTCCTGTGGACTACTAACACAAAGCGATTGGAGTTTTGACAGATTCTCATCCATTTACAGTCAATTCTGATTTGTGGCAGCTTGCTGAATGTGTCATAAATCTTTATATTATATTAAAATAGCAAACGATGAACTGTACAAAGATCTGTCACTTACTGCATCAGGTTGACGGCACATTCCCTGCAGGCCTCAGTGCTTTGTATAATCTCTCATGAGGTTTTAAATGCATTTGTTGTTTATGCGTCTGAAGAACTGAGGCTTTTGCTGTTTATTTTGCGGATGTAAAGCAAAGTTAATTAAACTAGAGAGACTTTGAGCACGTCCCCGCTGCACAAACGTCAAGCCTGACATGCATGATAGGGTTTTGTAGTCCAAGCATGTGACTTCCTCTTCTTTGATTTGTATATATTAATAAGAAAAGTGAACTAAATCTTTTCTAAAGTGAACTAAAGACAGGATTTCACTGCAAGTTTTCACTGTACTTCAGGTGCCCTACATTTAAAGGAAAGATTTACACAACGTAATATGTTTCACATTGGCTGAGTGTTCTCAGGGCATGTGTGGTTATTTATCTTCCCTACTGTACTATTATCAGTGGTTTTGTTTAAGTAGTAAAACGGTCAAACAAACCCTTTTTACGGTAAGTGAACGATGGCTTTTATTAGAATGTAAGACTTTGAAATGGACTTGGATGAAGGGAACAAGCTATGAGGTGAATAATATGTAAGCTGAGTCACACTTGGTGTCACTATTGCATTTGTGGGCTGTGAATCTGCATTATGAGAACGGTCTGTATTATTTATTAGATATATCAGCATTGTAAACAAATAGCAATTCATGACTCATTATTCCAGTAATGATATCAAGCCTCGAATGAGTGATACATTGTTAGCAATGTCAACACAAATAGTAAACACATTATCGGCAAAGACAGGTGCCACTTTCATATCGCATCTGACTTGAACACAGTTTCTGCCCATGTTAGCATCAAGAATGCATTGACTTGGTTATAAATAACCAGGTAATGTAGTTTATTTTCATCTGTATTTGTGGAAACACGTGTACATGCCACCAAAGGTGTCAGTGTTTAACATCAGCTGTGACTTATCTGAAACACGGGCCGTCAGAGAAAAGCAACATCCGTGACATCGGTCGTCGTCTGTCCGTTATGAGGTGTGACAGAATAGCAAATCTGAAATGTACTGCTCCACAGCTGTCAGCATAACACACATACATACAGAAGTGATGTTCAGTCCCTTTGCATTCTGTTAGTGCTTGACTGTCTAAGAGAAACAATCCTGTCACTATTTCTGGCTGTGGGTCAGGAATACCACAGATGTTAGGTGGTATAGTATGAATCCTGATAGTATGCAGCTTAATCCAGACAGGCAGGTTCCTGGAAAGATGAATTCCAGTGGCACTGATCTAAATGTGTTTCCTCCCTCCACTTACAGCCTGCAGATTTAAAATAAAGGACAATAGATATGAAAATATCTCAACCGGAGGGAAAACACTGTCTGTTAGATATTATAAATATTTTGCATTTTATTCAGCTGCACAGCTCTGAACTTTAAAACTTAAAGTTTTTGTTCTTTAGGGTTCCATGTGTCTATTGCACATGTTACTGTGTTGCATGTTAGAAATACAAGTTTAAGCTGTAATTCATCTGTTGACAAGTGAGTGTTGCATCATAACACCATCTGCTGGCCGACATCATGCCTTAGTCAACATTTCCCCACACAATGCTGGGCAGCTTTTTATATATGAAACCAGAAATTAAAATAAATAAATAAATGTTAACATCTGTTCTAACTGTTTTTAGTGGGATTTTATGCTGCTTAAGTGCTTTATGTATCAGAGGATTACAGAAAAAGGTTCATTTATTTCTGAAACACATTTTGCAGATCATTTAAATTATTCTCATCCTCAAAACTGCAATACTGTGGCACTTTAAAAAAAAATGGGTATGCTTAAGTCGTGATGTATCTAACTTAACAGTAAATGTGTTTACATGTTGTTTTGATAGTTTTGATTTCAACACAACTTTTTCTCATGAATTTAAAGGCTGCTATTGGACTATTGAAGGTAAACGTTATATTATGTGAACTACTTACGAACTACTAGCTATGTTCTTCCTTAAGAACAAATGGTGCAACCGAATAAAGTACACAGTTAGTTATAAACTAGCTAGTAGTTACTAAGTCTCTAGTTGGGACTTTACGTTCCAGTTTAAGTAAGAACCTACGAACGGCTGGTGCAACCCTACCCAGATGATCAGCCTACGGTCCAGGTGCTCACGCAGGCATCATACGTCATCAGCGCGCTCTTGTGCGATGTGCAGACAGCGGGATAATGGCGGACAGAGTGCATGCACTTGAAAATCTTCCTCCTAAACCAACCACAAGTGGCACTTGTTCTGTTATGATTTCTCATCGGCATAGGCGTAATTTGTGGGTGGATAGGTGTGCATGTCCCCATTATGTTTTGAAAGAAATTAAGAAATGCTTAAGTGTATTGTTTAGTGGTCAATAACATCTAAAACTCGTGCAAAACGCAGTATGTGCCGCTTGCTCACAATCTCCCGTTGCCCGCACTCAAGTTATATTTGCGGAAGACAGAGAACCGCGACTCCAGTTTGAAATGCATCCCCACCACTTTTTAAAACAAAGTTACACCACTGCTCACCGGTGAATGTGACATGACTTCTCTTGAATCGATCCAACAGCTTCTGGTCTGTGCGCGCTCGTGTGTTTTCGGAGGAGGCGTGGCTTTGGATGGTGATTCGCAAGAGGGAGGGATCGAATGATTGCACTGCTAGCAGACTAACATTAGCATTTTCCAAATGATCTACTATACCTTTAAGGGACTACAAAGTTACTTATAATTTGTAAAAAATCTAAAGTGAACTATCAAAATAAAGTGTTATCCTGAATGATTTTACTGTAATAAACGTTTATCTACGGTCTAGACAAATGTTTTATTCTGCATAATAGCCTGTTGAACTTACATGGCCAGTTACACTTAAGCTCTTTTTATCTTGAGTAGCCTCACAATATCAGATGTTTTCATTTGTAGAATAAATAAATCATACCCGACAGGTACATTGGAAATGGCATGTTTTTAAAATAGCATCCACAGACTTCACAGTCACACAGTTCAATTTAAATAGAGCGCTGAATGGAAGAGCTATTGACATTCTATTTTTTTTCTAACCACAATAGAAACAATTAATGTGTATGGGAAGTAATATAGTTATTTAGACCACAGGAAACAGGTACAGTAAACTGTCTTTGTCGTTTCAGAGTTGACAAGACATTTTCCAGAGCCAGAAGTTTGTGGTAAGTAAAGTATTTTACATTTTATTAACCACAGCCTGATACTGCCATTCTAGAAACCGCAAGCTTTTATTTTGTTTTGCTTCAGGCTATCAGTCACTGAGGAAAGGCAATTTTCTTTCCGCTGTAGTGTCAGCACTTCAGTGTTGTAGCATCTTTGTTTCTTACTTTTGCAGTTTAGAATTTGTATTTTTAACAAGCAGCAATATATCATTTAAGGCAATTTGTTTAATGTTTCCTTGTTTGTAAATTGCTATTTTTTAATATTTTTTGCTATTATATTTGGTGCCACCGGTGATGCCAAAATGACACACTGCATTAGCACTTAACATCACAATGTCATCTTAAATGTCAAGTTGTTTGACCGCTCAGAGAGTGTCACAAATCCGAAATCATCCACGGAGAGTGTTAGTTCGGGCAGTGGTTTCGGGATGAAAAGTCTGGAGCGCAGAGGACACGTTGTTGCCACGGTGACGGCGGGCAGCCCTGCAGTGTTGGCAGGACAGAGTGTCTGGGGCTCAGCAGCGACACTCTCACTCCTGTGTTTGTGTGACTGAAAGTGTGTGTGCGTGGGCTGGCAAGCATGTAAAGGCCTGCGCAGATGGACAGCAGCCCTTCCAGCATCAAGGTCATGCCTGACCAAGCATCTCTTTGGATAAAGCAGATTCTGTCCAGCTCCTGTAGAGTCTGTCTCTCCATTCGGCCCCTGTAACCTCAGGATTAGCCGGCATCAGTCTCCGCCTCTTCAGCAAACATCCTGCATGCAGGGAAGAGGGACCGACGGTACCCGTCCTAGGCTCATTTCCTCAGCCTAGGGCTCGGATCATGCTTAAGGACAGAGTTGCCTCTTAGACGTCGCAGTGTTTAACAGCACATCATTGGCTTTATGATGGGAAGATTGACAGGCAGTCTAATGCTGGAGTTGAGGTTTCTTTATATACAGTATTTTGCTGCTTGTGTATTGTTGTGTAGCCTGGGGCTGGATGCATATTGTGCTGTGTCATCAGACTCGTGTTAGAATAGAGAAGGATAGATAATAGGGTTGTTTCCTATTCAATTTAATGTTAATTTAGGAATATAATGGAAAAAAGGATTGCATTCTTATTCAAACTAATGCTAATATAGTTTGATAATGGCAGACAATTTCATTTTGTATTGTACCCATTTTACATTAGACTCCAAAAATGACTAAGCTTCTATTTTGCATGTCAATCTTATCTAAGACATCTAATTTAATTAACATTTTTATTATAAATGATTTTATCTGCATGGACATGAGGTAGCATGGGCTTCATAAACTATATAGAAACAAAGAAAATCTGACCTTTTGTATACAAGTTACTATAAAATTTGTAAATGTCACAATTTTGCTTATTTGATTAGCGTCCTAGAAATATTGCATTACCTTAAAGGATCATATTCATATAAACATCATATTGTTGCTTTGATTTATTATTATTATTTCTAGAACTTTTAAGTTGAGATCAGACTTTAAATCCTAGACTTCCAATGCACTCAAGGATTTTGGACCATACTGTTATATGAGCTTATATGAGCTTTAGGAGGAATGCAAATGATCTTGTCTAGAGTAAGACAGGATCTGATTAAGGCCATAATTAGGTCATAATCTCATGAAGTCTGTAGGCCACTTGTCAAGTGACTGCCAGTTGTGACTGTGTGACCTTCAGTAAGAAGCAAACCTCTGTATACCTGACAGGGATCCACAATGCCTTGCTCTCCCTTCCGAATCAAGAGGCCGAAGAAGTTTTGGTGAGTTTGCTTTCAGTAGGGCCCTTTAAAGATGGCCGATCTGAGTAAGAAAAGAGTGTAATAATGTAGTTTTGTTTGTTTAGTGGTGTTATATGTGGAATGTGCTGCTGCATGTGGCATACGTTAACATGATGAAGATTTCAGTTTTGATTAAAGAGTCACAAGTGTGATCTGTGCATGGATGAAATGCATCAATATTGTGCTTTGATGCTGCGTTGGTGTGAATTGAGACAATTTTATTGTTGATACTGATTTTTTATTTCTGTACATTTGAGCAATCTACAGTAGGTTACGGTACCTGTATAAACCAATATTAGGTCAGCCTATTGGAAAGCTCTGTGGACGTGAAACCACACGTGTCGAAAGATCTGTTCAGATTATTAATGTTTTAACTCCTTTTTTCCACCAGTTTAAAAAAAATTGTTTGATCATTTTTATAAAACTTTGATTACCCCCTTACTGTATAACACTGAAAACATGGCCAGCCAGGAAAACTCTACTCAACCATGTCATAAATTACAAAAAATCTTGTCAGTGGCAGAGAAAGTGTTTATAAGTAAATCCAAATAGTTTTAAGGTTTTTAGGGAAAAAAGTTGTATTTGTTAATGTCTGGCTCCCACCCTGAACATAGCCGTAGAATGTTCATGACATGGCTGAATAGTTTTATATAGTTCAAAAGTGATTGCCCTCTTTGTTTTAAATAATGTTGTCTGTAGACTACTATATATATATATATGAATATGATTTATTATTTGAATCATATGTAATTTGATACATATATATTTTATATACATTTAAAACTGTAAGCCTTGCACCAAAGCAACTAGCTCATATTTTGTGACGTATTAACAACAACAAAGCATTATTCTGTTCTGAAGTGATTTATACCGTAGCTACAGTAGATAAAAATATCATAGCTGTTAGTATTGTTTTGTGTTTGTTTATGTTATTGCCGCTGAAACTGACTATATTGTAGTTCCCAAAGCCTCTTTAGCATCTAAATGAATTCTACAGCTATAAATGTTGTGTAACTCTGTACCTTATTTTACTCCGCCTGACATTATCATTATAGACAGCGCTAAATCCGGAAGCACTTAGCAGACAACACGGCACTCAGATTACAGGCTGATGCTCCTAAACTATATCTAACCCTATCTCAGGTCACCTAAACCCATTCAGGGCCGAAAGAGACTCACCTTTCATCCTTTAGCGGAAATGGTACACACTCTGTATACTTTTCCCATTAGGAGTGGACTTTAGCTACACGGTTTCATTAATCTCTGAATGACCCGTGGCTACGAGAAGGCAGCTGTGACATTCTGAGATGTTTTAAAAGCATGTTCTTCCTGTTGCCCTTTTTTAAGTTCAGTAACATCAAAGAGACATCCCTGGCTTTGATAAAGTACTTGTGAATAGTGGAGAAATATGCCATTTGAGTGTGACCGGGAGTGACATCGGTTGTTCATTTTACTTCGCTTTCATCACAACACGCAGGTGTCGTGGTTGTCGGACACAGTTATGAAATAAGCTTTCAAGTCAAAGGGTTCCATTCCTCGAAATGATGCTTCACTTTATATAACTGAATACATGGGAGAGATGAGTTTCCACAGGTTTTTCAGGTGCTCATAAATGAGACAGTGATATATCGGGACTGTTCTAAAAATGATACAGTAAGCTATTAAGGGGACACATGGTGTCCCAGACAGCCCCTTTGGTAAACAGGCTGTGTCTGACAAGATTGAAAGAGATGCCCACCGGTGCGCATCATACATACACAGACATTTCAACTCAGAGTCTGTTTTGCTAAAATGGGAGGAAAAAATATTTAGAAAGCAATGTTAAATGTGTATTTTGCTCAGGAACGTGATTGCATGAGGTCATCTGCCCTCTGGTGGTGGTGTAGATTTCTTGAAGGATTAATGTAACCTTACAAATCATTTACTCACCTTGTTCCCAAAAATATGGTGCATTTAAATATGTAACCTGCTGTTTTCCATACAGGAAAGGGGAATATAGAGGCTATTGTGTGGTGCAGGGATGTGGTATTTTTGTAGGCCAACCGAGAGGTAGCGCCGCACTGGTTCCCTTGACCAAAATCTTATGCATTTTTCCCATTGATTTTTGGAAGATTGCAAAAGGATCTGTGATTAACAAAGGTTTATGATGTTTACACGTTTTGTCTTTCAAGATATCTTTTAAAAATTAAAATCATGTTTGCTATTTTTGAAGCCTAAATACAATCGGCAGAAATAAAAAGTTAAAATGAGGCAATAAACAGACTACACTACGGCCGCTCGATATTACTTCATGAATGAATCCCCATCCACGTTTTTAGAGATTTGTGCCAATGTTGCATTCTTTTTTTGATTTATATGCGCAACAACGTCTAACATCTCTGCCGAAGGATGTTGTTGTTAGCAACCGCCGTTTTAAAGACAAAAGCTTTTAAAAAAATCACAAACCGGCTATAACTGGTGTTCTTAACTTATTTCAGGCGATTTACATAAAAACCCATAGAGTTTGGGACACTGGAAATGCTAAAATGCTTACTGGCTTCCGGGGTTTGCATACAAAAATGCGTCATCTCTGAGGTATTAGGCTCCAAAAATACAATGTAACTCAGAAAAAGGTGGGTAAGTTAAAACATACAGGTTTGCCATAAACATGGGGGTAAATAGAGAAATTTGAACAATCTCTCAATTCATTTACTGTAAATGTGCCAAAATGTTTGCTGTCATTTACAAATGCTGTGTTTCAGTTTTATTGGCCAGTGATGTACAGTAAATGAAAGAGAAATTCGTTTTTGCACTTTAAATACAAACAGGTGATGGTTTTTGATCTTTTGCACACACACACTCTTGTAGCTATATCTGTGTCTGTGTGTGTTTGTGTGAGTTTCAAGGAGAAGGGTGGAGAGAGCTGTCATACTTAATCAGCCTAGACTGTCTCTATGTGTCTTATACATGCAACTGTCTGACTAAATATATCTCCAATGTGACAAGTCCCTGATTCCATGAGACCACATTTCCAAATGGAAATCTATCAAAATCCAATGGCAGAAAAACATATTCAAAACAACCTGAAGCCTCCATGGCAGGTCAAGATTTACAAGAATAAAATCCCAAATGCTTTTCCTTAGAAGGAATTCATATTCCAGTCAGGAAATTAAAATGATTTGATAAAGATGTGTGCATGTTTAATCCATATCTTCACTATGAATAATACAAAATTATGCAGAATTACTTTTATTAGGTTGTCAAACACATAATCGTCCACTTTATTTTTTTATTATTTGATGTCACCAAATGAGACAAATGCAAAACAGCTTCCAGATATAGAACATCCTGATGATAATCAAAAAATGTACACACATTCGAAACACTTTTCACAATGAGGGAGGCTTAGAGTAAAACTGTAAAAGATCTGTGTGAATTTGAGGTGTTTTGGATTCCTACTTAAGCTTTTGGATATGAATGGTTGATGGAAAGCAGCAATAGTCAAGGAACGCAGCATCACATACACCCACGGCTCATAAAAATGTGATTATGAAATATTGTTGCGGCTTGAGACGGCAGATTAATGGATTCCCTATGTTTTATGGTACAATTATTTTGTTAAGAAAGGAACAACTCACTGATATTTATGGAGAGCATTAGTGAAAAGCCTCAGCGTTTTTCCAACCTTTGTAAATGGGCAATAATTTACCCCTTGAAAACTTCTGTACAGCTTGCATTTGATAAGGTGACATTTTAAACAAGATGGTACATTGTAAAAATTTACAAAGTGTCAATAAAGTGACTTTTTCTGCTCAGAGAGAGAAAAAATATGTGTGGAAAATATCATGAGCTCAATAAGTGACCCTAAACCTTTTTAGCTCTTCCTCTTTTCTGGTTGCTTCTTCTTGAATTCAACACAACCCAGCTCACGCTGAGCTCCCTTTAGCTGTGATGTTTAAAGTCATGTCAAATCATAATTGTCTGTAGGAACAGTTCTTTCACAGTGTATCCACCATGCCCACATAAAAGTCTTACACTCGGGCATGCTGTGCTCCGTCAACACGTTCAGTTATGTACAAGTTCTCCCCCCTCAAACTGAAGTTGCTCATTTGGGCTTTTCATCCAAATACCTTCAGGGCCGAAGACACCATGGGGTGTTCTGATGGCAGAGACATGGTGAGATGAGATGCATGTCAGATGAATGTGCCATACATCAAAGATCAGTCCGAGCTCAGATGTTGAGGCTCTGGCTGGCAGAAACACAGCCGGTCATCTCATGTCAACCATTACAGGCTCAGTAGGATAGCAGCTATAAGAGAACATTATCTGTTCCCACAGAGAGAAGCCAGGGTTCTGGTTTGTGATTTGGGACGGTAAGAGAATGAGATGAATCTGAACTCTAGATGCTGAATATGATTATACTAAGGTGAATGACACTGTGCATTTTGTAGGCACAAAAAGTGGCAGCACTGATAAATAGGTTCTAAATTAGGGGAAATGTTGCCGCTGCTAGTAGCTCTGGCGTGTTTAGAGACGTCACTATTGATAGTAGCACAAAGTGTTTATTTATTGGTGCTACAAGCGGGATGCTCATTACTGGTCAGATATCATTGAAATATGTGACACTGCCTGAAGTCTGTTTTATTTTAAGATTTTCTATATAAAATCATTATACATAATGTAAAGAATTTTACGTTGATATAGCCTTTAATATTGTCTGAGTAAGGCCATGTCAGAGATTAAAGTAGTAAAAAAATCTATGTTTAGGAAGCCAACTTTTGCCTTTTTTTGTGTCCAAATAATTAATTTCAGTATTTTCATTCAGTATTATAGTATTTCCTATTTCAGTATTATGAATAAAATGTTTAATACTGTATATTAACAGCGATAAACACCTATTTTCATCATTTTATGACTGTGACTACTTTGATGCTCGAATCTTGAAAATAATTCGATTTGAGACTTCACAGACAAAATATTCAGGTCAAATATTTGTTCTGAAATATTATACTGTGCTTGTCCCTATGAGAGTAAAACATGGAGAAGATGTGTCAGTCCCTAAATGACCTTTTGACCTTAATTTTTTTCTGTGGCTGTATACTGTTTGTAATGATGTATGTGTATGCATTAAATGAAAGTGTAGGTTTATGCTAGGCTATTTTAATACGATTTTTTCGTATTAAAATATTTCGATGTGTATTGTATTTATTCATTTATTTATTTATTCCAAAAATGATCTCTGATATTAGGGTGAATTTTTGCAGTGATGCTAATGACATATACTTTCTCTAGGTTTCTTTTGATTGGGTCTAAAGAGAGGGATTTAATCACTCTTGGCAATTTGGATCAAAAGATACAGTGTGTTTGTTTTAACTGCCAGAATTAGCCGCCGAATGTATTTAAAATGGTGTTTGCTGTCAAAATGAAGGAATTAGAAGTTAATCTCAGATGATGTTGCCGGCGGGCAGCTGGTGGCAGGTGATACCCATGAGACCATCTGTGTCATCCTAGGTTGGGTCATTAGGCATGTACAACAGAGAGATGGAGATTAGTAGAGGCTTTCAATGCTGTAGCTATAGTGGTTTGGGTTTATCTCATCTCATCTTCCCTTTCTTATTCTATTTTTTTACGTTCAAACTATTTTATTGGCAGGATTTTTTTAACACATTTGTCAAAGTCATCCATAAACCCATGCTGTTGTCATAGTGCGTGCTCCTTAGTTTACACAATCTTCTTTAACAATATATTAATTAATTTTTGAATCAAACACCCAATGATAAGTGTTGGCCTTGGTTTTGTCATTCTTTGAATGATTTAGCCTATCTTGCTTTATTTGTGTGAATAATCCTGAAGCAGTGCTGTGGATCAATAAGATCAAATGGAGAAGTTGTAAGAGGCTGCATTTATATTTTTTAGAAGTCTTTCTTCGGGTGCTCCCCAGTGGCTCTGAGCTGAATAGGTATAACAGTAGATTGATCCTGAATGAGTGTGATTGATGTCTCCATGTTGCTTTGGGGGAATTAACAGCATACACTGATAAATACTAGCTGCTTTGTTAAAGGAAAATCAATATTTACAGATAATGGAGTGCATCGGCTGGCTGCACCTGCTCCTTTGGTGGGCGGAGCCCAAAATAAATAGGTGTCCTCCTCCTAAAAGATGTTTGCATGATGATTGGACCTTCAGTTTCTCTGTGTTTCTAGAGGTCGTTTCCTGGTCACTCCACGTCAAACCTCAAGTTACATCATTCTGCCTTTGGGAATATGAAAACAAGTCAGTGCGTCATGTGATGCTCTTGTCACCCTGCTCTTCTACGACAAACATTACTACATCACGAGAGATGTGATTTGATTATGATCAAAAATAAAAACCTCATTGGAACAGCTGGATCATGCAAATTATATAGAGGTGAGATGTGATGTGTTGTCACACAGGAAATGAGATTAGAGGCTTGGTTGTGATGTTGTAAATATTTTAACCATGACTCAGTTTTGCTTTGACGGAGCTATAGTGCTAATCTCAGAGGGTGAGCTGGAGTGTCTAGCAAGAGGGGTCTCCTAGTTTGAATTTCTAAACATTTTTATGCATACAGATGAGTTTTGTGTTGTTGTTTTGTGATGGATTGATATTTGTGGTTGAACTATCCCTGGACTGGATAGTTGTTATGCATTTTACATGTCGTGACCAACACAACAACATATCAATGCTATCTTCCTGAAACGTTAGATGTCTAAATTTGCTGGTTTTTAGGTAGTAGTAAATATACTGTAATTTTTAAAGGGTTAAAAACTTTTCAATACTTTTTATTAGTTACATACTTACAAAACCCAGTGACAAACATAAAGGGTGACTAATAATAATGATTAATGCCCCCCAAATTATTATTTTTATTATATTAAAAATAATATATAATTTTCTTGAAACATTACATTTTGTGTATTTATTTGTTTATTTATAAATATAAAATATTTATCAATATTTATAATATATGTTATTTATATAAATATATAACTTTGTGGTCCACTGACTGAAACCATATGTGACACATTACTGTATTTTACAACTTATTATAACTGAAAGTCTCATACATACCTGTAATGTTACCATAAATGACACTAACATTTGGTAGTTTTATTTTTATCGCAAAAAACTTTTACATTTACATGTACTGCAGATTCTCGACAAATTGTAGTCAAAACTAATTTTAGACAAAACTGTACTCCCAGTGGAAAACTTTATTTTTGTCTTTCATAGCTCATGACAACTACTGAAGTTTACAGTTTTGCTCAGGTATTTTGAATTTGATGTGGAATTTAATGTTTGAGTTTTTATTGAAATATGTCTTTCATTAGATAGTATAGGCTTTCAATAGACATTCTTAAAATCTCTTTATAAATGCTAAAAGAGACAAGTGAGATTCTTTCTCTCTCAAAAAAATCTATGAAGCAGTACACTTAAGCAGAAGTATTATTTTGCTCTCCATTTATTCGCATTGCAAGTGGCATTTCTGTCAGCCGGCCTGAAACTCTCAAACTGGCCCTGGGCCTTCAGGCCATCCTTATTGTTACAGCCTGTTTGTGTATGTAGGATAAAAAGAGAAGAGAGAGATTTCAGCTAAAATATTTCCCCTGTGCTTACGTTAGACTTGTCACATTATTATTCATATATTCTAAGACATTTTGGATTATCATTTGAATAGATTAATGTTTTTGAGAGTATTCAACTACATACTCTAGAAGGAAAAGTTTTAATAAGACTTTAGTCAGAACTGCAGATATATGAGTAATGATGCACTCAAAGTCAGTCACTAAAATGTTCACCTATGCTAAATTGGTTGAGATTAGTCCAGGCGATTCAGTTTATGGTTTTCATGTGCCAAAAATATCTTTAGTGTGACTCATATGGTTGGTTTTGTCCTTTTGTGCACCTAAAGGCAGATACTGAAACAAGGACAGGATCTGTTGATGGAAGAAAAACATATTTTTTCTCTAAGGCTGTTGTCTAGACTTACTAACTGATCTTTGTTTGAGGATCATTTTTTGTGCTGCACTGCGGCCTGCCTCTCAGAGGACAGATGGAGATGTCGAACACCTGCAAGGCTCAAGGCCTCCGTTAGAACAGGTTTAAGTTATTGTGGGGAGAAAGAAATCAGATCCTCTTCAGATACATGTTATATGACGGCCTCTGGCTAATGTGAAAAGAAACACTAACCTGGGTGTGTACTGAGATAATAAAAAAAAACATTTGCGAAATACACAGGACAGTTTGATAAAGTCTTGTATAATGCAGGATGCCCTTTCATAGAGCACATTGGACTTTATCGAAATCTAAGAGATGGAATGTTCCCAAGATCAACCCTCTGACAGTGAATGAAATTTGGTAAGAAATCTTATTTTACATGCCGTACTTTTCTAAAATTACCTTGACATTTTTTCGCTGCGGCTTTTTGCGAATGTACAGCGTGCATTAATCAAGGGTTTTGTTGCATGGTATCATTGTACAAACCTATCAAAATGAAATGAAATCCAAGGTTATCAAAATAAGAATTATGAGACGGTAAGATTAGAATATTTTGTGCTTCCTTTGATCTCATCCCAACACCCCTTTTTCTCTCTCTAAGTCAGGGATTTCAATTTAGTCTCAGCTGCATTTTTTCAGGAAAAAAAATGTCAGTTACTGTAAAACTAATGTGATGCTGATTTTTAATGTCAAGTCCTGTGTTTTGACCTAAGCTCCTATTCTGCTGCTTTAAGATTTTAGATTTAACAACAAACCCTGTGTTTAAACATGTTCTCTTTCATTCTCTGAATAAGAAAGATGCACATGTGACATGTGTTTATAGTGTTTCAAAGCCAGCAGATTATGTTCACTGATTACTACAATACATGTCAATGGGAGTGCTTTGAGATTTTCTTCTAATCCTGTATTATGCTGTGAGCAGCACTATTTTGCTGTTATCATGTGCTGCGTATGCAGACGTCTGTTGATGCAAGATGCTGTCTGTGTGGTTACTTAAGGTTTCTTGATCTCAGCACTATGTTGTACATATAGTACACGAATTTACACTCGCTAAACTGCACGAGGCAGGAACACTGAACATCTTTAAGGGATAGTTTACCCAAAAATGAAAATTCTGCTATCATTTATTCATTTATTATTTCAAACCTGTATGACTTGCTTTCCTCTGCAGAACACAAAAGAAGATATTTTAAGGAATGTTGGTAAACGAACAGTGGCAGTAACCGTTGACTTGCATTGGTTTAGACAATAGAAGTGAATGGGTACCACCGTAGTTTTAAGTGAACTATCCCTTTAATTGTTCTTTAAAGCACAACTGTGGACCCGGTGTGCCGTGCACCCTCGCTGTGACAAGCTGCGATGCTATTTCAAGACAATACTTTATGTTTTAAGTTCCTTTTTGTATAAAATATAAATGCAATACTGTTTCTATGGTTTCCACTCATTCATGTGCTCCACTTTCTGTACAATAAGTGCTTTTTATTTTCCACCCCCGAAAAAGGGCCATGTGACAGGATGACAGGAGCAGACAAAAGGGAATTTGTAAAAAAATATATATATATGAAATTAGATATGGGAGATGATTTGCAATTGTTAGTGAAGCGGTTGCCCGGGCAACCGTTCGTGATGGGGATGTGTGTGTTTAATTAAGTCAAAGCACGATGAATATTATAGTGCCATCAGACAGCTCAGATGGACAGCCCTCAGTGTTTGAGTGAGCGGGGGAGGGGATGGGCGTTCGAGAGAGAGAGAGAGAGAGAGAGAGAGAGAGAGAGAGAGAGAGAGAGCGCACGCATAAGGGAGGGTGAGCGACACATAAAGGAAGAAGAGAGAGAAAAAAAGAGCAATAGAGTAAAAGAGACACAGACAGGACATGAAGTGGATGGATACGTGCTTTTAGCAGGTATGTGACTGGCCGCTCTTGGATTGGAAATCCTACATCTGTTTGTGCACAGTGAGTAATTGCACCATATCTGCTTATAGGAAAATTAAGTGTGACCGTGCGTCTGGCATTCGGCATGTTTGCGGGATGAGCAGAGCAGCTGGCAGGTGTGTGGGATAAGAGCAGGGTCATATGTTTTTAGAGATGAGCAGATTGTGAGAAATACAGCCAGCAGTTGGATTTATTAAGAAATAGAGCAGCAGCGAGCAGTAACTGAGATCTGTTTTGGCTTATTGTTTACTACTAACTTCTTAGAGCAACCGAGTGGTGCTTTTACTGCACGGATGCTGAAACTGACCAGTTCACATTCAATCATACTGTAGTTTATTATTCTACAAATGTTACCTATTTGCAATTCTTATTTTCCCTCCATCCCATGCGACGACAAACCCTCGCATTTCTCTGTGAGTGAAGTGGATTTGAAATATCGCTGCATGGCAGCAGCACACTGGAAGAGATTGCTTTACGTGATTTTTACGTGAAACTCCATTCTTCTCTTTCTCTCTTCTTACCGCTATGAAGTGCTTTACATTTCTGATTTACTCTCTGTGGAACTTCGCTCAGCACACCGAGAGAAATGGAGGTGGGGGTGGAGAAAGAAGGAGGTTTCATTTGAATTTCGCAGCCCGGAGGACAAAGATTTCTTGTCTTTATCCGATATGCTGCCCAAAATAAACCCAAATTACAGTGAGTGTTCTGAAGTCCACAACTTTAATAGCAGGCGGGCATTGTCTGCATGTTAAGTTAATGATACCCTACTTCTGGTCAAGTGTTCTGCCTATTGAGCGTTCCATATTTCTTTACTGGCATAAAGTCTCTTACACTGAACAGCATCACGAGAATAATAGTTAAATGGTAAACAATGTTCAAATAAAAAATTATTTAATAAAGAAAATTACTATTATAGAACGTTTATTAAACATTTTGTCCAAATCATGAATCAGATGATGTTACAATGAAAATTCTGTTATCATTACCTCAACCTCTTGTCATTTCTAACCTGTATGACTTTCTTTCTTCCACAGAACACAAAAACAGATATTTTGGGGAATGTTGTTAATTGGCACTCATTCACTTGAATTGGTTTTGTGTCCATATAATAGAAGTGAATGGGTGCCGCTGTTGTTCGGTTTGATTTTTTCAAAATATCTTCTTTTGTGTTGTTCAGAAAAAAGACAGAGTTTTCATTTTGGGGTGAACTATGACTTTAAGCATCATTGTGTGATGATGTCTTCATTACCTCAGTGAGAAGTTTGTGTGTTTAGTTCAGGGGATTTTCTAAACTCAAATAATTTTTGGGTTGTTCAGCTGTAGGGAGTGGAATAATGATCCCAGTTGTGAATTCAGAGCGTTCCCTCAGCGGCCCTGTGGGAATTTCTTGGCTGTGTGGGAAGAAAATTAGTAGGTAGGAATTTGTAATCACTTTCCACTGAAGTAAACCACCCGGATCTAAATGCGTCTGTTTGAGCGTGAAAATGCATCACAATAATTCACCAATACCTGCTGATGAGCCGTTAAATAATAATTTCATTTATTTACATTTAATAGCCCATTTTTATAGCTAAACGCACTTTCAATGTCCTTTAATTTAAATGTAATGGAAATGATGTCTTGTTTATGAAAGATGTATTAATTAATAATATTAGAATTTATGAATAAAACAGTATGTTACACAATGGTTTAATAAAGATGAGCTTTCGTTTAATAGTTTGTTTTGGCGCTGAGCTGCAGTTCATTCAAGGTCTGTGCTGTGACACAACCGTTCTAATGCTTACTCCCACATTACATCACTTCCATCCAAATCTACAACACCAAACCTTTGGCTCTGGTTTAAGGTATGAATTTACTCAAATTGCTCTCTGTGGGTTACGGGGCAAACCGGAGGTTAATAGCACCTGTATGTACGGAATCTGGCATTTAAAACAAGCCTCAGATGATGGTTCAGGGAAATGCGTTTATGTCTTGTAAAAAAAAATCTCATTTACCTGTAAAGTAGCTGTCTGGCTTTGATGGATGATGCTGTTGTAGAAAATAAAAGCATTGTGGCTGGTGCTTTGGGTTTATTGTGAGAGCTGTTGAGAGATACAAGATTAAAGATCAGCATTCTGTGTGAGAGATTCATCGGGGGTGTCTTACATCACCAGTGTGCCTTTATAAGAGTTCTCCACTTAAATGACACTGTTTGATCTTTACATCAAGTAAAAAAGTCTTTCCATGATACAAGCTTTTTTTGCCTGACAGAAAACTAACTTTTTGTGCAGAATTACATTACTTTATTTTTGTAAGTATATTTCATTTGTCGGAAAGATAAGTTATTTTCTCTTTTCCCAGTTACTAACATGTCACAGAAATGGCATTAATGTCTTGAGTTTGTTTGGAGATGGGTTAGGATTCATTTTTATAAAAACATCTAGCTAAGAATAAATTCACCAGTCAGCGATGTAATACAATATGTTCCTCCACAGCTGAAGTATAATGGGAAATCTAATAATGGCCTAATGTCAAAACAATAGAAGTCTGAAAAAAAGGTACAAAATTAAATTACACCATTCTTTGTTTATTGTGCATCGCCTTTTTAATTCCCCCGAGCTTTGTGGCGACGGAGAAACCTTCTTATCATAGTGTCAGCTCAGAGGTGCTGTGGTCATGTGAGGCTGATATAAATATCATTAGTCAGGCTATTCACAGTGAAAATGCTTCCTCTGTTGTGACCTTACGACATATGTTTGTGTAAAGCAGTCATTTTACACCAGGCAACATATGGTGACTCGCATACAGAATGATTGCATAATACTATAGATTGTTTTTAAGTGAAAACATAAACGTTACTGTTACCGTCAAGATTTATGTGTCTGCTGTTGGACTAACCCTTGTCTCTCGTTCCAGGAGACAGGATGGAGGAGAGCATCTCTGCATCTCTAACACGCTAGAATCGTCTCTGTTCCAGCCGTCACTGCCCCACACCAGCCCACCTTTCCTCAAGGTACCGCAGAGCTTGACCCCCTCCCTACACCCCAAGCTGAACTCCTGCCTGCATGTTGAGCGTCCTGTCATCCTGCCAACATTTGACCTCTGCTTGCTGTGTCTGTCTCACCTCTCCTGACCCTTCTGCCTAATTGGTACGAGTGTGTGTACAACTAATACTGATTTGCACTGAAGGCCGATGTTAACTTTAAAGGCATAGTTATAGACTTTTCTGTTTGTTATTAATGCGCTTGATTGACATGCCATGCAGCTAAATGAGATTGATGTAATTAAATGCCAGATGCTATTAATAAGCAAATGTCAGGACAGTTTCTCCGTCACAGTCCTTATTGAGTGAGACATGCTAATGCCCATAAAAAGATCTGTATATAGCCAAATATATCCCCAACAGATGGTTAAAGCTAAAGTGTGTATTTCTTTTGTATGTTAAAATAAAGGTTTTCACTTTATCAGTTTAAAATCTAAAGATAATCATACGTAAGCCATTTGTACACACTTTCGCTAGAAAAACAGTGCTGTGTTTGAGCGTCCTTGCAGCCTCAAGCCAAAATTTGGGCCGTTTGCCCAGCCAATAGGAGCCATTTATTTAAGCAGTTCCATTTAGTGAAATTACTGGTGCAGAAGGTACACACTTCAGCTTTAACGTTCACATCCGAATGCGCTTCCTGCAGCACATCGCTGCAACCGGTTCACGTAGTGTTTTTCATTACACAGACAGTGAGCATGTAATAAGCTTCTAAAATGCATTTTCAGGTGTTGAAGCTTCAGCGCTTGCGCTAATGATGCACACTGCCAAGCCCGTGACTCATGCATGGATTTTAACTGCATGTTTGAACTTTTTAAGAAGAAGATTTTTAAAAATATATACTTTTTATATTTATATGTGCCTGTATATGGATTAGGTGTATTGCATTTTAATATCTTCTGAGCTACAAATCACTCAAAAGCAGGGTCCTTAAAATCTCTGTATTTTGTTTGGAAATGTTAGTCAATGTTGTGAATTGTGTCTTTGAGGGTCAAGTTTTCAAAGCAGAGCTAAAGAATAAGATCCTTTATGTTTTGTGTGTAGTGTTTTTAAGTAGTAGTTTGAGTGATCTGAGCGTGTGTCTCAGAGATTTAAGGGCTGTTAAACTCAGTGAGCTGAGCCTGTAGACTAAGAGGATCAAGTTTGGGTGATGTCATTGCACCCACGGTTTACAGCATAGCTTATCTACAGCATAGCAGAGGGTAATCTCATGTGTATGAGTTGATGGAGAAATAGAAAGAAATGAAAAAGATGCCTTTTGTGGCAAAGCGTTTTGTGCTTCATTCATTTTTAGAAACCTGAGCAAGGATATGAATTTTTGCGTATTGTCTCAAAGCAGCTTTACAAAAAAATTGCCTTGAAGAATCTTTGGAGAAGCTCATGGATACCTACACAACTGCTATTTGGCAGAGTTATTAGTTTATTTGAAAGGAGAAATTGTTAATATGATAGAAAGGACAGAGTCAGATAAGAAAGCTTCCACATTATAATATGTACAACACATATATTCCTAAAGATACAGTTTATTGCTCAGAGGTGCTCTTTAACTTAAAAGGCTTAATGGGGTTCTTTTATTACATTCAGGTCTGCACTGTAAAAAAATTATGCAGCAGTTTGCCAGTAACTTATATTGATCTAATTTATTGGCAACAGTTTGTTCAAAGATAAATGAACATTAAACATTAAGAAGTCTTTATCTTTACAATAAAAAACTATAAAATAACAGCCTCATGCAAAGCATTCTGGGAACCAAAAATCCTCATCAACCTTTTCTGGGTTTTTTCAGATTTTTGGTTCCCAGCAATGCTTTACATTTTCCGTTGAACTGGAGCTAGTAGTGAGCTTAGAATAAAGAGTAAAAAAGTACATAACTTGCAAGTAAAAAAACGAATACCTAACTAAAATATACGTATTACTGATGAAATAGACATGTTTTTACATTGGCAACTATTTTCTGTACTTGACTGGGCTTCAAGCACATCAATGTCATTTACATTTAGAGGGACTGGGAGAGAATCGTAGATAATTCAGAGAGGATTGTAGTTTTGCTGTCTGACTCTGACCCAGCATGACATGAAAGTGGAGTTTTCACCACTGACGTTCACACCACAGGCTGAGATTCATGACTGTGAGCTGCTGCTGTTGGAAGGCTAATGGCAACGTCTCACCTTTCTTGTTTGATTCTGTTTCGAAAACACATTACAAACGTTACACAACTTTTGCCTGTGGCAGAAACATATGGGGTGTCCTGCGGTACAATGAATGGATAAGATGTGTTATATTCATAACCAGGATGATGGGAGGCGTCTGTACAGATCTGAATTAAAACGCGTTGTCAGAGCTTAACTATAAAAAATAGTGAGATTATTTTGTTATTATCTTGATTATTATCATTGTCTTCAATACCCTGATATTTCTAAGTTGTCTTTTCTGTTTTATGCTTAACAAAGAAAAAATCTTTAGCATTCCAAGTGTCACCTGGTACGTCCTGTGGTACAGTATTGGCAGTGACAGGTTTGATCTACTGTACTGTGGGTCTCACTGTCTGATCTAAACCGTACGCAGGGCTGTAAGCATGTGCTCTTTTAACCATACTGAAGATAGAAGAATGCTGATGCACTGATTTCCTTTGGTCTGATAGCAGGGTCTTCTAAAGTCAGATTTGATTTGATTTGTAATGAGCTTGAGGATGGTCATGAACAGGGTGGAGAGAGAGAGAGAGAGAGAGAGAGAGAGAGAGAGAGAGAGAGAGAGGCATACACACAGAGAGATTGGAGAATCACATAAAGAGGATCATTAATTAAGGATTGGCCTGATTTCACAGTAGAGATTATGACTCTAACAGCCATGTGCATCCCTCTCGCTCTCTCTCAGTTTAGAGAGAAGCTTAAAACTGCACTTTCACCACATTAAACTGACATAATAAATAAAATGTAGTTTTCATTGTGGGAAAAGCTGCATAACTTTTTTCATTGAGTAAAAAATGGACTGTACACTCTTAAAAAAAAAAAGGATGCCATAGAAGAACCTTTTTTGTCTAAATGGTTCCATAAAGATTCTTTAACATTCAAAGAACCTTTCTGTTTCACAAAAGTTCATTTTTTAGTACATCTACATAAATTTGCTCATTTTTACTGAACCCTAAGGGCATCACATCTCCACTGGCTTTAAGCTTTATTAGAACAGACTGCCAGTTCTGTCTGCCAGGTTGGCATAAATCATAGATAACATAAAAAAATTCTCTTGAATATGTTCTTAAAGGGACACTCCACCTAAAAAATTCTGTTATCATTTACCAACCCTTAAGTTGTTTCAAACCTGTATAAATGTCTTTGTTCTGCTGAACAAAAAGAAAGATATTTAAGCAATGGGGTCAAATATCTTCCTTTTTGTTTAGAAGAACAAAGCAATGTATACAAGTTTGGAACAACTTAAGAGTGGATAAATGATGACAGAATTTTTAATTGGGTGAACTGTCCCTATAAATCTTACATTCTCTTTTAGCAACAACACTACTAAAATGTACTTATTCAATTGTATAGCAGTGTCATTCTGAGCATTGTCTGTGGTTATATTTTATATATCAATCACTATGATTTACACTAGAAAATAGTTGTCATTACTTTTTATTGTCTGTCTATTATAAAAAAATATAATGATGTTATAAGCAGAATGACAGAGCTCAACATACTCACACTCTATTAGACCAAGGATGATGGGACAAAAATTAGACATGTGATTGGATGACATCTGCCACAGCATTTTACACCAACCAATAACCAAAGACACAAATGTACTGTCAGCTGAAAAAAAACCTAGTGCCAACTACACCTTATCATTTTTGATGTTGGTCCAATACACAGTTGGATCATAACATAAGGCAGATACATGATCAAACAAGGTTGTTACATTGTAAATAGATTAAATCTGAAAGTATATCAAATTCAAGACAAGCAAGTCATGTGATATCAGCATTGAGTATCAATCAATCAAAATAACAAAAAATCATGATAAAAAATCGACCTGGTTCCCGGAACTGTTCTGAATTTGCTTTTCAAAAGCAAATAATTAATGATCTGTGCCCAGGCTCGATTCTCCAGAAAGAGTCATAAAGTTAAAAGGCAGTTAAAGCTGATACGCCTGGTTTAAACCGTCCGTATTGCTCTAATAATGATGTCAGTCAAACTAATGGCAGGCCTAATAAGCCGACATAATAAGCAGTCAATCTTGCATCACAAATCACCTCTCCTGTCTGTCTCTTAAACTATTCCTGCGAGCCGGTATTGATTTCGCTCGTAGGTGACAGATACCTTAATTAGTATTACCTTAGATTTGGCACCTAAAAGTTACTTTGCTTTACTTAAACAGTTTTTTTTTACTATGGTAAAAGTTCTCTCTCTGTGTATATGCATATACAGTATATGTAACGGAAAGATAGAGAGACTGTGCACAGGCTTGTCCGACTGAAAGAGAGCAGGCTGAGCTCTGCCTTGGACGTCTGCCAGTAATAAAGGAAACAGAGTGAGAAGCAAAGAAATAAAAACTAAAAGAGGAAGAGTTAATTCTGTAGGAATGCAGCCTCCCTTGCACATCTCACTTTGTTGCTTTGCATAGAGGAAGAGACTAAATTCCAGGGCATGTGATGGTAACAGATCTTAATGCCTACACTTCATTCAATCCTCAGGTTACAGGCGTGTACACACCTCTTAGTGTACACACGCCGCTATAATATACACGAGAAGTGCTGCCTAGCTGGAGGTTTTTTTTTACTTTCTTGACATGGAACCTTCAGCAGCACTCTGGGCTCGATGTTTGCTTTCATTTTTAAGGAATGAGGTAGAAAACCGCCGGTTCATGCGTAACTCTGCAGCTCTCGGACCATTTGGTGCTGTTTGACTTTTAAAGAAAAACATTTGAAACTGAGGGTTTGGATTTTATATAAACATGGCTAAAAGTCGGTACGTACAGCTCAGTCCACTGCATGTCTCAGTCGTTCACTGGAAAAGACCGGACAAAGTAAGTTTTTTACATCTCGAAACAGAAAAGGATTGTGTTAGAAGAGTTTTTGGCACTAGTGTATGAGTTTAGCATACTGTATGGTACATAAATATATGTACAAAAATATATTTGAAATACAAGCATGTACAGTAGAAGATTTTTTAAAGTAGACTAATCCGTGAAATAAATAGTGATGAATGTCAAGAGAAATATAAAGTGGATTCCAAAAATAACTTTAAATAACCGAATCTAAATTTCAGGATTAAAGTTTATAAGTTACGGTCAAAAATATTAATACAAATATTAACATATTTTATTATTTTTAGGGCACTAATCTAGATTTTCAACATTGACCATGTAATGTTGTACATGTTGCATTATAAACATGTTTTTATCACCCAAATTGTAATGTTGAAAATATAATTGTGTTATGTACTATAATACACTTGTGTTCTTACACAATATTAGTTTAATAGTACTTTTACAGTACAATGTTTTAATGCAAGAAGGAAAAGAGAATGATATAGATTTACAGTATCATATATCATATTAGTATAGACTGACCAACACTATAATTGTATACTAAAGATGCCTTTAGTGCTGTATCATCACATCTACACTGCATATCTAATATGAGAAAATATTGTTTATTTTTACAGTAAAATAATTATAATTTATATTACTCTATTGTTCTCTGTTCTGTTTGTTTAAGGAAGAATGGTGGTTCATGTGAACCATGAAGACATAAAGAGTTTAATAATATTATTCAATGACTTTTGTCTCACAGTTCATTTGAACTTAACTCTTCCCAGTCCCTGTGAGGTCATGTCAACGGTGTTCTGCCTGACATGGTTTAACTTCACTGAAGTTTGTTTTCAAGGCAGCAATAGCATTTGTTTGCCAATGGCGGAGGACTCACACAATGTACTCAAACAATGTCGTACGGTATTTATTCGAGACCGTGAGAAATTCATCCACTCTTTTCTCCACACATTGAAGATAATTGTTTCCTTTGTCTTTCTCTCTCTCAAATTATTTTTGGGTTTGTCCCAAATCCTGCACAGAACTGTGTTCTGTTCTGTTGGAGGTTGTCCATGTCGCAGCTTACTACAATAAACTGAAGGCATCAGCTATAAGTAGATAAGAACATGTACAGTATTTGTGGGGATCAAGATAAAAAGGAAAAAATAGACATAGAGATATTTTAAGCAGATGTAGATGCTAAATAAAACACAAATTTTGCAAATTGTCATTTTACGAATGCCTTCAATATATCATATTGTGAATCGAAATGTGAAGACAACAGTTTAAAACTGCTTGGACAGCCAATTATAATAATTATGACCAATTATGACAGACAAATAACTAAAAGTCATTTATTCAAGTATGAAAGACTTTGTGTCGTGTCTCTCAAAACTTTTTCTCCATCACCCACATTTGACTTCCATCATGCTAACGGGTGCTGAGCCAAAATTAATATCGGCTCCAGTCAATAATGAGTCTCATTGGTCTTATTAACCCTGCAGTGTGAATGGATCCAATAACACTGCAGAAGGTTATGCTAGAATTAAAATCTTATCCTCTTGCGTCTTGTAGATGCTTCCTCTGAGGTTATTATCTGATATTAAAAATGTTATCTATTATTAAAATGCAGCGTGCATTAAAAACACAGTCTGAGAACTTTAAATGTCTATAGATGCAGTTTTCAACACTGTTATGTGTCTTCTTCCTACTCCAATCATGAGAATGTAATCTTTGAACTCATTTCATCTCATCTCATCTTTTCTCATCTCTTCCAGACTACTGATTTATTTGCAATGATTGAGAAAATGCAGGTAATGTGTTTTCTTTTACATTTCACTTATTTTTCTTCCATCTTTGATTTAGATTTCTTCTCCTTATAGGTGACATACGTAGTTGCTTTCGTACTTGACTCTTGCTCCGCTTCATGTTTATCTCTGTGAGGAGTCGTGCCCTTCCAATAATGCAATACAACAATAAATGATTTCACTATAAGATCACATTTTCTTTGGCGCTCAGGTACACAGAGTTGATGTTGTTGCGTACACCGAAAGAAATCAAATATGGATTACGAGGAGTCATTTTAGTCATTCGATATTACCATTGTTATCTCTGAATTAGGAGAGACTTCCAGATGTCTGTGTGGTAACTATGATAAGTGTATCCCATGATGCATTAAGGATTTGGATACTGGATTTGTTTTACTATCGGGTTGCAGCTGAAGGATGTTATAAGCCATAAAACAATTTACATACCTTAGGTCTGTTTCTTCTGTAAATGAGAACCTCAGATAGATCAAAATGTTTTACATGACAAACATGCTGTATATCACAGTTGTCCTGCTGTAGTGAAGACACTTGTTTATTCAATCTCTGTTGCACTAAAGCATATAACAGTTATCAGCAGATTCCGATGAGACTGCACTTTCTGTATATTTCTCCCTGTGAAGTCTTAAATCTTTCGAGAGGGTGACATGGACATGACATGGACATTAGGTGGACAAAGGGTTTAATCCTGATGTCTTCAGGATGCTTTATTTTATGTAAATAGCCTTGTTAATATTTCAATGTTTTTTCCTTGCATGCTTGCAATGCTGCTTTGATCTAGTGTCCCAGTGTCTGGCATATTCATAAAACTCAGAGATTAAAGAGAATACAAAAAGTTAATTTTCTGTGATTGATCTGAGACCTGATAGCATTTCGGTCTCTTATTTCTACCAGTGCTTTGCTCTGTTTTTATATTGACACCATAAGAGCTGCCTTTGCCAAAATGGAAATCTATGCCAAAATAAAAGTTTTATGAATGTCCCAGTATGCTGCTTCATATTTCTGTGCAACGAAAATTGTAATATTTTTAGGAATTACTTTTGTTTGAATAATTATATTATATGTTATTATCTGTTTTGAGTTATTTAGTATTTAATTACAGTAAAATATTTATAATAATAATAATTAATATTATTAAACATATAATTAAAAATAATATAAGAATTAAAAAATGTTTATTATTTAATATTTAATTATTTACATTTTCTGTCTGATTTTTTTTTTGTTAATATTTGAAGAGTTTATTTGCATTGCAATTACAATGAATTATTTTGATTAAGTAATAATAACTCAAAAAACTAACATAAACGGCATGAAAGTGTAATCCGTTGTTCTTGCTCTGCAGATGTAACATTAAGTATTATTTTGGCTCTTGCCCGTCGGCTGCTATAGGGCTGACAGATTCTCTTTTCATCTTTCAGAGCAACAGAATGGACGAGCAGAGATGCACTCTTCCTCCACCCCTCAAAGTACGTTCATCTCCCCACTTCCCTTTGTCCCTGCACACACGCACGCACACAAATACAAAACGCGTATTGTTTGAGGGCCACGGGCTTTGTTTTTATCTGGAGGCAGACTGCTTTAAACAGAAGAGCTGGATATCAGTCAAGCTGGTGCAGCTATTTTTCAAAGACATCTCTAGCCCAATTTCTCCTGCAATAATGGAGCTGCAATCAAATAAGATGAAATAGCTGCTGCTGAGCACTATGCTCTTGCCCGAGGCCATGCGGTCTGTAAAGGATCACTAAACTGATCAGATGCTGTCTGGTTAGTGAGTTAGTTCTTGTTAATATATCAGTGCAAGTTCTGCCATTTCCTTGGGATATGTATTTGTCATTGTAGTTTACTCTCTGGAAAAAGCAGAACAGCCAAATGAATTCATTGTAAAGTGGGAATAATTTCTGAAGTGTCTTAAATGTAAAGTGCTATTTCCATTATCAGGTCGTACTGCAAAAATAATGATAAAAAAACCTCATGCAAAAAGAGCAAATGTTTAATATTACCAGTGTTTATACTTTTTGTAGTAATATTTCTCTCTGAATATTAACCTAGTGTAGAATATGTCAAAATGATTACACACTTTTCCATAAAATCTAAAAGTTATTTGTTTTAATGAAAAGCATCTTCTCATTTCAGACTGAGGAAGATTACATCCCTTACCCCAGCGTCCATGAGGTAAATCACTTCAGAATAAAATGCTGACAAAATAATTTTGGCTTTTAAAGTATGTGGGATACCAATTGTTTTCTTCACACGTCCTGTCAGGTTCTCGGCAGAACGAGTCCATTTCCCCTGATTCTGCTGCCTCAGTTCGGAGGCTATTGGATTGAGGGGACCAATCATGAGCTGAGCAACGGGACTGACCTGGAGCAGCTCCTGTCGCCCACCTCACGCTTTAAACTGGAGTGCAACACCACCGCTAAGATCTACAGGAAGCACTTTCTGGGAAAGGTAAGGACAGGCGTATAATCAGCATTGCTAAGATTATAGTATTGAAATTGGGTATTAAAACCCTGATGCAAAATCTGTGCCCGCAGAACTCGACATAAAGCAGTGCAGATGTCTGTAGCAAGAACTTTACATAGAAAGTAACCATGTTTGCATCATCATTTACTCACCTTCTTGTCATTTTAAACCTGTGTGACTTTCTTTCTTCTGCAAAACACAAAAGAAGAAAGTTGCTAATCCAAAACCATTCGTCTCGTGACTTCTATTGTATGGGCACAAAATCAATGCAAATCAATGGACAGTTTCCGTTTACCAACATTCTTTAAAATAGCTTCATATGTGTTCTATAGAAGAAAGAAAGTCATACAGGTTTAAAATGACAAGATTTACTTTTTTTCAAGTGAACTATCCCTTTATGGGTGAATGAGATCAAATGTTATGTACTGGTATATCGTGAAGAAAAGGACCACAATGTTTAGTAAATCTGCACATCCATTTCAATACATTTCAGTTATGTGATCACTAACAAATGTAACCAAATTACATCGACCATTCTGACACCTCAGCAACTCAACATAATGAAGATACATTAGATTTCAGCTTCTGTCGGCTTAATGTATTCAAACCTAATATCCATTATGAATTACACTAATGTGCATAAAAGTGTGATCAGTTAGCACTTAGATGTGTGTAGGTGGGGAGTGTATGGACACAAAAGTCAAATGTGTATGCGTGAAGATGAATGAGCTCTCACACTTTCACCTTCTGGTCTTTCATTAGGAACACTTTAATTACTACACAGTGGACAGTGCCTTGGGCCACCTGGTGTTTTCTATGAAATATGATGTTATCGGAGACCAAGAGCACCTCCGCCTCATGCTCAGGTGTGACCTCCTTTCTGTTTTTTCTCCTTTTCGTCTCACCTTCCCTCTCTTAGATGGTTGTCCCCGCTGCTTATTTAGCCTCAGTATCTGGCACAATTCCATCACTTGTTTTAAACATTGGCTTTTATTGTGGGTATTATACAGCACAGTGATATGTGTTCCCTGACAACAACCGTGAGTGTTTCCTGGGACGCACAATAAAACACATTTTCTCGGGTATTCAGCGGGCTAAATGTACACGGCACCCTCATTTCCGCATTGGGCACCAGATGGACAATATAGGGCAATGCGTGTGGGTGGAGGGAAGACAGCGGGATGTTCCTGTTATCAGATCCATGTGACACATTTAATGATGCCACAATGACTGAACTGCTGAAGTTCAGTGCTGTTGATACGTGTTACAGTTGTTGGTTGGGCCTTTAATGTGCCTGTTTGATGTGTTTGATGCTGTAAAGAACATATTTGAACATCTATAAAACAAGATGTGTTTATTTAAGAAGAAAAATTCTAAGGTGATAAGACTTCCAACACTGGTACAGAAAACTTTTTTATAACTACAAACATTTGAACAAAATACAACCAAAAAAACATTTATAACCAAACGTCAAAATGTTAAACAAATATCTTTAAGATTTATTAAAAAAATAATAATAATAATTAAATAAAAACTGACACAAGAAATCCATCTGGACCAGTGTTTACATCCGGTCTATAGTTTTTATTGCTATTGTGTAGTAATAATAATAATATATAATGTAATATAATATATATGGGGGGTAAACAGGAAATAATTATCTGAATATATAAATGTACATCCAAATATATGGTTATAAATCCTGAATATATGTCCAATGTAAGTCTAAATATATAGTTATAAACCCTGAATATATATATATATATTTATATACACACACACATGTAAATCACAATATATGGGTTTAAATAATGAATATATAAATTTAAATCACAATATATGGTTATAAATCCTAAATATATAAATGTAAATCCTGGAAAAATATATTTAGCTTTAACATTTACATAATTATGTTTAGTATTTTCTTGAGGTTTAGATTTTACTTTAAATCAAGATAAAATGACTAATACTAATACAACTTTTATAAAAAAGCTTTTTTTGCAGTTTATAACAACACACTACCTTGTGTTTAACTCATGCCTTTCTGTTTTTCCAGAACTAAAATGAAAACTCATCACGATGTGATTCCAATATCTTGTTTGACTGAGTTTCCCAACATTGTCCAGATGGCCAAGGTGAGAGGATGGCTGATGGGTCAGCGCTGTAGTTTTCAAAGCCCTGCCGTTTATCACAATTGTCTCTGAGTGACATGATTGATTGTCTCACTCTCCCCTGGGCCTGTTCTGTCTTGCTTGGACATACGACCACAGGGTTGCATCACTTTTGCCAGGTCAAATGAGAATAAGGAGAGAATCAATATGCGTTTTCTCTTTTCATTATTTTCAGCTCGTCTGTGAAGAAGTGAACGTGGACCGGTTTTTCCCCGTGCTCTACCCAAAGGTACGCAAAGCCGCACGACACCGAATTTAATCATTGTTCTGTCTTTGTATGTCCCAGCTGCGTTAAACTGACACACGCTGTTCACCAGCGCATGATGCTGGATCATTTGTCCTAGTTAATGAAAGTGTGACACTGGGAAATTGGACCGGTTTAAGAGGAACCTGTTGTGTCTCAAGGGTTTGTAATGTTGTGTTGACAAAGCTGTAACTGAAGGACATTTATCAAGCTATTTATTGCGTCTTCCTCTCTCTCAGGCGTCCCGGCTCATCGTCACTTTTGACGAACACGTTATAAGCAACAACTTCAAGTTTGGAGTCATTTATCAGAAGTTTGGACAGGTGAGTTGCACGAGTTTCTTCAGATGTTCAGCAGACACACAAACCGAATTGGTGTTATAACTCGCAAGTCGTCTTTTCACAATAACACCTTTACGGATATGTCTCATGTGCTGGTGAATCGATTCATCTGAAACCGCTAACAACATAACCTTTCTCCTCTCTACCTCCTAAAGCTTTCTCAACTAAAACAATGACACCAATCAAACAGTTTCTTGCCTTTTATCTTGTGTTAAAATCAAGCGATTGTTCTCCGAGGAACCGGATGAGAGGTTTGATTGAATTATGGCAGCTTCTTGACCTTTAAGGCTGCGGATGAGAGCAACCTGAGACGTTCTCTGAGGAAGTCGGCCAGCACCCTTAACACATTAGCATGACAGAGGAGGCTCTGAGACGCCCCTGAAGAGTCTCTTCATCTCACGGATCAGTGTGTTTACTCACTCAACCTTTCCAGTGTGGGCAGCGGGATCGCTGACCCACTACACTGAGGCTTAAAACAACACTGATGTTTAAAACAAACACTAAGGTTTATCCTTCAGAACTCTTCAACCGTACTTCCGTCTCAACCTTTTTGACTCAAAATGAGAGAATATATTTATTCAGAGGAACTATTAGCATTTTCAGCAGGCTAATTGACTCATAATGATGGCCATTTAGGTTTTGAATATTCGGCTTTCTGCTGTAACAAAAGCGGCATCATTATGGGTTCTTGTTATTGTGATAGCTGATGTTGAAAAGCTGAGCTACTTTGTTATTTGCTCAAAAATTCAAGATATGATAATGAATGAGGCTGTAGTGCTGCATTTGAATGCAAATGTTTGCGTGAAACCGATCAGCGTTCTTATCTATAATGGGATCCAAAAATAAGATTGCAAGTGAAAATGCTTCTATTTTAAAATGTTCTAATTTAACACATTTTCATGACAAATTATAGAGAAAACAATAGTATAAAGAATAAAAACCTATCGGATTTCAGTATTAGTATTTGCTATGGCCCCCTTTTGCTTAAATTTTCAAAACTCAAGATGCCATGCTTACAATTTTCGGCCAAACTTGATGATCCATGTATGCCGGATAATCTGAGAATGTTCTAATCCTTTGTGCTTTTTTGTGACTTTGTACAAAGGAGTTTACATGTTTACATGTTCTAACCAGAAACTTTAATATTTCTATTTCTTCATTTCATTATAGACGGTTTTAAAGCAATAACATAAACAAATGTTACTGTACTTGCACGCTTTTGTGGCCCAAACTTAATCTCTGGTACACATCCACAGAGAATAGAGTCCCTGGAGATTAAAAGAAATAACAAGTAAATGACATTAGCTAGCAAGTTAAAAGTATGTCTAGTCAGTATTATTTTGGGCTACCAGTAGAAGAACTGTTACTTGGATGAAAGTGTTACACCCCATTCAACAAATTGTTTATTTAATAAAATTAATATACAATAAAATAAAAATTATAAAATATGAATGTAAATTTAATTAAATAGAAATAAATATTTATATTATTATCCACTATCCAGACCGATCAACAAACGCAGGTGTGCGATGAAACCGTCTATAATATATACTGTATTCTTTTTAATACATGAAATTTTAACCCTAAATCCCTTTTTCTTTTTCTTGGTTTAAATTACATTTTGATTTTTAAAGAAGTCACAGTCTTTAAGTATTTTTTTTATCTGTGTAGACCTCAGAGGAGGAGCTGTTTGGGAATAATGAGGAGAGTCCTGCGTTTGTGGAGTTTTTAGAGTTTCTGGGACAGAAAATCGAGCTTCATGACTTCAAAGGGTAAAAACAAACAGAAATGCTTATTCTTTGACATTTTAGAGGAATCTGATATTGCAAGATGTAGTTGAACATAAATAGTTGAACATCAGTTATGAATAAAACTGAAGATATTGTTTGTTTTGACACAGTAACTCTCCTAGTATTTCTCCAACTTTCATAAACCATATATATGTGACCCTGGATCTCAAAACCAGTCTTAAGTTGCATGGGAACATTTTTAGTAATAGCCTAAAATTCATTGTATGGGTCAAAATGATCGATTTTTCTTTTATGCCCAAAATCATTAGGATATGAAGTAAAGATCATGTTCCATGAAGATATTTTGTACATTTCCTACCGTAAATATATCAAAACTTTGTTCGCAATATGCCATGCTAAGGACTTCATTTAGACAACTTTAAAGGCGATTTAAAAAGTCTCAATTTCAAACAATTTGCCCTCAAGACAGAGTCACATTAGTTTATGATGTTAGCAATAGCATTCAGTATTGCATGCTATCGTCTGCTAGGTTCCGTGGTGGGTTGGATGTGACGCATGGACAGACGGGCTCGGAGTCTGTATACCACAACTTCCACAACAAGGAGATCATGTTCCACGTGTCCACTAAGCTGCCTTACACAGAAGGTGACACACAGCAGGTATTTACAGCTCCTCCATGCTGAGGTTCAGGGATCTTCATGTCTTGCTCTGTAATCAATAGACTATTAATGTTTAACAGCCTGCTCATCTTAAGGAAGCATTAGATGACAAAATGTAATCAGATGTTGCTGATTATCAGTTTCCGTGGATAATACGCTGATGCGAAATGATAAATGAGCCAGATAGGTGGGAGAGCATCTGGATTGACAGGAGGGCTGGAATCTAGTCCTCAGCGCTGGAGCAGATGCGTTTTCTGCAGTCACACATGATTGTTGACTCACAAAGTGACCTTTATTCTGCACCTCTGTGCCCTCAGAGGAAGAGTGTTTTTTAAGCTCACTCCTTAGGGAATCGTCTACATTTAGAACGCATACACATACCCCCCCACCCCCTCTCTCTCTTTCTCTCTCTCTCTAGATTTCTTCTGCTGTCATACGTGCACACGCTCAGCAGAGATTCTTAAACAGATTTCTGGATTTTAGTGGGTGGCAGCAAAAGTCACTCTCAAACCTCTGTTTGCCCTTGCCAGCCATCTGTCGAGACATGCTATGAGATACAACGACTGCGCAACATTTGTTTACGGAATCATTGACACATAAACCTCAAATATTAATGGAATTTATCATCACATGCCAGCCAGAAGTGCATTTTACAACCTTCATTGTCATTAATACTAGTCCATCAAACTAGTTTGAACTGGCTCATTTCATTCCTAAGCTCTTGAGGATGTGTTATTTTGTGAATATATTCACAGATGTTTTTAGTGAAGGTGCAGATATTCACAATATAGCACAGCCTCAGGTGCTTTATTGCATTAATAAAAAAATGAGTTTTAAACATTTTCATTGCAATGTTTTATAAAACCGATTTATTATGTGACTAGAACAATCTGTTGTTCATTTTAAAAAGCTCTGCTAATCCATTTTGTGTTTTGCAAATTAAGTCCCTCTTAATCCCCTACAAATGTCTGGTTTATTTGAGTTTTATTTGCTGAAGTAAACGTTTTACATAAGCACCCATTTGAAATGTCTCTCTAACACTTTCCCTGTTATCACAGCTACAGAAGAAAAGGCACATAGGAAATGACATCGTAGCAATCGTGTTTCAAGACGAGAGCACTCCATTTGTCCCAGACATGATCGCCTCCAACTTCCTGCATGCCTATGTTGTGGTGCAGGTGGAGAATGCCTGTTCTGACAATGTCTTGTATAAGGTACATTATCTTGGTTTGCTTCAATCTGCTGCGTCTGTAAGAGTCGAAACATTATTAATGTGTTTGTCTCTGTCCAGGTTTCAGTAACGGCACGGGACGATGTCCCATTTTTTGGACCACCCCTCCCCAACCCGGCCATTTTTAAGAAAGTGAGTTGATGTGGAGTTTCTGCTATAGATGCAAAATGCATGGAATGAACTTAAATCATTTTTAACAGAATTTTTCTGTGTCGCATTGGGAAAAACCTTCCTTTCATAAATATGTATTCAAGTCAAACACACTGTGTTTTTCTCATTTGCTTTTCCTCTACACATTTATGTGCATCGCAGGGTCCAGAGTTTCACGAATTCTTGCTTACCAAGCTGATCAATGCTGAATACGCCTGCTACAAAGCTGAGAAATTTGCCAAACTGGAGGTAAATGACAGTAGCACTAACATTCATTTGCACTAGTCATGTTCAAACACCAGAATATTAACCTGAAGTTGTTGTCGCCAGGAACGCACACGGTCCGCCCTGCTGGAGACGCTGTATGAAGAGCTGCACATCAACAGTCAGGCCATGATGGGGCTGGGAGGGGAAGATGACAGGCTGGAGAACGGAGGAGGAGGTGGAGGGGGCTTCTTTGAGTCTTTTAAGGTAATTCAGGAGGACACAGGGGACAGTTATGGACTCTACAACATGTTTCTTAAGCTTTTCTGTGGCTTTGGTGTGGATGTGGTTTATGTATGGTGGGTGTGGTTTGTTCTATTTTAAAGGGATAGTTCACCCCAAAATGAAAATGCTGTCATCATTTACTCATCCTCTTGTCATTTCAAACCTGTATGACTTTCTTTCTTCAGCAAAACACAAAAGAAGATATTTAGAAAAATGTTGTGGCACTGTTTGGTTACCGACATTCTTCAAAATATCTTCTTTTGTGTTCTGCAGAAGAAAGAAAGTCATGCAGGTTTGAGGCTGAATAAATTATGTTTTGGGTAAACTGTCCCTTCAAATGGGTAGTTTGATCAGATTGTCCTGTTTGATCTTGGTGTTGCTCTTGCTCTAGCTTTACTCTCTCAGGATCTGGATCAGATCAGCATCTTTGTGACTCCAGCTGACAAGTGATGTAGCTGATGTGACAAAATTAAATCCCTCATTACTGTAATTTACACTAATTAGTCTCATTAGCACATTGTCAAACAGATGCAGTCATTAGAAGGATCACCATCAGATACTGCATGTGCTCTACAACATGATTCTGCTTCTTAAAAAAACATAATTACTGTATGGTACTAAGAAGGTCAATTTTGAACCCGCCTACATTACATACCATACAGAAATATTGCTCTGTAATATAAAATATTTACGAATAAACATCATTTTACAATATTTTACATTAAATATCACCAGAGGGAACTAGAAATTCATGTTTGCATGCGGTCAGCAGCAGGACACAATTGAAGGTGTTTAATTATTTTCTATTGGTTGTGGTCATCCAGACATAAATCATTTTCATCTCTTTTTCCATCTTGTATTTGCTTCCACAACCACTCATGTACAAATTTTTCATTTTCAGTTCCACATAACCCAAAAAGTTTAAATAGAGGACGTTCTGCAGGATGTGACATATTTTATGGTCTGGCTGAGTTTTTTGTGAAATTGGGCAGTTCTTTAGGGATGATATATTTAATCAATATCCATTAGGAATCTGGAAAACATTTTTAACCTGCTCTGCCCTCTAATGGTTGCTAGCTACAGCAAAGCCTTGAATCACACTCCATGCTTGGCTGATCAGACTGCATGCTTCATTTCACTTCATCCATTCTCCCATATGCTGTTTCCTTTCACGGACAAAACTACATTAAAAAACAGCTTTCTCCACTCTGTGCTTTCCTCAAGATCAGAGACGGTTTAAAAACAGGTGCTTCTCCCACTTTGATTCACTGGCTTCAGATCCTTTTTCCACCCACTCCACAGCCCCACCCTGACCTTCCGTCGCTCACTGTATCTCCTCCCCATCTCTCCCTGTTGTGTAGCGGGTGATCCGCAGCAGGAGCCACTCTCTGGACGCCATGGGCCTCAATATCAGGAAGCACACAGTCTCCAATAGTCACAGCGGCAGTTTCACCCACAACAATCACCTCTCACCAGAGACCCCCAAAATCCCTGGGATAGTAAGTAACTCCCCCTGACGGCTTCCCCATGGGTCAAATTCCTGTATGGTAGCCCTTAAATGACCCTCTCACTACCCCGAGTCTGAAGTAAAACTCCTCACTAATTTCTGACTACTGTGGTAGATTTTACAGCACATGCACAGCTGTACAGATATTGCACACCAGTCAGTTTTCCTCAAAATAAAGATGAATCGACCAAACATTAATGCTGCTCTCATGCACCATTCACTTTCTTGATCTTTTTTCTCATTTCCATCATTCCTATGTTTGTCATCTCTGCCGTCACTGTTTCTTTATCTACACTCACTAGATTTGCTTATGTTTAGTATATAAGATAAAGGTATGACATATGAATCAGAGATTTTCATGGTGTTATTTAGAGAAGTTTCACATATTTTTTAAATATGGTAATAAATGTCACATTACAGAAATACACTGCAAATTTATATTATTTGTTACATTTTGCACTGTACAAAAAAAACAAATGTACTGGTAATTTTTTTACATCTGGTAATGCTCAAATGCCATAATAAACCCACTAAATAATACTGAATAAAACTGTAAAAACACTAAGAGGTTTTGATTTAGGGGTATGTAGGTTAGTGTATAGAAAATACCATTAAAGGTGCTGTGTGTGATATTTAGGAGGATCTTTTGGCAGAAATGCAATAAAATATGCATAACTATGTCTTCAGAGCTGTATAAAGACCTTACATAATGAAGTGTTATGTTTTTATTACCTTAGAATAAGCTATTTCTATCTACACACACCACAGGTTCACTTACATGGAATTTCTGCTGTAGCCCTAAACGGACAAACTCTTCTACAGAGCATTTCGTAAATATGTTATCTCCTTCGGCAAAGAAGTGAAAACAAGACAACATGTTTGTTCTGTGTCAGCCACCATAGTGCTTTGAAAGGGAGATGTGAGCGGTGGAGTGAGCTGTTGGTTGCAATTTACAACCTTACCACTAGATGCTGCTAAAATCTCCACATTGCACCTTTAAATGAGTATAAAACCATTACTTTATATCAATTGAAGTCCTCATAATGACAGAAGAACTAAGTGTGTGTGTGTGTGTGTGTGTGTGTGTGTGTGCGTGCGTGCGTGCGTGCGTGCGTGCATGTGCTCTGAGAGGTGCCGTGTAATGTTGGTATTGTGCTTTTAAATGATGTTCAGGAGGGAATTAAATATTGTAAATGTCATACAAGAGCCATGTAAGATAATACTCTGTTATTCTCTTTCCAGTGTCCCTCAGGAATGAATATTATCAAATGTTTCAATAGGAAACGACACCCTGCTGGCAGTTGTAATATAAGGATGGTTGTGTATGATTTGACCTTAACAAATTCCCCACAGGATCAGCCTCACATGGAATCCTGCCAATGTATATTCTGTGTATGTTAAGGATTATGCAGCTGTTTTAATATGCAGGTGTGAGGTCAGGCCTGTGCTGTGGGTAAGTATGGTTGAAAAACTCTGCAGATCTTCAAGCTCTCTTGCTGTGTCAAACACAACCGCTCTTACAATATCTGCCCTGGGGATTATCACACACTGAAAGAGCAATGCTAAGTCATGCCAGTGCCCTTGTGAGCACAACCCATGTGAGCAGAGAGAAATCCTTCTTTATACTGAGCTTTACCTCTGTCATGGACAGTTTTGTTATTAATAGTTCATATAAATCATTTTCAATGTCAGAATGATAAATGTTCTGACCTTCACGCAGGTTAAGCAATGCAGTTCAAAAATGCATTTATTTTGCATGAGCTGTATTGACAATCTATCAGCTATTTGGACTAAATGCAAGTTTTAAACATTATATAACCTGAATGCCCTTATGTGAATGTCTGGCTAATCTTTTTCAGTAATGTTAACCTGACTAACTGTGTCCACCGTCCTGTCGTCTAACATGTGCTGCCTGTGCTCCTGCTCTTCTTGTCCTTCACAGGCTTCAGTTCCTGCCATGGTTCCTCAGGCCCTTCTCTCCTCATGTGGCTACTCTGTTGTGTTTGGCTTTTGACTTCCTAACCATGCTTTTTGATGACAAGCCACCCTAGCTGAGTTTGTAGGCTACTCTGTTTGTATAACCCATAACCTGTTGCATGAACTCATAATATCTCTCTCTCTCTCTCTCTCTCTCTCTCTCTCTCTCTCTCTCTCTCTCTCTCTCTCTCTCTCTCTCTCTCTCTCTCTCTCTCTCTCTCTCTCTCTCTCTCTCTCTCTCTCTCTCTCTGGGCTCTGTACAGTCATTGCTTGTCCCAGGGAAAAGTCCCAGTAAATATGGACGTCGGGGCAGCGCCATAGGAATAGGAACCATAGAAGAGGTTCATGTATAACTCTCACTCCTCTCTCACCTGCATTATTCGTTCTCACCGCTTGACTTACTGTATGCTTCCAAAGACTAAAACTACTGAAGTTAAGAGTCAGCGAGAGCCACATAAATGTTTTTATCAGTTCTGCATGATAGCAACAAAAATTGTCGTCTCTATGTAAGTAAGTGGCTGCACTGGACATTCGCTGCAGTGTGCACTGTAATTTTACAACATTTTTCTGTTATTTTTTACAGATTTTCCACTTAAAATGTAATTTTACTGTTTTACTTCATCACCATATCCATTCACTTACAGTATGTAATGCATTGCTCTGGTGTTAAATTCCAACGTCACTTTTTGTCTAGTGTAGTATGTACTAGTCTGTAAAGTCAATTCTCTTGTTTGGTAATTGTACACTCACTGAGAGCTGACAGCATAGAAACATAAAGGAAAAAAGGCAACAGAAAGTCATCCCACAGCCTTTGAAGCCATTTTAGATAAAAGCCTTTTGAAGGCCTTTCATTTCAAGTTGTAAAGCAGCCCTAAATTCCCAGTGCTCAAGCTTAGAGAGAACAAAGTGTCCCCCAGTGAAAGCACAGCCCAGTGAAGCTCAGGAGATCCTGCTCCCATCTTTCATCTTTCAGTTCAGGCCCAAACTATCAAGTACACACTTTACCTCCACCTCGCCGGTCGAGCTGCGCAACAAGGGCTATTGTTCTGTGAGATGCTGGAGCACACACACATATATAAGAGACGATAGACCCATCAGAAGCAGAAGTGCAGAAATACAGACCTGAATGACATATGGTGCATTATTATCCTTAAAGTTTCCTTTGAGACCACATGGTGAACGTGTCTGCATTGATTATGGTAGCATCACTCAAACCTCAAAGGACCATCATGATATGAAAGTAGAGATGTAGGAAAGCGTGATGGATGTTCTGAGTTTTGATTGTTGGCTTACTCAACTTCTTGTTCCCTCCTGCAGTCTTTGATCATTCCCGGGAAGAGTCCAACAAGGAAGAAATCGGGACCCTTCAGCTCTCGACGGAGCAGCGCTATTGGGATTGAAAACATACAGGAGGTGCAAGAGAAGAGGTAAAAGTTTGCTGTGTTCTTGTGTTTTTAAGAAAAAGCTGGACATTGAAAAGAATTTGGGCAAGATAATGAAATTCTTACAGTGCAACAGTCTTATACTTGTTGAATTTCATACAAGTCATTCCTATAGTTCTGTATAAGATTTGAATCGAATCTTGATAGTGACACTCATAAAAAATCTGTTAGAATGGCCAAAATAAATATATGTGTTTTTTAGCTAATGTACTTATGTTACTCATAGCTTTATATTATAGCTGTAAAATGTTTTTGCCAAACGTTCTATGATTGTAAATGAAAGCTGCAATCTGTAACTTTTTTGCGCCAACTCTGTTTGAAACATAAAATGCAGCCCTGCTGAAAAAACCAATAGAGACCATTAAAGAAGTTGTAATGGTTTTAAGGGTTTAAGTTTTGCATTAATGCACTTTATTATGCATTCGTTTTTGGCTTCTTTTCAACCAAAGTTATGGGTTGCAGCGTTAAAGTAAATGATGTGTTTCACATTGTTAAAAATATACCATGTAGTTTGTACTGTAGTTTACTGATATTAAAGACAGCTAAATAAAAACCCGAGAGAATTGAACTGAATGACAATATAGATCAGAGAGTTTCACACTGAACGCTATATCTTCCTCCTTTTGTTTATGTGTTTGTGAAGAATTGCTGCTCTGTTGTCAGAGGACAAGACTGTGTTCTGTATCTCTCTACCCAGCATCACTCTCAAGAATGGGAGACTCATCTTGGATCCCTCAAAGTATAAATGAACATCTATAGAACATCACCTTCTTATCGACTTATCGACTTACAGACTACCTGCTCTCCTTACCCAGCCATAGAAATGCATCACTGAAATAATGCAAATTATGGCCTTTAGCACACCATTAAACAGGTCACGCATGCAAAACCATCAACGATAAAACTGATCGGTGGTCTGCAAATATTTCGACCAGTGTTGAACTGATTTTGCATAAACTGACCTTTGTCAATTGTGCTAAAACAGTTTCAGGCCCTTCGAATGCCACTGCTTTATACTCACGTGTGTTTCAGTGTAGTGTGATAGCATGTACAGTGTGGTTGAATCTAACCTCTCTTGCTAACTCTGTAGTGTGCAGCTCAGCTTGGAAGCCGTCGACTCGCTTTTGAGTTTAAAGATGATGTTTTTGTGCCCTCTAATGATCAGTATATGTCTCTGCAGCTCCTCCAACACACAGAAGACACCTGACAGTGGACACGCCTCCCAGGACCCCAAGTCTGAAAACTCTTCCAATCAGAGTTCACCTGAGGTTCTGGTCACGAAAAACAGGTAAAGCTGCTGGTTTCACCAGTTTTTGGTTCTGAATTATGCACTTGTGCATTGCTAGAAATAGCTTCGACTAGTTGGACTTAATGTACTAGTACGTTTTACCCTTTAAATTTGACATGCCCTAGTTTTGTGTTTTGGAGAATGCTTTGGTTGTATTAAGTGTTTGTGTTTTTGTACACGTGTAGCTCAAGTGTGTATTGTCGGGCTCCGTCTATCCCTGAGGCTCATGATCTGTCTCGCTCCTCATCCAACGCCAGCAGCTTTGCTAGTGTGGTAGAGGAGAATGAAACCGAGGCTACAGAGGACTATGACACTGGCATGGTGAGAACTGTACATTTCAATACAAAGTAACAATTGATTTTACCATACGTGTGTATTTAGTGTCTTTATTCTGCACACATTTGTGCACACTTTAAACAATACTGAAGAAACAGTATGTCAATATATCTCTAAGAGCAACGTGTTCTATCAATCTATAAAAGCAATCTTTTATATTCAGGAGAGTTTGTCATCTGCGGGCACTCCTCAAAAACGTGACTCGTTCACATACAACATGTGGATGGAGGACATGAGCACTCCCAGTACAACCAGCAGAGGGAGTTCTCCTGGTGAGAGATCTTACACACTAAACTTGTAGGTCTATGTGTGGAGTTTAACACACTTAACATACTTTAGCTGGAAGAATGTGGAATATTTCCAGTTTATGTGATGTTTAAACTTTATTATTATTTTTTCAGCCCCAGGCAAAAACCAGGAGCAGAACCGTCCAGACATCAGAATCAAACTCGAGCGACCACATGACCACAAATCCACATCAGTGAGTTAACTTAAAACACACTGTTGTATATTCTGTAAGATTATAGCAGCTATTTGCAGTAGTTGATGTATATTTTGCCTGTTCCTGCTAGAGCATGACATTGTAATGCCGAGATTATGGGTTGCATACAGTATGTTATGCTTGCAGTTTGTAAAACAAGTATTTATTTATTTAATGGCCAAGTATGTACAGTATGTACTGTTTTTCTACTCATCAGAGTTATTATAGTTTTGTTTTTAGTTTTATTTAGTTGTATTCATATTTTAAAATGGCTTTTATTTTTGACATTTTTAGCTATTTTTTTTCAGTACCTTAAACTTTTTCAGTTCATTTCTAAGGCAACATTTCAATTTTGTTTCGTTTTTCCAGTACTTTTGAGGCCAATATTTCATTTAATTTCAATAAACAGAAACTTTTTTAGCTTTTACGTTTAGTAAACTAAAATAGCCGTGTCTCTCATCTGTTGTGCAGAACTGCTAGCCCTTCTTGCTGGATTACCTCGTGGACTTCATTAACAGGTTAGATACATTAACTAACCCACAGTCTTCCCTTCCATGTCTTATAGATCTTATTGTATTATACTGAATATTGGCACTTTTGTGTAATACTGAATAAAAACTGTATTCAGTTTTTTTAAAAATGAGAAAAAAATTACTATAATTATATATATATATATTTTTTTATATCTTTATATTTTTTTTGTCTTTATATTTATCAGCATTACCATAAAAAACCATCTTGGAAAGACAAGCCAGCTCTGGTTATTGTTGTGAAGAAGAGTAAACCACCAGTTGACTGCAGGAGTGACGACATGCACGCAGGACCACGATCATCTTACCACATCTGAAAACAGAAACACCAGAGAGATGGTTACAGGCAACCAGAGACTTCATACTGGCTGTGTTACTTTTCTCTCCTCTTTCAAGCCCGTCCTCCAGCTCTTCTTCAGCCTCAGTATTGGTCCACTTGCTGTTGTCTAAATCCCTTGTAAGTACATCTAGTAAATGAATGAGAACTGTGTTGATCTGCATCTGCAGATACTTCACTGTGCTGGTGAATGACTCTGAATCTAACAGGTTGTACAGTATAAGGTCCTAACACTGTGCTATAAATATATTTTGTGCCCTGTGTCTCATGAAGGACATTTCATGCCTTTGCACGATGAGAGCTTATTTCAGCTGATGTACAGTAGATGCCAAACTGTTTCTCAAGTCATTTTCATTAATTCAATAAGTTATTGTTTGTACAGTACAGCCCATGAAAGCTTTTGACATTTTAATGCAGGAAAATAACTGTGTGGCAAAAATATGAGCTCACAGATACTGTTATTTAGTTTTTACCACTTGTACATAAAGGGGGCGTTTTAATTTACATTTACAATTGGTTGGTGTTAAAATGCAACAGTTTGCAACAACATAGCTAGACGTTGAAGATGTTTTACCAACAGATACATCCACTCATGTCAATGGTATTAAAAGAAGTGTTTTAATATACTAATTCATCTGATCAGCTAACAAAAAGCTGCGGAATTAGTCACACGTCTGCAGCTCAGCTTTGTTAAAAAAAAATCCAAAATATTCTGTTTGCCATAAGCAGTTTGTGCTCAATGCAGGTCTGCTGGTCTTAGTTTAGTCTATAGTGCAGTCAGTGTATATTATGGTGGCTGTTCTCATGTTTGTAAAGGAATTTCTGTTTCTGTATAAAAGTCTTTAGACACTTTCCTGATGTCAACTCGGACCTGTGTCTTTGCTGTAAACCAGCTTAGTTCTTTGCTTTGTGTAACAGATAGTTTGATCAAAAGGGTGCAGATGATACTCAAGGTCCAAAAGTAACTGAATACAAATAAAACGAGACTTGGGGGAGTAAATTAAACTTTAACAGTTGACCGGTATGGTAGGAAGGAACTGCAACTATTATACATGGATAGTATCAGAAAGTAAGAATGTGGAAATGAAAATGTGGAAACACCAAATTGAAAATGATAAGGAAAATGTATGTTGTAGGTATTTATGTTTTTGTAAAAGGTGCGACTTTAAAGAGAGAGAGAGAGAGAGAGAGAGAGCCATAGGCATGTGATATGTGTGTCTAGGTGACCTTATTACTCATCTTCACTACCACACATATTCATGACTTTGGGTTGTTTCATATTTCTCTATTTTTAAACCATTGTAATTATTGTTTGCTTTAAGTTAAAAGCAAAGAACAATGAACAGCAGTTTATTGAGTTTGCCTTATTCCATATGTGTCAAAGCAAATGAAGGGGACATCTTTGCATACTATTGTTTTTTTTTTACAGTTAATGTATTTATGATAAATAAATTGGCGTTACTGGCTGCTATTAAACTGCCTTCATACTGTCCCTCACCCATTGCTATTAAGATCCTATAGTACATACGCATATGTTTGATTTAGTTCTCATAACTGATCCATTACAGTGGCATGCTTAGAAGCATCAAGTTTATCATATCGGACTAAACTAAAGGCTGGACATTAAAGCATTTAAATTAAAATGAAAAGAATTATTACTAACATCATAATGACAACACCAGGGATATTAGGATCAGTTGTGTATGGACAAAGTAGCAAAGGGAAATTTGCAAATCGGGTTTGTTTAGTGTGCTTTGCGCAGGGCTTTAGTGTCCCCTTGTGGTCATTCATGCTTTTGGCAGCATTTACTTTGCAGTGTCCATATGTACATGACTGTAATTGCTTTTCTTGTGCAATTCCTGTCCAATCTAATTGGAAATATTGGCTAGGTACCTTGCAGACCAAAAAACCATGCTGTTGACACGGTATACATTTTAGACAATATTATACTTTTCTTTTAGCAGCTGCTGCTTATGTGACCTTCTCCTGTGCAATCATTATTGTAAATACAGCTTTTTGTTGTACATACTGCCCAGAAAATCTGAAATGAATAAAATTGTGTGTGATATTTCATTGTGAGTGGTCTTTCTAATTTCTCCTTTTCAGGATTAAAGGTGTTTGAAAAGATTTTGATGTGGATCTTTACATTTTTGGTGTGGTACTGTATATCCCGAATAAAAAAAGGATTCACAACATTACTTAAAATAATTTGTGTTGTCTTTCTGAGTTAAGAAAGCAAAAATCGTCAGTTGTTTACACGTATTGGAGTTTCAAGAACTTGGGGGAACAAAGGTAGCCTAAAGTCTAATCTACTTCCAATGCAACTTACCTCATACAAAGTGTTTTAGTTAGACCAACAAGATAAGAAAGTTATAAACCTAAATTCGAGTTGAAACAACATACAATTAGAGAGATATAAAATTATTTCAAAACTTGAAATGCCACTCTTGTGATTTATGACAATGTGACGCTTTATAGTCTCCAGTCCAGCAGAGGGCAACATCTGCATTAACAAATAAGACCAAGAACGATTAAAAATAGTTTTAAAAGAATTTTAAAGCAAAATAAATTTACAAATATTAAATATATTTGAAACATCATATTAAAAGATATATTTAAATAAACATGCAGGAGCGAGGACAGTATTTTCTCAGACGACCCCCAATTTAGGAAGAAACCAAAATGTCTAATTGCTTTGTTACAGTATTTAAGGCACTAAAGCCCTAGCAAAAAATAAAATAAAAAAACAGCGTGATGAAAACAATATCATTACTAAATACTTTACGTTCCTTTATTCATTGTGTATGTCCATTGTGTCAAAGTAGAGATGATGATTATATGTGGGCTGATGTCAGACGCTGGTAAGATGTGAGTTGGGTCATGAATCAGAGTTTGGAGGAGACCCAGCCCCTCATCCAGCTCTTGTAAACTGGGGCTGTGCACAACCTGTCGACGGCTCTGATGACAGTTTGGAAGTGTAAAAAAAAAAGAAAAACAGCAGGATTGTGTACTTATTTACCTTTGCGCGCACACATGAAGTAGCTACTGGTGGATGATAGATCACATGATCGCGTATCACATGACTGTTTGTGAGCTCTGAACATTCCTCAATTACATAATTCTCCACGCTGTCGCAGACTGCACATCTACATTACACGTTCCTAAACTTGTTGAACCTCTTATGAGCTGCTATGACGTGCTCTCCCGGTACACGTGGAATTAATAAGCATGCGGTTGTTTTTCTTCAAGAGCGCCGCAGTCTACCACAACCCCGCCGATTCCCGTCTTTACCACATCAACTGTTTTGTCTTCAGCGAGAATGAAAATCACATGCTGGAAAGCAATTATGTCAGTATGTTTGGTCACAGAAGTGAAGATCAGAAGTGTTTGGATGCTTTTGAGTTAGCAGGTGGGTGAGTGTTGGAGATTATAGCCTACTGGATGGAGCGGCTCATTTCACACTTTGTCCCGTAATATGATGAATAATTCACACTGCTTTCATCAGCTCTTATTTAGTGGCTGGCCTCACACCCTCCTCAACGCCTGACAGAGTCTCAAGGGCTGTCAGAGGTCATTAGCTCACCTTTTATATCCTTTTGGGAGAGTTTAAATGTTTCTTTTTCATCACAATATGATTTCATACTCACTTTGTCATTGGACAGTTTACAGCTCATGCAGTGGTCATTTGTTTTATTTTAATTACATGTAACAACTGGCAGTATATATGAATGTTATGAATGTTAAATAAGTGTAAAAATGACATTGAGAGCTGTCATTGAGTCAAGTGCAGTTCTGCTATGATGTCATACTTGTGACATCTTACATCATTCCTAGCCTTTGTGGTGTTTCCAAAAAATCTGAGCTGGTCTGAAATGAACACGTAACTTAGCGGACATGGAAAAAGATTCCTGCAACCACGTGGACAAAATAGCAGCTTCGCGCTGCAGTGTCGCTTGCTGATGGAAGGGTATATTCTGGCAGTCGACATATAAATAGCAACTGTGTGAGGGACAGAATCTGATGATGTGGGTTGAGTTTGTAGTTAGAAATAGACCAGACTGATAAAATAATGTGCTTGTAGTGCCAAGGTTTTCGCACAGACGTTTCCTGACTGTCTAAACCTCAGTGATTTGAGGTTTACAGTGGAAAGGATAGTTGGGATTTGCATAGATGAGACACAGTTTTGGGAAAATAAGACGTAAGAGGCATTTAACAATTGGAAACTTACTTCAAAAGACACATTGGTGAGCTTTAACGTTAACCTCTGCTGATAGTTGGTGTTATGCAGACATAAGCATTGACCGATAGACTAATTTAGGCTAATTCGTATGAATTCGTACGGTCTTAGTCGTATGTTTTAGTACGATTTGCTTTCGCGCCAGTGACGTTAAGTGTTAGGGGTGGACCTTTAGTATTGCTTAATCGTACGTTTTTGTACGACTCGCATCGTATGAATTCATACGAATTAGCCACCTTGTAATATACTTACGACTTCCCGGTTGATATACCAATATGGAAAAAAACATGATTATCAATATCATGTTAATATTACACATACATGCTAATCATGTTAATTATGTTGGTATAATGGTCGATCATGCTATTACATGCTAAAACGTGCTGCGGCCCAATTCGCCTACTAAATTTGCATACGTATGTAACCTACTGTTTTTCTTATAGAAAAGAATGCGTGGCAAAATTGGATGCAGGCACTGGAACATACTAATGCAAACGAAATGTCACGATCATTAAAATACAGGTCTTCTTTGCAGTATTTATTCATTATTTCTTATGTAATGTTTACTGTATACTTACTTACTTGTATTAATTAGGTGAAGCATGCAGTGTAGCGTCACTAAACTCTGCCTACTCACGGTGTGTTGTGGGTAGTATCAGCCATTAGAGTGTGCATCATTCTGCACTTCGTATTTCTACCGGAAGTAGTAGACCATCCGGGAATCTTTGGCATACTCTTTTCAACATACTATGATTTGGTACATACTAAATCTATTTTCGAATATTTAGGATGTAATATATGAATTGGGATGCAGCATCCGAGTTTTGCCATGGCAATTACCACTCACATTTTCTTCAGAAAGATACCTAGCCAATATTACACACATGATATCACAAATCATTCAGCACCTGTTTAAAATGTTGCCTTATTTTGGTAATAAATTCTCTGTCTGACAGGCAGCATGTAGGTCCCATGCTTGCAGGTATGGATTGATAAGCCGGCTGAGAAACTGTCTTTGAGATGAGTGGGAATGCTACCGGATAGCAATTTTGTCCAGACCTATTATTGCTCAAACCCGTGATAACATTCTTCACGTCAAATAGTTTGATATAAGTAAAAGAGCCCACCCACACCGTCTCATCTGTCAGAGATTTTAATAAAGCTCCTCAGACATTCTTACATAAGCCAGTAGAATACGTTGTGTCGTGTTGTTAACCCAAAAGTTCACCTGTCACACTTTTTATAACATCTGGCAACATCTGCCTCTCTATAGCCGAGGCATCCTTACGTGACACAATTTCTAACTAGAGAACGTCTAGACTGCATCCACTGTTTGCATGACAGACAGGAAAAGCTTTCCATTTACAGGAGGGAGGGTACACGATGCAGTCAGGGAAAGCTGTTGTGGTTTACTGTATGTGCCACTAAAGGCACAGGGAGTGTCTTTAAGCAGCCTGGTGTTTAGAGAAAGTTCTCGCTCAGAGCTTTTCGCAAAACTACACAAAAATAACCTTGTTCTCGTGTGTTAAAACTTTGTCCCATCTTTAGCCATCCTGCATTCATCTCTCTGCAGGAATATTAGGCACGGAAGAATTGAGCAAAGACCTGTGAAATGTGAAAACCGTCTGTTTGAACGCTGCCCTGTGAAGCAGGCAGACTAAACTCATGTTCAAAGTCCCAACCTCTGACAGGAAATGCATCATATTTTTACAGCAGGATGAGGTCACTTTGAAGTCTAGCATCCCTTCATTATAGAGGAAGGGGAGAGAGGTTAAATGCTTGTCTTGTTAAACCTGCACACGGCATGTCGAATAAAACTTCACACAAAGATATGGAACACATTATTTGAATTGTAGGACTTAAAAATATTTTTTTTTTTCAGTTTTATTGTAGTTGTAGGCTAGTAATATTTAGAATTAGCTTTTTGATTTTTTTTGGCCTTTTATAGTTTTTTGCCAAACAGTACAGTGTAGAGACAGGAAATCTAAGAGAGGGATACAGGATCAAGAAAGGACCACAAGCCAGGATTCGTACTCGGGTCGCCCGCAATATGTCCCCGCAAAGTCCACTGTACCACCAGCGCATATTAATTTGCTTTCTGTTCATTCTAGTTTTATTTTAACAATTTGTTGTGTGCAATTTTTTTATTGCTAATTAAGTTTCATTACGTTAATTTTAGTTCTTATAGTTTTATTTTCGGTTAATAATTAAGCGGCAACTTTCATTAGTTTACATTTTTCAAATAATATTTGCTCAGATATTTTGTTTAATTTCAATAAACAGAAATGTTTTTATTGCACAAGTCTTTCAATATACTTGAGAATAATAATCGTATGATTTTTCTTTCCTGTTAGGGTGTGTTTTTAGTCAATTCAGAAATGATTTATTTAGTGTCAGAACGTCCACACTGAAGAAGCAGTGAATATAACTTACTCATGACATTGGATTGGAGATTTCTGCTCTCTCCATCTTATCTGCTACTGCCAGTAGAGCTGCTCCAAACCTCTTGATTTATCTGACAGCATTCCTTGAACTCGACATGAAATTCCATACGGAGTTCATACCAAGATTATGGCAGCATACCCGTCACACAGCATACTGCAAATCACTACTGATGGACCAATTGCTGGTTTATTTTACCCTCTTATGCTTATACAAGTACGGAGTGATTTATTAACATATTTCTCTTTTCTCACACGGTTCAAAGGGGGCTTTATGGACGTCTTGGCAAATATTAGTGGTTTTTTTTGAAAACATTACAAATGAAATGTGAATGGTAGATGATGTGCAGCCAACTGTTTTCAATACTGATCTATCATCATAGGCGATCGGTTGAGCTTAAAATATAAAAAAAAATTATTTGTTACTTAATCCAGTTATTTAAAATAAAATGTTTTTGACTCATACACTTTTTATCGGATGACTTGTTTAAATTCTCATGACCCTCAACAATCATCAAGAGTCCACCGAGGCAAAGCTGCAGAGGACACGAGAGCAGACGTTCAAAGGAAATGTCTGTGGTCTCCCCTCAAAACAGCACAGAGAGAGTGAACTCTGTCTGAACGCTCCAACTATTAGATCATGAGAACCTGCAGCAGCGCCGCTGCCTCATTATACCAAAACAAAACAAGAGAGAACAGCTGCAGGGCGCAGTCCTTACACACTGAGACACAGAGAGAAAGAGAAGGAAGAAAATGACAAAAGAAAGAGGGGGCATGGCATCTGTCCTCCAATTCCAACTCAGCCAGAGTCAAAGCCCAAAATCTCTTTCAGCTTCTACTAAACAGGAGCAAAGTCTAAAGCCAGCACTTTTTGGAACAATGGAAACGTTTTGTTTGGAAGAGTGATCTGTGAGAACAGTGATGAAAAACCACTAAGGGCTTTTACTGCAGTTACATGTGGCCTGTATTATGAACTACCAAATCTCCTAAGAATGATGTTTTTTCTGTGTATATGTCTCTGGAGGTAAGCTCACATTATGTTAAATAAATGCTTTTGCGAAATTAGTAAAAATTCAGTTTATCATTCACTCACCCACTTGTCATTTTAAACCTGTATGACGTTCATTCTTCTGCAGAACACAACAGAAGATTTTTCGAAGAGTTCCCATTCCCTTCTATTGTATAGACACAAAACCAATGCAAGTCAATGGGTACTGCCGTTGTTCGGTTACCAACATTCTTCAAAATATCTTCTTTTGTGTTCTGCAGTAGAAAGAAAGTCATACAGGTTTGAAATGACACGATGACCGAATTTTCATTTATGGGTGAACTTTCACTTTAAAGCTGCGCACACACCGCCAGCGAGTCACAAAAGTCGCTCGTCATTTGCGTAAACTTAAGCAATTCGCAACTTTGTTGCGTCGCTAGACAAGCCAACTTTCTGTCACCAACGGTCACTGTTGAATGTCGCTAGCATTGAAATGAATGACATTGCGACGCTTTGTCGCTAGGTGTCGCTGTAAACGTGACGTAACTTTACTGAATTATAAACAGTTGTTGTCGTGACTTGATAAGGGCATCACAGATGCATATTGACAAAGAAACAAAAATCTTGTTTTCCAGTCTCTCTGGTGACACCTCACAGCAAAGAAAAAGGAAGGACTCGATGTTGAACATATTAGATGATTTAGGGACAACTCAGGCACAATGATATGGCTTGTTTCTCTCCTTCAATGCCCTCATAACTCATTCACATAATAAGATTATAGTGTGGCATGCGTGATGTTTTTCCTTTTTCTCACTAAATCGCTACAGAAAAGCTCTGTGTGTTAATCACACATATTCAATTTTACATGCTTACATTTACACAGACCCAGTATATAAAAAACGAATCTATGACTTTAGCTTTGCTAGCAAAGTACAGAACTCTATGTCTTGAGCTGGTGGCGTGTCACACTGACACTGTAAACACGTCACATGGACTTTTCAGTCTGCACAAATTGAAGCCACTTAACAATGTAATTTTTTCAACAATGTCCTGAATGTTTTGTGACTGTGGTGTTGTGTTGCTAGGAGACCTGAGAGTCGGCATGACGGATACAAAGCAAAGGAGTGCTGAGCTTTTGGAGAGACGGACCTCATCATCACATGCTTGTTAAACACAACCAGTTTGACAACCCTCTGGAGTTCGCTGTCACAGCAGACTAATGTTTCCAGCTAGCAATGGAGCGCGCCATAATAATAATAATACAGGCTGAATAAAAACAGGGTCGTGCAGGAGAGATTTTGCACGAGTAGCATGGAACAAAGTGCCCTGTTTGTTCAGTTGTGCCAGGGAAAACAGTGGTGACCCTGAGATGACACTAACTGTCAGATGACTGGAATGATGTGGTGGTGTCATAACAGATGGCATAATATATATGCTGCAATGTAAGCAAAGTGCTGCTAAATATTTTTCTAGTAGTTTGCTGAGGTGTGGTGAATGTCACAAAAGTAAAAGAAATACAATGTCAGCATCAGTGTCAAGGAGAAACTAGTTAACTGTTTTTCCAAGATTTTTAAATGTGTAGTAATGGCACATTCGGCACAGTGTGGAAAATGTGTTTTTGGGAAACAGTTTAAATCATTTGAGTCTCCCTAAAAGGCATTTCACATTTGATAAAATATCAAATTTATAATATCAAATGTAAATATTGCTATATTTTTGACTTATGTGTTTTTGATATACAACCGTACCTTTTGATATGTTTTGTTAAATGTGTATCTCTTTTCATTTTGTAGTTTTGTACTTTAAAGCAGCTTGACACTGAACAAAATGTTTTTTCTAAATAAAGGCAAAATGACTTGGCCACTAAATGATCCCAGCATCAGTTTGCTTTAGTAACACATTCACAGAGATGACAACACAGTTTACAGAGCGCTCAGAGGAGAGAAAATAACTGCCAAACCACAGCAGGGCTTTTAGGAAAAAGTTCTTAAAAAAACGTCTTGTTTCTCGTAAATATGCCCATGTGACATTTTACTTCTTAATGTAACAAATTTGCATAGCATACATCAGTCTGCAACATTAATAAAGACAGCGTCAAGGTCATAATACTGTATAGAGGCACAAATAATAGGGCCATTTCTCAATTCCAAGAACGCAAAGAATGAACTTGTGTTCTTGTGGAGACCAGTCTTGCGAGGCAACCTCGGAAGAACGAACTAGGATAGATGTGCCACAATGACATATGGGACTTCTAGCGGGTTTGCTATACGCGCAAGTCTGCAAATGATGCATATCAAGATCCTGGTCCTTTTTAGGTAATACACTGTATGTGTCATTTGGCTATACAATATTAATTTTTTTTTTAAACATGGCTGTTTATGTCAATGAATTACAACTTTACTGATGGAACACTGGGGGTACACAACACAAAAAAGAAACGAAGGTAAAGATGTGCTATACTCAACATCGACCATAGGCTACATGACCTCTTTGTTTTATACACACATTAAATTCTGTCAGGTATCCCTAGGAATGTGACTTCTGTCTTAGAAGTTTTCAACAGGGATTCTCTCACAAGTAAATGTATCTGACACAGTTTCGCTTTGCGGGTTCTAAGAAGTCTCTGCATTCCAATGCAAATACTGAAAGTTGTTACCACACAATCGACCACTAATCTAAATATTGGGGAGACTTGTTCCCAATGTCTATGGTGGTTATGGCAAATACCTCAAATCGTTCGCAGTTATTCTTTATTGGCCTGATTTGAACTGAGAACTTAATGTTGCTTAAAGGGTTTTCTTCATTTCCCATGTTCCCAATTGGAAAACCTCAAAAAGAGACTCTGCAGTGAACCGTGAATCTGTCTGCAGTGACATGCCCTCCACTCTCCCTTTCCAGAAACAAGATCCTACCTTGGTGACACAGACCCTTGAATGACTTATCATCACAATAGACTTCATTCACAAACATTTACTGTCTTCCTATAAATAATGTGCTGATTTATATTTTTCCAGCGCTTGAATAAAATAGCTTTTGTCCTACTTGTGTGTAAACTCAGGCCTCTGTACATGGTTCCATGTGGCCACATTCTCAACAAAAAAAGCTATTGTGTGTGGATGGAGTAATATTCATCCAATACGCAAAAACAACTGTATCGTGTGTGCTTTCTGGAGCCATCGTTTCACAATCATTCAAAGAAAACGTCCTTGAGGTTTGTCAACAGAAAGACAGAAATCCCCCATCCCGAGTTTACCACTTCAACGGCGTGTTTGTCTGTTTTCTGTCCTTGGCGTATAATTGCTGATTAAATGAAATGAAATTAGGCTGTTTACTTGAATGCGTATTAAACGCAACAGAGAGAATTCATTCTCAGTTCCTTTATCCTGAGGTCATCATTTGTTTAAATCATCCCCGTCACACAACATACCTTTACATTTCCTCCGACCATATGATGTCCCGTCACTTGTTTATGAGTTTATGAATAAAAACCAGTCAGAGGTAGTTTTTAAAACTTCACTGCAAACCTCCATTCTTAAAAATAAAGGTATTTAAAAGGTTCTTCACAGTGATGCCATAGAAGAACCTTTTTTGGTTCCACAAAGAACCATTCAGCCTAAGGTTCTTTAAAGAACCATCTCTTTTTTAATTTTTTATAATCTGAAGAACCTTTTTTCATCACAAAGAACCTTTTGTAAAACAGAAAGGTGCTTCGGATGTTAAAGGTTCTTTATAGAACCAAAAGGTTCTTCTATGGCATCAAAGAACCTTTTGAAGCACCTTTATTTTTAAGTGTGTAAGCTGTAAAGTTCAACTCCAGAATGGAAACTCCTAAAAATGTTATATGGCAAAATGTTTAAAACACAATCAATAGCATACTTTTGTTTTTATTTCAACAGTTAGGGTTTTTTATTTGTCACATTCAGTACATTACACACATGTGATGCTTTAATAAATAAACAGAATAGAACAGAATATATTTATAAAATGGAAAATAGGAAGAAATAATATAGAAATAAAATGAAAAAATAAAATAGACTTTATTATACAAATATAGATGTCATATATTGCATGTACATATGTAAAAAATATATATACATTTTAAAAAGATGGAAAAAAACATTGTGACTTGAAGATGATTATGTCATATATAGTCAAGAGATCTGTGACAGTAAGATAATATGCAAAGCAGAAAAACTGTTATAGATTAGCTTTCATATTTTGTGACACTCTGAGTGACTTTAACTATAAGCCTATACTAGCATATGAAGTGCAATGATGAAGTCAGAACATGCCATTTTGTTACTAATAAACACAAAAGAAAAATACCCAAACACGCACCAGATAAAGTAAAAACTATATATCTTCAACAAAATGAATGCAACATTAGAAACTGACATTATCCATATTACATAAGCAGCCAAATAAATTTAATCTCTTAAAGAGATATATAATTCTATCAAATTTTTAAAAGCATAGATCTTGGAAAAACAAATCCCTCCGAGCTTAAGGAAAGCAACCATTTCAGCCAGCCATTTATGAAATTCCTTAAACTTTCTTTTAAAGTATGTTTATTTCCAACAATATAATTTGACATTTTCCAGTTATGTTTGTTTATTAACTGCTGATGACAGTTCTGAATGTGCGTAATAGTTTTTTCATACTGATTGTTAAAACGTCTCTATATTTGATATTTTGTTTGTATAAAAGCTATAATGTTTTTAAGGAATGGCTACACCACATCATTGTCCCAAATTATGTCTAATCCTGTGTTTATATTCAGTCCACCTAGTCAAGCAACTGTGTCAATCATCTAATAAAAAGGATTGAGTTCAATAACCCAAAGTAACCTGGGACAGCCTGAATGCTATAACATTTGTGTTTTATAGCCAGGAATTCTGGCTGACTGACATTGCTTCCAACTTTTATAGGCAAGTTGTATCAAACAACATCATTTTATAAGATGCAAATAAAATTTCCTTGTCAATAGACACAACATTTAGCAGTTAAGTTATTATACACAACACTAAGACCCATAAAGTCTAAGCCATAAAATCATAAAATAAAAGAACAATATGCTGACATTTATGATGGGCAACTTCCCACCATCAGCTGCTGTTTCTAGACAATAGCCTCTAGTATAAAGTGGATAAAGACACTTCGTAAAAACACTGTGTGCCAAAATGTCTGCCTTGTGAACGCTGGATTACAGAATAGAAGTGGGTTATTAAGGTAACATGTAGGAAAAACAACTTTTGGGTGTTATTTTAGTTTTCTAGCACAATAAAGCATTTTTTTAATTGACAAAAGATTTCTTTGAAACATCTTCTCAGTGTTAATATGTTTTTGGTGTTACATTGAACTTTGGCTTAGTTTCACAAGACTTCACAATTCTTTCCATTGATCAACATAAGTTATGAATAGGATTTCACAACTCATAATGATATAGTCCACCCCAGCAATGAGGTAACTGACCTTTGCCCCATATAAAAAAAGGAACATGCTTATTAAAACCTCTCCTATAAATAAGTCTGTCATCAGATCACATTATTAATTTATGATGATTCATTTCAGAATGTCAAAGCTCACAGTTGCATGTTGAGGAATTGGTTGCTATAGATACTGAACTGTGGATGAGTTAAATGTCAGATGTTGTCATCTCATCTTCTTTGATTTCTAGATTACTCTGGTTTCATCTTCTAGGAACATGAAGACAGGCAGAACAAGCACGTTATCCATCAATGAATCCTATAACCAGCTAAACATCTCCAAACCCTCACCATAACTTATCCCTTAAATCAGAATGAAATGAGCATCAAACCCTGGTTTTAACAAACTGTAAATTATGCCCTAATTGGTAGATTGATATATTGTATTAGCATGGAAAATGATGTTGACCCAAGAACATCTCTCACTTGGCAAAATCTGGAAAGCATGTAGGGAATTTCACACAGTTCTTGAAAATGAATTAAAAGCAAATCTAATCTTTACCATCTCATATAACCGAGCTTTAACTTCTGCCAAGACCATGAAGAGGTCTTACAGGCACCCACCTGCATGCATATCACATTACACCCATATCTGTCCACACCTATGACCGAGTCCTGCTGTCTAAGATCACTCTCTGCATTCATTGCCCTTCAGTAAAACATTAGATAGAGCAGCTTACAATTCTTACAATCAAACATTCATGAGTAAAAACAAAGCAGCAAATCTGTGCTCCTGTTGCATCACAGAGAAAGAGCTGCATTACAACAACAATTCTTAAGAGACACATCTGAACATTGATAAATTGCCTCTTTGCATAGAAATACAAAAATCATGCTTGTCTTAAAGGGATAGTTCACCCAAAAATGAAAATTCTGTTATCATCTATTCCCCCTCATGTGGTTTAAAACCTGTTCATGATTCATTCTTCTGTGAAAAGAATATATTTTGAGAAATGTCTTAGTGGTTTTGTGTCCGTATAATTAAAGTCAATGGGGTCTGGTTGTTTGGTAACATTCTTCAAAATATCTTCTTTTGTGTTCTGTGGAAGAAAGAAAGTCATACAGGTCTGAAATGACATGAGGGTGCGTAAATAATGAATTATCATTTTTATATGAACTATCCCTTCAGGCAAATTTGATCAGATAATCAGATTAAAAATCTTCTTGACACCTCAGCAACTTATAAGAGTGAAAAACTTTACAAGGGCATGGTTTTACATGCTCATATCCACTAGCTCCAAAGCCAAAGAAGAGGAGACTAGACATCTTCCAGACCAGCCAGCACATCCTGCCCACACCATTCCCCATCACACTCTTCTGCATAGAATAATGCAGCCAAATTACAGTTTGTGGTCAGTGCAGTGAAAATAGCAGAAAAACAGCATGTTGGGATGTCTAGCCGACGGGGAGAGCTGTGAACCACAGAGGGCTGTGAATAATTCTACCACAGGAAACAAGCCCGTTCGCAGCAGCTCCCAACCGTTTCCTCTAACTCCTGCTCTCAAGTGCATGTGGGAAGAGAAACAACCTGGGATGAGACTCGAATGGGATCACGTTATCAGGGTGTGCTCCTATTCCGTAAATTAATGCTTTTATAACAAATCCTATGTTTTTGTCTAGAGACTTTTATTAGATAAATTGAATAAACTAGGATAAACTTCGAAAACACAAAATAAATCTAGAATGAAAATGAGTTGTAACCCAATAACACCAAATAACTAAAAAATGTAACAAATTTTGGGTTTAAAAAGTTGTTTTCCTGTTCAAATGTTGACATTGTAGCTACATGGTTACATCTAAGGACATTGTTTCACTTTGTGAGCTCCACCAAAGGTGCAAATATTTGCATTTTAATGAAGTCAAAATTTGGTTTTATACTTATACTACCATGAGATAACATTCACAAGAGGAACTTTGCCCAGTAGCAGACGGCTGCACATTCACTACATAACAGTCATTCATACTCCCAAAACATTTTTATGGGGACATGACCCAGACGAAGGACTTTACAGTAGCCTGGCCTATGCCAACAACTCCCATAAATGTCTTTCTAAAACTTTATGGTCTGTAGTGTGTTGTCAAAAATGCTGTCTCACCTATCCTTTAACCGCACCACACAAACACTCGCAACGAATAACAGAAAACGGTTGCGTGACTTAGCCTACAGCTAGTGTTGATGCAGTGAATGAATCAGTCTTGATGAATCAGGATGATATGACAGAGAAGCCGAGGCCGTCTGAACCGCAACCTCTCTCCACGCTCCAGCTATCATTCCAAAGCCTTGATCGTCACTATCGCAGGATCCATCCCGCCTTTACTCACCGCTCTCACATATTGAAGAAGTGGAGTAATTACTGCTGTTAACTATGATAAATTGACTGCCTAATTAAACGGGACACTTACACAAACAAGCTCTTCATTAATCAGTCTTGTTCCCCATTTTCCACTTTCATGTGGGCTCTGGCACCCATTTGTGGTAATTACACTCTTTTCCATGACTGGGAATTGCCACTTAACACCGAGGGGTTCAGCAGGCATGAGTTTACCCGCTCTCCTTCTCTACCGGGGTGGTACTTGTCCAGCGCTGCCCTTGAGCTGCGAGGAACACATGGGCAAAATTATCCACCGCATTTAAACATGCCGTTAAAGAGCTAAATGGTGCACAGAGCACAAGTTTGTCGTGCCTAGACCTTCTAAAGATGGAAAAGAAATCCTTTCACAGTTCAAGCATGACAGTAATTGCATTTATAACAAAGGTGCACGACAGTAGCTGTGTATTGATGTGGTGAATTACTGCGTTGTAAACTACTGCAATATTCAAAGTAATAAATTCACTTGACCTTACGAACCCTTTGATCTGAAGGTGTATGCAGGAAATGTTTGAAAGTAGTTTTGTAGAAGAAAATATAATTGTGCAAACATTTATTATAAAACAATATATATGTATATTCATTAAAAATGTCTATTGAAATTAATGACTTGGACTGAATATTAAAAAAAGAGTGATATATCAAGAAGCCGATTTGAAAAAGTATTTTTTTTTACAAATGATTACATTAAATGGATAGTTCACTCAAACATTCTGTCATCATTTACTCACCCTGTTGTCATTTCAAACCTGTACACATTTCTTTGTTCTGCAAAACAAAGGAAGATATTTGGAAGACTGGGAAAGATTATCCTCCATTGATTCTCATAGTATTTATTTTCCCTACTATGGCAGTAAATGGGGGATAAAATCAGCTTGGTTACTGACATTCTTCCAAATATCTTCCTTTGTGTTCACCAGAACAAATAAATGTATACAGGTTTGAAATGACAAGAGGGTGTGTAAATGATGACAGAATCTTTTTTTTTTTAATCCACCAAAAATTGACATCTGACCTATCATTATGGTTAATAAAAAAAACTTTTTTTTTTTTTCATCCTAAGGTGGACATTTGCATTGAATTACCCATTTCTAATCACGAATTCAATATTTTTGAAAATGTGGAAAAGTGACCCTAAACTCTTGACCGGTAGTGCACTTAGATTGGCTAAAACTCCACAACAATGAATCCTTTATCACATGTTCTGCGACACATTACATGTACAAACAAGGCGAGATGCACCATACAGGAGTAATGTTACCGTCCCATTTTCAGAATCAAATGAACCCAGTCTAAAGAGAGTCAGACTGTGCCTGTCCTAGGATCATTATACCTCATTTCCCATTAATACCTGGCAGTGTTATATCGAGAGGGAGAGAGAGGGAGCAGATGGTACCGAGGTCACAGTGGCACAAAGCACTTCCTTTCTGGCTCATAAAATGCAGTCATCACCTGGACAACAATCCCATTTGTTTATCCTGTACATATAGTTGGTAACATGAAGCATACATGAGCAACTGAGTAACACATGATTATCATTAGAAATACCCGAAAATATAATGTGTGTGGATATGGGTTTGAGACCAGACAGACCGCGTCTTCCCGCTGACATCAAAAGGCTGATAGGAATCAGTGTCAGGAAATAAATCATTGTGCTGGGGGAGTTTTTAAGAAATCATTGTAGCATTAAACAACATTTTTAAGACAGGTAAAAATACTGCTTATCTTTCTATTTATTTATTTATTGCATTCTTAACGCCATTCCAGCATCTAAGGCTATATTCATGGCGAGAACTAGTCACTCTATACACACAAGTCGACACTATACACAAGTCTTATTCCACACATGAGTCGGGGGGGACAATTTTGGATTCCTCAATTAACCTATCCTGCATGTCTTTGGGCCGTGGGAGGAAACCGTAGTACCCGGAGTAAACCCACGCTGACACGGGGAGAACATGCAAACTCCACACAGAAAGGCCTCCTGTCCCAGCCAGGGGTCGAACCGGGGACCTTCTTGCTGTGAGGCAACAGTGCTAACCACCGAGCCACTGTGCCGCCCCGCTTATCTTTCTATTGGCATGGGGAAAATAAAACATTTTTATGATTATCTTGTGATAATTTACATGATAAATGCATTATAGTTTCATAGTTTAATCAAAAACATATGATAAGTACAATCTAAAAAATGTATATTGGGTCAAAAAGGGACAACCCCAACTGTTGGGTTATAAACTAACCAATTTAAGGTTGTTTTAAACGAAAATGCTAGGTTGTTTTAACTTATTGTTTGGTCAAATATCAACATTTTCTGGGTTCTGGTTGAAAATACATATACTGTATCAGCTGTCCTTCTGAAACCTTGTATCTCCAGATTTAATTTTTGCCATAAATCTTTCATTTTATGCAAAAGTCACTGGGTTTTGCAAATATCAAACCAATAAAAAGTATTAAAACATGATTGAAAACAAAGAATTTAATCATTTAGAAAGTAGTTTTTTCCATTTCACAAAACTGTGAATTTGGACATACAAGGTTTCAAAATGTCAGCAACAGCATGTGCTTATTTATTTTTCCTGTGTCTTATTTCATCTCAGTTTCATGATGGAAATATGGCTACACAACAACTGAGGATACAATGCCCGAACGACAATAATATACTGTAAAAAATGTTTCTGTAAAATTACAGGATATAAGGATATATAATAAATTGATTTCCCAATTTTTCTTGTAAATTTGTGGTAATTTAAAAGTTTTTGATCATACTGAAAAAAATCTTGTTAAAAAATAACAGTTTTTCCATGTACGTTTTCCCTGTTTTTCTGTTATTTGTAGGCTTTTTTTGACCATATTTTACATTTAAAAAAAACAAAAAATGTTTTTACAAATAAGTGAATCCTTCTTAGTAAATTACAAAGCAGGTTGATTTGCTTCAGGAATTAATTTAGAAATATCTTCCAACTACATTCACACATGCATGTTAAAAAAACAAGCTGGTACCTGCATGTTAAATTTATGTAAGAAAAGATTAGATAAACCCCTTGCCTTGCACAAAGAGAGTAGATGGAGTTATTTGGGGGCCCGTCTTCTTCAAGGGGTATCCCTGTTAAAGAGGCAAAGTCCCTGTTGGAATGAAGATAAATACAAATGTGCCAAGAGAGCAGCTTGGATCTAAAACCCTTCCCAGCCTCCATGACAACTCACTTCTTTATGAAGCATCAGGCACTGGCAGGAGCCATGATGGAATTGGCAGGTGTATAGGACATGGAGGGAGGGGAGAGAGATTTTATGGCACAGTCCTGTCAAATTAATTCCAATATTTTCAGTAAAAAGAAAGACTTGTGATATCTGATGTATGTATATTTTTACAAAGTCATAAGTACTGTACATGCACGAACCAATAGCATTTTGTATATACTGGCCACTATACAATTTCTTGTCCTCTACATAACATATGGATTGTTAAATGTTGTCTACAGTACATCTGAATGTAATAGTCTTCTCAGACCCTTGAAACCAAAGAAGGGAAAAGCCATGGAGAGCTGATCCCCTGGTAACTTATTACCATTCCATAAACCACATGGAATCCCCGGCGATAGTTACAGGTCAGTTATGGCATTGTTTCTGCAGCTGCACCCGTTCACCCAAGCTTTAAGACACACAAGATCCTTTCCACATTTATTCTATCACTGTCATTTCTCACCCTTTCCTTTAAATTCTCATCAGCATATATCATCGTTTGGAAACAAGCTGAAAAGATCTACTTGCCAGCCGCCGTGAAGACGTTTCCCTCCCTGATCTGGCTCATTCCCCATTCCTCGGCACTGCGAGTGCTTAATGGCTGTTTTCTTTTTATAAGCCGTCTCTCCACTTTACCTTTTAAAACCTTCACATGGTAATGATTTTCAGTGTCTGGATTGATCTTGCACCTCTCCGGAGCATCTGGAACAGTCTAGTCTAAACAGGGTTTTTCCTTTGATTCAGTCCTCGGAGCACCACGTATTGTCTTTCATGTGTCTACGTTGAATTCCTATCATTTCGATTCCAATAAACACAGTGAAATGTACAGTGTGAGAATGAAACGGTTCGACTCATGAGTGGACCGGGGTCAATATGAGATGAAAGAGTTTGACGTCATTTTAGGGGACTGAAAATATTTACACACACAACCGCAGGACATATCAGAATAGTGTCTGAACTAGCACCTCATGCGTATATTCCCTCGAAGGGAAATTTCAAGTAGGGCATCATATTCTTCCATCACATAATCATGTCAATGCAAGAGGATCTAATATTAGTCCTGTTACAACTGAGTTTTTTTTTTTTTTTTATGTGATCTCATGGTACAACGAGACACAACATCCTTTTTATACAAAATGACACAAAGGGAAATTCTAATTCTATAAGGTAATAAAAACATACCGCTTCATTATGTAAGGTCTTTATATTATAATGCATATCTGTGAATAGATCCTCCTAAATATTACACACAGCACCTTCAAAAACAGAGAATCTGAACAGTGAGATTCTATGTTGAACTCTTTATGCAAAACATTTACATGCCAAGTAGGTTCTGGTTTTACAGTACAAAAGGATAACTGTTAATTCAATAGACAATTTAGACTTGAACCTTTAAAATAAGTTTTGTTTAGTCTTTCTAGACATAATGAAGAGTCAGTTAGTCTCTAAACTATCTAACATTTCTATACCATGACTTGGCTATGCTATTCATAGCAAAAAAAGATACCATTATACGCAAGTGTTACTTATATGTGAAGGATTCATTGCTCTTTATAACAGGGTTCATAATGGCAGGCAGAGAGAGAAAAGAACAAGTGTCTCAGTCCCTCTAGAGCTTTTGTATGGTGGTTATGTAACAAGGGGATCCTGCATTTAGAGAAAAACTCTCCTTTATATTTAGCTTTCTGCGATCTGCAGAAGCCTATAAAGAACAAGCAAGAAGCCAAGCTACTGTACGTTTCCAAGATTGACATTAACTGTAAACCAGTTATTATACTAATATACCTTTCACTTAAAACTGCAGGCTACAACTGCACCTCTCTCATGAGATGTTTCATGGAACATATTGCCCCTTTGTGGAGATTTTAGCAGCATCTAGAGGTGAGGTTGTGAATTGCAACCAACGGCTCTCTCCACCGCTCACCTCTCCTTTCAAAGCACTATGGTGGCTGACACAGGACAAAGACGCCATCATGTTTTCACTTATTTGCCGAAGCATAACATATTTCTGAAATGCGATTTGCAGAGCAGCTTGTCCGTTTAGGGCTACTGTAGAAACAACATGATGAATTCCATGTAAGGGGACAGAAAAAAAACAGGAAGCTATAAGATCCGAAAATCAAGTGATTTGGTAACAAAAGGAGTGTTTATTAGATTTGTGCTTGCGCATGTAACGGAGGAATTGTTGTGTTTGACTGCCAAATGAACCATGAAGTCCTAAATTTGTTTTTTCTTTTTTGGTCCGGACCAAAATAACCAAGAGAACCCAACTACAAATATGAACGCACCCAAAGACAGCCCCAATTTAAAAGAACGGGCCTTCTTGCTAGTCCCAGACTAAAATGAAAGTTTGAGCTGTCTTAACTGAAAATAACTTGCCCTGCCATAACTAAGGCATAGTCCTAGGCTAAGACTTGTCTGTGAAACTGGGTCACAAAGTCCTTAAGAGATGACTTCACTCCATTACAACACTGGTCAAGATGGCACCATGAAGACCAACATTATACAACATTTTGAAGTTATAATAAATTTAAAACTATTTAGACATCCACAACCAATACAACTGATGTTCCAGCACAGAGTAAATTAACATTGGTTTTACTAAAAATTTACCTGGAGGTTGGGGGGAGGTAACCTACACAAATAGGCATAGACCTATGAAACTCCTCCACAGATAACATTTTTAGAATTATAAGCCAACTTGGACCAGTCTCTCTCATAAAAGCATACACAAACTCCCAGCCTTCACCACTTTGAACGAATATTAAAGGCAGGAATGCGCAGTTCCAGACACCCAAACAGCACCGTGTTCCAGACAGGCTGCATACTTGAAACGAGTGACCTCACACCAAAGCTCCAGAGCGCTGTGTATGCAAACACGTTGCTATGGCAACCAAGCAGTCAGAATGAGAACATTGATATGAAAATCCACTCCATCACCCACAGCAGTTCATTTACCTTGAGCCTTAAGCTAGCAGAAGATCTCTAATGCTTCTTTAAAACCCAAAACAGCTGTCAGGGAGGGTCTTTGGAAGATGTGTCGTTTTCTTGGAACAGATTCGTCTTGTTCTCGCCTCTGCTCTCGAGTTGTTACGTCTACAGATAAAGTTTCCGATGTTTATTTTTAAGAAATAAAATGCTTGCTGACGTCTCAAGTACAAAATGTGAGTTATTGAAGAGAAGCTCTTTCAAGCAGAACAACAAACATGTTAGTAGGGTTGTGGCATAATCCATCAGTCTGGCCTCTTCCAAAAGAACATTTATTCCCCAATGAAACAATCTTGATTTTTAAGAATTCAGTTCGAATATAAAATTTTAAGCATTTAAAACACAACTGGAGAACAGGTTAATAATAATAATAATAATAAACTTTATTAGATAGTTACCAATATTATCTACATCACTTAATACAAAGAGAATGGTGGTTTGCAAGCGGGAAGGGTTTAAAAACGGGGAGTCAAGGGATCCCCTTATGCCCAGCGAAATGACTGCCAAACATGAACTACATTTACACATCTAAAGACCAGGATGAAAAAACAGGAACACAAAATGACAACAGTTGGCGATCTTTTCTTCTCTGCATCAAGTCTTAAAAAGAGCAGTGACATCAACATTTTCCCATGTGACAGAAGCACACGGTTAAATCATAGACAACACACAGCAGCATCACTATCCCATAAACAGGTTAAAACAGTCTTTTTATGAATAAAAGCAAAATCTGAGTATTGATGGGTGTTTCATGGGACTTGGGGAAGCTATTCATCTTAATGATTTATGTCTGCTACATAGTTTCACAGTGATATCATTCTTTGATTTCATATAAAAGACTTCAAATCATGGCTTTCTTTTAATATACCAGTATCTTGAAACAGGCACTTCAGATATTGCAGCGTGAACAGAGAAAAAGGGACTCACTGACAAGTTGGGCGATCATAAAAGCTAGTATAATGCACTAGCATTGGTTGTCATGAATTCCAGCCTCTCAACCTCCCACCACTTACAATCGTCAAACACTATTTTCCAGGCCAGACGGTCAGACTTACAGCTAATACCAGGCTATTTTTAATCTGGCAGGAGCGAGCTGGGAACCCATCACCTTACACTATGGGTTGTGTGTCAATCTTTTTTTAACCCTCACTGCAGTTCCCTGCAGTACGGATCCAAAGTTGACTCAGCTACTTCATTATACTGACCGGAAGAGGAAGGATAGCATTCCTAAACATTACGTACAAAAAGGTGCCAGTATTAATATCTAGATACATCTTGTTTAAAACGTGCTGGTTGTTAAGCCTAAAAGGTCCTGACATGCTATTGTATTCTGCATTGCTCGAGTCTCGAATTTATGATGTGATACAAGAATGTCTAAGGTATGCCAAGGCATTTAAAATAAAAAAAAATCTCTTAAAAAGGAAGTCCTTGGATAAAACAAGAACCATCTCTCTAATCATGGCTTACTGAAACCGAGTATCTGCCACGGGGTTCCGACACGAGCCTTCGGTTGAATTTCCACGATATGAGTGAAGCAAGAAGAGACTTGCAAAGATTTGAAACTTGACCGTACAGGTGTCAAGCATGACACCCTTGATTTCATTTGTTAAAAAAAATCTAATCATTTTAGTACCATACGCAGTGATTCAGCATGGCACAAACCCCCCCAAAAAAACACTGAAATAATGTAATGAAACAGGCTTGCCAGAAAGAGTAAATCCCAGAGACAAATACAGGCGAACGCTATGCCTTAAACGGTTGCTGGAAAGGCACTACTGTCATCATTGGTAGAGCAAGTAGTTCTTAAGGGATGCAGGTAAGGGCAGTCCATGGATTTCACTCAGTCGCTCTCGTCCCAATGCCACCCGCACAGATCGCCTACAGAGGTCCATTAATGGCAGAGGTTCAGCTGGAGAGAGACAGACAGATATTCATTAGAAACAAGCTAAAAACATTGTGCCTGTATTTCCACAAACACGTGAAATATTAAAAACATTTTCACAAATGCATTTGTTCAAGCTGGTTTGGAGAAATTTTGGCAGACATAAATTTAATTGGAGGCAGCACCAAGCAAAGTTTGTAGACGTGTTTCTGGGCATTTTTGTTAGCAATTTTGCTGAATCCACTTACAAAAATAATGTGCAAACGTACAAAATATCTTCATGGAACATGATTTTACTTAATATCCTAATGATTTTTGGCATAAAAAAAATCTATAAGTTTGACCCATATAATGTATTTTTGGCTATTACGACAAATGTTCTCGTGCTACTTAAGACTCAAGTTTTGTGATCCAGGGTTTTGCTTGAAAAGCCATACAGGTTTGAAATGACATAAGTGAGCAAATTACAACATTTTAATTTTGGGGAGAACTATCCTTTTAAACCTAGCCGATTTTGAACATTTACATTTGCACGGCCCTTGTTTTCCCACAGGTCCTCTTTAGTCAAATCGCACAGCTCCAGGTGCTGTGCATTTCAGAATGCTTTCCACACACCAGCACCTGTTCGGATGTTGAGCTCACTTCATAAAAACGCACACTTTGGCTAACAGGACGCTGGGGAAACTAAACAGAATGACGTGAAATAACACGTATAATGAATAACAGTGGCGTTATACCTCTGTTGAACACAAGCATGACGAGGAATGTCTGTCTTGTGTTAGTGCCTTTAATACAAAGAAAGTCCAATGCCTTGGAGTCATAAGGCTGAGTAATAATCTGGCTTCTCGTCTCGCTCTCAGACGCGATGAGAATTCTTCAAAAATGGGAACACCTGTGTTCTGAACTCATGTGTTACGGTCACAGTAGCGACACCTCTTAGCTTCGGACATCCATTAAATTTTGCTACTCACGGCTCACGCGGGAAAAACATTTCCTGAGTCATTCCGATGCTAGATGCAAAACATCAAGGTGAAAAAACAATGTAAGTCTATGCCACAGGACAAGGCATCATTAGCAGGAGACGGTTTCCACTGACTGGGGCGAGTTACTCAACAGCAGTCATGTCTGGAGTTCTCAGGGACAGCTGCGAGTCTGGCCCTCACCTGCATCCTTTCATTATTTGATCACAGAGCGATAATGTCACGAATACAGTCTTTCAAAATTGATTCATTACAGCATGCCAGGGTAGAGGAAACGAGCGAACTACGTGCATTTACTTAACCCTAACACAAGTAATATAAAGAAAGGCACACTAGAAACACAAACACAAATTTTAACCAGAAATAACTTCATTTGGCTTGTAATAACAGGCCTACTGAATTCAAAGTGATGTTTTAATCACCAGGAACATTCTTAACTGTGCTTAAATGTTCTATGCACTGTAAAAACTCAAACAATGGTTTTAACATTATTGAAATAAAATATAACGAAATAGATTTTCAATGAAATCTAAATATGTAGTCTCATATTCTAGGAAAGTCCTTTTACAACACTTAGCCTACTACATGTACAATCTTGATGAAAAAATTCACACTAAAATATGCCTAAATATTTATACCTGTAACATTAAAAAGATCTACATTATTTGCATGCAAAATTATGTACAATGTCAAATAAAATTACAAAGTAGAAACAAAAATTAATATGCGACATCAGCGATGTGTTTTCAGCGAAGTGAAAACGCATAACATTTAATCTTGCAAATAAAAATATTTGCACCAAAATGCTGAAATGTTAAAATATTTTTTATAAGCAAAGTTAAATAGTGTGTGGGATATTCTCTCTTTTAGACAAAATAAAAATGTATTAATAAAAAATTGTTAATGTAATGTCTGGTAATTATTTCAATAATTTAACTTATTTAAAATTGTTTACTAATACGATTATTTTTACAGTTAATTGGTTAACTGATTAAAGTTACGAACACTTTACAGTGGAGCCTGCTTATGGCATCATGTAAACATTTGCACAGTGGATAGTTTAATGATTAACTTCCTGAATGTGAGATAATGAATGAAGTCATGGTCTTTATCAGGTAAATAAAGGCTTGCTTCATACAATTAATCGATGAGAAAACTCTTCTGCAGATGCACAAGCTTCACTTTCAATGTTTAACAAAACACAAAAGTGCACCTTGTTATACAAGAGATAACTGCACATTGTAAACGTGAAAGTTTGGTACTTACGATCGAGTCCATTTATGTACCGGATTCTGATTTCACAGTGTCCCCACACAGCGCTTACTACAGGGTATAGCTTTCTTCCTTTGAGTCCCCTAAAAGCAACCCCCAAGTACTGTCCATCGACAATAAAACTTAGCGTCCCCTCATCCATGTCCAGGACCACCAAAAACGAGTCTGGGACGATAAAGGTTTCATCGGGTTCAAGAAAAGCTGGATAGGTCCTACTGGGCTGGTTCTTGCCATCGTGATAGAGTTTGTTGCGTCCCAGGTCCCAGCCCCAGGACTCGCTATTGTTTCCTACAAGTGCAGTGTATCCTACAGAATGCAGCGGGGCCTCGCCCGACGCCACGCCGACGACTGCATGGGTACCTCTCTGGCGCATGGCCCAGCTGATCTCCCACACGTGCAGTCCCCGCGTGTATCCCACTTGACCCCGGATGGCATCTGTACTCTGGGCAACAGGGTGCCGGTGAAATATGAGTTTATTGTCCTCTTTCACAAAAATGTTGAGCGACCGGTCATCGTTGTTCCAGGAGTGCTGGACTTGGACATCCTGCGAGGCTGTTGGCATGTCTAACAACATATCCAGACGGGAAGGTTTGGTGTAATCCAGGGCCTGCAGCTCTAGTTTGAGAGGCCGAAACGCAGGGTCCCGCATGTCCACAGTTTTAATGCCTCCCGGAACCTTCTGCCCCATGCTCTGGGTCGTTCTGACAGCACCTAGTTCCCCCTCCCGTCTCAAAGTGCAGCAAATGACAGAAATGGGAGCAGTCGGGGTCCACTCCTTCACCTGTGCACCTCCACCAATCAGGAGGCCAAGGCGACTGTTTTTGTCAGTAGTTGCCAGGAAACAAGGTCAAAGCAGCTGTGGGTTAAACTCACCTGGGGAGATAAAAGCAAGACACACAACAGTTAATGACTGCAACAAATCAATTTTCCTACTGTTGCTTTTCCACACCACAACGGAATAAAAACATGAAATGTATCTCAAATATAACTGGACATCTATACAAAAAAGGGAGTTAACAAAAATGAAAATTCAGTCATCATTTATTCACCCTCATGTCATTTGAAACCTTTGTTCTACGAAACAAAACCACGGAGACATTTCTCAAAATATCATTTGTGTCCATACAATGAAAGGCAATGTTGTCTGGTTACCAACAGTTTTTAAAATATCTAAATACAGATATTCAAAATATCAAAGTCACACAGGTTTGGAATGACAAGGGTGAATAAAAAAAAAAAAAGTACATTCTTGGGTGAATCTCTCCCTTCATGTGTGAACTACAACACACAAAAACAACCTAGAAAAAAAATTGCATCATTTATGCATTACACAAGCTGATGATTTTATACATGTCAGTAGAAAGCAGTTCATAGCAGTTTACACAAACCCTTACAATGTACAAAAAAAAGAAAGTGTTTATAACCATAAAAATAAAAGAATTTTATAGGGCCTTGCATCTAATGCTGTCACAATTATGAAATTTGGCTGATGATTAATTGTTTATTAAATAATTGCGATTAATTGTCTGTTTTAAGCCTTTGAAACATAACTATTAAAGACAATTAATATATTCAATGAAAAAAATACATAAGAAATGTGAACATTTTGTAAACAACTAATGTTATTTACTGTAGAGTGACCTTAACAGAGAAGACTCGAGTCTTGAGCACTAAAACTAGATATGAGGGTCTTGCTGTGTAGATGCAGCAAGTCTGGAAATCCAAAAAACACAAAGCTAATACAACTTAAATGATGGAGAAATGTCATTTGAATGTAACAGTAAGTGCACATCAAGAACAGTGGATGTAAAATGCAGCAGATACTGCAGATTACCCTTGTTTTCTAAGGATTCACAATAATTGTGGTTATCTGAAATAATTGCGACGTCAAATAACATTTTAGTGACAGCCCTACCTACATCTCCTATGGGGTGCGAGGAAAATCCATAGACTGACAAGATTTACTTGACCCCAAGATCAACAAATATCTTCCCTCACAATAAATCTCTCTCCACAAAAACAGCAGTGGTCTTAACTTTGCAAAAACTGAATCACTTTGTCAGTCACATGCTCAATGACTCCCTTGTATTTGCTGTATGTTCTTGCATTTACTGGCCCAAAGCTCTTCTCAGAGTCCCATTACATCACATGACAAGACAGAGGAGAACAACCTCTCGCTTTACCACAACCCGCTGCTGTCGACTGCATCACACAATGCCCTTTAAAAATAGGAAATAAAGGAGGGGAAAAGACAGGCCATTTCCTCTTTTAAGCTTGCCTAGCCTAAAGATAACAAAAAAGCAAAGTCTGGCTTTAAATAAATATACATATAATATATATATATATATATATATATATATATACACATACATTATACAGAGCAAAGTTGTTCTTACAAAGAACCGCAAATTCAGATTGGTGTTATTAGACCAGACAAGGTCAGATTGGATAAGAAAAAATTCATTAAAACGCAGAGAGACTAGACACAGTGTTTTGTGTGAAATCCCCTCCTAATGTCCTCCTGGTTTGTAATGCAATTCCTGCCTCCTAGATTACATCACTGTTAAATCTGATATTCAACAATTGGGCCAGCCAGGTATTAAAAAAAAAAAAAAAAATTACATGTCTGAAAAACACATCAAAAGTCTAATGTACAGCATGGAAATGAGCAAAATGGCTAACTGGTTCCAGGGTTTCAGAATGAGCGGCTGAAGGGGCCCAGAGGTAATTGAATTGTAGAGTTCATTAAGGAGCATTTCAGCTCTTTCTCTGATACAAGTAAACAACCTTTTCAAAGGGTCACGCCTCTCCATCACTGGCCCACCCGAGCCCGAGAAGCACCGAGAAGTGGGTGGCAAGTTTGTGAATGACAAACAATATAGTTTTCAATGGCTGTCCAACCTTTAGTAAGTAGGAAACATGTTAATTTGCAACACTCTTTATGCTCAGTGCAATTGAGCTGCGTGGCGGAGGACCAACCCAGGCAGTCTTTAACAGAGCTGTTAGGACTCTGTAACCATTCTGTAGCCATCACGTTGTTGTGCGATACACGGTAGAGAGGTGATGTCATTCTGCAGCATCATCTCTGCTCTTTGTCTGGTGGTTTTGCATGATGCTGTCTGGCGAGTCATATGGTGGTGAAACCATGATCTGTTTTTGTTTATCATCATTTCGACATTTATGAGCAAGGGCATTGCAGCTGGTTGGCCGTCTCTGCTCGATTGAAAATGCGGAGGGCTGATTGAAATGCGGAGGGGGCTCTGGGGATTTGTCAGGCCAGGGGAACACTGGAAGCTTTTGTCTTGACCATCAAGACCACATTTAATACTTATTCCAAACCTAGACTTTTCCTACCCTGTAAAATCAGTGACCTCCTAAAGTCCAACCTTTCCCCTACTTGGATTAAGGGTGACATTACAAGAAACCTGATGATGAGATATTGATATCTGGATCAAAACAACAATATTTTCACTCTATGTTTAGTGTGTAGATATTCACAACTGTGGTGCTTTGTACATTACGCTTTAAGCTCAGAGTTTGGAATCTGGTTGAACATGAATAATTGAGTGTGCCTTGACCTAATGCTACAGAACTTCATCTTGTCCTGTGATGAAAACAAAAACAGACAGATTATGGACAGTCTACGCACATACTCATTGCAAATTGACAGACAGCAAGCTGAAACTGGGACATTATCTTGGACAGGTTTTATTCATGAAACTGAGGCATCTGGCAGGCATCTGTGAGTGATGGGCAATACAGGACTGAGAAAGCTGATGACGACAAATCATGGTGTCAACCCAAATGCCACACAGATGCTCTATACAAATAGTGCAACGTAAAATACAACGTAAAGACGGCAAACAAATAGAACTAATTTATTAGAATGAAAAAACTTCCAGATTCTTTCTAGACATTTTTAAAAAGATTGTGCCATATGTAAACATATGTGATTTTTGAAGAATGTCATACAGGTTTGAAATGACGAGGGTAAATAAAGAGACTATTTTCAACTATTCCTTGAAGTGAACCTGAAACCTGCCCAATTACACAGGCTTCTTTAATGTCACCTTGCTAGAAGGTTGGGGTAGGTGATGACCAAAAACCTGTTTTCTAGTACTATGGTAGCAAAACATAATATAGTTATGTAGATAGAAACTCAAACCATGCCCACAACACAAATGTTGCATGTCTTTAGCTCCTACTTCTGGTCGGAATTTGTGTGTGTGTTCTCTTGATCTGTGCGTTTTTGTCTCCATGTCTAACATGCAGGAGCGCTGCATGAGTTAGCGACACCTACTTAAAAAAAAAAATAATCTGGTGCAGTCAACATTTTATATGGTATACCTTTAAACCACCCAGCCAAAGTATAATGGCTAAATTGTACAACATGGTTAATAAAAAAAAACAATCCTGTTATCTAACGCATCATTAATCAATTATAAAAAACACCTTTGAGATTCTCAATGGTTAATAAGGACTTTGAATAACTTAATCTATTCTCTACATTTTGAAAAACAGGTTCTCAAAACAGGCTGACAAACCTCAAGCAACAATAAGAAAGAGCATAAACTATGAATCTAAGGAGATGTATGTCTTCTTGAAGGGAGTGCCAACACGAACTGGACTCACCCAAGATTACAGCAATAATATTGCTCAGTTGTCTAACAGGGCTCTGTGGAGCTGACAGCTGTCTACACAGCAGTTATGAGAGAAGAGGAGCGCTCTGATCTATCGCTCACCCACTAGACAAGTTCAACAGCCTTGTGTGCCTACAGGCCAGGCCACAGCAGGTGCCATCATGCTGCAACACCCTTATGACAAGCTATAACAAATATATTCCACACGGTCTGATAGGAATCTCCTGAATGCGACTAACTCACACATACGTGTGTGTTTAAAGGAAGTGATAATGACAGACTCAAATTTAACTATAGCCACAACAGGCCAAAAGTGAAGCGATGCAATTCTTAGCTTGATGGTGGAAAGAGAACGCCTACCACTTTTTTATTGATTGTTCTCCCCAACTAAGTCCACATGTTAGAAGTCAAAGAGTATAGCCTATTCCTTCATACAACTCAAGCTGTAGTATCGCGGTCATTCGAGAGTGTCGTGTCAATGTTCATGCAGGTAACTGTACTATAGATTTCACAGGTTACATCCTAAACTCTGTCAACTGTGATATTTTATCCACCACAGTCTGTCCAGCTGGATTTACAGTTCTCACCTTACAGGTAAGAAGGTGAGGCTAAGATTCACATTATCAAGTCTTGCAACAAGATCTCTAAACAGCACAAGGAAGGAACTGCTTCACTTAAATTTGGTAGAATCGGTTCCTTTGCAAAAACAGCATAACTCTACACTTAGTATGTGAAAATTATAATGTCCTAAACTTTAGTATGCAAAAAGCAGTTTGTAAGGAATATGGTCTATCTAGGTTGTGTCTAGAACAGATACAGCTAGTATGCATCAGGTAGATACCTTTAACAAAACCTGGGTAAATTATTTTTATAATAGGTGCATGTCAGCTCACGTAACAACATAAGGATGTAATATGTTAATGTACTCATGTACTGTTCCAGTACACGATTCCACACACAGGGTAGGTGAACAAAGCATGCAGGAACACATACTGTAAGGAATAAATCATTACGACACACCTGTTGCGGTTACTCTAAGACAAGATTTTTGATGACATCCCTCTTCTCCTCTCCCTATGTCAGAGATAACACCATGCCAGCTGCTATGGTATATTAAAATGAGCTACTACTCTCATGTTAAAATAAAATCAATTTTATTAAGACAAATTAATAAAGTTAACAGTGACAAGTAGTACATTCTTCTGAGCCGAACAACTGAAAACGTGATACTGTAATGCAAAACAGTCACACACTCAACTGCAGAAATTATAAGACATGAAACTACTCAAATCAGCATGACTAACACAGATTTCGAATAGCTTAGCATTCATTAGTTTACAGTTACTGCGGTGTCAAAGACTGCTGTATTGTAATCCCCATGAGTTATTTCACTAATTCAGCAAAGTTACGCAAGCAAATAAAACGCTCGGTTTGACAAAGCCAATAGAACAACAGGAGAGCATGAGGTTCGAAGGGTCTTAAAATGATCCTAATGGACACTCATTCAACAGAGTACACGACAAGTTTCGCGCTGCATCAATAACAACATAGCACAAGCGATTCATATGACCTCAATTGCCCTTGAATACAATTTTAAATAGGTCCATAACAAAATGCTTTAACAAAAAGTTGAATCTGGTCTCCTAAAGCATGGGATTTAAACCAGATAAATATGTGCAGACTCCAAACAGCACAAACCAGAGGACTTTGTAAGTTCATGCAAGAGAGAGCAATAGATAGCTTAACTAAACCTGTGATCTGAAGCACATGGAAAAAGCTTCTTGGGAATGTTACAGGAAGGCTGTGCTAGTAACCAGAGAGAAAGACACAACATTTATTTAACAAACATCACTAGGAACAAAATGTAGTAATACAGTCAGACATGTGGCAAACCAGTTTTAGTCCTCACATAATTGATCATTTTACCTCCTTCAAGACCCTGCACCAACAACATTGGCAACATTCAGTCATGCCAGCACAAAAAGTGAATAAAAATGTACTATTAAATTTTTATTAAAAAACTATTAAATAAACTACTAAGTAAATTACAACAAAGCCACATTGTAATTTATTTTAATATACAGTATCTGTTAAATGTTATTAAAATAATTATACTATTAAAGCAATTATAATACATTTTTAAAAAGCTCAAAAAATGAAATGAACCACTCATCAACCAGTTTAACTGCTAAACTTCAGACTTACAAAGGTCTTCACACCGCTTACAAGTACATGTTTTATCAGAAGGTGACTTTTCAACACAGCACTAAACACCCGAACATGATGTTTTAAAGATCTACATAATAGGGATGGGCGATATGGCCCTTGAACGTCATCACAATATTTTCTGGTATTTATTGCGATAACGATACAAATTACTATATACATATAACACCATTCACCACTGTTTTTGACTACAAGTGATAGTAGCTCCATGTAGTCTAGACTAGAGCAGGGGTAGGCAACGTCGGTCCTGGAGTGCCGCTGTCTTGCAAATTTTAGCTCCAACTTTGGAAAAAAACCTCACTTGTCTGTAGCTTTGGTAATTCTGATGACACTGATGAGCTTGTTCAGGTGTGTTTGATTAAGGTTGGAGCTAAAATCTGCAGGGCAGCGGCACTCCAGGACCGCTGTTGCCTACCCCTGGTCTAGAGCCTCAAAAACACAAACAGCGATCAAAAAGTCAAACGTACCCCAAATCAAATAAATATAATGGTAACGTACAACTTTCAAAAGATTGCAGTATAAAAAGAATGAAAAGGACTTACTCTATATATACGCTATAAATGTTATGCCTAAACTGTATATACTGATGGGTGGAAACGATCGCATCACAATGTCAATCTCTCTCCTGAACTGTGTGAACCTCCTCCTCACAGAAACATATAGACCGTTTCATCAGACGCACACGCTCACCTGACCCCCAGTTATCTTCCGGGTTTGTGTCTATTAATATAACTATATAATTTGTTAATATAAATTAATATTATAATTTTATTGTATAATAATTGTATTCAATAAACATCTAACGAATGTTTAAATAAAGACTTTTAACCAAACTAAATGCTGTTGTATTTTATTGTATATCCCAAAAGATAAGATATCGCCCATCCCTACTACATAACTTCCTATTTAAAACCACCCTCATGTCACATAAAACCAGTATGACTCTCTCTTCTTCAAAAGATTTTGAGAAATGTCTATGTGGTTTTGTGTCCATACAATGGAAGTCAACGGGGGCCAATGTTGTTTGGTTACCAGTATTCTTTAAAATATCTTTTGTGTTCTGCAGAAGAAAGAAAATCATACAGGTGTGGAATGACATGTGTTGGGTTAATATCACAGTTGACAGGTGAGTAAATAAAGAATTCTCATTTTTGGGTGAACTGTCCCTTTAAATACATCAACACCCGACTAATCTGACAAACACATTGTGGGCCCTAACAAAACACTCAATGAATCGAATCAATAAAAACCTACCAAAGAAGTTAGTCAAGTTTAGCTTGTTATAATAAAATATGGCAAGCTGATATAAGTCACCATTGACGTTACAAAAATCAATTTAAGAAAACCGTTCCTGGAAACATCACGCAGCAGATTCACTACAGCGGAGTCACAATCTAGCAATTCACGCTAACCTGTTACTCTAGCCAATGCTAACTAGTCACGGGACAACAGGCTAGTATTACAAACAAGAGCTGTTAAGCGACGATACGGATCGTCATGTTGTTTGTGTATAAAGACGGTTTAACAAAAAGCCTCCACGCCTAAACGTTAATGCTCCAGGTGTTAAACCGAAAGTAAAGCGTTTGTCTGAAGCAAATGTCTTACTGTCGTAAAGTACAACTACAAACCTCAAATGTAACCACAATTTTCACGTAGATGCTTAAAACTAACGCGTGCATCGAGCTTAATGCGGCCTTTTGTACAAATATAACGTTACCCAATGGGTTAAAACCCACTAACGTTACAGTGAGAGAGATTACAATCTCAATACTGCTTAGATTAAACTGGCTGAAAATGACCACAAAACACCTTCGTTGGTTTAAATAATGTCAATAATGGTTCAAAAAAATGCTTATATAGCCCTAATTTCGTTTACAACCCCAGGAAGTGGTTCTTGTTTGGTGCACGCTTATGAATTATTTACATTGAGACGCACGGAGAAACGCGTGCACATTTCAGTTCCTGCTTTATAACTTTGAACACCTCGACAAACGTTAACGTTAGATGTTTGCTTTTAAGAAACCCTGAAGGGAAAAAACGCGTTGTGAACACACACACCGACTTGACAAAAGACAGACATATTTTATTAAACGGTAAGAAATTGAAAGCGTACCTGCAACTGATACACGCCGGAAAATAAACCATGGGCGAAGGAGTGGAGCGAGTCTCTTTCAGTCGATATTCCCGTGCAAATCCATGTCTATATTCTCTTCGTGTCTTGTTAGCATAGGCTTGTATTGAGTGAAATGATGGCTGCTACAGCGACAGAAACATCTCTCCTGTCACGTGGTCAAATAGCTCCCAGCTGCTGCTGAACGTCCCTCCCAAATGAGCTGAGCTGTTGTTGTTTAGCTCATTTCCCCTGATAAATCCTGCTAATTGTGGACTAACATAATGATAATAAGCAATCTGTATGTGCATGTCGGATATGTACTTGGGAGCTATAGTAGCCTACTCTTTATAATTTTTTATCACTTTTGGTGATATTAATACTTAGAATGACAAAGCTCGTTTTATTTTTTATCTGCTCTCTGTCATATGAGTGTATTTTGTGCATACCCTTACGAAACAAAACCTATAGGCTACTGGAAAATGCAATTTATTAAACAATATATTTCCATATATTGGAACCAAGGGCTTATATTTTTAAATATATAAAAAGCAGCAATTATGTAGCCTATGCAGTATTCAATATATTGTAACATTGTAATACATTAACAATGTATTGTTCTATACATGTTCAAATATATATTCAATTATTTAATATTGCCTGCTGTAGCCTATAGGAACGCAAGAGGCAATGTGGTTGTATATTGTATCTTTCTTTGTACTTGCAAGATACAAAGAAATGTGCATGTGATATTTTGTGGTGCTTTAAAATGATAGTTAACCCAAAAATGAAAATTCTGTCATCATTTACTTACTCACCCTCTTGTGATCATTTTCAATCCTGACTGTAACCAGAATCGACATTGAGGGGCTATTTTAGTTAGAACAGTGGTTGTTTCATATGGGTTTGTTAGATGTCAGATTCTTAAACTTTAACATTATTCCACCCCCACACACACATGTTCACATTGAACATTTGTTACCCTCTTTGTTTCAGTTACAGTAATACATGCTTTCGTTTTTACTTTCAGTCTGATTGCACTCCGACCCTAACTGTTGCAATCTTTTCAATGGTGAGTACATTTCCATGCTTGAAGACACTGATTCATGTGGCTACTTTCTTTATGACTCAACAGACAGCGAGGCACCTTGGCAACTCTTACTGTCTGGAGCCAGTGCGCTCCTCTGTAGACCATACACAATATTCTCTTCGACCCATCTCTTTGGTTGCAAGTGTCTATCCATCATTTTTTGATTGGTATAGGGGTGGATTTGATATTCAGCTTAAAGAAATAGTTCACTCTAAAATCAGAAATTCTATTGTCATGCGCCTTTAAACATAGAAAGTTTTAAGAATGTTGATGCAGCTCTTTTACTCATACAATGAAAGTGGATGGGGACTGAGGCTGTCACCAGCATTCTGCCTAACATCTTTTTGTGTTTCACAAAAGAAAGTAGGTCATAAAGGTTTGAAAAACATAATGTTAAGTAAATTATGCCTTTTAGGTAAAACTGTCTCTTTATTTGCTTAACATTGCTGGAGTTTTCGCCTTCGGGAGTTGTGAAATGTGAAAGTGTTTTACTGTCCCCTTGTGTTCAATCTAGTTACTCACATATCCAAATTTACAGTGAAATGCCACAAAACTGCCACTCAACAAAAAGATTTATAAAGATCTTACAAAGACCTTTGTTTGTAATAGTCATTTGGGTATTTGTCTGTCACTGGTTAACTTAAAGGGACACTCCACCCAAAAATGAACATTCTGTCATTTACCTCTTTGTTCTAAACCTGTATACATTTATTTTACTGCTAAACACAAAGGAAGATATTTGGAAGAATGCTTGTTACCAAACAGATCTTATCCCCCATTGACTCTCATATAGTATTTATTTTTCCTACTATGGCAGTAAATGGGGGATAAGATCTGTTTGGTTGCTGACATTCTTCCAAATATATTTCTTTGTGTTCAGCAGAAAAAAATACATTTATACAGGTTTGGAACAACTTTAGGGTGAATGATAACAGAATTTTCATTTTTCAGTGTCCCTTTAAGCTTTCTTTCTCAACAGTTTAATAGTTTTAGAAACCCGTTTTTCTTGTATGGAACACAGAATATAGCAGAAAGTTTAGCAGAATTTCTCAGTTGCTTTTTTTCATTCAATAAAAGTGGATGGGGACCAGAGTTTAGTTTAGCTACTGTTCAGATGAAATTGCAGTTTTTGTGTTAAACATCCAAAATAACTTTTGTGAGTCATTAAGTAGTCACATTAAGTAGGTTGAATAATGCCAACCAAAGCTGCAAAAACATCAACTGTTTTATTTAGTCATACATTTATCAAGAGCCTCCGGTACCTTGGCTCTTGAAAATAAAAACATATTTATCTTGGCTCATTCTTTTCAGCTCATAAACTAGACAAATATAATACACAGTTGTACTTTCTAACTGTGGTGGATGAAGTTTTTGTGATCTAAGAATAATGTTGCCAGCTGTTAAAGGGAGTTTCCTTTAAAATATTGAGCAGATTGTTGCTTAGAGGAGCAAAACAAAAAGAAACAAAGTGAATTCCAGTAGATTAACAATGATTTGTACATGGTAAAAATGAAATCCAAAATGAAATTTTACATGTCAGTGATTCAGTTTTTGCATAGCAAATTCTCTTGGGTCTTGAAAGCCACTTTAGAAGTTTAACACCAGATAAATTGTATATGTTTCACCGTAGACTAATTCCCTTTTCACCAGCACACACACAAATGTGCTCTTGGCTCTGTGTTCCTCACCTGCTGTGTTTCCTCAGCAGAGCACCAAACAGCTCTACACAAGAACCTTATTCTTTTTAGGAACTGGAAGTGGGCTTACGGAATGCAAGCATGAGTAGTGTGTCTTAAGGAAAAGGAAATTTACTGTGAGCTAATCCTACAGTCACACAACTCTCTGACACATGAATCATTCTTTCTGCAGGATGGACACATTTTCTCAAGCATAAATTCTGTTTATTTTATGTGGAAGGCATTTTAGTCAAGTGATCCTAAACTTTGCAGTCAACATGCTTACATTTGCTCTGTATGGACATATTAATTTACCTTGTATCTCAAAAGAATACAGTTGTTTTCCATGTAGTTATTAGCTTTATGTCACCTTGAGTCAATAAAGCATTAAAATCTGTTGTATTGGAAGGTTATGTAAAGTTGCGAAAGCTTTTCTTGTGTGGTTGTGAACCGGGTAAGAGAGATCATTTACTGTGATACTTTCAGATCAAAAAGAGAAAAGCTCTTTTCTGCCACCTTGTGTTTAATGTTGCATGGTACAACAGCAGGAAAACGATAGATTTCCAAAATTCTCAAGTCCAATGGAAATATGAAGGTTAAACCTAAAGAATACAGAATAAATGTGTTTTAGTTATTCAGTTCAGCTTATATGAAAACATTTGCGACCTGCTCCATCGTTCGAGTCCTTAAACTAAAAGGGAATGTCTGTCTAATGATACAATTATTATATTTAAATTATAAACTGCTGTAAATAATTTAAACATTGACCGAGACGTTTTTAATTCAGTGCATAAAACTCAAAGTCAAAGAGTCAAAAAAATGGAGCAGGTCCCGATGATGAATAGATGGATTCAATCTTGTTCTTCAGATTGAGAACAACGTTATGTAGAAATACAGAGACATTTTGCTTAGTGCTGAATTAGTTTTAAATCATTTGTTTTTTGTTGGCTCCAAAAATGCCCCCCCACGCCGTTTGATTTGAAATAAAAGCATCTGCTAAATGAATAAATGTAAATAATAGCCTACATTAAAGTAAATTTGATGAATGATTTACAAAATTGCATTCAATATAATCTAAACAATAAGACATTCATGTACAAGTTGCCATATGCTGATCAAACTTCCACTTTCCTTCAGAAGACAATTTTTAAAGAATACTTTTCATGATTCGACATACTTGATTTCGCTTATTTGTCAGTCATCCTTTATCATGAAATGAAAGGTGCTGTAGTTTTGAAGGTTATATGGCTCACTTTACACCGATGGCCAAGAGAGAGAAAGAGAGAGAGAGAGAGAGAGAGAGAGAGAGAGAGAGAGAGATTGTCCTGAATTAAATTACCCAGCACTCAGCTGTCTCTCAGTGAAATTCACATTTTCCTGTGCAGTGCTAGCACAATATGCTGAAGATGCTGATTACTGCCGGCGAGCGCGCAGACGCTGCTGCGCACGGGCCGCTTACACCTCCTCTTTTTCGCCAACCTTTTAAAACCTGTAATTTCAGGGTAATCAATACTGAGTCCCAGCAGGCAACCAGCAAATCACTCGCTCTCTAAAGCAGAGCATGTGTGTCTGACAGCGGCTTTGACAGCCTACAGTAAACTATCAACCCAGGACCAAAGAGAACGATTGCACCATAGTGTCATTTGTTTTGTGCAGTAAGAGGCTTCTCTCTGCAGAATGCACTTCAAGGGTTCTGTACTGCATAACCGCATTAACTGAGTTTAATGAACCTGATTTTGTTTATTAAATGACAAGGTAAAATAAGCAAATAAATATAATCGGAAACAAAATAAATAAATGAATTGTTTTTTTCTTTTCTTTTTTTTAATCTTTTCTTAATTTGTATTTTTTTGTTTTGTTTTAGTAAAAACATCATTAAAACAAGACAATTTGCGTTATAATTTTTTGCCTTGTTTCCTTGAAGCTTCATACATTGTTGTAAGAAAACAAAGAAATTAAGAAATTTCAATTCTTAATTCAATGTTTAGATGAATAGATTTTTCTACTAGAAAATAAGAAAAATCAACTAACGATTAAGAAATGATGGTAACACTTTACAGTAAAGTTGTATTTGTTAACATTACATGTATTAGCTAATATTAACTTACAATAAACAAAGTTTTAATCTTTGTTAATGTAGCTAATGTCAATACAGTTATTCGTGTTAGTTTATGGTGCAATAACTAGCCTATATGTGAATAGTTACAATGTTAAATGTATCAGTAAATGCTAAAATAAACATGAACTAAGATTAATAAAGGCTTTTTGCATTAATGTTGACAAATAAAATCATATTGTAATGATTAAATGATTAAGAAAATGTTTTGCCATGTAATTTTTCTTCTCTGTGATGGAATTAGAGGTTAAAACCATGTTATCCTTGAAAGCGAGGACAAAGTTCTCCAGTAATGCGTAGAGATGGTGCTCAGTGCTGCATTGTGGAGGTAATTATGTGTGGTGGGACTGCTCGCCCAAAGCAGATACCTGAGCTTTAGGCTAAAGCAAGTACAGCACTGCAGCTGAAAGTGTGTGTGTGTGTGTGTGTGCGTCGATGTGCATGCGATGGGACAGTTGTATGTGCTGCATGAAGCGCAGCAGTACCGGTCACAGGCACGTGGGCTCTGGGACGTGCTGCAGTGGAGGCATCCCCCTCAGTTCAGATCGCAGCTCATTTGTCAAAGTGCCTGCAGGACCTGAATGCTGCATTGCTGCTGAGAGAGAAAGGCAGTCAGCTTTTTACCACGGTTGGGGGTGGAGGATAACAGGAAGGCCCTGGCCAGGCAGCATGCGTTGAGCAGTCTCCCTGCTTGTACAGTAGGCAGTGGACACAAAATTTGTGGCGCTCGTGTGAAGGTCACTATGCCATACAAAAGTATGTTACAGCAAATATTCTGTGCACAAGATATAGCAATACCATCATTTCTTTTTTTTCATGTCAAAGATATGACAAAAAAAATCTCTTATCTCTTATTTCTCAACCCCAATTTTTCTCATCTCTGTATCTGGCTTATCTCTTTATCCCCATATCAGCAGATTGAAGGCCTGCTTAAAGCATGTCTTTAGTACCACTGCCAATAAGGATTAGTTTAAGAGCAGCTCTGTGGATACAGTCCCAGGTGCAAGTGTGCTGATCAGCTCAGCTTCTGTGTTTTCTCTATACAGCAGCTGGAGCAGGTGCCAAGTGTGTGGTGCAATCTACAGTCCAACGTCCTTTTAAAAACATTTCTGTAACAGACAAACAAAACCTTTTTTATCGTCTTTAAAACAAACAAAATGACGTAGACCAACAATTAGCCACACAGCAATAGGTGGAAATCAAAGTGAGTATTATATTCTTTTTAAGTAGCCTACTGTTGCATGCATGCTTTTATGTGCTATCACATATCACCTCCATCTGGAATAATTAGGTCATGGCTTTCCCAAAACTCTTTTTGACTTTCTTTCATTAGTAGCCGAACACAAGAGACCGTTTGCATCATTCACCATTGAATTGTATTGCTATGACCAGATTGAACAAAACAGAAATATGTACGGATAACTTGAACCCCTTAACATGCACAAGGCATGGGCTCATGGAAAAGGCATTTTTTTATTGTGTCTGCATTTGTATTTCCTTTGTTTTACATTATTATTCACAAACTAAGCATCATTTGAAACCTAAAACCTTTTAAAAGGTTTAAATATAGGGGTGCTTATGTAAGTCAAATTTGTTTTGCATCACCAGGCAGGTTAGCAATATAAACCCTTCCCTTATTATTTTAAAATGCCACATAATGGAATAATAAAATACAAATCTCACAAGTTATGATTTTAATTAAATATGTTAAATGTATTTTTCTAAATGCACCATAAAGCAATGCATTTTTCTGAAATGTTAAATCTGTAAGTATCTGTAATGCCTCATGCATTATGACTGACACATTTCCCTTAAAAATTAAAATGTAGCCTACTTACTGTGGCACATTTATGCAAATCTATTCTTTACAGGTCATTCTGGGCAATACCGCACTGTCCCTTTAAGTATTGTACTGCAAAGTGTTCTCCCTTGATATGTTCCGCAAAGCAGCAGATCTGTCCTGAGCTTCTTTGCAGTACTAAACCAGAATGTATGCCCATGTTATCTTCTTGAATCTTATTCATTCTCATTTATTAAACTACAAAACATTATTGTAGTTTAAGTATAAGTTGTTTTACTGTATGTGGTATTATAATAGCATGTTTTGCATATGACCTGCTTTGTGATTGTGACAGAGTTCATTTGTGCAAAGCTGCATCAGCCCCGAGGCCCCTGGAGGACTGAATAAAGGTCAAAGGAGCCCCTTTAAATGCTTTTACCATCTCACGCAGATCTGAGAAATTAATGATGAGTCAGGATGAATTGAATTTTTACTCTTACGACTGACGCATGTAGATACATTTACGTTTTAAGTATGAATAGAGTTCCCTTCAAATATATCAAATTAATAGTCAAAGCAATTCCTCTCAGAGAAAGAACTAGAAAAGAAAGAAAGAAAGACATTCTCATTGAAAATCTAATTTAAAATGTACACAACATGTTTTTTTATTCTAATTTCACTTTACAGTTTCTCGTATTTTTACACAACGCAACCTCAGCATTTTCCTTCTCTTCATGTTCTCATTCATTGACCGCTGTAGAATATGATCTGGCAGAGGTCTTCCTGCTATTCCCCAGCTGTCCTGTAGAGGGAGTGAGAATGTTGTGTGACTGCTCATGTGAGCATCTGCACAGGCTGCTGTGTGATGCTGTTCTACTTAGGTCAGCACATACGTAATTATCATTGACATCCATGCATATTGTTGACGAATTGACATGCATGCATATGTATGCATCTATGGATCAAGTAAGCTGCTTTGTAGACATGCATTGAACTCCATCTCCATACACATTAAACACCGACTGTGCGAAAAGTGCTGAAACGCAATTATAACTGGAAAAAGCCGCAGCGAGAAATGCGAGTGAATTGAGTAATGACTCTTCTCGCAGTGACTACGTGAAAAATAGCAACGTGTTTATCTTCACTAGTTTACCCTTTGCTTTATACAGCTCATGCGTCAGGCTAATTTGAGCATGTAATATCAACTTTAAAAATCAATGTACTGCCTAGCAGATCTAATGAGAGGCATTAAACGACTGACTCGTGGAGTGTTTCGGTGTAACGCCCCAAAAACACAGTAAACGGGTGGAATGCGAAATATTTTGCTGTGGAAATTAAAACTCCCCCAGCTGAACCCTGGTCAGCTATTTGGACTTTGCTCCAAACATTCCGAGATCCTGATTGGCTAGAATTAGGCATGAACTATATGATTGAAGCTTTGACGGCTCAAAGGGTCAGACTTAATTTTGTGGCATGAAGCAGTCACATATTAAGTCCACCCATCGCGGGGGAGGTCAATCCATCATTAAGCCGGTTATCATGCCGACGACTGCAGGCCGCCATTCTTCACCGCACACATGACTCTGACACCATAACAATCCGCTCCAGCCGTCCACCTCCTCAAACACGGCAAATTAACATGTTGTCATTATGTTTTCTCCAAGTCAGCGTCTCTCTGGACATTGAGAAAGGCCACGTGTTTCAGACATTTTTGCCGCAGACTTTCAAGCAATTACAAACTGGTTTTACCCTGCGCAAAGTCATTGTTTTAGAGTCTTGTTTTTAGTTCAATTATGCTACAAACAAGCGCACATCACCAGAGAAGCAAAAGTGCAGAAGAAAATAAATGAATAGTTAAATCAAAAACGACTTTTAAACTATACATTTACTGAATGTAGGCTAAATCACTGTAAAAAAAATAGTTAAACTTAAAAATTTTACTAATTTGCATCAGATTCATTAACTAATATTATTAACTAATATGTTGAAGTTGAATTGACTTAAAATTTTAAGGTAACAAGGTCACTTATTTTTTAATTGAAACAAAAAATACTTTTTTACATTGTGTAAATAATACACACATTATAATATTGTTAATAATATACTTCAATTAAACAATTGACACTTTCTGACAACCCAACTATTTTAGTTAAGTTTAATAAATATGCATTACATAGAGAACATTTGCAACTATACCATCTATTTTAGTACTATATTGTATTTATTTATTTACTATTAAAGTATAACATGTTAAAGTGCTTCATCAAATAAATAAAATAAAATAAAAAATAAAATAAAATAAAAAACAAGATTGGGGTTGTTTCAAATCCTTTTATTTTATGAAAAGTAAGCAGCAAAATGATAGTGTAAGAAAAGTTATGCAGGTTCAGAACAACCTGACTTTGGTTACAGAATATTTTTGATTGAAATATTTCTTTAAACCTTTTTTTAGAAAATGTGTCTGGATTTTAAATATATTTTGTCTGTCTGCACTAACAGATTGATTTATCTTTTTAAAACAAGTGAAAAATGTCTTGCATGGATGATACATTATCTGTAAACAAGTCTTAATATTTTTTGCCTTTTGCTTCTGAACCAAATGTTATAATATTTTAAGAATGTGTGTTTATTTTTTTATTGGAAAACAAATATACTGGGTAAAAATTACACTTTGCAGTGTAGGCTTGTTTGCAGAAGTACAGTAATAAACCTGTTTTTTTTTTTTAGTAGATCGTTGCAGTTCTACTTTTTTCTTGACAAAGATTTAAGATTAAATTCCCTATTTCTCACACATGCTTATCTAAGCTGTTTCCTCAGCTCATGCATGAAGGTGCGTAGCAGTTATAGCCTGCGTAAGATCTGCTGCAGTTTGAAGCCTATGGAGATATCTGCCCTGTTTTAAAAAATCATGCTTTTACTAACTCTGTCAATGAATGAATCCATTCAGCTGGTTGTGAGAGGTAAACATTGGTTGAATAAGACCGGGAGAGGTAAGCCTTTGGTTGAAGCTGTAGTAACACTCTGCTGGAGGACAGCTGGTTCTGTCACAGTAAAGTGGGAGCTATAGTAAACAGATGGGGGTTTTGGTTTGACTTTCAATCTGTCTGGAGAACACCTGAAAGTTTGTGGAGATGCATATTAACCTCTGTGATCTAATAGTACAGTAAGCCAAATGCATATTTGTTGGAGTAATACAGACCCCTGACCACACAGAAGTGTGGACTGCCAAGAATGGGTTTAATATAAAACTCATCCAACCAATTTTCTCTCTATCCGTGAAATGTAGAGGAGGCTGAAGGTGGACTCACGATTTGGTTTGAGCATGTGAAATATACTTTGCATTAAATAATCGAAACAGGATATGATGTCATGCTTTAGAGCATTTTATTCTTTGCATTGAGCCAAGGGGTCAATTTGTGGCATGCTATGTTGTTAAAAATCTTATATGTTTACCAAAGCTTTATTTATTTATTGCATGTCCTTCATTTGCACGTATAGAAATAAAAGTAATATTTGGACATATGGAAGTAATGCAGTGCATTTAGAATGTAATCACGCTTTCCTTGACAATAGAACCCTTGACCCAGGTGTTGCTAGCATCATGTTTGTTTTACATACTGTAAACTCATTTACCAACCTCGTGGTTTCTGACTGAAAGCATGCTGGTGATGAGATGCTTTCGTGGGTATCATCCCAGAGACGTGCAGGGGCGGAAGGGGAGACTCTGACAGCTGACTCAGATCGTCAGGTGAGGTGTGGGGTAATTTGATCAGCCATGTAAACGGGCCCTTCACTCATGTTTTTTTTATCAATGGGATGCCATTACCCAAATGTACTTCTCATGAAGGAGATGCTGGTAAAGGAATTTTTCTCTCTGTCAAAGTCAGCACAGAATTCTCATTGGAAAGACACAGAGCACCAGTGAACAGAATGCAGAGATGTTTGTGTGTAGTGGTCAACCAATATGGGATTTTTAGTGCCTGATGCCAATGGCACTTTCTAGAGAGCAGAGTGGCAGATATAATGTATAAAACAATTAAATTTTAATTGATATTTTTGTTTATTGTTTCGATGTATTCACTTTTTTAATATATAGGCTAGGTTTCAAAGTAACAACATAAACAAATGTTACTGCCCATGCAAGATTTTGTGGCCCAAACGTAACACATCCACAAAGAACAGAGTCCCTGCAGATTATTTCAGATACCTGAAAGCTGAAATTCTGAGCTTTACATAGATACCAAACTTGAGTGGGTAATTCTCAAAGAGCGGCAGCAGCGAGTGAAGGATGTAGACGTGTCTCCACACATTTTTGTTTTAGCGATTTTGCTGCATCCACTCACAAAAATAAAGTTTTGATATATTTACAGTAGGAAATTTACAAAATATCTTCATGGAACATGATCTTTAGTTATGCTAATGGTTTTTGACATAAAAGAAAAATCGATCATTTTAACCCCACAATGTATTTTTGGATATTACTAAAAAAGTTTTTGTGCTATAAGACTGGTTTTGTGATCCAGGGTCACAAATGGTCTGATAAACAGCCTTGACAATATCTTGTCCACTGTGGAATCACCAGGCGTAATCATCCAAGCTTTTCGGCCATGATACTGAAGAGCTGGAACAAAATAAATCATTTGAATGGCTCTGTGAGAGTGTATGAAACACAATTTTAGCCCCAAAAAGCATCTGGAATTAAACATGTTTCATTTTAATACCATCCCCTACTCCCCAAAGTATGATGCTGCGTTTGTAGGGCCTCAATGATTTGCAGAACAAAGTGGAAAGTGCATTCGCAGTCACACAGATGTGCGAGATCAGCACGGAGCTCTTGCGCGATCGTTCTCTGTTCCACTGGGCAATCTCACAGGTCACCAATCGATATGGTTATGATGACCTCTGCCATTTCTACAAAGACCCCTCACTGCATGGTGCATCCGTTTATATGATCCAGAGGTCACGGTCCTGACAACTGCAGTCTGAAATCGTGCATTTCCCATTTTGTATTATACAAAAAAATGTCACTTTTTGCGGCTGGTTTTGGTACAACATAGGAGGCGCTAGTCATAGTAAAAGGTGTTCAGCTCGAATCGCTGTTCTTTATGAGGGGGGAAAAAACCCACTGCTGGGTTGCAGCTCCAGCTTTGCTGATGCAAAGAGTTGAGATTGATTTACTGTTCACGCACGGAGAGGGCCGGACCTCTCAATACAACCTCTCTTACAAGTTACGGTAATGTCAGATCTTGTGATGCGTAAGGATTTAGAGCGTACGGTGGAGGACCCTTCTGAATGGAACATGATGCAAGTTTCAATCATCTTGATTGTCAAAATGCTTCGTGGTCTTCCTCTGTCCAATATAATGTTGCACACCGCTGGTAATGTATCTCTTTCACTCCCAGACAGTTGACCTGCCGATTGCAATGGAAGCAATGATACACCTCAAACAGCGACAGATCTTGTTTCTTAAGATCCTGGTTGACAACGGTTTCAGATGGCTGTATTTCTTTTGTCCTTTCTCACCGTTAGTATGAACATTTTCTTACTTCGCGGTCTGGAGCTGCCTTTTAGATTTTATGCGACACTGAGAAATATTCCGAGAGAAAAATCACAAAAAAGAGTTGGCGTTTTTTTAGACAGCAATGAAGATGCAAAGTTGACTTGCTTAAAGGGAACGTTCACACAACATCATTTACTCACCTTCTTGTCATTTCAAGCCTGTATGACTTTCTTTCTTCTGCAGAACACAAATAATGATATTTTGAAGAATGTTGGTTATCAAACAACGGCAGTATTCATTCAATAGAAGGCAATGTTCGGTTACCAACATTTTTCAAAATATCTTCTTTGTGTTCTGCACAGGTTATATGGGTATATATGGGTATAAAATGACAAGAAGGTGAGTAAATGATGACAGAATTCAAATTTTTGGGTGAACTATTCCTCAGAACATCTCAAACAGCCTTATACTCCTACGGACATTTCAGGAATTGTCAAATTTATGTCTTTTTATTTTTAGGAATCTTAGGCAAAATATTAGATCGATACTTCAAGTCTACAGTAAAGTTCATATAACTGAGAACGTAATGTAGTCTTATGTTTTTTTATATCTTAAAGCACAACCTCTGAACAATGTTTTCGTATCCCTTCATTCAACTGATCATTTTAATATCTACCTAACCTCTCTCACATAGAAGTAGCCTCATTAGGTGTAAGCCAGTGTCACCCGTGAAGATGGATGTCTCTGCACAACGAGTAGCACACTTTAGTTTCAAAAAGGGTCACCCCTTTAATCCGAAGGAATTGAGGTAGATAGATTTGAACCCCCCCTTCTTCTTCTTAGAGGAATGCCTTGGCCAGCTGCTGGGGGGGAGGATGGGGGGTTGTCACAGTGACTGTGGGGGTGGCGACGAGGTGTACACTGACCCTGGAGGTTGCGTTCCCCTTTAAAAGTCACGGCACACTCGGATACGCAGGGCTCATGCAGGAGCTGCTGCGGCAGTGGAGAACACTGCTGAGCGGTGCAGTTTGTGCTGCCAGTGAGCGCGCAGAGAGGAGGAGGGGGAGAGAGAGATAGAAAGAGGGAGAGCGAGGGCGAGCGAGCAGTAGAATGAGACGCGGAGAGAGAGCGAACAATGTCATTCCATTCGGCAGCAATGCTGCAGTCAACTTTACGCCACGGGAGGAGAAGACACAGCAGGTTGTGCATCCCGAGAAGAGGAAGCTGAGTGAGTATGTGGAAGTTTGTCTTTCTCTACAGGGCTAGAGCGCGGATGGGGAACTTTTCGCCCGTCCGTGCGGGGGTTCAGACCGTGGGGGTGTTTGTGTTGTTTTAGATGTGGGTGGAAGAATTATTTGCTCACCTGCAGGGTTAAGTCTTAAAGGAGCCCCGCTTCTTTGACCTACATGATGCATGCTCTTCTGTATTCTTCTGCTGCGCTGACAGGGGGCCGATGCCGGCCGGTCTTCCCGTGTGTAACTTAGCACTGTAACACGCAGGGTTTGTGCGCGGCAGATGCGTGTGGGCTTCCATCCACTTAGCAGAGGAAGGAAAAGACGTACGAGCCTGAATTAGTATCTCTAAGACGCCTACAGGCATAAATAAAAGATGTAGGCCAGACGTATTCGGCTGCGGGGACAGGTGTCCCTCACAGACTACTTTCCATGCGTTGTGTCGGCGCTGCAGTCCCGTACGCTGGGAAGAGAAAGAGTTAAAGCTCTTGCAGCAGATGGGAAAGTGGAAGTCACATTTTAGGACGGCCCGGGAGGCCAGGGCGGCGCGTGAGTGCGTCAGCTACGACTGTCACCGCCACTCTTAGAGAACTCGGGCAGAAGATTTTGACAGACAGGTGCATGAGGGTCTCAAGAACCAGTGTGTTAGTGAAAGTAAGCTTGTGGGTTTGATTTGTAATTCTGATTAAGTGCGGAGATTGTTTCATACTCTCGGTGGGACGTTGCAGCACTTTTGCTAACTGTCCCAAACAGGAAAGAGAGGGAGTGAGGTAGAGAGAAGCAGCGGGGGTAATCCATAGACTCATAACTCTTTCTGTGCTTCAGCTCTCTCTGTTCAACCTTTAAAAAGTACGCCATAATCCTTTTGTGTAGCACTTTTAAACAAAAATGGGGTTTCCTCTCAATTCATGTAGGTTACAGTTTGACTACGTGCCCAACAACATGCCAGAACTCCACACGCTACGGTGCTCATTACCAGCACCGTGAACCCGGTAATGATGAGTTCAACTCAGGTAACACGCACAACTCATCCCGGACACCCCCGGTGAGCGTCGAGGAACGGCGTCGGATGCGTATAGAGCAGGATTAGATCTGTATACAGCAGGAACGCGAGCGGCGATATATCACTGTCAGATCCACTGCCTGACATCATTAGCAGAAACTGCAGTTTCTCTCCGCTCTCACCGAAGCCGGGGGAGGAGGGGGGGGGGTCTCTGCTGCTCAGCCAAAAAGCATATTGCCGCACTCACCTGATGTTCTTAACACCCATCCTCCCATATCTTCTCCCTTTTCCTCCCGCTCTCCCACCTCCCCCTCTCCTCATTTCTTTGCATCGTTCTCTCAAGAGATCGGCTGCAATGTGAACGTCTTCCAAAACGAAAAACCTACACATGCAGCACTTTCGTGAAGTTGCTGAAGGGAAACGACAGAGGGAAACGGTCCCCTGCAGTGTCCTGCAGCAGAGTTCCTGCAGTACTGCTGAAACATGGCAGCAGCTGCAGCCGCAAGAAACGCAGGCAGTGCGAGAGTCACGTGAGAGAGAGAGAGAGAGAGAGAGAGAGAGAGAGAGAGAGAGAGACGGTGAAGAGTGAAGAGAGGAACATTATGAGAGTCTGTTACCCTCGGCTGGCCGTGTAACTGAGTTTGGCAGCACAAAGTGTGGATATGTCCTCTGTCCACACAACTCTTGAGAGAGAAAATAGGAGAAGAGATATATTAGACTGCTATCCCCCATCCCTCCCCCCAACCCAATGGTGCATTGTCCCATACTAGTGCTCTAGTTCCGATGATGTAATCAATGCAGCAAGCTTTGATCTCGCTGTAGTAAGAATTGCACGCTTGTCCTCCGTTGACTTTTAACCTCCTACAGTATGTGAGCAGTGCATACGACGTATTTGCGTTTGCATACATTTTTGTCGTTTTCAAAATGCACTACTTCTACTTCTCATAGGCATCACTAACCAAAGAAGCAACGTAAAATAATTTAGGCTCGTAAACGGATGACACGATTGAAACAAGACTCTGTTGCAGCAGAGAGTAGGCCGGTGAAAGCGCCACTGCAGCATATGTCCCTAAAAGCCATCAGTCAGCCATCACCCGCTTCACATGCTCTGGCCTCAGCTTGTGGAAGCTATGTAGATGTTGCACGGCACAGTAAATCATTCAAAAATACTAATGAAAAGGGTTAGAACAGACGTCGCAGCATGGGGTAAATGAATCAGAGGAGGGATAACTGAGAGCTCCCAATGAAAGAATGAAGGTGAGTCACAGGACAGAGCGTGCTGATGGATATGGAAACGCTGGCGTTTGTGACTCTGCTCTTTTTATTGGTAAGGTCATCAGTCTTGGACTGCTGCAATCCAGCGAGTACTGTAACATACAGTGGTCCAGACTGCAGAGAAAGAGAGAGAGGGGGGGGGAGAGAGAGAGAGAGAGAGAGAGAGAGGGGCCAGCGTTACATTTACTGTGGTGCTGAGCTGTGATGCTACACTGCAACTCGAGCTGCTGATGAACTTTGAGCCTTGTGCTTATGGAGCTTGATATTGTTATTTAGGGAATTGGGTTGTATTACTGCACAGATCAAAGTGCAAAATAAATTGTGTGAATGCGTATTTAAATCTCAAAAGAAGCTTCAGGTAAGTGTACGATTATTTGATTATTATTGTTTAATAGTTCATTTGATATAAATCAGCTCAGAAATTGCGGCGTTGGCATGTTTTTGCAATGGAAAAAAGTGACCTTTTTGGAAATTTAGCCTACATTTTAAAGCAGGATGTACAGTTAATTTGATTTAGAACTCTGGTGCAGTAAGAACTTCACCACCAGGGGGAGCAGTATAAGGTCCTGCAGCGAACTCCCTCAAGATGCAGACTGAACTTACCTACATTATGACATTGACTAAAGCAATGCTGCTGTGTTTCTTTAGTTAAAACATTACCATATAATGTAACCATATTCCATATAATTAGCTACGATGGTAATTATAAATATGAACAAATATGCTATGACACATACTAATTTATCTTTTATATAGATAGTTTTAGAAAGATTTATTCAATATTCTACATTTTATTTGTCACTTACACAGTTATATACATATACAACCCGTAGTGAAATGTTATGCCGCAAAATTCCTGTAGACTGAAAATATATACATTTTAAAAATAAGGCTAAAATATAAAATGAAAGACTGAAAATTGGAATTTAAGATTGAATTTTTTTCAAATTAAATCCATTAAATTCAAATTAAAAAGAAAATCTTATAATGTACATCATAACGTCAATTATAAATGAATCTCACATTAACATAAATACGTGACAAAAATATGCGTACATTACAGACGTTTTAACCTTTTGTATAACACTATCACTACCAAGTTGACTTTGGCATTGTTGTTTAATTCAACATGTTTGTACTTAACTTTACACACTCCTGTCACTGTAGTTTTCGGTTGGACGAGTGGCTGTCTAAACATGTTCAGTACAGAGAGAAGGTGAGATGTGATGTGTCCTCTCAAGCTCTCTTCTGTTCTTTATGCTCCTCCTCTTTAAAGTTCTCAGTGCTAAAGCAGACCAGAGGGCGCTGTGTAGAGAAGGAACATGCCTTGACTTGTACTGGCTTGTCAGAAGGAAGTTGGGGCTTGTGGTCAGCATCAGCTGTGTGTTTTCTCGTCCATCTGACCTGTGAAAGAGGACAGTACCGAACTGACGATACAGACTGGAGAATATCTGATAAAGACACGTCTAACACATTGAAAGGTAAGTGTGTCACTCTCTATGTGTAGTTGGTGTAAGAATAAAAGGGCTTTTATGTCTCATGATGATGACAGTAAGCTTTAAATTGCACCAGGAAGGAACTACAATAGATTTATTTTGATTTATGAACTGCACTTAAAGTCATTATCTGCATTAGTGTGTCTTAACAAACATGAATTCATTCTTAAAAAAGAGTCAATCCGGTTCTAAATGTAAGCTCATATTGTGATTTTCTTTACATATTTTATCGATGTATTCTTCAATGACTCTGCACTCATCACCTTCGGTGCTCTGGCCTCCATCCATGAACAATACTGCTCACCTTAAAAATAGAGAAGATCGATCTGAAGCAATGGAGAAATCACAGGCCTTTGTGACTCAGTCTTTTGTGTTGTCCGAGCACATATATAGACACTGTTGACTAAAGGCATGTGGTTTGTGTTTCTGATTAAACAGTTTCTTCTGCTCTGGATGTCTGGACGATCCCCGTCCTCGCCCCGTCCTGTGATGGCATGATCCCGGAGACAAAAGGTGAGACGGTTTGTTGGACTTGTTTTATGGATCCGTTTATTTGGTGGCTACCAAAGTGGTTACTTCCGTGAACTAGTGGTTAACTCACATGAGCACCTCTGCTTTTGCCAGCATCTGTGTGCTGATAGCAATGTATTTCTATGGCTGAAAGGTGGGCTGTTTGAATTATTAATGCTTTCCAGCTCTACAAATAGAGCTTGCATTGATCAACGGTCTCTTGAGTAAACTGATATTGTTTAGGAATGCAATGTTTGCACTTTGTCTCCCCATATAGCTTTGCAAAGACCGGGTTCTGGCTTTTTTGTTTTTTCACCTGTCAATACTTCGAGATGATTGCTTCCTTTCTCCTCTTTAGTGTACTTTTATTTTATTTATTTATTTTGTTTGTACCAAAAGATGAAGCAATGTCGGTCACCTTTAGTGTACCTGAAATAACGGTAGCTTTTCCATCATATAAGCTATTCAGATTAGTCACTGAAAAGTAGTGAGCGACATTACTAACACACTACTAATAAAGTATTACATTCAAGCTGATTACAAGAATAATGGTCATTTATAATCATTTTATCATTTGTAATTTATACATATTTATCTATATAAATTGAACTTAATCTGTATTTATCAATTTTAATCAATGTAAATGTAAAGTGGAACACAGACATTTAAAAAAATCCATATTTACAAATATAAACGAAACCATCAGCAACATATTTTCTTAATTAAAAATTAAATAAGAAGACGACTTGAAATAGTGCACAGTGACACTACATAGTTTTTCAATCACTTCATTTACATGCACCATCCAAACGTATCAATTCACTTGAGTGGGACTTTCCAACATATGAGAGCATTTAGCAGAGCCTTTGGTTATTGCCTCAGTTTCCTCGGATATAAAACTGACAAATAAAATGTGATAAATAAGTAGCTTGGATTGCATTGCTTTCGTGTAACTAAGAAAATGCAGTTCTATTAACATCTAAAGTTATACCTGGTGTGTACACGATCAATCGCATTCAGAATAAAAGTTTGTGTTTACATAATAGATGTTTGTTTATTGTGCATATTAATTTTGTATTTATAAACACAAACACATACATGTAGGCCTATATTTTTAGGAAAAATTTAGATAATTTAAATCAATTTTCAATTTTTGGTTTGTTTTTATAAATACAAAATTAATATGCACAGTACACAGACATATATTATGTAAACACAAACTTTTATTCTTTATACTTTTAATCTTTTGACAGCCCAAGTCTTTACATATCAGTGACAAAAATGGCAAAACTGACATTTGAAAATATTTAAATAAACGTCTTATATATTTAAGTAACATACTTATTATAAGTATCGTGAGTATGTGACATAAAAGGATGACACAGCGTATATATACTATATAAATATAGAATATATATTTCCCTTTAACCGAAAAATGAATTTCTGACCCTGTGAGCTTCTCATGTACCTACAGACATAATCACGCTGCGGCATCAAATGACTAAATTCAACTTAAATGTTTTCACTTATATAATGCTTCATCGAATACGGAAGTACTAAGTATTTCAAAACAATATCGCAGCAATGAGTTTGCTGGTAGGGTAATAGTGTTAAGAACAAAGGAGCAAACATGAAAAGATTTGCTGGTGACATTGAGCAGTACTTTCCCTTTAAGATGATTAAGTCTGAGGAATGAAATGACTGCTGTACTATAGACAGAGTGACAGACCCGTGGGAGAAAGAGAGAGAGAAACAGTACAGAAGAAAAAGAGAACAGCACTCAAAATAAAGTATTTCTTTTACAGACACTTATCCAGATGTCATGTGGACGAATAGAGACCCAATGTAACCGGTAAGGTAAGTGTCTTACTAAACTTATTTCACTATTAATTTTTTAAACCGTCCTTCCTCATATGTTTCAGTGTCCTAGACAGTAACATATAGTTGTGTCCTGTGTGATTTCACATATGAGGCAAACAATTCCAAATTCAGTTTTTTAAAAGTTTGATTTAAATAGTCATTTGAACCATTGCTGTATACATTAAGACACACTTTGTGACCACTAAGCATATTGAAACTTATTAATCTGATGTGTCAGATAATGTGTCGCCTGTGTGTCTTTATTCTGAAGTGTGTCAGAGGTGTACAGGCACAAGCCGCTGCCGGGCTGGCAGATGTGTGCATATGTGTGTGTGTGTGTGTGTGTGTGTGTGTGTTTTCCCCCTGCTTCCTGAAAGCTTGTATTAGAGATTACATCAGGCCTAAAGCAGCCAGGAATTCCTGCCATCATGTGGCCTCAGCAATATAGACACAGGGACACAACACTGCAATTTAGCAACTGCAGCAGAAACCGGATCACGAGGCGTGTGTGTGTTTGTGTGTAAGCGTGGATAAGTGGGGGTCCGAATGCTTTTACAAGGCACTGCATGTGATATGATCCACACTGATTTTAAAGACACATGTGTAGCGTTCCGCTACATCTTAAGATTGTTAGACAGCTGTTAGGGTGTGTTGTATATGTTTACGTTTGTGTGTCCAAGGAGCCTATCGTATTTCCTAAAAGGAAGGTGGTCTAATGACAATTTTCGGCTGACAGGATTCAAAGCCTTTAATCTGATAACACGCACCAGACTAAAATGACAATGCTGATGTCATTTGGCGTGCGTCCTGTCACGTGTTGTATTGCATAAAACGCTGTTGGTGCGATATACACATCATCAAGTAACTATGTGTCAGCCAAGCAGGACCGACGGGTTGTCAACCTTCAGAAACAAAAATGATTTGAGTCAAATAAATCAGATTCAATGTGATCATTCAGTGTTTGTCTTTTAAATAAAATAAGTCAAATATTTTATGATGTATTTTTTAGATATTAGGAAGAGATGTTTTAATACAGGGAAGAAGTAAAGAAAACAATGGCGGTTTAGGACTAAACAAGAAAAAAGTACACAAAAAATGTCATAAAGTATTAAAATATGAGAAACATTCATTATATTTATTTATATTTGCCATAATTTACTCACCCTCATGTCTTTCAAAACCTATATGTGACCCTGGAATTTTTTTTTAGAAATTGATATTTTTACATAATCTGAAATCTGAATAAATAAGGTTTCTATTGATATATCGTTTGATAAGATAGGACAATATTTGGTCAAAATTTGAAAATGTAAAAAAAAGTTGTCCAAATGAAATCCTTAGCATAGCATATTACTCACAAAAATAAAGTTTTGATATATTTACGGTATGAAATTTACAAAAGAAATCTTCATGGAACATGATCTTTACTTAATATCCTAATGATTTTTAGCATAAAAGAAAAATCGATCATTTGGCTATTACTAAAAATGTCCCTGTGCTACTTAAGACTGGTTTTAAGTTCCAGGGTCACATACTCTTTCTTCTGTGGAACACAAAATGGTTTTAAGTTCCAGGGTTACATACTCTTTCTTCTGTGGAACACAAAAGAAGATATTTTGAGAAATGTACAATACAATAGAAGTGAATGGGGCCCCAATATTGTTTAGTTGCCATCATTCTTCAAAATATCTTCTTTTGTGTTCTGCAGAAGAAAGAAAGTCATACAGGTCTGAAATGACATGAGGAGGAGTAAATAATAAAAGAATTTTCAATTTGGGTGGACTATCCCTTTAAGCAGCACAAGCCTTTAGTTTTATAAAACCCACTAGGCAGGTGAAAAACTTTTGATTTACTGTTTGTTTTTCTGAGCAAACAAAAATATATTTCTCTTATATATTACCTTTTTGTTTTTCAAACATTTTCTAAATGAACTGTCTGCCCATCCCGCAGTGACATCAGCATGAGCCAGCAGTCAGCGCAGGGCTGTTACTGAAATAGTCTCATAATTACAGGTGTGTTTGCTTAGACTCAGATAACACTGCGGACGCAACGGAATATTATATCAGCAGTTGCTGTAAAAAGGCTTCGCTGGTGCTTCTCATTCCAACTTAAGGACAGAAACGAAGATAGGCAAATGTAGATTTCAAGGGTTAACATGCAGAGGTGCATGCAGTGCACTGTGGACTTTTATTACATAACACTCGCTCGCCGTGGTCAGGTCACAATGCTCCTTATTGCTTTAGTATGTGCATCTGATGACATGAATGACTAAACCTGGTGTAGATGAAGCTATCCTACTCCATTCGCAGACTCGCTGATACAATTTGACTGTCGCCAGCAGCCACACTGCCATTTTTTCATTAAACTACTTTCTTTCTCCCTTTTATTTGTTGTCTTTAATTGTGCCTCCACTTTCTCTTCCTCGCTGTTCTTCGCTTCCGCTCACCCACGCATATGCTGACTCTCTCCCACTCTGTTCTATATGAGCAGAACAGCCTTCGTCCTATCACAGCGGAGGCCCGTCTTCTGTGGCATAGCCCTTAGGAGAGAGGCCGTCTGCCCAAAATAGCTTCGCTGTGGGGAATACCAACAGACAAGGCCTTCACAACTTCCGTAGGTGAACAACAAATCATGGCCCGGGCCAACTCCCACCCTCCTATATCTCACCAACATATGACACACTCATGTGTTGCTTATTCACACACATTCGTTCTGATAGTTTCTTACGGGCAAATAGAGGCTGAACCCTTTGAACCTGGATTCATATGAGAATAAGTGAGTCACGGCTCTATTTGCGGTGCAGGGGGTGAGCATAGTTCATATTAAGTAATAAAGGAAGGTGTGCTGTCCCCTCCCTGAGGTGTGGCGGTCAGTCTCTTTAATTTTTTAAAAGGATCTTTGTTTTTACGGTTGTGTATTTCTCTTACGGATGGGATTTTACAAAGCTGTTTACAGCTAGGTTGCTTTAGCCTCGGTGGTGGTCTCCAAACCAGATTTTGGGCACTTTTGGATGCCAAACCAGTTGAACACCAGCTTATACCAGCAAAAAACGGCGTGGTCAGGCTGAAAGACCCAGTTTAGACCAGCAACACCCTGGCTGGTTTAATATATTTGTGTTGCAAAGCTTAAGAGAGTTCAAATCTTGAAAGGTGTCTCATGATTTTTTAAGGTAAGTGTTATGAATTTATTAAAGAGACAGTTCACCCAAAAATAAAAATTCTGTCATTATTTACTGTATGACTTTCTTTCTTCGGCAGAACACAAAAGAAGACGTTTTGAAGAATGTTGGTAACCAAACAATGGCGGTACTCATTGACTTGCATTGGTTTTGTGTCCATACAATAGAAGTAAATGGGTACCGCCGTTGTTTAGTTACCAACATTCATCAAAATATCTTCTTTTGTGTTCTGCGGAAGAAAGAAAGTACCGGTTTGGAATGACAAGAGGATGAATCATTTTTAAGTGAACTATCCCTTCAATTTTTATTCTGGAGTCTATGATGCTCTATATTACAGCTGATATATCTCAACATGTGATATCTGGTACATCCCACCCTGAGTCATACAGCTGTCATTCCTTGAAAGACTTGTTTTCTCTGCATTGATTGTGTAAGAGAATCTGAGAAATGAAGCAAATATGTTTTACACAGACATCACACAGGCGATGTGTAAATGATCACCGTTCCAATTCTTACATTCCACATAGACCCGTATGTTTTATTACAGTTGTCCCTAAATGTAATTAGTCAATGTAACGCTTTTAGTATGTTTGTGAACTCTGTGCTCAGGAGTACTGCAGTAATGTTTTCTGTGTTTTCAGGACTTTCACCTACCGCCGTCATATCTAGGAAATAGAAAGCAGAACTAAGATTCATCATTAAAGGGAAATCCACCACCGTCCCCAGCTGTTATAAAAGGACTGTGGACATTCCACAGACGGAGCGCTAACGTGCCTCGAGCTGCGCTGCGGGAGATGAGCGAGTCGTATCTAAAGAGCCCCTGCAGATCATTTGGATTGAGGCTGAAAGATGCTGTAATGATGGAAGGAGAGACCGTGAGGGATGAGGGGCACTGCTGTGAGTGGTTCTTTGGCAGTGTCTTAGCTGGTTGTTGTGTGGAGTGAGAACGAAGCAATCAGCAAGTATACTGCCGCAGAAACTCGTCACCTTGGGAGGCCCATCCATCCGACCCCGCTCACGCACTCAGCCGCCCACCCGCCTGCTCAGGCTGGGAAGATAGAGAAACTCTCCTCCAAACACAGAGCTTCTCTTCTGTCTTCGTTCATTCTGTCTGCTGTAATTGTAGGAGTCAGTTTTGGTTTTGTAAAGAATTAACAGCTGTCTGATCTCATACGGTATATTTTAACATGGTTTAAGATTGACTTTAACCAAATGTAGTGCTTGTTTACTTCCTCATGAGATGCACTGGCCGTGTTGATCAGGGGTGATTTAGTCATATGTTATTATGTGTATCAGCTGACCAGATTTCGCAGTTTCTGTGTTTCTATGTGCGTGCTGTGTCCTGTTTATCTTTGGCCTATATTTAGCTTACCGTCTGATGACATAGTCAGCTTGTGCTGTGATAAGTTCATCATTAAGTCTGCTAATGGACCAAAACATATATTATCATCGTAATGGCAAAAATAGCAGCTGACAATGCAGCAAAGTACTTTGCCTTCTGGTTTGAAAATATGTTTGTGAAATAATTATTTATTTATATGATATTTAATATGAAGCTGTGTCTTTTGTACAAGAAATAAAAAGAACATTTTTAGTAGAGTTATTATTTTATTATTATTATATGATATATATTGCTTGACAATTTGTGTGTAAGGTTTTATTTGGTTTTAATTGTTGATCATAAAACAGATGGTTTATAGGTCAAAATAACTCTTACTCAGTTAAGGTTTTAAATAAATCTACAATAATTTCACAATGCATGAAATTATATTCATTATATTATATTATTATACAGTACAACAGAATCCAGCCTTGGATGTAAAACATATGTGACCCTGAACCAAAACCAGTATAAGTAGCACAGGTAGCATTAGCCAACAATACATTGTATTTTTATGTAAGTGGATGCAGCAAAATTGTGAACAAAATTGCCGGAAACACGTCTACAAACTTCACTCGCTGCTGCCACTCTTTTGGAATTACCCACTCAAGTTTGGTAAAGAATTCTGATTTTGGGTTCATCTATGGTCATTACAGCGGTAAACCAATAGAGAGCGTTAAAACAAACCTGTTTCTTCTAAACAATGGCTTGCTACAGCACCTCTTGATTTTTCGCACCCTCAGATTCAAGATTTTTTTGTTCTATCCTAACAAGCCATACATCAATGGAAAGATTATATATTCAGCTTTCAGATAATGTGTAAATCTCAATTTCAAAAATGTTTGCCAAGTGACTGGTTTTGTGGTCCACATATGTCATATAAAATAATGTTACTGTAAAAGTAATATACATTATACTCTATAATAAATATATATATAGCCAGTCAATCCAAATAAAAGTATGAGTAATCTATCTTATTGTCATTTACCGAACTAGAATTTACTTCAACAAAGCAGTATTCTGAATATTATTTGAATTAGTTTATCTTAAGGTCTATGTTCATATGAATGTCATTAGCTCTGGGGTTTTGTTTTGCATGTATGTGTGATAAGAAGCTGAAAACCTAACTGGCCTTGTTAAACCGACCTCTTCATCCCCGCAGACACACACGTTTCAGAATACAAAACAGATATGTGACTTACGTTTTTCTTTCCTTCTACTCCACACCTAATACAACCACTCAACACATTCAAATAATAATGATGCTATCGGCCTAAGGCCTTCATTTAAGTGCAGTTAGGAGAGCTTACATAAAAGAATTCTAGGCACACATAGGCCTACATTGGAAACACTAGGTCTAAAATCTGCTCAGGAAAGAAAGAATCATGTAAGACAAATGGTTAGTTTTAGGTGTCTTCACGGTTCAGGTATATTTGAGGGTTTCGTTTGATTTCATTACTGATGCATGGCAGAAGGTTTTTATGCATAGTGCACGACTCGAAACCCTCTGAATAACAATCTGAGTGCACAGTTGATCAAGGAGCTGAGAAGAAAATGAAGCATTGCATTTGCCATTCATTTCACTTTTCCGCTTTCTTTCTCGGTCCCTTAAATAAAAATATGCACCACATTGGAAATGTTTGCTGCAGTTTGATTTTAGGCACTGTATTATTTTATTTTTCTTTAAAAGAAAGAAAGAAAGAAAGAAAGAAAGAAAGAAAGACCTTTGCGCTTGGGAGTTCACATATCGCCATCTGATGGTGTATTATAGTGATTGCAGATATTTCATTGTCATTAGACACCATATAATCTTTCGCATAATATACGAATATTAGAATAATCGTGTATGCCAATACACATAAAACTTTAAACTGTTCGTGCAAAAACTCCAGTAAGCAAAGTTTTTTTTGAAGTAATAGCAATGTATTTTAACTAGTGGGCTATTTGTAATAAAACTATGGTAATACAAATGGCAAACAAAAAAAATCAAAATTCAAATAAAAAGCATGACTTCTACTCTTACTGTAATAAAACAGCTGAAAAAACGAATAAACTTAGTTTGTTATAAATTAACTAACAAATCTTTGTCTACAGGTGGCGTGTGGCAGTAAAAGTTCGCACCTTTTAAAACTCTTCAGATCGAAATCTCGGCTCGACGGCTTAGTTATTAACATTAGTCTTGGGTTTATGGTTTACCTGTTTCACAAACACTGATATTTAATAAGAGGAATGCGTTACGATTACAACAAAGCGAGTAGTTCGACATGTTTTTGACTTTTCATCGACGAAACATTGTTTCACTGTCTCAGCAGTTGTGATGTAGCTGTTGGACCGGTTGTGTTTGTAAAGCCTCTCGCGCCGCTGGATCTTAAAGGCCGTCTGATTTCTTCTGGATAAAAGTGGATTTCGGTGGACTACAAGTGGATTTAATCCTTTTAATAAGGCTTCGTTTTGACAGTCTCTCAGTCGGACGCTGATCAATGCATTAAACAGGACTACATTGCAACACACCAAAACTATGGCCGAGGTGTATGTTTACGAAAAGGTGCTTATCTTGCTGTCCTGTGCGCTTTCATTTCTTGGATCACTTTTAATCATATGGACGTATGTGAGATGGGTCGATCTAAGAACTAAACCGCGTGAACTGCTCGTCTATTTGTCTGTCGCTGACCTGTTGTCCGCACTCTCGTACTCTTATGGAGTTTGGAGGGATTTCGAGACGGATTCGGTAGACTGCATTACGCAAGGAGCGATTTCTACATTCGCAAACACGAGCTCATTCTTCTGGACTGTGGCTATTGCCATCTACTTGTACATTTTTATTGTGAGGTCCAGCCAGAGACAGGCCGATAACTTGGTGCTGTATTTCCATCTTATCAGGTAGCCTACAGTAACTGAAAAAGTGCTTAGTCAAATTTTCAGCTGTTGTATTTATGTGCTGTAAACAAATTTTTCGGCTTTCATATGCATTATTTGCCCTATATATATATCCATTTGAAATAAATATTTATTATTTTGATCATTTATGCATTTTAGACAGCTGGTGTTTTTCTATGATCATCATTAGCTGAATGGGATCTTGTGATTTTCTGTTTGTGTCAGTTGGGGTGTTCCTCTTGCCATCACTGTGGCAGCTCTCTCTCTGCAGAAGATTGGCTATGATGCCTCCGAGGTGTCTGTGGGCTGGTGTTGGGTAAACATCCAGGCCGAAGACCATGTGCTGTGGATGCTGCTCACAGGAAAAATCTGGGAGTTTATTGCCTATGTCACTTTGCCAGTCCTGTACATCCTCATAAAGATACACATCCGCAAAGCAGTAAGTCCACTGTTGCTTATTAAAAGCTTGATGTATAAGTATTCACATACACTCTTAACGTATGGAATGAACATCTAACTTTTATGTCATACGTAAGTACATTTTTGAATGAATAAAATCACATTTTAAAGCTTTGATGTTAGGATGAACATTATAACTATTGGGAAATTGTAGCGTTATAGAGGTGACATTTTTAGGCAAAATATAAATGATCAGAGAATGCTTTTTATATTTTACTACAACCATTGAGAATAGAGTCCAGACATGAGAAAAATATCAGTCTGTGCAGAGAAATAATTAATGCGTTATGGATGTGACAAAAAGGATGCATGTTTTTGACAGATGACATACTTTGTAGGATTTCTGACAATTTAAATTTATGAGATTAGAGAAGGAATGGCTCTTTACAGAACATAATATAGTTACAATGTTTCAACTTTCATGTGCCCATTTATGAGGAATACGGGCCATTATGGATGTGACATCCCTGACTATGGAAAACTGCCTTAAAACACAACAATGCTTACTTTTAAAATGAGAATTCACAGGTGTATTTAAACCACCAAATATTGACATCTGACCTTACCAGTATGATGTTTCATCTTAAGGTTGACATCTGTAATGTGAATTTTTCAGCGGCTGACATGGATAGGTCAAGTAGTGCAGATGACTTCGATACATAAAGATACATAGTATTAAAATATAACCATGAGCACCCACATTAATGCAGAATTAGCATTTTTGGCTGTGAAAAGCATTTTTTTCCTTGTGCATGAAAATATAATTTTTGGTGTGGCCTCAATATTGTTTTGTTACTTCATACAACAGTGATCTCTTTTTTCTCTGTGATCTCTTTAAGCATGCGGCCCTCTCCGAGTACCGGCCCATCCTGACCAGAAGCCCCGTCTCTCATTCATTGTCTTCAACAGCAGACAGGAAGCTCACCATCATCCCCATCATCTTCATCCTGCTCCGCGTGTGGAGCACCGTCCGCTTCCTGCTCCTGCTAACCGGCTCCCCCGCCAGGCAAAACCCAGTGCTGGTGACCTTGCACGTGAGTGCGGGACTCTCAGTCGATCGTGCTCGGTTCCGCTTAGTTACCCCAAAATGAACTTAATTTAGTCCTGTTTGGCTGCTCTGCCATAAGTGTAATGTAGTTTATTTGTGTACCTTATCAGTTTAATTTATCGATACTGCATTGCATTCAGCAGTCCAGCAGCTCTAATGAAGTGTTTTGTTTTGTCTATAGGGAATTGGGAACACCTTTCAAGGAGCTGCGAACTGCATAATGTTTGTTTCCTCACTCCCTTGATTCGATCACGGCTGGTGGCTCTACTGTGCTGCAGAGGTCGTAACAGAGGCAGGAACTCGGACTCGGCATCCCAGAACAGGACAAGCGCATATATCGCAAATACACCTTCACATGCTGAGGAGAACATCAGCCCCCAAACCTCGGAGGACGATGGGGAGTAAAGGTTGCTATGATGGCAAGCTGGATGATACGGAGTGTGAACGTTTCTGGCTCTTTATTCTTATTGGTCATCTGTAACCGAGCCAAAACTGAACCTTCTTGTTTGACCAAGTGCCTAAAGGGATTACGGGGACTGCGGTCACATGCACAAAACCCGCAGAGCGCAAAACACAAACGCACTTTATGTTACTGGTATAGCTCAGCACTTTAGATGGGAGACGTTCTGTCTCCGACAGCCACTCGAGTCTGTTTTCATATTGCTGCCGCAGATGTTTCGTGTTCATTTAAATAGAAATGAGATCTGTAGCTCAGGGAAGCGAGGATACAGCAATTTATTATCTAGTGACCAAACTGGCAAATGTACTGTGAAGTGTTTTTACAAGAGTTCTTTACTCCCGACAAAAACACACATGAAAACCACAAAGATGCCTATAGTTTACTTTATATTTACAAGGATTATGTGATCGATATTTAAAAACATGATTTATATGTATGATATACTGTTTATATCTGTGCATATAGGCTATAGTATGTCTTCCTTTCTTCCCAGCAGTTACTCTTTCTTTGTCATATAGCTTACAGTATGTGCTGTATAATACATTAACTGTATAAAATACCAATGAGTTACATGTCCAGAACACAAGCCACAACATGTACTTCTGTTCACCATGCACACAATGCCTTTTAAAAACAAGCAGGAAGTGACAATGGGGAAAGGAGTGTTTTTTTTAGCATTGCACTTGGCACTACATGTACATGGGTGTTTTACCAACATATTGTATTTCAATAAAGAGATTGTTAGCCATATTTGATTGATGTCAGATTATTAAAAATATTGCATTATTTAAAGGTCTGTTGTATAATATTAAGGGGGATCTACTGACAGAAATGCAATGCAATATACATAAATATGTCTCCAGAGGTGTAAAAAGACCTTACGTAATGAAGCGTTATGTTTTTATTATCTTAGAATTAGATATTTCTATCTACATACACCGTGGGTTCCCTTTACATGGAATTCACAATGTTGTTTCTACAGTAGCCCTAAATGGACAAACTGCTCTACAGAGCGTGTTATATTTTATCTCCTTTCGCAAAGAAGCGAAAACATAAAATTATATTTGTCCTGTGTCAGCCACCGTAGTGCTTCGAAATGGAGAGTTGAGCTGTGGAGTGAGCCAATGGTTGCAATTCTTAACCTCACCACAAACCTCTACATTGCTCCTTTTATCAGAGGTGTTTGTAATCACTGTGTGCTTTACAGACCATAATGTCTGGATGGGTTATGATGTTAAATCCACTTAGTAAATTATTAAAGTATGAGTTCAGTATATGGCCTAATCCTCGACATGTAATTGTAAATGCAGATGTCTTATGGCATTATATGCATTTCAAATGAGCTGTGTAAATATTTGATGATCCATGCAATGTAACCGACTCGATCTACACCAGTTTCACCACAGTCAGGATACAAGAGAGACTTCTCCATTGCCTTTGCATGATACCAGGTCTGCTTTCAGTTTGTAAAAAGAGGAACCATTCTGATAAAGTTAGGGAAAGGGCACGGGATAAACACAATAGCAAATCGTGTTTTTGGTGTGTTTACTGGTTAGAGAGGCGGTTGTAGCAATGCTGGTTATGTACTGTGTGCTATCACTGACCCTGAGGCAGCATCAGTTGACAAGCTGATCTTATGACTCCCTCCTAACAACAACAGCTTATTGAGGGGGTGGAAAATGGCTAGGCAGTCGGTTTTGAAACATTTGTCATTATTTGTGGTGTAAAGACAAATTCAGTTCCATGTTTAACTGGCAGGCTGGAACAGAACAATCTCTTGATCTGCTCCGGTAATTTTTTGGCTCGTCACTCAGACTGTCAAATTATAAACAGACGTGGACAGATACTGTTTGGCAATTCATTTACAAAAGACTCATTTACAGAACATTAAGTGCATGCACATTTCATCAAGTGCTTTTTGCAAGTGAATGTAATCTGTAACCAAATCTCAAGTCTGACACTGATGTATAGTATTTATACATTTTGTAAATATACATACATATGTGTACCTATATAAAATACAAGCTGCTATTTTGACTTGCATCAAATAGCAAATAAAACCTGCATCCGCACCGATTGATTTAAAAGCTTACATTTAAAAATTTTTATTTCCAAAACAAATATTGACTTCCTATACAAATTCTTATGTATATCCATTACTTGGACATTTTAGACCCTATACATCAATGTATGCAATGACTGCAGAGCACAACCATCTAAACAAGAGCTTTGAAAACCTGCACAGATCTGACAGCGTGGACACAAACCCCAGCGGGGTGTTCAGCCCTCGACCTGCTGAAATAAACAGCTGAGGATCTCTGTTTAACTTGATGAGGTACAATCAATTTGATTAATGACTTGCTGAAGGAGGAATAAGAATGGGAAAATCTGCAGTGCTGCACTGCAGGAGGGACTGGATGATAGTCGGACAGAGACCCCTACTGTCCATGTCTTGCTGATCGGAGGACTGGGAACACTGCTTTGTTCTTAAAAGTAGCTTTTTGGTTATATTTAAAGAATATGTTGAAGAATTTACAAGGTTTGATTGAACAGTTGAGCAATGATGGTTGATTTATTGGTGTGAGCTTGGTTGTATAAAGTCCCAGCTAGGAGAAATGTTGAAGATTTAAGATATGAAACAAAATAGAATTAAAACTTGCCAATGATAGTATAAATACATCGACTGTATTTACAAACAAAATAAATATAAATGAATATAAAAAAATAATCATTTGTAGCTATATTTTGTGTATTGACTCATTTTAGTCAAAATTGATATTTATATTGCATTTCGAAGTTTATGGATGAGTGTTACTGATATCATTTATACAATTTTTCTATTTAGTAGGCTACATGACATTGAGTAATTATTCAATTATTAACTCCAGTATTTCTTGTTCTGTATAGGAGGGGTTTTTATCACAATGTATAGCTAACAGTATCTACTATTATTTTCATAACTTCATCATGTTGGTGCATTCAATGGAGTATGAAGGTCTCCTGGAGGACAGTGGTAACCTGAAAACATCCCATTCAGTTTTATATTAATTAAATGTACAAACGCTTTTGAGTGAACTCTTTTATCTCTTAAATTGATTCATAATGTACCCTGGTTTTTCACAGAGTCAGTGGCATGTTTTAAATAGACAAAGTAGCTTAATCCTCATCTATCGATATATGATTTGCTCTATTTATCCCCAGCAGTAATACTTTCCATCTTTAGAGGGCGCTAATGTTCTTTGTATTTACAGCTATAAAGGCACACAGTCGTCCGAGATGTCAATCTAGAGACGAATGTTTTCTGCTAGTATTCACCCTTTAGATCTGTAAATATCTCCTGAATTCATTCGTTCTGCTGCTTTCTTTCGTCTGCTATGCAAACTATTATATACAGGACAAATTATACCAAAACTACCATTACAACCAGTTTTATTGTGCATAAACATGTATTAAATCACAAGTACATTACCAGTACTACCAACAACAGACATTTTTTATTTATTTTTTGCCTGGTTATATGACTACTGTATATATTGCTTTAGTAACGAACAACTACAACCTTGGTTATCAGGGTTGGCTCCAAAGTCCAGGGTACATATAAATAAATAATCACAGTCAGTCTTCTACACTAAAGTTTTCTAACTATTTTGTGGATTTAAAGCATGGAGAAAGAGATACAAGTAGAAAATGTTGAGAGGAAGGGGGTGAGTATGTATGATGTATTTTCTATAGAAAACTATTGTAAATTCTGTTCTTTCCATTTCAGTTTGGAAACTACAACTTTCACCTTTGGACACTTCATTCATGACTTCATTCCTTATGTATATTGTTTTGTTAAAAAAAACATGATTTTCGTATAGAATTTACGTCATGCTGTTTTTCAGAAGTTGACACTGGTCCTGGCTTTAGCTTCTTTGATCTCTGCATTCGGTTCATCTTTTCAATACGGCTATAATGTTGCTGTGATAAACTCACCCGCACCGGTACTGACTTTTTCTATTCTATTCATTTATTGTAAAAGTAAAATAATTTGTTTAAATATTTTGATGAACTTTACTCTTTGATTATAAGGACATGCAGATGTTCTACACCCAAATATATGAGGCTCGATATGGTCCAATGACAGACAATCTTCTGACCCTCCTGTGGTCCATAACCGTGTCCATGTACCCACTGGGTGGATTTTTTGGATCTCTTATGGTGGCGCCATTGGTGAACAAATTAGGACGGTAATTTGGCAGAAAGTAGATTTGAAAGTAGACGTGTATATGGCCATTATGTTGACACAATTGTTGACATTTTCCATTATAGAAAAGGCACTCTTTTGTTCAACAACATCTTCTCTATTGTTCCTGCTGTAATGATGGGTGTGAGTGAAGTGGTGAGGTCTTTTGAAATCATCATTGTGGCACGCTTTCTGGTGGGCATCTGTGCGGGTCAGTAGCTTTAGACATTACGGATCATGTTTTATCATGTTTTTGTAAATAAAGTTCCGGCGTACTTTCTCTCCACTAGGCCTGTCCTCTAATGTGGTCCCCATGTATTTGGGCGAACTCTCACCCAAGAATTTCAGGGGTGCTATTGGAATCGTGCCTCAGCTTTTCATCACTATTGGCATCCTAACCGCCCAGGTATTTGGCATTCGTAGTATCCTGGGTCACAAAGAAGGTAACATTGTTTAAATATGAATCATTAGTAATCAGATTACTAATGTATAGATTCTAAAGGAGCAGCTGGAGAGGAGATGAGCTCCTGTGCCGATGATGCTGATGTGTAATGTTCTCTATCCAGGCTGGACCATCATGTTGGGTCTCACAGGGATTCCAGCTGTCATTGAACTGATGCTTCTGCCCTTCTTCCCAGAGAGTCCACGCTACATGCTCATACAGAAGGGGGATGAAAAAACGGCCAGGAAAGGTACAGGAATTATTTTGGTCTTTTTTGTTAAAGCACACAAAGAAAATCCACAGCCAACAATTAACCAGTTTTTGTTCGAGAGTCTTATATGCGTAGAAATAAGTGTAATAAGTGGTAATGTAAAAATAAGGGATAATCTTTATCAAAAATCCTATTTCTATCATGCTTTAAATGCACATACAAGAATTTGATGTCCTCTGGTTGCATTGCAGCGCTGCAGCGGCTGCGGGGCTGGGAGGATGTGGATGAGGAACTGTGCGAGATGCACGTTGAGGATCAGTCAGAGCGAGCAGAAGGCCGGCTGTCTGTGCTCAACCTCCTCACCTTCCGCTCACTGCGCTGGCAGCTGCTGTCTGTCATGATCATGAACATGGGTCAACAGTTGTCAGGCGTCAATGCCGTAAGCAAAGCTTTGAAACACTAATTATTTCCAACACATTAATCTGTGGTGAAATCTGTTTTCTGACAGCTTCAAAACAATTCAACATGAATTGGCAAGATGTTTAAATGTAACCAAAAATAAATAGGACGTGACTTGATTTCATTCAATGGCATTTCATTGGGTTGTGAAAAGTTGGGGTTTGCTAAACTAGTTGTCCGTTTGGTTTGACCAATCTTGTATTTTGCAAGATGCAACCACACTGGTCAAGAAGCACTTCCTGTTTTGAACACCACACAAACAAACACACTCTTAAAAAAGCTGCTTTAAAGGTTTAACTAAAAAGTTCTTTCATGTGCAAAAAGGTTTTTTAAGGGGAACCTAAAATACCACTGCTCTGAACTGAACATTTAGAACTAAATTCAAATGTTAAACAAACATCTTTAAATCTTACTTAGTTGCTTTCCTTGCTAAACCTTTTATGTCTAAATTCGCAGTTTATCAAGTAATGGAAAAAAACACTTTTTAAATGATTAACTATTGTGTTGTCAGTTGACAAGCACTTTTGAATACTTTTATTGGTTTGATATTTGCAAAACCAAGTGACAAACATAAAGGATGACTAATAATAATGATTTATGGCAAAAAATGTTCCATACAAAATATGGAGATACAAGGTTTCAGAATGACAGCAGCGACATGTAAAATAAATTAATAGTGCTGCTGGGAATTGCTTATCGTTTCCATACTGCAAAATACTTCAATACCCAGAACGTGCTTTAAGAAAGTAAATGCGATCCATTTTTATTTTATTATTGACTTTTAAGAGTACTGTCACAGTTGATTTCAAATATGATTTGTTTAACTGAGTCTAGACTTTAATCCCATATCCAGATTTATTACTACGCTGACAGCATCTATAGCTCGGCAGGAGTGAGGCAAGATCACATTCAGTATGTGACTGTCGGAACAGGAGCTGTGAATGTTTTCATGACAGTAACAGCTGTAAGAATCAATTTATAACTTGATAATCCTAATTTATCATAATTGTTATGAACCTTATAATCTGCAAACGTAATGGTAATGTATATAAATGTGTCTGTAGGTGTTTATTGTGGAGAAATCTGGCAGAAAGCTGTTGCTGCTGATTGGTTTTGGGATATGTTGTGCAGCTTGTGTACTTCTGACCGTAGCTCTCCACTTTCAGGTATTACAGTACACTGAAACCCATGTATACAAAAGATTCAGCATACTATTTTGAACACTAGTTTCCTGAAATGCCCTTCCACAGCTTTAGTAAATTCTTGTAGTGTTAAAGCATTGTAAATGCAATAAAGTCTTGGGTGATTTTAAATCTATAATAGAAAATGTATCTGCATTATCACATTTGACTCATTGAGTCATCAATTCTATTAGCATGGCAGGTGTATAGTACAATAAATGCTTTTTTACCCCCAGACAAATCTAGATTGGATGCCATATGTCAGCATCATTTGTGTCATTATTTACGTCATCGGACATGCTATTGGCCCAAGTGAGTTCACATCTATACTACTACATCAAGCCATTTTCTCTCTCTCCTCCTCAGCCTGTTTTATTCCTTTGTGGGGAATGACAATAGATTTCTGCTGCAGTTCAGAGATTTCACATTAAAATGCTAGAGCGAGCACAAGAGGTTGTGCTTTAAAGTGGCTGTAAAAGCAGTACTGTGGTTCAAACAATCATTTCCCTCACCTATAAAAAACAGAAGGTATACAGTATGATGATCGAATTTCTGGTTTTGATGGGTTGTTGTCTCTTTACAGGTCCTATTCCTTATGTAATCACCACTGAGATGTTCCGGCAGTCATCTAGACCACCGGCATTCATGGTGGCTGGCTCCGTTCACTGGCTTTCAAACTTCACGGTCGGCCTGGTTTTTCCCTTTTTAGAGGTCAGAGTTCAAACAAAGCACTGACAAATATTTATAGTACTGCACTGTACTGGAAGCAATGCATCTTTATGCAACCTGCAGAACCATCAAAGTACGTGAAAGTAGGCTTGAAGAAAATGTTCCTCATTGTTTATATATTTGTGTATCTACAGAGGGGTCTGGGTGCTTACAGCTTCATCATTTTTGCCTGCATCTGTCTTGCCACGCTTATCTACATTTGGGTGGTCATCCCAGAGACCAAAAACAAGACTTTTTTGGAGATCAGCAAGCTTTTTGCTCAGAGAAACAAGGTGGAGATTGTAGTGGAGGCTGGAGAGATTAAAGAAATGAGAGCGGAAAGCGATGAACAGGAAGTGAACAGCACATTTCTGTGAGGGCTGATTGGTTAAAAGTCATTTAAATTCAGATAAACCATTTATTTATGAAGAGACCACTCAGTTGTCCTTTAAGCAGCATATTTTCATGTATTGTGGCAATACAAACAAACCTCATAAAGTCACCCAACAGCAATGTGAAAGAGAATGCAAAGATACATGAAAGTTGTAAAAAACAATCAGATTTATTACATCATATATTATACCTGCTTTCTTTGCAGATCTGCAAACACTACATCTTTTTTTGTCATTTTCTGTAAATAAAAAAAATACAAATTTCATTCAGAATTTGGGAAAATGGTTGTCACTTGTTCACAGAAAAAGATCACTGAAAATGATTATTTTACTTGCATGTACTTATAAATAATAAATTCAGTAAAACTAAATCATTTTTGGAGTATTCTCAATTTTTTTTACTGCAGCTGTATGTATAGATCTATGTTATTTGATGTAATATATTTGATTACATTTTGTATTCATGGACTATAAAACATCAAACACAAAATGAACAATCTAAATATTGTTTATTTAAATGTTTTAGATATGGTTCACATTATTCATTTGGGTAAAAATACATTGAAATGAAAGTATATTGAAATATAAATTTTATCTTAGCATTGCATTTAATTCCCCTGATACAGCATACAGTACAAGTTAGCAAAGCAAGTATTGCTAATATTAACATTCAAAAGCAGTTTAGTGGTCTCTCAGTGGCAAACCTGCTCGGCATACAGCTGAACTCCTCCATACAGACTGAGCTGTGTAATACCCCAACTCAAAACATTCCCTTTCACCTTCCCATTACTACACGACATTTGATCTCTGATCTCTTCCGCATTAAGCACGTAATCCCACACGTTTACATCCGTCATGTACCCTACGAAAGAATCTGTAGCCGAGATCCCTAAAAAGCCATCCTGGTCTTTTCCCAAAATAAGGGTTCCTCCAGGTGGAATGGTATAGCCTGTCTTTATAAACCGCTCTTCACCCACTAGTCCGTTCACCCACAGCTCCACCCCTCCGGTGTGCGAGGCCCAGGTGAAGCAATAGTTTATCCAGTCATGGGATTGGCGGTCTAAGGGTAAATTCACAAATTCATTGCCTATCCAGAGACCCACTTCAAATCCCAAGGAGATCATGAATTCGTTGTCATTGCGTGAGGTGGAGTACGACAGCACGGTGAGGTCGTTTTTGGGGGGAGTACGGACGTTCATGCAGGCTGTGAAAGACTGGAGGATCATAGGTTGGGTCAAGTTCACCAAGGCGTAACTCTCCAGATTCTTTTCGGGGTAGTACAGAACCAGCGGTGATATAGTTTGCGGGTCTTGGAAAAGGTAGCAAATTCATGCCAGTCAGAAAATATGTGGAATTTTATAAAATAGTTAGAAAATTTGTATAGTCCATATTGCAAAAAAAAAACTCACCCGTGCCTGGAGATGGTGGCCCTTTAAAAGCAAACATCAAATTCATGTCAAATTTTGTTTGCATACAATAACTTACTTTACTTTTTATTTAAAGCATTACATCTGCATTATAATATGAGACAAAACTCATATGTTTTATTATTAAAAATATTACTTTATTAGCCTGCTATTTCTCATGAAACGTTTGATATGATGTGTTTATACCTGGAAGCGTTTTCTTGTCCAGCGACACAATGAGATTCTCAATCTTTTTAAGCTTAGCCTCAATCTCCTCCTGACGGCAAAGTCCTGCAGAAATCAAAAGAAAGAGAGAGAGAGAGAGAGCATGCTCAGGCACCTCACACCTGACACTGAATATTTCTCATAACTGCTGGAATTCCAGAGTTCTGCCCTCACCTCCTTTACCCAAACGTGGGAGGAACGAGGACTCCACCACTCTGTCATTCAGAGGCTGAGCCATGCGGTAGTCGTTCAACAGGGTTTTGTTTTCATGGTCCATTAATGTGCTCTCTAATTTCCTGATCTAAAGGTCATCGCATTCATAGTTAAAGGAAGTGAAAAGACTGAAACCAAATGCTTGTGAACTATTTTTGAGAGGAAAGGGAGGATGCACCTGATTGTGGGAGAGGGTGATGGGGGTATCAAACACAGTCCACAGAATGCTTTCATAGCATGGAGGTGTAGTGAGAGAACCCTGATATCTGAAAAAGTTGTTGAGGTTTTCTGGGAGCATGGAGCGCACGTTAAGGTTAGACATGTCCATGGACTGGCCTGTAAAAGCGATATGAGAGATACATCTTACAAATGGCAATGAGTAAAATAGACATTTAAATAGACATTTAAAAAAAACAATATTTTTGGTATATTACATAAAACATACAATTTTCAGCATTTTGAGGTGTCAAAGATGCTGTCAATATGCAAAACTGTATGAGTTAAGCATTTTAGGTTGGAGATGCAATTCTAAGAGAACTTAAATGTGAAATGAGAAACTGAATAAACATTAAAGTTATAGTTCCACCAAAAATGACAATTCTGTTATCGTTTACTCACCCTCCTGTCATTTCAAACCTGTATGACTTTTTTTCTTCTGCAGAACACAAAAAATATATATAGAAGAATGTTGGTAACTAAAAACCATTAGTCCCCTTTCACTTCAATTGTATGGACACAAAAACAATGCAAGTCAATGGAGACCAATGGTTTTCTGTGACCAGTATTCTTCAAAATATCTTCTTTTGTGTTATGCAGAAGAAAGAAAGTCATGCAGGTTTGAAATGACAGGAGGGTGAGTAAATGATGACAGCATTTTTATTTTCGGATGAACTATTTCTTTAACAGTTTATGGGAATACAAGTGCATAGACTTTACATAATAAATTGCATTACCTGCATACTTGACTTTTGCCAGGTTTGCAATAAAATCACTGTAGTATGTATTCTCAAAATGTCCATCCTGAAGACAAAGCATGCATATGTAAATTATATTACTAAAAGCCATGTTTATAAGATTTTAGATAAAGAGTACTTAACAATACTTTAACAAACACACAAATTGGTTTTGTTATTAGTAGCTATTGAACTATTTGCATGTGCAACTAATTTAGTTATTTTCAGATAAAACCTCATACACAGGGCTTATTAAAAGCTCATGAGTATGAGTATAGGAACACATGAGTATTAAAAGCCCAGTTCTAACCCAAGCAACTGCAGAGCGACATATCTGCAGTTAACCTACAATACCTGTATGTGTGTTGCTAAAGCACATGGGCAATGAGAGCACAATGGCAATTTCTTGACATCAGAATTTTAGCCAGTGCTCCACCGTCTGATCAATTAACCCATTTCGTTCAGAGAAATGCGGATGTCTAACTTCCCTCATGCTATGTGCTTCAGGCAACATTGGGTCAGATGGTCCTGGATGAATAACTAACATTCACAAAGACTATTCACACTTTGCGTTTTATTTTTTTTTTTTTACATATGGGCAGCATTGCACAAAACTACTATTAAAAAATGATCTTAAATTTAAATAGTGAAAACCATTTGTGTATTTTTGAGTATACACTTGACAGTCATCTTACCTCATAGAAAAATGCTAAAACTGCTAAACCATCTGGTTTGTCTTTGGCTTCTTTAAAGCTTCCGTATTTATCAGAGTTGTAGTGGACGATATGGAGCTGTGACAGAAAAGTCAAACCGAGATATTGCACTGTTAATTGTGTAACCATGTCATTCTGTATTGCTACATTGAAGATTTCGCAACCCTTCTGAGAGACTCAAATACAAAATTCTACATATAACATATAACGTGAAACATCAATAATAATGTATAATAGGTATGTAATAGTAGAGTTTAATTTTAAACTAGGATGTCTGCACATCAGATTTAATTTATGTAGCATTTTTACTTCAGCCATGTATCGGATGCCATCCACTGTATGCTCTGATCCACTTTCTTCCATGTCCCAGCCTCCCCAGTGCAGATGCATTTGGACAGCAGTGTAGTGGTCTGGAAATCCCTTGGTGATGCTCATTGTGTGCGGCAGCTGAATTTCCACTGTCAAAAACAAGACGATATTCATAGAGAGAAAACTAACCTAGCCCGTAAAGACCACATTAAAACAGCTGAAGGAAAGCATGCATACAAAGACAGATGCTCGATTAGTATCATTTGATAGATGTGTGTTTTTGCACGTTTTTTATTTAATGTTCTTGCTACTTTTTGTCACTAGATGACGACAAAAATCAAGGTAGTGCCAAAACAAGAACAATTTAAAAACATTTGTATATCTTATACTAATAATTAAAAGTTTAAATCTAACAATACTTACCTGAATGTCCATTGTTTGTCATGGTAAATCGATTGTATATATCATCATAACCTGCCAACTCGAGCTGCAGCATTCGCGGATTATAACGAACTTTTCGCCGCTGTATGTCAATGGGAGACTGTTGACTCTTGCCGCATTCTGGAAACTTTTCTACCCAATGTTTCTGATCCAGATCTCCCTCTGCATTACAGTATAACGCACTTATATGAGCCATAAGCAAACGGACATGTTACATGAAAAGAACGAGATTTTATGTAAAGCAATCCGCACGTGCAACTTGAATATATCTATTCCCAAAGGTGTTTATAGCCTATTTGTCTGTATATTTTACACATTTTGCTTACAACTGCCACTGTTAAATAAATGAAAACTGTGACATGTAATTCACGTTTGTTTTGTTATTTGTAACAAAAAATGGCAAAATAAATGTTTTCAAAATTATTTATTTAAAATCGTTAGGCTACCTTACAAACGTCATACTGCGTAACAGAACTCATAATGTAGCCTATATTTGAAACGTATTTTAGTTTTTACTAGGCTATTTGCTTTCTAAATTTAAAAAATAAATCACTTGCCCAAGTATGTCCACTTTGCTCCATCTATCCCAGCCAATGCAAAATTCACAAATGTGGCGTATAAGAGCACTTGAAACAACTTCATGCTGACAACAATCCCACACTGTGTCTGAATGTGTTCGCAGGGTTGTAAAGAGGTGCTGCGATGTCACATTGATTCAACGGTTTACACCCAGAATGCCAAAGGCGTGTAGTAACACGGTAGTTTACAGGCGCTTTAGACGTATTGGCGGAATTGTAGTAGGCTATAGGCTCAATCTCAATACCAACAAGACTATCTAGTTTTGTTCAGTACCTTTCAAATTCCGTTTTCCTGTTTACTCTTGAGAGATAATCCAGACCCTTCTTTGTAAACTGTTATTCCTTTTTGTTCAAGTGTTGAGAAATGAGTCACTCGTAAAAGCGTTTACCCTACAGCACTGTCAAACAAATCCAGACAAAGTGCTCATGCTCATAATGTTTGTCGTTATTTGCAAAGATTTGTTATTTATCAATAAGCTTAAAAATATAGGCTACTGTGAATTCTTGTATTATTGTGTTGGAAATAGTTTACTGTAATAAAAATAATTAATGCTAATTACATTATTCATCTGCTGTTAATATTAATAAGGACGTGAAATATCCCAACTTTACACAATAACCGGAAAAAAGAACATGTAACTTAACCAACCTGTCTTGTGAAGTTCACTTTTAAAAAAATAAAGGTGCTAAAGGATGCCGTAGAAAAATTTTTTTTGGCTGTTATTCTTTTAGGAACTTTTGAGTGAATGGCAGGGGACAAAAAAATCTGTAGAAATTACAGTAGGCTATTACTGGCAGCAGTTTGCCAGTAATTTACTGTAGAATTATATTGATCTAATTTATTGGCAAAAGTTTGTTAAAAGCTAAATGAACATTATTAACAAGTCTTTATATTTACAGAAAAAAAACCCTATAAAATAACAGCCTCATGCAAGCATTTCTGGGAATCAAAAAACATGCAGAAAAAAATCAGAAAAGGGTTGATGAGGATTTTTGGTTACCAGAATGTTTTGCATGAGGCTGTTTTTTTATGTAGACTTATTAATGTTTAATGTTCATTTAAATGTTAATTCAACTGTTGCCAATAGATAAATATAAATCTACAGTAAGTTACTGGGAAACTGCTGCATAACAACAGCAACATTTTGTTTGACATTTGAGCCATTTGTTTTGCTAAATGATGGGGAAAGATGTTTTAGGCATGAGTAAAGATGTTTAACTGCTCTAGACACCACTAACAGTTTTGTGATACAGCTGACAAGACATGCTTTTACAAGTTGTTCCCAGGAAACAGAACAGGAGAGGTTGCAATGACAAACAATAAATCAGCTGACAGAGAAATAATATAACAGAAACTGAAATATTCTGTTTGTCTAACTGTCACAATTTGGCATATAAATATAAAACTTTACTTGCATAGTTTACACACAACAAATGAACACTAATGCACATATAGAATTTCATCTGATGGGTAGACGTTTGGTTTTACGTCCAGTTAAAGTGAAATCACCTTCTGTTTACACTGAAACGTATTACATTCTAACAAAATGTGTCTATGTGTTTGTGTGTGCATAAAATGAAAAGGGTATAAAAACCCAGAGTCGTTTGCTTGATTTAAGCATGCAGAATCCACATTAAACAAGCTAGACGCACTTAAAGAGTTTAGTAGCTGTAAGTAAAAGTGCATCAGTCAACCAAAGAGCTCTGCATACTGTCCACTACTCCATAAGAACTACTTGAAACATGTCTAAAGTTTGCAAAAACATAATAGTAACCCGGATACAACTATGTTGTGATAGGATAAGACCAAAATTCAAGACAAGACCTTGTAACCTAGATTCCAAGTGATATAAGAAGTACAAATCTCTCTATCCACACAATACCAACAGTGATTTATGATGGTATAGCGTCATGCTTTAGGGCTGCTTAACATCAACATCAGAAATGATCTGTAATACATCAACAATGTAAAAACTTTGATTTTAATGACACTGCTATTTTTAGCAATTTCATTGACATTGTTGTTAATCTCACTGACAGTCTGAGACTCTTTTTTGGACTATTTGTGGAGCGATTTACCAGCAGGGAAACACTGACCATTCACTAAAGATCTTATTTATAAATCACCAAAGCTGACAGACAGTTCATAAATTAAAGAAATCTAGCAATCTGTACACAGTAGGCCTACATATAAATAAGGGTACACAGTGCGTATGAAGGCACCTAGGATAGATAAAATTGTAAAAGAATGTAATGTACTACCATAGAACATTCAAAACACCATTAAACCGGTTTTGTGTGTGCATATTTTCTGTAGGTACACTAGCCTATACACGTGAGGATTTGAAGTGAAAACGTGTGTCGCTCTATGAATAAACAGCAGATGGCGCAGTAGTCATCTTTCTCAAGGTCATTCGTGATGTGGAACCGCCATAGTCGATGCTAGAAGCTGCACAGCATCACTTGGTCCATCGTATGTTTGAGATGGAAAGATGGCCAGCGAATAAAATTTGCTCTGAGAAAATTGTACTCGGTGTTGGTGATAAATTATGTGTCCTGCTGTGGTAAGGTAATGCAAAGTAATAGGCTAATCTAAAAATATAGTTTTATAGTTAATAAAATATTAATATGTTGGTAAAATCAACAAAATGAAATCAATTATTATTTGAGTACCAATAGTATATGGAACCAATACTGTTTACCTTAAATTATTATATTTATATTATAAATTCTGACATTGTTAATGGTAGAGTATTCGTTACACACATATTCATTATAATTATATCCTACAAATTACTCCATGTATTTTTTATCATTATAAACTGATGTGTAATGGAAAGAACAACATGAATAAATATTAAAGAACACTTCAAAGTGGAAGAAATACCCAGTTTTCGTCATTGATGGGAAGCTCTCTATGACGCATCACTGGTAGTAGGTGATGCTCTGCACGTACTCCACATTGCAGCAGTCTCTACTACAAAACATGAAACTTCGTCCATTACTGTTATAAATCCACTATTAATAAACATACACCACTACGATTCCCAATAGTTGCAAATGTATTCATTCTCTAAACTAATGTCAACTTACTAAAAGCTTTTAATACATAAATTACATTTTTTCCGCATCCTTGTAGGAGGCGGGGTCGTGACGGATGAAAACGTGCCGTTCGCCATGCGATTTCAATAGCGTGCCGCGTGACACGCGTCGGACCAATCAGAGCTCGAGAAACGCGCTCGCGCGGACCGCTTCCTGATGCCCTACACTTAACAGCGCTCGACACCAGCAGCCTTCTGCCTTCTCTGCTCTGCACCACGTTCAGGATTCGTCTACTCTTGCACTGGTTAAGGTACGGCGAGAACAAGCAAACTGTTTATTATTTTGCACTTTAATAATTAGAAATACATGTCCTGTATCACGGGAAAATAGGCGCTGTTGCATGTCATTAAATTGGTGGTCGTGATGGTTGACCGTGTTATGCAATACTCAAGGTGATGCTTTAGTTCGGTGATACGCGTCTGAATTTTGAAGTATTTTAATACTCGTAAGTTATTTTCACAGTAAAACAGTGTGTCGCTTTATGTCATGGTCATGTGAGTTATTTTTAAGAAGTGAGAGAGATGGTAGTGTGGTGTCGTGTTACGTCATTTAAACGTCAGTCTAAAATGTTTAGTATTAGTATTAAGAATACAATTCTGATAAGCTTTTCTGACTAAGGTTTAGTTGGCAAACTAAATCGAGTTCTGCTTTGCCAACGGGTATGTGAGGGGCCTGTTAGTAGAGGCTGCACATTCTTTACTAAAATTAGCTTGTCTCCTTTATTTATTTGGTGGATGCATTAATAAATGAGTTTTAAAGATGCAAGCAGGCTTATTTTTGACCAAATGTGTCAAGAATGTCAGAGTCAAGGAGTGACAGTAAAAATAAGCTTGTATTACTAATGCGGCGACATCGTTTCGTTTTCATGGTCATTAGGTTTTGAGGTAGATTTAAGCTTAAAAACTCAATATTATTCGGTTCAAACTCAGAGCAACACATTCTCTGCGACAGAGGGGGTTGTCACTTGCGACTGTCAGTCTCAGTTAACCCCGCCCACTGTGTTGTGCCCAGTAGGAAGTTTCCACAGACATTTAAGGCTACAGGATTTTCCATTGGTCTAAATGAAGTGGGTGTCCACTATCTTGACAGGGCAGGAAATGGTCTTGTCTTGTGAGGGGTTATTGTTTTCCCATGACAGCCTAGTCACAGAAATATGAGCTTTTGATATATATGTTTTATCTGAATACATACAACACATACATTCTTGTGATGTTGTGAGTCATCATTTAGCAGATGGATGACTAGGATGAATGTAAAAACAATGCTAAAGAGTATTTGAATGCATAGTTCCAAATGTCCAATACAGTTTCATTTTTAGGTGAAAGGGTGCTGACAGCTGAGGGGTTCAGCGTTTCTTGGCTCGTAAGTGACATAGTCATCTGCTAGTCACAAAGCTACTTCGTTTACAAAGCCCATTGTTCATCTTAACTGTTAAAATAGAGTAGATAGATTACACTGTTTGGTTTTCTAAAGACTCTTTTAACCCAAACTATAAATCAAGAGAGTGCTTATGAAACGTGGTGAAATACTGGAGGTGAATGGTGAAATACCAACTCATATTTGACTCACAATAGAATAGTTGAGTCATTTCCTGGTGGCCTGCATTGAGATTTTTCTTTAGTTCAGGTTAGCAAAGCCCACAAACCTTTTCCCTAGTATCAAAACTAGGTGCAACTTGAATGTAAATGTAAAGTGAAGTCATATTTTTTCCATAAACAGTGTTTTCTTGTTTGTTCTTATTCTAGATCTTTTTCTAGATTTCTGTCATTCTTTGGCTTTCAAATCTCTTATTTTATACTCTCTTTCTTTTTAGAAACTGCAACATGTCCATCCTGAAGATCCACGCTCGTGAGATTTTTGACTCCCGTGGAAACCCCACGGTGGAGGTTGATCTCTACACCAAGAAAGGTTTGTAATGTAAAAAAATGAAGGAGTTCAAAAGCACAATTTATGCTCTGATTTTTATTATATTAGAGAGTTAAAATACCATTCGCTATCAAATTTAAAATAAAGTCAATTTTTATTTTATGTGTGATCCAGTTTAATTAATCCTTTTTGACAATCTAGCAACAAATGCTAAAATTACATATACATGCATATAAAGCATTGTTCAGGCTGGCAGAACTGCACATTACAGGCTTAACATCAATACAAAGCCACAGTAATTTCGTGTGGCGTTACTGGGGCGTACAGTTTGAATGCTGTGCCAGTTTCACATGGGTGAGCGTCTAAGCTCGCCTCTGCCTTTTCAGGCCCTCATGTTGGTGTCCAGTAGCCTGGAGTCAACGTATCAGGTGGAAGGTGGTTATAAATAGGCATCGTAATGTATACCGCTTGGATAGCGTTGCTACAGTATGCACAGAAACTGAAAAGCATATAGATGGACCTCTATGATTGTATGAATTCACACTTTTTAACAAATATATCCATGCATAATTTCCAAAAAATGAATCTGCATTCCACAGTCTGTCGTTAAAAAGACAAGAAAACCTTGCTTTCCTTTTTTAACACACTTCTGAAACAAGCCTCTAACACAAGGCCAGAATTTGAATGAAGTTGAAGTGAATGACTATTTGAAAAGATGGGGTCTGGCAAGAGAACAAATATGTGAAAATGATCTTTTGCCAGAATGTATTAACGGAGCGATGGAGCTGGCATACTCTGCAATGTTAATGGATAGTTTTATGTGAAAGATGAAGACTGTATTTTATAGAAGCCAATGTGTGTAGAGTTTACATTTACCCTCTGCTGGCATTCCTGTACTATTCCCTTGGGCCTCTGACTAGAAAACCAAATAGTGACAAGTCACCCAGATTTAATGTGTCTGTGTTTATTTGAGTAAAGCTCAGTGGATTTGTTTTGGTTAAACCGTGAGCTATGGGGCTGGGGATTAAAACCCGAGCATAACTTAAGTTACATTAATAGGTCATACATTTTAAGGTGATGTCAAATCAAAAACTTTGCCAATACAATAAGAGTAGATAGATAATCTGTAGAGTCTGGTTGTAAAACAAGTTTAATTCCTTTTTAGTGGGTTTGGATACACTGCCATTACAGATATGTATTTATAATAGTGAAAGATTTGCTGCGTTTCAAATGATGGTTGGGTCAAGACTCACAAAGCGACAGTTGATGAGTCTCTGGTTAAGCTTTAAATCCAGATTTATCTGCATGCTCTGGCATTGGGTTTATATTTATTCAGAAGAGCTGGATGAATTTTCTTGTGCAGATTTGACACAGTTGGAATGTGCCATTGTGTAGTACATAGGTAGCGTAATTTATGTGCCTGTCGCTTTCTCTCAGTCTTGTACATTCAATTTTATTTCAATTCAATTTTATTTATATAGCGCTTTTCAAAATGAGCATTGTTCCAAAGCATCTTTACAGGAGCAAAGAAAACTGAAAAACACAACAAAAGTAAAATTACCAATCCCGGTGAGCAAGCCGACACGGCCCTGTGGTGAGGAACCCAAACTCCTATGATAAATATATGGAGAAAAAACCTCGGGAGAAACCAGTCTCAGTCGGGAGCCAGGTCTCATCTGACATGTCACAGCTACACTCAGTGACTTTGATTAAAGGATTATTGAGTAAATGTCATTAATTGTGATTAAGGAAATTGCTTTTGTTAAATCTGTTATAAGGAATGTTATAAGCAGGGAAATAGTGATGGCATAATGTAACTGAGTGCAGCTATAACTTCAAACTGCTGTCATGTGATGTTAATTCGGCCTTTAATACGAAGTATTGTAAATACTTCAGTGATCCTAGTGGGGAATTGTGGATACTTATTCATTTGAAGACAAACATGCAGGATTTTTGTATGTTTGAAAGAATCGTGAATTTTTATGTAGATGAAAGGAGCAATGTGGAGATTTTAGTGGCATCTAGTGGTGAGGTTGCGAATTTCAACCAACGGCTCACTCCAGCACTCACCCCTCTCTTTCGAGCACCATGGTTGTTGTCACGTTTTTGCCGAAAGAGATAACACGTTCTGTATGAAACGCGTTCTGTAGAGCATTTTGTCCATTTAGATAGGGCTGGGCGATATATCGAGTTTTAAGATATATCAATATCTTTTTTAAAACGGGATGCAGGATTAAACAATATTGTTAATATCGATATGGGGTGTGTTCGACTTGAAGCGACTCTCTGAAGAATGATGGTGTCTGACATGTGCAGTGCCCATGCGCAGATTGAGCAGAGCATTCTTGAATATCTATTTTATTTCATATAGTTTTTAAAATTTGTTTATTATTATAATTTTTTTTACAATTTACATGTTTAAGTGCAGCTGTATGTTTTCAAATAGAGAAGAAATACCTGGCATTGAATTTTTTTTACAAGCTATTTTAATAAAGGGGATTGTGACATCTCACATGAGGCTTTGACTTGCAAGTAAACATTTATTCCACTTTGTAGAAAATATCGATATATATATTGGATATCACCTTTCATCCCAAAAATACAGAGATATGAATTTTGGTCAATATCGCCCAGCCCTACGTTTAGAGATACTGTAGAAACAACATGATGAATTCCATTTAAGGGGACCAGCAGTGTATGTAGATTGAAATAGCTCATTCTGAGGTAATAAAAACATAACATTATGTAAGGTCTTTATACACCTCTGAAGACAGTTATGTATATTATACCTATATATATATATATATGTATATTATACCTATATTATATATATATATATATATATATAGTATATTTCCTCTTTAATCTTACACATTGGTCCTTAAATTTTTCAACAGGTCTCTTCAGAGCTGCAGTGCCCAGTGGCGCTTCTACTGGTATCTATGAAGCCCTTGAACTCCGCGACAATGACAAGACACGTTACCTGGGCAAAGGTTTGTATTTCAAACATTCCAGTTATATATTTAGTTTAAATGAGCATATTTGAGTTGTATATATGTGTTATACACCATTTTTGACATCTAAAGTGTTTTTAAAAAGTATGAAAATCAATAATAGATCATTTGTGTATGTGCAAACCATTTTCGAATTGTGTTTTTTTTATATTCTACAAATATACATAATGTCATGTATATTTCATTTATCCTCATAATCTTTCAATAAAAGAACCAAAAACTCAAAATATATGATATATTTGAAAAGCTTTTAATTTCTTCTTTCTTTTAAAATTAGTAAATCTTCAGTTTTCCAATTTTCAAATTAATTTATTTACCCTATCAGCACTTTAGTGTTTTCCTCATCTTTTCTTTATCTGTTTCCATCTGATTCTTTTGTCCTCTGTCAGGGGTGAAAAGAGCTGTTAAATATATAAATGAATTCTTGGCCCCTGCTTTGTGTAATCAGGTAAATTGGTGTGTTTATTAACTGAAATGAGGAGCTTAACCCTTTTGATATAGCACAGAAGCATGAGCCCATGGGTTTGTTTTGGCAACTAACCACGGCAGGTATTTGTAGATGATCACCGATGTTTTCCTTCATTGTTCTCATTGATAAAACGATCTCTGTGATCATCTAGTTATGTCTGCTTTGCATGTTGTTCTTCACCTTGGCCTGGGTCAGTGATTGTTTGCTTGTTCCCTGCAGGTGTCTCAAAAGCTGTTGAGCATATCAATAAATCAATTGCACCTGCTCTGGTTAGCCAGGTAGGAATATTTGTTTTTTGACTAACATGATAATGTGTGTTGTTGCTGAACAATGGTAATTCCTCTTAGATTTTTGTAGTTTATGAGTGTTAGATATGCAGTGGTAAGTCAGATTGTAGAGTCTTGCAGTGATTGATTAATTCTATTCACTAATGTTTAAGGAGAAAGTATATATTTAGTTATAAGACAGGTATTTAGATAAAGCCCTTTCTAATCCCACAGTGCTGTGAATGCTTTAACGTTGCATTTGTTTTGTGCTTCATAACTATTTGACTGAAATCCTTCCAACCTAAAAAATTATTGATTGGCAATAATGAATCAATTATTACAGAGCGTGTCAGTCTTGGAGCAGGAGAAGATTGACAAGCTGATGCTTGATATGGATGGCACAGAAAACAAATGTAAGCATATTAATATGGTTTAATGGTATAGTTTTGATTCTTATTAAAGGCATTTATAACATGATACATTTGTATAAATAATTGCTTGTATAAATATACTGTATGTCATATAATGAATTCACAGCAAAGTTTGGTGCCAATGCCATCCTGGGCGTCTCCCTGGCTGTGTGCAAGGCTGGTGCTGCAGAGAAGGGCGTCCCCCTCTACCGCCACATTGCAGACCTAGCTGGCAACCCTGAAGTCATTCTCCCAGTACCAGTACGTTCCCTTTAAAGTCCTCGGAATAACATTATTCAAAACTTAATTACTTTTATTCTGTTACAAGCTACGAGCAGGAGTGTTGACATTTTTAATAATTTTTTACTAAAATAATTCTGCAGGTTTGCAGGGTCTGGTTTGTGCTGAGCCTAGTTGTTTGTTTTAGATGAAGTGTAACATGCAAACTCTGGCACAATATAAATAGATTGTCTGTTTTCAAAGGCCTTCAATGTTATCAACGGTGGCTCTCATGCTGGTAACAAGTTGGCCATGCAGGAGTTCATGATCCTTCCTGTTGGCGCCAGCAACTTCAAAGAGGCCATGCGCATCGGTGCTGAAGTGTATCACAACTTGAAGAATGTTATCAAGGAGAAATATGGGAAGGATGCCACCAATGTGGGCGATGAAGGTGGCTTCGCCCCAAACATCCTTGAGAACAAAGAAGGTAAGAAAGTCAGGAGTTTTAGAAACAACCGAAATAAAGAATCCAGTGTCAAGTCTAGAATGCTTCAGGCATTTAATAATGTAAATATTCCAGTACTATTAATGATAATATATACATTAAGTTCATATAGATCTTAAACACCATCATAAACGTTTACTTCATGAAACCATGCTTGAAGAATTAGTTAGATCAGATAAATGACATACATTTACAACAAATTCACACTTTTTAAATGACTTAAGTACAGATTGAAAATAATACATTAGATTGCTAAAGACATCAGAGTAACGTTATCTTGGCTACAATCCAGTACATGAAAACTCATTTCTTTAGTTTACTTCAAACAACTTTTATGTTCTGGTGCATTGGTATAAAATGAAATTGATTGAGACCCAATGAAGAACTGCAGCTGTGGCCCACTCTGTGGGGAATTCTGGGAATGCTCATGGGTGCTTCGCATGAGACACTGTCCTAACATCTGCTGATTTAGTCAAATCACAGTTTACAGTTCCTCACATGTTGGAGAATCCCTCTGTGTATGTTTTAAATATTTTTTTTTTTTTTTTTTACCCTTATATTTGTCATTTAGTCTTTAATTTATTTGTCTATTAAACATTCAGCAAGAATCCACATGAGGCTCTTAAAAAGATCAATCCAACCCAACCGCTGCTTTAGGTTAAATGCTAATGTGACAAATGTACCAAAGATTCTGTCTTAATAAGTCTGAAATTATTGCCTGAAAGTGTCATTTTGCTGTCACAAATATTCATGGTTTGTTTAAAATGCTTACAGATGTATATGAGCAGTTGACGTAAATACTTTGCCAAAGTTTAAACTGAGAAAGATGCTGTCTGACCCCTTAAAACTATTTCAAATGTCATTAGTCAAGTAAAATATACACTTTTCTCCAAAACATTAATAAACATATCCTAAATGTCAATGTTGGTTTTTGACAAAGTAGTCTAAACTACTGTATCTTTTGAAGCTCTCGAGCTCTTGAAGAATGCCATCAGCAAAGCTGGCTACACTGACAAGATTGTGATCGGCATGGATGTGGCCGCCTCTGAGTTCTACAAGGGCGGCAAGTACGACCTGGACTTCAAGTCACCTGATGACCCCAGCCGTTACATCACCCCTGATCAGCTGGCTGATCTCTACAAGAGCTTCGTGAAGGATTATCCCGGTCAGTTGCCCTCATTGATCTTTAGTGCTATTGTGTGTGTGCGTATGTGATACTCGACCGTCCAGTGAGAGCAGCTAGGCAGACATTGCGTTTTTAATGAATCCAGATCCAGAATGATTCTTAAACTGGTTCATTTGGATGTCTTAAAAGGGACACAAATCTTTAAGCAGTGAATGATACACTTTAGGGACACACAAATTTGAAACGTCATTGAAACTATTAGAAATGTAATATCCTAGATCTTCTTTGTCCAGTGCATAGTCACTGAAACTTCTCTTCTTTTAAAGTGGTCTCCATTGAGGATCCATTTGACCAGGATGATTGGGAGGCCTGGACCAACTTTACCACCAGCACCAAAATCCAGGTGGTGGGTGATGATCTCACAGTGACCAACCCCAAGCGCATCGCTAAAGCCGTGTCCGATAAGGCCTGCAACTGCCTACTGCTCAAGGTCAACCAAATCGGATCTGTCACCGAGTCCCTGCAGGCGTGAGTACTTCTAATGTTTAGGACTACGGTGACCAAAACATCCATTCAAGTACCAACTAAATGAAAGATCAATGTTTGCTAAAATGTTTGCATGTAATGTGCTTGGGCTTGTTTAGCTGTAAGATGGCCCAGTCCAACGGCTGGGGTGTGATGGTCAGTCACCGTTCTGGAGAAACAGAAGACACTTTCATTGCTGACCTGGTGGTCGGACTGTGCACCGGCCAGGTAAAAGATGCAACTAGCACTTTTTTAATAGTTAACCATTAATGGAAGACTAACAGTATGTTGTTGTTGTTTTTTTTCAGATCAAGACTGGTGCTCCCTGCCGATCTGAGCGTCTGGCCAAGTACAATCAGCTGCTCAGGTGAGCTTAACTTTATTTACATTTTCTTGTCATTACTATGTTTTACTGAAATACTTTATTCTGATTGGTCAATATTTTTCTGTGTAACTAATAGTAAAAGTTTTGATCAAAATCGGACTCCTTGATTGATCTTGATATTGCATTTCCTCGCAGGATTGAAGAGGAGCTCGGTGATAAGGCTCGCTTCGCTGGCAAGAACTTCAGGAGACCCATCTGAAGCAGCACTTTTCATTGGTCTTAGTGTGTTTATCATGCTTACTCTCCCACACATAACGCCACGCAAAGTCAACTCCTGTAGAATGGAGACCAGTCGGAAAAGCAGTAAATTCAAAGGTCCAGCTTTGTAGACAAGGAACGCTGCTCTCTATGATAACCCCTTCCTCAACCCATCTATGCTTTGGTATTCCAATAGCATAAGTCCTTTAATTGTGTCTCTGTGTAGTGTGAGAGATCCTTGTTTAGCTTCTTGTGAGTTGTAGTGATTCTGGTGTTCCACTGGGTATTTTAGCACAGAGCTACTGTACGTTGTTCACTGTGGTGCTGTGTGCAGCACTATGCGCATTGTATTGCTTTTGAGAAGTGTTAGTTCTATATGCGTGGCATAAAAGCAAATAAATGATCCCTATTTAAATGGAAGAGTGTGAGTCAACTTTTTTGTATTACCTAAGTTTAGCATAAAACACACAATGCAACATTTTCTGTTGTTCTTTCATACTAGGAAATTAAACACTTGCAATCATATTTTATTTATACATTTAATGTTATATGTATGTATATGTATTTACATTTAAATTTAATTGAAAATTAAAAGGCTTTATAAAGGGAAAAAAGTCTAAATATGTCAAAACTCCAGGTTACAACAGTAGAATTATAAATGCCTTTACTCTGTCGTTTTGTCTTGAAATAATTCTCTAAGGGTCAGGCCATGAAGTAAACACCGTGCTAAATAAAATAAGAATTGTGTATTAAGAGTCTAAAAACCAGGTGCTATGAGCACAGCAGAATATCTGCCTGTAACATGAATTATATTAAGTGATTGTTTTAAGTTTTGTGTCCTAGAAATATTACACACAACCCAAACATTAACATAAACTAACTGCATCTTAAGCACACTCCTGAAAATAAATGACTTTGTACTTAACTTTATACTTCATTTCTGACATTTAGCGGTGATTCAATACTTGTTGATAAAAATGACAGTAATTAAATGTCTAAGGTAAGGTATAAATGTAAATGCAGTGCTTCCTATTAATGTGATTGGCTTAAAGTGCACGTCAAAAATGCCTCTAAGCTGTCTAAGTCCATACATGGCATGAAAGTAAATATTAAGAAATATTTTGAACAATAAATGTTATATTTTGTGGAATTTTACAAAATAAAGTTAATTAAGTGTTAATTATTGCTAAATAAACTAGTATACGTATATTTTTTAAATAAAGTTAGAATTTATATTAGTGTGTTGTGGTTTGTTGAATCAACAATTTTATTATTTTCATTATTGAAAGGAGAATGAGCCAAAATACAAATTCTTTTTCTCTTACGCCACCCAGTGGTCATAATGACAACATGTCTGCGCGTCTAAACACATTTAATAGATGCGCAGATGTCCTCTGTTCTGAGAATGGCCCTGTCCTGTTTTCAAAGGTAATACGTTTTCTCACCTGTTCCCACAGGTGACACGGATAAAAGTCTCTTATAGTATCTATATATACATGTTATTAAAGTATTTAAGAAAAGTTGCTAAATGTTTGACTACCAGTGAGATGGGTTGTGCCACACCGCCCTCTGCTGTTGTTTAACAGTAATGCAGAATCCTGCCATTATGTCACCACCTAGTCTGGTGCCACGAGTCTCTTTTTTTGCCACAAATGCTATAAAACACTGCTGAATCAGCATGTTTCTATTTCTCACAAGAATTTGGACAAATGCTCCTCTGTTTTTAAGCTGAAAGCTTTGTTCAAGCAAATATCCTGTATTTCACAACAATTCAAAAAGAGCAATTTGCAATTTTAAGAAAGAGTATGTGAACAAATGTGCAAATCGTTTATTTATTAAAAATACAGGTTGTCCAACAAACAAATAAAGGTGTACAACCAACAAAATAAAACAGATATTCTAATTTAGCGTTTAGTGCATATGCAAAAACATACAAATGCACGAAGCAAACGAAAACATTTGCCACCAAAAGGTTTGGACTAGACTGCAAGCTCTGGCATGATAGTATTTGAATGCATTAGGATTGTTACAGTTTATCATTTTATGCGATTACTGCGTATTAATTGAAGAATTCTCATCTGCATAGCACGTGTGGTCACGTATGTATTTCCTCCTTGTGTTCATGTGCCATCAATGTCCCACTGGGAGCATGAACTCGCCCACAATATGATAACAATCAAATCCCTCTTCTTTATTGTCTCCTGTAATCCAGCTCCTCATTATACTCCACTCCTCACACAAATGCCTTCAGTTCTTTTTTTGTTGCTGTTGCCAGAATAAGTCACTATAGACCTGTAATGTACATTATATCTTGACAGTATGTAAGGGATTACTAATAGCAAAGTCTTAGATGAGCTGCCAAGACAAGGTAGCCCAGCAGTGGAAATGAGATTCGAGCCATCTGCCTTGCGCTGGCAGAAATGATGGAGGTCTGGTATTCAGTATCAAGAGCAGCCATCGAGCATGCATATTTCAAATTACAAAGGAAAATGAGGTGCGCCGTTTCTTTTTCCACCCGGAAACCGGTCTCTGAACCGCACTTGCACGTTTGGCTTTGTCTCTCTGATTACAGACATCTCCTGAATCCACTTTTCTTTTTCCTGCACCCTCTCCCGCTGAAATCAATCACTGCGTTCGCCTTCTCCTCCAATCAAAACACTCGCTCAAAAATTCTCTTCCTTCCCCCCATTTTTATTGTTCATTCAGTCTGTCATGTCACAATAGAATAACAAGCCATCCGTTTCCCACACAATATCTTGGAGTGAGCCTCTTGCTACCTTTATCATAACGAGAGGAGAAAACAGCCAGCTGTGATCATTACACCGTAACACAAAACAGTTCGACTTCAGCTTGTTTTTCAGCACTGTGATGCCACAGCGTGTCCATTTATCATTTCTCTGCTTTCTTTTTTTGTTGGACAAGGCTGCTTATGCAAAACATCCAAAAACTCTCTATATATCAAACTATATACATTGACTGTATCATACATTGTGTTCTTTAGCTCACAGCTCAGAATATTTATGTGCACAATATCAAGATCCGGTTCATTTCCCCTCTCCGTATCTAATGCAAAACACATCTACACATTTTCACTTACCATGTATTAAAATGCAAAACAGGATTATGGCATTTATTCCACTAACCCGTCAAAACGTTCATCACAATGTTATTAAATGTAATGAGAGACTGTACGGTCAAACAAAAAATAATGCACACTGCTCGTGACTGTGAAACAAATGTTGAACGTAAAACGATATGATGATGTTTTTGTGTGTTTATTCCATCCATGACAGAACGGCAGAAGGTTAAGTAGAGCATTCAGGGCTCAGCGGTCATGTTCAATGACTCACTGTTGAATAAATCCTTTGGGACTGACTGAAGCATCCTTTCAAACACGAAGTGCGGAAGACTACGATATAAACCAATCGTTTTCCACAGCAGGGTGCCACACACTCGGTGTGCTTATACACACTGGGGAGAAATAGTCTGCAAGAGCCTTTCGAACATAATGCGGTCCCTTTAAGACCGGGTGTTTAACGCAGGACCGGATACATTATAGCCTACATCTAAATACCATATGCACACGTCACCGCGCCGAGATTTGAGACACATCTTTGCATTTCCAAACCTTAACAATTTGGTTATGTCATTGTATTAAAGAAAAACAAGCTTTGTTTATGAATAACTTTTGTGAGTCTATATATAGCCTATCGTAAAGATAAACATTTCCCGATCGTGCTAATCTGAAAATGCATATTTTATCGTGTAAGAATGCGTGTATACAATGTTGTCTGACACATACACGCACACACAAACGCATACACACTCACGCGCGTTTTTAAATCACAAAATGATTCATCTGATTGGCTGGCGTGACTCGCTCTGCTCGCGTGTAGCCAATCGCGACTCGCGACACTAGAAAGTGGGCCGAGCGTCTTCAAGCGCACGATATTCTCCTCGCAGGAAGAGCGGCTTTTGCGCGAGGGGGGTTTCTTTCTTACTGAAGCGAGAGAGAGAGAGAGAGAGAGAGAGAGAGAGAGAGATAGAGAGACAACACTGTGTCCCAACACTGACCCGTTACCAACACTCCTCACCACCATAAATATTGATGACTGACAGGTATATCATTAATATCGGTGCATTAGGGTTGTAAAACGACTCCAAAACACTTGAAGCGGCACTTGACTGTCATCCGCTAACCGCCGCTGCTCAGTTACAACCTCTCAAAACACAAAATCTCTGATGTTGTAGAGAAGGATACCAGGTAAGTTCCGCCTTTGACCGTCTCTGTTTACGGGACATGATCTTATTTGTTTGCGGCTCTTGTAATTAGCCGAGTGTGTTAATCACTGCCGCCGTGGCGTGAGCCGCTGCCGCTGTTGAGGGAGTGTTATGGTTTATTAACACAGGAGATATATTAGCTAGCAGGCTAACACCATCATTCTCATAATCAGTATGTGCCAACGATCACAGTGCCCGATAGATACATGTCTGGTTTATTCACTCGTTTTTTGATACAGTTATAACAGCGCGCCAGTCAGTCAGGCTATGACAGCGGATCAGGTCAGACGCGAAGTGGTGTTATTGGAGAGTTTGGGCAGAATTGAACTTGATAGTTCGTCTCGTGTTATATGATGTCTTGCATCCGAGTCACGAGCGCTTTGTTGGCAACTTAGGCACGCACGCACCTCCTCTAGTGTGCAGGTTTTAATTGCACTAAGCATCATTAAAGTGGTCTGCTAAAAAGGGTCAGTGCATGCTTAAATAAATAAATAAAAACCTGAAGTTGCCCAAACGAATCAGTCTTGCTTGTTTTAATCAAGTCTGGTGGCTAGACCACATAGTTTTATTATCAAATATGTCCTGTGAGGTCAGGTGCCTGTATTTACTCACTGTGTTTGCTCTGTGTCTGGCTTGTCAAAGGTGTGATGTGAAAGATCAGTCCACAGTTTTTATGGCCGGGTTTCAAGAAGGTTCAGATGAGTTTTTGTAAGTGTGAAACTGGCTATTAACTAAACACTTATATAAATAATAATAACAGGTGGTTGACAATTTTAACGTGCTTGCCTTATGTTGGGTGTTTTGTTTTGTGTGTTTGCATCAAAATAGTATTTCTGCTTTAATCGTGTTGTACATGATGATTAATTTAATAGTGATAACAAATCTGTAAGATTTAGGTTTTGCATTGTGTAGTCAGTGTAGCCTCAATATGTTGGATGAAGCATTATTCTCTGGAATCAATAAGCCAGCTAAGTATTCAAATGCAAGGCAAAGTTGTGAGATCATTTTTGCAGATGCTACTAATAAAAAGACTGCTTATTAGATTTAGGTTAAGGGTAGAACATATAAATATTCGTCACATCTGTTGTAATAAACATTATAAGATGGTTTCACTAGAGTGATTTTTTTCAGTAGTCAAACTTAAAGCATTGCTCACTTATTTGTAAATGGTGCTGAATAAGATCATAATCATGTCATTGTTTTCTTTTCTATTCAACATGCAGTAAACACAGGCTGAATTGTACGGCCACCTGCCACTGTGCAGCACTAAAACCAAATGGCACTCTTAACAGCTTGTGATTGGAGGAGGGAGAAGTATTTAGAAGTTTTTTTTGTAGTGATTTTTCTGTTTTCTGTCACGAAACAATGAGTAATTTGTTTTATTGAGTGTATACTGGGCTGGATAGTAATACAGTACAGTACTTAGGCAAATTGTTTTATTTTGTTACAGAGATTTAACGTGTATGACTGTTTTTTCATTTTCCTACAAACACAGCTCTCTATTGTTGTTTGTAGTGATAATGTTTGTTTTCACAGCATAAATACGATTGAAACCTAGGTGATAATTTAATTCTTTTTCAGACTTGCAATATTAAGTCACATTTTTCTTACAAATTGACTTTTTTTATGCACAATTGCTCAGCTTTATAGCTGGAGATTTTAGCGGCATCTAGCGGTTAATGTTGCGTATTGCAACTAATGCCTCACGCTTTCGAAGCACTGCGGTGGCTGACACATGACAAAGATGTTGTCACGGTTTCGCTTCTTTTCCAAAAGAGATATATTATGAAACACGCTCTGTAGAGCAGTTTGTCCGTTTAGGGCTACTGTAGAAACAACATGGTGAATTCCCCGGACCCCCGGTGTATGTAGATTGAAATAACTCATTCTAAGATAATAAAAACTTAACGCTTCAATATGTAAAGTCTTTATACACATCTGAAGACATAGTTATGTATATTATATTGCATTTCTGTAAATCAATCCTGCTAAATATTACACACAGCACCTTTAACTGTGATTTTCAGCACCATCTGCCTTGGGTTATGTGCTTATCTGGCAGGCTGAAAGAAAGCAAAAGTGAAGCAACCAGGCTAGGATTATCACACAAGCATGGTCGTTTTGCTTTTAGTAACACCTGAGACCTCAGGCTGGTGTGATCTCATTTAACAAAACCTGCACGCTGCCTTTTAATGACAAATGTATTGACCCCATGACCGCAGGTTCCTGTTTGTTGCTTTTTGAAGCGGTGCATTAGTGTTTTCTGCACAGGTATTCACAGGCGATGCTACACGGCAATATAAATCACATTTTCTCTGAGTTCTGCGCTTGTGGTCTGAATTGAATGTGATGAGTTAAAAGGCCCGGGTACCGTGAAATAAAACAATAACAACATGTCTTTCTATTACATTGTGTTCGCCGGGTGCACGCAAAAACAAATAGCGCCTACAGTGTGACTAGTCCAGCTCACAAACGTGCACTGATATAATAATGTAGTTATGGTTACACATTCACAGCATAGAGAGTTGTAATGACACAAATCGTATTTTTTGGTTTTTAAGTCTGACAAGTGCATACATTTAAATGTAGTTAAGTAGGCTTGGGAAAAATAGGAAAACCGAATTGTGTGAAAAACATGGAGGCATCTTAGTCAAAGATTTAGAGGAGAATAAAATCATTCATTTTGCTATTCTCTGCTGATCTTGTTATTTTACTTTGAGCGTAACGCAACCAAAAGAAAGAGTGTGGGAGTCTTAACAGTGTAGGAGAAAGCTATTAGTAATCATTCTCTGCTGGCTAAAGGGCATGAGAGTACTCTCAAGGGTATCACAGAGCAGCTATGTAAACTGTTGAACAAAATCAGTGTCACACTGACTCACAGCTGTGCTCATTTTTCAACCCTAAAGGCGACGGGCTATTGTATTCGCCATCCGTATAGGCCGTAAAGCTCTGCTTTTGAAAACAGGTTGGAGCGCTGCGCAACACATCCTTTTCGTTGCAAAGCGGCACTCAATTCCGCCGCGTCCCGCCTTTTGGATCTTGTTTGTCGAACACGTTGCAGTCAGATTGCCTGTCATTTTCATATTTCACCATAATAGTGATGAAGATTCACTGCAGCGCGGAGCCTCCGCCGTTGGCTTTCAACAGCTGAGAGGGTTCTCATGGATGAATAGCTCAACAGTCACATCACTACTTCTCCTTCATTAGTACAGTTTAATGCCGAAGATTACCGCTCATTGTCGAAGTGAGACGTAGCCCGCAGTGTACAGTTGCACCTTGCTGCAATATCCGCATCGGTCAAACTGTCTCTTGCAAGATTCCTACACTTTCTTGGAATAGCAATCGGAGAAATGCTGACAACAGAAGTAATCCAGTTAGTCTCTTTGGCATCGCGTGAATCCATCTTTTGAGCAAGAGTGTGCTCCGTATCCACCCAAGAGGGCAATTTGGGGCAGCTGCTGCCAGGGCCAGTGTGAAGCAATCATGGGGAGAGCAGTAAATAATGGGTTGTAAATGGAAGACATTTCCTATGAAGTGTCAGTCAGGCGACTGGAGGGGAGATCCCATGTGGATGCTGCTGTGCTCTCTCTGCCTCTTCTCTCGGAGCTGATTTGTCAATATTTAGGCAGGGAGAGGCAGCATTTACATAATGCTCCATCACACTGACACATTCTGTTCCTTTTGATCCCAGACTTGATTCGTGTCAGATAGTTGACTGACCCGGCGTGAAGCTCAGCACAGGCTTGAATGTGTGTGTTAGCATTTTTCCTTAAAGTTTCAGAGAAGGGAATACGAATGTTTTGAATATGAATCATTTGTCTTGTAGATATAAGAGGAAAGAAAAACATGTAGTGTAGGACAAGCAGTGGTTTATCTGTTTTATCTTAAGTAGTTTATTCCATTTATTAGCTTTAAGATTAAATGTCAACGTGGAATGACATCTTGATGGTAATAAGGTTCATAACTACGTTATTGTCATATCAAACCTGTATGACTTTCTTCTGTAGAACACAAAAGAGGATAATTTGATAAGAGTGTTAGTAAACGAAAACCTTTGATCCCCATTGACTTGCACTGTTTATTGTCCATACAATAGAAGTCGATGGGGACCAATAGTTTTTTTGTTACCAACATTTTTCAAAATATCTTCTTTTGTGTTCTGCAGAAGATTAAAAAGTCTTACAGGTTTGAAATGACAAGAGGGGAAGAAAGTGATGACAGAATTTTTATTTTTGGGTGAACTATCTCTTTAACTGTCACAGTGTGTGGTGTCATGCAGTGATAAAGTCACTGGTGATGTGAATGAGGTTTTTAATTAGAGATATTCTTTACTTGAGAAGCTGTCTGTTTTTTTTATTCGATAAGGCAGATTTTGTCTTTAGAGATTTATGGTAGAATTGTTCTTTAAATTAGGTAAAACCCTAAAGCTAAACTCAACCTCTTTGTTTATTAAAAAAAGAAGAAGTCTAGTCTGTTAAGGCAGTGGTATCAGTTTTACCATCATTTTTCTAAAGGTGCATCTCTTCGGTGAATTTACCTTTTGACCCGCTGGCCATTAATCGCGCTTGTTTTTTATGGTGTGTAACTGATCGCTGCCATCTGTGTAGCCCGGTAGGTCGTTCTTTATACCGCTGTTGTTTAACAGTAAGGTCTGCTTTGATTTGCAAAGACAACATGACTGCAAATCACTGTTGTTTGCTGAAAATCCACGATTCCTCCTTGAAAGATCTGATACCCTGGACAACGCTGTCATAGTCCTTCCAAACAGCTCCTGATGGGCCATTCAAATGCTGTGTACTCATTAAATTTAACAGTCTGACAACACACACTGACAGCACGCATAACAATCCCGCTCTTTCATTCTTCTCAAAAGATGTTTTCTGCTGTGTGTGTGTGTGTGTGTGTGTGTGTGTGTGTGTGTGTGTGTGTGTGTGTGTGTGTGATGCGTATGCGCGTTTGAGTGTGTGTAGCACAAATGCCAACAGCAGGGTAATTGGCTGCAGCACTGCTTTCTGCATCTGTTGTTTTAAGATATTACGCTGACACTCAGGGCAGCCTGGCAGAAATGAGACAGGCCTCCTTTCTTCCTCTCTGACACCGAGAGGCTCTACGTGTCTTGAGCGGGCCTGATTGTCTTGTGTTTCTTGACAGTTCTCGAGAGAGGCATGCAAATATATTGTACATAATTTTCCTTGTAGAATGTAAGAACAAGTAGCAAGACCTGGTGAGATTATGTGGTAAACTGTGTAACAGATCTTTTTTTCTAGCTTAATCATCTCTGCACATGTAGTAGATATGGGTAGTTGCCAAATAAACCGTACATGTGTCCTATGTTGTGACAACAAAATGAAAAAACTAACAGTGACGATAAACCTATTATGCTATTTTATATTTTAAATAAAAAAATACATATAATTTTATATTTATGACACCAATAAGACATATGTAAGGTTTATTTGTTAATTACCCATTTATGTAGTATATTCAGATTCAAAGATTTGATTGCACAATAAGTGGATAATAGGGCTGTGAATATACTGGCAGGATCAATAACCGTGATATAAAAAACATGATTATGGATTTTTTGTTAATTCTACACAGATGATAATATTGTAAACAATTCAGCACCCGTTTAAGAGCTATAATGGTTACAAACTTTGTCTCTAATCTGCTAGAATTACAAAAGGATACACAAAATTAACAAAATTTAGGATGAATTTGACTGATAGCATTATTTGTTCATTAAAAAAAACTTTCAATCTATATTGTGATTAATAGCATTACAGTAAATTCTTTTAGCCACAATAACTGTTAAGTCAAAATCTGATTTTGTGACAACCCTAAGTGAAATTTAAATATCTGTGAACATTACCCATCCCATATTATATCTACTATACTATACTGTTAGTGATGTTGCTTGCAAAACGTTTTGTTTGATTTGAATACATAAATTTGTAATGTTTTTGGTCAAATGTTTTTTGAACCAGATGTAGCTCCAGTATCCACCAGCAGGGGCTGACTGCACCTTTGGTGAATATAATACATTTCTACATATTTATATACAACAGACCAGTTCTCTCGTATTCACACAATAATGAAAAATCTCATAGTAGAGTTTTAATCAGCTCTTTTCAATGAGAACAAATAAGGTTCACATGTAAAGATTGAAAAAATGACATTTGCTTTTGTTTTATTGCTGCCATGTAGTTGGGAGGATACACTGTTTCACATCACTGCTCATGAAACTCCCATCAGCTTAAAGCAACATGTTCAAGACATATAGGACCCTTATCCAGATTGCTCCAAGATGTCCTCCCAGATCAGAGCTGTGCCAGAGCAGATGTTAAGGAATGAATAAACCATAGCATGACTATAGGCTTCCATGACGTATGGAGAGTGCGCAAGGGAGGGTAATAACAAACCGGTGTTTATGTTTTAACAGTGAACCTCATGGCACGCTTGACTGCTGTTAGTAAAGGGATCGGGAACTAAGATGGTGTCTTGAAGGGGAATGGAGTCTTATTGGTTCGTCTCTGCTGACTGGAGACTGACACTGCTAATTATTGGCCGCTGTATTGATGCGACATGGAGCTAACACACTTCATACCTGTGCTGTGTTGCTTGGGTGCTGTGTCTGTCGTGAGCGGTTTACGTAGTGCCTCCTGGAATATTGCATAGTCTTTTGGTAATGCCCTTTTTTCAGAACAGTCATCTACAAAGTGTACACACACCCCCACAGTATACACATACACATAGTCACTTGGAGTCTGGTTCCAGTCTGGTTTGTCCATTTGTAAGTGCATTAGTGTGAGGAATGAGAGAGGCGGGGAGCAGAGGATGTATTAGCAAAGCCATACAATTTTCTCCGATGCATTAGCCGCAACAGCACGGACCGGGGGAGGAGAACCTGGGCTTCTGCACTGTGTTTGACATGTGCCTTTTAGTAACATCCCTTATAAACCTGCTGGCCCATTAACCAGCGCTTTTAAATATTGAACCAATTTGTTCAGCTAGATGTAAGTGTCTGGATCACCTTCAAGCGTAGAATGCAAAGCTAAAAGGACCAAAGTATACTAAATATACATTTGCTTATATACAGGTTTCTAAGTGAAATGTGAATTGACACTTGAAATTGTCTACATTTTATTAAATGTATATATTGGGAATTCACACACACACACACACACACACACACACACACACACACACACACACACACACACACACACACACACACTGACTGACTGACGTACATATGGGAAGTTGTGACAGCAAAAATTTAGATCAAACTAACAACGAAGAAAAATCTATTGTTAACAATTTGTTTTCGCAGTCACACCAAAGGACACATTTAGGGTTTGTTTCTGAAAACGTATTTGTTTTTTATGGGTATTAAAATGAAACCCATTTAATGTAAAAACAGCTCATTTAATGTTAAAAAGTTAATTTGATAAAAAAACCTGAACTGACAAATTGATGAAAAGCATTTTGTAAACATGTATAGTAAAAATTACGAATATTGCATCCTTCAGCTGTTAGCTAAAATATTCTTTCTGTATTTTGTTCAGCGCAGAGTGAGAGTTGGCGTTTGTCATTCTAGTTACGTGATGGTAACTTTGTATTCATTTTCCACCCAGACATCTCAAGGAAAGCATAATCAATATTCATCAGTTATTGAATGTGGCTGACCTCCTTGTACTATTGAGTCAGGCTGTATACACAATCGACTGGTCCTATAGGCAGTGATGGATGAAAATAATTTATGTGCGGATAGAGTATACATGTGTAGGTCATATCAGTTCAATGGAGATGTGATGATTAAAGCATTCCAAATCCAAATGGTTCTTGTCGAATGTTGCATGTGGAGTTCAGTTTATTATGGAACACAGTGTCTTCCTACTGGCCTTCATTTGATCCTCTCAGATCTTTGGGAAGAGTCAGATGCCGACATAAAAGCGTGGCATTGTTCATGACTCTGCCGTAAAGCAGGTTTGATAGTCATTTATATTAGCAGACCGGTAGTGGGTTTTTACTGCTGCGCCCGCAGAGCAATGATCAAGTCCTATCTGATGTTTTAATGGCGAATATGTGAGGATCTGAAGGTGTGAATTATGTGCTTGAGAAAGGGGGGGTGGCCTGCTGTCTTTGTGCTCTCTAATCAGTCCTGACTCATCAGAGAGCGCCGCGTCAAGATCCTCCTTTCCCCTGCCCTTCATTTACCCTTGCGACAACCACTTCCTCTTCACGGCATATCGGTGGCGGTTAGACAGCACCTTTTTCTCAGATATTCAGCTTCGTTCTCATTTGCTTTAGATTGAGCTGTGCGTGACGATAGCTTTGCACCTGTAGTTTTTCCGCTTATTACAAGAGAAGACGAGCAGGGAGAGAGGTACGGCGTAAACAATAAACCGCGGCAGCGCTATCTAATGGATCAATTTGTAATAAATCTGTTGCCTCGAGCTGTTGAGAGATTCAACACTGCAAAGGTGACTGCATTTCTCTGCCCCGAGGAAGGCAGCTCAGACGAGGTTGACAGATATATCAATGCATTTAATGAACCCACTGGTTCTGGAATGCAGGGAAATGTAGTGAAGGCCAGTAATTCACTTATCAAAACAAGATTTTCTCTCTTGCTTTTATCATTGAAGCGTTACCCTGGAGCTCTCTCTCACTCCCTCATCCTGCCTCGCTCTCTCGTTCTCTGCAGACCTCCTTTTGCTTCTCTGTTTACATCTTTTGCATTGTGGCGCTTTAATTGGACTGGACAGATGAGACGCGGCTTAAATAACAAATATGCATACACACATGTTGCATATAGATTGATTTCAAAACCGGCTGTAATGATTTCTGTAATGTCGTCATTCTAGATTTCCAGAGCGAGCTAGAATGCTATCTGTTTTTATTATACTGAAAAGCTTCGCCATAAAATTTATGGCGTCTACTCAAAATTTAGTGCGCGAGATGTAGCCGTCATATTTCTTCATATAATAAAAGAGCGTAAGTGGCGACGGTGGTTGTTTTGAGAGCGATGACAAGCTCATTCGACACCCACCGTTTTATCGGATACTCCAGGGATTTCACGTGTCACAGGGCGCTGCCTCATGAAAAAACATTAACGGGCGAAATTAGACGAGAAACGCTTTAAAGTCTAAGTCAACAGAAGTATTGATTTTATTCAAATGGCAGCATTAGTCTCGGTAATAAGTGGAAACGAGTCAGGGGGTCAGTTACGCCAACGTCTATAGATCTCTCGGTACGAACAAGAGCGTTGTTGCTAGTTAAAGGTTTTTGTGAGTTGTAGCATCCACATGTTTATAAATCCATAACATTTACTGTGGATGAGGTGAGTGATCGATGCTGGACTTTTGTGAATAAAATAGCAAATAAAGACAGAAATTAATTCTTCGGTATATCAGGGGGGGAAAATCGGTGTGAATTAAGAGGTCTACATTCTACTCATATCAGATTTCCTAGTGTTAAGAAAGTAGATCATTATTGCATGACTACTTGATTTGCTTCCTAAGGATTTTTTTGCAGTAGCAGTAAAGCAAAGCTATTAAGCTAAGTATTTTGTCTGCTGTGAGTTTTAGGCCGTATAATTTGAGCCTTCGCCAAATTTAACCGTCGAGTGAGTAATACTCCATTCAGACAGATGCGCGGTTAGCACCGAGGTGTTACATTCACACGTTTCACTCTCATCCCATATTTTTAGCTTTATTTTTCACAACATAAACTCTCGAGCCCTCTTATCTTATTTACGCACCTCCCTTCGCTTATTGCAGTTATTACAGCGTTCCTCTTTACTTCGAGAGCACCTCTCTTCTCCATTCATCCTCCAATTTGAGGAACGACTCGCGCGTCCTCGTGCGGTTTTTTAACGTTTCCGTCGCACGTTGTCATCTAGGGAAACGCGGCAGTACAAACGGCCGCGGGCGATCGCGGATGAGCGATGGCTCGTGCTCTCGCTTGCACTTTCTTGTAATTATTGGAATTGATGTTTGCCGAGACGCTCCGCATCTGTACGATCTGCAATAAAGAAGGAGGGAGCGCAGAAGCTGCTAGGCTGATAATAAAAGGCAATCAACCTTCCACTTCCCGCCTCTCTCATGCAAAACCAAGCAGCAAAAATCCTAATTAACCGATCGGCCGAAAGCACCCGGCGTGTTCTCAGCTACTGCTGCTTGTTCTCAGCAGGCAGCTCTAATGAAGACACCCCAGCCAGACTGCTACTGCACCTTCTCTTCCATCCACGTCCTAATTGTTTCCCATCTCTGATTACTGTTAGTGTTTATTTACACAGTGCCGAAACGACACTTTTAGACATTTAAAGCGAATGCATTTCTTTGCACGGTTAACAAAATATGAAGCTAAGCAGCAGATGCAAACAAATGGTACCAGAGTGTTTCTAGTGATGTGTTTCTAGTAATGTGTAAACAGGTGTCAAGCAGACTAACCACTAGTTTAGTTTGAACTATAATAAGTAGAACAATTTATCTATTGGTTTAGCACTTAAAACCAAGCAAATGTCTTTGTGAAATATTTTCCTTAAAGTGTGCTTATACTATTTGTCTTAAAAATACATGCTACTTGGCGGCCATCTAATGCAATGACATGATTTTTTAAGTGTGTATAAAAACCTATTGGGCACTGCATTTAATAAATTATTGTGGTCCTGGAAGCCAACTTGGAAAGTACAACATACGACCTTGACATAACACACATTTTTTAACATTTTGTAACTGTTTTCTTGTCAGGGAGCCTTGTATATTTTTAGCAGGATAGCTCTTGAGTAAGACTTCTTTCTTGTGCAGAACACAATAGAAGATCCCCATTGGAGATTGTATGGATGCAAATTTCTCAAAATATCTTCTTTTGTGTTCCACAGAAAAAAGAGTCATACAGGGGGAATAAATGATAACAAATGATGCATCCATTATTTATTAAGCACTTTGTTGACCCTTTTTGACTATATTTACAATATAGCGACTATATTCGCAACAGTTTCTTGCACTTTATTGCTCAAATAGAGTATATGCACGATTTAAATTCCCTCTGACTGTGTGTCTTTTGAAGATGCGTTTGAGAAGGTTACAGTGATAGCGAAAAAGAGCGGCTCTGCCACCTGAAGGTGTCTCGGGGGTCCGGCGCAGTAAATCAGCGAGCAAAGCCGGCCTCCCTGATGGTTATCAGTGCTTATGTAAAGAGCTCCGTTCCCCCGCTGTTCTAGAGAGGGAGGCAGGCGCGCCATTGATCTCTCCATTGATTTCCCACATCGCTGCCTATTTCTGATGAGACCAGAGTTGTCTCTCCTTTTTGTCATCGCCAAGTGTTCTTTGAATCCAACCCCGTCTGTTAGCAAAGGCAGAATCGTCGCGTAATTGAAGCGGCAGCATAACCTTTTTTTCTCTCTCTGTGGCGAGATTAATTATTGTCTAGTCGCAGGCAATCATTTCTCACTTCTAAAGCAAATTACACAAGGGCTGCGCGTTTGCGCTTTGCCAGTGAGTGGCATTTGATTCGAAGGGGCTGTTGTTCCTGGGTTTTGGAGAAGGGTTTTCAGGCGGCGAGTTTCCAGCCTGCCTCTTCTCTTGGTATTTACCTGTAATCCTGTTTTTATCTGCCTCTGGTGAAGGAGATGAGCCCAGCACCTCCCCACTAGCAGCGTCGCTCTTTGTTTTGTGAAAGACTGAAGTAGCTCTAGGGGACAGCCAGACTGAAGAGCAGAAGAGGGGCTCTGCCACTTAGTTTCCCTCGAGAGCGTTCGCTACTGCCAGCCCGGCGGCTGCTGCTGAGTCGCCCGGTGTCACCTGACCTGGGCGTAACCCACAGAGAGACCACATGCTCCTCTGAGCAGAATGCTAATTAGCGGGGAATTAAATTTCTCCCAGTCTCATTCATCTACACCGAACAGCACGAGGCCTCTTGTGTTCTCCAGCACAATCAGCACAATTATTGGTTACAAAACAGAAATCCTTGAGGAAATGCCTTAAAGTTAAGCTGATCTGCTATCGAGCTTTAGAAATATAGTGATGCTACATGTTTTGGCTGTTGTTATACTGTTATTATATTTTGGGGGGAATTAAACCATGTTTTTAGAGACTAGTCGGTTGGTTGAATTCTGTCATCATTTTCTCACCCACTTGTCATGAGAAGACATTTTGAAAAATGTTGCTAACCGAACAACGACGGTACCCATTCACTTGCATTGCCTTTGTGCCCGTGCAATTGAAGTGAATGGGTACCGCCGTTGTTCGGTTACCAACATTTTTCTAAATATCTTCTTTTGTGTTCTGCAAAAGAAAGAAAGTCATACAGGTTTGAAGTGGCAATTTTCATTTTTGGGTGAACTATCCCTTTAAGGGGTGTTTACAAAAGATGTGCTTAATAACAGCTAGATGAAGCATAACAGAATGGTACAGAATACAGGGATCTTAAAGGGACAGTTCACTCAAAAATTAAAATTCTGTAATCATTTAGTCACCTTTGAGTTGCTCCAAATCTGTTTACATTTTTTTTGTTCTGATAAACACAGAGAAAGATATTTGAAAGAATGCTTGTGACCAAACAGTAGGTGGACCCCACTGACTACCATAGTAGGAAAAATTACTTTATAATTTATTTTGTTCTGTTGAACACAAAATTAGATATTTTGAAGAATGTAGGACAGCAAAATGTTCGGGGGCTCCTTTGTCTAGGTAGTCAATGGGGTCCACCTACTGTTTGGTCACAAGCATTCATCCAAATATCTTTCTCTGTGTTTAACCAAACAAAGACATTTATACAGATTTGGAACAACTCGAGAGCGAGTAATTCATGACAGAATTTAAATTTTTGGGTGAACTATAGCTTTAAGGGGTCTTTTTTGCTTTTCACAGAGACTAAGAATTGCAACTTGGTGACATGGTGCTTTTAAGGGATAGTTCACCTAAAAATGAAAATTCACCCTCATATCATTTCAAACCTGTATGACTTTCTGTCTTCCGCAGAACACAAAAGAAGATATTTTGAGGAACGTCGGTAACCTAACAACACTGGTCCCATTGACTTCCATTGTATGAACCTAAACCCACTACAACATTTCTTAAAGTATCCTCAAGTCCTATACAGGTTTTGAACGACATGAGGGAGAATAAATAATAACCGAATTTGTACATTTTGGGTGATCTCTCCCCTTAAAGGGAATTAACCATTCCGAATAGGTTTGGTACTAGTCAACCTAGTTGGATTTCTAGATGATCATCGTTGCCCAACATTCTGTGTTTGACACCATAGTGTATTTGTTTTTTTCTGAATGTCTGCGCTGCTTATAACGTCAGATGTGATATTATTAGACACTCGCGTTTAAAGGGTTTGTCCGCGCTCTCATCTCTCACCTCCGTGTCGACTGTCAGTACACAAAGCAGGCTTTCTGTCAGTAATTATCATGTACGAGCTCATTGCGAACATGAATTAATAAAAGGGAGGCGAGGTGCCTCTGCCTCGTTTGCCTCACGTAGAGAGCGGCTTGTCTCAGGCAACCGGAGCAGCACGTCGTAATGAAAGCCAAATAATGCTCCTGACAGCAGCAGTTTAAATTTCACTCCTCACCCAGGCAGCTTTTTCACATTGCAGCCATCAGTCACTCCACAGTGTGCCCCAGAGTAAAGAAAAAGAGAGCGAGGGAGAGAGAGATAGTTCCTGTGCCTCACCCAGACTCGGTGTCGCAGTCTGCTTTGCTAATCAACGGCATGCGCTGTGAATTACAGAGTAAACAATACACAATGCTTTCTCTCGCTCGCACAAACACAATCACTCTCGCTCTCTCTTCCTCCTCCCGAGAGCTTTTTGTCTTGCCTCTGCAGCCGTGGAAACGGCAACAAAAAAGCGGGGGGAAATAAATGGCAGATTTCTTTCAACGTCCCTTCTAACCTGCTTCCTTGAGCTCATGCCAGAGGAGAGCTTGTCTGCCTTGTAAATGGCAGCGTGGCGATAAGAATGATGAAAGGGGGCGGTAAGTGTGACCTTTCCTCCAATAGAACGATGGTCATAAGCGAGAAATGGAGAGGAGGAGAGAGGGCAAGAAAATGTGCAGAATAACACACTGCCCGTACGGGATATATTATGTATACGGTGCGCTGTTCTGTATAAATGGAATACCCGGACGACCTACTACGTTTGACAAAATGATCATACTGTACTGCACAATGCAATGCACTTCATTCTTCCATTGGCAGTGGGAATTGACATTTCTTATTCTTTCTGTTCCAGATGAACCTGTATGAATTTCTTTCTAGATAAGATATTTTGAAAAATGTTGGTCACCAAACAACATTAACCTCCATTGACTTGCATTGTACGGACACAAACCCACTGAGACATATCTCAAAATATCTTCCACAGATTTGACTGATATGAGATTGAACGATCCCTTTAAATGTAAGCAAAAGTGAATGAAATATGCAACGTGATGGGGTCGTGTGACAACAACGCAGCCTTACAATTTGAAACATTTCTTGTGTAAGTAAATCTTAGTTTTGTACTTGCTTGTTGAAAACACTAGGCAGTAGAGAATTGCCGTTCTGTATTCACTAAGCTACCATTTCATTCTGAACAGCCCGTGTCAGAGAAGGAGGGAAGAGTTTTGTTACAATGGGTGCACCTTTAATTCTATCAGACGCTGGAAATGAGAAACAATAACAGGGTAACAGTTGGCCTGTGAGATTATAATCTCAGGCTGCAGAGAAATCAGAGCGGCAAGGGGGGTGCAAGTGTTTTATATTCTCTCCCAGGCTGTGATGGTGATGCTCACGGATCTGGCTGTTTTGTGTTGGTGTGAGGCGAGCTCTGCAGCACCACCTGATTTGACTTGGTAATGCGGCATTGATGAGTCTGGGGGGAAATCGGCCAGAGGAGCACAAATGTACTGCAAAACTGCAATGTTAAATATGCTGTCAGTTTCAGCTGATAAAAAAGAGAAAATCCAGTGAGAGGAGAGAAGGGGGCGAGGGGAGCGATATAGCCGTCAAGTGCACATGCCCGCAGCCGCCCGCGGTTTCTAAAAGGTGTCGATTGGCACCGGCGTCAGCGCTAGGCTAGTTATGCGCTTCCGCAATGCTGGAGAGGTAACGGTAGAGCTCTCCTTGAGAATTATTTACACGTTGATCAGGCAGGCCACATCGGAGCTTTGTTTGAAACATCATTGCGGTAGAATATTGAATGTGTTTAGCTGCGGAGTGAAAATAAGGCCAAGCTATTAATTCCTCGGATGGTTTTTAAGAACACGGTTTTATTGGTGTTGTGGCCTTCTCTGCACTCGATCACACACACACTGTAGTTTTCCGAGGGCATTGGGGGGTGAGGGTATTGGCCTTGACTAAAGGTAATTAACTTAAAGATTAGGTATAGTCAATTCCCAACACTTAGTTTATAATGGATGCACAATCCTCCCTCCCACCTGCCACTATGCTAATGAAAGAGTCTCTCTCGCTCTCTCTGGCTGCAGTTATTATTAATGCACTCTGAACTGAAGAATGCTAGCATAGCTTTATCCCCGCGACTAGGTAGAAGAGGAGCAATAAAGTCCTGCCTGGATAAGGATCAATACAGGATATGACAGTCTTAATGTGATGTCTGAGTCCGAGAGATAGAGAAAGATAAAGGATTTGGGTGGATGGAATCACAACAGTAACGGCAGCACCAGCAGCCAAAATATCACCACCCAACCGCAGAGGCCATCGCAAACGACTGTTTATTTAGTCCTTTGATAATGATGCTTGACCTTTCTATTAAGTCTGCCTCCCAGCAGTCACGCAGCTCTCTTGCTCTTCAGACTACAGCAAATCTAGATCCACGCATGTGGTCTGAGGCCAAAGAATTCATTTGTTTGTTTGTGTGTGTGGATGTCCCTGGATGTTAGCGTCTCGGTTCTTTCGGCCGGTCCCTTCATGCTCTGCCAGTCCCAGGAGTGGATTGTTTCAAATTAGTATGCATTAGGTGGTTAGTGCCGAGCGTTTCATTATGCAAGATTGCACTGAACTGTCTATGTTATGATTAGCCAGTTTCCCCTAAATCAAAGCCAGGCACATGCTACAGCCTTAATCTCTTCATTTTCTCACTGGGAGTCAGTGCTTTGTGGAGAAAGAGGTTGGGAGGGATGAGAGGATGGAGAAAGCAAGGGAGAAATGGTGACTGGAGGAGAGATAGTAAATCATCCGGCGTTAGATGAGCTTGGATAGTCTGTGCGGTTAGTGTTTCACACTGGGAGATCAGGGGCGTCCCTGTGTTTAATGAGAAAGAAGACGTATTTTTAGGTTTTGTTCCATTTAAGTGAAGCAAACGTCGCACCTGTGTGTCACTAAGCTTTTTTCTTTTGTGTCATTTTTTTCACTCTACACAGTATGGATATCAAACCATGAATCATTTACGTAAACCACGCTCGCACGTGCCGCCTTTATTTTTAATGAGAGATTATTGCATTTCATAAACAGACCTTTAAAAAATTCAAATCGTATTGACCCGTGCTAAGAAGAGCCGAGCGCAATTGTATCTCAGTCGTTTCGCCAACCCCTCACTCAGTCCCCCGCCGGGTTTGATTGACAGCCCGCTTCTTCTCATTGAATCAATTAATTCGGTCTATCACAGCTTCATTTTGAGTTCAGTAGCCGCGTTGGCAGCCTCCACCATCGCCCGCCCACATGTAATGAGAGGACATTTTAACAATTAGCGCAGGTGAGAGACGGGCTGTGTTTAAAATGGTGGCGGCAGCAGCGCGCCTCTCTTGCGGAGGTGTGTTTCTGGAAGGTGTTCGAGGTTAATGTGCTGGAAAAGAGTGATTTAGGTCAATGATGCTTTGTACATCTGTCACTAAGGGGCATGAGGAGAAGAAATGAGAAAAGAGGGAGCCAGGTCGGGGAATATAATAAGCCGATGCTCACGGCAGTGTTGTAGCGAGCTGCAATGGAAACAAATAAGCATCTCTTTATAAGGCAGCAGACTGTTAAAACCTTAGCAAATACCGAACGCACCTCTCTCTCTCTCTCTCTCTCTCTCTCTCTCTCTCTCTCTCTCTCTCTCTCCAGTCTCGCTTCAGTTTCTGTGTAAATATCATACTCACTGATGAGGAAAAAGTACTTGGCTCTGCACAAGGGGATTAGAGGAGCTATTTTATCATTTATTAATGCATGTCTGTGGCTGCCACTGACTCGTGCTGTTTAACTTTCAAAATCGGATCGCGTCGATATGAGATTCAGAAAGCGTGGTATGATGTGTTGTTGCGAGTAATTGATCTAGAGGAGATAAGTAAAATAGAGAACCAGACTGTGTCAGATTATTTTTTGTATCTAATAGAATGTCTCGCGCTTACAATTGTTTGGGAATGTAAGAGAAATGGCTTGAATCATGTAGATGTTTTGAAAGCTTTAGGCCGGTCATTTAACACGAAGCACAATTTTCCGTAGCTTGGCATCCGGGTGACTTGGGAAAAAATAAAAGTGTTGAACAATTAGTTGAAAGTATAATAGATGCATTTGGCTTGTTTTGCATGAAAAAGCTAAAATGTTAAACACAAACACACGTCCCACTCATGCAAATTATTTCGTATGATAATTATCCTTGGTGAGCTAAAGTTCACAAGCTGATGTTGCCGTTTAAAAGCGTTTGTGTTTTGTTTTACCGTAGCATTTTCCCAACAGTGTCAACAGCCTTAGCCGCGACCTCTTCCTCTCTGATATTTCCAAGGCTGTCCCTTTAGACTGCCCGTTTCCGACCGTGCCAGCGGTGATTAATGGGGCCACGGTCTATGCCGTATAAAAGTGGATTTACATGGAAGCTTACGGCACACAAGTGGATTAGCTGGCTTTAGAGGTGAACATACGTAATTGATTCTGATGTGTTTTTTTGGCAAACAGACTAATAAAAATAAGCACTTGACCAGGTGCAGTGACCCGTTCGGCCTCTTTCTGCCCACGTCATGTGGTCATGCAGCGCAGCCCTGAGGGGCAGTGGTCGTGTTGTCTAACCTCTGTGTTTGAATTACATTTGTGTGTGTGTTTGTTGTGGGTGGGTGGTGAGATGGTTGCATGAAATGTGACTGGACTAGACTGCAAGTGACAGCTGTGTGGGCTCAGAACAAAAAGCTGCCGCCTTCCAAGAGCATGTGCCCGACCCCCTTTCTTTACGTGCAGTGTCACATCTGTAGCATGGAGGGGGTCGGGGGGGACCTTTCAGCTGTCACAACGCCGTTCAGCTGAGGATCCTCTTGGGGTTCTGCGATTGATGCATTTATTTATCTCTTTATCTTAATCAGAGATATTAAGAGGTCATTAATTGGCTTTGATGGCATTGGACAGGACGTGGTGGGGTGTCTGCGGGCGGCCCGGTGACATGGCGTCCTGGGCGGGGCAGACTGCAGCCTCCCTCTATGTAATTGGCTCCGATATCTTCTGGTAGGTGCAGTGATGCTGTTTTTAAGCAGCCTAATACCGTCTTAATGTCTGGAGGTGTTGGCTCTCTTGAGTACGGCTGTTTCACTGCTTTCTGTTCGTTCTTCCCCTGTCAGATTAATTAAAGCCAAATACTTATGTGAACCATCTCACTTCCAAAAATACAGGAAAAGAGACGAAAATTGTAGCAGCAGTTACCTTAAGATATATGTTTGTCATTCACAGTTACTTTGACAAGGAGATAAAGCAGCATGTGCGTCAGCTGATCCAGATTTAATTGGATTTAATGTAAATGTCAGCTGATGATGGATGATATATTCATGGAAATGAGCTCACATCTCTGCGTAATAAGACTGATGTAGAGAAATCAAAAGCATATTACAAGACATATTTTGCACAAGGTTCAACATCATAAACTGCATACAAAATGTAAATAAAGCCTAGATGTTACTGTACATTAACCAACAAAGGAAAACATAGTGAAATCACCTTTTAGAGGGTTTCATTGGACGCACGCACCTGGCTCGAAGTTAACTTCCGGTCTGTGTTTGTTGATCGGTGTGACTAGTAGCTAGTTTGGATCATATTGTGGATTTTGGGTCACGAATCGGATCATTTTCCGGATCAGCTAATGTAAATGCTCATCATAGTTTTATTATTATAATATGAGCAGTTGAGAGAATTTTATAAAAATTCAGTTGTGAAAATACCCTAAAGATCTTCTAGGTTATGTCATACAGTATGCATACATTATTTAAAAAATTAACAATATGTATAACAAATAAATATTATATAAACATGCAGTCAGAGTAAACCGTTGACGAATGCATCTCTAGAGATCAGATTATGAATGTACCAGGTGTTATGAAGTGGTCATCATGGAGTACTTATCTCGACTGACTTTCTTTAGTCGTCTTAAATGCGTTACTGAATTATGTGCGTGTGGGTCGCGTCATTTTGCGCTTTGACTCAACACAACATTACTTAAACTTTACAGCTAGCTTATGCAGCAGTTTAAGTTAAGATATACGTGAGAATGCACTTTAATATTGTACTCGTCAAGCTACTTTTACTCAATGTTGAATAAACTTAGTTAATCCGCTGGTCACATGCATTGCAAACCGTAGTGCACGATCCGTATGGATCACGGATCAACCACGATCTGTTTCACAACTACTAGTAGTTATTTATATTTTATTTTATATTTATATTACTATTTTATTGTATAATAATTTTATTAAATAAACAATGTTCAATAGGCCGTGTAACTTCGTCACATTTAGGTTTAGTCAAGTAACATTTATTTCTACTGGTAACCCAAAATAATACTAGCTAGACATATTTTAACTTGCTAGCTAATGTCAGTAACTTGTTATTTCTTTGCTTGTTGTCAGAAATAATCTAACAACATTAAAAAGTTATCAAATTAATAGAGCAAAAAAAGCAAATTTGTTCAGGCCAATGAGTCTAGATTTTATTTTGCTGCATCACTAGTTACACGTGCAGTATTTTTTGTTGCTGTAGCAAGAACTGTCATCTCTTGTAAAACGATTTCCTCCAGTTTGCTGCTCAGCATCTGTGTTTACTCGTCTGTCATACTGTGCACTGCAAGGGAAAAGAGAGACGAGGGGGCGAGAGACAAGGAGTTTGAGCAGAGGGCAGGACATCTCCATCTCTACTGGATTCTTATCAACGGAGGAGGAGTGCATGACTCACATGAAGCGCAGGGAGTATTTGATACCCTTTGATCAGATCAAAATAGTCAAAATTGTGAGCATGGCCTGTCATCGGAGTGAAGTACTCATCGTAGATGAATCATTTAATTATACTCGCATCATGTTCGGAATATGTTTACCTAAACAGTCGCTCTCGACGGAGTGGTACAGAAGCCACCTGTTTCTTGCTTCCTGAATCGAGTTGGATCCGTGAGGTAGCACAAACCCGGTTCCACTTTAAACCGAGTTTGAAAACATCTCCACGATTGCTGCGAGGGAGATAAAGTAGAAGTACTTGAACTACTTTATTTGTCCATTGAGAGAAAGTAATAAGTGCTCTGCAATAGTGGCACAGATGAACCTGTAATTTCAGCGGGTCGTTGGAGAATTCAGGTGATGCATTTGGCTTCGCCCTCGAGCTTAATGGAGCAAAATCACTCGCAGCCATTTTTAAGCACAGCAGTCAGGAGAAGTGTAATTTTGCACCTGCGGTTCTTACAAGAATAACGCCCCTTCCATCCAATATGCATCGCGTTGCTTTGCTGGGTGACGGGAGGTAGTGATGTATTCACAAGCACCCCCAGAACAGGCATTACTTTACCTGTGCTTAATTGAGGGTAAACTCCCCTGACACGGCCTGATTCCTGACAAAAATAAAGCTACTGAAAGAGTCACAGAGGAGACCAGAACGGAAATAATAAAGAAACACAGAGCGTGTTTTCTTTATCATTTTAACTGACTGGAGAGCCAGCCTGTCTGACACCAAACCCTGGAGCCGCTCTGAAATAGATGTGCAGTTATCAGAGAGAAAGACAGCAAAACATCTGAGAGCAGAAAGAGAGGGTGGGAGGCGAAGGAGGACGACAGCGGGCAGAAGGTTTTGACACCCATTGTTTATGTGGAAAGTAGGAAAACAGAGAGTGGAGTCTAGGGCAGGAAGGGGCAGAGCTTTCATTGGGCCGTGCGGTGATCTCGCTCTCCATATTTGTCTCCAGCTGCCCGTGCGATATCTGAACAAACCTCCTGAAATTATTGATGTTAGGCTTCGCGCTCCTCTCTTGTTGTGCCAATATTGATCTGAATCGTGCAGGATATAAAAAAATGATTCCCTCCCACTCCAATAATTATATCTGCGATGATGCCACTTTATATTTAGCAGTTAAGTGAGTGATGATGGGCGGTGTCATGACGCAGGTGCTGCGTTCTCCTTCAACGCTCCCACTGCTGTTTTTTAATCAAGCGGGACCCGCGGGTGCCGGCCTCGGGCCGCGGCTATCCCAGCATCCCTCTGGAGAGTGCTAGATTAGGTGTCAGTTGCAAGGATAGTGTGGCAGTGATGCAAGAGCACAAGGGTTCATGGGATTGATGCGATCATGTGGTTAACCCCTGAGAAAAAGGGTAAATACACATGCTGTATTTTATTCTGTGTATCGGTCCCTATTGCACATAGAGACGTAAGGTGAGGCAATTTTGTCAACCGGTTCGATAAGCTGATAATTAAGGGTTGATTTACTTCCTCCTAATGTTAAAAGCTAGTTTTGCTTGCAAAAGCATTACTGTTTTTTTTTAAACGCTGACTTCTTTTGTTCATCAGGTTGAATAAATGATGACAGATTTTTTATTTTTAAGTAAACTATCCATTTTAGCATTGCACAGCTTGTCTTTACTGTAAACATGAATAATACACCCAATTGTACACCCTATTGAGAAGTGATGTGCCATTCCTCCATACTTGGTGATTGAATTCATGATTATTTATAATTATTATTATCCTTAAATGCTATTAAACAGGTTATAAAAAATTCATAGACTTGCATTGCTGGAAGGACGTCATTTACCAAGATCTTGGCAACTATTCACAATAGCTTGGAAATAATGTGGTAAGCTCCACTTGCATCCTTCTTATACAATAGAAAAATCTAATTTGTGACTAACAACACTATACAAAAAAATCTGGATGAAAGCAATGAATTAGTACATAAGTTAAAGGCATTTGAAATTAGATGATGGTGTATGTTTTAATGGGTAATTTATGGAGGAATGCTCTTCAGAGGAACACGCCAGAAGCCAGAGGTCACAGCGAAGAATTCCTCTCTGCATTTAGAGCAATTTCATTCATAATCTTACCCACTGTCTGCCACTCCGATACCCAAGCATGGATTACGGGCTTACGTTACACAAAGCGTGTCATTGCCTGCGTTAATATAGAATTCCACAGAGGTGACAGGTCCAGTGTTTTGGATATTTCATTGAAGTTTAAGGTTCCTTTAATTAGCCAGCTGCAGTATGTTCCCCATCTGCCACTGCGCTTCACCCTTAGACATCACTGGCGGGTGGGCAGGGGGTGGGTGGGGGATGAGGAGGAAGTGTAGCCTATGTCTCTTGCCTACAAGAGAAAAAGGGGAGGGTGGTGTACAAGGGCCAGAGCTGTAAAATGAAAAGAGAGTGACAGATAGAAAGAGGGAGAAAAAAACGGCAGGGTAGGGGCGTTCGAATGAGAGGAAGTGTTTCTGTAGATGTTTTGTGGAGCTCTCTCCGACGCTTCCGAGGAGAGGTCAATGAGTTGTGCGAAGAATCAGGGAAGTGAGATTAAAAGAGCCATCCTGCGCCTTCGTCAAAAGGATGAAGAGCGTCTGTGCTTGTGGCTGGTCTCATCCAAACCCTCAGGGCAACCATCTTATGCCTCATATCAGGATGCTCTCACTCTCTTTTTTGGTTTTGCTATGGAGTTGGATTCATTTGGCTTTATAGCAGGAGGACGCTTGTTAAAGTGATAGTTCACCAAAAAATGAAAGTTATGTCAGCATTTACTCACCCTTTTTAATCCTGTATGACTTTCTTTCTTTTGCAGAACACAAAAGAGTTTTGAAGAATGTTGGTAACCAAACAACAGCGGTACGAATTGACGTGCATTGGTTTTGTGTCTATACAATAGAAGTAAATGGGTACCAAAATTCTTTGAAATATCTTCTTTTGTGTTCTGCAGAAGAAAGAAGGTCATACAGGTTTTAAAATAGCAATATGGTGAGTAAATGATGACAGAATTGTTATTTTTTAGGTGAACTATCCCTTTAAAGCCTTGTTACTGTGCTCTTCACCATGCATAATATTTCTTCCTCCTCCACACATCCTCTTCCTGTTGCCTTTACTGCCAGCCTCACCGCCTACCACAAAAACCTTTCTGTTCTCAACACATAAGAATGCATTATGACGATCAGGCAGATGTATTGGAGATTTCGCTTTGTTTGGTGTTTGTTCTAGTCATCTTCAAAAGACTGCAATTGGAAAAATTGGCTTCGCTATGTGTAACTGAAGTTATGTTAAGTAAGCGTTATGTAGCCTAAATGTTATTTCCCAGGGCACTTTGAGTGTTAACCTAGCGTGAAGTACTCTGATGACTCCAGAGTCCCGCACACACATCCAAACACAGCAACTGCTCAACCAAGCAATCAGCAAGCACACCGCTCAGCATTAATGCTGTTTGCTTGTGTGATTTAAGCCTAGTACTGCCTCAATTGAGTTAACTTGGGGAAAAAGTCACTTAGCTCTTTGCCATGTCATTTTGAGTAAGAGTATGTATCATTTTAAAGGGATAGTTCACCCAAACATGAAAACTCTGTCATTTGCTCACCCATTGACTTCTATTGCATGGACACAAAACCAATGGGTACTACCGCTGTTTGGTTACCAACATTTTTCGAAATATCTTCTTTTGTGTTCTGCAGAAGAAAGTAAGTCATGACAAGAGGGTGAGTAAATGTTGACAGAATTTTCATTTTTGGTGAACTATCACTTCAACCTTGAATGCAGATTCAGATGTGTGTACAAAGTACATAGCGGGGTGTGATAGTCATCAGATCCACACGGCCCACTGTCCATTAGTTTGCATACTAACCCCATCTTCATTTACGTAGCCGAGTCAATCACCCTCATAAAAGAGCCTGGAGTGGTTCGCAGTCTGCACCGTCACACAGATGATTGCGTTAGCATCTCTGTTCCGGCCCTCGCTCAGCGATTGTGATAGAAAATAGCGTGCAGAGGAAATGGAGCTGACCTTGGATCAGTCTCCTCTGTAGCCGAGGTGATGTATAGGCTCAGCTCACCGTCTGGCAGTAAGTGAAAGCCATGTTTTTATTTTCCTGCAGAGGGCATCGTGTCAAGGCGCATAAGCGGGTTCATTTCACCCCCCTCCTTTTGTATCTACTGCTGTGGAATGTTAAATGTCAGCCATTGGCCCGGTTTGGTAGAGCACCGATATTAGCCTGAATTAAATAAGCGTTGGCCGAGCGATGATTTGAATTTATTTGCAGAGTGCGATGCTGAAGGAGCGGGTCAAGCTCTGTGGGAATATGTTTGAATGACTTGCACGGATCTTTTCTGTCTACTCTTTGTGTATGTATCTTTAAGGGCTATTTGTAACTGTCAATGGAAATTTGGCCGCCATCTGTCGTAGCCATATTAAATGAAAGGAACAAGTCTGTCGATGATAAGTGCACTCCGTTCTGTTCTGCGTGTTTGTAATTAAAGGGATTTATTTGAATTTAATGACATTTTGGCATAAATATTGCCCATAAAGGCCTTCATCTTAGTGCTATTTAGCATAATTATAGGTGTTTTTATAACGGATCAATTTTGTTTATTAGCGGCGCCTGCTAAGGTAAGCATCACTATGACTATGGCTTATATTTAAGGTCAGTTGTTTGTTCAGACCCCTAACCTAAGGTATTACGTTTTAATACCAATTTGTACTACTCGCATGAATTATACTTCAGATAGAGGAGAGAGGTGCTACTCATTTTCTAAGCAGCCCGACTTAAAATTTTCACCTGGCAGACAATAAAACAGGCAATTAAATCACGCAGACTTCAAAAAAGGAGTCAAGCTTTATCAGGGCACCAGGATATTGTAGCTTGGGTCTTTTTAATTAGGCCAGTAAGCGTCCACCTAGCAACCACACAGAGCACCTTAGCAACATGCCAGAAATACTAATGCTGCGTCCCAATTTGCCTTTTTATACCATGTAATAAAAGTATATATTGTTTTTGTGGTGGAAGTATATACATTTTAGTGCATAGCAAAACAGTATGCACACATTGGGACATAGTAACGCGAAAAGGAAGTGACTGTTCATTAACAGTCATACACATCAAAAAATTAGAGATGCACCGATATATCGGCCAATAATCAGTATCGGTTGATAAAAGCAATTTTTCACACATTCAGCTATCGGCCGATGATCAGGGCTGCTTTATATCCTGTCAATCAAAAAAAGGACAGAAAATGTAATGAATTTGTGCTCCGTGTATAGAAAATGTAGATAGTCTGTGTCGATCAGTATCGGTGGAGAAATGTAGTATAGGTTCATATCTCTACAAAATACAGTTTTAGGGTTGAAATTGAATGCCAAAGCAACATCCTGAAACCTCCCATTGCACTGCAGCATTACATTTTGTGTAGAACAGCACCACTTACATTTTTCTTACATGTAAAAATGTATTTAGTTTGTATTATAGTGATTTCTAATGTCGATTTCTACTCCGTAAACCATTTAAGCACTAGTTGTGAGAAAGAGGAAAAAATAAGCTGTTTTGTTGGGAATGTTTTATGTTTGCTTTGTGAGAAGCCAGCAAAAATAATTTATTATTTGCATACATTTTGGATTTAAGTATCGTCGGGCATTCACCTCACTGCAGTTGTTTCTGTCAACAGGGCTTATTTGTGTTTTCCAGTGTTGATTATCACCTCGCCGCCTTCCAGTCACCAGCACTTAACATTCTAAATAATATGAAGTTACCAACTCTCAAAGAAGAGCTAAATGAACACAGCACGTCTGTTTTTAAAGAGAGACACTAAAGGGAAGACTGCTGGTGCGGATGGCAGGACTGTGTGTCATTGCCCGCTGATGGATGTGCAGGGCTGTCTGCTCAGCTCACTTACTTAATAGGGAGCGGTAGGCTTGTCACTGCATTTTTCTCTTTCGGCTGGAGAAGATGAGAGCCATGCTTGGCTAAGCACAGAACAGCCAGTCCATTTCACAAAGGTTAGCGCTGGCCTATAATGCAGGCTAATCAGCAGGTAATCTGTTTTCTTTCTGTTAGATTTCCCAGGTCAGCAGTGACCGCAGCACACATCTTGTGTAAGGGAAGCGGGGATCAGGATTTCTTATTTTCCAGGCTTTTGCCTTTCTGAATAGAGCGTCAGGATGTTGGGTCAAGTGGAGAGTGGGGTGCAGGCATATATTTTTGGGGGTTTCGCCCCCAAGCATGGAAACTACATTTCTATCAAGCCTACATTTCCCCCGAGATGCTCAGGAACCTGTAGGCAAATGGAGCGCACTGGTTGTGGTCTAAAAAAGCAGCCGGCAGCTTTTGCCCAAGAGCGTTAGCATTAAATCGCACTGATCTAGTTAAAACAGGAGCATTTAAACCTCTAATCTCAGCAGCCAGCCTGGAAAAAAGCACCATGCTATTTTTTTGAGTACAATCTAGATTGCATTTTTGAATAATGTACGTTTTCTGACAGCTGCCGAGTTGATGTAAGAGGTAGCATAGACAGTACTACAGCACTGCTAAGTGCTTGAAAATGTCACTAAAGCAGTGTTAAGGGAATGAATGGATGGCTGATATAATGGTGTTTGACATGAGAGCCTTAGTCATGAGAGCTGTCAGTAGAGTTTCAAATCAGCCAGAGACTCTGGGGCCGTGGCAGGCTGGAAGTGAAGAATTTCTAACGCTGATTCTGAAGAAGAACGAAAAGGAGTTAGAAAGAGAGCGAGAGAGAGATGAGTTGCATAATGAGATTCAGTCGTTTTTAGTCATTCACAGACTGATTTATCTCTGCACTATGTGAACTGAGATGTGCTTTAATTCATCGTGCTGTTTGTGTCTACAGTATGGTGGCTTGGTCTCTGATAGACGACATAAAAACATAATTGACTTTTTTAATGAACGTCCTTGGTCTCTGAGCCTTATTGACAAAACGTATTTGAGCAAAATGTATTTGCACTTAACAATTTCTCTATGGATTGTCATATTAAATTAGATTTATTAATAATGCGCCTTTTATATGAGTGCGTATTGTCTTCCAATTAAGGTTTTTAACTCCTTTCATGCCACTTGAAACATCTCATCTGTCCCTGCATCAGGTTATGTATGTCCCTCTTTCATGAGCACACATGTGCTCGATGGACATGTTGCTGTGAATTAATAGCATATGACGGCTGGAAAAAGTGTTTGTGTATTTGCTAACTTTGTTGGTTTATTCTCATTCCCTACTCACTGAGAGACATGTGGACAAAGAGCTATAACATGCAGCTGTTTATGAGGAGAAAGCCCAATGTTTTAATACAGTGATCTAATCCTGGGAGTTAATAACCTTTATCTGGAGTAATTGTAGCAGGCTAAACGCTTTAATTCTGTAGAACAGATGTCCCAAAGGCTCAGAGATGGTTCGACAGATCGGCGGACATGTCATAGGCGGGTTCTGGGGAAACAATTCTTTATTTTTTTTAAAGAATTGAATCAAAGTAGACCATATGTTTGGACTTGCAATGGATTCAGAGGTTAAGCAAACAGCAAATGTTGTTTTCCTCACACTCTCTGTAGCGCTTGTGATTTGGATCAATACCAAAATGTTGGCTTTGGTATGATACCATCCGCCGGAATCTCATTATCAATACTAAATCAATATTTTTAGCAAGAGACAGACAGATGAAATGAAACTGGGGCTGTCAACGTATTCAATAATTCAGCTTCAACAATTCATAATTCATCTATTTATTCATTTATCCGTAACATTTTGGTTAACAACAAACCAAATCAGTTACTGAGCAAGTACATAAAACATCAATGTTCAAAACTGTTTCCTTATCTCCTGATTCGCAAGTGTAAGCTTATAATAATAATTTATCATTTGAGATGTGGGGTAGGGTTTCACGAGAGATCCATGACTACATACATAAACATGTAAGTTAATCTGCAATTTAATATTTTAAACAGAGATGGCGCTATAAAGGCAAATGTTATGCATTGCAGCTTCAAAGAAATTTACTGAAATCATTCACGATTTGAGGTGAATATTTTAAAAACACAGGTTCCCTGAATAAAAAAGCTGCAAGTAAAAAAAATGAAAAATGTACCGGTACTGTGCTGCCGGTACATTATATATTAATTTTACAAAAAAAATTCTTCATTTTAGAACATAACTCAATGCAGCACAAAGTTCAGGTGAAACGGCTATAAAAAAAATAAATCTGTAATCAATACTGAAAATTCTAAATTATATATATATATATATATATATATTTGTATATAGGCCTGTCAAGGAATTTTTTTTAAATATATATCTATATATATATTGCATCACCAAAAACTACTGATGTCAAGTTTATTTTATATATTTTAATTTGCCCTTAACTATGGCTTGTAACGCAAATCAACCAATAAGTATCTGTTTGTTTATTTTAAATATTTACACTCCAGTTATTATTATTTACACTTGGTAATTTCTAAATATTGTCCAAATATTCGAATAAAAGGCCTTTGTTCTTTAAAAGGGTGTACTTGCATCATTATGGTTATGTAATCAGTGGCATAATATATATGAATAAAATGACAATAATATCAAGTATCACAATTATTTCTGAGGCAATATATCGACAAGCAAAAAGTTGCTATTGTGACAAGTATATTGTGTAAGTGTATATTTGTATATACTTACATGTAAGGCTGTGCAATTTTTTATTTGTTTTCCATTTGAATTGCTGAATGAAAGCTTAGTTTTACTACATTTCCAAAATGAAAACACACACACACACAGATGAATGGAACAGTCTCTCCTATGTAAAATGTTAGGGATTAGCAGTAAGTGTGTTTCAGCGCTCATAAATCAAGCCTTCCAGGTGCTTTCTGGTTTCTCTCTGTAAAGCTAATGACCGCTGTGATGCTCGGCTAACGGACGCCTCTGAATGTAAAATGTCACTGTTTTCGAACAGGTGCTGTGAGGCGAGGTCCTGATGTTTTTATTTGCACAACTCTGGCTGGGAGGCAAAGACAGAACGGGCTGCTCGGGGTGCTGGATGGGAGTTAAAGGCTTGGAGGAGGGTGTGTGTGTTTTTTGGGGTGGGGGAAACCGCATCTCTAGAGGGAGTTTATGTTTGGATTCATTTCTAAAGCGCAGAACCAAGCGGCTGTGAAAGCGGCCGTGAAAGCGGCCGTTGCTTAGATCTTACGTGCTGTTCTTTTCTCCCCTTGCCACATTGTTTTTGACAGGAATAGACGTTTTGAAATAAATCATCAGTGTAATTCCAGGTGACTCATTAATCTTGCGTTTGTTTCCGCATGTGTGCATAGAGCCGCAATGGCTGGATGCTGTTTCTTCATTTATTGCCTGCATTTACTCACTTATTCTCTCATGCATTCTTGATTTATTTCCTTCCTTTCTTTTCTTTGAACTTGCTTTTTTTTTTGCTTTCCCCAGAGTGTGGTAGTGTGAATGCTTGTAAAGAGGGCCGCGGGTCCTTGGAGACGTAGAGGTAAAGGCAGTCGAGGTTAGTATCAGCGTTACACTGTAAATCCAGCTGTTCCTTTCCTAACATCTCCTTTATTCCCACCTCATGATGCCAACAACACACCTCTCTGATGTTTTCCAGAAACCCCTTTTGTTAGTCTTCCAACAATCTGTTTGACTTGATTGCTACATGCTCTCTTTTCTCCAACATCTATTAACCCATAACATGCTAATAATGACTGTTTTTGTGGTTGAACTGGTAGTGCATGATGCTAGCCAAGGTCTTGGGTTTAAACAAAAGATAAAATGCATACTGAATGTCATACATTTTATGTAAATGTGTATGTGATCCCGTTCAGCCCAGCCCACTTTTAGCATGACAAACATTGGCCGACCAGCATGTGTGACGGGTGCATGTGATTGTTTTGATGTGACCCCTCCGGTGAGCCAGATAAAGTCACCGACTGAATCGGGGGAGCAAATTGTGGTCATAAATCCAGCAATGATATGGAGGCAGCACCTCTTAAAGCACCAGAATGGCTTACCTAATGAGTTTGATAATTGGCTTTCCGTTGGCTATGTCTCCCTTTCTCTCTCTCCTCTTTGTCTCTCTGCTTCCCTTCGCCGCCTCTTTTTCTGTCCTTCATTCCAGGGATCCGCAGTACTCTGAAGTGATGGAAACGATTGATCTTAAAAGCACAATGACGACTCACTTTTTTAACTCCGCAAAGTGACAAAATTGGGCTTCGTGTTTAATTTCGCGACTGGTTACAGTTGCACTTTGGGTGGTCCAGTTGGTACATAGTGATTTTTTTTCTGTCTGGGGAAGCAGCAGCATTCAACACTATATGGAGAGAGGTGTAGCCCACACGTACAGTGTATTGTTTTGTTCAAAAGCAGATAGACGTAGCACAACTGAATAGAATGGAACGGAAATGGAAAGAGGGATGCAGTTTTTTAAGTTCCGCTATTTTTACCTTGACAGTGACACACCACCTTGGAAACTCAGCGCTTGCGGATTGAGAACAACAACCATACACGTGTAAAGAGCCTTAAAGGACAAATGGACAATGGAATGGACAAAATAAACCTCATTGAATATCCCATTTCACTCCTCAACCTGTAATTAAATGACTCACGAACACCAGTTCACATTAACAGCCGCTCTGTGTCATCTCTCACATCACCGCAGCACCATCACATGCAATTTTATAAAGCGATAGAACGCATATACGTGAGAAATGCCTTCTGACACGAAGACAGGCTATGAAGACAACTGTCATGATGTCTTTGCTCGAGATTTTCGCAATCGCTCACGAGCCCACACACATGCCTGTCCTAAATACACGCTGACTCTGGTGTTAAAAACATCTCTGGAAAGATGTCAGCATTCAGCATGATTCAGAGCCCCAGCGGAGTCACTGTGACACTTTTACAGTCAGCTAGGCTCATGTAGATGGTATTGCGGGGTTTGTTTTTCACCGTCTGGAGGAATGTACCTGCAGTGAGGGAGAACAATGCTCCCTCTGTACTTTCTGCGAGCGTTTCAAGTGCTACAGACCCGACCTTCTGTCATTTTGTTAGCATTCCTCGTCGTGCTCCAGGAGCCGAACCCGGCGTTTGGGTCAGAGTGTTACGAATCTTAGGACAGGGCAACAGAAGTGTGAAACTCACACCTTGCCAATTGAGTATGATCTCATCTGCATTTGAATGGTTTTCCAGCTGGGAGGCTGAGACCACATTTTGTTGGGGAAACGTTAACACGTAGTTTAGCAGCAAGAGCTGGTTATACTATCATTTAATATGCATGCGCGTGCCGTCATCATTTTCAAAAAGTTCCGTCTTGCAGTTTACACGGAGACGAAAACTGAGACCCGTTTTTCAAAGTTTATGTAAACGAACAGCCAAAACGCATGAAAAGTTGCGTCGTATAAATGACTTCTCAGCCTAGATTATGATGAGTGCTGAAAAAACTGTGAGATACTGCTGAGAGCATTTACTTTGACAATAGCCTCCACTTTAAGCTCTTTGGCTTTAAGATGTTAATACAGCGGTGGAATGTGTTGCTTTTTGCTCTTCGTTTTTGTATTTCCTAACAAAACAGCAAATATTTATACTGCTTCAAAAAATGTACACCGTTAATTGCTTAGTAATCTCGAAAATTACCGTCAGCTCTACTTTATATGGCAGAGAATAGTATCTTACAGTTAAATGCGTTTTGTTAGTCACACAAACCGTCTTGTTTTGCTTTGGATATGCTTGATGGTAGCACCTTGGCAAGGGTATCTAGAGCAAGAGGTAAACAATGAATCACCAACAGCAGCCTCTGAATTTCCCACTGCTGTAAAAGTCATCAAACTCCACATTCAAGCTCGACGTGAACACGCAGTATTGTTTTTACAACCTCCGGGAGATTTTTGTGTCTGTATTTTTTGGCTGCGGTGTGATTGCTCATTCTGTCCATCGGGTGGCAGAGTTAGAGACTTTAAGTGTGTTTTCTCACACATGGCAGACACTAGCAGTGTGATCTAATGGGTCTGGACAGCAGCTTAAAGCAACGTCCTCCATTCACTTCCTATTTCTTTTCAGCCTTTAAAATGAATGGCATCCCAGTGGTGGCATACACAAAACACTAAAGGTTGAATTTGTGGGGCATTTTAAATGCATCAATCCAGATTTGCACTGTATCTTCGATATTTTACAAGGGCTGGGCAAAAATGGTAACACTTTAAGGTTGTATTTGTTGACATAAGTTAAAGCTGTAGCTAACACGAACTAGCAATGTACAATATAGTTTTTCAGCATTTATTAATCTTTGTTAATGTAAATACAATTGTTCATTAGCATCAGCATTAACTTATGTTAACAGTTACAAGTTTTGATTAAAATATATATATAAAACAATGCTGAAATTAAGATAAACTAGGATTAATAAAGTAGACAAACTGTTCATTGTTAGTTTATGTTAGCTAATACATTACAGTAAGGTTGTTTTGCTAACATTCTAAAATATTAACAATTAATATATTAATAAAATCATCATTTTAATAGACATTTGTTCTAAACTTAAAAAATAGGATTTGTTTTCTCAACAAATGTAGTATTTTAAGAAAATGTAGTATATTTAGTAGTAAGTATTTATTATAATTTTATAATTTACATTCCTATGAATCAATATAACTGTTTTTTAAATGAATATGTTTTATTTTCTTATTTGTTATTTATTTGTTTTAGTTATGGTTTGGTTTGTTAAGTTATTAATGTAAATATAAATAACAAAGCTTTGGCAATGAACAGTAAGAAACTCACACCCAGGTAACACTGAGTGTTTTTAATAAGCCTTTTTTGTTAACTGAGAGAAATTTACTGCGGTTCTTTCTCTGAAATAGCCCAAGTAAGTGCTTTGAATACATGTGGAAGCAGGGGCTGAGTAAGTAGCACCTGGGGAGTGTGTATGTGTCTCTGTCTTGAGAGCGAAGTAAAGAGAGTAGAAGAGGGAGGGGTCGATGCCCAGATGGGCTATTTACCACCGGCAAACAAAGAAAACGAAGGCATCCAAACAGGAGCTTCACAGCCACTTAAAAACCGGCGTGAGCCCGTGTATGAATTTGGCCGAGCGCTTGTGTTTATTTTCAGAAGTAACCGCTCGTTTGGATTTGAGCACGAGTTTACGCACAAGGCTGAAAACTAGTCAGCCTGTCAGGCGGTTCTCCACTCGTCTCTCAGCGAGGTCTGCACTGTGTAATTACGTGAAAAGAGACACAAAAACCTCGCCTTCACGTCCTCTGATCTGATTTGTGTACCGGGGATCTGGAATTGTAAACGCTTACGTTGCTTTTTCCTAATGTGATGGTTTTTCAATCAATCTGTCCCTTGAAAGATGGATTTTTATGAGTTTGTGTAGCTTGGCAATATGATAAATAAACCTCGCTGAAGTGTCACAGGGTTTGAGGTTTCGTGAGCCTGCCAAATATGGACGAATGGCAAAGTAAACAATATAACTATGTAGGGCTTGCCACAGGGTAATCTCTCAATGACATTGAGCGTTCCTGCCTAGCATCAAAGAAGGTTTGCTTTGCTCTTTGTTGCGTTTATGATGTTAAATAATGGGTTGGAAGGCAGTTATCTCTTTAACTACTGTTTAAAAGGGGAGGGCTGTAATGTTTTGGTATGTTGCTTCTATAAAGTATTTGTTAGTAAGTAAGTGCAGAGTATTCCGAAATCCCTTTGATGAGACAGTTTGAAAAAATGTTTATGTGCCAAGAAACATTTCTTTAAACTGATCCAGACCTCAACCTAACAATATGTTAACAGATTCCATTGAGATTAAAACCAGTTAGGTTTCATTTATGAGAAGAAAGCTAAGCTATACAGCCTTTATCCTGTAAAACACACGAATTTAAATGTAAAAATATCAAATGTTTTTCTATCCTGTCCATCAGTGGGGTTTGGTTACAGTTCTGCTGGTATGTTCAACATAATATCACAAGAATAGTGGCTAATTCGTATGAATTCGTTCAGTCTTTATCGTACGTTTTAGCGACGGGGCTTCACTATTGCTTTTTTCTAATAATCGTATGTTTTAGTACGATTCACATCATATGAATGCCTGCGAATCAGCCACCTCATAAAATAGTTACAAATTCCCATGAGATCAGTTGGTTTGTTTTTACCCCATTAGCCCCATTACCCCTCATTCAAGCTTCAAAACTTGTACAAAAGTTATCCTAAACGTGCCAAAATGGCACCCGATGAATTGAAGTCAAAACGTTCTCATGAGTTTCTCGGAGAGAGGCTGTCAGCAGATGAAGCGCGCAAGTCTGCGTGTGTTTGTGTTTGAAGGGAAAAAGTAAAATGGGGGTGGAAGTGGCTGGTGTCTGTTGAAGGGAAGCACGAGTGTTTGTTCTTGATGGCAGGCATCAGAGTGTGAATATGACCTCTGGCGAAAAAAGTGGGCGAGAAAAGAAAAGGCAACGGTGCTCACCCTGCACTTTCAGGCACTCCGGACTATTGTTATTTTGTACCACTTTGAAATTCTCTGTTGTAGGCAGCGTAGTTTCCTCAAAGACACACGTTTTTATAAATGGGGGAATAAATCCCGTCTATCCCTGAAATAGTGTGAAAGATTAAGTTTAATTTCTTCATGCTGTTTTTACTGCTCGATAACTCGCTGAACCTTATACCGGGAATGTTGCTTTGAATGTTTTTCTTTTTACGGGTTCCCTTCCACTTGTCTGATGATCCCCGGTGAATGCATTAAATGAAGTTACTAGATATGAGTGCTTAAGGGGCCAGGGCCTCCCAGGCTTGCCAAGCGCTCAGAAGCTTGGCTCACTCAACCATGTCATCTTTTCTTTCTCCTTTTTTTGTTGTTGTTCCAGCTACTGGCTGACTTATTAGTATGGCACTGCATTTAAAGTCAGGGGTTTTCTATAGTCTTCAAATACCTATTGAAAGACCATCAAACAGAAGGAAGCATAATAAATCAGTCATCTACAGCTAATGTGATGAAGCCTCGTTCTGGTATTAAAATTCATTAGATCAGTACGGAGGGGATTTCTTGGCAGTAACAAAGAACTTTTCCTAGGGCATATTTTCTTCATTTCTTTCGTCATCACAGACGAAACTATTACTATTAGAATAGCATCGATCAGTAAGTCATTGACTCATCGGATAGTCATCTGAAGTTAAACCGCCTCTATAATACACTGGTGTGAGGGGTTCAGAGTACAGTAGCCGAGGCATTGTGATGCAGTATTGAATGCAGGGCAGAACTGAATAGACACAGTCAGCTTCCCAGATACATGCTTAGGCCTGTAGAATGCAGAATGCTTTGCTTGTAACTGCACCGGTTGTCTCCTTTCATTATCGGTTAATGGTGCCCAACTTGACAGGGCCATGTGATAAACAGAGGAGCTGTGAAATCCTGGAGGTGGAGTTCTCGTCTGCCTGATAATGGGATCTCATCTGCTGTTGCGAATGCGTGCGGAACAGCCATCTGAGTGCATGAAATGCAAAGCATTCACCCTTGAAATAATTTTGGTTCCCTTTCAGTCTCATAAACCAACTCGAATGGCTTACATTTCTCCAGAGCGCCCTGCCCGTGTTGTGCGTGCTGCTCGATAAATCCGTCGAAACGGTAGGCGTTTACAGCATGCATTAGTTGAAAATTTATTAGAGCCATTCGATTATGTTAGCACTGCATTTTGAGAAATAACAGTCGAACGTCTCTGCGTCGGGTTTAGCGATGTAATAATGAATGAATGTCAATCATCCAGACGATGTGTTTGTACACAACATAACAAAGATTTCATATTCATCAAATGAACACGCTCTATACATTGTTCAGCTTTCCTCTCGAACACGCGCGTGCACCTTCCGCCGTGACTCATTTCTGAGCCGTAATTAACTCTCCGCCACCATGTCAAACGCATTGTTGTGTATTTTTCTCACGAGCCACTGGCTAATCTCCCATTGGCTGATAGCACCGATTGGTATCTCTTTGAAAACTGCATTCTCGAAATATCTTCCTCTTGCACAGCGAGGATCTCGCATAAGCAAGTGACTCAGGTTTCCTGTTGGGCACATTGTAAGTGCTATCAGGGCGGCTCGGGGAGATAAATATGGATGCACTTGAGTAAATGTAATAAATACGCCTGAATGTGAAGCTCAAACGCTTTCCAGGAGGGGAGGAGGAAGCCTGCTGGGGTGTGAGCGTGCGTGTGTGTGGGTGCAAGGCAGAGCTAAGGATTGTCAGGAGAAACAGAAGTCACACTGTCTCTGGCTTCCCTGGAGCTGGAAAACGTTTGCCAGCGCTGGGATCACTAGGGACACCTCCTCCTTTTGAAAACCTGACAGGCTACATGGTTTGCAGCACAATAAAGGGCCCGCAGTACACCAAACTCAGTTCCTATTGATCTTTAGCTGCCTCCGCAAATATAGAAGGTTGATGTTGGTCGGGGTGGAGAATATCCTTATTACTCCTCTCTTTTGTGTGTGTGTTTTGGTAGATTGTTGCAGTTTATTAATGAAATGTGGTACAGTGCTGGTTTTTCCAATTTGTTCTGTATGCAAACAAACAAAATAAATCTGTATATAACAATGAACGCATGCTCATCAAAATGCACAACTGTGAATACATGGATCTGACACATGGAGAGTAATTAATTCATTATGTTAATATGCAAATGAGAATGAAAACCCAACGCACAATGTATACAATCCGCACTGGTCGTTTTGTTCTCAAGCAACAATCGCTTTGCTTTTTACAGCGCGGCAATAAAAACAGGGCGTTCATTATTGGACACCAAAAATCAATAGAGGAATCTGTGGTTTGTTTAAACGCTATGATCTCGCTACTTGGTGTGTGTGTGTGTGTGTGTGTGTTTATTTCTGATCATCTGGAAGGGCGGAGGTGGAGTCGCCCGCCACATTAATATTCCTCACAGCATTCGTGTGAATGCGCGCGGTTACACCGAATTCAACATCTTGCTTACCGATGCACTTTCTTTAGCGACCATATCCCTACGGTTCACGATCGATCACGATTCCCGTCCACTCATTTGTCTCCGACGTTCATTTGAATCCAGTCCATGTTTTTGTTTTGTTCGCTTTTTAGAAGTGGTGTGCGGTGGAGGGGTGGGGGTAATTCTCCTTCACTAGTGCCTGGATAAAGAAAGACTAGGTCAGCCATGTGGATGCGTCTGTTGAACAGCTGAAGAGGAGGGAGGAGGGGGTTATACAGAAAGAGAGATAGAGAACGTGGTGTGTGTGCATATGAAAGAAATCGCGAGGGGGAAGAGAGAGAGAGAGCGCGTGCGTGCGTATGTGTGTGTGAGAAAAGGAAGCGGAGTCTGTAAACGGCGAACTCAGTGATTTACCCTCCACAAACTACCGCACCGTATCAAGCTTTACTTCTCCGAAAGCGTAAAAGCTTTCGGAGTTATCGCGCGGCTGAAGGAGGGGGAACCGCGCGCGATCAGAAAAGAGTCCCCGGGCGGTGTGAACGCGCATAAATTAGTAAAGCGAGGTCGTCTTTTGTTGAGGCATTTGCCCGGTTTCTCATGTGTATGGACATCGGCTCTCTCGGGATAAAGTATCTGCGTGATAGCGCTCAGCCCTCGGGTTCTTGGATTTTGGCCCAGGCCAAGAAGTTCGAGGGGTCGTTTTGGAAGAACCAGACGCGGAATTGTGTTCGAAGTTGTTTGCAGTGGTCCGATCGGAACTTAGATCATCATACTGGCGGGTGAGTAGCGCCTCGGCGACATTGACTGTGTGGAGAAAAAAAAAGAGAAAGATAGAGGGAGTTTAGAGGGCTCGAGTGGGTGGGAAGGTAAATGGGGGGATAGAGATGGAATGTTGGCAATTGCTGCAGGCTCAGAAGTTGAAAGCAGCCTGTTTTTTATTGCATGTTTCGCTTTTGATTCCCTGTTGAAAGAGACAAGCAGTGTGTAATCTTTTAAGGATGCTTTATGACTTCTAGTGAACAGTCTATCAAGTTGGATACATTGTTGTTTCAGGCGTTTTTCCTTCTTTTGTTACTCGATTTTCTTTTAAATGGCTAATGTTATCTATCTTAAAGAGTTTGTGTCCATTTTCACTTTTAATAAATGAGGAGCCGGTATGCATTAAGTTAATTATTAATGCTTGGGTGGCAGCATAAATGGTGCATTTAGAGTTCGAGGTGCTTTTGCTGTGAATCATCAATACATTACGCATGCTGTTTATCTCAGTCTTTAGCATTATCAAACACTATCTTTATTGGCACCCACACTTACAAAGTAATCTACAACATAATCACAGCAGTGAGCCCCCACCAACCCCCTCTTTGCTTTCCTTCAGAGATTGGAAGTGATGAGTTAAGACCTTTTGTTTACTAAAAACCCTAGGAGAGCTTTTCGTAGACTTGCCTGACCAGTTGGTGTCTGGCGTGGGACAGTCAAGTAAGGCTAACTTCTCTTTGTTAACTGAAACACATAAACTTGTGATAGCGCATATGATTGTTGGAACTCGCAGTGTTATGTCGGTGCTAAAGACCAAAGGGCCTTGTCTGTTGTGTACGGGGTAACTGGGGTGGTGGTTGAAAAGACTTGTCTGAAACAGTTTTTGTTTCACAGCCTGCCTTATCTGATCTTGTTCTCCATGCTGTGCATGTGGAGGAAACAGCTTGTATTCCCTCTTTGGTTTAGTGGTCATACTTTACATTCATGTGACTTTTGAACATGTTAATTTAATTTCCTAAGGGTAACTTGTACGTGGGCCAAATATTTATACCAAGAGATGTATTTATATTAGGGAAGGCCTACTCTTTGTGCCCAAAGTGATCAACCCATCCCCCACACAATGATGTTTTTTCTTCTTTTCAGTTGTGTATCATTTAATCCTAAGCAACAAGATGGTAATTGTTGAATCTGAGCTTTGAGATAGTTTGATCACATTTTGTGTTTTGTTTAAGGGTTGCATGCTGATAGAGACTTGTGTGGTCACACAGACATCAGTCTCAGTTTAACCACAAGGATAAGGATTAAATGTTACCAAGAGATAAAATTGACCCGTATAGACATATTGACATCATTAATCTCTAATCATAACACTATGTATAGAGTGTCTGTGCTAATCCTTTGGTTTATAGAAAATGGAGAGGGAGAGAAGAAAAGCTTTTATAAACCATGTTACACATGCCATGGCTTTGAGGGTAGCCTGAGGTGAAAGAAATCAAACATTTAGTGAAGCGTCTCCTGCAGAGGAACTAAAGACTACAGCGAGGAACAGAATGTTTTCATTGTGTTTTGTTACACTCAGGGAAACCTGTTTGAGCTAGATTACTTCAAATACAGGTTGCAGGTTTAATGTTAGGCCTGGGAATCGAAAATCGGAATCGTTTGGGAATCGGAACCGAAAAGCTAGGAATCGGATTGGAATCAAAAGGAATCGAATACTTGAAATTAAAATTGGAATTCTTCTTATCAATTCCTGTGTGCATATTTTCAGAAATGTGCATGTGTTAATAAAGCACCCGAACCACATGTTGACCATAGTATGATTATAATAACTACAGTTTAAACATGATGTAGTCAAGCGATGGTAATATAAATATAAATATACTGCATTTCGTTGCCTTGTACTTGTACATGTGTAATGACAATAAAGTTGAATCTAATCTAATAAATAAATCAGACAAAACATGGTTGTTATGTGTGTATACACACAAAAACGGTGCTCATAAATATGTATTTTTTGCAAACCAGTCAATAAGCAGGCTAAATGATCATACAAGTTGATACTGTATCTAAATGTTCTACTTCAACTGTGGAATTGATAAGCAGAATCGTAATTTATAAAATTCAAATGATATCCATCCCTATTTTATATTTAAATTCAGCCTACTTATCACCTTTTAATTGAAATCATTTACGTTTGTAGTGGCGCGTACTTGCAAAGCTTTTTGTGATTTGTAAGCCCGTTTTTATTAAAATAGAGAATTGTAAATAAGGTAGCGTTTGGTGTCTTTAAACGTCCTTGTGTGAGGTTTTTGTCATCTTTAGTGAATGGCTGGACTCCCTCTTTCTTTCTCTCGTTTTAAACGACTTCTTGCTAACAATGTGAGTGCTGTATATTTTAATGTTCTCATTATGATACATCTGGGTGCCGGGCCTTCATTTGCAGTGTGTGGGTGTATGATTAACTGTGTCATCCTTCTCCCTTAATAACTGCTTGGCTCTTTTCTTGAGCAGTCGAGAATGGCTGCTAAATGTTTAATGCCTGAGCGCACAATAACATTTAGCCTGTGTGTTTTCAAAGCAGAAAGAAATTTGGTGTTTCGTGAATCGAATTATACGGTGTTGTATTTTTAATTTTTTTTTAAAGAGCAGAGATACAATTTTGTCAGCGAATGTGTCTCTTTAGAATTGTGTGTGTGATCCCCCCCACCTTTAAAAGCATCAAACGGCCGATAGCTGGATCAAAGACCGTGTGGCGGGGCTGACGGAGGGGTTTCTTCACAGAGCGCGTTGTAGCGGATCAGTTGATGCGCGGCGCATGCTGAATGTTTGACAGGGCTTGGGCAGGCATGTTATTTAATCTGCTCGCATGATGGAACTGGCTGGTATTACGCTGCACATCTTCTCTCTAATGGTGTCGCATCTATAAGCTCGGTTGTGTGGGGCAGGGCAGAGTAATGTTATGCTTAATGAATTGGAGAAAGGGCAGAGGTGATTAATGTCATGTTTGAGCTTCCTGTTGCCTTATTGTGTTGTCAGAGCTCTGCGGTTATCAGTCAAAACCTAGGGCGACCTTTATCCGAGGCGTGTTGGTAACGGGCGAATGCTTGATCGACTAAAAGCCTATTCATTTAAATTAGTTTCAGGAAGATATTTGAGAACAATCGTTACGATTGGTCGCCCCCAGCGTTTTCAGGTTTGGCTTTGTCTCTTGCAGGTAGACTCTCCTTTGTTTACAAGAATGTGTTGGCACTTTCCCCTTGATAATAGATACAGTAACCACAGGCGCCTGCTCATAGCCCTGGTGACAAAGAGACCTGACACTGTCAAACTATAAACAGTCCAAGCAGCTGAGTCGTCTGAATGCTTCTGCAGCAGCAAGTACTAGCGGCAGATTGATATCGGTCTGGTAATAGGCTCGTCTTTGTTCGACTCATTCCTCAGGCTTCACGGGTACACGATACCGTGTTTCAGCAACATTCCCTGTGACTTATTTGTTTCTCTTTTTTTTCTGTCCATGCCAGAAGGTGATGAGTTTAACCCGATCAACCTTTAGCAGTTAAGCATTGCATACCTCCAGAACCGGATGGGCTCATTCATGCGTTAAACATATATCTTTAGCGGAAAGGAGGCTTGTTGATGTCAAATAAATGTAGACGCGAGGAGTGCGAGAAGTTAAATGGGTATAATTGAAACTGATATTTTTTTAATAAGCCCTAAAGCAGCTGAGCCCTTGCTCGAGATGTCTCGCACATGTTAAGTGAGAGGGGACATCTGGACCTGTTAATTCAGCACATGGTCATAAAGTGAGGTTGGGGTCCCATAGGCCCCACTGTTTTCCTGCTCTGTTAGGGATGTCAGATGGAGTCTTTATGCATTTATGCCTGCACACCCCTCTTTGTATTCACTCTGTTCTTGTCATTGAGTCTATAGTCTATGATGGAAAAATAACTAAGTCTAAAAATTCAACTCCGTAAAACATAAGATAGGTTGGAGCGCTTTTCCCTCAGAACTAGTTTCAAATTTGTCAGACTATTGGATTGTTTTTAAATGACTTCGTTTTTAGCTCATTTGTGTTTTATAAATGTAATGTTTTTTTTTTTACTTTAACTGTTGATATGGCACTGAAAAGCAGAATCTAATTTCTGTGATTATTTAATGGTGGGTGGACAAACGTTCATCAAGATCACTACATTACAGTCACGCTACGCTATGTTAGCAAGGGCCAATTGACACAAACATTGCTAAAGCTGAACAGAAACACAGGGAAGCATTGTTAGCTAAAGAGACGTAAGAAGCCAAGATCGGTCATCTGTATGCAGAAAGCAGGCGTGTGTTTATTTTCCTTCAGAAGAATTGTTCATTTTAAGGCAGATACTGATTACTTTTCAGCTAGATCGCCTCTTCTCAGACAGGTGATTTATTTTTTTCAGGAGGTGATCTTTGTGTGACACACTATGCACATTGTTCTGAACAAACTAGGCTGGCTGTTGTTGAATATTGGTACAGTTGATGTATCTGAATCTCTCTGTGATAAAATAAATGGGTTCCTGAAAAACAGAAAATAGCGCTCTAGACTCTAGTTTCAAAGTCGGTAAATCTAAATGTAAGTGTCCAGAAACATTTGTGGCTGTTAAAATAACCTCATCTAGAGCAATATGAATTCATAAGCGCAAAGGTTAAGTTGGACATAAGCGTGACCATATTTAATGAAAGAACATATGATGGAAGTCATGCGCTCTTATTTGGTTGACTGATCATAGTTAATGCTAACAATCTGGTTGTTTTTGTGCGGATGGTTCACCTCTCCATGTAAGACTTTCTGTATTCACTGAAAGCAGAATAGGACCGTGTAAATTTAGGTGAACTGTAACCATCCAAAGCCTGGTGTCCTGCATGGGTTTGACAATGTTTTGGGCACTATCTACCACGGCTGGAACATTGTATTGAATGCAGCTGTCAGGGTGGTTGAGGTGTGAACTTGTGAGAGCAGGGCCAGTTGCATGCTACGATGTCCCAGTGGTGCAGAGTTTGACAGTTTTTCAGATGTCTAAGCTTTGGGCCTTCGAGACAAGAAAACAGTGGCTTTAAAATGGCCCAAGAAGATTCTTTACTTTTTTTGCAAGAACTTCCATCGGTGTAGAAACCAGCTAGAGCTCAGTATGTATGTCTGGGGTGGCGGTGCAAAGGTTAAAGCTCTGTTCTGGTAACCCAGATGTTCGAGGTTTAAACCGCAGGGGTGATCTACGAGCAGGAAATTTGCTGTGCACCGTTGTGAATATTTTGCCCTTGAGAAAAGGTACTTGTGTTGTCTGCAGTGAAACTGTCCTTGTAGAAAGTGTAACGAGTTGGTGTCAAAGTTATTTGTCAATTTGATGACTTGTATGTCTTCCTGGCATCTGTTTTATATGTGAATATGCTTTTTAAGCCTGGACAGGGAGAGCTAAATAGGATAAATATTTACGATTAGGTAGATCGTGAACGTGTTGATCACGTTTGTTTTTGATTCGCTTTCCCCGCAAGGTATTTCATATTTACACATTGCAGTGAGAAAATGGTCTGTCTTTCATCAAAAACCTTTAAGAGTTACCACACAGCAGACGTTTTTCTTTAACTAGGCCAACCTCAGCGCCAGGGTCAATAGTGCAGCCTTTGGGGAATTGTGCCTGACATGTTTGCCGTCAGAGATTGTTCTCTGAATCTGCCTAATTAACCTTTTTACAAGAATTCTTCTGGCTTGTTTTGTATTCATAATTTATTGTTTGGCAAACTTTCCTCAGAAATCTGACATGCGCTGTTGTGTTTTGAAAACAGCTGCTAAATGCAATATATTTTCGGCTAAATATTTTCAATGGAACACATCATCAAAGAAATAGTTAAGTAACAGAAACCTTTTAACTGGAACTTCCTTATGTCTCATTGTTTGTGTTTGACAAATAGAAACATGCTACTAATTAAGATCTTGTGAGAGTTTCTTATCTCTGTTGATGTTTCGCAGAGGTGAACAAAGGGGGTTGCGGGTCTCGCCACCTGCAAACCATTTTCACATTTAGCACAAGACGCTAAGATGGAAAGAAAACGTGTGACAGTTTTGAAACTTGACATGCTTGTACTTTCAGATCTTATTTTGGTGAGTAAACATTTAATGCGAGTGTATCACAGCTTTATTTATGCATTAAATCTGCTGTTGCCTCTGAATTATACATTAGCCAGTAAATAATACATCAGCCTCCATTTCTCAATGATTACTGGCCGGGATACAAATGGCGAGTTTGCTGATGACATCCTTGTTGATGTTTACTGGTTTAATGTCAGCGCTGTTTTTTGTGTCCCTTTAAGATTTTTTTGGCCACCGTCATGATGTGTTTTGCGTAATACACAACATTGCTTTGTTTTTATGTATTGCTGTCGAATGACCCCATCAGTGGATTGGATGCACGTAGGGATTTTCTTCAGGTTATTGTGAGGGCTGGAATTGTGATCACCTAAAAACAGTTACTCCTTTAAAGAGGTCCGCGCGTAATTATTCGGGGAGAGGCATTAACTAGTTTTCCCTTTTAGCTTGACCTCCGTTTTAACCTGCGCGACTGGGCTGGTGTCATAAGAGCTACTGACACCTTTGATTTGATCCACTTCATTTGTCATCTCTTGCTCAGGAATAATTACAGCGGTGGCAGGCTGTGCCCTGGGGAGCGCTCGAGCCCGTGACCTTTTTGTTCCCTTAAACATGAGCCAGAGACAAAGGCGCAGAAGAGCGAGAGTTGTGATTAGGAATATAATGGCTCTGACAAGTTAGAGATTAAATTGTAAACAGGCTGCGAGACATATCGATACTTGCTGATGTAATTGATTTCGCTACCTCTGCTCCAGTGGCTGTAACTGGCTGTTAACGCCGCTTTAATGAACGCGAATTTCCAACCGAGGTTTACGCACGAAGACCTTTGCTGTTTATTTACCCTTGTTGAACGAACGGTGTGTTTATCTTGGCCTTTTGCATCATCTTTGATTACAATGAATCGATAAAACTTGAATGGCAAGATTTGAAAATGACAAGCCTGTTGTGTGTTTGTGGAGGGGGGTAGGTGTGTCATTGAGAGGACAAAGAGGAAAGCAGGGGGGGTGAAACAGAAACTGTGGTCATAGAATCAGCTCAATGGTCGTGTTCTTCATCAGAGCGAAGTGGCTCCATCAGAGCGGGAGGGAAATTATACTCTATTGTGGCAATACACCACAATCCCACTCCAGTCACCATTAAGCATCGCAGAGCTATTGAATATTTGCTTTCCCACTTGTCATCACCACCACTTTGTGTCAGGGCTAGTGTGTGGAAGACATCTATTTGGAAGCTCTTCATTTTTTTCTTATCAAATCTCGATCGGCTGTGTTTGTGCGAGGTGTAATATGTTCTTGTTTGTTTGTTTGACGCAGTGGCCTTGTCAGATTTCTGTACATTTATGTCTGTATTTCTTTCTAAGGAAGTTTTGCGTGCCAGTGGCACAGGGTCATGCGGAAACATGGCTGGTGCGGAGTCAGGTTATGGTTAGCCGTCGGGCTAGTGTTACTCATCGGTTAAACACAGGTCGCACTGCAAGTTGTGAACTACAGACGTTTCTCTGAATTAACATGAACAATCAAAGCAATACAGTAGTATTGTAATGGTTATTTCTGCAGTTCATTACATATTTATGTAATGTGAAACGTTTTATAATATCAAAAGCATTTCTGTATAAATAAATCTCATAAAGTGGGTCTGCTTTGTTTTCGTCTGCGTAGAAGGAAGCGCCGCCTGCCGCTGAAGATCTTGGCTATTCAGTAAATGTTTATTAGATCTTTTTTGTCTTGTAGAGAGTTCCCAGCCAGTATATAGAGGCTCCGTTTGGAATTCAGCCTGTTCGCTTTGAGCTGCCATTCCTCTGGCAGGCCGTTCCCCATTGAGCTTTAAAAAGATGTTTTTGTTGTCCATCCAAGAATACCTGTGAAGTACCTTAGGTCGGCCCGAGGAGCTTTTGAAGCACGCAGGGTCTGCTGGAGATGCATTCGCACCCAACAGCAACCACCCACAAGGCTGAGGCATGAAATCTTTTCATCATTATACACTCTAAGATGCCAAATTCAACCTGAGCCAAACGCTCACACAAGCAGCGGCAGCAACAAGCAGCGGCCCTACTTAAATTTATGTTCGATTCGCAATGAAGATCTTTTCCTTATTTGGCGAGGGCAGTTCTTCTATTTTGTTTCAGCCCAGGCTGTTTAGATCATAATTTGGCGTGTTATGGGTACAAAGGGGCTTGGAGATGTCGAATTCGATACTGCAAATCCCCCCAGTCTGACTGTCTTTAGAAATCAGGGAGTCTTCCTTATAAAAAAGTTATTTAATTCCTTTGGTATTCAAAAAGATCTCGCTGATAAGACCAGCAGAAAGCGTTTCCTCTGGGAATGTGGGCACTGGCTCGTGCCGATTAAAGGAACACTTGTAGGTAATCCGTTTGAATAAACCTCTCTCTGTTGCATGTACGGGGAAAATAGAGGGTTACAGACATGGGAAATGGGTGGGCTGAGGAGGGGGCTTAAAAATTTGGATTTCTGAATGCTTATCACCTCTGTACAATCCGCCACTCTGCAAGGATAAATATTTAATGACAGGGAAGCTGAAATAGAGCCCTGGCAGACTGGGTTGAAATGGATCTGCTATTTATATGCTATACAGTTCCATAAAGTAATGGAATGGTTAGACAGCCCAAGGTTATTAGCGTACGTGCTGTTGATTCTCACGTGTGTTTGATTTTCTCCGAATGCTAACGTTGTCTTGTACAAATGACGGCTTTCATATAAACAGTCCTTAAGCCTGAAGCATGCTTGTTTGATTTAATATACGTTTAGATTTAAATGCTCTATTTTGAGCTATTTCCCCATTGATTTTTTTCGTATTGATTCAAAACCATTTGTCTAATGCGCAAAGGCTGCAGTCTTTAGTATTATAAAGCAGTAAATGTAAAGTCTTCTCACATTCTCGATGGCTGGAATAGTGTTGCTAATGATCATGGCTGTTGGCATCTGTTTTTACTGAGCTCAGTTTATGTAGGTTTTTTTGTTTTGCCGGCATAGCGCTGGCCACCAGGGATCCACTAAAGTAACTGCGGACGGCCATTAAATATTCGCTCGTATGAAATAAATCTAACATAATGTGAGTTTTCGGCTGACGCACAGAATTGTGCAGAAAACGTGTGGAATGTTTTGGAGAGTGGCAGTGTTTTGACAGTTGTGCTTCACTATTTCTACGGGTCGGTCAAATGTCATTACAGCCAGAGTGGCACTCTTATTCACAGCGTTGACTCGGGACCTCAGGCCGCTCCGGCCTCGTTCTCGAGCCAAGCTGAAAACGGATCATCCCGCGTTCCTTCTCGCCTTGTTTAGACTCGCGATGATTTGGGCCATTTTAGTGTAATCGAACAGGTTTAGAAACGCTGCGTGCTCTGTTATCTGAATGAACACAATGGATTACATTGTGGACAGAATGCTTCCATTGTGGAGATGCAACTCTCCCCGGCACTTCCGAACGGGCGGATTGGATTACCAGCCCCTTTTCATAGACCGTTTAGATGAGAGCTGATCAATGGAGCTCTTAGCTCAAATCTAATTTGTTTTTGGGCCCACTTGGTAATGCTGATCAGAGATTATTCCTATATAATATTAATCAGTGATGTTTGTGTGGTTTTTATAGCACTTGGATTATCACAAACATTAATTACAGCGAATCCACATTCATTATTGAATTTTTGAACTGCTGTTGATGCGCAGGGTTAGAGATGTTGAACATGCGGTGGCTCATAAAGATGTTCCTCTTCGTAACAAAGACTGTAAATCTTCATCAGATCTTGTTTTTGGAAGATAACGGGACAAAATGCGAGCAGAAATCGCCGCGTAAGGCTTTGAAGCTACTTATTAATAATTAGCAGAGCGACAATGGGATTTCCTCTCATTTTTCTTAGCAGAAATGGGTTTGCAGATTGCATCAAGTCTGCACGTTGCAACCCAAGCTTCTGTCGTCTTTCATTAAGAGCGGACTTGTCCCGCAGTCGCGGGGTTCTCCGTCATGCTATTAGCACAGCTGAAATGTGCCCGCTTTCTCTTAAGGGGACACAGGTTGAGTGGGGGAGAAGGGGCCTATTTAACAGCATGATACATGAGGGGCGCTGGAAATCTACGTAGAGGAGCTGCTAAAAGAAAGATCCGAAAAGGTCAGGCCACATTTCATTTCAGCCGAGCTTTTTATTAGCTCTGCACGGTGTGCAGTTTAGAGAAAATACAGTTGCTCAGCAGTCAATGGACTACTCATTTAGATTGACACATGTGTGTACACTTGGATGAATGTGGCTCTGTGCTGAACATGCTCGCTCTGTTTATGAGCTTACCCATGCATTTCCAAGCTATTTTAACTTGGATGCACACAAACCTGCCTCTGGAGGTTCATCCATTGCCACGCTATGGAAAAATGGTAAAGCTTGCTAAAGAACACCGGGCAAATGAATAATAGTGTGACACAATGGTAAAATGTTTTGTTCAATTTCTAACGCATGGTATCTGATTTGGCTCCCTTGAAAAATGGAGGCTTAGTGCAAGATACAGCACCAATCTTTGTTCTCTTAATTTGGAAAGGAACCCAAATGACATTTGTAGTAGTTTTATTTACTCTTAATAAGACAATTTGTGGCTTTTATTTTCACAGCTTGGTTAAGACTTCCTTTAACTACTTTTTACAGTCAAGCGGTTTAACCTGGTGCCTCTGTAAAACAGTTCATCTTCAAATGTGGTCGCTTGGCTAGAAAAGCCACGTCGCATGAGCAGCCAGACACCCACCCCCCATGCCCACCTCCCACCGTGCTTTGTTGTAAAACACCGGGGTATTTTCAGATCCTGCATTGTGCGAACGCACCAAAGGCTGCAAGTGGTAATCTAATATATTACAGTTGTTTTACGAAATGAAGAAAAATGGTCGGGCCTCTGTTTTCTGGAAGCCCCACACGCTATCTGCGAGGGATAAAGTCTCCATTTCACACATGAATGCCTTACGAGTTAATCTGCCGGCTGCCACTGTACACACTTTAAACACGACCCTGAACCCATTGTTTAAGTCCCTCCCTCTAGTAAACGTTTATTTATCTTTTCTCTAAACAGGTGCTCTTACGTCACTGTATGCCTTTAAATAAACCAGGGTCTGGTTTGTGTATGGCTTGATAAGCACGCTGTCTTCCTGTAAGCCTGCACTGTGCAGTTAAACGGCAGAATGGTAACAGTTCTAGTCAATGCATGTTTTATGAGCTGTCCGGAGAGGACAGAGAAGCTCTGATCCTGCTTGTTTCAGCAGTGTTTTCATTACCCTCCAGTCACTTCCCCTCCTACCTCCTTCTCCAACGCACAGAAACAATCTCAAATCATGTTTACAGTGCGGCGCAAATAAAACCCAGTATAGAGGTAATTCCTGAATGTGATTTGATGTTCTGTGCTTTAAGCGACAAAGATGTCGAGGACCGAGATTTGACACTAGTCAACACCGTAGGTGCCATAGCTTACTCCAGACTTGCTCAAAGTAAACAAACAGCGAATGTGGTTTTGTGTGGCCCGTGTTGGAAATAGCACTGGAGCGCTTTCATCCTCTGAAATTTATATTTAAGCTGAGTTGCCTTAAATGGAGAGGTGGAGTAACAAAGAGGGTGTTATTCACAGCAGACTAGAGCTTCACAAAGATAGTCGGCTTGCGGTTTTAGAGCGCGCAGGAGATGTGACTGATCCAGAAACAAAAGCCGCTCCTAATTAGAGGTAATACCGTCCTGTGGTATCTGGGGTGGAGGTGCTTTTGGCAGGGCTGTTACGCATGTTTTTCATTGCCCTGCTTGTTCGCCGGACCATCTGCCGCCGGTTTGCCAAGACTGGGGTAGAACATCGCCAGATAACTAAATAATTTAGACTGAAAGCGGTTTGATGCGTTGACCTAATGGCATCGGCGCTGCAGCCTCATCATCTTTAACCTTATGTTCTCAAAGACGTGTGTGGAATAACATTGCAGAGAGAGAAGATGAGGTCCTGAACAATGAGCCTGAGCAGAGATCTCTCCTCCAGGCCTTGTGTTTCATGTGATGATGGGGGGGAGGTGGGTGACGCAGAGCTGCCCCCCATCCCCCTCCCATCCTCACCCTTAGTGAAGCACTGGCCCTGACAGACAGACATCGAAACCTCCCTGCTCTCCCTGTGAATACAGCTCAAGCTGAGCCGCCCTGCAGCTTTTGATCAACTGGCTACTCTTAAATCTGCTTTACATCTTTTTTACACACATTATCAAATTAGTTTTTTTATTCTGCGTTGCTGTCACCATGCTAACAGTCTTCCTCTGCGTCAGCCATTATGTTGATTGTATTTTGATGAGAGGGGGGATGCACAGGCACTGCTACATAATCTCAACCCATTGAAACCGTGAATAGGCTTTTGTAAACGGCCGCATTCATGTCAAATTCATTGTATTGTGAATCAAAGTGGATTAGGGGAGGTGGGAAAAGTGTAATGTTAATGTCCTCTGTATCTAGGATGGATTTAGAACGTGACGTATGTGTTTATCTGCCATTGATTGGTTATTGATCTGGTTTGCTTGGGGAGGACGGGCCTTGAGCACATCTGCAGCAGAATGCGGGATCAACAATTAGTACTGCGTTTAAATACTACTGTCTTCAAATGCATATTGATCGTTTAATATACATATGTTCACTGACATTTTCTTTCTATTAAATGAGAAAAGACATGGCTCTCTTCGTATTCCTCAATAATTTCTATATAGGTTTTGAGGGTTGGCAGAAACAGGATGTTTAGCGTACAGGTTAGCGTTTTCCAGCCTTGTTTTTATAACGTGTCCACTCAAACAAATCATCCGGTTACATTCCATTTAGACGTTAAAAGCACACGGCCTCCCCACCGCCAAACAAACTAGTCTGAGAGTCCTGAGTGTGGTTTGCAGTGTTTTTGTGTCTTCCAGTATGAAATGAAGTTACTCTCAGGCCTGATGCTGATAATAGACACGAGTGCTGATGGGGAGCTGGCTCCTCCGGGAAAACTGCAGTGGGAATGCACATACGCATACACTGTGTGTATACTCGGATTGCTTGAAGCTTAGCCTTCAGCCTCAGGTTTACAGACTCGACCGGTGTTAGATTAGCCCCTTGACTCCCTTGATTTCTGTATGTAATGCATCAACCTCTGCATACCTGTACAGAAAACACAATACATTAAAGGTGTCAAGTGAATAATTTCAGTATTATGGTTTATATGTACCATTGTATTTGCATGGTACTTTAATGGTAGAAGTACCGTTGTAGCTTCTACATGCAACATATAATACGGTTACTAGTGTATTTATTTAGTGAGTATAAGACGCTCTTATGGGATTCATATTTGATGATGTTTTAAAGTGCTAGATATTTATTAGATAACCAGATATCTATCGGAGTATATTCCTCTTTTTGTCTGAAACATATGCAGCACTTAAATGAAAACAATATTGCTCTCATATGATGTCTCTGGGGCTTAGCACCTCTATTACGCATTGTTTTTTTGTTTGTTCTTAGACTTTTTGAAAGCGTATTTGCACCTGCTGAGGTTTTAATAGTCGAACAGGTAAATAAGTAGAAACCAAAACAACAATTCAAGTCTCATTCTGCTAAAATATTAATATTCATACAGAATAATAATTCTAGATGCATCTGTTCTAGGCTTTCTGGTGTTATGGTATTTTTTTGGGGGGGGGAATGTAAGGCTTTGTTCCTCTTATAAAAGAGTTCTTGATTTAAAGTTTTTACGCCGTGACCATCTGTAACTTCAGATGTAATTGTTAAAAGATCTTAAGTAATGCTTGATCATCTACTTATGCAAGGCTTCAGTACCAGAACAGAACACATATATATTAGCCTGTGCATGTGAGCTAGACTGGAATGAGTCTGGAGAGAGTTAGGCCTAGTTTTTGATAGAAAGCCTTTTTTCACTTTATTTCACTTAATGGATCAGACATCGGTGGTAATGTTTAAAGATCCATCAGCGTACGAACGCAATTTAGATCTCGATAAAAACAGTTGCTGTGGGGAGAGGGGGTTCTCCACCGTACCACACGATCATATCAATAAAGTAGTCATTTATTGAGAAGCACTCTGTAATTGTTGGAAATAGTCAGTAGTGGCCATTATGTTTTCGAGTAGGATGTGATTTATTCAATACAATGTTTCAACTATCAACCATTTCAGAATAACTATGTAGCATCAGACAAATTATGTTGTGAATCGGTGTTTACAGTAGGGATTATATGCGATTGTGGAGTTTCATCATGTAAAACTTTTGCAATTGAGCTGCTCCAAGTTATAATTTGACACAATTTAGTGTTGGCTCAGTCTGTGCGGCGCTTTCATCAGCAGCAGCAGCAGAAATCTGTTTTGATTACTCTTCACTACTGATGTTTTTTTGTTGTTTCTGTTGTGTTGGACCTCTGCTTCAGAAGTCTGTCGTTTTTATTTATTTATTTATCGAGCTTTGGCGCTGTGGCAGAATAGATTGATTTCAACAAAGCTGTTTTCAGAGTGCCTCTGTTGGTTGAGATTTGAATGAGACGTTTGTCTGATAAATCTGAGTTGCTCATATTGCAGATAATGTTTTGTTTGATATGTTCTGAGGCTAATCTCCCTCGCAGAAAGCATAATCATATCAGACACGTATTTCACAAGTTTTCATCCTTTCGAAAAGCCTCCGGTAATCCTCAGCAGGCAAATTTTTTTACCGTTTCATAATGAAAACTAATTCGCCGCATCTGGGATCTCCATAAAATGTACATATATTATTGTATTAATTTCTGCATTCTTTTTTTCCCCTCGATAGATAGAATTCTCTATTGTCTCATTCATCGCTGACTTAGCATTTCATACCAGAAATGAATCACCTGGCGGTTTGTGAAATGGCGATTGTGTTTGCGTGTTCTTTCATTGGCTTTCACCTCAAATCACAGACATGAATGCATTGGCCTATTGGCGTAATAGGAGAGTGATTTAGGATGAATAAAACATGGAGCATGAAAGAATAATGTTGGAAAAAAGAGTGTGTTTTGTAATAGAGCCCTGCTGCGTGCCTATTGTGAGGTGATGTGTTAATAGTGAGAGAGCAACTGTGTGGTTGGAGGGGTGAGAAGGTCTAATTTATCCACCGCGCTGAAGGAGAAATGTATTTTTATTTAAAACCTCCTGGCTCACACCCCTTGACTTCATTGCTGTAATGGAAATGGTAAAATAGGTGCTGTTGGCTGAGACCCCTGAAGCTTCTCTTCTCTTTTTTTTTTTTTTTAAACCAGCTTTTACAAATGGCTGATTTCTCTCCCTCCCTGCCTTTTTCTCCCTCCCTTTTCCATTAAGACAGCTGGTATCTTTCAAAAGGTCCTGCTCTGGTGATTGATGTGTAATGGCTTCAAGCCTCACCTGCCCCACAGCGTGTTATTCATCTGTGGGTACTGTTGAGAGGAGAACTTGCCACTGCTTAATTGGTCCCGGTCACCATTCAGAAGCCACAGGAACTGCTGCATTGTGGTCGGTCAGTGCTACGAACCACCCTGCAGTGGAGAACATGGAGCTGTTTGTCTGTTGCTGTTTGCCGGCTCATTCTCCTGTTGGTATAAATGAGACACTCTTTGCAGGTGTCTTCAGAAGGTGTGGATTGCTGACCTTGCTGCGGTAGCGAGTTATTTATTATGTGTCATGTGACTGTAGAATGCTTGTCTCACGTAGGCAGTAGGGTTGTTATGATAGTTTAGTTATGTTTCTATACAAGAATTGTAAAATTCTTTTTCATTTTATTTAATGGCAGCAAGGAACATTAATTTATGGTGATTTTGCCTAATTTGTTTGTTTAAAGCATCGGAGAGCCACTAATTCAGATTTATTTATTTTTGTATTCTTTTATTTAGTTCTTTTTTATTGCTTTATTATTTTGTTTTGGCATATCTCGAGTAAACTCTGCTCTGACTAATGATACTATCATTTAGGTGTGGGTGCCTGGGGTGTAATATAACATTTTGCTTTTCTTTTTGGTGTTTAGTTATTTAAACTGTGATATATTGAAATCCATTACCTTTATCTTTCTCTGATCCTCATTGGACTTCTGTGCTTTCATTACTCTGAATTTACATTTATTTCTATGTTCTGAGTATATGAATGCTTTATTGTGATGTAAAATATCAGTTCCCCCACCCTCCCCTACTGCTTTATTTGCAATTTTCTTCAGGACTAGTGTGTACATTAAGATTTCAATTATTTAGCAGATGCTTTTATTCAGAGCAGCTTACAAATGAAAATAAACCCAAGCTATTTATCACACCGAAGCTAAAAACGAGTTTCACTGGACATCTCGGATTTGGATATTTTCCACCACAAATCCCAAAGTAACGTCTGGATTTAGTAAGAAAGCGGACTTGGAAAGTGAAGTATACCCAGGGATTTTGCTGGCATGTTTTAATGCTACTATGGACTCAATGTAACTGATGTATATTGTGCTTGTGTGCGAGCATTAACAGTTAGCCTGCAAATGCGTGCATGTTCTCAGACAGTTAGCGCGGTAACTCATCATGAGGTGATTATTCGAGGCGTGACGTGGCAGCAGAGCTCTGTAATGAGGCCCTTTGCACGAGCGTTGAGGTTGATGAGGAGAGCAGCTGCCCTGTCAGTCGACATCGGCTTTCAAGATGACAGGCCGCCATCGACACGGATGCTTGTCAGCAGTGCCGCGTGCCTGTCATAATCCATTTCTCTTCATTTTGATACCTGCTCCATAAACACACCTTTTACACCGACAAACAGCCCAATTCTGTCCCGCTTCTCTCCTCCCGCAGGCTCCCCGCATTTCCAAATTCACTCACCGCAGCTCTTTCTCACAATTGTCAGATTTAGCCGCACCAGAGGCTGTAATCTTTACTTTCCGTTTTTCTGAAGAGGGGATGCGGTGCGAAACCTTTCAAGTGCAGTGTTGTTACACAGCCATTTCACACTTCCATATTAGAAGCCTCATTTTGTTATTTTGCTGTTCAGTGTTTAGAAGATTGATCTTTACTTTCATGAACGTGGACTTAAGAGGACGGTGAGCGTTGCGAGAGCATTGTAAAAACAGGATTTGATCCAGAGCAGAGTTTGTTGCCAGGTTTTCTCCTCCGTGCCTGTCTGCTCCGATTTCCACGGCTGAGGTAGGGCTGCCTCTGGCCAGGCTGTGGTTAGCCTGACCGGCATACACAGCAGCCGTCAAACAGGACAGAAATTCTCAATGGCTTGAAATGGGTAGTCGTGCGAGGGTTTGTATAAGCCTAATACCCTGTAAAACGTGCAGCTGAGCCTATTTGATAATGCAGTGGGGAATCCTGTTTAGGTCACTGTGTGGGGAAATATTGTGGCGCTTTTCATCGCCAGGCAGAAATGAGCTGGGGAATAGAGCGGGCGGCTTGAAGTTAGTGCTCTTTTGATATAGCTGTGCTCGGAGCTCTCCCGAGGACACGCGCCACTGCTGCGGAGAAGACTGCCGATTGATGTTCCTTTTGGCGTGTGGCGTCGCAGTGCTGCTCGCAGGCTGTGATTGATTTAACTGATTGCGTGTATATCAACAGGCCTTTCTTTCAAATATCTCTCATGGCCTGATGGGGGAAGAAATTAGCATCAGACATCAAGAGCGTCTTTCTAGGATGGCATTAGAGCAAAAGTGTAATATCTGCACCACTAGCATCGCAGATGATGATTGTCATCATCATTCCCCCCTTTTTTCATTGGTTCAACAATTAGTCCCGCCCCAAATTTATGATATTGGTTGTGTTTGGGTGATTTGCATATTAATCTAGAGTTTACTTCAGATATTGTTTAAGTTATTACGATAACCCGTCTAACACTGTCATTTCTGTTTTCTTCCCTTAGCTCTCCTGAAACACTGGGGTTGTTGGTGTGGCCAAATTTTCCCTGGATTTGATTGGTAAATTCAGAAGACTGAAGCCCAGGCTCACAGTCTACCTTTCACGGAGGCCCAGCCGTGAGAGGACAGAAGAAGGCACGTGGCGAATCATGACTGCCGATAAAGAGAAGGACAAGGAAAGGGAGCGCGACCGTGATCGGGACAGAGACCGCGAGAAGCGTGACAAAACTAGGGAGAGGGAGAGCGAGAGCTCACGGCCCCGGCGCAGCTGCACGCTGGAGGGCGGTGCTAAGAACTATGCAGAGAGCGAACACAGCGAGGAGGACGACAACGAGACGCCTGGGGCCGCTAACGCCGAGGAGGGCGCTAAGAAAGGCAAGAAGAAGTTGCCCAAGAAGAAGTCGCGTTACGAGCGAATGGAGAACGGGGAGATCACTTCCTTCATTACGGAGGATGACATTGTTTACAGACCCGGCGGTAAGTTGTGTTTGTAAAGTCATTTTTATATTATGAAGTCTTTGTGACTGTGTGAATAGGTTTAGTTTAAGTGAAGTTTGTAGCTTGACCTGAGAAGGAAAATTTTATACCGCTGGAAGGTTCATAAAATAGGCATGCTGCTATTTTAGGTTTCATTTGGCTATACTAAAGCTGTGGCAATTATTTGATGGCGTTACTAAAAAAGGTACATTAGCGTAGTATAAACATGCCACATGAGAATCAAGGCATTTATTGGCTGCTGGGCTTGAGTAAGTTAATTTTCAGCCTCTTGATGAAAATGCAAAAGAAGTCATTGTGCGAAAGCTTATTTTCCTTTTTATACTTCGCTTTCCGAAGCACACCTGACAGTCATTTTGGTCTTCTCTGTGTAGAGCAACAAAAAGTAAAATGGTCCGTATTAGGTCTTTATTAGGCACTAAGATTGAGCCTAGACCAGAGCAATAACCTTTTCCTGTGCTGTAAACATGGCCTCTCTTTCACCTGCTGTTTAGAAATTGGTTGTACATGAGACTAGGGGGAAATGTCAACACTCCAGCATCGGTTAAAGCACGGCCGCGTAGCGCAGCTGCCAAGCGTATGTAGTTCTAAATCATCCCTGCCATATCTTTCATTTATTTAGCAGCAACAGAAAGGTCAAGCAGTAGCCTGCTGCCAATGCTTAGTTATTTAATGGGAAGACGGTGAAAATTATAGTCAATGTGTAATTTCCAGTCTCTTCCTCCCACCCCGTCTTTGCGTAGTGTTTGCTTAGAGGGACAGAGAAGAAAATGTGTTGATGGTTGCCCTCCTCCTCCTCCTCCTCCTCCTCCTCCAGCAGCCGTTGCCCCAGTGGAATCGAGTTGGAGGCATTATCAGCTGAAGGTCCTTGAAAACATAGTTGCTCCAACTGAAGCTCTTTCTGTAATAACCCTGCCGAGCCGCCCTTGCTCTGCCTTGGAGAGCACTGCCGCTCTCTTTTAGATAAGAGTGAATTGAATCAGACATATCTAAGGCATGTTGTTCGATGTTTGTCAGTGTCGGTGAGGAGAATATAAAGGTGTATAGATGTAAAGTCAACGTGTTTCGGGAGACAGCTATAAAGCTTTTTAGCTTTGTCATTTGAACACATTCGATGCAGGAGATTTTATGTTTTATGTAATGCATGTGTATATTTTTATTTTTGGGAGGCAATGATTAGAAACAAGCCTTACAGTCTTTATATAGCAAGTCTTGAAATTAGTATTCAATATCCTATATAGAAGAGCTAGCAGTGTTCATGAGAATATCATTTGTTGTGGATATTTGTTTTGCACGCCTTCATGTAGATGCATTTTATGCAAATGTGCGTTTGTGGTCACACATAGCAGTGCATTCTGTTGGCGGTCAGTCGCTGCAGCCTTATTGCAATCAGATTTGATTTGAGCGGCTTAAGTGGACACAAAGCCTGTGCTGGATTAAGCCCTGCTAAATGTTAAATCCTTTTATATTTGTCTAGCGACACACAATATGTAAAACTGGCCACCCTTGGAGTGGGTATTAAATATGTCGAGAAGCGAATGGTAAATGAGAGCGAGTGACCAAATCAGAGAGAAAGAAAAGGGAGGAACTGAAACGAGACAATAATTGCTTTTGCGGCCGGAGAGAGTCAACCACACGTAGGACACTAGATAAGATGGAGTAATATTAAAAGCTGACATCGAGATCCTCTGTTCCCCCTCACGCTCTTTGTCCACCAACGTTTTTATAGCAAGCTTAGTGTGCATTGATTAGTACATCTGAGAAAAAAATGAAAAGGCTCACGGTGAAGGATACACAGCCGTGTCGTTTGAGAGATCGAGTGTGCTTGAGTGAGTGAGGGAGAGAGAGGAAGGAGGAGAGGCTCAAAAAAGTGGAGTGCGATACGGATGGAGAGAAGACGAGAGAGAGGTATTTGTATTGCAGGCAGGGCTGCTCGGATGGAGGGGAGAGTGTAGCGGCTGAATCGATCAGGCCTTTGAGTGGCGTTCTCGTGTCCAGGCTCCCTGTAGCTTTGCGGATATTCGCTACACACAGGCAGCTTATGGATCCAGCCGGGAGATTATACACACATGAGATCAATACTCAAGCTCGGACTGTGGCCGTCTGCAGTCCGTCTTTACAACACCGAGCCGCACCGATGTCCTTGTACTGTGACGGCAATTTGTCTCCTTGGCCGCCATTTGGCTTTTAAAATGGCGAGCTCATCAAGCAGGAAAGGCCACTCCCATTAGTGTGATGAGAATACTGACAGGAAAGATAGGTGGGGTGTCCACGGTGGGCTCTGCTCAGGTTGGTGGGCTTTTTGGAGATCATGATAGCTCCAAAACCTAGGGCATCCTACCTATTAAGGCATCCTAATGTAAAAATGTAGGGCAGCATAGAATGTGTTCTTCATGGCACAGGCAATCCCAGAATGCATGGTGCCTAGCTCCAAATTTTCTCAAGATGGCAGACAAGATGAGAAATACTAGTTATTTCATTTAATATTAAAGTACAGCTACCAATTCATCAGTCTTTATTAAAATGATAGTTCACCCAAAAATGAAAACCCATTGACTTGCATTGTTTTTGTGTCCATACAATAGAAGTGAATGGGTAGTGCCATTGTTTGGTTACCAACATTCTTCAAAATATCTTCTTTGGTGCTCTGCAGAAGAAAGAGAGTCATACAGGTTTAAAATGACAAGGATGAGTAAATGCTGACAGAATTGTAATTATTGGGTGAACTATCTGTGATTTTTAACCAATATTTGATGTGTGTGTGGCATGTTTCAGTTTTTGTTAGAATGCAGCTTTAGGGTGCTAATGTAAGCAATTCATGTCTCTAGGTGCTAGAAAATAGCTTATGTTTGGGGTTGTAAATGAGGTGGAGGTCTGGTTGTAGAATTTGCCAAAGCCAAGGTTGGATTTCTCAGATGAGTATGTCTCTGAAAAAGGCATTTTTCGCTTTCTCTCTTTGTATCTCTCTCTTGTTTCTCCCCTCTCTGCCTCTGGGTGTCTGGACAGCTGTCATCTAATTACGGAGCCACCCAAAGCCCACAGTCCTTTCAGCGAGACTGAAATCTCCACCGTGAGCTTCAACACGTCGTCCTCTCCTCCGCACAGAGCTTTGTGGTTCCTCATCAACCCACTAATGTAATTTTAAACCACCTTTTTGTCTGCTCACAGTTTTGCACGGTTAGAATTAGCTCAGTGTGTGATTCATGTTTGTCAGTTGATACAGTTGTTAGGGGTTATAGAAACACTAGCCCGCTAGCCAAGCGCACAGTACACTATGCTGGGTGAAAATGGACAGGCACCACCTTAGCAAAAAGAGTTCAATCCGATGGTCTAGTGAAGTTCCGCTCCTCCCGCGTTTGTTGTACGGGGGGAAAAAGCAGGCTCTCTTTTGGCCCAGAGTCATGTATTATTCAGCGAGGTGAGACTAACAGCATTTGACCACCTGAGTGAGTCATCAAGCAGCAGTCTTCATCTCCCTGTTGCTCTTTTGAAGAGACAGCCACAGTTTCACCCCATGTAGGGAGACAACTTTTCCATGCATGTCTTCCTCTCTGCTTCCAGCTGTCTTAAGGTTTAGACAGACAGAACGAGAGATGGAGGAAGAAAAGCAGGCGTGGGTAGAGCGGCAGTCGAGGACGCCCTCAGATTGGCTTCTCTTATGGATCAAACGGAAGCTCTGCTGTCTGAAATCAAATCATTATCTGGTTCTATTAAAGGACTTTGTTTTACACTTGTGTGGCATTTTGTTTTTCCGCAGGGCCACTTATAATGTTAGTTAAAGGGATAGTTTACTTTCACAAAAGAAGATATTTTCAGAAATGTCTCAGTAGTTTTGTCAATTTAAATGGGAGTCCTTGGAAGCCAGGTTGTTTGTGTTGTCATGCAGGTTTGAAATGACATGAGTGCAACTGAAATAATTTTTAGTTTTGGGTGAACTATCTCTTTAAGATTTGTTGTTTCATAAATACTTATTTGGTTTATAATAAATGTTGATTTTGGAAGTATATTAGGCAAATGGTGTTGACATTAAGACCTGACTTTGTTGAATCTGCCAGCATCAGCAAAACATCACATTTTTATACAGCCAAATAAAAGATTAAGTGTCGCCAAAATAAATTTTCCCTTTAGAATACTCTTCAGCGATTTCATACAGTGGGCAGAGAAATCCGTAGCAAGTCTATAGCTGGAAATAAAAGAGCCAGATCTATTTAGAAATTTCCCTCTGTGCAGCATTGTATGACAGGGAGACTGGAGAAGCCTTTGTGAAATCGAACCACCTGCCAATTACAAATTAGAAAGCTGCTACACACTAAGTGTGCTGTACTCGTCAGGCGGCTTCTGTTCCCGGCCCGAGGGAGTCTGCTTTTCCTGCCCGCAACTCTCAGGGCACGGCATACAAGGTTTGATATAATTCGGGCCGGAGGTATTAATCTCCCGCTATGGGATGGGCCAAAAATTTGCAAGCTAGACAAGGTTGATATGAAAAGAATGTGTGTGTGTGTTTGAAGGGGCAGGTCTCAAGGCAAAGGAAATGAGCACCAGTGTAAATTGGATGAACGAGGTTAGGACTGACCTGTTCTTCCTAACATGGGGCATCAGTGCCAACTGAAGCACCTGCGCCAAAGCGCTTCCCAGCGCGATTAGACTCGAGCGAGGCAGGTTGAGGTGTAGGAAGCGAAGGGTGCGAATGCGAGGTTGAGGTGTAGGAAGCGAAGGGTGCGAATGCGACGTGGAGTGTGGAGTCAGCGCCTGCCCTGGACCCCCCGTCGCCTCATTATTGCATTCCTCCTGCTCTTTTAATTTTAAGATAAACGTGTCGAAGGATGGCCATGGTGGCCCACTGAGATGTCTGGGTGTAACAATGCTTAAGTAGCCAAGCGCCCACTGCGTTGAGCCGTGACATCACCGAACCTCCAGGGTATGTGTGTTGGTAATGACACCGTGCCTTCGCCTTGAGGTGAATTGGATTAAAACAGCAACTAGATTGACAGGGAAAGCAGGGCAGGTCTGTTTTATTGGTAAAAGTGTGCTATAAATTAGGCACGCTTCACAGGTTCAGAAGAATGGTTTGCTGAACAATAAGCCTCGGTGAGGAGGAAGAGGATTTGTGAAGCGCTGCCCCTCTTCCCGCATGAATATTCATGTTGCTAAGTGACGAGGACAATGCATTAAGAAATAATAGCTGCAAACAGATCAACTTCGAATGTCTGTCATTTTCATTAAGCACAGCCGTGCGTGCATGTGTGCGTCGCTGTGTGTGATGGACTAGTTCTTCAGCTCAATAAATCTCAATCTAAGGATGAAGCCAGGCTGCTCTAGCGGAGTGGTCGATAATGGATCTGTGCTGTTTGCAAAGCCCCCACCCTTCTGTTCTCCTCAGGCCACTAAAAGGGAGAGGGGGAGAGACAGGTAAAGAGATTGAGAAAGAGAGAAAGCTGGGACCTGTGGCCTTTTGGGAGTCCACAAAGCCCCTAGAACAGCACACATCTCTGTACTTCAGCCCCTCAAATCCCATACACCCCTCCCCCAGACGCCCCTTCTCTTTTCTCTCTCTCTTTTCTTTTTCCCTGCCTCACTCTCTGATGGAGAGGGGCTTCTCTAAAAGCACAAAATGGCTGGAACGTAGCTGAACAGATTGGAGTCTTAAAGGTCTGCTCTCCAAGAGCGCATAGAAAATTACAGCCTCGCAACTCTCCAGCGAGGACCGTCATTATTGTAAAATATTAAACGCAATTTAGTTCATGAGGACCTTTTTGTTTGGAAAAGAGTTTTACAGATGGTTGAGAAAAGTACCTTTCGGATTAAATGTTTTAAAAGCACATGGGAACGCTGTTTGGATTCGATCGCGTTCCCTGGTTGTGAACGTTATTTCAAAGTGAAAAATTGTCTTGGCAGACGTGAACAAAAACGTAATTTAAAACGACTATCCTTTTTACACTGACACCACGTGGGCCTCGCTGGATATTGGTTGATGTTAACCAATAACAAAGTAGGTTTTTGGCATTGTGTTGGCAAATAAATTGGTCCTGGCTCTGTTTTGATATACAGTGCCTGCTTTTCATCCAACCAATTCCCAGTGGTTACAATCAAATCTCATTTTGTGCTTTTAGGGATAGTTCACCCAAAAATAAAGATTTTGTTTTTCACCCTCATGTTGTTCAAAACTTGTATATGACTCTATGCTCTATGAAACGCAAATGAAGATATTGTGAGAAATGTTGCAGCGGTTTTGTCCAATGGAAGTCAATGGAGGCCAATGTTTAGGGACCACATGTGTTGTTTTTAAGCATGTTAAAGGAGTGGGGTGAAAGGGTGCCTTTGTTTCCAATTGTCTAATCTTCCAGGCAGCAACATGAATTGAAGGACATTTGAAATACAAATATTTGTTTCACAATTAAAATCAGTTATCATTGCAAATGTAAAAGCGGAAGTAAATGTGGCTTATCTGAGTGCTGAAGTTGAGACTCATATACCAGATAATCAGTCTGTTGAGATATCTCAATGCCCTCATGCTGAGCACATCATTTATTCACACGTCTTGGCTCATAAACAAAGGCCATACAGCACTGTAAAACATGAGTTGTAGATTAACAAGCCACAGCGATTCCTCCATTTTGTCTCCGGCTCACTAATTCAGTAACCAACACTCGTGTGATGTTGACGGGGTCGAGGCTCGCCGTTACCCAGCAGCCATATCTGAACACACAGCTCCTGGAGCGTGACACAAACACACTTTCGCACCCCAGCGAGGACGGCAGCCTGCCTCTGTATGTGTGTGTGACCCCTTTAAGCACAGATCATGAGATGCTAAAGTCTTTGTATCTCTGTGGTGTTAAAACCGCATTGAGATAAATATTATCTGAACACTTCAGTATTCCAAGGATAAATTCGCACGGCGTAGGCTGAGGTGGCTAAAAGCGACTACTAACAAAAGAAGAGCGATTCCTTTCCAGCTCTGTTAGTGCACATCATCTTTTATTTATTTGTTTGGCTCGGTGCTGTTATTGATCTCGTTGCGTTTATCTGTTCAATGCAGCAGGCGGAATAAAGATATTTAATAGGCTGTGCTCAATGTAAACCGTTGCGGGTGGGAGGGGGTGCTAGGAATGCAGAAGGGGCCATTTTGAGTCGCAGGCTTGTTATCAGAGCCGGTCTGAACAAGGTTTTCTGAGGCTTTATAGGTTGTCAGTGAGGTGGGCTCGGCTCAGTCCGTCTGTTTCTGCTCTCGCTCATCTTCTCATTTACAAGATAACGTAAGTGAATATATCCATCAGCACTGTGACTGACCTGTGCCGCCACCTTCAGACGAGGAGGGGCAGGGGGGAAAACAAAAGACAAATCTGAACGATGACATATTTCTTAACGTCTTGCGCTGTGTTAAGGGATTTACCTTTGAGAATTGCAGCTTGTAGTGTCTTAACACGGCTGGTGGATTCATGTAGAGAAAATAGATTCCTTGCGTTTTGGCAGGCCAGTAGATATCGGTGCTGTGGGCCATGAAGAAAACACAAAAGTATAAAGGTGGGGTTTTTAAATCAATGTTTGCAGCAAATTGTACGTGTTAGGCTGTTTGAAATGGGATTTTATTCATCAAAAATTGGTGGAAAGTGGGTGAGTGGAACAGGATTGAGACAAACATTAAAGGAGCAGTTCACCCAAAAATGAAGAATTTTGAAGAATGTTGGTCACCAAACAATGGCGGTACCCATTGACTTGCATTGGTTTACCAACATTCTTCAAAATATATTCTTTTGTGTTCTGCATAAGAAAGAAAGTCATACAGGTTTGAAATGACAAGAGTTGTAAATGATGAAGGAATGTTTTTCATTTTGGGTGTACTCTCCCTTTAAGATTATCCATTAGCGTTCAAAGCCTCGGTGACATTAGCAGAAGTGCCATTTTAGAGGCGGAGCTAGTTATTCTATTTTGACTTTTGTCTTGCAGAATAAGATAGACTGGTGAATAGGCATGGGATGGTTTCCCATTGAAGTGTAAATAGTTGGAGCAGCGTATATTAAGAGGGTTAATAGGCTGAATTTTGATTTCACGTTGTCTTCACTTGAAACCACAGCAACCCACATCTCAACTTAAGCAGGTCTTGTAACACGCATACCGACTCGGGTGCCAGCGTTAAATGGATCTGTAGTGTGAAATAGCAGTGTAATGTAATGAGTGTTTTGAATGGAGCAATGGCTGGCACCTCTGAGTCTGACAGAGGGTGATCCAAGCAGCCAAGCACAGCCCTCTTTGTGTTCCTTAACACATTTGAACTATCAAAGAATGCTTGTCTTCAAACTGAAGGCTTATTCTTCTGTGTAAATAAGATTCTTATCTAGCAAACAGCTCCGAACACTCTTTTTCTTTCTAACAGATGTACTTTTTTCCATAAATCACAATTTTGATGTCGCTACAGTGTGGCACTGAAGTATTTTCCATTTCAAGAGAGGCTCAGATTGTCTCTCTGTGGCAAAGCGGGTGGAAACAAGAGGGTGATCTTTTCATCCCCCGCACTCTACAAATGTTTGGCAGATTGACCGCAGAGGAAGGAAATGTGTGTGCGTGCATGCGTGTGTGCATGTGTTTGTGTCTCCTTAGCTAAAACTGCTTTCTCTTGTTGGGGTTGTGCAGTGTGAATGTTATTGTTAAGGAGATGAAGGTTCATGACCTGGCCATACCACCAGTCACATTCAATTTCAGCACAGAGCCCCTCCACTCAGCTTCTGTTAGGAGCGGCAGATTGGATGTGTTATGTAATTTACCACTGTTTGGATTTTAGAGGGTTTGTGGATGCGTTTTGCATGGTCAACTACACATTGTTTTTCGTTGTGTCTCAACTTTTTATTTCACAAATCCCCTCAACATCAAATAATTGTGTTGGAACATTACTGGCTTTATTCTCAGACTCCCCTTGATGTTTGTTCTGGAAAGGGCAGACTGTCCTGCGTCCAAAAGCTTTTTAATCCTATTACTCACATTCCACTTGTATTTTACAAAGGAAAACCCAATTTTATGCAGGTTTGACTTTGGGAAGATGAATGTAATACAGATCATGTTTTTGCATTTGCTCTGTGCAGATGATGCTGATAACTGTTTTTCTTCTCTCTGTATTTTCCTTCACAGATTGTGTGTACATAGAGAGCCGACGGCCAAACACGCCCTACTTCATCTGTAGCATTCAGGACTTTAAGCTGGTGAGTCGAGTCGGCTTTTCCTTCCTCCCTGCCGTCCAGATCACGGCCCCCTCTCCGCATGCCTCACGCCATTGTGTTTTATTTGTTATTTCTTTCTGTACGTCAAAAGCGAGATCAAACGGGAGGTTTGATGTGGATAATTGCCTGCATTCATTTCCCTATAGGTTTGGCCGGCTGCACTTGTTCAGATGCGATGCTGGTGTTAAGTGTTAAAACCTCACGATGCAGAGATTTGATTTACCTTTGCTTTAGATTTTACTGTAGTCTTTCTAGCTCTTGTTTAACCAAACTTGTTTTTCCCTTCACTTCGAGGTTTTTTTGGAAGTGAAATGTGCTGACAGTTGGCGATTTTACTTTTAATTCCTGGAGTTGCTCTATAGGAAAACCAGCCTCCAACATGGAGATTTACAAGTTTAATTAGCTTGTGTGAAGCACAGCACCAGATATTTTCTACAAAGCCCCGTCTAGCTCACGCGTGTTTACGTCGTAGTGGCAGCTTGGTTTTACGTGCCGTTAATTGATCAATTAAAAAAAGGTGAGAGAAAGGCAGAAACTCGCCGCGAACACTTTTTGTATTTCTTATTAATCGCCTGCTTAAAAACCTTGAGTCTCCAAAAGACGTGTTGATCATAGAGCAAAACCATCTCGGATTCAATCTAGTTTATTAGGCCAATGAAATTCCTGATTTATTTCTCCCCCTCCTCTCCTCAATAGCTGCCAAAAGCCTCCATGCCAGATTTCATGATCTCAGTGTTGAGATAACGTTGCGTCACAAGCAAATAAGCACATTACGACCGTTCTGATGGCTACTTCCCCACAGCAGGAGGCAATTAGCCCAGAGGTCCCTCATCCTGCCTGTCCACCTCCCCCGTGGAGTGTGTGGAGGTGCCCCAGGAGGCTTTGTTAATAGTACTGAACACTGGCTAAGGTGGTGATGGTGGGGGGTTGGATGCAGGGCAGGCTATGACAGCCACGGGAGCTGAAGGGGGGTGCAGGGCTGAGTGAAAAGGATGAGGGGGGGGGAGCTAGTGCGTGCCAGAGCCCGGGCATCCAAGCAGCCTGTAATCGGATTGCTGGGAAGAGTGCTGAGGGCAGCAGAAGTCTGCTCTTGCCAAGAATAACATAGTATGTTTTGTGATTATCTTTACCTTGATTAAGTGCAGATCTCGAGGTCTTTGTCTGATGGCAGTAAATGTCAAGAGGGAAGACAAGGACGCAAGGGTCCTCTCCTCTTTTTCTTTCTTTTTAACTACTTTATCCATCTAATTAATCAATGCTCATCTGTGTTGTTGCTTGTAAGATGGATTGATCACGGTTTGCCCTGCAAGTGCTAGGAATGTGCATGCACGATCGATTAGGGGGTAATTTATGCATTATTTATATTTTAAAGATAAGTTGTTAAAAGTGGCTTATTTTGAAACCATTATTGCAAGGATGAGGACTTTTTTTAGATGAGTTTTTTTGTTGACAGTAATGTGTTTAGTATAATTTTGAACATGTATCAAACTTTTTTCAACTTTCAAAGAAATCTTTGGATCTTTGTTTGTGTTAGTGTTTACAAACAGAATTCTGAAATTCTTGATTTTTTTTTAAAACCATTATTACAAGGATGTAGCCTGTGAGTCAAATGCGAGTCATTTTGTTGATGTTTATGTTTAGTATCACATCACACGTGGCTTGTATTTGTATTTTTAACTATTTAATTGTTAATCTGCATTTGTTTTGTGTATTAATGTTTAAAAAAAAACTATTATTTAAAATTCTTTTGTTGAATTCGCTGCAAAAAGCGTCTCATTGCTCAGGGGATGTCCACTGATCTAAAGCAAGTGTACCGGATGTGTGGTTAGACCCCAGCCCCTCACCTCTGCCGTCACCTCTCTGTTCTTTATTGGGACGTGAGCATCTGTCCACTAAAATGGGAGAAAAGCCTTTAGGTCGATTGCCCTGACCCCTCCTCACCCCCCTCATTGACATCCCTTTCCCTGTATTCTCTCTCTTTCCCAGCCTTAATTCATCCCTGGCTTTATTTCATCCACTTGTATAGAGTATTTGAGATCTTTGAAAACAGGAGAGGCCATAATGCTAAATGAGGGTATCGGCAGGTTCCAGCATTAGCAGATTTACAGAGTGCTTCTACATAATAAAGTCAATTCATTACATGCGTGATGATTATGGCTCTCTGGAGGACGGCTTTCTCCTGCGGTATTAAACACTCGTCCGCTTCAGCTGTGTTTTCGCTAGCTCGCGTCTGAGAGCTTTTTGTCGTGTCACGTGAGCCTCGCTCTCAGCGGCCGATCCCGGCGACCGTCTTCTGCCACGAGCCAAGGAAATTGCCTTGCTTCTGACAAAACAACCTCATTAATATGGTTCTCCTCTAGTCTTAAGGGTTGAACAACGTCACCCTGTGTACTTTATCTAATGACCTGGGAATCCAGTTAGCACCGGAGACGAACCTGCATGTTGCAATCAATCCCTCCACCTATTCTAAAGCATGAGATCTTTTTTGCACGTGTGTGTGTGTGTGTGTTGTGTGTGTGTGTGTGTGTGTGTGTGTGTGTGTGTGTCGAGCAGATCTTTACACTGTCGCAGAAATGTTTGCAACCTTCACTCGCACCATTAATCGACACGCTTTTCACTCAGCCTTTTCCTTTTTTCCCCAACGCTCTTATTTGATTCTTGTAAGAGCCTCTCGCTGCTTGAAAGGGTTTAAAGATGTACAAGGACAGGTGCCTCCACCCTTGATTGTGAGCACACACACTGTGATTAAGACGCAGATGACTGAGCTTCTCTCCGCTCATGTAAACAGTTCTGTAGTAAAGACAGAACACAGAATAATGGAGAGGCTCAAGGGGGTGGCAAAAATGTGCATCTTTTCAGTATCAGCATTATCACTAGCTTGTGCCCTCCCTCAATCAAACAGCTTGTGCAAAATAATCCAAACTTAACCCTTGCCAAGCTCTAAATGCAAGTAAAATGTGGTTTCGTTAAGTAAATAAAACAGTTATGCATCATTTGTCTTGTAAGCAACTGCAGTGTAATGCATAAATTGTGAAGACTTGCAGCATTTACTAATGATGCTCCACAAAAGCTCAGTGACTCAAAAATATCATTGTAATAATCAAGAGTACAGTTTTAGCTCCCAAAATATGGCAGGATATAGTAAGTCATCACTGAGTTGACTAGTTGCATTCATTTCACATGTGATAATGGACCTCCATTAACCCAGCACCATTTTGTTCCTCGAGTCTCGCGTCGCATGCTGATTTCAAGGACGCAGACAACCTCGGCGTGTTTATTTTTTAGCCTTGATCCATCAGTGCCGTGCATAACACGTACGTCGCATTGCCGTGATGAGAACAAAACATTCACTTAAGTATCTGTTGCTAATAGGGAAACAGGTTCTGTGTTATACAGTGATTCAGCTTGCGTGAATCGAATGAGTCGTGTTGACACTCGATTGGCTGGAAACAGAGCCTTGAGACATTGGGAAGAAAAAGAGAGGCAGGGAGAGAGAAAGAGAGAGAGAAGGATCTCAGAGGGGTTGCTCAGACACAAAGACAATTCACCACCGAATCGATCATAAACAGCACGAGTCTTTCTCCTCGAGTCAATCTCGGCTCCGTGTCCTGCCTCTTTGTGTCCGCCTGCCTCTCTCACTTGTTCCTCCTGTTAATTTGGGCTGGCTGCATATGCCCAATGACTGACACTCTTGTTGTCGGTGTGTTGCCGTGGCACCCTTCCCCCATCCCCGTGGCTAAACTAATTTGCTGATATTGGCCAGCTCAGCTGCAGCACAGCGCTGGCTCTAATGGAGTGATTGCTGCTCGCCTCTGGGGGCTCGGCCGCGGGCAGAAATGCCCTGCTCTTCTTGCTGTATTGGTGCTTATGGACATTTAATTAGGTGTGATGTACAATACAATTATGAGAAGCAACAATTATGATTTCCAGTGAAGCACGGCGACAGGGCGGATTGAAGGATTGTTAATGCTTGAAATCACAAACAGGCTTTTTTTAAAAATGACTTACGGCTTAGGTGTAGGTAATGTGGCAAATGCGCATGTCTGCGTGGAAGCTGCACACGTAGTGCTTCTCAAAGATCTGCAGGTTTCTGGAGCAATACAATGGCCATTATTCCTAAAAAATATACAGGTAATAGTGTAGTCTAGAGGTTTTCAATCTTTCAAAAGACACGGAGCCCCAAGTATGACTATCTTTGGGTGAGGGACCCCATCCTTCAATTTAAAAGCCATGTATTTATATGCTGAAAAATTCATGTTATATATAAAAAAATGTTTCTGCTAAGTTACATAATATTTTTACTCACTATTCTAATGTACTGTTAAATGTATTCATTATTCATGTGTGTATAATTTTAATCTATTATTAATATTAATCATTTATTTATTTGTATTTTTTATTTATTTTAATATAATGTTTTTTAATCATATTTATTTACTTTTTTTAGCCTTATTTATTATTGTAAGCATATAAGTTTTTCTTTTATGTGGCCCCCCATCATCCATTTGAGACCCTCAAGTATCTTGGTTCTGTTTAACAAATTTGACTAAGTCCACTTGTTCGGTCTCGACCTGTTAATGCAGTTTTTATGCAGGGGGACTGTGTTTGCTCACCAAGCCGAGTTATACATAGTCCCCTAATGATTCACTTGAAACAATAGCCCAGTGTATGGCAAGGACACCGCAATTTGAACTGTCCCTGCATTGACCCTTGCTTTAGTGGTCCTGCTTTGAAATGTCAATTAGCACAGGCTATTGATTATTGTAAATGTGGATATTGTTGATTAGGGCGTGTGGTTCAAGTGTTTGATAAGCCCGGTGCCAGCCCTCCAGAAGCTAAATTAAAGACATTAGATCCTGCGTTCATGGGATGCAAATACTCTCCCTGTGTAATTCACTCCTGATGGGTTCCGCGCTTATCTCAGAGCCCTCAAAAGCTAATGATTCAAAGCCTTAATTAAAACGCCTTCATGAAGATGCAAATATATGTGCACGCATGCGTTGCCAATCGTAAAAGTGGGTTTACGAAGAGATGCACGTACATCCTGCGCAGTACCCCTGTGGATATTTCGCCAACCCATAAGCCAGCAGCATCGATGGCCATGAAATAAGAGCATTACTGCTAATGTAGAAATACAGTTAAATGCATCGGAGGAATTAAAGGGCCTGTATAACATTAGAAGTGTAATAATGGTCGGCGTCTCTATTAAATACCCACCGCAGCTCTGATTAAATCCCCATTCGGCCCGGGGTGGGTGGGATATGTAGGTTGGCTCATCAGTCCATGAGCTGCTACCTAGCACACGCATTCCTCCCTTAACAGGATCTCCTCCTCTCTCACCCCCTCCCTCCTGAGCTCCAGCATTTTGAAATGCAATTATGGATCAGTGAGCAGCACCATCAGTCGCCGCTCTTGTTAATATTTATTGAGCGAAGCTGCCATCTTTACATCAGGGAGCCTGCAGTCATTAAGAGGCTGCATGGACACGGGTGGTTTTGCGTTCTGTCTCCCTCTCTCTCTTTCTTTCTCTCACGCTAGCGTTACACTTGATATGTTCGCCGCCCACCCCCATCACTCCTTTGCCCGCTCAGCTGATGAAAACGAGCGGGCGCATTTGCATGTATAAATATGCAAAGGTGCATTGCTCACAAGTGGCCCCCAGGTTTTTGTTGTGCGGTTGTTATGTGTGGCTCCTCGGTACCTCTGAAAACACGCCTCCGGCGGCGGGCTTCGCCGGCAGCTAGAGAACCAGCACCGCACAACCTATGCTCAGGTATTTAAAAAAGAGTGGATGTCGGTTTAGCAATGAGTATTCTGTGCTGCTTTTTGTCAAGCCAGCAGGATGACATCACATGTACTTCTAAATTCAGCAGCAGCAAACATGCTAAAACATGCACTTTTCCCAATGGCCTTTTGAGGTAATTGGAAAATCCCCCCAAAAAATTGTATGTGTGCCACTTGCCCCCTCCTCACCCCCCTCATATGTTCTGTGTAAATTTAATTTTTTCTGAATTGACTTCGTTGTTTTGATGTTGCCCTCCCTCTCAAATTATTCATCGCTACAGTTTATGGCGAAACATGACCGTAAATCCCCAACGCATTGAGACACTAAGTAAATCTGCTGTGAAATGCTGCAACTTAATGGCCGTTTTGATTAATGTTCTTGAATGAAGTGTGGGGCCGGTTTTCTCTCCCTCCCTCCAGTACACTTGAAATTCCACTAAAGGAAGCATTAATGCTGCTGCTGGTAATGACATTAGGTACTTAGCACTGTGCAAAATACACATAGCCCTGCCTGTCGCTACTTCCAAATGGGCATCTCTCCAAAACCAATTGAAGCTCTGTGTGTATCGGTTTGTCTTTTGGAGCCGTTTTAAAAACACTTTCTAGTTCATCTTCATAGGAGAGCGTTTATGCAGATGGTAATCGTAGACACACTAGAAAATATATAAAGCAATATGTATACTTGGTGACAATGGTTGCCCAATAACAGAAGATGCAGAGAGAAAGAACAGACAAACTGTGGTATCATCCAATCAAAAAAAAAAACCATCAAGAACCTTCATATTGTTTTTGTTTTTTTCAGATTGCACATCTCACACTCATACACACTCTGTCTGTTTTTTTCTCTCTTATACACACATATACACTCGCTTTCTCTCTTTCCCTTATCCATTTAACAGCGCTGTGCTTTCAGTAAACGCTACTATGGAAACCAGCTGTGTGGCAGAGGGGAAAAGGTATAAAGGAGAACAAGAGGTAAAATCAAAATGGAGGCGTGTGGGGTCAACAATGGGGTACGGGTGCTCTGGGTGGTGATTACATTGCCAGATGGAGCTTGTGAGAATGCTAGGCAGGAGATAACATTTTCATAAGATACCTGAAAGCACAATCAATAGCAGCTCCTTGACGGTGAGACTAAATTATTAAACCGAGCCTTTCTCACCACATTTCATTAGCGTGGTTTTCCCTTCCCAGACCTCCGCAGCCGCCGCGCTGGTGGCGGGGTGGGTATTTGTCAAGTATTTTTATGCATTAGAAATCATTTGGGTCTCAGTGGAGCGGCTATGTTAATTTCACTCTCCTTGTTTTGAATCGCCGGAATTTGCCGCAGAGACACAATGGCGTTTTTTGGCACATCACAGGCAAATTCCCTCTTCTGATGTCTTCACTAGCTTGTGAAGCTGGGAACGCTGAGCCCTGGCATTCAACCCGACTGTTTCATCTGGGAAAAGGGAAAGGCAAGCTGCTCTATCTTTTGTACGCTTTGATGTCAAAGAGAAAAAAAATACAGATACCAACACGAAGGGAATGTTTACACTTTGACAATCACAGCGTAATAAAACAACGATTGCATTGATGTAATCCACAGCATTTTAATTATTATTGAAACCGTGGCTTGATGTTTTGGAATTGATTTTTTTCTACCCGCACAGATTATAGGGCAAATGAAATTGAAAGGGTTTTTCTTAACGCGGATAAATTGTATTTCCAAACCCCCACCCAAACATCGGTGTCGTTTTTATTCCCCAGCTGGATTTCCTGTTCTTTTTAACTTAAACAGTGTAATTGATATTTGCCTCAAAGTAATCCAGAAATTTGGTTATAGTTGTCTATTAGCCAAGTGCCTTACACAGTCTTTGTGCGGCCAATATTTATTGCAACAATCCGGTTCTCCAAACACGTGCTTGGCCTGACTGCCGTGTAATTGGATCCTTCCTTCTCGACACAGTCTCTCTCTCTCCCTGACTCGCAGCACCTTACACCATTTCTTTCTCATCTGTCTCTTTCCCTCTCCTTTTCTTCCTCGCTATTCTAGAGTGTTTCAGATCTGCTTCTCAGTTCACCTAGTGTAATTTCCAGCTTGTCCAAAGTGTGACATGCCAATAAAAAAAGCTGTGGAAGTGCAGATTTACAGCGCTATCGGGTTCACATGCTTCTATCGGGTGGCTCTCTCCATTAAAGAACACATGTTGCAAATTAGCTCTCGTAGAAGAAAAAACACTAGAGGGAGTGGGAGGGCGCTCTGGCCTGGAGAGGATGGGAAATATAAGGCGCTAGAAAATTCCACAGCCCTACATCCTCACGCCTCTCAGGTTATTCTTTCCCTAGCATTTTTTCTATGGATTCGTCATCACATTTCCAACACATTATGCTTACATGAATTGATTATGCTTACATGAATTGCTTTGCTTCCACTTAGTCTGAAAGGTGATATTAGGGTCTTATGTTGCAGTTTTAACTGAATGCTCACATGTTATAGACATGTTACAGAGCGTGTTTTGGTACAGTTTTTATGTTTGCATGTTCTCTTGTTGTGTGAATGCCTTGGAGAGATGATGTCAGGGCAAGCGTTGGGTGGAAACATAACATTTACAAACCTTTTTTAAAAAAACTGGTAAGCTGTTTTTATGCAATCTGATTATTTGTAGAAATGGTTTCACAATCTTCAATTACAGTTTCCAGCAGAAGGCTACTTGTTGGCAAGGAACAATTTTTATCAAGGACTGTTTTATTCGTTTTCATTTCTTACATGTGCATAAACACCGTTTGATACCGTCGTGCTGCGAGCAAACCCTGTGACAAGAATAACGCGAAGGGCAATGAGGTGCTCGGGCTCACTCTGATTCTAACCTTGGGCTATTGAACTTAACATCTCATTTATAGATCGCAGTTATGCCTCAGCCATTTGTAGCAGAATAGCTCTTGATAACCTGAAGAAAAAGTAATGAGATCGAAAGAAAGAACACCAGATCATTTTCTGCACGCTTGCATGTCGGGAACGTTTGTTTTTCGCTCGTCGTTTCGCATTGGAAAGCCTCTGCCGCTGCCTGGTGGTGTTGATAAATGTCTGCCTGTGGGCACGCTGGAAGAGGAGGTGATGTTCTCCATTTGTAATGGCCTCCGTGCAGTGGACACAAGTCCGGGGCTGCTGAGGAGATGCATGCTGCTCTTCCCTGCTGCTGAAGATGAAATGGACTGATTTAATGTGTAGACCTGCCTGGAAGGTGATATGGAGTTTGTTTCGGTGTGTGTGCTGTGCTAGCTGAGACGGATTAAGACCCGAGTATGTCTGCGCGCGTGATTCTGTGGTGTGACACGTACATCCGACATCTTCAGTGCCACTCAAAAACAAGCGGGCGCACAGATGCGTGATACTGAAGCGGAATAGCCATCCACAGTTTTGCACTCGAAGGAGAAATCCTTCACCTGCGTTGGCCTTGAACTGTCTGTTTCTCTGGCCTGATGGTTTAGGAGTGAGTGGGCTGAGGTTGGCTGCATGTTAGGAAATGCCAAGCACATTATAAGACCTGGATTAACGCTTGATATGAAGGAAAAGCCAGGGCAGAGATCAGGGCAGTGGTGTGTGTGAGGCTGAATAAAATGGCCATTAATACTAAACTGCTGCCTTTTATCCAGAAGCATGAGCCCCTTATCAGATGACCGTACCTTGATGATTTCCAAATAAAACTTAATAAATTAGGATGTGATGGATTTCTCACATTGCTTGATGTAGGACAGGCGGCGTTCCGCCTCTTTTGGCATGGTTTGCACATTCAGACAGATAAGATGAAGCTGTGCTCCATGAATTACTATTCTGCAGCAGTGCCATAGCAGAAGAATTTAGTTCATTCTTTAGTCAAGCTGTTTACTATGGCTGTGAAAATACATCACACATTGTGCATTACAGAATATTTGTATATATAACAACGACCATTGACTTTGGTTTTGTGTCCATACAGTAGATGTGAATCGGTGCTACTGTTGCTACCAACATTTTTCAAAATATCTATTTTGTGTTCTCTGGAAGAAAGTCATATATGTTTGAAATGATGAGGGTGAGTAAATGATGACAGATTTTTCAGTCAAAAATGAAAATTCTGTCATGAATTATTTACTCTCTAGTTATTCCAAACCTGTATACATTTCTTTGTTCTGATGCACACTTCACCCAAAAATGAATATTCTGTCTCACCTTTGCGTTGTTTCAAATCTGTATACATTTCTTTGTTATTATGAACACAGAGAAAGATGTTAGGAAGAACACTTATAACCAAACAGTTCTTAGACCCCATTGACTACCATAATAGAATAAATGACAATGGTAGTCAAAAGTGCCCCAGAACGATTGGCTTTCCTACATTCTTCCAAATATCTTTTTTTGTGTTCAACAAAACAAAGACATTTATAAAGCAATTTTTCCTACTATGGTAGTGTACAATGGGGTTCTTCCAAATAACACAGAGGTGAGTAAATGATAGAATTTTCAGTTTTGGGTAAACTGTCGTTTTAAGCAGTAAATATGAATTGGTGACACAGCCCTGCTATTTAGTTGGCTGCAAGAAATATAAAATGAGCTTATAAAAAATAGTTGTGTAGTTGATATGCTAAATCCTGTTTGACGGAGTTAGTGTGTATGTCCCTGGCTGATATTAGTTCATCGCATGACACCGGCACAGTTGTAAACTGCTGTCATTTTGATGCCACGACTCTTTAAATTTTTCTTTTTTCTTTTCCTTTACTGTCCCAAGGTCAGTTCAGAGTGATAGTGGCAGAGAAACCTTTGTAATGCCTCTGTGCAGCACATCATCCAAGCAGGTTCACAGCACAGTGGAGACTTCTATCTATGCTTCAGTGTCCCTCACACACACACACACACACACACACACACAAAGGCAGATCTGATGGTGCTGTATAAAGGCCAATTGATTATATCCACCGCTGGGGCAGCAGGACAGGCTGATGGTGGAGTGTTTGAAGAACGGAGGCGCTAGTCAACATCTCAGAAGCTGGGAAACCCTTGCTGAGATGTTCTGAGCAGCGGGCCAATTTAGTATTTAAAAGGTGAGCTCTCTTTTAGCGGTATGGGAAGTTAAAAGGGCTGGTGCTGGCGGCTCAGCTTGCCTCGGCGTGGAAAGGCTGGCCGCTACAGCTGCCTGCTCGCTGTAATTAAGTGTGAACTGTTTGCTGCCACAAATGGCATTTAAATGCCAAGTGGTAGCCAGAGCAGGCATAATATCAGGGGTTTATGGCTTCAACCTTGCTTTTTCTTGTGCTATCTTTCTTTTCTTTGCACTACGTTTGAGTGGATGGTAGGGGTTTACATAAAGCTTTACGGAAGAGAACAACAACACACAGAGGAGAGTCGAAGTGCATCGACACATCGTACCGATCTGTGCCAGAGCTGTCAAACCGCTGTCACCGGCAGCCATTAGAGAACAGCGGCTTTTTACCGTATGTGGGAGGCTGACATTTAAACATGAAAATGTAGACAAGGCATGAGAATTATGTCATCCTGTTGGATATACTCCTGGCCAATGTTGTCTTCTGTTTGCGGTGTGATCGATTTATACGGCGTGGCATGGAAAGCATGCCCGTCACTGTATTATTTAATGGCACGTTTTAGGTTCATGTAGTTAGGGCAAACTGTAGCAAAATGCATGGCATTCTGACGTCCTTTGAGGGTTTCTCTGCTACATTTAACTACATTTTAAGGCAAATCATTTACATTTGAGGTATGGATGTCAAACGATTAATCGAGATGAATGGCATCCAGTATAAAAGTTTGTTTACATAATATATGTCTGTGATCTGTCCATATTAGTTTTGTATTTATAAACACATACACATTCATGCATGCATGTATGTATTTAAAGAAATTTATATGTACAGTACATAGTCATATATTATGTAAACACAAACTTTTTTTGGATGCGATTAATCATTTGACATACTTAATTTAAAGTTGAGTAATTTGAAGTGGTGTTTGTGACCACTTTTACAATTTAATAATTGGGCACATTTCATTTTCATTTCATGTTGACTTTAAATATTGTGTCAGATCATGTGATATTCTTAAATATTATAACCCCCTTTTTTGTATTTAGTGCAGAATTTATATTTATCCTACAAGTCATGATTTGTATGTTCATGTTTTGGAAAGTACACAATAAGTGTGTTTAATTATTGTGCTAAAGCATGACCATTGTGAGAAGCGTGTTTTTGTGTGTTGAAATCGCACATAGATGCAGGTGTAATTAGAGAGCAGCCGAGCTCTATTGTGGAATCGTGGGTAATGGCTGTGGCAGTACATTAGGGTGGAGTGTGAGCTGTTAGATCAGACCCATTGTGAAGAGACTTCGAGCTGAAGTAAATGACAGTGATCAAAACATTTCTCAGTGGCACTTTTCCCAAGCCAGAATAAGTGTTTGTGTATGTGAAGTGTAAAATTGTTTCCAAAAGTAAGATAAGAAAATAAAGAGTAATGAGAAAGCAGGGGACGCGTGCGCGCCGACTGTCAATGACCGTCAGGGACCTGGTGCGCAAAAGAGCAGGAGTTGTGGGCTTTACACCCTCCATGTGGAGCATTTGGATGTGGGGCTTGACGGCGTGTAATCGCTCACACAAACATGCACACTTGTGTGTGTGTGTGCATGTGTGTTTGTTTGCTTCTTTGAGAGGCGGCTGGTCAATACTTCAGGGCTGCAATCAGGGGAGGCTGTGCAATCAATATCATCACAGTGGGCTTGAAAATCTCCTGTACAGGCAGAGAGAGAGAGAGAGAGAGAGAGAGGGAGAAGGTGAAAAAATAGGAAAACAAATGCAGGGAGGGGCAGTTCAAATGGTTGTAAATCTCAGCAGGCTTGCAAACAAACAGTTCTTTTCACTCATCATACACAGACGCCTCTGATAGTGGATTATCACCTCACCGCCGCTCCCTGCCGTCCCGCCACTGGCTGCGCAGGGCTGTCAGTCAACCAGCTGGAAGCTGATTGGTCATCACCGCGCGAGTGGGTGGGCCAACGTGTAAAAAAGAGAAAGGATAATTTTCCGACTGCTGCACTAATGATGCCGAGCAGCATTACCGAGCCAGGAGCCATCAATAACCACACCCCCTCTTTCTCATGCAGAGGACCACATTGAGCTGTCACCCCCACTTTGCTTCATCCTTCATCTCGGCGGACATTAATACGTGCAGACGTTTGGTTTCTTGTTTTCATTCTAATCTAGTGTGATGTGGCGAGCCTGCTGCGTCTCCCGCGCCAGCTCGAATCGACGTTAAGCTTCGCGGTGGAGGCCGGTACCGCGTTCAGCCAATTGAGATATCAGTTTACTCCGAATGTACTACAGTACTTGATGAAAATGTCAAATGGCTGATGTCTCCGCAGCCCTCCCCCGACCATATGCTCGCGTTTTACTGCGGAACCAAGCACGAGAAATTGTCAATGTGGCTGTACGCCTCCATCTAACCGGGCGTGCGTGTAGCAACCCATTACATCTAATTAGATTGACCTGAGCTCTTATCTGGCAGGATTCTGTAGGCGCTGTGTAACAAAGAGCCGAGTTGGTGGCTGCTGGTGTATGTGTGTACGAATTGAAATGCGGCTGAAAGATGGCATGCTGGGATTGAAACCACAGCCAGAGAGTCAGTTGTGACCCTTGAACTCCAGCTGCCAGTCTCCTCCTCTTCTCCTCTGTCCTCTTTCCACAGAGAGATGCTTATCTCCTCTTCTCCTTGACACAGAGCTGAGGCCGGTAACTCCCCGTCTGAGCCGTCTCTCACACAGCCACTCCGGACTCAGAAAGCGTTGCACGTCGACAAGAAGGTCTGCTTCGTTTCCTCTCTGTCGTTGTTCATTCCGATTGGTGCACGCGTGAATACTCGTATGTGCTGTGCGTGTGTAATTAAAGAGAACAGAGAGGGATTGGAGGAGGCAGATGATCTCTCCTCATGCCTGTAGTGCACGGCTCCTCTGGCAGATTGACAGTCTGGAGCACAGACAAGCAGCTCCCCGTGGCGCTCCTCTTTATTTCTCCCCCTCCGCCACGTAGGGGGCCGTTTCAACGGCGTACACATACGCTCATTAAAATCTAAACGTATACGGAACGAGAGTACGTGTGTGCCTGTCCGTCTGTCTGCGTGAGGCTTTAGATGTATAGTTGAATCTGCATCCTCTTGTGTGTGTTTGTATGAACTCTTGTCACCGGTAATCGGCACGGATGCCGTAACCGCAGTAGAGCCAGAGGGCGGGGTTCCAACTGGCATGTCATAGGCCGGTTAGTTTACCGTCTGTCCACACACAAGCTCTCTGAATCATCCTAAGAACCTCACACTGCAGTTTCTGGTAGATTGTTGAATGTTTGCCCACGTCTTAGTATGCGTGATCTGAATCAGTCGAATGCTTTGGCTCCTTTATGCGGGAGATATTACAAACTAAATATTTACAGATGTTGATGTTTGAAAGAGGCTGCATGCGCACGTGTGTGCGCGTGTGAGGAATCAGAAGTCAGGGAGGAATAGCTCATGTCTTGACTTGATGTTATTGCCCACTAAAATGTATTTGGTGAAGACCACTTCTTGCTGAGTGGCATTGCAAGGAACCGCATGTCTGTTTCTTCCTCTGTGCCTCTTTGATTATCTCAGTCTCTGTCTTGAATATTACAGCCACTCTGTTTCGAAACCTAGTAAGCTGCTTTGTTATCTGCAGCATACATGAACAACTGCCTTTAATGAAGACATCATAACAGGAAGTATACCTCTATGTAACTGTCTATCTATGAGTGATATACATCTATTGGTGAATAATATACATATTTGTCATAAATTGATATTTTATAATAAGAGTTATGTCCAGGGTATCCTTAATAGATATAAAAATGTATTTCATTATGATAATCTTTTTTTTAAATATCAATTAATAACAAATATATATATTTACCAATAGATGTATATCCTAAGTCGATATCAGTCATCTTAAAATATAAACATTTTTGATATTTTATGACAATAGTTGTTGGTAAACAATAATTCTTGATAATTTATTAATGATTTCGAAGTAAACTTTCGGTCTGGGTAGTGGCAAATAATATATAACTATTTTTATATTATTTTATTTTAACTAATATTAATTTGTATAAATATTTTATTTTACAATAACTGTATTAAAAAAAACTTTTTACATTTGATTATAAATTAATTTAATTAAATAAACAATTTGAGTGGATTGTGTAACTTTGTCACATTTAAGTTTAGCCAAGTAATGTTTTTTCTTCTGGTAACCCAAAACTCACTTTATTCTTCGTGGATGTGTACTGGAAACTAAGTTTGGGCCACAAAAGCGTGCATGCAAGCAAGCACTGTAAAGTTTCTGTTGTTGCTTTGAAACAGTCAAATATTAAAATTATATTAAATGTATAACATTCAATTCTTCATTGTTATACTTTTTGTTTTTATTTGATCAGTCTCACCTAAACCTACTAAAAAAAACAGAAAAAACTTTTCCTGTACCTAATCCAAGACTGCTGTGCCACATGAACACTAGCCAATGAAAGGTGAGCGCTGTAATCGGCCCAATCAAATAATCAGGACTCAAGTGAGTCACCAATGCAATTAGAGCTTGAGCAGAAGAAAACACAAGAACAAAGACCATTGTGTCAGACGAAGGGTTTGCGAGACGCTTTCCCTGCATCAGCTTGGTTCGCTCCAGCCCGAACACACTGATCGATTAGCCGTGGCTTAACCAAGACTTCTCATTTCCTGCCTTCCAATACTGTGCTCCATCACACCCGGCACTGCTCAGCGGCCCATGCCGTAGCCTCGTTGCTGGGATTAACCAGCCAACCAGGCCTGGTTCACATTTAAACGCACACGCACCCCATTTTTCTTTCTCTGTGTATTCTGTATAGTACCTTAAAGGCCCTACAGCTTGTTTCATTTATACATCAGTCTTGTAAACACACGCTCTGTTCCAAAATCTAGCAAGCTGTCTACAAATCCAGTGTTTTATAGGCGTGCTCCAGACACAAAGACTGTTCTAGAGGTGAAGGCAATCCCATAATGCATTATGACATGCTGTTAACTTACTACAAGAAGAAATAAAAATATTGATTATTTATTACTTAAAATAATATATAGTTAAAAATAAACAATTGACTGTCCCAAAGTGTGTGTGCCGTTTTTATTCATCATCTTTGTGTATTAGAAAATGGTTATGAGTCAGTTTCTTCATTAAGTCTATATGCCCGCTGCAACCGTTGCCTGTGGATCAGCCCTTTTCACCTCACCATGATCCTGTCTGTGTTTATCTATGAATGCATGGCTGCTTCCCCCTCCCCGGCGAGTGAAACGACCCAGTCATTAGACCACACTAACAAGGCTGCACATTGTCTCTCTCTCTCTCTTTTTCCTTTCATTCAGGAAGTGCAGAGACATGAGCAGCGACTCGATGCTAAACCGAGCCTAGTGCTCATGCGACTGATCCGCCGTCGCACTCTCCACAGATTCAGGACTGGATAAGCTCACCGGCTCATGTGTTTTGCCTTTGTGCTCAAATGTTTGGAGATGTTTCACATTTCTGGGAGGCTGTACCAGCAGCCTTGTGCTCGTGTAGTACATTATCTTACCGGCCGTGTGACAAGGTTGTGTCAGGGTAGCTGTAGAATTATGGAGTAACTCTATACTGCGACTGTGACCGTGGAGGTCAGGAACACAGATCTGGCGTCCCATGAGCTCACAGGCATTTTCCTCTCCCAGTCGCAGTGCTTCAGTCTATAAATCTGGACTGTCAGCAGCCATTTAGGGCTGGCACAGTCAGGTTTTAGATAAGATGTTACCCAAGAAGAAGGATCGGGTCGAATCTAAAGTCAGCAATGGATTCAGCAGCAGCTACAGTAGAGATAATGGAGCAAGTCTTTGAATTAGATGCTAAATGTTGGAGGACGTTCGTGATGTTTGTATGTTGCCTTTGTGTTATTTTATAGTATCTAGTGTTTCTCTCATCACATTCGATTCAAGAAAATGTCTTCTTTAGTGCTGTAGATTTAGCAGTTTATTTATAACTGTTTATTTCCTGCTATTGTGTGGTTACTCTGAAACAACAAGAGCAAGTAGAAAATAGTCCATTTGAGCTTTTTATAGACTAGGATTTGATCAGTTTGCTTATGTAAGAGATTGTTTCTTATAGATAGACATTTGCATCATTTTTTATATGGCAATCATCATTTGCTCTTTTAAGGAAAATATTGTTTCCCCTTCATGGCAATACAATAACAACCTTTTAAATATTCACACTTTTTCCACCCATTCTTGCCTGGATACTGCTGTCAGTCATGCCTCCAGATCCGCCCCCTCCTTTCATGTCCAGCCCACAGCATTAAACTGTTCTGAAGGAGGAGAATGGGGGAGGGGAAATGAGGCAGTCACACCTGCTGTGTGTAGCAACCCAACACACGCTGTGATACACATCACAGCCACTGCCTCCTCATATCAAACACACCTGATGTGATATCCCCCAACGTCCAGCTACAGGAAATAGCCTGCGAGATCAAGAATCAGGGCGAGGAAATAGACACAGAGATTATGTGAACAGCCGCCAGTCGAGTGTTTTAAGTGCTTTGTTTTCGAGTGCGATTCGAGCGGCAGGTCTAGTGGATGCGGCAGAAGCGGGGAGATCTCAATTAGCATTATTTGTATACCTAGTACGGCGTGAGTCACCGACGAAAAAACGCAGCAGTCTGGAGGTCTCCGGCTACCAATGTGCATTAATGCTAAGAATATATAAGGTTGTAGAAAGCTCCGTTACGAAACATAATGTCTGCTGCTTACATAGCCTTTTGAGCAGAATGATAAAAATAAACACATAAATGTCTCATTTATAGACTGTTTCGTCGGACGCACGTGCCTGGTCCAAAGATAACATCTGCTCTGTTTGTTGATCGGTCTGGCTAGTGGCCAGTAATATAACTATTTATATTTTATTTATTTATATTAATATTTTATTGTATATTAATTTGATTAAATAAACCATTTGTTACATTTAAGTTTAGCCAAATAACGGTTCTTTTGCTGGTAACCCAAAATAATGCTGGCTAAACTGGCTTTTAACTTATTAGCTGATGTAATTTACTTGTTATTTCTTTTGCTTGTAATGCTTAAAAATGCTGCACTACATTTTGAAACCGAGCGTGCTTGTTTGGATTTATCTCACATGATGGGGGGGTGCAGTTTTATCCTGGTTTTGTTACACTAAAAATCTCCCCCTTTGAACCGCCTAATGCTCATCAAATCCAATATAGAGAGCGGCTGACAGATGGGCAGACTTTGTTCAAAGTGAGTCGAGATTTAATATCTAAACAGCAGAGGGAGAGAGAGAGGCGCCCGGTGTTTAGCAGCATAAAGGTCCTGACTGTGCTGGCATCACAGCTGTGACTCCCGCCCGCTTCTCCCACCCTCCCTCCCTCCATTTGTTCTTGTAGACAGGCGGAGGAGTAATCTGTACACAGGCCTTTGCAGGGGAGAAACATGTCATCAGCACTTGTTTACCATTATTAGTTTCAGTCTGACAGTGGCAGGGCAGCACAATTGCTCTCCTTCAAAAAAAAAAACGTCTTGAGCCAGAGGGAGGATTGAACTGAGAACTGGATGACTTGAGATGCACACAGACACGTTCTTGAGTTAAAAAACATTGTGTGCAATAGAATAAAAAAGGTTACTACGGTTGGCATTTGTATTATCGTAGTTTTGCTACAAGTAGCATGGGTTTTGTAAAATATGGTTGCTATAGAGAAACATCAGTAGGTTTGTGGTTTTAAAGCAAATACTAGCAATAGAATGCAGGTGTCTTAGATGAATTGGGTTGATTGGGGTTATTTTAAATCAGTAAATTGGTTAAAGATGTTTGTCTGGTGCAACCTTACATATTAAAACCGCTAGAAAGACGTGGAAGTGGAAGGAGAGCGCTGTCCTTAAGATGTTCTTCTGTCATGCTTCTGCTGCTGTTTATGTGCTCATAAAGACATTTTTTTCTTTTTATTAAAAGAGAACGCCCACACAGAAGGCTACATGTTTTTCCTCACACGAGACGTTTTTGTTCAACAGAGCTGTTTAAAGGCTTATAGGGATGTGTTTTTCTTCTCTTTGTCGTTCACGCACATACAGCTGTGAGCCGAGGTCCAGATGGAAGTGCTTGTGTGTGTATGGAGAGGGCCGTGTCTGGTCTGTGTCTGAAAGGCAGTTAAGGAAAGAGCTAGAGAGCATTGGGCGGAAACGGTCTCGGGCACATCCATCATGTGAGAGAAGAGTGAGCCCTTCCTGCATGCCTGCTCCTCACTAATCATATCATGTTTGAAGAGAAGATTAGCTCGTAGATCTGTCCCTTCAATGTCACAAACACAAAAACACATACACGGAGAAGAAAGCGTGTTTACACAAGTGTTCGAAATGTCCTTTTTCTTGGTAAGAGGCAATATTTGCTGGCAGAAATTATTTGTGGGTGGTGTTTTACCTATGAGGCATTTCCTCCAGAATGTTGAGATTGAAACCGATGACTTTGCTCTGGATTTAAGCACTCCGGACATATAGATTTTTCACATGCTTTCACTGCAACCGAAGGCTTAATTCCATCCCATCTCATTGCCAAGTTTAAGAAACCACTTCCACATTGCTACTTTCCCTAGGAAGTTGAGTGTCTGCTTTTCTTCAATCCCTGAGCTTTTTTTTTTTAGAGGAAACTTGAGGGTACTGGTGCTGCTTGACAGAAAACACAACATAAAAACTACAAAATAAACACATATTTCCTGTTAATGTGCACTAGGTGAATAGCTGAGGGGTCTGCATTTGCTTAGCTGTGGGTTGGTTATATGAGAATAGAATGTGAGAGCTGTTTTTTTTTTTACCTGTTAATGTTAAAACCACATGACCACATCATGCTGCCATTTTTAACAGATCATGCTGTAATGGCAGGTGCCATGTTTAATAATTACCCCAAACATAAAGACACCAGCTTTCAGCCAATAGCATGTAGCATTAGGATTCAGAGATGGGGAGGTTGTGTCATGGCAGCCGTCTCCGTGTTGGTACTTTCAGCAATAGCACGTAATAAAGCGTGACTAATTCAAATGCCGTGTGCGCAAGCATTCAGCTCATGTAATTGTCCTCTCATTACCACCTCGGTTTTTCGTCCAAGCATGGCTCAAGAGTCCGCTTCTGTGTGCACCTCTTTAATTCTCACATCACTAATGAATAGTCCTCACACTCTTTACTCTGTGATGTGTGCCACACATGAGGTTATTATTAGCCTGGCAGCTCCCAGTAGAAACCCCAGCTGTTAGAGCTGTGTAACACCCCACCTTCCCCGTTCCCCCTCTGGCACCGCAGTCCCGACCAGACTCGTAAAGTCCAGCTTCAGCCTCTTATAGCATTCTCACTGGACCTGCACACCGACTGCGCTGTAATTAGTGATGGCCACTGTGTTCGTCTCGCCCTGTTTCTTCTCCCATGTTTCCCTTCTTTCTCTTCTGCCCTCTTCAGGCTGCAATTGTGTCCTCTGGCAAAGGATAAGTGCGAGCGAAGCATCACAATATGACATGCACGATGATGATATATGTGTATATGTATATTTGGGTGTATTGATAAATATACATATAGCTAAACAGATATATAGCTAGCTACACATACATATATAGTATGTATAGTATAGTATTGTGCGTGTGTGGCCTTGTTTTTATATACCGGTGGGGACCTAAACCTGAGTGCACAGTCACACCAGCTCATGGGGATTCCTATCACAAAAAAGCTTATAAATCGTACAGAAAGATAATTTTTGAAAATCTAAAACTGTTTTCTATGATCTTTAGGTGTAGGGGTTGGAAATAGAATATACAGTTTGTGCGATATAAAAATCATTACGCCTATGGACACGGAGATCATAAACCACGTGTGTTTATATATATATAGCATACGCATATACACACGCATACATACATACATACATACATACATGTATACTGTATATCTACGTATGTCTATGTTTGTATGTATGTCTATGTTTATTTATCTGTATATATGTATATAAATATATATATATTGCACATGCATGACAGCGATATGCGCTGGCAGGAGGCCCTTGTGCACTGTGTTTGGAGAGGTGGCTTTGAGCTGTGCTGAGATTAGCCGGATACAGAGAGACTCTGGAAGGGAGGGAATGCTATGTGGAATGTCACTAATCAATTCAGCATTGTAATTGTAATGGGCTCCTCGCCTCTGCCTCCATTCGGCTGCCTCTCTCTGCCTAAGACTGCTTATCTTGATAATTTGATTCTGCGCGGTGATCTGCTCAGTGTAACATGCAAACATAATTAGGATCTGATAATGAAACAGTCATTTCCAGCTCTAGAGCAGTAAAAGGAAAGGTCGCAGGATTCTGCCGCATACACTCATTGCAGTTTTATGTGTTTATAAGCAAATAAGGATACGCTCGGACATCACAAATATCTTAAATAGTGCGAGTCTGTGAAGTCGTTATTGCTGCATGCTAAACTCTTTGTAAATTATTACATGCCCTTTAGATCATTTCTTGTTCTTGGAATCAGTGTTTTTCTAGGGTTTTTGTGAGGTTGAAGTGCTGATAGCCACTCCCTCATGTGTCTTCAGAGATAATTGTGAGCTAAACCAAAGCAGCGAAAGCTCTGAAACACCCTGGGGGAGCACAGGTTATCTCTCATCTGCAGTGTAACACCTCTGTTGAGGCAGACCAGTAGAAAGATGCTTTTAATCTCATTTGAATGGATTACATCGCAGCCACGGAAATAGAAACAGCGGCACGTTTTGTTTAGATCTGTTTCATTCCCACTCCTTATAAGCCAAACATTCTCCCCTTCCACTTCTGTGGCTAGTTCCAAAAGCCGCTGTCTGTTTGAAAATTCCTGTCGCTCTGTTTTCCTTTGTGGGTATTGTAGCACAGGGCACGTGAAAGCTTGCACGCTCCCGGTGGTTTCCGCTGACCTCAGAGTGAAGGTAGCAGAAGTCTTGGAATTTTTTAACAATGAGCTCTCTGCCAGCCCACCCCCCTTTGACATGCTGGAGCTCTGCATGAAATGAATAAAATACAAAAAGACTCTTGGCTTTCTGATCCACCCAGGATGTTTTTTCCACTAGGCTGGCACGCTGGCATACTCAGCTTTTGTGGGGAATGTGGTAATCTGAAGTCATGTTAAAGATGACTGTGATTTCTGCCCGCAGCTCTGGAGGTCTTGTTGTCGGCGTCTACAGAACTGTGGTTTCTTTAATGTCCTTTTAAACATTTGAATGGTCAGTTAGGTTTGTGTTAGGGGATAATACATATTTCATATCTGGGAATTTAAAAATTTTGCCCTTTCCTCTCCCTGGCTTTTTTCAGAAGTGCCTTTGGGAGGTCTGGATGCATCTCAGTGCTGCCACTTGCTGGAAATTTTGGTGTGTTGCAGAGAGTGGGCACCGCATGCAGTCCCCTGATCGGACAGCGGGTGGCAGTTCAAAGTGCAGCTGTAAATAAAGGGAGAGGCGTTGCATTTGATGTGTTTTGCTAGCAAGACAATGCTGGTGGTTTTTTTATATAGTCGTGTGGGTGAGCTTGTATTTATCGTGCCTTTTGAACAATAAGAGGACAGCTTCTCGGCTGCCTAAATTTTCACTTTCCATGTTTCCTCACCTCCTACCCACACATGGCCATCGAGCTGTTTACTTCATTAAAGAATTAAATGCTTTCAATCCCTTTTTAATTGACTTTGTTCCACCCTGGGCTTTTGGCAAAGAACAACTGCAACCAAAAACCCGATTGCAGCACAGGCCCGTGTTTGCCAGGGGCCAATTTGTGATGCTGTTAACAAACAAACAGCGTCAGTTTATTTTATCAAACGTTTATTTTCTTTCTCCTTTTTCTTCCAGAGTAAACGGGACCATCTGTTAATGAATGTGAAATGGTACTACCGTCAGTCTGAGGTACCTGACTCTGTCTACCAGCACCTGGTGCAGGACCGCAACAATGAAAACGGTAAGAGACGTGTGCACGTCTGGCAGAAAATCCATCAAGAACTTATTTTAAGAGTCTCCCTCACCCCCATCATTTGTGTAACCACCTCTGGTTATTGGTTTGTAAAGTTTCATAGAAAACGGCTTCTCGCGTAAATGAGGATTCGGGAAAAATGCAACCCTCCTGCCCTTGTTTCCCTGGTAACGCTCCCTCAAGAGCGACAGCGGGGCCGTGAAGTGCAAATAACTTTCAGTGTAATGTGCCCTCGGAGCACTCATTCTCCCGACTATCAGCAGCAAATCTGAGCTTGATACACACATCAGGCAGTAATAACAGGCTGGGGGCTCTGCTGGGCAGAGGCTTTGGCACTTTGATTCATACTGCACTCTAATAAAGCATTAAAGAAGCCTGACACTTTTGCCGGCCAGCTGGAGAGGACCAGCCACCACTTGCTGCATCAGTGACCAGAAGATGTCCTTGCATCTTTTTGGATCCTAGCATGATTTTTTGGTCAAGTCGTTTCAGAAAGATGTATGTTTAGTCAAAGATGTCAATCCCTCAACCAGTGCTGTAGTAAGATTCCAATACCAGTGAGATGATGCAATTGTCAATACCATAACAATACATTTTCTATTTGCTGTTTGATGTATACTGTATTATATAGGGTATCAAATTAAAAAAATTGCCAGTGTTTGAAACACAACAATGGCATTTTAATGGCCATTTGTAATATTTTTATTGCATCTTCAGTTTCTAAATTTCCAAAAACAATAATACTGTTTCTGTCATTATGACACTTCAGCTGTCATATTTTATAGCCATGTAGGACTGTGTGCATCTGTCTGGTTTCTTTTGTGTCTCGTGTGCAGTTATTGTGTGTGCATGTTTTTATTACAGAGAGTCTGGATGCCTCTCATGCTCCGTGTCTGTTTTCTGTCTCTCTCCAGACTCCGGTCGAGAGCTGGTTATTACTGATCCCGTGGTTAAGAGCAGAGAGCTCTTTATCTCAGACTATGTGGACACCTATCATGCTGCTGCCCTCAGGTAACACACACAAAAGTTACATCTAACTGTGCTCAAGAATTTACCTGCAATGGTTTACAGTTATTAATAATAGCTGCCCTTACACATTATAGGCGTATATAAAAACCTCAGCTACAGACGATATAGGATATACCTGTTAAGGCAATTTACAGACGTTTTGATCCTCTGTTTACAACAGAAGTGGCCGTCTCAGTACAAGCTACCATTTTACAGCGATTCTGCATGCAAAGCATTACTGAAAGCAATTACGTTTTTTTGCGATGAGGCTAAGGAAAAAAAGGACAGGCATGCTTATTGTCAAGAAACCAGATCCGCTCGGCCTGTCTTTATCCATGTGATGTATTTTTCCCCCCTTTCCTTCCCTCCCTCTTAACTGAAACCATCTGGAGGCAGCACACTAAGCCACAGCGCTGAACCACTGATTTCAGGGCAAATTAGCTGCAACTTCTGCTGCACAGAAACTCCTTTGATTTGACTTATTACAGGGCTTTAGATAAACTCTGTGAATTCCTCCAGCATGTCGTAATGCCTGCGCCAAACCTCATGTTGTTTTCATCTTATGAGGATGCCATTGAGCCACCTTGGAACACACAGACAGTGATGCTTATTTTTTTGATGTGCCCTGATGTTAAAATGTAAAGGGCTGAAAATGGAGGAATATGAAAGAATGTCAAGATTTGTGTTGTGGCATTACACCTGTTGTCACCTTTTCTTTGTGGGACATTAAATAATGTTACAACTATAAAGCAATAGTGTGGTCTTATTTATCATAACACTTAGAAATCTATATTAGTGTTCATCATGCTTTGAGCACATGTGGAAATGAATTTGCACCTTGAAATGAGACCGGTTTGTTTGCTCCATTTTGCTTTGCAGGGGGAAATGTAACATTTCACACTTCTCTGACATATTTGCTGCCAGGGAGTTCAAAGCACGAATCGACTCTTTCTTCTACATCTTAGGATATAACCCAGAAACCAGGTGAGCCGACGCTGACTTCAATAATCATTCCTTCTCCTCAGGCGAATGCTGTTTCAAGATCTCTGCGTGTTCCAAATATTGTACAAATAGAACAGTTATGATAGATGTGAAGCCATATCTGGGTTGCAATTGATGGTTTTGTTTTATTTACTCTAAATAGTCCAGTCGGGGATAAAGGCAGTTTAATGATTAATAAAATCAAGGTATTATTGATCTGTTGTTTGGAAATGATGCATTATTTTGAAGTTACATTTATAAATTTTGAATACAGTATTTTCAATAAAACTTTAAGATTGTTATAATAGTCAACGGTAGGAAACGTGTTTCTTTTGCACATATTAAAAATACAAGTAACACTGTAATATTTGATGGTTTTATTGTTGACGTATTGTTGCTGTTACAGTGACATTTTAATGGGAGTGATACTCTCTTTATAGTTAATGGACTGTTTTTTTTTTTTCAGAATAGTCAAATGATCAAATTAAGGGAGAGAAGAATAGATAAAGGCTATTAGTTTTGAGCTTTAGTTGTCTGGATTTCATAAACCGAAAATTGCCAAATTTAAAACTTAACCATCCTCTTTTTACACCCATAATATCTTAAATAATGTGCTATGTTAATAAGCTGTTATTTGACATTACAAAAAAATCATTCTACACCATTTTTTGCTTATGTACAAGAAATTGCTGCATTGGAGAGAATAGTGCAAACATAAAAATATATATCAAACTGTATGCAAAGGTTTTATTATGCCTATAATATTTAAATGCATTAAACTGTAATGGATGTGTTTCTTTTCACATTCCTTGTAAATATCTTTAACAGCTGCATGGTGATGTGTATTTAGATTAGGCTCTAGTGTTTGCGTATTTTATTATATTTAAATACATTATTCTAAATACCTGAGAACAAAATCAGAACCAATGTCGTGCTGACATATCTGATAAATATCCATGCAAAATGGAGATGACTAGGAAAACCTCCTTTTCCTTTGTGTATTAGAATGTCCGCCTGTATACTGGTGTCAGACAAAAAGCAGGATTACAGTAGGAATCATTACTACAGTCATGTGATACGGCAATAATAATGTGCATTGGGTGTCTGTGGAGAGGACATGGTGAATTCGGGGGTGTGGAAGATGCTATGGCTGATACACAGGGAGCATTGCTCCACAGTTGCCTGTCGGCAGCCCCCTTCACGGGTCCCCCACTCAATCCCAGTCTATCGTCCTCTCGACTCCCTCCTCCCGCTTGTTTGGTATGCAGCAGCATGGTGTGTGTGAGCGGGAGAGATGGGCTGTGATTCCTCTGCGCGCGCGTGTGCGCTGAGGTCGCGGCACATGCTCAGTGTTGTCTGTCGGTACGGGAAAGCTGAGGTCACGGCACAAGCTCAGTGTAAAATCTGTCCGTCTGAATGCACGAGCCTCCATTTTGAGTACCTACAAAAATAGGTGCGAGAGGAGACTTGATTTCTCATACTGTCAAAATAAAACGGCAGCTCTGGCTCCGGTATGGACGACCTGTTCAGTCCGCGCAGGTACGTTTACATGCTCTTCTTCATACTGAGTGACGCGCGCGTGTTGACATTAAATACGCGTTTATGTTTAGAGAAAAGCTGTCCGTGCATTATATCGCGTTGACACCGCTGACCGGTGTGTTTGTGTCGATCCCTGCAGGTTTGTGCGATTCTGTCACTAGCGTTAGCCGACTGTGCTAATGCGGGGTTCACTGTGTGCTAATGTAAATACTCGGATTCATGCAGAAACAACAACGCATCTGCAGCCGCGTGACATGTCCGTTATGTCAAGTGATATAACTTTGTTGTAACGCTTTAGACAGAAAAACACGATAGAGGCGGTTATGGTTTTGTGATTCGCTTTATTCTCTGTTTTATATATACAAGAGTGATGACATTGCGCAGGGAGAAGCTTTTGTGCGCACTTTTAGACAATGAATGCGAAGCTGTTTTTGGTGATTTTAGTGGGTGTGTGAGTAAAGTTGGGACAGTCGTTGTATTTAGCCACTGTTATGACCATGTCGGAGCAGCGCTGTGATTGGATGATATTGATGGAGGGGGCGGGGCGGGGCCAAGCTTGATTGCTGTGCGCGTGGTCGAGTGAAAATATGCAGGATGTTGTGTTGATGTTGACGGCATGTCATGTGCTGGAGGTCCTGTTGTAATTTAAACAGTGTGACGGTATTAATCACTCAGAAAAGTATTAGTTCTTATCTTTATTAAAACTTTAGGAAAACATCTTAATCTGGATCAATATTATATACATGCTTTGACTGCCATAAATGGTATAGTTTTGATGCGTGTGTTTAAGAGCCACAGTGAAAACCAGCAAAGATAGCTTTGTGTGATCTTAGACGGTTTAACGCACATCATAACTCAGGATCATGCTGATATTTTTTCATTTGTCCGTTCAGTGCAATTTTCTGAACTTTCGGTTCAAAGATGTCAAGCCAGGAAAGTTTTGCGTGATAAGTGCTTGCAGATGTTGCTGTTTTACTTCTATATTGAGCCAGACTCATCTCGAGATAAACCCTGAATTATAGTTTGCTTACATGAATTTCTCACTTTCATCATCTGGCCAAACAGTCTAAATTGGGCATCCAACATTTTTATGTTAGGTAAAAAAAAGTTTATATTGTATGTACATTTTAAAATATCTTTTGATTCTGGTTCTAGTTTTTACAGTTTTGTTTAAATGTGTACTTGTTTACAGTAAGTTATATTTAAATGCACCTGAAAAGTATAGTTTCATATTTTGCCTGAAGTAGGTTGAAATAGTTTGTGCCTGGATGCAGATATGTGGTTTAACTCATGCTGTGGCAGCAGTCCTCTGATCATTCCCTAAAGCTCTTATGTGTTTTGTTGCCTAATTCAGACCCTTTCAAAAATACAGAGCCTGCAGAATGTTTAGGAACCTGGCCGAGAGATTTCTCCCCCTTCCTCCACTATCATATCACAGTAGATTCGGTTTCAGTCAAGATGCAATATTGCCTGCACGGTTATTTATTTCACGTGGATGTCTTTCATCGTGAAGGTCCCATTAAAAAGCCTGCATTAAAAGCCCCTTTCAGTCTGGGTCTGTCTGCCATATTTGTTTCAGTGTGGAATGTCCTCCATTGACAGATCTTGTGTTTTTTGGTCGGAATCGAGCGGATTGTGCATGAGGGAGAGTGGTGGTTTATGAAATGTACCCAGAAGAGGGGGATGTGATTTGAGGCCCTCACCTCTCCTCACTTTGCAGCCAGGTTTGGGCAGCCAGCCCGGCGGTGGAGGGAGAGTTGCTCTGGATGCAAATCATAGTGACAGTTTCTGGGCCCTGCTCTGTGCCGAGCTATATGAAAATCGGCGCTGTTGCCATGGCAACAGAGCGGGGAAGGCTTTTCAAAAGGAACATCTTGTCATTTTCTTTAATCCATTGCAGCTGGAGATCGGAACACTATTATTAAATTGTAGTTGCCATGGTTACTGCCATGGGTTTGTAGCAGCAGCCATTTCAGGGCTCCTCTCCCCGCTTATCATCTGGCCTTTCGGGGGCTTTGTAATGCACTTCACCAGAAACAATGAGAAACATCAACTCTGATGTTTCCCACCTTTTGTGCTTTTGTTGGATGTGTTGGTTTATATTCACACCATTTCCTCTGTCTTTATTGTGTGTTCATGTTCATTTTGCATTAATGGATACTGTATTCTGTTGGTAGAGATGTATAATGCACTAAAAGCACCGTCAGGGTGTTTAAATGTTTTTAGATGTGTAGAATCTGTAAGGGATGTTGTAGTACAAGGATTAAAACATCTGGGCTTTTAATACTAATACAATTTTAGCTCTAAGTAACCGCAGATGTCCTGTCTTGTGTGAAGCAAGGAAATTAACTTTGCTGTTTCTTATATAAACACCAAAAACAGCAATACACCACTCCTGATGGAAAAAGTTGCTCATCAAGTACATGACTCCGTTTTCATTCTCTTTTTCTCTCTCAGGCGATTAAACAGTACCCAAGGGGAGATTCGAGTTGGCCCCAGTCACCAGGTATGTCTTCACTCTACAAATACTCAAAAACATGTTACCTAAAACCTTCTCCTGCTGTTTACAACCATGCTTATTAAAAGCTTGTTATGTGTATGTCAAATGTATATTAGGCAAATGTTTGATTGACAAGCGCAAAGACTGGTGTTTTTGTCACTTCCATATTTTACCTGACCCTCGTATTCCATTCAAGCAGATTGTTGATGGTTAATGATTTTTATGCAGAGCCGGGCTCGTATGGAATAGTGTGTTCGGAAGTTGGCTGCTCTTCGGAGGGTGTGGGATTTATTAGACACATTCAGCAGTGTTTTAGGGAAATTAGGAATGGTCATAGCGGTCTGAAATTGAAAACCAGAAAGGAAGGTCGCTGAAGAAGATGGCACATGATGAAAAAGACCAAGCACCACCAGCAATTCATGTTAGATGTTTTATAGTGTATCCTCCCGAAGATCCGTTAAGAGTTATCATGTAGAGTGAAACCAGCAGCAGGACCTCTGCCCAAGGTTTTACTAATGGCACTTTTCCACTGCATGGTACGGTCAGGTTTGGTACGACAGGGTTCGGTACAGCTCGTACACAGTGGAAAAGCTCCCAAAAGTGAACTGTACCGAGTCGTACCGTGCGGTACCATGCAGTGGAAAAGCGCCATAAGAATGACTTTAGATGACGTTTGCAGTGATAAAGCTCCACAGAGACGAGCGGTACAGGCCACCACAAATATTGATCCAATCCAAAATGGATCTTTGAGAGAACTGAGAGTTAAGAAATTACTTGAAGTTTGCTCTTTCATTGCATTTAGGGTTTTGCAGTTTTGTGGATCACATGAAGCGTCTTGTTACATCTTAACTGTGAGTTAAAATATATGGCCTGTACACATTAGGGGAAGCAGGATAATATTTAGTCACCTCATTTATACAAGTGAGGTCTTCCAGGATATTTATCACTCAGGATTGTTTGCACCCCTCCTTCGCCCTGATACATCAGAGAGATTAAATGAATTTGAAAATTGATATTTAGCACTCATCGCTAATGCTATTTTTGTTGTGACAGCAGCTGACTCTCTCATCTTTGCCAAATTAGGCCAAGCTGCCAGAGCTCCAGCCCTTTCCCTCTCCTGGAGGTCAAACAGTGACAGAGAATGAGGAGCTGGTCTGGATGCCTGGGGTCAACGACTGCGACCTGCTCATGTACCTGCGGGCAGCCAGGTAAGCCCCACATCCATCATGTTTCTTACATTTTACTCGTGTGCTACGTGTAGTTGCCAATGTCAACTTTCTCAATCTTTTGGTTGTCAGGAGCATGGCTGCATTTGCGGGGATGTGTGATGGGGGGTCAACGGAGGACGGCTGCCTCGCCGCCTCGCGGGACGACACTACACTTAATGCATTAAACACTGTAAGTTTACATGCACTGGTCAGTGCCTCACAAGACCATGAGTGAACTTTTTCTACAGAATAAAGAGTTGACATATTTTTTGTCACATTTTTCAGTTTTTTAATGAGTACTAAAATTGGTGGTAAGAAACCTCTAAAAGGGTAATCTAACATTTCGTTGCTGTCCTCATGAAACTATCTTCTCATTTCATGCTCTTTTTTTTGTTGCCATTATTATTATTTTTAGTCACCCTTTATGTTTGTCACTGGGTTTTGCAAATATCAAACCAATAAAAAGTATTTAAAAAGTGCCTGACAACATAGTATTTACTCATATTAAAAGTACAGAGTTTTTCTATTTCCTGAAAGCAGTGAATTTGGGCATCCGAGGTTTTGGAAGAACAGCTGTAATTTATTTATGAGGAAGGTTATTGGCTTCCAACTGTATATATTAATAATACCTTATGACTTTTGCCAATGATTGACAATTTAATTTATTTGTAATTGCTTTTAGCAAATTGGATTCTTTGAAATAATCTAAAAAACTAGACGGCACTGAAAGGATATTTTGGAGTTGATTTACAGTGAGCACTGGAAATGCTATAAATTCTGTCAACATTATTTACTGCTTAAACTGGCTGTATGAGGATATTTATTTTGGTTTTTTAGATAGATATCACACTATATGAAGCAGTCATGATGCTTATTACAGAGCACTCTTTTAAACAGTCTGGTAAAAGAGATGCAGTACTTTGTTTAGTACACGTTAAAACCATTATAAGTTGTACAGGTCATGTTTTGTGTCATTCAGCTACTTTTAGGAGCCAGATATGAGATAAAAATACTCCGCACTGTAAGATGTTAAATTGGAGAACAGTTTCATCGGGATCAGATGACTCATTCTAATCCTCACAATATAACACAGCTGCTGAAGAGATTTAGCCATCTCTGATCAGCCCATTTTTATAAAATGTGATCATTCAGTCCTGGTGCATTTTCTTTCACCATTACCAGTATTTATTATTGTTTAACTGTAGTTATTCAGTAAAATGCAGAGGAATTTTGGCCAGTCACATTAGTCACAGCTAAAGAAACCATAAAGTGTCAATGTCAAAACCATAAAAAGGTCCAGGCATAGCTCAGGCAGCGGAGTGCTTTAACAGAGACCACAAGGCTTCAGGAGCCATTTTCTATAACTAAGCTTTGTGCAGTGAAGCTCTTGAGGAAAAATATTTTGCAGGACTCAAACTGAGATTATTTGGTCGATTTTGAGGCTTGAATGTCTTTCTGGTTTTGTTCATGAATTTTTTGCTTCAAAGTAGCTTGTATTTCCCAAGCGCAATATACTTTGCTGACTGTACCTGCAATCATTATATCTCACATGAAGACATTCTGCACATAGAAAATTCTTCCACTCCAACTTCTAAGTACTGCCAATAAAACCCAATCTGTCCTGTCCAATTAAACGACCAGTTCCAAAGAGACACGATAAAGTAAGATGTTCAAGGCAGGCTTCATGGGTAATTGTCAACGATGAAAAGATCCCCTGGTTTTTAACTCCCATTTTTTCACCATCTCAGCAGGCACCACAGGCTGTGGCTCTATGAGCGCCGCTGAGCCTCGTGAAGGACAGGGCCACCAGGGGCTATCAAAACATGCTTGTAAATTGGTGTTGAAGAGCTCCTCGTGATGTTTGAGATGGGAGATGTCTGAACAAGAGGGGTGTAATTCATAGCTATATTAATGTGTGGTGAACTTTGACAGCTGAGCTTTTGTAAAGCTGAAGTTATCAGCGCCCCAGCTGGTCAAGTTACTGTACAAGTACCAGTGGCCACGGCCTTGAGGAATAGCTAGATATGCTAATGCCATCCTAGAAAAACAGACGACCTGTGAGTTATCGAACTGATTTTTCCCTTTGTCTTCGGTAACCTTACAAAAAGCACAGATAGGGAGAAAAATCAGCAAACGCATTTGACAAATGAACCTGAAATGCAGTAAACATGACATTTCAGTTCTGAGGAGGGATAAGCTGAGAATTAATGTGACCAGCGGTTCACCATTTCCTGACCTTTTTCTGCTCATCTGCAATTCCGATGTGTTCAGACTGACTCGTGCCTCAGTCAGGTACTTGCTTGCCTTTGACAAGCTGCTTTGTTGTAGCCATGTTTGCAATGATTGTTGAGGTTGAATTGCGTGTTAAGCATCCAATGAGAAGTCAGATCTGAAATGTCTCTAGCGTGGAGGTGCGGGAAGAAGGATTTAACACTTCGCTTCAGCCAGATGTTATGAGGATTATAGATGAATGAAGTTCTGTACTCAAATATGTTAATAAACAAGACTCATATCTGAAATGTGAAGCTTTTGAATAGTGATTGACGTTAGTTTGTGACAGAATAGCTTGTTGTTAAGCGCTAGTATAATAAGGAGCTTGTCTGGATGAGGAGCTGGTGTTTTTGGTGTCATCATCTGGAAGTTTGCGTGGCTGTTTTTTGCCAGTATATTATTTGAGGTTATTTCAGTTCACACTGCCTGCTCAATACTTAATGGCTTTCAGATTTCCAGCCCAGCTGTCCAAACTCACCCTATTTGACACATTTATGGGGAGATATTCAAGCTGTCCTTACACTAGGGAAAAATGAGCCAACTTGTAAAGTCTGAATTTTAATTGTATTAGAAATTAATAGAAATATAAAACATAGATTCACACTTTGTTTGGTCTAATAAGTTCATGCAAATAGCTAATTCCTTTTTATTTGAATCACTTTCTTTTTATCGTAATGCTTTCATGCTGCAGTTCATGACTGGCATTGATTCAAATCTTCTTTTTTTTGCACAGCTTCATGAGAGCAGCTACGATGCCGGAAAAGCCCTGCAGCGGCTGGTGAAGAAACCAGTGCCCAAGCTCATCGAGAAGTGCTGGTCAGATGATGAAGTGGTGAGTGAAGGAGTTAACTTTGTTTTTGTGAAAAATGGGCCATAATCCCTCGCGTTTCTGGCTCTTTAATGTCCAGTCAGTGAAAAGCACGAGAGCACCAACTCCTCCAGCAGAACAGGGCAGCTGCATCCTGTTTATGGCCTGTGGGATAAATCTTCTCTTTGAGGGATAGAAAGAATGAACAAGCAAAGGACAGGAAACAAAGTCTTGGTCGGGTTGTGTTAGCGTTAGGAATTAAATTTCATCTGGGAGGCTGAAAGCTGTGTGTTGCAAACAATAGTTGAAAGACTTACAGTGCCGATAACTGCATAATAAGCGACTTGTACATGTACCTTTAAACAATCATCAAAGGAATTGACGTAAGGCCATGAAGGCCAGTTTAAAAGCCCTGGGCAAACATTTACTTGTATAAGACGTTATAACATGTTTTTCATAATACACACCCAGTGCACACATCGTCCTTAAATTAACTCTGTTTCTTTAACCGAGTGCACTGTTGTTTTGTAATACAATTGAAGAGTGTAACAGTCTAAGATGAATAATAGACACGCTGAATAGATACCACATGAGGACAGGTCTCTGTTACACCGCTGTTTGTGTTTTTCTCTGTGACGTGTACGCACCCAGAAGGATGTAGTCTTAAGGCGCCCCCTCCTCCCCGTCTGTAACCCAGCTAGGCCACCGCAGCACCATCAAGGACACCACTCCCCCTGATCCGATTTCAAGTTGTGCTTTCGCAGCCCTGAAGCCTTGAGGGACAGGTGTAAATGGACCCCTGACCTTGGATGCCCGCACCGGCCCCGCTGCTCCTCATTTATTTATCATCTCTCGCTTTCTTTCCTCCGACCGCTCGCAGGTCCGCGGCCTCATTATTCCTGCACTTTTTCCATTGCTCCTTTTTGAAATGTGAATAAAAGTGACAACGACTGTCACAGAAATGACAGAATCATCCTCAGTTCAGGGTCACTTGTCACCCGTCTGCCTCGGCTGCTCGACACCCTTCAGTGCCTCTTTCCTCAAGTAGCCTGCAGCTGTTTGAGCCGCAGAAAGAGTGTGCCATTTTATTCCTTCCCCTGAGCTCGGCTCGTGATTTCTTTTATATACTGTTGTAAAATGTAATATGTTTTGTCATATTTAACACGCAGTCATATTATAAGACAGTAAATCAGTATATAAGAACAGAATAATGCAGATTAAGAAATATTTCTTGATAGTGGGCTATGTTTTAACAAGCTTACAATGCCCAAAAATGCTGTCTAGGTAGGCAACTCGCGTAGCCAGAGAGATAGAGAGAGCAATGAGTGTTGTATTTCACTGTGTCTGAAATATGACCACAGTAAAGGTTGCTATCTGCTCTACGGCCCTCCTGCGTATTATCTCTGGCCTGTCACAGACTGATGAATGACGGCGTGAAGCTCCTGATAGCTGAAGTGCCGTGTGCAGCAGCGGGCGACCTGGCAAGACTGCAGCCCCCCAGTGGCAAGCAAAGAAGCCTGCATGTTACCTCCAGCCAAACACCTCCCTGCTCTTTATTATTTTTCCCAGTGCATTGAAATAAAAGGAGGTGGGTCTACGGAGCAAAGAAGAATGTATAACACCTCCCCTAGTATAGAGCCAGTCTCTTTCCTGTGGACGGCGCAACCGGCCGCCCAGCCTGCAAATAACTCTGTTGTTATATTTTCTCCGCTGGGCTATTTCAGGGTTATTGTGTTTAATCGGTGCCTAGATTAACAAGACTGCTTTATAGTCGTGTGAGTCGAGCAGGCAGGAAGGGTGTGTTGGAGATTTCCTGTCACCTTTGGTTTTACACAGTACAAGAAAAGCTGCGGTTTCGGCGAATCGATGCGTATTTATAGACCAAGCGCTACGCAAACATATAGAAAGATTTCCGAGCATGTGCTCACATTAATATTGCTGTGCTACGATGTCTAGCCTTTTGATAGTTTGTATTTTTCTGTTGTGGTTTTGATGTTATGCAAGGTTTAAATGGACAGGATGTGGGCTGGCTCTCATCTCTTTTTGTGGTTTCTTTGTGTGCGAGACATCATATTTGCGAACATATCAGCGACTGTAATTTTATAACGCCCCTCCCTTTTGCTCATAGCTGGTCGGCCACGACGAAAGGCCAAGCACACTGATTTCATAAGACCCCCGTGTGTTTGTACCACAGAGCTAAATGTTAGGCATTCCTGGTATTTGAAGACGGCCAGTTCTCTGAATGCCTGCGTGTGCGTTTGTGTTGAACACACTAAGTGTGTTTTGCGCGGAGTGGCCTGACACCATCTGTTTGTACATGCTTCAATGATCTTAACCAGTTTTACAGCTTTTAACAATTATGATTTAAGCAGGAAGTGCGCATGCATCACAATAGCCTTTTCAGCTTTATTCCCTTCTCCCCTCTCTCTGTTACAATAGCTTACTGTCGAGAGAGAAAGAGAGAGCAAAACCAGTGCGCTGGAACAATTTTTGACAGAAAAGAAGCCTGTTGTTTCGGCAGAGCGGGCGGCTGGTGACTTGGTAGCGTTCGCCTCCCCCTCTCACCCCTCCTCCACTCGCCTCTCACTCTCCCCCCTCTTCCGTCCCTCCCCTCATCTGCCATGTTGCCTAGCAACGGAGGGCCGGCGCAATCGTAGCAGAGGCAATGCAATTCAGGGAGCAGATTGGTGGATGATTTATTAGTCGCGCTCAGAAAGCAGTGAGCCCAGGCAGCTGAAATGGAGCCTTAAAGTGGAGCCGACATGCAGAGCGGAGCGAGCGCGAACCAGACGTAGCCGCCTGCCCGCAGTGCACTGTAAATATTACAGTAGCCGAAACGTAATTAGGGTGACATAATCAGGCCGCTCTGGCAGGTGTAATTGATTTTTGTCCTGCCGGTCGTGTTTGTAGACCTCATAATGAAGACGGGCTCTGATCCCGATGCAAGTTAATGTGTTAAACAAAATGCGCGGGTGCGGACCTTAGACCTGTGGTCATTGGGCTAAAGATTCATTAACACATTGTCTGTGTTGGCCGTTTTATTTCCCTAAATTTGCTTCGCAAGAGACTATTTTCAGATTTTGTGCCAGGTCCGATTTGCCTGTATATCTTCAGTACTGCACAAGTTACAATGTTAAAAAGCATTCAGAAAAAGAATTGTAATATTTAGAAAGTCTGATGTGGCTCATTTCTAACAGTGTGGTCACAGATATATTTTTAACACCATCTAACACTCGTTTTGTACATTGCACCACCTACTGGTTAATCATCCGCCTCTTTATCAAAGCGGATGAAACGTACCATCTGTGGTCTTTTTTTCAAATGCCTTCCGGTTATATTAAAGTATCTTGACCCATCTGATGTTTTCATTTACAAAAGCCTCATGGAAGTGATCTTTAAAAAGCAACTCGGGTTTTTATTATGCTCAAACATCTCATTACAAGTTTTAGGAGCGCTTTGAGGCAAGTAATCCTCACTGCCTGCCTCACCACAGATTTTTCTTTTAAAGGCCATGTGTAAACAGTTCCCAGGTTACATAACTGTTGCATACAGTATCCATTTGAGAAGTTGGCTGAGAATGCTGGAGAAACTCCATGCCTGGTTTTCAAGACGACTCGTGTCTTTTAACCACGTCTGAGACCTTGCTCCACAAAGCTATCCTCTGCTCGCTGTCTCCCTGGTGTGGACGTTTGCAGTTTACGGTTTCATTAAATGTATTCACGGTGCAGTTCCCTTGTAAAAGCCACTAGGAGGAGGGGAATTTAAGTAATGAGAAGCACAGGCTCGTGTGTGTGGTACATGCGTGCACATAGAGGCATGTGTGGTGGAGCTGGCGTGTTCTGCCACGCAGTGCTAAACTCCACTCCAGGTTTTCCAGCCCACCGCAGACCAGAGGCTCTCTAGCAGAAAGATCACATGTAAAGCCTTCCCCTTTGTAGTGGAGGAGCAGAGAGTGACAAGCTATCTCTTGCTCGTAAAAAACACGACGTACCTTTGGCGACTCTGTGGATTTGCACCTCGTTTTTTTTTGTACAACCTACGCGTGGACGTAGAGATTTCTATCGTGTGCTGTGGACTTTCGCTGGGTTTTAAAACAGTTTGCTGTTGAGGACCGTTTAGTGAGATTACTGTGGAGCGGGGGCTCGCGCTGGAACAAGAAAGTAAATCTGCTGCTTGTCTGCTTCGCTGGTTATGAATGTTTCTGCCTCTGCTTTTTATTGCTCACAGCTACACAGACTCCTTTTGTATTACAGCGGTCTGTGTAAACACATTTTATTTTGGGAGTTAACTCTTTGGTTTGTGTTGTTAAAGTTATTTTCTCATGTTTTTATTTGGTGAATGGTTTGTTTAAATGTACATGTTTGTTGTTGAAAAAATCAATAGCGTACAGATTATTTGAACGTTGTTAGTTTAAGTTGTTTATTTGCATTACTCTATGTAAGCAGATGATTTTGTAATTCTCGTACTTTGCACAGGAATGAGGCAGTTGTTTGAAGTGCAAGTGTGCGATTGTTGTGAATCTTTGTAACTTACTGAAGTTAGGTTTTAGCTTTGAACTTGTGGGTTGTTCGAGTCTCATATGCATATCACAGAACTTTCACTAAAATATCAAGACAAGCTGCCATTGCGTTTATTCTTGGCTTCTGTTCATTCCTGCTTTTGTTGTCATTTCCCGTCATTTTTTCACCGTAGAAAAGCTGTGCTGGTGTTTAGAAGTGTAACCAACATGAGCAGAGATTTTCAGATTAAAATCAAAACATTGTTTTCTTGCGGTTTTGTTGTGTGTACTGTAGTGCCATGCATGCAAAGTGTCACACAGTATAAATATTACCTTTGTGTTTTTTTTCCACAACAGAAACGATTTATAAAGGGTCTAAGGCAGTACGGGAAGAACTTTTTCCGGATTCGGAAAGAATTGCTCCCTAACAAGGAGACGGTAAGTAATTTTTTTTGCTCTTGAAGCTATTTGTCTTTTACTGGAACAGGGATATTTATTTTTACTGTGGTCTGTTTTGAGGCTGAAGTTACATTTCAGTGGTTTTGAAAATGCGGAAGGTAAAAAAAGGTTTAAAAGCCATAGCTCACATGTGGACTTGAGTGCATGAATATTAGATTTAACTAAGCGTGTTAGGTGCTTGGATTAGGGCCCTGAGACATGATGTGTTTAGTCAAAACAGAGCCATGACTGTTTATATAACATTATGCAAAATTTGGAATACAGCTACACACCTGATTACTGAATGCTTGGGCACAAGAATAACAAACTTGTTTTATTGTATAAACAATAAAATAATATTTTAGGAATGAAATGTTTAACATGTGTAACTAAACCAATTTCAAGCTTTAAATTATATTTGTATTTTTTGGTAACCAAATTTTTTGTGCTCATTTTTAAAAACAGTTATATGTATGTAATGTGTTTTATTTAAAAGTTTTTACTGAGCACTTTATATTTCAAATGCTTGTGAGTTTGCATTTCAGAATATTAGTTTAACTATACCTCTTTAAACTTATTTATTTTTATTTATTTATAAGTAAAAGTATAATAGTTAATAGGGAGCTTACACACAGCTGTAAGTATAAGCTTAACTGGAATCTATTACTCCATTGTGAAAAGAAATCTCAAATATTTTGTAAGAATACAAATTCTCTGTTCAAATTATCATATTTTGATGTGCCTTGAGTTTAGTATTTTACTCCTTTTGTTTTTTTCTTGACATCTTGTGCTTTATTTCAAAATTGAATTTCACCAGTGTAATGTTTTCTTATTGCCTGATATTGGAAATGAGCTAGCAGTCTGCTTAAATACCTTTTCACACTGTAGCACAAGCTAAAACATAAGCAAAACCTTAAGTTGCAAAACAAATCAGTTATTTTAATATTTTCCTTTAACATGCTTGTGTCATTCTTAATATGCCTTGCATACCAGACATGGTTTTAAACAGTGTTTTGTCAAAGGTCTGATGTTTGCTTTGCTGTCCTCATTGCTCTGTCAGGTAAACACAAGCACTGGTTTATAGATCGGTTATGAAGTGTGTGTTTTATGGTGTATTGACCACGCTCAATAATTCGTCAATAAAGAAAATCCCAGCTAGCAAATGAGAAGCCGTGTTAACATCTGTCAGATTTAATTTCATGCTGAGCAGCACGTATTCTGCCTACCATCAGCCTCAACTTTTAAATGAGCACATTTTAATTATTAGTACTGTATGAACCCTGTACATGAAACAACAAAGGAGAATTCAGCACAAATAATCATTAACTCTGGAGTGAGTACACACCTAAATACCTGTTTGACAAGTGGAGTGTTTAACTTTAGTCACTTGAGTTCAAATGTAACTCGTTGGTTTTATTTGTAATTGTGACAGAGGCATTGTTTTATTTTTTTGTAGACAAATCCTGTATCCATATGCTTTTGCACAGTTGCAACATTTCATGCAGGTCATGTTTTATTCTAGTCTATAGCATTTGTTTTCTTATTTGTCTCACACAATTATTTTCATCATTTTTCTGTAACATCTTGAAATGTAGTGTGCAATCCAGAATAGCTCAGTAGATAGATCAGTAAATGTGCATTAATTCATGTAGTTTACAGACTGCCCTCTTAATATTAGGCAGAATGAGGAAAGGCGGAAGCACAGCGGTGTTGATGAAGGGCAGAGTTGAAGGGTTATTTCAGTATACACTATGAAAAGCAAGTGTTCTCGTGTAACTAAAAAGCCCCACTTTGCCTAAGATTGAAGTCGCTTTTGTGCTGGAAGCCGGCTCTCCGTGCAAGTGCCAGTCAATGCCCTAAGGAAAGCTTGATTTATTTTCTCTACAAGCCTTCTGCGCTTTTTCTTTTTTGTACTGCTGCGAGATTTTGTAACGGAGTAACTGATTTTTTTATTCCATTTTCTTTTTAACTCTCAAACCTGCATTGGGAAAGATTTCTGGTCACCACGCTTTAGTGTGCATTTCATCCAGGGTCGTTCTGTCTTTGATATGTCAGTAGCGTTAAGTTACCGGCATGTTTTTTAAGCTCTCCGGCTCATGGCCAGAGCTGTGGAGTGTGATACAGTGCAGCTTTCTGCCTCTCCCTATTTTTTCCCCTCAGCTCTTATTAGCTGAGTTTCTCGGTGCCAAGGCTAAGAACCCACTGCTGTGCAAACACACCAGGCCTGACTAGCTCTCTGGAATGCTTTATATGAAGGCAAATAAAAGAGGAAGCTGGGGAAGTGGGTGTGTCGTCTTGCTGTCTGTGCTCTTTTTCGCTGCCACCATTTCCTCCACTTGAAAGACAGCGTCATGGAATCATTCGGTGCAAGAAACCTTCCCAAACAAACTCGGATCTACAGATCGCAGATAACAGTGTTTACCTTTTTATGGCTTTACGGTTCTGTCTGTGTGCTGTTTTGGAAGGGTTCTCTGTAGATGACCGTAAGAGTAGAGAAATCTTGTTTATCGATGATGTGTTTTGATTGTTACTTGCAGATCAGCAATGTAATCACATTTAAACTAGAAAAACCCGACAGGTTTATCAGGTATTGTATCATCATGAAGTGTTTATTTTGCGATGGTGACTGACTATCCTGCTTATCATATGGCTAATTGTCCAACACGTAAATAAACATGAATTTAACTTAACTAATTTAACTTAAAATAGATTATTCTTCGAGTGCTTCCAGGTGCTTTTTATATTAAAAAGGTGCACTGGGCAAACGCTGGTATATTTAAAAATTGTGGTCTGTGGCTTTAACCATTTGGAAATTTGCCTCTGCCTTTTAATTTACATTTACATTTACATTTATGCATTTGGCAGACGCTTTTATCCAAAGCGACTTACATTGTACTATACATTTGTACATTTTGTATAGTAAGCAAGTGGGGGTTAGGTGCCTTGCTTAAGGGCACCTCAGCCGTTACCCGCCAGACCTGAGAATCGAACCAGCAACCTTCTGGTCATGAGTCCAACTCTCTAACCACTGGGCCACGACTGCCCACAATTTTAATGCCAGGTAGACCCTCGGTGTCAGTGTCAGGGGGCACAGACTTGCTGGTCCCGTTTCAGAGCTTGATTGTTAAGTTGCACCTGCAGGAAGAAAGCAACAGAGAGGAAAATAAAATGTTTAAAGAGAAGCCTGTACTGCAGGGGGAGATTTACAGAGGACATTTTCCGTTACGTTGGAAAAACAGCCTTTACCATAAGGCAGCCATTCTGTAATCCAGTTGTATCACCGGTGTTGCGGAGAGGTGAAGATCCAATTGTGTGAGGAGGCAGTCCTTGCCCTCGGGCCCTGTAATTTTCAAGCTAAGATGGCCAAGATGATAGAAATGTTCTCGGCACAACCTTGTAGCAGATGTTTGCCCTGGTGCGATCTGTATAAATGTCAAATTGAATTCATTGCAAAGACGTTAGCCCCACAGCCAGTGCCCTAGAGAGGCGCTAGTGTGATTAGATGTATTCGGGGCCGGGCATTAATTAAAATGGCCAAAACTGGCGGCGTGCTCACTTTCCAGCAGCTGTCCCAGCTTGATAAAATAGTCTGCTTGTTTTTGGTAAATGATGTTTATGGAAACATTGGAAATGTTGCCCGTTCTTAGGCTTTTTTACGGTTTAGACTCCCATTCAATAGGCTGTGCAAATAAACAAACAATAATATTTTACCGTTGTGTGTGTGTACCGTGCGCGTTCCCTGTGTTTTGGGTCTGGCTGTCTGAACAAAGCTGTAGCTGTACAACTTGATCTTTCGGATTAAAGAGATCGACCCCCTTCAAAAAGCCTCGCTGCGGCATACGTTCGCCTCCGACGGCTAAAAGTGCTTACAGCAGGGAAACACAACTGCTGATTCCTCTGCTTGTGCCTTGTTGACCTGCGAGAGCACGGCTCGTTCTTTCTATTCCAACAGAGAGCGGCGGCGGCGCAGCGGGGATCTGCTGTCTATTTAACATCCTTTTACACCCTCCTCTATCAGCCAAGGCCATTGTAGCGTACATTTTTCTCTCCCATTTGCCTGATTTAACCACAAGGTTGGCCAATTGTGTTTGAATGGTGGCAGGTTTTGCAGCGTGGTACTTTGCGTTAAGGCAAGGTTACGCTAATAGACGGCTGCTTTTAATGCGATTTCCATATATTTTCTTAGACCGTATAACCCAGCATATATTTTGACTGTCAATAAGAATTAAAATTGGTTCAATTTAAATAATGAAGAGCTATTGAATGAAATGTTATCTATAGTGTTATCTAGGGTTTTTTTTTGCTTGTTTACATCTCATAGTTTGTAATATTTTTTTTATAATTTAATGCCATTGCATATGCCAGCACAAGCATGATGTGCTTCCGCTGTAACAGTTTTATACAAATTGCAACTTTAAAGTGATTGAAGTCAGATTCATTTGTTTTTAAAGCACTGCCACTATTCTGCCATTTCAATGTTTAGTGTTCATGATTGTATCTTATGTATAAATACTCTGTGTTGGGTGAACCGAAGCCAGTATTATTATACAGGGGTTTTCCAGTACTGTTTACTTCAGTCCTGACTCTTTAGTCAATGTAAAAAATTATGGGCTGTGGAGTTGTCAAAACTTTTAGTAACTTTTTCTGCTATCATGGCTTTAATTCCTGTAGCTAGTAGCTAAGTGGTTAGAGCGTGGAGCTAGCAACGCCAAGGTCATGGGTTCGATCTCATGGATTGCACGTACTTAGAAACAAATGTATAGTATAATGCAATGTAAGTCGCTTTGGATAATAACGTCTGACAAATGCATAAATATAAATTTCACTCTGCTGTTACCTCCAAGCCTTCCACCCACCCCACATGTACACAGGGACAGTCGGTCCCATGAAAGCACACCGGCCAACTCATCAAATTAATGTTTACAGCTGCACATCGCTTGTTTGCACCTAGTGACCAAATGTTCTTGTGGTAAAAACATTGTTTAACCAAGCAAACACTCTTGAGGATTTCTTCAGACAGGGTTTTCTGACTCGTTCTCTCTCCCCCGCGCTGCCCTCCCTTGCATTCTCTGCCGCTATCCTTCCCTTATATTTGCCAGCTACAGCCTTAACCGTTTGGCTCGCTGTCAAAGCAGGGGCCTTTTGTGGCTTCGTCACAAATCTGCCAGGAAAAACAGAAACCATCTGTTCAAGTCCAGGCCTGAGTGTTGATGAGTGTATAAATGCAGGAGTTTAGGCCCCACAAACGTCCTACACGCAGACACACGACTAGAAAGTTCACAAAGGACTCTCCCGAAGACTTTCTCCCTGATGGTCCTCCGTAATTTCATCCTAATTGCAACAAAAGGAAGCAAAATCTGTTGTAAATTACGCAGCCATGTACGTACACGCCCACGTTACTTAGCATTGACAGGTTCTTGAGGCGAAATCGGGTGGAAAAGCATTTCCCCGTGCCACGATAGAAGGTAAGCCCCTTCCTTGTCAGATAATCCACCCTCTAGAAATAAACTGCAGATGGAAGCATTTTGAAACGTCTCATAATTCCAAGCTTACGTTGTCGTATCTTTTTCTCCCTGGCACACACACTCGTCTTTTCTGCTGGCTAATGGAGGAAATTCCACACACGCGCGGAGCTTTACGCATTTATCCTGGCTCTAGGGGGACAAGCTATTTCTGAAAATGTATGTGTTTTAGTTAAGAGTATTTTTACGCGGTACAAAAATCTAAGTGGGAGAGTTTATCACGTAAAATGGTGGAAATGCAGCCTAGCTTGCAACATAAATCGTTGTGTTTGTTTTCTAATTTGCCTTTTTTTTTCTTATACTAGCAGAATGTTTTCCATTCTACTGCATAAAACAGAATAAAAGTCTTATCCGTTTAGTATACTACAAAACACAATGTGAAAATCTGACATTTTAAAGCCTGAAAGGTATTGAGCAAAACCCTTGTTTTGCCTCAAACAAATCTACCTTGACACAAACCCTGGCTTTGTTATTCATGCTGTCAGTCTTAGTATTTGACTCGCTATGTGCATCCAGCTTCACAGACCTCAGAAAACAGGAACTCATGGGACACATTTCTTCCCCCACATGTCATCTTTTATTTTGCTTCACAGTAGGACATCTCCCTATATAAAAGACTAATAGCGTCTTCCGTACCCGTCCTACATCTCCGTGCAGCACCTTGAAAAGTATTGCTTTTTTTATCTCCAGTGCACAAACCATTCTCGTCAAAAAGAATGGGCAGCGCTGGAACGGGTGAGGGATGAAGAACTTAGCGCAGCCCTTCCACACTTCTAATCAAATCATATTTCCTCTACCCGAGCCTGAAAAGGGATTTTTCTATAGCTCTCCCTCGCCCAGTTATTTCCCGAGGAAATTTGTCATCATCACAGATGATCCTCTCAAAACATTTCATCACTCTTTTGATCCTCGTTCCCACTCCTCTACATACTGCACCAGCAGATTGCATTAAACGTCACAGCGCTATCGCCGGCCCGTGGATGTCGGCTCTTCCCAAACCTTGACACCTGTCTTGATAGCATGTGGACTAAATTACTTTTGAATGGCCACAGCGATTCTTTTCCCACGTTATTAAGCCCAGTCTAAATGAAACTTCAGTCTGGCTTTCCTCTAGGATGTTTAAGAACTATGAAGTGCTCTGGTAAAATGGTCGAGGGCTAAAATGACCTTTTCTTTTTATCTCCGGTAGCATAAAGTTGAGGTTTCATGCTTCAAAGCTCACATCAAATGGAGAGGGAAAATAATAAGCATCAGGGCAACTATGAGGAAGGGGCGGACGGGTGGCGATATAGCGAACAGTCATTAGGCTGTGAAGAAAGCCAGCCTGCTGTCCTGCTGAATAGTTTTGATCTGCACATTTCAATTAAATTTCACATCAGGACTCCTGCCATCCTTTGGCCTGCACCTGCGCCCTGGCCGACGCCGCCAACAGCCTTTTACTCGGGCCGTTCGCCATAACACGTTTCATGTAAATAACCCACAGGAGCAGAGCTTGTTGTTATTCTAAAGAGTTATCGGAAGGCATTTACTCTTAGGTGTTTTCAAATAAGAGTAGAAATAGTGGCGCTTTTAAAGCGTGCCAAGAAACAGAGGTGGCTGGAAAACTAAGTTAAACGTGATTTGTCAGCCTTGTGTTCCTCATTTGGCAAGCGTTTATACCACCCACAAGTAATTGATGTAATTGCGATAATTGATATTCTTTGTACGTGCGTCCATTGGGCCGCTTAAAGTGGGAGCTGTTCGGCGTGTTGTGCTGCTGATCGGTAAATTCAGCTCTGATGCATCTGGAAGCATTTAGTGAATTCTGTGCATCTCCTTTACCCACAGTCCAAGTGTGCTTTGTCTTGTATTTTCACTTTTATTTTTTTTCTCCAATGGTTAGAGCATATTTCAGTCCAAAAATAATTTTTATAGCTATACAGTGGATTTAAATATTAAAGCGTAAGGCATTAAGGTTTGTATGCCTTCCAAAGTAAAGTGATGCTGTACCTTGATGGCTGGTGAATAAGTGGCAGGCAAAGCCTTTAAGAAGCTGTAAGTGCCAGACTTATCTTGTGCGTTTATCCATGTCAGACATGGTAGCTTAGCAGACCAGCTTGACTTTTATAGCTTTTCTTTCAAGCCTGATTTAATGTACATGTATTTCATATACATGCGTTAAATGCATGCATCTAAAACGTTTGTATGTAAAATTCACTCAAGCAATAAAATTGTCTATGAATAGTGATTCAAAGATTTGTCCCTGCCAAGAACAGTTTCAAGTGTTTGCCGTAAAGCTGTTAATGTGCTGGGTAGAGCAATGTTTTAATGACCAATTGATGTCAAGAAAAACAGCCGAAGCAAAGAGAGAAATCGATCAATACGCATTAAAGACACCCAAGCCCCATTTGGCCCAAGTGTAACAGACCCTGTCAAACCCCATGACTGTCCTGTTCACGCAATCCCAGCACCATTAAAACATTAAAGCATGTTAAAAGCTCTGCCATTGACACGCAGACCTCTCTAGTGCAAAACCAGACAAAACTGTGAAAGGTACAGGGTAGAAACAAGAGGAACTGTTGCATAATTGCTTCCCCACCAGACAACAGTTTTAAGGCATGTATATTATTTTGAGCGTTGCCGGAAAGCGACAGTTAATTTGCACAGGCTGCCTCAGCAAAGCGTCTTGTGATCCGTGATTGCATGTGTTAATGTTTCAGTAGGGTATTGATTTCCTGGCTGGCTTTTGTGCTCGGGATTTATATGCCTTACTCCCTGGCAAGCGCGCCCTCTGAATGTTTGATTAAAGTTCAATTGACTCTTCTAGCGCAGGAGCTTGGAGCCATTTCACTCCCTATTTGTAGCGCCAAAGCTCTCCCTGACATGTTCTTTTGTTTCCATTCAAGCGTCTGCCACCCAGGCAGCCACCAATGTACTGATCCTAATATCCCAGCATTCAGAGAGCTTCACCGCCTAATCCTGGGACAGACACGGCCGCAGCACAACAAGCCGGCGTGCTGGTAATCCCGGCATGGAGTCTTTGTCCGGGACTGTGCACTCCCACGCTGAGTCATCTAGCTCCCCACTCGATCGCTATCTGTCGTAAAAACTAAACCAGTTTTATTACCAGTCTCCTGAAAAACCATTGGTGTTGCTGCGCTTATCAGTTTGAAGTATCACATTTGAAGTCTTGTTATTTATTTAGTACGACTATCAAAACAAAATTTGGTTGTGTACTACAGTTCAATTCTTATCATCAGATTAAACACCAAACATCTTTTTTTCCCACAGCAGTGTTTAAAAGCTATGACTACACTTGTCTTACAAGATGTTCTCATGTTTTCTCTCTCACAGGGGGAGTTGATCACCTTTTACTATTATTGGAAGAAAACCCCAGAGGCTGCGAGCTGCAGAGCCCACCGCAGGCATCGCAGACAGCCCGTCTTCCGTCGGATCAAGACCCGAACCGCCTCCACCCCCGTCAACACTCCCTCCCGCCCGCCTTCCAGCGAGTTCCGTAAGTGCAATCTGCGCGTTTTCCCCAAAGATAGTGAACAGACTCTGTCACAGCTAAACATGACATCTCTGAAACTCCCAGGACTAATATGGCTTTCCAGAGCACATATCCCCCTCTGTGATTCTTCCAAGTAAACGGCTGAAATCTCATATCCGATAAGAGACCGAACAGGAGGGATTGGCCTAATTATGTGTACTGTACTTGTCTCCTCAAAGCACTACTGATAATGTATTAATAAGTGCAGCAGGCTTCTGTTATGTCTTACTGATATAGTTGTGTTACAGGCTGTAGACGTGAAATTATGTTGCTTTAATAACCAGTGTGTGTTTCTTATCCAGTGGACTTGAGTTCGGCCAGTGAAGATGACTTTGACAGTGAGGACAGCGAGCAGGAACTGAAGGGCTACGCCTGCCGCCACTGTTTCACTACCAGTGAGGGTTTTTTTTATGCTTACATTTTTAATTTTGATAATCTAAGGGCTTTGGTAGCTTTTGTAAGGATTGTCTGAAAATCTATTATTTGGGAAGAAGCACAGAAATACTTTTATTAGACTGCGAAGACTTAAGAAATGTAAAATCTTCAGAAGACTTTCAGTAAGGATGAGAGATACACAAGGTGAAAAAACAATTGTTTATAGACGGTTTCAAAGCAGCAACCAAAACATACGTTACTGCGTATGCACGCTTTTGTGGTACAAACTTAGCTTCTGGTACACATCTACAAAGAATAGAGTCCCAACAGATTGTTTCTGATAAGAAAAGTTCTACAGTAATTTTCTGCAGAAGTAAATTACATCAGCTAGCAAGTTAAAAGTTAGTCTAGTCTATTTTGGGTTACCAGTAGAAAAACCATTACTTGGTTAAACTTAATTGCGACAAAGTTCCGACAAACACAACCTATTCAGCAATTTGTTTATGTAATACAATTATTACACAATAAAATATAAATAAAATATATAGTTATATTATTAGCCACTAGCCGGACAGATCAACAATTACAGACCGGAAGTTAACTTTGGTCCAGGCACGTACGTCCAATTTAACCGTCTATAGGCCAGATTGCTCTAAAGCTATAAGAAAAAAGTACAATTTTTGAATTGGTGGCAGCTCAGCGGTTTTGAGCATGAGATCATTCAACCATTAAGAAAATGTTACAGTTTTTCTCTAAATGGCTCAATGGACTTCCGTAGACTCCAAGCCAGAATGTAGAATAATAAAACAAACAAATAAAATTTGTAGGCACCATCAGTGCTTGTTTAGATCATAAAGACGAGTTCTTCTACAGTCTTCCATTTGGCATGCTCAAGATATTAACCTGTTACAATAATATCATGAGACCGATGAAAACTACAGTGTTCTCCTTTTAGAAAACTTGAATAAGCCCCTCTGCAAGCCTGTAATTACTCCCAGTGTGTGAGAGCGCTACTGTTCATCCTGTCCCTCCTCTAGCAGATGGACACCAGAGCATGTCATTTCTAATTTGATCCAGTCTGACAGTTACTCATTTGTTTTTTGCTTCATTACGTCCTCTGATCTGTTGGAAGCAGTTTGATACTCACATCTGATATGAGCCAAGCCTCAATATTGACAAGTAGCTTACTTAGTGATTGACTAAGTGATTGCTTACTTAGACGAATCGCTTGCTGTTTTCCTCAATTGTAAGTCGCTTTGGATAAAAGCGTCTGCCAAATGAATAAATGTAAATGTAAGTAAATAGTGTTGTGAGTGAGCTTACTGCGTCCCCGATGTGCGAATTTAGGACCCATGGCTAGTCCTAGATCACTTTCTGTTGACCTCTGTGTTACTGTAACGTTTAATCAGTTGAACCTAAATTGTGTTTACAGCCTCCAAGGACTGGCACCACGGAGGTCGCGAGAACATCCTGCTGTGCACGGACTGCCGGATCCATTTTAAGAAGTACGGAGAACTGCCCCCCATCGAGAAGCCTGTAGACCCTCCACCGTTTATGTTCAAACCCGTCAAAGAGGAAGACGATGGACTCAGTGGGAAGCATAGCATGAGGACTCGACGGAACCGCGGCTCGGTATGTTTTTGTAATTTTGATCACGATTACACTCTGTATTATAAATCAAATGTTTTGCAGCGTTAGCCATTTGTTACATAAAATCTTTTCTCGTTTGTTTCAGATGTCAACGCTACGAAGTGGCCGCAAGAAGCAAACCGGCAGCCCAGATGGCAGAGCCTCACCAACCAATGAGGATCTGCGGTCCAGCGGACGTACCTCACCTAGTGCAGCCAGCACCTCCAGCACAGACAGCAAGACTGACTCCTTGAAGAAACCCAGCAAGGTATGATTCATTCCAACAGCTCGCACAACTCAATACACAGACAAGCGCATCAAAGAGAACTTACATTTGACATTTTGTCATAACAGAAGATAAAGGAAGAGGCGCCGTCGCCTCTGAAGAGTGCCAAACGTCAGAGAGAGAAAGGAGCCTCTGACACGGAGGAGTCGGAGAGGGCGAGCGCAAAGAAATCTAAAACACAGGTGAGTAGAGGATTGTGTTTATATATTTAGAAGTTTGTAACTGATCATATTGCTAAAGTAGCTATGTATTCAGTGATAATGAATGTAATGAAGTAGCGGTGTGTTTGTTCTGGAGGAGCTCTTGAGTATTAAACAACATTATCACTGGTGCGTCCAAGTTTATTGACCTTCTGCCATCTCCCGCAGGAGCTGAGTCGGCCGGACTCGCCCTCCGAGTGTGAAGGAGAAGGCGAGGGGGAGAGCTCAGACGGTCGCAGTGTGAATGACGAGGGCAGCAGTGATCCTAAGGACATTGACCAGGACAACCGTAGCTCCTCCCCTAGCATTCCCAGCCCGCGTGATAATGAAAGCGACTCGGATTCCTCTGCGCAACAGCAGATCTTGCAGGGCCAACATCCTCCGGTCATCCAGTGTCAAACAGGAACTGTACCCCCCACCCCACCTTCATTAGCTGCAGCATCCACACCATCCACCTCAGGCACATCTTCACAGCCATCCCCCTCAATTCCCACTACCTCCTCCATGACACCTCAGCAGATACCTCCAGCAGGCCCGCTCGCTCTCATCCAGTCTGGGGTACAAAGGCTACCCTCTCCCCATTCCCCTCTGCAGGGCATGCCCCAGCCCCCACCACCCTCTCAGTCCGGTCCTCAAACCCTGCAGCCTCCACTACACGGCCCCATGCTGCCCATGGGCCACCCTCTGCAGGCGGGATCATCGCACATGCCACACCCTCACGCTTTACCCCCTCAGCCATTCCCAATGGGTCAATCTCAGGTGCCCCCTTCACCCCTTTCAAGTCAGACGCAGGTCTCGCCCTTGACGCAACAGCGACCTCACACACCCCCATCCCAATCTCAGACCTCACAGAGCGGCAACCAGCCTCCCAGAGAGCAGCCGTTACCTCCCGCGTCATTGCCGATGCCCCACATCAAACCTCCACCTACCACCCCTATCCCACAGATGCCAAACCCTCAATCACACAAGCATTCAAACCACCCTCCATTCCCGCAAATGCCTTCCAACCTGCCCCCACCTCCAGCCTTAAAGCCCCTAAGCTCCCTATCCACGCACCACCCTCCCTCCGCCCATCCGCCTCCGCTGCAACTCATGTCGCAAAACCAGCAGCTCCAGCCGCCACCAGTGCAACCTCCAGTACTCACCCAATCCCAAAACCTGCCGGCTACGGGAAGTCAGGTGCCCCCTCCGGCTCCTCCTCTTCCTTCTTCCTCGTCTCACTCGACGCCTTCTCAACCTCCTTTCCCTCCTCACCCCTTCATGCCAGGCAGCTCGCCCGTCCTATCACCCTCCACAGTACCTTCTTCTGTGTCGAGCTCAATAGCTACGCTGCAACAGCCGCCGCCATCCTCCATATCCATGCCTCTGCCTGCATCAGTCAGCACGCCCTGCCCGGGACCCTCCACTGTGCCACCTGTACAAATTAAAGAGGAGCCTCTAGATGAGACGGAGGAACCGGAAAGTCCTCCACCTCCACTGAGGAGTCCTTCACCTCCGCCCACCATCGTCAACACTCCCAGTCACGCCAGCCAATCAGCACGGTACGTTTAGTCGCTCACCTTTAATTTGCTTTGAAACGAAGGAGACTGAGTTTTTGCTAAGCATACAAAGTACTCTCGGCTTCGTCGCTTCACCTCTGCAGTCATCAAGCGTAAAGAACGGAGCATAGATTAATGACTGCATCATAGCGGTGAAAGCCTCCATCAAAACCGAGCGGGTCTTTGTAGAGCCGTTGTGGCCTCGTCTCACACTCGCTTGCAGTGAATAGCAATAAGCTTACTAATGCACAAAGGGAGCAGCTCATTATGGCAAAAGACCGATCGAGTGGCTTTACCGTAGAATAAACAAGAGCACATGCCAGAGGTTATTTATTTGTTACAAAGTAATTGCGTTGCCTTTGAAATGCAAGTTGGGCACTCAAAATGCAAAATGACTCTGACGTGTTGTTATTCTCAAACTGTCTGTAGAGGTGCAGTAACAATCTCTTCGTCCATCTTGTTTACAGATTCTACAAGCATCTGGACCGAGGTTACAACACATGTGCCAGGACAGACTTCTACTTCACACCTCTTGCTTCATCGAAACTGGCAAAGAAAAGAGAGGAGGCTCTAGAGAAAGCCAAGAGGGAGGCTGAGCAGAAAGCACGAGAGGAGAAAGAGAAAGAAAGGGAACGGGAGAAGGAACGAGAGAGGGAGCGGGAGAGAGAGAAGGAAGCGGAGAGAGCTGCTGTAAGTTTTGGTTTGATTATTTTGTACATGGGTTTTGCTCATAATTCTGTTTCTAAATGTCCGCTTTGTCCATGCAGAAAGCATCCAGTTCTTCTCATGAGGGTCGCATGGGAGATCCTCAGATGGCAGGATCGGCTCACATGCGAACATCCTTTGATCCTCCCCCCACCACCATCGCCACCGTGCCCCCGTACATCGGCCCCGACACGCCCGCCCTGCACACGCTCCGGGAATACGCCCGGCCCCACGTCATGTCCCCCACCAACCGCAACCATCCCTTCTTCGTTTCACTCAATCCCGCAGACCCCCTCCTGGCCTACCACATGCCCGGCCTGTATAACGCCGACCCTCGCGAGCGTGAGATGCGAGAGAGGGAGATCCGCGAGAGGGAGATGAGGATGGAAAGGATGAAGCCAGGCTTCGAAGTCAAACCTCCGGAACTGGAGGGCCTTCATCCGTCCGCCAACCCAATGGAGCACTTTGCCCGGCACGGACCTATTGGTCTCCCCCCAATGGCCGGCCCTCACCCGTTCGCCGCCTTCCACCCTGGCCTTAACCCTCTAGAGAGGGAGCGGCTGGCGTTGTCCGGGCCGCAGTTGCGACCGGATATGGCCTACCCTGATAGGCTGGCCGAGAGGCTACATGTGGAAAGAATGGCTTCTGTGGCTAATGACCATATACAGCGGCTGCAGATGTACAACGTGACGCCGCACCACCATCAGCACTCGCACATCCATTCACACCTCCATCTGCACCAACAGGACCCACTGCACCAAGGTGAATGAACTCTCATTCTGTACTATGTTGTGTGCTGTTAATTCCTGTTTGAAAAGTAAATGCATGAAGCATTGTATGTGTGTGTGTGTGTGTGTTTCAATACAATATTGACTGTGAACCATTACAACAAGTTGCTGACCCGGAGAAGGTGGTGGTGAATGTCTTGTATGTCCCCCAGGTTCTGGGGCACATCCCTTAGACCCGCTGGCAGCCGGACCACACCTCGCCCGGTTCCCGTACCCGCCCGGAGCCATCCCCAACCCCCTGCTCGGACAGCCCCCACATGAACACGAGATGCTACGGCACCCTATGTTCGGTAAGACTGCGCCACATACACATGACATGTCAATCCAGCTCTTTGTTCAGCCAATAACAGATTCTGTGTTGTGTTTGTCAGGTGCTCCATACCCCAGAGATCTACCAGGAGGGATACCACCACAAATGTCAGCGGCACACCAACTGCAGGCCATGCACGCGCAGTCTGCAGAGTTACAGAGATTGGCCATGGAGCAGCAGTGGCTACACGGTCACCACCACATGCACGGAGGACCTCTGCCAGGACAGGAGGACTATTACAGGTCAGTCTATATTGCTGCATAAGTCTTGTGTCCACAATAAAAAATCAAATGCGGTCTGATTTGTTTGTTTCTTCGGTTTCAGTCGGTTGAAGAAAGAGAGCGACAAGCAGCTGTGATCAGCCGAGGACTCCCAGAGTTCAGCAGGACACAGGAGGTCATAGAAGAACAGTCACACACAGGAACTCGCATATGTCCTTGGAACATTTTAAGTTTGACGAAGCGACAAGGATTGTCCGAGGAACCCTTTTCTGTTGTCAGCTTTCTTCACTTTTACGGACCTTTTTTGTTAGGACGGGGGGCGGGTGGGTTGTATATTGTGACAGCGTCCACAGGACTGATCGTGACTTTCCTGCATGAACATACTCTGAGAATCTTCCCTGATGTTTCTGTAGGTGCTAGAATACCAGATACTTTGTCACTGTGCTAAACGGAAAAAAGGAACAGAACAGCTGGGCCATTATATCTGAAAAGTGCTATCTTAAATCCAACGTTTATTTTAATACATTGTAGGAAGTTTTCATAATGTTAAGAGAAGCTGCAGCATGGCGTTTTTTCGAGTCTGTAAATAGTATATAAATATATATATACATATAATTATTACTATTATTATTATAATTATTATTAGGTGTGGATTCCTAACCGAGTTGTTAGACCTCCGATATAATAATTCCTGAAGTGTCATCCCTTGTTTCAGAGGGGAGGGAGGTGACACTGTTAGAGCAGGTAACCATGTCAGATGATTCGGTCCATTAAGCCGGGGATGCTGGGAGAATGGTACCGGATTTTAATCCAGATGTTTCTAAAGCTCAAATGAAGCCTTTTTTATTTTTTTGTTTTGTTTGATTTGGGTTTTTTGTACATTGACAGTCTGCAACTCAAACATTCATGATATGATGTGTTTTTTCTTTAATGGCTGAACGCAGAAGATTCGAAACACTTGAAGAGAAAGAGGGAGAGTTGTGTAGCCTTTGCCATTTGGAAAAGAATATTGCACTGATTAATCTCAAATACATTTGTTTTTGAACTCAGATTGGCTTTTATATATGGCAGTAAAATGTGAGCAAGTGTCGTTTAGATTTTTGTGTACCAAAGTGAAAGGCATCGCAACGGTTCTAAAAGTGAAGTAATCCCACGGTTGAAGTTTTGCAGAACGCAAAACCGATTGTACTGTTTTAGGTAACAACATGATATCTTGATGCACATTTCTCAGTTTTATGTTCAGCTTTACACATTGAACTATTGTTTAAGGGTGCTGGTAAAGATAGCAATTCCCCCCACATATCCATTTTGTGTTTCTAAACTCCTCTTGCAAGCTGCTCACACAATCATTTTCCAGATCTACTGTACAAATTCATGAAACCATTCTCACTGTGAAGCCTGGGGGAGATGGTGACCGAGACATGTAGAGCTTGGATTCGAGTCTGTACCTGTGTGTGCATGTGTTCACAGTAGTGGAGACGACTATCTGAGCTTCTTTCTGCCTTCCTGAGACTGCATTACCCATGATGCATGAGGCCTCTTTAGTTTCTCTCCATCGTGTTGAGGCCGGTAGATAGCAATCATTGACTGTTACATGCAGTATTTTTATTTTTTATATTTCGGTTTTACAAATGCTCAAAAATTATTTTAATTTCAGTGAGATTGTTGCTGGAATTTGGGCCTTTTTGAGCATGCAGTTCAAAGTACAGTAAAAGCTCACAGTATCATTTTTATTTTTTTGTCCTTGTGGTTTTAAAAAAGCCATTCAGCATCCTTGAGTATGCATAGAACCCTAAAGACATTTTAACAGTATACACCCAAAACTGATAATCACTTTCTGTAATTGGACCGTCATCTTTTTCTGTCTCGATGTATACAGCATTTTTCTTTGTTTTAAACATTTTCTCCTTTCGTCCCTCTTTTGTGTCTTAAACTTTTGATGTTGAGTGTTGTCAATGGTTTAGCTTCTTGTTTCAAAGCGGCAATAGCAGAATGTACATTCTGACTGCTAAGATTTATATATACTGGTATCTTGAAGCTTATTGTATATATTAGTAGTCGCCATGGGATGACACAGTGTAAACAAAAAGTAGAGATAATTAAGGCAAATTGTGAGTCCTGTGTTCTCCCCATTTGAGTATTTTGTAATTTTTTTGAAAAATTTGTGGAATTAAAATAAAACTAAGTTACAGCACATGGAAACTTGATTTCTAGTTAATATCACACTTTTTGTTATATGACATGGCAAAAGTAAATGTTCATGCTGACAAAAAAATCCTTGTTTCAAGTCTTTTTCTTCTGTCTTTGGGTTGAGTGAACTTGTCCTTATAATGCAGCAGATTTATAAGAGTGATTGTAAAGATTTACACTCACAATAATATCAGCGTTAAACCTACATGGCTCTGAAGCAATAATGTAGTGTATTTTACAAGCGTGAGTCATTCTCAGAAATGGACTCATAAAGTGAATTCCAAGAGAAAGTCCACAAGCAACAATAAATGGAAGAACACAAACATTCTCATATTGTACACGTCTTAATCCTCAACCCATAAACTAGTCAATAATACTTGTCTCTTATTGCATTTCTTAACACTAAAAACATTTTTTTTTTCACTCCACATTGTAATTCACCAAATGAAAGATTAAATTGGTGTTTTGCTTATATAGATTCAAAATATAACACTGGTAAAATGTGCTTGTAGCCAGCAAAGAAAACATGTTTGACTCATAATCTCTAAACCAGTTATAGTTATATGCATTTTGTTCTTCTGAAGTTTAGTGCAGCCTCTCTAGAATGCAGCCAAATGCACAACCTTTAATTATGGGTGTATTTGTGTCTGTTCGTAAATGTGTATGTGCAAGTCTGCGCATGTCCATACTAATTTAATGCATTTAAATTATATGCACAAGATTGTGTAGGTCGAAGTGTTATAAATAATAAATGTAGAACATTTTCATTGAATCATTTAGCAGCGATTTTTTCCAAAGCGATTTACAAATGAGGAAACAACAGAAGTGATCAACAAACATACAATATGTGTAAGTACATGAAAGATTGGTCTCAGTTTGCTTAACACAGTACAGAGTTATTAACTCTGTATATACATGAATATTTTATAAAAAATATATATATATATAATGTTTTAAAAAAACGTTTTTGAAGGTAACCCCCCCAAAAAAAGTTATCTGGCTGCCTTAATTTTTTAAGTTGAATGAACTCAAAACTTCATTTTCATACAAACTCATACTAATATTTTTACGCTAAATTAATTCAAAATTAAGGCAGCCAGGTTGATTAAATTTTTAAGTTGAACCAACATTTCTTTTTACAAAATATGAACAAACGTTGGTTTAATTTAACGTTAAAAAAAAGTTAGATGCAGCAAAGTTAAAAGTGTGTCTAGCCAGTATTATTTAGAACCGTTACTTGGTGATTTGTTATATGTGATTTGTTAAATGCGAAATTGTTTATTTAATGAAATTAACATATAATGAAATTCAACACATTGTTTATTTAATACAGTTATTATACAATAAAATATATCATCAATAATTATATTATTAGTCACTAGCCAGACTGGTCAACAAACACGGAAGTTAACTTCAGGCCGGCCAGTTGTCTGTATCCAATGAAACCATAGTAGGCCTAGACATTACAATGCTTCAAAGGTTCTTTAAATAATTCCGTTTTCATCAATTTTGCACACTGCCATTACTTCCAGTGTCCTTTTGAAAATCGGAATTATTTCTACATGATGGGAAAACTTGTCAGACCTTCCTCTTCAAAGTGGAGACAGAAACTAATGATTTGCTCTCTCTCTGTACATCTCTCACATGCGCTGTGTGTTGTGGCCAGCGTGCAGTCAGTGAGTATTATTAGGCAGCTGTTGTTGTGTGTCTCGGTGGTGTAAGTCTCTGTGTGGATGGCAGGACTGCTCCCTTCTGTTTAATGATATCCCACTCTTACATTCCTGTCATAACAGATCTCTATTCCCTCATCTGCTCTGTGGGACTAGATTCACATTTGGCCAGCCCTGTGCATTCCACATCCACTTTTTTTCCTCTCTCACTCTCTCTCTCTCTCTCTCTCTCTCTCTCACTCTCACTCTCTCATCCCTCCCCTCTTCATTCTAGTCATCATCTTTTTTCTGATGCTCTCTGTCTCTTTGCTGGATTACATTGTTATCCTCTGAGATATATGAAATCTCCATTTCACACTTATCCCCTCTGGCAGGTGTCCAGAGCCTGAAATATTTGCTTTGTGATAGTGTTGGTAATAACTTAAGCTTCTTTGGGCCACCTACAGTCTCTCAAATGTACATTATGAACGTTACGACGTGTGTTAGGTTTCGTTTTCATATGTTGCGTTTGGAGAAACATCACTTTAAGGCAAAATATTCAATCGCATTATTAAGTAAAGCAGATTTAAATGATTGTAATACTGAGTGCACCTTTAATAAAAGTTCAATGCTACTAAATGCTTATGCAAGTTCAGCATTTAAAAGACTAAACATGGTCTAAACATGTTGAGATGCACAGCACCACAGTTGGAGTATGAATATGTAAACTGAAATGAAAACTCAGATGTTCAATCCATATTTTTAAGCTGTTGCCCTGTGGTTGTCTGAAAGGCTTCAGGGGTAACCACATGCAGCAACTTGATGTTTTCTGGGGCCATAGAAACCGGGAGCACCCTGACCTTGTGTGTAATGAGCACCCTGTGATAGATCGCTGTGCCAATGCACTCACTCGCCTCTCTGTGGGGCTGTCCGATTTCCCAGACACAGATAGATTGTTCTTTGTTTTTCTTCGCACCTCCACGGTGTAATTAATCTTCTCTGAGTCCATCTTCATGCCTGACTCCAGCACAGAAGACACCTTTTGGGCCGGTAGGTGATAAACTCACACGCCGGGGTAAATGCAGTAGGCCTGCTGAAATATCAGAAGGATGATGTTCAAATGCAATGGCTTGTTTCAAAATAATAGCCCAGTGTATTATTTCGCATGAACCCTCTAGCAAAAATAATGTTATATATTAAAAGTTTAAATCAGCAATGAACTTGCATCACAAAAAGAAAAATAGATGCTGTATTTATTTTAATGTACAAAATCATTGCTTCCAAATTCAAACATTAGCAACACTGTTAAAAAACGTTTTTACATGATTTTACTGTATGTTTTTTTTACAGATTTTTGACAGAATATGGGCAAAAACTGTCAAATCACAGAAAAAGATTGCAAATGTATACGAAAAACAGAAAAAAGACATAACTTTATGGGAAATTGTTATTTTTACGGTATATTTCTGCCGCCCCGCTACCAGAAAATTACCGCTTTTTAACAGGATTTTTTAAAACTGTCTATTTTTAAAGTACGGCAAAAAATGTTTTTTAATTATGTTAAAAAACCCTGCAAATTTACAAAAAAAACATGAAAAACGTATTTTTACAGGAAAAACTGTTATTTTCCGGTATAATTCTGGCACCCCAGCTACCAAAATAAAAAGCTTTTATGAAGCTTGATTTTTGATATTTAGGACATTATTACAAAGAAAACAAAGAATCAAAAAATCTACATAAATAAAAGTAGAACTGAAAAAGGAAGATAAAGGTAAATATAAAAAGTACATTAAAGTGTGGCTTAGCAATACAACAAAAAAAAGATAAATATAATTTTTTTACAGTGAATTCTTCACGCTAGATTCATAAACTACTAGTTTAAGTTAACGTTAAAGTAGCTAGTGAGCTAATATTACATGCATTTTTATCAAATGCATTATTTAGAATAACAAATGTGGTTTCCACCAAGCTGCAGTGCAGTTTTTCTATAAATTAAACATTTAATACTTGGTTAAAAGTGCTGAGACAACTGCAAGACATTGGTAGGTTGATTTCCCTAAAGAGTGTGGCAGACACTGTGGCTCTGTAGTGTTTTCAACATTGCTCTGTTTGCCTGAATGGTCCGACAAAGAGGTCTGGAAAAAGCAATCCATTAGCATTCCTATTCATCTTGATGGCAGTTGCTTGGCTGGCTCGGGAACCTCTGGATATATGCGTTTTAAACTATGCCGTCTTTCCTTGTGCATGGGCGCCCAGGTTCGCATAAATGCTTTATTGAGATATAAACACCATGTGACAAATTTCTTCTGAGCTGCTGGAAAATGCCATCATGACAACACTGATTGACTGATGGTAATAAAATGCATGAAGTACAGTATCTACTATCAGGAGCTCAAGGATACAGTACAAATTATTGTGTTTTGATTTTATTTCATATGTTTCATTTTGGTATATTTTGCAAAGACTTGATATTTCAATGTGCAGTGTGAGTCGCTGGCCACAGATGTGTGTGTGACACGGTGCTTTAGCAATATCATCTATATGCAGAGTGCACATTCATTTGAAATGAAATTGTTTATTCAGTAGGCTATCTATGTTCACATACTAAATCTGAAAAGTGCACATACTTATAAGTGCTCCATTTCATTTATTGAGAAACATCAAACTATAACCAGCACATTTCAGAGATGCCTTTGGCAAGTAATCGCATTCCACACTCTTACAGAAATAGTGTGTGCTATCAACTACAACACTCAATACTTCAAGTGCTTTCTAATGCAACACAGTATTTCAGTTTTATAAGTACATCATAAGATTACAGATGCTGTTTAATCCTTCAGATGAGGGCTTTTCACAGCCTCACTGTAGCGGATCTGCGGCCACGCAGCCCTGAACCCCAGAAGACGTGCGAGTCAAATCTCAACAGCTTTCTTAAATTCTTAGTGGAGATCGAGGGATGGCAGAGAGAAAACGTCTGCTCTGTGCTCCCTGTAGAGAATGGCAATTGAGTGAGCGGATTCAGATTTGAAATCCATCCAAGCAGAGTCTACCAAAAAGACCATAATAATCACTAATCTGGATAATCTGCACTATAGCCCTGTTTAACTATTACAAGAAACTAACAGGGTTTATTATAATTATTATCTTTTAAAGAAAGTTGTAGATCATAATCATGTATGAATTGTTATGTAAACGTGTTTAAGTAATAAATATCGTTTTGGCGCGTTTTAATGTGCCGTGATGCATGACTGATTGAAACGCAATGACGTCAGACATTTAAATTAGGATGTTTCTGGAACGCGGCATTACCTTTGGCTGCATCTCAGACACCTCGCATTTAAAATAATTCCCACATCAGCTCGGAAATCATTTCTGTAATGGCGCTCTTTTATAGTTAATATTTTAATGTTATACATTTTTACTACCAATAATGTTTTGAAATAGTTGACTAAATCTTTTTTCTGGGTTTGAGGTGGGAAATATCTTAAGTGTCTTGGACGCCGAATTTCTGTGATTTTTTTCTCAGCAGGGCACTTTTGTGGTTATTCAAAGTAACGCAAACGCATTACAATTCAGAGACAGTTTGTAATAGACTATACCTAAGTACTTCGGCAGTAGCCTAATATAAATGTATTACATTTTGGAAGTAACTTGCCCAACACACTGAGTACAACACGGGGTGAAAGCACGAACAGTTTTCGCTTTTTGAGGCGACTAATCCCACAATTCCCCGCGCCAACGTGACGCTATGCTCTCGAGGAAAATAGCTTGGAGTAGAGCGGACAGTTATACTGAAGGTATTGGTACTGCACACGTATACCTATAAAAAAAAATAAACCAAATGCTTATATATTGTTTCAATGTTCACACCTAAAACGCTTTGTTCAATTTAGCGTCCTCTGGGTGCCGCTAGAGGTAATGTAGGCTATGTGTAAACACTGATCTTTTCCGGCTCTGAGGAATTAGACTTGACAACATTCCGTATGACCGAAAACATACACAGCAGCAATTTGACAAATAATCTAGAAAATCGTACAAATGTTGCGGTTTATTTCCTTTTCGACAATAAAATCGAAATCCGTGATCTTGCTTGTGTCACTTCTCTTCAACATTCATCCAGCCAAACATGATCCCAGCGTTTAGACACGTCACGAGACTGCATTGAATGGCCAATGGGCGTCCTCTAGCGGATAATAAAACACATGACTGATGGGTTATTTTGAACTCAATATATTTAAAATATGTTTTAATCGTGTTTTTACAGTTACACGTGATTACAAAGCTTTAGCCAAATGTAATTGTAGTCGTTTAGCATTGCTTTTGTGATCAATGGCAAAATTCTGTTTTCCACTAACACTGACACTCAGTTTAATGTTTTGATACAGTTAAAGCACTTCTGGATCATTGTAGGGATTTTGCTAGGCTGTAAGTTGACTTTTTATTCAGTGTGGATGTTAGTGTTGTGTAAACTGTTCTGTACAAGTATTTATCCAGCTCTCTCACACCTGGCCAGTCTTCGAGCACAGGTGTGTCAATATTGGATGAACAGAGAGCTTGTAAATTTAAATAAACAAAGGAATTTGCTATAGCATCATATCCCATGTACATTTGACAAGCATTTCCAAGTCTAGTCGACCGCTTCACATTTTTTGGCTTCATTGAATATTTCAACCTTTCTCCAGTAGAAGAATTACTGTGCATTTGTGTTAATGCTTTACAGGAATGTTAGTGATGAATTATGGACAGACGAGTGGATATAAATGGCCAGGATGAAGCTCCTCACATAGCTGAATCAGTCAGTTAAAAGCTGCTTGTGTAAACACTGAAAATGGCTGCTTCTCGGTTGACTAGACCTTGAGCAAACAGAGTTGAGATATGTGACTGTGTGGTCAGTCATCATGTAGCTCTGATCTCTGTGTGGGAGGTTAAGAAACACGGTCCTCCATTTTGAATGGGCTGACTCTTGGTTGGGAGCTATAAAGAAGATTTCCTTTGACATGCCTGTGGTTTGCTTTGTGCACTGTGACCAGCTATGATACATTTCAGTCCACCTATATGGTTATATAGAGATGTTTATTTGTATATGAATTTACATCATTGTCTTTGCCCGGGCCATGAAATACGAAAGAAAGGACGGTCTTTCAGTGGCAGTGTATGAATATATTTGACGTGAGTGTGTTTTTACTGGGTTATTTCCCCGGCTGGCTGATTTGATTTGATTTGATATCGCAGGGTTTGTGCTGTGTGAGCAGAGTGCTTCGGGGAGGATGAGGTTGTAATAAGAAAGTGGTACGGGCCGGCCCTGTAAAACTGCTCCTGATGGGTCTCCTCAGCACATTTAATGAGGCCTGGGCTCCATCGGTTCCCTAGATGACACGACTCGCTGCAAAATCTGGCGAGGAACAGAGTCATGCTGTGCCAAAATACTCCCCGTCTCTCTGTGCCTATTACAGCCACTCATCCAGATGTGCTGTGGTGGCAGTACCGGCATACGGAGGGACGTGGCTTTTGTTTTTATGAGCGCTATAAAGAGATATTTCATTTATATATGGCTGTATAGATATAGGCCGTGGGGTTCTGGTTGATTGTGCTTTCTGTGTGTGAGGCAAGGTTATTATAGCTTGCTAAAGCTAAAACTATATTCAACTTATATAGCAACATAAATGTAAAAAAATGTAAAAACATTTCTTTAAAAAACTACAATGAAACTGAAAACAAAACTCTTTTGTGAACAGTGGCAGTGTTTGTTTTTGTTCGTCATTGCACAGAATAACCATGATATTAATGTTTATTGAATAAATGTGATTTGGAGGCAGAAGTTACATGTTATTAGATAAACAAATGTGAGTAAACTATATTTTGAGTCCATGAAATCTGCTTGGTATAAGTTAACTGGATAGCAGAATTGTGTGGTAATCTGCTGAGAAAACACATTGTAAATTGTGTTAATTATAAACCTCTTCGGATGACGTAAACAACGCTGTTTCAACGCTGGTCCAGAAGAACTCCTTGTTTCAGTTTTCTAACATTACACGAACGTTTGAACAAAATACAACCAACAGAACATTTATAACTGAATTAAAATGTTAAACAAAGCTTTAAGATGCGGAAGTGCTTTTGGACCAGTTTTATCGGACGTATGCTCCTGGCCCCGAAGTTAACTTTCGGTCTGTGTTTGTTTATCGGTTTAGCTGGTGCCTAGTAATATAATAACTATTTGATATTTAACTGATATTAATCATAATGTATATTATTTTGTATTGTATATTAATTAAATTAAAACTACTTTGATTCTTTGTGAGTCTACCGGAAGTTAAATTTGGGTCTCCTACACACCATCATCAGACTACACAGATTCTATCTATTCTATTCTATACAGATTTAGTCCATATATATTATTTATACAGAACTGTTTGTATTGTAAGAAACAATTTCTCATTTTTTATGTCCCTTTCTAAAAAGTTTTTTTCTGAATCACATTGTCATTATTGCTAATTTCTCAACATGTGCTGTTATGTCCTAGTAAGGCCACTAGGAGGCGTCACATCCAAAGAGTTGTGTGATACAGTATGTGCATGTTACACCCACACAGCAGACAGAAGTTCTCCTCAACACAACCTGTAGAGGTGAATGTGTCCTCACATGCTTATTTACCCGACTCTCTTACTCTAAGCTTTGACCTCTTCTCTTAGATCTGTTTAGTGTACAGTGGAAAAAATACTCCAAAAAGTGGCATGAATTTCGAGGATTTTTCATCTGAAAAGAAAAAGAACTTTTTACTTATTAAAAAGTTAATAACAGCGGCATTTGGTGTTGCTCAATTGAATTAAAATTGATAAACGTAACGTGTGACGTGGCAAGTAATAAGATTTATTTGAACACTTATGACCTTTCTGTTATAAAATCGTTTCCACCACTAGGTGGTGCTAGAGTCGCACGCAGCGTCCTGAATGCGCTTCATCAACGTGACGTTATAAATGAGAGACGTCAGTGTCATAAATGATCTCAGTACTCTTGTCTCTGATTAAATATTTAGAGTTCATTTAACTGATTACAGCCGAGCATTTTCCAGACATCACTACAGTCATTATGACTCTTACTGTTAATTGTTACATTCATGCAAGAAATCAAGATGGAGTAAATTGTTCCCTATCATATACTGTACAGTGTCCAACAGGTGCAGTTCCTGGCCTGTAGATGATGAACTGTGATAGCTCATCCAAACATTCTGTCATCGAGTCGATTTTTTCCCTTAGCTACAATGCAAGTAAATGGTGACCAAAGTAGAACTATGAACGGGATTGTACGTATCAGTGGTCAGTTCTGAAAACTTCCTAGAATTTCAGGTTTGCGAAAAGAATGACGATGGCCCGATGAAGACAGGAAGAGAGAACAGATGTAGGGAAAATAAACGAGTGTTTTGGTTGGTTGGTGGGTGTGTGTGGGAAGGTTGGATAAATGAGGGCTGAAACACAGGTGTGGGGGTGTGATTAGGCTCTCAGGGCAGATCGTCTCTCTCTAACGGCTTTGTGTTGTTCTTCTCTTCGCTTGTGTGGAAGTTGTGAGGGCACCCTCTGGATTGCCTCACTGCCGGAGCATGCCGGACCCTGTTATCCGGCTATCCATCTGTGCTATTGATTTTCCTTTTTTCATCTTTCCCTCCCCGGGCTGGTGTTTGAGCACAGAGATAGGTAGCTAGAGGAAGGTAGGGGAGATCTAAGAATGTTTGCAGGGGGTCAGGGGGCTGAGGCTGGCAAGGTCTGCCCGGCTTGGACGAATCTCTGAGCAAATTTCTCTGTATGTGTGTGCGTATAAGGCCATCTATGTATGTATCTATTCTCTCAGTTTCTCTCCCTCTACCTCCAGGGAGCACCCCCCTCGCCTTTCATAGGCGCCCACACCGCACACGTTCCTGGCGGCGCTTCCCTCCCTCCCTCCCTCCCTCTCTCCCCCCTCGCTCTCTCTCTCTCCCGCTCGCCCGCCCGCCCGCCCGCCTGCCTGCCGTCTCCTCTCCCGGGGGGCATCAGCAGCGCTGCCGGCTCGCCCCGTGATTTGCAGAGATTTGTCTAAGTGAGAAGCAATTAGTGTGGAAGGCCATTAATGTATGCATGCTCGGGCCGACCTCCGGCTGGCTCAGGGAGAACCGGGGTGGCGTGACCGCAGGGCTCCGCAGTCCGCTTCCCTCATTTTAACGGCAGAAACATACCAAAATACCAGCGTTCCCTGCTGCCACCTGCCTGCTTTGATTTCTGTTAATGAGATAAATGCTGCGTCTTCTGCTCTAAACTGTCATGTTCTCCATAGCAGTGGTTCTGAACTAGTGAGTCGCAACCCACAAGTAGATTTCAAGGGTGTTCAGATTAAAAAACAATGCTAAATGCATATAATAAAATGCAGATAACCATTTATGACTTATTAGGATAGCAAAATAGTCAACTTTTAAAAGGAATGAGAAGCTTTTTACATATGTTTTGTTGTTGACGCCTAAGGCTGTGCATGTGTTTAAAAAGCTATTGTGTCTTACATTCATGTGTCACTGCGTAGAAGATTTGCCAGGATAGAAGATTTGGTAGAAGATTTACAGAATAAGGTAGATTAAATTAAATACTGTTAATTTGTAAAGAGGATAAACGTGATTTGTGCAGATCACAACATGTATCATTGTGACCCTCTCTGTGAAATCCAGATTAAAATCTCAAAATCTACACTGTAAAAAATTCTGTAAAAGATTGTCTGTCAGCTGAAATATACCGCACATTTTCCCCCTGTCTAAAGGATATCAGGATATATAATACATTGTTTTCCCCATTGTTTTTTGTGGTCTTTTTCTGTAATTTTACAGTTTTTTACCGTATTTAAAAAATAAATCGTAAAAAAAATCTTAGAACAATTACATTTTCTGGCAGCTAGGACGCCAGAAATAAACTGTAAAATAAACAAAACTTGTCTTGTAAATTTGCGGTATGTTTTTTGACCGTATTTTTAAAATACTGTGAAACAAAACAGTAAAATTAAGGTTTTCTATGCGATTAGGAGCATAAGAAAGTTTACCCAAAATGTCATTTTAAACCTGTATGACTTTCTTTCTTTTTTAAAACACAAAAGATATTTTGAAGAATGTTGGTCCCCATTGACTTCTATTGTATGGACACAAAACAATGCAAGTCAATGGGGACCAACGGTTTTCTAATATCATCATTCTTCAAAATATCTTCTTTTGTGTTCTACAGACAAAAGAGAGTCATACAGGTTTGAAATGACATGAAGGTGAGTAAATGATGACAGAATATCTTTTTTGGGTGAACTATCACTTTAATGTGTAATGTAAACTTTGGTTTCTGAAGTGACACCAGTTATCTACTGAATACTAACATGAACTTGCCGATTCTCTTTTTTTTTGTGAACATCCAGTAATTTGTGTTTTTGTATGTGTGTTTCAGGTTTAGACTATACCTGGCACATAGTTGAAGGGTTTCCTGCAAGCCCCCACACACTTTCCATTGCAGCTGATTATCATCAGTAAGCAAGGGCATGGAAAAGCAGTAGGTGTGGACTTTGTTTTGGTTGTAGGAGGGTTCCCTCTGAGATCTGCTGTGGTGGTATGTGCGTAGGGTGTATTCATAGATCTGCTCTAAATGTGCCTTACCTGTCTGTAACATAGAATTAGAAACTGACTTCATAGTCCTTAAATAAATACAGAAACAACACACTTTCACATATATCCGGGGAAGTCAGGCGTTCTGAAGTATCTGTGAGTCTGCTGCTGCTGGGCGGCCGAGCTGACGGTTTGCTTAATTAAAGATAGAGTAATTAGAGACAGTTCTTACGGCAGCCTTTAAGAGCTTGATAAGAGGCTAATCCTCTGAAGTAAGGCTGAGATTCAACCGGTCCCTGGTGAGGCTGTTCTCTACATGCTCAGCTGGAAGTACAATCTCTCCTCCAAAAGAGCAGGATTTAGAGGAATGCCATAGATGCAGTTTTGCCAACCTGGGCTAATACAAGTAGAGAGGAGGTGTATTCTTAAAGGTATATGCAGTCATTTTTGCTCTTTTAAGAAATGTAAACAAAGAATTAACAAAGAATTTTCAAACAAATTTCTTTTTTTTTAGTTAAAAAACTTAAAAAACACATTTCATGGTTAAAGTGATAGCTCACACAAAACTGAAAATTCTTTTATCAAATTTTGTCAACATTTATTCATCCTCTTGTCATTTCAAACCTGTATGACTTTCTTTCTTCTGCAAAACAAAAAAGAAGATATTTTGAAGAAAGTTGGTAACCAAACTGCACCAGCACCCATTCACCAATGCAAGTCAATGGGTGCCAGTTAACAACATTCTTTAAAATATCATTTTTTTTGTGTTCTGCAGAAAAAAGAAAGTCATACAGGTTTAAAATGACAAGAGGCTGAATAAATGGTAAATAAATTTATACCTTTGAATTACAAGGACATTTAAGTAGCTCCTTTAGTTTCATGACAATTCTTCCTGCATCTTTATTTAATTACCGAAGATTTGGATTATGTGATGGATTAAGAAAACTGCTATTACGCGACTGCTAGGGACAGTTCACCCAAAAATGAAAATTCCGTCATCATTTACTCACCCTCAAATTGTTCCAAATCTGTATACATTTCTTTGTTCTGCTAAACACAAAAGAAGATATTTGGAAGAATGTCAGTAACCAAACAGATCTCCCATAGTATTTATTTTCCCTACTATGGCAGTAAATGGGGGATGTGATCTGTTTGGTTACTGACATTCTTCCAAATATCTGTTTATATCAATTTATACAGATTTGAAACAACATGAGGGTGAGTTAATGGGTGAACTGTCCCTTTAAGATTCTATCTAGAAATATGAAAAAGACATCTGAATGATGATATTTATCAGTATTACGGGACACGTAATTTGGAATTTATTATAATTTTTGTTGATATTAGACACAGATACAATTTCTTTAAAAACTGAAGCTTGTGAACGTTAAATAAAAAATGATGTGCACACAAACACATTCACTTATAACACATTGAGAGTGTGTGCCCATATGTTTGACTTTAGCTGATGTATAATTCAGTAGTGGCAGGTGTCTCTGTTAATCATTTATAAATGTACCTTATGTGCCAGTCTTGCCATCACAAATTGTTTTCTGTCATCCACCTGCGGGGGTGTCATCTAGCAATGACCTCAACATTTACTGTACATCATATGTAAACCATTTTTGCCTGAATCCTCATCTAGCTGTAGGATTTTATATTTTTAAGTCAAAGTTGGTGTGAGGCATCAACACTCATACAGCGGCAGAAATAATTAAGAAACTTAAGATAGTTTTTCTGAATGTACAATTTATAGGTAGGTGTTTAGGTAAAATTGTTGTTCTTGTTTCATTCTGTGAACTGCTAACAATATTTCTACCAAATTTCAACAAAACATATTGTTTCTATTTGCATTTATTTGCAGAAATGAGACCTAGAGAAAAGATGCTCTGTATTTTCATGTGTCTTGTCATTCTGTCAGTCTTTCTTATTGCTGTTGGATGACTTTTTGTCACTCCTGAGGTTTGATTTTGATGAAATTCAACAGACACTGGACTGAAATGACCGCAAAACATTTTGAAATGCTGGTTTGAGGTGATGGCACATTGGGCCCCAGATTAAAGTCCATCCCGGGTCATATCTTGATCCAACCTTCTTGTCCACACCCCCCTCCGCCTGTAATGAGTCGTAATTGGCCTCGAGGCTTATTGCAGGTGGTTCTGCACCTTGCAGGGTTTTCAAATTCTGCTGTGCCTGACGTTTGCTGGGCTTGGTGGGGGATGAGACATTCCTCAGTGTGGAGATAATGCCGCCGCTTCTCGCCGCCAGCCCGCTCCGGCACCAGCCGTAAAGCAGTAGCCGCAACATGACACCTCCTCTGCGGGAGGGATTTAATATAGTTCATCACACGCACACACACACACACACACACACACACACACACACACACACACACACGCATGGAGGAGAAACCAGAGATATAAGTTTACACCACCAGCGTCTTGCGGTAAGAGGATCTGTGCGTGCCGTGCCTGTACATGTTCACCCTTGCAACCATCACCTCAAGCACACGCATGTGTGAAATTGCCACATGCTTGCTCTCTACAGTATGCACTCTATGAAGGATTTATATACTGAGGAGTTAATATGAAACCATCTGCAATTGAAATAAGGAATTTTTTCATTATTTCGTATATTGGAGCGTATGTCCTTCTTATATTTGTGGATGCTTTACATGTCCGTCACACAAGTCTCTTTTTATCTAAATGGCTTGTTCTTGGAATAAGCTGAAGTGAGAACCAGACTTCGTGCCTCAAGTCAAAAATCTGATTATAAAAGACTATAAAGTCGCCAATTTGGCAAACATGATCACCATTTTCTAATGAACACTTATTCTCATATATCTTAGAGCATTTGATATTGTGCAGAAGGTCATGTGCATGTTCAGTAGAAGCTACAACACTGTCCCAACCATTGAGGAGGTTAACCGATCCCATAAGGGGTGGCGAGCCGGCCCGCCGCACCACGCAATATTGACAGTTTAGAACCCGAGGGCTCCTGCAGGATATGAAGATCGCTGGAGGGGGGTTACTACCATTTGCCATTTCTGCGTGTGGGTGTGCATGCGTGTACGCAACAGAAAAAAGCGAGAGAAACAGCAAGGAAAGCAAAGCTTATGCAGTGAACTTGATGGCTGCCGTGTTATGTTTGGGTTATGGGCTGGTAATGCATCTGAGCAGGCCGTGTGAATGTGCTGGTCTGCTGCCAGGTTGTAGATGGGATGACGTTTAGGCTGCAGGTATAGGAGGAGGATTGGCGGCGTGGAGCTGCAGATTTAAGGTTGTTGATGTGCAGATGGGCTTGAACTGTCCCTGACTTCCACACCAATCAATAACACCAGCTTAAATTTTTATGTGCCTCTGTTTGGCTCTTTTCTGCCTCTTTTGGTAGAGAAAGGAAGGCAAAAATGAATGGGACATGATTTATTTTGACTCTTGTAGCTGATATTGAAGTAGCTCTGTGCATGTTTTATGTTATCTTTATGTAGTGTATCTATATGTAGTGAATGCTGTACTTATATGTAGTATACACTTTAAAAAGTGCTAAAAAGCCATTGGGTTTAACAGACCCAGAAAATGTTTATATTGGACCCAAAAAGCAACCTAGCATAGATTAATTGACAACCCAACAGTTGGGTTGAAAATAACCCAACATTTTTAGTGTGTAAATATATGTACTATAAAGTAATAGCATAGCTATATCAATATGCTATATTCCTATATTTAGTCATTTAAAAAATACAGTGTTGTTTCCACAAACAGCAAATTTGGACATCCAATGTATCGGAAGGACAGCAGAGATATATTAAAATGTAAACGCAGAGTTAAATCTGGGCACTTATTACATTAGGAAAGGAACCAAAGAGATATTATCACCCATATATGATGGCAATTGCACCACCATTGTAAAAAAACAAAAGTATGTCCATTTGGATAAAGCGCCACATTTAGGCATCATTTTGGTAACACAAAAATGCCAAGTTGTTTAAAACCTACTTACAGCGATGTTATGCTTTTGACATTTGTGATTAGTGATGGATTTGTAAATTATTTGAACCAGTATTGTGTTTTGACATACATGGGAGGCTCATACAATTTGAAAGTTGTCTATGTGACCACTGAACGCCTTTCAATTCTTTGCTCAGTCCCCCATGTGCTGATCTAGGTGTTGCAGTATGATTTTCCATGCACCAGTGAAGATCTCAGCATGTATGATAAAAAGGCTTCTCGCTTCAGCAGAAGGCCTCAGTAAGGTGTGCGGCAGACAAACAGGCTCCTGAACGATCAAAGTGGAGCGAAAAGCATACGTGGGGGTGTTTACCATCGCCAACGCAGGCAAGCCCTTCTGCGGCCGCCTCGTGTGCTATATCTAAACTCCTGACATTTTCACTTTTACGCTCATCTCTCCTCTTCATTCTCACTTTCGTTACCCACAAGCCCCAGTCACGGTGCATGCAGCTTGCGTGTAATATGTGTGTTTGTGTGTCTGTCTGTACACGCACCCACAGACTGCAGGGTTTCCCTCCAGAGTGTGTGTAGGTGCAGCGCACATTTTGCATTCCACGCCCCACGTTCTCGAGGGTCACACGTTTCCACTGCTTATCGCCCGGGTGACTCTTTACACAGAAGCGCGATTGCTCAATGACGGCTGTAGTTGCAACATTCAAAGAGTGCAAATGCGGCAAGCTCTGATGAGAAGAGATGTGTTGAATGTGTCTTTTACAACCAGTCCCTATAAAAACACTTTAAATTGTCATATGCCTTATGAGAGCAAAAGATAATAAAAAGAGATAAACTATTTTCAGAAGTAAAATGTTTCTAATTACGGCATTCTGCTCTGATGACACGTTTTAATGGTGTTGGGAATGAACAAAAACCTTCTTCGCAGGTGGTTCAGACCTCATAACCACAAACACACATGCAGATGATATTAGAACAAGTGCCATAAATGTGTGTGTGTGTGTGTGTGTGTCTGTGTGTGTATGTGTCTGTGTTTTTCTCCTCAATCTTCAGTGTGGCGTTTGACTTGTGAACCGTGGCCCAGGCGGGCAGGAAGCACGTCATGGTGCTAACTAGAAGCAGATGTCAGAGGGTGCTGGGGATTCTCACAATGGAACATGCTCGTCAAAAGGAAACTTCTCTTCTCTTCTCTTCTCTTCTCTTCTCTTCTCTTCTCTTCTCTTCTCTTCTCTTCTCTTCTCTTCTCTTCTCTTCTCTTCTCTTCTCTTCTCTGTTAGTACCAAATGCCCTGTTTTGAGGTGCTGATTGATCACTAAAGGCCAGGGTTGTACACTGTTGTGATCTGATTTGAGAATGCCTTTCAAATGAAATTCATGAATTTGTGAGGTGACAAACAGGATGTATTACTGTAATGTGAATTTAAGGAATTACAATGACATGCAAATCAAGGAAAATCATATAACCGAAGTAAGTGTTAAATAATACATTTCAGCGTGAATTATGCATAAAGATCTTAATATATATAAATTTTTTTCTCCAAAATATTTCTTTAAATGTTATTATTAATTCACTTTTTATATTTTATTATTTAGTAACTTTTGTAGAAAATCACTTAAGTAGATTGTATATATAAAATCAATAGACAAAAAGTGCAAATTAATTATTTAAACTACACAGATTTTATTTGAACTGTGGTGTGTGGCTGAATAAATTCCAAGGCAATTCTGATTTTTGCCGAATCCTGCTTGATAAATTATCACCTTGGCTAGACTTAGTGAGAAAGATAAAGCAAGATGAGGAACAGGCAATTGAAGTACCAAAACTTTGTTGCCTAGGAAACTAGGGAGCATGGGTAAAAAACGAGCCCGAGTCTTTTCAGTGATGGACCATGGGCACCAAGCACCTGACACTTGATTTTAATTATTTATCAGTATGATTTGTGGACGTACCAGACAGGAAAGGGTGAGAGAGGGTGGCTAGAGTAGTGGCTCTGAACTGGTGGGTCACGACCAGAAGTGTCTGTTCTGCAAGGGTCACTGAAAACAGTAAAAAAAAAAAAGAAAAAATGCAATACTAAATGCAAATTATTAAATGCAACTAACTAACAGATGTATTAGCTTTTGAAAGGGATTTTTTTTTAATATGCTTCAAATTATGCTACAGGTTAAATTCATCTGTCACTTATCTAGAATTATACAAAATGTTAAAACTATAAATTTTTACTCAGACTTTCTTGTTTATGTGCCAGGCTTATTAATCACACTACAGTATACTCAATAGAGCGTTGAGTTGATACTTGACAAACTCGGGGTCCTAACGCAAAACTACTTATGTCATCATTATTTTCCTTAATCACTCCGTTTTTGTAAATGCCCTTTCATTCTTTTCATAGCTTTGGAAGGTTTTAAGTTTTCTTCCAGTTTTAATTTCTCCATCGTTTTCTCTCTCTGTGGGCCTGGCTAGTCAAGCAGAGAATTGGCCTCTTCTCAATGCCCCAAGGCATGGCCTGCCTCCACTCCGCCTGAGTGCATACACAGCCGAGCACAGGCACGCTGCCAACTGTGTCCTCGGTTTCAGCCTCACCATGCTGCCAACCTCTCTTAGCTTCTCTAATGTCCTGCAATGCAGTTTCCCAGAATTAAGGCCACCAGGAAGATTTGCATTTCAGCACAAAGATGATTAAATATAGCAAATATGTGAATTTGTACTTTAGACATTTTAAAAATCTTTGGCAAATTGTAATACAATGCTTGTTTGAATATTTCCAAATTAAATATTAAATCTCATCTGCCCTTGCAAGAGTTTGCTATTGTGACCGTTTATTCCAACATATATTTTTCTTACATGCTTACTCAAATTGTAGTAAGCTATTGTATTATGGTGGAAAGATTTTCATTTTTTCATTGTTGTTAATGCACCTAAATGAAGAGACAATTATTCCTTAAAGTGTATATTTGCATAGATCTGTTTAGTGTACTGTAAAATAGTAAGCATACAGTACAATTGTGGACAGTAGGTGGTTAACCCCGTAGAGTTTCTCTAGGTGTTAAAAGTTCAGTATCCATGAACTATGCTCTCTCTAGCCCATGACCCCTGCCTCCCCCGTTCCTCTGCCCAAGGCTGTTCTGTGGATCGCCTGGCCTGTGAAATGCTTCAGTCCCTGGTCCCTCTAGATCGATATTCATCTGCCTACCATGAGCTATGCTTGACCTGTATGTGACCTTACCGTGTGTGGAAGTCGGATCTATTACACGAAGCGAACAGAAAACTGCGAGCCATCTCGCTTGGCTTGGTCTGTTTGCAGGTCAGTGTAAAAATACATGTCTGTGTATGTGTGTAAAAGTTATTCTGATTGGCCAGAGAGCACTGCATGTTATTGTACTACGCCAAGTGGAATTGAGCAAACAGTTAGAAAAAAATCTACTTTGTTCTGGCAGTTCTGGCAAGACCACGCACCAATGAGAGGAGGGCAAGAGAGATTTAGAGGGAGGGGTTAATGGGTAGATGTAGTACATAACCACTATGGTGATCGCTGTACCACCTTGCACCAGCTAAATCCTCCAGACTGTATCATGGCATTCAACTCAGTTAAATGTGTCTACCAAATACAAATGCATGAATGCAAATTACTGGATAAATGACTTAACAAAACTCAATATAGAGTAGGCCAGTTCTGGACATGTCAACAGGGGTAGTATGATGCTGCGATTTAGACTCACCCAGTCCTCCGCTACAGGCTCATGGTGCGAGTTACTGTCACCACTAATTGAACCCTGTAGGTGCAGTAAGGATGGAGGGAGTCCGCTGAAGAAAAAGAAGGGGGGAAAAGTCTGGGTGAGACTGAAGTGTCCCTGGGGTTTTGGTCCCTGCATGCTGACTTCCCTTGGTCTAAATATGTGGCCTGGCGCTCCAGGGCTTCCCTGTGTCTTATCTGCTGATAATTGGGTGCTGTAGCTATACACAGCACACTTATGAAATATAGATTTCTTCTATATCTGTGCAGAAAAGATCCCGGAACTATTAGGTTTATGATAGAAACTGAGCATCACATGCACTTTGCTTGCCCATAATTCTGCTAAACAAAATGGCCAGCAAAACAGAAACAATGCAGCCAATATTGTAAAGTGCATGGCATAGTATCCAATTGGAAACCAGTGCCGTTTGCCGACAGCTTATCCCACACTGTGTCCCTCCACAGGCCCCTCCAGTCCTCTGAACTTCTCCTTAGACCATGTGTTGATGCCGGCCGGATCTATTACATGGAATCAACAGAAAGATTGGCTTGGTCTGTTTACAGGTCAGTGTGAAAATACATACAGTATCTGTGAGTGTAAAAGTGCAGTAAATCTGATGGGGGTATGATGAGTGTGGTTGCCCAGAACACAGTCCACTTTAATGTAAACAAACCAACCAGAATTAAGCCAAGTTTGGCTTAAAAGTCACCTGCATGATATCAAACTCTATATTTGTTAGCAGCCAAGGTCCAAAATGAACACTTGCCAAATGAAAAATTTGCTTTGGTGAACAAATGAGTTACTTGGAGCAAACGTTTCTTGGCAGTTGGATGGTCACTTTATACGTCAAATATTTAAGATCACATATTTGTTATTGTTTTTATATTTTAAAATAATAATAAACTCTTAAAAAGGAATAACATAAATGCATCTCTGGGAACTGTGTATTTGATTATCTTTAGTGTCACCTTTTGCCTAGAATTTGCATTCTTGGCATTTTATCAACCAGCTTCTTGAGGTATCACCCTGCGGTGCTTTGAAACTTTATTGAGGGACTTCTGGGGTCTCATATTGTCTGTTTTTCTTCATTACTTGATCATCCATTAAATAGAATATGAATGAAATGTATGAATGTATTATGGTATATGTATTTAAAAAATAATAGCCTAATAATACAATTCATCATCATCTTGCAAAATGACATTTTATGGATAGTAATATTTATGGAAAATTAACTGCATTTTGGATCCTAGTCGTGGCTAAGAATGAGATCTGTGTTATCTATATGTCTATATATGATGTAATGGTGGAGGTGACGCAGGCCCTATAAGCGCTGGAAGAAAGAAAGGTTAAATTAGGTAGCCTACATTAGAAAGGAAACTAGTTCAGTGTAGATATCATTTGAATATAAAATTTGTTAATAACACTTTTGGTATTTTTTTAAACTGGTTAAACCGTGTTTTTCATCAACTGAAAAGCAACTTTTTACACTGATAGCTTTCCAATCCCAAGGTATTTCACACGAGTTGACAAAACCCACCGCTAGAATAGATTTTTCATTAAAAGTGTCTTTTAAGTTTTTAATGTGGCTCCTTACCCATAAATCCACAGCATTAACCACTTTGAGATTCAGATGGCTCATTAGCATCTCACACGCACGCCGGGACGTAGCTCGCTCCCTCTTCTCATTGGCCCACAGTGAGATGACTGTGTCATACAGTGATGTATAGACCTTACAGTGGATAGTCTGAATACATTTTCTCAATTTCATTTTCTATGGACCACCAGGGCTTTGGTCAATATCAATTGCAATGCCCGGCTCCGGGCAGACAAATTCATTTCAATTACAATTACTATCGTAGCGACGTTGATTTATAGCGTTGTTTTCTTTCCAGCGCCTTCCCACTCCCATTAATCACCACTTGCCTACCCGTATGATCCGCAGTTCATCTACCTGCCAAGCGGGATTGCTCCGCAGAGCATTCCTCCGCCTTGCCCCCCGCCAGCGGCTCCCGAGACCACTGGGAATATTAGTGTCCTTAATTCACACTCCATCTTTCCGCATTTACTCACAACAATGCTAACTTGCGGGAGTGCTAACGTGACGTGATTCCTCGTCGCTTTCATAGCTCACTCTGGAAGAGATATTAACAAAATATGATGCAGAGATTTAGAGGCTAAACCGTACAGCTTATAAATTTGATTCTGTTTAGCTCATTTTTTAACACCGCACTGGCACGCAGAATGGAGCTACATTTATGAATGTGTTGGGGCTTTTCCAAATGGTATGCACAGATACACATATTGGCTTGGTCATGTGCATGTATACTCACAGATGCCTCCGTTCATGAGACACACACAAAATTCCCATTCCCGATTCAATAGCTATCCAATAAACAACGTCATTACATATTTATAAGGTTTGGCCATTTTCTTCACCTCATAAATACTGTAGCTCTTGTTATTGTAGAGACACAAGATGCGGAAAACAGCCTGCAAAGCGCAACGCTCTCTAAATTCACCATTTGGTTACAATCAGTCTAGTACAAACTGGACCTATTTTGGATTGTCTGGAAATGTTAAAGATGCTCTCTCTTTTTGTCAGCGCTTCCTCCTCTGTATTTCAGGGTGAGTCAGAGGCTCAGACGTCTTCTAAATATGTGAATAGGGTGCCATTCCAGGACGAGTGTAGCTGAGCCGGGCAGCCGCTGACAGTACTTTGTTTACGGAGTTTAGACTTGTCCCCACGGCTTGGCAGTTGCCGCCGGATCCTGCAGCGCTCTCCCGCTGTCATCCTGTCTCAAACGTCACGTGCGGAGTGGAAACTGTATACACATTTGCCGCCGCCCTGACAGTTTCCAGAAAAGGCTGTGATTCAGGCGTCCAATAAAACTAAATACTATGGTTCAGCCTGGAGAGATTAAAAGTCTTTTTGGACAACATTTTGATTGTCGTGTTTTGGGTGTTGAGGGAAATGGATCGGGCTCCAACCAACATAGAAACCTGAACATTAAAGAAGTAACTGGAGTAATTCATCATTGGACAGATTTACTTAAGATACAGTTATGAGAACCTTTAAGGTGAATTCAAGCTAACGTTTTGACTGTTCAATGACAGGAGATAAAGAGGCTTGCTAAATTTATAGTTACAAAGACCTTGGATCATCATCCAAATAGAAGTTAAATGGTAAATATTCAAAAGAATTTTTTCCTGGAACTATCTGTTAGCTAGCTTGCCAAACTTGCCTCTTCTTTCCGATATATTGCTTCCTTGTCAACTTAAATCAACAAAATTGATTCCAGTGAACTTTGAGCTACAGACACCTGGTTTTTCTTTCTTAGCTAGGGATTTTGAAGAATGTACAGTGTGATCAGGTATAGCTCCCCTAAACCCAATCTTTAGAAGCGAAATCTACATCAGAGCCGAAATCTTCCAAAACACGAAGAGCTGTCAGAAGTCTTTCTCTGTTTTAAAGAAAAAGACCGTCATCCTTACTTTTACAAAATCACATTTCATCATCATCGACAGTGGTCGCTTTCAGACTGCTAAAGCAAAGTAAAATGATGGACTCATCACAGAAATAGAAAAAAAAGTACATGGACTTGCTCAGGTGTCATAAACTGTCGAGCATGTGTAGGTCAATGTCAAGAGCATCACTTTTGCCTGTTCCATTGTCTTTAGTTTTGGGCAGAACTGTGGCTTTTTAGTTTTCTGACATTGAGCCATGGTTCTCATGCAGGCAGTCCAGATTTGAGTCAACTATTTCCCAATCCCATTTTTGTCATCTGTTATCTTTATCTTTTAAAGTGGCACTTCTCTGGCACAGGTGTGAGAGTTCAGCTCTCTCTAGGCTAGATTGGGGTTTCTTCTGGAAGTCTAGTTTCTCCACAATGTTGGTCAGATGAAACGCGCTCTATCGATCGGGTTCTGGGCAGGGGGTAGGACGGCTAGCGGTGAGAGTGAGGCAGAACTGGAGGGGTTCTCAAAAAAGGGCAGATGAGGAGAGATGTGTGGGAGACATCAACCCTCTCTCTTGGCTGCTCTGGTCGTCTTCCACAGGGCTTCAGTATGTGCAGTGTAGTGTTGCTGATGAGAACTGTCGGCGCAGAGCTTAGCGGCTGAAGGTCAGAGAAATGGTTGACCTTAGGGATCTGCCTACACACTCTTGCACACATGCTGGCCTCACACCAGAAAATACGCACACACCCACACACACACACACACACACACACACTGCCTAGAACCCGACTTGGGGAAAATCTCTTAGTGGAATTTGGTTTTTAGTCCTCGAAGTTACATGCAATTGTAGTGAAATGTGCAATAGTGTGTCATGGACGAATATTGACAGAGCTTATATGCATCAGACTGATGCTGATTTTGAATAATGTGCTTTTGTAGTGTAGTTTTTTTGTTGTTGACCTGTTGTGAAGTTCAACTTAAAATAGTCACAATGTGCAAATATGTGTACGTAATAATGTAAATTGTGTTAATGCAAATCATAATTTGGTATGGTGAACTGAGATTCAGACTCCATTACACAGTACACATTTGTGTGCTTGAAAAAGCAGATAATCTTGATATCGCCTATATTACTATGGGAGAATATTATTGATATATTGTGCAGATATTAGGGATTCTTCATCCAAATATAACAGCCTCTTCTGTCCATCCACTTTCAAAACAAGGAGCAAGTTTAATTTCCATTTACGTTCTCTGTAAAAAAACGTAAATGTAAATGACAGAATTTTCATTTTTGAGTAAAATAATCTCAAGTGACTGTTTGATAGATCTTCATTGTGTGTTGTGTAGAGACTGCGCAGACCTTACGAGTCTCCTCTGTTCCTCTATTACCCGCTTCAGAAATTTAATTAAAGAGAGAGAAATGATTGAGTTGACTAGAAACCAAATTACCTCACCCTCTTCTCGGTTGCAAGACCAAAACATCTCATAAACTCAGACACGTTGTGAATTTAAGCGAATTTACCTGCGTTGCCCTTTCTAATATTTCCCAATATCACGTACTTCTACGGAAGATCTCTCTGGCGTGACCGACCTGCGGAGCCAATGCACCCCAGGGGACAAATCGGCCCGGGCGGCACGCTAATTGAAACGTGTCGGCGACTCATTGACGTCTTGGCTCTTGTTTCAGGGCTATTTCAAACCACAATGCTGATTGCTGGTTTCAGATCACGCAGGGAAAAATCAATACGGCCTGAGAGATCAGGAACTACTCTGCAGGTTTAATTCTTGCCTTAGATAACGTAGAGACAGCCAGGCATACTGTGTTAATAAATAATATAATAATAACAGAGCTTTTTCAGTCATTTCTTATAGAAACATTGTGCTTTGCTGTTTTTAGTAGAATTATAATCCTAAAACGTAATGTGTTTATATATGATGTGAATCAAGGTCTGTGCCTAGATTTCAGACTTTTTTAGACAGTCTGTTTAATGGAGGGCTAACTGTTGACTTTTCTTTGAAACCCTTTACATGTTGTTGAACCTTTTGAAAAATGGATTGAAGATGAGATAAGGAATAATTGATGTCCCTATCACAACTCTACACAAACATAGTAGGAAACTGTTGTCAATAACTCCCACAAACTCTGAGTCATGCAGCTCGAGGGCAATTAGGCCGGGGATGTACACAAACCATGTGTGCAAGTCTTTGACTATCATTTACATACTACAGCTGGTATTCAGGTTAAAGCTTGACAAGGTTATGTGGACAGACCATAATTTAAACCGAATAAAACAAGTTGGCATACAATAGTTTTGGTAGTAGTACCATAGTCTGTTTATATAGTAGGCTATATTACAGTGTGGGAGGGTGGGTATTTGGTCCTGTCCAAGAGGAAGAGTAAATGAAAGTCTTTAGGGATGGCAGGGGCGGAGGTGGGGTTGCTTCTGTCGACGTTGACAGCTACTGACGCTAGTCTAAAATCGGTCTCCTCCTGGGCCGCCTGCCCGCCCGTCGTCCGGCAAGGAAATAAATCCCATGTGGTAGCCAGGGCCGCCGGTTGGGATCACAGACTGCCTTCTGGCCTCTAGATCTCCAGAGAGCAGCGGAGGGCGCCGGCACGACAGCCCAGACCTGAGGAGACGCTCAGGGTTTTACATTACACAGCATCACTTTACCGGCGCTGGCAACCGCACTTCTAAAGGTCCCTCTGGATAGTGCATTTAAAATCCAATAGCCTCCTTTTATAAGAACATGTAGAAATTGCAGATGGAGGAAACGTATTAGGCCTATGTTACTACTAATAATACTGGCATAATAATAATTATTATCATTTTTATAATTGTGAGGAAAAAGTAAACAATCAATATTTTTCCCAGTTGCAACTAATTCATGATTAAAAAAAGCTCATTCGAATGATTTGAGTTAGGAGCAACTCAAATAAATGAGTCCCGCTGATTTTTTGACTGTCGATGAGGAACGGTGGAGACTAGAGACGCCGTTTCCTTCCAATATGGGCAGGTCTATATATTTTTCTGCTCATGTCTGAAAGGCTGGCTCCAAGCATTAGGGGTGGGCTCACGCTCTCTGATGGTTTTCCAGTGAGTATTTGTCAGGTCAGACTGTGCACCGCCCGGCGGTCTCCGCTCCTCTCCCCGGGTTATTTATTACCTCTCTCCCCCGCCGGCAGCGCTGTGGCTCCGGGGCCGCTGCCAACAACGGCGCGGAGGCGGGGATGACTACAAGGAGGCTCGCTACGGTCGACAGGGCTGTGAACACTGAGAGACTATGAGAGAAACAGAATTTTTTTTTATTACACAGAAGAGGTATTTTAATAATAAGTATACTGGCAGGATGTTTTATCAACCAAGAGGGAATAAAACTAAATGTAACAGCATTGTTGCTAAATAATTTCATATATTTACAAGTAGGCCTACAGTGAATGTCACTTTGGGGAATAAAAAAGTCCACATTTGATCCACATTTTCTGATCGTGTCCAATGGAAATACATGCTTTGAAACAGTTACATTTTATCATTATATTTATTGTCTTGAGTGCATATACTTCTCCTTTCTATACAGTAGTCTCATCTTCTATGGCACAGTGGGTTTCAGCCAAAAACAAACCGCAAGGTAGTTCATTAACATACTATATTTATCAGCTCCTGACCTTCAGGTCATATTTAGCATATCCTCTTGCTTAAGTGATCATTATCAAATTCATTTTATTTATTTATTTTTAAAACAGCCTGTATGTTACGTGCTAGAAGCATCAATGTCCACACCATTTTTCTGTGAACTGTATGAGAACAATATGATCAACACCATGTACATAATATTTATAATTTAAACTTTCTGTACAACTTCCAAATACTGAATCTTACAGATTCACCTATTACATATAGCCTAATAAAAATCTGTATTGGCAACTAAATATAGCTTTATAGTTATGGTAATGTGGGAAATACCCTTCAACTTAATTTAATACAAAATCACAGAGGGTGCTTCAAAACCCATGTTGCGAAATGTAAAAGCATTATATACGCTGTGTGAGTGGGTGGCACTTTCATTTCGTTGAGCTAGAGAAGGATGCCACAGAGCTTTTTCTACGAAACTGTCGATAATGTGGGGGATGAAAGTTCAGGGGAAGCCGTCCTGAACCAAAACTGTGGGCTGAATAATAGATTGTCATCTGTAAATTTAGGGGAACCCCTCCTTCGTAACTGCACTTCTAGTCCATCATGACTCACTGGTGGTTATGATGTAGAACAGAGTAGGTGTTTGGGGGCAGGGTATCCCCGTGGGGATCCTCAAACTTGGGGTTTGAAGGATCTCCTGAGGTCTCTGAGAACCTTTGACCTTTAGATTCTTTCCACTTTTCTTGTGATATGTCTTTGTGGGGGTGATTTTGATTTCCAGATTAAAATAGTGCATAGAAAGAGCATCAAAGACTAGTGTTGAACATCAGTGTATTATAGTTACACAAACATGAGACATCAGTCCTACTTGCCGTTTCAACCGGCATTCCTTTAGGTGAGTAACATAGCTGATTAGCATTTAATATTATTCTGTTTATTGTGATGAGATTAAATGAGTTCATTGTGACAATCTTAAACATTTAATGGTGATTATTTTTTGCCTAAAAACATTCATGCAAGTTTATAAAATTCATTATGAAATTGTTTTGAAAAAGATAAAACACTTGTAATGATGCCACAATACTACAATATGTCTTGTATAGTCTCAATTTATTATTGATCACATCCAAATTTCTTAATGTCTCCTATGAAAAATTCAGCTGAATAGCAATGGTTGAAAAACATTCCATTAGATATTTAGATATTAGATTTTTAAATCCACAATTGGTTGTAATTTGCAATGTTTATTTAGAAAGTATTATTTAGAATAGGCTACTTTCTTCTTGTTTGGTAGATTCTGCATTTGCTTTATTAGTAAACAAACAAACAAACAAACAGTAAAAATAGCAAACAAACGTTTTCACCTTAAAAGAACAACGTTTACCAACTATCTGTGTTCAAACGGAAAATATACCATACAGATGTAAAGTGCGTGTTGTCACTTCAAGCAGTGACTGGAAATTGTGACGCGACTCCGTCCGTCGCGGACCCCCTTCAGTGTGGTCGCGCTCGCGCTGCCTCCGCTGTTTAAATGGGCCAAGTTTGAGAAGCGGCGGAGAGTGCAAATCTTGTTTGGTCTGGGTCTGTGAACTAAAGCGTGACTTTAACGACGTATTAGGGGTTAAAAGAAAGAGCGAGGGAAAAAAGTACCATTAGCGCCAGGCATCAGTTGCAATCGAACAGTTAAAATAAGGCGCACAGAGAAAACATAATTATTTCCTATCCTCGACAGATATGAAAATGATCCAAGCCAGTCTGGCTCACACCCCTATGTGCATGTACTACTGAACTTTAACGTTGGCTACACCGCGTATGCACCGCGTATTATGCATTAAACGTTCTAGTTAATGGAGCCCTCATTACTTTCCGAACGGAAAGAAACTTCGGGGGAAATAAACACATCGAAGTTACAATAGGTTTTGAATAGGTGCGATTATTTTTAAAGACACGCTTTGAATGGACTGAAGGATAAAACAATCATTAAACCATGTTCTCCGTTCATATCTCGTGGAGATGTCAGGTGTTAGTCCGATTACATGTGGTGGGCAGGAGCGCGGGGAGACCCGTCATGCGAGCAGTGCAGTGAGGAGAAGAGCTATAGAGAAGACTGAAGTGGTGAATGGCAATCTGTCGCTGAACTTATGCGAGCTGCTGTCAGCCAGCGACGCAGGAGCTGCGCGTGAAACACACCACCGGCGCGTCTGGAAGTCTTAAACTCGCCAACTCCGCGAAGAGGGACATAAGTTTGGACGCATGAACTGCTAATCACTCGTTACCGGCGCTGCGCTTTGGGTAACATGCCTGCCATCAAAAAGGAGAGACTGGATGGAGAAGACATGGCACTAGCCGCCTTCAACCAGCCCGAATACCTGGCCCCTTTAAATGCCACCGCTATCTCCGTGGTGACCCCTCATCCGCCGCCTTACGACCACATTTTCGCCCATCATCACCGCGCGTACTTGGGGCTTCACGACAGCGCGCTGCATCAACAGCACCTTCACCATCACCCGGACGACTTCATGCTGGAGAGGTTCTCCTCTATCCCGGACTTTCAGCCGTTTTTCGACAACGGAGAGCCTTGTATCGAAGTGGAATGCGGGGAAAACAAGGCACTACTGTACATTAACAAACTGTGCCAGGGCAGCAAAGGGCCCTCCATCAAATACCGGGGTGAGTGGCTCACCCCAAACGAGTTCCAGTTTGTGAGTGGAAGAGAGACAGCCAAAGACTGGAAACGAAGTATAAGGCACAAAGGTAAGTCGGGTCGCTACCTTCTGCATATGTATGTATATTAGCCTACTTTTCAACGACGCGTAATGTTGATTCATTTGGGCTCTGTTAGCGAAATACTTTAATGAAAATGAGAAGAGCACACCTTTTTCTTGACTTTTGGTGCTGTTTTGTATACACAAATGGAAGAGTGAGAAATCGTAGTGCGTAATATTGCGATTATCGTGTATATTGTACAGCTATTTAAGTTTGTGTTATGAATATGTATATTTTACATGCTAAACTGTAATCGTAACGAAGTGAGTAGATCCGGATTAACACAGCGACGTATTATCAGGTAGGGTTGGAATAAGCAGCTTGTGTTTACAAATATTATAGATTTTGTTTTAAAGCATTTATTGCGTGGAAAACATGACGATGTTACATTATGTGTCACATTAACAGTTTATTTGAAGTCTTTGCGTCGTTTTGAGGGGTTACGCGAGTTTATTATCGCGGTTTCAAGTCTCCTTTCGGATGACAGTTTATTTTGGTTAACAATTCTGTTCTCGGTTGAATCCGTGACACCACACAGTAATGTTGGGTCCGAGACCGAGTATTATTCTTGGTCACTTGCATGAGAGGTATGGACTTTTTAGTCACCGTTGTTGTGGGGTTATGTTTATCGAAGGGTAGGTTTGACGAATGGTAGTTGAAGTATAAAACGGAGATGCATTTTTGATGCATTGTACTGAATGACTTCGCTTTAAAACTTTTTTAGGAGTGGTGCATTTTTACTTCATGATATTATTGTTCTGTTCTGTACTTTTGTGTGTGTATACATTATCAAGGTTAATACATTTTTCATTTATATTTTTAGGGAAAAGTCTGAAGACACTTATGTCCAAAGGAATCTTACAGGTACACCCTCCAATTTGTGATTGCCCCGGCTGTAGAATTTCATCTCCTGTGGTAAGTGTACACTGGAGTCTAGATCACTTTTTGTGACTTGTGTGCAATTTATTTGTGTATTTCGAGAAACGCAACTATATTTTTTTATCCACAACAGACAGAGTTTGAACATTTGTACAAATGTCCCACACATAAAGCTTATTGGAAAGCTAAGCAGTGGATGACTACTGATGAATTACACAGTTTGATGCATTTTTCTATGAATCGCATTAAAGCCGTGACACTGACTTGTACTGTCACGGTCTTTCTCAGAAAGTAAATAAGGACCAAGTACAAGGAATTGTGAAATGTTTGGAAATGTTGTTTTGGTTTGTTTGAATGAAAGCTGAAGTATAAGGTCACACATTGTCTGTGGTAGATGTTAAAGCAAATGCACGCTCTATATTTTACTTTTCGGTCATGTAGGCAACAAAACAAGTTACTGTATGCATGAAGGTCAAAAAGAACTGGGAGTAGTTGACAGGTTCTTCTCATCGAAGGGCATGTTTAGAGATTTTTTGCTTCTGTTTATGTGACATGGCAATATCCTGTTAATCAGTAATGTTAATAGCTGGACCTTCATGTCTTTTTATTCTCAGTTTATTGTATCTTTCACCTCTGTTTGAACAATGAGCATTGTGCACGTGTGTGAGAGAATGCACAGAGCAGGCCAGTGGTTGGTAGGTTGCTGTGTTTGTCCACGCAGGTGCTGTGTTTGTATCTGAACCGAGCGTGCCTGTTGCCGCCTTTAACGGTTAATCTGTAGGGGAAGGGTGTAAGAAGCTTACTGAGTTACTGAACGCAGCTACCGGTGATTACTGAGGCAGCGGCACGCAAAGCGAAGGCACTTCAGATAAGCTGTAGGTGTTTGAGCGATGCAGGTAGTACACTTTTGAGGAGGACCTGAGCCACAGCCAGAAGAGGCTTAGTTGTTTGTGGCCCTTACGTTGCTTCGCACTGAAGGCGTCAGAATCTCACGGAAGCTGATTTTGAAGATGAGGTTAAATAGGCTTGTCACCTGTTGCGTTGTCACCTGTATTCTGTTTGGCTTTATCTGACTGATGACCAAATTGGTTTTTTTTCTGGGTTGGATTATTAAGAATTACATGTAAACGTTTGACTAACTTTTCCTTTAAGTGCTGTGACTTCTTGTGCATCATTTCAGGTTTGACTGTTTTGTGAGACGATTTTAGTTTTTGATCTTCGGTTTGCACTATTTATGTGACCTTTCATTGGTTTGATGTATCACTAAGCAGAATCGGCTGATATAAATGTTATGAATGCTTGCTCAAACACACGGCTTACTCAAAGATGTAGGCCTACATGTTAAACTGACATAGGAAAAAGTGTTGTAACACCAAAAGAAAAAAAAAAACATGACATGTATTGTATTACCTTTATGGGCCAGGCGGGCTTCTGTCACACTATGACCAGATACAGAATGCATACTTTTTCACAAATTCACTCAAACTTTCACACAAGATATCAATCTTCACACGTGTAAATGTTTCCGTATGAAAGAAATACAATACATGAAGAATATAATTAACACCCCTTATTAGTTTTTTCACTTTATATGTGCACACTTTCTCTTTTACTTTGCACATAGTCTGTCAAGAACAAACTCGCTGCTTTCTAACAGCAGGAAAGCATTGCGATCCTACATATTTTAATTTAAGAGTATAAAGGCTTCATATTATGTTTTTTGTTTTAGCCGTCTCTCAAATAGCTTTTTTGGTTATGTTCGTACATTCAGTGTCTCGAATTAAAAAATGTATTTCATAAAAGGTTTGACACTTAGTGTCTGTGCATACAACAGCAAGCAGGAGCAAATAATATCTGTATAAACAGGTAAACAAAGTGACTACTTTTAATAGCTTTGAGTAATGTAACCATAGTGATAAACACAATAATAAATATCAAAATGTTATATTTAAGCATGTTAAAATTCATTTTAAATTCAGTTGTAAATATGTAGTTATAAAATATGCTTGTAAACCTAACTGATCTGACCCCCGTGTTTTACTGCTGTGTGAATGTAGCCTATGTGAATTGTGTTTCACAGCTCAAACAAGATTAAATGTAAACAAAAATCATGTAGAAAACAACAGGCCCTGTCCTGCTCAATAAAACTGAATATGGCAACATGCTCTGTGTTTGTGCTCATGTCTCTGTGGGGCATTAATAGTTTTGACATGTTTTATGACTTTAAATCATTCAAAAGCCTTTTTTTTAACTTTACAGCTGCTTTTCACCAGGTGTTCCTGTGGCTCAGTTGGTAGAGAATCGCACTCACAGCGCAAAAGTTATGGGTTCAAATATTCATAAAAATGTACTGTAGCTTAAATGCACTGTGTCTGTCATGCAAGACATCTATCAAGTTTTACTCATGAGTTCATTCTAACATTTATTTTAGGTGAGATATGTGAGCTGAGAATCTTTGGGCTGTTGTGGTTTGTTGTGAAGTTGTTTAATCGATTTTATGTAGATAGCGAAGAGCGCTTGATGATATGGCGCCATTGTTTGTACGTTTCTGTGAGGACGGATGGATGATTGTGTGTTGTTGTTCCTTTAAGAATTGGAGTCATTCAGCTGGCCTGGCTGTTGTCTCCCAGGAGAAATGTGCTTCCTTTCCCCTGTTTTTTCAGCGGAACTAGTGGAGGCTGGCAGGAAATTACACTCCGCTCCGTCTCGTAAATATCTCGTCGAATCTGGGCTTCCCCCCACCGCGTCCTGGGTCGGGGGATACGGTGGGGGGCTGTTTGGTTGGGAATCAAGCTGGTTTAAAAACATGGAGGGCGATGTTGCAGTATAAACACTGGCGAGTTGTTCCTTCAGAGTGGGCAAGTTGTTAATGTATTCATTATAACGCTCCTAAACCTTTAGAAATTTGTTTTGTCATTATTTACTCATCTTCATTTCATCCCAAACCTGTGTGATTTAATGTTTCTGTGGACCTTAAAAGTTGAATATTTCTATATAGAAATATCTTTGTGCTCTTTTCATCTTTTTCAAAGTTCATTTCAAGGTGCTATAGGAATAAAACAGAATAAATCAAATCGAATATAGTGCACAAGGTCAGTGAACTCATTTGGTGCTTTTTTGTACGTTTACATCTTGACAGACATACTCACTATAAATTGCGAATGTATGAAAATAACTGCATAAAAATAAAGATATGTGGTTTTTGGAATGACAGGAAAGTGAGTTTACAATGACTTTTGGCGAACAATTCCTTTAATACTCCGACCTACCACATGCATTGACATGGTTGTATGTTCAAACTGTTTATTTCTTCAAGTCATTCAGGTGTTAAATACACGATTCAAATTCACTAACGGCAGCACAATTAGAGCGGGATATTTTCTCTGTCGAGCGTGTGGTATTAGGTGAGGTTTGACAGCGTAGGCCAACGCTCATTTGGCAGAGCGTTGCTGGAGGGCTGGGTACGAGCAGGAACGGGGGCTGACGCCATACAGTCTCACAACGGCTCCCTCACCGCGGGGGGTTAGGCAGAATGTGTGCGTGCGTCTGTGCGCCGTACCAGGGTTTGTGTAGCGGCGTGTTTGTATCCCTCACATGGAGCCGAGGCTATGCTGCTATGGCAACGGCAGGATCCCTCCTCAGGACAGCAGCGAGCAGCCAGGCAGTCTCTGCAGTGTGTTGCATTCATGAATTAAAGCAAATTAGAGCCCGCTAGAAAGCCGCACCAAACTCACAACAGGCTTTTTCCGTTGATTTCATTAGACGATTTGGTCTCAAACTGTGACGGCGCTGCCGCAGAGACGTTTTGAAGCACACTAACATCTGCGGACATTTTGCCTTGCTCACAGGTGAGATGTTAGTTTCGGCTAATAGCGTGTGTACCTTTATATCTGTCACCTGTCATTCGGGTCATGTGGAAAAATGAATCAGGAAATATTGTAAGTGAAGTTTAAAGAGTCGGAAACATGGGTCAGGAAAGGTTTACAGACGGGGGGAAGGGTGTGTGTGCTGGTATCAGGGATGGGCGTGAGTATGTGGGTGTTGGTGGGAAAGGTAGAGGGCTTATCTATCAGCCCATGCAGCGGATCATTACAAAGCCACGGTGGCTATATATGGACGCCTCACCTCCCAAATGTCACTTTTTACATACAGCTGACCCAGTTATGCTTTAAACTGCTTAAATAAAGTTTTTTGTGAATAACCTTAGATAAAACCAGAGACTTTGTTTTAATTTCTTGTTCATACTATGTTTGTTGAATGTATTTTCAAAGTTTTTGGCCAGTGTTAATGCGACCCGAAGATTTCATTTTGCACTTTTTCTATTCTTGGTTTCTGTTGTTTTTTTCTCTTGGGAATGTGGTGGAATCAGTACCTGTCCATAAAGCTCTCCTGTGGCTGTCTTTTCAGAAGGGAGAGGGGTATCCAAACACAGGCAGAGAGATCTTGGCACGCATGGTTGGACTGCCACTGACCTCCCTGTGCCGGGGAACGCTTCACTGGGCTGACACAGCCCGCTCACCCTGCGGGTCGGGGGGAAGTTGGCGGGGGGTTGTTGTGGGATGGGGTGTGTGTGGGGGGGGGGGTTTGCACTGCTCTTCAACTATTCCTAGTTTGCCATATATAAACCTTCATAACATACTTTTACAGGCAACTAGTATACTTTTATAAGCTTTTTCTACATTAGGTTGTTGGTTTGATGTGAAGGTTGTTTTGTGTGGTGTTGACATAAAAACTTCACATCACCTGATTGTACCAGAAGACTCTGGCAAATTTGTGGTAATCCAGAATCTTCACACACAAGTGTGCACATAAAGTCTTTATCTCTCTCTCTCTTCTCCGTGTTGTGCCAATAGATTTAAGTAGGCACATTAAACCCTGTGCTACACCAACCCACATGCCCCCACCCCCAGCTTGTGCCAAGTCTGCCCAGCGTCCCGCCTCCACACTTATGCACAGCATGGCTGCGGCACGCACACACAGAGGTTAGAACAGACAGACGCGTGACTCATTAGGCATTCGTCCCCCGGGGACAGTGCTGGGGGAGCGCACCACAGCTGCAGGAATGTCATGAGCCGTTGCTTCTGTGCGCATGTGTGTGTTGGTGCGTATGTGTCTTAGCAGAAGGCCAGCACACCTTTCTGAAAATACTGCGCCAAGAAAACGTCTCGGCTTTTCCAAAACATCCATATTTTTAAGTCTGAGCCAATGTTATAAACCCGAGAACACACACAGAAATCATAGTAGACCAAAATGCATTATGCAGCATGTTAACGTATGTTATGTTTGTTTTCATTAAATATGCAGCAATAAAGTTACTCAATAAAGATGAGCAGGAACCAGTTTCGGCTGCTCTCGGTGTGAATGCTCTTTTACAACCAATGTGGTTACAGAATGTCTTTACGATAAAATGTCTTTGTTCTGTTTTGGAGTCAAGTATAATGTTCATCCAACATGGCTTGTTTTGTCTTCTCTGAGGATAGGGATGCACCGATACCATTTTTTAAAGGCCGAGTTTCTTGGTGGCAATTTTCCACCTCACCACAACACAGCAACACAGTGATACTAATAAAAATAGTATAACCTTATAATTACAACTACACCTCAAACACATTATGAAAAAAGAAAATTTTTTATGAGCACAAATTTCAGTCAGTTATGTCACATGAGGTATCGGTTTTTGGTATCGGTATACTTTTACGAGTAGATGAGCTTAGTATCTGTGCATCCCTATCTGAGGACACCCTTACCTAACCAATAAAACATGAGAGACTGCATATATTTTCAATATGGTCACATCTAAAGGTGCAGTGAATTATATTCACATACTGTCAATAAACAGTCTTGCAGATGAACATGTGTTGCTTTATGTATTTATCAAAGCTTTAATTGCTTGGCTTCATTTTCCAATTAGAAAAAATTCTGTTTATATTTTATTGTATTTCCTGCTTGCACTTGTGAGGTCTTGTCTGCAAGAACATCTCTCATAACTTCTCCACTCAGGAGTTTTATGGGGCTTAAAACGGCAACGCCAACCAAGTCGATTTACTTACTCAGTGTCAGTTCATGTGTAGTTTCGTATTTGTGTGTCTGTTGGTGTGTTATACAAATGTAAATATAGCCTAGCCCCATTGATGGGCAGACATTAACTGTGGGTGGGCTTATTCATAGAAATACTGCTCAGAGGAAATTCATATTCAATATTTTTTTCCATCCCTGAATGACAGCGCATGTGCTTGTGTACGTACGTGTAGGCGAGAACTGAAGGCCAGTTTTTTTTTATGTTTTTGTTTTGAAACGCCCTCCCTCTGTGCGGAAGTGTTACCGGAAATAGTGCTCAGCCGCCCCCGGTTCTGCGTCAGTTACGCTGAATAAAGCGAGGGGGCTGTACGGGGGCTTTCCGGGAGAAGCTTGAGAAGGGTGGTGGTGGGGGTTGGCTGGGTGGAGGAGAGGAATGGGGGCAGGGAAGTGTGTGTGTGAAGGCCTGTCTCGGCTGAGGCCATGTGGGTAACAGCCGTCTCTCAACGCCAACTTTATCTGATAAAGCATCAGCATAGCAGCTTGCAAACAAGTGCACTTTATGTATGGCTCCAAGTGGCTGTTATGAGCTACAGAAAAGACTTTGAGTCAGAATTTGAAGGATTTGTTTGTGTTTATATCATTTTGTGTTTATCAGAGATTTGTCTCAGTTTAAACAACATTTTTAAAATGACACTAAACAAAGTTAAAGTAACACTGGAAATTGTTGTTCCAATCTCACTCAAATGTCAATTGAAAGATTTATGTAGTGTTTTATATTATGTAGAAGCTTTACACAGCAAAATCCAGTGTTAAAAAAGATCAGATTAACACTTACAGTGTATATATATATATATATATATATATATATATATATCAACACTCTCAAAGTGTGGATTGTATATACACTGTGAGTGTTAATCTGTCATTTTTAAACACTGCCGATTTTGCTGTGTATATTTTGAGATATCTTTAAGCATTTGTTGGCAATGTGATTCTGTGTTGTCATCAAACATGTTTGTCCAGCCAATGACAGGTTCAGGAAACCCATTTGAAAACAATTATTATTTCCCATTCAATATTCCATTGGTCAAGAAATTACACACTTTCACTTTTCTGTTAAAACAGAGAGAGATAGCACTGAGAAAAATCTGCTTTCTCTGCAAAAAGAAAAAAAGACGGTTGCTCATGAAAACAGTGTGTGCAGCCTGCCCATCCTCAGGGATGTTTTTATCTTTTCTGCTTTTTTCCCTCCTTCTTTTAATGTATGCCACTTGAGAGAATCCAGAGGGGCTGCACCTGTTTGCCTCTTGGCTAGTCTCTCCACCTCCTGCCCTGGCCTGCCACTCACGTCTGGGCTCTTGTGGGATGCTCTGCATATGTGTATGCGCACGTGCAAGCTTTGGGTGTGGAGGAAGGATAGCTGCGGGGCTCTGCAAAGTTGAACAAAGCTGAGATGCAGGCGTGCGCGCGCACACACACGCACGCACACACACGCACACACACACACACACACACAAACAGACTTTTCAGTTGAAGATTTTTTCAAAGGGAACAGTCTTATACTGTTTTTCTCTTTTTCGTAATCTCTCTCTCTGAATCCTCTCTCTCCTTCTTGGTTCACTCATGGGTAGAGATGGAAACACAGAAATCTGCACTGACCCCTTCAGGTCACATTAAAGGTCGCCCAGCTTCACACACTAAATCCCGAGGGCTCCTCAACTCTTTCATCCCTCGCTGTCTTCAGATGTGAGAGAGAGAGAGGGAATCACTATCACGTCTCAATCACTCACCCGTCGTTCATCACGGTCTTGTGGATCGGGGGTCTTTCCTTCTGAATGACTCTTGCTAACTGAGTTTTGCTGTTAAGTCTGGAATTCATGTGTTGTGTAATTCCTTTCTTCGTCTTGCCATCAGTTGCTTATGATTTGTGACCCACATTAATCATTTATGAGATGGTGTGAGATTCAGTAGCAGTTGCATTAAATGCATGTGACCTGTGGACCCTTTGGGAATAATTTAAATCATTACCTTCTGGGAATGAGTTTAAAAAAGTCTGGACTAACTTGGAAGTCCACTGTGTAATGGATGGAGAACTTCAACTATGTCACTATACCTCATCTTAAGCCAGTAATATTGAGGCAATAATATTGAAGTTGTTCTCATTCTGTCTCATTCTTGCTCCTACAGAACCGTGGGCGACTGGCAGAGAAACGCACCATTCCTTTGCCGCCAACACGGGTGCCCAAAAAGGAGCTGGCCTCCGTTTTCAGCAGTGACGACAGCGAGGGCAGTGAGAGGGCCAGCGGAGATCATGCAGACATCAAACAGGAGGATCTGCACTACAGTATCATGAGAAAGAGGTGAGAACTTGTGTGTTTGTGTGAGAGTGTGAGTGAGTGGGTGGGTGGGTGAAAGCCAAGTGCCAGTCCGTGACAGGGATCGGTAGCGCCAAGCCTGGCATGCAGGAAAGGGGTCAGCTGTCGGTACAACATAAAAGATTTATGGACTCCTTAAAGTCCCCTGTTTTCACACGCGCATATATACTAATACACCCAAATGCACTTATTTACACTCCTGGCACATACAGAGAAACACAGGATGTGCCAACTCTGGATGTGAGCCCACAGAGTACACACAGAAATAAACAAAGACTTCTCACCAGCTATATAAAAGGTGATATGTTGATGATTTATTTACAATCGTGTTGCTATTTGCTTGATGCTGAACTCTCATAATGTTCTGAGAGCAGCCACCTGAAATTTGTATGCAAAACTTTAATGTTAAAGTTATATAGGCTATTTTTAATCTATATCATTTAGCCATTTCTGTTTGTAACATCCTATTTCCAAAAAAGCATCTTTGTTAGATGCACATTTGTGAAACTATGCCATGGCAATTCCATTGTTTTGTGGACCTTAGAGTGCCATGCAAATGCCATAAAATAGTAATTTTTTAAGTTCCATAGCATTACTACCTGACTCCATAATACTGCAATAGTATTCTCTTATAGGGTGGCATTGTGAGCTTTACGCTACAACCAGACCCAGACAGAATTTGTGAACTCACAGTCTTTCTGTTAAAAGGATAAAAAATAATTAAAAAACAAAGCAAAGTATGCTACACTTTTAATCATGGCTAAAAAAATATTAAAATGACAGTTATATGAACGCCAGCCGTTCCAATTTCTGTGGAGTTCTGCGCATACAGATTCTGTGTGGGCCTGGCTATAAAAGTCTGGCTGGACCAGTTTAATATTGATGAGCTAGCTGCATAAAGAAGCACAGAAGGTCTGCTTACCGCAAAAATAAAACACACGGTAATGTGCTACAAGTTCTACATCTACATCTCCAATCAGTGCTGGGGAAATTAAGGAATTCAGCATTCATTAAATCTTCATGAGCTGTGTTTGGCCTCCCTCCTCTCTGGCACACAAGCCCGGAGAAGCTTATTTGCCTGTGGTCAGTGCTGCGGTGAGCTAAGAGCAGTGGCTAAAGCTATAGGGTTTCTGCCAGCGTTTTTGTTCCGCCTAAATGCATTACGGGTGATAACTAGCCAGCAGATGTCAGCCCTGGCAGGTGAGTCTGGGGAACCACATTTTTGTTAACCCATCTGTGCATTTTTACTTAAGAACTTGTTGAAAAGATCAGCCTCGAGGTTGTGATCTATTATTAAGTTACCTTTAATCACTAGAGCGTGCCTTTCAAAGCTAGCTGTTGCTTTGAGACCGAAGAAGGATGCTCTGTCCTCTTGAGTATCTGTGATTTTTCAGTCCCATTTTGAAATTAGGTGTCAGCATCTGTTTCACCGAAAGTTTGTGTTGGCAGCGTCTGGATACAGTGTTTTGGTTAGTTAAATCTCCAAGAAACCTCAGCGCTTCTAATGAGAGGAGAGAGAGAAGACAATATTCTCTTTCTCTCATTAGCAACTTGGCTCTTGCTAAAAATGTCTGTTAGCATAGAGCCTGTCAGACTTTCCTACAGCCACTACTGATGCATATAGATGAGATGTCAACTTATTTAGTTGCATTTTTGTTTCTTTATGTAACATTTATTTTTAGGTTTTGAAATAGTATGTGTCTGCTTTTTAAGCTGTAAAAGGGGAGGAAATCCCGCTTGTTGATTTGGTTGTAGACCGTAAGAGGCTTGGGTTCATGCCCATTGGTGTTAAGCAGTAAATTTGGGTCATTACACAGAACTGTTGTGATGTCTATCTCTAGGCTTCCCTATATGCAAACATGTGAGGTCATGCCCTCTTTCAGTATATAAGGGTCATAGTAATGTGATTTAGATATTTATAAAAACATCTAGGCCAAGCCAATGTGTGTGCTTTTGCTTTGTTGTGAACAAAACCGATGTTTCTAGATCACAATTTGTAGTTATCATTGGGTACGGTCAGGTACATATCTAAACCTCATCTGCAATATTCAACAAACCTTTCTCTTTTGCTGTTTTACTCAACCCTGGCTGGCTCCTAGGAGCCACTTACCCTGTGACACCAAGGACGGCGCAGGAACCAGAATTGCCGGCTAACGCTATTACAGAGATTTCCCCCCAACACTTCAGACGCCCGCGCGCGAAGACGCTAATGAATTTAAAGAACACTTATGACTAATATCTAGGGCTTTTACCCTGTTAAAGGCGGCGGACTGCGAGGAGCCTCGTCTCTCCTCTGTTCCGGGGCCGCTCACCTCACCCCTACTTTACTCAGATGAAGATCTGACCAGAGGAGATAATGGGATGTTCAATCTATGAAATTCAATTTCCATTGAGCTGGACTGGATAAGTGAGTTGTGGAGGGGTCTTAACAAATTGGATTTAGTCAATGGATGGTGAAGGATGGGGATTTCTTTTTACGTTTGAGCGTATTTACGCCTCATCGTCGCAGTTTATATTAGTTTTGTGGTGGATTTGTGCATAGCGTTTTCAAAGTGCAGACGTATATAATATAAACAGAAAGGCCCAACAGTCTGAGACTGCTTGTAATATGTTTCTGCATTTTTTTATTTATTAGAATTTGAATATAATCTACATTGTTTTATTATCAGCATATTCCGTTATTTAAACTGAATTGAAAGTGTGATTTTTTTCATGTCCCAGTATGTCCATTCCAAGGAGTTTTCATGGTCAGTGTCACAAAATCGCAGAAATAGTGCAGAGACCTAAATATGTTTTCTTAAGGGTATAGTGCCTAGTTTACCCAAAAATGAACATTCTCTGTCATCATTTACTTTGTACAATTAAAGTGAATGGGTACTGCCATTGTTCAGTTACCAGCATTCTTCAAAATATCTTCTTTTGTGTTCTTCAGAAGAAAGAAAGTCATACAGGTTTGAAATGACAAGAGGATGAGTAAATGATGACAGAATTTTCGTTTTTGGGTGAACTATCCCTTAACTTTTTACAGTATGTCAGGTTTAAATAGGATTTTAAATCTGTCATTTTTTTAATGTGGTATCACGTTTATTTACCATTAAGGCACATGCATTTTAAACAAACATACCAGCAATAATTTGACTCACACTAATGTGCACATTACACATTTTTTACATTATTACATTTTTTTTAATAGATTTTCATCTATTAAAGTTTTTTTGATTTAAATTCGCACTTTCTCTCTGAAAGAAATCACACTTTAGTAATAAAATTAGCAAATTAGATGTTATCTTAGTATTAGTTTTCAAGGTCATGCCAGTAACTTCCTCAAGTCTACAGTACCGGAGTATACACTAGTCAAGTGTGTCAACACCAGGGCTTTGAGAAGTGCTGACTGCTTGTCTGGGTCATTACTGAGTTAGTAACCATCATGGATTATATAAGATGGTATACTTACTCAGAGGACACCCTGCTGAGAAAGTCTTCCAAAAAATCCCATCCCATATTTACTGCATTAAAATTCTGCATTTAAATATAGCACTATTTTGATTTTTATTATTCATAATCCATTGAAAACACTAAATGTAGAAACATAATTGGATTACTTGAAGCAGGGGAGGAGGAGGCAAGTTGTTTCCTGAATGGTGGACCCTCCCCTTCAGCATGAGGTACAGTGAAAGCAAATAAATCACACAGCTGTTGCACCTGCCTGGGTAGAAATACTGTCTCTCTTCCCTCTGGTTTTGTGGCTGCTTTAGAAAAAGGCCCGACCCGTCTGTGTTTAGCATTAGAAACGTTTGTCCAGCAAAGCGTTCCGTCATCTTCTCTGGTGGCTGTCTGGAACTGAACATAAGCACTCAGCTAGCCAGAAGGGGAAATCAGATGGTCCAAGCCTCAGGACTGAAACCAACCCAAACCAGGTTGTTTAGAGCGGTGATTGGCTGGGGTCATAAAATGCTGGTATGTACAGTTAAAAGTATTTTTTCTAATTATACTGTAGTACTATTTAACACGTTGAGTAACACGTCTAATCTAAGTTAGACTCAGACATAATATAGACTCAAATATAAACACATTTACAAGAAATGGCTAGTAACCGGGCTGCGAAGAATTTTCCTGTAGTTATTTTTAGTCTTTATGATAAAATGTACCCAGGACAAAACAGACTGCGGATATCTTACCTTTCGTTTTATGCTGGCCGATGTCGGGTGGTGAGTAATACTGGGTTTAGTAGAATCATTCATATTCGATCCTTTTGTGTGGTCCGTCGCAGCGCCACTCTCGGACCTGAGAAAATGATGTGTACTCAAAAGTTGACTTCAAACGATGTGACCATGTGCTCCATTCATTCATTTGTTTTGTTAAGGCATTTCCCTATGCAATTTTGGAGAGTTGCGCGACACACTGCTGGGAAGGGGACATGATGCTGTAGGATTCCTGGAAGGAACCTACTCCTAAGGCAATAATTAGTGGTTGGCGTCCAGTTCTGGAACTTTTAAAATGTCCAGGCCAAAGTGTGCTTTAAAGTTGACTACTTTACAGGAAAACTGTACAACATGCATCAAATGTGTTTTGTTGTTGCATGCATGCTTAACTGGAAATGGTCTTAATTGGAAATAAGGCCTGTTACGGCTAAATTTGTAGCTCAATATATTTTCATAAACAAAAAACGATTTAGGTTTCAAGTATATCACTTGTTTATTGAAAGTTTCGAAAACATGTCTCCTAAGATCATGAATGCACTGAACACATATTCCAGCTGACTGCAGTTCTCATTCCTGTCACACTGGTGTAAGTTGTTAAAACAGTGAAGATGCTTTAATCATGTGTTGTTTTCCTGTTAGCATCTCCTGTGATTTACTTCAAATCAACCACATGAGTTAATCAATGTCATTAATGTCACAAGTAGCAAGGGCAGCTGTCTTTAAACAGACGTTTCACTAGACGTCTCTCTCACAGCTCTCAGGCCTTTTCCGCTCTTCACGTTTTCTAATTATCCAAAAGCACAAAGCAACGTTCAGCGTGGCGAAATAATATTTTGTTTCACTACTACTTTTCTGGGTTTCCGCAGGCTTATCGACCTCCCATCAGTTTTTGTGAGGCAGGAGCAACAAGAAAGCTCGGGAGGATGCGCTGCACTCTCATTTATTTATGTATCTATTTCGATATTTATTTATTGCTCCCCTCGCTAGTTGAGGCCCGTCCGCTCGCTTCGAATGTGAGCAGAATAACAACAGACTTTTTTTGCTATTTAAAAACATTGATTTTTTTTCAAAGATTTTTCTAGCTTCTCTAGCATAAGTATACTTTTTTACTTCGAAAAGATACCTTATTCACTGTATGTGTGTGGAAAGTGGATGGGCGTTCATAGAAATTCAATAACGCTTTAGTAAAAGTAATGGCTACTTTTTCATTTTTAGCGTTTTATTTACAGTTCTAGTTATTAGTTCATACGTCTGTCACTTTATGTAAAAAGGAGGCATCTCTCCACATGCTTTCTCACCTTCTGCTTGGCACCACTTTATGTGTGTGTGTGTGTCAGGGTGAGACTATCAGCGCTGTGTTCAGTAATAGTGTAAGCCCTGGCGTCAGGATGCCCAGTCTGCCAACTCTCTCTGTGTGACCTCTGTATCTGGCGCCAGCTTGTGTCTCCCGAGTCCCTTCAGGGGCACTTGTGCCGGCACTATCACCCCCTGACACACTTGCTGCCATGAGACACACTGGGTCCAACACATTATCTTAATCTCATGCCCTTTGTTAAATTCCTGCCATTCATTAGATGTTTTTATTACAAAAAACTGAAGATCAAATGTGTCTGACATTTCCAACCAATCCCATATAACGAACAAGTAGGCATTGTCTTAAAGGTATAGTTCATCTAAAATGTCATCATTTGCTCACCCTGCTGACAATGAAAAACATATGTCTGCAGAATGTGTAATTGATATACAGTGCACAAGTAGCGTATACAGCTATACTGCATATAAAGGGGCTTTATCACATTAACAGCATGTGAATCTCTGCTCAAGCAGAGTCAAGCAAAACTATGCACAGGTGTGCATTCGGTTTTCTCCATATTCAACCACAAACCCTCCTCATAGACCCAGTGCTCCCGTATGAGACGCACATCAAGAACAGATGGAAGTGCTTTCAGCAGTGCATGTGAGTGCTGTGGTGAGGAAGCGTGTCTGCTACTAGTAACAACACATTTGATGCAAAACTTTGCTATTGGAAAGATGTCTGCTGTTCGCTGTGGTGTCACAGATTTTCATTTCTTTGTGAAACACAGACTCTACAGCTGCTTTAAATGCACCTGATTCATGTTTTGCTGGTGTTATCTGATTTTAACTACAGTAGCAGAAGTTGGTTAGTTCGATTCATATTTGTGAATCAGTTTAAACTAGTCTGTTTTAGTGAATGGATTCATATCTCTTATACTGTAAGGCTGCGCAATTACTCAGTAAAATGTTCAGAAATTTCTGATTACTATGACAATTTCAGCTTTTTCAAAAACAACCCACTGTGCATAGGTCACAGTGGACAGCTACAGTATATGTTCAGACAAAAACATATCGCATACTTTCCGTATATACAAGTCTCTTTAAATCATGTGTAAAAATGTGAAATCTTGTTTACATTCCTAAGAGCAATAATAACACAAAACAAAACTGACTGAGGTTGTTATAAATTCATGCATGAAAGTTACATTTACATTTAGTCATTTAGCAGACGCTTTTATCCAAAGAGAGTTTAGGAAGAAAGTTAAGATACATATTGAATATTGGCAAGTTTTCCTCTGTATAATTTGATATACCTGCCAAATAGATCTCTTTTATTAAATATGAACATTAAAACTGATCTGTTATTAGTCGGTTATCAGATGCATCAGTGACTTTTTATTGGTAAACTGAATCATTATGTTCAGATTGATTATTATTTTATTTATTTTTAGTGCATTTTTTATATTATTATATTATAAAAAATCTGTCTTCATTTGAGTTGTTCCAAATCTGTATACATTTCTTTGTTCAGATAAACACAGAGAAATATATTTGGAAGAATGTTTATAATCAAACAGTTCTTGGACCCCATTGCCTACCATAGTAGGAAAAATAACAATAGTAGTCAAAAGTGCCGAAGAACCTACATTCTTTAAAATATCTCATTTAATTAATTTTTCCTATTATGATAGTCAATGGGGTCCAAGAACTGTTTGGTTATAAACATTTTTCCAAATATCTTTCTCTGTGTTCATCTGAACAAAGAAATGTATACAGATTTGGAACAACTCAAATGAAGACAGATTTTTTATTTTTGGGTGAACTATCCCTTTAATTTATTGGTATATTTTACACATAGTTTTTATTTTATTTGTATTAGTGTAGTGCATTATTTATTTATTTCTATTTTGTAGCAGACCTCAATTTGTAATGTTGCATGTTTTTAAAAACAGGAAAATTCATTTGTCCAGCCTGTTCTGCACAGACGACTATAACCCTGTGCATCCTCTCAGCGGGTCATTTCTGGGGCAGATTGTCTGTGTGATTTACGAGGAAGCGTAAGAGGTATTGACCAGTTTAGATAGAGATTATGCTGATCGTCTTCAGTGCGCGATAAGCCGCAGCTCGCGTCCTAAGCGGAGCTGTCAGGTCCGCCCTGTGCTCCCCTGTGCGGGATCGCTGACTCAGGCGGCCGGGTCTTAGCTCCAGCCCTGACGCAGATTATGACCTTGCCCGCCGGTCGTAGGAGGCCTCATTAACAGCCCTCACTGGGACAGCCGGGGAAAAGTGTGCTAATTAACCCGCTAACAATGTCCTTGCTGGCGAGCGCACCGCAGAGCCTCCGTCTGAGGATAATAGCCTCCCATAGCTGCCAGAATGTACGCTGGAAGATGGAGACGTTGTTTGGACTGATGTGCTGTTAAGGGGATGGACAAAGGAACTTGCATGACCTAGAGAACGACAGAATTGTTTTTTTAAGAGAAAGGTTAAAGGGACTTTAGGACTATGCTGAGCAGTTTACTTTCATAGTATAATGCATCTTCCAAATGGGAATAGATTCTGAATAATGTGAATGATATTTAAATGAGGTTTATACTAGAGCTTGAGCTGTTTAGGTGAAGAGTTAAGTGATGTATCACAGGGATTTTATGGTTGATAGAAAGATGAGGCAAGGGGTCCATATTGGCCTATGTTGACCATAATATAGATCAACTTAATTTGGTCTTTTATCTTTAGTCTTCTTCATTATTTTAATTATGTAGGAGTTTGCTCTAACCTGTAGCTCAGTGGTTAGAGCATGGCTCTAGCAACGCCAAGGTCATGGGTTCGATGCACACGCACATACTTAGAAACAAATGTATAGAACAATGCAATGTAAGGCGCATTGGATAAAAGCGTCTGCCAAATGCATGAATATAAATGAGTTAGCTTTCAATGAAATGTGAGTTTTCTGATTATTATTCTTGGAAATATAGTGAGGCGTTGCACTTTAGCCATAGTGAAACAGATTTTCTGTAGTCATGCTCTCTATTAGTAATAAAACGTTTTTCAGAAACTCTGCTTATTCAACTCCAGTAATGTTACAGTAAAGAAATATTATCTCTAGATGATCTGTACTGTAGATGATATCATCATACACTTTTGATGCTAAATAGATGTTTCATTGTGTACATTTAATCCAGAATTCTGCGTATCATACATTCGACCAATAAATTTTTGCTGACATTTTGGGTTCTCGGAATGACAAGTAAATTTGCAGCCGTGTTCGTTCATGGAGAATAAATTCCTCCTGTATGCTGTGCTGCTTCTAGCTGAACTGTAAGTGTGACAGGCTGACATTACAAAAGCCCAGTCTGTAATCTGTGCACTGTAAACTAGCATTTCTGCTGCCACAAACAGCAGGGCCACGGCTCCGACACACAGCCCCCGAAAACGTCCCTTAGACTTCTTTTGACATTAGTGCAACCCAAAGACTGACAAGCACTGCGAGATATGCGTCTGGTATTTGCTAAATGCTAATCGGGTATTTGAAATCATTATGCGTTATAATGCGATCAAGGCTATAATCAGATTGCATTAAAATACCTTCATGACACACTTCTGCTATCCGTTTCTATAGAGACATCATGGCCCGAGCAGGGCCGACAAGGGTTAATGAAGGGCTGGATGAGTGAGAAAGGGTTGAGAAGGGGAGGGAGGGATGAAGGGAACGGCCTTGTTCAATCCTAATCTGTAAACCCTTCAGTTGGCCTTGAAGGGACAAGGAGAAGTGTGCAGAAAGACTGCGGCTCTGGCTAAATGTTTGGGGTCTTGAGGGTCAATTGGATTTTTGAGACTTGACAGATATTATTGACGCTTTAACTCTCTGTTTTGCCAATAAAATTTGCATTTATTAAAAAAAAATTCTTTATGTATAAATATACAAATTAACACATCCACACGGACAATTGCAGATGCTACAATGTGTCGATAAATGCGACGCATCATAAAATATCCTTTCAAATGTCTAAATCCACACGCTCATGCTATGTGGTAAACCAGCCCCTTTTATTCATCACTTATCAGATCCCCTTTGTCAAATGACAGATCTGTGGAGATTATACTCATCCCCCGTGCACCTCGTGTGTCACCAGAGACCTGGCCGATTTCAGCAGAACGATCATAAAAAACGATCAATAATCACCTGGTTTTAAGCTCATAAACTGCTTATGGCTTGAATGTGTTGATTAGAACATCTTAAGGTTGAAGATGAGACTGGATGGAACTCAAAATTGCTTGACGCAGGAGTCTGTCAGTGCTCATTATACGCTCGAAATCCAAAAGACAATGAACGCAGAAGCAGGGCAAAAGAGCCAAAGACAGAACGCGTCTCGGCTTCAAGGGACGAAACCTGTCATGAATACCAGTGGAGTGTAGCAGGTCGGCCACGTCGGATTGCTTTGTTGGGTTGTTTGTGGTGGAATTGTACGGTTACATTTTTACACCATTGCATAATTTTCGTGTTCATTTGGTAAGCTTGAAGTTTGTTTAGCTGGTGACATGTTTAGGATTTATGTTACAAATCTTTAATTATATATTCGTCAAGATATTCACCTTCTCTCTGTCTCTTTTTACCTTTTGCAGTCGTGACAGTGACCTCTCAACGATCATCTCCAACCTGCACCACACCCGACAGCACGGCATGCCCGAGGGCCAGCCTTGCTCCGACCTCAGCCTCGCCTCCGCACACTCAGGTGAGACACGCCTAGAGACGGCACACCTGGGACACATTTACACATCCAAAACATATTCACAGATGAATGTTCTGGTATGTTGTTTCCGTGTGTTTATAGCCTTAATATTGAAAACAGTTATGTTACACTTATCCAGACAAAACCAAGGAACCTCCGAATTTAAAAATGCTCGTATGATTATGATGCACACTTATTAAACGTGTGAAATGTGCAGTGTTGCATTATCATTATTTCACTATAATGTGTTGCCGTGCTCTCTCTGTGTCTGCATTATAGTGTTTTATTACCGTAGTACTCTGTTTTTGCGGGCTTTATCCCTTGATTGATGTAGAACAATTACACTGACTGCGTGCTAGTATTTTAATTCGGTGTAATTTGCATGATTGAGGGCTGTAAGCTTATTACGCGTCCCATTGTGGCCGTCTTTATTCCATTACTTAATGCTCTTGTCTTCTTCTCTCTTAACACACAAGTTAAAGCACTTTTAAAACTACTTGCAGTAAATAGCTTTATTTATCATTAATCCCAGACCAAACAGACGGCTATTGGACATATTGTGTGCTAATCTCATCCACAGGTTCTATCATTTTGACTTGCCTGGTGTTATAGTAACGGTATAGCACGGTTTTGGCTGCTTTGTGAATTATTTTGTTTTTGATTCATTAATGTCTAATTATGTTTTTATTATTTTGTTTTGTTATTGTGTAGTTTTAAAACAAGTCATGTACACATGACTTATTGCCAATAAAGCATTGTTTTTGATTCATGTCATGATTTGATTTATGCATCTTATTGCATCATAAAATTATTTTTCAAAACAATTTGTTTACAAATAGGTTACTTTCGTTAACTAGTTGTAGTTAAAATTACATTTTGAGTCTTTGTTTGTGTTTGTTAAATATTTGTAATAGTTTGAAGGGATAGTTTACAGATGGTTTCAAAGCAACAACATATACAAACGTTACTGCGCATGCACGCTTTTGTGGCCCAAACTTAACTTCCGGTACACATCCGCAAAGAATAGAGACTCCAGTGTTAATGCAAGTTAAAAGTATGTCTAGTCAGTATTATGAAGAACCGTTACTTGGCTAAACTTAGGCCACATCCACACGAAGCCAGAGCCTACCCTATCTGCTCTTTTTTTCCCTCGTGTAAACTAGTGTAATCTCTTATAATCTACAGTGAAGATGCTTAAATGTAATCTTAATTGAGCAGGACACAAAAGGATAGAAGCGGAAGCCACCTGCGGGGTGGCTGATGACCAAAATCTGTCAGTTTGAACGCATATGAAGAGGTTTAAGAGGTTCTGTAAGAAGTTAGAGATGTGTCTGTAAACAAGTATAATCCGATCACCCAGCGTGTCTAATTCTGTCTACCAGTGAAATTAGAGAACTGTCCGTCCCTGGGCCAGGTTAGGGGTCGACCAGGGAAGTACAGCCCCCAGTTGGAAATGTGTTGTTTTCTTGATGTGTTAGTATAGAAAGATGTGTGGAGATCAGATATGTACATAAAGAGTTATTAGTAGTCATTTACTCGGGACACATCAACTGTGATACTTTGTGGTGTCAGTGGACCTCTGTGGTTTTGAAGGTGTGTAGCTTTAAAGTTGAATTATAGCTGTGATATCAGCCCAGCAGCACAATAGCAATATAAACAAGAAGCTATTAAGTAACTTTTATTTGTATATTTAAATGTTTATGTTCTTTTATGTCCAGCTGACAGCAGACAGGAAGTGCTGATATTTTGTACAACAGCACTGCTATTCATGTGATATATTTTAACCACATCACATATATTACATATGATATATTTCAGTAAGCGGCGATATAGAAGTTTGAACTTGAAAATGTCGACTTATGTAAACTCAAAGCAGACCCAAGCGTTCATTTTTACTAGCTCAGCGACGAGACTCCAACAGCTTTTTCTGTTTCGCCGAACAGTCTCGTTTACTTCCTTTCAAGTCTGAATTATTCTGTGGGTATGTGGTTGAGCGAGAGAGAGAAAGAAGAAAGGGTTGGAAAAGTGCAAAACAAATGAATGAGCACAGCGTTGTATGACATCGAGGGAGGGAGGACTGCATGGAGTCGGGAGACAGGCGCAGGAAAGAGGAAGCTGGCCGCCGCGCCGGACTCTCTTTGCGCCGGAGAGGCCCGTTAATTAAATCTGAGGGACAGACATAAGAGCTGACCCAGGCGTCAACCACAGCCAGTCAGTGACGGAGGAGAGGCGGCTCCAATGCACCCCCCTCCGTCCTCCCACCCTCTGTCCGTCCGGCCGGTCGGTCGGCCTGTTGGCCCCAGCGCGAGATGGGGGAGGGCAGGGCGCCGGCAGCTAGTCTGGCTCTCTGTGTAGACTCTAAACGTGGCTTTGCGGTCAGACCAGAGACTCTTAATAGGCGTATAAGGTGTTTTTTGCTTTTTTCCTCCCTCTCTACCACGCTCTTGGTTTACTAATGGGAGACAGGAGAGTCGACATGTGTCTGCGTGTATCTGTCCAGCAAAGCGGTGTACAGTTTCTGAATTTCTGTGTTAGAATCAGATCTGTCGATTTAACACTGAGTTGGATAAGTCATAAAAATAATGCATTAAAAATAAATGCATGTACCGTATATACTGTAAATAAGGACGGAGGAGAATGAGAGAAAAAAAATTGTCAGTAATGTTTTTGCCCACAAATCTATTCGCTCTGTGCTTTACTTACTACCTACCGTGTTTTTCATTGCTGTAGATTACCTCTGTCTGTATTTTCTGCATCTGTCTGCATTTACCTCATCCATTTGACACCTTTTTATTCCCCGCTCTTTATTTTTCTCTCGGTTGCCTCGTTCTGTTGTTCTCTCGTCTTTCGCATGATTTTGATCTCTCTCTTTCCGCTATCTCTCGTTCATTCTCTTCCTCTCTCTCTCTTTCCCCTAAGGCTCTCAGTGGGAGAGCGGTAGTGGGGGGTGCTGAATCCTCTGGGCTGGCGGAAGCGCTACGCTAGCCCCCCGTCCAACCACCCCCCCCCACATAGCCAATCAATGCCAGCCTTTCAGTTCTGGCTGAGCCCCGCAAACACGGGGATCAATAAGTTATTAGCACCATTCTGTCAGCTGTAATGTGGAGATTGATTGGAGGTTGGGGCTCCGCCGTGCCGCCCGCCACTTCCCCTGCCTGATAAAGATGACAGATTAAAGGAATAAGAAGAGGGAATTAAGGAGTATGGCCTGTCCAACCTGTCAGTAGATGGAGGGAGCAAAAGGTTCAGGAGGAAAAAACCAAGAGCCTCCCTCTCTGCTCATTTATTCGTTTTTCTATTTCTCTATCCATCTATCTGTCTTCCCCCCTTTATTAAAGTTCTGCAGGCGCTCTGCCCGGCTCTGTGCCTCGCGCTGTTTGGCTAGGGATGGAGGATTTAGTGGTAGTGTTGGCGACACAAGCTGTTCCGTGATTTGGGTAACGCAGCCGTGGCACGAGGCGGCTCCAAGCCTCCCTGTTCTGTGTTAAATGTGAGCATCACAGCTTTAAGAGGCAACATTTAATTGGTATTAAAGGCTTTCCGCCTTAAAATCTCTGACCCTGAGGCAGACAGGCGCTGTTGAAACCCAGCCTCTCCCTTGAGCATGCTGAGAGAGAGAGAGAGAGAGAGAGAGAGAGAGAGAGAGAGAGAGATGTTCTAATCTTCTTGCTGCTGCTGTGGTTAAAGCTGTTTGTTATATTTTTCCAATATAAGTTTTCTGTGCATTATTTAAAGTTTGTATATCACTATAAGAACAATGCAATGTGCCTTTGGTTTGAAATATGACACACAACCTGTAAACAATGTCAACCACATGTAAAATACATTGAATTGTATTATTGTGTTATTTTAAGAAAATACCCAGATGGCATTTTTTGAATTAAATACGTAATGTGTTACGTGTAGCATACTAAAGTTTACAACCCTTATTTTGCTCTTTTTCACATACTCATAAAAAAACAGTATGCAATGTACAGTATATACAGTATATCGCAGTATTCGGTAAGCGGAATGCTAGTATTTCATTTCAAACATAGCCAAAAAGTTCAAATCAAACTTACCCTGTCTCAAACTACCGAAAACTCGAAATGTGAAAAATGTGGAAAGAAACACACAACAGAGAACAATAAATGGATAGAAGCGGGAGAAGTGTGGGTGAATAGTTAACGTGAAGATTTATAAGGAGAAAAGAAACTGTGAGTCAGTGTTGCCTCCCGCCTCCAGCTTCTCCATACAGAATAACTGCTACCTCCTTACGGCCCAGAATGCTTTCTGCTTTTATAAAGTGCATCATTTCAGCTACAGACCAAAGTACTAAGAGCAGATCTAGTGTGGTCCGAAGCCAGGTTTCTTCTTCACTGACATCATGAGCACGCTGCCCTGCTCAAAAACTTTTCCCTGTAGCTTATGAAAACCGTACTGGATATCACCCTGTGCTGCGCTGTCAAATTGCATCATGTAAATGTAAATGTTTTTAAAGGTTTGTTTAACTGGGGGATTTGAGAAAGTGCATGTGACTTTGGCTTTGAGTGATGGTTTAGGACCGTTGATTTGGAGGAGATGGAGGCTGAGATGCAGAAAAAGTGGACAGAGCCCAGGGCATTGGGAGTGTCGGCAGGCAGGAAGTTGCCTGATAAGGCACGACAGAGCTTGGCGAACAGGCTGGGATGGAGATAGCAGCGCTAGGGTGGTTGAGCCCTGTGGGAAAGACATTGCTAAGAGATTAGGGTCACGGAGAGATGTAGAGAGAGCTGATCATCTGTGTCAGACTAGCTGCTACAGAAACCAGGGGGGCGCTGTGGTTTTTAGTGGCACTACTGTACCAAGGTATTGAAGGGATAGTAAACCCCCAAATTTAAATTTGTCATCATCTTCTCACTCTCATGCTATTCAAAACCTATATGACTTTATTCTGCAGAGCACAAAAGAAGATATTTTAAAGAATGTTGGTAACCAAACAACACTAGCTCCCATTGACTTCTATTTTATGAACACAAAACCACTGAGACATTTCTCAAAATATCTACTTTTGTGTTTGACAGAAGAAAAATTCACAGATTAAACAACATTAGGGTGAATAAATGATGACAATGTTTCTTTTTGGGTGGAACATCCCTTTAAGCAAATATTGAGTCATTTATTACAAAAATAATAAAGTAACTGATTCTTGTTTTTATTTTAATATTTTGACAGCCCTAACATTTTTAAAATATCTTTCTAGGCTTAACTCAAAATCGTAATCTTTTCAAGTGCCCTTTTGATCCTACTCAAATACCCCCTGGGGTGCACCTGGTTGGGCGCCACTGGTTATTATTTTCCATGTTTTTTATAATCTATTCTCGTCTTCTTGGTTATCTGAAGTTTATCAAGGCGACTGCTGTCAGATCAGCTCATTCAGTTCATGAATAGACAGGCGAGACTGAATGCTATAGTTTTACACTCATGCTGCAATCATATCAGCTCCACTTGAACACAGAGAACGGAAAATAATTGAATACGCCAAGGGAGATTCTTCACCTCAAAGACTGATGAGCGGAGAAGAGCAGCGAGAGACAGACGGAGGGAGTGTTGTTGTTGTCTTTGGGCGGAGGTTAGGAGAGGAGATGGGGGCCATTAGAGAGGCCCCTGTTTCTCTTTGGAGTGGGATAGACAGCCTTCCCCCTTCAGAGAATACATCAAACAGCGTCATTAGTAAAGCTTGCTCCCTACAAAGCATCCAAGACCGAGCTCTGCCACTCCAAAAGCTCTTTCAAGCGCGGGCTTGCTTCGCTTTCTCTCTCTCTAGCGCTCTTATCAGAGCGAGGTATGAACAGAACTCTTGGTGTGGAGAGGTGGGACAAGAAGAGGGGCGTATTAGAGGAGTTCATACTTTTGTGTTGGACGTATACGGAGGTGCAGCTACTCTCTGTTTTGTCGCCATGCGAGAATCTCCCCATTTTACATGCTGCTTTGATGTGCAGAGCTTTATTCATGGCTAACAAGCAAGGGTAAGGTCATTTGTAGTAATGGCCTCCATTACCTACAGGTCACCACGGAGGTGTCTTTGCATAAATAAAACATCAAAAACTTTATATTGGATGCACTGGACAGCAAGTTTGGGTTCATAGATTAAATAGACATTTACATTTTTGAGTTGGAATCTAAATTGACGCTGAGTTGACCACATTGACTACGTTTACATGTACCCTCATAATGCGATTATAATGAAATATTGGCAATATTGCTATTTCACTTCACCTCATGTAAACGCAATACTTTGACATAAATGCGATTAAGATCATGATGATGATGTATCCTTTATTGATCCCGAAGAAAATTCAGGCATCCAGTAGCAACATACAGGAAAAACACAAGAATATTATCCCCAGAAACCCCAGAAGCAGATTCGTAAATATGGTGGCACGGAAAGCCTCGGAAAATGGCCAGCAAGGAAATGGCTAGTAAAACGCGTACTGTATCGGATGTCATGTTGCTGTGCGCCGAGGTATGTGAATAATGGCGTTAAAAATAACCACAATTCTTTGCGAATAATCAGAATAATGAAATTTGCATGTAAACCGGAGTGAAGCGGTTTGCTCGTGTCATGTAAACACAATACTGCGATTAATACATTGTGTCATTTATATACTTCTTATATTACAGCCTAATGCTGGTTATTTTCAACCCAAGATTGGGTCAGATATGGACAAACTCAACAGTTTTTTATTTGACCCAACCAGCATTTTGGGTAGACACAAACTAGTATAGGTAAATTAAAAGCGTTGGGTTTGACCATATTTTGTTATTAAACAATCCAGCATTTCGGTATATTTCATACTGACAAATAATACATACTCTGTCATTTGACTTCTTTAAAACATCCTGTTTGTCACTTTGATTTTAATTTATTTCAATTCATGAATTGGATCTGAATTTCAAAGTCACACTCAAATCAGTCTAGTAGTTTGCGCACAGTAAAAACTGATAATCTGTGTGCCTGTGTTTATCGCACGATCCGATTAGATATACAGAATCCGACAGCAACAAACAACATAAGGAAGAGCATAACTCTGTGGCTTTGACTTTTTTACTTCATGTGGTGCATGAGGGCAGAGAGAGTGAGAGAGCGAGCGAGCGAGCGAGCGCAATGACAAACGGTCTCTTCCTTCCTGCATGCATGCACCACCATGCGCTCAGCAGCTCCCCTCCCAGCGTGATTAGCAGGATATTGATTTGAGATGTGTTTGGGGGGGAGGAGGGTGCTGTAATCGTACACTAGACACCAGCGACTCACTAGAGCGCTGCATTAGGCTAGTGCAGACAGCTTCCACTCTTTTAGAGAGAGATAAAGAGAAAGAGAGAGATCAGAGAGGGGGGAAAACAGTGAAAGAAAGGAAGGAAGAGATTAGCAAAAGGTGCGAGCTGTACATGGACTGCAAGCAGAGAGTGAGAGAGAGTTAAAAAAAGAGGCGTAATAGCGCAGCTAGAGGTGCAAGTGTGGAGTTTAATGGAAGACGTAGTCAGGACAGCTTTATTATTTTTAATCTTCGGTTGTCTTGCTTGACAACTTTACTTTTGTCATTTCTGCAGGTTTTATAGAGCATCAGGCAGGTCCGAAGAGCAGATAGATAGATAGATCGATAGATAGATAGTCAAAGCAAGAAACAACAGTAGATGCACAGGTAGAGAGTGCAAGAGAGAGGAGGAGTGTGTTTGTTCGAGATAGGAGAGAGAGAGAGCGAGCAAAGAATCTCTCGTTTTCTGCACATGGCTGAGTAAGAACCAGATCTGTCATCCACGCTGGCAGAGGGCCCTCACATCTCTTCATATTTTTAGTAGCTCTCACAGCTCCAGCATGTATTCAGGTACAGAGCCAGGCGGCGAGCTCTATGGGGTTTAGGGACCGTCTGACCATATCTCAACCTTTCTTTCTCTATTTTCCACAGATGACGTTCTAGGCAAGAGGAGAGCCTACTCCCCCAACAGCAGCAGCGAGTGCCCATCTGAGAGCAAGAAGTCCCGCAGTGTGTCTCCAAAAGGTAGGGGCCTCTCTTGAGAAGTGTGTGTGGAGATTATAATGCTGTACAATCAGAGCTGCTTAACCTTAGTGCGTAAGATGGAGTAGGTGGGAATAGAAGGGCGAGATGGTGCGAGAGAGGAGGGAGGAGAAACAAGCGCTTAATGGAAGAAAGATATCCCCTCCTCCCACCTCTTAACCCAGGCAGACGCTCTGCGCAACGAGAACACAAGGATAGATATGTGGCACCAATGGTCTGATTTAAACACACAGATAAATATCTTTTATAGCACTAGATCTTCTTTTGCTGTTTTTAGGCCTTCTCACTTTCACTTATAACACACCTCTGCACTCGCAGCTAGCCGGTTTTTGCCATTTTAAAAAGTGTTGTGGGATCAATAAAGGGAAATAGTTGCTAAGGTTGGACTTTCTAAATCTGAGGCTCTGACTGAATTTTAAAGAGGATCTGACCTTACACTCATTACCAAACACAGTCACCCAGCACTGTTGTTGAAACTATTGCCCATGCTGCCCGAAGCATTGGTAATCTAGGTGTGTTGGAGGTTGCTGATGTTGTGTTTCAGATTGTGTTTTGGTTGTAGCCTAGAGTTAAGTGTCTAATGTTTTTATTTGTTTTCGTTTTTTGTTACAATCAATAAGATTGTCTGAACCTGCTAACGTCCAGTTTTGCGACAAATACAGTGTTATGTCGTGCAGTATTTCTGCTAAGAAGACCAGCATATGTTAGGTGCTGGTCCCCAGCATGAGATGCTGGTATGCTGATGTCCAACCAAGCTTCTTATCTAGCTCAACCAGCAAGACTTAATTAGTCGATCTGCTTCACCAGAAGGACCGTGCTGGTTGACAACTTTCACCAGCTGAGATTTGTTGGAGAACATCTTGACTATGCTGGTCCATCTGCTGGACCAGTACCAGACCAACCTGCACCATCATGGAATTTCATGCTGGTTTAAGCTGGTCTCTTAAGCATGCATGTGCATCCATCACAAGAGGCCATGAGGCTCTGATAGGCAATAAGTGAGGTTTATATTCAGGAGTCCAGTTTAGGGTCTACCTTGACCAGCTCATCCTATATCCTATTGCAGTCTGAAAGAAAGATAGAAATAATTTGTCAAAATGGAGTAGTACAGTAAAAGTCATAAAATAAATGTTAAATCTAAAGTCTAAATCAGGTCTGCTTTTTTTACTTGTTTGCTATTGTTTATAATATGTACTTCATTTATATATTTTTCCACATTTTATAAGAATAGAAAACCCAACAAAATTATTGTATAATACAGTTGAACCTATAGGAATTATGTTGTGGCTAAAATAAATCAAAACCATTATGAAACATGCTAGCACCGTCAAAGTAGACACATTTTTCCTAAAATTTGCAAAACCGTACTTTTGGCATTTTATGGAAAGTTTTTTAAACAGTATTAAAGAAATGTTCGTCTATTATGAACTCTTATTGGCTTTGAGTCATTCATTTCAAATATATATTTATTTTGAGTTAAAAAAAATATTATAATATTTTTTAATCAAAATATTGCAATAAATGAATGAATGGCACAATTATACTTTTGAAAAGTATTTTCTAACATTTAAACATATACCTTCAGATAAACAGATTATTAGGATCATGAGAAACATTTTAGTCAAGTGACCCTAAACTTTTGAACAATAGTTTATAAATAATAGATCTATACTCATTTACATAAATGAAAATACAATGCTAAATCTTACATTTAAAGCTAAAGCTATAATCGATGCCCCTGGGTATTGTCAACCAGCTGAACTAATGAGGTGAAACAGTGCAACAGGCAGCATGAAAACATCAGGCAACTCCATGACAGCAAGCCAAACATAATCAAGCAATCCGTCAGAGTCCGACGAGGCATTTATTTTTCCCATATGTAACATCTGTACTGCATGTAAATGTCCCAACACATCTACACCCAATAGTTAGTTGTCTGAGATCTCCTCTGTTTGGACAGTGGTTTATTTTTAGGCTGTACCTGCTCACTCATTACCATGTAGCCAATCAGCACGGCCACCGCTCTGAGGATGATAAATGGGTCTTATGTGCGTTTTAGTCCTGTGAATTACAGTCGGCTTGCGTCGGTCACCCGCTGCGGATTAGCATGGCTTTAGAACGCCGCTGATCTAATGTCTTGCGTCTGCGTGTCTGTGATCCACCACCACACCCAAACAACACAGAAATGTGTGTGCCTTTGTGTGTGTGTGTGTGTGTGTGTGTGTGTGTGTGCGTGCGTGTGTGTGTGTGTGTGTGTGTGTAGTTTGAGAGCATAGCAGCTGCTGTTGTCTGCCGTCTTACCTCCCAAACATGCACAAACACACACACAGCCCATAAATACACACAGCTGGAGGGTAGCACGGATCTCAGTGCATCAGGTTTTACCTTTAATGACTAAAGCAGACAGAAAAGCTGGACTTAACACAGGCTGTTCACTTACACGGCCAGTAATACAAGTAGCTTTACACCCGTGATCCTGATCTTTATGTCTTATGTCCTGTGGCACAAGATGCTCCTTCTAAGGAGATATCTTAAGACTGGTTCATATTGCACAACAAACACCAACAAACAGCATTCCAGCACTTGTTGGCTCAGTGTTTTAAACCTCTTGACAGTTTAAAAATGTCAGCAATGTTCCCTGACAATCTAAATCTAGCAGCCAACTTCAGAATGTTTAAAATGTTGGTGTTTGATCAGGCGGTGCGTTACTGTTTAGTTCTTATATAGACGCTTTCATCTGACGTATACGTGCCTGGCCTGAAGTTAACATCCGGTCTGTGTTTGTTGACCGGTCTGGTCAATATTTAATTTAATTTATATTAATATTCATTTATGTTAACATTTTATTGTATAATTGTATTAAATAACTAATTTGTTGAATTTTATTGTATATTAATCTTATTAAATGAACAATTTGTTGAATGGGTCATGGAACTTTGTCACATTTAAGTTTAACGGTTCTTCTACTGGTAACCCAAAATAATACTGACTACGCTAGTGGTCAAAAGTTTGGGGACACTTGAGTGAAAGTTTTCCCATTATTAAAAAAAAACGTTTGATCTGAGGTGTTTGCTTAGATATCTCAAATTAGTTTTGTAGATAAAAATATAATTTTCCAAACATACATGTTTTTTCATGACAAAACTAACATTTTGTTTAATAAAAAATGTTTTTTAAATGAATAACTTTAACTGAATAATAAAGAAAGAATAGCCAATAAGAGCACAGAATAAATAAAAACCCCTTTAACATCGTTTAAAAAGCATCTAGTGTAGACATATTTTAAATTTGCTAGCTAATGTCATTTACTTTTTCTTTTTTTTTTTGCTTGTTATCAGAAATAACCTGCAGGGACTCTATTCTTTGCAGCTGTGTACCAGAAGTTAAATTTGGATCACGAAAGCGTTAACGTTTATGTCATTGCTTTGAAACCGTCTATACACACATTTGTTTTTCTATCAGGATGGAGACATTGTTTTAATACTAAGCTAGTGATATTGTCTGTCCTCCATCTTAATATATAATGTCAACTTTGTGCATTATAAGATTTGTATATAAATTATACCTTCTCTTACTGATTTTAGTTTTGCCCAAAAGTTCTCTTTTAACCAGGAATTTTTTAAATGTAGTTAACAGCACAAATGCTGACCGAAACACATTGATACACACACTGCTTAAAAACATCACACACATGAGCACGCACACACCTGAAGCCTCTTGGGCGGATTATCTGGCGCTTGGCAGAACACACTCCCCCATCCCCTGTGCCGGGCCACGCTGCTTCAGTTCGCCAGCCCGGGGCCAAGCTCCGGTTTCAATGAGGAGGGTAAAATATCCCCCATCTACCTCTCTTCCTCCCCCAAGAGTCTCTCCCAATGAGCCGTCTTGAGTTACTGCCGCCCCGTGTACCGCCGAACCACACGTACGGCTACCACTTTCATTAATTTACTTAGCCATTCTCGTCCTTCTCCGCTCATTCACACAATATCAAATAAGATCACGCAGAGGCGGTTTTTGTGGGACACCTGATTTCATTTTGTTTTTTCTCATCCCGCAGAGAACTCCCACACGCCAGCGCTGGAGCCGGGCAGTCACATGACCCCCGAGGAACACTACCGGCGAATGATGTCAGCTCTGAACGAGCACGGCTCATACGAGGAGCAGCAGCAGCGCCTCTACCAGCTGGCTAACAACATGGGCATCCCTAGCCACGGTGAGTGTGTGTCACCTGTGTTTGTGTGTTAGCTCGGTTCTGTACCCACTCTAATTGCCCGTGTAGTATTATTCCTTGATACCACACAAACAGCAAGCGCTCTACTGCAGAGATTACTGACGAATCTATTTGCGGTCTCAGCCCACCCAACGGTAGGATGTCAGAGTGGGTGATCTGTGAGTACTGCCACACACGGTAGTAAATAACGCTGCCATTGGGCCCTGAGGTTGACTGGATCGATTTGGCCCTTTGATTGGCTGCAAGCCAAACCTCTAAATTACCAACACCATGGAAACTGCTCCTTTTTCTCCTTTTTTCTCTCGTTTTTGAATTTGCGGTCATTGACGACTTACAAGGGTTCACGGAAATGAGGTTATGAAAAGATCTGTAAACCGAAATTTAGCAGCATAATTTTTGTTTATTTGTTGTTTATGTTTTTTTCCTCTACAAAAACATTAATTGCCCCCCGGCTTTTACAGCCTTTTTTCAGCACCATAAATTTAATCAGTCGCACATTCTTGCAGAATCTAAGAGCGTACGACTTAAAATTTTATTTGATCGGTAATGATTCTTAATTACTGCTTGCAAATCCAAAGGGTGAACACTATAAAGGCTTTAATTGCTCGTCTTCTACATCTGTAAGAAATTAGTGCCACTGTATGTACCGCTCATGTCTAGGGTTTTATGACAGCACAGAGCTCTCGATCACCTTTTGCCGCTGCACCGAGGCACATCGCAGACAGTGGGGTGTCAGTTCCCTTCCCAATTGTGTCAAATCTTTCTCTCTCACAGATTTCACTTTCCTCTCTCCATCTCTTCTCCTCACATCCACCTCAACCACCTAAAAAAGGTGTGAACGGAATCTAAATGTGAAACCCTAGGCGTTTCCCCTCTGTGGGAAATCCTGCAGCCACGTGATTTGCAGGGTCACCGCCGGTTCCTCCCTTAGACTTCTGGAAAAAATGTCAGGTGTATGGTTTCATAATGGTTGCCATTGAAAACATTCTCCAGGCCAATGTGGTGTTCCTCCCCTGAGGAATGCAAGCGTGCTGGCTTGCCTCTGCACGCTGAGCTCATAAGCCCATGATAAGGCCGTGCCAGTCAACCACTGCCAACATGTATGGCTGCCAAGACTTTGATGAGCGTGATACCTGCTCTCACCTTTTCACCCTGACGATTATTTCTTTTCATTGATTCTTTAGAGCGTTCTTTATTTTGACCAACTCCACCACCATCACTTCTGTAGGACTTTTTCTAACAACTGTCTTTCTTCATCTTCACGTTTTTTAGCTGACCCAAGCTTCTGAAATATTCCACCTTGGGAAATGTGATCTTCCCCCACAATTGACATTTCAATCCAGTCTTAAGACTTGTCTGTTTTTATTGGCTGTTGTGTTGTGTCAGTTGCTTGGTCCTTTATATTTTTACATTCAATTATTTGTCATTTTAGTGCATTCAAGTGTATTGCACTGTTGCGATGCCCATGTAAACACTTTATAATAATAAATAATTATTACTTTCGCAAAGTTATGACAAATTTGATTCTTCTGGCTGTCCTCAACATTCCCTTCTCACTCCCTCATATTTCACTCGTCCTCATATCGCTTTTAATTTATGTTCTTGTTTGTTTTTTCTCTTTCTTTGCTCTCTTCAACTTCTCGGTTCACACAGAGCTCGGTTCACACAGCTTTTGACTTCAGCTGCAGTGGGTTTTCATAAAAACCTCTCTGGCGCGGAGAAGCGTCAACCCCAGCTGGGTTTCTGCGCATCTTCTCTTCCTCCACGTGCCTCCACCGCACCTTCTCTCTCCTTTGAGATACCTTCTATCTGGCTCCTTTCTTCATATCTCTGCACCTTCCGTATGCCCCCTTCTTTATACCCCAACACTCGCCTCATCCCATCCCCTCGTGCGTGCCTGTGAAGTGTGTCTGGAAGTGTTGCTGCGATGCCGGGTTCTATACAGTAGAGGCTCCAAGGGCCCCTTGACATAGGCAGAGAGTATGGGCCGGGCCCTTCTGACCATTCCCCCCTCAGACACGCACACACTTCCCCCAGAACTCTCAACGCACAGGCCTGCTTTTATATTCTCTCTTTCTTTCTGTTCTCGTTCTTTTTCGCCAGGATCCCTGCAGAGCCTGCTTTCATGTGTTTGAAGTGGAGGCCCTGAAATGAAAGGCCGTGAAGGAGGCACGGATAGATTCATGCGAGCGTGTTTTGAGAGGGGGCGGGGGATACAAGGTGTTGTGTACCTTTAGCTGTGGCTATGAGGTTGCTAAGTGCAAGGAATACACCCCATATCCCTCTTATCCTATTACATAGAAGTCTTTCTTTATTAAAAAGGAACTTTAAAGGGATAGTTCTTTCATCATTTACTCACCCTCATGTCCTTCCAAACCTGTATGGCTTTCTTTCTTCTGCAGAACACAAAAGAAGATATTTTGAAGAATGTTGGCTAACCAAACAACACTGGACCCCATTGACTTCCGTTGTATGGACACAAAACTACATTTCTCAAAACATTTCTTTGTGTTCCACAGAAGAAAGAGTCATGTACAGGTTCTGAACAAGAGAATAAATAAATGACAGAATTTTTATTTTTGGGTGAACTATCCCTTTAACAACCCCCCTTTTACAGCCTTAAGGAATTCTGGATGAGTTGTGCATCTGTCAGATGCACCTGGCACATGTGGTCTTGTTGTGCCGAACACAACCTCTCCAAGGCCTGCCAAAGCTTAGCAACAGGAGTTCTGCGGATATTTGTGGTGCAGGGGAAACATGACATGAAGTTCACAACCTATTTCAGACATTCACGAAAAAAAATGTACGGCGGTACTTGATGCTGTCTTTCCTTAAAGCAATCATGACAAGTGGTAATGCAAGGGGCTTGATGATGTCAGGCAAAAAAAAGTTGTTTTATAATCAGTTGTTTTTCTAATATGTATAAAAGGGCCAGTTTCACACTGACATCGATTCAGACGGGGTGTCACAGAGGATACTGGGTGAGAGTGTGGGTGGAAGACACCAGCAAAGGTGTCAGGATGTCACGGTTTGAATGAGTGCCGTGCTCGTACATGCAGCCCCAGGTGAGCCTGTGCTAACTCACTCTGTTGCAGGTAAAAGAGAATAATTCATCGCCATGCATCAAGCAGCAGAAGAACGAAACCAAGGAAAGAGGCTTCTGAGCTGCTTTGAGCTTTTTTTTGGTTTCCGGTGCTGTTTTATAATACCGTATCATGCGTGCGGACAGACTGCTAATTTCTCTGGTCGCCTGGAATGAGCGTGCAACCAAACGACATGCGTTTCTGCTTTTCCACGGTGCTTTTTCTACACAGTAGATTCTTCGTCTTTTTTTCCTCGTTCTCTTTTATTCCCTCTCACGGGCTGTTAGAGGTTTGTCCGCTGTCAGTCCGGGCCCCCGCGGGGCAGTGCAATAAACAGATCAATACAGCGGGCCTGTGCACATTAATATCTGTCGCGGTGCCTCCGACCCGATCACTCAGGTCCACACGCCAGCCTCGGAAATGGCCGCCAGCTCCCGGGGGAACCGTCTAATTAAAAAAGGGCCAGAGGAGAGAGAGCAAGACATGAGAGCGAGCGAGAGGAAGAGAAGGAGGCACGCGGGATGGATTTTCTGTTTAACACCCTTTCATTAGAAAGCACGCTTCCTGTTGTGACCCTGTTAGTTTGGTAATGTTGGGAGATGGTCTGGGTTGGTCGAACATCACAGATTAAAGGCAAATGTTTTGTTTTACTTTTATCACCAAACCACCAATTTAATGTTTATTGTATTATTTTATCATATAAACACAATGTTTAATTTGCATTTACACTCGTATAACCCATAATACTTATTTGTTATCAAAGGATATTAAAGGGACCTCAGTGGTATTTTGTGAACAATGTAAAATTGACCACTGTCTTAAGACAGGATTGTAAAATCCTGGCCATATGGCGGCTAACATATCCAGCTATGGAATTCTTGGACTGAATCCGGACTTCTGAGCTGGAATGACACATTTGGCACTGACAACACAGATCGGTCGTTTCCTTACATTTAACCGGTCTGTTCCTTCCATTCGCAGAGCTGCTCCGTGCGCGTCAGGAAGCCATGGCTGCCATCAGAAACCCGGGAGGGATGGAGGCCCACATCCCCTCTGTCGGCAGTTCTTCCAGCCAGCGACGTAAACAGGGTCTGCCCCAGCACAGAGACGCACACTTCCCTGAGCGGTAAGATACCCATGATCTGTGATGTTGAAATTACATAGAGCTATATAATGTTGTGATATACACAGATAAACAGAAATTCAGAGCCACATTAAAGCTGGTCTGCATTTGTCAGGTTTCCAATAACAAGCGATAAAACAGAAAACTGCTGCATGCCGATCTCAGCCAATCAGAAGCATAATAATCTCAGTTTAATATTTAATGGAGTTTGTGGAGTAGGATTTTCACTGCAGAAATAAAAACCAGGTGATAAACAACATGTCCTGTCACTTGTCATATAAGGACAAAAACACAGGTTTACTTTAGAGTTATCATTTATTTATTTTGCATCTGGTCAGTGTAAGAGTGAACTGGAACTGCACATATAACTTATTTCACTCTACAAGGAAAAAGAAATAACAGCTGTGTGTGTGACTTTTAGTGTGTGTGCGTTTTTGGTTGATAAATGCCCCTTCTGCTGAGTGGAAACCTCCGAGGCACACTTTAAGACCACGGATACGGAAAGAAACGCCACGCTTTAAAATAACATGAATATTTTACATAAATAATGAAGCCAACATCCGACTCTAATGAATACTGCATGGACGCCGGAGTGGGTGACTGTCTGCGAAAAAAGAAAAGAAAAATTGAATTATGCACCAAAGAAATGGAAGAGGAAAAATGGAAGTTGGTGCTAAGGCCACAGGAAGAGTCGAAAATCCACTTAATGGGATGTGCCAGTGGGTATGACCTCTGGGTATGACCTCTTTGCGTTCCCGTTCGATTTGATCTTGTCAGGAGGCATTTATAAGGCTTGTGACAGAATGGGTCGCTAGGACAACACACGCTTTCCCCCTCCCAGCAGCACCTCCTCCCCCCCAAACGCTCTTGCACTCCCTCCCTCCCTCCTCATCTCAGCAAGGCCACAGCGCTCGCGGCGCTCCCCTCCACCTCCAAACAAAGCCAGGGCAGCGGGAGTAGGCAGGTAATTGCTTGTCGATTATTTATGTGGCGCGGGAAGCAGGAGGATCGATAATGGGCCGGCGAGGCGAGGCGGTAGGGAGGAAATGAATTGGGAGGGGTCGCCCAGCGTGGGTGGGGGAACTCTGTTCGGCTCCTGGCCCAGCGCAGCATCATGTCAGCAGCTCAGCGTGCAGCTTTGACCAGCCAGCCGCCGCAGCTCCGCCGGCTCACGGTAATTAGCCACACAGGACCGCTGATGTTAACGAGGCCTGCACACTTCCTAGGTTGAGGGTGAGAGAGGGAGGGAGGAGAGGATGTTGGTTTTTTCGTGCTCCTACACAGTTTTTATACAGTTGCTGTAACATTTGAACTCCGAGAAGTGGAAAAATGCTAAAACATTTAGAAGTGGATAGTTCCAACTTTAAATTCGAACTGAACGAGCAACATTCAAAGACATTGTTTATTTCTTTAAACAATATTCTTTATCTTTTTGTAACAATGCCGTCTTTCATCATATCACTGTAGACTCACGGGCAGCAACAACTGCTCAGGCGTCAAGACTCCTGTGTGACATTGCTAACCCCTCATAAAGCATCGACAGAGAGCATGCCAAGCTAAAACGGTGAGCCGGAAGCCATTCCTCAAGCTCACCTTTCTATCGACTCTTCATAATTGATTATCTGACGCCCATTAGTGGCTATTGTTAAAAACAAATCATTACCCCGGATCAATAGTCCTGCAGCCGCGGCTGGCCATTTGTCTGGGTTTAAATGGCAGATTGCATTTAGGAAATCTGCAAGGCAAATCCTAATGTGTTTGGCATGTGGGGCAGCACAAGCAACAGACAGTGGTCTGGAGGGTAGGGGGTGGAGGAGCAGTGGGTGAGCAAGAGCCTTATGCATTTTAATGCGCTTCCTGTGCAAATGTGTTCCCGCCTCGAGTCGTGGCGAAGCGGGCGCGGTGTGGCGAGTGGCTAATCCCCCACGCTCTTCTCATTAAGGGCCATCCTGTCAGCCCTGCTCTGCTACACACGCACACACTCTCTCACTCTCGTCTGGCCAGTTCACACACACACGCAAACACACACACATACTCGCAACGCTCCGCGCTACCGTTGCTTTCAGGCAGCGAGCGACGCCGCTGCCACTATGACAGGTCGTCACGCATGAGCGAACACAAGTGCCGTCTACTTGCCCTACTGCCAGATAGGTTGCGAGAGCTGGAGGGAGATCGACAGATAGAGAGAGAAAGAGAGAGAGGGTAGGGTGGTGGAACGGAGGCGAACGAAGATGTCGAGGTAATTAAGCCAGTAAACTGAACAGCAGGCAGTGTGCTGGAAATGAGTGCGATGAAATTGTAACACTCTTTGTAAAGATGAAATGTGTAATTTTTGGATGCTGGGAGTGTACGTTTAAAACAAGAAGTATGTTTAAAAAAATCTACACCGACACATTTTCGCTCAATGCACAAAGCGAAAAAATGGACCTTCATTTTTAGTACACTTTTATATTGAATAATCCACCATCATCGCTCTTATTTTCCTCTCTCTCTCTATCTCTATCAGTCTCCCTCTGTCTCACTCTCTCAACCTCATTTTTCTCTTCCTGTTGGCCAAAGACCCAGAGTGAAACGGTTAATGCTTGCCTCATTCCAAAATTGCTTCCTATAAAAGGAGAAGCACGTCTGCCGGGCACGTCTCCCCATGATTACAGCTAATTACTATCGAGCGGACGCCTCGCGGCCCCAGTCATGCAGCTTTAATTGACCGTTATTCATCTGTGGGCCGCGCAGGGCGGCACAGAGTTTGGCAGGCCTGGCCAGCGCCGCTCGGGCTAATTGTGAGGCCTGAGGGATTAGGCCAGGTGATTACACACTTCACAGTGTAATTACATAAGCATGGCTGGGCTGCCGGCCCGACTCCCGGCCCCAAGGTCACGCGCTGCTTTCTTCCAGATTAATTGGAGCTGCCACAGAAGTGCGAGGCACCGGCGGAAAGCGGTTATACGATTAGCATTAACATTTCAACAGCAGCCCGATCGATCGATGATTTCCCCCTTTCGCGCCTCTCCGTACCTTTCCCCACCCTTCCGTACGCGCACGTTCCATCTCTTTTTTGCTTTGTTTTTGCTCAAGGTTGAAGAGATACAAGGATGGCTTTGTTTAGAAATGATGTAAAAGGGATCGTTCACCCAAGCATTGAACATTTGTCATGATTTACTCTCATGTAATCCCAAAACCATACAAGTGGTTTCTCCATTGTTCACCAAAGGTGGATTTCTCGAAGTATATCCAGGCCGTGCATTTATAAATAATGAAAGTAAGTTACAAAAAGTGGTCCAATATTCCAGCTTAGTAGAGAAAACATGAGAACGAATCATTTACATCAGATTTGTGAACTGATTCAAACGAATCATTTGCCCATGAACTTACCATAGAGAGCTAATGCAGATGTTAGGACTTCAAGTTAGTAATAAATACTAATAGTATAGCTTAGATGATTTGAAATATAACAGAAGTCATACGGACCACTTTCATGGCATGTCATTGTGGTACTTGTTCTCATGTCATTGTAAAAATGGCACACGTGTGAAAAACATTGAACCAGGATATTTAAAAATCTTCACCTTTATTTATTCCACGAAAGAAAGTTGTACGGGTTCGACATGAGGGTGAGTAAATGACAGGATTTTCATTTTTGGTTTAAGTAGAGCATAGCGAAATACGCCTTCTCTTTTGCTCTCTCAGACGCTTTTTGTTTTTTGTCTCTTCTGTTTGGATGTTTATGTGTTTGTGTTCAGCTGCTCCGCTCAGACTTTCTCCCCCTGGAGCAAGCGTTGCTCAGTCACAAGTACAAAGCAGCCGCGCTGTTCTTTCGCCTGCTTTAGGCGTGTTGGGTTTCATTTATATTTATGCATGTGTGAGTTGGGGGCCGTAGTGAAGAGTTGCAGTAAATGGAGGGGCTTGTATTGGAGTATAAACCTTTATAAAGACACCGCTGGATCTCCAGTGCATTATTGCTGCCTGGATTTCAACACCTTACCAATATCAAGTCTTTCCTCTCTGCTCCTTCGGCTCCAAGAGCAACCTGAAGAAATACCTTCCTTTTTTCTCAACCCACCCCTTCCTCTCATTTTCTTCTCCCCCGCCGGGTCTCAATAAAGGCGGTCGCTGTATTGTATACGAACTGGCTGTGTTCTCCGCCCGTACAAAAGGAGAAAAATATAATTGAGGCTACGCAACATGCCACCTTTTTATTGGCTGAATGCGGCGGAGAGAGACAGGAAGAGGAGGGTGTGCGTGTCGGGGTGGAAGAGGAAGGACTGTGTTAATTAGTGGGTGCTTCAGCCTGTAGCCCGGGCGAGGCTGGGGGGCCGCCCCAGCTGTCGGAGTATGACATGCTCTTATTGTGCATTCAGGCCTCATTACCGCAGTGGCAGGGCCGTAGACCGAGGGAGAGCGGGAGCGAGGGAGAGGAGGAGATGATGATGGTGGTGGAGGTGGGGCGGGGTGGGGGGAGCCCGGGATACAAACAGCGCTGCTGTCCGCAGCGTGACAGGACTGATGAGGGGCTACGGTGGCTCGTGTACGCCGGAGGGAGCGATAAAAATAACCGATGGAGGAGAACGTAGCATTACCATAACACTGCACAGCCATAGCACCCTCATGAAATCCTGTATCATCCTCACCACAACGCCACAAAACTTTGTGAAACAGCCTGATGTGAAAGCAACAATGAATGTATACAAATGTCTCATTCTTTCTGAAACCTTGTATGTCCAAATTTGCTGTTTTTAGGAAATACAAGAAAAAAGCACTGCACTTTCTAAACGATGACATATTGTGTTCTCAAAGTTGACAAACACTTTTTTTTTAGTGGTTAGATATTTGCAAAACCTGATGACAAACATAAAGGGTGACTAATAATAATTTATGGCAAAGAATACAAATTACAAGACATGGAGAGATAAGGTTTTAGAAGGACAGCAGTGATTTATAATCTTGACACATGCTTTCCTGTTAAAATGAAAATCAAAATGTGGTCCTAGTCTTATTGTGAACAATTATTTGCTGCACATTTTTATAATAAGTATATACAATGTATACCATGTAAATAATGGTGTGTGTGTTTTTTGTTTGTGTACAGAGACATATCGCACCCTCCTCCATTGCTGTCCCCGCAGAATGCTCCCCACATTGCTCTGGGGCCTCACCTGCGTCCCCCGTTCCTGGGCATGCCTTCTGCCCTCTGCCAAGCCCCAGGTGAGTGTCACCGCTGCCAGATCCACATAAACACACATGAACTCATTTACACTGGAAGCTTATTTAGATGACAACAGACCATCTGTTAATAATATAATATATACACTACTGGTATATGTAACATACACTACAATAGTTTTAGAACACTTTCTTACTCCTTTTTCACTCTCATATTCCACATTTTAGAATAATAGTAGTATTAAATACTTAACTCCTCAAAATGATGAAATAACTATATAACAAAACTATTAAATAAAAGCAACTTTGGGATTTATGTTGTGACTGGAAAAACTGTAGAATTTTGATTTATTAACATAAATCCCAAAGTTGCATTTATTACATAGTTTTGTTATATAGTTGTTATTTCATAGTTTTGAGGAGTTTAGTATTTACTACTACTTATAAAATTGTTATATTTATCAATTTCAGTGTTGTCACCTAGAATTTGCAGAAATTGCCATTTTATCAACCATCTTTTTAAGATGCCTTTCAAACATTATTTAAGGAGTTCCTAAAATAAAATCTGTTCCTAAAATCTATACTGAGCTTATATTGGCTGTTATTTGTTCATTATGCAGTTATCAATTTAAAAACATTTCGTTTTGTAATCAATAAAAGTTTAACTTTACAGAATTATATTTTTGTCTACCAATCTAATTTCAGTCATTTAAGCATACACCTTCAGATCAAAGGTTTTTAAATATAATGAGAAACATTTCACTTAAGCGGTCTAAAACTTTTGACCAATAGTGTATAAGTATATACTGTATATTATAAGTGTAATGTAAGTATACTGCATTATATTATGGTAAATATTTATATACTACTGCACATGTGTGTTGTATTCTTATATATTCTGTTAATTTTTAAAGATAGTTTTACAGTGTTGGATACATATAGTTAAAGCATGCGTAATATTTTCTTGGTGTTGTCCTATAGGCTATGGTTTCCTGCAGCCTGCTCAGGCAGAGATGTTCGCACGTCAACAGGAAATTCTTCGTAAACAGAACCTTGCTAGGTAATGCAACAAACTTTGTGGACAGAGAGAATTGTAATGTTCTTAAGCATATTGTTGATAGTTCACCCAAACAAAAAAATGGTCATGACCTGTCATGGTACAGCAAGAGCAGTGTAATATCTAGTAATGTCTAGTAATACAACATGAGATCAGTAAGTAATGGCTGACATTTTTATTTTTGGGTGAACTGTTCCTTTAAATGGCGATTCAGACAAAACTAGTCTGCTTTATGTTATTGTATAATACTTGGAAAGTTTTTTGTCCAAGCTGCAGTGTGCCTTGCTAATCGCAGATTTTACCTCCAGGTTGGAAATGTCTGCTGAGCTGTTAAGGCAGAAGGAGTTGGAGAACCTCCACAGGCAGCGACTGCTAGCGGACCCGCTGGGCCTGCATCCCGGGCTCCCCGCAGAACACCCTGCCTTGCGTAGCCTGCAGGAAATCCCAGAGGGCCACCCGCTCCGAGAGGAGCTCAACCGTCGCAATGCCATGCTGGTTTTACGCCACAACAACACACCATTACTCTCCCTCAACCACCAGGGGGTGGCAGCGGGCACTTCCTCTAAAGACCTTAGCAACAGGAAGAGCTTGAGGAAAGGAGGGCCACTCCGGGGAGACCAACAAGGGGGATCATCTGAGACTAAAGAGATGCTTGGAGAAGGCTCACGGGATGAAGAAATGGAGGGACTTGATGATGGCATGAAAGACTCTGAGAATCATGCAGATCATGGGGAAACCCAGCCCGAGAGGATTTGCAAAGCGGACGTTCATGGTCTAAGTTCGGAGGTGTGCCAAGGCAAAGATGTCACCAAGTCTGGGGAAGGGGTAAAAGAGCTGGGAGAGAGATCAGGAAGGCTTAGCGCTCCATGTAGCTCTACCGGGCCAGAGTCACCAACCCACCATTTGTTCACATCAGGACTGAGCAAAAGTGAGACCAAGTACCTGCCACCAGGAATTATTCCACCCTTACCCACGCTGCCCGGACAAACGCTGCCCTTCGCCTTTCCGTACACCAGCCCTTACTTTCACACAGGTGTGTATAGCTCTTTTACATTCACATGAGGAAATCTTATTCCATGTAATGAGTTACCTAAAACCTCAAATATTTCCAAAACTATCTTTCCTCCAACTTTTTAACACACATACAGTTAAAACACAGTTCTGCTGTTTGTGCAGCCTGCTCTTCAGCTTAAACTATCTGTAAAGGGATTTGGAGCTCAAGTACCATTTCTTATCCTCAGATATACAGGAAGAACGAATGAGACAGTGAGAAAAAGACTCCAGTGTGCGAGCAAGCCCAGAGCAAGATTTAATAAAAAATAAAGCCCCTAATGAGGAAGTGACCAACTCAGAGAGAGACTGAACTAACCCTCCACAGGAATTCCAGCTAAACCTGAACATAAATACGGATGCAAACGGATGAATATACCAACATAAGTGTAGTAATAGCAGGTGGAGGTAGATAAACAGTTGAGAGCAGAGCAAAGCACACAAAAGCATTTGACAAAACAAAAACATACAATATGTCTTTATTTACTCATGCACAAGTTATGCCAAATCTGTATACATTTCTTTGTTCTGACGAACACAGGTAAATATATTTGGAAGAATGCTTGTAACCAAACAGTTCTTGTCCACCATTGACTACCATTGCATTGACTCTGGACAAGAACTGAACTGTTTGGTTACAAGCATTCTTACACATATATTTCCCTGTGTTCATCAGAACAAAGAAACGTATACAGATTTGGAACAACTTGAAGGTGAGTCAATGATGACAGAATGAACTGTCCCTTTAACATTCATTAATGATGGATGTTTGCTTCTTGGAGCTTCTTCTTATTGGCTCCACTAGAATGTAATTTGGCTGCATTATAGTATAAAACTATTTTGTGTACATCTGAGATGGCATGAGGGTGAATAAAAGATCATATTTTGGTGTTTAGTAAGTGCAGAGCCATCTGAAACGCATTACCTGCGATCTCGATCTCCAGCTGAGGACCTCCCTCAGGAAGGGGCCCTGCCGCTGACCTTTACTCAACTCCGTAATACACGGGGTCAATGACGGAGCTCCGCGTAGGCGCGAGAGGCCTTCTGTTTCTAATGATTTCTGCTTCCTCTCGGCCCACAGGCGCCATGGGAGGTCTATTCGTGGACGGAGAAGAGACGGGTGCAGCCGAGGACATCAGCAAATGGAGTGTGGAGGAGGTGTGCAGCTTCATCAGCAGCCTAGCAGGCTGTGGGGAGTACACACAGGTGAGGACAAGAGCAGGAGCAGAGCGTTGGGACACCTCCTCCTCCCCTGGCTTTAACAGGGGCTACTGGAGACGCACAGCACAGAATGACGATCACAAGTGCTGTCAATTTGTAGAAGACAACATTAAAGCGCAACAGCTTGCTCGAGTAGCGTTTTTAAAAGTTTAGATGGCCGCTCTGCGCTGCTCTTATCTTTCTCACTCACAGCTACGTCGTCTCGCACATCACACCACACTGGATGTCCGGCTGTTGCATGTTCGACATATCACCAAAACCTCACCGTCAACCACAGAGTACCACATTTCACTGCTAATGATGAGTGTGCATGAGCTTTCATGCGTGAACAGTGTGCGTGTTGAGTGGGTTGCTCGATGATGTAGAATATTCAGATCAGAATTTTGTTCAATTTTCTTACGTAAAAGCGTTATGTAGACACATTAACCTGGTGGCCGTAAGCAAATGCCATTTAATAAATGTTGGCTTATGTAAACCCCCTAGAATACCCAACATTAAATACATGGTTATTTCTATCTGCCAAATTAAATTGAATGATGGCAGACACACAAAATTAAGGCTATTCAAGAAACATTTTTTGAGTAAATCCCGTCTGTTTCATGACGTATATTGAGCAATTCATCGCACCATTCCGTATTTTGAGAACAGCATGAAAAGAACATGCATGTCTTTGGTTCAGGCATTCATAAAGCTATATTACAGTAGCTGTGGAACATGTATAATATAGATCTTATTCAGAAAGTCGTGTGCATGTAAATGTGGTTTATGTTTATAAGCAACAGCTGAGGTCAGGTCATCTGTTTCAGGTTTTCAGAGAGCAGGCCATTGATGGTGAGACCCTGCCACTACTGACGGAGGATCACTTACTCAACAACATGGGCTTGAAACTAGGGCCTGCACTCAAGATCCGCTCTCAGGTAAATTCCTGTTATAAAAAAGTACAAGACGCTATTTACACCTGAATTTCAGGTGATCTGATCACTGTGAAAAGCTCCAAATGGGTAGTTGATGAATAAACCGTACACGTGTCCTATGGTGTGACACAGCAAAGATTTGGAAAACATACTGTTATTATATTATTTTATATCAAGAATATTTATAATGTAAAATAGCATAAGAGAGATTTATCTTTTTTGTAAAGAAAATTTTTTTTGGTGTCACACTATAGGACACATGTACGGTTTATTTGTACCCAAATAAAGGGATAATATAAGGTCATTTAACCCACATATAGATGTAGTTAAAAAACATATTCCCCACCTTTAAACTTTGATGGTTATATATCCTGATACCAGGTATAAACCGGGCTAAAGTTTTAGTAGTGGGCACAAATAGTCCTTAAAGTGTACCTTAAAGTGATAGTTCACCAAATTTTTTTATTCTGTCATCATTTTTTCACCCTCTTGTCATTTCTGACTTTCTTCCGCAACGCAGACGATATTTTGAAGAAAGTTGGTAACTGAACAGCAGTGGCACCCTATTGTATGCACACAAAACCAGTGCAAATAAATGGGTGCCAGTTAACAACGTTCTTCAAAATATCTTTTTTGTGTTGTGCAGAAGACAAGAGGGTGAGTAAACCTTGACAGAATTTTCATTTTTGGGTGAACTATTACTTTAAGTCACCGCATACTAGTTTTGTCTTTTATTCTTTCTACGTGTCACACACACAAAAGCATTCAGAAATGATTCACTATACATTGCTCTTATTGTTCATTGTCATGCATTTCCTATCGGGCGTACGCCGTGAGAAATAACGCTGGCATGTGGCTGTTTTCCTCAGGTGGCGCGACGGATTGGCAGAATATTTTACATGACCAGCTTCCCGCTGGCCCTCCCACTGCCACCATCTGCTCTGCGCCCCACAGACAGAGACCCCCTGCCCGCCGAGACCCGCCCTCCTTCTACCGGCAGCACTTCCTCCCCATTCAGCGTGCCCCCTCCCGCCTGCCGCGCCTCCCCCAAGCAGGAGAACGGAAACCCCTCGTCAGCGGGAGCCTACGACTCCACTAAACCTCCCTCGTAGAATCGGCCATTAAAACTCTTGACTGCTTCTCCATATGGCAGAGGCAGCGCTCCAGGGAGGAGGTAAAGATGGAGAGAGGGCATGAAGGGGGCCCTCTTTGAACTATTCTTTCCTTCCTCTTACACCCCTCATCCCCTCACACCCCCTCCCCAAATAAAAAACAAACTTGAGGACCTTTATGCAGAGACACTTAATCTTTGTAGGAAGTGTGGAGAAACGTGTCAAAAGAAGAGAGACGCTTATGAGAAATTCGGGCTGAAACAGCTCCGCCCTACGCCTGGGCTGCGAGGGAGCCAAAAAATCCAAAGATGTGCAAATAGGGACTTGGGGACGAGACAGGAAGCGTTCGAGTGTGCGAGAGAAGACAGCTGCTCTTAAACAGCGCGCCAGAAGGAGGAAAAGAGCTAGTGCGCGCGAGGTACACGTATGACATTCTTTTGTGGCAGACGTCGTAGTTAAGCATCCCTCGGCGAGATGAACTCTTGTGGTACCCTGCAGTCTCAGCATGGGGAAGTTTGAACTCTTTTCCTGCTTTCACAACGCCGCCTCCAGTTGTCTCAAATTCTCTGGAGTTGGTTTGGTTTTGAGAGACTAAATCCCTCAAAGAGGAGTAAATATAAGAACAGGATGGAACTCATTTGCTGTCCTGACCAGTGCAACTATGCATTCCACAGTCCAAAACCAAAGACGGATGGATGTGGAATTTTCAACCGAGATCTAACGTTGATCTCATCCAGTGGTGAAAACAAGGTACACGGATACAGGACCCTGTGGTGAAAGGATCGGAAATGACCTCATGTAGATGGAAAGCACTTAAAACTTCCTGTGACCAAAAGCCATCAGCCAAAGCAATGGCCCGACCTCTCACCTGACAAATGTCTGGGCCCATTTTAGTTTCACTAACCCTGAATAATAATAATAAAAAAAAGAGGAGCATTCGTACATCCGTACATGGATTTATGAGGTCACAATAACTGCTGTTGGAATGACAAGTTGTGGTGAATTGTACAGAAACATGCTCAAGATGAGAATATACTGAAGATAAGTGGTACGTTTTGTTAAATGTAGTTGCACGAGTTTAAATCTTTATTATTGAACAAAATGTGACTGGCTGACTCGGTGGTACTTTTGTTCAACTTTTCTGTTTGCTGTGTATACCAGTTGTAATAATCATACGCCCCACTCTTTAATGCCACTTCAGCATATACATGAGGAAAATAATATTTATAGGAATTTGTTTGCGCAACAAAATATGAAATCGCCCTTAAATTGATCCCAAAGAACAACACTTTCCTCTTTGTTGCAGGGAAACGGAAGGCACAATGCTCTTTATGCAAATCTTTGAAATGGTTTTTCTTTTTAAATATGTAAGCAATTAATTCAAATCAGCTCTAGATTTCCCATCAATGTTTTGTGTCCATCCTATTTTTCTATTCTCTGCTGGGTGAAATAAATCCTATTGAAAAACACACAGATGCTCGTCATTTTTGTTTCTCGGAGTAACGTGTTTATTTCCAAACTCCTCTGCAGTAGCGCAGGGAGTGGCGGCCCCAGTAGACGGTAAATCCCATGGTTAGGGAGGAGCACGTGTGGGGGATAAGTTGCAGAGTTCAGGTCAACAACAGCTGTCAGAGCGTCAGGTTCAGTGGCAGGCCAAGGCCCCTGTGGCCCCGACTCTCAGGGACGCTCGCCATCCGCCCGTCTCTTTTACCACACCCGTGACTGCCAGTGCCAGGTGCTGTGTGTGATAGACTGTGCTCAGAGTGATAGACCAGTAAACCTGTTACTCGGTCACAAACGCTGGCGTGACGCGGCTCTGGTGAAAAACAGAATTCCCGCTAATACGGCCCAGCTGCCGTACGGTCACGGTGGCCTGAATTTAACTTTAAGTTCTGAATAGCACCTTAAGCTGGGAGTTACGCAAAACTGTCAGGATATTAATGCGCACATTCCGGTTATGACAGAAAAAGATGCTAAAGCCATAAACAACAGCTGTTACAGTAGGGGAGAGGATGCAATTGTAAGTGATACAGCTGATAGTTGAAACTTATAGAAATAACGTAAAACACAACTCGGTCTTAACTAGTTTCCTACAGCACCACTAGAGCTTTGTAAAGTTCTGGCAGCACAAACCCTGTTTCTAAACATTTTGGAAAAAGCCAAGCCGTTGCAGAAAGTGACGTGAAACCACTGGAGGGGAGAGATGTTTTGGCGAGAGAACAGGCTGCTCTCTGTTCCTTCTCTTCCTCTCTCCCCACCTGGGCAGCACAGCCTGGCAGCGGATGATACGAGAGCCTGGCAGCCCGATGCTCGGGGCCGACCCTGTGCTTTCACCTCCCTCCCCTGGCCTGCCCATTCAATGCCTGTACATGCAATAGCAATGACACATCTCAAAACAATGATCACAGGATTGTTTTAAAGTAAAACAAATAACAATAATAATAAAGTTTGGATCCAAATTGTTAGAAACATCTTTAATTTCATACAACATGACTTGTAGAAGATGAATAAGAAGAGTTTCTTTTTCATTCACACATTATAAAAGTACAATGATGCATAAGGAGAAACATTTATCACTATAGCATGGGCTGTACACAACTCAACAACAGCGTCAATCAAGTTTAGTCCTGATCTGAGAGTTCCAGGTCCTCCACCATATCATCATCTCCCTCTGCCACCTGCTTCAGCTCTGTGCTCAACATCTTCTTTGGTGCTTTGCCTTTAGAAGATGAAGGCTTCTGCTCTTTATCTGTGACATATAAACAAAAGAAAAAAGTGAGATGTTTCTATAAAACGTCCAGTGAGATACTCAATATATTAAATCTATAAAATGAGTGAAGGCAGATCTGATTCAATATGTGCACACTTTTATGTGAGAACATGTGGTGACCTTCCTCTGCAAACCGCTGTCAACTGAATGAAATGAAACCAGGAGTAATCACCTGAATCATCCATTTCCACAGAGACATCATCATCTTCCTCATCGCTCAGGTCTGTAAGATCCTCAAGGTCTTCATCATCATCAGAGCCACCCTGTCTCTCTGTAATAAAAAGAGTCTGTAAATGTCTCTTGACCAAAAATGAGTTGAGGAAATACTTGGGGGTTGCAAATAACTTATTTTTATGTCAATGTGGATAAAAGCTGAAAAAAGATTAATGTGAATGAGAATTTACAATGGTGAATAATTTGCATTTAAAAAGAAGATGGCAGGATATAACAATACAAAGACTTCATAAAGAGGTTAAAATCTAAAAATCTATATTTTGAATGCTACATCATTCATTCTCACCCGTGAGAATTTAAGGGATTTATTTACAAATTGGCAAAACATTTCTGAGCTTGATCAATCTTAGGAAGGGCTGACATGATATCAGATCAATACACGATTATTGTGGGCAAAATAATTTATGATGATGATATTATCAACATTGCACTCAAAATATCAGTGTAGGGAGGAAAAGAAAGCATTTGTGGGTTTTAAGGCAAAACTTGAACAGGTGCTGAATTATTAAGATATTATCATATGTATAGTATTAACACAATTTCGATATTTATGTTTTTTCAATATCACATTATAGTCAATACCAGTATATTGTGACAGCCCTAGTACGCAGGTGCTATATAAAATGTATAATTGCAAAAAACGTAATTTTTTTTAAATGTTCAAAATCATATTTTTTATTATGTTGCGTTTACTAAATTTTTTTGCGTTATTACTAAATCAAAACAACCAAACTACAGTTTGATTGAAATTAATTAGAATGCACAATACATTTTTTTTTTTTTTTAGAGTTATTTGTTTTTGTACAGTACACTATATACTTTTCATATAAATTTACAATGAGTAACATGGATATTCTTTGTTTTTCTTTTGTTCTTTGTGAATATTCCATAAACAAAGAATACCCACACCACCACAAAACTATTTATTCGACTTATCCATGCTGCTCACGTAAGTGACGCCACACATTTAAAAGTTTCCAATTAAATGACAAAAATAGAGACTAGCTTCTGCCTGCAATTTAGCCCCAGTAATCCAGAGGTGTGTGTGTGTGTGGGAGTGTCTTCTGCTCTCTGAAGAGGCCGGGGTTGAAATCCATGTGCTTTGAAGTGGGATTTGATTAGATGCTGCCTGGGAGGTGAATGGCAGCACAGCCACCTCCCCAGCCAGTCACCCTCCACCCTAATTACCCAGAATGCATCGGGGCCAGCCAGAGGGGGAGCCGAGCTTAACGCAGTGCGCACACCTTGCCGCCGAGAGCGGGCTAATGCATCTTAATATAACCGGACTGAGACTGACCGCAGAGATCACGGGTTCAGAGAAGGTCTACCAGAAGCACGACACAGAGACTTGTAAGATTGCCCGTGGGCCAATCAATACTGTGAAAAACAGAGAAAAAATTCAAAGACGGAATCCAAATGTTGCTCAGGAGCGTTGACAATCGAGGTGTTTACAAAATGAGCAAAGACTTCAGTCAAGTCTTGATGGCATTAAACTGCCTGGCACACCACACCAACAAAATGCAACAGGAGAACATTAAGGGGGTATGTTTGACAAACCAAGCAGGTCCTGTGGATTTTTACCGGTACTGTAGCCCGCAAAAACCAGATAGCGAAAATCACACTGCATCTCGATCTGAGAGGCATTCATTGTAAAGTAAATGATTTTGATCCAAAATCTCAAAAACGGAAAAACGGTCAGTTTCTGGTTGGTTTTGGTATACCATACGACAAATCCACAAAAAGGCCTTTTTGTTTGACAATATGCAACCATAACCACAAATTAATATATTACAGGTCACGTGACTCTTCTCGAGTTGAACGCTGGAGGTATGGGGGCAGTTAAGCCATGTGGTAAAGGAGCAGCCACTAACATCTTTCCAAGCAAATGTTTTGAATTACAAACCCCCATTGGGATCCAAGCATGCAAAAAAAAAGCTTCCTGTAAGAGAGAACAGAGTGTGTGAGAAAGAGAGAGAGGGAGATTTGTAGGGACTCCACACAATGAGGACCAGATGGAAAAAAGCCCTTCCTCTTGCCTCCCACCTCTATGGGACTTTTTCTGCGGCTGTCGGCCCACGGGCGGCGGGGTGGGAGAGTGTGGCATGTGTTCGACACATGACCTAGTGCGCAACTCCACATATAGAGTTAAAGAGGAGAGGCAAGTGCGTGCCTGACAGCTGACCTGCCCTTCACAGAGCTCCATTCACAGAAAGAAAAGAGGGGGATTGAGAGAGAGAGACTGCAGAGGAATTATTACAATTATCTCAAGTCAGAGTTCATATTTTGTACTGACAGGATTTATGACTAATATCAATTGCGAAGATTAACTAACGTAAATAATCTAAAATTCCTATTTACGTTAATATATGTTTTAAGTGTTATTGCGAATGATTCATCAGTACTTAAAGGTACTGTGTGTAATATTAAGGAGGATCTATTGACAGAAATGCAATATAATATACATAACTATGTCTTAAGAGGTGTATAAAGATCTTATATAATGAAGCGTTATGTTTTTATTATCTTAGAATGTGATATTTCTACCTACATACACTGCAGGTCACCTTACATAGAATTCATAATGTTGTTTCTACAGTATCTCTAAATGGACAAACTCTACAAGAGCACGTTTCATAAATATGTTATCTCCTTCAGCAAAGAGATCGAAAATGTGACAACATCTTTGTCCTGTACCAGCCGCCGTAGTGCTTTGAAAGGGAGAGGGGAGTGGTGGAGTGACCCATTGGTTGCAGGGCGATGACATACTTCCGCTAAAATCTCAGCCAGCTAAGCCACGTCCGCTCTCATAGAGTTGAGGAAATTTTTCACCAAGTGATAATGATGTGTTTAGTAAGAAAACGATGGAATTTCAGCAAAACAACAGCACCACAGCTGAGCATTGCTATGTGCCTCTGTGATCATTCCTCGAGTAAGTGCAAAATTTTACTTAGCTTTCTTTTATATTTGTGGATGTAGCTTGAAACGGATAGCCTGAAGCACTTGTTGATGTATGACGTAGTGTTTGAATAATTTGATTCACGTTGTTGACCATAATCCTACATGCATCCTGAAGTGGCCGAGTGAAAAATACCATTGTTCTCTATGGATGCTGTGTGCGCCAGAAGTAGCTGGCTGAGATTTTTGAGGAAATACGTCATCGCTCCGTGTGCATATACCCCATTTACCGCTAGATGCCATAAAAATCCCATTGCTCCTTTAAGAAAAAGTTTGTGTATCTTGCTCCAAAAACTGACAAACACTTATTTTTCAATCCCTGCCCTCCAACAACTCAAACAAATCAGAGAGCACAAGTCGGTTTCTAGTAAATTAAAAATCTCATCCTATATTTTATTATTTAACACAGGGGTTTTCAAACTGCGGATCTCCAGAATGTTCTAAGGGGTCCCAAGAAAATGTTTGAGAAACAAAAGACTGCAAAAGTTGTAAAATTATACTTATGTTTATTAGTTTAATTTCTACAAACAATATGTTGTCTTGATAATATCGCACTTACTGTTTGTCTAACAGTTTAAATGCTTCTTTATACAAAAAATGGATATATATTTTAGAAAGGGGGTCCCTCGCAAAAGTCTTGTCATATTTAGGGGTCCTTCCTTGGCATGAAAAAGTTTGAAAACCCCTGATTTAACATGTCTCAATGTTTTACTGTGTTCTCAAATGTGCTATTGAGCAAGTAAAATGGGTTTATAACAATGTTTCATGATGTTCAAGTGTTAAAACAGAGTGCTTGAATAAACCTTCAAATGTGTTTCAGGAAAGTTAAGTTCAATGCAATGGACTACAGCCTCCCAGTGACGAAGAGCGGCATTACAGGAAAACAAAACTGCTTTTTTCTTTTGTTTGGGGATGTACTGAACTGTTAAAACCATGAAATAGGAAATAAACATGAGAAATAGAGACTATTGAGAATCAGAAAAAACTGCATTTTACCCCAACATGTTAAACTGTTACTAAACATGTCTACATACAGTAGTTTCAATGAGGGAACAAGATGCAAAAACTGAATCTGAAGCTCTTACCTTTAGATTTAAACAGATCTTCACTGCTGTCTTCGTCACTATCTGAATCAAAAAGACCCTTAAACTCCTTCTTATCAGCCGTCTTCTCTTTAGCCCTTTTCCTTTTGATTTCAGGCAGATTCAAGTCCTCCATCTAAATAAAAGAGATAGAAAAATCTTAATATTCTCAACTATCTTACACCAAAACTGGCTAAAACATTGCAGACTTTAAATAACAACAATTACTGTTATTATGAAATGCAAGTCATCATGCTGACTGTTTTTATTGTTGTTTAGACTAAATCAGGCCGAGACAACAGCGCAAGTGTTTTCCAGTCTGTGTACATGGAGCTAATCCATGATTTTCTTTCCATTTCATGAGCATCTGATCTCAAACAAGTCACTATATAGATATTTTAATTAAAGGGGTTTATAACAGTCTGAAGCACATAATCCTTTTTAAAAAGGGTGAAATATAAACAATCAATACAAAATGTAGTAAAATTTGGGACATGAACCAACAACCACAAAAACAAAGTGATGTTCTTCCCTAAAAAGATAAGTGAATATCGGTGTGTGTGTGTGTGTATTGATGGAGGAAGCGGCAGAGGCAGTCTGGAGGGGGGCAGTGGTAATCAGATCTGAGCGTGGGGACTCGGTGGATCAAAGCCTGGGATGCAGCCCTGAGCGCTATAATACTCTTCCTGTAGCACTAGCCCTGCCGCCTCCTCCGCCAATCTGCCGCTTCCTAGACGCCAACACTCCGCCTGGTGTCATCTCCATTATCTCCCTATGGACACGCTCCAGCTCCACCACACACACACACACACACACACACACACACACACACACACACACACACACACACACACACAGTAGGTGCGTTCACAGATCCAGCGTTACAATTTTCAGATGATAACATCTGTCTTTCAGATAAGACTAGGAGCAGCTGTACAATAGCACTGAAATGTTTTGAAAGAGAATGTTAAGATACATATTCTGCCTTCTCAACATTCACACTCTATCGGCAGATCGAACTACAGTGTTGTGCGATTACCAAATTGCTGCCAACATATGAGGGCAAGGTCTAAAATGTACTTTGTAAATGTAAATGACAGGCAAATTATTGGAAAATATAGATTTAATTAGCCGTTTTCACAGAATATTTGTGACACAGTGCCTCTCACAGCATCATACAGGAGATAAGCCCGTTTTTATCTCTCTGTGAACCTGTACCTGACACAAAAACATTCAGATGATTTATCAAGACCTTGCTCCTCATATTTTCATACTGGTGTATAAAAAGAACTTTACAAGTCACCACATGAAGCTGTTTTTTAGCAGACAGTTTGCACGTCTTTGCTTTGAATCACTTATATCATATTACTTATAACATATTCCTTTAATCTATGTATTAGGTCTCAATTGCAAATGAGTAACTTTTAAATGTTTATTTTAGACCCTGTATGGAGGTATATAGTAGAGATGCACTGATACCGATTATTCAGAATGATAGTTTGGTAGTTATATTAACTCGCATTAACTAAATTCTGCAGATTAAATTTATATTTCTCAACTTTCTAAATGTTATTAATTCATATAATGACTATTAATACTGAACATCCAACAGGTGAAGTTTCTTAACAATTCCTATACATAGAGCACAAATCGATTGCATTTGCCTGTCCTCTTTCGATTGACAAAATACATCGGCCCTGATTGTTGACTGTTTTTAAACTATTGTCCGAAAAAATAGCTTTTATCGACTGACACTGATTATTAGCCGTTATATCGGTGCATCTCTAGTCAATATATCTAGCCACATAGTAAAAATGTGGTTTGGCCTATTTGGGATTATTTTGGGATAATAGTAATCATTTCTGTTTTTGGTGTTTTTACCCTCTCTTTTCCAGAGATCTCCAGCTGAATTTCCCTTTCACGAAGTTTCTTCCATTGGCTGTAATATTTCGTGAGGGGGGTTCCTTCTTCTGCTACCTGCTTCTCCCAGGCCAACTGTAAACATAGCAAAATACAAACACAGACAACAAACATTAAGAATCTTCAGATATTTCCTCAAAAACACTAAAAAGTATAGGTGCTAGGCATGGGCCAATTACCGGTTTAAAAGAGTCAAGGTTTCAAAACCACTTAACTTTTCTGTGATACCATTTCTAAGGTATGAGCTGTGTTAACATAAAATGTATTAAATCACGTAATTGATTGAATGTTTACCTTTAATATATATTACAATTTTTTTTTTTAAAAGAACATTATAATTTAAAGGTTTTATTTTTACCTGACATACATGTTCTATATGTTGCTTAAATAATATGTACTGTTTGAAAGTTGTTTGTATACACAAGCATTTGAAAATAACACTGTTATAATATCGCCAAAATCTCATACCGGCCCATGCCTATTAGGTGCTAGTTCATTTCTGTTTTGATCTGTCACAGTTCATTTATCAAGTATCAAGCCGATCAAAGCAATTTACGAAAGATCGGGTACTTGGTGCACACCTTTTCTCTAAAGCCAATGACAAGATATGTACAAGCATTATGCATTTGGCACTTGGCACACCTTTATTGATAATGAATTAAGGTAACAACTGCTTTCCCCTAGTAACCCAAACCATGATTTTGGTGTTGCTAAAAAAACAACATCATAAAAAGTAAAATAAGGCCTAAGAAACAAGTTAAATGGAAGGAAGCAGACCAGTGAATCTCTGCCAGTCTTTCTTTAAAGGTCTTTGTGGATGATATTGATCAGGTAAAATGAGATTAGTTGACCTCTAAATCCAATAGACCGTAATAAATCTCAACTTCAGTCTACAGTCATCTAAACTTATTTATAACAATTTGAAGTGGTTTGTAAGATGGTGAAAAATGATCAAAGTGGAAAAATTGAACAATATGGTCCATTCTTTATGAGACGAACCCAAACAAAGCCAACAGCTGTGTACATGACCAGCGAGACAGAGCTCTCCAGGACATTCAGAGCTTCATCTTATAGCATCTGTTCTTTTACTGCTGTATGCATTTGGATGGAAAATCTGATGCAGTCACTTTACATGGTGGAGAATTAATAAAATAATTCAGACTACAATATATCCAATGACGACTCAATGTCAGAGATGTAGGCCTACACGAGCTCTGGCAAGTTTAATGTGATTTCTTGCATATCATTGACTTTGCTGTGATGGGCTGGAATGGGTTTGACAGAATCACAGTCCCAAAAGTCAAATGTTTTTCAAAAACAAACTACAAATAGCTAATAGGTGGCATACAAGTCATATAAAGTTGGCATAAGGCAATATATCTTAACATACAAGTGCTTTTTATACCCCCAAAAATAAAAATGTAGTGTAGTTTTTGTAATGTAGTGATTTATTTAAGCTCTCTGTGAAATGTCGGTGTGGTAGTACAAGAGCTGTTGGAGGTTCTGGCATGACCCACAGAAACAGATATTTGTTGGTTGGATCCATCAGGCGGGCGGCTTTATGCAGCTGTGCTGGCGGCCGTGCCGGGTGAGAAGTTTGCCATGCCACCCTCCTTTCAAAAGGACATCATTCCCGCTGGCCAGAGCCCGGCGACAGACGCGCCCCGGCGTGGTGCCATGCTGTCTGCATGCTCTGTCTTACCACAGCTTTCCCTCCAGCTCAACATTACAGAGACACAGACAGAAAGAGACCCCTTACAACCCTCCTTCATTTCTGACTTAAACGGCCTTAAATATTTATCAGAAGCGAGCGTCGGCCCAGACGAGGGGGGAGGAGAAATGAACGCGCTGTGCGTCAGCAGGGGTGACAAATGAGAGCGGAGATAGAGATGAATGGAGTCGAGATCTTGCCCTAAAGAGGAAGCAACTTCTCACCTTCTCTCACAACCTTCACCCCCGAGGCCCTTCATTTCTGTCATGTCACCGACTTTGTCACTGCTACGGTTGTCAAGAAATAGAAATTTTTGTTGTTGATAGTAATGTGAGGTAAATGTTATGTTTTTTGAATTTTAACTGAATTAATTTGATAAGATGTTTAGCCTTAAAAAAATTTACGTTGCTTCTCGAGCAAACGTCTTAATTTAAAGAATTCTTAGATATTTGCACTGGAAAACAAGATATATAAATACTAAGAATTTTTTGCAGTAAAAGTTCAAATTCAATATTAATATAAACTAATAAATTCAATTTGTAAAAGTTGTACGTTTTGAGTACTTTATATTTTTAGTTAACTATTCCAGCGAGCAGAATCTTCTAATTCAGCACCCGTTCGCTGCAAGTCACTGCGAGTACATGAGTGCCAAATTCATGTCTGTACTTCAAATTCTGATAAAGACTTGTTATTGTTTATTTCTTATAATTGTATCAACTTTATACCAGAATACTGGAACATCGCACTAGACTTCTAGAACATCACCAGTCATTACTAACCCAGTCAGCACGCATGGAGCCTGTTTCAATCTGCACTGGGTCAACGTCAACAGACGCTCACAGATGAAGCACTTAACGTCTGCCTGTCTTCCTCCTCAGACTGTCTAGCTGAGAGAAATGGCATTAGAAAGCTTTCCGCTCCATTACTTCTTATCTGCTCTCATATCCGCCACTGATCGAGCGTCAGCGGCGGCCGTAATAGCGCTCGTGCCGGGGTGGCCGCATGCGTGTCTGCAACAGTGCTTCCTGACCTGCAGGTGGTGTGGTCAACTAAACCCCAGATCAACCGTCACATGCTGGTTTCAAGAGGTCATGGCGCTCGCCGCGCAGGGCTCGCAAACGTACAAGCGCACGCCGCTTTAATGAAAGCTGCGGGTGACCGGCAATCACCTGCGACGGCACGGAAAGCTGGGTGGTGCTCGAGGTGGGTGGAAAAGGAGGAAGTACAGGTAAAATAAACATCTCTCTGCCGTGTTTGGTCTCAGAGCTTACAACTGTCTGAGTAGATGTGCCGTTATTTAAAGCAGTAGTAGAGCTCAGACAACTGTTATAAATAAGTGCAACCTGTGTACCAGCTTAATTTCCCAGTTTTAGAAATTGCTGTTCAATAAAAATTCACAAGGTGTTTAAATGTAAGATATCGAAGAACCAACATGCAAAAAAGTGTCAGAATGCAAGGTGAAAACTTAAAGAGTAAATAGCTTCTGATTTATTCATTCTGATCAAATGATTCGATCCGCAATTCACCGGTCAAATCATTTATGCATTTGGCAAACGCTTTTATCCAAAGCGACTTACATTACATTGTACTATACATTTGTACATTTTGTATAGTAAGCAAGTGGGGGTTAGGTGCCTTGCTCAAGGGCACCTCAGCCGTTACCCGCCAGCCCTGAGAATCGAACCAGCAACCTTCTGATCATAAGTCCAACTCTCTAACCACTGGGCCACGACTGCCTCTAATCCCCGCCTTTCCGCTAGCGTAGTCTTCTGTGATTGGTCAGATGGTCTAGTCTGCTGTGATTGGTTTAGCGTGTGCGTTCGCGGGCAGGCGGAGACTATTTCTAGAGACGTAGCTACACGGAGGTTAAAGACTCGGACGGGTCACGACTCATTCGCATGAATCAGAGTCGACTCCCATTTTTACAAGCTAATAACTGTTATTCATTCACCTTCGGATTTACAACTTTGGCAGACTGCTCACTTTCAAACACGGCAACATTACACAATGCATGAAATGTATTGTTTATAATCTTGTGGAATGTACTCTTTAAGAGAATAGAAAAAAATACTCAAAATTCTCATCTCCAGTCTGAATATTCAGTGGGAAACATAATACAATAGTTTATATCTATCACAAGGCTATTATAGTTTAATAAAACTATTAAAACATTTTTGTTTATTAAAAATCAAACAAAATATTGGCCTAAATATTATTTAAATATATATAAAATGTTGCCTCAGGAAAAATATGTTTACTAAATGTTCACTAAAATATGTTTAAATTGACACACTAAGTTCATTAACACAAAATAAATAAATAGTTAACTAAAACTAAAATAAACATTAAAAACACTGTCAAAATGTAAAAAATAATAATTATTAAAACTATTATAACTTCTTTAGGATTTAAATAAACTGTTATGTTTGTCTATGATATTGTTTTTCAATATTAGCAGAAATGCTTCAGATAGAAATAATAAAGATCTGGCTTGTGTATTCACTGATCAATCATGCACAATAATATCAGGGACATTCATTCTTGTTAAGGAAACAGGAAGTCATGATGTCTTTAAAATGGTTTGGCAGGACATATATCCAAACTTACCACAGCTTCAGTATCAGACACGGCAAACGCAGCTTTCTGCCTGCGTCCTGTAATGTAGCTGCAGTTCTCCTGTATCTTCTCCAGCAGCTGTCGCATCTGCTTGCAGTAATTGGCCACTTTGCATTCCTTCAAGAACACTTTCAGCTGAGGAGATGAGCGAGAGAAACATCCCATAAAGATAACATTTCTAAGAAACACGTAAGAAAAAGATATAAATTGATTGTTTCAGAAATACATTATAAATACACCTCCGGGGAGTAAAAGGGCTTGTGTTGGTATTAAAGGAACAGTTCACACATAAATAATTCTGTCATCATTTATTCAACCGTATATCATTCAAAACCTGTATGTTCTTTCATTTGAAAAAAGCCTCTGGGGTTCAGTGCTGTTTGGTTATCAACATTCTTCAAAATATCTTCTTTTGTGTTCTACAGAAGAAAGTTACAAAGGTTTGGAATAACATGAGAATGAATAAATGACAACATTTGAATTTTTGCGTGAACCACCATTTAAAAAAACGAATAACAAGAATCAGAGTTGAGTATTTAAAAAAAAAGAAACAAGAACGTAACAGAAAACATATAAATTTGTACTCTGCCAATAAAAAGAACCAGGGGTGAATATTATAAATAAACTCAATCATCAGTCTGACAAAATAAATATTCAAAAGCCATTGTAGCCATTTAAAGTGTGTGTGCGCGCTAAAAAAAGTGATGATGGACAGCATTCTTCTTACACCCTCTGTGTTTGTTTGACTTTGTGAATGTTCCTGTAAGTTAGTATGAAGAGGTATAAGAACGATAAGGACTTGGTCAGCAGTATGTGATGCGCGTGTGAGCAGAAAAACAAACAAACAAAAAAAGCTACATTTCAAATATAACTTAAACTTCTTAGCGTTCACTTATTCAGACCTGTTGACAATACTGTAAATGTAGTTTACAAAATGACAAAGTAAAAACATAAGACATAATAAAAAGAAAAAAAAGAAAATCACACCAATGTGGTGACTAAACCCACAGCAGCTGTGCTGAAGCCCTGAGTGGAAACTAATGCATGGAGAGCAGGGGGAACATTACCTGAATAATGGTGGGCAGTGCCAGCTCAGGAAAGCCAATGCTACAGGCCTGTGTGTGGAAGTACTCCAAGATGAGATCATACAACTGTTCCAACAGACCATCCTGAAAGAGTGATAAAACACACATTTAACTCACAGGACATTTTAAAATGCATTTGGTTGGTTATGTGACAATTTGTTACACTGTGTTGCTGTTCTTAATGTTTTGAACAGGTTTCAGAAACTGTAGCACCAGATTTTTTTCAACTGCGCTAAGGATAAACGATCTAACAGGATCTGTACTGGTTCACACATTTTTATACACCATCATAGCACCTTGCCCACTACTAAGAAAACAAGCGAAAGGTGATAAAATGGCTAGGTGTTAATAACACCTGTGTCAATTTATAGACACAAAATGCCAGGTAATTTCTCTGTGTGGCCAACCTGGGTTTTGGCCATTTTAAGGTCATATCCTGTAAAATATCAACTAAAAAGAAAATCAAGACTCCCAAACTCAAATCTACACCATCATAGCAGGTCTATACGCATTAAACTGTGCCAGCTGCTCCAAAAAATATGTTTGCCAGTCAATAACCCCCCCATTAGAATTCTCACACTTCTACTCGGCACCTGGCACATGCACACTGACTAATCTAGACCCGGTTTAAAGCAGGGATCGGGCCCAAATTCTTTGCCCTACCTAAAATTCGCAGCCGCGGCCTACCCGACCACATTCCTCCGCAGTGAAAACGGGAAAGCCCTGCTTGTAACTGCTCTTACTAGTCAGGAAATATTTTGGATTTACTAAGTCAGACACAGATCCCAGACAGCAAGGGTGGAGTGGCGTCTCAGGGGGCCTGTGGCTGTGCTGTCTTGGCCCGGGTGAATGTACTGAAAAGCTCCTCCGTGCCAACCAGGAGAGCAGGATAATCCCTGCAGCTTGTGTGGCAATCCTCTTGGCAGCGACACGACGCGCAGCGCTTTAGCCCGTGTACCAGCGTGTTCGGGCTTTCATCTCCAAACCTCAATCCAGTTACAGCTAGCCAAGCATGAAGACATGACAGGCTTGTGGCCCAATGGGAAAGGCAATTCTGATCTTTCTCTTTGCTTATCCATTGTTTTACCTGATGAGTTTATTAAGTCATTGTATTTGGTAAAGGTAAGGTAAAGTGCTTAGGAAATCAGATTGAAAACAACAAATACTTTTATATTCACTCTCAGGAATAAAGTGTTTTACATCATTCAGTATATATACTGCATCATTTACTAAAAATGTAAGAAAATTATGAAAGCCTAAAACTCAAAGATATGATCAAAAGGTTCAGAAACAGCAGGATGTGTCACCTTATAGGCTTTCTCTTGGAGATTGGTCTTGCTGAGTTTGAGAATCACTGCAAAATTGATGGGCTTTACACTGATGCGGCCTGGTTTCTTATTGAAGTTTTCCTGCTGGAGGATCTGAAGAACAGAGTGAACAAACAGATACATCAGAGCACTGCATCACAAACATATGTGCACAGAAACACACAAAGACAACCAGATTTGTTGACGCTCCAAAAAGTCCAAAGTGATATTTAAATTTAGCGCTCTTACAGGTTTTGTAATTTCATTAAAGGTGTAATATGTTATGGATGCAATATGGATCTATTGACAAAAATGCAATATAATACATAACTATGTCTTCAGACACAATGAACAGTTATGTTCTTAGAATAAGATATTTCTATCTACATACACCGCGAGTCCCCTTACATGGAATTCACCATGTTGTTTCTACAGTAGCCCTGCCTAAACGAACAAACTGCTCTACATAGTGCATTTTGTAAATATGTTATCTTTAACATATTTACAAAATATGCAAAAGATATATCAAAAACAAAGAAGCAAATCATGACAACATATTTGTCCTGTGTCAGCCACTGTAGTGCTTCGAAAGGGAGGGGTGAGTGGTGGAGTGAGCCATTGGTTGCAATTCATAACCTCACCACTAGATGCCACTAAATTTCCCAAAACTGGACTTTTAAATAAACTTAAAATATTAACGGTTTTCTCACACACCTACAATTTTACTTCTGAAGATATTTCAATTACTTTAATAAAGGACATATGTCCTCTTTGGAGCTTCAACGAGTAGATTTTCTTTAGAGATCTTTGTGTTTAACTAAAGAAAGTAAGTCATGTACATAAGATGCTGATAGTATATTATAAAAAGAGAATTTTTATTTTGACTACTTTTTAAGAAGGCATTTGTTCAAATTTACCTACTAAATGATTTTAAAAAATCTCATATATTTAAAAAAGATGTCAAACATCTCTCAGACAAATGTGGACTCATGAGAAAAGGGACAAGTAGACTTAGGTGCATATATTTGTAACATCTCCACTAAATCTTTCTGTGTTGCCACATTTGAGAACAGTCGAAAGTGCTCGGCGAGGTCATCCAGAACTAGCGAGGTGAGCTGAGGTGTTTGCACTCACGGACCACCAGTCTCTACAAACAACGGATGTGGTGTCGGCCTGCGGGACACAGGAGGAAGCGGTGGCGCATGGTCCCAACCTGATACGCTCAGGGGCCACTGCAGCAGGAAGCTCGGAATCATAGCGCTCAGATAAGCAGAGGAACGGGGAGAGAATGGAGAGACATCGTCGCACGCCTTCTTTAAACATGAGGGTGAAAACAGGAAGTGGACTGCATTACAAATAAACACAGGAACAAAAAGGGGCTCGGTGGGAGACAGAGGATGTGGTCTGCACAACGGACTTGAGAGCCGAGCGAGAACCGCAACCCCTGACACACAGATACACACATTCTCCCCCCCCCAGGCTTTATCACAGTATGGTCAGGGCTGGTGGGAGCTCACAGCCGATCAGTGACCACCCCCCCACACCCCCAGTCTTCTCTTCCGTTGGTCTCGGCTGCTGTCGCCTCCTCGCCTGTTCTCACAGCAGCTGTCACCGCAGGGGCCCACGCCAGCCACACACAAACACGCGCTTTGTCACTCGCCTCGCACTGTGGAAAATGTTGACAGTTTGTGACCTCTACTTCTCCCAAAAATGAAAAAGTGCAGCATTCGGCCACTTTTAGACGTCTGTTTGTGCAAACTGTATGCTTTGTTTTGTGTTGGCCTTTTTTGTTTGCATTTGCCAGTCTGTAAAGATTTTTATGTAACATTATGTTCAGATGAAACTACTCTTGTAAGTCACTGTCTGCAGACAACTAGTAGTTTACATATGATCAAAGAAAGTCTGAAGTAGGTAGATTTTGCATGACAGCTCACTTAGATTTTAAGTCCATTTTGGGTTGATGTGTCATTTAGGGGCGGGGTTTTCTGAAACATCTTAGACAACAATAACAAACCAGCATAGAACAACTTAAAACATTTTTATAAAAAATAAAATAGTGATGTTTATAGACTTACAGATCTGAACTGGCAATACACAGAGATCGGTTTTGCGGAAAAAGAAATTAAAACCTGGCTAGGTCAAAAACTGGCTAGGTTTTATTTGAAATATACTTTAATTAATTTTTGTTTATAGAACTGTTGCCTTAAAGCAACAATAACATTCAGATAATATAAGGGTAGTTAACAAATGTACCGTATATGTGTCCTATGGTGTTACATAGCAAAAATAAAAATCTGTTATATATCATTATTTTATATTATTTAAATGTATACATATTGTTCTTTGTATCAACCTGGTACTTTTTAAACAACTGTCTCCAAGTAAACTGATTTCAAACATGTGTGCCCTTACTCCTGTTTACCCAGCCAATCATATTGGAATTGTTGGTTTAAGACAGCACTTGCCATTTTTATGTGCATCAATGTGCATCAGACGGTCTGAAAATGGATTGGTGGCAAGCCGTCGAAGTCTGAGAGTTCTGACGGCACAACAAAGTCTTTTTATAGCTAATGGTTAGAAAATTGACGGCCGTGAGGACAATGTTTACTCATACCCAAACCATGACCACCCACATACAGGAACACCTGCTTATTTCGTACAGTCTGGAATTAGGAAACATCAAAAGAATGACTGGTTTGTAGTGCCGGTCTCACCTCTACAAGTAAGGGTAAAACGGGCACAAACGTCTTGGTGTTGGCAGAGAGCAGGATAAGGGCTCTGGCGCAGTGCAGTCTCAGAGGGTAGTACCGAGAGATGGGAACAAGCCTACAAAACACACACACATGAGATGGAAACACTGAAGATTTCATGAATATAAAATGTAAACAGTAGCTAGGTGAACAGGTGATAGTGTGTGGTGTAAAACGATGTGTAAACTTTTTCTGAGTTAAAAGCTGCTTATGGGGACTGTAAAAATAAGTATGGTCAAGTGGCGCCACCTGCTGGTGCAATCATCAACTATATCAATAATTAAAATTATTCAACAAAATAATACAAAAGAACACAAACAAAAAAATATTTATACAAACACAGGTTCAAGATTTTAAACAAAATAAAATAATAAAAACATTTCATGGTGCTTTTTGAAAAGCCAACACACAACTGCATGCAGGCTTAAAACAATGACAACATTTCCATTTTGGGTACCCCTTAAAAAAATGTAAACAAAATAAAATAAATAAACATACTTGATGCAGCCAATGATTACTTGACACAGCGGGTAGATCAATGGCTCCAGAACCTCACTGGGGTATATTGTGCTCAACACCCGACACCACAGGTATAGACAGTGAACATACTGCCAATTATACACTGACTGATATGTGTCCTGAGAACCAAAAAAACCACCACACAATAAATTTAATGTCAACATTAAAGGCCTAAATTTCTGTGACACAACACCTGGATGATGCTTCTAATTACCTTTTTTTTCATATTCATAGCACTCCGGAGGTGAATGGCCAGCTGACGGATGTAAATAAAGGCGTGTTGATAGGACACTTGCGTGTCCAGTGAGTACATCTCTGTGAGAGTCCTCTGCATGAAACTAATCATGGGAAGAACGTTGGGTGATGTGAACTTGCAGTTCTTCACGTAGACGATGTACATTTGCTGAAAAAAGACAACACATTGTGGATAAGATCACAATTATTTAATCACAATACATTACAATCAAGTACATGACAATACCACATCGTTTTTGTCATTATTAACCATATACTCATGTCATGTCATTCCCAGATATGTTTTCTACAAAATAGCAATCTTACCTTAAGAACAGTTTTTAAATGGCTCTCTGGTTTATGGCGGCAGACCTTGTTCAGTGCCAAAAAGGCCAGAACCCTCACAGTCTCCTCTCCTGTGCTCCAATGCATAATCAGATTCTTGTGTCACAAACAAGAGTGGACAAAAAAATTGTTTGTTTAGAAAACATCAACATCAGGACACTGAGGTTTAATATGGCCTTTCAATTACAAGGACTGCTTACTTTCAGCAGGATTCTGCACTGTTTTGGCAGACACAGGTAGAATGGCACCATCTGGTGGGCATGACGGAGAACTGCAGCTATGACTGTTGACTGGGTTAAACTGGAAAGAAGCTTTGGAGAGAAAAATGTGTCACATCACTGCATGTTCACCCCTAGCACTGCGATTCTAAAAACAGACATAATAGATGAATATAATACAGGTAGAAGTATTTAAGAAATGTACCTGGACAACACCAGCGATATACATCTTAATATCAATCTGATGTTTCTGCCATCTGGGACTTGAGGATGGAAGTATTAATCTGAAAATGCAGTTAAACACAAAGTTATATAGTTGATAAGAAATCTTATAGATGAAAACAGATTGAAGGAGGAATACAGCTCCTACTTCTTTTGATCTTTCTCTGGAGTTCTGAGGTTTAACATTTTATTAAGCACTGCATGCATCTCCTTTATGCAGAAGAGGATGAGGGAATTAAACACTGTAAATACAAGAGAACCAGTCAAGTGAGCACAATTACAGAAACTCTGAAGCTGTGTAACTGGGTGCTGACTTACCTGTGCTGTCTGCGATGATGTAGCGACACTGCTCATCAGATTCACCCTTCGTTGTAGCTACAGCGGCCTTGAAGGCTTGTGTGATGTCCCTAAGCAAACGTGACGTGGGCTCTTTCTGAGGAAAGAAAACCATTAGAGACATAAGTATTGCAAAAGTTGACTGATTAGTTCAATTTTAGTTCTATTTATTTTTTACAAAACTCTGTGCATAATGATTCACAAAATAAATAACAAGAAAACTTTGTTTAACAAAGTGTACTGATACCCAAGTATATCTAAGCAAGTCTAATAGTTGTCAACATCTCCCCCTTGTGTCCTAAAAACATGCTGAAAAAATTTATCAGAAGTGCAAACTAAGCAAAGCTTTACCATAAGTCCAGTTCTCCACTTCTCAATCATGGCTTCTGTGACTTTGATAGCTTCATTAGATTTCTTAGTTTTTTTCACATTCTTTTGATCGGTTTCTTCCTCTTCGTTGTCATCCGAGTTGGCATCCTAATGTCACGTAAAACACAATGCTTTTTTTATATGCCAAGACAAAACACAGTAGAAATTCTAGTTTTATAAACACATTAATATTTAAACATGTATGGCCATTTAGCCTGCTTATTAACTGGCCTGTAAAAAATATATAGTATGTATTTATGAAGAGCATTCTGAAAATAAAGTAAAAGCCACATATTTGCCATTGCATTTGCCAAAGGTGACCTATACGTGGAGTATGTGACCAGTCTTATGGGTCAGTTTTTTTAAATTGAGATTTTTACATCATATAAAAGCTGAATAAATAAGCTTTCTATTGATGTATGGTTTGTTGAGATAGGCCAATATTTTGCCAAGATACAACTATTTAAAACTCAGGAATTTGAGGGTGCAAAAAAAATCAAAATATTGAGAAAATCGTCCTTGAAGTTATCCAAATTAAGTCCTTAGCATAGCATATTACTCACAAAAATAAAGTTTTGATATATTTACGGTAGGAAATTTACAAAATATCTTCATGGAACATGATATTTACTTAATATCCTAATGATTTTTGGCATAAAAGAAAAATGGCTATTACTACAAATGTTCTTGTGCTACTTTTTTTGTGATCCAGTGTCACATATGATATATGCATTCATTTTACTGTAAATACCATAGTTAAACTATAGTTACTATAGTAAACATATGCTTAATTTTCGCTTTTAATAACATATCAGATCACACATGCACATATCTATCTAAAAATGTGTGCACAGGAATTGAAATCTTAATTTTATATCAAGTGTGCGATTCCTAACCCCAAGGATCCGATTCCAGAATTGATTTTTGACTCCCAACCCTATATCTCCTCTCTGATGTAAGCCTCATAAAAACATCAAAAAAACCTTGTATAAAATACCACAAAAAAATTTGTATTGTGTATTTTTATTGTGATTTAGACAGAAGAGGACTGACCTCCAGTTGCGAGGGGAGTTTGTGGTACATCCTCTCCTCTTCATCCTCCTCTTCTGCTTCATCACTATCAGAGTCATCAAAGTTCAGGAGATTCTTGTCGTTTTCTTCTAAGAACTTATAGAATTCTGGGTCTCTGCGCTTCAGTTCTGACAGCTGGTCCTTGTGCTCAGATACTTTGCCCTGCTTTTTGACAGACCTGAGACAGATGATCAGAGTTACACCACTGAAATAACTTCTCATGTTATTTTTTAATAAAGTGTCTGTGACTTTTAATAACATTAACTGTGTCAACATTAGCGGTCTGGTCAATGAATTAAAATACTGACAGTCGAACAGTCATTATAAAATGAGCGATTATAAAAAATGACATGCTTACTTCTGAGGGGCAGGTTTCTTACTCTTCCTCTTCCTATCCTGTTGTGTTGAATCGTCCTCATCTTGAGAATCACCATCCTCCTCAAAATCAAATCCTGAAGTCAGGAACTCATCCACACTCAGATCCCCCAATTTCCTGTACAAATGCAGATAACACGTCCTTATTAATGAAACACATAAAGAAAGCTTACACCAGTTAATATGTCATTTAATTGAAATATAAAGATCTCAGAAAGGTGATATTGTGGATTTTCTCATTTGAAACAGCAGAAGCCTTTCACTTCTGGTAACACACTGGTAACCCTAGTACACTTAACCCATGCAAAGTGACTGGTCTCAAAAACTACAATGTGATTTGAAATTATTTTGACAACAAAAATAACAAACTGAAGGCAACTAACATTATCTTTATTGATAAACCATTCAGATGAATACTATGCTGATCTGAGATCATTTAGCTCAACGTCAAAGGCTAACTACCGTTAAATAACATATTCATATAAGTGTCTCTTTAAGTAAAACTGAAGTCTGACAACTCGACCGAAGTTAATTGAATTTGAATAATTAAATCATAATTCTTAATACCTAAACTAGCATAAATTGCTAAAATTGTGACATACCTCTTATTTTTCCCTGCCATGCTGGATGAGAAACGTGCTGCAATACCCACAATGCACCGGGATCGAGGAGCTCGGCGGAGTTGATCTTTTGTTTAACATTCGGGTATCACGAAACAGAAACGAAAACTGGCATTTGTGTCATTGTGTTTATGTCATTATGTCTGTGTTCTGCTCATTTGTGTCTTAATCATTTTATGGTTTCGTCTAACAGTATGAGTCGCTACTCTGTTGTATTATTTATCTTTCACGTAAAAGTGGAACAACAAAGGACGCAGCTATTTGTGTCTGGCGTGACACCATCAACAGCGTATTAAATGATATTAGAAACGCCGATTTATTAGGGCTCTGAGACAGACGTCTGTTTTGATGCGACATGTGATGTAGCATGTCAACCCAGCACAAACGACAAAATAAATCACCGCATGCATCAATATACATTATCTTAAACCGACAAAGCTGGAGAGAGCTGCACACAGAAAGAAACGAGTCTTGTCAAGCCGACACAGGCGACGGCAGGTGAGTTTGAATTTGAATGCAAACCGAATACTAAAACCTCTCCTACTCAGTCATCTGATAATAAAAGCTACCGTTTTTGCTCATATTCTTGCTTTGTAAAGGTATATGACATTCAAACAGATGCTCACTGTCTCAAATCTGCAGTGTTACGAAATTGCTTTTTCGCAATGTCTTTGTTCAGACAATAATTGATTTGTTTAATATATGTGTTTGCTTTAGAATAGCATCGATCACTGCCCTGTGTCTGATGCTTTAGCTTTGGAAATTTGTTCCGATCTTTAAATGATGTCACTCGTGTGTGAACTGTCATTATCGGATTTCTGTATGTGGTTAATATACTGCACAAAGACAACAGAAACACAAGACAGAATTGTGATTTTAGTTATAACAATAGGCCACTTTGAATTTACAATTGTGTGATTTTCGTTGTTTGGAGCATATGGTTTGGAACAGCAGACAAATTTCCTGTACATACACAATGAGCTGTTGTTAAGGTTCCTTGATTTGAGAATTACGATGTAGCTTTTAAACAGTATAATAAAAGTACTTTCTACAGTTACTACAAACCAATGTTTACTATTGTTGTATAGAAGCAATTTCAACAACGCATCGTTTAAGATATAAACGATTCAGCGAACTATCATCCTGAGCGACCTTAAAATGTGACGTCAGCGCTCGGCACTCATGCGGCTTTCATTTACGTCAACAACACACGAACCCCCCAAACTGAGGCTTTATGCATTTTTCATATGGACTGAGATGCTGCACCACTGCACTCTTGGACCAAAATATCAAATAACGAAAAAGAGCTCACAACCGGCTACAGGAGAAAGCGTCCATAAGTTCAGGTAATGCTGGAAATATGAAGTGATATTGTGCTGGATAGAGAGGAGGGGTGAGAGATGCTCTGGATGGCACACAGTGTGCTGACTCAGATTTAATGATACTGGAGCTGTTTGTAGGATTGTATTTAGCTGTACAGTAAACACTGGACGCTACTATAAATTATAAATACATGATTATGAAATATAAAAAATCTCTGTAACAAGTCAAAATGTTTTTTTTTCTTTATTGTATTTTTTTTTTGTATTTAAAATTTGTATTCTTGTAGCTCAGTAAATGTAAATGTTAGTATACTAACAATACTCTAATAGAAACTGTGGTAATTTTAATAGATTTTTAAGGTTTTAATTCAGTATATTCTTATTGAAAAGTTTATTATTTGAATTAAGCCAAGTTGATATGTAACGTAAAACTTTTTCAGCAAAACTTGCGTGCCTCTCGCTTTAGACTGAGGCAACTGTAGAAACCTTATCTAGAGGGCTTAACAAACTACAAATAACTATGGACAACAGTTTCATCTCGTCTGCAGGTTTTAAACAATTCATTAGTAACCTCAGGTTTCAGACCGCAGTGTTTGCTTTGTATGACAAAATGATTTATACATCTGAAACCCTATTGCCATTTTGTGGGCAGCCACATGACTTCTGGCTGTTACTGAGCCCATTACTCCATGCAAAGTCTGTTATGTGGAGTAACATGAGTACTACTGTAGAGCCGAGGGGGAGTATTGTTGGGACACCACACCTTATAATCGCTTTATTCACCAAATAATCCCATTGCATTGTTTATGCATTGTTACCTTATTCTCTGTTGATTTTCAACGGCATTCACAGCAGCGCCTATTTTGGTCCATGATTTTCAGGAGAATAGGTGGCATTTTATAATTCCGTCTTTGTCACCCGTGAGATTGATTGCCATTTATCGCCCGCCTTTTAAATGTTTCTCATATCTCCATCCAATCTTCCCACTCAAAGTGTATGACAGAAACCAGCACGTGTTACCGTGGGCACCGTGGTTTCTATAGTGATGCTCTTGATGGAGGAATCATTGTGTGCAGCTGGTTCTCAAAGGCCTTTTGGGTCCTTTCAGCTGGAACAGTTTCATTCTTTTAATGAATAAATGCAGCGGGTTCTATTTGAGAGACATCAAAATTAAAAAGCATTCGAGCCTTTAGGTCAAACAGAAAGGCCATTGACTTTTGAGTAGAAAATCGTATGTAGCTGTAAGCTGTGAAATTATTGCAAATGGATTAGTTTGTGAAGTGATATTTTTATGATATTTAATGCTTGAGAGGTTTGCTCTGGTTTGCTTCCACTATAATGATTCTTCAGCGTTCTAATGTTTGTTCAGAATCTCAGCTGATGGCCGCCATTAAGTTGTATAAAATAGTAAGACACCAAAAAGCAGTAAATAAATATGGGTTCACAGCCTGGTAAACAACTTTTTGAAGTGCAGTTTTTCTACTTTTATATTGTCTGACTCTTCTTTATTAAATGTATATTTATTCCAGAAGCATGTTTTTATTAGAAAAAAGGACATTCTAGAGCATTTGATTGAGTGCAAGATGAGTGATAGATTTTTTTTTTTGTTCATTTTCTGTGTGTAAATGTGAAGTGCATTAATGTCAACATTTAGAAGTGCATTAGCATAAATGGCCTCGAAGCTAAAAATACAAAATTACATTCTAGAGTTTGGTTGTGGATATGGTCTCCTCCACTGTTGACCCTGGGCAAATAATTTTTTCTCTCACAGCAGTTTTCTAGACTGAGGCCCAGGCATCAGCAGGCCTCGGAGAGCAACGGCATGATGGAAGGGGGAATGCAACTGCTGAACAGAGATGGCCACAGCATCTCGCACAACTCCAAGAGGCACTACCACGACTCCTTCGTGTCTATGAACCGCATGCGTCAGCGCGGCCTGCTCTGCGACATCGTGCTCCATGTGGCCAACAAGGAGATCAAAGCGCACAAGGTAGTGCTGGCCTCCTGCAGTCCGTACTTCCACGCCATGTTTACAAGTAAGTCGTAGTTTACATTGCACGGTTTTAGAAATGAGTGATGTGTTGCAAGTGGTATGTCTGAAAATCTGTGATGGGTTTTATTAAAATAAAATAACCCATTTAAAAACACTCCTACCGTCTGCCAGGTGGAACAGGAAGAAGTATTTTAACATAATGTATTTCAACTTTTGGAATTTTAAGTTTTGTAAACAGACGTCTTAAATATACATTCGATGTCACTTTGAGTTACTTATTGATTCCTAGCCATTCAGGTGTAGCTCATTGTTTATGTTCTGTGTACATTACCTCAGCTTCCTTTTCAAGCGTTTCCTTCCTGCCTTTTGTCATCTCCTGTTGTGTTTCCATGCTTTATTCTCTTCCCTGTCTTGGTCTCAGGTCAGCAGGTGCCTGTTTTTTCCTACTGCTCATCAGTCCCGCTGCACCTCAGACTAGAGTGTGATGGTATGTGTCAGGACAGTGTGGGCTGCTCAAAGCCATGACTATTCTGAACTTACCATACACTGCACTCACATCATTGTGTATGTCAAAAGTTGCTTATCTTACAACTTAACATGGAGACTAATTTGTACTGACACTGAGTGGGAGGCTTTTCTCTGACAGGGAATGCAAACAAACATTGTCTCTTACCGATATGATCGCTAGCTTTTAAGGTTTGTGGATCCTATTGGACCAGCAAACTAAAAGATACATTTTTTTTATAAATGTGGGAGTGAAAAATGTTTTTTTTTTTTTTTTACAGCAGGCAGTCGAGCAACATCTGTAAAGTGATTTGATGAATCATAGTGCATAGTCAAATTAATGTGATCAGATGTGGAAGGCTGTACTGATTTACTGAAATTGAGTAGTTCACCTAAAAATGAAAATTTGGTGTTCCTTTACTCACCCTCAAGTTCTTCCAATTTGTATACATTTCTTTGTTCTAATGAACACAGAGAAAGATATTTGGAAGAATGCTTGTTACTAAACAGTTCTCTGCCCCTATTGACGTCCATATTAGGAAAATTTGCTTTATAAATATTTTTGTTCTGTTGAACGCAAAAGAAAATATTTTGAAGAATGTAGAAAAGCAAACAGTTCTGGGGCAATTTTGACTACCATTGTCATTTTTCCTACTATGGTAGCTAGCCAATGGTGTCCAAGAACTGTTTAGTTACAAGCATTCTTCCAAATATCTTTCTCTGTGTTCATCGAACAAAGAAATGTCTACAGATTTGAAACAACTCGAGGGTAAAGTAGAGTTGAGTAGAGTAGGGTAGAGTAAATGATGATTTTTTTATAACTGTCCCTTTAGTTAATCTAACTCCTTTTTCTCTATGTCCATTTTAATTGTAAGTCATACAGAGACATACAGAAACACAGATTTGTGATTTGCAGTGACAACATGTTTAAAACTGTTAGAAGTTTTGGATTGATTCCTCTTATGGACTGCTTTAAGTTATAGTCACTTTGCAACTTCTAACAATTAAATTATTGTATATGGGAATGCATCTCAGTAATGTCAAACCCAGTTCTAACAGCTTAACCTACCTGAAAAATCTTGTGTGCAGATGAAATGTCCGAGAGCCATCAGACTCATGTGACCTTGCATGACATTGACCCTCAGGCACTGGAGCAGCTGGTGCAGTATGCCTACACTGCTGAGATCGTGGTAGGGGAAGGAAATGTGCAGGTATATCACCTTTAGTGTCTTTTAAGAAACTCACTGTATGTTAAGACTTACAGGGCTGTAGTTAGTAGGGTCAAATGTGGGAGATTTTAGGGGCTCTAGTTTGTCAATTCTTTATTTTAGTCAAATTTAAAGATATGGCCTTGAATGTATATTTAAACACACAATTCTCGTTGGCTAAGTAAGGCAAGATGGTATTTTCAGATGATTTATGCAATCACAGAATTTGCATATTTGGGAGTAATAACTTGCAGTTAGTTTGCAAGAATTTTACTCTTACCTCCTCTCTCCCACTGGGGTCCTGTCTCTGCACACTCCGAGCAGACCTTGTTGCCGGCAGCAAGTCTCCTGCAGCTCAACGGTGTGAGAGATGCCTGCTGCAAATTCCTCCTCAGCCAGCTGGACCCCTCCAACTGCCTGGGCATCCGCGGCTTTGCAGACACTCACTCCTGCAGCGACTTGCTTAAGTCAGCCCATAAGTACGTCCTGCAGCACTTTGTGGAGGTTTCTAAGACTGAGGAGTTTATGCTGTTGCCGCTGAAACAGGTAATTGTTATAGAAAATATAAGGGTGTTAAATACAGTCATCATATACAGTATTTGCATTTATGGTTCCAAACTCACGTGACTAAGAAAGAAAGAGTTAATTTAGTTTAGTACTGTATGTCTTTGCTGCTTATTGCCATATAATGAAAGTAAATGGTGAGTGTCAAGCTCCAAAATAGTGCTGTACAATATATCAAAATTATAGAAATATTGCAAATGTGCACAGTGCATTATGAATATTGCAATCGTTTTTCAGTAACCTAATACTTCAGAAAGTTATTTTGAGTCTGTGGATGGAGACTGGCGTGCAGATGTGTGTACAAACTTAAAGGAGTCATATGATGCGATTTCATGTTTTATTGTATCTTTAATGTGTTACAAGTTGTTCCTGCAAAGGGAGACACAGTAAGAAACCAGTAGTTAAGTTTTATTTTGTCAGTCCTACAATCACAAATGCAGAAATGTTTTTTTATTTGCGAGGCTGAATCCAACTCCCGATGGATTCAGCCTCGTATCCTCAGACTGTTCTCCCCTGCAGCCTCATTATATTCAGTAACTATGTCCCTGCTGGATGTAACAAATGTCTTGTTTATAATATGTTTAATTGTTTTGTCATGTCGTGTCGAGACACAGCTTCACAGGCTGCTCAAGCAGTTAGCTATAGTTAGCTCATTGTTAAACCTAATAGTTTATTTAAATAAAACCTTATCGTCTGTTACTCTGCTGAAGTCACGCTGGTGGTAAAGTTGATTAATCCACTTGGTCAAATGCATTTTCTGGATCATATTCGGACATGAACTCACACGGTACCGGTGACATTATCAGCTGTCAATGTTCTTTGGGCTGATGCTTCGAATTAAGGATGTTATTTCCGCCACATTCTTGAGGTATTTGGCCAATGACAACACACTGGGTAGCTGGCCAATCAGAGCACACAGCGCTTTTCACAGCGATGAGCTTTGTAAACAAACGTTGCGTTTCAGAAGGCGGGGCACAGAGGAGCAACAGTAATGTACAGTATGTGAAAACGAATGTGTTTTTTGTACCGTAAACCACCTAACACACAGTATTACACCAAATACACACAATAATGTTCGTTTTAGCCACGTCATTTGACCACTTTAAAGCATTATTGTGTTACATTGTTCATTGTATTATTTAGCAAGTTATCATCACAATTTTTTCTCAAAGTCATTAAGTGGCAACACATGTTAGACTTTTGGTGACTTTTAGAGTCAGATTTTTACAAACTGCTTAAATTTTGGTCCTTTCTTTACACAGAGCATGGCTTCTTAAAGGCTCAGTTCACCCAAAAATGAAAATTCTATCTTCATTTACTCACCCTTAAATTGGTCCACCCAATATACCAATATAAATTTAGTTGTTCTGCTGTACACAAAGAAAGATATTTTGAAAAATGTTTGTAACCAAACAGTTCTGGGGCACTATTAACTACCATAGTAGGAAAAACTCAATAGTGGCCAAACACATTTTTTAAAAATATCTTTCTTTCTGTTCCATAGAACAAAGACATTAAAAAAGGTTTGAATCAAACTGATGGTGAGTAAATGACGACAGAATTTTCATTTTTGGGTACACTTTATAGAAAAGGAGGGCATTGTACCTGTTAAATGATGCATAAGTGCGTGGGAAGCTGAGCCATAACAATCCTTGCAGGAAAATGGTTTTGGCTACGGATGTCTAATTATATATACCTTACTAACACCACTTCCTTTCACACTGGCCTTGAGCTTTTTAAAAACAAATTGTCATCATCCGGCCTCTCCTTCTACTTGTGGCTCAACTGCTGCGTGAACTGAGATCCTTGATCCTTTTTAACATCATACCAGGGAAAAAAGTGATGTGTAGCGACCTGACCTTCAGTGCAGTACAACTCGACACAGGCCGGCTTTTAAACCAGCCCCTCGCCTTCTTCAAGTTAAAAAGTGGCTCTTGTCTTTATCAGCATGTCAAAGCTGAAATGTCAGCACTCATTGTGGTGATGCTGAAATAAACGCTTTGCATCAGCACAGCGTGTTGCTTTGTGTCACAGGAGGTTTCTTCAGTACAGTGTCAGTCATACTCTGGAATTTGCAGTGACTGTATGTTAGTGAGAAGTTGCCGCACTTATGTGACATTGATTTTGTCGGCTCTACTTCTCTCTTTCAGATAAGAGTGATCTGGTGGTGACTCTGCTTTAATGCATTATTTGATTTTATAAAATCTGCCTACAGATTGGAGAGAACCATTAGTTTGAGGCAAGTTCAATAGACTGTGGCTATCTCTCTATTTTTCTCTCTCTCTCTCTCAACAGCTGTTGTAGGCTGGTGGCATCATATTTAAGCCTAAAGACTTGAGAAATGTTTGCTTGCATGTAGCCATGTCAACTGTGCCCTCTGACCCACATAAACAAATAATCAGTGACATGCTCACATGCTGTTGCCGTGCTGGATAGTTGCAATGATGGATTTGCGGATGGTGCTGTAAAGTCGTTGGTTGTACTTCTTAAAGGGATAGTTCGCCCAAAAATGAAAATTCTGTCATCATTTACTCACTCTCTTGTCATTTAAATCCTGTATGACTTTCTTTCTTCTGCAGGCAGTACCCATCGACTTGCATTGGTTTTGTGTCTATATAATAGAAAGTGAATGGGTACCGCTATTCTTTGATGTTTTAATGTTAAAGGGATTTCACCTAGAAATAAATAAATCTGTCATCATTTTTTGTATCAAAATCTATATGACTGGAACTGGACAGAAGATATTTAGAGAAATGTCTCAGTGGTTCTGTGTCTATACAATAAAAGTCAATGCGGGCCAATGTTGTTCGGTTACCAATATTCTTCAAAATATCTTATTTTGTGTTCTGCAGAAGAAAGAAAGTCATACAGGTTTGAAATGACATAAGGTTGAGTAAATAATAATAGAATTTTCAATTTTGGGTGAATTTACTTTAATCTTGTGATTTTTGTGAATCTTATGCAGGTGTTGGATCTCATCTCCAGCGATAATCTGAACGTCCCATCAGAAGAGGAAGTCTACAGAGCCGTGCTGAGCTGGGTCAAACATGACATCGATGGACGGAGGCAGCATGTGCCCCGGGTGAGCGGTTCCACCTGACAAACTCGGCTTAGAGCAATCACAGTATTAATGTGAGGATTATGTCTCTGCTGCTCTATAACTTTCTCTGATTCCCCAGCTGATGAAATGTGTGCGGCTGCCTCTGCTGACACGAGACTTCCTGATGAGCAACGTGGATACAGAGCTGCTGGTGCGTCACCACTCGGAGTGCAAAGACCTGCTGATTGAAGCGCTGAAGTATCATCTGATGCCCGAGCAGAGAGGTGTGCTGAGCAACAGCCGCACCCGGCCACGCCGCTGCGAGGGCGCTAGCCCAGTGCTCTTTGCTGTAGGTATGTGAATCAAGGCCCTTGTTCGTATGCTAGGGTGGCTGTAGTGAGGAGTCTGTTTACCAGTTTGTGTACATCTTACAGGTGGAGGGAGTCTTTTTGCTATTCATGGAGACTGTGAGGCATACGATACCAGGACGGACCGCTGGCACATGGTGGCGTCCATGTCAACGCGGCGGGCACGAGTTGGAGTGGCTGCTATTGGAAATAAACTCTATGCTGTTGGCGGGTATGTGAGATTTAAAAAGGAATGGTTCACCCAAAAATTAAATTCTCTTATCATTTATTCACCCTCATGTCCTCCTCGTCTCAAACCTGTATATATATATATATATATATCTAAACTATATATTTTGAGAAATCGATTTATAAGGTTCTATCTGCGTTGTGAGTAGTTTTGATATATTGAGCTTTAAAGTTTTTGCACTTCATATAGCAAAAATGATAAATAAATCTGTGAAAAAGACAGGAACTATAAGTTTATTCTAAATGTATAATATCAACATTTTCTGAAATTTGTAAATGGGGATTTTTGGAATAGGTCCAACACAGATAGAATCTTTTAATCCTGGTTTTATTTGCAAAACATTCATTAAAGCAATACATTTTCAAATAACACATAAAATAATAAGTGTTGTAAAAATGTTACATTTACATGGTTTTTATGACACTTATTAAAAGCATAAAAGTTAAGCATAAAAGGCCAGATCCACAAAAGGTGTTATCCACAGAAGGTGCATGGGACAGGTAAAATGACTTTCTATAACATATTGTAAAAGTTATACAATAATATTGTAAGATTTAAGGCATTAATGGCATTATGAGAGTGTATGTAAACACAGGAATTAGGAAGCTAGCGCTGCTGGCTAGTGGTGTCTATAAATGTAAAAAAAAACCTCCTCAACAAAACCTAAAACAATTTAAAAAAAAAAACAGTCAACCTCAAGGATTCTTTTAAACATTGTTTCCTCAGATATTTCCCCACTGTCACTGAGGAGCCTGGCCACATGACAAAGAAAGCTGATCCTGATTGGTCCTCTTGTGTGCATTCAAAGTGCCGATTGTCTCACAGATAGAACCTTATAGAACCAAATTATAATTTGATTTTGTAGATGGAACCTTTTTGTTTTCTTTAATAAATCATAATGTAAATAAGTTGTCACAGAATAAGAATATGTGAATAACTAAATTTTGACCAAAATGTCAGATAGAACCTTACAATTCTGTAACGAAATGTTTCGTAGGTTTTGCATCCATACAATGAAAGTCAATAGGGTCTAGTGTTTTCTGGTTACCAATGTTCTTCAAAATATCTTCTTTTGTGTTCTGCAGAAAAAAAGTCATACTGTTGTCTATGCCGGTATTGATGAACACTCCGTTGCAAAGACGTTTTCATTATCATACACAAGATACACAAGAAAACTTTAGTTTCAGCCTGCTTACCTCCGCTCTCCTCTACTCAGGTATGACGGCACCTCTGATTTGGCCACTGTAGAGTCATATGATCCAGTATCCAACGCGTGGCAGCCTGAGGTCTCCATGGGAACGAGGAGGAGCTGTTTAGGTGTGGCGGTACTGCATGGACTGCTTTACGCTGCTGGAGGATATGATGGTGCTTCCTGTCTCAACAGGTATTTTTATCACTGTAAGACAGGCTGGTGTGATAACAGTAAATCATTACTTTACTCTAGAAATAACAATACAGTAAATGCTAAACATTAAATGACAAAAGTTCAGTAAATGTCTGGGAATGTTAGGGAAATTACCTGGTGGAATTTACTACACACCACAACACGGATTCAGGAAGTAGCCGCGGCTAGTAGAGAGAACATAATTTATATTACATGTGATGAGTGTCTTATCAATAATGCTATAAATCAATAATATTGAAGTTTTTCTTTCCCTGGAACAGTTTTCTGTATTGTGCATTATTTGAACTCTCGGTCTGATTTTGTGTACAGTGCAGAGAGGTATGACCCCCTGACCAGTACCTGGACCTCCATTGCTGCCATGAGCACCAGACGCCGATATGTCAGAGTGGCTATGCTTGGTTAGTCTAGTCCATTTTTATCTTTGCTTCATATAGACATTTCAAAGCAACAACATAAATAAACATTACTGCACATGCACGCTTTTGTGGCCCAAACTTAACTTCCGGTACACATGCGCAAATAATAGAGTCCCTGCAGATTATTTCTGATAACAAGCAAAAGAAATAACAAGTAAATGACATTAACTAGTAAGTTCAAAGTATGTCTAGCCAGTATTATTTTGGGTTACCAGTAGAAGAACCATTACTTGACTAAACTTAAATGTGACAAAGTTACACAATTCAACAAATTGTTTATTTTATTAAGTATTATACAATAAAAGTCAACAATTTGTTTATTTTATACAATAAAATATTAATTCAAATAAATATGAATATAAAATGTTTTATTTAGCCATTAGCCGATCAACAAACAAAGACTGGAAGTTAACCTCAGGCCAGGTGTGTGAGTCTGATGAAATCGTCTATAGAAGCCCAATGTAGTAACTAAATAGCTTGTCCACTAGTATAAGCAAAGCAGTTACTGTACCTCTAGCTGTAATACCCTCATGTCACCACCAGGCGGATTCTGTGTTTGTTCTTTCAGATGGCAGTCTGTATGCAGTTGGTGGGTACGACAGCTCCTCCCACTTGGCCACTGTAGAAAAGTACGACCCACAGGTAGGTGAAAATATGTCCGGTGAAAGTGCCTGCAGGGCATGTTTCAGTTGACAGCTTAATCTCTGGTTAAATTAGAAAGGACTTTATTTACTTTCATACCTCTCTTTCCATTTTCCAGAGTAATACATGGACAGCCATTGCCAACATGCTGAGCAGGAGGAGCAGTGCGGGGGTGGCGGTATTGGAGGGCATGCTTTATGTTGCTGGGGGCAATGATGGCACCAGCTGCCTGAATTCTGTGGAAAGATTCAATCCAAAAACCAACACCTGGGAAGGAGTGGCGCCCATGAACATTCGCAGGTTTGATAATGGAGAGAGTGAATAAATACATTATGCAATGTTTCTAAGTCGATACTACAAAAATTTTTTAATGATACCAACCTTTCTACAGCATTGGTTACATAAGAAGAAGAATTTTTGTTGTTTCGTTGTTGTTATTATTATCATTATCAATACATGTATGTATGCATTTATTTATCTATCATTTATATTTTTTATTATTAGAAATAAATTCATAATTATTAAAAAATAAGAATGTGTTCAGTAGCATATTAGTTTTTGTTGCGTTATTGAATTGAGAATCTTAATATTTTACAGGAATTGATGAAATTAATGAAATTTTGGTATTGTGACAACCCTAGTTAAAAGCATTGCAAATCTAGAAAACATGGTAGTGTTCTCAATATAGCTCTATTCTCTTCATCATAAGGAGCACTCATGACCTGGTTGCCATGGACGGCTGGCTGTATGCAGTTGGAGGCAATGACGGCAGCTCCAGTCTCAATTCCATAGAGAAGTACAACCCTCGTAGCAACAAGTGGGTGGCCGCCTCGTGCATGTTTACACGCCGTAGCAGCGTGGGAGTCGCCGTCCTGGAGCTGCTCAACTTTCCACCGCCTTCCTCTCCCACTCTTTCTGTCTCCTCCACCAGTCTTTGACAAAGGGTAAAGACCCGGCTTAGCTCTAGCGGCCTGCCCTGCGTGGCCAAGAGGCGCAACTGTTCAGTGTGAACGCTGAACGACGAGGAGTGTTTTGTGGGCCCCAGCGCTCTCCCTCTGCCTGGAGAAACATGACGGCATTCCACAGATCATGAAGGGTAAACAGTGGGGGAAAACACTCTCACACACTTCAGACCTCCACAACCTTCCCCCTTGAAAAAACAGTGCTTGAAAGTGCAAAATAATATTGCTCTGCCATTATGCGGTCACTTTGTGGATGATGTAACTAAATGTATATCTGATTTATGTTTATCATTTTTTAGATATTAATATTATATATACACAAAAAACACTTTAGGAATGTAGCTCTTGACAGGATCTATCGCGCATGTTTACATAAATTGTGTCTTGGCAGACAATAATATTGTAGTGCTGCTGTGCCACACTAGGTGGCAGTAATGCGCAATGCTGCCCCATCTCACCACAGACTCGCATGGAAGGTTGCTGTATATACACAAGAGTGTGGTCAAATCATGTTAACAACATAATATATGTTTATGTATTTTCATATTTATTTATTTATTTATTTACTGTAATATATCAACATATGACACTATCTCAGAAATGTTTGAAAGAAGAAAGATGTCGTTTTTTGGTCAAGCTTAGTACTACATATCAGAGGAGTTGGTGTTAGAAGATTGGTATGAAATGTGAATTAAGGAAGCAAATCAGGTATTTTTTTATCGGTTGGGTTTAGTTGTTAAAAAATGAAAATGCCTTTGAGAGTTTAAGCTTGTGTGAAACTTTATTAACATGCATATATCACTAACCAGGTGAAATGTCCTCTTACTACAAAAAATAGCCATACCTAAACTATAACTAGCTGTGACAGAAAAGATGCACTTTCTCATGTTAAGAAAGAGTGATTGGTGCTCAAGAGTTCAATATCAAGTTCTAGTTTCAGTGCGAGTAACTTAACTCTTACAAGCCCTTATAAAGTCACATTTATTGGTATCAGTTTTTTATCCCAGGTCTTGATTCTAGGTTTTCACATTCATTGCTAAAGCAGTTGGGCATATTGAGGTGTTGGGGTTTATTGACATAAATGCACACCATTGTATATTGTATTTTCTAAGCGTTGTTTATTTGCCAGGGTTTATAGTTTTCAAGCTTTATCAGCTGTGGATAGTTTGTGTTGTGATGTCATTAGTAACAGCGACTAACAATGTATTTGACCTCAGACTGGCAGATTATTGGTTTTGTGAGCAGACTAGTAACATCACCCTTGCTCATTGCCATTTCACTTAGATTTAGAAATGTAGCATAGTATTATATGATTTCAAAACTTCTGAGAAGTTATGATTTTTTTCCTTGTTTTAAGGACTTGATTTAGAGAAATTCGTTCCAGGTCAGTGTAAGTTGATGTCCAGGGAAGTAAGAGCGTGTATGTGTGTATGGAGACTGCAGAACATGCACTTTGGTGTTACATACATAAAAACACAGGGCAACCATCCTCCCCACTGAAGGAAATCATGTATATAACCAAATATCAGAACCTTTGTGCAATGTTAATGTAATTGTGGCTTTTTCTTTTTTTATGGTAATGTTGTTGAATGTGTTCTTTATTTATATTGTTAGTTATGTTTAGCTGTATTTAAGAACAAATGTCAAAATGATTTTGCACTAATGTTAAATTGAGCAATACACTACTGTACATGAAATAAAGCTGTTTTCAGGTGGAATGTGAGTTTGATGTGAAAACATTGATGGGTCATTGCTGTTATGTTGTAAATTCTTATCATGTCTTATAATAATAACAATAATAAGTATAGTGTTTAGAAAGTAAACATTTTATTATTATAACAAAATACATAAAATCGAGGGGTGAGAACCAGAGGGGCGTAAGTGACATTATGGGTGAAATAGAGATATATATATCAAACGAAAGCCCTCGATGAATTCTATCTACTGCCAAAATGAGTGAAATCTTAATCAATCTGAGGTTATTAATTAGAAGCCAAAAGACGCATCATTGAACATATTAAGCCAGATGGTGCCAAATGAGAAAACCCTGTGGATAGCAGATGATTCAAAATGGCTAAAACATTGGTGCAAAAAATTGGTGCACATTTTGGTTTTCTTCTAAATAAGTGTTTAAATAAATACTGTTCAATAACTACACTGTCATCCATGTGTGTAACATATTTATTATAAAAAATAGAAATCAATACACAAAGTCAGATCAAACTGGTATTTTTTGTTCTGGCCCTCCTGTAAAGTTGATGCAATGTCACTTATGCCCCTCTGGTTCTCACCCCTTGAAATAATCATACATTATGTCAGTTTCAGTCTTTTGCAATATCTCTTTTTTATATTTAGATTAGATTAGATTCAACTTTATTGTCATTACACGTGTACAAGTACAAGGCAACGAAATGCAGTAAGCAGCGGTGACGAAGCACTTTTTTATTTGTATTAAATAATAGAATGTTTACATTATTACAACAGAGGCAAAATAGGCATTCAACATTAGACACGAAACGCTCAACACATTGCGATTAAACAGAACATAATAAGTAATAAGAAAATAAGACAGTTCCACAAACTAAAAAATAACCAGGGTACATAAAAATCTCTTCAACTGACTAAGGCCATTTATGACATCATGATTCAGGAAGTGACATCACTTTGGTGGGAAAACAACAGCACAAACACGAGTGAGTGAATTCTATAATGCTTTGTGGTTTTAGTTACAACGACAACAACATAAACGTTATGGCCCAAACTTAACTTCCGGTAGACATCCACAAAGAATCAAAGAGTGAGCGCCTGTAGAGTAGATTATTTTCTTACAAGTAATATAGGCTAAACTAGAATATTAATATCATATTTATCATGTTTAAGCTAACGGAACTGCATATAAAATGATCCTAATAAACAAAAAAGTCGCCGCAATCAAACTGTTTATATGTTTTCTCATTTGTGCACAGATCAAGTTAAAATGCTTAAACCAATGGATCATATAAGCAAACAAGAGCAACCGTGATGGTTTTAGGATTAAGAGACGGGCCGCTCCGAGAGTATCATTTCAAGCCATTCTCCCAGTGACTGATCTGAGCAGACAGCTGCGCGCTCTCGCTTTACCCTCCGTGACCTCAGCCACACGGCACGCACACCTGTGCTCTGCTCTTACGCACACGTACAGACTTGGGCAGTTCATCTGATATGAGAGGGTCTTACGTTAGCGTCGGCTTTGACGAGAAGATACTGTTTGGGTATTGTCTCATGTTATTTTAGCATGTGCGTCTTACCCCAATAGCCGTCTGTTGTTAGGCAAAGCCGGTCTGTCGGGGTTGGGGGTCTAGCTCTCATGCCACTGCGCATGTCTCAAACGGAAGCCGGTTTTCTGCGCTTATGATGAGTTTACATCCTGGAAAGGCAGCTGCTGGTATAGCTACACACATTAACACTACTCATAACACAAATGTTAAAGCTTGATTTATTCGCTTCAGTTCTCTGTCACATTAACACAATTCTGTGAAGATGCAGTTTGCATGAAACCTAATTTTAAAGAACACATTGTTTGAATTGAACAGAATGGACATCATATTCTCTCTGTTTTAAACTCAATGTGTTTGCATTACCTTTGGTAAAGTAAAGAAAGGCTCATTCACATTCATCCAAAGAAAACAAACTTATTGATTCTAAATTACAGTGTCAATGTTTGCTGGATCAGTGGGAAATAGCCACGAAAAGTTATATCAAGGTTTGTAAATTCACTTTAAAACCAGTTCTCCCAGTTCTTTATTGTCTTAAACTGTGTTATTTATAATCATGCTCATTCCTAACATGCTCAAACATGCTTGTTTAGTGTCCTAAAAACTTATCTAAACAACTCTGTTGAAAACTAAATCAGGGCATTTACATTAACAGTTCTAAACCGCATTACATTACATATACATATACATTCTATTAATTTATACCTACAAATAATTATATTAACATTTCACATTCTGTAGAAATGCTGCTATTAGATTATTATGACTTGCACGTGTCTGAAACAAAAAAACAGAGAACAAATGATCATGAAAAAATCTAAAATATGGTTTGCTTATACAAATGTTAAGAAAACAAACCAAGAAAAATATTGTATTCTTGTTCAGCAGACAGTGAAAGATGTTTATTCTTTTGCTTGTATAGTGTCTGTACATAAGCTTAAAGTGTGCATTGTTACCATGATCTTTGTGCAGTACACAATGGCAAATAGACTTATGGGGAAAATAGTCACATAGCTGTGAAACTTTTTTATGAGCAATGAACTGTACTACCGAAACTAGAGACACTGAATACTGTCAAAATGATACACTGAGATCAAAATGAAACGAATGTCTGGAAAATCCTTTTCATTATTATTTGGCAATTGCATGTTTTCCTAGGAACAAGGAAGCAATTGGCATAGTCTTGAACATGTCTTCTCAAATCTAAAGTCAGTTTGACAAGTTAACAAGACATTCCTCAAAATATTCCACAAAAATGACACCTGTTTGATAGGTGCCTTCAAAGTTTCATTTATTTCACCTCTTACACCCTGTTTTTTTGTACTGTGAGAACTCTGACACCCGTGGCTCTCTCTTACACACGTGGTCCATTAAAAACACCCCAAGGTGTGAAGTTAGCACCCCTAATGCACCCAGAGAGTCTGAAAAAACATTAAAGAGGGACTTCCCAGACAGGACCGTCCCGATGGCCTTGCTGAATGCGCAACTCTGCTGCGTGCGTGCGCGCGCGCGTGTGTGTGTGTGTGTGTGTGTGTGTGAGAGAGAGATCCTGACTCACAGTGTACACACAGATTGCTGTTAACGTCAGTGCGCACAGAGCCATATCAAGATCATACTTTCATTTTGCCATAATGATTTATAACACTTAAAGGGAAAGCTCAGTGTGTTTGCATTTTTTTCCTCTTTTTATGTACACAAAGTATTTATTAAAAAAATAGTAGTGTCATTTCATTAAAGTGAGTAACAAAAAATACTTGTAGGTTGGGTGGTCTAACATCCAGGTCAAAGTGTCTCTACAGTAAATATTAGGGATATGAATCATAAGTGAATGGTGACTGAGACTTAAATATTTTTCCTCCATTTGTTTTAAAAACTAGTAAGCATTCAGTCCCACAGGATCCAAACTACCATGTGCCCTAAGATGAGGAAATAAGTCATTGTTTTGAGTAAGATCGGAAGGAGAGCTGCTTTCACAAAATGTTTTGACAGTTTCTTCAATATCCTTAAATTCCCTTTGTACCATTTACATTAAATGTATTCATTTAGCAGACATATTTAACATTTTGACTAAAAACCAAATTTTTACAAATATAATGAAAAGGGATTCAAAGTTGCGTTTGACTTTATCCTCCTCTAAATGCTGTTTACAATATTTATTCTACATATTATACAAACAATATAATCTTTCATTTATTATGGTGGGCCTCGGTGTTGGCTATATGACAACCCTGGTGTAACCTTTAAAAAGGACCCAATAACACCTGCATATGTTGATATGGGGGATGATGTGACATTTAGCCCTACAGTGATGCTATCGAAACTGTCTGTCAGGAATAGACAGAAACCTATATAACGACAAGTCAGATTTTCCCAGACTATGTCAGATGTTTGGCTGAGTTTTTTCTTGAAAGCGCAATTTCCTTCTGGAGCCTCAGCACTTGCTACACAGTGAGCACCTCATGACTCATCCTCAACTCACGTAGCTCTTGAGAGTCCCAGGAGTGTGCCGGGAATGATACATTATTTTCCATGAGAGCTGTTAGCTGATACAAAGGAAAAGCACTTTATAAATATGTTTTTCATCAGCAACGTTCTTCCCCATAATATTACTTACAGACTATTTTCCAGTTTATCACACAGTTTATGACCACATACATCTTGTTTTATTGTATATTTAAGTTCAGGTATGTTTCCTTTGAGCCAAATAATGTAGTAAATTCTGTCACGTGAGTAAATAAAGAATAAACGTGTTGAAGTTTCTCAAAACAGATGGAATGTGACAGTTTGGTGCCTCCGGCGTGGCCCCGCTTATATACACTTCCTGGTTCAGCTGGTTTGAGCAGCAGCACCCACACAGAAACAAGGACAGGCATTTCATTTTTGTTGGTGGTAGAAAATATGTCATTGGAATAAAATCCAAACTATTATTAAGCAGAAATGATTGGAATTCTCATCGCACCAATAAAAAACAGGCCTAAACAGAGTCCCAAAAGCTCTCATAGCCAATCATTGAAAGCAGACAGATTGCATTATAGAACAAAAGCAGCAGTTAGTAATTTCATTTGTTCAAATGTGGAATACTTTGAAGCAATCTGCATGTCTGACAGCTCTGACACTATGGGATACAGGATTGGATTAGGCTGTGCTTTGCTCCTTGACTGCATACAGGGAGTGTTGCTCCTGTCATTTGATTCGATCATATCTCACACATTTGCAAACATACAGGGACTGTCACAGGCATGGCTTTCACAGCGACTAATGAATGAAATGTGACTCCCTGCTCAAACACACTGTTCGTCCTTAAATGAACGTTACAGACATTTGATAGTTTTGTTTAAAAAATATAAACAAATAATAAATCGAGCACTGGCCCATCAACCCAGTGACATACTTTAGAAAAAAATACAGAGTAAAGGAGATAAATAAGCTGATATATTAACTCCCTTAAAAGAAAAATGACAACATTTTGTCATCATTTACTCCCTCTTGTCATTTTAAACCTGTATTACTTCAAAAGAAGATAGTTTGAAGAATTTAAAACCGTTGGACCCCATTCACTTCTATTATATGGACACAAAACAAAGTCAATGGGGACCAACGGTTTTCATTTCGTGAACTATCCCTTTATGTAAACAAGACAAACAGCCGCCTTGTTTGTTAATTAAGTTTGCTAATAAAGATGGCAAAATAGTTAAATAGTGTACTATAATTTTATGTTATTAAGGTTCTTTATTTGTCTCATATTATTATGTGAGCTAGTTTACAAAAACCAAAACTATTAAAACATTTCTGCTTATCGAAATCAAATAAAATACAGACTTAAATATTATTTGAAAAATATTAAATCAAACGAAAATTTGAAAATGTTGTCTCAGCAATAAACTGAAATAAGATTTAGGTGTAAAATTGACCTAAAAATAAAAAACTCAACTAAAACTGAAATAATATTAAATAAGTCTTATATTGCAATATAAAAATAAACAAACAAATAAGTACCTATCACCATTGCAAAATTAAGACTGAGGCATAAAAATCATTATCTGAAAATACATAAAAACAACACTAAACTAAATTACTAAAAATACATTTAAATAGTAATATAAAAATAAACAAATAAATAATAAAATGGCAAAAGTACATACAACCATCACAAAAATTGTACTAAAATTGTAAAAATAAAATATCAATAAAACTAAAAAAACTGAAATAACATCATATGTTATATAATGCAGTTAAATGTTTGTTTTCTTAGTCCCTTATCGTTAACGCTCAATGTCATTAATTCTAATTCTGTTTACAAAACTATTTTCATGTTGTTTATTTGTTTACATATATTTAGAAACCAGTGGTCCTGTATTTTAGTTTTAGTTTGATCTAATTCTGGATTCCTGTTTGAATCCCAAATAATAAATATCTCAAATAAGAACTGATAACATAATAAACACGTTCCTTTGGGACGCTGTTTTCTTTAGGAATGTTTTCAGTACAAAGACATACATCCAGCCATCTTAAGTGCATCAATTATTTTGGGTGCTAACAAATAACATTACCCCCTATACCACCATTCAGAAGATGTCCATGTCCAGACATGTTTAGTGCGACACTACCAGGCTCCATTGAGTCCTTAATACTCTTTCATCATGTCTTCAAGCATTCAAATCAGTGCCATTTGCCCACTATTAGGTGTGAAAAACTACACGTCCCCCTTTGTCATTTAGGCTTTATTTAGTAAAGGGATCTCACGCAGAAGGTGTGAATTTCATTGCTCTGCCAACCCCCCCCCCCCCCCACACACACACACACCTCCCAGAGTCTCCGCCCACTGACACACTCGCTCTGTTATCCACTCGTGCGTCTGCTGGTCCGGTATCACTCTCACAGCTCTGTCATACAGACAAGCTCACTCCACAGAGGTTGGATTACAGAGGGGATCACTAAAGTCTTGCACGGTTTCATCCAGAAGACACTTTCCCAGGATCAACATGGGGAGTAGTATGTCCTGTGTCCCCCAGCACAACTTCAGGTTCTCCAGCAAGAGTTTCATTAGGAGGAACAGGTAAGAACAAGATTTGGATTTGAGGATGTAATGTAAATATTACAAATTTCAAAGCAAAAGTGTGGTTTTAAGGTTGAGAAGACTGAGAACGTACGCATTTCATGGTATGTGTTCTGTGGTGTGACGGCAAAAATGTAAAAAACAAAATCTTAATAGTGTGTTTTATAATAGGAAATAGCATAGGAGAGTTTTATCTTCATTGTTTTGTTTTTTTCTATATTTTTGATGTCACGTTTATTTGTCAACTACCCATATACATATACATATACAGTATATATCTATAGTAGAAAATCATAATAGTGTGAAATCATTTGGAAACTGATAACAAGGCTGACTGATAGAATGAACACGAGCTGATCGTTTTAATTCTGTGGTGTAATGATGCTGTCTGTAAATCTCATTAGCTCAGTGTCAGTATGTCAGTTCACAAGCCGACTGATCCACTCGACTCCCGATTGAATTCGCAAGTGTAATGAAGTTAGTCCACATCTATTTCCAGTGCAGCCTTTAAACCAGGGAAGAGCACTCGTGTGTCTTTGGTTTTTGAGAGAATTGGCTTTATTATACTGCTGGTATATGCACGTGACAGCGATCTGTCTGCTATCCACTCCTTGAAGTATTTGTCAGTAAAATAGGCCTACGTTAAAACCAGCGTTCGTCTGTTGCGTTTGGTTTGCAAAGTAAGTTACTAGGTTCAGTTAGCGTTCAGAGTCCCAGACCATAAAAAAGTCTTTGTGTTTTTACAGCGATTAAATCAGATCAGGGTTCAGCGTAGCGGCCCTTTAAAAAGCCACACTACATCTGAGTACACATATCAGATTGGAAACGAATCCAACGTGCCGTGTCCAAAAAGTCCAAATTCATGCAACCCATTTGTCACTACAACAACGAGTTATTCTCATTCCAACCTCGTGTAATACTTTCATCACTTTTACGAGCATATTCTGTGTGCCTTCAACTTGCATTCTTCTCTTGAATGAATTCTCCGGATGCCAAACGTGTTCATCACCGAGCCCCAGTAAATCACCGATACTTCCCATCATTGACTGCATGAATGAACCCAGTGTTGTTATGCTAATTGCATTCAAAGCAGAGACAGATCGACAAAAGAGAGAAGAAAAACGTGAGAGTTAGCGAGGCTGACACCGACTTCCTTGGCTTATCGCTGTGCAGGGAGATCTTCATTATATAGATCTGACACTAATGATTATAAATGAGGGTCATGGGTAACAAAAGACATTTCATGAGATGAGCATTGTGGTTTGTAACATAAGCTTTATTGTTCCGGCTCTTTAAATGGTGCGCAGACAGATGTAAAACTGATATGTCGGCTGGTGCAAGCTGAGGGGCAACTGGGGAAGAATGGAGGTGTAATGGTGATGTAATCTTTTGTGTGGGACACAGGGTAGCCGAGTCTTCTCAGACAGCTTGACTCAGGTCAGAGTAATGAACTGATCGTTTCGAGTCAAGATAACCCTTGATGCGAGGTCACGTCTAGCTTTTTCATCCAACAAGCTATGAACAGAGCATTTGACTAAGCAGTGTGTCTGTCTTCCGAGCAGCAGCCGTCTCTTCCGGAAAAAGTACCCGCAGGAAGGCCAGGAAAAGTCCAACAGCATCATCAACATCCTCTGCACCGTCACCCCCAGAAAGGTGAGGCATTTATTTCACGTGCAATAAGAAACAAGCAGACAAGCCGCAGCCGGGAATGGGATTTAACTTTTAACACTGTTGATACAGGAAATGTCACCCAAGGATCTTCAAACTATCAACAATATCAAATGGGACCCTCCGTTCCCATACGATCCGGTCAACGGCTGGAAAAAGAGCAGCATCAATGTCAAAAACTACGGCAGAATGATCCACAGTTCTAAAGTCCGGTTTCGTTTCCTGCACTGCAAGGTAAGACTACTAAACTAAAGTCAATACAGTGAGCCACGAGACATTTGGATATTTTAGGCAAAAATGTGTGAAATTCCAAATAAACTGGCATTTATTTTAAAGAAATAAACACACTTTGAAAGTAAAATTTGAATTTATAAAACAAGATTTCTGGTTTCCAGACTTTGAACTACACCTGTGCGCACACCTTTGTGAACTTGAGAGGAACTCACATCCACAAAAAAGTTCTTGGTGAATCGTTTAAAAGTCACCGACATAATGTATCTGCAGCTGTCACTTGTTTTGATGTTTTGCATTTAATGCATTGACATATTTCTAATATGATTTAAAGGGACAGTTCACTCAAAATGTAAAATATGGTCATCATTTATTCACCCTCTTAACAACCTGTATGACTTTCTTTCTTCTTCAGAACACAAAAGAAGAGATTTTGAAGAATATTGGTGCGTACAATAAAAGTGAATGTTGTTCGCCTACCAACATTCTTTGAAGTATCTTCTTTTGTCTTCTGCAGAAAAAAATCATACAGGGTTGAAACAGCTGTGACGGCCACTTACTCATAATTTATGAGATAAGATGAGCTAACACACAACAAACAGGTGGATGATACAGGACGGTGCATGAATGAAGCTCACTGTTAGAATGACGTATGTTTATTTCCTGATTAATTGTTGCTCGGTTTGAGGAGAAGACAGCGAGTCAGAACACGTAGAGATGTTGTGAAATGACTCCGAGACGCAGAGATTACCCATTCTGATCAAACCACAGATAGATTACACACAGCCTCTGAAGCATGGGAATCTCATTCAGTTTGTTACTATGAGGTCACACCGGGGAAAGAAATGAGTGTGAATGTGAAGGAAGGAAAGAGAAAAACCCCCATAAACAAGAAAAAGATATGAGGGTGGGGTCATAGGGGAACACACCGTACAAGAAATGTTACCTAATGGTATTTGTGTTAGTGGTGTGTTCTGTAACTTGCGGTAAAGCCGAGTCCTTTGGATCAAACAAAAGGAAATGAGCTGGCCGGGATAAATCAATGTCAGTGGTTTTAGTCTAAGCTCAGAGATCGTTGAGCAAACACACACTGCTCAGAAAATATTGACTCGAGACAATGCATAAAAAGGAGAATTTAACCCCTATTTACAAATCAAGCCCCATTATATTTTTTGACTGATGTGATCTGTATTATGTCTGAGGCAAAGATGCTTGAATACTTGTTTTTGTTTTAAACTCTTCAGCATTTGCTCACACTTTATCAGACTTACAGAGGAAGCTTGCAAGAGATAAGAAAAATCTTATAATCTGATGAGCCAAAGACTAAAGTTCTGCCAGTATTAACACATCATGATCTCTTCTCTTAGGATGTGCATGACTGCTACCTGGATCTGTTTCAAACACACCTTCATTTTGTCTCCAACAACACGACTGGACTCACATACCAGGTAGAAGACACTTTGCATAACAACTATTCATTTTGTTCACAATAAACGCAACAAACAATGCATACCTAAGGTAGAAATTGAAAAGCATCCATATATGGTCATGCGTCTGTCATTGTCTGTCAAACGCTGAGAGGCGTTTGAGTCATGTGGTAATAAAAACAAAAATGACATGGTTTTGGGGTTTTATGGGTGTGCTATAATGATCTGTGTTAAAAATGGCACATTTGATTGTAAAAACAGTCTCTCTCTATGGTGACCTGGGGTTTATTATATCTGCGATATCATTCGTAATTGTGCGTCAATGGGAAGTGACTTGACAGTCAATGTTCATTATTCCTGATGAAGTATTGTGCAATATTGAACATGTTAAAGTAGATATCCTTATCAGTGGCAGAAGCACAAAGTCTAAAACTGATTTGATATGATATAATAAGCATTGGAAATTACAGACTATAAATAACAATGAACCTTTATTTATTTTTGCAATACAGGGGACACTTCCACTAAAAGAGCTCACTATTTGCAAGGTGCAGAATAGTAACAGCTTTGGTGATCCACAAGAATTTGCATTCCAGATCAACGGTGAGTGTGCTTGATAATGCAGAGAAAACAAAGAAACATAAGATAAAACAATGGAGATATGGGGTTGAAGATAATAGCAGTAAAAAAAAAAAAATCCGGTAGCTTGGGCACCAGTAAAATTGTAAAAGTAAAAGTTATTCCTGTTATTTACACCCAATTTGTCTATTTTTTTATTTTACATATTTTACAGCATTTCAAAAATGTAATTTTAATTTTGTAAAGAAAATTTTCATTTTCACATTTTTCTGGTGCCCTAGATACCGTAAAATAACACTTTTTTACATTGTTTAAAGCTTTCCATCTCTCAAATAGTTCAAATCTACTATTTCATTAAACACTCAGGAAACTGAATCATACTCATTCATTCTAAACATTGTTGCTCTATAGTGTTTATTTTTTTGAGGATAGAATACGTGACACTTAACTAACAAGTAAACAAACATCGGGTGACACATGGATCGTAAACTTAGCCAAACCACTTCCCACTTCCCACGTCCAGACATTCCAGAGGTTTAAAAGTACTCAAGACAATCTTAGGCTAACTAGAGATTGCCTCGTCCATTTGCCACTAGTTAAAGGAGGGTTTAAACCCCCCTTGTTATATGACAGGTGCGCTTGAACTCACTTAGCTGCAGATCAGCGAAGGTCCTTTCCCTCTTCATTTGTGTCACGGTTAAACTAAACACACATTCCAGAGCAGTGAACCTAAACAAGCCCCTGATGGTAAAGTTTGCTTATAAAATCTTTATGAGAAATGACCACGTTGGACCATATTTACTTTATTGGTTTGTCATGCTGAGCAATACACAAAACTATGTTTCATTTTCCCAGAAGGTATTTGAAAAGCTCATGAGTCAATCTGGCTCAAACGTTTTGTGAGGTTAAATCCCGCTCTCTAAATTACTGTTTAGGATTATTCTGTGCATTCTGGGAAAAATGACCAAATGCTACATGCTTACCCATATGACTTTACTATGAAACATCACACCTTACCGGAACTGAGTGTTCAGGGCAGGTCTGAGTGTCTGATATCTCTCCTGATAAAGGTCGGAATGCGGGCCTGATAAAAGACAGATTCCAGATTTGATGCATTCTTTCAAAATAGCTGTTCTCAGGACTGGTTTACTACAAATGCGTGGCATGTCATAATGTCAAGAGCTCTTGAAACAGATAGTTTGCTCTCGGCATTTAGAAACGCCCCAAGATCCGCAATGACGTTTTGACGTGAAACAGACCGACTCTTATTGTTATGCAATGTTCGGCCTCAAAATCCTAATATTCAGCAACCTGTTAACAAGATCCAGATGGTCGCTGGTCATGTGCTCATGTGACCTAACCTCTAACCCCCCTCTTTGACCTTTGCAGGGGTCAGCTTGAATCCTATCATCGTCTACTGCTCAAAAGAGGAGGAGATGAACAACTGGTTCGGCCTTTTGAAAGAACAAATCGAGGCCAATGGAGGCAATCCAATCGCACCAGAAAGATACACCAGAATCAAGGTAATCCATCTAATCTGCATGACCTGTATCTGCTGCCTGCCAAGCCTGTGTACAGTATATGACTGTGATGAAATTCAACATGTTTAAAAGGAGGTGGCAGGTTTGGTTGGAATGACTAATGCTGGTTATTGTTTTCCAATGAGGACTTTATAAAGGGAGTGGTTTCTTTTGTGGTCATCTTAGTTGGGTTTTAAAAAGGCATGTTTTCTTGCCTGTTCTGACACATCACAGTATTGCAGCAAGTGATGTCAGAGCCAGTACATCTGTATCTACATCTACATCCAGTCATTAGCCAAGACATGTCATTTCTTTGAAATCTCCCGTCCACTCCTATATTTCTCCCATATCGTGACAGGACGCGTTATGCCGATTAAGCAAATCTGTCTGATCCTAAATTAAGTGTTGTTTCTTCAAAGGTGCAGTGCTCGGAGGAGACGGCAGTAGGAAAGGAGGAGTTGAGGAACTCTATTAGTAGAGAGCCCATCTATGAATGGGAAGGCTCACAGCGAGAGAGTCTGGGGCACATCACATTCGTCACAAAAGTCAGATTGCAGCACATGCCCTGTCAGGTAAGACCTACCCAGAATGTTCTCAACAGAACTCAGATGTGGCTACATTGTTTTTAACACACATCTGATTTAGTATGAGTCTAGTTTTCACTGTGATCAGTTCAAAATGTTTAAACAATTACAGAAAATAATTACAGTAAAATTACAGTAACATGCATTATCTGCACTTTATCCCATATATATACACATATTCTACTGCAATCCAACGTCTTCACTCCAAATTCCAAAATGTTAAACTTTATAATAATTACAGTAAATAATACAGCCGCAGAATGTTTTTTAGAGACCATTTTCCGTTTTTTTTTTATTATTGAATTTATTATTTATAGGTATGTGTTTAGGTAACATTTTTGTATTATTCTGTGAACTACTAACAATTTCCCCTCAAAATTTCAAACAAAAATATTGTTTCTATTTGCAGAAAATGAAAACTGGAGAAACAGGTTAAAATAACAGAAAATATGCTCTGTATTTTTTCAATACAGACCTCAAATACTGCAAAGAAAACAAGTTTATATTCACTTTTAGGCAATACAACAATATTTTTTGTACATGTATTCAGGAAAAGTTCAAAATGTATTTATTTTGTTTTAATTTTTTGTAATAACTACAGTTTAAAATTTATGAAAGAATCATCATATATATTTGGATTTTTGATTTGATTCTAAAATACGTCTGTTGCTTAAACATCACTATGAACTTGTTTTCTTTGAAGTATTTTAGATCTGCAAACATCTTTTTCCTTAAATAGACCAATTTGTACGTTTTAAATTCCTAAAGTAAATGAAAAAACAAAACATTTAGAATTTGAAAGAAATGTTGTTACTTATTCACAGAATGAAACACAAATGACCATTTGACCTAAACACATAAATAGTAAATTCAGAAAAACTCAAAATAAATTTAGAGTGCTCTCTATATTTTTTCCACATCTGTTTATATGGATAGCTAGATATTACATTACAGTTAAGTGTCAGGTCCCTTTCTGTCGTTACTGTGACCTCACTGTACACACTGTAGCATTGTGCAACACGCCGTTTACTCTCGGAGAGGATCTATGGATTGAACGTGTTTGCTCTTAACATAAGGGAGGGTCTAAACTTGCTTCTACACTTTCTTGAGAGGGGAAGCAAAGCTCAGTTTACAGTCATCAGGGTCACAAAACAATATGTTGGTATGGCCACTTTCAAAAGCCCTCATTAGTCAAAGTCTGCCTGGTTTCAACAGGTCTGCTTGAACTGACAGCATACAACACAAAGCATGCCAGTTTAGACTATAAGAGCGCAATGAGATCAAATATCTCGACCTTTTCCCAGAGAGAGAGAGAGAGAGAGAGAGAGAGAGAGAGGGGGGGGGGTGCAAATGATAGTCCTTCTTAAAAGGACTGTGAGAGTGAAGAGTATCAGCTAGTGAACAGGGTGTGTAAACCAGTTGCTTTCCTCACGAAGTGACTTGACTCACACAACAGCTGTCTTTGAACACACCCTGAGAAGAACTACACAATCACAGTCAGAGTGGGAATTATGGGAAATTTGTGCTTTACAATGCTGCGCAATGATAGAGATCATCCTCCTGGGAACTCAGAATTGAATCACCCATCATTCACAAATCTTTATTTATTTACTAGATTAACTGTTTACCATAAATCTACCATGAACATTTTCCAACAAAATCAAAGAAGAAAATCTGATTTAAAAAAAATGTTTAGGAGCTCTTAGGAGAATCTAAATATTGTCTTCTGCCCACAGGAGCAGTATGACCGACTCCTGGTGATGTATCCCAACTATCTCATCATTCTGTCTGAAGAAAGCGATGGCCTCTTCTACAAGGTAAATCAAAAACTTAAATTCTCCCTTTGTTTTTCTCTTTAGAATGACACATGAACACATCTGCATCTTTCTGCAAATCTAATGTTGGAAACAATCTTGTATGTGTTTGCAGGGAAAACTTCCTCTCAACATGATCACTGTTACAACTCCCTGCCAGGACATCAAACCCAACACATTCATGATCGAAGGTGCGCTAACAATCCCTCAAATCTCTCGTTTTTATTACAGGAAGCTGTTCTTGACAAAGATCTGATACGTGTGCTATAAAAAGGATGATAAACTCATTCTGATTGTTTATATGGTGCACACGTGCACGCCTCTGACACTGCGATTGATGTTTTGTTGTTAGGGAAGCTGATCAATCCCATCGTGGTGTCCTGTCTAGACAAGAGCGAGTTCCACGACTGGATCCGGTATTTTAAAAATGCTGACGTCCCCATCCTGAGCCCTCCTCCTCCCGTCTATGACATCATTTACACGCCGACGCAGAAACAGGTGAGCAAACCGTACCGAAGGTGTTGTGGTGGAGAATGTTTGAGGTCACTGTTAATGCTGTGAGATATTCACTCTCACCTATTTTATTTCTCAGGCTCCGGAGTTTGACAGGTGGAGCGGGAGCAGCCGAGAAGTCACCGACCCACAGCGTCAGTCTCAAAACAAGCGCAGATCCCGTGAGCTCCAGCTGCCTGTTGGTGATGACAACCTTATTTCCCCCGGTTACACCGAGCCTCTCTGTGTAAGTGTCCGTCCCAACAGTCCAAACCCATTAATGTCAAGCTGTAAACATGATATTTGCTCAGCTGTTTGATTTAATATCGTGTAGACATTTGGAGGGATATCTGGTCAGGCGGTGGTTATCCGCAAGTTTTAAATATGTAAAGTCACCACATTATTCATAAGAATGACTCACGTGTTTATTTTGGTGGAGCGGCACATGTGCTTGTGAACAAGATCGGCACTGTTGCAGGACTGTTAATAATTAACATGTGTCTAAGCCATTTCCCCTCTGGTCACTATGAAAAAAAAACTTGTTTGTATTAGAACTAAACAATAACATTTTAAGCGCAAAAAGTATTGCTCAGTAATACACTGCAGAAAATTAATTTCTTAGTACTTTTGTTTTGTTTTACTGTACAAATAACTTGACCAAAGATGTAAGATTATAAAGAAAGTTTATTCTTGAAATAAGCAAAAATACATATGTATAGGGTAAGAAAAACCCCTGAATTAAGTTCCTAATATAGAGTGAAACTTAATTTAAGTTTTTTGAAAACGAGATTAATATTTTGCTTTGGATTAAGCTTGATCCCGATTTAAGAATTTATAGATATTTGTACTGCCAAACAAGATGAAAATACTAAGCAAGAAATTCATTTCTGTGTACAAGGCCTAAAATTTATACACAGCAAAAATTATTGTTACTAAACATTTTTGCCTTTTTTTTACAAGTACAAATAAACAAGTTTACGTTTAAAACAAGCAAAAAACAAATGTACCAGCTGGGTAAGAAAAATGAACCTGAATAAGTTACTTGAACTTGAATTTACCCCATAGTATTTTTGCTTGTTTTAAACTTTTTTCTTACATAAATCTGACTAAATCCAACTAAATATCTTGTCAAGAAAAAATGTATCTTGAGTTAAGAATTTTTCGATATTTGTACTAGAAAGCAAGACAAAAATGCTAAGTTTAGAAAATCATTTTTGCAGTGTATGGGTCTCTCTGTAAACAAATGCTACTTTTTTGAGGATTTTAAGCATATTTCCCTCACACTTGAGATTTACGTATACACACCTACAGTACATCACTTCAATGTCTTGCGAAAGAATCATGTGTTGACTTTTAGTCTCATGGTACCAGGACATTCTATCGCTCCTGCTCATTTATTTAACACAGACAGACCTGTAAAAACATGTACGCTTAAGCTTTTTACTGTATTTTAAAATGTAGCTTTTTCTTCTGGTAACAAATTGTCATTGTTTGTTCACAGTTCATTTCAAGCAGACCCACCTCCTCTGACACTCAATACTCTGCTCATCTGGGCAGCCGGAGCAGCAGCTTCTCATCTCGTGCCAGACCCACCCCAGACCACCGACCCGTCTCAGCCCGCTACTCGTCTCCTTCCCGATCATCATACCTGTCCACAGAAGGGCCCATGTCACCGGTTTACAACATGCCCTACAGTTCAGTTCACTGCAACGGCCCCGTTCAACGAGTCGAGAAAGCCCCTCTAGTCAAGGTAACGTCTTATCTCCGAGTAAATTGAGCACTGTTTAGTTGGCCCTGTGAAGTAGATTTGCAATGCAAATTAAACCCTGAAGCATTTGTGATTTGCATACAGTTCATTCGCGGTTAAACTCACCGGCGCAGGAGAAACCATGCATAACTTAAACATGTCTTCCCTTGTTCAGTCAAACAGCTGGAGCACATCGCAGACACCTGGCAAACACCAGCTCATAGTTCCTCACCGGCACTCAGACTTGGTCGGCCACCGCAAACCTCTCTCGCCCCTTTACGATGACCCCAGTACCCCTACAATGTATCCTCTAGAAGAGAATCCTGCACAGGCCTCGGTAAGTGGGTCAGGATATCAGATCCGCTCTCTCAATTTACATCAGTGCCTTTGGTGACCAAACAAACCGAAAACAAGGGTGCAGATTTGATGAGCTAAATGGAAACAGTGGAAAGTCCACACAGACGGCATTATTAATTGAGTAATCCGGATGCATAATGAAATAGGTTGCAGAGAAAATAAGACAAAATGTGATCTTTCGTGCACACGTAGACAACTGGCAACATATGAGACGTTGCTACATGGAAAGCGAGTTTGGACTTGTTGAGGTTTTAAAACCCCTGGTTACATAACAGGTTTAAGACTAGATGAGGCTAAATTCACTTACTGTGCTATCCTGCAATACATACTTCTGGTATAAAAACTGGTACTGATCATGCAAATTGTCCTGTTTAACAGCACTCTTCTCAAAGCTTCATGGAGCAATCGTACTCCGCTCTCCTTCCTTCCTCCTTCCGGCTGTGCACACCTCCCCCTGGAAGAAAAAACAAACACAATCCGGCTCCGGAGCCCGAGGTTGCCAGCAGCCAGTGGTCTGACAAACTACGTGCCCAGGCTGTTTCCAGATTGAAGATACTACCCACTCCAAACCGACAGCCAGAACACAACCACATCTCCCAGGTAATAAGCTGAAAACATATGCCAACAACACTTACTAAAATGTACTTGCAATAACAAGCAAAGCATCATAACCACTGCAGATCCTTCTAAAAAATATGTTAGAAATTAAATGTATGTTCTGTTGGCTTTTACAGAGAGGTTTCTCAGGACATACTGTCATGGACACGCCACAGATATCTTACAGCTACTCACCAGGTGAGAATTTTTGGCATGTTAAAGTCGGGAGATGGTTATGGTAGTACAATGGCACACCGATATACACGTTTCACTGACATAGATACAGAACTCGATATGCTAGATATGCTCAGCAAGTTGTGTGACAAGTTTTGCGACCACAATTTGTGTTTGGAGTGTTTGGAGATGATGACCTAACAATTATGTTTAATAGACTAAATCAACGAAAATCATTAAAAATGATAGAGAGTTTAATTGTCTTGTCGAATTAAGCCACGCGGCACGCCATGCATTATATTACAAACACATTATTGTAGAAAATAATCCACTGTGTCAATTTCCCACATTCATTTAAGAGCTCAGTAATAGGATGGTTTTAGAATGACCTTTTCCAGCGCACACACGTTTTAATAGGGTGTGGAGGGCCAGGCATAGATATTAGAAGGGATGTGGCAATAGGGACGTGTGTGAATGTGTGTGTAATATAGTAGTTTAAATGACAGCACTGCAGGTGGCACATGAGGGGAAAGATGAGTGAAGACGAGTGAAGGGAAAGAATTACCGCTGTGAGTGATTTAAAGCTCACAAGTGGGAGATCTTACAGGACATCAAAGGGCCTCAAGAGCACAAGCGACGCATTAGATCTTATGCCGTAAATTAGGACATGAAGTTTTAGATGGCTCAGTTTACAGACTTTGGTGTGTGGATTCTGACACATTTAAGCTCATAAGTTAAAGAGCATCATCATCATCATTTATTCAGTACAACGCAACTAACGCAATTATTTTCTCTTATTCGTCACAGATGACAATTCTTACCTTCAACCAGTAGAACCAGATGATCAGGAAATGGACTATGATAACATCTGGGAGTTTGACCAGGATAATAGGATGATTCAGCCCCTGCCTGGAACTTCACCACACCGGACACCGGCTCACTTTAGAGCCCAAGGCCTGGGTGCTATGACAACACAGCAGAGATGGTCATAAAAGAGAACAATGGGCTTTTGCCCGTCCGGACTTGCACACATAGCAGATTAATCAAAGCCGCGCGCACGCGCGCACACACACAACACACACACACACACACACACACACACACACACACACACACACACACACACACACACACACACACACACACACACACAATGGGCATGCCTTTACTGTGGTCTAGCATGCCCAAGTGAAGGTCTCACACAGCAAATTCACAGTTTATTTACACATGAACTATTTTGTACATGAAATTGCCTATTATTTTCAGGTGATGGTTTAAGACTGAGTCTTTTATTTAATATTGATAATTGCTGTATGTATTTAATTTAAACAGGTGTACCATGTGCATTTATGTAGTTATGAAAATAAGAAGGTTGTCCTTTAGTTGAATTTTTTAAAGGGCAGCATTTGGAAGTTTTTGCATTTTGGATACTGTAAGGATAACATTTTAGGTAGGTAGCAAATGTAAATATGTTCTTTATTTAATTTTAATTAAATTTATATATTTTCTGACATTATTATTATTATTTGTATTATTATATTTCAGTATGGTTTTCTATATTTTTATTCTGCGGTGATAGAAAACAGCTGTAATGGTTCATCTGAACACTGTAAATATAAAAGTGTGGTTTACTTGTTAACTTTTTTTAAATAAAATGTTCTCTGAAGACTTTTACCATGAGTGCCATATCAGTGTTTAAAAGTGACAAACTTCAATTTTGTGTCAAATAAGTAACATTTCTCTTGAAATTATTGACAAATTAACTTTAGAAGCCATATCACAAGCTTTTGTTGCCACCTGCTGGTAACAACTAGAAGTGCAAAGTAAATGTCAAGTGCGGATGAAAATCTATCAGATACATTGTTCTTGTTACTTTATTAAATGGTTAAACTAATTGTAACTGGTTAAATTTATAGTGAAAAAATCGAATGTTATTCCTCTTTAAAAAGTCATGTAGCGTGGCAAACTAGCAAAGTCAAAGCACAATTGTATGATCACTGCCCTCTAGTGGCAAAAATAAGAATTACTAACAGAAGGGACAGAAGGTAACAGAAGGGTATGAATCGTGAAACACTCAACTTCATACAGTACTTGAAAATAAATATTTATTTTAGGTACAACAGACAATTTCTATACTTCTGTCTGAACTGAAATATTTGATCAGGGAGCACCATCTGAATTTGAATTAATCTTTTGATGGGGAAATGTATTACAATATTTTTACAGTTAATACTCCAAAACAATTTGGCCCCAAATTCCAGCATTTCAGTAGTATCTCACAGTATATTAACATTCTGTTTGCGCATATGACTAAAGCACCTTTAACATCTGAAGAACCTTTCTGTTTCCCAAAAGTGAAAAAAGGTTCTTCGGATTATAAACAGGTAAGAAAGAGAAGGTTCTTTAAAGAATCTTTGACTGAATGTTTTTTTGTGGAACCAAAAATAGTTCTTCTATGGCAACACTGTGAAGAACCTTTTTAAGAGTGTAGATTTACTATCCATGTCATCATAACACTTCACATCATATCAATAAACATACCAGTGCTCTCTTCACACATCATTGATCAAAGGCTTTGGTCATTTCATAAATTACATTGCTTATGTTTATTATATGCATATGTTGAGGAGGTTTTACTGAAACACAATGGCAAGCAAACAAATATTATGCACTGCCACTGGCCTAAGTCACATGTATCTATACTGTATAGAATTTTAATGCATTAATCCTAATAAAATGCACTGAGAAAGATGGAAAATTACCTGCATGCATATGTTTGACATTCACCACCACCCTTTTGGATTACATGGGAAAAAGTGTGATGTGACTGAAATGAGATCTGTCAGTATTGGCGGAGCTATAATGGGGTTATGCGGGCTCTATCTGACGCAGAGGAGTTTTTCCAGAAGCCTCCTCTCTCTTGTGTCTCCGCAGGTATCGTATGGCCGAGAGCGCACTGATGTTCGCCAGGAGAGCTGAACAATAAAGAGTACATAGCATGATTTACTATATAAAACTTTTTATCTCAATTTGCACAGGTAATACAGAACATATCTGATTCAAGAGGAAATGTTTACTTGTAAACAAAAGCAAAGAGATTAATTTATGAAAATACAGCTTAATAACTGACTAAGGAAAAGCAAATTATGTTAACAGAATCACAAGAATATTCAGGACAATAAATATACATACCAGCTTTCCAGGTGTCTGCTCCTGGACTCGCCGATTTGAGAACCCAGGAGGCAAAAGCAATACAAACCAAGCACATGTCTGCCTGTTTAAGAGGCAAGAATGGGACATCCAATCCTACAAAAGAGGCATATAAACTCAGAATGCCATTTTTTATTAGATTATGAAAAGATAAACCATTCGTTCCTATATTAAAACAATCAAAACATGCTGCATTTAAAGAACTAGAAAATGTCTATTCACAGATGATTATGTAAGCAACCTGTAAGGGCTTTCTATTTTTATTTGCACTTCTTAGTCAAATATGTTCATGAATTATGGCACACAGCAGATTTGAGAAGCTGCCCGGCATGAGTGAAGACTTGCACGTACAGCCATTCCACTGGCCTGGTCATGGATCTGCATGTGACTATATAGTCAGCAGTTACTGACAGATAAAGAGGTGAGAGTTGACTAAAGCCCTATTCGGATGGAATTAGTGTTATATGGGGAGGTAAGGGAGCTGGTAAATATAAATCTATCCTAAAAGTACAATGTCTAACCTGTTTACCCTTTTAACAGTCCGGTTTGACTTTAAAGTTCAGAAGTGGATGTTGGTCAATGAGAAAACACCAGAGAAATGATCAAATATGCATTATATCTTACTCAGAGGAATAACACTAGCTTGCCATATAGTAGATTTTAGCTCATTTCTATTTACACACACAAATTTAATTTATGGAATTATAGAGTTTTATTTTACAAAACATACATTACAGAAATAAACTGCAACATCCCAAATTTTATGTTAATTCTTAATAAACAATATGGACATCTGCAACGGCAGATAATTTGATATAGCCGCAGAAATAATTAAGAGACTGTTTCAAAGCATCGTTTCAGTTTTCCAGAATTTACTATTTATAGGTTGGTGTTCAGGTAAAATCATAGTTCATATTCACTTTTAAGCACGACAGTCATATTAGTACATGTATTTAGGAAAAGTATAATCATATTTATGGGATGACCTCGAGAAATGCTGGTTTGAAAGTTGGAATCGTCTCTTAATTTTTTCTGTGGCTGTATGTCCAGAATAGTAACCCTGTCTGATGGTTACAAAAAAGTAAAACTACAGGTGTATTATGTCAAAATATCTAAGTTACATTTTTCTGACAGACTTATGGTGTTGCTAGTCCTCACTTGAGTTATAAAAAGGTCTGACAGTTCAAAATAGACAGATGGATTCAAATATGTAGAATAGTGCAATGTTTGAAAAGGGACTAGTAATACCTTCACAATGTACAGGTTGTGAACATCAGAAGCTAGTGTTTAATGTGTTATGTACAGAATAATTATTGATAGAAATATCTAAAATCTTACTTGGATCCGCAACAACAGTCTGCATCTCCATACATTTCTTCTGTTGTTCAGCCAGCTGTTGGAAGATGCGGTTCTCCAGGTTGAAGTACAATGAATCTGGAAAGGGTTTGTCATCAGGGCCTATCACAGTGATTGACTGTATACCTTTGTGAAACCTTTGCTTCACCGGGGTGAGAGCCCAAGAATTCTCTTCAGGGACTGCAGGGTCAGTGCGTCGAACCCTTCTGAGTGAAAATGGGTTTGCCCAGAGGAGGTCGCTCTGAAAAGTGTCTTCAGGATAGAAGTGCTCATACATGTCTGTTGATGCAACAGAATAGTGGTTGGACGACTTGTGGTCATACCGTGACACCACCCTGATTGGTGAATTGTCATTCTCATCATCTTCATCTGAGTGAACTGGGGAATCAGGGAAGAAATAATCATAGGCTTCTGGAAACTGAAGGTTTCTGTTAGCCAAGCGGGCGCAGGAAAATATGGGTACCATTAGATCCTTTCCACCCGATTCATCTTCAAACGGATTAAAAAAACTTCCTGAATCAAACTCTGAGAAGAAATGGTCATACATCTCTGGTACAGATGTGCCCGATTCCTCGAGGTAGGAGGCGGCGACGTTGTTATCTGCACAGCGTTCTGGTTCATCATCACCAAAAAAATACTGAATTATTTCAGAAAACGTGATATCACCGCTCTCCACGTCCTCATCGTCAGACAAGCACGTCGGGTATGACGTGTTCACGTGGTAGAAAGGGTCATCTGCTTCTGAATGTATTGAATGCAAAGAAGCATTTCTCAGCAGTTGTCCGATCGGTTGAGCATCCAGAGCTTGCAGGTTCTGCACGCTAATATTCTTGCACATTTTTCTAAAACACTCCTGTGCATCAGCTGCATAGAGATGTTCAGCGGTTTCAGAGCTGACATACACCATATCCTCGCCTACGATCGCTGGATCCGAATCATTCTCCCACGACACGCTACAAGATCTGCTGGGAAACCCACAAGATTCATCATCTTGCTTTAAAGAATATTGAGTTTGAAGCTGTGTGAGATCTTCATCTAAATCAGATATGAAAGACATGTCTCCACTCAAACGCTCTGGTTTAGAGTCATCTGGTTGTGTAAAGTAGCCGGAGTCTGCAGCATCGGTGGTTCTATCATCAGGTTGGGTCAGAACGCTGGGGTGCTGGGCACCGCCAATCATCCGCAACCGCAAAATGTCATTGATGGTTAGCTTTTCCATTTCATTCCAAAATGAGGAGATAGCAAACACAGGGGATGGAATTTGATCTGGAGTGTCTGTAATAATATTATCTGTATCTATGGATACACTTTCTGACTCAGGAGGACAGGAGAATGTGTCCTGGATTTCAGCAGCTGTGGGAGAAGGTATCTCTGACACATCAGCTAAAACATTCTGGGTAGAATCTTCATTGAGAATCAGAATTTCTTCCTTATGACCAAAAATGTGTTCATTTGATCTGGTAGCTAAATCATTAAATATATCTTCACCAGCATGGTATAAATTGCCATCTTCATTTATACTCTTGTTTTTCTTACCTTCAGATTCCTTTGTTGAATTATCTAGTTTTAAGAGAGAGGCATTCACCATGAATGCAGAAACAACAGCACCTTTCGTCATATGACATTCAGTGTCTGAATTGCTCTCATTTATGGAACTACCCATGCTTATTTTAAAAGTCTCAGATTCCAAAATGTCCACACAAGTAACAGCTTCTTTTTGCGAAACATCCTGTGAAAGCTTTTTTGGAGTGTTTTCATCTGAGCAAGATTTTAACTCATCTATCTCCTTTGTTAAAGACAAGCTGCTTTGTTGGACGTCTGAAATCCTCGTCGTACTCCATCTGCTTGGCGAGTTTTGTTCACTTTTAAATGCACAGCAGTCGATCTCATTTTCCGAACAGGATACATCTTTATGTGTGTCCTCAGTCAAGTTGAAAGAGACTGCAGAGGAAAGAGGCTCTGTTGAATCAGCTGTGCTGGAAATGTTAGGAGATAATAAGGATTTCCTTTGACATCCTGCTGGAGAATTATCACTTACAGGCTCTGATATGTTAGTTCTGTTTTGAGTTGGTGAACAGTCTGTGTCTCTTAACTGTAGGGCGGAATCAGTTTCTGTTATATTTAATCCAATTTCACTTTCTTGCACAATTAGAACTTTATCTATCTGGGCTAATATAAACTTCGGACAACTCTCTGCTTTCAATTGTCCATTGTTTACAAGGGACATTTCATTCATGCTTTTGGAAATACGACATATGCTTGTTTGTCTGACTTGAGGCTTTGTGTCTAAAGCAAATGTGGTAAAAGATACTGGCAAGCTTTTTGAACACTTCAATCCAGCTGGAGCCTCTGAACCAACAGTAAAACTTTGCTGTAAATTTTTACTGGCATGAAGTATCGAAGAGATTTTAATTCCTGGAAGTAATGGTTGCTCTGTCTTTTTCATCTCTTCTCTCTGAACAAATCTCTCTTCCACCAATTCACTTTGATGGACTCGGATCTGACCATATGCAGAACTCATCTCTCCTGCCTCCATACTCATTCTCTTCTTCTTCCTCCTCTTTCTCCTGGAAGGTGAGACTGGGATTTGACCGACTGGTGAATCTTTCGAGTCAGAACTGCTTCCTATCTCCAACTGAGCAATGTTTCCCTTTGGATTTGAGACAGTCATATCTATCCCGTTAACCATCACCATGGGTGGCATTTTCTCTTTGTCTGGTGGCTTTGTTTCAGGTTTCAGTTTAAGCTGTGCGCTGAGATCACAACGCCTTTTCTCCTGCTCTTGTTTCACTCCTACTGTAATTAGCTGAGATGACAATGACTCACTTCCAATGACTGGCTCTCTTTCAGAGGAATCTGATGCATTTACCTGTGCATCAGTGCATGTGGGCATTATAGCCTTTTCTAAAGCTGTACTGCCCCAGGTATCAGCCTCACCCTTCTTAGAGATCTCTACTTTAGGACTGGCCTCATTCCTGCCAGATGGACAAATAACCACATACTGAATATCCTGCTTATCAATCAAACTCTCCAGATGGCCTGTCTTCTCACTTCCAAAGTTTTCAACATGGCTTTGTTCCAAGGGCTGTTCATTTACACTGATGCTTTTTAACTGCTCAAAGAACAGATTGACAGTCTGAAGGTGCAGGTCCTCCTCACTGCCGGAGAGAACCTGGTCTGGACTATGTATCCCATACTTGCTAAGGTAACTGTCTACAGGCGAACCCTCGCAGTCCGGAGGGCCATCTATCTGAAGATCAGGCTCTGTGGATGCTGTATCTGAGAGTCGGGTCACGTCTAGAAAGTGGCTCCCTATCTCATCGATGTCACTCATCCCAGAGTCCTCTCGGCTGGCAAGACCTGCAGAGAGCAAATTACATCCCTCACATTCCTGGAAAAATGTATCCCAGTCTTGATCAGAGATGTGCAAGCTGTATTCAAAGTCGTCCATTGTGCAAGAACGAAACGCTATCGGCTTTGAATCTGCAATGAGAAAAATGAATGTCATGACATTAACAGATAAACAAAAATAGGCACAGAGTACGTATCAGCTGACAGATATTAAATCTGTACATGCGTACTATACAGATTGCTAGAAACGCTAGACAACAGATATTGCATGTAACAGAAATTGATTTGTACAAGTTTACTTTCAATCAATCTGCCTATGTTAATCTTAATAAAGTACATAAAATAGATTAAATGCCTCAAATCAAGTTCAAGAAGTGATGTTCTGGAACACCAAAAAGAAACATTTAAAATGGTAACCCAAAAATTAAAAAATTCTGTCATCACTTACTCACCCTCTTGTCATGTCAAACCTGTATGACCTTTTTCCAAAAAACACAAAAGAAGCTATTTTGAAGAAAGTTGGTAAACGAACAGCAGCAGCATCCATTCACTTCTATTGTATAACCAATGCAAGTGAATGGGCACGAGATAACAACATTTTTCAAAAACATTTTTTTGTGTTCTGCAGAAGAACGAAAGTCATACAGGTTTGAAATAACAAGAGATATTCACGTATATCCCTAGATGTTTAATTTATTCATTTACTTTTTTTACTTCATCACTGGTAAACCTGTTTAAACTTTAAGAAAAAAGTTTAGGTTCAGTGATTTTCTCTTTAGCGTGCACACTAATACTAAATCAACACAAGTCATGTTTATTACCTGTTCAATGAAGTCCCTGAGCAGTTAGCCTTTGCACAACTTTAGTAGTGTCAGGCACAGTGAGTGCCCTTTGAAGTGTGTTCTTCCAAGTAAGAGAGGTGTGCCACAGGCCCTATGATTCGTTATAAATATAGACCAGCATCTGACATCACGTATTACACGAAGTACTCTCTCTCTCGTTCTGTTGCCCCTCACCAGCACCCCACACAAATGTGTAGAGATCAAACGCCATAGCTGCCGAGTTAACAAAGTGGTAATAATTTCCGACACAGTACTGTGTATCACAATTGTTGTAAGCATATCAAAAACACTTACAAAAGAAAAAATGACATATTGGTTTTGGCATTGTGCGAGGAAACCAAAGGATTGTATTCCCCGTGTCAAAGAGATTCCACTGGCTGACCGCTGAAAACTTTCAAACTGGAGGTCATATGAGTCAGTCTGTTGCCAGCTTTCTGGAGAGTCTTTTTTACCCATCGCTCTGAGAAACATCATGGTGAATACCACTGAAGGTATTAATGTCACAGAGCACATTCACATTTTGATCATTTGATATGACGCTGACACGTCTCTTCACCTCTGCGGTGATAAAAACACATGCTGCTGCAAAGCACAGAGCAGATTATTGCGCAAGGGTCATTTATACTGAAACAAGCACTGAGAAATTGAATCATGAACATATTATCAACAAATAGGTTTCCGTTTGAACATATAGATGGTTTCAAAGCAACAACAAAAATGTTACTATGCATGCACACTGTTATGGCCCAAACTTAACTTCCAGTACACATCCGCAAAGAATAGAGTCCCTGCAGATTATTTCTGATAACAAGCAAAAGAAATAAGTAAATTACATCAGCTAGCAGCAGGTTAAAAGTATTATTTTGGGTTACCTGATCATGCCTAAATCTGATATGTCAAATGGGGTCTGAGATCATGTTTAGAGACATCAAGATTATAAATGTAGACAGTCGGATTAACTAATCTACCTAATTTGCAAAGTGCTATTAAGTCATTATAATATTAAGATAACGGATCTTTCATTATCTCATTATCTACACAGATCTAAGCAACGTCTGAAAACACTCATGCCTTCTGTTCTTCTACCATCCATCCAAGAGTCCAGACAAATCTCCATGGGGAGAGGACAAATTGTAGCATACAAAAACCATATTGTTTTAACGTTGTCTTTGATATAATGTTGCTAAAAAAAGTTTAAGTGAGAACCTCAGTGAATAACTAGTCTTTGGTGCTCGAGTCACTTTTCTTTCACAGATGGAATGCTTTTTAAGTCTTTTTGAAGTGAGAAGTTTGCTTGACATTCAAGTCGACAAAACCCACTCCGCATTCACTCTCTTAATTATTCATGACCTTTATATGCTTGATTCTGCCTTGTGTGGGAAAACGTCCCCCCCACCAATTAACCAACCACAGACTGGGCATCGTGCCCAGGAAGGTCCTACAGTATCAATTCATCAGAGCTTTATGGGGGGAGCCTTGTCTTGCAAGTTTTCTGCACCTGGGGCGTTGGGCTGTCTGAACGTGGGTGGGATTCTGTTTTCATCAACAGGATTAAGACCAATAAATCAGGTTCTGGGATTAAGATTGGGATCTGTTTGCACTACTTAACAGCGGCTAATACGGCAGTGTTTTTTCTCTAATTGTACCGCTGTTTCAGCTCCGACAATTTAACGCCTGACTCTTCAATCCCTTGTAAATAGAAACACCCAGGTCAAGTGACTCATGGCATGGCTTCTTTGCAGTTAAGCAGGTTCCAAAAGGCAGTGTCGGGGTATTCTTTAATTAATAGGAGTATAATTCATGCTTGTCTGTTCTGGATGCTTGTTCAGGTTTGAAGAATGATGCAATAATTACTACAAATATATGTATTTACATTTACTCATTTAGCAAATGCTTTTATCCTTACAAATAAAAGTGCATTAAACGTTATATCTAAATTACGTAAAATGCCCATATAAATGAATGACCTTATATTCATTACACCATGATGTGCTCGTCTAGTAGCCTATTCAAACACGTGACCCCTGTCATACGTCATAGCAACACTAATATTATTAACATCCTATTACGTCATTAAATTGTGCTGTAGTTACCATAGATATATATAATATAGGCTATCTATGGTAGTTACAATCTACAAAACTACATGAGTAGTCAAAGTTAGTTTGCTCAACAAACGATCGCATTGTAGAAATATGAGGCAATTTACCTCAGTCGTTCCCTGGCAAACCGACTGCTGTTTAAAAAAAGGAGAATAAATTCCACAACTCCTGTCAACATACGTAGTGTATTGTGTGACCGTGCCCTACTTTGTCCATTCGTAATCTTTACCCGTGAGCCGCGGGCACTAGACGACGATTTACTGATGCTAGACAATGAGGGAATTTGACAGCCTGTTGCTCGGAGCTCATCCTGCACGCGGGAGCAGATGACGAACAATCGCGCATTGTCTCGTGAAAGCACCTGAGTGATAGCGGTCACCAGACACCCTAAACGTTACCTCAGCCGTGTTTTACTCCATCCCATTATTTACAAAAGGTTGGATGTCGTTAAGGAGGATACGAACTGCTCATTTAAGCTTTTTGCAGGGTTTCAGTTTGGCTTACTTGTTGATTGACGGGATTTGCTGCACGTTGGTGTCGGGTTCCGACCAAAGGCATTAGACACACAAATAGCCTGATCTGATGAATACAAATTTAAAGTCTTATCATTTATATAGGCTATTTTAAATACATTATAAATAATAATAATATATATATTAATTTCCCCTATATGTTTCTGTATTTTTCATGTTATTAAAGAACAAAGAACTGGCAAACGGCTCACAGACACACATACACTAAAAGTATTACATGTTATCAGACTGAGCAAATCGGACAAGATGCACATGCTATACAAAGTTGGCCACAAGGTGTCAGCCCCGATTAATCTGACAGCAGAAGACATTAAAAGTTCGCTTGCTGTTCTCTGAACTGCAGACAACACATAACTCTTAAAGTGTCTATAGGATTAATGCTTGTGTTTTGGAATGACACAAATGTTGGCTGCTCAATGTTCCTCTGCAACAACATGTCAAGAACACTACAAAGATGATACCATTAAATCATCATGAGTAAACAAACAATATCTAAATATTTTTATATATGCATTTATAATACATGATATAACAAACATTATTTAAATAAAGAAAATAAACAAATTTTAATGTATATTATTGTACCGTCTATTAAAGTAAGGCTTATTTTGTGTGTTTACATCAAGTATGGATCCCAAGAGATACACCAGAATTTCTCTGACTCATACGCTTGGCTTAGATCCATGAAGAACAGTAGCTCACTCGGCACATGGCAGTGTGCACTCTTCCAGGCTCTAGGGAAGGGTCTCAGACCACAGTCTTCCTTTCCACCATGAGTCATTTTCTGAAAAATCAAAGGTCATGCAGACAGGAATAGGATGAGTGATATTTTTAGTTTAATAAACCTCCTCCATTGTACAACCCTCTTAAAAGATTCGGACAAAATGCATAATATAATCTCTTCTGTACAAATGAACGAATAAGAAGCATACAATTCGAGATAGTTTGTCCTAAAATGGAACTTCTTTCAGTATTTACCTATCCACGTCATAAAAAACCTGTAGGCTATGACTTTCTTTTTCAGAACACGAAAGTAGATATTTTGAAGAATATTGGTAACCAAACAACATTGGTCCCCATTGACTTCTATTGTATTGACACAAAACCACAGAGACATTTCTCAAAATATGAAATACAGATTTTTGCAAGCAAATAATAAAACAAATCCTGATTGAGAACACAAATACATAAACAAACAGAAACCTGGTCAGAAGTAAAGTACTGAGTGAAATAAAAGAGTGTTACTTAACAACACAGGAAACAAGTTTAAATAGATATGAATATAGAAAGTTAGTCTCAGTAACAAAACCTTCGATTTCTAAAGGAATTTGTCTAGGAAATAATATAACTAACTTATTCCAGTTTAAGTTAATAAAGCATGTCTTCTATCCAACAAAGATACAGTACAGCAGCATTCTGCATTTATCCCAATGTACTGTATGCCGTATGAATGTATTAGCAGGTCTGTCACTAACCCCAGGGTGGGGGGTTGACAGGAAACTTGAAGAAAAAAAATCTTTCCAGACAGACGCACCGCATCCCCTCAACCTCCCGCACGGCTTGTGTGTGTGTTTGCTCTGAGTTAAACATACCAGGACCGATCAGAGATCCATTCTCCGCCGGTGGAAGTGTTTGTTAATGAGTGATCTGATGACAAAGGTCTGACAGGCCCTCTACCACACACAGACTGATGGTTAAACCTGCTTTCCTGAGGTCGCCCGGGTTATCAGCGTCCATAAAACAATGGGAACCGGCGGGGCCAGGCGCTTGCCAGCTCCAGCATTGACATGCTGCATGCCTGCAGACCTATACAAACCGGCACTGGACACAGAACACTCTTCACTCACCCCGTCACTCATCACGACTGATAACAAGAGCGCGGCTGTCACTACTCATTCATTTAGGCACGCTGTGAATGGACTGAGAATCGCCCTTTGACCTCTCGGGTCTCCAGCTATTACTCCTCGCAGCCCAATCAGCTCTGGACAGCTTCCACAATGTAAGGAAACAATGCCTCCTAAGTGTTGAATTGCACCGATGAGAGATATTGCTTGGCAAAGACGTATTTCAAGTAGGCAGGCCTAAACGGAATCTGCAGACTTTTGGGTATTTTCTGGGCTGATTTTGAAGATAAATCTGGAATTCTGTTGTACTCAGTCTTACTGGTATAGCTGGAAGCATAATCAAATTAGCTAAAAATTAGGGCTGTCAAATGATTAATCGTGATTAATCGCATCCAGAATAAAAGTTTGTGTTTACATAATATATATCTGTGTACTGTGCATATGAATTTTGTATTCATAAAAACATATACATATGTGCATATATTTTTTATATAATTAATAAACATTTAAATATAATTTCAATTATTGGTAAATATAAATAAATACATCTAAATATTTCCTACATGTATGTGTATGTTTTTATGAATACAAAATTAATATGCACATTACACAGACATATATTATGTAAACACAAACTTTTATTCTGAATGCGATTAACAGCCCTACTAAAAATATTATAACAAAAAATATAAGACAAAGATGAATAAGATGTGAATTATGCTCTTCATATTAAGCAGAAATATGCAATGCTTTTCGCCGAGTTCATCAGGTGCAAATTGTAAGGTGGCCTGCTTATAACAAATGCTGATAGATTTGTTGAAATGGCCAGATATGTAGACTTATAGACGGTTTCATCTGTCGCACCATGTTAACTTCCAGTCCGGTTAGTGGCTAATAATATAACTACTTATAACTTATTTAATTTATATTAATATTTTATTGTATAATAATTGTATTAAATAAACAATTGTGATTTTTTTGTATATTCATTTTATGAAATAAATTATTTGTTGAATGGGTCGTGTAACTTTGTTGCATTTAAGTTTAGTCAAGTAACAATTCTTCTACTGGTAACCCAAAATAATACTGGCTAGACATACTTTTAACTTGCTAGCTAATGTCATTTACTTGTTATTTCTTTTGCTTGTTATCAGTAATAATCTGCAGGGACTCTATGCGGATGTGTACCGGAAGTTAAGTTTAGGACACAAAAAAGTGCATGCGCAGTAACATTTGTTTATGTTGTTGCTTTGAAACCGTCTATAGAGAGTGTAGATCTCTAAATGACAATAAGTGAGAAAATACCCACTAAAATATTTTACAGATTTATATTTATTGCAATCTTTCTTTTGCATCCATAAAATGCACATAACATTAAATGCATGCCCTTTGTAACTGAGCAAGTCTTTTTATTGCTGTCACAGCAGCAGCAGCTGTGTCCGACAGATTTGCACAATGATGTGCATACAAAATCACTGATGTGTTTCCCCGTCCCTTGAGGTAAAATGTTTAAACAGAGTTTTTGTTGTGCTTTCACACAGTTATAAGCCATTATGCTTTAAGTAGCACTTTTGACAAAGCATCTACAAAGTTGAAATGAAGGCCTTACAATGGCTCTTCACAAAATATTAAGAATCTGTGAAAGAATATTAGAAAATAATCTTCTTTGGCTGTATAGCGTTACTGATTTGAGACGTATGAGTTCCGGATGTTACATTGTGATTCATCAGATTGTCACACTGCATTCTAAACTCAAAAGCACCAAAACATGAACTAAAGACTAGAGAATAAAAAGTTGTTTGGCAAACTTTAAAACATTTTTCAATGGCTCTTTAATCAGGCTCTATTTGGAACCTTGAAGCGTGTACCTCCACACACACACATACAGTCATCACATGGTTAAATCCCATTCTCACACTCATCTGGGTGTGTCTTCAGCCCACGCTCCATGGCTCACACACAGCTTCTTCTGTTCTCCTCGGGCCACCGAGCATGTACAGTAGAGCTCGGAGCAGCCATGCAAGCGGAACGTTGAGACATTACCGCTTCAGGGAGTGTTTCGTGCGCCCGCGTGCTCGGCTCTGCGGGATAAGAAAGGGGGATGACGTCAAGACTGGAGCACAGACAGTAAATCACAGGGCATCCGCTCTCTAACCACAAACACACCCAGCTTGGCCAGGGGAGGATGCGTCTGGACTCACTCCTGCACCCTCTCTCTCTGTACACTCCCTTGCTGTGCGGCTCTGGGATTGGCCGGTCAGACAGAGTAATAGCCTGCTATTGAGAGGAGTGAGGTCTGGTGCTTTCCCTGGACTTCCCCCTACAGCACGCCAGGATTTTGGACGGGGCTTGTTTGTATTTCAACTCATTTAATCGAATGCGTGTCCATCTGCGAGATACTATTTGTGCCTGCAGGCTTCCAATAAATCACCCAAGACACACACCTTTTATCATTTATATGGTTTGAAATGTTTTTGGCCGCTGCTGTTGTTTTGAGAAATGCGCCTCTGGAAAATTTAGAAGGGAGAACTTTCCAAACTTGTAATTACTCTGATGAAATCATTACAGAGAGAGGAGAGTGTTTAACATCCCAATTACATATAACCAGCTCTCACCTTCCTCAGTCCTCAGAATGGGACCTACAGGATCGCTGTCTCTCAGAGGAGTTGGGGCTAAATCTTATCTTATTTGTCAGGTAAATGGCCACGAAGCGCACAAACGTTTCCTTCTCTGGAGAAGTCTGTGTGTTTCTGATTTGGATCAGCAATTCTCTTCCATTTAGGTAAACATCACAAACTCATCTGTCACTGGTGACATCAGCCTTCAGTCTTAGTGCATAGAAAAGAAAGGATTCGTTGACCCCCCAAAACTTAATTCTGTCATTATTTACTCACCCTCTCGTGTTCTTATAAACCTGTATGGCTTCTTTCCTCCGTGGAAAACAAAAGAAATCATTTTGAAGAATTGTGTTAGTTGTTGCATTTCTACGCAGTTATAATTTTATATTTCAAGCTTCAAAATAGACAAAAAAACACCATAAAAGTATCATAGTGCATCTCCTTAAGTCACAGTATAGTTTTGTGAAGAAATTTAAGGAAACACTCCTGACTCTTTGATTTATTAGGGATCGTTCACACAAAAATGAAAATTGTCATCATAAACTCTCTTTGAAGTTGTTGAATACATGTACACATTTCTTTGTTCTTATGAACACAAAAAAATATATTTTGAAGAATGTGGGAAACCAAACAGTTTTGGGGCACCATTGACTTCCATAATAATTTTATTCTTACTATAATAGTCAACAGTGCCCCAAAACTGTTTGGATACGAACGTTCTTCCAAACATGTTTCTTTGTGTTCAATAGAACAACAAAATGTACACAGGTTTGAAACAACTTGAGAGTGAGTAAATGATGACAGAATTTTTATTTTTGGTTCAACTATCCCTTTAATGTTGATTTTGCTTTCAAAAGATTCAGTCCATATTCATTGCAACTGCTTTGGAAAAAACATTTTGTACACCTCACTTTGTGTTCCACAGCGTACAAACAACAGCTTACATGGTTGAAACAACATAAATAAAGATTACTTTTCATTTTGGGCCTCTATAAATAATATAAATTAAAAGAATTCTCACAATCCTCTGTGTACATACCACATTTTCTATGTGTGCAAGTCTCGTCCATTGTAAGTTTGTTTGTACGTGCAAATGAAGCTTTTGAAGAGTCTTAATGTTTAGTTCTCCTGTTGAATGGCACATTCTTCACCGGCGCTGTCAAATTAACCGGAGCTAAATGAGACCAGCGAGACTGTGGATAAGATCTGGAGGTGAAAACAACTAAATTAACATAACCAATGAGTCAATTCTTTCTTCTCATTAAGAGCATGGAAGAATTTGTGTTCAGGCAACCTCATTCTCTGGACAAAAAGGTGGATTCCAGGAAAGTGCTGTGGACAGAGCACTGGAGAAGTGCTGATTTCTGAAGGGTAATAGCCCTTGTGTGGATGACAACAGGGTCTGCGGCAAGAGGCTGGAGCTTATTTGCTTGAAAGTTGACATAACAGTAGGATAATAAGTAGTTGCAACTCATGTGTTGCCTTGTTTAATGAGCCGCAAGAAAAGGGGAAAGGTCAAAGGTCGGACAAGGTTTTAAAGCCGTTTGAAGGCCACGAGCATTTCTCCGGCCAAAGGAGAGAGATTAATATACTCTCACATATTTCAATAAGCACCTTAAAACTTTTCAAGGTTATCACACCGCGGTGTGCCAGACTTATGACGGTGAATAAAAGCCGACACGGCCCTCCGAGCCGTTAATCTATGGTGTACCTTGCCAACAAGAGACAAGAACTTTTTTATACCTCACTGCAGGAGCCGGCTCGCCTGCCCCTCTCTCCCACAGCTCAATGCGGAGCTGCCCTGCTCTTTGATGTGATATTTACTCTCTCATTCACCGCATGAGAGGAAAAAAAGAAAAAAGAAAGAAACACCTGCCAGACAGCAAACAGCTCCCAAGGTCCACAGCTCCTTAACAGCCATCCCCATGATGTCATCGCAATCACATGAAACACTGAAAGTTCTCAGACTCTACTTTGTGATTGGCAGGCGTATTAAGAACGGGCGGTCTTTGTGCAAACCTGGCCGATGGCTCTAAACACTGCTCTTCGGACAGATTAGAGGTGCCGCGACTGATAATATGAGGTATATAAAGAAGCTATGTAGCTTCTTTTGTGTTCTGCAAAAGAAAGTAAGTCATACAGGTTTGAGTAAATGATGACAGATTTTTTAAACTATTACTTTAAGCTTTAAAAAAAATGAGAGCAAGAGTCGGTAAAAACAAGCTGTTAGCGTTCCACCATCATCTCGGTTTTAATCAAACACAGAGAGATGCACGCTGGGAATGAGGTTTCACTCTCCGCCACCAAGAACAACACCAGTCTGCCTAAACAAAGGGAAACTCAAAACACTCCTTTGCTCCTTCACTCCCTCCCCAGGCTCCTACTGTGGTCAATATGATAGAGAGGCAGGGGCAGGACTTCAAGACATTTGGGCCTCTGATGTGTTATGAGGTTCACACAGCGAAATCACATTAAATACTTTAATTCTTACTGTTGGGGTGAGGTTGCTGAGGTGAAGCGTTTGGGAGGGGAGTTGGTTTCTCTGTACACTCCATTAGATTAAAAAATCCCTTCTTGGGTGCACCTCTCTTTTACACCAGTCACACAATGCACCAATCTTGGCTTTGCGATGTGATGAAACACAATATTGACTTTGACATTGAAAATTACATTACACAAATCTGGGAAAGAGATGGACATTGTAAGAGTCTGATCTTTTCATATTATGCTTTGTTGTTTTGAAGATAAAACTCAAATCAGATGGACCCGTAGATTCTTATTGTATGTTAAGCGCTAAAAGACCAAAAAACAAAAGACGACAATGTTGTCTACGGAATTGCAAAATGACAAAAAAGCTGGATAAAGGCATTATTCACCCAAAAATTTAAATTCCCTTAAAGGACCAGTTCACCCCTCCCAAATAAATAAAAATCTCACCCTCAAGTTGTTTCAAATTTGTAAATGTGTGTTTTTGTTCTGAACACAGAGAAATTCATTGTGAAGAAGGTTTGTAACCAAACAGTTCTTGGCCACCATTGACTAAAACTATAAAAATTGCTTTTTAAATGTCTTTGTTCTGTTGCACACAAAAAAAAGATATTTTGAAGAATGTAGGAAAGCAAACAGTTCTGGGGCACTTTTGATACCACTGTCATTTTTCGTACCATGGTAGTCAATGGCGGCCAAAAACTGTTTGGTTACAAGCATTCTTCCAAATATCTTTCTCTGTGTTTATCAGAACAAAGACATTCATAAAGATTCGGAACAACTCGAGGGTGAGTAAATGATGACAGAAGTTTCATTTTTGGGTGAACTGTCCCTTTAAATATCCCCTATTTAAACAGTCCTGAATCAAAGCATCAGCTAGTTAGCAAGGAGCTTCATTAACTCAATTTGGTGTGTTTGATAAAAGAAGCATACGTAATATGCAGTGGGTGTGCATTCTAAAGATCACAGTTAACAACCACTACCATGTGCATAATACAGACCTGTCACGTAAACATAAACCGAGTCAAAATCTAGTCAACTAATTTGTCATTTTAGACCTGTGGCTTAGTGGTTGCTGCATGTGCTTGAGTTTGAGTCTCACTTACATTTCAACATTACTTGCTGTCTTCTCTCCATTACATAATGTTGCAAAAAGATAAAAAGCATTCTTCACTAGAAAAGGCCCTAATCAATCTATCCACCCCTCTCTACCCTGCTGACAACAGTTTACCCTCAGATGACCCTCCCCCTCAGCTGTGGAGAAACTTGTGATTTGAGAGCCCTCCTGTGCAGTCATGGGGGCTTCACAGTTGAGGGCCCTGAGGCCACGTTACACACAAACACACAACACTCTCTCTGTCGGACCCCCCGTGACCTCCGATCTGCTGAAACGGCTGCTGGCCATGCATGTAAATGTTGTAAACTTCCAGCCTTGAGGCTCTTGGCTTGCTCTCTTTACATTAACCATGTGTCACCTCATCAGCGTCAAACCTTGACTGACTAGCAGGAACCTCTGCCACATCTACGGTACATTCATCCAAAGCTGTGCTAAATGAATGGATTTATTGCCTGAGATTTGTTCCTTTTGTCCTCCCTACCATTAGTGTCTTCTCTATTTAGCAGAGCGAGTGCGTGTACTGTATGTATGTGTATGTGTGTGTGTGTGTGTGTGTGTGTGTGTGTGTGTGGAAAATGTAAGCCGACAGACACACAGCATGTCCCCGCTGCTTCACACTTTCAAGTCTAAAGCTATTTTTGAGTATATTGACGTCTTCTCCGGCTGTGCCGCTGGGACGGCGCTAAATACTGACCCCGAGCTACAGGTTACAAGTCCAAATCCTGCTCATTATGGCCCTAATTGATTGTAATGTGGCCTTTGAGAAGCACTCCCTGCAACGGGGTGGTACTACACTTACGGTTCCCCCGCTGTCCCTTTCCTGTTGTCTGCCTCGGGTGCCAGCGGGGCCTACGCTTCGGCTACAATCGGCCTTCGCAGACGGAATCATTAAAGCGGGGGGGTGGCACGAAGCCTTTCATTGTGGCTGTTTCTGTGTACCAGCTTGAGCCCAGGACAGTGTCCACTCTGCCTTCCCAGCAGGAGAACCCCATCCTGGGCAGTACATTGTCGGGCTCTCTCCTTGACTTGATGCCTGCTGCTCGAGATGCATGGCTTTGGTTTTAATGCCAAGTCTTTGGACTAAAGCCCACCTGGCGGGGGATCTAGGTCAATATTGGTTTTGAGAGCATGTGGAAAAATGTCAAAATGTTAAGTTCTATTCACTTTCCCCAGTGCTGTTTGTTTCTGCAGTGAAAGGCCTAGTGGGCCATTAGTGTAAACAGCGCTTTGTCTCTCAGCTCAGCCGCCAGCAGGAGGGGACAGAACAAAACACAGATATAGAGATTAAAGTCTGGCCTTAAAATGGCAAAACAGCAGGACTTACAGAGACCTTAAAATGACAAAAAAGTGAGAGATAAAGAAAACACACTGTAATCATCCTGCTGTCAGAGGAATGAAATACACAACATCTGTAGAGTCCTTCTCTCTGGAGAAGACTGGGATCTGAAAATGGAGGGAAAGGGAAAGCCTTTGTTTGAAATGGCAATAATTATACAGCTTAACAACTTAGTGAATTTGATATAACAACAGAGTATCACAGACAATTCAAGCTTTACATTTACAGCCGCAGAAAATGTTCAGTATTTTTAAAATTACTATTTATAGGTATGTTTAGGTGAAATGGTATTTTTGTTTTTGGTATATATTTGCATTAATTTGCAAAAAAAATGAAAACCGGAGAAACAGGTCAAAATAACAGAAAAGATGATCTGTATTTCTCAGACCTCAAATACTGCAAAGAACACAGTTTATATTCACTTCCCAGCAATACAACAGTAATATTTGGACTGGAATGGCTACAATACATATAGAAATGCTAATTAAATGAACATTTGGGATGGTCTCTTAATTTTTTCTGCGGCTGTATAATTAAACAAGAGTTATTTGAATGACAGGTTGGAGAGGATAAAAGTAATCAAACAATATATAAACAGTTGTGGCCTAATGGTTAGAGAGTCGGACCCGTAACCAGAAGGTTGCCGGTTCGATTCTCAGTACCGGCAGGTAACAACTGACGTGTCCTTGAGCAAGGCACCTTACCCCCGTTTGCTCCCCGGGCGCTGCAGTGTTAGCTGCCCACTGCCCCGGTGTATGTGTGTTCACGACTTGAAGTGTGTGTGTTCACTATTCACTGGTTGGGTTAAATGCAGAGGTCACATTTCGGGTATGGGTCACCATATCTGACAAAAAAAAAAAAAAAAAAATAAGTCACTATGAATTGTGAAGGAAGGAATGAAATGACGGTGTGAGGTGGTGTGAGATATTAGGATTTGTAGTAAACCAAGGAAAATGTAAAGGAAGTGCAAGATATTACGTTTGTGCAAATATGGATATTTGTCTCTGGATATTGTGTGCCAGAGGCATATGCTGAGGTTGCGCAAATATTATGAGGATGTGAAAATGTTAACAGAAGAGTGCATGCAGGGGATCAAAATAGAAGCATTAAAATAGGTACTGCAGTGCAATACAAGTATGAGGCAGTGTACTGTATATCCTATGAAGCTTTCAGTGGGATACATATGGTGGACATAAGCGATTCTGAACAGTCGGGGCTAATTTAAATTTAAAATGCAAAAGCCAAACATTTCAATGTTTACTAATGCAAATTTTTGTTGAAAGACCAGTGGCATGACCAGGCAATACTTTGGTGTTAATACACTAGAGAGAATTTAAATAATGCAAAGATACAGTTTAAGGCGCCATTTTAAAGTAAATGTTTATTCAGCATTTCAGCTGCTCTGTGGAAGTGCATTAAAGTGAATGTGATTTTTAAAAATGACATTTAAGAATTCTAAATACAGACTGATAAACGCAGATGTTTACGTGCACCACTGCTGAAAATGATCATCAGACTCTCTTGATTACCATGAAAATGTGCCTCTCCAATATAACTTTCTACTGGAAATGGATGACATAAGCATCTGTTTTACTGCAGTCCAGCCCCTTCCTCTCACTTTGAGCTGCCCTTTCTCCTCACGTCCCTGAGGGGAACGTGCCACTCTCCCAATGACTTCAATTAAACACGCTGCAGTAAAACTGTTCTCTCTCTCCACCTCTTTCACCACATTCTGCTCTTTTATATGTCTCCTCTGCCTTTTATTGTGCAGGTAGCTTAACAAGAGTCACGACTTTTCTAAAAACAAGAGAACAGATGCATTTTCTAGAAGAAGTATATATAGAGATAAAACACAAACAGAAATACACAAACGTGCATAAAGCTACTATATGACCTTACATGCAATACTATAGCATTTGCAGTGGTCAATATTAACTTTGTAGGTTGTAATCTTATCCCTTTACAGGTCTAAGTAGGATCGTCCACGCTGAGAACAAACATCATAAAACAAATTCCTTTACATAAATAAAACATATTTGTCTCCAGTCAAAGACACCTCACAGATGTACACCCACACAATGGACCTGGCATTAAAACTAGACAGACATGAACCAAAGACAACATTAACTGGCTCACCTCTGCGCTTCATGGCTGCTAATGGGATAATTGAGGGCCCTCACACCTTTAGGAAACACCACAGACTTAGTTCACACATTGTTGTCATTTCACTTAAGGTGCGAGACATGGGCCTCGCTGACGCCTCTGTATAAACTGAACGTACATCAGCATTACAAGGTTTACTTACACTGGCCGTTCACAAACAAATAACATTTACATGGGCAGCCGTTTCCACTGAGGTCATATTAACAGCAAATAATGTCTGTAAAGGCTCTCAAAGCAACTTCATACACAGAATCTCTGTCTATTAGAATCAGACGGTTAGTTGTCTCCGAATGTGGACCCTCACTATAACTTGAAGAACTCCTAAAGAAAACCCTCTATGGTTTGGAATTCTATATGTCCCACCGGGTTAGCAGACAATTTCCATTTATGTCACTCAGGTCAGTTCGTGTCAGTTACTGGCACATCCAGTCTATCAAGACTGCCCCCTTTTCTGCCCCGTCACAGAATGACAAGCGCAAACCAAAATCTTTGTGCGGTCACCGTTTTAAAGGTATGAACACCCAGACACTTGCCCAACTGGATTTGCTTGACTCGTGTCTCTCTTATTAAAAGTTTTAAAAAAAGCACTACATACACACAGGTGTGTCTGTCTTTGAGAGATATGCTAATGGCTACGTGATGTAATCTAACCACAATGGTTTCAAAGAAGTAGGCTATATCAAACACGCGTATGCAAGGTAAAACAAACAACTTTATTTGGTGAACAAAGACAAAACCACAGAACAAACACATGTTAGTCACCAGAGTCTGTACTGTACGACCAGGGTGGGAAACCAGAGCAAAGCTGAATGGAGAGTGTCCAGTCGCTCGGTCCATTCCCCAGAGTGGAACCCAAGATCGATTCCACCAATACAGACCCGTTTTCTCCACGCCAATGAGCTGCCCTCTTCTCAACCCGTTCTGTCCCCGGCCAGACTCATTTACATGATGTTATTGTTCGTCGTTCGCGACGTAATCTGATCGCTTCCACGGCACACACAAAACCGACGTGAGCCGCAGAGCCTGCATTCCATTGTACGGCCTTATTTCCCATGAACCACGGACAAAGGTGAGAGAAGGCGGCGAGGAGAGTGCAGGATCAACGTGAGAAAACAGGTGGTGCCAAACCCTGCTCTGTGTCTGAGGCTAGTGAACCCAAACCTGTAGCCCAGAACTATAGAGGGACAGCGCAGATCAAAGCTATGTATGGTATAGTGTTCTTTATATGTCGGCTTTGCATTGTGGGATCAAAATACAATGCGTGTCGTCTGGGATTGAGCTCAGCATCGAGTAAGTAAAGGCTCCTAACACTTCTTTGTTAATGTTTAACTGACGGCACTGTTGTTCACACCTCCAGCCTTCCTGCTCTTAATCAACTTCCACAACACACTCCACACATTCCAGACAAACGGTTAGTAACTGCGTGCGACGCTTCAATGCCCAACAGATCATTCCTCAGGAATGTAATGATGCTTATGGTAGAAAATTACAAAGGACTAAAGGTTTTGACTACTGTTTGTAGAAATAATATTTAGGGGTGTCAGTATACCGGTATTGTCGATAACAGTGATATTAAAAACCATGAATATTGATAACATATTAATTTTACAAATACACTGTAATAGTCTTGTAAATAATTCAGCACTTATTTACACTTTTAAAGAGTAAATAGCATCTGTTTATTAAGGGCCTACTTTGGTTTATGGAGTGTCCGACAACAGGTTTATGTACATACATGGTGTAAAAACACTATTATTTCGTAATAATAAGCCGTTTTTATTACCTTACTTCTTGACTGACTCTCAAATGATTCGTTCCGCGATTCATCGGTCTAATCCCCGCCTTTCCGCTAGTGTAGTCTGCTGTGATTGGTCAGATGGTCTAGTCTGCTGTGATTGGTTTAGCGCGTGTGTTCAAGTTTTCGTGGGCAGGCGGGACTATTTCTATGTACGCAGATAGACTGAGGATAAAGATTCGGACGGGTCATGACTCGTTCGCGTGATTCATAAATATTTCCAGAGCACTTACAATATAAATATGCTTGTAACCAAACCAAACGTTCTTGGACCCCACTGACTACCATAGTAGAAAAAATACTTTATAATTTTTTGTTCTGTTGAGCACAAAATTTGATATTTTGAAGAATGTAGGACAGCAAAAAGTTCTGGGGCACTTTTGACTGCCATTGTATTTTTCCTACTATGGTAGTCAATGGGGTCCAATAACTGTTTGTTACAAGCATTATTCCAAATATCTTTCTCTGTGTTCAACCAAACAAAGAAATTTATACAGATTTGGAACAACTAGAGAGTGAGTAATTTAATGACATAATTTTCATTTTTGGGTGAACTGTCCCTTTAAAAATTGCCAGCAGACAAAGTTGAGCTAGAGGATGCTGAGCAACCCACTGAAACTACAACAAGACTAACTTTTAAGACTCGAAGGAAAGTTTCCTTGAACAAAGCCCTGTTTCTCAATAGTGCAGACAGTTAAAAGTACTACAATGTCTTTCCACATTTATAGGCAGTGAGATGTAGTAATATGAGTGTTATAAAAAAGAAAGCAACTTTTGTACTGAGGTGTCATGGATATATACTGCCACTTCCGTCATGCTCGAGAATGTACATAGAGGACACATAGACATTTACACAAAGGTGTGTTTATGTCAGTGAGTTTTATTTATCACAAATAAAATGTTAAATTATAATATTTAAAGGGATTCCCAAGAATGAACAGAAAACAATATGATTGATAAAGCAATAGGACTCTGCAATGAGATGTTCTGTGGTTTCTCTGGCCCTTAATTTATACATACTACCAGATAAATATAAACTAACTATATATCATAATGCTTTCTATGACCTAAGGGTGGCAGTATTGGATCTACCCCAGAGAAAGTGTGAAACCACAAATTTCTCACAGTGACGATTTAGGAAGCTAAACCCATTTAGTGATCACATAAAATAATTTTTTACCTTACTATTAAAAATAAAATAAAATCACTGAATAAATCAAGCTGAAAGAAAAAGAGAAAACAGAAAGAAAGAAAGAAAGAAAGAAAGAAAGAAAGAAAGAAGAAATGAGAGAGAAAAAATAAATACTTAACTTGAACACATTTTGAAATATGAATTCACACATACAGTACTAATGCACAAAAAAAGTTGATATATTCACGACTGAGATTATGCCACAATGTTAGTGTGCTGCTATGCCACAGGTGCACGCCGGCTGGCACCGATGGGGTTAACAACAATGAAACCACTCAGATTGGAATAAAAGAAGCAGGAAAAGTTCCCACACTTTGGTTCTACTTTGTTTCTCTCTTTCTTTTCTTTCTTTTCTGAATAGTGCCAAGATAGGCTGATGTAAAGCCCAATAGCATGAATGAAATAAGGGGAAGAAAAAGGAGTAAATTGAACACACTTGACTTCTGTAACTCACCTGTTGGTAAAAGGTTTTGTTTTGTATTCATCAGGTGGGCAGGTTGCTGGCCCCTCCCTTAACTTCTGTGAGTTTCCCAGGTAAGGCCGCGTAAAGCCGTCATAGTAGAGTTAGAGGAAGAAAGAGAGAGAGGGAGAAAGAAGGGAGGAGAGTTCCCACCACCTTCGGCCGCTGTTCTCACAGGAGCCGATTGGCCAGATCTTGCCTCATCGCTGAAACCTGACCTCCCGAGCAATGCAAGCAGGTGTCTGCAACCCGGAGACAAGAGCTGCGACACACATGTATAGATGGTGAGGTGGGAAAGTTAAAACAGGTTTCACTCTATATTGTTCGCTGTGTCACTTTAAAAAAACACTAAATGATCCTGTAAATACCAGTCATAATGCCAATAAACCCAACATTATTACTTCCTTTGTGTGTGCTGTCAGATCTCATTGTGATGTTCAGTTATAACCTTTGTTATTTATGCATTCGGCAGCCGCTTTTATCCCTTTATCTAGAACAACTATACATTTAAAAAATGTGTTCGTTCCCACGGGTTGCTTGTGCCGTGCAGTTCTTTGAACTGTTACGCAGGCATCAAACATTGCCATGTATTCATTAACCAGCCTAATGTAGAAACTATTTTTTAGATGCTATTGAAACTCAACTTGGAGCCCTGAGCTACATATCTGCCCCGGGCGGCAGCAGCAAGGCATGCATCCTGCCCCGGGCCATCAGACACTGCAGGCTTCCTGCTTTGGGTTTCGATCAGACATGTTTCTCATGCTCGCACGTATGGAATTGCTTCCACTCGACGGCATAAAGTCGGCAACAAATATTTAACCATTTGAAGACTCCTTTGAACTGCAATACTCGGTTTTCTATAGCTATCATTGCAAGCTGCAGACTTTGATCTAAGGTGGCGGTCATCCGAAGCCCTCAGATGTGGTGACTATGACGTGTGCGCGATAATATGCATCAATCAATCTATCTGTCTGTCTATCTCTCGCTTTCCCACGCGTACAAACACTCGAGAGGGAGATGGATGGTGGGCACTCCCACTCACGCACCATGTGAGAGTGTTTACTGCAGTCTGAAGAGCTTTATCACCATTCACTGTCAGCTGCTGTGTCCCAACCACACCCATCTGACTGTACACCTCACACAAAACACAATATGGCGGGCTATTAACTAAATGACGGTGAGGAGAGCACGCTCGGCATTCGGCCCTGTAATAATAACTTCTTAATGTGACCTCAGCCGTGACACGGATGAAGTGCGTGAAAAATTGTGAAACGCATCAAAAAAGTGCAAACCCCTCGAGTTCGTCCCTGAATTATTGAATTATTTTGTGGCATAACTGATTTGCATGTATTGTATACTGCGTATTATGTGAATGTCATCTCAACAAAATGCTCAAAGGATTTTTAACATCCAGCCGCAGTGGGTATAAACACTCAGTCTTTGTATCCGAGTGTGGGCTGCATGCATTTACTGTACGCGTGTGTGCGTGTGCGATCGCCTGCGCCTCGGGCTTCCTCATCCGACTGTTAAAGTGTGTCAGTGTGAGAGGGAGGCGGCAGGCTCGCCGTACGCTGCTGGGAACGCGTGAGCGTGTGCTTATGGGTGTGCGTGTCTTTGCCTGTGTGTGCGCACACACCAGGCTCGCTGACGGGACTTGTCACTATCAGACCCACAAATCTCTGGCACCGGGTATGTTGACACTTTGCCCGAGGGGGAAGGAGCCGGCAGAGGTTGAGCAGAGCAGAGGTTTCCCACGGCTGAAGCTCGCCCGCCTCGGCCCTGCCTCTGCATTCCTCGGCTGCCAGCGCTCTGTAAATGTTTGGACAGCCTTGAACAAATAACACACCTTGAAAGGCACAAGTACAGGCTCTCATTCCCTTTCTTACTCTCGCTCGCTCGCACACTCCCGTCTCCCTCCTCTCCCCGGCTTGACGTTTCACCCTCTCCTGCCCACCTCCTGACCGCAGGCACGACGTCCCGTCTCTCTTAAAACCTGTCCGTCAAACATATGACATGTAAACACGAGTCCCATATACGGGGGTGAGCGTGGCTACACAAGCACTTAATCACAAACCCACTCCCACAAAAGCACTCGAAGAGCTTTATTCTCACATTTTAAAGAATGTTTCTATTGTGTAAAAATCACAAAGTGCTTGTGGAAATTTTTTAAAAAGGATGACAGGCAGGAGGGAATATCATGGTACATTTGTATCATTTTAATGGATCTATAGATCTATTAGTCATCATCCTGCTGTTTTGTGCAGGTTTTGTTTTCAGTGACAACACAGAACAACCAATAGAGCAACTCTACAGGACGTAAATAAGGGTCAATCCAAACTTACATGACTTAAGCACACTTTGCCCCTATGAGGAAAATGCAAAGCACTGACTAAAACAATCTGATAATTTGGAAGTAAAAAGAAAAGTGGGGTTAAAACAAAACTAAGCATGTTGCAGGTCATTGGTTAGGGGCAAGTGTGTGCCTTGCATGTGAAATTGATACGGGAAAAGAGCTGATAATTGAAAACTATTTATTCACTGTTTGTATGTTTGTTCTATGGAAAATGACTCGTCTTTAACACTGCATAAAGTTATTGCTTCATGAGAGAATGGAATTGAAGGGCAAATTTCAGGCAGCACTTTAAAGGGATAGTTCACCCCAAAATTATGTCATCACACAAGAGAAGATATTTTGAAGAATGTTGGTAACGAACAACAGCGCTACCCGTTCACTTCTATGGACATAAAACCAGTGAAAGTCAATGGGTACCGCCGTTGTTCGGCTACCAACATTCTTCAAAATATCTTCCTTTGTGTTCAACAGAAGTAAGGAAGTCATACAGGTTTGAAATGACATGAGGGTAAGTAAATGATGACATATGTTATTTTTGGGTGAACTATGCCTTTAAAAATGTAAGAAATAAGCATGAATAAAAATAAGTCATGACAGCATGTGTCTAAACATATTACAGAAGTGTGAGAAAAAATTTTAATTAGTTTAACTGTTATTTTTTTCAAAGTTTAATTAATATAAAATACATTTATAAAATTGCACATAAACAGTTTTCTAATGCTGTTAAAAATAAATTATTTAATTAAAAAAATTAACTTTGTCTACCTGGAAACTACTACTTTTAGATCTTGTGCTGTAAATCCATCTGTGTTCATTAAAAGTGCTTGATTTATAGATCAAATACATTTGATCATTTATTTGACATTTTTCTTTCATTTCGTCTGTAATCATTTCTTCATTTTTTATTCTGGTTAATGTTTAGGAGAAAAGGAAACGAAACTCCCAAACACACCCACGCGGGTTGATGTCGGATGGCAGCTGTGGAATTCTTTAAACTCCTCGCGCGCAGTAAATCTCACGTCACAGAGCGCGAGACGCATTAAACCAGTGCGGCTCTCTGGAAGCGTCCAGTCAAACGCAGCTCTGTTTTCACTGTCAGGAGGCCTCGGGCTGCATATTTCTGTAATTAGGCTTTTATTCTCAGCAGTTCTGCAGCTGTGCTGACATTTGGGTGTCGCCCCCCTGTTTCTCACGGTCATGCTGCCAATGCTGCTCGTCCGCTGGTCACCGGCCAAGACCGAGGTCTACGTGTCAGAAAAAAGGTGCTTTTTCAAAATATATTCCCGACAAGTGGAAGTTAACTGCGATGCCATGACGAGGTCAGTTCATGAAATAATCTCTTCGAGAGAGCGTACGAAGGTGAAACGTACACCGAGTTGCTTTATCGCAAACCTTTGGGGAATTACTAATAGTTAAACAGTCTAATTTGGCAACATTACAACATATACGTATCATAAACAACCCCTCCCCTTTAGATGCATGCTCACAGCGTTCCAAAAGGTCCCATTAACCCATCCCTATTGAGACTTGACTCATTAGAGTGTAATCGCTGGACTTTAGCTGAATGACCTTTTGTGTCTCCTGAGAGCCATTATGCACCAAAGCAGTATGTTGAAATGTATGTGCAGTGCTTAATAAAAGCACCATATGTTGCTACTTCGGGATCTGACAAGAGTTAAAAAGCACTGCTTCCAAAACAAGGCTCTTCATAGGCCAGTATGGGAATTTTCCATATCTTAAATTACATATAATATTGAATGTAATAGCATGCAATTATAAGGCAGTCTCAAAGTAAGACGGGGGTTGTGGGTACGAGACAAAGTGCAGTTTAAAGCAATGACTACAAATCTTGGATAAGACACACTGTACAGTCAGTGGAGAGGTCAGTAAGGTCGGGGTGTCCCCCTGTATCCGCCATCGCTCAGCTGTCTTCCCGGAAACCCCGGTCCAGCTGCTGCCCATTATGGCAGGAATGTATCCTTGGGTCAGATGCCAGGAGTGTGGAAGCATATTACTAATATGATGACCACCAGCCTGGGCCACTTGTGAGATATTAACATTTCACACACTAATCTTTCCCATGAACCCCATATCACCCCTCACCAACATAAGAACCACCCGGAGCAACTGCTGAACTCATCTCAAACTCCACCGGGGCATCTAGACAGATAACAGTAGGTGTCAACAAGTAGGATGTAGTATGGGGAGGGGAGACTATGTCATGTAATATTTCTGCATAGTTATAATGGAATTGTGTATAAAGCAGGCGATGCTGACCAGAAGCGGCCAAAAATACAACTCGCCAAGCGGCAAATGCACGTAGGAATTAGCTTTGGTGAGTATATAAAAAAGTTCTTTAAGACATGCCTGGCAACTTTAAAAGGAACCACAAGCTAATAAATGGTTTACATGAATTGGGAGTAATAACTATATATATATAAACTGTAGTCCTTATGATGATTTACATCAAGACATTCAAATTGTCTGCAAAAGGAAAAAAATCATCTAACTACTTTTACATCAGATGTTTATCTAGTAAAGTTTATTCTAGTTAGTAGTGAATTAACTATTTCTAGGTATTTGTTTAAGCAAAATGATCCTTTTTGTTTCATTCTATTTATTTGCATTTATTTGCAGTAAATTAAAAAGGGAAGAACTGTTCAAAATCACAAAAAAAGATGCAATAGTTTCAGATCTTGAATACAGCAAAGAAAAGTTTATATTCATGTTTAACCAACACAATACTAATGTTTTACATGTATTTTAGGATATTTAAAAATTATTATATAATTGAATATGCCTGATGTTTTTCACAACTTTCATGTGTCTTTGAATGAATGCAGATTTAATAATGACAGCAAAATTGTAATTTTGTTGGTAATATAACTTATACCAAAAACAATACCAATCAAAACAAAAGCTGATATAATATAGTCCCCTATGCAAAGAAATGTATAATGAATAGTTGGGCCCCATTTAAAGTACATTTTCAACTTTTTAGCAACAAACCAGGCCTATATGTATAACAAGATAAAAAACGTACTAACTATGCACAACAAGCACAGACCGATACACGCAGTTCCGCTTTAAACAATCTCCTCTATTGTACTCGGCCATAGAGCACCTGGGCAAGTGCATGTCGTCCGGCTTAATGATACATTAAACAAAAATTTAATCTAGTGGGTTCTTTAAATATTTTAAAGCTGCCTCCTAATTACGCCGAATGAAAAGCAAAAGCAAAACGCTCAGTGCGGTAATTGGGGCTCTTTTCTTTGATGGTTCTATAGATGCCATTGAATACAGAGACCAAACCAAACAAAACCCTGTGCTTTCACTGACCCAAAGCTTTCCCCTAATTACAGCAGCTTTGTACAATACAGCTGTGCAGCCCTTTACCTCAGGGTCGCATCTACAAACTCCCAAATGAGGAGTGCTTTAAAATGGCACAGGAAGGTAGTTTGCACACAGCCAACTATGAGAGATGACCTGATTAAGCAGAGCGGTTAATATCTGAACAAGGCCTTTCTCTGGATCACAAATAAGAAACAGGTTTTGCTTGTGCAATAAACAAGGCTACAAAATAGTTCACTTCCAGTTGATTGCAAAGCATGTTACTCTACAAAAGTCAAGGTCTATGGGGTAAAAAAAATGTGGGATTGACTCCAGGGAAAGAGGGCTTGCATATTCACACTTGCTCCACGGGCCACATCGCAGACATGTGCCAGAATGATGTTTCAGCCTCACAGGCGACTGAACAGACAGAACACATTATTCTGCCGGGACTTGGCAGTGTGTATCCCTGCCACATCTTTGACAGTGATGATAAAACTGGGCAAAACGTTCAGAGTAAAACGTTTTATCATTTAACAGTTTTAAATTAGTATTATAAATTAGTATTGCCCACATCTTCATGAGGATGCCACTTCCTTCAGAAAAGAGGAAATAGTCTGATGCAATGACAACTGATGAGAAATCACTTATTTCACCTGATCAAATGAGATCTGATAAGAAAAATACCTATTAATTCATGCTGAAAACATATTTATATGCTATTAACACCCGTTCCAGCTCTGCTTCTGTAAAGCATTGCGCTAGCAGCAGGTCATGTGTTTTAAAATAGGTAACACTTTAAAAAAAAGTTGAATTTGTTAACATTAGTTGATGCATTAGCTAACAAAGTAACAATAAACAATAATTTCTCAATTAAAATAAAAAATTAACTAATATGAACAGTTTTTAATAAAAAAAAAGTAGTAATGCAAAGTGAACTATCTTGAATTGTATTGGCAATGGCATTAAACTTATTAAAGGCTGATAAACTTTTGCTTATTGTAGCGTTTACTAATGTCAATAAAAACAACCTTATTGTAAAGTGTTACTATAAAATGTATATCCTGACTGCACTTGTATAAAAGCATCTGCTAAATGCATAAATATAATACATATAGCCTAATACGTGCTTGTGCTCTCAGTGACTTTTTTTCTAATTTAAAATGGTTTACACAAAGAAATCAATTTTTCACCAGCACATGACCACAATGGCATCAGTAACTGAAAAGATTTCCTTTTGCGCTATGCAATATCCATGCGGTGTCAGTGCAGGTCCAAGGCAAGTGGTAGTGCAATAAATGCATCTTTAAAGTTGAGATTAACTTACTAGCTACGAGTAAAGGCTGAAATACACTACACGACTTTAAAAATCTAAACAGATTTAAAAATCATACACTTGCAGACTTTTTGAACTTTTGCATAGAAAACAATACGTGATAAAATCGGCAGACTGGCGCAGACTTTCTACAACAACTCCAGACTGAAAATCTGGGCAAAAATCGGAGCAAAAGTCTTGTAGTGTATTTCAGCCTTAAGAAGCTTTAAGCAGATTCAGTTATTACGCACGCATTTACAATGTATTGTACCCTCAAGCAAACACAAGCATGCTCATTCACCCACACATGCAAACTCTTGCACGCTCTCTCAGAGAACACAGGGCAGCCGCACGTGCATCGGCCGAACAGTCTCTCTGAATAGTGCAGCTCTGTTGAAAAGCATTTGCAGGCAGAGAAGTGGAGCAAATGTGCTGGTGTGTGAAGCAGGCAGAGAGGCCTAGCTGAATGTGGCTCTGCCAAGCCGCTCTCTGAGGCCACGCACGGCCCCTTTCAGAGCGGACCCAATCGCCTCTAATCTCTGACCCCATCAATAAGATGTATTCAGACTCCATCAAACAGCCGAGCTGCTGTGCAGGCGGGCAGAAACCGCTGGGGGAGAACCATGGGAAACACTCCTTTAATTGTCCCTCGACCTTTTTAAAGAATATTAAGCTGCATTAGTTGTCTATGAGCCTTTCTTTCCTGGCCTTTCTTTTGGAGAGGGCTACAGCAGCCCACTCAGCCAACAGGCCATTAAACGTGACAGGTCTTTGTGGAGAGAGGGGAAACACACGGCAGTGATGAGGCTGGGCCGCTGTGCACGAGGAGGGCACCGAGAGGCTCTGGTTTACATCAATACTCTCAGCCCACACTGAGAACTCCATATCTACAATGAATAATTCTCTGTCTGCTATATAGACTCAAGCTCTGCTGCTGCCGACAGCGCTGCGCTTCTACACGTTTCCCACATGAGACACTAAAGAGCGTAATTGCAGTATAATGGTTACATTTCCCAGTGACATTTTCCATGGCGAGAGTTAGTGTCATTACCAGTATGGCGAGGAACATGCACCCCACTGGCGTGAGACAGGAGTGTTTTAGAGAGGAATGGGATTAGGACATTTTGAGAAGTTGCAGCGTATGATATAACCTGTGGAATGCAGAGCTTATGATCTGATGTGAGAACTTTGGGGGGGGGAATTTGCTCTAAATGTAAATTGGGAAATAGTAGAACTTACAGAATTAAAGGAATAGTTCACCTATATATTCTGTCTAGAAAATTGTCTCACATTTATGAAAATGTATATAAACATAAATAAACGTTACTGCGCATGCACGCTTTTGTGCAAACTTTATTTCTGGTAAACATCCACAAAGAATAGAATCCCTGCAGATTATTTTTGATAAGAAGCAAAAGAAATAACAAGTTAAAACTATGTCTAGTCAGTATTTTTTTGGGTTATCAGTAGAAGTTACTTGGCTAAAAATGCGTCGAAGTAACACAACCCATTCAACAAATTGTTTATTTAATCGAATTAATGTACAATAAAATAGCATTATTGGCCACCAGTCTAACCGATCAACAAACACAAACCAGAAGTTAACTTTGGGCCGGGCGTATGCGTTCGATATCTATAAATATATCTTGCTTTACCCGGAATTACTTTCTATTTGTTTGGTACATTAAAAGAGTCATCTAGCAAAATGACAAAACGTTGCTTTTTCTCTATACAATAGAAACAAATGGTGACCACAGCTGTCCCTGGTCTTCATTCACTTTCATTGTATAGAAAAAAACAACTTGGAAATTATATTACATACAGAAAGAAAGTCACATGACAAGTCAAACATTACAGAAATGATAACAGGCTGTTAATTTTTAGATGAACCATCCCTTTGATATTTTAATCTAAAATCTTCACAGGCAAAATTATTCTCCACATACTTCTGAATGAAACCAGCTCAAATCATGTGTACTTTTTCTTTTTAATGCACCATATTGTACATTTCTAGGTGATGACGAAAGCATGATTTAATTCCAAAGATCCGCCAGCTCGTGGCCAGATGCACCTGACAAGACATTTTAAAGGTTAAACTGATGTTTTGCAACCTTGCTTAAAACGGGGGAAATCGTTATTGTGAGCTTAAACCACCCCATGAATAGCTGCATTCTGAGTAAATTATGCATCACCTCCTTTTCACGTGTGGTGTGTTAAAAAGCTTGCCTTGACCTTGTGACACAGAGCATAGAAATTCAACATAAAGCTCTTATAGAATCCAAAAATGGCATATGTTCCATTGAATAGAGGGTCCATTAATCAACAACCATTAAGCTCTAAATAGGCAGATTCTAAGGGGGGGGGGGGACATAGCAAGACTATACTGTAGTGTCTTCTCCTTATCGTATTTATGTGATTCTAGAATAAAAAGCGAGATTCATTACCGTCATGCTTGAAGTGACATCCTATAGACAGGATGAGCAGCCGAATGATGCTAGTGATACACAGAAGCAGGGAGGGGTCGAGTGAGAGTCTTTGGTAAGGTTGGGTGGGGCGCTATTTTAGCAGCAATACAAAGGCGTTGCTGTGCAATCAGCTCTGTGTAAAATTGGTGCTCTGTGCGGGACACAATGGAGCACAAAGGCAGGGGGCTGGTGGCCCAGTCGGGAGCGCAAGCGCACAGCTGTGAACAGAGCCTGCACAGCCCCGCTCAATATGGGCCCTCATCACATCTGTAGTGGTCCGGCTGCAGCTTCCGCCGGTACGCCTCACAATGAGAGCCCTCAGCATATCCTTTGTTGTGACTTTCAAGGCCTTTTTGGGCAAAATCTTAAATATTTCATTAGGCCCCCTTCACCCACTCCCATTCTTTAGGTCTATAATGAAGCGCAGAACTGCGCTTTACCCTGAAATCTATTCCCCGGAGGGTCAACAAAAGATCCCTCCAAATCTGTTTGAGCTCTGATGGAATCCTGTTGCTCCTCAAACACGGCAATGTTTAAGTTTCAAACTGTGATAAAAGGAGCACAACTTACTTTCAACTCTGTTATCTGCACCTCACATCATCTGTCCTTCATCTGAATATGTATGCGTGTTTCAATCCAATCTAGTCGGGATATTGGTGTAAAATTGGTATCGAGAACATTTCCAAGACTTCAGATTGAATTATTAAATTATTATTTATTTCCCTAAATATTTTAAATGGGCATGATGATGGGATATGAATAACATTCATCATGAGAAAGGATGTGTTTAACTAACGTAAAATTTGAAAAAAAAAATGAAAAAAAATAATAACAATAAATAATATATTATACCATAATACAATATATTAACCAACAAAAATAAAATGTTTGCCTTTCAACTAACACTTCTTATTTGTAATTAATGTAGTCGGGTCGATTGATTCTTAAATATATTTGTGATTTAAAAAAAGTAAATTACACAATTTTAATTGTGATAATTCAAATAAGCCACATGAAACTTTTTTAAATATTATTATTTATTATTTTTCATGCAGATACTCAGTTTATAAAGTGCGTTTGCTGATAACTATCACCTGAATTATCATCTTTGCTTTGCTCAATCACACTCAAGACTACATGCAGAAGATGATAAACCACTCCCATACAAATATTAAACACTTGTTAATAACTTTTGGCTCTGTGCCGCAAAGAGGTCTGTCAGCCTCGCTAAACAGCTCTGAAAAGGATTTGCCTTTATGTGAGGTCTTAAACTACCGTGCTGATTTGGCAGATAACAATGACTTGGCTTTTGTCAGGGTTGAGGGGGCCTTGATTTATCCAACACTTTAAGCAGCCCTAATGAATAATTCAATGTTATCATTCAACTTACCGCTCAGTTATTATGTTTTGACTCTTTTTTCACACGTGAGGGAACCGGCTGGACGGGGGGCATCGTGCGGGGGCATCTAGGGGGAAATAATGCACAGCATGGGACAAAACAAGAAAGGCCCCGGCGCAGGACTCTGCCTGTCAGCTTGATAAATATAATGTGTCACCAATTAAAAACTCATTGCCATTCTCTAATTCAGCCAGCGCCTTGTTAACCGCTGCCTGGCAGGGAGGCTCCCACTCGGCCCCCGGCCCCTGCTACCAGCACCCTCCATAATAGAGGGCCTGCTTTTCCCATCCTTTAAAACCACATCCCCTTTCCATTGGCATGTAAATAAGACATTCATTCAGCACCACTTTTCCATCCAAGGCAAAAAAAATGACCATCAATGTCTTTGATTCAAATCTTTTTTTCTCCGGAAAACAAAGAATTCTATAGTTTCGGATTTTTTTACGCCTCGAAAAAACTTTTCTTGCCTTTCTTTTAGGGCATTCTCATGGTAATGGTGTTGACACAACTTTGGGCAGCGCGGGTATACAACGCATATGAACCCTAGCAGGAGTCCATTACAGAAATGCCATTTAGCAAGCTGTTTCTGTGAGAAAGTCAAACGTTTAAGAGGGTTTTTTTAAAGGCGACTGAGAATCAGTGCTTCACGGGAACAGCGGGAGGGCTTTTCGGAGAGTTTAACTGAAACTAAAGGCTGTCCAGGTCTGATGTTTGCTAACCGGAGTCAAAAGTGTCGGAATGCATGAGAATGTGGTTCATTCTGAAATGGTGTGTAAGGTTTTGTCTCTGAGAACTTCTGCGCTCGCCCGCCCGTTCCTTTTATCTCTTGGCGTTCGTTCAGCATTTACTCACTCTGTTTAAGTGTTAGTTGTTTGTTTGTTTATACAATCATGCCATATGGCGTCCAACTTACAAATCCAAGCAGAAAGGTTAAAGGTCAGAGGACTAATCAGAGATGCGTCAAAAGTCAACGAGATGTCAATGTGTTGAAAAAAATGTGTTGAGTATGCTTTTCTGCAACACATAGATAATATATATCACTACTGTCCTTCTGGAACCTTGTATCTCCATATTCTGTGACCATACGTCATAATTATTAGGCAACCTTTATGTTTGTCCCTGAGTTTTGCAAATATCTAACCAATAAAAAGTATAAAAAGTTGTCAACTTTGACAACACAGTATATTATCATTCAAAACAGAGACATCCTTTCATTTTTTGTTTGTTTTAACTAAGTTGAAATTATTGTTTGTCGCAACAATATGTCAGATGCTGTCGAAACACCTCTATTTGTATTCCACCCAGAATATTCCTTTAATACATACAAGCAAAAGTATTACAAACCTAAAATATGAAACACTGCATACAGCATCTGAACACCAACAGTGTGTTCTCCAACAGTCCCTGCTCTCTATTGATGCTCCTTCAAAGACACTTAAAGATTACGTGCCGCTGGTTTTCACATCCGCTCTTAATCGCCGTGGCCCCTGGCATGCAAAGATGAGGGGCCAGCTGTGTCTGTGCCACAGACTAGAGAGTGAGAAACCGGAGAGAAAGAAAAAGAGAGAAAATACATCGCACACCCAGTCGCCAGGCCTAAAATATAATGCCTGCTTGTGTCTTTTTGTCAAGCGTCTCCCATACACTCGTACAGGAATGCGAAATATTCCATTTAAACGGGTCTAAATAAGTGTTTTCAGCATATCAAAGACAGTCTGCGAGAAGCATTGAATTAAGAAGAGCGTTTCCCCCCAAATCAAGCCCACCCACCCCACCTAAACCACCTCCCGCCCCACCAGCAGCACTGCTCAAAGCCTACGCTCATTACTACTGTCACATCGCCAGTGGAGAGGCTTGGCACCGTCTCGTGTACTTAATTGAATTAGACATACCCGCTTGTTTAGGCATTGTGCGATGGCATGAGAATCCCGCAGCCTTTTTCCATGATAAAACGAGAGGCCTCAGCAACACTTGTCTGCAGATCTAAGCGTCCCGACATCGTAATACTGAAGAGCCCGAGGAAAGGTGGCAAAAGGAGAAGATACACAGAAGCATCTTTTTATAACCTGGAGTGGTGCCCGCCCAAAGAGTCTTGATCACACAGCTATTAACATTAAACTAAGATAAGACCAAAACATCAGGCTTACACAAGTGACTGGGTCACCAGTAATTCCAATAATTATGTGTGGAGTTTCTTGGCAAAAGATTTATCCCATTGCTACATATTCTTCAAAGATCACCTAGTAGACAGATTTACAGATCAGAATTAAAACACGTTCATGTTCACTCAGTAATTGTTTGCATATGTCAAATGTGGCACTTCTAAACACATTTTTTCATTGACATTGAACAAGCCATGATTAACTTATTCTGCAAACAAAAATAAAACTGCATACTACACACTACTTTTCGGCAAGTCATGTGATGTCATGTCAACCCCCCAAAATTAAACAATGAGAGTGTATTTTAAACATTATTTAAAATGCATACTATAATACATTTCCTCACTCACATTGAGTTTAAAACAACTGAGTGCACCTTTAAACGGAAACCATTTTGGCTCTTTCACTTTTGTACTTCAAGTGGGGATTGACATTCAGAAAAAACACAAAAAATGATCACTACAGGATGACATCAGAAGCAACAGCTTCGCCCCATGACCCACATCTCTTAACCTAACTTTTAAAGACAACAGCCCACGCGCACTTTGGGATTTTAAAGTTTTGCTTTAAAATTCAGGGCAAAAGGGAGAGAAAGAGACTGAGCAAAAAAGGACAGAAAGGGAGAGAAAGAGGCACCTAATGTGATTGCCCTCTGCATTTATCCGGCGAGCTTTGAAGAGAGCTAAGATGGGATGGCTCTGTGCTGTCACTACATAATGCCACCTCACTAACCTTGGGGGTCAGGCCCAGACTAACACCGTAACCCTGGGCCCTGATCCGCCTCCAGCCCCTTTAGTGGTGCACCCAGCTGTCAATAATGCAGCCCAAACTTTATTCAATTCGAGATCACTGAACGTGAAAGGATAATCTCTGAATAATTGGAGCCTATGGACCCTGGAGAATCTTATGCCTTTTCTTAACTTTCCCTCAATACCCCTGACTTATTTTCCGAGAGGACACCCTTGTTACCCTCAATGAACAACCAGATGGGCAATTATAATTTTGCAATAATTGTTGAGAGGGTTTTTTTCACCGGCTGTGGCGGGTTGTCATTCAGGCTAAGAGGCAGTAAACATAGCATCTTCTGTGCCACCAGCACTCCGTCTTGCACTACAAGCGAGAGAAAAGCGAACACCAGACATGCAGACGGTCTACCGTCCAAAGCCATTGCTCTTTCCGCTCTATGCCACTTTTCACATGAATAAAACGCAGACACAATTAAATGACTGAGACTGTCACATTCCTACACATTAGCATTGAAGAGTCGCAGCATTCCTGAGATGTTTCTCATTATGACCTATGGACTGTAGAGCTTTTGAAATGTCACAGACAATGCGTGACATTTTGATGAAGAGTTCTTCGCAAACATCTAATCGCAATAAATCTTCATTTTGCCCTCTGGGAAGCAATCTGTCACAGAGATGATTTATAACAACGCAAAACACTCCAAAGTCAGTCGACGATGGTCATAATGTTATCGTAATGGGGTTGCATTCACCGCAGCCATAATAGAAATTGTGTTAAACAATATCTCACTGAGACGCAACGTCACATTTATCAACACGGAGAAGACAACAGGCGCAACAAAAAAGTCGAGGAAAAACAAACAAACAAATCCATCTATGATCGAGTGAAGCGTTGAAAACACACTTGTGAGAAAACACAATAACTCAGTTTACCCTTGAAATATGACCTTTTCATCAATTGAGTCGAACGGAGAGCCTGAATGGGCAAAACAGAGGGACCGAGCGGCCCCCAGATTCTCCTTACCGCTGTGCTTTACATGTTTGTCTCTCCACTGTATGGATGGTTCCCTCGCGGAAGGCCCGGACACACTGGGAGGGCTTATGATGAAGACAATAAGAGATGAAAATTAGCATTGCTGGTGCTGCTTCTGTAATCATTCATCACACTGTCAGATAAGCATCTCTCCCTGCTAAAAAAAAAACAATACACATTCTAATGGTTTCCAACAAACAACATTAAAACCAATACAAAAATCCTTTATGTAGTGTGTTGGGCCTTTCAGTAGGGTGTTCTGTTGGTTCCCATCTGCCAGATAACATCCCACCAAAAGAAACCAACACATTAGTAGACCCACAGAGACATAATTTTCATTATTACAAATTCCTTGATGGTTTCTATGTTTGTTTGTGTTTTTTAGCGAGGCTATCTGGGACAGGAGGACTGAGGAAAAGGAATCCATCCATTGAGGTGCACGTAACGCAACCATGTAACTGTGGACTTCACAAAAATCACCTTAGAAAAATGTTTTTAGTAGGCTACACAGTCGTACGTAACGTTACAAATAAACCTTCGACTATGTGCGCATGTCTGTAGGACAATCTGACAGGTAAAGTTACATGAATGATGATATGATTTATGTGGAGATTCATATGTTTGAAAGTATATACTTACCGTTATCAAGTGACCGTTACTGTTTAGCCGAAGCATAAACCGCTCCGAACGATTCAACATGTGAATCAACCTCTCGAATTATTAGCACTGAATCACGAATCTATTCAGACCATTAACGTGTTCAAATGAATCGACTCTAAACGTGATTCTGTCACGATTTTCTTATTTTAAACAGGTAGCATAGTTGTACTGCAAATTTCATGGCTAAACGTTAAAAAGAAAGTAATGGAAACATAAACAAAACTGCAGTATTATTATCGGAATATTGTAAGAATGGAAACTTGTTTTGAACTCTTAATACTGTTAAAAACAATAAAATATGCTAATTTATGTAAATTGGTTGAGAGCTATATCAGTTTAACTAATGCCAGCCTTAATGCTATCAATGCAATCTCATCACAGGACAAACTTTCTACTTTAATGACTTTATTGTTTGTAATAACAGGAGACAAGAGAAAGTGCATGTGACCCAAGACAAACAGACACACGGCCCATCATGCGCGAACAAGTTTCCCACCAACAAGTTAAGCAAAATATTTTCTTTGCTCAATCAGAGTGGCACATCACTTCCTGTTCTCGAGAAGGTATTAACAAGTGGCTGAAAACTGCCCGTTTTCCATGCCACAACTTCCTGACTGCCATTTAGCTTCTCAGAAACCAAATCCACAAAAAGGGGAAACAAAAAACAGAAAAGCTGCCCACTGTGAGAAGATCTCAGGGCCATCAGGGGATGTGAACAGTCTCTTTAGCAACAGCAGAGAAACAGCACACAGACGGCTGTAAAATAAGCCTGTTGTGTGAGGTAGAAAACCGGGCTTATTAGTGAGGCAGTGTTTAGGATTTATGGCTTGCTACAAAAGGGTAGACAAGAGTACTAGAAATCTGTCAAGTCTAACATCGACACAATGACACAAAATGTTGGATTTGTAAATAAAAAGTCTGTTTTGTTTTCTTATTAAAAAAACACTTTTTCTAGAAAAGACATTTTTCTACACTGTGCCTACATAGTAGTTTAAATGTGCCATTAACCTGGAAATACACAGGTATATGATTTAAAAAATGTAAAACAGTAAAAGGTTTAAAGTAAAATATTTAAGAATAATAAACAATTTGGTATTAGAATTTTGGACCCCTTTGTATATATGAAATTTAATCTGCTATCCATATCACTATTGTCCAAAACGTTCAGTCTTTGTTTTTTTTAATAGGCTAAACTATAATATTTGTTCTTATTTATAAAGCAGGCACGCATAAATGAAAGTACACAAAATAAATCAGTGAGAGTTTCCATATCTTGACATCTATGTGATGATCTAAATTATAATCTATAAATGACAAGTATTGAATGAAATGGCTTGTTTCCTCTACTAATCCTCTTTAATTACCCTGTTAGTGTGAAAGCTCGTGTGGACAGACTACTTAAGTGGCTAGATATTATAAATCAATGACGGTTTGTTATTCTGTTCATTTAAACAAAGGCGGGACGCATAAAAAGCCATTAAAATGACACGTGAATTGGCAAACAAAGTGTTTAATTTGTGTCTGCCCTGCGGAGGAGGCTGTGAAACAGTGACGTTGGGGCAAAAGAAATTTACATCTGATTTGAGTTTAATGGGGCGTAGCGGGCCTACCGCCTGGTCTCCATAGAAACCAATCTTTTCTCAAGATTTTCAACAGGCCAAAATGTTCCCTTTTTTGTGCATTTCAAATGTGTCATGTGATCCAAATGGGGCCGGAGCTTGTATGTATCAATTTGTTTCTGTTGCAGGGCCTGCAATAGACCAGCAATGAATATATGGGCTATTGAGTCAAGTCACACAATGGCCACAGCTGATGCGGTTGCCACAGAGACACGCCCACACAAAGGCCAGGAATGATGACATATGGTCCCAACCTGCCTGGTCAGAAGACCCCCAATAGCCCTGACTGCATTGGCTGACAAAACCCTTGAGCTGGCCATTTATCTGTGCCTACTCATTTCATGCTAAAATAAACTTTTTATAAAGTAAAACACAGCCCCCAAAGCCAGCATGGAAAGTAAAAGAATTCATCATTAAGTGATTAACAAAGGACTCTTTACCACCTGCTCCTACATTTATACGGACATTACGCACAGCTTGTCCCCTATATGAGCATAAACAACAGCAAATTGTGCGTTCCCTGTTTACACTAAATAAATGTTATTATAGTGACAATATATATTACATTATATACGACTCATTGTTTGAAACTATGGCGAAGCATGACAAAATTGTTCACTGTCTGCAGCTATAATGAACTTCTTAAATTCCTAAAACATGTCTTGATTCCTGAAACATATGTTTTGTTTGTGTCGAATGCAACTTTGGTGCAGCTGCAGTTATGCTGGTCTTCTCCAAGGAATGATGAGACAATTGCTAAGAGACCATTAAATGTTGTAGGTGCCAAGCATCTAAATTCTTTGGATGGTTTGAGTGGAACAGTTTACCCCCTAGAGATTTGGTGAAACCTAATACTTTAGTCAGATGGATGGTCAGCCTGCTCATGCATAGAAAAATAGACAACAATTAAACTGCAATAAATGTCAGTTATGGATATGGTTAGCCAATATCCAGACTAATAATGAACATAATAATCGTTGATATATTATTGCTTTTCCTCCCAAAACACTGTTAGTTGAGCAAATCATTTAATTGTATTTATTTACATGTACTGTATGTGCATCTGTTGATTCCTACAAGAAAAACATTTGTTGCTAAAGCATACATTTACATTAGACTTGATTGTTTTAATTATTATTTAATTATTTAATTATATATTGATTATTAAAGCAATAAGCCCCAAGAAGCAGTGGCTTACAAGTGCATTTTATAACAGTTAAGGGGTGTTGTTTGGCACGACGTGAAGAGCTTATTGCTTTTATAAAATGGTTATTTCATATGCATAACAAGGTTTCATTATATATTTTGAAGAATGTATGACAGAGAGCAAACAGTTTTGGGGTACTTTTGACTACCATTGTATTTTTCCTACTATGGTAGTCAATGGGGTCCAAGAACTGTTTGGTTACAAGCATTCGTCCAAATCTTTCTCTGTGTTCAACCAAACAACTAGAGAGAGAGTAATTCATGACAAACCTTTCATTTTGGGGTGAACTATCCCTTTAAGGACAACACACAAATTTTGTGTTAGTTTTGTGTTAACTTTAATGTGAACAGAAAATGTGTTAAAAATAACAGTAACACTTTACAATGAGGTGCTATTTAACAATTAGTTAATGCATTTGCTAAAATGAACTAACAATGAACAATACTAATACCTAATTTATTAATGTTATTTCATGTTAATTTTAGCATTTACTAATACATTATTAAAATCAAACACTGTCACTGTTAACATTAGTTAATGCACCATGAACTAACATGAATAAATGTATTGACATGAATAAATGTATTGTAACTAACATTAAAAAAGTTAAAAACTAAATTGATCATTGTTATCTAGCTAATGCAACAATTTTTTAACAATAACAATAACAAATAGCACCTTATTGTAAAGTGTTACCAAAATAACACATAATGTGTTAATAAATAACATAACACAAACAGTGTGTTAAAATTAACAAATTTATTTCAAGAGTGTATGTTGGCAGTTATAAATGGGGTATTTTATAATGGCTTAGAACCAGAATCAGAATCAAGGACCAGAACGTATTATTATTATTGATTATTAATATGCATTGATTTTCATAACTTCATTCTGTATCATATGTTTCTATTTTTATTTCTCCTTTCGGGAATAAGAAACATCTAAAGACTAAGTTGATACTTAAACAGTGAACAACCGGCGAGGTATGAAAGAGTAATAAAAGCACAAAGTTTTGTATATTTTTTCTGTATGAAACTCTGCTATAACCTTTCTGAAAAATGTTTTTACAAAAGCTACTTTATTATTTAAAAGCTATTTTATAAAAAAGTACTTGATAAGTACTTGACAAAGTTACTTTATCACTTTATCAAAAGTAACTTTAGAAAACAACCTGCAGTAACTTATCTATATGGTGTTGTATTTACCTTTTTCCACTCAATAGGAGGATATATACTACCTATTTAGCTATTTAGCAACCACTTACCTTAGACTTTTAAAGAGAGGAATTCATATAGTAAAGAGCTCACTTCTGGCATTAAGTTTAATTTGCATAATTAATCCTCTGAATTGGACAAGCAAATAAATGAGTGACAAGGTAACTGTGGTTGCTCGCTGACCTAGAGCTGAATGTGAAAATAACAATGCATGAATAAATTAGCTTCAAAGACAAACAGCAAAAAAGCTGATACAACCTAGAGTTATTGGAAAAACAAACGTATTTTGCTTTTTTTTGCACAGGTTCCTCAAGTAGAAACTTCAGAGAAAAAATCTGAAAGAAGAAAAGGAAAAAAAAAGAAAAAGCTTTGTGGGGAAGTGGCACTGATTCGCTGCTAACTGGATTTGCGGAGATAATCTGAGTTTGAATAAGACATCTCATGAGCTGTCCCTGTGGATTACTCATTGAGAGAACTAGATGATGTCATCACCGACTTTTGTCTCACGGGGGGCTGGGGAGTGAACACTGAATAGGGATAAGAACCCGCTTCTTAAACTCCACATGACACAATGGATAAAGAAATGATGCATATTTTACCATTTCATATATCTTAAATTCATTTTGCAATAATTTTTTATCTTACTTACTCATTTTATATATTTGTATATGTATAAATGTAGATTTGTGTATTTAGTATAAGTGAGTCCATGTATTTTATATAAGATGCTTAGATTCTCTCAGACGAACAGACTAATAGCAAGCAACAGGTCAACTTAAGTCAGCAAGTCAAAATTTCTGTCCCAGTGATTATATTTATTCTCTACACCTAAAGCCAAATCCAAAAGAGTAACAAATTCTAATGCAACAGACACACCAGAACGGAACACTTGAGGCGAGGGAGAATGGCTGGGGCTTATTCACGCACAGTCTTTATTGTCTGTCCCCAGGTGTTTCCTCCGGTAGACAGAAAGTCAACGTTTTTCTAGGTTCCATGGTGAGAAGCTGAAAGAGGGGTCTTCCAAGATGTTTTTTGCAGGCTCTTCATTCAGTAGAAATGACAAAGCTCTCTAAATATGTCTTGTTAACCCTGTTTCATCACTTTAGTTATCGGCAGCCCTGTCTACTGGATGGTTGCCTCCATTGACAGTTTCTCAATGGTCTTGGTCCTAGTCGACTCTCAACCAACCAAAAGGGTCAGAGACCCCAAAATGCCCCCACTGTCCTCCATCCATACACCCCACTGGGTGCAAACAGTCCCTCAGGAAATGACCCAATGCTACTGGCTGACAGTTTAGGTATTGACTTGTCATAAAATGTCATGAGAGACAATAGGCTGTTGAGTAACACAAAGTTTTTCACCTATTTACATATGGATGTGTGTAAACATGAAGAATAATTCAGAAACTGTTCTGGATTTACTGTCTGGTCTAAAAATATTTCAAAGGAAGTGTGACATTCCAAACTGATAGGCCCAGCAGTACAAAGGAGCATGCGAACAATAAACTTTCCCTAAATCGGAATCACTTCAGACATTATAGGAAGTAAGAGGCTGCAGAAGGCGGTTTCCCTTCGCTGTTGTGTCTAAGTATTTGGAATTGGCCATGGAAACGTGGAAGGCTGTGACAAGTGGTCACATCAAAAGAACGGGATGGTAAATGGGATTAACAGATAGTGGTGAGCTAGACGCATGTATATGAGCAAAGGTCTGATGTCAATAGATGGAAACCATAGATCCACTATGCAGGCAGGATTGGATACAGTCATGGAGACACCAGGGGGTGGGTGAATGTACTGGTTCACTTCCAAAACAGCACTTTGGAGGAAGTAATTTTGCATTCAAACCCAAGATTAAATAAGATAAGATACTGTGATTCACAGGCTTTTAAATTAACTGTACACTGATGGTGCATGAGATGGTTTTACTGAATGCGAGTGTCAAATGAGGAAAAGACGAAGTAATACCTTGGGTTTGACTGACAGCAGAACAAAAAAGCATTTGACCTGAGTGATTTGTCAATGGACAGAGATGGACACAAAGATGTATTGATTGGCTGGGGAGAATAGAGAGGACACAATGCAGCAGGGATGCAGAATAGGTAAAACAATCAATATGGTCGTTCTGGTCCAGGGATCCTCTTCAACAGCTCATACAGTGGAGCAGGAACCAATGAGAAGCGCACAAACATGGCGGAAACCCCGAACAGCATCTCATACTCTCGTACCCACATCTACTCCACACAGTGTCAAAACCACAGACGCAAACAATCACAAGAATTCAAAGAAAGCTATCGTTTCTGAAATCACACCGCTTCACTCTTCGGTTTGCTTTTTTGCTATGACTAATGCTGTATTTGTGCGTTATGCATTCGTGGGTATAGAACCTGACTGAATGCATCATTAATATGTTGTCAAACTATGCTTTTTGTGAGGTGTTGGTGCATGTTGTAAAATGTTAATTGTAAAGGAAATTAAAGCAATAGTTTATCAAATGTTCTGACACCATTTAGTCACAGCATGTTGTTTTTTATAGAAGGAATGGAATAATGCCACTTTTTCCATACAGTGTGGGTTATTGGTGACAAGCTTTTGAATAGCATTTTGCATAACGTGTTTTTTTTTATTATGGAAGAAAATAGTAGGTTTGGAAGGCCATAAGGGTGAAAAATGAAATGGTTTTAATTTTTGTGGGAACCTTTAAGTCTCCTCTGTGCTTATTTTAAATTATGCATACATTTCTAAATTCTAAAATAAAAGATTGCTGGGCAGATGTCTTTATGAATGGGTGTAGGTATGTTTGTTTTGGTTAATCTTGTTTGATTACGTTTGTCATTGGTTTGTTCAGCGATATGTCCATCCTGACAGAATCCTGCACATGAACAGGTGAAGGCATACGGCTGATGACATGTTGACATTCATAATGACAAATCAATATTAGCTTTGTGATATGGAACTTTTAACACCAGCACTTTTTATGGTAGATACATAAAAGAATAGAATTTTGAGCTTCAAATGTGCTACCAATAAAATACAATTGTCGATTTAATAACTTAACGTTTCTTTAACAAATGAAGAAAAAAGAAAATGTACCTAGTATCAAATAAAAAAAGAAATGAGATACTTGAGAGCTGAACCAACATTTACTGGTAAGGATTAATTCACCAAGGAAACATGATGTGCGGCGTTTCACCCTGTATTGTGTGTGTGTGTGTGTGTGTGTGTGTGTGTGTGTGTGTGTGTGTGTGTGTGTGTGTGTGTGCCCAGCTGTGCTCTCATTTCGCCCTTCCATTCACTAAGTGCCTTTGTTTGGAGGGAGGCCATTCTCTTATTGACACTTGACTCGACTGTTTCATGCATGAGAATCAACACCATAAAATCACCAAGTGGAAGGCACACCGCTCTGCATTTACCATAAGAAGTGAAAGACAAATACGACGAGCAAACTTACCTTTCCACTGGAAGAAAAGAGAGGACAGAGATCAAAAAAGAGACAAACACTCATAACCGTGGCTGTCCCCATCCGGACCGGGACCTGTCACAGTCTGACTCGAGAGCTTTTAAAAGGGCAGATCCACATGAGGTTGCATGATAAAGAGAGGAAGAAAAACAATTTGATCTTTTGACAAGACAAGGGGAGGGAAAGTGCAGGACGTGAAATCTCCCAGGCACCTCTTCAAAAGCTGGTAACATCTGGTGAGAGGATTTGTCTTGTAGGTTCTTTTTGACTTTTCTTTGTCACACGCACCCTAGCAACCCTGTGCCCTGCTAGATACCAGGACATCCTGTACGAGAACAATGAGCCACACGACTGGATAAGTGGAAAGATTAGGCTGCCAATATTTCACATGAACACATTAATCCTACACAAATCCTAATGCTTATAGTTGTCTCTGCGTATCAAACAAAGTCCTTCATTCAAAATACCTCATGTTTATAAGAAAAGACAACTTGAAATGAAATACACAAAAATCTTGTACAGTGTTTTCCTCGATTCCATTACATTATCCATAAAACGTTAAAAATGTGTTTTAAACATTTCATTGTTTAATGTTTGATGTATTGTTCAAAGCTGTCTCTTGTTGTTTTGTTTTCAGGGTGTGCACATCACATCAGAAGTGAAGATTGTGTGTTTGACACACACACACACACACACACACACACACACACACACACACACACACACACACACACACACACACACACACACACATTCCCACAGATGGTTTGAAAGGACTGACATGAGTCAGAGCAGTTACTCTCAGGTGTCTATCTAGGGCATGTCTGGGCCTGTGGTGAGACAGCGGCTGATTCACTACCCATATAGGGGGTACATTTCCCACTCCTACTGATACCCTTACCATGACCCTTAATATACAGTGCCAGCCTGGTAAAAACATGAGAACCGCATTTTCCCTTAAGCGACTAAAAGGATGTGAAAATGTACGGCAACATCCAAAACGTCCACAACTTTCGAAATAAGCCGAAACTAAACTGTGCCATTCATCGCAAAAGCAGAAATAGGACGAACATAAGAATTAAACTCCTTTGGTGTTCCACAGGGCACATAAATAAACGTTGCTCACTGCCTTTCCTGAAAGTCGGTTGCATTGAGGAGTTTGCCCAAATGTAGAGCTGTTACTGAGCTCAGAATACACGGGAAGTGGCATGCTGAGAAAACTGATTTCACTACCTCAGAACTGCATCCCACAGACTTCAGTACACTCAAAGCGAGAGAACCCACAGATCGTGCCCTCTGTTTGACTTTTCAGTTAACCACTTCGTTATTCATCTTTTCTTCTGCACGACTCTTATCTTGAACTAAATGCCACAGCTCAGAAGTATTTAGTTCTGTTAAAGGGATAGATTACCCAAAAATTCTGTCATCTGCAAAACTCACAAAAAGATATTTTGAGGACAACAGCGGTACCTATTGACTTCTATTGTATAGTCACAAAATCAATGCAAGTCAATGGGTACTGCCGTTGTTTGGTTACCAACAGTCTTAAAATTGATCTTCTATTGTGTTCTGCAGAAGAAAGTCATACAGGTTTAAAATTACAAGAGGGTGAGTAATAAATCCTGACAGAATTTTTATTTTTGGGTGAACTATCCCATTAAGTCTCCCCATTATGGACATGTAAAATTAGGAAAAGAACTTTAAATATAGCACAAACAAAATTTGTATTATTTGTTTAAAATTAACAAAATAATTGAATGTATTGTTCACTCTTTCTTCCCATTTCGATCTCTGCATTTCTCTAAACGTTCGTCTGTAATACAAGAACTTTACCTAAAATAGCACAACAGCTGACCGGTCAGATCCATATAAATAAAAGTTCCTCAGGATGAGTGAAAACATAAATAAAAAGTATGTCCAAATTTAAAGCCGGCCCTCTTCAAGGCCACCAAGGAGATGGGATTATAAATACTTGGAAGGACCTCCTGACTGTCAGGGGGTGGTCCTCACTTTCTCCTGTGGAATCTCTAGTATTCGCAAAGGCTTCATAGTCTGCCAAGATGTCGTGGCTTTTGAAACCATAGATTGTGCTGAAAAGCAAAACCTGGACTAAGAAATATATCCTGCAGACAAGTGACAAGGATCTGCGGACCTTGCGGCTCCTTGAGCTGTGATATCTGATAAGGGTCGGCAGTGCGTCCTTACGTGTCTCCTCTCCAGATCCTCCCTCCCCTACCGTGCAACACCTGCTACTAGGGAGATATGGCCTGTTTCGCTATTAATATCAGACTACGAACAGATCATGGCAATAAAAATATTTGTCATAAATTTTCTAAAATGAAATTTTGTAAGATACATTCAGGTTCTCTAGTCTGTACACAACTTAAAACAATAATGCAAAATGTAAAGTCTGTTTGTCAATTTGCATAAAGCATAAACCTTTGTTTAGGGTAAACATACAACGCCAACATTGTAAAGGCCAATTATTTAACAGCAGGTTCTTTTAACCCACCAAAAATGTGTTCATGATGTCACAATTCTTGTACGTTCTTGGATAATGAATTAAGTCTGTGCATTATTTTGCTGATGACGGTTATGGCTCCTTAGGCAACAGGTGCTAAAGTTGAACGAAGGAGTGTCGTCATCCTCCTCCGTTACCCCCACTTTTCTCCAGACGCTTCAGACGCCATTTTCAAGAACGCAGAGCATTTCTCACCTGTATTCGTAAATGAGTGACTTTAAACCGGAATAAATTTAGACAAGGTCATGTGTATACTAATGCGGTATTGATGACTAAAAAAGGGAAGAACGGCGTTATACATAAACATAAAACATATACAGATATAAAATGCACATGTGTAAAGAAAAACAAAAACTAATTTGTCTACGATGTCAGACAATCAGCTGACATTTTCACCACCATGACCCCAAGACCTGATCTGTTATCTGATAAAGATCTGTGAAGCACAAAACAAAGATGTTATGTTCCGCCTTGTGGTCAAAAAGAACACTACATTTGGTCACCACGAAGCTCATCATTGTGACCAACACTCATTGTACATATTTGTAGATATGTACAAATTATTTTAATAGCAGGGTTTGAACTAAACTCAAAGATGACAAATGAATCATCAGCCTGTTGCATTGGTGAAAATATTGTATTGGAAACTTGAAAACTCCATGAGAAAATCATTTTCATTTTTTTGTCATTTACTAAATATGAAGATTTCAATATAAATACGTCTCAAAAGAGCTCAAAACTAATTGTCCTAAAACCACAAAAGGAAATTGGTTCGTTTCTTTAAAGAACTAAGCATTTTAGCCCGAGAGGAACACATGCGTCCTAAGATGATTGCGGTTAATATGAAGTCAAAAGCTAATCTTCAACTCTCAAATATAAGTGGAGAGGCCTACGTGCTCTCTCGCTGTGTTTGTGTATACATGTGTGTGTGAGTTGGCAAGTGGCTCTTGTAATTATTATACTCTGGCATAAAACTCGCATTTTGGCGGCCACGCGTGCGCGCCTCTTCACCTCCAAAGAGGCTGTGCGGCCAATGCACGACCCGGCCTGCCAGCGGGGATTTACGGATTGGCGCTCTGCCCGGCCGCAGGCAGTCTAGTTCGCTCGGTTCTCACGACCTCAGCACCACAACGGCATCTCTGAACTATTAACTCAGACACGCAGGCAGTGAGAGAAGCCACGGAGCCCACACACTGCCAACTAGTGTTTCAGCAATGCACATGTGCAAAAACAAGCTTTTCTGTGCGATTTAGATTAGCCCCGAGGGGTTTTGAAGAATCTCTTGTTCCACATCAGGGTGATGATCAGACCAAGAATGAATTAAGTCAATCGTGTGGGGCATTTAAAAGCCTGGTATATATAGGTTATTTAAAAACAGCATTATAACATTCAATAAAATTATTGTAGGCCTATTTAAAAAAATATATTAAAATTACGTGGTGATGAACTCACAATAAATGACTTTCAAAAACCGCACGTAGCCTACATCTCAGCATTACTGAGTTTAACGTGATGGAATGAGTTGTTAAGTGGGAAGCCCCAGGCTGCCGGTCACTAGGGTATGTAACCTAATCCGAAAACGAAGAGGAGTGCTGACTGCAAGTGGCAGACACACGGCAAACGTCATGCCGACAGCCCGCGCAACACGTCTCTCAGTTCCGGAGCTCACGCGCAAGGGGAAGATAAGTTTACATCCAGGGATAACATAAACGAGCAGACTCTTCTGAGGGACACCCGCCCGTAAAAGTTGTCTGTAAAATATTATGAGGTTTAAAGCCTTAAGTTTGTGGTTTGAAATTGTGTAACCCATTAGTTTAGTCAGAAAAAGTGGCGCCAAAGCCACTCCACTCGCTATTCAGGTACAGCTATACAACTAAAAGCAACTGGTACACAAAAGGAGAAGAGGAGTCTTCCATATTCTCTTTTCATTGAGGCAATCTGTTAGTGACATTAACCCAAAGCGAATTTCTCAGGCCGATGAATGGGGGTTTAGGACTTCTTAAAGATCCCGCTGCATACAGGATGAGACCCTTTTCAGATGTTTAATTACCTTTTTGCAAAAGAAAAGAATAAAACCCCTCATTGCTTTTGTCATTTCAACCTGCGAAACTTTAGGATGATGCTCTTCCCGCCAGAACTAAAAACTATAAGAACAAACTTTGTGTTGCGGGAAATTTGAACCTTTAAAATAAAAAAGGTTTTCTGCGTATCAACCTAATGTGCAAACTAAGCATTTAATTTATTCTAAATTATCTTAAAATAAACAAAAACGTTTGTTCGAAGATACAAGTTAAATTTTACATATATTTTGTGTGCAAGCATACTGAATTACTCGCCAACAGTAAAACGTTTATTTAAAATACTTTAAAATTAATTGCGTTACTGATTTAGATTTTAAATTATATAGGCCTAGCTACAACATGGGATTGTATAGATGCATGTATAGTGCATATCTTAATATAAAAAAGTCTTGTAAACGAAATCATTTCGTTATTTTGATTTATTTAGCATCAAACATAAACACAAGAAAGCTTTGGCATGATACACTCTTTTACAAACTTTGTACAAAACTAAAATCTCTCATTTATAAACAATAAGTGTTATTCTGTTGAATGAACAGCATATTCATTAACAACATCCAAATTTTGGAATCAGCTAACAAACATTTGTGCCGTGTCCAACAGAAGGTTAACATAGTCCCTTAAAACGGAACTCAATATATTTCTTCATCATGAAAAGCAGTTTCAAAAGTTCGTATGTGTTGAGAAAGTCTACCAGGGTCGCCAAACTGGTTCATTGCATTCTGCTCCACTGACACCAACGGGACTGACGACTTGCGAAACGCCTGCGAAAGATGTCATTCCGTGGACAGGAGATGCAATCGTGGGTGCTGAGCTGGCCTGTAAGGGACTGGCGTTGACAGTAACTGGAACACCTGCATTTGCGTAGAGGGGAATGACTGGGGTGGTTGCAGATGCGAAAGCTGGGTTGGGGATAAGAAAAGCAAACTGTCCGTCAGTGGCTGGCACAAGCTGGAATCCTCCAAAGACTTTGGGTGACACTGCTTCTGAAGGACTGAGTTTGGATCCCATTGAGGCGCTGTTGATGGGCAAGGTAGAGGGAAGCTGCACGTGAAGAGGCTGAGCCAAATGTGCCTGTTGAGCTGGGGCAGGTTGCGGGTAGTTCATAGCCATCATCTGTCCCATACAACCAGAGAGGTGGTTGAGAAGACGCGATCTAACTTCTGTATTCACCCCCTCGCAGGTAGAGAGAAATCGAGTCACTTCGTTCATGCACTCGCTGAATCCTGCCCGATACTTGCTTAGGACGTTTGTGTCAGCTGACAGGGCCGCTGGAAAACGCAAAAGGAAACTTCATTAGATATGCGTATTCAGGAAAGACGTTTACTTTTACAAATGACGTTTGAAGATGTATTTATTTATTTATTGCGTGGACAAGTAACTTACCGGTCATCTGAACACGCTGCAAATTACGCAAGTGCTTGACTGTCATCTCAAGAATATCAGCTTTCTCCAATTTTGAATGTCTGGAGCTCTGTGAAGGATTAAGAATTTCGTTTTAAAACTCACATTGCTTAAACGTGTATTATTATATCAACGAACTGTCCCAGATGTTAATCTAAACTTACATCTTTCTTAAGAGCATCGAGAATGAGGGTCTTCAGCTGGCCAAGGCTTTCGTTAATTCTCGCTCTGCGGCGTTTCTCCATGATAGGCTTTGAAGACTGCAGATGTCAGAAAAAAAACACCCCACACAATTAGCATCATAAATATATCGCAAAGACGTGACAACCTCATTTTCAATTTGACACTTTTTAGCACATCATACAAAATGTACCTTTCTGTGCTCGCTGGCATTCTTTGGTTTATCCGGAGTATGAGATCCACTGGCAGGGGCACCAGCAATAGGGGACGCGGTCTGCTTCTCCATATTATCGGCTGGCATGATCAAACCCAAACCGTGTCCGGTAAATGCCCGAAAAGTGTTTATATTCCGTGTGTGGTCTTTAAAATCAGAGACAGGCTCTTAGGATTTAAAGCGTGACCGAGATGCGGAGCGGAGCCAAGATCTCGGGCCGGTCACAAGAGAGAGCGCAAGTCTCTCTTATCAGCTATATGACTTATAGTCGGCAGGCTGTCTTATGAGTACACGAGCGTGTGCGGCGTTGCGCTTCTGAGGGCAAATCGACTCTCCCACTGCCACACGCCAGCGGTATTTATAGATAGATCGCATGCTCCCAGTTCGTGTGAAACCCTCTCTGCATTCTTTCCCACACTCGCTTCAGCCAATAGGCGCGCGGACTCACCCATTGGGCGCGGGCAGACTGCTGATTGGACAACACCCCCGCGGGCTGTCAGTCACGCGCTGCTCAATCAGCCCTGGAGGGACAAACAACAAAGAGGCGAGTGCAGTCGGCCTGGCTGTGAAGTGATAAGGGGAATTGGGGGAATACTCCTGCTTCGCGCTACCAACTTTTTTCAACTTTGTGAGTGATGAATTTAGAGTGACCAACATTCCTGTACACTTCCAAACGACTTGGGACTTTGTTTTATGGCCAAATGATGTAAATAGCATTAACATGTATAGTTTTGTAAAAACGGAATAGCCTATCACACGCGTTGTTGTTATTATTATTATTAGCAATGTTTCTGTTATGAACAGTTCTTTTCCTCGGAACTTTGATGATATTATTTACACCTGAAATAATTTTCTCAAATTAAAGTATATCATCCGAAAAACTCTAGTTGCGCTTCAAAAGAAAAAACAGCTGTAGAGGCACGCGAGGCGGTTCAGAGCGGCACGCAGAGGACCAATAGAAAGCTGCCCGCTTTATGCAAATGAACCCGAGCGCCGTCTCATTGGCTGGGTGAACATCTTACGCGTCAATCAATCCAGCAGCGCAGGAGGCCGAGAGCGCGCGGGGGAGGTGTTGCTACATCTGTCCGCGTGCCAGCCAGTCTCCGCGCCCGCTCATTGCACCGGTCCGTCCCCTAAGCACGTGCCGTTTCTCAACTCGCTGGCTGCGGGCATTTAAGAGCAAGTTCCGTGGCTGCTTCTTTTATTGCTGCTAAATTATCAACTTAGTTCGCAGCGTTTCCTTTAACGGACTGCTTTAAACTTGCTCTTCTATTTATATTTTTCGATGGGTGACAAAAAGATTCAAACAATAAACAAATAATATTGTAGCCTACACATACATCGAATTGATATTTGAAGCACTGCTACTAAATAGCTAAAAAAATACACTTTTATCTTTTTTAGGTACGTAATTGAAATATGTGAAAAATGAACAAACTAAAAAAAAAAGATTTTTTTGAGAATTCCAGAATTTTTACAAGTTAAAAAAACGGATCAAATGTTGCATATGCTAGGCCTATATTATGTAATAAACTATGCATATATTATACAGTATGTACGGCATTACTAACATACATTTTTTGTATGTAGGCCTTTCAGCAAGAGAAAAGATAAATGTGCGAGAAGGTGTCAAAGGAATTTAATAAGTGTCGTGCGCCATCTCTCGGATATTTTGTCTGTAACGTGCTACACCATATTGGCCCACTAGACGGCATACAGCAGTATCGCTGTTAAACTGCAATTTAATATACTAAGAAATTCGGCTAATAATGCTTAAGATCAATACAAAGATTTTAACTCTTGTATTATTCATTTTGGACATCCAGCATAAAACATTCAGTGCAACAAAAACAAAAAACATTTTGAAAATAGCAAGTTACAAGTTTTCTGTGTTTTTAGAGTTCTGTGTTCTTGACTTGATACACAGTCTTGCAATTCAACTAAGAGTAAGAATAATTTTATTGAATAAAATATCCCTACTGATCTTTGTTAAAACAACACTTTAAAACAACGAGAAAAACAATACTCTTTTTAGAGTGTAACCAGATCTATAAAGTCTTAGTAGCAGAAACATGTCTTCTTGTTTTGTATCCACTAAGGAAAACAAATGAGAATTTATTAAGTCTTATGTTTAGCCACTTGTTGACTTTTGTTTGGGGATGTCTTGTGTTTCAGAGACTAGCTGGGGCATGCTGGAAGCCTATTTGCCCAGGATCCTGAGGTCTCAGGGGCCAGCTGTGCTCATTGGCACTATTTGCTCTGGGATTGAGAGATATTATGCAGCCTAAATCCCACTTTCTATACGTGTTATACCTCTATAATACCCCCTCTGCAGTGGTTCAGAAACAGATCAGAAGGAATTGATAATCACAAACCGACAAGAAACTGTCTATTTTTGTGGACAGTTTGACCACAAACGTTTTTATTTATGAATAGTTCGAAATTTCAATCAATTTTATAAACTCACATCAAACTATCTGGTCCTATACAAAACAACCAAATGCAAATTAATAATAAAATAAAAACACTGTTTATGATTAAAATAGTAATGAAAGCATTATTTATCTGTCAAACCATGGTTCACACAAAGATTAACTGTACAAACAGAATAGTAATGCTGACTACAAAACACTATTAGTTCAACATATAAGACATTGGTTGTGACTGTAGAGGTTTGGAAAAGACCAAGGATTGTAATGCATTGTAAACAGGCTTAACTCTAACAAGCACACTGTCTGAGATCAGAGCACGTTCAGTGGATTCTTTGCACTGAGGAAAAGTTCATTTGTTCTTGAGTTTCACTCCCTATCCAAATCTGAGCACAGAATGCAGAAAACACAGTCAATTATGTGTGCATTAGCTGCTGTTGTTTGGTCAATCCCCTTACACGCTCTTTGATCACACTCCATTCTGCTCTCAGGTTTCTGAAATTTGAATAATAGCCCTGAATATTGAATTGAATGATATATTGAATTCAGTATTTTCAAACATATTATGAGTGAAGAGTCAGAGCATAATGCATTTGAAGTAACTCTCTGAAATGAGTCTCTTTTAGAATCAGTTACAGTGACAATGAAATTTTTTACTGCTTTTCAAAATATTACAGAAATTTTAGTGTTTTAATAATAAGAACAATCTCCCTAAATACCGTATTACTGCTGTCCTTCTGAAACCTTGTATCTCCATATTTCATGATTTTTATTTTGTAAATCATTATTATTTGTCACCTTTTATGTGTGGGTTTTGCAAATATCTAACCAATAAAAGTATGAAAAGTTCTTGACAACACAGTATTTAATCAGTACTGGGTTTTTCCATTTCCTGAAGAATAGCAAATTTGGACATCTGAGGTTTTGGAAGGACGTGTGACGATATTCAACAGTCTCACTTGAGAATTCTTCTCTTGAAATTTAATCTATTGTTTCGTGTTGGCGGACACGAATTTCCCCATTTGTTCGTGTCAGTCAGCACGACATACAATCGAACATATTTTAATACGCGATACCTTTCATCAAATGTGTAAATATATTTGGACGCAATCTGATGTGAATTCATACCTATTTTACAAAGTGGCTCATTCGTGTGAATTCCAATTTCCTACAATCGTATTACTATGTTTTGTGCTGCATTATTTTGCTTTTATACATATGGTTTAGTTTCTGTACGCTTTTTGGCTGATAGGTTTAAGAACTGATTTTAAAGGTTTTTTAGCAGGTTAAATCCATTCCCAAATAAGGAAAAATATTGGCAAAAGTTGTAAAGAGCTTGTCTTGGCAGGAGAATCTTTGTTGCTCTGTTGCTAGGACTTTGTCTAAACTTAACGTTGTTGCATTAAAGTGCTGTAACACATTAATGTGTCAGCTTTATAATGTTTTATTTACTTTTATCTTTATTACTATCTCTGTGGGCAGTTTTCAAAACAACATGAATTTGTTAAAATATGAATGCTTTCTGCAGGAGTATTGCATGGGTGTTTACAAAAACTCCCCAAACTCCCAAAACTAAAACATTAGCACCATGTGATGTGGGAAAGTATAGCATTTTCAAACTTTTTCAATCTCATTGTTTTTGTCTTATACCTGCAAAAACCTTGGATCAATTGTGTTTGCTTTGCCTTTCAAACAGGTTGTTGTCATTTTACCATCTGTGGACCAGCATGTCTAATACAATGTGTTGCATTCACCAAAACTCTTTGGTTCTCTTAAAGCCAGTAAGAGCATCCCCCATCCCATAGCTTTTCGGACCAATTCATGGCTTTCTTCTCTTTTTTAAGAAGGCCGTTGATGAGGTTAGCCTAATCAGATTAAGTCAACTCACATTGGTCGGTATAGTTTGTTTTCCCTCAGAGAGCCTGCTGATATCTCCAAATACTTTTCCTTTATCTTCTCTCCGGGCACTTTTCATCGTGGCTTCCCCCCAAAAATCTTTTGAGAGCGACTTCCAATAGACTCTTTTATAACCCCCAGTTCCAGACTGATATAGGTTACTTGGAATGGGTCACTTCACTGCAATGCCAGAACCAAACGCTTTAAGAATGTGCAGTGACACATTTGATCATTCTTGCTGATGTCTGTGTAAACGGGAAGACTGGACAGATTGTGGAAACACAAAAAGCAAATTGAATTCGGAGAATTGCTGGAACCTTTAATTCGATTCTTAAATAAATGTTTAGACAAGGACGCCGACGCTAATGCAATGCACTCTCATTTTAAAACAATGACACGGGATCAAACTTTTCATGGCTGCTTGTAATTCGCTTCTGGACAAAACCAGGGAGATGTTCATTATTGATGCATTTAGTGAGGTTCATTGGAACTTACAACGGAAATGAATTCATTGAAAACAAAAAATGTAACATATAGGAACACTTTATAATTGTTTACACTTGAATGGATCTATCTTTCTTAGATTGCTTGTTTAAAAGACGATGTTTTCTAATGTCCATCATGAGTATAAAGTGTACCACGTCTCATCGAGTTATAGGAAAGTTTTACTATTTGAGGACATTTGTGATGAGCTCACTCCACCGTACCACACTTATAACAGAGCATGAAAGACTAGGCAAACCCTATTTTTCAGTTTAAGAACAATCTGAGATAAACGCCAGTATTACCCGTCACACCCAACAGAACATAATTATTCACTTTAACAAACTGTCATTTTAGCGCCATTAAACCAGCTCAAGAAGCTTATAATTATACTTCATCCCTGGATGCATCTTCTAAGTCTTGCTGTCCTCCGCCGCCGTGGCCATCCGAGCATACAGTAGACATCAATTAAGAACAGATCTTACCTGTGAGATCTCTGATGTGCTCAGCATCATTTGACTCCCTGTGCTAATAACAGCCTTTAGACACAATGAGTACAGAAGAGCCCTTTTCATATGGTTTTAAGAGACCTCCCTTCAGATAAGGCATGCTGCTTATATTGGGACTATAGGGACTCTCCTAGATCTTTTGGCCTGCCAATATAATTACATTATGAGGAATCGGCTGCGATTTTGGTCTCCCACACTAAAGAGTGACATATTGGTGCACGTCTTTTATTTGATGTCTTAAAACTGCAAACTTGTGTTGACAGATAAGACCATCGCCGAACAACGTGCCTGTGCTCTACAGACCCCCGCCCGTCCACCCCCCACCTCGTTCCGGCTGAAAATTCCTGGAGGACTCGGAGTGACGCAGTTAAAACAATACATCAAAGAGGATGGAAAAACAGCCGCAAAGTAATTATTTTCAAGGCAGGTGTGTGGTGTCGTGCACGGTTCTTCTGCTTCAATTCAAAACATCTGTATTGAAAGGGAAATATTATGTGAGCTTTTTACTGGTTTTAGTGTGCCTGAATTTCTATAATAGACATTGAAAAGTAAGAAAATGGCAAAACAAATTGTTATGGAGACCATAAAGCTTTGCTGTAAACTAATCAACAAAAAAGTGAATCAACTTTTATAGATGGTTTCATTAGATGTACATGCCTGGCCTCAAGCTTTAGTCTATATGTTTGTTGATTGGTCTGGTTAGTGGCTATTAATATAACTGTTTTTATTGTATTTATATTAATATTAATATTAATTAATATTAGTATTTTAATCGATCATAATTGAAATAATTGAATCATAATTTTTGGTATTATTACAATATTTATTGTATTAAATAAACAGTTTGTTGAATAGGTCGTGTAACTTTGTCGCATTTAAGTTTAGTCAAGTAACGGTTTCTCTACTGGTAACCAAAAGTAATACTGACTAGTCATACTTTTAACTTGCTAGCAAATGTCATTTACTTGTTATTTCTTTTGCTTGTTATCAGAAATAATCTGCAGGGACTCTCTCTATTCTTTGCGGATGTGTACCGGAAGCTAAGGGCCACAAAAGCGTGCATGCGCAGTAACGTTTGTTTATGTTGTTGCTTTGAAACAATGAAATCAGAAATCTGCAAAAAAAAGCCTTTAAATGTTCTTGTGCAGTAATGAAAAAAAATGTAACATGATTGTTCTACGCTTAAAATTGTATGTCAACCAGCCAAGCACTATTAATCCATGTAAGATTGTGTTGAATCCATTCTGTGTCTGACTAAACAAACCAACAAGTAAAACAAGTTTTTCACATGCTTTGGTTAATGCATTTGAAAGAGTTGAAAGCTGAAAATGAACCAGAAAAAAGAGCATTTGTCACCGCTTTAACATTCTGAATGCTATCATCAATCCTGCGATTTAAACCGAAATCTTGCATTGTCAACGAAACAAACGAAATTATTCAAATTCGGTTGGTTTTCTCTTGTGTTCAATCACGCACGTTTCTCTTACGAAATCAGCGCAAAATGGAACAATGTGTAGAATTCACAAAAACCAATATTGTTCAAAAGAAGCGTTTCCAGGTTTTTCGTCATTGATAACCATGCGAAAAGTGCCATTGATCTTTTTGTTCCGTTTGGTTGGTTGAAGAAAATGGTCTGCATTCTAGTTCTCGAGCCCATAAAACGACTCTCTTTGTCCAGGAGCAAAATCGATGCAAATTAATCTTTTATCTATTTCCCTGTGAATAATTAAACGTCTTTCTACTTTTGTCTGCGCCTACTTGCCAAAACAAAATCAAAAAGGTAGAGAATGTGGGCATTTATTAGCTGGCTGGAGGAATGAGTTGACCCTTCTCTCCTATGACAAAGAAGCCTTTATGGAGGCAGCACATTGTATGGAGTGAGTTTATTCCCTTTTGACTGACCAGCGCTGCGGGACACCCACCACGTGTTATCGGTGCCTCAGCCAAACCGGACTATTTACCCCCATGAAAGGCCTGCTAAACAAACCACGAAATCCACGACCCATTCTTATCTGGTGCTCTCTGGAACGAAATCACAGACAAGATAGCACTAGCTGCAGATTTGCACCATGTCATTCCATTGGAAATCCATTCCTTAGGAAATAAACTTCTGTGTTTGTATTACTGCGTTTTGACATTTGACATTTCACAGAACATTTCCTTAAAGTCTTTTATCTTATTTTGGGCCAAACAGTGTTGAGGAGATGGGTTGTGTTCCTCAAAACACCATGAAGCCACCAGATAAAATAAACTCATGTAAGATCAGAGCAACAAAGGCTCGGCTGGACAGAAGACACAAACACTCCCATTAGCTGTTTCATTCTCTTCTTTTAAGAGGCTTCAGAGCAGAGATCACTGCTGTAGTGTTTACAGTGGGAATACTGCAGGATTGTAAAGCCTGAGGGTGGGGGACAAAGGAGAAACAATCACCACTAGAGAATTTAAAGATGGCACATGTGCATGCCTTAAATCGAATTACCAGTAAGTTAAGCCCTTACGCTGACACATCATCTTCAACCCAACAGCCTCCACACATCACACACAAACACAATCCCTGCATCTGTGCCAAGATCTTTTGTAAATACTTTACAGTAAGCATGCCAATCTTAATAAACTCTCCATCTCAAGCCCTCTGCAAGTGACCCTGCACCCCTCGGACTCTGGCCCCTCCTGCCCGGGGTAGCTGCAGCCGAGCTGGGGCCTTGGCTCATTAGTGTGCCCACCTGGAGGCTAGCAAGCAGCCTACGGTGACAAGACCCTTGATCTGTGGGCTATGAGCAACATTGTGACACAAGGTCCGATTGGAGCCAACAGACCATCCCAGACAACGCGACAACACAGCACTGTGGGATAAAGAGACGCCTCCTCAACTACACGGTGGAGCTCCACCCAATTACTTTAATTATCACTGTGGCTCACTTATGGGCGTTTTTTCTCTCACATTCTTCAAGGCTTTGGGATAAACTCGTAATGAAGATTCAGCTCATGTAATAAAGCCTAATGTTTGAAATCATATGTCTTCATTTGACTATCAATTCTTGGATGTTGAAAACATGATGATGCTAAAATAATGCAATACGTTTAGATTCAAGCAGCACACTAAAGCAGCAGTGCGTTTTAATATAGTTTTGTGTTAGTTTTCTCCAATGATTACACATTAAAATGGATTGATTAACTTTACACGTAGGTGAGTCAAACAAAGGGGTAACATGTATGTATACACAAGGTAGATAAAAATAAAAAGATTTTTCAGGATGGCTGTTATCTTTTGAAATTAGAAAACAAACTGTATAAATATCAAAAGGTAAAATGATTAAATAAAGAATCTGTTTCAAAAAACAACTCAAAACATTCCTGTTCCACATCTATCTAACCAATAACTGTATGTTTTGTCTAAAAAAAAAAAAAAAATATTATTTCATTTTCGCCTTGCCTACTTCGACTTAATCCCATAGTAACATGGTCTTGTAAACTATCGGTAATGCTTAGTGTGTTGACAAAATGTTTTAGGCTCTCCTACTTTGGATAAAAGCATCTGCCAAATGAATAAATGTAAATGAATCTGAACATAATATACACTTTATATAATAATATACAGCTGTAGAAAAAAATTCTAAATCTAATTTAAAAAATGTCTATTTATAGTGTAAAATAATTTTGTGCAAAATAATTTTGTGAAGTACTAACAATTTTTCAAGAAATTTCTGGTAAAATATTGTTTCTATTAGAATTTCTTTGCAGAAAATGAAATATGTCATGCTGTCAGTTTTTCCAGTTTTTCCTCTTTATGTCACTTCTGAGGTTTGATTTTCTTGAAATTCAACAGACACTGGAATGAATGACAGACACAATACATCTAGATACATATTTTAGGATGGCTGCTATGATCTTAAATTAAAAGAAAATTGTTGTATACATATCAAGAAGTTAATAAATACAGAATAAAATAAAATAAATTTTATAAAATATATATTTGATAATATATATATATTTATGCATATATTAAATATAACATGAAAAAGTATCCATAGTCTTATTTTGTTGTAGCCTACATATTTAGATGTGTTGCTATACATCAGTATTGTCAATAACCGTGATATTAATAACCATGATCACTGAATAGTTTTAATACTACACATAATGATAATAGTAATATTATGTGTAATAATATTGAAATAATCTGTAAAATAATCTCTAAATAATATTGTAAATAACTCTGCATCCATAAAATGTGCCTTCAGAGACAAAATGGTTACAAACTCTTTCTCTCTCTCTGCTTCCTTGTGATTCATCATTCAAAAAAGAAAAAAAAACACAAAATCAACACAAATAAAGATAAATTTGCCTGCCAGATTTTATATTCATATTCATAGTATTAAAAAATAACTCCCCTTTGACCAATCGTATAGTGAAAAGTCTGATATCTTGACAGCCCTATATAATATTTGAATTTTGAAGGTTCAATATTCAGATAAGATGAATGTATAGTGTGGTTTTTTATTTTGAAATAGTATTTAGTTATAATAGTAAGCTTTACCTCTAAACACAAAGAATGTATAAATTAAAGATACTATGGCTTTTAACACACAAAAAATCTTAGCCATTCATATGTTTTGAGAATGTTTTACATGTTGACTAATTTACAATGACAAGTTTTAAGAGCTTTTACTCTTTCACAAATCATACCCTACCCCTCAACAGCTCTTTCTATAATAAACAGTTCGTGTTTATTCCATCCAATGCACTTTAAATCAATGGTTCTAGTTATATTTTCCTCAGTTAACCTCTCAACATGAACACCTCTCCTCAGGAGTGTGAAGGCGCTTTAATGAACAGATGCAAACAGTAGCTTTGCACTCTCTCCTCCTCACTAACTGCATGATGACAGATTTGAATTGAAAGTAACAGCGGGGAGGAGACAATAGTGTATTAAGAACAGCTCATCGAGCTCACTGGTCTGTTTGATGACTAAGCACGGCCTCAGGTGAGGCTCCCCGTCGACACCTCTGGGCCGTGAACCTCTCCCCACTGAGAGGTGAGCACTGCGACCAACTAGCCACAAGTAATCCTTCAAAGCGCAGCCTAGACCAGCACTGAGCTATAGGCCTGTAACTTTAACTGAGAATCTTTATTCAAATGTTTGACAATTAAAAGATGAATCTGATCCTTTGTTATTAATGATCTGTGTTTAAAGGGATAGTTCACCCAAAAATGAAAATTCTGTCATCATTGACTTCTATTGCATTGACACAAAACCAATGCAAGTAAATGGGTACCGCTGTGGTTCGGTTACCAACATTCTTCAAAATATCTTCTTTTGTGATCTTCATGCAGGTTTGAAATGGCAAGAAGGCCATTAGTAATGATGACAGAATTTTCATGTTTGGCTGAACCGTCCCTTTAAATCATTTGCAAAAGACATGCTAATCAAAATGATAATGAGAGAAAAGACGTCTTATGCAGCTAAGCCAATGTTCAAAGGAATTTAGCAGAATATTCCTTCAGGCACCTGCCTCTTCTCAGTGGGTGACAAAGTGCTCCATCAAAAATCACTCTTTTACACACAAACACACACAGAAAAAAAGAGACATAGAAAGACCTTTGACCTACTATATTTGCGTACAAAATCTTAAGCTATCACAAGAATAGCCAAACAAACACTTATATAGGCTACATCAAAGTCAGAATCTAAGTCTGAATCTAGTTTTGAGATTTGCAAACAGTTCGGATCAATAGAACTATAAGCAAAGTGCTTGTGAAGAAGAATCTCTCTCTCTCAATGGGTCATCTCTAGTTCAATGAATTCCTTCATTGTTTCAAAAAGGCCGAAGATGCCTTCAGGGTGATTAAGGCTTCATGCTCCTTTTGCTAGATTAAGGCTAATAATCTTTAAATAATGAGAATTCCCCCATCAGCATATTCAAGTTTTCTTCAGCTTTGTTTCTTTGTAGTGGCACCTAATACTTTTATATAGAATGAAAATCTATCTAATATAAAACATTCCAGTCCACTCTGGACTCTGCACTGTCCAGTTTTAGGACACACCAGACAACATTCGACAAACCTATAATCTCATTTTATTATCTGACAGATAACGAATATTTCATATTCATAGTTTTTCTGCGTTCATTCAGGAGTCTGTGCTGGTCTCTGAGGGCTCAGCGCTATAGTTGAAAGTCTAGTGTCTGAATGAATATAACAGTGTGCGGTTTGACAGCAGTTCCGAGCACAGCAGGTTTTCAGGTTCCTATCGGCTCCACTCCTAATTGCACTCAGTCAAATGTCTGACTAAGCCTACATCATCCCGGGTAATCATTTCCTTTGGGACGCACAGCCCAGAGAGAGGCTGATTCTCACATTGCATTTTTCTGCATTTGAAAGAAGACAACACTTTTTCTATGTCCTTTTACTTGCAGTCTACAAAAGAATATATATAACGGTGTGTGACATAAAAAATGAATTGAAACAACCCAAATACAAATTGTGTTATTTATACACTGTTGGTCAAAAGCTTTAAAAAGCTTACCTAGTCATATTTTTCCACATTTCAGAAAAACTGTAAATCTAAACAAAAAATAAAACGTATGTTTCAAAGCAACAACATTTTATCAACCGTTATGCACACTTTTGTGATCTATAAACTTGACTTCCAGTACACATCCACAAAGAATAGAGTCCCTGCAGATTATTTCTGATAACAAGCAAAAGAAATAACTCACAATAGCTAATAAGTTAAAAGTATGTCTAGTCAGTATTATTTTGGGTTACCAGTAGAAGAACCGATACTTGACTAAACTTAAATGCAACAAAGTCACACGACCCATTCAATAAATGGTTTATTTAATAAAATTAATATACAATAAAATTCAACCATTTGTTTATTTAATACAATTATGAATATAAATTGAATAAAATATAAATAGTTATATTATTAGCCAATCAACAAACAGACATGTGCGTCTTTTGTCTAGAACTTCCAGAAATGTTCTCTTGGCCCTTTGTCAAGCAGCTTCTTGGGGTTTCATCCTGAGATGCTTTAAACAATATAAAGTGGTTCCCTAATCCATATCTATTCGATGCTCTTATTCGCAGCTCAAAGCCATCCATTTAAGCCATTTTTATTAAATAAAATTGTAGTTTGTAATGAAAAAAGTTGTCTGCAAACTAATTTCAAAGCATATACATTTAGATCAAAACAGTTTTAAGACAATGATAAACATTTTACTCAAGTTTTCGAAAACATTTAAGTAGTGTAGTGTAGTGTAGTGTAGTGTAGTGTAGTGTATATTGTATATCGGTAGTGTATATTGTGTGATGTATGATTTTTTGGACGTGTGACAGTATTATGATCAGCTGACACAGTCAAAGACACAGTATTTAGAAACTGTTGTGTCCTGTGAATACTGGTACAACATGTTGCTAACTATTCCAAGGTCATGTATACCAGTTGCCCTGTAAGTCGCTTTGGAGTAGAGCACTTATAAAAGTTGTCCAAAATCTCACAACAACTAGGCTGAGAAAACACGTATACTGCAACATAGACTGAATAAAAATGGCCCAGATCTTAACTGTCAGCATGGGCATATTTAATTAAAAAGAAGAGAGAGTTACACTACTGTGACAGGCTTAGGTCCCTGTTGTCGAGTATATTAAAGTAAATCGTAGGAGACCTGCCTACCTTCATGGGAAAGAGTACAAACCAATAATGTGCTGCTTACCTCCTGCTGCATGAGTGATTTGGGAGATTCCAGTGCCTAGAGCGGCGCGTCAGGACCCTAGTGTGCTTGATGGCCTTTGGTTGCTCTGTAACACAATGCAACATACACACATACACAGGCACACATCAACTCTCATATCTACCTTTGTGTTCTTTTATTTGTTTCGGTGCTGAGACAGCTGTGACAGTTGGCCGTTCCAGAGGTGATGGGGTGCTTTGGTGGTGAGAGAAATATAGAAATATGAAAATTTTGAACAAACATATAATTTACATCAACTACCACAAAATCAAATGAGATAATAATCTGTGCAAAAATCTGCAGTCGAATGTCAGAGATCTCAAATTCTTCTTGGATTTCTCTATGTTGTTATACACCATTATGCTTACGACTGTAAACTACAAAGCATTATTGGGATAGTTCACCCGAAAATGTCATAATTTACTCACTCTCTAGTTGTTCCAAACTTCTTTGTTCTGATAAACACAGAGAAAGATTTGGACGAATGCTTATAACCAAACAGTTCTTGGACCCCATTGACTACCATAGTAGGAAAAATAACAATGGTAGTCAAAAGTGCCCCAGAACGGTTTGCTTTCCTACATTCTTTAACATTTCTCGTTTTGTCCAAGAACTGTTTGGTTATAAGCATTCTTCCAAATATCTTTCTATGTGTTCATCCGAACAATGTATACAGATTTGGAACAGCTCAAAGGTGAGATGATGACAGAATTTTATTATTCTGTTAAACATCCATGTATTATGTGATCCTGAACCACAAAATTAGTTATAAGGGTAATTTTTTTATTTATACATCATCTGAAAGCTTTAGCTTTATATATTTATATATTTACTTTACATTTATGTATAGTTTGTATTATATTTGTCCGAGATACAACTAGTTGAAAATCTCTAATCTGATGGTGGCAAAAAAATATATAACGTTGTCCATCAGAGGCACTGTATAGCAGGCTGTTGCTAAGAAGAAACAGGTTTGTTTTAACGCTCTCTATTGGCTTACTGCTGTCATAACGTTGTGGAGAATAGATGAACCCGAAAGCTGAAAGTCTAAGCTTTACATAGATACCAAACTTCAATGAGTAATTCCCAAAGAGCGGCAGCAGCGAGTGAAGTTTGTAGACGTGTTTCTGGGGAATTTTGTTTGCGATTTTGCTGCATCCACTCACAAAAATAAAGTTTTTACAAAATATCTTCATGGAACATGATCTTTACTTAATATCCTTAGGATTTTTGGCATAAAAGAAAAATTGATCATTTTGACCCATACCATGTATTGTTGGCTATTGCTACAAATATATCCGTGGCTATACTTGTGACTGGTTTTGTGGTCCAGGGTCACAATAGAGCTTTTTAATATGCATGTATCACAACATTATATCTGATTAGGTGTGTGTGTGGGAAAAGAGGTTGTGTGAAGAAGGGCTGATCTCATCGTGACCCTACAGGGCACCAGAATAGTGTGAGTAGAATTCACACCAGCTAAACAGCAAACACAGGCTGTGAGAACCAACTTCTCACTGTACAGGACAAATTCTTCACCTGCAGAATATACCCGCCATGACAAGCGGCTGTCAATTGAAACATTGCCCCAACATTCCTCTCATAATGTTTACACCATACTAGCAACAATATTTACTGGATTCGTGGAAAACTGAGAAAGGCTAAATCAATGTCATATAAAGTATGTTTGGAAAGCTATGTTGGAGGTTAAGGGTGAGGTTATGTTTAGATTAAAAAACAAGTTGCAAATTATTTGAAACAATATACAACTTACTGTATGTGCTCTAATGGGAAATTAACAGTTTAAGGAGCCTAAGCTGGTTGGCTGGTCTTAGCTGCTGGTCTAGTAGGTCACCAAGCTTGGTCAAGCCAGTGTTCAGTTGGTTTAGTTGGCCTGACCAGTTTAAAACAAAAAACCTCTTTAAGCCCAGCCAACAGGCCAGCAAACCGTCCCAGGATGGCTATAGATGCTTTTCAGCAGGGTACAACTAAGATTCTTAATAAAAAAGCCAGTGAGTGAAACAGGTCAAGAAAAACAATGACATTCCACCGAAGGTCGCACATGTGCTTCACGCCAGGAGAAACATCCAAACACAAGCATTGATGAGTACACCAGTTCTCCATGCCCGATGCAGCACAGACGACTGGAAATGCCAGGAATGCTAGACTCCCGCCCCATGGGAGACCATGTTCCACTTATTGGCTACCACTGTCCACATCCACAGGAACAATGTCCAAGATGAGTTCTCACACAATAGGAAACAGGACATTTATGATGCTGGTGCAATGGAAAAATAAAAGAAGTCTCATTCCCGAGCCATGGAGCTCTGCGTATCCCCGTCTCACTCCCCAGGATGGGGTTGCTCAGACAGACACCTCCACATTTTTAAGAGTTGGATATGGAGAAAGTTTAAAGGGAGACTCCTTCTGTCCCATTTACTTGATTTAAATGGTATGTTATTAGCTCTTTCCCAGGCTTTGTTTCAGATGTGGCCACTTTCTCCGCATGACTGCCTGCACAGGTTCAAAAACAAAAACATGAAAGTTAGGGGAAATATTTTGTGGGAACAAAATATAAATAATCATTTTTTTCAGAACCACTGAGCTGATCTGTCAACTGTAAATCAATCATTCTTAAACATTATATTTCTTTCTCATATGATGAAATGTAAAACAATCCTCTACTCTACCAATCATCAAAATTTTGTTAAGGTTATGGTATAAAAAATATCATGTGTTATATTATATTAAATTATGTAAAAACGAATAAAAACACAATGACACCACATATGATCTCATGAACATGTCACAGGTTCTGGAAGTTCTTATAATCAAATAATAAAACTAATATTCTGTTTCTGCACTAAAAAAACCTAGCAAGATTTGCTTAATTGTTATGTGTTAATTTACTTAAAACTGTGTATGAAAAAATGAAGTAAATTAACAAATTTACTGTAAAATTAGAAAATTAAATGAATCCAAAGTTATTTTAATTTAATGTAGCTCAATTTGTAGAGCCTCACGTTATGCAGAGGTCATGGATTCAATTCCCAAGAAACACATCCTGATGAATAAATGTATAACTTGGCAAAGCAAATGCTGATGTTCTGGAAGTTTCCCATCAACTGTCTCACTGAGCTGTCCTGTGGATCTGTACAGAACATGTTAGCACAAAACTACGCATGATATGGTCTTGACTGCCATCTTCTGGTGTGTGTTAAAGTGCAAGAAACCGAAATAGAAAGGTATTCTAAAGCACAGAACAGTGTACTGTGTGCCAGAAATTGGGTAAAAAGCAGAATATTTCCAATAATTGTATTTACTTCAAACTCATTTTTGATTATTTCTTGAACTAACAGAACACAACTCAGATTTCTTTGTAACAGCCTGACCGCTGTTATTTTAGCCTTCATTTTGTAAGGCGATGATCCCTGCTAATTATTTGTGCCAAGTTTTCTTTTTTAGACGTCCTTTGATACTCCCCATTCATTCAAACCACTAGTTAGCACCAGCAACTCCAAACAGCTGAATATATCTGTCTTCCTAGTATAGCCTTTGTGCCTGTGCTATTTGAACCCCACATTATAAGATGTCTCCCAATTAGAACCATCTTCCACTTCTCTTTGGAGTTTTCCTTTAATAAGGAGAGGGAAAACAGCCATTTAACAAGTGTGCAGCATTCTCCAGATCTCTGGAAGTTTACACACATCTGCACCGCTCCCTAACCCCTGCCATAGAACAGGTCAGCCGCAGGGTCAGGGGTCACCACTTATCCCATTGTGCAGCAGAGCCAACATGAACCTCAGTCCAACACCGTCAGAGCAGGGTGGTTCAGGTTGAGAAATGAACAAGAGCTGTTCCTCGACATGCTTTGCCGCTCGAGACGCTCAAAGGAGGAAAACGAATGGTCGGGATGCTTTGTCGCGCTTTTATGCGTCATCAATGACAGGGAACAAAACAGAAAACAAGCAGAGGCTGAGACATTGCAGGTGCGCAAAGACGAATGCGAGACTAGATAAAAGGTGCTCTAAAGATCACTGATGGAGGCAACAGGAAGAGGTACTCGTAAGAACAGATCTGTAGGGAACATCACAGTAGGGCTGGTTAAACAAGAAGAAGGTCGGGCCAAGGGTCCGCAGCGGGGCCGGCGAGATGCCGCTCGATTATCTTACATCGGCAACATGACCCCCTCCTTCTCGCTTTCCTGTACTTTCTGTTTTCCTCTCTCATCGGTGAACACTCTGTCCTCTCTAATTAACCCGATTCCCACAATCCACTGCCCTGTGACCACCCTTGCTGCTGAAAAATGGGCAGCATAGGTGACAGAACATTGCCCAAGCCAAAGGAGTGCCAAAGAATGTATTCTTCTAATGGCTCTGAATAGCAGGAGAACAGGGAGATCAACATAATGGTCATGCACCCCTCCCACACATTCAGTCACACTCTCTTCCCTCCTCCTCCTCCTTCTCTCCTCATCCAAACCTTGATTAACCTCCTCTTTCCCTCCCATGCACATTCACACAGGCACAATGTCCCTCAGAGGCCCTGACAGATGGGGTAGGGGCTGTTTCGTGGGGGTTTCTCTGTGTAAACGGCAGCCTGGTTTGGTACTGTGTTGTCAGGCCAATGAATTGATTCCGAGCACTATAGAAGATTCTCTCTGCCAGAGCATCACAATGGCCATGAGTGTGGGGAGCTGGGAGCAAGATTGTGGAGGCATGGAACCCTCACTCATGAATGATAGTATTCCTTTTATTGGCATTCACCGCAGCTCATACCGCTCTCATGCTGCCCATCCACATACACAGAGAGCAATAGTCCAATAGCGCTAGCAATAAAGTGAATCTTAGCATCCAGTGTTTACCCAATCCTAATATTAGGGTTATTATTTTAACAGTTGCTCATGGCATCACATAAAAAAATGACATAAGATATAACGTTGTAGTGTAAGAGAGAAATCACAATGGCTATGAAATAAAAATTAAAATCAAATGATAAAAAACGGTAGACCTCCGCAAAGAATCAACAACTGTTGAGTAGTTTTAATCTATACAAAAATACATATTATAGATATATTCAAATTTATATATTATGTCTATAAGTATCAAATAATTGATAGAAAAATGGATTAAATTTATAGCTATAATTATTAAAATAAAACAAAACAAATAATGTTAAAAAAGTATTTATTTATTAAATTATTATATAATTATATGTTCTATATTAGATTATATATTAATATATTAAATTAAACACATCATTAAACTTTAACAAAATGTAAATGCTTTCTAAATTTACCTAGTTACTTTTGACTTTTCTATTTAAATTAATGTATTTACTCAAAATTTGTACACCTAAAATCCTTACGGCTTTCTTATGTATGTAAAAAAGTGCGCAGCAGTGGTGCAGCATATTGTATTAAAACGTAAAAAGTTATAGGCTGTGACGCGTGAGCAGAGCGTGGGCACGTTTATCGTGACGGCGTTTAATTAACCTCGAGATTTGACTTTTAAACTTAAAATAAGGCTGAAAAATTACATCTTGTACTCGTTGTTTGTAGCTGACAAAATGACCGAATTGAGATGCAGTGGATCGAGCAGCGGTATTGTTTCCTAGCTCTTGGAGCTCGCAGGTAAAGCCTCTGGCTGCGTCCGAAATCGCCTACTTCCATACTATATAGTAGGCGAAAATGAGTATGAGTCATGAGTAGTATGTCCGAAACCTCAGTATGCAAAAACAGTAGTCGAGAAATACCCGGATGGTCTACTACTTCCGCCGAGATTTGCGAGTGTGGATCGGCTGGACACTTTTCTATCCCATGAGCCCCCGGGAGCTGAGCAACGGTCAATTTTCAAAAGGTAATCAAATAAAAATAGCGGAAAACTTTAAGGCGGGTGTCCGTTTTCAAATGTATGTACAGATTAATGAATTATATGAATTATTACGTGAACAAAATATGTTTGTACCAACGCCAATGTACAGGTTATTGTTAATACGTCATAGGTCAAAGAGCACACGGGGCACATGACAATAAAACATGGCGGATGCAGTACGTCCGAATTGTATTCATACTACCCCCCCCACACACTATTTAGAACGTACTGTTTTAACGGTCGATAGGTAGATACTTACTTTAAATCAGTACGTGCTGTCATAGTATGCGATTTCGGACGCAGCCTCTGTTTATTTTGGGTTGTCATGACAGTCAGCGCGCACATTTCTGCCATATATCGTTTATGTCATTGCGTACAAACCACGTCAGGTGGATACACGCTTGTTTACTGCAACAAAACATATTTTCATTCAGGATAGTGACGCATGGCCACCTTCCTAAAAAGTAACTATGTAATTGTAAGTTAGTTACTTTTTATACAAAAGGTAATGTAGTGAGCTGCTTTTCAAAAACACCTTTCCTCAACATCCCATTAAATGTCACTCCTTGTGTTGACGTCAGCTTAATAAATCAAAGGCTGGTTTGTTTGGCAGCTACTTTTTTCCATGCCCATCCCAAATGGGCATTAATCTGGGCGTTACGCCCACACTGACCTTTGAGCTGACCTCAGACAACAGAGCCTGTGCTGAAAACAGTCTTTCCTCAGGGTAGACAACAGGACCATCACACTCCTGTCTCATTCCATCAGTGTCAGCCACCACAACCTGGTTAATGTTTCACCAGCCCTCCATTTTGTTCCCATACTCAGAAAAAGAAAAGAGAATAGAGCAGGGGAGGGTTGGTTAATCACAGGGAAAATGGAAGGCAATCCATCGACAAACAAACAGGGTACAGGGACAATGCAAAGAGACTGAGGAGATTCCTTTCAGTGTGTATCTGCAGCACATTAATTTATCACAGTCCATTAGAACTTCAGCAAAGAGGCCACTTTGACTGGTGCATTTTCCCGAATGTTTTCCCAAAACATTTAGACCATTTGGTTGATAGCTTATACAATTATAAAACTTTTTATACCATTCAATTCTATTTTGGAAATATCTTGGTTACCCAGTGGTATATCTTAATGCAAAATGTAATGTTGTTCTCAGTTGTATTTTATTTAAGTATTGATTTAATCTCAGACATTTGTCGTAAAATTCCTTAGGATAAGAAGAATTTTTTGGCACACAGTATGGATAGAATAGCTTATTCTATGCAAATCTGAGCACAGTTTGTTGAGGTCTTGTGATTCTTTTTCTTCCTGTGGGACATCATATGAGATGGGAAACAGTTTTGTTTAACATTCTAACACCGTCCTCAGCTCTGTTGGTGCAAAAACGTAATCGTAATCCTTTATCCTTGACTACAATTTGTCAACGGTGTGACTGCAAATGATTCATAGACATAACGGAATTTGTTTTTGTTTCACAGTTATCCATATTAAGTGGTCCCATCAGGATGCCGCGGTCTGTGCATTGTGACTGAAGGCCGACCCACGGAGTATCACCTTCCATCACCCAATACTGTACGCCTCTCAGCGTGTTAGCCTACACAAAAGGGAATTTGAAGAACCTACAGGTAGGGCATTGCAAACCAAATGCCAACATGCTCACACATACATAACTAACTGACAAGTCGTTGTATTTGCTCGGGCCGCAGTCTTTTGTGCCATCGGAGTCTGCATTCCAGCGGCAAGTACATTTCCATGTGTTAGAATGCGTGGGGGACAAGGCTGCAGTGTGTATTGTTGAGTGGCCAGGTCCGAAAAGAAAGAGCACACGGTGGAGAAAACAGGGAGCTCACAAAAGACTTGAATGAGAATCAATTAATTTTCATTTAGCGCAACAATCAAAGGGCTGGCATTAGCATGTGTGAGGCTCATTTGATGGTGGCAGGAGGCAAGGCGGGAGAGCCCATGCTCACATTAAGGTAATGACAGGGTCAGGCCTGCCCAGCCTCTCTTCCATTAGCACCCCAGTGTTCTCAAGCATAATCACAAAACCCCAGTGTGGCAGGGCAGATGATTAACCATTAGCAGATTCCAGTGCCACAGGAGTCATTGTGTACATGACAGGGGAAATGAATATACGGTTAAGATTCCAAAGAATTGCCTTTGTGAGCCATTTACAGTGTTTAATAGATGAGGTATGAAGTACTTCAATAACCATCATTTTCCATATAATAAAGGCATTTTGCCACTTTTTTGTGTCTGCCATGGTATGGATGCATTTATGTATAAACAAAGATTAGAGTTTGTATATGGTTGTGTTAAAGGAGATAATTTCTTGAAAACAGTTCATCTAAATCTGAAAAACCTGGGGTCGGCCACTTCGGCACTGTGTGCGCGTGTGTGTGTGGCGAAAGGGTGTGTCACAGACAGCTGAAATGGGGCGGAAAGTATTCGGAAAGAAAAGGGTGTAAAGAACAGTGTGGTTACGACTGCAGACAGGGTCACATCTGTGACACTCAAGACACAAAACTATAAAGAAGTAAAAGTGTGTAGACATGCCATATTGTGAAAAGCAGCCAGCCAGCTGTTTTGGATATGTGTCAATTAAATAGGAATGTATTTCATTCCTTATAGGGCCAGGGACAGCTTTATAGGGCCAACAAGACAGGAAGCTATAAATGGATGGGTCACCTCACGTTCAGTACTAAATCAGTGTCCTTATAATATTTGTTATCTCTTAGTACAACTGACCTCTTTGTAATATAATGACAAGATTGGGATGTGTAGAGCATTGTCTGTTAAAAATGCAAATAAAAGTAGTTCAGGCGTATTAAAGACACATTCCATGAATATTGGATCATTTGGGTTCCAATGGTGTTTAGATTTAAAGCATCACCAATCGCTTGCTTTTTGTTGTTTGGTGTCTAACTTAAAATTAACATATCAAATTGGCCTCAGTTTTCAACTCTTCCAGTAGTTAAGATCATAATCATTGTTGTAATTTTGTTAAATCTGTTAAATTGATATTTTAATTGTAGTAAAAATGGTTTTTAGCATGATATTTTCACATTATGCATGCAACCTTGTTATAGAATGACAAGAAAATTCCATTTTATTTTACTGCTGTATTAATGGTATGGGCACATCATTTTTAAACTCATTGAAGCACTATATTTTAAAAACCTTTCATTACCTTTCATTAGTTTCATTTTCAATTTCAGACTTATTTTTTGTACCATATTCATGAAAAGTGGGTGAACTTATTAAAAAGGTAAGATTTTTTTTGTATCTGGCTATGTTGAATACCACAATGAAATAATTGGTGGATATTTGTTAAATGGATTTCTGTAGAATACTTGCAAAGAGACTCTTTGACCGAGATTAAGGGGTATATGGTGCTTTACCACAACTCTTCAGACACATGACTAAAACAGAGCACACAGAAGAAATCTGCTCATTTGGTTTCTCTCTGGTCATCAGTCAAGAGAACATTTCAAACTGGACAAAAAGGCCAAAAGGAAGCAGAGAGGTGATTTGGGGAAAAAGAATGGGTTAAAAAGAAGCACTAAAACACCTACTGAGCAAAAGAAAGTGAGAGAGGAGGCAGAAGAGGGTCTCTTTTCATTGGTTTGCACAGACCAAAGACAGGCAGTACTTGACAATACTGTACAATGCTGTTCTGCACTGTTAAGTGGTATGGAGGGCAGGGCCGGAGACAAAGCCTCCTGCGGTCCCTGGAGCTGCCAGCCCCAGTGGGTCTTCTGTTACAGCCCATATGTTTCTATCCACTGACAGACCCCTCACGGGCCGCTCACAGCGTGTTTCTGCTGTACAGCCTCATGCTCAGCATCTGGACACACATGAGCACTCTGGTCACCTCGACGACAGGCCTCCTGTGGTGGCTTTAGGGGTACATCCTTGCAAAACTTATTTATAGAACATGTTTTCAATACTACACTGCAGTGGGGTCTACAAATATACTGTATTTTTATAGAAAACAGAAGTGATGATGTAAAATCAAGAAATATTTAGGATTCTGCAAAATATTTAAGTTACATATTAAATATAAGCAAAATTTGTAGCATTGTTCAATGTTTGTATCAACTTGCTTGTAAGGCAACTTGCTTTTTATGTTCTTCTGAAGTACACAGGATGCTGTTTTTAAAGAAAACATAATTTTTTTGCAAATGTGTCAGCTCAATTAAACCTTTCACTTATTTGTTATTATAGGCATTATAACATTATAATTTAAAAAGATAATAGTGTGTTAAATGACAAAATTACAAAATATATACATGCTCACAAGTGTTTTTGACTTTTGGATTTAATTGTGTATATATTCCCTTGCATTGTTTTTAGTGATATCTTTTTGATTTTGTGTCATGCATCTGAGCAAAAGCATTACTTCAAATTAATTCAGAGCAACCTTTTTGATTCATTCAGTCTTAGAAGATTAATCCATCCTGTGCTGGACTTTTAAGATTTAAAATTCCTTATACCAGTATATACTGAAATTAGTTTCTTATTGTTACTGATTTAATGCTACAATCAGAGCAACCTTTTTGATTCTGAATAAACAAAGCATTGTGGCGGTCAGGTTTTTTTTTGTCGTAAATGTATAGGGTTACTGTCTGTGGTCTAAGTCTGTGTGTTCTGTGACTGATGGACATTGTTTGCATGACAGTGATGGACTGTCAGGATGCTGCCAGTAGAGAGGACCTGCCTTAACTTTAACACATGGACACAAAAGAACCAAGGAGAAAGAAAAGGGGATGGGGGAGTGTAAGGTTGAAGGAGAAGAATCACTTCTTAACAAGTGTTTACTCTCACTCTGTTCCTGAGCTGCGGAGCAGTAACCAACCATGAAGAAAGGCAGCTCCTGATCCAGGAAGAAATCTTAAAGCCTTTGAGGTCAGGGGTCACTAACTCTGCCATTGTTCCTGACAGGGCAAGCACACTCCAGCTTTTCTCCATCTTTCAAAGGTCTGGGCTGGGGGAGGAAAGATAGGCCAGAAACAACTGGGTCAGGACCAGAGGCTTTGTGGCTACCAGGGAAGAAAGAATCAGTCAGAAAAGGTTAAATGAAGAGCGAAAGGACCCTTCTGTCCAATTATGGAGGGACAAACTCTCTCTGTGACCCAGCAGGGTCAAAGTTCACTGCAGCCTTTGGCAGTGGCACACTCGGACCCTTTGTGGCTCGGATGAGATGAACCTCTGCTATGTTTATTTATGTCACTCACAGCCCAGTTTTGGGGGATATAAATATTTCAAACAAGAAAACTGCTACTTTTTGGTGGTATTGTTTCTTGGTCACCTGGTTGGGTCAAATCCTTCTGTCATCCATCTTAGAACTATGTCCAACCTTAATATAAATGTTTTGCAGCAGATCCGTTTTTAATTTGGTGGCTTACTGAACAAAAAGTGAACAAGGACATCTTGACTTTCAAACAGTGTTTCCAAACTTGAGCAAATCTGGCTTTGAAAGAATCACCTTTATTGAGAAACTGAACGGCAAACAGTCTGGCCACTCAGATTCAGATGCTGTCTGATAAAAAGGGACACAAAAGCCACTCTGAGACCCAGACTCTTTCATGTCCACTGCAAGCCAATAGAAAATGCAAGCCTAGCAAATATAAAAAGGAGAAGCCCTTGAAGAGAGTGGCCTCTTTCTGCCCCTCCCACTCTGGGGTCTTTGAGGAAGGCCTCCTCTCAAGCCTGTAACTATTGCAGGCCAGACCTGCACTTGTTGGTTAATACCTGTCCAACACAAAGGGCCTGGCTAAATAGCACAGTGAGTGCCTTAGGCCTGTCCTGGATGGATTAGGCCACCGGAGGTATTTCCGCCCAGACCTGGGTACCACAGGATTAGCTCCTAGAATTAATCACCTGCTTGATAGGTTAACAAGCAAGGTGCAATCATGTTGCTGTACTTGAATCTGTCTTTCTTCATATCTGTACTGGGCTCTTGACTCTTTAGCACCTGTGAAGTTACCACAAAGTTGAGCTGGATAGGCTGTCTGAGTGCTGTGCTCTTGTCGGTAGCCCTGTAGTGATGGGGACAGGGTGGGCTAGTGGTGGTATATTAAGCCTTGAAATGGATTTAATCACTCTTGGGATCATGGCTATGGTTTTGAAGTCACATTCCTAAGACTTTAAAGTTTTCAGACAGTGCATTCTTGAAGTTCACAAGAAATTCTGGATTAGACATATAGATAGGTTGCCACTTAGACAGGTTGTTTGGAGCCTTCATCAATATTCTATAGACAGACCAAACTCTCAGACTGCACTGAAATGCAGGGGAGCATTTCACCCAAAAATAACAATTCTGTCATTGTTGATTCACCCATGGCATTCAAATCTTGGACTCTTTCCTCTGTAGGAACACAAAATAAGATATTTAGAGATATTTCGTGTTCATACAATGTAAATCTTCTCTTGAGTTCTGCACAAGAAAGATATTCATACAGGTTTGGAATGACATGGGGCATATGATTAAATAATTAAAATTTTGTGCTGTATTGTTCTTTTAAGTTTGGAGTAGTTATTACAATAACCTTATATAATTTGTTCAGAACAAAACATTATATTGATAATTGTCATTTTTAATGCCTAAAGCCAAGTAAGAAATGCTGCTTTTCTCATTTTTCTTTCACAAAGAAAAATCATGCTGTTAGAAAGCTTTATGCATGCTGTTTCCTTTGCTTCCACTATGCAAATTGATGGTCTTTAATGCTGAGGCAAGGAACTTAAACCATGAATTCCCTTAGGTTTTTCTTGAGAAATCCATTTTCCATGCCTGTGCCCCTGAACTCCTTGCATCAGAGCCCAGGGGCAAGCCAGGCATAGTGCGGAGGTAAAGGCGGACAGAAGGGGGTGGTTGTGAAGGATTTTCCTCTCCCTTGGACTCCTCTCCGCAGGCATCCTCCATCCCTCATGAGCCGCTCTAAGCCTGTTGGACACACATCAGGGCAGTGCGAGCGGGCCTCGCCGGAGCATGCCAGGCTCAGCTTTTCTTGGGTACTTATAGAAATAACCGGATGACCTTTAAACAGGGGATCAAGATCAAGAGCCAAGTCTGCAGCTGGACACTTCCAGGATCACGATAAGACCCAGACCAAGGTCACAGTCGGGCCACCTTTATATTATGAAGTGTTCCACACAGTCAGAATCCCATATAGCTTGGTTTGTTAGAAGCTTTAAGCCTGTGTGAGGAGCAGCCATTAATGTCACTATGGTTTGAGCATATCACTCTTTACATTCCACAGTATTGTTACTCCTAACTCAGTCTTACTTCACTTATTCACATGCCCACCAACAATTCACCAAGGACCCACAACGTGGGACCTTGGCAGGTCTGCAAGAATCCCTTTGATGTCTGTTGTTTTATCAATGAAACACTGTCTCGCTTGAGAACAGGTGCAACAAGTGTGAAAGTTATTTTACTGTTGTCTCCATTCAAGACGTAAAGCATGAGAGAGGGGCCTCGCTGTGTGGTAAATAAACAGTTGATCTAACAAACACTTGAAAAGATCAAAAAGGTGCTCGGTACTCTTCAGCATCTTGAGATTCCCAGCATGGTGTCTGTACGGCACACAAACGACTGATTAGCACAGCGGCATCTATCTTGCGTCTGTTTTAAGCTGTGGTGTGGGCTGACACCGGACTATGCAGAGCTCCCAGGGTGCGAATGGGGGATTTCTCGGAGGTGCTGTCAACAGTGCTGAAAGGCTTCTCTGTCAGCCACGGGCAGCGGGGAGCCCTAATGTGTTGACCGAATCATGGCTCAGCCCCATTGCCTCACTCTGAACAGCAGTTTGTCTTGTGCTGGCTCGGATTGACTATCTCAGGGCACTGGCCTGTAGGGTTCCTTGGTTGTCTAGTCTGGTGTAGGTGCCTAGCATGGACCACGGATTACAAACCCACAACCCAAGCACAAAAAAAACCAATTCTCCAACTCTCGCGCTTTCGCCTTTACTTTATTCCTTCTTGCCATTTCTCATCCACTGCCCCCCAGGCCTCAGCCCACCCTCTTCCTCATACCACCAGCAAGGCGCGCCCTCGTTTCTGTTTCCCACTCTTGGGCAGAAGAGGAGGAGGATGAAGAGCCAGGGTCTTTTCATCAGGAACAATCTGCAAGGGAGCTGGAAAATGAGCGGGCACTCAATTAAGAGCTGCCCATTGAGTCAGTGGAGTGAGCTTGAATGAGGGCCCCATCCAAAGGAATGAAGTCCAATGAATAGATTGTGGGGCTTCATGAAATATTAAAGAGTGGACGGATTTCCCACAATATTTGTACACCTCTCTTTGTGGGGATTTCTCCCTCCATTGAGCCTGAAACTGTTAACACATCCGCTCAGAAACACGGCTCAGCCACTGTGCTAAAGTGCCTTGGGGGCCCGGCATCAAACGCTAGCCTTCTCTCTCTGCAGTATTGCTCATGCGTAGCTTTCCTCACAGTGAGAGAAGCCGTGATCTATTCATGGAGGGGATTACAGCAGTTTTAATGACCACCTGGCCTTTCTGCTGCTCTGCATTGAGTGTAGAACTCCATAGGTTCTCAATGCTTTGCTCACCCACACATGGGTCATGCTGCCCAAGCATGAAACAAATATTACTGTTGTCTCATAATTGCAATCATATATGTTTGTCCTGACCACCAGTTTCTCTACCATGAAAAAGGCAAAGTAAAGAAACAACTCGGCCTGTGCTTTCACAATACGAGTTTACACACTCCACTTTTTTGTTACCTCTCTCTCTCTCCCCCTCTCTCTCTGTCTCTCTTTCCCTTTTATGTGTTTCACATTCTCTTCTCTCTTTTCCCAGATCAAGTTGAACAGAGGCTCAGATTTTGTGGATAAGGAGCTGGTTAAATCTGCTATTAGCATTAGAATGGCTGCATATTCCTGCAGTGAACCAACATTAGTTAATGTCAGAGCTGAAGGGCTGAGGGCAGGCCAAGAAGCACAGCTCTCCTGAGTAAAGTGTGCTTGGTTGTACAGATTGCACCTCTTGTGTTGGGACGGCGTGTGTGGCCCGTTTTGTGGAGCTATTAACCAATGCATTACAGTTACAGTGAGTTACTTCAAAGAAACACTTGAAGCTCAAGTTCAGCGGCAGCTGTTGACTGCAATTACACAAAAGGCATTTTGAGTGATCCTGGATTCTGTCCGGACCCCTGATTAGCTGCCCACGTTTCTAGTTTCACCCCACTTTTCCCTATTTTGCAATCTCTGTCAATGTACCGTCATAAAGAAGAGGGGGGACCTATTACATTTTTACAATCTTTTCATATTGAATTAAATCTTTTTATACATTATACATTTTCCTACATTAGGTATTTATGTTTTGGGGAAAACTGAGTTTTCAAAAATTTTAAAAGGGGTGCACATCTACAGGCCACAAAGGCTCAGGTCCAGGACAAACATACAATAAATCCAAGCTGAAAAACTGTTCCACAAATTTATTAAAAAAGCAACGTTTCGACTGTAAGGTTTTGACATAAACTTTTTTTTATTTTAATGTTTTAAAATGTTTTAACTTTAGTTCAAAAGCTGCCTTGAATGTGAAAGGTAAATCAACTTAACCTATTAAGTCAACTAAACTACAAATCTAGTTTTGATTTCGTATAACTTAAAAAAAAAAAATGGTTTAACTAATTTCACTTTAATTTTATAATTTCAATTCAATTAGATTTAACTTTCAAATTTAAGGCAGCTTTTAAACTAAGTTTTTTAAGTTAATTCAGGTGACATTTTTTACAGTGCACTTCTGTGAGATTGGCAAAGTATTTTTGGCAGTTCAACACACACTCAAATTGTTTTAATCCATCATCAGAATGAGCAAACAAAATGCTGGTAAAAAGCAACAAGCAAATAAGAGACTGCAGTTTTAAATTTACACATAATATAGACCTACATAAGGAAATTTGTATAATATCATAATATCACCGCCAACTATGGATTCCCATTTCTAGTATAAGGTAAATTGCTGGTTTTTGCCAATAAATTACTATTTTACTAAGTATGAAAAATCTCAAGCAGATAAAAAGCAAATAGTGCAGTGGGAATGCATCCGATGCGAACTGTGTGAATCCCGTGGAAGTTGTCCGCCGTCTTAGATTTCGCTTTTGACTTTTTAATTCACATCAGGAGTTATGCTTAATAGCAAGTAGGGGGTCAATTGGATGGTGGTTCTAGGTTGTAAATATCAACAGTTTGACGTTTTGAACCAGACCCCCAGTCTTTGGTAAAATGAGAGCCGAATATATTTCATGTTTCTTTCACTCTTCATGCTGTCTCGGACAACAGTTTTAGTGTGCCCTTGCAGTAAAGCACCGACCCTTGCAATAAGAGCTTATGTCCGGCGCTCTGGGAATAGGCTCCACACCGCTGCTAGACAGTGTAGCTACTGCTGGGGGGCCACAGTGGAAAGCAACCCCCTCAGTCTGGCCTCCATATGCTGGGGCTCTGGAGCCAGGCTGGGAATGTTCTCCCAGTGTAGCAAGGGCAGTCAAGGGGCAGGGGGCCTCGGCGGGCCCCGCATTGTAATGGGGGACAGGAGCCGAGCTGGGCCCAGCAGGAGAGAGGAGGCTTTTTCTATAGAGGACCCAACCGGAGAGCTTTCTCACAACCTGCTTTCTCTTCCTCACCCTCTCACGTCATTCAGACCTATGCGCTGGCTCTTTCTTATGCTGCTTACTGGCAGATTGATACATTCGCTGAAATGTGTCTTTTTGTTATTCTCTGTGAAATGACTTTTTTTATGAAAGTTTGCCCCTCCCTCCATACTCACCCATTTCAAACCGTTCTTTGGCAAATTAAATCAAACCATGCCTCCCATCTCTCAATCATCTTGTGTCCTGACAAAATCTTTTGCAGAAGTATGAAAGGCATTTTCCTTTTGAAAATGTTTTCCTGACTGATTTTTTTTAGGGTTAAGCAATATGGCCATCTAAATTGTGAAGATGATATATTGTCTCAGTGTCCATTGTTGTGCATGTTTATTTACATTGCAATATATCCGGTTTGTTATTGACACATATATGCAGTTTTTAGTGGGCAGAACTGCTTCAAGTTATTGCCATGTGAGCATGACAAAAATATAAATGAATGCTTGATATTGGGTCAAAATATTTATGATTCAGAATATTTATTCATGCTGAAGTGATTAGGATCATCAAAGTTTGATTTCAACATTCAAAGTTTGACATGACTTAAATCTTTGACTTGGTCATGTTTTTGGCATTATGTAGAATGTTTTATGTAGAAAACAGTAAATCACAAAAAATTACTTTAACTTGCTTTTCACATAACATATGGGTATGAATACATTTCTGAAGCTAGATGACAGAGATTTTTGAGACTGGGTGAGATGTATTGTGAAGATTATAGGTCAGTAGATCCAGTGCTCGTTTCCCTATACTGAAGCAATCATTCACATGAGGGCCTGTAGATTATGATACAACCCCTTGCAAAAATGATGTTCATCAAGCTTTTTTACTTTATTGCAAACAGAAAAATTACAAATATGAGAGAAAAATATTTTGTTAAGTAGCTTAACATTCTAGCTTCATTAAACATGCCTTCAACAAAATCACCAACATTTTTTTTTTATTATTGGCATATGTTTTTACAGATCAAGTATAGGAAAAAAATTATGGAATCACTCAATGTTGAGGAAAAAAGAACGGAATCATCTTTACTCTTCATTTCTAAAACCTATGAGGACAAGTCTAAAAGTTAAAGTTAAAAAACTCAAAGCAATATGCCTTGAAAACAGAAAATGCACAACAAAACAAATGAGTCAATGTTTGTGAAATGGGATTTATATATAAAAAAGCGAAACCAGCACTAACACCAAACAGAAGAAACATGGTTACAGTGGGCTAAGGAGAAGCAATCATAGAGTGTGGATGAGTGAATGAAAGTGATATTCAGTGATAAATCACAAATCTGCATTGGCAGAAATTTTGTCTTATGCCATTTTAATGAAACATATAAAGATGACTGCCTGAAGAAAACAATCAAATTTCCCAACTCATTTATGATATGGGGTTGCATGTCAGGTAAAGGACCAGAGAAGATAACAATCATTACCTCAACAGTCAATGCACAGGTGTATATTGAAATTTTCCTATCTATAGAAGAGAAATTTGGTGATGATGAAGTCATTTTTTAGGATGACAATGCATCTTGTCAAAAAGCAAAGAGCATTAAAGCTTCTCTTCAGGAAAGGCAAATCAATTTAATGACATGGCCAGCAAACAATCCGGATCTCAATCCGATTTATGATGGAAATTAAAAAAAACTTGTCCATGATAAAACTCCATCCTGCAAAGATGATCTGTTATTCGAGAAAGTTGGAAGCAGATTGATGGGAGGAGGAGCAACAAAGTACTAATTGTATTTACTTTTGCTGATGATTCCATAATTTTTTTCTTTAACATTGAGTGATTCCGTACTTTTTTCCTCATATGGACATATTCGCCATGTGTGCACACACAAGGAATTTGTTCTGGTTACAGGAGCTCTTAAACACACAGTATATACACAACACGAGAAATAAAAAAGAATATAAAATAAATATGAGGGTAAGAGGATAAAAATATAAACAATATACAAGGTGTAGTTAGTTATGCAAGTGTGCAAGTACTGTATATTACAACTGTGTACTGTACATTTTTATGACCATACAAAAATATAATAATATGCATTTACATATAGTGTAAGAGTAAAGATATTGCACTGATTTATATTGCACTTAACAACTAGGAGGCTATAAAGTAAAAAAGCTTGATGAACATCATTTAATGTGTTGATTCCATCATTTTTGCCAATGGTTGTAAAACATGGCTTAAAGTTGTTGTTTTGCTTGTGTCATGAAAATGCAGAGAATCTTTGAACGCTTGTTTGCACTCTCAAGACTCATCTATCAACAAATAATCCTCTTGCTTCATTCAAAGTGTAGCATTCAGTAAAGCTTTCAGGCAGAGGGTGTTTAAAAGTGATCAAATGATGCACAAATCACAGTTATATATTTCTTAGTTCTGATGAACACAGAGAAAGATATTTGGAAGAATGCTTATAACCAAACAGTTCTTGGCCACCATTGACTATCATTGCTTTATACATTTCTCTGTTCTGTTGAACACAAAAGAAGATATTTTGAAGAATATAGGAAAGCAAACAGTTCTGGGGCACTTTTGACTACCATTGTCATTTTTCTTACCAAGCATTCTTCCAGATATCTTTCTCTGTGTCAGAGTCATTTATGATTACTTTAATAGAAACTATAAATTAACTTAAAATGGGTAAGTTACAACACTGGTTTACATCTGACTTTTCCATTTCTCCATTTTTATTAAGTGTTACATTTTTAATCTTTAATCGGTTGTGTTCTCACAAACAAGCTGTACAGCATATTAAATATGGCTCAAGCGCAAAAACGCTCAAGCCATTTTCCTACTTTTAGTGTTGGTTGGCTGATCTGTAGAAGTATTTCCAAAGAGGATTCATGTGTTCATGCTGAGCACTTTATGTAAAATGCAGTGACAGGGACATTATAATCAGTTAGAGGAGTTCTGAGGGTTGTAGTCAGAATGTGCTTTGCTTTTTGATGAGCTTCATTACCCTGTTTATACCTCAGTGATGAGCTTGTGTTTTGATTTGAAGTTAAAATCCATTACCAGTTCAGAAGCAGTTTGAAGTGAAATAGTTTTACTTGCAATATGTTTTCAGTGATACCTCAGTGGCATCTGTTTTCATTAAAACATTACATAGTCAGGATGATGGCAAATTTTTCCAAAAAACATTTCCAGCATAATGTTTATTATTATAAAAGTGCCAATATGGTCAAGCTGGCCTGCATGTTTTCACAAACCTGCATCTCTGCTGCCCTCTTGTGATAGATGGTAAAAAAAAGAATTAACAGCAGTAACATTTTTATTGTGCAGTTTCAGTGAATTGATAAAGTATATAGGCCTACACGGTTTTTACATTTTTCTTGTAACTTCTCCAGTAATTTAAGATTATAAGGTAGATAAAAATAGTTACAACTATTTTGTAGAAATTTGGTGTCACTCCTACAGTAAATAATTATAAAATCTTAGAAGATTAGATTAGAACTGAGCATTATATGAAGTGAAAAATGTGGTAAGTAAATGTTAAAAAAACATGTATCATCTTCTATTGATACAGTAATCAAACGTTGATTATTGCCTTAATCTTATAAACAACTGATAAGATTGTGATCAAGATACTCTGCCAGGACATTTGTGTTGCCTCTTGACCTCTGCTTCTTGAACTGTGTATTATGCCCATTATTTTCTGACAGATCTTCATGTTGTGATATTCAAATGATGTGGATTTGAAAACAGATAGACCGTAAGATAATCATTATTTCTTATATGGCAAGTATTTAGTGATAGATGCCCAAGCGTTATGTTGATGTTTTTAGTTTTAATCGACAGCTAGCCTACATATTTCATTTTTGATGGATGTGATAACATGCAATAGGGATTGAAATAAGTATTTAAGTAATCATAAAAGGTGCATTTTTGCATAGGTCATTATACTTATGTTATGGAAGTTGTTTTTTAGTTCCTTATAACAAAAATCTTTAATTCAATTCAATAATCAAATGGAAATGCAGGTCCTGTTATAATAATAGTGAAACATTTCTCATTAGTACCCATTTTTATTAATTTATGAAACTTTTCAGAACTGGAAAACGCTGATATCTCCAGGTTTTCTCATGACCATAGGAACCTTGTAGATAAACAGAATATTCTTTCGGTGTTTCTACCTGTACTGGTGTCAGTCACATCAACATTTCATCTTTGAACTCTGATGCTTTGAACCTCTCACTACTAGACTACACAGATGACAGCTCGGCTCTGGGCCTTTCAGGGAGCTCTTTAGTATGCACAGAGCGTTCAAGCAGGCAGACAAATCAAAACCACATTGTAAAAAGGGTTTTTGAAGGGCTTGTCATTTTTCTCTCTCTCTCTCGTTTCTCTTTCAGGTCACTGTCAGTTTTTTGGCGCCCTGCCACCGGTTGTCATCTGTGCCTGCACCTGAACATTTCGCTCCTTTAATGTTAAGTGACATCAGTTTGATATAGAGCTTCTATTTAATTTGAGGCTGCTGCCAAGATTAGAGGACGTTCATTCAATCCATCAAGCACAAATGCTACGAAGTCAAGATATTGTGAGAATGAACTCTCAGACTCCTGAAGATGTCTGATGTTGTTCAATATTAGAGGCGTCCAGTATGTTTTCTGACTTCTGTGTCAATTAAAAAAGACAGACAAATGTGTCTGTTTTAATGTGGTGAAACGCAGTAAAGAAGTTCATGTAACAGTATTCAAATGTACTATTTACATTTGTCAGCAAGCCCTTTTGGGCAAGTCAGGATTGTCAGCATAAAATAGTCACTCAAACTATTAGCACTGATTAACCAACCAATTATATGCATTGTGAGATGAAGAGTTTTCTTTAAAAAGGGAAACTGCAATGAATGTATTTGACCACTAGGTGGCAGCAAAGACGTGTCTAGTAGTTAGTGGACAGATCTTTTATCTTAGAATATAATGTACTGTGTGTTTTTGTGAATATATACACAAAAACCTAAGACATATATACTATATGCATTGTGTATAGTATATGTTTAATTTTGTGTACTTTTACTCAAACATTCAACGCTCTGTTACTGACTTTGTTCGCAAAGGTTTTAAAGTCTACAGCTTGTGAAAAAGCCCCGAAGCAAATCTGCCACCCCTCTGTCATCACCAGACAGGTTTGTGATTATTGCGCAGGTGGCATCTGACGTCATATGATTATTAGATTAAAGATTGTCATTTTACCAGGCTCTCAGACTGCGAAATTACTGCCTAACTCCGATATTTAATGCACTATAATCTCAGACTGTCTGTTTGTCTTTCTGGACTTTTACAGCAAATTCCCTAAAAATTCCCCAAAAAGTCCCTACAAATCATATGCTGTAAAATATCCAAGAAGAGTCCGAAGATTTTGTCGTTTAACAAAACAGGTACAATATATACTGCATACAGTTTGTTATACAGCTTTACTAATATAATTCTGTTGATTTATTATTTTTTATTATTTACGTTTATATTTTTTATATGTTAGAGTTTTAGGTTGAACCCCTGAAAGTCCAAGCCTACAGACAAAGATCTTGTAGGTTCAGGGGGATTTTGAATGAAAGCAACTGTTACTCTCTGTATAGCTAAATGAACTGGTGTGAAACAAAATTAATTGTGAAATGGAAGTATTTAGGCCTAATTCACATAGAAAAAAATGGTGTGTTTCCGTCAGAATTGTTTTAAATCCTGAAGAGTTTTATTTAAATAGGTTTAATAAGGTCATATTAGCATGGTAGACTCCATGGTCCATTACTCCCCTGCTTTTTGCTTTTATTTACTTTCTTAATAAAAAGGTAGGGATTCTGGCTTTCAGAATGCATGCTCAATATGTTTATATATGTTTTATGGTAAATTGCAATAACATATTTGCCTATATTTTTGTGTATTCTATATTCGAATATTAAAATGTCATGGTGTTCTAACAGATTATGTTGTGCTACATTTTTCAGGATGTTCTAACTCGTATTTTCTTGAATTTCCTTGAAGAATGCAGTAAATTCTCTTGGTATCATGCAAAGTACCCATAAATCCTATTTCCCATACTGCACAGTAAGTCTCTCAATAGTACTCTTTGATTCTCAGAAATGTACTGTATGGCACTGCTGTGCAGAGGATTGACAGACCGATACTCGAGCCAAGAAATATGACTTGTGATGTTGTTTCGCCTAAAAGGACAGAAGTTCAAGAAATAATTGCCACACCCACACAGATCATTTGTGAATGTGCAAGATTTAACAGTCACCTGAATAGGGCTTAAAAAATAATATTGCCATCTGCTACAGTAATTGATTTCTGAATACATTAACCAAAACATGGCAGATATTACAGTATGAAACATTTATTTCATTCTTACATTTATTTACATACAATCCTAAGATCCAAATTTAATTGATTGAATTCCATACCTGGAGAATATCTCCAACTTTAAAATGTGTTGATTGACAGATTGTGGGTTAAGTGCACCAGAGATGTATAGAAGTTGTGGGAGTGGAATAAAGATGAGTAAAGGGGGATTATTAGGAGGAGTTTCTCTTTTCTGTGTGTCACAGTCCTGAGAGGAATAGCTGGCGGCTCACAGGCGCTCTGTAGGGAAATTAAAAGGCAAAGGAAAGAAGTGTAACAGCCGCTTTCAAGCGCCGGCCCTGCTGTGGCACAGGCCCCGGATACATTTTTTACTGCTGAGACATCAGGGCTGCAGGCGTTGTGGTCTGAGTGTGTATTCAGAGAGCACTGCAGTGTTGGGGAAAGACACGTGAACATGCCATAACTGGCTGCTATTGCTGTTGTGCTGTGGTTCAGGCAGACAGGTTGACAGAAAGACAGATGGACAAAGAACTCATTATTGGAAAGTCAGATTTCTCATGTAACCTTAGCTGTTTTTGAAAAAATGGGCCTGCTGGGGATTTACTCATGACCCCAGACCAGCAGGGGGCGCTGATAAGCTGCAGAAACAGTTGACTAGACCTGCTTTGCCTGTTGTAAATATTATTTACATTTTTTATTTATGGATAATTATTGGATAAAATTCAAGATATTTTTACCCAGGGTATATAACCCATCCCTCTTCGGCTTTCAAACAGATTGTATCTTAATTTCAGTTTCTAAAAGCGAGAAAGTTATTATAGACGTATCGGATGCTTGTGCCTGCGCCGAAAATTTACTTCTGGTGTGTGTTTGTCGATCGGTCTGACTAGTGGCTGGAACAATTTATATTTAAGTGAATTTATATTCATATTAATTTATATTAATATTTTATTGTACAATAATAATAATAATAATAATAATAATTGTATTAAATAAACAATTTGTTTCATCTTATTGTATAGTAGTTTTATGAAATAATCAATTTGTTGAATTTTATTGTATATTAATTTTTATTAAGTAAACATTTTGTTGAATGGGTCGTGTAACTTTGTCTCATTTAAGTTTAGCCTAGCAAAGGTTCTTTTACTGGTAACCTAAAATAATACTGGCTAGACATACTTTTAACTTGTTAGCTAATATCATTTACTTGTTATTTCTTTTGCTTGTCATCAGAAATAATCTTCAGGGACTTTTATTTTATAATTTATTAAGATTAATATTTTTTTAGTAAAGTTTAATAATCTTGGGTCATTGAGAGGTGTGTGTTCTATATCATAGGGTAAGACAACATGCTAACATGATTCACTGTTTCCTTGAAAACTAAAAAGTACATGACAACAGCTGTTTCTCTGTTATAGGGGGCGGTAGCCACAGTAATATATACTTACGTTCTTCATGCGATTACCTCCATGATGCAGTTACGCCACGTTCACACATTTCTTTCAACGCAGCAAATTGTCTCTGCCCACGATGCAGGACATCTTGGAAGGACGTCCACTTCATCACAGCGCCAATCGCTGGACCGGCACCAATCAGTCAGAGAAATCATTTCCAGCAGGCAGCATCTCTGCAGTGATGCAATTACCTAATGAAGCGCTACGGCCCATTAGCAGAATGAACCATGTTTCAGGTTCATCTTTTCCTCCTGACCCTGGTGCTTTTTTTTATAAGTTTGCGAATTAGTTATCACAGTTTACCTTTTTAGTTACTTAAAAGTTATTAGACCTGAAAGAAGTATACCACTTTATCGGTGGACGTTTCTGTATTCTGCAATGAAATGATCAGGGTTTCAGAATTAAAGAATTGGCTCTCTTTTAATTCAATTTCAATTCAAATTACGTTAAAATCTTTATTTTAGTACTTACTTAAATTAAAATGCTGCATCCTATGTGCTTTCAATTCCAATTCAGATTTTTTCTGAATGGTGCAGAATCCTGAACATTACGACTCATCCCTGTATCATATTCATCTCTGAAAACCTGCTGTGCTTCTGCTTCTATGTTTCTTAAAGGCCACAATTTTTCAGCCTCCGGTCAGCAAGGGAGACGTTTTGATTAGCTGTAATTTACAGTGGCGTGAGAGAAAGTGAAGCGGCCCCAGCAGACCCATTTTCTAATTGAGCGCATGCGTTCCCTCTGCTCGAACGTTCTGTTAATAAATTGCTCCATAAAACTGATCTAAGCTCTAAATCATGTCAGCTTTCTGCATATCTCTCAGGAGATGTGGATGAATATCCACTGCAGCTATTGACTCAGTGAAAAATCCCTATATGTTTTTTTTGACACTGGCTACTCTTAATACAGTATATTAGTGTAGTGATATAATCATAATGTACATTGATAGACTGAATCAACAACAAGTAGTGCTGTATATAGGGCACAGACCACATTTCATTGAGGATGAGAAGGTTTTTGGTTTTAACAGTTGATGGTCAATATGGACGGTATCTCTGCTGTAGGTAGCAATTCTGTTATAAATGTCTTGTTTTTCTATATCAAAATCCCTGTGAACCGAAAGTTGCATTTGTTTTATATTACATATGCATTTTCGAGTTAAATGCAATATCGAATGAGAAAAATAGTGTCCGTGGCTTGTGTTTTTCATTGCGAACTGAAAGTTGGAGGGCAGGAGTTAACATCATCAGAGATGGATTGCCACCAAAGAGTGGAAGAGCTTTTTCAGATTTAGATTTTGAAGATTATGAGGGCGCGTACATTTAAAAAATTGGATATCGCACATTGATAAGCTGTTTATATTAAACACTGCAATATTCCATGAAAAATGGGATTTGGGATTTTACATTTTTAAGAATGTGAAAATAATATTTCTAATAATGTGTTTATCATTGGTGGTTAAATGGTTAATAAGCATTTCTTCAAGTTAAATTTTCTGTGGATAATTCCTCTCTTTCGCCACCGGATAAGTTGCCATTTTAAAGCCTTTATCACGAAAACAAGCAATTTGGTGAAACTTCATTTTAGCTCATTTTTAATCATTGGTTAATGCTACCCAGTAAATGATCTCCAAAATGTACTTTAAAAGCTTTGTTTGTAATCACATACTACCACTCTTAGCCTATTATTTTTACACTAAGTAGTATGTATCCTGAGCACAGTATGTAGATTTTCTGTATGCCTCTTGTTTGGTTCCTGAATGACCTGTGATGGTGTGTTATTGCCTGTTTGTCTTCATCAGTAACCCTCAAGTACCCCTTCATCGCCAAAAAACATGTTCCTGTTAAATCATCACAGACTGGATTTCTACAAGAAATGATACAGAAAACACATGTATATTCTGTTGGAGTCATTCTCACAAATGCTTTTTTGCACATTGCAAGCATTAGTTTGGATTCCATCAGTCAATTAGAAAAGAAAACATAGTTATTTTCATTCGCATGATGTTAACTTTGCCTCATTTAACATGAAATGTAATGAGGTCATATGATAATGTTTATTACTGTAATATGCACTTAAAGCTCTGCATAACAATATTTATAGCAGCTGGTGTTCAGTTAACACTGTCCAGCCTCCGATTTCCTTGATCAGGCTTCAAAAAGACAACATGGTCAGTCTGGTTCAGTACCACAATGTGTCCAGATGGCTGTGTTTGTCTGTTTGTTTACTACATTGAGAGACAACACAAAATACTGCATCTCAAGTCAATCTCAACTACTCAAACACAGAAGATGACGTTCTCTTTCGATTCATTAAAAATGCCACAATATTCTGGAGAAAGAAAATAGAGGAGATCGCTGAAGGAGAAATTCTTGCCAAGTAAACAGTCTAAAACACCAGGTGTGAGAAACAGCTTCTTGTTTAGACCTGACACCACCACACAGAACAACATCTGGCCGTAAGCTGCCTTCATTTTCTGTTTGCTCCATTCCATTAGTTGTGTGTGAGATAATGAAGGATGCAAAAAAACCGATGATCTGTGCTTTCACTTATCGCTATAAAGAGCCAATTCTGGCCCCCTGCTCCGATTCCCATTATGTATATTGCGTCTGGAGCCTCCAGCATCGCTAAGCACTTTTCTTCTTCATGGTTTTGTAAACTCTGATATCTGACCTCTTAGTCATTGTGATGCAGTCCAAGCCAAGTGTACTTAGTTTTATTGGAAGCGGTTCTTCACAGAGGATAGTTTGGATTTTGTTTAGTGTAGAAGTGGAACGGGCAAAGGCTGGCATATTGCTGCGATTCTAATGTTTTCAGAGCAGGTGAACTGGCTGTTTATCTTTTTGTGGAACAGCAATGGATTCTGGGTAACTGGCTTGAAAAGACAAAGGATTGCTGAGATATTATGTCATATTTTTTTTAAGTTTGGAAGGATTAAATGAAATATTGAAATAAGATCTGTACAGGATAGTCGGATGCAGAGAGAGAGAGAGAGAGAGAGAGAGAGAGAGAGAGAGAGAGAGAGAGCAAGTTAGAATAGGAGAGAATAAGATTCACATGGCAACAATCATGTTCTTGGCGAAAACTCCTTTTGACCCGGAGCAGTCCTCACAAAAATACACAAACTTTGAACAACTTTATACACAAGATGTTCAAAGAGCACATCCCCTGAGCCTCACTTTTGCAGAAATAAAAACATGGCTGAAAAGAGCACAAATCAAACTACAGCACATCTGATAACAAAGACATTCAATTGCAAAAAAGCTCAAGGTGTTGCAGGGCATTGAATGACTGTTAACTTATTGTGGTAAAATTTGTTTATATGCTTTTTTTATACATTTTATTGCACTTTGTTTATGGATACATAAGCATCTGAGCAATAAAAAAAGTTTAGAAATGGCTCTGCATCAATACTAAAAAGAGGCAGATGCAAAACAAAATCAATGCAGATAGCTCTATACATGTATGTGTTCATAAGAACATGAAAATCTGGGTGGATGTGCACCAACTAAAAAACGGAACGTTTAGTGATGTTATTTTGCTTTAGGTACATAAATATTTCAGGAGTGATTTTGACCCTTCCACCATCTATTTACTTTAAATCTATAAGCGTATACTTTTCTTACTCGTACCCATACTGAAACACAAGATTACAAGCCATGATTTTTTTCACGTTTGCATAAATACCCATCTGTAGTCTGTGAATACGGTATAAAAATCACACATCAAGGCAAAGTCACATTATTAAATAGTGGCTGTAGAGGGAATAATGCTAACCCATATTTAAAATAACAATAGGTTATGCTTTGACCGATTTAAAGAAAAATGTGCCTCTGCTGACCGTGCCTATGAAAATGTCTTGACTGAGTGTGCTTGTTAATGCTTGTTTTGCTGTTTTAAAACCTTTTGTGGTGAATATTTGTGGGCAGGTGAAAGGTGTTGTTAAAAAATCTCATGCCGAGACAGATGCTGACAGTTTATGTAAACTCAACTTCAGCAGTCGTGTCTGTAGTTGATCACGCTTGTCTGTGTTTTTGAAACAGTTCAAGCTATATTCCTTTTTTCAAATTCTGAGTTTTCAGAAACTATAAACTCCCACGATTGTTTTGAAGCAGAATGAGTAATTTTACCGCTGTAATATTTCTAAGCGTGAATGATATTTTTCAAATGAGATTGACGGCAATGGGCTGTTATGCTACAGGAAAGTGGGAGACAGGTGGGCTGCTGGGACAAGAGCAGGTGGGTGGGACTCCAGTCAAAGCTGAATAGGTTAAAATTTGTATGACTTTTTGACTTAGTAGTCGGTAGCTTAAAAAACCTCAATGCTTGTAAATGTTATTGTATAAAGAGAAATGTATGTAAATGTCATAATTGTGTTATTGTCAAAGATAACAGGATCGTGGATAGAAAGTTGATCAATAAATTTGCTTTTGGAAGAAAATGATCTTTTTAGTCTGTAATAATTTCCTAAGAGGGGATTTTATATTTCTATTAATTTATGTCCATTGGTATTGAGTGATGAATTAAGGGCTAGTACACAGTACCATTAAAATGGGTATATTTCTACAAATATATATCAGTGCAACCACAGATTCCACACCCTGTCATTTTCCAGGAATAGATGGACTGGTTGTTAAATTACAGCTTTAGGAAGAGTGGAAATTTATGCACAGTCAGTTCAGAACTGGCAACAGAGTTTTATCAGTCATGATCATTACTCATCATGTCCATCCTAAAATGTTAAAATGCACTTAGCCAAATAAAAACAAGAAACTGACAATCTGTTTAAAGTAAACTGTGTCAATAAGGTTAACTGCTTTTTTATTAGTGTCCTTTACATTTTAAAGTATAATAATATAAAGTTATTAAGTAATTTGAATGCTTGACATGTACTTTGTATATATTTACTGTGTAGAGATGCTTGTAATTCCTCAGTGCTTATACAGCACTTCAAAGGTGAGCTAGTTAATGTACAAACATCATTTAGATGTTACTTTGTTTTTGCAGTCATTTTTGTAGTGTGTATTTTATGAACATGACACTTTAACTTATAATGTCACCAATTATATTGTGATGGATTTTTATTGTATTTCAGGAATGCATTGCTTAAGAAAACGTTGAGCAAATTGTGAGTTAATCTAATTTGTTTCTTTTGCAAGCACTTCTTTTGCTTTTTGCAAGCACTTCGGGAAATGCATACTAAGTTTTTGCTTCTATAATAAAATATGGAATAATTACGAGGAATTATAAATGGATGCACTTTAATAATTAGAGCAGTAAGCATCGTGTTCTTATTACTAAAGATGCAAAGATCAAGTCATTATCAGTGGAAAGTTTTCTCGTCTCATAATCTGGAGGACCGGTTCAATTGTCCGAATTGGCGCAATCTCTCCAATGGGTGGCGTTTTACACCCGCTTCTCTCTCCTGCACTCGAATCACCCCCTCGGTCTCTCTTATCAGCAATTCAGATTGCATGCAAATGCCCCGTGAAAGGAGCGTCATTCTGAAAGGACGGAGTGTGTGAGTGGGGGTGAGCAGCCGCTGAAGCGCATTCCGCACTCTATTCTTCTCTCTTTCAGCCGGCGGATGCGCGCCGCGGATACTCGGTGCAGATATGACCGCAGATCGCACTGAAGTTTAAAGAGGACGCGGAGCATCTCACGAGCGGATTACTGACATCAAACTTGAGGCAGAACTCATTCGGCGTTTACAGTTCGCAACTTTCTCTTTTTTGCGTTTTGTCGATCATGGGCTCCTTACGCAAAAAGTCGTTTTATTGGCCCATTTGGTCACTTCTTGTTGTTCTTGCGCTTTTGAGTCAGCGTTGTCATGGAAGTTGTTCAGAGAAAGGGCTGGAAAAGAGAGAAGAAGCGGCGAATGTAGTTTTAACCGGGACGGTCGAGGAAATATTGAACATGGATCCCGTGCACAACACTTATTCCTGTAAGGTAAGGAGACTTTGACATAGCGCACCGGCTACCGTTTAAATGCATCAAAGTGAAAGTAAAAGAGGGTAAATATCTACATCAAAACCCACCATAGTAGAAGCCTTGTGATTTAATAAATGCTCAGTTTGTGCAGATGTATTGTAATGTGTTGTAATCACCTGTTAGCCACGCACTCTGTCAGTAGTCCGATATTAGCATTATATGCGCTATGCATAGTCGTGGGAGCGCGCATATGATGCTTCAAAATGCGGTCCTGATGGGCACCTCAATAGGTTTTAATGCGGCTTTTTTAGTTTCTAAAATAAAATAAAATGATAAATGTATAGCCAGTATGTGATGCGCAAAAATCTGGTCATAGTAGTTTTTCTTGTTTGGACATCAGTGCTTTTCATTTAGTCTTCTTAATTAAAAATGTCAACCTGCGCGGTTATACTTTGATCCACCTGTAATTTGATCTTTCATACATGAGGAACCTGAACCTCAACAGTGACTTGATGTCCTTTCAAGGTCTATTAGAGCTTCAGGTCCAATTATCTTCAATTATCATGTTATCATAGCATAACCACATTCTGTTATAACAAAGTCAAGCAGAAACCAATAACTAAGATGTGAAGAGTGAGAATGAAAGTTTAATATCAGCAGTAAATAAAGAGCGATAAACTGAAGTTGTGGCATTGCTGTCATTACATTTAACCTGAAGAAATGAATTTTTAGTAGGATGGCGATGCAGTGAAGCAGATGCAGTGGTGTCTAAGTCATCTAAAATGTTTTTCCTTATAGTTGCATTATCCGAAAAATATAGTTTAGAAAGTGTGTCTTGCTTTACTGACATCATGCTGGTCTGGAGTCCACGCTTGTGTGCATATTGCAGCATATCGGCATCGTTCTGAAAAGTGCATTTCAAGTGCTTCTATGAAAGTCACATTTTAGCAGTGATATTCCCAAATTTTGTCATCTCTGGAATGTGACCTTGATCTACCCAAACTGGTGTTTACTCATCATGTCTTGTGTCCTCTCCCTCTTCCTGTCTAAAGGTCAGGGTATGGCGCTACCTAAAAGGCAAAACCACTGTGAACGGAGAGATTCTGCTGGATGGAGGAAACAAAGTGATGATCGGCGGGTTCGGAGACCCCCACATTTGCGACAATCAGGTGGCCACCGGAGATACGCGCATTTTCTTTGTCAACCTGGCCCCCGAGTACATGTGGCCCACCCACAAGAATGAACTAATGCTCAACTCCAGCCTGATGAGGATTACACTGCGTAACCTGGAGGAGGTGGAACACTGCGTAGAAGGTAAGAGACGTCCTCCATACAGTACATAACTCACGTTTCACGTCTGGAATTGAGATAGCAAAAGCAGGTTGTTTTTTTCTCTCTGGCTTAAAGTTCAACTGCATCTTCATTCTGCTTAATGGAGCGATTCACATTTTGTGACATTAACTGTTTATATTAATCCAGCAGTTGTGACTTCTGGAATACTTTTCCTTATGTTGCTTCTGTCATCGTTTGTTAGCTGGCAACACTTGGTGCATTTCTTGGCCCCCGGGACTTTAAAAGCATAGCATATCATGTGTACGGTCATTAGCAATCAACCCATGACATTCATAGAGCTCTCGAAGGAAGGTGAGCACCTCTTGGGCTTTCGACTAACATGAGTGAAAGTCCAAACCACCTTGAGGGAAATCATTCATAGAGTGGAGATGCTAAAATCTAACTGCGTAGCCTCAAGCTTCGCAACTCTCCTGTATATCTTTCTTAAGATGGAATGCCATTAACGTCTTGTTTCCACTTTCCCAAAGCCAGACTGTCAGAGGAAAGTTTGGATCGGTAGTTAATGACATCAGGCGTGTGAATGAACGACCTGTCTGTTGTCCAAAATTCGGTGACATTTGATGTACTTGTCCCTGATGCATTAAAAGAAGCGAATGTTCTCTTAAAGTTCAAGGATGCGAGACAGACGCCTTCCTTCTTTAATATCACCAGTCGCTTTTGTAAAGCTTGCAGTTAGTCTCATTTAGTGCTGCACAATGCTGGCAATCGTACAAACGGAGGAAATGCAACACTCATTAGATCTATCGATTTTGTAGGTTTCTTATCTGCATCCTCTTTGTATGGCACGTAATTCGAGAGGTGTGCGACGGGTTTAAGTACAAAAATGAACATCTTTTTCCCGTCTTAACCTTTTCTCCTGTCAAGTTTCCTCAGTGCTTTTAAGTGCTGAGCTTTTTGGCACAGGCCGTTGCTGTGGAGAGAGCGTCTTTGTTGCTGCAGAAGTCTTAAGAGGTTTGATGAGGGCGCAATTTAGAGGCGTAAGTGTCAGGCCATGGAAAATAAATGCTGCTTCGGCTAATGAAAGGCCATGTGGTTCATTTAACAAATGCAGCGCTTTTTATATTGTAATGGGGTTGGATCGCTTTTTAAACTATATGCTACAAATAGCAAACAGCTGTGCTCCGAACGGCCAACCGGTTATTTAAAAAAGCAGCTTAAGAAGCCTAATTCCAAAATCGCCCCGTAAACACAGAGAATACGTGTTCCAAAACATTCAGCAACAGCCGTTCTGACCTTGGTTTTGACATGGTTAGGCATGCATATTAGGTGAAAAAAGTGCTGCCCTGAAGGTTGGATGACTTGGAGCGGCACCTAATGGCGTCTACTTCATGTGGGCTAAAACGATTCAGGATTTCATGTTATCCATCAGATATTTAATAAAGCATGACCCTTTGGTGAAGTGTTTATTATTTAACCCGCTTTGTCACAGTTAAGGATCCAGATTTTAGACCTACAGCATAAAAAATAAGGGCGTGCGTGTGGGGCGGAGAGAACAAGATCGTACCTGTCAGCCCGCCGAGCGTATCCTCTCCTCTCTCTTCACCTCTGACAGGTTAGATAGCACTGAGAAATGAAGAGATTCCGAGCTGAATATAGGAATACTGCAACGTTTTTTCAAGATTCAAGATTGGTAGGGGGAAATGTGATAATGCGAGAGCGCAGGGAGAAATTCTTGATACAAGTGTGGACTGGAACGCCGATGAGCAACGCTTAAAGGAGGCCTAGAGGCGCTGACATCTCACTCCTACCCAGTTTTGTTTCGCTGACACAGACCGCACAATTTTTAGAGGAGGCGCTTGAATTATTGCATTCATTGAGTAGAAATGCACAGTCCTACAGGCTTACTCACACGCTTGTAATAAGCATAATATTCTTGTCTGTTTGTTTTTTCCCACTGTTGTTTATGGGTTAGATGGCATGCACGCCCGTATAGAATCTGCCCGCAGTACTCTGTGGCAAAGTTGTAATTTCCTCAAGTAATACACCCTTTGTATGTTTGTTTAATACATGTTTGTTTAATACATATAATGCTAATTTTTTTCAAATAGAGGTCAGAATAGAGGACTCAGATGTATTTGGCATTGCTTGTTAAATCAGATGTTCTACTTTCTGACATGTGCAGACATGTGTGGTCGCTTTCAGTATTTTCATGACTTTGTTTGCTTATGTGGATGCTAATACAATAAATGCCAAACTGCACAATAGTAAAATCATTTGTTGTGCTGTAGAAATGTGGTTTAAAAACAGGAAATATTATCTTATGTTGATTTCTAGTATGTGATGAATTCATTTTCATTTTAAGCTGAGAGGCAAAACAAGGTAGAATGGAAAAAAATTGGTATGGTATAGGTGTTAAGTAATATTGATACTTTTAAACCCTAAGACAAAATGACTGGACATATGCAAACAGATGTCAAGTGTTGAGTTTACTCCTGTTAAAGAGATTTTTTTCACCCTCATGTCATTCCAAACCTGCATGACCGTCTTCTACACAACACAAAAGAAGATATTTCGAAGAATGTTGTTAACTTAGCATCATTGGAACCCATTGACTTCCACTGTATGGACACAAAACCACTGAGACATTTCTCAATATATCTTTTGTGTTCCACAGAAGAAAGAGTTTGAATTCATTGCTTCCAACATTGTGCTTCGACCGAATCATTTAAAACAATCTGAATCCGGACGATTCTTTCTTGAACTGGCCATCACTGATGCATAGTGCTAGATTCTATCTCCTGCAGTCCCTTTATCAGCTCTTTTGAATCAGCTCCACTCCACTGGATGCCAACCCAATCCCAAACAAATCCCACCGTATTTTGCATCAGTGAAAAGCAACAAAGGGGTTTTTCTTTCTCTGGTCTCCTGCATGCTCTCCCTCAGTTGTTTGTCTGTCATGAGGGCAGGCTAGTTCAAGAGGCCCAGTTCAAGTTGAGCTTTAGCCTTAGGACGGAGGGTCTGGTGCTGTGTGTGCTGGTGGTCTCTCCAGTGATAATGAGTGTGCAGGTCCTGTGGAATGCTTTGGAATGTGCGGCAGGTTGGGAATGAGAGTAGCAGGTCTCGTGAAGTGAGCTTCTCTGTCAAGGCCTATGGGAGCACTTACTTTTATTCCAGCTGTTTGTGTAAGGAGTGGGCCTGGCGTGTCTCTGATTTTAGTTTGCACAAAGGTCAGTCGGCCAGGTAATGATTAATAGATCGAGAATAATTAGGGTGAATGACTTCCTCCACCCCTTAATAGTGATGTTAGCATGAGAATCGTAGAAGAAGCAGATCATAATATAGCAACTGGTGGTGACTATATGAATCTTTAATAACTTATACACAAAATCTTGGAGCAAGATGCTCAAAAGCTGTGCAAGCCGTGACGCATGGGCCGCAGATGTATGTGGGTGACTAGCCTAAACAGGAAGCAGTTTAAGGTTTGTAGATGCCAAAAGTAGAAACTCATTTTCCTCTCGAGATATTTAGGCAGCACTTATCACCCTGACAATTCCTTACAAACTCCTCATGGCATAAGAGATCTTGAGACGCTTTGCTCCCCACCGAGTGTTTGATGGGTCGCTCAGCCTCATCACCTCATTACATTTGCCTATGCACAAGCATATCTTTGTAAGGGAAGTCATGGGAAGGCATTTTCCGCTAGGTTGATTTCCAGCATGGAGCGGCACTGGGACTTTGTCTGCGGAACATGATTAGAGAAGAGCTGGACTATGGGCTGAAAGTTGGAGACAAAGCAAAAAGTTGGACGGTGGAACGATAACTCGAGTGTTGCGATGAAATCAAAGAGGAGACAAAAGGCTTAGAATTACACCTGAATCTAAAGTCTCCCGAGTTATTACATTTTTGAGACTTTTAATTAAAACTCTAAAACCTGCAAGCTTGCTTGGAATACTAATGACGTTTTGTGCCTGAATATCTCTGAAAACAAAAGAATGAGTTTTTGTAGCTCTATGCTTAGCTCTCTTTTCCTATTTTATACTTTGTCTTCCTGTGGCGATCAAGAAAGTTTGTCTTGGCACCATGTTTGAGTTTGTGTCTTGTGTAATCTCTCCAACAGGCTTCATTGTTTTAGCAACACTTGTAGACATTCTTAGAGTCCAGTTCACTTCATTACATGTAGTTTACAGATGTAAGGAATGTTTAACCTGTCAAAATGTAGTTGAATAATACTTTTGCACTTTTAAATAGTAAACGTGCAAAATGATTTGGTGGTCTAGAGTTTTGCACCTGCTATCTCTGCCTTGTATGATAGTGGCTTCTTAGTACTAGAGAGATGCTGATGTACCTCCAGTAAGAAGGAAACACTGAGTTGTCACTGTGTTCCCATGAGTTGGATGGTCAGTAGACTGGAAAATATCCACATTCCAGACACAAAGGGGAGAATAGATATAAAAGACTTCACACTTTATGGATTCCTTGAGATCTGTGGCAGCATTTCAGACTAGATTGAATGTGAAGAAACAGACAGCTGCTGCAGTTGATGTGGCTAATCTGACACCATTTAGTATTGCAGGGCAGAGATTTAACTGGAACCAGTGAGATCATGTTATCTTCAGTCACATTCAGACATTGGACAGTGTTTCAAGATCTAAAGCTGAGTAAAAAGTTTGAGCCTATTTCAGACATTCGAAGCAGCTGAATGAAATCTGAAGGCTTAGCTTTCATTTTAATAGACAAACTCAGCTTAAAGGAATACTCAGATTTCTTTTTATTAGAAGCTGGAATTGCTTCATACTTTGTATTAAAGTGACAAAGCAAAACTAAGAAAGAGAGCACATAGTAAATATTTAAAGGCAAGAAAGTTAAGAAAACCACCTGCCCAGCAATGATGGTCAAAAGTTCACTCAGGGCTTTACAATCCACTTTTACAGTTTGTTTGCAAAGTGAAGTGGCCCGTGGTGGTGGGGGTCCGATGGCTTTTTCGTTTGCCCCTGTTGGAATGTCCACAGTTGTAAGGTGTAAACCAGAAAAGCACACAAAAGCCCAATAACGCATGCTAATGCAGTGCGTAGCTTCTCTGAATAGGACGAATCTATTCACATGTGCCGGGATCAGCAGAACGCTGAGTCAATGATTAAACTGGACCTGCATTACTGGTTTTCCGCCCTTCTGTAAGTGTACTTGAAGTGTCACAGAGCAACTTGTTCTGCTCACATCCATTTTAAATCCTCCCACATGCCCCTTGCCCTCATTTAAAATCACAGCCCACCCACAAGCGTGTGTGTCTTCCTCAAAAATGTCAATCCTTTGTCGTCCTCCAAACCACATCTTGTGTGTTATCAGCTGCATGTGAGCTCTAGCAGGATGTCAATGTTTTTTTGTTATCGGGTGGCCATTTCCGCGAGGATGTCCCGTTTTTGCCTCGTTTTCTTGTCTAGATTATTTCCTCCCATCTTGAACTTCTTTGCGATCTCGTAATAGGTTCCCCTATCATCCGGCTGACATCACGGCCGCCCACGACTCCGATATGTTGGACCATTTAAGCCGAAATGTACAATGCGTGAGACAGTAGCGCTTGGCAAGTGAAGCGAGCGTGCCGCTAGCTTTCCCACAGTCCTCCGTATTACAGAGACCTGCTGAGCATACCTGTAATTACATTGGAATCTGGCCTGTAAAGCTGCCAGCGTAATAACCACCAGGTGCAGACCCCTAGACCTGCTGAGATGCAGCAGCATCGGCCTAATTCTCTACTCAAACATGTACTTATTAAATCCTGTGCCGAATGTGGGAGTAAAGTGTTCTGTGGATACATCCCCGGGGTGTTTTATAATGTAAAGTGTGTACCCAAAAAATGAAAATGTGTCATTTACTTACTTTTATTTAGTTCCATAAATAATGGGACATTTTGGACAACATGAGAGTATATCATGATAGTAAGCAAAGCACAAAAGGTATTTTGAAGAATACTGCTAACCGAACAACATTTGCCCCCATTGACTTGAATTGGTTTTGTGTCCCTACAATAGATGTGAATGAGTACCGTCATTGTTCGTCTACCAACATTCTTCAAAATATCTTCTTTTTGTGTTCTGCAGAAGAAAGAAAGTCATACAGGTTTGATGACAGAATTTTCATTTTCAGTTGAACTACCCCTATAAGAGTGATAGTAATGTGCTGCATTTTTGCAGTAGTCTGATGCTCTGCGTAAACCAATATATCTGTCTGGCTCAAATGAAGTCGCCTGGTAATCCTGTTGTTTTAGCTAACAATGGCAAGGAAGTGCTGGCTTTCAGAAGCAAACAGTGATATCTGACACAGGGCAGCTCAGTTACACACATACACACACACTCATAGTTTGCTATGGCGTTAGCAGTTATTTTGGAGGTTCAAGGGAAGATGAGTTGCAGTTGGATTTTACTCTCTTGCTCTTGTCTTTCCCTCTCACTTTCTCTCCTACACACACATGCTCATGGAGAGACTGGCGGCGTGCTGTGCAGAGCTGTCAGTATCTGTAACCCAGTGGCCGTGTGGAAAGAAAGGCCCTCATTACTGTTCTGTTATTATGGAACTGAGCTTGCTGGAATGATACATGCTTGAAGTAATGCAAGTCTTGTAAAGAAGTTTTGGCCTTTGAACTACACGGTTTGCTTATTGTTTCTGGGCTTGTAAGTCTCATGTTCGTAGTTTGCAATGTAACAATTATAGGCAGAGTTTTTTTGCGCTGTGTCAGTCACACATACAGTCGAAATGTGTCGAGGTTTTAACTAAATTCAGTAAGTAATTAACATGAACGCTTTTTATTGTCATCATTTACTCACCCTCTCTTGTCATTTCAAACATGTATAACTTTCTTCTGCAGAACACAAAATAAAATGTTTTGAAGGACGTTGGTAACCAATCAACATTGACCCCCATTAACTTGTATGGAGACAAATCCACTATGACATTTCTCAAAATATCTTCTTATGTGTTCCTCAGAAGAAAGGGTCTAGAGAGGTTTTGAACAACATTTTTAAACTATCATATGAATCACCTAGTCTAACTGTTAACTCAATTGCAACATTACGTATAATATAGATGGTTTTAAGCAACAACATAAAAAAAAGTTACTGCGCATGAATGCTTTTATGGCCTGAACTTAACTTCCGGTACACATCCGCAAAGAATAGAGTCCCTGCAGATTATTTCTGATAACAAGCATAAGAAATTACAATAGCTAGCAAGTTGTATAGTCAGTATTTTGAGTTACCAGTATAAGAACCGTTACTTGACTAAACATAAATGTGACAATGTTACACAACCCATTAAACAAATTGTTTATTTAATCAAATTAAAAACCATCTATAGAGTAATAAAAAGTAAAGAGTGGGAATGACTACGAAAGATGAACATAAAAGGGGGATAAAGAGTAAGGGGACATAAAAACTGGAACGAGGGAAAGAGGCCAGAACTTTTGTGGTTTTTCGGCTTTTTCTACGCATGCTGGGATAAGTCACGGTAAGAGCAGCCAGAGACCGCGGCTCTGCTCTCCACTGCCCTCTGTACTGCTAGTCTGTCACACACACCATCTGGCCAGCTGGAAGGAAGTGGTTTTGTAACAGGTGGGATGTTCCTTTATCTTTCTCTCTCTGCGTGTGTCTTCTCTCTTACGGATGAGCACGTTGGTCCCAGTCTCTGTGTTTGTATGTACACACCAGCCACACACAGACAGACACAACGCACACACTGGCACGTTTATTTATTGTTTTTAGCCCTAGGGTGACGGCACAATGACTTCGATTGTCTTTCCTGAAATCTTCATGTCAGATTTAATCAGGTTCAAAGCTTATCTGTTTAACTACATTTCGAACGTGGAAAGTGAAGTGGATACTTTCTGTAGCCTTAGGGAACACTTTGGAAAAGACACACTTCAGGGTTTTGACCTACCTACCGAGGTCATGGACTTGCTACCGTTGTACTCCAAGTTGTTTTAAAAGTTAAAATCTGAAGTCAGTGTAGCTGACAGGCGTCTTTCTTATGTGTCTCTCTCAGTCTTGTTTTAGAGTGAAACATCATACCTTATTTTACATATATTAACTATAAAGGTTTTGAAGGGATAGTTTACCCAAAAACATGAATCAGAACAGAAAGACCTTTGGAACAATCTCAGAGGAACTCGCAGGTAGAAAGGTTTCAGTCATTCCCATAACATTTACAAGTCAGACACATCTGAATAAACAGGATGTTTATTTCTCCTGTTATTGGGTTTGCAAATATTTAAATATTTTGTTCCACTTTTATTTATCTACTCTTCATCTTATTTACCTTTGAAATGCCATTTCATAAAAGTGTAGTAGTGTATTCACTTTATCTGAGACAAAATCTATTTATTGTTTATCAAGTTTGATTTTTCTGAAGTGATTTAGTAAATACAAATCTAATTTCTGGGATTCAGGTGAGACGAATGAATGCCTGTCCAACCAATGCTATCTGTTACATGAGTGTATCTTGTATGTGTGTGTTAGGATATTGGAGTGTTTTCTCAGGGTGTGTACCTGTAGCTGCAGTACAGGTCAGTGAAGGTCAGATCTAGGGCAGGTGAGAACATGTTTTCATTTCCCAAAGCGCTGGTTCTTTAAAAGGGAGGGGACAGATGAGATTTACAGGGGTCATGCAGTGGACAGATCAGATCAACTTTCAAAGACATCTTTTCAAATGACATTTTTGCTAAAGAACCTTCGAATGGTGCTTGTTCATGCAACACTGCCATGCTTGAATATTTCAGGAGGTTGCTGAGGTCATCGGTGTGATTTAGGAAGTTGCCATGGGGTTGCTAGGGAATTGCTGGGTGAATACTTACAAATCTTTGTTTTTTTGAAATGCGGTAAAAATGTTAAATTACACAAATTAACTGCAAAATGTGTAATTTTACTTGACAACATAACATAACGACATAACAAATGTTATATTACAGTATTTTTCTGGCACCCTGCCGGAATATTAGTTTTTGACGCATATATTTTTACAGTAATTGTATATGACATATTTACAAATGATTAAACCAAATTGCCTGTTTGTGACATTTGAACGTCGTTCACCTTAAAACCGAAAGTAAATGGCTTTTCCTCACGGAAGGTCTGATAATTTACAAAGTAGCCATGTAATTAGCGGGATAATGTACGGCAGGGAGTTTGTTATCGTGAAATAAGCCCCTTCAGTGTGATACATTCGCACTAATCACAATGTCTGGGTTTATTTCTGTGATACATTATCCCATAGTATACTACAAGCCTTAGTAAGCACCTGTAAATATAATCACATATAGACCATTTTAGAGATGTAAACAACAGTGGTCCAGAAGCACTTCAGTTTTTTATTAATATTTTTATATTTAACAAAAAATGTCTAAATGTTCTGTTGGTTGTGTTTAGTTCTGTTTAGTTCACTACCAGGTAGTGCTTCTGGAGTTGTTTATGTCTTTCAAAACGGTCTGTAGACTTCTAAGGAGTAGTAGCACATCATAAATTTCAGTGGTTTCGTTTTTTCTAGTTTCCTTGAATCCCTCATTCCCTTAATGTGTTTTTGTTCATGAGGTGGCAGAAGGGAATGTGTTAGGTGCAAGGACTCAATGTAAGATGAATGACCAGGCTGAGGGACCACAGGCTGACCTTGTGGGGGAGGACTTGGAGGAACTGGCAGCAAAACCATAAAAAAGCAAACTTTGTTTCTAGAAACCGGTTCTCAGAAATGATGGAATTAATGCTGCAGTGTTCCAGCTTACATTCTTATACTTTTTAAAGATAACTTTAAACTCGCACAGACGTCAACCGCTTTTGAGAAACTTTCTGAATGATGTCGGAGGAACACATTTAGGGTGTGGGGGCATCTTTATCAAACATTTCTTTGACTTTAAAAGAAGTTGCTTTTAGATGTTAATAGCGTGACATTCTCTTCTTCATGCTTTTTTCTAGACCACAACCCTGGTTTCCAGTCCTTGCTTTCTTCTTAAACTCCTCAGCGTGCCTGTGCAGACTGAATTTGCTGGCAGAGTACTGCTGGAATTTTGATCAGGGTGTATTTACATGGAGACAATAGAGCAAGCTGAAGTGATGTTGCTCTCCAATCACATCTCCCGCCCATTCGCCTCTTTTTTTTAAAGCTGAGATCACTTTTAAAGGATCCCGTCCCCTTACAAAAAGAATGATTAACTCTGCCCGGAGCAGACATATGTCCACTGTAGAGTGACTATCAATAGGTCCCAGACTTAATATTTGCTCGCGTCTCACAACGGCTCCACCGAACATAATCAGCTTCCTTACGTTCTCTTCCTCCATCGGTTCATCCCTCCATTCAGAGGCAGGCTGACATGCACACCCCATCTGTTTACAACCAGGGTGTTATTCAAATGACAAATGACCTTGCTAAACGGGGTGGCGTCTGCAGCCCACCTCTATGCGTTCTTACTGCGTTCACCTCCCACCCGCAAGTTTACACTCGCTGAATTACACACAGTCAGTCTTTAATATTGTGTTTTGGTTTCGCTTGCTTTAGTTGAACTGTCAGCCCGATTGAGAAATGACGTCAGGTTTTATCGTTCCAGTCTTGTGAATCGACCTCCCACCCATCTTTTCAAAAAACCTTCAAGGTGTCTTTTTTACCCGAGTGTGACCTTTATTAGTATTCTTCCTTGAAGGTTTAATTTTTGCCTTTGTTTAATAAGAGGTCATAATGTTATACGATGATATTTAACAGGGATGAAAAAGCGTTAGACAATCTTTGAATGCCTGACTATCTTGTGGTTTTCACCTGGTTTTCCAGCAACACACAGCAATGCTAATGCTCACATTTTGTAACACAACCACACAGGACTTCTTGACTACAGCTCTCATCGGGGCTCCCGGTGAGATAAAGGTTGTGCTTTTGCTCGCAAGGCCTCTTGTAGGGGGGTAGTGTTGTCCGTGTTTGCTAGTGAGCGCAGGAAGAGGGATTAGCTTAAGGTCCCTGGTGCAGATCCCAGAGTTCACTTAAGGAGGTGGGTTATGTGACAGGATTAAGGAGAGGGACTGTGGTGCTGCGGAAGAATCCGAGTATTGTTGTAGTCTATATATTAAAGTGTGCTGCTACGTTTGTAAGAGTGAAAGAAGCTGTGAGAAGGAATATGATTTGGAAATGTTTCATCAAAATACTTTGCAAATAATGATTCTTGAATTGAATAGTAGAATCCATAATGTCTTGTGTGTACAGAGTGTGGTTGTAAATGTTTGCATGCGTTGACTGCAGGTCTTTGATGTGGGCCGCATGGTTGTGTGGTGTTTAGTGAAGACAGCCACTCAGCTCGGCACTTGTAACCGCTGGCCTTCTATTTGACTTTGTTCTGAAACCACTGTTTGTGTTTGTTTGGCTCCTGTTTGAGAGATTCCAATGACAATTGTTTAGAAAGCACATTGAAAATCTTTCTGAGAAGCGAAGAAGAGAATGTTGTTTTCTTAGAGTTTGCTCTTTCACAGCTCAGGAGATTTTACATGAGTTCTCAGTTGTTTTTACAAAGCCGTCTTTTTATCTGTATTTTTTAAATTCCTCAAGAGTATACAAAACTGTACAAAGGTTTTGAAACACATATTCTTACATTATATTTTTTTTATCCCACATTTTAGAATAATAGCAAACCCATCACAACAAGGAATAACACAAATGTAACTTTACAAATAAAGGTGCTTATAAGGTTCACAGTGATGCCATAGAAGAGCTATTTTTGGTTCCACAAAGAACCATTCAGTCAAAGAACCTTCTCTTTCTTACCTTTTTATAATCTGAAGAACCTTTTTTCATAACAAAGAACCTTTTGTGAGAGGTTCTTCGGATGTTAAAGGTTCTTTATGGAACCATATATAGACAAAAAAGGTTCTTCTATGGCGAGTGTAGAAATTATGCCAAGACTCTTATTGTCTGCTTTTTCTTCATTTTTTGGTCCATTTAAAAATATTTTTTATTATTATGTTTTTCTTATTTTTGGCACAATTATATTTATTATAAAAAACATTTAAACAATTTAGAGTTTTGAGAATAAAATATTTGTAATATTAATTTGAAAATGAATTTTCTTTAATATTAATAGAAACATTTCGATCAAGTGTTTCAAAACTTTAAAAACCAGGTCTAGTTTTTTTTAGATTGCAACCTTATTATGGAATCATAACCACATGACCTCAGGTCAGACCTGGGAATTGACTAGTCAAAATCTCAGTTGTCTTTTATCTGTGTTTAGTTACCTGCAGTTTGAGACTTGCAGGAAAGATTTGTCCTTGCATCCGGTGTGGTACGGATGACGTGTTTTCTTCTCTACCCAAGTCACTTTAAATTGTGTAAACAGTCAAACCTTCCTTTGACAATTGTTGCATCTCCGGTAGTATTTTCTCACGGGGCCCCCAGGGGAGATGGGGACAAAAAGCTCCTAAATTAAGTGACACATGCTCCTCCTCCTTGAACTGCTGAGAGAGGGGACAGAAGGAGATCGCTGCTCAAGATAGAATCAAACTAGTTCCTTTAGATAGTAGCTAGTGGTCTTTTTCTTCCTTTGATTGATGGTCTACCAGTAATGGAAGCCCGCGGCAGGGATATACTGTAGTGTTGTATATGGAGTCCATTATGTGTCATCTTCCATGACGAGGCTAATTTCTTCCCCTCCGGTCTCATGGGAACTAATGTAGACTTCAGACGGCTGTTACATTTTGACTTTAAGACTTCTCATAGCTTAACTTTTATGTGATAGTTTAATTCTTATAAATTGGACAGGTTGTACTTGGCAGCATTGAAAAGCGGATGGAGAGTTGAGGAGAGAGAAAAATGGTCAAGAGGTATGCTTGAGACCCCTCGTGTATTTATCTGCCCTTCTTTAAAGAGTCTGATCTGTGTGCTTACTTCCTCTAAGCTGGGCATATCTACAGAAGAAAACGTCTTCCTTTCCCTCTCGACATATGCCCTGGAAAGAGACTATTTAAAGTCTGCATCCATACGCTGTCAAAGTTTGACAGATGAGTCCTAAAGCGCTCAGCCTCTTACTGTCCGATTCCTCCCCAGTGAAATGTTTGCTTTCAGACGGGCTACACAAAGGCTGCCATAACAGTGACTCGAAGATGAGTGCCCTTATCGGTTTGCAGTAATCTGATTCTTCTGACATCTGTGGGACAAAAGAAACACTACTCCTGCAAAATGGGCCTTGCAGAATTCTGGCAGAACCCCAGAGAAAAGGATAATAAAATTCCTTTAGGTGGGCATCAGTGTGAATAGATTGAGGCCGGACTCACACCCCCTGGATACGCTTTAGTGGAGGCATGTAGGCAGAAGGCCCAGGTTCTGTAAAACTGGACAGGCAGTGCTGGGAAATGTAGGGAATGTTGTATTTATGTGGATGGTAATTAAAAGCAAGAGAGGAAAATTTGAGAGCATTGCCTTGTATAGAGGTGGGATGGCACATTTGACATATTGATCCCAAATTAGCTGAAAATATTATATGTACCAATAGATCATAAACACCTAGAGGTGGAAACCATATTTATAGAAGAGAAAATTTGATCTGGATCTGAAGCAGTGAGATTGGAAATGTTGCTAAATGTATGAATCCATGATTTAGCACATGAATTGGAACCAATGTTATTCTAGGATTGACTGTCTGATTAACATCTTAAAGGTACAGCAGATTAAACTTCAGGAGGCTATAAGGAATCCCAGGTTTGCATCTGCAGGTGTCTTGTGTTGGTTTATGTCAGAGTTTGTATGCTATCATAAGAAAAGAATGAATAGTAACTTTGGCATTCTGTAAGACTAAAGAGATCTCATCTCGAATGTAACTCATACTGGTGGGAGTGCTGTGGTTTGGGACTGTTTTGTAGCTTTAGAATCTGGATAGCTTGGAGTCATGCTTTTCTGTTTCTGGTTCCTTTAACAGTCAAAGCATGACCTTTGCATTCACCTTTCAAAGTCCTGTGATTTGTCCTTCAACACACAAGCTCCACCCTGGCATTAATGTAACTCTGCCATGCATTGACATCTAAAGGAAATTTTTGACAGGTCACAATTAGGGCTTTGACGATTTATTGTGCGATTCTTATTCTCAATGAGTTACGGTTAAAAAGCCAGAGGGTGCTCTCATGCAGAAACCACATATGGGCCGCAAAAGAAGTACCATTTACACACATAGTTCCAGAAAATGCCAATGGGCATATTTTATCGCTGTTCTTCAATCCTTCAGGTATATTTGTATATTTGTACATGTTTGACATGTTGCTTTTTCAATGCAGGTTATAAACGACTCAATCTCGTAGTGATTTTAGATTGAGCAGTACTTCCTACTGATCAAAGAGCCATAGTTCACGGAAGAGCTGTGCATAAACACAGAATCGAAGCCTTTGTGATTTTAGAATCACCCTAGACAGGTATAATTTGTGTGAATCGCAATACATATCATCCCAGAACCTAGTCACAATAATCTCTTTTCTGCTTCTGTTACTTCATGATATTTACTGTGGAGTCTGTGGATTGTTGTAGGAAGTTTATCCAAAGTATGAAGATTTTGTAATTGTCATTACTTACCTTTGGTATTTGTTCTATGGGACAGACAATGTGAGTGATTAAACAATGGATATTTGCTTTAATATGAATTTGTTCTTGTGCACGCCATGTAACAATAAATCAGTTTTTTGGTGCTTGCAACTTTCAGACATTTTTGACATTCTTGTCCAATCAGGACAATTATTTACTCTTGCTCTGTGAGCCGTGTTTAGTGGACATTCCCCTCAGGAACTGAAGTCTCGATGACCAGGTGTTCAGTATCTTGCGGCATGTGAAGCTGTTCTCCGTTGCCTTATCAAAAACCTGCGATTTCATTCAGCCACAGAAGTTCAAAGATAACTGTGTTTGCACGATTTCGTCTGAAGGTGGAATGCTGGGAGCCGAGTGGATATGAACCATTCATTTATAGGGGCTTTAAGTCTGTCCTCACTAATGGGCCTGGATCTATTCTTCTTTTTATTCCTGAGTTCAAACAAATAGCGCCAAAAGGATTCTGTAGGGACTACAGTAATTGCTACCTGCATTACAAAAGGCTTTCCAAAATGCTGTCGTGTGGACACAGGTGTTTCAGGAGAATATAAAGAAAAGTAGGGGATGTAGATGAGGAAAGGGTTTTTTTGTGGAACAATGGCAGTTATGAGTTATGGTTTTGACTATAGGACACAGCTAGATTTTTTATTCCTGTTTGTAGCGATGGGTTTCTTACAAAGGCAAGCACTTGCCCCAACGTTTAGTTAGAGGGCTGTTTTGTGTGTGAAAGACACACATCAGAAAAAGACAAAGCTTATAAAGAGTATTGAGACAAATGTGCATTAAAGAAAGGACTTTCTCAATATTTACGGAAGTTGAAAACCACAAGTAATATAGTTTTTTTAGTCTCAACTACTGAACCAGCCTTTGGCAAAGTTTTGTTTTGTTGATCCAATTTTCTGGTTATGGTGTTGCAGCACACTTTTATCTCTTCTTCCCAGTACACTCCAGTTTCTTTGCTCTGGTTTATATGACATTTTTTTGGTTCCAATTGTAGTTTTATGTCATTCTGGTTTATTTTTAAGACTCTCTGTGAGCAAGGGCAAGTCACTCAAGCATTTTTTGTCCTTTTTAGATCTGTCAGGGCCAAGTACATTTGTTTGCCAAGTACATTATTTAAAAGCAGACTGCTCTGATAAGAGAACACGATTGAAGGTCGGAAGTTAGAGGTTAGTTAGTCAGTGTTTACGTGCTGGGTTAGTTGCCATTCAGAAATGCACAGATGAACTTTGATTAGGGAAGCGGGTGTTGAGAGGCTCTTTCATTAAGATGTACAGTCAATGATTCATACTCGCTTTCCAGACATGATTGCAGGGCTGAAGCTAGAAACATGCTTTTTTGGCAATGCTGTCCAGTTGTACATACTTGAGGTGTGCTTTTGTGTTACTGTGGTGGTATCAAACCTCAGTACCCAAAGGAGTAATAGAGTTATGTTGAGATGTTTGGACCATTATTCCAGATGTGTTGTTATTCTGGTATCCAGCCATAAATATGTCAACATTTTAATCCATGTCTGTTGGACCACCAGGACAGAACCAGACCTAAAACTGTCTGTAGATGAATACTGTTGACACTAAAGTGTAATGTAGTGCCCCTTGTGGCAACTATGAAAATGCAAAGCACAACATTGCCTGCATAAATACAAGTTTATTTTAGGCCTAAGTAGGACTACTGTGTATCCAAGCCACAAATTCATTTTGTCCTAATAGATAAAGATATTATTGCTGATCTAGAACAATTTCACACACGCTCTTAAACATAGCAAGTTTCTTTCTCAGAAAGTTCTACGTCCCTATAGAATGAAGTACATGACCGCATGGCTCAACTGAGTTATATATAATGTGGAGATTTTCCAATCATGTACTTTGTCTGTGTTCTGTAATAATGTGATCTGTGGTCAAGTAAATACATCTTAATCTGTTCAAGGTTTGTTTCTTTTCTGCTGGTTTTCCTGTCAGGTACAGACCAGTGACCATATGCTCTACCTGAATGCCATAGATTCCTGTTCTCCTGCTGACTGTGGGTCTCTTTGCAAAGTTCAGCTGACTGGTCCCTTAAGACCCAATAAAATAAACCATGCTAAGTGGTTCTTTCAGAGATCTCTTATCTACAAGCCTATCACTTTGCAAAGGTGTTTTTGTCAGTTAAACAGTTGCTTAAGTGTGTGAATAATGACATTGTGCTGCTTCAAACCTAGAGATCAAAGTTTAGCTTGTTAGCATTTAGTCATGTATTCACCCTCATGTCATTCAAAACCTGTATATGATGAAAGAAATGTCTCAGTGATCTTGTGTGCATACAATGGAAGTCAATGGGGGCCAACGTTGGGGCACCAACGTTCTTCAAAATAGTCATACCGGTTTGGAATGGCATGAGAATAAGTAAATGATGGATACATTTTCATTTTGGAGTGAACTATTGTAGCATTTGGAGCTAAACCACGCCGATTGACCTTGACAACTCTCTCGTTTCCCAAGCGCTGATATTCATTACTCATTACATTCTCCCAGGGTCTGTTCAACACCCGCAACTGTGCTGTTAATGAAATGCCTACCGGTAGCGTCGCTTCTGGGCTCTCTTCCCACCACAAACCACTCCATGTTACAGGAAATGCAGACTAAATTACCTATCCAGTCCATCCAACCCTTGTTCACACAGACACGGTGCATGCTGCAGTCGCTGCCCCTCCCACCAATTGCCTGGTAACCCTGGAAAATGTCAACGTAAGATACCCCGCTAGGCACTGTTAACCTCTGTCACCAAGGATCCTGCTTTTGACAGTTCTTTACCACAACAGCGTGCGTGAAGTGTTTGTGAAGCCGGTCTGCCACAGTCTGCGAGAGACCTCCGCTCACCCCCTCATGGTCAGGGCAGGGAAAAGGAAGCCAGCCAAATCTACATCTGGTGTCAATCACTGTGTCTCATAAGACCCAACCAGATCTGGAGAATGGCCAGGCTCGGTGTGCAACAGGCTGGTGGATAACTGAAGTAATAGAAACCAGATGTCTTCCACATATGGTCTGAATTGATAAGGTTTGTATTGCAGAAGATTTTACATTTGGTAAAATGCCTCGTGCACCTGTCACACCATTAGTTCTTCTCAAGAGGATTCAATTAGTACCTTATGCAGGCGGTCGGAATAAAAAGTGACAGCTGTTTTTTATTTCCAGCCAAACCCTCACCAGGCTTTCCACCTTGTAGAGGAAGTTCCTTATTTATTTTAGGAGTGGATTATGTGGTTGGTTCACAATGAGTTAAATTTGTTACTCTAGACCGGACCCTCATGTTATGAGAAGTCAGTGATTTTGCACAGTTCTTAGTCAGAAGGTGTAGTGAAAAGACAATGAACCCGCAGCTGCTTTGACAAATGCCTTGCAAAGGAGTTAGTTTTCAGAGACTTAATCTAGAGGGAAATATTGCAATATAATAAGTAGCCGAGGGGAAAAGCATATGAAGAAGAGGCTTTGCTCAATTTCAGAGCAAGCTTTGTCTTTCTCCTGGGTCTCTCAGCTTTTCATATCTGAACTCGGGCATATCTTCAAACAGGCTGGGCCCCGGGCCAGATAAGATGAGACAGGATGTGGAATGTTACAGATTTGTCCCCTTCTTCTTTTGTTCCCATCTTTGTTTTCACATTCTTAAGCTCTTTGAGAGAAGCCTTACGCGTTGTCCTCCTTCACCATCTAAGAGATCGGAGAGGATGTGACCCTGCAGGCTGATGTGGACTGAGTGGACTGATGGACTGTTGAGATAGACAGAGTGGGTTTCATTCCCACAAATGAGTTTACAACTGCCACAATCTGTGTAATGCTGAGGAAATTCCCAGACAAGAATAATCTCACAATCAGTGCCCGGTTTGGTGAGTGTTCTGTAGGCACTGCTAACTAGATAACTAGGTGAGGGGTATTGACAACTGGCTTAACAACAGATGTCTATAAATTGATTAATTTGACAACTTGAGTTCTTAAATGTTTCACCTATTAAACTTTAAAAGAATGTCTTTGGTCTTTGCTTCATGCAACAAGCTAGTCATGTTTGAAAGATGTTTTGCTAACTTTATTAAAGGACCTTTCAACCTGGATTGTTCTCCTCTGTTTTTTGTACAATGAAAGCATTTCCACTCTGGCTGTACACAAAAAGAACAGAGTTTATGATTTTTTTATTGCTGTTTATTATGGGAGTAGAGAATTCACTTTAGACTCTGTCTCGCTGCTATCATAAGGCGTTATTACCAAAGACAACACACATTATGCTAATTATATTAGCTGTTAGCTATTAGCTGTAATTTAAGATGTGGGGCAGGGTGTGATGTGAGCTCAGCTTAGTCTTGTACTGTGACGTTGCAGCTTTAATTCTGTAACTCTATCCAGTGCAAACTCAGTCTTTGAAAGTGAATATCCTTTAGTCAGAGATCAGGAAATGTGTTATCTTTTTAGCCATTATGCCCACAGTCTGTAATGCATTTGCAGGGTTTTTTAAGATCTGTACAGATGTTTAAGATGTAAGAATGCCATTTACAGCACTAAAGACCAAGAAAAATGCACTAAATTAATTGCTAGCCAAACGTAGAGATTCAAATATAACACATTTAAGAACTTCTTTAAGTGAAGTTAATTAGATGAATTTTGGAGGTATTTTAGTAGCACATAGTGTTGAGTGGGTTGTATTAATCCAGCCATGAAATGACCAGAGTTTCACATCATAAATCTACACTGTTTAAATCCCTTCCCATCCCCATCCAAAGGACCACGTCAAACTCTCTCACTCTCCCTGAGAGACAGTATCATAATTTATATCCGTTCTCAGGTAATTGTACCATACCTTTTGTTACACTACATTAGTCTTAGATAGAAGCATCTGTCAAATGATATTGCGGTTTGTGACAGGATGTGATAAGCAGCTAAGAAACGACAGCCATGTCTCCATGGCTATGAACCTAGCCTCCCGTGGTAACTGTGGGCTCTGAGAGCTTCACCAAGCTGTCTTCTATACAATAGAGTGAGCAACGACTGCTATTATCAGTTTTGACAGCTACAGTGGATATCCAGCTTTCAAACCCTCCACAACCCAACTGAACCAAACCATCCTGCTTGAAATATATAAGGATGTGAGCCATCGCAGTAGCAATATTAATTTAGACGTTTACTTATTAGAGGTTGGTGCTTTGGGAAATTTGTAAAAGCTCCCCAGAAGACCTAATGGATTGTTTCCATGTGGGCAAGTTAGATCTGGCAGATGTAAATCGTGCACTGAAGCCTTCTACCTTCATTTTGTATCTTCCTTTGGCATTATGGATTTCCTGGTTAACTTTGACAGGGTAATGCTTAAGCCTTTGGGTCTCACCTTTTGGAATAGGGGTGGAAAAGGGGAACAACTTCATCTTCCTGTAAGTAATTAGATCACAGCGGTCACTCAAAGTAGAAGGAGAATAACCTAGCCGCACACACCACGCTCACACACAATAGATGAATGCAACTGTATCTCTTCTGGACGGTCCTGGGAGGAGACGGTAGTCAAAGGGTTTGAAATGGAATCGCTGGGCAAATGGTGGGTGGGGGGGGCTTGGAAGCATGTGTGAATAGCTCCACCGGGAGTCCTTACACCCAACACCCCTTTTCATAGTTGTGGTCTCTGTGACTATCATAAAAGAAAAAAGGGAAAGGGATGACCTCTACTTTTTTTTTTACTGTGGACTAAGCAGATGTCCTGGAAGCTGGCACTTTCCATATGTCTTGATAAGCACACGTGTGCATGCATTCACACTTGTAGACACTTGTTACTATGAGAATGTGTGTGGAATCTTTAGGCAGATAGATAGAAAGTTATCACAACCTCTTCTCTGGTTTTACACAAACATCCTTGTGGAATGGTAAACAATTTTAAGAATAACAACTAAAATATGATTGCTATTAACTTTTTGGAGGATTTTAAGCCATCATAGATATGCTTCTTTTGCAAAGCCTTTTTCAAAGGAAGCATAATTATGCTGCTTCTTAAGGTACTTTCTTTTGCTTTAATTCTAAGGAAGGGTCACATGCTTCTTTTGCAAAGAACGCAATCCAACTGTGTGACTAACTTAGTGAAAATCCATAATGGGGATAAAAATAGATATTGTAGATATAATTTTTGTGACCCTGGTCTTAAGTAGCACAAGAGCATTTGTAGTAATAGCCAAAAATACATTGTATGGGTCAAAATTATCTATTTTCTTTTATGAAAAACACACCTACAAACTTCACATGCTGCTGCCCACTCTTTGAGAATTACCCACTCAAGTTTGGTATCTTTGTGAAGATTAGAATTGCATCTATTCTCCACAATGTCATTACAGCTGTAAGCCAAAAGAGAGTGTTAAAACAAACCTGTTTCTTCTTAGCAGCGGCCTGCTACAGCTCCTCTGATTATCAACTTTAAAGGCGATTTTCTCAATGTTTAGATTTTTTGCACCCTCAGATTCCAATTTCAAATATTCATATCACAACCAAATATTGTCATATCCTAACAAACCATATACCAATAGAAATTGTATTTATTCAGCTTTCAGATTATGTAAACATCTCAATTTCTAAAAATTGACCCTTAAGACTGGTTTTGTTGTCCAGGGTCATGTATACTGTAGAATTTTGCTAAGATGTAGGTCAATGTAAGCAAATTGATTAGTTTACATATTTGTGTACTGTTAGGTTGGAACAGGTGTTTGTGTGCATTTGAGTTTTTCAGTGCCAGCTAGAACAATGGAGTCCTTATTTGCTGAATACCTGTGTCAGATTGACTCTGCAGTCACTTCTGAAGAACAATGAACTCCTTTCTCATTACTTCGCCTCCCTGTACTCCTCATGCCCACTAGTATTTCCCTCATTTTTTTCTTGTCCTTGTTTTTTCATCGGTTCTCTGTGCTTTTTTGTTAACTTTCTTATTTTCTTATCTCTTTCTGTACATGCTGTACATGTATGCCTATTACCTCCAAAGAAATAGCTGCCAGGAGCGTTGCTAAGATGGTCGCAGTGGATTGACTTGGTTTAAAGGGACTTTAAAGGTACCTAGTGCCAAAGTCATTGGTATTTATGGTACGTCTGATATACTTGAACATTTTCTGCCTTGAATAATTAGTTCTGAACTGTACTGTATGCTCGCTCAGGCAATAACCGGCTCCAGCGCTGTATTATTAAACTGATTTATTTTAGCAGACCACTTTCCATTGATCTTTCTCTAATAAGACTAATGGAATAGGGAGGACACTTTCAAAAAGCTTTGACTTTTAGTGAATAGCACACTTTTGTCCCATCACAACGCATGGACCCTGTTAAGCTGAAATCCAGGGTGTTTGGTCTAAAAGCGAAGTCGGTTTGCGTGATTGATGGTGTATTCCTGCACGTATAGTTTCCACAGGAAATCAATTAGGCCGAGGCCCTGACCCGTGTGTGTGAGCGCTTTGACAGATTTCTGCTTCTGCCCCAACCATCTGTGAGATGTTTCAACAGGTGGAAGACATAGCCTCCTGTTACAAGTTCTTTCACGTTTCTGATACATGTATGTATGCCAGTGTAAACTCAAATGCCACAAGTTAAAAGGTAACAGTCACTGTCGATATCAAAGATGCTAACTTGTGTAAGTGGGTTTTGTTATGGCCGTAGACAGCAGACTAACTGCCTGTCTTTTACAGAACTGCTCAATGTCATGATGGTTGTGTGTTGGCTGAATAATTGAAAATGTGAGTGCGGTGCTATCCCGAACTGACCCATATTTGTTGGTCACGTGACCTCTGGCTTGCTGTCTGAATGGCTGGGTGGGAATAAAGCCTATACTGTAGGGTGTTGAGAACATAGGTGTGGTCTGAGTCAGAAGGTGTATGTGTCATGGTCTGTATATGTCATTTATGTTGTCTAGGGTGCTGTGAATACAGTTTTGCAGAATATGGAAATCATCTTTTATAAGCTGCGGCTTCCAAAGTGTGTTAAGGCTTCCATCTGTTCTCAAAGATAAATCTGAAACTAAAGAATTCACTAAAGACCAAACGAACCCCCAAGTCATGTAAAACACGTTACAATAGTTCTAGTTCAGTTGATTTTTTTTTTACCTTCCACAAACCATTTTTCTTAGTTTTTTTTATTAGTTTAAAAGTATGACCTGGACATTACTTTGTTATACCTTATTATGGGCAAATGTTCATTCTGTTTATATTTTTTGTCTGTCACATAGATAAAATGTGTGTCAGGTGTCTACTGTGAGGGATTAAGAGCCCCACCCACGTCTTTACACCTTGCACTTGTTTCCTCTGCATTAGGAAGATTGTTTGGCTCAGCCAGTGTGATAATATGGAACTCATTAGAGACAGAAAGAGATTACAGGCCCCTGTTCTCGTGACTAGGGTCAAAGGTCACGCTTCAAGTGGGGAGGTGGGATGCATGGGAATATTCACTTACAAATGCTCAGTTTGTGCATTTTGTGCATAAGGAAAGAATAAAAATGTAGGAAATCCACTGATGTTTTTGGATAATTAAAGCAATAAGTCCTTCAACATTTGACATGTTATCGCTACAACACCTGCTGTACTTTGTCTTTGTTCTTGAGACTTGTAAGAGGAAGTGAGGTAATTGTTGGGACCTGGAGCCAGTGTTTTCTAGACTTGGCCTGAAAATAAGAGCTTTTATCTTGGCTGAAGAAACAGCAGGCTGCACGAAATACACATGTACATGCACACGTTTACAACAAACTGGACTGCAATGTTGCTTATGTTTTGATACTTCAAAGTAACATTGTATTTTATAAATAGGATATCTGAAACTATGTTTTATAATGTCTCCCAGGCTGTTATTCAAATATCAATGTTTGCAGGTCTGCCCACTCTTAAAAGTGCTGACAGAACTTTTATATTGCTGATATGGGTATTTGTTGGTTTAAGTGGCTTAAGTGGATAAAAATATAGCTGAAGTGAGCTATAAGTGCTGTACATCAGAAACTTTGGCTTAATTCATTACTGTGTTTTTAAAGATAATGAAGATTCAGTGACAAAAAAGTCAACACCAAAGTATTTTGCTTTAGCTAAATGATAAGCATGACTTGAATAGTGATTGTGTTCTTGTTGTAAAAAAGTCCAATGCACTTGGACTATCTGGTTAAGAATTTAACCAATAACCCATCTGGCTTAAACATGAAATTTTGGTGATTGTCAATACTGTCCTGAAACAAATGACAGCTTTCCAAATAATAACTACAGGTTGTTTATCAGCACATTCTCGGACGTTTATTCTTAAAAGATGTTGATGTTCCGGTGATATTATAGTCTGAAATGAGATGGGAGTCAGAGGGGAGGAATGTCCAGGGCTATGGGTGGCCTGAGGCTCTTAGAGAGAGAGAGAGAGAGAGAGAGAGAGAGAGAGAGATAAAGCCATGGCGTATGACTCAAAGAGTCTGATGTGGACGCATATTGGGACTATGACAGGTTCAAATTACTCACTCGTGATTTATGAAAACACAGATGAATTACGTCTGTCAGCCATGCAAACATAACCCTGCTCACTGAATGAACTCGTACGGTCGGTTACGCCCTCTAATGTCCCCCAGAGGGGAGATGTTAGTGAGACCGCAGGTTTACTTAAGCTTAAGACATTAATCAGTCAGAATACCAATCCTCTGTCCTTTAAAATAAGAGTGGAAATACTGTAAAAGTGTTACCATGGTAACCATAGTTTCCATCAAAATACCCCCCAAAAATATGCATATTGTATAATGTCACTATTAACTTTACACAGCGTCCTTAAGACCTACCTCACTTATCTACTTGTCAGTTGTTGGTTGATTAGTTGACCATTGTTAACCAGTCCTTTAAACAATATTTAACTTTTATTTATTTTATGTAATTGTTGTAGGATAGTATTGCACATGAAAGCTTGAAGGAGCATAGAGGTCTTGAGTTTGTGTAAATGCTTAAGGTTTATTTTTTACATGATGCATTTTCAGTGTGGTAAAATATTAGGTTTTAAGGGGACAGGAAGCGTGAGACTCTTTTTTCTTCCTTCAGAGAAAGGAGGCCTTCTGGGGTTGGTGTTGTTATAATTTCATTAGTTCAGCTGTTAAAAGCAAAATACTATTTTGATTTAGGGCTTCCTGAGTTTAGAGACTCAGAAGCACAACATTAATCATTTGCTTCACTTCAGTTTAAGCCTGCTAAACCATTACTGCGAAAAGAAAAGAAATTGCCTTTGGCTACACATTTTTTTTAAAACACTTTGATATATTGTTTCTATTTTCCAGAGCTTTCAAAAGCCACTGCAAATTTTAGGTTACGCTTTTCAAACACGCAATTAAATCCTGCGAATACGTGTTGTTCATTTTTCAACATTGCAATTATTTCAACAGGTATGTTTTTCAATAAGAATAATAGACTCGTGTCTACATGTTTTTTGGCCACTACGGTTACGCCATGGTGTTCTTTAAATACTTTGATAATGTCACGGTATTTGAATATGGTTCCCAAAAACGTGCCCAAAACGTCTCCAAAACCAGCAAAGCATCCTGACCAAAATAGGACACCAACTATGCAAACCAAATTGAGCTTTTTGCATGGCAGTACTTTTTGTAAGAGATTCACATGTGCATCCCTCAAAATGACCCTAGAGTGTTTACGGGATGAGGGGAAAGGTGACTTCAGCAGGGTGCATAGAGAAGGACATCAGAGGTGTGAACCTGGGGCTGTCAAGCAGACAGGAGATGTGTGGATGAACAACTGGAAAGATCAGAAACACATGCCTCCTGCTGATGGATCACAGCAGCGGGCAGCCCGTTTATTTATTTCATTGCTCTGTTCTCAAGAGAGGGTCAGCAGCTGCTATTTGGGAATGGTAGATTAGGATACAAAACGTGCAACGGGCATTAGATTGTGTGAATTCATTTAACTAAAGCACCATGGATCATTCCTTTTCCAGCATTGTAGATCATGGCAAATGTGATCATTTGATCAGGTCTGTGCTTACTCAGCATGGCATTGTCCGTAAACATGCACAATGGATTGTTGAAATCAATTAAAAAGTACAAATGAATCTTTCAGCCTTTGGATTGTTAGAATTGAGAGATTAATTATCTGGTTATCCGATTTCACACAATCATCTTGCCCATTGCAGTCATGCCCTTGATACCATTATGGAGAAGTTATTCAATACCACCCCATTTTACCAGAACACCATTGTACCTCAACCTTTTATCATGACTGTGCACACTTGACTCAGCTTCAACAGAATTGAGTTGCACTGACTCAGACTGCTGCGGATAAATGCCGCAGGAAATGCACTCAGGCAAGCTTTTTTCTCCTCCTCTGGAGTCACCTTCCATTAGGACTGTGACTGTTCTCTACATTATGCGGCACAAAGATCCATTCCTGGCCAGGGTATATAGCCCATTCTTCTTTCGGCTAACAAAAATGGGGTGGTGTGGGCGATGAAGTTGCATTGGAACCTGCATACTTATTGCATTAAGTGCAATCAATAAATTCCTTTTTTGTGTGCTGGCACATCCCCTCCTCTGAATCTCAATAAAGTAGAGTGCTCTCCTTGTAATGAAGATTGCTGAGCAACTTGATTACTTTCAGTGCATTCAAACTCAGACCCTGCACAGCAATTTCCCTGATGGCTTAGCCCTGGTCCCCAGTTTTTTCAATTGGCACACCTTAAAATAGCCTGACATTTCTTTCATGATTCTAGCCAGGAGGGCCGTGACTGGCAACCCTATTTTATATATCGAAGTCGATTCAGCGAACTGTTCTGTTTTCTTTGCTAAAAGTGTTTTTATAAGATAATGGCAAAATTTTTGCAACTCTTGATTGATAAGCCTGTAGCAACTCGACCTCAGGAGAGATTTGAGTGATGTCCAAGATTCCAAGAATGTTTTTTTCACGCTTTTATTTTGTTTGGGTGCAAGTGTGGGTGATACAGACAGGTAAAGCTTTCTTAAAACTGAATTGTGTAATGTTTGGGTAAAAATAATCTTGCATAACATAAAATAAAAAAACAACTATATAAAAGCCATTTGTAGGTCTAAACACAACAGTTATTTATTATTTTTGTTTTGTTTTTATGTTTGTTATTTATTATATTTGGTGATATATAAACATATTTTATTCCATAGATGCTCATCATTTATTTGTTATTTTTTTGTTTATTTACTTTAATTTATTCATTTTACTTTAATTTAATTTTTATTTATTATTTGGTTTTAACATATTTTATTCCATAGTGTCTAAAACACTGTGACATTACACAAGTTTATATATTTATTTTCTTATTTGTTTATTTATTTATTCATTTGTTTATGTTATTTTTTTGTGACATTAAGGCAGGCATATTTTATTCTATAGTACATTGTGTATTTGTTATTTATTGATTGTTATTTATTATTATTTGGTTACATCAAACATATTTTATTCCATAGCATCTAAAACACTGTGACATTACACAAAAGTTTATTTGTTATTTATTTATTTATTTTTTATAATTGTATAAAATTAATTACTGTATATACAATTCTATAGTACATGCTCATTGTGTATTTGTTATTTATTTATTTGTTCATTTATTTATGTATTTATTTGTTTGTTAATTTGTTATTTATTATTATTTGGTTACATCAAGCATATTTTATTCCATAGTGTCTAAACATTGTGACATTACACAAACGTTTATTTGTTATTCTTTATAATTTGGTGACAGCATATTTGATTTTATAGTGCCACAAAAGTTACACACTTGAGCTTTAACTACACTGTATTACAGCTTCTTTTCTATAGTGTGCTTAAATATATTTCTTGTGAAGATCACAGGCACATTTGCCATCCTCTTCGTCGTTTTTGTCTCCTGTCCCTAGTGTGTTTTGGTGACAAACAAAAGACTGCACGTGCAGACCAGACATGATGCATATCACACCGTAAGATGATGGGGGGACGAGTCATATTTTGTCTAGTCTCTTGCCCCACTGCTGGTTATCTTTGTATCACGGCACCAGCAGGATGAGCATCTACCTTGCACTACCCCCCGCCTCTTCTCTCTTACATCCTTACACGCAAATAAGATCTTTAAACCCTTGAATGGAGTGCTGACCTTATGTGTGATCTAGTGTTAGGAATGAAAAGTACCTTTAGTATAGCCTTTCAGTATGTCCCCTGTGGGACCTCCCAGCACTCCCACACTTTCCTTTAAGAGCCCAGAGCACCTGAGTCCATTATTAACTTCCCTTTAAGCACATTAATACGCTTTGTACCACAGGTCAGCCTGGGCTTTACATGGGGTCAGCTTTGATGCTTTCAAGCAAGGCCCAACCGGATCTGGAGTTTTCCTTTCTTTTAAAATGTTAAAAACGCAATGAAATCGACAATGAGCACAGTTTTCCTTTCTAAGTATTTGATTGGACAAAAATCTGTGCGTACAGTATTAGTCATTGGTCCATATGTAGGATATATATATATATATATATATATATATATATATACACATACATACATACATACCTACACCGATCAGGCATAATATTATGAGCACTGACAGGTGAAGTGAATAATACTGATTTTCTCTTCATCACGGCATCTATTAGTCTGTGGGATATATTAGGCAGGAAGTGAACATTTTGTCCTGAAAGTTGATGTGTTAGATGCATGAAAAATTGGAGAGCGAGTTTGACAAGGGCGAAATTGTGATGGCTAGATGACTGGGTCAGAGCATCTCCAAAACTGCAGCTCTTGTGATGTTCCCAGTGTGCAGTGGTCAGTATCTATTAAAAGAGGTCCAAGGAAGGAACAGTGGTGAACCAGCAACAGGGTCATGGGCGGCCGAGGCTCATTGATGCATGTGGGGAGCGAATACTGACCTGTGTGGTCCAATCCGACAGACGAGCTACTGGAGCTCAAACTGCTGAAGAAGTTATTGCTGGTTCTGATAGAAAAGTGTCAGAATACACAGTGCATCACAGTTTATTGCGTATGGGGCTGCAAAAGCGGGACCAACATAATATTAGGAAGATGGTCATTATTGTATGCCTGATCAGTTTATATCAGTGTTCAAATTTTGACAATGTCTAATATATACACAGTAGATTACCTCTAAAGATGTAACACAAAGATAAAGTCACTTATTCTATATTTCTTTTGAGTGATATTGAGTGATAGTTAGACTTATTCCAACTATTCCTGATATAATATTAAGGATCTGTGAGGCAATGTTAGTATTTATTCCCTTATAATTTCTCCTCCTAAACTATATTTTTTAGTTTCTGAAAGTATCCTAATATATCATGAAGGCAGTTTATACTCCAGGCACGGAGCCCTAGCTGCATTTAAATATGCATGACGGTAAAAGGCGACTGTCCTGGTTACTGTTTTTTGGCTCGCAGTAGAGCAGGTTGGAGATCTTATACATGTGTCTGGTCTTGCTGTAAATATTTCAGTGAGTGTCAGAGAGCTGAGAGATGGCAACTCAGGGAAGAATAGAGCTCGGCAGACCTCAATACTCGACTGAAGACGTGATCTGTCAACTGTTCAAACTCAATGAGTGACTGTATAGCTGTGCTTTTGTGCAGTTTATGTTTGATGTTGCAGCTGTGTAGCATTACATTCACCCTCGGGGATAACCTACATCCATCTTAAGAGAAATGAGTGTATGCTTAAGATGTCCTAATTGTCCTGAGAGGTTTTGTCTGGAAGCAGCTTTTAATATTTCGCGTGAAACCACATATGCTGCATATATCAGTTTTACAAAATGACTTTTAAAATAAGTGCAGGCCTACAGAATGTATTCAAAGAAGTTGTAAGCAAAATGGGAATAGACGTGTAATATCAAGTATCATACAAGTGTTTTTAATATTTCTGGGAATTTAACATGTTACGTATGTGTTGCGCTGAATGTGACAGAAACATATGGCTTAGTACCTTTGTTCCAAATCTTTGTGAGCTTCATACCTTGACAACATTGTGAAAAATAATCATAGGCACGCTACCAATGTGAAGGCTGTATAGGTCAAATCTATTTTCAACAAATAATTTGTGTGCTTTACATAAAGAACTCTTTGGGACCTCACTGGGTTTTGGAACAGAGTTAATATGTGGGTTGCCAGATATTGTTCAGTTTTCTAACATAGTTATGTTTTTCTCTTCTCTTTCATGTTCCATCACTGGCTTTGTGGACTGCACCTTTCAGGTAAGATGCTCGCTGACTTTCATCATTCTCTAAATAAGCCGCCATCTCATCTGTCTGTATAGAGCTCATTTTGGCTCGTCTCCACACACACATGCCCAGTTCTTTCTCCCATCACCATCAGCTTTAATTGCAGCCCTCATGCCTTTTTTCCATCCTTCTCACAAGATCAATCATTGTCTTGAAGTTGGTGCGAGAAGCCTCCTCAGAAACAGGAAGTGAACAGAAACAATACTCGTTGTGACACAGCAGTGCCTTATGTGTATACAGTACGTGCAGTTTGGCACATGCTTCTCATTGGTGCAGTATTTAGTTTATTATATTTATTAGCAACTTTGATGTTGATGTTACTTTAGTATTGATAGCAACCCTTCTTCCTGTCTTCTTCATTGTGTCGATTGCTTTCTTCACTGACTTACAATTAGAGTGTGTGTGTTTCACACAAAGTGCTTGGAGTTTTGGATGATGTGTGCTAGGCTTACTGCGAACAAACAGGCCATTGTGTTTCTCTTAAAGGGATAATTTATTCAGCCTCATGTCATTTTCAACCTGTATGACACAAAATTGATATTTTGAAGAATGTTGGTTTCCAAACAACACTGGGCACAATTGACTTCCTCTGTACGGACACAAAACCTCTTGAGTCATTTCTCAAAATATCTTCTTTTCATATACACATTTGAAATGACATGAGGGTGAATAAATGATGACAGAAATGTTATATTTGGGTGAACTATCCCTTTAAGCGAGCATTTGTCAAATTCCTCAGGGCTGAACCTTATGTTCTGCCTGGTGGAGGAATCGATACTGTGGTACATAAAATGTGTCCAATGAGACAATGAGACTCCATTCACTCCCAAACACTAAAACACAGATGCTCACTGACTGCCTCCTTATGTTTTCCATTATTTACCTCCAAGGCACGTTGTTTCGATCCGTTCCGTGTTGTAGATCATCAGAAAATGAGTCGAAACTCACAGAACAGAGACACAAACAGCACAACAAACGCCTTTGTGAGGAAGCTGTGCTTCCACGTTCCTGTAGGTGGGCCTGTGCATTTAAGCTGTCTTTTCTAAGGACGTCCTTTATCATGTATATTAAATGCCAGGAGACAGTCAAAACAAGCCCTGTGTGTCTCATAAAACGGACGTGAGGGAGAGGCCCTTTCATCTCTTGAAGCTCGTCCCTTCCTGTAAAGCTCCTAGCACCCTCACCAGCACCTCACTCCCCGGACAATATGGGTCTTTTATTGGCTTCTGTCTCATGGGAGTGGGTGCTTGTCCTGGCCCAGTGCTGAGCATGTATCCCAGCTGGCATTGCACAGGCTGAGCGTAATGAAACCTAATGCAGAGGCCACAGTCCGACAGAATGCCAATATCCTCCTCCGTCATCCCCTTTGCCTGCTTTGCCGCCGTATGGTACCCATCCCACACCACGGGAGTATCAGTTGGCTGCTAATATTTGTCTTTGTGTCATCTTCAAAGTAAAGGATGCAGTTTATTTTTTCTCAGCTGTTTTTTCATGTTGGCCCGGTGCTAACGCAGCGCTAGCAGGCCACTTCATTAAAACAGAGTGCCGTAGTGTCGGTGCCAAACACTGCAGCCTTTGTATTGGTTAATAGGATTTTTTATGCCCCCCCTCACCCCCCTTTTTGTGGTTTAAAAAGGTTTTAACTGTTAATATTCCAAGAAACTTTAAAGAGCTGCTGCTGGGAAATTACACGCACATAGCTGCTGTAGTTTGGCTGGCTAGTTTCTATTATAAACACCTGATTTTACTACCAACATCCCGAATTATGTTTTGGTTCTTTTGACTGCTTAAATTATATTTACATATGTGTCATGCATTGCTACGGTTTTCTGAAAGTCGCTGGCTTACGTAATTGTTGTCTTGTGAGACAGAATTACAGTCCTGTAACTATATAAAACAGGATAGTACATGTTTTATGTAGCATTCTTTGACTGTTTAATATTGACCTATGTATATACTGTATGCAAAATGCCCTCAGAGATGAAATCATGTGTGCTTCATGATTTTTTGCTATGACAAATATTTGGGACCTTCACAATCACCTTTAGTGTACATCCTGAATCACCTTAATTCAATAACACAGACCCAGAGTCTGTAACATTGCATAACATTGCAAAAGGACATGTCAGAGACGTCGCTAGCCCCTAAATCATGTCGATTAGCTACTGTGTTAAAGAAAAAGTTCACCTCCAAAAATGAAAATTCTGTCATTGTTGACTTATTATTCTGAACTTGTATGATATTTTTTTTTCGATATGTTCACTGTATGTCTTATGCCCAGTCTTATTCAGACTGGCAGCGACAGAATCACATTCATTTTAATAGAAGCTTCTGGCGTCACAAGCGTCAGGCATCAGGAAGTGGCCGTGTCTAGCTACACAACAAAGTTGGGAATTGTTCAACTATGCGAATGATGCCTTCTAGCGTCTGAACAGGGCTGAAATATAATAACTATTATTTTTTACTACTTTATTGTATACCTTTTTATTTATTTACTGTTACATTTTCTAGATCAACTCTATAAAGGACACCATCTCCATAAAAGATCTCCTTGTGAGGTCTGATCTTTATTAAATAAAAATGAAGTGTGCTCGTAAAATCACACTTCAGGTTCATGGCAACATGCGTGCATTTCTTCTCATGCTCACAGCTCTGCAGAAACACCATTGAGTTTCATGAAATCCTGCTTCGTGAGATCAGCTGCAGGTCAAACTCAAGTGGCTCGGTTGGAGCCTGTCTGCTGTCAGCAAAGACAAAACAGTTTCAAAATAGTGTCAGTCTTGGCACGTCTCTGACTAAAAAAAACCACTGTCAGATATATCTAAATGCAGAAAGCTTTAAAAGGAAATCTATCTTATCAGGTTAGTGCTGTATGTTTCTGTTTAATATACTGTAGATGTTGTCTTCTTCAGATAACAGATGAGTGGCTCTTCTAGACTGGATCCTGTGTCAAAGCTTCTCTCAAGACACGTTCAGAAGAGGCTTTTGATATGTCTGCTGTCATAGAGGGAGAAAACCGGCCCAGGAGGGGTTTGAAAGGTTGAAGGAATGCAGATTTCGCAGTCATTCAGATAATGAGATTAGGAGCATGCCGTCTGAAGCAGGAATCTAGTGATCCTGTTTCCACCCACAGGTCTTGGCTGGTGTGCCAAGGTGCCCCCTCAACACCTCTATTTCCTTTATTTTCGGTTCATGAAAGGTTTAGAAATTGTATGCGTGAACAAGACGCTTTTTGACACAATTGATGAATTAGCAGTTGAGTCACTTAATGACTCGTTTTTGTATAAAACTGTTGGGCATAGAACGCTTTGTATTTTTATTGTGCATGAAAGGACCCAACCGGTGTGGTGTGCCTGCATCTGTGTGCTAGCACGATTGCTTTTGTTTATATCAAGTACAGTGTTCATGCCATGTAGGGAACACATCTGTGCCTTTGTGTGCTTAAGTCTGCGTTTCGTCTCGAGACTCGAAGCTAGTGGCTCTTTTTGTCTGCTGCAGGTAACACGAGCGCTTTGGGAGACAGGACTCGTCCATTCCGTCCATTCACCCATAATGACGCCTCTTGTTAGAGACGCATTGTCACGCCCATTTTTCCACAGCAAGGGATAATTATATCTGGAGAATACACAATTTTGCCATCCTGCGTGGCATCTACAAAAGCCGGAACGCATTGTTTGAATTCCTGCCCCACATGGATGACTTCCTGCTCTTAAAGGTTCCCTCTTCTTAGAACATTGAATCGTCTTTTTTATATCTTGTCAGCACAAGGTGGTCCGCAGTTACTTCAAAGCTGTGCGAGAGAGACAAGATGTCAGCCAGAAAGGTGCTTCTCTTTGTGTGGGAGTGAATGTATAGAGGAAGAGGGACCTGTGCAGACGTGCCAGCGTGATCTTGTGTTAACCTGCTCTGCATTCCTCTCCGAGGAGCTACGGAGTGAGGAAAGAATCCACAGCTCTGAGCTATACGTTTCCAGCCCTAATGCTCTTAGTCTGTTATGTGAGAATGGGCACTGGATAAACCAGATGTCTGCAAGGTTTTCCTGAATTCCTGTTGTCATTATGAAGGTAATAAAGGACAAAATTAGGTTTCACAGAATTAGGTTTCATAGCTTGTGTCAGACATCTCAAGAGTATAAATAACAGCTACGTAGCTCTTCTGTTTCACAATTGATTTAGGTTTGCTGCATTTTGAAATCTTAAAGTCTGAGACTACATTGAAAATCTGGGATTTTATATAATTAAAATCATTGTCTTGATGCAAGATTTGGCTGTAAAATAAATATTTAAGACTGTAAGTCACTATTCACAAAAACAGATTTGTAATATTGTTACTGTCAATGCTTTTATAAAATGTGTCAAATGTTTTAATTTCCACTGAAAAATGGAAATTGCTTTTTGGAACATTCACAAATCATGTTAATGATAACACGTATCATCAGATTTTGTACAAACTTGTAGAGTCCTTGCCAACCTGAGTGCATGCTGGCATTGCATTCTGGCAAAGCAAAAACAGGACACACTAAACATTTCTACTCCAGTTTGTATTTATTCAAAATTGCATTAAATAAAAAGTTACCACACTCAAAATATCATGTCAAATGTTTGTTTTTTTATGGTTGGTTGGTGTTGCGCTCTGCTCTGGTTTCCATCATTTGCAGCCTGTTTGTTGCCTCACTATGTAAATCATCTTACGCGGTCAGTGCCGTACGTTCGGCCGATTTGCACACTGCCACCGTGTTGTCTGAAGCTTTTCAGCACTTTAATGAGCCTCTCTGGTTGAATGTGCGTGGCTCTGAGCAGAAAGAGTCAAGCCCTTACCCATAAGCTCCAGTCCCTATGGAAACATAAGTGGCCATTGTTTGCAGAGGGTGAGTTTGCCGAATGCAAACTGGAGACGAGCCCGAAATTCTGGGGCAAGTTGAGCATGCATGCACAGCAGGAGAGCGCCTGTTTCCTCTCTGGCTCTCCATTGCTTGTTCTCTCCAAACTATTCTCTTTCTGTCTCTGTATCCCAGTCACCGATTGGGCATCACTTTTAATTGAATTAGCCATGCTTGGGGACCAGGCTCCTGTGTGGGAATAATGGATCTCATTGTTTTTCTTAAGAAAAAACACTTTACCTCAGCATTTAAAGAAACGACTAAAGATATTTCTATCCTGAATCTGTAGACTGGACATCTACAATGAAAGTTTTTGCATAAAACAACACAACAAAACACAAAAAGTCATTTCTTGTTTATTTGCTGATGATAAGAGTTCAGTAGGTGTAATCATACAGTATGTGTTGTTTATAGATGGTCTCTGAGACTTTTGCCCCCAACACACTTGCACACGTTGTTTACGGTCTTTTATTGCAAGAATTGTGCCAATTCATCTCTCCTGTGACACATAAGCTCAGAGTGTGTTAAGGGCCTTTTTATCTTTTGCCTCATGCAGATGTGCTGCTTGTTTGTGTCTGCAGGAGTTTGTCTCCATAAAAGGAAGTGCATTTGCGCAAGAAGGATGAAACGTTTCTCGGTAGTGACATCCGGGGAGGTGTGAGGTATAGAGTTACTGTGGAGATATACTGTAGCATGGCTGCATTTCCTTTAAAACAAATTAAACAGTTGCATTGGCCAGTACGTTTGATAACTCCCAAGCTGTTTACTGTAGAAAGCAGAATTGGTTTACAGATAAGCAAAAACACATTTTTTATTCTCATCCAGTGGATTCTCTTGGTCATGTGAGGACAAGGCCTTATGGGTCAAAAAGATTTTTGCTTGATGCTTCACTGCTGTGTTTAATATGAAATGTTGCAATATGTACTTGAACTCTAGCAGAATATTGCAGATTTTAAATTAAAATATTGAAACCAACTTTATAAGGATCTCTAAACTAAGCAATTAATGGTAATTTGTCACTTTAAGGTGCAATTTGTAATATTAAGGAGGATCTATTGACAGAAATGCAGTATAAAATACATAACTATATATTCAGAGGTTTATAAAGATAAATAAAGTTTTTATTATCTTAGAATGAGCTATTTCTATCTACTTACACTATGTTGTTTCTACAGTAGCCCTAAACAGACAAACTGCTCTACAGAGCTTCTTTGTAAATAAGTAATCTTCTTCGGCAAAGAAGTGAAAATGTGACGACATCTTTGTTCTGTGTCAGCCACCGTAAAAATGATGTTGGTTAACTATGTTGGTAAACATAGGATTTGAATATGAATGCATAAGAATGGTTATTTAGTATCATGGTTCTGTAGACATGTGCAGGTATGAGATTTTGACGGTATGCTAACCTTAAGCAAAACCGAAAATTACTGTTTCGTGGTATTGAGATTACATCTTTGACATGTCATTTTTTAATCTCGGTAAAAAAAACTTTTTTTAACTGAACACAATATATTTTATTTTTAAAGAATATATTCAGAATATTTGGAACAATAATAAACATGTATCAGCTTAAATAATGTAAAAAAAATAAGTAATCGAGATGCACACAGCCTGAACTTTCCGGCATGTTCCGATACGTGAGACACCGCAATGGTATCACAGGACATTTTAGCGGTTTTGAAACCACAGTAAACCTTAAAAGCGGTAACCAGCCTTTGCCTAGTGCATAGTACCGTTTGATACCCTTACTGTAGTATGGTACTTTTTTTATGGAGGATGAAGTATTACACGACAGAGTTTTGAGACTACAATCTGTCAACCATTGTTTGAACGTTGTCACCAAGCTTCAGTGAAGTTGGACTCTGTGTAATTATCTACTTAGTAACCTAGAAGATTGTGCCGAGGTGGATGATCTCTCTCAGCTGTGAGTGTATTGAGGTTGTCAGGGTCTTGACTCATGGTGCTGTGGGACTGCAGAGTGAAAGTTCCTCTACGGTCATCACTCAGACATTAGTCCAGAGCAGTGCCATTTCTCATGATCGTCACAGCTCTCTATGGGTACTCCATTATTACTCATTTATACTGCATTTAGCATTTCAGCAACAATATTAGTCACTTGGTGCTCTTTCTCCAAAGTATGGGAAATGGCACTTGATTCTGCAATCGAATAAAGGCTGTACTATCATGGCCTTGTAAAACCTCCACGGCTATCAGACACCTCGGACGTTTTACTTAAATCGGTGCCAGATTGAAAATGGACAGAGAAAGAGAGAAAATCGAAGTGAACGAGAGTTTGTATGCCGTGCAGGTTCCAAAAAGATTTTCGATTTAGCATTCAAGCACCATTATCTCTTACTTCTGAACTTTTAAGCAGCAGCGCTGACCTCAGAGGTGAGACGCAGACAGAGAGGTGCATACTGGGAATGGTGAAAGTCGCTGCTTTCATTAAGTTAATGCAATGCTGAACCTGCTTTACTTATAATGACCCTCTGATCTGTCAGCAGGGTAAGGGTCTTGCATTGGATTATGTAAATAAAACCAAGGGGATATGTTAAGGGAACGGAGGAGATACAAATCTCTGACAGTGCAGAAGCCCAAGAGAGTGAAAGTAGGGTTGAGCTCTCTCTGCTTTATAGGTTTTCTGTCTTCCAACCAGAGACTGAAGTCCGTATTTAATCACGTTCCTTGTTGCCGGTGAGAACACTTAAAGCAATGGATTCTGGGTGACCTCTATCAGCCGGTGGGTAAACTTCTGTATACAGCACCAATGGTAAAATGTGGCCTGGGTTGCCAGATTTTGATAGAAGGTTAAGCATGATTGGTTTGACAATAATCAAAAATCTAAAAGACTTGATGACATAACAACACTGAATTTCTCATTACTGCAGTGCCTCTAATGGTCTACTATGTAATGTCATCGCTAATGTTTCTTGTCACTACCATATTCATTTCCTCATTAAACTAACCAGCATTTACATTGTTTTCCCTTGAAGAAAATAAATAAAATACCGACTTCATTAATTTCCCCTGAACTACAAGACATGACAAAATGATAAAGATTGATTGCAACCTTTTGAGGGCCACATTATCTGCAAATGAGAGAGAACCTGGAGCTCTAATCAGAGGTGATGAATAATAGCACGGCAGTTTAATCATCCAGACCTGATCCTCATGCTTATGTACGGCTTCAGGGAAACTTTCATGTGTCTTCAGCTCTGCATTTTTAAGAGGGTTCATTAGTTTTAAGTGGCCTGTTACCCTAAATAAAGCGATTAGTGAAGGTTGTTAAATATTAAGAGCATCTTTATTTTTATGAGTAAGAATTTATTTTTGGAGGAATGTTTACCATCTGCATGATGACATCTGTCACATGTGATGTAGTGCTGGGTGATATATTACAAAAAGGTATTTGTTAACATATTAAAGGGATAGTTCACCCCCGCAATGAAAATTCTGGCATCATTTACTTATGTTTGAGTTGTTCCAAATCTGTATACATTTCTTTGTTCTGATGAACACAGAGAAAGATATTTGGAAGAATGTTTATAACCAAACAGACCTTTGACCCCATTGATTACCATAGTGGGAAACATTACTTCTTACTTGTTCTGTTAAACACAAAATGAGATATTTTGCAGAATGTAAGACAGCAAAAAGTTCTGGAGCACTTTTGACTACCATTGTCATTTTTCCTACTATGGTTGTCAATGGGGTCCAAGAACTGTTTGGTTACAAGCATTCGTCCAAATATCTTTCTCTGTGTTCAACCAAACAAACAAATGTATACAGATTTGGAACAAGTAGAGAGTGAGTAATTCATGACAGAATTTTCATTTTTGGGGGAACTGTCCCTTTAATAAATGCATTAGCTAACATGAACTAACAATTAGAAATATACTTTGGCAAATGTAATTGGTAATGTTAATTCACTGTGTGTTAACTAATGTAACTATGGATTTATTTGAGTGTGCAGCTTGAACTGAACCCAAAAATAGATATTCTGTCATCATTTCCTCCCCCTCTTGTCATTTTAAACCTGTATGACTTTCTTTCCTCTGCTGAACACAAAAGAAGATATTTTGAAGAACATTTTTGGGTGAACTATCCCTTTAACCCACTCCTACTTGCAAGGAAGGCTAACAAAACTAGTCCTAAATTTGTTCTTTAGGACACTTTTAGGTCAACTTTTTTGACTTTGTGTGTATTGTCTGGAGTTGTGCTGATTCAGGTCAATTCTAAGGCACTCGGACAGACACATTTATGTGGCATTTGATTGGGAAGATTTAAAGCTGTTTCCTCTAATGCCGGGGGTTTTAGAGCCATTAAACGAGTTTATTTGGTTAGAGGCATGGAGCTGCTCTTCCACAAGAGGATTCACCCTTGTTAGCAGAGCGTATGAAAAATGATTAGCGTAATAAAGTCCTGTCAGCGGGCAGGGGCTTGGGGGGCTTTAAAGAATGCAGTGTCATTGCAGATACCTTGATTTGAAAATCAAAAAAGGTTTAATGCTTCCACAACTTCACACCATGTGGATAGAAAGATATTTAGTGAATCGTCTAGGAATAATTCTTTCAAAACAAAGATGTTTGTATAATTGTTTCTGGTAAATGCCCTTGAGGCAGTCATGCTGCTCCGTCAGCTAATGCAGGTTACGATTGAGAGATTTAGCCTGTAATTTTTTCCTCACTTCTTGAGTTTTTTGATTAGTCAGTGCATGCGTGTAATGAGATTTGAGACGAGCATGTGGGAGTGCACGTCTTCCCAGAATGCTCTCTGACCTTTACGGCCCTTTTCCAAATCCACCCCTAAGCTCCACACTACACACTTGGTGTAAAAGTGCACCATAAAGTGTGCTAGTCGGGACAGGACCACTACTATTGTGACACTGTTCTAGTCCGTTATGTACGGCACTTCCATATCTCCTGCAGTTACACACAAAATGTTCTAACCGATTATGCTGGTACATTTTAAAGCTGTTGTAATAAGGGATGGGAAGATTCATAGATTAGTAACTCTTTACGTTTCCACAGCAGCAGCAGTCGTGCTGACTCACTAACTATAAAGTGTGGGTGGTAGTTTACCCATCATCAGTCAGCCGAAGCGACGACTCGTAGGATTTCTCCCTTTACGATAACCCTGCCGTCTATCACAGCGGCTGGATATGTTTTCCCAGTGCCTGATGCGCTGTGATGTTCATGTCGTTTTCAAGTTTGTCCGTCTAATAAATCAACCGTAATCCTTTTTCTAGCTGCTTGTAACGGCCTGTGAAGCTTGAGCCAATTGATAGTTTCAGGAAATTGAATTTATGTTACAGCTTCATCAAATCGATTACAGATCTTAAGCTTGCCTGCCGTGTATCACATAGTTTTATACAATTTGTGTCCAACTGGACAAATTTATGAGGATCTAGAACATCTCTATTAGTTTAACTGATTTAAGACCAAGCTTTTCTTGTGCCTCATGATGGAGTGTTTAATCTGGCTCGAAGTAAATTAAACAAGACAGTCTTAAAATGATAGGGAATGAGAGAGTTGCATAGTGTGAAATTGCACTATTGTGAGAGTATGTGCTTGGAGTTAAAGAGATCCTTTTGCATTTCTATGTCAGTTATACCCCAATTATACCCCCTGCAGGCCACTGAGGCAAATAATGATGCATCTCGCAGTCAATCTGTAGTGTGTTTACTTGTGAAATGTGAAGAGGTAAGCACACAGGAGTGGACTGAGGAGACAACTTTTTACATGTGCTGCTTGTCTCAAGTCATCATTCAAATTCAGGGCTTTTTTGTCTTTTTCTTCAGTGAAAGATACTGTGTTTTCCACACTGAACAATTTCCTTAATTCAAACAAGTAAATTCAATGCAAAATAAACATCATTTTATGAAACTTTTTTAGTCACATTAACTAAAAAATATTTGTATTTGAGTTGAGAACGTCTATCAAAATCTAAAAGCTCTACATATAAAAATCATGTTTAACAAATACAAATTTGGTAACTTAAAAGGATAAATAATGCAAAGTAAACATAGCTTTAAAATGTGCAACCAATGTTTTTTTTTATGTTAATTTAGCTGCATTTTGGCTTTTTTTGTGAGGTAGTTTCTGGGAATTCCGCAAAACACAGAAAATGATATTTAGAGGAAAGTGGGTGCAAGCAGCAGTGGCACACATGCACTTCTATTGTATGGACACAAAACCAATGCAAGTGAATGGGTGCCTTTTTTGTGTTCTGTGGAAGACAGAAAGTCTTACAGGTTTGAAAAGAAAAAAAGGGTGAGTAAATGATGACAACATTTTCATTTAGGTGAACTATCACTTTAAGCAATGTCGTCTTATCTAAATCTGTTTTATTTATAACTTAAACTTTATAACTTTATTTTATGTACATCACTCTAAACTTTGTATACTGCCACAAAGAGAGAAAAGTTTTAGTTTATTAATAGCATTGTTTAGTCCGGATTATGCGTTTTTTCAAAGTCTGCCCCAGTCGTATTAAAGTCTTTACTGTACCGTATGGAGAATAGCCAAGCCACATGACTTCATGGCTCTGCCTAGCTCAGTTATGTGATGTCAAGCCAGAAAATGAGCTGATTTACATAATGATGAAAGTCTACAAAGTCTTAAATCTGAAGGAAATCTAATGCAGAGGGCACTTAATGTAGAATAGTCTTGAAGCTCTCTCAAATGCAAATGGAGTCCGTGACCTTTAGCTCAGAAGTTAAGTACTGTCAGGAAAACTGCAGGCAGAGAAGGTCTAAATGAGATAGATAGCACAAGTAGCATTTAAGTGTAAAGAGTGTCACTGAAAGGGTAATTGATCCAGTCTATATAAATGACAAGGAATAGCCATTTGTTGTGACAGCTATCACAAGAGCGGCTGATCCTTTCTGAAGTTAGAGAGACGCCGACAAAGTGAGCCATAGGGTTGCTGCGAAGAACGTTGTGTAAACACTTTAATTCTCTCACATTGGGTGTTATAAACGAATTATTACCTTCACTAATAATTGTTCTTCCTTATGTTTGCACGAAAGCCAACATTTCTGATATATATGTTTGTGTATGCATATCAGTTTGTCTGAAACATTTTGTGAAGACAGTTACAGAACAGGGTTTGTGTGATTCTGTTCTTCATTCTCCTCTCGCCATGCTCCTGTGTCCCTGGTGGGCTTCAGTGTCGGGGGGCCTGATCAGGGGAAGCAAGAGTTGTACTGCACTACAGTGATACAAATATCTTCAGTGCAAATTCAATAAGCTCTTTGTTTTCTTATTTAATGCTGCAGTGAAGTTCAAGTACCCACTCTTGTGTGACCTAACCCTGACTTTTAGAAGCCCCTCACTTTTGTGACCCGTCAAACCCACGGCACTGAGAATGTCACTTTCGATACATGTGGGGTTGTTCGCTTAGGGCTGTAGCAAATCGGGCTTTGCCTTTTCACCTTTTAAACGTACAACCTTTCCAGATAAAGATGTCCAAAACATGAAGTATAGACATTTATATAGTCCTTCTGTCAGTGTGAATCAAGCACTTCATCTCAACTTCATTTAAGAGTTCTACACTCAGATCCTCACCATTTCTACTCACTGCATCTGCCATCTGTGACGAACGCCTCGCGTACCCTTCAAACTGCGCGTACGCAGCGTGATGTGCATGAGAGGTGCTGGAGACATGCCAGATTATAGAAGTCTAGCAGTCACTTTCTTCTACTCATCCATCATTTAAGTTCAGAGTCATAAACATATGAACTGGAAAGAAAAGAGAAACATCCCTCATTTGCTTCTAACAAACATGAGCTCGGAGCGCATTAAGGTACAAAACTTATAATGGCACATTTGTCTCACAAGCTGATTCCAGCTGGGATGACAAATGATGAAGAGACCCAGTGATCTGAGATCAGTGGAGAGATGGTGTGTGAGGAATGGAGAAAGAGATTTTGGCCTAGTTAAGCCATGCACATATTGTTTTATTTAAAGTGATTCAGTGAGCTACAGGAACACTAGTGTGTGAGATAAAACATGCTGTTAAAGGCTTGACTTTGGCAGGTATAATAATAATGGATTTTTGCCTATATTCGCCACACACTCATGCTTTATAGATGTGATCTGGTTTGCAGTTGGTATCACTTACCTGTAATCTGCATCAGAGCGGAGGTTGATATGGCGACGGTGTGAGTGTATGGAACATGTGTGTTTATAACTGTGTGCTTGTTTGTCAGCCAGGTGCATCATTCACATAATTCACACTCGGCCGTCGGTGTAAACGTGAGTTTTTTTATCTATTAATTAAATAAACATTAAATTAGAAAAGTATAAAACTTGAAGAATAGTGGTATACATGATTTTCAGAAAAAGAGAACTAAATGTCACCTTGTTTTCTGTAGTCAATGTTTTAAAATAAAAGCAGTTGTCCACTTTTTGCCTTTTGATTCAGACTCAGTAAAATGTATATTAATATTAAGAGACTGTATATTGGCAAACACATCAGTTATCGGCTTCCATTGTTAATGAATTACCGTTATCGGCCAAAATCGGGTGCATCCCTAATAAAAATAGAAATACGTTGTTATATTTAACATATGTGTTGTACATTCATTTTTATAGAATTGTATTTACATAATTTCGTGTATGATATATATTTATAAATGATATACATTTTTGCATACACTGTTTTGTGCTTTTTGTTGTTTGCGTAGCCATAAAAATAATGTCACAATGCAAAACAATCTTGATGGTGCTATAAAATATTGATGGTAAAATACTGATCAGGCTCAAGTTTGTATGATCAAGTTGCTTTTATTTCATATGCAGCATTTGTTGTGAATATCTTGCAGTTACATAATTTGGCTCCTAATAGAATATTATACATTAAATGATATATGACACATTTGTGTGGTTATAGACTCCAGGTAATCTGTTTTAGTTGAAGGGTGAGGAACATGATAGCTGAACTTGATCAGATATCACCACTCTGTCCTACACGCTTGTTATATCTCCACCTCATTTTGCTCCCCTCGCATCTATCCCACAATGCCTCAGTCTCCCAAATTATTGCTGATCTGCTACTAACCAATTCTAACCAATGTTTTTCTTGTTTTTTCTCACTTTTGCTTTCTGAAGATCATAGAATGATCGTTGCAGGTAAGCACTGCTTTTACTAATCTCCAAATGGCTCGCATAGATGTGTTACGCTTAAATCCCCTCTTAACAGCTCTATAAAGTCTGAAACTTGTCTTTAGCTCTTTCTCTCTTCATGAGGCAAACAGCCAAGGATGTGCTTTCAGCTTGTTTGCATTCCATAATGCTTTGGAATCAACCCTCCCACCCAACATTGTTGTCACCCGTATGAAACACACGGTGTTATCCTCCACTGTCCTATCAAAGCTTCTGCTTTCCGCTGAAAGATTCAGCATAGAGAGTCTCTTTGAGTAGGTGGCTTGTGAGGAATCTGAAAGCTTGTGAAGAATGCCCCCCTCCTTTTTTTTCTCCAAAAAGTGGTTTGATAGCTGTGCCAGGCTTTAATTGAAAATGGCTGTAATGAGTGTGTGAAAGATCAGCGCGGTCTCGACGCACACAAACCCCCGGAGTGCGCTTAAAAGATGGAGGGCCCTTCCTCGTTTACACTGCACACTAATAGTCTCCCCTTTAGTAAACGGGAAAGGGGGACTGTTTTCTCCCAGGAGACTGAATAAGGAGAATCAATGAGTGTGTACCATGTCTGAAAGTCACCGTGATGAGAGGAAATAGAGACGGATAAAGGGAGAATAAAAAGCAGAGAATGTTGAAAGGGAATGAACTTCAGTGTTATTCAATCAGATTCAATAGGTCCTCCATAGGATCCCTTACTGTTTGTGTTGCTTTTGTGAGTTTAAATGTGAAATATAGAATTGTGGGACAGAAGGTGGATTATTTTTTTGATCACCGCTACTAGTTTTTTTTACATTAACTTTATGGGTGATGTGATACTGGACTTTTCATGCTTTAAGACTAAAAAAATAACAAAAATATGAAATCATACGGTTTATTTTAAGTATGTTACCTAACTGGGACAACAATGTGCATTTATTCAGCACAGTTCAGAAACTGAAATATAAAAGTTAATGCATGTTTATTGAATGTTATCTAGAATGTTTTTACAGAAATTGAAAATGTGACTTCTGTAATTATATTTTATTATGCATTAATATATCATTTGTATTTCTTATATATTTATATAGTTAAATACATACATATATTTTCTGCAGATTAAATGCAACATAACAACAGAAAAAGAATAGTGAAGATTTAGGAAGAGTTTGTGAAAGTAGAAAGCAGTTCAGTTTCTTGTTTTTATCAGTTTAGTTGTGAAGATCATTCTACCATCAAGCACAGTGAGCATGAAGAATCAGGAAAGCGATCTAGCATCTCTTTTTGTGTCATCACCACACAATTTCTCACAGCCCCGGGGGTTTACGGCTTTAGCTTTGTGGGGGTGCCATAGCTCCTCCCCAACTGTGGTGCCGAATTTATATGCGAATGCTTTGTTCTCTTCCTCATCTCTAAATTACCTTTGCACACTGCCCAGTTGAAAAAGTTGCAAAGAGTATATTAGTAAGTTTAGTCCGGGGTGGCTGGCTCAGAGCGTGGTGCCTCGTATGGCAGCAGCTGTTGCCTGGAGAGCTCATTATCTGCAGAGATGTGACTTCTGTTTTTCTTCCACAGCAGATATGCAAACACAAAAACAACCACCTGCAGAGAGAAACCCCGATGATGGTGCCCGGCACCTTGACACACACACACACACACACACACACACACACACACACACACACACACCTCAGCCACAGTCAGGGTAGTGAATTACTGTAGTTAACACAACAGCCTGAATTCTCATTATTGTCTGCCAGTAGCTGTTTTTTTTGTTGCATGCGATTGCTGCTCAAGACATCCCGTAATCCACTGGAGGATGGAAGGTTATTCGGGTGTAACTTTTAACACTTTTTAATGAATTATTCAGCGTTCTGGTTGTGGTGTGAAAACAATAGGTTATGTTCATGGAATGATTTATCCTTATTGGTCGATTTCAGTATTTGGTTAGGGTCACGGTTATAATGTTAACCATACTTATCATAGTTTATGCTTCTCATATCTCTCTCCAGAATCTTTCTTGTTTCATTTGAAAAAAAAACTTATCACAATAGGCAATTATACCAAGACCCTATAGAGTGACTTAAGGGGGGCCTGATTACAAAAATAACAGGTGACCCACAAAAATGACCTGCAGACTGTACAGTATCTCTATACTTCTGGCAGCCATTGTAAAAAAAAAAACTTTTTCAAGTTGCAATGCAGTTCTTTCTAGGTACAAAGATTCACAGTGTAGCCAGTCATGGGTGTATATGGGCCGCTTGTGCTTCAATGAGCTGCAGTGTGAACTCCAGCAGCTCTGAAAGTTCAATGAGGCTGTTTGTTATCCAGCTTCTCAGAGGTGTGAAAAAACCCTGCCCCATTTCTTTGTCGCCATGGCAGGGCCACATATAAACACCATCCATGATGGAGGGGACTTGCTTTCTGTTGGATTTTCAAAGTTCTTCTTAAAAGGCTACATTTTTGTTGCTCACTAAACCTCACCGAGACTATTGTTGCAGCTAAATGGGAATCCATTTTTTTTAAAGCCACGAATTTGCTGACCGACAGGTCCCTTTGTATCAATCCCCCATGTTTTTCCATCCCTCGTTCGTCACGGAACCGCTATTCAGTCATTTCTAAGAACCTGCATTAAAAATGTATGCGAGGGAAAATTGCATGTTTTGTTGGGCCCCGTTGTGAATGGGTCAGTGGGGGCCCCTGTTAGATTAAAAGTGTTCCACAGGTAGGCGAGCAGTCACGTGCACTTTATTGTTTACGTTTTTTTACCTCGAGATCGCAATTCTATGGTGGCGAGGAGCGAACCTCGGAGAGCCACAGTTAGGGTTTCGGCACAGCCGGCAGCTAAACGTTCAGATTCATTAGTGGCTCACTGTTGTCTGTCACAATGACTGATGCTTGTTTTCACTTTGATTCAGTATGGCGCCAGATCGCACAAAACAAACGCGAACACACGGAAGACTCTGCTAAATGCAAGTCATTTTTTCCAAATTGATGGATGGTGAGAGGGATGCAGAGTTTGTTGTTGCAGCTTTATAAGGCTATAGATTTTTTTCTATGCAGTTTGGTAAAATAGTCGTGCACAGGCATTACATCCTGTGTACAGTGAACACAAATGATGTGTCGTAACAAAAGCAGATCAAATTCAGTTACATTTCCAATTTAAAGCAGCTTAGCAGACAGTACATTTTAGCAGCGTTGTAGCATTTTAGCAAGATACCTACCAAAAAAGGACTTTTACAGTTAAAGGGATGAATAAAAATTCATCGTTCATCATTTACAACCCCCCCACCCCATGTCATTCTAAACTTGTATGACTTTTTTTGTTCTGCAGAATACAAACAAAGGTAATTTGAAGAACATTGGTAACCAAACAACATTGCACCCTATTGACCTCCATTGTATAACACACAACCACTGGGACATTTTTTTTAAATATCTTCTTTTGTAAAGAAAGACTCACATTCGGACATTTGAAGTGACATAAGAGTGAATAAATGATGACAGAAAAAATATTTTGGGGGTAACTATCCCTTTAAGAGTTGGTGATCTGGAGCTAGAAAGCCAAAAGTATTTGTTTCATAAAGCAGATTTTTGCTGTTTATGCTTTAGTTGCTTTCTAATTGTCAAGCTTCATGGGTCTCACACTCAAGAGTTGTTGCTATTCTTTGACCCAACCGATCCCAAGACATGTAAACGTGAGTTGTGTGCCCGCTACTGTGATGTGCAGCATACACTTACAGTGAATTGCAGCGACAGAGTGACAGGAAGTCATTCATTTTCAATGAGGGTAAGCGATTTCAGGCCACATAAGTGACAGCGTCCGTTAGCGATGCATAAAGTTGAACAAAGTTCTGTTATGCGATGGGATGCGATGCAACAGAGTGACAGCCAATGAGAGTACAGACAACTTCATCTCTCTTGCTGTCATCTCACTGACACGTTTTTAGTGACTCATCTCACTTTTCTTTGACATCCATTATTATTTTTTCTGCTTGTCTGGGTTTTACTTGTCTTTCTCTTTCTTTTGTAAATCCGGTCACTCAGTCCCAATGCTTGACCTCGGAAACGTCAAGCAGCCTCTCCTTGTTTATCAACAGAGTTGATCTAAAGGTCATATTGGTATTTATATACTCTGCTAATGTTATTTTTCTCTATAAATATATGATATATTTATCTCTAACCTCACATACATCCTTTAATATGTTCATCTTTTCATTAAGACATTATTTAGTATGTTTAGTAGGCCGTTTTTTTATCAGAAAGAGAGTGTTGGCTGGTCTCCATAATGTACATTAGGTTACATATGCAATAGGGATGTCGCAATATACCGTTATTTATAATAATCGTAATACTAATAAACATAGTGATTGATATTGTGTTAATACTACATAAGTAAAAGGTTGACACTGCAACATAGTAGGTGGTTTATGTATTTTTTCTTCCATAGAACCTGTAGTCATCCCAATGCATATTTTAATTGTCTATTTGCTATTCAATCATTGACGGCAGGCTCAAGTCATGTTATGTGTGTATTTGTGTGATTATATGTGGTGTGTGTGTCTTAGGGTCATATGAGTTGTACTGATGGGCGGATAAAAGAAGGAAACCTTTGACACAGTTGTGATGTGTCAGTGCAAGTGAGGCTGTACTTTCTGTTGACAATTTCAAGACTTTCCATCTCCACAGCTGACAGGTGAAGATCATAGCCTGTCATGGCAATGCACCTGGAAAGGGAGGTGTGTAACATTATACGTGCAGATCTGCATGAACGAGTGAAATAGGATGTGCTGCAGAGACTGATCACTGAGATATGGAATAAAAAGATTTGTCTTTATATTTATTATTTGTTTACATTTACTGATTTGTGTTTCCGTTATTACAATAGGACAAAAATGCAGTCGATCATACTTTCAAGTCAATATAAACAAGTTTATTTTAGTTTTACAAAAATTAAAACTTTAAAAGCGTTTTTGTTGATTGGAATAAAATAAAATATTGGCCTAATAAGCTAACGAGAAATGGAAATGTTGCCTCTGAAATAAACTGAAATAAGTTTAAAACACTAAACTTATAATAATAAACAAGACTAAAATTAATTAATCTTATATAGCAACATAAAAAATAAACAAATAAATAATAAAATGAAAAAAGCATATAACAAAGTTGCTAACATAAAATCTCAAAATAAAAGCTACTTTAAAATATTAATAGAAAGAAAATAACTCTGCATATTAAAAGAGTTCCAGTCGTCATTTCTTGTATATTTTGTATTTTTACTTCTATATTCCATGGAAAAGGTAAAGGGTTTAGAGTGGGTGTGTAAATGGTGACTTTTCATTTCAGTGTAAATCTGAAGCTTTTTGCCGATCGTAGCAGCCAACTTTCAGCTCCGTTTTACACATTTTGTGCAGAATGATGTCATAAAAATTGTTGACTCATTTTGGTGGAATGGAGAGACTAAGTTTGGAATGCTTAAGAAGTTTTTTTTAGAGCACACTAGTTTATAAATATACTAACCTAAAACAATTCTAACAAATTAATATAAAAGCAACAAAAAAATACATACATTTTTGTTTTCAAATATTTTCCTATTTCCCCCCAAAATCAACAGAAAACAGGTCCACCTACACCTGTTCATAACTTAAGTTACTTTCACTCCCTTAAAGATTAGTTGACATTTCTCATTCTCCATGTTTTCTTTAATGCCGCTCATCCATTGCCCTGCCTTATTTGATATGTTCTTTTTCTCTGCATCTTTTATTCTCTCTCTCTCCCTCTTTCAATGGCCCTCCCTCCCTCCCTCTCTCTCTCTCTCTCTCTCTCTCTCTCTCTCTCTCTCTCTCTCTCTCTCTCTCTCTCTCTCTCTCTCTCTCTCTCTCTCTCTCTCTCTCTCTCTCTCTCTCTCTCTCTCTCTCTCTCTCTCTCTCTCTCTCTCTCTCTCTCGCATCTTTTCATCATGTTTGGAAGTCAGATTGAGGTTTTGTAGCGGTTGTTGCCATGGCTTGTCTAATTGGCTAAGGGCCACGGCTCATCCAAGAGAGTCTTCTGTCTTCCACTAGACCAGCATGCAGCATGCCCTTCTGAGGCAGCTGAGGAACGTTTACCAGCTCGCTGTCTGTCTGTGTTTAACCAAGTCTGACTGTGTAGTGTGCAGTACAAACAGCTTGCTGCTTCTGCAGGCCTTAAGGCTAGTTTCAGCAAGAGTAAACCCATAATAGTCTGTTTTATTGACTGTGTTGAATGTTCACACTTGGTAATTACTGTTGTTTTCATCTTGAGAGAGAGAGAGAGAGAGAGAGAATGTTGAAAGATTATCTCTTGGTGATCTGATTATTTTGCTTCTCCTCATTAATTCCAGGCTTTTCCAAGACACACATTTGTCATTTTGAATCATCGAAATGTCATTTTGGCGGAAAAGGGATGAGTAATTGGCTGTTCACCACAAAGTCATCCTTGACTTGTCTGTTCTTGCAAAAGGGCACAGTCACAAATACAAGAGTACTACATTTGATGACATCACAACCGAGTCACAACTCAGTGTTTTGTTACATTCATAAATTGGTTAAATTTGATGTACAGGGCTGGAAAAGCTGTTTCAAACTGTGACAGGTGTGATGAAAATTTGCAGAAGGTGCCCATGCTGCCATACATCTTACCTGTGCGATATGTTTATAGAGTACACACCGCCATCTGGTGGTCACTAAAGGCAGTACTTCTCTTGCACACCACAATTCTGCTAATTCTCTGGAAACCAGTGAGACGGAACAGAGTTCAGCTCAGGTCAGACGACTGCATACCTTTAACTCAAGTGTAGACATTATTAAAACCTGACAACTGTCCTGTGTGAACTGAACTCTGCCAAACCCTTCAGCTAAATTCGAGTTTATTGACAGAAACGTTATTAAACGTCATTTTATTACCTGTCGTGCATGTTGGATTTTATTTTTTACTGCTCAAATGATTGACATGATTCAATTCACAGTTATTTGTATAGCACTTTTGACAATACATAATTGTTTCTGATTGACACAAAATACGTGATCAATTAAAGGCATAGCTCACTAAAAATCTCAATTCTTTCATAGTTTACTCAACCTCATGTCATTCCAAACCTGTGGGACTTTCTTGCTTCTGAAAAACACAAAAGAAGACATTTTGAAGAATAGCATTGGTCCCCATTGACTTCCATTGTATGGACACAAAACCACTAAGTCATTTCTCAAAATATCTTCTTTTGTGTTCTGCAGAAAAAAGACTCATGCAGGTTTTGAACCACATGAGGGTAAATAAATAATGACCGAATTGTTATATTTGTGCTGAACTACCCTAAAAGATTGCTGTGACTAACTGTTTATCTTTTGTAATATTTCAGAAAATAAGAAGTAAACAATGTTATTGTGGAATTGTTATTGTTTTAGTGGCTTCCCAAAATGTTGTTTTGGCACCACGACTGGGAGCTGCTACAGTATATCACATTAACACCTGCCTAGAAAAATATCTGTGATACCTGATTTCCATAAACACACAATCCCCACACTTCAACCTATACATTCATGCTATATGACAGCACCTATTATGGACATTAACACACAATTTAAAAAAGTTTGTTTTTGATTTTGTGAAAGGTCCAAGAGCAGCTTACAGTATAGTATGTGAGACAGGAGGCAGGCTATTATTAGTCCATAATATGTCCACAAGGGGGCGCAGCTGCACCGACACACATCGCATAACTGATTCATTAGCATCTCTATTGATTTTTATAGCTGCTTGTATGTACTTAATGACACAACCCTAAATCCTTTGGATGTCGACTCCCCACACATTATAATCCCCTCTCCTGCTCACACACAAACATGCTTCATACTCACAGGGGTCATTATGTACGCGGATAACACACTTCGATTGCAGCCAGCTTTATGTTGCAAATGCTCCATTGATTTCATGTCTGTTTATAGTTGATGGATGGAACGATAACGTACACGGCTGTTGGAAGATAAGACTGATTGTGTTGAGCGGATGATGAGCGGCGACCTGAGGTCACGGTGGGTGAGATAGGAGAACGTGAGTTAGCTAGAGCAAAGTAATACGATCTGTTTAACATTCAGACGGCAACACCAGGGGTTCATCCCCACCCAGCCTGATGTTAAGTGGGGACCCATCTGGTGAGCAGACTCTCTGATCCCCAGTGCTCCACATTAATAGAAAATCTTGGCCCCTGTCCATAGTTTTCCTCTTATCTCATATCTGCTCCCCTGCTTAAATGCGCACATCACTGCCATTTCTTCTGATGTTTGTGTCGGGGGGAGGCTCCAGGGGGTCTGCTCAAATGGGGCTGAGGTCTCCATTAGCTTGCCTGACGGAGACGGACTTCAGGCAGCAGACAGGCGTGAGGGAATTGCTCACCCTGACCCCGATCTACCCGCCACTCACAACCCCACCCCCTAGTTCATCACCACTAACCATCACCTCGATGTCTCCCCTCGGCCCGGCTTCAAAAGCTGAGATTCGAAAATGTATGTCGCTGGCACGTCGACATTGAAAAATGTGTTTGTGTCCTTTGTGTCTGCATACGTGTCACATTTTTTAATGACATATTTTCATTATGTTTGACCACATTTTAGCACATCCCTTTACTTTGTTACCTGAGTGTGAAAACGAATATAGCGAAAACGTTTTTTCAACGTTGTTAAAGCGTTTTCTTTTCTATATGTGTCAGGTTTTTTTAAAGAGATTCAATTTTTTGTCATCATTTTCTCACCCATTTATAATTTTTAACTTGCAAAACACAAAAGAAAATATTTTGAAGAATGTTGGTAATCACTTCTATTGTATGGACACAAAATCAATGCAAGTGAATGAGTACCACTGTTTTTTGGTTACCAACATTCTTCAAAATATCTACTTTTGTGATTTGCAGAAATAAGAGGTAAATGATGACAGAATTTTCATTTGTGGGTGGACTTTCCCATTAATGACATATTTTCAGAATGTTTCACAAAATGTTGCACATCACTTTACTTTTTATTTTTATATTAAAGTTGCACTGTTCATTATTTGTAGCAACTCAAAATCTGTCAGTTAACACACATAAAAGAAAATCCTTTTTCAATGTTGTATAAGCGTTGCATGATCGCTGGGCGGAGCGCACAGGACCCCGCGCCGAACGTTCCGCTTCTATTCTGAAGCCGTGTTTGCAAGCTCTTAGTATTCTAATGAGCCTGACTAATCTAAATACAGAGATTGCTGTTATTTTGCCCACGGTTCCTTCACGACGATGTAAATGTGTAAGAGATATCATCACACTTAGCAATCACAGCGTTTAAAGGAAAGAGCCCCGCAGCGTCTCCGTGAGGATGTGTAAAAATAGAAGAGAAGAGCTTCAGAGTTTTGGATGCTGTCAGAATCCCCCACGCTCGCGCTTCATAATCTCAATCAGCGTTCTGACACTGATTCATTCTGCTAGTAGACATGCTGTCTTACCCCTGGAGTTAATGTTAGTAGCTCTTACGCATGTGTCAAATAGCAGACCGAATGACAAACATATGGCATTTATTAATAATGATACGCACAATGCGCGCATTTGCAGATATTCTTATACATCTTTATGTGCATATCAGTTAAAAATATGAACGAGCTAGCATGTCAAACATTGGAAAATGGAAATAATAATAATAATAAGCTTCTGAGAATCCGTAACCCCGGGCCACGCAGTCTCGCTCCTCATGTAATTGATTTAAAAGATCTGTGATTAAAGCCTATGCAAATGTGCATTTAATCTGGCATGCTAATATAACGGCTAAAACAACGACAGTCGAGGACATTAAACGAAAGCTGTTGTTTGGAAAATCACTTTTGGCTGTTTTCGACTAAAAGGAACGTGAATTCTGCCCATCGTGCTCTTCAATTTATTCCTACGCGTTCTTTTATTATCATACAAATCAAGTCTTAATCCATTGTGAAACGAATTGCATTAATTGGTTTGGGGTTTGTTGCCTTATGCACCATATAGTCGATGCGACTGTCCCTCGCGGCAAAAAGCGAGGATAAAAAACATCTGTGTCTAGCCAATTGATAAGAAAAAAGCGCAACTAACTATTAGCATTCCAACACGAAGCTTGGTGCTGATTGTGAGGGCTTCACTGTGTTTATCAATTGCTTAATTTAATTTTCATTCCTTAATAGAATGTGATGTAACACAGCAATACTGTTATCAGACTCTCCCATTAATTATGTGCACTCCAGGCTAAACCATTATGTGCACTTACCACATACTGTTCTGATTCCTACAGTGGGGATCATGAAAAAGAGCCTGTTTCAGTGGTTATGACACGCTGGTCTCATAAGAGGAAGACGAATAAAGTACGAAGAAGAAATTGAACAGGATGTCCATTAAGAAACTGTGTTACGAGCAGAGACCGATGGACTTAATTGGTACTTTTGAATGCGCTGTCATACGGCAATGTAATTGGCTTAGATAAGATGGAGCCCAGCTGAAGGGGGAGTTATATGGGTGGGTGGGCTGCTGGGTTGGCGTTGTTCTGTCTCTCCAAGGGCTCGATGAGAAAGAAGCTTCATCAGCATAACACATTAAACATTTACACCAACCCATAAACATAGTCTGGTATCATTATAGCAATAGCTAAACGCATGTGGAATCCTCATCAGAGCGCACGGTTGGTGGGCGGTGGACGGGCTGACCTGAGGAAAATCCATTTTTGTAAAACATTCGTGATTCCCGAGTAGGGATGCACATGTCCCGGGTGTACTTAAGTAGATTGCAGAGGGTACTTGTAGGAGTGGTTATGTTAATCTTAATTTACAGCAGTGTTTGATAAACATTTTATTTTGTAACACAAAATCTTAAGTAACGCCTAGCCTTGTTAGGGCTTTAGCATTTGATGCTAGTCAGTAGATTTAAATAATTCATCATGATTAATCTCTTGATTTTAGATTTTATTAGGTCCAGTGTGTGGAATTTAGTGGCATCTAGTGGTGAGGTTGCAAATTGCAACCAACGGCTCACTCCATCACTCACCCCTTGCTTTCGAAGCACTACGGCGGCTGCAACAGGACTAAGATGTTGTTACGTTTTCGCTTCTTTGCTAAAGAAGATAACATATTTACGAGCAGTTTATCCGTTTAGGGATACTGTAGAAACAACATGGTGAATTCCAACCAACGTAAGGGGACCAGCGGTGTATAGAAATAGCTCATTCTAAGGTAATAAAAACATAACGCTTCATTATGTAAGGTCTTTATACAGCTCTGAAGACTTATTTATGTATATTATATTGCATTTCTGTCAATAAATCCTGCTAAATATTACACACAGCACTTTAACTGTTGCAAAGTGTTACCTCATTTCTTTTCAGACATTTCAGTGATATTTGTAAGTTGTGTCAATATGACATATATAGACACTTATATAATGACATTGGATGTATTTCAGATTTCCCTTGCAGGTGATATTTCGTTCACGTTGAGTTTGGGCCCCTACTTAATTCCATCATAGAAAAACTACAAATGAATTTTCCTTTGTTGAACGTCCCATCTGGTTTTGGTTTATAAATAATTAAGTTGTTATGTCTGTCTCAGAATTTCTCCTCGGTTGCCTCCAGAACAGATGAAGCTGCGTGGTGAGTCTGTCACGCTGTATTACTGGATTGTAGCTTAAAAGTGAATCGTAGCAATAATGGCCACTTCTAAATAGTAGTAATTTGATGTATATAAGCAAGTGATATCCAGCATAACATGTGCCTAACACCTTTCTGGTTAGGTGTTGATGTATTTGAGGTACTTAGGCGTTACTGATGGGTCCGTGGCGGTACATTAGACGTAAAACGTTGAGAAAACACGGTGCTCTTGAACGCCCTTATGAGATTTCCACACCCATCAAGAGTGTCACTTTGTACCTCGTGTTAACAAGGATTAGCGTGTGGCCGTTTCTTTTGTCATTTAGAGGTGTTTAGCACAGGTCAGTTAATCTTCAGGTTAATTCACTCTTTTCAAATGAGCTGGAACGAAGCGCCGGAGCCGATATGAAAATGAAAACGGGAGTCGGTGCGGAATACGTGGGAAATAAAGGCAAGACGGAGAAAGAAAGTGACAGAGAGGAAGTGGGGGGAGGTGCTGTTTTTCTCACACAGTCCATCACTGCCGGCTAATGTATGAATGGTGCGATGAAAATTGATTTCCAAGTGAATTATTCTAGGCTCTCAGCCTCTTATAAGACAATAACCTTTACCAAAGTGCCACCGTCTCCTGCAGGATGAGTTCACTTGTTCATCTCGCTGCCCATTTTCTTTCTCTCTTCCTCTTATATTCAGTTGTCTGTCGGAGTCACTAAATAGACCTAGCAATTATAGAGAGGCTGTTTTGATCGATAGACGGGGAAATGATACAGAAGAGATGGAAGATAAATGAAATATGAGACGAAAGAAAAGAAGAGCAAGATTTGATTGTGGAATGGAATTATTTACTCAGGGAGTGAGTTGTTGTGGGCAGGTGGTGGAGAGACAGGAAGGTCAGCTCATTGATCCAAGGAGGACTCGCATGTGGCCGGGACAGACAGACGACAGACGCATCACGGTGGTCCACCCGGTTGCCCGTCCTCAGGCTGGAATGCAACCTTTGTGGCAAATTGCTGGTCTTCCGTCACTGTCAGCCTCTCGTATTTTCACCTAGCTGGGGTGAACTTCTCTTCCAAAATGGGCCAGGTGTTCCACAACACAGTTTGGCTATTGTGCACTCTTTGTTTTGTTTTTGTGGGGGTATTTTTGTGAATATGTTGGTTCTGGCTTTGGTTTTCCATCGGTTCCTTCAAGCCGAGTGCCGGATTGGTTTTGGCTGGGTCGCTGCCTGGCCGCAGATGCGTTCTGGCTTGCATCCACTGTCAGCAGTGTGTGGTCAGCGGTCGAGCTGCACAATGGAGATGGGCTGTCCCCTGTGGGTGTGGGATTGAAACACACACGCTCACCCACGCATGGACACTACCAGCTGTATAGACAGTGCAGCTGGCCTGATAGCTTGTAACACTTGCACTTTACTGGCACATCTTACCATAACACATCACTCTTGGCCAGGGTCTAAAATTAGCACTCGCCAAATGGCAAATGTGGGGAAAAATCATCTTTGGTGGAGACATGTGCATGATGGATTGTTGATGGAGAACTGTACCAGTACAGCACACAGTTTATCAAACTATAAGAAAAATAATCTGATCATCATTGATGTCATCGCCTTGAGCAATTCAAATCAAAGTCTTTTATTTTGTATCTAGTTTTCAAATATATAACAGTAAATTTTCCCCATATTGCATCTCTACTGTTGCTCACTCGGCACTTCTCTGAATATCCCCACTCCCTCATGGATCATTTACATGACCGGTTTCATCTAAAATTCAAGTTTTATGTGTTTAGGCTGTTCATTTACATGACAATGTTGTTTTGGGGGACTGAAAGTGCAAACGTTAAAGAAAGGGCAAGTTTTTGAAAATGATGCTGTTACCGAAAAACAGAAATCACAAGTTGGTGCTGCGCAATTTTATGCTTCCGACATTCATTGTTGGTATCAATGTGTGTGCTCAGCAAGACCGTTTTGTGTAGTTATAGCTTTGCCAAAGTTTTTAAGAATGCAAATTAAAACACTTACCTTTCATTTTTCACTACATCATTGTTGTGTAAATGCACTCTCAGATTTTTTTTTTTTGGTTCTTTCACTTTGCTCTTCTGATCTCCACCTCAAACGCATGCTCGATCGTTGTTTGTTTCATTGTCCTGGCGTAATAAATTGGGCCAAGGGGTGAGTAGATCTCCAAATAGAAAGCAGAGGCTACCGAACACCATCTTATTCACCATCTGTAATGAGTCTAATGATCTCTTTTGTGTGTTCGATCAATATCCCTCTTTTCTTTGTGCAACTGTTTTTGATACGAGCCGTCTGACCGATCACCATGTAATATTATTTCTCCCAGCCTCTCTGAGATTGTATGTCACAAACAACCTCAGAATGAATGAGATCAGTGCTCCACGTACATGACAGTGGATCTTTTTGAAGGGTGTCACATGGCAACGGCCCTTCGGAACACTGGAATATGGAGCCAATTTGTTGCCTTGCGAGAAGAGTCACATGACCCTTGCTCTCTCCGTTGGGAAGTGGGGGTGGGGTGGTACTCGGGTAAGATGTGGGAATGATTGTCAGGAAAGGAGTTTATAGATCATCAGTACAAGAAGCAATTGAAAAGGGAAAGTGTTTGGGGGCGGGGGTCTCGAATGCAGAGTAGCTTGTGAGGTAGCATTCACAGTATTCCCTCTTATCAGAAAATGCAATGAAGTTATCACACAGGAGAGCAGCAGATGTAATTGGGTGGAAATAGGGAGACTGTACAGCCGTGTTGCTGAATAGATACTTGGAGGGGGGGCTGACTGATGGGCTCCGCGGCTGACCCGTTGCCCCTGGGTTGCTCATTAAAACGTGGTGGTTTCAGTCAAAGGAAGCTTCACTTTTTCTCCATTCACACATCCTTCAGACGAACTCCCTCAACAGCTACGTGAGGATGGACCGAATGATGTGCTCTTGTCAGAAAGGCAAAATTGACTTACCTGGTTTTTCATCACAGCAATGACATAAACTTTTACCATGAAGCTGTTTGGGAAGGTTGGCATAAGCCTATTGTGTTGTTAGGAAATAGAGGCAGAGCTCACATAACTTAAGGCTGGAGCACAGAGCTTAGCACTCGGTTTGTGGAGTCCTCACACGTCTGTCTGAGACTGTCAGACCTGATGTCTGATGAGGTCAGCTAGGTCATTTTCCCAAACAGGTGCCCTTTTGTGTCCCTCAAGCACGTATACATATGTTTGTCAATAGGTGACGATCTTAAATGTCAACCCTGTTACACTGTTTTTGTATAGTAACTGATATTAGAAAATAGGTATTTGTAGGAATATCAGAATTAAGTTCTCTTACTAATGAGAGTTAAACTAATCAAACCATGTCAGCCCTGTTTTGGTCAACTCTGTTATCTGTAATGAATAAGATGGCACAATGCAATTTGTTTCCAACAGAACGTTTAATATTAACTGATAACAGAATGACCCAGCGTACCGTAGCCGGTCTTTGCATCCCCACAACCTCAATGTTTTTCCTTCAGTTATTTCTTCCAGCATTGCATTGCTTACTTTGCTGATTACGCACCGAACAAATGTTTGCATTGGATAAGTCCAGGGTCATGCCCGCGCTAGGCGCGCAGCTTTGTTATTCTGCTCGATTCAATCTCTCCACTCCGTTTCCTCTCACTCTCTGCCACTCTCCCGAGAATCTTGAATGGATTCTTGGAAGAAGCTCTCCGTCCACACCACAGCGTCTGTTGTTGTCGCTCATTGTTGGTTTGCAGGTGAATAATGGATGAGGCATCTGCAGCATTTAAATGCACACCAATCATTGCGTTGCGCTTCTGAAAGCAGCTGTGGGGCAGCACCTTTTTTACACTATGCCAAGCACGGGGAAGCTCATTCCCTGATAGTCATTTCCCTGTTGCATTTTGCAGGATGGAGAATTAAATGGTTGGGGAGATGAGTATCGCATTCTAGGTTCATTTAACATTCAGCCATTAAGGTTGCAGCACTTGCACAACTATGTGTGTTTAGCTTTTGAAGAATTCTTAAAGTGACCCGAGAGGAGTCTCAGGGCGAGAGGAATCTATCTTTGTCTTCCTCTGCTGTTGGGTCTCTATCCTCGCTGACTGCTGACAGATTGTTCCAGGTGATGGAACAACCCTGTTTCTCCTTCTCTCTAGAACACCTGTGTCAGTGCGACCCTGCGAGCGCCGGCTGTGCGGGCGTGCGAGGCCTCGGTGTCTTGGATGACTCAATAGGAAACTCAACTCGGCTATATTCTTAGCGACTACAGTTGTGCAGTTTTCTCCTCCTTGCATTCCTCGTAATACCCATAGTGCCTTGCCTGATTGCAGATACACAGCTGTGTAAAGCTCCTTGCGCATTTGACAGTTACTCTTTGAAAACTGTCTGATTGATGTGAGAGAGGATGAAAAGGCTGTTTTGTGGAAGGCGGTTTGCAGAGCTCTTGATTTGAAATATAAATAATTGAAGCTCCCTTTTTCTCCTCGGATGGGAATGTATGCCAATTAAGATTCCCTTCTGCCCTCTACCCAAGACGATCTGGCATGCCAGAGAACGAACCGTAAGAGAGAAAGAGAAAATGAAAGGTTGAGGAGAAAGAGTTCATTACTGTAAATGCAAATGAAACGGTCCCTGCGTATAATAGCTTGTCACTGTCAGAATTGATAAGAGAAGCTTTGTTTTGCGCGGGTGAGTGTGTGCACGCATATTTTGGAGCGGCGTGTGCGCGAAATGCCGCTATATAATGGGAAGAACATACACGTCGAGGTTGTGCGGTATAGTTCTCTGACACTTTAATGGTAATACTTTAAGAAAAGTGCTTCTCTTTAAAGCAGAGTATTTATGAATTTTGTATTTAGCTCAAGCTTGTTAGGCCCCACATGGAATATGGGATGTAATATTCATAGCAGCCGACTGCGAAATATTCGGCAAACATAAAACACTGCAGAGCGTGTTTTCTCTGTTAAGCCCCAAACTTTCTGAAATGTTGGAGAACAGATTGCCCATTACTTGCATGTGTCGGTATGTGTGTGTGTGTGTGTGTGTGTGTGTGTGTGCGTGTGCGTGTGTGACTGTGCAATCATAAACTAAAGAGCTGCAGAAGAATGTAAAAATATCCAGATGGGTTGGAAAGCCACTCCCCTTGCTCCCTAAGCACTTGCTGCTCTGCAGACGTGCCTTCATTCAGAAATAAAGCAGCTGTTTTTAATCTACATACTGTAGACTTCCAATTGGTGCTCCTGTGTTTGTTTTTATAAAATGGGGATGTACGCCATGTCATCCAATCACTGTAGCTCGGTAGGTTGCAAAATGGAGGGTGACTTTGTTTGAATGTTAGTTCTCCCAAAACTAAAAAATCTGTCATCGTTTGTTCACCCTCATGTCATTCAAAAAATTACTCTTTCTTCTGTGCAACACAAATGAAGATATTTTGAGAAATGTCAAAGTGGATTTGTGTCCATATAAATGAAAGTCAATTGTGGCCAATGTTGTAATAGTTCACCAAAACAGAAATGTCTTCCATTATTTACTCACTCTTAATGTCATTCCATCTGTATGACTTTCTTTCTTCTAGAGAACATAAAAGAAGATCTTTGAAAAATATTGGAAACAACATTGGCCCCATTGACTTTCATTTATATTTATATGGACACAAAACCACTTTGACATTTCTCAAAATATCTTCATTTGTGTTGCACAGAAGAAAGAGTAATTTTTTGAATGACATGAGGGTGAACAAACACAGGTTTCAAACCACATGAGCATGCAGAACTACCCCTTTAAGCAAATCCAGTCGAGAACCGCTGTTATAACCCACTCTATTTATGCCAACCTAGTCCTCGAGTTTAGTTCCACAGCTGCTGCTGCCCACCTGCATTGCCTGCAAGTTCAATCACATGGCTCCTGTCCGTCATGGATGCCAGCTCCCATGAAGCCCAGTGTCAAACACAGCCAAAGTCAGGCATGTCTCCAGCAAAACAGTCACTCACTGCCGGCCGTGCTGCCTCCGTTTTGGCACTTTGCCTCATCAGCCCCTTAAAGATCCCCCGCCGGGGTCCCAGTGCAATCGTCCTATAAGGACCATTAACAAAGTATTGTGGGAAATAAAGAACAGAGTGGGTAGCTGGAGCATGGCAAGTATTAAATGCTTCAATCATTATTGTAGTTAGCATGATGAGAGGGAATAGCAGCATGCTGATGAATGAGGGGATCTGAATGCCGTTGCTGGTTAGTTCTTCTCCATTAGTGCGCAGTGGCTGGCCTGTTCCCAGACCTCCAGCTCTCAGCCCCGGGGCAGCTGCGCTCCTGCCTGCGCTCAACAGCATTGTGAGCAGGGGGGGGATGTAGGGGGCGAGTATAATGAACTTGCTCCAACCAGCGCTAAACATCCAGCTGTGGAAGAACTAAGTCTTTGTCAAATGCATGTTGGAAGGGTGGTGAGCAATGTTGTTTGGCAGATCACAAATATGATCTTTTTAATATCTTACATTCTTGTCAGAAAAAGATCTTTTTGAGGTTCAGAAGTGTCACAAATTGGACTAATTGAAAGGAGTTTTAGAAGCAACATCTCAGACAAATGTTTATACTCGAAAGACTCAAGAATGAAAAAGAAGCAATAAAATGATCCTCTGGCATTTTTTATTTGCTCGTTCTTAGATATATGAGAGAATGTGGGATTTATTTGATGCTGGTTTTCATCAGTCCTAAAGCACTTAACCTGAGTGGCAGTGGCTATCTTCCACCAGAATCAATATGTGATGTACGGTAGACGGCCGTGTGCAGAGCACACATCAACTAATAGGTATTAGGGTGAGGACTGGTAAGGAAAGAAGGATTAGGGTAATTGTGTTTTATCTGCTTTGGTCTTTAGTGGATTGTGCCAAGAACACACACACGCATGCACAATAGATAGAGAGATATAGAGAGACCTCTCTAGTGACCTTTACAAGTGAGCAAGCCTAAGTGGAACAGGCTTTTGCACTGTGCTAACAGATTGAAAAATCTTTTGAATATTCAAATAGGTGAATGGTACTGTAACATGATAATGAAAAAGATATTAAGTGGCTATTTTGTTAAGCACCATTGTATAGTCTATATATAGAAAATAGAAAAATGAATTAAACGTAAATGTATTATTGCTTCAGTTGCTAAATGTAAATCATATTTAATATAACATATTTTATATAAAATCATATACAATATTTTAAAATATTTAGATTCTACCATAAAGTGACAAATTCCTTTACATTTTATTGGTTTGATATTTGCAAAACCCAGTGACAAACATAAACAGTGACTAATCATAATGTTTTATGATCGAAAATCACAAAATATATGGAGATATGAGGTTTTGGAAGGACAGCAGCGATATAATATAAAATATTGTTTTTTTTGTTTGTTTTATAATGAAGAATTTTTTGAATATGTGGTGAAATGTAGACATTCCATGATGATTTTGGTTTGATTCATCCTGTCTAGGCAACATTCAAACCCACATTTACATCATCGGCATTCATCCGTTTCTTTACCAGACTGGTTTGGATTTGGATCAGCGTGCATAACAGACAGTCTGAATCTGCCAAATTGACAATGATTTGATTTGAACATCTGAACCCAAGGGGCCGTTTGAAATGACAACAGCCATATGAAACCACAGTCTTCAAACACAAGCCGTCCGCACATAACTATTGGATTGATAAGTTCCGAGTTAAAATTAGAACCGGAATCTCGCCATATGGTGTTTGATGTTCCGGGTATGTAAAGATTCCTGTAGATTTTGCGCAAACTTCTTAATTCTTCTGATAGCTCACACCTGGATGCACTGTAGACAGGCGAAGAACATCAGCAGACAGCAGGCCAGCCGGCAGATGTGTTCTCACATTAAATTGCGCTGATGTCATTTCCCATGTGTAACATCTCTTCTTACATCGACACTCAGGCAGACAGTGTGAAAGAAAAATCCCAGCTTTCTCATTGCTTCTCCGCAGGATGGTGTGGAATGTTTTCTATTCTTGCAGGCTGTGTGACACAACACTGAAGATAGGAACTCCCAGCTCTTTTGTTTATTCTCACTCACAGGTTTCTCCATCTTTGACCTCTTTCTCTGTTGCAATGTGGAGTAATGAGTTGAGTAGTTAGGACGGAGAATCTGCTCATTATCAAAACGTTATTTGATGATAATCTGTGCAAAAAGACAATCAAGCAGCTGCTGCAGTATAATATTACATAATGAAGCGTTATGCTTTTATTATCTTAGAATGAGCTATTTCTATCTACATACACCGCCGGTCCCCTTACATGGAATTCATCATGTTGTTTCTACAGTATCCCTAAATGGACAAACTGCTATACAGAGCACGTTTCATAAATATGTTATCTCCTTCTGCAAAGAAGCAAAAACGGTACAACATCTTTGTCTTATGTCAGCCACCGTAGTGTTTCGAAAATGAGGTGTGAGCAGTGGAGTGAGCCGTGGGTTGCAATTTACAACCTCACCACTAGATGCAGCTAAAATCTCCACAAAGCTCCTTTAAAGTGAGACTTAGTTGTAAAACACTTGACCAATAACAGGAAAAAACATGTTTGTTGAGTTGAGGTGTAACTCTAAAATGTTAGATAGATGGATTTGGAAATGCACAACCTGGAGTTTAGGAGAGGCTTTTACATAAGACTTGTTATGTCATTTAAAAGCAGTACGACTTGCATTAAATATAATGGAACGGAATAGAATTCAGAATAGAAAACACCCGAGACGGAATATCTTAGGGATACTTGCTGTATTACTAGCACCTCTCGTGAATATTGCTTACTTAGACGAATCGCTTGCTGTTTTCCTCAATTGTAAGTCGCTTTGGATAAAAGCGTCTGCCAAATGAATAAATGTAAATGTAAATATGCAAAAAGAAAACATCTTAAGAGGTTTTTTGTGCCCACCGCAATGTTTTTCGGTTTCCGTATAATAAAACCGCATAGCACACAGCTCCATCCCACACTGTCACATCAACTCTGAAAACACCACGCACGCATCATGCCAGCAACACGGCAAGAGAAGCAAGCAGCAGCAGATAAAACGCCTCGCGGCTCTTTGCCACGCGAGAGCGGAAAGTGCAGAGAGTTTGTGGTTGTTTCTTAATGGAAGTTGCCAGCTGGGAGAGCACACTGAGAGAGATGTTAACCTTCTGAGATAGCATGTGCATTAAAGATGCATTATGGAGTGCTTTGAAGTCAAATGAGCTCTTATTTGACTCATGACAGAGGGTGTGTCGAAGCGACCAGATGTGGCGCCCCCTTCTGTTTCCATATCTTCATTAGTTGATGGGGTTATTTCAATGTTCTTGAATGTCACTCGATGACCGGTTGTCTTTGCTAAATGTATTTCTTGGTTTGTGTGTCAGCCTGTAGGGAGATTAATGGCCCTGGTGGAGTGTGGGCGTTATTCGGGGGCCCAGCACCACAGCTGGTGAGTGAACCCAGGGCCCCGTGCTGGAGGCCTGCCTGACCCCTTTGCTCTCTGGTTGGTACATTATATGCATGATTCCTCAGGGCCCATAAAGTCAATGAAAAGGCAGTGTCCGAAAAGATAAACGGCCCTTGATACGTAACAGAGCGTAACCTTGTGAAACTGGATGTGTGACTGGATATCTAGAGAGGTGTGGGTTAAGAAACCGAGCATATACATAATTGATAGTATGTATTGGCTTCTTTGTAAAGATGGACATCCATTGTGTATACGACAGTCAGTATTGAAGGTGTGGAGGGGGGTGCGGATTTTAAGAAGTATGTGCTCTCTGTGCTGTTGACCTCATTATGTGATTTAGAGCATAAAATAAACATTTGTAGATGGGAAACCTAATGAAATAATGCTATGGATTAAAAACACGTTTGCTACTGATCTCTTGCCAGTTCATATTCACTTCTCCTGAATATTCATATCCGCTCATCCTTGCTTTTATTTTTCACGGTGTGACAGATGAATAAAAACATGGCACGGCATCACGAGAAGATGAATCACTAAATATATTTTACATTTTGAGATGTTTCGCATGCCTGTTGATTTTCTTTGCGTGCTTTTTCCCAGTTCTACATTTGCATTGTAAATTGACTGTTTTTCCTTAATCGCTCATAAAAATTCAACCCAAATAAATAAATAAATAACAAAGTACAATTCATCTTTTTTCCTCTCAGATTTAGCACAATTGTAGTAGATTGGTGGTTACACTGTCCTCAGAAGGCTTGACATGTTTTTGGTCCAATTGCCCTTTTGTGTCTCCGCTGTCATTCCGGCTTCCCCCCCTTTCAAGCACTCTCAAGTATTCCCAAAAGCTTTTATTTTCCCCCTCCCTCCCTCGCCGCCTCCCCCTTCCGACCCCTCCCAACCCTTTGTTAGAGACAGCCCCTCATCCACACCCCCTCTCACTATCTTCCCCTTCATTCGAGGCAGAGCGAGGGAGACACGAGCGTCTGTGCCGCGAGGATGTATGAAGCGCTCTCCGTTCTTTATTTAGCGTAACAGAGAGGTGGACCAAGTGTCATTAGCCAGTTTGCGTTCTCTTTTTCTGCTTTTCTTTCTCACTCTGCACTCATTTCCGAGCGCCGCTCCCTGGCCGCTGCTCTCTCTCTCTCTCTCTGGCTGAGAAGCGCTGGCTGAACGCAGGCTCGCACTGACAGAGTACCTGCTGCCTGGGGGATTTCTGACATGAATAGCGCCGATCAGTGTGTATGTATTGGCTGGCACTGAACACTTCCTCTGAGGATCAGCTGGAGCCAGTCTGAGTCCAGGACACGGGGAGAGACACCAGGAGAAGAGCGGAGGAACGGAATGGATGCTTGACAGTGCGCAACGGATAGGGAGAGAGCTCCGAATAGCTTCTGACTCTAATGCAAATAAATCAAAATGAAACCGGTACTTTTTCAGAGAGACAAGCAATTGAACTAAGTGCACGGAGCTGTTTTTCTTTTTTTCTGGGCACTTAAAGGAAATAGTGTCTACACTAAAGGCTGTCTAAACCAGTTTGTTTTGCACGCTTACTCGCAATCTCAGCTGTTCTCCGCATCGTATCTCGTTTCCGGATGCCCTGACAGAGGAACGCGACTCCACGACATATGTCCTGGTGGACGGGACTACTCGACACCTATAACTTTCCACAGCGTGCGTCGTCCGTAACGCCTTCCGCTGATAAGAAGATTGTGGCTTGTTACCCGAAAGGAGTTGTGTTTAGAAGGGAGCACGTGGAGGGGGTTGCTCTCCTGGGCATATGGTTGAGCTTACTCAAGACAGCTGCAGACTCTCGGTGGGCTAATTATTCATTCATTCAGGAGGTCCAGCCAGGGATCAGGGGTTAGAAAAGTTTCAAATCTCAATTTTACGACTGAAGACGAGCCACAGTCTTGCAGTTCTGTCTAGGCTGTGTGTGTGGTACAATTTGTGTGTTTTGTGTGTGTGGAGATGAAAGGTTAATGACTCTAATCGCTGCCTGTGAGCAACAAAGCGTTTCCCTGGGCAGACTGCTAGCATGATGCCCAGCCACACCCGCAGTCGAACCTGACACATGCCACCCGGAGACCAGCCTGGCATTATCTCGCGGATGCCGCACACAGACAGGTGGCAGCGCATCTGAAGGCACAGAGGGGGGAGTCATTGTGCCGTAATAATTAGAAGTACCATTAAAAACGATTCAATTCATCACTGAGTTCTGCGTTCTGTGTGGATTTAAAGTACAAAGTGCAGAGGAATTGTTTGCATTCATTTGTGTGTTGCCAATCCAGTCCAGGGTCCAGCAGAGCTTTTTTCAAACACACTCAAGAGAACTCATGCGTTAACCTTTCATGACCATCCACCCCTGTGTTTAGGAAAATAATGGAGGGTTTGCGGAAAGGTTGGGGACATTAGGGACCGGAGCCGTACCCTCCCGTGGCGGATGTAATTTGGGAACAAAATGCGTTGCTTGGAGACCGGTGAAAGCATTTGCCTGAGTTTTTCTGAAAGGAGCCACTGTAAATCTGCCGTGAAGCGCCACTGGAGTTTAAGCTGAAGTTTAAGGAACCGTCTCTGGATTTCTTTGGTCTTCACCTCCCTTCTTCTCAGAGTCTGTTAGGAACAACTGCCGACTTGGCGTACTTCAGGGAAAGCGCGGAGTGGAGTATGACCAGTTGTCAGTACCCCACGCCGCCTCCGGAGCGGGACCGCATGTACCAGCATAAAGTATCGCTGGTCGTGCGGTACTTCATGATACCATGCAACATCTGTCTGATACTGCTAGCCACTTCAACGCTCGGCTTTGCTGTCCTGCTCTTCCTCAATAACTGTAGGTCACAGTTAATGAAACATGACATCCAGTGTATGTATACATATATGTCTTTGTGTTTATTTACATATGTCCATGTTTATTTAAAAATACTTTTTTTATAGGTCATACCCTGTAGGAAGTTAAAGGTTAGCAGTGCACTCATATGAATGGCTATTTTATGAACAGCAGCCCCAAATAAGTTTTTGAACACATTTAAAGATTCTAAATGTCATTGCCATAGATCTGCATCTGCAAACAAATGATGCTTAAACATTTATTGAAGCTAATATTTCTCGCTGTTACTGGTCCCAATGTCATTGCTAGGAGATTTTTGGTGTTCACACAGGTGTCCCTATCACAGCAACCACAGATGTAGTTAAACATACACTTCCACTAACATTTGAAAACCCAAATTATTTTCATGAATGCTATATATATTTTATAGTTTTTGATCAGCGCCTCTTGGTTAGATATCTCAATATCTAATGCAATGACATTCATAGGGTTTTAAGTGTAGTTTAAAGGCACAGTGCAAAAATTCTGTTATCATTTACACCTTCTCATGCTGAACCTGTACATTGTTTGTTTTTCAGTGGAGCACAAAAAGCTTGACATGTCAAAATATGTGTATATATATATATATATATAATATATTGAATATCTTCTTGGAGTTCCACATAAGAAAAGCATGACAATGAGGGTTAGTAAACGATGACAGAATTTTCATTCTGGGTGAACCATCTCTTTAAGTGTTCAAATGCTTTTTTGGGGTCACTGTAGTAGCGTGGAGTTTTCTACAGCGATGTTCATGGAGGTGGAGAGAGAGACATTTTGACGGATGGATGGTTCAATAAGGATCGATGGCAATCAAAAACTAATCCCTAATGCGCAGGCTTCGATCCCCTGCCTGACAGTGAAATGATTAAGGATGACACAGATAAACTGTTCTCATCGTATAAAGTGCTTTAGCCCTCGTGTGTAAAAAAGCACGGGCCGGTGGCATTCTGTCATCCCTGAAGCAGCGGTATTTAGACTGCACACTGGGATGAAGGGGGCAGATTAAATGCCTTTGGGTGTGAAAGCTTGGCATTAGCGTCAGTGCTTACAGTATCTGCTTGAGTGAATCTGCAAACGCTTTGGTGTCTTACCGTGCCCCGCCAGCCCGTGCGTTGCCAGATAGATTTGCCACTATGCTTACAAAGAGGAAATGTGTGAGCTCCAGAGCTTGTTACAATGCGCTTTGATGACACAGAGCAGCAGGTAACGCTCTTTCCCTTCTTTAGATGTATTACCATTTTCATCCTTTTTATCTTCTTTTTACCACAGTTAGATCTGCGGTTTTCTTGCCCTTTAAAATCCTACTGGATCTGTTTTGTTCTTAAATAGCAAAACAATGTTTAAAGAAACAATTCACACCAAAAATTTCATACATCCATTATTAAAGTCCAAATGACGAAATTACGAAAATATCTTATGCTATGCAAACGATTTATATTTGCTTATATTATGTTTTTGCTTATTTAGCAATATTGAAACAAAAACAAGCATATCCGAGCGCTGAGCGCTAGATTTTTAAATTTGTGTTGAGATTTCACGTTGGCCGTGAACATGATGCATCAGAAACAAAGCAATATACAAAAAAAATTGTCGGCCACCGCAACTTGTTGTGACAAAACAAAAAATCTGTACCGATTTACATACAAAAACTTTGATCATTTCTCCCTTTATCGGATCGCATCTTGCTGGCCTGCTGTGTTAAGCACATTGCTGCTGTGTACATAAAAAAATAGTGCAGCATGTATGTACTGTAACTTCCTCCTGTGCAAAACCAGCCATATCCATTTAGATACTGTATGTCTCCTGTTGCCATGAAAAGGCTCTGGAAAGAAGAAAACCGAGCGTAAGAGCAAATGAGAGAGCATTCCCTGTGCGGTCTCTGTAAACCATTACCAACCTCATTTCTCATAATCCTACCTGTGCCCTTGCTTAAACGGACCTGCAGTGCTTCTACATTAGATCTATATCAAAAGACCAGAAAGGGCCCTTCATGAAATTCTGAAAATGTGCCCTCTCTGTCCCTCAATAAAGGAGCCCGAACGTGAAGTTCATTTATAAGACGGCCTTGACGCAAAATCGATTTAATCCAGACAGATTCCATTAGATTTAAACATAAACTCAGTTAGAGCTCTCCATCCCCATATCTCAAAGTAGAGGAAAAACAGAGGGACGAAAGAAGCACTATTAACATGGAGGGGTGCATCATAGTGTTTGAAAGTGTTTGGAGTGGGATACAGAACAAAGGTTTGTCATTTTGGTTTTCATTTAGAAGAGACACAGAAGCATGGAGGTCAGCTCCTCTGCTATTGGTCATATCACACATTCATACACATCAGCGCTCATACGCCAAACGGAAAGAAATACAAAAACATGCCTAAAATATTGTTTCATTTCTTGACATGACAGTGTCATGTATAACATTTGTTTGCATTGTGCTCTGGATGTCATCTAAAAAATATGGATTTTGATTTTATTTTTAGTATCATAGCGTATCAGTTGATCACCAGTTAATTGTGGTCATTTTAGTGGTCATCTGACCAATCAGAATCAAGTATTAATAAAATATATGTTTGGAAATAAAGAAAACCAACGTACTAGAGGTAAACCTATATTGAGTTTCTCAGCTTTTACATGTGGAACAATCCTCTTGTGCCACTGGGCATTTCAGAAAGCCGAGCCGTGTTTGTGGAAGGTCCGGTGTTCTGAATTACAGTGTGAGCAGTATGTGTTTTGTCTTTGTGTGATACACATCTGTGCATGTGTGTTATTCGCCCTCAGCTATGGTGATGTTTCCCTGAGGATGAAACACTGTAACTGTCATGATTGACTCTCAGACCAGTTCAACAGACACTCCATTATTCAAGGAGAGAAGCACAGCAAGCCGTTCCCCATCTATTCCCTGCTCATTTTCTCTCCCTTTTCCTCTCCCACTCTGTTTTTCTGTCTCTCTCGCTCTCTCTGCGCTCCCGGCTCTCCAATCTTCCTCGCGCTCTGTTGTTGACAAGCAATTTGAAGTGATCCTAAAATTAAACTCTATCCTGGCAGTTGGGGGTGCTGGTGAAGAGAGGAGATTTCCAGCTCCGGCCTTGCGAGTGTGTGTGTGTGTGTGTGTGTGTCTCTCTCTCTCTCTTTGTGTTGTTGGTTAGTGCAACCGGCTGGCTGGGCAATTGATGTGATAGTTTTGTGGCGTCGGTTATTCCCACCCGCGGAAGCAGGGTGTTGTGGCTGCGCTTTAGCTAGATGGCTTCGCGCGCGTGTTGTTGAAACGCTGGTTCTGTCAAGAGTAATAAGGTAGCAAGAGTTCAGTGTTTTTAAAATGACTTCGGCTCGGAGGAAAGTTGGAATGTGTGGGGTCGCCTCCAACTTTTCTGACTGTTGGCTAATTTTATCTAGTCTGTAAGGTTTAGAATTTATAGTGTGGTAGCTCAAACAAAAATATCTGACGTCCCTCATTAATGTTATTTAATGATCTCTGGTCACTGTGTAAGATTTAAATATATAAAACTGTTTAGATATAAATGTGTATTCTCGGTCGAATGTTACTTTAGGTCTGTCAGCAGTATCGGTGATGTGCTGTTAATTACCACTGAATATTTTTCCTTTTTTTTAATACATGCCACCGAATATTTTACCCTATTTCCAAATATTGAATATGAATATGAAAAGAAAACATCTTTAACATTAATGTGCTTACAGTGAAAAACAGAACAGCAGAATTATAAAACTGTTTACTAACATGTATTGTTCAGGTAAAAGTTGAACTTTTGTTTTTTTAAGATGAAACTACTCTGGATGAGTAAACTTTTTGTTTCACTTACTGATGGTATTCATACAGTTGAACTCGACTTCATATAAACATCTGATCTGATCTCACGGAAATTTGCAACTATTTTACGAGGTGGCTAATTTGTACAAATTTGTAAGAAAAACATACGATTATTAGAAAAAAAGCAATACTGAACCCCTCCCCTAAACCTAGCCCCTCACTGCCGCCAATTTGTACGATCCTGATTTGAGTTGAAATACAGTTTGTAACTTCACAACTGGATAAGGAGTTCTTATCACTGGTCTTATGTTAACATATATGATGTTTAGGTGTTACAGCAGTAGGTTTGGGTTTGATTTCAAAAGATTTTTGACGTTCATTCAAATTCTGTTTCTGTAGCTCTTGTTAGCAGTGCAAAGATCATAAGCTCGATCCCTATATATGAAAAACACACTGATAAAAATGTATAGATTGAAGGCACTTTAGATAAAAGCATCTACCAAATTGCATAGATTGTAAATGTAATGTATATGTAAAGCAGGACTATCATCCTATAGACTCCCATTGTAAGTGCATAACTGCATACGTAGGTGTATTTTTCTATATTTTCTGTGTGTAATTGACAGCACATCATCTCACAGATGGTGTCAATAGAGCTCAAGTTGTGTTTAACCCTGATGTTCCTTTAATCTTACATTCTATCTGATCTGTCGTTTCTATTCTGTTTGAGTTAGAACATCTCTGAAATAAAGTCATCTAGTCACTGTCCACCCACTCATTCAAAACGACTGCATGACCACCTGGGACATCCTGAAGTCTTCTTTTAACTAATGTGCCTCTCTCTCTTCTTTCCTTACAGATAAACCGGTTCATTTCTCCGAAACTGCGCCTCCTGATGGTAAGTCCCATGAGAATTCTCCTGACCAGAACGTTTTCAAACTGCCCGGATAATAATCTTAGCTCAGACCTGTCTTCTGTTTGAAGTGGGTGCCGTATCCCACCACCGGCTTGTGTGTAGCCTGTTAACATGGGCAGAGAGAGGCACGGAGGAGCAACAGCTTTGATGTAGAAATCTCTTGACAACTTGATTTATCTAGATAGGATTTCTCTGCAGAGAAGGTGGCAGGCTTCTTGGGCATGTGGCAAAAGTTTTCCAATATTCCTTGAGCACAGGAATGAAGGTTTACACAAAGGAAAGAGAAAGTGAGATCTCGTTTGTTTCTCCCAGACGTCTGAGATTATGTGGAGGCTTACTTTGGCTTACATTTCGTGACTTATAAGGTTATTATAAGCTTGTAAAGCTTGTAAAAAATGTAAACAATGAAAAGAATAAAATATCACAAAATGTAAACAAGTTGTTACAGTATAAGAACATGTGACAAAAATGTCAGACTTTGTAATTCCAAGTTGTTGATTTGTCTTCTGAGAAAAACCTGTTGAAATCTTAGTGTCTCAAATTGTGCTCAGATTTGCTTTCCAATTTTAGAGATTTGAAGATGACCTTAATATTTTCTTATATAATTATTCTATAATTAGAACAAGTTCCTCAAAATCAAGTGTTATTTAGAGATATATTTTTTGACGCAGAAACATATCTGAGACTTTCATTATGTCTCCGGAGATTCGAAGGAGAAGCCACTCAGCAGTAAAACTTTTCTCTGGGCTTTTTTTTCCTGAAGCTGATTAACTGTCTTCTTCTGCCAAGTTTATGAATATAAATCTCAGCATTAAATGAGGAATTGTTTTTGTTGTTGTCACCAAGCTCTAAGAGTCATTAATTATACAGGAACAATTTATTGGCAAATGGCAGATTTCTGCACAGATTAATTGGAAGAAACATCTGGTTTCCCCACTTTCTTAATGAATATTTATATGCTGCGATGTGAAATGGGGTTTGGAGGTTACTCCTGAGCTGCTGGCAGTGGAGATGCTTCTCTTTATGAGCTGGATAAAGCTCCATTACGGACACCGTCGTAAATACTTGAACAAAATAGCCATGCGTGGGAGTAGTGCTTATTAATGCACCAAAATTACACGTCGTATAATTAACTCCTGTGCGTGTGTGCACGCGCAAACATTGTGATAGTTTTGTCACAAAACAGTATCCAAAAAAACGCAACAAATAGAAATAATGCCGTGAGATCAGCGCCGCCGCCATTTTGTCAAACGGCTCTGCAGGGGCCTAGCTGCATTTGAGCAGTAATTGCACAATCACCTGCTCTGTAGGATTTCCTGCTTTCGGAGTGTTTGAGCAAAAGCTTGTGTCGAAAATCCATCCATTTACAACAGCTTTGAGATGAATTTCGCTCCCCTGCAGCTACTAGACAATAGTTATTATCTCCTTGAAACTGTGTCCATGTGGCAGCTCTGGGTAATTACAACTGATTGATGTTTTGATTAACCTTACTCCTCGCCAACACCTCGGAAAACTCCTAACATTTGACTTAAAATTTATACGTCTGACTCGGAGTGAAATTGAAGCAGTATACTCTTCTGACTGCATTTTTAATAGAAGCTTAATGACATCAGAGATCTCTTTGAAAACCAGGACCAGACGAGAGCTTCAAAAGAATTGCGCGGCTCCGAGTGAAGTTACAAAACTCATTCCTCCCTTGATGCTTTCTAAACAGTAGGCTATTGATCACACGCTTTTCAATATATGGAAGTTTCTTTTTTCTGCCTGTTTGTTTCTCCAGTTAAAGCCACAGGCAGTTCTTAATTACATTTCCAATTGTTCTTTATGTGGCAAATTTCTACAAACGCGCAGCGAAACACTCTCAGCTATCTCGTCCTCCGCCCTGCGGCCACTGTCTTTTGAGGCTTTGCATCAAGAGAGATCCATTGGCCAATTACAGTTAGTCCCGACTCGACCCTCAATTCTTCATTGTCGTTTTAATTTGTTACAAGGCTGAGGTGCGCTTATATAAAAGCCTGTACATTAGGAAAATGAGCACGAGTGGAAAAACACTCCAGCGAGCATGTCCCCTGTTTCAAGGTCATAATGACACTCCCAGACCAAATTATCTACTGATATTTAATTAAACCAAATTAAATCAAAGACTTGCAGTGCTACTCATTTGTAGTACGTGGACAATAGGAAATTAAAGTGTTTCCCTTTCAAATAACTGAAGGTAATTCAGGGCTCAACAATAAGGATTTTTATCTAGCTGGCTAACATAGATGAGAAATTGCAAAGAGACTTTTGATAGTCTTATTATTATAATTTAAAAAAGTTGTATAAACTATATGAATTCCTAGCTGTGAATACAATTACACTGTCATCATTTATCAAACCTGTATGAGTTTCTGCAAAACACAAAAGTAGATATTTTTTAAAGAGAATGTTGGTAACGGAACAATAGCGGTCCCCATTGACTTGCAATAGAAGTGAATGGGTACCGCTGTTATTTGGTTATCAACATTCTTCAAAAAAGTTTTTTTTGTGTTCTATAGAAGAAAGAAAATCAAGCTAGTTTGAAGATGGTGAGTAAATCATATCATTTTCATTTTAGCGTAAACTATCCCTTAAACGTCTGGCCTTATTGGGCAAGGAAAAATAATTCCTGCTGAGCTCTGGTATTGAACTGAAGACCAGCACCTGCCATGTGGATCTACGATTACCAAGTAAATCTTGCCCAGTAAAAGACGTTTAATCACCAGCTGATACCTGACAAAGGAACCTTTAATTACCGTCATTTTAACACTGAAAGACTGGAAGCGTTTTTTCGCTGTCATTAAGCTGCTGTCTGTCAGAGTTTCAGTCGCTCAAGTCACTGTACAAGCAGCACAAGCAACATTGCCAGAATCTCTGAGTTTTAGTTTGCCGTTGCCTACATAAGGGTCACTCGTGCAAAAATTTGGCAGAGCTTTGTCACGATAATTATCTCTGTAGCGTTGTAGAAAGTTGGCTTGTGAAAACGGCTTGCATTTAGTAAAACAAATGCGTGTTTGTTTTATATCTTCTCGCTTTTGAAGTTTCGAGTTCAAAGCTGCCAGGCGATAAACTAGAAATTATTTCTGTGCTTGGATGCCCTTGGTGTCTGCTGAACGTTGTCACATGTTGTCACGTCTTAAAGGAACAGTTTCCCCATGAGTTAAAATTCTTTTATTGTTTACTCACCAAGTGGAATTTTAAAGTATCTTCATGTCTCTCATGTCATTCCGAAGCTGTATGACTTTCTTCTGCAGAAAACAAAAGAAGATATTTTTAAACGAATAGTTCACCCAAAAATGGAAATTCTGTCATCATTTACGAAGCAACATTTTTCAAAATATCATTTTTTCTTTTGTGTTCTGCGGAAGAAAGGAAGTCAAACAGGTTTGAAATCACAATAGGGTGAGTAAATGATGATAAAAACGTCATTTTTGGGTGAACCGTAATCGTAATGTTGCCGTGTTTGATAGTAAACAGTCTGCCAAGTTGTAAATCCGAAGGTGAATAAATAACAAAGTTATTGGTTTGGAAAAAAGTGAGTCGATTCGCAAACGAATCGTGACCTAGTCCAATTCTCTAACTGCCGTGTATCTACATCACTAGAAATAGTCCCCGCCTGCCCACGAAAACCTGAACACGTGCTAAATCACAGCAGACTCGACCATCTGACCAATCACATCAGATTAGGCTAGCGGAAAGGCGGAGATTAGAGAGATGAATCGCGGAATGAATCATTTGATATATGAAAGTTGGTAACCAAAACATTGCCCCCCTTTGACTGCCATTGTTTGGACACAAAACAGCAAAGACATTTCTCAATATCTTCTTTTGTGTTCCACAGAAGAAAGTTTTGAATGGCATATGGGTGAATAAAAGATAACAGATTTTTCATTTTTGGGTAAACTATCCCTTTAAGAACCAGACTGTGAAATGCATTCATTTAAAAGCAGTCGAATTTTCAAATGCATCCTGTTTGGAGTTTAACAGGCATTGTCACTATAAGCTCTTCTTATATGGATAAGAGGCCTGAAATTTCTCAAAAAAAAGAGAAGAAACAAATCTTGAATCTTTCTTAAAAAAGGCCAGGATCAGATGTTTGACTGGTTTGTGAGTTAGGCATGTTTGAGTGATTGAGAAAAGATGTTGCCTGTAGCAGTAGGTCACCTAGCATTCTCACTATTGGGTTTAATTTGGGTCATGTTGGAAATAAGATACGGTAAGATATGGACAGGGTAACTCGGCCCCTTCATGGACCTCTCGCTGTCGCTTACACGTCTGTGTGTATGTGTGTGTGTGTGTGTGTGTGTGTGGTAATGAATACACTACTGAATACAGAATTCCGTTTGGTATTCGTCACAGTGAGTTTCCCCCCTGAGGGCCGAGCTGTACCTGCAGAACATAATAGCAAATCGAAATGAGTAGGTGGTTGGATGACGGACTGAGATGTTTATGTGGGACCAAACTGTGGACTTAATACCTTACTTTGCTGAGAATCTGACAGTTTTAAGAAGCTTTGAGTTTTGAGAAGCTGCTTTGAGAAGCTCTAACAGCTTCCTTAGAGATGACACATAAAAGACAGGACTGGTGTCATTTATTTAGCCATAGCTGTGTGTTCTTGTCAGAGGAAGGCTGAATTAATTATTACCAGTCTCTTATCTTAATTAAATCTTTTCATGTCACGGATTTCACACAAAAGAGCCAGAGAAATCATGTTCATCTCTCTTTTTTGGGCTGGCAAGGACGGGCGTATCAAGATATCAAATATATGCCATAAATTCATCTGGGGATATACTGTTATACAGTGAGAGAAGGAGATTCACCTCTAAGTTTCTGAAGTTGACATTATGACGGCAGAGCTTTGTTGCCCTCTCCGCTGTCTGTACGTAAACACAGCCTCTGGAAATTCTTGAGATCGCTTGTCTTTGTTGTTCTGTAGAATCAGCGTTTGCTTGCATAAGCAACAAACCGAACCGAGCTCGACTCGAAAAGAAACGGGGGGTGTCAGCATAACTTGTTTTGTTATTAATCTGTCAAACATATTCTTGACATAACTCAACGCTGTGCTCACAGAAATGTAAGCTATTGATTTTTGAAGGTGAGAGATGGCAAATGTATATATTGAGGGTCCGAATGTCGACAAGCAGCATTGCTACAGATCTGTAAGCGAGCTGGTTTATTTCAGAGAAACACAAGAAAGACAATCCATACTGACACAGGCGCGTCTCTGTGGTTTTTATAATGGCTCTTACCTGGACCTCGAATAGATCAGCGCAGAGTATCCAGACTGAAGACATACACTGGCTAGTCAGATTGAAATTCATCACTGGCTTTAGAAATGTGACATTGTCCAGATTGCTCTTCCTCTAGAAGCCGTAATGTTTTTGTGTGCGTCTGGCACTTCGGTTGCTCCCTTGAATACCAACATTGGCCAAGTAGTGACAGATGATTCTGGTGGAGCACTTAGTAGATCAGCATTGAGATAAATATAGTCTCGGCAAAGAGAAAAGATGTTTCCTGATGTAGTTCTGGATTTAATTATTGTAATTATAATGCATGGCAGTAATGCATTTCAGAAGATGATGAAACGTTAAGTGGTATTTATGGAGCGTCTGCAGACGCGTAACTGAGGCAGAAAATGCTTTGCGATGCTGCGTTGCAAGAAAGATGCCATGGTTTGACTCGTACATCCATTGCTCAGACTCAGCTGGCAGGCTTACAAGGAAATGTGATTGTCGATTGGACCGTAATATGAAGGTAATCCTGACAGTTTTTTATTGTAATTGTACCAGTTAAAATTAGAAAGCTCTCCAGTTTCATTACGAACACAATTATGTTGCGTACACTTAAGGTTTTATTACACAGACATTGACTTGTGTTTCTATTAGTATAATCGTTTAAGACTGACTTATGTAATAAATGCTGTCAAGCTGGTAATAGTTGTTCTTTGGATATACAGTATAAGCAAACAATTGTGCATCTTCTAAACTTTTTAAATATTTGTGGTATGTGTTCACATGTATTGCGTATACCAATAGGAACAAGCGTTACTGCACATGCATGCTTTTGTGGCCCAAATTTAACTTCCGGTACACATCCACAAAGAATAGAGTCCCTGCAGATTATTTCTGATAACAAGCAAAAGAGCTCTTGTCCTGTCCAGACTGGACTATTGCATTGCGCTACTGGCTGGACTCCCAGCCTGCACAACCAAACCTCTACAGATGATTTAGAATTCAGCGGCAAGAGTGGTCTTCAATGAGCCCAAGAGAGCACACGTCACTCCTCTCTTTGTCAGGTTACATTGGCTTCCTATAGTCGCTCGCATCAAATTCAAAGCTCTGCTCCTGGCATTCAAGTCCCTTACCTTCACACGCTTATACAGACTTATGTACCCCTATAGATCCCTGCACTCTGCCAATGAGCAATGTCTTGTGGTGCCATCCCAGTAAGGGAAAAAATCACCGTACTTTCTCTGTATCTGTTCCACTTCTGTGGAATGATCTGCCTGTTGCAACGAGATCTGCAGATTCTGTCGGCTCAAAACACATCTCTTCTGCCAATACCTGACTCACTAATACAGAGTTCTATATCATTTTATATCTTTTCTATCCTTCAACAAATAGATTTTTAATACAATTAATGTACAATAAAGTATGAATATAAATATTGATGTCAATTAAATGAAATATAAATAAATATTTTAGCCACTAGCCAGACCGATCAACAAACACAGACTGGAAGTTTCGTCCAGGCGTGTGCGTCTAATGAAACTGCCTTTAACGGTAATGGGATAGATACAGAAAAAAAGTTGTGATAGGAAATAATGTCTGCAGTGATGTCAGAGGATGAATACTACCAATCACGTTTCTGTGGGATACGCAATAAACCCTGTAATACTCATAAAATACTTTCCAAAAGACTAAATGCTTTATTTTATTAGTCACAGTTTTGCTCACTACATTTCTCCTTTTTCGCATCTAAAGGAAATCCTCACAGCAGGAGCTCTGCTATCCTGTAAATTGTGTGCTCCGGTTTCTCTGTCCAGTCTTGTGTAACTGTAAGCCAGAACTGCTTTATAATTCTATTCAAATGCTCCATCTGCAGCAGCACAGTCAGTGTTTGTGCCTGGACTGCTGCTGACATGATGGAGTAGGCCTGTATAAAGACTGCAGGAAACCATAAATCTCCCCGTTTAAACCCTTAACCACGATCTTCCCCCCTTTCTCTCTCTCTTTCCTACCTCTAGCTTTCAGGTATTTGCATGGGCGAGGGATCATGATGTTTGACTAACCATGGTAGTCTACAAATCAACAGGTTGACTATGTTTGTAAATTAAACATCTTTATGTTTTTAGTTATTGCAATGGGGCTATATATGTATATATATGTATAACTTGTTGTGTTCTTTTAATGCCGACGCAATATAACTTTGAGCAGTTTTGTGGGTCAAATTGCCCAGTTGTGTGTGTTTGTCTGTCGCCTCTGGTCTCATATACCCTGTAGGAGTTCCACTCATCCTCATCTAATTTGTATTGTTTTCCAGACTTCCCCTTAATGGCTTGTTTGACATGTGTGCTCCGCACCACTGCACACAATTATGACAAGGTGCTTAGACAGCCCGGCGAGGCTGGAGGCCAACATTTCTATTGACACTCGCTCTTTTACGGCCGTGCCCTGCCGAGAACCCAGAGCCAGCCTTCGCCTTGAGTGATCGTGATAGATGTGGCTATGTGTGCCGTTTCACGGATGCCGGCGAGAGCGACTGCGTGTGTTCACGTGCATGCCAACTAGCATTGCTAAGCATTACGTTTGGACATTTTGTATTATGTAGTGCTGGAAGGCTTTTCATTTCATCTGCAAAGTTGTTCTTAGTACTTTGATGTGAATAATAAAGTATTCTGCTACTAATAAATAACAATAATGATGCAGCACTGGTGGGAATGATCACGGTGCAATGAAGCACCCTGTCGCTTATCAGCACAACATACGCACAATTACTGGGTTTGATTTTAAAATTGGCAACGCTGTTGACGTGTATAGTGTAAAGATAAAGAAAAGCACAGACAAAAAAGAACAAAACTAAAGATAAACACAGCTTTGTTGTGAAGAGTGTGACAGCAGTTAATCATCAAACTTCATGCATTACGCCAAATGTACCCGTGCCGATTTTTAGATGAAGACGAACCGTCAAACGGAACTAAACAAAAACAGACCTTTATAAAGAATGTGGGAGAGAATTTAGTGAGCAAAACTACAAAGTTCTTTTGAGAGGATGTGTTTTCTCATGTTTGCCTTTAATGATACATCTCGGAATCCCTCATTGAAAGAGGACAAATAAAGAGTGTTTTGTATGCAGCCGTTTGCGACTCCGGAGAAGCTGCATCGATTTCATTTGCATAATGAAAGTGATTGTATGTGTCACAGGAGGAAGAACCAGGCAGCTGGAAAGGTGGAGATTCAAGACGGAATTTTAACGCACCTCTCCGAATGAGCGTGTCCCCTTTGCGCGAGACAGGGTGACAAAGTCGTCTAGTGCCTTAACAACGATGTGTTACAATGTGAGCAAGTCCCCTTTTGTTGCTCTGGGAGACTCATTGGGAATTCAGAATGAAAGGATATGTATGGACACGCATAACCCGGAAATATGCTTTAGATATTCAGCAATGCCCTTTAGCGTGTTATTCTACCAGTCACTGTAGCTCACTCGTGCAGAGAGGCCATGAGTTGTGCGTCTCGGGGAATGTTTAAGTCATTCTCAAAACAGGTCTTGTAACATAACTAACCTTAGGGGTTACGCACCCCTTGTTTTCCTCACATGTAACATATTACACATGTCGCTCTGCCTCACAGGAGGCCGGCGCGATCTCTTCCAGCTGTTTTCCTGTATTGTTTCCCAGCACGTTCGAGTCTCAGGAGTTTAACAGATAGGTAGCGTTTTCTGAGGCCGTGGCCGTCACGATAGGGTCTGATTTGCCTGAATTACTTTACCCCGCATCAGTTCTCAGATAGAATTTACAGCCCCTAAAACTAATGAGCCCATCAGAGAGGCCCTCCTAGGTACCGCCTATCGACCCCGGGCGCCCGCATGCCGGCTAGACCGCAGGCAAGACTCACGTCTCAACCCTGCAAAAACATGCAATGAAGAAATGGTTGCGTCAAAACAGCAGCGCATAATCTAAAAAGAAATGGTTCTGCGTTTTCAGCCGGCAGCTCAATTTCGGATGCCTGTATAGAAGACAGTCTCTCCCCTGCCGACGGAAACCTCGTTGTTAGATTTGTTTCAATATTTCAGTCACACTTTGCAGCATGGGGAGATGACTGCAGGAGGTCCGTTTCAGATGCTGAATCTCATCCCAACTCGAGAACGTAGGCAGATGTCATTTACATTTCTCTTCATGCTCTGCCTGGCTTTCACCATATCAAACTGCCTACAGTACTTCACCACAATGTTCTCTGCTGTCTGTCTGTCTCCGTCTTCTCTTTCTCATCATCCTCACAATCCTCTTTCTATCATGCTTTCTTCTTATGTGAAGATATCTCCTGTAGACTCGGATGAGATTGAGGCGTCTGTGGTTGAAGCCTGAGAAAGATGATGCTCTGGGTTGGGCTCAGCTGAGGTGATCTATGCAGCCACCGGCTGCTTTTTGAGCTGTCAGCACTTCGGTTTGGTTGTCAGAATGTGAGTTGTCAGGGTTGCTGTGGTCAGAAACTTTCTGGTTTTGGAGGAAGTCGTATCGCAGTAGTGGCTCACATTACAAAGAGGCTTTTTTGGGCTGATTGCATGTCTGACTGTCAAACAGATGTGGTCTTTTCACGCTAGCTTCAAATGAAAGCTAAATTTATCTGTATTGCTGTGTTTTTTCAGTTTGAAGAAATTCTTCTGTCATCATTCACCCTCTTGTCGTTCTTGGCTTTCTTCTGGGAGATGTTAGGCAGAATGTTCACATTGCTCTTTGCCATACAATGAAAGTGAATAGGACTAGGATGCTGTCATGCTTCCAAAGTGTCAAAAAACAAACAATAGTGAAGTAGTCACTGCAACTTGGGTTCTATATTCCATATCTTACAAATCAAGTTGCTTTGTCTGGAGAACAGATATTTCAATTTTGTTCTCAAATCTTTTTTTATATTTTTGTATATTTCAGTTTGCACCATTATGTTTGTTATAAGATATGACTGAACTGGTCTTTGGCATCTTTTAGTGAATGTTTATAAAAAATTTTGGTTCCTCGTCTTAACGGTGTTTGTAGGTCATTTTCGGCGCATGGCAGCATTTCTGTTCACTTTTATTATATGCAAAAGAGCAATTTGGTTGTCTACCATTTGTGTTCCATTTAAAAGAATGGAAGTCGTATGAGTTTAAATGAATGATTTAATTTAATTAATGAATTATAATCTTTAAGTTTAAAGTCTGTTCCACTATAATCTGCTTTCACATCACATTGCCCATCAGTTTATATCTTACTTTTTTAGCTGTGTAGTTTATGCAGAACAATCCAGCATTCTCTAATTGTCCATTTTTTTCCACCGCATTGAACGTTGGATTTCACACAGGTGTTGAATATTTCAAAATGAATTTCAATGAATTTCTCTAAAGAGGTGCATATTGTTATCTTTTAAAGTGCCATTTGCGCATCTGTTTTTGTGTGAATAAAAACTGAAAAGCAGCGCTGGTCGTTTTTGGAAGCTCACTCAACAATCCACGCTTCTTTTTGTGGCGTAATTGTGCAGATCTGAGAGCTCAAATAATCATAATGAGTTATGGGTAATGTTCTGTATAATGGCTCTTGTTTGTGAAGTTTGTTTTGTCTATTTTCTCTGGCTGTGGCTGTGAACTCAAGCTCTTGTGATCCATTACTGTCATTGCAGTTACTAGGTAAAGCTCTTATTCGTAGAATTTTTATAAGATTATAAGAACAAACACTGAAATGAATTTGAAGGGTCAGTGGAGATCTATTTTCCAATCAGACGTCAACACCAGGTTATCCATCATGGAAGAGAAAACAGCCATTCTCAGTAGAAGGAAAGGTCGGAAGCCAGGAAGCAAGCGGTGCGTGGAAGCAGATATGGCCGGTTTGGCCCTGGCCTGTTGCGATATTGGTCGTACACAACTTCTCTGCTCTGTAGGAGATGGGAGATGGTGATATAGCTTCAGGTGATGAGTTGCCGTGTCTTCTGTGAGCCAGCATGCTCTGGTACTGTGTACTTCTCATTCTAGTTTACAACCTTAATCTTGGACCAGATTGGTCTGCTGAATGCATGTGGCACGCTGTCAAATTCTTGTGATTGAGGCCTCTGTTAGCAAAGAAATTACAGTCTTTGACTGCCCAGTGCTCTGTCGGACCACCCATGCCACCTTGAGTTTAGCCTGTTTTGCTCAATGCTGAAATTGAAGTCAAGTGTTCAATGCTTCTGGCACATCTAAAGCAGTTTCTCAGCAGCGTGTGCAGCAGCCGGCGCTCCTCCGGTCATGCATACAAGAACACATAGGACGGGACGTCTCGTTGTCTCTCCGCCTGTGCTCGTAGCTCCTCTCTATTCGATGACATCATTAGGAGGGAGTGATGTGTGAGCGCGGTTGGAGGAGGATGGGCGAGCGATGGCATGCTTGTGTTGGACATGGAAGCTTCCCAGAAAAGGAGATTATGTGTTAGAGTCGCCATATGCTCCCCCACCCCAGGTGACTACCGGCAAAACAGGAAGTGCCACCTTTTTAATAAGCGCCGTAATGCCTGCCAGTGTCGTATCAGTCAGTGGAGTATAACCGTCAACTGTGCATCTCCATTTTGCTCGCTGATATTGAGTCGTTGTAACGAAAAGATAAAGGATGATCTCATTTCCTCATTTTGGGTTTGTTCCGAGCTGCGTTCCGACTCACAGGGCCCCTACGCAGTTTTCACTGCTCCCTACACACTTAGCAGGGAATATCTGTGTTCACTTCACTTGAATTTGTTCGTTTGCAATGCTAGTCATTCAGATTTCAGATATATATCAGTAAGAATTAGAGTTGGAGTTTTTTTATTCATTAGATGAGAACTGATATTAGATTAGATTAGTTTAAGGTTTGGAAAAATTCAGAAAATTTGAATGATCTTGCTTGTTCTACAATACCATGCACTGTATTCTATTTTATTTTATTTTTTCTCTTTTTCTTTTCTCCTGTAAAGCTGCTTTGGAACAATGCAGATTGTGAAAAGCGCAATATAAATAATTGAATAAAATTGAATTGGGTGTTTTTGAGGTGCATTTGTTTAAAAAAAATGTTGACGCCTTACCTAAAGAATATTTGTGTGCGTTGGGATTAATAATTGAAGGGTGATGTAATGCTCTCAAGGAAAGAGGGAGAGAAAAAGTCATACAGAGAAAAGAGAGAGAGAGTCTTCACCTTTCAGAGTTGCTACAAATTTGTTCTTCAGGCAGCACTACACAAGAACTCATTTCACTAATGGTATCGAAACGCAAGAGTTTGACTTCTAGAGCCATTTTGTCAGACGGCGAGGCTTTCTGCAACCTTTTTTGGGATTTGTCAGACCACACAATCTCTTGCCTCTGATTTATTGTGTGTGTGTGTGTGTGTGTGTGTGTGTGTGTGTGTGTGTGTGTGTGTGTGTGTGTGCGTGCGTGCGTGCGTGTGTGTGTGTACTCACACACCTGAATGCGGTGTTGTTCAGTTCGCCCAGTCTGTTCTAAGAGCTTTTTCGTGTGTTTCCTGAAAACACACCATCTGTTTGCCCATCTCTAATTAGTGACAGATGAATCAGATCATGTGTTCTACAGTTAATGCCATTCATTTGTTTTGAGAGCATGTGGCTAGCAGTATATATTTTCACTGTATGTTCTGGAATGTGATTTTGATCAAAAACAGAATGTCATACAGATTTCTTGGTGGGCTTTTTTGATTTTTGTGAGCAACCACATAGCAAACCATTTAGCAAAACTCGTGTGTGTAACATAGTGGTGACATTGTGTATAAATATAAATATATATTACTCATATTTCTTAAATAAACATAATCAAAATATTATTTAATGTTTTTGGAATTGATTAATTACAGTTAATCGATTTGACAGCACTATTATTATTAATTTATTTCTATCCACAAAAATAAAACGTTTTGTGTCCCTGTTTTGACAAGAACTGCATTTATTATACAATCGTATACACGCCTGGCCCGAAGTTCATTTCCGGTCTGTGTTTGTTGATCGGACTGGCTAGTGGCTAATAATATAACGATTAATTATATCAATATCATTTATATTGTATTGTATATTACTTTTATTAAATAAACAGTTTGTTGAATGGATCGTGTAACTTTGTTGCATAAGTTTAGCCAAGTACTTTTAACTTGCTAGCTAATGTAGTTTACTTGTTTGTTTGTTGAGGTCACACACTACCAAAGTCTTTAACCTCAAAAGTATTCAGGTGGTCTCCAACCCGCCCCTTTCCAACACACTTGACAATATTCTGCAGTACTTACCAGCATACCACTGTGCACAAGACCGTCAGCTGCATTAGCATGTTGTTAGCATTCTGCCATCGGCTGCTGCACAAATGGATGTCATTTTCCACAAGCTTCTGCTGCGAGACGTTATGCCGCGTTTTGTTCGGTTGCGAGATCTCTGTATTCCTCTGCCACTCTCCCTCATTGTTACTGTTTCTTACATTAAGCATTTACCCCATTGATTTTGGCTCTAAATTGGTAAAATGTAATAAATACCCTGATTGACTTTCAGATCCATGTATTGACAAAGGAGACACATTGTATTAAGTGGCAGTAGTCTTAGCTGGTCTCGGGAAGAGATTTGTGGGTATAGATCAATGCCGGTGGCAATATGCGCTTAGCCCGTAACAACGCAATGAGTAGCGCTTTTTAGCTAATGCCAGAAAATGCAATTATGTCCAAACAGACAGAAACAATGTCTGCGGATCAAATACAATGCAGATTTTCGTGCACACACACACATGCTTGCATACTCAGCGTGAGCTGTAGCTAGCAGACATGATTTCATTATATTTCCAAAGTCATTTGACTTCACACACTGGTGCACTTGTGCTTCTGGTGCCTGCTTGCTAATTTACTCTCTTCCACCTGCTGTTGGCAAAAGTATGTCTAATTGTTTTAGTTTTGAAGCTGCATTTTATGCTAAACGCAAAACAGTGTGGCGAATTTGAGGCGGATGAATATGCATGTCCTATCCGGGCGCCCCGTCTCCAATCCATCGAGTCAGAGCTCACAGATGAGGCCCAGCTGGAGCCAGAAAAGACTCTGAACGGTCGGCATGGCAACCTCAGCGCCAAACCATTCATGCAACATTCATACTGACCTTTTATATGTCTGGGATTGGCCTTCATGTGGCCCCTGGGCAGCTCCTCGCCTCGCTCCCGTGCGTAAATCTGGGGCCTCGTGCAGGTGTGTCTCCTATCACCTCGCCTCGCCGTTAGAACCCGGTTGAGCCACAAGTCGTCTCATACAGCTTTAATAAGTGTCAACACGCTCCACCGGCAGCAGTAGTGCGGGGGAGGGAGAGCTGAGGGAGAAATATGATCTGCTTTAGAGAGAGACGTATGGAGAAAATGACCTCACTGTGGAGGAAGAGAGAGGTACTGTGTTTGTGTGTCTCAGTCTGAGATAGCGGAGAGGAGGTGGCAAGGAGATAATTACATCAAACACGTCTCTCTGTTGTTCTGGATTCAGGCTTTGTGGAGAACGTGAACCAGAAAGGCGCTCAGACGCTTAGCAAATTACCATTGGCGACTAAGAATTGTATACATGATTGACTAATCCATTAGTGACGTGTGTGTGTGTTTTTCAGGTGAACCAGAATTCAGCATAATTGTCACCATTTACTTTTGCAGAACACAAAAGAAGATATTGCGAAGAATGTGCCCATTGAATTTAGCTTTTGGCATTGGTTTTGCTTTTTTGTGTTCTGCAGAAGACAAGAGGGTGATAAATGATGACAGGATTTTCATTTTTGGGTAAACTATCCCTTTAAGACTTATTTTATTATTAGACAATTAAGCAATGTACTGACTTGTCAGTTTTTAAAATACTGTAGTTCAGCGTCCCTAACACATCCACCCTTCGTCTATTTATGTTGCCCTACTTCTGCACAATGATTTACAGTAATACTCTTTCAAGATGTTGAGAAGGATAGTTAATTGTCGAAATTTATTAGATAACCTCCGATTTCCGTTTCTGCTACACCGAACCATTCATCATTCAAACTGCTCAAATTTGAGAGATCCCTGCATTCAGCCCACTTTCATCTGTTTCAACATTAGCATCTATCACGAGCAGTTGCTGAATGGTTATTCACTTTACCTGACTGCAGGTCTCATTAATCAATGAAAAAAGGCTAATACATTCAGTTCAAGTGCACTTAATGCAGATCACCTCAAATTCTTAAATATGTGACATTTGCTGCATGAAAGCCCATTTACTCCATCTGCTCCGGAGTCGGTTTTCGTGGAACTGTGTGAGGAGGATATTTTTGTACATAATTCTCCACATTATCCCTATTGGTAACTTTCCTTGAAATGGCACCCTAATCAACCAGAGATATATTTAATTTTTCATAATTACTTCATCGTGCCATCGGAGAGAGGTGGGGGCATGAGGAGGAGAGATCTGCAAGGATTTTTGTGACTCAGAGCACAATCCTATCTGTCATCCTTCACTACACATGCTGCAAATCAAAAAGGGCGGAGAGCGATTGTGTACAGGCCTGAAGAAAAGAGGAGAAATAAAGAGACAGAAAAATGGAAATGTTTCTAAATCTGTTCTTTGTGTGTAATTGCTTTCCATTGATGTCCATTATAGAGGGCACTATAAGTGACTTAGGGTCAGAAAGGATTTGTGGCCTGCCTTAGCCCACAGTACAGCTTATGTTGTTTAAATGCGCAGGTAGGATTAAGGAGAAAACAAGGTGTCTTACCTGTTGTGCTATCTGCAAATGCCATTCTACTAATGCCTGAGACAGTTTACTGAAGGAATGCCATGCATGCTGTTACTCAAACTGCACTCATGTGCGCTATTTACCAATGGACAATGAAAACTATGACAGCTTTGGCTTTCCTGTCACCTCGATGCAAAATGTGTTTCTACAGGTAGAATCTATTTCAGGACTAATGTAAATCCTCTGGCGGTTATGGTCCCCTTGGCCTCTTTAAACATGAGAACGCTGGACAGACCGTCGTGATGCAAAACCCGACTGTGATTTCAGGGTGAGTGATAGGGGCCCAGGGGCCGACATTACGCTGGTGGTTTGGAGCATCAGTGCCTGTTAGAAGAGCCAACATTGATTCTACTGAGACCCTTGAGACCTCCAATCTCCACCTGTCCATTCGACAAGCAAACACCTCGGTCAATCTTCCCCCCCCTGACCCGTCTTTGAAAGACTCTACATTGGGTTACTTGTTGAAAGCATGTTATGTTTACTCAATGCGCAGGACCTCAGCTGGTCTTCTTCTTATTCCACTCCATTTCACTGCAATCCTTTGATTTATTTGGAGTGGTTGGCAGCGCAAGCGGAATGCTGGGAAATGTTTCTTTCAATCACAGGCTTGAGTCATATCAGAAGGGGTGCAGAATTGTCCCTCAGTAATGCATTTTTTAATCAACCTTGAATATAATTTGGTGTAAGATACTGGGACAGAAAATGCTGATAAATGGTTTAGAAGCTTAGAAAGCTGTAGGGTTTTAGAGGACGGATGCGGTTTTCTAAATCGTCCAGGTGATGTTGAGCTTTTAATGATTTAATTACTTTAATCATTGCGTTTTTAATGGAGTGCAAAGTTTCTGAAATTAGTTCACAGAATGTCATTTAAAGTAATAACTCACATCAGTATGGTATCAACATGTACGTTTACATTGAACTCATTTACATGTAGATGTTCTCTTTGTGTATTAAAGGGATAGTTAATCTAAAAATACAAATTATTTCACCATTTACTCATGTCATTCCAATCCTGTATGACTTTTTTTCTTCTACAAAACTCAAAAGAAGATATTTTGAAGAATGTTGGTAACCAAACAACATTGGCCCCTATTGACTTCCATTGAATGGACACCAAACTACTGACACATTTCTCAAAATATCTATACAATATGTTTCTATACAAGTTTTGAATGGCATGAGGGTGAATAAATAATGAGAGAAATGTTCTTTTTGGGTGAACTATCCCTTTAACAAGCAAGGTTCAGAAGTACAGATAAATAAACCTCTTTCATATTGGATGAGAGCATTTGTTCATTATATAGTGTTCACCCTATTTTAGTTGTCAATTAAAAGTGAATTTATGCCCTTAGCTGTGGAGGAAGCACATATGCTACCGAGGCAAAAATCAACAAGAGGACTTTTTAAAGCAAGGTCAGATCTTTTGCTGGTCAGACAGGTGTTAGGCTTCTCCGCTCTCTGTCTCTCTGTTTCTCTCTCTGACTCGCTCTCACAAGTGGAGAACAGAGGATTGATAGTGTAGCTGGTGTAATGGGGGTGTAGATCTCCATCTGTTCTCTACATGATGGAAACCTGTCAGGGAATTGAGGCACCCCCATTCGCAGCTGTCACTGAACCGCGGACAGTGCTGAAGCGCGCTGCCAAGAGCAACTGAAGGATGGGTTTAGACGATGGTGTAGCAAAAGGGTGGACGGTGGACAGGCGGTGTTTCTTCACCATGGTAATTGGCTTTAATATGCCCTGCTGGGATGGTCTGCGTCAGAGACCGAGCCGGGTTGGCGATTGAAGCCGAGCTCTGAACTGAAGTTGATGACGCACCGATCTTCATCTGATCTTCGTAGGTTCTCCCCCACACGTCCCCATCCCAGACACTCTGTTGTTTTTTAATGATATCATTAGCTAAAGCCCCTCTCTGTCAAATCCCACTCGGCTGGTCTTAATAAAAGCGAGATGAACGGATGGACGAGGAGAGGGAGGCGGTGGAGGATTGTATTAACCCTTCGAACCCTGTAAGAAGCACGTAGATATGGGTGTCATCAGACCCTTCTCCATATCCGTGACTCTGGCTAGCTGAAAGGCACTCCTCAGCCATACAGACAGACAGCTTTATTGATGCAAGCGTAAATTAACAGCACATAGCTATTTCACGACCATAAATCACTGTGTGTTTATGCCTCATCATGTAGTCGGCTGGAGAGGGGAAGAATTCAGCAAATTTGAGAGGAATGAAATTCAATCACCACATGCCAAAAATGTTTTACAGGGACACGGCAGGTGTACGTGACAGTTTGTGCTTTTCGTATAATGTTTTTTTCTGCTTTCCATTTGTTTGTTACGTACTACTAAGCAACAGAACAACATAATAACAAAAGCACATGGCAATAATACAAATTAGAGAGCATAAAAGCCAATGGGAGCTTTGATGCCGATTTATTTCATGCAGGCTTTTATAGAGCAAAACTCTTGACCCTCGGTGCATGGGCATATTTTGCATTTTCCTGCGTAAATTCACTTCTGCTAACCCGAGAGAGCTCCATGTATTGGATTGTGCTATATAAATACTCTGCAGAAGACAGATGGCTTGAGTTTGATTGATGCACATTGTGGTTTGCTTTGATTTCTGGAGAAAAGCCTCATCGTATGCTGCACTTACCTTTCAGAGTTATTAAGCGAGAAAGGAACAGAACGAAATAAAAAAGGATGACAGTAGCTTAAACGAGGTCTTTCATTGTGAAATACTAGGTGGCTTTTAATGGGTCTTATTTTGTACTTGTTCTTTGGTTAAGAGGGCAGGTCACATACCACACAGGCAGCCAACTTTCTCTCTTTCTCTCAGTCTTTCTCTCTTTGCCAGATGTAAGTGCGAGTGCAGAAGAAAGAAAAAGAGAAAATGAAGTGATTTGTGGAGGTATTGATCGCCAGCGTGGTTATCGATCGGGGTGTTGCGTGAGATGGAGAAGGGTTGGGTGTGGGCTGAGCAATTCTTTGTCTGGCTGGGCTGCTGGCATAAACGGACGCTCTCGCGCTGGTCCTGCGGTTGACTCTGAACCCCACCCCTCTGCAGGCCACAGTTGGTGACCTCCACCCTGACAAATAGGGGGTGGTCACAGCTTTGCCCCTGGGTATATTAATCACACCGACAAGTTTCTGGAATATGAATTCTGCAGAGACTAGATCAGATTTGTTTGGTCTCTGAAATGCCAACTAGATTTAAATAGCCTGTTTTTCTCAATCACTCACTAAAATTGGAAAGCATTGGATCACAGTGACTTATTTCAAATCAAACTGAGAAAAAAACTGGAAAACATCTTCCAAGGAGCAAATTATAACATGCCAGCAATTATACTTGATTATGATTATTAAAAAACATTTGGATTTTGGCTACCGTTTCTTACTAAACAGTGTAGTGTAACACATTTGTGGATGATATTGAAGCTCTTTTGGTGTTCCTGTGGGTGTAGCATGAAGCCATCTGGCTATAGCTTGGGTTTGGTCCAGAAAACATGCCACAGACCCCCATCCCACTCTATTATGCCCCCACCCCTCCCTTTACCAAAACCGCAATATCTCACTTCATAACAGACTTCAGGAAACATTTACATTAATATAATCTCTTTCCTCAATTCTTCATTTTGCCTTTTCAATATTGCTTCACTCTCGTCTTTGAACTTGAAGGGAAAAAGGTCCTAGAGGCGGATGTGAGAGAGGTGGAGGAAAAGGAAAAAGGCTGAGTGGGGGAAAATGAATTTTAAGAAAATTAAGTGAATTGGAAGCCTGTAATGAAGCGGTTGGAATACCAGGTAGATCAGAGAGAAGTCTGGGAGGAAAGGAGGATGTGCATGAAAGCGTGTTCATATTGAGTGTATGTGAGAGAGAGAGAGAGAGAGAGAGAGAGAGAGAGAGAGAGAGAGAGAGAGAGAGAGAGAGAGAGAGAGACTCCTCACACTTTCTATCTCCCCGGACGGCTTAAATAATGGAATCTTGCGTAGCTTCGCTGCCAGTTCCTAGTGACTTATTCATGTATATTTCAGGAAGTTGTAATCATTTCATAGCTCGGCTGTTTTCCTTTGTGCCGGAGATGAAATTGTGACAGAACACGGCCTCCTCTCCACTTTCCATTTTTACTATCGAGAGCTCGGCAGGTGCAGACCAAGCCAAAGGCTCTTTATTTTTACAGAAATGCTCTCCATGCCCTTTCCATCATGGATTTAGCTTTCTGAGACCTCTGAGTTTTTTTTTTGTTGAAAGACCACTGGAGTCTCCTACATGCAGGTGGCTACTGTTAACACAACTTAACAAGAAAAAGTTGTATACCTACCTTATTTACAATACCTCGTTCGTTCTGTTGCCACTTATCCATGTCCTTTACCCTTGACCTGAGATGTGTGGGAGAGTTTTAACCAAGACTTGATACTGGTAAATAAGTTCAGGGAGGTGTAAGCTGTGTCAAGACCTCAAGCAGTCGGCAGCATGCGCGAGGAAAGAGAGGAATTGATTGGGCTTTTATATGTGGGTATTGAGAAAATCAAGGGTTTCTGTGGTTTGACCTTCCCTGGCCAACAACATAAACAAACGTTACTGCACATGCACGCTTTTGTGGCTTAAACTTAACTTCTGGAACACATCCGCAAAGAATAGAGTCCCTGGAGATTATTTCTGATAACAAGCTAAAGAAATAACAAGTAAATGATATTAGCTAGCAGTTTAAAAGTATTTTTAGACAGTATTATTAAGGAGAACCGCTACTTGGCTAAATTTAAATGTGACAAAGCACGACCCATTCAACAAATTGTTTATTTAATAAAATGAATATAAATCAAATCCAACAAATTGCTTCTTTAATACAATTATTATACAACAAATTTGAGACATTTAGTACAAGTATCAAATTCAGATCCAAATCATTCAGATCTGAAAAAAGCTTTTCCCTGAAATGAACTTGCATTTAGTATGTCGTTTGATGGTTTTCTCTTTAATGTTTACCAAGTTAAATGATATTTCATACTTGTTGAGCTGTGATGATAATTACCATGATACTTCTTTAATGATGATACACCCCCGAACCCTGGCAGGGAGTTTACATTAGATTGGATTGCAGAAAACTTTAATCCTTAGTAGTTTTTCATTGCAGTCTCAGCAGCAGGTGTAGTGCGCCGCAAGATCTTCACAGTGTGTTTATGTATGCGTGTGTGAGCGCGGCATAGAGCAGTCGATAACTTTATCAGACAGTAAACACTGGGAGATCTGTATAGGAAGCCTTAGAGATTTACGTACAACCTGTTATACTGGAGTCTGCTTATTCTAGAAACCCATCTCTCTCTCTCTCTCTGTCTGTTTTTTGATGTTATCACTGTTATGTAGACTAAAGCTGAATGCGTGTTTGCATGCTCTCTGCGGTCATGCTCTCAAGTGTATTTCTTCATTACTCATGTACAGAGCAGAGGTATCACACGTATCCCTGGTGGTCGTGCTATAAATGAGATTTGTTGAATCACATCTCTGAAAATGGACATCTCCCAGGAGACTCTGGTCTCTTTACTCACACAAACAAGCAATTTTTTCTTAGTCATTTATGTGGCGTCCCAAGGGGTCAGGGTTTGGGTGGTTAACATGAACTGGTTAGCTTCTGCTGTATGCTGTAAATACACCAATCTGCTAAGCAACTCTTATAAAGAATAACTGTGGCGTTACTATAGTAATATACATTAACCATAGTAGATTGATGGTTATCACAGTTTACCATACTTTAAATGATCATGATAATAATAATGATAATTCATTCTTGTTATCGTGTTTATTATGTATACATTAAAAAAATCTTGTGCAAAGCTCCTACTGAATCATCGAGCCGACATTCTAACGGTTAACTCACACCTGTACTGTATGTGCAGAAGGGGCCCATTGTAAAACCGTCAACGTCTTTTCCCCATTGATTCTCGGGCTGTCGCCATGGCAACATGTTTTCAGCACTCATGGCTGTGGCACCACATGGCTGGAAAATGAGCGTAAAGCTCAAAATGCATAGAATGAGATCGTGGCAGAGATGTGTGGTCACAGAAACACCACGCTAACACTTCCACGAGTGTCAACGCAGGTTATGAAAACAAAGACACCTACTGAATATATAATCAGTTTGTTGAAGGATTGTGGATCGTGTCTGGCACAGTGTTCTCATGAGCTTGTCCGTCCACGCTGAATGCAAAACCGGTGCGTGACATTCTCACACAATTTTAGCCAATTAGAAGATGAAATGTGCAGTTGTGTGCAGCAGGATTTTGGACTAATGAGATTTCACAAGCGACGGGACTGCTCTCTCGCCGCGGCTGACGGTAGCTTTTAGCACTTGTCGCTTTATCGAGATGTCTCTGGCTAGGACACGGTGTAACTGTATGAATGTAAATGACAAAGTATCCCATTTGCATCATACCCACAGTTTTATCATTCCCACAAATCTGCACCCATTTTGATGAGTGATCATGTACACAGCGAGCCGTGAAAGAACAATCTTGCATATTTCTAAACTTAGATCATTGTTTAAATCTGTTAATAGTTATAACTATAATAGTTTATAGTTATAGAAAGCTGTAAGTTGCTAATTCGATACGAATTAGCGATGACGCAAATGACGGCATGTTGCGTCTGTACTATATTTATGACAAAAGTGTAATTCAAGTGTAAAAATCATTGAAGTGTGTGCAGCTTTTTACACATTATACAACACCTCCAACCAACAGTCGAAGTATACTCTATAGCCTGCCTCATGTATGGCTTGTTTACTGTGTGTGTGATGTGCTGTTCTGCTGTTGTAAAGTGCTTTTTAACAATATGTACTGTATGATAAAGCACTATACAGATGTGTTGAATGGAATGAAGAGGAAAGAGCTTTCAGGTGTAGCACTGAAAATCATACGATATACAAAATCATTACACGATTAATAAATCACACATGTGGATGAATATATGTGTGGTGTTTCCCACTTGAGACTCATAAACAGTCACGTCTTCTCTTTCTTTTTGGTACACACACAGTAGGTTAAATTGAATGTAATGGAATGAGCTTGGGAGGAATAAAATGATTCAGCCCCCTCTTCATAAACTGTTAAGTAGTAGATGTTTCACATGCATATGCATTATTGAGACATGAATATGCATATACTCAACACTTGTCACGCTCACATTCTTTATTGAGCAGGGCTGTGTGCTGTAGCATAGTGCGTTTTTTCATAAAGCTCAGAGTAGCCAACCATTCTGAGAATGACTCTAGATTCAGGGAGCCTGCTCCATTATTACATCTATATTTGATAATGCTTGACAGGCACTCAGTTTAAACGCCTCACTTCTCTGTACACTTTACACAGTCCACATTCATTGATATAGGGATTGTGGGAAAGGGAGGGGATGTGACAGAGTCAGTGTGCAAGCATTGTTTGTGGCTGATTTTTAAAACTACAAAGCATAAAATATGAGTACATTTCAGATTTTTGTCAAGTGCAAAAATGGCTATTATAATTGTAGTAGAACTTGACATCAGCTATGTGATAAAAAGGTTAATTTTCCTGTATATGCGAGACACAAATGGCACGTTTTAGGACGATCCTGTCATGATTTATAAAACCAATTTTCTTTATTATTTTTATTATTATTGTTATAATATTGTTGTTTTCAATATATTTTCATTATAATTGTTATATGCTATATTTACATTTACATTGCCCCTTATGAAACAAAATATATGGTAATATACTGAAAGATATAATGTTATATATAAAAAAATACGTTTCCATTTTTTGGAACCAAGTGCTTATAATTTTTGATATTTTGATATATTTTTGATTTTGGATATATGACAAATGGAATTTTTGTGTGCAATATTCAATATATTGTAATATATTAACAATGTATTATTCTAAATATTTCATTTAAATATATATGAAATCATTCAACATATAGAAATATATATTTTCTCTGTGTAAGAAACATGATGCATTTGGCAGATGTTTTGTAAAGTCTTTTAATTTTTTTTATGATCTAGGAATCGAACTCTTGACCTTTGCGCTACTAATTTTAATATTTTACAGTGTAACAACTGGCATTATGACAGGCTCTAGATGTTGTTTGCCACTGTTATGTGCTGTTCCAGGACATGCGGGAGCCCTTTGTATCCCCAATCCACTGAGATCCTCAGGCTTTCATGAATTCTCTATGGCGTTGTCCTGAAGTTGTTGGTTTTGACCTGATTTCCGTACGAATTCACCGCCACTCTGCTGCGGTGAATCTCAAACAGTCACAGAGGTGACACGCACTCTGTAAAAGACAACAGTGGGCATGTGTGCATGTCGGATTGACAGCTGTGTTCAAATGCAGCTCCCCGTATACCTCAAGTGCACTCGTGCACCCTCATGTGCGTACAGTAGGTATCCGCTCTCTGTTAACAAAGCCCATTGCGCAAACCTGTTGGCTACCAGTCAGCTTTGGGTGCTTGCCTTAGTGGACTCTGCCCCAGGGGATTGTGGGAGTGTGTGTTTTGATGTCGTTCATGAGACAGTAGAGCAGGAAAATAGAATAGACGGTCTCAAAGGAGTTAACACAGATGCTTACCTGTCAGCATGAGAAAGATGTGTGCGCGTGCGTGACTTTTTATAGGTTTGTGTGTGTCTGTATGAAGTGAAGTCAGTGATCAGGAACAGCTAGACATATCCTCAAGCATGCCGAGTGGTCATGCCACCCGAGTCTGGACCCGTTCTGGTTGTCTGTGATAAGACAGAGAAAAAAGAAAGCAAGACAAGGTGTGTTTGTAAGATCACTCATCAAAGAGCAGGTCTTCCCAGCAGAGTGCTTGTCTTGAGCCGGTGCTTATATTGATTCTGAATGCGAAAATAACTGTAATGCTAAGCATCTACTTAGATGGGAACTTTAAAGGTCATGTGTTAAAGAGACAGTTCACCCAAAAACTTATTTACCCTAGCTCATGGTACAAAATGTTCCATAAAACTGATATGGATGTGTAACAACATAGAAGTGTTTATTAATAGTGACAGAGCTTGTCTTGAAACAGTGCTCTCATTGATTCTGAATGAGAAACTAATGTTGCACATCTCCTCATACAGGAGCTCTAAAGGTCAGGTGTTGACTAAACCCATTTGCATGTGCTTTTTACAGACGTCTTTTGTTCAGCCCTCATATGACAACATTCTGTCACATGAGATTTCACATATTAATCTCTCTGTGTGTTTCTGCAGGTTGCCGTGGGAAGTTGTGTGGCTTCGGGGCGGTGTGTGAGAGAGACCCGACTGACCCCTCTAAAGGAGAGTGTGTGTGTAAGAAGACTTTATGTACAACTGTGGTGGCACCGGTGTGCGGCTCAGACTCCTCCACGTATTCCAATGAGTGTGAGCTGGAGAAAGCCCAATGCATTGCACAGAGACGCATCAAGGTCATGCGCAAAGGCCCCTGTGGTAAGTCATATGCACAAACCTGTATGGTTCTGTCTCCTTAGTCTCTGTCCAGATGGATCTTTTATATAGAAATCAAAATAGGTTATGTAGCATAATGTCAGAACGTGTCATTTTTATGTCAGAACGTCTGTTGTGTGTCCTAACTAGGGCTGTCAAATGATTAATCGGGATTAATTGCAATTAATCACATCCAGAATCGAAGTTTGTGTTTAGATAACGTATGTCTGTATGCATGTTAATTCTGTATTTATAAACACATACACAAACATGCACATATTTCAGTAAAATATCAAAATTAATAAATGTTTACATAACTTTTTGATTTGTATATATTTTATTTGTACATTTGATGGCTTGTTCTCTGAATTAAGTTCCTTAAGGAAACACAAAAAGCTGTTAAGTCTCATTTTTATTATTATTATTATATCAATGTATTTTAAGGTTTAAAAATACAATCAAATGTCAAAGTTTGTTTGAGTTCAATTACCCTAAACATAACAGGAGGATTTAATAAAACATGATTCAGACTTTTTTTTTTACAAGTTAGAACCATCTTCACAAGTTATATTTACGACACGAAATTGTATTATGTTTGAGACTTCTTCTGAAATAACAGTATAAACAAACACAATTTTTCAGTTTGAACTATTTTTAATGCATGCTTTAAACAACATTTAGCCCCTTTTATCACGGATTACCATATTCATGAATCCCGGCGCGCAGAGATCGTCAGATACAGAGATGCGAGATTGCGTGTTTTGTGTTTTCTACAGCGTTCATCTTTTACATTCCAATCAATTTCCTCTCATAAATGATAAGTAATGTGCGAGATGCGGTCCGTTATTAAACAGGCTCCGTGGCTGCGGGCCCGGCCAGCGTGAGCCGTAAATTACATGAGCCGGTGGAACACGCCGTCCAAAGCTTTCAGAGAGCTTTAATTAGCTACCACACATGTTGTTGACCAGGAACTGATCAGAGCTGAGGAATGAGAGCTCTGGCCTACCAGTCTCCATTCAGAAACACATTAAACATCACACTATCCCAGTGTGTTGAAGCAGTCAAAATTCTGCTGAACGGTGGGACGTTAATGGCCAGTAGCCTCCCCGCTATTGCGCTAATGAAATTGACGTCGTGGCTATTGGGGTTATATCTGTCCTGGGATCGGCAGGCACAGATAATGGACGGACGGATGGATTGCGGTTCCCCTGGGAAGCAGGCATGAGATGGTAACTGTGAGAGACAGGTTAGGCAAGAGAGGGGAGAGGAATCAAAGTCAGTCACATATTTTGCTCATAATGACAACGGCAGGAAGAGCTGTTGGTTTACTCTTGGTGTAATGCATTCTTGTGGTTAAAGCTAAAGAAGCACGATTTATGATACCAATGTTATCAAATACTTGTATTATTTGGCAGTGGAGTAAAAATTCTTTTTTGAAGCTGAAACACTGTAGCAGCCAGAGGGCGTCTCCAATATGGCCGCCGCGTGAAGTGATTTACCCTAGAGGAATTAATAAAAGAGCCACAGGCTCTCAGCGGGTTCTGCTCCAGTGGCACAGGGTAAGAGCAGAGGCGAAAAGAACAGACAGGTGCCCCGTTTAAAAGATGAGCAGGGGAGCGTGGGTGCTCTGATAATATTGAACTCCAGTGGGTAAACAGAATCTCCAGCTGTTTGTGTGAGTGAGAGAATGAAATGGAGTGCGCGTCGAGCTCATTTCAGGCTGGAATTCGTCTGGATTGGCAGCGGTGCAGCGGAGCGTCGGGTCGGGCCGATTGATCAATGGAGGGATTGATCATATGTGTGCAGAGCACGTCTGGAATTACTGTGATTGCCAGGAGCGCTCTCTTTACTTGCTCCCTTCATCTCCAGCCTGACCCGGCTGATGAAAACCAGTCATGAATGCCTGCAGCACAGAGCAGGTCAAATCTGTGCATCAAATATTCACATCTTAAAGCAGGACTACTACTTACACTCTCCGTCGAGGCTGAAACTGTCAGCTTCTGTTGTCTAAATGAGATTATTCTGCTCTACAGAAGAGCGGGGGAGGACAAACTTTAACATCGGGGTATCATGGGAAGCTGCTTAATGGAGGAATCAATATGTTTGTCCCGTTATTGACGGCTGAAACTGTGTTCCTTCGCTAGGGAAGTATGGCTCATTTCTTTCAAATCCTTTACTTGCTGAAACTTCAGGTGTTGATCCGGTTGGGCACATTTCTTTTTGTCTCTCTTTTCTTTTCGCGTTTTTTGTCAACCGGTTTTCGCATTGTAAGGTGGTACATGTGTTGCTAATGTTACATCCGACGTGTGTTTCAGCGCATTGCGGATGATGTAGCTATGAGATACTGTTTGATTTATGATCTCTCTGAAAACACATCTCAGTCAATAGTAAAGTAACTCTCAAGGTACCGTGGGGATGTATGCTGTTTGCGTCGTATATGCGATCCATCTTAGTAGACGAGGAAAGAATGTTTTTATAAAGGTTAAGATGGTTGATTTATTATGGTTAATGTAGGTTAAGAAGAGTCTTGAGATACTGCATTGGGTGTAAAGGTGAAATGCATTATTTCTGTGGCATTAGTGGCATTTAATGCCATCTGTAGGCTTCTTGGTTTTGCACATAAGAATGGTATTAGTGTTTTAGCCTTTAATATATCTACACACTCTTTATTTTTAGGTGTTTACGTGATGTTTTTTTAGAGACGTGAATTGAACTCGTATCTTTCTCTTTGGCTGATCGTTCTTCATCATAACTTGTTATTCCGGCACAGCCAGGGTCCTGGTGACATCTCCACGGCCGCCGAGATCCACAGCCACCAACGATGGCACGTAGCCAGCCCTAACTCGTGCAAATGAGTTTTTCGCTCACCCTGTTCCACCCCTGTGTTGGCGGCCGTGCTTGTACGCGGATACGCTCGGCACAACACGTATTCACCTTACCGCGTGACAGGAGACTCAATTCACACTCATCAGCGCAGGCCCCTCGGCTTACTTATTCCATCTGCGGCATGAACTCTGTGGTTCCTCGCTCAGGTTGTGTCTACTACAAAGTCTGGACCTGTTCACCAGCACACAATTATAGCATGATGAGCGAATCGACACTCTCGACTTCAGTAATGGGGTTCTTGAAATGAATTCTGGAAGCAGAAAGTCTCTGATCTTGTGGTATCGATCATAGTCTTTTTTCTCGTAGCTTTCTCACCCAGCTGAAAAGCCAGTGTGATCGCCCATCACAAAACAGTAGCACACTTGCTAACACACTTCAGTTTGATTCTGCTTTATTTCAGAGGTGTGTTGATATATATATTTTATTATTTTTTCCTTAGCTTGCCTTGCATGTCACGCTTAGGTCACCGGTGAAGTGTTTAAGGCCATGTGTGTTCTTGGTGCGCCATCAGCCAATCAGCTTTGTTATGACATCATTTTCCAGTGTCTGTGTGAGTGACGGCTTAGGTGATTGGCTGGTTGATGCAGAACGGGAATGTTAAGAAATAGCATTTCCAGGCATTATGCAGAGATCACATGCACACATGACTAGTAATACTAATGAGAACATTATAAATGTATAAATAATTATAAATAAAAATGTACAAAATGTCTAATAACCTAAAACTTGGGCTTAAGCTTAACAGTTTATATAGCTGTGTAGTGCATTGCATACGGCTTGTCTTATAGCAGTTCTAAAAAAAAACGTCCGCACACAAAACACTCGTCACCGTGAATATGAAATCAGGGGTTTTAGTCTCCGTTCAATCACCAGAGCCTTCATTCTGCCATTTATCCCCTGGAGAGTGAGAATACTTCTTATACAAATCTCTTTCTCTCGCTCTTCTACTTAGTGTCTCTGTTCTCTCTCTCTGTGTCCCGTTGAGCTCCCTTCTGAAGGGACGGATGCAGTGTTGAAGCGAGATAAGGCAGATTACAGCAGGACAGGCACATTTTCCACACTCGTGCCTCTAATACCAGACGTGAGATGCTTTTTACAACTCATTCATCTATTCATGCGTTTGACCTTAGTAATACATTGTTACTTTTAACCCTCACTTAACTTTAGTGTAGTGTTGACAGTGTTACGCTAAATAATTGTAAATAAATTGCATATGTTACAATGTATTTACTATTGTATATCTGTGCAGTATGTCTGCTGTGTCCGTTGTTATGTGAAGGCTGTACATCAACACATTCAAGGCGACTGAAAGTAAATCATGAAGACATCTCAAGGAAACAATCACAGCTGATTGTGTATGATTATAGTGTACAACCTTCGAATGTGTTCTAGGATTTAAATATGTGCGCTTGCTGTTCCGGATAATGATTATTGACTGTTATGGCTTCCTGTTTGTGTGGTTCACAGCCAGACGTGCCGTCACACACCAGCAGCACAACCACTGTCCTGCTTGTCTTTCTCTGGATAATAAGCTTCTGTTTGTCCTCTCTTGCCCCTCCTTTTCTCTTTCTCTTTTTCTGTTTTTCTCACAAGACATTAGTGTTTCTAGGCTAGAGCTCTGTACCAAGAGCTATAGACATTTCACACTGCCAGCTGTCTTTGTTATAGTACCATTTAAAAAGTATTACTATTTTAATGCACATATTTTAATAATAATTCAAATCTAAACATTATAGTAATAAAAAATACAATAAAATCAAAATAATTATAATAAAAATTTTAAATAGTTTACGACTTTAGTATATGTATGTATCTATATATATTTAGTATTGCATCAAATGCATATACTAAATGTGTAATGTGTTGACATCTTTGTCCTGTACGGTGGCTGACACAAGACAAAGATGTCATAACACATAACACCTTTAGTATATGCATTTGATGCACACCTCACTCAGGTCATGTGTTCATTATAAAGCATCCATTTCTCTTTTATAATGGCCGTTTTCCGTGACCTGCAACATGGGCACATACCGCTTTGTGTGCGTTTGTAACGAAGGCCAGCTATTGAAGAGCTGTGCAGTGTGTAAACCTCCCTCCCCGACCTCAAGAGGTGCTCTAGCGACAGAAGCTAGAGGCTGCGGTCTTTAGCCTCCTTGTTAGAGCACCCGACTCTCATGCCGGACCGACCCGGTTCGAGGACCGCTTGGAGCGGGTGCGAGTAGGACAGGTTACACTTTCAATTCAAGCATGCAGAAGTATGTCCTTTAAATGCCATTTACTCCGATCCACACAAACACACACTACTGTCCACTCCAGGTTATAGGCAGTAATCACAGTACAGGATAGCTCCCCCACCTGTCTCGGGTTAATGCAGGAGATAGCAGCTCTTCCCATCAGCCAGCGGGGTTCTGATGACAAAGAGATGCTTCACCTGACCCTCTCTGGAGCTCTTTACATCTCTTTGAGTGTTTCAATGCTCTCCTTGGAACACACAGGTGGAAGAGAGCCCAGGAACTCTGAGAGAGATTTCTTTAAAATACTGTTCTCATTTTCTTTCACACCCCGGTGTCCTTAGAGCAGACTTGATATAGACATTAGGCGCACAGTAGCTGAGTCAGATACACCTCAGCTATTCCAGTGTGTTGTTTGTGCAGTAAAACAAGCTAATAAAAGTTTTACACATATATTTGTGGTTCTGTGCTGCTTTTACAAGCGTTATATTTTTGGGAGTTTTGCTGTTTGGTGTTTATTGTGTTACGGTACGTTCAGCTGCTAAAAATCTTGAAAATATCATTTTTGTCTCTTGAGATAGACTGTGTATTATGTATATTACTTGCAGAATGTATGAATACCACCTCATAAGTGTGTAGTTTTGAATGTATTGGCAAAGAGTAGCTTGAAGGGAAAAAAATGATTAGCGTCAAATGTGCCTGCTGATTGTACTCAGAATGTGTGGGGATTTTTTTTGGATATTGCTTTTAGCCAAAACAAACAATTCTATTCTCATTGCATTTGAGTGCTGCAGTAAGAGAGAGCAGTGTGAGAAAAGATCATTATGTAAGCTGTGTGGCTTAAAACAAAGCATGCCTGCCCTTTTTTATCATTAACCCTTGACCTCTTGAAAATCCCAAAGCAGCTGTTTTGAATGTGCTGAACTGTATTTATTAGAGAGTCATGCTTTTAATTAGTGCCAGTTAATTAGGGATTTTAATGAGCTTCTAACCCTAAGAACTGAAGAGGAAGAACCTGAGCCAGGGGGATTGGATTTTTTTTACTTTGGCAACTCCTTAGCAACCACGTAGAGCACCTAGCAACTGCACAGCGTCATCATAACCACTTAGAACCCCTTAGCAACCACGTAGAGCACCCTAGCAACTACACAGCATTGTGATAACCATTCCTTAGCAACAACATAGCCACACTGTAGTAACCAGTAAGTAAAAATATGTTGCATATAAGCAAACACCCTCACATTTTATTCTGATTTTCTTGTGTACCTTTACTTTAGAAGTTTTATTCACTGAATTTGTTTTCTACTTCAAATAAAATCCAGGGTTCCAGCGCTAAAACATACATTCCCCAACAGAAACAAAGATTATGAATTTGCTCAGTTGCTATCTCTTTCTAGCCACATGGACACATGCTTTCTTCTTTTGCATATTGAACACATGCATGTCATATTAAATCTACTCTTAGACTTTAATCTGAAGCCTTTTCAAGGATTTGAGGCATTGCGTTGGGTTAAAGCTCAGACAAGCTCACAAAGGGATAAACCTTGCCCCGATAGACATGTTTGGCAGTGTATTAACACTGAACTAATGTAGTTCTGCTGGCCTGGCCAGTGATGGTAGCCCTCTGCCTTCACAGGTCTCAGGTCAGACAAGAATAAAGTGGCTCTTCTCTGGAATGCTACAAGGACACTAGCAGACACATCTGACATCTTTTGTCGGCTTTTGTATGAAAGCTAAAAGCCCGGCCTTTGAGTTCCACCAGAAAAGCTGTCTAATATCAGTTTTTGTGTCTGTTTTTTATTATTCAAGGGTAACACTGAGGCATGTAAAAAAGGAAGACAGTGGCAGTCAAATAAGCCCTTTGAAGAACTACATCAAAAGAACGAATCGCCTCGCTGTGAGGGATGACAACAGTAGAGGGGGAGGTGTTGGAGGTCAGCTGTGGTGTTTCATAAGGAGGTTCATCTTTATTTTTGGGGACTCCTTCTATGTTAGGTTGTGATACATTACAATGAAGGTTGAGGAGAATGGAGAAAATTCTGTCAAAATTCTTGACATTTCAAACCTGTTTGACTTTCTTTCTTCTGCAGAACACAAAAGAAGATATTTTGAAGAATGCTAGTAACCAAAAAAACCCATTGATTTGTATTGCATAGACACAAAACCAACGCAGGTGAATGAGCACCAACGGTTTTCGTTTACCGACATTCTTCAAAATATCTTCTTTTGTGTTCTGCACTTTGGGTAGTTGTTTTTATTTATTTCTTACAATGAAAGTATATGGTGACCAGGGATGGCTAGCCTCCATTCATTGTCAAAAGAGGCTTTAAAACACCTTTAAAAAAAACAACTGGTTATTAGGGTGAGTAATTTATGAAAATTATGTAATTTTTTTATTAATATCTATCTCTTTAACACACCCATATACACATTACGCTAAAAAGGGCGCACAGGGGTGTAGTGCGGGACGGGTGCCGGCGAGCCATCCCGCCAGGATCACACCGCGGCAGCTGACAGCATCCTGCACCCATTACGCATTAATACATCCAGCACTAACACATTATCACAGCACTGTCAGAGAAGCAGATCAGTACTTCTCTCTCAGCCTCTCTTCCCCCTCACTTTCTCTTAGCCTGTTTGCGGCTTTTCCTCAGCTTATTAGTCTGTGATAAAGCTCCTATTATTTCCCTGCTTTCTCCATGCCTCCCATTTCTCATAGTCTTAAAACCTCAGAGCTGAGAAGAGTAGTTTAATTGGCTGTGAGAGACATTTCCAGTTCTTAAATACATAACCAAACCCGCTCTTCCTTAGGATGCTGTATTTTCACCCCTGAAAATAAGTACTAAAGCACGAGGAGGGAACAGCTCATCTCCGTGGCGACCCCAGAGGTTCGAAGCTGCTTGGCTTGTTAGGCTAGTCACATTTTTGCAGGCAAATTGCCTGCTTGTGTGAGACTGAGAGGAAGGCTTATCTGTGCTAGCAACACGGGGGAAAGCTGCGTGTGCACCTCATACAGATGTGCATTTTACCTTTTAATCAAAGCTCTGCCTCCTCCTTAAAGCTCATCAACTTTCTATGACAGAAGGTGGAAAAACTGAGAGTGTTATTTAATGAGTTCACAGAAGCAAAGTCTGTTTATCGCGCACCTCTTGACACCGCTCATCAGACTTTTCACTCGCCGATTGTGTACTTCCTGTCCAACACGAGCTTCTTCTGCGGCAGATGTCTGACAGACACATCAGTACTGATTTAGAGACCCGCTTTAGATCGGACAGATGAAACATCTCAGGCTTTTGGGGATGAAGCCGATCCATTGAAATAAAAGTAATCAGTCTAAGCTCTGTTGTCATTAATTATGACGGTGAGGAAGAGGAGAGACTTGCCGGAATGTGTCAGTCCATCCCAAAGGCCATCACAGAACGAACAGACTCGTTTGTCATTGTGGAGAAAAAAATGACCGCATATGGCACTTTCCACCAATGGGAAGTAAAATAAGGCCTGAAACGCTTATGAAAGGAAGTCATTTTTTCTAAATGGTCGGTGAAGTGAGAATTGTAACCTTCAGAAAATATTGACTGTCAACTTCAGAAGGTCAAACTAAATATTATATGAGCTGTTTTTATACAAGCTGAATTTTCTATTCATTTTATATGAGGTTTGGATTTATGCAGTAACAGTTGTATACAAAATTTTAGATTCTTTTTTTGATGTTGAAATTTAATCATTCAAAATAGTTGTTTACCTCAGTGAATTGAATATCAATATAAAATGGTCTTAATGTAATCTACCACCTCAATGTAAAATTGTCCCTCTGGTCATCATCAAAAATAAATAATAACATACAACTATTGCTACTAATAATAAAAAAAACACAATACATTAAAGACAGTCTTGCTAAAATAGTTCAACACTGCATTTCTCTGTAGATGTATACAACAAATTGTAAATCTGCCATTGTTGCCTGAAAGTCATTCATAGCATTGCTGTTAACTGCTCAATTCATTAAAAACATTTGCTCACCTTCACTCGAAATGTGCCAGGTAAGGAAACATTTGATATTTTATATCGTCAGTTGTTTACCATTACCAACACAAAACAATTAATGTAGCTTGTTTTGGTCTGCATTCCATTTGGGATCCAAAAATTGAGTGCATGTATCTCTATACCACCAGTAGAAGACAATACATTTGAGTTTCCAGTAAAACTAGTACAATTCCCATTACAACTTTTCATTGATGTTATTAAAACGGTTTACTGTACTTTTCATACTGTTGTACTCTATGCTACTTCTCGTTATTATAGTTCCCACAGCAAAATACATAGGCACAACAAAGACACCAACAATATACTGTAGTTGTTCAAAGTTCTGCCTACAATATCTATTGTCTTCAGCATCAATAAGAGGTGTAAAAAGTCTGCCTGCTGATTTTTGTTGTCTGCAGTATCGAGTTGTGTATTAGCACATCCTCCACACAGACGTTCACAATGAGATTTTGGAAACGCGAGTGGTTGGGTAGCGGGCGCAGGCTGGTAAAGTGCGAGGTTCGTGCAAAGACGCGGGAGGCGCAGTAGTCTTTTTTTAGCGAGGAAGAAACGCAGAATGCACGCTTTGAAAGCGCCACTGATCTAATCCTTGCGATGCCGTTTGCCAGGTTTATCATGAGTGGGTTTGTGAGTGTGTGTCATGCTGAAAAAGTGGAGCACCGTCCTTGGGGAGATACAGAAAACCTTTAATTAAACGAGTGGATTCTCTTAACAGATTCGCATAAAGTTATACCCACAAATGATGCAGAGAGGCCGTAGGCTGATGTGACGCGGCGGCAGGGTGAAAACAGGGACAAAGAGAGCGGATGGTGTGTGGGGGGGTGGGTGATGGACCGTCGGAAATTAAACTAGCCTGAAATGCATGCTTCTGTGTTTATCAATGCCTCATAAATATGTATAATCTCAATAATTATAATCGAAGGCTCCTGTGAGCATCAGGTATCTAATACAAAAACGTATTTATTTCGGTTAAATCGCTCTGACGTTTCGGAAATCAAAACTTCAACCCATTTATGTAGAATTAAAGTTATTCCTGAGTGGTGAAATGTTTAATACGAAATAGACAAAGAATGGTTTTCTTATTCTCAGCATGAAAGAAGCTGATTAGGTCCCTCCAGCATTGGAAGAGTACGCTGAAGCATAGCAATTGAGAGTGTTTCGTGAATGCAAAGCTTGCTTGAAATGGTCCGTGGTGAATTAGAGTGACTTGTTTGTACACCCACCCAGCTGTGACCGAAATTCAAGTCAGTGGTGCTGAGCTGTTCTTCAGCCCGGGTTAAGCCACTTTACTCCGCCATCTGTCCTGACACGGGGCCCGTTTGAGATGCGTGGAGGTGCAGGAGGACCGTGTCTTAGTTTAACCCACTTTTATGTCTGTAATGGGGTTCGTGTTTGAAGATCACCCAGGATGGATGTCAAATCACGAATACTCACCTTACGACTTATGAACGTATGATTTCACCTGTTTTAGGATCAAAATCCTGTTTACATTCATTACACATTAACAGGAATTCATTTTTGACTTGTCACATTCTCTTCTAACCCTCTTTTATTTAATTTCTCTTGTTTCTCAGCTCTGAAGGACCCATGCAGCGAGGTGACCTGCAGCTTCGGCAGCACCTGCATCCAGTCGTCGGACGGCCTGTCGGCCAAGTGCATGTGTCCTCTGAGTTGCGAGATCGTCCCCAAGCAAGTGGTGTGTGGCAGCGACGGTCTGGACTACCTAAACGAATGTGAACTCAACATGAAAGCTTGCGCCACCCAGAAGAACCTCCGCGTGCATCACCCGGGCCACTGCGGTGAGTCTTTATAGAGTCATTATTGTTTCATTATCTGTCATTATCACTTTGCATTTCTGTTGCTTACCGTCATTACATCGCGACTTATTTCAAAGTGACGGAAGTGTGGTTGGCTGTTTTTTCTTCTGAATGTAATTGCGGCTCTGCTAAATTTTGAATGCCTGTCTTGTTAACGAATTTTGCGGATGAATTTGAAATAAAAAAAGCTGAAATTCAACAGATCAATTATTCTGCATAGAGCTCCTGGCCCACTGTCTTGACGTGCTAACTGTCTGGATTTCTGAGTTCTGCTGCTTCTTTGATTAAATCCTGAGTGTTTCATGTTTGGCGGGGAGTTTGAGTCATAGGCACAGAGTGCTGTTCATGAAAAGCCCCCTGCCCACCCTGGACTGCCTAATGACATTTCCCTTCCACGCTGCCTGATGAGCTGTCAGGTTCTTTTCTCAGCTTATCCTGCCCCCTCCGACATTTAAGAGGGGCTTTTTTGATCTCTTATATTCGGCTGTATCCGTGATAAAGACGAGACACATTCTCATTTTTATAAAATTCTGTAAAGCACCCTTCACACTGGCTAGAGTTGCAGAAAGTCTGGCTTTATTAATCTTCCAGTCGTTTCGGTGTTTACCGACTTATCTCCCTGAACTCTCAAAGGGCTGATTGTTAGACATTTTCAATTTTCATGGATCCATTGTTTCCCTATTGCATAAAGAAGATCAAACACTCCCTTTTATTTAACCTTGTCTTTTTCAATAGATACAACAGTTTTATCTTGTTAAATATGCAACACAGTGAGATGATCCATCACCTCTCCTTTTTGGAGAGTCCCAGGCCGAGTTGATGAAACGTTTTATTTTTTTGTGTGCAGAATTTCAATGCAAATCCTGTGTCTTAATTACAAACCAGTTTAGCCAAAGTATTTACAGTAAAGTAAGTTATTATAGTTCAATTCAATAAGGATATTTTGCTAATGCTTTTGAGACGACCTGGTGTTAAAACAACGCAGGCCGCAAGTTTGTCTGTTTATTCTTAGTGATTTCCCCAAACTTTCTGAAAGCTTTTTGTCTGGTGTGAGGTGTCTGACATTGCGGCGTTTTTTGCGGCAGGGAGAGGCAAATAGACTCAGGGGGAAGTCGACTCTTATAAATGATGTCTCCCTGTGAGGCAGGGCAGGATGAATGCTCCGGGTCCCAGTGGACGTGTGGAGTGTGTCTCTTACTTAAAACTCTTGGGAGCACAATGCACCAGCGAGTGCAGCCAGTGACTCTAAATCTATCCTAGGTACACTATCATAGAGATCTCTCTCTGATTCAGTCATGCACATACTGTTAGTTGACAATGCTAATGGGAAGTTGACAAGTGATTTGACATGTGGTACAACATCTACTACTGTTTAAAATGTAAATGTAAAACAGCATTTAGCGGTTTCTTTTATGTTTCTGTTTATTTTCATTTGTTTAAAATTTGAAATTTAGCAGCATCTACCGGTGAGGTTACAAATAGCAACCAACAGCTCACTCCACTGCTCACCCCTTTCTTTCGAAGCACTACTGTGGCTGACACAGGACAAACATGTTGTCAGGTTTTCGCTTCTTTGTCGAAGGAGATAACATATTTACAAAACACGTTCTGTAGAGCAGTTTGTTTAGGGATACTGTAGTGGTGAATTCCATGTAAGGGGACCCACGGTGTATGTACATAGAAATTCTAAGGTATTAAAAACATAACGCTTCATTATGTAATGTCATTTTGTGTTACTTTTCATATCAAGTGTTGACAGCCTTATAGATTAAAATATTATTCACATCAACTTTTACATTTTACTTTTAGCATTTTACACATAAAATAAAGCATGTTTTAGTCCCTTTGGCTGTTTCCTGTATGGGGCCTCATGGCTATGGCTAACTATTTTAGATGAGCACAGCCAATAATAAAACAACAAAACAAATGCATACGGTTGTACAGCAGGAACATGTGGCACAGCTATTTCAAGGCACACTCACGCACATTTTTAGCCAGCTCTGTCCACACGTTTTCCCCCACAAACCAGTTTTCCTCCAGCACATGCATTAAGGTCTTGGCCAGAGACTGTTGGGCACACACAGATACAGGGGTTACACTAATGGAGGGTCTCATACACACTCTCGGATGGAGCAGGGCTCAGTTTGGCTAATTACAGACGCCCCTGCATGGCACTGTTAGACAACCATACACACAATTCTGGCTGTAGCCGGCCTCTTAATGGGAGCTAATGGTTTCTCCAGTGGTAATGGCTGGCTTGCGGGGCGAGATGCTGTTGGAGTCACTGCCCGCATTGTGCTGGACCCTTTTGGTCGGGTTCCATATTCTTCCCCTGCGAGAGCCATCCTGTTATTGTGTTAGTATATCCCTGACCTGGCATCAACACTTTCTGTCAGCCAGGCTGTGCATTACTGCTGGGTCCTCTGCGCTTTTATGTCCAGGCCTGTCTCTTTGTTTTTAATTCAGAGCCTTAGAATTATTGAGCTCGGTGTGTGTGTGTTTGATTTTTATGATGTCTTTCTATCTCTGTTGCTTTGTCTTCATTTCCCGCTTATTTTGTTCCCTGCTCCTTTCTCTCTTTATACACTTGTGTTTCTTCCTCTCCTCTTGGTCTTTGTTTTGTTTATGTGTTTTGTCTTTACGCTCGTCTTTCTTGTCTAATTTCCTCTGTCCGCTCTCACCGCCTCTCGTCTTTTGCTTTCTCTCCGTGCGCTTCTTTCTCTTCTGTGATTGCGTGACTTGCTCGCAGCTTGGCATTGTCTTAGCGCGACACCGACTGATAAGTCCTTTGTGTCGTTTTGTTTCGAAAAAGTGTGGAGGCAGGGGAAACTGTCACACTTATTTCTAAAGCCATCATGGCATTTGTATTACAATTATGTGCGATATTGCCAGGGCCGGGCCCCGAAGCCCCCCGGGGGCCCTGTAGACCCATCAGCTCTCACCCACACATCACTCCTCTCCCATCAGCTGTCACCCTTATCTTTTCATACTTCACTAGTGCTGCTCAATAAATGACATGCTTTTGACAACAGCTCCATCAATGGTAGCTTGAAGATGCTTTCAGAAGAGGAGAACATCCTACTAAGAAAATTAAAAGTTTGTAAAAGCTGTTCCTAATAGAAATGTAAGATGAGAGCTGTGGTTTCAAAGTTACCATAATACCAAAAACAACTATTGGTTTAAACAGATTTTTTTCTTTTGGCAAAAAGATAGCAAAAGACATTGAGTTCAAAATGAATGTGATAGAAGATTATATAAAAATAAGAAGTTGTCTTTATCAAATATAGCAAAAATCATACAGCCAATGGAAATGTGTGGTTTAAACTGTACAACATAAATTGTAATTATTAACATTTGCTTTTATTTTATCCCAGACCCTTGCAGTAACAACCCCAACAGCGGGAGCGTGGCCTGTCGTGTAGACCCCAAGACCTACAAGCCGTTCACCTTTGCCCCGGCCGAGTCCTGCCCGCCCGAAAGCACGCCCATCTGCGCCAGCGACGGTCAGACCTACAAGAGCGAATGCCACATGGATAAGACGGCCAAGCAGAACAACCTAAAGCTCAAGAAGGTCTCCTCAGGCAGGTGCAAAGGGGAAGGTGAGTTTCACTCAAAACAGGGATGGCACCGGCTCCTGGGAGCTCGTGCTCGCGTCTGATAAAGGAGCCCTGCGGCCGCTTTTGATTTATTTTGTCACGGCTGTGGTGCGGAGGCTCTGGACAAATTAAGTCGGGTTAGCAGTACTGTCATGCTTGCACGATACCAATCTCCACAAATCCAATTTGCCTGTTGGCTCTGGCAGGTGTATTGTGGCAGGACTGTTTCTTCGCGGGTGATGAAAAGATCGTCCCTGCCTCGCTCCGAAGCCCTGTGGCAAAGCGCGGACAGAGTGCGTGTTTGGCTGTGATAGTGCGCGTACGGTGGCTTAATACGCGTGTGCGCGGGTGCCGTTCGGGCCTTGAGCGATTACGGCGGTGTTTGTGGTCCCAGCACAGAGCAACTGTGTGTGCGTCTGCGCGTTTGTGTGTGGGTGTGTGGGTGTAACTCGAGACGTGGTAGCAGCTGTCTCAAATGAATATCCTACAGTGTGAGATTTCCAGATTTGCTTCTAGCATGTGTTCAGGATACAGTAAATCAGTATAAAAAGTATAACTCCTCCCATTGAAGGACTGCGTTGTGTGTGTTGCATGTTTATTTGGGTAGTTTTAGACACATTCACTTTCACTAGTTACAGAATGCAGCTTTAAATAAAATCTTAAAGGGACAGTCCACCAAAAATGAAAATTCAGTCATCATGTAGGCTACTTACTCACGAATCTTTTTGTTCTAATAAACACAAATGAAGATATTCGTAAAAATGTCAGTAACCAAACAGATCTCATCCCCCGTTTACTGCCATAGTAGGGAAAATAAATACAATGAGATTCAATGGGGGATCTGTTTGGTTACTGACATTTTTACAAATATCTTCCTTTGTGTTGATCAGAACAAAGACATATATAAAGGTTTGGAACAATCGGAGAGTAAGTAAATGATTTTCATTTTGGGTGTACTGTCCCTTTATGTTCATGTGGCTTTCTTCCAACTTCCTGTGAGACTGCTCACATCAGTATGTGTCACATCTTTGATAATGCAATCAAACGTAAATCAAGCTCAGATTGTACAATGACATAATGGCTCTCTTAATTTTCTCGAACAGATGAAAGGATGCTGTAATTACACGCCGCCACGGCCCGTCTGTGACAGCTTAACACAACTATGAGTGGAAAAAACACCCCAAATCAATCTGAATGGAATTAGATAATTGATTAAATAATCAGGGACGGTAATTAATTCAAAACCCCTGAGCGAGTCGATATCCCACGTCTGATCGAGCGAAGGAGAGAGAGACGTCTCCAGTCAGTGTCAATTAGCGTGAGGACAGTTGCTATCGTTCGGCACGTTGTTGACGCATGTATACGTGTGTTTCTGTTTCTCCAGGGGGGTGCCAGACTTGTAAGTTCAACGGAGTGTGTTTGCATGAAAACGGAGAGTTTCGATGTTCCTGCGACCCTATACAATGCGACGGCACGTACAGGCCGCTGTGTGGAAAGGACGGAAAGACGTACATCAACGACTGTGAGAGGAAACTTGAAGAGTGCCGGAAGAAGACGGACATTCCCGTTAAACAACAAGGGCCTTGTGGTGAGTGTGGAAGTATGGAGAATTCTGGGATTGTTGTTCTCCACCGTACAGATGTTTCGGTTTCTGAAGTGTGTCTCTGGAATTCTGTGTGATCGACTGTGTTGGGGAGAACAATTCTTCATTTTTTTCCAGGAATAATAAAGGTTTTTAATGTGACATTTGCACATGCAGCTTCAAAAGTAGCTTTAGAAATCATGATTCAGTTTAGTATAATGAACTATTTGTTTGGACAGATAACATATAAAATAAATAAAAATGTATTATTATTTGTTGTTAATAAACATTTGCTTTTAATAAAGCAATTAAAATTTTTAGAAAATTTCACATTTTTATTTCATTTGTTATCGGTATGCTATTAAATATAATTGTATTTTATACGAAAGAAAATTATATTTTTATTATTAATAATAGATACAATTTTATTTTTATTAAAACTACATTTAATAAAATGTAGCTAACTATTCACACTTAGTTTGTCTATAGAATACTTTCAGTTGTAAGTAGCTTGACAACCGACAGTTTTCCCCAACATTGGTAAGCAAATGCAGCTATCGTTTAATTGGAAATGTATGTCTGGTGTCTGTTCTGCTTGTTTATGCGTGTTTGACTGTGTCCTGCCGGGAAACGCTTGTGGAAGGTGCTCATTCTCCTTCATCGTCATGGCGCTTTCATTCTGCCATCAGCTCCGATGACACATGAAACACTGACTTCATGTTTCATTCATATCCTCATCCCTCCACTGCCTCCAGTTCTCCACGCCAGCCCTTCCATGTTCAACTGTCTGGTCATTTTCCCCCTCTGTCCTTCCTCCCTTTTATCTGTCTTTAAACCGTGTTTTTTCTGTTCCAGTGTGTCTCTCTGTCTGTCTTTGTCCGTGTGACGTCTGCTCAGGGCTGCTGTCGGACACACCACCCGTTGAGAGCGGGGAAGAGTTCAACCTCTGACCTTTCTTGTTGGGATTCTGTAGGTCTCCTTCAGGTGGCCCTCAATGGGCTGGTCTTCTTTCTATCTTTACTCTCTCTATTTCTGTGGGCCCTCCCTCCAGCTCTAGACTTCACGGTGCTATTGTCACTTACAGTGGAAGTGAGGTTTTATTTTTAAGTTCCGTTTTCCCCCTGATGCGGTATTTTATGAACCCTGTTGTTAGCTTAGCACATGCTTGCATGGATGTATGCATGCAGCCTTGCTTGGTAGGTGCTGCCAACCTAGTATAGTATATGTGAACCCTATATCTCTCCAGAAGACTGGAGAAGGGAGGACAAATCATAAATATGTTTATACAGGAGTTCAAGTGTCTGATGGAACAGGTGGCATTATACCAGGTAACAGTGCTAGGATTTGGTATAATGAACCCCATTGACTTCCATTGTATGGGTTCAAAACCACAAGGACATTTTTCAAAATATCTTCTTTTGTGTTCCACTTAAGTTAGAGTCATATAAAAGTTTTAAACAACAAGAGAGTGAATAAATGATGACAGGATTTTTATTTTTGGGTGAAGTATCTCTTTAATTATAAGTTATAACTTGCATAACCAAAGTATTTTAAACTCAAAGTAAACTTTGAGTCTTAATTTCCTCTCCGAACCAAAAATGCATACTTAAAAATTCTCAAGGCATGTACAAGGCTTGAAAGGGAAAAAACAGGTTCTGGACAGCATGTTAATTATGGGCAGATGAAGTTAATCCAGGGCTGTTTTGGCAGGGATCAGAATTCCAACACATTTTAATGGTACAGAAATATCTCTGTTTTATTCCCAATGCTATGTGTGTCCTACTCCCTGGCAGCACATATGAGGTAACTAAGATGCGTCTCTCCTTTCCCCTCCTTCTCACTTTCTTTCTTCTCTCTTCACTATGAGCCTCCGTGACTCATTAGGATTGTTTTCTAGTCTTCAGCGAAAGATGCATAAATTAACATGTAAAGAGGCATAGAGCTTCTGTCGTCTGCTTTATTTCATTATTTCTGACAAAGTAAATGTTTTGGTCCTCTCAGGCTTTCGCTGGTAGCAAGTTACAATATGTTTTTTTAAACATTTATTTATATTTGCATATTCTGCAAACAGAACATTAATTAAACATCAAAAGCCCGGTGGCGGACCTGAGTCAGGCCGGCTGCCTTTCATGCAAGGGAAGATATTGAGTTTTGATGAACAAAGTGTTGCGCTTTGGACACCTGGATTTAGTTTGATGTTTAATGCAGAAAGTTGAGCTTTGTCTTTTTTGCTTCTGTCACCTCTCTTGTGCTCGCTCTTTCTTTTTAGCTTTTCACTAAGTGCAGACAGGACGCAACGGACAGCTTTATGGTCCTGTGGTAGACATTCATTTGTGACAAAGCGCAGTGGGAAACGTTTAAATGGACCTCTCGGCACGCGTGAATCAATAGTGTGTGCGCACGTGCGGGTTTGAGCACTTTGAAGCAGCGGCCATGTCAGTATGATCCGCCAACATGGTCTCATCCGCTACCTGTTGTCCTCGGAGAGAAATACAGCCGGGTCGCTGTGTTACACAGACGCAATTCGTTCCGAAATGAAAGAAGTGTCTGATGCCGAGAAAGGTCAACGTGAGCCGCAGCGTATGAGGAAATGAGAAAAACTTGGTAGATGTAGATATATTGAGAACAAAAGACCAAAGATACGCATGGCAAGATTGTGTCCTGTTGATGGAACATTAGAACAGGCTGGTTATATAGAGTTCAGGCTCTGTTAATGTCAGTTTCTCAGGTTGTTATTTGGATATGTGAGGCAGCAGATGAATCTAAGCACCTTGTGTCAAGAGAAGCAGTGGTGGATGTGTGAAAGACAGGCATGAGAAGAAGAGAAATGGTGTATGGTCAGAGCTCCTCCCCCTTTATGTTCCCTGACGGTATAGCAGGGCCATCTTATATGAGCTCAAGGATGTCATCTCCATCACGAACAGAGACAGTTCTAGAAACATCCTGTCAGAGATGTTCTCAATGTTCAGCCTGGCTTCTCATATAGACCTTGCTTTTTTTCTTGAACACACTACGATTTTATTTTTAGTCTTGGTTATTGAATAGATTATAGGGGATACAGGGATATCAAAATTTCATATTTAAATTCATTTAAAAGTCTGTGAAAATTACACAATGAGGAATGGAAATGGGCAATTCCATTCAAATGTCAACCTTAAGATGAATAAAATCAAATTCGATTTATTCTTTACAAACATGTACTGTGTCATATGAGAATACAGTACCTTGAAGCTTTTTAGCACTTTGCCGTGAACCAGACATTCATGTAAAGATGGAACTGAGCAAATAGTCAACACTCAGGTACACAAAAGCCCAACGAATTAACAGAATGTTTTACATTCCTCACGGCGTCATTTTCATTCGCATCAAATTAAAAACAGCGTCTGCTTTGACTGAATCCTTTGAAACCTTGACTGATGAGCTTTGTGCATTATCGCCGCTCAGTCTTGTTCAATGTAATTTCAGAACTCTATAACTCAGTGGGTGTGCCGGCCGTAATGGACTCCTAATGATAAGCAAAGAGAGCAGTCTGTTTCTCTAGGCAGCGCAAGATGGATCCGGCAAATGAAGCTGACCTAAATACACAGCTGTCATTATAGTCCGGAGGATGTTTCGTAGCATGCTTTGAGAGAACATAAGAACACATCTGACTATCTGACTCTCTCTTTTTTTTCACGGCAGTAGCTCATAAAGACTAACAATGGGCGCAGACTAGCTCGCAATGTCATTGAGCGAGAGCTCGGTGAAAAGAGGTGCCTGGGAATCGGGCGCCCCAGGTGACAAGGCGCTCTGATTAATATTTATCATTTGCATATTTATTTGATTAGCATCTCACGCTGAAAACGGCACAAACTTGGATTTTTTTCGCTCTGGAAAAAAGAAACAATAACAAGTTAAGCACCCATTGAACTTTGGAGGGCCCAGAGAGATGTGTGTAATGAATCCAATTAGACGTGTGGATTGAAGAGCCGGGGTAGCGTGATTATAATTGCTGTGAACCTTTGCACTGCGCTGTGTGGGGAGAGGTTGAATCTGGGTCACTGTTGTTAGTTGGAAAGCTTGGCTTCTGTGTTTGTGTTTGGAGGCTCTTTCTAAAGCATGTTTCTGTAATGCACATCTGCCTTCCCCCTCCATTCCCTCATCTTCCTCTGCTTGCCTTTTTTTGAGTGTTATGCGCAATGCCTCCCATCTGCTGAAACGAATCTATGGATCCATCTCAGACTCAGTTTTCTGCTTTTAAGCTTGCATTGTATGTTTGTTTTGTTCTCCCTACCCTGCTGAAAAACTGGAAAATGGATTTAAAGGGATAGTTCGCCCAAGAAAAAAAACGTTCTGCAGAACACAAAAGAAGATAATTTGAAGAATGTTGGTAACCAAACAATGGCAGTACCTGTTTACTTTTTTTGCATGGACACAAAACCAATGCAAGTCAATCGGTACTGCCACTGTTTAGGTAAATGATGAAATAATGAAATCATATTCATTTCAGCTTGAACTATGACTTTAAGAAAGTAGCAGGTAGACTAACTAAACCACTTGCCAGACTGGGACATCTGTTAATCCAGCTGTAGACCAGAAAGACCGTCCTGGGCTGGATTAAGGTGTTTATTTTTCAGTAGGGATATATCTTTCCTCCTCTTTTCTTTCACACTTGTTATCCGCTGTTCTTGCTTTCCGCCTGTCCGGTTTCACGATGTCTTGCCTCATCCATGTCCTCCCTTGTGATGCAGAGAAAGCGACAGAATTAGTTCTTTGGTTCAATTTTTAATGCGTGGGGGAAAAGAAAGTTTCAGCGCCCTTGAAGCCATTGTTGGCGATAAGCGCAGAAAGCAAACACTGCCTCTGGGGGGATTTACGCTTGTGTCATGCTAATATTTCCTTCTCTCCATTTTCTTCACACCTTCTCCTACACGCTAATAAATGTTTCCCCCTCAAGCTGAAAGGGAATGTAGGAAAGGCAAGGAAAAAGTGAACCGAGGGGGAGTCACAGCTTCAGCCATCTCTGATATGCAGAGACACAGGAAGTGAGACACGCACAGCTTGCTGGAACTCACAAACTCCTCTCGTATTGGCAAGATGTGAGGGAGCGAATAGATAGAGAAGCCGCTGTTTTCTCACGCTCGTGTGAACATTCGTATCACGATTCTCACATGCACCGTAATCCTGATATGAGACTTAAAGCCTAGCAGATCTCCATATGCATGTGCTACGGCAGTTCGCCTGAATAATTCTCAGCGTTTACAGTCATACACGCCGTGCTAAACTTGCTAGTGTTTCTGCAGATGTGTCAGAGCTGATGGTATTCCACCTAAGGGGCTTACAGAGACTCCTGTAGTAGGTGCTGGTTGTTTTTTTTGCGCTTTTACATCCTTGTAAACCAAGTTAAAGGAATACTTAACCCCAAAAATACAAAAAATGTCTTCACCCTCAGTCTTTCAAATCTGTATGACATTCTTCCATTTGGTCCACACAACAGGGTTGCCATGTTTGCATTTCTTCCTTGGTTTAGGCTACTTTAAAATTATTTCTGCAAGTTAGGCATAACAGTGACCATAAAATGTCGCTGCTGTCTTTCTGAAAACTTGTATCTCCATATTTTTTGTGATTTTTTAAATCATTATTATTAGTCACCCTTTATGTTTGTCCCTGATTTTTGCAAATATCTAACCATGAAAGTACTTGTTTACATTGACAACACAGTATTTAATCATTTAAAAAAGTACAGTGGGTTTTTTTCTGAACATTTTCAGAAGGTTTCAGAAGGACAGCAACAATAAGCATTTTAGTTCTAGAAGGTATAATTTAAGTTTTTGGTTATGGAAGGCACATTTGAAGTATTTTGTTATATGAGGAAATACATTTTGGTTTTGGTTTTGGAAGGCATATTTTAAATGTTGGTTATATGAGGGAATATTTTGAGTTTTTGGTTATAGGAGACGTGTTTTGAGTTTTTGGCAGCAGTCGTTTGACTAGTTTTGGGCTAGTTTTGACTGGCCATTGGCTGATTTTGATACACAGATTTGGCAATCCAGCTATGAAGGTGACTATAATTTCCATATAAAGCATAAATGCAGTCTCACACGTATGCATTATGTTTAATAAAATGAAGTCATGAGTTTGGAATGACATCAGGGTGAATAAGCAATGACAGAGTTTTTATTTTAGGGTCAACTCTTCTTTGTTCACTTTAAATATCACACTGATGGTGAGAATGGGTGTGTCCACCGAGTGGGTGGGGTGTCAAGCACATTGGCCTGCCATCAAAAAAAAAAGCCTTTGTATGCCTTTTGTGTTAATAGTCCTTAACACTGCGTTTCAGTGGCAATAGTAATTAAAAGGTACAAGAACAAATGTAATATGAATGTGCAGCGTGACTGTTGAGCTGGGGGCGGGCCAGAGCGGGGCTATTATATAACACCTCAGAGAAGCTCCAAATGTGGCGGAAGGGGCCTATAGAGTGCGACACCCTTGGCCCACAATTCCTGATCACAGCAATTACTCAGCTCTTCCAAGCCCTGCTATTTCCTCACACCTTCTCATTATCAGGCCCGCTTTTCCACTCGTGCCCGCTCACATTTTCGCGTGGGCTCCTAATTAATGTACTCTGCCGCTTTTCAACGTCTATTTCTTTTTACTTACACAGCCCGTCTCTCGTAGCTTTACTTTTCATTACGTACGCGAACCTCGAAAAACTTCAAATGTGCCAATTGTGTGTGCATCTCATCCCAGTGGCAGTCCCAAAGAGACATATGGCTGTCATCCAGCTTACAGCTGGAGTCCTTGAAGACTGGCGCAGTAGCACAGGCCTCGGGGATGGCAGCCCACTATTTCAAAGAGGCTCTGCCACTCTGAGAATAGGACTCATTTTTTATTGAGAGAATATGCAAGCCATCTCACTATACCAAAGCCAGGCGGCTGAAAGTTTTTTTTTTTTACAAAATATGTAATCGTAGTTGCATGCAACGTTATTTTTCCGAAAACTTTCTTGCGCTCCTTAACTTATTAAATCTGCTCGAATTCCACCAATCCCCAGAGATGAAAAACATAAAATAAGAGAGCGTAAGAAAGGGAGAACGTATAAGCGGCGGTTTTCTTTTCCGTTTTCCGTCTTTTTTTAGGGTGAAAAAGTCTTTCATCTTTTTAAGGAAACAAGGCATTATCGGAGGCTGCAGTTGGGTTTTAGGAGCCGTGCCATGAGAAACGGGTCACTGCACCATACTGAAGGCCAAAAGGGCTTTACTGATGAGCCTGATCTCATCGTCTTCCAGCTCGGCGCTTAGAACGCGCAGATGGAGAGGTGTTGAGAGAAGAGATCTGGAGGAAAAGCCCGCTTTCAAGGCCTGCAAAATTAGGCAGAGATCCACTGTTTACACGCTTACGTGCCAGTTCGGGGCGTATTTTAAGCTCTCCTTCTCAGCAGAGAAATCAATAGCCCTGTTCCAGCGGAAACATTCCCTTAGAAGAGTTTCGACTGTAGGACACTTTTAGATCAGCAGAGGAACACAGTCGTGATGGTAACCTGCTTACTTCCCACTTGTGGTTTTATTTTGTTGGCACTTTGAGTGGGTACATGTGTGAGTTTAGAAAGAATATGTGTGTGGCGCTACTTGATTCATGTCATGAAAAACATGCTTGGCAGCACGAAACGCGTCTTTTGATGCGTGCTGAGCTTGATATGGGTTTGATATGCTCTCCTTCTTCTCCCAGGCTGCAGCTTTCAGATGTGAGGTGGGATTTAATGGAGTTGCCAGGAAGGGGTTAGAGAGGGTTTGCGTTCCAATCTTCCACCGTCCCAAGCCATTGACTAAATCTCAGAGTCTGTGACCGTATGAGAGTTTGCTAGACAGATCCTAGTTTTGTGCGTCATACTGGAAATAGACGATTGCAATAAATCTCTATCTCTACATAGACAGCATGTTAACAATCGTGCTCGTGACTCATTTGGAACGCAAGTTTTTTTGCTAATGATAATTTGCACGTTTTATTACCATAAAGAATAATTGGTAGCATGTGCTTTGTAAATTTAGACGCCCTAGGCAGCAGGTTTTAGAACAAATCACCAAAGCATATCTCTTCTCCTTTCTAACCATGACTTCTAACCATGACAGTAATTTGTTCTCCTGTTTTATTTTGTGCTTTTTTGTCCCATCATATTGGAAAAGATAGTTATTTTGATTCATCTGAAGACAACGAGACGCCTGTTTGTGTGCGATATTAAATGTATCAGCGCGCCTGTAATATTCTTTGAGCACGATGGCATCTAATCCAGGAATAATTACTGCCGTGACAGCACCATAGGAAGCGCAGGTAGGGGTTCCCTTAAAATAACACAGAGGAGGAGGGATGCCACACACACTTGTCTAATTCATATGTACACATGTACCAAGGCAAGCAAACAAGCAAACAAACAGACAAACAAGCATCACCTACACACTAGGCCACACAAACCAACATGCACCTGCAAACATTTCCCATCACCCTGTCATTTTTACCTCTCTCACAGTACTGAGTACTGACGCTCTGCCCTTTATGTTGACATGTCTTTAATCTTAGCGAAAGTGCAAACACATCACATTTAATCTTCTAGCCTTTCTCCACACCAGGACCTAAACCCAAAGCATACAAATGTGCGGTGCTTTGTTTATTTTAATTTAAAGGAATAGCGCACCCGGAAATTCTGTCAACATTTACACTCCCATGTTGTTCATTCAAACCCATGTGATTTTTTACTTATATAGACTGCAAAAAAGATGCTAGATGGGATGTTTATGCTTCAAGCCTGAATACTGACAGATTAATAGAAGAAGTCTACGTTCCTCACACAAGGAACAAGCACTTTTGCAGAAAATCTTTATTCACTGGGCGAGATCTTAAAGGGATAGAGAAATTCTGTCATGAATTATTCTCTCTCTTGTTGTTCCAAATCTGTATACATTTCTTTGTTGTGATGGACTCAGAGAAGGATATTTGGATGAATGCTTGGACCGCGTTGACTACCATACATGGTAAAAAATCTTATTTTGTGTTCAACAGAACAAAAAAAATATATAAAGTAATTTTTCGTACTATGGGGTCCTGTTTGGTTATAAGCATTCTTCCAAATATCTTTCTCTGTGTTCATCTGAACAAAGACATATTAAACAATGGGGGTGAGTAAATAATGCCAGAATTTTTATTTTGGGGTGAACTGTCTCTTTAAATATCATCAATATGATACAGGGCAATAAAAAGAAGCAGCAACATTATTTGTCATTAACAAAAATCATATGGATTGAAAATTGACGTCTGTAAGATGTTTGCTAAAGATCTGGAAAACATCCATCTACTAGATGTCTATATGACATCTGACAGGAAACATCTCAGAGAATTATTGCAGATGAGCAAACAATTAAAAAATATTTCTGATGTAAACAGACATCAAATAGACGTTTCAGGGATTATTATATTTTTGGGGTGAGCTTTTCCTTTAACAATGTTTCCCCCAGAAACATGTACCCATCTTCTAAAAAATATTCAGATTGGGTAAAATAAAAAAGGCGTATCTTCTAAAAAATATTCAGATTGGGTAAAATAAAAAAGGCGTACTTGGAGATGAATGTTCTGCTCTAGAGGAAAGTGAGCTATGCTGGTACACTGCTGACCTACTTCCTCTCTCTCTCTCTCTCTCTCTCTCTCTCTCTCTCTCTCTCTCTCTCTCTCTCTCTCTCTCTCTCTCTCTCTCTCTCTCTCCTCTCTCTCTCTCTCTCTCTCTCTCTCTCTCTCTCTCTCTCTCTCTCTCTCTCTCTCTCTCTCTCTCTCTCTCTCTCTCTCTCTCTCTCTCTCTCTCTCTCTCTCTCTCTCTCTCTCTTTCTCTCTCTGTCTGTGTGAGCATCAGAAGCAGTCTTGTTCTTAGTCCCGTGTCCCCCAGCTCTCTGTCTGCTAACTGCAGCGGTTAATGAACTTACAGTGGAGCTGCCGTGGCACCGCTGAGAGTCCCAGCGACTTCCTCTCATGTTCATATTTCATATCTGCGCTGTAGCCCGGCGCACTGAATTATTAACTAGAGCACTCCCTTTTCTGCCGTGATGCTTTGTGTTTTACTTTGTGTCTGTCTCTCTTTTTTGCAGCTTGTGCGCCGTTGAGAGAGGTTCGGTAGCGATGCGTGAAATGAGATGTAGGTAGTTAGTGTTCTGATTGGACGGTCAAATGAGGCAGCGTGTTTGCAGCTACAAAGCGTGGAGCCCCACGCGGATGCTTATCTGTGCAGCAAGTGGTTCTTAGGACATTATCTCAGGCCATCAGGCATTATGGGTAGAGAAAAACATGAGAATGTTTCCAAAATGTTGCGTTTTGAGTCAGAAACTTGAGAGTGAATTTAGTTAAGTCACGTACGTGCAAAGTTAAATGTGGGGGATTCTTGATTCTTCTTGATTTCTGTGTTTTGTTTCTGTTCCATACAGATCCATACAGATCCTTTAAAGTCCCAGAATTACTGGGACATTTTTCATATTTATCTCCTGCAGTGTGTACTGTCCTGTATGTGTTAGGATTGTACCACATTTTCATACCAATTTAATGTTTTGATCCTCCCACCCAAACTCTTTCTACTTGTCCTCCCCTTTCCTTCTCTCCCAACTTTCTTTCATCTGTATGGTAACTCATGTCTCTGAACTTTTTGGAGCAGATCTTAACCTGGAGAGCCCCTGCCTGAAGAAGACCTGCGAGTTCGGAGCAGCATGCGTGGTGAAGAACGACGAGGCCGTGTGCGAGTGCTCGGACGCGTGTCTGCAGGACCAAGACCCTGTTTGCGGGAGCGACGGGCACACGTACAGCAGCTCATGCCAAATGAAGGCCATGGGGTGCGCCCTACAGAAACAAATACAGATACAGCACAAAGGACCATGTGGTGAGTACACACATTGATGCCACTCACTCCCTCATTGCTTTTCATCTCGTCCACCCCCTGCACTTAAGCACTCCAGCGATATTTTGAGAGAGGACTGTAATTTTCCTCCTCCGCGACCTTTTTTTGAAACGATGCACTTAAGTTAGAATTAAAGAGGGCAGCATCCTTCACGGTAATTGTTTGCATGACTCATGTTTTTTTTGTCTGCCTTTGTAAGCGCGCTCCAGATAAGTCTGCGAAGAGGCCCGCTCTCCCTCACGTATTTGTGTGTATTCCTCACAAAAGGCTTGTAAATCATTTTTTGTTGCCTGTCTTTTGTGTGTTCACTTGGGAGAGGAATATTAAGTGGACATTCTTGTGGATCTCAGCTAAACTTGCCTGTCGACTTAAGTTCAAAGAGCGCGGGTGAGGCTTTTGTGTTGACGTCTTAAAGAAGTGTGATGCGCTCGAAGCGGAGGATTCTGAGCGGGTGTGGATGGAGTCTTTGAAATGGATGCTGGGGGTCATTTGGTAGCGGTAGGATTCATCTCGGAAAAGAGAGCCGCAGGACACAGTTGCTCTTTATTACAGTGCCGCCCATCGTACGGTATATGTTGCCAGATAGTAAATGGCATATGATGCCGATATCGCTCTCCACAGAGGCTTCTGGAACATCAGCTTAACTACCCACAAAGCCACAGGAAATACGTTTGGGCGGGTCCGATTGGAAGCATTCGAGATGAAAGCTATAATATTACTTAAAGGCATAGTTCACCCAAAAATTAAAATTCTGTCATCATTTACTCACCATCATGTCATTTTAAACCTGTATGACGTTTGTTGCTCTGCAGAACACAAAAGAAGATATTTTGAAGAATGTTGGTAACCAAACAACACTAGACCTTATTGACCTCCATTGTATGGACACAAAACCACAGAGATATTTTTCAAAATATCTGTGTTCCACAGAAAAAAAAGAGTTCTATACAGGTTTGGACTGACATGAAGGTGAATAAATAATGACAGAATTTTTATTTTAGGGTGAACTATCTATCTATACATCCAGCTAGGTAGCTAGTCTTATTAGCTGGTTTAGATTGTTAATCAGCTGCAACATAAACCAATGAAATGTATTAAACCAAGAGCTGGTATGACCTGTTTTTTCCAGCTGGGAATACTTCATTTTTTAACCAACCATGTTTGTGCAGCATTAGTTTTATAGCACTTTAAACCTCTCGCAGGAGCAGGTGTCAATAGAACAGGGCAATAAAGACCGGCCCAAACATCTAATCATACGGAAGGAAGCGTTGTTCATTTAGAGCCGTATACACAGCCAAGCTCTCTGCCACAAGTGACTTCTATTTTTATCACCGTTAATTATCCGACCCGTTCAGACCACAGCTCTGCCTTACTCAGACCCCAGCTGTGTTTGTGTGGATTTGTTCTTGAACACTCACATGTGGGTCACCATTTCTAGTGACGTTCCCACGTGAGCATGCAATGCTACCGGCCACATTTCATTTTCTCTGCTTACAGGGGGGAACCATAAATGCCCTTATCTTTATAGTTCAGGTGCCGTCTGATAGAGATATGATTGACATTGTTTATTATTCAGATTTTTTTAGCACCTTTGAGTGGCGCCTGACCTTGTCGCGCAACGGCGGGGATGCGCTCCGTCGTAATGAAGCGCTTGATAACTGTCCCTTCGAGAGCCGATGCGTATACATTTATATGCAAGGAAATGAAAGAGTCAGCAGCAAACAAGCCATTTTTACTGGTGATTGAAATGTTAGCGGCCACAGTCGACAGTCGGGGGATATAGGTCACCTGCGTGACACTGAGCTGGCGGAAGAAGAAAAATCATCAGGCGGGGGAGAAAGTGAGAGGGCAGTAAATATAAACTTGCAGGAGATGGAGCAGACTATTAGAGCAGGTGCCCTTGCCCAAGCACCAATCGCTGGGGGATTTTTACGGCTATTCACAAAAAAGCGTTGCTGTGCATCCGACATTAAGAATGTGCTTTCTCTCGTGTAGCCAAAGAGAACATGTAACCGCTTATCTGTGAGAGAACTTCAGGGCAGAATGGGCAAATATACTGTCATGAATTACTCTCTCTAGCTGTTCCAAATCTGTATAAATGTCTTTGTTCTGATAAACACAGAGAAAGATATTTGGACGAATGTTTGTAACCAAACAGTTCTGGGACCCCATTGACTACCATAGTAGGAAAAATTACAATGGTAGTCAAAAGTGCCCCAGAACTTTTTGCTTTCCTACATTCTTCAAAATATCTTTCAATACATGAAAGAAAACAATATATATATTTATGTTTAAACAACGCAGTACTAATGTTTCATATTTATTTTAGGATCAGTTCAAAAATGAATATATGGTGCAATAAGCCAGATTTTTTTCTACAATTTAATGCCACTTAGTTTTTCACTTTGCTATCGGGTGACTTTAGCGTATGCTTAAGCAATGTTTTATTCGAAACAAATATTTTTTGCATCAACGCCTGCTTAGTCCACGAAGGCATAGACACAGGTTGCAACCAATAAGAAACACCTTTATCAAGACACAATCTGATAAAGGACGATACCTGCGCCCAGGAGAACATGATTTATTGCCCTGCATCAATGAAACGCTCTTAGAAGCCGCACGCTGCAACTGCTTGTAATAAGGCGGCCAAGCGTGCAAGCCCTCAGGCTGACCGAGCGAAGACGAGGTCACTTTATTAATGCGTAATAAACAGGTTGGTAGATGAGAGAGGAGAGATTTATGCATTAGGACCTCTCTCCATTAACAGTAAATCAGCTGTTGTTATTACCCCAGCACTAATTGAAAGTGATAGCAGTTGCTCTAATGCAATCCCGCAGGTGTAATTGTCATTGGCCGTGCTTCCTCCTTGCCTGTTGGAAGTACATTTTGTTGTACTGATTAATTGGGCTTTCAGAAATCATAGCGAGATATCTAATATACGACAGGAGAACCACAGCTGAACTGATGGGATGGGATGGGAAGGTGGCTGGGTGAGAAAATTCAGTCTAGTGGAATCGATGGTGGCTGACATCACTTAAAGGTGCTGTGTGTGATGTTTAGGAGGATCTATTGTCAGAAATTCAGAGGTGTATAAATACCTAATAAAGCGTTATGTTTTTATTATCTTAGAATTAGTTATTTTGATCTACATACACCGCGGGTCCCCTTACATGGAATTCACCGTGTTGTTTCTACAGCATCCATAAATGGACAAACTTTTCAACAGAGCGTATTTCGTAAATAAGTTGTCTCCTTCGGCAAAGAGGCGGAAACATGATGACATGTTTGTCCTGTGTCAGCCACCACAGTGCTTCGAAAGGGAGGGTGAGCGGTGGAGTGAGCCTTTGTTTGCAATTCACGACCTCACCACTTTTTTATGGAAAAATTTTGTAATACACACACACATATTTATCATTATTGCCATTTTTTATAAAACATTATGGGACAGTATTAAAGCTGTGAATTGAATTTTTGAATAGCTCTTCAGGATACCCAACACCAGTGTAAAGCATGTAAACACATCAGCGTCTCTCTCATATGTACATGACGATTACAAAAAGATGCTTTAGCCTAGAATTTTTCGAGAGATTTGAGAAAAGCGGATGGGCAGCTGAGGCTGATGGTGCAAATCTGCATCCTGAATCTCACTGACGTCACGCTTTCTTTTCAGCGGACGAGTCCTGCACCAACTGCTCATTTGGCGCGATCTGCGACACTCAGACTGGCCGCTGCGTTTGCCCCAAAGGCTGTTTGGAGACGCGACAGCCGGTGTGCGGCAGTGACGGGGTGACGTATGACAACGAATGCAAGCTGAACGTGAAAGCCTGCACTAATCAACTGGATCTGAAAGTGGTGGCCTACGGAGAATGCAGTGAGTACACCAAATGCCAGCCAGACGGGGTTGTGCGCCATACAGAATTGGATTGAGATTGCCTTTTACATTCTAATTCATTTTCTTAATTTGAATTCAATTTGAAGTGAGGTAGCAAACAGGATGCAGAATTTGAATGGCTTTCCTATGGAAGGAAGTAAGGTTAACCCAATGATATTCATGCTGTTAAATGTGTGCTCTTTCTTTTTATATAATAATTGGATTTTTAATTAAAACTTATTTTGTAGACCATAATGGAAAAACACTTCACAGATCAACAGTTTACAGAACCATCCTAACGGAGCCAATAAACGTGAAACGTAAAAATGAATTTCAGTTTGAATTCTAAAACAGCATCCTGTTGCCAGTTCAATTCAAATTCCAACTCGTGAATTGAAAGGAAGCCAATTCTTAATTTCTGAAGTTTGTGCAACCCTGAAATCAGCCAAGCTATCATCTTCATACATGTTCATGCATTCACCAGTTTAAGTCAAGAAGTGATGCATGTAACCATGCAATTGGTCTTCTTGTCTGAACACAAGAAACTGTTTTAGCTCTCTTTCCAAATCATGTTATGCCCAGTTCATGGTTTCACCAGCAAAAGTGAATTCTGCAGTTCTTGTTGTTTACAAACCTATGTGAATGTGTTCAAAAGGAAGTCAATGTTTCTTGTGTCTTTCTGTTTGTATCTCAATGTTCCTGTCCTGTGATTTGTGTATGTGATCAGAATCCTGTGGCAGCACTGTGTGTAGCTGGGGTGCGCGGTGCGTGCAGAACAAGTGTGAATGTCATGAGTGTACAGGTCAGCCGGTTAAACCCGTGTGTGGCAGCGACGGCACCACCTACAACAATGACTGTGAGCTGCGTTTGGCTTCCTGCAAGAAACAGAGGAAGATAGATGTGGCCAAACCTGGCATATGTGATGAAGGTGAGCTCTCTAGCATTTAATGCCGCTTCTTAACAATGGAAATTATCCAATAAATTGAACATCCAGAAAGCATTCAGATACATAAATGCATTTGAATCGCCTTCATTAAAAACAATACAGTATATTTATTATATAGTACAAAGACATTCATGCGTTTTTAGGAGTGGTTTAATTGTCTAAACACGCTTTTGGGACATAAACACATGATATGAGATATGACAATTGGAGATCAGACGTTCCTGATATTTTTTCATTTGTGCACAGTTGCGTTACCGCTCAGGGCTAGCCGAGTTAATGCATTTGCTCAAAACAGTTTATTGCGGCCAATTTAACCTCCTTGCACTGACTGCACTTAGTGACCTGTCATACTGTATGTGGAGCATGAAACACAGCCATCAGTATGCGCCCTGCGTATTCTGTATTTTCTCTTTGTTGCTGTATTGTGATGATTTCATGTCTCGCTCATGTCATTCTCTGCAGCCTGTTGGCTACATTTTTCCGAATCACATTTTTCCTCCTCAAAGTCTAAACAGACTATTCTGTTCCGTTTTTGCTGTGGGGAAAGGGCCAGAGGGAACTGGGTCCAGTCAATAGATTCTGCCCAAAGGCCAATGGCTTGTGCTTTGTCAGTTTTATTTTCAGGCCAGTGTTATGACCCAACTGTATAGCGTTCGGCCCTGGGCCGCAGAATTTTTTAGAAGATTAATGATTGATTATTACTAGGTAAAAGTTTAGCTACTGCATTTTATTGCTAGCATGGGTGTAAAATAAAGCTCTGTTCCAAAACCTAGACATTTACTAGGTTAATGTAAACCAACTGTTGGGTTTGTCCATACTTTACCCAACCATGGGTAAATAATAATGTATTAAATAATGTTATATAGATTAGAGGTGGATTACAAATATTAAATAATGTTATATAGATTATAGGTAGATTATAGATATTAAATAATGATATATAGATTTATAGGTAGATTATATATATTAAATATTGTTATATAGATTAAAGGTAGATTATAGATATAAAAAAATTACATATAGATTATAGGTAGATTATAGATATTAAATAATGATAAATAGATTATAGGTAGATTATTAGATATTAAATAATGATATATAGATTATAGGTGGATTACAGATATTAAATAATGTTATGTAGATTATAGGTAGATTATAGATATTAAATAATGATATATAGATTTATAGGTAGATTATAGATATTAAATAATGATAAATAGATTATAGGTAGATTATAGATATTAAATAATGATATGTAGATTATAGATATTAAATAATGATAAATAGATTATAGGTAGATTATTAGATATTAAATAATGATATATAGATTAAAGGTAGATTATAGATATTAAATAATGATATATAGATTAAAGGTAGATTATAGATATTAAATAATGATATATAGATTAAAGGTAGATTACAGATATTAAATAATGATATATATAGATTAAAGGTAGATTATAGATATTAAATAATGATAAATAGATTATAGATTATAGATAGATTATAAGTAGATACATAATGATATGAACATTAGCTGGAAAAGTGTTTTATTTTGAGATTAAAAAACACAATTTATGGTACAGTTGCTGTTAGATTGAATATTTAGTCTGAATTTTGTGTTTTTTTATTGTGACCACAGCAAGCTCTTTTAAAGATATCAGTTTTATTTAAGATACAGTGGCACTTGGTATTGTATGACTGAAATAGCTGCCCGGAGAAGTTATAAATATGGGCACCAAGTGGGATGACTTCCCTTAAAGGGACTTTGGTTTGACATTCGCATGTTGCTGAGTTAGCAGTGTCATACTCTAACAAGCAGAAATATACACAGCATGCACAAATATTGGGTAAAATCATATTAAAAGTAACATTTCAATTACACTGAACTGCCATTTTGAATTGGTGTTGTGACTAAGCTCGACACAGTGAATTATGGGATTGCCTTCCTCACAAAGAATAAATGTGATGCTGCTATATAACTTGTGCACAGGAGGGAACCAAGAAGTCAGCGTTATTGTGTCTTCATCAGGAGAGCCCTTAAAATGCTACCTCTGTAGTCAGCTAGCTAGTTTCTGGACCATAGCAAGCAATAGTGTCCAAATGAAACATTTTCTTACTGGGTCTAAAGGGGAGGTGATTAATTCATTTATTTAGACTTGCCTTAAAAACGCATATTCATTAGTCATAAGAACAAAATGCCAACGCTCTCTCACTCTCTTATTCGAAGGTTATGAAAAATGAAAGTCTTCGCCATGTTTGGCCGTAGCAGTGAATTTATCACCTGTTTAATTTCACACTCTGCTAGTCTGAAGCAAGACTCATTGTAGACACTGACAAAGCGATAGAAGCCGAGCCGAGTATCACCTTGGGGCCGCGGCCCCTTTTTAATTGAGTGTACGTTTACTTAATAGGATTATGCATTAAAAAAAACCCGGAACAGACCCCAATACGGTTTAAAGCAACGGCTCGTGAGCTTGATCTCCGGCTGGAGGAGGATTTCAACAGGGGAGAGAGAGAGAGAGAGAGAGAGAGAGAGAGAGAGAGAGAGAGAGTGTGTGTGCAGTCATCCATTGCGCACAGGTATCTTCTCACAACGAACGTCCCTCAGCTCTGCGGGCCACCGGGATGCCCTATTGCTCTTTATATGTTGGCAGCGTTACGATTGCTTTACGACGTCTTTCACTAATTCCCAGGGTGACGAATTACAAATAAGCTACCAAAAAACAGCCAGCCAATCACAAAGGCCGAAAGATGTACGTGCGCCCGTAGTGTGAGATACAGAGGTCAACAACTTGTGATGAATGTGAATGTTGACTCTGGGGGAGAAATAAAAAAAGCTGTAGAGGATGCGCTCTAGTGTGTGTGCTGAACTGAAGTGTGACATTTAGAAGGTCTCGGTGTGTTTCCACCGGAGTTATGCATTCACAGTGAGGCATCCTGGCCACCTGCAACAAACTAGCAGTAAACTCTGAAGGTCACCGTCCTCTTCCGTCTGACATTTTTTCCGTCCTCTTCGAGTCATCTATCTCCGAAAACCCTCTCACCCCTTGATGGGCCATCTGTTTTTTTATCTGCCGAGTTATATGGTCTCTGTTTACCCTTTTTGCTTTCACTCAGCCCAGCTCTTTATTCCTTTAGCTCTTCATCTTAATGGAAACCAATGTCTAAATGGACCGTCGTAAGTACATGATTGAGTTAAAGAGAGGAGAAGGGACTTTGAGGACAGCTGATGCGTGCATCTTGGTGTTCGCTAATTGAAAGGCTGGCGTGCTGCACGGGTGGCGGTGACATCAAAGGACAGAAACTAATTAGCACCTCCTCCCCACCATCACCCGCATCCACACGCACTACAGGTTTTATTTATTCACCTTTTTACGCTGAGTTTATTTCTGCCGGCGCACGAACGGAACTGGAAATGCTAATGCGTTTCATCTCTTGCTTAGCTTGCACAATTGGGCATAGGTGGCCAAGAGAGTCTCGTGTATGGAAATGATTACCGGTTCTGCTCAGTGGTCAGGCTTGTGAGAGTTTGGAGGCATATTATTTACTAGATAATTTACAAATGGTAGTTCACTTAAAGATAGAAATTCTTTTATCATTTATTCTGATATTTTGAAGGAAGTTGCTAACCAAACAACACTGGCCCTCATTGACTTCCATTGTATGGCCACATTTCTCAAAATATACATGTTTTAAATGAAATGAGAGTGTGTGTCACTATGTGTTACGCTTTAAAGGGACAGTCCACCCAAAAATGAAATTCTGTCCTCGGTCACTCACCCTCAGGTTGTTCCAAATCTGTATACATTTATTTTTTCTGCTGAACACAAAGACAAATATTTCGAAGAATGTCAGTAACCAAACAGATATCATTCCCCATTGACTCTCATAGTACTTGTTTCCCCTACTATGGCAGTAAATGGGGGATGAGATCCGTTTGGTTACTGCCATTCTTACAAATATCTTCCTTTGTGTTTATCAGAACAAAGAAATGTATACAGGTTTGGAACAATCTGAGGGTGAGTAAATGAGGACAGAATTTTCATTTTTGGGTGGACTGTCCCTAATAATAACCATATGAAGAAACCTTTTAATAATCATTCAAAATGTTACATTATTTCCCCTTGGAGTCTCTTGGCTGATCTCAACAAGACTTTGCCCCAAGGCGTGAATTCGGCTCGGCTCACATTAAGCAAAATATCACATCTCTGCACATCACTTCTGAGGATGGCTAATGCTGTGAAGCAGAAAGCTGCTGTCTGGAGCGAGCTCACTTGCTCTCTGTATCAATGTGGCCAGGTCTTCAGGCTCCAGTACTTACATTGTTTTCAGGCTGGGGCTAATGAATTGAATGGCCTCCCCAAGTATCGACCCTGCAAGGGCTGTCAGTGCGGATTCTTGATAAGACGTATCGGGGCTGACCAACCCCTAGCAAACCTTTATGGTGACCAGCTCCATAATCTGCTTAAGATGATGTTTTAGGCTAAATGGCATTTCCACCTTTACACAATCGATTCACCCATCAGAGCACGCAGGGTTACCCTGCCCTCCTGTGTTTGTGAGTTTGTGTGTGATGTGGGAAAGAGCATCCGCTAGCGTTTGGTTGTGGGGTGTTTTGTAAAAATGCGTAGTACTTGATTGTTTTATGTTGATTAAAAAAATCTATATTTAAAAGGGATTGTGTTATTATTAAGAGCGCATTTTCAAAATAAGCCTTAAGGCCTGTTCACTTTAATAATGATTAAGATAACAGGGCAATTAAATGCAAATGTCAACCTTAAGATGAAAAACCTTTTACAAACAGTTTATACAATACCGATAGGTCAAATCCTACAAAGTATGTTGTCTCTCAACAATGTCATATCCATAACGCATTCGTCATATCCATAACGCATTCATTTTTCCCTCTTTTAAAATAGAAACCTTATGCATAGACTGATATTGTTCTCATGTCTGGATTCTATCATCGGGGGTTTAGTACACTTTAGACAGATGAATCAATATATTGGTAATAAATACATTATCTGAGAATTTACATTTCAAGCATTTTAAATGTGCAAGCCTTTTGATTGGCTGTCAATGTTTTATCATTAACTTACTGAAAAAGTGACATCAATGAAAGCATCATTTGTAGTTATTGTTAGTTGTGGTATAGGCAGCTATTCTATTAAATTAAATTTAGAGCCATTTGTAAATCATCATTGTTCTTATTCTTGGTGTGAACAGGACTTTTGTTTGTGCTTCTGCTATACTTCCTTTTTTGCTCTTAAATTCTGTAGCCTGTTGATATGTGTACTGTTTATGCCTTAGTTTTACTAAAGTGCTTTCTTGACTAGAGCTCTTTGACAGCTTTCATGAACAATAAGGAACTCTAATGCTTTGTTACAAAGAGTGGGTACTTTATATCTCCAGTGAGTCTGCTTTGTTGACTAATGAACTTTAATTCTAATTAAATAGGCAAGATAAGAGTGCGTTTAATGAGCCGACTCATCTGCAGAGAAACCCTCACCATTCCTCTGCAATAATCCCTAAAGTTTGGGACCTGGAGAGAATCAAAATCTGTCTTTTTAAGGTTTTATACAGCAGCACATCGAGAAACTGTCCCAGAACCTTAAAGTAAAGCTAATTGCATCCAATATAATGATGTGTAATTACTAACATCAGGAATCTTGGCTGTGAAACAGCTCCTCGCATTGATTTCTAGTGTTAGATAACAGATTGTCAGTTATTTCACTTTTAATCGAAGCGTAAGGGACAGTTTGCCGGTGGCGTGGTGGTGTCTCCTTTAATTTATTTTGTTATTCACTGGGTATTTCCATAGCTAGTCATTATCTTACGCTTCCAGCAGTGCCTTTGGTTCAATCTTCACACTTAAAGTGAAGAAAATCTCAATATTCACTGCCCTGTATGTGCTGAATGTCTAAATACTTTGCCAAGCGCTGTCCATTAATTCTTGGCAGCCGAGTTGAAAAAGACGCTTGAGTACCTTGCAATATTTTATATTATTAGAAGACAATGTGCTGCATACTGATATGCAAATATGGGTTTGTGTGTGGTCCCCAGTGGGCCTGTGTCTCATTTGTCTTTGCTCTTTAAAACTTCCAAAGTACTTATTCACTATGTGCAGATAGTAGTTGATGTAAATTTGTGACATTTGTGTATTTGTTTTAATAGATTGTGGTTCGGGTGGCTCAGGCTCGGGGTCCGAGACCTGCGAGCAGGATCGGTGTCGAAGGTACGGCGGATCGTGGGATGACGACACGGAGGATGATCGTTGCGTGTGTGACTTCATCTGTCAGTCTGTTCCGCGCAGTCCGGTATGAAAAACCTATGCAACTTCTGAATCCGCCACTTGTACACTGCCGAGGCCGACTTTGACTTAAGATGTGTACTTAACGTTGTTTAATCCATAAATCATGCTGTGTTAACCTTGGTGTAAATATTTGCAGGTGTGTGGCTCAGATGGGAACACATACGATAGCGAATGTGAGCTTAAGAAAGCCAGGTGCGAGAAGCAAATGGACCTTCTGCTCCAAAGCCAAGGCCCCTGTCCAGGTGAGACACGTCCCTATCTCACATTCACGTTTTCCTCAGCTAACACAGAACTTAGAGGGGTGGGTCTTTGTAAAACCATTGCAGCAGGATGCAGCTTTCCTTTGAGCTTTGAGGGTTTGTGTAGACCAGACCAAAAGGCTACCGCTAAGGGAGGAAGAGCGTAGCTATGTGATCAGAGCAGTGTGAGATTCCCCCAGGCTTCAAGGCGAGCTCGACTTCACTCTTCCTCACACACACACACACACACACACTCGTACGCTCGATTCTGGTCCTTTATCTAATTCTGAGTTTTCTGCTTCAGAGCCTCTTAGGCCCTCTAGCCAGGCTCAGTCATGCTGCTTCAGTGGCCGTGGAAAATAAATCTTTTTGGAGAACTTTTAACCGGTGCGGGGAGCTTTTGGCATCCGCTTCCCATTGGCTGAGCTTAGATCAATGGAAATCTCATCGGGTTTTGCATTTGATATGCACAGAGTCTCGCCTCACCCATTCTCCGACCTCATGCCTTTGAGAGCTGACGGGCCTCCAGAGCACTTTGCTGCTTTTTGCTAATTGGAAATTAGGTCTCGGTGACCTCTAGACATCCTTCTACAGAGTCTCCTTGTAGCGAAGATCAGAATGCTAAAAGTGGATTCTTGCCATTTTTTCTCATCTGACTAAGCAGAATGGGACGCCCAGAGATGTTTTAGCATATGTACTTATTCATTTTCTAAGCTGCAGAATTAGCTTTAATACATTTATCTATACAGATGCAGATTTTCATTTTTCGACAATATTGGTAATGTAATATTGACAAATAATGCCACGTTCCAAAAAGCATTTTTTTCGACAGCCACTTAGAAGTAACTGTGTATTGTGATGGAAAAATAATTATTTTTTTAATATTGCATTATAGTACAGTAGATATTTTATCAGTGTTATTTGGAGGGCTCTTAGAGGGATAGTTCACCCCAAAATAAAAATTCTGCCTTCATTTACTCACCCTCTTGTCAAACCTGTATGACTTTCTCTCATCTGCAGAACACAAAAGAAGATATTTTGAAGAATGTTGGTAACCGAACAACTGCAGTACCCATTCTACTGTATAGACACAAAACCAATGCAAGTCAATGGGTACCGCTGTTGTTCGGTTACCAACATTCTTCAAATGATCTTTTGTGTTCTGCAGACTAAAAGAAGGTCATACAGGTTTGAAATGACAAGAGAGTTAGTAAATGCGGGAATCCCGACCATTCGGATGAAGAGAACTGCTAATACATACTGCCTTCTCCAGATAACTATCACTAACAATGAAGGATAGTTTGATAAACCTCATTGGAGCTGATTGGCTGAGCCTCAGCCGCACCATTACCAGCACCTTGTTGTGTCGGGAAGGATTGTGACGCGGAACAAATGGGTGTGGAGGAAAGAAGGTGAAGATCCGCTACGAGAGGAGACAGGATCAAATTAGAAGCACCTTTGTCATAATGGGCTCAGAACGAAGAGATGTTTAATGAGGTGTGGACAAAACCCATCTCTGAAGTCACAAAGCGCTATCAGAGGCACGGCGACACATCACCATTATAGTCGAGGACGTGCGAGTTTACAACGGAGGCCCCCTGATTTATAACAGCCCAGCCCTCCTTTCCAATCTCAAAACCGCAAACGCCGCTCCTAAACCTACCGACTTCAACCCATTCAGCTCAATGGCCTAGAGAGCTGCAGAAAGTGTGAAATATCTGTGAAAAACTGAGATAAAGACTGACACACTTAAGATAAATAGGCACCTGCCATATGCCTTCCGGCTTAACATTACAGTTAAATACCGCAACAAACTTCCCGTATGTGAGCCGGGACGTCGGAATAGCGGAGGTGTAATTAGGTTACACAGCGAGTGGACCGGCACCGCCGTGTCCCAATTTACGTTCCTGTGCATTTGCGTTCGTAAACGCGGAGTCCATAAATCTCAGTTTGACACGGCGCCGCACGTGTAAAGTCGCTATCAGAGACAAGAACAAATGGAGAGAACAGACCCGGGAGGATAAGTCAAATGTCACCCATCAGACATTCTGCGAGGGGCCCGTTGTTTGTTTCCACGGCTGGTAATTTTATTCTTGATTTTCAATTGCTGTCTGGAATTGTAAATAGAATTGTTATCAGGCAACCAGATGCAGGCTCTCCCACCTCTGCTCCTTAAGCCTTTCTTATTGTGTTGTACTAAATTGCATTTCAGCTTGGATTGTTTAGTTTAATTTGTCTTAAAATATTACTTTAAATCTCACCATCTGTCTCTTTCTCCCGCCTCTGTTACTCCTCTCGTCTGTATCTTCTCTTCAGATATCGCAGCACCTCTTCCAGAACTCAGTGGCCCTCAGCACTGCAGCAAAACCACTTACGGATGTTGTGAAGACAACAAGACTGCCGCCCTGGGTGTCGGACTGGCAGGGTGTCCTAGTGCGTTGTTTTTATTTATTTTTATTAGTACATGTATTACATATTTTATAATATTGCACTTTTTCAGGTGTGTGTCAATGTAACCATTATGGCTCATACGGAGGCACCTGCGACCCCTCCACTGGCCAGTGCTCTTGTAAACCCGGCGTCGGCGGACTCAAGTGTGACCGCTGCGAACCTGGATTCTGGAACTTCCGAGGCATCGTGACGGAGAACATGAGCGGCTGCACCCGTACGTTTCTGTTAAATATGTTCCTCAATACTGAAATCCAAAGTGACAAATCCTTGTTCAACATCCACTAACCTTGCAACCTTTAAAGTGATTTCTGTCAAAACAAGCGTTTCGAATTAAGCCTCCGAGCCACTGAGACAAATGGGAACTCTGTGAATGTGCAACGTGGCTTGACCTATAAGTTCTGCCCACAGACCAACAACACGACGATCTGCGTGTGTTTGTGCAGCGCTACAAAGCCAAGGATAGGAAAAACAAGCATTGATTGAAACACTTTCTGCCCTGTGCCCGGGGTCCTCTGAGAATTAGCACATTCTGTAGCCTCATTCTTTCTCACCCCGGGGCTTCTTGACCCGGCACTGAACTCCACCAGACTGCGGTCACTGACACAGAGTTACTGCTATTTCTGTAGCCGTGGGCCCACAGAGTGGAACTGCTTTAGATTGCCTGTATGAATTTAGTGGATGTGTGGATGTTTTTGTTGGGGTGAAATTGAAGAGAAAGAGACAAGGAATCTAATCAAAACTGTTCAACCAGATAAGGCTGACACCCTGCTGTCTCTCTTGCTCTCTCCATCAGCGTGTAACTGTGATGGAGTGGGTTCGGTTCGTGACGACTGCGAGCAGATGTCAGGGTTGTGCTCCTGTAAGCCTGGAGTTAAGGGCATGAAGTGCAACGTGTGCCCCGACGGAAGCAAGATGGGTGCAAGTGGATGCGACAAAGGTAACTTTGGGATTTTAATTAGGACTGAATTCAGTTAGTCACTCCAGGAGTGCGTGTTTGATGTTGCCAGGTTGAGGTTTTATAAATTGTAATTAGGTCTGTTTTTATAATGTTGGGTAAGGCTTGAAATAAAATGAATATCCTCTTAATTAAAAATGTTCAGACAAAAATGACCTCTAGTGTTCTGACAGCGCCATCTATGAATTTTCACTAATCGAACCCTAGCATTATCTGTTCAGAATTGATCTTTTTAATTCTGTTAATAATGCTATTTTATTTATTTATTTCCAACCCAAAATGATAGGTTTTTGTAACCCATTGTTGGGTCAAATGTAAACATTTTCTGGCTTTATTTAACCCAATCGTTGGGTTTGTCCCTTCTTGACTCAACGTTGGGTTTAAAATAACCCAGCATTTTTATAGTGTGTTGACCTATAAAACAAGTTGATCAGATAACAGACTTGCATATCCTGACATCTAATAATTTTTTACATTATTAACCAGTGACTGCAAAACTATAGGTGTTAGTTCACCCCATGTGTGACTGCTATAATCGAATTAGATCAATGAATTTCAAATTTGAATCTTCAAATGCACAACAGGACTGACAGTGAAACAGTTCCCCACTGCGTTTAGCTTGGTGTGTAATATAAAGTGAAGGACTTAATGAACTCTACAATCCCAGAATAGCAGCGCTCATGCAGCGATTCTGCCGGATAAAAGCTGTCAAATGAAAGTGTGCAAGGGGAGGCCAGTCAGTCCTGCATTCCTGTAGTTCTGTGATGGGGAAGCTGGTCAACAGCTTTAAGTTTTGATGAAGTTTTTTTGATGACGTTTTATTAAATATAGATTAACAAAACAAAATAAATTCAACCCAAAATCAAAATATCCATCCTTTTAGTGAGTTATATAGGTTATGCGTTAACTAGAAAGATCAAAATATTCCACAGGACCTGAGGCACCCAAGTCCTGTGATGCACTGGTGTGCCACTTCGGGGCATCATGTTTAGAGGTGAATGGACAGGCTCACTGCGAATGCCCATCACCAGACTGTGATGAGAAAAATAAGACCAAGGTGAGCTTGTACAGATCTTTTGCAGTCTGCTACTACACTGTCAATGAACATTCCTAATAATGTTTAATGTGTGTGTTTGTGCACAGGTATGTGGTTCTGATGGGATCACCTATGCAGACCAGTGCCAGCTGCGAACCATTGCCTGCCGACAAGACATGGAAATCACTGTGGAGCATTTAGGCCAGTGCAAAGGTGAGATTAGTCTCTAGCTTTTCATATTTAGTTATTTTTGCACTTTTCACGAAACGTTTAGAAAGTAGATATTTACTATAAATTAAAAAGACCCAGGGCACACATTTTTAACCATCACACAGCTGGTCTGTACTAATCGTGCCTTTTAGTGCCAAAAATCATTTCTTTTTTGTCTTATTTTGTAGAAAAATGATATGAATGTCCTTAACATCAAACATTAATTTACTTATGAAGCATAACTGAATAAGATTGACTGAAAAAAATCTTTTTACCTCAAATAATATATTTTTGAATATTTTTAGGCATAAATCAAATTCAATTTAGTGAGGCTTTTGCCTAAAGCAAAGCGAAAAAAGGAAAATATGTTCTTTGAAAACTAGATTTGGTGTCTTACATAGTTTGCTTCTCAAGTAAATGTTTCAAAGTTGTTTCAATATTTAAAAAAACTGATAAAGAAAATACATTTTTGCAGCATTCTATACGGGGCTTGCTAGGATAAACAACACTGCTCATAAACAGGAAAGGTTCACATGATGTCCAGGTTTGTTGTTTTGGGGAGGAAGGAGTGGAGGGCTGATACGGGTGGCAGGTGTTTGGGGAAAAGAAAGCTGCAGATGCTCCCCTGTAGATAGAGTCGTGCTTTCTGGCTCCAGACTGGAGACTTTGAATCTCTGGAACCGGGCGACATTTAAGCTGTTTGATTTGCATCACCCCTTTGTGGATTAGGGAGAGTTAACTGCACAGTTTGGGGTGGAAGCGCCTGAAATCCCGCTGCTGACGCCCGCTGTCCCGGTGCTGTTGGGAGGCCTGGTTCAGACAGAGCATCCTGTGTAGAGAATAGGGCGTCTCTCTATTCTCGAGTTCATCTATTGGTTTTTCTGTGCTGGTGTGGGAGTAGGGGACCTGGTAGAAGGCCAAGGTGAGGACTTTCATGTCAGCTGTATGTAAGTAGCAGTATGCCAGCTCACGTCAGAGGGCATTCTGCAGGGAGCTAGCTGCTCTGAGATGGGCATGGCATGCAGCAGACATCGCCAGCTGCCCATTCCTGGAGCTGGGCCAGTGGCAGGTGCCAAACATTTTCAACATCAGCCTGCGATGCCACTTGTTCAGTCCTGTTAATGCTGCATAAGTGATTTGGTTTTATATTCACAAATGCAGCACAGAAGCTTCTGTTTGTTATTATGTTTGTCATAGCGATATTTTTTAGCCTCCATGGAAAATGGCGCACATAGATATTTTCATTGATTTTGAAGACCAGTCATTCGCACTATCCAGCACATTCTTTGCTCTTTGCGTACATGTTTGTTACATTTTATAGATAATTTGATTATTTTTGTGATGGTGTTCAGTTCTTACCTTTATTAAATAATTTTAGCATGAACCGAATCGCAGACTGTCCGTAGAAATGCAAATGAAGTTAGCAAATTCCATCTAGATCTAACTTTTGTATAACATGTAAACTTATGTTTCTGAGATCATGGACAGACCGTTATCTTCATCCCCAGAATTTTTAGACAAAGAACATTTCTTTCTTTTCTCTCTTGGCATTACCTGTCGGTACGACCGGAATCCAGCTCCTGTTCTTGGTTTATGTAGGGATCTTGATCTTGGAGGAAGTAAAGAGCAGGCTCAGGTTGGATTTCCACCAGCCTGAGGCAGAACTGGCGACAGCAGCCCCATTTTATTAATTCCTTCCCCAACATGTGGGGTAAAGCGGGTCCAGGCTGCAGACTGCTCGGCAGCCCTGAGGTACAGTAGAAGGGTTAGAATGCAAGCTCATTTCACGTGTGACTGCATGTGAATTAGCCGTAAGCTTGCCTATCTTTACGTATTTTTCTTTTGTTTTCCCACTAAGCTCATCTCCCTCTCTCATCATCACATTTTTTCGGTGGCAAATGGAGCCGTGGAACCCGCAGCGCCGCAGAACGAGCGAGTTGCTCTGCGTGTAGCCGTAGCGGGCGGCAGATGAGGCAATCAGTGGCGCATCTTGGTACATGACGTGGGGCATTCGAGGTCTTGAATGGCTGTGAAACTTTTGGCACATGGAGAGTCCAAGCCTTGGCAGGTCCTTGTGCGCACATATGGTGTCATCACCTGTATATTTGCAGCAAATTGGCAGACTACACGTTACCATATGGTGCGGGCGGCTCTGTGCTTAGATTCCCTTGTTTTTGTTCTGAAAAGGATTTTTGGGGTTCAGAGCAATTTAAGCTTTATCAAGAGCATCTGTCTCATGCTGTCAATTACCACAGAAAATCATTTGGAATAGTTCTTGAGTTTGTAAAAATAAATCAAAATCACAATTAAAGTGAGGTACCAATAATAGATGCATGTGGGGTAAGGAATTGTACCAGTATTAACAATGAACAAATGCGTTCATAGCGTGAACAAATTGCTTGCCTCATCTGTGCAAAGTTTTATTCATGTCTTCAAAATATCTAATTATCATGTAAATCTAATAAATCCTGTCAACAACTCTTGAATACACAGAATGCCAGAAAAAGATTTTCATAAGCAAATTATGGAATTATGGAAAATAGCCGGAGCTGTTTCCACTAAGAACAATAGAACAGTTTAGACAACTTTCGATAGCTTTTAGTATGGATAAAGTCTATACTATAAATGCATATGCACATTTCTGTTTTTCTAGTGACAGTTCACCCAAAAATAAAAATTCTGTCATCATATACTGCCTGTCATTTCAAACCTATGTGACTTTCTTTCTTCTGCAGAAGGTAAAAATAGTTATTTGAAGTATGTTGCTAACCAAACAATGGCAGTATCCATTGACTTGCATTGGTTTTGTGTTCGTACAATAGAAGTCAATGGGTACCTCCGTTGTTTGGTTACCAGCCTTCTTCAAAATATCTTCTTTTGTGTTCTGAGGAAAAAATAAAGTCATTCATGTTTGAAACGACAAGATGGGTTTGTAAATGATGCCCGAATTTTCATGTTTTCATCCATATCCCTTTAAAACCTCAAGAATGCCTTACCCCATATGCTTCCTTTGTAAGTGTATTATTGTAAGTGCAATTTATGTTATGTCTTCTTAACTGGGCTTGATAAGTGACAAGTAATAAATAGAGCTTTTCTGTATTTATATCCCAAACAACTATCATGATGAGCAACAGGCCATTTCGCTGTATTTCACAGACAGACGGACCATGTGCTGCTGGAGTCTCATCACATCACATCTGCTTGTTTTTATAAACCAAAGGACGCGCTGAAATTATTTTCTCCGGTAATCATCAGCGTCACAGATGCTGTTTATGTTGCTTAAATTGTTTTGAACTTCGGAACATTCTTTTAATCTGTTTTACCACTCTCCAGCTCCCGTTATTTCTGTCCATGTCTTATTTAGTTGGTTCGCTTCCATTTATTTCTCTGTCACTCTCCCAGCCAAAATACTCACACGCGCACTTGCGCGCAAGCCATCTTAATAACAGCCTTTCAAAAAGTAACTATATGGCTATGGTTGCTGAAAATGACAATGATTTTTGCATCTCCTAATTGTGCAGCCTGCCTCTCTGAAAAGCAAATGGAGCGTTAAACGTGATTAAAGCGAGCTTCCACTCAGCTGCCCCCGCTGCAGGTTGCTCTCTTTGGGTGTGTGCCTTTGTGTGTCACAAAACTCGAGCGACTGGAGCTCCGCACCCCGGATCTCTCTTGGAGCTAACGCTAGGCCGGGCTCCTGAATGACAGGTGCAGCCGGTTGAAAAAAGAAAACGTGTGCTGTGACACACTGATAGCATCGCAGCACTCCTGCACAAAGCTTACCGTATCTACTCTCTCTCTCTCTTCCCCTCTCGCCCGTGCTGTGACAGCCGGCCTGATAGATGTAGTATTTCTGTAAGGTATTGCATTTCACACCCCGTCAGCTACTCGCTGTTTGTATGCGAGATGATTAGCATGTAATTAAGAGGCTGCGCTAGCATGTTAGTGGGTTTCCCAACCAAGCACTGTTAGCCTGTACACAGGGGGATTCGCTAAAGTTGAGCAGAAGGTTGTGTATTATCACCAGTTGCCCTTGTTGGTCCCTTTGTCTCTATAGCGCGGTTAAATTTGGCTAACAAGTCTTTAGCAGGTTTTTTGAACATGTGACAATTTGGTTCGTTCACGCTAAGAACGATAACAATAAAGATAACGTTTTGAAAATTGATCTAAGCTTTAAGGGATACTTCATAATCCCATGTATCATTTTACTTCCAAGCGGTAGAATGGGAGTGAATGGGTGTTTACTTTTTGAAGCTCCAGAAAGTGCATCCATTGATCAAAGAACTGCTCAACGCGGCTCTGTGGTCTTAACAAAGGTCTTCTGAAGCAAATCCCATATCCATATTGACAGCGCTATTAACAATGATGTCTTGTTTTGATGTTTTGTTCCTGGATGCCGTCTCCTATGTGGGAAGTTTTCGTCACTGTCATTTGACGGAAAAACAAACCAGGAGGTTCACCCGCACACACGCAGCAGAGGGATAACGGAAGCTAGACATCAACGTTAATAGCGCTGCAGGGACTCTATTCTTTGCATATGTGTACTTGAAGTTAAGTTTGATGTTTTGCCCTAAGAGCCACAATGGTTACAAATTCTCTCTCTCTCTGTTTCTCAACACTTTTATTTTGAGTGAGATTCATTGGCCAAAAAAGGAAATACTAAAAGACTAAACTAAAGATGAAGTTGACTGATTAGCATTTTTGGGGATTAGCATTTCTGCTAATCATATTTCTTACAATAATATCTTTAGCGTAAATTCTTTTGTGCAGTGAAATTCTGATATCGTAACACACCCTAATATACAGATGTTGGCTTTTAAAAAAATAAACCTACATCGGAAAAGTAGAGTAAAAAGTGACAACTAGCCCCAGTCTCCCATATATGTCTTTGAAGAAAAGTCTTGCATGGGTAATGTCTTTCTTAAGTTAGAGCTGAGCTCTCTGGCGAGTCTGCTTCAGTAGAGAGGTTTGCGAGCGTGTTGACAAGGCTGTGGTGGTTGGAGCTTCGATGGATGCCTGCATGAAGTGAGGGCTCTCTTTGAAGCCACAGCTAAACCCTGCTTTTCTGCCCTATTTATATCAATCATTCATCACTAGAGGCTCTGGCTGTCTGTGATTAAAGCATCCCTGCAGGAGAGCAACATCTGAATATGTATATATAATTCATATCTACAGGCACTCGCTCACATGCACAAGCGCACACACACACGTTCTTTCGTAGATGTGTAGATGAACTGTATTGTGCAATTGAAATCACATTCAGCGGTATATAAACACTTTTGGTCAAGGCCCTGTTTAATGATTAGTTTAAGCTTTTCTAAAAGCCTGGTTTTCAAAAAAAACCACAAAAAAAAACTCAAAGAATTTAAGCCATAGAGCGGCAACCTTGTTTTTCACCAAGCACAGTTCATTAGTTTGAGGCTAAATTAAGGTGAAACCTTTTTGCTTTGGTTGTGAAAGGGTCTCTTTTCAGGCGTCGTAGTGTAATGTAGCTTAAATGATGTGATTGAACCATGAAGGGTTTTTTGGAGGCTATAGAGTTTATTCCTGGCGATATTCTGATTTTGATATGAATCTGTGAGGCGTACAAAGCATTGCTCAGTATATAGACACCCTGCTGGGTTCTTGCGGGGCCTTTTTTTGTAAATGCCAGGGAGGAAGGGAGTGGGACAACGTAGGCAGAAATGAAAGGTGACAAACAAGTGGGGGGTAGACAGAAAAAATAGCATTGGGGAGGCTTACAGAAATACATTTCCATTTATGCTTACCCATCATTCCATTCCTGCTTTCTCCCAGAATCCATTGAGTTGGCGGCCAAACCCACCCCCTTCCCAAACACTCCCCGCACCACCCCTCCCTCCGCTTACGTCAAGATCACCAGCCAGGACCATGGCCACACCACCACCTTCACCACCGCCCCAAGCTTTCTCGAGGATCCGGACAGCTCTGTGGTGGAGGCACTGCCACCTCCGAGGGTGTCGCAGGAAGAAAAGCCCTCCATATCTCCTTACACCCACGAGCCCTCCGCATCATACAAACCCACCCACACCCCGTCTTCATCCCTGGGCTCAAGGCGTTTTTCCTTTGAGGAATCGGGCAGTGGAGAGCCCAGTGGGGACGACGACATGGAGGGTAGCGGCATGGAGGCGAGCGGAGATGAGCCACTTGGTAATGCAGACCATTCAATACATTCACCATATTCTATCAGTCGTAAGGGGTTTAGGCTTAATTATGAGGAACTGATGACAAGAGAAGATGAAATTCTCCTTTATGTGGACTGACCTTGTATGTGAAATGACCTCAGCTTGAATTGTAATGGCGTATCAATTTAACATCCCCCATTATCTCCGAGCCCATTATTATCCGAGAGGTTTTGACACCTGACATCAACCACTAAGGGAGCAATTTTCATTTGGAATCAGTCAAATATTTCACCAAAATGACTAGTTTCAGTTTTCAATGTGGCCTAACTTTGAGTAAGACTCCTCTGAAGGCCTTTTATAATGGAGACAATACAACAGCTGTTGCTTTTGCTCACCAGAGCTACTTTTGCACAGACTGAACCAATATTAAGAACATAGAGTGAATATTCAAAGACCCTGAGAAATGTTTTTAGGAACACAGTACACAGAACACAGAAATTACACTCAAAAATATAAGTCATCAATAATTTTGGTACCCAGCATCTTGTACAGTATATTATTGTTGTTGTTGGGCAGACCCTGAGTATCTAGGTTTTTCAAATATTTAACCAATGAAACGTATTAAAAACGTCTTGTCAACTTTGACAGTACTGATTTCTGTTTATTTTGTCAACTGTTTATTTCTGCCTTAAAGCTAACACACATGAGCTAAAAGTAACACATCTTCCATTTTATTTAACGATTAATAAATACCACCAATTGATAAAATTATAGTCTCATGGCCAAAGGACAATTCACCAAATCTTTGTTGTTTTTGTGTTCTTCACCTTGAAAATATACCAAGCTCAACTAACGCTAATTCTACAAACACACAATTTAAGCAGATAAAAATGAAAGCCGCATGTCCTGAATATGTTGTTCATCTGATTTATTCTTTTTTCACTGTTGGAACAAAGTGCTCTTCGATGCAGGACACATGAAGCTTATCTGAAATCACAATAGGAGGCGTCTCATGGGACCTTCTGATGACTTTGTGCCTCCCAATGAACCAGTAGCCCGCTAGTCTGAAGAAGCGTGGCGGTCGACGTGCACATAAATTTGTACGGAGCCGCAGCGAAGCTACCCAGCGATGCTTTCCAGCTATCCGCCAAAAGTCATTTTCCACTGCTCACTATCTCGTTCACTCGCTGCCTCTATCATACCCACAGAGCCCTTAAACGTGACGGCTGTATGGCTTGTTTGGCAAGCGGTCGATAGTCGTAATCTTCAATATATTCTCGTAGGTGTGCGGCTGCAGCCGTAGCCAAGAGAGTTTTAACAAGCATCTGCGTAAACAAGTCTTAAAAAATAGGGACGCATCAAGTAAGAGATAAAAGTCATTTCACAGCTACTCGCGGATTGTTTACTGTGAATCAAATAGGCAACCGTACAGGCGTGTGCCTCTGCAATTATTTACACCATAATTTTCCTCCTCGTATTCGACGCAACTTGACATGTTAATTGTTTTTTGTACAAGTACAGAATCGCAAAGATATTTTGACCTACAGGTGTCTAGAAAATCCTAGAAATATTTACAGACAGATGCGCTGCTGTTAAACAGGTTTGATGAAGCAGCGTGACATTTGAGATGATATAAAAACGATCTCCGTTTCTCTCTCTCCAGGTACAACAGTAGCAACAACTACTCTTCCCACAGCTGAGGAAAGGTCTTCCTGTGACAACACTGCTTTCGGCTGCTGTCCTGATGGGAAAACAGCCGCCATTAACTCAGAGGGCACTAACTGCCCATGTAAGTTACCTGCAAACACTATCATGTCTCTCTCGAGTTGTATTTTAGACAGCAAAGAACAGCATGAGTTTGTTTCTTCAGCGTACTGTAAGACCAGCTGTATGACTAAGCCGCCAGCAGCGATATTCTCTTTATCCTGAAAGATTTAGAAGGTGGTGTGGAGGACAGAGACAGTAATGATGGGGGAAACTGCAGTCTATGAGCTCTTGTTATCTCAGCGCTGCTGTGTGGATGTTGATTTAGTGTGCCAGGTTCTTGTCTGTTCTGCCGAGGCAGGGGACGCGGGTTCTGCGTCGAAATGAATTGAATTCAGAATTAAATTGAAACTTAGTTTCAGTTGCACATCAGTTTCTGAATTTGAATCGAGGTGGCCAACAGAATGCAGAATTAGAATTCAAAGAAATTCATACAGATCATAGATTCATTGCAAAACGTAAACAACAGTGGTCCAGATGCACTTCCTGTTTTATTTTTTGTTGTTGTTTTTATTTTATACAGACAATTAAATCTTAATGTTGTTAAACAATGAGTGCTTCTGGACCACTGTTGTTTGCTTGTTGTAAAATGGTCTACAACTTTTTTTAGTGTACTTTAAAGCTGAAATATGCAACAAGTTTTTCAGCAAGTTTATAAAAGATCAGTCTCCTTAACTCACCCTGACTCACAACTGTAAGCTTAGTTTTGGCCAAATCACTTTCAATTCAACTCATGAATGAAAGGCAATCCTTACGGTATAATCAAAATTTTGCCAACCGTACTCTCAGCAGCCGTGAATAAACCATTTCTACCAAATGTGTTGTCTCTGGCATAAAACCAGATGTGTCCACACACGTAAATTCTTTTTCCTCACACCGGCCCCATTTGTATTATAAGAGCAGAAATTACACACAATAGAGACCAATCAATACACGACAAGCATTGAGGGGCAGGTAGATGTTTTGTGTACAGGAACACTAGGTCAAGTGGTCGCGTCTCATATCCATCAGTCGGGTCTCGTAACTCCCTATCGTTTATTGGCGATGTGACACGGTGGCCAGGGGGCGAGGGCGCTTATGTCCAGTGCATTCAGTCTTCGCTGGCAGCTTTAGCTCTCTCCATGCTAGTCATGCACTAACTGAAGGATAACTTACCTCATCCGTCTGAAAACAGCCAGAGGTGCAGTTTACCCCCTGCTGCCTGACTGCTGTGTTATAGAGGTTTGTTTCCTCTGATGTTATCAGGCGAATGATGCTTTCCTAATGGAAACCTGTTTAAGTTTGTCAAAAAAAAACAGGTTGTCTTGAAATAAGTCTCTTGTGTTTGAAGCTTCCGAAAGGAAAGTAGGCTTTGTGGATTTAAAAACATCTAGTCAGAGCGCATGCCTGATTTGATAGTTTTCTCGATGAAAAGTTGAAATGTTAGTTAAGTGCGAATTTACATAACCAGCATAAATTAAAATGAAAATTAAAAATGATGTATTTCATTGTACTGTAAGAAACCATCTGGACGCTTTGTAACCATAGATAAGGATGATTTTAATGAGTACATGCTAGAAATGATGGACCATGGCAGCAACGTGGCAGAGAATTTAGGACTTCAATTCGAAAATCACATCTAAAGCCTGATTTCCCCTCGTGTCTCTGCTCTCCGTGGGAAATTCCTGTCCTCAGATGTTTCCGATTTACACCATCACTGTTTCCTCCCGTCTCTCTTCGCATTCAAATCTCCCCCATTTGCTCCTTTTTTCAAAATCCCATCAGATACAACGTGATGTGCGTCTGGGCAAAAAGACCCTTATCATGCAGTTTTAACCAGCTTCTGTCACTCACCCGTTCTCGGGATTAGAAGACAATTACGGCTATCTTTCATGATAATCATACAAGTGCTTATCCCGGTCCCAGCCAAGCTGGAGCCCGGCCGGCATGATTGATTTGGGCAATTTGTTCGGCTGATTACACGGTGCACAGAACCTAGCATCACGCCGCTCCCCGCCTTCCTACGGTTGCGCCTCTCTTTTGTTCATTATTTATTTCTCTCCGTCATGTTAAACCGGGCCTTTGATTCTCTTTCACTTTTCCTTCTTATTACTGTCAATGAGAAAGGTCAGGGATAAAAGGGAATGTTCTGGGTTGGGTTCAGTATTAAGCTCAGGAGTTAAACTGGATTGACAGAATATGTGGCACAATGGTGATTATCGTAAAAAGTAACAGCTAGAATTGGTAAAGCATTGCATTTGAAGCTGAAAGGTGTGACTCCCAGAAAACACACGTACTGTTCTTATAAAATGTACAGCTTGTGTCACTTTGGATAAAAGCATCTGCCAAATGCATTTGTAAATCAACCTCGGTTATATAAGTACACACTGTGAGGCCATAATGCATTATGTATGTTAGCATAAGACAACTGTGAGGATGCTAACTTACCTCGTCTGTGTAAAGTTATATCTTTCAACTCTGTTGTCATGGCAATAAGCTGGTACACCCAGTAACTACAGCAATGTGATGTAACAATCTGTAACACGCATGATTACATGAAGCCAAGAAAAGCATTCTTACTTCAAACAGAACTATACAGCTCACATAACAAACAGATTTGACTAAATAATTCATGCAAGTGCTTTTACAAAAACACAAGCTTTAATTTTCTGCTTTTAAACCATCCTGGCTCGGTTTATTTCCCTCATAAGTGCATTACTGTAACTGATTTGGTTTAATGAACATTATGCCACAAATGCTGCCGATAGTGGCCCTTAAATTCATTTCTTATATGTCTCTTATATGTTCTACTCCCATTTTCTGTACTATAGTCCTTTTTTACATATGCATAATTTCTTTTTATATATATTTTACACTGTAAATCTTTATTACAATTTGTATTGTCATTGTGTTGAATGTGTATACTAGTAGCTTCCAACACCAAAGAAAATTCCTTGTGTGTGCAAGCACACTTGGCAATAAAGCTCTTCTGATTTTGAATCCCCCCCAACCAGGTCAGAAGATCAAAAAGTGTCTTATAATATCTGTGATGTATGTGTTTGTCCTGTTTGTACAGTATGTTGTGTATGTCTAACCGATCTTTCTTCACTTAGCTCTCCATGCAAACTTTTGGGAAGAGTCTCGGTCTGGTAAACTCTAGCCCATACCCCCCTTTTCACCTATTTATCCATACTCTCACATACTTCCCTATACTTCCACCTCCACTGAAGCCAAATCCACACCTAACCTCTTTTACCCCACCGCTAACTTGCAGACTGCACCTACCACAAGTGTGTGAATCTGTGTGAGTGTGTGAGAACCTGAACTCTCTTTGCTATTTGATATAACCGTGTTTGCTTCCCTGCCTTGCCCCCACACAGCCACCATGCGTTTCAGTGGCTTCCTGCATCTGGACAAGGTAGAGGGTCAGGAGGTTTTCTACACGCCTGAGATGGAGGACCCCAAGTCAGAGCTGTTCGGCGAGACAGCCAGGAGCATCGAGAGCGCTGTGAGTAATGTCGCAGTGGCCAACAGCAGTGAATTTGTATTCATCTCTGCAGGTCTCAGTTCTGAGCGCTTGTGCTTTTTTAGGGAGGTTCAAATTTAGTTCATGTATTTATTTTATTTTAAGTTTAGTTTTTATTTGTAGTCAGTTTTTGTTATAAAAAATGAAATATTATTGATGCACGCTGGTGTTCAAAGACGTGGAAACTTGTGATATCCATGCTGGGAAAAGACATGGAAATAAATAAATGTATACAGTCAGACAGAAGTCATGGAAATTTCTGGAGTTTTTCATGTTCTCTTGAGTGCTAAAAATAAAATGCTGAAAATATCTCATGATCTGTCATTCTCTGGACAAGCACACCAGAAATACAGACATCTCTTTGAAATTTGTGATCAACCAAAACCTTGTTATCCAGCTGTCCAAATACTAAAAATAGATCTACAGATTTTATTCTTCATCTTAAACTTTAAAGTACCTGCCGGCTCCTACCGAAGGAGCTGACAATTTGTTCTTGTCTTGTTAACCCATTTTGGGTGTGTCTGAAATGAGGGGCAGCACTTTAATGAGTTCTACTTATCACTCTAATGTTAGTCAGCGCTGTGACCGAGATTCCAGACGGGAACTAAGCGAGGATGTAATCGGTCTCTTTGTATGAGCGCTCCTCCTGACACTGAAAGTTACTGTCTCACAGTGAGGTCCGGATCTCAAATGAGGCCATGGGCAGCATAGAGTCGGCGCTTGAAATGGTTTCATTGGCCTTGAGCACATTCTAATCCCGCTTCTCCTCCTCGTGCGATGCCCTCGGGCTCAGCTGAGCCGAGAGATAGCCGTGAACGCCCGATCCATTCTGCGCATCGGTACAGATTCACCGCCTTGTCTGTTCCCTCACTTCATTTCAAGCCCTGTCTGATGGGCTGTCTGTAAGCAGCATCTGAGGATAGGGGGCAGTTTCTGGGTCACCGTGTCTGTCCGGCTGTGCCGGCAGCTTGGTTTTCTTCTGGTGGGGGATATCCACTGAGGTTTATAGAGTTTGCGACTCCCCTCTTTTTCTCCCCAGCATGATCCAAATGTAGAATAAGCTCATGGGGGTGTCAGCCCAGAGGTGAAAGCCATAATGTGTGCAAGATTTTTTCTCTTTTCTAAATTCAAGCGCAGTTTTGAATGAAAGAGTGGAGAGGGAGCCACAAGGTGATGTAAATGGGGGCCTTGAAAGACGTTCTAATTGATGGAAATGCAGGGTTAAAATGGCTATTTTTAGTTTTAGTATAGTTTATTAAATCCAAACACTATGCTTTATCAGAAACTGCACCATACTTAAAATAAAAGCACTGACGTTAAAAACGTCAAAAGCAACACATCTGCTTATTGACTGATAATGAAATGTGCTGTAAATGTAGAATTACTGCAGCATTTTTCAGTAAATTCAACTAAATCTCATTTCATTTTTATTGTCTTTTCGATGTTTCACAGAGACGGATGTGTTTTACTGCATGCTGGTTTATTATTGTGTTTTCATCAATTTCAGGTTTTTCTGCTCTTGAACATCACATATATAAAGTAAACTGAATTTAGATGCCAGTTTAGTTGCATGTTATGACAAACCACTTTATTTATTTTGACTTCACTTTACTTGATAGAGAAATAGTTTTATTGCCAGTTGCAATTGGAAGCACATTGGAAGGATATGGGAGTTGTTTGTGTTTTGTTGTCTAATGAAAAACTATTTATTTCGTTTGAGTTTTGACCAATGTGGTGCAATGTGATGAATGAATGGTAAATTTGTTACCCTATAAATATTCACTTTCTGGAAGCCAGTGGCTTTAGCCCCTCTCGCATGCTGCACCAAATTGGTAACGGAAGGCTCCTCCAAATACTGTATTGGAAGCCGAACTGATTCTAAACATGGTTCGCGGTAAGCTGACATTTATGCTTCCTTCCAAACGTGTACGTGTAATTACTTCTGCGCTGTAGTTAAATGTCAATTTGTGCACAGAGACCCAATGGGGTTCAGCCGAGTTTTTCTTCCAGTGACACAGTTTCTCATCCTGTGGAGGAATTTGGTGTTAACAAGAACTAGATCAACATATCAAGCTTATTACCAGTTTCACACGCTGCGCTGTGGGACTTTTGAGTCTCTTTTTTCACCTATTGTTTCTCTTGTCTTACATTCCCGTTCTCTCCGCAGCTGAACGAGCTGTTCCGTAAGTCTGACGTGCAGAAAGATTTCCAGAGCGTCCGGGTGAAGAATCTGGCCCCCAGCAACTCCATAATAGTCTTCGTAGAAGCCCACTTTGATCCAGGTAGAGTAACAGCTCAAAAAAGTTCTTAATTATCCGTCCTCCTTAGTCACGCATGCTTGTCTCTCTTTGCCATGTGCTGTTATTACTTATTAATTTCTTACTTCAAACCACCTCTGATTTATTTCCAAAGCTCTTGCACACAAAGTCCGACTCGCATCAAAATTCCTAAAGCACATAAAAAACCATAAAGCACGTATAACTCCCTTGTACTGTATGTTTAAAAAAAGAGAACTCAACACCACTGAATGAGGCGGTTTAGTTGTGCAAAAGAAACCCTCAAGACACAGCTGTGGTGTTTTGTGTAGGCTGCAGGAGCGGTCAGAGTGTGCGCCCTCTTTAGTGAGGGAATTTATCAGCCAGGGTTTTTGAAAAACTGCTTTATTTCAGCCTCCATCTCTTCTTGTGCTTTTAAGACCCTCCAGGCATCTCAGCAGCTGATAAAAATCTCCTATGCTGCTCTCTTTTTATTGGTCCTCTTCAGCGACACAAGAGCACAATTCTAGCACAAGCGGCTGTCATAAACGCGGTCTGCGGTGGCCAGTAACAGGGCCATCTGTGGATGTGTTATTAGAGTGTTTCATCCCAGCGTCCCTGAAATGTGCGGCCGTTCAAGAACAGCTTCTCCCAGGGGCCTATTACACACTGGCTTTTCTGTATATATTTGCAATATGTTATGTCAAGCTGGAGGGTGCTGGGGAGTGGTTAGTGCTTTCTTCATGAGCTGGTTTGTGGTGTTTTCACTTGTCTTGCCTCTTCAGAATATTGTGTTTTCTTGTTGCAGACACAAGATTCAGTGTGGAGGATATTGAGGGCGCTCTTCTCAAACAGCTTAAGGTGTCTAAAGACACTGGGATCGTCGTGAAGAAACCCGAGGAAGAGAACATTCGCATCACCAACTATGGTAGACAACTCAAAATGTTGAATTCGCCCGATATAAAAAGTGTATTTACATACAGTGAAAGTGGATGGAGACCTATTCCGTCACATGCGTTTTCATTGTTGTGCAAGATGACTGGTTCACCCCGTTAAATAGTCGGTACCCCTTTCTCTACACTAGGTCTTTCAGTCGTTCCATTCTTCACCACCACAACAACCACTGTGGCATCTGTCACAACCCCTGCCGCCACCACGCTGCCTCCCACTTCTGCCTTTACCACGCTCCGGCCAACCACCAGACGACACTTCTTCACCCGCAAGACCACCACAGCTGCACCGGCCACCAGTACTCCCTCTCATGCCCCCACCTCAACACTCTCTATGAGGACCAGGCCCGTGTTACATGCCACCAGACCCTGTGACTCTCAGCCCTGCCGTCATGGTGGAACCTGCGAGGAGGAGGGCAATGATTTCACCTGCATCTGTCCTGCTGGCAGAGGAGGAGCTGTGTGTGAGAAAGGTAAGCCTACACAATAGGATTCAAACATAGGCCACTTTAAAGACCATTTTCAGTTTATCTGAATTAACTCTTTAGAGGTATGCGTTTAGGTAAAATCATTATTTTTCTTTTATTCTGTGAAACACTAACAATATTTCTCCCAAATTTCAAATACAACGATTTTTTTCTATTTGCATTTATTTGCAGAAAATGAAAACTGGAGAAACAGGTCAAATAATAGAAAGATGCTCTGTATTTTTTCACACCTCATATTCACTTTGTGAATGTATTTAGGAAAAGTTACAAAAAATATTTTTTATATGATAACAAACGATTTATCACATTTTTCATGTGTCTTGTCATGCTGTCAGTCTTTCACATTGCTGTTGGATGGCTTTGTCGCTCTTGAGGTTTGATTTTGTTGGAATTCAACAGACACTGTTCACAGTGAATTGGCCAAAATACATCTAGAAATGCTGAAAATTTGGAATGGAAATGTTTTTCCACTGCTGTATATATGCAGGTGACCGAATGAGGCTTTTACACACTGTCTTTCTCAAGAGTGATTTCTCATTGCTGAAAAAAGTCATTTTTAGGCTATTATTACTGTGAAAACATTCCCATAATGCAATGTTTTTTAACACTATGAGTAATATTATAGCATTTTTTTGCATTGTGGTAACAAGAATGAGCATTAGTATAATGACAATTTAAGGGAATATGTTTATTTATTATGAAAAAAGTGTTACTATAGTAGTAAATTATTACATATTCTCCATCCACACCATTTTTTACATTCTGTTCTTTTCATACAAAATATTGTTTTTCTTTAGATTTTGTTGTGAAATATGACCTGGACATTCTTTATTCTTCATTAGAGCTTTATTCATTGCCTCACACCTTGCAGTCACAACAGAATTGTACTTCCAATATTCAATTATATGTGTTACAATTCTTAAATGAGAATAATCAAATTGTCATTATTTAGGCATATTTGAATTTGGAATTCAAAAATGATTCAAATAAGACTCGACAGACTTTCCATACCAAATTGCAGTCCTGCTGTGGCACTGAGGAAATTTGAGTTCACTTCATTCTCTCTGTCGGCGGTATTGGGATATGAAACCACCTTTTACAGCTGTGTCAGGTTATAATTGACACTAATTACATCCATGAACTTTAGCTGGTATCAAACCACCGTGAGGTGAAAAGAAGCCACTAATTAAAGACTTGTAAGCGTCCCCCAACACTTCCTCTGATCAATCGGCCCATTAAAGAGTGATGAAGAGAGAAGGCTTCATCAGACTGCCATTCTCCAGAGAAAAGGGTGAGAGACGGCCAAGAAGAGAGAAAGAGAGAAAGAGAGAGAGAGCTGTTGAGAAATGTCTGAGCGTACAGATTCTCTGTCTGGAATGTAAATGTCAGCCAGGAAATGCCCTGGGAGGATATACAGTTTCTTAAAAAATTGTTTTAACACTCTATATTTTTTACCCGGGGGCTTTTAACAAACACCAATGTTTTTATGTTTTCTACCTCTCTTACTCAGTTATAAAGTATTTCATACCATCCTTTGGTGGCAAGTCTTACCTGGCGTTCCCAACCATGAGGGCGTACCATACTGTCCGTATTGCCATGGAGTTCAGAGCATCAGAGATGACGGGAGTTTTGCTCTACAATGGGCAGAATGGCAAGAAGGACTTCCTTTCTCTGGCATTGGTTGATGGAAAGGTGGAGCTTAGGTACGTAATCGTGTTTTGGAAGAAAACGTCATTTCCTGATAAGGATCTTGATAACACTTTTCTTCTGTCATGCGTACAGGTTTAACACAGGTTCTGGGACAGCTTCAGTAGTCAGCAATGTCCTTGTAAAAGCTGGTCGCTGGCATCAACTAGTGGTGGTCCGTAACAGACGTAATGCCATGCTCAGCGTGGATAATGAGCCGAGTGTGGAAGGACAGAGTCCCCCGGGTACAGACGGACTCAACCTGGACACGGACCTTTTCATTGGAGGAGTGCCTGAAGACATGATATCAGAGTAAGAGACTCTTCACACATCAACAACACTCCAGCCAATATCAACAATATGGAGAGTAATAACCCGACCCGTTCGCTGCGGGAGATCTTCTGTGCATGTAGGCAGAAACCTGCCAGAGATACTAATGTGACTTAATATGATTGAGCTAAAATAGCCAAATCAAATTAGTGTCAATCAGAGATATTGTGAAACACCACTTGAGCTTTTGTGGATTCAATTTAATGTTTGTCTAACTGTGCTTAGTCAAGAAAATGGTAGATTATCTCAATCGAGAAAAAGGGGGTTGTATTTTAAGAACACTGCTGATAAAGGCATCTTACTGTAAAACAAAAGATACCGGTTTAGGATTTTAGTATAGATGCTTTCAAAGCAACATCATAAACAAACGGTATTTCTCATTGCAGATTCTTTCTGATAACAAGCAAAAGAAATAACAAGTAGCTAGCAAGTCAAACGTATGGCTAGCCAGTATTTTTTGGGGTTACCAGTAGAAGAACCGTTACTTGGCTAAACTTAAATGCGACAAAATTACATGACCCGTTCAACAAATTGTTTATTTAATAAAATGAATATACAATAAAATTCAACAAATTGTTTATTAAATAATATTATTATAATACAGTAAAATATGAATACAAATGAATATAAATATAAAATATAGTTATATTATTAGCCACTAGCCTGACCGATCAACAAACACAGACCGGAAGTTAACTTCATCCTGCGTCCGATGAAACCGTCTATACGTCATTTTCTGTCTATGGCATTGTAAGTTTAGCAAAAGGTACTGACAAACACTTTTTTGTGTTTTTGCAGTGTAAAGGAGAGGATGTCTGTCACCGCAGGCCTGGTGGGATGTGTGCGCATGCTGGACGTCAACAACTTTGTCTATAACCTTCAGGAGAACGCTGGCTCTGTTCTCTACGGCTCAGGTGTGGGCGAGTGTGGCAACAATCCATGTTTGCCGAACCCCTGCAAGAACGGAGCCTTATGTCAGGTCAAAGAAGCAGAGATGTTTCATTGCAAATGTGTCAGTGGATTCTCCGGTAAGTGCATAATTTTGTGTAACATTAAAGTTGAACTGTGTCAGTTTTTGCACTACTAGTGGCACATGAAAGCACTGCAAAAGTAATGATGGCTATGCCGATGTTGTTATGCCACTGAGATCCCAGATTGCGATTCAATGTTTATGCTAAAGATACAGAAATGAGCCCTCTTTAAATGTTAAATGTTATAAAAAAATCACTGAATCTTGATGAGACAGATTGTGTGTCTATTCAATTTTTAGCTTTACGTGTGTGGTAGGACCAATAAACGTTTACCCGGCTATGTGAGGGCAGAGAGGACAAACACAGGGAATATTTAAAATAAAGCTCCACCTGGCATGGATGTGCCAAGCACAGAGAGGAAGCCACAGTTTTCATTCCAAAAGTTGCAAAATAATAAATATTTATTACCAGTAGGGCTTTGCCTCTGCAGTCATATATTGATATATTGCATTCCCTTTTCCCACAGAATTGCATTGTTGCATAAAATGCTTTAAATCTTTTTTTATTTATTTATATGCAAACCTAAATCATGTCCCACAGTTTACTTACAGTAATTCTGTGCAGGACAAAAATGAAGCAAATCCAGTCCCTTGTGTTTGGCACACTGATTCTATTTTGATATTGTGATATTACAATGTATTGAATTTTGATATGTGTATCTCAATGTGTATTGAATCGCAATGGGTGGCAAAACCAAGCACTATCTCTCCTCTGTTTCTTCCAGCAAAGCAGATACTTGCGGTTTATATGACCTGTTTCTGACAGTTTCTTTTACCAGCATCTTTGCTCTTTTATAGAAATAACTGCAGAAGCCATCCACCGAGCAAAACGAGCAATATTCTCTTTGTTCACTTCCAAGTGGATTTTTTCCCCCATTTTGCAGTGTTGCTCCAGACACTTGAAATATTGCCCGCAGTAAATTGCACTGTTGTTCTGCTCGCAAGCTTTTATTGAACAACCTTTATAATAATACAGTTCAATATCTTCCACTTTATTTCAGCGCTGCGGTGCGATTGGTATTAGGTGTGTAGGAAAATATAGACTCTTTGAAGTAGAATTGTACACAAAGATATTGCTAGAGGGATAAATATGTGGGATAACCTTTAATGTTTAAAGTGCGGGATTGTAAGTTTAAGGGTTGCCGCGCTGTCGCTGTGATTTTAGTGGCATCTAGTGGTGAGGTTGTGAATTGCAACCAATGGCTCACTCCACCGCTCACCCCTCCCTTACGGAGCACTACGGTGGCTGACACAGGACAAAGATGTCGTCATGTATTCACTTCTTTGGCCAAGGAGATAACATATTTACGAAACTGGCTCTGTGGTGCTGTTTGTCCTTTAGGGATACTGTAGAAACAACCATGGGGAGTTCAATGTAAGGGGACCTGCAGTGTATGTAGATAGAAATAGCTCATTCTAAGATAATAAAACATAATGTCATTATGTAAGGTCTTTACTTTATACACCTCTGAAGACATAGTTATGTATATTATATTGCATTTCAGACAATAGATCCTGTTAAACATTACACACAGCACCTTTAAGTTGAATACATCAAATATGGTACTTTCTGCATATTAATATTAGCCAGACTTTAAATGTAAAGCCTCACTTTACTACATTACGTAGCATGGTGTCAACACTCATTTTTCTAGAGGTCCTCAGCCTGTAAAAGACCAGTTTAAGTCACAAGAATGTCAATTTCTGTTAACAGGTCCAACCTGTGCTGATGCCCACAACCCCTGCGACCCGAATAAATGTCACCCATCGTCGCGGTGCCAGGTCCTTCCTGAGGGAGGCTACAAATGTGAATGTCCAATGGGCCGTGAAGGAAAGCATTGTGAAAAAGGTACAGCGCTACAGTGCATCACAGTAAAACTATAGTAAATCATCTAATCGACTTTCCTAAGGACCAAAATAACTGTTGCTGCTCAGAAGCAATTTTATTATTGATTTTTATCTAAATCGATCCGGGCTTGGATATTTGCTGTAGGATTATTATTGAGGGGTGAAGAAAAGGAGAAGGTTACGGTAGATTGGAAAAGTGAGATTCTAGTTAACTCATGTGGGGACCATACTGTAATATAAGCTTTATCAGATAATATAATGGACTGTTGGCATACAGAAGAGGATATGAAGGTATTTTTATGTTACACTAATGCCCTGTTCTAAAATATAGCGAGCCGCCTATGAAGGAAGCATTTTAAGGCCTCATAGACGCATCTCCAGGTTTAATTCTGCCTTCTAAAATACCTTGTTTTAGCCTAAATTTAAGGCAGTATGGATTGTATCTATTTACATATTTGTGAATTTGGCAGGTGTTTTTATCCAAAGCAACTTACAGTGCATTCAAGGGATACATTTTTTGTCAATATGTGTTCCCCTGGGAATCAAACCCACTACCTTTGGGCTTCATTAACGCGCATAGCTCAACTACTGCAGAGAATTCCCAGAATGCAGTGTGGCATGTTTAATAAAAATTCCAAGATGGTGGACGAGGTTTGCCAGTATAATACTGAATTCCTTTCTGGACTGTAAAAAGAAACATAAGGCTGCTTTATATGTAGGCAGTAGGTGATGAGGCAGCTCACTAGCTTTTGGAACAGAGCTTCTGTCTGGCTTTCCATCCTGAATTAAAAGATCAAACGTATGGTTGGTTGGGGTTGGGATTCTTTATGCAGATTTCAGAAGTGCAGCATCCTTGGGGAGCTGGACCCTAACCAGGCAGGAGATACTCCGTTCTGCTGCCATTTGGAAGCGTTCATTAGCACATTCGTTTTCCTTCCTCACCTCATTAAAATTCCTACAGATGTTTTAGCCTACCAGCATTAGAAAAGGGGAGACCAAATGAAAGGTTTTGGAATACTCACACACACACACACCTGTTCAACCCAGAACTGTCAAACGCGAGGGGCTAGAGAGTCACCTTTTCGACTAAGAACGTCTCCATTAGAAAGTGATTAAAATAAATTGAGGTGAACCAGAATCAATGAGTTGAGAGCATTCATCAGACAGCGTTTTTTTTTATCGCTTAAATCAATGAGATGAGTAATTCTATCAGTCAGCTGCACATCATGATTAATGGCGAGTCATTCAGGGAAAGTGTCCAGGGAGAGTAGCTCTCTCCCAGATAAGAGACTGTCCAGCACTGTTTGACTCAAATGACACAATCAGTCGTGGGCAGGAGATAAAACACAGAACATGGTTCGAACAGAAGGAAATTTAAAAAATGCTACCTGTTAAAAACTGTCAAGGCTGAGTACAACTGACTTAATAATTCGTAATAATTTTATAAAAAATAATTTTACATTTCCGTAATATTTTCATAATTTATCAAATTCGTAATCGTTTAAAAAAAAGCACAAACATGATAATAACACTTCAGTATAGGGGGCAAATCTCACTATTAAATATTAGGTTATTAGCATGCCTATTATTGACATATTGGCTGTTTATTAGTACTTATAAAGCACATTCTGCATGACCATACTCTACATCCCCAATACCTAAACCTAACAACTACCTTACTAACTATTAATAGGCAACAAATGAAGAGTTTATTGAGGGAAAAGTCATAATTAATGGTTTGTTAATAGTGAGAATTGCCCCCTATACTGAAGTGTGACAAATAGTCTTTTAATAAAAACATATATATATATATAATTATTATTTTAATATTTATTGTTTTTATTAACAGACCATTTTTTAAAATACAGTTGTTAAAGAACGCACAAGAAAATTAGCATAGTACTTAAAGGTATAATCTGTAACCTTTGCCTATATTGCCATCTCAGTTTAAAACATAAAATTGTCTGATATATGCCCATGCATGAACAAATGTGTTTTACATATATGTCCATACATTACATTTCTGTATGAGTTATCTTTGTTGAAAAACAAATCACATTTTCTGCCAAATCTTAAATTATAAATCATCATTTTGAGCTTACCGATTGAATTGATGTAATGTATGGAGACGGTTGTGAACACAGATTGAATTTGTATCAGTTATTTTTGTGTTTTAACACGAAAAGTGTTACAAATTGAAAATGTGAACTGTGCAATTTCACCAAACTAAATAGCAAAATCAATTTTTTCATCAATTTGTTTACACTGTTCAACTATCATATGGCTTACTTATTTCATCTCTGCATACATTATTAAGCTGTGATTGGAGATGGCATTTTAACATGAGAAAAGCCACATCACCAAATTATTTCAGAGTACTGCAACACATTGTGAGCGCTTCTGAGGGGATGTAATAGAATGAAGGATCGTTCAGTCTTCAGTTGTTTTAACAGGCCTGTCTTGTAATATTGTGTGCTGCCAAGTCCTAATGAGTGGACTGCAAAAGAGGCTTCTCCTCGGTCCTCGGTCCTCTCTCACACTCTACTATGACTGCTTCCTTCCTTGTTGTGTCTGCAAGTGTTGTTCCTCGGTACAATAGTGAAGCTGCCACTGAGTTAAACAATAGCTAATTAGCTTTTCGTGTGGTTGTGTGTAGACTGCAGGACAGTATATACAGTCTTGCAGGAAATAAATTGCAGGAAGTCTCCCCTTTTTCCACAAATAAGGTTACATCTGCAAAGCATGATGGAATTTTTTGTTTTTCAGTATCAGACAAAGGCGGAGCTTTCATTCCTTACTTTACCGGTGATTCGTTCTTGGAGCTTAAGGGCCTTCATCTCTATGGCCAGGATCTGAGGTATGGCTATGCATGTATTTACATTTATGATCATGACATTATATAACATTATAACCTGTTACTTTGGGGAATTTGCTCAGGATGCAAGCATCTTATGTTTTTATTATTTGTCGGCAGACAAAAAGTCAGCATGACTGTTGTCCTGCTGGCCAATGACTCCAAAGGCGTGATCTTCTACAACGGTCAGAAGACAGATGGTAAAGGAGATTTCATCTCTCTGTCTCTGAATGATGGTATCCTAGAGTTTAGATACGACCTGGGCAAAGGGCCAGCTGTCATCAGGTAAACGCAGATCTCTGTCTCATTTGTGCAATTATGATTCAATTGAAACTATAATTAGGGTGTCTAATGTAAGTGGCTTAATAGGTGCATATCAACACATTTTTCTCTCCCCCTCTCTGTGCGTGTGTTTGTGAGAACAGGAGTAAAGAGAAAATCAAGCTGAACGAGTGGAACACTGTGAATCTGGAGCGGGCCAGCCGTAAGGGAGAGATCAGCATTAATGGCAAAGACCCGGTCAGAGGAGAATCACTGGTATGATGACAAACTCTGCTTATGCTTCTGTAAAGCATGTTATAGGGAAATGTTGACTTCATGACGTTGACTTCGGGTGAGAAAGTGTTTATAATGTAGTCACGTGTCTTTTAAAGAACTAGAGCCAAAGATGCTCACTTATTAAAAGTACTTTCATGCTATCAGATGATAAAGTAATGATATTTATATGGTGCTCTGGATATACATCATGATATTTGAAAACCTTCAAAAAGCCAGTGTAAAAATTAAATCATGGAACAACCATGGTACTTTTTGGAGAAAGGTGTTTATATACTGTTCAGTGTATTTGTGGACGCATGGCTTTTGAATGGGCAACTTTTAGAACGTCGTCTGCCTTTGTTGCCGGGTGTTGGGTGCATGTGTGGGAAGCTTCGGAAACCGTGCCTGTGGCGTCTGTTGTGTGCGTGCTTTTGTCTGTGCCCTCCTTTGGCTTTTAATTGCCATGTGGAAATGACTCGGCGTCTATTTTGCTACTCGCACAGTGCAGTTTCTCACCCACTCAGATCAATCCCAGCAGCCTCTGCCTGAGCCTGTGTCAAACCCAAAGAACGACAGCGGCACAATGACACCTCATACGCAAATAAAGGCTGGGTAATAATCTCAACTCTCTCATCCTCCACTTATTCCAAACAGCGTAATTTGTGATAAAGAGAGACGCGTGCTCTTTTTTTACATCGTCGGCCCATCCTACGTATTATAATTGTATCGTTGGGACGGCAGAGGAAATGTTATTAAAGAGAGGATGAGAGGGAAAAATAAGCAAAGAAACCAGAGGGATCGTGTTCCAAAGGGCTGTCTGCAGAGAAACCCCAAGAGAAATAATTTTTCTATTCCCTCAATGGCTGTTTTACCGAACCGACTCGACGCCATGTCACAAAGCAAATATAAATAGTGTGTGTGCATTGGTGTAAAACACAAAGAGACTTTTATGCCCCTCTGATTTACTCGGCTCATTCATATTTAAGGCACTATACACGCACACATATATTTATATATTTGTGCCCTGCATGCCAAGTGTCTTGCTTGAGTTATGTGCATGAATATTTTATCCCTGAGGCTTATAGTTTTGCTGCATGCTGTTGTGCGTGTGTACTGACATTCTCTGTTTTCTTCACTGGTAACATTTTTTTTCTTCCTTCCCATGTGCTCTTTTTATGTGCGCTGTCTGGATGTAAGAAATCACGCAAGGTAATGACTGAAATCTGAAATCGCTTTCTCAAATCAACATCCTCATTTCCACCAAAAGCAACATTTAATAGGCCACTGTCCATTTCAGCTTCATTCTCCATTAGTCAAGTATTGCTAGAGAAGCGAACGGAAGGCCTTTTTTAAACTTTAAACTACCCGTATGTTGCACTGAGAGAGTTTAAAGTGTGAGTTGGCTTTCACCTCAGGCCAGCTGGTATGGGGGCGGTGAGAAATAGTTATCATTTGACCACCATTGTTTCATCAGCCTTCCGACAACAATGAAATGTCTTCATTAGTCTCGCGTGGGAGGCCTATTAAACGGCGCTATGGATGTTAACCGTGAGAGCGGGAGGGAAAGACCGACAGCGTGGGAGAGTGGGAGTGTTAGCAGGAGAAGAAAGAGATGTGCGAGGAAGAGAGCGTGGTGTAGCGCTAGAAAGAGTTGTTACTTTGTCACGTTTGTTTCTGGGTCTTCATGGGCGTCACAAAGCTATTTTTATTCAAGCTAACATCAGTGATTCACATGGTTCCCTGTGAGATAAGATGTGATTAAGGAGAATTCATAACCTAGCGGAATTTCTATACGAAAAAGTGCAAAAAGTCTCCTTTGGTGCCAATAAAAAGTCATGACTTAATTTTCCAATGCAAATGATCTGCGGAAGGTGCGACTCACCAAATTTCGAGTCGGGAAACTTTTAATGTTTAGAAAACACCTGCAACAAACGGACAACTTAATTATCAAAAATACCTTCTTTTTTCATTTTAATTCCACTCCAAAGAATGCGAACAAAGCTTTTAGGGCCCTTGGGAAACTTAGCAAATAACACTCGCAGTCAGCCGTTCACTTCACCTGCTCAATCTTAGCTCATTATGGCAGAGAAAGACAGAGTGAATTTGTCTTTTCCAGCCTGTGGCTGTCGGTGCACTGCAGTTTTTTGTCAGGACTTCTCATTGCACATGTTTTCGAGCACATCAAACAGCAGCTGGGTGAAAACGTTCCTGGCTATGCGGTCTTGGCCCAACCGCATACTTGGACTGGCCCCCAGGTCCACAGCCAAAACTTTTCAAGCCTGCCCATGTCCGTACTTAGCTATTCTTCTTTTTTTATTATTGCTGGGATGAGAGCTGGACCCACACGACTGAAACTGGCATCGCTGCGAACGTCCTGTCGTTTTTCCCCAGCAATTAACTCGCCTTTCCCCCAAGGCAATTATTGGCCTACATGAAATAAAGATTTTTAATTCGTTTTAAGTACAATCTCATGCAGAAAAATCCCTCTCAAACAAAGAGGAGAAACGCTCATTTCATGGTCATCTGCCATGCGAACCGTACTTCAATTAGAGTTTATGCTTCGAATTTTAAAGGCACGCATCCATTACGCTCTTTCATTAAAAAACCATCCATATCAATAGTCCTCATATCAATCGCTGCAATTATCTCTTGACTTTTCCCCCACCTCTTTTCTTCTGTCTTACGTGTTAGGTTCAGTCATTTTCCATTCAGGGAAGTTGAGCTTAAATCAATTATGCTTTGTAATACAACACCCACACTGATGTGGGCAACAATTAGGTGTGAAAGTTGAATCAATAAATTGCCTGATGTGAACCATCCTCTCATACATTGAGTGACTTTACTGGAGTTGCTCTGCTAGTTCGCCCATAACATTTTATAGTCCTTATGCCAGGGTTTGCCTAAAGCATGAGGCCTTATAGTTTTATAATGTGGATAGAGAATGTGAAACGGTTATGATCGTATGAGGCGCTCATGCTTATCTTCATACTTTCCAGAACCAGCACACAGATCTCAACCTAAAGGAGTCTCTCTTCGTGGGAGGAGCACCTGATTTCCGCAAAGTAGCCAGAGCTGCCGCTATCAAAGATGGCTTTAAGGGGGCCATTCAGAAGGTGAGTGCCTTCAAAGATGTCAAATGTTGCTTTACAGTGGTCACCAGAATGTCTTGACACTGAATGTACTTTCTTAGATTACTCTAATGGGTATTCCAATCCTGAAAGTTGATAACGCCCTTCAGTCCAGTGATGTATCCATGTATCCCTACCATCCCTGCTCCAAAGATGTTTGTGAGAATGGAGGTCGGTGCAATCCCATGTTGGACAGCTACGAGTGCGTGTGTCGGCATGGGTTTTCCGGGCAGCACTGCCAAGAAAGTGAGTGTCGTCTTCAGATCTAACACCATTGGGCTTGTCTTTATAAAACGAAGTACATCTCTGCATACTTCTTTAGGGCAAGATTTGCTTACGTCTTACGTGATGCATTATCAATAAAACATATTTAAAATAAATAGCTAGTGGCACCTTTAGCCAATCGTGTGCTCCACTTACAGATTTAGCATAATCCACGCCTGCAAACTTAGGGATAGTCTTGTTCTTCAAAACCTGTGTGACTTTATTTCTTCTGTGGAATGCAAAAGGAAAAACTCAGAAGGCTCTTGCTAGTTTCCATGCAATTAGAATGCTTAAAGGGATAGTTCACTCGAAAATGTACTCCCCTCTTGTCATTTCAAGCCTGTATGACTTTCATTACAAGAATATCATTATTTTGAAGAATGTAGGTAACCAAAAACCGCTGGTACCCATTGACTTTCATTGCATGGACAAAAAACCAATCAAGTCAATGATACAGGTTTACAAAAACAAGAGGGTGAGTAAATGATGACAGACATTTTATTTGTGGGTGAAAGGACTGAATTCATTCTTATGTTAACATTTTCAACACACTAACAAAACACAGAAGAACTTTTGCTCACCTCATTAACCTTCTCCACTCTTACTGTTTTATCCTTTACCTTAATTAAGCCACACAAGCATGAAGTCTGCCATACATCACACGTTTCCTGCTTCTCTTTAATTAAACAGCGCCGTGTCTCACATCGATCTGTGTAATTTCACTCCATCTTCTCTCCTCCCATCCAGCAATATACGAGAAATCCGCCGGGGACGCGGAGGCCATTGCTTTCGATGGCCATACATTCATCGAATATCACAACGGAGTCACCAAGAGGTAATGTCAGCACACGTCAATGACCCTCCGAACAATCAAAACCCGCCCGGTTGCTCTATATCTCAGTATTACCACTCAATGAGGGGCGATGACAGGCTAGATTATTCAATCCCCATTTCAGACCGTCATGCTTCCTCATTTTAGCTAATAGCTTGATTTCATCAATTACCACTTCTGCCGGACTGTCTCTTTGGTATTCTGTGAACTCTGGCTGGTTCCATTTAGCACAGCACCCGAGGACGTCTCATGACCACGTAGCTTATGTACTGTAATGAATCTTTCCCTACCACCCACTCGCTTGGGTCCCAAAACCACATATCCTTAAGCACATCCTTATAATTGGTTATCAAATATTTCTCGGTTATTAGATCGTTCCGTCTGATGTGTCTATTCCATATGTACTTTCTTTATGTCCTGCATCAATTGCATTGTTTTTTTAAACATACTGAACACCAAATTAATAGATTTAAATAACTATTCATAGCTACAGTCACACATTTCAGTTATGTGTTCTGTCTGTCTGTATGTACACGTTGTTCTGTTGTCTATACTCTTGTCTGTCTGTCTCATTTAAGTGTCCTCTGTTGTCTTTCCTCCACTCTCAAGCCAACTGACCAATGAGATCCCAGAGTAAGTAAACCAGAAGCATTCTGGGATAGATTAAATTAAGAGAAACTAACTCTTTAGGCAAACCATTGACTAAACCCAACATAAAGCATTCCCATTGACATCACGCATAGACTTTTGAAAAATCCAGTGCTCTCATCAATTGTATATCGAGATGTTTTTTTCCAACATGACCATCTATTTCTAGGAAAGGTTGCATCATTGTCATCAGCCGCATCAGAAAACAGTTTCAGGAATGCATGCTTGGCATGAATGATGATGAGCATTGTGATACGCTGATAGGAATTGTGCATGAAAGTACCTGAACTGAATTTGAAAATATGTCTGCGTATATTCATTGAAGGACTTATAAAAATATGAATGAAGCGCCTTTTAAGTGCAAGTATTATTTTGAACTTATTGAATTTTTTTTAAGTGTGCTATGCATCGATATTTATTTGGTACTTTAGGTTAGTTTAAATGGCATTTTACCTTTCCATTAGAGGACTGTTCAATCTGTCACTGTGTTCCTTTTAGTGATTCGTATTTTAAATTATTTGTTTCTTTCTGAATGTAATTAAGTGTCTAAGTGGCTGCGCTGAGCCTTTAAAAGCCGGCAGCTTGATTAAATGGAATTATGTTATGTATTATGCTCCATGAAGAGTTTCTGTCGGGCTTTTAAGCCACATCAGTTTGTCTGTCAAAACGCTAACTGCGATTTCTAATAATTGTGCTCGAGATGAGAGAGAACGTGGCACATTAATTAGGGATTTGTCTCTCAAAAACTGGCCGCAATGAAAGAGGCTCCGTCCGGCACGGAAACCGACCCACTGCAGACATCAATAGCGGTTAGGAACAAGGCCCTCTTCATTGACTTTTACTCTTCCCGGGGTTTAATGCGTGTCACTTCCTGTACAAATGAAGTGGCAGATTAAAATTAATCTCAAGCAAGGAAGCTCACCGGCCCTTCACGATGAGTGTCATCAATTCAGCATGATCTGGTTTTGAAAAGAGCCCTAAAAGTTAATGAATTCCTCAGAGGACACGGTGGCGCTGGATATGTGGGAATGGAGTAATGTTGCTCTTCATCTGTCTATATTCCCTCTCTTTAGCTTGGCAACCTTGGATCAATTTGCCCATGCTTACGATTTAAGTGACCTGTTTTTAAATATGCTTCTTCATAATTAGCCATTTGACCTCATTTGGTATAATAAAATACATTGTATTTAGTGCTGTTTCAAGACATACTGAGATGCATCACTGCCTTCAGAGGCAGCATTATAACCATGATGGAGCCACTTAAGTGATTTGGATCGCTCTACATGGGATGAATATCTTTAGTTTGATGTCAGTGTGTTGCTAAACTAACTGCGTGCTGCTAAAGTAAGCATAATATAGTATGCACAAGTGTTATTCCATTTCCCAGCATTGAGTATAGTATTTAAAGGATATGTGAGATCCTTGTCAGAATGATGTATTTACCCTCATGTCATTCCAAACCTGTATGACTTTCTCTCTTCTGCAGAACACAAGAAGGTATTTTAAAGAATGTTCGTAACCGAACAACACTGACCCCCATTGACTTGCGTTGTGGACTGGAAACCACTTAGACATTTCTCAAAATATCTTCTTTTGTGTTCCACAGAATAAAGAACCTCATACAGATTTTGAATGACATGCGAATGAATAAATGATGACAGAATGTTTATTTTGGGGTGAACTGTTCCTTTAAGACGCAGCATAATTAGGTTGTCTAGCTGTTGGAACAAGCTTTGCGTCATAGCATGCAGCTCACTTGGTTTTGGGTAGAACATTTCATTGGCTTTGGTCCAGTAGACATGATATTGCTTTAGCTCTTTCATACATAACCACTGAAACGTACCCTCAGTCACTTTCTCACTCACTTCACTAGTTGAGAATATGATGGATTTATTGTTGTAATTTCAGTTGGTTGTCTGATTACCTCATTACTTTGCCCATGCTGGCATAACTACTGGAAGACTAAAATAATCTAGGGAGGTCACGCTGTTGGCACTCCAGTATCTTGGCACATCTTGTGTCTGTGTATGCGATCCCTGTTTTTCCCCTCCTCCCCTTTTTGCACTTATTGCATGCCTGCCATTTCTTTCCTTGCTTTTCTAAGTCCTGAGTCACTGGAGAACCCATCTGACCAGAGGTGAGTCCCCTCTGCTTGAACTGTTTCCAATGGCATGCCGTCCTTTCACACCCAGCCGCGCCGCACAGGCCAGGGTCATTGGCGGGTAGCATAACTCAGCTTGTGGCGACACATTAAAATCTAACGTGAGAGGCCTGTTAAAGGAATAGTACACTGAAAATGTTCTTCAAATTCTGTCACCTTTGACAATGAACATAAAAGGGGTCAATTTGAGCATATTGCAAGTCATCTCAGGTCAAACAAAAGCTTTGTGTTTGAATTCGACTGAAATTTAGGTCAATATTTGTACTTTGATTTAGCAGTTTGTGATGTAACCAATTGTCATTGACAATTGCATCACATGACCTCAGCATAGCAAGTTTAAAGTCCCCCTGTAGGTATTTTTTCTTTTAAAGGGACAGTTCCCCTAAAAATGAAAATTCTGTCATGAATCTCTAGTTGTTACAAACCTGTATACATTTCTTTGTTTGGTTGAACACAGAGAAAGATATTTGGACGAATGCTTGTAACCGAACAGTTCTTGGACCCCATTGACTACGATAATAGTAAAAATGACAATGGTAGACAAAAGTACCTAGAACTTTTTGCTGTCCTACATTCTTCAAAATATCTCATTTTGTGTTTAACAGAACAAAACAAATATGAAAAAAGTCTTTTTTTTCTACAATGGTAGTCAGTGGGGTCCAATAACTGTTTGGTTAACATTCTTCCAAATATCTTTTTCTGTGCTCATCAGAACAAATAAATGTATACAGATGTATACAGAACAACTCAATGGTGAGTAAATGATGACAGAATTAAAATTTTTGGGTGAACTATCTCTTTTAAAAGATAATCTTTGATCAACGAAATGAGGTTTAAACATGTTTCTCAGTGAAAATAATTTTTCCTGTCTTAAAAAAACCATGAATATGCAAATGAGTCTCCGCCTCAGTCACACTCACATTAGAAACATTAGCTTTGAAAATGTGATTTTCACCACAGGGGACTTTAAAATATGCAGCATATTGAATGAGATATAGATATAGGTACATTGGAGTGGAAGTGATAACTTTCTGTTCCTCTCTCAATGCTATCGTGGGACTCCAGAAGGCTTGACAATATGGTGCATGAAGTGTATGGACTGCTTTTATGATACTTTTATAGAGCTTTTTCCATTTTATATACCCCTACACTGTTATTGTGTGTCCTGTACAAAATAATTCTGTTTCTCACAAGAAATTAATGCATAGAAGTTTTTAATGCCATGAAGATGACTAAATGATGAAAGAATCTTTGGGTAAACTTTTCCCATAGTAGGCATTCCTATTTAAGCCACTGCCCCCTATAGGTGGACAGTGTGAATTACTCTTAGCTTGCATTTGTTATGAGTAAATGTACCACCCTATTACACAAGCTGTGCTAAAAATATTAATCTTAAATTGATACGAATAATCTACAGTTAATCCAAAAGGTCTGCTTGTGTTAATAAAACCAGAAATACGACTTCCCTTCAGAATGTTCTAGATGCTTGAGATCCTAATGGGACATGAGCAATAATGAGCTCAGCAGAATGGTGTGTAATCATAGTTAGCTGCCCTCATAGCGGAGCTCTGGCCTGGGGCCCTGTGCAGGGAAGGCCTGTGGAAAGAGTCCAGTCAGCACATTACATGTGTCTCATCGGAAAGGAATTCAATTACACAAAATAATTATTCGGTCTTATCACAAAATTTGCATAATGAAATTCCGTCATTTGAATCAAACGAATTACGACACGTTATTTCCGATTCCAGAATGCTGAGTTGAGTTTGCAAACATTGTGATGGAAAATTGGAGTCAGTCAGGTCATTGGCGGTTCATCGTACCTGAGACAACATGCACTGTTTGACTCAAGGCTCTTTCTAGTTATACAGGTTTAACTCTCTAGGTGTATAAAAATACACCTGCAACCGATTTGTTCTTCACCATAAGAGGAAACAGCTCCAGACAAACTGGCAAATAAACACAATTGGTGAGATCACAGTTTGGTTGAGCGTGCCACACCTGCAGAGCAAGTGTTGCTCTTTGGTGTGGCGTGAAGATACAAGCCCAGTCTCCATCTGCTTTCTCCGCTTCTGTGTATGGTGTCCATCTCTAATGCAACGTCACATTTGTGTTTTGTCTTTGTCTTGTTTGTGTCTTTTTTCATGTCGTTCTCACTTGTCTTGCTCCTGTTTACACATTACCTGATTTAGCAAACAAGCCCCCGCGCCATCCTGACTCACAAACGCACTCGCTCAAATAATGTCCCTCTTGATGTAAGCGCCTACAGATGCACCACAGAGAACAAAAGAATTGTTGTTGTTAAAATAGCTTTTTTTCTCTGTGGCATATCTCGGTGTCCCCAATGGCCTGAACAATAGCGTGATGTCTCCATAGGCCACTGTTGTCAAAGTGACATTGACGTCCCGAAGGACAACCAGATGTCAACTTTTTTATACTCCTATACGGGGGCTGCATCCAGGCAACTAGATCAAAAAGCACATCAGACAGCAGCTCATATGAGCATCCTTCCTTAGTGCTCCCTGTGCAGGAAGAGCAAACTGAGAGCTTGCAAACAAGATAGGAAGTCTTAGCTTGTAGATAACCTAAAGTGTGTCACCAGCCCTCCCCCCCCCCTCTCTCTCTCTCTCTCTCTCTCTCTCTCTCACACACACACACACACACACACACACAAAAGACCACCCTCTTCCCTCTATGGCCTAGTTTAACTGATGTTCTATGAAGACCCCTTAGGATCTGAACACTTACAATATTGCTCATTCGTTCATTTACCCATGTACATAATGCACAACCTCTGGGTTTTTGTTTTTACACTTGTTACTGTAGCAGGTAAGTCTCAGCATCACCGGAACGGGACTGGATTTGTGATCGCAACTGCTTTCTCTTTGATCTAGTGAGAAGGCCCTGTTGGTGAATAAATTCGAGCTCAGCATTAAGACCGAGGCTACCCACGCGTTAATTTTGTGGAGCGGGAAGGGAGTGGAGCGCTCGGACTACATCGCTCTCGCAATTGTGGACGGACGTGTCCAGATGACCTATGACCTTGGCTCCAAGCCCGTGGTGCTCCGCTCCTCTGTGCGGGTCAACACAAACCGCTGGATACGAATTAAGGCCAGCAGGTAATGCAACTCGAAGACAACTCAAAGACAAGAGAAAGTTATTGTAGTTTGTCTTTAGAGGACGATATTTATGAATATAAATAAAATAAAATATAGTTATATTATTAGCCACTAGTCAACAAACACAGACCTTTGTGTCCAATGAAACGTCTGTTGTGTTGTTCTTTTGTTAGCCATACATTTATATTTCATGTAAGTTTGTGCAGAGTCATCTCTGCATAGTTCTTCACACAATTGCTTGTTTTTAATGCGATGCACTTGCTCACTTCTCTCCTGCTTTCTCCACAGAGCGCTCAGAGATGGTTCTCTGCAGGTCGGTAATGAGGCAGCTGTCACCGGGTCATCACCCCTGGCCGCCACGCAGCTGGACACAGACGGCGCACTCTGGTTGGGTAAGTCCTTGTGTAAACTCCTTTGCTAAATCTTTGCTCATTTGTAACCAACTACACACACCTGCTCCGCCACACAGAACATCCACGGTCTCCACTTAGCTTGTACTCTCTAATTGGATCTCGCCCCACAGAGAGCGTTTTTAAGGCCTAAATCTCATTTCACCCGAGCATTACACAAGAACTTCACTGTTGCACTTCAGTGGGTATTAAAAATCGAGATGTTAAAACACGTTATTGACTTGTTAGAGGTTTGTAGGAAGTTATTGTTAATTCCGGGATGAGTTTCCGCTGTAGGGGAACATTTATGGTTTAATATCTCAAAGTCTCATTGTGTTTTTACGACAAGCTCATGAGAGGCAATTCTAAGAATGCAACATCTTAGTGGCATAGATTTACTTGAGAAATGTGTTTGTGTCGAGTAGCGCGGGGCTAGCCAGTATCAGTGAAGCAGGTGCTGTGGATGCCCGGTGGCAAGAATATATTATTCTTACGCAGCTCGAACATCAAGAGCTCTCTCTCTTTTTTCAAATGCCATTATTTATTTACTTATCACAATATAATTAACTTGAAATTAGCCTTGTCAGTCTTCTTGGTCCAAAGCATGCAATCCTATTAGAGGGAACAACACGTAATCCAAATCTATGCTAACAACATAGACAGTGGTTTTGAAAAACATTTGAGATATTGAGCAAAATATATAACACTGGCCTAGTGGTTTTTGAATATTTTACTGCAAAGATGTTACAAACTGCAGCTTTAACTTCGACCTAAACAGCAACACGTGCTTTTTTAAAACATTAAACAATGAACAATGATGTGAGTTCAAGCAAGAGGTGAGATCAGAATAAAGTGATCATGGCATTAACATTACCAATATAATGCATTCAGGTCAAAGAAACAATCAAAATTGTGTGGCAGTCGTGGTCCAGTGGTTAGAGTGTTGGACTTGTGATCAGAAGGTTGCTGGTTCGATTCTCAGGGCTGGTGGGTAACGGCTGAGGTGCCCTTGAGCAAGGCACCTAACCTCCACTTGCTTACTATACAAAAATGTACAAATGTATAGTTCAATGTAATGTAAGTCGCTTTGGATAAAAGCGTCTGCCAAATGCATAAATGTAAAATGTAAATGTAAAATAGTTTTTAAGGTTTCTGTTCTGCTCTTCAGCACAATGGTAAAACCACCAACAGAACACACAAATCTTTTAAATACCAATGCAACAAAATACTAAACATTAACATGTCTCATCCTTATTTCATCTTCATTAAAAAAGCATCAAATAACAGTTTGACATTTACACTCTTTATTCAGTCAAATGCAAAGCATTCTGGGAACTGGCAGTTTTCAAATAAGTTTTTTAATAAATTGTGTTGAATTAACATGTTTAAATTACATACATTTAACATGAATCAAAATGAATTTAGCTACTTGATTGATGTTCTTTTAAAATGAAAACATTTAGTTAAACCAAAAAGTTACCATTTCAAGTAAGTTTAACATGATGCAATCATTTTTACTTGTGAATTCTCATAAATGACATAAAATCAAAATGACTTGTTTAAGTAAAGTGAACAGCATCAAACATTTTGTTTTTCAAATTATAACAATACATTTTTTGCGTGCTCAAGGAGAGAGATTTTTGACACTGTCAGGTCCCTGAGGGTGAGAAGCTCTCACTCTGAAAGCTTTCAGCCCACATCCCTGGAGTCCAAAAGCACTGTTTGATCTTTTCACCTGTTCCTGAGTTCCTCTCACCTGTCTCCATCCTTTCACAATCCGACTCTTCTATGTTAGACACCGGTGTGTTTTGGGAATGATGAAGTTTTGAACAGTCTTCTATGCTGAATTTCCATAACCCGCAGGCTGTTCGTTAGTTTTTAATAAACCATAATGCTGTAGCTAGCCTGCATTGCGCTTGTATATCTTGGGTTACGCAATGATTTGCTGTTTCTGTAAATCTTACATACAATAGTTGAAAACACACTCTACATACATCAAGGATTGTAATGCATGTAACTAGTGTGCACACATAAAAGAGTAGTTAACCCCAAAGTCTTCATTCTTCTGTGAAACACAAAAAAGGAAACAATGTTAATAAATGTACCGGGCCGGTCCACCTGTTATTAATAATGAAAATGAATTGGGGACATAGCTGTCAAAATGACAAAAAACTTTTTCTTCAAGACAGTGAAAGTCAAGTACTGTGCAGTGAATCATATGTACCTGATCTGATCTTTCTGTTCTTTCTCTGCTCTCAAGGTGGTCTGGAGGAGCTGTCTGTTGCTCGCCGGTTGCCCAAGGCTTACAGCACAGGCTTTGTTGGATGTGTTAAAGATGTGATAGTTGACGGGGTGGAACTGCATCTGGTGGAGGACGCCTTAAACAGTCCCAAAATATTACACTGTTCTGCCAAATAGTGCAGCTCCCCCCTTCTTCTCAACACCATGTCTACTGCTGTAATTATTTTTCTATTTTTTGTATACTTTTCTTTGATTTTATATTTGAAAGATTACATTGTTTTGAGTTTTTGTCTTTTTTTTTCTTTTCTGTTCATCTTAGCATCCACACTTAATCACATCCTCAGTTGCAGGTGAACATGGTGTCACAAGACATGCAAAAATGCGTATTATTTCTGTGCCGTTTCGACGACAAACAAAACAACATTGACTTGCTCATTACTTGAACTGTGGCAGATGAGGTCGGTGCTGTCTGGATTGCCTTCCAGTGCCATAACTCGCTCGACATCCGGCAATCATCATGCATTCCTCTGAGCCGTTGCTGCGGCCCATTACTACGCGTAAAGATGTAAAAAATGACTTTCTGCTTCATCGAGATACGACAGCAACCGTGAAATAAGCTGAGCAAGTGTATGTACGATATTCCTCATTTATGATACCACTAACAGGGGTGAACGTTCAGTGCTTCAGAGCCTCGAATCCCTAGATGATAGTAGCTGACATAATATTTAGCATTCCTCAGAATTCTGCATTATTTTCCATGCAAATGTCACTATCGACCTGTGAGATGTAATAAATAGTAAAGAAATACATGAGACTGTGAATTTTGAAGATGCTATTTTTCGTTGCAATCGTTCGTCTCATGTGTTGTGCATATCTAAAAGAGCAATTACATATATATACTATATGACCACTTGTTGCATGCATCTTTTTAAGTGTTGAGTTCATTTTCTCTTGGTTTTCTCGATCTCCATCATTCCATTCAGGGCAGAAATGTAGCTTACCAGGATGACTACATTGCAATGTAAATGACCTTTATTTCGACATCTGATCATTCAAGTTGGGAGAAATATGGAATTTTTATATATTTGCTATTTGTCAATCTGGACTTCTTGTGCACAAAGGGGAAAAAATCCGTTGTTACAACAACTCGACACCAGGAGGCGCTGTAACACAAGAAGAGATGAGAGACTCAATGGACACATCAAGTGGACGCAAAAGCATTGAAATTCATGGCATGTTCAGTCATCGAACAAAAATCATGTGTTATCATGTGCATTATTTTCTATCTTGTATCAAAAGAAAATGTTGCTTTTAAATGCTGCCAGCACTTGCGTATGTTGTACCCCTTGCATCCTATGACTGTGGCCCCAAAACAGCTGTTCATGTCCCAGAAGTAACCAGTGAAAATAGTAATGCATGGGTTTGTCATGTCAAAATGGTTTTTGTAACCTGTTCAAAGGCAGACGCAATGCGATGGTTTCTACTGCTCTCTCAATGTAAGAAATGATACCAGATGCTTTGCAATATTCAAAACAAAATGCCTGTTCAAGGTATAAAACACCGGTTTCTTTTTGTAATTTTCTTTCTTTTTGCCTTTTCCCCCCCTTGGAAAGTGCAAATTCATCATGTACGACCTTGTTATGATCAAGTGTACATTATGCCACAAGTTACTGAGGTTGTAGTATTATACACTGGAACCTGACGTGTCTATACACGAAGCATATCCTGATGTGGCGTACATGAGGGGTGGTATCGGGGAGTAATTCATCATGTATGTGGGTTTAAACAGCATTTACAGGATGCCTATAGTGTTATAGACTAAGACCAGGAGCCCTTTGTTACTGCACGAGCTATGGATCATCCACTCTTTTAGTGCCCTCGCCTTTTCAGACGGACTAAATTTTTGTCTCTTTTCTAATAATGGAGGTTATTTTTGACATCATCCAGTAGCTTTGCTCCTGTATACCTGGAGTGCTCTCAAGGGACAAGGCTCATGGTGCGGACCGCCATGAAAATCTGCTGTGTGTGAATGGAAACTGAGAAATGCCTTAAAATTCACCATTCACGGGTGACAAAAGTTAATGTCCATTTTGTTCTGTGCTCTCACTTTAGCCGATATATTATAGCCTCATTACATTCTCATAATGTAAATGAATTCATAAATGTTAATAGTTATATTAATAATGCTTATAAAGATTTCCAGAAAAGCCTCAATAATAGTGGTTCTGGACTCAACAAAATACTATTTACTGTACAAATACTATTTTCAGTATCTTATTTATGTCTCAAGAGGATTCCCAGGTTGGCATTTGTAAACTACTGTTTTCATTGAATTCTACTTAATGGGCAGTGCACAGAATGAGAGGCATGACATTACCATTACTAACTTTATTACCTGTGTCTTGTGTTCCGACCACCATAAAATAAAATGTAAAACAAACTGAACTGACTTTGAAACCTTTCTGTAACATTTCAAATCTGTGAATAAATCCCTCCGTTTCCCAACCTGTCAAACCACAGCCTCTCTTAGTGTTATCCACAACAGAGATCTAAGATTGTCAACTATTAAAAAACAGATCCCATCAAATAAATTTGCCAGATGGATAAATGTATTAGATTTCTATGCATGGCAATGAGTGTGAAATAGTCCACGCAGATGTAGATTTTGCAGAAAATTCTTGCTGTATATATATATGTTCATACCAGTGCAATAAAGAGGCTTTTACTGCAAATAACAAGGCTTCGGCTGTCTGGCAACATCCGGGGATCTGTGGCTTCCTTTGTTCTTCCTCATGGGTTTTGCTTTGGACCACAGAGTCCTTAGGCTGTAAGGTCAAGGGTCATCTTGGAGGGGGTTTGTCAGTAGCACTGACTCTTCCTTAGGGGAATGACTTCCTTCAGTGCACTTCCTTAAGTGGGCTTTACCGCACCACAGCCTGCGGTTCAGAAAACAATTTAATAAAACAGCGTGATGTAATTTGATTAAAATGAATATTGGTGGATTAGAAGACCCCGCAATTTGATTATTCGGAATTTGTGAATAATTGCAGGTTATTTCATTTAATTGTGGGTGTGCTTTCCCTTAAGCAGTGTAGATGGGTGAAATGTGCTAAACAGTCATCTGCCCAACAAAGAGCGCTCAAGGATAAAGTTACCACACATTGTTTGCATTGGCTGTTATGCTGTACAGAAAGCAACAGGCCAGACTTTCTGTTCAGAAAGAGAAATCCATAGATAAAGCACTGCATTTCAGTAAATTGCATAACCATGTCAACGGCAGACTAATCTCTCTTAGGGCCAGTGACGTCATGGCAACCATGGCATCACTGCAGTGCCCTGCTGGCTGCAGACTGTGACCACAGATGCCACCTTTAAATCACACTAATGCGAAAGATGTCCGGGCCAAATGAAACAAAAACGGTTGTGTATCTTTTGTCTATGACTTTTACATGACTGGAAATAATAGCCTAACAAACAAGAAATTTCTTTAAAAAAATAAAAGTAGGCTACGGTTTCACTATGGATAACAGAGATGACTTCAGGTGAAAGCATATCTAATACATGAACAATAAAAAGATATTGTTTAATTGTTCTTGCAGCATCAAGCTTATCAGATTTAGCTACGTCAGTTTGTGCGGAGAACAAAGACGGTCTATTTTTTTGCAATGCTAATAATCGTTTTTATTATTTAAACACTCTTTTTTTAAAAAGGTGCTAAACAGTGCAACAGTTTCTTTGGACGCACACGCCTGGCCCGAAGTTAACTTCCGGTATTGGTTATAACAAGTTAGTTTATATTCAATTTGCATTAATAGCCTACTACTTATGTTAATGTATTATTGTACAGTAGGCTATTTGTATTAAATTAAATTAAAATAAAGTTATAGATTTTTTGCTGTGGTTTTATTATTGTTAATGCGTGTTCGTTTTAATATAGATAAAACTAAACATTGTGGATGATTTAGTCTGTAAATAATTCTCGTTAGCAAATGAACACAACCCGATAATATTTGACTTGTTTAAAAGGGCTGAAAGTTTTGTAGCCTGTGTCTGTCAGTGCTGTGCTCTATGTGAGTGAGAGGCGGAGTGAGCGAGGGAGAGTCGGGCGCTGTCTGTCTGACGCTCGCGCTGCGTTCAGCTCCACTCCGCTGCAGTGACTCGGCGCAGGATTACTTTATTACTGTACAGTTTCCCCTTCTGTCCGCTCGCACACCTCTGACAGCCCCCAGGACGGCCATGACGTCTCGAAGGTAAGCTGAAGGCTACATTTAGGTTACTTTATGAATGGATTCGTGCACGAATCTCGCCTCCGAGCGCAGGATCTACTTTGGCCCATTGCAGCGAACCAGTGACTGTTGCGTTCTCCTGTGTTAACAATCACAGCGGAGCATTAAACATTACTTTTCTTCCCTTGCTGTTTATGTCAGTCGTATATTTGTTTATTGCGCTGTTAATAAATAGTCAGAATTTCACAAAGTCACTGTAACAATTCCTCTATATAAAACAATCTGAAAACTGTGTATGTGACGGTTTATGGTAATGAGTTGTTGCTCTGTGCGGTCGTGTTCATTGTGTCACAGTACAGTTCACCACAATATTAAGCACATTATTGTCATATGACAGATTTATTTAGAGATAACAGTTAGAAACGCTGACTAAATGAACCACTGTTGCGCCTCTTTCACCCAAAATTAGCATTAAAATACTTTTTAGCATTTCAAAGTGGACATATGTGTGTTTTAATCATTATTACATAAACAGAGAGAGCTTCGCAGATTCAATGTTTGTGAACAAAGAGGTGCTACACACATTAGTTATTGTGAGAGTTTGCACAGGTGGCCTTCAGTAAACAATATACAGAGAAACCTTAAATGCCACATACCGTTAAGCCAACATACAGTTTTCAGAGTTTAGTGCTGCTTGTGGCTTCCGTTTTCAAAGCTTGACAGAGTAATGCTGTTTTATGTGATGTCAATTTTAATACACATGACTTCTTTTTAAGAGGGAATACATGAGATGATGGGAAATCTATACATATGAAGCACATATTTTTGGAAACGTGAATATTGGGAACAGTAGGCTATGGTTTACTTAATTGGTATAAAAATAATTTTAGCCCTTGTGTTAATTTACAATATAAGTGATTGAAACAAAATGGGTCCTAGTTTTAAGAAGGCCATAAAGGTTGTTTTTCATGATGAGTGTGGAAGATAATCTTTATTTCCATTTAATCTTAATCATCTTCTCTGTGTGTGCATGTGTGTGTGTGTGTGTGTGTGTGTGTGTGTGTGTGTGTGTGTGTGTGTGTGTGTGTGTGTGTGTGTGTGTGTGTGTCAAAGAGTTTGACTCGTATAAGGGACAGGAGCATAGTAGTAAACATCGACAGACAAGAAAGCTGCCTCTAGTCTGGTGAAATGAGCATTTCCAGGAATTCTGCCGGTTCGAGTAAAGGATTGCTGAGAACAGTTTTTCTTCGTAGCACAATTATCAATTTGTAATCTGTCATCTCAGCAATGTTTACTTCACATTGACATAGTTACATTTTCCATTCTGCTATATCTGCGGTACTGTTAAAATTGAAATAAAAAGTTTAACGTCTGAATTGTATTACCATAAATAGTCTGAATACAGAATGTATTTATTAATCATGAGCTGATTAGTGATCGATAGACAAATGTGACCCTGGATCACAAAACCAGTCTTATGGGTCAATTTTTTGAAATTGAGATTTTTACATAATCTAAAAGCTGAATAAATAAGCTTTCTATTGATGTATGGTTTGTTGGGATAGGACAATATTTGGCTGAGATATAACTATTTAAAACTCAGGAATCTGACGGTGCAAAGAAATCTCAATATTGAGAAAATCGCCTTTAAAGTTGTGCGAATGAAGTCCTTAGCATAGCATATTACTCACAAAAATAAAGTTTTGATATATTTACGGTATAGGAAATTTACAAAATATCTTCATGGAACTTGATCTTTACTTCATATCATAATGATTTTTGGCATAAAAGAAAAATGGCTAATTTTGACCCATACAATGTATTTTTGGCTAATACTACAAATGTTCTCGTGCTACTTAAGACTGGTTTTGTGATCCAGGGTCACATATATATATATATTTTTTTTTTTTTCTTTTCGGCCACTATAGACAGTTTCATCAGACACATGCGCGTGGCCTGAAGTTAACTTCCAGTTTGTGTTTGTTGATCGGTCTGGCTAGTGGCTAATAATATAACTATTGATATTTTCTTTAGTTTACATTAATATTCATTTATATTACTTATATTTCATTGTATAAAATTGTATTAAATACAATGAATGAAGGCAGAGAAAGAGAGCTATTTTCAAGTACTGTGCATGCACAGTAACGTGTGTTTATGTTGTTGCTTTGAAACCGTCTATTAAGTTTTTCTTAATTTGGATTATGGTTACGGTATCCTGATATCAATAATATGAATACTTATACAGAGATTATACAGTCATGATTCCCCCAAACTTAAGCTCTTAAAAGCCAGTGTTTGATTCCATTCTCGGGATCTGTTTTTATTGGAAGGGCTGTTATCAGCTGTTGAGAATTCGAATATGATCGTTGACGATTTTGTTTCATGTGTCCTTGGGTCATCTGTGTAAGGGCAAGTTCAAAAATGGTAACATATTTCTTCCTGAGTAAGGGGAGAGAGGGGCTGGTGCCACATCCAGCCTTGAATATGCCATTCCAGTTATGTGTGTGTGAATTGATTTGACCTCACATTTATGTGCTTGGGGTCTTTTGTAATGGGGGCTAAAATCAATCATCCCACACTGAATTATGTCCGCGGTTAAACAACTAGGGCATAAAAGTTGTATACCTGTATGACATCTAAGTGACTTCTGCATTAAGTGTTTTCTGCATTAAAACAGACCAATATTTACAGGAAAGATTTATCAGAAGATTTTCTCATGCGTTATGTTTTAAATTATTAGATAAATGAAGGTACGTGTGTGTGTATGTGTGTTTAAACTTCTCTAGACTGATATGTGGGAGCATATTCAGCTCTTTCTAAAAATATCAGTAACGCTAACAAAATCCAGCCAGCAGGACTCGTCTGCTCTCGATATAGACACAAGTCTTTGAAGCCGAGTTGGGGGTACTAAGTATATCACTTTTTGTCACCAAGCCTGCCTCTTTAAATAGCCAACTGTGGTGAACTTGAGACATTATGTAAGAGGCACTGTGTGGATCACTGTGTGCACGTGGCTCCCTGTGTTCCCCTGTCAGAACACTGCAGCAGCACTTTCCGCCTGATATCTCCCTGGCCCATGCTCTACAACCCGTTTGTGCCCCGGGGTTATCATAAGCAAGAAATTATTTCAGTCTCTGGTGTTGTGTCACTCAACAGTACGAGCCGATATAGATGACATAAGCAAAATGTACAGTTAAAAAAATTGGCAGCTAGAAATTCATTGTAAAAATGCAGTTCATATTCAGGCATTACAGGGTGGTATTTTTTGACTTCCTGGTTTCTATTAAAATTACAAAGTTTTTTATCTTCTTATGTCTGCTCATCTTGTGCAGATTTGGGGTTTTTTACAGGTCATTGCTATTTTCATCAGGCCGCATGCTGGACAATGGCTGTTAATTATTAAACTAGGAGAGCATTTATTTTATCGCAGGGGAAGCTGAAAGAACAGAAGCTCTTTTTCTCTGCCTTCATTAATCCAACCATTATAACACTAATGGTCTCAGATTCCACTTATTGTATGCTTATGAAATTTTATAAGGTTAAATGGAAGTTACTGGAAGTTTTTTCATGGAAAGAGCAGGTGATACAGCATTAAAGTGAGGCACATAATCGATTTTCAGAATAATCGAGGTGAAACGATTATTGTGTCGCTTTACGTTTTGCAGAGATTGTCTAATATCTTTTAATTATTTGTTTAATTATTTAGTCAATGAGTATGAGTACTATAATCATGTTAAATAATCGTGACCCGAAGTTAACTTCTGGTCTGTGTTTGTTTATCGCTCAGGCTAGTGGCTAATAATATAACTATTTATATTTATTTAACTTATATTAGTTTATATTAATATTTTATTGTATAAATTAATTGTATTAAATAACTTTGTTGCATTTAAGTTTAGCCAAGTAACGGTTCTTCTGCTGGTAACCCAAAATAATACTTACTAGACAAACTTTTAACTTGCTAGTTAGATGTAACTTACTTGTTATCTCTTTTGCTTGTTATCAGAAATAATTTGCAGGGACTCTATTATTTGCGGATGTGTACCGGAACTTCCACAAAAGCGTGCATGCACAATAACGTTTGTGTTGTTGCTTTGAAGCGTCTTGATTTTTTGTCATAATCGAGCAGCCATAAAGATGCGTCAGTATAAGATGTTTTTGATACTATTCCTGTCTTTAAAGTAGGTGGAAAAAAGCATATTTAAGTATCGCAATCACAGCTCTACCAATAAAGTGAAGTTGGGGCGGGACTGTCCGTTTTTTGACCAATAGAAGACGTGGAGTGTAGGAAACCTGTTTGCAAATAATCTTTAAAATTCTTGTGATATAGTGGGGCAGAAATTACACACTTAGCGGAAACCTCTTAATAATTCAGTAGACTCATGATTGTATGTCCACTTCTATTCTGGGATAATTAGGGTGCTTTTCTGACTCTGATGGTCTGCCCTACTTCTCTCAGTCCCATAGTGACACTGAGCACATGCCAAAGTGCCTCTGTAATTAGAAAAAAGCCTCCACTGTAAATTTCATGCCCTGTACATGTTATTTACAGTCTCTTTTAAAGCCTAGTCATGCTTCATTTACATTTAGATTTATACTAAAGTAATTGACAAGTATGTTTGATTGATGGAATATAACAACATAGTATAAGCAAAAGAACCTTCCATATGAAGTCATTTACCATTATAGAAAATAGCTGCTTTACTAACTTTAAATGCAATTACATTTATTACAGTTATTCCATCTTTTTCACAAAAAAAAACTTTTTCTTGGTGGATTTCAGCACACTTGTATTGCATTCAGGCTGCTTTAATTAATTTATGCCATATAGTTTTGTTATTTTTTGCTGTCTCCTCATGTATGTACAGTACTGTTTCCCAAAAGCCGCCTCTCTCCATTTAAACCTAATGACAGTAAAGATAAAGAAAAGAGCTGTAGGAGTGTTCCGGGCAGCATGGCAACGCTGCGTCACATTCAAAGAGAGAAAAAGAATGGGGGGGAAGGAATGGACAGTTGCTCAGAAGCCGATTGTAAGGGCTGGCTTTCCTATCAGGGCAGCTCACACGCATCCAAATCCCAGATTAAACACCCCCACCTCACTTTCCAACCAGCAACACTCCTACAAGTCCCTGCCCCCTCTACCTTGTGTAACTGTACTGAGCATGGATTACTAAACTCTGAGGCAAAGCGGGGGGCTCTGACAGGCTCCGAACAGAATGGTGAGGTAGGAACATTAGGCAATCGCTTCTGTTACCATTTCATATCCGAGCTGCACCGTCGCGATTGCATTACACCTTTCTTCTGCTCTCGTGGATTTTTGTGCATGCGCACACAGAGCAAAATGGATTTTTGTGGCTGTGTGTGTTGTGCTACTTCTGGAGGCAGCTCAGTGGGGCTTAGGTCTGACCCTGAGCTGTTGCTTACTGCGAGCAGGACGGGCAGGTCGAACCGGCTGATCTGTGCCTGAAATGTGTGCATTCTGCAATCTGCACAGGCCTGTTAGAGTAACGGACCGGCCAGTGTGGACAGGGGTCATCCTTCACGAGAGAACGAAACGTACAGTGTTTCATTATATGTGTGATGTTGGGAAGTTGTTATTGTTGGATGCCATTTAGTTTTAGCATAATCGCTGGGATTGTAGAAAGCTGGGATAGTTAATGGCGTGCTGATGTCTCTTTAAACAGTCGTTTAGTTTTAGGAACTTTGGAGGAAAGGTTGATGGGTTTGGCAGAGACTGGTGTCATTGTTTTATGAAAACACATAGCAGCTTAGCAGGAATTAGTGTCATCTGCTGTTTTATGACAAATAAGTTCATTTATATATTAAATGTTTTACTATCTATAAAGAGTTGGCATTTCTTTAAATACCATCATTCTTGAATTTATTTTTAGACCAGAACATGACCTGGTAATCTAGAATTATTGTTTGTAGCTCATGGACAAAGTGTTTAATGCTCTCTTATTTGTAAGTAGCTTTATCATCTGCTAAATGAATGATTGTACATTTATTATAGAATTGTTATATTCAGTATTTTTGTAGCTGGTTCCATATTGTTTCACATTTGAATTGTATGAAGTTACATTTCTAGAACAGAAAATGCTGGTCCTCAGCTTTAAATGTTTCTAAATGATTTTTACTCCATGCATTATCAGCTAATGTATGAAGGCATGTTTATCTACACAGTCCAGACCACATTTAGTGACATATCTTTTTTGCAGTTTTTCATGACATATAGAACATGATAATATATCATGTATTATGATAAATGCTAATTTTACAGGATATTACTTATAATGTCTTTTTTTTTGTATATAAAAAGTGTTTGTGTGTACACCTAAACAGTTATGGTAAGGAAATGTTTGCTTACAGAAACAATTATAATTTATTAATTTACATACATTAGAATATTTCTGCTTCAGTGTTCTAACTTTCTAGTTCAGAGTGAAGCTAGGGGCTGTAGTGATGATTCAACTGGATGGAGTTCAGAACAAAAAAACATTTATTACTAATGCTTGCTGACTTGTCACTGACAGGTAACATCACAACATCTAGGGCACTACACCATAAAGAATCATAAAGATTTTAAGATAGGATAAGAAAGTATTTTAACAACACAAAATTATGTGCTTATGTTTAAAAACTTTAACATAAACTCTTTAACTAGCATTAACTTTTTTGTTGTCATAGATAGCATGTCAATGTTGGGTAACTTGGAATACTGTTTAATACATGCATAACATTTAAAAAAATAATATTTGAACATTTATATTTGAAAAATTGTGTTTGTATTACCCTTCATTATGGTCAATGTGAGAATTTGCACAGTTTTGTCAAATAAGCATAAGTAGCCATCACATACGGTCACTTGAGATTATGGGATGCTATGCATTAGCAGGCATTTATACCCAGCAGCATGCAGATAAAATTATTCCAACCCCTAAACAGCCATTCACAAAGCATTCTCACGTGAGAGACCCTGTAAACCCAGACGGGCTGCAGACAGACAGCTGGACCCAATGCTAACCCAGATTACACTTGACCTCTCATCACCTTTCACCCCCAACAACCTCAAAGGATTAGGAAATAACTTTTAAAACATAGCGAATGTAAAATTAAGACACGTAAATACAAATGGATAATCTTGCTTAATGACATCACTAGAATGATGGGCCAAGGGGAGGGGCTAATGAAGTAGGAAGAGCTTGAAGAGTACATTACAGAGCTTATTTTTAACCTGTACATATATAAAGCAAAGTTGCAAATGCAGAAAAAACATTGATATATGGCACCAGTGGTTTTATTATTATCATTATTATTTAATTTAGATATAAATTCAGAAATATAGGCCTAATACATTTATGGAAAATCTTAGGAAAGGAAAAAAGCATATATCATGGAGATACAAGGGAGCAAATGAAAGCTTAACAGTAATTATGGGTTAGAAATACATATAACATAAAATAGCACAGAGAATATAACAAGTATGTACCTGTAGGCAGTATACAGCATGTGTGGGTGAGATCATGAGATAATGGGTGACCTCTGTTAGCTTGCTGCTCACTGTTTTTGCTGAGCATTCTGTTTTGCTTTCTCTCTAGGTGGTTTCATCCCAACATCACCGGGATTGAGGCAGAACAACTCCTCCTGACGCGGGGCGTCCACGGCAGCTTTCTAGCGAGACCCAGCAAGAGTAACCCGGGAGATTTCACTCTCTCTGTCAGGTCTGGCTCTTTACCTCATTGTCCTCTTGTTGTGGTTTCTTTCCGTCTGCCCCGCTGTGGTTCTGCTCGTGAATTAAGCTGATCCAATACCCTGATTCAAAGCATGAGACACTTATGTTGGTCATTTATCACATAAGAGAAGTGGCCTGTTTGAGCTGGCGTTGTTGAACATGAATCACATCTCCCCTGTTGAATGTTTATCTGTATGTTATTGATTACATAGAAGTGAACACATTTCAATCTCAATGAATGATCTCAAGATAGTAGTCACTTTAGGTTTAGGGGAGGGGCTTCATTATTGCTTTTTCTAATAAATATTTTAATGCGAAAGCGCCATCCTGTAAAAAAGGAGCAATGTGGAGATTTTAGTGACATCTAGCAGTGAGGTTACGAATTGCAACCAACGGCTCACTCCACTGCTCACCCCTCCCTTTTGAAGCACTACAGTGGCTTACACAGGACAAAGATGTCATCACGTTTTCGATTCTTTGCTGAAGGAGATAACATATTTACGAAACACGCTCTGTAGAGCAGTTTTTCCAATTAGGGATACTGTAGAAAGGTTACCCGTGGTGTATGTAGATAGAAATAACTCATTCTAAGGTAATAAAAACATAACGCTTCATTATGTAAGGTCTTTACACCTCTGAAGACATAGTTATGTATATTATTTTGCATTCTGACAATAGATCCTCCTAAATATCACACACAGCACCTTTACGTTTTCCAGTGAGTTCAGATTATTACAGTTTTTTGATACATATTTCAGATCACAGCAGTATTTTGATTGATGGCCCTCAGTATTACCTGTTTGAACTTAGATCACATTAATGGACAGCACTTTCCCCTGCTCTTCAGGACCTCTGATCATTTAAGATACCCCTGGGCTTGTGCTTAAGGATTACAGTGTCAGCTTGTGGGCTAGTCTGTGAGCCATTGCAGCTGCTTGTCCGATGAGTGATTGAAGAGAGAGACAGAGAGAAAGCGAGCGAGAGGGAGATGCACAGTAATTTATACTGTAGCTTTAAGATGTAAAGCATCATACCTGCTTTTTGTGGGTATAGTGGTGGGACTCTAACTAATGTTCACCAGAACTCAAGCCACGTGGCTCAGCTCCACTGCAAGCCTTCAGAACCCGAGCCCAGATGCCTGGAGGCTGATGTATCTGCCAGGCTGACTTGTTATGAAGGGGAGCACGGACACATCACTGTAACATTGAGCAAGTTAATAGTTTGGGATCGAGGGTGAGGGTGGAGAGATGATAAGAAATTATGTATCCTAAAATGTTAATTATAAAGTTTAAGGACTTTGACATTCAGGTGAAATGTTCATCTGGAACAGTAGATAAGAGACACACTTCAGTTATCTCTTGTAAAAATGAGTTCCTCTTCCACCTAGCATTCAAATGAGGTCTTTTAAAGCTTTTGTACTTTTTTTTGTATTTCCTTATTTTAGTTCCTTTTTTGTAGTAAATGCTAAGTGAAGTGAAGTGATTTTTATTTGTGTTAAATTTGTGACTCTACCGTAGTTGAAAAAATTACAATGGTATTAAGTACAATATAGTATCAAAGTGCCCAAAACTGTTTGCTTTCCTACATTCTTCAAAATATCTTCTTTTGTGCTCAACAGAACAAAGAAATTTATAAAGCAATTTTTTCCTACTATGGTAGTCAAAAAGGCATAAAATGAGCCGCCACATCACCACAAAATACAAAATCTGCAGGTAAAAAACAACATCTACTGTAACTGCCTTTCTGCCTGTCAGGGCTAATGTACTCAGATGAGAAAGTAAATGACAAAGTTTGGAGGAAGAGTTCTCTTAAAATACATTATTAGATAAGGGGAGGAGTTATCTGGCAAAATGGACACACAGGGGACTCCATCACATTATGTTTCTCTTATCTGTCTCTCACCACTTTTCCTGGGTGGAGACTACAGCTCAGCATCTGTTCTATTGTTAACCGTTAAGTTGCAAACGCCGGGAGCGTGGCACTGCAGTGTAACATATGTGTCAGGGCCAGGTGAAATGTGTCAGGAGATGTTTCCTGTCTGTGTGTTATGGCTATCAGGAGCAGGCTACAGGAAGTGACCTCCTGGACCTGTTTTCATACTGTAGTCACACAACATAGTTGGATGTATCACTTTGAGTAAAACTTTCACTATGACTCTCACTCTTATAAACTTAAGTCCAGACCTGCTGAAGAGAATCAAATAACCTTGGGGTAACTGTATATTAATTTGATCATAAACATAAATTTTGATCCTTTTTTGGTATTTTGTCTGTAAAACAAAAAGTATGGTAGCACTCACTTAGTAAAATTGGATAATGCATTTGCTAGCATGAACTAACAATGGACAATAAAGTTTTGCATTTTGGGATGTGTAAATAATACATACTACAGTAAAGCAAAATCTTCAGTGAATAATGTGACACTTACCTGCTGGATAGAACCCTGCTGAAAAAAGCCATAGAAACTCAATAGAAAATACCATTATGAACCCTTTTTCCATTAAAATCATTACAAAATTCCATTTTGTAGTGTATTTTGAGCATTATTCCAATAGGATCAATAGAATCCATTACATACCAGTAAACACCATAGTTTCCATTAAAACCAATAAAAATCTCTTTAAAACCAATCAAACCATTACAACCTCTTTAATGGTTTCTATTGTTGTTTTTCAGCAGGGAAAGCTAATAGAAACCATCACAGAGGTTTCACCTCTCTCCTGTCTAAACGAAATTATTTTATAGGTAATTTACTACACATTGTCATATAAATAAACTGTAAATACTCTCAATTATTTAGACTAAATCTTACTAACCACTCTTGCTAAAAGCACACTTACGTTCTGAAGTGTTTTGAGTAACTGATTTGATGGAATCAGACAGTGAGTCTCGTGAGTTCTGTGTTTGACATATCAGTTGTTTCAACCGTTCATTAAAATGAATTGGTTCACATGGATACATTTCAATGTAGGAAAAAGCCTGCACTGTTAAATCAGAATTCAGCCTTGGCTTTTCCAAGCTGAGCTGTGAAGTTCAAAATGTGAGAATCACCATAGAAACATTGATGATGCTTAAAGCAAATGGTCATTGGTGAGCATTCGTTGCTCCAGCGACAGCAAGCTAACAGTTGCAGCCCGCAGCTTTAAACGTGGACGTATAGTACAGCGAGACTCAATAGCCGTATTGTGTTCCTCTCCGGGTTTCTGCAGAGGCTGGCTTCAGCAGGAAAATCAATGCTGGAAGATAAAATTTGTCAGCAGGCATCCTTGAATCAGTAGCCGGAGCACAGTCATTCTGTACCCTGACTCTCTTTGCAAATGAGTGAATCGCTTGCTGAACATTTGCATGAACATTTCTGTGGAGATAATATGACAGTGATATCACTGTTGTAAGGAAACCAATTAATATACTAGAATAGAAAGATGTTGGCAAACAGGTTTTGCGATTTGTGAATGTTTTCATGCAGTACTGAAGAAAACGTCTCACTATGCTTCCTTTTTTGCATACTTGATATTCAAAATGTAAATGATGAGATTGCAGACAGGCTGTCTGTTATATGGTGTGTGGGTGTGTGTCACTTTCTGGTTAGACCTACATTAGGGTCACACAGTATAAGAAAACTTGACAATTGCTACAATATGTGAAGGCACCCTACAATGTTTATGGAGTTACCAAAATATCTTTAGCTCTGTATAAAAACAGTTACGTTAAAGGGATAGTTCACCCAAAATATAAAATTCTGTCATCATTTATTCACCGTCATGTGGTTCAAAATATGATTAATTCCTTTGTGGAACAAAGAAGAAGATATTTTGAGAAACGTCTCAGTAGTTTTGTGTCCATACAATGGAAGTCAATGGTGCCTCAATGTTGTTTGGTTACCAACGCTCTTCAAAATATCTTCTTTTGTCTTCTGCAGAACATAAGAAAGAAAATCAAACGTTTGTCCACAAAATTTGATCAACAACATCTGTTCTCTTGTCATTATATTACAGTAGCTTTATAAAAAACTCATATATGTCTTTAGGTACATAGCTAGCTAATGGTGTGTGTGTATGTGTGTGTGTGTGTGTGTGCGTGTGCGTGTGCGTGTGCGTGCGCTTGCGCGTGCGTGCGCGCGCGTGTGTGTGTGATTGCATTAGAGGCCCGTACAGACCCATATCACAGGGCCGCTCATCTGCAGCAGTCAGCAGCTATTAGCTCCTCACTGCCGAGACCATGATGCCGTGCTGCTCTGGCTCTTCTGTTACCTCCATAATGCAATTACACAGAGGAGAGTGCAATTTCATGAGCCAGGCCAGTGATGGATAGACCAATGCATGCATAGAGAAGGCCAGAAAAAAGCAGAGGGGAAAAGAATGGAGGTCTCTTATGAGCTACATTGCTGTTGTTTTATTTGTTTCGGCGTGGTTTTTATGTATGTTTGTGTAGTTCTTTGCGTGTGTGTGTTTTAGCTGAATTGCAGTAATTATGATCTGCTCACAAAGCGAGAGGTTGTGGTTTTGTGCCTGAGCCCAGCTGATGTTATCTGTGCAGGTGTGCCTTTCTGCTTTTTCCATACGCTGGCATTTAAAGACACAGAGGTGTTTTGACTTTTGGTGAGAATAAACCTGAAATCTACAGAGAATCATTTTCCTTTGGGTATATTGCCCCAAACACTCTTTGAGCTTTATTTATTTATTAATTTATGTACTGTGACCTTCTTGCTGAAAAGATTAAATTTGTTTGCCTAAGCAGTCAGATAAGAATGTCTTAAGAAGAAAGTCTACTTTAAGTGCCTGTTAAGGCTTTGTGTTTATCTGCAGCCATATGAATTAAAATAGGATTTCAGTATTGTTTTTATTTTACAATATACAATGTACAGTGTATATACATTTGACAATATATAGAATGTATTAGAAGGATATTTACTTAAATGGATATTAAATGGACCTGACACATTATTTATGTAAATGTGTTAGGGGTGTACAGTAAATTATGTGATGATATTTTGTTAAAAATTTAAAAACTTACTTAAAAGTTTATTTAAAATGTATATAAAAGTTTGAGTCAATTTAAATAACTTTTGTTATTGTACATGCAACTGCTTCATCAACACCAACATAAACACCCATCAACACCAACATAAATATTGCATTTGGAAATTCAGTATAATAAAAAATAAGAATTTTGAGAGCTTATTTTGCAAATATTATTTTTATCAATTTTATTCCCAATATTGTATAATTACAATTATACATTCCCTTGGTTGGAAATCACTGCTATTGTTTACAATAACTGATGCTAAACTAGACAGCAATTATACACGTCTATAAAATATAAACTATTTTATAAATACTGAACATAAAAATAAACATTGAAGAAAATTTTGATCAAAAGTGTCCATTATTATGCCTGCTTGTAATGCTCATAATCTGTCTTTTCCATCTTTGTCTCCCCCCGCCCATTTTCCCTGTTGTGTCCCATCTGTTTGTTCTGGACAGGAGGAACGATGAGGTCACCCACATTAAAATCCAGAACTCGGGGGACTATTATGACCTGTATGGTGGGGAGAAATTTGCCACACTTGCTGAGCTGGTGCAGTACTACACCGAACAACATGATTCCCTGCGGGAGAGAAACGGAGACGTCATCGAGCTGAAATACCCACTAAATTGCAAGGACCCCACATCTGAGAGGTACGGTAGAAACACATTCATCCAGAATGCCTGAAGCTTGACTCTGGCTTTAGCTTGCACAGAGGACATCTGCCCCCTGGTGGTCAAACTTGGGAGCCGGTTAATTATTGGGAAGTTAAAGAATTATGCACCAGGTGCTTTTGTTGTTTAATGGAACTGCATTGTGCTTATCTTAAGTTCATGACTAACAGTATGTTTGCAACTGTGAAATGGTCCTGTCCTCTTACTGATTATGTTTGGTGTTTATGTGTCTCATCTCCAGTTTACTTTGTAACTTCCTACACCTGAATATGTTTAGGTTTGATGTTTAGATTTGTCCTGTAAAACGTCCTCTAAGTCACGAAGTCTAGGTAAAATATTTATATACATTTAGAAATATATAAACCATCGCAGGTGAAATTCATTATGTTTACATTTGAAGATTGTAATTGGTTGGTTTATGCGGTTTTTCCATTATATGAAAGCAAACAGCTCACGAGCGAGCACCTCCTACGCATATCCTCATATCATAACGGCTCGTACACATTTATAGCCAAGTGCTCTACAAACACCCTTGTTCATTTTCCAACCACAAATGTATAGTTTCTGTAGTGAAAGTTTCATATATGCATCACAGGTGAAAAAACTTGAGTTTTGGGGTGGGGGAGGTTTTATTAGGCACATATTTTAATAATGTTTTTTATTTTAAAATGCATAACATTTTTCTAAAAATACTATCTGTTCTCATTTTGTCTTTTTGATCTCAGGTGGTATCATGGGCACCTCTCAGGTAAAGAGGCTGAGAAGCTCCTCACAGAAAAGGGCAAGTCTGGCAGCTTCCTGGTGAGAGAGAGTCAGAGTAAACCAGGAGATTTTGTGCTTTCCGTTCTCACTAATGAAGAAAAGCACGAAAACGTGGACCGCAAAACTAAAGTTACACATGTCATGATTCGCTATCAGGTAAAAGTGGAGCACGGTCTCACAGTTTGCATAGGAAATAAAAGATGAATTTGTAAAAGGAATCTTCTGTCATATGTTTTTTTTGCCAGGATGGAAAATATGATGTTGGAGGAGGGGAAAGATTTGACACTTTAGCAGATTTAGTAGAGCATTACAAGAAAAACCCAATGGTGGAGAAGAGCGGAATTGTCGTGCACCTTAAACAGGTGAAAAATATTGAGAAACAGAGATAAAAATACAAAATATCTATGAGTTTTCTGTACAACTGTTTAATATTTCAATATAAATAATTAATTTTTTTCAACATTATTTGAATTACACACTAAAATTAACTAATTAAATATTTTAAAAGTTTAATATGTTTTTATAGGGACACGAAGTTCACATATTTGCAAAGAATATTCTGTATACTGTAGCTATAAACATAAAAAGAATAAAATGTCTCTATTCAAGACTGTATTATTTCTCTGTTTTATGATATTTCTTTCTCTTTTCAAATGTTAAAGCCATTCAATGCCACAAGAATAAACGCAGCAAACATTGAAAACAGGGTGCGAGAATTAAATAAAGTGGCCGACAACTCTGAAAAACCCAAGCAAGGCTTCTGGGAAGAATTTGAGGTATTTCAGTCTTCATTCACTCGTCTACACATATTTTCTGTTCATTATGGGAAATGATGAATCAGTCCAGATTTTGTTTTGGCAAAAGCTTCTGTACTTTCCACTGTAATATACTCTATATGAATATAAATCTCTGAGGACTGTTTGATAGTAGAGCTGTTTATCTCTGTTCAGTGACCTCTTACACTGCACTTCCTGTTTGGTGGTAAATGGCCAAATTAAATGAGATATCCCTGCAGGGGGTGCTCACCTAACATCTAATTTCACAGCAAAGCAAAGTTGTAATGAGTCTTTATATGGCTCGACACATATAGCCATTTTATCCCATCCTGTCCCTTTGATTTTCCAGGTATTACAGCAGCAGGAATGTAAACTCCTTTATCCCAGGAAAGAAGGACAGAGACCGGAAAATAAAAACAAGAATAGATACAAGAATATTCTACCATGTGAGTAACTTATTTGTAGTCTTCTAATGAAGGGACAGTACAAGTGGGGTACAATAGGGTCATCTTCTCGCTTATATCATAATTCCGTCTGTTGCAGTTGACACTACACGTGTACAAATCAAAGAGGCGGATCCTGACGTGCCTGGCTCTGATTACATCAATGCTAATTACATACGAGTAAGCCCCTCCCATCACTTGTGATGTCATAAATAGTAAATTATGAATTTATGAATTGTTTATTTTTTATAATGTCTTTGTGATTTAGAGCATGCATGAAGAAGGCCGTCATATGGATGAAGGGAAGTGTTTATTGCCACTCAGGGTAGCCTTCAGAACACCATCTTAGACTTCTGGAAAATGGTATACCAGGAAAACAGTCATGTTATTGTCATGACGACCAAGGAGATGGAGAGAGGACGGGTGAGGTTTGGAATGTAGTTCAAAGTTCAAAAAAACAGTATAGACGTATGTATTATATGTATGAATCTATATACAAGACTGGACAGAGGTTGATTTACAGAAAGCACAAAAAGAACAGACTTTTTATGTCTCAAACTGCATTACAGCGTACAGGAAATTCGGATGTAGAACTCAATGCTAATGTGCAATAACTCAATAATAAATCATTTCCCACACTTTATGGATGTATGTAATGACATTAAGATGTTTTTGCTGCCGGTCTGTGGTTCTCCACTGGTTCACATTGACATTTCTGCCTGTGTGTGTGCATGTGTGTGAAATCTTGTCCTCCAATAATCTCAGAATGTTTTTGTAATCTCACAAAATGTGTTGAGTGCAAGGGTTAAGTTTGATACATTTTGACTTATGTCACTAAATATTTAAATTAAAACGTTGTATCCAAAAACTAAATTCACGTGTGTTCACAGAATAAGTGTGTGCGGTACTGGCCAGACTTAAATTCAACGAAGGAGTTTGGGAAAATCTCTGTGAAGAACATTGAAGAACACACAGCTCAGGACTACATACGGCGAGAACTGGAAGTAACCCGTCTAGACAGGGTAAGAGCATCATGGGAGGGCAAACATGGCCTTTTTGTAATTGCAAATGTAATACTTTAAATGTATTTTTGATGCAGATTTTTTAGTGATCTTGATTTTCATTGTACTCTGATCTAATATATGTTTTTCATGTTTCATTAAAGAGAGAGCCTTCCAGGTGTATCTGGCACTATCAGTACTTGAGCTGGCCTGATCATGGAGTTCCCAATGAACCTGGAGGGGTCCTGAGCTTCCTAGAGCAGGTTAACAGAACCCAGAGTTCCATACCAGAGAGTGGACCTATAGTGGTTGCAGGTACTGCAAACATTGCATCAACCAATCAGATCCTCTCATTTGTTCTGCTGCAAAACCTAGTACCTTTGTGGCATCATGGGGTAAAAGCATAAAAGCTATTCTAAAATCCTATTTTCGCTACCTCCTGGTTATTTTGTTTAGCCAAGTTTGAAGGCAATCCCAAAATGCATTGCAACAAGCTCATTAAAAAGAGGTTCCATTCTGTCACTTATGAGGTTTCCTGATGCTTGTCTATGTCAACTGCCTTGAGTCAGCTCGCTGGGTTTTAAAACAAACCTATTATCTTGACTTCTAATAGCGAACTGGTTGATACCAGCATCTTGTATTTAATGTTCTACACTCAGTTGCTCAACATGTTGACTTGAAACCAAGCAATTTCCTCCCTGTGTCATCTTTAATCTTAACGTGTATTTGCGTATTTGTTTCAGTGCAGGGATCGGAAGAACAGGCACAATTATTGTGATTGACATCCTTATAGACATTATAAACAGACAAGGTAACTGCTTTATGCAACACTATTATTTCAGATATGATCTTAATGTGAAATGTAGCAAGCCCTTTCAGATGGTTTGTCGTTGTTCACTTTATCTACCCATCTGTCTGAAGGGTTGGATTGTGACATTGACATCCCAAAGACCATTCAGAGAGTTCGCCAGCAGAGGTCTGGGATGGTTCAGACCGAAGCTCAGTACAAGTTCATCTACATGGCTGTGCAGCAGTACATTGATACTGCTCAGAAGAGATTGGAGGAAGAACAGGTGCTTGCATACTTCACTTTAATTCAGATTACACTTCACTTTAAATAGATTAGACTTCACTTAAATTCAGATCACACTTCACTTTAATTCAGATCAGACTTCACTTTAATTCAGATCACACTTCAGATGAAGCAGGAATCGTTACATTTTTTATGTACAGTGTCAGTTGGTCTGTTAAGCTTAGAAACGAATCATTCTTTGTTTTCAATGAACCAGTTGATCTGGTTCACAAAACAGACTGGACTGGATTTGTTCATGAATTGAATTGATGATCAGTGAACAATGACTTACTGTAAACTTCAATGCGTTCCTCAAACAAAGCTATCATATAGTTGCAATGACTAGTCCTAGTTTTGTTGTTTTTAGAGTCTGTCCAATTGTCATTATGAATTCTCATTCTATGGTAAAAGCTGTATGTCGTGTTTGTCTAATATGTTATTTTTGTATTATTTTGTTACCTTTGTAGAGAAATAAAACAAAGGAGAGAGAATATTCTAATATCAGGTATCCACAGATGACAAATGCCAGAGCAAAGCCAAACATGAGCTCATCTCACTCTTCATCTGTGTAAGTGTTCATTTCCACACACACATTGAATATATGGCCCACACGCTGCTTTACGGGAAAACAGTTAATCATTACAGCAGTTAGCTTAAGTAAATGGAACCGGCTCCCACACTTCCTCAATTCTGAATTTATTTGCTGCTAAGTGAATCATTTTCCGTCAAAGGGGTTCTGACGCCGATGTGACTCAGTTTCTCTTTCAATAAAACACACACAACAGTGCTGTCTCTTACATTTATTTTTACCTCTGAGCCATAAAACATCATTGTAACTTGTTTTTCTTTATTTTATTTTATTACCTGAGAACTGAAATCTTCTCTTCTGCAGAATGAATGATGACTCTGGTGTGTATGAGAATTTAAACATCAAAACTCCAAAGGGCTCTGCCAGCGCTAACACTAGGAGATAAGCCACATGGGCTGCTGTCTCAGAATCTCTGGGAGTATGTTTCATTCACCTTTGCTTTTACACACACAAACATATTGCAGCCATGCATACTGTACAAAAGCGCACGTTTTCATGCCACGCACCTACATCAGAGCTGCAGAAGTTAGAAAAAGACGTTCTAGAGCAGATGGGTGGGTGGGAATTGTATCTTTGTTAAAAATCTTCCAGATTTCATAATCTTACATAAATTGCATGGCACAATTGCATAAATTAGAATTGTTTATTATATGAGACAGCCAGATCTTAATTCAGCATTATACATTTATATTTAACATAACATAACAGAATACAAAGTGATGTCACATATTTAAAATCAATTTATAATTTACATAACATAACAGAATACAAAGTGATGTCACATATTTAAAATGTAAAACTGTAGCTTAGAAGAAACATAATGTTATATGTTTCCTAGTATAGTTTTCCTAGTAAAGGCGTGTAATATGCAGCTCTGAGATTCCATGATTCCATCATGGACATGTTTTCTGTCTTTTCTTTCCATACTGACAGCTTGCCACTCTCAGCTTTTGTAGCAAAAAACTCACTTGGCACCTTGCTCACGCCTACATCATTACTATAGCAACCGAAATACAGCAGATTTTCACTACACTGCCTGAACTAATGTACCTCACATGAGCGTGTACAAAATGATTGAAGCTTAAGGCAATGGAAATCTTCATTCAATCAAATCCTTATTTACTCACCCTCATGTCATTCCAAACCTGTTTGACTTTCTTTCTCCTGCAGATCACAAAAGAAGATATTTTGAAGTATGTTGATAAACAAACAACATTGGGCCCCAATAACTTATTTTGAGGAATAAGTAATTCAGGTTCTAAGGGTGAATAAATAATGACAGAATTTATTTTCTGGTGAACTATCCCTTTAACCCATCTTCTTTTCTCCAGGTACCAGCAGAGGTGCCTTAGAGGTGCCACCTGACTTTGGAGCAACCCTTAACCATGGCCAGTTGAGACCGGCGGCTCCTAAACCAAGGCTGACACTGCCCAGCTGCTCCGCTGGAGATTCCACTGAGATCTCCGCATTTTCTCTCTTCACTTCCTGCATCTCCTCTCAGCCTGACCGACTATGTCTGAGAAACTCACACTCCAAAACCAAGTGCCTGATGTGCGAACTGTTTGCACAAAGAGGACTCGGTGCTTTTCCCCTCCTTCTAGACTAATAAGCCTTTACGCTGCACTAGGCTACACGATTGTTTATATAGGTATCAAATATATGAAATATAAATATTTACACTTATTTGATATTTATATTGAATAGAACTTCTCGCAGATGAAGCTGCGCTCTTTCCATGCTCTGTACGGCTGTTTCCAGACCTCGCTTGTGTACTGGATGTCGTCTACTGTTACCAAAGACCTTTGATTTATCGCTCAGTATCTTACAGGCGGCGGGTCATTAGCTTTATGCTGAGTGATGTTGGCGGCACGGTGATGTCAGAAGAGGAGAACTGTATGTCAGGACTCCCCCTCTTTCATTTAATAAGGTATGAGAAGTGATGCAATTCAATCAACGAATTGTATATCCGAAGTAAGTAAGATGGTTTTTAAATGTGCGGATTTGGTACCATGTGCTGGGGTTTATACATATGAGCATCCTGTACATGTTTGTGAAAGCTTTTGCTTCGATGCTGTTTTTACTGAGCACTACCTTCAGATTTTGAAAAAGCGCTACTGTCAATCATAGGCTTATCCACCAATCAGGTTGGCTCTTCATGAGGTCCTTTAAATCTGTTTAGGGCTTCTTAAAAAATCAGATACGTTTGTGTGGATAGATTTTTATTTTCAATATGATTCCTTCAGAAATGTTTTCTCTGTTGTGATGTTTGTGAATGTGATTATGAAATCCATCACATATGCAGATCTGTCTGGCAAGCAGAAAATATCCATGTATGTTACTTCACGTTTTTCTAAGATGAGAAACCTAAAGCTCTTTAAACAGGTTGTGTGCGTGTCATAGTCTGATCTAAATGACGTGATGTAATGACATTAGATAAGCCGTAGAGCTCGACGTCAATTGCAGGTCGTGATTGCGCCGGGAAGGTCTTTAAACCAAATGTAAATGAAGAACAGGGTTTTACTAAACATCTGCGAGGGGGGAACATCAGGATGTCGGCCGGGCCATTGACGTGAACAGCCTTCGGTGGAGACTTTGGAAACACCAGCAGGCCAGATGGTCCTTGGCTAAGATTAAAGAATAGATTTGTGTAGGGAATAAAAGTAATTGAAATGATGGCTCTAATCCAGGCGTGGCTATTGTTAGTTGAGGTTAACGTTGCGGATGACGTCAGAAGATGCTATATGTGTGGTGGCCTAGATAAAGCAGGGCATGATGTGTCTGACTATCACAGCGTCTGGATCAGTGAAAGGCTGAATGTGATGATAATCATTTATAATCATACATTTCACACATTCTGCAAGTGGTGGAAAGAATACAGTATATAATCTGAATATATGAATATGACTGAATGAATTTTTATGTGATTTATGTATTAATCTATTAGAGAAAGGTCTGTGTGGTCACGTTGTGTGCTACTGGCATAACTAAAAGCTGTTTGGTTGATCTTGCTTTTTAAATGTGTTTATTTGCCTCAAAATGTTAAGTGACATGTTAAGTGTTAAGTACTTGAAACTAAAATTCAGTTTGAACTGCAATGTCTACTGAACATCTACTAAACACTTTCACAACGTCTTTGTTAAGAGAATATAAGGAACGTTATCCTCTTTGTGTTTTGCCATTAATGTGAGTTTTTACTTTATTTTCTTGTCAGTCCTGGTGTCAATTTCACTTGTTACTACACAGCTGGAAGTAATTTTACACCCTGGTTGCACTGTTCAGCCTAAAATGCCTTCTGCCCCGGCAAATACAGCTGATGTAATGACTTTAAATAAAGGCGATAAAGAATTAGATATTGAATAATAAAGCGTGCACTTGCAAATTCTAACAATGTTGTTTTGTGTCATTTCACATGATTTTTATAGTCTAGTGTGAAGTGATGATCCATTTTCCTCAGAGTTTGGTTTGTCGAATGATTTGCGGTCGCGGTTTTGGTTTGGTACTTGCTGTTTGAGAAGAAATACTACTGCCAAATTGATTTATTTCATAACAAACACTGTAATATGTTTCTTGAACTTACAAAGTGCAGTGCAAACTCTGTATATCACCATTTGAGTAGCTTTAAACACTGGGTAACTTTATTATGTTCCAGGCTTTTATCTTCATGTTCCTCTGCAAGTTAAGTTTGGTAACATTGTTCTGCAAGGTGGAATCTTCTCAGCAGTGGAGAAAACTCCCTCACTTGGCAGTGCTGTTCCTGAGACAAACATGTTGCTGCTGTTCTTCTGAAACCTTGTATCTCCATATTTTGCATTTTTTTATTGTCATTAGTCACTCTTTATGTTTGTCCCTGGGTTTTCAAACCAAAAAACTTATTAAAAAGTGCTTGTCCTCTTTGACAACACAACACAGTATTTAATCATTTAAAAAGTACAGGGTTTTTGGACATATGAGGTTTCAGAAGGACAGTGACAACAATGTATTGTTTTGCAAGTTTGGCAACATGAGGATGTTGCTCTCAATTATCTTTGACCAGGCAAGCGGATGTGCATTTACATCAATGCAATCTTCCTTGTTTTCTGTAATCTTGCTAGAAGTTTTGTAATCTCAGCTGCTGAAAGGGGGAATCTGGGGGCTTCTGATGTGTGGCGGATGTCCCTGAAAAGATTTATTCCGAAGACAAAAAATATTACTGGATAATAGGGCTGTGCGAATAATTGTATTTTAATCGTGATAACGATTTATACAAAAAATATATAAAATTATATAAAAAACTCAAATTCTAAACTGACGGAATAAGCATGGTTATTAATCGTGATTAATATTTTAAGCAAAATAATCATGATTATCATTTTACCCATGACCGTGCAGCCCTATAAGTTAATCATTTGTGGACACAATTTAAAATGTTTGTTTATTGCTTTCTTTTTAGTCACATTAAAAAATTTACTTTTTTTGCGTAATATACAATTTGTTCACCATATAAAAAAAATACCTGGTTTTTCACAATCTCTGATGAGTCATTATATACCTTGGATCTGCTTTTTTGTTATGTGTAGCAAAAACAAGGATGACATATTTAAATTTTGTATTTGGAAAAACAGTTGTGTGTTGGAAAGAACCTGTGATTGTGTTTCCCTTTGAACGACTGACTGAATGAATTTTGATCTGTGATTCATGTATTAACCATAGGAATCATGTGAAGTACTGAAATGGCAAGTACTTAAAGCTAAAACTCAGTTTGAACTGCAATATCTACTGTGTACTACAAGGTAGTGTAAAGATGTAAAGATAGCTGTCAGAATGTCTTTTCGGAAGTATTTTTTGTGTTTTGCCATTAATATGGTATTTTGCATTTTAGAGCTTTTTTCTGATGTATTTAGCACATTGTGTTAGAATGCTTAACATTTGTCATTATTATTATTATGTGAAATATTGGTAGTTGTGAACCTGTCTACTCACTCTATCACAGTTTTAATTTCTTTGCTATACATACTTGAATACTGTTGAGGGGTTTTTAATTTCTGTAAGATTGATCTGAATAGTTTTGTGTTGACTATATTTGTGTGGTTAAGATTGTGTTCCTTCTTGCACTGGTTCAGCCTAAAATGCCTTCTGCCCTGCAAATACAGCAAATGTAATGTGTCTCAAATGACAATAAAAGATTAGAGATTTAATAATAAAGCGTACACATTTGCAGTGTTTTGTTCATTTCACCTTGCTCCGGACAAACAAGTTTGGGCGCTTTTCTCCAGAGCAATTTTTCAAGGTCCATTTCAAGATACAGTTTTGTCATAAAGATAATAATGAATGCATTGTATTAGTGTTCTCTATTAACCCTCTATTAAGCCCTTACCTTTCTTTTACACCCTTAGATGATTTACATAAGTACCTTAAATATGAAGGAGGTATCATTTCCCTCTCTTAAGGTTTAATGATGAACCAGTTTAATTGCACTTTTCCTCATAAACCCTTTACAAAACACTTATGTGGGTCGGCTTACGTGGGTGTGAGCAGGTTCATAGCACCCGCCGCTGGGGGTTGGGGTTTAATGTTTCAGGCAGTTATTCTTCGAGGCGTGTTCCTTTAACCGTCCCAGAGCAGGAAGTGAGATAATAGGGCCTCGTGAATCTGTTTGCTTTTCCCTTCTTTTGTCAGCTCAAGTTTATTAATATTGTACCAATAAAAACTGGGAAAAACATTCCATGACACCATTCCCTAAACAACTTCCATGTGCTTTTTGCATGAGCATTTATTTTATATGAAAAACACAAAAAACAATGCTGTCCAAAGTAATATACAAATATACAAAAGTAGAAAATGTTTTGTTTTCAGTTTGTCAATAAACAGTTTATATAACGTATTTACAAATGTAGGCGTATCTTATTAACATTTTTATGTATTTTTTGTTTTATAAAAGAGAAGTTTAGGCAAATTGTCAGGTGCTCGGTCAGATTTCACAATATGAACGTGCTGTAGGATTAAATATTCCTATTTAATTCCCGGCTAATACAACATTCAAATGTTTGTCATTTTCACAAACTTGGTACGCAGCAAGACAACGCTTGAATAAAAGTGAATGGAGCACCGTCACGTGACCGCCCTGTAACTTCCTTAGCACCTAACAGGCTTTGCAAGGAGGTGGATGTAAACATCATTGCAAATCCTGATGCAAGTCTAATACAACCCAATGCTTATGTGCGATTTGGTGTTGTAGTTGTGGTGGTCATTGTTGTGGACAATGTTGTTGTGGTAGTGGATGGCTTTAGGTGCTGGGGAGCACAACGCATAGAACCGGTCGTGACTATGCATTGCAGCGGCCACAGAATGATGACCATAAGTAATACCATAAGAACAATAAAGAGCAACAGCCGCTTCCAGTCCATCAGCCGCTCAAAAAAAAACCGTCGTCGCGTCTGGGGAGAAGAAACGCCACCTTGTCCATTGGTCCCAATGTCGATGCAGATACAGAAAGCCTGCATGGGCCGCTGGTAGCACAGCCTCCTCCATCCAGCCATACCGGCTCTTCGTGTTGCTGGTGGACGGGCAGGCGACACAGAACTCCTGGCTCGTGGTCAGCGCCGGGGGGCCATTCTTTGGAATGGTGGTGTGATGGCGGCAAAAGGGCACGAGATTTGCGAGTTTGGGGTCCGTGGAGGTGGCCATGATGCGGGAAATGCACTCTAGGCAGAAAGTGTGCATGCAGTCCAGCTGTTTGTGTGTTTGAAGACGTTGTCATAGGGTGTTAAAGCAGATGGAGCACTCGGGTTGAGAACTGACCCTTTCGGCTTCTAGTTGGACCACCTGGGTGTGCCACACCACAGTGCTGGGCTCCATCTTACAGTAATGAGATTTCCTCTCGCAGACTCACTGGAAACACAAATACAAACATTTGGCTTATTAAATGTTACAGAATTCCAAATGGGTTATTTTTTTTACATGTACTTTATGTAGGCAGAGCAACTAATAGTTTGATACAGATAAAGTAAACATGGACTGCCAGGTGATTTAGATGTGCACACTTTGCATGGACATGGCTGTGCAAACAGAAACAATACACAAAACAAGCCTGAACAAGACAGGTTTTCAAGTCAACATTGTGCCTTTGTCTGACATTTTTGACCTTTTTAACTGACTTTAACCGACTAAGTAATGCATATGGGTCATTTGTGATTTTCAAAAGACATTTTACAACAAAACGTTTCTCATTGCTCCACCAAAAATAAAGATTCTTCAGTGGTCCTCTGTATCATCTGGGTGAAGAACAAATTTCTTATCAAGAACCGATTTATTCATTCTCATAACAAATATTCAGATGTTCTGCATTTTTCAGATGTTTTGTTTCTGTGTTCTTTAAGGCATCAGTGCACAGATGTCCTTCAAAATAATACGAAATGTGTGTTTTTCTATAGCACGAGGCTACAGTATTAAAGTAGAGCTATTTTTAGTTCTTATTACAACCTTTAAAGTTCCAGTAAAGGTCTTTACTCTGTTAAAGTTCCAGTAAAGGTCAAGAAACAACACGGAACACGTGTGCTTACAATATTGCTAAGACACAGACTGCTTTGTTGTCTTTTTTTTTCCTAACGTCTGCTTCACTGTCCTTCAGAAGCCCTTTAACTGCTCTCCAGAAGTCATCGCTCCACTGCTCCTGGCATTCAGACACGTGAAGACGTGACTTTACAAAAAACTTCAGTATCTACATCAAGAGAAATATCTTCAGTTAAAACAGCATTTGCATTAATCCACCGTATGCTGTTTGCTTTCTTTCAGATGGTTTTTGTGGTCACACACATCCAGGCAGGGTTTGGCCGGCAGATAGATGGCCTGTTCACAAGCGCGCAGCCCAACCTGTGGGTGTGTGATATGTGTGCGTGCGTGTGCGTGGTTTCTTTCTCCATCCCCCGCACTGCACAATGCTCCTGTTTGTTCTCCATTATATTGATCTCATTTGGCATTACTAGAGAACGGGCCGGTGCCCAGGCAGCCAGTCTCCAGCAAGTGTAAAACCCCCAGACTCATCGCTGAGAGCACCTGCGAGCGAGTCTCAAGCTACGCCTCAGAGAGAACTGTTTGACCACCATAAGTGCACAAGTTGTTTGCTATTCATTAACTCAACCGTCTCTGTTATTCTCGTGCAAAATAGCTAAGGGTTTGAAAGGTTCTTGACCTGATTCTCCTTCTCGATGTCCTGCCCTGATGCTTGAACAGCGCTCTTATATCTACAATATGGCTGGAACCCGCAGTTGGGGAACGATGTGCCTACTAATATTTAGAAACTGGTTGCGTTGTTTATGGAGGCTCTGTTTGTTGAAGGATAGTGAAGTGAATGTGTACCACCGTTGGTTACCAACATTCTTAAAAATCTCTTCTTTTGTGTTGCAGAAGAAAGTCATACAGGTTTGAAATGACAAGAGGGTGAGTAAATGATGACAGAATTTTCATTTTGGGGTGAACTATCCCTTTTAAACAGATCATAGTTGCTCCACTAACCTATATTCATGTCAGGGTTGAAGCCCAAGGACAAAACTTTGCAAGGTAATCCTGTAAAGGTTTTATTAGTAACTACTGCTTTCAGTTTGAGAACCAAATAATTCACATCCGTGAAATCTTATATTACTCTCAACATCCTTCAAAAACTTTAGCCATGTCTCAAATTTGAAGTTCACTTTCAGATGTTATACATGCCATTTCATGAGTATATTACTGTACTGTATCATTCCTCAGCCTTCTAAAACTGATGTTCACACAAACAATAGGCAGTTCACTTCTTTCTAGGTGTTGAGTAACTCGTGCAGGTTTTCTCTTCAATTGAGTTTCACATCCAAACCGGCGCTCATTTGTATGTCAACTGAAGTTACCGTCACAAGCAACTCGCATGTTCTTACCTGCTCTGATAATGTGAGCTCCAGTGCAGTGTTTCCCTCTTCCAGTGATTCCACTTTTATCTGCTCATCACTTTGTCTCCCTAAGGACTCAAATGCATTATCGGCTCAGTGCTGTCAGCAGTCCTCTTGATAATGTAATGTTGTCCTCTCAGGATTCAGTGCGGACGGAGCCGAGCGCAGGTGGGCTGTTGGTGTGGTTGCCTGCTCCTTCTCCGTGTCTCATGTCCACACTCACCTGCCTCAATTTATCTTCTCTCTTTCAGCACGCGCTATGGAAATGACACTGATAGGCAGGAACAATAACATGGCCATGAGGGAGTGCGGGGGTGGGGGGGGTGAAGGAGAGAATATTCAGAGTGTAATATTTCTGTTGGATTTATCTCTGTCTAGTTTGGTTGTTTTGTCATTTTCGTGCAACTTCATAAGCTAAGTTTGAGTTTAGTGACTAAAGCGTCATGGAGTTCGCAATAGCTCCACACGTGAGATGTTTTTCCCAAACTTTTTTGTTATGACCTGCTTGCTTGAATATATAAAGATGGTCCAGTTATCATAGCAGTAAATGGTAAAATGCCAACCAAAACAAGTTCATTATTAACACTGTTCTCTTCTTTTACGTTTCACATTAGACAATGACGAACAAAGAATGACTCAGCTGTCATTTTTACAGGTAACTGTAAACTCCAGTCGATGTTGTTATAAGGAAGAGATGTAAAACGTGATAAAGCGTTGTTTGTTTCCATCTGACTTTGTATGATAGCGTAAGATACGATTTTATGGGAATACTTGCAGCAGCTGATAGAAGTGTCTTAGTTTATAAAGTGGATCAGGGAGAAATATTGCAGTGTCTGCTATCACTTGGGAGATGAGTAACCATCATTGTCTTGGGAGCAAGTTCATATTACACAAACAAATCAGTAAATTAAACAAATTTCTGTCATCATTTATTTACTCTTATGTTGTGCAAAACCATAGGGGTGCAAAACCTGCATATGACCCTTTTTAGTGGAAGACATTTTCAATGGTTGTGTGTCCACACTATGGAAGTCAATAAGGGTCAATGTTACAAACATTCTTAAAAATATCTTCCTGTGTTCTGCAGAAGAAAGTCAAGTATTGACTAAACAATGAAAGAATTGTCATTTTTGTCATCATATAATAAATGTTTTTCATCAAACTGTTGATAATCTGGTAGTATAACCTCATCCAGGCTCTGCCAGTGGTCAATATCAAGTCCTCTTAGGACACAAGTCATTCCTCTGCATCTCATTCCACAGGAATCTGAAGAATGTTTGACCGATACTTCTCTGATGGTCCTGCATGATCTCCCAACAATGCCTGCCCAATTACCTGTGACATACTGATGGGACTTTTTTTCGTACTCTTTGCTGTTTCACAGGAGTAAGAAAGTCATACAGGTTTTGAATGAGGGTGAATAAATGATGATTGTGAACTATCCCTTTAAATGTTCAATGCTCTCTCATTGTAAGAGGTATAAGTCAGTGCTTTATCAACACAAGAACATGACATTTCCAAAACATGGGATATTCCAAAATGTTCTTATGTTTAGTTTTGTCAGTCACACTATAAACACAGGATGTGTTGCACTATATATCATGGTCATGAGTCTGATATCGGTGTATATGTGTTACTTTGCTGCATCTTAAAGACTTTTGTGTCAAGGAATTGTGCTGCCAGTGGTCAATATCAAGTCCTCTTAGGACACAAGTCATTCCTCTGCATCTCATTCCACAGGAATCTGAAGAATGTTTGACCGATACTTCTCTGATGGTCCTGCATGATCTCCCAACAATGCCTGCCCAATTACCTGTGACATACTGATGGGATTTTTTTTTTCGTACTCTTTGCTGTTTCACAGGAGTAAGAAAGTCATACAGGTTTTGAATGAGGGTGAATAAATGATGATTGTGAACTATCCCTTTAAATGTTCAATGCTCTCTCATTGTAAGAGGTATAAGTCAGTGCTTTATCAACACAAGAACATGACATTTCCAAAACATGGGATATTCCAAAATGTTCTTATGTTTAGTTTTGTCAGTCACACTATAAACACAGGATGTGTTGCACTATATATCATGGTCATGAGTCTGATATCGGTGTATATGTGTTACTTTGCTGCATCTTAAAGACTTTTGTGTCAAGGAATTGTGCAAGACTAAAACTCTACCAACAGAATAGACGGTCGCCACCCATTGGGATGTGCTGTAAGAATATCTTTTGCCTTGAGCAATGCAGCCAACTGTTACCCAACCCCCAATAGGAAATGCCATATAATTATTACTGTCAATCAAGATGACTGTTAAGATGCCCTTGATATACTGACAGCAGAGGACAGGTAAAACTGCATTTCCATTAACTGTAAACGAACACTATACCTTATCTAAGGCAATGAGGAATCTCCTGATCATGTGGAGTACTTGCAGTTTGGAATGACTGGTTGGTTTGACTCTCCAGGCTAGTTTGATTTGAATGAGGATTTATATTAAATTCCCTTTTACAGGAGAAATGAAATATAGGGGATACCTATAGGCTGGTGCATGCAAAAGCATGAGAATGTCTCCCATAAGACAAACTTTTCTTTGAGTAATTCAAGTAAAGGCATGTTTACATATAAATCTTCATGAATGTCAGTTGTGGGTTTGCAAATTTCAATAGGCTATTTAAAATTGTTACACAGAAAAATGATATTTTTTTTGGTTATCTTTAACACTTGTTAACAACTTGTTTCATTCATTGTTTTGCAGCATAATTGTTGGTTCTGTACAACATTTATATTTAATAAATACAAATGTAAATATTGAAATTACAATTTTTTTTCTGTAGCCAATACAGAATGGTACATATGATAAGGTTTGAATAAAACTATTATATATATATATATATATATATATATATGGCATATTTAACTGGAAATCTGATTAAATATGAACTTTGGCCTATATCAATTGTCTCATTCAGGCCAGTTAGGCCATAAACTTGCTTCTGTTTATTTATCTACAGTACAAGCATGTTGTTTGGAATAAAAACTTGCAAAGAAAAACACCCAAGAAGATCAATTTAAACTTCATTACATGAGTTTTGTTTACAAAGTTTCAAAGGGTAGTTATTAAACACATACTTAAATGTGTACTTTATATGAATCATTAAAAAACGAAACAAAAACATAACAATGTTGTCTAAAAAACAAGTGGTATCTAAATGGATTTCCCATTTCCAGTAACATTGATGATGCCAGACAACGTTCTTCAAAATATCTTCTTTTTGTTCTGCAAAAAGAAAGTCATACAGGTTTTGCATAAACTATCCCTTTAATATAAGTGCTTGGGGAAAATGGTTCACATGTAAATTCACAGGTAAAGGTTTAGAATTTAAGAGTTTGACATTAGTGAATAATACAAAGTGATATGGAAATTATCTGTTATTCATATTCCACCTGTTGCTCTTCCCCCACCATTAATGCACTATTTACAGACCAAAGTTGTTTTCTTTCATATTCGGACGGCATCTATTAGAGCTGAGTGGTTGATGCTTCATTCAAATAGGCCTATGAAAACCAGACCAACCGGTTTATGCCAGATGCCTTGATTTAGTTTTCATCCACTCACCTGCAGCCATGTCAACATTTTCATGTAATCAAATTACAATGTCACAAGAGGCCTAATATGTAAACGAGAAACAAATCAATTGAAATTTATCCCCATTGTCAACGCAAGCTTTATGGTGTCACTGAACAGGCGGGCGCCCTCTGTCGGCTTCGGGCGGCTTTACAGACAAACATCAAAAATCCTTATAGTTGACAGAATTCTTTTTGAAAACAATATATTATAATATATTTTTTATATATATATGTTTATAATATATAGCCTATAGCATAAGAGAGATGACTTCATTGTCCGTTTTTTCATATCAAACGTCATGAATTGAAATCACGCTTAGAAATAATTGTTTTGTTTATGTAATCTGTTTTCTGTATTCAACCGTAGAAAAACGTAAAAACTATGGTTATATTATAGTAAAAGTGCAGTTCTTAACCTGTATTTTAATTCAAATTGTATTAGTTTTACGACAAATATAGGATTGAATTATAATTAGGCCTACTTATCATGGTAAATGTATGGTGGTTTCATAACTACATTATAATATTTAAAATATTATAAAATCATTATATTCATAAATATAAATTCTGCGAATCAAAATTTATTTTCCTACGTGCATCCTACGTAATGTTTATATAACATTATCTTGAACCCTTTTGCCTGATGTTTTTAGTTACGTAAATCGCAAAAAAAAATAAAAATACAGTCATATTTTTACACTTGTATTAAAAACGAATAAATAAGTAGGCTGCTGATCAAAGTGCAGTAAATTATTGCTACGTGATGATTTTATCTTTGATTGTTATGTTAAGAGTTTCCAGGAGGAGGCGCTATTGTTAAATAATATTGTATTGGAGTAAACCGAAGGCCATCGCTGGCCGTTCTCTCACCTGAAAACTTTCGTGTTCCACATAATTCAAGTTATCATCAGTGGCAGCCCTCACTTATGTGAGTTTATCCCAAAAGAGTTTAAAAAAATATGTGGCCGACCAGAACATTGAAAAATGTTTTATATAAAGCATCAAAGCAAAGAAAACATTGCTAGCGCTAAAGCAGAATGACGATCAGTGAGGTCATTGTGAGGTAAGAAAACACAGAATTGACGGTCATAAAGTTTTAGTGGATTTTTAAATGTAATTAAATAGTTTATGGTGATTAAATCACGTATTGTGGACAGATATAGTACTAAACTAACTTGGGCTAAATATATTGCCATTTAACATACCATAAATTTAGATTATATTGCGTTTATAACATATACAACAACATGTAAATGGCATTTAGTGCTGATATGGCGTTTAAAATAAATAAATACAACATGTACAAAAGCTACAATATAATAAAAGTGTTTATGACCATATGCATTATGCACAGTATATATTCATGATGGTAACCAATAAAGATGTCATGAAAAGGGCATGCATAATAATTATAAAAGAATTTGAAATATGTATTATACCATAGTTGCAGTACCTTCTAAATAAAGGTTACCTGCAAGATATTTCTGTGACTAAAGTGAGTGAAATGCATGTCTACAATATACATTTGATTTAATGTGAAGTTTAACATAGTTTAAGAGTGGTGTAGAATATAGACTTTAGTGATAAGGACTGTGGTTCCGTGAGAGCACTCGTGTTTGTGTGTGCATCGCTCCATAGAGCCGACCAGAGAGGCCTTGTTTCCATGGCACAAAACAGACTGATGCAACGAGTCGTGCGCTTTGAAAGCCCTTATGGGTTTGACTCCTCTTTTTGTATCTCGAGCTGGTCTCCCCTGATATGACACTCTGTTGTTTCCATGTCCAAAGTGGAGCATCGCTTGTGTTAAGGTGTTGAATGTTTAAATTCATATATCCTTCTGAAACCTTGTGTGTCACAAATATCTAACCAATGAAAAGTATTAAAAATTGTGTGTCAATCCTGAAAAACTTGGACATGCAAGGTTTCGGAATGACAGCGACGATATGAAATTTACGAGGAAGATGTCATTCAGTAATGTGGGACCAGAGCGTAATACCATTCACACATACGTTGCTTGGACAGATCACACACCTGTTGAACATCATATGGGTTTCGTGGTAAATCTGGGATAAGGTGTATTCTTTACCTTTGTGTATAGTATAATTGATTGAGATGTCGTCCTATGGACCATCTGTCCTGTTGTACTGATGCAGAGATGGCCTCATTAACTCGGTCCACTAATAATCACTCTCGAAATAAGCCTGAAATGAGCCATCCGGGAATCAAGCAGAAGCTCCGAGCAATCTGGGGTTCGGCTTTGCCTTTCACTTCCATTGTTATCTTTTAAAAAAAGCATGTTTGTCGATTCAGTTCATTTCGTATTGAAATGTATATTTGATTCCAAGTATGATATATGATATGATGATATATTTTGATTTACAAGAAGGGTAGGTTTGGTGGCATGGGAGTCAAACCGCCACAAGCAGTTGGTTATTAGTGCGAGTGCATTGTGGCAGAGGGGGTTGGTGCTCTGTTCTGTTGAAGTTCGCTTTGCATGTTGGTTTGGTTGCACTTGGGAGGTCACAGGAGAGCATCACTCAGACAGAACATGCAAATATTTTTGAATATGGAAATAGAAGAATAAGCTTTCATTGCTGGCTCTACTGCTGGTAGAGTTTACCTAAGCCTTTCACTTTCTGACCTCATTTCCTGTCTAAGTGTACACTTCCAACGATGAATAAAGTCCTTGACTTTAACACAGGCTGATGCGTTTGTCTTTAAGTATGCCAACGTAATGCAGATTGTTGGTGAAGTAAGGAATGGACTTTTCTCTCTTCACTAAATGGTCGCACAATAGTGATTTGCTTGTGATGCAAATATTAACTGAAGCTTTGCAGAGGCTGTGGATTCAAACACACACACACGCGTCCACATGTCCAAGGGAATATTTGAATTTTAACAAGCGACAGTGAAAATACACCTGATCACGTGTTGTTGGGCATCTGGGCGTAGGTCTTGCATGTCACCTGTTGACATATGACCTCAATGTTTACTTTGTTGTGGATTTCTTCATATTTTTTCCTTTATGGTTATTCATTTGTTTTTCCATGCACTGAAATACATCAACAGGTATTTTATTGATCTACAGTGATTTTCAGTAAATATTCAAATTATTTACGTTGGCACCTTATGTGGTTTAGTAAAATCGCATTAGACGTGTTCTTCAGACTAATACCCTGCTTGATAAGTACCTATTTAATACAGACTTTAGGTGGGCTGAGGGATTCTCTCAGCCTTATGTATGCAGCAATAGTAATGATAGAGTTATGAAGCCTGGAGTCTAGCACACAGCAGCAGTCTGTGTCTCTGTAGACTTTGAAGTGTGTATTTGTGTAATGTGTGTGTGTTTGTGCCTCAGGATACCGCGTCTGTCTCGCCCTACAGATGAATGAGACCTGAGCCTTGTGCAGTCAGCAGCTGCTTCCTTTGAACACGCACAAACAAAAAAGGCTCTAAATCTGTGCTGCCTCTTTCATCTGAGTATTTGATACCCGTCTTCCTCACCTCACCACCATTGAGCACGACACCCTTTGACACGAGGTGTTCAAAGTCATTGTGTGTCCTTCATTCTTTAATTTGGCTTTATTTTGCTTTTCTGGTATGTATGTGTGTGTTCTGTTGGAAATATTTAAAAGAAATTAAGTTTCTGTTTTTTCCCAAATGGAAACTCCACGTTATATTATTTTTAAAACAAAAATTATGCCACACAGTATTGCACCGTTATTTATGAGACTTTCCTCTTTTAAGCCATGACCTCTGAATCAGGGAAAGGATTTAGTTCAAAACTAAAAATAGTTTGTCAAACAAGCAAGGCTGATAACCCTAGTGGTACAACCTGGGTGAGCCTGACAAATCCCGGTCAGAAAGGGCAATTAGGATTTTTTTCACGAGGATTCCTTGGCCGCGTGCAGCAGGGGCCCAGCACAGTACCAGGCAAAGGTTTCCACCAAACTATTCTTGCATAACCTCTGGTGATAACACTAGTGGATTCCTTAAAGCAGTCGCCCTAGACGCCCAAATCTTTCCCCCATGTGCGAGTCTGCTCGTCTTGTATGGATAAAAAGGAGCTTTTTAGGAAAGTTTTATTTTTTTGAAATGCGATTTTGGTTTCTGTGTATGGATTTTTATGGATGGATTTTTCTAGCACAGCTAATGATCTATAGATGGCTTTATGTTAGGAAGGCCGCTTCTGAGGTAGGTCACCTGGGGTTAAGATTAAGGAAGTTCTCAAAAGCTGCTTAATTTGATAAGCCAATGCTTCCTCCAAGCTATCAGTATTACTACTCTTGTGTTACCTGTGCTCATCTTCCTTCTTGTGCTGTATTTGTGTAGGTTTGACTTTTTTGTTTTACTAACACTAATCATAAAGAAACTCGTTTAAAAACGAAAACTATCTAAAATTCCATGTCAATTTTACTTTGTGGCACACACTACTCTATTTATATCCTCCATACATTTTGTGATTTGTTGTTAATTTTTTAAACATTAATTTTGATGTTAAACTTTAAATCTTCATGTAGCTTTGCTACATAAATAACAAAGGATCATTAAATGCAAAGGGATATTTGTTTTTTTTAACCAAGTTATTATTATCCTTTTGAGAAGAATGTTTATATGAATGTTTTAAATTCTGTAAGTAGTTCTTTAAAGCCACAACGTATTTTACACAAAGGAATTTTAAATAGCAGTGAATCTGAGACCAGTGATGGCAGTATTTGCATTAAGTGGTAACTTTTGAAACTTGTATCATCATGTTGTCATATACACTAATATCTACATTAATGCATAAGTTGAGCCTTATAGCATTGCTGTCTGAAAGCATGAAGCCTTTGTAGCCTCAGCTACACTTGTGTTTCTTTGGATTATATGCATTTTGTGTGGTGACAATGAAGACAATGTCCTCACTCATGTATTTCTTTTCATTCATGTGGAGATTAAAAGCACTGCGTAAATAAGCAGCACACCTTGAAAAGTTGCTTATTGAGAAGTTTTCCATCAAAAATGTAATATGTTGTCTAAATTGTGTAGATCATTGTCAGTGTAACAGATTAATATTTTCATGCCATTAAAAACACAGTCAACTTCTGTTGTGTGCTTTCAAAACATTTCATGGCAGGTCATACACTGACATGCAAAACATTAACTGAATTAGTAACTATTGTGACGTGCGTGTAATAGGTATTGGATTATTCTGTCGTTGAGAAAGCTTGAATTTCTCTAGCATTTGCTTTTTGTTGCAAAGGTTTTATTATAGTCAGAATGGCCCGCTGGGCTGTATTTGTGCAGCAATAAAACCACCGAGCCCTCTGATAGTGCTGTGTTATATTGACATCAAATGTGCTGCAGTGGAGCTCACCTGTAGACACCGTATTTGGAACAGAGTCAGGTGGCGCTTAAGGCTTTGGACTTTGATTTCTCACCATTCATAAAAAGTTATTTACATAATGTGAGGTAGGCTGACATAGCCTGCTATTTAAAAAAAATATTCTTAAGAGCAATATTAAGAAAATCCTAGCTTTGCTTGGATTTTGTGTTTGTTATGCTCATTTTTGTTGTTGTTATTATTTTGGTTCTAAACTTTTTTTGTCAATTGTTTTATCAAGCATGATCATGTCAATTCTGTAATTTTGTCAGTGCTCAGCTTTGGGTGTACAAATGATAAATAACTGAGATAATGATGGACAAAAGTACATTACACTAATTCTGTTTTATTGTCAGTTTAAGTTAAGCAAATGTGCAGTGAAGGGATTTGCTCTATTTTTTTAGTGGAAAAAAAACAGAGACATTCATACCAATTACCTCCAAATTGTCAAAATTTCTGTTTTCGATAATGCCCACCAGGGACTGTAAATCACTTTTAATTGGTAACATCACTGCCTCCCTGCTCTTTTAAACAGTTTTAATCACTGGCAATAAAGAGCTCTGGTCATTTAAATGAGCTTTGCTTGTAAAATGAGTTTCTTTATTTAAATCTTTTTGTATATTTTGTATATTGTTAAAAGGACAACACATTAATTAATTTTAACACAACTCGTGTTGTCACATTTATTTATTTATTTAAGAGATAATCAACACAAACCTAAATCCTAACCTAAATTGAAACCTAATCCGTGTTTTCCATTTATTGCTTACATTATTGCGACGCGCAACGATTTCAAAACAAAGCGAAAATATTTTACACTTCATAAAACAAAATCTCTACGTTGTTTTTAGGGCGTTGCACAAAATTTGGCGACTTTCCGACCCCTTTAGTCACTTTTGTTCTGAAGAAGTGCATAGCGACAAACCTAGCATCTTTTTGGATAAATCTTAGCTTTTATTGAGTCAAAGATGTCTCCAGTTATGCCGGTGCAGATCATCGCCTCTCTCTGTGTCTGCTCTGTGCAGTGAGCAGCAGGGACAAGCAACACGTTCAGATCACCGTACAGCGTCCGACTCATGAATAAAAGAGTACAAAACATGTGTTTCTAAACCTGTCACTGTTTTCCACTGTTTGGATCATAAACATGGTTACAGCGGCTGTGCGCTAGAAACACTGCATTTAACTGTGTTAAAAATAGCACATAATGTGTTAAATAGACTAACACAAAACAGTGTGTTAATATTTACAACATCCTTTTTGAGAGTGTATGTTCATTAGATTCCTAAACTTCTTAAATGGATAATTCCTTAAGTTGTATAAAATGAAGTAAAACATTTTGATATTAACCTGTATGGTCATTTAGCCTGCTTATTGACTGTTTTTCAATATATATATAAATGATGTTTTGTCAGATTTATCACAATTTATTTCACCATAGTTTAACTACAAATATCATGGTTAAACTGTATTTACTATAAAACAATATGGTACATTTGTGGTTACTGTGCTTCCTTACGATAAATAAATACATAAAGATATTGGCAGATTACAAGTTAACACATGCACATTTCTAAAAATGTGCACAAAGGAGTTTTTCATTTTATTTCAAGTGTCCAATTTCTGACCTTTCGATTCAGATTCCAGAATTGGAATTTATTTTGATTCCCAACGCTAGCATGGCACCTGGTAAAGACACTGTGCCGATCATTTATACCTTACAGTAGAGAACAGAAGGGATAGATCTGAATGACATAAGGAAATTGTGTAAAATCTTGCTGTACCCTCTGTCTGTAATGAGGATCCATGTGTCAGGAGCTGTTTCTCACTGCTGTAAACGTTGATATTTCCCAGAGGAGAGTAGCATCACCTCCTGGGATTTCCTACCACTCTGAGAACCTAATCCTCATCAAAGATCATCATCTTTTGTGATGTCATACTGTTTTTCTCACACATCACACATTCACATACACCACTAATGTCATTTCAAAAACTTGTTGTGTTTTTGACACCTCAATTTTGTAGGGGCTTCCAAGACTATTCAAGTGCTATATACTTGTTACTTTGACTTATGAAAAATAATGTCCAGCCTTAGATTTTCAATGTTCTCTTACAGTTCCATGAAATTTCTTCAGCTTGATTCTCCAAATTTAGATTCCATTGAAATTAGTAATGTGTTTGGCTACTGGCTAGAATCGATGACACAAAACTATGCCGTGTACATCTAACGCCATCCATGGTAACCGGTCCACGGGGAGGAGGCTGTGGATGAGTCTGTCTACCCATGATCAAAACTCCCTGTGGGCAGACACTGTCACAAACAAATCTTGCATCATTACCAGCCCTTCTGTTGCTTTTCCATCTGTGCCCACACAGATTTCACAAACCATTTTCATTCTAAAACAAAACACAAAAGAAGATTTACAGTGAGATAAACTTGAAATGAAAGCACGAATCCTGAAAATCAATTGATCTCTTGCTATTATCCTGCATGCATGCTGACTCATAGGGGCTCTGATGTTCTCCATTAAGTTCTCAATGTAATAAGCAAACAATCTCCTAAAATATTTGTGCCGGCAGGTGTGTAACAGTAGGAGATGGTGTAATGGCTGCTTATATCATCGTTTCCTGAAAAGCATACATAGCTTAACAATACGCTGTCTGCCTGAAAGCTGAGCGAGCAGATCGGGCTTTTAGCAGAAACAATGAGAGAGGAGATCTGGGAGACAACAGACAGCCTCGTTTTCCAAACAAACTCCTTCTCTCTTGTTTTTTTTCCCTCATTATGTTAGTTGACATAAAACATGGCCAGCACAGGTGTGTTTGATGGTCTGTTGAGGGTCATATAGGGGAAGAGAAGCTTTTTGTCGGATGTGTGCACAGAGTCAATAAAGCAGTATGGAATATGGTTGTTGTATATTGTAAATGGAGTCATTCTTATCAGGACAGAACTCAAGTCCCCGCTAAAGCACAATGATGTGGTGTATTAAGCAGTGCATTCAGCCAAGCTCAGCTTTTTTGTGCTTTCAATTGTAGTTGTTTCTGTTTATAGAAATTCAAGAGATAAAGGAGTAGTGCACTCAAATATGAAATCTATCTCATGATTTATCCACCTTCATGTCATCCCAGATGGGTTTTTTTGTTATATTTTGGGGCTTTTTATGTCTATATTTCGACAGGACAGTAGAGATTTTGACAGGAACGTGTAGGGTGGAGAGAGGGCAGGATCAGCACAGGACCTGGGTTGCCGAAGGCACAGTTGCATCATATGTCCAAATGCTGACCGCAAGGCTATCGGTTCCAACATTCCAAATGTTTATGACTTCATTTTGTTAGTCTGATATGGGATTCAAAATGTTGAAGCATTTTGAGCTTTTTTACAGATTTATCCGTTGTGTATCTACTGTATGTATACATACAGAGCAGCATGCTAAATTGAAATAGTGGCGATTTCAATACATGTCATAACTTCAAATCTCATTGGTTTTATGACAAAAGTCAGAACTAGATGAGAACCAATATGTAAATGATGAGATGATTTTTATTTGGGTAAACTACTCCTTTACATAGCGAAAAGGATTTTTTTCAAGGCTTGGTTTTTTTGTTCATTTTGTCCAGTATTACATTGTCTGGTTCAAAAAGAAAAGTGTTTTTAATGATGAAGCTTAGGTAGAGCATCAGCAACACCAAGGTCATGGGTTTGATTCCCAATGACCACACAAGCTGATAAAACTTAAACCTTGCACTGCTGATTTGGATAAATGCATTATTTTCTTTGTGTTAGTGAATCAGTGGTCAGGCAGTGTCTGGTGTGATTTGTTAGTGTGTTGTGGAGAAACGGTGCATCATTAATTCCAGGTCTGACTCTTTTTCCCTCACCTATGGCAACTCCACACTCCTTGGGGACACATAGACAGACTTTGTGACACACACTCAAACCCACAATCCCAGGAGGCCAATTACCCAATGAAGATAATACATGGCAAGTCAGTACAAGGCTGTGGTTGCTTATTCGCTTATGTCTCCCCTCAAACCTGCATTCCCTGGTGAGGGAATCTGACGCCTTTTATGATGCAGAGTACGTTTTTACACCCAAATACTGTATAAGATAACGTTTTTGTGTGCTAAGTCTTTAAAGTAAACATCTTAGAAACCCCAGATTTTTAAAGCGATAAATAGTTTGTTGATTTGAGATAAGTGGGAAGTGCGTTTTAATTTTTGTGGCAGGTGTAAAAACATCTCTGTTGTGTATGTAAGAATGAAATTAGATGTCTAGTTAACAAGAGCCTTTACATTGACCCATCTGTACTAAGCCCTTATTTCCTGCTAAGACAACACACAACTCTGTAATTACCCAGGAGTCACCACGACCAAAAAACAAAAGCAAAGCAAATGGAGTGAGAGACAAAAAGAGATAAAAACATGCAACAGGTGTTCAAGTACACAGATCTTGTACATAACAATCACAAGATACAGCAACTTTATTCTGGAGTTTTTATTAAAACTGAAAGGACGAGGGACGATAAGGCAGTAATACAAGCCAGACTTAAACCCGAATCATCACAAGACCAGCATGGCTCAATACCTGCTAACCTATTGCTATGACAAGTAACTCTCTTATATTATTGTTATATCTTTTTTTACTTCAAATTCTATTTGTCCAATCCATATTCTTAAATTTCTTTGTTAATTTATTACTTTGTACAATAGCAAAAGCCATTGAATGTATGAGACGTGTAACATAGTAGTATAAATATAAAATAAATCAATATACTAGTAGTTCTAATGTACCTTTAGTGTAACAGGTAAATTATGAATTAGCATCTAGATGCTGTAGTAGAGTGCCGCCCCATGAGTGTGTACGTCACACTTTGAGTATTAGTTATTATAACTTATCCTATCCAAGCTACATTATTTCCATGCTTAATGAGTACATCGACTTTGTGGAATCATTTGTTTGTCTCTGAAAAGTGACTCATCTCCAGTGACTCCTGAATGGGCGCTGAATGCAAACCAGTATGAAAAACAGCACGTCACTATATATTTACATTGTTTATGTTCATCTGCTGTTCTGCAGATGCAGAGCATGTGTAGGTAAATAAGCATGTGAGTTTCTGCTATGGTAATGTTTGTCACTGCCATGTATGTCAAGGACTATGACTGATGTGCGGTTGAACATAGAATATAGTTAAACCACTGAATGTAATGCTGTGATTGGTTTTCCAGTCTCTTACATTCTATGGCATGGATCTTTTGGAAAAGAAGTCGGTCCCCTCCACTAGCCTTGCGTGACAGCCATGGCTGATATCTATCTCTATCCAAATGAGTTTTGGTTGTGCCTGGCCGGTTCACTCTCAAACCTCATTTGGAATGCAAATGAAAGAATGCCAAACAAAGCAAACCTTTTAGACAGGACAATTTCCTTCCAGTCACACGGGGGGGCCTCTGCCACTGTACAGCCAGGGGAGAGAAACTCTAAGCAGTCGGGCTTAATGGATACGGCTCTTTGTCCCCGTTTACCTTAGTGCAGCACTTCTCTGGTCTGCTGATCAAGAAATGCTAAGCATCAGCCCTCATCAGAAGACAGATCGTAAGGGAGTCAATGACTAACTAGGGGTTACAGTACATTTGTTAAAGGGATAGTTCGGCCAAAAATGAAAATTCTGTCATCACTTCCTCACACTCTTGTCATTTCAAAGCTGTATGACTTTCTTTGTATTCAGCAAAACACAAAAGAAGCTATTTTGAAGAAAGTTGGTAACCGAACAGCAACGGCACCCATTCACTTCTATTGTATGGACACAAAACCAATGCAAGTCAATGGGTGCCAGTTAACAACATTCTTCAGAAAAGCTTCTTTTGTGTTCTGCAGAAGAAAGAATGTCATACAGGTTTGAAATGACATGAGGGTGAGTAAATGAAGACAGAATTTTCATTTTTGGGTGAACTATCACTTTAAGTATAGGGTTTTCTCTTTTTATAATAAATTACAGGTAGCTGTTCCCATTGAATATTGCAACTCAAACAGATATTGAAATAAATACATACATATTGTATTTAGTTTATTTTTGTTATAAATGGGGTGTAACAATATGCCTTAGCGACAATAACCGTGATATTAAAAACCATGATTATTGATATTGTGTTAATTCGACTTGTATATAATTCAGCACCTGTTTTGCCTTAAAACTCACAAAGTTTACAAACTCTCTCTCTAAGCCCTACACTCAAAGTTTAATTTGTTGGCCAAAGTAGGAAAAACAAATAAACAAAAAGATTAATTTGACTGATAGCATTATTTATGTTTATTTAAAAAATATCCTGATAATGGTGTTATCATGAATTTTTTTCATCACGATAACCGTGAGATGAAAGTCACAGATGTGACAGCCCTGCTTTAGTTTTTTTTGTTACTTCTATAAATTACTTATTTCTTTCTATTTGAAGAAACTTGGCTCCAGTGAAAATTAATTCATGTAGGTTCATTTTTGAACATTGATTTATAAATCAGTTGTAACAATCTGTAAATAAAGAAATGCTCAAAGGCTCAAAATGGTATGAAAAGATGAATGTGCTCTTGAAGTCAGGGGTAAGGCAGGTCATCGGGGTCCACACCTCCGAGTGTCGGGTTATCATGGGAAAAACCTCAGTCTTTTGTTCTGACATGATACTCACACACATTCAGTGATGGCTGAGGAGTCACCTGCCCATTAAGCTCTTTAACAACATCATTAAATGTGCTGCTTTGTGCCCCTGACATTTCCTATAGTGCTAATACTCTCATTATGCTTACCTGAAAGATAACTGTGCTTGTCAAAAGTCATTTTTATTATTTAATATCCCATATCCCTGGTATATTAAATCAAGGTGTATAACACTGGTTGAGTTTGATGTGTAGGTCACTTGATCATTCTTTATTCATATTTTATCATATTTAACATCACAAACTATGGTACTATGGGAAGTTATGTGAAAAAAGTAAATTAATCAAAACTGTAATATTTTATCATTCTCAAAGTAGGCACCTTTTTAACAAGCAGTTTCTTGATATCTCATCCTGAGATGCTCTTAAACAGTCTTGAAGGAGTTCCCATCTGTTTTGGGCTCTTTTTGGCTGCTGCTTCATCATTTAGTCCAAATCATCATTTTTTAAACTTATTTAGTGTAATTTAATATTTTTGACTACAGGAATAATTTAAAACATTTTATCATATACCTTCAGGTTAAGAGATAATATATTAAATCGAAAGATGCTGAGAAACATTTGAGTAAAGTGACCCTAAACTTTTAAAAGGTTTGTTTTTTCTAAATATACTAAATTTCTCAAGTAAACAAGGTATTGCACTTGACAGTTTACATTTTTTTTCGAAATCACAGTTCTTATAACCGTTCAAGACATTCTTCATTATTTTTGTTAAATTCAAACATCCCGACTTCATAAACGCGTTTCTCTTAAAGAAAATCTTAAATTTTTGTTCTAAATCTGTCAACACTAGCGAACACATTTAACAATTTCTTCTGCTTTTTCCTTGACATCCGTCAGACACGGGATCAGTATCAAGTCAATCTTCATTGTTTAGACTAATCCAACAATTACACTGGGCCGGTGTAGCTGGGCTTGACAGTCTGCTGTAGACATGGATTAGACCAGATGCCTCGAGGCCTGGCTACTCCTTCCAGGTGACACAACCACAATCCCCCTTCACCTGCCGAGTTTACCTGCATCCCCTCAGCTATAATACTTAACTCACTTTACCGAGTCTTCTGTTTTATGTGACTGAGGTTACAGTTCACATGGGTGTGGGAATAAAACTGGGCAAAGGGCACTTTGTCTTTACCTGTCTGGTTATACAGGCCAAGTTTCATTTATGTCATTTCTATCTCATGCCCCCTTTTTCCGATACTGGCGTGTCTATTTGAATGTAGTTTTTTGTTGAAATAGGAAAAGAAGGTGCAATCACACAAAGCCAGAGATGACATCATAAACATACACAAAGCACTTGGGCGGGGGCAGGTGGGTCTGACCTATCATAGAGTTAGGGCCACACCTGCAAGCGCTAGAGGCTAAGGAGATTGGCTGGCGCATGAAAATTACACCTGTGGGGGTGGAGGGGGGCCTGCTACATGTAAACCAAGCTCTTTACAAATTCTGTCTCTCGTCTCGAAGAGGTTAAACAGGTAGCATCACCTCGAGCTCCCGGCAAAGCGCGTCTTCGCTCAGACAAAGGCTCACCTGTCGACTTCTACTTTTTGATAGTTTTACGGCCAGTCCTGCGTTAGGAATCCGGCTCCCAGCCCAAGATGGTCTCCGTCCGTCTGCAAGATGGCTTTCGGTGGCAGAAATTTTAAGGGCGTCGTTCTATCGAAGAGAGAAGATGGGGTCGGGGACTTGCTTTTGAAGCAGCAGAACGACACCGCGCGATGCCCCTCGTGTTCGGTTTCTGACCATTGGACCATTTTAAGGATTGAAGGGTAACTTTTTAACTTAAAATTAGTTATTTGGTTTTTTTTCCTCTTCCGTCTGGTTTGGTTGACTTTCATAATTGCTTGCTGTTGTCGTCTCCACCCTCAGTTTTGTTAGTGTTTGCTAACAAACCACGAAGCAGTTGTCATTGTAGACGCATAGTGGTTTTTACAATTTGTACGTTTCAAGTAAATCGCTTGTAGGGGAGACAGGTTGCGAAGTGAGGGAAAGTTGTTGAAGTTTGTAGAAGCACTATTAGAATCTGTATCAAATTCCTATCTATTTAAACAGAAAGAAAAAGAGAACACAATAGACACAAACCGTCATTCCTTGACTGGATAGACCAGTTTGGGCAGGTAGAGGCAAACCGCCAGACTTGTCAGAGGGGATAAAGAAAGGGGCTTAGGTTCTGTTGCCTTTGCTTTTGCTGAAAATACATTTTTGCTTATATCTAGTAACTTACAAAGGCCTTGTTGGTAAAGAAAGAAGTTGTTTTTGAAATGTTTTGCTCTTAATTATTACAAATATTTTTGTGCTTTTTAAAAAGGAAAACATTGGATTATTCTAAGCATTTAATTTTTGCATTTGTTCTTGCTCTACTGTTGAAAACTTTATTAATGTAATTTTGGAAAAAATCAAATTGCTTTGTAAGATTTTAATGCATAAAAACATGCCATTCGGCTTATATAGACTGATCGTTTCTTTTTTGACGCTCAGTAATGCTTTAACATTTGTTGGTTAGTCATTTTATATACATTTTGAAAGAGCTTGTCCACAGTAAATAAAATGTCGGCGAGGCAGCACAATGGATGCACACAGTGAGGTGGAGGGTTTTGATTGGTGGGTGGAGGAAAATGAGTGTTTCATTCCCTCATCTGAATGAGTCATTTGTCTATTTGTCCTATAACCCAGCCAAAGCATTATTAGAGTAAAGCTCTCCGCAGGACAATGTGGAAAGGTAACAGATCTCCACATTTGGAGGGCGATGAAGTTTTTATCACACGACGTTTAGAGGGATCACTTTAGTACGAAGGCGATGCAGGAAATGGCCAGTGGTTTGTACTGTAGTGTTTGTTCCTCTGCGTGAGCACGGAGAGGAAAATGGCGTATTAATTACCCCGTACGGGTGAGAGGTCACGGAAGTGCAGCACATTGAACTTGTGTACTTAAGTACGGACGTTTTAATCAGCTTTCTGCCTCAGTACTCAGGGGACAAGTAGTAGCAGGTGTGCATCATTTTTATCATTTCAGACAAAAGTATTTCATTCTAGATTTGAAGGAAGGAATTAGAAAAGCTACTTGTTTCATATAATGTCATTCATTTAATTTATTTCTAATGTATTGTGAATATTTAACAAACTTAAGTTTGACTTTTTGTTGCCTCTACTTTATTTATATTATAAAACACTTTCTTAGAGTAACAGCATGTTTAAAATATATATTGAGTTCTTTGGAAATTCAGGATTAAACAGGATAATTTCACATATGCAAATCACCCTTCATTTCCAGCTTCATTTAAATAAAAGTGAAAGGAAACAAATTCGGCACAAAAAACTTTTCATAAGGAAATATTCAAGATTTGCATAAACTGAGACACATTCTTCCTAAAACAAAAAAAACAACAACAACAACAGACAATGTTCATTTCTCCACACAACAGGAAACAACACATCCATTTAACCCTGAAACGCATTTCGAGTCATCCTAGCAAGGCCCGCCTTTAAGTAAGGTTTAGGGTTACCTCATCTTTGTTCTTTACAAACTATTGATTAAGGCCAAGCCTAGTTTACCCCTCAGGTTGTCCATTTCAGCGTGGAGTCACATTCCAACAAGGAGGGCAGGGTTACCTGATCACACCTCGCACACAACCCAAAGACCCGTGCAGGCAGCCAGGAAACGTTAAACCAGCACCTGACTGGAGCTGAAATGAGAAGGGCAAAATTAATTGAGGATAGATGTGAACTACTACATGAAGTATGTGCTTGTTTCTTTTTCTGACTGCTTTTTAATACTTATTCTCTTCCCCCCTTTCTCTCTTCTCCTCTACCGCTCTTTCATTCCCAGAAGGCCCTGCTGCACTGGTTTATAATGCTGATGATTAACCAAATAGAGGCTGCAGTCTGGGAGCGCAGGTCTGCTTGTGGTTTTCATTGCATGGGTCCTGACTGAGCGACAAGAAGCTAAAGGCTTTACAAGCACTTGGTGGAAATTTGAGATTTTATTCTCGGTTTTTTTTCTCCCCTTACTTGCTTTTTTTGTTACTTTACCAGGGTCCCTTTCACGACGGTAAGGTTACAGGCAGTCTCTCTCTTGCTCTTGCTCTCGCTCTCTCTTTTCCCTCCTTTTCTCTTATTCATGTCTCATTCACTCACAAGCTTCAGTTTTTGCTATTGCATGATTTCGTGTTTAAATTGGTTATTACTAGTTATACTAAAGTTTAACTTCTTGTGGCATTTACTGAAATTTATTTTTATTTTTATTGTTGTTGAGTTTGTATTAATAATTCAATTTTATCAGATTACAAGATGTTTAAAACCAAATTAATGATAAAAAAACATGCAACTCATTATGTTATAGAAGTTTCAAACTCTGCGAGATACAGACGTTACTCAGTAAACTGGAGGTGTTGGGCATGACCTTCCCTGTGCAGAATCCGGTCTCAGATCAGCCCGGAACAACATTCCAACTGGCTGTTATCACTACACACAGCACAACAGAGAGCATCGACTATCATTAGCATCAGTCAGCCCTTCCCACACCTTCCATAAGGCTGTTTCTCGCACGATTTATTAAACAGCAGTACATTTGTATTGTGCACTGTAAACTTTAGTCTTCAGTAGATGATAGACTAACGCCACCCAGTAAATGCCATTGTTGGGTTGGGGGGCACCATTTATCCAAATGCATATTTTTTTTCTCAACCGTATATTGTTAAATAAAGCAGTCCTCCCAGCCTGGTCGTGATGTCATATCAGACCAGTCAGAACAGGTTTGGGCAATTATTAACTGCCTTAGTGGCCCACTCACTGCCTCGGTTGCTTTGCTAAGCTTTAGAGGAACAAAGCAATTTATTTCTTGGGCCATACTAGCTTTACCTGTTTTTGGAGCAGGTTATTTTCTTGGCATTTTTCTGGGACAGTTGACTGAGTCAGAGCGCCCATCATATCCAGTTGATTCACGTTGTAGTTTCTGCGGTTCGCTCAAATGACGTTGATCCAACCGGCTGTATAAACAGAAGGGATGGGTAGTGTATGATAGTCTGGATATTGTGTTCTCATTATTTAGGATTAGATTTGATAACTTATTATTATAATTGCCCTAATTTAAATGTACGCTCTTTTGCAAGCTGTTTGGGTAGTCTTCTCCATCTTACGAGGCAGCATTGGATTTCATTACTTTTTCTAATACTGCCTGGTAATGATGATGATGGCTGTCCACGAACTTCAGGAAGTGACACACCAAAGGAACTTTCTTTATCCGCCCCGTCCAAAAAAAAAGAAAATGGAGCTAACAATCCCAATGAAGAGTCTCATTTTTGGCACTTAGCACTCATCTTACCGGGCAGTGCTGGACTGTGTATCTGTTTTCTAACACTGTCTGGTAACGATGTTTGTTGGGTGACCCATTTGCTGCAAGGGGAACTCTTTTGGTTGGTTCACGTTGACTTAAGTGAACTATAAATTATTAGGAACTGTTCTACATACGCAATTACATAACTACAGTAAAAAAAAAGGTGATTGGTGGAGAGGGAATAATCTATAATGTAAAGCTGTTTTGTTGTCGTGGTAACTGTTCTTATCACCACTGTGGTGTTTGACAGCACTTCTGTGGTATTTATTTCAACCGTCAGGTACACCAGACGAACATTTGTTTGGCAGTACACAAGCCCTGTTTCCACAGGAATCATTATGGCTTTTTCTCTGTACGTCATTGTTATTGGTATTTAAGTTGACTTCGAATATGCCCTTTATACGTCATTGTTGTCTCTTTTTTAAGAAAAAAGGAAAATGTAAGTAGTAATAGCGTTAAAACTAGCAAATTATTGCGTAAAGTCAGAGCCCTTTATCCGAAACGCTTTCAGAAAGATCAGAGAACTGACTTGAGGTGGTAAGGGATAAATAGAGTTCATCCTCCACAGCTTTGTTTCATTCATGTCGTCCCATTTTTTGTTTCAGACGTCGGAACCCCACCCAGCCTTAGTTAAAGAATACCAGTCAGTTGACTGTTAAACCAGACAGGCCAAAAGTTTCCTCCTCCCCACCCCCCCTTTATGCTCAGGGTGGCTTTTATAAAGGCAGGACGTGCCGTGATTGGACGATTTCATTTTACCTGCGTGGCACATCCTGCAACTGACACATGAGCACAGCGTAACACTTCTGATAAAAATAGACATAATGACATCCTCGGCTCCTCCTCTTCCCCTTTCATTCGTCGCACTATACGGTACTTCTGACTACAAACGTTCCCACCGAATTCAGCTTGGCCTCGATCCAAGGTGACATGTCATCCAGCAGTACAGTATGGCTGTGACTCTTGTAGCTTATTCATCACTGTTTTGCCAAATTCACCTCTTGTAATGGATTTTAAAAGGAATTTTCATGTGCATGTAAATACTGAACCATTATTTTACTTTTTCTTAGTTTCCTTTATAACACCTTAAAACATAATTTATAAACAGGACCAATGGGGGTAAACCAATAAAGCACTGAATGTTTGTTCAAGGTGGGTGAATTGACACGCAAATATTGCACCACACCCATATTTGCTTGTCTGGGGTACTTTTATGTTCCTCACATAAGTATAAAATGGACTTGTGTTTGTCATTCACCATCCCCCTTTTTTGTTTTTATTACCCGTCTTTACAAAATCACGTCATTTAAGAGGAGGACCCTTAGGCCTTTTGAAATCCAAACAGGCTTACCTTTTCGGTTTCTTTCTAATCACTTAACTGTGGATTCAGTCCTCTGCTAATATTTGTTCCGAACAAAACCGTTTTATGGAGAGCACTTTATCTGTACATTTGTGTTTCGCTTTTTTGTCGCTTAACATCATTTTCTCATTATCCTTGAGCAGGTGTTTGGTCAAAGAGTCAGGCCTGCTGATGGGCGTCTTACCAGACATGGTTAGATCTATTAACGTTTGTCTAATACTGTCTGGTAATGCCGTCCATCATGTGGCAATGTCATCATTTCCTCTTCCAACCTTCTGAACGGTGCCTTTGAAAGAATGAACTTCTGTCTCGGTTTTGTAAGAGGATGTAATGACTTTTGTTTGATGTTATATTATTATTATTTACATATGCAAATGGGGCTTCTGTCTTTTATGAAGAAACATCTAGAGTTTAGTTGTTATGTTGCAAAACTGAGCTATATTTTCAGTAGTTTTTATGCCTAGTAAGACACAAATGGTAACATACAGTTAAGTCCTTCAGGAAAGATGCAAATGATAAAAATGTTCACAAAGTTGCTTTTTGTACAAAGTCTACATGGTCAGTGTCGCCAAGTTATGTTACGTTTAATTGGTGACCTATTAACAATGCAGATACTAAATATTTCTCCCTCATTTTCCTTTTTGACATTTTAAAGTGGTCTTAGACTTTTAGACACAACTGAATGTCATTGATGAGCCAAATATGCATATATGTTTACATAAAAACTTTTATAAGGAACTGTGAACCCTACACTGGAAGACATGTGATTTTGCAATTCTCTTCCATGTGTTATGAGTCAAAGTTTCTGCAATCAACCTCCAAGAAAAAGCCATTTAACTAGAAGAACTAGAAATCTAGGACATATACACCTGTATGTTTTATGTGTAGGTATATTTTGTGTGTTTTCGCTCCGTGTATGTAGAAATAATTTCATGAGATTGCATCATAAACTGAACTGATATATATGCAATGCTTTAGAAATATTTTTCACATAATTTTAGTTGGGGTTAGACAAGAAATTGGCTTGATAAAAGGATTTTTGTCACTTGCTGATTACTCAACAGAACGATCTTCCTGTGTCACCATAGTAACTCAATTCCACATGTAAAAAAGCCCACAATATTCACTGTGTAACGCTGTGTTGACTGGCTTCCATCCAGCTGACTGTGCTCTCTTTTACCCACTCATGATAGGTTTGCAAATATGTGTAATTTGTGTGAAAAGCATGTTAATAAAGATAAACACTTAAGACTTAAATCGAGTGTGTCTGAGACGTTTCTTTCGATTATATCGAGTCAGTCGGGCGTGTTTTCAGCGCTCAGATAAGGTGTATGTTAATGGCTGTCAGTAAATCTGGGCCTGGCTCTGCCACTGCTGGCCTGCATGGTCATTGTGTTCATGCGACTCCTCAGTGGGTCGACCGGAATGCCTGGCCTCAGAGCTGAGCAGATCCAGTTACATGTGAACAGAGCTTCTTTTTAAGTACCTCAATTTGCCCTGTTCTGCCAGAAGCTCATTGTGTTGCTTTGGAAAGCACACCGACTGCCAATGAGGGGTGCAAGGACACTGGGACAATGACATGTTAAAGGACATTTTCCCTTCTGTGTATGATTTTTGCACCTAGTTTATGTGCAATAAACACTATTGTGAATGAATATATGAATTGTTTAGTAAACATCTTGTTTAATGATTAGGTCTGATTTCATGTATAGTTTGTCTGATGCATTAAAGTTCTAAGATAAAACCAACACAATGGCCCTTTTTTCTTATCTTTGAAATATTAGTCTGCAGACTTTTTCACTGCTGTAAAGCATCAGTTGACACACAACTCAGACAATGTTATTTTGTTTTGCGGTCTTAAGCGATGACATAAAAAGACCTTTATTTTCTCTCTTGTAGTACAGTGACTAAAAATAAACAACCTCAGGATTACAAAGAGCTTTTGTTGGCCATGTTCTGATTCAGTACAGAGACCTAATATAACATTATATAAATACTTGATATATATCTGCTTATACAACATGTGCATGGATATTTCATCTTCTTATGCCAATAGAAAATTAGGTTTGACATTTATTTTAAAACAAATTACAGTTTTTATCACCACGAGAAAGCAATCCATGACTGCAATTCAAAGTTAACAACAAAACCAACCAGACAGGATTGAAATGTTGCCTAGTACTCGGACACTAGACATTGCAATACAGAAATATTTCCTATGCTACTGTAAATTACACATTGCATTTACTTTATTTTTAGTATAGTACATCCGGATCCAGAAATAAATCTTTGGCATCATAAAAAACTTATTTTTAAGAGTGTAAATAATGAGTTAACATAACTGTTTGTCAACCAGTGTGGTGTAAAATGACATTAGAAGCAGCGTAATTATAACACAAATGAAATGCTTATGATCGTCAGTTAAACGCGCATGTTAAAGGTCAAGTGACAATTGCAGGAGCGCTTGCCATCGCGTGACATCACGAGAATTCCACATTGCTGGAAACACCATGAAAAATTCCGACACTCGTCTGTGCATGCAAAGATGTAGTCGAACTAGATTCCAGACTATAAAGGAGAAGGTTGACCCGGGTTTGCTAATGAAGTGGAACAGGCTGTCAGAAGAACACGTGTTTAAACGGCTATGACATACCTTTAGTGTAGATGAGTAGTACTCACGTGTAGGGAACTCCCTGGTTAGTTTGCAGTGTTTTTAGAGAAACTTTAGCCATTTAGGTTAAAATGACAGTGTTTTAGTTCTGTCTAGTTGAAGTTTCAAAAAGTCTTTGTGTTTGATTGAGACGACTGTTGTAACTGCTGCTGAACACTCTTGAAAATAAAGGTGCTTAAAAGGTTCTTTAAATCTCTTTCTTACCTTTTTATAATCTGAAGAACCTTTTTTTGCCACAAAGAACTTTTTGTGAAACAGAAAGGTTCTTTGGATGTCAAAGGTTCTTTATTTAACCATTTAGGCAAAACATTTTCTTCTATGGCATCGTGAAGCACCTTTATTTTTAAAAGTGAAGACTAAATATTTCTCTTAAGTTTTGTGAAGATTAGTTTATTAAGGGCCTCTCACAGTACAGTTCTGATTTCATTATTGCTTGTTAAATTTCATAATATGCAAATGATTAAATATGTCCTGATGACTAACAAATAAGTTATTGTTGGCATGCCATGACAACAATATTACATTCCTCTTTCGCCTATACTGTTGAAGGAATATCATCTTAAAGATGAGGTGAAAGATAAAAGTGAGCGATGCTCACGGCTGCTGCTCATCCACATCCCTCATTTGATTTGATGAAAAACAGCTTATTTGCATAAATATGTGCCTTTGGCTATAAGTATCTATTAAAGGGCTGTACATTTCTAAAATTGTCAAAGAGATGGTGCATTGTTCTGGGAAATCTGGGAATTTTCTTGAAAAACATTAAGCCTGTGTGTTGTTTCGATTTTTCCTGATTTGTGATTGTGACCACCAGAAAATGCTCAGCCCTGGGTTGTCTCTAATGCAGATACACACGCACGCACGCGCGCGCACACACACACACACACACACACATATATATGCTCGTAAGCAGATGGTGAGCCAGGGGAGTTACATGGCTGTAAAACAAACCTGCTTTCTTTGTCCACCTACACACACTCTGTACACAACGTCTATCAGATTGCAACCTGTTGGCAAGGTGTGGCTGAAACTGGTTATGTACAACAAGCCATATTTGAAAACCTGAAGCCACTGGAGTGAGAGCCTGAGGCCTCGATCCAACAGACATGGATAAAATACCACTTTTTTACTTTACACTCCTAATATCATTTTTGTAATTCTAAACAATAAAATGTATATTAGTGGTACTTGAAAATAAAATCATCACTATTACTTTTGCTCATATGGGGTTAGTGATTAAGTAACCAACCCTCAATATAAATGTTCAGTAACGCATCCCAAACCGTTTGTGAACGTGAGTGAATGACCCCTTAAATCATGCAGGTGTAATGTTACTACACCTATGGCTACCATAAAGATTCTCGAAAGAATTCACTCAAAAATGAAAATTCTGTCACACTCTCATGTCATTCAAAACCTCTATAAGAGTCTTTCTTGTGAAACACAAATTAGGATATTTTAAGATTTTGTTTTCATACGGTGGAAGTCAATGGGGGCCAATATTGTTCGGTTACCAACATTCTTCAAAATATCTTTTTTGTGTTTAGTAGAAAAAATACATGCAATTAGTTTTGGAATGACAAGAGGGTGAGTAAATGATACATGAATTTTATTTTATTTCATTGAACTATACCTTTAAGTAGTTAAACTTGATTCACTATCACTAATACAACAATGTTGTTGTTAAGTCATTATTACATTACGTACTTTTATTTTGCATTAAAAGAAACTCTTAGGAAAGTGTGGGTTAAAAAGTGGCAGAGTGGGATTACAGTTAACTGCCATTAGTATCTGGGTGTGTCTTCCAGTGTCTTGAAGAGCATTTTCACTTTCTGGGAGACACCCTGGTACCTCTGAAAAAAATAGTACATGTACTGTATATTGTTTTATACATTATATTGGTACCCTTTCACTTACCCATGTATGGGCACAAAACCAATGCAAATGAATGGGTATCGCCATTGTTCAGTTACCAACATTCTTCATAATCTCTTCTTTTGTGTTGTGCATATGAAAGAAAGTCAGGTTTGAAATGACAAGAGGGTAAGTAAATGATGACAGAATTTTTTTGGGGGGTGAACTATCCCTTTAAGCGAATACAGATGGTTGATCTGAAACTCCTTTTTTGATTTTTTGAATATTTGCGACACAATAGGTATATGGACAATTCGAATGTAAACAAGAACATGTCCTGTCAAAGACTGTTTGGAGTCCCTTTATTATGAGGGTAATTGCATAGAGACAGGTGTGTTTGGGTTAGATATTTGTGTGCCTTTACTGAGGGTTTGTTTGATGTTTTATCATGACAACACAATTGTTTGTGCACCAGCCCAAACCACTACCATCACATGATCATAAAAATACAGAGCCCTCCACTGTACCTCTATACACACGTCATGAAATTAAACTCATTGATCTCTTTGTACGACATTGAAATTAGGATTATTCGTGGTTTAGAGTAATATAAAGGGAGAAGAATAAATTGAGTTGGCTATGTTTTGTTTCAACCGATGTTAGATCACATTTCCCCACGACTTATATCGTTTTACACCTAATTGCACACAATGGCTTAAGAGAGAGATCGAAAACAGCACAATTCATTGTGGTTTAAAATCCATTCTCGTATTACTGTAATGCCAAAGCGGTAATCTGGAGGACAATTAATAATAAATGACGTTAAGCCCACAGGGTCGGTTGGAAACTGGGAATCATTTCCTGGAGTTATTGTTTTATTCAACCCACCGCTAGAAGCGGTTTCTAAGACGCCCGTTTCCAAAGCAACAAGTAGTTGTTTACATTGGCCTGGTTAGTGGTCAGCAAAGATTTAACATGCTCCAAGAGTCTCCCGATGGATTGATTTATCAATGTTAGACTGTTAAAACATCAACAAGCACAGCAAGTGTAAATGTTCTCAAGGGAGACAGATCTGTTAGAGAGGAACTGGAGAAAAAGCAGTTTGTGATCTCCAAAATCTACAGTGTAAGTGTAATACAGAGTGTATTCACTGAATGTCATGTACTAGTTTTTCTTGGTTAAATATTATAGTTGGGATCTTTATGTTGTTGTTGTTGTTCTCTCCTTATGGTTATGGTTATGTGTTTTTTAAACGGTTTAAAATGTCATACCACATGATCTGTGTGTTGTTCAACTAAAAACAAGGTGATTTTCTCAAGCATTTTATTGCACTCACCACTATAAATGCCAAGTTAAAAAGTAGCCATGCACACCAATGTCACTTTTTATGGATTACGACGTCTGCAGAGGTCAGCACCGTTGCAAATCTAAAGGAAAGTCCTGTTCCTTCTGCATAGATCCAAGCTAGTTGCTGGGGAGTGACAGTGATGTCATTAGTGAGCTGTGTAGAGCCCCATCAGCCCGGAGACGAGCCAGATGCTGGACAGAGACGGGACCAACAACATGTCCTTAGAGACGGGCAGAAAACGATGGAGGATCAGGGACAATCGCATGAGAAGGACAACATGTTGAATCCTGAGGGTGAAGTTGTGAATAAAGATGAACAGCAGAAGAAGTGGAGAAAAGGTGACACTCAGAGGATGCACAGACGTCGTGGAAAACAGACAGACGGAACCCTGGCAGGTGTGTATAGGGTCTTTAATACATCATGTGTGGTTATTACTGCTACATTGCTACCGTTTATTTAGTATGCACTCTATGACACTCTGGAAAGTTAGAGTACTGTACATAGTGTATTATTTAGTATTCTGTGAAATGGCTCACTGCCAGCAAACAAACTAGACAACATGATATGTGGTGAAGTCTGGCTGGGTTGTACTCACAGGTCAGGAAGAGGAGGTGTGGGATCACATGTCTCGCATTTCTGCACCTCTGACCTACTCCTGCAAACACAGCATATCGTATTTGACTTTACATTAGACGTTTTCTAACTGGATCACTAGACTGCTTTTTACATTGTACTGTATATGATCTATGTGAGTAGTAAGTAAAGTACTTGTATTTTTTTCAAATGTTATATGTTAAATGTGTGCGTGCGTGCGTGCTTGTGTGTGTATAAATGACCAGGGAGTGTCTCATTTGTCGAGAGGGACAGAGACAGGCGTCTTGAAGATCCACGAGGCCCTGGGCCCTTCTTCTTTTTTGGAGGGAACAATGGGGCCTCCATGTGAGTGTTTTGGAGGGTTATATTTTTTAAATGTATAGATGTAGATAAAAATTTTATTTTTAAAGGTGCAATGTGGAAGATTAAGGAGTATCTATTGACAGAAATATAGCAAGAAGTCATAAATATTTTAGGAGTTGGCTAGCCAACATCTTACCTCACCCTAAACCCTAAAATAACAACCGCAAATGCTAATTTCTGGCTACCCTAACGCTGCCCCTTAACCTACGTCACAGGGGAAGTCATAATAAAACATACGAATGAAATTGTAGAAAATAGGAATTGATATGAATGACCTGCCTTGTAAAATAGGTATGAATTTCCATTGGATTGCGTTCATATATATTTATACATATAAAAGATATCGCGTATTAAAGTACTTTTAATTGAAAGTCGTGCTGACTGATATGAAAAAGGGGGAATTTGTGTCCTTGACATAGATACAGTTTGTGACAATATCACGTATTCCCTTGAGACTGTGTTGAAACGTGATGACATTTTTGTCCTGTTTCAGCCACCGTAGTGCAATTCGCAACCTCTCTGCTAGATGCCGCTAAATTTCACAAACTGGACCTTTGCATTATTTTATTTAAAGTACATCTACAGATATAATATGTTATATGTTTTATGTATTCTTTTTAGAAATCTTTGGCTTTTAGTACGGGGTGGCTAATATGCCAAACATCAATTCAATTTCAAAATATAAAAAAAAGAAAAAGGGAGATATGACACCTATTTTTTTCAAACATTTATCAAACCCTCTTTAAACCATGACATCTATCCTGCTCTAACATTTAGAGTTGTTTCATATTGTGAAAGTCGCGGGTGGCAACGCATATATGACAAGAACAGACTGGACTACAAACTGAAGTGGTCTGAAACCAAATCACCCACTACCTACTATAACTTCAAAGAAGGTGATCCATTTTTTTACTCAATGTCAATATGAATAGTTGAAAAAATAGTGAAACTCTTAATAGTGAAAGCAAAAACATGTCTGTTGATGTTTATACAGGTAGCCAGTTGCTTTACCAGATACCCAATAATAAAGTCCTGACCACTAAGATAGGCCTGCTGAACAGCCTACGAGAGTATGAGAGAGTCAGCAGCAAAGTCAACTATGGCCGTGGAAACAGGTAAATAAAACAGCTGCCGGTTTGGTAGTAACAGAGGCAACACTGTTTTAATAAACCATTTGATAACATAATTCAAATAGAAGTCATAATCTTGGACACCAGTAAGGGGAAAAATGGGGAGGCGTACAGAGATGGATCAGTTGAGCATAGTTGTATATTTGGACGGCCATGGTCATATTTACCAAAACATTCTCATGGCAATTTGTAACTTTTAAAACATGGCTTATTTGTGCAAACTTACTACTGAACGCTTATTATTGAATGTTTTTGTTTGTTTGTTTGTTTACTTCCGTTTTGCTTACACATTGCAGGAGAATGAGGATCGAGGATTTTATTCCTGTCACTTACCGTATGGATGCGAAAGATGAGAGAGAGGCTTTCTTTAATGGTACAGTATGATGCCAGGTCTGCAGTCTTTACGACGTAATCATTTTAAGTTTTTTTCTTTAAGCATTTCATACAATAAAAAAATGCATGTGTTTTCTTAGGTGTATGCATTGACAGAACCAGCATGTGGATCTGCAAGCCAACAGGTCTTAACCAGGGCCGTGGTATATTTTTAATGAGGACACAAGAAGACATAGCAGCATTTAGAGAAAGACTGCAGAGCACAGTGGAACAACAGACCAACAAGAGGTCACCTTTAAGTTTACCACAAGCTCGGGTTGTTCAACAGTGGGTAAAGTTCACCATTTCAAAAAGATCACATGTTATTTTTACTATAAAAAAACAACATAAAGCTGTAGAATAGTGCCATTAAATGGCTTCTGTGAAGGTTTTTTTTTTTTTTAGATCAGGTCATATTTAGTTTCTGTCTTTTTTTTATTACTGTAGTGTAATTAAAACCCATTAAAATATAAATATAATAAATATAGCAAACACAATCTCATAACAATTTATAACTATTTTACAAGGTGCTTAATTGGTAGGAATTCATTTAAATTCTAATGTAACCTGCAGAGTTTTTGGTAAGATCAGGTTGGTTAAAACCAGTTTACTTAACACAATCTACTTTTTTGTAAACTTTTTTGATGTGAATAATTAATGCTAATTTGTACGATTCATTAATTTCTATGATTTATATGATATGGCAGTGATGGTTAAATTCAGAGGTACCTTTAAATACTTTCAATATTCCTTTTTTACATCATTCAAATTATACCAGAATAATTTTTATACAACCATCTTTAACCAATACAGATCAATTTTATATATGGTTTTATTCTTTAAGGTATATCCAGAAGCCCTTGCTACTTCAGGGCAGGAAATTTGATGTGCGGTCATACTTTCTTATTGCTTGTACTTTACCATACATGGTGTTTTTTCATCATGGTTACATCCGTTTGACATGTAACAGTTATGACCCCAACTCGGACAATATCACAGCCCACCTGACAAATCAAGTAGGTTACTTTACAGTATTTTATTTACCTCATAATTGGTAAATCAGATAACACCCGATTTGTCTGTTTCAGTACATGCAGAAAAAAAATCCTCTCTACAGTCTACTAAAAGAAGAGACGGTTTGGTCAATGGATCGCTTCAATGCATACATCAATGAGATATACATGGTGCCTAAGGGTCTGCCCAAAGATTGGGCTCTGGGTCCTTTTGCTGTGAGTGTTGTATATACTCAATGGTATAAGAAAGATGAATGTAGAAGCACATCTCTCCTAATTCTGACCACATGTAGATTGATATTACAAGGATGCAGATGTACTGTTGTCATGGTAACGATGGTTTCAACATGTAGTATTAAAAGCTCATAAAATAAAGTGGATCTTAAGTAAGATCTTCTAAAGTAAGCCAAATTCTATTTTTCAAATGTATAATTGTTTGATTTATATTGTCAGTAATTGTGAACCGTGTTGTCTTTTGCAGAAAAGGATGCAACAAATTATTATGCACTGTTTTCAGGCCGTTAAAGGAAAATTGGACTGCAAACTTGGTTACTTTGACCTAATTGGTTGCGACTTCTTGATTGATGAGAATTTTAAGGTGAGACACAAAAAAGGGTGTACAGTAGGGGCTTCAAAAACGAAAACTCTGCCAATGCCAAATTTAGAAAACTAACATATACAACAAAGCAGGTCAAAACCATAAAGACAATATACATGGTCCTGACAAATTAGGCTCAAAAATATCTAAAATAACACATCTGTTATGAAGAAACGTGTCTGTGTGTATGCGTGTGCTAACCTCATTTCTGCCTGAAAGGCTTAACACAGGAGATTAGTTTCAGAATTATCCCTGAATGTGGTAAGAAGCATTATAAACATCAAGTCTTAATTTATCTGTACCTGTAATCTGCTTAGTTTCTTCAAGACAATTATGATACAATTTTCTTATGCTGTCATGGTTCTCTGGAAACATGATGTTCAGAGGCCTGTTGTCTCCCTATGGAGCATCCTAAACTCAATTCCTGCTGAGCTGTTGCCAGGCAACACGTGTACTGTCAGCGTAAACACGGTCCCCGACCAGACGGATTCTGGGCTCTAGGTTACTGGATAATTATGGATGTACACGTAACAACAACATTTATACTGGCCGATATTACACAGCATGTAATAATAATACTTATCATTTAATGCTACATGAGTGGATTAGATGCCAAGACAGATGAAATGCTTTTAGCATAATGTCATACTGTCACATTCAAGAATGTCAATAGGCTATTTAGTCATATTTTTACACTGTGGTCTTTGCACCTATCGAGTTATGTGTACAGTATTTAGTGGGCAAAGAGTTAAAATAATACATGTTATAGAGTAAGACTGCCCTCTGCTGGTTGTGGTTTGCCTAAAGGTTTCTTTTGTACCGGAATTGTTTAGTATTTAGCTTGTCATACAAGGCAAAAACAATTTGTGATGTATACTTGTTTTGGCAGGTCTGGTTGCTAGAGATGAACTGTAATCCTGCCCTGCATACTAACTGTGAGGTATTGAAAGAAGTTATTCCCAGCACAGTCACAGAGACCCTTGGTAAGCTGTTTGAATCCATAGTAAATAGCTCAATATATATTAAATATGTTGTCTTGTGTATAAATATTTAGACAGTTTAAATCACTATCTATTTAAACCTTTACATCAAGTCTATGGACACTGTGTTTTAAATGCAAAATAGCCATAGTGTGAAATATCACTTCATTCTGAACACACGCTCACACAAATATATAAATAATGTGATGATAAAATGATGTGTGATAACACTTATCTACAGATGTGTCCGTGGCTTCCTTTCTTTTTTAGATCTGGCTTTGGAGATCTTCAAGAAGTGTTGCTGTGGGCTGAAGCTGCTGCCTCTTAACAACCAAAGAGACTTTGTGTTGCTGTATGATGGTGAGTCGATGGCCATGAGAAAGCAAATGCAGAAAACCTTAGGGTCAGAATTCAACCCAAAGAGCAGCTCTACCCACATCAACACCAACAAAACACATAAATCTGCTCTCACACCAGCACCCACATGGAAATCAACCAACAGGGGCATCAAGTGTCCCATTAGAGGTGCCACAACAGAACCTCCAACTTCTACAGTCTCTGCTTGGTCCAATACCAGCCCACTTTCACAACAGCCTATAGAGTTACCTCCTAAACCTTCAGGTGGAGCAGCCGTAACGCAGAAGACCCGGATCTCCAGAGCTCAAGAAACAAATCAACTCAGACCTCACCTGCCCAAACCTGTTCGTGCTCGTGTGGAGTTGCACATCAGCAAGTGCACCTGGCAAGAACCAGCGACTTCCAACCTCAACGTTCCTGCACGCGTGCTGCCTGTGAGAAGTGCTATTAGGTCTCTGTCCACACCGGCTTTGAGCAAAGCTTCAAACTCTACACAAAGACTTGGTGCTCAAAGCCAACAGATGGACAGCAGGGACCATATTAGCTGCAACCTGAAGACGTCCAAAATACATTTGGCTCATGTGGACAAGAGGGAGTCCAAAGAAAAGGATGAATGAATAAAAAGATGACGAACTGCGTTGAGTTTAAAATGTTTGTTTAAAATGAAAATTCTGTCATTTAACTCGCACCCTCTTGTCATTTCAAACCTGTATGACTTTCTTCTGCAAATCACAAAAGAAGATATTATGAACATTGGTAACCGAACAACAGCCATAGCATCCATTGACACAAAACCAATGCAAGTCACATGAGTATCGCAGTTGTCTGACATTCTTTAAAATATCTTTTGTGTTCTGCAGATAAAAGAAAGTCATACAGGTTTGAAATGACATGAGTCAAGAGTAAATGGTGACAGAATTGTATTATTTTTGTGTGAACTATCCCTTTAAGGTTTCGTCTTAAAATGTGACCTACAGTAACCTCTACCTTGTGACTAATGTTGTTCCTCATCAACGTCATCATTTAAATAAATTGCCACATGGTCATAAAGGACGTTTTAAAAGTGTTACGAACCTTAGTCGATTTTTACATTTTCAATATGTATATGGGAGTAGCCTACGTGTAAAGGTAAATGTAAATGGGCTATTGCGAATATCCTGTGTGTTCGAACCTCGATCATCACGCGTCACGGCACACGAGAGTCCAGCAAAACGGTATTATATTAATTTATCAATAAAACGTTATCGGAGACTTTGTTTTGAAAATAATAAAATAGTTTACACTTTGTGTTTGGTTTCACACGAGGTAGCGCCTCTTGTGCGTGACGTCAAATGACGCGTCTCCCCGAGATCCGGGTTTGTCAACAATAACCGAGTTTAAAAAAACAAAACATCCTAACGGAGTTCAGATGTCCGACTTCAAGTGCCGTTCCAGACGTTATTTGCAAGTTTAAGGTGGGAAATGTAAGGTGATAAATCCGAGTTTTCTCGAACGCAGCAGTAGGCCTAGTCACGGCAGCGTCTGCAACCAGTTCATTCATTGCTATTGCACAGATAGATATCGCAATATCTAAATATTCTCAGTTAACTCGGTTGTTTTTTTTGTCAATTAATTACACTCAAAGTGTACACTATTGAGGGGCAGAGAGATCGAGAGAGAGTTCTGAAACACAAACAAGTTAAACAAGTGCTGAAATATTTACGATATTATCGTACATTAGGCTATGTGTAAAATTACCACGGTATTGATAATCGCCCCTCCTGGAAAACAGCCCTGCTAAAAAAAAAAAGAAACCCATCACAGAAATTCTAATGGTTTCCATTAAATACCCTTATGAGCCATTATCTTTTTCCATTAAAACCATTGCAAAATTCAATTTTGTAGTGTGTTTTGGGAGTATCCCTGCTGAAAAAAACAATAGAAACCATTCAAGTTTTAATGGTTTTGGTGGTTTAAAGGGGATATTGGTTTTAATGGAAACTATAATGACGTCTACTGGTATGTGATGGATCATATTGGTCATATGTTAAATCCTATTGGAATAATGCCCAAAACACACTACAAAATGGAATTTTAATGGAAACCATTAGAATTTCTGTAATGGTTTATATTGGGTTTCTATGCCCTGAAAAAAACCCATAATCCTATTAGAATAATGCCCAAAACACACTACAAAAAGTTTTTATTGGTGGAAGCCAATGGTTTATATGGTAAAAGTATTTTGATGGAAACCATTAGAATTTCTGTGATGGTTTCTATAGTTTTTTCAGCAGGGGTGGTTTTTAAAATCACAGTTATTGACAATACCGGCATATTGTAACACCCTTGAATACTTTTTAAAGTATAATCATTAAATGTCATTGTTGCTAATATAAAGTACAGGTATCTTATGTAAATGAAATAAAATAACGTATCTCTCATACAGCCCAACAACTTTGGAATGTATTGTTTTTTGATGCAATATCAACTACCCATGAGATAGACTGTTCTTAGCTTTAAGATGAATTCATTTTGTTCTTTTTGACTGACATTAAGTTCAAAGCATGACCACAAAGCCCTATTTCCTCCTCCATATGTGGCAAATGCGACAAAACAAACACCAGACTGCACATGACACGCTGACACGCTCCTCACCGCCAATAAACACACTAAGCAACGTTGTCTCGTGTTCAGCTGCGGTTTGTTGTTTTGACTATGAGTACATCAGTGTGGCAACTTCACAAGGTGTAATCATCTTAACTAGGATTTGCTTTATCAATCCTTCTCTGCATCCCATGAACGTAAAACAGTAGTTGAAACAAAACAGTTCCATTTCTGTCCACGTTTCAAGTTTAAGAGAGATCACTCATGAGGTGAAACTGTCAAAGCGAGGTGAGGAAGTTGCGTTGGCCGCTGCTGCGTCATCCCCTCACCACTATACAGCAACAGGAAGAAATACTGCAGCATGTGTGTCAACTGCTGTACTTTATTTTACACACTTCGCTTGCTCTTGTTCGTGTGCATGCAAGTTGTCTTGCTTTTACAACAAACAGAGGATAGACCCAGCTTCTTCAGACGTCTATCCGTGCATCATTTTCAACCCTGCTGCCTGCTTACGCCCTAGTGGCTGGTGGGGTTTGTGTGGGGGTGAATGAAGCTCAGGGGCAGATGGCCCTCAGCGTGTAGTTTAGAAGAGAAGACATTAGGGTGGTGTATTTGGAGACTGGACAAGCAGTGGAGAACAGAGGAAAGGTGAAGCGACCAGAACTATGGGATGCTGCAGCGTGACCCAGAGGCACATGGGAACTGATGAAGTGGGGCCTGATGAGATTGAACTGATGGAAATCAGCAACGCTGGGTAAGAGTTTGACCGCAACCATGCTTGTTTCTTTGAACGTGGAGTTTAAATTCAAACTCATGGGCTGACTGCATGTATAAATAGAAATAGCACTTCCTTCTTTTTGAATGTTAGATAATGTTTAACAAGTATTTAGGTTTGTGGTTTTTAATAATCACATTAATGTTTAAAGTAGTTATATAGTTATAGTATATAGTAGTTATCCTGCACTTGCTGCTATTGCACTTCTGGTTAGACCTAAACTGCATTTTGTTGCCTTGTACTTGTACATGTACATGTGTAATGACAATAAAGTTGAATCTAATCTAATCTATGTTTATGACGTTTGACTGAGGTTGCTGGAATCCATATTGGGATGTTATTTACAGAAGTTTCCACGTGACAGTTTTAGTTTCACCAATATGTGATTTCTAGACAATTTTCTACTTTGATGCATTTCTTAGTCGGTTAATGCAATCTAATCAATCTGTCCTTCCCAAAATGTATGAAATGCGAAGCGATAAGATCTGATAAAACCGCACAAAACATCCTGTGCATATTTAGGTATATCCTCTTTGTAATGATAGAGGTTTACCACAAATGGGCAGCATTCACGCTGCTACAGATCTCATTAGAGCCTCTCGTACAACAAATGAGGCAGAACTAATGCAGCTAGTATAGCGAATTAAAGGAATGAAGTGTGTTTGAACAATCTGCTGTTTTACTCTGGGCTAGAAGCCTCTCATTAAGACACTGTGGGGATTACAGTAGGAGTTAATCAGAGCTCATGGGCTTTATGTACCCGAACCAACAGAGGAGCAGGATCAGACGACGGTTCAATCTGCAGAAATAAACACATCTGTTTGAAAAATAGAAATACACAGATATGCATGTGATGTATGTTAAATGTACAATTAAAAGTCATATGAAGATGTATTTATTATATAGGAATTACACTCGCTGATGTTTTTATATGAATTCTATAAGTAAGGAAGTGGGCTTTTATAGAGGTTCAGATGGTAAGTGTCTGTCATTCAGCGCCCAAAGTAAGCTGCTTATGTCTGGGCGCTCCCCCAGGAGGCCGCGTGGCTAGATGAAGAGCAAGAGACTGCTGGGTCTGGGGATAAAATACGAAAAACCTCTGAAGAGTCAGCTGTGCATTGTTACATACATTGTGACGTGACTTATTTGTGACCCTGGACCACAAAACCAGTCATAAGTAGCACGGGTATATTTGTAACAATTGCAAACAATACATGGTATGGGTCAAAATGATAGATTTTTCTTTTATGCCAAAAATCCTTAGGATATTAAATAAAGATCATGTTCCATTGAGATATTTTGTAAATTTCCTACCGTAAATATATCAAAACTATATTTTTGTGAGTGGATGCAGCAAAATCACAAACAAAAATGGCCAGAAACACGTCTACAAACTTCACTCGCTGCTGCCGCTCTTTAGGAATTGCTCACTCAAGTTTGATATGTAAAGCTTAGAATTTCCGGGTTCATCTATTTTCCACAACGTCTTTACAGCGGTAAACCAAAAGAGAGCGTTAAACAAATCTGTTTATTCTTAGCAGCAGCCTCTGATGACAACTTTAAAGGCGATTTTCTCAGTATTTCGATTTTTGCACCCTCAGATTTCCAAATAGTTATATCTTGACCAAATATTGTCCGATCCTAACAAACCATACATCTATGGAAATATATATACATTCAGCTTTCAGATGCTGTGTATATTTCGATTTAAAATAATTACATTTTTGTGACTGGTTTTGTGGTCCAGGGTCACATTTTTGCTTGAGTGAATGCTCAATAATGTAGAACCACAACTTGTTATTTTCTAGAGAGCCCATGAATAGTCACATGGAAAACATGATCAAAATTCCACTAACTCGATCATACAGTGTATAGCAGAAGAATCTGCACTGCAATTGCTACATTTCTGATCTCCTGACTAAAGTAATTTGACATTGTTAGCTATCTGCTGTTTCAGGCTCTGGAATCTTGCTGAAAGCAGGCTACAGATTTCCACAATGAATGGCACAGATGATGGTCATCTTCGCAAGCTCCAGCTTTCCACAAGGAATGACACAGATGAAGGGCATCATCGCGAGCACAAGATTTCCATAAAAAATAACACAGATGAAGGGCGTCATCGCTGTCCTTCTGTGAAGCACCTGATGCAGGAGGTAAGTGAGTACACAGGAAGTGGGTAAGGGTGTAGCTATGTTTCCAAACAATAGGTGAAAGGCAGAAGAGAAAAAGAAGGCTAGAAAAACTATAGCAATGTCCTTAATATTAGTGTCTTAATCATAATTATTCAAACATATTCATTGTTTCTTACTAATTCTTACTTTTTTAAAAATATATTTCTGGCTTTGCATTTTTGAGTTTCCCTATAGGATAAATGTCTAAAACAATCTCAGTGTCAATTCATATACATTTTGTATCCTAACTCAAGAATTGCCCATATAGAAACTGGCACAATTACAAAACGGCTGATATTGCATTTTAAATATAATATTTTACATAAATGTAGATGATTGCAATGTCTGCATTCACTGTCAAAACGGTAAAAACAACAACACTCTCTGTCCGTACTGTAACTGAACACATCTCTGTGTCTAGGACACTTTCTTAGAGCTCACCCTTTATTCAACACAGAAACGACTCATAACGTGTTAAAAAACACATAATGTGTTACAATTCTGTAACTCAAAAAGATGTGTTATTATTCAACACATCTTTTTTGAGAGCATTCAAAAAGTGAGCTTTTGTCAACTTTACTGTATCTTTTGTCTTTTGCAAGAAGTCAGATCCTGCACGAGAGCTGACACAGCACTCCAATTCACAAGTATGTCAGTTTATTCAACTTTACCGGATCGTCTGTTTACAATATAGAAATGAAATATATTATCCCAGTGTGCATTTATCAGAATTACAAGCTCCGTATAGCAATTATGGGTATCAAAATTTGTCGTGGTTGTTTCTTAGTTGGTTCTTTGGGGATGGACAAAAGATGATATCCATCATAGGCTGTACACTCAACCAATCAGAGAATGGGAAGGGCGGGCACCACACACCTATGGAGACATTATCTATTCATCTTCTGTGTATTTACACAGTGGATACACAAAGGTGACAGTTCACATTGTTCAACATACACAAGTTTCTGCAGTCTCTACAAACCATATGTAAAGTTATTTGTTACATTTAATAATAATGTATGCTTTACGGTTACTGACAGGCTATGAGTGAGAGATATCTGGTTTTATATTCCTTCCATTTGTTAATTCTGGCTTTGGACAGCTCCAATCATGATTTTATTTATGAGGTAAGAGGCCATTAAATCAGTTTCATTAAGAGAGATGTATATACAGGAAAAAATGGAGTGAACATCAAGCTTTGTTTCATTTCCCCATGCTGACTTATCAGTGTGTCTTCTGACAGGGCATTCTTCCTCTTTCTGCTGTTGAGGTGCATCTGATCTCTCAGCAGGACCCCGGCTCTCCACATATGTTTGAGATTAGCGGTAATAGTCTATATTGTTCCTCATGAGTCATACAATTTTCACAGTCCACTGATTTATAATGTTCTCTGCAGGGCCAATGGTGGACTCGAAGATCTTTATTTGTGCTAGTGCTGCAGAAACGAAAAGTTGGATGCAGAACATTGAGGACCGGAGACACAAAAGCTTGAGGCAGCAGCTGAGCCCATCCCACACTGCTCTTTCATATCTGGTACATTTTATGCTGAATTTTTATGTCACCATTGCTCAAATGTGAACCAGACAAGCACAATACAACCGAACGTACTCCTTCAAACTTTACATTTCTTTACTGTTTCAGATGCCTTGTGATGAGAGCTGGAAGAGGGAGGAGCTTAAAAGATACTTACTGCGGTCTCCCATCTTGCAATGGGAAGGGACGCCAATTCAACACATGGGCTATCCAAAATATATTTCAGTGGTGCACATCAGCAGCGTATACTCAAAGGTCAGATACTGCTGGGTTAGACTATAGCTATAGACAGCATTATTCAGGTGATTCAGAACTGTACCAAACAGATGTTTCATACAACAGGAACAGATCCTGCAAGGACCTCAGGAACGTCTGCTGATGCTGTTTCCATTTGACCTGCTCATTCTGTCTGTTGACTGTCACCGTGTACGTGTGAAATATGAGGTTAGATTATCTTTCTGGATGAAGAGTAACTGATATTTCGGTAAATCAGAAAAATAAGCCCTGGCTTTGATAATCTATCTGCTACAGTATATGCACTATTTATTTATGTACTAGTGTGTATGTATGTAACTGAAGTATACAGTATCATGGTTTTGTATTGAAGGGTCGGTTGCCACTAAAAAGCATCAAGGCTCTGGAAAGGTCTGCTCTACCTGGCAGACTGGAATTTAAACTCACAGGTATGTAACAGTATCAATACACTAAGACATTTTCACCTGTCTAGTATCTCAACTTCCACAATAAATGTATTAAATACATTTAAATCTTCATTTAGTTTAGTTTACCAGTGAGTGACAAACGTAGTGACACAACAGACCTAAAGAACTAGCTGAAGATGTTAATATGAGAGGAATGTTTAGTATAGACGGTTTCATTGGACGCACGCGCATGGCCCAAAGTTAACTTCCAGTCTGTGTTTGCTAGTGGCTAATAATATAATGATTTAGATTTTATTGTATTTTTATATTAATATTATATTGTATAATTGTATTAAATAAACGTATTAAATAAATACATTTGTTGAACTGGTCGTTTAACTTTGTCACATTTAAGTTTAGACAAGTAATGGTTCTTCTACTGGTAACCCAAAATAATACTGACTAGACAAACTTTTAACTTGCTAGCTAATGTCATTTACTTGTTATTTCTTTTGCTTGTTATCAGAAATAATCTGCAGGGACTCTATTCTTTGTGGACCGGAAGTTAAGTTTGGGCCACAAAAGCGTGCATGTACAGTAACGTTTGTTTATGTTGTTGCATTTAAAGCAGTATATGCTTACTGCTGAGGTTTGTTGTTTTAAAACATTAAATAGTTACAGCAGACCAAGATGCTTCATAGGACTTTTGTTGTCTATGAATTAGGCTACATACCTGTGCGCAAGGACAGAGTAAATATGTAATACTCTTAACTAATACGATACATGTTATTTCTCATTAGATGTCTGGAATTTACTGGTAAAAAACCCCCACACTTAGATACATTCATCTAAATGGCAATTTAAGAGTCAGAAATCAAGTGATCTGTTGCAGTCAGAGAATCTTATGACTCATCTTCACCAAACAGCCATATGATAAACACAGACTGGTTTACCAATGTTCCTCTTACAGCACTGCTAAAATTGCAATACTGCAAAGTTATGGAGATGACTTTTATTTGACTGGAAACTGGACAGCCTTTTATTACTTTTATATGTGCAGTTTATCACATAGGCCCACAAAGAACCATCAGACCGTTTCTGACAGACATCAAGTTTCACAGCAATTCGAAACAAGTTCAGTTTGTTATCTAAACTTGTGCAATCTTATGCTTTTCTGGTGTAATGTGATTCTCAGGTGAACTGATTGAGCCTCTGCTAGTCTCCTGTACTCACCCTGAGGATTATCAAAGCTGGATCTTCCAGTTGCAACAGGTGTATCTCTATACAGCACTATTCTTCTTTTTTACAGATTCATTGAATACTATAAAACATTTTAAAGTTTAACAGTTTGTACAGTGTAAATATTGCCCCAAAAATCTGAACAGAATATTGCTAGTACAAGTCTAAAGTTTACATGCTATTTTTCATCCTCCGTAGCCTGATAAAGTGACAGCATCATTGCCACATCACACCCCTCCTCTCATACCGAAAAAGCGCAGAAGCTGAGGAAAATGTGAAGAATGGGAAATGAATACTACTGTGACTTGAGTTTCTTTGACGCATCACAAATGCTCCCAATATTCATTGGTACAAACAGACCAACGTGTACTACTGTGTACTGCATTTTACTTACAAGTAGCATATCTTGTGAGGATTGCGGAAAGATTTAACTACTGTAGAAAACTGTTCATATAATTCTGTTAGACAATAATATGTAAAGTCTAGAACTCCATTTCCATTTGTGTTACTGAATGAGAACAGACCTCACACAGGCACACATACTGTAAGTACAAAGCATTGTATGAAATGAATGCAGAATGTTTAAGTGAGGTGTAATAAATTACTTGAATCAGAAATGCTTGCCTAGGCTTGGAGGCCTATCTCTTATCTCTTAACTGCAGCATCTTTTTACATCAGCTGGAAATCGTTCAAGGTTCTTCAAGGTAGATAGCCATCACAAACACATGATCCTCTTTAAGGAGTTGGGATAAAAACTGACATTTATGGTTCAACAGCATCTTTAAAATATCTATGATTTGCTTCCAATATGCCACAATCCTTTAGGTTTACTGTGTAGCTGTTCAGAGCCTTGGACAAAAGGGTTTACAAAATATCCTGCACAGGTCATAATTCTTCCAGGTAGCTGTTATTCTTGCACTGTAAAAAAATCTGTAAAAGGAAAGCATGCTATACTATATTAATTCAAAGTCATTTTCCCATACATTTTTCACATTTGTTTTCAATTTTGCACCGCATTGTGTTGTGTTTTAGTATTAATGGAAATCTCTGAAAAATAACAGACTGGCAGAAAATTACCAGTACGTTTTTAGGTTTTAACTGTTACAGTGACAGTTTTTTTTCTCTGCTGTCCTTCTGAAACCTCATATCTCCTTGTGTATTTTGTGATTTTTTTCCATTGATCATTAGTAATCATCCTTTATGTTTCTGACTGGGTTTTGCAAATAGCTAACCTATAAAAAGTGCTTTTCAACTTTGACAACACCATGTAATCATTTAAAAAGTAGTGTTTCCTGAAAAAAACCAAATTATACATACAATGTTTCAGAAGGATAGCAACAATTTTGTGTTTGTTTGTTTTTTGCTTTTTCCATTTGCAGTACTCCATATTAGTTATACCAACAGATAATAAAAAAAAAAGCACATTTGTTTCAAAACAAAGATCCAAATCAACAAATCCCATTTCCCTGATCTGAATACCTTTGGAAATGAGCGGGATGTATAGCTACAAGTGTTTAAAAACATGCCGGGATGCTGAAGACAGTGAGACTGCCAGGGTCCATATAGACCCTTCTGCACTCAGAAACGTTCACAAGATGTTTATCAAGGTAAGCAAAAACATCACAGTTCAGTGTTGTCTACACACTATGACCAAAAAATGCAATAATTTATAAATGTATGGATTCTGTTTAGCAGCAGCTGTGTGTCTGATGATTTAATACAATCATTTCTATTTTGAAATAGATATTTTCCCTACTATGGCAGTAAATGGGGGATGAAATCTGTTTAGTTAGGCTACTGACATTCTTCCAAATTTCTTCCTTTGTGTTCAGCAGAACAAAGAAATGTATACAGGTTTGGAACAAGCTGATGGTGAGTAAATGATGACAGAATTTACATTTTTAGGTAAACTATCCCGTTAATATATGGCTTTAATGCTTTTATGGAATAGGAATTGTAATACATATATAAGGGTGTGCAAAGATATAATATTCGGGCTGGTCGGGGATAAAATGCCGTCATCGCCACAGAGAAGTTGGACCGAACAGGACAAAGAGAGTCTACCTGTATCGATGCATGCGTCGCGTGCACACTCTAAAAATAGCTAAAAATAGTGATTTAACATACACAGTTCATAAAAGCTTTTTCTATTCTGAACATCCTGTGCAAAAAGTGATTTCTTTTACATTTTCAGGTACAGCAGTTACTCTGAAATAAAAGTTTGTTTAACAGTGGAAATTGAATGTCACAATATTAAAATTTTGTTCACACAAAATGTTAATGCTGAACATGTCTAGACAAACACAAACTCTGTTATCGTGTTATGCATTATATACATGTAGCCTACTGGCAGTTAGTTATTAGTGATCGAGACATTTTTAGTAAACAAAAAGCTGTTTCATCATGTATTTATAACTCAATACTTTAATAGTGTTTTGTGAAGTATTTCTGAATAAACATTTGTGACTTGTGCTGAAGTTTGTGAATAATACTTCACAATCATTTCAGTGTTTCTATATTGTTTGACAGCACAATCTTAAGCCATTTACTGCTTGTCACAAGAAATCTTCATTATTTGTGTAATTGGTGAGTGAGTAATGACAGAATATCTTGCTTTGGGTCTCTGGTTTGGGTTTCTAGCTTTGGATGAATGTTGTGAAATTCTGTTGGGCTGTCAGAACACAGAGCACAACTGGAGACTCACACTATAATGTCAACTGTGTATTATATCATCATCATCATGATTTATACAGCTGTGAATTCTGCTTTTCAAACCACAGTCATCACAGATTGTGTGGATGTACCGCATCTTCACATCAGCGCTGTGAATGCTGTATTGTATTGGGTGGGAATCGATTCCAAGGCGTTGGGAATCGAGAGTCGAATCCATTAAAAGAATCGACTCCTCTTAAAGAGCCTTCATAGGAAGCCCCGCCCCTTAGCTGATGTCATTGGTCAACTATCACATTAGTTTCTTGTCAAAAACAGTACAGACTTCAGAAAAAACTGATGGATGAAGTCTAGAGCTGTAAAATGACATGAAAAAGCTGGACAGAACTTTTTCAACAACTGCCTATAGCATACTTTCATGTAGCCTAACATTATATTACAAAATATTTTTGTGTACACTGCTGAATAACTTAAAAAAATCGTTAATCATGTAATTTGACCTGTGCTTTATTTTGAAAACAGTAAATAAATAGCAGAGAAAGATTAATAATGGTATTATTAATGATACTTTGGAATTGGAGAACAAGATCGACATATTTGGTTAAGGTTTATGTTATAGAAACAATAAACAATTAAATGTGAAAATTGAAAGCTTAGAAAATTGTATTGCATTAAAAATGTGTAATTTTTTTAATAACATTAAAACCTGTAATAAACCAAGGAAATCAAACGGGAATCGAAACAGCAGCCAAGAATCGATTCCTGGAATCGACTCTTTCGATTCCAAAACCAGGAAAATGTTGGAATCTTACATCTCCTACTGTAGCGTACACACAGACATGGAAAGGAACCGGAGGTTTGATGTTATCAGACTTATCAATATGTAACTCATCTTTACGCTCACTGGTTTTCTCGGGCTTTTTTTTTTACCGCTTTTTATTATTTATGGAGTAACTCCTTCCTTCAGGACAGCAGAACGTGTTCATTAATTTCGACCCAGATCACGGATGCATGACTTTTTTTTGTGTAATTTCAGGTTGTGGTCAGCAGAGGGCGGTGGTGTTAGCTAGAGAACAGGAGAAAGGGTACTGATAGGGCAAAGCCCACTTTTTAAAGTTTTAACCAATCTAGATACAACACAACTGAGCCACACGACAAACAACTTTTTGTTGCCAAGATACAGCTGATTTCTGATTGGCAAGGTATGCTCTCTTTACTGGTAAGCTATTCTTTTGACACCTGTATAAAATGTATGTAAACATACAACACTGCTTCAGGATTAAAATACAGTACAAAATGCTTTAGACCATTAACTTATTATTAATAAATATGCTTGAAGACTAATTACAATATAATGCACAGTAACAAATAATTTGAGTGTTTATGTTTCTTGCACCAGTCATAAGTTACCAAGAATTGTATAAAATGAATTGAAAATGTTTCAGTGAGATGTAATAAATTGTTTTAATTACAAATGCATTCCTGGGCCCCCGGAGTCTGTCTCTTATCTGTCTCTAACTGCGGCTTCCTTTCTGCAGCCTTTCACTCTGATTTACGGCAGTTGGAAAGCATTCAAGGTTTTTAGAACAGCTGTGACAAAGAAGCTATTCTACTTACCTTGTACCCGGCTGCTTTATTGCCCCATGGGATATGAGGTGAGTCTGGAATGAAACTCATTTTTATGAGGCATCCTTTGTTGTAGCTGCCTGCATTGCTGGGAATGGTTAATTTTACACAGAATCTGAAAGCTGAACTTAAATTGTGTTTGTCACAGACAACTTGAAACCTTTCCAGTTAGAATATATGCATTTATTTTATTTACATAGTCATAAAGGATGATAGAACATGCTCAGGATACCCCAAAACCTCAGTACCCCACAAAGATATTACCCATAAAATCAGCATTGCAAAATAAAAAAAGAGAATCACGGACATAAATAACATCATCATTTTAATTTATTGCCGTATTTCTTTATATGCCAGTAGTAAATGATCTTCTACAGAAGACTAAAGGCATTCATGTTGCAGTAGCAGCATCATAAGTCCAAAATTTGGTTCCAACATGCCAGTAGTAAATTGTGCATTTTGCTTAACTGGGTGACTAGTGAATTGCTAAAAACAAAAACATACATTTACATCCTACTTTATTAAACCAGGATTGAAATGGCTGATGTACCATCTGAACCTACAGTAACACATTTAAATGGTATATTGTTAACTTGCTATGCATTTTGAGCAATGTGCATCCTTAGAGTGTTAGAAAGCTCTGCACCATATGCTACATGCAGTAATTGATACTATTGAGCTAGCAATAATAAAGAAATCATAAAGTTAATATCAATAGAAGAGCCATAAGCTTAAATTCAACTGAAGTGCAAAACCGATGATGACCATGTAATTCAACGCAATGCATACGGTAGCTTTATTTTTTCTATCTGCTGTACATCTACAGTTATACAGTATAACTTACTAGAGCTAGAATGTTAGCTGTGGGCATTTTATATACAGTAAATGACTCCATATGTTAAATTTCCTCTGGTTTGATAAAGCACAAGTAGCAGTGAGTTTGGTACCGTATGTAAAGGTCTTAAAGAGTCTCTCCCTCAAATTTTTGCGACACGCACTTAATGCGAATGTTCTCGCGGAGGTTTCGCAAACGAGCGCTGCGGCTTGTGATCTCCTCCACGTATGTTTTGGGGAACCAGCCCCTCTCTCCATCCGACAACCGGATCCCATCTACCCACCCTGTGAATTGAACATATGACAATATATATCTGTAAAAAAATAAGTAACCCTGGCTGCGTTCAAATTTTGAATGAATTCTACTTAAAACAAAATTGTTAACGTAACGAGTTTGCATGAAATTCATTAGTTAACTAATATTTTGTTAATAGTTGAATGGGCTCAAAATTTTAAGGCAGACAGGTCAACCCAAAAACATTTGTTTACTGTAGTCTTCCAAATTGAAAGGGAAGGATTGAGTGTACTCAGAAGATGAGACAGGATTTTCTTACCATCACTCGTAATTGTTATAGCTTGGAGGATGTCTGCCTTTTCCAGTGTCAACTCATCGTGCTCCTGAGCCTGGTAGCTCTTGATGCACTGCACCTGAGATAGATCTGTACAGACACATGCAGATAAACACGAGCAAACATCAGTCAAAGCCTCAGAAGGCATTAAATCTGATTGAGGGCTTTCAAGAAAGAGCTAGTGACTGGATTAGGGGCAAGTTGGCAATGAATCTTTCAAAGATTAAGATTGAGAGTTTGGTTTGAAGTATTCTTATTCATAAGCACAATAATACATTCTGCTTCATATGCTGGGTTAGTGAAACTGACGTCTAGTGAAATATCTAGAAAGTACAAACCATCATTCTCATTGGTCTGCTCAATAGCTTCCTTTGGATTGGAGGGAAACATGGCTGTGATCCACCTCTGTTTACTGCTCCTGCGTATAAGAGAGAATGTTCTTCAGCAGGTTTTATGCATCTTGTGAGGACACTGCTTGACACGGCTTATCTTTTAGAAACGCTAACACTATTTGTTATTGACAGGTTTATGAATATTAATATTTGTGAAAGATGTTGGTAGTCCTCACTCTGTGGGTGACTTGAGCAGGATCTGGTGTTTTAGCTGTTGTCCCTCACATAACTGCAGATAGAAGATAAAGCCTGAGATTCCCTGAAGTTTCTGGCTAAGATCTTTAACCTTGAGATCTTCAATCTTTGCATGTACAAACACCATGAACTTCCATGTGCTGTGACAAGAAAGAAAATATACAGATGTTGTATCTTGACATATATACATCACTTCACAGTATAACAATACAAGAACACATTTCACTGCTTGCTAGTTTCTAATTTCTAGGAAGTAATTTGAAGTGAAAGACTTACTCCTTCCTTCGGGACAGCAGAAGACAGTCATTAAACAGGTGAAGGTACACAGGCCGGGTGGTGAGTTTAAACTTTGACCCAGATATACTCAAGTTTTGTGTGTCCACTTCTAGTAGTTCGCCATGTTTGACTAGCCAGCGAGACTGAGAGATGAGAGGGAAAATCTAGAATAAAGAAAATAACACATTACTGATGTTTTTGTGCCGGTGCTCTGTTCCAAAACCTACATGTAGATGCAAATCTGGAGAGTACGCAAGTCTGTTTTGGGTTCATTAAGTTAATTCATAATTAAGACACATCTTCCTAAAATACTTCATAGGTTAATTAATAGTGTGCTGTGTTCTAAGATACCTCATTATCGCCACATTCTAGGGCATCACCACATGTAATCCCAGAATGCATTGCAAAAATTTTAGAAAAATAAATCCAATGCAGTGGATGAGGTTAGAGAAATGTCCATTTTTAATAAACGTTACATTTATTTAGCATTTGTGTATTTAATTCTAACAGCAAATGCAACAATTAAAATCAAATGAGTTGTAGGCACACTGTAAAAAAACATTTTTTGAGGTTAACTTAAAAAGATAATGAAACTCGTTATGTTAACTAATATTTTTAAGTTGAATTAATTCAAAATTTTAAGGCAGCCAAGTAACTTATTTTTTAAATTGAACCAACATTTCTTTGGGTTACCAGTAGAAGAACTGTTATATGGCCATTCAAGAAATTGTTTATTTAATCAAATTGATATACAATAAAATTCAACAAATTGTTTATTTAATACAATTATTATACAATAACATATTCATATAAATTCATATTAATATCATTTAAAAAAATAAATAGTTATATAATTAGCCACTAGCCAGACCGATCAACAAACACAGACCCGAAGTTAACTTCGGGCAGGCGTGTGCATCTGATGAAACCATCTAAACATTTTCTGTTTTTATTTAAATTACCTTGCCCTCAAAGTGAATTTTCTTATTTAGATGAATGAGTTCCTCCATCCTCTTCATGGACTGCACACTGGAGTTGCATTCCTTTATAATCTAGTGCAGCGGGTGAAAGCTTTTTAGCTATTGAGCACATTTTCATGTTCTTGTAAAGCATTGTTTGTTTGAGTTTTACCTTTTTGAGCTCATTAAGGGCCTTGGTGGCCGTGTCCTCATCTCTTGATCCAGGAGTTGTTCGTTTAAGGATATTCTACAATGGATACAATACTATTTCACAGCATTCAAGGTGTAACCATCTACTATAAATTTAAATGAAACTTTTTTTGGTGAAAAAGTAATGAAATGAAAAATGTTTTTTGAGCACCCTGTTTACATCTGTATTAAGTAAACAGTGATGCATCTGATGGATGTTAATAGCAGGTGTAAAACAGAGTCTGTATCACACTATGAGCGCTCCGTATCACATTTGGCACGGGACTATTACATACCTCCACCAGCATTTTGAGGCGTGTGATTCTTTGAAAAGGAAGGATGAGGAATGATGTAAGAGGAAGCCTCTGGCATATTGGGTCCTCTTCCAGACGGGCAAGGATTGCAGGGAATTTGGGATTCTCTTGTCTAAAAGCAAATGTTTGCACCTCTCAAATATGGCAGCGATCACACCATGTACATTTCAGTATTGATTGTTTGTGAAATGGCACTTATTAGATGAGATGCTTACAGGAGCCGTTGATAGGTCTGTTCCTGATAAGCTTGATTGGTGACATAAGGCAGATAGACCCTCCTCAAAGCAGGGCAGTGTTCAAGGACAATGTCACACACATCAAAACGCAAAATATCCCCTTCTAACCTATGCTCCAGGTCCTGCAGAAACCTGTGAAGAGGGAAATAGATACGGTAAATGAAGAACATTAAACAGGAATTGCAGAGGGAAATCTACAGTGTGTGACATTCTTGAAATCTTTTCTGAAACTCTTAAGATTAGTAGGATTTTTGTTAGGAGAAAAATGAGAGAAGCCAATAACCTAATCCAAACATCATTGCTTTCTACAAAATTGTGAGATGAAAGATTTTTTTCCCTATGGGAGTCCACATCTGTGAGGAAGAATGTGTAAAAATGGCCTACTTTCTCTCACCTCTCACTGACTTCTTTCACATCAGGCAGTTTGGAGAAGAGCCACTGCCTTTCCTGCGTGCCGAGACACTCACAGAGCTCAGCGGACATCATAAAATGGTCAACTGCAATAGACAGGCTGCGTATGTAAGAGGCCTCTGATGTCACCAACTCAAACTTGGCCTGAAATGAACATATCAGGAAACATAGCCACACAAAACTTCTTAGCAAAATGTTTTGGTAGTTCAAGAATTAAAACACACTATGAATGTCAAATCACCTCCTGTAGTTTACGCTCTTCGTTGCTGAAGTTGTCCAGTTGTCCACTGGTCCGAACGTCAGGAATATCCTGCCAGAGGGAGAAGGCGGAGCCTCGCGATGAGCGAAAGGAACTGGATGGGGAGAGGTTACCAGGGGATGCCGAGTCCCCTCTTTCTTCATCAGTTCCAGGCTCCGCCCCCTGCTGCCTTTGTATTTCTCTGTTAATAGCAACATCACTGTATTCCTGATACAGAATCACTGAGAGACAAAGAAATGGGTAAATAAATAAAAATGTGTATCAAAAATAGTGAAATCTTTGCATCCTTTTGCATCAGACTTACAGTTTGGCAAGAAGCGTGACAGACGTTTAGAGCTACTGGGAGGACTGCCTCCATCCTCATCAATGGAAAATCTTCTCATTCTGTAAAAGAACAAGTCATAAGTATTTAAACTAATGAGTTGAAGTAATCCGTTCATTAAGATTGAGTGTTAAATCTACCTGTGCTTGGAGATCTTCCTATGAACATGTGGGTTACAGTCAGCAGAGGGCAGCGGTGGTGCAGACCCCACAGGACTATGTGGTGCACTGTCACTTGATCCCCCTGAGAAGCGCTGTCTGGAGTTGGGTTTGTCTACAAACACAGAAGGGAGAGAGAAGGTATACAAAGGGATAAGCCTGAAAATTTAGCACCAAAGTGTCATAATGACATCACAGTACAAAGAGTCTTTCATTGAGCTAATCAGTCCTGATGAGTCACTTACAATCCGGGCTGAGGTTTCCAGACAGGTGGCGGTCCCGGGAGGCCACGCGAGCAGAGAGGGACTTGCCCAACTTGAGGGTAAAAGAGTTTTTCCTCTGTGAGAGTTGCAGGCGAGAGATGAGCTCAGAGGCAGAGAAGCGCCGGCGCTCATTGTCTGCTGAGCGAGAACGGGACAGTGGCAGTAGGGTCCCACTGTTGAGGGCAGGGCCTTCCAAAGTCCCACAATCCTCTAGGTCTAGTCTCTGACTCCCATCATCATTTATGCCCCCCTCTAATCTGACAACCTCCTGAAGAGGATCTAGGGAGGATTTTGGAGGGGTTGGTATTGAAAAAGGAGATAGTTCTTCATCTAGCCCAGGGAGAGGACTGGAACTTTGGGACGTGGGTATGGTAGATCCCACCGTGCTGAGCCCTCCTTCCACGAATGATTCAAAGGATCCTGGGATCAGATAGTCGCACTCCAGACCAGGGTTGCTAATGGATCCATCGCTTAGGGTGTCTGGAGAGTACACCCTCATCTTACGCCCTGCAAGAAAATGGACTTAGCTTACATTGCATTCACTTGAAACAAAACCACCATAGACTATTAAAAACACAACCTATTAAGAATTACATTATACAGAATTTGACTGTATCTACTGTGTGCTGTTCAGTCTTAAGAGTGTTGCAAGTATCCTCATACTAAACTATTTGTGGTAATGCAGAAATGTGGGAGGTATGTGTCATGACCCATTTAAGTGAGACTGGAACTTACGTATAGACTTCTCCTTTATGGATCCTAAGGAGGTGCGTCTTTGTGGGCGAACTGGGTCCAGACTTGGGTGCTCAGAGGGGGAAGAGGGAGTACTCTGGTGCAGAGACTCCAATGAGTCCCTGTACCCAGAAACATATGTATGCGACAGAGGCAAAAACAATCCTCTTGAACTGAAACTTTTAATTCCTGGTTCAGACTGTTCATAAATTGTCTCAGGTAAGTCAGTAATGGGTGTCCACATTTGATCCAGAACCATCTCCACATTGTTGCTGTCATGTGCCATATAATTGCCCAGTGTTGAGTCTGGATTGCCATTCTTGGCAAAGTCAGAGGGCCTGTTTCCGTTGCATCTGACAGGCTCGGAGCAAGGTGAGGAACTGCGCTTTTCTGATGGACGTGATTGAAAACCATTAGTGCTGGGTTGTTGAAGATCGAGGAAGGCCAGCGTCTCCTGCTGACACACGGCAATGTGTTGATGCTGCCGCAGCAGAGGCCTACCCTCCCGAGAGTCGCTCAGAGCCTGGGTCTCAACAGAGCCTGGGAACCACATGTCAGAGCTCTCGCCTCTGCAATGGAACGCTTGGAGGTGAGGCTGGAAATCAAGGAGAGGAGAGAATCCATAGCCAGGGAGCATGGCTCAGGAGGCACATGGGTACTGCAAATGAGACAAAGACAAAGAACATAAGATACTACACCTTGGGTATGCAAGTAAACAAAATATGTACAAAGTAACAACAAAAAACATCATCACTTGTATGTTTGGTTATCATACTTAAAGGAACAGTTCACCCAAAAATAAAAATTCTTCAAAAAAAGTCTTCATTTACTCACTCTCAAGTTCTCAAGTTCAAATCTGTATACATTTCTGTTTCTGTGCACTTTTGACTACATTGTAATTTTTCCTACTATAGTAGTCAATGGGGTCCAAGAACTGTTTGGTTACAAGCATTCTTCCAAATATCTTTCTCTGTGTTCATCAGAACAAAGAAATGAGGGTTAGGAAATGATGACAGAATTTTTATTTTGGATCCCTCCGGCCAATGTTTTGTGTTATTGTGCCAGCACAGACTGAATCGCAGCAAAGCTCAGCTTATCTCTGGACGTTCCTCTGTATAGCCGGTTTAAGTGAGGTCTGGCTGAAATATATTGCTCTCCTCTCCCCCGTAGCAGGCTTGGCTCAGTCACTACCGCTGCATCTTCCTGTTTTAATTAAAGAGAGCAGCATGCAGCCCTCATCCCCTGTACTTATCTACATCACTTACAGCTGGATCCCTCACTCCAAGCATAACTGCTCCTCCACTGCGGCATGAAGATGTCGGTCACACAAGGACATTTACGTGTGATCTCTCCAGCTATGAAAAGGGGCCGAGTGTCTAGTGTTGTGAGCAGCTTATACCTGAGATGGAATGCCACACAAAGAAGACCCTGACAGAGGAGGTCAACTTCGATTCTCCGCCTGTCTTCTCTCTCTTTCTCATACATATTTCCAAACAGATTTCTATTTACCCAAACAATCTGGGTCATGGGAGAAGCAACTCTTATAAGTATTCAATGTCTTGCCTTGAGGGACAGGCAAACCTCAGCTAGCTTGAGCTTTGACATCTCCTGAGCTATTAAAGCAATGAAGGCTCTGCAAACTGACCCACATCTCATCCACTGACCCATGAAATAAAGTGAGATGTTTTCTAAACTAAGAGGAACTTAAACTCTCCCCTACATACTGTACAGTTTGGGCCAAAGGAAAGGTAAAACAAAATAAACCATTGTTTATTGTGATATTGTAATCTCTATACTCTCAACAAACATCTGCTGTACTTCAGTTTCCGCAGAGAGCACAAAAGAAGTCTTTCTCTATCTCTAAAAGCTGAATGTACACACAGCTAATTCTCTCTTCTTCTTTACTGCACGATTCAACATGATCCACAAGTACTCGCACAGATATGAAAAGCCCAGGCAATGCACAGTCTGACCCTCTATATCCACATCTGCACAACAAACACACTGCACACTAAACCCCAAAACACAAATGGTTACCTGTTCACTACGCTAAACAAAGGATCTCTTTATTTCTCCAGATGGGGAACGTCAGGTGCGCAGGAGATTTGAGAGTTAAGGAACAAATCTGCCCCCCTACATGCACATGCTTAAATAAAAGTGCAATCGGTTTATTACACAGCACCAAAAAATGTGATGACTTTAAGAAAAAAGATTGACCTATAATCACTTGATTAAATTTTGTACGTTTTTGGAAGCAACAATGTGTACGGCTAACAGTCCACCCAAAAACTCAAATTCCGTCATCATTTATTGACCCTCAGGTTGTTCCAAACCTGTATACATTTCTTTGTTCTGATAAACACAAGGGAAGCTATTTGGAAGAATGTCAGTAACCAAACAGATCTCATCCCCCATTTACTGCCATAGTAGGGAAAATAAATACTATGGGAGTCGATGAAGGATGAGATTTGTTTGGTTGCTGACATTCTTCCAAATATCTTCTTTTGTGTTTATCAGAACAAAGAAATGTATACAGGCTTGGAACAACCTGAGGGTCAATAAATGATGACGGAATTTAAATATTTGGGTGGACTGTCCTTTTAAGCATTGGCTTTGATGTAAAGCAAAATTTTATAGCCATGTGCTTCTACAAATGATATATACTGTACCAACAGTATATATAGTAATTTTGCGAATGCTCTGCGTAACCATCACTATAAAACAAATTTGATAATACGCTACATTACAGTGCATTAGGATACAGCCATACATTCAATTTCATCTCTCGTCCCTTTTAGAAAAAATCCACCATGTAATTTTCCTTGTTCTCAACATGTTATTTTCTTATGCTTTTGTCTTTGTTGTATCTATTTTCCCTGTAATTTTAGAGGGCTCCTGTAAGTAAAGGCGTCTGCAAAGTAAATGAATAGAAAACTGCCATTTTCTTTATTGTAGTTATGATCAAAGAAACAGATTCTCTGATCTGACATGCACGAGCCCGTAAGGCTCGAAAATATGTAATGAAACATAATATTCAGGAATGTTAACATTAATAATAAATATGAAAACCAATAAAAATTGTACATTACAATTCAGTCCATATAGTGCAGCTGTCTAGACGAACACACCATTTTTACAGGAATATACTGTAAATCAAAGTGGAACTTGAATTGTAATTTTAATAAATGACTGCCCACAAAATTATTAAAGTCCAAGTCAGAACAACAAATCAAGCATAGAAAAGCACTTCTGTTTGGTTTGTTTGAGCACAGGGTCTAACAGTGTGGTGTGATAGGCTACTGTTTGTGTGTTATATTACTCTGAGGCAGACTGACGCCACCCTTCTAATTGGCCTGTGAGGAAGAGCAGAGACTCGGGATGCATCATGACATCTGCTTGACATGATCAAACATCTTGGCTCACTTTCAGCTGCTAAACTCTAGCATTTGACTTGAAGGCAAAATGCAGATGTGACAAACAAAACATTTAAGTCAAAGTAATAGTTCAAATTTGATTAATAATGGAGAGAACAAAAGAAAAAAAGGATTATATTTATAACAAATGATATAGAGGTGAACAGGGACAACTGGAGGTGGAGAACACTTTGTTTGTATTTGGTGTGGGGCCCGTCTGATCCTTTAAACTGCCTAAGGCCTTCCTCCACCTACTCCATCAAGACAGACACCGAAATCTCTTTTCACATTCACAAAGCATTGACATTGCCCTCGACCCTCTCAACACCAGCACAACAAAGAGAAAAAAGCCCACAGGTGCGATAATGCCTGCTATATGGTATTACTCTGACAAGCCAAGTTTCTTCGGACCGCCTTGAACCCTGGGCAGTCGTGGTCCAGTGGTTAGAGAGTTGGACTCATGACCAGAAGGTTGCTGGTTCGATTCTCAGGGCTGGCGGGTAACGGCTGAGGTGCCCTTGAGCAAGGCACCTAACCCTCACTTGCTTACTATACAAAATGTACAAATGTATAGTACAATGTAATGTAAGTCGCTTTGGATAAAAGCGTCTGCCAAATGCATAAATGTAAATGTAAATGTAACCCAACGGTCCCGTCTTAAAGAAAATTGGTAACACAAATAACTGTGCACTCAGCTTCTTTCATCAACACCTCCCGTACTGATCACACCCAGTCAAATACAAGAGGCTAAACACACAGTCAGTGGTGCTAAGCGTGAATACAAAGCACTGTTATTAAATGCTGAAGTTTAGGGTTTGTGTGTATTCTACGTTTATTGCATTAAATAGTGTTGTGTTTGCTTAGGTTTTTATTATAGCAAGGTTATTTTAGTTTACTACAATTCCGTTTATTGAATTATTGGAAAAACAAAGTAAATTCAAATATAAACGTTGCCTCGGAAATAAACTGTAATACGTTTAAGGCATTAAAATTATAATAAGAAACAAAAACTAAAATAATGAAATGACAATAACGAAACTGCTAGAAATGTTACTAAAATAAACATAAAAAATAAAGGCTCATTTAAAAAACAAAACTATAATAACTCTGTATTACAGTTCTATATTTTTTATTTAAGTATTTCTTTATTGTTTACATGTTATTTACATTCCCATTATGCAGCAAAAATGTTTTACTGTATATTACTGTATTTTTACTGTGTAATGGGCTTGTAAAGATACTTTTTGGTAACAGTTTAAGTAGGCTACTTAACATAATTTCATTTTTTTTATTAATTAATGTACTTGAAATTAATTAATTATGTAATTTGGTTATATAAATCTATTTATGTAGTTATAGTTATTTCAATAGTATAGTAAATAGTTCAAATGTAAAAAAAAAACCTCGTATACTGTATCTTCTCCACAGCTCCCTTGGATCTAATCCAGAGACCATTTAGCTTTCGTCTCAGACGGCACACCCACAGACCTAAGACACGTAACTGTCTGATGTATACTGCACAGAATAGATTTATTAGAATATCAGTTATTGAGCCTATTGTCTATTTGCCCTAGTTTAAAAAAGTTTAAATACAAAGAATAAAATAGGAAAAAATAACAATTCCATCAAAGTCTTTTATTAGTCTACAGAGCAGCACATACAATTCACTAGCAACATTTTAAATCAATGTTCTTTCTTAGAAGGAAAATCTTTCTTAGAAAGAAATTCAGAGCAATCCCATAAATAATAGTGCATGATCATTTCTTTTTTAATCTCTTTGTCAGAACAAAGTATCATGATTTACCGAATAACTGCACCATGCAGAATCTTCTAGTCCTGCCAGTGTTTGCTGTATTCATACTGCTCAATGAGATCTTTAAAGTGGCGTTAAATTTGTGTCATATTAAAAAACATGACCTGCTTTTACCATTTCATTCACGTCCCATTCAGCTTCCTGTTTTCTTTCACTCTGTGCTTGAGTCGGCGATCTCCCCCTCCTCCCTCTCCTTTATAATATGAACAGGTAAAGACTAGTCATTCTGAGCTGCTTGTTTTGAAATGTGATCAGGTACTGCTTGCACCTTAAGACCGACCTTGCAGCAGAATTCACATATTCTAAAAGCAATGCAAAAAATATAGTTTACTATATAATGCTCCTTTCTGTGCAACTGAGACAATGAGTATTTTGAATTACAAATATCCAAAGGGATAAACACCACATATTCCTGCATATTCTTTCTTTTTTCTATGAGTTTATTGACTGCACACACACACACACACAAATTATTTTATTCCCATTAGATTAAATGGGTCCAAGCCAACCGAGTGCCTGACAAAGCCCGCAGGCTACAAAGCTAAACAGGTGTGCACAGAGCGGAGCAAGAGAAAGGCCTTTAACACATACCTGTAGGGCTTGGCTTTTTCAGGATCACTTTTCATAGACAAACATGTGCATGCATACTCATCCGCCCATGCACATTGACACACATTTGTGCAAGCATGCATTACGAGAGAACCGTGACGCGCATTTATATATACGTTAAACCATTAAATAGCTGTTATTGACTAACTGCCAGGTGGCACATGCAAACCATTCACTTTATCAAAGGACTTAAAAAATGTAAGTGCAAGGGCCTGCCAACACGTTCAAACAACCATAACCTCTTTCTTACACACGTTTTGAAATTCAATGACCATTTGCAAATGCAAAACAAAAACACAATACGATGGTTAACCATTAAGCTTTCTGTGCAAAACAAGTTCATTTTCATGGCCGTGACCTCCACTCTCAATAAAGATCTTTGACACATGCATTCCCCAAATAACTGCGCTTCTGTCATTCCACTTAAATTGCCCAGTAAGCTGTTGCCCGGGAACAAAGAAAGAGACTCGTCTGTTTAAACTCACGCAACAAGAACAGGCCCTGTTTGTCCGGCCGCATCCTATCTGTGCCGGCGGGGGAAGCGTGTGGAAGATGGTGCTTAAAACGTGCAGTCACACAAACAAGGCCTGTTCTTACTTCTCTCTTCCGTCACCATCTGTTCATTCGGCAGGTGAGCTCTGCTGTTTTTTCAGCCCTTACAACCATTTTTAGCAGGCTTGAGTGAAGGATCTGGATAACCCTTCCACCCCGAGTGGCCTTGTTGACCCGATTTCAGCAGGGTGAATGAGGGTAAGTGAGGAGAGAACTTTGCACATGCAGAGCCCAACCAGGATCGAGTATTACCGGGTGTGGCTTGGCGTCCTTTTCCCCGCTGCAGATCTGGTACATGTATGTGCAGATACAGATTCAGCCTGTTGCCTCCAACTGACAGGTGATGGGGCAGGTGCTCCAAACTCAAGAGAAATGATGGTAGGGAGGGAACATACAGTTCACTTTATTGACTGTAAATCAGTTCCAGCTCAGATATGCAAAAGCAAGAAGTCGCCAAAAACATGCCAGTATGTTTAGTACTGTTTTGACTCCACCTCTGTTTTTATCTTCGCCAGCATGTATAAGAAATCCAGACCTGCTGAGGATATTGAGAATGCAAAAACATTCAGCAAAGCAGACTGGCACAGTCGAGTTGGAGGAGCGGCGAGTCGCGGGCTCCGATAGACATTCCATGTGTCTGCCCACCCCTCACTTTCTCGCTGATGTTCGGATTTGCCAACAGTGTTAACTAAAGCAAGGCACCAAGACACACCTCGTAATATATATCCATGCTTAAACACACATCAATCCCTCCTGTTACCAAAGATCTTTTGAAATCTGTGCATGTCTTGGATGGCAATGTTTTGCAATCTACTACTTTATTTTTATTGGATAAAAGAGTGAGGCAAGAGTTTCACAGACAATTCATCTGGTCCACAAGGTCCATCCATTGTGGGTGGAAGAAAATCACCTGATCTTTCTTCATTGAAAAGAGGCCTATAATTGTGTGGGATAATCTGTGTTACTAAAAGGATATCTGTTACACATCCAATGGAATGACACAGCAATGCATTCTGAGGCTAACAGGATGGGAATAAGAATGAAGATGAAAAGGAAGGGAGATTTTATTGTGATGTGATACTTTTTTGTTTACCTCATATCCTCATGTGGGCTTTCACTCACAGCCCATGACAAAGATACAGCTTTTATTTGAAATTATAAGCATCTCAGTTACCTGACAAATGAGCAATCCCATGACACTTAGAGCTGAGACTACGACTGCATAAACTTAGGCCAGTTTAAAGGGGATGTGTGTAATATTAAGGAGGATCAATTGACAGAAATGCAATATAATATACATCACTATGTCTTCAGAGTTGTATAAAGACCTTACATAATGATTTTTTAAAAATGGTCAAAAACTGTAAAGAAAAAGACCACAAATTTACAGGAAAAATTGGGGGAAAAAATAATTATATATCCTGTTATACCACGGGGCTGTTGAATGCTTCATTCTGATTGGCTGAGGAACTTTCTACGGGTGTGCATTAACTTTCAGTTAGTTTCAAATCTGTCAACCAAATTACAATTCCATATCACTCCGCCAAGTTTAACCGCTATAACGGATTTATACTGTACAGTACAGTCCATCACAAACAAATAAAACAATTGATTAGAAAACAGATTTAACATAATAATTAATAGCCTACCACATTTATTAGTAGCCTAACTGATTGCCTACATGTTCTGCTTTTTTCACCTCATGCAAAGAAACGTAAATGCTAAATAAATAAATAAACATGGATTGAATAGCCTACTTGTTCCGTTTTTTCACATCATGATTATAACTATAAAATACGAACAAAGTAATTTATAAATTGACAAATTGACAATCCTACTTGTTTCACAGGGCTTTGTCATTACTGCAATAGCATGTGCTGAATGCACCGTCGGCTTCAGATGAGAAAATAGTGCCCCACTCACAGTAGCATTATAAGCACGACAAACATAACAAATTTCTTGAGATCAAACATTTGAAAAATTATTTGTTCTGTGGAAACCGTGGTATAAGCAGAATAATTGACTTCGGTCGTTTGAATTCTCTGAAAATAATGCACACCCCGAGGTGGTAATGCGGTCACGACGCCAATTCAATGGCATGTCGTCAATTATTCCTTACTTATTTAATGTTATTTTACGAAAGATTTTGGTGCTCCAGCTGACAAATGTTCATTATTTTTACTGAATTTATTTTTACAGTGTGGAGAGAAAATACTAACTAGGAAAACTACTTCCAAGATTTGTATTGTTTAATTATTTTGTCTGGGCGGCCAAGATAATTGCTGTTCCTCTCACAGCAGTGTAGAGAACATAAAGCCTACCATCAGACAGGTGCTAGACCATAACACCAAGCCCCCCCCCCCACACACACACTCAAAAAGAAAACAAAACACATGCTCCACACATGGCAAGAAACAGTTAAAAGTAGAAGCACTTTTTAAACACATTAGCAAACACACTAAATACACAACCATATAAATCTTCAACAGAACAACAACATCTCCAAATCTGTGTCCGCTCTGGGATTTTAAGATCTCTTCAATGTCACAAACAATTCTTAGATTCACCTTAAAACCAAAGCGATTTCAACTCAAACATTACTAATAAAATGAATCCAACAACAATCCAAGTATTTAAGATTTTTGCTATCCGTTGAATCATTTTTTTGTTAATGTTTTTTTGCAGTGCATGTGCCTAAAACAAACACCAATTGATGAATGCAAAAAGAAACAATTACATCATCAACTAACCCATTCAATTACAGAAGAAAAACGACAAAAATGAACCTACACAAAGCAACCCCAGCAAGACCTTCAGTTCAGACTCCCCCACTGAGATTTCATATAAAGCCCACAGTAAAACATACTGACATTGAGTTCTGGCTGTGCTGCTGTCTATTCGTGTACAGTTCTTTTACAGCCTCACTCCGCCTGCATGTTCCAGACATGCACTCACCTGCCCCTCTCCACTGCAGCTCACGCATACACACACACACACACACACACACCATATCTGCTCCCTGCAGCGCTTCAATATTTAAGCCTCATATCCTACTAAATCTATTGCACTATTATGCATGCAAGGTTAAGTAGCTTGCAAGCACTTAATAGCGCTAGCGTATTTACATCTGATTGCATTTTTTAGCACGGCTGGAGGGCAGCGTTGCTATCGCTCCTCCAGGATTTTAAAAACTGGACTGTATCCCAAGTCTAACATGAGCTTTGAGATTTGTCTATGCAGGTGAGGAGTATCAGATATGCAACGCTAAATATTGTACACTGTGCATGAGAGTCTACAGCTATCTGGTACAATGTGTGAAAAATATACTGTAAATGATCTGTGTTTATACAACCTTCACCGTGTCACACTGTAAACAGGAAGCAGTTGTATTTCTGTTGTTGACAATATCTCCCAATGCAGCAGCGTGAAAAATATAAATCTCAACATTTCTTTTTTTTAACTGTCAACAAAACAAAATGTGTTTTTCAGTATTTGGCATACTCTTTTGTATTAATGACACAAATAAATTGATATCGTTTGCTCAAAACATAATGATGTTGACTATGTGTTACAGCCTCATTACTGGCAAACTTTCATTCATGAAATTCGTAACTTAGGAATCTTAAAAAAATATGTGTTTTATTTTATGAAATAACATTCCCTGTTAAAAAATTCGGTAGAAATTACAGTATTACTGCCAGTAACTTACTGTAGATTAATATTTATCTAATTTATTAGCAACAGTTTGTTTAAAGATAAATGAACATTAAACATTAATAAGTCTTTATCTTTACAAAAAAAACATAAAATAGCTCATGCAAGCATTTCTGGGAACAAAAAAAAAACAGAAAAAGGAATGCTTTTTTTCCTGTAAAATCAAAGCTTTATTAATGTTTAATGTTCATTTATCTTTGAACAAACTGTTGTCAACAAATTAGATAAATATACATCTACAGTACATCTATACATCAAACTGCAGCATAACTACAGCAACATTTTTACATTGTTCATCTTATAATTTATTTCAAATTGAGATTTTGAATCATAGTGTTTTAGTGATATCAGATTTTGGGATTTCCCATCATATGTATTATACCTCCTCATATAAACAACACAACACTCTTGAATACTTTAACACAAAGTGCTCAATATTATAGTGGTATCATCCAAGTTAAATGTACAGAAAGGCAGTACCTCATTGGTATCAGTGGACTGCAGGCTGGACGGGGTCCAACTCCGGTGTGCAAATCCAAGCCATACAAGATTGCGGCTGAAATGTTATAGCGCCCATGACTTCCTTGTGTTCCTCTTTGTTGTTGTTTTTCCCATCAGCTTGACTCAGTTCAATCCCTTATTAGCAAAACTTGAAAACCAAAATTCCTTGAAACAGAAAACAGGCAAAAACAACACCCAACTGTTCTAGCTACTTAAAAATGCAAGTTTCGTCTCCATATTGTTTCTCTTTGCTTGTCTCCCCTCTCTGTCCAGCAGCAGACGAAGAAAGACATTTGTCCTCCACTCTCACGCGGTCTCAGGCCCCCTCTGCCAATTATTTATGGTTTTATTTCGAACACCTGCCAGCAGAGGAAAAGAAGGAGAGGGAGACGCGAGCTGTCGTCTGGTTCAGAGGAGAGTCCTTCCTGCCGAGGAGGGAGACAGAGCACAAGTGTGTGTGTGTGTGTGTGGGTCTGGATTCCTGTGTGTCAACAGCAGTACTTTGCAAGTGGATAGCAGGCAGTTGGTTAGGAAGGAGTTGAGGGAGAGGGGGGGGGGTTAGTTTGGGGGAAGTGAGAGAAACGGGAAAGAGGAGGGTGGGATAAAGGCTGCATGTGAATATCCGTCCGTGCGAGCGAGTGTGTGCATGTGCGTGCGTATAATTAGGTAAGTATCGGTTGGAAGGTGGCAAGTAGCTGAGAGGGCATGCTCAAACTCACTCATATATGCTCTTTAAATCCTCTCCAACGCTCTCCTTTACAGACACTCATTTATTGACTTATAAAGGACTGAGTGGTTTATCAGGCGATCAGCTAAAAATCATTGAACTCTCTGGTAAGACTGACAGCTCATCTATTAAACTTATTCTCTTTGTCAACAAAACCTTTTTAGGTTAATCCATAGCTTCTTATTGGTCTCGTGTAACAGGCTGCTCCGGATCGCTCCAAATGAAGCACATGGAGGCTGTTATTAATACAGTAGAAAGCGCTGCTGTCCACGTTGCATATTTCAGCGCTTTGACATGTACCAACCCACCCCTCCTGCAGGCTGAACGGTGCAGGAACGCACAGCAATCATAACAATCAAAAAATGAAGGAGAGCAGGAGAGACAGAGAGAAAGAGCGAGGGGAAAAAGTCAAGAAGCTCTAGGCAATGGAGATTCTTTTTCGGTTTTGGATGGGTGGGGATAGAGAGAAATCATTAACAGAACATCTGCCTCCTCCTGACTTTTAATAAATCAGAGGGGCTTGATCCATCCGGTTCACATTTTTTCAGGTAATAATTCTGAAGTCTTAAAAGATGAAATTCAAAAAGGTTCCATAGGACCCATTTTTCTGCATATCTACAATGTTTATGTAGCCTAAAGGAGCAGTGTGGATATTTTTGCGGCATCAAGTGGAGAGGTTGTGAATTGCAACCAACGGCTTACGCAACCGCTCACCCCTTCCTTTCGAAGCACTACGGGGAGTGACACACGACAAAGACGATGCCATGGTAGGTGGCATATTTACGAAACGCGCTGTGTAGAAACAACGTGAACCCACAGTGTATGTAGATAGAAATAGCTCATTCTAAGATAATAAAAACATAATGGTTCTTTATGTAATGTTTTTATACACCGCTGAAGAAATAGTTCTGTATATTATGTTTCATTTCTGTCAATAGATCCTCCTTAATATTACACACAGCACCATTAACTTGTAAAGAGTGGCACGTGGCATCGCGTAACTGGTAAAACAGCATGTCAATGCATGGTTTGATTCTCAGCAAACACACACACAAGCGATAAAATGTACCCAAATGCGTTTAAAGTGACTTTGGAAGGTTTCCACGACATGCATTAATGTAATAAACTACAAAAAATCTAGGGGCTGGACAAAATTATGTGAACACCTGGGAAATAGGCGACATTTCTTTAGATGCTGCATGGAGCACTTTAATACAGCTTCAAACCTTCTTGCAACAGATTCGTGCAACTTTTCTAGTCTAGTGTCTAGTGTAACATTGCATCATTTGTCTAAAAAACATCTAGTTGCTAAACTGCTTTTCACTCTTCTCATAAATGTGGAGACTATTGCTTTAGAAACACCAAACAGTCGAGCTGTTATGGTTAAGAGATATTCCTGCTAAACAATCTCCCACGATTTTTCCCGTTTGGCGATTCACTTCTTTTACGAATTTCTCGCACTAACCACTGCTGAACGCAACTTGTTCTGGCACAACTTGTTGAATACTTTGTTTTGGCATGCAAGAAAAAAAAAATAAAATTCACAGCAGCCTACACAATTTAAAATAATCCCTATAACAATGGGTGTTCATTATTTTGTCCAACCCTTGTATGTACTTGTGCATTACTTACAACACACAGAATTACTGTAAACAACTTATTACACCATACTTCTAACAACCTTTTAATCTACAAAGAACTTACAATACACCCAAGAATCCCATACAGTGAACAAATTTATCTTGAAAAGAGAAGACCTCTTTGCTAAGATGCCTGCAGAGAACTTTGTAAGAACTTGTGTGTGTAGTTTCTTGTTTGGTAGTTAAAGGGTTTCAAAGGGGCAGTTTGCTCACACAAAGCCAGGCTTGATTGTCTGATTAAATTAAATGGAATGTGAGAACAAGAGATCGACTGCAGAAAGCAGAGCTGAAAGTGGGACAGGAGCTGCCTACATGAAACGTGTTAACCAAAGATTAAGAATCTGGTGCTTTTGCCAGCTGGCATCAGCTCTTAGCTGTGGAATACAGAGCTTCAATGGCTTCACATTAGCGTTGTCTCGTTCACCTTTATAACTTGTTGAAGCATATCATTTTTGTTCTTGTTCAAGCTAACCGTTTCTGAGACATTTAGGCCTTGTTTGCAATCATTGCGACGAAGTTTCACAGTTTTCAACGATTATTGAAACTAGCTTTATTTCAAAACATATTTCATTAAACAGCCCAAACATAAACAACGTATAATTCAGAGAAGCATTTCACATGAACACGTAATGAACAATGAGGTTCTTTCGCTCCAGCCATCTTTCACAATCTCCATGTTGTCAGTACAAATATATACTTTAGTTTTCATGTAAAAAACCAAACTTACACTAAATCTAAACAAGAATATATCACTTGTCGGGAAGGCAGGGAAAGTGTAAGACATCATGTCTTTTTCTACAGCGTGAGCCAGAGGAAGTTGTACGTGTAAACAGCTTTGCGCTAAAGTATATAGTGAACGAATTTGGCATGAACTTCCATATTTAGAAATGCATGCTTACAAACACACACACACACAGCAGCCTACAACACACATTCACGCAATCAACTAACACAAAACTCAAGCCACGTTTTAGTCCAAGTGCATTTTTCCCAAAAACAGCAAATACCAAGATGTCCCTCTTGGATCAAAGGATGTCAAGTGTTTTTCTAGCAAGTGCGCCCCCTCCTGGCGTAACCTCATCTCTGCAGACCAGTCTCATGTAGCCAGTCGTTTCGCTTGCTTCAAGGACAAGTTTATAAAGCAGAAAACAGGAGGAAATGCATTTTTAGAACAATTTTTCTATTCCTGATGTATTAAAATACTTAATCCTATTGAAAATTGTAATCTTGAATCCTTTATAGTACAGCAAGATTATATATATATATATATATATATATATACTTACCTTCAATTGGTTTCAATTTTATTGCTTAAATTCTGCTAATGGGAACATAGGGTGATGACATTACACACAAGAATGGTCAGAACACTGAGACGTACACACCACTGACATCACAAAGATGGACACAGAGAGCTACAAGACTATTTATTTTGTTCCCTATTTTAAAAAGTTAAACATTTTAAAATCAAACTATGGTCTTAATTGAGTAGGTGAGCGCTATATGGTCTTGAAAAATGGCTGTAATCCCTACAGACGTAAAGCAGGACACATCCTTCCATCACCCACACACTGTAAATAATTTTTTTTTGTTGGTTCAACTTAAAAATGGTTGCCTTAAAAATTTGGCTTGAAAATGTTGGTTAACTCAATTAATTTCTCAATTAATGTTTTTAAGTTGATTTAGATCAGGATTTTAAGGCAACCAGGAAACATTTTTTTTTTTAAGTTGAGCCAACAAATTCTTTTTACAGTACTTAAATGTCAAGGGACATTTGGTCCAGAAACTAGATAAAATGGCTAAATATACACTCTGACCAGAGTCAGAGCATCAATTAAACACATATTTACAGAAACGTGAGTTGAAATTTATTTTGATCCCCTTTCCTCCTCTAATTTAAGAAGATGGAGTACTTATCATGGCACAAAAATGTTACACTAAGAAATGCATCATGCATTCAAATGATTTCTTGAAAACTATTCTGCTGTTGAACTGGACCAGCAATAAAAGGGGTATAATGTGAAGCCCGATTTATTATTAAATCCAAATTGAATATGACTTTTTTAAAGAGGAAGTTAATGAACAATGGCTTAAAGGGATGGTTCACCTAAAATAGTTTCACCCTCATGTCATTTTAAATCTGTATGACTTTTTCTTCTGCAGAACACAAAAAAAGATATTTTAAAGAATGTTGGTAACCAAACAACATTAACCCTCATTGACTTGCATTGTATAGACACAAAACCACACATTTCTCAAAACAGGTCATATGTAGTCTTCAAATGACACAAGGGTGAATAAATGATAACAAAATTTTGATTTTTAAGTGATCTATCCCTATATTTTACCTTACATATTACTAATTCCCTAAATAATATCACTAAACAGATTAGTCTACTAAATGTGAATATATTTTTGACAGTATGCTTAGATGTGTGCCCCTTGTGTGACAACATTCAAACAAGCCTTATTTTTATAGATATAACACTACACAGTTTGTTTTACGATTAGTTCTAATATATTTCTGCCTCAGGCCTATGTGGGTTATTTCACGATGTGGGTTGGTGCTGCACACTGTGATTAAGAAACACTTTTTATAACCTCTGCTGAGAATGTGTCAGTGTCTGAGCTCTCTGATGTGAGCGTGTTAATGAGACACACTGGCTCACAGGGTGTGGACGTCAACATGTGCACTAACCTCACCTATGCTATGAGGCATCCTGCCACTCACCAGCAGGGCCTCCTGGTTGTCAGCTAGTGCCTGTTTGGCCAAGTAACGTTCTCTCTTGATCTTCAGCAGCAAGGATTCAGGTATGTCAGGAACCATCCAGTCGATGGCACGCAGGACAAAGAACACTACATGCTAAGGATATGTACACAGAAATGAGCATTAAGTACATTTGCATCACATTTAAACTTCTGTAATGTGACGCATTTGTAAGCAATGTAAGATAAGCAATGAGGATTACATATTCGAATTGAGACAGAGAACAAATCAGTGTTGAAACTTTAAAACAATGCCCAAAAAATGCAATTTAGCTATTAAATAGAATTTATTTTACATGTAATTTATATTTTCTGATATAACACAAAATGATTTAAAATAAAGTTGAAGGCAGAATGGAGGATCAGTGATCACCTCAAAGGCGATGATAAATCCCAGTCTGACTGCCAGCAGCTCCCAGTACACAAGCTTGAATTTTCCATTTTCATCTCGAAATGCTTTATATCTGAAAACAAGCACAACCATGACAAAAGAGAAGAAAATCTAACAGTGCTGACAATTTTAAGGTTCACTTGCTTTATTGAGAATGTTGCCCTCTACTGTGTAAAATGGTGTAATAGCCAAGACACTGCTGAGAACATGATTCAAATTAAAATTCCAACAATTCAAGATTTCAAAAAGAATTGAGAAATAAATAGGAACAAAGCTTGTTTAAAAGGGCCAACCTGTCATTCTTCCACTCATTAAAAATGATAAAAAGAGTTATGCATTATGTGTAATGTTAAGATCACATAGCCAGTCATGACCAGTCCAATACTAAACACTTTATCTTGTTTTGATTATGTAATAAATCATGGCTGACACTGATGGAAAAACAATGATGCTGCATCCATCATAGATAAAACACATGACTGCACCTTTAAAATTCAGTGTTATATATATATATATATATATATATATATATATTCAGTGAATATAAACTAAAACATCAGTAATAGTGTTACCTGCACACAGTATGGCTGGTGTGGTTGTAGCTGGGTGGAGAATAAGCCAGTGTGAAATTGACATAACCATGCAGGTCATTGTTAAACTTGTACTGGTACAGCAGGCGGGGCAAAAAATCTGAGGTAAATGCTATAAGGAACGCCTGTGGAAGAACACAATGCAACACAATGAATTGACAATTACAAAAATGATGATTGTGTATAACAAAATTATTATTGTGTATTATTATAGTATTTGGGTGGTACTATTGGACAGATTCCAATGCCAATTTACTGAACAACTATTAAAGAAACAAGAAAAACAATATTTTATACATTTCTTTGTTCTGTTGAACAATTTTTTTTTAAGAATGTAGGAAAGCAAACAGTTCTGGGGCACTTTTGATTCCATTGTCATTTTTCCTACTATGGTAGTCAATGGTGGCCAAGAACTGTTTGGTTACACAAGCATTCTTCCAAATATCTTTGTGTTCATCGTAACAAAATAATTTATACAAATTCAGAACTCGTGAGTGAGTAAATGATGACAGAATTCTCATTTTTGGGTGAACCCTAACCCTTTAAGTACCATATAAAAAAAATGATATATTTAAAACAATATAGTAGTCCCATGCTACAGTAAAGTCTATTACCCATGCATTTAATATGGGGTAGGGTTAGGTTCAGGGCTGGTACAGTATCTAGTAATTTGCATAACATGTAGAACAGGACTGTAAAATAAAATGCAACTGGTAAATGATAAACACAACTCATCTGTAGTAAGTCTGTGTGAGTGCTCACATTGACTATCACCGACACGTGGGAAAGAGCCTCCAGTATGGTGAACCACACACCGATGTGCTGTGCTCGCTCAGCCACAGGCCTCCGGTATTCACACACAAACTTATGAGCATCCAGCCTCACCTCCACCCAGTTATTCAGCAGGGCGAAGAGAGGAGCCAGAGGGAAGGCAGCCACAAAAATAGTGATAAAGCCGAATTGCAGAACTAGAAGGAATGAAGATCATATAACTGTAGTAAAAGCCAATTGTTTTTTTATATAATCATTCAAGACACATCATCACAGATACAGCATCATCTCACCAATCTCCAGGTACTCCTCAAAGAGTCCTTCACACGGAATCAACTCATAGTCCTGCTCCCAGCGCTGAGGCTCTTCTGAGTTCTGGGCCTTCTTTACAGACGATAAGGACCGCTTTTGCTTCCAAGCCTTCAGTTTACTGAGAAAGACAGACCGAGCAAAAGTGAGTGTTTTGAGTGATGGTATAAAGATAATAATGGATCTTTTGAGATTATTTTTAGCTCTGAAATAAAGTACATTCTCTTTGAAAGATTCGTTTTTTCTTGAGCTTGACGCTGGTGCTGATGCATTATTGAACAGTGAACTAAAAGCTTGTGTTTGGCATTCATCTCGCTGAATCACTAGAACTGCTGCCTTAGAGAAAAAAGCTTCTGCAGCAATCTCCAGCTTGCCAAGAGCTCACACTACAATAATGTTTGCAAATTAATAAATACACATATCTGTCAAAATACATACAGACGCCTATTCCTGATAACATTTACACGTTTTTAACTTTAAGGTTAAATGTTTAAAGGGACAGGACACTTAAAAATAAAAGTGCTTGTTTTGTTCAAAGCAAAAACATGTCCTATAGAATAGTCTATAAGTCATCATTCAGATTTCAATAATCTTTTTGCTGTTTTGTGTTCCACTGAAAAAATGTCATACATTTGCGTTCTTACGGGGACATTTGCATCCCTAAATGCAGGCAAAACCCGACATGCACACACCTCAGCAGAATCAGGATTCCAAGTAGTTCGCTGTGCCAATGCTGCAGCACTGACCCACAATGCAGCACTCAATGCTGACTAGCTGTTCTCAGGTCAGATAATATCATTTTAATTCTGCAGAAGTGCGATTTCAGCAGTGTTTCTTTTACAGGTTATTAAGACAATGAAATGTGAAGGGAAACACCTACGGTATGACAAACTCTTGAATGTTGTTGATAAGCTGTTTTCCCACCATGATGATGCAAAGTTGCTCAGCAAGTTCAATCAGACAGCCCCCTGGTCCACACTGAAACCACAGACACACATACATTTACATTTATTCATTTAGTGGGTGTTTTATCCAAAGCAACTTATACATGAAAAAGCATTTATCATTTTGTTAAAGTGCTAACAAAATAAATAAATATAATTATTTCCTAGCAATTATTTTCAAAACCCAATAGAAAAGTCAAGCACTTACATCCTCATTCCTCATGCCAAACAATGTGCCATAATGACCAGGATAACCCACAAATCTGCAATAAAGAGCAAATCAAATCAGATAAAACAATCAAGAAAACTTGATTTTGAACAATGACGGCACATTTGGTCGGCTTGGTCGTGTTACCTGCCCTTAAAGAAGGCCACGTAAAAAGGGGAGGAGTAGAAGTTGACAAACTGGAAGATGAAGACTTTAAATGTAAAGGCATCTTCATACTGCGTCTGAGTCCTGTGCATTTCTGAAAGGGAAAATATTTTATGCGCAACCGTATTTTAGAAAAACGAGCATCGAAACGGCTGTTAATGGCTGCTTGGTTTGTGAAAAGTCTCAATGCTTCATTATAACTGCCTCTAGAGAGTGCAAAAGCTCTACAAAACCCTAATGGCTTATTGATTCTGAAAGTGTGGATGGGCAGGTTCATTCCCCCGAACCACAGGGAACAGCAACACCAGACTAATCTCATTTAAAGTCATGACTTCCCAGGCATGTGTTGCTTTATGGGGTCTGTTCTGATACGTACAGGATTCTTACCCCATTTAGTGAGCTGTTCTGCCAGGGCTGTGTAGACCTGCCCCATCAGCAAGATCAGGGCCAGGTTCACCAAACTGCTGGAGATATTGGCAATGTTCCCAGCCTGAAATACAAAATGTGCAAGGGGTTTGCATTGAGAATGTGAAGTGCCGCAGGTGGTGAGGAGATTAATGAAATGGTGCATTACGTCGAGTCATCTTGTATTGACGTTTAATGCAGATGGAATGGTGTGCCCACCTGTGTGCGCAGAACAGAACTCCCGGTTTCAAACATCATTACGCTCACTATACTGCGATATATGATCACCGTGACCAGAAAGATGATCACCACACACAGCTAAACAGAAAGAGAGGAAGACAGAGAGAATTAGTTAAACGACTATATTTTCATGCAAAAACATTAGCAGCTATGATAAAAGATGTTCTGGGGTTGCATTTACAGTAATGTGTGATTACTTTGTGTCCCAAATCAATATTCTCATCCCTTTAGTGTAAATCTATAGGATGACATATTGCGTGTTGAGCTTTCCGTGCTCTCTGTTGCCCCAGTCAGCCTTCAGATGCCATATGGTCTCACCATAATAACAATGACCATGGATCCAGTCAGCATGCGTGAAATCCGGGCTTTTTCAGGAAAGTAGGGCTCCTTCACTCCTGTCACTGGGTTTTCCTCCATCGCAGGTGCCATAGCAGCAAACTCAGGCCGTGGAGGTTCCTGTCCCATTTTGTATTTTTTCGGTCAGAACATTAACATTTTATACAAACGTACAATACTATAAATCTAGAAATCACGTCAAACCTCCTCTTCCTGGAAATCCATGCAGTCCCAGTGGTGAGCGAGAGTGGCATTCTTGCGTTTCCAGTACTCCAGGAACGTGACGGCCCATAAGGACATGAAGACGCTGAAGAAGACCGTGCCAGGATGATCAAACAGATAACCAACCTGAAGAAAAGTTGTTACAATATTAGATCTTTTATTTACAACACAATGCTCAGTTAAAAATTGAATCTGCCAGAGAGACAGCATACTGTACCTTGGCCATGGGACAAATGTCCGACACATTCCAGGGTTTGCATGTCTCACAGAGAGGACACATTAGATAGAGTCCTCCACTCTCACAGATCTCCTTCCTGTAGACAGTAAATGGAAACATGCAATTACGTTAAAGATAAAGAAATAAAGTGGATGTTTTAAAAGAGAGCATTGTATTAAATGGTTTCAGAGCTTAAAGAAAAAGCAGGGTTAGAAATCTAAAATGCATGCAGGCAAAACTTTGGTTACTAAAAAAGGCTGACATCAGGGGGTCCCGGAGTGTAAAAGTTTTGTCTTGGGCCCTTGAGCTCAAAGATCAGCCCTGAATAAAAGCAATAGTTTAGTTTTATGTAAAGATCAATAGTCTAATAGGCACAGTATAAGAATGAGTGCCTAGGGTATATACAGTAGTGGCCAAAAGTCATGTCCAACTTAGAAAAATTGCATTGACATTTGTTCTTTATTCAAATATATTATTAAATATGTATTAAAAACGTTTGTTGTGTACAGTAGTTTTGCTTAGGGTGAAAGGCAAAACATGACATACAACACAAAGCTTGTGTCATGGCTCAGGAGAGCAGGATCAAAATACTACTACTATTAAATTACAAATAACTAATTATCATTTTTTTACTTTAATATTTTGTGCATTTTGTATCATACCAGAGTTAATATAGTTTTGTTTTGCTGTAGTTTAAATAGAAAATGTTTAGGTTTGTAGTTTTGTATGTTCATTTTAGTTACATTTTTAACAATTTTGTTACATGCTTTTGTCATTTTATTTGTTTATATTTTATGTTGCTATATTGAAAAAAAATATTTTAGTTTTTGTTAGAATTGTAGTACCTTAAACTTATTTCAGTTTATTTTTAAAATAGAAAAAATATTTTTAAGTTATTCCAATAGTTTTTAGGCCAATATTTTATTTGATATAAATAAACAGAAATAAACTAAAATAAATAACCTTGGATCATACACCTCATATGTGAGCCTGGACAACAAAACCAGTCTTATACTGAAGATTTTACATAATCTAAAAGTTTACTAAATAAGCTTTCCACTTAAATATTGTTTGTTAGGATAGGACAATATTTGCCAGAGATACTCTGGAATCTGAGTGTGCAAAAACATTGAGAATATCGCCATTAAATCAGAGGTGCTGTAACAGGCCGATGCTAAGAAGAAATGGTTTCATTTTAATGCTCTCTATTGGTTTACCGCTGTAATGACATATTGGAGAATAGATGAACCTGAAAGCAGAAATTCTAAACTTTACATAGATACCAAACTTGAATGGATAATTCCCAAAGAGCGGCAGCAGCGAGTAAAGTTTGTAGATGTGTTTCTAGAAATTTTTGTTAGCAATTTTGCTGCATCCACTCACAAAAATCCTAATGATTTTTGCCATAAAATAATTTTTAAAAATTTTGATCAATACAATGTATTTTTGTCTTTTACAACAAATGTTATCGTGCAACTTGAGACTGGTTTTGTGATCCAGGGTCACATATAGTGGTTTAATGTCATCTGGGAGGGCAAATATTGTACAAACATCCCATCTGAACATCACTTTCCCTTTAGTATAAATTGCAACAGATTTGTATCCAGTTCCTTAAGTAGAGGGTTAACAGTTGCTATGGAAACTAATAAAAATCATGAGGTGCATTGATATGGCATTGATTCTCTCTGTAGAAGAATAGCTTAGAGCAGCACTAAATGTGTGAGTAATGTAAAGTAACAAACCCGGGCAGCATCAAGCATTGTTAATCAATAATATGGGAGGACACTTACGCTGGAGTATTGGATCCCATTGTCATAACACCAGACACAAAGACACATGTCCCAACCAGAGCAGCTGGAAGGAGCCACGCTGTGTAAAACCCTGGGAACAATGAAAAAGACTAACAGCCTATCAAATATTAAAGCAATGAAAGCTTGTGCACTACAATGAAATGTATTATTATTGTTTTAAACATGAAGATAATAAAAGATATTTGCTAATGGCATACTAAGAACAATTAGCATCTTATTAGAGTACACAATTATGCTTTAAAAAAAATAATGAGATATTTGTTTTAAGATCATTCACAATTTTTGCAGCTTGTCGACGCATCACAAATAAAATCTTAAGTATGATGCTCACTTACCCAACCATGCAAAGTAAAACGCAATCTTTTCTCCAAAGTATTCACGGATGTGATCCAGGGGCTGGTACTTACACCATTTTACCCAGCTGGCCCAATAGTGATATAGAACCTGACGCTTATTCAGCTGATCAATTTCGATGTCATTACCGGGGAGCTCAAAGGGGCCCTTAGAAGTCAAAAATATGTGACAACATATCAAGGAACACAACTCAACACAGGTTCACAGCACATTGCTGTATAGTGTCCTGTGCCTAACCTCATGCAAAGGGAATGCCCCTGTGAAAGCCCCTTCATTCAGCAGACGGGCGACGCCAACCTCTGCCCGCTTCCGTCTGCCATAGATAGTCCGTGCCAAGACTTCATACACCTGCAATGAGAGGCTTTAGTATCCATAGAATTAATACTACAATACTTCAAAACATGCAATATTGTTTTCAACAACCTTTATTGTCCCATCAGTAAAGCTTATTAACCAAAGACCATAACCCAGTTGTGCTTTTATTTAAATAAATGTTTATCGTGCACTTACAATTCGGTGTCTTTGTGTGTTGGTAAAATAGTTTTCATGGTCATCAGAGCCCAGAAATCTAACAAAACAGGACATTAAGGTAAATGTAGGTACAAATTCACAAATCTGTTTCTGCACATATATACACACATATAAAAGACAGAGCACAACCTTTCCATTTTGGATTTGCGAAAGGCACACGTGTAGTAGTCTACAGGACGGTTGGGAACAGAGTCAGCCATGATGTTTGGTACCCAGAGCTTCTGCAGAACTCGAGCTGAAGTGTTGAAGTCTGGGTTTGGCTGTGCCTGTTGATAAACAAAACCAACTCATTTCACAATTTACCATTGTAAACCTACATTTGCGTTAGAAGCGGAAGAATTTATACAACAACACTCAAGATTCAGACAAACACAAACGCATTAGGGTCTAACCTGCAGAGGGGCTCGAAGACATAACTCCTCAGCATAATACACCAACACATCCCAAGGAGCACTGAGCTTCAAATAATGTATAGTTTTCTTTGCACTAGATGATTCCTCCTAGTTATGAAGAGGAGACTGTTAGAAACAGAATAGGAACCAAAAACAGCACTTTTGCAAGAAAATAGATAGAACCTTTTCCATTAGGAGCCCAGCGTTTTGAAGATTCTGGATGAATTTGTCTCTCCATTGGGCAAGTTGAGCTTTTCTTTTCTCTGACCTGCTAACTTCCTGCACTCCTTCCTCCCCTTCCACTGTCGCCTCTCCCTGCGGTTGCCCCCGGCTTCTGCGTTTGCGTCGTACCTTCACCTCCCACACCAACACAAAGTCTGAAGAAAGAGAGACCAAAGATTTTTTTTAAATCATGTGTGCGCCCATATCTTGGTTCACCCTTTGTTGCTATTACAGCTTCAAGCTTTTTATGAAGGCTTTTCAGCAGGTGTGCGAAGATGTTTTGATGGATTTTCTTTCATTTAGGCACAACAGCTTTAGTGAGGTTGGGAAACTGATGTTGGTCGCATTTTTCAATTTGCAAGAAGAGCTTTCTCTTGGTTTACTTGTTTTCAATACAAATATCTAAACATTCTTAAATCAAGATACATTTACTTGAAAACCATTTACTTCCATATAGACACAACACCAATGCAAGTGAATGGATGCCAGTTACTGACATTCTTCAAAATATCTTGTTTTGTGTTCTGCAGAAGAAAATCAGTCATACAGGTTTGAAATGACAAGAAAAAAAGCTTAGATTACTTTGCATTTTAAGTAAAGGTGTCTCGATTTAACAATGTTTAGATATTTACTGAAAACAAAACTAAAATAGTAAGATATTATTCATTTATTTATTTTGCAATATAATTGTTGTTCTTGTCTGGTCTGTGCATGCCATCAAAATCATTCACACCAAACTCAAAATAAACATGTAAAATTATGCAAACCTGTTTATTACATGGGGTCTCAACATACTTTTAGCCATGTAGTTTATATAACAGTGCTGGTATATTTATTGCCCTGTCATTAGTATTACCTATTTTGCTTTTGCCATCTCTGAAGTAGTTGCCCGGGGGCCGTGCAGGTGGGCTTTCTGTCGTCTCGCAATGAACATAGATGGGATCATCGTAGTGGTCATTAGACGCAGTGTTCAACTACAAACATATGACATCATGAGAGGGTAAATAAGAGTTTAAAACATGATTGGGGTAAGAATCATATAACAGGAATTGAGCAGAGACCACAATTAAACCACAATTACGATTTGTACATAAAACAGATCCAGATTTTTGTGTGACATTTACATACTTATACAATGACGTAAGATGGATTCAGAAGGTCAACCTCAGTATGTCTAATAATCGGTCTATACACCGCTCTGCAATGACTGGATGGTTAAATGCTACACAGAGGAACATTAAGACCTGCTTTAATGCTTAGCAGATTTCTACAAATATCTGGCAACCCGACAAGCATTTGTGAATAAAAATAAACAATTGCATACTCACATATCTGGGAGGGATGAACCCTCCATTGTGCAGGCTTCCATAACTGTCAGATCCATGCGTGTCTCCACCATAGTCCAGATCCAGCAGAACCTCCCGGTCCAGAAGTCCATCAGGGTTCCTTTTTTTTAGCATGAGGATCCCAGACAGTCAGAACCAGACGCTGAGGTGGAACTAGCAGAGACGAGGTAGCTAAACTCACATACAAGATGTATATGTGCACTCACTATCCCACGTTCCGGTTCAGGCACTCCTGGAGAACATCAGCCTCCAATAAATTATGCACAGAAATTAAATTTGAGATAAAAGTGGTAATGCATTCTCTCAGAGGAAGAGACGGATGAGAAAAGACAGCAAGAGGAAATGTACTAAGTGCAGTGGACGAGAGAAAACAATGTTGAAGTAGGTCTGCAGTAACCTCTCTCTCTCTCTCTCTCTCTCTCTCTCTCTCTCTCTCTCTCTCTCTCTCTCTCTCTCTCTCTCTCTCTCTCTCTCTCTCTCTCATTCACAGCATCTCTGTCTCCTCAGCACTCCAGAGGGAGAGTTACCGTAACACAGCTGAAAGAGGAGCCTCTAATATTCTTTCATCTTCAGCAAGGAAAGAAACACACACACACCACATTCAGTTTTTCAGCAAGCATGCTTCACAACAACCATACTGTGTATCCTGTTTAAAAATAAAAATGTACCAGACACAATACAGTAGAATGTTTGCTCATTCCACTTTGGCTTAATGATGATGAGCATGTTTATTGTATTGTACTATGGGCTTACAGAGGCACGGAGTAATAAAATTGTGTAACAGGGGGCACATGAATATTATTGCCTATAGAGGTAATTGATCTATTGGAAGAGCAGACCACTTGGGTAATAACTCTTGAATTGAAAGACTCAAGAGGCACAATACATTGCAGTGGATACCGAGCATCGCCACTGAAGAACTGAACTGCTTAGATGTGATCGGAGTCATTATCTCGGATGTAGACAATACAGCACTTTCATCTCTTACTGCTTCTGCTGTATTTGTATTTGCATTGTGTACATTTGTGTACACAGACAATGAAAGTCTGCCATTAGCTCTCTGGTTTATTCGACAGGGTCAGTCTTTAAGTGCTGCATGCTTGGCTGGAAGCCAAATATAGCTCAGTTCTCACATAAATCAAGCGCAAGAGGTTATTTGAAACAAGCAAACAGTGAAGTAAAATAAATGTGCCATGCACTGCGATTCACCAAAATATAAAATCTCTGTGTGTCATTTGCTTTTTTTGTTCAGCCACCCCAACCCCCAAACCACTGTGCTGCGTTAATATTTCACACATTTCAAGTGATGTTACTGCGGCAGTAGAGAGAGAGAGAGAGAGAGAGAGAGAGAGAGAGAGAGAGAGAGAGAGAGAGAGAGGTATTCTGGTGGAGGATTGCTAAAGGGAAAGATGAGAGGGGTTTAAGCACCTACTGACTACACCTACTGCCCACAATAAATAAATACAACATTTTTAAATAAGTAATAAAACCTGGAAACCTAATACAGGAGACAGCTGTCAATGCTTACCATTTTAAACCCCCTTCTGCATGTATAGAAAGCAGCCCTAGGCAAATACTATAGCACTCTACGTTTTAGTTGCCCGGCAAACTGACTTTACACCAAAATGAGCTCACTAGAGGTTAAAGAGACCTAAACAATAAATTTCATTGTCTATAGGACACTGCACACTAAATAAAGCGTGCAATGTGCATTAAAAATTAAAAGAGGCTACAGGAAAATGTTATGCACATTAGTCCTGATTTGTGTTGGTCTAAATTCAAACAGGGCTGCAGGTTGTTTTTACATTGCATTTGTTTCTTATGCCAAACTATCAATAAACTCAAACTTGTGCTCATATAATCTATTCATCCAATCTAAGATCTGAATTCTGGACTGGATGCAGTTGAAGAGGTGTAGTTAATTTTATCTGCCTATAGATGGCACCATCAGTTTTTATGTTAATTTAATATCATATATGCAGCAAGTATTACAAATGAAGCTTTTATTATAGTTATTTTATTTATACTTGTCCCATTTACAAAAGTCATTTTTACATGTTTTCATATTAATATGATATTAAAAATGTACATGCAGAATTTAGTGTATTTGAGACAGAGCGTAAAAACAACAAAGAAGGTCACTCCCATTTTAACACAGTCAAACCACACACACACGCACGCACACACACGCGCACACACACACGCACACACACAACTAAAAAAATGATAAAAGACTTCAACCCCTCTTCAGTTTGCTTACGAACAAATGCATTTCACCATTGTCCAGCAATGTATTTCTTAAAATGACTGTTAACTGTAACAACCTTCAACATACCTGAGATTTTTCCCTCATCTTATTTGTTACAGTCAGGAAAATATCCACATGCTAGAGCTCATCTCCTTTCTTTAAAAACCCTTCTTTCTTTAAAAACAATCCTTACAGTGTTTCACTAAAATGGAATATTCCACTGAATTTACCACAGAAAAAGAAAAAGGGAATGACTTTTGATATTTCAACTAAAATACGTCTTCTATCCTTGAAAAAACCCGGATGAAACCGTTTATGTATGGTGACTTTTAAAACAACAGCCACTTTGACTGGATTCGATCACAGTAAAAGGCCAAAATAAAAAATAAGAGCAGCATTTCTCTGGAAGCTGATGGGATTGTGCTATGAATGCTTCTGCATGAATGGAAAAACACTTAACAACTTAAAACTCTGTGCGATTCTGACACAACTCCTTCAGTTATAAACTGTTCTGTCACTTTAGTTTAATGTGCCCTAAAAACAATCTGCATATTAGAATCATATGATCCCTATTACAGTATCTCAATACCACCGGCTTTTAATAGTAAATGATTTCAGTGTGATATAAAAACAGCCATATCATGCTGGTACCGTACATTCGCTGTCATTAGTATTAGTGATTAATACTAGATATTTAAAATAGAGCTGGATTAATGTCTTCCATCTCGCTCCATGTTTTGAGTGTCTACGCCAAATTGCCATGCAAACCGTAATATGACCAAACGGTGACCATTCTAAAGCAGCCACAATGTATCAGTAAACAAAAATTCTCTTTAACTAGTGCTCATAAAGCAAGACGTACCATTGCATATTGTACAGGACTATACATTACCAACAGAAGTAAAAAAAAATACGTTTTTGCAGCTGATTACATATTTACACTACATGTACCAAACATGTGTAATGCAAGAGAACTTATAGATCTCACGTTATTTTTCCTGTTGCAAGATTCCGTTTATGAAAGCAAAATCGTTGACGAAATAAAACTTCAAATATTTGTGCAAGGCAAGTGTAAACGAGGTCACACCTTATTTAAATATCACTCAAAGTCACATTGTTGCCCCCTCTGGTTTGTGTAGGGGAGCTATATGGACTTAAAGCTGACAGTCTGCTTATACCTACATAAACAGTAGGTTTGCTGCTGAGCTGATTTCTTCCAATGACTCCTTATCAATTCTGTGTTTTCAGCTGGGATTGGCAGGTGGTCAACACCAGGGCTCTCTCTCTGATCGACCTCTCTGTATGCTGTCGCTCCTCTGCCAGGCGTTCTTCATCAGTTCAAGTGCCTCGCTGCATCGCTTCTGAACCGACGGGTCTGACACCGGCTTACGAGCAAGACTCACCTAGAGCAATGGACACATAAATTAGGGGTTGCATGTAAATTCATCATATTAATTGCGTATGTTAAAGAAACGTTCTAGTCTCACTAACCTGAAAAACATCAGTCCAAGAACAATCTAATTCTGCTAGCAGCCGATCTCGCTCCTCACATCCACTGAAGTACAGAACCCAGGGAGGAAGAAACTGAGCACGATCTGCAGTAAACTCCTGAAGAGAGGTCAAGAATGCACATACAAAGCGAATCAGTGAATCATAAAAGATTGTGTTTTTAGTAAAACTGGTTCATAATATGAATCATAGTGCCAAGCATGCATTTCCTGGATCACAATGAGGATGACAAACTGCTGACAAAGACAACGAACACGATGCAATCTGCATGGGGTCTTACAATGACACAATATTCTTTATCCTCCTCCAAGCAAACAGCTGTGACATCGTTCAGATCTGCTGCTCCCAGGGAGCGGAAAAAACCCGTCTGGCAGTCCTGGTGACACGTGAGCAACTTCCTGTCTGTGAGCACAAGGCAGCATGGGATACAAGGTGCAGGGGCCAAACCTTGCGGAATAACCTGAGAAACACAGAAAAGATCAAATAAAACTTTATACAGATTACATATATGCTTACATAAAGACAGGCTGATTCTTATTAAAATGCAAATGCTGCTGTTTGAAAGGAGATGGATAGTTGTTATATCTGGAACTGATCAAAAACAACACAATGTCAGTGTCATGTGATGCTTCTGAAAGCATTTAGTATGCACACTCCCAAGTTCAGCTGACATAAATTTAAAAAGCAAAAACATCTGATGAGCATTTTAAACATTAGGTGTAATATGTGAGAGCTTCAGGGAAAATGTATTCAGCAAAATAACTGAAGTACATTAATGTGACGTTTGCTCACTCCTTTAGAGACAGACTGACAGAGCAGCTGCATCCATTCAGCCATTTCCTGTTCGTTCTCAGCGCTGAGCTCTAACGGAGCTTTAGCAGTCAGAATCACATGGAACGTATGAGGCTTCTCCGTGCTGTTAGAACGCCTGCAGCCGCCACAGTGTTCACCCCTAAAGACACAAACACCACCACATGAACACACTCACATGAACACACTAAAGCGCAAAAGCCATTACAACTTCTATATATTATTTTAGAGGAGGCTTTGTCCACACCAATTTGTTCAATTTGAACATGGCTATCCTTACAGCATAGAAAACATTTAACTGAATCCAAGTTGACCTTCTGTGACCAACAGTGGAGCCTATTGTCACATTACTTCCTGTCAGTTGTGACGACAGAATCTATACTGAAACAACCTATTATAGCCTTAAAAGCAAACATTAAAACACGACAGAGACCAACTAGACCTTGTTTCACTTATTAAGCTGGCATGAATAAAAACAATAAATTAAAAAACAACAAGAGGTTACCCCATTGTAACAGACATCAGAGGTGTAACATCTGTCCTCTCTGCATACTGATAGAGGATCCCATTGCTGCAAAGTACAAAGTAAATAAAAAGAGTGTTTTAAACCATAAAGTGATAGTTCACACAAAAATGAAAATTCTATCATCACTTAGAAAACTTGGTAACCGAACAGCAGTGGCACCCATTCTAATTGAAATAACTGAAATGACAAGAGAGTGAGTAAATGATCACAGAAATTTTTATTTTTGAGTGAACTATAACCAAGACATTTGGTACCTGAGGACCAAGTAACAGCTCTTCCACAGTTCCTTCCCCAGATAGGAGCTACCTGCCCGATACAGCAGCACCCCCTCTTTAGTGCTGCTGGACTCTCTGGTGCCAGATGGAAATGTAGGAGATGCCACAGACACGTCCATGGGATCCTCCCAGTGAACCAGAGAATACAGGCGGATGCTCACTTCAGACAACTACACAGTCAGCATAATGTCAGATTAGAAAGGTCAAAGAAAAAAACAACTGTTAAATGTAAAAAAAAGTGTTCTATTTGTATTTGCATAGTATCTTTTAAGTGCATGATGTCTACAACAGTAAACAGATATTTAAAAAGCATTTTTAATCATTCAGGGTTGGATGTTACACAAAGTGAAACTTTATCTCAAAATGGACACATCTAAATGTACCAGCATTATAAATACTTAAATTGCGTGCATTACAAAAAGACTTTATCAAAGTGAGCCACTGTCTGCCAGACATTCATGCATTATTTAGAGAGATGGATCTACTCCATTTACCTCACACTGAGTCTCCTGGCACACAAACTTAGAGAGAGCGAGTTTCTCCATGGTGGCATCAGTTAGAACCGATGGGTACAGGGTCTCCTGGCAGCCGTTCTCCAAAGCTGATTTCAACACGCTCAGAAACCAGCTGCAGCGTACGAGGAGAACATTAAAAGATGCTCCAATAAAACCATGTTTAATTCAATCACACAGGCATCTGTTTGGCAACAAAAAAAGGAAGAACTTACAGAGTCAGAGACGAGTCTGCTGTATCCAGCAGGAACTGCCGTCTTCTGTTAGTGCACACTAGATTCACAGTCTGTTGGTGGAGTCCCACCTAAAATACAAAACCAGGGCTCTTATCTCTATGCGGTGTACAAAACAGATGATTTCGATGTCAATGCATTTACTCACAGAGATGTAGTCCAGTTCATTATAAGATACAGCTTCTTCGACACAGTAAGGCTTCTCCGCTGCCCCTGAAAATCAATGGAACACGTCAGCAACAACAAATGCAAATGAGATTCCTGACAACTGCAATGTGTTTCAAGAGGGTTGTCTGACCTTTTCGCAAGAGGTAAATGTAACAGTCAGTCAACAACAGATAAAGAGGCTGCAAATCTCCCTCCATGTGGCCTGTACTCATCCTTATCATCTGAAATACAGTGTACTGATTCTTAAAAGGATAATTCACCCAAAAATAAAACTTCTGTCATCATTTATTCTCCCTCATGTCATTCGAAACCTGTAAGTAACTGAACACAAAAGAAGATATTTTGAAAAATGTCTCAGGGGTTTGAGTCCATACAATGGAAGTCAATATTGTTTGGTTACCAATGTTTTTCAAAATATCTTTTGTGTTCTGAAGAAGAAAGAAAGTCATACAGGTTTGAAATGACACGAATGTCCAAGTCATTCAGCAAATTCATAGAATTAACCAACAGCAAGGTTTAATTATAACAGACGTTTGTGTTGAATACAAAGATATTCTTAGTCACCTTAAAGAGTTGTTCTTCATTTTCCCTGAAAACATGAATCATGAGCAGCAGTAGGTGATTATTATCTACCCTGTACAACAAACAAACAAATAGCAAAAAACATCCAAATTTAATGCATTGTTTTAAAGCTGAAGTCTATTTCATTTAAGGACAACCACAGTTTATCATCTCACTTAAACTCTGCCGCATGAGAGCTCTGTATCGCTTTATCGCTATCCTGCTCTTCTGCTGTATTATGTTCATCCTCAGATGACTCTCCTACGTGGACGGAGGGGTCCTGCCCTGCAGCTGGTTCCTCTGTTTTTCTTTCATCTTCATGGCCAACAGGAACATCCTGCGGCTCACCATTCCCTGCAGTGTCATGGTGGCCACCACACGAGGCAGCAGGGTCTGGACTCTGGGAGGTAAAGCAGTAGAAGTCAACAGGTGGAAGTGGGGCCTGCAAGAAGCTATAGCTTGGGTCTGGAGGTTCTCCACCCGTGTCCTCTCGAAAGGGCCGCTGATGAGGGGGTCCTGTGGCAGGGGTGGTATCATCAGGACTACAATGAGCTCCACCAACTCCAACTACTCCTCCTTTATCACCTTCACGTCGTTCCCAGCTCTCTCCATCCAGAGAACCGTTCAATCGGTCCATGACATCACGAAGGGGTTGGCCAACACTGTCCATAGAGGTGTCAGACATCTCGGGAAGCCTCAGTCCAGCTTCTGGATCTTCATCCTCTCTTTCCTCACTTCGCTTCCTCAAGGATTCCGACACAGGACCGTCTGGTTCCTCCAAAGAACAACAATTGTCCAAATTGAGGTTGTTTTCCACAATGTCCCTTTCAACCACAATCTGAAGGCATTCCTCAGTGTCAAGCCCATCCGGAGAGATTACATTCTGCTCGCTGCTCACAGAATCAGTCGACCCCCTACACCGCCGTTTCTTACCAGTTCTTCGGCGCCTTGCCATCCTGGTGTAGCACAAAGATGTTTTTAATAAAAGTGGCACAGAAACGTTTGAATTTTAACAACCTTAGATCAAAACTTACCTAATGACCTCCAGCTCATTGCTGGTGTTTTCCACATCTTCCCCTGTTGTGGAAAAATGACGGCTAGCCATGTGCACCGGAGTAACATCAGCTGAAGTATTTGAGTCAGAGTCCACATTGAAGGGATTGTGTCGAAATGTAGGGCTTCGTGATAGACCCGTGGTCTTGATGGTGCCTGCAGATCCCCTCACCACAACGCAGTCACTGACAGTTTGAGGATCTGATCCAAAGGATTGAGGCACACTGACTGGATCAGTCAAGTCTCCTTCTGTCAAAAAATGTCAGGGGAAAAACATTTTAAACATACAGGAAAATATATAGGAGGTCCAGCAGATTCAGAGTCCAAAAACATGTTAATGGTTTCAGTGCTAGCAGAATTAAGACCACAGGGAAGATAAACTGTTATGTTACTTTTGCATGGTGCTGCATCCACCCAGCCATTGTGCCAGGTCAAGACAACTGCTGGACCTTTAAAACAGATTCATTTAAAACATTGCTACTTGGTTGTTGTAGCACTACTTCATGATTTTTCGTATTTCACTTAATATATTAAGCTTTGGGGGTTTTTTCGTGGATAAAACAGGCAGCAAACATGCACAACAGCTGTAAAATGGGCACAGGTGCTGAAAGCAGGAAACGCAAGCCAACAGCAGACAGCTATTATTAGACATATCAGGTTTTTATATGATTTAACATTATCTCACATTTAGTCTGAAAAAGACCACAAGTGCATTCAGGCTTAGACAAGAGTAAACGGGAACATTTACACCAGAAACCCACGCATGAACTCCAGATCACAAGCACAACTACATAAATGCATGAAATAAACATGCGTTAAATGAAATGGACATGCGTGATGCTGGTTAGTGAGTTCGGAGGAACGGACGGGGTGGAGAGATTAGATTGGGGAGGAGGGGAAAAAAGCGAGCCCCACCTTCCCAGTCTGCACTCGGCAATGACTGCAACACAGGGAAGATGTCACCAAAATCATAATCTAAAAAAGGAGAAATAAGACTCATCAGTAGGAAGGAAATAATGAAGATGAGACAAAATCAAGATAAAAACAGTGATAAAAAGTGAATGTGAAACTTGAGGTATATGAGGAACCAAGAACAACAACTGAAAAAGACATTGTGACATAGTGGACTGTGGTGGCAATGAATGGAATGAATGGAAAAAATATTACTGTGTAACCACTAATTTCCAAAAATATTTGTTGTGAACTGCAATTCTGGTGCAGTAGAAGTAAATATGCTGGTTTGTAAAATAAATCCAAAAAGCAATAGATAATATCAAAAAGAGACAGAAGATGGGAAGAGTGACAGGTGGAGAGGCAGAGAGAATTAAATCTGAGCAGCTCACCTTCACTAGATGGGGCAATGGCACTGTCGTCCCACTCAAGGTTAGTGGAAGTAAGGGAAGTGAATGAGTGCAGAGACAGACTATCAGAACTTGGCAACCTCTCCTCAAAATCCAACAGATTCTGAGGTTTATAGTATTCTGGCATGTATGGAGCAACATCAAGGTATGGCACATCCTGTCACCAAACACAAAAGAGAAATTACACTATAGAAACATAATACTTTCCCAAAGTATTCCAGTGAATGTACAGCAGGTAAATCAAATACTTTTTTCAAACACAAGTGATAAACATATTCAGATATTCTAGCCTAAAAAGTACATAAACTGTCAATTCTACATGTTATATATCAGGTACTAGGTCTAGGGAGAAAAGCTGATCTCATTCTAGAGCAGACAAATCAATGCACGGTCATACCAGTTCGAGGTCAAAACGGATGAATTCCAGTCCAGAGACAAGTGTAAGAAAGAGAGTTAGGTGATCATGACTGCAAACCAATGCATTTCTGTAAAGGAGCAAACACTTTCACTAAATAACATAATAATGAGAAACTTTACCAGATCCATATAAAATGAAAAACAATATTGTTATCGCACTATTAAGTGTTTTAAAGGTGCTGTGTTTAATATTACGAAGGAGCGATTGACAAAAATGCAATATAATATACATAACTATGTCTTCAAAGGTGTATAAAGATCTTACACAATGAAGCGTTATGTTTTTATTATCTTAGAATAAGCTATTTCTATCTGCATACACCGCGGGTCCCCTTACATGGAATTCACCATGTTGTGTCTACAGTATCTCTAAACGGACAAACTGCTCTATTTCGTAAATATGTTATCTATTTCAGCAAAAGCGTGACAACATCTTTGTCCTGGGTCAGCCACCGTAGTGCTTCGAAAAGGAGGGGCAAGCGGTGGGGTGAGCCGTTTGTTGTAATTTGCAGTCTCACTGCTAGATGCCGCTAAAAACTCCACCTTTAAATATGCATATGGCAGATGCTTTTATTTAAAGCAACAGTGCATTTGATGTAAACATTTTACCAGTTCATACATTGCCAGGGAATTAAACCCATGACTTTTGCATTGCTACAGAATCACTCACTTGTAGTAGTATTTTTGGAGCAGTCCTTGATTTTCTTGAAACAGACGGAGGTAGCTTTCTAAAGAACTTTCACTGAGTGCCAAGTAGAGCCAGGCACGACCTGTATAACAACCACATGTTTAGCTTCATGCAACAAAATCCACATATTTGAGGCATAAAATCAAAACAGTTGTAATATTTCAATATATATGCAACGGACAAATATGTTATATTTACTTCACAACAATCAAAATGCACATCAGACATTCACTGTGGGCGGTTAGGGTTTGTCCTTACTTCTGCCTAGATTGGTGGCTATGTGCTGGAGCTCATCAATCTGTCGCACCGCCTCTCGCCGTGTGAAATGTAATACAAGGACCCAGTAACCCGAAGAGATGTCTTGCAGCCTTTAAGACAAAAAAGAAAAACAGCCTGTAATTTTATGTTTCAAATGTTTAAAGTTAAACATGTTTGTGGTGCAGTTTGTCTTACCCATAGAGAAGAGCATGATCCAAGTGCTCACACAACCTCTGAAGAACCCTGTCATGGTTCCTGATGGCTGGCGTTTCGTCTTCACAGGCAGCAAAGTAACTCTGCAACTACAGGTTAACAAAAAAAGGTTAAAAGTTACAGGTTATGATCATTTGAAATTGACTTTTACATGTTCATTCTGCCTGTTAAATTCTTAAAGTGCATGAAGTCTTGACATTCCAACAGTGGAAGAACAATCTGGAAGAACAAGAAATGAATTTGAAAGATTTCACTTTGATGATCCTGTGAAAGTGGAACTTTAAGTTGGGCTAAAGTCCATCACAAACCCATAAGAGCACACTAATGCTAAGCACATGATATAATATCTCAATCAGAAAACTGTGATAGACTTTGCAAAGTGCTGATATTCTTCATTACACAGAGGTGTAACAGTTTGCAGAACAAGAACAAATATAAAACATGCATGCATTCTAAACAACAAAGATATGAATTAAACACAACAAAGGCCACAGAGAGAATGACTTGGGGTTGTCCCATAAAATGGGTAGCGAGCGACCCCTGCTTGCCCCAATAACAGGCTCTTATTTGATAACACCACTTGTATATATTAAAGTATCATCATATTTAGATTATTACCAACCATACGCATATTAAACAGTTTAGTGTTTACTTGACTTGAGCAATGATTTCATCACAGTCATGTCCTTTACTGATAAACACGCGTAATATCTAACGTTACCCTAACAAAATGTACAAAATGTAGACTCTCATAACACAGTTAGACACAATGACTGCAAAGTAACTAACCTGATATTCATTTAACACTATATTGTGAGTAAACACTCAAAGTTTTCTCAAGATGTAAAGGCGTTTGTCTTACAAAGTAGAGGGGAGGCCCGACTGTTTTGATAGCGTAAACAGCAACAACCTCACACAAACGTTCAAATTTTACACTCAAGAAAGCCGAAATAAATTTTCGTTGGATGTGAAGATATTCTTACCTTTTTGACGGAGAGAGAGATATTTTCGAGGATCCTGTCTTTGACTTTGAGTTGATCCATGTCTGGCTCTACTCTCTGCGGATGTCAGCTGATGCGCGCTCCCGATACACGGGCATGTTCACAGTCCGTCATTACAAATACACAACGCTGACACAGATGATTTAAATGATCTGAAACAAGTTTACTTTAATGGCAAAATATAATATAAGTGTTTAAAATGGAATGGAATTGTTTTGTTTCTAGGGCAAAAGGATTTAATATAAAATGGTTAGCTTGAGCGGCTAACTGTTTAATTTGCTAATAAAAATTAACGCCACAACGCCACATGGGTTTCAACGTTACGTAATAACTCCTTTTTTAACAGCACAAAAAAGCCCATTTCTGCATTTCTGTGCTGAAAGTGTAAACCTAACACTGGTTATTACATGATCAACGGCATGCTGCAGTTACTCAATAACACGCGTAGAGACTCATAACATGTTCTTAAATCCTATTTAGTCTTACTTTTATTAAGAAGTCAATCATCTGAAAAAAGAGACAAAGAACAAACAAATCGTTTGTCGAACTTTAAATTTAGACATGTAGGGTGACGTTTAAATAATAGAACTAGTAGTAAGTTTTTGACTATTTACAAACATTTTTCTTTATACTTTATTTGATACGAGTGTACAACTATATCATTATTTACCATGTATATATGTTTACTTGTTTGGTTTAATGATGGAATGCGGTGCCATTTCAAAATAAAAGTCCTTTCTGCGTTTCTATGTAAACGTATCTCTTAAATATCTCTTTATATATATAAAATATCAGTCATTCTAAATATAAGACGACAGAAAATGTATACTGTTGAATGCAAACTGTCAGTCCTTTTGTCAGCGATTTATTGTGTAAAATTAATCTAAATCACTATTGTTCGGTTTACAATGACCAACAAAGACAACAAACATTCATTCAGTGGTGGAATGTCAAAACTTTACTGACTTCAGATGTTTAACCAAATTTTAACATCTATTCCTCATTCATGTACAAATGGCAGACTTCCAAACAATAATCTTTTCATAGCAAGAGCTCAAGACATCAGTGCATGTTGTATTATAACATCCATTAAAAAACCCAATTCAGTATTTTTTTGTACAAATAAAAATGATGTGCCCCTCTAAATTAATTTTAACAACCAAATGGCTAAATCAGTTCACAGAAAACAAAAACATTTTCTTTGTAGATTACCCTTAAGAAAAGGTGGGGGGAACAAACTAAACCATATGATTTATTTTTTTACAAATGCTGCTTAAACTGTAGTGGCACACCATTCAACTCAAGAGTCCACATCCTGAAGTGTGCTAGAGGTTTAAAGCTTCTATTATCTCTCATTTCCTTTGACTCCTCTTCACTTTTAATCCGACTTCTCTTTTTCTTTCATGTGCAGAAAGACGACACTGAAGACAAAGAGTCCTGCCATCATAGAAAAGGCACTGGCATAATATGGAAAGGCTGAGGGAATGAAGCGCTCATACTGGGTATGCTGCAATGGCCGGACAGAAACCTGTTGAAAAACAAAATAATTTATATATTTTTCTCTTCCCAAATCTTGTATATTTACATTTTCTTTAAAGCACTTCTACAGAAATATGCAAAGAAAGTTCCTAAACACAAGAGAAAACCTATAACTGATGAAAATTTTAAAATAAAACCCTCACCTGGGTTGAGGAGTACAGGTGTGTGTAACCAAGTCTGTTGTAGTCAACTTTAAACTGAAATACTCCATAGACATCTGGCAGCTTGAATTGTACACTGTATTTTCCACCTTAACAAAAAGCAGACACATGTTAATAATGGTCTAAATTATTGCAACTCCTGCCATTTATAACTTAAGGCAGAACTACAGTATACATACCCTTCTTCTTGAGGTATGTTCTAACAAATGGATCAATTCTGACAAATTCCAGCTGAATATCATCTCCGTCAAAGGGCACCCACTTGCCACCAGAGAGCATCTCAATCACAATGCTGTATTCCTGTTTGAACAAATCAGATAGTAAGACATGTATACAGTATATACTAAGACTTAAACCATTTTTCAGACTTACATTACATAGTAAGGGACACTTTGAAGAAAGCTAAACCACTTGGACTACAACTATGAGTGATATAAAACTATGACTTAACAGCTGATTAGTGAGATATATTCACCAAATATATAGTGGCTGTTCATCAGGCAAAAATTTAAATACGCCCAATTTGTGTATCAAATGTATTATACAGCCTACTATAACATCTGAGTAATCGGCTTTACCAAAAGCAATATGTCATATCTCACCACAAGATCAGTGATGGTGTAGGCAGCAGGGGGTGTGCTCTCTCCAACTGGATGATGAGTAACAGCCCCAACCCGGAGTACACCCGCCTCTTTAAACACCCAACGGGACAGGGCCTCAGCCAGCTCCTGGTTACCAGTCTTTTCATATCTGTGAGAAAATGATGACAAATTAAGTCACTGTGTTGAAAAATATTTATTTGTATGATGCATGATATGGTCATGCATCATACAAATAAATATTTTTCAACACAGTGACATAATTTCTCATATCTTAGAATACCTCCACAATTTATTTAACATGTGTATATACAATAATAACAGTTCAGACCTTTTTGAGCCAGGAGCAGCCTTCTGCACTGGGGAGTTGAAGAAAGCATCACTAAAGAAGTGCAATGACCCACTGAAAACCACACGTGCGTTGTTTCTCGCCTGGAGACCAGCTATCAGAAGGGTGTTCTTACCAACTGCATGAGGATACTGGGAAACAAGGAAGAGCGATTTGTTAGTGTTAGCAAGTAACCAGGACTATAATACCACAAAGTGTCAAAAATACCCCAGATATTTACAATAAAAAGAGCCACCCATCTTATCTAAAAAATATAAACAATTTTAAATTTGTAGGCAAACATTGCCCCCTAATAAAACTGTTAATTCCTGTCAATGTAATAAAACAAAATTAAAACAAATTTAAATACACTCAAATCAACACACGTGTTTTATACCTGGGTGATAGCACGATCAGGAAAGTAGGAGTAAGATGTGGAGGAGCCTGTCAGAATGTCCAGCACCAGAGAATTATCTGGGTCAGCCACCATACTGAGAAAGAGAAGCACTTGAAACTTGTTGATCTTGAACAGCAGTGTTTTAAATAAACTGACTCATGGCCATGGGATACAATAAATAACACTTACCCGACACCCTTGAACAGGACTGGCTTATCGGTGGGCTTGCCAACTATAGTTGGGGCTTTAAGAAGATTCTCGGGATCAGCAACAATCAGCGTGCGCTTTAAAAAAGGAAAGGAACTTAAATGTAACCATACTGCAAAAAAATATTTGGAATGTATTTTTCCTTCAACTTCCTTTAAATCACCTCTCCAGGGTCAGAAACATCATAGTTATGGTGGTCAATGACAGAAGTTTTCTCCTCATCAAATTCAATACCACACTCACTTCCTAGTTCTCTCAGAGGGTCACCTGGAAAAGGCGATGTTAAGGCGATACTAGCATTACAACCTACAAGCAAATGCATAAACATACATTCTTGTGTAACCATTACAACTGAAAGCTCACCAATATCAGAGCTGGCAGCAACAAGAACATTTCCTCCACCATCTATGAATGCAGTAATGGTCTCGACATTGATGTTTCCCCCGAAATCTGTTGCATTTTAATTAAATAAATTGTTATATTCAAGTATATATACATATACGTTAAAATGAATTAAGTGGTATGTTTAGTGTGATTGTCTCACCTTCCACAGATGGAGAAAAGATGATGAGATGGTCGTAGAGGAACTGGCCATACTTGATCAGAGAGAGACTAGGATCATCAGCAGTCTTGAATGTAAGGTCGAACCCACGATCTGAGGAAAAATTACGTAGTCATTGTTAAAATTACATACCAAACGCAATATTTTAAACCTGCACGTACCGGCTACATGAATGTTGATACTAGGAAGGAAGCAACACTCCTACTATAATGGACATATATAAACGTAAACTATACAAACGTACTATAGCTACTTCTCAGGTATTAATGTACGTATATACGTATTTGAAATGCTTTCATAAATCAAATGCAGCCCTTAGTAATGCAGTCGTATTATAAGATGTACAGCTCACCTGCTAGACTGCGGAAGAAGATTGAATGAGTGTCTCTGATGTTGGGGTTGTCAAGCAAAACGAGAGTATGTCCGTCTCCTAAAACGGCCTGCAGCATCAAAGCCGCGGATAAAATAAAAAGAGTGCTCTTGGAGAATGAACCAGACAATGTAGGGACCATCCCTGCAGTTCGTCTTTTGCAGATTATTGTTGCTACAGTTGCGGTGTCCCTCATTGACAAGCAACCCGTCGCCATTTTCCTCCTTTGGACAACGTCAGCGCTACCGCGGCGTGAACTCTGACCCAGAGCTGCAGCCAATAGCGTGCTGCCTCATGGAACCTCATGAATATTACACAGGCGTGTTCAACCTCATGCGATGCTGCGCAGTCTGATCGAAGAATGACAAAGTATTTATAATCTGTGGTTTCGCAAAGCTCTCGCGATACTTTTATGTCATATTCCGATTGGTCTGCTCATTGCCGTATATAGCCAATGACTCCACTAACTAATAAAACAAACTTTAATATTTTTTTAATCGTCAACACATAATGTATGTTTAGCAGGATATCAAATAAATATTACGTATGAGTTGATATGTAAAAATTCTAAAAAAAAAAAGAAAAGAAAGAAAGCACTATAAAAATAAAAAAAAGACAAATCAAGATGAATCAGTATCACAGACAAATAGACTTTTGAAGAAAATACTGAGGATTATTTGTCTTAGTAAACATATGTATAGTGTTTTCTATTCGTTTTATTCGTTTATTTTTTTAACCAGCAGGGGTCAGTGCAAAACAATTTCCTTCTGTTTCCATATAAATTAAATTGATTTATCTATCATCATAATCCATACTTGTTTTTCTATTTAGAGTTACCACATTATTTCTCTGCATGAAATAATCAAAACCTGTTTTAAATAAATCTTTTAAGTGTGTCCTTCAATTACAGCAATTGAACCATCATTTTCAAACAACAAAGCAAACCCTCAGTGCCTGTTAATGTCAACTAGTTTACAACAAAAAGTTTTGTTCAGTGTTTTAAGAGGTGCTGTTTGAAAACTGATTGGATTCTTATAGTTCTTTCCAAAGTCCAGCTGCATTTTCACAAACAGCTTTTACAAACATGAAATTCTGGTAAACAACCACTAGTCTTGTTTTCCTGGCAATGTACAGCATAGAATGCTGTTTTTTCCAGCTGAAATCATAACTCAGTTTTCATCCAAAATATAGGAGTTTATTAACAAAGAATTTAACTACAGGCATTGGTTGATGTTGAGTGTTGATACCTAGTGAAATTATTGATGTTATTGTTTCCAACTGTGGTGCAACATCTCTTTTAGTTGAATAAATTCTGTTTACAAAGCAGACTATATAACGGTATGAATAAACATCTACAACATCAGTATATACATATATATAAAAGATGACCAAGATGATCTCGACATAAAACAATTCATTTGCAACAATACAACGCATTTAGAGATATTAGATCTTATTCACTAAACAGAGGCATAAAATAACTTCTATGTGAACCATATGTACAATCATTCTGTGCATGCAAACTTTCACATTGACCTTAATGGATCTATAAACAATTTACATTGCTCATATTTACGAAATAAGACCTACTGATCAAAATTATGCATTATGAATATGATCCATAACACATTTATTTTTGACAAAATCAGCAATTTTGTTATTGAAGCTTTTATCCCATTTGCAAAAATGCTGAAACTTCGAAGATTAAAGTAAATCAATAAATAAAGTTTACAAGCCAATTTTCTTAGAACTGAAAGCTGTTGGTCAGTCATATGTTTAAGTTGACTTGGGTGACATGATCTAAATACAAGATATGGCAGAGTAACACAGACAGAAGTCTTTAGAACAGAATAAAAAATGTTAACATACATAAAGTATTGGTTTGTTTTAATCATATTTAAATACATTATGTTTTTTAAACAATCAATACATTGCTTTATTCTTCTGCACACGTTGCTGTAGGATGAGCGATTTTCAGACATCAATCTACTGTACAGCTACTGTATGATCTTACAATCTATTATAATGTTGTTTAATAACCATCCCTCTGAGGGAGATCATGGCATTGTATTAATTGTATTTGTGACCATTTAAACTCCATGTGGATTCTTTTGACTCACTGAGCATCAGTAACTTCTTACTGTTCTTGGTTTTCAGAGTCCACCTTCCCAGACCCTTCTTCTGTCTTCACTTGTGTGCTGGTCTCCACATCTGCCTCCTCAGGCTCAGGTTCAGGCTGGACTATAGCTGCCTCACCCTCCTCCACCCGGGTCCGAAACAAGAGCTCTCCTTCTTGGATAACCTGCTCAGTGGTTTGCCATGTGCCATCTCCAGCATATTGCTGGTAGAAGTCAGAGTCCGCCTGAAACATGACCAGGGCCTGGGCAGTGTGAATGCGCACATGCTGGGCAAGAGAGTTGGCGTCTAAGAACTTCTCACCGCAAGAGTCACATGCATACAAGATCTGGGTATTTGGATCTGCAGGAAGAAAATAGCACTTAACACAACTGTATCACATTTATAAATATCAAAATGCAAAATCTGCTAGTTTAGTTTTTTTTGCCTCACCTGCCTCCTGCACTTTCTCCACCGCCTTTGTAATCTCCGCTTTCAGCGCCTCGGTTTCATCTGCAGATACAGATGTTGCCACTGGCACCACTAGGATTCAAACACAAAAAAGGCAGGTGACCACCAAATCACGACCATCTCATCTCATTTCTCTTTAGTTCTTTACAATTTACAATCTCTCATGAATCACTTTATCAAATTCTCCCATAACCCTACCCATTATGCTTCCTCACCTGTGAGCTGTGCTACGGCACTGCCAGCCAGAGCTTCTGTGGCCAGAGTCATGATGTCATCGGTGGTCACGGTCACAATGTTGACTTCATTATTTTCGAGGTCTGATTCCGTGGTGGATTCAGGGAGGAGTTTCTCTTCCCCGTCATCCTCAGACAACACCAGTCTCTTCATGCCCGCCTTCCCCTGGTGCACCGTCTTCACATGGGAACGGAGATTATCCACGCGGTTGAACCCTCGCCCGCATTTATCGCAAAGGAAAGGTTTCTCCCCTGTGGTCAGGAAGTCATTATTAGCACAGGACCAATAAATAGATGATACAAATCTAAAAAATGCAAGATATCTTACCTGTGTGAATAATGATATGCTTCGAGAGATCTCCCACATTGACAAAAGCTTTGTTGCAGGTCTGGCATACGTGTGGTCGGATGTTGTCATGGTGACGGATGTGATTGGCCAGCTGGCTGGACTGGACGAACCTTTGAAGTGTGATATTTATCATAATCATCCTTTTGTAGTATTGTTTCATTGAGAATGAGTACATTATTATGGAATTATCTCAGTTACCTTTTGCCACAGCGGTCACAGACATATGGTTTCTCTCCAGTATGTTGACGTACATGAGCAATGAGCGAACTGGCCTGTGTGAAGCCTTTTCCGCAAATCAAACACAAGCAAGGCTTTTCACCTAAACAGGAAGATACAGTCAGTAAGAACAAAGCAACTCCACGTGTGAATTATAAGATGAGAAACAGCTTGTACCTGTGTGGATTCGCACGTGTCTCTGTAAGGCGCCGGGGTCAGCGAACGCTCTCTGGCAATGCATACAGACAAACGGCTTTTCACCACTGTGCACACGCAGATGTCTTTTTAGGTTGCCTGCGAACGATTGAGCCAAATATTACGATTCTGTCACACATGTATATATAGTGTTGCACAAGTGCCACATCTCAATTTAAGTGTTAAAACTTACCTGAGGTGGTGAACTGCTTCCCACACTCTTTACACTTGAGCGGCCCATCTGCAATGTGAACCTTCAGGTGTGCTTTTAGGTTTCCTAACTGAAAAAGATCAACACAATTTGCGACATATAACTTAAACTGCTTATTCTACCATATTAACAGAAAAAGACAGGTGTGTTCTCTTAGAGACTGTGTGAAGCCAAATTCTGTTTACTTTACATTTACATTTACATTTATGCATTTGGCAGACGCTTTTATCCAAAGCGACTTACATTACATTGTACTATACATTTGTACATTTTGTATAGTAAGCAAGTGGGGGTTAGGTGCCTTGCTCAAGGGCACCTCAGCCGTTACCCGCCAGCCCTGAGAATCGAACCAGCAACCTTCTGGTCATGAGTCCAACTCTCTAACCACTGGGCCACAACTGCCCCACTTTATCATGCTGATCTTATTTTGATCTTAAATTGATCCCTCACCTGGTTGAATTTCTTATCACAGTGTTGACATTTGTGACCCTTGTCTGTGTCGTGGGTCTCAAGATGGCGCATCTTGGCCGTGGGGTCAGAAAACGCCCGCTCACAGTACTCGCAGTGAAAAGGTTTTTCTCCGCTGTGCACCAGCTGGTGGCGCTTCAGGTTCCCAGACGTGGTGAAGAGCTTCCCACAGTCCTCGCAGCTGTACCGTGCCTCGCCTGTGTGCCGCTTCCTGTGCAGGTTCAGTAGACTGATCTGCCGATAGCTTTTTCCACATGTAGAACAGCAATATGGCTTTAGAGGGCTTAAGAAGCAGAGGAAAGCAGAAACGTGAGTGAACAACTGCACATTTTTACCACAAATTCTCATCTTTCATCTGAGCAAGAGTCTGCAGGACTCACCTGTGTGTTTTCTCATGTGCTTTGCAGGCAGCTGGGTCTGAAAATGCTTTGTTGCAGTCTCTGCACCTGAATGGCTTCTCACCGGTATGAATGCGCATGTGACGTTTAAAGTTGCCTGTGTGTGTGAATTTCTTCCCACAGTCCTGCAAGATTAAGATTATTACAATAGATAAAAGAGAATTACGAATGTTTTTTAATAAAATTACATTTTAAGATAGTGTAGAAACAAATGGGCTAAAAAACATTTATGCTTTGATGTATGAAATTAATTTTGCAGACATATAAATTGTGTCTATGTGTGAATTTCTTAATAATAATAGAGTTAAATAATCTAAAAGAAAGTGACAATTGGCAAGCTTACATTGAAATTTCAATTCAAAAAGGCATCTTGGGTAAAAGCATGAAGTTGGCTACATGTTTAATATGCAGAAACTGTGGCTATTTAAAAAAATCTATAAAAGATAGTCTGAATTTGGTTACCAAATTTTGATAATTTCCATACTTTTATCAGCTACTCTATAAAAAGTTGTAAAATTAAGAATAAATAATCAGTAAGTGTGTCCAAACGTTTGACCGATAGCATTTGTATTGTCTAGGACTAACAGAACTAAAGAATCCCTCACCTCACATTTGTGTGTGACAGAGCCATACGCTCTAGACTCAGTGCGCTCAGCCGCAGTTTCTGACTTTGAGTTCTTCCCATCCGAGCCAGATGTTTCTCCATCCTCTGTCTCCATCTCCTCATCTTCTTCCTCCTCGACCTCTTCATCCTCACTTTCTTCTTCATCCCTTTCATCATCATCTTCTGCAACATTCTTAACGCTCTCGTCCTTCGACACAATTTCTTCACTTTGATCAACTGTTAAAACATGTTAGCAGTCATGAAACATTAAAGTGTGAGGTAAGACCACTGTTATATAGGGTAGATGTTTACCTTGTGTGGGTGAGTGAACAGTTGCATATTTCGATTTTCTTCTTCTTGTGCTAACATACGACCGTCTAGCTGCTGCCCTCTGGGGTTCTGTAAGAGTAATATACTGTCAGAGAAGTATTAAACGTGAACGTTAGAACAAAAGGAGAATGAGTGCAGAGAGGAAACTGACTGGGAGTGTAGTCTGCATCATTAGGGTCATCTTGATGTTGCGGAATCTCTTTTGTGGCGCTCTCTTCCTCTGTTTCTATCTTGTTCTCAGAGACACCAGCTTTCTTTGGTCTGGTAAGCTTAGATGCTCCACTTCCTTTGCTGGCAGCTTGTGGACTCTTTGTGCTTTGCTTCTCAGCTGGACCACACGAAACCTCCTGGGTTTCTGTTGTCTCTGATTGTGGGGGAGGTTCCTTCACTTCAGGTATGACATTCTGAGCCACTGCATCACTCTCCGGCTCCTCCCGAGAAGACGCATCCTCTGGTTTTATTTCAGATTTCTGCTGTTCTTCCACAGGTTCTGTTATTACTACTACATAGGCACACAAATAAAAAATATCAGCCATTAGATGCATTATTACATTACATTCTTTGTTTTTCACAACATAACCTAAACTGTGCACTAACCAGGCTTGGATGATAAAGGAACAGCCAAGGACTGAAAAGCTGAACAAGCATTGACAATTTCCTGCATTTGAAGGAATGATGCTACAGCAAGGACATCCTCCACGTTCTGAGGGTTCAAGGTCAGCTTTGCTGTATACATGAACTCAAGAACTTGCTCAAGTCCTGTCGAAAAGCATTAAATCCATTACAAGAATGCAAAAAGCAAGATCAAATGCTCTCCATTAGAAAGAAGTCCTACCTGCCGCATTACTGATATCAAGATGAACAACATCATTCTGGTCCAAAAACAGGGTGCGAAAGTAAGCACTGCATGCTGCTAGCACTGCCTTGTGGGCCTTGAAGTCTACTCCATCCACCACAAATGTGCAGTCACAAAGTAGACCCAACTGACGCTGTTCATTGAGCTGTCCAAGGACTTTCCCACTGTGCCAAGGAAAGTCCATAACTGATGGGGTTGATTCTGGGAGAGACTACCCTGATGTATGATTTTAAAAAAATAAAGGTTAAACAATAAAATTTTTTAAGATGCATCGCATTTACTGTATATTTGAGGCTCACAAGCGGCAGTGTCTGTGTTAAGATCACATTAAATCTTGATATCAATTTGCACTGTTGCATTGTATTCTTTTATATACAGTTATGTAATCCTCTCACACTGACTGCCTTCTGGTGCATCAGTCTCGTTATGATTCAATGCATGTGCACTGCCAGACATGGTCACACCAGACTTCAATATTTTCTTCAACAAACAAACATTATCATTATGTAACAGTCAAGTGTATTTCTGCGACACTGATACGATTATCTCGAGGTCGTTCAGGACATTTAGTTCTGCATTCAATATCTATCTCTCCTCTACAGCCAAGTTGAGCTCGTTGATGTCAGCAAGCGACAACAAACGTGTCTAGTATTTTGGCGAGCAACTGCGCCTTTCACCATCATGTGTTTGACGATGTTTCGGATTGATTATGAGTCCTCTCTCTCTTTTCTCTCTGCTCCGGGATTAATTCAGCGTGCCTGGCCCTGCTGGATCAAGATGGCGCTGACAGAGCTGGGCTGAAATCCTGCTTCTTCTTTACTTATTTTCCCCACGCATTCGTTTGAAGACTGTTCTAAAGACCCGTTTTAACAACAACTTAATCGGTCGAGCTGTAATTAAGGTTATTTACCTCATAAAATGGACGGATTTCAAGCTTTCCCGGACTTCAACTGATCCGTCCAATCGAGTGTTTCGGTGATCGATCTCAATGTTCAGTCTCGACGCGCCGCCATCTTCCACTCTCTAATCGATTGATAGTGGCCGACAGAATGGCTGCTGTCAAGAGACAACGGCGCAGGCGCGGACTTTTGATTCTTTTTGGCCACGTGGCGGCGAGCTTGAGCCATCATAAATACAGTGGTTCTTACAGAACTTTGATGAAATATTGGAGTAAGGAAATGTGCTCAAAATATATAGCATTAATATTATATGAATTATGCATTTAAACACGACCTACACGAATACGCAATTGATATTATGCAAATATGCAGGCATTAGCTTGTTGTAGGCTTAGTGCACATTTTTAGTCATTAACTAAATGTCCAGTGAACCATAATGCTATACCTTTAGGGAACATGGACAGGCCTTTGAAATGTTTGTACTAAGAGAATGAATTAGTTAACTCTTACCCCGCCATAGTTCATAAATATATGCAGATTCCTTCTGGAATATTTAATGCAATAAAAAAAACATTTGTCTAATATGTGTATAAGTGTTGCTTGGCATTCATTTGTGCTATAGCAGTGACAGGTTGAAACTTGACATACACAAAAATAGATGATAAGACTGAATGACAGCAGACTCTATTCATAGAACAAGTAATCAAAGTGACATAGAGTACTTGTTATACTTGTCATGATGTCCACTTTACTGGTAGCAGACACAAACCAAACCAATTGACTCACAAGCTCAAAATATATCAATATTCATTGAGACACCGGGATGAATCAGGTGTGCTGGTTTTATTCCGTTTTGTTTCAAGTTAGTGTTTAAAATGACACACAACAACATAGTTTTACATTTGAAAGTCGAATTCTTGAGAATATTTTAGTACAATGCATACGTTCGTTAGCATTTGGGGAAAAGTCATTATCCTATTTGCCACACTTTCCAAAAGTTTGGGAGCACTAGTGAGAATGCTTCAATGTAGCATTTCTTTTTCATTTAAACATTTATTAAATGATCATTTATGTTATGGTCCATGTTCTCCCAGTGCTATAATCATGTTCCAGAATCAATTTCAATTCAAGTAAAGAATGTAGAGGAGTAGTTGAGCAAAGAAATTAATATAAATCTGTCATCATTTACTCAGCCTTATGTTATTCCAAGCCTCTATGGCATTCTTTTTTCTGTGGAACACAAAGGTGGAATGTTAGGCACTGACAGCCTCATTTATTCACTTTTATTGCATATTTTTCCATTCGATAAACACGAATGTTGACTGAGGTTCCATCTTTTGTGTTCCACCAAAGCATGAGTAAACAATGACAACATTTCAATATTTGAATGAATTTTCATTTTAAGTTGGTCAATGTTTAGCTGGGAAATTGAAGTTAACAGTGTATTTGTCTTCAGTGTTTACATACATGCAACATGATTGCAATTAAAGTCATATAGTCTAATAAAAAGAAATCAGAGGAGATCATGGAGGAATGACAAAGCAAGACTAGGTATCTAGTAAGTACAGTTAATAAAACAAGTTATGAGAAAGATCTAAATTTTGATCTCTGTGCGAAATGTTGGTGCATGCTCCAGTTTTGCAGGGTTTCTCTGTGCTTTTATAGTGAGAGTGCCATCAGCCCCTAAACATGACTTCACTGAGGTGGGGTCCACATCTTCTGGCAGCTGGCATTTATGGGTAAACGTGTTCATCACTGTGCCATCGGTTGCAAGCTGTTGAATAAAATGCAGACATAAGGAGATGCATCATACACTCTTGAATATTTAACTGTATTATACAGAGGAAGCACAAAACTGCAATTGTTTACCTTTTCAGCATGAACTTCAATCTGATTGTTAGATGTGGTGACTATCACGTCCTCAGGTGAGAAGTCTTGGACATCAACTGTGAATTGGTATGTGTCTCCCAGTGTCTTGATGTTTCCAGGGGTCCCTGTTCTGTCTAAAAAAACATAAAAATATATAATAATATCTGGTCATATTTGGGACTATAACATGTGGGAAAGATCTACTGATATATCATTAGCAGACACTATGTCTTCAGAGGTGTATAAAGACCTTACATAATGAAGCGTTATGTTTTTATTACCTTAGAATGAGATATTTCCGAAGGTCCCCATACATAGAATTCACCATGTTGTTTCTACAGTGTCCCATAACGGACAAACTGCTCTACAGAACACGTCTCGTAAATAAGTTATCTTCTTCGGCAAAGAAACAAAAACGTGACGACATCTTTGTCATGTGTCAGCCACCGTAGTGCTTCGAAAGGTAGGGGCGAGCAGTGGAGTGAGCCGTTGGTTGCGATTCGCAACCTCACCGCTAGATGCCGCTAAATCACATTGCTCCTTTAAACAAAACGTTTTACAATTGTATAAAGTTAAAATTTTTATAGTCTCTTTCACATTGAAATATAATGTGATGTACAAGTACGACATATGGACAATGATTATTTTAATGGCTTTGTAATTTAAGCATCATAACAAAGTATGTAATTATATTCAAATGGTTCATTTAGACCAGGCCAAATAAATAAACAACACTCAGGTTAATATAATTTGTGACTCTGCTCTCTGTCTATAGAGGTTCCCTGGACTGAAAAGCTTGAATACCCCCTTGCATCTATCTGTGACTGAGCATAACAAACTCAATTGAATTATGAGTGTGTACTCACAACTGTCACTATAGCAAATGGGCATTCCTGTGCATTAATATACCACACCAATGACATGTGAGAATTTGATGAATCTAAGACTACACTTCATATTCATTTATCAATGTCACTGAGCAGCAGACATCTCTTTGAGACTGCGTCACTTGAGTCATTCCCCAACAATGAAGTCAGAGCTTTGGCTCTGGGCCACGATTTCTCACCCTCAGTTTGCCCCTCAGATGCCCTTGTATAGGGGACAGACAATGCTAGTCAGCACATTAAAATAATGTGGTGTATTTAACCGCATACTTTAACACTCGCCTGGACACGGCTGTGTGAAAATACCTCTGCCTTCACATACACAAACTACACAGAAACAGACATAAGCTCAGACCACAACTGTGAAATGTCTCATGCAGTCGTGAAGTTATTAATGAAATTCATATCATAAATAAATCTATCATACATTTGTCAAGGGGCCTGCCAAAACATACAGGCATAAAACGTTTTTTTAAGGAAGTGTTTAAAGAAAAAGGGCTGTGTACTCATACACACTATACTACACAATACTGATACTGCCACTAAGTTTTCAAACTCACTTGGAAATCCCAAAGCATCTTTCGGACACATGAAAGATCCAAAGTCCTCAGCGAAGAGTCCTCGGCTTTTCTCCATGTATGGGTTTGTTGTGGATGAAGAGGAAGTCTGGTAACTGCGCTCCGATCGATAAGCAGAAGAGTTTGTCACGCTCATTAGTGTTTAGAAGATTTTTCTGTCTCAAATCAATATCCAGTCAGAGTTTTAAAGTGATAAGATAAGTCCCAAAGGTTATAAATAAAGTAGTTTAATGCCTGTCCTTATTAAAATCACTGTGTAAAGTTGCTGCTTGGTACCAGACCTGTCTCACAGTTTGTATTGGCTGTGGTCTGTGGGCATTGACTGTCTTTTATATGCTTGGTCTAAGTTGTGAGATTTCTTCTCTGCTGTGAGTGGCTCCATACGTAGATGCACTCACACGTGTGTGTGTGTTAATTGTAGGGCGACAGTGCACTATATTTATCTGGTGAGGGGCTCTGTGGTCGGAAAAGTTTTGGGTGATGAGGGCTTGAGGTTGAGAAAGGGACTCTGACAAAGACTCAAAGATAGGAAAGAGAGGCGAGCAGAGAGCAAGCAGCTGGCATTCCAGACACTCACTTCCTGAAATAGCCATCTATTCCCTTCCTCTCTTTCAATCTGCCTGTTCTCCATCCAGCTTGCCATTCAGAGTAATTTGCTATGAGTTCCAGGTGCGCTTTTATGAAATGTTCTGTGAACAAACAGCCTTTACGTTCCTTGACAGCAAAATGTCAGTCAACTTGAAAATTACGGTGGTGAAAAGATGTTCATCTCTTTATATTATAATCAACAAGGCTGAGAAATGAAAGTTCACATGGTGGGTCTTCTAAAAGATGGAAGGAATGTTTATGAGAGCATGTTGTTGAGGGACAAAGGATGTTAGGAAAATGGATTAGGTGGCATTTGTTTTTGGAGAACGCTGCTAATAATAGAATGTTAGTAAGTCTATTATTTACCAACTCAGTACTCAATACTCAAACTGCATTTGCAAGTAGGTTTCAAAATGATAACATTTCTTCTAAGGTTTTGTTTTCTGTGACAGTTCCGGTGCCGTCTTCTGTGCATAATTCATGAAGCTTCTTCTAGTATCAGTAAAAACTGTGATGTCTTTCACACATTGTTTGAATCTAACCAAGAGTCAACATTAACTCCTACGTGTGTCACTAAAGCAGTTCTTCTGTTTAGATTCTGTTCAAGAGAGAGAGAGAGAGAGAGAGAGAGAGAGAGAGAGAGAGAGAGAGAGAGAGAGAGAGAGAGAGAGAGCTTTTAATCTGTCAGCAGTACTGGCACAGTTTGTCCTCAAGCTTGTGTGAGTTTACTTTATAATGTTCACTTGATATCCTCCCAGGTATTGATCTGGTTTGTGGATGTCATTGGACTTAGGGGACCATTTTGTAACAGCATGAATACACAGACGAGCATGCGGAGGTAAACAATTTGGTCAAAACTTAGTGTTTACTTAGGTGTTTACATTTTGTTTTAACATGGGTTGTCCAATGGGGTATATGCACACGGAACGATGACGTATTTCCGCAAAAATCTCAGCCAGCTCCATTACTTCTGGCGCTCGCAGCATCCATAGAGAACAATGGCATTTTTCACTCAACCGCTTCAAGATGCATGTGGGATTACGGTCAACAACGTGAATCAAATTATTCAAACACTACGTCATACATCAACAACCAAATGAAGAAGTGCTTCAGGCTACCCGTTTCAAGCTACATCCACAAATATAAAAAAAGTAAAACACTTACTCAAGGAATGATCACAGAGGCACATAGCAATGCTCAGCTGTGGTGCTGTTGCTTCGCTGAAATGCCATAATTTTCTTACTAAACACATCGTCATAACTTCGTGAAAAATTCCCTCAGCTCTATGAGAGCGGACGTGGCTTAGCTGGCTGAGATTTTAGCGGAAGTTCGTCATCGCACTTTGCATATACCCCATTAACACCTGCTGGTAGATTTTGTAACTACACCATCTGGCTGAAGTCATTTTTCTCCAATCTGCAATTCGTAACTATTTTACGAGGTGGCTAATTCGGATGAACTCGTACAATGTGAAGAATACAAACGTGTTAGATTATTAAAAAAAACACGGAAGCCCCCTCAGTTTAACAGCAGCTGTGTATTATTATGACAGAATATTTTTACAAGTAAAAAAAAGATGTTTTACGTGTTCCTGCAAATGGGGAGCTGAAAATATAGACTAAAATATGAATTTTCATATTTTTTCTCATCTTCTGTCTTTCACATTACAGCATAAGTTTGTCACTAGTGACGGATTATGGACTGTTTGCATTCTTGTGTCAATCAGCATTCTAATGATAACTCCAGAGTGACAGTGGCATTTATAGCTCAGAAACCATGACAGAAGAACTGAGCACCAATGAGCGAGGGCTGGGGGTTCAAACCACCACATACCCACAATGTTTATTAAAGTTGTCATATAAAACAGTATTTTAACAATATGTACCTTGATTGTTCTTAGTTGATTAGTTAAAGCTAAATTCGACACTGAAAATGTGATTGTACTGTACAGAGATAAAACAAAGAAAGAAATGTGTATTAAGCTGCTTTGCTAATGTTACTCTCAGACAAAATCACAGTCACAAACAATGATGCAACAAACAACTATGAAAAATATAACATATTAGGGAAAAAAACAAATAAATAGCCTATCCATATGACTCTGTCAAAATATATACCTATTTACAAATCTATTGTTTTGTTTGCATCTGTGACTGTCATGGTTCTCTAACACTCATCCCATATCGGAGAAAAAAAACGATGAATATTGACAGGAAAAACAAACACAATATGGAATGACAGAGGGTAACCATTCATCAGTCACAGGGTGAGGCAAGAATTATTATTGTGACATTTCACACATTCCCCCGTATATTGCTACTTCTCTGAGAATAACACATCGAGTCTACCAGGAGGGATAAAAGAATTCAAAACTGATCAGTGCTTGAAATGGATTCAAATAAACAGCAAGATTCACCCTTTGTCACTCAGGTTGTGGTGGGGGTTTTGCAGCAAAATCAATATCATCCATATTTTGTGCTTTCAGATTGAAAAGAAAGATTCCGAAGCTATGGTGCTTTTAAAGCAGTAGAATATGAGCCCTAAGCTAAATTAGTAAACAGATAAATTACATAAGCATTATGTAAGAATTTTAATAGCCTTTGTGTGTCAACGGCAAAAGCTCCTCCACTTTGTTTTTTGTTAAAAGAACCGTTTGATTTTAGAAATTCTGTATTCTGTATTAAACTAATTGAAAATGAATGATTGTGTGTGTGTGTGTGTGTGTGTGTGTGTGTACCTTTGATTGCATTCACCTTGAATGAAGGTTAATGCAACATGAATCAGTGCTCAAATAGAGGAAATGGGGCAATTACATGATGAAATATGCAAGACAACGATTACGGGTCCACTTTTTCCACATTGCTTTTTTTCACTTCGGCCAGGACTCATTATTGCAAGTGAGTGCCATATGCATACAGCACACGAATCTAAAGGTCAGCTGGTTTATATCACTTTCTATGATGACCTTTCTGCCATTGCACCAAAGATCTGCAACAAGTCATTTTATCAGCCATCTAATTAAAAGCTCCAAAAGGCCAAAGGAGCTCTGTCTGACTAACATTAGCAAGATCAAAAGCATTGTAAAAAGAAAACAAATAAGAAAACTTCAATCTCACATTGTTCCAATTCAGTGGACGCCTAGAGGCGAAGCAGTCGAGGACGTGCACCATAAATAAGTTAAAGCTTAATTTTCCATTCATGCTACATAAGGTGACGCCAGGGTGGCGGTGGATTAGGATCTGATACCGACCTCAACGTCTTTCATGTGGAGTGCACACACAGGTGAGTTCTCTTTAAGCTTTATTTTGAGAATTGAGTTTGGATGTGAAATATTCCAGGCCTTTCAGTTCAATTGTCATTTTCTTATTATTTTAAATTGAGCGAGTACATTTACAGGCAATGGATCAAACTTGCGTGGATGTGAAACGTCCTGATACAAATGAAGAACAGTGCACACATCAAGATAAAACAGACGCGGATAACGCTGAGGAAAAGCTAATCGGCTCTAACAAGCAGCCGTGGAAACCATGGAAACATGGCCGGTCACGGATTAGAGGTGAGGTGGAATCATTTCAGTGAAATCAACTCAATGTATTATTATTCCAAACAACTGCTTTAATTTGTGCAGACTGTGTGCTGTGTGTGAAGAAGACGATGGTCTCTTTGGCTAGTATGGAGTGGTATTGTTACGCCCTTTTAGGGATGCTTACGGCTCTAATAAGCTTCTTTATGGACATGACTGTGGCCAAGCTGTTGAACGGTGAGACGCTGCAAAAAGAATTTAGTACAAAATGTACATAATGAAAAAAAGACATAGATGCAGTTAGGATAGTTACCTGTTTGAGCACTGAAGCATGTTAGCAGCTGTGTGGGGCAAGGTCTTTTAAAAACAGACTTGACCTCACTAGCACAAAAAAACAATCTTATGGGTACATTTTTCAAAAATTTAGATTTTTACATAATCTGAAATCTGAATAAATAAGCATTGATGTATGGTTTGTTAGGAAACAACTGTCAAATCAATGAAAAATTGCCTTTAAAGTTATTAATCAGAGGCACAATAGCAGGTCGCTGCTAAGAAGAAACAGAATTGTTTAACGCTCCTATTGGCTTACCACTATAATGATGTTGTGGAGAATAGATGAACCCGAAAGCTGAAATTCTAAGCTTTACATAGATACCAATCTTGAGAGGGTAATTCTCAAAGAGCAAACAGCAACGAGTGAAGTTTGTAGACGTATTTCCGGCCATTTTTGTTAGCGATTTTGCTGCATCCACTCACAGAAATAAAGTTTTGATATATTTACGGTAGGAAATTTACAAAATATCTTCATAGAACATGATCTTTACTTAATATCCTAATGATTTTTAGCATAATTTCTTTTTTTTTTTGACCCATACAGTGTTTTTGTGCTACTTAAGGTTCAGGGTCACATATATAGGCTAACACACAGATGATCCCAAGATCTCTTTATCTCTTATTAGCTCACCAGTGGCTGTACGGTTGTCTCAAGGGTCACCACCTGCTTCAATTCCTCTGCTGGACGCTGTACCCTGCCTGCCTCTGTGCTTTGTCAACCGGATTTTCCCACAGCATCTGCCCATCCTCTGCAGGTCAACCCATCACAGACGTATCTTAAAAATGCAGAATGTTATATTCTGCAGAACACAAAAGAACATATTTTGAAGAATGTTGGTAACCGGACATCGGTGGTACCCATAGGCTTGCATTGGTTCTGTGTCCGAACAATAGAAGTGAATGAGTACAACATTCTTCAAAATAACTGCTTTTGTGTTCTGCAGAAAAAAAGGTTTTTTAGTTTTGAATGACATGATAGCGAGCAGATAACAGAAATTTAGAGCGAATGGCCTATGGAAGGCACATGCCAATGGGACTGACCAACTCTAATCTAAAATCTGAGAAAACACAAACATATTTAAAAGGTGTTTGTTGAATTCGAGTTTGGTCATTCATGTCTCGCTCCCAATCCCTCAGGTTCTGGTGTTCCTGAGGTGAGAGCTATTCTCTTAGGGATGGACATGCCAGATTACCTGTCTCTTTCCAATTTGTTTGCTAAAGTGGTTGGCATGACCTGCACGCTCGCCGCAGGCAGCGCTGTGTTTCTCGGCAAAGTGGTAAGAACCTGTTTTATACGCAAATGAGGGCTGTATGAGCTGAATGCCTAAAATGACATTCTGAATATATTGACCTTTCTCAATAGGGTCCCTTTGTCCATTTATCCACCATGGTGGGTGCGTTCATGAATCGTCTGCATGTTTCCTGTCGTGGGGGAAAGCAGGTACACATAAACCATGCAACAAACTCAAATTTTGTATTATGAGGCCCAGATGGAAATATGATATTAATATTACATTAATTATATAAATTATTATATTACTTATGCTAAAGATTTTTTTGGTCTGTCTGGCAGAACGTATCTAAAGGAGAAATGCTGGTTGTGGCATCAGCAGTGGGTGTGGCAAGCTGTTTTGGGGCTCCAATCAGTGGTCAGCACTATGGAAAAGAATATAATGCATGTCATCATCAGTCCATCTCTGCCTCACTTAAATCTTCTTTTCTCTTAGGTGTTTTGTTCAGTATAGAGGTGATGGGGTCTCATTATTCGGTCAGAGATTACTGTCCCTGCTTCTTTGCAGCAGCTTGTGGAGCAATAACCTTCAGACTGCTTTCTGTGTGTAGCAGAGATCAAGGTGAGAGTGTTTACACTACCTACAGCGCCCCCTGATGGATGGTGGTAGTTTTGACCTCAAAGGGATAGTTCACCCCAAAATATAAATTGTCATCATTTATTCACTCTTATGTTGTTTAAAACCTGTGTATGACTCTTTCTTTTGTGGATTCACAAGAGAAGATATTTTGACAAATGTCTATGTGGTTTTGTATCCATAAAATGGAAGACAGTTGGGTTCAATGTTGTTGTTTTTTTGTTTTATTAGTTTGTGTGTTATTATTTGAACTAAACATTTTAAATGACTTCTAGTGTTATGTAGGAGGCACAAAACGTAAGGAGATATAAGAGACATAATTCAAAACGTCTTGCCCACAGTAACCATCCAGGCCCTGTTTAAAACCAGCTATCCTGCTGAGATGCCTTATCAACCGTTTGAAGTGTTCCTCTTTGCTCTAGTTGGGTAAGATATCAGGTTAACTCACAAGTATTCGACACAATCATTTGACTGTCTATCAATCCCAACAATCACTGACATACAAATCTAAATTTTATGTGCTATTTATGTCCCTGATAAATTGTGTATACTGGGCATGTTGTTTATATCCATAGATGGTTTCAAAGCACAAACATAAACAAACGTTACTGTACATGCACGCTTTTGTGACCCAAACTTAATTTCTGGTACACATCCCCAAAGAATAGAGTCCCTGCAGATTATTTCTGATAACAAGCAAAAGAAATAACAAGTAAATGACATTAGCTAGCAAGTTAAAAAATATGTGTAGTCAGTATTATTTTGGGTTACCAGTAGAAGAACCGTTACTTGACTAAACTTAAATGTGACACGACCTATTCAACAAATTATTTATTTAATACAATTATTATACAATAAAATATTAATATAAATTAGTATAAGTATAAATAATTATTATTAGCCACTAGCCAGGCTGCTGAACAAACACAGACCGCAAGTTAACTTTGGGCCAGGCGTGTGCCGCGTGTGCGTCCGATGAAACCGTCTATAGTAGGTTTGTATAGTTTCTTTGTTTTCTCTGATTCAGGCTGATCTGCGGTTTTATCTGCTGTATTTACTTATACTGTCATCGCTGGGCTCTGCGGTTTGTCAAGACAAACAAACCCATCAGCAGACTTTTGGTAACAGAGTGAGCATCAGAAAGACTTGAAATCATATAATACTAGAAATGTGTTGTTCAGGATAACTGCTGTCCCAATAGTAACCCCACGCTGGCTTATATTTCTATATCTATCTAGAAAGGCTCTTTATTCAGCCATCGTGGCATTTCTCCTCGCCTGCTTCACGTTTTATCACTCGGCAGGACGTTTTTTAGCGTCTGAGGTGAGGACCCATTTCAGGAATGCTGGCAGTAAAATTGAAATGCTTTCTGTACTGTTGTCTTTACCTTAAATGTGACTTTGTTTCCTAATAGCTCACAATGAAGGCGCTGCTTTCTTCCCTGTTAGATGGCACATCATGGTACAACATTTCCAAGAATGCAACAGCGCTGACTGAGCCCCAGAACACGTACTGGCAGGCATGGAACCCACCTGATGGAAGTTACTTCAAAACACTGGGATTGTTTATTCTTACTAAGGTGAAGCATGAACATGAAACTACATTTTTCGGGTTTTTTACACAATCATTCATATTCATAACATTTTTAACAACTTTCCTGTTCCCGGTTAAGGTTGGGCTGTTGGTTGTGGCGTGTACCTTGCCTTTACCTGCTGGCTACTTCATGCCAGTGTTTATTTATGGTAGGTAAAATTAAGTCATTATAATATATAGTTTATATATATATATATATGCAGTGTATATATATATATATATATATATATATATTATTTATAAAGTAAACAGATGTTTCGTCCAGGTGCTGCTGTTGGGCGTTTTGTGGGTGAGGTCTCTGCCTATGTTTTCTCAGCAAAGCTTCTGATAAACCCGGGGGGCTATGCTTTAGCAGGTAAACAAACGTATTAACCTGTCAACTTACTGCTTGAAGATTATCATTAGAAGATAAGGCCTCTTTAAATGCATTGATGGGGCTCTATTCTGGTGTGTTTGTGTAGGAGCAGCAGCTTACTCTGGGGCTGTAACACACACACTCTCTCCTGCCTTATTGGCTATAGAGATGACCGGCCAGTGCACTCATGCGGTCCCTGCCCTGGTTGCCACGTTGATATCCAACGCGGTGGCTCGCGCAAAGCATCGTCCATCTTTCTACGATGGCATATCCCTTATTAAAAAGCTCCCACACTTGCCATCTCTCATCCGGGCTTGTCCAAAGTAAGTTAACTGTTCTCTTGTTGCGTTAAGGCTGAAAATGTAACACCATTTTTCTTGAGCGTTTTTTGGCTAAATTAAGACCTAAAAGATTCTAGGGGAGACATGAAGGCAGTGGTTGTTGGATAGTGTATTGATTTCATCATGATCGCTTCCCCACAGACTGGCCTCGGTTCAGATCAAGCAGTTTGAAATCTCCGCAGAAGTAGTGCTGGAGAGAGCTGAGGGACTGACAAATGTGCAGAAAATCTTAAACATTAACACGGAGGCAGAATTCCCTGTTGTGGACTCTCATGGTGAGTCTGCTGTGTGATTTTTTTTAATGAAGATTTTACCTGCTGGCCACTGTTGCCCTGGTAACATGTTCACTGCCCTCAGACAAAAATGAAAAATTTTATGTCATTATAATGTACAAAAAGCTAAAACATACATAAAATCTGAAACATGTCGGAGCCAGTGGCCAACGGTGCGGTTCATTTCCCGACTCCACCCCCTTCTCTCTCCTAATGCACTTCCTGTCCTCTCTCCCACTGAACTGTGTAAAAAAAATCTGAAACATAATGTTTTATAGCCTATATCTTTTTTTATCATTTTAATAAATACATTTTAAAAAAAAATCTCATAAATAAAAGTAATAAAATAAATTAAATAAACATTATAAAATAAATATTTTAATGAAATAAATGTATATTTAAATTAAAATAAAATAAATTAAAGAAATAATTAAATGAATAAATATACAGGCGCAAACTTTTCATTTCAAACCAGATGTAGGCTATTCCAGATGAATTGTGGTCATTTCAGTCCAGTGTTTGTTGAATTAACTGTCAAACATCAGGAGTGACAAAGTCATCCAACAGCAATGTGAGAGACTGACAAGACACCTGAAACCTAAAAAAATATTTTTTGAACCTTCCCTTAATGTACAAATATTACTTGTTTTATTTGCAGAATTTGAGGTAGGAAAAAATACAGAGCATCTTTTCACCAGGTTTCATTTTCTGCAAATAAATGCAAATAGAAACAATATTATTATTTGAAATTTGGTTAAAAAAAATATTGTTAGTAGTTCACAGAATGAAACAAGAACGTCAATTCAGAAACACTGAAATGATGCTTTGAGAGGGTCTCAACTATTTTCACGGCTGTATATTTTAATAATATTATTTAAAAAAAGAATTCAATAGAAAAGGTGCGTTTAACGTGACTCTTCTGTTAAAGAGGCTGCATTTTTTAATGTTCATAATTATTACCTTCATGCATTGATGACCATTCACAGAACACAACACCGACTGGTTGTCACAACAGGCGGAGTAAACACATGCACTGCGCTATTTTTAAGTATCCACTGGACGTGTCCATATGCATCTCACTCATACTGGGCCATACTTGTTGTTGAGCACTCATCAATTTCATCTCTTCATTTTAATAATAGTTGCACTAGCAGCTCATCTTGGTGCTTGAGAAAGCAGAGCGAGAGCTATTGAAAAGGCCAAATGTCAAATGATTCTGTAATGATGACTGAAGAAACAGTCGAGACGGGACTCTGCAGGCAATGACTCAATACAGTACTGTTGAATGAAATGGGACTTTGGAAGCTTGAGTTTGCAATGTAATCTAGATTGTCTCCTCTTGTCTGCCAGACTCTCTCACTCTCCTGGGCACAGTCAACACATCCCAGCTGCGGGACTTTCTGCATGAGCATAGAGATGAGGTAATTGAACCCATTATTTGCTGAGTCACAACAAGAATTGTGCAAAATTACTAACATTGGTAATAAAGGAATAATGAATAGATTTGAATGAAGAGGTTGGCTTCTCAGTGTCGCTTAATCATTTGTCTTGCAGGGGTTATGTAAACAGTTAGAAGAAGCATGTGCTTTTCAGCCTGTCAGACTACAAGTGACTCCAGAAACCACAGTAAAGCAGGTGCAGTGTGAAAATAAACCTGATTAATACTTAGGCTGGATCACACAATGTTTATGGTTTGTGCAGATGTGTCTCAACATTGGGCATGTTTGTGTATGTTCTTTCAGGCCCATTGTATCATGAACGTGATGGGCGAGAGATGTTTGTTCGTAACGGATTGTGGGCGGCTATGTGGTGTCCTAACACGGAAAGAGGTGATAAAGAGTAGCCAGCTTACAAATATTGTCATTGTCACTGTTTTTCTGAAACGTTGGATGTCTGTTTTTCAGGAAATAGGAAAAGTAGTTTTAAAATCAAATATTTTGTACTTTTCAATACGTCTTATTGGTTGGATATTTGCAAAGCTCAGTGACAAACATAAAGGGTGACTCAAAATAATGATTTATGGAGATACGAGGTTTCAGAACGACAGCAGCGGTATGCATGCATACATATACATTGGTTAAGCTGTATTAATGGACTGTATGAATGCAGCAAAATATTTTTTAAATATTTGATTTTTCTTCCAGATGAAAAAAATAGTCGAAGAGATGGCAAAGGAGGTCTAATGCATGGATGAGACGCACAGATGTTAACTGAGAACAAGCATCGATTTATACTTCCCACTTTAAAGCTCATTATTTTAATCATCCGTAATGTTTCATCTGGTGGGGATTTTACTTGGATTATTATATGGAGATCAAGCATTAATTATTCATTGTAAAATAATGAGAAAGTGATCTTATCAAATGAAGCAAGAGTACAACTGGGAACAACTGGGCTAAATGCACCCAAAGGCAATTGAATCCATTTTCTCCTAAATATTATACAGCAACATCATCACAGCACTTTACTAAACATGTATGTTGCTATTCCTTGCACAATTTTACAAGTCCATATGGTCATTGTGTGCAGTGACAGGAGATACATTTTGAGATATCTTACAGCTTTGGACCCTGTTTGCTTAAAGGGATATTTCACCCAAAAATAAGAATTTGCTGTTTATTTACTCACCCCCAGGCCATCCGTGACGTAGGTGACATTTTGACTCGAGTAGAACAATAAAGAAGATTTTTTTGGTAAATCCGCTGCCCTCTGTGCTTCAAATAATGAGAGTATATGGGGTCCACCTGTCTAAGAGTTCCTAAAGCACATAATTCCAAAAAAGCGGCTCCTGGCGTCATGTTGACGTCTTGTGAAGCGAATCGATCGATATTTTCATAAAACTGAACATCATTTTAAATAATATTAGCCATACTATACAACCTCTGCACACGTCACGATCACAATCTTTTTGTAGTATTTAGTGCGTTTAGCGCCACCTGCAGAAAGGGAGTGTTGAGCGACTCGTTCAACACTCCCCTTTCTGCAGGTGGCGCTAAACGTACCAGAAGCCGGTATGCCATCCGCCACCAAATAGGACAGGTGGACCCCATATACTCCCATTATATGAAGCACAGAGGGCAGCGAATTTACCAAAAAAATCTTCTTTATTGTTCTACTCAAGTCAAAATGTCACCGTCGTCACGGATGGCCTGCGGGTGAATAAATAAACAGCAAATTAGAATTTTTGGGTGAACTATAAAAATTAGAATTCTGTCATCTGAATCTCTTGTCATTTGAAACCTGTATGGTTTTCTTTCTTCTGCAGAACACAAAAGAAAATATTATGAAGAACAACAGCAGTATCCATTGACTTGCATTGTTTAGAGGTCAATGGGTTCCGCCGTTGTTCGGTTTCCAACATTCTTCAAAATATCTTTTGTGTTCTGTGGAAGAAAGAAGTCATACAGGTTTGAAACAGACTTGAAATTACTATAGTAATTATATTATAAATGACACTCAACATCTTTAAAACTGATCCTGTTATCATATATGTCTTGTCTCTAACCTCTCACGACTTGTCAACTATGTGACCAACACCGGAAAAAAGCAGTTCTGAACTGAAGACTTCAGTAATAAAAGACGATTGTTTGATTTCTCAGCCCTTCAAAATCCCTACTTTTTCTCTGTATAATCCTCATTGTTCTGTGTATGCTTCAAACACCCATCGCTCGTTCCCCGGAGGAGGTTTTAGAAGAATTCATTTAAATTCTCAATGTACTTCTCCTTAATATATTTAGTTGAAATTAATTCCTGTTACAAACACCATTTTGATTCTGCTCACCACCCCAGCGCCTCTATCTACACAATTAAATTCTACTCCAAACATCCCCCAGAGCACAGAAGCAGCCACGCACATTATCTGACACCACAATAGGATCACACTGTGTAAACTTCTATTAAAAGACCCTAGAGCATGATAACACTTGACCATTCCACCTCCCAACACTCAGCTATCCTCTTCTCCTTCTGCATCTACTAGAATCCCCCATCTCTCCTTTCTCTCTCTCTTTCTCTTTCTCTCTCTCTTTCTCTTTCTCTCTCTCTCTCTCTCTCTCTCTCTCTCTCTCTCTCTCTCTCTCTCTCTCTTCTCTCTCTCTCTCTCTCTCTCTTTCTCTCTCTCTCTTTCTCTTTCTCTCTCTCTCTCTCTCTCTCTCTCTCTCCGACACTTCTCTTTGTTAGTGGAGTGTGAATAGGGCTAATTACGGAAAGAAGGTAGACGATTGTTATTCCACCTCTCCCGCTTTGTGTCCTACAGTCACATTAATTTTTGCAAGAATTTTCTCAACAAGCAATATCGATTCGAGATCCTTTTTAAGATGAAATCTGAATTTACACATACAAAGGATTTTTCACAAATATGACAGGTTGACACTATCAATAGCACAACATGGAGGCAAGTTCTCAAAGGCAGCCGAGGTAACACTTTCGATTCAGTTCTACATATACATCATGTATGTGGCAAGTGTGACCACATCCCTTTTAAAAGCTGAAGTGTGTAATTATTTATGTTAAAATACTTTCGCCGATCAGACAAAAAGTATAAGTATGCTATTTGAAGGTTGCTTTTGCTAAGAACACTGTGGCTCTGAGGTGCTATAAAACCATTGCGCTGTTTATTTGAGCTTGCCAACAAGCGCAACATTGGCTCAACCAGTTTTTATTTTTATTTGGTAACACTTAAAGCACTGAAATTACACACTTCAGCAAGTATACATCCAATTCGATGTGTTTGACATGTTTTACACTAAACATCTCTATAATAACATTTAGCAAAACCTTTAAAATCTCACAGTCCTAAGTAATAACTGCAGCTTCAAAGGCATAAGTCAGTTTCATCATCCAAAGTCCTTACAAAAGATTTCCGTGCACCCTCATTGAGCTGCTCTTGGGAGAAATAGACCAGCAGAAATGTCTGTGCTGTATCTGGAAGATGAAAGCCTGAAAGCCTGTTTATTTTGGCTCTCTCATCCTCAGTCTATAGCACTAATAGGCATCCTCTTCTCTCTGATGGTCTAGCAGTGCTGAACGGGTGCTGTATGTGTCAAGATGTGGAAATGATGTGACCCTGTTACTTAAAATCCAATCATCATTACTGACAACAGAGAGGGTTTCATCTGCAAAAAGGTCATGTGATATGGAATTAGCATGATCATGTGTACATCGATCCCTGCATTCATTGTTTGAAGACGCTCAGCGGCGGCTATTACGTAGTCTGACGGTAAAGTGATAACCTTGTTAGGCGTAACTTCATACCGTCCCTCTCTCGCATCGCCAAACACAAACAATAGACAGAAACGCTGACCCTTCCTGTCACCAGCGGTCAGTTATAAAAAACCTCATCCTCCGATAGAGAAATGCTGTCCGCGTGTCGCACGCTCCCCTCCGACGGAGAGATTCTGTGCTGTTGTTCAGGATGCTGTTGTGTGTCCATCGGAGAATAGGAACGACTCGGGGAATGGGATTTCGGGGGCTGAGAAGGGGCCAACGAGCTGGTTTCATCATTAGCTTCCATATGCATCCTGTATAAGTGCTGAGGAACACCTAAACTCCCTCCATCCAACAGGAACCGAGAGAGATAAAGGCCCTCGGGGTCTGCGAAAACATCATCAACATCATTATGAGAGCAGGAATTAAAACGACCTCAAGCACAAAGAGCGTCTTTCTCTCGAATGACAACCGAAACGGAATGAAAATCGTATTATAAATGAAGATGTCCATTAAGTGCGAGCTCAATAAAGAGGAATGATGCGCTCGAACTATGAGTCATTTTGTCCCCGACGCATTCTCACAACAGAAACATTTCCTTTTCAGTCATTTATTAATGCACCCGGATGTGAGGCTCATCAATATTAGAGTATAATGTTGTGATTCATTTTGCACCTGGCTCTTCTGCATTAGCCATTTATCATTATTCTGTGCCTATTACTGTAAAGGGCTATCATTCTCTACATAATGAAATAATAGTTTTTACACAGGCAGTGAGATGAATCAAATGGTGCGAATGATATAACTAAGTACTGTGCAATGTTTCTTTAATTCTATATATTAAAATATATCATATCTATATTTCCAAAAAACATGCAAAAAGTATAGACGGTTTCAAAGCATATACATAAAAACATAAACAAACATTACTGCGGATGCACACTTTTGTGGCCCAAACTTAACTTCCGGTACACATCTGCAAAGAATAGAGTTCTGATGACAAGCAAAAGAAATAACAAGTAAATGACATTAGCTAGCAAGTTAAAAGTATGTCTAGTCAGTATTATTTTAGGTTACCAGTAGAAGAATTGTTACTTGGCTAAACTTAAATGCAACAAAGTTTCAAGACCTTTTCAACAAATTGTTTATGTTATAAAATTGATATACAATAAAATTCAACAAATTGTTTATTTAATATAATTTTATACAACAAAATATTAATATTAATATACATTAAATAAAATATAAATAGTTATTCGCCACTAGCCAGATCGAAGTTAACTTCGGGCCAGGCACGTGCGTCCGATGAAACAGTCTATAAACAAATACATTTTCAATGTACTGTATATATATGGCGATATTCTACATCTGTGACAAATTTTTGTGAATAAGTTCATTTTGATATGATTACCTTCCTCGTATTATCTTATGAATTTTCATTCTAGCATTTATGACCAGCAAGCTCAGCAACAACACCTTAAAATCTTGTATATTCCAATATAATGTTCTTCGTCCATTATAATCCTGCTGGTTAAGCCAGTGTTTTTTTCTGGTTTAGAACACCAACCTATTGATTTTATGTTATTGATTGTTTTTGACATAATTTCAAGTCCATCGTGGAATTGGAATGTTGAGTTCATGCTTCTTACCTTGTAATGGGATTGTGCTGCTTGTCAGTTGACTTTCAACATCTTGTGTTGACCAGGCATTCATCGTTGCTTCAGCCAGAGCAAACTGTTCTGCCACACCTGTGAAAAACAATGCAAATCTGTTAGTGGAAAAACGAAGATATAAGACTGGAGTGGTATTTGAGCACCTACCTGCTCACAACAGAAGTCAACCTTTCAGACAGGTAAACTTAGCGTCAATACAACCATATTTTTGTTGTGCAGACAATGCGTTTAGTATCTGTTGTACTTACATTAGTTGCTATAGTGCCCAAAGCGTCAGCTCGATGCCAGGAGTTATACAATAGCTGACTTGGAAAAGGACACATTGGGATTGGGGTTGATGCTTACCTACATCAACAACTTGTTGCATTGAATTGAATATGCAACATTGTGGTGTAAATCCAGTAAAATGTACCATGAATTATTAACCCTACTAGCTCTGTGTTAAATAAGCCTATAAAAGGCGGTTTTACCTGCAGCAAATCGAGCTTCCTTGATTTCATCAGTGAGATGAGAGTAGAGCTGTTCATCCTCCTGCAGCGCCGCTCCAACACCTCCCCAGCCCCCACCATCTCTGCTCCAGCCACACCATCCTCCTCCAGACGCCTCCCCTCCCCAACTCTTCCACTCAATCAGATGGGCGACCCGGCCCTGGGCCATCGCAGTGGGCTTCGTGATGTGGTCCTTAATGGTGGCCAGCAGTCCTAAGGAGATTGGAGCGATTAGCATGGGTGTGAATCAAATGAAATGAGATAAAAACGACTGCTTTAAAGAGAGAGAAATGACATTGTGGATCCTAGATCAATTGGCACGCGTCAAAAGCAAAGAAGATTGGGCGAAAATATAATTTCTTCATACAATCTAAAAAATGCTGGGTTATTTTCAACCTATGGTTGGGTCAAAAAGGGACATTCCCAACCATTGGGTTATATTAAAGTGATAGTTCACCCAAAAATGAAAATTCTGTCATCATTTACTCACCCTCTTGTCATCTTAAACCTGTATGACTTTCTTTGTTCTGCAGAACATAAAAGAAGATATTTGAAAGTTAACTGGCACCCTTTGACATTGGTTGTGTGTCCATACAATAAAAGAGAATGGGTGCCGCTGCTGTTCTCTTACCAACTTTCTTTTAAATATCTCCTTTTGTATTTTGCAGAAGAAAGTCATACAGGTTTGAAATGAGTAAATGATGACACAATTTTCCTATTTGGGTGAAGTTATGGATAAGTTATTCTCAATGCATGGTTGGGTCAAAAAAGGACAAACCCAACAGTTGGGTAAAATTATTACTTATAATAAATACTTCTAACTTATTTCTAATGTGAAAAAAGAGACAAATAACCAATGGATCCTGGATAAATTCCACAAAAATTAGATGTTGAACTTCTCTCCAAATCATTAAAACTATCAAAAGCAAAGAAAGCTTGTGGAAATCAGTATTTCTCTATAGGCACATGAATGCATGTCATTGTTATTATTGAAAGATCCTTCTGACTTATTACTGTTGTGAAAAAGAGAGAAATTACAACACTGGATCCTGAATTAAGTGGCACAAAAGGTAAAAATGTTCACCAGTTGTGACCAGTTTTTTAATTGCCGTTTTAATAGCTTTCCCCCAAGTGCTTAATTTCATCCCAATTTGTTAGATAAAAATGAAGCATTTTGCCAGTAACTCATAATACATATTCATTGGCAGGTGACTGCATTTATAATTCAACCAAATAGATAAAAAGTTACTTAAAAAGCTTCAAAACCCACAACACATTATTAGTCCGAGTAATTAACTTCCTGAAGAGAGTGGATGTGGAGTGGAGCTTAAAAACAGGAGGAAAAGAAAACAGGTGCTTAAAGATGCACTGTACAAGATGTTGATAAATGAGATACTGTATTCAAGCAGAGGGAAATTACATTAGCAGGCTTGCGTAGTGGTCGACTGCACTTCATTCAGATGAATGATAAGAAAAAACCAACAACACATGATGTGTGTAACATGCTCCATGTTCCTCACCCAGCAGGGAAGATGTAGCCAGTTCTCCGATGTCATACCCACTGCTGCTCCTCTTATCTGACAAACCCCCATTGTAGGACTGATGGTTATCCTGAATGAAACGACAAGACAGGAAATGCACGACAGCCTTACGTATTGAAGTCACAGAGACTTCTATATATAAGCCGATTTGTGTCACACTAGAAACTCAAAATAACATAAATGCACCTTAAAAATGGGCTGTCCCTCATTGTAAGAGTGAAGTTCTTCCATGGGATGTTGCTGGCCACCTTGAAGTTCTGTTGATACACATAAACACTGTTGTTATTGTTTTCTTATATTTCTACAATGAAATCTAGAAGTGCAGTGTTTGTTTGCATGTGCTAATGTGCCCTTCTGAGTTCGAACCGGAGTGGACGGATGGGACTCACTCCTGTCGCTCTCGCGTTTCCATAGCAACAAGAGATTGTCTTGACAACACCTCCCTGGGGATCCCCAGTGCACGAGAGCACATTTTCGTCACGGGCCGCATCTCATTGAGGTGAGACCTCAAAGAGGACAGCTAATCTGTGGAGCTTTAGGGCCCCACGTCGTACCGAATGGACATTTTGGTAATAGGTATCAAATGGCAACGCGTGACTTTTACAATGTCACACACGAAAATCATTACAGAAACTTCACGTACGCATTATACACACCCTGCCGTTTAGGACACATTGTTATCTAAGGCATCCCTGAAGCATCTCACCCATGCCCAAAGCACTGATAAACAAACACTGCCCCCGCTCCATGGGATTTACACATCATCCACTTGACTGCAACCCTGTTGCTTGGTATTTCCTGGGAGAACACCTTGAAGATTAAATGTCATCTTCTAAAAAACAGATTGAACTGTCTTGCAGTCTGTATAATAAACCCATCGAATGTATAAAGTGATTGAAATGAGAACAGACAAGTTGTATCTTTCACTTATTTATTTTGGCATGTTCTAGAAAACAAGGAAACTTGTTGGAGCTTCTGAATCAAGAATGTTACTTCAGCATCAATTCCCATTTGATCTAAAGGTGATCCAAGCATTTTTTCCAAAAAATAACACATGCAATAAAATCAGTAGGAGGACATCTGTGACAGCACAATACATAAAAAATATTATACCATTAATGTACTTGCTCTGGTCAGAAAGAAATGTAACACTTTTCCATATCGAACACAATCTGGTACTATTCATACCACACACACAGCTGTATAATCGTTTACATTTTGCATTTATATTATTATTATTATTACATTATTATTATTATTATTACATTATTAATGTAATTATATTATTAATATTATTATTACATTACATTATTATTATTACATATGTAAATAATATATAAAATATCCCGTGTGAACATTATACACAAGCATTATGGAGCTGTTATGAAAATGCTCTGTAACAACAGACAGGTGGAGGGTTGAACAGACTAACAGGTGAGCTGATGGACAGGACGCACAGAGAACAAGACTCGCATAAGATCCAGAGACAGATAAACTCAGAGAGAATTAGGACAAGACTGACCTTGGTGACCTTTGCAGAGGCAGGAGCCCATGTTCAACAGCTTAGCAGTTATCTGTTCACCATGCTGAGTTAAAGTGGGGCGACGGGGGAATATTAACAACAGAGAGAACGAGAGAGAGAGAGGGAGTGTGTGTGTGTCTGAGAGCAGAGAGAGAGCCAACTAGATGATAGAGGTGGAGAAAAGACAGAAGGAAAAAGATTGGTCCAAAAGTAGGATAAAAGGAGCTTTGGTGTCCATCTGTATAGTGAAGCACTGTTTCACAAGTGGGGCTGGAAGTGATGAGAGGAAAGGAGGAGAGAGAGAGAGAGAGAGAGAGAGAGAGAGAGAGAGAGAGAGAGAGAGTGGGGAAAACAGCACGCTGGCTGTCTGCTTAGAGTCCCTCCCCTACAGGTCCTCTCTTCTTCTACTCCCCCTTGTGTTCTCTTTCTGTACCTAAGCACCGCAACTTCAACACCCTTTGAATACTGAAAAAATACCACCTTTCATTGAGGTTAAACGGGTGAAATGAGTGTGTAATCATCCGAAAGTGTCAGAGAACCAGACTGATGACAGAAGGGAGGGAGAGAATAATTGCAACTAAACGTGTGCGGATGGATACGTTCTGGTTGAGTTTTGCAATGCCAATGACATTTTTAGGGCAGCATAAAAATTCCTTGGGGAATAAAAACAGGATTAGCTGTAATAGCTCATATGTAAACATGTTGACTTTAGATTTGTGCTGCCCTCTAGTGGTACTAAGGTAAATGTGCTTTGGCACAGTTAATGTCAAGGATAGACTATTTTATTGAAATGATTGTAGATTGTTTTTAGGTTTCAATTACATACAGTGAATTAAAAATATATTTTATGTATGACAGTTTTGTCAACACAGAGCATCCTAGGAGATAAAGACAAGAATGTTCCTCAAGGGCAAAACAGAAGTGATAGGTGCTAATAAAGAATGATCTGAACATGGAACAAAAGAATTATGCTTTGGAACTGTCAATATTAATAGATGATAAAGTAATTTATTACTTATAATTGATCCGTAAAGAAAAGCTGTAGTAACATGGTTTAAAGGAACAGTTTACCCAAAATGAATATTCTGTCTTTATTTACTCACCCTTAAATTATTCTGAATCTGTATAAATGTCTTTGTTCTGTTGAACACAAAAAAAGGAGAAATTTTGAAGAAACAGTTCTGGGCCACATTTGACTACTATTGTAATTTTTCCTAGTGCATTGATGCAAATATCTTTCTGTGTTCATCAGTACAATCGAATTTGGAAATGAAGACATCATTTTTATTTTGAGGTGAACTGTCCCTTTAAAACCCCAAATCTACTATCCTCTGAATTACGGCATTTTTATCATATTATTTTATATTATTTTAATGTTTTAAGGGGGTGAACATCAGCTCAGATTATTTACAAATTGCAAAGCAAAACAACTTTAACCTGGAACACATGCCGTTCATGAGCAAGCATGTGTTTTAAAACATATACAAGCATTTTAGTAACCTGCATATTGTATAATTTGTATTGTTTCACTGTAACTTTCAGTAGTTTAGTATTGAAGTAAAACTATTGCATAAATATTTCACTTACTGTAACAAAATAAGGAGTTCACACAAGTTTTTTAACATTTCTCTATATATTGTTCGAGAATTAGCTTTTGGTTTTAAGCTTCACGCTCAGAGCGAGCACATACACAGGCACACGTGTCTGAACTTGTGGCTTCAAAACGAAATTCTTTTCACTGTCTCTTGTCAACCTGTAATCCAATAAAAGCAAACATTGTTCACATTGTTTTTACTGACGTCACCCTCAGTCAAGTTCTTGCTCATTGGAAACTTCTGCTCCATTTTAACAGGCCTGCAAGTCGAAAGCAATGATTTTTCCGTAAGGAACAAAGTTGGGCCTTACAGTTCACTTACTCGCGAGAAGCAAATTCTTTAATCCGAGGCAAATTCGAAAATAAGAATAAATGTATTCAGATGAGGCAATAACAATAAATGTGCTGCATTATTTGTGGATATGCAGATATAATTTTCAGTTTGTTTGTTAAACTTCTCTTGCGTACCTCAGTGAGAGTCACGTTGCTTACAAATTCGGTAGTTTTCGAAGTAATTTAGCGGAAGTAATTTGCTTCGGGAAAGCCTGACACCAAGTGGTAAATGGGTGTAATTGCACCCTGCTTGCATATGTTTTAATCTGAGCAAAATGAGATTTGGTTAACTAGTAGAAACTGTAAAATATTTAAAAAAATAGGACACATATGCATTTAACAAGTCTTTTACTATTTATACACCGGATCTATTTCTTAACTTTATCACAGCATGGAAAACTAGCCTAACATATTATTACTGCCTGTTCTAAGAGATCAGAGAAGGGAATACTTTGTGGGAGAGGGATGCTTTACTAAGAGCCATCCCAAATTAAAAGCAATACCTCATGAATGTCCCATCCAGATGGGCGAAGTGAAATTCAAGTGTTCGTTTATAATCACTTGATCCTGGCTTTTGCAATTTTGGTTCTTCAGACATTAAAGGTTCTTTAGGAAACCATTCATCAAAGCATAGTTCTTCTATGGGACCTTTATTTTACGCACACAATTACCATCAACTAAAATATCCCTTAAGTAGTTATATACTTTTATTTTCTGTAAACCAAACAGGCACACTTTTTTTGCAAAAAAAAGTCCAGTTTAATTTGATCAATATTTGTAATATTGACAGCTAAACAGCTGCATTTTGTTGCTGTTGTAAATGTATCATTTTGATTCAAATACGGACCAGGTTTTTGCAAGTATTTGTGACACGTGCATAGTAAAACACAGTGCTCTGCCAAGTTAATAAAACAAAGTAAAAATACTGATATATTACAACAGATTTGTTTTAAAGGAGCAATGGGGAGATTTTAGTGGCGTGGTCATGAACTGCAGCCAACGGCTCACTCCGCTTGCACCTCCTTTTCGGAGCACTACGGTGGCTGACACAGGACAAACATGTCATCACGTTTTCGCTTCTATGCGAAAGGAGATAACATATTTACGAAATGCACTCTGTAGCAGTTTGTCCGTTTAGGGAATAACATGGCGAGTGTGTATGTAGATAGAAATAACTTATAATATAAGATAATAAAAACATAATGCTTCATTATATAAGATCTTTATACACCTCTTAAGACATAGTTATGTATATTATATTGCATTTCTGTCAATTGATCCTCCTCAATATTACACACAGCCCCTTTAAGTACATGAAAAACACTGAACTCACACACACACACAGAGAGGATGAAAGAGATTTAATTTTGTGTCTTTGGATGTTTGTGTGGTGGTTTTAGATTTGCTAATGTGATCTTGCTGATGACACACTGAGATGTGAGTGATGAATTATAATTAAAAGAACAGGGCACAGTGTGTGTGGCTGCATGTAAATGAACATGTGCATGAACATCTAATCCATGCTGCTCAGCTTCATCAGTATAATTGTACATTCTGGTCTCTACATGATCTTCTAAACTACTTCCACCTTCATCTGTGTGCTTTGTTGATTATCCCTCCGAAGGGACAAAAAGAAGCCTGAAAAAATTAAGAATCATACTCAAAAATTACAATTCTGTCAGTAGATACATGGGTGAATTAATTTGAATGTATTCCAGAGATGCTGTGCTTTACACTCGGTTATAAATAAATACAAAATAATAATTGAAGCTGCTGTCTGTTAATTATGATTTGACTGATAAACCCATGCCTCCATTAGGCTTGTTTATTAAATAAAGTCGTGTTGATTCTGATAATACTTTCCTTTGTTATGGATGACTGTTACTAGCAGACATTATCTACAGCCCATGTTTATATTTTAGTGAATAATGTTGTTGGTTCTCTCTTTGCCACAATGTAAATATAATTGTAAGAAAAGATTGTTTCCATTTAAATGCTTTTGTATGCATGCTGTTTCAAAAGAATTACATGCAGTTTGGTTCTAAATTTTTAACCACTATAGCTGTAAACAACTATGAACATGCTTTACTGAACCAATAAACTACAGATTCCCAAAACACAAAAGAGTTTCTGTGATTAAGATGTTTTGTTCACTTTGGTTCAGGGGAAAAAATCCCTCTTCCTTCCCGTGGGATTTGTCATTCTAATCCCCAGTACCTCACTTTTCCAACATTTGCACAAGCTGAAGCTCCAAGAGAGAAACACTGTGAATTTATTTTGGGTTGCTGACTTTGGAGGTCTTTGGCTTAGCAATCTGCTGCTCTGTGTCTCCGTTCAGTTTATATATCTCTGTTACCATAAATAACTTGACTAAAGCAATAATCCATTTTTTATGAGTGTGTCAGTAGTTATTCCCCAGGAGATGCAGGACTGAATGTTTTTATTACTGGCCTGTAGTCATGTGAAAAACACAAGATTTAAGACAAAATGGAATCAGATGATGTTTTCAATATGTCAAAATATTTATTGCAGTTTGGCTTTTATTACAAATGTAACAAATATATTTTTAAAAGGATTAAGTTAAACTTTACTTTAAAGCCTCTTTTAAAGTTGTGAAATCCCTTTTCACTACAATATCTTCAAAATATTTATGTAAGGTATCATGTACAGTTATCAAGTCATTCTTGAAAAATAAACCCAAAGATCCTGAAGGGGTTTATTTTGTGATGATGACAGACTAACTGTACTTTATCCAGTTAGTACATGACTACTTACCAAGCTAGTAAATAAATAAACTTCATCAGAATAACTAATTATTTGTTGCTTTCAGTTATTTTAAAACCAAAATAACAATTTGAATTTAATTAAAAAATATAAACAGTTATAATATATTTGGAATTCATTTTTGAAGTAAAACAAGTAAATAAATAAAGACATGGGCACTGAACCAATGGTCTCCCATGCATAATAATACAATAGCATATAGGGTGATTCAACAAGTAGCATGTTAAAACACGAATAACACATCACTCAAATTCATTAACCATGCAGTGATTATAGAGGATTTTCAGAGCTGTGGTTTTAAAAACACACATTCTTAATAACCACGAACCCATAAATCCTGTGTCATTTGTTGATAGTATATCATTTCCCACATGTCAAAAGTCATTATCAATCATTTATTTATACTAACTAGAAACCTGATCTACTTTTCTTTTCCCATTGTAAAGGCCCATCCCAGCTCCACACCACCAGCTCAGCAGGTTCCCACTACTGTTTACTCCCTCCCACTGTCGTCTGTTCTCACACCTCTTCAGACAAAGCTAATCTTACCAGTCTCACCTGCTGCTGTGGGCAAATCCTCTGTGACCCCCCACTTGTTCCTGTTGAGGAAGGAACCCTCCACATTCTTTGACTGCTTCAAAGAGAACGATGAAAGACAGATTTGGAGATATGAGCCGAATGTGCCAATGTTATTTGTGTTTAGTGTTCTGCTAAAATATTTGTACTGCAGTTAATATTCTAACGTAACACAAGAAAACGTCAAATTAAACAAATTCAGTCAAATGTGCTGAAGCACCAGAACTGAAGCCCACATGAGAATCAGAAAGTGATTTATGGCCAAGTGTGCACATAAAGAGTTTGTGTTCACAGATGCTTCTAATGTACAGAAATATACTAAAATTATACAATAAAATAATAATAACCAAAAAACAACCCTTGCAGTTGTTTGCGCTTAATACAAACCAACAAAGCATTTATCTTATGTAAAATGTGTCATTTCTGAGAAAAGCCAAAAAAAATTAATAGCACATTATTTGGGAATACAGGATTTAAGATGCACATTCAGACATTATTGCATAATAAATTCTGATATATATATATATATATATATATATACAGTATATATTCTGATAATGCACGCTTTTGTGGTCCAAACTTAACTTCCAGTATACATTCACAAAGAGTCCTGCAGATTATTACTGATAACAAGCAAAAGAAATAACAAGTAAATGACATTAGATAGCAAGTTAAAAGTTTGTCTAGTCAGTATTATTTTGGGTTACCAGTAGAAGAACCATTACTTGTCTAAACTTAAATGTGACAAAGTTACACGACCCATTCAACAAATTGTTTATTTAATCAAATTGATATACAATAAAATTCAACAAATTGTTTATTTAATACAATGAATATACATTAAAATTCAACTAATTGTTTATTTAATACAATTATTATACAATAAATCATTAGTGTAAATTAATAAAAATAAGATCAAATATAAATAGTTATATTATTAGCTAGCCAGACCGATAAACAAACACAGACCGGAAGTTAACTTCGGGCCAGGCCCGTGCGTCCAATGAAACCGTCTATATTTTGAAAAAAACATTTATAAATTATTTATTTTGAAATCCTATTACACAGCTTTCTACCAAAGAAAGTAAATAAATATAGATCAAATATTGAGTTTATTATGTGCAAAAAGAAGAAAGATCACAAAGTGCCATGAAAGGTGAAACCAGCAGTTTATGAGAATGGCTCTCAGGAACAACGGCCAAATATATTTAAGCAGAGAATGACCGTTCAAAATCAAAACTCCAGCGAACAGAATAATTTCAAATATCTATTAAGATAGATCGCTTATCTGATAAACTAATAAACTCGAACAAAGAAACAATGTAACTGAGATGATCGTTCTGGGGTGCTTTTTCAACATGTTGTCCTCCATTGTTTCCTTCTCGCAATAATGTGAATATCCAGAGCCCAGCAGCATACATCTGCATGACCCACTGCCTCCATCACGGCATTCAGGCTGAGCTAAAAGGAAATTGCTTTAATCCAAAATTGGGTTGAAGCAATTTCCCCGGCCCCTTGCTTAAGCAGTGCCAGATACAAGGACCACCTCAGCAGCAGCTCATGTAGGGGGACGGATAGCAGGCCTCCGTGTCCTCGGGGCATGCGAACTCTCTTTCCATATGCTGCGTAATTGGTTTAATTACTGTAATTATCTGCTGGGGCTCGCATTGTGCAGACAGGAGCGATTAATGGCTTCAAGAACACATGCAGACAAGAGTGAGGGGGTGAAGGGAAATGCTGAAGAATGCCAGCAGCGAAAGGGTCGATAAAGTTTGAAAGGACTGTCGCGGCCGCTTAGCGACAAGGAAAAACAGAGCTAATTGAAAGAATACTACAGAGAAGCGAAAATACAGCTCGTGTTGTTGAACAAGTAATTATTTGACCTGAAAAACTTACAACAACACTGTGAAACTTCAGGGGAAGCAATCACGGGGATTTGTAACGTTTGCAGCTGTCGTCTTAAAGGCATAGCGTAACTGAACAGCAACATGGAAAGGAAAGGGTTCATGTTTCATTGTCAAGCTGTCCAAATCTGAATGAAACTTAACTAAGGCACATTGATGGATGGGATACAGTCTAGCGAGCGTAATTAACCAAACCACACGGCCTGAATGTTGTAAAAATCAAGATAAGATAAGATAAGATAAGGTACGTTAAAGATAAACATATCAAGGACACGTTCTTCACAAAGCAACATTTGTTTGAGCATTTTTATGTCACCACATTTGGTAGATAAAAGGGTTTCAAAAAAGAGATACAAAAAAGTGAGACTCATTTAGAAATGTTGACTGCTGGTAAAATTCATGTGTTAAAACTTTATATGATAAGCAATCTTGGTACTAAATGTTATGTTCAATGTAGCCTAAACCAGTTAAGAATCTCTGAGTTGCAACCGAAAATAAGACACGAGCCATGAAGACAAACAGAACAATCTGTAGGGAAAGAGAGCAATAAGGAGAAGTGAGGAGAGAGAGTGAAAAACATACAAAAAAGTGAGTGAGGAAGACCAATATAGCCCCAAATTGGAGGATGTGTTTTTTGGTCAGAAACCCATCTCTAAAATTAGCCAGGGATGTAAATTCCATAACGCTTTCTGGCTTTGTGTGTCGAGATGAAAAAGAGGGCGATGGAAAAGACAAGAAATAAAAATAAAAGGGAAAAAAAGTATAACGATGATTTTAACAAAGCGAGCGCTTTAAAGAGCAGGAACATTTCAAAGCCACTCGAAAGGAAAGCTAAAAATGAAAGCCACAGGCCTCACACTGGACATTTGGCCATTAAGGTTAAACTATGTGTATAAACTTAAAAAAAAAACAGCAGCCTGGCCTTCAATGCACTCCTCACCTTTACTGCTGTAGCCTGTAATTTAGGCTTGGAAGAACCACACATGCACCAGGGTCGTACACCATTCAAAACTGCATGGAGAATGTATTTTATATCCAAATTCAAATGCAACATAATAATATTTCTACTTCAGCATTTCATTGTTTTTAATCATTAATTAATTAAAGGGATAATTCACCCAAAAATGGCTGTCATCATTTACTCCAAATCTGTATAAATGTCTTTGTTCTGATGAACACAGAGAAAGATATTTGGAAAAATGCTTGTAACCAAACAGTTCTTGGCCACCATTGACCACCATAGAAGGAAAAATTGCTTTATACATTACTTTGTTCTGTTAAACACAAAAGAAGATATTTGGAAGAATGTAGGACAGCAAACAGTTTTGGGGCACTTTTGACTACCATTGTAATTTGTCCTACTATGGTAGTCAATGGGGTCCAAGAACAAGCATTCTACCAAATATCTTCTTTTGTGTTCAACAGAACAAAGAAATGTATAAAGGTTTGGAACAACTCAAGGGTGAGGAAATGATGACAGAATATTCATTTTTGGTGAACTGTCACTTTAAATCGCATATCATAGGCCAATTATGGGACTTTTGTGGTATTGTTTTGCTTTTTTTATTGATGGTTGTGCTAACCGTTTTGAATGTATGAGACTTTGTTTAGAGAAATATTTCAAATAAGAAAAGGAATCAACACAGCATTGAATAAACGAAATGTTAAATTATGAATTATACCCAACCATGATTCATAGACACACATTGTCTACGCACGTATAAATGTAATGATTTTTAACTATTATTCTATTCCCTAACCCAATACTAACCATCACAGAAAACTTTCTGCATTTTTACATTTTCAAATAAACATAATTTAGTTTGATTTATGAATAAACAATTTGTTGAATGGGTCGTGTAACTTTGTTGCATTTAAGTTTAGTCAAGTAATGGTTCTTCTACTGGTAACCCAAAATAATACTGACTAGACAAACTTTTGACTTGCTAGCTTATTTCATTTACTTGTTATTTCTTTTGCTTGTTATCAGAAATAATCTGCAGGGACTCTATTCTTTGCGGATGTGTATCAGAAGTTATGTTTGGGCCACAAAGCGTGCATGCGCAGTAACGTTTGTTTATGTTTTTGATTTGAACTAGTCATCTGTACACAGCTAGTCATAGAAAGTAAAACCAAACCCTAAAAGAAAAACAAATTACAATTAGATTTTCATAGAAATATTTTTTCACAAATGAGGACCTCAGATCCTAGATGTTTGGATCCAAATTTGTCCCCAACATGTGCACACGCACGCACGCACGCACGCACGCACGCACGCACGCACGCACGCACGCACGCACGCACGCACGCACGCACACACACACACACAAAGGGAAATGTGCTTCCAATTACCCACATTTCGGTACATTTCTGATGTAAACAGTTTTGTTCACTGCTCACATGTTTATGTAAATGTGTCATTTACATACATGACTTCCTTTGACTGCAACACTACTCCGACTTTTTCCCCCTTTGTACCTTTGTAGTCCACCACAGACAAACACATGAGACACATATGTAAATATACAAGAAATTGATGCAGCACTGGAAGTACAAAGCTGCATTGACAAAAAGGGACACGCAGACATAATGGTCATCGGATTAAACGCTGGATGATCTACCTGTATGACGTCCATGATGACATTCATTCTTTTGCCAGCTTTCCCTGTCCGACTATTTTCATATACAAATATTTACATTCCAGCCCTGACATTTCCACCTTATCTAAAGGGTACATTAGTGGTATTGTTACCTGCATCACTCAGCGGCAGCTGATAAATTTAATACTCTGGGCGCCAGGCAAAAGCCGCTCTTAATTTGGGTTCAGTAGAGCGGTGGATGTGTACAAGAGGGGCAGAATTGAGAACAAAGTAAATTATCCTGCAAGGGTCATGAAGTTCATTGGTTTCTGTCATAGTTTACAGATGAACTGCAAGTAATAGCAGCTCATCTGACCAATTAAATACTGCAGTCATGCAAAGTTTCTGGCTTACAAAACAGCATAATGCAATGAAATGAAGCAGTCATTAAAACAGCTTTTCGTGTTCATTTTGCTCTTATGCCTATTTATTGTTGTGGGTGTAGTTATTGAATAAAGAAATGGGACAATGAATTTAAAGCTACAAAGATTTTATTGTGACTGAAAGACAAACTTCAATTACAAATAAATCCCAGTTCAGTGTTGTTAAGACAATAAATAGAAGTAAAAATAAATAAAACTATTAAATAAAGTACAAAACAATTGGCCCAATCAAACTTGTATTTGTGGAAATTGTGTCCATGAATGGGGTCTGTGTGTTCCTACAGAGCTTTTCAATATTTAATATATATATTTGGGGAAAAGTTAGTCAGAGCAGCATAGAGCATAAATCGATAGTCTAAAGCAAGACATTACAAAAAATTCCCTTTTCTCTGGATTATTAATTGCATTTTATTTTGTTCGGATCCCATTTCTTTATATACAGTCATGTCATAATTGTATTTCAACTGTGTTCTTTGAAATATCATTTATAATATGTGAAAACATAAATAAAGTGAGAGATAAGAAAAGATTTATGAAATTCTGCAAACAAACACGAAATATGTCATTTCAAGACATGGAAGAGCCCATCTGCATTTAAGATAATAACAAGGAACTGCAATATCATCCGTTACCATAAGTTAAAGAACATTAGTTGATTCTATCCTCTGTAAATACAAATAACTTGTTTAGAATGAAAACAAAACTTTCATACTCGTATCTAAAAATAAAGGTGCTTAAAAGGTTCTTCACAGCGATGCCATAGAATAACCTTTTTTGGTTCCACAAGTCTAAGGTTCTTTAAAGAACCATCTCTTTCTTACTTTTTTATAATCTGAAGAACCTTTTTTCATCACAAAGAACCTTTTGTGAAACAGAAAGGTTCTTCAGATGTTAAAGGTTCTTTATAGAACCAAAAGATTCTTCTATGGCATCAAAGAACCTTTTGAAGCACCTTTATTTTTAAGAGTGTACATTCCTGTTTTAAACCACATCGAGGTTCTGTAATTTAGAGGAAATAATCGAGAAAGGTCAACGCAGGGTATAACATTTCATCCCGGCATATCTTGAATCAGTTAATCATAAACTGAATCTGCCAAAGATAGTCCACACAATTCACAGCTCCAGGCAACTGTGCTTTAATCTGCTGATACAGAATGAATAACAGACCTTCTTATATCAACCACATATCCCGGTAAGCAAAACTGTTTGTAGATTTCTTCTGATCATTCCCTTATTTTGCTCGGATTGTCGCTCGGCGCAAATATCTCAAATTCAAAGCCGTGCGTTTGTTTGCATCCCACTGCCAAACATATTTTCCTATTTGATTCAGTCCGACGTGACAGCGTTGCGTGCCAAAATGTGACCCGGTATCTTTCTTCTTCAATTTTTTAACCATTTCCATGTTGTCATTTTGCGTGCTCCGTGTCCCGAATACCATCATAACAGCAACCTTCCATAATGATAAGGGGATGAGACAACCCGCATTTAAGTCGCGTCCACGCAGCTGCTGAGATTTCTGATTTAAGTGCTTTTAATTTCATGGTGCTGCGTCTGCTTCTCTCCTCTCGACTGGCTGCTCCATTTCATTTAAACCAGAGACTTGAAACTTGATGGTTCAAAGCACATAGCACTGAGATTGTAATTGTAAAGAAAATGTCATCAGTGTGCCTGACATCAAATCACGGCCAGCGCAAGCCACGATAGAAACCAGAACGCAATCACCTTGATCTCCACTGAACATCACTAAGTCTTAAGTTAAACCCATAACCACCAGCTTTGATTCCACATTTCTGGTAGAGCAAGGCATGTGTTTGGTTTTCCCATTCTCCTTTGACAACTTTAGAGGAAAATGCTGGGTTTGACTCAAAGACTGCATATTCGCATTGGTCATTCTCTGGCAAAACTAAGCATGCATATGAAACTAACCGAAAACTAAAGAAACTACTATACACGTCTCTAAAAAATAAACATATGCATATGGTAAAAATATATCTATATACATGGTTTGATTCAAACATCATAGCTTTTTGATTGTTTTACACGTTCGCGCTTCCCCCCCTCCATTTTTGATAAGTACATCAAGTCTCCACGGCGACGAGAGTCCATCTTGGCTCGAGGGTTACGGGCAGATCGAGGACTGTCCCTGCAGTCCGATCCCAAGGAATCTTAGAGTTTATTCAGTACACAGTCAGGGGTTTTGGTCCCTTTGGAAAGTAAAAAAAAAGTTCACACTGCAAACACACTCAGGGTGCTGGTTTGATCCTTGAGTCCCAAGATGCTGTAGGCAATCCTCTTCAGGTGACCTGGCAAACGGACTCCGATGTTTCGAATATCCCTAAAAAAAGAAAAAATGTGTGATAATGGGAGGGTGTTTGCAAATAAACAATCTTATCTTCCATAAAGTAATTTTGAGGGAGGCGGTCTACGCCAGCAACACACTGCATTTTATCCACGTTCTAATTATAATTTTAATTAGCGCCTTGATGATTTAACAAGGGTTTCCTGCACCCACCGTGAGCGAGAGCCGACGGCCACGGCCAGTGCAGGACTTGTAAATAGTTCTGGTTTTAAAGAGTACTACCAGATGACACCAAATGGAACACTCGCCCATAAAAAAAATGACAAACACATCAAAGACATTTCTGGTCTTCCACACAAGGTTCACCAAGCTTCCAGGCTAAAAACACCCATGGGAGCTGATCCAGAGGTCTAAGGGCTTGAAGCTACAGTTTCCCTCCTCCTCGACGTCGCACACTCGATTCATCTATTCCAACCCCTTCATCAGTCAAGCTTCCTCCTCCGCGAGGCCTAACATTGTTGTCTCTACATCCATTAGTCTCAAAACTTCAGACGGCACGCCCTGAGAGTGCCCACTCCGTCTGATGCAACTTCTGTATGGCACCGTTTTTTTAAAGTATGATCCTGTGTTATTTTAACCTTACTAAAAAAAACAAAGATTTTACAAAATTTTACTGTTTTTTACAGATTTTTGAAATACTGTCAAATTACAAAAAAAGACTGCAAATTTACAGGAGAAATATGAAAACCATTTATACGGTATATTTCTGCCACCCTAGCAGCCGTACATTTTTTACAGTGTTGTGTTTTCTGTAGTTTGCGGAAAGCTTCACAGCTTTTTTGCACTTGTCTAGTAGTGTAGTTAGGTACCTGGTATTATATATTACCTGATAACCCCACCCCTAAATGGCATATAAAAACAAAACAAAATGTGATTGGTTGAATTACAAGACAGTCAGGTGGCGATTCCTTTCTAACCGGGCCAGTTTCAACTGTAAAACAACTACCACTTTTTTACATCAAATAACTGCTGCTCTGGTCAACCATCCCATTTTTCTTTCATCTCGTATTGTTCTGTCTTTTAAGTTTGATGCTGTTGATGTGAGGGGGTGTAGCCGCATAACCTCACAGCCCCAGAAGGCAGAAAGTGGTTCCTGGCTTCAGTGAAACACAGGCTTTGGGAAAAAGAGGCGAAACAGTGGGAGGAAGGGAGCGATGGCTGAACGGGAGAAGAGGAACATGCCTCAATCCACCACATCCAGGCCACTAAAATCTATTCTGTCTATCGTTTCATTTACGTTTGCTTCAACAAATAGCATATTTTTATTGTGTATTTAAGGTTTTAGTATATTAAAATGCTGTTACTATCAAAAGTTGAATTAGAGTAGAAGGTTATATCATTATTACCATTTATGTGGTTTGTTGGTCAGACACAGTAAATTATAAATGGTCCGTGGCTCTGCGAGATTATCCTTGCGGCCCAAGCGCATATTTAAGTCACATTTAATTACGGGATCTTTAAAACAAAAACATGGAAAATATTTGTGTTCGTCAAGAATTATAAGTTGACGATACCATCTTATTGAAATTCAATCGTCCTGACCAATCAGTGTCAGCGTGGGTTAAGGAGAGGATTTTCTTTTATATAATATATATAATATATTTTTGTTTTTGTGTTAATTTACAAGATTAATTAAACATATTTAACACTGTTAAATACTATAATCCTACAAAATATGTCTACAATTCTGTAAATGATCTCTTGTTTATCATAAAACGGTTGAGACAGGTTTTATTAAAATATACTTTAAAAATGTAATTAAGTCCTTATGCCAGAATCTACTTATCATTTAAATTACGAATGAAAGGACCACATATTTTGCTTTCTTTAAAAGAGCAAGTGAATGCATTGAAATGTAATTGGTATGACTTATTTAATTACTTCTTTTCTATTGGTTAATCACTTCCAGTAAAGTGCACGTCAAACCCAACATTCCACATATCAGAACAACCGGGATGTGACACATCGAGGAAGAAACAAAACAAGTTGGACTTTCTTCTGATCTTTCTTTGGACGGTCCGTGTGCACTCATCTAATTGTTCACAGCACCTTTCTTTTATACGACGTTCTGAAGAGCCGGACTGAGAGGAGATGTGCATTACTCACTCGCTCTTCATCTGCAGCACCTGCTCCATGCTGACGATTCCCGCTATGCTGAGGTTTTCGCTGTACTGGCTCATCTTGATGGACTCCAGCCACTCGGCCACAGACCTGAAGGGAGAGCCGTCTGAGCCACTGGTGCTGGGAAGCCGGATGGAAACTCTGACAGGGACAGATCACAAATATATTCAGCAAACCACACAGTGAGACTTTATTTTGGCTTTTCCTTGTTGTAATTGTTGGGTGGGACAGAGACGGCTCAGGAGGAAAACCTGTCTGTTCGTTTTTTTTTTATCTGATAAAGGTATGACACTGTTTCTTCTCTTGCACACACACAGTGTGATAAACATCAGAAAATGCCAAACCATTCCAGGCATCTGACTCGTACCTGGTGCATGTCTTAACTTTACCGACGAGTGATTTAGTTTGAAGTACAATTTGACTTATTCACAATTGTGTAAGACATGGTACATGCCTCAACTTATCTCTGCCTCTTTATATGCAGTAAAGCTCCATATAAGCCTTATAAAGGAATAGTTCACCCACCAATAAAAAAAATCAATCTGTCATGTCAAGCACACAAAATCTGTCATTATTTACACCTGTATGACTTTCCCAAAAAATGCAGTAAATATGGTAACATGGTAAATGTTTGGTAAAGAAATGTCTGGCCACATTTCCATATAATGAAATACAGAAAGGTTTATTAATTTTTTCCACTCAACTGTGTTAAAATGATCAGCCTTTAAGAAAACATTTTTGAGTGACCCACTTCTGATCAAGTATTAGCCAAGCTCTCACCGTGGGTCAAAGTCTGCAATGGCCTTCAGGGAATCTGGACTTTTCAAAGTTTTTCCAGTAAACTGACAATGTCACCAAAGCGGGGCCGTTTGGAGCGATCTTGGAGCCAACACTGCAACATCAGTTGATAAACAGCAGAGGGGCAATCCATCGGAGCCGGGAGCCGGAAAGCCTCATTAATGGCCTTCATTACCTACCAGAAAAAAATGTATCCGATTTTACTCAAATTAAGATCTCTCAAGACACAAAGCGTATTCACAAAGATATTGTTTACAGTCAATGTTGGGTGGCCTGACCGTACCTCATGGTTGCTCATGTCCCAGTAAGGTCTCTCCCCAAAGGCCATGACCTCCCACATGACAATGCCAAAACTCCACACATCACTGGCTGACGTGAATTTCCTGTAAGCTATGGCCTCCGGAGCAGTCCAGCGAATAGGAATTTTCCCTCCCTGTTGAAAAACCATACAAACAAGTGTCAGGCAACCCCTTGTAATTTTAGAAAATAACCAGGTTGTAATATTGTTAAAATAAAGACATCTGGGTTAAAGCAGCTTTTAAAAACAGTCAGACCGCACATCTATTGAAGTTCAAGGTGAACTTACACTGGTGGTGTACGTTCCCTCGGGGTCATCCTCTAAAACACGTGACAAACCGAAGTCAGACACTTTGCACTCCAGGTTACTGTTGACCAAGATGTTGCGGGCAGCCAGATCCCTGTGTACATAGCTCATGTCTGAGAGGTATTTCATTCCAGCCGCAATGCCACGGAGCATACCAACCAACTGGAAGGAGGACATCTCGCCATCATGGTCCTGGGAAGAAAGGCAGGGTTTCATTTTAAGTTCTTGGGATAGGAAATGGACATAAGGGCAATGCTACTAAATTATTTCAAATAAATCACTTTAAATTATAAAAATAAATTTGACTAGCGTACCCTCAGGTATTTGTCAAGAGCGCCATTTTCCATATACTCGGTCACAATCATGGCATGTTTGACTGCAAAAGAAAAAAACAGACACAGACCACACGGGTTTAATACACAGAAAGCCAATACATTTCATTACATTTTAATAAAAAAAAATGGATCATGTTTTTACATTATTATATATTATTTATTATAAACTGCAAATGTATTATTCATTCTAAAATGAGATGTAAACTACCACACTTACATTTGGTGACGACCCCCTCCAATCGAATGATGTTTTGATGTGAGAACTGTCCCATAATACTGGCTTCACCAAGAAAGTCCTGCCTCTGCTTCTCTGTGTATCCCGGCTTTAGAGTCTTTATCGCTACTGCAGTCTCCTTCCGACCCGGAGCTTTCATATTTCCCCGATACACCTCACCAAACTCACCTACAACACAAAAACCACCCAAGTGAGAGGCGTACAGGCATCAGATAACAGAAAAGCTTGCCTTATCATATATAAGGGTTATTTAGAATCAGGGCAAATGCTTTTGAAGTGATATTCAGCACCAGAGAAGTTGAGAAACAAGCAGCATGTGGATGGATGACCCATGTGCACCTTGAGCTAAGGCCATGAAGAGGACCGTGAACGGTCAGTAACGGGATTCATGGGAGAGGGTCATTGAGGGCATGAGAAGTTTTGCGTAACAAGCAGACAGAAAGTGGACAAGATTCATGTCCTGTGGGTGGCTTGAGAGACTGATCTTCTCATTTAAAAACTAGGGAGGGTTGACGTTTGAGGTACAGCCTGTAAACACTCAGGGCTTAGACCTAATTTAGCAGTTGTTTGTTTAATTTTAAAGTCATGATTAATTAACTTGGCTTTTTTCAAATAGCAGTGCTTCACGTGGGATATGAAAAACGCTCCAGAGCGGCTTACGAAAACAACACTAATTCAATTTGAGTGACATTGAAAAAAAACACGCTCTCGGGAGGGAAAGAATTGCTACACTGAAAATGTTCCAGCTCAAACATGTAGAGCTCGAATCGAACAATATCTGATTCGTGCCTTGTTTGAGCTGTCACTCCAATGAATTGTAAAAAGGCTGTCACTTGCAATGAACTGTAACTTAACTTCAAATAAATAATGAGTGAAGTGCACCAAGAGGGAAAGAAAAACTCCCTTCCCCCAAAACGGCCCCACAGTGGGTTGTCAAACTGCCACAAAATGTACCAACCAGCTCCGATGACTTTCTGCTTGGTGATATGAGTGGGATGAATCTCGCTGGCGAATTTGAGCACCGCCGTGTTGGGGTCTTCGTAGGTGTGAGGATCAACGTAGGTCTTCAGCGGCTTCAGTTGGTCTGGAGTAAAGAGAATTTAAGGAGAATTTAAGATGAGAGAAGGTTATAAAAGAAGAAAGCAAACCAAATGAAATTCAACCCTGCTAACCTGGGCTGGAGAAATAGGTGTCCTCTGGCCCCTGTCTGGTGTGAGAGTTTCTTCGTCTGTAGAAGAAGAAAAAAACACTCAATGAGAGCTCTATTTTTCAGCAAACCGACATGTTTCTTTTCAGACTGAAAGTGGCTAGTGGTGGATTGGCTCTATTCATTTGTGAAGTGCTTTGAAAAAAAAGCTGTATGTGTTTGCCAAGTGGTGACGGAGGTCTAGGTTATCACAGGGAGCTACGAAGGGTTTGGGTCACCTTTACAGAACTGCTACCCAAAAGAACGGACGGCTCTTATCTTACACAATACGCCTCTCTGATTCATCTCTTCAAAAACATGCCTCTTTCACTTATTGAGCAGTCAGCAAACCAGTCGCATTCAATACAGATTTCTCCTCCAAAACGGTGAGGAGCTGCTCCAAGAGTGCGAGACCAGTGAAAAGGGAACTGAATGGACGTTTAAGAAGGAAGAAAAGAGACAAAGCTTGGGTGTGTGCGCAAAAAGCGCTCGTTCCTAACCGTTTTCGGAGAAGCAGGATCACTACCACGATGAAAAGCATGACGCCTCCCCCAACCGCTGCCCCGAGGATCACTGCAGTGTTTCCCGTTTTTTGAAGGGCTGAAAAAACAACAAAGCATTCAAGCAAATAAGTCACTTCAGAATAAAATAACAAACTCTAGGACAAAAAAAGCACTTAGGTACAATTAATTACAGCTCCACAGAAAACACATTCTGCCATACATTATAACTCTCTTCACAACCTATATAAATGTCAATGGTATGCAGTTTGCTTTGTTTACTTTGTGGGAGTGTTGAAAACTCCTGCTCCATGCTGTAGCTGCCCGGGTTTCCCTCTGGACTGAGAGCTTGGACTTTAACCAAGTAGATGGTGGAGGGAGATAAATTACTGATCTGGACAGAGTTCTTTTCCAACACCAGCACGGTGTAGGTAGTGACCTTTCCTCTGGCTTTCTCCTCATCATTCTCCTGCGGTGATGATAATGAAAAAAACATAATGAAACCGAGAATAACAACGGGCCGATCATAGATCACAACTCGCAGTCATGTATCTGAGATTAAGAGGACACGTTCCCGACCTTCTTGCGATACATCAACTCGTAGCGTGAGGCGACGGGCTTGGCGCGGTGAGAGACGGACCATTGCAGGGAAAGGCTGGTGGGGCCGCTCTCTACCAGGTGCATTGCGGTCACTTTTGGGGGATCTGGAATTAAATGAAAATGTCAACACATTTAAACCTTTTGTAAGAAAGGTTTATGTAATACAGTGTTTGGACATGACTGGCATTCTGAAAGTGATGAAATTGAATCTGTTTGTTCAGACACTGCTGTCAACATCTAGTGGCTATAGAGAAGGAGGGGATGAAAAACTGGAAATGTTGCCTCTGTTGACGTCTATTGTGACGTCTTGCCACGCTTTTAATGATTAAACAACATAAGCGCATTTATCTTTTCACATTCGTGCATATGACGTGTCCAAACACGCTGACTCATTCACTACATAGACAAATAGCTCTCCATGAGGAAAGAATGAGCAAAACATTGTGTATTATTAATGCACAACTCCAGATAAAACTGAACTTTGTATAGGCGTCGCAAAAAAGTCAAAGTGGAATTTAAAATGACATTACATTATAACCAGTTTTCACCACATATAGAAACATAAGATGGTTTATTGCTCAGTTAATATTCCTAAATGTCTTCTAGGTGTTCACCCTTGTTTTTATGTCAATTGAATTGAGTGTGTTGATCAATAAGATCACAAACCTGTATAATGCAATGCGGTGTTGATGTTACTGATGGCTCTTTTACTGCTGAACTGAGACACCCCGCTCCGCGCCTCCACGGTGAACGTGTAGTTCAAATGCGGCTCCAATTCACACACGATCACTTTTGTCTCCTTCAGATCTGTGCCACTCGGGTCAAAACGAACTTTCTCGCCACAGGACTGGCACGCTTTTCCTTCGCAGCGCTCGCAAACCACGGCGTACGTGATGTCGCTGCGTCCGCCGGTGTCTGCGGGAGGTTTCCATGACAACCGAAGCTTGCCTATTGGCATCTGAGCTGTCGTGGCCACCAGACTTTGAGGAGACGAGGGTAAACCTGAGCAGACAAAGAACAGAGGACAAGCCTTTTATTTACCTGTTCACCTGTTCAAAGGAACTCGTGGTTGAGTTAATCCTTAAATAAAAGGGTGACATGGGTAAAGATCTGTAAAGGTAAATAGAAAATGACAGGTGGCTAAACCGGGTCACTACAGGAACAAAGGTAGAATGATGGTTTGACTGGGTCTGTTCTCACCGGAGCAAGCCACTGTCTCAAGGTCCGCAGGTGCCCGGTAAAAACCCTCTTTGCAGGAGCAGCTGATGGCACCGGGGCCTGACGGTTGGGTGTTTTCTGGACAAGGTTTGCAAGCCTCGGTGGACACTGTTGATTTAAAGTAGCCTGGTCGACATTCTGCAAAAAGACCAAAAGTGTTTGGATTAGGATGAGAGGAAACCGTGCTATTAAACTGCTCTCTGCGTATATGTCAAGTGATCATCTATCTATGAACACAGTTAATGAAGCTTCTTTGATGTGGTGTTTTTTCTCAGCTTTTTTTAAGCTCTGTGCAAGAGTGTGCAAAGTTGACAGAGCACGACTAAGCATACTCCTACTTCTCCTGTGTGAACCATCCCCCTCATTCTCTACAAACAGGACCAGTCATCCCACATTCCAGACCAGAACATTCGCTCTCAAAACTCAACGAGAGAAAACAGAACAAAACAAATAAAACCAACACGCAGGATGAATACTGCTTCCAACAAAGAGACCAAATAGTTTTAAGAAAGAGAAACTTTGCATTTACGTTTGATTTGCCACACCTTTTTGACCACTCTATGAATTATTTCCCATGAATTTTAAAATATGTTTATAACTTCATAAGGATTACGTAACAAAGAACAACATCTAGTGGTCAAAATAATCTAAAGCTGAGCATAACTAAGAAAAACATATATCTACCTTTAGACATTTTGAGTTACCTGGAAATCAGGATTTTAAAATTCCTTCAAACTTCCAGGATTTTCATAAATGAACAGATACCTTCATATTTTAAATGACCACAAACAAATATTACACATAATTCTATAACAAATGAACAAAAATGAAAGGCAAAGAGGAGACTTTTGTAAATATACACAAATATAGCAAATCGGACATATACATCTACAAGCAAAAAAGAAAAGAAGTGTTTTCTGAATCTGCCTACAAACATTCCAACATGTCCAGCTCATGTCCTTCCACTGTCAGAGTCATTCACAATCCCTCACCACCCCACACACACACACATGCCATTTCCTGTCAGAGTCTAGCCGTGTATTGTACCAGTTATTTACATTTACAGTAAAGAGCTGAAATCTGCCTCTTAGTTTCACCTGTGGCTTTTATCAGCCAAAGGACAAGCTAAGACACGACAAGGCAGATTATTAGTTGCATTACACAGTGTCTGATGCATGTGAGATATCAGTATTGTGTTCTGAAATATTGCCAGAGGTACAGTCATTGTAATGCTACAGAGATTAAATATGATTAAATGATTCAACATCCAGGGGAATATTTTAGTTCAAGGGGACTAAGAATTTGGATGGAAAAACTTACACCCTATGGTGAGGAAAAACGATAAACGTTAGAACAAGTTTAACAAAAACAGTTCAGTTCAGTTCAGGAACTGACTTCACTTTTCTATGTGACTTGAAATAACAAGTAAATGACATTAGCTAGCAAGTTAAAAGTATGTCTAGCCAGTATTATTTTAGGTTACCAGTGGAAGAACTTTACACCACAAAGTTACATCACCCATTCAACAAATTATTTATTTAATGAAATGAATATACAATAAAATTCAACAAATTGTTTTTTTAATACAATTATTATAAAATAAAATAAGATTAATAAATTAAATAAAGTAAAGATAGTTATATTATTAGCCACTATTCAGACCGGAAGGTAACTTTAGGCCAGGCACGTGCGTCCGATGAAACCGTCTATTGGAAACCGTCTATTGGAAACCAAGGTTTCTCATAACTTTGATCATGTTTCACTATGTTTTATAACAAATTAGATACATTGTTTCATTATAAAATAAGCTTAAAAAGCGTGTTTTTGCTTTAAAACTAATTATCCGACGCAATGACATTCATGCATTTTAAAGTGTAACCGAATCTTCCAAATACTTTTCCGGTACCATCGTATTCCTGTAACACAATAGCCACAAACCAAATCACGGTTTCCATTTTCTAATGGTTTGTTATCTGAAGATTTGCCAAACAGTTATAATTACAGACTGGTGTGCTTCTTTCTTCCTGAATGCTTTGTATCAATTGAGGCCTTGTTTTGGGTTAAGCCACTTGCTCTGTCTCACAGGAAGGGGGTTAACGGGGGTATACATTACCTCTAATATTTGAGAGCGCGCATTCTCTTATTTCAAAAGAAAACTCTCAGCATGAAAAGAATTTAGTGTGGCAGGGAAGATCGAGCTAATGTGTTATTTATTCCTTCTTTCAAGTCGACTCTTCATCGAGTTTCTTTGCCAGCTGTTGTGGAGACTTTACTGCAACTCATTAACACGGCCCGCTGCGGAGGTGGGGACGGTGTGGGAGACAGAGGGACTGAGAGAGAGGGATAACAAGTCCTACTGGGATTTGAAAGGAAAGGGGGAGAATAAAACGAAAAAGAATTGTCCCATTCACGAAGAAGGGGGCCAAACAGCTGCTGCTGTGAAGCCAGTTTCATATGCCTGCCGCCCCCCCATACATGCGCACACTGGTAATCTCTAAATTCTTAAGTCCCCTCGCCTGGCTCATGGCTACGTGTGAGCGTCTGACACAACATTCAGCAGCCCATTCAATCCGGACAACAGGCACGGAAAGCCACCCGGCGCAGCTAGAGAGAAAACACTTGTTTCGAATAGCGTAGATGCCACATGACGCGTTTATACGATGGCTGGCTTCTTAACGGCTGCGGACAAAAACGTGACAGCATTTTTGGAGTGCTGCGTTAATCCTTCTATTCGCAGAAAGTTAACAAAAGAAGCATTCTACAAAAAACGAGATCCGAGAATAAACTTTGAGGGTTTTATATTTTGCTTTGTGCACGCCGAATTAGCACCTCTAGCTGTAGTCTAACTTGGCATTTTTTGTGAACTTTTCACTTTGAGGAATGCGGTTCAGAGCAAGGGGCTTTGTCTTTGCGTTTTGGACACAACAGGAAGCAGGAAGGACGAGGCTGACGCGTTGCTTCCTTCCTAAGTCAGCCAATCAAAGCATGCAGGCAAATGTTGGAAAGTCTCTGCACGGACGACTAGATCTAACCCATTTGCAAAAATCATCCAGGAAGGTCACGGACTAGAAAGGACATACGGCTTTTGAGGAACGCCGATTACATTTGTGTAATCCAAACGTCCCGCAGTGATGAGACCGCGTCTGTTTCGGTCGATTCTCGAGGGCCCCGTCTCGTTATTTGGCACCATGGGCTTAAGCCCTAAGAGGCTCTGAGTGACTGTTTGTTTATTGTGAGAGTATCTGGATCCTGCTCGCCGGTGACCTGCCGGGGTCTGCGAGTTGTGTGGGTTGAGTGGAACATTCGGAGTGAAGACTGATGAGAACGTGACATTAATGGACGGATGGATGGATGGATGGATCGCCCGAGAAGGGGAAGAAGGTTTGAATGAATGAGTGTTTACATGGCGGCAAGACAGCACGAAGCCCTCCAGGACAGGGGGTGTTTCAAATAAGAAAAGGGAAAGAAAAACAAAAGGCCCAGTCATTTAAACCGCGGCGCAGAGGGGCTTACATGTAGCCTTAGGCAGAGTTGAGTTAAAGTGTACTGCCCCACCAGGTGCTGAGGGCCAAGTAAAACAAACACCACAGCAGAGTAAGTGCGGACAGCGGCCAGGGGCCCATTTCAAAGGGGAAAAGGTTAAATTCAGAAGGGGAGCCATTAAAAAAATAAAACATGTGCACGTACGAAAACAGAGATTAAGATAACATGCGGCAAACTTTTCTGGAGTCTGTCATGAGCTACATACGCTGCCAACTCGTCCAAAACGCCTGCGGGGGAATGTCAATAAAATTTCATTTTTGATGCAAATAATGCTATTAAGACAAGCCTTACCACCACGTAATAACTTTTCACAAAGGTTTTACCACCACGCTCTGAATGGTCAGTGGAGTAGGACAGTGCCAGAACTGTGAACGTGTGTGTTTGTATGTTTGGGGGATGTAGTGGTAACATGAGGCCACTGGGGAGAGAATGGTCTCTAGGTGTGGTGAGAGCATTAGTGCAAAGGATTATGAGCCCAATGGAACAGTTGTAAGAGAATTACATCTACGCTTTACAATTCCACTTACTCTTTCATCTTGTCGTTAACAGACACAATAAATGCTCTAATCCCTCTCTTTTCACACATTTCACTCATTCTAAAGGAAAGAGGGCATGAGGAAGAGAAGATGACAGGGCACAAAAGGAGACAAAGGCCCATCCAGAAGATTTGTTAATTAAGAAAAGGGGTTAACTAAGAAACCCCAGGCAACGCTCTGAGATTCTTTGCAACGCAGCAGAGCTGATTTTCATAAAACATCAGCTCATCATCCAAATATTGAAATGACAACACAGATGGAGAGAATCCTGAAGAATTTGAGGGAAAGCAATAAACAAAATTCCTTAATAAATAGGATATGAACAAATGAATGGAGTCTATGATCGGAGATCACAATAAAATCCCTGAGCTGACGGGTTGGAGGGACACAGAGGATTAGCAGGCCTCCGGTTTCCGCTATAGTTGTCCTGTTTCGGGGGACGCGGAGCTGACACGGGGGCAGGAAACTGCTGATCTCACACACCGACCTCACAATACACTCAACAACACTCAGCACATGCACACAAATCTGAAATGAAACTCACGTGAGGGCTTCAACGCATAAAACACTTCAAATAACGTACAAAAAAAACAACAACAAAAAAACATGCTGCGTTCCTTGTCGGAACAGGCACGTGTGTCTGATCAAACCATCTAAAAGCAGAGAAATCTGATGGTGCTTTAATTTAAAGTTATTTATAATATATATAGTTATATATTGGTAATATATTTTCTCACATTACTAAAGTGAAAAAAATCCCATGAGTTCCTTCCTTCTAGTGAGTCATTGTATTAAGGAAGACTTTGACCTTAGACACTGTGATAGCAGTGATTTGCAGCAAGTATAGTTTTATTTCATATTAATTTGTACAAAACCATTATATTGAAATGGAACGAACAATCATAATATACTCACTTTCTCGTGTGATGTTCAAACCTGACACTAAGTTGACAGAGGATTAAACAAGACAAACAAACCCATTTCCATTCAAGCACACATCATTATCTGAACCTGTCCAGGCAGATGACACTGCAATAAAATGAGCCTGCAGTGAATTGTTGTGGTGAACTGTTAGTAAATGAAAATCCTCCCAAAGGTGAAGATCAAGTTTAAAGTAAAGAGGGGAATGAAGCACATTTGCATATTTCAAAGGAATAAAGCACATTTGCAGATTGTACATCACACATTGTTTATGTTGTCAGAACATAGCTGGCAAGGCAGAAGACACTCTACATCAAATAAGCTTCTGTTTTCTTGCTGAACGGTTCCTTTATATAAATTCTATATTTATCTCAACTTTTACTTCCTACTTGTGCTACTTAAGACTCTGTATTCTGCTTTTAGGTGAGAGATCCATTCTAAGCCTGTCATCCAATGGCATGCTGTATTTGAGGACTATGGAGTTTCTCAAGTTTTTTTAAACATACACAATACATATTGGATGTATCTAAGTATATGAGCAAGATTATTTGTAATGTTGTTGCGTGTAAACAAGGGACGGTCTAAAAGCATCTATTTATCTTTGGAGGACAGGCAGAGGGATAAGCAAAGCTGTTTATTTACGAGACACCATTGGAAATTTCCCAAAGGAGTATAAACATTTTTTGCAAGGCCGTGTGAAACGGAATGTTTCAATGCATGTCACTTCCAAGACCTGAAGTCAAGGCCAAATATAACATACTGTCATCAGAACAGTCAATCATAATAAACAATTCGGAAAAAACTCAAGGCATCAGTCAGTCAACAAATAAAAGTGGAACAATATGATATTACATAATATAATACTCTATATTATATTACAAATCTTACTATATTACATATTATATTTGTTACCATTTTATCCAATATATGTTATATAAATTACATTATGAAAGAAAAAAGAAAGAAAGAAAGAAAGAAAGAAAGAAGAGCAATAGTATAAGTTACTTACAGCTCTTGAGACACACACCCAAGTCAATTACTACCCAGCCATTCACTCACCACACACAATACACACACACAGCTCTAACTTGGTCTCCCATAACTCACGTACCAATGATGAAAAAAATGTTGAGGCTACCATAACGTAAAAACGCATTACATTAAAAGATTCAAAACCATCAGACTTCATCAGCATATCAATTCTCCTACAGACCAACAATACCAATTGCTTATGAAATGATGGAGTAGCTCTAGAAACTTTGGAAGGGCTTACTGTTGGTGGCAGGGTGTGAGCATGGATTCCTTGAGCAATCTAAGATAAATCAAGCAGCTTGTCTTTGTGTGGTCAGCTAAGGTATGCGCTCTTTTATTGTGTATGACTGAGTATGGGTGTGTTTTATTAGTAGAAAACCATGTCAGTGTCAACACTGATTAAACTTGAATACAACGGTGTGCACTTCTGTCTGCACGTGCGTATCCCTGATGTCTGACTTTGTATTTTTAAGCAATCCCACTCTAGACAGTTTGCCATCCTCTCCGCGAACGAAGGCTGGACCCCACCCACCCCATTCTGTTCTCCAGTGCCCTGATGTGAGTTTTTCGACAATGATTGCCTTTAATCAACAGTACATCCATCAATCCGAGTCGCCTCTGGCATGAAGCTCTCCCCAGGGAATTCTTGCAGCCTGCAGTAGTTGGGGAGGCTCCTTAATAAACTTAGCAGGAATGCATCAGTTGAGTGAAAGAGGTGGGGGTATGTCTCTCGCCGAACACAGCGCTACATTGTTCTGCTACCTTTACATTCCATTCTGCACCTTTCCACTACAACCTCCTTCCTCTCCAAAGTCCAACACTTTATCTCCCTTCTAGGTTTTCAACACACACACACCTGTTCCTACAATTCTGAGTCTATAAATCAAGGAATGTTTGCTAAGGAAACAATGCACATGTAAGACAGCAAACTCAAACTGCTAAATCAAAATCGAATGCAAAAACAACATTTAGCATTTACCCTCATTTTATGTTCATTGAACTGTATTTGTCCTGTCACCGCATGTGGTGGGGGTAAGTTATGTTAAAGTGTTTAAAATGGAACGATTGTAAACACGTCCCGGCATGTCTGTGCGCTCGTGTGCATTTCAGCAGCCACAAAACACTTAAGGACTGTCACACTGCTATTTCTCCGTGGTGTGACGAATACAGAAGAAAAAAAACAGGTGAAATGATACACGATAGGCCCAACCGGGAGAAATTGTTACAACCTTGAAGCAAGTTTTGAAACAGTGATCGAAAACGTTCTGCCTGAAGCACAATTGTTTGCAACAGCCGCTGACTTCTGAACTTGTCTTTAAAGAACGCTGGGGGTTGTGGGAGTCAAACCCAAAGCGCAGAAGAGCAAACAGGTTTTTAAATGAGCAGCAGGAACAAAATGGCTGTGAGATGTGAAAAAGTAAAACATATGTGAAATGTGAGAAACTGGATGGCGAAACCATCAAACCAACTCCAAAAACAAAATAAATGTGTTTTTTGTGTACTTCATGGTTTATATACAAGAAAACATTAAACTCTCATGTGGCATTATCGTATGCTCATACATCCAAAACCCTCTTGGTCTTATAGCCAAGAAATAATATGGCAACATGTGGTGAAATTTGTCCATCTTTATCATTCAATACAAACCATTAATTCTTTTAAAAAAATAGTACTTTACATAACAATATAAGCTTCTACAAATGGAATGATAATCACAATCCATGTGAAAGTCTAGTCGATATTCAAATGCTCGACCAAAACCAGTCCTTAAGTAAAATCATGTGTCACAATAGGCTACAGTGAAAACAAACAAAATGAATCAGATTCTCATATCTTACCTTGGCATGCGTCCTTCACGGCCTCGAACCCGGGTGTGCATTGGCACTGGCTCATGGGTACCACCCACTCCCCATCGGCGGTGCAGTAAATGCGAGGTTGGTCCTCACTTACAGCATTTTCGACACAACTTCCAGCCACTTCCCGCAAGGCCTGGTTTTCTCCCCCTGCCACTGTCTCAGGGAACGCTGCCAAGCTCTTCACTGTTGCTGGACATGTTTTATAGTAAACCCTGACAGAGTAGATGGCCACACAGGCCCCAATGTCTTGAAAGGCCAGGTAAAAGCCCTTCCGAGAAAGACTATCCACTATTTTTGTCTCAACGTTCATCTTCATCTCCCCAAGGCTGGATATTTCATCAGGAGCGATGGTGGCCACTTTCCGGAACTGGCCTTTTCGGAATGCAGTGCCAATGTCTGCGTCAGATTCCGAGGTGTACAAATTAAAGGTCTCCTTGCAGGTAAGAGAGTCCGCATTGAAGGAGTTGCAGTCACGAACGACGAATCGCACCTCCACAAAGACCCGAGAGGCCGTGGGGTTGCGCTGGATGAACGTAGTACGAAGCCAGTTGTCTTGTTCTCGCTCCTCCACGTTGCATATATAGTAGTTATATAAAAGAGAGCCGTTCACAGCACGCTGGCCGATCTCCCACTGCAAAGCGAATAAAAAATGGATGTTAGCAAAAAAGTCAAAACCAAGATTGTGGAAAAGAAATTTCAAAGATGCCAGCGAATGCTGAGGACAGAAATAACACAAAATGTCCTGACCGTGGAATTTTAAGTAGTAGTGAGGATGATGGTCAATCACCCACGAACCATTGGCAAGGAACAATGCAACGGTCTTTTTGGTTGATGTAATATACCATAACATATACGTTTTAAGATATTTACGTGTTGTTTCTTCAATTTCCGGTTGACATTCTGACATTAATTACAGGAGCATTGCGTTGGTTGCGCAGCATGTGGCATTGCAATAAAACTGTCTTAGCAACAAATGCTTCCATTTAAAATGAATTTTGCGGTTTGAACTATTTCATACAAGTTTTGAAGTCTTTAAACAGCAGCTCATTAAGAATGCAATTAACTTTCTATAAAACAAACATGCTGACACCTTGTTCGCATTCCGAAACCCTCAGCTTTTTCCACTAGACCCTAAAAGAAACAACTGTACAGATTTTATTAGGCCTATGTTCTAACCTTTGCTGATGATAACTTTTACCTCAGAGTTTTAGGTACAATCTTCAGTGTCAGAATGGTTATTGATTAGACGAAGATGTAACAAGTCAGTGCTTGCCATCTCTGAACATAAGCACGTGTAAAACAGACGAATGGTTTCAAAAGCAATCCAGTTAACTTAATGATGAAATTCCAGTTCACTGCCGCTCACGTCACAAAAAGCACCATATGCGCCAAGCTTTAAATGTTAATTACACCCTTGGTTAACACAGGGCTTTAAAATCACAAGAGACTACAAATGTTCAGAAGTCAACAAGCTATCAGCAAAACCTTTCTTTCTTTGACTAAAGTCACCAAATGAACTCATGAACTAATGGCGTTTTTACAAAGAATCGCGTGAAATTTAGCAGATACAAGTCAAGTCGGAGTAAAACTTACCCCATGATCAACAGGCGATGTCAACCAGCCCAACTCTGCTCCCGATGCCATCATATCCAACAGCACCTCTGTGATAACGCAAAAAATATTAAAACAGGTTAAAAAAAAGAAAATATTTCAATATCATATTTTTAGAAAATATATGTTAACAATGCACAACAATATAACACAAAATAAAATAATTCATATTCAAAAGTTTGGTCCACTTAGTTTCAAGTTGCCCATGTTTCAACTTGTCTGACATATAAAGGTGATTCATTTAGGCTACTAACATGTTAAAAAGTTTTTTTAAAGCAATTATTAAAAGTATTTAAATTCACACTGTCTTTACCAGAGTATGATGTTAAACATGACAAGCGCACATGTTTTTGTTACATCGTGCAGATCACAGGCAAATCATTTGCACAACGCAAATAAGACATTTAGGAAGACATGCCATTTGCACAGTTTAAACCATCTGAGTCAACCTGACTGGAATGTTTCAGCAAAGTCTCAAGAGAGTAAACTTCACCTAGCCTACCTTCTTTTTTCTGAAGAGAAATAAGTACACAGTTCATAAATACGTGGACAAATAAAATACGCTTAATCCGTCTGTAATCCATTTTCTCTGTGGAGTGAAGTGGACAGTGTTGGCTTACTCCACGCTGAAACCAGTCTCTGCTTCAGTTGCGCTCTCGGCAAACTCATTGAGAAACGCGGAGCGTCATGAACTCCGCCCGCTGGAATGTGATGATGGACATTGACATGCATGAGTTCCGTCTTGGGACCCCGCCCCTAACCTCTTAACATTTAACCTACCTGTTAAAACTATAGTAGACTAAAATTTGTACTTTTAAATTCAAAGTAGTTTTATTGTGACAAGCCGTTGGTCAAAATAAAGCTATATCTATGCTGATAAACGTATAAAAAATATGAAACAGGAAGTTAGGCACAGTTTGTGAGGTTGGATACAGGACTTGTCACAATGGTAACAAAAGTGTCCCCTAGCAACTTCTTAGGAATTTTAGAGTCAAGTTCCTTGTATTTTGAGAGCCGCTTAGCTGACTCCATTGAGTGCAGATATGAAAGGAGACATTTCTTTTTCATTTAATCTGATGTGAAGTTTCTTATGAATTAAAGGACAAAAATGTTCAGAATTGAAAATGAAATGTTTTTAGAGTTATTTCCTTTACTTATTTGAATTAATATCTTATTTATTTGGCAGTAAACTTGGAAAATGGAGTATATTTCTGTCATCATTGAATGCTCTTTTTAAAATGCCCTCTGTCCACACCTCTGACACACTGTACCCAAAAAGTCCTTCACACCAGGGGCTGATCCCAGTGTTTCAGAGATTCTTTTGGTTAACAATACCATCTCCTTAACTTCCACACCCCACTGTTCTCACATCACACCCTTTTTTCACACACGTTACGTACATGAATTTAGGAGATTGATGGGTGAAAATGTAATGCTTAAAAAAATCTCTCTTTTGTACATTTTTATGATATACTTAGTAACAGTAGATGACAATTATACAATATTTCTTTTTTTAGCCCTGAATTGAGATAAAAGTCTTAATGGGAATGTGAAAGATTAGTATTAGTATTTCTCCCAGTAATATGTAATTTACATACACTGTATATATTTTCAATTTGAGATTAAACAATGAGCAGCAGTTCCAACATGGAAATGAACATGTCGTAAATCCTAAAACTTCACAGTCGTGAATAGATGGAGATGGGTGGCTTGAAACTGTTGGGGGGAGGTTGTGAAGGGAATGGTGTTGGAGGACAGGTGGCAGTCCACTCAGCAGCAAAGTAGCAAACAGCAGGTCCATTGTTACCAGCCCATCAACATACAGCAGCAAGTGTGGCCCTAAAGACGCATGTGTGAGCTAATGTGTATCTCACTGAATCACCTCTGTGGTAACACTAGGACGCTCTACTCTTAAAGCCTGGAATGTTGTCTGATAATATTGTATATAGGGCGATCCTTTAAATTCATGTAACTGGATGGACTGTGATCTTTTAATGATTCTCAGTTTGCAATGGTAACCATTGAAACAGTATTTATTTTGCTTTTATTGTGTCAAATCACATGATAAGAGTCATTAGCAGGTAAACTCACGAACAGGGTCAACAGTTCAAGAGGATGATTTGAATTGCAAACAAGCGCTTGGTAGAATATTTTCTTGAAATGTGGTCAGAGATCATTTTACAGTAAGAGACCATGTTTCAACTCTGAAACAGGCTTGGAGCAGAAGACCACACACATTTGTGGACGATGAGCCACATGAAGGGTCTAAACAGCAGTTTCAATTGAGAACTACCAATGCAGTTTATGTGGCAACTACCAATGACATACACTCACATCATAAAACAGCACATTTGAATATGAACAACTGTAAGGGTGCTAAACATTGAATGTAGTTGAAAGTCCTCAGTAGTTTCTATGAGCACAACAATGCTTTCCTTCAGATTGTGCAGTTTCAGCATCTTGGTTAAGATGCAATGCAGAATGGGAATGATGGGAATTGGGAAGATGCCACTGTGGCACTAACCCTCAAATCACTGCAAGATTGTGTGGTTGCTAGAAAGAAACATAAAGAGAAATTCCATTCCACTGGTCGATTTTCCGACACTTCAGCATCTCCGAAATACAGTCCATATCTAACTGTTGATTGGGAATAAGAGAGATGGAATCCTCAGCACTCATTCCACAAAGCTGTCTACACAATCTACACTGTAAACTATTTTTTTTTTGCAGTTTGCCAGTAACTTACTAAAGATTTATATTTATTTAATTTATTGGCAACAGTTTGTTCAAAGATAGATGAACAATGAACATTGACAAGTCTTTATCTTTACAGAAAAAAAACATGCAAAGCATTGTGGGAACCAAAAATCCTCATCAACCTCTTTCTGATTTTTGGTTCCCTGAAATGTTTGTATAAGGCTGTTATTTTATAGATTTTTTTTCTGTACAGATAAAGACTTGTTATTGTTTAATCTTTGATGTTTAATGTTCATTTATCTTCTAACAAACATTTTGTCAACACACTAAACACCGATAGTTTACAAGACCATGTTTCTAGGAGGATTAAGCTGAAGAAGGCAAGGAGAAAATGAACAACATTTTTTTTTTTAGACAAAACATACAGTTATTGGTTAGTCAGATAGATGCGGAACAGGGATGTTTTGAGTTGTTTTTTGAAGGTTGTGAAGGATGCTGCAGTTCGGGTGGGGACTGGTCATTCCACCACAGAGGAACCGAATGTGTAAAGGTTTTAGCAAGCGATTTTGTGCTTCATTGTGATGGAACAACAAGGTGTCTCTCATTTTCAAACCGAAGGTGACGGGAGGGAATATAGACCTATTTGTTTCCTTAAAGGGATAGTTCAACCAAAAATGAAAATTCTGTTATCATTTACTCACCATCTTGACATTACACACTTTCACACAAAAGAAGAAAAGAAGATATTTTGAAGAATGTTGGTAACCAAACAACTGCGGTACCCATTAACTTGTGTCCACTGATTTTGTGTCCCTACAATAGAAGTGAATGGGTACAGCAACACTTTCGGAAGACAGAAAGTCATACAGGTGTGAAATGACAAGAGGGTGACTAAATGAATTTTCATTTTTGGGTGAGTTATCCCTTTAAGGGATTAAGGACTCCAAAAATAAACATTCCAATATTTACTGTTTTTCTTTTTTTCTTTCTCTGTTTTATTTATTTATTTATAAGATTACAGTTTTTGTTTAACAAGTTTGGTGACCTTTATTTAGATTTTTGCTACTGCGTTTATAAATATAATTTTTTCTTGTAATCCGCTTTGTGTGCAACACAAAATCACTAATTTCAATTAGATTTTTGATGTAATTAAAAATGATCTATGCACCAAAAAATGAGAAATTATAGAATAGTGCAGAATGAATGACTCATTTGAATAATTGAACATAAAAATTTAAAGTTTTTAACAAATTTGATCCCAATTTTGGACACATTTGAATGGATATTACAGCCATTTAAATTCTTGCTTATGGTACAACACATTGGCTCTCATTTATCATTTCACTGACACACCCAACACAAACAAACCAAAGAGTGTTTTTGAGACCGCCGGAAAATGAGCAGCAACTGATAGCCAGGCCGTCATGTGATCGCGCTTCATGAAGCGATGCACATATTCACTTGAATGAATAAATGCTCTCTGGGAACTGAGGGCCTTTATAACCACATTCCTATGCTCTGACTTGGAACACACCAATATACCTTCTGTTCAATTAGATATGCTCAAGGCTCAGTTAACACAAGAGCAGAAAAATGCATGTTCAAGATATTCAATGGAGGCAAATGACCTTCTCACAATTCATCCACGGAACAAGGAATCTATTTGAGGAAATAGCTTTATAAGTCAATAAGTCAATCTCATAATAATATTGGCAGAAATCACATCAGGGCTTTGCTTGCACTGTATTAATGAGAGACTTGTTGAATGGCCACCTGTTGATTCAGGACTCATGACCCACCCAGCATTGAGAACGTTCAGTCATGCATATATCAGACGAGCCTGGCAGGCGGAAGGGATGGAGCGGGTTTGTGTGTGGTAACATATGACAGAATGAGAAGTTTATGTGGCGCTGTTTGTTTGAACGTAACTTCGGTTTGCGGTCTGTAAAGAGGAACTCACTGTGAAGTTTTACTGTCTTGTATTGAGTGAGCAGACAGCCATAAGGCACCTGTTCCAGAAGTCTGAGCCCCAGGAGGTTAACATTGGTTTATTGAGGCATGCATTAGGAACGTCAGGCATGTCACTCCCCCCCAACCAGCTGACTGGCCCTTCCTTCCTCCCTCACCCTGCCAAGGAGAGCCGAGAGAAAGTGGAGGGCAGCTGTGTAAATTATTGGAGGAGGGAGGAAACTCATAATGTTGTGGTACCATAAGGGAAAGGAGGAAAAGGAGAGGAAGATCAAAGCATGGATCCGTCATAAACAAGATTAAAAGGATTACAACAGATGGAAATGCGTTATCCGTTTGATAATAACCAGTAGACTGCCAGTTTACAGAACGACAGCTCAGAGGTTAGGTGCTGTACGATCTATTTAGGTCACGGAAACGTCATTATCAATGGATAACAATCTGAACTGATGTACGATCATTTGGGTGTAGCCCAGCAGTGTACTGTGTCCTGCAAGATTCCCAAAAGAATGTAATTCAGTAATTCTTTATGACACACACGCACGCACGCACATACATTCAATACATATACATAGATAAAATGTCAAAAGTTTTGTTAGAAAAATGAACAAATATGTATTCACAATTATATTTAAACACATTTCAACATATGCCTTTACATTAAAAGGTTTGTAAGGTCAACCTCCAAACTTTTCAGTAGCAGTGTGAAACTATTTTATATGTTTTGGGGGTATTTTTAAAGTCAGATCACATGGACTCTGCAGATAAATTTGACAGCTGAATGGTCTGTCTTTCATTTCGACAGGTAAGTAGTGGTTTGGAATTGGAGGTTGCTAATCATTTTCTCATTTGCTGACAGATGTCACATCTTACACAGGGCTGTGAATCTGTGGACCATCATCTTCTCATGGGGGACTTTATTGTTAGGTGCGAGAACATGTCTGTCTTTGTTGGCCTGATCCCAAACACGACCCTCAGAATGATCTGCCAGATGACAGCAGACTCGTCATTTTAAACGCATTGGCACATGGTGACCATGTAAAACTTTATTACCTCTCCCCCACCCCACCCCCCCCAATTGCATGCAAGTATCAACAAAAATTCCCAGATGAACACAAAACATTTTATACTTCAATACTTTGTATTTTACATTTTTTTCTACATTAAATCATTTAATGGACATTCATTCCATAAATACAACCACGAAAAAAATTTGGAGATAATTTTAAAGACCATTTTCAGTTTTTTCAGTTCAGTTCAAGTATGTATTTAGGTAAAATTATTATTTTTGTTTTATTCTGTGAACTTCCAACAATATTTCTCACACATTTTAAACAGAAATACAGAAATACATATTTGCAGAAAATGCAAACTGGAGAAACAGGTCAAAATAACAGAAAAGATGCTCTGTATTTTCAGACCATTTTTAAGCAATACAACAGAAATATTTGTACATGTATTTAGGAAAGTTACAAATGTATTTCTTTATGAGATCATTTTCATCACAGTTTTTATGTGTCTTGTCATGCTGTCACATTGCTGTTGGATGACTTTGTCACTTCTGAGATTTGACTTGTTCAAATTCAACAGACGCTCGACCGGAATGGCCACAATACATTTAGAAATGCTGAATGAATGAAAATGTGGAATAGTCTTTTATTTTGTTCTGCAGCTGTAAGAAGGTGTTAAACTGAATAGTTACATGTTTTAGGATTTAGTTGGACAAACAAACAATTAAACAAACATAAACAAAAAATGTAGAGCTAGTCCACCCCAAAAAAAAAAAAAAAAGATTGGGGTAAGCTTTAATATGCAGAGTTATACGCAGTTATACATGGTGTTACAGTGTAATACTGTTCCAGTCTTCTTTATGAGTTATGCTGGTACAAAAGACATTTGTAATGACTGAAGAACAGTAGAGTACACTACATGTGACAGCTCTATTAATGACTGTGCTATAGCACTATTATTCTCAGTCTGGTAATCGTTCTCTCCCACTAAACCTTTCCTTTCGCTCTCCTTTTCACACGCAGATCCTTCTGCTTGCTCTTACATGTCCCTCGAAGTTCCACCTTAACCACGAAATAAATCAGGTGTGTTGGAAGGGTGTGTGTGGGAGACTTAGAACAGGCAGGAATGACTTATGCAATATAAAATGTTGCTTTGTTGTCCTGCATATATGATTCTTGCAAGACCACACATGCCCACTGTACCCGAATAGCAAGTGGCATTTCAAATAAGATCTGTCAGGGTTTGTGTGTGCGTGCGTGCGTGTGTGTGTGTTAGCTATAAAGGTAAACCGGTTTTATATCTTATAATGTTAATAGCATTCAGATTCCTTTATTTTACATTTGAGATCTGAACCCAGATCAGGTCGACTCTGCCCAACCTGTCCTGAAGAGAACCATTATTTCCGTGAGATATAATTAAGAGGAAAACCCGTCTTTACTTGCGTACAGGATTGTATTTCAGCCTCAGAGCAGAGGAGATGATGTCAGGGGCGAGGTGGCGTGTTTACATGGGTTCAGTCACCAGGTGAATCCTATCACAGCGGGATTGACCTTTTCCATTCCCCAGTGCCACCCGATCCAGCACTAAACATATCCCGGCCATTGTGTTGCTTATGAAAAGAGGAGCACAATCAAATCCTATGGCTTTCTTCACACTATTCTCTTGGCATTTGAATCACAGCAGCTTGGCTTGTGGATATACGTCATCTATTAGGCTTTATCTAGAAATGTTAACATTACCCTCAGTCACGCATTGCAGTCTCCTTTTTCGCGTAACCGAACGGTGAGACAAAAATGGAACATTGCCCATTCAAACATACAAACATCTTCATTACACTCTGCCCTAACTAAAAGGTCAGAGGGCTCTCATATCTCATATTTATACCTTTTGGTTGTTTTTATAACTATGATGAACTGTGCTGAGAATTTCAAGCTTTGGGCAGTCTTCAATATAGTCCCCGAAAAAAATCAAGCACTTTTGTATAATTCTTGCCCAATAGTGGACCCACAGTATTATTTGATTTAAAAAACAATACCGTTTTTAAATTGTATGTAAAATGTATAAATGTTTACGTTATGCCAATTACAAGCAACGCATAAAGCATACAGTATATGGTTAATATTTGTCATTTACCTCTGGTAAATCACACTTATGACAAAGGGTGCTAGTTAAAACATGCATTTATAAAAGAATAAATGTGATATGAAGTGTTTATCCTAAAGGTGCTGTGTGTAATATTAAGGAGGATCTATTGACAGAAATGCAATATTGTCTTTAGATGTGTCTAAAGATGAAGAGTTATGTTTTTATTATCTTAGAATGAGCTATTTCTATCTATACACCACGAGTCCCCATCGTAGTGATTTGAAAAAGAGGGGTGAGCGGTGGAGTGAGCCGCTGGTTGCAATTCTCTACCTCACCACTAGATGCTCCTAAAATGTCCACACTGCTCCTTTAATTAAATATAGTAAATATTGAAAATGAGTCCGACAGACCTAAACACACAAATGCTACACAAGGGTTAAATGTAGCATCTTGAGAGAGGATCATATCAGATAAATACAGTATGTCATTGACGTGAACTGATTATATAATGCAGCCCATATTTATGTTATCAAATGTCTGCTTATGAATGATGTGAGGAAAGTGAAATACTGTACTTAGGGAAACAGATCAAAATAAAACCTCTTATACCGTGATTTATGTCTAAAATATGATATTAAATACATGTGAATGATTTTGGGAATTATGAGAACCAACTAGTAGGCTATAAAGTGAGTATTAAAGAATCAGAGAGGTTGTTTTTTGTACTCGTGTAAGAAGGTACAGGTAACACTAAAAGTAAAAAAAAGCAAATAAAAATCAATAAAAGAAAAGAATGAACCAGGAAATGTAGCCTTGCTTCATCCATTTACACTTCATTAATACAAAAGGCAAACATTCAGCAGCACTTTTATATTTATTGATGATCCACAAACACCTGAAAAGCAAGTGGCCAAAAATCATATCAAAGCTATACACTCTTAAATATAAATGTGCTTCACAATGCCATAGAAGAACCTTTTTTGTCAAAAATGGTTCCATAAAGAACCCTTAACATCCGAAGAACCTTCCGTTTCACAAAAGCTTCTTTGTGGTATAAAGGTTCTTCAGATTATGCATGGGTAAGAAAGATGGTTCCTTAAAGAACCTTTGACTGAATGGCTCTTTGTGGAACCAAAAATGCACCTTTATTTTTAAGAGTACAACTGTTTGATGGGTTTGAAGGCACTATTGCTTTGGATCAAAGTTTCTGCCAAATGTTACACAAAAGTTGTGCAATTTGATCAAATGTTTCAGTTTCTCTGACTCAACCTAACATATCAGCCCAGTAATGATTACATTCCAGACATTTTTGCACAATTACATTCCATAAAAATCCATGTATCAACTCCCACTTAAGGGAGTCTATTTTATCATTCAGAATGAATGAAAAACTTAAAGACAACAGGATTCAGCACTGTAAAAAAATCTATTTTTGATAAAGAATGTATCAGCTCAGCAGCTTGTAAGATCATTTAAATTGCAAAGATGTTTAGCGCACCAAAATGACTGGTGGAAAGTGGACACTTATCAGAAAAAGAAAAGCCAACCCCAGTATTTTCAACATTCTTAACATTTTCCTTCTCTTTCTAATTTTGTCTTTTGGATGCTAGTCAGTGTGGTTTGTGCCTGTAGAATTACAGAGAACTGAAAAGATGAAGGATAGCACAAACGTGTGCATTGAAGAGAAGCTCTGACCCCTCAATAGAAAAACTACATTCCTGCACCTGTATACACATACACACACACACACACACACACACACACACACACACAAACCATAAAGTACGAAGTAAATCTGAATAATCATCATGAGCAAATAGTTCTCATATTTTCATAAACCGGCTCTAATGTTCACGAGGCTTGAGAATAAATGCAAAACAGATCTTCCTAAAGATTAAAAAACCTAGTAAGTATCATATCACATGGACTCAGCAGCCTACATATGGCCCCAATAAAGTTAAAGTCTAAAATACTCCCAGCAATTTGAATGAATTAGATATTTGCATGCCTGTTCTTGCTTTGTGTCCTCCATTTGTGGTTTTACTACATACCAAATTCTCTTCTGCAACAGAGCTACCTTTGCCGTCGGCTGAAAAGCAACAATATAGATCCTTCTATTTTCCTCTCGTTCTTCCAGATTCATACTGTACTGTACTGTGCTTTACTGGGAATGGGTGTCAATTAACATTCCTGGTCTTGGCCTGTCATGGCATTGTAAATCTTATGCTCTTCACCTCTCATTTTCCATGAACACACCCCTCTTCCCACCGCGATGAAAAGAAAGATGAGAGCGAAATGTCTTTGGCATGACCTGTCTGTAACTTGGCCTTCACTTTGTCTTTATCAAGTCTGTTTTAAATAATCTCTCCTAAAACTTGATCTAAGAATTTAAGAGGCAAATATGTTTCAAATATGAAGTTATTTTATTATTTAACCTGACATATTAAACCACAGCTTTGGAGAGAGATAGTGTTTCTGAATAACATGCAGAAAAATCATCTGTGATGTATCTTCCAGCTCACAGCACTCACAAATCTACTGGGAGATGTTTTCAGTGTCATGCCAGCCTTACCGCAAGACACAGCCCCTGGGAATTGCACGAATTCTCTGTGGATGTCATGGGGGTTTATGAATTTATTCATACAGTATACGACAAATTAAACCAAGATGATAAACTTCACATCTCTCTTAGGCACACATTTACTTAAATGAGAACATTGCATAGACTCCTATTGTTTTCATACACAGATAGATACTATAACTAACCCCAACCCACACTCTATTGTTTTAAATAAGCATCATCACCAATGGGAGGTTTTGCACGGATTTTACAGGTTTTGCTCACTTTGGGGTATAAATTTGTCCCCAAAATATCTCCTCACCGTACCCCTACAGTTAACTAGCACAGAAACCTTTTTGCATTTTTACATTTTAAAATAAGCTAAGCATCATTTAGTTTGGTTAAGACTTTTAATAGCCTATTAGTTAGGAGACATAACACACAAACTGTGCTTTTTGGAAAAATTGTGTCTATGTTTTTGATCATTGCTTAGCTCAACTTAAGGGAACGGACCCTTTAAATGTTAAAATTGTTTTATAAAAATTGTTTTACAAAAGGAAAAAAATACCACAATCGAAAATGTAGTAGGATAATACACGTCATTAAATAATGTAAATACACGTTTCGTTTTCAAAACAGTAGACCAGCAAACCTCGTCTCGTAACTGTTTTTGACCAGTTGGTGGTGCTGTCCTCTCTGTCCTTCATACTTTCTTGTGGGATGATAACGAGAATGGTGCGGTCACACTGTCAGGTAATGCGTTAAAATATTCGGAATTTTGAAATTAGTCTAACTTTAGACAATGTGTTATATGTTCATGCACTTAAAATTTGAATCCATATGTTTGCTTTCGTCTGAAGCTTCTCTGACCAGTTGATATATACATGTATATAAGTATAGTAATACAGCGTGTACTAAAGATGATGTGACTGTTTTATGATAGTTACATGCTTCAAACGAATTGATGATGGTTAGCCGCAGTTCACAGTATAACAACATTGCCATCCAGTGGTCGTTAGAGTCACTACATTGAAGATCTACTGAGATTTTGCACAACCAATATGATCATACATATACTAACCACAGCCAAATTGTAGAAGATAATAAAAAGCAAACAAACACCAACAGACAGATAGCGAATGACCATTTAATGATCTGCAGAAGTGTTAACCAACAAAATTTATTTTACATTTTAAAAAGTCCTCATAGAGGAACAGCAAAATACACTCAAAATGATGAAATAACGTAAAACGAGGACAAAAGTTTAAGACCAGCTGTTTTTGTTGGAGCTTTCTTTTGGTATTCTTATATCTTAAATCGTGTATATCAAAAATGTAAGTGCCTTCAAAATGACCATGAGAAAATTTGTAGTCAACCCAAAGAAACTGCAAAACTAAGACTCATGGTTATACTTTCTGCATCGGTTTTCTTTACATATTTTTGTTTCGTCTCACAAAACAATGACCTTGACATAAAAGACAAAAACGGAGACAAAACAACACAAAAAGAAAATGATTATATACAGCTTGGCTCAAAGAGACACATCAGTAAAGAAACGAGACCAAAAGCAGGTCTCTATCGTGTCTCCTGACAGATTTGTACATAGTTTATCTTTACAACGTATTTTTATCACTTGCATTGCACTGTTCTTGTTGGACATTCAGAGGTATGTTTAAAAAACCAAAAGAGAGGGTCCAAAGGACAGTATAATCAGATAAGACCCAAATGTAAAAAAAAAAGATAGAAATAGAGGTAGGGGACAAAACGCATAAAACAAAGGCAATTACAGATCAAAAAACCAGGCCTTACAGATCAAGTGACAAATACAAAGTCAAGTATCAAAATAAAGATTGATGAATCTCAGTTAATTTAATTTATCCATTTAAAAAGATTATGGCACAGGATTGATTTTTAAAAAATAAAAAAGATACTCAAGCGGTAAATGACAATTCATTTTTTATGGTTGATGGCAATAGGTTGTCAATCTTGTTATGCTTGTTATCTGCAGTGTCTATTGACTGCTTTGAAAGTCTTTAAATATACATATTTACATTCACGCCTTTGCTCGATTTCACTTTGAAAGTATTAAGAGGAAAGCGAAAAGTATACATACAATCCCCTATTGAGGCATCAAGTGTAAACTGTACAAATCGCAATTCTCCCATATTTTGTCCCTTTGGGAAAGATCAAGGGTTATATCGAGAGCCATTCCTAGAAATGACATGGAAGTGACTTATTACGATTGAACAATAGCTGCTTTATATTACATTATTTTTTTTATAAAATTTGTCAAAGGAATTCCAAGAACTACTTTGACAAGATAACATTTTTAGTCTCTTCCACAAAATGGCTGGTGAATGAAGCATGTCCATGTAGTAATGTTAAGGTACATTTTCAAAAAGCAAATTTATACAAACTTGTTTTTCATTTTCATTGTGCAATGACAGATCTTGATTGTTTAAAAAAATTACTACCGTATCAATTAAAAAAAGAAAACTTAACCCCCACGTTCCTAATAATCTCAAAGATAATCACCGTTTTAAAAACCATAGATACAAATCTCCAAAAGAAGAAAAAAATAAAATAAATGATCAGAGAATTGATCGTTTTAAGTAGCTCCATTATCCCTGCGTACACAGTGGAAATGCAAGCATCAATGTTATCAAAGCTGGTGAACAAACAAAAACAGAGTGAGTAGATGGCCAAAAGGGAAACTTGAGTAACATTAAGGTGCTCTCCAGAGTAAAAAAACTGGCAAGTTCCAAAGGCTGGTGCTGGCATACTGTTTTTGTGAGAAGCTGCAACTTGCCCTCTTATACAGATGCTATGACAATCATAAGATGGGGAGAGATACTGGAGATGCTATTGAGAAGGTCCGGAGCAAGATGAGACAAGTGGCTCTCGGAAAAGTCACAAGGAGGGAAAATCTGGACAACATAGGCTGGCTATAAAGGAGAGAAAACAAAGATCTTACCACAGTATACCATTTAAATTCACACTCTATTGACAATATCACAATAAAGGTGTCTTACATTCACCTCATTCTTTCTGAGAGGTATTACAGTTTGCCTATGCTTATCCTGTTTCTGTTGTTTAACACCCACATTTAATGAGTACTTGCCTGATTTGAGCCTGGGTTGGGAACATTGATAATTCCAGCAGCTTGTTTTGCTTGCAGGTAAGTGATAAAACCAGTTTTGAGAGCATGCGTCTGGTTATGGACATCCTCTTGGTCCAATCCACAAGGCAATGCCAACAGAAGGCAGTACTCACTTTCAACCTAGAAGAGAACCAATATTTTCTATTAAATTCCCAACCCTGTCCCTATATTTCAATACATTTTATCTTGCTTCAGATTTATGTTTGCAAAAAAATGAAAAGTATAAAGACAAGTTGCTTACAGTCATTCGTCTAGCAACCCCTTCAAGTTGCGACGCCTCTAAACGCATTCTCTGGGCAATGCGAAGAAAGGGACCACCTTCTGTTGATGGCAGTGACCGTTGAGCCAGAACATTGTTACCAGACACAAAGTGTAGCTGTACTGCAGCAGTATCATTCTTAAGTGCCAGGTGACCTTGCCAAATAATAGGGTATTTCTGCTCAAAGACAGACAAAGAAACTGTTACAACATGAAAGGAAAACTTGGATTGAATTACTAAACAAATCAAAACAAAAAGTTTACACACCGTTAACAAGTGCACCATATCAACAGATCGTCCTGTGTCTGATCGCATGTGTGAGGAAGCTGAGGATGGAGGTGCCATCTGGTTAGAAATAGGTCCTTTTTGTACAGAGATTGGCAACTCCATTTTGGGAGTTATAGTCACTGGAGAAGTGTAAGAGGGGGACCCAGCCTCTCCTTGTACTCTTGAGATGTGAGACAAATCCATGGAGCTTGGGTGTCTAATGTGTGAACTGTCGTGCTTTGGTTCACCAAAACCTCCCACTGATGCAATGGAGGAGACAGCGGCAACCTTATGTCTCTGACCGTGATCGACTTCTTGCGATACCTGGTAAATGAATGCAACATCAAGAGCAAAGTACTAACAGTGAATTTGCATATCTAAAATCTACAGATCATGCGTTTTCACAGGAGAGAATTATTTTAATAAATTAGCAACAGTAGTATCAATCTCTCACCTGAGATGAAGCAATTCCACGATTAGACAAGTTAATCCCAATTACTGAATGACTTTGATATTGGGAGTGAAAGCCACGGATGTCTCTGTAGTATTCAGACAAAGGGTTTGCATTTCCAGGATGAATCAACTGTACTCCTTGAGGAGATACCATCACAGAGCCTGGTGGATGTCCTATTATTCTGCTCTCTGAGTGAGGAGAGGGTGGCATCTTCATCTCCATTGCTGTTGGTGCATCCCTCACAATCGGTGGAGCACTCTTTACAACAGGGGAGGATTTAGAACCAGATGATATGTGTGTAGACTGCATTGCCTCTGGTGTTCGAGTTTGGCGACTTTCAACAACTCCTGGATGGTCAGTCAAATGTTGGTGCACAAGTAGCCGGACATCTCTGCTGTACTGGTCTAAGCGCAAGGCCCGGTGATGCAGACCTTTGTATTCCGGCTGAATTACCACACTTTCTGGCTGTATCTGGGGTGCAGAAGCTCTACGATGTCCTTGTGGGAGATTCTGCACATCATTGTTACTGGTTTCACCAACCTGGCCACCAGCAGATGAACTCGCATGTGACTTCAGTACCACATCTCTGATCACTGCAGGCTGGGGAGTAGTGGACCGTTGCTGATGTCCGGACCGTGGAGATAAGATGCCTTCTGAACGAATACCATAACCTATTGCAGATAATGGATTATTGACTCTCACATCTCCTTGAGACAAATGACCAATGGGCACAGACTGGGTGACACTGTGAGGGGGCATTATCACTGATTGCTCAGGATGGTGTATACTTGAGACATATTGAGGTATTGGGCCAGATGATCCCAAAACAACCGAGCTGCTAGGAGGGCAAACTTTAGGAAAGCTTGAAGCTGAATGGCCTGATGCCCTTGGAGAATGTGAATCCTGCTTGTGTTGTGTGACCACTCGTTCATGTGAAGCACCTGGACTTGAGATATGACTGCCTGATAAAGAGGGGTGGTTTGGGCTTAAAACTGGGTTTACATTAAGGGTCTGCAAAGATTTTAGATCAACTTTCATTGAAACAGACTCAGCTGCTCCATTTTTTTTCATATGCTGCTGCTGCTGTGTAATTGACTGACTATATCTTAGAAGTTGAGAATTGCCAGTGGGTTGCTGGAAGGATTTTAAAGAGCTTCCTTGCTGACCAGTGTGGTAGGGTTGTTCTGATTTTTCAGAGCTAGGACTTTCCTGATTATTGGAGGAAATAACAGGTTGAGCATTGTAGGCCTGGCCAGTTAATACCACCCCTGTGTGTCCATAACCTGTAGGTGTTTGTGATCCTTTTGGGGTAGAGGGTTGAGATTTTGATACAGACTGTTGAAACTCAATATCAACTGCACTGGCTGGTGGGATCTGACTAATTTTGGCAATGATGCGCTGTGGTCCTTCAGTCTTTTGTCCAGAATAACTCAATACAACCACACCCTCTGATGTATTTACCCTCAAACCACTACCTGACCCTGTGTTACAATGTGTGCTTTCAACTGTCTGCCGTCCGGCATTTCCTCCATCATCAGATAGGTTAAGTCCATGATACCTGCTATTATCATTTAAGCCTGAGCGATACTTTTGCTTAGGTAAGGATATTCCAGAGTTACGGTTGCTTAAGGAGATACGAGGGGTGTCCTCAAAATCAAAGGGCATAGGGATACGACTAATGACTGAGGTAGCAGAAGACGTAGTAGCCAGTTTTTCCTTTAAGATCTGCTGAGCCTCACATTGTTGCAAAGGAGGTGGCTGTGGTGGTGCTGTACGAGGTACAAGTTGGGTTATGGGGCTAGGTCTATCATCATGTAGAGAAGACTTCAAAGGCAATACAGCCTCAACTGAATTTTCATTATCAGACATGCGTGGATCAGTTAATGTTGTTGTGAACTGCATGGTTGGGACTGCACTGCTATTTGAAGCGGATACATACTTCGGCTCCATCAGAATTTTGCGCAGTGTACTGGAGCTAGGGTCAACATCAGAAGCTTTTGTGTCAGGAGGCATGGGAGGATTTGCTGGGGGTCCTCCCAGTCCTGGTGTAGACAAAGCTACACTAACTTGTATTTTAGGTGGCATTCCTTTCTCCTCTGTTCTGGTTTTCCACTCAGGTGGTGTGAGAGGAGTCTTTGCAGAGCACGCAAGTGAATTCAGGCGGGTGGTTGGTGAAGTAAGTCTAGGTGTTACAGGGTCAGGAGATGGATGCTGTTTTCTTAAATAAGAAGGAATGTTATTCCCAGAGTGGAAGGCAGATTCTTGAGGTTCGGGCTGGTCAACAGCAGGCTGCTCTGCTTCTTTTGGTGTGTCCAAAATCACTGTAGATGTAGCCTCATGTTTACATGCAGCAGCAACAGTAACTACAGCTGCTGCAGCTGCTGATGTTGCAGCCTTAGGGGTGGCAGTTTGAATCTCTTCTGGAATGGACTCTGGAAGTTTGACCGTAGTTGACTCAGGTTCCAAAAGTGTATCCTCAGCCATATCTAATTTTCTGTTGTAAGAAACCTTTCGACCTCTAGATTTCTTTGGTGTTTTGGGCCGGGCTCGTCCTCCTTTTTTGGTTGCTTCTAATAATGGAGATTGTATGAATGAAGTTTCAGTGGTATTTGTTTCTGAAGACTTAGATTCTGTAACTGAACTACTTTCTGATTCAGGCTGCATAATATTCCTTACGGTCAAGTCGGTCTCAGATTCATTAATCTCATTTGTTACGGGCAAAACTAACGTATCTGGTGTGGGAAGTAGGGCTGTGTATGTTGTTGGAGCAGAAAATCCATCTGCATCCCCTGATATATCCTCAGCAGTAATGGAATCAATTGCAGCAGCAAGTTCAGTTTCACTTGCTGGATTGGCAGGCTTTTCTACCTCAGTTTCATCTGCTGGCTGTACTACAACGGGTGGTATTAATGTAGGTGGTTCAGTTTGTGGTACTTTGTAAGGTACTGGATGTTGGTCATCTGTAAGTCTCGAAATGTTTTCCACAGCCCTTTCCAGTTCCATTTGGTGGGCAAGCAAGGCAGCCACAGGATCAGCAGGAGGCTCCATTTCTGATAGAGATGTTTCCTTTTTATCAGTATCAAGATCAGGACCACTTTCCTCTTTGTGGTAAGTTGGGATATTTGCATCCTCTTTTTCTAACTGTGGTGCTTTGGTCTTGTTTGAAGAGTCCTCAAAACCTAGAGCTTCCTCAACACCTGAGTGAAGAGCATCTTCAACTGCATCCCCGAAGTTGACTGGTTTGTCATCAGCTGTAATTTTGGTGTTTCGTGTCGATCTTGATGTCTTGACTTTTTCATTATTTTCTAATGTCTGTGTTTTATCTACATGAATACTTTCTTTATCACTATCTGTAGATTTTTCCTCAGCAGAATATGCAAGTTCTTTTTCTCTTATAGTGGTGTGTTTGTTGTCTTGTGACAACTGTTCAACTTGCATTGAAATTTCATCTGTGGGTTCATCTTGATGCTCCATTGAAGCAGGCATATCAACCTCTGCTTTATCTGACTGAATAGATCCTGGACCACCAGACATTTTGTCTAATTTGGATGTTTTTCTGCTTTGTCCTGCTCTTACAGGTGAGGAATGCATCTTTTGAGATCTTGGGGAACACCATCCCTCTGATATTTTAGAAGCTTCACCACTACTTGCTGATTCTTTATTTTCAGTGTCTTCACCCTCAGAGTTTTTGGTCTGTTCTGTTTTCACTGGTGACACATCATCACCTCTTTTACGAGTTTTGGGTGGGCGACCTCTTCTTAAAGTAACAGATGTGTTTGCCATATGTTGTGTTGCAGCATCCTTATCACTGCCACGCTTACGAGTAGATCGACAAGATTCTGTAGTCTCTTTTCCAGGTTGTTGAAGAGCTTCATCTTCATGGGGTGTCGCATAAACAGATCGCACATTCCGTCGCTGCCGCGTTCTGCCGTGGTTCATGTTTGATTCATGGCTCTGTTCCATATCTGTAGCATGAACAGGAGATTTTGCAGAGTTTCTGGGTTCAGCAATGGGTTTTGTAGAGTCTCCTCTGGGTGATGAAGATCTTTTCAGCTTTTCTCTGTCAATGCGTTCACTCTTTCGTGTAGCTGGCTTCTCATTACCAACTGCAGGGGTTGGTGTTTGGGCTGGTGAGACATTCTTTGCCTTTTTATTCTTTGGTTGTTTTCTTGGTGGTTGTGTCTGGTCAGCCTCAGGTTCAATAACTGGCAACTCTATCTCAAGTGGGGATGCAACCAGGGGCAGAGAATCACTTACAGAATCTGTTTTTGTTTCTGAAAGCTCCACAATCTCTTGAGTAGGCTTTGGAACCAATACAGGATATGTCTCTGTGGGATCACATTCTGGCTTAATATTACTTATTAATGATGCACCAGGAGTAGGAGGTTTAACATCAAAATACTGTTCCACAGTTCTTCTCGATTCATCTAGCTCCTCATTAATTTCTTCTACTGTTTCCTCTTGTTTTATCACAATTTCAGGGGGTGTGGAATTTACTGTACCAGCTTGGTTCTCCTCGTTTTGAATTATTAATGGAGAAGAAACTAATAAAGTATCTCCTGACTTCTCATCCAATTCTGTTGGAATATCTATGCTTGTTAATGTAGAAAGCATAGGTGGCTTATCAAACTGAACAGAAATCTCTGTGTCCTTGGGGAAAAACACAGGCGATGTTCTAACTGGAACAGGACTTACTGACACCTCTTTAGAAATTTCTGATACATTGGGTGGCCCAAGCTCTACCTCTGATATCTTCTCTTCCTCCATCTGATCAGGTTCACTGGCTCTTCGTGAAATAATCAGCTGTTGGTTCTTATCTCTTTGCTGTTGAAGCTCTAAAAAGCGACTATGAAAAAGTACTTTTGGCTCTTGAGAAAGGTCTGATCCCCCTGTTACAGCTGTTTGTTCCACTTGGGAATCACATGTATTATTATCTCTACCAACTCTAACTTCAGGATCATTACTTTTGCGCTCAAGATGTTGAAGTCGCCTTGAGTCCTGCTCAAAGATAGAGCTATGAAGGAAGCGAGAAGCAAAGAGCTCTTGTCGTTCTTGTTCCTCATGTTTGGCAACTTCCTTTTTATCATCAACCTTTCCCTCAGAATCAGAACGGATTTTCTTTTTTTTCAAGTACCAAGAAGGAATAGGTCTCGGGGTGGGTTCAGACTTCTCCTTGTCTGTGCTATTCCGAAAGTTTTTGAATTTTGAGTCATGACCCAGGAAAGACCAATTTTCTTCTCTAGATGAAGACAGAGATTTGGCACGCTCCAGCAAAGCTTTGGTGTCTGGTGTTATAGTCTTATCTAATGCAAATTCATAGAACTTGTTCTTTTCAAGAGTTTCAGAGGACTTTACATCTGACAATCTCTCCTCATGCTCTCTTTTAAAGGTGTTTGGCTTCAGTAAAAGCTGCCTGCTGTCACCATCATCATCATCATCATCATCATCAGAGTCTGTCTGAACCTCCCCAGGTTCCAATTCATGTTCAGGACGTTTTCGTATACTTTCCCGTTTAACAATGCTTGTTGGGAAGGCCATTCCTCCTCTCAATGTGCCCTGCCTAATATTACTTTCCCAACAAAACTCATAAGGCGTTGATGATTTAACGGTTAAAATCTCTGCACGGGGTGCAGGTTCATGATGCACCGAGTTATCAGTATTGTGTGCATCAAAGTGCAGGCATTCTTTCTCCACTGGCACTGGTGAATGTGGCTCCATAGCTGCCACTAACTGTGATGCAGTTCTCTCCTCCTCTGCAAAAGGTATCCCTTGAAGAGAAACAAGTCTCCTATCAGATTCATCATTTGCTTGTCTAAACCTCTGGTAACTGCACTCTCTTTTGGAGTCAACATCAAATTCAAATGCTCCCAACTTCTTCCGCTTACTTGGTGGTGATTCACCAGTTACGTCATGGGGTGGTTTTCCTACTTCATGAACAATACTTTGCCGTTCAAAGTCCTCTGCATCAGTGCTGGGTGTGCTTTCAGTTTTATCAGACTTATCACATTCCAGAAGTTGCTGCATGCGACGATTTTGCTCCATTTGCTTTCTGCAGCTCTGTGAGTGATCAATATCTGAGAGCAACCTTTCCTTACTTTCTGAATCTCTTTCTAGTCTAGTGGAGAGCAATTCATAGTTAGTTAAGTGCTGTGGTTCTTGGTCTCTTGAAGATTCCATATCTACACTCCCATCATCAGAGACTGCAAGACCTAAACTTGGTTGACTGTTAGCTCCAAAAGTTCCCATCTTTTGATCAAGACTGTCTAAGGGATCAATTGCCTCCTCAGTTGGTTCTCCAAGACGAGACTGAAGATCTAGACTGATGCCCACTGACATGTTAGTTTCCAGTTCTTCCTTTCTAGTACTAAGAGTAACAATCCTCTCTGGCTTAACTTTTTGCTCTCTCTTGTGAGTTTCTTTTCGTATCAACTTTTTATCATAATCAATGTCTTTTGGCAAATGTTCATCAATGACTCTCCTTAATTTGCCTTCATCTTCCTCTTGACTTATCCTTCTTAAATTATCAGCTTTTCCAGATGATTCCTCAAAACGCCTCTTACGTGCAGCCAACCGGTCGGCATCCACAGCAGAACTGGTATCAAAACCAGAATCAGTTTTAAAATATTTTTTATTTTTCACCTTGCTTTCTTTATCTACAACCTCAATCTGACTAGCCAAGCTTTTTTCCTTAAGAGGTTTTCCATGTTTAAAGAAATCTTTAGTCTCTATGCGGAAAGGCATACTCTTGTGATCAACTAAGGGGGGTGTGGTTGGAGACCGCACAGGATCACTCATCTTTGTTTTTTGTTTTTCACTAAGGACACTCTCAATTAACTTTCCTTCCTTCTCCTTTACTCTTGTCAACTGGACAACACAAGGTGGCAGATCAAGTTTTCCTTTTCCAGAGTAGTCTTTCTCTTTAATTAATGATTTGTTAGCTTTACTTCGCAAAGTTAAACTGGTTTCTGGGCTATTTTCAAGTTCAAAGTCTGTTTCTGATGATGGAACAGAAGGAGATGCATGTTTTAATTTCCTTAATTTCTGCTTCTCAGTTCTGTCCTTGTCTCCTTTCTCTTTACGGCCAGCACGCCGTTCTTTTTCTACTATGTTTCCACGCTCTGTCTCAAATAGTGATTTGTCTTTCTCCGATTTATCACTCCTATTGTGTCTTTCCAAACGAATTTTGTCTGGCTTTTCAAAGCGCAGTGGAGAAAGTGAGCTGCAGCTGCCACTTCGCTCAGATGAGCGACTGTAAACAAGATGCTCAGAGTCACTGGGTGGACGTTCTGAAAGAGATGGGGAGGCAGCAGGGCTGGCAGGCCGACGTGGATGGGACGGGCTTTGATTATGTTCAACAACTGTTCGTCGACCATGGTCGCGTTCACGATCGGTTTCAAACCGCTCTCTTTCTCTTTCACGTTCCCTTTGCAAATAGCTGTATTTTCGAATATCCTGCTCATAGGGGTCTCGATAATCCCTGTATTCACGTGGGTCATCATAGTATCGTGGGTCATAATATTCACTCTGGTAAGGATCCCATTCCGAATAAAATTCTCGACCTCTGCCAGGATATTTTCGACGCGGGTCCTCTGTGTACGAGCCTGGGGTTCGCACATTTTCGTAGTATGTCCGCTCAGCTGTGAACTCATGATATGGCGGCCGGCGCTCATCTCTGTAAGTCAAAACATAGAGCATGAGTGGATCTAAAGACATCAGAGCACAGTAAAAAAGGTTCAGAAAAAAAAAAACTTACCGTCGTTCAGAAATGATTTCATAGAAATCTCTTATATCCTGTCCAGATGCCTGCATTGAACGGTAGAAAGCCATCTGACTCTCCTGGTTGGCGAAATCAACCTACAATCCAGTAATTTTAGCAATGTAAAGCTTGTGCAGTCATTCAAAATTGTAGCAGAACTATTAATATTGTTTCACAGACCTTTATTTTATTTCCTCCAATTTTCCAACCTTTTGTTTCCTTGACAGCGGCCTGCGCATACTCTATATTATTGTATAAGATGAGGGCCATTCCCTTCAGTCGGTCAAACACAACCTGATAAATACATTTAAATTGAAAAATTCAAGAATAAAACATTTGAAATGTGTTTATTCTAATTATTAAAAGAAGATAAACGTAAACTTATAGACAGGATGAGTACCTTTATAACATGTCCATAACGACAAAAGTGTCTTGTGAGATACTGTTCGGTAATATTTGATGCCAAGCCATCCAACCATACACAAGTAGTAGGCATACTCTTACCAAATCCAAGCTGCAAATAAGAAATAAAATCACATTAAGTAATTCAATATTAATATAAGAAGGTTTTAATTCTAACTTTAATGTTATTGTCAAGAAATTAACTCTAAATCACAATTTCAAGGATTTGATTTCATCTTCACCTTTAACCTGTTGTTGCCAAGGTATTCACCATCCATTTTCTTGATTGCTTTGCAGACACTTGCTATGTCACAATACTGGAGAAAGGCATACTGGGGGGAGCCATTTACCTTTTTTATATCGATATCCTGGTAAAAGACAAAAAAATAAGCAATATAAGCAATATTAAAAATACTGTGCCTTTTTTCCAGATATATTACAGATATTTTCTAATGTCTACTTACAACAATCTCTCCAAAACGCTGAAATATGTTCAGCAGGTCATGATAGGTTGTCGTTTTCTCCAAATTTCCAATGAATAATGTCCTTGTAGCTTTGGGGTGAAACTCGTCTATACGTTCATCCAAAGGCCGAAACTCATTCTCACTCTCTGTTTCTATTGAACGATAGACAAGAGATCAAGATTGGTCTACTGTTACCTATAAACGTAACAACAACAACTCTGTACAAAAAAGGTGGGAAACCAACCTGGGCCATGCCAAGCAATGACATCAATTTGCATCCCAAAAAATAGCTTCCCTTTAGATGCACTCAGGGCTTTTTCTTGGTCCTCTTTCTGACGAAAGAACACTAATCCATATCGTTCCTCAGTGGCACCATGGATCTGAACTGACGTCACTTTGCCATGCTTCTTAAATTCATGGAAAAGACCATCCTTCAGACTTGTATCTAAAAATGGGTAGAACAAAGATTTATATGAGACCAATATTATTTATACTTTCAGAAAAGAATGTCCTTAAAAGACGATGCTAAAATCTAAGTTAAGCTCAAATTTGTTAATTTAATTCATGCAAACTTCACCTGTTGAGCGCACAGGAAGATTTTGCACTTTGATGCCGAAGCTTTTGCGAGGTTCATCTTTGTCCAGTGAAGGTAGGGGTTGAGCAGGAGCAGGAACAGCTGCAGACTGCACAGACCGAGCTGGAGATCGATCACTGGAGCTGCTGCTGGAATCACTACTGTCAAATAAATAAATAAAAAACACATAAATTTGGAGTACATATAAATACAATAGCAATAACTCAGTACTATTGTATTACCATCTGAACTAAAGCTATATTATTAATAACATAACATAGAATATAATACAATGGTGAGAAACATACATAAGTATTATTATTTATATGAATTAAGATTATATTTGTAATTTTATTACATACAATATAATATTTCACTGCTAACCAAGCAATTTGTTTATAAACATCTGTATACAGATTTAATTCAACTGTAGTTTATTTTCCCACCCCCAGGAGGCACTATTGGCAAACAATACACTTCTCATAATAATTGTGAGAAAATACAATCTTTTTTAGGATTTTTAATGGTTAAAAAAGATAATGTGATAAACAAATTCTTCTTCTTAGTTACAGAGACAAGCAAGCTCTCAAGCTATCTGTGTCTGACACACTCACAGATATCAGGCTATGTTCATACTATATGGAGGCTAGCTCTTTTCATTGATAAAAAAATTTGTAGAAAATTAATGTTAGATATTTTTTCAACTTTTTCTAAATAAAGACGAAAAATATTTAAAACCGATTCCGGTTCCAAGAATACAAATCAACTTAATTGTATGTTTATTGGAACAGTTTGTTCAATTTTATCATTGAATTTCATGTTTTGGACTGGACATGACATTACAGTGGATATTTCTTTCCATACTATGATTCAGCCATACACACTTGCCTTCCTTTTGTCTGTTTATATCTTTGCACTGCCCTCTTTTCTCACTCGCTCAGTGCTGCTGATAGGGGCTGGCCTATGGGAGTGGGCAAGGAGCCAGCAGTGGCTAGAAATTTCCAGTTCCAACTGGATCTCACGGGGGTGGGGGGAGTTCAAGTGGGCAGTGTGAAAATACACCAGCCGTTGTTTCTTAAAATTGCCCCACAGCATTTTCATCCCAAAGCACACAATACTACCATATAGGAAATTTTCAAAAAGCAAATATTATTCCGAAAATAATAACGCCACATTTTAACTTATTACACTAAAACGTAAATGGAGCCTATTCTGTAAAACATAAACATAGCTATTTGGTTTATGCTTATAAAAATGTTGTAAACAAAAACAATATTTAAGAAGATTGGTAAATATTAGTAGTTGGTTAACCAATGTCACCCCTGGGGAACAATCTTTGCTTTGCTTTAATCTCTCCATCTCGCTTAATTTAAAGTCACCGTGCAATTAAAAACGACAATACTCATTTTCTTACGCAGAGTTGCAGTGATTATTATAAATGATTTATCCATGTACATCTTTATTTTTTGTCAAATTCATTTACACTTGTAATCTTTAATCAAAAACATTAAGCTCCTCTCCCTCTCTAAACAACAACTCTCCTCTGCATGACGTAATGTCTGACAAAGAGGTAGGACTACACTGACTGTCCAGTGAGTACCGGTGGTGTATTAGTATAACTTACAACCATCCAATCAATTAGGAGAGGGGGACATGAAGTCCCGTCCTGCATTTTTCAAATTTCAGAAGCCATTTTACTCGGATGTACGTCACGATACGAACAAGAAGACAATCGCAACTTCCGTTTGATGGTGACTTTTAAGGTTCAAGATTTGCACATTTGTGATTTCATGTACTGATTCAAACCAAAGTTTTTACCAACATGGAAGCATCTATTATCTGGCTGATAGTTTATCCAAAATTATAAATTATGTCATCATTTATTCACCCTCGTTTCAAAAACCTGTTTATTACTGTATTTTTCTTTGTGGAACACTACAGAACATATTTTGAGGTCATGCAGGGAAGGTAAGTCATGTGCTCTGGGTGCGTGCATCACAAAACATGTTGAAATAAGACTGGTACATGTGATCATGGGTACACTGAGGTTATGGAATTGATTAAGATCACACTTGACACAGTAGCTGTTCTTAGCAGAAAAAAGCCGCTATAATAGTTGCAACAGCCAGCGGATCAAGAAATGTACCTTTAGGTATAGTATAAAATTGCGTAGAACTGTATTGACTGAGGAATATAATTCACATCCCTTTTCAGGGAAGATTAGGTCAAAACCAGCATATAACTTTAACCAAGCTGTGTCAGTAAAACAGATGTGTTTTTTAGTTTTTCTCATGTCATAATACACACCTTGAATGAAATGTCAACTAAAGCCATATTTGGAGTAGTTCTTATCCACTGTTACTATTATTACACTTTTACACTTCATCACCGCAATGGCATGTTTTCATGGAGACAATTATTATAGCCCTAGATAAACATCACCATTGCTAAAAGATAACACCATTGCTACTTCTGTTCAAGCCGACTTTAAAAGTCACATTTTATTCTCAAATAAAGTGATTCTTGCTGGGAGCAATTCCTGACCAGAGATGTTACAGCCTACACACTTCTGTGCTCAAGGGCATCCCAACATTACTGACCCAAGAGCCAATAGGGTATATGCATACGAGTAGATGACGAGCTTCCGCTAAACTCTCAGCTAAGCCACTTCCACTCTTATAGCACTGAGGTAATTTTTCACTATGTGATGATGATGCGTTTACTAACAAAATGTTCAAATTTCAGCAAACCGAGAGCACCACTGCTGAGCATTGTTAAGTGCCTCTGTGATTAAGCCTCAAATAAGTGTACTTGGTGTTTTTTCATATTTATGAATGTAGTGTGAAAAGTATAGCTTGAAACCCTTCTCCTTTATGGTTGTTGACGTAGTGTTTGGATAATTAAACTCACGTCGTTAACCTTAATCTCGGGTGCATCTTGGAGCGATTTAGTGAAAAACACCATTGTTCCCTATGGTCGTTACCAGTATATTAATTCTCTAAAAAGCTACAAAGTTAAACTAAAACATCTACAAATATAAAGTCTAAACTAATTTTTATAAGCTAATTCTAAGAAATTAGTTTTTGTCTTAGTATTAGTGTATTCCTCTTAACCCTGTTGAAAAAACAGCATATGATGGTTAGGTATGTTTTGAAGCAAGGTAGCTGGTTTGAGCTGGTTTAAGCTGGTCATGTGCTGGTTATGTGCTGGTCCTAAGATGGTCCCAAGCAGCTAGCTCCTGGCTCAGGACCAGCTCATAACCAGCTAAGGACCAGCTTAAAGTTTAAACCAGCACATGACCAGCACCAGCTTAAACCAGCTCTAACCAGCTAACTTGCTACACCAAACGTACCTAACAAGCATATGCTGTTTTTTTCAACAGGGTTATTTGGCCTTTACAGCTTTATTTTGATATACATATATGTCAGGGAATGATATGGAATCAGAGAAATGAGAACAGGAGTCAGAACCACTGCTGCGACACAAACTTCCCTAAGCACTAATGCGGCAGGCTCCTTTCTTGACACCTCCTTTTTTGACAACTAAGTAATCACTGATGCAGCTGAATAGTTTTAAATGCATGTAAATAGTTAAAAGAAATAACCAGTAAATAGTCAAAGGTTTCAACTGGTTAACAATTACTATATGAAACACTTCTATCAGAAAAGTCAATGTTGTGACAGAATTCACATTGTGGATAAAGCATTAAAATAAACAACACAGAAGATGAATACAAGATTCTTGGTTATAAGCTTATGAAAACTGTAAATCTAGATGGAGCTGGACACCCTCAAAAGCTGAGCGACTGCAAGGGACTGATGAGGGATGCCATTATGAGACCAATGACTAAAGGAGTTACATGTTTCCCTGGCAGTGATTGGACAGACCACTGTGCATATGACAACAGTCACCTGGGTACTTCAACAGTCACTTTTATGGAAGAGCGTCAAGAGAAACATCACATGACATTTCAGCTACAGTTTTCCAGAAGGCAAATGGGGGAGTCTGAAATCATCTGAAAAGGGTTCTATGGTCTATACTAAGCTTTTCAGGCATCAGACTAAACGTCATCGTAACAAACACAACAGCCGCATAAACCATATCCTGGGAAGCTTTTATAGGCACTATAATTTTTTAGCACTCTGTTCAACTTAACAATATAAAAGCATATATTGTAAAAGTCAACCAGCATCTTCTAGAATAAATAAATCTAGTTTTCAAGAAAAGCCCAAAGCACAAGGAATATTGGGAGCTGAATGACAACATAGGCATGTTCAATGCAGCCGACTACTTAATCTGTAATCAGTAACCATGGTTACGAACTGTTTCAGACACCTAGGAGATCACCAAGACCACTGAACACAAGGCTATCACATGTCATTATGTAAGCATGTGGCTTGAGGCCAAAGATCAAGGACTAACAACTGAGAAGTATATCACTACATGTAGCCACGGCAGGGGTTATCAATGGTTAAACAAGATCTGAAAGTCCAAAGCTTGTGGGATTTTAAGCATCAACGTGTTTCAGTGTTTAAAGGTGAACTGTGTAATTCTATGCAACCAACATCTCCAGTATTCAAAGACAGCCCTTAATTGGTTGGACAACCACCTCAAACTCACGTGAAGCTAATGTTGCTAAAGTCAGCCTGGCCAAGATGCAGAGGAACTTGCACCAGAGTTCAAATTATTTAATGTTGGGAAATATGCACATTGTTTAACTGCTAACAAAAGTTAAATTCCTGTCCAAAAAAGAAATAAATTACAGAAATCAGATGACATGCAAAACTCTTACCTGCCACTTCCACTGCTGCTGGTGCTGCTGACCGAGTCAGAGCTGGAGGAGCGACTGCGGGATCCCGATGCACTGCGGGAATGTGCTGGCCGCGCGGCCTGACTCGTCAGTCTCTGCGGTGACGGATTATGTGATTGCGAAGAGTGCGGCGATCGACTGCGACTGTGGTGGTATGTCCTTTCTCCCCGTCTGCCTCTTTCCTCCCGGTATAAATCCCGATGGACCACACTGGCCAGAGTGAAAGATTCCCGGGCACGGGGCTCGTACCGAGTCTCTGTAGTCTCAAAACGACTGGGGCTTCGACTTCGTGAACTATAGTAAACCATTGCTCCCGCTGTTGATGCTCCACTTCCTACTCCTGCAGCACTACTGCTGTTGTTTACACCGGTGCCGCTGCTCCCCGCGACAGTCCCGGCACCCCCTGCGCTGGCCCCAGTGGAGCTCCCTCCAATGCTGCCACTGGCAGAACTAGCACTCGCACTGGTTCCACTGAGCGCCCGGTCTCTAGAGTCTCTATAATAATCTGTCTCATAGTGGCGTTGTCGGTCAAAACAACTGCTGTTGCTGCTGCGTTCATGGTGTCCGTAGGCACTGTGATCGTAGGAGCGCTCCCGACTGTCTGCAGCCCTACATGATAAGGAAAGGAAGGATGGCAAAGGAAAATGGAAAGAATAAAACAAATGTTATTTTCGTTAGATGGGTCCCGGATAGATGTGAGCATCAAGTGACATGCGTTGAAGAGGTGATTTAATCAAAACAGACTGCAAGTGCATGATTATAGATTATTCCATTTATTGTAGCGCTCAATACAAATATATTGATACAAAGTCAAAACAATTTTAGGCAAATACACTCTTTATTCAGTCTTAATATGTAAATCTGATTATTTTGTCTTTGATGCATATCGTTTTTATTTTGTATTTTTAACTGAATCCATATTAAAAACAAAGGGGAAGAAGAAATATGCATGACAAAAGTCATGCATGCCACGGTTAGTCACACTCCAAGTTACACAGGGTAGAAAAAAAATGTATGTAGACTACTGACATACAATAAAGCAATAACAAAATCATTGCTCAAACTTTGGCCCCTACGATAATTTGATCATTTGTTTGTGTATTAATGCCTCATATTTTGATTTTCAATAATGGCAATGAATTCAATGCAGTCATTCTAAAACAATAAGATCAAAGCCCCAGGTTACATTATTTTGTGTATATCTACTGCAATAACCCTCCCCATCACCATTTGTTCTGGTCAACCTGGCTGAGCACTACACTACGTTCTATGTCAGCATTGATCTAGTGAACAAGACTTAGTATACTATTCTAAAGCAACTGCATTCATTCTAATTGATCTCTTGTGAGGTAACTACTCATACAAGAAAGCTGTGAAGAGAGTTGTGCTTTCAGAATGGCAAGGTTTTTTTAAAGATACAAATTACTGTTATCAGTCTGCAACATACTATTTTAAGTTGTTTTATTTTTTAATAGAAATAAGTTTTAAATAAAAGTGATAAATGTATTTAATAAACTTCAAAAGTACTCAGACTGCAGCAAATATCCGCTTGTTAAGTCTGACGTCACATGCTACCGTGTGTGGTTTCAAATATCACATATTTGAAAATGTCACATGCCAAAACAAACAACAAACAATGCTAATATAAACTCACAGTGCTTTAAAACTACCCAAAAAAAACACAATCCAAACCATTATCTCAGTATCCCAAATGATCAGTGATTCATTTTTACGAATCATTAAAATATTGGTGTCAGGGACACTGTGAGTCTTGAGACTATTATAAGCCTGGAAATTATTATTATTATTAAATGTTTTCCTGAATGTTTTTTATTCAGTTAAGTAATAACTTAACTTATTCAGTTAAGTTTATGATTGTAGACTGTTCGATAGCCCTACTGTACAGTTGCCTAGCAACACAGCAACTTGCCATTAATGTATTAGCTATTTAAGCATACTGATTATATCACAATAACTTCAAACATAGCCTGTTCAATAAGAATTTAGAGATAGACTTTAAAAAGGATAATTTTACCATTTTTTACTTCGCTGGTACAATTACAGATATTTAATTACATATATGAATTTCTTATTAAATGTATAAATTTATATAAAGCTGCAATCTTTAACTATTTGGTTACCCCGATTCTCAATGGTACGCTTATAATTTCAGCTATGGGGTAAATGGCCCTATGACTTTAAGCCACGTAACGGTAAGTACATAAGTAACCTGCGATTTTATTTTTCAAACACAGATGACAACAGAGAGAAAAAAATTACAGATTGCAGCTTCATTAAAACCCTACTGCCTCAAATTGTGCTATCATTTCACATCTGTGAAGGTAAAAAAAGCTTGCTTGAAATGTAACTTCACTGAATAAGTCTTTGTCAGTCAATAATAGTGAGTAATAGTAAGCATACATCAACAAATATGACCTAGTTATTCCTACTGGTTTTAATAAAATAAAAAGATTTTATTTAGTGAAAGCCAGCTGTGTAACTTGACTGTGATGAACCTTTAAAGTACATATATTTCACTCCTGTAATTTTCACAAGAACTGACAAACAGTGGTGACATTGCATCACAACACTCCTAGCTCATTTGCCATCTCCTCAAATCCATAGAGCTGTTATCTGATTGGTCAGCTTTTCTCTATTCTTTAATTGTCCTTTTAACCTTTTTTCTTGAAGTCTTAAACACTATTCAAATTAATCACCTAGGTAAAGCAGAGAGGCAAAAAGCCAGGGAGTGTGAAAGAAAGTGAGTATCAGGAAAAGGACAGCAAAGTGAGGTAAAAAAAATTTCAAATGCCAACAAGCTACTAAAAACAGCCTGTTTTAACAGCTACATCTGTTAGTGGGAGATGGAAAAGACAGGGGATCATACTAGGGGTTAGAGAACAGCTAATATACACATGGCAGAACATACCAACCTTTTCAGAGAGCGGTAACCCGACCTACAATTCCAAATACAATTTAGGGAGACAGAACTTTGTGAGCAAAAAAGGGGGTTAAAAATGTAGAATGTAAAAATGGTAAGAAAAAAAATCGGTGGACGTAATCCTTATATTTCAGGATCCAACATAATAGTTCAGCCAGAAAATATCCAGGCATCCAAAAAAATGTTGTTTAGATCTAGGTAAAGTGTATGGAGGTAGTCAGAAGGTATTCTATTCACGTCCAATCCAAGAATCATCATACAAACAAAAAGCTGCATAGAGTTGAAGATTAAGGTCCCAAAAAATCGATAAATCCATAACGTAGGTCTTCATACAGCATTACTTTACAAGTCCTTTGAAACAAATTCTCTTTGTAGATCATTTAAAGAATTGTAAAATCACTCTTCATGGTGCCACTGAGTTATTAAATCCCTCTTCTCTGTGTAGTTAAAAAAGACTCTGATGATTCTATTTCAATCCTACAGTACAACCACATTCTTAAGGATGTCAAAAAGAAGTTATACAAATTCCAGACTTCGCACCAAAACAACATACCAGTGTTCTGACCGCTGTGAATGGTAATAATCCAAGTCTTCTCTGACAATATGGGAATTGTCTTGTTGTTTTACAAATCCCATTGGAATCTTGACTGATGTTTGAAAAAAGATCAATAATCCATTGCCACAGTATTAGTCCATAAGGGGAAAGAGAAAGATCTTTCTTCTTGTCTGTACTGTATCCAGTTCTAGATCCATTATGGGGCTTTGTAATCCAAAGGGATTTTTCACATCCAAGTTGAGAAATGTTCAGCCCCACAGCAATACCTCCATGCTTTCATTTGTTGATCCAAAAATCAGTCCACTTTTCCCAATTAGACGATATACTTCTTAAAGCCATTCTTTTTTTATATGGAGTTTAGAAAAAAGCAAAAATGAACTCAAATGGTTTAGAAATAAGTAATGAATAAATAAAGAGATTTGCTCACTGCGTTTCTGTCACATTCTACCATGTTGATCAATGGTAAATTCCCCATGTAATTACCAGAAAAACTCTAACACCATGCATAATCCCAAAAAACAGCACTGTAGTTATAGAATATCCTTGTATGGGTAGGATTAATCCAGGGTGTTTAAGATTCCAGAGAATATCATCCAGACGTTTCCAGATCATGGAGGGAAAGAACTACTCCTAAACCACCCATTTCATTAATCCAATTACCAATAAATGTGTTTTAATTGATCAACACTGCAATGGTGTTACAATAACAGCACAAAACCACATGTAGTAAGGCATTAATCCACCTTGGACGGTACTCCAGAATAAGGCAATCCCAGGTAAGGTCACGGCCACCGATTCTCTCTCGCCTCCAGAAATCCCGGTATATTTTGATATCCAAAACATGCCCTGGATTCTCGTCGCAGTGATATCCAATTCATGCGGAGGCGCACTAAGATCTACGTAATTATTATGAATTTCTGTGCATGTTCACCATGGTTCGCAAACTTCGACCGGCTTGCTTTACACGGCAAGTGATGACAGACCTCAACCGTCAAAGCGTGATGCTTAAATCACTACCCTCCAGTGTGTTAACTTAATTTCCCTCATGTCCCCCGCCCCAAAACAATAAATTAGCCCAATTAATGACGGAAATAATTGGGAGGGAGAGATGAGTTACAAGAAACGAATGGTCCCCCTGCCTTCAGAAAAACTATGTCCACTTACCCGTCTAGTCTGCGTTCAAAGCGTCCCTCTCTGCTGTGAAGTGACACAGGGGGCCCATACACTGGGCCCCCCGCCCCCCTTGTGAACCCTGATACATCCCGCCCACGAGTGGCTATGGACAGGCTATCATCCAGGCCTCGAGCTGCACTGGGAATAGTTCCTGGCTCATTGTAATCAGTGCGCAGGTCCCTGTCTCCCATCTTGTTGATGGAATTATGCGCTTTCTGAGCACTCTTAATATCCACAAAATCCACAAAGGCAGCCACTCCACCCTCCGATCCACGTTTCGGGAGGACTTTGACACTCTCCACACGTCCATATCTATTAAGAAAAAAGCAAAACAAACATTTAGGTCAATTATTGGTATGCAATACAAATGCATTACATGATACTTTGAGCATATTATAATGAAATAATGTATACAGCCAAGAATCTGCACAGGATGATTATAAAAATAAAAAACAAAACTTGGGAAAACAAATGTGTCTTACTCATTTGTGCAATATGTAAATAGGCTATTCAAATACAAACATCCTTCCATCTGTATCATCACAACAGCACGTACTACACCATGAGAAGTATAAACTATACCAGCAATGCCTCCACTTATTTTGAATTTAGCCAATAATTATGACAAGGAAACAAATATCAGACCTTAATGTTCTGGTTTTGGTGCACCACAGAATTGCAAATCAAATGATATAATACAACCAACATTGCTCTTATATCTTCCTCTGGTGAGACTATTAAACTGAAGAATATATGTGACCCTGTATTACATTTATAGTAATAGCCAAATATACATTGTATGGTTCAAAATGATCGATTTTTCTTTTATTCCAAAAATCAATTTCCTGCCGTAAATATATCAAAACCATATTTTTGTGAGTGGATGCAGCAAAATCGCAAACAAAAATGCCAGAAAACACGTCTACAAACTTCGCTCGCTACTGCCGCTCTTTGGGAATTACTCACTCAAGTTTGGTATCTATGTAAAGCTTAGAAATTCAGCTTTCGCGTTCATCAATTCTCCACTATGTCACTACAGCAGTAAGCCAATAGAGAGCGTCAAAAAATTCTGTTTCTTCTACAGCACACCTCAGATTTTAGAGTTTTAAACTCGACTCGAGTTATATCTCGACCAATTACTATTATATCCTAACAAACCATATATCAATAGAAAGCTTATTTATTCAGCTTTCATATTAGGTAAAAATGTGTGTGTGTGTGTGTGTGTGTGTGTGTGTGTGTGTGTGTGTGTGTGTGTGTGTGTGTGTGTGTGTGTGTGTGTGTGTGTGTGTGTGTGTGAATGCCATAAGGCAGTAAGAGGAACCAAGCACTCATTTAAGTATAACAGGTGTACAACCTTACATATTTGCTCCATACCTCACCAGAGCTTGTTTGGTGAACTCAATACGCTATTGGGCTCTTTTTCTATAGCGCTCATGAGTCATGTCTTACACGTATTATATAATCGTGTGAATACACAAATGCAAATAATCTGTTGTCAATGTTCAAACTGTAGACATACAAAAGATATGCAATAAGACAGACAGGCTTATGGTTAAAATAACACCCGGTAAGCATCAGTGACAATATGAAAATGAGTGATAAACAATAGGCATTGAATGGGTGCAGCTCACCCCACCGCTGTCTGCTCTAGGTGAGCAGCTGCCTGACACACCAGTTCTCACACTCACTACACAATCACCGTCGCCATTTTACAAACCTATTCACACTGCTTATTCATTCTCCCGTTCCCCATCTTCAGTAAGCACCTCTGCTGCACTGACCTGAGCTTTGTCACTCGCCGTACCCACATCACTCTCGCGCGCATTCCTAACGAAGAATTTGGCCACTTGTATCTTATTACGGAAATAAATTGAAAATACATACTTAAATCAAATGGAAACTGCGTACAGTATAACATTTGCTAATACTTATTCACGAATAAGCTTCAATAAGTTTGCTCAAAGGGCGACCGATAATGCAAATCAAAAGCTAAATAAACATGCATTTGAACAAAAGGCTGCCGTTGAGACAACAGAGCGGTTAAAACTCAATGAATAAATTACTCCTATTTAAAAAAATAAAAAAAGATGTTTAAAGTGTGTTAAATTGTGAATAATGCTTGCAATGCTACGCTTTCAAAGCATGCCTTTTCGCAGAGTAATGGGCTTTGATATAAATGTCGAGTATTACGTTCGTAAACTAACGTTACAACCTGTCACTGTTGCATGGATATTTTTATTGCAATACAGGTTCAAAACATTTAGACAAGATGAGTTCATTACCATATGCTTTCTTTAAATGTTGTGTTAGTGTTTAGTTTGATATATTTCGCCTATAAAATGTCCTGAAAGTCTACATCAAATGTGCACAATGTTGCAATAGACGATACTGCGATCACATCTGGGAAATCGCGCGCTGCTGCTGTTCAGTGACTCAGACACAAACCTTTATAACCAGATCAAAACAAATTCACATCATGTAGTTTAAACAGAGGGAGTTATTGCATCTGATTTCAGCTAAACCGTCTACCAAACCCAAGAAATAGCTTATTCGTGAATTTAAGCAGTCCAGGTCAAATCTGACAAAATCCTAGATGTCCCCATATATGTTGTTGAATATGCTACACCTGGTAAACATGTAAGATTGCAGTGTATGCACCCCAGTGCCATGCACAAACTTCTGGCTGACAACGTAAATGTCAGACGGGTTCAGTAGTACGAACGCTTGCCACATGTTCACACTGTAATCATAATTTGCAGACTGGTCGTGAAAATGCTCGTGTAACAAGACGACGTTTTTCAAAAAAAAGGCTTCCATTGTTTGACTTAGATGCAGCCACTGACGGTCACAGCCTGCCTGACATACATGACATCAGAGCCGAGGAGGTTCAAAACAACACCCACCAAAGATCCACTGTAATGCCTTTAGTAGTACATGCTCCATTTATCTTTCAACTTGCTCGCAGTATTTTTAGCCACAAAGCAACATACGGTAGTTACCTGCTGGACAGAATTGATATTAAGTTGTGAAATTGACATTCTGAGTTGCAGTTTAAACCATACTGGAAGCCAGAGTTGTGCAGCCACAAGTAAAGCGCTTGTACGCGACCCTCTGTGCTAATTAGCAACCTAGCGACAACTGCGACTCTCGAAAGCTAACTCACTAGCCAGCGTCAAAACCGGCCAAGTCAAAACCAGCCAAGTCAAATGCAGTGTTGTTGTAAAGTTGTAGCACACATTTAAGGTGTTTAAGTTAACCACACACCGGTGGCTTGCGTTTGTTTTTCCTAATCACTTGATCACAGCTCGCCTGAAGGAAGCACATTGCTGGATGTTCTCTTGCTGAAAATTGTCACTCACCGTTTGAAGTGCTCGATAATTTTTTCTTCTCGTACATTTTCTGGTAAATTCCCCACCCATAAATGTCTGGTTTCCCGGACCATACTGCGTTTTGGTGTCCCCCGATCATACAGAAGATTTTATTGAGTTAAATCCGTTCCGACTGAATGTGTGGTACACTGGAGATGTTCAAAGCTCGAAAACGACGAGTTGTTCCTCTGACTCGATTCTACGATAGGACCCGCTTGCACTTGAAAGCTGTGTTGACTACGAGAGCCTGAACCTTGCTGTCGAGGAGCGCGCTCCGGTTCATGACGCGATCGCGCATTAGAAGAAACGTATGCAAGCAAGGAGCATTTGGAATACCACATGCATCAAACTGGACAAGGCATTGTTATGTGAATCACCTCTAGTTTGTTCAAATGTTTTGCATATATGTTGTAGGTTAATCCCTCGGTTGAGGTCGAGGTGTAGACGTAAGATTTATATGAAATTAAGCCAGGCTTTCTTCTAAATGTAGTGTGACTTGTTCTAGCACTGATAAGGTCTGATAAAAAAAAAATTTGAGGTGTGAATGTGGTTTACCACAAACTCTATCTTGCCATCTACATACATAGGACTCGTGATATGTGAAAGTGACAGCACTATACTGGCTTGTACAGGATTGCACATTGCTTATTTTGTGTTGGGTAACAGCTGCACGACTTTCATTTTTAATTTAAGCAAACAAACAAAAACATCAAGAGAGCCTATGTACTTTGATGCCTTTTTTGGTGTGTTAAGGGGCTGGTGCATTTAGTTTACTACTAGATTTTGTCAACTGAATGATTTTCTCATTACAATTGTCCCAAATTCTCCTTAACGGCACTCGTCAGTATTTATTGGAGAGTAATAGGCTAGTTTTGCATTTACCCAGAGTCTCAGCCTCAGAGAAAGTAAGAACTGCGAATTGTATATGATTAGTTAAGACAAGCCTCGCGTCGAATATAAGCTTAATTATTAATGACAGTGCAGCCTATTTACAACAAGGCTCAACTCTACATAATTTAACACAAACATATCTTTGCATAGTCTAACCAGCTTGTGGTAATCAATATGGTTTTAAATAGTGACCAAGCATTTAAACGTTCCTATTTTAAATAGGGGTTTGACTGCTTTCCAGCTATGTCTACTGATCTAAAAGAGCACGAGGCGTGGGGTTTGAGTCACGCATGCGCCAGAATGCGGCAAAACAAGGACCGCAAAGGCTGGATTTCGCATGCGCCCAACCCGCCCACAGAGGTTTTTGACAAAGAGCAATTACAGAGCCACAGACGGGCAGAAAATTCTCAAACTTGCACCGAGATGAAGCGGGGTCTATCTTGGGCAAGCTACATAATCTTCAGATTCAATCTCGAGTCTCCACTGGAATTGTATGGATTTTATGGATCTGCCTAAATCCTTAATATTTCTGGATTAGAGCTAATAAAATCCATTGACAGTACTTTTGGGATTGGATTTGTTACACGTTGGAAATACAAAAGCGCAGTTTATCAGTGTTTCATATTATACAATAAATGAATCCCCTGGATATTTGGGACACTAGATATTCTTCTTTCTCCGTTCCCAAACAACAGACGGTGTGGCTAACTTCTAAGGAAAGGAATTGCGGTCTTGCACAAACGTAACCGTAATGCGTATTTATTTGACAGGAAACGACGGAAATGTAAGGGAAATGGTAGGGTTATTGTGGAATCTTTAGATTGAGAGAGAGAGAGGCGTCGTCCGTGTACGTTTGCCTTTTATCACGTTAAAATATCGAAAGTGCTGTTTTGGTGTAAAAATAAGTGCAGCTTAAACATAACAGCGGTTTTTAACATCATAAACAGAATCCGCATTCGGCCTTCGTGATGTGTTTGTGTGTTTTAATCGTTAAAGCAGCTGTTGACGCCAGTCAACTAAAGAATGTTCTTTGAAATATGACGCCATTTTGAGCATGACCTAGAATAGACAGGACCCAGCACAACAAAAGAATACGACACGCTACGGCCATTTTGTTTCCTGGGCTGTTTTTGAGTTCAAGTTCAGTTTGCCCAGCTCCCATAGACTTGACGAGACAAAATTGTCGCAAAGGGAATAACTTTGTGAGAGTGCTGCATGTAAATGTTAGTGTTTAGATGAATCTTTAACTGTTACAATGCTTAGATTTGTGAGTGGTTTTTGATCAAAATAAGCCATTGTGATGTGTTGCTCGTGTGGAATGTAATTCCATGACGTTATACAACGCTGGGAGGAAACGCCTCTAGAGACTTAAAAGAAATGTGTTTTTCAAATAGAAGTGTTATATGTAACTGTGAAGTAGGATGATTTTATTTTTATGAAAGTCACTCATGAGTTTTTTTTTATGCTTAAATAAAACAAAGGAACTATCCATGGATTACATATAAATGGACATTGTTTTATACAAACCACAGTCCTTAATCCAACTGTTTACAAACCAGGTTCATCCACGAAAATGTTCATTTTTGTAAAAAAAATATATAAAGTCTTGCTGTAGAATGTCACTGTTCTTGCTGCTGGTCCTCCGTTTCTTTACACAATAACTGAAGCCTAGTGTTTTCATTCAAGCTCAGTCGAATTTTTCCCATTTCTTTGGTCCAGTCTGGTTTTCAGGCCTTTTTATGAAGCTTTTAGGAACGTGGGTGACATGCTGCAAAGATGCATTAATATGCAACAGCAAAATAAGTTTAATTTAATGCTTAAAATATTTCCCCTTAAAATCTTAATTATCATGAAATCTTTGGGGAATACACTCCTACCCTCCACCAGTTAGTTTTGTGTAAAGATAGACTTGGAATAAATTCATTATTAGTAGGCCTACCTTATATATGTCTTCCAAAAGGTCTTGAGATAGCAACAGGCACATGGCTTCACCAATGAAGCAGATTAGGACATGAAGTACATCTGACCACCTGCCCACTGTCATCAGTAAAACAAAAAGCCCACCCAGTCGCACAACAACTGCATTCAGAAGAACTTGCTGGCCAGACTGATGTCGATCCTCTGTAAAAACATTGGATTATATAATCTTACAAAGTAAGAAATTGGAGTAATGTATTCTTAATTTCATTATCTTTCCTTTTCCGAAAGAAAGTTGTTGAACCATATTTTATACTTTCATTTTCTTACCATTCATATACACAACCAGTAGAGTGTAGCAGATTGTAAGTGGCGTCCAAAATCTCAGCGCCTCAGTAGTTGATAGAAATTGTTGGTTTATGTTTGATATGGCAGCAATTCCAGACACACTAAAAGTTAAAATTAGGGCAGTGCAAAGCCAAGTTAATATATAAGAGCCAGTAGTTAGGAGTCCAATGCAGAGTCCACAATAGCGCTGTGTGCTGTGTATAGGATACATTTTCTGTACATGTTGCCATAGTTTGCTGCACTGACTTGACAAAAACCAGCTCAGTCCAACTGCAAGGAGTAGGCTTAACCAGGCTTGTGGTGCCCCCTCATGGAGGAAATTTAGGCTGCAGCTTAACGCACAGCCTAAAGAGAACTGACACTGGATGAGCACCAGTAACAATGGATCAATTTCTGAGTCCTAAACAAGAGGAAAGGTACATTTAACCCAGAATGAGTCATGCATAATTTAGTTAAAAGAAAATAATGTAGGGAGTAGTCATTTTTTCATACTGATCCTCTTGTGATCCGTGCTGAAATGACTCGTAGAGAGAACTCTAAAACCACCAGCGATGCAACACGAGACCCCACAACGGAAAGGACCACTGTAAGGATCCAGAACTGAATTTTCTCTGTCAGTCCACCATTTCGCTTGTTTGTTTTCTTATGGTCTGTTTCGGCATCTGCAACACTTCAAGGAATAGGTCACCCCAAAAAGAAAATTCTTTCATCATCATCATTTATTCACCGTCATGTCATTCAAATCCTGTTTCACTTTCTTTCTTCTGCAGAACACAAAATAAGATATTTTGATGAAGGCTGGTAACCAAACAACATTGAACCCATCTGACTTGTATGGACACAAAACCACTGTGACATTTTTAAAAATATATTTTGTATTCCACAGAAGAAAGAGTCATATGGTTTTAAAAACATGAAGGTGAATACATGACAGTATGGTCATTTTTGGGTGAACTTATCCCTCGCAGTAAAGTGATACATGCACAAATATTTAAATATATAAGCATTAATACATGTAACAAAATGTTAAGCTAAGTTAACATCCTTACCTCTGAGCATCAACAAACAAGTAAACCTTTAAAAGGTTTCGAAGAATCAAAATTCCACAAGCACCCACTATTCCTGTGATATTATCAAACAAACAGATGACATCATTTTACAATGCAGGCAGCAACCAACAGAACATTTCCTTAAAAACATTATGTCTAAACAAATAATAATTATTAAAACACAAATGAATGTTAAACTTATTTATTTTCTTAGATTTGTTCAACAGAACATTCATTTTATTACTTACCTTGTAAAACACCATGTAAAGGATCAGTTCCTGGTTTTAACCAAGTAGGAACACTTGGGACTAACCAGGAAACGAAGGACGACATGCCCGGTAAAGTGGAACGTTGTAGATACTAGTCAAACAGACCACACATACAATCCAAGCAAAATTTTCAATAACGCTGACCTTATGTTGTGTAATTTTCAGTTATTTTCCTTATGTTGTGTTGTTTGAGAGCTTCATTCATGTAAGACCTTTATCAGTAGCTGATATGAGAGTTGGAGGATTGGTAACAGTCTCAAAGGTCATATGTTCATATTGTATCTGTTTATTTAGGTTATTTTCTTTACAAGCACAAAGTTTTAATCTACTAATGTACTTTCATAATTACCTATTTACACAAGTAAATGTTGGGCATTAAAATTCTGTTGCAAAATTGTCAAAAAGTTATGAAAAGAAATTGACATGTAATTTCTGCCCTCTACTGGCGATCATTTTCATTGCTATTAAAATATTACATTTTGAAATATTAAGACCTACAGATTTATGAGAGCATTTGAACTTTACCCTGGCCTGCATACATGAACTTTGAACAGTTTAGCATTCATCTCCTCCTCACCTATGTCTGTATTACACTGATATTACATTTGGTTGCTCAATGTAAAAGCTATAAACAGATTGGTTATATTTTCAGTATTGTATTGTGCTGCATTTTATTCAGAAGTAATTTTTTCCGGACTAATTCAGTTTCTTATATTGTGAACCGTAGTGGAATAGAGCAGTCAGCCATCAATTTGTAATACTGGTCCTCAAATACAGCATCTTCTTGTGCACTGAAATGATTCCTCCAGTCACCAACCTCACCTATAAATCAAAATAAACACTAATTTTACTAATACTGTTAAGAAGTAAAAATTTAAATAAAATGAAATACTTCACCTTTTCTCATGAACTCGGAGGCTGTACGATCATAGATTGTGTCTGGGATAGCTGAGTAGTTTGCCATGGGGTTCTCCCGCATCGTGGAAAATGTTGTTGTCTTTACAATATGATCTATTGTACTAGTTGACAACTGCCGTTCAAGAAATTCAGCAATGCGTGTCACTTCCCGAACAGGGTCCTTTAATCATTAAAAGTCTATATTAAACAATTTAAACAAAATACATTCGAAATATTTTGAAACAAATTTGTAATAGATTGCAGGAGCAAACTCTGATAAAGTGTCAAACAGAAAGTAGAACTGAATAAAATATGTTTTGTATCTTGTTTGTGTATTGTTGCTGGCTCACAGACCTCTTTCATGTCCTCAAAGAATATGTAAAGGATTGTCTTGTTATGCCTCTCTCTCCAGTATCCTTTGACATGGTCATACCAAGAACCCCAACCCACTGAAAAAATCACTCATTAGAAGTTCATCCAAGACTTACATGTTAAACAACAAAACACAAAATAAAACATTTGGAATACAGTGGATAAACCACAGCATGACTTACATTGGCCTGCCACAAACTTTTCCAGATACTGTGGCCAAGGGCCAGGCTCGGGCTGGTTGTAATTCATGCGGTCAAAATGATAATATGAAACCACTGTGTCTTTGGGATTACGGGCCATATATATAACCTGTAGAGAAAGAGAATATATCATTGAAATCAAGTTATAATTGATTTAAGTTTAAGTTGAATTCAAATACTAATAGTACAACAGCATTTCCAACCTTGCAACCAGCCTCCCAGAAGGAATGAGGCACAAGTTGAATGGGAAGATGAGTTTTGATTACACGAGGGCGATCCATGGCCTCTAGTCTAGTCACACCTGAGTTTAAAAGTTGCATTATTTTTGAGAAACATAGGATTAGACGAGCATGAAAACATCAGTTTTTGTGTCTGTAAAACATACCAAGATTTACATCTTCTGTGAGGACCTTCTCTAGAAAAGGCATTCGCACGTGAGTGGGAGCTCGTCTGCACTTTTCCACGTCTCCTTCATTCAAAATCTGATCCACCACTTCCTGTGTCCATGTAGTTCCTTTTAGATAAGATTGTATTGTTATTCTCATTATACTCAGTGCTGGGTTTAAAGTTACTTCAAGAAAGGCAATCGAGACAATGAACCACTGAGAACTTGACACAAAACAGGAAATCACATGACGACAAACATAACAAAACACTTACTTAAAATAAAAATAAGTGTGCTTAAAATAAACAATAATCCCTAACTTTTCAGAGCAAAGTTATTACTTGAGTACATTACTTCCTTCTTATTCCTCATTGTGCAAATAAAACTAATCTTTATCTTACCTGATTTTGGATAGGTGGCAATAAGCAAATCCTCTTTTAATGCTTGGAACTTTTCCACTTTTGGCCATTGTTTCACTACACTCTCAGGTAATGGGATACCTTGAACTTGACTTAAAGTCCCACGTGCTTTTCTATTCATACTTTTCCACCTAAAACCTATCATTAAACATAACAATTTTATTTTCAGTCACACGAAGTATGTAGTTTGACTTACTGTACTTAATTAAGTTCACACTACAAATTTTATTTAAAAAAATATATAGGCCTATAGGGTTTTAAATTCAAAGTTAACATTACATTTTACAATGCACCACAAACTAGATTACAACAAGTGTTTTAATGTAAGACTTTTTAGTGCTATGTCAAATTTAAACTTATATGACCTGGTAACCTTGAAATGTAAAGCAATACAAAGTAATTGCATTAATAATTATTAAAAATAATAAATATTAAAGCTGTAAATGTATAGAACTTACACATACATTTATCGGAGTGAAGCAGAAGTCAGTCAGGGCATGTGGGTTTTTTTTAGTTAATGTAGCATTTTACATATTCTACTTTCAATTTTAGAAAGAACTAAACAGTAGATCTGAAATTGCAGACTTTCACGTGACATGCAGTATTTGACCTAAAACAAATGAACACATGTTATTACTCATACATGTGTTCTTTTGACTATATGAGACATATTAAGCCATTGGTGGTCGTGGTCATCACAGGACCGCTCGTTTAAGTAAACTGTGAGAGAACCTTAAAAGAAAGATAATAAATTAATATATGTTTTATTTATGTTGCACAAGCAAGCAGTTGGATTTTTCGCAATGCATGTCTGACTTAAAAATAAATTACTTTGCTCTAAAAAAAATTACCACAACAAACCCCTGTCCAGTAATTCTAATGTCCTCCGTACAGCAGGTGGCGGTGTGGTGTAAGACTTTGACTCACTAAACGGCTCTTTGACGCTGTAGAGGGAAAATGTGCGTTAGCTTGTGGATCGAGGGAACCCCCTAGTTAGTAGCTAAGAGTGGAAACATGGATGATGATGAGGTCTCCGAAAGCTGGGAAGAGGCTGCTGATAGCGGGGTAAATATGCCACAATGTACTTTCTCCTTACTCGCTCGGACTCTCTTTAAAGTGTAAATAGCTTCACATGGAGCATTAGGCCGATTCATACGACTGGCCTCCTGCTAGCTTGCTAGTCACGCCTGTGTATGAGTGTACAGAGTTGGGAAGTAGGCCGCAGTTAAAGGGAAACTGGTCCCAAGACAGATGATGTGTGAAGTACTTCAAAATTTACTTTAACGTGTAAAAATGATGACTGTTTGAAGCATTGGTGGTGGCTGAAGCGACACCCTGGCCCGTCAAGTTAAACTATTTGTCCACAAGGCAAGCGTAATGAAACGAGATTGCTCGCTAACTAGTGCTAGTTAGCGGAGACAACTTGTGTCGAATTAAAAAGAAAAAACCTGTCTTTGCCACCGCGTAAGAAATCAAAGATGGCTGCTCTGACGGAATGGGACCTGTTGGATGTCGTGATGAAGTGAACGTAGCTTTCAGATTTGAGTTTAGAGTTATAAACGGATTTCTACGCGGAAATAGTTTTCGTAAATTATGTTCTTTCGAAAGAAAGACATTGAAAAGTGAATCAATCAAAAGTCTTTTACTTTAGCGAGACATAACTTAAGTGTTTGTAGTGATGTGGACATTTTATTCAAATGTGTTTGTTTTTTTCGGACGGGTGTATGTTTCTCAACGTGTTGTAGTGCTGCTGCTGTTTGTATGTAAAATGAAAGCGATGACATACTTTTGCCACCTGGCAAAACAAACAGGTGTCATTTAATGCCACGTTTTTTTAAGTCTCTATTTATCTATGACATTACATTCATGGTTAATCCCAAAAACGTTTTATTAAATGCCTGCAGCTGTCTAGGTTTCATTTTGACCTCGTGAAATGTTTCTTACCTTAAAAAAAACAAGACTATTGACAGTAAGTACAAATTGAAACGTGTTTTTATTCGTTCTGGTATAATAAATGGTTTCTCTTTTCTGCAGTTTGGTTAGGCATATGCTTTTCTGAAAGTAGGAATACTTTGTTTTTGATATAGGAGTATAGTTTTAATAATTTGTCACGTCAAATAAAGGCTGACAGTATCAACTACAACCCTACAACTGTTCTTACATGTTTCCCTTCATTTATGTGTTTCACCACAAGTTTCTGCTTAGACAAGTCCTCATATTGTCTGGTTACTCAAGCACCACACTGTAATTAAATCCTAACCCTGCCATTAATTTAGCCACAGCACTAAGGATTTATAAATAACTTGAAATTGAAAACTTGCTGCTACTGCTGCACAGGCCCCTGCTTAAAGCTGTTCACTCATAATGCTTTATAAGATCATCCTGTGTCAAGTTAAAACTAACATTTTCATTTGTGCTGACTTCACTTAGGAAATGGAGAGAAACTAGAAGAAAAACTACGAATCAGTCAGAAAGAAAGGTATGCGTTGGCCGACTTTTTTGAGCCCACGTTCTGTTTAATGTGCGTATCGCTCAAAATCTGATGATGTCCCCTCAGACTTTCAAGTGGCGGTTCAAGTCGCTCCCCAGTGAAGACGGCAATTGTCATCCAGGATGACTCGCTCCCCGCCGCACCCCCACCCCAGATTCGTATTCTGAAGCGACCCTCCAGTAATGGATCCTTGGGATCGTCCGTGACGCAGACCCGACCCTCCCCGCAAGTAAAATCCTTAGCTCAGCGGGAGGCAGAATACGCAGAAGCCAGGAAGAGAATTCTTGGCAGCGCTACGCCTGACGAAACACCCCAGGAGAGGCCCAATTCAGACCGGTAAACTAGATTTTAGTGCATTTTTCGATACATTTACTGTCGAAATTAGTATTGATTCATTGTGATTTGTGCTCGATCAGATCTCCACGTGGAAGCAGCCATACACTTTCAGAGGAGAACAGACCAGCAAACCATGTGGTTCGGCAACCGGCAGGTCCAGATGGCACACAAGGCTTTCACCAGCGCAGATAGGAATAACAGTCTTCCCTGGGAGGAAGAGAGAGCTCACGAGTCTGTCTCCCAGAATGCGGTTAAAATTTTCGACAAATTTTTATCAATATTTAGGATGTGGGATGTTTCTCAGTTAAGTATAAAACTCTCAAATCAAGCTCGGCGCGTATGCCGGCGCGTGGAACGGAGGACAGAAACGCGACACAGAGGAGCGGATGAGGAATGTTTCATTCCCGGTTTTACACTGTGATGAGGACCTCGCTTCCGAACACAGCTCACTGTGATGTCCAGCCCCTTCAAATAAAAGTGAAAAACTGCGGAACGACTGTCCCTTACTCACTATAATCCGCTGTCGACAGCAGCCAGCCTGGCAAACCCCTTTGAAAAGACATTTGAAGCAGAAGATGGTGGAAAGGCAGAGCTGGAAGTGACATGAGGCACCAGCTTCCTTCAGCAATAATAGTGATCTCCCTTCAACACTGTTCCACCCGAGTTGTTTTGTATCGATTGTGTTTGTCTTTGTTTTAATTTCGGTTCTTATTGGCTTGGTCGGCTATTTGCCATACGTTTTTAAATAGGTAAGGAACAGCGAGGTCATGGTGGAAAGGAAACTCTCAAGCTGACTTTAAGTTTGTTCTTTATTGTTTACGGTTATATTTTTTTCACAAGTTGTTTTACTCATGGGTCTTCCTCTGACTGTCCTGATTTCTACATCAAGTAAAGAGAATAAAAACACGAGTAGAGAATTAAACGAGTGCAGCAGATGACATTAAGCAGTTTCTATGCCTTTTAGATGATTTGAGAAGGTAGACATTTTTAGAGCTGTGTATTTTAATCTAACAGGAAGGTGACTTCTGTATATATTGGTTGTGCTGGGAAGAACCAAGGGGGTGAAGCGAGGGGAGAACAATTGCCGGCTCCCCTCGCCTCACTTTCTCATCAGATCTGCTGTTGATCATTTTCTTTTTTCACTTTTTTTTTTACTTCTGTAGGAACTCAGGTTGTTTTGAGGAGTTATGAGAATGAAGTTGCGTATCAGTGGATGGGTTTTTAAATGTTTGATGGTGCAATGTTGAGCTTTCATGAAGTAACAGCTTCAAGATTGGATGACAGATTATCCTATAAGAGATTATTTAACGTTTATTGAAACCTAAGATAAGAGTGTGCATAGCACCAGTGGCCTATCAAGGCAACTTTGAGTGTTAAGGCAGTCGATCTAGTTGCTTTGGCTCTTGCAATACAATGTCCATACATGAAGAGCCATACTTCTTGACTACAACAACTTTTTTTTTTTTTTAGTTATTCTGTCCTGAAACTTTCTTTCCTGTGTTGTCCATGTAAGATGTCTTACGACCCTGCGGTTTATGGAAACCCTTTAATCTGATATGTCATCATTCACCTATTGTGCTGTAACATGGAACAGACAGGTTTGTCTGAATTCCTGAGGACACAGCAATCTGCCTGTAAATACTTTTAAAAATGGCCATTTAATAAAGACTTTTTAAATAATGTCTGTGAATATGAATTTTCAAGGGTTTGGGTAAAAGCAAACTTGAGTTTTTAAGAGAGATTCTCAATGGGGATTTTATTCATGATGCATTTGATTTGGCAGACGCTTTTATCCAAAGCACTATACTATACATTTGTTTCTGAGTATGTGCAATCCCTGGGATTGAACCCATGACCTTGGCATTGCTAGTGCCATGCTCTAACCACTAAGCTACAGGTCATCTATTATATAAAAATACTAACTTCTCCATTCTTTAAAAGAATAATGTGGGTTTGAAATGGCATGACAGTGAATAAACCTGTAAAAACTAATACCTTAGATCTACTCAATAAAATGATGGCAACAGATTACAAGATATGTTTAATTAAATACAACCAATCAGAATTGAATACATTTCAATAAATTTGATTGCTTAAAAGTTACATAATAAAATTGAGTAAATGCAAACTGCAACAAAATACATTTGAGTTCAAGGTTTGAATGTCTACTTTATTATTATTAATAACAAATAATCAAAATGAATAATTAAATTTTGAATATTACTTATTCAGAGAAGGTAGAATTTACCTAAAAATGATCCGACACAGAAGATAGAATCATTTATTCTTTATTGAACAAGTAACATTTCATTTCTACATACACTGAAAAATACTTTAATTTTGGAAAAACAATTACGTCATCTTGTTACAAGCAATTTTATTAGTTTTTCTCAAATTATGTTTTTGGCTTGGTTCAAATCAAAATAAATACATTTAAACAAACCACCATTATTGTGATCAGTGTTTGCTTTAGTTGGGCTCTTGACTCTTTGTGTTTTGATGTTGAGTTTTTATTGTCTGTTGTGACCGTGTGTTAAAATGCATTTGTTAAGGCAATGAAAACTAAGATCCTTTGGGATCAGGTGATCATATACAGTGTGAGATTAAAACAGTGACACTAAAACCCAATATGAACTAATAGTAAAAAAAAATAAAGCAGCTTAATTGCCGACTCAATTAGACACAAAGAATCACTGTATGAAACTCAACAATGGTGACAATCAACAAACGAAAACTTCATGCTGCAATGCATGCTGGGTAACATCATAGTACAAAAGTAATGACTCCCAGCATGCATTGCAGTTGATCTGTTTATCTGAATTAGTTTGAAGATTGTTGAGGTTTTTATGATCTGTGTTGATGTCTAAGTGTCTGTAAATATTTCTGTTTATTTTGACAGTATCTTTGCATTTGCAATCCAGAACATTCAAATCAGTCATGAAAGATCAACTTAAACATTATTTAGTGTCCCTTCCCATTTTTATTACAACTTAAACACATCACAAGAACTCTTAACTTAAATCTTAAACATTTAAATAATCTCTTTTTTCTTGCAAATGCACAAGTGTTCTTGTTGAAACACTATTGCAAACAAATAAAAATATTTAATTTAACCAAAGACAAACACTGATCACAGTAATGGTGGTTTGTTTAAATGTATTTATTTTGATTTGAACCAAGCCAAAAATATAATTTGAGAAAAACTAATAAAATTGCTTGTAACAAGATGACGTAATTTTTTTCATGTTTTTCCAAAGTTAAAGTATTTTTCAGTGTATGTAGAAATGAAATGTTTGTTACTTGTTCAATAAAGAATAAATGATTCTATCTTCTGTGTCTGATCATTTTTAGGTCAATTCTACATTCTCTGAATAAGTAATATTTAAAGTTGAATTATTCGTTTTGATTATTTGTAATTAATAATAATTAAGTAGACATTCAAACCTTGAACTCAAATTTATTTTGTCACAATTTTCATTTACTCAATTCTAATTAGCTGTATTGAATTAAAAATATTGCTTGTAATCTGTTGCCATCATTTTTTTGAGTAGATCTAAGGTATTAGTTTTTACAGTGTACAGATCAGCTATCCCTTTAACCTTTACTTAGGATCAACCAGACTCATGGCATAGCAAACATTTATATAAGGCCACATTTACACACCATGCATCAAGTGACCAAATTTAAATTTTTCCTCCAATGTGGCACATTTCAAATATAAACAGGAAAAAGCACATAGATTCAGGCCTCACTCATATGTGGAAATAAATCTGATATATAACGGACACATACATTTGCGTCTGCCATGTAAACGAACAGATTGGATATCAGCTACTGCAAAACTAAAGGGGAACCGACCAAGCCGTTTTCACTTTTCCGTTCAGTATGTCAGTACAGGTCATTTTCAAAAGAATGTAAGCGGGTTGTTAAAAAAATCTGAATTGGGCATCAAGATCTGCAGTGTAAACGGCCTAAGAGTCTCCAGCTTGAACCTCATTTTGCTCACAGCTTTTTTGAGATCAATGTCAATATAAATAAATCAGCACATCTGTTCAAAATACTTAAACGTTTTATTCATTTAAAAATTTGCATTAGAAACACCATCACTAAAGATTTATGTCAGTTGCTGTATGAAAAGAAAGTTAGTGCCATATATAATAGGCAGACAAAGGATAGCATCTGGTACACACCTCACCAGTGCTTTAAGAGGTGAGAGGTATCAGATATTGGCAACCTTGGATATGTTGGAGAGAATGATGTTAAAGGGGGAGGCAGGTGTTAGCTAACACCAATGATGGCACTCTGTGGTGGAACAATGGGCTGGTTTAGAGGCGGCCATGACGGTGTTTCCGCCAGCAGTACGTCCAGACGTTTGTACTGTTTTTTGGACTCGCGCTTCCCTCGTAGTTTGCGAAGGCAGTTTAGGGCACCTCGGTCGATTAAAAGCTGTTGATAGAAACCAAAACTTAATATCAGTTACTGATCATTCAGCAGCATGTGATACAGACATACATGTCTTTGTTTTTACCTCAAGCAAGTAACAAATGAAGAAATTAAGTGCAGCTAAAACCACCAGTAGCAGTTTATAGTTCATATCGGTAATGTCGTAGAGCTTCAGAATGTGATGGATGATGGTATGATTGTAAAGCACCAGCCAGATCATAATCGCAAAGAAGATCAACAGTGTGCCGAGGAACAAAACTAAAGGAAGAAAAACTTGAATTAACCTCTAATGAACAGATAACATAAACATAGGTAACAAAACAAGAAATAAACAGGACATGTCAATGTTTACAGTCTCACCGTTGTAAAACAATGGTTTTTTGTAAGGATATCCTTTGGTTATCACAATAGCCATGATGATATACTGAAACCCTGATAATGCAAATACGCTTGTATCCTCCATGTTAGGCAAGTTTGCAGCCCCTGTAACAGTGGCGTTTAAAGGCACATACCTGAAAAAAGAAAATTTAAATGATAAATGCACCAAAATACTTTCCTGTTACTATATATATATTCATATTTTATTTCATTTATATTCATATTTTATTTTATATATTTGTATTAAATAAAATGTATGTGAAATTAAATTTCTTTTTTTTAAATAAACATTTTGTTGAATGGGTCGTGTAACTTTGTCGCACTTAAGTTTAGCCAAGTAACGGTTCTTCTACTGGTAACCCAAAATAATACTGACTAGTCATTTTTAACTTGCTAGCTAATGTCATTTACTTGTTATTTCTTTTGCTTGTTATCAGAAATAATCTGCAGGGACTCTATTCTTTGTGGATGTGTACCGGAAGTTAAATTTGGGTCACCAAAGCGTGCATGCGCAGTAACGTTTGTTTATGTTGTTGCTTTGAAACCGTCTATAAACCAAGTGTTAGTCAAACTTACCAGTCTTGTGACACAGTGATAAGGAGAGCAGACACCTGTGTTAGGATTAACAGTACAGTGTGTATCAGTAGACTAGCCATAACTGACAGAGAGAGAAGACTGGCAGCTGGTCGCTGGGGATGAAGCTCATCGCTGGGGCCTCCTCTTCCCATCACTATAGCCAAAACTGTCACCAGGACCAAATCAATGAAGAGGAACTGCAAATCTCCCAAGTTTGTTTTCTCCTACAATAGGAAAATCATAGATGTTAATGACTTCATTGTACCTTTAAGATACTAGATATAGTGATACAATTGAGATACTCACAGTGTAAAGAATAAGCACGGAGGCAAACTGGATTATACTATACAAGGCCATGTACTTGAAAAGACTGAATGAGGTCACAAGTGAACATCTGCCCTCCCTGTTTAAAGTGGGTTTATATCAAACAAATTGGTCATTTAGTTGTGTCATGCATTATACAGAAGACTATAAAATACAATACAAAATATAGTATAAGCAATGACAACTCATGCATAGGAACTGAAAAAAGTTTACTTGATGAGTAGAGGCACACAGCTAATGTTGTCAGACTTAGATGTGAAAGGAGAAGCCACAGATGCCTCGGCCTCAGATAATGACACACCAACATCTGCAGCCCTCAAAGCTCCACAGTCATTGGCTCCATCCCCACACATGCCCACTCTGTAACTATACAGGAGGTGAGAGAAAAATCATTTTATAAAGGTATTTTTACATTTTTTGGTTGTCTTTTCAACAGTAAAACATGAACAAGCTGTTCAAACAATTATTAGCAAGCTTACTATATGTATGGGCATTTTAAATGTACTTTTGAAGCCCTGAACTCACTTGAGTTTCTGCAGTGCTTTGACCAGCTGTGTCTTCTGATCTGGAGTCATGCGGGCGTACACTGTCCCTCTCACCAGGATCTGTAACACAGACAATCAATGGACCCTGCTAGAGACCCACCTGAGTAAAATAGATCAATATTCACTAAATCTAATCTAGTGAGTCACCTTGGGTAGATATTCAGGGAAATGATCGCAAAGTGCTGCGAAGGACATTCCATTTATAGCCAAATGAAAGCCGGCACCATTCTGATAGAGGCCCTTAGTGTACAGAAAGAGGAAGTTAAAAGTTGTGAACTTATAAAACAAAGTTGTGAACTGATCAAAATCTGTGATGTTTAAACCTGTGAAAGAGCATCCATAGACTCTTGAGTATTAACGCTGGCTACCGCACCATCTCCTTGATGAAACTGTAGCAAGGCCATTGAGTTTGCAGTAGGGGGCGATGCGTGAACAAAAATAACCTTCTCATGTGACAGCACCATTCCACACGCACGTGCTACATTTACAGCAGTGAGGATATTGTCACCTGACAGAGCAGAAAAATCAACATGACTAAACACTTTTACTTCAACACAGATAAATCACATGAGGCTAATATAAAAGCCAACAAAAACATTCAACTAAACCTGAATCAGTGTGAAAAAAGCAAACAGTATAACAGCTTTGGTGTTGATAAAATACCTGTAACCATTACAGGCCGAAGGTTTGCCAGTTTAAGAACATGTATGACTTCTGCACTCTCTGGCTTCACTTGGTTCTTCATTATTAACAGACCCAGGAAGTTCATGTCTTTTTCCACCTCCACCCTACAAGCAAACACTGATCAAAAGCTGATGTCAAAGCTGCTACGCTACAGTTACCATGAGTTACAAACTGATACTACATGACTACATAAAAGCCCGTATATTACAAACATTTCTTTCTATTTCCCCTAATTCGGTTTGTTCTAATAAATTAATGATCTGTTGGTTGTACATTGAAAAGCTTTGAAATAAAAAAAAGCTAAACTACCGACATAGAATTGCTGAATTCAAGGTCTATGTACATAAAATAAAACAGCTGACCTCTCAACAGTGCTTAAGTCAGTATCCTTAGGGAGGTGCTTGTAGGCAAGTCCCAGGACCCTGAAGCCCTGGCTTGCATACTCCCGTAAAGTGTGTGAAAAATGAGTAGGCACTGTTATAAAGACAGAAGCAAAACACTTTTTTTGTAGGGTTTGAATCATATGTTTTGTTGTTATTTTGTTGATAACCCTAACCCACAAAAAAATCTTTCAAATGTACAAAATTGCTAGCATCATAGAACTTTATACAAAATCTTTTTAATTTCTTGCAAGTTACTTCTGGATTAAAAAATACATAAATAATAATAAAAAAATATTTTAATAAAATAAAACAAAATAAAAATACAAAATAAAGCTCCATATGCACTGCTTGTACATCGGAAGATAATCCATTGAAATAAGGAAAAAGTATAGGGAATCAGGTCCATACCACTTTCTCTAAGGCAGAAACTGGCCACCATCTCAGGTGCTCCTTTAAGAAATGCAGTAGGAGAATCTCCTCCAGGGCCAACAGTCACTACACTCATCCTCTGGAGAGAAGAGGAGAAAGGATATCGTCGAACTATCCCCACTGGCTGATGGACAGACTGAGAAACAAGAAGGAACAGCTAAATTAGTCAGAATAAAGCCTCAAAAGTCATTTTCTTTTTTGTAAAAGCTAGGATTGTTACAGCTGGGTTGTTATTTCTGGTCACTTACGGTTCCTTCAAATGCAGGAGGCCTCATCACTGCTCGTATTCTCTGTCTTCCAAATTCAGTGTCAAGTCCCATCTCATTTTCAGGCTCTGTCAGTTCCTATTATTTCAATTAATTAAATCATATAATATACACTAGATGGCAATTCATGTCTCTTAGATGCGACATGAACTAAAAGCTTTTGAGGGATGCCAAATTTAGGCCCTCAATATTTGATTTAATCTGGCCTTTAAGAACATCAAAGACTTTACCCAGCCGGTGGACTCAATCATTTTGAGCTCCAGTGGGTCACCGAGCGGTTGACCCCCCAGCAGAGCCAAAGTATGACAGGAGGCGAGTGCAGAGAGCATCTGTCCAGGAGGAAGACTGTGAGGGTCAGGAACCAGCTCAGCAAAACCTGTTCCACTAACTTCCATCACACCCCACACATCGAGCCCTTCCTCTGTAAGAGTACCAGTCTGGAAACAAAAATTCACAGTTTGACGGTACATCCACGGTATTACACTTTTCCCTTAACAGGATCTTGAGGTTTAGCATTGACAGGTGCAGAGTTAAATCATCAGAGATTATATTAGTCATGGTTAAAACTCTAAACACATCCGTGTAAACTAGACACGGTGTACATATGCTTCACACGAAGAATGATAACACACAAACTTAAAGTAAACATGTCCTCACCCATTAGTGTGGCCAATAATACAATTATGTTATAGTTACTATTATAGTTATTATTTGTTGTGGGAATGGGCATAAAGTCTCAAACCTTGCCACTGATCTTTAAACAAACAAAACATCTTTTCAGAGCAATAAAACACCCTTTGACAAGCTGAAATAAGGAACTACGGTGTTTAGAATATGGCATCATTTGGCTATCCTACAAAGTATATTTACAAGGTGTGACACATACACATAGGTGTGACCTTGATAGAAAAGTGTTTTCAGATAACAGCAAAGATCCTTCTAATAAAGGATCTCTTGCAGCTTTGAGCTCTCACCTTGTCAAAACAGAACAGTGATATTTTGCCACAGATGTTAATGCGAGGAGGGCTGATGCAGAACACCCCATGGCGCTTCAGGCGACTCTGGGCGTAGATGGTGGCTGTAGTCATAGCAGCAGGAAGGGCAGGTGGAACAATGATTGTCACGATGTCCAGAGACCTTATGACAAGTTCTTGCCAGGTAGTCTGAAGACAAGAATTCCAATCAAGTTACAGAACAAAATCATTTTTACAAATGAGAGTTTTAACGAAACAGCTTAACTTGTTCTTATTGGTAATGTACATTTCTCAATAGACGGTTTTAAAGCAACAACATAAACAAACGTTACTGCGCATGCACGCTTTTGTGGCCCAAACTTATTTTCTGAGACACATCCACAAAAGTAGAGTGCCTGCAGATGCAGACAAGCAAAAAAAATTACATTAGCTAGCAAGTTAAAAGTATGTCTAGTCAGTATTATTTTGGGTTACCAGTAGAAGAACTGTTACTTGGCTAAACTTAAATGCGACAAAGTTACACGACCCATTCGACAAATTATTTATGTAATAAATGTAATTATTTTATATACAATAAAATTCAACAAACTGTTTATTTAATACAATTATTATACAATAAAATATTAATATAAACTAAATAAAATATAAATAGTTACATTATTAGTCACTAGCCAGACCGATAAACAAACAAAGACCGAAATATAACAGGCAGTTAAGAGTAAATACTTACATTGCTCATTGAAAGTATCACAAGGCTATATATAGTGCCAGCCAGTGCTGAAACAAACACATTAAATCATTATTGTGTATTGGGACCACATAACAGAAGTCATAGTTTAGTTATCAAGATAACCTAACTTACCCAAAACCGCTAAGAACAATATAAACTTCATAGCGTCCCTGTAGAAGCGGAAGTCTAACGGTTGAGGGTAGAGAATAGAGCTAATAAGGTCACCTTTGGCTGTGAAAAACCCTGAGGAACAATAAGTGAACAAAGTGGTTTAATGTGAAGAACGACACAGCAACCATAAAATGAGTAATGTTGTCATTTTAATCATAAAGTTTAATAAAGAATTAGTGTAAATAAAGGTTTCATGGCAAACTTTAAGACGTTTCTTTTAAGTTACCTGTGCATGTTACAACAGCTATGGCCCCTTTCCTGCATCCTTTAGCCTGAATGACCTGTGTGCCGCAAAACAAGGTATGTCTGCGCTGCGTCTCTGCGTTGTATGTGTCCCCAGACACAGATAATGGTGTCTTCATTACAGGTATACTCTCACCTGTCAGGCGGGGAGTTAAAGGGCAAAGTTACAGTAGTGCGAGCTGTACAGAAAAAAAAGCAAACTTATCTATGTGTAAAAAAGTGTAAGCTGATCAATTGTCAGCTTAAACAATTCCACAACTCAGTCCATTTGCTTTCTCTCACCAGTCAGCATGCTTTCGTTCACCATGCACTCCCCAGCCAGCAGGGCGGCATCACAGGGCAGGAGAAGCCCCTCAGCTGGAATCACAACACAGTCCCCTGGTACCAGCTCCTCTGAACTCACACACTCCTCCTCTGTACACACAACCAACAAACATTGTGATAAACACCAATGATACCAGTTTGCTGGCTTTTGCTTGAGGATTAATAAATCTCACCTCCGCTTTCTCTGCGAACAGTAACGTTCACCACCAAGCGTGCCATGCGGCGGAGAGAAGTGCTTTGCTAAAGAAACACAAAACAACTTACTATATAAATTGAACAGCATGTATAAAGTCAAAAGAAACACAACACGTACCTTACGAATCTCATAAAGTGACACAGCGATAGAAATGATGGATATGATGAAGATGCAAGCCGCATAATAATAGTAGTGGTCTGACAACCACAGAATTATGCTAAACACCTGAAACACGTAGAACGGATTGAGCACCTGGAAATACAAAGAAAACTGGATCAGTACATATAGTTGATGAATTCAATTTCGTTATTACACAATGATAACCATAAAATACAACTTTAATTTAAAAGCATTTGTGTATATTTCCTTTATCCTTACCTCCTCAAAGAGAAGTTGCAAATAAGACTTCACAGGAACATCAATAATATTGGCCCCAAAGATCTGCTTTCTGAAGAACATACAATGTAAGTCGAAGGTTATTTTTCTTGTCATATGGGCATTTAAAGGTTACAAACCTTGCACTTTGGTCTGCACAACTTATTCCTTGCTGTCGGCCATGCAGGTCAGCACAGGTCCAACCCTCATTGAGAATACTGAGTAGGGATGAAACATTACTACCATACAATCTTTAGCTAACAGTATAAACAGAGTACAGAGACTACAGAAAAAACAATGCAAACAATACCTAGCTTTGCAGTAAGCTCCTTTTTTGGACATCCATATGTAACGCATGCCTTCAAACACATAATATCTAAGCAGCGTTTTCTAGATGGAGGGGAAACAGGATATTTAAAGAAGATGGTCCAGAAATGTGGAAAATCCCTGTTTTGACTCTCCTTATGTTACCTTTTCTTTGTGTAGCTGGACAGTGTCTCTACATTCATTTTCATCCAGCTCACCTATTGCATACTCCAAACTAAAACATACCAATAATAGTAAATCTGAATATATTTTATTTATTACAAAATATTCAACAAAATGATCCCACGATCCATGTTCACAAGCATAAAACACCTTACCATATTATCTTCAAATGCAAATAATAAGCACAAGTAGATAGTTTCCATTTGAAGGAAACAGTTAATGCTTTATGGGTCTTACCTGCCTTCCTCAATCTCTTCTGTATGCACATCTATAACAAACTGCTGACCATATCTGTCCTGTGATAATAAAATAAAATAAAAATTACACCAGTCAGTATTTAAAATATAAGGACTGCATATTGAGAGAATACCTTTAATAGTAAAACATCCGCCATTGGAATGGGACAGGAGGTGCACCGGGCCAGGATGCCAAGGCGAGGGCGCCAGTTGAACAGCACTAGCAGCAGGCCTAAGGAACAAAGCGCCCCGAATCGACACAGCCACACCTTCCAGCATACCCATCTGTACCCCTGAACATCCTGAGAAACAGATTACAAAGAACTTTTTTATTTAGACAAAAATCTGTATTAACTTAAATGTGCTACAATATAAATGACATACCATATGTGAGACAGCGGCGGGCTCCTTGTTTGTTGGATCCTTTGTGAAGGGTTCTATATCTGGGGAGGACGGCCCAACCGCCCCTTGACCCCAGCTCCCTAAAACACATCAAAGACACAGACACACTTTGTTGTTTGCATTCCCTAAATACTAACACAAAATCAACCGTGAGTTGGGCAAAAAAATTATTATGTTGAGGCATTTAACTAAATATAGCAGAATCACACTTCCCGTTTTCTATGAAGCTACAGCAAAATATTGCAAACAGTGCCACTTTGTGCACTATAGTCACACCTTGTCAAGTCATCATACAGCATGTGGAACACATCACATTGCCTTTATATTAACACCATATACCAGTGTTGCCATGCAAAGTCAACAATTATATTAGATCATTGTATTAAAATAAGCACAACAGAAAGCCAAAATAAACAATACTGCTGTAATATACTGTAAAGATCTGAACAGTGTGCATTATATATGTTTTAGACCTCTCGTCCTCTACTACATCAAAGCTATTTTTAACTACTTTAAAATGTTCAGGTTAAAGATCTGAAACTGTTGTTTATTCACTAGACTAGATTTGTGAAACTTCACTTTGCTACTACAGGTCACAGCGGTTTATAAAAAATCACGCCGAACACTTCTTTTTCCTCTTTTTTCCAGATCATGTGCTCGCTTTGTGATGCTTCTAAAGATTTGCTGATTTTTGTTTCATCCTTTGAATAAAACAAGCAAACCAGGATAAGCATTTAATCCAAATGATTTATTGTCTTTAATAGAGAAGCAATATTTTTAGCAGCTAAAAAATTATTTTCTTAAAAGAAACATTAGCAATTCTACATTTTAACATTTATTTGAACGTTTTTTGCATTTACGTTTTTGGCAAAGATAAACTATTCTGTCAAAAGTAACTTTTGGACATCACAGACACATTTTTTTCCATTTAGTTATAATAACAACAAATTAACACACCTGCCGAAACACAAGATCTCTAGAATAGGATCTTCTTGACAGGCTAAGCTTGGTCTTGAAATACAGGTTCTACTAACACAATGAACTTTATTGAAGTTCATCAAAGACTCCAGAAGAAAATGTGCCAGGCAAATGATGTCCATTTAACACATTGAGAAGATTTCAATAACATCTGACTCAACATGTATTATCATGTATCATTATTTATTGTTCAGTGAACTGCATATATGACACCTAATACCACAGGTGTATCTTACAGAAAGAAAAACTTACCCCAATTCCTTTTGCTTTTGTCCTTGCTGAAGCTTCCAATAACATTCACTACGAATTGAATCTACGACATTCTGGCTGTTTTGTGGTGAATAAAAATCCACTAGGGCCTTTAATGAACTGTAAATCAAATCCACCGGCTTGCGCCTTACAGAAGCGAAATAACACGGAAATACTTCTGAACATGTGAAGCAACCAATGCAAGATAGCCCCGCCCACATCATTACAATCGAGCGCGCTGCGCGCGGGATAAGGGGATAAGTGATCAAAATACCGCAAAGGGCGGTTTTGTCAATTTTAGGCGAGTCTTTTATATCATATTATTGCAAAATCAATCAGCCAAGACGACGAATATTTCAAAAACGCATGTTGATGTTTGGGAAACCATAAATGACAGAGCCAAACATACTGAAAGCGAAATATGCAACGCAGAAAGTTTGTGTTTGTACAATGTAAAATCAGATCTCAGGTTCTGTTTTGGTGGATAGAGAAAATAAAACTTTCCAATTTTCAATAAAAATATTTTTAATAAAAATGATACAACAGAAAAAGTTTTTTAAAAAATGTGAAAAAAATATTTAAAAAAAAGTATATATAAAAAAACAGTTTACTTGCTGACTAAATTAATGCTGTCTGGCTGTTTAACCGCAATTTATGAAGTGAAATGCCTTGACACCACAATTATATTATATTCGCAGACATAAACAAAAATGAGTCATTTTTACTTAATAAATCGCATTTAATCATAATGCAAGTCAAGAATTAGTGCAGTCAAGTTCATGGGCTTAGCTGCGTTGACATTTCATTCAGTAACGGCATGCACGGACGAAATACACTTACCCGGCGAATCCATCTTTGAAATACTAAAAGAGTCCCAAAACGCATACTTATCAGTCTGGGGACATTGTGAACAGAATGGGTTTAATCAAGCGGCAACCTTCCGGTCTGTCTCGTAACGTGAAACAAACACGGAAGTGACTTACACTGTAATTCATCGACTGGCCGCTAGAGACTGGATCCAAAAGAGAGCAGAATCTCATTGAGCCCCATGTGCCCAACTTTACAGCAGAAAAAAACATGTTTATTGCCTGGTACAAAAAATGATTTTGTGAGGTGGGTGATTTTTTCCATTTAAATTAGTTTAAGCCTTAAAATTTGTGCATCTTGTATTAAAGGCTAATTACTCAATTAGGACTTTAATTCATGGTGGCTTAGAAAATGGAAACATCACAAACATAATTTACTATACAAGAGTCAACAATACTTACCTTGCTGCAGTACGTTTTAATACAGTTGAAGTAAACATGCAGATCATTTTTCATTCATTGACTTATTACTTGTGTAGCCTACATGAACCAGACATACATAAGGAAAGACAACAATCAAGACTTTCTGCTATGTTTTATTTCCATTATTTCTATTAAGTCTAAACAGTCAGGCATGATAATAGCTTAATATTTAATATAAGTGCAACGCTAGCTTAATATTTGATATAGGCCAAAGTGCAACAATTTATGCTCAAATGTACACATTTAAACAATAATTATAATTAACTGGAACATTATGTTATTTTCTCATATGTAGGCTACTAGTTAACTGCAGTTTATTTATTTTCTTTATAACCGCCATCATTATAATATGATGATATATAATATATCATCATAGTATATTGTCCAATAGATATGAAGTGAAGAGTATCTATGTATCAGAATCAGAAAGAGCTTTATTGCCAGGTATGTCTGCACATACGAGGAATTTGTTGTGGTGAAAGAATCATCCAGTGCACAGAGACCATGATATAATACAATAAACAATATAATACACAGATGTATCTATATATAAAGAAGATATAGTGATATAGGGTGATGTGTAGATTATAAACATACGTCTTTGTACAACTCATTATTGTCTGACAGCAGTAGAGGGAGAAAGGGTCCTGTAATCCGTAAAGTCATTGTTAGATTATTTAGTTCCCCACCCTAATAAACAATGGACATAAGAGAAACCCATTAAGAGTTCTTGTGTTTTAAAACATTCTCTTTTTTGTTTAAGACAGTCTTTTGCATGGTGCTCTTATTTGGCATTATAATCTAACTCAGTCAGTCGATTATTTTATGTTTTTTTCACTTTCACTTTCTTTTCACTTTCGTTTTGCTCTATATAAACTGTTTACTTTGCGGAAATAAATGAGTTTGATACAACCACACTTTGATAACAGGTTATTGGGTTTTGTGATAAGGTGTGTAGTTCACCAGTGTCTAGACTCATTAAGCTCAGTAGGAAACCCACCCAAACCATTTTGCCCCGGGCCCTGAGAGACAGGCCTAGTGCTATAGATGGTAAATTATATATAGGCTACCTGCAAGCACAGCTGGACCAAGGTACTTGTCACCATTCTACAAGTAACTACAACTATAGTGCTGCAGCATGCACACAGGATGCATTCATACAATTCATCCTGTGAATTAGTGTGCTTTAACAATTATTATGAAAAGCCACATTCTTTACAATCAGTCTGTTGAACACCAGCTTCTGACGGTCTTCAATTGACTGGAGATATTTTTGCTGTCCCTGGTTTGACTCATCTTTCTTCTTCATCTTGGGCTCAATTGACTTGTACTGTGCATAAAAGTTGCTCATATCCTCATATATTGATGGATTTAAAAATAAACATGATTAAATATTGTGAACACTTATATTGTTAAACAGTGGCATACTCACAGTGACAAGATCCTTCACGACATGTGTGGAAGCAGATAGATCTTTGTCACTTTGCTAGTATTGGCATCTATTTTGTTCAAACAGGCTAACATGTTTCCTCCATTGATGTTCATATACAAGAGCCATAATAGGATACGTTATTATATACAGAAAAATAATATTACATTTAGCTATAATGCATTAACAACACACAGATGTGTCAGTGGAATTATCAGGGTTTATTTTGCATTTAAAATAATTTTGTTTTATTAGTCCTCTCCCCTCTCTACAGAATCGTCGTTTTAATTTTGATGAGGGCATCTAGAACCATTGGACCACATCTATTAACAACATTTCATTTAGATTTTAGGCAAAACCAAAACTATTATGACTATAACATGCCGTTTGCATGCGTGGTTTGTCACCGGGTGTGTCGGGTCCCATCTGTAGATTTGAAAAGTCTTTATTTTTGGCTGAGGGGCAGAGGCAGGAGCAGCTGCTGTTTGGGCATATGGCACCAGCTGCTGTGGACAGAGAAAGTTGGGTTGACATAAAACAATCAATGGAATACTAACAAGCTGTCAGTATTAGCAATAGCAACTGGAATTTTAGTCACACTCTCTGCACATCTTATAAAAACGCTTAAAGTTACTGAACCTAACCAAAGCTCCATTTCCGGTGTACGGCAAAATACATCACTATTATTCAACTCAAACTGTGACTATTTCGTTAAAAAAGCGTTGTTGCACAGATAGGCTATATAATATGAAAAGACAAACCCAACAACATACCCATATGTTATGCATCACGAAGTTAGAAGTTAACATGGGGGTCAATCAGATAGTATAACCAGATATCACGAATGACAAAAACGACCAAGTATTTTCTAGACAATAATCTACTGGGCATAGTTTGCAGCTTATATTTGTTAAAAATATCACCTCAACTTCCCACAGATTGCATCTGTATTAAAGATAGCCTATGCGACTTTTTGTCAAATAAAAGCCGCACCACGCACAAATCTTCACATCTTGTTTTCAAATGTTGAGAGATCCAAGAGATCAGAAGGCGTAGCTATAACCAACTTACTGCCAGCCTCATATACAGCTGCGACTGAGAGATGTGTACACGACTGACATTTTTCACTTTAGTGCTGTTATGTAGGACTTTAATGTCTTTAAAACCTTGAATAGTTTTTGTAACTTGAAAAGTTACACAGCAGCCACGCCCCTGAATGCCTCTGGCATAAATCAATAGAACTCAATGACAGGACATGTGTGCTTTTACACAATAGGCTTCAAGGAACAACATTGTTTAAATTGATTCAGCAGTTTTGGGGGGTCATAAGGGCAGACTAAACATTTACATTTCATATTTACATATTTATACCACAGACTTTATATCCTGCATAATTGCATTTATATACATACATTTACATTACTTTTTTTGTGTTTCCTGATAATCAAATATATGACTTTGGCCTTGACATGTTTACCCTATATAAGGCAATGATTGTATTTGATCATTCAAAATTACCCCAATTAAATGTCTGGAATATTTTTATTAATGGATATTTGTCATTTTTTTAGAAATGGGTTTAATGTAGAAAAATCCTTAACTGCCAAGTTAAATGAACACTTTTGCATGCTATGAACACAACCAACTCAGTTGGTAAAACATGGGGTTTATAATCGGTTGTGAGCTCAAACTCCATATTGTGTGTTTAGACTCTTGATTTATGTTGTGTGGGATCTTTTCAATAACACTATTTAAAACTGTAAAATCTGTGTACAGTCATAAAAGGAATATGGAATATTATTAAAGCTCATATAGTGTCTTAATTTATATTTACTGCATTACAATAATTACCCTTGTCATGTGATGTTTTTCAGGTTAACATTTTGCTATTACATTAGAAAATATTGCTTTCACCAGATTTTTGCTAAATGGATTTTGACAAATACAAAAACATGTATCTTTACTCATTTGCCTGAAGGGAAAAACAGGGAGTAAACCCTTATAAAAACATCTTAAGATCATTTTGAAGTAATGACAAAGCGGTGGATTTTTTAACCCGGACACCCCATCAGTGTTATATAGTGGGAAATTGACCTACATTGAAGTATTTAATATATATGTTCATTGCTTTCTTTCCTTGCTTGTTTGAGAGACATCAAAAATTACGGGTGAAGAAGCATTAAACATTCCTTCAAGGTAAAACTAAGATGATGTTCATTGGCCTTGTCTCAGTTTCACCCAGAGATCTGCAGTGACGCCTGGATCAAAAGCAATCTTATTCAGGCCTCAAGTTGAGTGGTCTACGTTTATCTGTCAAGTGTGCCCCACTTCTGCCAGAAGAGCTTTTAACAAATCCGTTGGACCTCATGAGTCCATGTGGGGAATTTTGAGGTATGCAGGATATCAGAAAGAGTTCATTCTCATTCAGGTCAAGCATTTCAATTCTTTGATTTAACCCCTGCAAAGGAGTGTATTTCTACAGATAAATGGTTTAATGTAAGTCAAAGTAAATGAGTGTTGAAATATAAAGTTTTCTGAAGGAAACAAACGCAGTTGCACTTTTTATTTCAAATGTGATGTTTATTGTTTGTTCTTCATCATAAATAAGCTAAATCATGTCTGGAAACTACAGTTTTTCTGTTTCATTTTTACTAAAGCTATAAGGCTGTATAGGCTACAGCAATGTGCATCTCAGGGATAGTTAATCCAAAAATACTAATTCTGTCATCATTTACAAACCTGTGTGACTTTCTTTCTTATGCAGAACATAAAAAAAGATATTTTAAAGAATGTTGGTAACCGAACAATGGCAGTATACCTATTGACTTGCATTGGTTTTGTGTCAATACAACACTCCTCAAAATATCTTCTTTTGTGTTTTGCAGAAGAAAGAAAGTCATACAGGTTTGAAATGACAAGAGGATAAGTAAATGATGACAGAATTTTCATTTTCGGGTGAAATATCCCTTTAATCTTTCACTTTAAGTTAAAAAATCTCTGAAGACGTTAAACTAGCATTTATAATATTAGGCTTGTACTAGTTAGTTCCGATAATTTTAGTTAATCTTTCCTAACTGTGCCATATTACGCATGTCACATCTATATGTAAACACAATTAATATTTAAAAAAAATTATTAATATTTGACATTTTTAAGAGTTTTTCCACAAAAATGAGTCTTCTAGAAGTCATTAACCAATAATATTATTAATGTTATTGGCAACTGAAAATGACAGGAAAGGTAAATGTGTAACTTAGGTCTAATTGGATTGTCCAATGCAACACCTTCAGTCGTTGTGAAATGACACATTCCAAACCTAGGGGTCACTGTTGTGCTTCAATGGCACTTTTAATAAAACAGACATTTCATCTTCACAACAGCAATGTCTGGACATAAAGAGGAGGAGAAAATTGGGTCAGGGCTCTCTGTGCTGGCAGGCTGGTTGTTCTTGTTTGAGTATGGAATAGTTTAAAAGCAAACCTGGATGGGCTATTGGACACAGTGTAGGGAAGACAAAGCGAGTGCAAGCAGTTCTCTTACATTTGATGGATGACGTTCAAAACAGCAAAAAGAGCCCTGACCATTCATTTCGATCTTCCTGCACTCTCCTTTATTTACAGATAAAATTATTACATTCATTTATTTCACGTAGTAACAAAGCTAATCGTTTTTTAAAGTGATCTCTTCATCCATCCAAAAAGTTCACATAGGCCTATCACATCTGCATTCAAAATTGATGTATCAATACTGTTTCTCTCTTTTTTACACAGCTCAAGAACCTCCTACTCGTGTTTTGTCTTCAACCCCATAAAACAATATGTATAACTATTTACATTAGCAGTAATCTCTAACTACACCATCACAAAACCATGACCTCCACCCCGCCCACCCCAACCCATACTTATTACCCCTCCCAGAAAATCATATCCTGATGAAAAAGGTTAAAGAAAAACAAAGCTGGGGAAAGCAAGATAAAAATGACTCCCAACGTCTCACAAAACGGTTTCTTGCATCTCACCCCATTCTAAAAGTGCATGCCTAGATTCAGCAATGAAAAATAACATGTCTGTACAGAAAAAAAATCAAAATCATTCGTCCCACTTTTCTATTGGACGTGACAGACATGAACACAAATCAAGACACTGGCAACGATAATCTTCTTTGTTCTTGAATTTTAGTTTTGGCAAATACTTGATCGTGTTGAGTGCTTTCAGAAGGTCTAAAAGATGGTTCAGACTGGAACGATTAAAGTGGTTCTCTGAGGCAGCAGCTGGTAATGAAGCAGTTTTCCCCAAAGAGTCAGAGGTGGCGGGGACTGGGGTGACCGTTATGATAAAGCTTCTGCTTGATGTGCACCATGTTTCCACTGGAATCCTCCAGCTGCCGAAGCTGTGCACGTCTACGGAGGTCCCGAAGGTTGCAGAACTGTGGTAACCACGACCAGGAAGGGGTATCTGGGAAAAACACATTAGGTGATGAGAGCTTTGTCAATGCAATTCAATACGAAAAACGATTACTGATCCATATGGAATAACATACATTCCCAAAAGTATACAATTAAACAAACTAATACAAATTAAATACAAATTCTGCCATCACTTATTCACCCTTATGTGGTGCAAAATCTGTATATGACTCTTTCTTCTGTTGAACACAAAAGGAGCTATTTTGAGAAATGTATCAATGGTTTTGTGGCATACAATGGAAGTCAATGGGGGCCAGTGTTGTTTGGTTATCAACGTTCTTCAAAATATCTTCTTTTGTGTTCTACAAAAGAAAGAAAGTCATACAGGTTTGGAATGACATGTGGGTAAAAACATTTTTTGTGTGTGAATTATTCTAAATAATAAGAGGAAGAAATGTACAACATCCTATAATAAACCAGCATCTGTACCCAATGTTAAGTTATAGCGAGACCTTGCGAGAGAGATCCTCAGACGGCTCCGCCCCTCACAACTAGCCCTGTTGGAAGTGTGTCAGTGTGTGTGAAAGAGATGCAATAGGGATGGGGGTTATTTATAGCATTCCATGAGTATGCCATCTAGTAGGACTATCGTGAAGGGTATACAGAGGAAGACAGTGAATAAGGGCTTTTATCAAGCCTTATCTGAATCATAAGAAAGAAAGGAAGAATTCCTTTCCTGTAGCTCAGTGGTATAGACATAGCGCTAGCCACACCAAGGTCATGGGTTCGATCCCTGGGATGGCACATTCTCAGAAACGAATGTATAATGTATAATGCAGTGTAAGTCACTTTGGATAAACGCGTCTGCCAAATGCGTAAATGTAAATGAATTCAATAAAGATCAGCATATTAAAGCGTTGCAAAATGAAATGGAGGATAAATGATTTCTGATTTCTGTGTAAACAAAGAAGGCGGTAAATATAACTGGACATTTTATTATTAAAATTGCACATTTTATGAATCAAATGATTTACAAATTAGATAACAATGAATTGTTATTTTATTATGAATTAAACACTGATTCAGGTGTACAGTACACATCAGTCTCTGTGTCCTCTATAAACTAAAGAGAACGCAACCATTGTGTGTGTTTGACTGCACGCTTACATGTCTCGCCAACTTGCCTCCCTTTTCAGCTGCTCTTTGTCTATTTATAGCACTTGCACAGTGCAAGGGTGCAAGAGTGTGTGTGTGTGTGTGTGTGTGTGTGTGTGTGTGTGTGTGTGTGTGTGTGTGTGTGTGCTGGTGGGGGTGGGGGCAAGACTGCATCTCCCTCCCACCTTTCTCTCCATCAACCTCACCTTCACTCCCTATCTTGGTGAGGCTAAATGAGGCTGACCTGCCATCAACGTCATGATTTCACAGCTGTGGTTCTCTTCACTAGAGGGGTATTCCCAACATGTTTCAGTAGGTAAAACCCTATGGGGATAAAATGTTCTCTTGGACCTATAGATTTATAATAGCCTACATTAGAGGGATAGCTCACCCAAAAATGACAATTCTGTCATCATTTATCCATTTCAAACCTGTATGACTTTATTTCTTCGATAGAACACAAAAGAAGTTATTTTGAAGAATGTTGATAACCAAACAACGGCAGTACCTATATTGACTTGCACTGGTTTTGTATACAATAGATGGGTGTTCGGTTACAAGTATTCTTCGAAATATCTTCTTTTGTGTTGGGAAGAAGAAAGAAAGGCATACACGTTCAAAAAGACAAGAGGGGGAGGAAATGATGACAGAATTTTCATTTTTGGATGAACTATCACTTTAATGTCTATTTAAATGTCTATTCATTTTATATTATTGTTTTGTTTCTGGCATTTCTTAATTTAATTTTTTATACTTTATGTCTTTTCTTTTAACTAGCAACATGCACATCAAACAGTGGTTTTATTTAAACTAAAAAGCACCTACATTTTTTATCACAACATATGTACATTTTTGTCCTGAGAGTCCACGGCAACTGTTATAAACAACTGCTGTGATTCAGTTACATTCAGTGAATGCCTGCTGTTAATTTCTACAGCCACCGTCTTCATCTTAATGCATTCATTACTGAGGGTGATAATAACAGGGCAGAAGGGGAGTGCTGACAGCTGATGAACATTTAAAAACGAAGCTGTGTAAATGTTCGCGAACAGAACTGAATTTTTGGAGTGTTTAGAAATATGTTTATTAACAAAATTAATGGTGACATTTTAAAGATGGATCTTAATTTAATACAAATCCATATAATATCTAAAACTCACCAAGTGTGAATCATTAAGTCAGATGAGTGAATAATCACTAAAATTCGCTTTTTTATCCATTTTTTTCAGTTTAGGACATGGCTTATGTCAAATGTACAGCATAAGCTGTCTTTATATTGTTAGAACATGGACACTAACATTTAAAGCACTTTTGTGTTGAAATCAATTATTTTGTTTTTTTGAAAAAGTTTTTATTTTTGTCTGAATGAAGCAATGAAGCAAAATTATGTTTAGGTTATGTTGAAGTGTGGTAGTATAACTTAACATTGATTTATCATCACAAACATAATGCCAACAAATATAAAAATACCATCAATGTACACACTTCTGCTCATAATATAATAATTGGCACTCTAGGTAGGAAAAGATGATTTGATGTCACTGTGATGCTTAAAATGAAAAGCATGAATATTCAGTCACATCTCTGTTTCAGTTCATCTGGGTCTGAATGGTGTTCACAAATACAGTCTTTGGTCCTTACATGTCTCAAAATATATGATCTCCCTGTACGCATGGTTACAATGTTCTTCCCACTCACCATAGTAGCGACTGGCTCTCCAGGCCCTCACGGCACAGTGCAAAGCTCCATCCAGCCACAACAACAGCCAGCTGATACAGAACCCCAGCAACAGCCCCAGCATGAGGTCCATCTCTTGTTTGGTCACACTGTCACTCACAAAGTAATTCTCAGACGAGTCCACCAGCGAATGGTCTCCGTCATATGGAATTACGTAGTGAACATGATGCCTGTGACAGAGAGGACAAAGGATTTTTAGAATAGAGAAAACACTAATATTAAATATAACAGATGGGGAAATACACAAGTGCAACACATTATGTCATTTACACAAGCCATAAAGGCAGTCACTTTGAAAGTGCTTTAATAACTCTTTCAGCACAGCGGAAAAAATGATATTTCTGTACTGATATTAAACTGCATGGACATGTTTGTTTGTTTAGAATAAATGCAGTTTTGAGTTTTGTTGCATGCAATGTTTATCGAGATCTACTGTAAAGTTATTTTACAGTTTCATGTTAAATATGGAATAATTGGGCAGATTTGTCTCCGATAAGGGTCCTACTTAGGTTTTATAATATAAAAATGAATGCATGTAAAACCCTTTTAATTATTATTATATATTTATTTTAATAGAGTTTTTTTACCTGGCTGCCATGCAAAGAAACCTTTGCAAAAGAAACCAGAGACTTTCTATAAAAATCTGACTAAATTTGTGAAGACATATACTGTTTAGTAACCGCAACCCATAACATTATTGCAAATTCTCTTTGACCTATTGATATAATATAACTAAAGTATGTTTAGCGCATCTGTAAGACTTGCAATAATACCGTGAGAGTTGTACATTGTATACAATGCCTATGTATGTGTGTTTATACGTATTTGTATCTGTGTATGTGCATGCATTTGCTTTTTCTCTTATCTAAACATTTGAAAACAAGAGTTATACTGATATTTACATCTCATAGAGAAAAGTAAAAGTTTGTTGGACATTATATATTGTTTAACAGACTTTACAGAAACAAAGACATCAAAGGAAGTGAAATGTTTGCTACAAATAATGTTTATCAAGGACAATAACAAAAATCAAATATAATTACTCTGTTTATATGATGTATAAAAGGTTTTATGTAAAAATGTCACATGAGACCCATTTCTGCAAATATCAGGACACTGAGCATTGCACTAACCACAATTCAATGACCCATTTAGAATGATCTTGGTCCTGGTGTATGACACAGAACACATTTCTAACTGATCAAACATTAATTTTGCCACTGTAACCTAGTCTGGTTGATTCCGTTATTTTATATTATACTGTAAGTTTAAACTAGTCAATTTGCATGTAAGCCCTTTACATGAAGCACATTTTAAGTTAGCACGCAACAACATTATTAAAACATGCACCTCTTATATGAGAACAGCTTTCTCATAGGCCTAATTTAGCACCCAAATGTTGTGTTCTGCTTAAACAGAAACAACTATTGTGTATAGCTGAAATTTGGTAATTTTTTATAATAGACAACTAAAAAATGAAACATGTGGTGTATATTCTTGTATGACTTGTATACTGCTATCTACAAGTGAACAAAGTGCCACCTAGGCTATTCTTTATACTGCATACATTTATATTGCACATACCTGTTTAACGTTTTGTAACTGTTGACTAACACAACAAGATGCAAAAGAACAACATCTGTGGCTGAAGAAAAAGCACACCTTGATATACGCAGAAAGAAAAAATACGAGCAGGAAAATCGAGGAGAATTCTCATACAGGCAACACCGACGCAAACCAACATCGGTGTATTGATAACCTTTCGAATTACGCCCAAATTATGACACAACCCCCAAGAATATGTAAACGCCATATAACATGACGATCTCCAAATAAATAAATGAGATGAAACGGCACAGACTGTCTCCCGAGTGGTTCAGGCCTAAAGCTTTCAGTAATAGATGGTGAACATGTCAATGCGCGAAACGGCACCGTTTTTTCCCTCCCGTAATAAGATGCTATTAATTATTAACCTTTGTTTTTTACCTTCCACAGTTGCAATGACAGACGCGGTCCTCCCCTCGTAAATGCGGTAAGATGTAGTTGTGAAAGCGGTCCAGGAGTGCGTTCATGTCCATTAAACACGCTATCGCCTGCAAAGAACCATTCGAGTCAACCGGGACATGACAAGCAGTATTGGAACACAGCAACCGCTACATGACCTGGTACTGTGACCACTGCAGGGGGAAATACACATTGATACATTCCCACATCAGCCAATAATAGAAACAAGTATGGTAATGCAGCTGAGATTTTTTAAGTGGACTTCACATACTCCAGTTTAGTATTTTTTCTCGCTAAAACCCCCGAGTAGCCTACACTTTAAAAATAGCTGAAATACACATTTGAAACCCAAATGAAGGTGTGCATAGGTCTAATCGTCTTACCATTACAACTGAAGCACCGAGGATCATAAAAATCATGGTGGTTGTGATCATATGCATCAAAACTTCCGAACTCGCCTTTCCTCTTTCCCCAGTCTTTTCAACAAATCCGCTTAAACTAAAAACATGCCGTCCCGGGAGAAGACGCTCATGGATGCGCCCTCGCCACTACACCTGCCTCTCAGTCCGAAACTCGGCAGATTGGAAAATGTTCTTAAGGTGCATATGGCTCGAGTGAGTCCAGATGTATTAGCTTACAAACGCACGCAACACAGCCTTCAACCACATCCAGTGATTCGTTCCCCCAATGCTGCAGTTGAATCCGCCTCAGCCGTGTGCTTCGTCGTGGGAGGGTGCTGAGAGTGTCCTAGTCTGATTACTGATGCTATAGTTTCTCTCCTCCTTTGCTCTCCGTTGAAATGTGTTGCGAAAATGTGTTCTCTAATATTTGTGTTGTAGTTCCAGGCAGAACTGAAATGTTCCCGTTTCGTTCACGTGTTATTGGCAGACCATGGATTCATTTCGTCGTCAAAGCGAATTTACATAGGCTATCTCCCGTGATCCGCACTCTTTACGATTTTTGCTCGTAGGGTATGCTTTTCTGAGCCACCAGAAGACCAGACCCTTCCTTCTTTAAATCCATTTGGCTTTATGCAGCATCTGCCATCACAGCTTCGTATACCTTTCGATGTCGTCCACGGCAGCCAGGAGCGTTCCTGTGGTCGTGCGTGAGCGTGTGTGTGAGTATGAGAGAGAAAGAGGGAAGGAGAGATAGAGATAGAGGGGGGGCGGGAGGGTTGGGAGTGGTAGAAGAGTCTGACTAATTCACTTTTCCCGTAAAAAAAAACATGGCTGATCTTTTTCAATTAATGAAATGCATTATATAGCTAGGACAGGCACCCCATCAAGGACCGCGTATTTTTCGCGATCCATCCTCACGCCCACTCGCGCGCTCTGCAGTTCATATTGCGCCATTTCGTTTAGACGAATGTTCAGCATCTTTATCTCACTTCGGGTACCCTGATGCTCTGCGCTTTAACTAACACATGCATAAGACCTTGACAGAAGATACAAAGCACCGGCTTGGCAGGAATTCAAGCTTGAAAGCCATATTGTTCTCCCAGTCTGTTACCCCCGACACTGGCACAGGAACTCTGTTTGATACACTTCAGTTTCTTGCAGAGCGCGGAGCAGACAGCGCCTTATCCAATTTTGCATGTGTAAAACGTAACCAAATGCGTTCTTGTATTCTACAGTATGCTTGGGAAACTCGACAGTGAGCCTTTATAAAGATGTTTCAAAACGTTCGTTTCGTTTAAAGGTTACATTCCGATGACCCATCTTTATCTGTGAAGGTCACCGGGAACATGTCATGATGCCCTCCACATTAAACAGCAACGCATTTCAGCACCCTGGAGAGCAGCCACCGTAAAGATTTACTGCTGACCACCATTAAACTCTCTCACTCCCCCTCTCGCCCAATCTTTCAAAAACTGACACAATGTACTGAAATGAAGAAGGAAATTAGCCTCCCTGAAAATCTGAAAATGCTCCAATTTATCATGTTTAATAATGTTTTATGTTGCTTTGCTTTTTTGGCCTTTCCTATAGTAAAGATAATGAAATAAACTTGATAAAAGAATATGATTTATGACCTGATTTGATTTCACAAGATTTATTGGCCATGTGCAATAAGGGCATTGCAATAATGTTTTTGCAGTCTGCAGTTACATTTAAAAGACAAAAAGTGACAAGAATAGAAAGACTTAAATAAAGTGTCACTTTAATCACTGTTTCATTTCGAATATTATTTTCAACACAGAAAAAAATATTTTCTAAATAAACTTTTACTTGCTTGGGAGATTTCAAGAGTCAATAAAACATCTCACGCTGAGTAGCCTATGTGGTAAATTGGAGCAGATTTATTAGACTATATAAATAAATAGGTTTAAATGTGAGACATCTTGTGCTTTGAAACATCACAAGACTATTTATGATTAAATAGAAGGAATAAGATGATACATTTGTCAATATTATTAAAGTACCTGCACTTAAGTTGGTTGACAGTGCTTTTTATACTTATATTACTCTATCATGCACATTATTATCTATCTCACTCTCCCAACCATCTTAACTCCAACACAGGGGTGACCAACACACCGCAGGGGTGTTTCATGTCTTTCAGTCCCCAGAATGATACAAATGAAATAAGTTTAGATACATTTTAACATTGACATACGCTGTACCATGATATTACTGTGAATGTCTCTTCAAATAGGCCTATTAAAAGAAAATGGTATTTCTTACCTTCTAAAATTGTAAAACTGTGTATTAAATCATAATATAAAAGCAGAATACATTATGAATTGTTGTTATGTGCAAACTTTGTCTAATAGTAGCCATAAATGTCGTTAGTTTATTTTTTATCTAAAATTGTTTTTTTAAAAAAAGCAGCGTTTGGAGGTTTTTGTGAGAAAAAAACTGACTTCAGTTTATAATACATTTAAAGTAAATACCTGTGGAGACTTGTTCACGAAAAACGAGCTTTGCCATCTTTACGTGTCGTTACTTCACGCTGCTCAGTTGTCGACGTCATTTCCGCTAAAGCTCTGCTGCGGGAACTCTGAACATTTTTTTTAATGAATAATAAAAAAGACTTGTTGGAAAAAATGTTTTTTTTTATATAGCACATCTTAGTAGAATGTACAGAGACGCCTATTTTTATTGCACGGAAAATGTTTTTTATTTAAATTTAGCAGTTAGCAAACGTATCGCCTTATTTGAGGAAATGTACGGTTGCTTAAAAATTGTAAACCGCTGCACACAACTGACATTTAGCACAACCCTGCAGAAAGGTACACATTTAATGTCGTTTATTTATATAAAAGTATAAATGCTCTCTAGTTTCAGTAATGTTTTATCGCCATGTACGTTATTATTTTAACGTTTTGTTTTTCCAGAATGATCAAGAGTTTACCCATAGATGTCCGAGCACAACTGCGCTCTGGTGTTTCAATCTTGTCATTGCAACAGTGTGTGGAGGAGCTCATATTGAACAGCATTGATGCTGGTGCAACATGCGTTGCTGTTAAAACAGACATAGTGGCCTGCAAGGTGCAGGTGATCGACAACGGCTCAGGAATGTGTCGGGAGGACATGGAGAAAGTGGGTATCAGATACAACTCGAGCAAATGCAGTACACTGGAAGATCTGGATAACCTCCACTTTTATGGGTTCAGGGGAGAGGCTATTTCCAGTATTGTCTCTCTTGCTAAGATGGTTGATATACAATCTAGAACTAACCAAACTGTGAAAACCTACATTAAAACATTTAATGAGGGAAAAGAATCAGATGTCGTTGAAGCTCAGACTGTCCGTCCATCTGCAGGAACCACCGTGTCAGTCTACAACCTCTTCAACAACATGCCAGTCAGAAGAAAAAGACTAGATGCTGTTTTAGATACCGAACGAATCCGTCAGAGAGTGGAGGCCATATCTCTGATGCACCCGTCTGTGTCATTTACATTAAAAAAAGAAAACTCCCACATGATAGTACAGCTTTCCAAAACACGTAATACCTATTACAGGTTTGTTCAGATTCATGGCTTGAGTCGAGCCCAAAAGCTCGGAGAGGTTAGTCATGCCCATGAGCAATTTGAATTGACGGGTCACATTGGTCGTGAAGGTCACTACAACAACACTTTGCAATTTCTTTTTGTAAATGGGAGGCTTCTTCTGAAGACACGCATTCATAAACTACTCAACTGCCTTCTGAAGAGAGTGAGCAGCGCAGCCAAACCAAACAGCCCGATTTCATCGGCCTCAACAGCAAGCCCTAAACAAAGGGGCGGAGCTGATCTATATGGAGTCTATGTGTTAAACATCAAATGTCAGTACTCTGAATATGACATATGCCTGGAACCAGCCAAGTCCCTTATAGAGTTCAAAAACTGGGATAAGGTTCTCACCTGTGTTGAAGAAGGGGTAAAATCATTCTTCATTAAGGAAAACTTGGTGACAGAGTTGTCCATGAATGATGCTGGTGGTCCAACAAGTCCAGTGAGAAGCGTGAAGACCTCTGTGGAAGTACGAAACCTCAGTGTTGAAGAAACACATGAAGGATTTGAAGCACTGACTGAGAACAAGAATAATGCAGATGACATGGAAATCTCTGGTGGTGTTCAAACTTTGGAACAGGTTTCAAGAAAAACAGAAAGTTACTGGAGTAAAGAATCAGAGACAGAGAACGCGGCGCAGGATGTCACTTTGCCTGCACAGACCCTTCCAGCTGTTTCAGAAATGAATTGCAAAACTGATGAGGTATGTGACAAACATGATGCAATGGTAATCTGTGTAAATAATGACTCAACAGTTACTATAAACAACGACAAGGCGACAGAAAACAAAAGTTGCAGGATCTCAATACTGAATGAAAAATCCTCCGGAGATAGTTTGAAACAATTCAGTGCTCCGAGCAAACTTTTTCCACCAAAGAGAAAATTGACGTTAAATGCCAGTGAAGGAGGTGAGCTGGATTCCCACAGTTTTGATATTCCTAGCTCCAAGTCAGTCGGAATGGCAGCACAACGTAAATTAGCTCTGTCTTCTGACGCCGGATCTCTTGACAAGTTCAGAAGGTTGTTTGGGAAGGATGCAGAGAAAAAACAACCAGCTATGGACGAAAGCGGTGACTTGCATGATCCAGACTCTTCTGTAGGTTCTGCTATGCATGTAGATGGTCTGATAAGAACTGATTGTATAAATGATGAGAAAATACCTTTACTAAGGTATATTGCAGGTTCTCTGTCTACACATACAAGTTCTGAATGTTCGGTGAAATCTTCACCATGGAACACAGAAGACAAAATATCATTGGCTGCTAAACGTTCGCATTTGAAACAGAGCAACGCAGAATTGAAATTACCTCCGTGTCAACAATTACATCAGAATACAGCATCTGAAACTGTTGATTTAGCTGTCAATGATTCTCCTAAAGATATTTCATCTCTTGCTCTGATTGAACAAAACCTAAAAATGCTTTCTGCTTCACACCACTACACCTCTAAAGAAGTTGTGAACACTGGTGATGAAGCTGGCATAACCTCTGAGCATCATCCACTGTCCCACAATGCAAGAGATGAAGACCCGACTATAAATGAAAGACATGAAAGTGAAGCAATCCCAATTTCCAGTAACTGGCTAGCCCATTATGACAGTTCACTGGGTAAGCTGGTTTACATCAACCAAGTTACAGGGCTCAGCAAATACAACTCTCCTCTGGAGGAGACTCAAGTGCCATGTACCACAGATGTTACTAACATGGTGGTCAGTGTTATTTCAAAAACAGGTAGGTAGAATTCAGTGAGCACTGTTTGGATAACTAATGTGAAGTTTAGATTATATAAAACTGTATATTTTTACCATAATCATCTTTTCTCCGCTCATAGGATTTGAGTACAGGTGTTATCCATTTCAGACAAATATTGTACTTCCCTTTCTGCCCAAGCCCAGAGCAGAGAGAGCTTTTTGCTCACTGATAGACAACAGAGGTACAGTTCTTGACTAAAATCAGTATAGGTGCAAAGCTTTAGTGCACTTTTAGTAATCATCTTTCTTTTTTCTTTTTTAAGAGGATGTCCAAGGTCCAAATTCACTTTCAACTCTGTTTTCAGAATGGAATAACCCAGTGTTCATACGACCCCCAGAGGTTAAATTTGTTTTTTTTCTCTCACTTACATTACCTTTCTAACATTAGGGTAGTCATCTTAAATTCTCTCAATTTAAAAGTTTTTCTTTTTTTAAAAACATATGTAAACTATTTTTCAATTCTGAAAAGGTTGCTGTGGATGTAACCAGTGGTCAAGCAGATGGCCTTGCTGTGAAAATCCACAATATTCTTTTCTCTTACCGGTTTACCAAGAATATGTTCCATACAATGAGAGCAAGTATCAGCCCTCTTTTTTTTTTGTGCATTGAGGATGTGATGTGTATAGACTCTTACAATAACAATATCACAAAACTACTTGGCCTGTTTCACAGACATGCATAACTGTCTCAACTGACAACAACTTTAATTTACATGTCTTAAAATATATCAGTGCCATTATTTAGTCTCAAGATGCACACCAGTAATCTTTACAAAAGCTACTTATATGTTCTTATTTGGACCCTTGTTCTCTGTGGAAAATAATCTAATTTTTTAACCTCAGGTTATCAATCAAGTGGACAAGAAGTTTCTTGCTTGTTTGATAAATACAACAGAACAAGACACATTTGAAAGCTGTAAAAATGAAGGTAACATGTTAACCATGGCTTGGCTCATTACATTGTGTGACTTTGTTCTAAACATGTTCCTTTCGCCTTTCTGCAGGAAATCTTCTCGTGTTGGTTGATCAACATGCTGCCCATGAAAGAGTTCGACTTGAGGGGTTGGTCACAGGTAAATGCAGTTAAAAAAATGATAAATTATTGACTTTTACAGAATTATACAGGATGTTTGAAAGAATGAAGGAGTGTTACTGGGCTAAAACTCATTGAGAGAGTCTTTGTCATGCTGCTGCTTGTTTGATGTAGACTCCTATGAGGACGATCCAGACACACCTGGAAAAAAGAGGCTGTGTTCCTCATGTGTAACTCCACCCTTGGAGATTAGTGTGACGGAGGAGGACATGAGACTTCTGAGGTCAGCGCAGCTGCTGTCTCGAGTCAACATTCCTGACTCCACCACCATCATCATCATCTCTCTGAAACTGAGTTCTGCAATTAATAATGGTTCTATAAATATCTTTTGTCCTTGAAGGTCTTGTCAGGCCTTTCTAAGTGATCTTGCTTTAGATGTGAACTTCCAGAAGAGTGAGTCACTGAATGTGTTGTTGGAGAGACTTCCCACATGTTTCGTAGAGAAGGAGAGCACAGAGCTCCATCGTGGAAGGCGGTCTGTAATTAAAACCATTGCAGAGGTTAGGATCACTTCCTATTTGATGTTCAGGCATGATTTTATGTAGTTTAGAAATATAACTTTTACCTTCTCTTTTGTTAAACTTAATGTGTAATTTTGCAGGACTACCTGAGGGAACAAACTGAGGTGAGTCAGGACAGTTATACGTGATTTATGTCTAATTCGTGAAGCAATGTTCTTGTTATTAATTTATTGAAGTTTGAGGGATTTATTTCTTATGGGTTTTGTTCTTTTGATTCACATTTGCAGCTTCTACGCTTAACAGGACGAGTGAGAGGAACTCTACCTTTAACAGTTCATAATGTACTTGCATCACAAGCTTGTCATGGTTAGTGTATAAATCCACCATTGTGTGGAGATTTTTTATATCATTTTATTTGGGGAGGGCTTTTTTTTTTAGGAAAGTGAAGTATATGGGGTAAGTGAGGTGGTGTGGGATTGGGACATTTTTTTTTAAATGTGGAGATTTGTACATTTTGATGGTGATATGTGATCTACCTATCAAATATTTTTGTGGACAGGAGCAATAAAGTTCAATCATATTTTGAGTAAAGAAGAGTGCTGTAGTCTGGTGAGCTCGCTGTCCTCTTGTCAGCTTCCCTTCCAGTGTGCCCATGGAAGACCTTCCATCATCCCAATCGCAGATCTTCAACACATAGAAGATCAAGAGGTACATTCAACTTTAAAGAGATCGTTCACCCAAAAATTGGCATCATTTATTCACCCTCATGTCATTAACAACTTTTTTTGGTGGGGTCAACTATCCTTTCAACACAAAAATGTTCTTTTTGTATCAAGGCATTTTGGTCTGTTGTTTTAATAACACTACTATATTAATAAGACATGATCGTAAGCAGGTAACCCTGTGCAATATTCAGATAATGTCATTTTGATCTGTACCCAGGATCTTCCCAAACCAAATCTCAGGAAATTAAGAAGGATGTACAAGGCATGGCAGCTCTATGGGAAAGATAAATCTCTTTCATAAAACTAAGCATGAATGGATAGACAAAAACTCCTAGCACTTTTGATTTTGCATTCAGTTAATTTCTTGAATAAAGACTCCTCTTATACAGCAGCTTATATTTTATTTATTTATGTATTTATTTTGCTCATAACAAATGCACATAAACTATGTATTTACAGTAAACTGTTGTCAGATACAACATTTCATGAATAAAAAAATAAAATGTTGACAGTGTCATTGCCATATATACAATATTGTCATAAACAAAATATGTTGACAACATTTTACCAAATACGTCAGCATTTATTTTGTTGCACTCGTGTGCATGTTGGACGTCAGCTGGCTGCAAATGTGCTATTGAAAACAAAACCAATAACAAAACGGATGTGCTCAAACAAGAACGATCATCCTCCAATCAAATCGTTTCTTTAAAGATTGTGAGCCAATAGACATCAATGTGGGAGGGCGCTAAATCCGGTGACGTTCGTCAACAGCCAGTCGGTGTGACTGTGGAGTCGAGTTACTAAGCACTAGGAGAGGCAAGATATCGCAAACGTCAAATAAGAATATACTTTTACTGGTAAGTTTTGTTTGTGAAAATTTCAGATTACAATGTACGGAATGGTGCAGACATATAATTGAGTCCGTTTTGATGAGCTTAGTAGTTTTTCAAATCATCAGTATGCGATTACAAGAATCTGGACCACGTGCCAGCAACTTGCAGCAGTTACTGATTTCAAGCACTTAAATGAGACCTTTTAATTTGATTGGCTTTCTCATACTGTTAATTGAGATTAATAAAATGAATTCAGTCAGAACAGAGAGTTTACTAGTTAATGTTTTTTTGTGCTCTTTCTGTACAGGCATTATTCTTAGGACAGAGATGCAACATTGTGTCTCTCGTATCCTTGCTTGTTTACTGTCTATTTGTAACTCTTCAAATTCAGATTTGTTAAATATATCCTTGTTACATAATGAAATAAAATTGGTTGGGTATTACCATCTCTTGGAGCCCTGAATCAAGGCCAACAGCTTGTTGTGTAGCTGTTGGTTTCAAACAGTGGCTAATATCAGTCTTCCATTGGTCAATTGCCTTGCCCAGAAATATTTTATGGGTTAAGCAGGGTCAGTAGAAGGAACACTTTAAACTCACCACTCCCTCCAACATTTGATTTCTTTTAGAATAAGCATTATATAAGTGTGTTTTCTAACTATACCAATATTGTTCTTATAACATGCACTTACATATTATGCCTTAATCTTTCACAATAGACATTTATCAAGACAGTAGCCAAGGTTTATTCAAGATGTGCCCAGATCTAAAGGATTTTCCATGTGATGGCCCTGTGCACATGGGACAGAAAATTGAGAGGGATGTACAAGGCATGACAGCACTACAGAAAATGTAAAATATCTTTTAAGCACGAGTTTATAAACAGACAGCATTTAATATTTTTTTTTATTAAATTAGTGCCATAAATAACTATTATATATACCTTTCTTTATTTGCATTTACATAAAATATCAACCGTAAATAGACGTGTACAAGGCTTTTATTTTGTTACGCTCATGAAAGCGAATAGCCAATCATAAACCGAGTTACTCACCCAAGAACTATTTTACTCCAATCAAATCGTTTCATAAAAGATTGTTCACCAATAAACGCAAATGTGGGAGGGAGCTAAGATGGACGAGGCGTCGTTATCGGTAGGTACAGTGTTGATACTGAACTGGCTGGGAGGGTCTCTAGGAAGCTCTCGCAAACGCATCTTCTCCCATCGGTGAGTTTGTGAAAATTTCAGTTTACAAAGAAGAGAATTGTCATAGAAAGAGTAGGGCATACATGTAAATGAAACCGTTTTTAATCACTAGTTTTGGTGGTCTTAGTAATTGTTCCAATCCGGAGCACGTAAGTTAACGTTAGCTCAACCAATTCAAAGATGGCGGAACGGTAGCCTTGACGTATGAATTTGGCGCTTTCACAAGATTTAACGGTAATCTTTGTGTTATATCTGTTATGTATTTATCATTTCTTTGACAACGTGTAAACATTGTCCTGTTAATCTTTGCACGTCCTATCGGAATTTCGTATATGGGAAAATCTTCAGCCGAAGACGCTATCTTGTAATGTTATTTTCAGCTGATATAAATATTAGCTCTTGTTTAGCGTTTAGATGTTTACGGCTTTTAGAAGGTTATCGTCCCATACCGTGCACACGTTTAGTTACGACATGTTACTACACTATATTCATGCTCCGTATGCTCTCCAAAATGTCTTTCCGAAGTTATAAGGTCCGCATTTGAGTCTTTAATCTGATTTTTTTACGTCGCATCAGCGATGAACAGGATTCGGATCCACGTGTTGCCGTCTAGCAGGGGAAGAGTGACCCAGGCTGTTCGAACCCAGGAGCCTCAAACCTGCTCCTACACCCAGAGACCCTGTTCACATCCTCGACTTGAAAGCTTTGAGTTCTGCATCAAACACATACTTGAGGACAAAAATGCCCCATACAAGCAGTGCAGTTATGTGTCTAACAAAAATGGCAAGCGCTGCCCCAATGCAGCCCCAAAACCAGACAAGAAAGATGGGTGAGTAGGTTTAATTTTCTTTACGTAGTTAAAATTCACTTAAGCTTGAAAAATGTTTGATCAGTGGTGCTGCTTTCTTGTTTCTTAGGGTAACGTTTTGTGCCGAGCATGCACGTAGAAATGCGTTGGTTCAGCAAGCTCAGATGCGTAAGGCGTCCTCAGGACCTTCCCCTGACGTTTTGCTGTCTCAGCTCAGCGGCTACAGTCGGCCAGATTCTGGAGCACACGGTCAAGAGGGGCGTAGTGAAGCTAGTCGTTTACTAGGTGAGAATGCTATTTTCATGATCACTTTGATCATAATTTTTCAGTTTTCATAATTTCACAATTTTTTATTTATTTATGGTGAGTAATTTTCTGTGTTTGTGTTTCTCTGTAGATGATGACAGCTGGAGTGAAGAGGACCAAGATCCAGTTGTTTTGGATCCGACTTGGAGAGGAGATCCTGACAGTGAGGCTGAAAGTCTAGACAGTGACCATGAAGACCCTTTGAAGTGAGAAATTATACGAATAAATATAAATAAATTAATGTAATCTAGGATGCCAATTGATGGACATTTACTTACATTTACATTTATTCATTTGGAAGATGCTTTTATTCAAAGCACTACTTACAAGTAGGAGAGCATAAAACATTTGCTTCCTGTAGGCATGCTGGCGTGTACACAGCAGAGGAGGTGGCACTCATCACACGGGAAAAACTAATCCGACTCCAGTCCCTCTACATAGACCAGTTTAAACGTCTGCAACACTTATTGAAAGAAAAGAAGCGACGCTACCTGCATGGTCGCAAAATCGAGCATGAGACCATTGGTAAGGCAGCTGTTCCTTTGCTGGAAAATGTTCACTTACACTACGAGTGATGTGCAGTGCGTTACGTAATTGATCGCTGTTGTTTGTAATACAGGGAGCAGTCTGCTAACAGGCCCAGAGGGACTGTCCACAAAGGAACGAGAGAACCTAAAAAAATTAAAGGCCCTGCGTCGTTATCGTCGTCGCTATGGGGTGGAGGCTTTGCTACATCGCCAGCTGAGAGAGCGCAGACAAGCAATTACAGAGGGTGGTGCACCACAGGTATAAAAGCTTTTCATGTCTTTTGAAAGGTTTGTTTTTTCTTTTAAGCCAAATACGTGGTCATCATGTCCCTGAACAGTAGCTAGCAGGAATTTCCAAAGCCGAATGCAAGAGCAGATGATTACAAGATCTTGCAAAGACCGGATCATATGCCAGCAACTTTGTTGGTTATAAGTGGCCACCTAAATCAAACACCTATATCTGACTAGCTTTTCCATAATCTCAAATAAATAAAATGTATAGCCTGTCATGGTCTGTTGTTTTTAATGCATTTTCCTTTGTGATCTTCCTGTACAGGCGCTGCGCTCTGGCCAAAGATGCATTTCATTTGTGGAAGGGACTCGTTGTTCAAATCAGTGCCTCCCGATGACACGACATTGTGTGTCTCGTATCCTTGTTTGTTTTTGGTGTATCGGTACCTCTTTTAACTTGAAACTGCGTTATATTTTTACAAAAGTGAGGAAGTGCAGTTCTTCAAATCCATAAAATCTTTATATTAAAGGCAAAATGTATATACCAGCTCTGAAGCCCTGAATGAAGGCCAACAGTTTGCTGTAGCTGTTGGTTTCAAACAGTGGCTAATATTAAAGGCTTCCATTGGTCTATTACCTTGCCCAGAAATAATTAATGGGTTAAGCAGATTCAGGGAACACTATAAACTCACCACCTCCTCTGCCATATAATTTCTTTTAAAATAACAAATTTCTTTGTGAACACAAGTTATATTTTCCCATCTATGCAAATATTGATTTTATAACATGCATTACATACTCCGCCTTAACCTTTCACAATAGACATTTATCAAGACAGTAGCCAAGTTTTATTCAAGATGTGTCCAGGTCTGAAGGATGTTCCATGTGATCGCCCTGTGCACATGGGACAGTCGGAAGAGCCCCGTTGTCCTTTGCACCTGACTTTGCCTCCTCCCATGTACCAACCTGAACAGGAGTCTATTGCCCCGGAGCAACTAGCAGCTGCACCCACAGATATGTACCTTAGTGCCGCAGAGCTCCAGCCCACTGAAAATCTACCTTTGGAATTCAGTGATGTATGATTTGTGTTGATCTTTTTCCTCATTAAAAAAAATTGGTTTTCATAACTGTTTTGGCACATCCCTTCAAACTAATTTCATATTATCAGTATAATTACCACACTAAATTTGTTCATTAGAATATTTTGTACAGATTGCTGAAGAAATAATCAAGTACCTACATGCCCATAAACATAGCTGCTCAAACATGTCTCCTACTGTGTAAATCATACGCATTGCGTAAATGACAAAATGATTCTGAATGTTCAGTCATTACGTTTTTTGTGCTTCATATTTTCTGTGTCCATAGTAAAATGTCAAATCTCATTTTTGGAACTGCCTCATTTTCCTGTCTGGTTGCTGCTCTATTTATTTGCATGTTCATTACTTTATCTGTTTAAAAAAAAAACATTGTCTCTATATAAACTCATATGTATTGATGGTTTTTTTGTGTGTGTGCTGTTATGGACTCCTAATAGCAGAATGATGGAATTTGAGATGAACATTTTTCATGCATTTCATAAAACTAATGGCAAAATATTAAACCTAAAAGTAAAATTATGAGCGCCTTAATGCATTTTAAATGAGTTTATAGTTTGAAGAAATGTGGCATTAATTGAGGCGGTGAATGGAAATCTTAAATGATTATGACAGTACCTCTGAATAAAACATTGATTTGCACTATATGCATTATTCTGACAGCACAAGTGTAATTTTGCTGAATTCACCTTTCATTATTTGAACATCACAGTCGGTAATATTACATCGACTGACAAGTCTTTTAATGTGTAGGATCTTGATGTTGAAGATGAAGGTTTGCAGTGCCCTCCATCTCCCCTGCTGTTTGACACAGCCCTTGCTTTAGAAGACCAAACCATCAGAGAAATTGCTGAGGCCCCCATGGATATTCTGACGGGAGAAGAGCAGGGTCTTGAAGCCCAAGATGCAGAGCTTTCAGAGAGAGATGAGGTGTCTGTGGATGATCAGGTAGTTATTACTGTCACTTGTTGGTAATAACTTTGAGATTATTGGTGCAACAATTCAAATCTGTCCTGTGGAATAAGCAAGAGAGCACTTAAGCACCAGGCTTGTTATCCTTTTACAGGTTGAATCTGAAATACTCGAAGCAGTTGGACAAGTGGTTACCACACAGAATTCAACATGAGATTCTGTCACGAAAACAACAGATGCCTTATCTTGAGCACCATGTGACCTGATTTTCTCAGCTGTCATACTGTTGATATTTCAAACAGTTTAAATAACTATGTTTAAAAGCCATTCTTCTGAAGGGCTGCTTTAATTTCAGAAGTATACTTGAATCCAACCCTCTCTTTTCTTTAAATAGCAGACTGAAAATGCTTGTGCTTTTTGTGAAGCTAAAAGGGCATGTATAACAAGTACATGCACATTCATAGGTCAGAATTTACAAAGACAATGTGGTTCAGTTTGATATCTAGATTTTCATCAAACCACAGAAAAGGTCCAAGTTTTACAGTAGATATCTGTTTTTCATCACATGTACTGGGATTTGTTGACTAAAATAAATCTTTACACAATGTCATGCTCCAGTTATTTACAATAATGCACACATGAATAAGCTCTTCTGGGACGATGCTGGTCAACTTTTTTCAATTACTCATGAGACTAAATAAAACCAACTATATGTACGCGAAATAATGTACTTAAAATATATAAATGTTGAAGGCAGTGACTTTTATCCAAAGACTACAAACATAATGCCGAGTCGCTCGCTGGTTAGTCATCATAAGTCATTAATGATATCACTGCAGATGCACGAGCGAAGAACAGCGCGTGTTTGTTGCGCACTATTTCCGAACAAAATAATGTGGTTGAGCAAATATAAAGGCTACTTCACAAAAAAAAGTATAGAGGCAAGCAATAAAACACGCTTTTGAAAATGCTACGTGGAGCACATGAAGATAGGCCCTTTTACTAAAAGTGGGGCGGGCAACACAATTTCAAGCCATGACATCACTTTTCCTTTAACCTAAACACGGGAAGAGAGACGGATGGGAAGAGACGACGATAAAACCTCCAAACAGCGGCTGGGAAAACAGATAAACATGTCCACACGCTGCCAGTTTAAAAGTACAGTTAAAGGTATTTCTTAGCAATATTTATCGTGGATATTTTCACACCTTTCGAAGAAACGCAAGGATCGCGCGAGGTAAATCCCCTTTCCCCTCAAGCCATTTGTCGAAAGTGTTGAAATGCTGCCGTTTTTGCAAAATGTAGCGTTGTGTGCACGCAGAGAGTGGTTTTGTTTTGTTAAATGTTGATGTGTGGGATATGAGATGTGGTAAGGAAATGTGTGGCATTAGCCATCCGGCTATCTGGGACACCGGTGGGGTTGTAGACTGAGGATGCTTGTCGTGATATCCTGTGAGAAGCATGACGCTTTAAATCACCCTTTAACCGCATTCAAGCTTCAGTTTAGTTTAATGTTTACATAGGGAGTTTGTGGGTTTTATGGTAATGTATCAAATATAACAAGAATCCGATCTTGTCTTAAGCCTTTGCGTCGGTTTCCCCGGACCACTCTGTATAGTGTTTCATGTAGTTGAAGCTTCCCCTCTTTGTAGAGCACAGCAAACGTGTAACTGTTTACAGTTACGCGATCTGACAACCCACAACTTTTGTGTTTACTTGTGTGTGATGTGAATGCAGTCTGCATTGTAAAATCTGCTCATTTTGGCTAAGTTCATTCTGCATGAGACCCTAAAACGGCAACTAATTCAAGAGTAATTGAGGGTAAAAGCATGCCCTCAGCCCCTCCCCTTTAATATTTTACAGATGTTTTTCACATTTGCCAGTCCCGTGTTCAGAACCATGTTCAGGATACTTTACAACCTACGAGACACGATGCAGTGGAGATATTTCTTACAGATAAAACCTATTGCACGGCGCATGAAATAAATAATGCGCCCAAAATATCTGACAGCAATCGAAAGAGAGATAAACTGCAAATTGCTCAGTAAACCAAATGGCCACAAAGGACATTACAGGCAGCAGGGGGGCCTTGCTCCCTGTTTACTGATAGTCAGTTGTTTGGTAATTTTGCGAACTACTCCCTATGATCTCAACATTATCTTTGCATAGCTTTTGATCTTTTTGTATGCCCAGGAGACATACATTGTCTTTAATGGGAGTCAGATGACACACAAGCTCACACACTATTAATGACTCCAAAACACTAAGAGAGGAATTTAAAATGTTTGTGCTGGTTTGTTCTATGTGAGTTCTGACATGTTATCTGCGAAAATATAAAAATGTTTGTGTAGGTGCAGTTCATTTGAGTTACTGTATCCAAACAGTTTGTGTTTTTTCAATATTTTTTGAGACAGATTCTGCACATGCCAATGTGGGTGTATCCTTGCTTGGAGAGCGCACACACATGCTTCAGGCACTTTTGAGTAAGGCAGATTTTCTTGTTGGACGTCTATGCAATTATGGGCACATTGCTTCCAACGAAGCACTTATGCATGCAAACTGTTCTCTTTGGCCAGATTCTGCTGAAAAGTTCTTTTAAGAGTTTAAACATTTATTCTTCATTTTTTATTAAATAACTTTTATGATGTTAGCTTTAAATCAGAAAAGAGCTATTTTCAATGCTCTTCTTTATCCAACATAAAACGTTTTGTGTAACTGTAGCCATATTAACTCCATAGTAATACAACACTATATTAAGCAAATTCTGCAAAAATGCACTGACTCAGGTTAAACCCGTGTGTGTCTCCAGCACCAGTGAAACGCCCGTATACAATTACTGTGCCAGACCAGTCACACAATTGCTATTGTTTCCATGCATATGTATTTAGAAAGAGATACTATCAGTCAGCGTTTAAATCCTTTTCAACACATTACAACTCCCACATGGCCTGGAGTTGTTACTCTGTGTTGTGAACATTGCCATTCGTTGTTTTTCCAGGTTGTGGCTCATGATGTTATTTTATGGATTGGAGCCCAGAATGGTTGGGGGAGATGTGCTGGCCACCTGATCCTAATACGGGGCAGAGACTCTGATCAGCTGCTATCACAAAAGCTTCCATAACAAAGCTGTCTTTCAGATTTATCCGGCGGCTTTAATGCGTGTTGTTGAACGGTTTACGTCTCCTGATTGTTATTCTCCAGCTTTACTTGGACCAGATTTGAGGAACCATCTTAGAAAGTAGAGAAGTGATCACTTCCTTGAATTTAAATTTGTTATCTGACCATTGTTTTCGCTTTTGCTTTTAGTCATCTAAATGTGGCTGTCTAGAAAATTAGGGCTAAGGCATGAAATTGGACCCTGGCAGTGCATTTTTGGGTCTGTTCTCAAAGAGTCTTAGTTTTACCCTGCAGACAGAGTTCAGTAGTCTTGCATTGGGGTGAGAAAATGGAAGTCGTCCTTCCACCAGCATCTTGCTTGTCAACATCAAAGGCTGGAAGGCATCCTGATGGGTCCGTGTTGGCACAAAGCATGTTTAAACTCCCTCCAGACACACAGGCTCTCATTTTCCCCATGCTGTGTTAGGTCGGCCATGTCTGTTATCAGTTTTCCCTGTTGGCGCATTTCCCCCCGCTCTCCGGCAAACAGTTACCATGGATATGGATTGGGGGATCATATAAGCATGTAGAAAACTCATCAATTACTCGGGGATGCTGGAAAGATATGCCGCGTACACAGCGGGGGAGTGGGCTGTCATCTCCCCAAGTCATCTCCCCAAGACTGTTTTCACAAACACTGCAGATATTTGGACGGTGGCAATTATTCTTGCATTTCCCCCACTGGCAGCCTTTGTTTCGATTTTGGGGTTTTGCGTACATACAAAGACTTTCTTGCGCATACATTGTATATATATATATATATATATATGACAATATTGGCTGTATTTTGCAAACTTTATGTTTTAAACTTTAATTTGCATTTTGACATGTATTGTGGCCATTTTAGTCCAGTGTCTGTTGAGATTTGATAGAAACAAACCTCAGGAGTGGCATCCTTTCAAGTCTATTGTCTCAATTTTATGCAAATAAAAAGCAATATTTTCATTTGGAATTTGGCAAACGTTTGTCATTAGCTCGCAAACTGAACCATAATGATCATTTTGTTTAAACATACCTATAAATAGTAAATACAGAAAAACTCAAAATAATTTTGAAGTGGTCGCTAAATTTTTCCACTGCTGTAAATATTATTACAGTGGGGTTTTCAAGCTTACATTCCAATTAACTTCCTGTATATCTTCAACAGTAACTGTATCTTTCACGTTGAACAGTGGCGCTCAGAGAACCTATCAGCGAACCAAGTGCACCGCTGCAAAATATTTGGATTCGTTTCGCTTCACGTTCACACTTGCAAAAAAAAACTGAAGCAAACATTTGCTTTGGTTTCTCATAGTGCGGCAGTCTTTGGCTGCAACAAACATTCAATTCATACTTTTAGTCAGCGGAAATATGCTTTGGAATGTGGCCTTAATCAATTCAAGCAAACCAGGTCAATGGCACATCCTGTTTGGGTAGAGAGGGGATAAATGTCCGTGATTTGGTCGGGCCAGCAGTAAGAGTCAAACAAACCTCATGGTGAACGGTTTAGAGTGGGGCGTTTGTAAAGCACCATACATTTGATATGGCAGGGGTCCCTTTTTTTCTGGCACAAAGAGGCTACAGTCATAGACCCCTTTAAAAGCCACGCCACCACCCTGTTTGAAAGCGGGGGAAAAATAGCCTCGTGCCTTCATTTTCCTTTTTTCTCTTGAAATGAAAGCATTGGTGGTTTATGATCTTCTGACCTTTAGCCCATTAATTACGCCAAGCTATTCCCCTGAGAGGCTTACCAAAGCTGATGCATGTTATGTTTATGTTAAATATGCAACCTGCCTTGCTAGAGGGTCACTTCTTTTAAAACACTCGCACTAGTGGTCTGCTCTTGGAGAACTTTGGGCAGTCCGTTATCATGTTTTATTTTTTGTGTGGCATGTATTTGTACAGCGCTGTCTTAAGCACAGGATTAATCAAAGAACGGAAATGAAGTGCTAGTTTGCGGCTTGCATGGCTTATGCCGCATTGCACAGCTTAATGCATCTTAAATATGGATTCTTGCATCTTAACTGGACTGTGGTCACATTGAGCGGAACAAAAGATTGAAGGTAGGGAGCCGAAAAGGCTGCGTCGGCCCAGCTGGAAGGTGCCGAAGGGCATTTGCTTTAAGCCACGACGCCTGGTGTCCAGATGTTTAGTGGCTGTGTCCATGTTCACTGGCTCTGCAGTCTGCTGAAGGCAAGGCTTCGCTGCGTTTTACTGCAGTACCGGCACGGGGACACCAGCTCAGCCAGCACAACTCACATGCCAGCCTTTAAACCAAGCGTATAGCCCACTATTTTATTATGCAGAGCTGTTTATTTTACAGCGAGAGGACGTATATCCAGATGTGTTAAATATGTTGCTTTGTTTATAATTGGAGGAATTTAATCAGATTTTCTGTTTAATTCTTTTAGCCAATACAGTAGCCGGTGTGACATTTTAGTCAAGGTGGTAACCATGGCTACAAGATCATTCCACCTTGGCTTTACCAGATGTCCTTGCGTGGTAGACGTAGCATTGATTTGTGTGTTTGTGACCTCCAAGTCAAGTTTGCTTTGTCAAGCAGTTTATTTTTACTCTGCGTGTTTTTCGGTTCATACTTGCACTGTATATTTGGAAACTGGAGAGTTTAGTGTTCACACAGATCCTTGAATTGATTCGCTCACCCTACAGTTGGTGAAAAACTGCTAGTCAAACGGTTTAAAGAAAGAAAAAGATGCAAATGTTAAATAGGAGCGTTAAATTATGTTTACCGCTACGTCATTGTCTTAACAGAAGACGTGCTCCACGCTCTCCACGATGCATAGAGCGGCCAGTTTAGCACTGGTTACTATTATGGTGTATTGCCCCCTCTCCCCCCAACCTAGACTAGTGTCACATTTCTAAAAGGTGGATCAGCCCCTCCACCTCACATGGAGTTCAGCACATTACCGCCCATTAAGCTGTCTCACTCTCAATGGGGCTTTTTTTCCATGAGCCTGATTTATTCTCTTAATCCTGAGTCACCCAAACGCTTTGTCATTGACCAACTGCTGCCAAATGGAAGTGGAACAAACACAAGCAAATGTCTTGTCCCATATATAGTGCCAGACGTAAACAAATACTGTGTATATGTATACACATATATGTGTGAGTCTATATATTCACCTACTATGGAGTGGATGAGAAAAGCACCATCATATAATTCATTTACACAGAATAAAAGGGTATTTCATCATGATCAACTCAAGCACGACTCCCAAGTGTTCATAATCAGCTCTATCTCATTACAACGTCATTATAGTTATGCAACATTGCCAAAATCAAATTCACAGTATTGCTCAGTCATGATAAATCTTGAAATGTAATTGCCTGAAGTGCGTCCTTTGAGATATTTTAATTGGGTCAAATGTCCAGCTGTGTTTAAGGAGAGGTAGTGCGGTGGAACTGTTACGAGCATGTTAATGTCACTTGGCACCTGGGGCTTACAGACGCTTTCAAGTGTGCTCCAGTTTGCATGTCATCGCCGAGTGGTGAATTGGCAACACATCGCTAACACGAAAACCCCCAATAAGAAAACTCTGCTCTAAATACCTGACATTTAAGACCGTCGTGTCACAAAGTACCCCACTGTGGTTCCGGATCATTGTTCGTAATACCGTAAGTCTATCCGTCTTGGTGTTTAGAGAGGTGAAAGTGGAGTTTAAGGCATCACAATGGCCTTTTGTCCTGCTCCTTGACTGTTGACTCCAAGACAACATGTGACCCTTTGCATTTGGGTCATTTCATCCAATTTAGTCATCTCATGTGAAGACGCTAACATAGCCGAGGTGGAATTCTACCTACAGGCATGCACATATGAATTAGCATCTGGCGGGGGCATGATCTTAGGTTCATTCACATTCAGGGACAAGGTTTTCTTCGTTGGCCTTGTAGACCCTGTAGCCATAACATAGCAGATATATTTAGATAAGGTTTTAGTGCTTGCAAGAATTTGTTGTCGGGCTTGCAATGGGACGGTCTCTTTTATTAGAAGAAGATCGTTTTAGCATATTGAACTTTTGCACTGGAGAGTCAAAATTTAGTCAAAAGTTATATGTGTCCAACCCAACTTGGTCTCACACAGTCCCATTATGCATTTTTTTTGTGACTATCTATAGTTGGTTACACATATTCATCAGTGTTATCCAGGTCAGTTTGTGGTCATGCAGCTCTATTGACCACCGCAATATCTACAGTCGCAATCCAATCAGTGCAAGTCTGATAAAGTAGTCCAATCCTCTTAGAAAAGAAGCTCCTGTTTCTTGACGGGGGGCCAAGTTGCCTCGGTAACTACTTCATTTTACCCTCGCACTTGTTGGGATATGGGTCTCTTTCCTCATCTTTGTTTGGGGTGCGGTGGTGTCCTCCATGAAATATAACCCTCTCGGTTTTATGGCCTGGCCAGCAGTTGTAGGGTTAATGTTTAGCTGCAGCCGTTGGAGGAGGGAGAGACACTCAGAGGAGAGGTAGGGGGCTGGCCCACAGCTGTTGTAGTAGGCTGGGTCTATTGGGTAGGATGCCTGCCTCACACTCCCCTGAACAATGGGAGGACATGGAGGCCACTGCAGACGCTGTAGACAGTTTCCTTACACTTGCTTGAGGACACTCGATTTAGTTCCCTGAGTAGGGAGAGTCCTCTGCGCTCGCGGAGGACGAGAGATCGCTGGCAATTCACCTCTGTTGCACGGGCTTCTTTGTGGTGTTTTGGATTCTGCTCCTGTGCTTCACGTTTGCACGGGATGCATTAACACGTCTGGGATGCTCTGACTGGAATTAAAGGTAATTTTATGCTAAGCTATTTGCAACACTGTTTTTTTTATGAGGGCTCCATTTTGAGTGTATGTTTCTCACTATTTTTAGTCACTTGGTTTAGCAGGCAGTTTGTCAACGATATGTTTTGTTATCCGATGGATCAGATTTGGCTTGGTATCATAAAGTATGCATTTATCCCTTGTCGAGCAGTTGCGCAGCAGTCATGCCATCTGTAGTGTTTTTATCAAAGCTAGGATAATATGTATAAATGTGACATTCTGGGACGTTTATTACAGGTAGGTCATCATGCCTTTCATTGGCATTATACCCGTGTGCAATCACAACACTTGGCATGCTTAAATAACAAATACAAGTTCTCCTCGTTCTTCAAAATGGGACGTACCAGTCCGAGATTTCATTACCATGTATGTTAGAGAATCAATTGCATGTTATAATGTTAATAAACCCGATCAGACACGAGAGACTGCTTTAATCTTTCTGTGTGATGTCTGAGCAATTCATTGTTTGGCTGTGAGTGATTAACCTTATTTCCTACAGTTGGCTATGAGTTAAACTTAATTCGTCTAAATAGTACCTAAGCAAGCAATAGCTTTTGCTTGCTTAGTCTTCTTCAAAGTGTTTGGTTGCTCGTGTGGCAGTCAGGGCCTTGAAACAGAGATAATATATTGCATCTAGACATAACCCACATAGGTGCGCTGCTGTGTAAAGACAACAATAATGCATGAGTCTGCAGATGGCTGCTGCACAGCAACTTTGCTGAAAGCTACAGAGAGACAGCTTACCTTTTATGTTTAGAGCAAAATGGAGGACTAGAGAGTAAAATTTGGGGCCTTGCTGTCAGTGTCACTGATGCGCCAGATAAAATAATCTTTAAAGCGCATGAAATATTGAAACGGAGCCACGTAAGCTCTATAAATGTATAAACCTACATTATTGAAGATTTTCTATATTTAATGCCACATTACGGAATAGATGGCGCCTTGCTTACTTCAGAGAGTCTTTATCCCCAGAATAATTTACATCAAAGGGAAAAAATAATGCCTTTAGGGACTTAGCGGAATGGTCTGAATGTTTGTTTGCTTTTCTGTCAAACGTAGGCGTCGTCTGCTTTTGTTTATTGGAACTTATTCATTTATTGCATTAACGAAGAGTTTACATTCTCCCCGAGCATGATTGATCATTTGAACTGCTCGTAAATCATGTGTAAAGATCAATAATTGGGTTATGAAGGTGTCTGTGGGCTCTGTGCCCATTGTGCAGGGTGTGAATAATCAGAGATGGTCTCTACGGATGGGGATTGGCTGGTGCTTAATAACTCCTCAAGTGTGGGGGATGGAGGCGGAGCTGGCAGCACATTTTGGGATCCCAGAGAGCCCTACTTCTGTTTGATTGCCTTCACACTGGCTTTATTCCACCCCTCCAAGCCATTCAGGACCTCCCCCAACATCCAATTCCCTTTTTATCTACATTCGTTTTAATCCGTATTTGCATTTTGCAAGATATCATTCTTAACTGTATGAGGTTCCCCCACTCAAAAAAGGAAACATGAGCATCATATCCATGACGGCCATTCATTCAATAATGCCCTATCAGTGACCTAAACCACTGAAGCTTGTGAAAGATGCCTTCATTTTTGCACACCAGCATAAAAGCCCAGTATATGCTGTATGGAAAGAATATGCAGATTAGAATTGAACAAAATTTTGTTAAAAAATTACACAATGTGTCCGTGCTTATCAAGAACTAGCGAGCATTGAATTGTCTGTTGACTTGGGTTTATTTGAAATTTGAATTTACCGCAGAATCTTTTCTTTATCTTTCAGCCATTCTGATTCTCTATAGGTTCAGATGCTCTTGTGTAAGGCATTTGTGCATAGAAGCACTGGAATGTCTTTGTTCCTTTTGTGTTTGTGATAGTAAAATAATGTCAGCTTGTACACTTTCAAGTCTGAAACTACATCATCCATCTTCCTGATTGAACCATCTTTGTCTGCATTCCCCCAAATCATTTGACCAACTTCTTAGTCTTAGTAACATTTGGTAGACTTCTCCTTTGGGCATCATACCAAGCCGGTGACTCAGAAGTATGGGGGAATATAGGTCTTACCAGGCCCCTGTGCTTCAACGCAGAACACTAACAGTAGTCTCTCAGAAGCTTAGTTTCAATAAATGTACTGCTTTACAGACAAATGAGTTTGGGGCCCTGTTTAGGGTATGCCACAGTGCTTTATTGCTATGTTTACTATACAGCAAATCCCGGGATTATGGGGCTGGCATTGTAGCAGAGCGCTGCCAAGATTCCTGTTGGCATGGGTACTTGTTTGACTTTTGCGTGTCGCCGAAATTGGCTCCACAACAGAATAGTATATAGAGCAGAAATATAACCATCCTAGATATTAAGTGGGGCTTGTCTACCCCGATATTTAGAATAGGGTTTTTCACAAAAGTACAATAAAAGTACTTTTTAGGGATTGACCTAACCGTTTACGTTTATGCTTATTTTGCATATGAGCACTGTTCTTACGTTTCGTTGGATGTTTTTCAGGAAATGGTAAATACTGTAGTGACCAAGTTGACATACATTTTATTGGTTAGATATTTGAAAAACCCAGTGACAAACATTAAAAGTGACTAATAATAATGATTTGTGGCAAAAAATCTAAATCATGAAATATGGAGATACAAGGTTTTAGAGAGAAAGCAGTGATATTTGGTTCTGCTTTTATGTTTCCAAATGTCAACCCCATCAGGTACCATCGACACTGAATTAGAAATGTTTTAATTTTAACTTTACTATACTGGATTACATGACAAAAAACAAATGCATTAAGCTATTCACAAAAAAAATTGTTGAGGTTGTGCTTTATATTTAAATCAAAATAATAATAAATAAACCCCTGGTGTTCACATGCCTCTCAAGGAGTCCGTATCCATTTTTTCATAGTGGTGATCTGCTGAGTGAAAGTTAGAGCCTAATGTTAATGCAACGCAATTGTTTGCCCCAGTTAATATTTAATGATCCATTTAATCCACATAGGATCCCATTACAAATCTGGGTGGATTGTCACACGTGTCCAGCAATAAGCAGCATGACTTCACAATGGGTCTGTATAGAGCGCAAGCATTAAGTTTAGGACCAGATGCAAACTGATGCTAATCTGCTTAGGTCACAAGAGCACAGGGGATTAGTCTTGTTCCACTTAGGACGTGAGAACAGTCTTCGGCGTGGTTGAAAAGATTGTACTATAGGTGAGGCTATTGGCCATCAGGACCGAAGTGAAGGATCACAGCAAAATGTTAGTCATAAATTGAATTCCTAGCTGTCATCTAAAGAACAGTGGACATTTGTGATGTGTCTAAAAGAAATTGTACTAAATAATAGGTCAGTGGTTTTCATACCTGGCACCACAGAGAGAATGACTTTGGTCATGCCTTGCGCTAACACACCTTTTTTTGAGGAGTGCCAACCAGTTGTGTGGTTAGACCAGGTGTGGTTGTTTAGGACGGAAACTCAAAATGTCTGTTTAGCGTTCGTGGAGATGAAATGAAATGGTCTAGACCTGTTGTTTAGGTTGAGGGCTTCTGTTAGGTTGAACGTATTTATACTGTGCTGGTCCAGGAGAATGCATTTCTTTCTCAGGACTGACAAAAAGTGCTTTGTTTATTATGGCGGGAGGCCCTCTGTTATTTCATCAAACATGTATTGCTATGTCACTTTTGAGGAATGTTGAAGACTTTAAAAATGTTACACTTGAGAAAGAGCCAAAAATACAGTAGCTGTGAAGGGGATTTTTGTAATGGAGACCGACAGTTTAAATCATTGCTGTTTTAGAGCTAAAAATACACTTTTGAGGCTGTATATCACCAGAATCAGCTTACTCACCCATACATTTTTCAGTGATTCATAGATGAAAAGAAAAGATGATCGAGGCTGGTGGTGGATCATGTCTCTTGAGGTTGAGGGCGACCCAACCCTAGCCACCAGCAGTCAGAAAACAGACAGTCGGTAGCAACACAGGGTAAAGTGAAATAAAGGCATGAAACGATTCCAGCTAATCCAGCAGTATTGCAAATGCTGTGAAACGTATTGCAATCCTGTCATCACTTACCCATAATTACAGCGGTATGTAGATATGACTTCCTTAAAGGGCGTCTTCCTTAATATCATTATCGCATGTGTGAGCTTAGGCAGACGTGAATGAGAAATTGAGCACGGCACACTGAATTCAGTGAGATGTTTTAGTTTTTTACCTTTTTTATGTTTCTTTTTATTCGCTTTAAAAGCGAAACCAGAGAACTAACCTGGAATACCGGTTATTTTTGCTCCGCTAGCTATGTTCACGCTAAAGAAGGCTATCGTGGAAACTTGCTTTTCAAATGATAACATTTCATTTATGCCATGTGCCTAAGGCTTTGGATTTTTACAGTATATCTCGGTAAGTTTTTGACTTCTCTAAGGGTACTTTGCTAGCTAGTAAAACAGAAGAAAGTGCATTTAAAATGTATTACATCACAGAAGATAGCTGTGGGATATTTTTCTTAGAGAGACAACACACAGACATAGTTTGTTAAATGCTTAAAATATTCTTCAAAACTGTATTTATAAGAAAAAATGTTGAACAATATAAGATTTGTTTCCGGTTTGGTGCAATAGTAGTAAATATTTTAAGTCAAATATTGTTTATAAAAGTTTATAAGATTTGTGAGGTTGATGGACTCTTTATTTGTAGGATGTTTTGGAGTGTCTTCTAAATGAAAAACAGCTAAATGTGCCTCAGTTGTCGCACGTCTTCCTCTGTTAGAGATTCTGCCTTGTGTCTCTGTGAAAAGAGTTTGTCATGTGAAAGGAGCCTCCTGGCACCGCAGCGCTCTAGAAGAGCTTCTAGTTGTATAGTGTGGCCTCGAGCTTGCGCTAGTGCCATACTTTGCTGTTAAAACAGAGCTGTCTTCTCTGACCCTCCGCACCCTGTCAGCCCTCTGGCCCCAATAGGCTTTGTATTCATTTACTTCCAGTTATGGAGTTTCCATTTAAACTATTCACTCGCAAAGAGTCAGGCATCTATACATAGGCTTGGCACATAAGTGAGCACACAGAATGCTTAGAGGATCAATTATAAATGAGTCGCACCAACATGCATATTGATTTTTAGATTCAATTTGGCAATGATAGTCCATTCGTCAAGTACATCCGGCGTTCTCACTGAAGGTCATATTTACGCTATAGTGCAGTGGTGGGAATGGGTGGATGAAAGGAAATTTGCAGTGGTGGCATAATTTTCAAATTGTGGCCTGAAAAGTTAGTTGGTCTTGGTATTCAAATATTTTGTATCAGCTACAACTACATAATGCAACATTTTTTGATTTGCTGTGTCAAAAGTGTGACATGTAAATGTATACATATACTTTGGTTGGGAAGCACTAGCCTCAATACATTCCTTTCCCCTCCTAAGCTTAAATGCAGGTCACGAGGAACCAATTGTGTGACCCGGTCAGTAAGTCAGTAGGTCATGAGGAGGCGACATGATGGCAGAAATCCTCCAGTGTCTTCGAACCTCTTCTGTCTAATCCGCTCTGATGACACTATCAAGATGTGTCTTGCCAGGGACATTAGTCCTGCTTTTGCACTTCCAACTGTCTTGATCACAATACCTATTTTACCCCAAGATTCAAAGGCATACCATTAGTCTTTTGATTCTGTATTTTAGGTATACAAAAGTGTTTGGAAAGGTGGCTTATAGCTTCCTCATTCAATTGTGTACAGTACACACACACACACACACACACACACACACACACAGAATAGGGGTTTAAAAACTCGTGGTGGTATTTGCAATTATGGTACAGAAACAAAAACAAGTTCAAAGCAAGCATTTGTTTTTTCTTGTCAGGTACAGACAATGTCGGAAGAGGCCCAAAATAGAGTGGATGAGGACTTTGAGTCCGAGGAGGGTGATCTTGAGTCCTATCTGGAGGAAGAGAGTAGCAGTGAGCTCTTGGAGAGAGTGAGGGAACTTCAGGTAAGTAAATCACACGCTTCCACCAAGAATATGTTTCTTTTCCTTGTGTCTGTCATGCCTGAATGTTTGAAACTGTGCTTTTTGTATAGGCTGAGAATTCTGCTCTTTCCCTGGCAAATGAGAGTCAGAGAGAAGCATATGAGCGATGCTTGGACGAGGTGAGTCCTGAGTGACATTAAATATTGTTTTGTACGGTTGTTTAGCCATCGTGCTGTGATTCTGTATAATTCAAGGAGAATGGTAGTTTTGTAATTCACTTTAAGAGGTTGCAGATAAATGTTCTGAAAGTATTTTAATGTTTCAATTTTTGTTTGTTTGTAGGTGGCCAACCATGTTGTCCAAGCTTTGCTCAATCAAAAGGTAGATAGCATGTGTTTTATGCATCAGAAACTATTCTAACTATTTTATCATAGTGCATTTAGTTTTTATTTAAAGGCCTAAATAGAGCAATAACAATACTGGCGTCCACACCTCGGACGATAACACTGTTTATTCTAAGCTAGTGTGATGCAGTTTCACATTTTTGGCTCATTTCTTATAAATTTTATGTATTTTGTTTGGATTGTGGCTTGATAGATGTTTTATGATTCATCAGCCAGAAAAAAGTTTCTCTAAGAGTTCCTCTGTTGACGTTATTGTTATAGTTATTCTCTTAAATTTAGAACGATCTTTATAGTTATCATAATTATTATTTGTGTAAACAGACCTTAAGGAAAACTAAATAATAGGCCCCTGGGTGTTTATTCATATTGGCATACAAAGAATTCACATAACTTGGACAGCTCTACAGTTTTGATTTATATGGTGTTACCTGGAAAAAACACTATCATTTTGTAATGTTTTCCAATTTATAAACGTAGTGTTTTCCAATTTATAAACCCTTAAATTCTTGTGTTAGGATCTGCGAGAGGAATGCATTAAGCTGAAAATGCGAGTGTTTGATTTGGAGAGGCAGAACAGAACACTGTGTGAACTCCTTCAGGAGAAATTACACAGTCAATCATGTGTACACCAGCAGGTAAGAGATTAAATACTTACACATGATCATATGATGAAACAATCCCTTTGCTATTCATGATGTTGTTTAAATGCAGTGTTTTTCACAAAACATTCTTGAAACCCCACAGGGACACCCTATTACAATTGTTTGCAAACTAAAGAAAATTGCTCAATTAACATTTTCCTGTTTTACTTTTTTGTGCTGTTATTTTTTATGTTACTTACAGGAATTTAAAGAGAGCAAAATATCCCTGATGTACACTGTGTTATACATAATCCATTAGTTAATTCATGTCATAAGAAGCTTAAAGTTATCCTTATTGTGTTTTATCAAAGCAGCCGGGGCCCTGTTTGGAACACATTGGCGAGCTGCAGCACAGTGAATCTAGCAAACTAATAGAGACTCCGAGAAATCCACAGGCCAAGGTAGAATCCATACACAGCACCCATCTTTGTTAAATCTGTTATGCGTAAGATAAGTGCAAGTAATTTAACTCATTTCTGTTTTTTAGGGAACCAGTGAATGTGCACAAAATTGCATACCTGAAACCCAGGGTTCATCCACCTCCATGGAGGCCATGTCTCCATTCTTAAAAAAGAAAGCACACATATTGGAAGTCCTCCGCAAGCTTGAAGAAACTGATCCTCTTCGGTACCATCGTTCCTCTGGCATTCCGTCAATCTGTGACTACAGCCAGGCTCTTGCCTCTAAGGAGGCCGTATTAGCCTGCAGAGACAATTCATCCAGGTGCAATGCACCCAAAGCACATTGTTCCCATTCCTGTCCAGATGTTTGCACACATCCGCATTTGAATGGAGGAGAGCACAGCAATGTAAAGTGTGGTAGCTGTAGCACATGCCTGATGCTGTCCAATAAAGATTCCGTCAGCTTAGCGAAGGGTAGCCACAATTGTTGTACTTCATCTCCTGTTACCATTGACAACCTAAATTTGGCTCGGCCCGATTTTCCGGAGAATTCGGAATTGCAGGGCCTCGTGAAGCCTGCCACAGGTACAAGTGAGTTGTTTGTAAATAGAACGTCTGCTGATGTGTCTGTTCTTTCAGCAGAACAAGGTCCATCCAGTGATCCACATCCTTTAGAAGCCCTAGATCCTTACTCACGATTGTCAGTCTTGGAAAGAGATGAGACTAGAGTGGTTTCTGATCTTATGCTAGTAGAAACAAGAGACAAGAATAGGTTATCTGACCTTCTGCTCGAGTCCCAGTCAAACAGGTCTAGTAGCAGCACCTGCAATGACACGATTTGTGATGATGGCGCAATTGATGTCAACCTGCTGGACTCTGATCTAAAGCACTTAAGCACTGTAGCACCACAGAGACTTGAGAAGGTCAGTGGTAGTGAAGAGTTTGCAGTAAAAGAAGACACGGACTGTCTCTGTCAAACCGGGATAGCCACCTTAAAGCTGCCTACTCTTGGACTCAAAGAGAATTTACAGAATGCACACTGTGAAATGGAAAGCAATGAACCTGTTCACAAAGGTCTGCTGTTTTCTCCCAATGAAAATCACACCGCCTCAAAAGTACTCGATGACATCACGGTTCCGGTGAAAGACAGCACCCTGTCTGACCCTCAGTCTAGTAGATCAAAACTTATGGTCAGCCCGAGTCAAGTTTCCTGCCTTAGAGAGGTCAAGGCCTCACCTTCCAAACTGCTCAAGTTTCTTAAGATACCCACTCTCGGAGAACGTACAGCAGTACCTAATCCACCTCGCCTCAGTCCTCAGTTGACGCGTAGCTCAAAGATTCCTTGCCGAAGCAACAATTATGAGGTTCACCAGTCGCCTGTAGCCATACGAAAGGCCACCACAACAGAGAGGCAAAGACAGCTGCCTGCTTCTAAATCAGAGTCGCAATCTGCTCCAACATCTCCACCCCAGCCTGAAGATGTTCCCACACCACTGACAAAGGACATTAGCTGTGGTATACCTAAAACTAGTCGTGTAGCCAAACCTACACAAAGTTCTCACGTTCAGAAGACCCCTCAGAAAATACCACATTATGAGAACGTCTCGGATCTCTCCAAAACATGTGGTACTGACGTGTCTCGGTTACTGGGAGAAGTGAGCTCATCTCTTCGAAATACCAGTTCTAGTAGTGAAGGGGTTAAGGGGAAGCAGTCAAAGTTTGTAATAGAGCAGCCAACGAGTCTTAAGCAGAAAGATACTTCACCCGAATCTGATTCCTCAGATCAAGAAGACAGCTCGGATAGCCCGGTGTGGCATAAGCAAGTCAATCACCGGAGTCTGCCAATTCAGTCGACATCCCACAAATCTCAGACTGGGATCAGTACACGCTCCAGAAGCCAGGAGAAAAATGAAATGGATAATAATCCACCCAGCATAGAATCACCTTTCAAAAGGAATGATCCACCACCTGTGCCTAAAAAATCAAGCATTGGTAGACATTCAGGTGAATCAAGCCATTCGTTTAAAGAAAGATTGGCTGCGCTTGGCAAGTTAAGGAATGCAGAGGAATTGACAGCTTGTCCTCAGCTTGCAGAAAGGAAAGAGGTTCAGTCCACCGCAGGTATGGCAACACGTAGCCAAGATAAAATCAAAACTGCTGACAGAATTCCGGAGTGTAAATCAGGAGAATATAGACTTGCGAAAAATACCGAACCCACTGATGATAAGTCATATCATTCAAGTCATCTTGATGGTGCTATCTCAAAACAACAAGGGTCCTTTCATCATGGCGAGCAAGCAGTCAGGTCTCTTCCCTCCAACTCAGTCTCTAAACTTGAACATGAAACTTCGAGATTATTCTTAGCCAAGCAAGAGAGCCCAAAGTCGAAGATGCATCCACCATCTTCTAACTTAGAGGCTGCACAAGCCTTGCGCAGCTATGTTAAAAGTACAACACCCCACAGTCTTTCATATAATGGAAAAAATGTAACAGGTCCCCACAGCGGCAGCCCCAATAAAATACCACTCAAATCACCAACGAAAACTGTGCCACCATCTATGAACCGAGATGGGAAGCCTACTCAAGAGTTTCAAAGGTACATGTCCAAATCAGAAGACAGAAGCCATCTCAGGGCCAATAAGAAGAAGAACTCTTCCTACGGAGAGAGTCTTCCTCCTCCACCGCCAAGGCCGGTAGAAGTAGCCGAAGAAAAGAGACACTCTGCCCCCAGTCCTCATTCTTCTATTGAGCAGAAGGTCATGAAGGGCATCGAGGAAAATATGTTAAAATTGCAAGAACAAGATAAAGGTCAAATAGCTGAAGTCAAGCAAAAGGCATCCAACGGCATTGCCAACTGGTTTGGCTTGAGAAAAAGCAAGCTGCCAGCTCTTAGCCGAAAACCAGAAGCGTCAAAAGTGAAAGATGACAAGAGGGAATGGAAACTCAATATATCTTCGGTGGGCAAGGATTCCAAAGGAGCTGCTAGGAAAACCGAGGGTGAGAGCCTGAATATTTCTATGCTAATTGAGAAAGCTGAGGGCTTACATAAGGCTCTTGAAGAAGAAAGGGCTTATGTCAATGGAGTGGCTTTGGACCGACAAGGAAAAGGACATTCCTGTGAGGTGGTGATGGACCAGGCCCAAGGACAGCTGTCTGTGATGTACAGAGGAGTGCCATCTGACAACTTCATGCAACAACTGTTGAACCGGTTAGTACACAGAAGCATAGGTCTATAGAACAGTTCTTCCAAACTTTGGCCCATGGCCCCCGGTGGATCAAAGTGGCATTGTAGGGGGGGCTGTAGCTTAGGCTAAATAAAAAAAATGAAAATATAATTGTTACGATTTTTACTACAAACAGATTTGTGAACCGACTATGAAGCTACTATACAGAATCTATGGTTTGGAGATGAAGTTGTTTTAAATGACCAATGTGTAAAAGTGTACTTCTTGACTTGCATTCAAATACTTGATTTGAATATGGCTGGTGAGTCAGCTGCTTTGACAGTTACTGGGAATTTGTGAGTTATTATCATAGCTGGGCTTTAGAAATATGTGTGAGAACATATTGACATTTAAGCACCATGTGAGTTGTGTTGTGTAGAAAATAAACACTAGTATTTCACTTTCTTGTTTTCCTTTTCAGGGTTGATGGGAAGGACACAGGAGCCATCAGCATGGCACATAGGCGCCTCTCATTTGACTGTAAATCCAGACCTGTATTCAGTCACCAGAGTTCTGGCATCGGCAGTCAGACGCGAAGCAGTGATGACATGGATAAGGTAAAGGTATAAGTTGTAATTAACACCAATGGAAATTCCTAATTTGAACCTTTTTATATTTGGATTGTTAATGCTTTACAGGTTTCTGCTTTACTGAGTAAGGATGTTACATCAGATGACAACCTGGCTGAGAACATTCATCATGAACACTTTGCAGGTAATGCATGATTACAATGTATGGCATTCATTGTTTCCAGAGGCAGGAATTATGACTGGTTAACGTGTAGCCACAATAAACGGGTTTTAACCTGGTTTTACAGTCTTTGATGATGAATTGTCTAGGCGCGTCAATGTGATTCATCCTTGACAACAGCTGCTTGGTTGATGTATTTGAATATGTTGAATAGGGTGTGATGTACATGGTTTCCCCTCTGCATGAAATTTCTTGGTAATAACCTATTTGATGATAGTTATGTAAGCTTCCTGTAATAAATTAGGGTTAGGGCTAGGTTTAGGTTGCTCTAAAGCTGGATTTTTACTTCTGCGTCGGACCTACGGCGTATCCTATGCAGAGACGCGTACCTACGCCTTAGCCTGATGTGCACCTCTCCAAAAATGTAACAGTGCATCAATGTGACGTGGAGCGCAAGCGCTGTCATTGGTCTGCTTTAACCCCTCCCTCAGGTTTAAAGACTCTGTGCGTTGCGTTTACGCATTTCCTAATGAATTATCTAAATAAATATTCGTTCTTCTATATTTAACAACTCAAGCTGCAACAAAAGTGACTTTACCTGCCGCTATCACTGCTAATGCTCGTCTGACAGTGAACACAACAAGCTGCTTCTTCGGCTCTTGTCTTGGTTACACAAGCAATATGCCTGCGGCCACCGACTACTAGTGGTCATTACCTGTGTTCGCGGACAACGACGCACAAGTATACGAAAACTGACGCGTTGTTCTTATACTGTAGTTTAACTTGTATAGCATGATGAGAACATCCACTAATACCAAAATAAATATACTCTGATAAAGCAACTTCTATAATCTACTAAATGTAGATTTGTATTGCCTTTTGCCATTAAAGCTTCATTTAGTACACTAGAATCAAATGGAGAATCGCACATTTATTTCACAAAAGGTATACACAATCTGAAATAACAGCAAAAGCATTGTGAGACCATGTTTGTCTTTCCAACCCTTGTCTTACAGGTTCTGGAATCTCCACGTACACTCTTGACAGTGGCATCGGCACATTTCCGCTTCCCGACTACAGTGCAAATGCTGGTTGCAAAAGCATTCCCAAAGGAAAGAGCCACGGGGAGAGTGACCCTTCTCATCTCCAGGGAAAACATGTCTCAGGGATGAAAATTTCCCACAAGGCCTGGACTTTAGAGAGAGAGCTATCCTCTTTAGAAGAAGATTATATGGGGAGCCAGGATGTGGACCATCACACCAGCACTCTGGAAAACAAGATTCCGACTGGCCAGATTGCAAACATCGTTCAAGACGGTATGAATTCAGCCTAATATTGGAATGCTTTATTAGAACTTGTAAGTGACCATGCTAAATCCAAAAGTGAATATGCCGTGGTGGACAATTACTTTTTTATTCTTCAGGAATTTGGAGCGAGCTTGTGGAACATTGCACTGCTTGTTCACAACAGCAGGTTGTGTTTGGAATGTAGATCTCAGAAAAATGATCAAAGGTTATAAATTGTTGTCCCATTACATATTTCTCCCTGTTCCCATGGGAATGCAACCACGAAAATATCATTATTGTGTTATTCTTTAGGCCATGATAACTGGGAAGTGAAAATCTGATATCGTGACAGCCCAAATTGTGATGTTTATTTAACGTGCATTGCTAAACTAGCAAAATAAACAGTTGGGCATGTAACATCCTAACAGTTGGGTTTTTCAGTTTTGAATATAGAATGATAAAAATCATGTAAAATCTTTGCATAAAACATGACAGATATATGTAGGTGGTGTTTCTTCTTGGTGGCTAATTCACTTTGGTTTTCTTTTCCAGGCACTGATATCTGTGGAGCGCCTACGAAATTAGGGCCTAATAAGAACTGGACGTTTCCTAACCTCAAAGCATCGGCAGAGCCATCTGAGGTTTATCTCGGTGTTGGAGATGGTGTGGAGCCAGTCAGTCATAAAAGTGCTTTTAAGAGGGTGAGAATCACTTGTTAAACCTGTGCTAGTACCACAAGTATAGTAAAACGATGAACAACATCCACCTCAATGTTTTATTAAAACAGTTTATGGATGCAATAAAGTGCAGCAGGAAATATTTACATTCTAGGAAGATTTTTTAGAGCAAACATATTAATGTATGTTGCTGTACAAATCAGAACTCACTGTGCTTTTTCTGGGCCCTATTATCTGCAGCGCAACATGACTAGCGACCCCATTAGCAACCGTGAAGGTGACCCGAGAAGTCTTCCTCAACCCGGTCAGCCACGTCGAGGAAAAAGCCGTATTCCCGCTAATCCAGAAAAGGTGAGGGACACTGGTCTTGAGTTGGTGCGAGAGAGACCGGATGACGGTCTGTCTCCAAGCCATCCGCAAGTCCTTGAGACCCCCGAGTCTCTGAGTGACTCTCTCTACGACAGCCTCTCCTCCTGTGGTAGTCAAGGCTGACATTTTTCGAGGGTAGGACTGAATGATAACCAGGTACCAACCTTTTTGTAAACCTGATTTTTGAGATGCTTCTCACACATCAGACATTTTTGAAAGGTGAATACTTACGGGAGACTCATTTTTTTTGACCGAGCAAGCCCACATGTGTTACCCCTACACCTAATACCCATGTTTCTATCTGAGATATCCTGATGGAGGGAAGAAGGACTTGCAGTGTGTTCGTAGTGATCTCATTTTTAAACCATTTTACCAACTGTCACCTCATTTGTGTACTCTGTTTCAAGTGGTAGCAATGTAGTGACGTTCGACTCATGCCATTATTATTAAACTAGCTTCATCGCAACAGTCTTCCAGTTTTGAATTTACAGAATGTTCTGGTATTCTCATGCAACATCCGTGCACATCCTTCGCTAACATTTGTGTGAAGTTATTGGAAAGTGAATGTTAATATATGTGATTTTTTAAAATTAATTTAATATGCATATTTCATGAAAATAAGAAAAGAAGAACACATTTGTGTAAAACTTGCATTATAGGCTTTTGTTCGCTTCACTATGTGTTTGTAGCAGCAACACAAATGCTATCCATGTAAGAGAGCTACAGTGTTCCACAGTGAATTGTTATTTACATTTTTATTTATTTCTTTTCTAGTGTGGTAAGACAAGACCACATTTTATTGGTTACTCTGTTGAAATATGTATCGTGCCTGGGTTTATGTGTTTCTTTGTGTCTGTAGGTTAGTTTGTTCTCCCATTTTTTTTAGATTGTGACTCACGAGCTCATGACCTAAATCAAAACTGTGTATTGACGGATCACGCTGCTTACAATCACTTATGTTTAACAAAACCTTTCCAGGAATGTCCCAGGATGTTAAGATGGCTGAATACACAACAAATGAGAATCCATTCTCAGCATATTTTAAAAACAAGGCTTGCAGTTCATTTGGGTATCTTTGTTGATGTCATAATACTGACTCTGCCTTACACAGCTCTCTACAGCTGTTAGAAACGATTCAAGTTTCATTTCGTCAATTACTCGGCACAGGACTTTTGTTGTGGTCATGTTTTTTTGTTGCCATTTAAATCAACACGTTGCGTTGCAGGCACATCAGTTTTTTCAGGTTCTAGTGGTTGCACAGAAAGCCATAGTCCAGTAGATTAGTAGCACAATCCAAATCCTTTATAATATGTGCTGTATCTGTTTTTCTTTAATAAATCAACCATAACAAAAGACTAATTGGAAACATTCCTGAAACATACATACATTGTCATCCAGCCATCCAACAGTCCTTTCTGTCTCCTGTAAAATTGACATTTTAAAAAAAGATAAATTAACGTTAGTCCTTCTTTTTAATCTTGTACGCATGAAACTGTGTTTTGTCACAAAATCCTTTTTTAAGTAGTTATGTTATTATTAGAACCCTGATTTGCCTGCCATTATAATAACATTTTGTTATTTACTTTGTTGTAATTGTCAGGAATATTTTATATTAGTTTGGTATGTTTACAAAAGAATTTATGATGAAGTTGTTAATATATCTGTAAAATGTTTATATAAGGTGCTATCTGATTTTTGTTTTCACTCTGTCCTGCAAAAGCCATAAATGTGTTTCCATAGTCTCCTTTCTAAGCAATCGCCATCACTCATGCAACTCAATAAATTGTTTTGAAATATAGTTTTCTTGCTGTAATTTTGTTGAGTTTGAGTGTCTCTAGTGGTAAAAAAAGGATTTACAAGCTAATATGAAGATGACACTGATTACATTAAAATCTTTGTGTGCAATTATCCTAACAAGTTATTATTATACACAATTGAAAATGTATATTTTGTTATGGAAAACAAATTTAATGTTTATTTAGTTTTCTTCTCACTGAAAAGCTGTTTTTGATCTATTATTATAATGCATTCTGTCAAGCCGTATGTTTAAGATGACTAAGAATAATGTCCTTTGATCCTGCAATGAGACAACGAAGAAAGAATTTCAACAATTTTATAATGTTGCACAGGAAAACAAGCGTATTGTCGGCAGTACAAAAGTCGAACATCACGTAACACAAACCTTACACAGGCAAGATACCACCCTTTGAACATTTTGCTGTCATTATAAAATTGTCATTTTAATACTTACGCTACAATAAAAACAACTCATCATGTTTAAAAACAAAAGGTGGTGAAGCAGCTGGTCTGTGCCAACAGCGTTTTATACAAAGAATTCAAGTTTTAACCAAATATACACATAGATGACAGCATAAGTAGTTGTCTGGACAAAATCCAGCATGATGTAAACCCTCAATGAGTATGACAAACTAAACAACATACATTTCTTTGGTTCAATCTGTGTGGTGTTAATTCTGCCTCTCAAGTATCATTACCAAGTACACTTGAAGCAGATATAAGGACACTTTAAGATGAATACAGAAAATATCAAAGTAACTCAACAGTATGTGCTTGTAATTCACACAAAACAAGAACAAACAGGTTTTTCGTTAAATGTTACGTTAAAGCACCTTAGTGAAATTGAATTGTGTTTAAAGGCCTTTAAAGAAATAAGACAAAAGTGTAGGAATAGGTGTCACATTTGTTATAAAAACATATGCATAGCATGTTGGATAATAAAACTATGTATCCCGTTCATGCCATTTCACAATTCTTATGGCATTATGAATCTGGAATACATTAGGAACACCAGGCTGCCTGGAAATATGATTATAAATCAATGCTTAACATTAAAACAAACTGTGTGTAATGTGAGCTGTTCAAGTAGAACTTGCATAGAGAGACTGGCCTGGCTGTTTACTGCGCTATGAAGTATTTTCTGAGCTGTTTACCGTAGTAAATGTATTCGATAAACCCTGTATTTTATCATGTTCAGCATCTAGTTTAATCTCCCAAAAAATGTCATAAAAATAAAAAAAGTAAAAAAGTAATACAAAATTTGTAAATTATTATTGCAAATGACTCGATGACAGAGTCAGTCTCCGATCCAAATATTTACCATATCGAACAGTTAAAGGTCACTGGGACCAAGTAACAGAACAGCACAATTCTCAGTGTTCAGTAGATTATGAGCTTTTGTGTTTGTGTTTTTAGGTCAGAGGGCGGAGTCTACTGTCATATGAGCTGCTTGTGTGTGATTGGCAGTCAGTGCAACACAACATGGAGGTCCGCCCTGTTCTGACAGTGCAGGGGGATTATAGACCCCTGAGTTGTTCTAGTCTGCTGTAGACATCATCGGCTTGACTTAACTCTTCAAATACTGGGATGAGGTGAAGCAGCTCGGTGTCCTCTGTATCATCAAACCAGGACAACACAGGAACCTGTTAAAAGCACAGAGGTTATTAAACCTTTGAGCAGTTTAATAGCAATAGAAGTGAATGTATCTGTTCCTTGTGATGATTTCAATCTATTGGGTTTTTGTATTTACATTAGTGTATTGAGTATAAGAAGAATTTTACAAGATATTCATGTTTTTAATTAATTAACACAACTTGAATAGGAAATCCATATAAATGATTAAAATGATACTTTTCATTGAATGCTGAGAATATAATTAGTTATAATTAAATGTTTTTGCAATTTAAAAAAATCTGAAATACAAAATAAAGTTTCACTTGTGGTGTCAGACTTTTGAATGTCATATGTGACCCTGGATTACAAAACCAGTTTTAAGGGTCAATTGAGATTTTTTTACATCATCTGAAAGCGATAATAATTAAGCTTTCTATTGATATATGGTTTGTTAGGATAGGACGTTATTTGGTAGAGATATAACAATTTGAAAATCTGAAATCACCTTTAAAGTTGTCTGATGGTAGGAAATGTACAAAATATCTTCATAGAACATGATCTTTACTTCATATCCTAATGATTTTTAACAAAAGAAAAATCTATAATTTTGACCAAAACTATGTATTTTTGGCTATTACTACAAATGTTCCTGTGCTACTTAAGACTGGTTTTGTGGTTCAGAGTCACATACATATATAGTCTTAAAATGGAAATATATTTTTTATAATGCATTTAATGTGTACTAATAGCAACAGACATAATCTATTAGGTAGAGATCAGCAAAAAAATGTTTAGACAAATGGTTCTTAATCCTGGTTCTGGAAACCCACAACACTGCAAATTTCTTTATTACTCTGACACACCAAGTCCAATTCATGGATCTGTTCTAAAGATTTGATTTAGGTGTGTTAAAATAAAGGAGATGAAATGGACTAGGATGAAGAAGCACTGAAGCACTAAACAACAGCAGGAAAATGAAACCCACAGCATTCTCAGGGTGGAAGATGTAAGAGGCAGGGGAGTTGTCCAGGATCAAGGTTTTGTGGAGCTCACGGCCGAGGCGACTCAGGTCTTTAACATAGCAGCCTTGATAGAACACGCAAGATTCTCGGAACAGCCGTGTCCGGAACACGCCACACCGATCCAGCAGGTCAGTCACTGGGTCTGCATACTACCATAGGGATGAATGCAAGGAGGATAGAGATGGAATTAGGAAAACTGCAATGGATCTAAAAGCTTAAGACAAGTTACACTATAAGGGCATAATACTACATGGCAGGTTAGTCATTGGGAGGAATATGTATAATTTCCTAAAGCTCTTAAAGGTAAAGGTATGCTTAAAGGACTTAAAATTTGGAATTGAAAAAATGCTTATACCTTAGCAAGGCTGGCAGTGAACAGAACACATTCAAACAATTCTCCCATCCTCTGAAGAAACTCATCCACATATGGCCGCTTCAACACATACACCTACGAAACAGTTTAGAGTTTGTATTTTTTACTCCTTTCTCACTACAAAAATTGATTTAGGAATGTAAATTACAAACACTGTTATCAATGTTCTGCAGTGCCGCTGGTGGCCTCCACCTGAAACAAGTAATCAAGAATAGGCCGTACTAGTGGGAACTAACCTATCCTGGATTACTTGAACCAGGGAGAGGCCAAATGAAGGATTCTCAGTAAATTTTGGACATTTGTTGTCTTCAAAATTCACTCCACGTACACTGCCAAAGCATTCTCACAGCAGTCCAGCAGAGGGAGCTCATCATTCATTTTTGAATATGAAACAACATCTCCACTCTTTCCTCAGGCATGTGTCCTCTGTGCAAGGTTCATGTCAATAAAAACACCAGGCTACTGGCAGGGGATTGCCAGTCTTTCTCACATATACAAGCATTTATCACATCTCACCTGGTGTGTGGTCCCCTCAATCTCCACAGGCACAATGAAATCGGCATTGTTTATTGGCTACAAAAAGACAAGTTGGATGTTTTTATAAACATTGGTAGTGTTTCTAACTAACCCTAACCCTATTTTTTTAATTTAATATCATTATTTACATTTATGCATTTGAATTGATTCAAAGTATCTATTACATGATATTTAATATATTGTCATGTTTAATGATCAAAGAACAGGGCGTACCTTAAAGGAGCTATGCACCAGTGTTTCATCCAGATCTATGACCACACAGATCTTACCGTGGTCCTGAGAGGTCACTGCTGGTAAAAGACACTCTCCTGGAATCTAGAGATGAGATGAGTTTTTATGAGACTAGTTAAATGGTAATATTTTCCAAAAGAAGCAATAACACACTAAAGTGTATTTGTCCTAATGAACCTAAATAAATAGTTTTATGTAATCGTTTTTTCTGGCATCTTGTTAATGGTTATCATCACCATACATATTTATTTTTATTAGGGATAACAAATAAATAAATGAAAGTAATATGATTAAAGGTTACTATAATACTTTGGTAATGGTTCCATTGTCCTCAGGTGCTAGCAAGGCATCATGGGTAGGTGAAGCTGGCAGCTGGGTGTCTTGTGCTCGAAGGCAACAGATGAGCTTTCTAAAGATGTTTCGACTTCCAGGTTTCTGAGGCGACCTTTTATTCACCTGATCTGTTTGTGGGCCGACACAATAAAACAGGTTTAATAAATATTATAAATGCATACATTTGCCCTTATAAAAAAAAAGTATGTATGAGTTCTATACAGTTAAAGCTCCCACTAAATACTACAGGTTGATGTTACTTTTTACATTTGACATAATCTGCCTATGAACTGGTAACATTTGCATCAAACACACCGCATAGGTTTGACACAACAGATCTTTTAAAGAATTCATAGCACTGGTATGTTTTAGTCCATAAACACAGTGCCTATAAACATCAAAATGACCAAACGCTCAGCCACCCTTCTCCAGTGATGGCACACGTTGCACAAAAACAGAAAATCTGTTTCAAATGAGACTGCTGGCCGCGGCTGGTATATGTTATATAATCTCACGAGGGCGGGAAAGCCCACACATTTTAGCTGTACCTTCAGAGCAAAACATACACACACACACACACGCTCCTACCATTTCATCACAGGAGTCTGGCAGAAACAAGCTTGCAAAGTGTAATGCCACATACACAACTCCTAGGCACAGAAAGAAGAGCAATGTTTTGTAACATGGTATCTGTAGCGAGCTTTGCGATGCAGTACGATGGGCTTACGGCTCTTTGCATATTTGGGGCTTCGCATACTTTAGCTTGCAACATGATTTTGTCCAGACATGCCTCTTTAGATTATGAGGAAGCAAATATATATTTTTTGCAATTGCATAAAAGAACCAAAGTATGCCATGTAATGATTATTTGATTTCTACAATAAATTGTAACTTTAGTACTAGCAATGTTTTTTTCTCGTTCTCAGCTAAAGGCATGATGGGCATGAAAGAGGCGGCTGATCCTCGTTTTCAATCAATGCACGCTTTCTCTCTCTCTCTCTTTCCCTATGGGGACTTATGTAGCCATAGGAATCATCTTATGTAACATACGAACAGCATGTACAGCAGAGAGAGGATGAGAGAAAATGGCCTCCTTCGTCATCATTTACTCTGTGCGGTGTTTGCCCATCTGTACACTCACTGATAACACTCCGCTTAACAAAGACACTCAGGAAATGGAGTAGAACTCAAATCCACTTTCTTTGAAACATTTCACACATGCAGATGAAACCAGATTGAATTAAATTTGAAGAGGGGTTAGTGTTTTGTAGGGACTCTTAAGAGTTCTTTTACTGCACGGCTGTTCAGACCTAATCAAATGAGAGAATGTAAGTCCTTTTTTAATCAATTTCCCAGGACACCAGATGTATAACAGAAAACAGCTAAATCTGACGCTTTTGCAGCACAAATTTCGTTCTTGTAGTGAATAATCTGAGCGATGTTTCCTCGAAAACAAAGATCTCCAAAGTGAAATAAATGGATTTGAGTTTCAAGAGAACTGTGTAACTGGAGGCCATGCTCGATATTTGTAACTACACAATTGGACGGAGTACACTGTAAAAAACATTTGCTGTAGTTATGCAGCAGTTTGACAGTATCTTACTGTAGATTTATATTTTTCTAATTTATTGGCAACAGTTTGTTCAAAGATAAATGAACATTAACAAGTCTCCAAATGTATCTTTACAGAATAAAACTATAAAATAACAGCCTCATGCAAAGCATTCTGGGAACCATAAATCCTCATCAACCCTTTTTTTCTGATTTTGGTTCCCAGAAATGCTTTGCATGAGGCTGTTATTTTATAGTTTTATTCTGTAAAGATAAAGACTTTTTAATGTTTAATGTTAATTTATCTTTGAACAAACTGTTGCCAATAAATTACACAAATTTAAATCTACAGTAAGTTACTGGTAAACTGCTGCCAGTAATCCTGTAATTTCTACAGAACAGTGTAGCTTTTAAATACATACCAGCCTTTGCTTTTTCAAAACCTTTGTTGTTATTGTAATTTCTGGGAGGTGCTTTATTCTCACATTGTATTTAATGAGTAACAACAGAATAACAGAAAACACTGGTGTGACATCAGTAATGTTACCTCATGCAATGTATTGATCTGGTGTTAAATAAACAGTATGTTTTATGCATAACATATTTATAAACTCATATGTAAAATATTTTTGCCATTATTTAGAGTTGCCAGTACATTGACAAACAAAACATGGATATTAAAGGACATTTTAAACTAAGCATTGTTTTTCATTTCCTTTCTTTATGTGGTGCATTTTCATAACTTCATTATGATGTACATCAAATGAATAGCAAACACAAATGACATTGTAATTAGGGTTGTCACAATTATTTCAGATAATCTCAATTATTGTTAATACTTAGAAAACAAGGGTGATTTTATATCCACTGTCCTTGATCTTTACTTACTGTTACATTCAAATGACATTTCTCCATCATTTTAATTGTATTAGCTTTGTTTTGTTTTTGTTGATTTGTTTTGTTTCCAGACTCGCTGCATCTACACAGCAAGACCCTCATATCTAGTTTTAGTGCTGAAAACTCAAGTCTTTTATGTTAAGGTCACTCTACAGTAGATAATATTAGATATTTACTAAATGTTCACATTTCTAAAGTATATATTTTCTTTTATTTATTGAATAAATTATTAGTCATTAATAGTTATATTGTCAAAGCCTTAAAAGAGACTATTAATCACCATAATCGCAATTATTTTATGGACAATTCATCGTAAAATTTCATAATCGTGACAGCTCTAAGTAATAAGTATAAGAATTTTTAAATACTGTCAAAACAAAGACAAAATGCATCATTTACTTAACAATACTTCACACAATAATACTTTACATGAACATTGCAAACACACTTTGCATTAGGCATTTATTCACATTTGCACTGTATTTACTCTCAGTCTGAGCGCCATTATTTCCGAGAGCACTTGCTGTCATGGCCGATTTTAGAGTGTTATTGTGTTACTGTTAAAGAAATTGTTTCATGCTTGCCTTTTGTGAACATTATGTTCCCATTAGAGGTTGTAAACATCTGTAAGCATAACATCTATTAACATTAATGAAATACGGTCAGCGAGTTTTATATCGTATTTGCGTCAGATCTATAATTAGCGAAGCTGCGGTCATATTTAGTAGAAACGGGATAAACACTGTGCGCACATCAAAACACGATGGTCCACTAGGTAGTAACTAGGGGACAAAATGGTAGCAATCGGGTATTTTATCCAGCTGTTTCTATCCTTAAAAGTCTTCTTTGTTTTAACGTGTGAAATATGGCCTTCTTCAACCGTTAACGTTTAAATTTTCGTAATCTTCGCGTCTGTGGCTGTTCGTCGCACGGCAGATGGAGGGCGTGTGCTGAGGGGTGTGTTTGTGCATTCCACCGCGGCACCTTGCGTTCTCCATTAGGCCGTTGTTTTCCACATTTATGCTCGATATTTTCGTTTCATTTCAGCGAGATACTGCACAGGATAGACGAGCATTGGTCGATAAAATAGGATTTTTCCCCCAAAATAGTAAAAAAAATCGTTTTAAGCATAATTAGCATATTGAAACAAAATGTCCCTCGAATTATCCATTAACCAAACTGTATAACGTAGCCTGTTTAACATCACAAAAGAGGAAACTCGAGTTACTTCAACGCTAATTTACTGTGCCAACACGTTTTCAAAAATGTCAAATCCCTCAGCATCGTGGCTATTGTGTGAAGGGAAAAAACCCAAATAATTCGGGTATGAATTGTTTATTTTGTACACGTTTAAGTTGGGCGGGAAACAATACACAAACAACAACTGAAAGAAAAATAGAAAACAACCTAAACGCTAAACAGTTTATATTACGTAAACGGTATTTGGCATCAGCAAGGCATGTAAATAATACAAAGTTGTGATGAGATTAAGCCCTACAAACCATGTAACGTACACAAATAAACAACTGCTATGTTTTGTTGTGTTGAGCTGATTGACATGTCACAGTCGCGAGCGGAATTCGTTCAGTTCGAATCGTTGGAACTCAACTGTGACATGTCAATCAGCCCAATATCACGAATAACAACTGTCACCGCTCGAGCACCGATCATGTTCGACTATTTAATCGTTCAAGCGAACATTGTGACTCGTTCAAAAAGAGGATTTGACTACAACGCGTTCATCTCCTATTTACAGAGCGAAACACGGCCATTTAACATGTGACAGAACATTGCCTACCTGTTTTCGAAGACGACAGAGAATCCTCTCTCTGCACTTGAGTGATGATAGAACTTTCCATCTAACAAACGCACAGCCCTTAACGTCCAACCAACCTTTTCCAACGACAAACAGTCGGCCCGCATTTAGTGGCATTAATAGCAAGCGATGCTTGAAATGAATAATTTCCGTTCGCGCAAAAAATACCTCAACCCGACGGCGACGAATTATTTTATTTATTTATTCCCGCCTTCTATTTTCTTCCACATGGGAGGGGCATGCCACTTTGTTTTGTTTTCTTTTATCTGCTATTCTGTAGGATTCGAGTTTACTCTATCGCACGTATATTTATCCATAGCCCCCTCTAGTCTAGGTAAAGCCCTCACTTTTTCTCCAACAACATGGAGAATCCAGGCGAAAGAAGAAAAACAACCGAGGACATGGGGCAAGGGACGGTTTCAAGTTCCCCTTACTACAGATAAACAACCCCGTAGCTGGGCTAGATCCAAAATCGTATTTTTTTAAGAGACACTGTCAATTCGCGTAGATTCATAACGTGCAGAGATAACAATCGAAAATGTGTGACAATTGACGATTTTTGTGTTTTTCCGTGTATTGTTTTGCTTTGGACGGACTCGGAGGGGCGCCTTGAAACAGCTGCTCGTTTCGGATTGGATCTCCAGGAAGTGGGAGTAGCTGAAGCATTCTTCTGTACGCTGCACGCTTTACATTGAACACATTCCAGTGCTGGTTTTGTCACAAATCAGTAGTCAGATGCGGTAGTCATGTAAAATCCATATTACTGTGACGGAATGGTTAGTCAATAATGAGGAAATTGCCAAGGACACAAGTCATGCGATTGAATTGGTCGTGTTTAAAACGCCCTTCTCATTTTATTTTTTAATTGTTTCGCATTTTTTTCGCATCCTTATCCTGCTTAAAACATTGTAGATGATATATTTGTCATTTTGAAAATTCATACGGATTAAATATAAATGCACGATTGAACTGGAGATTCTGTAGCAAACAAATAGCCTACTAATAAGTTTAATTTAAAAAGTTGATTTGATTTGTTTAATCATGAACACATAAACTAAAGCACAAGGGGTTATCAATCAAACAGTAAATTTATGTAGCCTAGTTTATTATTGCGTGCTAAATTATAATTGCTGCATGAAATGAAAGTCACAGATGGCGTAGCCTACATATACTTTTTCTAATAAAGCTATTATCTTTTCCATGTAAAAGCAATAGTAGCTTTCCTGATGCTCAGTGGTTAGAGCATGGAATTAGCAATGACAAGGTCATGGGTTCGATCCCAGGGATTGCACATACTCAGAAACAAACTTAGGCCTATATAGTATAGTGCAACAAGTCGCTTTGGATAAAAGTGTCTGCCAAATGTAATGTAAAGCGTTGTTTTGCATTACGAATCAATCGGAATCTTTAAGCTTCTGACACAATGTTTGAGATCACAACAATATTTCACGATATGATCATTGTAAAACTGGTCAGCAAGACAACTTGTCTTGTTTAAATTGGTTCTGTATAAGGTCTAGCTCCCATTTAGGTGTTAATTAAGTGATGGTACATCAAAGTGATACATTCAAGGTGCAGTGCAGGCATAGCTCTACAAGTACTGCCCAGAACTCCTATGTTGAAAATCTATTCCTGACTATTCCCGAATGGGACCAATTCTATACCACAAAACCAAGACATAAACAAGAACGGTACCACTGTTTACATTCCTAGTTTTAGAAATGTGGAAGTTGTGCAGATGTCAGATATGTGACTAAAATAAGTGTAAGCATGAGTTCCAAAACATGTTCTGCTTTTGAAAGTTATTTTGCAACTCATGCAACAAAAAGCATACAATCACAAAGAGCACTAGAGTTTAGCAATATCTAAACCATACCAAGTTTAATGTCTTTGTAAACATAATAATTTTATATTATAATCACCATAATGATTTTTTTCTATTCAATTGAATCGGAACGATTTTATGTTTTACAGAACCTTCACCGCCTTGTTCTTGGTGTAGACAGTGCCCCTTGTTTGTGTGCAGACTAAGCATTCCACAGAGGTCAGAGCTTCGAGATATAAGAGGTAATTAATGAAACTCTATCTTGATTTGAATTGTGTGAAAATGATTTCATATTGGATTACAGCAAAGATGCTGGGGCTAAAAAGGATTACTGTCATCTATGTAATAAGCATCATTTATGAAGGATGTTTCACAAACAAATTCTAATTATTAGATAGATCGATCTGCTATGTAGATTCATTTTGTACACCATTAAAGTTTTGTCATGGAGTAGTGGTATGGCCTTAAATAGTTCACTAAACTCAAACTGTAATTCTAGCTTCTCATCTGAAAGGGCAACCTAATTGTTTTCATAAGGCTACAATTTTGGATTGCTGCCCCGAACAAGGCCAGAGAGAAACTTGAACCTGCAGCTCCTAAGCTCTTAAACATCTCTAGTATATATTTCAAGTAAACAAGACAACTTAAACTTAACATACTGGTGGGCTCAGCGAAAATATATCTTATAATATCATATAATATTAATTCTAATAATATAACAAAATATAGATGGTTTTATAAGATGCACACGACTGGCCCGAAGTCAACTTCCGGTCTGTGTTTTCGGTCTGACTAGTGGCTAATAATATAACTATTTATATTTAATTGTATTTGTATTCATATTATTTTGTATAATACTTGTATTAAAGAAACAATTTATTGAATGGGTCATGTAAGTTTAAGTTTAACCAAGTAGCCCAAAATAATACAGGCTAGCCAAATAAGTTTTTTAGAAATAATCTGCAGGGACTCTGTTCTTTGCGGATGTGTACCATTGTAAACTATCTGTAATGTTTTATGCTCTCCTACTTGTAAGTCGCTTTGGATAAAAGCATCTGCCAAATGAATAAATGTACCAGAAGATAAGTTTGGGCCACAAAAGCGTGTATGCGCGTAAACGTTTGTTTATGTTGTTGCTTTGCAAAAACCGTATTTATAATAGGTTTAAAAAATATATACTTTTTCTAATAAAAAATTCTCTTTTCCATGTAAAAGCATTTTTGTCATTGTTTTGCATTATGATTTGCATAATTAAAATATCTGTGAAAACCTGTCTAATTTTTTATCATCAAATGCACTTAAAATGTTTGTACACCTCAGACATCTTTCAAATTCAAACATCACACACATAGGGCTATCTATAATCAGTAAACATACATAAACCTAATCCTGCATAGAACCTCTCCACCCTCTTTGACTTCCAGTCCATGCACTCGGTGACCCGATCGTAACGCATATGCTCAACTTGCTCAGATTGACCAAATCTGAAGTTTCTGTATAGCTCAGACTCAAGTCTGCAGCCATGTGATTTGCAGGAAGGGGAAAGAGACCCCCTCCCATGATCACTTTCTCTCTCTCCCCCAAACCTGCCCCCGAGTGGCCCCTGCCAGGCTCTGTTTCCAGGAAAGGGGCCTAGTGGACAGGCGCAGGGGCCTGCATGAGGGAGAGCCTGGCTCATTGAGAAAAACAAAAACAGAGAGGGGAGGTGGGAAGACTCTCCCTCCTTACATAACAGTCTCTTTACCAGTGAAAAAAAGAAAGCCTCTCTCTACCACCACTGTACTTGAAACCCGTCTGTCTGCTCTCAACACAATGCCACACCCTGTCTCTGCTAGAAATGCATCGTTTTATTTATTGCACACAAACATGATTCAATTCTTTCTTTAATCATTTAAAGATTGATGTGCATGGAACATGGCGTGCAAATATCTTTTTTTACAGGTGATAGGTAAAGATTTTGTACAGACTGTGTAATGAACGCATGCAATAATATTCATCACGGTAGTTTAAGAGCATGTTTATGCTGTCTCTATGAATTTTGACACTTGACCGCCACCTTGTGGTTATAGTGACAACTTCTGAAACTATCTTTGCAGGTTTACCAAGTTCACAGAATATAAAGTCAATTTAAAATGCATCAGCTTTTTAAAAACTATATAGGAACCAAAAAGTAATTTTTTGTATAGCTCTAGGCCCATAGGTGTATTGCTGGGAAGCGTACACTCTAATATTGTTTATTAATTTCAACTAAACCACCAAAACGTAGTCTAAACAAAGTTATTATCGGTTGGAAATCGAATATCAAAACCAATTCAGAACCGAAAGGTTAGGAATCGGATACTTGCAATTAAAATTTCAATTCCTCCTATCAACTCCTGGGTGCATATTTTCAGAAATGTGCTTGTGTTAACTTCTGATCTGCTGATATTTCAATAAAAGCCCATATGAAAATTAACCATATTTTAAGCATAGTTTAAAAGGCAGTAAAGCACAGGAACCACAAATTTACAATAGATTAACCATGATGTAGTTAAAGTGATAGTTCTCCCAAAAATGTAAATTCTGTCATGAAATACTCACTCTTGAGTTGTTCCAAATCTATATAAATGTCTTTGTTTGGTTAAACACAGAGAAAGATATTTGGATGAATGCTTGTGACCAAACAGTAGGTGGACCCCATTGACTACCATAGTAGGAAAAATAACAATGGTAGACAAAGGAGCCCCCGAACATTTTGCTGTCCTACATTCTTCAAAGTATCTCATTTTGTGTTCAATAGAACAAAATAAATTTGGAGCAACTCAAAGGTGACTAAATGATGACAGAATTTTGAACTATCCCTTTAAACTATGGAATTTATTTTTAATAAATCAGAGAAAACATGGTTGCTATGTGTATATTCTTATAAATATATATATATTTTTGCAAACCAGTCAATAAGCAGGCTAAATGATCATACAGGTAGATATCTAAATATTTTACTTCAACTGTGGAATCAAAACTGGGAATTGATAAAAAGAATCAGAATCAATAAAATTCAAACGATACCCAACCCTAGTTATGAAAGATTAAAAGTTACCTGTCTTCACAGTATATTCTACTCTGTAAAGTTTCGTAAATTAATGCTTTAAACAAATTATTTGATTCATTTCATGATTGAATAAATAATATAAATTTATAGTAAAAGTATGCATGAACAAACAGCAACACATGGATTTTTAAAACGTCATGATATTTAGCACTCAGAACAAGCTCAAATAATTTAATAAAAATAGTTCACACACGTCACTTGAATTTCCACAGGATAACCCCAAAACAGCCTTTATTACTAACCAGGAAAAACTTAAACTACTATAAATTAATAACTATGAAGCATCTGATTGAAAATTAAACAGTAAAGGCTGTGACTAATAAAATAACAGTTTGTAGAGCATAATTCCTTCGAGACAAATTTATTTTATGATGATATTTTCTTAAACAACAAAATACATTAAACCGGCCTTCCATTTTTATATTGACTTAAAAAGAATCAATTAAATTCCCTACAGTGGACATTTTAATACATGTTTTGTTCTGTTTATCTTCTACATAACTAGAATTTCTTTACTAGGCTTTGAAAATGATTTGACTACTTTGCATTTAATAAGATCTCAAAAAGTGCTATATATATGTTACAATTTCATTAAATTTCTCTGGTCAGTAAGCTCTCACAGCCCACCAGTAAGGTCAATACATTTATATATTATGGCACTCCAAATAACTATAATATTTACATGAATCAATTTCCCATGTGGAAAACTCTCTTACTGACCACATATACATACATTTCTTTGAATTGTAACACAAAATTGATGAACACGATCATGTCTAAAACGAATAAGGGCAGGCTCATGTAGAATTTATAAACGACACCTCATAAGAGCAGCTATGACAATATGAAGGCAGAATGAAAATAATGTGTCATACTTCAAAAAAGACTTTCTGGCTTGCAAGTTTGTAAAGTTACAAACACAGGTCCAAATGCACTTGTTAACAAGCAAGACTAACATTTTACACACTTTGTACAAGCCTTAGCATAGCCTTCAGGGCTACATACATAAATATTACTCTTTTAAAGCAAGGATACTGTTTTAGAATTCCTCATGTACGTTGCGGGCATAGTCCATAAGTTTGCTGCCAGTGAAGTACTCGCTGTATTTAAGGATCTCCTCTAATTCCAGGTTATGGTTTTGGTTCTCATCTGCAACAGCAATCATCTGCTTGGCCTCGTTCAGGGCATTGTACTCATTCATGGGGTCCATGTACTCCTGTGGGACGAAAGAGGAAATCAGAAAGACACAGATGAGACATCAAAGATGTATACTAAAACAATAAGAATGCAATTCCATAATACATTGGACTGAGCCAAGTGAAACAATTTATGTCTATTTCATTCATTTAATGCTGAAATACTAAATGAATTAAAAACTATACATTTGTGTGTGGTGAGTATATTTATGTATTGTGTCAATAATTGTGGAACTTTCCAAATCGGTCACATGTGAGTTAACATTCTATTCAAGTCTATGAAAGCATTCTCATTCACAACACCAATGAGAAAGAACAAACCTCCAACTCTTCCATGGTTACAATTGAATCGTGGTTAGCATCAATGACTTCTTCAAACTCCTTCTTCCTTTCACGAACCCAGTCATCATCGATGTCCTGAGCTTGCTGATTCTCCACAGTTCCCATGGGAAGGGAGATGAATTCAGCAAGAGTCAACTTCCCATCTCCGTCTTGGTCTGTTTAATCATTTAAAACACAAGGAAGTACAACTTTTAATGAAATACAGTCTTATAGCTACGTTCTCTGATTTCTATGCTTACCAAGATCTCTGACAATCTCCTTGACCATATATCTGAGCATGCCTCTGCTGTGCTCCGGGTGCAGGAAAGAGAGGAACTCCTCTTCATTCAACAGCTGATCAGCTGGAGGGTTATCTGCCTGGAACCAGCGATCCTTTAAGCTCTCCAGAACCTCCTGGGCTGTGGTGAGACCGCGTTCAATACATATTAATCATCAGAAATGAGTTTAGTGAGACAAACCTAAATAGGCAACTTACTCTCCTCATCCACTTTTAGTTCTTCGTTGTTCTTTATCTTCTCAGCTACATCTTTCTCGTTGAATCCCTTGCTGGCCAAAAACTTTACACGGTATTCATCCCATGTTACGTGTCCTGAGAGAGCACAATACAAGCGGATCAAGTCAGATTTTTTTTGTTACAAACCGAAAAATGTATTGTCTTGTGAAAATACCTCTGCTATAGAAACAAATAACACATTTCGCTTGTAACTTACCATCTCCATCTGGATCCACGGCACGGAAGCTGAGCTTGTTCTCTCTAACAGCCTCCTGGAAATGTTCCTCTGTCTTCTCCATGATCCAGCGCTGCATTTCTTTAGCACTGACACTCCTGTCTTTATTGATATCCACCCTAGAGACGATGAGAAAAAGATATGAAAGCCACAAATTTGCCAGAGATCTTTAAAGTTATCAAATGTTGACATAAAAAACGAATGCTGTTGATCTAGTGTATACAATAACTTGTGCCTTTACACTCTTACACATAAGCATATGCCATTTCAACAACAGCAGACATACTTGGTAAAGATCTCAATAAGTTTCTTCCTGTTCCTTCTCGGTTCTGAATCTTCCTCAAACTCTTCCATCTCCTTCCCCAGAAACACCTCCTGATGAAAGTCTTTATTGAGATGTCCGTCCATCTCCATCTTCACACCGTTCAGATGATCAGGTGGAAGGATCTCATTCTCCTCTTTGCTGCTCGGATGTTTGTCTTTTAATGATGACATATTCGCCGGCCTGGCATGTGCATTCAAAGTCAGCATCAAAAATACTGCCAAAGATGTGGTGGACAGGCAGCCGGTCCATGATCTACGGTTGGATGTCATTTCACAGCTTCAACTTCACAGATGTGGAAATACTAGACCCAAAAAGAAAGAATATATTCAAAACACAAGAGTAAGAAAATACAGTTTGGTATCCTCTTATGAAGTAAAACCACTGTAACCATACATTTACCATAGTCTTACTAAAGTAACTATAGTTTCACCATGAAATTTGTAATAAACCTATCTAATACAAATGATGATCGATATGCCTGAAAAAAATTACATTTGGCTACTAGTAAACCAATTAGTTAAGAATAGTCAGCAATATATCAGTTGTTATTGAACATGAATCATGACAGCACTGACAACACCCAGAAAAACGATCGCTTTGTGAGTAAAGACTATAAAGTAACAAACCTGTTAGCTTGAACGATCCCCAGCAGAAATAAGATGAGTAAACGAGAGGAAGTTTATGCCCAGCTGTAATTTTAATGACGTCTATGTGCAGCTCATCGCTCAGTTCCTGTACACGTCGTCACTATTCGCGAGCCATTGGAGCAGTTTATTACCTCCTTTCTCTTTCTTCCTCTGTGGGACCTGATAACACACAAACACATATGAAGGAGATACCGATGACTATACAGTCTGACACACACAGGACGTGCCTTCAGGACAGAAACATTGCTACGTCGTCAGAATGGCGTTTTTCTTCGGTTGTAGTAGCACGAGGTAAAATAAACGGCAAACGCGCGTATCGCCATCTACTGTACTAAAAACTAACTACATATTACTACATATAATTTTTTAAACCTAATTAAACAATCGATCTGTAACCATAATAGCATATCATTAGTTTTTTTTAAAGAAATATGGCTGTTGGTTTAGGCACAAAGATGGCAGGTGTGTGGCGTGCAACTGCGGTCATTGTGTAGAGAGAACTGAGGTAAAGGTGGACACATTTTCCATTAATTTAACTGACAGTGTCACGATTAACCCAAAATCGCACTTAACTTTAGATCACTTATCTGCTTGGCTTTTTGTGCTTGTGCAACAATGTGTTATGTTTGCGAAGTGTGTGTGTTACAGATACGAGTCAGAAGAGCAGCTTATAAGTTAAGGAATTCAATTGTATAGAAATATCTGATATCTGGAAATGTCTTTAAATAATGTGCGTCGTGTTTTCCTGTTAAATTGAAATAAAACTTTATCCTAGAATAAAATTTGGATGCTTTTCTCTTCTTTTATTTTCAGCCACTAGAGGGCGAAAGAGCGCCAAGTGGCGTATGATATCTCCAGTTGTTGCAGAGATGGACACTGTTACAAAAATGTAATTAATACATTTACGTTATAAAACATTTTTCTTAAAGTCATTCTGATAATGATTTTTGTTAATAAAATACTGTTGAATAACACTATGTAAAAATGGACAGATAACATGGAAAGCAGATTGTGGTAATATTGAATAGTCTACTAACTTTAACATTACATTCAGGATTTAACACAAACATTTTTCCCACTTTTCATGTTTTTGCAGCAGTTACTGTACATGCAGCTTGGCAAATTTCAGTTTAGCAATCCATTATGCTTATTACACCTACAGGCTACATTGAATGTAGGCTACATATATTTTCAGTGCCTTGTAAAACTGTCATGTCTTTGGAGCTGGACGATATCAGTGATGTTACCTCAAAGCATTTCTTTGTGAGTTGTTTGAATTCTTTGATACTAAATGTCACATAGCTATTCCAAAGTAGGACAGTTCACACACACTTTTACACTTACACACATGAACACACATTCCCTTGAGTCTGCCTGCCAAAGAGCTCTCCCTTGCTTTCTCAAGACTTGAGTATTTCATTAGTGAGATAAAACAGGGCTGAGCCCACTGGGGTTGCCAGTTCTTCTGATGCAGGGGAATCAGAAAGAGAGAGAGAAAGGCAGTGATAAAGTCTGCTGAGAGTCCTCCTGTAAGCGAGAGAGAGAGAGAGAGAGAGAGAGAGAGAGAGAGAGAGAGAGCAGAAGCAGCAGCATAGGATCTTGACAGAGTGAAAACACAAGCAAAACAAGCAAAGCAGAGGGAGCAAGACCTACCACAAAGCCCGGGCAGATCGAGCAATTAGACTTGAGTGTACATGTGTTTTTTCACTCGGCTGGACCAGGCTGATGAATTAGGGCCGGGGACTTTGTACGCAAGTGGGCACGTTTGAAGCTGTCAGAGAAAGCGCGCGATTGTCTCGTCAAGTGCTTCGCGGCTTTGAAGTTTCTCCGAGGCGGCCGCGGGGGACCAATTTTTCCCTGCGAGGAAAAAAAGGCAAAAGAGGGCCAAAGGCTACGAATACTGGAGTGGTTCCAACTTCCAATTCCCTCGGGACATTTTTTTCCACCTCGGCTTCAAGAAGGAACCACATGTGAAGACTGATGGGGCAAGAGCTCAGCATTGCTCACCAGAGAATCAACTTGGATGCATCACTGACTGCAACACCTCAGAGTCTCCACGACACAGTATGAGCGAGACAGAGGCGAAGATCCAGAGAGAGGGAATCTTGTAATCTCCATCCCCTCCCCACCTTCACTTCATCTGCCTGGACCTTCTTCGGTTGCCCCCTGGTACCCCCCGCAGGGCAGGAAGCGTGAAAAATCTCACTAATGGGTTTATTTGCTGTCAGCTCAGCGACGACCTGTCATTTCCCAGGACCACTCTGCTTGACACATTTCATAGTCGAGTAAGCTTCACTTTGTTTCTGCCAAGGGAGCTTCGGCCTTTTGAGAAGATCAAGACCAAGCTGAACAGCCAGCTTAATTCACGTTGGTTGCTTGTTTGCCTACATTAGTTTCTTCTGAGAGGTCAAGCGTATGATTTAAAGCCAAGAGGACGTTTTGCCATTGCTCTGTATTTCTGACCAAGAACTTGCAGAAGAGAGAAAGACGAGCAGAGATTTTTCACCCGACCACATTCTCCGGGCTGGTGGGCTGAAGATGCGGTTCTGGCTGCTGGCTGTGGTGACGGCAGTGCTCTGGAGTCACTGCATCCTACTAGGGTGGGCCGAGGGCAGGAAGGCACGTAAGAGACCGAAGGAGACCAATCCACAGTACACTGAAGCATTAAACAGCACCATCTCAAACAGTGAGGAGCAGGAGGACAGCGTGAGGGTATGTTCTCTTTTCATATCCTAATGATTTATTGCTTTTCTTCTATATCTATGCTCGGTTATATTATAACGTATGCCTTTGACTTTGTGATGTCACATATGACAGGTGTTCAGGTTTTTGGAATTAGCATTTCCCATGTGCCCTCATTTCGGTAACACTAAAAGAGATAGTTCACCCAAAAACAAAAATTCTGTCATCATTTTCTCCCCCTCTTGTCATGTCAAACCTCTATGACTTTTTGTCTTCTGCAGAACACAAAAGAAAACATTTGGAAGAATGTCTGTATACGAAACTGTTGGACCCCATTGACTTTTTTTGGTCCAAACAACAGAAGTCAATGGGGATCAATGGGTTTCTGTTACCAACATTTGTTTTTGAAATATCTTCTTTTGTCTTCTGCAGAAAACTTTTTAACGTTTGACAAACTAAAATATTATGACTCTGTTTTTAATGTTAAAACAACAGCTAATCTTTAATATTATATATTTAATATTAATTTGGCCTGCCACACAAGAGAAAAGATGCTTTCAGCTTTTCAGCAACAGATCCTTTCTGCAAAGTGTCAAAACCACACTGTAATAACACACAAAGCATGTCACATCAGAAAGCAAGACGGATTGCATTTGGCATGAACAGTTGCCTCTCATCATAGTTTGTATATGTGCCGGTGTAGAAGACTGCGGCTGCTTCGCAAACTTTGACTATTTGAACAAGATTAGAGAAAAAAAGCCTGTGATGGAGATGCTACAAACATTTCTGATTCGCTTGGCACAGACTCAAACATGTACATTTCTAGAGAATTAGGGCTTCTGACAGCTGTAATTCTTTAGAACAGAGTGAGTTTCAATGTTTGTAATAAAATTAGATCATTGTGTATTGTGAGTATTGTGAGTGTGCTGTTTAGAATAGTGTGAATGTGTTGTAAGACTTCTGGTAATAAAAACATGTTCAGGAGAGCTGATTCATAGATTTTGATCATGTTCTTCTGAGATGCATAAACAGTGATGTTAGGCTGATCACTTGTGATCGGTTCACCTGAGATGGATCTTAACATCAGGTTGCTGAAGATGAGACTGTAATGTGTGATGTGGATGACTGCTTGAATTATGTGAAGAATGCACATTCAAAGGGTCTGATCAGAGCATCAATTAGTTCTCTCAGTAGAGGAATTGCTGCCAGAATGTAAAGACAGGCTTTTTTGTATTAGTTGAGAAGTTGTGGTGTCAATAGTTATAAGTTACATTACAGGAGGCAAAAACAAATATTTACAATTCAATGTATAACCATTAATTTCTATGAACTTTATAAAACATGCTCATGCTTTCTAAATTATCATACATTACTATGTTGATATATTCTGTCTCCAGCATGGTTGACATATTGCTATTTCAAACCTTTATTTGTTTATAGCTTCTGTATTGTTTAGATATTGGGATTTCCATTGGAAAATTAGCTCATGTTTTAGCCCACCCATACAGTTGGCATTTTCAAATACCCCCACCCTACCCCTATGCCAACCACAGGCTTTCCAGAACTAATGTGCTCCAGCGGTCTTGTTGACAAGTTATTCATGTCAGTGAGATTTTAGTCTATATTGACTTATGTCTGTACTGTATGTTTATTTAAAGTAAAAATGTACCCAAAAATAAAAATTCTGTAACCCTTTTAACCTGTATGACTTTCTTACTTCTGCAGAACACAAAAGAAGATATTTTGAAGAATGTTGGTAACTGAGCAAAGAAGGTACTATTGACTTGCATTGGTTTTGTGTCCATACAATAGAAGTCAATGGGTACCACCGTTGTTCGGTTACCAACATTCTTCTAAATATCTTCTTTTGTGTTCTGCAGAGAAAAATTACAAGAGGGTGAGTAAATGATGACAGAATTTTCATTTTTGGGTGAACCATCCCTTTAAAGTGCTCAACCCATGTAAAACAAGTTATGACTGGTGACCTTGAGTCAACCTCTATCTCTCGAGGCTTGTTCATCACACCCCAAGTGTCTTCACCTCTTCCTCCTCATCCTCTTTCCTCTGTGGCCCTGCATAGGCAGAATGCCATGATGTAATTCCTGAGAAAGTTAGGTGGAGAGATATTTAAAGACCCTTGGCAGAGCTCTTTCCCAGCCCATTGATTCTGTCATTCACAGACCAGGCTGACTCCGCTGTGTCTGGGACATCCGATAGGGGCGGTGCGGCCCCCTGTAAAAACTGGGGCAGCAGGCCGCGTAAGCCCCTCACAATGCCTCATAGAAAGGGTCTTGAAAGAGGACACCTCCAGAAGGATTAGTCACTCTCCTTCCCCTTGCTTAAAATCGTTTCATCTTGTCCAGTACGATCTGAGAATAATGACAAAATCACACTAAAACCCAGGGTTGTGCCAGGTTGTGTCTCTGCCACTCCAGGGTTAAGGTGATGTTTGGAGTTAAGGATGGAAATCATCTTTAGAGGTATAGGTGAGATTTATTGGATCCATGTGCTGTTTTCTTTTTTGTCTTACAACTAATACTTGCTATACGACTTGTTGGGAATCACATCAAAGTCAAACCAGTGATGCCAAACCCGGCTATGTAAAAGTATACTGTTATTGTTTTGTCTTACAGTGAAAGTAAAAATCATAAGGATATATTCAGAAAGAAAAGAAAGGTTTTTTTATATGGGGTTTACTTAAAAATACTATTGCAATTCAGTCAGGGCTTCTTTGTTCATTTATTTTGTAGTTTATTTAAAGTGATAGTTCACCCAAAAATGAAAATTCTATCATCATTTACTCGCCCTCATGGCATTTCAAACCTGTATGACTTTCTTTCTTCTGCCGAATGCAAAAGAAGATATTTTGAAGAATGTTGGAAACTGCATAAAGGCGGTACCCACTAACTTACAATGGTTTTGTGTCCATACAATAGAAGTGAATGGGTACCACTGTTGTTTAGTTACCAACATTCTTCAAAATATCTTTTGTGTTCTGCAGAAGAAGGAAAGTTTTACAGGTTTGAAATGACAAGAGGGTGAGTAAACCTCACACAGTTTCCGTGAACGGACGTTGTGTAATCTTCCAAATTATTCTGTACACTAAGTGTTCAAATAGCTATTTACATGGGATCTAATCTCACAATTATGCTCCCTTGTTGAATCTTTCTCAGAAGCTCAAAACCACAGTTATTTATCTTCCAGGAGAGCGCAACATTACGGCACATTGATGTAGGCGTGTACCCGAAGCTTTTCCTAGCTGTCCATTTGACCTACCACAGATAATGGGGAAATGAGCAACTAGCTCGGCGCAAACTAGCTCAACGGTATAATTTGAACACAAAGCAGGTGTGAAGCTGCAATCAGACGCTCTTTAACTCTTTGACGTTTTATATGAGAGGAAGACTGGATTATTCTCCAGCAGATCTTATAATAAGTCCCGGGACTCCCTCTCTTTTCACATGTCTTCACTAGCCAGGAATGCGCACTTCACGTTCATGTAAATATCTAAAAATCTAAACAATGTTTACACTGCCACGGTGCCACGGTGCCACGGCCTCGTTATCGATACGTTAATTCGGTTACGTTACTGGTGTATTCTGACGCAGACATTTTATTATGAGAATGGGTTGGATGTGAGTAAGTTAGATTCAGACGTCACTATTTAATGACCTGTGGGCTTAATGGGAAAATTTCCAACTTTCCCCAAAGAGTAATAACACAGCGTTTAACTGCCTGTTTCGCTGCTCGCGTAAGAATGCGATGAAAGGAACTTTACGGTAACTGCCAAACAAATATTTGACGTACACGCAAAAGAAAAACAGTATCTGTCGTCCATTTGGAGTGTATTAGATATCAGGCCTCGTCCACAGGGAAGGAATTACAGAGTAATGAGGCCCAGTAATGAAATTTACAGTGCTGCCGGGTCTGTTACCTGTTAAATGATGCCCTTTGAAGCTTTGTTGCTTGATATTCAGCCAAAGAATTATTTCTCTTTTGTATCTCTGTGTCAAGTTCCAGAGCCGTAATGACTTGGTACCAACAGAAACCGTAATTGCAGGGAAGAATCTAAGGTGTGGCATGCACGGGTTCATATAATCAAATCCATAAAGCTGTTGACTGACCCATTAAGCTGCGTTTGGGAACCTACCATCTTTGTTTTCGTGCACGTTCATTGGTGGTGGTGGTGGGGGGGGGGGTGCGTAATAAAGGGCGAATCCATCAGGCTCTTGTTTGTCAGTACAGCTATAGATGTGAAATGATGGGTGAATCGAGAGATGGTGGGTGCGTGATATGAAGGATGCATACAGGTCCAGAATGGCAATACAGTGGGGAGATCCTTCCCCAGAGGCATGGGATCATTGAGCCATGCATGGATGAATGCACAGTGATGATACACCCATCTAGAAACAACTATCATTTTGGGAAAGCCCTCAGTTACAGTTTGATTTTGTTAGTTTTAAAACAACATACTTGACAGCTAATTTGTGGCGCTAATATTAGGGTTAGGTTGGATGAGGGACACGACAAGATTGTTTTTCCAGGATCAACAAGAAATGTTGACAGAGGAACATGCTTTACTCAGCAAAATGTCAAAAAATACATTTTTGAGGTGTTAGTGTAGCAGGCTGGTGTATGTCAGCAAGTATGAACAAGCTATATTAATGGGAAATCTTTGCAGCAGTAGTTTTAGCCGTGATGGAAACACAACATATTAATGTATTTTGTTGTATTTTGTGTTTCTGCATGACATTTCACAAAAGCATTACACATTTAATTATACACCTGCCAATAAAGTTTCAATATAGTTTCAAAGCAACAAGCATGCACACTTTTGTCTCCCAAAGTTAACTTCCGGTACACATCTGTACAGAATAGAGTCCCTGCAGATTATTTCTAAAAACAAGCAAAAGAAATAACAAGTGAATTACAGCTAGCAAGTTCAAAGTATGTCAGCCAGTATTATTTTGGATTACAAATAGAAGAACCGTTACTTGACTAAATTTAAATGCGACAAAGTAACACGACCCATTCAACAAATTGTTTATTTAATGAAATGAATATAAAATAAAATTGAACAAATTGTCTATTTCATGCAATTATTAAACAATAAAATATTAAATTAAATATAAATAGTTTATATTATTAGCCCCTCAACAAACACAGACCGGAAGTTAACCTCGATGAAACGTCTTTATTAACGTCCTATAAACATTCAATAAATGTTTACTTTAGGACCAACAAATGTGTCATGTTTTTATTAAAAGTAGAAAATATTTCCCTCAATTTGTTTAAAATCTAGACTGTATACATGAGGTAATGTGAGGTAAAAAGGTTGCATTATTTGATGTTTTCAAACTGTGTATTGAAATGTATGTAAAGCTCAGACGCGGTTACAAGTTTCTTCACAATCAAACACTGCAGTATAATTGTTGATTGTGGCCTCAAGGCAGATTTTTATGGCTGTGTTTATGTTTGCTGTGGAGCGCTGCCATGAAAAATGTCTCTGACGTTTCTCTTTTAAAATAAACAATTTTTCCTAAATGTTAAACAAATAGTGGGCTCTAAAACATTTTGGAGAAACGTTGTATTCTTAATAAAGGAATGATTATAAAACACGTTATAAATACATGACCCAAATCTAAAAATAAATCTTGAAATTTTAATTTGAAAAAAAAAATCTATTTAATCATTGTGGAAATAATGTATAAAGTCTAATAAAATAATCATTAATACTGGCAACAGCAATTGCAATACTGATATTTCTAACATTCAACATTTTCACAGTAATCCTTTCATAAACCTACAGTTTACGAAAAACTGAAAAAAGCTAAAAAATCTAAAAAAAGATCTCAGAGTGACATGCTATACACACTTTCCATATCACATTTAGCCATTTATATGAACGTGATTGAGGGGCTTTGTGTTTACTTACTCAGTCCATAATAATGTCTTCAAGAAGAAGTCTATTTTTCTCAGCTTTCCTGTAGTCTCACCAAAGCTCTTGACTTTTTTTCTTTTCTAAACCATCTCTAATGGAGCATTTGGCAGCTTTGCTCCACAATGGTCTGCTGTTTTAACAGCCCCAAAACAAACTCATGAGAGAAAAATCCACCCCAGTGGTATGCTGAGATAATAACAGCTTGCCATGATCTGTCATGATCTGAATAACTTCAGCATAAGGCTTTACATACAAGCCATGGTACTGCTGTCAACTGAATCGACTGTGTACATAGTGCACTGAAATATTGGAAATGTTATCACACTGAACTAACCACAGCACATTCCATGTGAGTCAAAAGCATAAATAAAATCTTCTCTTGTTTCTAAAGATAGTTTTAGACCTTTATCAGTATGTGTTGAAGAATAAGATCACTGCTCATTTAGTTAGAAGTAGCCTACAGTTAAAATGTGTTTTCCGGTACAGCGGCATTTAGAAATATTGTTTTTTCATTTTTGAGAACATGAGAGAACATGATACAATTTGATGGAGTATTGATGCGTTTCCACAAACTTCTACATCATTTCCCAGCAGCGACTTCAGGCAAGTTAATCCTTGCCTTGACAGAATTATGGATCCTCCCCGCGCATCAGATCTGACTCCGATCATTTGTGGTGTTAATGGAGATTCTTCATGTGTTCTTAGGTGGATCAGTAAAGGTGTTGGCTTGTCCACTTTGCAAATCTTGTGGAAACCAGTTGTAGATGCTCAGAATGAGGCACTTCATTGCCTTGGAGTTTACTGATAGCTTGAGAAAGTTTCTGTGTTTCAGTTTGATCCTTATTTGATTTATGTTGTATCAACAACGTTGTGAGGACTTCATGAACTGAGCATAAGAACATAAGAATCCTGTGGCTATTTTTTGGCGGTGCTAAGCCATTCCGCACTGCCTTGACATACCAATACAGTCTGTATTTGTAAAGCATTCCATATAAGACAATGGAAGAGAAACAAGTCGCCTGCTTTTTCCCAGCCTTTCCCAGATCTGAGGGCTCGCCTTCTGCTGTAACAGTATCTGTACAAATCTTCTAGTCTTTTAGCTGTCTTCGGGCTCCTAATTCACAACGATAACACCGAGACAGCCAACACGCAAGGCGCTTGTGTGCTAGTTAAGTTGTTTGTTTTGTCTCCTGTCACAAGAAACAGGGAAAGATGTTTTTTTACACGCAACCAAAAATATGAGCTCCTCATTCCAGTGCATGTCAAAAAAACAAGGGGATACGTTGTTGCAGCTTAACACGGGACAGGTCTTTTTGTGAGGAGATGTAGCATGTTAGTTTAACAGTTAAGCGATCCAGGCCTCGGTGCCAAACCTAAACAAATTCCATTTTCGACAGCACACCTCCACAACTTATCTCTGCTTCTATCTCAACCGCAGTTGAAGTTTAGGGAAGGGCTCATGAAGATTGAATTCATATTTGTGGTTAGTGGATTTCATAAAGCCCTGCGTTTCAGCATTGTTTGTGGTTGGTTGTTCAAAAAGTCGCAATTATATTTCGTATTTTGTTTGGTGCGATGCTCATGCACACAGTGTGTTGTTTTCAGTTAGACAGAACATTCTCGGTCGATCACTTCAATTTCATATACTGCTGTTGGGAGAATAGATCAAATCCTGCAATATTTCCCCCAAAAAGGGAAGATGTCATTGGCTTGGCTGCTGATTGTTGAAGTCACTCCAAGCTTGAATTTATAGCGTTCAAACTACTGCCAAACACAGTGAGTTATAATAAATATTGCATATTAGATAACCTCTTACTGGGATAGCTTGCTACCTCCGAGAGCTAGAAGCGTATTGAAGCAGCCAGCAATTTTTCCACTGTATGTTTTTATCCAGTTGCATAATGCAACCCACAGTGTAATGCGCCGTGTCTCGGGCCTCTCATTTTCAGTTTAACAGTAATGTCTTGCTCATGGAAACTTGTTTAAACTAGATCAATTTAGAAAGGCTGTTTACTTTGCACAGACCCTACTGGGCAAAACTGACGTATAGCACCTGAGAGAACTACTGAACAGGAGTAATTAAGCAAAGGGTAAAGTACTTAAGAGAACATTTGACTGAGTGTGTTTGGCATGAGGTAGTGCCGCACGCCACACAAAGATCCATTCCTTGCAGCGCTGAGAAAAAGCGAATAAGAAATATAAGAGTACAGAGTGCAACCTGCACCATTTAATAGCATCTTTAGGCAAAATGTTCCTGTGATGGTTTGTAAGCAGAAATTGTGACTCATTGGCTAATATAATCTAATATAATTATGGGAATAACATATTGCATACTTTCTGACTTGTATTAACCAAGCCTGAGAGAATTTGTCATATCCGAATCATGAAAATACATGCATGCCAAAAAAGTAGAGTTTTGGTTTGGTTTCATCAGGTCAGTGAGAACCAGAGAGTGGACCCTCTTGGATCATGGATGGATTTCGTGAAGCGACCCGTGGGCAACTTTCCCGGAAAATGCAGAAAGCGAAAACGACCACTGGTGTGGAAAATCTTTACAATCACATATTATCAAATGTTGGAGACGTAATTGACAAAAGCACACAAGAGCATGTACAGTACAATTCTTGGCTTTATTTTGTGAGTGACAATTAATTTAACAGCTTGGATGCATGCTGAACAATACATCTAAACTTTAGGTGGCAATAAAAACTAATAAGTACAATTACAAAGTCGAATGTAAATCTGTTAATGCATAATTTATCCCAAGTATGGAATTCATCACGCATTGCATAATACATTCCTAAACATTTCAAGTTGTAACATGCCATAGCATTGAGAGAACTTTACATCTTCATGAGGTTGATTTGATGTTAGTATAACAGTTTTATTTATTTTGACTATCAGCCTGGTCCCCCCGGCCCTCCCGGTCCTCCAGGGCCTCAGGGACCTCCAGGATCTCCCGGGGCAGAGGTCACTCAAGAGGTCCTCCTGCGAGAGTTCAAAGAAATGATCAAAGGTGAGGACTCAACAATGCACATCTTCATTTTCCTAAGGCGTTTTCTATTCCTCATCTTGCTGGTTGGACACTTTGAGATACACAATCTTAAAGTGACTTTAACTGCACTGAGCTTTCCTGTAGCATGGCGCTAGCAAGGTCATGGGTTCGATCCCAGGGATTGCACATACTCAACAAATGTATAGTGTAATGCAATGTAAGTCGCTTTGGAAAAAAGCGTCTGCCAAATGCATAAATGTAACTGGATAGGGATGTTGTGTGTTTAAACAGAGGCCACAGAGAGGCGAGCTGCAGTGGACAGACCAAACGAACCCAGTCAGCTGCCCACATCTCTCCTTAACCTAGAGGGCTTGACCTCCTACAGGAGAATTGAAGAAGCATTTCACTGCAAACTCAAAGGACCTGTAGTTGTGGACAAGAAGACTCTGGCAGAACTGCAGAACTTTCAGACGGTAAGTGAATCAGAGAATTACATTGTGCTGTTAGTGGAAACACGTCTGCTCTGCTTCATCAAACACTCAAATTTTGAGAGGTGACGGAGGATTTCAAATAAACAAAGTGTGTGTTGGTATGTTTCTGCAGTGTCTTATTAAGGCCAATATAAAATACATCTAGTTTGGTCTTTATCATGTACATACATCTAAAATTATGCTACGTGCAAATTTTAGAAATGATTTAATGTGGGGGGGGGGGGTTGCCCCCACAAATCTTTTATTATATGGTAAATTACTCTAATTTAATGTTTTAAATAATTTATTCGGACAAAACAACTTTTAGATTACGACAAGCGTACCTAAATTGATTACCTATAAGTGACATATATTAGATTTAAAATGGTAAATATTGCTTAAGAAAGAAAAGATAAATTGATGGTTGACCCCAAAATGAAAATTCTGTCATCATTTCTCGTCATTTCTAACCTGTGTGACTTTCTTTCTTCTGCAAAACACAACAGAAGATATTTGGAAGAATGTTGGTAACCGAACAGCAGCGGCACCCATTCACTTCTATTATACAGACACAAAACCAAAGCAAGTCAATGGGTGCCAGTTACCAACATTCTTCACAATATCTTTCTTTGTGTTCTGTGGTCATACAGGTTTGAAATGACAAGAGGGCGAGTAAATGATGACAGAATATTCATTTTGGGGTGAATTATCACTAGCTACATTTTTTCTTTTCTCATTTCTGTTTTCACTTCTTATTGTTTGCATTCTTACACTAAAGCCTTATGTTAAAGACAATAATATTGAGGAGCCCGCAAAAGCGTAGCGGATTTGCATTAATGTCAAAATGAATGAACACTCCAGTGATTTAGAAACAGTAAAAATGCAACGTCAAAAGCTCATGTGCATCTGTTTGTAGTAGCAGGAGCAGGTTAAGCTCTTGAAATTCCATCAAATGTCAATTTCAAACTGGCTTGTTTTGTCTCGCCTCCATTTGGCTTCAAACTGCATATTTGTGTCTTCATAGTGACAGTTTTACAGAATACTAGGCCATTTCCAAAAGCTTCCAACCTGTGTGTGCTTCCCAACTGAATTTAGAGCCAGCTGTGATTGTAAACACCCGATTGGTCAATAATTTACTCAGCCAATCAGGTAGGACCACAGTTCCTCTTAAAAATGATATCCAATCCAATGTGGCTTATTTCTGTTTAGTATTGTACAAAAGGTACTCTGTTTGGGGTTCTGGACTACAGCGAGTAGTGTGGATAAAAATAGACACTGTTTGAAACAGAACGCTGTTTCAGGGAAGAGCTACGGCCTGTGGTATTCTGATTAAACTAGTTTGTGTCAACAACTGACGTACAATGAAAATTCATGTTTTGGGGGAGTATGCATGGAAAAAAATAACTATTGATTAAATGTAAACTGTAGATGTTTAATGACAAGCATTCACTATTTAAATAAAACACTTTCACATTTATTCCCAGCTGGGGAAGTATCATAAATCATCCAAATATGTCTGAATATTGTTTTTCCATAATAAAGAAATTAAGATCATATATATGCTTTCAAATCTGTCATATGAGTAAAATACTGTAGCAGTTTTGCGTGTCAACACGAAGTTCATCCAATTTAGACACTGTCAAAAGAAATCAATCTCTTCTCACATATCTGTTTTGATCTGACATGTATGAGAAGGGCATTCATTGTATGCGTTTAAGCTGACAGCACAAACCTGGCGTAAGTGTAACTGTGTTTAGCACACTAATCGGAGCACTCATTATAAAAGCGTCTGAGTCTGGAACTCTTGGTGGGTTCTGGAGGCGTAATGCAGAATAATGTGGTCTGGCATGGCTACATGGCTGCAGTTATGATCAAAAACAGAATCTGAGGATTCTTGGCAGATATCGACATATTTCTAGCCATTTAATGGTTATGTGTTCCCAAACTGAGCCTTAAAACTGGTTCATTTTGTAACGCTGTATATGCGGGATGCTTCGATTTGTAAGTGAGTTTATTAGAGCATGAAGGGCAAGAATTCAGCAAATAAATTGCCTTTAATGCTTGGAATGCTAGTCAGCAGTTTCTATGCTCGTGTATTATATCTATGTATGTCATATACATATTTAAATCTTTTTAAGGAATAAGGAATGACTGCTGTTATTGTATAGTTCTGCTTCATATATTCGCGAGTAGGAACTGGTTATCAAATGTGCGATGTTTATTGAAACCCCGCTATAATTCTCACCTGTCTCATATCTTTAGCCTCCTGCCAAAGGTGCCTTCCTCAGAGGGACGGGGATGGATCAGTCCACTGGCCGATTTACAGCTCCCGTAACTGGAATTTATCAGTTCTCTGCCAATGTTCATATTGGTAAGAAAAGGAAAAGTTTCACCTCACCAGTAACAAACATCTACCTTTCATAATCAGACTCCTTTATTTGTACTTTTATGTCTGTGGATATGATCATTAGTGATTTAAAGAATAATAACATAATGCACAATTATTTTACATATCATAACGTTTTTGCTCTTTGATGGCTCAGATTTAATAGAATTCTCAGTCATATTATATTTAAGTATCAGCTTTGTCTCCGATTCTCTTTATAATCAACTGGAGAAATAAAAGGACAAATTAATAAATGTAAACTGCATATCTCAAATAATTCAAACTTATTGAGACATATTGAGACATATTGAAATCTCTGCCCTTGGATTGCCGATTTTGGTATTTTGACAAATCCGAGTTTGTGGCATGGTTTAGAAATTCTGTCATCATTTACTCATCCTTGAGTTGTTCCAAACTTGTATACATTTCTTTGTTCGGTTAAATATTTGGAAAAATGCTTGTAACCAAACAGTTCTTGGCCACCATTGACTCAGAAGTGCCTTAGAACTGTTTGCTTTACATTTTTCAAAATATCTTCTGAAGAAATGTATTAAGCAATTTTTCCTACTATGGTTGTCAATGGTGGCCAAGAACTGTTTGGTTACAAACAGTTCCTTTAAAGGGTCTTTTTTGAAGACAGACATCTAAAATGCTGGAGACTTATTAAGTCTGTATTTGTGTTCCATTTAGTCTCATTGCTGTAAGATTTCTCTGCTATAAAAACAAATGCATAAAACGCTTGAGTTACGCAACCATCAGTAGATGGCACCATGCAATGGATGTGCTTTAGACTTGGCACGATCTCAACAAATGGATTGCATTCCCCTGTAACTTACATTCCAACCATGATGCATTTTTCTGACACTGAGGGTGTCTTGCACAATATCTTGCAATTAACAACCAAAAAGTGCACCATATTGTTGGTTGATGCTTTTGGGGGTGGGTGGAATCGTGTTGACTTCATCCTCTCCATAGTGGGAATACTGATGTGGAGTTACACTCAAATAAGCCTCGGGGACTCTAAACACAAAACTCTTCTAAGCTGTGGCGCCACCATGCAGCTCCGGGAAAAGGAGTTGGCTCTCTGCAGTAGACTGTGGCAGAATAAAATCAACATCCCCAAACAAATTCACAAATCCACTGCAGACTTATAGAAGAGACCAATATTTAGATGCGGCCGGAGGTCAAACAGGACTGGCTCTGAGATCATATGCCCCAGATACAAAACTCTGTCAAACACAAGACGGCAACAGAATTTACTCTTCATGCAGCAGCACGAAATATTCTCAACCCTTGCATTTTTTATGTGACTAAAGGGAAATGTATTTTAAACATCTGCCTGCATTTATTTGAGATGTAAATAGGGAAATAAGATATAACATTTGTATTATAATGTGCTTTTTTCAGACCATACTGAGGTGAAGAAAAGTAAGAACCAGCTGAGAGCCAGAGACAATGTGAGAGTTTTGATCTGCATTGAATCTCTCTGCCACAGATATACGTAAGTGTCTTTACAATTTACAGAAAAGTCAAAATAGATAGATAGAAATAGCTCATTCTTTAAGGTAATAAAAACATAAAGCTTCATTATGTAAGGTCTTTATACACCTCTGAAGACATGGTAATGTATATTATATTGTATTTCTATCAATAGATCCTCTTAAATATTACACAATGCACCTTTAAACCAGTAAAAAATGAATATACGGTATAGTCCTGTGATCTGATTTAATTATTGTATCAGGAAAAATGTTTGACCTGCCACTCAAAACGTTCTTCCTGAGGTCTTCCTGAAAGACAGTGTCAATTCTGTCAGCAAAACTATCCAGGAGAAGAGCTGACACCAACATTTTTGGCTAGAAAGGTTATTATGATTATGTATAATTTACCCCCAAGCGGCCTATTTATTAGAGACAAACGCTCGATTTTGGATGCCGTGTCCACAGACCACATCCACATAAATTCATGACTCCAGTATAAATTCATGAGTCAGACTTAAAGGAATACATCGCCTCAGATGAAAATGAGTATTTTTCTTGAGCTCCTTTATAAATTCTGAGCATGTGGTTTTTATTTTAGTGGCTTAGGCGTGTGAGTGCATGTCATAAAAATGATTTTGCTTAAAAGAAAAATACTATTAGCGGTACAGAGGGGGGGAGAGAGAGAAGTTAAATTTCTGGATGAACTCTTCCAGTTTATGTTGGTTGTTAGTCCGGCATCCTTGCGCTTTGGGTGTAACTCGCGGGCTATAAAGCATGTTGTCTGTTCTAGCTTGTGTGGAACCAGCAAGGCATTTCCTGTGTTAAAGTAAAGCAGGCCTTTAAAAAATGTCCTCTCACCTTCCGTCTGGTCCCTGTCACCTTGGTAACCTTTACTGGTCCACCTTTGACACGTAGGGTCCCTGTTGGTTTTAGCAACAAAGCTACTGAAGGGTAATTCTTTAGATTTATCACTGGAAAAAAATGAGATGAGTGGAAACGGGTACAACATCATTTATATTTCTTTTAAAAGAACAGAAACATGCAATAGAGTAACTTCTGTGAAAATGTTTTGCATCTTGATCTGGGTCACAAAATATATGGACTGTCGCAATTTTTTCCTTCAGTGAACAAAATGTTTATAAATCATTTTCCCATTAAGACATAATGTTCTTAATATTCTTTGTACCTTTGTGCAGATCATTGGAAGTGATTGTTGGTCTTGAGAGTAACAGCAAGATATTTACAGTCTATGTCCATGGACTACTGGAACTTCAGGTAAGCTTCAGGAAACCTGACCCACATAACATAGTCCAGCTTTCTTCATTGAGTTGAATAATTTGAGTTTGTATTTTATATTCTTATTAAAATCTAATGTTTTACTCCTGTGCTGTTTTATATGCTATTATTGGCACAGAACTCTAAAATCATGTTATTAAATGCTTTGTTAAGATTAAAATCAAAACCTACGTCTTTGAAGTGAACGCCAGGAGCTCAGAGCCGTGCTGTATTTAAAGAGTAATGTCATGTGTTCTTTCTGGTAGGCTGGCCAGTACACGTCCATATTTGTGGATAATGCAGCTGGAGCATCGATCACAATACAGAATGGCTCAGATTTCATGGGCATGTTGTTGGGGGTATAGCCTCGGCGGATCAAATACAGAAAGACTGCATATCTGCTTTTTGGACTGACACCCAGCACCATATCTCATAAGACATCATTTGACTTCATGAAAGCTGTTGCTTGTTCAAACTTTATGGAGGAGCGAAGGACATATGGAACCCCACAAAGACAGTCGGATGCAATACTAAAAGACTCGAGGACAGTGGACTCATATCTGCCTTGACTGTATTTTTTTACAGTCCCTGTGTTCGTACTAAATGGTATTGTCATATACATATATAATGTATACAAAGATTTTTGTACCTATATACTGGTGCACCATGTCCGCACCATCCTCCTATAGTGTTTTGTGTTATATATGGTGAGAGGTATTTTAGAGTAAATACAATACAAAAGCTATAGGTTTATCTATGGGCTTATAGTCTCATATCTTTTGGAGGTGTAACACAAAATGCACACCTCTCATGCATACACGACTGTATTGTGTATATCATTTAAATGTCATAAGCTAGACGAAGTTTTATTTACTATACAGACCCAAAAAGCATGTGTTAGTGCTGGATTATTGATGAAAGATTTTCCATTACGCTTGGCCAAGAGAAGGAAACAAGCAAATGCAGAAAAGAAGCAAAAAACAAACAGCGCTGATGATCAGTGAATTTTTATGTCCAGTGGGGAAAAATCCCAGACAATAGTGTTGATGCAAGAATGTGCGAGCGTATGCTTGGAAAGCTACAGTCATGATCGATTAGACATGTTAGAGTCCTGCTGAGTTCTCATCTTGTGTGCCTCAATGCTAAATACGTATCACATTTCTCTCATTTTTCATCTTTTATCTTTAGTAAATACAGAAATTAAGATGCACATATATCAGCATTTGTACAATATGACATACAGATTATTTATGTTTAAATGTATTTGTCAATTAAAATAGATTAATTTTTTTAATTGGCTCTAGGCTTCCAATAGATCTCAATACAAGTATATGTAATATAAAAGAAGCGAAGCAGTTTGAACGTATTTGCTTTCTAATATCTTGTATTGTGGTGTAATGGAAATTAAACTATATTCAATAAATACAAAGTATATCTATTCACCTGGGCACACTTGCGGTTGACTTTTATGAGCTGGGAATATTTGCAAACATTTTTCATTTTGTGCTCATCACACCAGGTGAGTGATTCCAATGGTTTCTTCTTACACAGCAAAATATTCCATGCAGCAGCATGGAAAAAGCTTTTTTGCACCGTTTGCTTTGTTAATAATCCAGGATAGCTCAAATACCGAGGCATGTGGGACAGACTGGTGGTGGCATGCCACCTGGGTGCACTTATTAAATAGTATGAAATTCAATAATTTAAGTCTATTGTCAATCATTTAAGACAATTGTGAGTTTTCCAAGTGTCTTAAAGTGATAGTTCACCCCCAAGTTCTGAAAATTCTGTCTCATTTACTCACCTTGCTGTCATTTCAAACCTGTATGGCTTTCCTACGCAGAACACAAAAGAAGATCTTTTGAAGAAAGTTGGTAACCCAACAGCAGTGGCACCCGTTCACTTCTCTTGTATGGACAAAACCAATGCAAGTGAGTGGGTGCCAGTTAACATTCTTCAAAATATCTTTTATTGTGTGTGCGGAAGAAAGAAAGTCATACAGATGGCAAGAGGGTGAGTAAATGATGACAGAATTTTCATTTTTGGGTGAACTATCAATTTAAGTCAAACAATCTAGGGTTGTATTCGTTAATGCATAAATTAAAATAACCATAAACAATACAGTAAAGCATTTATTAATCTTTGACCGTGTCAATTTCAGCATTTACTAATACATTTTCAAAATCAAACATTGTAACTGTTAACATTAGTTAATGCACAGTGAATTAACATAAAGCTTATTGTTAGTTGCATTTACTAATGTTAACAAATACAACTTTATTTTAAAGTGTTACCCATATCTTTTTGTTTTTTACAGTGATGTTGCTGGTTTAGTGAATCTCCATTTTGTTTTGCTTATCACGGTTATCACGTCTGTTACGACCAACAAGGTTAGCTTTCATGTTGAGGCCATACCAGAGTTTGTGTAGTACAAACCTCTGTGGTTGTGTTGTCAGGCGGCTGTAAAACCATCAGCTGTAAAGCCTGCTTCACGCCGCGCGCGTGGGCAGCACATATTTATTTCAGCACTCATATTGATAGGTTACAGCATACCGGCTGTCTGAGTAAATCTGACTGAAACCAGACGGCTGCGCTGTTTGTAGCTACACTGTGGTTTGAGTGCCGTTCCGTAACGTAAATTAGATTTCACGATGATCAAGTCTGTAATACAGCAGAACTGCTGTCATTGTGAGGCTGCGGTTGATGTTACAAAGCTGTATCCCTAATGCTTTGCTTATGCTGATTTATTACATTACATTACTCATGTTTTAGTAACTTGTTTATTGATAAGGAATAGATTTTCAATTATGCCCAGCCAAAGGGAAAGAAACAACATATAAAAGAGAATCTGTTACAATGGATTTGGTTTTCAACGGTCTGTAACAGTTTTACAACAGCTTGACTAGATTAAGCCCTTATTACGTAGAAAATGTACACATAAAAGACCCCAAACACTTGACAATTTTGCACCACTTTTCGCCTGGCACTTAGGGATAATAATTGAAACGGGAGTGCTAGTTACACAGCATCTGCAGGTAATCTCTTTCAGCTGTTAGTATTACCAGCATGTACACACACAGTAGCCCTGACACGTCTAAACGTAAGCCTGTTATTGAGAAATACACTATATTGCGATCTTACGTTTATCATTTTTTGCAAAGTGGAAAATAAGGATAAAGAATGAATTCATTGAGATGATGTATTTTTATTGTGAGTTAGCATTCCGGTTCCATCTCCCCAAATATGTTTTTTTTAATGGGTTTTTGGTAAATCATCTGAAATAAAATCTGTGGTTAACAAAACTGCTACTAATTTTCACGTTTTAATCTATGACATTAAACATGCGTTTTTTATAAAGTTTGAAAAAGTTGGTGGTGGTCATGTTGATATCAAGCGATCATAGTGTATTTAGCCTCACATTAGCTTTTTACTTCTTGTGATTGTATTTAGGCTTTAAAAGTAACAAATATTGTGTTCATTTGTAAAGATTATCTTTATAGACAAAACATGTAAACATTATAAACGTTTGTTAAGCACAGAGCATTTTTTAGTCAATGGAATAAATGCATAGGCTTTCAGTCGAGGGAACCAGCGCGGCCCATACGTCATCTCAGAGGTTCTCTATTGAGATTGAAACAAATCAAACATATCAAACAATCGAAAGTGAAACAGTTCAATTGTTTGGAAAAGTCTTAAGACTCCAGAAAGGTGTTTTGTATATTTTAATAATGCTGTACTGTTACGTGCATGTAAATGTATAGGGCCCACACACATATATCCTTGAAAACTCGCATTATTTTATTTTCATTCTTATACAAGGGACTTTTATGTGTGAAAACCAGTTATGTTCTAGACATGATTTTTAGACAAGATGCTGTTTGTTAAAGTGTTTTAAAACATAGACGGCTAAACTCCTTCATAATTGTGTTGTAGATTTATTCTGCGGTTATTGGAACATGTGGTTTCAAAAACGAACTCTGCTTTGCCTGGCATAAAAACATGCTTGGCTCAAGGGCTCCATGGCCATTTTCTTGGAATAACATTAATTGGAGCACTGAAACATGTGGTTAAGGACACTAATATTGCAGTTCACTTCTTAATAAATAGATAATTAACTCATCAACTTATATTTTGCACATTTTTTTGTTACCCGAAATAAGCTACACTGGCCAACAGTATTCGTCTTTCGTTTTAAATTGATTTGATATGATAATATTACGGTAATATTTTGTTCATTTCTTTTTGGTACATTTAGATATTTTTTCATTAGACCAAACATTTGATTAAATGTAACTCAATTGATGCCTTGAACCCATTACTGTATGTGTAAATGTTATGGCATATGATACTTTTTATGACCAAGTAGCTTAGTGTATTACCCATTATATATATGATATATTTCTCATATATACAGTTGGGGACAAAAATATTAGCCCCCTTGGTAAATATGAGCAAAGAATGCTGTGAATGCCGTTTAATCGATTATTTAATTAAATTTAAATTCATTAAAGTAAAACGAAAGTGGGGGGAAATTTCATTGTTTTTATATACTCAGGCCACAATTATTAGTAAAATATCTCTCAAGTATATTCTCACTTTTATTTAATATTTTCTAAGCACACCAAGATGACTAGAAACATGATGTTGTCCAGTCATGACTTCTTGTTGCACAGGAGAATTAATATTTAGGAACTCAAACCCCAAATTCCCTCAATCATTCATTACAATATGTATCTAAACAAGATGTTCAGAACCTCTTGTGATTTTGTGTCCATATAATGGAAGTCAATAGGGGCTGATGTTGTTTGGTTATCAACAATCTTCAAAATATCTTCTTTTGTGTTTGGAATGACATAAGGGTGAATAAATGATTGTAAACTTTTTTAGATTTTCGAGTGATCTACCCCTTTAATTTCTATGTATTATGATCTCCAACATCTGAATTTAGCACAATGCAAAGAGCTTTGTCTTTTTTTTCCAATTATGTTGTTTGTTTTAAATATGTTTAATGACAGCTATGTGAGCGTGCTTCAACCCATACGCCGTCCTAGTGTGGAGCATTCAGAGGCTGCCAAGGTGGTTGCGAAACTGCCTTGCACCACAAACTCTCTGACAGGAATTTCCCATTGCCCCATTATCAGCATCAGACAAGCTGAGTGATCCCAATTACCTCTTGCCCAAATGCTAAGAGCAACTCTCTTTTTTTCAGAGAGGAGAGTGAACGTTTATGAATGGTGCCATTGTGAATGTGCAAGTTTTCTTGTTCGCTAAGCGCTGCATAAACAATCGGAGCATATGTCTGTAGCCTATGGGTTTTAATTAATGGATTCCTCATCGCCAACAACTGGACAGGTAGAAAGATAACGTCGTAAACACCATATCTGGCTTGCTTTTCATAAATCAATATCTCCAATGTTGTACAGTAAAGTATATACTGTGAAGTGTAAAATATTAATTGGTTAAATATTGAGGACAAACCTCTATGAAAGCAATTCAGATGTGACATTTTTAACAATAATTGACTTTTAAGATTGGATTGTATCTCAACATTGTACAGTAATATATTGTATTTTTTGTAAAAAAACAACAACAACAATATGTTGTTGTATGCTGACACAGTGGGAACCTACTGTATATTGATATTCATATGAGAACAATTTCATTGTTTGAAATATAAAATATTCAACTCTCAAACTAAACAGAAAAGATAGAAAGTGTAACATAAAAATGCAAATCCCCATGTGACAACTAGCCCCTGTCCCTCCTACCATACTGTCTTTAGATGTAAGATGTGTGACCCAATGACCAAATCTTTCTAAAAAAGAGACTAAAATAAAGAGTCCTGGACATTACACAAGACCATTGCAGTGGACCTGTGGACTTTTTCTACCATGCCTCCAAATTTCCTATTTGTCAGCATTTCCAAACAAGGCCACCTGTAGAGAGCCGAGCAGACAGAGAGACTCTCTCCCTGGGCGACGCTGAGTCCTGTATATTATGTTTTGTGCATGCTTAGAATTTTTTCATGGCAACCCGAGTTACTCTAAACAGCTCTCTGCAGCTCCAGCCCCACTGATACCAGTCACCACCAAACAAACCAGTTGCCATAGCAGCAGCTCCTTCCTGTCTCTTTCTGTCTGTGGATGAGGACGAACCCAAACATCTAAAAACCACAAACTTGCTTTTCATTTTATTAAAATGTTATTTTATTAATAGCACATGCAATACTACTTGGAACAGGGCTCTATAAATTAAGATATTCGTATAAATTATCTGTATTATCTATGAACATGTAGGTCTGACTGTGATCGGATGAGCCACTTTTAAATGTGAAATAAAAATCTGATAAATGTCTGCACTTTGTTATCAATGGTGCAGATTTTCTTTTTAAAGTGATAGTTCACCCAAAAGAAGATATTTTGAAAAATGTCCCTATTGACTTGACATTGGTTGTGTGTCCATACAATGTAAGTCAATAGAAGTTAAACATTTTTTTAAATATCTTCTTTTGTGTTCTGCAGAAGAAAGAAAGTCAAACAGGTTTGAAATGACAAGAGGGGGAGTATTTTTGGGTGAACTATCCCTTTAATTTGCTGATAATATTACATTTAATTATTAATAAATCATTATTAATTATGTTTTATATAAGCCAGATGCCACAATTCTAGCACATCATTTGTGGTAAAATCACCGTAACGCATGGTGTCTGAATTCTGAATTCACCGCCTGTCTCCATGTCTCCACCTGGAAACATAGCTTTGTTTTTTCTTCTCTTTAATCCTACTCTCTTTTTTTACCCCACTTGTATTTGTGGTGTTCTGGATTATAAATAAACCTGACGTGTCTCTCCAAGCTTAGGTTTAAATGTGCAGCACTGTAAAGCCTGGAATGAGCAAAGTACACAGACAGTGAGCAACGACTGATTTTCCTATAAATTGTGAGCGGGAGCTATTGCTCAGACGAGAAACGGATGACCTTGCCAGGAATGAGCATGATACTCCCGACTCTGTGTGTGATCGAGAGAGTGTGAATTCATTTACCTTAGTATAAATATTGAAATTAGGGATGATTCAAAGCAACATATTTTATAATATAGATCTACTATAACATCTTCTAGTAATTTCAGCTTTCCTTTAGAGGCAACACCCTGAGGAAAGATACATTATGAATCACATAGCTGCATTTTTAGGTTAATTACCCCACAAACATGTTGACTTCAGCATGGCGACTGCGAGACGTGATGACACAGGCTGTCTTTGAGAACGTCTTCATAATTGCTTCTCCTCTGACATGCATCTGTCATTGACACACTGCTCACGTTAATGCCCGTCTGTCCACAGAAACGGAGGGGCAAGGGGGTATTTTGGTACTTGTTGGTTGGACATGTTGCCCCTCGGAGACCCGAACTGGAGCCATTGGTTTAGATTGGTATCGTGTTGATGGTTCCCCAGACTCTGAGAACTACACTGGAAAATCATAAGAGGCTGAAGAATGCACATCTCCCCGAATCAATGTCACAATTAGAGACAATTGCATGTACAGATTTGAGTCAGGCATCCAGACACAATGTGCCTTTTGGAACGTGGCCTTTCTCATATGATCCCATCTGTGTGTTCTCCTTATTTATGGACAACGATCCATCCTAGAGGACCGTCGCAGTCCTCCGTTTGTAGCAACTCACGCGAAACACATTGCACATTAAACCTTATTCAAACCCATGTCCAGGCATCAGTCAGCCTCATTGGCCAGCGCCGCTGTGCCGTTATGAGAAACATGTCAAGCATCTGTGATGAGGAGACAGGGATAGAACTAATAGCACTAATCAGACTAAATCTGCCCGTATTATCTCAGCTCTGAGTGATAAGACAAGTGGAAGGGCTGTGGTGCCTCTCACAGACTGATGGGAAAATGCAATGGTGAACTTGTCTGGATGATGGAGTAAACAGCATTCATTGAAATGAGCATATGAGTATGACCTATGAGTAGGTCTATATTATTCCCTATTATTCTTAAATCATATTGTACCTACATTCTCCTAATACCCAGCAAAAAGTTGTTGGCATTCTACAAGTTTGTTGCGATTTAAACACTACAGACTAGTTCAACAGATCTATCATCTAGACCAGTGGTTCTCAATAGGGGGACCCCAGCTGACTTCCAAGGGGGGGGCTCAAGATAACTTAGATTTTGAAATTAGACAAAATGAGCATAAATACATTAAAAAATAGGGATACACCGATATGTAAATTGTAATAATGATAACTGATAATTCATTAACAATGAAAGCCGATATACAGTACCTCAATATTAGTTCCTGAGCCTGAAACAAAAGGAAAAAGTGGACAACTGCATTTATTTTAAAATACTGCATTTTTGGGGAAATGTATGTACCAAGCCTACTTTACACCTTAGTTAAAGATTCTTTAACTTTTAAACTTTTTCTGGTAGAATGTTTATTGAATAAACAAATTAAATGTTCTTCTAGTGCAACCCAGAAAAGTGTTCTCAATAGCCACAAGTTTAACAGTTCTCAAAATTATTTATAATTTATCACCTTTACTATATATCGGCCTGATTTTATTACCGATAACATAAAAATTACTATTTATCGGCCAATATCTGGCCACTTATATATTGTGCATCCCTAAAAAAACCCCAAAAAAACAAGATGTTTCTTGTTATTTGGCCATTTTTAAGCTCTAAAATTAGGGATGCAGAAGTATCGGTTCCAATACCAAGCTCATGTACTTGTACTCGTACTTGTAAAAATGCACCGATACCTTCATACTTTTGAAAATTAACCCCTAACTGATTTACGGCCTACTTCAAAAACATACTAAAAAACACACCTAAAAAAAATACACGGTACAGGCATCAGTATTGGCATCGGCGAGTAAAAATATCGGTACTCGAACTCAGTCCCCAAAAAATGGTATCGATGCATCCCTATCTAAAATATTCTATTGGGTAGAAATTTTAAGTTTTTGTGAGTGGGAATATTGTTAAATACAATGAGGGCCTTAGGGTCAAAAAGGTTGAGAACCCCTGATCTCAACCAGCTTGAATCAGCATGGACAGTGTAATGCCTATTAATGACCAGTAGGGGTGCCACAACATTACTCTACGTTACAGTTAGAATACATAAACATAACATTGTACACTTTTATTTACACATTTTTGCTCATAAAACTGAATGTACGGTCCAAGAGAGTTACTCTGAAAACATCTTCTGCAGAAGCTTAAAATTGCTGGACACCAGGTAGATATTCAACAAGTGTTTGTAAGCTGTTGACTATAAGTAGTGTGTCGCAAGCTTAGCCGTTTTTAAGTCATGTAGTTTTTCTTGTACAGTAGCAAGCTGTTCTCAACACGCTGTGTATGTTTAACATTATAGGGTCAAATCAATTAATAAAGTAAATACAGCATTCAGAAATGCTGCTGAGTAAAAGAGACAACATTGAACAGGGACACTGAAAGCATCGTTGTATTCATTTTCTGGGTTCATTCTCGGATACTCTTTAAAGATCAAATTCTTTTATACAGTAAAAACATTTAAAGCTTACATTTGTGACTGTGAGATTGTTTTTGTCTTAGTTATGTAAGGGATAATGTAGAGGCAACCAGTTTATTTTCGTAAAATAAGCCCAGACAGTTTGATCAAGACCCGACGTGAAGCGGACGGTCTTATATCACACTAAATGGGCTTATTTTGCTATAACATTATTAAAGTATATTAAACTGTACCTGTCAAAATGATTTGCAGCATCCACTGTGTGTTATTCGTTTTGAGAGGTTGTTATCTGGAAATAACAAACCTGCAAATGTTGCAACTGGCCAATCAGAATCAAGCATTCCAATGAGTAGATTATATTTCGTACAGTAAATATCATGGTTTACATACACAGATTTGATAAATATTGTAGCTAGCAACTTGACTACATTTTAATAACTTTACATTATAAGTAGCTTGGTGTTTACAGTTGCAAAGTGGTTTTCTCATTATGACATTGACATAATGAAACAAAGTATTGCTACACAACTCTTTCTAACAGATTAGAATACAAACCCTACAGTAGACATTCTCTAAAGAATAAATCAAAGTAGAATCAAAGCAAAGCGTTTATTTATGCGATTCATTAAAATTCTATTGAATTGAAATGTCATGGGGTTGTGGTGTAAAATACAGCGGATCTCTGCTAAAATATACAGACTCTGTGCATTTCAATGTTATGAGTACACACATGCCTTGAGAGGAAAATATGCAAATGTTGTAATGTCATTAAAGTGACATGTGTCTTACATCTCCTTATTGCACCAAAGATCATTCTGTCCTCATTCCTCACCATACATATTTATTCTGAGGCCATATTTTTGGCCTGTCTTTGAAACGGCATTGATTCATTACCAGAAATCCCAATCTATAGACATGAAATACACTTTTCCTTTGAACTGGCAACCAGCTTATGATTATGGGTTCCAGGCTTCTCCAGAGAGTAGCACAGGAGTGAGATGAATATAGCCAGAAAGAGAAAAATCTGAAATATTGCCTTGTCTGGTTCCTAAAGTTCAATGTCAACAATTCAAATGGATTTCTCATTCTCCCGTTGGTGATGGTATGTGGTGTGGTTTGACACGGCTTTGTGCAGGCCCCATACACACATTTTCCCTCAGCCAGCCGTCGTGCCGTCACTCAATTCTTTTTTTGTTACAGTGTTAATAAATGTCAAAAAGATCAGTGCCGTTACAGATGAGGTGTCTGCTGAGTCTTTTTTGCTTTTCTCTGTCAATGCCTCTGTGATGAGGGTAATGGAGGTGACCATACTGCTGTCGAATCCAGTAGATGCTAATATAATCTTAGACTTACACACTATTATACAATGGCTTTTAGGTCAGTTTGTGTTTGGATATGGAAGGTTAAGAGGGGGTCATGAAAAGTACACTCAACAACAAATGAAATATATTAGGGCCTCATAACTGTCAAGCTCAAAATGTGCAACTTTCTGATTCACATATCACATGCACATTTCTCCTCATGCTGAGCTCACTTCGATTCATTTCCTTAACATACTGAAGTAGATTGTTTTTAGAGATCATGGCTAGCTGGGAATATATTGTGGTTGTGGCTGATATAATGGTCTGGCTTAGCTCCTCATTTGTACCAGCTTTGCAGCTCATAATGTGGCCTGCTCCTCCACACGGACACAATAATCTGAGGGATTTTCCTAACGTCCACGTCAAGGTGTTTTATGATGTGACTGTGATAATTCTATTAGCAGTGTGTGCATTTCAAGATATTTCTATTAAAGTGGATCATTTAGAAATGAAGAATACACTTTAAAGCGATGAAAACTCTGTCATCATTTACTCACTTTTGAGTTGTTTCAAACCTGTATACACTTCTGTATTCTGATGAACACAGGTAAAGATATTTGGACGAATGCTTGTAACCAAACAGTTCTTGGCTACCAGAGTAGGAAAAATGATAATAATGTTTTTGTTGTTAAACACAAAAGAAGATATTCTGAGGCACTTTTGACTACCATTGTATTTTTTCCTACTCTGGTAGTCAATGGGGTCAAAGAACTATTTGGTTACAAGCATTCGTCCAAATATATTTCTCTGTGTTCAACCAAACAAAGAAATGTATATGGTTTGGAACAACTAGAGAGACAGTAATTCATGACCGAATTTTCATTTTTGGGTGAACTATCAAGCAGAAATGTTTTACTTAGCTTGCGATTGTATGTTAATGCATTTTTAGAAAAGAGAAAAGGTCTGCAGATACTCTAGCTGCTAAATAATAGCGTTCAAGGGGAAAAAAACGAAAATTTGCAGACATAATTTTCCCATTGTGGGACAGGTTTACAATCTCATGCTGGCAGAATAAATTCCTGGAATAAACTTTCCAGACTCTGGGAGTGAAAACAACTCCCTTTCTTTAGTGAGTGCGACTGGCCTCAGCCTGATATTCATCAGCAGGGATAACCTCTGACCTCAGGAATCATGTGATGCTGAGTGCTGGGGATCCTGCTGTAGCCAGACAGTCTGACTGTGTGGCAGCATCTCTTGCTCATTTACACACCCCTCTCCCTCCCAACTCTCTCTACTTCTCTCTCTTTCTCCCCCATCCTGTGGTTAGGTTCAACAATATCATTATGGGTTCGCTGTGTAAATATTCTTTACACAACCTCTTTCTATTATGAGACCAAAACGAACACTGGCTTTTCTTTCATGCCTCACAGTTTGGTTGACCCTCAAAGAGGTTGGTAAAACAGGACTCTTCTCATCTAATCTTGAAAGATTTATTACAAAATTACAAGTAAATGACATTAGCTAGTAAGTTAAAAGTATTATTTTTGGTTACCGGTAGAAGAACCATTACTTGACTAAACTTAAATGCGACAAAGTTACACGACACGAAATTGTTCATGTTATAAAATTTATATGTATTTAATTTAATGCAATTATACAATAGAATGTTAATATTAATTAATATGAATATAAATTAAATAAAGTATAAATAGTTATTATTAACCACTTGCCAGGCCGATAAACAAATAAACACAGACTAGAGATGACTAGTCTTGATTATAAAATAAAATAAATGATTATTTGAAAATGTAAAAAATGCAGAACATTTTTTTTGATAGTTATAGGTTTAGGAGTATAGGGAGAGGACATACAATATACAGTTGATACGATATAAAAATATCATTACATTTACGCATTTGGGAGACGCTTTTATCCAAAGCGACTAACACTGCATTATACTACACATTTGTTTCTGAGTATGTGCAATCCCTGGGATCGAACCCATGACTTTGGCGTTGCTAGCGCCATGCTCCTGAGCTACAGGAAAGCATTAAGTCTATGAAAGAGTCTCCATAAAGTATAAAAACAAACCTGTGTGTGTGTGTGTGTGTGTGTTGGGAGATGATTCAAAGTGGCTTTTTGGAAACAAGACCCTCAGAGCACCTTAGAAACCACACAGGATGGATGCTAGAGTACTGTAGGTGGCCCTGACAATTCCCACCAACACGCTAGCATCACGGTGGCAAATTTTGCAAGAGCAAGCATTATAACTTCTATTCCAAACACTGAATCTAATCTCTAAATCCTCACTAGACCTTCTGGAATCATGCTCACCAGATGCACAACCATCATTATCTCTGTCTTGAAAAACAATCGAGCTGTTAATTGCATTATCTAGCAAACACGGAGGATTCACTGAACAAACTCTGATGCATTCCACATATATTAGTCATATTACAGCGCTTGAGCCGAGAGCTTGGCTGTTTGAGAAGCGTGAGACAACATGTTTGGCTGTCGAGTTCTTTTGTGGCTCATGTAATTAGTGCTCGGTGATATAATAGTATGCAGTCATGCCCCCCCTCGCGTTCCTCACAAAGCTTTTCCGAGCGAGAACAAGTGGAGCATTGGCAATATGACATCAAGCTCCCGGTCCGCAGCCAAAAACCTGGACGCCCCAACTCGGCCCATGACGGCTGGCCAATGACCAGCGGCCCATATGAACCCACAAGTGGCTCCCAGATGCAGCGGGGCCTAAAAAGAGTTGCTGTGCTTAACTTGCTCCAGCCCACTCGCTCTCCACAGTCGAAGGACGTCGGAGAACACGTGTGAGGTACGAACGAACAGGTTTGTCTTTGATGAGAGAGTTTGTTTTTGGTTCTCGGCGAGGAGAGCGAGGTGGCGTAGTCTGGGCACTGACGTAGCCTGCGTGGGGGGTACAGATCACCAGGCACCTGGGAACTTTTGGATTTAGCTCTCTGTGGACATGTCTAGATACTGCGTCTTTATTTCCAGCGGGCAGGAGTCCTGTACTATGGGTTCGGCGAAATGAATGCCGCCCTGTTACAACTTTTCCAAGCCGTGCCAACTGTCTTCTGCCTGCCTGATGTGTGCAACGCTGACCTAACACACGTAGTTTCATGCACAAATTAGGGGCGTGATGACATTTCCAAAATGGATTCGGTAAAAGAGACGCGGCAGATTTTAGTCGTCCAGCGTACGTTACATAAGCGTCGCTTTATTCACTTCGGTTTACATAAATGTTCCCACATGAACTAATTAACATCATGACCTACCAAGGCGGCATCATTCGCAAACATGCTACATCAAGCCACTCGGTTTCCTGCGTGCGTATACCGTTGCACAACAGTCTGTTCCAGCAACGTACAATATGTTTTACATTAAAAACAAACACATAAATAGTGGTTTTCAAGGACACACTGTTATACACTAGTGGAGAATCATATCTGTGGAGAAACTTCCATTTAAAGCCCAGAAGGCCCACGGTCTTATTAAATGTACAAAATGAGCCCGGCCCGGGGTTGGAGTCAGACAAAATAAGTGTCAGATGAGTGTGCTGCTAATTATGCCTTGACTATTACCTGCACTGACAGCGAGAGAATGGGACGAGAGGGGGGTGGGTCCGGAACATTCAGTCAAGCAGAAAGTTCCCAAACGCCGAGGCTAACACAGGTCAAGTGATTTGGCGCCTCGGGTGTATTAAAGCTATTTACAAGACGCAGAGGGATTTATAGCGCTTTTGCACAGTCTGTTCTTTTATATGACCTGGCACTAGGTGGTCATGCTTTCTGACCTACTCAATCATTATTTCGACCCAATAAAAAATCCTTTCTTTTCATATGTATTTAGGTTGTGTTTAAGGAGGTGGAGGAGTGCTACTGGAGAACCGTCTCTTTGCAGGCACCATATTCACAACAGACTTTATTCACAAAGCATAATTATGTACAAATGTGGCGAAAAAGTATTTTTTTATATGTTATATACAGTGGTGCTCAAAAATCTGGGACCACTAGTGCAGATTTAATGCATAATGAATAGGCCTATGTAAAATTACTATTTTAATGATATAAGAGTTAATAATGAGGCTTCATAATTTATTTGTATCATAATATAGAAAAGTCAGCAGTGTACATCAAATATTAACCTGTAATTGTGAAAAGATGGAACAGTTGAATTCAAACCTCTGCTTACACTGCCATCTAGTGGAAATATATGAACGCATCCAACTGTAGTGAAAACATAAATTGTAAGAATTTAAGATTTAGTTCTTAAATTTAAATGATCATAGTCCATTTAAGAAAAAACGTGCTTATTTAAAATACGTTTCTTAAATTTATTATCGTGATGTAGGCTACTCGACGGTGGCAGTACCCTGAAATCTGCCAAGCAGCCTCTTGCGAACATTAACAGAAAATACTACACTTGTAATATAATACAACCATGATTAATTTTTCTAAGGGGCTCAACATCATCATCAACGATTCATGATGACCCCCAGACTGCTAGCAGAGGCAGTGTTGCCATGACTACTCCAGCTGCATATAGATAATCAACAAAACAGGACAAAAACACGTCGGTTCATTAGATTGTTGTAGCTCTGTGTACATATTAAATGCATATTTCATCGTACTGAATTTATTCAAACATGTTATGAATTAATATTCATTGGAATTGTGAAAACGCACGCTATTATGCATTTGATCCACAAAACACTCAACTATCCCGTTCACTCGTATGTGTTTATAGTGCCGTCTTACCCGGTCCAATATGGCGGCGACGTTGACGCACGTAGCAACGGGCCAAAGCGCTCAATGCCCACACGATAGACTAGTAACTCCGGTCGAATGCGGTCGATTGACCGGATGTCCTCGGCGTTGCAAAGGACAACGGTGAAATATATCACATATTAGAGATATATCAGAACAATCCATATTCAGGTTACATTCTGTACTTTCTGTTCTTACTCAGTAATGATTGAAGGGTATTTAGTATTGAGCGAAGGCTGTGAGGATACTTGATAAAGGTTCTTCAATCATAGCCTGCTTAGTACATTAATGCATTGAAGGAAAACATCTGGTATATGTTACTTACAACATTTTACTTTACTTTACTATTTCAGATACAGTATTTCCTCTTTTAAGGACAGAGAGAGTCCACATGGCTCCTCCCTCAATGTTAGTGAAAACATTCCAGCCAAGTGAGAGAGCCAGCGAATTTGAAACCCTGGAAGTCCCTGTTACTGGTCCCTTCTGCTTCTGAGAACACACGCCAGACAAGAATCTCCATATCCAGCTGCCGCACATCAGCCTCGGAAGTTCTGCGTGTATGTTCTGTTTCTGATTTGTGGAGTACCTGAAAGTGTTTCTTATCCAAACCCACCATGAAAGCCACCATATTCTTCATTCTCTTCACCATTTTGACTCAGGTCAGAGGCCAGTACTACCAGGGCCTGATGAACTACCTGGAAAGTAGGATGCTCGCTATGGAGGTAAGAATCATTTGGTTTGGTTGTTGAGGTGTCCTTTCTGCAGTTTTCAACCATTTTATGGGACTTTTCCTACAAGACAGTTTTACTTGAAATTTGGTGATTTTCTTTGGAGAACCACTTAAGATGCTTCACAGGTTGTTGATGTAAAACTAGTGCTGTCTGACATCAACTTTGAAGATTAGATTCTTAATCGTTGTCTTTTTTTGTATACTGCCTCAAGCAAAGAAACATCCCTCTGATGTTTGTACATGATGGCAGTATTGTTGAACTCAGCAGTTTTGTTCTCAGTGAAGCTGAAACATTGGCACATTGAGTTAACAAAATAATAATCACGATTAAGGAGACATCTTGTAAAATTATGACATTTATGTAGTAAACCTCCATATTATACAAAGACAAGTATGTTTATGACAGAAATAAACATAAACTATTAAACCAAATCATTATTCAATGTTTATGATACTATTTATATAACTATAAACTAATTCATTTTAAAATGGTATGTTATGCTATAATTATGTTCCTAAATAACTGTAACTAATTTATATTAAATTAAATAAAAAAGTAGTTATTTTAATACATTACATGACCCACTAGAATACCAAATATTGTAGTATAATGACCACCAAACTGAATATTTTATCATTGTCCAAAGCACCATACTGGTGTTACAGTACACTAGCGGTCAAATGTTTTGGGACACTTACTCACTTGTGTGTTCATAGTTTTTCCAAAAATAATAAACTCATCCAAATGATGAAATAAAACAAAGGGAACTATGGGAATTATGTTGTAATAAAAAAAAGAAAAATAAATTAAAATAGTTATATTATTCTTCAGGGTAGTTACCTTTCGATTAGAATTTGCAGAAATGTTTTCATGTCATTTTCTCAAGCAGCTTCTTGAGGTCTCACCCTGAAATGCTTTTTAAACAATATTAAAGGAGTTTTGGTCTATTCTGTGCTCTTATTGGCTGTTCTTTCTTCATTATTCAGTCAAATACTTTTTTATTAAATAAAATGTTAGTTTTGTCATGAAAACAATTATATTTTTGTCTACTAAACTAATTTGATATATTTAAGCAAACAGCTCAGATCAAATGGGTTTTTTTAAATAATGAGAACATTTTCACTCAAGTGTCCCAAAACTTTTGACTACTAGTGTACATTCATGTCTCTGGTATCACTCTATTTTCTCTCTCTTTACACCTACACACAGTTATACTAAAGTAAAACCAGCCTCCATACACATTCTTTTTCTGAGCTTAAGCCTTTTTTATAGATAACAATAGGCTCAGAGTCCCCAGATAAAGAGATGAAAACATTGCTCAAGAAGCTAGTAAGAGTTACATAGAGATGGATGAGAAAAACCTACAGCTTGCTTTTTTTGTGGTTTTGACTGGGTGACTGTAAATGATCCTTTATATAGTGAAATAAAATGAATAACACATTTTGGTTGCCTATCCAAGAACTGGTGCATTTCAAAATTGAAAGATTTTCCCCAAATTTTCCAAAAATAAATAAGCTTTTTAATCTCTTGTTGTTAAAAGAAGCGATCAGGGAGCAACACAACCTTTCCAAATAACTCAACACGTGCTTCTAGACCGTTACTGCCAAACCCTTTAATAAGCACAGAAAACTATTCACCACTGCAATGACTTTAGAAAGAGAATTCTTTCATTGGAAAGAATTATCTGGTAAAATCTAAATATAGTCGTGCTGTGCATTCGTCATTAGTTCGTTTATTATACTTCCAGGAACGCATTGCAATGTGGCATGAACAAAACAACCGCTACAACTCTGACATAAAGGAATTCAGGCAGCAAGCCACAGACCTGTTGGAGAAGTTGGCCAAGGAACACAATAAGCTGCATTTGGACATGGAAGGAGCGGGAGCACGGGTGGACCGAGTGGAGAGAGAGATGGACTACATTGAAACCAAGAATCCCCCCAGGCCTTGTGTTAAAGCAGCAGACAAAATGGTGGAACAGGATGTGGTTGTCAGAGAAAGGAAGAAGGAAGAGTTCTTTGAGGTCTCTGGTGAGTAGGGGGAATAGGTTGGGGGGAGATAAATCTCAACTTTAACCACCAGCCCTATGTTGGTAGGCAAAGAAAATATATATTTCTATATATAACTGTGAATATATTAAATCATTTATAGATTTATAAATATAGAGAACAGATATATTGTTAATACATTACAATATTGCAATATATTGACTAATACATAAGGAACTGATGCTGTTGATATGTTGAAAAATACTGTAAGCACATATTGCATGATATTTTCCATTATATTCCCATATATTTTTGTTTCATAAGGGAGCCTTGGGAAACTTGAGGTGTTTGGAGTTTATACTGGAAAATTACAAACTGGAAAAAAGGGAGAGGGGGTGTAAATTGTCAGGACAGAGAGGGGATGAATGGAGTGTATGTGCTTTGATTTAAGATGTTGATATACTATCTTCCAAAATTTGCTCGCTTCCAGTATCCTCACTGTCCTTCCGAAACCTCAGATCTCCAATTTGGCTGTTTTTTTAGAAATTGTAAAATACACAGTGTTTTTAAAATGATTAAATACTGTGTTGTCAGAGTTGACAAGCACTTTTTACTACTTTTTAGGTTAGATATTTGCGAAATCGAGTGACAAACATAAAGGGTGACTAATAATAATGATTTATGGCAAATATTTAAATCATGAAATATGGAGGTTTCAGAAATACAGCAGCGATGTGCTGGAACAAAAGCCGAAATGTGTTAAATCTTGCACCACTAAACAACTTAATTCCAGGATCCATGTTTTAACCCACTAGTTGCTTGCTCTTATTAACCATGTTTGTTTTCATTGCCAGTGTGCGTTAACATCGTGTCCAGTATTCGAGCAATGAAGATTCTCAAGAGGCTCGGGAGTCCCAAAGGTGTCTGGACCAAAGATGCCAGATCAGCAAAAGTCTACGTCTTCAACAGCACGTCTGACAACACGCTGTATGAGTTCAGCTCGGTTCGAGAGCTCTCGGCATCACCAGGCGTATCTAATGGCAGACGGATCACCCTGCCCTCTGCCTGGAACGGGACTGGACACGCAGTGTATGACGGCTTCCTCTACTACATCAGCGAGAGCTCGGAGGTCCAAGTTTTGAAATATGACCTCAAGAACGGCTCCATTGCAGACAGCACGGTTTTTCCCACGGAGAATAACAGCCCGTTGTACAGCCTTAATCCAGAGACCCTTGTGGACCTGATAGCAGATGAGGATGGGCTTTGGGCCTTGTATCCTGCAGGGGATACCATCAACGTAGCTAAGATGGACTCCAACTCTCTGGATATAGAGCAGATGTGGGACACCGCATGCCCGAGAAACAACGCCGAAGCGGCTTTTATTGTCTGCGGCACAGTCTTCGTGGTTTATAACACCAAGCCATCGAGCCGCTCGCGCGTGCAGTGCGTGTTTGATGTGAATGATATGGTAAGCAGCGGCGAGGCCCCTCTTGTTTATTTCCCCAGGCGGTACGGGGCTCATTCCAGCCTCAAATACAATCCGGAGGAGCAGCAGCTTTATGCGTGGGATGATGGGTACCAGATTATTTATAAGTTAGCGCTGAAGAAGAAGCTATGGGCCACAATGCCACCTCCTGAGGAATAGAAAGTGTGCTTTTGGAGCTTTCAAATTCAGGCTATAAAAGTTGCCTTTCCTTACCCTTATGGGTACACAGATATATTGCTTTAGTTGCACATTTGATAAGAAATATAAAAGACGATATTGCTCATTATCTTCCGACAGGAGTTCACGAAAGCAACTCAGGCAATGCTTGAAATGACTGAACCAATATTTTATTTTGGCATTTTTGAAATACAAGAACCTCTTTAAACAACACAAGTTATATTGCAAGTACAAATGATCAATACAAAATTAGAAAGTTGTTAGATTCACAGAGGAGCAGAAACAGGTTGTTGAAACACAGCACACGAGAGTTAGTGATGAGGTAAATAACCAGTTGGTATTTCTAAACCTTATTCATTTTACATTCACCTACGGAAACACACTCGGACTATATTATCTGAGTATTACAACATATTCATATTGTAAAAACAGGTAAGACCAAAAAAGTTGCACTTTGTCACAACCATTTCCTCAACAAGGTATTCTGGTAAAATATTCAATCTGTTTTACTATATAGAAATATTTAAAACTCAACAATTACCTTATGATATGGAGGACATTAGCCCCAAGTACCATATATCTTTCGAGATATTTCAACACCACAAGCTGGATATTAGTAAAAAGTCATTATTCTGGAACCCGTCACCTTTGAGCAGCCGGACTGCAGCCTCAATTGACAATAGACGTCCTGCATAGAAGATTCACTCTAACAGGGCTCATTTCTCATGATTTTATGACAGTTATGTGCATTTGAGTGGTTTGTTTCTCTGCAATTTTGAAACAGTGTCAAGATGTCCAGGGCTTTGAGGAGAAGCTCTGATCGATGTCATTTGTTTCAAATTTATTCAGTAGGTTTACACATATTTTTAAGAGTTGAGGTTAGGATGAATAACAGTGTAAAACAAAAGAAGAGAAACTCAGATTTAATAAATAAGATTAACTCCAAACCACAGTGTAAATAAAATATTCTTCATTATAAAGCAATGGAAATTCGTCTATTGTGTTTATCAGTTGACATCGATCATCTAAATAGTAGCAATAATGACTTTTTTTGCCTGCACCTTATGCATTATCCAGCCCTAACATATAAAAGTAATGCTCGAGCAAGATGATGACATTGTTTTTTCCCCCCAAAAATTATAAATGTTTGGTTATAGATATTTTCTTTATGCACAGCTTTAAAATATAATTCTAGATAAATTAATGTTTTTAAATACCTAATAATTTGATGATGTAATGTGAACCCTGCTCTTGTCATATAGTGCAGAAAATACATTTAAGCGTACATTGCTTACACTAGAGATTTTCCAGTGCATTGTGCCAAAATATGGAACATTTTGACAGTCCAATTTAACTCGCAATAAAATTACGTGTCAAAAAATGTCAACTCGATGAGATGGAAATGGAACTCGCAGGAGGCTTCGAGAAGAATAGAATCTATTAAATGCAATGCTACTCAGATTCCCTTTCTTCACCTCCCTAGATATGTATGGATGTTTTACTTGAAACTCCTCTGAAATGCCCAGATTTGTACTCATGGTATCACACATGAATATTCATGTAATCAAATATATTTACTGTAAAGTGTGTGCAGCTGTGAACGTCTTTACATGTAAACGGTCTTTGTTTTGCTAAGTATAATAAATAGGAAAAGATTGTTGTGCTCTGAGGAAATTTCATCTCTTTTTACACATATAACAGTTAAACAACATCTATAAACTTCCATTTTTTTAAATATTCTTCTTGAAATTTCACACATTTTAATTCATACATGATTTTAAGGATAAAACGGGTCATAGTATAGCACATAACAAATCCTTTACTTTCTTTTGCATCTCACACACTTCTCCTTTTACTGCCCACACTGCCAAGCCCTTCGTTCCTTAAGATGGTTACTCCTCCTTTCAAAATCTAAGATCTGAGCAGAGGCATCCACTAAGACCTGCAGCGTTGTGCGGAAACTTCTACAGCACGCAGACAGATTACAGGACACCACGGTCACATTTCAAATTTCTTCAAATGGGAAGAAACACTTCTGCTGACTATACCGAGCTATTCTAGGAACACAAAGTTTGCTTTGTAGAGTATTCTAGGTATAGGAGATACCACAACCCCCCCGATAGCTGACTGAAGATCATGTGGACTTGAACACGAGGAACACAAGGAACATCGGGCAAAGACAGCAGGGACTGATCTTAGATCAGTGTTTGGGAAGCATCTACAGCAACCCTTGGGAAATGTGTATAGCAGGAGTATATCTCTCTCTCTCTTCCTCTCTTTTCCTTGTACAGACACATAGACATTGGCGAGAGAGCGAAGATGGTTTTACAGAGCCCGTGGGTTTTTTACATCTGGCTCTGATCAAGGGCTGGCAGGAGGTTTGGGGGAGGGGCAAGACCCCTGACTGTCAAAACTGGCCGTTCTGGTTTTCCACTGTAAGAGAGGACACATGAAAAACCAATCAATGAGAACATATAGAACACTGTGTTGAAACATTTCTTATAATCATTTCCAGCGCTACAAAAAACCAGCTCAGAGGAGTTCAGAATGGGTTGATTTCTCATTATTAACTCTTGACCGCAGGTCAGAAAGCACATAATATTTCAGCACATAAATCGACTCTGACATATTCTCCTCGTGCATTATTCACGATTCACAGTACTGAGGAAGTGACTAGAAGGATGTTTACAAGGAGAGATTGGCAACTGGTCAGAAATAGATCTAGCAATGCAATTTGCATTAAAAAAACGGATTCAGAACGTTATTATATATGCGCCTCGGCAATATTTATGCTCAGTATTTGTTCATATTCAAAATTGTGTTTGCATTTCCTGCATGGTTAACTTACCTCTTTTTCAGATTTCTTGGATTCCAGCAGGGGGTGCCAGTGTGCAATGGGTTTACGAGGGTATGCCAGCATCTCGTTCCAATGGTCCCTACCCAAACCTTCAACACTACACCCCAAACGGCACACACCTATAATCTCATTATGGCCCACTCTACAAAACAAAAACATAGAACACATTTATACATTCACGATGACAATCAGTTATTTTGTGCAACCCCAAAGTGTAGTAAACAGAAAACAGACCTTTTTCATGAAAATATATATTTTTCTTTTACTGCATATCAGTTATTATAGTTAGATTTTAGTTTTAGTGTAGTTTTCATATTTAAAATTTACTTTCATTTTTATACATTTAGTATTCATGTTAATTTTTGTTTTGTTTATTATTTATGTGTTATAAATATATAATTTATTTATATTTATATAATTTAAATGTAAAATTTTATGTTTTTAATTTAAATTTTCAGTTAATAATTTTTACTTATTTCAGTTTATTGCTGAGGCAAAATTTTTCATTTTCACTTTGTCTGTCAAATATTTAGGTTAATATTTTATTTTAATCAAGTTAACAGAAATGTTTACTAGTTTTAGTAAACTAGTAAACTATCTTGGTTAATATGTACATCATTTCAGTTATTATAGTTCTGTTTTTAGTTTTATTGTAGTTAATAATTATATTATACTATTAATATTTAGAGCTTTCATTTGTATACAGTTAGTTTTCATGTTTAATTTTGAGGAATTTGTTGTGCTTTTATCATGTTTATTATTTCTTTATTTTTTTTATAAATAAATAAATGTTGTTTTTTTTAAATACATTTTTATTAGTTATTAATTTGTATTTATTTTTAGTTAATAATTTTAGTGCCTCAACTTATTTCAGTTTATTGCTGAGGTGTGTTTATTTTTTGCTTGGCGTGTCTGTCAAATATTAAGGTCAATATTTTGTTTGATTTAAGTTGACAAAAATGTTTTAATAGTTATAGTAAGCTATAATAGCCTGGGTTCATATGTGCATATTTTTTTCATAAAAAAAAAGAAGAATGAAGAATGGCACTTGCATTGGTTTTGTGTTAATAGAAGTGAATGAGTGCTACTGCTGTTCAGTTACGAACATTCTTCAAAATAGCTTTTGTGTTTTGCGGAAGAAAGTCATACAGGTTTGAAATGGCGTGTGTAAATGATGATAGAATTTCTTTATCTTTGGATAAACTATCACTGTGATGGACGTTGATGAAAAGGACTACGTGACCCTATCATTTCTTTTCAGTCTATTGATGCTTCATATTGTGTGACAGTGCTGAAATGTGCATACATATGTTTGCATGTTTCTAATTCAGAGAAAGGAGATATAGGCGCCATAGGGAAAACATATCAAAATACATTTATGTCACTGACACTGAACTTTAGATGAGTCCTTTGTATGAACCCACAAAAGAGAATTGTGAAACAGCTCCGGAATGTCATCTAAAGCTGTGTTTGTTCTCCGAACCCTAGACTGATTCAGACTGCTGAATATAATACTTCTCCCAGTGACCCACCTGTAGAGAGGTGAGCAGTGAATGTTCCGACACATGACCTTTCCTATAGCTATTTAAAGGAACACTTCACCTAAAAGTTAACATTTATACCCAGCCTAGTGTCATATAAAAACTCCAACCCATATTATTTTCTTCTGAGGAACACTAAAGGATGTGATCTTTCTATTCTGATTACATTTTTTAAATTAATGCATCATATTTGGATTATGTAAAACTGCACGCATTAGGTTGAATGCATTGAGGTTGATGCACAAATACATGATTTCTAGTATGCTGCGTTATATGTTGCAAGCATTAATACATCAAAATTCAAGCAAAAATAGCAGTTTGCATTACGTACAGATCATAGTCCATGACGGAGATGTGTAAGCTGACTTGGTCCATACTCTCAGGAGGGATGTCAAAGATAATGGCCTCATTATATGTGGGGTTCAGGGTGTTTTTCTTCGTGGTAGTCTTCTTCTTTTTCAGACGCCTCCCATCACAAATGAGGGACACTTTCACATAGGGATCTGTTTAGACAAAACATTTACATCATATTTTTTCAATATTTATAATTTTAGCCTTCACAAATATGAAATGTAAATTGCTTAATCCTCTAACAATAGCTTGGCACTAAATTCGAGGATTTGAAATGAATGCTGGATATCTCCATTGATCCGAGTTAATATTCAGCGTGAATAGACGGCGGGTGAGATTCAGTGTTTTAATAAAATGACTTGAGAGTCGATCCAGGGCCGCATACTGATTTTCATCCTTCCCCATCATTGCACGATTTGTCTGATCTATTATGCCTGTACATTACTAAGCCATAAACCACTTCCAGCTCGGGTGGAACAAATCAGATGAGAAGTACTTGTTCTGACACCAAATTTGCTTGAGGCAATTCTTAATAGATATTATCCAGCGCATGCGAATTCAATTTCACCGCAAATGAAAAACGTTTACAGAGCGGATAAAAGTAAAAATGTCTAGTGTATGAAATATCATTAAGGATAAACCATGACAGTGTGCGATATTTTGTTATTGGAGCCTAAAATTGTCTCCTGCATCACAATCTTGTGTAAAACTTGCAGCTGATACCCAGCTGCTGATACATTCGCAGAATTATAAAATGCACTAGAGACCATTGACTCTTCCATGCTCGGGGCTGTATTTAGACGCTCTAAGGCAGTGAAACGAGTGACAAGAAATTCTACCTGAGTATCCTGTAATGTCCATTGCCTTGAGGTTCCTGCACTTGATGACCGTGAGTGTTAGTCTGCCAGCCGTAGGCAGATAGCAGAGCGAGAACATGATCTCCCCAAGATCTACACTTTCCTGTTAAATACACACACAAACACACACAAGTCATTGTAACAACATAAAACATTGGCCAGCTCTGTTATATAAAGGTCACCTTTTCAATAAAAGGGCATCCGTGAGATAACAGGGGTAAAACCACTGTGATGGAACAATAATGTTTCAGCGACAGGTACAAATGTATAGCAAGACATGCTTCATCCACAAACACACGATTGTTCAAAAGTTTAGAATCACTTATTCATTCTTTGTTCATGGTTTTTTTCTACATTGTAGAATAATAAAAAACTTATCAAAACAATAATGTGAATAATGTGAGAGTTATGTTGTGACTAAAGAAAAAACAAATCAAATAAAAAAAATCAAAGCTATGTTATATTTTAGTGTCTTTAAAGTAGCAACTTTTTACCTTGAGTTTGCAGAATAGGCATTTTATCTTCACGTCTGAGATGATTTTTAGACAGTATTGAAGTAGTTTGCCTCTATGCTGTGCTTTTATTGGCTGCCTTTCCTCATTATTAAGTCCAAATCATCCATTTCAAAGAAATGTATTAAAGTAAATTTCAGTATGAAAGAAGTTATTGGATTATAAAAGTATATTTTTGTGTACAAAATTAATATATAAGCAAATGCCTTTGGATCAATTTCTTTTTAACAACACAAAACACATTTCAGTCAAGTGGTCCTATACTTTTGAACGGTAGTGTAGACCATTTTCAGTTTTTCAGAATTTACTATTTATAGGTATGTGTTTAAGTAAAATGATCATTTTTGTATCATTCTGTGAACTACTAACAATATTTCACCCAAATTTCAAATAAATATATTGTTTCTGGAGAACAGAAAAGATGCTCTGTGTCTTTCAGACCTCAAATACGGCAAAGAAAACAAGTTCTTATCCACTTTCAAGCAATACAACAGTAATATTTGTTCACGTATCTATGTGATAACCTATCATAGTTTTCATGTGTCTTGTCATGCTGTGAGTCTTTCACATTGCTGTTGGATGACTTTATGTCACTCCTGAGGTTTGATTTTGTTGAAATTCAACAGACACTGGGCTGGAATGACCACAATACATCTAGAAATTCGGATTAAATGAACATTTGGAATCGTCTCTAAATTTTTCCATGGAATTTATATTTAGAATTCATACTTCAAGTTTAACCTGGAAAAAGGTACAAATGAAAAAGACATTTAAGATTCAGCACAAATTCTAGATCATTAGCATATTGCCCTGTGGCTCCCATTGAAGCTATAAGCAGAGTTGAGCTTTGGATGGGAGACCTTCAGATTTCTACTGATGCCTGTGGTTTGAGTGAGCCGTAATGTCCCAGCACAGTAAAATGTCTGCTGTCATTAAAGCAAAGAAGGATATACCAACGACCATGACATTCTGAAACTCATCTTAACTCATTCAAACGTATACAATACAGTTTTAAAGGCACATTATATATTAGAAAAAATCCTTTCATTTTTACTAAAATGAACAAAGATTATAGGTGTTTTCTAACAAGCCGAGCTATGAATCACAGCCCTGATGATTCATACCAATTCACACTGGCTTCCTTCAATGCAACATCAGTGTTAATAGAGTATTAGTAATCTGCACTATAGATGAAAAAATACATCTTACGTCAATAAGATGTCAGTGGTTTTGCTATCCTTTCACAGATATGCTAAAGCCTAGTTATTATTGCGAAAAGATATTCATTGATATTTGAGGATGTGGTTTGGCATTTGTACTGTGAAGGTTGGGTTTAATAAGCCTATGACTCAATATCGAGGTCTAAGGGAATGCTATTTGGACATATATAGCCACGGTGACCAATTAGCTGTTACGATTCTCTAAGTCGTGCTCTTCTCCTGGACAGCACTACAGAAACCTGTTAATTAAACGTCAGATCTGCTAAACATTTCAGCCTTTCCGTCAGGGTTAAGCTGTTGCACGTGGCCCATCATTTTTTCACAGCTAATCCAAGCATGGCTGTCGGCGTAGGTTTTAAAGCCAAAAGCTGTAACCTTTGCCTCTATATCACCATCTCTGTTTGAAACATAAAACTGCAAGTTTACTTATTACTTTACTTTAATTCTGTCATGATTTACTCCCCCTCTTGTCATGCATGGCTTTCTTTCCTGTGCAGAATATAAAAGACCGAACAATGGTGGTACCCATTCAATGGGCACCACCATTCTTCAAAATATCTTCTTTGAGTGAGTAAATGATGACAGAAATCTCATTTTTGGGTGAACTATCCATATAAAAAGCCTTAAGATGGAAATCTCCATCAAACAGCAACATTAAAGATGCCATTAGTGTCCAAACTTCCTGTTGCCCTCTTTTAGGAACACTTCTCATGGTGCTGGAATTCATCATCAACAGTATTAGTTGTGGTGTAAATATGAATCACTTTAAATGAGCTCAGTAAGCCTCTGTCTGATGGATATATCCCTCGACTCCACTACTTGTGGCTTAATGTCTCTCTAAGGTGATTATTTGCAGGTTGCTCTTCAGTATTACACAGCCGAGAGTTTTTAAAGTGGATTGATGGATAGGCACAATACCAGACTTGGCAGTAAAACAGCTGTAAATATGTCACACAAAAGTATTTGTAAAAACTTCATGACCCATAAAGTGAACTTTATGGCAGCTACTGTGTTATTGAATTTTACTGAATGATAGTGTCCTAACGTAAAAATAGTTACAAATACTAATTGGTTATAAAATTACAGTCAGGCAATCAAGCCTAAAAATTATGAAAACTATGGGACAAAATATTAACAAATATCCGCTTGTTAAGTCTGATGTCACGTACCACCGATTCCGATTCCAAAAACTTTATCAGATGCCATAGGCAAGAAACAAATGCTAATATATACTCGTGGTGTGGTGTCAAATTTCAACAAAATTCCAGACCACCAGACAGTGTTTCATTCTTTATAACTATGTGACCCTGGACCACAAAACCAGTCACAAGTAGCACGGGTATATTTTTAGCAATAGCCAACAATACATTTCTTTTATGCCAAAGATCATGTTCCATGAAGATATTTACTACTGTAAATATATCAAAATTTAATTTTTGTGAGTGGATGCAGCAAAATCGCTAACAAATATCCGGAAACATGCCTACAAACTTCACTCGCTGCTGCCTCTCTTTGGGAATTACTCACTCAAGTTTGGTATATATTCTGTACAACGTCATTACAGCGGTAAGCCAAATGAGAGCGTTAAAACAAACCTGTTTTTTATAGCAATAGCCTGCTACAGCGCCTCTGATGGACAACTTTAAAGGCCATTTTCTCAATATTTCGATTTTTTTGCACCCTCAGATTCCAGATTTTCAAATTGTTGGCCAAATATTGTCCTATCAGCTTTCTGATAATGTTTAAATCTCAATTTCAAAATATTTACCCTTGTGACTGGTTTTGTGGTGCAGGGTCATATTTATTAAAATATTAATGTTGGAGATTCTGTGAGATTTAGTTTAAATGTGTGATATAAATAAAAATGCTCAGAAACAGCTGTTTAAATAGTTGCCTTGCTTAAAACGAGTGGAGGCTTGGACCCGGAAATTATACTCCTTACATCATGACTTAAGAAGCATATTGTCTGAGGTGAAATCGTTTTTTTATTCTATAACAGCCCAGATTGATCAAATTGGTCAGATTTTGTGGTTAAATGAGTACAAATGTCCTTCTATGTCTGACAATGTTTTCTGTAACATGTTTGCTGGCTGCTGGCACCAACCTAACATTAATAGTTCTGAGAAGACGGAGCTTAAAAGTCTCAGATTGAAATTGCCTGCCAAGCGCAATAGAAGTTCAAATGTGCAGCCGGCTTCCAGCCGTGAGAGCAATAAGCACAGGTTTATTGAATTGCTCCTTTGAGAATAGCTTCAGATCTAGAAAAAAACGCCATTGTCAACTAACCTCAGACGACCTCAAGACCTATTTTGGAAGCGCAGCGTTTAATATTGCGGCCTTGAAGCATGCTTTGATTGGCACCAGCGCTTATTAGTGCCCATTACGGAAAAAAGCAATTACTTTTCCACCATTATACGACCTGTGTCAGTCAACCTCATGTGTCAATTACCATCTTATCTCTGTGTTAATGAGGCTAGATCCCTGAGCACTCATTCATTTGGTTTTCTTACTGTTTGGCAGGTGTATAACATTATATTGTGACTGCACTTAAACAGACTGATAACTCAACAAGCAATTCATGTAGCTCAGCAGGCATTGATAAAGCTAATGACCTTGTTGTTCAGAATAAAGTTCAATGGATTTTCTTATCAGCACCGAACACAAACTGTCTGACCAGTGCAATATCAGGAGCACTTGCTGGGGTTTCATTAAAATCTCCTTTTTCTTACCAGCCATCCCTAAATGATGTGTCGGGAATGCAGAATGTTTACCAGCCTTAAAGGGACAGTTCAAACAAAAATAAAATAAATCATAATTTATTTACTCTCATGTGTATGACTCTTTCTTATGTGCAACACAAAAGAAGATATTTTAAGAAATGTTTTGTCTCCATTGAGTGGAAGTCAATGTAGGCCAATAATGTCTGGTTACAGACGTTTCTTCAAAATATCTTCTTTTGTGTTCTGCAGATGGAAAAAAAATCATACAGGTTTGGAACGACATGAAGGAGACTAAATAATGAGAGGATTTTCATTTTTGCAGTGAACTATCCCTTTAAAGCAGGAAGGGAGGTGATTTTATACACTTTCCATATAAGAATGCATACATACTGTATGAAGTACACTATCACAAAACATTAAATAAAGAAAAAACATCAAGGTATTCTTACGGAGGTAGCATACTGAATGTCTTTCCAGATGGAGGTCTCCCTTGAGAGATCAGACACTTCAAACAGATTGTCCAGTATGACCTCTCCGATCATATCGTGCCGTGAGAACCGATCAAAGTCAAATACGGTCAGATGGAGCTTCCTGACAGGCAGCTCGTCGTAGGGCACGGGGAACTGGAAAGACTCGTCGAACGTGGGGTTGAGTGTTTTACGATGGACTCGCGTCTGGAATTTCTGCTTCCTGTCAGGCAGCAGGTAGATCTTCACGTAGGGGTCGGAGCTGCCACAAAGATCCTTGGCTGGTAGATCGAACGCCTTGAGTATATTAACAAGCAACATCTCGTTCTCATAGTCGTACCGGAGCGAAAAATTAATCTTGCCGCAGTTTTTGCCACTTTCACCGTTGCTGGAGTCTTCGTTCTTGGTGCTCATCTGCTTGTAGAGTTCGGGATTGATGCGGCCGATGCTGGTCGGCTGTTCGTCCACATTGTAGTCGTCGCCAAGGTCCAGACTGCTTACCTGCATCTGACGGGGAAGGTGACGTTTGAAGGAACTGTGCCTGGAGGAAATGAGGTAGAGGAGAGAATAAAAGAGTTTGGAGAAAATTGGATTAGTGTTCAAAGGATTGAAATATAGCACACAGTGTGAAGGTATAAGGGCTGCATCTGTAGGTTCAGTGGATATTTAGGGCATGTAGGCATTTTTGAAGGGATGAATCTTTAAAGAGATAGTTCACCCATCATAGTCATCATTTACTCACCCTCCGGTTGTTCCAAACCTGTATACATTTATTTGTTCTGCTAAACACAAAAGAAGATATTTGGAAGAATGTCAGTAACCAAACAGATCTCATTCCCAATGCCATAGTAGGGGGGGAAAATACTATGGGAGTCAACGGGGGGGTGAGATCTGTTTGGTTACTGACATTCTTCCAAATATCTTTCTTTGTGTTCTGCTGAACAAAGAAATTCATACAGGTTTGGAACAACCTGAGGGTGAATACATGATGACAGAATTTTCATTTTTGGGTGAACTATAGCTTTAATACTGAAATTTAAACATTATTTATTTTGAAACACAGTAAATTGTAAATTGGTAGTAAATTTACCAAAAATGTTTATTACGGTGTGACAGCAAAAAAAAAAAAAACTAACAATGAAGATAAATCTCTCTTATGCTATTTTATATTATAATTATAAATATTAATAATATAAAATAATATACAATTAAAAGTTTGTTTTCTAAAGTTTTGCTATGTCACACCATAAGACACATGTACAATATATTTGTCAACTACTAATTTATATATAGCTTAAAATGGCAATATAAAAAGTCTGCTTTTCAGGAAACTCACATACACTTATAAGTAATCTTTTTTAGGTTTGCAGGCTGTTAAAATGTGTGCTTACGAGAAAAAATTGCTTTAATTTGTTTAATTCCCAAAATTTGCAAGATTCATGGCCTCATGCCTCAATAAAAGAGTTTTGCTAGAGGTCCAGACTCATGTCCCTTATTTTTCCACTATAATCTAAATGACTGTACATGCACAATAAACCAGAATAAAGTATGTGTCAGACTTAATGGACTTTAAAATATAGAGCAAGAATTAAAACCTCTTATGGTTTGATGGTCATCATTAGTGAAAAATCACAAGAACCTGATGCAAAAGAAAAAAATAATACCTTTGGGGATTTAATAAACACATTCAGAGCTCAAGCCCTAGGAAGTCCACTTCCACTGCCATCCATAAAGAAACCTAAATGTTTGTCTGATTATATAATTATGTAACAGTTACCCTCAAAGGTATCCCCAGTACTACAGTGAATAGTGTTGTAATTATTTCAACCACATTTGACTTAATATTAATAAAACCACACTTTCACTTTTCCAGCTGTGCTGTTAATAACCTGCTATCAGTGAAAAGGGCTTCAAGAGCAGCAAAATACTGAAACTAAATTAGACAGTACTCCTTAATAGGCAAACATGATATGACAAATACTTCATTTTAAGCGGACAAGTACTGCGCCGTAATGAAGTGCCCTGGAAATATCTCCAATTAATCAAATATGCATGAGTGACACTTCAGTTAGGGACTATGGAACAGTTAAACATTAAACACACACCCTGAAGTGACAGAAATAATTGAAAGCATAACAGAACAAAGTAGCCCATGATGAAAGAATTCACTACTTAGATTCATGCATCATCAGCAATATACTTTTCTAATTTTCAACTTGTAAATGTTATTTCTCTTGCTGCTCTGTAATGTTCCTGAGTCTCCTGATGAGTTGCATATGATTAATGATATCTTCAGAGGCCTTTCTTAATGGAAAAATCACGGTTTTTACACATCCACCACACAAAAAGAGAAAAGCACACATATCAAATTCTGCAGCAACGGTGGTCTGACTTTAAATGAGTTAGGGCTTTGAGTATATGTGTGGTTTCATTCAGAGATGTTTGGCTAGGTCTGCATTGCCTTTAGGTGTATACTTCTGCATAAGAGTGATAGGAATGAAATGCAAAAATGTATACTCTGGGGTCCAAAAGTTCCCAAAAAATAATTTAAGCACAAACGATGATCTGGAATAAAACAGATCACCAATATTACAAACTTGTAGAGTCCATGCCAACTCAAACGCATGCAACAAGAACAAAACAGGTCTTAGGTAATACAAAGAAATTATGACCATTTTATTTATTCATTTTTAGTTTTGCTCCCCACTGGATATGCACAACCTGTTCCTTAAGCATTAAAACCCCACTCAAATACATAAAAACTGAATGCATATGAGATTTTTGTATGTGCATTCCTAGATTTTGTTTGGATCTGTTACCTGGTTGATGATGCCGGCTCGGTGGTTTGTCTTTGCATGCGCTGTGTACGGCGCAAAAAGTGCTCCCTCATGGAGAGCTGCACCTCAGCGGGGATGTCGGGAGATGTGTGGCTTATTTTAACGGCTGCCTCCAGAAAGCCCATCGATGCCAAAGGATATTTTTCCTTCTCAGTCGCCATAGCGACCTTGGACAGCTGAGGACTCGGCAGAAGAGATGGTAGCTGAAGCGAGGGGCAGTCGTCGGTGGCGAGGGCCGCAGAACTTAATGAGAGCGTTTTGTTCCTCCAAGGAACCCAGCAGAGCTTCCAGGAGATGAATGCGGAAAGCAACAGCAGTGCCAAGCCACACGCTATTATCACGCCGATGGGAAGGCCAGTAGTGATGTCTAAAGGCAGATGGAAGTAAAAGGCCGAACAAAATAGACAAACGGATGGCCACAACAGTGAAACAGACAAATAGAAAAGTGCATTAGGTTCAAGAAGAGTCAAATGACAATGCAACAACATAAACAAACTGAGCATGCAAGCTTTTGTGGCCCAAAACTTATCTTCACACATCTGCAAGTTAAAAGTATGCCAGAATTATTTTGGGTTACCAGTAGAAGAACTGTTACTTAAATGCGTCAAAGTTACACGACCCATTCAACAAATGGTTTATTTAATCAAATTATTAAACAATAAAATATTAGTAAAATAACTATTAATATAATATAAATGAAATATAAATAGTTATATTAATAGCCACTGGCCAGACCGACCAACAAACAGACCGGAAGTTAACTTTGAACCAGGCACGTGTGTCTGATGAAACCGTCTGATGTGTCCGATGAAATGTGAAAATGATCACATTTAGATCTGAATGTAAATATTAAATGAGACATTAAGACAGGAAGTGCTTCTGGACCAGTGTTGTTTACATCTTACAAAATGAACTATAGGGGAGACCGGGGCTAGTTGTCACATGGGAAAGGTGTTTTTTTTGTCAAACATCATTAAAATCCTGTTAATGTAAATATTTTTGTTGATTTTATACTACAGTAAAACTTACATATTTAAAAAAAGTATAAGATATTATTCTTGTTAGCTGTTAGCTAATCAAATACAATACAAAATGTTTTAAATGTTAAAACAAATGTAGTAAAGATTTTGAAGTTTCAGCCAACTGTGAATAATGTTTACTGAGGTAAAGTGTGACAACTAGCCCCAGTCTCTATGCTCTCACTTAGCCATAAAACTTTGCAGTTTACTTGCATAAACCCTGTGTAAATCACTGTTTGTGGCCCTACATTTGCTAAACCATAAAATGAACTGACATCATGCACAAACTCACAATCACACAGCGCAGAAATGACGAAATGTAATTAAAGTTATCACGGATATGGTGTCACCACAGGGCTATAATCTATTTCCAAGAGAACAATGCTAGCGGAAGACGCTGCAGCCGTATCAAGGGCTCTCACTGAGAAGCATTCCACCCATGAATGACTCTCGTGCGTGTAAGCGGAAGGGAAGCTCGATCTCATTTCTTCACGATTACACAGAATTTGCTTGCAGTAGAACAAATGGATTGAAGAAGCTCCAGGACTGCTGACGAATACCGTGTAAACATTAATTTAAAAATAAAAGGATGGAGGGGAGAGAGAAGCTCTGTAGAAAAATAGGTTTTGTAGATTACGATGCAATATTATTGAGGCAGTTGAATTATTTTTTTTACCTGAATACAATAAATACCTCAATAAAAATACAGATTGTTTTTTTTCTCTTTTCTCCCATGACTTTGACTGGTTTGATTTATTGGAAATAATGCATGCTATGACCTCCCTGGGCTGCTCGCAGAAGTGCAGAATGTGTCCTTGTTTAATTTGAATATAAATCTCTACTGAATCTCTTCAAATAGCTTGGGGCCAGATCTAATTTAAAGTCTTTTGGGACTTTTGTTCTTCATACAGCTTTCATTCCTCAAAGCATTTATTATTAATTATTTAAACATGCAATGTAATGTAAAGATGATACTCAAATGTTTAATTCCACAAGGAAGAACAAATTAAACCGTGGATACGATTATTGCTGAAACTGTTTTATTTATTTATTATACAGCACATGGAGAAAGTTCAGTATACATAAACGGTTTCATCGGATGCATGCGCATGGTGCAACATTAACTTGTGTTTGTTGATCAGTCTGGCTAACGGCTAATAATATAACTATTTATATTTTATTTCATTAATATTCTTTATATTTATATTATATTGTAATAATTGCATTGAAAAAAACATTTATTGAATTTTATTGTATATATTTTATTAAACAGATCATTTGTCGCATTTAAGTTTAGCCGAGTAACAGTTCTTCTACTTGTAACCCTAAATGATACTGGCTAGACATACTTTTAACTTGCTAGCTAATGTTATTTACTTGTTATTTCTTTTGCTTGTTATCAGTAATAATCTGTAGAGACTCTATTCTTTGTGGATGTGAACTGGAAGTTAAGTTTGGGCCAGAAAAGCATACATGCGCAGTAACGTTTGTTTATGTTGCTGTTGCTTTGAAACATCTATACTACCTTCAGAAATTAGTATCAGTATCATCAATAAAGTATGTGCTTCTGTAAAGTTTGTAATAGTTTTCTATACCAAAAGCTGTACACTGTAAAAATGTTTTTTGGATTGTAGTCAGCTGAACTTAATTTAGTAAGTTAATCCAATGGTTTTGTCCAATCTTGTTGAGTTGACTCAATTATGTAAGTTATCTCAACTTTTGGAAGTCAGTACAACTCAAAAAATCCAATGCAAAAAAGAAACTTAAAAAGATGAGTTTAAAATTTGCAGATTTTTTACAGTGTTTTTTTGCTGAATGTCCATTTTTTAAGTGAATAAGCTGTCAAGGGCTTTCTCTGAAGTTTCCATTTGAAAGGCTCGGGGTTTATCCTGGTTGGGGATTTTCACATTCACACTCTGCAATAGCTTGTGTTTTGTCATCTGAAATGATCTAGTATAACAAATGTGTCTGTGTGTGTGTCGATGTTTGATCCGTATTACGATCGGTTGGCACTCCCAGCTGGACAGTCCTGATAATGTCAAGCTGATATGGCAGATGCATTAATCAATTTGATCGTGTTTTATCATTATGTCTTAACATTTGTAGCAAATGTACAGTGCCCAATTTATCCCAAACATTTTCAAAATCAACAATGTGAATGTTTATATGTACAGTGTGCATACTGGACACATATTATGATTCGTCTGCGAGCAGCATTAAGACAGGAGCAAAAAGACATGCAGCAGTGAAGAAGCGTGAACACAGGGGTTGTCCTCCACCCAGTGATATATGGGTAATTAATCCAAACTGTGTGACACTGTGACTCCCCGTAGACCTGGTTGTGAACCAGCATGATATTCAGCACAGCGCTGGTTATAATACTCAGTTAATGAGCCGTGCACATAATGGTTCACAAATGCAATCAGTCAATCAACAGGAACTTCTCAGGGCAGAAATTGGTCTTTCAGTTAAAGGCTATTTTTATAATTTTAGACGAAAGAGCGTGAGTTTCCACATTATATTCTGTTAAAAAAGGGTAATTGAAATGTTTTATGGCTGATTGTATATGCATATTGTGCTGTTATTTATTTACCTATTTGCTTCAAACTACCAAAAGTGTGACATTTAAAGTGATAATTCACCCAAAAATGAAAGTTATGTCATCATTTACTCACCCTCATGTCATTTAAAAAAAACATATTTTGAAGAATGTTCAATGGCTTGTGTTCTGCAGAATAAAGAAAGTCATACAGCTTTGAAATGAGGGTGAGTAAATTATGATTTTCATTTTTGGGTGAACTATCCCTTTAAATAGCACCAAAAACCCCTAAAATTATAATAAAATAAATCAAGACGAGTCCAGCATTTCATGCATAATAAATTCATTTCGCAGACTTCGTTTCACACCTGCATTCCAACTTATAAGCGTCTCTTGGCGCTTTGTGAAATTTCCAGCCAAGTGCTGCAGGAACGGAGAACATTCTGTCCTATGAGATAGCACATGAAAGGAGGAGGGGGTCTGTAAATTTTCCCTCCCCTCCTCGGGCGCAGGGTTCAACGGGGCTGGGCCGTGTCTGGAGCATACGAGTAATATCAGGAGGCCAACAAATTCAATTAAGATTTGTTTTGAAACCGACACACAGCGCAAACTGGGGCCCGAGGGTATTCCCTTTAAATGTCTTCGAATGTAACCTGGTTGCCATAGAAACCAAGCCATAAGATGCAACATGTGCCCTGTCAGCTCTCATCATCTAATCCCCGGCAAAAACAAAGAGCTTTGTCGTGCGCTCAAAGGACATTAAGAGCGGGGACATAAAATGTGAAGCCATAAACAACCATTTCAGAAGGGTCATGTGGAGCCAAGTCTTGATACGGCTCAATTGGTCATGGTTTGATCTTAAGAAACGCACACACAAATGTGCAGACTGAATGCACTGTAAGTTACTTTGTATAAAACGGTTTGTCAAATGTGAAATGTAACGTAAATCTAGTAAAATAACCACTTTAGTCCATTAATTATTTACTTTTACAATAGTAACATTTTCTAACTTCCCCACACACAAACTGGGATCACAAAGGAATACAGTGAGACTGTGTGTTAACTCAGCGACCCTCAATTATTCCCTCCGTCTCTCACCCACACATCTCTGTGGCAGCTGATATTTTCAGGACAATTGGAGGCACGCTGATAAGAACTGGCTTCACAATGAGTGGCCACCATTAGGAAGAGCGCCGAGGTGTTGTCATATCATGCCTTTGAACTAAATCTCCGTTCCCATGTGAACGCTAAAGAATATTGATTGCGGAAGTATCAAAAACCATGGTGAGAAATTTATAAAGGAAATGTGGCGCTAGCTTCAAAGACCACGTTGGATGAATTCGACTAGTATTGGCGGAGAAATGCACGGCAGGACTGAGATCTTGATTGGTTCTATCTCCTGAGGATGTATGCAAATATAACCTCAGAAGATCCAGCCGTTGAGAGAACTAAAGCATGCAGGGTTTCCCAGCTCGAGATCAATTATACGGGCTTGAATAAATCAACGTGACAGCTCTGTGATTTTTAACAACAGTACAATTTTACGACTATCTATGACAAAATATAGAGCCAATTGTAAATGGTGTGTATGATCAAAGCCAAACTGTGCCTTAATGCATAAAAAAAATACAATACACTATGTATATATATACTTAAATGAAAAGCATGCAGGATTAAGTTTCACTTAGAGTTAAGAGAAGAGGGTGTGACTGTGGTCTCAGGGTCATTTCTCCTGGTTTCTTGTGTAAATCGCAGTGCATGGTGCTGCATGAAACCCTAGGCTTTAAAGGAGATTTTCTCCTCGTTTCTGCACGGGGGAACATATTGGCTCCATGTGTAAATCTCTATGCCACATCCGGGCCATTTTTAGATTGCTGTATTTCATAGCTCTTCACTGCAATCTCCAATCCCCTAATTCTCAGAACGCTGAAGCAACAGCAAACAAAGCCAGGGTTCTCAAACTGAGGGACCACCGGGACCTATACAGAATTCATGTGCTAGGACTTAGAGAGATAAACAGCCTCTTATAGGGCTTCAGGCATACATTCACTGTAATGACGTCAGATGTACCTATGGACGGTGTCCTTAGGCATGACATCTAACTATTTTCCTGAATTCCAAAGAGATCTGGAGAAATGAGTTTTTTTATGTAGGCGAAATTGTTCAACCTGCTAGGTTTGTACGCTCGTATGAGACTTTGAAGTAAACCAAAAGGTGTAAGGGGAAGATTGTGAGCTTATTTAAAATATAGTCAAAGCATTTAAAGTCTCACACCACAGACGCGAATTCTGTAAAGTTAGTGGTAATCTAAAAAAGAAAGTGCTAGATGTCTATGGAAACATATGTAAAGAGAATCATAGACATACAGGCAGAATCATTCAATTCTAAACACATCCTGTGACCATTTGTGACCCAATCTGTTGACATGGTCTTACTCAGTCAGTATTAAACATATAAAGGTTATATTTTCACAAAATTTTCTTTACAATAGGATGATTTTATGTAGACAGAAAATCCCCCAAAAATACATTAGCTAGTTTTTTACAGACTGGGTTGCATTTGATGATACTCCCTGAATATCAAATGTCTGAGAATCAAAATAATAGTTTTTTCCTTCAAGCAATGTGAATTGTAGAACATAGACATCCTTTTTATATAATTTAAAGAGAGTTAAATAATAATCTCAGCATTTATTTACATTTACGCATTTGGCAGACCGCAGACGCTTTTATCCAAAGCGACTTACATTGCATTATACATTATACATTAGTTTCTGAGTATGTGCAATCCTAGGATCGAACACCATGAGCCATGCCATGCCCAAGCCAAGCTACAGTAAAGCTGTTTATTTATTCACCCTAATGTCATTCAAAACCTGTATACCTTTTCTTTATTTATTTTTGGGTGAACTATTTCTTTAAGCAATAGAAATAGTACCAATATGAATGGGTTATAATGATAATACCGTATAAGTAGAGAGATCACAGGGATTTGCTGATACTAATCACAGCCAATGAGATTAGTCAACTCCAGTCCAAGATAATCACTCTTAAAAGGTCACCAAAGTAATAATAGGTTATATAAGGTCATATGTTTTCTTGGACTAAAAAATGAAAAACAGCCAAAAATGCCAAAACATAGCTACATGCTAAACAGTTTTTTTTAATCAGGCCTGTCGGCTTTTTGTTATGATGATTGCAATTTCTCCCCAGTGCCTGCTGTGTGCACATAAAAGTATTACCACAACTTGATAAGCCATTTGAATGTCAAATGTCTGCTTCAGCCTAAGCAAAACTGTGATAATATTAACAGTGCCCATGGTGTGCTCACTGTGCTTCTTTCTTACTAGACCTACTGAATTCTGAACAGGCATTACATAGATGTCTTGCAATGGCTGTAGTAAAATACCTAACAGCGAGAGCAGCAAGCAAATTGCTTTTTGCACTGAAGCCAAAAAAGAAGCTTAAATTCATGAGCGAATGCAATACATCTATACCCCCAGATGTATAGAAATCCCTAATGATATAGAGCTTGTCAATCAATGCAGAATATAGATCATGAGAATGCAATGATATTCTGTATAATTTGTGTGTGAGGGTTGTTTTCTGTTATTGACAGAATATTTTAGTGACAGTTTATTAAAGTAAGAAATAATTCATAGTTTTGGAAGATTTCTTTTTGAATAAAAATCATTAATTTAGTAACCTAGCAGTCACGTGGACCATGGTATGATAAAGTAAAACACAGTGTCAAAATCTTCTTTAGCCCTATGGTAACCCAATGTAATCTATTAGACCCCTACCTGGACGTCTGGCTCTCTGGGTTTAGCAACAGTCTACATGCACCAACACACACTATTAAATTTAGGCTCCTTCCTGCTCTCAGTATGAATCTGTCTTGAAGTGTTTATCGATTTAAATCTACCACATAGACCTCTCTGAAGAAACACTGATGCTGTGTTCCTTCACATGCCATTCCTGCCACCATTACAGTTCATTCCAATGGCAACGCCAGTGTGACAAGGCAGGGTCTCATTTGATGAGTTAAACTATGTGGTTATTTTGCATCATAACAAATCCAACAACATGATCAGGTGTTTGGTTTGGTGCCCGATTAGAATCCTAAAATGTAGTTCATATACATAGTCTTAACCTACATTTATATACATTTGGCTTAACATCCCGTTCATGTTTAAATTAAACACGCTTACTTTCTGATCTACAGTATTAAGTGATGCTGTGATCATATTAGATCCTTATTCCATGATGAAGTTGATGTCTGGTCTGATCACTTGTGATCAAAACATCTCAATACCAGATGAAACAGGGCCTTTGAATTCAATAATGACATTTATTTGTCTATGCTAAAACATATTTTAGGATTTAAAATTAGACATAAAATAGAACACCTAAAAAGCTATTTAGCCAATGTCATTGTTTAGAAATTCAAAGCGAAATTTAATTTGATGTTGTTTTAGATAAAGTAAGGATATCTTACTATACAAAACAAACCGCAGGGATTTTTAAGCTCTAGAGATGCTCTTTCTGTCTCCCGTGTCTGCTCTGAGCCGTTGTGTTTGTTTCTGGCATACTACCAAAGACAGTAAAGCAGGCGTTCCGCTGAGGTTGCTACACTCATTTGTCCTAATATCAACACTTGCTATTGCACATTATTCCCTCACTGTGGAATAAAATAAAACTGTTATTTCCCTGTAAGCCAGGGAATGTAAAAAATCCACACTTTAATCCTCCAGTATCAAGCTAATGGGTTACACTGCGGTTTATGCTACAGCTTTATTCCAGGTCTCTGCATACATTTACATTTAAAGCAAGCAGAAAATTTATTATGATGAAAATTTATTCCTGGTTGATATGAAATAAAAATCATTTTATTTTTAGAACTTCTATTGTAAAACACCCATTTGCGCTTTTATATCGGCACACACTAATTGGAAAAACAGACGAGTTGGAGGAGGAAAGATAAAACATCAATTCAGATTTTCAATGTCCTGCATTGATTTATTGGCCATATGCAAAGGAGTCTCTTAAAGGATACAGATAAAATGTTGCACAGGTGACATATTTAACTCACTTCAGGAGATTCCTTTAAAGCCTTTACAAACCTTCACATGTGTAAATAAATATTATCAGGCCCTAAAACCTACTCCAGCCCACACCTAAGAGCACAACATGAAAAATAACACAAAAAAACAGAAACAAATATTTATTAAACTTATGATACAAAACAAAATACACTATAGACCGTTTCATCGGATGCACACCTCGGAGCTTGAAGTTAACTTCCGGTCTGTGTTTGTTGATTGGTCTGCCTAGTGGCTAATATTATAACTATTTATATTTTATTTAATTTATATTAATATTAATTTATATTTTATTGTTTAATAATTGTATTAAATAAAAAAATTGCATTTCATTATATATTTAATTTAACATTATATATTTAATTATAGATATAGCCTAAAAAGATATAGGCTGGTAGCCTAAAATAATACTGGCTAGACATACTTTTAACTTGTTAGCTAATGTCATTTACTTGTCATTTAATGTCAGTTATTTCTTTTGCTTGTTATCAGAAATAATCTGCAGGGACTTTGCGGATGTGTTTTGGAAGTTAAGTTTAAGCCAAAAAAGCGCATATGTGCAGTAACGTTTTACATTTTTTTTATTTTGTCTTATTCAAACCTCAGATGGTTTACTTTGATCTTTAGAACCAACTTAAAATATACAAATAAAACAAGTTGTGTTATTTTATGATGCTTTTGTGTTCTTTTGAAGCTTAATAATGAGGACACCATCTACTCCCACTGTAACCAGAGAAAACCCAAAACACCACAAATCTGCATTTGGCTTCTGAAAATCAAAGAAATTCATTTGGGCTTGAACGACACAAGGGTAAGATCATGTTAATCCAAAAATGATAATTTTGTCATTATTTAAAGTAGAATGGATGACTTTTGTTTTGCAGTGTTTTGCCATTTGTGAATTATTGTATTAAAACTGCTGCTTAGCTATATAATATAATAAATATTTAAAGTAATAAATTAATTATGTATACAACGGTAAATTAAAATTCGTTCAGGGGTTGATGGCCAAAACAGTTAATTTTGCAGCAGAGCAGACTGACATGAAGGTTAAAGGTTGTTTATATGGTGCAAGAGTGGCATTTTAGTGGTGCAGGAAAAGTCTCTATATGCTTAGTGGATATAGCTAATACTGTATAGACTCAACAATCAATTATTTTTAACTGTTGTCCTCTGTCCAAAATGGTATTACCACATGTATGTGACGTGTGGCAAGCAGTTAAGCTCAAGTCTGGGTTTGTTACACTTATTTTTATCTAAGCAGATTCAGGTGTGCCAATTAAATATATGCGCTGGCAATAAAAGAGCTGCTGTCTGTCCCCCACATCCACTGCAACATTGTACAATCTCCTTAATAACTGACCCCATCACACATATCTTCCTATTACACATATTGTGGACATTAATTGGCTCTATCAGGAGTGATATATACCTGATTTATAGAGGTTTCATGGAGTGCAGAAACATTTCAAAAGATGGAGGGAACATCATCACGGCACATCCCATCAGATGGACGCTGTGATAGGAAACACAGTATACGAGCATGTGAAGATTTATGTGACATGGAAAAGGTGATAAACGTTTTGTGGAATTTGATACGTATATCCTTTGCTTGTTTATGGCTGCTTTCATTTGTAACGGGTTTTACTATTAATTGAATGGGTTCTCATTTCTCACCTGTAAAACTGGAGTTTAATGTTTGTCCAATTTTACAACAGCTGATAAATAAGAAGCCATGGTTGTCTACATAAAAAGCCTGATGTTGTGTATGATATTTTACAAACTTTCTTAGCTAAAATAAATCATTCTTCTGCTAGGTAAAGGAATCAAATGTGGGTGTTTGCTTTATATTGCATTTGAGATATTGTGCAAGATATTGTGATTTAAACACATTTTTAATTGATTATTTAATATAATTTAAAGTAATGTAATTTAAGTTTGTGTGAAAACAGCAGCTACCCCATCCACTTGTGTTTTTTGGACAGTCTTACTTAAAATAGGACAGCACTGCTTACAAATGACAGGAATAGGTCAATGGAAATAGAAAAATAGAAAATCTTTTTTTTTTTGAAAACCAATTTGCCATTTGCAATGTATTTGAATATAAATACATTATATCTATTTCAATGCTCTGCTTTGGACTATTTAATTTCTTGCTTTTTATATATATATAATTTAACTTACATGAACTTTTTTTAATACAAAAGCTGAGGAAATATCAGAAGGTAATATCTGTGCTTTTCAGAACCCTTCCTGTCAAAACTGTCTATGTGCATTAGTCACGTTTAACAAACCTCAGGCCTTCTGCAGATCAGTGCTCGTGTGTGAAGGTCGGATGGGCAGTCTTTGCAAATGTGAACATCTGCACACATAAAATTGATAATAATGCTTTTTCAAATCGCTGACAAATCACATTCAGTGGTGATTCGGGGTCTTGATTCCCTCTGGCCTTTGGCCTGTGACATGAAATAAACCTCATGTCAGCACAAGCGAGATGCGTCACTTCACTGATCCTGGGCTAGACAGCACCATGACAGCGGGAGTCACGGGCTGTTCAGCACAACATCGTACCGCATTAGGCCTGACAAGAAGAGGGTGTGTAGTCTGTTTTGCACGCATTCACCGCAAGCAGACAAGGAAAAATAAATCATGTTCCCATTAAGAGTAGGTCCAGGTTTAACCATGAGCATTGATTTCTTCAATGCTTTGTTCTTTACTTTTCCTTCACCATCTAATGATTGATTTGCTGATATTGATCAGCTGGGCAGATATGTGGATATGAGCTTATCGGCTACATGACGTTCTTCAATGGGATATTGAGGTTTGAATGCCGTTCATCACAAGAGAATTACACATGAAAATAACATGAGATATTAATACTGCATGGGCAAAATTATCGACCGGCGTAGTATACTATAGTATGTATATAATGTATAGCTTAGCTAAAGTTTCTATCCTACCATATATAATTATATATATTCCAGTCCACAGCATCCTTACTAATTTCACAGAAGCACTAAAGTAAAGTCGTTTTTTTTTTTTAGCATTTTACTAGACTGAATGATGCTATTTTCAATAATTGTCCACTCAAGAGTGAAGACTTGTTCTTATGCAGTCTTGAGGTGTTTTACACTCATAAGACAGACTGCTCCTCTAACAGTTCTCCAGGGAGAGCACATACACTCTCAGAGCACGTCTCACACCTCACATTTGCCACCTGCCAGTACACATTTTATAAGCTACAGTACAAACGTGTCTCACTAGGTTCACACAGCCAGCTGATGTAGGGAACTTTTTACAGTTTTGTCCACTGGTGACATTTTAATGTGAGAGCCTAAAGCACCTTGCAGGGCCATAGCCATGGGGGACCCTGCCTCTCAGCACCTTCAGTTTATGTTTAATGTTGTTAAGGCAAAGTGCAGTTACACCAACTGGGGCCAGTGCCCTGGGGTCTCTAAATATCAGGGGCATCTAGCTAAGGGACCTATGATTGACACTTAAAATACAGCAAATAAAAATATAAAAAAGTTATTGACATAGACACTGCAGTTTCGGCCGGGAGTCTCCCATTTTATTATTTTTCTATTTCCTGTGAAACTCACGTAAAGGACAGAGGGGATCCCGGAACGCGATCGCAGGTCTCAAATGCTGACAGGTACGATCATATCGTATTAGGTGTATTGTGTATAACGATATGATCGTACCTGTCAGCATTTGAGACCCGCGATCGCGTTCCATATGATGGCATCATATACCATCGTAGCCATCATATCCAGGAAATAAGTCCGTAAATTTGAGTAAATCACAGGCTTCACTTATCCCGTGCGAATGCGCCACATGAAATTGTGGGGAGGTCATTTCCAAATCACAGGAGGTCCCCAGATAATACTAATCCTGTGCGAATAGAGCTTTAGATGCAACAAAGTTTGATTTCAATAAATAAATATTTCAAGCTTTTAATATACGGTTATATTTCTCTACATTATGTAAAAATATCAACCCAGTCTCATGACAGTTTTTGATATAGGCCCTAGTCACGAAATTTAGAATCTTTTGATTTGTGTTCATGGACATAACTTTCAATATACAGACATCCCTTACCCCACCGCAAACACTAATATCTCCTGTAAAGGAGAAGGCTTTGGTGGAAATAAGCCCTAGGATAAAAAGTGTCAATAAGCCAAAAATAGGAAACATTCTAGTCAGACCAATCAACCCCCATCATGTCAATGATGACTGCGTTAATCACATGATCTCCCCTCTGTGACCGCTAAGCATCTGCATCCACTGCAGATCTGATCAAATGGACCTCATGTGACCGCATGAGGCAAGTGGGTAAGTGTCACTACAAACAGGCACAGCATCACAAAACACTCAACAGAGCCGTGATGTGCGGTTCCGCACAGTACCAGCATCAGTGCTTAAAACCCTTTTTGCTCCATGCATAATGCAACACCATTGATTTATGATAGTGCTGTATATTCGGCAGGCGATAGAGCCAAACTTTGCTCACTTTGACTGCACTGCTACACTGCTGTGGCAAGACTCTTTCTCTCTATGGAATGAGGGTGTGACAGTACCGGCGAGAGCCAACGCTGTGCTCCACAGATGGAGTGACATATTTACGGTGTGTCTCCAGTAGGGCGAGATATCGAGACCGCCCCAGCTGATAGGGCTTCGAAAATGTGAGCTTTATCGAAGCTGACACCTACCGCAAGCGCTGATCTTCCATTCAATGTGACGCCAGGTTACCTCGCGAGGATTACGCAGCAGGTAAGATAGTATCACCGGTGGGGCGGGGATGAGACCCCATACACACCCAGCAGTCATGATTGCTCACTTAACACACAAAACAAACAAACAAAGTGAGACTTGTCAAAGTCACCGTGTGCGCAATTCACACGCCAGAATAGATCAGCACGTACTGTACCGCCAGAGAAGTCCTAAAAGACAACAAAACAAAACAACCAAAAAAAGAACACACACAAGCGGGGTACAAAAAAATGCTTTGATGAAATATTTACAAAGCCTTTTGAAAGGGCAGGGGATGAAAAACATTAACCTATAATCCAGTGGCACTCAGCGGTCATCTGTTTTCAAAGTGTTCAGCCATGGATACGGACGAGAGATAAAACAAAAGCAATAAAGAGATCATGAGAGCTGTCGCCGGAGCGACCGCATCCCTCCTTTGATGTAGTGGACACACGCTGCACACACGTGCACGTAGGCGCGCACACACAAACAGGCACAAAATTTGAGCAAATTTGCAGACCGATGCTATAGTTGCAAAAATTACACAGCACGTGCTTGTTTTTCTACGTGAGCTATAACACTAACTCTCTTTGTCACAACATGCGCATGCAACCTGTTTCTCCATTAACCCATTGATGCACAAATATTTCACAAAGAACTAACAGTCACTCAACTACTCCAAAAAAACGTGTAACACTTGTATACTCACCGGCACTTGTATCTTTCTTACACTTCTCACTCTCTCTCCTCCCTGATCCCTGCGATGCAAACACACGGCAGCGCCCAGGCAGAATGCGCCTCCACCGCGCTTAAGAACCCCGTTTCTATGGCAGTGAGAGCAAGCCAGTCAGCAATATACGGCACAGGGCTGGGGGCAGATACCTCATTGAGATCTACACACACTTACAAACACTCCACGCTCTCATATTCCCCGTGGTGTCACACCTCACAGCGCAACACACAACACACAGGGCACGGACCTCTCCGTCACAGGGGCAGTTATACAGGAGAGATACAACAGAGAAACAGCTGTGAGCTTATGCCAGACTAACTGGAATAACAAATGAGCAGAGCTGCATAAGTTTGACGCATGCATGTTAATGCAGGTGACTTCATGAATATCAAACATGTTTAATCAATGGATGAGGCACCAAAGGCGTATTATTTTTATTTTTGAGAATTTGTCAATGGATGAAAAAGGAGGCAAATAAGCTTACGGTTCCGACCGATCGGTTACAGGCGGACATGTGAAAAACACAACAATGATTTGATGTCTCTGGGTGTATTGCACTACAGCCTCTGCTGCGGGTTCAAACGCATACTGCAGTGCTGCCTTCACCCAAGCTGGAGAGATAGCGAGTCCCTCCTGCCTCCTCTGTTTAGATTACCATCATGCTATCAGCTGCATTCAGCAGAGCACTGAATGGTGAAAGCAGTCAAACGCCGGGACCGTTTTCCTCCTGCTGCTATCTTCTCTGCCACGGGCAATACCTGATGTTCCATAAACTGGAACCATAACAGCAGCTCTGATGAACAACAACCATTTTGATCCAAATAATATATGCAACACTAAACAACAGCCCAGGAGTGATTTCAGCGGCACGTTTGTGTTAAATTGCATTTTACAGGCAGGCAACAACAAATTGATTTCCCTTAATTTGTGGCTTAATTTAGTTCAGAGACGGTGCGGTAAAAAACAAAACAACAAATTGAGACTTGCTTGAAATCTTATGTTTCTGTGCTTTGTTGTTCCCTGAAAGGTCTTAAGAAGCTCATATGTGTCTCCTCTGGAGTTTTAAATTGGTTCTTAATGTCTCCAGCTGTGTTCAAAAGTAAGATGTTTCAACATGAACTCAAATTTGTGACCATGTCTGTGAAATCCAGGCTAAAGTCTCACTCTCAAATTCTAATTTGAACTATTTTATGTTCTATAAACACCCATCCATTCTCCGACATTGGGTATTATTGAGTCTGGTTTGTGCATTTTAATGGGGTGGGGGTGGGGGTGGAGGAGGGAAGCTGGAAGACACTAGAGATAGAGAAGCTAAGGTGGCTTGTCTATTTGTTTGGGTTTGCTCCCGGGCTGACAGGATGATTGGTGGGATTGGTTATGGGAAACCATCCGGGTAGTTGTCTGATTTTGAGATTGGTCAAAGCAACCAGTCGGGTTCGTTATCTACACGTGCTTCTCCCGTTAATAAAACATAATTTGTTGTCACATCCATTAAGCGTGGTTATTTCTCTTTTTTAAAATAGAAAACTTGTGGATAAACTGATATTTTCTGAGGTTTAGACTCTATCAACAAGGGTTTAGTAAAATATAAACAGATGGTTTAATACATTGGTAACAAACACATTCTCTGTGATTATATGTCACATCCATAATGCTGGAATTGCCCACATGGCATTACTCAGTCAATACTAAAGATATTAAATATCACAGACTGTTCTTTACATTATGTATGATGATCTTTCTCTGTTCTTATTTTATTTTATCTAAGCTGTTCTGTGCACATTCATTTTATAGCTCTGCCTCATTTGTTTGTATTTTTATTCCTCCTTTGAAATTTTACAGAGAAACATCTTAAACAAACTGATACTTATGCATAATTGAGAACTTTATTAAATCTCTTGTGCAACATCTCAGCAATAAAAATTTCCCTTTAAAAAACTTCTAAGGAACATTCTCTGTGTTGTTGCCGCTAAAACGTCTGTAATTCCCAATTCTTATGTAAAGGAACTGAATTTCTTAAACAGCAGCATATCTATACACACTCATACACACACAACATACTGCACTAAATCAAATACTTGACAAATAAAGGTTTTCATTCTGTTATATATCTGACAAAAGCAGTTTTATATCATTTGACTCAGATATGGGTAACCGTAAAACTGACTATATAGAAGATTCTAGATCCAATATAATCACAAAAGTGTATGTCTCCTGGACAGTAGTAATAATTCTTTATACTATTCGTAATATACTGTATAGTCGTATTATTGTATTAGTAATACATTTCTACATAATGTACACATTCGTAAAGCCTGCCAGTGTGGACAAGCTTTCTTTCCACAAGGAAGCCTCATTCAATTTAATATTGTCAGACAGATGCCTTTGTGCCTAAGACAAATGAGAAGGATTTTAAATGTCAATAAAGAACAAACAAAATTTTTCATTTCTTGTCACCATAAACGTCCTGCATGAGAGGTTGTGTTTGTTAAAGGCCCTCTAGGGGAAACAGGAGGAAGTCGTGGTCTAAACACGCACAAGCCATGCTGGCTACAGTAGCTCCGGGATCGGTCTTCAGCGGACACGTCATTCATCATTCTAATAAGCCATACATCTACACCTCTGGTCATCTTTGACAGCAGGCGTGACACAGAGCTGACAGCATCTGAAGACTGCTTTGGTACTCTGGGCAAGTTCAAAGGAAAATGGGCTTAGGTTTGAAGCTTCATCCTTTAAGGACTCAGCATGTGGAGACGTACAATCTAAACCAAAATCCTCTTGGTTACTCTAAGATGATTTCGAAGAGCTTTAAGACCCCTCTGAAATCCACCAATCCCTTAACAATGCCATCGGACTGGGGCTCGCGCTTGGAAGGAAGGAAGGAAGGTTAAAAAGAGACTTGTGAAAATGAGGTATTGTGGGGTTATGATTCATATATGACAACCTCAATGATCTGACGCCTCAAAGCTCTGATGTCTCAGGGAATCTGTCTCGTTGTGCTTCAGAATTGTTTGTTCTCGAGTGCATTTATGACCCAATGATTTTCACTGTCAGTTGAGTTAATTTCACAGCAAATAAACAAGCAAATATCTCTGTGTAGTGTAACTAATGGGATACATAATCATTTCACAAACCTCCATTTCTATTTTTCTCTGATCAAGTGAGGAGTTCTGCTTTACCAATGAAAAGAAAATGTGAGAGACAGCGTTTTAGAAAAGCAGGATTGAATAATGTCACTGTGGACAATGCATAATGCATTCAATCCCAGCTATTGAATGAAATCCTGCTGATTCCAAAATGGCACTGATGCTGGAGTCTTTGACAGTAATCTTACTTTCTTTTCTACAGCTTCTCTATTTTTGGTAACTTAAGACATCACCGGCATGTTATTGATTCCTTTTTCGTTTTCGCAATGGTTCAAGACCCTTTTGTTGTAGTGTTTTGTTCTTTTAAATTCCGCTAAAGTCATCACAAACCCATCCATGTTGTTCAGCTAATCTACATGAGATTTACCGGATTGATCGCTGAACGTGTTTGGAGCCGCCGAGCGCGAGAGGATTTACTTGCAGTCATTCATCATCTGTTCTGTCAGTACAACGGCATCGCAGGACAAAAACTGGCACATGCCAGTCAAATGGTGCACTGCATGTTATTTACAACTCTGGTAGACCATAATGTCAGCACAATCTAGTGAAAAATGTGCTTAATTCACTTGAATGAAAAAGTATTTGTTGCTTCCAGGCTAACGGTGGGTCTGTGAGGAGTTATCAATACTAAAACAATAAAAATAATAAAACGCAATTGGGAATAGCAAAATAAATAGGCTTGTCAACTTCACATCACATGTACACTTGGTAGAAAGCTAGCTAACGCCAAATGTATATATGTAAAGTAAAAGAAAATACAATCCACACTAAACTTCTTTTGTATCTTAACAAAGATAAACAAAGGAATGTGTCGTGTGCTAATACTGTAAACGTAGCTGTTTACCACTTATTTGACATTTTAAATTTTGCAATTCCTGCAAACTTTTTCGTTAAAAATAAACAAACATTCAGATATTGAGCATAAAAGTCTCCTTACCCTAACAACAGTAAGCTTATTATAACGATATATAAGTTGAACAGTCAGTAGTTTTGCAGAAAATATGCGATTAACGTCAACTGATCCACGTATCGATACGTATCACCCTACAATTTCATAGTGGAGGCGATAAAGAGGCAAATGTTGAAAATCGCTTCTAGTGCTTTATTGTTATATTAAATTACACATGTAATTACAGGTAATATTAATACGTTTCAACATGTTTCAGTGCGTTTAAATATGAGAAATATTATTAACACATTTTTACTTCAGTTTTGGAGCAGAACTCAGCGTAAAGTCACGTGTTCTGCATTGGGACATGAAAATACATCAAAGTTCCCAAACTGGCTTAGGTTACAGACAGGCCAGAAGACTCACCTTGTTATACAAGAAACATTCATTTTAGACATTCATATCACACAGTCTGTCAGACCAAAATGTTCCTCTCACTCATTCCCACTGTTTAACATGCAGCTGCAGTCTCATAGTCCAAACCTCTTGTTCTCCCCTTCAGCACCTATTTTAATAGACAGTGAATCATTACATTATTTTCCATTTTCCATTACACATTTCCTAATAACATTACATCTCAACCCATGACTCCATCATGAATGCAATCTACACAAGGTGGGTCTCTGGTTTTGGTAAGAATTGCAGTCCAAACACAATTCAATTCACAACTGTGTGAGTGCGTGTACATGTATGGAGAGATAACAGTTCTCTTGTGGCCGCCGTCCCTTGCATGCCTGCGCAACTCAACTGTTTTAATGTTTAATGAATTAAGGCGTCTTGAGTACCAGATGAGCAGACTGGGCTTTAGGCATTGTGCTGTTACTAAACAAGCGTGTTGTATTTTTTACCAAGGCCTACATAGATTTCTGCTTTGGAGCAGTCGATGAGGAGCATGTCTCTGTCATTGCATGAAAACGTACACGCCTTATCTTGCTCGTAATTACACGCTCCACTGGGTTTACTTTGAAGGGAAAGACAGTCATCTGAAAGATAATGAATTATTCTGTAGACTTTTGCACGTTTGCATGTTAAAGTGACCCGAAATGTACAAATATTTATGCATGTGTAAAGATGTAAAGGGATAGTTCACCCAAAAATGAAAACCTGTTATCATTTCCTCTTGTTATTTCAAACCTGTATGACTTTCTTTTGCACAAAACAAACAAAGATATGTTGAAGAATGTTGGTAACCAAAAACCGTTTGTATCCATTGATTAGCATTGGTTTTGTGTCCATACAATAGAAAAATAGAAGAAAATATTTTTGGGTGTTCTGCAAAACAAAGAAAGTCATACAGGCTTGAAATTACAAGAGGGTGAGTGAATGGTGACAGAATTTTCATTTTGGGTTGAACTATCTCTTTTAGAAAGCCACAGAGCATAAAATGACATCACACAGTGTAAAAAAGGAAAGAACTGTGCTTTTATATTCAATGAAATCTGAAGTTACAAATAAACAACTATACACTAAGTGAAATCTAAATGCAGTGAGAAAATCTAAATCAAAACTAAATTGCATTAAACTGATCAAATCAAAAAGGCATGTCTTGCTAAAGGTCTACTCACACGCTCTTTGATCTTCTCATAAATTTTCAATTACTGTCTGGTTGTCTCAGCTTGTAAAAGATAATGTCTGCACCTGCAGGCAACTTCACTGAATTGAGAAAAAGAAAGAAAAACATACTTTCAAGTCATACATTTAAGTCAAAGAACAAAAACATCTTCATTTCTTTCAAGTGCAAAATTGTTCATGTGTGATCTTTTACTTATCCTTATTAGCCTGTTGTGTTTTAATGTACCATGTTGTTACATTGTTCACATTATGCTCATAATGACGGCCCTCCTGGTGTGGTGGTCATATCTGCAGGGGTTTTTTGAGGAAAAACAAAGATTTAGCTTCCAGCTTCCTCAATTCATTGGATTCCAGGAAACAGGGAAGATAATGTTAGTGAGCTTTGTTGTTGTTGGAGCAGATGCGTCTGGTGCATGTAGCACCCAGGCTGTCTGTTAACACAGCGTGACACGGAACGAGAGGAAGAGTTTGCTGCCAAACATGCATCCTCATTTGCATGACACTGACAGGGAACATATTACGTGGCATATCATGTAAGATATTTCAAATGAGTGATAAGCACAATGGTTTTACAAAATTAAAATTAAAATGACAAAATTTAAATTACAAACAGGCTGATGCCTTAAATAAATGCTATATTTATTAAAGTATCTAGAATGTTTTAATGGTCTTTACTAAATGCCACATAAAATCTCTTTATAAAGACACACGCTGGCCTAACAAATTTCAAAATGTAAACAATATTTTGCAAGAATATAATAGTATAAAAACATATGTTCTATATAGAATCTTTGCACCTGCTGATTATTTTAATTAATTCTTACATCATATGGAACATTTTAGGGGTTTATTCTCCGAGCTTTATTATATAATAAGCCCTAAAAAGCCTTGCCTAACAATGCCCTTTAGGTGTTATTACTACTTAAAAAAAAAGTTAAATTTAAGGTGCTGTGTGTAATATTAAGGAGGATCTATTGACAGAAATGCAATATAATAAATATAACTATGTTCAGAGGTGTATAAAGACCTTACATAATTAAGTGTTATGTTTTTATAACCTTAGAATGAGCTATTTCTATCTACATACACATGGAATTCACTATGTTGTTTCCACAGTATCCCTAAACAGACAAACTGCTCTATAGACCCTGTGTCAGCATGGAGCGGTGAAGTGAGCCGTTGGTTGCAAAAAAGTAATATATAGATGTAAGTGTAAGAGTTCTTTACATATATGCCTCGTAAATGCTATATAGTACAACTGTATACTGTACATTTTATAACCATAAAAATATGTAACTACATAAATTCCTAACTCTAAGGGGCGGTTTCCTGGACAGGGATTAGACTAGTCCTAGACTAAAAAAAAGTAAGAGCTGTCCAAACTGAAAACAACTTGCACTGACATATCTCAAAATACCAGTGCCTCTTTGTTGTCTCAAAATGCACACAAGTAATGTTTTAGTTAGGTATGTTTGTTAAAACTACTTACATTTCCCAATTAAACTAAGGCCTAGTCTAGGTTTAAGCTAATCCCTGTCTGGGAAACCACCCCTAAATCTCTTAAGCAAGGTATAGAGCCCCTTAAGGGACATACAGTGACATAAATATCGCTAAAGAGTGCTGTATTCTCATCCAATTAGCAGTGAGGGTTACACAGCGTCTCCCCATCCATCATTAGTCTGCCAAGCCATTACCCTAGAGCTCTGGTCAGGTGTAGGTTTGACTCTGTTGTGTTGCTAATCTACTGAGGTCAGTAGTTGGGTATTGACACAGTGACTTTCTTGCGGATGAATGGCTAAAAACGATAGTTCACCCAAAAATGTACTAACACTCAACATACAAACATATATGTTTTCTTCCTTTGCAGAAAATTTTGATGACACTCGCAACCAAACAACATTGGACACAAAACCACTGAGACATTTCTCAAAATATCTTCTTTTGTGTTCCACTGAGAAATACACGTCTGTTGGTGTTCCCATCAGCTGCAGCATATACTTATATCAGACAGACTGGTTTCACTCCCACTCTCTCTCTTGTCAGAGCCCAGTCCCCTCAAACCTAGGTCCTAAAACACACACTCCACCACCACTCCACCAACAATTACCCTGCTATCCCAAAGACACATAATAATCATGTAAATTAGCCACTACTGTTAGACTTCTCTTGCCATTTGTAAAATGTGTTTTCTACAAAAGGCACACATATAAATTATTGAAAACATATTAGCATGTAGATGAATATAGCACAACAAAGAGGCTTGTTTTGCGGGATTTGCTCCTTTTTACCTGCAATGCGAAATGTTCTCCATCCTTTGCACAACGCAGCACAGCGTCTAATGAAAAATCATCTGCTCGTAATGTTTACTGTAGAGAGCCCGCCTTAATAAACCCATGATGGGACCCTGAAAATGAGATGTAATTAGAGCCGATGTGCAAATCTGACACATCACCTGTGCTTCGGCATCTATCATTTCAATAGATTTGGTTCGCAGACAAGGACAATTGCGAAGGTGTCTCTCTGTTCTGTTATACACCGCACTTCAACCTCATGGAGGTGAATGTGATTTTTCTCCACTGAGAGTCTCATCTTTAGACATCTGTTGACTGTTAATGGGATTGCGCGGGGCATTTCATCCATCATCCAGAGCAACACAGTGTCCTACCATCACTAAACAGCAGCTGTTCTCTGACACAGACCCATAAAAACTGCACACTGGAACATTTCAAAACTAACCGAGAGATGTGTAGAAACCCCCTTTGGTACTCTCACAACAGACAAGCTTAGAAGTAAAACAGAAAAGCACGTTATTCTTTCATTCCCGTCATTGCTGTGATTCGGAGCCTTTTAATTTTGCTTCGACCGGAGTTTGTAATCACAGATGTAGCACATGCTGAACGCGCCGCAGTGTAAGACTGGGCATCTGACATTTGAAGACACTGAAAATTGGTTTGTTTACAGAATCACAATGAGTTTGCAGACAGGGAAGGAAACACAGAAAAAAGAGAGCACAAAAATACGACGAACATTAAAACATTTAAACCTCGTACTAAATCGCATAAATAACACATAATCACAACATAAACGTTTCCAAGCAAATCCTTCCAACCTCCTGCACCTGATACACAGCAAACTGTTTGACATTTTCCTCTGTTGATCTGAACCCAACGTACGCTTTAAATTCTTTTAACATTAAGACAAGGGTCACTGTTCAGCCCTTCGTCTGGCACTATAGTGATTCTTTGTGACGGTCTGATAACATGCCTTGGCATTTTGTGCCCACACGGCTTAGATATAGATGCCAATGGTTGGCTGGAGTGTCTTCGATTCGCCTGGTGAGGTTAATGCAAAGTGACACAGGATTTTGTCTACATTCCTTCTAAGCAAAGGTCTGTCAACACATTGACTTCAGACTGACACAATAGGCCAAAAATATCCATTTGGCTGCGAGCAAACTGATTGAACATTGCAAATCCTTATTAGGGGTCACAATATACAGGTATTGACAATAATAATATTGTGTTCTACACATATGATAATATCATAAATAATTCAGCACTTATTTAAAATTTGGCATTAAGTTTAACAATGGTTCAAATCTCTCTCTCTCTCTCTCTCTCTCTCTCTCTCTCTCTCTCTCTCTCTCTCTCTCTCTCTCTCTCTCTCTCTCTCTCTCTCTCTCACACATATTTTGAGAGTTCATTGGCCAAAAAAGAAAAAAACACAAAATAAAGTTCAAGATGAATATAACATAATTTTTTGTGAAAATTTTAATATATATCGCAATAATATTGATATCACAAATTGATGTTATGTAGTGAAATTCTGACAAAATTGTTATCAAAATGACAAAAGGCTCCACAAAATTATTTATATAGCGTTTATGCATTTATTGTTTAAATATTCATGTCCAAAAATTTAATTACTTCCTTGGTGTATATTGCAACAAAATAAAGAGAAAAACTATGACAATAATACTGTTCACGCTCACATTTGTCAAAAATATAAAATATAGCTATTCCTTATCTCTGTGCTTGGCAAATTTATATACATTTTTACAGATCAGAGGGAACCCTGCGGCTAGACGTTCAATATGTGCCTGCCACACAAAAAATGACTTTAAACTTAAATTCCACACATGATCAAACATTTTGCAGTCTACATCTGATAATAACATTACAGCTTTCCAATAAAAGTATTAGCATTACACTTCTGAGGCAATATACTTGTACAAAATCCACGACACATCCATGCACAAAAATGTTTATCTCTTGAGACACTGAACAACTATTGTCAATATGATTTTCCTATCGGGCAGTAACGGCTGCTAGATAAGGATCTTTTGCTGGCATTGCTGGAAGATAATAATTATTTTTCACCCACACAGGAATGCAGTCAAACTGTGAGTGATGCTATCCTGGGAGCAGATAATTTTAACTTGATACTACCCTGCAAGGCATTGGCTCTGTGCTGACCAAAAACTGTCGTTTCGATTGTTTCTATGCCAGTAAGTATTTCCCATTGAAACAAGACTCATTCAGAAGACAACAAAAGTGAGCGCATCACAACATTTACAAAACAATTCAAAGTAAACGAATTGCAAATCAATAAGAAAAAGAATCTTGGTTACCCGCGTCTTTGTGGTTGTACTCTTGATTGGAGATATGAAAGAGAAACTCCTCGCAGGTGTCGTGGTCCAGCCGTGGGCTGTCCTGAGTGCAGAGGTCAACTATGAGGGCCACTGCCTTCTGACAGAACATATCATGCCCCTTTCCTACAGCAGACATGCTCTCTGACGCATCCTCAGTGTGACTGGCTCCTCCAGCAGGAGCCAAACACACCCCCCTCTCGTAGCACAACTAAAGCATCCACATGAATGCAAGTTTCTGTCTCCTCTGCTGATTCGGTTTTGCTTTTCTATCTCTGTGCAAGAATGCGCATAGATACCTGGTTATGCATGTGTGAGTGTGTGTGTGTATATAACAGAAATCTTTTATTTGTGCATTATGTATGTGTATGTGTGTGTGTGTGTGTGTGTGTGTGTGTGTGTGTGTGTGTGTGTGTGTATAATCATGCAAATGTGTGAGTCTGTGCTTTAATGATTCACTAACGCCCCCAGGTTTTCCAGAGAAGGCATTATTGCATCACATTTAATCTTGAGTTACACAAATGAAATGCAACAAATGTGTCCAGTGGCAAAAGAGGGAGGCTGTGGAGGACAATGTCTGCCCGTTTAAATGCTCTTGATCTTCACCCTGTGCCCAGAAACAGAAAGCTCTTCATTATGAACATTCAGTTTGTTTTTCTCAAGTCGACCTGTCCCTCAGTGAGCCTGTCCTTGGAGATCAGAGCCACGTGTGGATTTGTGTGAGAATAGGGAATAGTGTGTTTTGTTCTCTATCTAAAGTATGATATGTTCTCTAATGACTTAATGTGTCTAAATAACATTCATCTAAAAGGCTGGTCATTAACCACGTTTGAATGGCTCTTTATATATTATTTGCTTATGTAATATATGAAAAACATCAAATGGTCTTATTGGTTTGCAACTGAAAGCTGGGTTTTGAGACACGTTGAATCTATAAAGCAAACAGAAGACAAAAGTTCTAAAAATATATAATTTCATGAAGTTTTTTTTTGTAAACTATACATTTAGAAATACATACTCCTTGGTATATAATGCTATATGACCCTGATTTACTAAAGGTTTGTGTGTAAATAAACTAGTTGAAAAGGGATTTCACCCAAAAATGAAAATTCTATCATCATTTGCTCACCTTCTTGTCATTTTAAACCTGTATGACTTTCTTTCTTCTACAAAAGACAAAAGAAAATATTTTGAACAATGTTGGTTACCAAAAACCATTGGTCCCCATTGACTACCAGTACGAACACAAAACCAATGCAAGTCAGTGGGGACCAACGGTTTTCTGTTACCAACATTCTTCAAAAAATCTGGCAAATTTTATGAATAAACATTACTGTGAAATTAAATCATTAAAAAATGGAAAATGTAATGATGGAACTGGCTAAGAATAATAAATCAATTATACATAATTTCTCACAAAATACAGATTAACAGAACCACTAGGGATTGTTTGTGTGTGCGCGTGCGTGCGTGCGTGTGTGAGACTATGACTAGACAATTCTTGACTATCATAAACATCCTCACAAATAGTAAAACCATAGTAAGCTGGGAATACTTAAAAATTCTGATAAATGTGTCATATCATGTTTTGCTTTAATCTATCGATATCTACAGGTCTGTGTAATGGTAAATTGAAAAGAAAATCTGGTATGAAAATAATGTAAGTCTATGAGGTGTTTTCACTAATACAGTAATAGTTCATCAGTTTTGTCAAAGACAAAATGATATTGGCTTTTGTAGTTCATTAAATATACAGCTGAAAAGAGCTTGTTTAACTGAATTAAATGAAAGATGTGGCACAGAAGAAATAATTGCTTGATAATTGACATCTTCACTTACTACTTAAATTCACCCAGACATCCTTGATAATCGGTCTTGTCATCCAATAAGAACTTATAAAATGAGAATTCATTCTAATTCAATGTTTCAGAAACTTTTTAGAATAGTGTACCCCTCCAAACAATAAATGTTTTTCTATCTGCTCCCTCTGTACATATAATACAATTACATGAAGTATACTACATTAATATCTACATTGTGCAATGTTATAAATAGTATATTAAAGGGATAGTTTACTCAAAAATTTAAATTCTGTCATCATTTACTCCCCCTCTTGTCATTTTAAACCTATATAACTTTCTTGCTTCTGCAGAACACAAAAGAAGATCTTTTGAAAAATGATGGTAAACAAAAACCATCCCCATTAACTTGCATTGGTTTTGTGTTAATACAATGGAAGTGAATGGGGACCAACGGCTTTTGGTTACCAACTTTCTTCAATGGCGGTTGTAGACAATTTATTTGACATTGATGGTAGTATTTTGTACACTAAAGGGTGTACACACTATTTGCCTGAGAAATACATCATCTTGGCTTAATGGTTAGCCCTGAAGGGTCAAATGCTACCTGTTTTCCATACCCATAACAGGGTTATTCCATTATAGAAAGAAGTTATTAGATAAATGTCTGGTTACAAAGTGCTACAGGGTATAAACATCCTTTTTATTAGTCTGCGGATATCATGTCCTGAATGACCAGTGGGATCCAATAACTCATTACTGATATATTCAGCGTTCAAGATGTTTTTTACTGAATACCCGGGTCAAACAAGTACAAGGATTTTTTATTTCTGCCTCATTAGATTGTTATTTCATCTGACTGCTCTGATTTAATTGTGAAAAGTGAGATGTGACAGGCATTAGAAACTGCCACCGAAAAATGACAGAGGTGACACTTTGGTTATTCATGCTGCCAAGTTCACTAATTTCCTCCAGCTACACAAATCACCGTATTGATGCAATCTTGCCTACAGCCTACACAGAAGTGCACTACACTAGAGTTACAGGCTTCCAGGCCTACATGGGTTTAATGAAGAGAGGCGTTTTAAACAGAAACAGCATGAGCTCACAGTACCTGAGCGAGGTTGATTACAATCAACAATGCAATGCTGATGAAGTGTGAAGTTGTGATATTGATATGCTATTGTTCGCTTTTAAATTTATATGAATTTGCACATAATCACATATGAAGCAACAATTATCCCAAATGTATTCCATGTACACTCTTAAAAATAAAGGTGCTTAAAAGGTTATTCGCAACGATGCCGTAGAAGAACCATTTTTGGTTTCACAAAGAACCAAGAATCTCTCTTTCTTACCTTTTCATAATATGAAGAACTTTTTTTGCCACACAGAACCTTTTGTGAAACAGGAAGGTTCTTCAGATCATTCTTTATGGAACCGACAGGTTCTTTTACGGCATTGTGATGAACCTTCATTTTTAAGAGTGTATCCTGTATTAAAAGTCTCTTCACAACTGAGCTTTGGGATTCCAAATTTTCTTTGTATCCCTGAACCAAATGGCATAAGTTTGAGGCGTATTTATAAGCTGCAAAACAAAACCGTAATCTCGCTATTGATTCAACATCTCTGGACTCTAGAAGGATACATTGTCCTTGTTTACAGTTTCAGCTGTAGCTTAAGAAATGATACACTGCTTTATGAGTCATAGCTGAGCAATGTCAAGGATTCCGAAACGGATTCTAAAGGTTAAAATATAATGGCAGAATTTTCATATTTGGGTGAATTAATCCTACAACAATAACATATATTTGATTCATTTTATCATTGTTAATTATTTAAATGTGGAGATTTTAGCGGCATCTAGCGGTGGGGCTTACCCTCCCTTTCGAAGGACTACGGTGGCTGACACACGACAAACATGTCGTCACGTTTTCGATTCTTTGCCGAAGGAGATAACATATTTACGAAACGCACTCTGTGCCCGTGGTGTATGTAGATAGAAATAGCTCATTCTGGTAATAAAACATAACGCTTCATTATGTAAGGTCTATACACCTCTGAAGACATAGTTATGTATATTACATTGCATTTCTGTCAATAGATCTTTCTTAATCTAACACACTGGTCTAAAAATTTGTCAAATAACTGTCCCAACTTTCAGTGCCAGAAATAAACCCAAACATGTTTTTCATCCCAAAGTCAATTTGAGTTCATTGAGAACTAAAGTTATTTTTTGGAGTTTTTCCATCATCAGCGACGAGTCTTTATGATGTGAAATGACAAGGCCATACCTGCAGGTGCACAACTTCAGTCTCCGTCTAGCTGTCACATGGCATAAGACGCTGCTGAATCAAATCATGCTAATTAACCAAGAACCTGTCTAATGGCACAGATGGAAGTGAAATGTATTTATAAACACAGAGCGTGTTTTACTAAAATGGAAGAACATCTCACTCTGTTGTGTAGACATAACTGGTATCTCTGTGAGACCTGGTAAAAACAGAAAATAAGAATTTATCCATGCATGCATAAAAAACAACACTGACAGCCAGCAAATTTAACATAATCCCACAGGAAATGCACCAAATCCCAAACTGTAATGACTTTCATTCTTGAAACAACTGTACAACCATCAGCTTTATAAACCTTAAGAGAAAGCAAAGCACATAAGGTCACTGTTTCCACATTTGTTAAAGCAACACATTTATACCAATGCACTCGTGTATAGGGACATTTCTTCGAGGTTGCGCTGGATCACACAAGCCCTGTTCTTGCATATTAAAGCCTATAATCAAATGTCTCCATGTGCCTGCATAGCAATTAATCTCCCTTAATAGGCACCTATTGGAGAACAGAACATATTTCAAATATAGTGTGTTATTTCCAGCTGAGGTTAAGAGGAGAATTAAATGAAGCTTTATGTTAATTAAACATTATACTTAAGTGAATGATTTAATGTGGAACTTCAGAGGTGACTCAAAAACGTTCAACAGTCAAATCAACTGGTTACCAGTAAGACCGGTAAGACATGCGTAATTATTCTATTAATAGCAAGTGGAGCAAGAGTAAATCAAAGTCAATTTTACAATTGTATTTTGTAAGATTGGACATCTCATAGTGTGTCTAGTTATCTTTCCCCGCACGGTCTCTTAATTTCAGCCAGAAATGAAACGGCTTGAACACAATCAACCTTGTTGATAAGTACGAAATGAAAAAGAAGATCATAAATCCACGGCCAACTTTGATTTAATTCGACAGAAGATCAAAGAGAGGGGTGAAATGCAAATGACGCCCTGCTCTTTTAGGAAGGACGGACTGAAATGAATATTACCCTCAAAGACTGAAGGTGATATTAAGAACAAACGGTGGTCACCTGTTGTGTCCTACTTCTGAGCAGTTGCCTTTGAAGGGTGTTAAAAGCTTTCTTTTCATTTAAAAGATGAATAAATTGTAAACAGCTATAGTGGAGTGAAGAAAGATGTTCAGGGACCCCACGATAATTTCTAAATGTTTATTTAAAATATAAAATGATAAGACAAGAGCAATGTACAGTGGGTGCAGTAAGTGTTTTGTGATTTATTGTTATGATGAAACACAGCACATTAATTATCTTTGTCTCCTTGATTTTAATGCAAGAATGTTGATCTCATTGTTTTCTGTGGACTATTGTCAAGGACTCAAGCTGCCTTTACCCCAACTTGTTATCGTAAAAACGTGAGGCAAAAGCAAAAATCTGCCGAGATGGGATTTAAATTAATTCAAGGCATGTGTCATTGTCATATATGTTTACTTTAGACTGCCACTGTTTGGGGACTTAGTAACATTGACTTATAAACCGGAAAGGAATTTAGAATGATTTAACCTTGTCAGTGTATTTTAACATGGACTCCAGTCTTTGTGATGTCATTGTTTTTTCTCTTTAAAAAAGTATTTTTTCTCTTGACGAGAATAAAAAACTATGATGTCACAAAGACTGTGACATCATAATGCATCATTACGGCACAATCAACTATGACATCATATTGCATTATTTGTGACAATCGAATATGTCATAATAGACTATGACACCATAATGCAGTATGCATGCATAATAATGCATTATGACATCATATTATATTCTCTTCAAAAGAAAAAAACATATTTCAAAAGAGAAAAAAACAATTAGGGAACAATTGGGCAAGACTAAAGGCCATTGCACATACAGTCCGAAATTTTCGTATACGTTATTTCGTATTTGTCATCCTAAAATTTCGTCGGCTCTGAGAAGCCAAAACATATTTGTAAATGCTTCCTACAGATGCGAAAAATGTAGAAAATGTGATTGAAACAATGCGAGGTCATATTTATTTTTTAATGTGCGGAGCTACAGGAGGGAATAGGCTTTAGGCTACAGGTGGGAATGTAAGGAAATTTTTTTCTTCACCACGATTTTTTTTACATTGCGGTTCGGGGCCTCTATACATTTGTCTTAGTAACACAATTTTTTTTTATTTGTATTATTAGTCAGCCTTTATGTTTGTTACTGGGATTTGCAAATATTAAACCAACAAAAAGTATTAAAAGTCAACTTTAAAAGCAGTATTTAATCATTTAAAAAGTACTACCAAATGTTTTTTTGATTTCCAGAAAAATTGCAAATTCCAACATTCAAGATTTCGGATAGAAAGGCACAATATGTTGTCATGATCCTGCCATTCTTATGGTTGTTTTAGTTTGAAATGACAGGATCATGGCAGACCCCATGTCTTGTGTCTATGTTTGGAAGCACATGGCCATTGTTTGTGTGCCATGTGCTCTCCTGTCGTGCGTCCTAGCCCCGCCCCCTTGTTTCCATATTAATCATCCCGTTATCAGTTCACGCCCTTCACCTGTTGCCCTCGTTATGTCTCTTTTGTTCCTCTCCTATTTAATGCCCTTGTGTTTGCTGTCCTGTGCCGGATCGTTTGTCTACCATGTCCTGTCTTGTTCCTGTCGCTGTCCCCCCCCAAGTTAAGTTTTATCAGTGGTGTCTTATTTTTGTCTTGTTTCCCCCTCGAGGGATTTTAAGTTGAGTTTTGTCATATGTTAAATAAACGTTTTTGTCAAAGAGCTGTCTGCATCTGGGTTCTGTCCATGTAAATCATGACATATGTACATTGATATTAGTATATACAGTGCTTTATAAAGTTATTAGACCACAACCTATAAAAACATTTAGTTGTTTCAGTTTGTTATTTGCCTAACAAATGGGAATAACATTTTTAGTCTTTTTTTTTAAAGTTATATTTATGGACTTATTTTTGCCTTTATTGTAACAGGATAGTGAAGAGGTGACAGGAAAGAGATAGGGAAGCAGGATCGACAAAGGACCGCACAAGATGGGAATTGAACTCGGGTCGCCGAGAGCGTACTACTAGCGCTATATGTCAGCGCACTAACCGCCAGGCTACTGGCGCCGACTTTTTCACAGAAGATATTTTTGTTTTCTCTTCATTATGACAGGTGGTCTAATAAAATTGTGGCTTTTGGTTTTGAGAGATGTTTCCATGCCCGTTGAATGCCACTTGTTATACTCAGACTAAACTTTTCTCTGTCACCTTCCCAATTTGGCCCATGACCGTAATTGCACCACTTCACTCTGTTAACCGAAAGCCCAAGATGGACAAGGAAATTATGGGTGCTGTACGGTCGGCAACAGTTAGAGTCGTCTGACTGCACCAGAGGTAGATATAGAACAGACTAAAGTGCAAAGTTCTTTGTGACACAGTGTGCTCTGGAACATTAAATTGACCTAGGACCAGATGTCCTTTTCGCAGCTGCTCTCAGATCAGTTTACTAAATAAAACCATCTTTGAGCTCAAAGATTGCTGCTATTTCTCCAGCTGTGCCGTGTCTAATAGCGGTCGCTCGATGTTTGAAATCAGCCAGGTGGAATGATGTGATGTTTGGCTGTGATGTAGAGCCATAAGATGGATCAATGGAATTTTCGCCGCCTTCTTTTACAAAACCTCTTGATTTCAGTTCAAAATGTGGTCTTTGTCTAATCACAGTCAACTTAACAGAGGACAAACGCTTCAATTCCTTCACATCGATTAATGTTGTTTCACTAGATTTGGTTCAATTCAAATGACACTGGCTGTTGGATTCAACAAGCGTTAAGAAACCCAAACAATCTCCGCCCTTAATTCCCTGTTAGAATTTAAAAGCTCTAGATGATGCACTGAACCGCACATACAGAACACTCGACTAAACGCTCAAAATATTCGGATGACATCTATCTAAAGGTCACGCAGCCCAACACACAACTAACTGCCATCACATACTAAAATAGACACAGAAGCAGTAAGATAACCCCAAGATGCAGTTTCCCAGCAGCTAAGAACAGAGAAAGAGCAAAAAAAGGGAGAAATGTCAGAGTAAAGAGGTCATGCAGAAAACCAAACTCACCTGTGCCAATTAAATTCAGTCAGCTTTCCAAAAAAATGTAAAATGTAAACCACAGTAGAAATAATTTGACACCATTTACGCTAAGACTGACAATCATTGAATATATTACAGATGAATAGCATAATATGCAATATGCAAAACAAAATTTTTTTTAAAATTAAATCCCACTTGCATCATGCATTCTGTTCAGTTTTTATGTTGGTTTTTAAATAATAATCTTCACTAAATTATTGCCTTACTTTGACAGTCCTAATGTATCTTTTTATCTGTTAATGACTTTTGTATAAATAGTTTTGCAATAGTTTGCCATGGCTAAGAGCAGCAGTATGTTTTAAAACAATTGAAGAATTGATGGGGTGCGACTGACTTTATGCTTAGCCGCTCTTGTTCTCTTTCCTCCTGTTGTGTTCTAGAGAGCTGCAGGCAGAGGTGATTTAAGGGTGAGTGGCAGTATAATAAAACTAAGAGAAGAGTCAGAGTTTAAATGAAGTGTGAAGTTTTGTGGGTGAGAAAAAGAAACCTTGTCATGAAAGTCAGTGCATGGAAATAAGAGATTACACTCTTAAAAATAAAGGTGCTTAAAAGGTTCTTCACACCGATGCATTAGAAGAACCTCTTTTGGTTCAACAAAGAACCATTCAGCTTAAGGTTCTTTAAAGAACCATCTCTTTCTTACTTTTTTATAATCTGAAGAACCTTTTTTCATCACAAAGAACCTTTTGTGAAGCAGAAACTTTTGTGTTTTCTACATAGTATCATCCTATGCAATTCAAAATATGTGATATCTTTAATATTGGCTAAGTAAAGACAAATAAAAAAAATCAATGTTTTAAAAAAGCCAAAATAATAATATGTAGTTTTAATCAAATTATTAATTTTAGTATTCTTTACATTATACATAAGAATTTAAAAACTGTACAAAATGGATCATACAATCTATCATTTCATTGCTGTCCTTCTGGAACCTTGTATCTCCGTATTTCGTGATTTTTTTTATTATTATTTATAATATCACCCTTTATGTCTGTCAATGGGTTTTGCAAATATCTAACCAATAAAAAAGATTCAAAACAACAACAGTATTTAAAGGAGTAGTTTCCCAATAAATACAAATTCTGTCATCATTTACTTACCCTCCTGTAATTTCGAACCTGTATCACTTTCTTTCTTCTGCAAAACACAAAAGAAGATATTTTGAAGAATGTTGGTAATCGAAAACAGTTGGTCCCCACTGACTTGCATTGGTTTTGTTCATACAATGAAAGTCAATGGGGACCAACGGTTTTTGAACATTCTTCAAAATATCTTCTTTTGTGTTTTGCAGAAGAAAGCAAGTCATACAGGTTTAAAATGACAAGAAGGTGAACTATTAATCATATAAGATGACATTTTCAAAAAAACTGTGCATTAGTCACAAATATCAAAATATTGTAAACATTGAGGAAAACCGAATCTTTCCATTGAGTCTGAAAAGCATTATATAAATACTGAATAATACTGTAAGAAGAAGAACAAGACATATTGATTTATATTTGAATTCAAGACTCTAACAGAGAATAATAAATAGAAAATTCAGCTACGAAACTGTGTGGCTTAAGAAACCAGCCAGAATCTTTTATCTGCAATTGTTTCTCAACTCAGAAGCCTCTTCAAAGTGATTGTGTCCACGTTAAGCCTCAGCACCGGCAGTTTATTCTTGATAATGATCATTTGACTTCATTCTCTGCCCACTGAGGCTCCATTTTAATGACAGAGCTGCTCAGTTGGCCTGTGATGGGGGAGCTAATTGAAGGGTCCTCCAGAGGGTGAGCCAAAGCTGTTCTTCAGATTGTGAGGGACATACGATTCTCAAAGTCTCCTGGGGTGTAATGTCTTGTTATTTTCCGGCAACCCAACCAGAATAAGCATGTCGGCAGCTGGGAACAGTCAAGTTGGCATTACTGGGTGACTCTATATGTTCAGCTATGATACACCTCACCCTGCAATCTCAACCATTTCTTTTAAGGATACTTTCAGATCTTGAGAAATTTCATCCCTAACTGAGCATTTCAAACTAACTAGAAATCGGGCAATTATTGTTTTTTTAATTTGCTAAAAATAGGATTTAGTTAATAGAGTTTTTCGAAGTAAAGCTTTACAACATTACAGACATAGTGCTGTGAGTCACTTACTACAGTAATGAGTAATGTTGTGCTGTCCTTTTCTTCATCTGCAGACAGGATGATTAATGTTGGATAAAGGGAAAACGGATGGACGAATGTCTGCCGAGTGCTGGCCATGCTGTGCGAGTCATTGTTCTCTCCCCAGTGTGTAAAAGATTCTGATAAATGTGACCACAGAACAAGAGTAAACAACTTTCGCCTAATGCGACCTAATGCATCGGGGACCAAATGCAGATTTTGTGCAATAAATACCATTTTCATGCGTCTTCTTTTGTGCAAAGGAAGGGAAAAGCTTGCGGTGCTAATGTGACTGAAACACAAGATGATGATTCACAAATGATGGGATGTGCTAGGGGAATTCATTTGAAAAAGCAAATATTGAATAGATAAGGGTCAGTGGAGCCTTGCAAATGATGTTTATTTTTTATCCTGCCATCACTACAGAGGAGCTAATGCACAGAGCTAAAGAGACCTCATACATCAGCTGATGTAAATTTACAGAAGTACATGCACCTCAGAATGATGGGATTCAACTATGTGTTGATTTGGTTTGACACTGAATTAGGAGAACCAGAATCATATAGACGCGATTTGCCCGAAGTTAACTTCTGGTCTGTATTTGTTGATGGGTCTGACTTGTGGCTAATGATATAACTATTGATATTCTATTCAATTTATACTAATATTAGCTTATATTAACATTTTATAATAGTTGTATTAAATAAACAATTTGTCAAATTTTATTGTATATTCATTTTATTAAATAAACAATTTATTGAATGGGTCGTGTAACTTTGTCACATGTAAGTTTAGCCAAGTAACGGTTCTTCTACTGGTAACCCAAAATATTACTGACTAGACATACTTGCCAGTGCACAGTAACATTTTTTTACACTGTTGCTTTGAAACCATCTTTACTGCATGATGATGCATCATATAGGATTTCTAACATATTGTCATGTCATGTCTCTTGTAGGCTGTATCTGTCCAACACTGACAATCCATGTGGATTTTTAAACAACACCAAATAAACTAAACAAAATGTCCTAAAAAGGAATTATAGGTTGCATTATAGTAGGTTTGTATTCATCTCAGACACTAGACAATATCCGTGGCCCATTTCAAGCAGCATAAAATGAGTCCAACAGGTCTCCCGCCTCATTAATTTCCTCCTGCTGCACTGATGGGAGCTAAATTTCTGCCTAATTGACCCGAGCGATGCTCTCTGATCCCATAATGCTGTCTGCACAGCCTTCAGATCAGCTGAATAAATGTGACACAAATGTTTGAGAAGAAAACTCATGTCAAGAGTTTGTTACAGACTAAAGCTGTTTTAAATTCTGCTCAGAAATCAGGTCGGCAAAATGTTTCTTTGAGCTGCTGTTTTTTATAAGCAGCGACTGAAAATATCATCAAAATGATATGTAATTATAGTGGGCATACGAGCAAAAAACTAAAGTGTTTATCTTTGTAATGCAATGACAAATTCCCTCAATATACAAAAAAAGATAATTTATACCTGTCAAACATGTTATCCCAACCTCTAATTATGCGGAAAAACATGGAAATCAACGCTTTAAAGAATGGCAGCGCAAAACACTTTTAAAAAAATAAAAAATTGTATATTTTGTGATATGTTTGATATGACAGAAACGATAATAGTGTATCAGAGTTTCCAAGGGTACAATTTATGATCCCTGTCAAAGGAAGGAGGGAGCAAGAAGGATGGTTGACCTGTTGCTCTTCGTACAGAACCTTTTAAATTAGAGTTTAAACAAAACCGAAACATCAGCCGGAAAAATGCCATTTTGACATTCAGCTTCGAGTTGAAGGGCAGCTGAATTGAATTTTGCTGTCAACTGAGGATGAAAGCAGCTGGACATTGTTTTAACTGACAGCCATGTCCTAAAGCTGGCACATCTATATTGAAATGAAGTGACCAACCTTCATCTGGTCAGTGGTCACCAGTCCCTACATCCCAGAAATAAGCTGGCAATGCATAACACTGCTATACTAAGTAAAATGAACCTCGAGCCTGATGATATTATTGTCGGGCAGGAACGACTGAATGCACTGAAAGAAAAACTCATAGCTAGATCATGATATTTTGATGTGTGCAACAAATAACAGCAGTGGCCTTTAGCACAGCTATTTGAAACGAACAAATATTTGATGATTTCTACGTACAAATTCCTGGAACCGATTGTTATTTTTGGCACACAGAACACATCCATACTCTGAATGCACTATTATGATGCCCCTGTGTGCTTTGGGCAGTGCAGAACATATTCTGAACCTTTCTGCTTTCTCTCTTTCTATCTACTCAAGTGTTTATTGGCATTTCTATCCACACTCTGATTTAACACTTGTATTAATAATTTACGCTCTCAGTGTCTGACAGTGGAGATTTTCCTCGTCTCTCTCCTCAGCAGAATGATAATAGAACAAATGGTACACGGATTTGGCGTTGATCCTTGTAACATTATGCTTCAGTGACTATAACCAGCTTTCTCCATCATCCAACTATAAAAATGACTAATACCAAATCTTACATGTTGACATTTTCATTAACTCTTTAGATTAATGGTCACAACATGGCTGTAAATCCAAGCATTACCATGACGTGTGGCGAAAATGAGAAGATAATAGACGCTAGATTTACAGTATGCAGAGTGCAAACAGTCATGCTCCTCGTGGAGTACTCATCGGATCACTCGGATCACTGCAGACATATCCATGCACATGTACAAAGTTCAGATAGGCATGTTTGGGGGTTTAAAGTACAGAAAATACAATTATGGAACTACGGAAATAAAATAGTAAAAGATAAGTAAAAGAAAAGCTCGCTCTTTAATTCGTGAAAAATGTCTGCATTGAATGTATAGTACAAAATGTGTTATAGCGCCATCTATTGTGTAATATGTTACAATACAGCCATTTTGGCAGAGATGCTACATTGAGTCTAACCCCGAAAGAATAATCATGCTCTTTAAGAGCTTGCCGAGTCGCAAGACTGATTTAAAGTAACATAAAAGCAAACTATCTTCTCAAGGCTGAATACATCAAAGTTACGGTGCAGTTTTTCTACTTTTTCTCCTGAAGCGCGATCACAACTTCATTTGAACCGTTATGTTGCGCTCACAGCCATGGACAATCAATGCAAACAAGTCTTTTTTTTCTCACAAGTGTCAGCAATTCCTTTGCCAATAAATCTGATAATACACACAAAGGCCAGGGAAGGTTTAGGAGCATGACCATTGCAAGACCAAGCATGTATATGAAATATTATCATATAACCTAATATAAGTAACACAGCCTTGGATATTAGGTTAACCAAATACGATTGAGTACAGAATACAAAGTTTACATTAATACAATAATCTGCAGCCCTGACTCACTCCAGGATCTCATAATCACATACTGTAGTACCTTTACATATTACATATTTTATTAGGAATAAATGTTTATTAGCCCTTCAATTAAGTTCAACACCTCCTCTTTTATTTAAATATATATATACATTTTATTCCAAATAATATTTTTCAGGGTGGAATTATGGCTAAAACTATTAAGTAAGATATCCTGATCGGATTCTGTTAGCCTATCTAAAAAAAACATGTTTGCCCCGGTCGTTTACTAGCCTAAGCTGTTTTTAATGTTTTTCTTTATTACACACCATACACATTAGGCTATAATGTATTGTATTTTATAATTAGCTTTAATTATCTTTACTATATATTTTGAGGCAACCTCACGCATTAGCCTAAATATCTACTGGTATAATAACATTAGCGAAATAACTGAATTTTAAGTCATTTTCAACTGATTTAGACGCTGTTTTTAGAGAAGTTTGCAAAAGTTTAACAGCTAGAGCTAGACCGTCAAACTTGCGATCACGTCACAGTGTTTCTACTGTAATATCCAATGAGGGTCTCTGATGATGCGGAATCATGGCGCTGACATGAGCTAAGAGAAAAAAACGGACGTTCTACCAAAGTTACATTAAAAACACTGGAAAATATCGGAATCTATCAAAGTATTCGAGGCACAGATTAGTTAAAATCCTCGTCTGTTGGATTCGGTAAGTAAAAACGAGGGAAACAGTGTGTGGGTGAAGGAAGGTAAACGCGTGACGGTTCTGGTGTTGCTTTTCTCAGCCGAAGCAGACGGCAGCAGACGCTTATTGTGTCGGAAACCATGATGCGGGACTTTGCTCAAAAGCATTTATGTTTTTGTGTTGAAATTGTTTCCGTTTTCATGCGATGCGTCAGATTACTTTGATATATTGTTAATAGGTGAATATATGCAGTGAGTGACAAAGCCATCAGGTCAAGTCTTAAAATAGATTGTTGAAGGTCTTCTGGTTGTAGAAACATCTTTTACATCTAGCGTTTTAAATTTGATCAAGGCATTAGTTATGGAATTATTGTCGTTTTATATTTCATTTTTTCGCTTTATATATTGCTTTAGGATTTGATTTATTACCTTAAGTTGTTCTTAAAACCTGTAGAGTCAAGAATCTAAGTTAAACATTTAATATGAGTCATTAATCATTTGTGTTATTTAAACATGTACATTTCAATAAGTATCAAATTATATAGTTCATTTGCATATTTGGAACTTCTTTATGGTGTCATGAAGCCAAACGCAATGCATCAAGTTTTTTTTACACACCATATACAATAATAACCCTAGGATTAAAAAGAACGTGTCAGGAAGGTGTTCACATAAGAAATGTGAGCGAGGGCTAATGTAACTGCCTTATTAGGCTGAAGCAGATCATGAATGTGGAGGCCAAACCTGCTCAGCTCCACTGGGCTTAAGCTGTTGGAATGCAGAGTAGTGGCAGCTGTGTAATGATGGGCATTTTACAGATATTGATCTTCTATATAGAGCAACTATATCGTTGGGATTACTTTCAGAGCAATTCTTTCCAGCTCATGAACAATAAAACATTGACAGCAATACAAAAACACTTAAATATAAATGACTTATGACCTTCAAAATGAACTGCGCTAGTTTAAAATAAACATAACATTATCATCCATTGGTTTGGATGCCAGCATGGTTCTTGGCCAAACGAATCTTCAAAAATCTTTTGCTGGCTAATGTATTTCTTTAACAAAAGGTTTTAGCTTACGAATTCTGTAATACAACAAGTGCTACATCATAGAGTGAGGTTTCCTGTCTGTAGTCACGTCTCCTAACTATAGATCATGACACTTTATTGACATGACTTGACAGAAAGTCATGAGATCACATTCTTTTCTTCACTCACATGTTAGTGTTGGTCACTGTCAGTCTTGCTATTCTGGGGTAGACTGGTAAACAGACAACCAGTAAGCAGGTTGGCATTTGAGTTGCCTAATACCCGGCAGGTATGAGAGGAACGAGAGGGTTGCTTCATACACCATGACCTACTTATAAACTTATTACAGAGTTGTTATAAAATCTTATTTTCATAATGGCTGTCAGTTACATTTTGGCTAATTCCAGATACAAGGCAAACACTGATGTAAACTGCAGCATTATGGACAGTATAGTTGTCAGAATTTTTTTAACTCTTGCGAATCTGGTACATGCACAAGGAAATACATTAGCCCTCAGCCCTTCTGCTATTCATAATATAGGTCTGAAAACTGCAGAGATTCGCCGTTCAGAGCAGGCCTGTAACCCTTTGGGGCCCCTCTCTCTCTATCTGTCTTGCTCTTATTCTTTTCGATGAGCCAACCTTCATAAAACTTTTTTTTCTGCATTGAATGTATCCAGACTAACTGTAACTAACTGTAGATGTTTGTGCCTTCAAGGACTTTGTTTGGCAGCCTGTTGTGATACCTGATACAAAACAGATAAAATACATTTTTGTTTTAAACAAACTTCAGTCTGTGCACATATAATACTATTGACCTCATCATCTTTCTTTAGTGATAATACAAACATATGAAGAAACATTATTTACTTCTAAATGCTGTTTTTCATGCTTGAAGTTATTAAACAAATTTTCCTTATATGGAAAACACAAATGTTCATCTGCAAATAAACTGAGCTTTGAATATGTTGTTGGGAAAAGGACGTTTCTGTAATCTGTCTGTATGATGCCCACCCCCAGCCTGTGAAAATGGACACTGCTGGTGTATTTATAGAGCAGACTGAGCCACGAGCACTCTTTTTTAAGAGACTAACCGTTACTCACAGTCGTCATAACCGTATGATATTCGTTCTAGAAGCTACGTCGTCCTTCTGCGCTGTCTTTTCATACTAGAAACTCTTTTGAAAAGGACAACAGGTAGGCTTAAAACTACTGTAGGGTTTTGTAGCCTATTACTTCATTTAGAAATGTTTTATTTCAAACTAATGCCTATTTTTTGTTCAAAGATGACTCCTGTGTTCTGAGTGGACAAACAACAAAAGAGATACGCTGAACTCAAAGGAGCTGCTATGGAGAAGCCTGTTTTACAAACGCAGCCCTCTATGCTGCCCTTCTTTGACACGGCCCACGCTGTCAACTTGCTCCGCGGCATCCACGAGCTCCGTGCCGAGCGCAAGTTCTTCGACGTCACATTGTGCGCTGAGGGAAAAGAGTTCCACTGCCATCGAACCGTGCTAGCCGCCGCCAGCACCTACTTTCGCGCTATGTTTGCCGGTACGCTGCGAGAAAGCGTCATGGACCGTGTGGAACTACACGAGGTGTCGGCTGAACTGTTGGGGCTCCTGGTGGACTTTTGTTACACAGGCCGCATAACCGTCACTCACGATAATGTGGACCTTCTGCTCAAGACAGCGGACCTCTTCCAGTTTCCGTCGGTTAAAGAGGCGTGCTGCGTTTTCCTGGAGCAGAGACTCGATGTTTCCAACTGCTTGGAGATCCAGGACTTTGCGGAAGCTTACGCCTGCCGTGAGCTTGCCACAAGCGCTCGCCGTTTTGTCCTGAAGAACATCGTGGAGCTGGCGAAGAGCATGGATTTTGAAAGGTTGTCGTGGAAGCGACTGCTGGAGTTCGTGTCAGATGACGGACTCGGCGTGGATAAGGAAGAAACGGTGTACCAGATTGCCGTGCGGTGGGTCAAAGCCGACCTGAAGCACCGCTTGCATTACTGGCCCGAGCTGCTACAGCAGGTGCGGCTCCCGTTTGTTCGGCGTTTCTACCTTCTGGCCCACGTGGAGAGCGATCCGCTGGTCTACCTGTCACCGGCCTGCTTGAGGTTGGTCAGCGAAGCACGTAGCTTTCAGTCGTACGAATACGACCGCCACGATCGACCCAGTCATCGAACGCGCCCGCGTCCGTCCACCGGCCTGGCGGAGATTTTGGTGGTGGTGGGAGGATGCGATCAGGACTGTGATGAGCTTGTTACTGTGGATTGTTACAACCCTCAGACTGGACAGTGGAGATACTTAGCAGAATTCCCAGATCATCTTGGAGGTGGCTACAGCATTGCAGCTCTGGGCAACGATATATACGTAACAGGTTTGTACAATGACTTGACATTCATAGTGAGGTAATAAAAGAAAGCACTAATTCTCAAGAGCAGTTTCTTCTTTCCAGAGGACTGCTTATGACATGATAGCCAATATATAAATAAACCACTGTGTATTTGGTTATATGAGCACATGGTGATGGGACACAGTGTTCTGCCAGATGGGTGCAAGGTTATTACAGTTTACTAAAACATTGTTCTAGTTGAGAAAACATTGTACATCTCTTCAAGCTGCCTATATCAATATATAAAAAACTCTTGAAATCTGGAAAAAAGTGCCTTTTACTTTATACAGCTTCGATAACAATTATTTGTTTTATAAAATTATATTATGTTACAAAACATGTGTCAATTTCTCTTGTAAACATGCCTTTTTTTTGCAATAGGTGGCTCAGATGGATCGCGTCTCTACGATTGTGTTTGGCGATACAACTCCAGTGTGAATGAGTGGACAGAGGTATCCCCCATGCTGAAAGCCCGGGAATACCACAGCTCTTGTGTCCTGAAGGGTCAGCTCTACGTGGTTGCCACTGACAGCACAGAACGCTATGACCACACCCTCGACTGCTGGGAGGCTCTTCCACCCATGCTGCACCCTATGGATAACTGTTCTACCACGGCGTGCAGAGGGCGGCTTTACGCCATCGGCTCATTAACCGGAGAGGACACCATGGCCATTCAGTGCTACGATGCTGAAAGCAACCGCTGGTCACTGGTCAACAGTGGAGAGTTGCCTCCGTGGTCCTTTGCCCCCAAATCTGTGACTTTAAATGGCTTGATCTACTTTATAAGGTGAGAAAGACTGAAAATGCTTTTCAGTTATAAAGGAAAAGCAAACTTATGCAGTATGGATGCCACAAGGTTCTATAAGTATGACTAAATGATGACCTGATTACTACACATTAAACCAAGTTACAATGCAAATAAAAGTGAATTTTTCTGTTTCTCACGATAATTATGTTTCAGGGATGATTCGGCTGAGGTTGATATCTACAACCCACAGAAAAATGAATGGGACAAGATTAGTCCCATGACACAAGTATGTCATATATTCTTCTAACCCTCTTTACATGACAAATAGATAGAAATATGTAAAGATCACACTTGCAAAGGCTTTTAATATGCACACCACATAATCTCACCCTCCACAGGTTCATGTCGGGGGTAGCGTGGCAGCTCTCGGCGGTCGACTCTACGTGTCCGGCGGCTACGACAACACCTTCGAGCTGTCCGATGTGGTCGAGGTCTACGACCCCAGTTCTCGATCTTGGACCCCCGCCGGCCACCTCCCCCAGCCTACTTTCTGGCACGGAAGCGTTAGCATATTTCGACAGTTCATGCCCCTTGTTCCAAGTACCTTCGAACCCATCGACATGCCCGAGGCCAATGCTATCCACCTCCACAGACACCACCGTAACCAGGCACTTCACAACCAAAACAACAATGTCAATCAGAACCTCAACCAAGACATCAATCCAGTCCACTGAGAGCTTTTTAGAACGTGACTATGAAGGTTTCTCAGACTTTTGCAGAGGGCTTTGACGTGACATCGCTACTAGGTGTTTATTTGCACTTTATGACATTTTCACCTCAAGTGGGCAGCAAAGGAAAGCGGTAAATAGACAATCAATGTTTGCATTGCTTTACTCAGTAATCTAACGTTACTACAGCTTTAATTGTTGCATGCAACTCTAATGCTGGCTGTTTATATACCTTGAACAGAGACTTGAAGGAGGGCCTATGTTTGGCAAATTTTAAGCAATCCATATCTTGGAAAGTGTATGGACAGTTCCACTCGTGTAATTTCTTTTTTATTTGACCATATTATTCAGCATTGACATTTGTGTTTTTCAAAGTAAAATATGGCAACTTCAAGTATACATCCCTTATAATAATAACAAAGTAAATTAAATTTGCTCTTAGCAAGAAATATCATGCATTCCAAAAGGTTAATGTGAAAAACAGATGAATGTTTATATAAACAGACAAGAGTCTGTAATTAAATCAATATTTTGGAAAATCACAGTGTTCATGATGGTTTGACAGACAGACTTTGAGAAATGAACAACTAGGCTCTAGCATAATACAATAAGTATACTATATTATGTTTATGTCAGACAATCAATGATGCATGAAGTGGTCACATTTTTGTGATTTTGTGTCATACTCTCTTACGCTTTTGTATTTTGATAGTAAATTGCGTTTTTTACTCTAGTCGTTGTTTATTTTAAGGGATGGCATGATAACGTTTATAAAGAACAGCTTGTGTTTATTAAGCTGAAATAATGAAGATAACATGAAGAATATTTGATGTAAAATTGTATTAGGATGCTGTACTAATAACTGGAAATAGTAATTCAGTATCTCCTTATTCTTGAGTAAATGTGTGTATATCAAAATAACAGTACCTTACACTCTAAAGCGGTACTTGACATTTATTTTATTTTTCTTACAGAATGTTTCGTTGCCAAATCATTTGTACAACGCTGAATTGGCGTTTTGATTTGTGAAATAAAGTTTTTACGTGTGATTAACATAATAAATGGCAGGCAGCACTTTTACTTTGTCTTCACATTTATATTTGCAATAAGATTTTGGTTCAACTTATTTGAATTGAAGCCCAACATCTGTTAACATAAATATTTTTCACTTCTTTAATGAAAATAAATATCAAAAAAACATTTCTTATGGGTTTCCAAGTAAGAAGAAAGCTTTCTCACACTCAAATCCCAAACTTCACACTCCAACATAAACACATGCTCCTTAGACCTTCCCATCAGTCCCAGAGCTGGACAACTCAACAACCACACTCGATTGAAGGATGGGACATGCGTCGGTCACCAACAGTGTCTGTTCCATGACATCTGCCACAGTGAACCCACCTTGCTCAACTCCACCGTGAGTCGTGCCAGTCATGCTAAATCCAGTCTGCTCACCATCCACTGTCTCATCAGTCATTGAATAAGAGGCCTGGTCTCCTTCCATTTCTCCAACAGAGGCTGAGACCACCTGCTCCACCACAACAGCTTCTGTCTGGGTCACAAGGTTAACTAGATCCCCTGGCTCAACCTGACCATCTGTTTGGCTGGAAGGACTTGAAGAAGCAGCTGCATTCTCATCCTCCACCACCAGGTTGCGCAGACGTCTCTGTCTGGGGTTGTAGTTCTCCACGCGGGTGTGGACCTGGGAGTGTCGACGCAGATGTGCCTGTATGAGGGAGAATAACAGTACAACAAAAACATTAAGATCCAAGATGTGAGGAAGTGCAAAATGCAAACATGGTTCACAGCTGGAATTTTGTATTTACCTGTCTGGTGAACTTGTAACCACATTCTCTGCACTCGTAATTTCTCACGCCTTTGTGGCGTCTAACATGCACACGAAGCTGCTCAATGGCTGATGGGACATGAGATATTTCAGATTTTAAAGGGAAAGTTCACCCAATAATAAAAATGACTTCATTATTTTTTCACTCTTATGTCTTTCTAAATCTGTAGATGTTGATAACCAAACTACATTGATTCCACCGTATAACGACATTTCTTTAAAAAATCTTTTTAGAATAAAAATATATGCAGGTTTTAAATGACAATTGTTTTTTAGGTCACTCACCTTTAAATGATTTGCTGCATATGTTGCAGAAATGCGGTCGACCTTCTTGGTGTATGCTGGCTATGTGGCGTACGAGAGGGCCTTTCTCAGTAAAGCGCTGCTCACAGAACTCACAGCTAAACGGCCGCTCTCCGGTGTGTGTGCGGTGGTGCTTGTCCAGACTGGCTGATCACACAAATATCAATCGTTTGGTTTTAAGCTTTTAAAAAGAAACCTTTAATATGGTTGTAATGGGAGGAAAGTCCCAAGTGACCTTGTGTGCGAAACGTCTTTCCACAGAGGTGGCACTGGAAAGGCTTCTCTCCAGTGTGTGTCCGAAGGTGCATGTTGAGATTGGCTTTCTGAGTAAAAGCATGATTGCAAAACTCACACACAAAGGGACGCTCATTTCTGAAAAGAATACAGAACAAACGCACATTGTCAAGCACTGCTCAGCATGATCCTAAGTGCACACAAAATGAATGCAAAATGAATATCAACATCTGTTTTGCTTTGTTTACATCATGTATAGTCTGTTCACACAAGTAAAAAATAAGTCAACTATAAATGAATCATGTTTTAGTTCTTTGCATTTTAGGGTTACAACTACCTGTGAATGGCTTTGATGTGCATTTGCAGGCCGTTGCGGCTGGAGGCCCTGTGGCCACACTCCTCACACACAAACAGTTTCTCACCGCGATGTTTGGCTGCCTCATGCAGGCGCAACTCGGTGCGGGACAGAAAACCTTTGGTGCACAATGAACACTAGACGAGACACGACAGATGATCATTAACATATATTATTATGCAATATATTTATTATTATAGACTTTCTAAGATGTCGCTTAAGGTACTGCAGACCAAGTTGGCATTAAAACCACTTAATCACTTACTGAATGTGGTTTAGGAGCTCCGTGAACTTTAATCATGTGGGCTTTGAGGTACTTCTTCTGCATAAACTGCTCAGAGCATGACGTGCACTAATATTGGGGCAAAATCAACACAATTTGTAGTGACAGCCAGGACAATGATGGAAAGTGTAGTTGACAAAAGGTGGAAGAAGTACCTTATTGGGCATCTCTCCGGTGTGTGTGACTGTGTGGAGGCGAAGCTCTTGTCGCTTCTTAAATGTCATGGTACATTTGGAACATGAAAACACCTGGCACAAACAAACAAAAAACATTTGTAATAAGAGTTGTATCAGGGGGGTGAGATCTGTTTGGTTACTCACATTCTTCCAAATATCTTCCTTTGTGTTTTGCAGAACAAAGAAATGTATACAGGTTTGGAATGACAAGAGGGTAAGTAAATGATGACAGAATTTTCGTTGTTGGGTGAACTATCCCTTTAAGACTTGTAATTTGTAAATGGTCCCTTGATAACTTACCACCTCGGTTCTTTTTAGACAGTTCCTTGCTTCGTGTTCTAGCAAGTTTTCCTTCCTGTAGTAGCACTTTCCACATTTAGCACATTTAAATGGCTTCTCTCCTGTATGTCTCCTTTAAAACAGAAAAAGACAGACAACAGGACACATTGTTGGGAAATGGTCAGCTGAAGACAAAGTTGAATTCTCAGGGAACACAAAGTTGCTTTAAATAACATTGTCTACCAAATACATGCAATAATATACTGTTCAAATGTTTAGTTTGGTTACTTTATTTTCCTATGGATTAAAGAAAATGAATACATGTATGTCGATGTTTTATTAAGTGTTAATGCAAACAAGTACAGAACTGGTCCATTCTTCTTCTACCAAACAAAGAAACACACCTGTTGTGTACTTTTAAGTAGTACTTGCTGAGAAATGTTTTGTGGCATGTAGGACATTCGACAGAACCTTTCTTGGAGGCTTTTGCTGCGTCTTCGCCATTCTCTTTATTGGTATTTTTTCGTGTCCGCTTTCTCTGTGTAGTCTTTGGGGTTGGGCTAGGTGATTCATGAGGCACATACTCCTCATCAGTACCCTCATTGAGAACGTCCATACTGTCGTCTCTGTCATTGTCATCATCATTACCATCATCATCATCATCATCATTTTGATTTTCAGCAGATTCATCCACCTGCTTACAGTGAATTAATAGTAGTAACATTAGTCACATATACAATCATCACAAGGCGGAGTCTAGGAAATATTTTCTAGCCTATGTTTAAGATAAATGCATTCTTATGAACAAATTCAAAAATATGTTTAATTGTAGAATTGATGCATTGAATTTCATTGTCAGAACTATCCATACAATGACTCCACTGGGCTCAGTCTCATTCGAGTCGAAACGTTTGAGGTGATCTCCCTCAGTGGTAGCAGTGTCCTCTTCCTTGTTCTCTAAAGATGATGTTTGTCTCTTTACTGCTCCTCGTCTTGTGACAGCGAACATGAGGCTCTCCCCATGTAGTCGCCTGGGCCCTTTCACTCTCCTTCCAGAACGTGTAGTAGTACTAGACATCGAGGCAGGAAGATCTTCATCACTAGCTGTGACTTCTCCAGCTAAACTGCATATATCTGGTGTATCTTTCACTATCTGCCAAGGTCTAGACTTCTCTTCTATTGTTTGATCATGCTCAGAGTCTGCAGATGGCAGCGGAGAAAGTGGTTTGTCTTCATCTTCACTGGACACAGAAAGATGCAGTGGTTCTGTCAAACTCTGAAATGGTATCAGAGAGTCTGGCACTGATAGTCCACTAGCTGCATTTTGAACCTTTTCTACATTAGTATCATCCACGTGGAGTTCGCCAGTGTAAAAAAAATGTATCAGTAGCTCCAGCCCATCATCAGGGCATTCCATTGGGAGGCTGAACTGTACACATGGCGTTTCTGAACTGGGATCCAGGAACAGGTTACTGAAGCAGGCAAGAACACTGCGATGTGCAAGGTGCACCTTCCCACTCACTGTGCTTAGCATGGCATCACAAAACTGGCCAAGGCTCCGCTGCTGGTTGAGCAAGGACAGCACCCGCTGAGCATGAGAGATCTCTTGAGCTTGATTCTCCATCTACACAAGGGGACACCGATCTAATCAAAACAAAGAGTAAATAAATGTTGGTGTTAATTCTTTTTTTTCTCAGACAATATACTGTATACTTGCATTTAGTAAGAGACATGAGTGAATATTGCAATAACCTGCTTATTTTGGCCTAGTTCATTATTAAAAACCAAACACACTGAATATTTCTGCACATTTTCGTATATTATTTCATGTACGTTTTCCTGTACAATGCAATGGACTCATGAATACGTTTGTATTACCTAAACGTTAACCACGATGTCCGCATTTTAATGACGCTCCCTAAGCTACTAGCTGCACGATCAGGTGAGTATAACTTACATTTCTTGTAAATTAGACCGTTGCTTTCCCTGGAAGCAAATGCTGAAGCTTTACATATATATGTAATTTATTTCAATCACCAAGTAATACATTTTGTTCCATATAACCCTTAATTTAAGATAAACAACAAGAAGCCATGTTGAAACACAAACGGGAAGTGACGTTAAATATTGCGTTGTTGGCCAAGCAACTCATTGCGCTGGGATTATATTGCCAATTTTGAAGGTGTCGAATAGTTTATTCATGTAAACATGTTGAACAACACTTTAAGTGTTTAAATATAATTGTATTTTTAAAGCTGTTGTCCTATCGGTATATCTGTTAAATCCATATGTCAGTATAAAATCAAACTCTGTTCAAACTCCGGTAACTGTTTTTTTTCCTCCATCACATGGCACATTCTCTCATGGCACAACTGTAAGCGCTGTACGCAAGTCGTATCGTTAACATGTTGTATGTTTCGCCAACATCTCTACTCTGTTTATGCTTTCAATCGCATGCTTGCATCAGTCAAACACTGCTAATGCGGTCGTAAAGAAAGACCAATGCGGGAATATGACCAGCTTTATTTTGTCTAGTGAAGTGGAACCATAGCAGCATCGTGCAGTGTTATTTTAGTGCTCACATGGAGCTCCTGCCAATCTTGTAGAAATACAGTAATCAGCCATATTTACAGTATATTTTCATAAACGTGTTTCACGTTTCTGCTTCTGATCTATTCGCGTAGGAGCGTCAACAGCACGTCTTGTTCTCACTTTAAACGGGTAAGCTAACGGTATGGATCTAGTCATAAAAACAAAAAGTCCTTAATTTGTCAAATTATAGTGTATTTTAGTGTAACTTAGTTATTATACCAAAGCTGTAATGAGCTTTGATAATTTACACTTATCAACTAAAAAGTAGTCACCTGTATGGACACCTTTTTAATATTTAACTCAGAAGTTGGGTCTACTTGCTTTTGTTTCCCACCAGCCTCTTAAATGTTTTTTTTTAAATCTCTCACAATAGAAAAATGTTTAAAATGTCTAGAAGTAGTAAAAGCATTTTCTCAAAGTTTATAAACACCCTTTTTGGCACCAGGTGTGCAGACATTGACACTACTGTACTCTTTATTTACAGGTGCTGCACCCCTTTGGGTTTATGTTGTTTTATTATTGTCGGAGTCCATTTGATGACAATGAAAGTAAAGAAATTTTCTTCCCATGCCAAATATAAGCAGCAAAACACCGGTACACACCACGGACTGACTAACAGGCATAAAAAATGTAAGCTAAAGAAAACAAGCATCCTAAATGCATGTCCCAGGACTGCTAAGCTAGAGCAACACTTAACCAAAAAGGAGAAACCTCGATTAAAACGGTTAAAGAAGTTGTGTGCAAAGCCAGTGACTGTGAACCCAGAAAACAAGACCACATCTGAGGGTTTTACTCATGCACATACAAACGGAGACACAGAACTTGAGGGTAGCAGCAAATCCGAGGACTTTCAGGAATGGGATGCATATGCCAACAGTGTTCTTCAGAATGGCATGGAAAGTTTAACTTCACCGGACACAGACCAGGTGGAAAAAGATGGACTTCAGTACCATGCCCAGCTTGACCATACTCAAAACCGGACTGTTCTGGTCATGCAACAAGGCGAGGTTGGAAATTTTGTTAAACTTATGATTTAAAAATGATGATGTAGATTTTAATAAATAAAGGTTGTTTAGGTAGTTTAAGGCTGACTTTTATGTTTGATGTCTTCACAGACCCTGTGTTTCCGTGGGAAGTGCCTGCTCACTTGCCTTTATGGTCATGTAGAGGTGCTGGGCTTTACCATAGAAGAGGGACAACAACCTTACCAGCTTTATTCTCCTCCCTCACACTGTCCGCTTTCCATCACAGCCTTGGGAAACAACTCCACATCCAACAAGAACAAGAAAGAGGGGCGACTGGAAGCGAAAGCCATTGTTCGCAAATACCTCTACTTAGGTAATATTATACAAAGTAGTAGACCTCCTAAATGTCCCTTTAGGACCGTGTAGTTTATTTCTGTGAAATGTAAAAAGAGACATTTTCTAAAGAGTCAGAACACACTTATGATGCATTAAATGATACAGTACCTAATTTAAATGAAAATATTACCTTCAGAAGGTAAAAAAGTGAAAGATTTTTGGATGAACTCTCTGTAATATAGATTATACCTGCATTCATTAAGTTGCTTTTTGTTATGTTTTGTTAATGTTTGATTGTGGGGGTTTTTGTTCACTTTGATGTTCAGAGCCATGTAAAAGGCTTATCAATGAGGTGGACTCGAACTCATGTGTGATGCTTCTAGAACATCTGGACACGCCCCTCACCCGCTTTCTCACCAGCTTCAAAGAACTCAGAGAGATCTTTGGCATAAACTCGGTGAGTCTGGGACATTTTACATTTATTTAAAGGGACACTCCACCCAAAAATGAAACTTCTGTTATCATTTACTCACCCTAAGATTATTCCAAACCTGTATACATTTCTTTGTTCTGCTAAACACAAAGGAAAATATTTGGAAGTAACCAAACAGATCTCAAAGTATTTATTTTTCCTACTATGGTAGTAAATGGGAGGTGAGATCTGTTTGATTACTGACATTCTTCCAAATATCTTTCTTTGTGTTCAGCAGAACAAAAAAACTGTATACAGGTTTGGAACAACTTAAGGGTGGGTAAATGATGCCAGAGGTGGAGTGTCCCTTCAACAGACCAAAATGACTAGGTTTATTTGTAAAGACCGCTGTGGCTCTGGTGCTTTAAATATACAAGTAAAATTTAAGTGGTCCGCCACATACAGCAGCTCAAACATATGATGATTTATGGTGATATTTTGTGTGTCTTGCAGTTGGAACTGAGGTCTCAGGCTGCCATCCATAACCCGGCTCTGACCGCTGTGGGTGTGACGGCACTACGTCAACCTTGTGCACAAGGTCTCGTGATGTCACATAGCTATAAAGAGGCTCTAGACAGTTTACTCAGTGCTTGGGCAGGTACTACATGTTAATAGTTCTTCTATTTAAAGTATTTTTATGATCATTCATTCAGATTATAATCCGAATTTGTAAACTAACTGTCTGTTTGCAAACACACGTGCAGGAGAATTTGACCGCTGTCCAATAATTCTTGTGTGTGGGGCGAAAAACTGTGGAAAGTCCACCTTTAATCGGCACCTCATGAACAGCCTGCTAAACCAGTGAGTTCATCCAGTTCATTCGATCAGTTTGGCAATAAAAGGATGAATTGAGAATAATTTACCATTTTATATTATGATGTTGAGCCGATAGCAGCACATCAATTCTATAGAAAAAAGTTCTCATGTATAGTGATTTTGTTTGTTTTTCTCTCTCTTCTTTGCTTTGTTACATGTAATTGTTTATGTGCAGCACTGCAAGTGTTGAGTATCTGGAGTGTGACTTAGGCCAGACTGAGTTTACACCTGCTGGATGCCTCTCCTTAAACAAAGTCACAGAACCACTGCTGGGTATTTCTCTATTCTGTCACATAAAGAACATGCTTTCACATTAATACCGCATATTTGTATTCTACTCAACAAACAGAACTTTGTGTTTTTAAAATTTAAGAATGTTTATTAATATGGAAAATAATTGACACGTGATTACGGGATTTTTTAGGGCCTCCATTCACACACCCTCGGGATCCAGATCACATGGTGTACTATGGTCAGACAGAATGTCAGACTGACATTGATCGCTACCTGGAGTCCCTCAAATCTCTGTGGCGTCACTGCAGTGGAGAAAGTCCTGTTATTATTAACACTATGGGCTGGATCAAAGGTCAGTCATAAAAAGAAACCAATGGGAATACAGTGGGAAATAAATTTAATCACCCTCATGTAATTTCAAGTCTGTATGACTTTCTTTCTTCTGCAAAACACAAAAGAGGATATTTTGAAGAATGTTGGAAAAAATCTTTGGTCCGCACTGACTTGCATTGGTTTTGTGTCCATTCAATTGAAGAGAATGGGGACCAACGGTTTTTCAAATCTTTTTCAAAATCTTCAAAATATCTTCTTTTGTGTTTCGCAGGTTTAAAATGACAAGAGGGTGAGTAAATGATAGCAGGATTGTCATTTTGGGGTGAACCATCCTTTTAAATTAAAGAAATGAAAATGTTTGCTATTTTAATATTATGGCTGTTAATAAATTAAAAATGATTCATTTATATGGCAATAAATTCATCACATTTAAGTTTTTTGGGGGAAAAAATGATGCTCACTATATATTTTATGTCCAAACTCTGTCCTTCCGTCTCTCTTTCTCACAGGCCAGGGCCTTCAAATTCTGATAGACCTCATTCGTCTTTTTTCCGTCACGCATGTTGTGCAGCTGACTTGCAAAGACATGCCACATTGTCATCTTTTTACACCAGACTTCCTCAAAATCACCCACGGCTGGCAGACGCACCCTCCAACACCATCCACCCTGACAGAAGCGCCAGCGAATAACCACATCATTCGATCTCACGTGTTTCTCAACATAATCTCGGAATTCGAAGGCGCAGGGACATCTGGAGAAATGTAAGCTGCCGGCTGCACCTTTTGATCTTACAAGTACTTGTGATCTGTTGACAGCTAATATAAAGTAATTCTGTCTAGAGTCTTTAATATCAGTGGATTCATTTTAACAGTGTGTAAAACTTTAATAAGCAAGAAAATTCATTTTGCGTTCTTCACAGGCGATTTCAGCGCAGCAATGAGCTGCGAGACCTGGCTCTGCTCGGCTACTTCAGTAAGATGCAGTCCCCTGAGCCAGGCCTCATGCGCCCGCTTCACTGTTTCATACCCTACCAGGTAAACACAGCTGTTTAGTATTTTTCTGAAAACCTCTGTTTGATGTGAACATGTGCTCTGTTCCTGCAGGTCCCACACTCTTCGGTGGCTATAGGGGTGGTACACTGTGAGGTTTCACCCAATCACATTCTCTATGCGGTCAATGCCAGCCTAGTGGGATTGTGCTGTCTGAGTGAAAAGGTTACAGGCAGTGGAGGTCCTGTTGTGCTTTCCCAAACTCCCATCTGTCAGTGTGTGGGCCTAGGTGGGTACCAACGTGATTTGGGGTGGGACTAGTGGCTTGGATAAAAATTGGAAAGTCGTGAATATTCATCAAGAAAAAGATGTAAATGTTGACTTGTTGATTTTAAGGTGTTATTAGAGGGGTGGACATGGCTCGTGGTCTGTACTTCCTGGTTACACCTGTTTCTCCCTCTGTACTGAAGCATGTGAACTGTCTTCTGGTGGGACAGATCACAATACCAATAGAACTGCTTACCATGCAGGTGTGAATCAACTGTATTGTAGTCTTTTTTATGATGTAACTAGCTACTGTAATAGTGTTAAAACTCTTTTCTCCTTTTCCAGCATGGAGTTGAAGGTGAATTGCCGTACGTCACCTCAGACTACAGCTTCGAAATTATGGGAGCGGGAAAAATTCACATTCACAAAGGACTATTAAGACGTTGTTTTATAAAGTAAAATTGTTAAGCTCCATATAAACTCTACTTTCTGTGAATGACATTTGTATGCTTGTGTTGTTTTATATCCTAAATACTAATGTAATTTTTTCCTTGCATGTACAAATCGACACAACGTAGTCTATGGGGAGAGAGTGTATGAAGGCGTTGGTTATCAGTTTCTTGTTGAATGGTTCCCTGTTTAAACTCTGCTTCACGTTTATTTGCTGTTTTGTTACAGTTCGGTTTTCTGCAAGTCACATTGCAAAACCAAGATAATGCAAAATGAAAAATATTAAATTCATTTCTGACAGTTGTGTCCCCTTCGTGTGCATTGGCCATAAATGGTTTGCTTGAGGTTTTAAAATGAAATATTGAGGAGATAAATGCTATTTACCTCACCAGGTGTCCTAACCTCTATGTGATTTATTCACATCATCATGTAGTCTGTAATTCTTTAACCAGTATTTGTTTTTGTCCTGTTTTACTTTTAATTGTCTACTATTAAAATAACAAAACAATTATTTCTGCTGCAGTTTTAAGTTGCTTATTTAGAAAAGCTTTCCTGTAGCTCAGTAGTTGAGAATGGTGCTAGCAACGCCAAGGTCAGGGGGTTCGATCCCATGGATTGCACATACTCCGAAACAAATGTATAGTATAACGTAATGTAAGTCGCTTTGGATAAAAGCGTCTGCCAAATGCATAAATGCAAATGTAAAAGCAACGTTCCCCATATTCAGTCTAGAAATATCAACTCATTTTGCATTTCTTTCCAGGCCTTTAAAAAAATACATTTTACAAAGTCCGAAAAGTTTCTCTTGTAAAGTGTTTAATTGAAACGAATGAAATTGCATAAGACAAAATTATAATAACTGTAGCATCCAGCAGGTGACACTACTGACATGCGCAAACTAACATTTAGCCTTTCATACCCACAATTTTCTTTACAACTAACTATTTATAAACAAGTGCGCGTTAACATTTCCTCGTCTGGATCAACTGGTTTAGTTTAATCTGCCGTCAATGCGATCTTACTTTGTAAACACCAGCCTGGCCATTAACTAGTGATCTCGTTGCTCACGTGATGTCAACAAGGAAGAGAATCTGCGCGCAAGGAAGAAGGCGTGTCTAGCTGCGCAGACTGGCTATGACATACCAGTATCGCGAGAGCGAGTCAAAAAGCTAACAAAGCCATCGCTCTCGCGGTACTACAATCTCAGTTGGCGATCATTCTGCGTAGCGGCGCATGAAGTCGAACACGCCTTGAGTTTCGAGTCGGTAGATAGAAGCTACTTCTCATTTGTGTTGTGAATTTCTATTTTATTTCTATCTTTAGACGGGATAGTTTAATGTCGGAATGGACCAAAGGCAAAGAGAGATTCTTCGGCGGCACAGGAGTAGTCTAGTCACGGCGTTAGATACGGTAGATATCTGCGATGGGCTTCTGTCAAAGGGAGTATTCACCCAAGACATGGTCGATGAAATACAGGTAACTTATTGTTGATGGCTGCCTTGTTTCTCATGAGAAAAGAGGAACAAGATTTTGAAGTTGGCTGTTGTGCAGTAAACGATTGTGTATGTGTTTTGTGTATGTGATTCCCAAACTGTTGAAGCGTGTTAAAGAGAGCTCCGGGACTTGTCACTCCCAAAAATAATACACGCAAGATGACTTAAAACAAACTACTGTGTTGAGGGGTTAAACATGAATTATTTCGTTTCCACATGTAAGGTCTGTAAATGTGAAATATTCTGTTAACAGACCAAGGAAACCAGACGTGATCGAGCCAGGGCACTGTTGATAGACTTGGAAACTAGAGGAAGTAGGGCTTTCCAGTCTTTCCTGGAGTGTCTGCGCGAAACTCGCTATCATGATCTCGCAGAGCTCCTGGACAGTGGAGAACATGGTGCTCATCACATTCGTCCCACACCTGTACAGACTTCAGTGATTCCTCTGCCAGTCCGTAAGTGTGCTTTTAAATAAAAAACACAGAATATAGCCTCAGGAAGCACAAATATAGTTCACCAGAATATAAAACCCAAACGCTGTACGCATTAACCCAAGATCCTTTGAGTTGCCATAAACCTAGTTTTACATTTATAGTCTTTGGTAGTTTTGTCTGATTGTATGATTTGTCACTGAAAAACCAGACAGACCTGTTCTAACTCCTCCGAGGGTAGTACCACTGAGACCAGAAACCCTGCCTGTGCCCAAGCCTATTAGTCCACGTACGTCCACTTTTAATTCTCCTTGAAAATATTCTAAAGATGAAAAATGTATATTCTTATTTGGTTAGCTATGCATGCATAGACAACCTAAATTTAGTTTTTTTTTAATTCCACAGCTTCTGAAACAAATGAGGACTACCAGAAACCAAGCAGAAAAAGACGTGATAGTATACAGGTGACTGTTCAAATTCTCTTGAAATGAAAACTCATTACATCACATTTTTGTAATGTAAGTGAAACAATGTTTTATCTTGACTATGTTCCAGCGGAGTGACATGTAAGTAGGTGTTTATGATTTCCTTTGCTCCAGTTTTCAGGTCTTGTTAGAACCCACAACCTGAGTGTTTGCACAGAGTTTGCACCATTGCACCATTGTCAGCCTACAATCCTTTCTGTTCTACCATCCTGTCTCTGTTTCTGCAGACGTACAAGATGGATGCCAAGCCATGTGGTATCTGCTTGATTATAAACAATGTGGAGTTTGAGTCAGGCTCTGATCTGAATTACCGGAAAGGATCCAACATAGATTGTGACAAGATGGAGAGAAGATTTAAAGCTCTCAACTTTGAGGTTGATGTAAAAAGGAACTTGAAATGCAGAGTAAGCCCACTATTTCCTCATACAGTATTCTTACTGTAAACACAAATGCATGAGAAATTACTTTTATACCAATATTAAACTTCAGTTACTAATTCAATAAATCTATTTAAAGACATTAAACATTTCTCTCCTGTGTACAGCACATAAGACATGCGATGTCCTCTTTATCAAAGAAGGATCATTCCCAATACGACTGCTGTGTAGTGATAATTCTTTCTCATGGCACTGAGGTAAATCTAGCACTATATACTTTTAAAAGAATGTATTTGATTGTTTCACTTACTTTGTATTCATGAAGACTATTAGCTTAATAAAGAAGAACATTCTTGTGTTTTGAAACATGACCAATTTTATTTGCTTCCTTATTTTGTATTGCTGTTTCATGCTATTATATTTACACACTGTTTCCGTTATGAAATTCTCATGCTTTACTTTTATGGTGTTCATGATTTTTATATGTTTAATGTTTAGGCAAACCACAATTGTTTCCCTGGAGCGATCCATGGTGTGGATGGAAAAGCCGTCCCAGTTCAGATAATCGCAAACTACCTCAATGGTCACAACTGTCCTTCCTTACAGGGCAAGCCCAAACTTTTCTTTATCCAGGCATGTGGAGGAGGTAGGCATCTCAGAGCACTTTAGCACTTAAATGTTAAAAGAATAATTTGTCAAAACTAACATTTCTGTCAGTGTTGTTTCAAAGCTGTATGAGTTTGTGGATCATCAAATATTTTTAATCTGTCAGCTGCTCTTTTTTATACAATGAATGTAAAGCTTTTCATTTTCTTTCAAATGTATATTGCCAAGATCCAAAAAGAACAAATACACTCTATAGAAGTAGTCCATTTAATTCAGGTGCCATATTCCGGTCATCTAAAATAAATATAATAGCTTCCTGTAAGGAACATACTTCGGTTCCTCAGTTAGGTCCATTTTGTGGAAAATCTTCCTCTTTTGCAATAGCTATCAAATTTCATTAATACGTTCAAACATGGCAACAAGACATGTTGCTCCACATTTGACATCCATAATGCACATCTGAAAATCTTTCTTCACACTTCCAGATGAGAAGGACATTGGTTTCGAAGTTTCTCCAGATGAGATGCAGCCCTCTATGGGTAGAGCGAATGACGAGATGGATGCTATTCCCATGTCTTCCAGCAGTGATTCTCTCAGCACACCCGATGAACTTGATGCTCGGGCCACTTTGCCGACCCCCAGTGACATGCTGGTGTCCTACTCGACCTTTCCAGGTTTGTCTTGTCCAAAACAATCAGCTGGATGAATTCTAATATGGACAGTTCGAACATTTTTGAAGGCACCTGCTATTTTCAGTACAATAGATGTAGGTGACCCTTATGCTAATGCATTTGCAGGCTACGTCTCGTGGAGGGACCCAAAGGCCGGCTCCTGGTATGTAGAGAATCTCGATCATGTGCTTGAGCAGAACGCAGACACTGATGATCTGGTGACCATGCTGATGATGGTGAGCCTTCCTATATTTTCCACTTTGTGAAAAAATGTGCGCAAAAATGTCAAAATCTCTGAATTGTTGTCTCAAATTGTTTTGTACAGGTAAATGATGCCGTCTCCCAAATCTCTGCCAAGGGCTTGTATAAACAAATGCCTGGATCTTTCAACTTCCTCCGAAAGCTTCTCTACTTCCGGACGTCATGATCCCTTGAAGATCTGAACTGTGTCTGTGTGATGTCACTAAACACTGCCACAGTGTTTCTGCAAAAATCATAAACTAAATCATGTCATTGTTACATTTAGCCGGGGTGTTTGTTTTTGCGATCGGAAGTTCATACATGCATACAGTGTCAGACAGACAGATAATAATAATCTTATTAATAATATAAATGGCTTTGGTTGTTGCAGCACTTGTGTGCACTCGTGGAAGTATGTTTTCAACACTCTGCAAGAAAGTACAAAAGACTTTTAATACACTTGTGGTTAATCTGTGGCATTGGAAACAGTGGTTAACTGTCACACCATCTTCTCAGAAAATTCCAGATTGCATACAGTACTGGTTGTACGTTAAAACCAGTCATTACGTGATATACATTTGTTACCGTTTTCTACAGTAATCAATAAAAGTAATGAATGTTTTTATATGTTTGGCTAACATAAATTATAGTTTATCATTTTGACTAGTTTTATTCGATAGGGACATTTGATTCTAACACATAGCACGCATTTTTGTAGGACCGTATGGGTGTTCATAATAATTTCCTGTATCATTTTCGTCTTTGAGTTTGTTTGGTGCAACAGCTCCTTTTTCTATTAGAGGAACTTCAGTGCACTTTATAGTCACATAAGATGACAGTCAAAGCTTTTTCTGATATTTCTGATCACACAGTTGCCTTTGTTGGCTTGTGTGCATATAGTTTGTAGAAGCTGCTCTTGCATTGTGACAGATTGCATCGCTTACATGTTGATGTCAGTTCTTTCAGATATCTAAATATTTGAATATAACATGTTTTTACCCTACCCCAGATTGACTCTGTTAGGTTATTGAAAAACCTGCTGAAGAACAGTCATTGCATGTGTGTGTGAGTGAGTGAGAAAACCAGTACGGGGGAGGAGGGGCCAATAAGGTGAAGTTTAACTCAGCATTCAGTTCTGTCAGCTCACACTCGCTGAGTGAAAGGAGAAGCATCTTCTTCTCTGTGTGGCTGTGTTTATGTGTAACTGTGTGCAGGGGACAGAAAAGCTGTGCCTTGGTGATCAGATTTAAAAGGATATGTCAGGGAGCTCAATGTGAACATCAGGACGCAAAAGTGAGGTAAGACCTTGTGGTTACTTACAAAGCAAATTGTACGATTTTAGTGTCATTATATTTGACAAAATGTAGTTGACAAATAAGCATATAATTTGGGAAAATGAATCAATTACAGGCGGATTACATTTTTAAATGTTATGAACTTAATGAAATAATAATAATTTTGACAGAATAATGTTAGACACCTGAGCCAGACAGTTTTTGCGTATAATACAAGATAGTACAGACAGTTTAAATGCAGTGCCTGAGAAACATGCACATGAAACCTAAATAATATATTTTAGATTTAGGCATATAAAGATATTTATGGTGAGCAACATTTGGTAAATGCTACTTTCATTAGAGCTAAAGGGGAAGTTGTTTGTGTAAAGAGTGACAGGAGGAGAAAAAGAGTCAGTGGGGGAGTGGCCAGTTTATGGTGAGAATGTATTGCTTGTGTCTGATTTGCTCTTCACCCCTCTTAGCACAGGAAGTTTGCTATCTTCCTTTTTGTGAAATCCCAGAGCTGAAACGTCTTTACAGAAACTTTAACAAGTACACTAGATATGACAGTAGCTGGTGTCCGCTGTCATGCTGTATAATGCAGTAAATATTACATTGCACAGAATGTAATAATGTATATTTTTCTTTTTAGTTTGACTTATATTTCTAAAATACTTTTCAGATGTACTGTATTGTTATAATACAATTTCCTAAGATTCATGTCTCACTATGTATGGTATTGTATTGTACACAATGCCTTTATTTCTACTATTACACTCTTAAAAATAAAGATGCTTCAAAAGATTCTTTGATGCCATAGAAGAACCTTTTGGTTCTATAAAGAACCTTAACATCTGAAGAACCTTTTTGTTTCACAAAAGGTTCTTTGTGATAAAAAAGGTTCTTCAGATTATAAAAAAGTAAGAAAGAGATGGTTCTTTAAAGAACCTTAGGCTGAATGGTTCTTTGTGGAACCAAAAAGGTTCTTCTATGGCATCGCTGTGAAGAACCTTTTAAGCACCTTTATTTTTAAGAGTGTAGACTGAAGTTGTGTAAGCAAGGCATTTGCAAAGTTCAGATAAATGTATAGACTTACAGGCGGACAACTCAAGTAAGTCTTTGCAGTAGAAATCCAAACTTTGATTTTTGATGGAATTTGTCTTTAAGCATTAAAAGTCAATGTACATCCCCGTTTCTAAGGGTTATTAGATGTATAATCTAAACAACGCGTAAAATTGATTGTTTCCATGAAAGTTGTCAATAAAAAGCATATGAATAACTAAGCTTTAATTCATTATTTCCCATAGGCTTTTCTGTAGTTCAGTGGTTAGAGCATGGCGCTAGCAACGCCAAGGTCATGGGTTCAATCCCAGGGATTGCGCATGCTCAGAAACTAATGTATAATGCAATGCAAGTCGGTTTGGATAAATGCGTCTGCCAAATGCATAAATGTAAATGTAAGTAGATATACGGTATTTATCATTAATTCTATGGCATCTGTTTGAAGCAGAATTTCATCTAGTTGGAGTTACAATGTCTTCCCATGTTAAACTATGGAGGGACAGAGTGGGGACAGCAGACTATGACACACAGATTAAAGGTAATCACATTTTAGCAAAGAATTTCAAAGGAAAGATAAAATTGAACTGAAAGCAGTATCTGCTGTAATTCAATTTCTAATGCTGTTTCTAAACATTAGCAATTTATTTTTTTATCGCCAAAAAGAACATGTTTAATACATTTATCATTATTTGGTGTTTGATGCTGATATAAACAAAAGAGACCGCTCTCTTTCTTTACATTAGAGGTGCGATTGCAGCTGGCTGAGCAGTTGAGATATTTGACAGTCAGGTGGAGCAGAAGAGTCAGATGTTACAGGACCTGACAGATTACCTGCGCAGGCGAGGCGAGATTGAGGGGGAGTATGCACGCTCGCTTGACAAACTGTCTGAAAGATTCTCATCCAGAACCAGAAAGTGAGGATATACTGAGAAAAAGCACTATTAATGGACTATTCTTGTCCTTCATATTATTCAATTGTATGGTGTTCATGTTTTTGTTACTTAGCCAATATTCACAGGTCTACAGCATTATTTGTTTTCTAAATGAATACAGCCATAAAATTGTGTAAAAAGAATACTTATTTATTTAAAATACTTAAAATAATTATTTTTCATTATTTATTCACCCTCATGTCATTCCAAACCTGTATGACCTGTATTGGCCCCCCTTTGACTTTTCTCAAAATATCTTTTTTGTGTGTGTCATATATATATATATACAGCCGCACAGACCACTCCAACCTTTTGTTTCAAACCAGAATTTCTAGATGTATTCCAGTCCAGTGTCTGTTGAATTTCGACAAAGCCCGACAGCATGATGACACATGAAAACTATGATAAAAATCGAGGTCATCACATAAAAAAAATATATTTTTAAACTTTTGCATGTACTAAATACATTTACAAATATTACTGTTGTATTGCTTGAAAGTGAATATGAACTTTTATTTGCAGTATTTGAGGTGTGAAAAATACAGAGCATCTTTTATTTTGACCTGTTTCTCCAGGTCGCATTTTCTGTAAATATATGCAAATAGAAACAATATTTTTATTTGAAATTTGGTAAAAATATTGTTAGTAGTTCACAGAATGAAACAAGATCGATAATTTTACCTAACATCGCCCTATAAATATTAAATGTAGAAAAACTGAATGATGCTTTGAAACGGTCTCTTTCAGGTTTTAAACGACATGAGGGTGAATAATTTTATTTTGGTGAACTTTTGGTGAATATATAGTAGTTATGGACAAAAACATAAGAACACTTGGTACATTAATATGTTACAAAATATTAATACGCATTTTCTGAAGAAAGCAGGCTCGGAATATGCGATGTTTTTATAAACACTCTTTTGTCTTCTGGCCCTCTCAGGAAGGAGCCGAGCCATCAGTCAGTGGTTAACTGCTGGCAGGTGTTATTGACACAAACACGTCAGGAGAGCAAAGAGCACAGCATACTGAGTGACAGCTACAGCAACACTCTTCCCCAGCAGCTTTCACACTGTATTGAGCATGCCCAACGCCTGGCCAGACGAGTACACACACCCATCATCTCTCTCTCTGTCTCTCTCTGTTCCTCTTCATTTACCATTCATTTCATTGAATGAATTACATTTCCCTAAATACACACCTAAACCTTTTTGGAGTTTCATGTTTTAAATAACAAAATAATATTTATTAAGCCATTTCAAATATAAGCTGTAATGATTTCCCACTGTAAGGCCAGTTTTGTCTCCATGTCGAACCTGTACACCCACATCGGCAGATATGCAGATAACGGATCATTTTCACACAATACTTTTACACTCGGAGCAGCACACATGCCCACATTCACCTATCTTGTGGCAGGTTTCTTTCCACTGATGTTTGTTTGCGGACAGTGGCTAGATGTAAATATTTACAAACACCTGCCACAACCTAAAGTTCACAGTACTTGTGCTTTAAAATAACTCCGAAATCTTTCCACAAATCAAAATTTCATTTTCCCAGAGCAGGGACATTTGCACCCAGCTACAGGATGGACTTTTGAAGGTTACCGCAGAACTACAGACGGTACGTTCCCTTTCCATTCAAAAGTTTAAACAATTGATGTGGATTGCAGAATTGTGGATTGTAACTTTTGTTGAAAATCAGGCCTTGAAGACGTATTACCAGTACTACACAGAATTCCTGTCAGCAGAAGGTAAACTGAAGGAAGCCACCAAGCTGGAGGAGAAACAGAAACAAAGTGCTTCTAAAAAGGTGGAAAGATTAATAGAGAAGGTATATCTTCCCTTCAAATACCAAACTGTTGTCATTTAACTTTAAGTTGACTGATTATAGCAGATTTGATTCCTCTGGTGTTTACTGCAGAGTATCACAAAAACCCAACATATAGTTTTTTCTGTAGTCATGCACATGGGCAGCATTCTCCTCCTGTGCATTGTGAAGTGCAAGTGTGCTCTGCATATGACTCTCACTTCCTAGATTATCACGTCTGATTATTGTGGTTACCTCTTGTGTTTGTAGGGGCAACTGTATGTTTCAGTTGTTCCAGTAACGTCTGCGGTAACGTTGAACCTATTTTGTGTGCGCAGAGGCAGTGTAAAGTTGAAGAAATTCAACTGAAATGCATGAAAGCACGCAACGACTACCTCCTAAACCTGGCTGCAGCTAACGCGTGCATGAACAAATACTACGTTCATGATCTCTCCACTCTTATAGACGTGAGTCCTTAAATGCCCTCATAAGACAGCATAAACAAAAGGATTTTCATACTAATTTGACCTCTCTCCTTGCATGCTCACTCAGTGCGGTGATCTGGGTTACCATCAGTCCATATCGAAGGTGTTACAGTTTTACCTGAGCAGTCGACAGGGGATGCAGCAGAACGTGAGCTTGGGTTGGCAGCAGCTGAACATGACTGTCTTAGAACTGAGCCAGAACCAGGACAGAGACACGGTCATTCAGGCCAACAGCTCCTCCTTTTGCCTGCCCCTCCGCTTTCAGTATCAGCCTTATGATGGCGACCAGGTGCTTTGTGTTTTTGAAATATTTCTAAATAGTTATTTATTATTATTTACCTTTATTTAACCAGGAAAGGTAAAACTCTTTTTTTAGAGCTTTATGTATTATACAATTTTATATATGGGTCAATGACGTATAGCGACCACTTATCATGTGGCGCGAACGAACAATAATATAAATAAAATATTTTATTTTTGTGGCTGAAATATGAATCTCTGATCTAGTATGCTTAAGTGAATGGTATTTTTAAAACATTTATATCAGTTGTATTTTCAGGAAAAATACGTTTGTTCATTTAAGAAGACTAAATTATAGAACAAAAATATGAGATGATCACTGACCAATACAAAGAAATGCCAATACTTTGTTTCTAAACACTTTAAATGCTAAAGATCTGTTAAAAAAATGTTCATAGAAATGAATTAATTGTAAGATAAATCATGGTTGCACAACATTACATTTTTGAAGGCCATGGCCAATAAAAAAACAAAAATCACTTCATTAAAAATTGTATCTACATTTATGTGTACACCACATTCTTAATGATTGAATATAGAAATAGATATTATTATTTATTTGTATTTTACAATTGGCGTGTCGAAACTCCTTATACGTCATTGACCCACATACAAGTTATGTATTTTCTATACCATAAAAGTAATATTTCTTAAATGCAAGAGAGGCATGTTTCCAAACTCTTCTTCTCTGAAAGAAAGAATATTATAGATATTTAATCTATACTATACTGTGTTAATATAAAGGAATGTTCCATATGGATTTTCCCCCCTATTAATTGTTTTAATTTCCTTATTAACGAAAATGTCAGTAAAATGTACAGAATATTACTAGTACATTATTGTATATATGAATACAAACAGGCATCTTTACCCTTAAGATTGTTGAACATCTGTTGTGTTTCAGGTGTGTGAGGTGTCCGCCACAAGTGAGATGAGGAGTGAGCTGGTGACTCGCTTTCAGCAGCTACAGTCCAGACTATCTTCTGTCACTACGGAGGTTGAGGAGGTACACGCACAAACAGAATAAATGAAGTATATTTGGTGTCTCTTTATAAATGTTTCTCATCTAAACAAAATCCACTACAGTCTGGCAAACTACTCCAGTCAGCTCAATTGTCCATGCTTGGTGGTATTGTTGAGGACACCTTCGGATCCACCCCTGACGTCCCCAGCAGCCCATCACATGAGGGGAGCAGTGACATCTCAGTCTGTAAATCCCATCAAATGAAACGTAGAACCAGCCTTCCGGACACTGAGAGTTTATACTTTGCGGTAATCATGAAAAGAATGTTACTATTATGACTATTTATGATATTAATATGTTGGGTTTTTTCTAGTTGTTTTTCATTATATATTGCAGAAAGTGAAGGAGCACCTTTGTAACAGCTCTTTAATATCAAAGCTGGAAGCCAAACATGACCTGCTTAAAGCTGCCATTCAGAGAGGTGAAATAAGTTAAGTTAATATAATGCTAAGACTATTTGACATGAAAAAGCGAATCATTTGCCCTTGGTTTTTTTTCTCAGCTGAAAGTCTTGATGTAAATCAGCCCAGGTAAGTAAAAGTGATGGTTTAAGTTTATTATACAATATTCTATTTGGTCCACACCTTGCATTAGAACGGAGAAAGTATTTAAATATTTCTGTTATTTTTTTTTTTTTTTAAGAACATGTTCCAGAAGATCTGTGCGACATAGAAAGAGTCAACTCAGTGCCCATGTCGGACAAAAGCTCTTCAGTGGGGATCTACTATCATACATTCAAGTAAACTCTTATTCAAGGCATGTTCTGATTCATTGAAAAACAAAGTTTCTCTGACTCACTCACTCACTCACTTCCTCCCTATCAGGCATCAGAACAGCCCATTCCTACAGTTGTGGAGAGTTGCATTCGATTCATTAACCTCAACGGTAGGTGACACACTAAACTGACTTATTCATCCATTCTTTTTGCGTCATTCACTGATTTTCTAACCCCGTTGTCCTTTTATCCATGGTAAGGTTTACATCACGAGGGGTTATTTCGAGTTCCTGGCTCTCAGATTGTGGTGAATCAGCTAAAGGAGGCGTTTGAGAAGGGTACGTGTATTTGCTGTGACAGTGATCATATTCTCCTCCCTCACTTTTAGTTTTAGTAACAGTCTGTGAATGGTTTGATTCATCTGTAGGTGATGACCCCCTCGCTGAAGGGAGGTGTGATATGGACTCCGTGGCCGGGGTGCTGAAACTTTATTTTAGAGGACTAGAGAAAGCCCTCTTTCCTGAGGACAGTTACGAGCAGCTGATGGAATGTGGGCGTAAGACCATTTTACCAGCCTTATGTGTGTGTGTGTATTGCATGCTTGGTCGAGCACATTTCCTGCGTTGACATGTTTGAAACAGGAAGCTGGGGTGGTACATATTGAAGGGTCTTTAGTTAGTCAGTAGACTTTTATATCACAATCTGGCCAAATCATGATTTACTAAATGCTGTTGCAAGTTGGTTAAAGGTGGTATTGGACAAAGGGTTTTCCATCCATCTGCATACAAGAAGAATCAATATTTTGGCCTAGTAGTTTAAATGCAAAAATAATTTTATCAACATTTGGGGGTATGCTTTCATACGGAGGTGGCTAAAAGTGATTTCCAGCAGGGCATGTAGATAGAAATAGGTCATTCAAAAGTAATAAAAAGATAACGCTTCATTATGTAAGGTCTTTATATACATCTGAAGACATATTATATTGCATTTCTGTTAATAGATTCTCCTAAATATCACACACAGCACTCTAACATATCTAATATACAAAATATACAAAATGTTTCATGCTTGCATGAAACAAAGCAAAAATTTACTACAATTTTATCAGTTCTTCTTTAGTGTTTACCCCAATGTTCAACTATGCAACATGAATGCAAAGTTTTCAATACATATTTGAATAAGACACAAAGACATCAAAGTTGAACATCACTTTTGGTCAGGCCTGTTTATAGCCGTACATCTGAAAGAAATGGACTATTTTTTCACTTTCGATTTTAATGGGGTCTTCAACTTCTGTTCCTATTCAGAAAAAGATGACGAAACAAGAAAAGCATCACAGCTTAAGTGCATCATCTCCACATATCCATCTCCGCTCATCATTGTCATGAGATATATCTTTGCGTTTCTTCACCAGTAAGTATCACGTCATCATTTTTTCCTGTTCTGACTGTCAAAAAGTCCTCACATGTGTTTGCCTTGTGTGTGTGCAGTGTCTCCCAGTACAGCGATGAGAACATGATGCAGCCATATAACCTGGCGGTTTGCTTTGGCCCCAGTCTTGTGAGGGGGCCGGACAACGGAGACGCAGCTGAACTGCAGCGTATCAACACCCTGGTCAGGTGCATCATCACCCAGCACGAGAGCATCTTCCCCAGCAAGAATGAATTACCAGGGCCAGTGTATGAAAAGTGCATGACAATGGAGGAAGAAGACTGGTAAGGATTATGAACACACGTAAGGTTATTTAGGAATTATTTAGGATAGGAATTTAGCATGTTTGTCTTCAGTGAGACGGTAACAGAGGAAGGAGATGGTGAACCAGACCAATCTCAAATTAAAGAGACAAAAGATGGTAAGTTTGATTCGCATACTTTTCAGCATTTAGATTCAACAAACATAAAAATCATTATGATCTGTATTGTCCCTGTTTCTGATGTGCAGAGCTGCTGGGATTGGCTTTATTTGACTACACAGGCCGTTCCCCATCCGAGCTGTCTTTTAAACAAGGCGACCGTCTCATTCTGCACATCCAAGCCTCTTCCGACTGGTGGAGAGGGGAACTGAACGGGACAAAGGGTCTAATTCCAAATAGATACATTAGTGTGCCACCAAGGTAGGTTTTGAACTATTAAAAGATTTGAAATGAATGAAAACCGAGTCCTAACAGTCCTCAATGTGTCTTCAGCGTGAATGGAGGACAAGATCAAAAAGAGAATGATGCTGTGAAATCCAGCTGTGATAGACACCAGAAGGAAGAGCAGCCGAGAGTAGAGCAAAGCACACGGTAGGCCTCACAGTCAAGAGTTATCTAACCACATGTGGGTTAGTATTGTAATATGTTTACCATGTCACTTGTATACATATATATACAGTATATGGTATAAAACCGCAGGAAGTGAAACAAGTATGATCTATACACTCAGTGTGAACTTTGGGTGAAGTAAAAACTCAAGTCTTACGTCATCATGACGATGAATCAACAGCTCTGTATCTATTCATGTTTTAGGCTTAAGGTTTCTAATGACAAATCTGTGGTTGGTGCTAGCCATGTCACTTCTGCAAAGGTTTCATTACAAATACCCACAGGACAATACATGAGGCCGGGAAGTTCTCCAGGAGCTCTACGGAAACCTTTAGAGTGTGTAATATAGAGTTTGTTTTTATTCATGAAATTGTTAACACTATAGAAAAATAATGTGTACCCTTGGGAATTATTTACAGTATGAAATAATGATGAAATGAGGTGCTCTTTTAAAATTTCTAAAGAAGTGTTTGTTCTGTGTCAACCTCACAGGCCTCAAATGAGGCGTTCCACGGTAGAGGGAAGTGCTGGAGAGGAGACCTCAATAGAAGTAGATAAGGTCTGGAAGTTCCTCATTTACACTTATAAACAGTGGTTAATATCAACATTTTTACAGCAGATATGTGCAGATTCTTCACAATATTTGTATTTTGACGTCTCCATTCACAAGGTGCAGATTTGGAGTACATCTTTAAAAATCTAAGCCTAAAATCCAAGCCTTAATCCAAATCCTGGTTATAACTCTAATAAATTGTTGCTAACCTTATTATTTGGAATTGCTTAATCACATCTTGACTTTCATATCTTGCAGGACGTATGCAAGATGATGCACTCTGTGTTCCAAGAGCTCATTTCCCGACAATCTTCCTAGGACTGAAACAGGTGGTCTGGGATAAAAAGGTTTATTTTCTGGTCCAATATAAAGAAGCATGGACTTCCTGAGAATTGTTTCCTGTAATTTTGTGTAATTATTCAGATTGTGGTCATCGCTTGCTGTGTATTTGTTTGTTGTTCTGATGTAAATATTTCATGTATTTAGTGATTGTAGTATTGTCTATTAAACACATGAGGGCAGTCTCCTCACAAGTGACTCTGTGAAGTGTTTTAAACAATTTCTCCTTGTCAAAGTGACAGTTATTGGTCATCAACCGTAAACAATCTATAAAGACAATTTTTGCCATGTTTTGGCTATGACTAGAACACCACATGCGGTTAATACACTCTTTCTCTACATGGTTTTTATAACATTATCTCTGAAATGTAAGTAATGCGTCTGAAACACTGGTGCATTTTCATGATGTCATTTATTGCCTGAGTTTAGATTTCAGGTTACAAGGTACAAAATGAATTGCTTCAGCTTTCTGTGAATATCATTGTTTATTATCCTCTCAGCTCTCTTACTCTATAAGAGCCCCAATACAGAACAGCTTTTTCTTTTTGCGTGTGGTATACCTGCTTTCCATACATAGAGTCTATGCATGTAACAATTACAATAGTCTGCATTCAAGTTTTCAGTCTCTAAAGTTTACAGTTATTTCCTGTTCAACATTTCCTGCAGTTTCATCTTCTTATTTTGACAAACTCTGTCTTGAAGCATGTGCTGGAATGCTAATGACATTTCATAAAGTCTTTCTTCCCAAATACATTTTGGACCTTCATGTACAAAATGTATTTGCACAGCTTTTGGGGAAAACACACACCATAGGTAGTCACTGAGGATCAAAGCATCCATTCCAAGTGCATAACTCATAGAGGACAAGTCATAAGACATGGCTTCCGGACCGTTGTAAAACTTTTAAACTCTTGTTGTCACTTCATGTTATCATTTGATTTTATAAGTTTCATAATCCAAAAGTTATATTTGATCTTAAATCTTCATGGATGGGTTTACTCATAGCATGTTCATTTCCATAAACCCATGATTCAATAAAGGCAATGGCAATGAATTAGGGAATGACCTTGGGCGCAACACACACACCAGCATTCAATTCCATTGGCAGGAACCGTCTGTATTCTTACTAAACCACAACTATTACCAACTTTGCACCAATGTGCCCAACAAAGCCTGGGAGTGAAAAGATTGAGTTTATTTAGAGTAAAGATTTAGTTTCAGAGAACAAAGAGAGGTTTTTCCTGCAGACATACAGTATGAATGTATATTATTTATTTTGACATTTAAACAGTTCACACTAGCTTAATGGAGGTCTTCATTCATTTCCTGTTCTCGGAGGAAACCGACTTAACAGGATTTAAGAGATAATCCAAGTTTCAGAGAAACATAAGGAGACCACATGTATGGTGCATGAGCCTGTATTTACTGTACCTATAATGCACGCAGACAGACTTCAGAGAATTTTTGTTGGGTTTTTTGCAAGTGAGCACATAATGTTCTTTTCCTCTCATGCAAGATTGTTTACTTGTTTGTTTATATCTTTCTGTGAAACATTTCCATTAATCACATTTTTATGCCATATAACAACAGGAAATACATTGCAAAGGGGAAATTTAACCAAGATAAATCAGTTTAAAAATACTTCCAAGATACTTATGCATTTTGTTGTCTTATGTGGTTCCAATTGCTTCTATTGTTGACCTCATTTGTAAGTCTCTTTGGATAAAAGTGTCTGCTAAATAAATAAATGTAAATGTTGGATCTTTATAATTTTCATATTATATTTGATATTTTTCTTTATATATTTTCGATATGTTTTTCATCAAACTTTCTACTTGTACTGGAAGTGCTAGCTGTCTGGCTCTTAAACAAGTCTTCTTGGTAACCCTAAATCGTGTCTTGGATTCTAATTTCATATTTAACCACTCTTGGGAAAAATAACAATGCTGCTTAACTTTCTCCATTTTCTTACCATACAAATGTCAAATGTTTTGTATCCATTTTCCAAAAAACATTTGGAAGATACAAACCATTGTCACTGGGGTGGTATCTTTTAATGGGACCGAATTTACCAAGAAACAAATGTGTACCGTTGCAGTTTGTATCTTAAGAACATGGCATAAGTAAATACATTACTTGTAAAATATTTTCTTTAAAGAGTATTATTTTTAAAATGCATAACATTGCATTTTGTAAAACTTAAAACTTATCCATGATACAGTATTTGCACTAATGCAATGCTGTAGTCTATAGGAACACTAACATGAACCTTTCTTTAGTACTTTTGACATCTCTGTACTTGGCTTTTGCATGAAACTTGATCTTACGTTGGGAAAATTGCATTGTTCACATCAAAACCTGCTGTTGTCACTTTAACAGCATTAAATCGGTCATTGTGCTTATCTCAAGCTCTCATGAACGTGCAAAGTCAGACTTTATTATAGCATAATTTAGTTATGAAATATAATTTATAGTTTGATTTATCACTGTTTGACATTTCTTACTAAGAATCTGGAGAATCTCCAACACTGGTCTCTTTTACTTCTGTATTATGACCATATTTCACTTTAATATTTTATTGCCTCCTCTTTATTAATAATTGGGAACTGTTTAGTCTTTTTAGGGACCACTGTTGACAGACAGAGCCACTACTCATTCAGTCATTATGGCAAACAAACTGTGTAGACTTAAAGGGATAGTTCACCCAAAAATAAAAATATATTTGGAAGAATACGTATAACCGTTCTTAGACCCCCATTGCCTACCATAGTAGAAAAAATACTTTATACATTTTTACAAAATGAGATGTTTTGAAGAATGTAGTACAGCAAAAAGTTCTGGGGTACTTTTGACTGCATTGTAATTTTTCCTACTGTGGGTCCAGGAACTGTTTGGTTATAAGCAAATATCTCATTTTATACAGGGTTGTAAACAACTAGAGTGAGTAATTCATGGCAGAATTTTCATTTTTGGGTGAACTATCCCAAAACAAAAAAATCATCGTATTCTACTCATGTTGTGTAGGCAGGAAGACTTCTGTCTCTTTGAATTGGGCGATAACTTGCTTTTTGGACCTGCTATCATTCAAGTAAAAGAACACATTTGCAGTTGTGTGTAATGAAACAAATGACATATGACAGCAAAAACACTAGAGCTCTCTGAGATGCATATACATGCTAAATAAGCTAGAAGGTGTTAAAAGTAATACAGCAGATATAACAACTAGTTGTCTGTGTGTGCTGCTCTGTGGTGTGAAATGAAGCAGGTCAACAAGGAAATGCATTTATTGGAACACATGTACACAAGAATAATTGACGACAGTGCAATACAATACAGTATTGTGTTGCTATGCAAACAATCATGCGTATTACAATAATATATCAAATATACAGTACTTACATTTTTAATCACTGTTATGATTCACAAACCACTTGCAAGTACATTTGAATGAGTATGCATAATGTTAAAGGGATAAAAATGTAAGTTCTGACATCATTCTTTTTACTCTTATGTTGTCAAAACCTGTATACGCCTCTGTGGAGGAAGATATTTTGAGAAATAGTTTAGTAGTTTTGTGTCCATACAATGGAAGTCAAAGGGGTCCAATGTTGTTTATGTTCTTTAAAATATCTTCTTTCTGCATACAGGTTTGGAATGACATGAGGGTGAGTAACTGATGAAAGAATTTCATTTTAAACTGAACTACCCCTTCAATATGGACTTTCATAATTTATCCTTTTTTTCCCTAGATTGTTAATCTTTTGCAAACATAACAAAGAGGGGCTTATCACAGTTATTGTACCCTTGATGTGAGAACAATTCATTTAAATTGCTCCTTAAAAACTTTACAAGAACTATTTACAAAGTAAACAAAATCTGCACAACATTAATATCAATATCTATATATATATATATATATATATATATATAACTCTCATTCTGTCTGACGTTTTATGGCATTTTAAAGTGTTACCCTTCTATACACTATCAGAAGAGATCTGCTTACTGTATTACTGGCGTTCAGTGAACTGTAACCTAATATTATTTTAGTTCATTTCCTCTGTATTTGCCATCTTCCCATATTCTTTATGACTTCCCATTATGCTGTCTTTATGAAAGCTATGAATGTGTAAGTGCTCTATAAATAACTTAACTGTTGGTGTGGAATTGAAAGTTTTGGTGTTTTGCAACTTCGTGGTGATGCAGTGAATAAGAGTTATTCTCCCACAGTTTACTTGTCGGGTTTGTGGACCTGTGCCTTGTTTAGTCCAATACGGAAAGTATTACTCTAACTTTTAAGTTCTGGATTTTGAAATAAGCATCTTTACATTCTTTTGTGCTTATTTGATTTTTTTAATCATTTCTATGATGCTTGTTTTTATTATTCATATATTTCGGCCTGTGTTTAGAAGTGTCCCCATGCAGTTTCCACGCATACATCACATAACTCTTCCTCAGTCCTTGCCATGAAAAGAAGACATATGACAGAAGAGCTGATTAATGGATGAATCAACTGGCTCTGGGGGTTAAAGCCTTGATCCGTCCCTCCTTCAGAGTTAAGACTCTTGTTTTCATCCACAATGCTGGACAATTGATAAAACACATTGTTAATAAATCATTTCATTTGTCTTTGGAAGTTGCAGAACTCAAAAGCTCTTTTTCCTGTATGGAAACAATTCATATTCAACAGTCCAGCTGGCCTGTTTTGTCATCTTTTAAAAAAAAGTTTTGTCATGTGATGCTTTGGACCTGCCTTGTCATTAATCTGACATAGATAATGTTTCTTATGCGCTCTGAATGGATTGTGTGAATCCTGCACATTGCTTAAAATCCTTATAAAATCTCATGGTGTGCCTAGATGTCATTAAATCTTCTGTATCTCCCAGCATGGGGCAGATAAACCTGCAGCTATAAATCTCCTATTGACTTTCAGGAGGCGCAGGGCTTGGTTATATGTGTAGGGGTCAGAACTGGTTGTCCTTGGTGGTGGAGGTGTTGATGTCACTGGAGTGGTCGTGCAGAGAGCTCCTGTGGGGCTTCGGCCGACAGCACAGCAGTGCTCGAAGTTCACGAGACACGCTGCTGGAAAAGGCTGTGTAGATCCACGGGTTAGTGCAGGAGTTCAGACTGGCAAGTAACATGAGGATGGTGAAAGCCACACCTGAGAATGATGGCAGAAAGTTATTTAAATGAGAAACAAAAAATAATATTTAATATTATGATTGGATTTTAAAAGTCATTACCGCTGTCTGTAAAATTATCGCCAAGTTTGGACATTTTAAAAAAGTTAGCCCTATCTTGTTTTTTATTGTTATTTTATGTTTGTATGTTCGTTTATTAATGTACAGCACTTGACTTGATTTCCTGCCATTATTCCTTAAAATCATTTCATTTTCTTAGTGTTGACTTCATTTTACGTTTAAACTTTATTCATGTTAATTTTAGTTTTAATTGTAATGTTTTCATTTTTTTAATCCAATGTTCCTTGGTAGAAAAAATTGCAAGACTTAATTATGAAACATATTTTTATATCATCTTTAAAATACTAAATAAAATCATAAAAAAATATGCCAAATAATAATACTGAAATAATTTGGTATAATACATGACCATTAAATGAATATGAAATCAATCTTACATAACTTGATTACAAATAAATCAGCATATTTTGTTTGACTTTTTGTTTGAGGCTGACAACATTTTCTAAAGGATGAGCGCACCTCTGATTCATTTCTTGAAAAATACACAATTGAAAAAAATTTAGGCCCTATATTTCTACATTCATGCAAAATTCCATTGACATGTAACTGCTCCGTGCAAATATGTTTCTCATTTTCGTGTGTAAAACAGTGTAAACAGCTGAAACAAATGAGAATGATCTGGATCAGGAACACATATGGTAGGCTACTCTATGTGTGGACATTAGCAGCTGTGAGGAGTCTGTGGTGATGAGATACAAACATCTGGTTAGTGATGGAAGAGCAGCATGGGAACTGGGTTATTTATTAGTGTTAAGACATGGGCTTTAATATACATGATGTGGAGGAGAACGAGAGCGAAGGAGAGCTGGAAGGCATTTGTGAGACATTTCCTGTAGTAGGAAATGCCAGCTTGACTCCACATGGATAGCCTACGCATTTTTGGGCTCATCATTATCGACAAGATCAATGTCACAATTGTATCATGATGCATATATATCTAAAGAACCAGTTTCTTACCTTGGTTGGGTGGGTTGGGATCCCAGGCTGCCCAGAGCTGCACAATGAAGAAGGGGGACCAGCATATGGTATAGACCAGCACAATGACCAGAGTCATCCTCACTGTTTTGGACATAGCTTTAGACACACCTGTCAAAGGTGGAGGGAGGCGGCAAGGAGGAAAAGAGGACTTTGAAGAATTGTTGAAATCCTCTCTGGTGTTGTTGTTTCTTTGGAGAATAGTGTGATCATGCGAGGTTTGACAGCAATCACTGTGATGTTCAGAAGATGAGACCTTGCCGTGACTGGAGCTATAACTGTGAGACTGTGAAGTCACATCCTTGCATGATTTTTTACAGCAGTCTGGTGAATCCTTAGATTTGTAGGTGTTAGAATGAGAGGAGTCACTGTTGTTGTTTGCTTTTTGAAGATCGTCTCTTGTTTCTCCACCCCTGCCGGCCCGCGTTCTGACCGTGCTGGCCTGCTTCTTGAGGATGGGAAGGTGAAAGAGCACCATGCTCTTCTTCATATCTGCAGAAACCACACGCTCTGATTTCAGGTAGATGTTGTCATGGATCTCTTTGAATATCCGTACCTAGTACAAAAATCACACATGTATATTAGAATATTTTCATTTATTTTTATAGTGGAGATTTTTATTGTTGAGACTGATTGACTTCCTGCGAACTGTTGGGAGCTGCTGGAAAGAAACATCTGCGCATGAGAGAATTTCTCTCCTAAAATAGAAGTATCCTGACCAAAATGCCTCAACTGGGTCAGCTTAAAGTGATAGTTTACCCAAAAATCATCCTTCACTAATCCTCTTGTCATTTCAAACGCGACTTACTTTCTTCCGCAAAACACCAAAAAATATTTTGAAGAATGTTGATAACTGAACAGCAGTGGCACCCATTCACTTCTATTGTATGGACACAAAACCAATGCAAGTCAATGGAGGCCAGTTACCAACATTCTTCAAAATATCTCTATCTTTTGTGTTCTTCAGATCCCTTGAAATGACAAGGGTGTGTAACTGATGACAGAATTTTCATTTTTGGGTGAACTATCCCTTTAAAATAAGCAATATGATGCACGGCAGAGGATTCAACACACTTTTAAATATTCACTCCAGTGGAAAAACTGATTTTTCCCCCTTCATGTTTATTATGATGAGTATATTACATTATGAGTTGATGTAAAAATATATGTTGACACAACTTCATTCATCACATCATTTTTACAGTGTGGAACTTATCGAGATGGCCCTTAATACGAAGACAAAAGAGAAGGAATTCATATAGGGAATATTAAAGTTAAGAAATGATGATGGAAGGGGCAGTTACTGTGTGGAGGAATAACTCTTGGATACCACTGCGTTCCTGGCAGCTGTTTAAAATAATGAAGAGGTTTCTGTAGTCGTAAACAGGATGATTTAATATAGCTGTTTTGGTTTTGAAAACAAAAAGAGAACTTGTGGCCAACTCTGGCCGCTTGCCATCGCAACTATCATATCCCTTTACATGTGGCACTACAGTGAAAGCAGTTATCACTACATAAAACCTACAATTTTATTGAATGATTTCAGTCTTGAAAATTAAGATTAACTTCAAGGTTCAAACTCGTAAAAAATTTAAGCAAATGCAGTAATGATACACAAAACAACAAGTCAATAAAGTTAACATTAAACATACAACTACTGTAGACATGACTGATGGGCAGAATCTGTTTCACTGATATCTAAGTCAACTAAATGACATGGAAGTGAAAAGAAGCTTAAAGAATCACAGATGGAATGAACAGAAACTAGCAGTACCTGGCATATGGTGATAATAAAGGTAGGAAGCACAAACACAGCTACAGTCATCCAGGTGACATAAGCCTTCAGACCCCAGGACTCTGCAAAGTGCCCCCAGCATTCAAACACACCTGGAGCGACCTCTGACCTTGAGAAAATAAATATCTGTGGGGACAACAGCAGACGATAGGGAACACAGGTTAACACAGATTAAAGAGGACAAAGTACATTATTAACCTCTATGTCTATCCATATTGTACAGTACGAATAAGATGTTGAAAAGATTTACAGTAAATATTTGAGTACTTTTTAAACCGATAGTTCACCCAAAATCGATATAACGTGTGTGCTATAATAAGTAAAAATCAGATTTGGTACGAACAACCTCAGTACCTGTGGCACACCAAAAACAAAAGCTAGCCCCCAAGCCACCACAATGGGTGTGTTCCATCGTGAAACAGCCCCTCCTCTGTATGCCTGCAGGGGGCAGCAGATGGCATTATGGCGGTCCACCGTCATCGCAACAATCATGAAAGAGGATGCAAACATTCCCACAATCTGCAGATATTTCACAGAGCGACACAGCACATCAGGACCCTGAAATCTCTCTGTGATATCCCATAAAAGCTGAGGCAGCACCTGCAAAACATCACAGTGTACTGCTGTTGATAAAGATTACATCTAGCACGAATGATTGAACGTGGTGAAGGTTCACTCCAAGCTTACCTGAAAAAATGCCACCACGAGGTCTGCAAGGCACAGATTGACCATAAAAAGGTGCATGGGTGCATTGTATTTGCGTCTCCTCAGCAGAACCCACAATACAAAGCTGTTTCCTAGTGTTGTGAGAGCAAAAACGAAACCCAGAACTGCGATCTCTGCTCGGGCTAGAGCCATGTCCCGCACTCTGGGGAGACCAGGGGAATGAGTTGGGTTGATGGAGTTGTTTTGGGATAGCAACCAGAAGTACGATCCACCTCTGAAAGTGCTGTTGAGTCCAGGATGCTCTGATAGTGAGTAGAAGGTGAAATTGGTCCATTCAGCAGTTGCATGGACTGATCCATCCCATCCTGCCTCTCCCGGAATGGTATCCATACCTGCAGAGAATACTGTGGCTTAGCACAAGTTGCAAGGTTTGTAAACCAGTGGTTCTCAATTGGTTGTGTAAAAATGGTTAAATAAATTTGTTAGATTTAAATGGATAGTTCGCCCAAAAATGAAAATTCTGTCATCATTTATTCACCCTTATGTCATTTCTAACCTGTATGACTTTTTCCTTTTGCAGAACACAAAAGAGGATATTTTAAAAAATGTTGATAACCGAACAACTTGCACTGGTTTCGTATACGTATATATTTGCCAGGGTAAGTCAATGATGACAGACTTTTTGGGTGAAATATCCCATTAAGTCTTTTTCTTCTTATTCCTGATACAAATCTTTCTTTCTTGTTTCCTTTTCCATATTTCCTCAACTATACTAGACTCCCACAATCCCGCTATTTAAGTTATGTTCACTCCCCATTACTCTAAGCCCTTACTTTATGTTCTCGCTCTGTTTTTCTTAGATCATTACATCATCTTGTTTCTATTGCTTCCATCCTCTCTTATTAACTGCTCTTTAATCTCAATATAATGTGGTTTATTTTCTTGACCCTGCGAATAAATAATACAAACAAAACTATCAGTTTCACAACTGAGACTGGCAGTGTGAGAAAAAGAGGTAGCCTGAGACTTTGGCTTAGTTAAATAAACAGGAGAGGAGGACGTGCGGTACAGGACACTCAAGTATGTACAGTACAGTGAATTGTGTTACGCTGCCCTTCAGAAACTACATTTTGTTTATTATTTTGCCCTCTGGGAAATGTCAATTACATACCACATCATTTACAACATGTACATCACTTTGGTACAGTGTATTGCTTTCTTGAGCATCTTTTGTAAGAGCTGTGTAAGTGTCCCTAAATGTCCTGTGTGAAAAGCAGGATCCCAATATCATATGTCTGTTGTAATTGCCAAAAATACATTGTATGGGTCAAAATTATAGATTTTTCTTTTATGCCAAAAATCATTAGGATATTAATTTAAGATCATATTCTATGAAGATATTAATTTAAATATATATATTTTTTATTTTTGTGAGTGGATGCAGCAAAATCGCTAACAAAAATGGCCGGAAACACGCTTACAAACTTCACTCGATGCTGCTGCTCTTTGAGAATTACCAAGTTTGTCCTATCCTAACAAACCATTTATCAACTTTCACCATTCATCGTCACCAGACTTTTGAACTCCATTTCCCACAATTCTTTGCACCTCACCAGTCACCTTGATTGCACCTGTTCCTCATCATCAGCACTGGACTTTTGTTATCTTTTGTTGGTACCGTTTTACCCCTGTGTGGATTAGTTACCTGTGTTTTTTAATCCAAGTGGATTATACCTGTGTTTTTTTCCCTAAGTGGATTATAACTCTGTTTTCTCCAAATGGATTACCTGTGGTCATTAAAACCCTGAGTTTGTGAATTTCTTGTCCTGCGTCTTGTGTAAAGTGTGACACAAATAGCCACTGTTCAGATGGGCACAAATGCAAAATGCAGAATATGCAAGAAAAGCAAACACTGTGAAGTACTTTTTAACTAATCTGGGACATACATTACTTGTGTAATTATTTGTGTACATTTAGTTATTGTTTTTTGTCATGGGACTTTTAGAAAAATGTTATGTAAAAGAGTGCAGTTCTACACAAAAATACATTTGTCTTTTTAATGATAAACAGATTTCAGATAAACACACAGCCACGGAAAAATTATGAGACTACTCTTGTTTTGCCTTTTGAATTTCTGCATGTATTGTGTCCAGTCCAGTGTCTGTTCAATTTCAACAGAAACAAACCTCAGTAATGACAAAGTCTGTTAACAGACATGAATGAACTTGAGATCTGCGAACATTGCATCATTCGTCCTGTCTCAATTTTCTGCAAATAAATGCAAATAAAAACCAATATTTTAATTTAGAGCTTGGAAAGTGTTGTCTTGTTCTCAAAGATAAAACAAAAATTATAATTTTACCTGTCAAACACTATAAATAGTAATTTCAGAAAAACAGAAACTTCGGAGTGGTCTCTTTTTTTTGTCCACGGCTGTATTTTACAAAATATGATAAACATATGTAATCATATGCACTCAACTCTTTGAGGTAAAAGTAATACAATTTCAGATTTCAATATCAATATTTGTGCATTATTTATGACATGGACATGCAGTAACTTACACAGCACAAATAAATATTAACTGAAACAATATCTATCATCCAACATTTTACTCCATATACATTTGTCATTCAGCAAATTTAAACCTTTGATTGTGAAACTCCTATGCTGCTGATAATGTTTTTTTATGTATTTTGCTGTGCGGCTTGCAGGTCCAGTCATAAATAACACGGTTGTTCCTGTCACACGGGTCTTTAAGGTCATCCCCTGAAGCATCTGATGCATGAGCTGTTCAGTTTACCCTTGCTTTGTCATTTTCTACCTTCTTTGAAGCCGTCCCTTTGTGGACGATCCACTAATATGGTGCTGCACAAATGTTGACCTGGGCTAAATATAACTGATGATACAGAGAAAGTACTCTGCTTTGTAAACTGCTTGTGTACAGTACTGAATACTTCAAAGTGTTTTAAAGATGTATATGGTTCATTTACTAAACAATTTAGATGTGTTTTGTTTTCAAAGGCTGAGTACTGAGTATATTGTTTTTGTTAAGTAGGTAAGCTATATATTCAGTTTTACTGTGCGCATTTGTGTAAATGTGCAGTTATTCATGCACATGTGAGTAGTAATGATGAATCTTTATCATTCTTACCTCTGTCAGTGCATGACTCTCACTGTAAAATCAGTTCCCCATTTACTGTGTTTGCCTAAAAATAAACCAAATAAACTTATAAACAAAATAACGTTTGTTTATGTCAACATTAGTTATATTACCAAAATTCAATATGACTTTTATACAGTTATTACAGAATTATTTTTACTGAATTCCCTGAAAATGTCTTCTTTCTGAGAGTGAAACAATCATTTACATAATAATTCCTTTTTACACCGTTTTACGCAGTCAAAACATTGAAACAACTATATTTTAAATATATTTTTATGTAATTTTCTACACTTTTTTTACATTTTTTGTGTAGTTAGTAAAAAATGTACAATGCTAAAAAAAATAGTAATAGAGTCTAAATTAAAAATAGAAACAAGTTTTATGTTATTATATTTTGGATAGGTTTTGCCTTGTAGATTAAAAAAGTAAATAAATAAAAACTTACTCTGATGTTTTTGCAAACCAGATAATAATCCAAGTGAATTCTGAGGAGCTTCATTCAGTTCTCCACTTCTTTGTTGCTCAATTGACAAACCGGCATCGAGTTATTTCATCACCCTACAGTATGCGAGTGTGTAAAGCTGTAGATTTCATCCAAGTCCATGTATGCAAAATTCAGAGCTTAACTTACTTCTTGAAGACCCGCTGCAGCAGAAGCATGCCATGTATTCCAAGAAATGTCCTACCATTCCTGAGAGTCTGTGTATCTGAACATTAATTTCCCACATTACATAAGAACCAGCTTGCTAAAAGAGCTGAGCCTTGAGTCTGAAACATATTTCTTACATTTACTCTCTCTCTCTCTCTCTCTCTCTCTCTCTCTCTCTCTCTCTCTCTCTCTCTCTCTCTCTCTCTCTCTCTCTCTCTCTCTCTCTCTCTCTCTCTCTCTCTCTCTCTCTCTCTCTCCTGATCCCTCTTCCCATTGCTCAGGTCTCTTGTGTTATAAAATGGGGGAGGAGCTAGAGAATGATGGAGAGTGTTCCAACGGCATACATCCATAGGCACTTTTAAATCCTTAGTTTGTTTTAAAATGTGGCGTGGTGACACTGTTTAGAGTGGGAGATCAGTTTCAATATTTGCTTAAAGATTCACTTTAACCTGCACTGGGTGTGACTCCATTTCTGGCAATTGTTTTAGTCGGCGAGATAAAGCTGTCTGTTTGACCGTCACACAATACACCATGTGTTTTCATATGTGCCGATTGTAAAACATTGCTCTGCTTTCACCTACAAATGTTTTGTTACATACAATGTGTTTCATATTAATCCATAAAGACAACCTTTGAGTTGTTTACATTTTTATTAATGCATTTGCTTTAACCCAATGCAGCTTAAATTTCAATCACAATATTTCATAGTTCATGTATTGCCTGAGAATCAAAAACATGATGTTGGCATTGCAACTACTGGAAGAGCTAAATAAGCCAAGCTCTTCTGAACGATCGGTCATAAAATAACTTCAAAGTTTAATGTTAGGGCACCATCGGCGAAGACATAAAGTATAAAAATGAACTATTTTGTATTTTAACAGCAGAATTTTGGCTTTGCAGAAGATAGCTTATTAAGAATGACAACAGATTACATTCCCAAAGTGGTCAGGAATAGTTCAAATTGTGCAAATATAAATCATCAGGAAATTCATTGTACGGATCACTTCCAGAACCTCACAGTGGCAGCTGTTCCACTTCTCAGAGACCTCATATGTGTTTCAATAAAGATTTCCAGACTTTTCTCCTTGACCAGGAGTTAAAGTGGCAGCTGTTTCCATCTGAGAGAGGACATTTGGCTGTGCATGTGTCCATATGTCATCAGAACTTCCCCCTAACAGAAGTGCTGAAAGACCCAAAACATACCCAATTCATTACGACGCCAGGCACAACGTTTTACAGGTTTCTGCCAAAAATGACTACAGCCGGCTTAATACTGAATCCATACCATCATAAGCAAGATAAAATATCTACTGTACATCACCAAAATCATTATTAGAATTAAATAGATTATCAATGATAATATTAATCTGTGGATTTTGTGGTTGAGGTTTTTGTGTGGAGGCTCTGGAGGCTTTACAAGAGAAATGCAAGGAAGTGGCACAAAACTGACAAGCAGTGAGGTCTCATCGAAAAGTCATGGGATAATGTTTCATTTAAATGATTTTCTCCTGGGATGTCATTGTTGAGATGACAAGCACGCAGCATCAAACAAGTTTAGACTAAGGACAGACTATTGACTGCTCTTAGCAACATTGTTTGTATTTTAAAAAAGCAATGTTTATGTTGCAAACTACATAATTTTTAGAAATATTTGATTCTCATTGTGGATCGTGTTCATCTTTTGGATTCTTTTATCTTTGGCTACCAACATATTGTTTTACCATTTTTAAACCAGATCCCTGGTGTTTTCCCACAAAGCTTCCTTTGTCTATTAAAGACAAACCTGTTTGATATTTTTGTAGGATACATAAACACAAAAAAATAAAAAGAAACACTCAATTTGAAGTAATCTGTCTTGGGGCTGAGAAAAAGTTAAAGAAAAAGAAAACAGAACAAGTCTACGGACCAATGCAAGTAAACCGATCCAAGGTTTAAGGAAAAGTTCGAAATGAAAATTCTGTCATTATTTACTCCCCAATGTTGTCTCAAGCCGTATGCTGTCATTTTTTCTGTGGAACACAAAATTAGACATTTTCCAAGAATCGTGACCCAACTTTTGCCATACAAGTACTTCTCAAGCATGTCTGTCAAGCTTTAAAAAAAATACTATATAAAATAGTCAATTTTTATTGTGTTTGTTATATTCTTATCTGCCTTATCTTTCAAGTATAAAAGCTTACTATGGAACAAACCGAAATTTCATCAATTATTATTCTTTGAAATGATATGTATAAATGCTACACAATGCTATTGCTATAAGAAATGACAGTATTACTGGCAGCAGTTTTCCAGTAACTTACTGTAGATTTATCTCATTTATTGGCAACAGTTTGTTCAAAGATAAATGAACATTAAACAAAACCACGTTTTTATCTTTACAGGTAACAGGTCTTTATCATTACAGAAAAACTATAAAATAATAGCCTCATGCAAGCATTTCTGGGAACCAAGAAAAAAAACAGAAAAGGTTGATGAGGAGTTTTGGTTCGCATGAGGCTGCTATTTTATAGTTTTTTTCTGTAAAGATAAAGACTTATTCATGTTTAATGTTCATTTATCTTTGAACAAACTGTTGCCAATAAATTGGGTACATTTAAATCTACAGTAAGTTACTGGCAAACTGCTGCATAACTACAGCAAAAACTTTTTACATAAAGATGGTTTCAAAGCAACAACATAAACAAACGTTACATGACCCATTCAACAAATTGGTAATTTTATGCAATAAAATATTAATATAAATGAATATTACTATAAAATAAATCAAATATGAATAGTTATATTATTAGCCACTACAGCCAGGTCGATCAACAAACACAAACTGGAAGTTAACTTTAAAGTCGCATGCATCCGATGATAAATACACTATTACACTATTACACTGCACATATAGAAACACACAACACAGGTATAGGGTTGCTTGAACATAGTAAAGCATTTGTTCTGAGGTTTTAGTTGTGTACTATATTAAAACTTTATAAGTCATGAATGAGACCCTCACTACTGAAGGTGACTATATTACACAAAAGAGCTTTATTTGCTCATATGAGTCACAAGCTAATTACCAAGATCTCATGTCCGGGGTTTGCTTAACTATGTGTTGATGTGAAGGTACGTGTACCTGTTTGTGTAACTGTATGTATAAATATGTGTGTAAGGAGGTGTACAGAAGCACACATAAATTACATTTACATTTGGCAGACGCTTTTATCCAAAGCGACTTTCGTTGCATTACACATTATACATTTGTTTTGAGTATGTGCAATCCCCTGGGATCCATGATCTTGCGCTAAGCACTGAGCTACAGGAAAGCTGTAGGAACACCAGAAGACCGAGGCTAGTTGTCACAAAAGCTTTATTTTAGTAGCTATTAAGCTAGTAGCCCCACTGGAGTACAAAGTACAAGCCCTGATCTCTCATATATGGATACTATACTGCTCGGTGGGGGGGAGCAAAGATGAAGGACAGCAGTCCAGCTTCATGTGTTTTAAAGCTTGCTTTGAACTAAAGCTTTTTTTTATTTATATGTAGTATGTTTAAATTGACAGATACTGTATTTCACTATACACACAAACACAAAGAAACAGAGAAAACAACTAACTAAAACTCTCAAACGAAAGGATACATTTTCCAGAATGTCATTTCAGTCTGGGCAATTAGACAGAGAGCTAAGGAAATGAAATCATAGTGAAGTGCTGTATTAATAACTGTCTTTTAAAATTTATATTGGCTTCTCTGCTTCTCACACTAATAATTTCAACAAACCCATTTTTGTGTATGTATTCATTTAGTGTTGACGTAATTGTGTCATTATGGCCATGATGAGGATGATCGTATTTATTTGTGAGAGAAGGTGAAATTATGGCGGTGGTCTGAAAAGAAGCTTTGTTGGAGATGGAGGAAGATGGTGAAAAGAGGTATAGAGAAGAGCAAATGAAATGAGGTGAATGTATGCTTGTGGTTTGTATGTATGTCTGTATTGCTAACATGTATGTAGAAGCTTGTGTGTATGTATATTCCTGACCTTGTTTTACATTTTTAATACATATTTTCTGAAACATTTACATTTAGTAATTATGGCAGATTATTATTGGGAAGTATGTGAGGAATATATGGCTCTTTATTCAAAGGATGCCACTATATCATAATGAGGGTTACGCTTCTTAATTCTGCATATAGATTAATTTTACTTTACCAGCTTCCACAGGTAGCAGGAAATTAAACAGCACATTGCTATATAAATGTCTGCTTGTCATACTCATGAATTTAACAAACTCAATTTATGGTCGTAAATTAGCTTGTTTGGATGTCTAGAAGAGTGATGATGCAACTCAGCATGAGGAAATATTCTGTTTTGGAGATTATTTTCAGCAGCTTTAATAAGGATAAGACAGAAGATCTTTATTCACTGGTAATTTAGATATTTTCTTTGTGTTTTGCATGTGTCATTTGCAAGTTCTGTCTGAAGGATTGAAGGCGATTTTCTCAAAATTAACAATCCGATGAACTGCCACATCCATACACATACATAGACACCACATTGGCCACCAAATTATGTGATGTCGTCATATTGGAGAGGGCAAAACAGCGTTACAAGCACATACAGGTAAATGGGGAAGATGCTTTTTTATAAAAACGATAATATTTTCAGTTCTCTACCCATTTCAATGGTTTGCAATTTACGAAGAACAAAAACATTATGTCTCCATTTACTTAACTGACAGAAAGAAAAAAGTTGTGCCAAGCATTGAATTCGGCTGTAAATGTTTTACAGGTGTAATTACAAAATATATGTTCATCTTATACTCTCAAAGGCAAACTGGGTTTAATGTTTATGTCCAACAATAACTCATGTTTTCAGACCTAATGATTTCAGCAATTACCTTTAGAGGAAATTCGGGTTTTACTACACTCTCTCGTAAAATGAGGAATTAGGCGGTTTTTAAATGGTCTTGTTTTTTATGGATGGTTTACATAAATTGGAAGAGAAAACCGACACCTGTTTTCCAGAAAAAAGTTTTTCAGAAAAGGCAAAAGAGGCCTCCTCCAAAACATTTGGACATTATGTTACATAAATAATACAAAACTACAAACTTAGTCTACAAACTTCACTCGCTGCTGTCGCTCTTAGAGAATTAACCACTCAAGTTTTGTATCTATGTAAAGCTTAGAATTTCAGCTTTCATGTTCATCTATTCTCCACAACGTCATTACAGCAGTAAGCCAAAAGAGAGCGTTAAAAAAAGTTTCTTCTCAGCAGCGGCCTATTTTGATTTTTTTGCACCCTCAGATTCCAGAGTTTTAAACAGTTATAACAAACCATAGCTTATTTATTCAGTTTTCAGATGATGTCAAAATCTCAATTTCGAAAAATTTACCCTTAAGACTGTTTTTTTTGTCCAGGGTCACATATATGTTAAATTATGTTATGAGCCCCTAAATCACAGAATGAAGATGAAAGGAAAAAGTCATGTGAGAGGAGACTGGCTGCGTTTAATGGGATAATGTCCATCATGTTTGCAACCGATCTGCAAATCGACACGAATCGGTGAAACAGGTGGAAATGGAAGGGCTAATTACAAAGTAAACAACCTGCCCGTTCCGAAATCACCACTTTTAGTCACGTCCAAAAATGAAATGACCTGTAAGTGAGCGTGTTTTAGTGTGCACTCAGCTCGACTGCATTAAAGATACAACACATCTCCACAGACCTTAATCTGTGTTATTTACAAAGGGTTTGATGGCTAATGGTCTGAAAAGAAAGTGACCAAACAACAGCTGGTAACAAATAAGACCTACACAGAATATGCTTGATATTGTTTAAATCTCTTAAAGCAGTGTAAAAACCTTGGATGTGATTTAGGTCTACCAAAAGAATTACGGCATTGTTTTGTTAATAATGTATGGTCAGTAGTGGTCTGTATGCTGTTAAGTCAAAAACCATGTTAACATTACATGAAATGTGAATTAAGACCAAAAAAAAGAAATTCTGCACCCCTCCCATCCCTATCACAATACACAAGCACAAATATCCCAGTCAAGAGGATCATTTTACTTTAATCGTCCTGGAAAATTACAGGCTTCAAGAAGTGTCAGTACATTTTAATGCAAAGTTTTCTCAAGAAGCACCAGTAATATCAAATGTTAGTCTTTGTGGCCTTTGTGCATATAAACTTGTGTGGGTTTAATGATACCGACATCTGAGTGTATTAAATGTACTTTAATAATGGAGTAGTAAGGAAAGACAGACCCCACAAACCGGCTGTGCTCATATTACCGAGATTAAGAAACTTCACATCATATTAACTTTGAAAGCAGCCGTGGTATAGTTTCATCAAAGAATTTTTATCTTTGATGTTTAAAAAAATCATTGGATACTAAAGTATACATTTTAATGGAATATACCAGCCAATAAACACCATTTGATGTCTTTTATTTCTGCCAACAGTCTGCATATCACATATAGCACCTAAACAAAACATAAGAAATGTGATTATCTAAACATTCGGTGTCAGAAAAGATGTGGTAAGCATGAAAATGATTAATCTCTTGCATGCAAACACATGAGGGATGAAAGTGAGGGATTTCTAAAGGAAAAACTGAGTTAAAACAGAACCACTTTGAGCTCCATTAAGAACATGGAAAATACTTGCGCACTGGTCTAGCGCCATTAATTATTTAGGGAAGTCAGCCACATGGTATTGGCTTGTTTAAAACACTTCAGCAATGTAACCGAGCAGCGTGTTTTGTTTACCATGGAAAATGGCCGCTCAAGGTACAGTATAAGCAAAATAATTATAAAAAAGTTGTATACTGAAGTAACTGAATTAACTGCAGTTTTAAAACTACAAGTGCAAGGTATAAAAATAGTACAATTGATGTTCTATATTGATGGCAACTTGGTGAGCGGCAGAGCTGTTTTTGTAGGAGTGTGACCTTATCTGCACCCATTCACTTGCATTGGTTTAGTGTCCATACAGAGGTGAATGGGTGCTGCTACTGTTTGGTTACCAACTTTCTACAAAATAGCTTTTCTGTGTTTTGCGGAAGAAAGAAAGTCATACGAAAAGAGCGTGAGTAAATAATGACAGAATTTTCATTTTTAGGTGAACTGTCCCTTTAAAATTTTTTGGTGGGTTTCAAACATATCACTATTAGTTTCATCAAAAGCTCTTTAGAACAGCCGTCCGTGTAGAGCGGGCAGAGCGAGAGACAGAAAGAGAGAAAGAAAGCAGTTAACCAGAATTACTGATAACTGATAAGATGTTTGTCTTCAGTTATAGCTTCTTTCTTAGTGCACTTCCCACTGTTTCTTGTAGAGAAAAACACTAAGGGAGGTTGTACGGCCGATAGCATGAAGAATGTAGCCATTCTTTGATGGCTAACGTGATGAATTCCCTTTTTAATGTGTTGTGCACTCTAAAACCTGCTCTATATAAACGTCAGGGAGGTCATGCATTCACAGAATTGATGGCGTGATTCCAGCACTCGGGGGAAATTGGGAGAGTTGTAATATGACAGCAAAAGTAAACCATGAATTATATGACAGGAGCGGAGACTGATGTAAAGCTCTCTCAAAGAGAATTACAAACAGCTAAAATCTAAAGAATGAAACTAGTATGAACCAAGAACCAGGCATATACAATCCCTCTGACTGCTCTGTGCATAATGGAACAAAAAACAATTGTGAAATTGCTGAATAAGGCGATCTTTTAACTTTCATGATCTTGACAATATAGTGAGGTAAAATGAGGTAGTGTGTAAGTTTATCCATCCTCTCTATTTAAAAAACTGTGTTCCTCCCTGTCTTATTTCTCCTTGCCAACCGTTACGTAGATCATGCTCAGGCATGTGTATTTTATTTACTCCTATAGCAGCCAATGTCATCGTCCTGAATCTGGAAAATAGTCTGATGTTTGGTAAGACGCTTCTCGTGATCGTATTTTGGGTCACTTTTTATTACTCCACAAACTCTCGCACACCTGTCTGACAAGTACACGTCTACATAAATATGCTTACTGCACAGGTGGAGTCCATTTCTGTGGGGCGGGCCCCTTTCAGTAAATATACACACTTTGAGTTATCTTAGGGTCATTCCTCGGGCGCATAAAGCATAACATCCACTTACAGCATAACCTATATGGTTTATGCATAGATTACCATTCATTGGCAGTGAGGTTCTTTTGAAAGTTTTGTGGACGAAATCATAAGAAAATCAAAAGAATTCATGGAGATTTCTGCAGAGAACATTTGATAATGTTTATTTATTGTAACTTTACATCAAAAGCGACTTAAAAATGAGAAGTTATTCGACCAAGGGTACAGTAACAATACAAAGCAATGCAATCCAATGTTCCAAAACTGTAAGTGAGACACTGTGAGGAAACAGAAAGTGCACAGAGAAGTGATACTGTATGATGATATGAGAGGTGGTATGTTTTTTTTTTAAGACTAACAGCTGTGTAGGTGTGTTTTGAAGTAAGAGAGGGGCTAAAACTGTTCTGATGGAGTTTGGAAAGATTATGCCATCATCAGGTTACAGTAAGTGAAAGTTCAGGAGAGGGATTTAGTATTGTTACTGTAGATTTCTGGAGAGAATGGAGATGTGCCGAAGTGTGGGGATTGAGGTGGAGACCTAGTAAACTGTCTCTATAGCATTAGGGCTTAGAAGCCCTCGAAAAACCACATTCGGTCTCAAAAATCTGGCTAAATACCAATGAAAAGTATTGTATAAATAGAAAATTAGGGTAAAGAGAAACATCATGAGGGGCCTGGGACCGTATTGCAGAAATTTCCAAAAAGATCTTAAGGTTACTAAACTTGAAATCAATATGAGATATGGACTAAATTGTAGTCTAAAATTGTAAATGTAAAAAGACAAGTCAAAAGTGTAGGGAGGTGATTTTCGTATGTCTTATGTGTCCATTTAATTAGGAAAATGCTCAGAGATAAAAACAACAATGATATTGTAACTTAAATATCCAGGGCACAACTTTAAAAACAAGGAATGCACTGAACAGGAGTTGAATGCACTGAAAGGGCAAGACTAACTTGTTCCCATACAGTTCCCTTGATATTAATTTGCCTGCCAATATTCTGAGTCATACTGGCTTGTCCAGAATATAAACTTTCAGTGTAAAAAATTGGGGGATAAAGTTCATGAACCCTTTGGAATTATCTGGGTGGGAATTGATATGTAAAATGTGTTATCTACATTTAAAAAAATAAATAATCTGTTAGCACAAACAATGCACATATTTCATATTGATAAATATTTATTAAACTGTTTAAAAGTGCTGTGTGTAATATTAAAAAGGATATATTGACAGAAATGCAATATAATATACTTTACATAATGAAGCGTTATGTTGTTATTACCTTATTATAGATTTATTTCTATCTACTGCAGGTCCCCTTACATGGAATTTATCATGTTGTTTCTACAGTAGCCCTAAACTGACAAACTGCTATACAGAGCACGTTTCATAAACACATTATCTCCTTCGGCAAAGAAGCAAAAACGTGACGACATCTTTGTCCTGTATCAGCCACCATAGTGCTTTGAAAGAGGGGGGAATGAGCTGTTGGTTGCATTTCATAACCTCACTGCTAGATGCCGCTAAATTTCACAAGCTGGGCCTTAAAAGTGTAAAGGTCGAACACTCCAAGATCCTTTAGGTGTCATATACAGTAAGGATCTGCTGCCAGGAATAAAAGTTGTGTAAACAATGTTTTCCAAACATTAGACAAATGTTCAGCAACGTTTGGAGAATAATAACACCACATACCAGCTCCAAAACAAGTGATGTTGGTCTGTTAAAATAACTAAGGACTGCATAGACAGCTTACAGTCTCTCCAGGTAAAAATTGAGATTTCAACTACAAAATTCTGAAGCAGAATTTCACACTCAGTATCTAACCATCAAAACACAAGTCATGAAAGAACATTGCATATATGTCAATCAATGTTAAAATATAGTTCAAAGTGTAAAACTCAAGTGAGACATCACTAAAATATACAGAAGATCATTCATTTTAAAATGAGGAATAGGTCAAATTGAATAGCTTATTATAGACAACAGCTGGATCTCAATGACAACCCCAAACATACTAATGTAACTGATGGAAAATTTTTGTCTGAAACATTTAACTCCCAAATGTGCATGAGGATGATTCCCAACACACAATCTAATGTACATGCTCGGATTCACAGTATTCCTCTGTTGCTTTTACAAGCCTTGACTGTTTTTTGGATGCACTTGACGTATAAGGGCTACACGATACCACAAAATAATAGTTGGTACGTCTGTTATTTCAGTTACATAATCTACAAATAACATTCCACATATTTTCCTCCTGTATTTTGTAAGTAATTTCAAGGGCAGTGGGAAATTACTTCTAGGTATTTTTTCTCTTAATACTGATGTCATTGGAAATTGCATCCTCTTGTAATTCTTTATACAGTATTATGTTCAAGGATGTTTGATTCTGTCCCAGAGTATTTCCAGTCAGAACAGTGTGCTGTTTTTCCACAAAGATCCAGCTACAAATGTTCAAAACTTCATGCCAGTAAGTATGTCTTGATAATTTGGAAAAGTACACATGGTCCGTTAAAGAGAATCATTTGGAATAGATTTCATTGAGTGATGTTGCCCCCTAGTGGCTAGAAATATTTATCAACTATTTTAAGTTCAATATAGTTCAGAATATTTTGGAATGTGACCAAACAACAGAACAGAATCTATGGACTCAGTAATGTATCATTTTTATGTCTACATTTGCTTTTAAAGGGATAGTTCACCCAAAAACCTGAATTCTGTCATCATTACCGCAACCTTGACGTTAAGGTCTCTTAAAATACCTTTTTTTGTGTTTTGCAGCAGAAAGAAAGTCATACAGGTTAGAAATGACAAGAGGGTCAGTAAATGATGACAGAATTTTCATTTTTGGGTGAACTATCCCTTTAAATCCCACTCCTGTAGTTTCCCAACCTCAACATGGCACAATATGAATACATCCCTTCATTTTTGATTCGAAACATTAAGATCATTTGTAGATCTGAATTGGAAATGTGAGATTGATTATACACGGTGCTTGAGAGGCCGGCAGGACTGGGGTTTAACAGCATTTTGTGGACACCTAACAAGGGCTTCATTCAAAGGCACCTTCTGTGTGTTACCTGGAGGGGTATTTCTTAAGAGCCATTTGAGTGCAAAATCAAAGTAAGATATTCTGAAAATATGGAACAATTTCATGTCAAAATAAATAATCCACCTGGCTTGACTGTGTGTTTACATCAGAGTGAAACATTACGCCGTCTGTAAGATACTTGGTTTATTAAGGTTGACAGTGAAATAAGCAAAACATCTAGTCTTGTTATACTTGTGGTTTATTTTTGAGCCATTACGGAGTTGCGTGAGGTGGTCTAGGGCAACCCTATTTGAACTCTTTACAATATCATCCTTATTGCCGATCAAAGAATCTGAATGAAAACTATATGAACTTCCATGTTTAGATTAAAATGTGCAGAAAGCAATAATCCAATAACCAATAATACAGTTTAGCACAGCATATCAACAAACAGTACAAGAAAAAAATGGTTGATCCAAACGTTGACCACAATACGCTGTATAATATGGACAAACCCAACCGTTGGTTTAAATTTACCTTGAAAACGTCCATATTTGACCCAACCATGAGTTAAAACAACCCAGCATGTTTAAATAAAGAGTAAAATATTAAATAGGTCACCGAAGGGCCATACTGAATATTAGGTCAGCTCAACTTTGTGAGGCAGTGATATCTAGTTAGAAACAAAAAATATTTTTAACATGCAAAATTGGAGGATCTGTATTTTTAAGGTCAGTAAGTAAACACAATAAACATGAACCCAAAGTAATATACTGATTTTGAATAATATTGTAAGAATGACTAAAATGTGGAATGCAACTGAGCAGCAGAACCCAAAATAAGACCCTTATTGTAAAATACTGTATTAGCATAAAACCAGTATAACCATTATATCACATCACAAATCTAAAATCCACGTCCCCACAAGATGATCACAAGCACACTGCATTTCAAATGCTTTGGACTGATGTTCATGTGATGCAAATCTCCCTGGCGGGGCTGCAAGGATCTAGTGGAAATCTCCTGGCTTATGTGAAAGCAGCATAAAAACAGAAAATGAAGAGCAGATGCTCAAGGAGTTGACCCATCTGTAGGCAAAGTGAGGGAAACAAGTCACTTCCAGGTAGGAAGATGTGACATATCACAAGGAAACTTTTCAAGAATGATAAAACTGCTCTAATGTCTATTTTGTATATCAGAAAGGATGCTTTGCAGTTTACAGTCTGATCACAAAAGGATCTCTTAAAGTCAAAGACTCGTTCAATACCAAGCAGTGGTGGAGTGACAGACTCATATCTCAGTAGTGAGAGGGCCGCTGCTCTGGATGTTCCTCATGATGGACTGAACCACGTCTAAGGTTGTGCCCTGCCCCCCAATGTCAGGAGTGTGAAACTGCAACAGAGAGAAGCCACTTTAAAAACACTGAAGGCACACTTAGACATGCAACAAACATGTCACCATAACTTCTGCAAATGATCTTTGTATATCAAACTGTAAATCAAAGCTGGTTATTAATTTCAATATGGCAGCCAAGGGTGTGGCCCACTTTTAAAATTCCTTTATATGACTTAAGGTAATACAACTTGAGTGAATAGCATTTCAAACATCTCTGAAAAGTATGGTTAGATTTAACCTTTATCTTATCTATCTAAGAATATGCTTATGCATGCAAGTCATTATATTCTGAAATCCACCCATCTAACGTTGGTGAAAGATGGCTATTGTCCAAATGTCATTGTCAAATTGTCATTTGACAGGCAGGTAATCACACCTGACATTGTCCCTATAAATAAAGCTGGCTGTTTGTTATAAAACCTGCCATACAAGACCACTCCCAAAACATTGTGTATAGAAAAATGCATAAGAGAGAAGTATGTGACTGACCCCCGACTCATTCATGGTGGTGAGGATTGCGCCCCGAATCATGTTGGCGAAGGCATGAAGTCTGAGGAAGGACAGAACATAAACAAATCACTAAGCTAAGCACTAAGCTTAGTCCAGTTACACTCTGTGAATATTTGGCCGATTTTATCCAAAAGGAAAATTCTGGTAAAAAGCAGAAAGAACCAAAACGCCAAAAGCACCACAAATAAATAATTATAAGAGCTGATATTTATAAAACAAAAATAAAACAAACTATGAGCTCACATTCACCACTTACTTAAGGTGATCTAGCATGAGACAGCTGGCAAGCAGCATGGCAGTGGGGTTGGCGATGTTCCTGTTGGCAATACTCTTTCCTGTGTTCCTAGTGGCCTGGACACATTCAATTTCATTCTTAGCCATTTAATTGTCAACTCAAATGCAATTCAGCAATAGTATTTCCTTCCATTCAAATGGGTACGATATGTACATAAGCTCAGTCTGGAAAAATGGATCTGATTTCACTTCTTGTCAAATGATTGCAGTCAAAAACATTAGCTTTAAAAACCAAATCAGAAATGTGTGCAATATAAACAAAAACCTCCGATAGCCACAACAGTTGACACATGCTTCAGACCAACCGTTTCGAACACAGCGTAGTCTCGCCCGTAGTTGGCACCAGGGACCAGACCGGGTCCGCCCACCAAGCCGGCACACACATTGCTAACCACGTTTCCATAGAGGTTAGGCATCAGCATGACATCAAACTGATTGGGCTTGGAAACCAGCTGAAACGCAAAAAGCAATAAGTACAGTAATGGATTTGTTTGGCTTTTATAGGCATATATATTTCTTATGGATTAATACTTCACCTGCATGGTGGTGTTATCAACAATCATGCTATCAAACTGAATGTCCGGGTATCCTGAGGCCACCTCCTTACAGCACTGCAAAAACAGCCCATCGGCCAACTTCCTGTGAAGAAAACCAAGAGCGAAGAGTGTTAAGAGCGAGAACAAAATATGCATACGTCAACACATCTGTGAGGTAACGGTACGGATGACACAGCGGACTAACATGATGTTGGCTTTGTGGACAGCCGTGACTTTGCGGCGTCCTTTCTCACGTGCCAGTTTGAAGGCGTAATCAGCGATACGGAGGGAGTTGTTCCGGGTGATGATTTTCAGACATTCCACAACTCCAGAAACACTCTAAAACACACGAGGAATATGACTTCATTAGTCCAGACAGAAGAGAGAGAAAGTTTATGTATTAAAAGTGTCATGTTTGGGTACCACCAATACTGCAGAAAGACTTTGAAAATTGTATCAACTTTAATTTGGTTTAAATATTAGTAACAGAACGTACAATTAATTTTACATTTTAACACCCTGTATGTGTGAAAAACACACAGAAAAGTGTTAAGTGTGTGGGATGAACTCCTGACCTCATGCTCCAGGCTGCTGTACTCGCCCTCCGTGTTCTCTCTGATGATGATGATGTCAATGTTCTTGTGGCGCGTCTGGACTCCAGGAAGTGACTGGCAGTGCATCAAATTGGCATACAGATCCAGACTCGTGCTAAGAGAGAGTGACAGCTGTGTTGAGAGTGAACAGAGGTCAACCAGTCTAGACAGTCGCAGGCAAAAAGCCATTTCTGAGACCATCATCCATCAAATTTAAACAAAATCGAATAGTTTTAAATAGATTATTTCTGTGTCTGACTTTCTGTGTCTCAGCCTTACCGGAGAAGATTGTTCCTTGACTTGTGGTTAGGGGGCATGTTGTGAGCGGTCTCAATGTTACCTGCAAATAAGATGAAATTGTAATGCTACTTATAAAAGAAAGATAAATATAATATTGTTAATTGGTAGATGTTAACACAGACCCTTAAGGGCAACTCCATTGCGTCGAATAGCTGTAATGGCATTGTTGATGTCATCCTCACTGGTTGATGCAGAATTTACATGGACCACCTCAAAGTCCACAGGAACACAACTGAACCTATAAGTCAATAGAAACTATTTGTTTTTAAAGTATCAATTTAAAGTATCCAAATGCTGATTACCACCAAATTTTACTAGAATCTGAACATGCAAGGAAAGATCACAATCTCAGAGACCTAATTTCTGCACAAATAAATAGCTAAGTAAGTCAGGTTTGCCATAAACCATTTAAATATTGCTTATGTAACAAACCTGAAGAGCTCCCGCACATGGTTGAGCAGCTCTGGTCCGATCCCATCTCCAGGAATCAATGTTACAGTGTGGCGACCTCCATACTTTGCAGGAGGTGGCTGCATACAAACATATTATACATATGTGTGTTCTTAGAAAATAACTAGAGCAGAAAATAACTGGAGCATTTGATAGCATGTTTTAAATGTGTGCGATTACTTACTATGATTTGTCCCTTTATGATGGAGGCAGGGGCAGAAAAAACATTTTAACAGTTAGTGAGAGAGAATTGGGAACAACAGAGATTTTACTTAAATAAATTAAATGTCATTAATCAAGAGTACAACACAGTAAACTTTTCTGACAATTAAGTGAATAAGCATTACTATTAGTATAATATAAGTGGATACAAAATTAAAGAAAAACAAGTAAATACAAGAACTCCTGTGAATCACAAATGAAGGCCTTTATCGTCAATAGTAGTACAGTAAAGACAGTAACCCACTGTGGACGTAGCTTTCTCTCTTTGGTTGTTGATTGCTGCACCAAAGACCTACAAAGAGAAACAGGTTAAACAACTTAACACAACTTGTTAGACAGCATCCCTGACATTATCCCAGTGAGTCGCCTGTTCGATAACATATGATCTAAGTAACAGAAAAGCTGTCTATATAGGCATTACGTTTGCAAGAATTTACACACTGCAAACAAATCAGTTCGATTGCACAAATCCAACTGTACATCGTTGTATACATTGTATACATGCGATCGCGAGCTCATTTTGACCTTGCCTTAAAAGTGTCACGAATCACGACATGCTCATTTGTCATACGGAATATGAAGAATGACAATATGTATTTCTGATCATATGGTTATACTTAAATAAACGACTTGCCTTGGCTGTATTTCCCAATCGCCCTCCAAAGATTGGTTTTAAAGCTTTGGTAAGAGTGGCCATCATGACAGAGTACAAGCGCTTTTATGTTTCGGGTTAAACAAAAACTGTAGAGGAATAGTTCCGGGTTGTTTTCTTTTTTTAACAAACGTGTAGTTCTCAAGGAAGAGATCTAACATTTTATAGCCACAGGGTAATTATGTTTTTGATGTTTGATTTATGATTAATATCGCCAAAATAGACTTTCATGTAAATTAGAACGTAAAATTGTTACTGTGACAATTCAATCATGTCAAATATCTTTGTTTGATTAACGTTACCGTACCATCAACAAATGCAAGATCATTCATGTCATGGTGCGATATCTTAAACCAAAATTATTAAATCACATTTATTTCAATAATACAACCCCTATTTGCAAGGATCAAGTTTAATTTGCATTTCAGCTTTAAAAAAACACAGGTTAAACTGCACAACACGTGCTTTGCATATATCGCACTCGAACCACGTGGTCACGATACTCAAGCCCAAACCGGAAGAGTGTAAACCGGGCTGGCTGGGGCATAAAGTGCTGTACACATCTATCGGAGAGGACAAAATACTATGGCATTGTGTGCAATTTTTTCTCGACTTCTTTTCTTAACATTGTTTTTGAATAACTTTGTTTACGTGATGTTTTAAGAAGTACGTACAGCGTTAGGCGCTTGTATATTTAGTCGTGGCTGTTTCACTCCCCAAGCGAGAAAAAGACGCTGTTTGTCACTACTACAAACCTGCTCTACAGGTTCAAGCCGTGAATCAGTTCAAAAGGTAAAATGTATGTTTCATACAGTATACAGTGACTGTTATCTGACAAGCGAATTGGTTGTTTTTGGATAAAGTGACTATTATGAAGCTTGTGTCTAGGCGTCAACTCCATGGGGGTTTGCTTCCTACTTGACAATAACAGGTCTAATATACTTAAAATTAAATGGTAAATGCGCCCAAAATAGGAAAATAATTTAAGTTTGACTCAGGAATGTATTTAATGCTCATTTGTACTGAATACGTAAATGTGAAGTTAGGTTAAGTGGGTACAGGTATATTTAAGCAATTCCAGCGTTATGGATGTGATATTTGCTGTCAAATTCTTCTGTTTACGATATATACCATCTATAACCATAACTATCTGTTTATATTTTCCTAAACCCCTGTTAATAAAGGCCAGACATCAGAAAAAAATCATGTTTTGTAAATCAATGTTTTCACTTACCCCAAACAGAATATTAACCACAGTCTCCAGTTGCTGACAAGATTTTGACATACAGCTACCATGAGGCTTGCAGGTCTGTGGATATTCATGCTTGCTTGCTTATGTGCATATTTTTTATGGTCTCAAAACCACATGCTTCTTGTGTCTTTCTCAGTGGCCCTGCGTGCAGTTGCTTTGGTTCTGCTTTTGGGCTTCACCTGGCTTCTAGCCAATTCTATGCTCGGAGGAGATAGTAACTCCTTAATACGGGGTCTCTTTAGTGGTAAGGATTTTGCAGTGCATGTTACCCTATCAGGGGTCTCCAACTTTTATGTAAGCGAGGGCTACTTAAAGAGATAAAATCATCTAGAGGGCTACTTGTTGATAAAATACTTTAATCTTTAAACATGTAATGCATTATTTTTCGGCTCACAGGACTGAATTGAGTTTTCTTTCACATATGTTTGCACTTGAATATATTATATCTTAAAACACATGCTAATAATAACATTTCATGACAATGTAGCACTTGGCTGATCGATATAGTCACAGATTATATTGAGCGTTATTGTTGAGCCCTGTGTTTGGCGGGCACCATACAGAGTTCATGCTTATTAATTATAAGCTTTTATCCTTTATAGGTAGACAAGAAGAGCCTACACCAGGTAAGATTTGTTTGCATTGAAACACATCAAACTCCACATTTCAGTTATTCCATCAGAAGTGTTTATGTGAGCTGTTTGTTGTTTATTTTATTTAATGCAATATTGTGCTCTCCTGCAGAACCAAGACCACGCAAGTACAAGTGCGGTCTGTCAGCCCCATGTCCCCCCAAACATCTCGCATTCAGACTGACCTCAGGGGCTGCCAATGTCATCGGGCCCAAAATCTGTGTGGATGATAAAGTGCAAGTTTTTTTACCTTTTCATTTTTGCATGCAGCTTTACTGTCTCATTTCGTCTCATGTCTTTTTAATGAGCCGGCATGGGTATCACTGCAACTAAACTTTGCATGTAACCTCTCACCTTTACTGAATTCATTCTATTTTCCCTAATATTCATGTTCTTTTTTTCCTTGGCCATCACTGCCAGAATCACTGTTATTAAGGAATGTCATACAAGTAGGCATTGGTCCCTCATGTTTTTTGTTCCCGGAATATTCCTAACTTCCTGTGTAGTTCTATAAACGGTTTCAATGCAACAACATAAATAAACGTTACTGCGCATGCATGCTTTGTGGCCCAAACTTAACATCCGGTACACATCCACAAAGAATCGAGTCCTTGCAGATTATTTCCGATAAGTTAAAAGTATGTCTAGTAGCTAGTATTGTTTTGGATATTATCAATATAAATTAAATGAAATATAAATATTATTATTAGCCACTAGCAGTAGCCAAAACCGATCAACAAACACAGACCAGAAGTTGACTTCGGGCCAGGTGCATGCGTTCGATGAAACCGTCTGTAGGAGAAACAGTAGTTCTGTCCAGAAATGCAATTTTATGATGCTGATTGATTTGATTCTCATTTGATCTTACAGTCTTGTCAGCAGTGCCAAAAACAATGTTGGCAGAGGTCTCAATATTGCTTTAGTAAATGGTAAATATATCAAATTCTCTAATGTAGTTGGTGTACTAATGTGTGTGTCTACTAATTTAGTTTTTGCTGATACCACACTTTATTTTAATTGCTGTTTCTCAGGAGTTACTGGAGATGTTTTGGAAATAAAAGCATTTGACATGTGGGCAGGAGGTAAGACGACATATAAAGTGATGTACTCTATTGTTTAATTAGTTCACTGTTTTCTCATAAATAAATGTGATCCTCAACTCTCTCTCTATCCCGCACAGAGGTTTCAGATCTTCTGAGGTTTCTTCGGCCACTCCATGAAGGAACGCTAGTATTTATTGCATCATTTGATGACCCAGCCAGCAAGTAAGAATCTATTGTTTTCGGCATTTCTCATTTAAACACAGATTACAAAATGTCCTGGTACCAGTCACATGTTCCTGTAGCTTAGTTGTTAGAACATGGCAATAGAAATGCCAGGATTATGGGTTTGATTCCAAGAAGAGGCTCTATATGCAGAAGCACATATCTCTCAATGATATTTGAACATGCTATATTATATATATATATGCTATTTTACTGAAAGTGAATCAGAATTCTTGTTCACAGGCTGAATGATGAAGCCCGGCGGCTGTTTGAGGAGTTGGGGAGCACAGCAGCAAGGGAACTAAGTTTCAGGGACAGCTGGGTGTTTGTTGGAGCCAAAGGAATAGAAAATAAGAGCCCATTTGAACAGGTAGGATTTATGGAAAGAAATGGGCAATGCTGAAATGGGCATTATAAAATGTATACATATTACTTGGATTACCTGGTGAATAGCTTCTAGTTTTTAGACACATTTAGGGTTCCCAAACATTGTGTTCCATAAGGGTTGATGATTTTGGATACATACAGTAGAACAGGGATTTTGACTTTTGGCTCTAACAGATGATCTTCTTTCTTTTTCTCTCAGCGAATGAAGAACAGTAAAAGCAATAATAAATATGAAGGCTGGCCTGAGTCTCTGGAGATGGATGGATGTGTTCCTTTGCGTGCTCCTTTGGAAACATAAGTTCCCGCTGCAACTTCGAACTCCAGTACCTCAAATGCAGTGAACAAAGAGCTCTGCGTACAAAAAAAATCACTTTAAATGAAAGCTCCTAAATTACTCGGCTACCTAAATATTTTGTTGATGAAAAGAGTCAGGGTGGATTTTTAACTTAAGGTTTATGTACAGCTGGTTGTAACCTTATTAAAGCATTCTTTTTTTAAGGGCTAAGGGAAAAATTCTTTTTGAATAAGAATTGTAAAATTTTGAAAAAGGAAAATATTGGCAAATTACATATTTTAAACAATATTATTAAACAATAGTATGTTTAGAATTGTATATTGGCCTATAGATATTTATACAATTTAAAATGTGTTTGGGCAATAATATAGCTGTTTATAACATTAAATTATAATTGTTGGGTTCAGTTTGAGCCTTTTTTGATGGTTTGTGTGGGCAGAATGAGAGTACACACGTTTCCCAACACTTTATATCAACAGCCAGCCTGTTTATGTTGGTACAGCAGGATTACATTAAATTGCATTTACTTTTAGAGGTAGATGACTACATTGCCGAATGTGAGTGATTGTTATCAATGTTTTCAAACAATGCTTGTGGTAAGTGTCATTAAACCCAATTTGAAAAATGTGTACTGGTTATAAGTTTAAGAAAGCACTTGTTTTGGAGAAACAAAATCTTTGACACAACAACATTTTTGAGGGATTACATTTGTTTTATAATAATTCAGACACGTTTTCACACGTTTGTGTGTGACTAGAGTAAACAATGTGGCCATTTTGCGTATTATCGATATTTCGAGAAGGAAGTGGTTTGCTTTGATAACTCGCAAACAAGCACCATGGACAGCGGAACTACCTGTTTCTATACACTAGGTGGCAGCAAAGAAGGATGAAATTTAAAATCTGCACAAAAAAATCGGGGTTTTATTTAACTAAAATTGTATTTTAATGTGATTATTCTCATAGTATTTTAAGTTACAACATGAAATGTTTTGGCTTCAGCTAGTTAAACAATTTTTTTTAGAAATATATGAAAACAATTGCATAGTTTACTAGTCTGACATGTCTTTCGTGATTAAACAATTTGTAATATATATATAAATATACATATATATATATATATAAATATACATATACATATATATTATAAACAAGAGAATGGCAGGACTAGTCGCTATCATAACTTACACAAAATGTATGAGATAAATATTGTTAATATTCGTAAGGATAATAATGCTGTATAACAAAACACGGAAACGGACCTGTTTAAAACGAAAATGAATCACAGCAGAATGTCAAAACCCAAATCTTATTGTTTCACCAGATGCTCACTGAGATGCGCGACCCCGCGTAGTCGGAAAAAGGCGGCCGCGCGCATAGTTGGAGCACGCGGTACGAGCGCGCGTCTCTATCGTTAACCGAAAAAGGAGAAACGATTGTGCTCGATTCAAGTACCACGAATGTCGCAACGACGGACGTTGCTGTGTAAATTTTGTAAAATAACACAATAGCTGTCACGCTATATTCTGTGAATACGCATCGTTACATTCACCGGAAGGAAAGGTGTGCTACAAATCTCTCGGAAAAGAAAAGCGATGTGTTTTTTTTAACAGATGATGTGTCCAGGCGGATTTGCAGGATTTAACGACGCCGCTCCAACAAGAGAGTCAAATGCTCGTGTGAGAAACGGAGTAGATACCAGCAAAATTACGCGACAAATAACGTTTATGCCCAACGAGATGCCTACGAACTGTTGACTTTGTGACAAATTGACTGAACATCTTTCGGTCAGCTGCTTTAGATGAAATAACGACGAGAGAATGCAGCACACCGGTGAGTATCGCTGACAAACAGTCATTAGCAGGGCTTGTCTTAACCTATATAAAATATACAAAATAATGTAGCTGTATGTAAAATGTAGCTTTGTTGTCTTTCATACACACAGGAACCCCAAACATAGCTTAGCTGCTAACACAACAAGGTGGTGCTGAAATGGATATTGCAACGCCCCGTGCAACATTAACGTATTGTTAAATGAGGGGATTTCTCTTATTGTATAGTCTGCTTTTCACTTCTGTCTGCGAACAGATGTATGCTGTTCATAACGTCCTTTTAACGTTGTTTTGCTAACTGAGCCACATTGAAGGTAGAATAAAACTGCATGTAGACGTCTGGTGTCTTATCTGTATACATTATGTGCGCTGAGCAGATTTGCTTATGGTAAATTCTAAGTGTATATTGGGCCTTCAATTTTAACCTCAGTGCACACGTTTGTGTATTTACGGCTGCTTGTCCTCTGTTGCTATATGCCATTCAGCTCAAGTCATTGACCACTGCTGCTTTCTCTTCTGGATACAGTATGGTGCTAATATAGTAGTCCTGTTGCTTCCGCTTCACTTTTTTTTGTCTAAATAGTAGCTAAATATGTTATATGACAGGTGTTATTATATCACATAGCATAATTTAAATATCACATACTTTAAGCTGTTAAAGTATACAGTCTAAAATAACAGTTTATCGAGAATGAGATTCGTGTTTCTGACACAATGAGTAGATAGTGTAAGTGGCAGGTAAAAGATGTCATCTGGATTTTATCAGACCACAGCAAAACTTTATTGAATGTAAAGAATGTAGTATCTCTTTTTTTCTGGTTCAGTGTGTACCTTACCCTCAGTGACCATAGTGACACTCACTTTCACATGCTTGACCTGGATTGGACAAAAGTGTTTGTTGTGTTTGTTCTTTGTTCTCTGTTCTCTCAATGGGAGAAGAACAAACTTTACGCCTTCAGATGTTATTTTGGTTTACTTTATTACAAAGCATCAATTTTAGGCACCGATAACGCTAATTTGAACTATGGTTCATCGGCAATAATCCCCACCGTTAGTTTTTCCAGACGCAGCAGGGAAAGCTCTTCTATGATGTGCAGGAAGAAAGTACAGATTATAGAGTAAAACAGCGACGTCTAGAGGCGGAAATAAAACTACCACTCAAGTAAACATGACAATATTGTAAAATATTACACTGGATCCTTCAGATGTCATTCTTATATGCTAATTAGGTGCCAAGAATGTTTTACTATGTAGAAATTCCTTTCTAATCATTTTGTTTAAACCATAAAGTGGAGTTAAATATTTATTAATATGTTCATATTTATGTGTTTCATTTAAAAGTACAATACAGTTTAGTGGTTCTAACAATAATGTTTATTGTGTAATACACTTCATTGCTATTTTACTTTAAGTGTTGTGTTTTGGAATAAATCAATGAAAAACTATTGTTAATTAATCGTTAATCGGCAGGTACCGACCACCTTGGTTATCATTATCGACAAAATCCAATATCGGTCGACATCTCATAATAATGCGAAACTAAATCGAAATTTCGACTTAGTAACTCAAAATAACTTATTATGAGACACAAAGTCGAATTCTCGGTTTAGGTTCACATTATTATGAGATACTAAGTCATACTTATAAAATTAATATAAATACCCCAACCCTGGCAGACACGGGCTTTCAAAGGATTCAATTTGGTCTTATTGTAGTATTTGGTACGTATGAACAAGTTTGCATTGAATTGGCTTGAGCAAGAATTATTTTGAAGCATAAGTTCCCACAACTTCCATTTCCTAGAAATAGTCATGCAGTTGACTGTGGTTGAAAAATGAGCGTAGATGTGATTGGTCAAAAAGCAATCAATTGTGACAGCAAATTATCCGGGCCACATACATCAATGCCTGAAGCAAGTGCACGGAACCACAATTTGAAATATTTATGTTGAATGTTTTGATGCTGTTTGCCTTCTGTTCAGAATAACATGACAAAGGACTTTGTTAACAGACCTTTTTTGCCCCAGATGATTAGTTTAGTTACAGGGCTGAGCCGAGCGTAATCTGCAGTCACCAAACTGACCTTTTTGCAACGGGACAACCCGGCACCAAACTTAGTTGCAAACTAAGCTGTTAATTATGTAGATACTTTTTGTAATCCTAGACTGACACCATATCTCTAAAGGTGCAGTTTAAAACATCTTTTTGTTGTTCAGCTTGTACCAAGAATTGTTTGTACTCACTGGCACTTAAAGTAACATCCATTTAAAATTCAGCCAACAAATCTTGAAAACTCAAGTTGAATAGCTACATCTGGGGTTTGTCAACAAAATAATGTTCCATTTACTAAATTTTAATGTGCCTTTTTTATTGATTTCTCATCAAGCTCACATTTACTTGTCTGTCCTTTCACTTTCTCACACCCAAAGTTTAGTTGTTTTCATCAAAGCCGGAATTGTCACTGCTGTCACTCACAACAGAACATATTTTATCATGGAAAAATCTCCCCAACTCTTTTTGTGTGTGTGTGTGTGTGTGTGTGTGTGTGTTACCCCCTTCATCTCCCTCTCTTGTTCTCTTTCACACACATTTTTCCCACCCATTTCAATCCCCCCCTGTGCTGTCTAAAACCTTGATATCCTCTCTCCCTACCCGCAATCCTTTCCTGTCCCCCCTCTTTATGCACACTTTTCATCTAACTTCATCATTGCTCAACACCCTTCTGTCTGCCCCCTCCCAAAACACACAGACACACACACACGCTACATTTTCTGGCTACCTCTTTGTCTGCCTCAGTAAATCGGTAGAGCCCGCTCAGTTCCAGGGGATTAATGCGTGTATGCCAGTGAAGAGAGCAATGAAAAATGTAGAGGCAGAGAGGGCTTGATTTTGTGTAGCGTCTGTTGTGTTTGGAGTTTTAGAGCTCTGTGGGTACATTGTGATTGTAGGTAGTGTGAGAGAGAGAACATAGTAACAACACTGTTCAATGATTAGCTGTACTGTATTGAAGTTGAGCTCGACCACAATCAAGCATATTCGGTATTAGACGTTAACAATATTTATACAACAGTTCTCTCTGGTTCTCGAATCTGATTGGTTGAGAGCCGTGAGATAGTCCACTATATCGTTACAGGAACCGCTTCACTCCGGCTTGTATTTGTATCATTACGCCACTATTAGTCAGACTTATTAGACTGAAAGTAAACACAGGAAAGCGCAGCACTAGCTGATACCGAGGTCCTTTTTTGTAATAATATGGAAAGGTCGGAATATGGTAATACATTGAGCAGTAGGTGCCGGTATATGCTCAGGTCACCAGTCCGCCATTTAATGAACAAAGAAGAAAGTAAACCGCATGTTCATACAGACGTGAGGGTCTCGAGATGCACTTAACACAACAGAAACTGCCGTCTCAACTTGCTATTGTAAACAAGCGCATGTCCGGACTGACCTGCTCCAAGTGGGTCTCGAACCGGCGATCAGTCCGGCAAGGGAGACGGACGATCAAACGAGGAGAACAGACAGCAGCTGCTATCATCTGTCGCTTGAGGTCGAGTGTGATTTAACCTGCACAGCGAGCGCTCACACTGGCTGGCCTCCGTTACACATGTTTACATTAAAAAGCAATGGAAAAGTCCCGCATTGGAATGGGAATAACATTTCCTTTTACACACTCTCTCTTTCATTCACACATGCCCTCTGCTTCATTATTCCTCAGTAATAACTTAACTGAAACAGCACAGCTCAAAGACATGACGGTTAGATTAACTGCGCTGGTCTGGAATTCATGGCGGATGAAAGTGGTTCCCTATTTCCTCAAAAAATCTGAGGGTTTTAAAGACACTCCGATAATGTTTTTGATTTATTTACACACTTGTGCTGTTGAACTGTTGTATAAATGCAATATCGCACTCGTAGTCGTGTAATGTTGCTCTATATCAGCGGCTGTGATTGTCTCCGACCTAATCACAGCCGTGCTGATATAGAGCAACATCACACTCCTACTCGAGCGATATTGCATTAGTCTTCCCCAATATGAGCTGGAGATGAAGCACTTGCATATTTATGTGACTGTTTGCAGGCAGAAACCTTGCTGGAGAAAGCTTTGTCACTGCGCATGTCAAAGAGGATTAAATCGGGAGCACGGATATTCAAATTAGCGATACATCTGGGAGAGGTTGAACAGCGTGTGTCATGATGATCAGATCAGTTCAACATGCTCCATTGACAGATGAGAATGGAGAAACTCACATCAGTGAGGTCTGGGATTGTCATATACTCAAAGCATTGTATGCTGAGCCTATAAAAGCATCTACAGTATAAACAGCTGAGTAAAAGGGACAGTTTTACCCCAAAATTATTTTTTCACCCTTATGTCATTTAAAATCTGTAGATTATTTTTTTCTTTTAAACACAAAAGAAGATACTTTGAGAAATGTCTTAATGGTTTTGTGTTAATAAAGTATCATCTTTTGTGTGCGGCAGAAGAATGAAAGTAAAAGGTTTGGAATGATGACATTTTTGGATGAACTATCCCTTTAAGGTTGCTCTGAGAAAGATGTGTATACAGTTTATATGGAAGGTTTTACTGGCAACAACATAAACAAGCGTTGCTGTGCATGCACGCCTTTTAAACCCAAACTTAACTTCCGGTACAGACGCTCCAGACAGCTAGTCCGTCCCTGGTACTTCTACTGGTATCCCAAAATAATACTGGCTAGACATACTTTTAACTTGCTAGCTAATGTCATTTACTTGTTATTTTTTTGGCTTGTTATCAGAAATAATCAGCAGGGACTGAAATAATCTGCGGATGTGTACTGGTTAAATTTGGGTCAGTGCATGCACTGTAACGTTTGTTTATGATGTTGCTTTGAAACCATCTATATATGGTGCTTCCAATGCAACTTATTTGGAGCTTTTGTCTTTGCAAAACTGAATAAACAGAACATGATTGACTGACAAATACAACAGTGCTCTCCGAAAAGCCTCTATTCACAACAATACTTTTGTGAAATCAGCAGATTTGTTGCCATTTCATTGCAGTTATATCTGGTGATCATGACTTGAGCTGAATTGATCATGTCAGAAATGACTTGAGTGATGTGCTTGCTGTATGAGCTTGACATTCTGTAAATACTTTGCCCAGTATGTTGTTTTCACTGGAACTCCTTGCCCTGAGGACAAAGGCAAATAAGCTTGTTTAAAGCATAACTTCCTCCTCCCATGGTTTGTTTTTTTCCACATCCTTTTACTCCCAAAGAGTCGATTCACTATTATTTTACATTTTATTGCTATGTAATCACTTTGGACTGATGCAGCTTCCTCTGGTTTTTGTAAGTCAAGCGAATCATTAGAATCACATGTCAGGAATACAATCTAAAAGCCTTACACTTATTACCTGACATGTCATTCATGGCAAGATTGTTGAAATAAAGAAGAAATTGTTCATTTTAAGTGGAGCATGTCTAGTGGTAGCTTTTTAAACTAGTCTTATGTGTAAGAAGTGCACTTACTGCCCTGCCAACCTTTGTGTTTTTAAAGTTTGCATTTGTGTGTGTGTGTGTGTGTGTGTGTGTGTGTGTGTGTGTGTGTGTGTGTGTGTGTGTGTGTGTGTGTGTGTGTGTGTGTGTGTGTGTGTGTGTGTGTGTGAGTGAGAGAGAGAGAGAGAGAGAGAGAGAGAGAGAGAGAGAGAGAGAGAGAGAGAAAGAAAAAGGCGGACAAAATCTATTCTGGCTGTCAACTTGCATTTTAGTAGTAACTCATCTACAGACGGATGTTCGATAAGCCTGAATTGCCAGCTAAACCGGAGTTTCAAGATATTTTCCTATTGAAATGTATAATCTTAAAAGCAAAACAAAAACATTTCAGTAATGTTTATATAGAGAACATAGAAGTAAACTCAAAGGTACACCAGTATCATCGTCTTTATATGTGCTCAATTCATAAATATTTAGCATATTGTAGAACAAAATTTATATAGAAGACTAAACTAATAAAATGTGCTGTTACACTTTCACCCTTGTTTCCTCAGTGATTTATTTTGTGCGACTGAGCGACATATTTTTCATCTCTGAAGCAGTTAGCATGTCGTTATTAGCATGTGTTTACAATAGGAAATTTAACTGACTGATAGGACAGATGGAAATGACACGAGAACTGAGGATAAGGATGTAACCAGAGAAAAAGAGAGAGAGATTGAGATAGGAGGCAGGAGTAGGTTATATGATTTGAATCGTAAATATTGAATCATATAAGAGCTAGTGGCAGGTGTTGCTGTATCTAAATACAAAAGGCAAACACTCATTTAGATAACTTTACTAGATGAACAATGAGTTCACTAACTGTAAACATGAGAAGCTGTAATGCTCCCCATCTAGGGGGCAATACTGCTGACTACAATTAATATTCCATTTTAGTGCACATGATCCCTTAACGATAATCTATATTGGTCACTCATTGCACATTTTCTTTGCCACTGAATTATTAAAATCATAAAGGGCCTTTATGCTGCCATTTATTATTAATCAGAATCGAATGTTATGTCCCATAGATTGAACTGAACTTTTGAGATTTATTATGCACCATGTAGCACAAGTTATTTTAAAATCAGTCATGCTTTTTGATTTCTTAGTTACAGAATTAGGCAATTACAATCTTGTTTAGAATGTAGATGACTATAAACGCTTCAATGGATTTATTAATTGACACGTTTATTTCAGCTGCCAATACTTACCTGTGAGTGGATTTCAGAGTTACACTTTAGAGCACTTTTAATTTATATTAATTAATATAAATATTTTGTTGTATAATAATTGTATTAAATAAACAATTTGTTGAATTGCATTGTACATTAATTTTATTAAATAAACATTTTGTTGAATGGGTCGTGTAACTTTGTCGCATTTAAGTTTAGCCAAGTAACGGTTATTCTACTGGTAACCAAAAGTAATACTGGCTACTAGATAAGCCTATTTTTAACTTGCTAGCTATTGTAATTTACTTGTTATTTCTATTGCTTGTTATCAAAAGTAATCTGCATTTGTAGATGTGAATACCGGAAGTTAAGTTTGGGCCACGAAAGCGTGCGCAGTAACATTTGTTTATGTTGTTGCTTTAACACCGTCTATACCTTCCATTATTGATGTGTGTCCATAATTTGTTTTCACCAGGAATTAAATGATTTTATTTACCTTTATACCTTTATATTTTTTGACAGTCTCTAGATTTTTGACAGGCTCAAGATTTCACAGGGAATGTTCTGGCAAATTGATCTGCAGACTTGGGTCATATAGGAACACTACATATCAGATGTAAACAGAACATGTATTACAAGAAGGATTTAAATTTTGGGGGTAATAATTGTGTGTGCTAATGAGTGAATATAATACGTTTTTATTTTCTCTTTTTAACCTTATCTCAATATCCACAAATAAGAATCATGTTTATTGTTAAGCAAATGTTTAGAAATGCTTTTACTTGAGCCAATTATGAAATAATAATGTACTGTGTTTTCTTCTTTAGGATACACCTGAAAATCTCCCACCATTCATTAAATGAGATAATTTACCTGTGGTTGAGTCACTTCTGAATGGCCAGATGAAACTGTTGAAAATGGAGATAAGGAAAGTACAATAATAAGAACAGAATTAAACTGTAAGGATACACCAGGAAAACAAGCACCCTTTGATACTTCTGTGAACTCGAGGATACAGAAGATAAGAACAGAGAAGAAGAAAGCGCTTAATTCTCGTTGCTGACAACTGGCAACTCTAGAAGAACGGCTGAGGAACTTCATAAGAGGGTGAGAGGCTGATCACAGAGAGAGAGAGACGGAGACTGACAGAGAGCCAGAACACAGGAGGGGGAGGAGAAGGAGGAGTGGGAAAGGTCAATCGCCATGGCGACAGACCCGGGAGAACCCACTGCCACGGAGGAGTCCTCTGGAGAGAAACCTGATGGAGATAGGGAGGAGGAGAATGACCAGGGCCACAGAGCTGCCCGCGAGGGAGAGGGAACGCACGGTACTCCATCTGACTTCGCCTCCTCCCAGTCGCAGGACAGGAGAGCAGGAGGAGCTGGAGGAGGAGTGGAGGACAGTAAAGACTCTGAGGTGCCGATTAGACCTCTGACCTTCTTCATGCCCACTTCCCCAGCACTCCACGAGCCTTGCCGGAGACGGGAGAACAAGCGTTTTTTCCGAAAGAGTGTGGAGATATGTGAAGAGGACGACGAGCTGGAGGAAACCCCCGGCGCCCCTCACAGTGCTCCTGACCTCGAGTTTTGTGCCTCTGACTCCGTTTTCAGCTGCGGAGCCCAGCAGCTACCCGTCAGTGCCTCTGCCGCCTTGGGTGAGGATGGCACTTACGGCACACAGGACCCTGATAAGAGTGGGCTTTCTGCGTCCGTTCTGAAGGGGAAAGAGAGAGATAGAGAACAGGAGGAAGAGGCGGAGATGAAGGCCGTAGCCATGTCACCTACTGGTCGTTTTCTAAAATTTGACATTGAGCTTGGAAGAGGAGCATTCAAAACCGTTTACAAAGGCCTGGATACAGATACCTGGGTGGAGGTCGCCTGGTGTGAACTGCAGGTGAGCCATGTTTACCCACAAGCTAAATAAAGGTTACTTTCTTCATTTGCTTCAGTTGCAAAGGTTTTTTATCTCTTAGAGGAGGCAGTAATAAGCATTAGCTGCTTTCTTGAACAAGAATTTTAATCGTGTTTTTCTGCCTAAGCTGATATGAATGCTGCTGCTCAGGTGTTTACCAAGCTTGTTGGGGAAATCGTAGCCTCTCGTGTTTCTCCTGCAAGTGTTACAGTTGACTGCAGCGAGAACAGTAGAAAAAGTCAAAGCTCAATAGCTTCATAGATTACCCAGAGAGTAACCGTGGGAGAGGAGTCGGGCCTACTCACAGCGCAATGAACTGGACAAACAACAAGGCTCAAAGAGGCTCTCTTGTTTTGACGTGGAATTTTTTTGCCTTCCACTATGCTGAACCTATTGTTGCCCACTGCGGAACGCATTTTTCAGGAAAGCTCGCAAAATACGCCATTGAATGATGGGGTTTTGTGTCAGGGACCCGACTGTTTTATAAGGCCATTGTCAACAGAGGGGTGCACATAAGTAGACGCTTGTCGTGGGGCTGCATTGACCACTTATCACAGCAGGCTCTGTAACGTGCAGTAGCTTTGCCAGCGTCATGCCACAAGAAATATTTTTGTGTCACGTGTCTTTATAATCCGTAAAGCGAAGTCCCTCAGGGCATGCAAAATACCCAGCCGAGAAGAATCCCTGTCTCATTTCACCATTAAATGGCGCTTGGTACGATAATTAGCAAATAAAAGTCCATTTGTGTAGGTTAATGCCAGCTTTCTAATAAGCTTACTGAAGCAGATTATTGATTAAAAGGTTAAAGCAACATGTAAATTATGGGCCTGATCAAAGTACATTTATTCAAAGAATGAACATTTACATGGTTCCACCTTATTTAAATTCCTTAGGGGATATAGGCTGTCATTAATGTCAAATCGCATCTCACACTGCTAATGAATGAGCTTTTTTTATTTTCATGACAAAATCTGTAACAATTTACTCTTACTATTGTAACTGTTCCTTACTAATGTTGCATAGCTGCAATTGAGTCACCATGAATTTTAATACCTGAAACCTGCATGTAGTCCACTTATCCGTATCCCGGTAGGGATACATTGTTCTGTTGCACTGTTTATACTGCTGTTAGGTTACAGGCCTACCTCCTCTCCGCTTTGTCTGTCGTGAATAGATAGCCTATGTTCCTTTTTCAAAATGGCAATGTGGTGCCAGTTTCCGGCAGCTGTCTGACAATAACACCACTTAAATGTACTTTTATGGTGATTCCGCTAATATGCGCATAAACAGTGCGCTAATGGATGATTTAGCCGTACTTCAGCATTAGATGCTGTAAAAACAGTAGAAGGATGTTGAATAGATGAAAAGGTTGTAAAGATATGTAAATGATGTATAGGTTGCCTGTAAATGGAAATAATTATGTTAATAGAGAGCCATGGATCTGTGGTTTAGGAACAATGTTAAAAAGCTTAGTAGCAACTGAATGAGCAATGTAATGCTTGTTCTCGGTTCTCTCTCTGTATCATGTGTGGTTTGTTTGGTTGCTTTGTGTTGAAAGCTTGAAGTCATGTGTTTGGGTTGAAGGCTTGGAGCAAATTACACACACACACACACACACACACACACACACACACACTTTAAAACGGTGTATCTGTTAAGTCAGATTCCTGATGTGAGATTGTTATTGAGTACTATGTTGTAATGAGTACTATATGAAGGAGAATGCAGTTGGTGTGAGTAGTAGCATGCACTGTGACTATACAATTGAAAGTGATGATGGAGTGACAGAGGCAGTGGGTGAATGATGAGCCAAACAGAGGATTAACATGGCATCAGTCCCATAGAGAAGCTGAGTGGTTAATGCCAAACACATATACTTAAACATTCAGAGGGTTACAAGCTCGCTGGTTTAATGCACTTACAAGGAGCTATTATCTCAAAGGCTTTGAAATACTGTTGGCCTTGCAAGTGATTTCACTCATTTTTCAAACGCTTCACTGATGGCCCAAAAAGTATTTAATGTAATATTACAAGTAAATATAGACATCAAGTTCATGCTATAAATTTAGTTGACAGAGTTTTGAGAGTGAGTTCAGTTTGCTTGTGGTGTGTGAATGAAAGTGCACAGCTTATTGTTTGTTATACAACAGTTCTTTCTGGTTCTTGAATCTGATTGGTTGAGAGCTGTGCGATATTCCACCAGTATCATCACAGGAACCGCTTCACTCCCACTTGTATCTCTCCGCCAATATTATTCGTAGACAAAGTAAACACAGGAAAACGCAGTGCCAGCTGATATAGAGCACCATCACACTCCTCCTCGAGCGATGTTACATTACCATGGCATAAAAGTGGATGGTGGTTAAACTATAATAACAAGACTGTTGAGTGTTGTAATTCTAGGAACACGAGACAAGTGAGGTGTAAAGATTACCTTTTGCAGTTGATTCACGCTTCCTGTAGCATCGGCTCACACATTTTGTTTTGAAATGTTCTTCTCCCAAGGCATCCTTGTTAAAAACATGTTTTATTATGCAAATGAAAGAAGGACATTATGTAAAAGCCTCAATTTTATTAATGAAGTGCTTGTTACGTAGGGGCTACCTGTGTGATACTAGATGTACATGTTTTGTATTATTTCCTAGATGTCCTTACAGGTTGAATGACTAAGTTCTTTGTGTAATGCCTGCGGCTGGGGTTGGTCTTCCATTGAATTACCCATTCACGTCAGCTGGGGTGTGAGGCCTGGATTGCTTTCACTTTTGTTAACTGATTGTGTTTCGGATTCTTGTTTCCTACAATCATTTATTCTGTATATTGGAGGAAAATGTCAGTATGTAGTGTGCAGATGGAATAAATTGCAAAAAATAAAGGATAATGAAGCATAAGTTATTTCAAAATGAATAGTGCTGTTTACTACCTCACTCCAGCCAAATTGATCCCGGGTGGCACTAAGTAAAACGCTGATGGTTTAAAATGTTGTTTTGTTATTTTGGTGGTTATTTATTCTCTATAAATGGACTAGCCAGAAAAGCAGCAGGAGCATAACCCTGTATAATGTGCATTTTTGCAAGTAAATAAGCCAAGCAGAGATGGCCTGACAGATCAAGCCTCCTGGTGCCGGATTCACAAAACATTCTTAAGAAGAAAATTGACAAAACATTATTTTACGAAACAAATTAAGAAATCTTCTTAAGAAATGTTTGAGAATCGCACTTAGGAACATTATTACGAACTTCCTGTACATCTTAAGAATAATCTTATATCTTGCATATAACCGGCCCCCTGTTCTTCTTAATTTGTTGAAGATGGTTCTGTCTGGCTGGCGTGTTTATTGACTCCCTACCTTTAAAAGTGTCTGTTATATAATCAGTTCAAAAGGCACTGTACAGTAGGAAGTACTTATATGTTTAGGTTTAGGTTTTATGTTTACTGTATACATTTCCTGACTCCCGACACGTAGAACAGAAATGTTCAAATGAAAACAGTACAAATCAGATTTATTGTGCAGTCTGCTTATACAGGCTACAGTGTTGTGTGTGGTTTTATGATACATGTGTGCGGGGTTTACAGTGTTGGGAGGGAGTTCTCTCTGTCTGTGTGATTGAGTATACAGGGTGATCCAGGGAGTTAATTACAGTGGGTGCCCGTCAGGCTCGAACAAAAAGCCTGCACAGACAGCACAACTGAATATAAGCATCCCAAAGTCTGCCCCAGCTTGGCCGTTCTATAAAACGAATGTCAATTCTGTTAGGTTGCAAGCATTCTTTATTTCTGTAAAATAATGCAAACAGGGTTGCACATTTTAAGATCATCCTCAGTTATTAGAGGCTTTTATACAAATACTGTATATACTGTACTTATTTAAACTCATTTAGTTCACTGTAATGTTATAAGTGCCTGAGAACTTTTCACCCCGTCCGTTGTGGTAGGGTTTGCACTTGCTGTGAGAAATGTGTAGTGACATACTGTGGCTCAGAGTAAAATAGAAACTGAGGCAGTGGCTTAGTGTAAACATCCTCTTTCTGACGGCAAAGCTCCAAGCCCTCTGTTACACAGCCAGGGCAAGTCTAATGACTTTTTGCCCCCTCTGTAGAGTAAAAGGACACAGCTGCAATGTCCACATTATTCAGTGGGATAGCATTTAATTCTAGGACACAGTTTTAATAAAACTTGTTACAAGTTGTTTAACTATTTGACTTATTCCTATAGTGAGTACATTTTGAGTAGATAGTCATGCTACCAGTTTGCGCTGGTATCCCCCACCGACAGTGTGTTCTTAAGTCGGCATAACAATATTTGAGCAATTCCATGCAAATGTCAACCATACCATAGAAAAAAGTTTTTACCATACGGATAGCACAGATGTGAGGTCTGTTTCAGTTTTTAATGCATTTTTTTTAAAGCAAGATTTTCTGCTTTCAGAATTGTTACATACATAATGCTACATATTACTCATAAACACACGAACATTAAAATACAGTTTTATGTCACTATTTTATATTCTACGATGAGCCAACCGTTCTCCATTTGTTGGGTATTATTGTTTATAGTTTGTACTTTTTAATTCATAGAAATCCTATGTAGTCTCTCAAAAACCTTTTTTGAGTGCTTTTTTTGTCACCTTCATATGCAGCCATAATGTGTTTTTTGTAATAGAAAACTCATGCATAGACTGATGTTTTTCTGATGTCTAGACTTTATCAACTGTGGACTTATCTTATCATCACTTGTTGTTATGACAGTGTTAGTCTGAGCTCTTACAGAATACTGTAATCTAATCCAAGCAACCAGTTGCCAAAATGCCCATTTGCAGTCGCTAACAGTAACAGACCACACCTACACATGCATACAATGCATACGACGCATACTGTAGATATAGACATGTGCAGGATGACAGGCTTGTGTTTTCACTGTGCACTGAAGCGGTGGGTGTTATGTTGCTTTTTACTTCACAATGCTGTGTTAGTGTTACAGTATCTGTTTTAGTAATATGAGCAGACCATCCCTCTGGCCCCCCCCCTTCCTCTTCATTGAAGTTAAACCTAGACATACATACAGACGTACATGCTACATAATAAAAAGGTTGTAGGCATGATTGCTTTACATGTCTGTGGGGATTAGAGAATTTAGTTAAATGTTTAAAATGAAGGTGAATGATAGCTAAACTTGATTTTAAAGCTCACGTGTATACAATGCGGACGAATGCGCTTCTTGAGTTTCACTAGCGCTCAACAGGCTGGAGTTCAGCAAGCATTCATGCGTAGACCACCTAACTGATGACTAGACCTTCGAACAGGTGACAGGTCATGAAGTGTTTCTTTTTTGTGGGTCAGGCTGCCCTCTGCTTCACGCTGTTTATGACTGCTATCGTAACCTTAACTGACAACTGAACAAATGCACTGTCAAATGTTTGTGTGTTTTAATATTTTTTAAATTATTGAATTAGAATGAATTATATTTTTTATATTAAGTTTACATTTTTGATTACTTCAAGAGTTTCAGGTATTTTTCTATAGTGCAGATAGTGGTTAAAAGTCTGGGCATGTAACCCAGAAATCATCTTTCTAACATTTCCAAAAAGGAAAACATCACCCTGATAAAACAGTCAAACTCTTATTGCACACGAAAATCAGTGTTCATCTGACTTCACATGATATCACTAATGATTATCTTAATACAAGCTTTTGCTGATGCAGGTAGCTGGACATCACACTTGACAAGCCACAATAACAGGACAAGAAAGAGGTCAAAGGGTTAGTGCAGCCATAGATACTAGACACTGTCTCAGACATCAGCACTGAGGTCACCATCAGAAAGGGGATGAGACGTGCTTTCTCACACAAACACAGATACATACATGTTAGCGTTTTAGTTGCAAAACACAGAGCTCAGCATGAATTTTAAGTGCATCGTAAAGCAGGAAGCATCTGTCAACATGGAGAAACCTTGTGTTAGTGGAAATGATCGGTCAAAGTTCACGGAACGAAGGTCCTGCTTTTAGTGACATAGAAGTGTGTATGTGTTATTTAGCACACTAGTGACGGAGCTGTATTATGTATTGTTTGAACAGTAAGTGTCTAAAGAGAAGTGGAGATAGAGTCATACTAAACAGGATACTAATGAGCTGTAACAGGCAATTTTGCAGAAGTACGAAGAGAGGATAAGAAACCTCAGCTACCACAGAAGACTTCCTCAAAGTAACATCTAGTTCATTGATGGATTAGGAAAGAGTGGAAAATGGATGGACATGATTTATAGATGGATTTTTAACAAGAGAAACCTTATTGCATGGAAAATCAGATCGTACAGACTAAAACATCCTCTAGGAATTGGCCCTGTTTGTTGATTCGCAGACAGCAGGCCATTGCAAAGTTGTTTACAGAAATGAAAGAAATGATGTCTAAAAAACTTATGTGGTGATTTTGAGAGGCTGTGATACCTGCAGTTTCTTGCTTTTTTACTATTGTGGCTTGGAGTAAATTAGAAAATAAGGCAATAAGTCTGTTGTTATATTTGACCTAAACTTCTTTAATTCATCCATGTAGGTCCAGAAAATGAACACCCAAATGCTTGAGAAAGGTGAAGGAATTTGTTTTCAGCTATGTGCTAAATGACCTGTGAGAGGCTAACAGGTGTACAGGTGCCAGCTAAACAAACTTATAATTTTTTGTTGAACAATTTTCGTGTAGTCTACAAAATCTTATTTTTTTGCAGATTTACAAGCCTTTTTTGTTGTACTGTCTCATTTGATTCAATGAAGAAAAGAGCCATACAGCTTTACATGGAAAATGACTGTGATGAAAAGCTTCTTAAATGCTGTCTTTGCATTAATATATGCATTTAGATTTGCATTATAATGCATTATATTAAACAAATCTTTGACTCGTTAAATGTATTTTATTAGTAGCTTGATGCAGTAATTGTTTCTATATATTTTTGTACAGTATAGTAAATTCGAATTCCTGTGTATTAAAACAATGTTTTACTTGGGCGTTTATACATGCCTAATCGTCTGTGTTTTGTATGACAGGATAAGTGTATGTACTGTACATGTGGCAGAATTGACAATAAAGCTGACTTTGACTTTTGACTTTGAGTGTTTGTGATGTTTGTGTGGAGAGGTTGTACTTACAGTTGGCACGGTGGCATTTTCCCCACTGTGTGCCAGGGAAGGGATTTAATCAGCATCCACCACAATGTGTCAGTCTGGTCATGGTGGCCTCTGTGGCTAAAATGTGATTTTTAGGATAATGCTGGGTGTTGCCTCCGTGACACATCTCCTCTTTGCCAGCGCCACCTGGTGGTCATTAGTTGGTAGTGACAGTACTGTGGTGTGAGGAGAGGGATCTGTTCTTATCTGCATACGTGCTAATATTTTGCTGTGCTCAGTCAGTATACACCTCTGAATATTTTTGCCTCCACCCCACCTGCCACAATTGAAACAACCAAAGATGGCAGATTCACATTTGAGAGGGTTACATTCTTGCAGCAGAAACTGAATGGATACAAAGCTTCGAACATTCCTCTTTCGCAGCACATTTTTTTAAAGGGGAACACGTTTTCTCTCCGCAGTAGGCGGCTGGAAATGTCCTGAGCTATCGTAGTATGCTGAGATTCATAATTAATGAGGCAGTACAATATCATTTATGAGCACTTTGCGGTTATAATTTAAATCACATTTATATGAAATCACAGAATAGTTAGTAATATTTATGACTTGTTCATTAACATGATTAATAGGACAGTCGAGAGCACTCTTGGATGTGGAAATAATTCTTTGAGTCATTGAGATGATTTGAAATAAGTGCCGATTTGTGTCTTGTGTGCAGTCAGTATTGCTTTAACCATCAGGTCATTATTGAAGCAACAAATGCTTTCAAACAACAGTCATGTTCCTAAAATATCACTGTCATCTGCAAAACTATTCAGTGTAACGTTGCAGAAATAGAAACCAGGCTTATCATTTGGCATTATTCTGTTTGATGTGCATTTTATAAACATTTAAAAATGTGTGTTCACATGTTAGGATCGAAAGCTGACCAAAGCAGAGCAGCAGCGGTTTAAGGAGGAGGCAGAAATGCTTAAAGGTCTACAGCACCCCAATATTGTGCGTTTCTATGACTCCTGGGAATCAGTACTTAGAGGAAAGAAGTGCATCGTTCTGGTGACTGAGCTTATGACCTCAGGAACGCTCAAAACGTGAGTTTCTAATTGAACTTAAAATATGCTTATATATATTCATTATGTTTTATAATATACAATATAGGCAATACATTTTGCCTTCCACAGTGTTAAATTTCCTCATTTCTTAAACTGAGACATGTTTTCTTTTTCTACAGGTATCTTAAGCGCTTTAAAGTAATGAAGCCCAAGGTTCTACGGAGCTGGTGCCGGCAAATCCTGAAGGGTCTACAGTTCCTACACACCCGTACGCCACCCATTGTGCACCGTGACCTTAAGTGTGACAACATCTTCATCACTGGCCCCACCGGGTCTGTAAAGATTGGTGACCTGGGCCTTGCCACCCTCATGCGTACATCTTTTGCCAAGAGTGTCATAGGTTTGTGCATTTCATTCGGTTCTTTTTAGTTTGTCTGCTCTAAAGATCCTTCTAGCATTTGTGGCGGATCATGTATGACCTTTTTCTTAGATACTTGTCCTGAATAGAGGGCAGATCTGCCACACTAGTGGCTATGATTAAGTGGCTATTGAGAGTCCTTGAATCCGTAGAAGGCTCCGTTCTTTCTTCCTTTGTCTCTTATGCTGTCTTAACTCATTTTGAGTTTGCAGCAGTGGAGCTTAGTAAAGAGCTCTGCTTGCAGTTTAACATTATTGACAGCAGTGTATAAAAACATCAATGCCTGCTATTGATTTCTTTTGTTTCAATATTTACTAAGAGGAATGTACAGGCATGGATATTCACATGTACAAACATAAAAAGCAAAAAAAGAATTATTTATGACAATAAGAGAATTTAATGTACTTCCCTTTCACACGACCTTTTGTAGCTCTTTCAAATAAAAGCAAAACTGCCTAATTCTGTGATCTGGCACACTTTACTGGAACTGAACCACATCACCCCACCAATGTAATCCAGATACCTGATTCAGCTTTTTAAAATGTTGAATGTGCACTTGACTACATTATGATGGTATGCTTATCCTTATTTGATCATCATTGAGGTAGACAGGGTGCCCAAGCTGCCTTCTGATGCTTTGTGAACAAGTCTTAATATAAGAAAAGGCTATTTTACATGATTGTTATGATCCTTAGAGAAGGCCCACTGTAAAGTAGATCATGATTAGGAGGTTTAATGAAAACATCAGGGTGCTGCATAGATCAAACTTTCTGCTTGTAGTCACTGAAATCTTTTATTTGAATAATTGTACAACCAGGTTTAAGCCAGAAAGACCTTTAACTGTGTTTAGTAGGGCCACCCTTCTTTAATGCTTTAAATACTATATGGCATGCTTTTGATTTTAAAAATGATGTGGGCTTTTGCACGTATTGTATTCCCTTCGTGAAAGGTTAAAAAAGGCTGTCTGACATATGAAGATTCCCATTATAGTCTTTAAACTTAATTATCATTTAAAAAATGATAAGGCTGTTGTCAAGGAGAAAAGTAAAATGTCAGAACTTTACAGCTTTGCGTTTACCATGGCAGCAGTAGACAATGATGATAAAAGTTGCAGATAGAGAGCGGGGATGTCATCCGAATGTTGTTTTTATTCCTCAGGGACTCCAGAGTTTATGGCCCCTGAGATGTATGAGGAGCATTATGATGAGTCAGTGGATGTCTATGCCTTTGGCATGTGTATGCTGGAGATGGCTACATCGGAGTATCCGTACTCAGAATGCCAAAATGCTGCGCAGATCTACCGCAAAGTCACCAGTGTAAGCCCTTCATTCTTATACAAAGATTACTTTTTAAATGTGGTACTTGTTTATATGCTTTAGTTGATATACGTGTCACATCCAGATGTTTTCTTATTTGGAGTATTGCTCATGCACCATTTTTTTTTCTTAATGCAGGGTATTAAGCCAGCCAGTTTTGATAAAGTAAATGACCCAGAGGTCAAAGAGATCATTGAGGGCTGCATTCGCCAAAACAGATTAGAGCGGTAAGCATATGGCTAGCGGAAGGTCTTCTGTAAGTAAAGAGAGATTAAGAAGCAGACTGAGTTTCTCCTCTCTCACCTTTAGGCTCTCAGTTAAAGACCTTCTAAATCACGTTTTCTTTGCGGAGGACACCGGCGTGCGTGTTGAGCTTGCAGAAGAAGACACGGGATGCAAAGACTGCTTGGCTCTGCGTATCTGGGTTGAGGATCCAAAGAAACTCAAAGGCAAGCACAAGGACAATGAAGCTATTGAGTTCAGCTATGACCTGGAGAATGACAGTGCCGAAGAAGTTGCGCTGGAGATGGTGAGGACAAGAAATTTAATCTTTGGCTGTTTTTCTCTCACTTTTTAATTTATCACCAAATTGTATGTCTTGTTTTATAGGTGAAGTCTGGCTTTTTCCATGAAAGTGATGCCAAGGTGGTCGGGAAGTCCATCAGAGACAGGGTGACGCTGATAAAGAAGTCCCGTGAAAGGCGCCAACAGCAGCTTCTCCAGCAGCAGCAGCAAAGTCTGGATGAGCGTCGGGACTCCTCAGTCCTCAGCTCCTCTTTTTTCTCTGTCCATCCCTCCTGCCCCTCCTCACTGGGCCCTGGAGCTTCAGCAGCAGCAGCAACTGGGGTTCAGGGGGAAGCAGAGGACCTGCCAGAAGTGGACCAGCATGTCCAGCAGCAAGGCACTGCGCTGGGCCTTAAAGGTACACAATATATTTAGAATCAGAGTGTAGATGATTACTCTTTTCTGCTTGTCAGAAATACAGTCTGATTGGATCTAATAAATGTGGTTTGGCTTTCCACTTTTCCATATTCAGAAGGTGAGAGCCTTTCTGCTGCCAGTGGAGGTCCTTTCTCAAGTAGTCAAAGCCAATCCTTTTCTCTCCCCGAGTCGGGTAACACATGTGCTCAAGCTCAAACCATCTACCCCACAGGCACCTCTGTAAGTACTGCTGCTTTATAACAAAATCATACATGGCGTGTTTATCAACATACACCATTATGTCTAGCCATCACTCCTCTGTATCCACCACCACTCAAAGCTTTTGATAAGAAGTACAGATTATGAATTGCTTTTTTGATCTACAGTGTGGTGGGATAAGAATTGTTTCTTTTATTTAGGGAATAAAAGGTGCTGGGGTTGTGTCTCACCCCCAACTGCTCCCTATGGGTCAGAGCGAAGGGGTTCAGAATGTGCCTATTGGCCAGAATTGTGGGATGTCTGGCCTTTCCATTAGCCAAAGTGGTGGTGGTCCTAACATTCCTGTGGCGCAGACATTCATTCAACCAGTCACTATGGCATCACAGGTCCCTTTAAGTGTGCCTCAACAATATTCTCAGGTGATTGTCTCCCTTGTTTCCAGCTTTTCTTATTTCTTTGATCTTCCTATTCTTCCAGTGTATTCTCTCAATGCAATGGACACATTATTGCATATTTAAAACAAATCAATTTAGGGGGACTTCGTTTACACTATCACTTAGCATTAAGATGTGATTATTTTAAGTAGAATATGTTGAGACACATCTAGGGTATTTGACATCTTATGTGTAATGCATTGCAGTAATTCCTTTCAGGTTTACAATTTATAAAATGGGCATGACTGAAATAGTTATGATAAAATAGAATTGAGTTTCCTCTTTGATTGCGCTCTATGCGGTCTGTAACTTTGATGTAGGTCGTGTGCTGAGTTGCATGATGTTCACTGACCTACATTTTTAATGCTCGGTCCAGAGCATATTTTTGGTTGAATTTCACTGTGATGATTCGTAAGTTGAACTATAGCTGCTAATTTGTTGCTAACATGTTAATGGGTTTCTTTATTATTCACCAGCTAAACACAAACAACATCCCTAAGTAACAACTTGTCATGAACCTACAAAATTCCAAGTACAAATGTCCTAGTCTAAATATCTTAGTCCTGTTAACTTCTGTATTGTTTTTTTAACAGACATTTGTCCTTGAAAGTTTCTTGTCTACCATTAAATCAAAAATAATAGAAAGCTTTTATTATTGTACACAGTCTAGCAATAACCTAATAAATGTACCGACAGAAACTTAGATCTTTTGCTTTTCAAAATGTCCTGTTTCCATTGGATGATTAATGAACTGCACTAATGCTTACTCTTGCTCTCTCTCCTTCTCTCCCTCCCACCATCCCCTCATCCTACTCCACACTCTGTTCTGTCCAACCTTTCCAAATAATTTCCCAATATGTTTTTACCACCAGCCCCTCCCACCCTACTCAGCAGATGTTCCACCCACACAGATGTTCCACCCTCGGCCTGGTGATGCCTCCACTCCCCACAGTTCCCTTTTGCAGTCACAGTCATATATCCCCTCAGTTGCTTCCCAGGCCCCCATGAGTGTCCTCACTGCCTCTGTCCCTGCTGGAGAGCCCGTAGCATCAGCAGGCAACATTATGCCCCTCAAGCAGACCCAGCCTAGTATCGCTTCAGTACAACCCACTGACATTTTGCCCCAGCAAACCATTGTTCAGGCACAACAACAGGCAATGTCAGATATACCTGAAACGTTACAACTGAACATCCAGCATCCAACACCACAACAGCAAGCAAATATAGTGCAACCCCAGCATGCAGTACTGTTACCACAGCAGATAGACCAGGTTCAGCCAACGTCTGTTTTGTTACAGCAGCAGCATGTAGAACAGCCGCAGGTGATTTTGCAGGAACAGCAGTCACGGTCCAGTTTATCCCAGCACTCATATATTTCATTGCCACAGCAGCAACAACCAACATTGCCCAACCCACAGCAGCAGGTGTACATACAACATCCTGGAGCAAATGCCCAACAAGAAGTGATACAGCAGCAAGTTCAGCAACATCAGCCATTACCGCAAACTTCATTACAACAGCCCCCAGTGAAACAATATCAGCAAAAACAGGCACAGCAAGTTTATTTGCAACAAATTGTTGAATCACAAGAGCAGAACATTGTAAAGACTGTGATACAACAGCCACCGCTACTTCAAAACATTCAGCAGCCGCTACAGTTGGCAGAACAACAGCAACAACTTCTGATTAGGCAACAACTGGATCAGCAACAAAAGGCTGTCTTGCAAAATCAAATGGAGCAGCAACGTCAGCAGCAAGTGTATATCCAACCACCTCAGCAGCAAGTTGAGCAACAACAAATTCTTCTGCAGCAACAACAAAGCATGGCAGTGCAGCAGCATATGGAGCAACAGCAGCAAGCGCTACAACAACAACAACAACAACAACAGACGATTGAACAGCCGAAACAAACCATTTTGCAACAACAGGTGGAACAACAACGACAACAACAACAGGTTTTGATTCAGCAGCTGGAGCATCAGCAGGCAATCTTGCAGCAGCAGCAACATGAACAACAGCAGGCTCTTTTACAGCAACAACAGTTAGAGCAGCAAGCCTTGCTACAACAGCAACAACTCCAGTTAAAGCAACAGCAAGCCCTTTTACACAAGCAACAGCTAGAGCAGCAACAGCAGGCTTTGTTGAAACAGCAGCAATCCATTTTACAGCAACAGCAAGCGCTTCAACAGCAAAAACAATTAGAGCAGACAGTACTTTTACAGCTGCAGCAGCAGACTTTACAGCCTCAACCAGAAAAGCCAACAGAACTGCAGCAAGTATTTCAACAGACTGAGCAGCAACAACAGAGAGAGTCACAAATACAGCATCAAATTATAATGCAACAACACAACATTGAATTGCAACGACAACAAGCTGAGAAACAAGTTTTATTGCAACAGCAGCAGCAACAACAACATTTGGAGCAGCACATTCTGGTAGATCATAGTGGGCAAAAACAAACAACCATACTGAAAGCACAGCCTCCAGAAACAATCCAGCAAATTACTCAAATACCACAACCCCAGCCAATAATATCCCCACAATCTCAATCTCATTCAAGTCTTTCCCAACAACTCGCAGAACACCAACAGGTCCTAATTCAGCAGCAACAAGCAGTCGTACCCCAGCCGTCACATAGACCTCTGGTAGACTTACAGATTCCAACTATGATTCAAGCTCAAACTCAAGTTCCAGCTCAAATTCTCATCACGCAACAGATGCCACCACAGATATCAGCTCAACCTTCTGTGCAAATGGAGGGGCAAGTCCCACTGCAGCCCCAAAGTCTTTCAGCACCACAGTCAATCGGAGGAAACTTCCAAGCAAGCCAGTTGCAAGTTCCACAACCAACCCAACAGATCACATCTCCAACCCAGGTGCAACACATTGCCTCTTTTGTCCCAACGCAAACACAAATGGCCTCACATGGGCAAAGCCTTCCAGCACAAGCTCAGATGGTCCAAACACAAGTTGCAGCTTCTCTCCAGTGTCAGGTTCCTGTAGTGCCACCCGGACCTGCATCTCTGTTACATGCTCCAGTGCAGTCCCAAGTACAAGCCGCCTCAACGCTTCTGCCCACACCGAATTCACAAGCAGCTGTTACTCAGCAAACCATTCAATCAGTTCAGCTCGACCTCACACAAACCGTGAAACAACAACAGCCTCCGCAATATCAGCAAACAGTGCTATCTCCGGCGTCACTTGCAACTACAATGGATCCAATGACCACTTCAACACAGTGCTATTTGCAACAAGCAAATCAATTGCAAATGCAAGTCCAAGTTCAGCCGCAGCCAATCTTACCAGTTAGTGTAGCACCTATGCAGACGGTCATGCAGCCTCAAGCCTCCCAACAGTCTCAAACCCATCATGTGCACCACCATCAGCATCAGACCCAACCTGTTCCACAGCTTCTACCACCAACCGCCGTACTACCTCAAGATCTCCATCAACAGCCTTGTCAGCCTGTTCTCCAGCATATTCTCCCTATACATATTACACCAAGTCAAGTACCCCAGACCCAAGCCAGGACAGTACCTCTTTACAGTCAGGTAGTGTCAGGTCCTCCCACTCCCCCTCAAAGCCTGCAGAATTCAACCCCCCCACCCATTCAAGCATTTACGCAGCCACAAGCACTCTCAAATGCACAGTTGCATGTCCAAATACAAGCCCTCTCCAACACGCAGATCCACGCAGATCAGACTGCTTTTAAATCTCCACAGATTCCCCAAAGTCCATCTCATATTTCTCTACAACCTTCCAGCACGCTCTCAACTGTACAGCCAACTGTCCCGGTTTCAGAAATGTCAGTTCCTGCAGAGGCACAGCTAACCCAGACCAGGCCAGTTGATATGATTCCTGCTTCCCCTCCTACTGTCAATGCTTCACAGTCCCATGACTCTAATGGCTCTGTGTTGCCTACCACCTCCCTGGCAGACAGTGATGCTGCATTGCTTGGCATTGCTCAGGTACAAAAGCACATTAGTCTGATTTACATCAATATATCCCACATGTTTTTCACTTTAATGAAGGTAGTGGGCATACAAAAATCTCTGACCTAATTAACAGGCAAGGTGTAAGACTCACTAAACTTCCAATCTGCCTAACACCTCCATTAAACAATTTATAAAATCTTAATTTGAGTCTATTTCACAATAAGTTGTTTTGATTTTTAGTTCCGTTTTTGTTTCAGTTTTGGAATTTACTGTATTATTTGCTTATTTATTTGCAGTCATTATATAACTGATGGTTTGTGTTTTTTTGTTTGTTTGTTTTTCTGTTGGTATGTGGTGGATCTTGTGTGGTTTGTTTGTTTGTTTGTGTTGTTCCTTGGATTAACAGGAGAGTGCAAATCAATCTGCCAACAGAAGCTCTTCGTGGTAGGTTTGAAGTTTTTTTCTTTACAAATGTTTTGTACATAAAACAAACCGTTGACAGATTTTTTATGTTTTATAATTCCAGCTCTGTTCCTGCCAATGGAGAAGATTCACAATTGATGTGGGCTAGTGGAAAAGCAGAAAAGGCAAAATCTCAGAGGAGATTGTCCTGTCAGAAGACTGAAAAAACTCATTTCCAACTCAGCATGTTGCAGGTACGCCTATCAGCCTATTTTTCTTGCTAGTAATTTATTGTTTTAATAATGAAACAAATTAATTATATTGTAGGTCTCAAGCACCGGGGACAACATGGTGGAGTGTCAGCTGGAGACTCATAGCAACAAGATGGTTACGTTCAAGTTTGATATTGAGGGAGATGCTCCTGAGGACATTGCGGATTACATGGTGAGACATTTCGCACCTAAAGATTTATCTATTTGCTTTTGAAGGTGTAACATAAAGAGTGACACTTTTGCTGGCTGATTGTGGCTTTTGTATGTGATGTGTGTTTTGTGTAGGTGGAGGAGGACTTTGTCCTTGAGCCTGAAAAAGAGAAATTTGTTGAGGATCTTAAGGCTATAGTGAAAAAAGCTCAAGGAATTCTAAGCACTCAGTCCCAGGTCTGTAATTCCCAACCTTACAAACTTAAGCTGAATATATGATTTAAATTGGTTTAAAACAGTAATATTGTTTTTATTCTTCATAATTGAATGTATTTGTCTATTTTAGACTGGGTCAGTGGAGCAGCTCCATGTGAGCACTCCATCCAGTGCAACAGGTTAGTGTCAGTCTGGTTTATTCACAAATAAAACTAAGGAATAAAGTTGATGTTATAAAATAAAAATATCAGTCAATGCTTTGAGTCATTTTAAAATAAATGTTCTGTTTTTCTCTAATTGTCATAGTGGATTCAGCCCCTCAGTCGTCACCAGTGGGTCGGTGGCGATTCTTTATTAACCAAACAATTCGCCATCGTGACTCGCACCCAAACCAGGGAGCTTCCTCTCCCCCTCCAACAGGAGAGAGCAGAGTTCCTAAATCCACAGAAACCGAGAAAGGTATTGTCAGTATGAAACTAAACGAAATCTGTAATTGTTTTTATCTTGAGTTCAAATGTCTTTTTCTTCTGTTTTATCAGACCATGAAAGCCCTCAACGCTCAGAGTCTTTTGCCGGCATAGCATCTTCCCCAAGTTCTTCGCTGTCTGCATCTCCTCCTGTATCTACCGTATCTGCCCCAGCATCCATGTCGGCTTCAGCCATCGCCATGCAAAAAGATACAGCATCTTCTGCTCTACCAACAGCAGAGAAAGTTTCCTCTGCTCCCTTGGCTGCAGGCTCAGTTCCTGCCACATCCTCCAGCGTTTCTGCCTCTCCATTCTCTCCAGCGATGGCCCTCACAGGCTCCAGCATGGTCTCAGTCCAAGAAGATACGGCAGCAAAAGGGCAGAGCATATCCAAGGGTGAACAGCCTCTCACTACCGTTCCTGCTTATGGGACCCCTCCAACATCACTAGCGAGTCACACTGATCTATTGCAGCAGTTGGGAGCTCAAACCCAAATGGCAACCTCACAGAAGCCTGAGATACTTAAACAAACCCTGGCACCTCACCAACTCAAAGACACCCAGTCAACAAAGGGCGCCACCGAACAGACGCAGGCTCAGCCACAGCAGGTTATGCCTCAGCCACATCAGCCAGGTCACACAGAGTCAAAAATATCATCACAGGCAATGCCAATGGAGACGCAGCCTTTGCAAGGAGGTCCTTTAACAGCCCAGCAGGCACAATTGCATCAAGTTCAGCAGTCTGTGCTGCAACAAGTCCCACACCAACAGGTATTATTTGAATCTCAACAACCACCAACACAACAGACAGCGTTCTTGCCCCAAAGGATTACTGACCAGATCCAACAGCACGCAGTGATATCACAACAGGCAGTCCGTGTAGAACAGTATGCATCTCAAGAAACAATGCTGGCCATGCATGCACAGCATGGTTTCCAAACTCAAGATCCCCTACAGCATCGAGCACAGTTTCAACCTGAAATCCCACAGCAGCTTCCTACTGAGCAAACACATGCTGTGCAGGTTCCACATGATATGATACACTCTCAACCTATAACACAAACCTCAGTGCCATCAGCCGTGCAGATGCAAACATCTTTCCAGCACTCAGAGTTGGAGTTGTCCACGGGTGAGGCCAGCGTTGAAGACATCAGTCGCTCTGCCCCGCCCCAGCCCTCTTCAGACGCCTCTCTCCCACCCCTCCCTCTCTCTGAGACGGCTCTTCCCACCCTCTCCCACACATTCACCCCTTCTCCAGCCCAGCCCTCCTCAGTAGCCGAGTCAGACAGCGAAGGGCCCCCTAAAATCGAGTTTGTGGACAACCGTATAAAGACCTTGGATGAGAAGCTAAGGACATTGCTGTATCAGGAGCACAGCGGCAGCGGAGCAACACTTGGAGGTGGCTCTGCTGCTGGCCCCACCTCTTCTGTATCCGCTGCAGCATCCACCTTAGTGGGAGGTGACGAGTCTTCAGAGCCACACTCGCTCCCTCCCAATTCATTCTCCCCTCCACCTACAATCTCATCTGACACCTCTCCACACTCCACCTCCTCCACCACCCCTTGCTCTTCCTCCTCCTCTCCAGAGAGGGTAAAGGAGAGAGCAGGTGAGGAGGAGATGGTCCCGCCTGCTCCCGCCTCCTCTGCTGCTGTGCAGCGTCAGCCTGCCTCAACTTTCTCTTCTACATCCCCTCCCTGCTCCCTCCTCTCCCCCCTGCAGGAGCCCGGATCGCCATCTGCGGACAGTGAACCCTCAGTAAGCGTAAGTGGGGTGTGCATGTTACACATAAATTGTATTGAGGTTGGGGGATTTTTTTCTGTCTTCATATTATTTTAGACAAGTGTTATAAACTTCAGTGTTTGTGAATTTGCTCTAAAATATGTATGCAAACAAGACAAATATTTATATCGTTCAGTGTTAAATGTTATGGGTCTTTGACAATTTGTTCTCTAAATGCTTATTTAATTTGAGGACACTTTTCTAACAACTCTTTTCAGGCCGCCCCCTTGCTCTCTGAAACCTGCACCCCCGGAGATGTTCTGTTGCCTTCTAACTCCCAGCAGCCTGCCCCTGTGTGGCCTGGACAGCAGCACTATGAAGGAGGTGGATATTTTGGCCTAAACCTGACATGTCCTAGTATCAGAAATCCGGTTAGCAAGAAATCCTGGACTCGCAAATTCAAAAGCTGGGCGTGCAAACTGCGCCACTCCGCCAGCTTGTTCAAGAAGCCCAGAGTCCAGCAAGGTAGTGACCGTAGGAAAGAGCGAGCGAGAGAGAGCGAGTGAGGGGTGTGGGTAGTTGGGCACTGACTTGTTTAGATTAAAAGTAATATAGCCAAATTAATATAGCTCACCTTGCTAGATAGGGATTTTTTAAAACACTGTTAATTCTATTAATCCTAATAGTTCTTTAATGTTGACGTGGTTGTTGATGTGCATAGTCTGTACTGATATCATTACATCAACTAGCAAAACATTTTGCTTGTTTAATTTTTGTATGTGCACAATTGCTCGGCTCTTTATTAACCTTTGTTGTAGCCTCCTTTTTCATTTTGTCTGCATGGGTTACCCAGGGGTAAGAACAGAGGAGTGTAGAAAGGGAAGACTGTCTGGGAAGAAGGATGACCCTTGTGCATCTTACCTGGAGTCTCCAGTCTTACCGTATGCAGTGCAGTATTACAGTGCCCTCACCCCTCACCTTCCTGCACCAAGATTCGCATAGCCAGACCACCTGCGATCACAGAATAGAGTGCTGACTCACAAACTACACAGACCAGACACTGCACCTGAGTTTGCACCTGCTTTTTGTTAGTTTAGTAAATACAGAGATATGAAACTAGATCCGGTCGCCCATATTGTTCATCATACCCACTTTAATTAATTTGTCCATTATAAATAGAAAAAGCAGGTGCAAGCTTCACTATTCACACTGTGTACATATGAATTAAAGTCCTAGAAAGTAATTCTTTAAGCACCAGAATATTTATATTTTCCAAATGTTAGCAAGTAATTTCTCTTCTGGCCACATTTTTTTGTCTGTCTGTCAGATTTTAAATAATATCCTGTTCTTTCCTACCTGGGTAGATTTTTAAAATGTTCTGTTTTTGTATTTTCTGCATGTCTGAGGCTATGTTGAAATGGGATACTAGCCCACTGCATAATGCATACTGTGCAGTATATGGTGTATATTGCCTTTTTTTTTAATTAGTAAGTAAACCTTATATGAACCTCATTACATTGTATGCTACAAATTACAAACTGGATTCAACAAATTATTCAGCATTATCTCAAATATGCTAGTATGCTATTTCCAACATAGCCTAAACATATCATAATGTCAAGCCAAATATATGCAGCTCTGGGAAAAAATTAAGAAAAAACTAAATTCTGAGTAAATATATTGCTTTTTATTTGCTTAAAATAAAGTTAATATTTAATATATTTAAAAGCAGGTTTGCTTTTGTTGGAATTGAATCTAATGGTTGCAATACATGTAAAAAATCCTTAAATGCTCATTTGGAGTGGTCGTTTAATTTATTTCCCGAGCTGTAATATATAGCCAAATATATTATAACAATACAGTTAGTTTTTTTTGTTGCGTTTATTTTTATAGATGAATATCTATATCCTGCCATACATGGTCAACTTCATATGTGTGTGTTAATGGTCGAGTGTCACCAAAAGTAAATAATGACTGGAATGACTCACACTGCAAACATATATACGTATATGTCGATTTTTCACAGACATCGCACATGCTGACAGGTATCACAGTTGGTCAGACAGTGATATTACAGTCAAACAGATGAATGCAATTGTGTGAATGTGGATGGATGGGGCAAATGTCATCTTGTGTTTGTTTATTGCTGCAATGTTTTAACAATTGCAGACATCACTTTCATAAAATGGCTTTATTTTTCCTACCACCCCTTACCATACCCACTCCCCATCACACTCTGCATCCACTCAGCATGATGTTTGAGATTATAATCATATCTGTATTTATGTCCACTGTATGCTAGCAATGGTGTAATTCACCATGCTGACTCTAATCTCATCCCTTGTGAACATGCATGGATGCTTGTTAGTCAAAGATCTCATATCAAAAGGGTGTGCCATGTTTATTAATGCAATCTTTTTGTGTCTGTGGTGTCGGTTTTTTGTGTCTGTGTGTTGGTGTACTGTTTTGTTTTTATACCCGATACCTGTTTGTTTTTGTCTGTCTTTCTTTACGTTTCATTTTATGTTTGTCGTTGTGTTTTCTCGTCTTTCTCTGTTTTTCCTTCTTATAAGATGGCAACTCCAGCTGTCAGGGGATGAGGGAAGAGACCGAGGCATCCGCAGATGTCCAGCCCTTCTCACGCACAGGACGTTTCCAGGTGCCATTATTCAGTTCTACAGCATATACTGCAATAGCTCAACCTTACCAGTTTGACAGGAAGAACATTTAATATATTAATCTTCTGTTTTGTGATATATAGTGACACTTTTCCAATGTTTATCACTTCTTATATTTGGCAATTGATCATAGTTTTTAAAATACCATGTAGCAGAAGTCTCACAAATAGAAATATGTGGTAAATGAAAAGCAATGCTAATGTCAAACAAAGCTGAAGTAAAGAAGCTAAAGTTCAAATCAAAATGCAACGTACCTGTACTGTATGTAACTCAATGAAAACTCAACTAACTTCCATCTGCTTGTCTCTTAGGTGATTCCAGTGTCCCAGCCCACAGATCCCCCACCTCTACAGGAAGCTGTACCAAGCCAAGGGGTCACACAGAAAAAAGTTGGTCGTTTCTCAATCACCCAGGCCGAACAGACAGAGGAACATTTGACGGACAGCTCCCCTGTGTCACCTGACCTGGAGCGAGAGAGGAGGAAACAGAAAGCGAAGGACGGTGATAAAGAGGAGAGGAGAACCACTGCACTCAGCCACCTACCCAGAAGTCACGCACACTTGCCCCTTGGCAGCAGTGATGATGAGAGTGAAGTGGAGGGTGAAGATTTGAGGAGAGAGCTGCATAAACTAAGAGAGAAGTGAGAGAACAGGGCAAATGTTTAGATTAGATTTTTTAGATAGATTAGATTCAACTTTATTGTCATTACACAAGTACAAGGCAACGAAATGCAGTTTAGGTCTAAAATGTTTACACCTCTTTTTAAGGTTGCATAAGAATTTTTAATGTTTGTTTTTTTCTTTTTATGTTTTAGACACATCAAAGAGGTGGTGTATCTGCAGGCACAGCAGAACAAGGAACTGCAGGAGTTGTACAGACAGCTTCGCTCTCTTAAAGACCACAGACAGCCACTATCCCTGCCCCGGACCCCTCCACTCTCCAACGCACCCCTCGCCATCTCCCCACGTAGACCCAGACCCGCCAAAATCAAGCTCCGGCCCCGACCCCACTCTCACATGGATAACAACGGAGTCACACATCAAAGTATCACTCTCTGACAGACTGTCTTGAATCCACACAATAATAAAAAAGTTCATGTGGCAACTGGCATTATTTATTTTCTGTAAACTATGCTTAGATTTTCATATTGGTGTTAAATTAATTAGCACATAGGTTTTCATCATAACTACTGTCTACCTGACTGTTTTTCTTTTTTAAAAGGGAGTCTTCAGCAATCCAGCAGTTATTCAGGTGGAGAGCAAAGCAGACTCCACTCACACTGCAAGCCAGAGAAGACCGCTTCACTGAGTAAAGGAGGTAAGCGTCACACGCTTGTCAAAAATTATTGGAGGAGGATGGGGTCATTGTTTAACACACCTGTCATTTTCTTTTCAGATCAGAGTCCCACAGGCCAGGGTTCTGTCAACAGAACAAGCACATTCACAGATGATCTGCACAAACTTGTCGACGAGTGGTCAAAAGAAACTGTTTTCCCTGTTCAACCAAAGCCTTCGCTAAATCAAATCAAACAGATTCAGCAAGAGTTAGGAGGGTGGGGCCAACCTGCTGAGGTAATGCATTCATGCAATAAATCCAGTTACTCAAACATGCAAATGCAGACTTGCCTATATGGGTTAAATACTTTAAGCCGCGGGATTCAAAAGTCGGAGACTACTGGCGACAATTGTTTTTTTTCCTACTTTAATAAAAAAAAAGATCAAATTATAGACAACGAGGCCTCCCTCACGTAACTATAATATATTTTCTTATATATTAACCGTCAGTATATTTAATCATTTTTATATATATATATATATATATATGAAAAAATATTATTTAAAAAAATACATATGAAATAATTACAATTATTAAAAAATACATTTTTGTGTGCTTTTCATGTGTGCTTGGTTCTCGCCATGAATATATTTTTTATTTATTTTAAGTAATAACTGTAAAATGTTTTAATAAAACTTTTATTTCCAATATAAACAGGTTTGAATAAAGATTTTTGCTGTGGTCTTAGACTTTTGGAACCACTTTTATTACTTGTTTGTAACATGCAATTTGATTATATCTTGCAGACATCTGCTGCATCTGGCTGGTTTTCTGCACCTCCTATGAATGCTCAAACTGCTTCTGTACCAGTCACCTTGTCTACAATAGCCTCCGCCCCCTATAGCATCATTGGAGGACAAACACAGCTGCCTCCAACGCAATTTCCCATCACTCCTCTACCCCAGCAGAATGCACATCTGCAGACTGTCCTGCACCATCAGCCCCTGCATTACAGCCAGCCTCACCTGCAACAGGTCCCGCTCCTGTCAGGAACCCAAACCCAGCTGCCTCCTCATAGCACCTCCCCCTCTCTGATAACCACTGCGGGGCCTCTGCTGCCCCCTGCCACCAGCATCACAGCTGCCTCCACAGCTGTCAATCAAGACACCGTCGCCACGGCAACCTTCTGCTCATGCTCCTCCTCCACATGCACCTGCACCTCTGCTCTGCCTTCCAGTGCCAAACTTCACCCCAAACCCACCACCTCCACCCTTCCTTAAGTACTGCAGTAAGTTGGGAGCACACATGCTGTGACAGAGAAGGGCATTATTTAGAGGACTTCACATTGAAAGCTTGTAGGGAGGGATTATGTACAGTATCTTGTACAGGAAGGTATTAAGTAGCAAGCGTTGAGCGTGTGTGGGTATGGTGGTGTATAAATTATTTAGTGTGTGTATTTGTGTGCGCGTGTGTTTGTGTTGCATTTATTCAATACATATCCTCTGTGTGATTCCGCACTGTCACCAGTTTCATAATCCAACAGCAGTTGGAGCTGAACTCTCCCTATATAGAGACATGTTGAAAGCGAATATGATCATCTTTGTTTTTATTTATCAATGCTTCAAATGAAAGGACTATTTGAATTTTAAAGTGCAATTAGATATTTAAAATCTTTCATCTTTTCTGTGTTGTTGTGATCTGTAAAGCTTAAAATAAATATTTTTTATATATACGCACAGAAGCGACAACCAGACAGCAAAGCGCCATCTTGAGAAGATAGAGCACAACAGAGTCAGCAGGCAGTGAGATCAAATGCGGTTGAAGCAACGGCAGCATGTTCCAACGCAGAGCATGGTAACCATAACCTTGCAACCATCATCATAGCTACAGAAACGGTTAAAACACTGTTGTGCAGTGTTGTGCACGGCTAAGGCATGCTCCTAATGTATTATATTTTACAAAAATAGCAGTAACGTTTTAGGTTAGCGGATATTTTATAGAATAACGTAAATAGCCATAGACTAATTCATTTTTAAATCCTGTGTTCTGAACTTGATTCTGAGAAAAAAAACTCTGGTTCTTCATTTGATTTTAAATGAAAATAGCTAACATGAGTGCAGTATTTTCCTCTCTGTTTTAGCAGAAGTTTATACTTCTAAGGTTTACAATATTAACATTGATCCCGTGGTGAAGAGTGAAAGACTATACAGCTGTTTCGAAAGCTCAAGTGAAGTGAACGCAGCTTCTGTATTTTGCACAGCCCTGTATGAATGTGCTTGTGTGCACGCCAAACTGTGATCTGTGAACTGTGAGTTTTCTTTTTGTGAACACAACGCATCAGCAAAACACTGGCAAAAAGAGGTACTCTTCAGCAAATCTGGGATTTTATGAACTGCCAAGCAAATCAAACATTGGGAGAACATCCAGAAGTAGGTTGCCTATCTGATATGTTTCAGCAGTTAACTGTCACGCTGAAGAAACCCAAAAGGCACATGTGTAAAAAGTACAGTACACAGCAGAGAAGCTTGGTGTGTGCTCTTAACAACTAGCTAGACATTCAAAAACATGTAATGCCCATGCAGAAAACGTGACTGTGTGTGAATTCAATGAGGCATCCTATAGTTTGGATAAAAAAAATGCTTTGGATCAACATTGGCAGAACCTAAAGCAATGTATTGTGTGAGGGCATTGGGAATAGAGAATGAGTCAAGGGGGTAACATTTGTTTTAATTGTGCTTATGCTTGTAGATGTTAAAAAAACATGGCCGTTGCCTACAGAGGGTTATGATCATTCACTTTCCAGTATTGTATGTCCTGTTTTTAAAAGCGCAAAATCTTACAGTAACCTTGGTACAGTTGTGGTGAGTAAGGCTGTTGTGTCTTAAAGAAAACTAAAACATTATCCATTTGATCTGTATAAATGGGAAATGTAAAGAGAACCCTCTGCTGAAGTGTTACCAAAATGTAATTTAAAAGAAAGCATTATTTTTGTATTTTGCAAAGGGGTTGTAAAAATGTAAAATTGTGTACTGTTCAGTGTTGAGAAAGCTGTGGTTATCGGATAAGACACAGGTCCTAAAACACTGTTTTGTGTCTTGAGTTCCCCTGGCCTTTAACTTTACACACCTTAAACCTTCATCCTGAGAGTACCACAAGATGCTGAATTCAGATTTGAAATGTTTTTAATTCTGTGCAATTGATTTGAGAAAATTGCAAGCCAAATCATCCTGCGGTTTTATGGTTGAAGTAAAACCAGGGGGACCCTAGAATTACTTGACTGAGCACCAATAATAAAAGATTATTCAAGTGAAATATTGTTGGTGATTTAGCTACTGTAAATTGTAACTAATTCAACTGTTGATTTTATTTATGTTTTGTAACTAATCCAAAATAAACATCAAATGTTCAACATCAATGTGTAAATGTTTCATTCTCTGATTACATCTGTATCTCTGTAATATTCTGTGACACCAGTAGAGGTCTCACATGGGCATAGTCCTCATATTGATGTTAAACACTTGACATTGTGAAAAGAATGATTATTCTTTAAAAATGAGTTATATAATCATACTATGACGACGTAAGGATGTCTATCTTTAAATTAAAATCATGACTTTTAATCCAAGTAGCACACGTCAGGTTTAAATTAGAATAAAAAGTTTGCCATGAATTTACAGTTTTGATTTTGGTAGACTGTTTATTAGAAGACAAAGTGCATTCAAGATGACACTTCCTATCAATATGTGTGTTCTCTGGGATTCAAACCCATGACCTCTGCGCTCTTAACGTAACACTGTTGAGCATCAGGAATGTAATTGCATCACATTCAAAGAGCTTCTGAACTATTTTGGTCAAATAAGGAAGAATTGTAAGAATTGTCAGAGGCGGTAAGCCTACTGCAGTCTGCAGATCTGGAAACTCATTTAATGCGCGTTAACGCGTTTATTCGCCTTTCAGACGCGAGCGTGTTTACCACTGTACACTGGACAGTCTGTTGATATCAGACGTGTTCTGCTGCGGGATCACAAGTGACCAAACCCCTCGACAATGTGCCTTTTGTGACAGCTCGGTCTATATGCATCAATGGGGGGTTTAAGACAAGAGCACAATAATTCTCTTCACTGTGAACAAGAAACCCATGCAAGACCCCCTGCAAATGACGACCCTCTCATAAAACTGTTTCTGACAGAGACAAGACTTTGTCTGTGTGGTACCTGCAGAATTATTACCCTTAAATAATTAGCAGAACTTAAAGAATGCTGTTTATTGGGGCATGTAAGTGAGTCACAGGAGTTTGGGTGGAGAAGCGCGTGCATGCTGTGATTCGGGCCAGTACAAATCTGAACATCACAAGTGTACACTGAGGGAGTGGTGATGCGCGTGCGTCATACATTTAACTACTTTTCCTTTTAGTACTCTTCTAATCTCATTTAAACCCCGTAAATATTTTGTTATCAGAAGTGGGAGAATCCAATGGATGAGGTTCGGAACTTTTAGATCACACACAAACTGGATCGATTGACGGGACCGGCGGTTTTTCCTCAGCGAGAGGAAACGAAAGAAACAAGCGGGGGAAATTCATGGATATTTCGCAAATATTTTAGTACAAACTTTTCCACTGGAGTATTACCTTCTTCCATCAAGAAACGACCGGAGCATTTTTGTCGGAGTTTTTCGGTATGCCCATGTGCGCTCGTGGGAGTTCAAGACGATCCTTCACTCGCGAGTCAAGATGAGACAGCAGGTGCTCGCGCTCGGCGCGCTCATGTTTCTGGGTGCACTCCAGCCAGCCACTTTACAAACACAAGAAGGTATTAAAAGTGTTTCATTCGTTTTATGTTCAATTATATTTATATTAATTTAACTAATATAGGCTAGTGGTTGCCAGTGATTTGACTTGCTTGTGTAAAAATGTGGTTGCCACGTGTAACAGTTCCTGAAATGTATGCTTGTTTAAATATTAACTATTATATTTTCTGGTCATGGGGTTTGCCCATCAATAACCCTCTAGGTTTGGTCCTATTCCATCTTTAAAGTTTTAGTGGTTTGCGCTACCTGAACAGATTGGCTGACAAATCATCAATTACAGTGATGTACCCTGTTTATATTTTCAGCCATTTATATTGTATATAGTGTTTAACCTTTTTTTGTTTTTTACAACGTGTAGTCACTTATCCTGTGAAAATTTCACAATCCTGTGACAATGTTAGCATAGTATCCCTACTTGCCATCATGTCAACTACACTGAAACCCTAAGGTGACTTACTCAGTTGACTTCTTAACAAACTTATTTAGGTTCACTTAACTAGATGTAGTTCCTATTCTTTGACCAAACATTTAAAAAATCAAAATATTTAGGCACAAGGGCTTATGAAAAAAACATTAGATTTGTATTTAATGGATTTAAAAGTTATAATGGGAGTTGTCTTGGATTTAACGGAAACTATAATGATGTCTACTGGTATGTGATGGATTCTACTGGTGGGATGGTATCTGACAGATGGGAACCAAGAAAACGCCATTAAATCCTGTTGGAAAACACACTACAAAAATACTTTTTGTAATGTTTTAATGAAAAAAGTTAATGGTTCATAATGGTATTTTAATGGAAACCATTACAGTATCTGTGATGGTTTCTATTGGGTTTCTATTGTTTTTTCAGCAGGGTTGAATGGGTCAAATGCCCAACATTATAAGTACTGTTTATTCATGACGGACAAACAACATTAGGGCTTATACCTGCTTTCACATTCCTACCTGTAGATAAAAAATGCCACTGACCCCAGATCAGATCACTGTAACAGGATAGAGATGATGTGATGTGATGTGATGCGTATGAATAGTCATTTGAAAATCTCATCAGACAACAACAGGTGGGCAAACTCACCTGTGTATTGTTCTGCATGTCTAATCGTTTCACTTAAATAGTTTCATAGTTTCAATAGTTTTCAGAGTTGACGCATCAACATTCTTTAAATTATTAACCCAGCTTCCCCCTTAAACAGCTTTAGGACACAAATATTTTTTCCCCACAACAATTCCCATTACCTATAAGCAATGCAGGGCTTATGAACATGAGACCCACCCCAATCTCAAGCATCACCTCTGTTGCCACGGCTCACACTACGTCACTAATCTGTATCTGAGCTATAAAAGCACAAGGTGAGAGACTATATTGCCATATCATAAACCCCTCTTTAATCACTCCTTTCCAGTCACGGCTCCAAAGTTCACCACTTCGAGTGCACATGTGGCTTGATAGGATGTGAGTTAATATTGTTAATTACCTTTCCCTGTCAATGAGACCAAGATGGAAGAACATTTGAATGGTTGACATCAGCAATGACCTAATAAAAAAATCTCCTGATGGCGCAATGTCAAACAGTAACCTGTGAGCTTGTGCATACGGTTCTTTAATACGTCAGGATAAGGAATGCAGCTCTTCATTGAGCAGTTATCCATATAGAGAGATTGAAACGGTGTGTGCCTTTCACTGACAGCTATCAACTGATGGCTTGTAGTTTGGAGCAGTCTGTACTTGCAGAAGTTCACGTGAATAGGTGTGGGTGTATGTTTTGGAAGTCTGCCTTTTATTCGTTTACTGTCTTACAGTTGTTCTTTATTTAATGACACTTACTTAAATGTTCTGTCTTCATATGTGCTAATGCTGCTCTATAAAGGCCTCATGGATTCTTCCACTTCTTGTCTCACTCTTCTATCTGTCAAACCTGGCCAGTCTCTGCCCTGATTCCAAGATGTTAAAGCTCTTTTATCTATAATCATTGTGTGCTGTTGGATTCACTCTATTGTGGGTTCCTATAGGCCCTCGTTCACTGTCTGTGCTATTGACTCAAGATTACAGTGAACAGGAATGAATGAATCCATAAATTATTGGTGTCCAGGCATTATGGATATACGTGCACGTGAGTGAATTCGTGCATGCTATCTAGACAATAACCTATGCGACTGCAAATATGAACAAGTCATGTGGGTGTGTACACTTTTACATGTCTCCATAGCCCTTTGTGCCAGGGTGTTTCTCAAATTTCATTCAGCAGTCTATGTCACTGAAATTCCATTCATTAATGTGGTAAGGCTGTTGGACAGATAACATTCAGACTCAACTAATAAAGCACCCGAGCCAATATGTAACCTACATCCCTGAAACTAGAAAAAAAACATCATTTTAATGTTTATGCATTCATTTTGCGTACACCGATTGACATGCGTAATTTGCGTAAAGTGCATATCGCCTTGTATTTCCATTATTTTGTGATTTTTGTCATAAATCATTATTATAAGTTACCCTTTAGGTCGCTTGGTTTTGCAAATAACCAACAGTATTTAATCATTTAAAAAAGTACACTGTTTTTTGCATGAAAAACAGCGAATTTGGACATCTGAGCTTTCGAAGAACAGCGACGATGTGCAGGCGTTACACATTTTATGCATTATTATAATTCCTGCAGATGTAAAAATATTTACACAGTGCACCAGTAGATGTATTTCATGACACATATCAGGAGAACTATATAGAATATATCCCTATGTCCTCCTGCCTCCCAAACTCCCCCTCCCCTTTTATGGAGTACTACGCTCACACTCATCCTATTGTCTGGTTGTATGATCTCAGCTCTGGACACGCACACACAGAGTCACTGTCAATCACAGCCACACATTAACAGAGCCGCACATTTATAGCTAAGTGACAATACTGTGCTTTGTTCATTAATAATGCCCCTCTAGATCGCATAGCCAGATAGAGCCTTAGGCTTCAGACATGCAGCTGAACATTAGACTCTGCCAGTCTCTGAACTATACCATATAACCCCTATGACAAAAAAAATGCCCACATCAATAGAACTGCACGCTGGATTCTCCTGCTCTCACATTGGGGGGAAAATCCAACATCTTGCTGGAATTCGTAACTGTTTGTATGATGTGAATTATACAAAAATGTATGATTATTAAAAAAGCCCTACCCGTAACCCCACTTCTAAATTTAAGCACCAAAAACGTACAAATGAGACACCTATAATTGTAAAATATTATGAATTGCTGTAAGATTGTGTTGATTTAAAGGAGCAATGTGGAGATTTTAGTGGCATCTAGCGGTGAGGTTGTGAATTGCAACCATCGGCTCACTCCACCGCTCACCCCTCCCTTTTGAAGCACTACGGTAGCTGAGACAGGACAAAGATGTCGTAACATTTTCGCCTTTTTGCCGAAGGAGATAACGTATTTGAAAGCGTTCTGTTGAGCAGTTTGTCCATTTAGGGATACTGTAGAAACAACATGGTGAATTCCATAAAAGGGGACCCGCGGTGTATGTAAATAGAAATAACTCATTATAAGGTAATAAAAACATAACGCTTCATTATATACGGTCTTGATACACCTCTTAAGACAAAGTTGTGTATATTATATTGCATTTCTGTCAATAGATCCTCCTAAATATTACACACAGCACCTATTAGCTGTGAAAGGTTATACAGAAGATCATTGAGAACACACAGTACACATGTGCTTAAGGAGAACAATCCTGCCAGCCTGCAGACGCACTGCGGCACACTCGAGAGTTATGACTTACAGTAGAGTCAGGGAAATCTCTGTGTGCTTTATGGGTGGTGGCGAAGGGAAGGGAGCGTGATAGATAAAGAGAGAGAAGGAATGAGAAGGAGAGAGCAAAAAAGGGCAGAGTCTTGTTTGGGTCGTGTCGCTTTAGCATTGAGTTCAGCGGATGTAATGATGATTTGCACCTCAGGCCAGTGACCCTGAATTCCATCTCTGTCTGAAGCTCTCATGCTCTTTCCTTTGTAAATTTAGTTCAGTTTTCTTGTACTACATGTGTAGCATCTCAGCAACCTTTGACTTGCCCTCATTATGTCAATGACCTTGTGTTATGGCTGCTGCATGAAGTCTTTATGCGAGTTATGAGTGAAGGCCTTGTGTGGATGTGGCCGTTTCAAAAGGGCTATATTTGGCTTCTGTGACTGTTCTTTTAAATTTTGAATGATGAAAATACATGTTCTGTTTTGCTGTAATGCAGAAACATTATATGGATATATTCTGTTATATGCAATTTAAGGTGTTTGTGGTAAATAATTCATCCAATAATAAAATAAGCTATTTTAAGAAATGTCTCAGTGGTTTTACTTTATTCATTTGGCAGACGCTTTTATCCAAAGCGACTTCAATTGAGGAAAACAGCAAGCGATTCGTCTAAGCAAGTTTTGTGTTCATACACAAAATATCTTCTTTTGTCTTCTGCAGAAGAAAGAAAGTCATACAGGTTTACAATGACATGAGGACAAGTAAATGATGACAGCATTTTTATTTTTGGCTGAACTGTCAGTTTAAGTAGCATTGTTCTCTATTCTCATCAGTTTGCACAGGCACCAAGAATGCACTGAGCTCCACAGGCACCCCCGCACAACACTACTACAACCTAAAGGAGCGCTACACCGGATGTGAGATTGTTATTGGCAACCTTGAGATCACACATATGGAGGATAACCTTGACTTTTCCTTTCTTGGGGTAAGAGAATCATTTTGCATAAACTGTACAATAAAGCTTAACCGAAATGTGATGAGATGTGTTGCATCTTTAACAGTGACACATGACCTAAACCATTACTGTTATACATAATCATATTTTGCTTTATCTCCTTCAGAGTATCAGAGAGGTCACAGGCTACATTCTCATTGCTATGAACCAGTTCAGCCTGCTGCCTCTGAACCAGCTCAGAGTGATTCGCGGAAGCAGTCTGTATGAGAAGGAATGGGCCCTTTCTGTGTTTCATAACTTTGAGAGCCAACATGGCCTTGAAAGTCTAGGTCTCACCAATCTTACAGGTAAGAAATGAAAGTAAAGGATAAACAGAATACAACGGAATGGAATGCTTTAAGGAAGTTTCTTAAGACTTGTCTTTAATCTTTTTAAACACATAACTGTGGAAGATTAATACATTCGCTGTCACGCGGTATATTTGACAATCAGGGATTGCAGAAATGTGTAGAAGAAGAATGTGGCACATTTGCATACACACCCATGACACTCATTGCAGCAGAATGCTTTACACGTAACAACTCAAAAGAATTACCGGTAGAAGTGTGTTTTGTACGTCACATCAATCATACTACATATTTTATACCGTAAGGCTTGTTCAGACATATCTGGGACATCAGCAGAGGTGCACTTAAGACAACACATAAGTCTATGCTACTGTTATCAGTATACCAGCTTTCCCAGATTTTCCAAGAATCGCCTCTAACCACTATTTACTTTTCTCTTGATGGGAAGTGAAATCTTCTAGTAAATCTCCATGCTCAATATGCTCTTGTCAGCATTTTTGTTTGTTCAACTTTTTTGCACAGGATTTTACAGTGGAATGTTTCTTGGATGCAGATTACACCAGATATAGAAAAATGAATCACAATTTTATTTTTTAATGCAATTCCAGAAATCTTGGAAGGGGGAGTGCAGATCGTCCAGAACAAGAACCTGAGTCTCTTGATAAAATGGCAAGACATTGTCAGAGACGGTGATGCTCGCATTGAGATCCAAAGCAATGGAGATAAAGGTTTGTGTCATTATGTCATTAAATTGTATTTTAACATTAGCCCCATTCTTAATTTACTTTTATTTATCCAATAAAATAGTAATTATGCTGTAATTATTGTAATTGCATCACTGTGTTTTACAGCACGCTGTGATCCTACATGTGGAGGATACTGCTGGGGTCCAGGCAAAGATCAATGCCAGAAATGTGAGTAACTGACATACATTTGGCAAACCATACAAACGGAGTGTGTCTCAAAGCTGATACTGATGTTTGTTATCATATGTCACAGTGACAAAAACAGTGTGTGCGCCTCAGTGCCACGGCCACTGTTTTGGGACTGAACCCAATGAGTGCTGCCATACAGAGTGTGCTGGAGGCTGCATTGGGCCAAGGGACACTGACTGCTTTGTGAGTGTTGGCACTATTGTCTTTGATGCCGTCACTGCACAAAATCAACCACATCTATTATCAGAGAGCAAAACACTTTTTAAACACCCTTTTCTTTGATACAGGCCTGTCGGCATGTCAATCACTCAGGTGCCTGTGTCCCTCACTGCCCTTGGCCTCTGGTGTACAACAGACAGACCTTTCAGCTGGAGCCCAATTCTGAAGCCATGTACCAGTTTGGGTCAATCTGCGTACCCAAATGTCCCGGTGAGTTTTAGCTCACTCTGCTAATCTTAAAGGAGCCCTTAAGTTATTGTGAGAATCAGAATCGTTTTATTTTGAAGTTGTCGTCACATGGAGATGTAAGTAACACAAAGCTGGTTCGAACCCTGGTTGAGCTAAGCTAGTAAATGATTGTAATCTTACTGGGAATGCGTTCAGTGGGGCATTTGAATGATATGGCTCATTGAGAATGAATGAAACTGCGCTGACGTATCCATGGAGGACCATTAACAACACTGTAAACATGACACAAGTTTAACCGTTGCCACACCACAGTAGTAACACACTCTCTATGTGTGTAAACAATGCTTTAGTGAGTTTCCACTATAACAAAATTAGTTTTGTGAGGGGCTTTTTGTAGACTTACTAATGTTTTCTTGAGTAATCTTTATCTCTATTTCCAGCACACTTTGTTGTGGATGGCAGCGCATGTGTGAGCAGTTGTCCTCCTGGTAAAACAGAAAATGAGAAAAATGGCATTAAACAGTGTGAACCATGCATTGGCCTGTGCCCCAAAGGTAAAGTATAGAGATTATTAAAGCATTCTGTATTTTTTTTTACATTTTAAAATAACAGTAAATATGGAATCACACAACTATAGGAATTATGTTGTAGCTACAAGCATCCAGAAGAAATCAACTTTTTTAATATTCCAGTGTCTTACTGTCTTTAAAGCATCCACCCTTTGACTAGAATTTCCAAAATTGTACACTTGTTATTTTTTTATTCAGCGTCTTTAGGTTTGACCCTCGAAAGCTTTTTAAGCAGTATTAAAATAATTTCTAATCTATTGTGAGCTCTTATTGACATCTTTTTTTCATTGGTCACCCCTTTTAAAATATAAAAAAATGGTTTCTCATTAAATAAATTACTATCTTGGCCCAATTATATTTTTTGTCTATAGTAATTTCAAACATTAAAAGATTTTTTAAATCATAAGAAACATTTTAGTCAAGTGTTTCAAAACTTCTTAACAGTATGTATAGACAGTTTCAAAGCATCAACCCAAACTTAACTTCCGGTAAACATCCGCAAAGAATCGAGTCCCTGCAGATTATTTCTGATGACAAGCAAAAGAAATAACAAGTAAATGATATTAGCTAGCCAGTTAAAAGTATGTCTAGTCAGTATTATTTTGGGTTACCAGTAGAAAACGTTACTTGGCTAAACTTAAATGCGACAAAGTTACACGACCCATTCAACAAAATGTTTATTTAATCAAATTACTGTACAATAAAATTTAACAAATTGTTTATTTTATGCAATTTTTATACAATCAAATATTAATATAAATAAAATAAAGTATAATGTTTCAACAAACCGATCAACAAACACAGACCTTTTGAGAAAGGTTCGTTTTTCACACCAGGTGAGGCTATTGTCTAATTGATTATTGTCTTATTGTGTTACTGTAATACTTATGGCTTTATATTCTCTCTCTTTTTGTATTTACAGTATGTGAGGGCACTGGAGCCAATCACAGACAGACTGTGGACTCCAGTAACATAGACAGTTTTATCAACTGTACCAAGATCCAAGGCAGTTTACATTTTATGATATTAGGTATCAAAGGGTAAGACATAAAAACTGTTGTTCTCTAAAGTGTGCGTGTGTGTGTGTGTGCATGCGTTTGTGTGCGTTTGTGTGTGTGTGTGTGTGTGTGTGTGTGTGTACCCACTAAACTATATTTTGGGGACAAATTAGTACCTGAAATTCCAGTTGGGGATTTGTAAAAAACACTATAAAATATAGTAAATATTTATTTTCAAAACAGTAAAATGCACAAAGTTTTCTGTTAGGGTTAGGTTATAGTATTAATGACTAGCTGTGTATAAAAACAATAGAAGTCTATGGAATGTCCCCATTTAGATAGATAAGTAAAAGTAAGTGCGTGCTTGCGTGTATGCTATTTTTAATAGATTTACTTTTGAAATTTGACCGTTGCATCGTTCCCGTGGCATCATGGGTAGTGTCCATCAAATGCACACTCACAAATCTCTGCGGAAGTAGTAGACCATCTGGGCTTTTCTTGCCTACTGTTTTCTGCATACTGAGGTTTTGGATATACTATTCATGAATGGTACTTATTCTCGACTACTATATATGAATGTGACCTATTTGTCAGATATGGTGACCCATACCCGAAATGTGACCTCTGCATTTAACCCAACCAGTGAATAGTGAACACACACACTTCAAGTTGTGAACACACATACACCGGGGCAGTAGGCAGCTAACACTGCAGCGCCCGGGGAGCAAACGGGGGTAAGGTGCCTTGCTCAAGGGAACGTCAGTTGTTACCTGCCGGTACTGAGAATCGAACCGGCAACGTTCGGGTTATGAGTCCGACTCTCTAACCATTAGGCCACAACTGCCCCTTCCATATAGTATGGAAGTAGGTGATTTCGGACGCAGAGTATGTGTTTTCAGACCTTTTTAGGCTGCTGTATTATGTGCATAAACACTTTTATAGAACCTGTAAAAGCAGTCTGTGATAAGTTGTCTCAGATCTCGATGTGTCTCGATATGTTTTATATTCCTGACCTTTCTCCTGTCATGTCAGCTCAGGCTTTAATGAGGCCTTAACATGTGATTCACAGACTCCACAGCTCCCATTCTTTGACCCTCTTCCATAACATTTCATGTGTTATTTATTGAGAAATAAACAGAGCAGATTCTGCACTGACATATGAGGGCCGACAGGGAGCCCATTACTGTGATTGCTTATGCTAATTCCAGCACTGCTTTATTCTGCAGAGACAGCTATCTTAACATACCACCCCTGGAGCCCGAGAAACTCAACGTGTTTAACACTGTCAAAGAAATTACTGGTATGATATTGGCTTAACCAGATTTTTCTGTTTTTAATATTTTTTTAGTGTCATTTAGTATTGTTTTAAGACTGAACAGTGTGTTTGTGAATTCTAGGTATTTTGAATATTCAGTCTTGGCCCGATGAGCTCAATGATCTGTCTGTATTCTCCAGTCTCACTACTATTCAGGGAAGGTCGTTGCACAAGTAAGACTAAAGTGACTAAAGAGTTTATGTGTGTTAAGCGTGCATTTGGTCATATTTTTATGTCACATCCCAATAACATCTTATTTAATTCAATATGTATGTCTTTACACTAAGTTTGTGCATGCGTCTCACCACTGTTTTTTTGTCCCCTGTGTTTTTGTATGTTACCCTCCTCCTTCACACATGCTTATGTTTGTCCCCCAGCACTAAGAGGTATGTACACCTTGAAACCCAGAAACCGCTGCTTTACTAACTGTCTGAATACCAGTGTCTCTTTATCGCCAACAGACACACTCATGTTGTTTTTTCCAACCGTGGTTGCCAAATTATGACAGCTGTATTCTTCGTAAATTGAGAAATGTTACTGTTAGGATAATAAAGCATGTACGAGCAGATTCTTGAACTAAAATTTCACAGGAGTCATAATTAGTTAATCTGCTTTGGTTTGCTATCGTCTGGCGCTGCTAGTCTCTGGGGTGGTGACAGGCAAGTTTTTTGTAATTCATTTCATTCTTTATCTGACTCCATTAGACCCTTCTCTTTATTGGTGATGAAGATCCCCTCCCTCACATCTCTGGGATTACGTTCCCTTCGTGAGATCAGTGATGGCAGTGTTTACATCAGTAACAACGTAAACTTATGCTATCACCACACCGTCGATTGGATCCGGATCTTCACCGGTAGCCGACGGCAGCGCAGACGAAACAACAATGACATCAAGGAGAACAAACCTCAGGACCAATGTGGTGAGTTCAAGATGGACATCCTGTTCTGCCAACGGTGGATTACGTGATGTTTATTTCGCATGTGTGTGGTATTATTTTGTCATCCGTCGTTAACTTTTGTTATGCATGTTTGTGTTGTGTAAACAGAGGCAGAGGGCCACATGTGTGACCCGTTGTGTTCAGATGCAGGATGCTGGGGCCTGGGACCGGAGCAGTGTTTGTCATGCAGGAATCACAGTCGACATGGCACCTGTGTGGCGCACTGCAACCTCAACACTGGGTCAGTCTGGATGCTGTTCTTTATGATGTTTCATTGCGTCTTCTATCGTATCAATAGGGCTGACGAAATATGTGTCCCCAGTGAGCCGCGGGAGTTCACAGCACCTAGTGGAGAGTGTCTTGCTTGTCACCCTGAGTGTCTACCACTAAATGAGCAACAAACATGTCATGGAGAAGTATGTAACACCATATTTTAAAATGTACCTAACCTTTCTCAACATATCTGAATTTTTAGGTATTTTGAAACACTTGAACGAGCATGTGGGCTGTGTTCCTTTCGTTGTGCATAAAATAATGCGGTCTGGGTGTCTTTTTAAAACTAGCATAGCTCAGATTTGTCACACTTATCTCAACAATTTTTCCTGCTTAGATGGCAGTTCACCATAGTTTGTTATTCCTCAACTTTAATGTATCCAAAGTTCTTTTTTACCAGTGCCTGTTTGACATCTACCTCACATCACAGTGTATAGTGTGTTCTGATAATGTCATAAACAGGATTTTTTTAGGATGAAACATCAAACCTAAACGTACTCTGTGTAATGTCTGTGTTGGGGATTACGGTAACCTGCCAGACAGGCTTTGCAGGCTCTTTGCTGTAAATGTTTATTGCGCAATACTTCACTATTAACTTAGATTTGATAAAGGAAATTCGTCTGAAATGTGTGTCATAGTGCAGGTCCTCAGCTGGACTATTCATTCCATTTTTATGTAACTTATTGTATGTTTTATTATTGTGTCAGGGTGCTGATCAGTGTGTGGCGTGTTCACACCTGATGGACGGTCCGCATTGTGTCTCCAGCTGTCCCAATGGAGTGAATGGGGAGAAGGGTCAGACCATATTTAAATACCCGAATACAGTGGGTCATTGTGAACTCTGTCATGTTAACTGTACAGGAGGGTAAGCTCAAACAAACTCTGATGTGCTCTAAAGTCATCTCCACAATTGTTTTTTTCCAGTACAAATAGGTAAACATTTGTAAATAAAGATATATGTGTGTGTGTGTGTGTGCGTGCGTGCGGTTTTTATATGCCGGTGGGGACGTAAACCTGAATACACACCAACTCGGTCCCCACGGGCACAAAAGCTTATAAATCATACATAAAGATAATTTTTGAAAATCTAAAAATGCTAAATGTTGTCTATGATCTTTAGGTTTAGGTGTAGGGTTAGGGGTAGGAAATAGAATATACAGTTTGTACGGTATAAAAGTCATTACGCTTATGGACTGTCCCCACGGAGATAATAAACCAGACGTGTGTGTGTGTGTGTGTGTGTGTGTGTGTGTGTGTGTGTGTGTGTGTGTGTGTGTGTGTGTGTGTGTGTGTGTGTGTGTGTGTGTGTGTGTGTGTGTGTGTGTGTGACCATGGACAACAAAATGGTCTTAATGGTAAATTTTACAAATTGAGATTTTTACATCATCTGAAAGCTAAATAAACAAGCTTTCTATTGATATATGGTTTGTTAGGATAGGACAATATTTGGCTGAGATGTAATATAAGCTCTCGAATCTAAGGGTGCAAAAAAATCTTAAATATTAAGAAATCACCTTTAAAGTTGTTAATCAGAGGTGCTGTAGCAGGCTGTTGATAAGAAGAAACAGGTTTGTTTTAATGCTCTCTATTGGCTTACCGCTGTAATGACGTTGAGAATAGATGAACCTGAAAGCTGAAATTCTAAGCTTTAGATACGAAACTTGAGTGAGTAAACCCCAAAGAGCAGCAGCAGCGAGTGAAGTTTGTAGACGTGTTTCCGGACATTTTTGTTAGCAATTTTGCTGCATCCACTCACAAGTTTTGATATATTTATGGTAGGAAACAAAATATTTTCAAGATATCTTCATGGAACATGATCTTTACTTAATATTCTAATGATTTTTGGCATAAAAGAAAAATCCATAGTTTTGACCCATACAATGTATTTTTGGCTATTATGTTTTTGTGCTACTTAAGACTGGTTTTGTGACCCAGGATCACACATATATATCAAAATGAGTTTATGCTTAAAAAAGTATTTAACAATGGGTTAAAAAAATAAACATAATAAGTATCAATTACATTCGTTGTTTATTTATTTAATAGAATAAATAAATGTATCTTGATTTAAGAATGTTTAGATATTTGTTCTGAAAAATATAAATACATTTTTAAGGTGTATGTACTAGAGATGATAATATCAGAAATGTACATTCACAACATTTTGAAAAATGTTATATCATAAGTCATAAATTCATCTATGCCAATGTGACTACACCATTTTGACAGTATTATTTGTACCCTCACCAGATGCACAGGCCCAACACTCAGAGACTGTGTAGATCCAGACAGACAAGTGAACAGGTTAGTATCCCCCTCTACTGGTTCTAATGGGAAAGTTCAAGTTTTTCCATTTCCTTCACCAGGTATCTTCCTCTTAGCTCTCAGATTGCAGGTATAGCTGTCGCTGTGTTTGCTGGTATCATTGTGCTCCTGGCACTGTTTGTGCTCGGTATGCTATATCACAGAGGCCTAGCAATCCGTCGTAAAAGAGCCCTGAGGAGGTACCTGCAGAGTGGTGAGGTGCGTCTCTTAAAGTTCTCATATCTCTCAAATACATCAAAGTAATTATAGAATTCCACACTTTTTAGATACAATGTTTGTCTGTACATTAAATGCAGATAGCAGAGCCTATGTTCATGTTATATTCAAATATTATTTCAGTACTAGAAGCCAATGCACCTTCTGCATTATCTGATGCACATTTTCTCTCTTTTTTACACAGAGCATGGAGCCACTGGATCCAGGAGAGAAGGGCACAAAAGTTCACGCTCGCATTCTAAAAGCACAAGAGCTGCGAAAGGGCAAACTTTTGGGGTATGGAGTCTTTGGCACCGTCAATAAGGTTGGAACACCCCTAACATTTGAGATCATCTATGGCCAATGCTCTACAGTATACAGTTTTTGGTACTGAACTTCTTTTATGTGTCCTCAGGGTTTTTGGACGCCTGAAGGAGACTCGGTCAAAATCCCAGTGGCAATAAAGACCATCCAAGACCGCAGTGGCCGGCAGACCTTCACGGATCTTACTGATGTAAGACACCAGCTTGCATTTAATGTACACTTATACATGCATTTATTTTGCAAAATTATTTGGTTTTATTTAAAAGTTATTAATTAGATTCTTACGTTTATCTGTTTCTAGCACATGCTTGCAATGGGAAGCCTGGATCACCCCTATATAGTGCGTCTGCTTGGTATCTGTCCAGGCACAAGTCTCCAGCTGGTCACTCAGCTCAGCCCTCAAGGATCTTTACTGCAACACCTTCGACAACATAAAGACAGCCTGGACCCCCAGCGTCTGCTCAACTGGTGTGTGCAGATCGCTAAGGTAAGATCCTAATAGAATGTATATTATAATAATATATTTGTCAGTGTTAGCAAGAAACTTACTGGATTTTGTATCTTTAGGGCATGTACTATCTCGAGGAGCACTGCATAGTCCATAGGAACCTTGCTGCACGGAACGTCCTACTCAAGAGTGACTACATAGTACAGATCTCAGACTTTGGGGTTGCCAACCTGCTCTATCCAGATGACAAGAAATATGTGTACAGTGAACACAAGGTCATTTACACATCACAGACTTAATTTGAACAAAGTTTAGATGAATTAAAATTATATACATTAAAGATGTTGCAGTTGATGTTCATTTAAGATCTATTTTTTCAGACGCCAATAAAATGGATGGCATTGGAGAGCATACTTTTCAGGAGATACACTCATCAGAGTGATGTATGGAGTTTTGGTAAATCCCAGGACTATCTATCTCTATCTTTCTAATGTGTGAATCTATCTACACTGAGCTATTCAAGAGAAACTTTCTTATTCATTCCAGGTGTGACTGTATGGGAGATGATGTCATATGGAGCTGAACCATATGCAGCCATGCATCCTCATGATGTGCCAGGTCTGCTGGAAAAAGGAGAGCGATTGGCTCAGCCACAGATCTGCACTATAGATGTCTACATGGTCATGGTCAAATGTAAGAAAATAGCAGTTTGATCAACATTAAATTATATAATACACACAACTGTTAGAACACTGGTTTTGATTGAAAGTTTTTTAATATCACCAGGCTGGATGATTGATGAGAACGTAAGGCCTATGTTTAAAGAGCTGGCTAATGAATTCACAAGAATGGCAAGGGATCCACCACGGTACCTTGTGGTAAAAGTAAGAAATCAAGTTTCTTTGCGGATGCATAAATATTTGCGTATGAGCAGTGTTAGGATTGTTTTGTTAATTTCTGTATTGGAACGTAGCCTTCTCAGGATTGTAATGGAGCGGATGAAAGCCACCAGCGAGATGTTAAGGGGCCACATTTAGACATACACTTGCAGGATGAAGATGATGAGGTATTGGGGGATGGGTTGGAAACACCTCCTCTCCTCCAGTCACCCGCCAGGAGTCATTCTCGTCTCCGTATGGCCTCTTACAAGGTGAGATGTCTGCAATACTCATGTTTATGTTTATTATCATCTGATTATAAAAACACTATTTACATAAGCATGCATCATAATGAAAAACTGTCATTATGATCACTCTTCTCTCTCTCTCTTCAGGGAACCTCAGACCATATAACACCAGGCTACCTTCCCATGACCCCTGGCCCTGGGGGCGACCCTAGACAGGTCAGCATCCGTATCATTCTGCTACATTTAGTTCGACATCAGGCTATGAAGTCATTGTGCTTTAGTTATATCACCTATTAAATATGCATTAGATCACATTAAATGACATAATGTGAATTGATGTTCGTTTTTAACACACAGCTTAGAGCCCAGAGGAGGAGAACTGGATCGGCGAGGACAGAGTCGGAGTGCTCGGAGGGCAGGGGGACAATGGGAGATATTGAAATGGCTGAACTCACTTCTCAAACAGGCAGCCTACGCAGAGGTCGCAGCCATATGGACAGCGCCTACATGTCCACCAGTGTGTCTGTGGCCTCGGATCCATTCTCTCCAGGTCTGGAGGGTGTCGACGAGGACTATAATGGTTATGTGCTGCCCACAGACACCCGCAACCAAGACAGAGGTACGAAATAATTTGTTTGTTTTCTATTGAATGACAAATGCATTGTCATAAGGACCATGCGTGCCATTTCATGCCAAATATTTTCTCTGCCATCTTGCTTAGGTTCCAGAAGCACTGTACCTCATAGTAGGATATCCAGAGGGTCCAAATTTGCTCTGTCCTTACCAAAACCAGACAGCACACAAGAGTATGAGCTAATGAATAAACAGCCCCTTCAGCTCTCGCCTTCACCCACAGACACCAGTGACAGTTCTCCTTTACTGCACAAACAATCCTCTCCTACCAAGCCAGCAAATGCATGCAGTGGTGGCATTTCACCAGAGATAACAGACTCAGACCCACAAACTGAGCAGTCAGATAAGGGCATTAGTCCCCCTGATGAAGACAGTCTGCCGTCTGGAGCTTACTGGGACAGTCCGGTTGAAACAGCATCATGTAATGAAGAGAACCAGCCTGAGAGACTTCCTTCCCGGAGCACTGAAAACCTTTCAGAGGAGAGGCAGCCCCATGAAGCGGTAGTAGAGTATGAATACATGGACATACGTACAGAAACTCTAGCAGAACACCAGCAGAACACAGCAGGCGAAACTGTAGCATCCTCAAATGTGAGGACCAGCAATCCAGATGTGACCGCGAGTGATGTCAGAGAAGCAGTTTACCAAAATCTAAGTGATCTGCCTAGGTTGACAACAACAACTCAGAGCAGGAGACAGAGGGTTGGTGAGGATTCTCACACCAAGACACGGCTTGGTGAGTATGTGGACATGGAGGCTTTGGGGAAATCTTGCTGTGAAGGTGATCAGTCAGAGTATCAGAATATTCCGGTAAAAGTAAGGCCAGTAGTGGGTGAAGAGCCTCAAAAAAACAATCTCACATCCTGCATGAAAGTGTTCAAGGGAATAGAGGAGCAAAGCACTTCTTTTGATAACCCGGACTACTGGCACAGCAGACTTTTCCACAAGCAGGATGCTGTATGCACGTAATCCAATTGACAAGTGCAAACAAGGTGATGGATGAACAATGGAAACAATAAAGACTTAACAATAAGGCATAACCAGCTTGATTCTCAGGACATATGTACAGTATATGGTTATATGTGTTTGTTTATTGTAATGAAGTAAAATACTGTGTCATTACAGTATAAAATGACTTATCCTGTTGAAGATCAGCCTACCTCCGCTTGTACGTATTCAAAGTCCAACTTCTAAGGTTTTATATGTCTGTTTTTGTAAGATAATGCATTCTGTTTACTATTTTATAGTGGATGAATTTGAAAAATATCAATTCTTGTATTTTGTTTTTTTTTATCAATAAAAAATCTAAAGTGTATGGTTTGTCATATTTTTCATGCTTTTATGTTATTTTGTTAAATTATGCAATCATTTTAGGCCTACTCTATGCATAAAGCTACACTAAAAACATATTAATTTTGTAAAATATATATATAAATTTTTAACAAACATTAAGCTCACCCATTATTTTATCACACCAACTTTTACATTTTTAAACTATAATAAATTTGAAACTATAATAAATACAACTTTAGCATCTCTTATTTACCATTGTAGCTGTTAACAATAAAACATGCATAAAAAATAAGCATTTCTTTTCCGTGATTAAAAGAATATATATATATATTTTTTTTTATTTTTTTTTTTATGTCTTGGAGTGCATGTAATATGGCATTTTATCTCAATAAAAACACTGACTGACTACAGGTAAACCCACGTACGCCATTAAACCTCTTATTGTGGGCCTTACATGTCTCTTAATTTGTAAACCAGTGTACGTCTGCTTTTTTATTGTTACTTTTATTTTGAATTGCGGCGCAGTATTCGGCCATCTTGAACGTTTCTACGGCTGCTCGCTGGCTGTGCTGGTGACGCAGGATGTGAGATGTGAAGCGTGCTCCATCATCCCACGAGCGAAGCGAGGGAAAAAAGTTACGAGTTCCCCTTGAAATTCACTATTGACAACCATGTCAGGAGACGACGACCAGCAGGAGCAGACGGTTGCTGATGACTTGGTGGTTACCAAGTATAAGATGGGAGCTGACATAGCAAATCGTAAGCATGATTGTGTAGCTTTATGCGGGATTAAGGGTTGAATTTGACCGAGCGACGATACAGCTCGCTGCTCGGCCATGTGTCTTGTGTCAGGAGTCAGGAGCTGTAGTGAGATGGGAACTAATGCCAGTCTTTTCCTGCATTTGAGTTGATTTAGACTCACATCACAGTTCTGTGCAATGAGGACCGATGTTTTGTAACCTAAAGTGCAATGTTATGTGTTTTTAGCTAGCATATTAGCCAGCTAGCTGTAACGTTAACGTTAGTTGTAACGCAGCGACTTTTGGCGCTGAACGTGCTCAAGTTTTAAAGTCAGCAATTGATAATAGATGCCATATTTTTGCCATTTTATATTGTCTTCAGTTTGTTGTGTATATGTATAAATGTATTTTAAAACAGGGCGAGATGTGTTATTTTGGTGTTTAGTTTTAAAAGTTTAAAAGTAATGCTGAGTAAGCTGCTGCCACTGTCAGTCAGCGGGCCAGTCAATTTCTTTGCCACTATTCCTTGTAGTAGAAATGCTTACTGCTTAAATGTGTATTGATCTCATACAGACTAGATAATGGTGCAGGGTTCTTATTTGAAAAAGCTCAATTTATGTCCTAATAAATGTGTCAGGGAAATTATTGTTTTAATTTGATCTAACTTCTTTTTTCAGAGGCTTTGAAGACTGTCATTGAAGCAGCCAAGCCTGGGGTGTCTGTGCTCAGCCTTTGCGAGCAAGGAGATGCTTTTGTCACTGCTGAAACGGGCAAGGTGTTCAAAAAGGAGAAAGAGATCAAGAAAGGTGAGCATGCATCTATAACTAGAAAATATTCTTTGAAATTTTGACTGAGATTTTTTAAATATGGTGATCTTATCCAACAGGTATCGCCTTTCCCACTTGTGTATCTGTGAACAACTGCGTGTGCCACTTCTCACCTTTGAAAAGTGATCCAGACTACACGCTTAAAGATGGTGACGTGGTTAAAATGTGAGTTTGGTTTCTGTGCTGTGTATTTATGTATATACCTTTTTCAGGTTGTTTTCAACATTTGCTTATACTGTAATTTACCCATATGCACAGCGACCTTGGAGTGCATGTGGATGGCTTTATCTCCAACGTTGCTCACAGCTTTGTGGTTGGTGTGACCAAGGTATTGCACTCTTTATTGGATGCCAGACAGAACTTTGTCTTCAGTGTGTATGATGGTTTTAAGTTTACAAAGCTTGGCCTTGCTTACTTTTCAGGATGCTCCTGTGACGGGACGCAAAGCTGATGTTATTAAAGCTGCTCACTTATGTGCAGAAGCTGCTCTTCGGCTGGTTAAGCCTGGAAATCATGTTAGTTACAATGACTCATATTTTCGAACCCATCTGTTACTTATGATATCCCTATGAATAATAGTAATAATACATATAATTTGTTAGCTTTTGATCCAAATTTGTGATCCTACATTTCTATTATGTAACATCAAGTTTTTTTCTTATAGAACTGAATTCTCAATATAGAGGTGACCCCCTATTCTTAGTAAAATTTTGGCATATTTCTAGGGATTATGAAAGTCAATTGTGAAAGTAGAAAAGTCATAATAGATCAGCCATCATTGTCTGAGTTTCTCTTCTGTTCTCTCAGAACACTCAGGTCACAGAGGCCTGGAACAAGATTGCCCAGTCATTTCAATGCACAGCCATAGAGGGTAAGCTGGTCATTTTAGTTAAACTTACTCACTGTTGAAACATCATACCATTGTTATTAAAGCCCTATTTAATTGTTTCTCTACACAGGTATGTTGTCTCATCAACTGAAGCAACATGTCATTGATGGAGAGAAGACCATTATTCAGAATCCCACCGATCAGCAAAAGTGAGAACATGAAATGCCTGATCTTGTTCTAAAAATGATTTTGTGTTCCTTAATTCTAAATGCTCTTTGTTCTTGTTGACTTTCAGGAAGGACCATGAGAAAGCTGAATTTGAAGTGCATGAGGTGTACGCTGTGGACGTGCTCATTAGCACTGGAGAGGGAAAGGTGAAAATGTGTTTATTTTACATTTATTTAATGTCAGTGTTCCTGACGCATCTTCCATTAACAACACAAGTAACACACGCTCTTAATACTGATCACGTCACTGTTTCTGCAGGCTAAAGACTCTGGACAGAGAACCACTGTTTACAAGCGAGACCCCAACAAGCAGTACGGCTTGAAGATGAAGACCTCCAGGATGTTCTTTAGTGAGGTGGAGCGACGATTTGATACCATGCCATTTACTCTAAGGTACTCAATTTTATGTGACGTGTGAATGGTTTTCTCACCACTAATGGATTATGTTTAGCCATTTAGTTTAGACTAACATATGTATGCATGTATAAAACATTAAGCTAATAATTTTATTATAATGTTAAGTATTATGCATGTGGCAGATATTTTTAACCAAAGTGTTTTACAGTGAATTTAAGGTATGTTTTATGAATAAGTATGCTCATTGGGTGTTTAACCATAACAAAAAACAAAACTATTCACCTCTGTCCTTCATCACATTTCATTTAGTCTTTCTCTCTTTCTCCCCTGGGTGTTTGTGTGCTGTCTGTCAGGGCTTTCGAGGACGAGGCTAAAGCTCGGCTTGGTGTGGTTGAGTGTGCCAAGCATGAGCTGCTTCAACCCTTCACTGTCCTGCATGAGAAGGAAGGTGAGACATAAGTATTACAGTAATAAAATGTCATTATTTGATATCATTTTGATATATGACTAGGTAGAAAGCTGTTTTTTTTCCATCAAGTTTGAAGCCAGGGTCATAGAAGATCTTGACACTGATGAGCTTTGTCATGGTTGGTTTACTCACGTTTGACTCCTGTTCTCTTTCAAGGTGAATTTGTAGCACAGTTCAAATTTACGGTGATGCTGATGGCCAACGGCCCTCTGCGTATCACCAGTGGACCATTTGATCAAGAGCTTTACAAGTCTGAGCATGAAGTACAAGATCCAGAGCTCAAGGTAACAAACAATAAGAGAATTAGTGTGAAAAGATTAAACAATATGATTCAGTGCAATGTAGTGTTTAACCTGTTGGTAAATGTAGTCTTTTTCATTTTTTCCAGGCCTTGTTGCAAAGCTCAGCCAGCCGCAAGGCACAGAAGAAGAAGAAAAAGAAGGTCTGTTCAACTTAAATACAATACAAAGCTTACACAACACACTTTAAAGTGTTGCCTCTTGGAAATTGGTTTATATTATGCCGCCAAGTTTGACCACTCATAATCCAGTGCATAGCCCACGTTAGCAACTGTCAGTGACACGGACACACACTCATTTCTAATGGCATTTTGTTGTAAATGTGAATTCATAAATATGAAAACGTGTTTGTTCCCAGGCATCGAAAAATGCAGAGAGCGCTACAGGACAGCCAGTGGAGGCCGAAAGCCAAGCTGCTGCATAGACCCCACTGCCAACCAAGATGACTGACAGAGCCTCTGCACAGCCCAAAGAAAAAAAATCATTAAAGCTAATTATGACCTGCCCCACTGAGAGGCCTTCTGGCCAAGCCTTCTGTCTATTTGAATACCTCCTCATTAGTTATAAGACTGCTGCAGGGTTTGTACAGTTTACTCCGTTTCCAAACTTTTGTTTGGTTGTCTTTGAACCATGCTTCTCTCTGGAGTAGCTGCTACTCATAGGAACGGGAGGATAAAATGAACAGGTAGATATTGACTAATTGTTTACAGAAGGCAACACTGGGGATCTTTTGACCCTCGGAAGAGTTTCACTGTCTTTGTAAAAGCCATTATGAACAATAAAAGTGTAACAAACAATGGCACATATTGCTACAAAGTGCGATTTATGTCATTGCAGTTGGGCGTCCCTGTTTTAGGTTTTTTCAAGATTGCCTTTTTGTAATGAGTTTTAGTCAATTGGGAGTAATTATAGTTTGTATTGATGACCTGAAAAGAGTCTTTGGAGCAGTTGCTGCCTCACTACAACTCGAATATAGCAAAATAACTGCTATTAATGTTCTGTTCAATTTGGTAAGCTTTCCAATTCTGTCATGACATTTGGTATTCATGTTCACATGTATCCCAAATCACAAAAGCTTTTCCAGAGTCTCTTGCTGTAGATTCTCCTTCAGCTCACTGGTTTGAATCCTAAAACTGTTGTTTGACTAAACTAACTGACCAAATTATCCTGCCATTTTGTAAGAGTACACCTAATAAATTGAATAAGTCAAATTATGGAATTCTGGTTTGTGTCTTTTATGAGTAGAAACTGATTTAAAATGCTGTCAGATGATGCACATAAACAGGAGATTTTTCTGATTTCAATACATTACATTTCAGAAGCATGCTGAGACTATTACAGTTTTTCAGTAATATTTAATCTTTTATACACTATACCTTATTTAACACTCTTGATTTTGTATTAGCTTTGCAAATGGTTTGAGTTACCATTGCTCACCATAAGCTGTTAGTCATTAGTCCTTTAAAAAAAGGCTGCAAGATTAATCAGGATAACAATTTATGCCTCCCACAATTAATTGCACATAACCATTGTGATATTGTTTTAGAAGCAAGGTCAGAAAAGCTTGCATCTCTTAAACGCCACCATTTTTACACTGGATTTATAAGATTTTAATACTTTTTATTTGCAATAGACAACATGAAGGGTAACCAATAGTAATGCATTATAAATAAACAAGAAATAAAAATGGAGTAGCAAGGTTAATTCCGAAGGTCACAAAATGTGTTTAGATGTTTGCGTTCTTTGAAATACGGTGTTAAAGAAGTTTAATGGCAGCAGATTAAACATGCTTAAGTGAAATTAAAAACAAAAGTTCTAAACTGACAGAAAAATCGTGGTTATTATTAACAGAGATAAAAAAAAATTAGCCAAGGCTCATCGTTTACATTGAATTTAATACCTGGTTAGTCTTTATCTTTAGTCTGAAATAAAGGAAATTAAATGAAATATATTAATTATTTTAATAATTGTAAGTAAAACCACAAGTATTAACTTGTAACGAGTAACTACAAGATTATGGTTCATTTCTAATGTATAAGAATACGAGTTTGTAGTCCAGACCTAGGAAGGAAATTTAAAATTGCTGATATAACAATAATTAAATATAGTATGTCAACGCACTGAAATATCCTGTCTATTGGATTAACACGTGAGGCTTTACTGACAGCTGCGGCACACGTTTCTTTTCACTGTCGCAAAAAGATGACGTAATCCAGCTGTATAAAGGAGCCCGTCTCCCCCATGACGTTCTCTTGGAGTCGTTGCTTTCGCTTGACGAGGTAAGGAAGTTTAATCTGCTGTGCCTGTGTTAGCCACCGAATACAATCCATAGCAATCTAACGTATTTTCGCACCATCCATCTAAATCTCTAACATCGTTTGTTTGTTTACAGAACAATCTTCTCATCATGAGAGCGAAGGTGAGTAGAAATGTTGTGTTTGTGGTAATTTAGAGCTCGTCATGTTTAGCTAATGTTGCTAACCCTTTGGTGGCTAGTCCAAGTTATCTTTGTTTTTTTTTCCTTACTTTACATGTGCATGAATTAAAGTGTAATTTTGTTTTTTGTTTCTTTAAATGTGCTACCACTTATTAAATGGCTAAACTGAATATTTCGGCCTTCTTTACGGAGTAAAACTGATGGACCTTTTGTTGCGACAAAGTCGAGCAAGTAACAAGTTAACGTTACATGTTTGCGGTCACTTTATGATTTATTATCCAAATGAGTTTCGTATTTTAAAATGTGATCATTCGTATTAAAGGTGGTGCATACTTGTTCCCATCTAAACGGCCATGTTGTTAGTGAGTGCATGGCGGGAGCGTTAGTTGAAATGTGCGCAAATGCGCATGTCGTCTTCCGCAAGCTCCACTATAAAGATTTTAAGTAATTGTCTGCAAAACTTGATTTTCTAAGATTGATTTTCTTTTCTGTTTTCAGTGGCGAAAGAAGCGCATGCGCAGGTAAGCGCGTCTTAGTGTGGTCCACATGTCACGTGTGTCTGTAATGCAGCAGAATGTTAACATCATTGTTTTTCCTTTAGGCTGAAGCGTAAAAGGAGAAAGATGAGGCAGAGGTCTAAGTAAACTGGACCCCCTTTTGCTGAAGCTGTGTGCTCTTTTACTTCAATCTCCCAAGCAGGAGTCTGCTGGATGCCCAACTAAAGATCCACTCATCTGCCATCTGTGAGCCCAGCCATCTTCTCAACAGAGACTTCGGTTTTCCATCGCCTGGTTCTGCGGAAGCATATTTGTCTTGATGATCCTGTGAACTGTTTTTGGACATTCTTCAGACTTTTCAGCTCAGCTTGTTTTTGTTAATGTCTTCAATAAATTTTTGGTTTAACAAAATGTTGCCTGTGTCATCCTTTTATGCAAGATTGGGTTGCCATTCAATTCCTAATCCATATATGCTGCCATTTCACTTGATTTTGCTATTATGGTATATGCTTAAGTTCAAACCAAGAGGTTTTCTTTCCTAGTACAATGTCCAGCTATGAATGTGAATGACCCTTAGTTGTCAGCCATAAGTAACTTCGTGGAATTGGTAATGTTAACACAATACTAAAGTTTATTAAATGACTGCCCCTTTGTATGATTAAGTTAAAACTTATACTGTGCTTTGTATGACTGGTTATTACAAAATCAATGTAATGCATATCTTTACATTTACAGTGTTTTACTGTGGCATGTCTCAAACTTGTGAAGCTCAAAACTTCTGTGGAACCTGGAGATCCTTTGAGACTGGTTTGGTTACTAACGTTCTTTACACTTGTGGAGAGCAGAAGAAAGTAATGCAAGTTTAAAACGAGCGTGAATAAATGAAAGAATTTATGTTTGGAAACGGAAGTGCGGTAAACTAATAGGTAGATTACTTTACATGGCAACATTTTGAGCACAGCTTAGTAAAGCTCATGTCAACAGACTGCGGGCTTTTAATGTTTCTGTTCTTTATACTTGCAGTATATACTTTTATTTTGGTTAGTTCCACTGGCTTGTCTGTATTAAAACAATGTTAAATACGCAAAAACCTGTTTTCTGCCAGAGGTTACTGAATTTATTTCCGCTCTTTAAGAGCTCTGCTCATATAACAGTAAATGCCTATAACACCACATCACAACATTTTAAGGTTGTCTGTGTGTGGTTTTGAATAGAGGGTTTTTGTAGGCTTAAAACACGCCTCTACACGCCCTTCTTTTAAGCAAACTAGAAATCCACAACTTCCACTGCAACAGAGCGCACGTCAGCACTGACTGAACGAATTATGAAACGCTTTCTATTTACAAAAAAACAACACACATCCGTTTATGGACAGTATTTATAGATAGTATGAGGTTGTGATTGTGTTATACAGTGCGGTACGTCTACGAAAAGAATTTGATGGCGAAAGAGCCGATGCCATCTGAGGATGCAGGGCCGAGTACTGGTGCCGCTTCGGAGGTTGCGGATTTGGCCCTGGCTGAAGACGCGCAGTCTCTCGATTCTCCGGGAAAACATGCCGTGTCCGTTCTGTGGTCTTTCGGAAAATGCCTCGGTGCCTTACTGCCCATCTACTTAGCTGGATATTTCGGATTCAGCCTCAGTTTAGTTTTGATCTGTCTTGTAGTTTACACGGCATGGAAACACAGCCGCGATGGAAAGAAAGCGCGATTGCAGAGCGCGATGTATTTTTTGGAGAATGAGCAGGATGTCACAACCACACGGGTGTTTAGAAGTAAACGGGAGATACCAGCATGGGTAAGACTTCAAGAAAGCATTCTGGTTGTCAACCAGCAACACATTCTTTGCATCTGTACGCATATGGAAAGATGCTGAACTTATTCTTTACATTCTCGCACCACTTTTCTTCTTTTTTTGCAATACGCGTCAATGATATTCCTCTTTATGTGATGTCAATATCTGCTTATGTGATTTTTTTGATTTTTTTCTATTCTAACGTACGATATTTTGTTTGGTTTTCCATGTTTATTTTCTGGTTTGATGTGTTTGAAGATCTGATCTCCTACTCTTTCGATATAACCTGTTAGCAGTAGGCTATTAAAAACAATGGTTTTTATTCTTTAATCTATGCGTTATTGTGACCTATTTCCTCTAACTTATATTTCAGTAGTTTAATAGATTATTACCATTCTTTAGATTTTTATTATTATATAATACAGAACGCAGAATCATTTTTATTGTTTATAACTTGAGTGAATTATCAGCTTTTGAGAAGAGAATGATGTCCTGCAAATCACATTCTTTCATCATGTGCACTTTTTGGCAGAATTCTTATTCAGCTCTGTCCTCCTTTCTTTCGTCTGCCATCCTTCATTAACAACTTTACATTCCAAAGTCTGTCAAGCCCATCGCTATATTTGGACTGAGTCTCAGAGGACTGAGTCATTGGCAGCGAAATGACAAAATGGACCATTTACAGTGATCATTTGGAGGAGAATGCAAAACACTGTTAAAAGATTCTTCAGAAAATTCTGATGTGTTTTCAAAAAAGTAGTTTTAGCATTTTTATCTTAGTAGCTTGAATATCGTGACAGTGATGTGTTTTGTATAAACCTACCCACATCCTGAAATGAGGAGTTTAAACTTCAGTATTCAGTTGCCTGTTCATGACTCACGATCTGATGGTCAGTGTTCACTGTGTTTATACATACACATGACTTATTAATGCTCAAGAGAATAGTTCAACCCCCAAATGTTATTTTGACATCAAATATTTACAGTGTTATTTTTTCTCTTTGTAAACCACAAAAATTGAGCAGGATGTCTAAATGTGAGTTTAATATAATGACCATCTGGGTATAAGTTAGAAACATGAATTGTATATGATTTATGTAGCCTATAGAAGTACCTACGGTGTCCTGTTTATAATCCCTGCCTATAAAAAAAAATGTTTCTTTCGTTGTGTTTTTTTTGTACTGAAACTGGAATTGAACTTTTACCAATTTGCTTGACCACAATATGTTTGTTTATAAACAGAACTTGCTTGCTGAAGACAAAAATAGCATTTGTGCAACACTAATCTGTTATGTCTGTTCACATCAGAATTGAAATTGTTCTTTTATTTTTCCACAGGTGAACTTCCCAGACGTGGAAAAGGTTGAGTGGATGAATAAGGTATTATTTGTGTTTAAATACACACATGCACACGTGACTGCAGCCTTTGTTCTCATTGTCTCTGGTCTGTGTCCCTGAGGGCACTGTGTGTGTGTGTGTGTGTGTGTGTGTGTGTGTGTTTTCAATCCAGTCCCTGAAGATAAATAGTCAAACAGCTTGGCATCGTTTCAGCTTTTTAACATTTTCACAGTTGCCATTGCCAGAATGAATAAAGTACCCAAAGGCTACATTAATTATTGTGTGATACATCTGGTAAATCAAGTATCATATACTGTAGGACAAAATTATTGTTCAGAGACCGACTCCTGTTTGGAATCCGATAGACTTCAACAAAAACAAGACTCTGTGGGAGTTTATCAGGACATTAGACTTGGCTCGCAAAGGTCTCCAGGCTTCAAACTTGTAGTCACATGGTGTTTGCGCACATTTACTTTGATAACAGCTCATTGCAAATGGCTGCATTCCTTCTCCATTTAAAATGAAGGGATTTATTACTAGCTTTTCAATAGGTATTAAGTAGTTAAAACAAGCAACAAACTGACTTTAAAAGGCCAGAATGGGGTCAGGGAAGTGTAGCGTTGGTGGATTGTGGTATGTGTTACTGAAGCTGACTACCATATCACTCACACCATCCCTAAAAGTCACACTACAGAGTTGTTGACATTTGCAAACACTGTGAGTGCAACCGTGAACTTGAAGTTTTTGTAGGTTTGCCAAACAAACATTCAAGGCAAGGCCATTTTTGGGATTGTCTTTATACCAGATGATTATAGCAAATAAATAATATTTCAGTAAACTGACTTTAATTCTTCAATAAACTATTTTGGTTTCTAGTGCAGTTGAATACAAAGGAACTGTTCTGAATGGTTTCTTTTGAATGTTTGTGGTTTCCTCTATGGTTTGACTGACAAATGAAGCACTGCTCTTAAAAATATTAGTTAACATAACAATTTAGCATCAAATTTACGCAATAACTAATATTGTTATGTTGAATTGACTCAAAATTTTAAGGCAGCCCGGGTAACTTAACTTTTTTAAGCAACAAATACATTTTTACAGTGTATAGGTGACCACAGCGGCATTGTTTTGCTGATTTGTTTATTGTAAATTGTGTAAATTATTTAATGCTTGAAATCAAGAATTTCTTCATGACATGAGTTTCAACTGTCATAGATATTACAGCAGGCCTGGCCGTTTATTGGACAGTATCTGGAGAAGCTGCTGGTGGAGACCATTGCTCCTTCAATCCGATCTGCCAGCGCTCATCTACAAACTCTCAGTTTCACCAAAGTTGACTTGGGAGACAAGGTACACAAATCAGATTTTCATACAAATACATTAATATATGTTTTACAGGAAGTCAGAAATATTAAACATTATTGTTACAGGCCATGAAGGTGGCTGGGGTAAAGGCCTACACTGAGCATGATAAGCGTCAGGTCATACTTGATCTTTATATCAGGTAAAACTATTGTTTTTAAAGCCACATTGTAGACCTAGGTTTCAAAATATGTCAGACCGCTCTAAAGACATGAGGTCTTCTTTCTGGTCTCTGTGCAGTTATGCAGGAGATGTAGAGATCAACGTTGAGGTGAAGAGGTACTTCTGTAAAGCCGGAGTGAAGGGGATTCAGGTAACGTGTTCCAGTAGCTTATTTGGAAAAACATGATAATGGATTTGATTCACAGGGAGCAATGTGTTGGTTACCACAAATTGCAAACATAAGAAAGAATGCATTGAGGCACAACCCATAAAATCATTGAAACCAGTCTCTCTTTTATTCTAGCTCCATGGAAAGTTGAGGGTGATCCTTGAACCTCTTATTGGAGATATTCCTCTCGTTGGAGCTGTCACCATGTTCTTCATTCGGAGACCTGTAAGTCAGCATCTTGCAACCATATCAGATCTAAGCTCATAACATGTTTCCTCTTCTTCTAACCACATTTTGACTACTCTACTCTTCTAACTATGTTCTCTACAGAAACTTGACATCAACTGGACCGGCCTGACCAATTTATTAGACATACCCGGTCTGAAGTGAGTAGATTTGGCTTGCATTGCACTTTTATGGTTCTCCTTATTTGAGTCAATCATATCTCTTTTATTACTATATAGTTCTTTCCACATTTTCTTCATTCATTGATAATCAGTGGAGCACCGGCCTGATTATTCCGAGTCTGCCGAGTTTCCCTCTGGTCAAACCAAGCAGGGAAACATGCAGACAGAATTCAGTTTCCTTGTATCATTAGATTCATATATCTCACATCTTAACCCATTGTAGTTACATTAGATGTATTTTGTTTGTGCTTCTGTGTTCCATTTTCTCTGTAAGAACCACAACCACTTGCATTCATTTTCAGTGCAATGTCGGACACTATGATAATGGATGCAATCGCCTCTTTCCTGGTTCTTCCCAATCGTCTCACTGTGCCTTTGGTGGCCAACCTGCACGTAGCACAGCTTCGTTCCCCTCTTCCACGGGTAACACTTCACTGTGCTTTAATGGCGTATTTAACAATGTCTAAAGTATTAGATGTACATCAAGTATACTTTAATACTCCATTGTGTCATCATGCATGCCTGTGTAATATAAACTCCAAGATAATGTCCTCATGTAACCTCTTGCAAGAGTTTTAAAGGTGTATTTCACTCGAAAATGGGTTGAAATGACGAAACGATGCAGTCTTTTTGGGTGACACGCTTTGGGTTTTTTTGCCGCAGGGTATAGTGCGTATCCACCTGTTGGAGGCAGAAAACCTGGCTGCCAAGGATAATTACATGAAAGGTGTTATATCTGGGAAGTCTGACCCGTACGCAGTGCTTCGGGTGGGCACGCAGACCTTCACCTCTCACCACGTGGACAACAACCTCAATCCTCAGTGGAGAGAGATGTATGAGGTCAGCGAGATAGAGAGAGAGAGATGTGCATGGATAGCATGGGTAGCATGTGATCACTGTGGTATTTGTGTTTGCTCTGGTAGCTGAAAAAAATGTGTCACACTTCTGAGGAAAGGGAAGCTGTGGGTTTTTAGAAGTACTCATACCATGTCATGTTTACTCTGCTCAAATTCTTGTAACTGTTGACGACGGCAACAAAAAACATGATGTGACTATCATGCGCTGAGATCAGATGAGGGTTGATAAACTGTTAAGTTCAAGATGAGTTTTAAAGTTGAAATTATTGTGCAACGTTATTGCAACGTCGCTCATCACACATTTTGATTGCGTGTGGGTTTATTAGGTCATTGTTCATGAAGTACCTGGTCAGGAGTTGGAGCTGGAGGTGTTTGATAAAGACCCTGACCAAGATGACTTTCTTGGAAGGTATTAGTATGGGATATTGACAACACAAGTATGAAAACATTTGACATTCATTTGTTATTGTGAGTTTCAAAATAACTTGAACTTTAACATGAACATTTGATCATCATAAACAAAATATGTTATGTCCTAGCTGCTGCTCAGACATTGTACATAACGTATTGCTTTTTTTTTTATATGAGGTGATGAGTTTGTGGGTGCGTGGTGTATTATTTTTTACTTTTTTTCTGGTTCTGTTTCAGAATGAAATTGGATTTAGGTATTGTTAAGAAAGCAGTTGTTCTGGATGAGGTACCCTCCTTTATATTTTTGTTATATTATATACAGCTTTATAATATTAGATAAAAACAATTAATGTTTTCTATAAATCTCCTCTACACATTATTTACAGTGTTAACATTCTTATTTTTCTGTCAGTGTAGTTGTGATAGTCTGTAATATGTGTTGACAAAATGTATTTTCTGTGTTGTTCAGTGGTACACTTTAAAAGACGCAACATCCGGTCAGGTTCACCTCAGGTTGGAATGGCTTTCTCTACTGCCCTCTGCGGACCGCCTGACTGAGGTCTTACTTGCTATACTATAAAAAATGTTTTTTTATTAATAACCTTGACATACCAAGTCAAACTTTTTTTATTGCACAGGTGCTGCAAAAGAATCAAAAGATCACAATTACCGGTAAGACAGTAGATCCTCCATCTGCTGCCATTTTGACTGTTTATCTGGACCGGGCTCAAGACCTACCTGTAAGTTTACGTCAAATGTCTTTTTTTAATCTCTTTTATTACAATGCTTTAACTGTAAGTATGATGTGCTTGTGTCCAGTTCAAGAAAGGAAATAAAGACCCCAGCCCTGTGGTGCAAATTTCTGTGCAGGAAACAAATAAAGAAAGCAGGGTATGATGTCATTACATTTGTCACACATCATGTGTAAAGTTAAAAATAATCATACTTTTTTCTTTATCCTGCAATCCAGACGGCCTATGGAACCAATAATCCAGTGTGGGAGGAGGCCTTCACATTTTTTATAAAGGACCCACGCAAACAAGACATTGACATTCATGTATATTTCCATTGATCTTATCACTTCATTAAATATGAATGAAACCCTGAATTCAGATTATGCATATTGTACACACCGGCTTCAAATATATTTTCTCTCTGGCTATGTTTATCTTTGCTTCCAGGTGAAAGATGATGACAGGGCCGTGACGCTGGGCAAACTGTCTATCCCTCTTTCCCGTCTGCTCTCCAGCACTGAGCTCAGCATGGATCAGTGGTTTCAACTAGACAACTCCGGACCGGCCAGCCGGATCTACATTACAGCTTTGCTCAGGGTGAACTAGGAGTGATCTTCTAATTATAAACAGTAGAGATTTTTGAGTACGGTATTTGAAATCTTTAGCTGAATCTCTTTAATGTTTCATTTATTTGTCCTAGACATCAATAAGATTAAATGGAAAGTAAATGGAAACTTTTGCTTAAGTCTCTGATATTTCTCTGGAAAAAATGAGTCAGAAATCTCACAAATGTCTCCATTGATCTCAACAAGTCAATATTATTGAAGATTTAAATATGAATTCAAACAGCTTATATCAAATTTGCACACATCCAGATTATTTTACAATCCATGCTTTTAATGTATTTTAACAATCATCTTAATTGTTTCTATTTTCCTTAGCAATTTTAGGAGAAACATTTACACTTAAATGAACTCGATAAATTCTCCTGAACAACGAAAGAGCACCTTCTGAACAATAAAACTTTCCTCATGTTTTTCTGCATGTTTTATGAATTTTGTCAATGAGTTTGTGGTCTCATTCTGGTGGTTCTAGGTGTTGTGGTTGAATGAAGAAGCTATCCCCACCACACCTGTGTCTCCATTACCCGGAGAAGGGGATATTGAATCCGAGGTGTCTCCTGGAACAAAAGTGTCCCCGGCTTTAAAACGTCCAGATCAAACCAGTCCAGACAGCGGCTTTGCATCTGAGGTGAGCTTTTAAAGATCCTATAAAATCCTTCAATTCAATTTTGTTGCTTCAATAATCATAAACATATATTAACATAAACATGTAGGGTGTGCTGCGAATCCATCTGGTAGAAGCTCAACATCTCATCGCGAAAGACAATTTAATGGGTGGCATGATGAAGGGAAAGAGTGACCCGTATGTGAAGATCCGAGTGGGAGGAATGGCCTTTAAGAGTCAGGTCATCAAAGAAAACCTCAACCCCATCTGGAACGAACTTTATGAGGTAAACAAACTGATTCAAGTCTGTTAGATGCACAGAGATGTTTATAATGCAAATCTGCTTGCTTATGCTTTGTCTGTAGGTGATTATGACACATCTCCCAGGCCAGGAGGTGGAGTTTGACTTGTATGATAAAGACATCGATCAGGACGATTTTCTGGGCAGGTGAGGCAGACTCATGTCTGGAACTTTTAATGCTTAACATTTATTATAGTAGCTGTTTTTTGTGGTTTTGATCATGTGTAATCCATAGTGCTTCATAATGTTGTATATTGTTGTAGAGTCAAAATGAGTCTTAGAGACCTCATCGGTGCTCAGTTTACGGATCAGGTGGGTCTGTCAACATCACATGACTGTATGTGTTTATTGTTTTTTTAGTATAACATTCTTAATGTTTGTCCGTGTATACCTTTGATTCCCGGTGCAGTGGTATAATCTGAATGATGTGAAGTCTGGGCAACTTCATCTGGTGATGGAATGGGTGCCGAAGGTGTCAGATCCCACTAGACTTGAACAGGTAACGGTTTATATCTGGCAATATATCATACACATTTTTATTTAATCAGCATTTCTAGATGTATTGTGGTCATTCCAGTCCAGTGTGTTGAATTCCAACAAAATCAAAAATCAGGTCTATGACATAAAGTCATCCAACAGCAATGTGAATGAATGACAAGACACATGAAAACAGGGATAAAAGTTCAGGTTATAAAAAATAATTGTTGAACTTCTCCTACATACATGTACAAATATTACTGTTAATATTTATGTTCGCTTAAAAGTGAACATAAGTTTTTGTTGCAGTATCTGAGATCTGAAAAAATACAGAACATCTTTTCTGTTATTTTGACCTGTTTTTCCAGATGCAAATAAATGCAAATAGAGACAATAATTTTATTTGAAGTTCGGTAGAAATATTGTTAGTAGTTCACAGAATGAAACCAAAAAATGATCATTTGATCTAAGCACATACCTATAAATAGTACATTCAGAAAAACTACAATTATTATTATTTTCCATGGCTGCATATGAATTTGTCATTTTATGTCATGATGACACTGATATGACTGTGTGCTTTGTATTCAGATCCTGCACTACAACTCTCTGCAGTCTTACCAGAATAAAATTGTCCCATCTGTCGCACTGCTGTTTGTGTACATCGAGAGAGCACATGGACTTCCTGTGAGTTCGTTTTAATTTTCATTCAATATTTGAACAAACTGGTGACAGAATAAATGGCAGCAAATGTGTATAGACTGAGAGTAGTGGCAGCTTTGCCTCAGTGAGCTTTATGAATATGTTAGCTGTACTTACGAAACACGCAATGTTGTCCACAGTTAAAAAAGAGCGGAAAAGAGCCGAAAGCAGGAGCTGACCTGTCAATCAAAAACATATCCTACCGCACTAAAGTAAGACTGCTGAGATATTTATGCTTCACTATCGTGATTCATTGCTGAATACTCAATTTCTATTTATATCTCTTTCACTAGATCGCCAATCGCTCGACTTCTCCACAATGGGATGAGGCTTTTCATTTCCTTATTCACAATCCAGAAGAAGACACACTTATAGTCAAAGTGAGAAGCTGTATTTTGCAATAATGCTGGATTGAAATTTGGTTAAAGAAGTTTTTATAGTTATTGTACATGTGTGTGCAGCTCTCTCACAGCTGGGGTCAGCCTCTCGGGGCTTGCGTGCTTCCTGTCAGAGAGCTGTTGGATGAGAAGGATCTTGTGCTGGATCACTGGTTCACTCTGGATGGAGCCATGCCTGAAAGTGAGATCCTGCTGAGAGCTGAACTCAAGGTTAGACATTCATCCTACACATACATCACACATATATGTATTCTTCTCATTCTGATTTAATCATCCACCTTTCAACAGCTCTTAGACAGCAAGCTGGCACAGTGTAGTGATAGCACAACCAATGCAGAGGAAGTCGCTCACATCGTTCTCAGTGGAGATCCGGCTGCTGAAACCAGTCGTGAGCTCAGACACAGAAATGTGCCCGTCCAAGGGTGAGATGCAAAAAGACTGGCATTTCCCTTGCATTAGCATGTTACCATAAGTCATACAGAATCTGAAAGCCATGTGTTGATGTGGTGTGTGCATGAATGTTTATGTAGAAGTGAAGATGCTGCTGTGAGTGGGAAAGCCCAGGTGAAGCTCTCCATTGTATATTCATCTGCCGAGAACAGACTGGCGGTCAACGTCCATGCGTGCAGGTAGGTGTCATTCATGTTTAGAAAACAAAATAAAGGGCATGTCTACAATGGCATCTGTAATGTAAACGTTGGCTTTTATGTGATGCAGCAACACTCCACTAGGTGGCAGTATAAAGTCCAAATCAAAGTTGATTTCTATAGCAACAAACAACAGAATTTAACCCAGCATTAAAACATAATAAAAATGTGGAAGAAAAATTTGTAAGATATATAAATATATTTAATATCATATTATCTAATACAAATGTATAATATAATGCAATGTAAGTCGCTTTGGATAAAAGCGTCTGCAAAATGCATAAATGTAAATATTAAATGTCTAATATTAACCGCAAAACAGTAGATATGTGGTGCCTTATTTTTGGTCTTTTATAAAAATCTTTTCTAAAACAAACTCTCAATCTGCAAATGTTAGGGAGAGGATTGCCGCACTGTCATATTATTTGTTTGCAGCATACATGAAGCATTACAGCTAAAATAGAGCCTCTTTACTGGCTTTTTAATATCCTCTGTTTTTTTGTGAAGGAACTTGCGATCCTTCTCCAAGGATCCTCCAGATACTTACATCTCGTTTGTTCTTCTTCCGGATAAAAACCGCACAACCAAAAAGAAGACCAGTGTTAAGAAGAGAAATCTAAACCCAGAGTTCAATGAGAGGTTCATGAAAATATCATTCATAAAATCACCTTTTGAGGACAGTGAAAACTGAATGTTCACCATCTTTCAATCTTTCTTTCAGATTTGATTTTGACATGTCATTTGAAGAGGCTAAACAGAGACACATTGAACTCTCTGTCAAGAACAGTGTTTCCTTTATGAGTCGTGAAAAAGAGCTTATTGGCAAGGTATGTATCTGACAGAAAATGATTTTGCTTCACACATGTATGTTTTATGTCTAAACATACTGAGTCTCATTTTGTTTCAGCTTCAAATAGACCTGAAACAACTAGATCTCAAAGCAGGATTGACACAGTGGTATGTGCTATTTTTGTTTACTGTTTTATTGACTGCGAGATGTGATCAAATTACAGAGAAATGTTTGCTTACGTTCATTTTTTATTTGTATAATTTCAGGTATGACTTGTCAAATGAGATCAACTGAATGGGACTTCCCATGTTGACTTTAAGATGTTATAACAATCATTTAAAGAGAAGGTTTTCTGCTTTTACCAGAGCTTTACGGATGTTTACTTACCCTGACGCTAGCAGGGGTTATAGTGTTACAAAGCAGTGACCTTAGTCCCTGGATTGCATTGTGGAATCGCTGTGCCTTGCTGGATTCCCATTATAAACAAATTATGTTAGTACTTAAAAGCTAAAACAGAGCAGCACCATGAGCCAACATGAGTGCATGTTGGAGTTTATTTTTTTTTTTTTATGTATTATTAGCTTTTTTTATGCTTTTAGATTATGCTTTGTGATCCTGCAGTGTCAGGTTGTTACAGTTGTAAGTTTATGGGTCATTGAAAATGTGACGATGGAAAGTTGGCGTTTCGGTTCAGCTTGAATTTTTCAGAATGTATTGTGTTTTATTGTAGCATTTCAAAGTGAATGAATTCTGTACTTGTTTATTCTAATCCACATGATTTTCAGTATTATGTGCTTTTTGCTTTGAAGTAAGTCCAAGGGAAAAAAGCTAAATGAAAGGATCCATTTGTATTAGTTTCTCTTTAAAATTTACAGGCTTTTATTTGTCAGAGCACTTCCAAACTTTCTGTTCAATGTGAGTGGACGGTTCGCCTTGCACATATCAACATTGTTTTCAATCACTGTCAATTTTATTGTTTCCCAAAGATAAAGAAGTCTTTTATAATGTATGTTTGAACCAGCATGGCAGCATGAATATTTAGGTTGTACGTCTCAGAGGCAGAGCTGTCCACTCAAAAATGTTGAAATGTAGTTCTGCACCATATGACTCACAGCTTGTATTGCAGTTGTAATAATAAATATGCCATTTGCACTTTACATACAGGTTTGTTTTGTTGTTTGATATCGAGTCTTGTCTTAACTAAAGCTTAGAGAAGTGCTTCCCAAACTGTAGTATACTATAGGAAAACTTATATTATAGTGAACTGTAAATTGTAAATAAATTGAAATATAATGTAGAAGTTATACTTATACGTTATACTTTACTTATATATTATAGTTTATGGTAAATTGATAAACTGTAGTATATATATTTTTTATATTTATTATAGTGATTTTAAAAACACTATTGTTAATACTATAGGATTTTTTTTGTGGGTGAGTGCATATAATTCACATGAAACTAACTACACTCTTAAAAATAAAGGTGCTTAAAAGGTCACAGTGATGTCATAGAAGAACCATCTCTTGCTTATCTTTTGATAATCCGATGGAACCGTTTTTTAACCGTTTTTATTACAGGGGGAAAAAGAATTTGGGGGCCCTGATGATTTTGGTATTTTTTGGGGGGGACTTACTCTTTCTGAAGTTTGTGAAGCTCTGACTCTGTGAATTTGAGGTGCAAATAATTACAGTTCTTTATTCAAATAACACAGAAAAATATAAACAGCTGTAATAGTCATTGTCTGGAAAAGAAGAAACAGTAGACTGTGTGCCCACTCATGAATGAAGTCATTAATCTACCGCAGCCTGGGATTTGCTGGAATGAATAATGCTGCAGTTTGAGCGTTCGACCATTAGGTGGCGACAGGGGACAAATATTCCTCTGTACACAGCGATCCGCAGTCAGTAGTTGTGTTAGAATGGGAGGGCTCAGTCGTCTGTGGATACGAGCTTTCATTGAGAACGCACTCAGTTAACAGATGAGTATCTGGATAGAGCAAAATAATTCACCGGAGAGGATAAACAATCAGAAACGTATTCAAGAGCTGAAACTAAACAGAATTCAACTATTTTAAAGGAGGACTGGCTGCTTGACATGGATTGTTCGGACATCTGCAATACAAAACTTTTGAGGAGTAAAACAAATTGATACTTTGTGGCGTTTGTATTCATATGCGTGATTATCTTACATTATAAATCTCATGATTGTATGAGAATCAGATCTATACGGAATCGGATCTGAAAGGGATTTTTACTTTTAAACAAAACACAACAATACTGGAATGTGATCGCACGTACTGGATATATATTGGATTTGTAAAGGGTACTGGGCGCCGGAGGGAAAGCGCTTACATTACACAGAGCATCTGAATTCTGCATCTGGACATCATCATAAACTTTAAATATGGGGAATATGGAGAGTGTGGACGGGCAATCTGAGCTGAAGCATCATATAATGCCTCTGAAAGTTCCCATGCCCGACGCAACGGAGCTTGAAGAAAGGTTTGCCATAGTTTTGGTGAGTATAGTAACTGTATGCCTAAAAGTACAGTATAATCTCAAAGTGCTTTTGAACTACATGATCAAGTTTGTTTTTACTTTGTTTTAATATAATTGATGATAATACTGCTACATTCTTTAATGTAAACATTGTTACGTTGTTCTCATAATGTCAAAATTGCTCTGTTTTTCTAATTCTATTCCCTGACACCCCAAACTGTACATTATTTAACATATAATCGCATCTCACACATGAGCCAAATGACGTGACAGCCCGACAGATGTTGACGCCTGTCTGATATATTCCGTATGTCAGAGATGCGTGGTGTCAACATCAGCGGCTTTGCTTTATGACTTTTTCAAATGTTAAACTGGCCCAGTCTTCCCACCCCCCATTTTGTTCCTCGCACGCTTCTGCTCCACGGTCCTTTTGTCTCTCAAACTTTACGACAAATGATGTGATATTTCACGCGAGGGCGAAAGACGTCGACACAAAAAATGCGTCGCGTGTCAAATGTTCTGTCGGGCACAGTGACATGTAGGCAAAGGGTTTTTTGTAAGAGGTCATGAAATTCATCTCGTACAGGGCAACATTTTCTGAATTCCCCCAAAACTCCTACGAGCGAGAGATGGTGAAAGATCCGCCCTCTTTTTTCTCCATCTCGCTCTCCTGCGCCTTGCGTTTGTTGGAAACAGTAATAAGTTGACATTTGTATTGAAAACGCACATCTGTAGATATCAATATGACACAAGTAGTAAGCTAACAGTCTTTCATTTTGCTTTTTGATTTACTTTGATTCTTTTCAATATTGCACAAGTAGTTTACATACAGTAGAATGATTCCTTGCTTTATTTACTATTGATCCGAGCTCCGCTTTAGCAGCAAAGTGACCTTATTCTTGCCATAGTGGACAGTGGATGGAAAGTCTGACCATCTCAGGGTGGATCCGGTCAGATTTAGAGCCTTGTCTCATTTCAGTTGAGCCAGACTTTTCCCCACTGTTTTAAATTGGTGGGAAAGAATAACATTATGAGTAACATTCGTGCCGTGGAGCTGTTATCAGACAGTGTGCATGTGCTGGGAACATCAAAGTGTGTCTGTTGACATCATTCAGGAAAAAGATTCACACTATAATCCCGATCACACAGGTTGAGAAAGATTTTCTTTCTATTGATTTTTTTCCAAGCGGTTGTGTACATTTGTGAATGACAGATATGTCTCTTTATGTAGTGGAGGACAAAAATATTGACAATGCTATTTGGACATTGTAAAACTATCTGCAGGGACTCTATTCTTTGTGAATGTGTACCAGAAGTTAAGTTTGGGCCACAAAAGCGTGCATGTGCAGTACGTTTGTTTATGTTGTTGCTTTGAAACCGTCTATATATATGAAACAACACCAGCATGCTTTAATCTGTGATGTAACCGTCTCTGCATCACTTCCGCTCTTCGGTTCCTGCGTGCACCGCCTGTGCACACATTGCTCTGTGTGTGGTTGTGTCTGCTCGTACCATCTCTCCTCCCTCAGATGCTTGCTCAGACGGATAATGGTGGCGTAAAATGATGTCATAGGTGAAGGCCATGCCAGAGCAGTAATATCCATGCAGTAATGGCTTTAACAGGAGCTTAGCACAGGAGGGTGGGTTGTGTGTGGAGATGAGACCCCTGGGTTACATCAGGCGACTTTGTGTGCACTTCTAATAAAACGCCAGTGCAGCTCATGTGCTGTATACATCGGTTCACTTTCTTGCCTTTGTCTGGCTGATCCAAACTCGGCTCTCTGTGGCTGGAAACAGCTGCCTGACATTTTTCCCTCGCTTGCAGAGGAAATTGCTTTGTGGAGCCGACTGTGGCCAGTTTCTCCAGTGATGCATACTGAGTTTAGTAAATTGGCTACTGGGTTTGTGGATCGTTTCATTTTTCAGCACTATAAAAAGTGTCTTTAAAACCTGTATATGATACTTTCTTCTGTGGAACACAAGAGAAGATGTTTTGAGAAATGTCTCAGTGGTTTAGTGTCCATACAGTGGAAGTCAATGGTGGTTACCAACATTCTTCTAAATATCTTTTATGTTCTGCAGATGAAAGAAAGTCATAGTTTTTGGGTGAGGACAATACAAAAACTTGTGTCCCAACATTATGGCTAAATATATAGACATTCTGCTGTGATACGAGGTGTGTTAAACAATGTAGGTGGAACACTGAATCCATATGGAATATCTATGCTAATGGAATCTCTTACGCTTCACTTTGTGTCTGAAACCGAAGTTGGGATCTGGCTTCCCTGCTAAACTTCTCCATATGGCTCTCTGTTTTTGTTAAAGAGACAGGAGGTGTAATTTTTGTAGAGGTACAGTGATGGAGCGGGAATAATGTGCGTGTGCGATATCTTCTTACAAAGTGCCCCCGCTCGACTGCGCAGCGTCGGATTCCTGTGGTCTGCGCTCGGTTAAAGCAACGGGAGAACTTTAGAGAGGGAAAATTCCCTTTGAACTGGCTGTCTGCCACTGTGCTGCGTTGTAATGACTTTACCAACACTTCTAACAGAATGCTATACTGAAGTGCCGTCTCAAAGACCCACTGTGCTTATTTTAACTGTGTGATTGCTTTGGCAAAGATTTGATTTTGTGCTATTTTGACAACCGTGCTACTGCATTTAGTGATATGAGTTTTGAGGGTTTAAAGGTGACACCGTGACCTCGCCAGCCTCCTCGCCCGTCAGTCTGACCCCTGACACGGTGCTGTCCATCATGTCTGATATGTGTCACTCAAGTGGAAATAATGGAGTCAAGCTGTGGGCCCTGTATATGGGACATTAAACTTAAATAATTTTCATTGGCCCGTGACAGTGTGTCTGGTCAGGGCCGGTCAGAGCAGTTCAATAAAGCCTGCAGGTGGGAAGGAATCAGCTGTTGTTTGTTTGTTGTGCTTTAGGAGTGAACATCTGTCTTTCCAATGGCTTCGTCACAATACTGACTCAGTCTGTGCTCTGTGGGCATCCGTGTCCTACCAACAAACCAAGGACTCACACGCAGGCATTGTTTAAGCGTGACAGGTTATTGTGTTAGGCCCTTAAAGTGAGTTCAGTTAGGGGCCATTTATACGACAACGTTTTTAGACAAAAACTGAAGAGTTTATATGTGTTTTGCCTGTTTGTTAACACGACAACAGCATTTTGGGGACTGAAAACGCATATTTTTGAAAACGTTTTTTAAAGTGCAAATTTCTGAAAACAATGCCATTATCGTCTCGGTGTAAACTCTGAGGCAGTGTTTTCCAAAAACGATGACGTCATATGGATGTTTATTACACGGCTCGTTGGAATGCTTCTGATTGGCCAGTCACGACATTTTACAGGTTCGTTATTCCAGATAACAACCTCTCAAAACTAATAACAGCCGGTTAGCCGGATGTTGCAAATCATTTTGACAGGTACAGTTTAATATTACATAAAAATACATATAAATATGTCTTTTAATAATATATATAGCAAAGAAAATAAAAGCAATGGTGTTATGCATTTTGTTTCTTTAGTTCAGATTGTGCACATTTTGTTCAGCTTATGAAGACCTTTACCAACACAAATATGAAGCAATATTAGCAAATATGAAATATATGTCAAATACGAAAGTCTCTTGCAGCTGTGTTGAGGGTCCACTCAAGCGTAGTGGTTTCCTCTTCAGTACAATAGAAGCTCTGTCAGTGTGTGTGTTGTTTTAGAGCAAGGGCCTCTCTCTCCCCCCTCGAGTCCTTTGTGCTTGCCTATTTAACTCTGCAGCTCGCAGGAACTGCTGCAGATAGACACTGATTTCTGCAAATAAATGTTGACTTTTATATTGTTGAAGATCCTCTTTTCTTATGGTCACGTTCAGAACGTATTTCCGTCGTTTAGTATATTTTAAGGTTGACCAGGACCGAGTGGGTGGTGACTCGCTTTGTTCTGGAAGTTGGTGTTATTATTATTTCAGGGAGAATTTACTCACCACACCACTGTGACACAGCAGTACAGTTTCTCCTGCTCTGTTTCCTTCAGAAAACATATTCAGCCCATATGCATGTAAGCAAATGACATGTAATTTTAAGGAGGATTTTCTGACAGAAATGCAATATTATATACATATCTATGTCTTCAGAGGTGTGTAAAGACCTTACATAATGAACCATTATGTTTTTATGATCCTAGAATTAGTTATTTCTATCTACATACACCGCTGGTCTCCTTACATGGAATTCACCATGTTGTTTCTACAGTAGCCCTAAATGGACAAACTGCTTTACTGCATTTCATAAATATATTCTATTATATGTTCTTTGGGAAAATAAGAGAAAACGTGACGATATCTTTGTCCTGTGTCAGCCACCGTAGTGCTTCGAAAGGGAGGGAAGAGCTGCTAAATTTCATACACTGGACCCTCTGTATTCAAAAATACATTCAGTTTATTATCTGCAAGTTTTTCTATATTAGGTTCAAAGTCTATCTATGACCAAATGAAGCTTTCTCCTGTACTTGTATTCCTCTGTGTATATCCGCTATAACCCAGCACCCCCCCCCCCCCCATCTCCTGTGTGGCCACCCGAAGAAACAAACAGGACATCCTCTTTTCAAGTGTCATCCCGAGCCTTAGATTCACCATGAATTATATTTACACGACGATATTTGTATTTGTCTCAGCATAAGCTCCGTTCTGACTTTCTGACTGTTCATCTGACACGTTCACATGGTTAAAAGTCACACATTTGATCACCATTTAAGGGCCACATTTCAGACTTTGGAATCGTAAGACAGAGAATCTGGAGAGATGCACAACTGGAAACCTTATCATGACATTGAGTATCCGACATTCCTGACATAATTCCTCCTTACAGGAAAGATTTCTAAGTATCTGCATCACTACTTCATAAATAGGTTTTTCCCTCGATAGTGGCTTATCTATCACATATCTATGATTATGTTTATCAGAATTCTTTGCAGAATCAGTCAGACACATTTTAAAGTTGCTTAAGGCCGCAGGCCCTCTTCATGCTGCGTGAGGCACATGTTAATGAGGTGTTAATAGTCACATCAGCATCATGTTATGAGACTTTACAAGGTCTGTGTTTACCCTGTGTTTGTCCTGTTTTCAGTGTTCTTGAATATATTTAAAGAACTGGCACAGCTTGTTTTACTTTCAGAGAGTCATTTCAATCTCTTTCACAGTTAATAACAGTGTGAGGGCAGGGGGGTGTAAATGAAGGCAATGGAAACTACTGTACAGTGAAAGCCCTTGATACAGGAATTACAGGGGATTTTTGTGTATACATACTACTAAAAATACAATTCAAATGTTTTTTGACGTTATCAATAAAATGAATCAAATATTGTCAATTCCGTCTTCATTACTTTATTACTGAATGATTCGAATTTCTTATATAAACATCTGGTGGGGGAGGGGGAGAGCTTGCTCCTTTTTGTGGATGAGGTATTTGCATTGCATAGATTTGCTTTGTTGTGATTGTCTGGTTCAAGTTACCGGTTGGGATTGGGAGATTGGATGTCAGTGTAGTGAATGGAGAACAGTATTTTCTCACACTCCGATTTGCTTTGCTCAGTAGCAGGAGATCTGAGAACAGCCCTGCCTCCTCAAGATCTCCCCTTTCGATCTGTTACCAAGAGTAAACTGTTGCTTTCAACCGCAAGCATTGGAAGTCCCCGGTCCACGTGATGCCTGTGACAGCAAACAGAGGTTCCACCTTTAACTTTCAGTATTATGTACTTCTTAAAAGAATAAAAGGAACTGGCAATATTTTGTGTTTTCCATCATTGATTCCATACCGTAATCTGATGTACATATGACGGGTGATGTCATTCATCATGGTCATGTTGCTGAGTAAGACACCACTCATAAAAAATCATTTATCATTTCTTCAGATTTGTCTTGACTTTGGCACATACAGAAGAAACTGGTGTCATGTAATAGGGTTTGCTGTTTGGTTTGTATGTTCAGTAGATATTGCAGAATATAAAAGCAAAATAGCAAGAGGTCAAACTAAGTTTGCTATGAAAGAGCAAAAAAGAAGCACTGTTTAAAGGTGCTAATTTTTCGGAGGATCTATTGACAGAAATGCAATATAATATACATATCTATGTCTTCAGAGGTGTATAAACCCCTTACATAATGAAGCGTTATGTTTGTATTATCTTAGAATGAGCTATTTCTATCTACATATACACCGCGGGTCCCCTTACATGGAATTCGTCATGTTGTTTCTACAGTATCCCGAGCGTGTTTCGTAATTAAAAAACGTGGTGACATCTTTGTCCTGGGTCAGCCACCGTAGTGCTTCGAAAGGGAGGGGTGAGTGGTGGAGTGAGCAATTGGTCACAACCTCACCGCTAGATGCTGCTAAAATCTCCACATATCCCCTTTAAAAGTATTTTTGTCTAATATTTCCATTTCTTGTTCTGAAGCAGTAAAACTGCTTTTTCTGTACGAACAAAATGGTTGGAAAGTTTTAATACTGTACAGAAAAATTTGCCAAAACATCCAAAATATTTGGAAAAGTAAGAGGAAAATGTTGAAGCATCAAGCTTTGGCAGACACTGGTGCTAATTTGTGTTCAGTAATAGGTATTGTTTCCTACCCATACAAACTCAGCATCCAACATTCCTGCGTTGACGTTCAGTGCCTGGGGAGCCATTAGGTAGAACTCAGTAGCTGTACACGGGAGACGGTCGGATGGGCAGACAGTGTGTGTCTGGTGGTCTGCTCCGGTCTGGTCAACTCTGACACATGCTAGATCCATTGAAAGGATATGAGATTCCACGTACACCCCCAACCAACCCCCCATCCAGCTTGTGGCGCTGTTAAACCAGCCCTGATGAAGTCGGGGACGGCATTCTTACTGGTTACTAAGTAGCCAAAGTGTCATTTAGTTAAGTTTGTAAAGCACTTTTATTAGCTTTTTAGGGTTGTAGGCTGGTGTAGGCTTTGGATGTTTATGTTGGATGCAAGCATGGGAACAGACACCCGTGAGCTGTGCATTTGCGAAAAATGGATTTGCATTGTTTGTGTTTATAAATGCAACTTTGGGTTTTTCTCATATGAACTCCCACTGGCCTCTCAGAATGGACAGAGGGCCGGTCAAATAAGGCTGTAAAAGTAAGGCTGTGGCCCTCTGTTAAACATACCAAAGCTGAACCCCTGGTAAAGACTAATATTTGAGACTTTTGTAAATGATGTTTTATGTGTGAGTAAGTTGCAGGATCTTGGTTCATGATTTAAGTTGCAAAGGGCACCAGATCTTTTGCTGGAGTCAAAGGTCTGGCTACACAAACTATTCAGATCTGTGCTTTCCATCACATGTTGTGTTTTTGTGAGCGGGGCTGTGTGGCTAGGATTTGTTTTTCCTTTTTTCTCCTCTGTCTCCAGAGCTTTTTCTCTTCATTCTCTGCAATCTGATACCCAACAAGAAGTCAAGCTACTGTCCTCTGTACCCTCGTCCTTCTCTGTGTTCTTCTCTTTGTCGCTCATCAGCCAGATGTCCGTTCCCTTTACTCACTGCTTTTATTATATTATGAGTTACTGTAGGTACTCTGTCGCCTCATCATGTGTTTTTCCTCTCTCACATTTTCTTCTTTTTATTTCTTTTTTTTCTAGTTTTTAAAAGATTCGTATTCCCAAAAACGTATATACAGTTTTGAGTCGTTGTAGTCACTGATCTGAGCACAGTCTATTGTTTAACACAATCTTTTGGAAAACAACTCGACATGCCAGAAAAAGGGAATGGTTCTTTGTTTTGTCCACACAGGCACCCTTTCACAAACTATACTGGATCAAACAGAAGCTCTTTTTGTCCCTGAAGTGGGTAGACTTGCTCTATTTTGGAAGTGAAGAGCTGTATAGGGAGTTGATTTTATGTTTTATTTCTGAACATTCTCAGAATATGGTCCTGCTCTTAAAAATAACAGTCCGTCTGTCTCAGATCTCAGATGTGGGCCTCTTTTTAAACTCTCAGCGTGGCAGGGAAACAAGACTGGACCTTTGCAGGAAAAGTCAAATGAGATTAGCAAAATTAGATTAGGGGTTGCCAGTTAGCCAAATTTTGCTTGTAGGAGCACAGCCTTATGGGTATTACCAGCATGTCATGTTTTTTTGTCATAAACATATTCTTTGTAAAGTTGGTAGTTTGAGCAGATTATTGTGTGCCAAAGGCCTTTTACATGGATTTTGTGCCATCTCGGTGGTTATGAGTCGGACTGAATTGAATTCTGCTATATTGAGATATGTGGCTGGAGAAGTCAGTTCTTCCTTTCAGCACCATAAATGTACTTTTCTTTAATCTGATGAGTGAGTGTTTCTTTCTGTATGATGCATGTTATTTGTTATTTGTTCACTGTGCAAGTTTCATTTAATTTTTATCAGGGTGTTATTCTCCAACCAAGGCGTTGAGCTAATAATATCTGTGCAGGAAGCTCTTGGGCCCTACAAAATCCCCTGGGGGAAAAACTGCAGAACTGATTTAGAAAAGTGAATCTTAAAGTTATTTGATTAGATGTCCATGTGTTGTTCCTATAACTACATTTCTGATCCAGAAAACAAAGGTACCTTCATTTTTGAGTTGGTGGGGATCAGATAAGACCCCTCTCAGTTCTTTGGAGCCCCTGTTATCAGTGATCCTGAATGATGAGAATAGAAGTCTGGAACCTCACTGTGTTCTAAGAGCCTTAATTACATATCAGATCAACAAATGGTCACCAGGCGGTCTCAGGCAACAGACATATGGTCAGATCCAACCTCCGACTGTTTAGAGGAGTTCTATTTGGAATGTCAGCTGAGATGTTTCTTCTATAATATAAGTAATAAAAATGAAAACTATTAGGATGATTTTTGGCATACGGTATACAGAGAGAGCTAGAAAAGATACATGTGACATTATTATATTATTTCTTTTATTATTTTATTTACATGTGACGTATATATTATATATAGACGTTTCATCGGAAGTACATTTACATTACATTTCTGCATTTGGCAGACGCTTTTATCCAAAGCGACTTGCATTTTACTATATACGTTACATTATACTATACATACGCCTGGCCCAAAGTGAACTTCCGGTCTGTGTTTGTTTATCAGTCTGGCAAGCTGCGAGTAATATAACAATTTACTTTATATTTAGTTTATATCAATATTACTTTCTAATATTTGATTGTATATTAATTGTATTAAACTTAATTAAAACTACTCAACAGTTATTGATTCTTTGCGGAGGTCAACCGGACGTTTGTTTACGTTGTTGCCGTTCAATCTATTTGCTTTCTGTTTATTTTCATAGCTGGACAAACAGTTGAGATATTACTAAAATCTAATTTATGAAATGTATTCCCTTCAGGCTTTTTGAGTGTCATTGGCATTTCCATAATGTATAATGCCATAAAGTCTGTATTATGCAGATTCTTGATTCTTTCCTACTAATTTGGCATGCACTGTGGCATTTTTGTAGCCTGTTGTGTTCCTTCCTCCTCAGGAACAATAGACAGTGGATGAGGTTTATTGTATGAAATGTTGGGAAGCCGTGAGCTCATCAGAAAGGGTTGCCATTTACGTCATTTATAAAATGTTGAATGCTACCAAGTGTAGGAGGCGCATAGTCCATCTTTGACATTTGAGTTGGTAAAAGAAAAAGACAGAGAGAAAACTATAATCTACTTCATATTGAACTTCAAGATTAGTTTAGAACTTCAAACTGGAAACAATGATGAGTGTTTGCTCTGTACATTATACAAACTCTTTCAAAGGAAAGGGAACTTACAGGAAAACAATGTGATACAAGATTAAGTGGGATAATTTATAGCCATATTCATTACTATTATAAACAGGACGCATTCCATTTGTAACTGTGGACATCTGGACTGCACAACGTCGGCCACAACTGAAAAAAACCCCCAAAACAAAACACTGGAAGGGGAATTGTGGGAGGAGATCCTCACAGACAGAGCCAAACAACATTCTCTAGAGTCTTTCTTAACACATTGTCATTTCTACTTAAATGTTGTTAATCTGCCTTTTTCAGACATTACAAACCATCATATTTTGAATGTCTGCCAGTCGAATGTGGTTTTTAAACAAAACAAAGTTGCTTCACTGTTGATTTGGCTCATCGGCTGATTCTGTCTGCTGTTGTGTTATTTCCTGGAGAATGAACTATTTAAGGAAAAGACACCTGATTCATGACTTAACTTCATCCAAACTTCGCTATACAGTACATGGCGCGCGCCCCAGATGTGTCTTCAAATATGATTCATATGGTCTTGTGGAAAGATGCATTTACTTCGCAGTGGAAACAAACACATACAGCATTGCCTTTCCACAAATCATGGACTCGATACCACTGGAAAAATGTTCTGTTTATAATAAAGTGGTCATATAATTTTACTTAAGGCTGAAATACACTCCAAGACTTTTGCTCCGATTTTTGCCCAGATTTTCAGTCTGGAGTTTTTGTAGAAAGTCTGCGCAAGTCTGCCGATTTTATCACTTATTGTTTTCTATGCAAACGTTTAAAAAGTCTGCAAGTGTATGATGTCTATTTTTTTTAAAAATCTGTTTAGATTTTGAAAGTCGTGTAGTGTATTTCAGCCTTTAGTAATGTTGCATTGGCAGTCTGTGAAGTCTTCTGTAGAGTTGTTGGGTTTTTCAGTGGATGAATCAGTTCAGTGTGGGGATGTGGATAGAGATGCTCATGCAGGGTGGGTGTTGATATGAGCATCACTGGCATCTACAGAACAAACACCTTCAAAGGAAATCCCACTGAGTGGTTACATGCTGTGACAATCAGACTTTCCTCCTATCTGCCTATCTGTACTGCAATCTTAAGCCCTATTCGGACGGGACTACATCTCTTAGGTTATTACAGAGGTGGGGGTGTCTGTAATGTATGCTTGGGCATTGCAAAAGATCATGTGCTCTGGATACATGCATTGCGTATAGTCTTATGAGTCAACAACAGCAGCCTGCTTATAATAAACCCACAGAAATAAAGAAAACATGATTATTTAATATAATAGTTTCTTATTTACATGAATTAAAATTACCATTACGTAGTTGAGTGGACAAATAAAGCTGAGTTTCTGACTAAACTGATACTTCAGTTGCCAGTCTTAACAGTTTACAAGATTTGGATCGTCATTTTATTTTTTGGTTTTGCGGTTAAGGACAGTCTTTCCCTTACAACAATAAGTAGACTTCAAGTTTTATTCAGTATACAAGAATATAAGTAATACACGTACAGTATATAAGTAAATGTCAAGTGTATTTTTTGTATACTTTATATATTAAGTATAATATATTCATTGTGCTTGTAGTATACTTGAAAGTGTACGATTTGGCTAGTGCTTGGGACTGGATTGGCCCACTTTTTAGTTTATTAAAGTAAACTTTTAAGTATATACTTATACTTCATATATACTACTTTTGTGTACTTGAAGTAAACCTCAGGATCAGCTTCATGTCAGTAGTCAAGTACACTTAAATGGATATTTCACCCAAATATCCATGAAGATATTTTGAAGAATGTTAGTAACCAAACAATTTGGGGCCTCATTGACTTCCAATGTATAGACACAAAACCAACATTTTGCAAAACTTTAACAGAAGAAAGAGTTTTAAATGATATGAATTGTATTTTCTTTAAGTGTATTTAAAGTATATTTCGTAGAAGTACATAATACAGAGGGTAAAAGTATAGTTTCTTGTTTTTAGTTTGAGAGAAGTATACTAAGAGCACACTTGAATAAACGTACTTTTGTAAGCGTTGTTTACAGGAGTTGTTAGCTTACAGCCCACACATGATTTAGAAGACAAATTACCTGCTGATATGTTTGTAGGGTAAACATGACCTGAGATGATTAGTCAGTGAAACTGTGTTTGTGAGTTTTGTCAAAAGATTAATGTCTCAGGCCCTAAAGTGAAATATAACTTTGAGCAGGATGTAAGTCAGCACAGGAAGTCAGGTCATAGGCTGCAGGCCAAGGTTTGTCGTGTCAGAGAAGAAACCGCTGTGACCCAAAGAAAATGAGCACAGCGACACCACTTCAAGGTTGTTGCTATGGTTCCGCAGAGGAATACACAACTTCCTGTTTTTTCTAATGCAAAAACTCTCTCTGTTTTCAGAACTCTATGAACCTGCCTCCAGACAAAGCACGTCTCCTACGGCAGTACGATAATGAGAAGAAGTGGGACCTAATCTGTGACCAGGTACAATCCTCACAGTTCTACTTCTGTTATATCCAAAATGTTGTCCAGCAGAACATGCTTCCAAAAACACTGTACTAACAGATGAATACACAAAGTTAGATTAAATGAATAATGTGCCGGTCATTCAAATTTGAATGAACACAGTTCCAATCTGCTAGAAAGACCCAAACACACTATAGTATAACAACTATCTATTCAGTATAATTCATGATTTATTTATTCCAATATGATTTAGTCCCTGTTCATTAAAATGCAATAGAAAGCAAACTTCAAAACTCACTAATATGGGATTGAAATGACAGTTTTTATTTTTGAGTGAACATGTACTTTAAATAAATACATACATATTTGTACAATCTTTTGAATAAACAATGTGTAGTATTTGTTAAAACGGATATCACTGTTTTATTTTTCCATTTGTAAAAGTGCTGTTCATAAAAGTCTAGTCATGCATCCTCCATTTAGAGTTACAGACCGATACCAAACAACATAGGGGCGGTTTCCCAGACAGGTTTTAAGCCTAGTCCCAGACTAATTTAAATGTTAGAGATGTCTTGATTGAAAACAACATGCACTGACACATTATAAAATATATCCGTGGGATTGTTTTGTCTCAAGATGCACACAGTAATGTTTTTTTGTAAAGTATGTTTTGTAAAACAACTTAGATATCCTAATATAACTAAGGCCTAGGCCTAGAAACTGCCTCGTAATGTTTTTTTTTGGCTTTAGATAAATGTCTCCCTAATTTCTCTGTCTTAGGAGCGTTTCCAGGTGAAGAATCCTCCCCATACATACATCCAGAAACTACGTGGATATTTAGACCCAAAAGTCACACGCAAGGTCAGTACACTCTTAAAACTGTTGTGTTAAATAGCCTTATAGCCTATATAGTATTCCTTATCTGCATGTATAGACATATATGGGTCATATCAAAAATTCCTTGATCGTTTAAAATTGAACTCAGTAGACATTTTTTCACACACATAAGCAAAATATGAGAATATTCTAATAGAAAAAAATATTTACAAAGCTTTAATTCTAAAGACAAAGAAGGTGGACAGTGAACTTTGCAATAATGGATTGACTATAAGTAAACCAAAAGAAAAAAGTTATATATGACCTCACATACATACAAGATATGTTACTGGTGCTTTTCCTGTGCAGGTGCATTAATGTTACCCTCTGTAGAGCAGTAAAATATTAACCGCAAATTATTTTCGTAGTACAGTTTAACCACAGCACAAGTTAATGTTTATTGAATATATTCAATATATATTCCATTTATATTAAAATAAACATTATTACAATAATTTACTCAACTATTTCCCCCAAAACATGCTAATAATCATTGGCTTTCTCCTCTGTGCAGAAATTCCGTAGGAGGGTTCAAGAATCCACCAAAGTCCTGCGGGAGCTGGAAATATCCCTGAGAACCAATCACATTGGGTGACTAATTCCTCTCTTCTCTCTTTTAATCCCTCCTTCATCTTTCCATCTAGTACTGATCTCTTTAAATACCCCCAAAGCAAATCTCCCATGATCCTCCAGTAACCAGGCCCGTGAGGTTACGAGGCTCCCGTGTACAGTGTTAGAAAACAATAGCGCTGCTAGTTCTATAGATGGGAAGCTGTGGTATTGTTTGGCTTTCGCCTGTAAAGAATCACTCTTTCTTTGTTCTTCCTGTTGTAGAAAGCTAGATGTAGTGTTTGCCTGTGCACAGATCCCTGCTGTTCCGTAGGTTCTCTGTGTGTATAGCCCAGTCTGTAGGGTTTAACAGAGCCCAGATGGTTTTTATTCATCTTTTACCTCACACACACACACACCCCTAGCAGATCTAGCCAGCAGGAAACTGTTGTGTATGCTGGAGAACCAGGAAGCCCGGAGCATCCGACATTGTATTGTGTGAAAAGACATGTACAAAACACTGAGATCTGCGATACACAATAATGTACAATGAAACACTGTCATTGTCTTTTTTGACAATGTTTTTGAGCACACACATACAAAAACAATAGGAGGAATTCACTAGGAATGAATTTTGTATATTTGGGCACACTATCTGTGCAAAATAGGTAATATTGCACTGTGCAATTCCTATTCTTGTGGGACAGTTGTGGAGGATGCAGATTACTGATTAAAGGCACAATATTGCATTAAAATATACTTGTAAAGTGTTATATATGTCTTCACGTACTTACTTTGTCCCAAATGTTTCCAATAATGTTTAAATTCATAGAAATTCATCATTTTAACCAGTTCAAGAAGGACACCTGTTGATAGCATTTTGTTTGCGTTTTCCTCGGTTTCCGCTTTTCACTGCGAGATGCGTCTGGTTGATTTCCATTGGTTGCAATTCCCATCATTCCATCATTTGTTATTGTTTTCCAACCTCTGGCGGCGAAAATGACATAATGTGACTATACAGCATCCCCTCATCATTGAGATCCAGCCACCTGAATCTGCTCTTTAAAATCCACACACGCGCAATACACAATGTTAGCAAAATCTGAGAAAACAATGCTAAACCATGATTATGAAAGACTTCCTTTGTCTTCTGTGTGAGTCGCCTCCCACATAAAGACTTAACAGTAATGTGTTTCTCATCAGCAACTGAAGTAAAAGAATAGGAAGGCTATTTTCACAGAGATTCTTGGGGCTAGATGAAATGCAACAGAAGACATGCATGTGTCTGATCCCTGGCCTCTTTCCGATGTGCTACTCCCTGCTTTGCCAAGACAATCTGAAATAGCATCTGGCCGGACAGGAAAAGAGTGTAAAGGGGAGCAGGGAGGGGGAGGTGCTAGACAGGAAGCTGGTGATGGAGTGAGTCCCCACCACCTTTACAGTCTGAAAAGTCAGTTTCTCTCCCAGTGTAGCTCAGGCCTTTATCTCTGCCTTTTGTGTGCTGTTTTGCGAATCTGCATCTTTGGCTATATATCTTGATAATTGACCTGTCAATCAACTACTGTGCTAAAAAATACACTTTAGTGTGCATCTTTAACTCAAATAAAACCTATTCAAATTCAACCCATGCATGTATTTCACCAAAAATGCAACCAGTGCAATACCTCAAATACGTGCCTTTTGAGTTCATATTGGTGTGAAACGTCATTATGATAAATAAATAAATACAAACTCTAAGCAATCATTACAGTTAACTTTTTAGGGGTTAAATGAGAAAGAAAGCAAGAGGAAAAAGAGGAATGCATGTATATATAAGTGGATGTTTGTGTTAGAGAAGCAGTCTAAACATTGCCTGTGTCAGATATTTAACCTCCTCTCTTGGGTTCTCTCTCAGGCTTTTGCCCTCCACGTTCCTTTGCTCTGCATGGTGGGAATTCCTTTTCTTCAAGTTTTTCCCCCCAAGAAATCTGAAGCTAAATGAAGGAAATTTGAAGCTTGACTCTTTTCTGGACTTTCCATCGCTGTCTTGCCAAGCCAAAGTCAAATCAGCTTTTAGGAAGAAAATCTCTGTGAATATGTCACAACATATTTTACACCCATAATATTGTGAAGGTTTTGAAATCAGCCTTTTTTAGAATGAGCTATTTCTATCTACATACACCGCATTACGTGGAATTCACCATGTTGTTTCTTAACGGACAAACGGTGAGCAGTTGAGTTAGCTGTTGGTTGCAATTCGCAATCTCACTGCTAGACACCGCTAAAATCTCCTTTAAGAAGTTTTAGATATTTCATTTCATTTCATTTCTGCATTTGGCAGACGCTTTTTTCCAAAGCGACTTACATTGCATTGTACTATACATTTGTTTCTGAGTATGTGCAATCCCTGTATCAAACCCATGACCGTGGTGTTGCTAGCTTTATAAGAAATAATTTCCAGTAAATACAGCCTTGCAGAATCTGTAATACGTTAAGATTCTTACTGTAATTTTTACTATTTGTTATTTTGAACATAAAGTCAGCAACACAGATTTACAAAAAGAACCCAGTTTAAAGGTTTACTTGATTCTTAATACTATTTGATGTCACAAGTGACTATTTTAATGTTTTGTTTTTGAGGATTTATAGTTTGATTTCAGTAGGATGTTAAAAATCTTTTTTTATAATGTGACAGGTGGGTTCGTGAATTTCTCAATGATGACAACAGAGGACTGGACATTCTGGTGGAGTATCTCTCCTTCGCCCAGTGTGCTGTCATGTGAGTGACACGCCTTCCAAACAACCAACCACAGACATGCTTACGAGATCAAAACACTCCCATCCGCTGGTCCAATCCTCATGGCATTTAAAAGATAACTTTGTAACAAGAACCCTTCCGATGTTTTTATAAACTCGCTGAATGCTCAGGGCTAATGCGAAAATTCATTTAGAATCAAATCAGCATTTTGAGTTGTGCTTTGATATGCCGTGCTGTAATATGCTGGGATGGTCCTGTGCTGCTATCTGCATAACCCTGGACCCCCATTACTGAGCTTTGTTGCTAACCCTCCCCACCCTTATCCCTTCCCTCGCTCTCCTTATGTGCGGTTCCCCGTGTGCGCGGCTCAGGTTGGATTTTGAGGCGCTGGAGATTGGCGATGACTGTTCGCTGGACAAAGTTAAGTCCTGGAGCAGGTCCATCGAGGATCTGCACCAGAACGGCTGCAATACGCTGGTGCGCTCTGCGCGGCAATCCGTCCTCCGGTATGTACTGTGTGTATGGCCTGCTTGTGCTTGCTGCTGTGCACTGCCTTGCTTTGAAAAGTTGATACCTTATCTTGCATTTGCCAGTTTTGGGGCTGATCTGCAGTTTTATCAGTGAGCTGTTAGTTGCTACTTATAGGCTACACAATAAAGCTCCTAAAACCATAGTGTACTGTGTTTGTGGAAAATGTCAACTACTGAACCAGGCATGTCAAAATGAGCATTCTATGATAAACAGTTAACAGTGTGTGTGTTAAAACTATGACTGAAACATTTAGAGCTTTGCACAGAAACTAAGAGTCACATGCATCAAAGCCACACTTCCTGAGGGTAGACGGCACAAGCAAATGATGAATCTATCTTCTCACGTGACGTGTGTGATGTGTGTCAAATAAAAGTGAACTTATCATGTTTTATTTCTATAACAGGTATGGCTCAGTCTCCAACACCAAAACCATCAAGAACTCCAGATTAGTCAGTCAGAAGGATGATGTGCACGTGTGCATTATGTGTCTTAGAGCAATCATGAACTATCAGGTACAAAATGCAACGATCTGATTGGTTAAAAAAAATCTTATTCAAGAACTTAATTAGTTTAAAGGGTTTTCTCCCTCTAGTGGTACTACAAAAGATTTTCTTCCATTTGAACTACAAACAGCAAAACATTTAATACACTTAAGGCAGAATTAACATGTTCTTAATTTTTTTCTTACTAGTACGGCTTCAACCTTGTCATGTCTCACGCACATGCCGTCAATGAGATTGCCCTGAGTTTGAACAACAAGAACCCAAGGTAAGAATTCGAGATCTATTTAACAAGCCTCAAAAATGTTGTGGTTTTATCACCACACAGGTAGTGTTACCTGAACCAATACCTTCAAAAGTCTTTGTCTGTAAAGTTGGAAATTATAGTTTTGTTTGGAATGAATGAAACCATGTCACATGAATACATTGATTATTTAGCTATAAAATTATTATTTTTTTAATATCGATACATTAACATATACAGTATATTAGTGTCAAGCTTGAGCCATTTGGATTACCGTGGTGGAGAAAATGACCCCACCTACATTTACTGCTACTCAAACAACACAAATGACCCCTATGAGAAGCTGAAGATGAAAGGCGGTGATAAACCCCTCCTATCATGTTTCTGATTTTGAAAGTTATATAACAATGGACACAAAGCTGCTGTTCTCCCTGAAGCACACATCTAAGCAGGTGTGGGTGGGTAATGATCTATCATGCTGGTAACGTTACACTTGTTATTGTGGGAATCTCGCTCTGTCGCTGTATTTTGCCTGAATGCTCACAGAGGCTATTGTTGTGCCTTCAGAACAAAGGCGCTGGTCCTGGAACTGCTGGCTGCTGTGTGTTTGGTGCGAGGAGGCCATGAAATCATCCTCTCGGCGTTTGATAACTTCAAAGAGGTAGAAGAGAGACATTTACACCTTCTTGTGTACTACAAAACCATTGATGGTGTATTAAATGTAACTAGATGGTCCTGATCTTGCCCCCTCTGAATGCAAGGCAGCAAAACATTTTTGGGCAAGTTTGGGTTTAAAGTCATAGTTCACCCCCAAAAAATGCATTATTGTTTCACCCTCTTGTCATTACAAACCTGTATGACTTTCTTTTGCAGAACACAAAAGATGATATTTCGAGAGTTCATAACCAAACAACATAAACACAAATTGATAGAGACTCAAAATATCTTCTTTTGTGTGAGGAATATCGATACGATCGTACAGTAATAAAGTTGTTTTGAAGATTTGTGTGGTCACCTGTTTTTGCTTATTCTTTTACATACAGAGCTGTAAGCAGCCATATCTAATACCAAAATAACGTTCCCCTTCCTATCCAGTGTGTATTTGTGGGAAAACACCACATGTTAAGCCGGTCGTATCATTAATTCCGTCTCTGATAAGCATCTGTGTTTTGGGGGGACTGAATTGCCCGCAGACACGACCCATTTGCTCAACCTTCAGTTGTGTTTGGCTAGTCATTTAAATACCGGAAATGGGCCAATTACCCCGTAACTGCCCGTCTCAGCCCTGAGAAACTATATAAGAGCTAATCAACACAACAGTCACAACAATGTGGTACCCGCTTGTTTTAAGAAAGAAATGCAATGCCTGTCAACGTTCCTGGAGGACTATTTTTCAAAGAGTCTGTGGTTAACCTGACATTGAATGTAGAGGCATGAATTTAACAATTCACATTTATTTCAGCACAGGGCTATGTACACAAACAAGCCGATGCTGCCTGGTGTAGTTAATCATTTTACAAAGGCCATGTTTCCAAAATGGCAGATTTTTTTGTTCTGTCTTGACTTTCATCTTACCGTGGTAAAGTGTAAAGACTAAACCCGGCTGGTGATGCTGATCTCCACTTACATTAAAGGGATAGTTCATCCAAAAATGAAAATTCTGTCATCATTTACTCCCCCTCTTGTCACTTCAAATCTATATGACTTTCTTTCTTCTGCAGAACACAAAAGAAGATATTTTGAAGAATATTGTTATCTGGCACCTATTCACTTCTTCAAATATCTTTTTTTGTGTTCTGCAGAAGAAAGAAGGTCATGCAGGTTTTAAATTGACAAGCGGGTGAGGAAATGATGACAGAATTTGCATTATTTTTGGGTGAACTGTCCCTTTGTACAATAGATTTCTTTAATAATTGACTGTGATCCTAGATCATCAAGCTCAGCTTTATTCATATCTTAATCTGTTTATACTCATACTCACTTAATCAAATTCTGTACGTGGCAGGTGTGTAAGGAGAAACATCGGTTTGAGAAGCTCATGGAGTACTTTCGTAGTGAAGATGGAAACATCGACTTCATGGTAGGTCCAAAAAAGCGCATCAGTATTCCAACTCTGTGTGTGAGAAAATCTGCATGTGTTTAAATGCATCTGTTTGTGTTTTAGGTTGCCTGTATGCAGTTTATCAACATCGTGGTCCATTCGGTGGAGGACATGAACTTCCGTGTACATCTGCAGTTTGAGTTCACTAAACTGGGCCTCGATGACTTTCTAGAGGTGCTTAGCCCAAACTCGCCACAATAAGCTAGATTGAAACAGTCAGTTTTATTGTAATGTTGTACATACACATAAAACATTTAGCTAGTATACTTTTAGGAGGTATTCTTAAACTACATGTGAACATTAGAGATGTTTGTGTTTCCTCACAGAAATCTAAGCACACGGAGAGTGATAAGTTATCGGTGCAGATTCAGGCGTACCTGGACAATGTGTTTGATGTTGGAGGACTGCTGGAGGACGCTGAAACAAAGAATGTGGCCCTGGAGAAGGTGGAAGAGCTGGAGGAACATCTGTCACATGTAAGAGCCATTCTACAGCACATTATATGTTCATATAGCACAAACCAAAAATGATTTCCATTGTCTTTGAAATATTGACACTTTTGCTTATTTACTATAACATTAGGGTAAAAATAATAGTCTAGGTACAGAACTATAGGTTACATTCCTTTAATGAATTTCATTATGTTTCATGATGACAAATAAACACTGTACCTTTAAATATCTTAATGGCTACTTTCAGAGTTCATTTAAAGTTCAGAAGGTGCCTGATATGAACTCAGAACATACAGCCAGATACACAGCTTAATCATTCACTTGATGTTATTTAGACCTCCATACATTCTTATTGTAATTCAAGGTTTTTACATTTTTTTGTGAAACAGACATTGGCTTGTCAGTGTTAAGCAGTGAGGGCTATATTAATGATATGAGCTGTAAAGGTTTGTTTGAAAAGAATCCCTAAGATTGTTTCAGTAATCTGGACTCAAGTGGGTCTGAGAGTGGGCTGAGAAAGTCTTGAAAAAAACAAATGACACAGCAAACCCTTGATGCTCACGCTGGGGGAGGATATCAGAATTCCCCAAATATTCCACTATGTGTGTCATCTCTGCAGCTTCAAAAGTGAAAGTGATGCTGTGTCATGCTGCTGGAAATATTCTCTGTATTGATCAGAGAGAGAGAGAGAGAGAAAGAGAGAGAGAGAGGGAGGATCATGTTTATAGGATCAGTGCTGATGCATTCGCTCATCCCAGCGTGTTGTGTTTTCTTCTGCTCTCCTTTTGTTTCAGGTGACAGAGAAGCTTCTAGATGTTGAAAATGAAACCATGATGAAGGTAGCAGACCTGGAGAAACAACTATTACACAAAGACAAGGAATTGACTACTTTAAAGGTACGACCACCGATTACTTTGTACCAGAACACAATATTTGCTTGAGCTAGACATGCTCATTTTATTAAAGGCTTGTATTTATGTAAATTATTATGATGGAAAATATATTTTGTGTTTGTTTAGTTTATAGATCCTAAAACTAAAGATATGTACTTACAGAAATGTTATTGTTTTATTTTCCATTGGCAAAATGTTTTGGTTAAGAATAAATATAATTAATGCTTATAATTTATAAATATAAAACATAGTTTTGTGTAAAAAATATTTTAAGATGAATTCTCTGAAAACAAGTCTTATATCTTTTTATTTCATCCAAATAAAAATGATTTATAATAAATACATTATTTAAAATAATTACAAATATTTATTTAAAAAAATCTATTTAATAATAATTTTATTTAAAAAAAATACGGATTTAAAATCTATGCTGTGTGAGAAAATCAGTATATATTACCTCCCATACTGTTGACTGGTCTCACATTATCATGTGCCTCTCCCTGCTGGTTCTACAGGAGACGTACGATTCGGCCAACTCACAGGTGCACACGCTGAGACGGATGATCCAGGAGAAAGATGCTGCTTTCCAGAGGCACAACAACATTGAGAAGCGTCTGCTGGAGCTGGAGCAGCAGGGCACCATCCGTCTGCGCAAACAGCCTGATGGAGACATTGCCATTGAGCCTCTGAGTGGTGGTGGGTCTCTTCCTGGAGCTCCGCTGGGAGACCTGGGCTCATATTCTGCAGGCGTGATTGGAAGCGTCACTTCACCTGTTGCTGTAGAAGATATTGCTCCGCCTCCACCACCTCCGCCCCCACCTGCCCCGCCCCTCCCCTCAGAAGGTACAGAGACAGGGAATAATATGAAGTTGAAAGACAATGGAATGATGGATTAAGCAGTTTGACTTAGATGTGTGTATATATAGAGTTTTAACTTTCTGGGCACTTTATTAGTGTTTGGTCTTCTAGGTTTTTACTGACTTATAGTTCACCCAAAAATAAACATTTTGTCATTATTTACTCACCAAAAATGTATACATGTCTTTGTTCTGCTAAACACAAAGGAAGATGTTTGGAAAAATTTCAGTAACCAAACAGATCTCATCCCCCATTGACTCCCATAGTATTTATTTTCCCTACTATGGCAGTAAATGGTGGATGAGATCTGACATACTTCCAAAATATCTGCCCTTTTTTTTATTTTGAGACATTTTTGGGTGAACTATCCCTTTAAGTGATGAAGAAATCATATACATATAAAGTTGAATCTAATCTAATCTAATATACATTATTACATAAACTGCCCAAAAACAAATATGACATTGTATACAGCCACAGAAAACATTTAGAGACCACTCCAAAAATGATTTTAAGTTCTTCTAAAATTAACTATGTGTTTAGGTAAAGTGATCATTTTTGTTTCATTATATTTTTGGCAGAAAATTTTAACTTGACAGACTGTCCAAAATGTTTGCAAATCTTGAATGCTGCAAAGAAAACAAGTTCATATTTATTTTTAACAACGTTTTCTGTGGCTGTATATCTCAGAGTGCTGAGATGTTATTTTGAGCCCAATATTTCCTGTGTAAATGGTGGGGAATGCTGCCAGATCACATTCTGTCACTGGAAAAAGTCTGTGTTAGTATTTCTTTAAAAGTCTTTGTAGAATACGATTAACACAGAAAAACAGAGAAATGTATTTCTCATTGTGTTACTGCTCCTAAATGTATGTCATCACAGACTTCGCAGGAAGAGGAAAAGCTAAAGCGGTTTCCTTTGGCTAAAGCGCAGTTCTGCCGAGGAAACAGCTGGACTCACACTCAATATTCATTTAAACCTTTTAGACTGATAGTGAGTAAATGGGTTGGTTAATGGTTATGCTAAATTTTTCTGCAAATGTCTTGTACCTTTTACCACAGTGGAGTTTGTTCCTATTCCTCCTCCTCCTCCACCACCTCTGCCTCTGTCTGGATCATCACCATCAGTTATCCTTAGCTTAGGCTTATCAGGTAATGCCTATTTCAAAACGAAATAAATAAAAAACTGTATAATTATTGCATTCTTTTGTCTTTGATTAGTAAACAAGAACACTTGCATTTGATTGATCATTTGATCCCAATGTTCTTTTGCTCCGGCAGCCATCCGCATTAAGAAGCCCATAAAAACAAAGTTCCGCCTTCCTGTCTTTAACTGGACTGCACTGAAACCCAACCAGATCAACGGCACTGTCTTCAACGAGATCGACGATGAGCGTGTGCTTGAGGTGCGTGACACACGTGTCGTATTTTATTTCACAAATGAGTTGATTTTATGACACTCTGGTTCTGATGCTGTGTAGGAGCTGGACTTAGAGAAATTTGAAGAGCTCTTCAAGACAAAAGCTCAAGGTCCTGTGGTGGATCTGTCGTGCTCGAAGAGCAAAGTGTCTCAGAAGGTCATGAACAAAGTACAGCTGCTGGATTCCAACCGCTCGAAGAACCTGGCCATCACTCTACGCAAGGCAAACAAGAGCTCCGAGGAAATCTGCAAAGCCATTCAAACGTAATATTGTCATTGTTTTAATGCTTGTGAAAATGATGTCTTTTTATAGTTAACAGTAGTAAAAGTCCATGTTTGGGATTTCAGGTTTGATCTGAAGGCTCTGCCAGTGGATTTTGTGGAATGTCTCATGCGGTTCCTGCCCACTGAAGCTGAGAGCAAACTCTTGCGTCAGTATGAGCGAGAGAGGAGACCTCTGGATCAGCTGGCTGAGGAGGACCGCTTCATGCTCCTCTTCAGCAAGATTGAGCGTCTCACTCAGAGAATGAGCATCATCACATTTGTGGGCAACTTCAGTGATAATGTCAACATGCTGACTCCGGTGAGCAATAACAGATAAGTCAGCTGAAAAATGTGCATTATATAATTATAGTTGTAATTTTGGGTTGGGTTTTGGAGTTTTAGGGTTTAGGTTAAGATGATGTTCATTTGACAAAAAGATATTAATGTTGTGCTTGGCAAGATCATATGATCATGATCTAATGAATGTTTTCTAATCTATAGCAACTCAACGCCATCATTGCAGCATCAGCTTCTGTGAAGTCCTCTCCAAAATTAAAGAAGATCCTTGAAGTAAGTGTTGTACAATTCTCAGTGTCTCACTAGTATAAATGCTCAACATCTCAAATTTAGCATCAAAGTCATAATAGCCATAAAATAATGAAAATGTTTATTGCTGTAAATGATAGATTATATGATAGATTTCAAGATACAGTACTCAAATTTTCATTTCTGATACTAAAATGAATGATTTTAAATACTGAGATTAATGATTTTATGACCATTATGTCTTTACTTTACAAATTATACCAAAAGTTCGCTTTCTGAACATTGATTTTAATCTTTGACATGGTCTGACTCAGTCAATAATACAGATATCAGGACTGTATTTTCACAGATTGTTTGTGCATTATGTACAATGATTTTAATGTAGAAAATCAAAGTAGATTTAAAGGTGCTGTGTGTAATATTAAGGAAGATCTATTGACAGAAATGCAATATAATATACATAACTATGTGTATAAAAACCTTACATAATGAACTATTGTGTTTTTATTACCTTCATTACATTGCTCCTTTAATGCAATGAATCATGAAAAATGACAAACATGATCACAAGGTGGCAAATGTTATGCTTATCACTTTTCCTCTCCACACAGATCATTCTTGCTTTGGGAAACTACATGAACAGTAGCAAAAGAGGCTCTGTGTATGGCTTCAAACTGCAGAGTTTGGATTTGGTGAGTTTTTCTCTTGACATAACTTCAGTGATACTGTGATTTATTGTGATATAACAGCTCTCCTCATATCCTTGTCATTCTCGTTCAGCTGCTAGATACTAAATCTACTGACCGAAAGATGACGCTACTGCACTACATTGCTCTGGTCGTGAAAGAGAAATATCCAGAACTGGCGACTTTCTACAATGAGCTGCACTTTGTGGATAAAGCTGCAGCAGGTGTGCTCCGTTAACATCTTCTCCCTATACATACATACTGTGATTTAATATGCCAGTTCTGACTGAAAAATGTTTCTTACAGTCTCTCTGGAGAACGTTTTGTTGGATGTTAAGGAGCTCGGTAAGGGCATGGAACTGGTCAGGAGGGAGAGCAGTCAACACGATCATCCCGTTTTAAAAGGCTTCCTGCAGACCAGCGATACTCAGCTGGACAAACTGCAGAAAGATGCCAAGACTGCTGAGGTGGCTTTCCCATACTTAATAAAAGATTTTCAGGCATCTACAAAGGAATTTAAGTATCTGAATCTCATTGAATCTACTTTCAGGAGGCTTTCAACAATGTGGTGCTTTATTTTGGAGAGAGTCCAAAGACAACGCCGCCCTCCGTGTTGTTTCCAGTGTTTGTTAGGTTCATCAAAGCTTACAAGGTACATGATGATCCATAATTCATTACTGCATTTTATTTACTTCTTTATATTATAACACGGAGAAAACGTGTCTGAAAACATCTGCTGTTGAAAATCCATAAACTCACAATTTGACTAGCGTTCAATGACAGTAAAACTGACGTAATATAATATTCTAAGGCCAGTTTATGGTCTTTATTTTAATATCTTCCCTGTCTGTGTATCAGCGTCACAGTTCAGGGGTGGAGGAGCAGCAAACCTTAGCACAGGGCGAATAACAGGAAGAGATTTAAGGGCAGCTGCTGTGTTTAGACGGGCTTTGCCTGTACCGCCTCTATCCCGGACGCACACACATACACACACCTCTTCCTCACATTGTTCTGCTGGTGGATTTATGAGTGCACACGAGGAACCGCTAAACGTCCAAGATCTCTTGCGTGTGCATGTGTGTCTATATTCAGATCACAATACTCACACGGATTGCCGTGGCTGTGCAGATGGGAGGTCGTAGCGCAGCGTGAGGGTCTGACGCTCACCTTTGTGCCGGATCTTTGTGTTGTTTTTTTACAGGATGCTCTGGATGAAAATGAACAGAGGAAGAAGCAGGAACAGGCCATGAGAGAGAAATTACTAGCGCAGGAAGCCAAACAGCATGACCCTAAGGTGACAGTGTTTAACCCACAACAAACAACACAATCTGTGAAAATAGAACTGTCAATTTGAAAATATATACAAGAATACGTTGGTAATATATATCACAATATATTGCACAATAAATCAGGAATTGCGACTTTTCATATATAGAAAAATCGAAACACTTAGGTCAAGTATACGGAAATGTATTATTTAATATATTGCATTATATTGTTGATTATATTGCCATATTTTTTGTTTTGAAAGGTTGAATTCAAGACACCAGACAAATACATGATGCTTTACTAAAAATCATAATTTTGATAGATATCTGATGAAGTTATGGTTAATGTGATATATATATATATTACCTGTGCAGGTCCAGACGCAGAAGAAGAGGCACCAGCAGCAGGAACTGATCGCAGAACTCAGACGAAGACAAGCCAAAGACCACCGGCCTGTATATGAGGGCAAAGACGGGACCATTGAAGACATCATCACAGGTGGGCCGAGCAGAACTACAAATCCCATCAGTCATCGCTCCAGAATTACTGTGGTGGTCCACAGCTCTCCACACCAGCAGTGTACCCTCTGTTATGTTATACAAAGACCCCTGCAGCTCAGTCATCACACCTTTCAAATGCACTTCAGTTAATACTGACCCGGTGCTTTTTTTAATGTGAATCATCTCAGGGATTGATGCAATGTTTTAGTTACAGTATGTCCTCTCCTGCCACCCCAGTCACAAAGAAATCAGGATTTAATCTATATTAATGCTTTAATGTTTTAAGGAGTGTCAGCATATTTTACATTAAAACGTACAGTGGGACTCAAGGAAGGAAAAATCGTGTTTAGTAATAAAGTTGAGAATCAAATTAAATAACTATTTGATTAGATGACACATTCTACAATATTTCACAATTCTGATCACTTCATAGTTCACCAAAAAACTCTGTCATCATACATTCTCACCCTCTTGACATTTCAAAACCTGTATGACTCTTTATCTTCCGCAAAACACAAAAGAAGATATTATGAAGAATGTCGTTAACTGGCACCTTTGACTTGCAATGTTTTTGTGTCCATACAATAGAAGTGAATGTGTGCTGCTGCTGTTCGGTTATCAACATTCTTCAAAATATCTTCTTTTGTGTTCTGCAGAAGAAAGAAAGTCATATAGATTTGAAATGACAAGAGGGTGAATAAATGATGACAGAGTTTTTGGGTGAACTATCCCTTAAACTTAAATGTACAAAAATACCAAATTTTAGTATTTAGATATATTTAACATTGTTATGCTGATTTATATTATTTATATTTATAATATAATTTGTAATGTATAATAGAAACATTTTCACTTGTGATCCCAGACTTTCAGACCCCACTGTACATGTATGTACATAACATATGTACTTTTGTTTTGTTGTATTAGTGTCTATTTATGTTTCGTATGCCCAAATGAATGAAATCACAAGTTTTTGAAACTCCAAATTCAAAAGAGATTTTAAGATGACTTATATACTTGGTAATACAATACCAAATGTCCTTCTAACTAGCGGCAAGCAAAGAAAAACTGATTTCATCAATGAAAGGAAACTTTAATCAAATTATCATATTTTGTCTGCATTAAAGTGAATGAAAATTCAGAAAGTTCAAAAATGAAAATTCTGTCATTGTTTACCCACCTTCTTGTTATTTCAAACCTGTATCACTTTCTTGCTTCTGCAATGCACAAAAGGAGATATTAAAAACAGAAAGTTGGTAACCAAGCAGCGGCACCCATTTACTTCTATTGTATGGAGACAAACCCAATGCAAGTCAATGGGTGTCATTTTTTGTGTTCTGCAGAAGAAAGAAAGTCATACAAGTTTGAGGAAATAATGACAGAATTTAAATTTTTGGGTGAACTATCACTTTATTATTATACTATAATTGTGAAAATCAAGAAGTTGGATCAAAGCAAGTTGCCAAGGAACGTTTGCTCCTCTTTAATCTCAGATATAACGTTTTCTCTCTGACCTCCTTCCCTCCTCCCCAGTGCTGAAGAGTGTGCCCTTCACTGCCCGCACGGCCAAACGGGGCTCTCGCTTCTTCTGCGATACCAACCTCTTCGATGAGTCCGTCTGCTAGCCCCCCAACCCCCCCCCCAAAAAACCCTAATGCCGCAGGTTGTCCCGTTCTCTTACCTGTCCCAACGTGCATGTATACAACACTCGCATGAACCTCTCTCTCACTCTGGTTACCCAGAATCCTCTACTAACCTAAGCACAATGGAATTGTGGGAAAAGCACAAGCTGTTGTTATTCACTGGTCTGACATCTTGGAAAATGGGATCGGCCAAATGTTTCGTAAGAGAATATGACAAAGAAAATACGATTATTTCACAAATTAGTTCTAAACAATACTGCTGTCACTTTGCTGGTATTTACATTGATATTTGTTACTATATGTTATCATTAAACTCTAAAGGCTTGGTAAGCTTCGTTTTCTTACCTTAGTCGTTTTATTTTAATTTGTCATATTGTCCAAAAACATTAGGCCTGTGTAACGGTTCTTGTTATATTTCACTTGGTTTGTCATCTGCTAACTCTCATCTTTTCTCCCATAACTGTTCCACCTTTCCAGCAGTACAGGGGGTTAATCTGAGTATATTTGAGCACAATATATTTGAAGGGTAAGAAAGGCATTATTGGAGCTTTACTTCGCTTCGCTCCTGTCGGCCTTTTTACCATCAATTCAGTTGCTTCAGCAGTGCTGCATTATGTAAGACGCAACAGTGCTGAAGCGTATGTGGCCAAATGTACAGTGTTGTATTCTATTCAAAGTTAAATGTTAATATTGCTTTGCAAATGCATTGCTAAATATGCTTAAAAAAAAAAAGATGGGTTGTTTTTAACCCATGCTTGGGTTAAAAAGGGACAAACCCAACAGTTTGGTCCATATTTGACCTAACCATGGGTTGAAAGAACCAAGTATTTTTTAGGTGTGACCTTTTTATTAAATGTTATCATTATGTGTCAAAGCAACTCAATCTGTTAAAATATTTTAATATGACAAGACAACATATAGATAACAAATGTTATTATAAAGACTGAAAAAGTAGTTTACTATACGTTTTAGTGTTTTTGGAAAGGGTTAAAATATCTCAATCTCTGCTGCATGTTATGCTTTGTTCTGTATGTCTACTGTGTCTTTGCATTGCACTCGGCTCTCATGTTTGTGATATCTGTGATATCTTGTCATCGTGCTGTTATCATCACAAGCATGCTCATCTGTGTTGTGTTCAGCAAGATCTACATATAGCTGTCATACAGTGATATAATATCTGAGAACTGTCATTCTACTGTATTTATGTTTGCTAAAATAAGTAGTTTCAATGATTTTCAAGACCTTGCTGAACATTGTATCTGTCACATGTCTCATATGTCAATCCTCAGGGATTCTGTAAAGTGTTTAATGCAGGTTTTTTTAATAGTTTTTATTGTAAATCTCTTTTTTACAGTGTGTTGTGGGGGGGGGTGTCATCTACTCAATATTATCTGAACATTAAACTAAAACAGTTAGTGAGACAGATATTTATTGCATATATACTTAACCCTCTGGTGCTCCTTCCAGTCAAAAATGATTGAACACCTAAAATGTAACTTTTATGATTTTTTATCATATATTTTGTTAAATATCTTTTTTTCTGTATTATTGCAGATTTGAGGGAATTTAATAGTTTTGCAATAATTATGATATATTATTATAATACAATATGTTTTGTTATTGTAGTCAAATGTAAAATGTGACTTTTTTTTAAGACCATTTAGATTTGTTTTTAAATCCCATCCATTATATTTTTTTGTGTTCGGATAGCAAGTGCAAAAAACGTAACCAAGCTTCGTACCATTCCAAAAAAAATCATTTTCCTATGGCAGAAGTTTTGACCACAAGTTTTTAGGACCATTTTCGAATCACGTCCATGATTTTTTTTTACATATTCAGTTTTACTCAAAAAGTTTGACTTCGAAAGTACCAAAGGGTTAAAGGATAATTTCACTCAAGTTGTGATCAGTCATAAGAAATGAGAACCAATGATGTCAAACATCACTGATTCTCACACATCTTGTAACCGATCACAACACGCCATTATCTGCAAAACTGAGAATGACCCCCGTTAACCCAAGCGTTCCCTGATCTAACTCTCTCCCTTCCCCACTCACAGATCTCCGAAGCCAGCCCTTCCTGCGAGCTGACGCGGTGATCCGGAATGGGTGGAAGCGACCCTAAAGACCCCTCACTCACTCACACACTGCTACCCTCCCCTGCTTTCTTCTGAATGGCATCGTCCTGCAATTCACAGTGACTGAGGGAAGTGCAGGACCAAACCAATGTCTTTCATTTGTAGGGGTGGGGAAGTTATTATTTATTTATGGAAATCCTTTTTGGATTCTGCACTGGAGGCTCTCTCAACAAAGCCGTAAAAGCACAGACGTTAAAGGGCTGTCCTCGTGAGCGCTCGCACGCGCAAATGTACGCTCGTGTGTTCGCACAGGAAAAGTGGTTCCCCGTGCTTGTGTTGCAATAGAAGAGACACAGACAGCCCTCGCTGACCGTGAAGAGCCTGTCAACGGGATCTCATGCCCATTAACATGGATTTCCTAATATTGTGCAATCTAAGCATGACTTTCTGACAGTGGGGTAGAGCGGCGAGGTCAGATTTTGACCCTGACTTCCTCTCCAGACCCTGTTTGTACAGTTCTTTATAAACGATGAACTCCAAATATTTGTTAATCCTGTTTTACCTGCGGCAGGTTAGTCTGTCTACATTATGTTAACCTAGATCAGTGGTTACAAAGAAGTGCCTTTCTGTCGAGTCAGTATTATTTCTTATAGCCAATATTGATGTATCGGAGTTTATAAATTTTTTTGTTAATCATTTTGTTGTAATATTTTGATACTTAATGTAAATATAATATGCATCCAAGTGCATTGCAACTTTAATGAAAGGGCCTGAATGAGTGCTCTGTTTAACTGACCATGTGCCTTGTATTGATGGTGCCTCTGTTCTCATTCAGACTTTAAAGACCTTATGACATCACAACTGGAGTTTTGTCAACCTGCATTCGGAATCGTTGTTTATCCTCAAAATAAGGAGAAATGCTTTGATATCTTCAAAACTTTTATTTCATTTGGGAATACATGAACAGAAGCAGCACCTGCTTCTTCTAAAGTGATGACATGGGGTCTTTAAATGGACTGTAATTGTAAATTTGACCAAAATATACTGTACATAATGCTAATTCAATGCCATGAAAGTTTGCTGAACCGTTCTCTGACGCTGCATACACGTGGATTTATTATGTATATAAATAACATATAAAATTGTTAAGATAGCAAAATCTCTTGGGTGTATCATTCGTCCTCTAGTTCACCCTAAACCAGCAGGCCAGTAAAGAAATGAAGGACAACCATCGCATGACTTGTAGAAAAAGAATCTGTTCAGTCGAAGCCAAAATCGGTCTCTTAATCAAAGATTTGTTCTCTTTGCACTAATTCATTTATCAATTCAATGAAAATCTGTCATCATTTCCTCGTCATTTCAAACCTGAAGTGAATAAATGTCGCTGCTGTTCGGTTAACAACATTCTTCAAATGATCTTCTTTTGTGTTTTAGAGAAGAAAGTCACACAGGTTTGAAATGATGAGAGGGTGAGTAAATGATGACAGAATTTTTATTTTGGGGCAAACTATCCCTTTAAGCCTCAAGTCAGTACAGAGGACAGAGCATTACAGTACAGAACTGCAAACTGCACTCAAGCTCAAGAGAGCAAAACAGGCAACACTAACATTTATAACTTTTTTGAATCACAGAATATATCAAATCAAGCCATTTGGGAGGAAAAGCACAAATAAATATGAATGTACCAAAGTGTGCTAGTTTGGTTGATATGGACCAATGAATGCAGTAGTTTACTGGATATTCTGTCATAAAGTGGATTTGAAAACATGACAATGGAAAATAAAATATTTGAGACTTAATTTTGACTTGATTACCATTTTTTCTTTGAAGAAAAAATGATACAGTACATAGTAATTGTTTCTTTTGATACCGTGAGCTTCTGTATAGTATTATCCGGAGGTTAACATTACTTAAGTATTTATACTCTCAAGAACATTTTAAGTGTTTTTACTTTAGAAACATTTTACACTACATTACAAAGCATATATCATACTTTTCACTCCACTACATTTCATGAACAAATGTAAATTTTTAACCTTTTATTACTCAAGTACAAGCTCAAATCTAGTTCTCTTCTTTTTTTAATTATATTTATTGGGTTTTACATTTGAATACATTACAAAATTCAGATCTTTAACTTAGGTATTTTTACATTTAAAAGTAAAAATGTTCTAGATTTTTAATGTTCTTCAATTCTGTATTCAAGGTAAAAAACATAAACATGCATTTATGAAATGTAGTAGAGTAAAAGTATGACATTTTATACTGCTTTATAATGTATAGCCATTTTTTCCAAAGTAAAAACACTCAAAGTACAGACACTTGAAAAAAGTCAAAATACTTAAGTGCCTCAAAAAATATTAACTAATGAATTTAATGCAATCATGCAAACTCGTGATGTTAACTAATATTTTCAAGTTGAACCAACATTTCTTTTTTACAGTGTGGTATTATCCCATGACTTAGTATGACCTACCAACTGTTGGAAAACAAACTAAGTGCTAAGGCTGAGCACAAACCCAGAAAATACTTCTCGGTCAAATTTATTTTATTTCTTAATGTGTCTGTAATTTTTGTGATTCATGAAGTACTGAAAATCAGAGGTGGAAAATACATTTCTCAAGTTGATGTATTTTATGAGTGTTTTTACTTCGTTCATTACATTATAAAGCATATATCATATTTGTATCCCACTACATTTCATAATACATTTTTACATTTAATACAGTATTGAAGTACAATAAAAACCTAGTACTTCCAAGTGAAAGTATGCTTTTTGTGTAGTGAAGTAACACATTTTTCATAAAGCATCAAAAAATGTACTTGAGAGTAAAAACGTATTTTTCACCTCTGCTGAAAATAAAAGAAACATCACACTGTCTCTCCAAAGGAACGGCTGAGTCACAAATCATTTCTACTATAAAAAGCAGTTTAATTATTTTGCATATAAAAAATAATAAAAACAAAATTAACCAACAAAACTACAGAAATGGATGTAGGGTTGTGTGAAACTAGTCAACCGTGATGGTAAAAAAAGTACTAAAAACTACATTTGACCGTAAACAGAGCGGACACGTAATGTTTAGTCCAGATGCTGGGATGAATACTGTTAACACGTATCACTTCGTGTGTTGTTGGATCCATGCATTAGCCTATGGCATGACAGTCTATGGCAGATTACCTCCATTAGAAGCAGTGGAAGGTCAGCTGAATCTCTCTACAGGTCAGGCAGATGAGAATGAAATCATAGCAGCAAGGCAGTGAGTTATTACTGGATCCACGTGAACCTCACAAGAATGCACTTACATTTAGCATTAAAAGTCCATTAAACACGAAACTTTGAACTAAAAGTGACGTACGGCTCCCACTGAAGTGGTATGGAACAGTTCTCTCGAAGCCACACCAGAGCGGATGCAAAGCTTGACGGATCATGGTAGTTTCAGGCCTCCTGGAAGACGGCGAGTCACATGAGGCCTCAATCGTTCCTCTCTCTCTCGCTCTCTCTCTCTCTCTCTCTCTCTCGTATCGCTCGTCGACACGTGATTGCTTACATACACACCAAGGCCACTGATACACACCCTGGAAACAGTTCTGGAATGTTCTCGCAAATCATTCACTCGCTTATTCAACCCTCGGTTCGTGACATCCGTGTCGCTTTATGCGTCTTTTCATTCGTTAAAAACAAAACAAAAGCTAAAACAATACAGGTATATACTGCTATACGGGTGTCTGCTTGTATTCCTGGGTATATTCGTCAAGACACTTTGTTAATTATATATGTAAATATATATAAAATCAATCTGTGCAAGGCGTAAGACAATCATTGTAAGCGTTGTTCTCTGAGATAACAGTATATGAATGAAAGCCATTTTCTCGCATAAACACACACACACACACACACACACACACACACGCTTGCGCTCTCACACGCGTGCGCGCGCACACACATCCATATGACATTACAAACAGGCTGAATCGGCATAATTCAGTCTGCATCCCCCTCCCTTATTATTACAACAAACACTTGGCAATTTCGCTTTCCCAAAAGAAACATCATCGATCTCTATACAATTCATACAAAAATAAACTTGAAATGAAAAAAAAACTGAACATTTCCCAAATTGCAACCTGTTGAGCACAGAGGTAGTGGCTAAATCGGGGGAGGCGTGAGAAACCAGGTGAGGTTTTGTTTCACGAAAAGAAAGAAAATATACGTGTAGAAAATGCTTTTCGTTGCTGACCAGGAGAATAAAATATAATACTGCAATCACATACAAAAATTGTCCTTCGTTTTTCTTTTCTTTTTTACATTTTGTACAATGTTCCTTCTCTCGTGTGGCTCTTCCTCTGACGTGTAAAGGCATAAGGGTCTGCTCGCGGGCTTGGCGTCCGGACGCTCTAAGCCAGCGGGTCGCTCATGTCGTCGTCGCCTGCAGCTGACAGCAGCTCTTTCTTCTCATCTGTGCTAGCCAGAGAGTTACGGCTGTTATGGGCGCCCATGTATAGTGTGGCGTACACGGGGTTGGTGAAGTTTGTGGGCTGTGGGAGAGAACGCACGTGGGTCATGAAAATCATTGCACATTAGACACGGTTTCAAAGCAACAACATAAACAAACGTTACTGCGCATGCACGCTTTAAAAAAATATATTTATATTATTATCCACTAGCCAGACCGATCAACAAACACAGACCGGAAATTAACTTTGGACCAGGTGTGTGCATCAGATGAAACCGTCTAAAACCTTCTTTAAAAGTATTACCTTATCAGGATCAAGAGTGAATTCAGAGTCCAACAGCTCTCCTGCATCATCATCGGGCTCTCCTTCATAAATCTTATACGCCGGGTTTCCGATCTCAACATTCATTGCGCCGTTGGTCATCCTCTGGTGCTGGAATCCCTTAGCACTGTGGACACAAACAAACCAAAGTTACACTATCATCCGAAGCTCCGCAACACACTTCTGCAGGCTGAGCCATGGCACAGCAAGTCACAAGCACAAAGACACAGCGAACATCCACCAGGATCTCTCCTGCCATATATACACACACAAAACAAGGAGCCATGACGCTTTGAGGAACCATCCATTTGCTTTCAAGTGGAGACTGCCAGTCAGAGTAAGCGACTCTGCGGGGTCTTAAAGAAAGCTGGATATCCACAAGACATGGTCCACTGGGGGTCAATGGGGAGCCAAACACTTCAAAGCACAGTGACACTGCTCTCACGGACAAACGGATGGCGTGTGGAGGAGGAGGGAAGGGGACAGAACGCGAGACGGTGCCGCGTCTTGCACCAACCGGTTGATCTATTTGATCTGTCGGTTAATAGATCCCTGTGTTGAAACCGGTAAAAATCACGACAGCAACAGCACAGGATCAGGCAGGGGAGAGAGAGAAAGATATTGATGGAGATGATGGACTAGAATGGGACCCTGCTGTTAAAGAGACAGTTACCGCGAACATCTGGAGCCGGGCTTGCCCTGCCTTACAGACCTGAGAGACAGAAAGATGCAGTTTAACACTCAGAGAGACAGAGAGAGACAGAGAGAGTAGAATAAAAGATGGGTGTAAGGTAGTGGTATGGCAGGGGTCTTCAACAAGGGTTCTAGACCCCTAGGGGATCTAAACGGTACTGCAGGGGGTCTCTTCCACTTCTCTGCTACACTTCTTTAATCAATTCTGGAGCTTTATTCTTTTTTAACCTCAACAAAAACATAAGCTAAGCAGGTTCTGAAGTTTTCAGCAAAATGTTTTATTGTCTTTCCAATATTAAAGGAACAGTTCACTCAAAAATGAAAATTCTGTCTTCATTTACTCATCATCAAGTTGTTCCAAATCTGTATGTCTTTGTTCTGATAAACAAAAAAGAAGATATGTTGAAGAATGTAGGACAGCAAACAGTTCTGGGGCACTTTTTACTATCATTATAATTTTTCCTACTATGGTAGTCAATGGGGTCCAAGAACTGTTTGGTTACAGCCATTTTACCAAATATCTTTCACGGTGGTCATCAGAAAAAAAGAAATTTATACAGATTTGGAACAACTTGGGTAAGTAAATGAAGACAGAATTTAAAAAAAAATATATTCCGTAAAGAATTTTGCCCTCGGTATAAATAATGACTTTAATGTATAATGACTTTAATGCACCATTACTAACCACAAAATGTAAACACACATATCCCTACTTGTTTTTACATCAACCTTGGCCCAAAAAATGTGAAGACCCCTGCTGCTCAAAGAATAAATGTGAGGGAAATAAAAAGGAAAAAGTCTGATCAATGCAGAAAAAATGTCTGGCTAGACAATGTGCAACCGAGCTATGAGAATCTCTTTACAAGCTGAGATGCTGCATGTACTCACCCGCTCATTCTCTTCTTGTACCACAAGACGGCGGCGACAACTAACAGAGCCAGTAAGAGCAGCAACATCACTGGAATGACCACAGATGGAGTACCTACACATAAAGAGAACATTTCAGAAATAAGGTATAAGACACAAAACGAAAAAGACACAGACAGATAGATGAACTTACTTCCAGAGTTCTGAGACGGGGAGACACTGATTTGACAGCGGAAACCTTCCCAGCCTGAATGACACCTACAAAACAAAACACAAATACATTTTTAGATTTTTGACAACTGGACAATGATATCATAATAATACAATTTTAAATGAATGTACAGGATGAAAAAAATAAAAACTAGAAGTCAAATTTAGTGGCATCTAGGTTGCGAATTGCAACCAATGGCTAAGTTCACCCCTCCCTTTAGAAGCACTATGGTGACTGACACAGGACAAAGATGTCGTCACGTTTTGCTTCTTTGCAGAAGGAGATAACATATTTACGAATTGCGCTCTGTAGAGCAGTTTGTCCGTTTAGAGATACTGTAGAAACAACATGATGAATTTCATGTAAGGGAACTCGCGTTGTATGTAGATAGAAATAGCTCATTCTAAAATAATGAAAACATAACGCTTCATTATGTAAGGTCTTTATACACCTCTGAAGACATAGTTATGTATATTATATTGCATTTCTGTCAATAGATCCTGCTTAATATTACACACAGGTCCTTTAAAGTCATGAATTTCTTCAAAGTATATTGTTATGTTTTTCTTACTTGCACTGTGGTAGAAAAGTATGGGGGTCTACAGAGCACTGGCCCTCGATGCAGAAGTTCTCACAGGTGTAGCAAGACGGCTGCTGTCTGTTATCAGCACATCTACAATGAGAAAACAAAAACAAATACATCATTACAAACAGCGCATAACCACTTTAAACCCACATTCTTCTCAAAGCTGTAAAATATCCTAGAAAGTCCAATCAGATTACTCGCCGGCATGTAATTCCTCCGTTGCGCAGCTGTTCGCATTTGCCCTCGCCGCAGTATTCACACATGTTCAGCTCACACTGCGTGCCGAAGAACGACTCGGGGCAGCGGCAAAATTTTGTGCCGCTGTTCATCTGCATGCAAACGCCTCCATTCTTACAGAAGTCTTTACATTCACCTGCCGAACACAGAGACACCATCTTAACTTCAAGTCATGTTGGAGTGAGTGAGGTTTCCACTCTGAATCTGAATTTTGTTTTACCCTGAGGACTGAAACTCACTGTACTGGCACTGGTCACCCAGGAAGCCCTCTGGGCAGTGGCAGGTGGGCTGGTTGCCCTGGTTGACGGTGCAGTTGCCTCTGTTCTTGCAGTAGTTCTGACAGGTGTGCAGGTCACATTTGGAACCAGTGAAGCCGGGCTGACAGCGACAGGTAGGAGCACCTGAAGAGAGACGGCAGAGCACACAATACTTTTATATGGTATATTTGTAATTTGTTTTATGCAATTTATTCATGTACAAATATGCCCCTCAAACGTCACTTTTGCCCACTACAGTATACATTTATTCATAAACCGCCAGGTTAGCGTTTCTGTGTGTACCTGTGCGATGTGATGGCGAGCAGGTTCCTCCGTTCAGACAATAATCTCTGCAACTGTTGATCTCACAGCGTTCGCCACTGTAACTGGTTGGGCAGCGACACTTGGGCTGGTTCCATGAGTTCAGGTCACAGGTGCCGCCATTCTGACACTGTATGTTGCAGGAAGGAGCTATAGCACAACATATTAAAGATGAAAGTGAGGATAAAAACCTGACAAAGTCAAACTTGCCACATGCTCACAGAATCTCCAAAACTGACATTCATAATAAAGCATATACAGCGATTACAAATGATTTTTTAGCTTTTAAAATGTTATGTTTAACATGTTTACTCCATTATTTCAGCGTAATACAGAGTGTGTCATCAGTTTGAATGGGTTTTGCGGTAGAAGCAGTTCGGGGGTCTTACTGAAGGGGGACTGGGTCGCTGGAGGCACCTCCACACAAGTGCCGTTGTCAGAGATGTGGTTATTAGGACACGTGCAGACCGGCCCACTGGGACTGAGCAGACACAACCATTCACACTTCTTCCTGTCACATGGGTTAGTCACTGTAATAAAACCATACAGATTAGATTATGAAAATCTCTTACATTCATTTTGCAGTTTCATCTCATCCAAACACACACTCACTCTCAGGCTGTTTGTAGCGATGGTAGAGAACTATATCAGTAGCATGATTCATGCCCATTGTCAGGTTCTCCGCGGGATCTCTGCCAAACTTGTTAACACGGAACACCAAGTTTTTGGTGTAGGTGACTCCGTAAATGTAATCCTCAAATATATCAATGCTGAAAGGGTGGAGTAGATCTGCAAGCGAAAATATAAGACACAATATTACACTCAGATCTGCACTAAAACAGGACAGTTTGTCTTCCTAAAATGAAATGGGTAACAATTTATTTTACGGTGCCCTTGTTACACATGTTACATGTACTTACTATAGTATTGATTATAAATTAGGCATAATTACATGCAACTAACCTAAAACCACAACCTCATACTAACCCTATAGTAAGAACATGTAGTTAATTATTAATACTCGGTACTTAAATGTATAAATACACTGTAACACGGACACCTTAAAATAAAGTGTAACCACGAAATGTTTTCATTCGATACATAGCCTTTTGTAGAAAACAATTGATAACTGAACTGTTTTTAATGTTGGATACGGCCACAACGGGATCGGAGCCATCCAGACGCACACTGCCGATGATGGAGAGCTTGACGTCTGCCCAGTACAGACGTTCATTGAAGTAGTCCACTGCAAGACCTGTCTCACACCAGACACATGCGTTAACACTTCAATCTCATCTTAATGCAGTGAATTATGAAGCATCATATGCATCTTATGCTGTTCATCAATGATCAGACCTGTAGGCCACTGGATGTTCTCATGGACCAGAGTTTGTCTGAGTGTCCCGTCCATGGCTGCAGTCTCAATCTTTGGGTGATTTCCCCAGTCTGTCCAGTACATGGTTCTGAAAAATAAAACAAATATAATTACCAAAAGTAAAATAACAAACAACTCAAAAGTACACATCAAATCACACAAAGGTCTCGTACCCTCTCTGTGGATCCACTACTATAGCATACGGCTCATCGATCATGCCAGAGATCAGCGTCTTCCTGTGCTGACCCGAAATCTGAGCAACCTCGATGACATCACGACCCGAATCAGTCCAGTAGAGGTTACCGGCCACCCAGTCCACTGCGATACCACGTGGCATCTTCAAACCTGGAATCTACAGACGCCACATCGAAAATTCATACACGGAATCCCAAAATGTTTGAAGCTTAACACAGCTTGTTTGGATAAACGGACTCACATCGAGGTTGGTGACGGTCCCCTCGCTTTGCCTCTTGTTGCGGTGTGAGTTTGAAGAGGGACCTGATGATGAAGATAGAGAGGGCAGCTGGTAGCAGGAGATGTTGGACGTGTGCCAGTTGGTCCAGTAAATGCGATTGGTCTTGACATGCAGATCCATGGTGTCGATGCGCACGTTGGCGTCGCCCTGGAAGGTCTGCTCGTAAAACCAGTTGGGCATTCCAGTGAGACTGCGGATTTCATTGTCGTCTGCAATGTAGAGCACCTGCTTGTTGATGTTAAAACCTGTAGATGGACACAAAAATAGAAAGTTTCTTATTCAAGACCTTACATAAGAAGCATGTTTGAATTTAGGTCAGTCCAGCTTGAGAACTGCGGTTTAAAGAGTAAAAACAGAACGTACTGTCGGCTTTGCATGTGTTGTTAATCCTGGTGAAGTACTTGTGGCAACTGCACTTGTAAGAGCCCTTGGTGTTGTTGCAGATATGAGAACACATGCCAAACTGTTTGCACTCATTCTTATCTGAAACAAGAACAGATCACAGTGAATATTTTTATACAGTCAAAATCTATTCTTTGAAGGATAGCAGATGGTGTGAGTTGTACCTTCACAGATGTTGTGTCTGATGCTCTGGAAGCCTGGTTTGCAGGAGCAGAATGTGTCTGTGCTGTTGACTACACAGTGAGCTTCATCGCCATCTCCACACAGAGATTTATTGCTCTTACAGTCATTAAGGATGGTATCTACACACAAACACACATGACGTCAGCTCAGGAAAAACCTCAACAAAGTGCAGAAAGAAGACCATCTCACCTGTCTTGCAGCCGATCTCATCTGAGCCGTAATCCTCACAATCATTGAAGAAGTTGCAGCGCAGGTTGGAACTGATGCATTTGCCGTTGCTGCACTGGAACTGGTCTTTATCGCATGTGGACGTGTGCACTTCTGTACGAATACATCACAGGAAAGTAATGAAAACAACAGCACACTCAGTGTGATACAAGCTCACTGTAGCCGGTTAGAGCAGAAGACTCACCACAGTTGAGCTCATCTGAATTGTCCCCACAGTTGTCAACGCCATCACAGCGCTTGCCACTCCAGATACACACGCGGTTGTTTCGACAACGGAAATTTCTCGTGGGTGGGCATGTGAAGTTTTCTAAAATGCAGAAGGAAATGAATATGAACCATGTGACTGCCTCTAGAATCTGTATATATAAACGGTTTCATCTTAAGCATGGACCTGACCCAAAGTTAAGTTCTGCTCTGTGTTTGTTGATCGTTTTGGTTGGTGGCTAATAATATAACTATTTATATTTAATTTAATTTACATTAATAATATTTTATTGCGTAATACAATTTGTTGAATTTAATTGTATATTAAATTGTCGTGTAACTTTGTTGCATTTAAGTTTTTTACGGTTCTTCTACTTGTAACCCAAAATAATACTGACAAAACATACTTTTAACTTATCATTTACTTGTCATTTCTTTTGCTTGTTAACAAAAATAATCTGCAGGGACCTATTCTTTGCGGATGTGTACCGGAAGTTAAGTTTGGGCCACGAAACCGCACATGTGCAGTAACGTTCGTTTATGTTGTTGCTTTGAAACCGTCTACAACTTCAAATAAACTCGCATCAAAGTGTTAATGGGTTAAACCACAAATACATTTGAGGGGATCCTGCACATCACATGTTACCTCACAAATTAATCTAGCACAACTACAGAGTGGTTGTGTGTTCTTACTGCACTCTTCTTGGTTCTCATCAGAGTTGTCTCCGCAGTCATCCTCTCCATCACACTTCCAGGACTGAGGCTTACACAAAGTGTTATTACACTGGAACTCATCATGGGGGCAGTGTCGCACCACTGACACATGAGAGAACAGAGGAGAATGTGAGATATTTTTTTATTAAACGCTTCACTAAAATCATTCAACAGTATCTGTAACTTACCCGAAATGTCGCAACCTTCCTCATCACTTCCATCGATGCAGTCAGCATCAGCGTCACAGCGCCAGCGCAGAGAGATGCAGTGACCGCTCTTACACTGGAACTGATCCTCATCACACTTCAGATCACAGCCATGCTAACACACAAACACACACAGTTTGTCATATAATAGTGTGCATATACTAACCTGGATGCCTGCTCTATTCCATTAAATAAAGTGGATGGTTATATAAAAAGATCCCAATTTCTAAAAACAGTTAACATTTACAAAATGTATGAATCTGTGATAGCATTGTGTGAGCAACAGGCTAAACTTGATAAATCTACATCCACTTTCTTTGTAGAAAATGAAAGTCTTTATTTATGTTTCATGTACAACTTTATATGGGTCAAACCACATCTGCAGTACCTCATCAGATCCATCCGAACAGTCGTGATCTCCATCACACTTCCACCTTCCAGCAATACAACGTCCATTAGTACAGGCGAATTCACTTTCTGAACACTGGCGGGGCACTGAAAGAGAGAGAGATGCAAAATGATTCATAAAAAAAAATTTTTTTTAAAGAACACATTAAACACGACTACAATGACAGAAGGTATAAACACAGGGGGAAACAAAGGGTTAAATCTGAGGACAAGGGTTGTATAGGACAGGAAGGTCAGTTTTAAAAGTCAAACACACGCTAGAATCTTCACACCCATTGGACAATGCATTTTCATCACTTTTCCATCAAATTTGTGATTAGACAAAGCAAAAGGAATATTTTTCATGGTTTTCCATGACAGTCAACTACATTCCTCTGTACAGAAACGTTCATCTTAGACAGACACCAAAGCCAAATCAATTTCTATTCAGGATCTGCAATTTGATTGAAATGGAATATAGATAAACTACACCATTTCTCCACAAGGGGGCAGAAGCACCAACTGGCCACTTCCGTTGGTGAGGAAGATGATAAGAGAGGAGAGGGAGGGCTGGGAGAGGTGGTTTGGAGGGAGGAGACACCTACCTCTGAGCCAGGCCAATGTGTCAGTGTGAAATGAAGAATAAAGACAAGATGAAGTGAGATGCAGCTGTGACCAATGCAAGTGAGCCATGACATAGGACAGTACAATTACCCACAATGCCTTGCACAGACACATGATCACAAATTATATAAAACAACCAGATTAAGCTCATTGATTGGCTGCGGCATGAAGGTGCAGGTACGTACCACACTTCTCCTCGTCTGAATTATCTCCACAGTCGTTATCATAGTCGCACTGCCAGCGGCCGGGCACGCAGCGGTTGTTCTTACAGCGGAACTGATAAGGCTCACAAGTTCTCTCATCTAGCAGAGAAACAAAAACACGTCAATCATCTAAACGAGCTTTGATGAGAAGTTAACAGCTGTAATGGAGAGAATGGGGACGAGAGGTCATACCACACTCTTCTTTGGGCTCATCTGAAGAGTCGCCACAGTCATCCTCTCCGTCACACGTCCAGCGAGATGGGATGCAGCGGCCCGAGTCCTTACAGCGAAACTCGTCCACGCCACACTTCATCTGAGCTGTAGAGACAAGCGTTTCGGTGACTAAACATCATACAAATTTAAAAAGCGAAAAAATGCAAACAGTTCTTACTGCAGTTGGCTGGTTCATCTGAACCGTCTACGCAATCGTAGTCTCTGTCACAGACCCACACGCGTGGTATGCAGCGTTTAGTGATGGCACACTGGAACTGGTTGGGAGCGCAGGTCACCTCAGCTACAACACACCAACATAACATCCAATCAGATCGCAGACTTTAAGAAAACCGATCAGACACATTTTCAAATGAGAGAGACGAGCAGATACTCACGACAGTCCTTCTCATCTTCTCCCTGGCCGCAGTTGTTTTGACCGTTACAGCGCAAGATTCCAGGAATACAGCGACTGGGATGAGAGCACTTAAACTGACTGGGTAGACAAACATGGATGTCTAAAGAAGAAAAGTTGGAATAATTTTTGATTTAGAAACAAGGCAATGACCAACACACTTAAATTATTTGAATAATATTATAGCTGTCACAAGCTGTTTCAAGGCAGCATCTAGAGACAGACAAAACCATTCTCATATCTCAGGTATAGTTATGGTCCCTTTAGCGAATATTTTGGTTATTTACAGAATTTTAACATTTTAAAAAGGCCTATCAAAAAAATTATCACACAGACAGGAAGTTAACTTTGGTTCAGCGCATGCGTCCGGTGAAACAACTTATAGACAAGAAACAGAAATAAATTGAATAAACTGTATAATATGTGAAAATTGTGAGAAAGAAATCTGATTGGACATCATACCACAGTTTGCTTCATCAGAGTTGTCCTGGCAGTCGTTGTCTCCATCACAGATGTAAGCCGGGTTGGTACAGAGACCTGTGCCGCACTGGAACTGTCCAGGTCTGCATTTAAAATCAGCTACAACCCAAGAACCCATAACATGAGGATGAAAACTACATTACTACATAGTTTATGTCTTTAAAAGTCATAATACTTACGACAATCAACGGGTTCATCCGAGCGATCTCCACAATCGTCCTCAGTGTCACACTTCCACCAGAAGGGAATGCACTTATCATTCTTACAGACAAACTACAGACAGAAGAAAAACAGACTAAGAATCTCTGAAGAACAATCCCAGAATTTTATTTGACCCTAAACTAAAAACAAACTCTCACACACACCTGGCTGGCCGTGCAGTTAGACAGGCATTGTTTTCCATCAGTGGCCAGGTAGAAGTTTGTAGGACAGGCACACTTGTAGCCTCCTCCAGGTGAGAGCAGACACAGGTTACTGCAGCCACCGTTATCCACCTGACACGGATGACCCGACACTGCGATCGCAAACACATCAGAACACTTAGACACATCAGTAAACACTAAAGAAGCATGTCTGTGTTACGGCACATTCATATGTTCTCACCCTCAGGTTGTCTGGACGGATGGTAGATGTGTATGTCCATAGGTCTGTGCAGGGTGCTGATCAGCACGGTCTTGTTGGTGCCCAGGGTTTTGTGAGCTCTGTTGATGGACTTGGTCTCCCAGTCAGTCCAGTAGATGAACTCCTCAAACAGGGTCATGGCAAAGATGTGAGGGATGTCATGATTCAGGACTATGGGAGAGATCACAAATCCCACATAAAAAAACAATCACATCATAGAAACGACTGTGTGGCATATGCGTGAACTCACTAATGTGTCTGTTGGATCCGTCCAGGCTGGCAAAAGCGATGTAGTCCTCACGAGCGTCTGCCCAGTAGATGCGGTCGTTTATGAAGTCTAACGTCAAGCCGTTGGGCCATGTGATCTTATCCTGAATGATGATTTGGCGGCCTGTGCCGTCCGTGCCGATACGACCGATATGCGGCACGTCACCCCAATCTGACCAGTATAGATACCTGTAGATATAAAGCAACCAAAATGAGATGAGTTTATAACTCAAACACCCACAAACTCACCCAATACAATATATAACAATAGTGACATCACATAGGACTCACCCATTCCTCACATCCACAGCCACAGCTCTAGGCTCCCGCAGGCCGCTGTTGACCAGCACGCTCCTGTAAGCTCCGTTTAGCTTGGACACCTCGATCGTGTCCCTGCCCTTATCACACCAATACAGGTTTCCCCCGACCCAGTCCACGGCCAGACCATCAGGGTTACTCAGAGAGGTTCTGTGAAGTACCTATCCAACAGTAACATTTACATTTAGTCATTTAGCAGACGCTTTTATCCAAAATCCAAAGTCTTTACAATACAGACCTGTATGTTACTTCCGTTGATGTTCATGCGGCGGATCATGCTGCCCTGTGTGGTCACATCTGTCCAGTAGATCATCTGCTCTGCGTAATGATAGTCCAGAGCCACTGCGTTATTGAGCCCCTGTTATACACACATATATAAAATTATCAGTTAAATTACAATTATGATTAGATGTTCATCCATTTAGTGACTCAGAAAAAACACATTGTGAGCAAACATCAACTTTACCATGAAAATGTCACATCTATAATATTGTTTTTCCACAAAAAGTTTTTGTTTGTTTGTTGGGTATTATTGCTTCTGGGTTATGCATTTTAATTTACAGTATGTTGTCTCTTTAAACTGTGCGTCCTCTTTTGTCACGTCCATGACGCATGAATTTTCCCTCATTTAAAATAAAAAAATGTCTTTATTTCATCAGAGGCATGGGAAAATAGATACAGATGGTTCAAAATATTGGTATTAAATACATTCTCCAAGAATTTGCAAATTTTGACTGCAAATGTCACATCTATAACGCTGGAATTGCTTTAATGATAAAAAATGAAATGTTTTTAATACATTTTTCTGTAAATATTGTTTGCATAAATAACAATACATATAACCCAAATGTATGTACCCAAAGTTAAAATACAAGGACTAACAGAAATTCACCTCACCTGTTTAATCAGTGTGTAGTTTGACCCATCCAAGTTGAGTTTTCGAAGGTAGTATCGGTTGGCAAAGATGAGGAAAGGTTCCTCTTCTGTAATTTAAGCAACAGTTTAATAGTAGATAAGCACCATAAATGACTAAACAGTTCAAAGGTCCCATAGCCTAACATCTCAATCTACATTTATACATTTGACATAAATTTGTTCAGTTTATTTGTTCCCTAGGATTCAAACCCACATCCTTTTCACTGCTAAAACAATGCTCTACAAACCGAGCTACCATCAAATCCATAAACTAAACTTACCAGAAGTAGATTTGCAGCTGGTGGGATCATCGGGGCGTGGCACAAAGCCCTCGACACAGAGACAGTGGAAGCTACCGTGCGTGTTGATGCACCGCTGGGCACAGGGGTATGTTGTGCGGCATTCATTCACATCCACACACGTCTTTCCATCATGCTTCAGGTGGAAACCCGGATGACAGCGGCACTGCAGAAGCAAAAGGCATGTGACATCTCCATCCATACATTTACTGTTTTTCATGTATGTATTATGTGTAAGGTATATAAATGTACCTTGAAGCCGATCTTGAGGTCCTCACAGAGCTGTGAGCAGCCGCTCTTTTTTTTGTTATGACATTCATTGATGAAGCAGTTGTGTTCATCAGAGCCGTCGCCACAGTCATTGTTGCCGTCGCACAGCAGCGTCTCATTCAAACACTTGCCATTCATACACAAGAAAGCCGTGTCATTACAGCGCCTCTCTGTGGACACAAAGAAAACAATTGTGAATTACAAAGGTCTGAGGTCTCATCTGAGAAAAGTAGTGTGGTCACACCATGGTACTTTAATATATAGTGTATTGGCATCATTGGTAATGAATTATAATACACATACATGTACCATGGTATTTATAAAAATAAATAAAAAAACAGTACCATATTATTACTATAGCACATTAGTATCATGGCTTTTGTTCAAATAAAAAAAGTTATAAGGGTTTAGTCATAATGAGATATTCCTGAAGTAACTTCCATCCAGGTCAATGATGCAGAAGTAATGTCACGGCTCTAATGAAGCGGTGAAAAGCATTGAGCTTCTTTTTAACGCTACATTATGCATCTGGCACACGTTCAGACCTCACAAGAGGCTGTTTATTACCACAGGTTTTTATGGTTAGACACACAGCTGTAATATAACATGCACTTTCCAATTTCACACACAAGTGCACGGAGCTGTCAGCAGGTGTTTATGGTAATTATCAAGGCTAGATTTAGGTCAGGTACAATAAAAATCGAGCAATTAACAGATGCAGAAATACAGACCCATTTACATCAAGGACGATAATAACTATTGTTTTTTAAGACAAGGTCATATAACGAACAAACTGGAATCTTAACTATTAACAGCAGAAGAAAGGCATTCTTTGTGATCAAATTTAATGAGCCAAGAGCTACAAAATTATTTTCATTGAAAAAACATGGGCTAAAAATTAAAGGGTTATTTCACCCAGAAATTCTGTCACCATTTACTTACCCTCATGTCTTTCCAAACCCGTATGACTTGACCACAAACTCAAAATATGGTGTTCCACAGAAGAAAGAGTCATATACAAGTTTTGAACAACATGAGGGTGAACAAACAATGACAAACATTATTTTGGGGTGATCTATCCCTTTAAGTAGAACATATTTAGATATATTTTTAGATAAATCTGAAGACATAATAAGCTCAGCGTAAAATCTCAGAGTTATCTTGTAATAGCCTTTATTCCAACAAGTCATTAGCACAGTATTAGCCAAACTTCATTTATTGCTTAAGAGCTTTTGTGCTCACCCGAGTCTGTGCAGTGAGTGTTCTTGGGGGCTTCGTCTGATTGATCTCTACAGTCAAACTCTCCGTCACACTCCCAGTTCTTCTGCTTCAGGCACTGGCCGCTAGCACAGCGGAAATCATGCGGCCCGCATGTGGGATATTCTATAAAAGCAAGAACAGTTACAGTCTGGGTAACCAATAATAAAAAACGAATAACAGACAAACCAATGCTTACCACACTCTGGTGACTCATCCGAGCCATCGCGACAGTCAACATCGTGATCGCAGCGGAAGTGCTTGGAAATACACTGATAATTCTGACACTGAAACTCTGAGCTATCACAGGTTTTGTTCAATGCTGAAAGAAAAATAATATTTGTGTTTATATAATATGTGTGTGGCATGAATATTTATATGAATATATAAATGCACACATATACATGTATATAGATATGTCTTTGTATTTATATATATATATATATATACATATAAATATACATGCCACACACACACATTATATGAACAAACATTTTGACAGCACTTAATAAAAAACATAAAATAAATAATGCTGTCAGTCAAATCCATTTTTAATGTGGTTAATTTAGTTTTTCTCTTATTTTGCCTTTTCTGATGGAGATAACGTATTTATGAAACACACTCTGTAGAGCAGTTTGTCCGTTTAGGGATACTGTAGAAACAACATTGTGAATTCCATGTAAAAGGACTCGCGGTGTTTGTACAGTGCGTGCATAACTATTAGGTACATTGATTTTCAGTTCATATTTTTTTTGCAGGCACATTTTACCAATTCATAAATATAAAGTATTTTTCACTTCAACCTTCTGTTAACTATTATATATCACTTATAAATGATTATATAGACAATTAATAGTAATTATTAAGATTGATGTATTTAGGAATTGGTCAAATGTGCCTGGAAAAAAATATGATCCAAAAATCAACATTCCTAATAATTATGCACGCATTGTAGATAGAAATAGCTCATTCTACGGTAATAAAGACATAACGCTTCATTATGTACGGTCTTTATACACCTCTGAAGACATGGTAATGTATATTACATTGCATATCTGTCAATAGTTCCTCATCCAAATTTTAAAAGCTGCTGAATTATTTACTATATTATGTGTAGAATTAACATAAAATGATATTGATGATTATGATTTTTATTATTATGGTTATTGGTATACAGTCCTAGATTTAATAAATAAGCAAGCAGAGGAAAAATATAGAAGTCGGGGGACTAAACCCTAATGCTCATGTTGAACTTTATGGTACAGTAAACTACCAATATGAAAGATCTCACTCCAAACTCACCACAGCCAGCTTTAATGCCCTCGTCCGCCCCGTCAGGACAGTCTTTATCCCCGTCACACTTCCAGCGCTGGGAAATACAAATGTTGGAGCCGGGACACTGGAACGCCTCTGGACTGCATGTTCTAGCCTCTGGATGAGTTACACAGAATGAGATTTCATTATTTAGCTCTTAAAAGACAATAACAACTGTTTAGAACAAGAATAGCTCAACAGTTGATCAATCAAATAATGAGACATACTGCATCTGCTGTCTTCATCTGTCCCATCTCCACAGTCATCAGTACCATCACATATCCACGATTTGGAGATACAGCGATGGTTGGCACATTCAAACTGATTGGGTGCACAGTGCTTATCTGAAAAGAAACAATTAACATTAACAAAATGTTATTTTCATATACAAAAACATAAGTCATATTGTAGCGCATTGAGCTCTGGTCTTCACTAACCGCAGTGTTGCTCATCTGCTCCGTTCTCACAGTCGTTCTCTTTATCACATGTCCAGCTCATAGGAATACAGCGGCCGCTCGGACAAGCAAAGAAGTTCACTGGACATTTTAGCTTTCTCTTCTCTGTGTGACAAAAATAACATTCACCATGTCTGGGTATTGCTCATTTGCTCTGCATGTTGATGTGTGATATATGCATGAATGTGTTTGTCTGACCTGGGCAGTTTCGCTCATCTGAGAAATCTCCACAGTCATTGGACCCATCACAGCGCCAGGATGGAGCATAGCAGAGTGTAGTGAACTCGCACCTCTGGAAGGTCATGCCCTTCACTCCCACCAGGTAGTAACTAGAGCAGTCGGTGGGGCCTAGAGAAGAACATATGCAGTAGTTTGCCACATGTGGATCCGAACCTGCAACTTCTTGTTACCAGCCTATAGATTTGTAGGTTACACCACCACCTACAGTAAATACTTACTGCAGTTTATCTCATCGCTGGCATCCTCACAGTCCACCACCTGGTTGCAGCGACTGGAGTTAGTGATGCAGGACCCATCTTTGCATTGAAACTCAGCAGCACCGCAAAGAGTCACTGAGACAAACAATAAACATCCAATGAGCACAACAATCAGAGTGCAGTTGAAAAGATTTATAGACACAAACATATTCCCCGCATCACTTACTGTTGCAGGGCAGCTCATCCGAACCGTCGCCGCAGTCATCTGTGCCGTCGCACCAGGAGCTGTGTTTGATACAGCGGCCATTGATGCAGCGCCGGTAGCCCTTCTTACACATACGGTTAGCTGCATATACAAAAAAACATTTGCTTAATTCTTTAAACAAAAAGAATTTAAAACAAATTATGTGATCAATATTAGAGATCTTACAGCAGTAGGACTGCTTCTCATCAGACTTGTCTTTGCAGTGTGCGAGGCTGTCGCATGTCAGGCTGTAGTCGATGCAGTCGCCGTTTCCACACTCAAATTCATCAACGCTGTTACAAGTTGTGTTCTCCGCTGCGAGAGAAAAATGTCTTCAGACTAAACTGTAATACTATCGTGTTTCCAGGAAATTAATAAACAAGTCAGTCTTTCTTACCGACGCAGGTGTTGTCTCCCAGTAGCTTGCGCTCTCCACGGCAGCTGCAGTTGACTCGTCCCTCTGTGGTGAGCAGACACAGGTCCTGACAGCCTCCGTTATTGGTGAGACATGGTGAAAATTCACCTACAGACACAAACATATACACTATTCAATTTCTAATATTTTTATATTTTAAAATAAGATGCCGACATAAAATGTAAGGTACAACCTTGTGAAAGACTACCAACTACACTCAATTATAAATTATAATTTTAAAGTATGCATAAAAAAAACTTATTTTGCTTACAAATCAAATTTTGCTTTTGTCAATAAACATCTAATAACAGATGAACACAAGTATAAAACTCACAGCTATTGGTGTCTTTGGCCACAGCGATGATGCCCATTGGCTGTTGTGGAATGTCGGCACGAAGGACTTTCATGTCTCTGCCGTATTTATCTGCTCTAAGCACAGCTCTGCGTACCCAGTCTGTCCAGAAAATATATTCACCATACACAGCTAAACCGAAAGGATGAACCGGCTCATTCTTTAAAACCACCTGAAAAAACACAAAGGTACAATTACTTCGTTTAACAGGCACTTTTATCAAAAACAACTATGAATTCAGGATATACATGCTAGTGCAAGAGCTAAAGAACAGATCAAACAACAATGGAAAAATAGACATGGAAAAACTCACAAAGCGACGACTGCCGTCATACTCGCAACGCTCAATCTTGTCTAGCGTGGCATCGGAGAAGTACAGTTTCTCAGCACGATGGTCTATAGCCAGTCCGTTGGGAGTGCGGATGTTATTGCCGATAATCACAAGAACATTGGCTCCAGAAAGAGACGCCCGCATGATACTGGGAGTCTGTTCATTCCAGTTAGTCCAGAACATTAGACTGAACACAGGAGAAAACCAATCAGAGATTCAGACACAAGCTGGCCTATTCACACAAGTGAAAGTTTATTTTGGTAGAATAATATTTTTGGTAAAACATGACATGAATCAGAAAAATATTGATAGAAAATTCATACTCTTGACACTCATCGAGAACGAAGGCTCTGGGGTGATCATCTCCAGACATAGTGACCACTGTATCTCTGTCAAAAGCTCCAGAGCGGCTCTGGTCCACAGTGTGACGTGTGATGGTGGAGGTGGTGTAGCTGGTCCAGTAAAGGGTGTCCCAGGCTCGGTGATAAGCCAAACCTTCTACTGATCCTACATCTATAGAAAAGAACAGAAAACAATTGTAAAAAAAAGTCTGTAACTCAACTGCTTACAAACAAAAACTTTACAAAAACTCTAAATCAACTATGGATAGGAATGAATATTGGTAAAATTCACTTTAATTCTCGTTTACTTGTATAGTGCTTTTCACATTTCCTATCCTATTATTTCAAACCAGCTATCAAGAAAAATGCACGTTTTTAAGTTTGAAGACAAAACCAGAGTAGTATTATTAAGACGTGATAACAGAAACCACGGCAAAATACTGTGAATATAGAGTTTACTATGTGTGTCAAATTTGACAGTTTTGTAAAAATAAAACCTTGTTCTATGGTTAACACATTGCAAAGACATTTAAGCATCAAAACATCTCTTTTTAAATGCTTTAGCCCTTGTCAGTGAACGGTTTAATCCCATAAAACATGTAAATGTTTGTTTCTGCAGTGCCTGCAGGTGTTAAGTAGCTTAGTGTCATGTGGTCATTTCATGGATGGGTGACTGTGCATACAAGACCCTTTCCCAGTAAACCTCTTTATAGCTCTTCCAAAGGATAAAAGAAAACTGCTGGAAGCGCCTTCGACACGATGTAAATGTGAGACCCTCGGCTACAACCATTAAGCGTCATTTAGTACATCAGATAACATTACTAAAAAGTCTCAATGTGTCCAGGTCTCAGTGAAACTCTCTCCTCTTCAGCATCATCACCATGCCTTCCACCAATGACTGTTTCACAATAGCAATTATTTCTCATAAAACAGACAGAGTACTCAACCATGCTGTTTACTTTTGGTAAAAACCAATAATGATCCTGCACAATGCATCACTCTTTAGGCCACTTACGTAACAGTCTCTATCCACCCCAATACAGGCAGTATTTCATGTTAGTAGGTGCCATTTTATGATATTTCCTCAGATACTGGGATGTACAAAGAGAAGGTCATTAAGCGTACAGCTAACCTGCCGATCTATATGTTGGTGAAACACTTGGAAAACAGGAAGTTCATCTACTGTACAACTTTCATCTCTCTTTACAACAGAAAGTGTGTATGAGAATAGCCTGAGGATATATGTAAGCCTTAGAGCAAGAGATCTCTCTTTGATCAAAGTTCTGGAACAGCCAAGCAGAAGAATTGGATAGCACAGGAGTAGTATTTGAATAGATTTGTTAGAGGAAAGTTGCACTTAGCTTTAGAATCGACTGTTTGTAGATTGATAGAATCGTGTTTTAAGGTTTGCTTGGTTTCACTCGATCAATACAAGCAAGCACGTATGATCAAGGATTTTGCTTGTCGGTAAGGTAAGCTTTTATAATTCCCATTTTAAAGATAAAGTAAAACATCAAAACATCTTAAAACACTAGTAAAAATTCTTTATTTTGTATTTGTCTTAATTTAATTCACAAAATTTTGAGAAATGTTTTTTGTGTCCACACAATTGAAATCAATGGGGGCCGATGTTGTTTGGTTACCAACAATCTCAAAATATCTTCTTTTGTTTTCTGTAGAAGAAAGTCATACAGATTTGTAATTACATGAACGTGAGTAAATGAAGAAATAATTTTTATTTTTGGCTGAGCTATCCTGTGGAAAGTTGAATTGTGAAATAAGTTTTATATCTTCGATACACTTATATTTATTATAAAGACCAAGAAAAGATAATATGCGTTTTAACTTTTTCAGGGAGATGCATCTCACAACACTAAAGACTATCACCCAGGTCTTCAGAGACAGCAATAATCCCTGCGCAAACGCTCCAATGTTGCCTCGCCACAAGAGGAAGTAATAAACTTTCAGAATGGCTAATTATTAGCCTGAAACAGATGGCGATCATCGAGCTCCAGCATGACTGTGTTCCACTGTGCCGTTCTCCATGACCACCACTGTCAAATGATTAGTGTACATTCAGCAGAGTAGACGAAATGAACAACAGCCATCAAGATAATCTGCCATTGCAATTACATCAGGTTTTGGCTCCTACTCTGGACGCAATAGTCATCGTGATCGGGTTGGTGGGCCACTCGCTGGTCATCTACATCCTTACCGGATACAGGAGAAATAACAGACTGCAGTCATATCAAGGGACAGATACGCTACTTTTGGCTTTGAGCATCTCGGATCTCCTGCTCCTTATCTGCCTGCCCTTCCACACCGCTGCTATAGCACTGGGCTACTGGCCCTTCAGCAGATTCATGTGCAAAGCCATCAGCTTCCTGGGCGTGGCCTGCAGCTCGGCGAGCGTGTTGACACTAGCCGCATTAGCGGTGACGCGCTACCTCATCGTGGTGCACCCCACCTGGACGTTTCGTTCAAGAATACAGCGCTGGCTGCGATTTTCTGCGATCCTAATGTGGGTGCCGGCGATCGCTTTGGCTGCGCCACAGTTTGCGTTTCGCACTGTAAGATCCACTCCAATCTACTGCTTTGCCTTTCTGTCGAACCTCAGTCAGGTGGTCTACTGCACCATTCTGTTCCTGTTTGGCTTTGCTCTGCCTCTCATTATAATCGTCATCATGTACGGCAAACTATACAGATTCCTACGGAGCACCCGGATGCGAGGTGCCGCGCCACAACTGGAACGCTACCAACGGCAGGTCACCCAGACGTCGGCTCTGTTAGTGTTGGTTTTTACCATCTGCTGGCTGCCATCATACATCCTCATGTTCTTGCTGGCTTGCGGTGTGCAAAACAGACAAGCGGACTTTGCCATCATCGCCCGCTTGCTGGCCAGCTCCTCTGTCATAGCCAATCCGGTGCTTTATGCTTTCATGTCCCACAAGTTCAGGCAAAAACTGTTGGTACTGGGACGAATGCGTTGTGGAGGCTGTAAGTGTGTGCTAGGAAGAACAATAGTTCAGCCCTTCAACCCGATGGAGCAGGACACCTCTCCCTAACCCTGCCAATAAAAATAAGTACCGGAGAGACCAGCAGAGGCCTCAATATATTTCTGCTATAAAAACTAAATCAATAATGGGACTAATGATGTACTAAGATAAAATGTGGTTTAAACCGCATTGATTTGTTCTGCCATAAATAAAGAGAACATTTTGAAAAATGTTGGCAACCAAACAACGGCAGTACCCATTGACTTGCATCGGTTTTGTGTCCATACAATAGAAGTGAATGGGTGCCGCCATTGTCCAGTTACCAACATTCATCAAAATATCTTATTTTCTGTTGTGCAAAGAAAGTCATACAGGTTTGAAATGACAAAAGGGTAAATAAATAATGACAGAATTTTCATTTTTGGGTGAAAATCTCTTTAGCATTAAGAACCTCCACATTATCGCACACTTACTCTCTACTATAGTCTTGCGGTAGGAGCCGTCATCGCTGATCTGCTGGATGTTACCAAAGTGGATGTCGCTGTAGAAGATGCGGTTGGCTCCCTTCCCTCCGCCACCCCTGTAGTCAAATGTGAGAGCAATCACGTTCTTCATGTGCTCTGGGTCTTCAAACGGTTTTATGGGGGCATTGAGGTTGGTTTCATCCGACAGGTGAATGCTTTTTAGTATTGTCCGCTCTGAGTACAGCAGGTAGCCATCGTAGTCTCTGCAGCTACGCCCGTTCTCCGCCAGCATGCCGTGAGCACAGGCGCAGGTACGGTTGCCGTTACCGCGGTACAGACACAGCTGTTCGCATCCACCATTGTTGATTTTGCAGACGTTGGTACCTACGAAACAAAGTGTGATATAAATTCTCCCAGGGAGCACATATACTAGAGATGCACTGATACTAAATTTCTCCACAGATATTGCTATACGATTATTCAGAGTGATCTGCTGATTCCAATTCTGAAGATTAAATTCATATTTCTTAACTTGGTGAATGTTATTAATTCAAATAACAACGATTAATATCGAACATCAGACTATACGTTCTATACACAGAGCACAAATGCATTGCATTTTCAAGTCCTCTTTTGATTGACAGGATCATAGGTTGTTTTTAAACTATCGGCGCATCTCTAACATATACTGATAAAAAACATATAGCTTCAATGTAAAGTGAATAGTTTCGGATAAAAACGTCTGCATGAATGTAAATTAAATATAATGCATAAAACAGTGGGCCTGGTTGTAAGCCACACTACCTAACATCTGATATGTGATGCATTACTGAGCTCATTTCTATATTTATCATCTCTATTTTGTTGTTTTATGCACTATAAAATGATGTTTGTTTAATAAAGTACAAACCTTGCTGCCTGGCACGATTGAAGACTTTAATATCTTTGAGCTGCACGCCAATGCCTGTTCTCAGATAAACCATATCTGTGGCATTGTCCTTGTTTCCTCTTTTGATGGAGCCGTTGGCATGTGTCCTGTCAGAAACAAGGAACAAACAGCTCATTCATCTATAACAAAAGAGCAAGCTAGAGCTCTAGAGTTAAAAATAAAAACCCCTGAGAAGATAAAAGAACTAAAAAAAAAACATGCGTTGACTAAAAAAGATACTAAATGAAAGTAAAGAAATATTGCATTTGCACCTATCGCTCCAGTAGATGTAGTCTTCAAACACAGACACAGCAAACATGTCCATGTTATTGCTCGACAGCACCAGCTCGCGGTTTTCTCCGGTCTCCAGATTAATCCGCTCGATTTTGTCCGTGCGAGCGTCGCACCAATATAGCAGGCCCCCCTGCGCATCAGACAACACGATTTAGCACTCATCACATGTTCTGTTGGCCAGCTATCTGATGGGATGTTTTTTAATGCATCTTATGAAACTGGATTTTGGTAGCAGAACTGTTATGTACTAACCTGGTAGTCGACGGAGATTCCATTGGGCCAACTGATACTGACATTGACGAGAACTAATCTTTCTGAGCCGTCAAGTCGAGACCTTTCGATCCGCGGATACTGACCCCACTCAGTCCAGAACAGATACCTGTGTACACACACAATACATTTAGTCAAGAGTGTGGCTGTGCGAGACTTCATGCAATGTCTCTTTACTTGTGTACAGTAGTTCTCACCCTTTCTCTGGATGCACAGTAATAGCACGTGGTTTGTCCAGACCCTGAGAGACAACCACATAGCGGAAAGAGCCATTGAGCCTCGCCACCTCAATCACATCAAAGCCCTGATCAGTCCAGTAGATGTTTCCTTTTTACACAAAACACAACAGCATTTTTACAAATGTGAAACGACTATAACAGGATTGTGCGGTAAACTGTTATGTTGCGTGTCAGCGCACCTGCGATCCAGTCGACAGTGATGCCCTCCACACGTCCGATTCCATTGGTCACTATATCCTCTCTCCACGTCTGGTCTCTCTTGGCTCGGCTGATGGTGCTTAAGCCCATGTCAACCCAATAGATGGTGTCGTTCTCTACAGGGCAGACGTTACATAAATTTTTATCACTGTTTAAAAATAAATCTTGTCGTGTACACCTTGTTCAAACATATGAGCAGTATCACTGATGATAATCTGCAGTGCAACTCACCCGCATGGAAGTCAATGCCCACAGCTAGAGATGTGCCTGACACTGGTACCAGGGCATCAGATTTATCGGATGGATCCAGGGGAATGCCACGAATGCCCTCGTGCACAGAGTAGAGCAAAAAGGAACCCATGCCTTCATATAAAAGCGCAACAGACACAATGTTCAATCTGTGGTCATATGATCGCAAGTGTTATGCATTGAGAATGTATTAGTATTTGTGAGATCTTGCCTTCACAGGACTGTTGGCCACTCTTCAGGCTGTATCCGGCCGTGCACATGCAGGCTCTTGTAGTTGGTGAAGTTGGCAGGCAGAGCTGAGAGCAGTCGCCATTGTTCTTACTGCAGAGGTTTGTACCTAGATATCACAAACACAATAGTTTTAACCGATAGCATCAAACTAGAGCTACACAATATATTGAAATAATGCAAATATCAGCCAATGTAAGAAAGACTGGGATATGAATGTTTGCCTGCAATGTGTTGTGTAGATAACCCACTATAAGCAAAATAGTGTTGCTTACATAATTTTCAGTTTAAAACGAAGAGTTTATTTGCATGAACAGATAATTCAGTTTTTTTAATCAAATCGTTTTTTATTATATTATGTTTTTATAATTACTTAAAAAAAAACAAAAAACTGCAGTTTGATGATATAACTTGGAATGCACAAAAAAAGAAATAAACACATTTTTTTCTTTTGCAAATTAACTCTTTAAATATATTAACATTTTAATTTCATAAATCTTTATCATTATCACATCACATATATCGCATTTTTCGTCACTAGCATGCAGTCGTACATCAAACACGACAATGTTTCATAGTATCTACACCAAGTTATAGTTTGCGTTATTAAATTGCAAATCTAGATTTGCATTACATTAATACATCTAGATGTACAGTAATTGCAAAACAGCAAAATAAAAATAAACAACAATAAAAAAACATCCAATAAACCTGCAAGAGATGAACAGTGTAAAAAAGGGGGCATAAATATAGACCAATCACCATTCAGTATGCAAACAGATATAAAAGGTTCAAATTTATAAGATGCATTTCCAAACTGCAAAATGTTAACAGACCCAAAACATTGACCCAGCAGACCTAAAGTTACCTCACAAACACTTTTAAGAGTCAATATAAATCTAAAATGAACAAATGTGAACAACCTACCTAGTCGATGCACCGTCTCATTGTAGATCTTCATATGCATCATGGGTGAGGTGTTATTTCGAAGGACCTTCCAATTCTTTCCGTCGCTCTTGTCACATGTGCCGATCTGATCCGTGCCCTGATCTGCCCACCACAGTTTATCACCTGCACATAAAAAATCCAGGACGTCACACAAGCTGTTTAATAACACAAAGTATTCTGTGAACCCCCTGTATTTATGGTTCTGAATCTGCACGTATGATGCTGATGCTTCCTCACCCATGATGGCAAGTGCTGTAGCTTTGGTGAGCTTCACACCCTCAATGATCTCCAAGCCAGAACCGTCCAGCTTACAGCGATTGATGGTGCTGTTTACAGAGTTGATCCAGTATAGCTGCTCCATGTCATAGTCAATAGACAGACCTGCAACAGGAAGAAGTAAACAAAGCAAAAGATCACATCCCGCAGCGATGTAGTGACTTGTCTTGCTTTGGCGAAATGAAAGTTATACATCAAGCATTCAGACAGGTCGCTCACCCACTGGGCCTTTCTGATTGGAGTAAAGCAACGTGCGGTTGGTGCCATCCATGTTGGCCATGCTGATGTTGTCTCCATCGATCCAGTACAGCTTTCTGTAAAAAACAACACTTCAAAGCTCAGCAGCAATGGAGGCTATGCAATATAGAAGATAAATCTTCAGTGAGAACAAGTCTTGGCATAAACTAGATATGAATCTGTAAATGATTTACAAAGAGTGCAGTGTCCTTAATGGCTTGTTGGGGTTTTGGTATTTGACAGGAAAAAATGACACTAGTTTGTTTAAAAGTAAATGCCAGGAAGGTTTCTGCCGTACTTCAATCAATTGAACTTTACTTTTACGTGAACAAACTCTGTCATCTACTGCCAGTGAAAGAGAAGTAAACAGCAATTTATCAAACAATGCCACAGAGGAAAAGAAACAAGTCGAGTCACGTATATTGTGGGCATGCCCATGTGCATAGTTTTTATTAGAAACCGGTGCGTCTACAAAGAAATCTCGAATGTGACCCATGGAACAAGCAAACAAGATGAATGTCCAAATTGGAATTTGTGTGTGTGTGTGTGTGTGTTCGACTAACCCCAGAATAGGATGTAGAACCAAAGAGTGAGGCTTGTCCAATCCGTGGATAACTGCATTTTTGAAGGATCCATCCAGTCGTGCAACATTGATCTGCTTCTTATTGGCATCATAGCTGGTCCAGAAGAGATTTCTGGAGACCCAGTCTATAGCTAGACCCTGAGCATTAGGGAGGTCTAGAAAAGAATCAGAATTTAACAATAATTCAAGATTTAATACTATTCATACAGTCTGATAAACATTTTTTAGACGTTTCATTGGACGCACACGCCTAGCCTGAAGTTAACTTCCGGTTTGTGTTTGTTGATCGGTCTGGCTATTGGCTAATAATAAAACTATTTATATTGTATTTAATTTCTATTAATATTTTATTGTATAAAAATATATTACATAAACAGTTTGTTGAGTGGATCGTGTAACTTTGTCTCATTTAAGTTACGGTTCTTCTACTGGTAACCCAAAATAATACTGGTTAGACATACTTTTAACTTGCCAGCTAATGTAATTTACTTGTTATTTCTTTTTCTTGTTATCAGAAAAATCTGTAGGGACTCTATTCTTTGTGGATGTGTACCGGAAGTTAAGTTTGGTCCACAAAAGCATGCATGAGCAGTAACGTTTATGTTGTTGCTTTGATTGGTACAATCAAGTGCATTTATTTTCAAGAAAGACAAATTTCAAGCTTTTTATAAAAACATGATGAAACAATAGATGTATGAACACATGCTGGTTAGCATGTTTTTAATTTTAGCCAATTTTTACACTTGCAATATGAAGTTAGTTTCTACAATCAAGTCTCTTTTGAAAGCCATTAAGTATTCAAAAACTGTCTACTTAAAAATCAATCTATAAATGATCAATAAAGATTTTGGTTATCTCACCAGCAGACACAACAGTCTCTACTCCAGTTCCATTGATAAAGGCTCGCTTAATGGTCTGTGTACGAACATCTGACCAGTAGATACGGTGCTCGAGAGCATCATAATCCACCACCGTCACATTGTCGATGTCGGGCACAGTGAAAGAGATGATGTAGTTGTAATAAGGGTTGTCAATGTCCACTCCTCTGATTTCAATCTGACGAGCATAGAGTAAAAACTGACGGAACTCTGGAAAAGAAAAACAACAGAAATGCAGAAGAGACGATCTTAACATAATAGCATTATTATAAAAACAAGTACATCACAATAAAATGTGCAAGGCTTCCCACTAATGACCTGAATTTCCATAATATTTGGACACTGGTTATACCATGGCATTCTATAAAGATCCTGAAAATACTACACCATGTTCTCAGACCACAACTAAACCCAAAAACAAACTTGCATGCATGTAGCACACCAAGTGGCGCCCATTGTCTTTTCTGAAAGCATCTTCTGATCTGTATCCTCTCAAGCAGCAGACGCAGAATGACTCCCAGACCCTGCGTGTGGCGCTGCCCAATGCCCGAGTTCATCTATCACTAAACCCACAGCATCTCTATTCCAATCACTCCACAGAGCCAGAATGGAGAACACACAGCAGAATACTAACAACTGAACGTTGCTTCAAGGCAGCAGGGTGCAGTGTTGTTTACGTGAGTGTTAAACAAGATCGGATTCTATATCTTAAATCTTAAATGAAAACTCAGTTTTACTGTTTGCGTTTATATTAGAGGATAAGAATAGTGGTGAGCAAATAAAGCATCTAACCGAACAAAAGGGCTGAGAGTGAGCGGTGCCTACCGTAGCAGGTGTGCTTGTCTTCCTTGAGCTTCATGAGATGCGGGCAGGCACATGAGAAGGTTTGGTTGTAGTTGATGAGGCACAGATGAGAACATGGGCCCTTTCCGTCATTAGCCGCACATGGGTTTGGTGCTGTGAAGGAAGGTCAAAATATTTACAGATTCTAATGCAATAGAAACCAAGTTTGATCTGTGTTCATTTAAACATAAAGTCTTCTAACCCTGAGGTTGTCTAGATGGATGAAACACTTGAAGATCAAAAGGCTGTGTGTTCGTTCTCTGCACCACTGTGACATTGTGTCCCGTCCATTTGTTGGCTTTAGCCAAAGTGTTGGTTCTCCAGTCCGTCCAGTAGACCTCCCCTCCATACATAGTGACAGCGAATGGGTGCGATAGGTATTCGTGACCCCGCAGCACTTCGATCAGACCAGAGCCATCGTAAGCGGCAGAGTAGATGGCATCAGATCTGAATATTAACATTTGGAGAAGATTAAAGAGATCAGCATCACCGTACATGAGCACCACAGATACATTTCTCTTTTACTGGTGTGCGTGTATACCTAGCATCAATCCACAGGATTCTGCGTTCCAGATAGTCCACAGTAAGACCATTGGGCCATCCACCATTCCCCGTCTCTCTGTGAATGGTGCGACGGCCCTCCCCACTCATGGAGGCGGCCTCTATCCTGGGGGAGCTCGCGTCCCAGTCAGTCCAGAACAGAATGCTGAAAAATTTAAGATGCATATTTGTTATGGTCAACATCTTATGCACTCCTCAGAGGACTGAAAAATAAAAACACATCAAACTATGTTTTACCCATCTCTTGGGTCAAGAGCAATGGCACGTGGATGCTCCACCTCTCCAGCCAGCAGTGTGGTACGCATGGTTCCATCCAGCTTGGCTACTTCTATCTGATCCAGGTTACTTTCCACCCAGTAGATGTTTCCTGCGATCCAGTCCACAGCGAGGCCCTCGGGAGTCGCCAAACCATACTGAATCACCACCTCAAAACTGGTAAGGGCTGAAATAAGAGGAGAGAGTTGCAGGAATCATTCGTATAGGAGATGAGTTCTATAATATACCATACAATGGGCTCCAAATGTCAACAATTAAAATCCAGACAGAAGATCAAATTTAAACCTATAAAAACAGATAATTTAAAACAAAGAAATGTTTCAACTCTATATCAATTTGTCAATATTCTGCACTTTTTAAGTGATAGTACATTTAGGATCATTAGATGCTAACTTAAAAAAGCTAATAAAATCATTTCATTAGTGGTTCTAGACTTTTGGACCCCAGTGGATATTGATTCCCATCTAACAGCCAATGCCACAATAAATAACCCTCTACTCTGAGCTCCGAACATGTGCACCATTTCAGTTCTCTGATCTCTGAGAGAGACCCTAAGAGAGAAGCAGAAATTAAAGAGACAGCATGGCCTCTCCAATCCGGTTGAAAATATTTTGTGACTTTGTTTCAGTGTTGGCAGCCTTACTGCTCATATTTTTTCTCTGTCAAGAGGCAGCAGCAGGGATCTGAAACTTTGTACTCTATTGTATGTTTAGAAAAAACAGTTTGAAACAAGAGAAATATATAAAGTGTGTGTGTGTGGGGTTTGGTTTTTATATGCCGGTGGGGATGTAAACCTAAATACACACCAACTCGTGGGGACCTCACAAAAGCTTATAAATTGTACATAAAGATCATTTTTGAAAATCTAAAAATGCAAAATGTTGTCTATGCTCTTTAGGTTTAGGTGTAGGGTTAGGAAATAGAATATACAGTTTGTACGGTATAAAAGTCATTACGCCTATGGACTGTCCCCACGGAGATGATAAACCAGACGTGGGTGTGTGTGTGTGTGTGTAACATGGTGTTTGTGATGTTTCACTTTTACTTTGCCTGTAGTCACGCAAAGCAGTGAGACAAATGAATGAAGACAGAGGCTTTCAAATTCCTCCAAATCGCACACACTCACACAGACATGCACGTTGTGTACAAATGCAGTCATGCTGTGGCTTTGTGGATTCAACATGGTTGTGATGTTTTGGTCTAACTTGGTATGCTGAAGAACAAAAAAACAATGTGGGAAAACACAGCGGGACGTCTTGGATCTCATTAAAACCAAAAAGTTATTGAAGTCGCCAATTTCCAAATAACAAGATTAACTTTACTAATAAAAGTTGTCAAATTAAAAACAAACCCTCGACTGGCATTTGTTACAAAGGATTATTCTGGGTTGACATTTAAAGTTTATTGACAATATTTGTAGCATGTGAACAATTATCACAGAAAATCATTTTTATTTTGTCATTTAAAATCTCCTGGACAAGATTACTGCAACACAATAAATGTTATAAATATACTATAAAAACTATCACACTGTTTAAAATGGTACTAATATTTAGCAATATTTGTACCAAAAATGTTTACCAATTAGTCTGTGCATGTCATATAATTACCATGTAATCCCAATAAATGTTACATGATATCCACATGAGGATAAAATGTGATGTTACTTGTCTGTAAGTCCTTAAGAAGCATTTTAGGAATTTATTCACCTCCGTTTTCAGACAGCTTTCCTCGATAGATCTTGTCCTCCACCACATCAGTCCAGTAGAGGGCGCTCTGGTTGAGATGGAAATCTAGAGCGATGGTGTTCCTCAGACCCGGCACCAGCACGCTAAACTCTCCCTTGTACAAATCAATGCGTCGGATCTCGTGTCGGTTAGAGAAGATGATGAAGGGCTTAAATGGATCTAAAGAACATGGACATTGCATATTAAGAAACCACACAACTAACTACATTTTTAAAGTTCTGTTAAAGCTGATCTGTTCTGTGCTTTTAGTATGGTGTGATCTGCAACATCATCATCATTATGCATTTAAAGGGCACTGTCCTCAAAGAACACAAGAAACATTACTAGTAGGTATATTCTCTCTACTCCTCACCAGTGCTTTTGCAGCTCTCGCCGTCCGGCCCCAGCGCCCATCCCTCGTAGCATGCACACTTTACAGTAGCCTTCTCCTGCATGCAGCGCTGGCTGCACTTCAGATGCTTGGCGCAGAAGCTCTGAATCTGGCAGGTCTTGTTGTCGGTACCCAGCTCCATGCCAGCCGGGCAGGAGCACAGGACGCCCTCACCAGGAGCGATGGTGCAGTTGTGGCTGCAGCCTCCATTATCAACCGAGCAAAGATCTAGAAAAAGGTGGAAAAGAAAGATGGATCGGAAAAAGAATGAGTAACTCTGAATAAACAAAGAGTTGCTTATTAATTTTTCATTCAAGCCTGATATATATCATATGCTAATGAGAAACACAAGTAAAGTATCTGTGTGAAATGTGAATGATTTAAAGGCCCAGTTCACCCAAAACGACAAATTCTTTCATTGTTTACTCACAACCTATTGACTCATCCTCATGTTATTGCAAACCTGTTACCTGTTTTTGCCGAACACATAAAAAGATATTTTGAAGAAAGTTGTAAGCAAACAACACTGGCCCTCAATGACTTCCATTGTATGGACACAAAACCACTGAGACATTTCTCAAAATATCTTCTTTTGTGTTCCAGATACATATACAGGTTTGGAACAACATTAAGGTGACTCAATGGGCGAACTATCCCGTGAGCATATTTGTGTTTGTGCATGTGAATTACTGCAGAGTCTCTCATCTGATCCATCTGGGCAGTCGTCCTTGCCGTCGCACAGTTTCTCGGCAGGTAGACAGATGGAGTCATTGCTGGCACAGACGTGGTGGGAGAGCTTGCACACGAGCGCTTCGCAGTTCTCTTCATCAGAATTATCTTCACAATCGCTGTCCCCGTCGCACACCCAGGCCTTACTGATACAGCGTGCTAAAACCACACAGAGAAACCATTTGATGCATATTCAATGCCAAAGACAGACCCTGTGCCTTGATGTGTTATGACATCAACTAATATGTTGTGACTGAGACATTTTGACTTCCTGTATCCTGGGGGGGTGTCAATTTATGCATAACATCATGTGACAAGACACCTCGGCAAACTTGATTAATTCAGATGTCAAAAGCAGTTACAACATCAAAAGAGAAAGAAATGATGAGTCTGATATAATAATAAATGTGTGAAGTACAGACCCGAGTCCTTGCAGGCGAACTTGACGGCAGGGTCGCACATATGAGTGACACCTTCGCAGTTCTTCTCGTCGCTGAGGTCCATGCAGTCCGAGTCTCCGTCGCAGCGCCAACGCATGGGAACGCACATCCCATCTACTCCGCACTGGAACTCATCCGTATGGCAGCCGCCCGGAGGCCGCGTGGCTACAAATAAAGGAAATGGAAACTTATTACAAAGCTGCGAAGCCACACATACAAAAGCCCGGACACAGATCCTATTATTTCACGGCAATGAGAGCCAGGCTTTCTGACGTCAAGAATCAGCTCTGTGACTATTGTGAAGCACAACCACACTGGATTCCCATCCAAAGCAAACTTTCTCATGAACGCCAGCCCAGGGCTGGCACTGTGACGGGCATCATTAGGAATCAAACATAAAGGCTCAAAGTCCCGCATGGCAAAGGTTACGGTCTGGCAGAGACTGGCAAAGAAGTAATGGAGAAAAACAGACCCTGCCCGTGAACAGAGAGAAGTGTGTCTCAGCTCGGGAATCTTCCCGGATGGTCTGACCCTAATGACATCAGACTGCCAAAGCAGTATGAGTTCACTCACACACACAGCACTCCAAACTAAAGTTGTAATGGTTCTAAAATGTCAGTAGTCAATATTAATACCAGTGAAATAGTTAGATTCTCAAGCACCCACTTGTCATTTCAAACCTGTATGACTTTCTTTTTTTGTAGAACACAAAAGAAGATATTTTGAAGAATGTTGGGAAATGAACAATGGCGGAACACATTCACTTCGATTGTACAGACACAAAACCAATGCAAGTTAATGTGTACCACCGTTGTTCATTTACCAACATTCTTCAAAATATCTTCTTTTGTGTTCTGCAGAAGACAGTCATACAGGTTTGAAATGACAAGAGGGGGAGTAAATGATGACAGTGTGACAAACCCTTTCTCGATCACACAATGTAACATTTCTGTCTGACCCTACAGTCCAACATCCGTCCACACACCCAAACAGTCTGCCAAGCTCCCAAAAGGCCCGGCGCTCTCATTAGGCCTCTGGCTTGGTTCTGCAGCATTGATTTTTTGAGTCTATTAAGCATCAGCATGCCATAGGGATTAGAGAGGCAAAGCAAAGAGCCTAGACCCAAAACAAACATAACGTAACCCTCTCTCCTGTTCCACCCAGCCTGGCCAACCACTGGCCAACTGGCCATGAGAAAGAAGGCACATGGACATGACATGTGGAGAGAGAGCGATAAATGCAAAAATGCACGCGTGTGCGGATGCTCCTGTGGTCCGTGCGTCAAGCATCCCGGCACATCTGTAGTTGTGAAATCCCTCCAGACAGCAGATCTCAGAACAGTCATTAACACAGATCTCCACAATGACGCTCGGTGCCTGTTCTGCTCTCAGACATTCTTCAAGCATTTGTGGTTAATATACTTTACCGCAGGCCTCAGAAAAGAGAGGATAACAGTTTGTGAAATCTCTATTTACAGCTGCTAATAGGGAGGTCAGATGCGTCACTCGCTGCGGTTTTGACCAAAATCTGAAAGCCAACCGTATTAAAGTGTGAAAGTTTGCTCATTCCTGAGAGTAAAAAAAACTGTTTCTGTGTGGTTGGATTGAATCAGCTTGTTAGCAGACAATGTTTCTGATCTGAAACTAGAACCTGCAACATAGTTACATCTATGTCTCACATCATACCCACTAATGCACATTATACAGAAAACTGACAAGCACTTTGAAAGATCGATGATCCAGAGTGTAGATTGTAGAATCAGAATATGTTACTTCAGGGTATGGAGTCAGTTCAGAAAGCTTCTTGTCTTATTGGGCGGTTTTCAACTATAATATCTGCAAAAACTCACCCTGATTGGTGCAATTAGCATGAGTCTCATCGCTTGTAATCTCCACAGTCATTGTCTCCGTCACAGGTCCAGTACTCGGGAATACAGCGACCACTGTTGCATTTAAACTGCACACTGGAGCACGAGTGACTGCAGCCGGCCTCGTCGCTGTTGTCCCCACAGTCATTATCTGAGGACACACAGACATAGCGGAGGTGTTTGGACGGCAGTGCAAAAATAAAGCAGTGCAATGAATAAAATCAATGGACGGATATGGAAACTTACCATTGTCACAACGCCAGTTTACATTGATGCAGCGCCCATTGGCACAGGTGAACTGAGTGAGGGGGAAGCAGGTGGGATATGCTGGAGACAAAAGATAGAAGAACAAGTAAGAAAAATGGAATTCTTGCATCCAAGCCTGTATGACAAAAGAAGAAAATTTTGAGAAGTGTCTCAGTAGTTTTGTGTCCATTCAATGGAAGCCAATGACGGCCAATGTTGTTTGGGTACCAACGTTCTTCAAAATATCTTCTTTTGTGTTCCACAGAAGAAACTCATACAGGTTTGGAATGAACATAAGGATTTCCATTTTGGGTCAACTATTCCTGTAATCTATATTTAAAGAATAGAAAATGTAAAGCCATGATGTATGTAAATACCACAAGATGCTGGTTCATCAGAGCGGTCACCGCAGTCATCATCCAGGTCACACGTCCAGGAGACAGGGATACAGCGGCCACTGGCACATGGATACTGATTAGGAGGACATGTGCGTGCTGGGAAGAGACAATGAATTATAAATAAACAATCTTTACATTGATTGAATTTTAACACAATTTTAGCAACACATTTTTTTGTGTGTGGCAAAAAAAAAAAAAAATTATACATTTATGCAAGATGAATATAAAATTTTGATTTGCAAAGAACAATAAATAAACAAAAATGTATTTGCTGCATACTAAATTTAATAAAAATTTTCACTGTATATCAGATCTCGCAATACCTGAGCAGGTGCTGTTAGACTCATCTTCATCATTGCCACAGTCATTCTCCATCACACAGCCAGCGCAGGGGGATACAGCGGTTATTCTGGCATTTAAAGCGGTCCGCAGGACAGGTGTGCTGGTCTGCAACAGAACAAATACAAGCTTGCACTTTCAATCCCTGGAGACAAATTCTACCAGCTACTTTAAAATACTGCAGTATGACCTGTCCTGCAACCATTACGTGATATCAAACTGACGTTTTGAAAAAATAAATATTGAGACTAACTGCACAGCTCAGGAGCCTCATCGCTGTTATCCAGACAATCGTCATCCCCATCACACTTCCAGCGCTCCTGAATACAGCGATTATTCTTACAGGCAAATTCTCCAGGCTGGCACTGAGAAGGAGGTACGTAGATAGGGTTCACTGGAAAAAGAAAAAAACATATTATTAAACCCAAAATCTCTTATTTTGACAAACCAACTTCAAGAGTATTGAAAATAATAAAATAAAATAACATTTATTTTAAATGGCCCAAAAAAATAGAACCTACCTTTGCACGTCTTGTTATCAGCATCTAGTATCTGGTCGTCTGCGCAGGCGCAGGATCGCCCGGTGGGCGTAAGCAGACACAGACTGCTGCAGCCACCGTTATTGGCACGGCACACATTGGAGCCCGTAACTACACAAAACAAAACATCCTTAGCAGATCCTCATAAAACACAAAATAAAATCCCTCAATCTTGATCTCATTTACTTCGTTAGCACTCAGATTCTATGCCGGGACAAGCACATAAAACAAAATAATCACATTAAAGCGTTTGCGTGCAATAGTTCAGACATTTCACAGAATTGCTCAAAGGATTTAGTACTTTGCTGTTGTTGTGCATCGTAGGTGCGAATCTCATAGATTGGTGGTCGTCATTGCGTAGCAGTGTGACTTTCTTGGTGATCTGGTCCAGCTTGTAGATACCACCACCACGGTATTCATTCCAGAACAGGAAGTTTTTATAGTGGCACAGGCCAAAGGGATGGTTCAGCTCCTGTCCCTGATAAACCAGCTGAACAAACAGAAAATAATGTAAGTCATATGGTTTTGAGAAGCACTGATACTAAAATATTTATCAGTACAGATAAGTCAATAATTATCTATACAACAACCTATACTATTTCGTCTATATTATATTATCAAATACTACAGATCATATTTTTGTACTGATAATCTCACTATAACGTCTTGTGCATTTACAATGTAGGCACCTCAACACTATAATGCAAAAAGTATACTGTTCCTTACCGTGGACTGTGTTTTGTTGGTGGTGTTGAGAAGCACCATGTCGATCCGGTCATAATACGCATCCACCCAGTACAAGACGCCCTGTTGGATATCCAGACTCAGTCCGTTGGGCCAGAGCACAGTTTTAGAAGTGTACAGGATTCTAGCATTTGATCCATCCATCCAGGCCTTCTTTATACTGCCACGATTGGGCTCTTTAGGCTCCTCCTCCCAGTCACTCCAGTACATCATTCTGTAGGAAATTTGAACAAACATAAAAACAGTTAAGGACAGTACACAGGTTTCAGTGATGACCTGATTATTTTGATAATTTAAATTTTGTAGATGAACAAACTATTTATAGATGATAATCATTTACCCATGAACAGGGTCCACTACTATGGCTCTAGGATGGGTCATGTTGCCATCAATAAGGGTCTTGCGGGTTTGAGAGGCTTTTTCCAGTTTGGCCACACTGATGGTCTTTTTGGGTCCATCATCAGTCCAATACAAGTTCTGTCCCATCCAATCCACAGCGATACCTTCTACTGTGTGAATACCTGTAAACACAAATGGGTTAAAAAAGTGCGCAACACTGGATAGGGTGGAGAAGAGAGATATGGAAAAACTTCTTTTATAAAGTAATGCAATAGGCTTCTCTAAATGGTTCTTTACCAAATATCAGCTGCAGGACCATATGGTTATTGTTCTGCACTTACCATCCTTCACTATAATGTCCCTCTCAGAACCATCAATCTTCTGCCGGCCGATGATGTAACTGGTGGCATCAGCAAAATAAATAAATTCGGTCTCAGCATGGAAGTCCAGTGCTCTTGGATTGTTTAGGTTTTCAATGGGAATGATGTGCTCATCATACACCCTGGCGTGCATGTCCATGCCGCGAATGACGCCCGGTCGACGACCCTTTCCGTACACCAGAAAGAGCTCATGCTCGGGTTCTGTAGTGAAAATAAATACATCAAAGTCAAAGTCAATGTCAGCTTTATTGTCCATTCTGCCACAAGTACAGTACATACAAATGGAGGATTGAAATTGCGTTACTCTCAGACCCCAGGTGCTTACAGATAACATAGAATAAACATATATCAAAAAATATATCAAAATACAGATAATACAGTTCTATATATACACAATACAACTTTAGCAGGGAAATATAACGAGATAAATGTGCAAACCAGTGAAATATAGCAACTTAATATATTTACTAATAGTAAACGCAACAGAATGTCTGTAATGGGGAACACTGAACTGATTTGGGCAGGATTTCACTTACTCTTGCAAGACTTTCCATCACTGCCCAGACTGAAGCCAGACCGGCAGCGACAGGATCGGCTCTTGTGACTGTTACTCAGCAGGCAGATATCAGAGCACCCGCCCGGTTTTCCAAATGGATCCGGAGCACACGCGTGACTGCGAACTTTGAGAAGAGAGGAACCAATAGCAAATGAGTCCTACAAGTTCCTGAGTGCATTAGAAGAAATGTTTTGTTTTTCTTACTCTGGCAGATACAGCAGTCACATACCTGCAGGCTGGCGTCTCTGGTGGTACACATGAAGAGCTCCGCCCTTGTCTACACGTGTCACCACTTGGAAGTCAGAGCTGTTGAAACGGTTGACTCTGATCACACTGGTCTTAGGCTGCATGTTGGCATTGTCAGAGTTGGTTGCGTACAGATAATTCTCAAACACTGTAAGACCATAGAGATGCTCTATCTGTCAATAAAAGAGAGAAAAGACAGATATAAAAACACTGTGATTTAAACGTGGGAGAGACAGTGTACATTACATTACCCATCTGCACTACATTTAAACATTTAGGGTCACTTACTGACTGTTTGTATTGTTTTAAACACATTACAATATGGGAATTACGCTGTGATAAATTTGATATATAAATTACCAAAAATAAATCAAAACTTGTTATATTTTATCATCTTCAATGTAGTCAATCTTTGCCTAGAATTTTATCATACAACTTTGAGGAAATAAAGTTGAAATTGAACTCTAGTCCTAAATTTAGATATACTGTATAATGTTTTATGACAAAAAGTGATTCAAAAGCATGTTGCACAATGTTGGTTTGCATTGCTGGGAAAAAGGTTACAAGCTTATGTTGATCTTATTTTTGTCATCTTGAGCATGATGACGTTATTGAGTGACATCCAGACAGAGAGAGAGAATGAGAGTGTGTGTGAGCAAGAGTGATTCACGAGTTTAAACAAATCAGAACATGTGTTTGTCAAACATTCATGAAACTTCACTCATACCAGTAACCCTTGAATGATGGTCTGCCTGTTCTTGCCCTCGTAATCCACAACCTCGATGTAATCTAGATAAGCATCAGCCCAATAAACCAGCCTGCTGACCAGATCCAGCGTGATGCCATGAGGGAAGACGATTTTACTGTCTACCAGCTTTGTGCGGTTCTGCCCATCCATGTCACAGCGTTCCACCTTCGGGATCTGCCCGTAGTCTGTGAAGAACATTTTCCTGGACAAAGAGAGGATGGCAACAAAATACAAAATACAAAATATTTTTACCAGGCTTTAAGAAATTAACTTGTACATTATTGTATAATCCCATAATTATACAATTATCTTTTATACCAACTTCTGTTAGATTGTATAACCAGTGCTGTATAAGACGATAGACTGCATTACAGTAGATGCTGTCTGTATTATAAAGAATTCATTGTGCAATTAATACTCAAATCTGGTTAAACGTTTTTTATGTATGGTTTTTGTTTCATATTTATTTGTTTATTTATCTGTCTGATATGTGCTGATATGACATTTAAATTTCCCTTTGGGGATCGATAAAGTAATCCAATCCAATCTGTTTTTTTATAGTAAAATCTATTTTGTTATGGAGAATTGCGGTTAAGGAAGTGAGAACGCCGATTATGTCATGATTGAAAAATTAAAAGAAGCCTACAGGAACTGATTCTTCTGGTGCAAAACCATGAGTGCAGTGTCAACAAATATAAACTCTATCCGTCTGCAAACATCTGAAGGTGGCAAGATTTATACTGTGAGCAATGCTCCACCTCACAGTCTACAGACGGTTTTGGGAGAAAGGGGCTAAAAAGAAGTGCATGACGTCTCACCCCATTGCAGGGTCCAATGCGATTCCTTTTGGGTTATAAAGTTCCAGGTCCAGCAAGATGACACAGGTGGAACCATCTTTACTGCACACAAATATACGGTCGTCCACATCATCCACGAAGTAGAAGTTCCCTGTCAGCCAGTCGATGGCCATCTGCTCCACATCTGAACGTGTGAAGGGTAGTGAAGACAGACAGACAGACAAAAAAGAGAGTGGGGGAAAAAGAGAGAGTGCTTTAGATTATGCTTTATTTTTAGTCGTAGTCTTAACTGCAGCTTCTGTCTGACTCAGCAGAAAGATGCTGCACCGTGAAACTTGGGCTAGAAAAGAGAAAAGTTTCAAAGAAAGCTACTAAAAGAGCTACGAAATAAGGTGTTCTGTATCTAAGAGCTGCAGATTTATCAGTGTAGTTGAGTAAAATATAGTATTGTTATAACAGAGATATAACTTCAATAACAAAGAAACAAAGTGTGTGGTCACAAAAGTTAGACTGTATATAACTGTGATCGATTGAAAAAAATGTTTCCTAACATTTGCATTCAAATTATGCTTTTGGTTATTTTGGTTATTACACAGTGCTTTTGATGACATTGATGTTGCAAGCATCATCCTCTACCAATTACACTACAAGAATATTTCTGTTGTAGTAATATTTCTATATGTAATAATACTCCATATTAACCATGAAAAATGCTCTGAAACATGTGTTTCATGCACAAATTTTGCTTTTAGTAAGGACAGAGAAAGGACTTAGCTCATGACATGAGTAAAGAAAAATATAAATGGGTGCATCCAATACATTTACAGTAAATTCACAAACTAAATTAATAACTGATCACAATATGAGCTACACTTTTTAAAACTCGGGCACTTAAAACCCATTTAGTCAATTTAACACAATGCCTCATACCTAGGATAGTTGTCATCGGGTAGGAATGGTAAAACAAAGAGAACCTGTTTCAAGATACATGTTTTAGCAGAAATGATAAACAATTAAATGTAAGATTAAAAAAGTGCTTGGTTGAGACATCTAATGTAACATCTTTGTGTTTGGTTGTTTCTATTCTTCATTTGTTCAAATATCTAAATGTGGATCACTCATATAAATGGCTTTAATACAAACATGTGTACAGAAATGAGAATATATTAACTTTATAAATCGGCACAGGCTTTGGTTTTTCTTTGAAACCCTCATTGAGCGCTCATGCATGTCTCTGAGTTTGTATGTGTGTATCTGCCAAACTCATGACTCATTGTCACAAGATGATTATTCACTCCATTCTCCCTTTTGTTCACTGCAACAGACAAAAAAATCTGATAGTAGGTACTTTTCTGCATTTCAATAAATCAACTAAACCCATTTCATAGCATATGGGATTGAATTATGATTTGTAAAAAACATCTTATAGAGACTACAGAAAAAAAGAGAAATTTGGAGCTGATTAAATATTTCTGAAACAAGTTAAAAATATGAATATACACTACAGAAATTTCCATGACTTTTCCAGGCCTGGAATTCTGTGTTATTTTTAGGTTTTCCATGACACTGTATACACAGCACTGTAATGAAAATCTCACACTAGGTGAGACACTCTGGGGTAAAGTGTGTGCGTGCGTGTTTTTCATGGGTAGCCTTGGGTTATTCCACTCTACCTAAACCTCCTCAACCTTCTACTCAAATTCAAAAATCTGCCACAGCCAAAAGACACAGACAGCCGTTCTCCATTACTTCACCTTTCCCTGCACACATCGGGAGGTTGGACTTGGCTATCCAGATATCCTCAATTCTGGGAAAGAGTTTGAAATGGTAATTTACAGAACACTAACTTTCTCTTTCTCTTCTCTGACAATAAGACTCTTTCTGTAAGTGACGTGCAGAGCCCCAGCTGTGAGGGCCAGACCCCAGCGCCTCCCATGATGCCTAGTTTTGCAACAGCTGCCACCAAAACTTCCTTTTAGTGGTGGTGGGGAGGGGGGGTCAGCAGCCATCCGCTAATGATATTCAGACACAGTGACACGTCCTTGTTGTGCAACTCGGTACGGCGAGCCTCTGTAAATCAGACACAGACTGTTCTCACACACTTCCACAAAATCCACTCGGCTCCAGTAAACAGAGGCGCTGCTGGGAAATGCAAAACTACCTCCCCACAATCGCCCCCATGCTGCCTACAGACAGCGCTCAGTGCCTGCAAAACAAATACTGGCAGTACCTGTTGCGCAAAACTGTAAGAGATACGTTATTGCCGAGAACATTTTATCAAGCTAAATGTATTGACACTTCTGTCATGTGGAGGGCTGCTAAATCCAACTGTGTTACTCATCTCTCTCTGGAAGAGAACAACTGGGAAACAATACTTGGAAAAAACATCTGTAACCAATCAGAGCCGTAGAAAAAAACAGACGGCTCTGTATGGGCAAAAGGTAACAGGCGAAACACTACAAGCGACTTCGAACAATATTGGGCAAGAAAGTGAATAAGATGATTCTACAGAAACAAAAAAGTAAAGCTCAGATTTCATTGCAGTTTTTTTTAAATCGATCTGAGTGGATACAGATACAGGAATGTGACTACAAATGTATCCAGTGTAAATGTGGTATATGGGACAAGGATACAGCTACCAGTAAAGTGAGGTTTAACTATATCAGTGACAGACTGGAGGGTGGCGGAAACATGAGAGATTTGGGAAGGGTAAAGAGAACAAAGCGCTGTGTGTCTTCGCGGACTGGGACGTGGCGTTGAGATTCCTATAAATGATCTCTTTCCAACACTTACAGTAAAACGCAAATGTTTGGTATAAACATTGATGCATTAAATATCCGCGAAATGGCAGCTGTTATGTTGGTTTTATCTGCACAAAGTGATACAATAATACCATAAAATAATGATAGAACAATAGAACAAGTAACAACAAACAGACAAACTAACATATCGCTGCTGTCCTTCTGAAATCTCATATCTCCATATTTTGGAGTAATAATAAAACTAAACAGGTTTTTTGCAATAATTAAACACTGTGCTGTCAAAGTTGACAAGCACTTTTTAATACTTTTATTGGTTAGATATTTGCAAAACCAGTCAGAAACATAAAGGGTGACTAATATTAATGATTCATGACAATAAAAAGGAGATACAAGGTTTAAGTCCAACAGCAATGATATAAATCTATAATATGAACTAAGTAAATCTAATATCTGCAAAACCCACAAACAAACATGAAGGATGACCAACAGTAATCCCTTATTAAAAAATGTAAAATCATGAAAAATTGAGATGTGAGCTTTCAGTCTGACAGCGACGATATGAAACTATAATATAAACTTATTAAATAAAAATGTGCTATGCATTAACTTGCTAACTAATGTAATATACAATAATGTGCTAAATAATCTGATATATTATGTAATATGTATATATTTGTTTATGTTCAAATTCTATTAAAATCTATTTAAAAACAGAAATTTATATAACCTACATACATGTTTCATATTGTCTCTTGGAAAAAGCATCATTACAACTTCTGAAAGTTTGACAATGTTACTGCATAGCCATTCTCTGTGCTTGTGAGTGAATATTTCAGAAACATTCCACCGTGCATTAGTACACATAAATCACACATCATGACTGTATGATGCCATTCTTAAAACTGCAGGTCGGCTATTACACAACCTGTGGAATAACATATCTGAGCGATGAAGTGGTGTGACATCCTAAAACATGACTAAGATCACATGACTGACCGATATTCATCAGCCACACGTCTCGCTCACTGAACTAACACTACTGCAGATCTTTTCTGAAGATGAGTTTAAGAGTGTCTTCTGGCCTGGTTTTCAGGCTTTGTGTTTACGATGGAGAGCGGTCACAGGGGCGCATCTGGAGTGCTCATCTCCCCAGCATGCAATAGTTATAAATCACTCCTCTTGTGTAAAACAAGGGCACACGAGTCAACTGCAGCACTGCCATTACAGAGCAGTAAGAAATAAACACGATTTGATTATGGTCTCATTAAAAAGACTCATCTATCTCACCCAATGCCCATCCACCCCCTGCAAACTGGCCACACAGACACATAAAAATCCAAGGTCTCACACACACCGAAGAGCCAAGGCGAGGTTTGATTTATAGGTCCAGTTAGAGGGAAATCAGAACTTTGATAACATGTAATTATCTCAGTCCTGATGGCAAAGGCCCTCTGGACACAGAGTCATTGAATGAGGATACTGATTTATGGCCTTCTTTGAGGAAGTTTTGTGGCTGGTTTTGTTAAAGGCCTGGAAGCAACATAATTGGTGGCATAAACTGGCATGAAACCTACAGCGGCCTGCTGTCTTTGAGGACATTTTTAGATCATCAAAGGACACTTAAAAAGGATTCTGACAGTTTATGACTGTTTAAAGACCAAATGAAAACAAAATGAGAGTTTTGTGGCTTTTAATCAGCTTGTGTTGGTTTTTTATATTCTCCTTTGGGAAAAACATGAAAATATGAATGAATGTTACTTTTGATATGTCACAACCTGAAATACAACTAATATTTTTGTTATTAATGCCTACGTTTCATTTGAAAATAAAACCCTGGGGTCTGTGTGTTGCAGACAACATTAGATGTTGCAATTTCAGTGTCTACCAACAGGTGCTAACTGATCTACGCTAACCAGCTAAACCTTAACCCCTTAACTAAAACAATAGGGCAGGATCTGAAGTCATAAGGATTCATTTGGTGCATTCCAGTGTGCTCTGGTAGACAGCTGAAGCCTGCGAGAGCCAAATCCTAGTCTGCTGGATTACTCGAATGAACCCGATCAGGCCTCAAATCACAATAGTGTTTAAATATTACACAACTCTTCCGAGAAAGGATGTGCACACGAGGTCTCTGAATCACTCCCATCTGATGCTCCAGCTATAGCCCATCACCTGCTTACTTATACAAGTCAAAGAAAAAAACGCTACAGAAAGAGATTGTGAGTCACAGTTTCCTCTCTACTGTCTATCCTGTTGATGGTTCTGAAATCAGAGGTCCAGATGTAACACAGGGCTGTTTAAAATGTCTGACTGCATGCAAAAAAGTTTTGTTCATATCCCAAAACCGAAGTATATGAGACAATAGAAGTCATGCTCGCCTTAGAAAGCCGCACTAACAACAATGTGAGCTTCATCTACACAAGCCTAAGTCAAAGTAACTTCTCTAAAAAATGTCTTTAGTAAAACTACAATTACAAAACGGAAAAGTCGTTTCACATTTTCTACTTGATTTATTCAAACAATGTACAGCAAAATAAAATTTTACCAAACCTTAAATTTGACAAAGTTTTTTAGAAGTAATATTTTCATGGCTCTGTTCTAGATGCTTTCTTCTAATTTTAGAATACAGGCACATTAGTTATACCGCATTAGTTTTACTTTATTTACCTCATCTCTTTTCTCCTTGGCTAGAGGACATCACAGATAAAGAACATGGCAGTTAACCCCGCTGTGCCCCATATATTTAAATAAATGTACACATGGATAAGATACAATTGCAACAACACGTCAAGACGCAGAATGAGGCCATTATAAGGAAATGCCATGTCAGCATGCAGTTCGTTCAGAAGGAAGTTATGTGGAGAATCATGGGTCATGGCTGGCCTCTTTTTCCCAAAACTTGTATGCATGACGCATTTGTGGTTCATTTCTGCATGCTGATATGTAAAATCTGCGAAAATTTCTTTACAACAAGGAAAATGTAAGGGGAACCTTTTTACCCAGAGTTTTAACTAGAAGACATGCAGGTTGTTGGATCTTGCTTGAACACGGCCAAGAACAACACCAGCCATGGAGCTTATAATGGAGAAAAACCCTACAGGGCAACAATGTGAATGTGATTTAATACGTGATGATATACGATTTTGGTAAAACAAGCCGTTCATAAGTTCAATTTTAAAAGCACTATTAACTATATTAATTATGAAAGGTGCGATATAAATTGGTGCAATTGTTAGGGCAGTAAACAGTGTATCCTTAGCATCTGAAATTACAGTTGTGTTGCAAAATCTAGAACAAACATGTCACTGTCGACACGCTGCGACAAAGCGTATGTTGTCAGACACTAATTATAAGATTTTCAGACAAACGTTAAGTCTAATCATAGACTGAGCTGAATGAAAAGTATTAAATACTGACAAAGCAGTTAACACCTTTCCCTGTTACTGCAGATGGGAACGGAGTGTAAAACACATCATGGGAAAATCCACATCAACCTTAACAGCAAAAACATGTAATTACTGCCGGTGACAAACAAGGAGTGCTGGTGAGATTAGTTCATACTGGAACACCCAAAAAAAAATGTGTTTGGTGCATGTTAAGAGAATTAGATCATCCGGCCTAGGGCTAATAATAGCAATAAACAATTTAATTGTCTGTTTTGTTCATGTAATTGTGCATTTTGGTATTCGATTACATAATAAACTAAATCAAAAAACACGCTACTCACGATGCAGGCTGAGGGAGATGTTGATGGTCCTTTCCTCCGTGAAGCTCTTGGCATTGGGGAACTTGGCACACTTGAGCTGGGTGGCAGCAGGTGAGTCACCCATGTGGATCCAGCACACGGTCTCCTGGGCATAGATGAAATCCATGGCAGTGGTCTGCTTGGTGTTGATGGAGATGGGGTTGGCTCCGCTCAGCGAGGTGGCTTGGATGTTCTGGGAGTTGGCTATCAGTAGGTACGGATGTCTATCCACAGGGTCTTAAAGGTAGATGGGGTTTTTGTCATTATTAACACAAGACTCTGATTTGTGAAGACAATGAAGATGAAGAGAGAAACTGCAGAAAGTGTGTGTTCGATTCTCACCGTTCTTGGCCTTGCAGGAGCGGAGGTCTGGTTGAGGCAGGTAGCCCTCCACACAGCTGCAGGTGTAGGAGCCTTCGGTGTTGGTGCACGTTTGACTGCACGTCCCGTATACAGCACACTCATTAAAATCTGAAGAGAAGCAAACATTTGAATATAGTCGCCCCGTGGCAAGTCTTTCCAGCCTTATATTATAAAACACTGATGACAGAGGTCACTGTAAATAAATATTAGATGAATATGAGTGTGGGTTCGAACTCACCTTTACACATCTTCCCATCCTCTCCAACCTCATAGCCGTTTCTGCAGTAGCACTTGGGACTTGACAATGTGATCGAGCAGTTGTACTGACAGCCCATAACTGTGCAGTTATGAGCGAACTCTATAGAGAAGAAAAAAGGAAAGAATGGGATTATAAGCATATTCATCTACTAAGATCTTGACAAGCAATTAAGATGAAATCAAATTTTAATATTGAACAGATTGAACAGAGTACTTTCAACTAAGACTGAACAAAATAAATAAAATGCATTAGTATTTGCTTTATAATTATAAGTTATACTGCCTCATTTGAATTTTTAATATAAAGCTGCAATTCGTAACTTTTGCCTCTATATTGCCATCTGTGTTTGAAACATAAAACTGCAGGCTACTTTACATACTTATCTTTACATGGGCTGAAGTCCAAATAATACCCGACAGCTTAACATAAAAATCATTTTTATAAGCTTACCATTAGGAATCCTGGTAAGATACAGCTTTGAACACTGATATTTTTTTAACTTGCTCAATAACAATTTTTAGTTTATTTTTAATAAATGAAAAAATCCTGCACAGTAACAATCATACACAAGGAAAAAAAATCTATTTATGACGTTTCTGCCCCATGACCTTCATTAATTATTTTATTTTTAAGCAAAAAAGTTACGGATTGCAGCTTTTAAAGTGTGATTTTGTTCCCATACACTCCCATACAAAGGTTCTTACATTATACATTATACATTATAAAAACAAGCATGTTAAAAAAAGCATTTAAGAGATATTTTGTCAAAATATGGTAGCACAAAGGGGACTCTGCCGCTGTTTGCTTAAAAGGATGGAGTAAACACAGATGAGTGAGTTTGCCTTCATACTGTGGGTGTAACTGTACTGCCAAACACTATATCACTGTCCACCAACTGCTGTGTGAACTTGCTCAGACAAAAAAACAAGCCTCTGCATGCCCATCGGATACAAAACCCAAACTGGTCTCCACTATCTCAAAACCACAACCAAAACTATCAAAGCAGTCAAAGCAGTCATATTGTCTAATGTGGGAACGCTTTAAGGAAGTAATGAATCACAACAGTGATATTCTTTAAAGAAGCTTCTACACGACCAGAAATACAGTACATAGCAACTTTTTTTCTGAAGGTTATTTATTATTTGAATGCGCAAGGAACTTTAATTTTTCTTCATTTCTGAATATAAGTTGCTATGTAAGTTGTATTACAGCATAACAAAGCATATGTGATGTAATAGCAGGACATCTTTTGATGTCAGTCAATTCAAAACAATGTTCTGAGTTGTAAAATATTTTGAAGCATGTAATCATCAAATTATAGACCCCCTCCTTAAGAAACCTCGTCTAAACCCAATTGTATATGATCACAGGAGACATATGCAAGACATGTATTGAAAGTTCAGCGTGAGAATGACTGACAAGTTACACCAGCAATGGGAATAGTTTCAAGGTTTAAGACCAATTATCCTACAATGCAGTGCAACTTTGAAAGAGTGACTCCAGCACACAACTCACAAACATACACACAGGAACAATAAAAGTCCTCATCGCACAAAAGACTGCAGCTGTGTGGTACAATGGTGCTTTTGTGGAATGTGTAGCGAGGGGAAGATGTGCAGGAAAAACACTGCAGCCTGTATCGAATCAATTCCCTCATCCTTTCCCAGTCTGTACGAGGCCAAACTCATACACTGACCTCACACCCACAAACCACTCCAAACAAAAGCATGTGATGGACCAACATGCATTTTAATTGGCTGGTTGCAAATCTGTCAGTTTTTGACTCATTAAATTAACAAAATTATTTCTGAACATATGTATGTTGAAGCTTGTGAGTGTCTTGCAATGTCCGAGGAACTTTCTGCAGAGTTTCCTGTAGTTCAGTGGTTAGAGCATGGCGCTAGCAACGCAAGGTTCAATCCCAGGATTGCACATCCTTAGAAACAAATGTATAGTATAATGTTCAATCCTGTTAACAACAGTGGCTTTTACAAACAAGAAAGTGTTGACAGTTACGCACGTAAAATAATAATGTGGAAACGTGCTAAGATTGACCCAAGAATTCCATCGTAAGTGCATTTCTATCAACACATTGGTTTGTTTATTGTACAAACTGGAGTACAAATTGTCAAAACTACTTTTATGGTAATTTAAGAACTCAAAAGCTTAACTTGCATTTAACAAACTATTGTGGAATATAAGAAATGATGTCTAACACACAACTGCATTCTTAAATTCCCACAGCCAAGCTTTTCCTTATGGGTATTAAACTGCTACATAATCCATGTTATTCATTTCTAACTAACAATGAAGTGCTGAGAAAAATAAGTATAAGAGAAAACGCAATACAGGGCTCTAGACTGCAACCAAATGGTGGCATTTTGCAACTATTTTTCCTGCCGGTGCCACCAGTTTTTCTTAATTTGTTACATTTCTTAATATTAATTTGTAATTATTTTATTGGTGTATAACACGTTTGAATGTAGTTTTAGTTTCTTTTTTCATGCCTCACCCCACGACTCCAACTGTATAACCTCTCTGAAATGTTAGTCTAGAGTCCTGCAATAAGAAAGTAAGAGAAAGCTGCATAATTTAATATCATACCACAGAGTCTTTCAAAGCAGCAGCTATCAAAATACTAGCAAGTCAGACCTCAAGCCGGTCTTTAGCCATATTGTATAAAAACCGGTCAACCTGCTAGAACCCAGCTATTAACAACAGGTCCAGGGTCAGTCAGTTCCAAATGACCTCAGAAACAGCGTGCAGACCCAGCATGCCTCACAAGCAGAACAGGAAATGGATGAAAGTTTCATGCTTTTCACTTTGGCACTTGTGATATCCATTAATATTTCAGCTGTTGAGCGATGACTGGACCAGGAACAAACTAAAAGTAGCAATGCTTGTAACTCTTAATTTTTTAGTTGTGCTCTAAAAAAACCCTTTATAACGACAGGTTAGTTTTGATGTTTGTTTCCAAACGGACAAAATGAATAAAATTATGTGAGGCACACAATACCAACCCATAACATGTACATATCTTCTAAAATCGCACGGTCTGTCATGTACGATAAGGTTCAGAAGACTATGGAAAGTGTCTGACTTGACAGTCGTCTCTTTACTCCTCCCATGCTTGACATCATGCCAAACCAAGTGATGCATATGGTTTAAGCATTACTGCAGACTGACAAACAAAAGATGACCTTCATTTCTAATGATGGAGGAAAGCAAGGTATAGTTCACCCAATAATACAAATTTGTAGAATGTTGGTAACTGAACAACGGCTGTTCCCATTGACTTATGCAGAATGTTTGTTGGTCACATTTCACATGGCTTAAAAATATATCACTGTCTGGAGACAGGTCCACACACGCTCATGCGTGTGAGTGTGTACACGTGTACGGTAATGGTGGGAAAAATGTCAGAAAGCGAGAGAAGTCTTGTCAGGTCAGGAGTCAATGAACTTGGGAAAGATGTAAGCAAAATGTTCGAAAGGCAATGTTTATTTTTTACTGACACACACACCACTCAGACTAAAGCAAAGTTCATTGACTCCTAAACTTAACAAAAACTGGTATGCCAGAAACAAAATGGAAAAACTTCCATTTAACTGCGACATTTACCTTAAATGTACACTGTGATTTAATCAATACTGTGATCACCCACCCTGTTGTGTCACGATATTATGCAGCGATCTGAGCCAAACTCATTTATCACTGCAGTGACAACATTGTAATGCCTTACAGCTGAATAGAAACAAATGGATAAGCAATTGCCCAGAATGATAAGCTGATGCCAGAGCAAAAAGCTTAGCTCTGATAAAGCTACATGGCACGATGGCTTTGCCAATAACAGTGCAAAGTTCAGTTTTTAAAGGGCTTTTAAGTGCATATGAGCCTGCCTCTCCTGTATGAAGAGACGCGGTCACTAAATGAAGCTTACAGACGTGTTATATGAAGACATTATGGACTACGGTTGTCTTAATATAGAAACTAACAATAAAAAATGTCACATTACATAATAACACTATTATGGAAATACATTTAGCATAGTCTAACATCGAGCAAGTATATATCTACGGAGAACTGAGGATTTTAAGTACACAAGTCAACCGTTTTGAACACTTCAGTGAAATGTTTCTCATCATCTTAAAAATTTTTTGATCTGAAGGTGTATGCTTGAATATATGAAATTGGTTTTGTAGACAAAATCGTAATTTTGCAAACATGTTTTATTTTTTGTTACAAAACTAACATTTTCATTAATAACAAATGTTTTTTAAATGGATGACATTGACTAAATAATGAAGAAAGAACAGCCAGTAAGAGCTCAGAATAGTTGGAAACTCCTGCAAACCAGAACTTACACTTCATAAATTACTTTTTAAATGTACTTTAACTTTATGTACAGTATTGTACAAAATCTTAAGCGTGCAGGTACACACACACATAAAACGCACTTAATAATTTGGCAGCACACAATGCTCAGCATTCCTCTAAAATGCATTAAATACTGCCAGTTATCTCAGCCTTATCTCTGATAACACTGCCAGTAAAATAAGGCCAGAAGGAAAATTGGGAAATGTCTATCTCTTTAAATAAAGATCGTCCTCTCAAATCTGTTGTGAAATAACCAACAATGTAGAGTGAAAAAATTACTTAAAAAATTTACAAAGTTGAAAAAGGTTGTACACACACCACAATGAGAGCTTTAGGATAGCCAAATGAGAAAATGTTTCACATATCATCTAGACAATTTAGATGGGTACCAACATTGACATGCTTGTGTAAAATTCCCTTAGAAGCTATGAATAAAACTATACCACACTGTTTGTGTCTAGGAATCTATACTTTACTGAACTGCCTTGATCGCTCTGCCTAGTTATAATAGTTTATTTAATTTACATTAATATTTATTGTATAATACTTGTATTTAATAAACAATTTATTGAGTTTTATTGTATATTAATTTTATTAAATTAAATTTTGTGTAACTTTGTCGCATTTTAGTTTAGCCAACTAACGTTTATTCTACTGGTAACACATAATAATACTGGCTAGACATACTTTTTACTCACTAGCTAATGTCATGTACTTGTTATTTCTTTTGCTTGTTATCAGAAATAATCTGCAGGGACTCTCTATTCTTTGTGGATGTGTACTGGAAGTTAAGTTTGAGCCACAAAAGCGTGCATGCGCAGTAACGCTTGTTTATATTGTTGCTTTGAAACCGTCTATATGATCACCAAAAATCTTTTGTTTCCTGTGACTGCTCCTATTATAGTCTATTCATAAACACAGTTACATCTGACACGACTGACAAAATTCGAGTCTGTGTCTTTATAGCGGGAGAAGACGTCCGGACGTGGAGCCATCTCCAACCTCATTACAAACCATTCATTCAAGCCAGTAGGGAACCAATTAAGTCTACAAGGAGGAGAAACACTGAAACTGATCTCAGTTCAGCGAAAAGGTTGAAATGACAATTCCCTGTATAAGATGACCCAGACTAGGGCAACCGCGGCTGATACGACAGTAGATTTGTTAACATTCCATCGCTGGATTTCTTGGTCCTGCACTCAGTACATCGCTACATTGTTAACATAGCAGTCAGGCCTCCCTCACTCCCCTGTCAACAACTCTGTGATAATTACTAAGAAATACAGACTTACAAAGCATGTTTGGAAACGTTGTGGTGCAGTCTCTTGTACAAACTCTGGATCTGTTCGGGGCAAACAACGGAATGCTTGTGAAACTGCAAACATTTCTGTGAACGCAGGATTAAGCAAACATCCAACGGGAAAGGCGTGCGAGCGTATGTTGGCGTGCACGTTTGTGTATCTGAACGCGAGCGGTTCGTGCGGAAGAGTGCGTGAGTGTTTACCTCTGGGTTCAAAGGGTCGGCATTTGATCCAGCGTGTGTGTCTGTGCTCAAAGCGCAGGGTGGGGGTCGGGTCAGAAAAGCACATTATTTATCATTCGGCGTTTAAACCTCAAGCCCGGTTTGTCATTCTAACATTCCAGCAGGGGAGAATGATGTATGTATGTCCAGACCTGGACTAACATTACTGAGATTTATCTGACTTTACAAACACCTCTTTTACTTAAAAGAGCACATCTAAATTCATTCAGGTACTTGCTAAGTGGATCATTACTTTAAAAGATACCAGACTACTCGATTAGGACTTTGGACACAAACAAGATGAAATTTTGATAAGTGACACTGATTTCATCCAACCTTCTGATACAAACACTGACATGTGCAAACAGCTTGTTACAACCTGTGAAATTCTGCAAAAATGCAACAGGCCGAAAGAAAAAGCTAATTTGCTAATAGGTGTCTGCAGATGTGTCACCTCGACAGTGCGGTCCTTCATCTCGCCCATCTGTGCAGTCTGGGACGCCGTCACACAGCTTGCTCAGGTGAATACACACATCTGTTCCTCGACACTCAAACTCATTGGGAGGGCACTGCGACACTTGGGTGTGATGGCCTGCGAAGGAATACACAACAAACAAACACAAGTTAACACATTTCAATGACATAAAGAAACTCAAATCTGTCAACAGAAGTTTTACAGGTCATGGGTTTCATACTGAACGTTGATAGGGTTTGCAAATGAGAGATTCTACACATGAACTTCCAAAAGATGCGTTTTGATTCGATACTAGAAATTGTGAAAATACACAGTTCACCTTACAAAGCACACAAAGACATTACAGCACAAGTTAAAGTCTAAAAAGATTGTCTTTTGTTTAAAACTCTTGCATAGATTGTAACTTGCTCTCTCTTTCCCCGTCCAGGAAAAACAAAAGGAGAATGTCAACTGTGCCGAGCATCGCCATCGGCCCGGGCCGTTCTCTCTCTCTCTCTCTCTCTCTCTCTCTCTCTCTCTCTCTCTCTCTCTCTCTCTCTCTCAGTAAGGCCTGCACTGCAAAGCAAACTGTTTGTCTTGGATATTTTTCTTTCTTCCTCCTCCTCCTCCTCCTCCTCCTCCTCTCTCTCTCTCTCTCCCCCTCCACTCATAACATCTGCTGACCCATTTTAGAAAAAAAAACACAAGAAAGGGGGGATAGAGGGTGTTGGGGGTGTATTCACCTCCCATATAGGTGAAAAAGAGTTTGGTGGGTTAACTGCACTAGATTCTTCTGAAGGTCCTTCAGGTCTTTCTGCTCTCTTGATAGCATATGTGCGACTATCTTCAGGGACGGAAGTGGCGGGGCCAGTGTGTTCATTTTGTTCACTGATGCTTGGCTGGAAAAATATTTACGTGGGAGGCCCCAATAGAGTTTTCATTTCATACCAAGGGCCACATTATGAGCTTCAAATTCTATTTTCAACAATGTCACGTGCACACCGTTTAGTTTAGAAAATGATGCATGCAGAACTGGAAAAAAATTAAATTAAACGGAGCAGAAACGTTAGCGATAACCCTCCAAACACACTTCACTTGCGCAACTTATGTTTTGTTGAATTGCTAACACTAGCGAATATGAACAATAAGCAGAAACATTTATCGTAAATATCAAAGATTTCCATTTCGTCATTTCACCATTTGAAGCAAGCCCTACACAGTGATTTTGTACTCGACTACATACATTCAACACAATGACAGCTGATGGTCTCCATTACTGTACTAAACCGTTCCAGCAACACCAAACCAACATCAGAATAAATGGAGTTTCTGCTGCACCCAGAACAGCCCCCATGTGTCCAACCTGGGCTCTGTTTAATTTCAGCTGTTCTGCTAAATTTAAGGAGGAACAGCATGTACTTTCCTCTTTTTCCAACAGTCTCTTATTTATAACAGTTCTGATTCATATCACATGACAATTACCATTCATCAGATGCTATTGTCATAGGTCCTCAGGAGCTTTACATGAAGCGTTCTAGACTTATCGGAGTCTGCCATGGCACAGCATAATTTAATAGTGCATATACTGGATTAAGGAAAATGAATGAGGAAAATATCTACTGGGGCCAACAACAGATTTTTCATGTATTATAATGAAGCTTTGTATACTTGAGGGTTAAAAGGGTACAAATTCAAGCATAACCTAAATACAGTTCTAAATTCAACAATGCCCTTCAAAACCGCAGACCCGTTGCTGTTGGAGAAAGCAGCATGGGTCAAACAAAAGCGATATGTAATAGAAATACACTTTTTGGTCAAAATGCCTGTTTTGACAAGGCATACATGCAAACACAGGCAGGGCCGGATCTTTGCATTAGGGTTTGTTGTGTAAAGGAAGCCTGAATAGAGCTGCTTGTGCCTTTTATGACTTTACTGTTAGTCAAACACACAAAAAGAAAGCACTCATTGTCCAGTCATTTCTATGCTCTTTATTACTAATGTTCACTTGACAAAAGTGATGGAAGATTTACTTAAAGGTGTAGTTCACCCAAAAATCATTTACTCACCCTCTTGTCATTTGAAATCTATATGACTTTCTGTTTACTGCAAAACACAAAAAAGGTATATTGAAGAATGTTTGTAACTGAACAGAAGTGGTACACATTCACTTCTATGGTATGGACACAAAACCAATGCAAGTGAATGGATGCCAGTTACCAACACTCTTCAAAATATCTTCTTTTGTGTTCTGCAGAAGTCATACAGGTTTAAAATGACAAGAGTGTGAGTAAATGATGACATAATTTTCCTTTTGCGGGTAAACTATCACTTTAACTGAGAATACTTCACATTCACATTAATATTCATTTTCACTTTTAAAACAACATGCATTTAATGGATTTTTTTGGTATGAAGTATTGTCAAATTTCTCATAAAAGTTTGGTATGGTGACAACCAGAGCACCTAACTGTGCTTATTTAGTAGCACCTAAACACTAACCACATTTTAAATATGCCCCCAAAAAGCAAACTAAGGGAAAACGGTAGCGAAAGAAGCAATGCTGGCACACAAAATGCTGTTTTGTGAAGAAAGGAAATAATAGAGGCATATATAGAGGATGTTCTGAAAGAATGGATTTGGGGCAGAGCTCTGTGATCTGTGAGTGAACTGGAAGTCGTTGGTCGTTTGCTAACAGGAGTTCTCTCATACAGGCGACGACTGCTTCCTTCCTGCACTGCCATAGACACCCTGAAGCACATTTACTAAAACAACAGTGAAAGAGAGGGACAAAACCCTAACACAAAAGGGAGGGCAGGAGAACACACACACATATCTTTTAATAAGATAACAAGTAGTAAGGGTTTTAATGAACTACCTAACTAACTAACTTCCTAATGTTTAACATTAACATATCAAAGAGCACATATTGACATGAATGGGTAAATGCAATAAAACCTAAATATGTCCATAATTTTTATTTTATTTTCAATTCTCATTACTGTAAAGTAATAACAGCCCTATACTTTCAATTGTAATAATACAATTTATGCTATGTAATTTTATAAAATGTGTTTTTCCCTCAACTTTTATACATATATACATTAATAATGGTGTTTTGGGACGTTCCAAACAACTTATATTATTACTTTTTAAGAAGGATGCATGTAAAACCGCTTTGCAACCATGAAAATTGTGAAAAGCGCCATGTAAATAAAATTTAATTGAACTGAATAACAAGTAAGGGATAATGTACAGGCACTCAGGCAGCCAGTTGTTATCGCAGAAATAAGCCCTGAGAGTGTGATCAGGACCCGACGCGAAGAGTTTACTTTCAGTTTCAAGGTAAAAAACAATGTTCATATATCGCAATTTGAGTGATTGTTATCTGGGAATAACAAACATGCAAATGTCGCGACTGGCCAACCAGAATCAAGCATTCCAACGAGCCGTATAATAAAATGCAATAATTCACCATTAAATGAAAACACATTACTTTGTTTCATTACAGAAATGAGAATCTAATGAGAATCTATAGACAACCGAGAAGCAATTACAGAAAAAAAGTCACAAATAAAAAAAATATTAATGGTCCTAAAAAGACTTTATGTATAAAGTTACAATATCAAATAGACAGGATATGTCAATTTTTTTATTTTGGAGATAACATATAATGGCCCAGTAAGATTTATTTAAACAACTCTGTTGCTCGGTTTTTGCAAGAACCAAAACAAGAGCTGAAGGGAGAGAGGGATAAAAGGAGAAACAGGATGTGAATGTAGGTAAACACACCACAAAGCCATAAATCATGACTACTCAGTTTCCACTATAATAACTAGGTAATGCAATTCCCCATTTAACCAACAATGAGAAGGAATCTGGATTAAGCTCATTTGCGGCTCCGTCATCAGATTTAGGTTTCATTCAGGCCATGAAACTGCTCAAACCAAGTGTCATCTAACTAGGCTAAATTTAATTTAAAGTGACCTATTTTTTTTTTGTCAGATATGGTGACCCATACCCGAAATGTGACCTCTGCATTTAACCCAACCAGTGAATAGTGAACACACACACTTCAAGTCGTGAACACACATACACCGGGGCAGTGGGCAGCTAACACTGCAGCGCCCGGGGAGCAAACGGGGGTAAGGTGCCTTGCTCAAGGGAACGTCAGTTGTTACCTGCCGGTACTGAGAATCGAACCAGCAACCTTCTGGTTACGAGTCCGACTCTCTAACCATTAGGCCACAACTGCCCAAGGTCGTTAGTCAAGTAATCTCACTGGACTTCTAACAGGTTATTTATTTTGAAGTCCTAAATGACTGACAATAAATTAAATAAAAAGATAAGCTGAATCAAACTTAATGCAAATGAGTTAAATCAAACTAAACTGAGCTGATTTGAACAACACTGAACTGAATCATTTAATAAACCAGAAATCATTTGAATTAAACAGAACTGACTCTGAGAAGCATGACTTTGAAGTAACCTGGACTCATGTTGTCAAGATGAGCTCGATTTAAGCACTTGAGCAGAGCAGCGGGGAGTCTGAACACTATGCGAGCAGTCTGTATGCGTGTCTAAACTCGGCTTATCCTAACCTTACCCTCAGTTACATAATGACCTCCTATTTGGCTTCCCTGTGGTGCTTTTGTCAATTGTATGTGTGTGAAAGACGCACAATTTCCTCCCCCAACTAAAGCGCCCTGTCACTGCTTCACTACCATTCACGCTGCTTCAAGCTTCAATGAACACTTTGCATATTCAAAGACCCCTTAAATTGTCGTCCTGCACCGCTTTCAGTATTAACATATTTGAGCCTGTTGCCTTGTGCATACCGCAAGCTTGCATGTCATGAAAAATAAACGCAATGATATTCAAGGCATGTGTGTTATATTTTAAGTTATTTTTATCATTCAGCTCAGGGGCAGAACGATTCAAATAGGTCTTTAAATGAACTGACCTTGACCTTTCTGGATCTTCTCCGCCGCTGCGGAGTCTGTTTTCTGACTCTTAATATCAGGCTGTCTTTGATCAGCTCATTCAGGGTAAGCGATGACACGTCATTAACCCGGCGTGCCTTTACGAACCTTCTGTTCGCCGTTCCCAATAACATTTTAACAGATGAATGGGGTCAGATGAGACTCACCTCTGATCTCAGTCTCTGCTGTCCAGAATATTCCTTAAACCCTTCAGCTACCAAGGTTGTTCTTTAACAGACATAACCTCTTATAATTCATTTTTAGACTTGCTTTTACTTACAAATTCTGTTGTTACACTCTTGTTGTGATCTGAATTTGATGTTATTCTACGGTGTGATTTCAGGGTTTATGCTACTGTTTATTTAATAAAGAGATATTATATAATAATAAAATTTTAATGCTAATAATTATGTAATAATGAAATTTTAATGATAACAATTATGTAATTTATTTGTCATTGTGTTTAAAACTTTCTTTAACTTAATGTATTTGGAAAAAGTAAAAAACAAATGTATTTGATAACCTTGATTTTTATCACAGGTTTAATGTGTTTTTTCATGCTGTCAGTGTTTCACGTTGCTGTTGGATGACTTTATGTCACTCCTGAGGTTTGATTTTGTTGAAATTCAAAAGACACTGGACTGGAATGGCCATGATACATCTAAAAATGCTGATTTAATGAACATTTGGAATTGTCTCTTATTTTTTTCCATGGCTTTATAGGTCACAATATGCAATTGCATCATGAACATCATCACTAAAGTAATCTAAACAAGTGAGCGAATAAATGTTATAAGCCAAAAGTGCTTTTTAATACCATGGTCGACGTATATGTGTGTTTAAAGCCTGGCGAATGTAAATAATGTGTCTCCACTGGTCTTATTGGTGCAGTAAATCCACATTTTGCTGGGGAAACATTAATACATCGTCGAGCAGTGAGAGCTCACAGTACTGGAGGCGGCCATATTTTTTGGTTAAACTCGAGTGACTGAAGGCATAATACGCATGTGCGTGATGTCATCGTTTTTAAAAAGTTCCGCCTTGCAGTTTACACGGGGACGAAAACTGCAGCGTTTTCAAAAACGTGCACTTTGAGACACGAAAGCGCTGTTTCCATGTAAACGAACGGCCAAAACGCATCAAAAGTTTTGCGTTTCCATTTGAAAACGATTGAAACGGCCTCTTAGTTGGACTACTCCTTTAATCATCAAGCATGTTTTACACCTTTTAGCATAATGATCAGTTGACCTCGAGTAATCAAGGACAAAAATCACCAGAGCGATCAAACCAGCATCTGCAGATCACATGTTTGACAACCTTTCCCCAGTTTAACCAATGGCTATAATGATGCAGACAGACATTGGTGTTCTCGGGGGAGGCCTGTGGGTGGCAGAAGCTTTACACAAGTGCAAATTACATTGAATAATCACTCCTCATGGACCATTCAATCAAAGACTCTATAACAGAATCAGAATGTGAAAAGACAGCATTTACATACACTCTCAGATGCATGTGAGCCCATACCGAGTGCTCTCCTTTCCCCAGAGCTTTCTGGAACAAGATTGCTGATTCACAAAAACATTTGCCGTGGTTAGCGTCTCTTTAAAAAAATCTTTCTGTAGCCCTAAAGTGACCCACATAGATGAACGTTTTTTCTCTGCATAGCTTTTCTGAACACATCTGGTGCTGTTTGCTGTCCCGACCACAACCATGCTGCCGATCAAAGCATTCTCTGATATTCTACAGAGTAAAAACATTCTTGTTAAAAATAAATAGTAAACCAGGCATAGCTAATTCAAACCATCACAACTTCACTTGTCTTTTACAATACCACAATATAAGACATAAAACTGTGTCCTATGTGATTACGTTGCTTAAACATGATGTCTATATGCAGGAAGCTGGCTAGATATTGGGACAGAACATAAATACAAAATAAAAGTCAAGATTATAATAAACCAAGAGAAATAGAAAAATGAGAGATGAAAACTGAAAAAGGTACAAAGAGAATTAGACATCTTATTGTGTTTTTCTCATAGAGAAGGATGACTCAGATGAGCTTCACAAGCCTACAGCGTAATGTCCTGACACAGTCAAACTGTGAGAAACTGTCTTTACCTCTGGAGGGTAATTGCAGCTTGGGTAAGACACCTGGGAACCGGCGTATAATTAAGACACAAGACAATGAAAAAGCACCGTGACTCACTAAGACATACTTCTTACAGCGGCTCAGCATAATACGCATAAACTTCCCTAAGAATCAATTCTGCATGTTTAGAAATGACCAAGTAAATCTTGGTTAAAAAATTGATATATTCCACAATAGCATAAAAATATTCTTAATGTTTACTGCTTTTTCTTCATTTAAAGTATTTAAAGTTAACATGTAAAATCAATTTCACACCATCTGTGATATGTTTTTCTCTTGTTTCTCATATATCTATAGGATTGGATGCATGCGCCTGGCCTGAAGTTAGCTTCCGGTCTGTGTTTGTTGATCGGTCTGGCTAGTGGCTAAAAATATAACTTTAATTCATCTTAATATTTTATTGTATAATAATTGTATTAAAAAACAATTTGTTGAATTTTATTGTATATTAATTTTATTAAATAAACTGGTGACGCAAAATAATACTGACTTGACTGACTTTTAACTTGCTAGCTAATGTCATTTACTTGTTATTTCTTTTGCTTGTTATCAGAAATAATCTGCAACTAAATACATCAACGTTTGGGGGTAACATAATGAAAACATTATGCTATAAGGTAACATTATGAAAAGCTAAATATTTGTAGTGCTTTTAAATAAAGATTCTTCCAAGTTCAAGTATATTTAAAGTTGTGATAAAATCTAGTTTGGTTTCAGAAAAGAGTTCCTGATTTCACTCCTCTCTTATCACTGTGCTTCTCTAATGATATACTGACCTACTTAAAGACATAAACAAGTCCCATATTGGGCGAACGGAGCGGCCAGGCTTGTTGAAATCTCTCCCAGTAAGAAAGTAAGAAAGCAAAGAGATAGAGAAGAGACAGCCAGAGAGAGATTTATAGTGTTCCGGCACCACACTATTGGTGGGAACACGATCTGTTAGTTAGTAATTAACTTGACTAGAAAGATGAAGTTGAAAATAAGAAACCTTCGAACACAAAACACAGCTTATGACCATATGACACACCTAAACTCCACCAAGCTTACTCTGAAGAAATGTGCTTGCGTACATTATAAAACCGTTTTGCATCAAATCTGACTCTTCGACCACAACAAAACTCTTACGACGCATGTGGCGTTACACGGGACATCTGGCAAACATCACCAACTGACTTACAAAAGACTTTAGCCATAAAACAATGATGGTTAAGATCAGGATCAGCCATAACACTAACTCTGAATTTACATACATTCTCATTTGATATGCTGACAGCTGATAATGATTTTCTCTCGGATTTGAAGCGTTGGAAATGGCTGTAACAGAGAGGATTAAGTGTGTAATGTGTGTAATTGGCAGAAACAGATCTAGATAAATCAGAAGGTCATAGCTTCCGTTTAATGAAAAAGACTCTTTGTGTTCAGACAAACTGCATTAGCAGCGCTGAAATTATATTAGTGGCACTTTTCAAATGGCAGATGGCGGATCACAGCAGAAAGTTTGTTTGCGGGTGGAAAATTCTTTGATGTTTATGTGCTTTCGGTTCCCAAAAACGTGGAAACTACTAGTCTAAATGATGCAAGACGACGAAGTGATGGGCCACTTGTTTAGGATGCCCCGTAGTTCACTTAGCAGTATGCCACTTAAAATGTTCCACAGCACTCTGGCATACAGCTGTAGAAAAAACTGAGAGACCATTCCAAAATTTCATTTAATCAGCATTTCTAGATGTATTGTGGTCATTCCAGTCCAGTGTCTGTTGTGTATTGCTTAAAAGTGAATATAAACTTGTTTCCTTTGCAGTATTTGAGGTATGAAAAATACAGAGCATCTTTTCTGTTATTTCGTGTTTTGTGCAGTTTTCATTTCTGCAAATAAATGCAAATAGAAACAATCATTTTATTTAAACAGCATACAAATACAGTATCTTCCATGACTGTACCATGGTACAAAAGGGAAAGAAAAATAAAATAAAGATAAAAATATTCCTGTGAAATAAGTATAACATGAAATGGCTGAATGAATCTAGTAAACACAGGCTTAAACCATGTTTACATGGACTTTCCAGCATCTGCTTGCATAATCTTTTGCTTATCAGCCTGTGAGGACGAATAGGCGGCCGCAGTTACAACACAGAAGGTTGTGTGTAAACGCTTAACTAGCTCTGTCTGTTATCCTGCTGGACAGTAAACCACCGAACAAACTGATGGTGAAACCATCACAGCCGCCCGCTATGAAAGTGTCTGGATAATGTGACAGATGTGAAGTGAAGCGCTTCGTAAGGTCTGTGTGCTGTAAACATTTAGGTCACTCTTAAATGACAGGAGCCAGTCTTCTGTTTTTGTGCATTTGAGATGAGCTTATACGCAGGGATCACCTGGCCAGACGGGACGGCATAGCGCGAGTCAGACTAAACAGAGCAGTTTAATTAGTGCAATCGCTCCAGAAAGACACCCAGCAGGTCTGTTTCTGTGCTTGAGCCTCATGTGCTAACCTACATAACACATAACTACATATCGTCCCTATCCTTCTGAAACCTTGTATGTCTAAATTTGCTGTTTTTCAGGAAGTGGACAAAACACTGTACATTTTAAATGATTAAATACAGTGTTGTCAAAGTTTGACAAGCACTTTTTTTATTGGTTAGATATTTGCAAAACCCAGTAACAAACATGAATATAATAAGTGAATAATAATAATGATTTATGACAACAACAAAAAAATTGATACAAGCAATATACCTATTTCAGTAATCTGTACTGTTCTACCATCAGACAGACTAAATTATAAAGCAAATTATAAATTGTAAAGCTGTGATTTTTAACGTCTGCCTCAATCTCGCCATCTCGGTTTGAAACATTAAATTGCAGGTAACTTTACGTACTTATCTTTATTCTCAAATTACTGTTACACGCTTACAATTGAAAATTGAAGACAATTTTGAACACTGACAGTTTTTGCAGTTTAATTTAGTAAAGAAAGAACAGCACTCAAAAAAGAAACCTTTGCACATCTGTGCGTTCAACAGGAAACAACCGTTGTACCTAAAATTTTATCTATAACTGACATCTGAGTTTCTTATGACAAGCCACAACCAATGTATTTCAGCTTTGCCGTGATAAGCCAATCATAAGAATTCTTCATATCATGATATCATGCTGAAAAAGTGTGAGACATATAAAGCAGCACACTCACAGATATCTGCAGCCTCATCAGAGCCGTCGGGACAGTCTTTCTCTCCATCACATCGCCAGCCTTTGGAGATGCAGGTTACCTGGTCTTTACACACAAACTGTTTTGGACTGCATGTTTTCGGAGCTGAAAGAGAGAAGTCGATCGTGAGCATGTATATCACGAATTAAAACTTTTTTAATAACAACAATTCACACAAATGTGCTGTACAACATTGTGAATTTAGTCAAAATTGTTACTTTTAAAGGAATAGTTTACCAAAAATAAAATCTCATGTCCATGAAAACCTGTATATGAAGATATAGTTATGTGCCCATACAATGGAAGTCATTGGGGGTCAATGTTATTTAGTTACCAACGTTATTAAAAAAAATCGTTTTTGTGTTCTGCAGAAGGAAAGTCATACAGGTTTGGAATGACATGAGGGTGGTAAACTATCCCTTTAAGCTATTGTGGATTCTATTTGTCTTACACAAGTGATACAGAAGGCTCCAAAACTCAAGCACATGCTGTTACTAAAGCAAAAGACGGATATTCCTAAGATCTAGATCGGCATCAGCCATTGAAAATCCCACAGTGGTCGACCACTAGATGGTTCAGCAAGTGTAATTTTCGGATGCACCACTCATGAAACATACGAGACTGAACTGAAAGTTTTGGGAAGAAAAGCCCAACGCATGCGGTCGCAGGCTTTGCTGAGCCTCCCGTTCCCCATGCCAAAGATACTTGGTTTCAACACAGCAGTACATCTGGGTCACCCGGAGTTCACCACCAGGCTTTATGTTCCAAGAAGCCTCATCGAAAAGCTGTAACATTAACCCATTTATTCACCATAGGTGCTTTAATGCGGATTTTTAGGTTCTGCCCACAAACAGTGGTTTTCTTTTGCCTTTTATAACCTGAGAGATGTTTGCTTTCCACGTGCAGACAGAGGCCTTTTTATTACTGGTAGGGCGAGCATCAGTTCTGTCTAACCCCAGGGAATTTGGCATCCAGGGGAGTATTTTTGCTCAGTCAGTCTGATGAGATTGTTGAGGTAAACCACAGAACCTCCTAAGGACTGCGGGCGACACAACGCTGGCCCTCTGCTGACACCGGCCTGCTCAGCCAGAAGTCAGAGATACCCGCAGATGTAATTAAACTATTCTCAGTCTGTCTGTCCCGCCGAGCGCTGTACCCCTGTAAAACATTGCAGTTCCCATGTCAATACCTTCCATGGGTGCGGCACACCAGCTGACCACAGGCCTTCTCTAAAGACAATACACAAATGAAACTGCAAATCCAAAAGCTTTTTGGCAAAACGTTAGAAAGCTCAAGCACTTTAGGACTACAAACAAAACTTCATTTTTCACTCATTTATTTGCCAAACCCTTTGAAGCAGATGTTGTGTTAAGAACACAAAAGATGTTCTTTCCACAGACTGACTCCTTTATTCAACCAGTCAGTGTTTTTGCCAACTGTGTACCAAACGGTACAATGACTGTGGTGGTGGTACACTGTATGTTAAGGGGCACAGCATTGATGGGGACAGCATTAACTATCTGATTGCGATTCTCGGCAGGACTTCCCCGTCCTTCTCCAACACTTACCTCCCAGCACACTTGGCAGGCGCAGAGGTGTTTCGGAAAGAGAGGCAGGGAAAGCTGCGAGGGGGAGAGGATGTGACTGCAATCGCAAGAGAGAAGGGGGATGTGTACAGCACAGTCACGTCTCTGTACGTTTTCAAAAGTGCTGAGAAAGCCAGACGACTGCTTCTGTTCTACAATGTAACTGTCTTTGAGTGCTGCTGTATGGAATGAGGTAATTTTTTATTAAAAAAATCTCTAATACACATTTCTATTAGCATACCACAAAGCAAATAATGAGAGTATCTAATCAGCATAAAAAACTAAAACAATGTTTGGCAAAATACCCCATTTTTAGCAAACCTACTTTTTCATTAATACTTTTATTCAATTAAGTATGTCCATCAACTTTTTTAACAATTATATTTTAATTTTCTCTTATCTATAATAAATCCAGTATTTGTAATATGTTGGATGGACTTGGATTGATTCAACACAAACTCGAGTGTGACCTTAGATTTCGGACGTATTTTGTCAAACCACACACACAAGAATAAACTTCAAACCACGCTGTTAAAATTCCCAGAATTCAACAACCACAATCAACATTCAGAATGTTTTACCCATTTTCTCACTAAACTAGTCTATGTTTCAGTGCACCAGTTCAACTCTCAGAGCTCTGGTCAGCATCACTATGAGCATCACAGAAAGTCATAAAACCTATAGACAGTTTCATCGGAAACACGCATTTCGAACAAAGTTAACTTCCGGTCTTTGTTTGTTGAGCGGTCTAGCTAGTGGCTAATAATATACTATTTATATTTTATTTCATTTACATTAATATTATTTTTGTATTAACTTAAAATAAAAATTACTTGTATTAAATAAACAATTTGTTGAAATGTATTGTATATTAATTTCACTAAATAAACATTTTGTTGAATGGGTTGTGTAACTTTGTTTAGTAAAGTAACGGTTCTTCTACTGGTAACCCAAAATAATACTGACTAGACATACTTTTAACTTGCTAGCTAATGTAATTTACCTGTTATTTCTTTTGCTTGTTATGAGTAATAATCTGCAGGGACTCTATTCTTTGTGGATGTGTACCAGAAGTTACGTTTGGGCCACAAAAGCGTGCATGCACAGTAACATTTGTTTATGTTGTTGCTTCGAAACTGTCTATACCTGATAACAGGTAGATACACAAAACATCAAGAGAAGAGCAATCCACATCTCATTAAGGCAAGGCAAGGCAAGGCAAGTTTATTTATATAGCACATTTCATACACAAGGTAATTCAAAGTGCTTTACATAAAATGCTTGAAGACAAAAAAGAACAAAATCTTTAAAAAGCAAATTATTTAAAATCACAAATAAAAAGACTGAATTTAAAAGACAAATAAACAGAAATAAATTGATAAAAAATGTTCGCACATATAAAGAGAATAAAAACAAGAAAGAAAATAAAAATGCAGCACAGTGCTCAGGTTGTAAAAATGCACAGCTAAACAAGTGTGTTTTTAATCTGGATTTAAAAATGTCTACTGTTGGTGAACATCTGTTGTCTTCTGGAAGCAGATTCCAGTTACGAGTGGTGTAATGGCTAAACGCTGACTCACCTTGTTTTGAGTGAACCCTTGTTACCTCTAACTGACTTGATCCTAATGATCTGAGAAGTCTGTTTGGTTTATATATAATAAGCATATCTGATAAATCAATTCTAAAAGTAACTGGTAGCCAGTGTAGAGATCTGAGAATTGGAGTGATATGCTCAGATTTGTTTTAAGGGTTTCATCACATCTACCAACAGCATTAAAGAAAGAGTTCAACAAAAATTGCCAGGACAGCCAATCAAATTGATTCTATGACGCTATAAACACTGTGATTGGCTTCGCCAGGTGCCAATCACTAAGTAAATCGGAGCACTCGGACAACTGACCGAATTCAAAAATAACAGCAGCGCCGGGTGACCGCGAGGAGAGCCTGCGATTCTAATTGGAGGTTGTGGGGTCGTTAGGGGGACCAAGAGCTTTGGACACTTTTCCCACAGAGCTCACCTTCTTTCAAAGCCCACTAACATATTTCGGACAGAGATCCGGATTGTTAATTCAGACCCCTGCTTTTTTCCGAAGGCAAAGCCAAACTACTGCCAAGTTTTTGAAGGTGCAAATCTAAGGGGACTGTTAATCATCACAGAGCATCTGGGTGTATGGTGGGAATGAAGGCGGCTTTTATTTGTCCCTCTGGGACGGCACCCAACTGCAAACATCAGGAGCATCCCAAAAAGGTACTACACTGGCCAGGCCTGCAAACTAAGTGGCCTCACAGTGGAGAGTTTGATAATGAATGCCGCTTCTACACCGAGATTACCCCGAAAACTTATTTATGTTGATCTGCATCTGTGTGATTTGTCTTCTGTATATAAGAGTGCTTTAGGCACCTTTACTGATACTCTTATTATATCAAACCCATGAAACACCAAAAAGAACTTCCGTGAAACACCAAAAAAGAAGTTTGAATGCAGTAGAGCTAGATGGGGACTAGGAAATTTTGCAATTATAAATGAAACTGCTCTTATATTCGGCTATAACAAAATACAGAAAGAAATACACACAAGCATAGAAAGACAAAATGGTGAGTAAATGACTGCACCAAATCAATTAAAATGTATTCTTTTAAAATATGGATCGCTTCTTTTATTTAACCAGTTTACAAACATGTCCTGCGATGTTAATTTTCTGGGACAAATCTCTGTGGTGTATTGAGCAGAAAGAGGCCAGTGTCTAATGAGGTGAAATTCCAATGAAATGAGGCTAAAAACCAATCATTTACACATCAGTTTTCTATGTGCATACCCATATACCCTCCAGGCTGACAGCAGGATGAATCGTGTGCTGTCTTTTTCCATAACATCTAAGGAAGCCTCAACTGGCAATAAGATCAGGTACCGCAGGTCTGATGCTGTACCATTCTTCTCAACTGTTCTCAACTCCGATCCTAGAGGGCCCTTCTTAAACACACTTTAAGCTTACTATAAGATCTTTGAACTGTGTTAGATGAGGGAGATAGAAAATATGAAGTGATGTGGGTCTCCACACTGCACACGAGTCAAAATGCAGCGAATGTAGCAAAACGTACTGTGTTACCATATAGGAATGTACTCCCATGTGTGTAGGGATAGTCCACCTAAAAATATTTAATTCTGTTAGCATTTATTCATGTCTCAGTGGCTTTGTGTTCATACAATTGAAAGTCAATATGGACCAATTTGGTTCTTCAAAATATCTTCTTTTGTGATCTGTAGATGAAAGTCATACAGTTTGGAATTACATGAGAATGAGAAAATGAAGGAATTTTTCATTTTGGTTAAACTATCCCTTTAAAGCTGTAATCAGAATATCGAGAAACATAATTGTGATCATGGTCCTTGTCCATACAAACAAAAAGATTCACTTTGGCACACTTCCAGGACATAAAGCCAAGATTTGGGGATTCTAAGAGTCAAATCTCATTGCCCATCTCAGATTGCAATTGTTATGTTCTTCTACATTTGTTCCCAATATAGCACAATAAACACGGCGAGACTCTGAAGTGAAACCACAACAGGTCTTTGGTCCATTTACGGAATACCTGGAATGTGGGAGTCCCTTTACACATGTGCTGGAAAGCATCAAGCAAGCAGATTGGAAAATATATGTGGTGCAGAAACTCAGGAACAGGGCATGCTCTCAAATGAAAGGACAGATGGACTAATTCTTTATTTACTGGATTCTGTGGACACCTCATGCTAATGCCGGAGGTCTTTGCCATGATTTATATAACAATGACTAAGCCATTAATGGTATAATCCATCAAAAGTGCTGTTTAATTACGAATCAATGTCATAATTGAATAATGATGAGTCATGTGTGTAGTTTAAGCCTTTTTGTTTCCCTAACAAAAAATATACTTACCTTAACTTTAAAAAATGAAAATTATGCATGAGTGACAGCACTGAAAATGTCATTTTCATTCATCCAAAGACATATCTAATCTGAAGTTCCAATTCGGACAAGCTGCTGCCACACTACCTTTCCATGTCATGGCGGCAGGGAGGCCAGCTGTGCGGTGCGTGACCCACTTTCCACCCCTCAAGTCTCAGCTTCCCCCCACTCAGCGTACCGCCCCTCCAAATCATCTCCAGGCCTCGGCCACACATTCCAGCACCTTTTAATTGATTTCATCTGTAGGCTTGTTCTCTGTGAGGACATGGGCTAGTAAAGTCGGGTTCTTGGATTTAGTGGGTCTCTGGAAGCCACTATGGAATTTTGGACAAATGACAAATATATCAAGATGGTTGTACTTAGCTTTACAATGCCTAAAAATTCATGAAACACTGTGCTTTATTAATTATGCAGCAATGTGTTGTTTTTTTTAAGTGACCTATTTGTCAGATATGGTGACCCATAACTGAAATGTGACCTCTGCATTTAACCCATCCAGTGAGTAGTGAACACACGCACTGCAAGTCGTGAACACCCAGAGCAATGGGCAGCTATCACTGCAGCGCCCGGGGAGCAAGTGGGGGTAAGGTGCCTTGCTCAAGGGCACCTCAGCCGTTACCCGCCGGTCCTGAGAATCGAACCGGCGACCTTCTGGTCACGAGTCCGACTCTGCAAACACTGGGCCATTCTCTGTTATGCACGCAGTTGCATTCTTAGGAAAAATTCCTGAAGATCCTGTTCGTAATTATAAGTTGTCGATTGTATTGACTCAAACATAGAGAGAGAGAGAAATCATGAAAAGACATCGGAGGCAGCACTGTTTCTCATCAACTCGCACTGCTTTCCTCCCTTTAGGAATGTCTGCCTGCCTCACAGGACTGCAGGTGACAGAGGAAGCTAAACAAAAGATGTAAATTACACCATTAAAGTCTGATTGCAAAATAAAATCACTAAACCCAACTTTTTGGGTAGAATTTGCCTTGAACAATGCGCAAAACCCCGCCTTAAACACAACTGACTGGTCCTAGCGTAGCAATTGTTAGCTAATTCAAAGATATTATAACAAGATGGGGAGGAATGCAACGCTCAATATGGCTGCTCTAGCAAAAGAAGGCCCATCTTCCAGTGAAACGAGCCTATTGTCAATCAATATTGACTGCCGATTCTCCGGGGCGGGCTCTTGTGAGGCGCATGTCAGCCTGTGCGAATGTGCAATAGATGAAGCGACCTCGAAAAAGGTGTTTTTAGCTAAATTTAAGATTAGCAAACCAAAGTTATGGTACAGTTCATGTCAGGTTTAATTATTGATAGGAAATATGCTGTTCAATTGTGATTTTTGCCAGCGATTTTTGCTAGCGATCTGCCTTTCCCCATTCAAGGAGATAGGACTGTTGACTTGCTATGACGTAAATAACTGCTCAGAGGCGTTGCAAACATGGCCACCGAGTGGCACAACTTGCGCAAGCGGACTTTGGCTAATCTCAACTGTTTGCTAATGCTCTCTGGTACAGTTATTATAAAGGCTTTTCTCTTATCAAACGGATTGTGATGAATTGTTTATGGCAATTCTGCTTTTGGGTCTTTGTAACTTTGAATGTTTACCATTACCAAGTCATTTAAAAAGTAAAACACTTTTCCCAACATACAGTCAAACGTGCACACACACAGAACAGGACAAAACGTTGATGAATCAAGATGCATTCAATGGGAGCATTCTGTGGGAATCTGTGCATCATTTGTGTTCCTCACACACTGCCAAAATTTATAAACTCATTTCTCAACAGTCAATCTCAACATGACCAAGCACGTACAACAAAAACAACGACTAAACATTTCTGCTTGCAGCCTCACTAAAATATGTCCAAGCATACAGGCAACATGGGAGTTAAAACCTGACTCCAGAGATGAAATCAAGATCAACTTCCAAAAGAAGGAAGCTGGTTTGGGAAGATTACAGGATGAATGGCATTTACTGTTGCTCGATTTGTATGAGGCACCAAATAAAGTTTGATTTTATCTAAATAACACCAGAGGCTCAACAGGACTTCACTTCTGTTGCACAGTAGCACACTGTTGCATTTCATGATGATAATTTTGGGGAACTTATTTTAAGCAAATATACAAAACAAACTTTGTATCCATGTTTGCAAAAGTGAAGCTGAATATGGAGCACTGGTATTCCGTTTCTTGGAGAGGGCTCATATCCCTGGCTCTGAAAGCGCGCTGTGATGTCTGGTTTTACTTTATTAAAAGTGATGAAAATACAGTCAAGTGCAAGTGTTTATAATGGGTTCTAGTCTTGTATTCGCGCCATTTGCGGAGCAGGCTGAGCATCAATCCATTCCCATGGAAGTTGAGCTTGCGCAAGCAGAGCGAGCATTCCTCAAAGGAAGTTCATAGGAATGGATTTAAAACGCTCACCCTGCTTCGCATCAGTACATGCGCACCGTTATTTTTGAACACAAAATGTCAGGTGAGACCACTACTATCAGAAAGACAAGTCAGATGAGCATAAGAGATTTTACCGTCAGACACTGACAGACAGAAGGGCAGAGGAGATGACGCTTCACCTCACGCTGCGATTTCTTTGAAATGTATTTTCAAAAACATTGATGGTGAATTTTTAATAATCTAACAGTGTTAATTTAACGATTTACTCAATCCTGTCATAGTTTTATCAACATACATTTTCATATCAGTGTTGTAATTAAAATCTTTCATTATCACCATGACAGACACGCCCCGTGAATGCCCCGCCCCCAATTAATCGATTACTTGTTTTTCAAACCTCCAGTCCAGTACTCAAAATAAAACATGATCAAAAATACCTATCCCTACTACACTTAAATAGACCTCTGTGCCTATAAACAAACAAACCAAAGGCTTTAAATGGCTGTGTTACAGCTTTCAGGTACTAAATAAGATTCACGGCATACTATCCATAGATATATCAGTTATATACTGCCAATGAGTTATCAGTGAGCAAATAAGATATGCCGAATCTTCCTTCCAAAGTGCACACTGGATTTATTGTTCTTTAAGGGATTTAAAACTGGAAGCGCAAGATCTGTCAACCTGTAACCGCTTGGTCTTTAGTGCTTCAGCTTTAGGGAACGTCAAAACTGACGTCTATGTAACCTCCATTGTGGGTAACATAAATTGTACCAGGAATTATTTGTGTTAGCTAAAGCAACAGTAAAATAATTTACAGCGAATAAATCATTTTAGAAAAAAATGTCCATTATGGAGTTCTTTATTCTTACTTTACTGGTTTTTGAGATATTTCTCTTAAACAAACGCATCGATTCGCTTCAGAAGACATTTGTTAAATCCACGGAGTCATCTCGATTCGTACATAAATGCGATCTCATTTCTAAACGATGGTGATTCACTTCCGTACATTTCCTTGCTTTCAGTCACGCTGCATTCACGCATTATTAATCACACTTACACAATGTAAAACAAAACATTTCGGGTATGGGTCACCATATCTGACAAATAGGTCACTTTCAAAACACTGTTAATTCACCAATCGTGCTAGAGATTGTGAATGAGTCAAAAACCTTGATCATTTATCCCTCATTTACGGCGTTCTGCTCGTCTTGTATCAATAATATAGCCACTAGTGTTGTCACGATACTGAGATTTCTAACTTCGATACAATACCTTTAAAAATATTGATATTCGATACCATTTTCGATACCACGGAAAAAAACTGCCATAACATTAAAGCCCTAAAATGTTTAATTTTATTAATATTTTAATTAAACAAGACTAGACAATGAGGTATATTTTTTACATAATTTATAAATTGATAATCTAATGTTAATATGACTATACAATTACTAATAAAAGTTGTATTTGTTAATATTAATAGACCAGAGCTTACATAAATAGTTGTATTTTTTAATTAACATTAAAAAGGATTAAAAAATACTAACAAATGTATTGCTCATTCATTGTTAATGTTAGTTTGTTAATACATTTATATGATGATCAAGTCTGTGAGAGGAGGCTGGGCTCTGTTGTCACTGCGCTCACGTGCACTGCAGTGTGTCTTGCTGTCTGAAAAAAGAGAGAGAGCGAGAACGCGTGGCTGGCACTGGCACTGTGGGACATGCGTATTGGAACCGTTTCAGATTCACAGTATCGATACATATCGAAATATTGATATTTTTGACAAAACTAATAGCCACAACAATAGGTGGCGCCAAACACAGGTAAAAACGGGTTTGATCAGGACTGAAGCCACCATTAAAATACAAACAGCCATAGAACCCATTTTAATACTCTAATGCTTAAATTAACATTGAGGATTGTATTGTAGGTTTCAATATTTGAATCTGTGTCTTTTTAAATAATTACTTTTATTTAAAAAATTTGATACAAATGTAAAAAAATATCAAAAGTATGAGCACACACTAACAAGTTTATCCTGCAAAAACTAATTCCAGCACTTTCTTTTAACTGAGTGCCCTGTGCTATTTTTTACTTCAGTGCAATAAATGTTTCAGTAAAAAAACGAGAATCGTCTGAAAGAATCGCAATCTCAATTCCCATAGAGAAAAATCGTGATTCACATTTTCGCAAGAATCGTGCAGCCCTAGATGGATGCACCTTTTGGAGCTTCAAAAAAGCATTTAGCATTCACTCCCATTCTAACGCTTGTAAGAAAAAGGATAAATAGTATTATAACTCTGACTGTATTCATCTGAAAGAAGAAAGTTATATACAACTAGGATGCCTTGAGGGTGAGTAAAACATGGTGTAATTTTAGTTGGCCTTTGAAATATCCCTTTAAATGCAGAACTCTTCCATTCAGTTGATACAAAATGGGTCGGTTATGTCCAATCCACGTATTCACAAAGATATAACAAAGGGTTTCTAGCCTTATTCTAATGTTTGTATGTTTTAAATCTGGCAGTGCACATGAAGCAACAAACAGGATTTATGCCAATTGTCTTCCAGCACACAGAAGTCGCCCAGACATGTTCCCAGGTGAAAACTTAACCAATGAAACTATTAAAGGTGAGCTATGATGTCCAGAGAACACCAATTTTTTCATAATACTCATAATTTCTATAATGCAAACAATATTATCATTTATAAGTGAACAAATTCAGCAAAGGAACAAAGGAACAGTGGGGCCTGAGCTGTGGAACCGGATGGAATTTTAGTTCCGAGAACCTTTTTGGAAGAACAGTTTAGCTCCTTTTCCTAGGCAGGTCTATACCAGAAGGACAGGAACGATCCGTGACGTAAGCAAACATTGATTGACCAAACTTCTGTTGTTGGTTGTTTGTCTTTGTTTGACGGACATGCTTAAATGACTGTGCTGTCGACCGGCATACGTCACTAAAAAGTTCCTTTTGCCGGTGCGAATGCAATTGGATAAATGGCCTGAGGAAAAACTCATGAACGAAAACGACAGACCTCTTTACTTGTTCCGGAACTTTGTGGTCAGAAAGCGCTCATAGAAAAACCATTTTTGGTTCCACAAAGAGCAATTCAGTCAAAGGTTCTTTGAAGAACCATCTCTTTCTTTCCTTTTCATAATCTGAAAAAGTTTTTTCGGATGTTAAAGGTTGTTTACAAAACCATTTAGACAAAAAAGGTGGCATCATAAGGCACCTTTATTTTTAAGAGCGTACTTACAAGAAAAAGAGCAAGTATAATATGCGGAAGAGTTCTAGCATGTCAGTGTGGGATGTCAAGGCAACATGTCAATTGGTCTCAACATTTGACGGGGAAAGACAGGGATCAATTAACACAACCTTTAAAAACCATCAGATCCTCATACACAACCTCCAAAGAAAGGGCCAGAGTAGACGAACCTTAAGCATTTTCTAACCACCTACATTTCCTGTCACTAACACGTTAACAGCTTCCACCTTCCTGGGTTTTGCTACATGTAGTCATGACCTCCTGATTCAAGCAGCTGAATAGAGTAAACACTAATGCTGCAAACAGTAAACTTCAATTACAGCAAACTCAGCCCAACACTGTCAACAACATCCTTTCATCCTCAACTATACACGCATAAACCGCAGAAGCAGAAAAACGGCGTCTAGTCGGTTATGCAAATCCGGGTCTTGTCCTCAGTTGCAGATAAATCTAGCATGTTTCCCAGGGAGAGGGAAGGTTAAAATAGAGAGATTAGAGCCTCTGCGGGCTCGGGATGGTGAGACTCCAGCTGCGCAATGCCATAATGCCATTACATTGTGCTTTTTTATTTCAAGAGATCGTTTTTGTTCGCCAACCAAATAAACTGCTTTAAATCAGATTTCCTTTCAAAGCTGTGATTAATCTTTAAGGAATGCTCTGAGTTCAATACAAGTTAAGTTAAATAAGAAAAAATCCTGAGCCTGAACTTATTTTTGCAGGGTTGCGAGAGTTGACACATTTGCAGGGTTATTTGTTAAACGAAAAAGAACATTGTTTGAAAATTATTTCCCTTGAAACTCATTATTTCCCTAGTAACATGCAGTTTTTGAGCTTCAGACATTTCTTAAACTTCGATGCTATGCCATGTGTGTATTGATCACAGAATGCCTCGAAAGAAGTGGGGGCATAATTCTAACGATTATGGCGCACAAATATATATATATATATATATAAACATAGCTTAACACACTAAATTCATCATATTAAAAAAATCCTTCTTTTTAAAAAGAAAAAAATAAGACTCCTTTTTTCCTATTTGGGGTGTCATTTTGAGAGCAAAATAAAGACCCAAAACATGTTAATTCTGATGTTTGTTTGGTTGAGAGTGAGTGATAGCTGTTCCTCTCATACCATTGGTAAGCGAACTTATGAACTCGAACAAATATCAAGAAGCTTTTTTTAAGTAATTTTGTTTTTTCACAGCCAAACAGAAATCTGGCACAGTGCCGGAAAACTTTACAGGAGGGATTCAACAGTGTTTCACGCATTCTGACTTATTTACAATGGTAAACATGTTGTCTTCTCATGCTTAACTTGGTCAACTTGTCAAAAAACAAGTTGGACGTATGATTTCTGTGCTCAATCAACTCCACCAGCATTCGTACAGGTTCAGGAAAGTTTTTTTCGCACTTGAAAAACCTATAAGTATTAACACCTTTTCTTGGTCCCTTATTGGACAATTCCCCCGGAAAAGCACGCCCATGTGTCACCCCGCCAGCGCAAGAAGAAAGAGCACGCCCACACGTCCAAGGAGAGCGGGAAGAAAGAGCATGCTCATGCTTTACTTTCTGTATTTTAACATTTATTCAGAACCAATGACTTGGCCCATACACTTTCACACACTAAAGCACATCATGGTACAAACCAGTTTCATCTGTTTTTACAAATTAAAAGAAAAGTGCAAAGTATTTCCTGTGGTAATTGACAGCACGTCAGAGACGCTTTCAAAATGCCTTAACTTGTACTGAACCCAGAACATTCCTTTAAATGGTCACATTTAAATATCTGGCACGCAAGCAGTTTTCATTCAAGGTTATGTAACAGACCCTGTCATTCATGAGCTCTTCAATGTGCATGAAAACACTGATTAACAATAATCCACAATGACAACAAAAGAAATTCAAGCCCGAATGAGAATGTTACCAGGACGTTTATAAAGCAGCCCTTTTCATTTCTCAGATGGGACAGAGATGGTGTGGGAGAAACACACAGTTGAATGAACACCAAATGTAAGAGCAGATGTATTAATGCATGAATGTGGGAGGATTTGTGCACTTATTTCAGACTATAAGAGGATTGTTGAAACCTCTGGAGTATCCAGACACATTATTAGTATTAAAAATTAAAAATGTAACATGATGCAATTTCGTAATTTCCCTAATTTTAGAACCTCACCAAGATGACTTGTTTTGCTTTTGCAGTGTACTTTTTACATGAAGACAATGCTAATGCATTGATGTGTGAGATTCATTAAATAGTTCATTAGCATGTTTAGAGAATTCAACATCACAATGCTTCTAATCTGTAATTTATGTATAAACCAAATCCAGATTGTATATTGAGAAGGGAAAAGAAGGCAATTGCACTTTGTATGCCCAAACAAAGCTTAAAAAGTATGAAATGTCACATTTTGGTACTATTTTTCATCCCTCCGATCAAAGTGGCAAAACATCTTAACATATGTTACATAAGTAAAGTTCTGCATAAAGTTATTAAAGTATTTAACTATTGCATATTTTAATTTAGTTGAGCGTTTTCCATAAGCATGCATTTTGATGCCATTTAAAGGGACTGTTCACCCAAAAACAAAAATTCTGTCATCATTTACTCACCCTCGAGTTGTTCCAAATCTGTATAAATAGTTGGAAAATTTCCAATGGTAGTGCCATTGGTAGTTTCCTACTATGGTAGTCAATGGGGTCCAAGAACTGTTTGGTTACATGCATTCTATCAAATATCTTTCTCTGTGTTTTTAAGAACAAAGAAATTTAAACAGATTTGGAACAACTTAACAACTTTTCTTTTAAGAAATATAAAATGTGTGCGAGCACTGTTGCATAAATTAAAAGTTTGCCAAATGCATTGCTTACACATAAACCATGTAAAACCATGAGTCTGCTGTAGTCATTGGTGGAGCTTGGGCCCACTCACTACCCACGCCTGAACCAGCATAAAGGCTGATTTTTACTTCTGCAATGAAAACCGGCACGTTGCCTACGGTGTAGGTCGTACACACAACCATAAACCAGCCTTAAGTCACACAGGTTTAAAATGACAAGAGGGTGAGTAAATGATGACATCATTTTCATGTTTAGGTGAATTATTCCAGAATCCACACCACAACAATATTGATCTTCTATATAGAGCAACAATAACGTTGGGATTACTTTCAGAGCAATTTTTCCAGCTCATTAACAATAAACATTGACAGCCAATAAAAAAAAAACTTAAATAAGAATGGCGCATGCCCTTTAAATGAACTGCGCTAGTTTAAAATAAACATAACATTATCATCCATTGGTTTGGATGCCAATATGGTTCTTGGTGTGAAGTGTGAACGGGTCTTTAGTGAGCGGTTCTTGGCCAAACAAATCATAAAAAATCTTTTGCCTCTGTCAGATATATTTCTTTAACAAAATGTTTTAGCTTACGAATTCTGTAATACACATGTCAACAAGTGCTACATCATAGATGGTTTCCTGACAGGAAATCATGAGATCACATTTGCTGCATCCCAATTCACCAACTATACTAGTATGCACTAAAAGTATGTACTGTTTTTGTTATGGAAAAGTATATACATTTTAGTGTGTAGCAAAACAATATGCACGCACTGGGACATACCAACAGGAAACAGAAGTGGCCATTGTTGCCTAGACAACATTGTGTCCAGTAACTCACATACATCAAAATACGCTTCTTCATTCCATTTAAGTATTTATTCATTCGTTGTTTCATATGTAATGCTAACTCTATAGTGATATTTATTAATTTAGTGACGCATAAGTTATTTAATTTTATTAATGCAGTGGAGCGTCACTAAACTCCGCCTACTCGCGGTGAGTTGTGGGTAGTATCAGCCGTTAAAGTGTGCATCGTTTTGCACTTCGAATTTCTACCGAAAGTAGTAGACCCTCCGGGAATTTTTGGGAATACTATTTTCAACATACTATGATTTTGGACATACTAATTGTATTTTCGAATACTATTTAGTATGGATATGCGAATTGGGACGCAGCAATTCTCTTCTTCACAACAAGCTGCTGCTTCTTCGACTCTTGTCTTGGTTACACAAGCAATACACCTGTGGACACTGACTACTAGTGGTCATTGCCTGTCGTTGTGGTCAACGACGAAGTATAAACAAAAACCGGCACGTTGCCTATGGCATAGGTCCTATGCAAGACCACAAACCAGCCTTTAGGATCACCCTGCAATCCATGAAGCCCAAGGCTAACATGGACATTATATCATTCAGTGCTTAGCATCACATGCCAAAACTGTGATCTAACAGTGAGAAAATGCTTAGACACATGTTCGTACCCCAAAACTATGAGAGTCACAGCAAATCCAAAGCCTGTGTAACTAACCAGATGTTTCAGAGGGGCTGGAAAAGGTGGGAGGAGCAAGACAACACATGAACTCAGGCCCACATTTCCAGAAAGTAGGCAACTGCAACTATAAATGCCATAAAATCTAGAAGTTACTTTCATACCACTGAACTGAAACTGAGATGAGGCATGTTCAAATACGAAGTATTTGTTTACGACAGTTATCTTTACCTTCCAGTACAATAAAAAAACACATCCCTCAGGAACAGAATCCTGTCTAGACAAGATAACAGTAAAAGTTCATCAGAGGTCTGCAGAGGTGACTCAACCGTGACTGAGAGTCAAAATCAGAGAGATGATGCTGGATCCCTGACTGTAGTGTCACGCATGTCAAACTTTTTAAGAATGACAGTAAACGTATCTCTTTAAATATTCAAAACACATATACAGTAAAAACACATACGTTGACTTTTAGTAATGGGTGCATAAAGATGGAGGTTTTGACACTTGACGTGCCCTGCCGAATAAATGTCTAAATAGGTAGTCAAAGCTGTAGCCCATGGGTTAGCGCTCTGGACACATATATATGAGCTGTTCCGACCCGGGTCATGTCCCAATCCCACATCCTGTCTTTTACCCTGCTCCTGCTCCTGTTCTCTACATGTAAAAAACAGACACACAAAAATATATATATATATGTATATATACATCAAATAAATGACTAAATAGTTACATTTTATTGCACAATTTTAACTGGCATAAGAATTACATTATGATGTGCACAAAATGTGGGCCATTTGCAGACCATTTTCTGGGCCCTACTAAAAAGCATGGTTGCATAATTTATGTAGATGTCACATAAAAGCATTTAGCTTCCAGTTGGCAGTATTTCTTTAGCTAAAAAAGACCTAAAATCTTTTTTGTGGTCCATTTACATATGAATGTGTCTTAAATACTTCAAACAGATGAAAGTCAAACAAAAAAAATCAACCGATTACAGCCACACAATAATGTGTGTGTTCCCTGATTCCAATCACTTCTATTCAAACTAATGGAAAGTACATTATATTGCTTCCACTGTTATCTTTCTATTCCGTAGACACATCCTATGTCAGACGTCAAAGGTATGTACTACTAAAAAGCAGCAATGTAAAGAACTAATCGTATAGCTCTAATCTATGATGGATACGCCATGCACATCATCCTACATGAAATAAGCATTCTAAAAATGTTCACGTCAAAACAAAAATGCAAAGGACTACAGCCTCATACGAAGATGATCACGAAGCAGATGTCCGTTCAAGCACTTGAATAGACCGCTAAGCATGCGGGAATATCGAGCATGTCCACTGCATGCAAATCGACTTGTGGCGAGCGCGGATTTGCCTCGAGCAGGCCGTTTCAACGCAATACTGGAACAGTTCTATTGCATTGTGACGTCAAGTACAGAATTACAGTTGACAGTCGTTTAAATTTTAAAAACGAACATCTTTGGCCTATGACGCTATTGCGAAATGGCTCAACTCCCACCTCTCCAATCTCTAGCCCGAGTCACAAACGCGTTTAAAAGCGCACTTGCAGGCGATATGTCCCTTCTGTACCCAAATATTGATAGTGACAGCGTTTGTAACAAGCCGAATTTTGCATAATAAATTAACAGGAGCCTGCATGGGCCAGATGTAGCAATCACAGCACAGGTGATAACACAACCGCGCGAATACATTCATTTTCATTCACACAAAATGCATTATTTGTGCACTATACGTGTCGAAGGCAGCAAGCTACAAATATGTTTTCGCAACGTAGACTGGTCAGTATCACCAGGCCATCTCCGAAAACTTTGCAGCCTGTCTGTGTCCTAAATGCATGCATACATTGACAAAATAACACGTTTCATCTCGGTTACTTACGTTCGATGGCTGTTGTAGGATCTACAACCTCCACTGTAAGGAAAAATCCAAGGCAGAGCAATCCAAAAGCCAGCATGTTTGCATTGCAAGATGGCATTGCCTATGAAAATATCGCAATTGTTCACGTAAAGGCTGCACTGGGAAGGCTGGATTCAAACGCCTCATCCAAACCTCGCAATTGTCCGCCGTGGTCTGTTGTCTTTTGCGCCCTCCAACACGCTCTCCGACACGCTAGCAAATGTAAATGAGCAGACAATATATGAAGAACATAGAATGTGCGCTAAAAATATATAAAAAGGCTTTTCCAGCCTAAAGAGGCGATGTGTTGTGCGAATGCAAGGTCATGTAATATTGCTTACTGACTAACAGCATGCAAACAGAGGTGGGTAATGTCTCTTTAAAATGCCCTTAAAAAAAGACGGTCCTCTTTGTGATCAAATCATTCCTTTACGCAAACCGTGGTTATTTAAAATGCAAGCTCGTCAGTTGGCGGTCCTTGGTGCAATTGTTTACAGTTCCAAAAAAATAAAAAAGGCTTCTCCCTTCTGTGCCCCACCGCTTCTGATGCTGCTGGTGGTTACAATTTGAGTGAGGGGGGAAAGTGGGGACTACTACAGTGGCTGTTACATGACGTCACCCACTTCGACAGGAGTCAAAAAACTGATACGCGGCACGGGTCTTTTGCGCATGCGTGTCTCAGCTGACAATCGCCAATTGGTTTTCGCCTTTATTCGGTGGAAACTGGACCACTGGGCAGCCATCTTGGCTCTGTCCTCATGGTTCACAGTATTTTTATTGATAGTCTAGCTTTTGGCGGCATAAAGTCGGAATTTAAATAATAACGAAAACTGCTGAAAAACAAAAAACGGTTACTGAAATAATAACAAAAGATAGTAAAATACATATGTTTATTATTATTTATTATTATTATTATTATTACCACCACTACAGCAACAGACTCGGCAGTATGTGGCTAGAATTAGTATGAAATAATTTAACCGCAAACTGGTTAAGTACGGCCACGTGCAGAAATTATTCAGAAACAGAAAATAAATCATATTAATAATTAAGCATTTCTTTTTTCTATTGCAATATTACGTTTTATTTTGGCTTGCCATCCTTATTTTACTTTATTTACTAATATAATATTGGTTGGTTTATTCTTATTTTGCTTAAATAGATTACTTTTAGTTCTGTAGGCTACTAAGCATCAAATATATGGGCAATACAAAGCTAGAATTTCAAAGCAACATTTATTTGAGGGAGAGGTCGTGTGGCTATTTCTTTGTTCATGGTCCATCTTTTGTTTCTTCTCTTACACAAATGACTTAGGTCCATCTAGCGGTGAATAAATATCATTGCATAAGTGGAGATTGTATTTGCCCTAATTAGTTGGGATCTGAATCATGTTCATCAGGACTTAACAATAAAGAATGAACAGATAAAATTATCAAATCAAAAATTAATATCAGAATTGCATTTGTGAAAATATTTTTGTGCCATCTTAATAATCAAGTTCATGTGCCTTTATTTTCTGGAAGTCACAGTTTAAGACATAATGTAAGGCACGTAGATAATGTTGTATATAAAACATTTAAACGAAAATAAAAAAAATAAAAATGGACTGAATTATTATGATAAAATACATTTTTTACTTACAGAATAGATGTCTTTATTATTTCCAGAGGGTGGCAGTACCCACCAACCTTTTAACTCTTTCTGCAAAGAGTTCACATTCTAAATCTCATTGAGACAACGCACAGTTGTTGAAATGTTTACAGATCCCACCCAAACATGACTGGGATATTCCATATGCACCCAGCTGTTGCTTGCTTTACAGTAAAGCCTGGGAACGTAAACTTTACATTGAATCCTAGCCGAGAACGATGCATGAAGTCAGCTTAGATTTTCTGTCATGAATCTACGCACAGTTATTGTGTCATTGGTGTCTACAGATGTGCTTCACAACCGGGTTACGGAGGGTCAGCGCAAGTCATTTGGGTCCATCAATGATCTAATAGATCAAATGATATCACATAATATATGAGTCACAGTGTTACCAAACGTGCGTAATCCCTTCTATCTAAAATGACTCTTTTCATAATTTCCTTTGATTTAATTTGATGCATTTGAAGGCTTTAAAGGCACAGTGTTTTCAAAACCACAATTTTATTCTGAGTTTAAATAAAAAATACTAAGACATGTTTGGTTCTTATTACAAAATCTTTTAAAATGATAAAAAAATGCAAGTCAATAGATAAAAATGACATCTGCAACCCATAAAGACCTCAAGACAAGGGATGCAGTCACTGTGTGATGTGGTATTGGAGTACTGGCGTTTTATAGGAAGATGTGCAGCCTGCAGATGTTGTGGATGGAGCATCTGTGAGTAGCATAGCAGAGATGTCTGGCCGTTCACGTGCCCCAACATGTATCTACCCTTATTCTCCATGCCTCACTGGGAGAAAGGCTTGGGGGTGGAGATAAAGCTCATTGTACATCAGGGTATAAATCCATCTAAACAAGCTATCCGTCTGACACAGCATGACAACCATGCATGCTTAATGACCTCCTCTCCCTCAGGCATCTGTGACAGTCTGTGCATTCAGTCTGTGAAACGCACCCAGCACAAGATCTGGCCGCCAATTTGGGTGAAGCTTTTTCTAGTTGCACGTGAGTTGCACGTTAGATTTGTCTTGATTCCTTGAGCCACAGTGTGACTATGTATTATGAAACAAGACACTAAAGGATTTCTTGGAAAACAACAAAAGTTCAGGAATAAAAGTGTGTCCTGTATGCCTGTATGTGTAATGTATGCTTTTTTGGACCTTAACCCTTTAACACTCCCTGGTCACCATCCACTTTTGTTAAAGAAAGCATCTCAGACATCCAGCTTAACTCCTCTTTTGGTGATACACTGAAGAAAAAAAATAATGCATGTTTTTTTCAGGGGGTTGACTATCCCTTTAAACCCAATAGTCGATCAGTAAGCAGAAAAGTTCCTGAACAGCGGTGGAGTAAAGAGAGCTGTGTGTGTGGTGTCCTGTGAGGCCTTACATGTTGTGTGGGGGTTGATTTGAGACAGTGCCAGCGTAAACAGTCCCAGACCACATGTTCTCTCAGGGCAAAGCGCCTGGCCACTCTCCAAGCACATCTGCACACAATCCCCCGCCTTCACCATCCATAGTGCTGGAGACTAAGCCGGGTACAATCGGAAAGGGCGGATGGTGGGGGGAAGGAGTGGAATGGTGTGTTTTCCCAGACTCAACCAACCTGCTGCAGACAGTCAAAAGTACAGGAGACGAAATTACAAAAGACCCACATAATGATTTAGTGAGTTCAACCACTCCCACATAACTTCTTATTTTGTGTGTAGGTTTGCTATATGTACACTGTATATACGGGACACAATGTGATACCAGTTATAGTTCTCAAAGCGTTCCGTTACCTTTGAGAATCCCCCAAATGTGTGGATCCCCCAAATGTTTCTCCAGTCTGCGTTCATGTTTGTGTATATGTTGGGTGAATTACATCACAGTCTGGACTGTGGGATGTCTGCTAGGCCAATATTACTCCTCTGGCCCTCAGCCTCGAGGGAAGATGGATAGTTGCATAAATCAAGCTTGTGAATCTCCCGGCTCTGCACTGCAGATGTCACCGAGCTCAGCCCGTGTTTGCATTTGGTGACACTGAAAAAATATTGCAAATATTCCGATGGGTTAGGCGTGCTGGCTTGTTTTTCTCATAGGCTATTTAAGAAAAGGAAATCCTAAAACATTCCTGACCTACTATACAAACTGAACATACACGACCAACAAGCAACAATCCTTTCTATTCAATGATGTTTACAAGGGAATTTCCTTTAAATGAAAACATCCTAAATAGCAGGTTAGGAAGTGAAGCCAGCTTCAATGGGACGGAATTACCGCAAGGGCTGACAACAAATGAAGAATTCAAGGTATGCGCAAACAGCAAAGATGCTACCCACCCCCACCAAAACCTCATCTTCAATCTCATGCTAGATAGATACAGCAGCATTTTAGTATCTAAATAGGATTTTATACTGATTTGCTATAGAGATGTTAAGAAAGCTTTGAAGCAACCAATAAAAAAATGTACATAATATTTTATATCACCACTATTTATTTTCGTCGTTTTTATATGAGATTTGAATATATTTTATGATAACGTAAGCACATTGCAACTCTATAACATTTTTGGAAAGTATCTTTGCAATGTATTTGCACTGTTTAGGCCAAATTGTTTATTTTTCGTGTACATATGTAAATCAAAAGCTCAGCGACCTTGATTTGTCCTGGAAAGTTAACAAGCTCAGAGACTCTTTCGATTCATATATTATCTAATCTAAAATGTTGATATATCCAACAAATTGCTGTACTAGACTGAAAAATACCCCTAGTAAATCCTGTCTCGCGAATCAATTCTCAGTATAGATTTATACATTCACACCTACTCCTGTTCTCGATACATTCTAGAAATTCTTGGAGAGATCCAACACGACTGACCGTTTAAACATACAGTACATAAAGCATAAATCTGTCTATCTGAAATCTGATCAACACCTTAGGAATGTTGTATGTTTAGCCCTTATCTAAACATAAACATGCGAAACGCTAGAGAAGCGTCGACAGAACAAGACCGGAGGCGAAAGATTTCATCTGCATCAACACATCTGCAGTGGCCAAGCAAAGACAGCTGAGTTTCGAACCAGCCATCCACCCACATTAGCCACTCATCTCATCTGACTTCATATAAACATGTCGACTCTTTGGCTGTTGCTGTGACTCGGAGAAGATGAGTTACTGGTCTATGACTCGTTTCTACTGTGGGCTGACTCATGATTCAAAGTGTTTTTGGGGTTTAATGTCTGATACTTTGACTACTCAACACCAGATGTGGTGTAGACTACTTACGGCTGTCATTTGCTAATGCTTTTATGGCATTCATGCAATTTTATATTGTTATATCACAATTTTGGTAAAACTTTACAATAAACGTCTGTGTACTTTTGACTTATTTCATGTCCTTTTTTTAAATAGAATAACAAGAAATGTAGAGATGACTCATTCTTTGTTGTTTCGTTTAGTTTAACAAACGTAAAATGGGATTTTGGTTTAATTTCAAACAACGCCTCACAAGAATTAGAAGCTATTTTACGAGGTGGCTAATTCTTAAGAATTTGTACAATAATTCATTTTGCTTTTCGCACTAATGACGTTTGGATTAGGGGAGAGGTTTCAACATTGCGTTTTTGAATAATTGTATGTTTTCGTACGATTCATCATACAAATTTATACAAATTAGAAACCTCGTAAAATAGTCACGAATTCCTGTGAAATCAGGTTACAATTTCTCATATTTGTATGCGGTTTACAAATCGGTTCAATTTTGCATACGTACATGTGGGCAACGTTAAAACATCTCTTTTATCTGATCGGCAAAATTGTCTTCTCTATGGCCATTCATTTACTAAAAAAAATATTTAAAGGTACAGTTTGTGAGATTTAGCGGCTTGCCCCTCCCCTTTTAAGCACTACTGTGACTGACACAGGACAAAGATGTCATCATGTTTTCGCTTCTTTGCCGAAGGAGATAGCATATTTTAGAAACACCCTCTGTAGAGCAGTTTGTCCATTTAGGGCTACTGTAGAAACAACATGGTGAATTCCATGTAAGGGGACCTGCGGTGTATGTATAGAAAAAGTTCATTCTAAGACAATAAAAACATAACGCCGCAATATGCAAGTTCCTAATACACCTCTGAAGACAGTTATATGATATTGTATTTCTGTCTTTAGATCCTCCTTAATCTTACACATTGCACCTTTAAAATAAACAAAATATCAGTTAACACAGTTAATGCACAGTGTTTAACTAAGAGGAATGAAAAATAAGCAACTGAACAAATGCTGTAAAAGTAGTTCAGTGTTAGCTCATGCATTTCATTCATGTTTTTACATTTATCAGAGGCATTTATCAAGTGCTTAGAGTGCATTGTTTTTCATCACTATGTGTGTTACAGAATCGAACCTATAACCTATAACCTTTGCAATGCTCTACCAGTTAAACCACACCATAACTAATATTAATGAATGTGACCTTATTGTAAAATGTTAGCCAGTTTGATGTCTTAATATGTATTTATATGTGCTTCTAGTTCTATTAAGTACATTATCAGCCAATGTCATGTGTGTGTGCATCTGGAGAAAGGAGCAGAGATCCCGTTATAAAAGGAGGCAAAGCTATAAAGTTATAACGTGAAATCAAACACCACTACAAACCAGTAAAAAAGCATTACCACTTTAATGTCATTTAAACACAGATTCTCTACTGCTGTTTGCTTTATGAGTGCTAATGAACAGCATCGGTGTGTGTGTGGCTATAAGAGCGACTCGATCTCTTCCCCAGACTCCCGGCTGACGTCAGCTGACTGTTTTGGCTGAACTGGGCGCTCCGGACACAGCGCTGCTGCCGCTGTTGTAAAAATGCTGCTCTCCGTGCCGCCGAGGACAGGAATCAACCCATATAACAGCTATACCAGCAAAAGCAGTAAAAAGGTAAGGCGATGTACATACGCGGAGACGTCAGCTGTGGAAAAAGGCTCATTGATCTCGCATATCTCTGTTGTCTGTGTAATTGCACGAGTGCGAGCTGCAGTGTCCTTGAAAGTGGAACCTGGGAAAGATTGAACTGTACCGTTGCGCGATCGTGCCGGATAATGTAGCGACGTAGCGAAGTGAGCGCGTATTTAAAAAGTCGGCATCTTAATGCTGATTTATCTACTGTACTGTCGGCTGGGTGAGAAGTCACGGACTGGACTGAACTTGCGAGCCGAAAGGTTTATACGATTTATAGGGACACGATGTCGGTGGAATCAGCATAGGGAATTTATTGGGATTCGTTAAAGATGGCTTGAGAGGAAAATAAAATGAGTTTTTCCAAGTTTTACGTTGAGTCATTGGCCCCACCCCTAAATAGGCTATCTTACTACTATGACGGGAAACATTAAGGTTTCGAATTGACTTTGCGGATGAAAAGAGGCGATCCTCATCGGGATACAAGATCTGTGTCGTGGTGCTTGTGCATTATGTATTTTCAAAGAGATAAAAGTTAAAAGAAGATATGAGAGGTTTTTAAATCATGTAAAATATGCAGATTTTGTTTGCAAATGAACGTAGCCTACGTTTGACAGAAATAGCAGTTACAGTAATTTTAGGCTTATAGATATAATAACACATAGGCTATTGTTCTGATAACTAGCTAGCCTACCTAATAATCTTTATTTCAGACTTTTAAGTGTGTGTAGATCGCATTACACATCTACACATTCATTTATGCTTGACACAGGACATAAAAATCAGAATCATTTTGACAGATTATTAAATACATTTGACTATATTGTGTCTTCTATACAAGATTGTGGGGCAAGATTCGTGATTCAGGAGTGCTTGCTAGCAGATTTATACAAAACAGTATTTATCATCTGCCATCTTCAATGCCCTGACAAGGTCATCGTAGATTATAACTGATGTCGCAATAAAGACAGTGGAAAGAGAAAAAAGGCAGGTTGATCATTTTATGAATTATTGTTTTACTGCTGTAAGAGGATAGATATATACACTAAACATTAAAGGGACAATTCACCGAAAAATGAAAATTCCAAACACCCCCCCCCATTTACTGACATAGCAGGGAAAATAAAAGTCAATGGGGGATGAGATTTGTTTGGTTACTGACATTCTTCCAAATATCTTCCTTTGTGTTTAGCAGAACAATTAAATTAATACAGGCTTGGAACAACCTGAGGGTGAGTAAATGATGACAGAATTTTCATTTTTGGGTGAACTGTCCCTTTAAATCAAAATAGGATACACTATCTACTCATTTTCAGTTTTATAATTGTATACCCTGACCTGGTCCAGATTAGCACTTTTAATGTTAATACATCTGAGCTTCTCACTCTTACATGCACCAGAATCCAGGAACAGCACTTATATACCCACAGTTATCATATTTAACTGAGTTGTGAGTTAAGTTTGCGGCCAGTGAATTGACATTGTATTGGGTTTTTAAAGAAACGAGAGATGACTTTAGTTATTGAGTTCACTGTGTCGAATGTGTTTAACTTTATTGTTAGACTTCATTGTGCAACAATGTAAAGTCTTGAAAGATGATGACAGGGAAAGATTCTTGCTGTAATGCATTCTAGAATTCACAGAGGTATTCTCTAGTTTAAAACACATTTTTGAACATGGGGCAAGGGAGGTATAATATTATATTGTATTGATATAAGATGTAATATTAGATCAATAACTAAGTCACAATAACTAATGTTGGGAGTGTTTTGTTGTTTAGTGTATAGTTGTGCAATCTTTTATTTAGTTTCTCTTTTGTCTGCATTGAACTCTGGTGGTCGTGTGGGTTTAAAAATCATCTGTAACTGTAATGACCAGAACATTTCTGTATGTGCATTCAATTTGCTTGCTTTACAAATGGCCATGTTATATTTTTCAAATCTCTCATGACATCATCACTTTAACAAGAATCCTCTAAAAACAAACAAATAAAGAATAGGTTGATCAAAGATGCCGATCGAGCTTTGCTCCAGAAAATGTTGAACTGACTAACAGCAGAAGTGCCAGCCGCTGAGCAGGCAGGTGTCCAGGCCCATGGTGCATCCTTTCTCAATAACTCTCACAGCGGGGACGGGGTTGCTGAACGCTGGGGTAGAAAGCGTAGGTAGTAGGCTAGAAAGCTGAGCCGGGCAGGTGGGCTCCGTGTTTGAGTGGATTTGGCCGTCTGTACACAGCCGTCAGACAGAATGCCACAAATGGTGGAGGAAGACATGTTTGTCATCTGTTAAACTAAGACTGTATCTGCTGAGACGCTGCTGTGGAACGTGGATACGATACACATATATAGCAATATATATTATTACTGTAAAGGGACAGTTCACCCAAAATGACATTTCTTTCATTATTTAATCACCATCATGTCATACCAAGTGTGACTTTCTTTCTTATGCAGAACACAAAAGAAGATATTTCGAAGTAACATTTCTCAAAATATATTCCTTTGTGTTTCAGAATCATGATCTGATTATCTGATTATTCCAGTCCATTTAAAACACAATTTCCACCATCTGCGTAAAAGTTATCAAGGGACATTTTCTAGATTTTTTGGGTTGCGAGAGTATTCATCCACTGGTCTGTAATTTCTGCCCCAAACTTAGATAGGCTTGCTAAGCCCTGCGGGTCTGCTAGGCACTGCTGCACTGACTCACCCAGCTGCTGTCAGCTCTGGCGGAATAAAATCCGATGCAGAAAAACACTCTGTGGGGTGGCAAAACGTTGCTAGTTTTACACAGTATGAATATTGGATTGCTCATTAAAATTTCCCAAAGATTCTTTGTCCTTTCAACCAATGAAACTGGCTTTTTTTTCTCTGCATCACATGCTTGATGTTGAAAGCTTTGAGATATGTCAAACAACACAACCTGTGTTAAGATATAAAAACACACAATATAGTATTGTAACTGTACACAATTGTACACTATTTTAAACAGCAATCGAAAAACACTGTGAAGTGTTGTGCAGATTGTGATATTTTAGGCAAATATTTCAAACTAATTGTATATATGATCGTTGCAACAGAGTACATTTCTGTAGCTACTGCCTTTATAATATGTGTTCAGAATAGGAGATGGATGAGTTGAACACTGCTGAAAGCCACAGTTTTGAAAACCAAGCAGCCTTCCCCTCCTTCCCACAATCTTGGCACACAGATTGCTCACATAAATGACCTGGAATTCCTGGAATTCCCATCTCAAACATTCGGTATGGATCCTGGTTTACTGGCTGTGCAAAGTTATTTTTCTTATTTATTTCTGCTAAAGATTTAAATCCTGACATTTTTGATAAGCCAAAGGGTTTCTCAAATACAGATAAAGAGGTTGAGTGAACACCTGACAAATCTTTTTCTGATTTGTGAGTGTAACTTGGAAAAGATTTGCAGAAAATTAGGTTTTGTATGCTGTTCACTTTTCATCCAATGAACCATGTTTGGGTAACACTGTATATTTCTTAAGAATTCCCATATATGTTATTAAGAAACTGAGGCTATGTGTCTCTTGACACAATCTTTTTCCTTAAACATTAGTAGTGACATGATACAGCTCATGCCTCATGATACATGATATTAGCAATAGTTCACCCAAAAATGAAAATTCTGTCATCACCACACTCACTTACTTTCATCTGCATAACACAAAAGAAGATATTTTAAACAATGTTGGTAACTGAACAATGGTGGCCCCCATTGACATTGGTTTTATGTCTATACAATGAAAGTCAATGGGTACTGTTTGTTACCAACATTTTCCAAAATATATTTTTTTGTGTTCTGCAGAAGAAAGATAGTCATACATGTTTGAAATGACAAGTGGGTGAGTAAATGATGACAGAATTTTCATTTTTTGGAACTACCCTTTAAATATTATATTGTATATAGTGCGTAGCAATAGGTAAAATGTTTATATTCCACTGCAAAACCCAAATAATGCATCAGAATATGATACCTTATACAGCTAGGAGTGGCAAACTGAACATTTATTTCCAGTTACAGTCACACCTGGTACCATCCCTACAGATCCAGATCCCCTGCTAACCCTTCAGAGCTGCTTACTGCCTCCTGTGACCTCTATTTCTGTGAGCTCGAGCTCATGGCCTTCCCTGGAGTCTGCCCTGGTGTCACTGCATTGGAGTAATCGTGAGAGATGCAAACCATGCTCTCATTACCACGCTGCGCATATCTATGGAAATGAAGCGGGAGCCTATAGCGGGCTCCACTGCAGTGCTGCTCTCAAGTGCAAATAGAGGAAGACTGTCTGATTTCATTATAGCGAAGCTGAGATGTTCAAGGGCAGGTTTGCAGATATTGATTAGTTGTTGACAAGGATTTGTTCTGCATTCAGGTACATTGAGCCCAACCTGAAGTAAACTGAGAGTAACCGCACCGGATGGAACACGTGCGGACGGCCGTGATGCATGAATCACTGTCAGCATGGTTGTGGATTTACAGGAATGTCTCCGTGTAATATGTCACATGCTTCGCGTGAACGCGAGTTAAAGCGTGCTTGAATGGAAAAGCTTTTGTATACATTCCATATGGGTCAGGAGTGAAATTCAATGCGCTGAAATGCGGTTAAAACAAGCCCTTTTAACCGTGAAATGCATAGCTCTGCCGATTCTTGCTTTGTCAATGGAAATACATTTTCATTCTGTTTAAAATTGTGAGTGAGCAAATACTGAAAAAGTGAGGCATGTGACATAATTGTATTTTTATTTTTTCTTCTATTTACAGTAAAGCAATTGGGTAGTCGACAAATAAACCATAAATGTCTCCTATGGTGTGACATAGCAAAAATTTTAGCAAAAAAAAAAAGTTAGTAATATAGTATTGTAAATATTTATATTTATAATATAAAATAGCATAAGTGAGATTTATCGTCATTGTAAGGTTTTTATTTTTGCTGTCACACCATGCTTTACTGTATATAAAACGATAGAAGTTAATGGATTGTCCTCATTTAGTGTGTGTGTGTGTGTGTGTGTGTGTGTGTGTACCTAACCTCAGGATGCTCCAGGGGGACTGTAATAATTAAACTGTAACTGTAAAGTGATGTAGATAAAAGCATCCGCAAAATGGCAGCTTGCTATTAACACTGCTATTAAACACACCTTCTGAAATCAGATATAAACTCAATTTTAATATACAAAATATAGTTTACATAAAAGATGACATAAAGGTAAATACAATTAGCCTAACAACGACTAAAGAATCTGAAATGATTAAATTTTTTTCTGTTTACAAATGTGTAGTATAATGCAATGTCGCTTTGGATAAAAGCGTCTGCCAAATGCATAAATGTGTGGTAAAACTGGTGTTGGTTGTAGGTGTGCAGCACAGCTCAACCTTGAACAGGGTTGCAGGGCAGATGGGCTTAGCAGGGGGGCAGTGGTTCAGTCATCTGTTTTCCCATGCAGAGGCAGAGTTAACCGAGTAGAGCAGCTCTAATGAGACAGTGCACCCGGCACATGAGAGGGATTAGCTCTCAATGCTAACAAGCTCAGATCTCAATTAGACAGCCGAGTTCAACCGGCTCAGGAGGAGAGGACACCTATATATGACATAACGCTTTTCGATGTGCCCTTCTCTCTCCTTTCCAAGCATCTCAGCCAAAGCAATGAACCTGTGGCATGTATTAAACTGGCCCATTGTTCCCTCCGTGAGATTTGATTTCACAGGCTTGACTAATGAAATACTTCATCCTTGCCTGACCCTCTGACTGATGAGCAGTTAATTAGAAAGCTAACAGAACCTCTCAAGAGGAGAAAAGCCCCGGGCTTTGGGCATAACAACATTTGGAGACTAAATCTGTGTGATTTTTGTAACCCATATTATACAAAGTCACAACCTACTTTAGATTTGTGATGTTGTGTATTTCAGAATCAGTGCTATAGTTACAGTGCTCATATGTTTAGTTGGCAGAACATTGCGTTAGCATTGCAAAGTTTGTGGGTTTGATTCCCAAGAAGTGCAGAATATTAAAGAAAAAATAAGGTTCCATAAAGATATTTTATTTTTGTGAGTGGATGCAGCAAAACCGCAAACAAAAATGGCCGGAAAAACGTCTACAAACTTCACTCACTGCTGCCGCTCTTTGGGAATTACCCACTCAAGTTTGGTATCTATGTAAAGCTTAGAATTTCAGCTTTTGGGTTAATCTAATCTTCACAACGTCATTACAGAGGTAAGCCAAAAGAGAGCGTTAAAACAAACCTGTTTCTTCTAGCAACGGCCTGCTACAGCGCCTCTGATTAATAACTTTAAAGGCGAATTTCTCAATATCCTGCAGATTCCAGATTTTTAAATAGTTGTTTCTTGGCCAAATATTTTCTCATTCTAACAAACCACACATCAATGGAAAGCTTACATATTTAGTTTTCAGGTGTATGTATGAAATCTTAATTTCGACTTGTTAATTGTGGCTGATTTTGTGGTCCAGGGTCACATTTGTCCATTCACTCATTCCTAAAAGCCAAGAGGAGAATTCAAACGCTGTCATTTCCTTTTAGGAAGATTAACAAAGCCTTGTGATAAGCCTTGCATTTTTTTATATTATCTGTTTTAACAGCAGGCGTATGCCTCCTCCACCCAGCAAATGGCGCCGCCCAGTCCTAACACCACCCCTAGCAGTAATGGAAGCAGCGTTGGTGGAGATCAGCTAAGCAAAACTAACCTGTACATCCGCGGCCTCCATCCAGGAACCACAGACCAGGACTTGGTCAAACTGTGTCAACCGTAAGTGTCCTTAAACAATCCCTACATAAACACAAACAGAAGAAGACAAAGAATGAATTCCATTCTTTCCACGAAATCCACGAAAGCCGTGTTTTACCTGCTGTGTAGGACTTATGCATGTAGAGTCAGGTGCAGAGAGAGTATTGAGAAACAGGAGGAGAAAGATTCAAACTTTGAACGTCCTGATTCTGCTGGCAGGTCATGTTGACATGAATGCAAATTATGCTGGAAATGTTTTTCCTGTAGCTCAGTTGTTAGAGCATGGCACTAGCAATGCCAAGGTCATGGGTTCGATCCCGTGGATTGCACATACTCAGAAACAAATGTATAGTATAATGCAATGTAAGTCGCTTTGGATAAAACCATCTGCCAAATGCGTAAATGTAGACAGGCTTATGCAGCATCTTGATGTAGTATATGTGATGCAAATCATACATTTTTATTCATGAAATATTTTTACATATTTATAATATTCTGGTGTGAATCTTCGGTGGAACTTGAAACTTGTTCTTTTTTTTGGTAGAAGTGAATAGCGGATTCGTCTTTAAATACATCGTATTACTTTGACACCATTAGACTGCTGGTATCCTTTGCTTTCATGTTAGATGACACTTTGGTGGAATGTGGGATTTAGCGTCACAAACTTGTGGCAAAGTCAACAGAGCTTTGGGTTTCAAACAGAGCTCTTCCCTGTTGACCGACTGCAGTGGTTCTGCAGTTATGCGTGACCCCCCTCCCACACCTTACTTCCTGTTAGGGTCAATAAAATTAAGTATTTTTTTCTTACACCAAGAGGTTGTGAAATAAAAAGTTAAGATTAAAATCTTGTTTTCTTTATTTAACCAGCCATTTGTACACAGTTTTATTAGTTTGTCTTCAATTTTTCAAAACATTGCAGTAAACTTTTGTACCGAACTTTTTTTACCTTTAATAACCCACATATATATTTTTTGCTGTAACAGAATGTAATCGGGTCGTATCAGTCGGATGTTTATTTAAAAAAAAAAATGAAATTCATCTTTTATGATAACTAGTATATCTTTTATCGCACTGCGAAAGACATAGTTGCCAACTCTGCATATGTATTTGATGTGACTTTTGTAGGCCAATGAAAACGCTTGTTGAGGGACAAACTGCTCATGTATTTAAGCTGTTGTGAAAAAAATGTGCAGAGATTTGAAAAGCAGTGCTGGAGAGGCCCTCTCATTCTGAGCATTCTGGAAGAAACGCCTGAGATGAGGCTGCCCAGCCCTACAGGAAACTCTGAGCCCAGGGGGAAAAAGGAAGACAAACAAGGGTAACAGCTGGGAGAGAGAGCAGACGTAAACTTACTGGTGTGTGTGTGTGTGTGTGTGTGTAGGAGCAGTGAAAGGAGGAAGAGAGGATTTTTGGGAGTGTGAGAATGAGAAAGAGGCACATATATATGTCAGGTGTTTCTTAGTAAAGAAGGCTTAGCAAAGATTACCTTTATAGGGAGTACAGTGTAATAGTTTTATTCGTCATATTATTAATGTGGTTGGGCTTATATTCAACATGACCTTGCAGTGCAGTTGAGATATGCATATTATTAATCCATGCATTATTTTGCTGGGCAGTGAACATTTAGCTATTTACATTTATGTTTATAAAGATAATGCATTTAAAAACCTCTTTATATATGAACTACATTTGCATGAACTAAAAACTACAGCCGCAGATATTGTTTCTATTTGCATTTATTTGCAGAAGATGAAAACTGGAGAAACAAGTAAAAAAAACAGAAAAGATTACTGTATTTTTTAGACCTCAAATACTGCAAAGAAATACAAGTTGATATTCACTTTTAAGCAATACAACAGTATTTGTACATGTATTTAGGAAATGTCAAAAATATATTTTTTTTATGTGATAACCTTTTATTATGTGATAAGGTTTTACTTTGTATGAATTTCAACAGACACTGGACTGCAATGGACACAATATATCTTGAAATGCTGATTAAATGAAAATTTGGAATGGTCTCTAAATTTTTTCCAGAGCTGTATATATACTTCAGTATGCATGAACAATAATAAGTCAAATTTGTCAATATGAAATCAAAATTGACACTATTCACTTGCAAAGATTATGACATTATGAAAGTAGAATGAGTTGCTAATATAATTATTTGGATTATAAGCGCTCGGCCAATCCCCCACCACAGGTCAATATGAGTACTGCTTTATTTCTGCAAAAGGGTCAAGCTACATCCGCACACTAATCCATGCAGCCCAGCTCATAGCGCTTGCTTGACCGTGACTTTTGGCTCTCACACATGACTAGCTGTCCCTCCACCCCTGAGCTGCACTGGGGCAAAGCAGGCAGGATTTCCAAGCGGCGGACTTCTCAGAAAACGCATCGAGCAATGCCAGTTTGTGAAATAAGAGACATGTACAGAATAACTTTGGTCAACCAGCTGTTTTTTTAAACATGGTGTTTGATGCTTAAAGATTTAATTCATAAGGTATTTTGTTAAAAATTACAGTTATTAAGTGCTGTCAATGATTTTGCAGGAAATCTTATATCGCATATAAAGATATGTATGTAAGGTAACCTGCAATTTTAGGTTTCAAACAGAGATGGCAATAAAGCAATACCTATATATCTATGTTTGTATATGTTTGAACAAATATTTAGACATTTAAGCCAATGCAGTGTACTGCATAAGTGGCCATTTACACAAGACACGTTCTTGTGTCCACCTGTGCTTTTACTTTTCTATGAACATTTTTACAATACAGAGCTTGTTCTTGTGTTTTTGACTGATACACTTTCCTGACGTTTTCGCAATGCATCTAAACTACAGTTTTCATCGAGTTTTGTTCAGTGATTTCTGTCAGTGTGGGATGCTGTGCGCGGGCAGTAGGACCCAGATGGAGCGGAGGGCATTGTTAGTCGATTGTTGTGGATCTCAGCCAGAGCCGCACAGAGCACACAGGGAGAACTCTCAGGTTACACTGCAAGCACATGCCTGGAAAGAACCCCTATGGCCCTCCCCGTCTCCCAGACTGCTGCAAGCCTCCTCTAATCCATAAACATGTATCTACCGCTGTATACTTGTGCTGTGCTGCGCCAATGCCTCTTAAGATATGCGAAACAACATGAACGTCGTACGGCATCCATTATTCAATGAGTGTTACCATTTGATCACACTTTCTCAACTGCACTGATGACCTCATCGAGATTTCATGCAAATGGTTCCTGGAAATGTTGACCCGTTGAAGGATGTTTAGTGAATGGTGCGGGTACTCTACTTTATGGGTTTGTGTGCCCCCCGCTTAGATTACTCCTCAAAGTCATATTTGACCTTATAAAATATCAGCTGCCCACCAGAAAGTGTCTTTTTGTGTTTGGGTGTGGTTATTGCACTGTAATAAACACACCCATGGTTATTACACGGTAGTTACAATGGTATACACTACATAAGAGGTTTATCCATCTAACCTGAATGTTTTGTGTTTTTTTTGTGCTGCAAAGCTATGGGAAAATAGTGTCTACCAAGGCCATCCTCGACAAAACCACCAACAAGTGTAAAGGTAAGATGTTATTAATAGCTTTTTATCTTAACATTTGAGTGCTCTTCAAATAAACTTCCTCTTTTATTTTTAACAAATGTGTGCTGATGTAACAGAAATTGGATTGTTATTGCATAACCCTGCATCTGTCAAGTGGACCAATGCCATTGCATTCATGTATGTGATTAAACTTGGCCTTGTAGCTATTTTCTCATGTGGGACAGAGATTACCAGTGGGAGCTAAGGTGCAAAGGAGTGATAGGCAACGCTATTGGCTTAACAACTAAACTAAGCAGTGATCACTGAACCCGTGTGTGTGTGTGTTCAGGCTATGGCTTTGTGGATTTCGACAGCCCAGCCTCCGCACAGAAAGCAGTGATGGCGTTAAAGGCCAGTGGAGTTCAGGCTCAGATGGCAAAGGTAAGAGGCGGTGGAACTAAACATCCTGTTCTTGAACTGCTCATAAAAACAGTGCATATTTAAAACGGTTTAGACAGCGCAGCACCTCTGCCGTACCCTTGAGCTTCAAAGGCATTCCAGTTCTTTTATAGTTAATGGTGCTTGCTAAGGCATACCAGGTTATGAAATTTGAACAAACCCCTCATTCTTTTCTTTTTCATCAAAACAAATTCTTCGGTACGTAATTCTTTCCATATCGTTCGTGCTACGGACATGAATGGTGCAGCTTTCCAAGGCAAGGTGTATTATACATTTTTTAAGATCAGATTGGCAAATACAACAGATGGATTTAAGACATACTATATAAATACTGTTGTGTTGTTTTCAACTTGGTTGGATAAAATATGGACAAACTCAACTATTGGGTTTACATTTACCTATGCTGCATTGTTTCAAATATGTCTAGGTTAATTTAACCCAAGGGTTGGGTTTGTCTATATTTTACCCAACCATGGGTTAGAAATAACCCAATATATTTTAGAATGTAGGGACCACAATATCATAGACTTGGTCCAGTAAGCAATCACACAAAACACCCAAGGAACCGCCTATAAATGATCTACCAACCATCAAAAACATTTCAGCAACATAGTGCTAAAACCCTTCAACAACATTTTAGCAACCTCACAGCAACACCTTGGCAATACTTAATACTGGCACCTCTTAAAAAATATGTACACATTTATTATGTAGTCATTATTGTCTTGGACAAATTGTTTTTTCCTTACCAAATCCACTAATATGTTTCCAGCCCACACACAACATTCACAGCTATCTAAAAGGGAAACCAATTAACGCTGAAAATAATTGCCGCCAATCACCGTTGTGTAGGACGGCGTGATTATTTTACCTAGCGCTTGGCCCGTCTGTGGGTGTTGAGCCATGAAACAGAGCTAGTGTCCCCATTAGGCTCACGCATTGAGTCAGTCTGCCATCGAGAGCGGTTCAAAGGAAGTGCCTGAGGAGTATTTGTCTTGTTTCTGCTCCTGTTTGGTTCTCCTGCGTCACAAAGAGATTGTGTGTTCTCTCTCTCACCCGTGGTTGAGTCACTGTCTGAGCAGCTCGACTGGCAGAGACGCACACCTTCTGTACTACAGCAATGCAGGCCAGCACTGCTCGTACCCTGGCCGACCGCTCGCACGCCTCTGCTCTATCACTCAGACCTGCTCTTGTAGCGACGTGCCTTTATCACAGATTATTCACCTTTTAATGGTTTCTCTTGAAATTTGTGTAGAGTGTTTGAGCTTCGCATCAGCGTGAAAGGGCAACCTTTAGATTTTTCCCTTCACATCACCAGCCGCAGGTCTTCATTACAGCTCTTTTGGAATCTTTTAGTGACCTGACCTATTTAAGAGTCTGTTAAGTCTGTTTGTGTGGCGACTGCAATGGTAGCATCTCTTAAAAATATGTCTCGTTCATGCTGCACCAAAATCACAAATGAAAAATGACATTTTTTCAAGAAAAAATGAAACCTATAGGGCCGCTAAGATATTTTTCATGATATATTTTTATGACATATACATTATATATATTATTTTAGAAAAAATTAAGAGACCATTTTAAAGACCATTTTCAGTTTTCCTGAATTTATTATTTTTAGGTTAAATTATCATTTTTGTTTATTCAGTGAACTACTAACAATATTTCTGCTAAATTTCAAACGAAATTATTGTTTCTATTTGCATTTATTTGCAGAAAATGCAAAATAAAAGATGCTGTGTATTTTTTCAGACCTCAAATACTGCAAAGAAAACTAATTCATATTCACTTTTAAGCATGTATTTAGGAAAAGTTACAAAACAAATTTTTATGTTATAACCTCGATTTTTATCACAGTTTTCATGTGTCTTGTCATGCTGTCAGTCATTTACATTGCTGTTAGATGACTTTTTGTCACTCCTGAGGTTTGATTTTTGAACACACACTGGACTGGAATGGCCAGAATACATCCACTTCATTAGATTATAAACATTTATTTACATTTAAATCCCTATTCATTAAACGTAGTGCAACAAATACTACCATGATGTATAAATACTTTGATATTTAGGCATTTAGCAGACTCTTTTATCTAAAGCAACATACAATTGTGAGGAAAACAATAAAGCTCTTTATCTTAGATAAGGCATTACATGTATAAAACGTAACACAAATATCATTCAAATAATGTTATTTTTCACATTACAGTAATGAGAACGAAATCGAAATTACATTTTTGTATTACAGTACTGTGAATGCCAAGAGTAGATATCTTTAAAATAATGTGCAATCTTATTGGTCTTCAAATAAGCTTTAATTTATTGTCAAATTTAGGGTGGAAATATGATGATTCTGACATGTCTGTACAGGTTTAGTACGATTCACCCGTCCGTCTCGAGATGCGATTAGATCAGTACAGAGATCACCTTCATCGCAGGTCACCGCAATTAGACATTCATTATTCATGATGCAGAGATGAACTGCTAATGCATTTAGGGCTCATATTTTAATCTCATCTGCATACCAAAGCAATGAATATGCAAAACAGCAGCAGGGTGAATTGAAGGTTTGCTATCTTGCAGCTATCTTTACGGCCTGTCTGATTTGTTTATGCAGGTAACACAACTCATGCTTCAGTGATAACGAACAAAATTAATTTGAGCTGTATAATATGATTAAGGGGTTTTCAGATACCAAACGGAAACCTTCTGCTCGTGCTTGTTGCAGGAACTGCGTGATCTGCCAAATGCATTTGCTGCAGTTTGATGTAGCTGTTAATTTAAGGGTAGGAGAGGTTCCACTGTGTGCTGTTTTCATATTTGCTGTCATACTTTCAGCTTCAAATGAAGCTAATGAGATCTTTATATGCGAATTATCTCAGCACAGGCCTTTAAAAGGTCTCTTTACATTAAAAACAGATTGATGTATTTCAAATGATTATTTTTTCCTTGAATAATCATGGCCTAGGAAAAATGTTTAGTACTGCTGACCACGTTTACGAGACAAACCTATTATTGTAACTTCTGCACACAATTGATGAAAAGCAGAACCAGTTTTAGCACCTGCACACACTTAGCACAGCAATACACATGGCTGCTAGGTCAGCAATTCACCTGAATCTTTCCTTTGAGCCTACAAATGCAATGTTTTATATTAAATATAATAACTATATGTATTAATATGTATATTCTTGCTGTCCTTTGGAAACCTTGGATGTCTAAATTTGCTGTTTTTCAGGAAATGGAAAAAATCTGTACTTTTTAAATAATTAAATACTGTGTTGTCAAGTATGTTTTGACTAATTTAGTGATTCAATCATTATTATATGAAGATATATTACCATTCAAAAGTTTAGGGTCACTTGTTTCTCGATCTCACAAACTTTTCTGTTTTCTTTTCTGATCTGAAGTAGGGATGTCAAACGATTAATCACACCCAGAATAAAAGTTTATGTATTTTTATAATAAAAATGTTAAAAATGTTTCCGAAATGAATTACTTTAAATAATAATGAAAAAGCAGCCAATAAGAACCCAGAATAGATGGCAATCCCAGCAAGTTACGTTTTTGTTTTGATCATTCTAAAATATGTCAAAAAAGACCACCTTTTGCTTACTTTGTCACACTGCCTTCTACTTCTTGTGCTTATTTTATCACTCCGTCTCTTGCTCATGACCTCTGCAGCAACAGGAACAGGACCCCACCAACCTGTACATCTCCAACCTGCCTCTGTCTATGGATGAGCAGGAGTTAGAGAGCATGCTCAAACCCTTCAGTCAGGTGATCTCCACACGGATCTTACGAGACGCAAACGGCACCAGTCGTGGAGTGGGATTCGCCAGGTACAGTATACCTCCCCAAACTGTTGGTTAAATAATAACAAATACTTTTACAACATGGGTATTTGCACCCACATTTAAAATATCTGGGGCATTTTTCTCATTTTGGTTGGCATAACCAATCCCTGCTTAATTTCTGAAACTGCTGGAGACTCATGCATATAATCTGACATGATCTGCGTTAATATTTGATTAATTATGCATTTGCAATTACTCTGTCAGGATGGAATCGACTGAAAAATGTGAGGCCATCATTCAACATTTTAATGGGAAATACATCAAGACTCCTCCAGGAGTAGCAGGTAACACTTTTGGGTGGCAGCCTTAATGGTTTCATATTATGTTGACTGCATGATTATGAGCCTGAGAAAGGATATGTTTGTCTTTAGTGCCTACAGAACCCTTGCTGTGTAAATTTGCGGACGGGGGACAGAAGAAGCGGCAGAATCAGGGGAAATATCACCCGAATGGGCGGCAGTGGCCGAGAGAGGGTGACACTGTAAGAGAGCGGCTTTTTGTTGTCACAACACAAAAAAAATTGTTCTTACTTTCTCGGAATACAAAAGTGAAACTTAATCATTTTTCAGAATTCCTCTGTTTGTATTGTATATTACCAAAATGATTTAAGGGATTTGTGGGTGAGAGGTCATTTTTGGCTAAACTATACCTTTAAATGATTTTCTAGTCTAAGTATCGACTGCCTCTCTTTCTCACACACATACAGGGTGGAATGACGCTCACATACGACCCTACCACCGCGTTACAAAATGGGTGGGTTCAGAGTTTATCACTCAACACTGGAAATATTGCTTCACTCCAGATATGCTGGGCTTCATCACGCTATTATTATTGACACAATGGTGAAAGCTCTAACAGTTCAAATGTGACTCTGTCGCCTCCTGCAGGTTTTACTCTCCTTCCTACAGCATTGCTCCAAACAGAATTATTGCGCAGACCTCAATCTCTCCATACATGCACTCACCTGTATCCACATACCAGGTATGACTTCTTTTTGATGTGGACATCATATTACGGGCATGCTTTATTGTCTATACCGCACTTGTCGTACCAAAGAATGAAAATTCTGTCATTATTTTCGCGCCCTTTCTTCATCCTGTGGAATAAAGTTGTTAAAATTTGCGTTAAGATTACCTTTTGCCATATAGACGTAACCGGCCAAATTTTGGGTAACTCTGTCAAATCACAAGCCAATTTGACGTGTTACTTTATAAATTGTGTTAACTTACCTTGCTGGAAAAGTTAATGTAAGCTGCACCGCAGATTTGTGTGAAGCCTGCGCATCATGTGCGCATATTTGACTTACTTGAACACAGCCGCCTGTCACTGCGCAACACGTAACGGCGCATTGGTTTATTTGCAAGGTATAACGAACACCCACCTAAACTGCTGAACCTGATTAAAAGAGATACAGGATGATATAATAATATGACTTTTTTTATTGTCATGATATATTATAACGATTTTAATTATGTAGAAGTAGCCATTGGATGGTAAGTGAAAAGTTCATTTCAGACCCTCCATACAGTAATAGTTGCTGTTAACTATTTTTTAAATAAAAATATATATATTCAATACATTCTCAGTTTTTCTAATGAAGAATAAATAGAAAAATGAAGAAATAGAAAGAAATAATGACAACATGTTCATTTTTAGTAAACTATTCCTAGTACTTTTGCTCTGTGTATTATTCTAAGTGGGTCTATCGTCTATTTTTACCGAACAAATCCATGTTTTTCAGGTACACAATCCGTCCTGGATACATCACCAGTCTTACCTCATGCAGCCCACAGTATGTATACTCACTGTATGTCCTCAGCACGCCCCTTCTAAAGCACCTGTACCATTCTGACTCTCTCTGCTTGTGTGCACAGGGTCCCGTCCTGACGCCCACAGTGGATCACACTATGACCATCCAACCCACTGCCATAATCGGGCCTCTTACACAGCAGCTCAGCCATCTAGCCCTGGGCAGCACAGGCACGGTAAGTCCCCCCCACAGATGCCTGCAGAGAATTCATTGCAATATCATAGAAATGGAAAATATCAAGGCTATAATTATATTCGTAAAGCTGTTTTATAAAAAGGACTTTGCACTTCAATCTAATTAAGCGAATGCTCTAGGGTAAATAAAAACGCGAGTGCCATCACAACGGAGAATATTTTCACCCCCTGTGATTTTGTTGGTTGTGCTTGTACTGAACCTCAAACATTTGATTGAAGTATCTGTGTATTAACTGCAATTTGTCAATCCTCAGTATATGCCCGCAAACACAGCTATGCAAGGGACCTACATACCGCAATACGCCCAAGTGCCTCCTTCAAGCATTACAGAGGTACAGTATAAATCATTTGCATGCTGAATTATTTGAAGGGTTTTAAAGCTGGACTCATTCATTGTCGGTAATGCTGTCCAGGAAAATAGTGTCCAACAGCAGCAGGTTGCCATAGAGACACCCACAGACCACACAACATACTCCTACCAGCATGGCAAGTGAAGAGAAGGTGAGTTGAGAAGTCGTGATGCCTTTTCGAAATGTAATGGATGAATAGATTTTCCTACAATGAAACTTAAATAAAGGTAGTTACAACTAATGTTCTGTCATTTATAAGCGTGTATGCTGACTATACTTTCTCTCATCCTAAGTGCTTTGAAGTGATGGAGGACATTGGATGTTAAACCACCTCTCATGATGTGGAACGGAATGAACATTGTGAAAAAGAATCAAGAAGCATGTCTCTTTCCAGTGAAGGAAGGCAGACATTGGGATTTCTTTCAACCGATAATGAAGCTAAACTTAGTACGAGTGAAAAAGATGGGGAAAGCTGACTTTAAAATGTCACAAAAAGTAAATAAGCTTTTTTAACACAGAAACACACACATCAACACACTTTGAGATATTTTATTTTTCTGCAATTTTATTTTTTAAAACATTCTGCAGAGCCAGAATGAAACAATGTTACAGCACCACGTGTCGTTTTGATTTGATTTCAAATCTTTTTGTAAAATTCTTTAAAGATTTTGTCGACTGCTTTTGAACTGTTTGCTGCAGGAGGAGTTTTGTACATAAAATACAATGTTTTTGCAAAGATCTTGCTGCATTTTCTTGAATATCGGTTTTAAGGACATTTTGAGGAACCTGCTTTTAAACCAGCAGCAAAGTCATTGTTTTGATCTACAGAAAACCTTGCGTGTCCAAGAGCGTAATGCCCTCGTTATTTCAAGCAAGACAATTCTGGATTCTGAAACCATGACCTCATATTCCCTCAGAAAAATACATTTTCTTTCCAAAATGCTGCTTTATCTTATTAGATCATTCTCTGTTTAAATGTTGAGATTTATTTTTGTATTTGAAGATATTTTTTTTTAAAAGAAAATTTCAAAGAGAAGTCATTTGGATGATAAACTTTTGTATGACTTAGTTTTCATGCCAATGGTTCTGTTTCGCCTCTTCATACATAAGTTATGTATTTTCTTTTATGCATTGTAAGGAGTTCTCCACCAACGTTGTAACGTAGACCTGTAAATTAATTTTCTTGCCTTGGTAAACTTTAATAATGAGGAGTGTGTTTGTTGGGCTTTGTCCCCTGAGATATAAAATTCCAATATAATGAAAACCAAGAGTTCTTCCTTTTTTAGTGAAACACTCCTGTTTTCTTGTGATGAGGTACAAGATTTTTAGACATGCTCTACATACAAACATACACCCATATATAATAAAAACTTAGAGGATAATTGTTCAAATATAAAACTATAAATATAAAATATATTGAAAATAGCATACATTAAAGCTTATTGTGTCACGAAAACTAGTAATTTCATCAGTTGTGTTAAAACATCTTGAACGATAGATAGCAGATATACATTATCAATGTATCCACATCACCGCCATAAAAATATAATAATGTATGATCTTCTAAAGAAAACAAGGTTTTTATATTTTTGCTCAGGTTTTATCAAGAGATGTCAAGCTTCCAAAAAGATCTACAAAACTGAAACTTTGAAATTATTTCATTTATCATTTCATACACGCATAACCTTAGGAATTTATTTCCGGAAAGATCTGCTCCACATACAAAACCAGATAATAAAAGGTACAAAAGGAGTATTAAATATGTCTTCAGTTTTACCGTATAGTCACTGTATATACAACAACTGTTAATATCCTGGCCAAAAATCTAGAAACAATTGTCAAAATAGTTTACTTTCTTACATAAAAGGAAGAACGGAGTAACATCAAGAAATGAAAACACAAGATGACACAATTGGGCTTGTAAGAATTTTGCAAAAGAAGGTAAGTGCGGCCTGTCTCTGAGATGACCAAACATGCCAAAAGACTCCTTAAGTAAAGAGCCATTAAATACTGATAAAAATAAACATATCTGTAGAAAGAATTCCCATCTATCCCAAACCATCCTGAAGTCAAAAGCACTGCAGTTCAACAGCAAATGCAACAAAACAGACATCTTGAGCACTATCCACTGGTTCTTTGCAACTTATCAAAAGAAAAAGTTTCTGTAAACAACATATAGGTAATAAAATTCACAAATATAAAAGTAAAACACATTACTATTTTGAAAGCACTGAGCTAGTTTGTGATTGTCAGTTTTGGTTATTTTACTTGGACTAGAATGTAAATATAACAGCAACGCTCCTCTATTACAACATAGAGAAACAGGAAACTCAAAATCCATCTCCATATTACTGTAACATTTATGACTTCAGATGATTTGAGATTAAGGGAACTACCTGTCAAAAAAGCCAAAATGAGTGATGCTAAATCATTTGAAGTCATCTTAGGACAGGCCTCATAAATGAAAGCTACCGCAGATGAAAGGCAGCAGAAGAAAATGCTAAAAAAAAAAATGCATCCTTCTACCATCAAAGCTTGTATGCTTGCTAAGCGACAATATGTCAAGTTATATGGCTCTATAAAGGGGCATGAAACCGCTGCCCTGAACTTTATAGACTGAGACATCAGTGTCCTTCAGGTGCATGAGGATCTCCCAGGATTCCATTAGACAGTATTGATATTGACAGGTGTGCTGAACATATGCAACAAGTGATCCAGGGCATCTTATCTGATTCCTGAAGTGCACAGGAATATCAATCCAATCACAAAAGTTTCCGGTTGAGGATCTCCCAAACCATTCGTCTTCTGAAATAGGGCATGTGTTTCTGTTTGAAGAAAGAAAATTATTGGTTCCTCTACACACAACTATGACTAATTTTATAGTTATGGCTCTGGGACAAAAGGTGGTCCATGCTTACCTGTGTGAATGTGATTGGCCTGTCTTTGGTGACGTACTCCGCATACTTGCATGTGAACATCCCACAGTCACTTCCATTCATTTGCTGAGGAATCTCCTGAGGATTACCAATAAAAAAGCTTTTGAGATGATGTTTGAGTTTTTGCCTAATTTAAAACAAGACGCCCTAAATGATGCTGGTATAACAAAAGCAGGAAACTCACGTTGCGTCTTTTACTCCTAAGAGTCCATTCTGAGGTATCCAAGTCTTTTCCTCTCTTGTCTCCACTTTCTTGTTTTAGATATTTGCTGTTATACAGAAACACAAAAACTTTTAACAATGACTGGACATGAATAATACATTTATATAATACACATTTATTTCTGAAGGGTTTATCAAGGGAGTTATTTGGAAAAGGCACTTCTTGCAGAACAGTTTCATCATTTAATCCTCAGCAAGCACTCACGCTAAAATCCTGCAGGCCTCGTCGTTGTTTCCTCCCATAGAATCAAAGTAAGTAATGCTCTTCTTGCGGAAATCAATCACCTATCAAGAGACAACAAATTGAGTTTCAACTAAAGCAAGAAGAATCATTTTAAACACATTAACAATCCTGATTTAACAACTAAACTGCAAACTTGTTTGAATTTACTGTCCAAATGTACAAATTCCGATTTACAGAAAAGTACATCAACTGTACAGCCGGTTACTTACAGATAAGCACCAGTGCACCCCCAGGTGGATAGGCACCAGAATGATGTCTACGGAAAAGATGTCCACTTTCTTGGTCCAGCGGCGAACAGCAGAGTAACCGGAGCTCCGCAGTTTGGGAAAGAAGAAAGTGTTGAAGGTGTAAGCGGATGGCAGGTTAGGTTGCTTACTGCGTTCCACCAGCAGGTTCATGTAGAAATTAATAACCTGAAATAGTAATTTGGGTTCAGCGCTATATAGATATATCAGTCAGGCTGGTGAACACACAATATTTCGACAACAACATTTTATTAATGATTTGTTTTGAGTATATCTATTCAGACCACCATCAACCTAACTAAAATTGTGAAGTTCTGACCTCATCGTTGAGCCAGTTGAGGTTGCTGAGTGTCTGCAGGTCCTTCCTGGTGATGGTGAGCCGAAAGCCCTCACTGAGCACCTCATCTTGACTGCTGCCTCTCCAAGCTCTGCTCACCTCCCTCTCCATATCCTGTGAACGTGACAAATTGTCAAACACGTCAACCACTAAACTCTAATGTTCCTTAATCAAAGGTGTCAATTCATTCATACGGTCTCAAATATTTTTGCCCAATGAACTGGACTGTATATTCAAACATTATCATACTGTATATTTTGCTTCTGAGTTGATAAACGTCATTTCAATGTTAACTGGTCTGTTAAGCCCTTACCTCTGTTAGCTCTGGGAATTCTTGCTCTTCCTTAATAGGCTTAGAAACTTTGATAACAGAAGCAACAGGAACTTCTTTCTCCAGAGGGACTCGAACCTTCAGCTCAATGCTCGCTGGGGCGACTCGACCCTCTCCAGAAAGGCGCTAACAAAACATGCAGGATGAGTATAAGTGGGATAGTCATAGTAACCACAGGTGTAAAGAGAAGAACAAGATGATGACTCACCTGGCGCAGGAGCTGAGAGGCCAGAGCCTTTTGTTCTTCGATTAACCTCCGTCGCTCCCGTGCACGTGAGTCATAAAGACTAGTCCTGAAAACACAGCAATACCACTAATGTAAGGAATCATTCTCCATTTAGAGTATCTCTCAATACTGAGAAATTCAGGAAAACCTGATTTCGGGGCAAATTTGGAGTAAACCAGTTTAGCCTTTTGGCACTTTCAACTTTTACTACATACAGTCTAAGTTAAGGTTGCATAAAATAAATAATACTCACAGTTCTTTGATCCAAAGTTCAGCCTGGAAACATGGCACACTAAAAACAGATCAAACACAATCTAAACCAGATGAAAAGATATGCGATATAAGCTAAAACAATTCTTTCTTCTTACTTTAAGGTCTCTGACTTCTTTCCCTGCTGTTCCTTGACAAAAATGACTGAATCTCCATCATGAGCTAAAGCCAGTGACACAAAAAACCCACACTGAAACACAACCTGAGTCTGAATTACACTAAATATGTCAATGAAATATGACCAGAATGCTCACCGGATGACTGTGTGTCCTGAGAAGAGGTATCCTGAAGTGCAGCCGGTGACGGAGCTGAGAAAATAGTCGCTGGGACTTTGGTGCTGGGCTCGAGGTCACAGGACCAGGGATGAGGCTCTGTTATGCTAGAGCTGGCACCAGGACTGGGCAGGGCACTGGAGGTCTGGCTAGACTCTGGTTGGGGGCTGGGGGGTAGACTGGATAACCCGTATGAGGACGCACCTGCACCAGAGCCTTCTGGAGAGGAACACTGAAGAAGACGTCGACTGGATGTCAGGAAGCTGGAGCTGAAAAAAAAACAGAAGTTTAATCATAAGCATCTTAAAAAGTTTGACTTTAAGGGTTATAAAGTCTTAATGGCTTAAGCATCTTTATGGTTGTAATAATCGATGTCAACCAAACATTAAAATGACAAAGTTTTAATCAGCATTGTTTCATCCTGCTGTCCGTGGCCCTCAGACCACCTGAAACATATTTTAAGGTCATGATCGACCAATAGAGCTGAATTAGTACGCAGATACTCACAAATCTCTATGTGATCGAATGCTGGAGTGAGAACTTCCATCATGAAGAAACGACGACTGGCCACCAGACACCATGGCTAGGAGCTGCCTGTAGACTTCTTTCTCCTCTCCACGCAAAGACTATAAAAATTTTAATAATAAATATTAAAGAAATAATAAAGAGAATCTGTCACTTTGTATGTTTTATTTGGTTTTAAAAGCAGCTCTAAGGGCTGTGAGTGTCTGACCTCCTGTGCCGTACAGCGGGTTCTGGCCCTGAAGAGTCGATTTGAGCTGCTGTGTGAGGGACTTTGGACCACTCGGATGGGAAAGGTCTTCTCAAGCAGGCTGGTGTAGTTGGCTTTTCCTGAACTTGCTTCAGAAGACAACAGTAAGCTACAAAAACACAAATGACTTTAACGTCAGTTTCATAACATTGCATCTTATCTCAAGAGTTAAATCTATACAAACAGAAAAATATTTTTTTTCCTAAAAGCACAGCCAATATTTAAAAGTGCTGTGTAACCTGTGTGGCCGGTGGTACAGGGACCTGCCCAGACAAGGAGAGGGAGATGGTTTTGGTGTGGAGGCAGTTTGTAAATTAACAGAGTGTCCATTGGCTTTGTGTGTCTCGTGGGGTAGATGGTCCTTACAAACATGTCTTCTATCAACTTTTGATATGGTCACAGACTCCTCAGTCCTCAAAGAGTCTGCAAAAAAATAGAAAATCTCAGCAATACAGATGCACAAATCTAACTTGGACAAAATAAAAATGCTGACAGTGAATTCTTATTCATTTTTACCAGATTTAGTGATGGTGCTCCATTCAGTTGCACTAGATGGAGCCACAAATGTGTCCTCAAGTCTATTGTTTCTCCTCTCTCCAAACTGCAAGCATAGACAAAACTGAAGTACACACATATATACGAGACAAAAATGCACTACAATGCATTTTGTAATGTTTGTTTTTACTTTTGAGTTGCTAAACACCGAATAAGAAATACAAACACAATCGCATCAACCCACAACCCAATAAGAAATGATGATGAGCAAACAAGTACCTTGTTTTCCGGCCACAAAGATGCTGATGCAGCAGCACTGGTTGCGGGTACTGATGGGATTCCTATTTGTGGAGGACCCGGTGAAGCAGGAAGCATGTTCGACAGAGTGGGATGGACATTATTTCGCACCCAATCCGCAACACTCGAACCTTGAGTCTTGACTCCTTCAGCGGCATTTTTCACTGTGTTCATAAAATCTTCTACAAGACAATTAATGTTTAAAGTTACTCAAATGGAAACATTAAATCTAACCTTATTTATTGGCCTGGCTCATGTATTAGTGTAACTTACCCATTTTGAATTTCTTGACTACCCTCTCCTCCTCCTGATCAACCATATCTCCATCTTCTAAACTATTTAGTTTAAACACAGTATTTAACATATCACAATAAAAATTATCCTAAATCCAAGAAGCCTAGGTTATCACAAAGACAAAAGTATTTAATACATTTACTCTAGAATAAAAAAGCAGAACAACATTATAAAGGTTAGTGTTCCTCAGGTGCTGTAGACGCGTACGTTTTTCTGACGTCATCAGAACACTTCGCGCTTTAATGACCGAACCAAAACATTCCTGCTTATGACCCGAAAATAAACACCAACAACTTTTATTTGTAGTCCAAACAATACAAACCACCATTTGTACATTTATTTAACATCTTACCACTCAAAAGGTCTTTTTCTCCGTAATGTCCCGTCCTGCTCCACTCTCGCTGAAGCGGTATGAACGGCACCGGTTGGACCTCCGTTTCGCAAACTGGCGATCCCGGTTCCGACCCATTCGTAGAACTTATTAAACATAATGAGAAAACTTAAACCTCGACTTTATCTGGATTTGTCCTCAGGGCTGTCAGCGCAGTCCCAAACGCGCGCCCCCTCTGCCCTTCATTCGCGCGCCACCGTTAACCAGCTTTGTTAAGTAAAAGTAGCCGGTTCCTTTACCCAACAGACTCAAACGCGACTAAACCAGCCCGGATAAATCCACAACGCTGAGCTTTAGCTTAAGCAGCTAAGCTGCTGCTAACGCTCGAGATACCAGCCCGCCAATGTTTACATCTGGGGTTAAGAAGGTTCAAACCAGCTGCCCGCGTGCGTTAGTAACTGTTCTGGTTATTTTTTCTTAACTGACTAATAATTCTTGGAAGTCGTAAGCGATACTGTGAATGAAATATATAGTACACAAAGTTGCATTAACGCCTCCCGCTTCTTCCTTATTTAAAAGCAGAACATGGCCGAAGAGCACATGCTAAAATCAGGTTGTCCCATTGGATGAGCGGAGCGGAAACGCGTCATACGTGCGCAGTGTTTTAAAAGCGGAATGGTTGAATGATGCGCTAAATGTCTGTTCAGCTTCATACTCCTATTAAATGCTCAAATCTTTTTAACTGTTACCCGAGCACGCCAATGTTTTTTTATTTATACATAGGCCTATTTAAATCTATACAGTTCAGTGATCCCTCAAAATGATGTTATGAGTTAGTCTCCTTGTGGTTGAGAGAATAGACACATACATTTTGTTATGTAAAAGTAATAGCCTACTTGCTTGCTACACAGCCCAAGTAGGGTGCACAAACGATTGAATTATGATACATTTTATAATAATATAATAACAACAAACAATAACAAATCCACACAAATTTCTAAACCGAGATGAATTATTTATTCTTGTTCAAGTGAAAATACAAGAACGGTACATGCGTTTTTTTCTTATAACTTCAATAAGTAACCGTTATTATTAACCATTTTATTAATTTATTTTGCTTTTTCAAACACATTATTTCACTTTATATTTAACACAATAAGAACTACTGGATACACTTTTTACTGCAATAACAATACTATTGAAATCTTACATCAATAGTAGCGCCTATAGCACTGAATTTCTCACATTTCTTGAAGTAAACTTTTGTGCAGTTGCGTTCACTTCCAAAATCATTCACAACCCATTTTCTTCAAAAATATAGATTAGATTTTATGATAATACATAGAAACTCTCTAGAATGAAAAAGAATCAAATAAAGCATATTAAAAAAATAAATAGTCTGTGACTTAAAAACTGCACAATAGACAAGCTACATTTAGACATGATGAAATTCAAAAAGTATAATATACAAAAACGTATATAATGTAAATGTGAATTCAAAGTTTTTGTGTGCACTATTTGGCATATCATCTATCGGTTTCCATGATTTGTTCTCATGCAGTTACATCAAATATGAAACTGTTGAAGTGACAAGCAGGAATACAGTGGACATGTTCCACAGATGGATGAATTCTTTTAAACAGCTTTACTTCATTATGATGCATGACACACATGGACATATTTAACAAAAATATTCCCGTTCATGCAAAAGTGAAACACCTTTTGGTTCCAAATAAGATTATTAAGCAGTGCTTGTGTTTTGTGTTATGCTCTAAACATTTAATCTGAGCCTACACTGAGATGTTGACAGTGCATTTAATATTTTATTTTTTTCATTAACACCAATTTCACAACTACATGGATGTCGTCATGGATGTTCAACTAATGCACATACGTTTGTACAGTATATGCAATTGGAGACCTCCCTAATGCTACAGGACAAAAGTGTGCCACATTGCAGCCGAAGTGAATATGACGTGAGCTTAAAACACAACATGTGCACTGTAGATCCATATCATGCTGGGGAAGACAGGGTTGCTGAGACCAAAAATCTATTGAAATGAATGAGCCTGTGCACATCAAGAGAGCTGCAAGAACTTTTGGTTAAGAAGAAAATTCATTCTCGTTCAGGCGTTCCAAATAACTGCAGAAAGAAGGAAAAGATGTAAACAATGTCAAGGTATAGGCTTAGGGTTGCAAAGATGTACTCCTCTGGACTTATGGTAAAGCGCTTGCTTCCCATCAACATCTGTGTGTCAAATGCCAGGAACTAAACAGCAAAAGATGAAAATTAGAAATGAAAATTAATCATTTAGGACAATCTAATTTTACTTTAAAAGAGAATGTAAAATACACTGGAGAAATATAGCTATTAACATACATTCAAAGATGACATTTTCAATATTACAAGATGTATTTATATTAATAGAGGAGATATATTGTACCATGCAGAACAGTATAGCTCCCAAAGCAGCATACACAGCGTGCAACCATGGAACCTGCCGGAGAGAGAAAACGTAAAGTAAATCCTCATGTCAAATAACCCATTTTTCATACATTTCAAAATCAACCTTTGGATAAAAGCATCATAGATGTAAAGGATCCATGGCAAATACAGTACTTACATATCCAAATGGCAGTATGACGGCCAGGACAAGTCCACAAATGAACAAAGTTGCACAAAAAACTAACAGAACGCCTTGGCAGGAAGTAATGTCAAACTGAAAAAACAAACATTTGTGTGATATAGCATCTAAATAAATATATATCAATTGTGCCAATTATGGAAATGTGTTAATAACTTTGTGTACAGATACTAACCTTGGTTTGGAAGCTAAAGATAGTAATACTGAGACACACCAAGGCAGTAATACCCAGACAGATGAGGACAGATTTAGTGTTGTAGAAGCTAAATACACCATATAAAGAGATGAACAAATAAGAACAATATTTGGTACAAGCAAAAGATTTGATTTTAATATTCAATGTATATGTGTAGTCAAGTAAATAAACTGTGAAAAGTTATTAAACCAATGATACAGGCCATACTTAAAGTTTTTTTAGTGTGCATATAAAAATGAGAATAGTGATACATATGTGAACTTTACCTGGACAACATCCCTGTCATATAAGAAAGTGACAGAGTCTGAAAGAGGAAAGATTAAAGGTATTTAATGTGAAAATTTTTTTTTTTGAAAAATGATTTTTCATAATCATTATAACGTAACTAGCACTAGCATTCATCACTGTGCTATAGCTTTTCCTAGTTTACTAGGAAATTACTTTTCCTGGTTACAGTTGTTTTGTGTGTTTTAATACTTACAAAAATTATGAGCAGAATAAGGTTCCATGGAAACTGTCTCCTGTAGGTTTGATGAGGGTAGAAATGTATAATATTAAAATGTTGTTTTAATAAATAATATATATTTTTCATGAATTGATTCAATGTCATTGTTTGAACAGGCATAGTATGTTTATTTAAACGAATTATAAAATTATATAAATTCTTTTTTTTCTCAAATGATTGCTATACAATGAATCTTTATGAACAAAAAGTTTAGTTTTAGATATTAACTCACCGAGGGCCACGGCAACAGGACAGAGTGAGATATGTGACAAAAAACACTACGCTATTGAGAGAAAAACATACAGCCATTATACTGTTACAGCGCAAAATACATAAACAAAATAAATTAAAATACAGGCTAAAAACATTGACACTTTTAGACCTAGTTAGCTGACATACATTTCACAAAGTGAACCCAAAATAATGAATTAAACTTACTATGATGCCCAGTACCAGCCAGGGTTGGTCTGAATGTAAAATTTCACCGGTTCACTGCAAAACAGACAAGACACATGCAATTCAAACAAACAAATAATATTTGACGTTATGTAGCTTCTATGAAAGGTCAATAAACACTCACCAGAAAACAAAAAGCGCCACAAAGGCAAGTGTGACAGAAAGCTGGAGCATCAGGATGGTGTACACCTACAAAAAAACAACACTACGTTACTTCATCCCATGTCAAACCACAGCAGATCAACAGCAACAAACAGAACCTGTCTGTACCTTGCGGACAAATATCCTTCTGATATTTTGATCATCCCAGCTGAATTCTGTGAGCGTCTCCCCATCACCAGAATAAGCTCCACTATAACAAGGGCTTTCACCTTTCCAATGGACAAAGAAAACGCTACACATTATATTTTTCACAGCCACATACAAACACTCTTAATGTAGTACTGTTTATCTCACAGGCTGTAAACATTTGCAAACTTGATATGGTATCAATTTTATTGGCAGATTGCAACATGCATTCATGCATGTTAAACAAAAGATCTGAAGATGAAGGATCAAATGTGCAAAAGTAAAGAGTGAATACCAGCAACAGCCTCATCATATGATGGAGGAGCCGGGGGCTGGGGATGAACGTCTGAGCCATTGTTTGACTTATTTGTTACTGAAACCTGCAAACAAATGAACATAATGTGTCACTAATTCACTAACATTTGTGTTCTTTCATCATGCTTATAAACAAGTGGTTTCTCATAATCTGTTCTGCCCTGCACTCACTATTAGCCTGTCTATCACATTCTATAACCTTTTTTTTGCATTCAACGGATAAAGTCGATTAACATGTATAACCTGTTTGTTTAATGAAAGACCTACTAAATCTCACATATTCATTACGAGTCATACAACATTCTGTGAGCAAAAATGGCTACACTGGGCATCCGTTTGTGAATCCCCAAAGGAGAATGGAGTCTTAGTTTATTTTATCTGCTCATTACTTATCAATGACTGACTCACTGTAACAGGAGAGAGGAGAGAGTCAGTCGACTGGAGGTTAATACCACAAGCCACCTTAAAATAGGCTTTCCTCCTTAATATCCTGATCCACTTAACTTTAGCAGATGAGAACAAATCTTTCAAACTTTTACTCGAATATGTAATTAAAATCACATTTATTTAACAATAACAATAATCAGGTATATTTAGAAGTAAACATGTTGCATAAACCCCCACATTATGTAAATTATACATTTTTGATACCTTTGCAGCCCCCTAATGAACACAACAAAAAGCTCCAAAGCACAAATATTAAAATGGATAGTCCACTATAAAATTAACTCAAATACGCAGCTCAAGTGCATTAGGCACCAATTTAAAATACGACAGAGCTTTTTCCAGTCCCACTGGATTTTGTCATTATCAAAGAGCTGCCCCCCATGGGGATGGATAAAACCAGAACAGTGCAAACAAACATAGGCATAGAAATGAATAGTCTGTATTGCTGTCAATACACAGAAAATCCTTGTTTTTGGTTAATGGTTATCAATTAAGATTAATCTAAATCTAGGTAAGCAAATAATACAAAGAATAAAATGCTCAGATCTTACCTTTCCCTGTGTCATCGTGACACACTTTCAATCCTTTTCAGTTATTCAAGATGCGTCTATATGTTATAGTCTCTACTTTCTGCACCTGTCTGGGATGCTGCACACAGATAGTGATAAAGATGCTGCGCAGTTCTTCGGAGAATAAACCCCCCTCTACGGCTGTAATGAAGCAATCCTCCAGCTGAGCAGGTCTATGAAGTCAAACCCCCCCTCCCTTACTGTAAAAGGCACATTCTAGCAACATCTAGGTATTACAGCACCATTGACTGAGGCATGGAACATACCAATCGAGCTGGCAGAAGAGGGGGCAGCCTTTCCCACATGATAGGAACACTGTGAATCAGAGCTGCAACATTTGTCTAGAGAGATCCAGAATATTTCCACAGCACCAAGTACTGAAGATGAAGTATGTATTCAGCTTACACATCAACAACATTAAACAGACAACTAAAAAACAAAGAGTTTATTCAAGGTTCTTCTCAGTGTTTTGTTGATACAGCATACACACTTTTGTTAAGAATAACAACTTAACCCAGTGAAATGGCATGTTGACTTTTGCTTGACTTGGAACCATTCTTTGTTACAACAATGTTGCAACAATACTACTATTGCAATGATGAAGACCAAAAAAGTGACTAATGGATGTTCCCTCTTAGGCAGCATGTTCCCACTTTCCAATTTTACATTGACTATTAAACCTGTAAGAAATACTATTAAGCAACCATACACACAGAATCTAGCATGCAAGTAGACGTTACACTGTTCCCAAACATTCCAGTTATAATCCGGTCCCACACAGTACATTGAGAACATCTTCCTAACTAATCTAACATAAGCCTTTTACTACTAAAGTGACAATAACAACATAAATACAAAATAGTTCACCCAAAATGAAAATACTAAAAATCATTTACTCACCCTTGTGTCATTCCAAACCTGTATAACTTTCTTCTGTCAAACACAAAAGAAGATATTTTGAAGAATGTTGCTAAACCAAACAACCACTGACCATCCATTGTATGGACACAAAACCACTGATATTTCTCAAAATATCTTCTGAGTCATATGCGGATTTTGATTGACATGAGGATGAATAAAAGAGATCATTTTTATTTTTGAGTGAACTATCCCTTTAAAAATGGCACCTACACCTATGATTGAACAGTCTGGCTGGATGGATAAAACAAGATCACAAAGAACTTTCTTGCTAAAACTTAATATATGGATATGGCATAAACGTTTTAAACTGATCATAAATTGAAATCTGAAATGAAATTGTTCAACACAATAACTCTCTGTCAGATGTTTAGTTTAAAATTAATAAATAATTATAAATACATATTTGTGCCAAAAGAAACACTCAACTATAAGATGTGAAGGCAGCTAAGCTGATTATTGCAGGTTTGATTGTGTTAGTTAGCAACTAATGTTCAGGCAAAATGTCTGGTTTACAATTCTGTGCGTACATCCACAGACTTTTGAAGGCAACAATAAGGACCAGTGGATGTGAACTCTCTCATGTTACAGATTGTCATTTTAGGAACACCAGCTGCCTACGACCTCACAGGCAGCCCAATGCGTTCTTTCAGCCGGACAAAAAGCGCAAACAATGCAATGTGTGACTTTTGATGTAGTGTTTAGCTGGATTAGTATGATGGCATGGTTTAGATGTCTACACTTCTTACACTAAGCATGTTGTTTCTGCTCATTTGGCTGTGGAGGGAGACCTGGTAAATCACCCTTTGGGTACCAAACAACATAGGTCACATACCACCCCAGTATTCCAACCGAGGTCCCCAGAAACTTGTCAGTAAAATTATGGAAATATACGGACGTACATGCAAACATCCATAACCAGATCGCCACAATGACGTTAAGTGCTATATAAAGGCAATCTAGAAAAATATTTCTGTAAGAATTTGGTATTTGTAACATGGCCACCATTTCTTCCACAATGACGAGAGCAGAGTAAGACAGGATGAAAGAGTGTCCCGATATGTCAAAGCCATCCCATGCCAATCCGTCTTTCTTGCAGGTTGCCTTTGTGGTCATGTCACCACGGAAGACGTCATCTGGCTCGTAGCATGAACCTGTAACATTTTCAATGTAGAAGAACGTCTCAGTGCAGGTGTACCAGATGAAGGTGGCCACAGAAAGTGACGTCAGCCGCTTCAGCACAAACGCCCGGTTTCTCTTGTAAGAGTTGGAGAGAAGAATGAATGGCAGGAGTAAAACAAGGGTCCATCCCCAAGAAACCTTTACAAAATATCTGAAAGTAAAGGAAGGTGATGTCAAAGACAAAAACGAGACTTGAGCTAACGTTACAATGTCATATAAAGTCGTCAATGACATGTCATGTCATGTCATGTCATGTCATTTAGGAAGAAGAGCACTTAGTTTGAAATGTTGCCAAGTTAACAATTTGTCTTCGGATACATTTCATTTCAATGTCAATCTACGTTAGTTTTTGTTTTAGTAAGTTCTGGCTAGAGAAAATATCGACCACATAGAGCAATACTTACACATTTAAAACGTTTTTGCTTTCACTGAAGTAGCTCTTCGACACAAGGTTCAAATCTTTCAAAACCGATCCTAAAACGGAAATGAAAAGGAATAAATGAGGTAAGTAAGTACGCATACACGGACATCTCCATAGCTCAGTCAACTTGTCCACTAAGCTGCCTATAGCAGCCATGTTGCTCTGTGTGCTCTGTGATTGTGAATGAATGCGGAAACAGAAATCAGGCTTGTTTATTAATCATACTATGGCGAAGGAACTTGATAATTAATATTCATTTACTAAGCCATCGTCATTGGATGGCTACTGTGAGACGTCACGAAAAACTCATTAATATTCAAAATAGACTTCTACCATAGGACAGTGAACAAGCTCAAAAGCTTTACCATAGTAGTTTCTTCCTGGTCGTACGAAATGACACTCGACGCAGAAAATATGACAGAAATCTTGGTAATCTGTGATGTCAAATTGTGAACAAATGTGGCATAAAAAAAAGTCTTTTCTGCAAGTATTGTCGGATGGGTTATAATTGTTAACTTTCTACACTGTGGTAATAAATGTTGGCTTTTGCTCTCCGATAGATGGCACTATAATGTAGTATAATGAACAACAAGGTTTTAAAGCTATAGCAATATCTAAAGTAGCCTACTGTATGTTTATTTCTTTTGAGCTAAAATCCATATTTTTACCATTTAACAAAAACTATTTTTTAATCATTAAATTTAATGTTTAATACTGGTGTTTTTTAAGAGATTAACATATGTTGAATGACTTTCCACTCCTCCATTCCCAATTCTTCACATGGTATTTTGTCATTACTGCATCATGTGCATCATACTGGAACATCAACATCAGGTTTTATGAACAGTGGCAAGTGGTTAGAGAGTTGTACTCATTTGCTGGTTCGATTCTCAGGTTAACGGCTGAGGTGCCCTTGAGCAATGCACCTAACCCCCACTTGCTTACTATACAAAATGTTAGTACTGTAATGTAAGTCGATGCGTCTGCCAAAATGCATAAATGCAAATCAAACAGATGATGTGTAATGCCAAACAGGATCAGTAATTCTTCGCTGCTGTGTGGATAAAAATATGTTTCGCACAAATTGTAATATTTTCTTTGTGATTTTGGCTGTGACAATTTGATTTGAGTTTTCTTGATCATGTGGCTTGCAGAATATCTTCTTTTATGTAAATGATGACAGAACTTTCACTTTAGCACTATGACTTTAAAAACCTTTTAAAAACCATCATCACACTAGATGATGTCATAGACATTAGGGGAAGGTGGATTGTTTCTGGCTTGTTTAAAGTTGTTCAACCCAAGCTTGACCCACTTCACACCGACTCAATGAATTACTGCTTATTGGAAAATAAATAAAGTGATTAAAATCTATAAATTGAATGATTTCTTCATTTTAATTAATATATTCATTTTGTTATATAAAACAAACTACCATGAAATTAAAGTAATACAATAAATATTAAAAGCATTTTTTTCTGATCCTATTGCAATTGAAAATATTTGTTGAATTCCATTTGGTTGTTACTCTATACTGTTGTTGAGTTGTAGTAAGAAGTAAGAAATATGTGAACTGTTATTTAATTTCTGTAAGCACTGGTCAGAACAGACTCATTGTCTCTGTTCTCCTCGAAACCATCCATCAACCTGAACAGCTACATCACTTAGCAAATTTGTTTTCTGGCTGCCAGAACAAAGTTTGTACTGCTGACATGAGAAATGGAGGTCTGAACACCAGCAGGGATTTATGTTAAATGACGTGTTTCATAGAAAACCTAACTGCTCTTTTCATTGCCGTGGAGATGATGGCACAGCTGTGCACCTTTATAAGCTTTTTCATTCTCTCTCTCCATCCCACAATGCACTGGGACCCCTCCTAACATTGAGCAGATAAGAAGCATGAATGGGGTCTAGCCATGGCAACCATTCTGTGACTAAATTAAACTTTAAAAGTTCAACTTCACCTGCGGCATGGCCAAACTGAACCGAGCGATGTGTTTGATATTTCTGCTCAACATTCATCACCTCCTTTGATCTGTGATGACAGCAGTATTAAGTATGTGACAGAATTAACAGGCACATGTCTGTAGCTATTTATAAATGTTACACTGCACAAGGGCTCATTGTACTGTAACGTGGAGATCTGCATTTGTCACATCAACACTTAAAGCTGTCAACATCTGACCTCAGAATGTGAGCAATTTGTGTACGAAGACACAACAATCAGGGCTATAACATTTTGTATGTTGGGAAGTGATGTCATTTGTGTGTTAAGAGAACACGTTGCTGTTTTCAATAGAAGGTCAATAGAAAGTCATCCAAACAGCCCTTAAGATGAACCTTGACCCTGTCGGCTATGGCAGTTTGAGGATGACTGCTAACTTCAGGAGTTTTTTGAGGATGAGACGCCTGAAAGACATGTTAAATAGCAATGCAGTTATTTATTCTAACTTTCATGTGGAAGTTCACAAATATGGATTATATATCCTACATGCAGTACTGTACTATTCAATTTAGAATAGCTAAAACACAAACAGTAAAGCTTTTCATTTTTTTTATCTTTTTACTTAGAAAAATATTGAATTTTTAACTTTTCCAAAAGTATTTTGCTATGACTCAATCTACTTACATTGACTGCATGTAGCTTTTAGCTGTAACTCAATGCTCTCAATGACCCTGTGGCAGTCAAAGTTTATGTAGTCATTGAAAAGCCACTGTTTAAAAGACAAGAAGACTGTAAAACTTTGAAAACAAAAATTGACATATTCTAATAGATATTTAAGGTATTTAAATGGAAAAAGTGTCTATTGCTATTACTTCTTAAAGATACGAGCTTCCAGACTGAATGTGTGCCTAAAAAGCAAGATCCTCTTTAAAGTTTCCTAAACGTCGAGAACATCCCTGCATGGGAAAAAAGAGACGAGGGCTTTTCTTTTACGTCCAATGGTCTTACGGTGTTGGCCCAGTTAAAGCTCTCTGCCACACATGTCAAAGAAGTTGTTTGCAAAGGCCAGAGTTTAAGATCCCTTGAGCTGCTCTTCTTCAGCCTGTGCTAAAGCTCTGAAATCACTTCATGCTGTGAAGACTCTAGCTGAGGACCCTCAGTCTCTACACACTGCAGGACTACAAGCGTAAGTATATGTACAATATATACTTATACAATATGTCCACATGCTATACAATTAGAAATTTCAATGTGATGTAAAAAGTTTTTGCATGCGTGTTTCTTTTTTCCAGTTAAGGTAGTAAATCTTTTAAAAACTAGGGATTTGGTGTTTGAATGTTTCTTAAAATATATATATATATATATATGTATAAATTCATTGTTGCTAACAATTAGATTTTGAATGGAATTGCCTAAAATGATTGTATTTATAATTATTACAACCAATTACATTATGCTTGTTTTAATGAAATAAATGTAATCTTTATAATGTTTGTTTGCCTTTTAAGAAAGCTAATAATTACAGCATGTTGAAATATTAAATCTAAGGCTATTTGATCTTTATCCCCCTCAATTTCTGTTATGCACTTTGCATTAATGTCATGATCAAGCTACTCTTGGAATGGAGCGTTCTGTTCCTCGGGTTTAATTTGATTTTACTGGCTGTAACAGTGAGAAATTGTTAACACTAGATTCTTCTTTTACAGATAAAGCACTTGTGGCCAGGCTGCAGAATGATAAATCTGGCCAGCGCTCAGCTGTTTTTCGCTGCCACCTTGTGGTCAGTGTCATGCATGACAGTAGCTGATGCTGTATCCAGCTCAACGGAGCTGCTTCATCTCAGTGAAGTTTCCATTGAGACAATGATGAGCCTGAGGAACAAAACCGACATCAGCGCACCTCGAGCCCGCCGGAAACGCTACATCTCCAGCAGAGACATGAGAGCTTTACTGGATTATCACAACCGCGTGCGCTCACAGGTGTTCCCACCTGCGTCCAATATGGAATATATGGTATAGTGTTTTTATAGAAGTATGGAGTCAAAGTAGTGCCACATATATTTGCAAAACAAAATAAAAGTTTGCAAACAAAAAATATGTTTTGCAAATAAAAATAGAGTATTGAGCAAAAACGGCTGTTTTGCGAGTGAAAATAAAGAATGGAGCGGCGCAAAAGAAATTCTGTGTTGCAAAATCATTGCGGCTGAAGTTTTACTAAACTTTATTTTTTTCTCTCAGTGCTTTACGTTTCTTTTGCCATTCTTTATTTTTACTCGCAAAACAGCCGTTTTTGCTCAATACTTATATGTGCCACTATTTTGACTCCATATAGAAGTTTATTTTTTACATTATTAATGTTTCTACAAATGTTAAAAAGACACAAAAACATTAACCAATTAAAGAGACACATTAAGATATTCTTTTTAATTTGCAGGTGCATTTTCATGCTTGTCATAGATCCTTTGATATCTATATATGTTTATCTATACATATCTAATTATTTATCTACTTTATCTATTATTTCTTTCTTTCTCTCTCTCTCTCTCTTGAAAGGTGTGGGATGAGAGACTGGCTAAATCTGCCGAGTCCTGGTCCTCTCAGTGCACATGGCACCATGGTCCACCTCATGTTATCCGGCACACTGGGCAGAACATGTCCATCATCTCTGGAAGGTATGAAAAATACTGTGGTGGTACCATGGTATAATAAATATGCCCCCCGCACACATACAGTCTACACTATATGATTCTGACCGTGTTAATATGACATTTTTATTTCATTTTTGCAGATACAAATCAATCATTGAGCTTGTAAGATCCTGGTATGATGAGAGACACTCTTTTTTCCACCCCAGTAGATGCACTGGCTCTGTCTGTACACACTACACTCAGGTGTGTCTAAAATTAAATAAGGATATGAATTATTCTTATGTTGACAACTCAGAAATATTTACTAATATGAGCTTGTGTTTCAGATGGTTTGGGCCACCAGCAATAGGATTGGCTGTGCTATCAGCAGGTGTTTAAACATGTATGTGTTTGGGAGCACATGGAAACAGGCCACCATACTGATTTGCAACTATTCTATAAAGTGCGAAGAATTTTAACAACAGTCAAAAACATTGTTTATTTATTTATTTATTTTTTTACAAAAGAACAGTCAAGTAACAGAATTTCTGCATGTTGTTATTTCAGGGGAAACTGGGTTGGAGAGGCTCCGTATAAGACAGGAAAACCATGTTCTGCCTGTCCTTCCAGCTATGGTGGCTCATGCAATAAAAGCCAGTGTGACTCCAGATCAACATCTAGAAAAAATGGTTTCAGACACTTCTAAAATGCACAGATAATACAAGAAACATAAGTATTATTTTGTTAAAATGAAAAAGGAGAAGACTGAACATATTTCATGGAGGTTTTTAATTCAAATGTGATGTAATAGAAAACCACTAAAACACATTTTTCATGAAGCATCATCATACTGTTTTTAAAATCATGCAGTCTTCTTAAGAGTATACATTGTGCAGGTTTATTCATCACAAATCTGTTAATATTTACATCCCCTTCAAATTCTTTATACCTTCATTTATTTTCTAAGATTATGGACTGTTTGCACTGTTTGTACTTGCATCACATTGTGAGTTAAGCACTTTCTTACTTATATTTTTTCTTTTTATAAAAGTAATAAACTTCCTTTAGAATGGGTCTTGTATTAGATTCGGTGGTTTCCAAGTTACTATCTTCTCTGAAATGTGTATTGCACTCATGTCATACAGAAAACATGGCGACATTGTCAACACATTTGTCCTCATAAAAACAGACCTTTTATTTACATATTCTCTCAAAGCACTTAAATGTAACCACTGTGTTTGCCACAGTGTATTGAAGACATGTCAAATGGGTAACTGGTCCCAGATCGAATAAAAAGAGTTTTTATCACCTTGATAATGGGTTGAAATCAATCTGAGAAAGACTGTAAACTTTTTTTCAAAGCTTTTTTAACCTATAAATCACCTAGAACATAGAACATATGGAATAGTGACTCCTCACTAATCATTTAGAACTTACATTTATTTACATTTTAGTCATTTAGCAGACGCTTTTATCCAAAGCGACTTACAAATGACATTCATGTGTTATTAACCTTTAAGAGCTCTGATAGTTCACCCAAAAATGAAAATTCTGTCATCATTTACTCATTCTATTGTAATTTCAAACCTGTATGAATTTCTTTCTTCTGCAAAACACAAAAGAAGATATTTTGAGAGTGATTTGGCAGTACCCATTCACTTCTATTGTACGGACACAAAGCAATGGGAACCTCTATTGTTCGCTTACTAACATTCTTCAAAATATCTTCTTGTGTGTTCTGCAGAAGAAAGAAAGTCATACAGGTTTGAAATGACATGAGGGTGAGTAAATGATGACAGAATTTTCATTTTTTTGGGTGAACTATCCCTTTAAAGTCCCTGTGAACTGAAAGTCGCGACTGTTTTTACTTCGGTATTTTGACGCATCTCAGAGTGAAATGGAATATCAAATAAGAAAAATAGTGGGCGTGACTTACGTTTTTCTCTGCGATTTAATTGGACAGCAGACTGACATTTCAAAGGGATGAGTTAACGGATGCTCCGCCCAGCCGTCTAACATACGTCATTTAAGATGGATAGTCACTATTTTCAATAGTTTTCATATTTTAACTGGAGATTATGAGGGCACATGAATTTTTAAAAGAGAATGACCCACATTGATACGCTATTAAATGTATTTCAGCATTAGAAAGCAAATGGATGCACATGAAGGACATGGTTTAGTTTGAAGTGCTTTTTCTTTTTTTTTTCACAAAAGGGGGATCTAAAGTTTCAAAACACAAATTTTCCCATGAAGCTATTTAAAAGTGAAAGTGCAATATGTAATGCTACACTTCTACCTGAAAGCATCACTTTATATTTGTGAGAAAAGCTAATGCAAAGTTTTCTAGCAAGGTACGGTTTCCCTTGACTTTTAGATTTCATTAAAATGTTGATGTGTTACTCAAAACAATAGAGATTTGACAAAAAGAGAAATTCAAAATGACTCTCCACTCCTTACATTTTGCACACCTCTTCCATGTCCCCTATTTCCTAAACCCACGAAACAAAGCTCTTCTCACCCTTGACGATTCATTTCCGAACACGTTGAGAAAAGATGCAGACTCAGAGAAATGTAGGAAAATTCTAACAAACTGCCGAGTTTCTATCATCTTGTTGCCATAGCTACAGCTGTCATATGGATTGGTCTCTATACAAGCTTGGTTACTGTTTAACCTCTCCACCCACATTTGCCAAGATTAGGAAAATCAATAAGATAACAGGGAGCACCGGCCTTACCTTGCGCCAACAACACCTTCACCAGAAACACAGGAGGGCTGTGCAAAACTTATGTGTGTTTTCTTTAACTTTTACATTTAATAGAAACATCTCAAAACACACTTGTGGGGAGCATAAGAGACGATGGTCAATGTGAACGCTCAAGTTAGCACCCATATGGATCTACCGTATGGTAAGTAAACCATCTCTTCCACTCTTCCGATAACAGCTTTTAGAAAAAAAAACGGAAGACACTGTAAGTGCAAGCAGTAGCTGGTCTTGGTGGAACGTGTCGTTGGCATTTTGCATTTTGAGATTTTATCCAACGTGTTAGCTATATTATCGCCATTCGCGAGAGCTTTTAGCGCACGACTGTAATTTCGGAGGTGTGGCAAATCCATGACTGGTAAACAGGGCCTGTTTGCAGAGGAAGATGAATAATGTGGAGAGAGTAGCTGCAGTTCCTCTTTACTTGCTGGGGTCTGAGTTGCAACATAAGTGTTGTGCTGGAACAAAGCGAGCGTTGTTATTATTAGGAATTAACTAATCCAAACATGATGTTGATTTAAGGAAAATAGGCCTACGATAAGATTTTCTATCGCATTTTGTGTCATAACAAAGACTTCTGTTGTATTTATTCCATGAAAAAGAAAGTAGTATGGCATTACTGTACATGCATCAAATACTGTACCCTAATTTATTACAGAATACAGTATATTGAAGAAAAAGGTATATTAAATAACCTTTATATTTAAAACTACATATAAATGACATGTATTTAATTAATGAATCCAGAATGGTTTGCAATTGCCAACACAGAATGTAAAACAACTGGTGAACTAACCTGTCAGTCAATTTGTAAATTATAATCAAATATAGCATTACTTGCATCAGATCAGTGGATTTATTTATGTCTATACGTTTGTTATTGAAACATTTGATTATAGTTACATATTTTGCCAACTATATTTACTGTACTCTGCATTCTGATCTAGATTATTGCAGAGTTTTTATGCTATTTGTGTGTGTGTGTGTGTGTGTGTGCGCACGTGCGTGCATTGAGGTAATGTTAACATGTCAACAATATACATCAGAAAATAATATACGTCAATGAAAATGTGTTATTCCTAGTGCATTAAATGCCAGTATAAAAGCTATCAACAATGGCTCAGACAACAAGCACAAATTCACATTTATTGAGTCATAACCAATTTTGTACAACTACAGTATGATAAAAGCCCTTAGAATTTAACAGCATCCTGTTCCAGAGACATAACTGGATTTTACAGCTAATGACATCATATTAGAGTAGTTCACCATAGAAACAAAAACTGTATCTTGTCGCTTACCATCTTGTCATTTCAAACCTGTATTACTTTCTTTCTTCTCCAGAACAAAAAAGAAGATATTTTAAAGAATGTCGGTAACCAAAAACTGTTGGTCCCCATTGACTTCTATTGTATGGACACAAAACTAATGCAGGTCAATGGGGACCAAGGGTTTTCGTTTACCAACATTCTTTAAAATATATATTTTTTGTGTTATGTAGAAAAAAAGAAAGTCATACATTTTTGGAACAACTCAAGGGGGAATAAATAAGGGCAGAATTTCTTTTTTTGGGTGGGTGAACTGTTCCTTTAAGGGCTTTGTCCTCAGAATATCATGAAGGAACTGTAACATTACAATAGAGCAGAATCTCACAGGTGACAACATAAGTAAATGAATCTCTTGTGCTGATACAATCCGCACAAACAGTAAGGCTGCGGATCTGCAGGATCATCCTCTAAAAGTAAACACAATAAACGCTCTCGAACGCCTCTCGAGCGAGGAACTGTGTTTGCCCTCAAATGTTGAATGAGTTTGTGGTGCAGGTCCACCAGAAGCTGTACAAGGCCAGCTAAAATAGCAACCGAAGCCAACAAACCACATCAAGTGTGGACATGTAAACACGTTTGTGTTTCTCATCTGTCTCTCTCCTCATCACCAAAAACCATTATACAATTAAGAAGAGTTTCCAACTTCATCGATTAAACATTAATGACTCATCACCATGGCAACCTAATTACAGCATCTTTCCTATCCATTTGTGGCCAGGAAGTCCAGGGGCTTTGGGAAGTGAAAGTGTAACATATGAGTTTTATGCTTTGTACACTTGACACCATTAGGCCGTGCACTCAAGCCCCCAATGAAATCTCATTGTGACAGGCATTAAGGGATTAGGCGAGCTGCGGGTCGACGTGTGTGAGGGCCACTGTTCTCACTGCAGTGCACACGCCGACCCGCAGCTCACGCTTACAGATACACACAGGGGACTGAATGGATAGCCCATTCTGTGGAGGAGGTTGAGGAGCAGGGGTCCCTGCCGACTCACGGGACCACAAGCTAATGCAGGATGTATGAAGAACATGGCACAGGGCACTTCAACACTACACCAGGTACAGGATTGTCAAGATCACAAAAACTCTAAAACTGGCTTTTTGCTGTAGATTTTTGTACAGTTTGTTTACCTTCTCAGCGGAGTGAGGTCTGCTTCTGTGGTATTCACAAAAAGCTGTGTAACTTTTCAGTTTGTGAAGGGAGTTCTTAAACAACACATGCACGATTTGAGCAGATATTAGAATTTAGTTGCTATAGTTCACCCAAAAATGAAAATTACTCACTTTCTAGTAAACCTGTATACATTTCTTTGTTTGGTTAAACACAGAGAAAGATATTTTGAGGAATGATTGTAACCAAACAGTTCTTGGACCCTATTGACTACCATAGTAGGAAATATGACATTTATAGTCAAAAGTGCCCTAAAACGGCTCGCTTTCCTACATTCTTCAAAATACCTAATTTATAAGTATTTTAGAGTTTTACAGCAATCTGACATTTTTCTTGATGGTACAATTTTAAATCGATTAGACAGAACATTAGTGAAGGCTGTGTGTTTCTTTGTGTCTGAGGCCGCTGGGGCTGAAGGAGAGGGCTAGATGTAGGACAGTGATTCTCCCACATGGGGGAGCTGCTTAATAGCAGGAGCTTTTTCATTACACTAAACATCTTCATACTTGTTTCCTAAATATATAATTATATTATATATTATATCTGTTTCAAATTTTGGGCTTCGTTTGAGTCCATAATCCAAACTAAAACAAAAATCTTCTTGTATTATGGATTATATCATCAGACTAATAATGAGATTCCATCTCTTAGTAAAATACAAACCTGATGAACTGTTAGCACAGCATTTGAACAATCTCATCTTTTGTATTAATAGACAATTCATAAAATGTACATACATTTACAAAAACATTTCTTATTGTGACCCTGGATTACAAATCCAGTCTTTAAGTAACACGAGAACATTTGTAGTAATAGCCAAAAATACATTGTGTGGGTCAAAATTATTAATTTTTATTTTATGCAAAACAATTATTAGGATATTAAGTAAAGATCATCATGAAGATATTTGTAAATTTCCTACCGTAAATATATTAAAAGTTTATTTTTGGGATGCAGCAAAATCACTAACAAAAATGTCCAGAAACACGTCTACTCTTTGGGAATAACACACTCAAGTTTGGTATCTATGTAATGCTTAGAATTTTAACTTTCGGGTTCATCTATTCTCCACAACATCATTACAGCGGTAAACCAATAGAGAGCGTTAAAACAAACCTGTTTTTTCTTAGCAGCGGCCTGCTTCAGCGCCTCTGATGGACAACATAGAGTTTTAAATAGTTATATTGCGACCAAATATTGTCCTATCCTAACAATGATTTATTCAGCTTTCACATAAAGTAAAAATCTTAAGGCTGGTTTTGTGTTGTCCAGGGTCACATTTGTTGAAACTCATAATTCTTTTGTTGGTCATACTCATGTTGGTCATATTATGCTCATATTATGCTCATATAACTCTAAGGCCCTGTTTCACAGGCAAGGCTTAGCTTAAGCCAGGACTATTAGGATATTTAAGTGGCCTTTTAAACAAAAGCATTACTGGTGTGCATCTTGAGAAAAAACAATGGCACTACTATATTTTAGGTAAAAGCATTGACATTTTTGGGAGAACTATCCCTTTAATATATTTCAACTTGTTAAACAGTGATCACACTGGAAAAGCATTATGTTGATTATACCATTATGTAATTTCTATGTACTGTTGTGGTTTACAAACTGGAAAAAAATCCACACAGCACAAATAAGTAAAAGAACACTAAGCCCCAGTAACAATTAACGGATTATAGACCAATTTATAAACCATGTTGGCCTCTTTAGCTTTGATAAACTGGGGTAAGGTTAAACTTGTTTGGGCAAAATGTTCCAGTGTGCTGTACGCTATGATGAAAAGGTGATTGATTGATGATAACAAGTAAGTGATAACTGTCCACGCAGCATCACTGAGCCTGCAAATGTGATTGGGTCAACAGGCAAACTGATTCTCAGCAAAAACACAGTGAATCATTGAAAGAGTCTTATCACAGATGTGATTGATTTACAAAGAGCATTGCTCCAAATGTTTATTGATGCAATTGTTTACTTCCAGAGAGCTACTTGAGCTTTTGAAAGAGAATAAAACAAAAAAGCTTGATCATTTCAGTAGCACACTGCATGTATGTTGTCAGATATTTTGATATCTTTTTAATGCAAAGCTGTGATTATTTGACAAACAAGCAGTCCATCAGGAAAAAATCCTATCAATGGCATTATCGTGTTTCTGATGAAAAGCAGAAAAGACAAAGATAAGCAGAAAGTCAAAGCAAAGGTTGACTGATGTAAAACGTACGTTTTTTGCCAAATGTATTATTATCTAATGATTTTGAGTCTTAAACTGGAATACTTTATGGAGGCTGTGCAATATTAGGGCCATAGTGGTTTATGATTACCCAGACTACAAATACCCTGATGGGTGAGGACTATGAGAACTTCACCGATAACTGTCTCAGTTAATCGTTACGAAGGAGGCGCTCCTTAAGAAAATGCCTTTGCTTTAAGTTATTTAGTACGATCTTTAAAGAAAAAACAGCTAGACGTTTATTGTGTCTGATTTCTTTAAATGCATTGGAACTTCAAATGCACATGCTTAAAACATAAAGTCTACTGTATAGAGAATAAACTTCTCAATCACACGAAAGAATATGAATTCCACACTTTTTAAAGCATTGTAAAAAGGTTTTGGTGCTGCTAAACAAACACTGTAACATCATGAACATTGCTTGTAACTCCTCCTGTTTTGCACCTAGATTATGTATTTAAAACTTAACAATGCTTGAACACACGTCACATGAGACGATCCTCCGTTCGTGAAGTAGATAACACTTGGACTAACAAATGGTTCTCCAGACTTTTATCATTATCATCTGACTCAAAAGAGTGTCTGTAGTGTCTCCTTAAATCTACAGTAAGAGTTATGAAGCATCAACTACAGAACAGAAGGGAATACAATTGTATTTATCACATTATGATCGACATATGGAATACATAACATCTGACCATAGATTCGAGCCTAACAGGCCTTCCGAAAGCCCCACAGTCTGGGGGAGGAGCTTTAGCCATGCTTATCAGTCGAGTGTACAGTACACAAGTAACAAAATCTGACACTAGGTGAAATCCAACAATTTAAAACAAAAATGCAAATTACATACACCAAAAATTATGTCAGCAAATATTCAAGCCCGAGCTATGTGGTCACCAACCGATATGTTGACAATATGTTGTGTGCTCAACTATGTCGCCATACTCACATATCTGTGCCATACCCCAGTCAATCCACAGAGGCTTTTTTACTGGCCTCGAATGTGGCATGCATGCTGTTGCCATCCATCTCCCATCTTTATCAAGCCTTCACCAAAACAACAAAGCACATATTCCATATTTAAGACATTCATTCCCAAGTACTCCAACTCCGCCAAATCCACAAGCTACGAATTGCACGCATTTTTCTAGTGCTACTTGTTAGTCCCATTTGGTCAGACAGGTGAAATGAAAACGAGTGATTGGAGAGAAAGTACAAATAGGCAGCGGTTACAAATGGAGTTTGGTCAGTGGTCGGAGATCCTTATTGTGGAGATAGGCAGGACTTTGTTCACAAACTGGAGTTTGAAGTTTCAAAGGGGAAAATAGGCAGAGGAGTTACATCAGTTGTGAGCAACCCTCTGACTTTTAGCCCCGGGTTGTATGGGTGAGTGATTATAATGCAGGACTTGACATTGCTGCCTCGTATCGCAGGCGGAAGACGAACGCGTGCTGTCGTATCGTCATCTGTGATGAGACTCAAAGTACGTTCGCACCGTGCTGCATGTAAACATCTGTCTTGGGCCATCAGTGCTTATCTTGTGGGTTGGAGGTACTGGTCAGACTGATCAGATCATGGCCAAATATATTCTTTTTTTACAGTGAAATGCTGATTTTTGAACAGTGAGGTGAAGAAGTTTTTGATCACTAAAAAAGTAAGAGAGAGAATAAGATTGGGATGGGGGATGGAATCATTACAGGTGTGGTTCAACTTTATTGATATTAATACCAAATAGTCTGTCACATTAATTCATCCGAGTGACACATGAATGTAAGTTAATCAATACACAGCCGAACCCTCCTGCTTCTTATTCCACATCAGCAATACTTTACAGATTCAAATCTTTTAAATAAGTTTGTTTACTAAGAGTCTGCGTGTGAGGTAATGATGTAATGTAGTTATCAGCTTCTGCTCATTTCAGTGCATGTGAGTAAGGGCCATAACTTTGCCAATTAGACTTTATAGAGGTCATTCTTTAGTTCACTGAAACATGGAGATGTGCTCTGCGATAAGAAATTTAATGGTGATACAGATAAGATTTGTCTATTGTGAGTCATTCCTGTACACTGAATGTCATTACTAAGGTTAATTTCTGGTAAAGTGAGCACAAGATTTAATAAACCATAAATAAGAAATATGAATATTCATGATTTAAACAGTCTATGGGTAGTTGACAGATATACAATAAATGTGTCCAATGGTGTGACAGCAAAAGTTTAGAAAAATAACTAATGATGAAGATAAATATCTCTTATGCTATTTTGTATTATAAATATTAATAATATAAAGTAATACATTATTAACAGTTTGTTTTCTACATTTTTGCAGTCGCACCATAAGACACATGTACAGGGTATCTGTCAACTACCCATATACAATTTTGCTGATTTTATTTGCAAATTAAAGCTGCAGTCTGTACCTTTATTGGTTAAAATGAACAAAAATCTGTTACTGAGTCGGAGCCTGTGGCCGTGTGGACAGTGCTCCAGACATGTAGCGCAACTGCGCTTCGGGCGACCCGAGTTTGAGTCCCGGCTTGAGGTCCTTTCCCGGCCCCACCCCATTCTCTCTCCCACTTCGCTTCCTGTCCTCTCTAAGACTGCACTGTGTAAAAATAATAATAATAATACAATCTGTTATTGAGTATAACCGTGAAAGATCATTGTTCAGAACTGCCTCTTTACCTCATCCTGATTAATGGTATATAATGGTTAATTAACATAATGGTTATAACCATTGATAATTTAAGCTGTCAGGACAGATTTTGCTGGAATACAAAAAATGTAAAACGTTTTTGACATTACACGTAAAAAATCTGTGAAAAATAACAGTAAAATTCTGTAAAATTCTGTTGTTTTTTTACAGTGCACATGAGGATAAGCATGTAAAGAAATGTTATGTTTTAAACAGAGATGGTGACAGAGGAAAAAGATACAGATTGCAGCTTTAACACAACCTGTGCAGTTCTATCGTGTACATACACCGATCAGGCATAACCTTATGACCACTGACAGGTGAAGTGAATAACACAGATTATCTCGTAAGGATTAGAGCGAGTTTGACAAGGGCCAAATTGTGATGGCTAGACGACTGGGTCAGAGCATCTCCAAAACTGCAGCTCTTGTGATGTTCCCAGTGTGCAGTGGTCAGTATCTATCAAAAGAGGTCCAAGGAAGGAACAGTGGTGAACCAGCAACAGGGTCATGGGCGTGCTGGTTCTGATAGAAAGGTGTCAGAATACACAGTGCATCACAGTTTGTTGAATGTAATTTACTTTTTCAAATGTTGCTTAAATGCCATTGATAGATGTCCCTGAAATATCCTCAAATCAGAGATCTTGTTAGTTTAGGTGGTTTCCAGCCTATTTAAACCAGATCAGCACATATACTCCACAGAGACTGTGATGTGAGAGAATGTTTTAGCAAGCTCGACATAAACACACAATCCCACATCCTCATTAAATTTCACCCAATACCGTCATTTGATTAAAACATGACACACTGTGACTCAACTACAGTAAATGAGGGATCTCAAACAAGCTGGCAATGATTTATTTGCGTACGCTTTGAAATGTACAGCACACTATGTAAAAGTTAGACTGTTTACTGTGTCAGAATGTTAGATAGGTCTGGCAAGTGCATATGAGGTTCACAATCCTGCTTTCAGAAGCTTAAGGGCAGTCTGAACCGTAGAACACTGACCTATTGGTTGACTTCTACTCTTCAAACATGCACGCTCGCGTCTGTTTGCCTTGGCTCTTACATTGATGTACTTGAAGTTAGTATTTGCGAAACTGTACCATCACATTTTCCTGTTTGAGTTACAAATAGTTTTATCCTCTCTTAAGAGTTAGGACAACATTGATCGCTCTACAAATTCAACATGGTGCTTCCAAGTTGATCGACTCTTAATCTCATTATTGGGAAATCTTTGAGCCACATTTAAATGTTTGTAAATTCACAACCAAATCTATTTCTATACATCTAAGTCTATGAATGTGTGGAGACAATACAAACAGGTGTCACCATATCATACTGTATCTCAATTTTGTATGTATTCGATTTAGGGAACATTCAAGCACCGTGAGTTGTTATCACATGCAGAATGTTCAACAGAACAATAAACTTACATTAAAGCCACAACTCTGACTCTGTGCTATTGCTGTTGTTTATTGTGCTAGACTTAACTGAGATTTACCAAACACCTAGGTTGCACATTGAAAAAAGGCAGGCATATGTTGGACATATCAAGATGTGGATATGTGCGCCTATATGGATTTAAAGCACGGAAACAATTTACTGACAAAATAAAGCCATAAAAACCTGTATGTCACCATCTTTAAAAAAACAACTCTGATTTTGCATTTTAATGATTAACGTAAGGGCCACCCCGCTCCAGAGTGGGGCCGTGCCCTGGGAGGAGGCCCCGTGCTGTCAATCACAACAAGCCTCATCTTTGCCCTTGAGGACATGGCCCCTGTCACTCAAAGGTATCTTCCCCTCACAGAGGCGGGACTTGGCCTATGAGGGGGTGTCCAAACTGTCTAGAGAAGACAAGTCTTTTCCCCCACATCAGGTAGCTGAGAATGCGTCTGTCTAAACCACTAGTAGACATGGACATGGCAGATTACAGTGAGGCCTTGGACCCAGCCTACACCACTCTGGAGTTTGAGAACATGCAGGTGCTTGCAATGAGCACAGGTGAGTCATCCACCCAGACCCTGTGGTGAACTTTGAGACCTTTGGTGACTTATATAGGCTACTAAAACTACGGTCAAGCGTGGGTGGTATATGTTTAACAGGACTGATGGTTTATAGTTAGTGGAAGTGTCATCATTGTAGAACGGAGGACGACTAGCTGGTTTGTTGTCTCTTGGGCTGAGCTGCTGATACTGGGTGTAAAAGCTGATAGAAAATGCAATTTCTTGTAGATGATAAGAGAAGCATGCTCTGTCTTGCTGATATGGTCTACAAGAACATGAAAGTGTCAGATCTTGTCTTTTGGTTCTCATACAGTTGGCTTTGGATAAAGTGACTTGTTTGGATAGTATTTCAACAAGAGGCAACAGTGTGAATGATTATTACGCTGAGAAAGCGTCATGGAAATGTTTCGCAGCTAAGTCTCCCATGTCCAGGTTCTATGCAACAAATTGATATCTAACCGGTATTAACTTGATCTGACAGAGTAAACTAATACGCACGGTAAAGTTATACATAATTGGGGAAATTTCACTGACATCTGAGGTTAATTTACATTTACTGTACATATACATAAGGATTTTTCACTGAGTCAAATATAAAAGCCAGTTACATTAACCTTAAGTGTAACATATATAGAAATTACGATCGTTTTAAATTTTTGTTATACTTTAATATTCTTGTCAAGTAAATGATGTGTGAAATGATTTTCTTCACACATGCATTAAAAAAGATTCTTTTCCTTAAGACAATCATCACATAATCACTAAACTAAAGAGCCATTTATCATGTTCGCCTTTGATCAGCCGAGTCACTGCTCAGGTGTTAATGTAATTACATCCGAGTGCTCCCCTATCCTAAAAATAAAAAAAACATAATCAAATCATTTTCCTTATAAACCTTTTTTCCGAAATGAACCGACACGTGCACAATGGATTTTTGCTGGAATGTGTTTACTGGGTCATCAGCACTAATAAGAGTTTATATAATATAACATGCTCTTGTTTTAGCTTTTGTACAGATTTAGTCATAATCACTTCTGGATTACTTAGTCCTTTCCAGCACATTTTTATCATGATTACCCGCTGCCACTTGATTTAGGTGTAAAAATGCACTCCATAACCTTTCCCATTTACTTCAACTCTGATTGGTCAGAGAATCAGGAGCGTTTCTGATTCAATCTGCAATCCAAATGCTAAGACTTTAATATTCACAAGTACTTCAAAACATTTTTTAGCTCTTGTGACTAAATTTAAATTCCTTGTATTTTCAGACTCCTCACCAGCTGACAGTGCCAACCTGAATGCTGGCAACCACTTAGGTGCGGGCACCCTATGTGCCATCTGCGGGGACCGGGCCACAGGAAAACACTACGGTGCTTCTAGTTGTGATGGCTGCAAAGGTTTCTTCAGACGCAGCGTACGCAAAAACCACATGTACTCCTGCAGGTCAGAAACTATACCAAACAATCTGAAATAAGATATAAACCACATTTTTTAAAAATAATTCTAAAATAATACTGGGCTTTTATTCCTGTGTTACAGGTTCAACAGACAGTGCATAGTGGACAAAGACAAAAGAAACCAGTGTCGGTACTGTAGACTGAAGAAATGTTTTCGAGCTGGGATGAAGAAAGAAGGTACAGTACTGCTTCCTGATATCTTTCAATCCAAAGCGACTTACAGTACATCTGACCAGTACATGTGTACATTGGGAATTAAACCAGTGACCTTGGTGTTGCTAGTGGTCCTACCAGTCGAGCTCTAGAAAGCAAGTAAATAAAATCCTGACTGTTTAAAAGGTTAGAGGATGAGGAAAGACACTGGTGGTGCGAATGATGTTGCAAAAGCGAGGAGTGTGTGAGCGAGAGACAAGTTGTTAATGTTCACTCAACAATGCACCGAGGTCTATGTCTGGTTATGCTGAACAAACAGTTTAGAGCCATCATAACCCCACACTGATAAAAAACCTCAACCTTGAGGAAACCCCTCCCCCATCTCACAAAGTGTCTGCTATCTGGATTTGTTGTCTGAACTTGGTCGCATTTACTGATACTGATAACCAGAAAATGTTTTAGCATTATGCACAAAATAAAATCCGATTTGTGTTAATGAATTAAACTTTACTTTGCTGTTTGTTGTCCTCAGCTGTGCAGAATGAAAGGGACAGGATAAGCACCAGAAGATCCAGCTATGAAGACAGCAGTTTACCCTCCATAAATGCACTCATTCAGGCTGATGTCCTTTCTAGACAGGTATGTATTTTTTGAATACACTTCATAAATGTGATCAAAAACGAACCACTCCATCATTCATAGTTGAATCATATTTAAAGTAAAGTTCCGATTATATTACAGTGCCAATGTTAACATTTGCAAACAGTCATATATTTATTCCAATATATATTCAGAAATGTGATGTTTAATAGTGTGCACATGTATAACAACATTCTGCTGTTATTTTATGATGTAGATCTCATCACCGGGACCTATAATGAATGGTGACATCAGAACGAAGAAGGTAGCCACAATAACCGACGTGTGCGAGTCTATGAAACAGCAATTGCTGGTGTTGGTGGAATGGGCCAAATACATTCCTGCATTCTGTGACCTCCCGTTGGATGATCAGGTAGGATGAGAACATAAAGTCATATATCAACAGCTCCAAGATTTGATGGATGTGAATTTTTACACTTTTGAATAATATTTCAAATGCATTTGGGTAGCTGACTGATTTATTTATATTGATATATTTATGCATTTGGCAGATGCTGTAATGCAAAGCGACTTACATCGCATTGTACTATACATTTGTTTCTAAGTATGATAAACCATACCATGTGACAGCAAAAATTTTGAAAAACTGTAAATGTATATATTATTTTATATTTATATTACTAATATTTAATATAATCATATTTCATATCTACATTTTTGCAGTGTCACACCATAGGACACATGTGTGGCTTATTTATGAACTACCCAATCAATAATCTAAATTATATATACGTTATATGTAAGTGAATAAATAAACTTGCATTAACAATGAGCAATAGTTTATTTATAAATATAACCAGTGGTTCATTGATAGTTCAGGATACCTAATGCACGAACGCTAATGAGTTGACCATTATTGTAAAGCGTAACCCATTTCCTGGACATTGTTGTCAATTTTTATTTAGATTTTGTTGTAGTCGGAAAAATAGGTGGTTAATGTATTTTGATGGCTCTGGTTAGAATATGATGAGCTAGTTTGAAAGTTACATCTCTTCTTGATAAATGCAGAATCATTAACATCCTGAGCACTGAGGCATGGTAACCGATTCATGTGCTTTAGTCGTGGGTGAGAGCGCTTCACACTGTCTCTTCTCACACAAACATGCATGTGAAAAACACACAGGCATTCACTAAAACCTCCCTGATTTAACCCTCTGACAGAATTCAATTCTTTTGAAAGAGAATACAGACTTAAAGACACATTTCAGGTCTTTTAATAATGGTCCAACAAGACATGATGTTTTTTGGCCAGGTCATAAAACTGATTTCTTCTCATTTGTCTCAGGTGGCTTTACTGCGTGCTCATGCTGGAGAACATCTTTTACTGGGAGCTGCCAAACGTTCCATGTTGTATAAAGATATTTTACTATTAGGTAAGAAAAAGAGCAATATACACGACACAGAATTCCCATCTCACACTATGGCAGACTTTAGATTTGACCTTACTTTAACTTACTTTTTCTGTTTCTCATCACAGGAAATGATCATATAATTCTTCGAAACTGCCCGGAGTTGGAAGTTAGCCGGGTTGCCATAAGGATCCTGGACGAGTTAGTTCTTCCCTTCCAGGATCTTCAGATCGATGACAATGAATATGCCTGCTTGAAGGCCATTGTGTTTTTTGATCCAGGTAGATAAATCGTCCTGAAAACGTACACAAAAAGCAAAACTGAACAAAATTGTGTTTTGTCAAACAGATCTAATATGGTCATATTTTACTACTCCTTTAGATGCCAAAGGTTTAAGTGATCCAAGTAAGATCAAACGTATGCGATACCAAGTTCAAGTTAGTTTGGAGGACTACATCAATGACCGCCAATACGACTCAAGGGGGAGGTTTGGTGAGCTGCTGCTTCTTTTGCCAACACTACAGAGTATCACCTGGCAAATGATTGAGCAAATCCAGTTTGTTAAACTGTTTGGAATGGCAAAGATAGACAACCTGCTACAAGAGATGCTCCTAGGAGGTACTTACAAAAATTACTTTACAATTTTGTTGTGTTTATATAAAAAACGGCTCAGTTTTAACAAATCTCTCTTTGTGTCAGGTTCTGCTAATGAAGCCCCTCATGCCCACCACTCTCTACATCCACATCTGGTCCAGGAGCACCTCAGTAACAATGTCATAGTCACCACCAACATGGCCACTCCAATACACAACGGGCAGATGTGTAAGTATCTGTATCTTCTAGCTGGATTGGACTTCAAAGGTTATAATGTTTCTCGTAGACATGAGATTCAGGTAGCTAGTCAAAAACAGCCTTGTAGGAGAATTCCAGAATACCAGAACCGTAAAAACTAATCAGGCTTACTTCGTCAAAGAAGGTTACTGTAATTCTTTCCTACCCTAATGCCTTCAGAAATTTCATAAGGGTGCTTATTTCGTGTCAACCAATGGTTTCTTTCTTTCAATGTTACCATGCAATTATGAATGTATATATGGTTCCACTGATTTAATGTATCTTCTCATTCTGAACAGCCACTCCGGAAACACCAATCCCATCTCCCCCAGCAGCCTCAGGTTCTGATCACTACAAAATGGCTCCAGGCGTTATAGCCACGGTGCCCAAACAGCCGAGTTCCATTCCTCAACCAACCATCACTAAACAAGAGGCCGTCTAAGTACAGGGGACACACGGATTCAAGATTTAAAGAACTAAGAGAGAGTTTTTAACTTGTATGGTACTTTTATGAGGCTCTATTAAGTATGTGACAATATGTTGTCTCAGACGTTTGGGCAGAGTAAGAGTTATATCTGTTAAATTCAAGGTTTCTAGTGATACAATTCAGGGATCTAATTAGTTTTGTATTCAATTAAGGTCTATAAAAATAAAAGAAAAACTTGAGTTACAAACTTGAGATATGAATAAGAACCACAGCGCATATGCTAAACCTTATAGCTGTGATTTGCCTGGAAGTAAATACCATAAATGTTACAGCAAGCCTCTTATCTGAGCATGATCAGCTGTTTGTTCTATTGTACAGTATTTTAATATCTTGCTACAAATGACTCTTATACAAGTTTTGATGAAGTCTGAGAGAATACATTTTGTGCCCTGGAAATGTTATTTACCAAAACGCTGGTAATTGTTTTGTTTATGTTAAGACTTGAGTATGTGCATATCATATTTTTTTTCTGTACGTGCCATACCTAAATTGTAAATATGATTCTTCTGTTTTTTATTCATGAACGGAATTAGTCTTTTCTAAGTCACAGTGAGCCCATGATGTCATGTTGATGGTTTAAAATATTTGTGAAGTTAAAAAACATTTTGTCTCATGTTCAACCTTTTACTGTGACTAGTGAGTGATGTGTATTTTATGCTATGATGTCACACTGTATTCAGTGCTAGTTTTAAACCATTTAATATCCATATGCAGTCCCCACCTTCAGGAAGAATGGTAATTTCAAATTTGTACGATGAACTGATATTAAATGTTATGGTTATATTTTTACAAATACGTCTGCTGTTGTTTATTCCATTCAAATTTCTATAGCTTTTTTTGGTAGACTCAAATAGGTCAGCCGTTGAAACAATATAAATATAGAACAGTAGGCATATTTATTATCTATGGTCTGAGCAATCTTAAAGGCATTTTCATCCAAAAATAAAAATTCTGTCATGAATTACTCCCTCTCTAGCTGTTCCAAACAGGTATACATTTCTTTGTTTAGTTGACACAGAGAAACATTTTTGGATTTTGGACGAATGATTGTAACCAAACTGTTTTTGAACCCCATTGACTACCATAGTAGGGAAAATTACAGTGGTAGGCAAAAGTGCCCCAGAACTTTTTGCTGTACTAAATTCATTAAAATATTCATTGTGTGTCCAACAGAACAAAACAATATATAAAGTCATTTTTCCTACTATGCTAAATGGGGTCCAAGAACTGTTTGGTCACAAGCATTCTTCCAACTATCTTTCTCTGTGTTCATTACAACAAAGAATAAAATATAGAGATTTGTAACAACTCAAAGATGAGTTGGAATGATGACAGAATTTTTATTTTTAGGTGAACTATCCCTTTAATACGTAATTGGAACAAACAGTTTAAATATTAATATCATATGACAAAATCTGATTTGAGACCGCAGCACTTCAGGCTCATAATCGTCTTCAGCAGTAAAATCAGCTTCAAAACAAGATGATAAAGGAGAGTACACGTGGCAGAGCATAGTCAAGGATTTTTAGCGCTGCGTGTGTGCGCTGCTCAGCACTGATAACGGCCAATAAAACAATTCATGAGGCTGGCGCATTTGCTGATAGATTCTCTTAGGAAATCTTTGTAAGGGAATGATATAACTATTTGCCAATTACTTTACCTCATCATGTTAATCACATCTATAATTCAATAAACATGTCTCAACAAGTAGGCCTACTATTATAAAATATTATTCCGCTTATAGACGTTTGAGAGTTCGCGAGAGTTGCTAGCCTCGAAGACCTGTCTACTGAATGACGAACAAGAAATAACTACAAAGAGCTACAAAACACGAACCCAAAGCATACACATGTGTATACGAATTACTTACAGTGTTGCAATTATGCCACCTGGCGGGTAAAGTGTGACAACTTATAATTGCCTTTATTTCGTGGTACTAAAACATACATTCCCCCACATTTTTTACTGCTATTTACAGTTAGTGAGCTCGGCGTCTGACATCATACATCACGTGATGTAGAGTAGCCAATGGGAGGACGGCTTCTCTCTGTACACGGAACTGATTGCGGATTTCTTGGGCAGGTAGGTTGTTACGTTCGATGTTTGATTTATGTTAGGTTTTACATGAAGTGCTTCGGTTTAAATCAAATCACACGCCATAAAAATCAATGTCTGCATTCAGTATTCTTATATTTTTCATAAACTGCATTATAACGCTTGTTCAAGAAATAAGACCAACACATTAGAGTGCAGTAGGATCAAAACACTGTATTTTTCAGTTGATCATCAGTTATTACATACATTTTTTATTCTTGCTGTAACAGTGACTGTTTTAAGTTATACCGAGATCTTCCACGAGGAACAGCTTCTGTGTGTAATGCTTGCATTACTTTTTTATAATCAGTATGAGTCACTCTGTCATCGTCTTTTCAGTTTTGCCATTGACTCAGAGCTGTAATACTCTGACACACAAACAGTACATGGAAGACCAAACTTGTCTGATTGATGTGGGCCCTACAAGGGAAGAAGTGACTGAGGGTTTCCCAGGCGCTCCTCCTCCCATCTACATCTGCACTCTGACTCCTGAGCTGGTGGCCAAGGCACGTGAGCAGCTACAGGAGAAGCCGGAATGGAGGCTGCGGGATGTCCAGGCATTAAGAGATATGATTCTGAAGGACCACCCTAATCTGAGGACACGCTTAGATGACGCATTTCTCCTTCGCTTCCTCAGGGCCAGAAAGTTCGATTATGACCGGGCCCTTCAGCTTCTCCTGAATTATCATGCCAGCAGGAAAGCCTGGCCTGAGGTGTTCCAGGATCTTAAGCCCTCCGCAGTGAAGCATGTGCTGGACCAGGGCTTTCTCACTGTCCTGCCCAGACCAGATCCACAAGGACGATACATACTGTGTTTACGACCAGGTAATGGTTGACTATCACTGAACCATCATTAGACTTGTGCTGTTTATGTAAAAGCTAAAAATGTGTCTAAAATCATATGTGACCCTGGACCACAAAACCTTTACCTCACCTGAAAGCTGAATCTGAGGGTGCAAAAAAATGAAATATTGAGAAAATTGCCTTTAAAGTTGGTTTTGTGTTCCAGGGTCACAAATTAATAATATAAATAGCAGAGCGTACATTAAAGATCAGTGTCACAAAAAAGTATCAGAATTTATATGCCACACCATCAACTGGAATGCTGCTTATCTATGCAGCACCTTTCATTGTCTGCTCATGCAGTATTGTTTTTTTTTGTAGGTAAATGGAGGCCTAATGACTATCCATTTGTGGACAACATTCGAGCTATTTATTTGACTTTAGAGAAGCTGATTCAGCCCGAGGAAACCCAAGTGAATGGAATTGTTATCCTGGTGGATTATGCAGGGGTTGGTCTCTCTCAAGCTTCCAATCCAGGTCCACTTTTGGCAAAGAAAGTTGTTAGCATTCTTCAGGTAAGACTAAATCTTTAAAGTACAGCAATCAGTTATAATAAAGTTATTGATTCTGGCTGAAACACTGAATGGCTGCCTTTGTGTTTCAGGATGGATTCCCAATCAGAATAAAAGCAGTAAACATTATAAATGAGCCGCGTATCTTCAAGGGTATTTTTGCGATAATTAAGCCCTTTCTTAAAGAGAAGATGGCAGAGAGGGTAAGTTACTGGGTGGTGTGCATTTACATAAAATACATTTTAATCATTTTAATTCTTCAGATTTCCTAAATTAATTCCTAAATTACATGTATTTGTTTACACAATATAATACACACTGTAACATAATAGTACGACTAGGAGGATGTCATTTAGGCCTTTGTCTTTTCCCCACAGTTTGTCTTGCACGGCTCAGACTTGGCTTCTCTCCACCGAGTCATTCCTCAGTCTGTGCTGCCTGAAGAGTATGGAGGAGTGTCTGGTAGACTTCACATGTCAGCCTGGTCCAGAACGCTGCTGGAGGCTGAGGAAGAGTTTGTGGTGGAGTTTTGTCAGCCTGATCCTCTGGAGGGAGTCATTCTGCCAGACTCCATGCTGTTTGAGGGAGAGCATGCAGGAGCACACGGAGAGGACTCTTTCAGACATCTGCGTTCTCAGCTTTACTATTGTTACTGACCTCTGGTGACTTTGTCTCTCTGGTTGTTTTGAAGGTTTTGCTTTGCTTTGACCAATTATGTACAAGGTCAAGATATATACACTGTTTGCACAGTTCTATGTCAAGCAATGAGGGGTCTGTACTGTATCTGGTCATTCGTATTTTAAAAAACTTGATTCAAGGGCATTTTTCTGATCACTCATAGCTATAATCTTCCTTTACAGAGGGAAATCCTGGGATTTTAATATTTAATAATCAGTGTTTATTTTCCTGTTTTTATTTTGTGTTAAATATCATCTTGTGTAGTCTGTTTGAAAAAAGACCTGAAAAAAAGATTTGTATTAAATGGAAAGTAGTTCATCTTTTGAGTGAAAACATCCATAAAACTTATTTTAGTGTAGATGGAACATTGAAGATGGGTCATGTCAATGAAATCCAAAGCAATAACAATGTGCATCCTTAATATAAATGTATTTTATAACTCATATTTGGTGTAATATAGTTATACAACTATATTGTAATTCTGGACTATAGATCTACAGTACAAATAATGATGTTTTTTTATTTGTGGATAGCACCGCTCTAAAACTGCTCTTTAGTTTTTATATATGCCTAACAAATATTGTAAATTACTGAATGTATTATTAGAGACAGTTGTGTTCTTTCTAGTTGAGGCTAGTCAGAAAGTTGTGCTTACACAATGTTTGAGATGACGTGGATGAGCTGAATATGTAGTATTTTGAGTTATGTCATAACCACATAACATCTTTAAAGGAGAGTGGCCAATGTTAAGTTCACAATGTGTGTTTGCATATTGTTAATTGCCAAAATACTTAAGTAGAATAACAATTTATATTGTACAGATGTTGTATATATAATTGTGTGGTGTTTCAAAGACTGGGATATCATTGGATTGTTCCTGCTGAGCACATTTTATACCTTATTTTAAAGCCTTACGTTTACTTTTAGTATTGTATTCATACCTTATTGCGTAAATACTTTATTTTGTCTGATTGTGGTGTTTGTTAACTTAATAAACATAATTATTTTCAGAGGTGGATTTTGTTGGATGTGCTGTATGGAATGTATTTTTCCAGGAGATGGAGACAAACAACCACACCTGTAACTGGTAATCTGGTGCTAATCGCAGTTTCCGATTCCTCAAAATACTACCGTTATTGTTACAATCTGAAACATAATATGCTAATGTGGGAAATTAGGTTTTGATGTTGGCCGAGACGGACGGTTTACCACAGTTTTATTGTAGTACTTGTGTGGTGTTTTGGCGGAAACTGTGGTTACCATGGTAAATTTAGTCAAGTACTCTCACTCCCCATCATGTTGCTAATGTTTTGAATCCATATGCACAATTTTAGCATGCACGCAAACAAAGCGAAGTGCTCGTATTGGCATGAGCAGGCGGAGTGTGATTGGCTGCGGGATAACTCCATTTTGGAAACAGCTGTTTGAAGCCCTATCCCTCTTTCATTGTGTTCAATAAACTGTCAGAGTATCGTTGGATTTGCATGGGAATTGGGAACTCACCAGTTTCTGTCGGAACAGATCCACTGAGAATTCGTCGGAGCAGCGCGAGGAAAGCGGGAAGAACGATCGGGAATGAAGGGAAATCCCAACAAAGAGTGGATGGCGTAGTAACAAGTGGAAGAAAGTCAAGGTTAGTGCTCGTTACGGTGTGCCTTCTTTGCAATGATGGTTGACTAGCCGACATATAGTTTTAGTTTTTGACAAAACAGACGAAGCTAATGTAAGTGAACTGAACACAATGACGTATTTCGTGCTTGGAAGATTAAGCAAACATGTGGATAAAGATACAGGTTAAATGTTAGTTTTGTAGTGATTTGTGATGTAATTAGTGCTTTTTTGTAGTTCGGTGTTACTGAAATTCAAGATTACAGTGCAACGGAGGTTTAACTGTAAAATAATTGCAGAAAAATGCAAAGCCCGTCTATTACATTATATCATTGTGGATGTTTTCTAGGAACAAAGGGGATTGTTTAGCATATCTTTACTGGGTTTTTGTAGCATTTTACAGTCTTTGTTTTTATAGGCAAAACACACGCCTTTGTCAATGTATATTGTAGTAATAGTAATATTTCTATTATTATTAAAAAAGTAAGTTGCATTCTTATTGGCTGGAGAAAGTATGAGAGAACGTCTTTGGCAAGTCCATATTTCCAAATATTATGGAGACCGTCACTAAAATAGTCATAGGATAAACGTTAAACATGTCTGTCTGTTTGTTCATATGTAAGATAAGATATATATTTATATTTAGGCTGTTTGCTAATGTATGTTTTCAGGATGTAAGATGGTCTGTTGTTTGCTGTATAAGAGTTGAGTCTACTCTATAGAGTAAGTGGTGTAGAAAATGGATGATGTACATTTCTGGCATGACGATAAAGGAGCTCCTGGGCCTCTTTAATGGGGCTGTGGGAAGTGCAAGTACATTCATGGGATCTTTTGGCAAAGTAGGAGGAGGAACCCTTGGATTTCAAAGACAACATGGATTTGATTCACTGAGGCATTTGGATGAGTCTCACGTCAACACTGAACAATCCGAAGCAAAACTATCGTAAACAATCAGTGCATTGTCATAGTCCTTTTAATATTTCATAGTCATGTGAGCTGTGTAAGTAGATCTAGACTATACTGCCTGAGGCTTGTTCTGAATACAGTGTTAATATTTGATGTCACAAGGGATGTTGTGTTTCATCGGTTGATGTGTGTTGTATTGAACTTCATGATGTGTGTGTTCAGCTGTCACTTTATAACTGTACATCTATGATGTCTTTGGTGTGTCATGAGTTCAGTTGTCATTTCTTTTGTCCAACAGCTGTTGTGCTGTTAGGACCTCAAAGATGTTATTTTAGCCATCATGATCCACTGGGCTTCATCTCTAAAGTGGGTTGATGAAATGGTAGGTAGTGCTACTCTAAGTTGTGTCGTGACCATTGTCATTTCTCATTGTCATGCGGCAGTAACATTATCTGGCAGCTCTCTGATTGGTAAAGTGCTCTCAGGCTCTTTGCTTAAAGTGAAAAGTTCATTCGCATGACATGGCGATATCAGGCTTTGGCAAGAGATTCACAGTGTCACACAGTGTTCATCGAGGACTTTTGTTTGGATTGGTTTTGCTCTAGTGAATGGACTACCAAATAGTCTTGCCATTATTTGTGAATATAAATCAACATAAAAATGCATAAAGCACATCAAATACGTCACTATTAAGAAGAAAACGCCATTGCAACTAGTGGTCGACTGATATGGTTTTTTAATGGCTGATGCTGATACCGATATTAAGAAAGGACTGTGGCCGATGGGGAGGCTAATATAACACAAACACAATTAAATGAGTCAATGACAGACAAAATTAAAACTAAAACTTAATGAACAATTATTTTATAGTACCAAAGTCCGTTTATAGAAGTCGTGCCACTCGGCGGTCATGTTTGCAATGTCGCTGGGCAGTTATGTATGTCATAGCAAGTCAACATTCCTACCTCTTTGAATGGTGGAACACTGACAAAATTACATTAAAATAGCATTTTTCTGATCAGTGATTAACCCTGATATGGGATGTACCATAAATTTGGCATGCTAAGCTTAAATTGCGCTAAAAATCACCTTATTCAAGGTCGCATCAGCTACTGCCCATGCGCACAGGTTGGCAATCACCGCACAAGAGCCCTGCCCCAGAGAATCGTCATTCTTTTTTGATTGGCGATTGGATATTCTTACTTGTAGGCGGGACTTTCCTCGCTATAGCGCAGATATATTATCTTTGGTATTACAAGCCTAGTTAGTAGCATGTAGCTAAAATATATAGGAACGTATTATTTATACTTATTGCAATATTTGTATTTCATCCACCTCATATGACCCATTTCATTATGTGTGACTGCATTATGCTAATGCCCTGTATGGCGGCCAAACAGAAAAAAATAAACATTGTCAACATTTTCAAACATATCGAAATATATTGGCCACAGCAATATGTCAGTCTATCACCAGTCACAACTTCCGTTTCGTGCCAACTTTAGTAACATTTTTACAGTGCCACATAGTCACAGTATGGGAGTCAAACCACCAATGGTTTACTCCTAGTCATCTCATAATAAACTGAAACGGAATTTCAACATCACAGCTTGATGAAATCATGTTTGTTTGTTCCGAGATAATTTGATGTTTACAATTACTTTGATCAAATTAGACAAATTGTCTTCAGGGCCCAATCGAGAAGACTGTTTGTATTTTATCATTATTGCTAGTCTCCAATTTTAAGCTCCATTCTAGCCTGCTGAGAGAGCTGATGAGGTCATTTACAGCTTAATAGTGTCAATAAAATTACATTTATACTATTTGGTATAATTAAGGGATCTGGATCATGTTTTGACAGTTTTGCTGGACCGTTCTTATTTTTCATATGCAATGTTTCAGACACCATATTTATATTTACTTTCTGTTGTCCAGCATGTGCATTCAAATATGGTCTTTAAAATTGCATGTCCACATTCTGGATAAGGTTTTTCTACAACACTTGTCGTCCAATTCAATTTAAAGACATGATCTATAAAACATTTTCGTGTGCATATAGACATGGTCAGCGTGGCTTTCTTGCACTTATCAGGCTTGTCTAAAGCTGCTGGCAAGATTCATTCAGACTGTCATTCAAGGTTTAAAAGCTTCTCTCAGGATGTGTTTGGCTTGTTTTCCTCTCTTCACAACTCCGAGCAAATCAAATCATTTTACGCCCACATCCTCCCCGGTCTGTGGGAGAGAGGCGTGCTGCAGCTGTGTGGGATCCACTCGCTGCGTAGGGAGTGAGCGAGACGGGAAGGAGAAAGAGAGACGGAGAGAGAATGAGATGAGTTTGCCTCGCAGACAGGATCAGAGGACGCTTCTTTCTGCTTCTCGCGGGGACTAAAATAAAACGGCATTTATTCAGGTCTTCGGAGAACTCTCTAGCACTGTGTTATTAGTGTTTGGTGAGTAATTGAAGCCGTGTGCCTTGACTGTAAGTTTGGATACTGGTAGTTAGCTTGAAGTATTGATAATTGGAAGTTAGAAGGGGTTAAGGATGGGGCAGCAGATATAGTGGTACAGTGACAGGTGGTGTTTAAGGCTTTACAGCTGTTCAGCTTGGTTTGCTTGTCCAGGATGTTTCTGTTTAATTGGTGTTTGGGTTTGAAAGCTTTGGGTACTGGGTGGCTTCAACCAAAGATCTCGCCTACGTATTACTCATACTCAAAGCTATCATAGTATAATGTGCATTAGCACAAAAACAGTGAAGCAATGTTTAGATTACTTGAAGTTTTTATCCGACCATTTTTGTTGGGCCTGCATGTGCAATATTGCAATAGCTGAAGCTAGTTTAGACGATCTGTCCTTCATTTATTTTGGGTTTGTGATGAATATAGGGACAAAACAACCTAGAAACCCTGAGACTGGTCAGCAAAGACCTCTTGCCACCAATATAAGTGCTTTAAAAGGGATTGTTCACCCCAAAATAAGAATTCTGTCATAATTTACTCACCCACTTGTCATTTCAAACCTCTTTGACTTTCTTTCCTCTGCAGGACACAAAAGAAGATATTTTGTAGAATGTTGGTAAACGGACAACTGCGGTGCCCATTCACTTGCATTGATTATGTGTCTACACAATAGAAGTTAATGGTTTATTTGGTTACCAACATTCTTTAAAATATCTTCTTTTGTGTTCTGCAGAAGAAAGTCATACAGGTTTGAAATGATAAGAGCGTGAGACAATGGTGGTAGAATTGTCATTTTTGGTTGAACGATCCCTTTAATATATGTGTTATAATTTTAAAATCTGATCTGAGTTCAGCAGATATTGTGGCAGATTTGTTTCTTTTTTTGTGTGTATTAAGCAATTCAAGTGCATGATTTACTAAACTTTTTCATGCCACTGTTACGTCTATATGCTGTTCCCAGTCTCACTTTTTGTCTGTCTGGACATACCAGATGTACTGTATTGTGTGGTTTTGTCTGTCTGGCAGTCAGACTATGGTTGCAGGAGGACATAAATGACAAGGACGCACATCCCACCTGCTTCCTGTTAAGGTTGTGTGTTCAATGCAGGAGCAGAACTAGTTGCGTGTAACAAGGTCCTGTCAAAGAGACAATATTTTGCAATGAAAATTCTGTCATTATTTGCTCTCCCTTGTGATTTTTTTTTAACCCATCTGCTGCATATAACTTTGGCTGTCAAGCTCCTAAAATCAACAAAATGCCATTTAAACAATACAATAGTTGTGTTAAGTGCAGACGGAAATTTAAGTTGTTATTCGCCATTTTTATGATCTGCTTTTATTCATTTATTTTCATCTCTTATGCAAACATAATAGCTGTGAATTGTTGTATGGCAAGAGCTGCATTAAGATTTTGTTCCACATGAAAAATAACAGCGAATGTGTTGGGAATAACATGAAAAAGGAAAGGAGTCATTCACACAGAAACAAAGGTTTTCTGGACTACTTTGCAGTGTTATTTGTTCACTTTTGGCAGTTTTGTTTAAGCGTCATGCTGTATGCAGTGTGTAATAGCAGGGTGGAGCTAATGCGGAGGGTTTTTTAATGTGTGGTATTTGGTTTGACTATAATTTGCAAAACGATACGTTTCCAAACAACATGATTATTTTCAGAACGTGTGAACTTTTGACTGTTTGTAGGCTATGTATCTCAGTTTAGGTTTGAAAATAAAAGATGTTGCGATAAAACAAACTCCCACTGTTTTAATCTGAATCCACCACCTGTTCATGACTCAGTGCTGATTCTTGCCTTTAGTCTTTGTTGTCATAGTCTAATGTCTGATTCATGGGAAAACCCGAAGTCTTGGTTAAACCCATTTTAGCTCACCCCTCTCTCTCTCTCTCTCTCTCTCTCTCTCTGCTATTCTCTCTAAATGATTAGATGGATCAAGAGCCGTATTATAACACTAAATGGTATTTATGTCTAATAACAGAATTCGATTCTGTTGGTTCAAGCAGTGATTTGAACCCTCTCAATTTGCAAACAATATTTTTTCTTTCTCTGCTCATTATTCAGAACTGATGATTCACAGGCGGGTTAACCGTGACTGTTGACCACAGACTGCCTCCTGTGCGCTCGCGTGTCGTGACTCATTTTTAATTTTGACAGTAGAAACATGTTGTCTTTCATAGGCACGTAGTTTTACTTCCTCCAAAGTGGCCCAGAAGGAAACTAGCAGACAGGAAAATTATTGCCTAATTGAGACCTTTTCTTTTCCTGAGAACGTTTTAAAGTAAAACTCTTGTGTGCTTTCATTAGGGATAATAGATACCTTACTTTTTTAGCTCGCCGGTATCACAGTCATTGTCAGGCGCTTGTGCTTGCTTATTATAGCTGTGTATTAATTGTATATGAGGTGACAGTCTTGGCTTACTTGATGTCTTTGACGAAATAGGAAAACACTTGTTCTGCATGAGGGTGTGATGCATTTGTTGAGTGTTATTGTTTTTTATTAATGTACGAGATAGTCTGGGGTCATATGCCTTGACAAATAAAATTTCATAATCCAGTCAAACATGAGGGTGATAGAAATTGTAGTTAACTTTTTTCCAAAGAATTGAGTTAGTTGGACTGACCAATTTTATTATTTTCATATTTCTCCATATATCATATACATGATTATAATTTAACCAATCTAACCAATAAAAAGTATTAAAAAGTGCTTGCCATATTTGACAACACAGTATTTATTTATTTAAAAAGTACAAGGTTTTTTTCCATTTCTTAAAAAACAGTGACACCCAAGGTTTCGGAAGGACAGCGATGATTTTTTATTTATTCAAAATCCATTCCTTTCCACCATATTGTCCTTGTCACAACTGAAAGACATTGAGCTTTTTATTCAATGAAATCTGTTTCTGCTGCCGAGATTGGCTCTTGTTATTCAAATAATGAGGCAAACACATCCATGCGTCCACCCGCGCTAGGCAAATAATGTTGACGCTGTGTTGTTGGATGTGGCTGCTGTGCAATTATTAAAGAAGGATTTGTGTCTTTGTGTGGCGGCTCTAAAGTTCAACGGTCCCGAACTGCTCTAACATTTGACTCGGTCTCTCTGCAGCATCCTCATTATTATTTAATATTTGCTCTGATATCAAAAGGGCTGATGGGCCACAAAGGGAAATGAAGCCCATCAACTCCTGCATTATAAAGAGACGACGGCCGCGCACCTTCATCTCACGCAGCCTTTTTAAATGCTAGCACTTTGTTTCATCATATAACAGCAAATATTCAGGTAAATCCGTTAAAGGCCCTCTGAATTGAAAGCCGTGCAGCACCAGTGCTAGAAAAGACCTTTAATCTCAATTTCAGCATCACTTCCAAACATCACTTAATTGCTTCTTAGTGGGTTTCAAAAGCTTGTGGTTGTAAAGTAGCGGCTCTTCAGACGGAGCCCAGGTGGGTAAAAGAGTCTCGCTGTCAATGTGGAAAAACTTCCTCGAAATGCTCTGTCGGTCAACCTCAAAAGTTTTGCAGAGCTTATGTTGATCCTCTGCAGAATCCTCGCGGTTGGAGTGACGGTGGTCCCGCTGGGGTCTGGAAGATGAAGGATTGGATGTGTGACGCGTCACGTGTGTAGCACCACAGACTTCCAGAAGCTGTAGGCCTGGCAGCCTCTTCACTGCCAACTCTATTTCCAATATGCCTGTAATAAGATTCATTACACATTTCAGAGCTGTTTTGTTTGTCATGCAAGCTGTCAGTACTGGCTTTAAAGGGATGGATTTTGGACATCTGATCCATGCCAACTACCGGGGTGTCTGGATGTTTGTATATTGAGGGTAATACTGCTCAGATGGAGATCAACAGAATGTATAAAAGGAAACATATCTTTAACAATATTTGTTTATATATGGAGTTGAAATAACAGGCGATGTTAGTTTTATTGGAGGCACAAGACCAAGTAGGGGTTCTCTTAGATTTTCATTTAGATTTTATAGACTGTTTCATCGAAAGCACGCCCCTATGTAAGCTTGTACTAACATGATATCTTCCATAAATCTTTCCTTAAATTTTCTGGCCAGTGGATGTCTAACGTACCAGTAAAGTACCACCTGCGGGGGTCTCATAACCTTTTCCGGAGTCTGTGAACATGTGCTGTGAATTGTTACAGTATGCTGATAAGAGGCTGTGAGACCGGAGCCCAAGTGCTTGGGGACCATGAGGCTGGCATTTAAAGTCATGATAGCACAAAATACCCTGACAGCAGGAGAAGGTGACCGTTCCTGAAAAACATTTCCAGTGTGGAATTTCTTGTTTGATGTTCCTTCAGAAAAATAAAAGGAGAAGGAATAGTGGCAAACAAAAAGCTCTTTATTTATGTCTTGAATGGAAAAATTCTATGAAACAACAATGAAAAACAATGACCTTGCCCGACCATGGAAATGCACCCTGTTGTGTAAACGCTGGTTGTTTTTACTCATCTCAAAAGAGTACCCACTGACGTCATGTGAACAAGTGTGTGTTTTCATTCATTCGAGCTGCGGCTCAGTAAATAGCGAGAGCAGCGGTGCACTTACCTGAAGAGCAGCTGAATATGTTTCTTCAGATGAGCTGGAGTCTGTTCAGCTTGATAAAATGCAGCTCCTCAGTGTCCAGAATCTCTTGTCTGATTAAGCCAGAATGTGAGACATTTGAAGCTCGCTTCATTGGGAGCAATTATATAAACTCTGTTCTCTTGCCCAGACCTGGAGCTTTAAACATATCAGCAGACTTCTTTCCTCCTTTAGTTTCCTTTGAAGAGGGCTGAGATTTTTAATGTCGACTGACATTAGACATTAGAAATCTAAAAAGGGAGTTGTCATATTTCTGGTAATGCTGGTTACCATATGGGTGTTTGGGCTTTTGCATTTTTCCAGACTGACCAACAGTACACAAACATGACCAGCACTGTTTTTATTTTTTGTTTTTTTATTAGCTCTTACTGAGAGTGTATGCCATATTAACTTGCTGTCTCTGCTGAAAAAACAATAGAAACTATTAAAGAAGTTGTGATGGTTTTGATGGGACATATAATGGAGTCTATTGGTTGAATGTTAAATCCTATTGGAATAATGGCCAAAACACTCTACAAAATGGAATTTTGTAATGGTTTTAATGAAACAGCTAATTGTTCACAATGGTATTTTATTTGAAACCAATTAGAAACCCAATAAAAACATCAGAGAAATTCTATTTTTCCAGCAGGCTTGGGTTTGTTTGTTTATTTCATTTGTTCATCTAAAATCTAGATGAGACAAATCTAAAGTGCTTTTACTATTACTTTTTGAGTATTTTGTGTGCGTGTATGGGGCAAGTTGTCACAAGGGCTGTCTCTATAGTTGTTTTTTGTGTAACTGACTGTAATACACTATATAACCTTAATTCATCTTTAAAATGATCAGCACCATTTACAAATATTTTTACTTTTGCTTATTCTGAGAAACCCGACCATATGTAGCTGTGGTTTTATTTATTAAATTCAGGTTTGCTTTAGTCAACAGATTACTACTCACATTTGGGTATAGCCTACTGTACCCTCAACACCAGATAATGTTTTCATTACATCATGGCATAAAGGCTCCCAGCAGAATTGTAGCAGTCGACTCACATCTTCCACTGGGCTGTCTGGCCTTTGTTGATCATATCTCTAAAGTGCTCCTGTTACACAGGAGATCCTCATTCACCGGTCGACAAAAACCACAGGGATAGAGGACTACAAATGAAACCTGTGTGCTGTGCAAGTGCATTGATTCACACTGACTGTTATAATAGGTGCCCACGTGCATGTGTTGTTATGTGATAACAGCATCATAGTGACACCATTGACCAAGAAAAAAACAAGAATTATTTTCAGTAAGACTTGACTTGCTTTATTTGACTTAAATCTGAGTCCATGAGTCTGTCTGCATATTGGGGTTAAAAAGGCTGACTGTTTCCTTGAGGGTCCCTGTATTAAAAAAGTCTCACGCTTATGTGTTTCAGGGCCTTTCTACTAAAGCACAGGGATTTTTGGTCTCAAGGGTCCCATCTTCCTTATCCACTTCCACTTTGTACAGAAGAAGCTCTTTATTGACTGAACAATGTGCTTAGAGTGGTCTCGTGCATTTCTGAAGCCAGAACGGGATGCGCTTTCAAGCAGGACTGATAGAGGAAGTAAGGCAATTATGAGAAAAAAGTATTTAAGCCCCGTGGTTGGCCGTGGTTGACTTGCCGGTTTTGTTGATGGATGAGAATGCCCGAGACTTGCTTATTGTGTGTTTCTGATGGTTTCTACACTTGAAAGCTACATGCGAAGTAAAGAAGGGCATATTTGTCCAAAGCTTGTGGTCATCTACCTGGCTATTGTAATGATATTAGTTTTTCTTTTTTCGCTTGCACTTTGGCTCAGAGAGGGCCCGGCACTTAGGTGGAAAAGCAGCGCATTTCGCATTTCCGCTGTATAATAGCCCAGCGTGATTTTCCATCACAGCAATAATGTTCATAATTTCACAGAGGGAGCATGTGTGCTGTTTTCCAGGAACTATTGTAGTGCAACACCGAGGGAAATGAAGGGCGAGTGAACTTCTGAACATGCCTGGTTCGTGACTTACACTGTCAGTGCTAAAGCCACCATTTACAACACTGTTGTTGATAACACATGGTTGTCAAAATGATTACAATTCGTAATTGACCCATTTTTGCTGTTTTTATAAATTATAAGAGCAATGTGGAGATTTATTGCAATCAACGGCCCACTCCACCGCTCACCCCTCCATTTCGAAGCACTACGGTGGCTGACACAGGACAACGATTTCATTATGTTTTTGATCGTGATTTCTATGCCGAAGGAGATAACATATTTATGAAACACACTCGGTAGAGCAGTTTGTCCGTTTTTTGGGATGCTGTAGAAACAACATGTTGAATTCCATGTAAGGGGACCCATGGTGTATGTAGATAGATAGAAATAACTAATTCTAAGATAATAAAAACATAACGCTTCATTATCTTTTTACACTTCTGAAGACATAGATATGTATATTTACATTTATATTTATTCATTTGGCAGACGCTTTTATCCAAAGAGACTTACAAGGAGGAGAGCATAAAACATTTTGTCGACTCAACACACTAAGCAGTACCGATAGTTTACAAGATCATGTTACTTGGAGAATTAAGCTGAAGTAGGCAGGGAGAAAATGAACAACATGAAATAATTTGTCTTACCAATACATTCAGTTATTGGTAGTCAGATAGATGCGGAACAGGAATGTTTTTAGTTGTTTTTTGGAGTTTCTGAAGGGTGCTGCAGTTTGAGTGGAGGCTGTTAGATCATTCCACCATATATTATATTGCATTTCTGTCAATAGATCCTCCTTAATATAACACACAGCACCTTTAACTGGTTGGACCAGGGTCCACATCAAGCTCTTTTTTTAAAGAAGAGTAACGAAAATTCTATCTTGTTGTATTACATCCCATTTAGTGACAATAGACCAGCCACATTTTGAATGAAGATTTGAGATCCTTTTAATAGACTAAGCTGATAGATTTATCTGATGATTGGTCCTTATTTCTCCTAATATGGAGATAAGCAATGAGCGTGTGTACCCAGTGGTCTGTGCAGACTTCTCAGACGCCACATATCCAGTATCTAAACATCTAGCTAGAGCAAAAGAAACTCCCCACAGCCTTCCTGTTGGTTTTTTATGTAAATAAATCCTAAACCTCAGTTTGCAATTTGTTTAGGAGTGCCTGTGACGCAAACTCATGCAAATGATAAAATGTTGTTTTTGTGAGATTGATTCTCATCCTTGATCTCGTGTGGACTATAAGCTGAGGGTAAGCTGTGCAGTTCTTTCTGGTACGCAAGATACTCTGATGCTGCAGATGACTCCCCATTTCTTCCCTCGTGTGACACCATCAGCAAATTAAGGGATTGTTTCAGTTAAATGGGCCTCATGACAAGGAAACTGTATCGGGTTACTGATACGAGGCATAGTGTAACTTTATTGTAATGTCATTTGGAAAAGTAAATAGGAAGTAACCGAACACTGTACATCTGAGCCAAGCACAACAGCCCCCCCCCCACTCGTCGTCTCAGATAAACTCACTATTTATAGATATTTTAACTTGAGGGTTCCCAAGCTGAAGGACATCATGCACTTGTTATTATCAGAAAGACTGAAATTGTGTGTTTGTGTGTGCTTTTTTTGATGTACATTACTTTCTTCTCTCCAGTTTATTTAGAGGTGACTTGGCAGTGATTTACTAAAATATTTGGAATATTTAGAAAAATATAAATTTTTTGCTTTTCCATTTGTAGTTACTAATAGGCCAATTAGTAATGTAATGTATTGTAATACATGGATCAGATTTTTCCCATCAGCAAATCGTATAGCATAAAATGATATGAGGGACAAATCGTAGAACCTTCTAATTCTGCAAAATGTTATAATGTGTAATAAAAATGTCAATTTACATTTGTTTAATGACACTTATTTCATATTTTAGGATGTTTTTTCTTTTTCAAGTTAAGCATAATAGGCCGTGCCTATTGTTGTATCTAAATGTTTTATCCACAGAAGGTGGGACTGTAAAATGACTTTCCAGAGATGAGTATGGCTGAAATAACATATTGTAAAAATGATACAATAATAATGTAAGATTTAAGGCATTAATCGCATTATTAGAGTGTATGTAAACACAGGACTTCGGTAGCTAGCATTGATGGCTAGTCTAAAAATAGAAAAAAGAAAAAGAAATTGTTTTGCGTGGCACTGTTTCCTCAGATATTTCCCCACTGTCACTGAGGAGCCCAGCCACATGACAAAGAAAGCTGATCCTGATTGGTCGTCTTGCGTGCATTCAAAGTGCTGATTGGCTCACAGATAGAACCTTATAGAACCAAATTTTAATTCAATTTTGTATATAGAACCTTTTTATTTTCTTTAAAAAAGTCCCAAAATGTTCACATTTAAAAAACAAACAAACATGGCATCATGTAAATACGTTGTCACAGAATAGGAATATGTAAATAACTCAATTTTGACCAAAATGTCAGATAGAAGTTTAAAATTTTAAGGTGATGAAATGTAAATGTTCATCATAATTATATAAATAGAATATGAGCAGTTTAGAGAATGTTATAAAAAATATCTTCTATGCTATATTATATGTATGCTTTATTTAAATAAATGACAATATGTATTACATTTATGCATTTGGCAGACGCTTTTATTCAAAGCAACTCACATTGCATTATACAAATGTATAACAAATAAATATGAATATATGCATCTACTATTTTGTAGAAGTCTGTACAGTACATGTGTGTACATTTCAATAGAGCACAGCTTTTGTTTGTTTTTCGGAAGGTCTCCTAAAAAGGTTATAGAGGTCTAAACTTCATTTGACCCTGTCTTAAGTCGTCTCTTGTCTGGGGAGACCGTGTCTCCGCAGGCCGCTGCTCTAAAAATTCTCCATCAGCTACCGTGACCTCACCCTGACCGCTGCTCACCCGGGTCATTTCAATATAAAAAACTGTGTGGATTACCTGCTGTAGGGAATTTGAGAGCCAGTATCAGAGACTGTGGAAACAGTTTGACAGTGGCCAGTGGAGTTTGTATGAACTTTAAATTGGCTTGTGCTACTGAAGGTCCTGGTTGACGGTGAGGTTGGGCGTATCTGGTAACGGGTGTGCTGGTGTTGGCAGATGTTTTGTGTAATGACTGATAAAACAGACAGCAGCAAACGTCGAATGTGCACAGGCTGTGATATGATAGCAAACAGGTGCAGAAAAGACTGCAGAGCCTCTTGAATATGATGCTTGATAATGTAGCACATAACTGAATAGTCGCCCTAATAAACTCAGCAAGGCTCATTGAAGCTTAGTTGTCAGGGAGCAGTTGCTATTCGTGGATCTCAAGTAACTTTTTCTGCCATTTATTTACAATATGTTGTATTCTAGATCATCGACCTGACTCACTTTTCAGATTGTTCGCACAGCCCTCATTTGTTCAGTAGTGGAGGTTTATAAAAAGAAAGGGGAGGGATGGGATGTCTTGCACTATGATTTATACTCTGTAATTTTCTCTGCCTGTTGCTGTCTCACCAGCTTTCCTCTGTTACAAACACGTAGTATCACATTTATTTATGTGTGGCCGTGGCGTTTCTCCCTCGACCTCTCACATTCCTCTTGCTTCTGCTGCCCCCTCTTCACAATGGAATATTTCTTGATATTGCATAAAAATATATAGGAATTCAGAAATCAAAAATGTAATCTCTGCACCATTCTATAGCGACATATGATACCATGCATTAAATATTGGCTGTAAGGGTAAAATATGCTGAAATGAAATAAAGTAAATCCTGATTATTATTTGATCAAATACAATCGTTTTTCCTTTGGAATAACGTGCATTGATGAATGATTTTCAGTAAGATCATTTGCAGTTTAATGTAAATGTCGACAGAGCCCCAGCATGTACGAGTAGCTAATGTGTTTTTGATGCAGTCTGTTGAAGTATTACTCTCTCAGCACAACACCCAGCCCCTGTCGAGTCTTCTTGAAAGCAGTTTGATGAGCTGTGCTTATAGAGCGAGTGATCCAAAGAGCTCCAAAAAGTATCTAATCGATCGCTTGGGGTTTTAGCTATTGTTTGTGTGCCGATACGACTCCCATTTGCGAGCTTTCACGGGTCCTCGGAAGAAACCATGAGTGTAAACACGCGTGAAACGAATCCCGAAACGCGCTGTGGATTGGATGAATGCTTTCGGCTCTCATATATAATTAGGCCATGAAATGAGTTCAGCGGCTGAATCTATTATCTTTAGCGTGGAAATAGAAGCCCTGAAGTAATAATTACTCCAATTCTTCAAACGCCGTGTTCTGTCATGGGTATTACTGAGCTGTGAGATTCTTAAGCTTGTGTTGTGCCTTAGGATTTTCCTTATCAGAGATCCTTATATGGATTTACCCTGTGATTTAAATCAAACTTTTAGTTTTTTCTTCTAGTAAATATTTTACATCCTTGTTTTTTTCTCTCTAGGTGTAATGAGAGGGCATATGGTGAGCAGATGATGGACGTTGAGGCGTCATACTCGGAGTTTATAAACTGTGATCGGACGGGTCGCAGGAACGCAGTGCCAGACATTACAGGAGAAGCTGTGTCCGTGGGGGCCGGGGAACTAACCAAAGACATGGCTCAGATGGACCTGAAAGCTGCAGGTAGGATTATTTTAGCCTCTGGTGCGCTATCTATTTTAGTGTTATCGGACGTACTAGCAATGTATATTTTATCTCTTTTTTATTAATATGTATTAAATAAACAATTTGCTGCATTTTATGGTGTATTCATTTTATCAGAAATAATCTGCAGGGACTCTATTCTTTGCGGATGTGTACCTGAAGTTTGGGCCACAAAAGCACACACTGTTGCTATGTCAGAGTAATGTTTTAATAGTGCAAAGGAACCACTGTAATTTCTGTGAATTGGCTCATGTATCTCTACATATTAAGCTATGATAGGAGAAAGTATTTTTAAAGACTTATGGCAGTGTTTCACTTTTCTTTTGATGTTTTGAAAGCACTGTCTCTTGACTTCATAAGGATCTTAGGCAGTATTTTTTTATTCTACACCGTATGACCCCAATAATGACTTGCATTATGAATAAGATAAGACTATAATGCATTTGACATATCACAGGGATTGTTCACTTTCCATCTTATTTTGTTATCCAGGTCCTGCTCTGTAAGGTCACAGTGTCCATGAGAAGGTCTGAGGTAGAATAGAGGCTGTCAGCACTGACAAAGATTTATTATCTGGCCTCTGAACAATAACCACTTCCTTGACCGTTTCCTAATCGTATGGGAACTTTTCCATTTCTGCTAACTGAAATAAGAGCCACATCTGTCTCTATTTGACCTATTTTTCTTAAGGCACATTCTTGGCACTATTTTATCGCTCAAAAATAACCTGAGACTTTCCCATGATCCTATACTGCAGAAATATTCGATATTCCACACAAAAGGAAACATTACATATGCTTTAATATACTTTGACGTCTTGTTGGTTGGGAATTACCTGGTGCTTCATTCTTGATTGTATTTGAGGTTTCTGAAAAATAACAGATAACAAACCTTGTGTAAAAGAATGAATGTAAAACTCTCGTTTTTACTCACGTAAAAATAACAATGTATTATTGAAATAAATAAAAAATTTCCAAAGTAAAAACATACGTGTAAAAAACAACAGATACCTGAAAATCTACTTGAGAGTAAAAATACTTCACTTTAAATATTGAAAATTAGAGCATTCATACAAATACAGGCTGGTTTCATCTCCATCTGTTGACACTTGTTGTTGGCGGCTGTTTATTTATACTTTTCTCATTTTAGAATAATGGCAAACTCAAGTTTTTTCTTTTAGAACCGTATAGGCAGGAAAGTGTTTGAATGTGTCAAACATCTGCATTGGGAGTAAATGTTGTCATGTATGTCTCTTGCAGAAGGAGATGCTTCCGGACCTCCAGCCCCTAAAGCAGAGGCATCCGGCAGCCAGGACAATCAGGGAAAAGAGGGCCCGTCATAAACATAAGGAATGACCTAGAGGAGTGAAAAGCCAGGAAGTTCTCCTGTCCTTATCACAGACTCTCCTTATCTTTGCTCATCGGGCAGCATTGAAGAGCTCCTCTCATAGACTGCCTTTAAGGTGGATGTCCACCCGTTGCATGCTGTTGAGTGCCTAAAACACGGGCGACGACACTGCCTTTGCAAACACCATCACACGGGATGGATCCGGCAAGGACTGCATTAAGTGCTGATGAGGGAATATTGTTTGAGGTCGAACAGAAGCACAGGAGTTTTGATATTTTTCCATCCTAACCTTTAACTGTTCTGTTTGGACGTAGGTTACTGTTAAGACAAATCCTCAGAGCTACTGTACACTATATAAAGAGTACCAAATATAGCCTTTTGTTACAGTTCGTGAGCCGATGGCTCGATTTTACTTTCGTTTTTTTTTTTAACAATTACCACTACAGTTAAAGGTCTGTTATAGAAAGGAATTCAAAAATATTTCCTAAGGTTTGAAGATTTTTGTTTCTATACTTCATTATATACTGTAATACACACGTAACATTATTAACAATATTTATGTAGTATCTGAGTTATTGCTTTCTGCTCGTGGCACTGTTGTGGTTTTTGTCAAACTTTAAAACACACTTCGTTGGAACACATGGCATTTATATTGTGATTATAAATGTAAGTACCTCAAAATAAACAGAAATGACATCATGCTTTCAGAGTCGTAAATGATTGGAAACTAAAAAAAAAGATTGAGGTGATGTTTGGTGTTTCTTAGAAACCGCATTGACTAAACCCACTCTAGATATCCTTTCAGTAATCTGAGAAACTACTGTATGTTCCTAAACAACTCCTACAGTTACTCTATGGAAAAGAAACGACTTCAAGACATTTGAAAGGTATGTTGATGCTCCTTAAATACATACATAGAATATTTGAGAGGCTTTTTAAAGTGTTCATAGAGGTTCTCCAGGGAGTTCGGCCAGTGTGGCATCTGAGGAACCACAGCTGGTGCCTTCAAGGAATAGCTCACCCCAAACATTTTACACACCCTGAAGTTGTTTGTTCTGATGAACTTTGTTGGATGAATGCTTGTAACCAAACAGTTTTTGGCCACCATTGACTACCATAGTAGGACAAATTTCTTTGTTCTCTTGAACACAAAAGAATGTAGGGCAGCAAACCATTTTGGGGCACTATGATTGTAATTGATCCTACTGTAGTGACCCAGAACTGTTTGGTTACAAGCATTATTCCAAACATATTTTTCTGTGTTCATCAGAACAAGATTTATTTACTATAAATTATGAAACTTTCATTTTTGTGTGAACTGTCCCTTTAAGAGTATTTTTACAGAAGGATCATATAAAGTACCACTTTTTGGCTGTAATGACACTCACACGATCTTACACTGACTGAGATTTTTTCACTACTAGATATGAAATTGGCTGTTGACTTTCTTGTGAAAAACTATTCACAGATTCTGCTCAGGGTGTGACTTCCTAAGAATTTGCATTGGATTTGCCTTGTCTCAAATTTAGGAAAAGAATCCGACTACAAGATAGTCAACCTTATTCCGATAAGGTTAAGATAATCTTAATTTAATTACAGTTTCTTCTTGTTTTATTTAACTTTTTATAATCGTCCAAAGGAATCACACAACACTCATTTCAGAAGCAAAATCATTTGTATTTATAGTCGGCTATACAGTTCAGTCCCTTATGCATTGCAACAGTTTCATCCACTTTGTATTAAACATCACAAAATGCAACCCTGGCCATTTTTCCACTAGTCTTATTATTAACTCTTACAATCTTAACTATAAGCTTAGATGAAACACCAATTCCTGAGTTAAGTCTATTGGTAAATGCCCTCTGGTGTTAGCACAAAGGAACAGCAACACAGTGGTTATTCTAGTGTTACCCTATAGTTTGTATAATGTATAGACATAAATACATATATCACACAAGCACCAGATAAAAGACTAATCAGGTTTAATGTTTTAGATTCATAAATTGTGTAAAACATAAGGTATAAGTGTAATATATTTACTGTGATATCATATTTAATATTATTCATATAGCACCTTTCATACAGTTCTGAATAATTTTGTACAACTTGGTGCAAATGTTTTTGCTTTCATCACATTCTAAAGATTCACACATCTGCAATTTGTGTGCGTGTATACTGGTGAGATACTGATGAAGTATAGTTACACATGATATGCATTAAACTATGCGCAATAAAATACAATATATTTAGATTAAAGATATTAAAATGTGAAGAGAAAAATGTCCCTCAAGCTACAAGAGGAAAAAACAGCATGCTAATGTAATATTAATGTGTCAAATGCAACTTTTATGCGGACAGACCGCACGTGTACTTCTAAATGTCAAAGTTGCCACGAATTTTGTGTAATTTACAAAATATTTCAGTTCTCCAGATATTTGAGTCACGCTTCAAGGACTTGGGGCCCACTTTCACATTCATGTAAAGGCAAACATCTTTAAAGGCTCTGCAGACCGCGTCTCTGTATAAAGCAGCGGCGGGCTCAAAAGCTGGTGTTGTTCAGCATGCCGTAAGCCACATACAGCTGATGAAGAAGCTCCTCTTTCTCCTTTGCAGGAAGGAAGCAAGACTTCGCTGCATTTATATTCTGTGGGAGGAGAAGCGGACAGGTTCATTCAATGTGTTCAAAATCCAAAAGTCCTTTTATTATGTGGGCACCTTAACCTCCATTAGACTAAGAGACAATTCTTCTTTAAGCATTTATCATTGTTTGAGTACTGTTATATGTCCCCCCCCAGTACAAGGGGCTTTAATTTCACCCCACTACAAAGCATGTTGTGTTTTGTAAATGCTCAGTTTATTTGTGACTTTAACATCGGGATAAAAAGAAATGGGTCTTACCACTCTCTTGAATTCCTCTTCAGTGAAATCCATGTATTTCTGTGCTACCTGGTAGTCTGAGTTCAGGGTGGAGTTAAAGATCAGAGGATCATCTGTGTTCAGGGAGTAGTTAGCTTTGTCCTGCTTAAATCTGGGGGGGGGGGGATTACGTATATACATATATAATATACATGAAAGATGTAAACCGATAAACCCATGAAACATTTTATTCATATTTTGTATTAATTTGATTATTTAGCATTTTATTATTCATTATTCATTTATACATTCATTTAGTATGTAATATACATCTTAGTATTATTATTATTATGCATACCTCACCCTATACATTTAATCACAGATCAGAGTTAAATGTGATGTAACCAGTGACCAGATGCAAACTGTATTAACAGATTTACCTGATGATAGGGTGTTTCGTGAAATCAGGATCACAAGCTCCTGTCAGCGTACTGGAGATAGGACACATCTAGAGGGAGACACACACATCAATGTTATGGTAACAATGTGTATACTACTAACTTCCTTTCAACATCTCATAAATATTCTGGTTGCTAAAATGTAAATATTAGTACACTGAGAGAATGTCCAGCGACATGATTATAAACATAGGTGTTTAAATACTGTCCACTAGAGGCCAGTATGAGTTTACATAGTATTTGGAAACGCTCTCCCCAGTGTTTCTAAATCTGGTTCCTGGGGATCTTACCACCCTACTGAACATTTGAAGTGTCTCAATCTATTAACAAAGAGCTTGATAAGAGAAATAACATGTAATAATCAATCTGTGATTATTGTACACTGTGGAATACAAGCATTGACTTATAGGTGGTCATAATATACAATAATCTAGTAGTAGTAAAAGTTATATACCCATATTTGATCAAATACACATCAGTTGGATGCATTATGTATATGCATATATATACACAATGTATGTGTGTGAGGAGCAAATAAAATAGGTTTATCAGAATACCCATGTAGATAAATAGAAATTTCCCACAGTGACTCATTACTAATATTGGGTAATTATTACATGTTTGCACTTTGTACATGTTACAACGGACTCTGCTCTTGGTCATTCACAGTATAATTTCATGTGTGATAATGACATTTTTATCAGACTAATGATGGGAGATGACATGTATATCTTCTCTTTACTTGTATATGATTCCTGGAACTGTAATGGGAGCGTACCTCAAAATGCATGTTGTCTTTAAGCAGTTTTTTGTATAGAGCTTTATCTTCAAGTGTGTGGTATCCATGTCCAATGCGTTCTGCTTTTAGAACGTCCACAGCCTGCAAGCGATTTTACATTGTGGTGAGAGTTGGCACATCATTTCATGTCATTCAACTTCTGTTTTATGGTGTGACATTTTGAAAAATGAGAAAAGCACATTGTGTTTTCAGATGTTTTCGGAAATGTTGTGAATATATGAAAGTACTTAAACTTAATTAGACTTCTTTGTAAGGGCTTTGTTTTGTAAAATGTTCTTTCTTAATCATTTAGTAATTGTTGACCAAAAGAGAGAAGACACCACACACCTCTTTGACTACAGATGGAAGGCCCACTTCTCCTGCGTGTACTGTTCTGTGCACATCACTTCTGACTGCTTCCTGTCAACAACAAAACTCACTAAAGCCACAGCTAGAACACGAACACTAACATCTGTTTTTATAAGATAATTTTCCAAATGCAACAATTTCTAGTCAAAAGCATTTCTAGTCAACACATGGAACCATGTGCAAACCTATTCAACTTATTTCTTGCATATTGCTTATCTTGCATCATGTTTCTTACGTAAACTGAACGTATGGCTTTCAAACTGTGTTTGCCAACTTCAGTTTAGATCATGGGATGATAAGGCATGTGTTTTGTTTCCTGAATGTTTTAGCTCTGGCTCCGAGTGCACTAATGCTACAAACAGATGTTTCTGTTTTTATGTCATCTAAACAATGGATTAAATGTGTCCGAATCTCAAAGTACACTTAAATCAGTTTGAAACTCATCCAATAATCAGATGTCAGCATTAGACTATACCTGTCAAAACTATAGTACGTCAAGAAACTGCAATACGCTTAGTAATGACCATGACATCAGGAAAAAAAGACCTTGGCAAAACTAATGATGTTGATAAGAATCACTACTATCATGTATGTTCTTTCAAATTCAGCAAATTCTGTGCAGGCAGTTTTATAGCAGGCCTAATAAAGATGAGTTGTACTTTCACTGAGGTTATCTTTAATAAGAGCCAAGCATTGACAGTGTCCGAGGTTAAACATTTAATAGGTTTACAGTGGTCTTTATAACCAATGGATGAGCTTTTTATTACAAAAAAAAATGGCCAATTCAATGCAAATGTCAACCTTAAGATGACAAAAATCTAGTCTGATATTTGGTGGGTTAAAAACCCAAGTAAAATCTCTCTTAAAGTATTTCATGTTTTTTTGTCACATCCATAACGGTCCATATTCCTCATAAATATAAAATAAATGAAATATTTGATGTCATCCCTCCATTTGTTGGGTATTAATGCTTCTGGATTGCACATTTTAATTCACAGAAATCCTACAAATTATGTTTTCTCTCAAAAATGTGCATCCTTTTTTGTCACATCCATAACGTATGAATTACTGTCTCTATTCAAATAAAAAACCTGTGAATAGACTTGCAATGTGAAGTCTCAAAAATGTTGACTTTTTACCTCAAAAGCCTTCTTGTGACCTGGGTATGACTCACAGTTCAAGGATTCATCTCCTGCCAGGTCTATTGCCACAACTCCATCATTACGATACTTCTTACAAAGCTCGATCACATCCATAGACCAACCTATGATTAGAATGAATCATGTTTTAAACATTTCATGATGAAAGCAACTTGGGTGTAAAGTCTTTATTAGATACCTTTCAATGTATCTGTAATATTCTTATAAACCTCCTCCATCATATGTTTTGCTCATAAGCGTTTTATGAGTACGGCTTTTTTACAAAATGCATTGCACAATAAGCGCCATAAGCTTCCAAATTTCAAACAACAAATCCTTCCCCAATAAATAAAACTACAAGGAATGAAACCCCTCAGCCAATCTGCAGGAGGCATGTCCACGTCATAATGATTAAACATCTTTGTGCACGAGCAGACTCTTCCTGGAGAGCATCTGTGGATTAATGGGTTTAAACCTCATGGATGACAGTTGCTTCTAAAACAGACAGCACACTCTGTGGGGGTGGGGTAAAGGAGAGGTGAGAGTGCATTACTTGGTTCATGACGCATGCAGCACAGAATGGACCTGGCTTTGGTTTTGAAGGCCTTCTCCCCATCGCTAAAGCCCTGGTTCACCAGACGCACCACCTCCTCTGGTGTTATGTCTCCTCTGGGAGGAAGATGACAGGAGAGAGCCAAGAACATTTCATTGTTATTGTGCAAGTACATCCGTGACATCCATGAAGCTGTGTAGACATCAATATTGTTATTTTAATATAAAGACAAGTGTACACTCACTGTTTTTGGTTCCAGGGTATAGGATCCACACCGCTGTTGGCCAGAAGGTGAGGGCTGTATCGCGCTTCAACGTAGATCACTCCCTCTTTGGCCTTTGTCTCCACAAACTCATAAGCTATTCTTTTGATGGCTTCTCTCTCACCTCTGTAGATAGATAAAACAGGGGACAGATAAGACACAGTGACCACCTGACCCCTACCCGAACAGCCCCTCCTTATCTCCAAAAAGCATCTAAAGACACACATGTTCCATAAACACCTGACTAACTTTTATATAACCTTCTCAATGGAATGTTTTTTTATTAAGACATTCTAAAAGTGTGTTTTCACACGTTATACTGTGCTTCTGTCTGTACTTTTTTTGAACAATTTTGTGAGGATGTGTAATAAATAAATAAATACATTCATGTCAATGATCCCCATAACATTCAAGGCACAATGCGTCAATGCTCTTAATGTCCTTGAACACGACAACTCAATTCACTTTTTGAACCAAGTATTTCTTTTATTTGGATGCTTATAAAAAACATCTCTATTGTATACTGAAGCATTCGATCCAATAACAGCCTCAACTGGCAGGAGATCATAGAGCCCATGGTCATTTTAACAACTCTATAACACTTATGCAATTTTCCACAGCTAGTTTTGAACAACTAGTTCCCTCCGTGAGTAAACACTATTCTTAAAAGTAATAAATAAAAGAGCCTTTTGTGTGTAGCATCAAAGCATGTTTCCAGTTTGAGCCACATGACATGCATTGAGCCGTTACACAATAGACTCCAGTTAGTTCCCCATACTGTCATGGGGAAAAGCCTTTTAAAGCTTCAAGGGATGAGAGGTTCATTCAACATTAAGCATGTCAACAAAACCGCCGGCTGTTGTGAATCTCATGTTGGTGAATCTGAGTGGACATGAGTAGAAAATGCCACATTATGAGAGCCTTGCATACTCTTTTCAGAGAAATGCATCCATACGGGCCAAACAACAGAAAGAGCCCATGCAGAGGTAGGGGACATTATATTTCAGTTGCTATGGCGATACAAAGAGAAGGTGCGATGTGTGCTGGTGCATGAGTTGCATGTAAAGATGTACGCCGGACGTCGGAAAGGTTACTCTGTTCTTTAGGATGCATCACCCGCTAGCGACATATTGAAACACAGTCTACGCCATGCATTTTATTGCACCTCTGTAACAATGGATGTCAAAACAATGTAAGGCAATACAACACGTTTTATATAGTCAGCAGATTTTATCCTGGCTCAACTACTTACGCAATGACATGCATGTAGTGATTGAACTTGCCAAGGAATTCTGTAAGTGTGGACGACTTATCCAATATGCACAGTTTTGCCATTTCATCTTTCCCGACAGGTAGAGCGATTCCTCGCCTCCTGAGACACAGATAGAGAAGAGGACACTGGTTATAGCTTACATTACACTTAAGAGATTGAAGGGATAGTTCGTCATAAATCAAAATTCGGTTATCATTTACTCACCCTCTTATCATTTTAAATTGGTTTGACTTTCATTCTTCTGCAAAACACAAAAGACAACATTTTGAAGAATGTTGGTCCCCATTCACTTTTATTGTATGGACACAAAACTAATGCAAGTCAATGGGGACCAACGCTTTTCTGTTACCAACATTCTTCAAAATATCTTCTTTTGTGTTCTGCAGAAGAAAGAAAGTTATACAGGTTTGAAATGACATGAAGGTGAGTAAATAAGGACAGAATTTTCATTTTGGGGTGAACTATCCCTTTAATATCATTGTGAAACATCAAAGGAAAGTCATTATGAACCATTGTAATAATGGTAAATAATGATTCATTTATGTTAACTATTACTTTAAAGAGCTTCTGGGTAATTTGGCAGGCATTATTTCCAAATAATTCATACGACTAAAGCCAGTATATGGGAATACATCACTTACTTTGCCACATCTAAAATGGTCTCAATTCGGATCGCACCATCAAGATGCACGTGCAGCTCAATCTGCAAAAAAAAAAAATTCTGTATATCAACGCAACCACAGAAATAAAGCAGAAAATCAACTGAAGGACTGAACCAGCTGACAAATGTCACAGTGAAGTATTACAGCCATTAGAATACAGACACATGAGCAAAGGAGCAAAGGCACATTCATCAAACATTTAGAGCTCAGCTTTCAGCCTTCACGCACACTTGTGAAATACTCGTCTTGGAGTGGATCTAGAATGTAAAATGCACGGCTGGGTGAAATGAGTTTCTGTGAAAGGACGGGCAGGGCTGTGGGATGTAATGGCTTCAATGTGTTGAGTTGTACTGGTGAATTACACAGACAGATGACCGATTCAAATCAAGCAGATGTGAAACAAACAACATTCATCTCCGAAACAAGCTGGAAAGAGGAACCCATTGGGAGGAAGAACCCAACAAACATTGGTCGTAAAAAATAGGAATTTCTTGAATTTGTAGTGCACAAGTAGCATTCAATGGAATCGTTCATTCACTCACTAATACTATCATGTATTTCCAAATCTGTACGTTTATTTTCTGCAGAACACAAAAGAAGATATTTTAAGAATGTTGGTGACAAACCAACAATGACCCCCATTGACTTCCATTGTACAGACACAAACCACAAAGACATTTCTCAAAATATATTTTTTTCACAGAAGAAAAAGTCAGATTTAACAGACCAAACGAAATTGTTATAAATAATGATTGGTTAGTAAAAATGTATGTATTTCATATGAATAAACTCCTAAATAAGATCAAGGTGATCCATTTTTAGTATTACTATTAAAGCATTTACTGGTGTAAACAAGGATGATGTCACCTCTCCTGTTTTCACTTCATTGGGTTTAAGCTATCGGTTACTTGAAGGATCAGGTTAACAGAGCTGTGAGCGACCCAATGGGACCAAAGTGAAGCAATCTTTTCCTCAAGCACGTGTCATGAGCACTCCCTGCCTGCCTGGATCTTGTGCAGTACATGTAATTCATAATCCACTACACATGTATTTCAATTTCTATATGTATTTCTATTAGCTTGCATTGCAGCTTTAACTAGTGCAGCTAACTGAATCCAACCAAATTCACTGAAGGAAAAGTTCACCCAAATGTGAATATTCTGCCATCATTTACTATTATTTATCATTTATGGTGATCCCACTTGTCACGTTCGAAACGGGGATAAGCAACAGAAAAGTCCCATAAAAAGTATCATAAAGGGACCATAAATTACTTCATACGACTATATACCACATTCTTCACGTTGATCCGGTTCTCAAGTTCAACTTCACTGGCTTAACTTTTCTTCTTGGAAAGTTAAAGTGATAGTTTACCCCAAAAATGAAAATTATCACTTTTAATGACGTCTGCTTCTTCTTATGCAAAGTTATTGTATAATAAAAATCCAGCATGTGCGTTCAGTTTCTTTAGAGTATTATAACGACTGCTTTTTTTAAAGATGATGAACAGTGCTTTTCTTTGAGATCATGAGTTTGTGGATTCTCACATGTTTAACCACTGAGGTTTTGTTTGTCATCTTGTGTGTCTTGTCAGCATCTGTCAAACCAAACGAGAAATGCTTTGTGGAAAAATACTCTGTCTTGCCCAAACAAGCTGTCAGTCAACCATATTTCTTAATACTCATCATAATGTGGTCCATATGTGCATTAGAAACAACTGCTGTACCATAGTCCTAAAAATGTTACTGAAGGACACAAAGGGGAGTTGGTGAAGACGCATGTCCGCCATCTTGTTTAAATATTAATAAGACTGAAAGCCTCACGACTGTTCACATCATCAAAGAGCTCAAGAGACTCTATTAAGGCTCTACTACACATACAAAAAAATCAGCAAAAGGTACAATGGTACTATAATGGTATTTATTTTTAAAGCTTTGAAATCAGAAATATAATGTTTAAATTGCACAAATGTAAGTAAAACATTAAGTAAATCTGTGTAACATAAATATTTATATTAGAATTCACCAAAAATATTAAGTGTATATTAAAAAATATAACTTGTTAATTAAATAGCCTACTTATTTTTTCAGTAAACTTAAATAATATGTCAATTATATGTAAATTTGAGAGAAAATAACTTGAATCAATTTTTTTATGTCCTACTGAAAAAGATTTATTAAGTTAATATGACTTTATTTTTGTGATATTTACAAAACCACATGAATTATTTTTTACAGTGTATGGGTTGTGTTCTCAATACATGATTGAACAGTGCTGTGTGTATTAGACCCACCCCTGCACTATATTGCTGACTAAGGTGTAAATATGAACCTGATATTTCAACCTAAATTAAGTTTTAATGTGTCATCTTTATAATACAGTGAAGTCCAGAACTCTAAGACCAACTGCAATATGCTTCTTCACGTGCACATTAGTATCTGGTTAGTCCGTCTGTTGTTAAATGAAAACGTTTGTGTTGATATGGACACATATTTGTGCAAAACCTGATAGTCCACATTACTACTGCAGAGAGCATCTTGGGTGATTCAATAGAAACAAGACATTTGAGCTTAAATACAAAGTAGTTGAAATGGTTGAATAAATAGATTCTTTGAAAAAGTGAAGAAAGACATTTATAATAGACTCAGTGATGTCACAGTCAGCATTTCAATTCCCACAGTGGCTTGCAAAACAGTTCCACAAAACATTCACTTTCAGGTTCCACACACTATGTGCTTATCAGCATGCTTCAGTATCAGTATCAGTTGTCCAGAATGACTTCTGCTTGCTGAGTCAGTGCAATAACTCAAAGGGCAGTTTTATATTCTGTATGGACCTCACTATATTGTAAAGGCTAGCTCTCTTCTTTTTGCTCTCACTGTATTTGACCATTGCATTATGTGGCCAACATAAATGAACATGAAATGACTGAGTTGAGATTTCTGCAACTAAAAATAATATACACCATGCATCCAAGACATTCCTGATCTTAATCTTATAAGATGACTCAAAAACGTCAATATAAAAAATGTGACATGCTTTACACTACATGACAACCCTCCATCCTTACATTATAATAATAATAATTTAGTAACACATTAGTAGACGTCCACCTAACATTTTATTGTGCTCAATAAGTGTATAAAATCCACATTTAACCCCATTCAATATGTGATGATAATAAAATTAGTAAAGTATTACTAACCTTAGGCTTATCAAATACAGGTTTTCCATTGTTTTCGCAATGTTCAGCCATTGTCTCGAATCGAAGCGTTTATGTATCGTGTCAGAACTTGAAAAACACGCACTCGGGAACCTATCTGCTCAAACAGTGAAGTTGTGCTTCCACAATTCGCTTAATGTTATACACTCCAGTCCACGCGTGGACAAAAACACGCCTTATGAACAGATAATATGAGAACTGTAAGGTTACAGCTCCGCCTCTACAGCAACTAAACACGCCTGAACACGCTCGATAGACAGTGACAACAATAACCACTGACACGAAACAGACCGACAGACCTCATCCAAGCCATGCGAAGAAGTTTAAGATCATAATCCTATTAAAATCTCTTAAGAAACATCGTAACGCAGCGACTGAGAGCGACGCGACACTAGAAAGCTGCTAATTTCTTCAGACACTGTAAACAAATGTCGAAAGCGTTTCACTTTGGTCGCGTCGCGTCGCTGGATGGCAGTGTGGACAGGTTTACGGAAATGTTTCAAAATATGTTTTGTTAACTAAACAAGATGACTTCGTGAAATGATTAGTATCTGCTCTGGTTGGGCTGGTTTAATTAAACTAGACTAGGCTCAAACACGTTTGCTGTTGTAACGTATGCTTTAAAGTTGATTTCTACCGTGATTTTTTTATTCCTGCATTTGGCACAGACGACCTGTTGAAAGTCCATTAAAGAACATGATGATAGTTCAATTTGAAATAAGTGTGAGTGAATGAGTCAGTGTAGTGAGTGTAAGCTATAAACGCCGGTCACGTTTAAAACGTTGGCGCCCTCGTGCGGATGCTACAGTTTTTAGCGCTTAAAGTCACCAAACAGACACAAAGTGAGATGTGATTTAGTTTTTGTATATACAAAAACAGTAGCCTACATACTTTTAGTGCATAGTATGAGTAGGCGGATTGCATAGGATGCAGTAGCCTAGTGAAGATAAAGCACATACAGGCCCACAGCATTTCTACATATTACTAGCATTTTACTTCACATTTGCATGTAATGCCTTACATATGCATTTAGCAGACAATGCAACTTTTTAAATAACCACGTGTGTTCCCTGGGGATCAAATGCATGATCTTTGCGCTGCCAATGCGTTGCTCTAGTAATAGATCTACAGGAAAACATGTTACTGGTTTCACTTTTTAGACACGTTTTTACTGATTAGAATGCATAGTAGAAGAATGCAGCATTACAATGACTGCATGTCTAAAACAGTTATCATTTCGTTCCAAAATTCAGTTCCCAAACATCAATGCTTGTTTGACTTGGCTTAATCCAGCCACTCACTGCAGGAAGCCACATGAGCCTTTCTCAGTTTCACAACCAGTGAAAACATCCCATTAAACATGTCATACATCAGTCTGCTGGAACTGTGTTTGAGAATGTGGTCGCCCCATGATTTCTATAAATCCCTTATTACTCTCTGTGCTATTAAGACATGGATAGAGATGTAAAGCTTTAGGGCAGATGTGAAAACAAAATATTGACTTGGCAATCACAATGAATCCATGTGTTGTCCTTTATTTATTTGTTCTTGCTTATTTTAAGCCATGAAGTCAAGTAATGTGAAATCTTACAGAACAATAGGACATTTAAAATCTTTGATTTCAGGTTTCTTCAGCCATTTCTTTAAAAACATTTTTTTAAGATTTCACAGTCTTAACTGAACTCAAAGATATGGACCCCAGTCATTTTTTATGGATTACTTTGGAATGTGTGTTTCATGATTTTCATAAACCAACTTCCATGTTCCCACAGGAACACATTTTTATGAACTGTTATAAAAATGTGGTAGTCATTAATATTGTAGGCTATAGGTTTATGGCCAGCCATTGAAAAATGTAATCCACCCACACCCTGTGAATGTCCAGTACAGAGCAAAAAAACGGATTTTAGTATTTTTGTCTTGTTTCCCAGTACAGTCCCCTAAAAATTTACTTTAGAAGCAAAATTACCTAAAAAGTCATGTTTTCTAAAGAAAATCAGTGCCAGTGGGGTAAGAAAAATGTTCTGTGTCTTTATTAAGTAGACAAACTACTAAATGGACCTAAATGGACAAACTACTACAGAGCGCATTTCGTAAATACGTTATCTCCTTCGGCAAAAAAAAAAACTGAAGACATCTTTGTCCTGTGTCAGCCACCGTAGTGCTTCGAAAGGGAGGGGTGAGCAGTGGAGTGAGCCGTTGGTTGCAATTCGTAACCTCACCGCTAGATGCCGCTAAAATCTCCACAAAGCATAAACTCCAGTTGCTTCATTTTAATAATTGTTTTTAGCAAACTGGACAAAATATCTAATTTAGTTTCTAATGTATCTTGATTTTAGAATTAGTAGATAGTTGTACTGGCAAACATGACAAAAACACTGTATAATAAATGTATTTATTTTCACAGTGTATACAGAAGTGCTGGGTTGTTTTTGATCCATCCTGGGTAAATATTGAACAGAACACACTGCTGGGTTAAAATTACCCAATGCCATGAGTGGAAACAACCCAACAGTTGGTTTGAAATAACCCATTGGGTAAATATTAACCCAGCTGTGTGTTCTGTTCAATATTTACCAAACATGGGTCAAAAACAACCCAGCACTTTTTAGAGTGTTGTTTTGTAAAATAATAATTTATTTAATGGTGCATTTTGTTTTAAATTGCAGTGGCTCACTAATTTACATTAAAAGAGTTCACAGATTCAGTATATAGCCTACTCTTTTCATAAAGCTAGTGTGTGTTGTCTAACAGATTTCCTGTGGTTAGTTGTAGAGGAAATGTCACTTCATGAGAGCCGATTAGAAACTTGGTCTTGGTCTTACTTGATCTTTTAAGACCCTTGTTTGCATGCGTCTACATAGAATGCTTGGAACAAGGCCATCACAGAAAATGTTCTTATGTTTAGCGGGTGATTTGTCTACATGTAGCTGCACATCTGGGTCACATCTGTGGTTAATGTGTAAAAAAGGGGTTGTTCAAATGAATGGAAATTGAAATCAACCTGAAAGTTGTGATGTTTTTCTGTGCACAGGGTGCTTTTGATAGTGAACAAAGCACGTCTTATGATGTCAACTAACAAAATATAAAAAAATCTCTCTCATGGGTAATTCACCCAAAAATTACAGTTCTGTCATGATTTTCTCACCCTCATGTAGGTTTGAACCAATGACAGAATATCTTATCATACAATGAAAGTAAATATGAAACTGAGGTTATCAAGCTTCACAGGATGAAAAAGCACCATTAAAGGTAGTCCAGACAGCTATTTTCAGAGATCTTCTGTGATAGCTTTGTGTGAGAAACAGAAAGAAATGTAAATTATTCTTCACTGAATCGGCAAGGCAAAATGTAATGCAAAATACATTTGCATACCAAAGATATCTCAAATAACTTTTAGCAAAGCCATATCTTTGTTTCTTACCTTCCTGTTCACAGAATAAAATGAACACTGGAAAACATTTGTTGATTTTTTTTATATGAGATATGTTTGTAGAAAGTGATAGAAGTAATACAAAGTAAAAATCTGTTTCTAGTTTTCCAACTTGTTACAGAAACTCTGACGCACTGATACTGTAGATGTGGCCAAATTCTTTAAACCTCAAAGGCACATTACAGGTTTTTCAAACATTAGGTCAATAAAGTAGAATAGTATGGCAAACCCTATAATGTTTGAATTATGTTCAGTTTATCTGGTCAAATGAAATATCTGTAATTGCTCTAGTTTGTCATGAATTAGGAAAAATAAAAAACAATTGCACTGCAGCAACACCAAAAGCATAATAATGCTGACACTTTTTGTAGATATATTTCCTTATAATATCTTATTTCTATAATGAAAACAGCTACACCACACTAAAGTTGATGTGCAGTAAAAGTAAAATTGCTGTCATTTAGTATTCAGGGTTTCAGCAGGGTTTTATTGCTGTACCAAAGCAGGTGTTAAATTAAAGCACTCATGCCCACAACTGGATTATTATTATTATTATTCATCATGAATCAGAATCTAGTTTCGTATCCTGTATTCTTGTAAACTAAAGTCAATTGTCAGGCGATGAAAGCTAAACTCATGTAAGTGACAACTTTTCCATGAGACATTATTGGAAATCTAACTGCAAGTGTAAACGCAGTCGGCTGAACTTTAGAAGTGAAAGAGAAGGCTTTTCTTCTACATCTGCTTGCCTTGCTCAGTTAATCTCTAAACATTAAAAATATTTTTGTGAATCATCTTCCCAGAACACACACATTCCTGACCTTCTAATTTCAGACGTTTGTCCGTAACATGTTTCTTCTGGACTTTGATGAATGTTTATTTAAAAACGTTTATAGGTTAATAATATTTAGATTACTTTGTCCGGCAGTCTTCATGTGTCACACGAAAAACACATTGAATAAGAAAGCCTGTGCTTCATTCTGAACGGGATTATTATGTTTTGCATATAGAGAATGCTGCCTCATCCCTAAAACTGTTCTTTGCAGTAATAGTGTACATTCCAAAGATTTGTGAAAATAAACGCAGGTCACTTTTGCTATATCTGGCAGCCCATATGTGTTCCAGATGAATTTTCAACACAAGTGGTATTTAAACAGGTGAATTTTCCATCTAGATCTATTTTTATACAATCATTCCCACAGGGTCATCCTGCATTTAAATGGGTTTTTCCCATCTGAGCACCTGGTGTCAAAGAAGTATAATGTCTTCAAAGAGTAAATAACATAAACCATTTTTTCAAAGCCATCCATCAGTATCGTTTTTATCGGTTTCATCAGGCGCACACACCTGGCCACCAAGCTAACTACCAGTCTGTGTTTGGTTATAATATATTTGGTTATAGTATATGGTATATATTTATTTTATATTTGATTTATATTAATATTAATATTTAATAGTATATTCATTGTATTAAAAGTCAGAAGTTTGGCCCACGTAACGTTTGTTTATTTTGTTGCCGCTGAAACCATCTACAGGTTTCCACGAAAAATGAAAATCCTGTCATCATTTACTCATCCCTAGGTTGTTCCAAACTTGTATACATTTCTTTGTTCTGTGAAACACAAAGGAAGATATTTGGAAGAATATCAGTAACCAAACAGAGCTCATCCCCCATTGACTCCCATAGTATTTATTTTCCTTACTATGGCAGTAAATGGGGGGTGAGATCTGTTTGGTTACTGATATTCTTCTAATTATCTTCATTCGTGTTCAGCAGAACAAAGAAATGTATACAAGTTTGGAACAACCTAGGGATGAGTAAATGATGACAGGATTTTCATTCTTCGGTGAAACTATCCCTTTAAATCAAATACATTTGTTCTAGTGATTCAATAAACAATAACCACCATTAAAATCCGTTCAATGTACTCCAAACAAATTCATATTTTCAGTTCTCTGACCATCCATGAAAATCTCTTAAGTGATCCAAAACAAGTCTTGTGTGTTTTCTCTTCCAAATGAGCATGTTTTAATGTTTCAGAGCAGACAAGCAGAGGAAAAAATCATTCCTGGTTGTGGAAATGGGTAACGGATATGTGGAATTTGAAACATTTCTGATGCTGCTCCAGCCACTGTTTACAGACAGGCTATGACATCAGAGGGGCGACTTTATAAAAGTGCATGTGCACAGAGCCAGGCAGTGAGCAAACAGTTACACAAGTTGAAAATCTCATTGTGGTGAAACACACGTTGCGGAGCGAGATGGAGAATCTAAAGAGAGACAGAAATAAACTCATGGCATGTTTAATGTTACTCTACCAGACCTCACAGGTAAGATTTGCTCACTTCATTTGCATGTTTTGTCTGGTTTTGTGATTTTGGGGGAAATTGAATTTGAAGTTTCTCAAAATATTTTTGTAATTTGTTAAATTGAAATAAATAGTTGAATGCGGTCTGTTATGGATGCAATAAGTCTGTCATTGGTTAGTTGCAAGGTTTTAATAGGGACTTTTTGGAGAGAGTATTGTTTTGTTTGGAAATTCACTCATTCAATGCAACAGTGGATGGAATTGTTTCAGTGTAAACTGTGTGTAATGGGGCATTGATGTTAAATAAAGAGTGAATGTTCTGTACAAATGGAAGATTCTCACAGTCTTAAGCTTGCTGGTTATAATTGAAAGTATGTTTTTAATGCTTCCAGAGCCTGAAAACACATACTGTATGTGAGTCACGTCAGATGTTTTCTTTTCATGTGTTTTATTCATCATTCATACACCCTTATGTCATTTCAGCATGTATGACTTTCTTTCTTCTGCAGAACACAACATAAGATATTTTGAAAAATGTTGATAACCAAACAACATTGCCCATTCACATCCATTGTATGGACACAAAACCACAAAAACATTACTCAAAATATTTTTACTTTTTTCAAAATACTTTTTTTTTGTTTTTAACAGGAGAACACTGGGCGACATAAGGGTGAATAAATGATGAACATTTTTAGTTTTGGGTGAATTATCCCTTTCACCCTCTGATTCATGCTTCTCTTGCATACATTCTTAGGTTTGCTGTCAGCAGTGTGGTGGGCCATGTCAGTGTCCCTCCATACCAGTGTGTCCAGAAGGGGTTCTTCTCATTCTGGATGGGTGTCAGTGCTGTAGGATGTGTGCTCGGCAGCAGGGTGAGGCCTGTACTGACAGGTTTCTTTGTGACAGTCAGAGAGGTCTGCAGTGTGACTACAGCGCCAGCTTCCCCGGTGAACCCGGAGAGTGTGTCAGTAAGTGCCAAAGCACTTTTTTTCATTACATTATATGGAATATTATTGTTTAGTTTAGATAGGCCAACATGATTTAGTCATCTTCCCAGCATGCGCTGGGGCATGAATGGTTAATATAGCTGCTTTCAAAGCAACAACATAAACAAACGTTACTGCGCATGCACGCTTTTGTGGGGAACTTTAGGTAAACAGCCGCAAAGAATAGAGTCCCTGCAGATTATTTCTGATAACAAGCAAAAGAAATAACAAGTAAATTACATTAGCTAGTTTTAATTTTGTTTATTTTGTCCTCTTTTAAAAAGGTTGTTTATTTGTATTTATAAATGTTCATGCGGTGACGACCATGCTATGTGGTTTTTACAGTACTAGAAGCACTGTAGATAAACATCATCTACCACATCAGTCTTTTATGAGAACATTCAGATTCATGATCATATCATTAGAGTTCATCTGTTGTACTTTTGTTTTTAGGTCAAAAGGAACTGGGATGTGAGCATAATGGAGTCTTTTATCTTGAGGGGCAGGTATTTCAGCCATCTTGTGCCCTTCAATGTCGCTGTTCAGGTGGAGGGGTGACCTGTGTGCCCCAGTGCCAAGAGGACGTTCGTCTGCCCACCCCAGACTGTCGTCATCCGCGGAGGATTCAGCCTCCCGGAAAATGCTGTAAAGAGTGGGTGTGTGAAAATATGGACAACACTGTGCTTGAGGACGCCATCATAGGTTTGTTTTGGTTGCTATGTGTTTGTATCCAAAAAACAAAAATCCAGTTAAATGACTCATAGGCATAGTTCATTCTATATTATTTTTCATTTAATTGTTGAGAAAAACTCACATTGGCTTGAGATTAATACTGTCTTTTAAAAATCACATTTTACTGTCAAATTTCAAGCTTTCCACAAATAGTTGGAATGAAAACTACCCTCCATCATTTGGGATTTTGCATAAATCTTTCAAATGCTTCTTAGTCCAATCGCTATTTGAGAACTCCAGTTACATTCCAGAGGTTTTTACTGTGGGATTTTGACTATTTAATTGAAAATGTCTTGCCAAGTTGGAGCCCAAAAGTACAACTTTCCATGATTCATAACAAGACTTGTGTCTGTGTAACGCAACAATAAACTCCAAAAAGCCAGACAGAGCGTGAAACACCAATGAGAACGGTTTCAAAGGCAATGTCACCCAAGTTACATCAACTAGAATGGTACATTTTGTTCTTTGTGTACTTTGTGTTTCCAACAATGGCTGAATATTATCTCTGAGGGTCGAAGGTATTCATTCTCAGAGATTATCGAATTATATCAAGTCTGTTGATATTTCAAAACTGAAGTTCAACTTAATTGTTTTTGGTTTAGCAACAGCTTCCAGAACAGACCAATCGGTGTCTGCAAACCTAGGTGGATTCCAAACCAGGCCGAGCTCAAACTGTGTGGACCAAAGCTCAGAATGGAGTGCTTGCTCACAAACCTGTGGAGCCGGGATATCAACACGGGTATCCAATCAAAACCCGGCCTGCCGCCTTGAGATGCAGATATGCTTGTGTATGATCCGACCCTGTCAGTCTGTTATCCACAGAACCCCACAGGTGAGTCTCCAGTTGTCCTATATACTGTTCAATAGGATGCTCTTGACTGATGGGTCACGATCCAAAATTGAGATGCAGGTCTGTTTCCAAACGGTTAAAATGCAAATGCAGTTAACCCTATAATCATGCAAATTAGCAGAGTTTTTCTTTTACAGGGTGAAGCAAAATACAACCCAAAGAATATAAATACAGCTTCAGATCCTAAACAAGGATAAACCGTTTAAGCTTTTTGGCTAGCCCATGAAACCAATAGGCTATCATTTTTGTACAGTATTAAAAACAATTTTATTTGTAATTACTCAATTATTAGTTTAGGTCTGGGTTAAATCTGAAATCCAACCAGTTGAGAGTCATTCCTCTAATCAATCACATATTCTGTGTTTCAGGGGTCAAGACGGAAATGTCAGGCTAGTTACCGGTCAGCGAGACCTCTGCTGCTCTTCCATCAGGGCTGCTACAGTACACGCTTTTACAGACCCCTTTATTGTGGCCTGTGTACAGACAACCGTTGTTGCACCCCGCACCACACTGGCACCACGACGGTCACTTTCCGCTGCCCTGGAGGCAGAATGTTCAATCAAGCTGTCATGACCATCAACTCCTGCATCTGCCATTACAACTGCCCTCAATCACCTGTAGGAACATATAGAGGAACATCTTTCTGGGGATAGACTTTCCATACATATGAGCCATGTGTCTTACCTTTGGATCTAGTAGTTAGATATTAGATGTGTTGTGCTGTGCTTACATATGTTAACTTATAGAATAATATCATTTGATATATATAGACGGTTTCATTGGACGCATGCACCTGGCCCGAAGTAAAATTTTGGGGGGGTGTTTGGGTATAATATAACAATCTTTTTTTACATTTAATTTATATTAATATTTTATTAATTTAGATTAAAACTACTCAACAGTTGATTCTTCGCAGATTACTGTTGCCGCTGAAACCGTCTATAGTTTTTGCACAATATGAAGTAACATAAGGAAATATTACATGATATCAAGGTGCATTTACATTTCAAGCAAAACTCCATATTGACTTAAAAAGATTTGACAGAATTGTATTTTATTGCAAATATATGTTGGTTAAGTGCTATGTGACATGTAGTTTTGTTTTTATGTGTGACATGTTCACCTGTTGTAGGCTTGTATTTGGACTGGCGCTATTTTGGTGTTTACCAATGTTAATGCAAATATTTACTGTACATATTTGTAAATACTTTATGTCTGTATTTTTAATACATTGGATTTAGGAATCTAAAATAATAAAAATGTGTGTTTATTTGGGAGTGTTTCAGGTCACAAGCATTCTCACATGTCAATTCCCTCTAAATTTTCAATAATAAAGATTATTGCTGTTTATTATTTTCTTAATTTGATGGGTTCCTTACTTGCAGCTGTACAATTACATTCCATATACTACTTTTCAAAAGTTTAGGATCGCTTGACTGAAATGTATTTTGTGATGTTAAAAATCATTTGATCTAAAGGCATTTGCTTACATATTTGAATTTGTTTTAGTAAACAAAAATGTAACATAACTTAATAGAAAACTAAAATTGTATGAAAAGGTTTTTTGAAATGGACAATTTGGACTAAATAATGAGGAAAAGCAGCCAATAAGAGTCCAGTATAAATTAGGCATTAGATGGAAACTACTTACAATATTGTTTAAGAGCATCTCAGGGTGAAACCTGAAGAAACTGACACATCAGCTCTGCAAATTCAAGGTAAATGGTAGCTACTTTGAAGACAATAAAATATAACAGCTTTGATTTGTTTTAGTTTCCATAAGTCACAACATAATTCTTATCATCTAATATCAGTAAAGAATAAAAAAGTGATCCTTCACTGTTGAACGGTAGTGTAGGTGCTGTTTCATTATAAGATATTAACACAACAGTGTATAAATAAAGCAAGAAATGTGCATAGCCCTTGAATGAGCGTCATGATGCTCAGTAAACTGAAGTGTATGCTGCCCTCACTTGTTTTTTTTAAGGAAGGACAGGCAAGACTTTGCTTTAAGCTTAAATGAGTGGTTGTACCGTTATAAATAGGCTTATTCTGTACACCTGTTCAGTATAAAAAAAATCCCTATAATCTATAAAGGTTAGTTACCAATTTTATTTCACTTCTCACTTCTGTTTTATCTTCTCAAGTAATGCATTAGTCACCATGCACACACTTCCTGTAAGATGTTAGAATATCTGACTTCCACTCAAAACATGTGTCGCATTCAGGTCGCATCACAATGGAGTCAAACTATACCTGCAGAAAGGTCAATTTTGGTTTTACGCACAAATTCTTACCCACGGTGTACGTTGCTGTTTTCACACTTGGACTTCTTGGCAACGTTTTTGGGCTGAAGTCTGTGTATCAAAACTGGCAAAAAATGGGTAATGTAAATATATTTGTCCTCAACCTTTGTCTGGCAGACCTTTTGTACATTTTGACTTTGCCTTTCTTGGTGTTTTACTATGCATTGGACAGTCAATGGATATTTGGAGATGTTATCTGCAAGATCGTGAGGTTCTGTTTCTGTATCAACCTTTACGGCAGTATCGGTTTTCTCACGTGCATCAGCGTTTACAGATATCTGGGCATCGTACACACTTTAAGGGTGAAGGGAAGAATAACAGTGAGACATTCAGTGATGATTGCTTTGCTTGTTTGGTTTATGGTCTTTATCCAATGTCTGCCTGATATGTTCTTTGAGAAAAACAACAACAGCAGCTGCTTTGACACAACTTCAGACGCTTTCATTCAGGATTACCTGAAGTACAGCATCGGAAGGACAGTTTTTGGATTTGGGATTCCTTTGTTACTAATGCTGTGCTGTTATGGACATGTGGTTTTTACTTTGATGACAAAGAAGGAAACTGATGTCATTTTGAAGTTGAGATGTCTCAGATTGGTCGTGATCTTGACACTGCTGTTCTCCATTTGTTTCATTCCTTATCATATTTTCAGAAACTTCAACCTGATAACTCGAATCAACAAGTTACTGGGCAAATGTCCCAAATGGTATTCCAGTATTTACATTGCCAACCAGATTGGAAATGGACTGGCATGCTTGAACAGTGCCATAAACCCGCTGGTTTACCTGTTTAACAGTGATGAACTGCTTATGAAGTGTTTCATGCAGCGTAACCGAGCCCGGCAAACTGAAGGAATACGGGAACATAATTGAGGAAGATGAGAGCATTACCATCTGATGAATGGATTCTTTGTGTCATAACTTTTTTTGTCAGTTTTTCTTGTGGTGAATGCATGTCTGCTTATCCTGACTATGAATCACATTTTAATCACATTTATTTTGTGTACTTGTGTTTTACTGAATTATATGCATTCACTGTTTGACTATGTGCATCTGCCAAATGAATCTTGTGACAGGAAATGTGCTTGTAACGGTTTGGGTCTTCTGAAACAGCAAAGGTGTAGCTCAAGCTTATATCTATACCGGAAGACAGGGACACTTTGTAATTTCGTGGAAAAAATTAAGAAATACTCTGAAGTAAACGTGGAAATAAAATAAAAACAATTCTTGCCTTTAAAACCAACTATGCACTTCCAGTCTACTTCTTTTATTTATAGTTCGAGTGTAGTAACCACAGTTCTTGGCCCCCATTGACTACCACAGTAGAAAAATGTTTAATGGTAGTCAAAGTTGCCCCAGAACTGTTTGCTTTCCTATATTCTTCAAAATATTTTTTTCCCAATGCACTCTTAAAAATAAAGGTGCTTCAAAAGGTTATTTGATGCCATAGAAGAACCTTTTTTGTCTAAATGGTTCCATAAAGAACCTTTAACATCTGAAGAACCTTTCTGTCTCACAAAAGGTTGTAGAGAAAAAAGGTTCTTCAGATTATGAAAAGGTAAGAAAGAGATGGTTCTTTAAAGAACCTATGACTGAACGGTTCTCTGTGGAACCAACAATGGTTCTTCTATGGCATCGCTGTGAAGAACCTTTTAAGCACCAGTAACAGTCTGTGAATCTTGATATCTTTAATAATGACTGAGTAAAACCATGTCAAAGATTAAAATCATTGTCAAATTATTGGTTGAAATCAAACTTTGATGCTTGTTACCATATTGTATAATTACATTTTGAGTCTTTAGACTGGTTTTCACAGGACAACATGTAAGTGTCAAGTGAGCTAGGTTGCAGATTCTCAGTTTCATTTTCAATGACATGCCCTTGTAACACATGTCACACCCTTCTGCAAGCATGGCTGTAAGCTTTCACTCTATAAAGGGTGCAAAAATGTTCTACATGTTCTAGCATTAATACTGGCATACCACAAAAAAAGGAACTTAAAGAGGATGTGCTGTATCTGCAAGTAACACAGAAAAAGCCTGTGGTCAGTGGCACAAAAATATAGTGGAATATTCTTTTTTAATAAAACGTTATAAATAATAAAAATGTATAACGAAAAAATATTATTATATAAAACTTTTGTCAAACATTTTAAACAAGTTTAACAAATATATTTGATTTAATCAAGATATTATGTCAACTGCTCACTCTGTGACAGGCGCAGAACAAAACAAGAAAATGAAAAACAAGTAAATTAACAAGTAAAATTAAGTGGATAAATATCAATTGGTATATCATTTCATCTCTGTTAATCTTTAAGTTATTTAACGTTGCCTGAGAGGTAGTCATAATAAACGTCACTGGCATGAAAGAAAAACATACTAAAACGTACGACAGAGATATTAGCCAAACTTAGCCACCTCGTAAAATATTACGATTAGCTCTTCATTAAACTCTGAAAAACGAAATCACGCCAAAACTAATGTCTGATACCTCTCAGAAACACTTGAATTAAGTGAAATGAATTAACAAGTTCACATATAGGCCTACTTAACCAGTTTTGTTTAATTTTAAAACTCATTTCCATTTGCATATAATTTATAAACATAACATAGGCTATTAGTAAATCATGATTACACTTGCTTATTACTATTCTGTTGTTCTTATTATTCACTCCTAATAACATATATATATAATATATATATATATATATATATAGCCTATGCTAAAATATTAACATAGTGTTAAGTATTTGATATAAACTAAATGATAGGGTGCAGTTTGCTGACAGTGAGACTGAAGGTTAAAAGTCATCAACATTCAGTAACCTTTGCAGTGTTGCTGAGAGCAGTGTGGGTCTGGTCGAGCTAGTGAACCCATGTTCTGACAGACATTAAAGGACAAGGCCAGGCTGCACAGATCATATGTCTATGTGTCATCAGGGAGGGGGGACTGGGGGCAAATACACCAGCTTGTCAGGTTCAGTTACATTAAAATGAGTATCTGAAACACATGTGCACCAACACTGTGTGCATCACACTCTGGGAATAACAATTGCGCTTTTCTGCTTGTCTTCCCGAATGATGGACGCACTACCAAAGGACTTCCGCCGACGAACCCGCTGTGACAGTGCAGGTGAGTACAGATGGAGATGACTGTCTGTCTGTCTGTCTGTCTGTCTGTCTGTCAGGGAAAGATTTAATAGTAGCTGGCAGCAGATGAGGGCTAAGATTTAGAAAGTGCAGTGTGAGTATATAGAATATGACCATGACTGAACCATGACATGTAAATAAATAAATAAAGCTGTTTTTTATTTTGGGTGGTGTAATATAGGCTATGTAAATTCTGTTACATAATGTGGTCACTTGTTTCTTTCTTTCTCTGTGTTACACGTGTAGTTTATGGATGTGGTGTGTGACATCAAGCAAGTTGTCACAGAGGGCAAAAGTGTCATATATCAGTGTTAAAGGGAAACGCAATGCATAGCACTACAAGCTTACTGAGAGACGTAGAATAACTAAAAGCTATAAGAGACAAGAGTCATATAGCGTTTCCATACTAATACAAATAAACATACGTAACATTTAACAAAATAAACCTTGATCGCTCGACAAAGTATGATTCAGGAGCTGCCAAAAGCAAAATAGCAGATCCTAACTTATCTTTTTGTATTTGAGCCCTCACACCAGAGGTTTTAGCATGTCTTGGGTTAAAAGTCTTGCTGTTTTGAACAAATTGAACATGACAGAAAACAGATGGAGAGCCCGGCTAAAGCCACTGCAGAGACGCTATACGTGATGCACGTAAACAGTCACATAGGAGACAATGAGAGTCTGGCAACCACACTGTTTATAGAAGCTTCTTGATGTTTGAAGGCAAATTATTTGTATGATCACCTTATCATGTACTTCTCATTGTCCACCTTTGTCACCATGTTTGTCACCATATTTAAGCCTATTTTAATGGATTTAGGCCAGTTGAAAATGTAGAGGATATCTATCTTTTAGAGGTAATAGCCTCCAACCACTATGCTTGTGTGTGAAATGATGTAATATACCCACATAATATGTACCCACATAAACTCCCACTCAGTAAACCTTAGCCATTTCTACCACTGGCTTCATTCATGAGAAGCTTGCTCAACACTGATCTCTTGTTTCACAAGACCATGGGAAGATATTTTAAAAAGTACAGTATTTCCCAACCAAGTTCATGGAGGACCAGTATGTAGGCTATGCCATTTCAAACCTCTTTTAGACCTAGTTACAACTTGTTTCACACATATTATATATATATATATATATATATATATATAGCAGACAACAGAAAAACTTAAGAAACCATTTCAAATGTTCAGCATTTCTAAATGTATTGTGACCATTTCACTTCAGTGTCTGTTGACAAAATCAAACCTCAGGAGTGGCCTGAAGTTACCCAATGTATTATCAGGTATTCACAGAATGAAACAAAAAATATCATTTTACCTAAACACATGATACTCTAGTCCTTTAGAAAAACTGAAAATAATATTAAGAATATTTTGTTCCCACAGATGTACACTATAAATAATTCTTAACATATTATGTAAAATAACACGTGTATTTGAAGGAGCATTTGTGGCTAGAATATCAGCCACATCTGAAGCTTTTAGGCTATGTGTCTGTCTTCATGCAACCATGACACCCAAATTAACATCCTGTTTATGTTCCGTCCCAGATGTCACTGCACTGCACTAACTACTGTTTTATGTTTTCATTAAGCATGTGTATTATTAAGCATCATGTTTGCTATTCCCTTTGGCAGCTGAGTTGAGCACAAGCATGAGATGAGGCATTAACCGTGCAGTTTTGTTAAGCTTGTTATTTGCAACATCCTGAAAAGCTTGGAAAAACATGTTTGACTGTGAACCACTTTGAATCTCTTATCATGATGGACATTCATTTGCTAACATCAGCATTCTCTTTCATTTGGTATCTCCATATAACAATGCTGTATAGCATTTTTTTATCTGTTTGACTGTGCACAATTGTATTATTATCTAATCTACAGGCTAGTTTGCTCTTTTTGTTTAGTGTTTCTGCACATTCTCGCTGATGCAGTTTTTTTAGGTGTGTGCGCTCACGTGTGCGTGCAAGAGATGTCTTTGAACTAAATTGGCCCAAAACTAGTCACGTATAAACCAACACTAGATACACTGTAAAAAACAGTGTTAAAAAGTATAGTTCAAATGTTTTTTGAACTGAAATAGTTGACAGTGTGTGGATTTATATCTTTCCCATGGCACCAGTTATTAGGGTCCTTACCTAAAAATGCAAGAATAGTTTATTTTATGTCTATATTAAGGTTAATATGTCCAGCTTGTTCATCTTTCAAGATTTGGCAACATTGCCTGCAACCATAGTGAGTTGTGATCAAAGGTAATACCTGTGTTTAGCCTCTATGCGGCGCTGCAGACTGCTCTGTATACTTTCGAATAGATCTCGCGGTGTAGCTGGATCTGCGCATCGCCGCAGGAAGTTGAACACACCTGCTATCATGGCACGACGCCCATTTCACTGGAAAGTTACACTAGTCATATAAAGGTGCGAGTTGTTTGGACAGACAACGGCTTTGAATAAACCTACAGAGACTCGATTTACACATTTTGAATGGTGTTTAGCCCATATATCTTCGTCATGTGAATCGGGCATCAAGCACGTCACTCACGGGACACGCGTGGAAGTAGTCATCGCATTGTTTGACGTGACAAAAATAGTTGTCCAGGTGAGGCAGTTCGGTTTTGCGTGGACAAAGAGAGTCAATTTCAGTAAAATGTACGTGTTTTTATGTCAAGCGTATTTTTATTGAAATAAATGTTTCTTTAAATATGTTTATGTGTATAATATTGGTGTATAAATGTGTATAGGAATTAGTGACGCCATGATTGAGACCAATATAAATTAAAGCAATTGAATAAGAAACTTGTATATTTGAACGTTACTTATTTCATGAATTTTACTGAAGCGTGCACAGGGACATCTTAACATAACCAGTTTTTTGTTTAAAAAGTCATAATCCAAAAATGACAAGTTCTATTTGTGTGCATGACAATCTCCACCACACCAAGGCTGTCTGGTCTCTCTCTCTCTCTCTCTCTCTCTCTCTCTCTCAGAGCCACAACAGGGTTAATGTGAACCCAGCCATGTGCTTTTAGTTTCTAAACACGTTCAACAACACCGAGCTCAACGACAATGTCCTCAGAGCCGGAGCTCACACAGACACCCCTGCTCAAGATCTGGGTGCCGTGGATGAAGACTCCCCAAAGCCAAAGAAGAGGGTGTGAGTGAAGGGACATCTTTGATCACCTGCCATTTTCTTATCTTCTTTCTGTCCTTTGCTTCACCCCTTTGTTTGTTTGTTTTTGCCTCTGCAGTTGTTTGTGTGTGTGTGGAGAGTGCCAATGTCTTGTAGATGATCAACTTGGCTTTGTGAACTTTACTCCTTCTGTATTCTTCATCTGTATTTCACAGTGTTGACCCTGGGAGTTGCACCAAACTTGTATTTGTATTTCTTGGATCATTGTGCCTTCATTTGTGACACTGAAGAACTTGAAAGGAAAATGAAGGAAAAATTGTTGTGAGATGTTCTTTCAGTAATATTCCTGGCTGTCTTTGCCATCTGAATCATTTGTACAGTCATCTAGTTCTTGTATGTTTTTTTGGTTTGGCAACAAGCAAAGATGGCAGTGCTTTTCTCATCTTTCTTTTCTTATTTCTCTTATATAAAGGGGTCTCTCAGATTAAGTGCTCTAATATTTTACACGGACATATTCTTAGTAATGCACATCTGCAACCCTAAAATGATCAACATGTACACAGAATTGATTTTCAAGGCCATCATTTGATCCACAGCTTCACGACCCCAGTTTACAAACTGCCCTACAGTGATTGTGATGGTTGGACTGCCAGCCAGGGGAAAGACCTACATCTCTAAAAAGTTAACCCGGTACCTAAACTGGATCGGCGTCCCAACTCAAGGTGAGCGTATCCACCATGTTAATCATAAACTCATAAGTTCTGAATGTGCAGGAACTGGTTTTGTGTCTGGTGTTATATGTATTAGTACTGTATTTACTACTATAAGTACTTACTGTTTTTTATGTTGTTGTATGTCTAGTCTTTAATGTAGGTCAGTATCGAAGAGAGGCTGTGCAGACCTACAGAAACTATGAATTTTTCTGTCCTGACAACGAAGAGGCCATGAAAATCCGCAGGTAGTTTACAATAACATTATTTTGCATTTAGAAGTTAGTGTTAATAGATTGTGTCCTTTATCACTGTTAAATAGAGAAACATTTCTATACATTTGCATGTACATTGTACAGACATTTATGCATTGTTGTGTATGTGTGTCATGTGTTCAGGGCCTGCGCCTCAAATGCCCTCAAGGATGTTGCTAATTACTTCACTAAGCAGCAAGGACAAGTAGCAGTGAGTCATGAAACATATGCATTATATATATCATATAAATAACAATAAAGCAATACACACATCCAATACAATTTAGTTTATTATTGCATTTTGGTTTAGGGATGTCTATGAGTCATCCTATGATTAGTGGTAAAATCAATGTTTTGATAAATATCCTTTAAAGGTATTTGATGCCACCAACACTACAAGGGAGAGAAGAGGAGTCATCATCAGCTTTGCCAAGGAGAAGGGCTACAAGGCAGGTGCAGAGTTTTGTTAAGTAAACCGAGCTTTAATATGTTAATAAATGTGTGTGTATATTTGTGGCAAGGTACATAAGGACAGGTTTAATGTTTTACATGTACATTTGGTGGTTTATGGACATTATGTAGAGTGCATTTTGTACAGTAGGTGGTGATGTTTTACTAAGGACACCATTTCACTGTTTCAAGGTTGTCAGGTCATAATCTTTGGTGTTTCAAAGAAAAACGCTTATAGCACATTTACCATTTTTTCCCCATTAACCAGGTTTAACAAATGTCTTGTCCAGGTGTTTTTCATTGAATCCATTTGTGATGACCCAGAAATCATTGAGGCAAACATAACGGTAAGACTAGCAACTGTCTATTTATTTTTTATTTAATTTTTTTTGAGAACACAAATTTTTTTTTATTGTTTTGGCACCACATATCAAATGTCCTTTTTATGGATTTCACAGCAAGTAAAGTTGAACAGCCCAGATTATGAAAATTATGACAAAGAGGAAGCACTGGTGGACTTTCTGAAGCGTATTGACTGTTACAAAATGTCCTACGTGTCCCTGGATGAGGAAAAAGACAGGTACACCGCTTCAGCTGTCTTAAATGATCAATTACATACAACATTACAACAAAACCTTTATCTTTCTCTGTTTCCCCTCCTTTACTTTGTCAACTGGGTTTAACAGACATCTTTCCTACATCAAGATCTTCAATGTGGGGATAAGGTACCTTGTGAACCGGGTCCAGGACCACATTCAGAGTCGCATAGTGTATTACCTCATGAACATCCACGTCACTCCTCGATCCATCTATCTGAGCCGTCATGGTGAGAGTGAGCTCAACCTGCTCGGAAGAATTGGTGGAGATACAGACTTGTCTTCACAAGGACAAAAGGTGATTCTGAAAACAAAAAAAGTGATAAAAGTGTATCTCTTTTTTGAGTTGATATGACCTCAATTTTTTCGCTTAGTATGCTAGAGCCTTGTCAGAGTTCATAAGGGGTCAGGCCATCAAAGACCTGAAGGTGTGGACCAGCCACATGAAAAGGACCATACAGACAGCAGAAGCGCTAGGGGTCCCTTATGAGCAGTGGAAGGCCCTTAATGAAATAGATGCTGTAAGCTTTTCATGTATCATGTGTTGATGCTCCATGCAATAAAATGCAGGTTGCCAGAGCTGAAATATTTTTTTTTAACATTTAAGGGTGTATGTGAGGAGATGACCTATGAGGAGATTCAAGAAAATCATCCAGAGGAGTTTGCAATGAGAGACCAAGATAAATACCGCTACCGATATCCAAAGGGTGAAGTGAGTCCACATCAGTGTTTTTTTTAGGCACACATGCTAAGATTACTACATACAAAGACGTGTTGTTCCAACTACCTTGAAAGTCATACTGGTCAGTGTTGCTTATTTGCAAAATTGTGTGTTCTGCAGTCATATGAAGACCTGGTACACCGCCTGGAGCCCGTTATAATGGAGCTTGAGAGACAGGAGAACATTCTGGTCATCTGCCACCAGGCAGTCATGCGTTGTCTTCTCGCCTATTTTCTGGACAAAAGTGCAGGTCTAAAACCTACACTGCCTGTGAAACGCATTTAACTCCTCATTTTATCATCTTTAAAGTGATATGTCTGATTTCCTCACAGATGATCTTCCATATCTGAAGTGTCCTCTGCATACTGTTCTCAAACTCACCCCATTAGCTTATGGTGAGTCTACAGCTACACTACAAAACACTTGTGCAGTTTTTTTCTTGTTAAAAGAATTTCTTTTTGTTTTACAAAAAATAAAAATATAATTTTTTAATTTGAGCATCACAGCATACAGTGCTACAATTTTGTTGTATGTATACAATGACAATAAAGGCTTTCTATTCTATTCTATATGGATTTATATAATGATGTTGTTGAACAGTAAATGCTATAATGTACATCATCTTTATGTCTTGGTAGGATGCAAAGTGGAGTCGTTTTATTTAAACGTCAAAGCAGTGAACACTCACAGAGACAAACCTGCTGTAAGTCAGAAACCTAAAAGAGTGATTTTTCTTTTCTTTTAATTCTGATGTGTAACAATTCAATTACAAACCCATAGGCAGTTATTTTCAGTTAGTATCTTATTTTTGGTAGTAAGTAAAGTTATTTTGTTTTATAATATATTTACTGTCATGTGCTTACTATAAAGCTGCTTTGCAACAATGCAAAATTATAAAAAAGCCTTACAGAAATAAGTTTGAATTGAGTGTCAGATGTTCAAATGATGTTTAAATATACTGTTTGCATATTAGGATGTGAATGTCACAAGAAAGCCAGAAGAAGCACTCCGGACTGTCCCTGAACATCTCTGACCTGAATGGAAGTATTGTGAAAGTAAAGCTATTCAATGCATATAAAGTTTTTTAAAGAAGTAGATTAAGTGTAAACAAATAAGGTGGGAGGAAATCTAAAAAGATTTAAGAATGTTCTAAATTCATCCACATTTCCAAACATTGTGTTTTTTTAGGATTTTAAATAATTAAAAGAAATAAAAAGATTTAATATTCTTCACTTATTTCTGTCCATTAATTAAGTGTAAGTCTATGTGACATAGACTAAAGTCATTTTGTATAAATGTTGTGTAATGTCTTAAATTAAAATGCCTATTGCAATGAAGGAGTATTTTATTAAAGAACACTAATAATATGTATTATATATTTTATATATATTCGAAGGAAACAGAGAGATTTTGATTATTCCGAATTGTATTTATGAGCTCACTCATTCACTAGTACCATGGACAGCAACCAAACAAATAAACACATTTTGGACATACAACGCCAAAATAACACTTATTGCTTAATCTCAAAGCATTTCTCTTTATATCTGATATTGTGCCATGTTAAACAGCCTAAGATTTGTAAATAAACGTTCCCATGCATACACCCAAAATATCTTCGTTTTAGATGAAGGCTCTTCACAGCTCTGATCTTAGACTGCATATTTTCATCTTTGGTGCGCAGACAACAATATAATGACATTGCTGATAAATAACTCTCGTTCTCAGAAATCTTCAGAATTATAGGCATTCAGGGGTTAATATTTTGTGGTCCTTTTGGCCCCCCAAACCGTGGCAAGACTTGACCGTGGAATTCCCAGCATGTACGCGTGAAAAGAGCAAACCTTGAACTTGAGAAACCAACAAAAACCTGCGCTAAAAGTCACTGTGTGGTTACAACCAAGTGTTTTCATCCGTCTCGTTTATTGCATTATTTGGCCTTCCGTGTCAATGCGAGGATCTTTTTGGAAGGGAGGGGGCATTTATAAACAACATTGTGCCTTAAAATGTGGTCAGTGAAAGTCTTTACGCACTCGTTTTAAAGGTAAAACAGTGGATTTGACTTTCGAAGTCCGACACAAACTGAATGTAGTTATTGATGCCAGAACCGGCAAAATGGATTTAAATGTTCATGTAGTTGTTTTGATAGTATTGACCATTGGTTCCTTTGGATGCGCCCGGACAGTCCCTCTCCAGGTATGTCATTTTAGCATCATTTTTATATATCAAGTTATAACTGCGTTGCGGTGTTATAATGTGGTCGGTTTGTGTTGATCTGGAGAATTAAATGTGAAATAGTTTGTGTTGAGAGAGTGATAGTGGTGTGCGCTACAACACTCAAAATGCCCTATCACATAATTATGCGCAGCGCGCATAAATTGACAAAAACGCGCGTGCGCGCGCTTAATACTACTAATAATAAGCTTTCTAAAATAAATAGGTCGTTTTAGTTTTAACGTTGAGTCTTAAGAAGAAATTTCTGAATAGAATCCATATTTTGAAAGTTAAACTGTTTATCCATCCCTTTATATTTACAGTATTTTGTAAGCAGATTTCTTGAGAAATTAGCTTTTACTTTATAATGGGTTCTGGAAGCTTATTGAGAGTATTGTAATAACATGGCGTATTCCTGAATTAACACTTTTCTGTCATGATGTTCTTTAACAATTGTTGAGTTGTGGTGCAAAATGTGAAGAAACAGGCTTTGAAAGTAATTTTATGTAAAGAGAGTACTGTCACAGTTTCTGTATGTTTAGCTATGCGTTTGTATTAACAGTAACCTACAGGAGATGTGGTAATATATTGACACAGCAATAAATTGTGTGTAAAGTTAGTTGCTCTCTGAGTACTCATATTTATTTCCATTTCCACCCGTTTTATGAATGGCTTTGATTCAGTGTATTTTAATGTACGCTCAAGACCCAACCACTGGCATCTTGAACTGAGAGGGTTTGAAAATATTTCTTCATAGCTCTTTGGCCCTCCAAAGCAATTTTTTTATCTGTAATTGAATAGTTAATAAATTTACCAAGTTTGTATGAATACATATTTAGTGGCACTACACTGAAAAAAAACGTTAGTTGGAATTACTCAATTTAAGCATATACATCGGTTTCACATGATTTAAAGTTTTTTTTTAACAAAACCTTTCTTGCAATTAAGAATTTTTTTACTTGATTAAATTGAGTAATTCCAAAGGAACCTTATTTTCAGTGTAATAAATAAAACACTAATTCGTTTTTTCCGTTAAAATGTTTAGTTGGAATTTCTTTCATATAATTTTATGCTTCATGCATCAGGTGCAGTAAGACAGGTCAAGAAATATCAAGAACACTGAAAAACACTGTAGGACTTAATGTAGATGTTGTTTGGTATTTTTCAGAGACTTAGACATCAGGCCTCAACAGCAAAACCAGCAGTAAGTAACCGTTAAAGCTAAATTATTGCTTCATATAAAACTGTAAATGCTACCACTGCTGTTTTACATGCTTTTTTTTCATTCTGAGGTTTCATAAAGCACAAAAACAGAGTTTTACACGTTGAAATCAACTTATCAGTCAATTTTATGATGCTCAATGGACAAACACAAATAGAATATTTGCCATTTTTGACGTCTTAAGAATGGGTTTGTTTCAGTTAAGCACAAAAATGTTTGCATGACCTATAGCAGCAATGAAACTAGAAGACCAAATAATAATTTTACTGTCAGAGGTTTAGGCCCTGGATAAGTCTTTATTCAGAGGTTTGTGGATCCTGCTTTAAATATACAGTAGCCTATCTCTCTTTTTTGTTGTATCTTTAAAATTCAGTTTTGTGCAATGTTCTACTGCAGTGCTGTCAAGAGAAAACTATCTCAGGTAGACTGGTTTTTCTGTTTTCTGTAGCCAAACCACTGTGGTCTGAATCAAGTTCAAGTAAACAGATTTAGATGTACTTTATACCAAGCTGTGACATAAGACCAGGTGTTGATAAATCAATGGTAGAATTCTGTAGAACTCTATCATAAAAGACAATGTCTCTCTAAGTTCTTTTATTTTTTTCCTTGAGCAATAATATTGGAAATATTTACATTTTTTAAGAATAAGTGACTATGAAATTGACTTGAAAAATGTGAAAACTTGCCCCAGTCTTCTCTGTGTATTATGCCACATTGTATACTACAGTAATGTATTATTGCCATGTTGGTGTTTGTTATGTCTCTAGCTAAAGGTGACAGATTACCATGTGCGGTGTTCTGTAGTATCTCGCTATGCTTTAACCACAGTGGAGAGCACAGTGTGGAACCAACTCCACATTACTAAAGAAGCTGCCTTTGAGGTGGATTTGACTCCATCCGCATTTATCTCCAACTTTACCATGTGAGTTCAAAGTTTCACCACATTTCCTGTCCTTTCTGTCATTTTGCGTAACTTCCAAAGAACTAACAAGTTCCAATATGTTTGAAAGACATGCCCTTGACAATTAGTTAAATTACAATCAGATACGTATTATTTGGCTTAAGTTTGTAGTCTTTTCATGAATAAACACAGCGGGGTTGCAATTGTACTAATGATTCATTCTTGTGGAAAGAAATGCTTGTGATCAAAAGGCTAATGCTAAAATCAGATACAGGAACAATGAACAAAAATAACGCACTGAGTTGTCATATCCTATTAGTTCAACATTTTTTGATGTTTATGTTCTTGGGAAATTTCCGTAAGAGACCTGATGAATAAATCAGATATTTTCATAACTTTTCTGTAAACCTCTTTCCCAAAAAACAAATGCCTCAATAACAGCTTGATAAAGCACACGGGGTTGGATTTGGAAGCAGACGTAAGTCGAAAAGTAAAGAACATTCAGGGCAGATGAATAGCAGGCTTTGTCAAGAAAAGTCAGAGACCTAATAGAGAAAATGAGGGGAACTGGCTCTGTTCACTCTGGCTTTCACCCGGCACAGTTTACCAGGGAACGTGGCCAAAGAACACACACTTGTGCATGAACACACGTACATGCATGTAGAATGCACGCATATACTTGTTCACAAACTCGGCCTTTATACACTTGCTCAAAGAAGCACACTCTTTTCCATCGAAACATTTGATCAAAACTGTTTAAATGCTGTGCATTTTGTAATTCTGCATGCTGTGAAAACGTGCCGTAACGTTAGTTAGACTGACTGAGAGCTCTGTGTGTTCGACATGCGCAGCTATCCCAGACATCTCATTGCCACACATACGTGCCGGCGCCTCATTTTCCACTGTGCCTTAAACTGTCCATTTACTCGCTCTTTTACAAACAAGGTCTTTTTCAAGCTTGCTGGTTTATTTTGGTTGGTTCTTGTTGATTTTTATTTAAATATATTTGCTTAAAGGGGCAGATCTTATTTTAGCATTCTCTCTCCCTGACCCTCATATAGAGAAATCCAAACAGAGAGTGTATGCATAGCTCAGTGTTGGTGAACTCAAGTGTTTATGCTCCTGCGTGAGAGATGAGGCCAGAGGAATTGCTGTGAATGCCAGAGTTTCCCAGTAACTGTGTTTGCTGAGGGAAATGACCTTTTCTGCTCACCTCTTCGTCAATGTCGCTACCTGTTGTGTGGGTTTTAATTTGATGTGTCAACCGGTGAGAAAAACATTCTTACCTGAATAAACTGTCAGTCATCACAAAACAAAAAATCTGTCAGCATGAAACTGAATGAAACTTGTGCTTCTGTTATGTTTTCTTTTTCCAATGACCCCCCCAGCACATCAAATGGTAAAGTCTATGTGTCTGAAGTGAAGATGAGAAATGCTGCCAGGAAGATGTATGACGCAGCTAAGAAGCAGGGGAAAACTGCAGCACTTGTTGCCACTAAGTGAGTCCAAATTCTATTTAATGCCCTCTCCAGTGGGACTGGATTTGGTTTCTTTGGCAGTATCACAGTCAGCACACTTCCACTAAAAACTAGAACAGACCGCATTTCATTTACGTTCCAGCAAGAATGATATTTTAGAAATAATCATGTTAAAATCAACAACTCACCCTAGTAATTTCACATGAGACTCCTTCAGAGCTTAAGAAGAAATGTTTGTCTCAGACATCAAGGACTGCAATCTATTTGATCAATAACGCAAACACATCTTAAGAACTTCTGTTGGATTTTGAAGGGAACGTGAGATCGAGAAGTTCCGTGTTGCAGTCAATGTGCCACCCGGTGCTCGTGTGTCCTTCTCGCTGTCTTATGAGGAGCTCCTGTCGCGACGACTCGGACGCTATGAGCTCACTTTGGGTCTGCGACCCGGGCAGACGGTACAGAACCTCTCTTTGGATGTCAGCATAGCGGAGAGGACGGGCATCAGCTTTGTTAGAGCTCTGCCACTGCGGACCAGCCGACTGCTCACTAATAATGTTCAAGGTACCCTTAAAGAAACCATCTCTTTAAAGATCTAACGAAAGTCACTGCTTTAATATGAAATGTATACTTGTTCCTTCAATATACAGTAAATGCAAGTATTGTAACACTGTATGTTGACTCATTAATTTTCTAGGAGATGCAGAACCTCCCCCTTCAACTCAGGTCCAGCAGAATCCCTACTGTGCACGTGTGCGCTACAATCCCAACATGCAGAAACAGAAGAACATCTCTCCCAGAGGTCTCAATGCAGACTTTATCATTCAATATGACGTGGAACTCAAAGACGCCATGGGTGACATCCAGGTCTTCACATTCATTCACCTGACTGGGGCTAACAGAATGGGGTGACGGCCATCTAACATTGAAATGATGTCATAATGCTGTTCTTCTCTCCAGGTGGATGATGGCTACTTTGTTCATTACTTTGCACCTCGAGGTCTTCCAGTGGTTCCTAAAGACGTCATCTTTGTCATTGACATCAGTGGCTCTATGATTGGCACAAAAATCAAACAGGTAGCATCTCAACCATTTTAAAGGGTTAATTCGCCCAAAAATAAAAATTCAGTTATCATTTATTCACCCACATGTTGTTTAAAGCCTGTGCACAACTCAATCTTCTGTGCAAGACGAAAGAAGATATTTTAATAAATGTCTCTGTGGTTTTGTGTTCATACATTGGAAGTCAATGGGCCTTCATTTTTGTGAGTGGATGCAGCAAAATCGCAAAAATGCTCGGAAACAGGACAACAAACTTCACTCGCTGTTGTCCGCTCTTTGGGAATTACACACTCACGTTTGGTATCTATGTAAAGCTTAGAATTTCTGCTTTCAGGTTCATCTATTCTCAACAACATCATTACAGCAAGAAGCCAATAGAAAGCATTAAAACAAACTTGTTTCTTCTTAGCGGTGCCCTGCTACAGCGCCTCTGATTAACAACTTTAAAGGCCATTTTATAAATGTTTAAATTAAATTAAACAAAAAACAATTTGCACCCTCATATTCCAGAGTTTTATTGTGTGTGTGTATATATATATATATATCAATAGAAAGCTTATTTATTCAGCTTTCAGATTATGTAAAAATCTTCATTCCTTAAGACATTTTTTGGGTGAACTGAATGATGTATTACTTTGCTGTATTTGACTGCAGACTAAGGCAGCCATGATGACTATACTGAGTGACCTGCGTGAGGGTGACTACTTCAACCTCATCACATTCTCCGATAAGGTCCACATCTGGAGGAAAGGACGCACCGTCCGGGCCACGCGTCAGAATGTGCGAGAAGCCAAGGAATTCGTGAGAAGCATAATCGCAGACGGCTGTAGGTGGTTCCTCTGTATCTCATGAATTCTAGTAGTCTTTCCAGCTTAGACCACCTAATTGTTTATGCTGACAGGTGTTTTTGTACAAAGCAACTTTACATTTTTGATAATAAAACAGGTTGGGATACCAGCATCCAGCATCTAAAACAAACGTATGCGCATGACCGCAAATTCATTATTTCTTCTCGCACCACATCAGGGACAAACATCAACGCAGCTCTGCTGTCTGCAGCCCGGCTGCTAAATCCAACCTCACCCTCATTTTCACCCACCGATCATGTATCCTCATCTCACCGCGTTCCCATGATCATCTTTCTGACTGATGGAGAAGCTACTATTGGAGAGACGGAACCAGATGTGATTCTGCAAAATGCACATCACGCTTTGAGTTTAGCTTCATTGTTTGGCCTGGCCTTTGGAGACGATGCTGATTTTCCTCTTTTGAGGAGGCTGGCTATGGAAAATCGTGGTATGGCTCGGATGGTAAGTCACAACTGGACCTTTACTAGTACAAAATATACAAGAAAATTGTGACACTATTTAAAAAATAGATGAATACTTTTAATCAGTAGGGTTCTTGAAGGGTTAGTTCACCTAAAAACAAAAATTCTATCATCATTTACATCCTTTTGTCATTTCAAACCTGTCTGACTTTATTTCTTCAGCAGAACACAAAAGAAGATATTTTGAGTCATACAGTTGACAAGAGGGTGAATAAATGATGACCGACGTTACTGTAAGCCACTTCAGATACATGTTTGTAAACGCATAATTGTCATTTTATTAGGTATATGAAGATGAAGACGCAGCGATCCAGTTGAAAGGTTTCTTCGATGAAGTTGCCAGCCCTCTCCTGTCCGATATCCAGCTGTCCTATCTAGATGATCAGGCTTATGATGTCACTCGTAATCTCTTCCCCAACTACTTCCAAGGCTCTGAACTGGTGGTCACAGGACGACTCAAGCCAGGCGTACAAGATCTAAAGGTTACACTGACAGCAAGCGACTCGAAGCAGAAGGTGAAAGTGGAGAATGAGCTCCCGTTGACCCAAGCAGTTGTAAATACTACAGCATCATCTCTGGGATGTGTTCAGGAGCTTGATGGCATTCCCAGCTTTGTGCATCGACTCTGGGCTTATTTCACCATTAAGGAGTTGCTGGTGGCTAAAATGAATACCACCGATTTGCTCATACAGCGTCTTCTTGTGGATAAAGCCACCAATTTGTCCCTAAAGTACAATTTTGTCACACCCGTCACTTCTTTGGTGGTGATAAAACCGGATATCGATGAACCAGAACCAACTAGTTCTGCCGTGATGACTACAACCGGCAAGACTGCAGATGGTACCGTATCAAGTTCGGCAAACGTGACAAATCAGACAACCCCCAAAAAATCTAACTCTTCCTCAACTACCAAACCAAGCAAACCCACTGACTCTAAATCTGTACGACCGCACCCGCCACCCTCAGGGCTTCACACCACTGGACGACCACCCAATACCTCTCTCTCCCATCCGTCATCATTGAAGAAGACCACTACGGTACCCCCTATCACCACCCCTGCCCCACCGTCCAGCAAACCGTCCTCCTCTCCTGCAATTTCAGGTGTTGTCAAAAACACTCTGAAGAGTCCCAAAATCACTTCTTCCTCTCATCTGCTCAAAACCACAACGCAAGCCACCTTAGTTAAAACTGCACCGTCTGTGGTGAAGGGCTCATGGGTAACTGACATTGAGACCTCGACTACCTCAGGACTCAAGACACTTGAGCAAAGCTCACAGACACCGTACTCCACGACAGCATCCACGACAGATGCAGATTCAGATGTTGAGCTGAAAGTGGCCACACTGCTGGCTCCAACTTTTATGCCTTTGCTAGGAATGACAGATGCACCTAGGCTGTGGGAAGCATCTCGTGTTTTGGGTGAGTTTGTTTTGCTTCTCTATCTCACAAGGATATACAGTATACACCTCTTTGGATAATAAGCATCAGCTAAATGAATGAATAAAATTAATATTATATAATGTAATTTTCTTTTGTGTGACAGATGTCTCTTCTGCCATCCATATTCAACAGAAAGGTATGATAGTCTAGTTAATCTAGTATTTCAGTGTATTGGGCTAGAGTATTAGAAGTATGTAGTAAATCTCTCTTCTTACTCTCATACAGATATTGATCTTGTTAAAGGTAGGTCATCTATGGTAGTTTTGCACTGATGTCTGTAAATATGGTCAAATGTGCCTCATTGTGATAATGTTTTGCAGATTACAATGCAGCACAAGACTACGACTATGACTACAACATCCATTATGATTCATGTAAGTTGAAAACTTGAATCTGTGTTCTAACTACACATATTTTTTGCTGCCTTAAATTTTTAAGTACCATCAAGTTGGTTGTACAGATCATTTTGATGTACTATTTAAAATGGTAAATGATTCATCAAAATATGTTAACTTATTTTTATAAGTTACAGCAACTCACCACTTATCTAAATTTAAAATAGTAAGTTAAAATGACTTTTAAAGCAAAGTTGATTGTAAAAAAAAAAGTCTTACATTTTAAAATGCAGTGTATGAACTATTATTTTGTATTATTTCCAGATTCAGATGCTGAGGAAGCTGGTGAGAACAACATTGATTTATTATTATTATTATTATTAACAACAATAATGTATTAATAATATTAATAATTAAAATATTATTACTACTACTACCACCACTACTACTAATAATAACAACAATATGTAATGTATACACAATACATTAATATGATAGTTTTTAAAAGTATTACATTACTATTATTATTATAATTAGCAATAATAATAATAATAATATAACAAATACACAATACATAATACATTATTATAAATATGATTACTATTATTATTAGCAATAATAATATAATTATAATAATACATTATTATTATTATTATTATTAATGCATCATTACATTCTTATAAAAGAATATTATTATTACTAGTATAATAATTATATAATCATTTATTTTATTTATTTATTTATGATATATTATTATTATTATTATTACGTGAACAATCAACAATTTACTTGATCGTTTCAACAGACCTGGACAACTCACTCAGTTTAAGCTCAGTTAGAGTATTTTCCTCATCAGGTATGACATTACATTAAATTGTTTAAAATATTTTTTCTTTCTTTCTTGCTTAACTTTCATGTTAAAAGCAGATGAAACAATTGTAATTGTGATGCCGTTTGAAACATGAACATTGTTAGTCACATCGAAATTTCTGGTTATCAAGTGTTATTATCAATTATCACGTGTCACTTAAAGTGGATGGAGACCCACACTTTGTCGTTCGGCTTCCAAAAATGCACCAGAACTTGTGTTTTACCATCGATGGAAGGGCTGACGATGTTCTACGCCTCCTGGAGGACCCAGACAATGGTATAAATCTATATCTTGCCATCTATAAATGAGGCTGTTGATCTGAACTGTTGTTTTATACCATTTTATGTTCAAGGCATTATTGTGGATGGCCACCTGATGCTGGCTCCTCCTAAGGAGGGGATGGAGAATCGTACTCGTACGTTTTTCGACAGGATTACCATCACTGCTGCCAATAGTGGTTTCATGATCACATTAACAGTGGACTTAGTGGTAGTAGAGATAAAAGGGGAGGGACTTGAGATGCTGCCCACCAATCAGCAAGGATCTGTAGAACGACAGGGCTTGAGAATCACGGTGAACGAACGCCACAGCTGTTGGATTGATCTTGGGATGGATGTGCAGTTCCTCATTCTCTTCCATCGCTACAACCACCCCAAATACTTTCAGATGGAGCACCTGGGCTTCCATATTGCTGATGGCAGAGGGCTATCTCAGCTATGTCAAGGGCTGTTGGGTAGGCAACAATTATATTGAGTCAGGGATGTTGTGGTTTTAATTTGACAACACTACAGTCATATTGTATTTGGCTGAAACTAATATGATCCTAACATTTTCTCCCGTCTAGGCCGGTTTCTACAAAACCATATAGAGGTGATAAGGGTCACGGACCAGGCTGGTTTCCATCATGCCCAGACGAATAAGAATGATTCCCTGGCCATGGGATTGTTAAAGAAAGGAGATGAGCATTTTCCTGTCACCCTACAGGACAAGAACATGAAAGATTCATCCAGAAAACGACACGCGGCTCATTGTTGGGTCGTGCCAAAGGTAGATGTAGAGAGACTTTTGGGCAGTTCCTATCAGAGCTACGTTGTGGATCACCAATAGACAATCTCTCTATTGTAGTTCATGTTTCTGTATTTACAGAATTCTAAGAAGTATATAAAGGACATATACAAATAGTTTTTCCTATTTCCCACAATAGTAGTATTCTCACGGTGATGATTTATGGTTTAAAACATTAACCAAAGACTATTTAGTTTGCCTAAATATGTGTATATATGCATCCATTTGAAATTACAAAAATATCTTTTAATATATTTAAAATAATATAACAGAAGATCATTGTGTAAAAATATATACTGATACTAAACTATTGTAAATTAGTCATTCAAATCAGACGCCCTCCCTTGGTCCTGTTAGGAATGACATTTTTCACATGTGCAAAATCATTTTAATCCAAAGAAAGTTTGTGTTTCATTTGATTTATTTTTGTTGCACAACACTGCTCAAACACGAGATGAAATTCACAACTTAAAGTCGTCGAGTTTGGGTCAGTTTTTTTTAAATGTTTAGTTATCGTTTCAACAATGAAAATGAAAGACGAAACAAAAATAAATACAGTACAAAAGAACTGTCAAACAGTTAATCCAAACATATGAGAGAATATGCTGGAGAGGTGCAAAAGATGATAATATAACTCCAAACATAGCAATGCTAAATGCTATTGAATTCCAGTTATCGCTAATTTTGTGCACTAAGGAAGAAAACTGACGATCTGTTTGTGTATCAATAAGGCCATAAGTGACTTTGGCCCAATAATCGTCAAGAATGTAATGAAATTGTCATTCACTTCTTGTTTTCCATTTCAAATAAGAAGAAATAAAACTATTGTCAAAGGCTTTTTCTTAACAAGGTGAATATGGAAAACAACACATGACGAAAGCGATGCTTGTATATTCTACATTGAAAGCAGTACAGCACATGATCAGCTGGTCCAGCAGACTACTGTCTACTTCTATTTATGGCAGTAGAAAACAGAAATAAGCATGATTAAGACATTGTATACAGCAGATATCAGTGATGATGAACATGACTAGTTTGTGTTGTGGTTTCTAACAGCAGGTGTAAAAGCAGAGACCGTGTCAGTCACTCAAAATGATGCAGTTTGATTGTGTTGTACCGTGAGAAGTTCACAGGGTGAGGCGTAGTGTTAATAACAAATAAATATTAGTCTGTGTTCTCAGGTGTTAAGACCGGGACCAGCCTAGTGTACGAAAGCCAGAATAGCAAAGGATATGATACACATATTCACATTTTCAGAAACTGTAGCCACCACGGGACTGGAAATTCCTTCCACGCTCTTAAATTCGAGACATATTTGCTTTCAAGATCATCCCATTTCAAATCTTCGCACACATTTTCATTACATAACAATTGTCCGTATCTGTCATCATTCAAAACTATGAAGAGAGAGGAATGTAGAGCAAGATGTGCACAAAGACCAAGATGTTAGTTACAAGTTAATGGCTTACAATTCACTTCTATACTGCATATTACACACCTCATTCAATTTAGTTGTCCAAAAATAAATCCACCAATAAAAAGAGGATTAAATAACTTGAGGAGCAGTGAGTGGTTGTTAGATCTACTGAAATGATACACACCTATGAAACATTCAAACTATCAATTCCATTCTGAACATTGTGTCAAATGCGCCTGAACTGCTACACACATCGAAAGCAGATTTATTTGAAGTCGGAATCTGTCTATTTTCATATTACATCCAGGTGTCAACTTGTAGTGTTTAATTATTAGTGTTTAATGAATTTACTTGTATAAGGCTGTTTCTGTATGTGACTAACAGTCTGAGTTTGGGTATGTTTCACTAAAGTTAATGCAAAGTCATTTTTTCTTTCCTTCAAGTCACAGTTTTTCACATGTGTGGGCTTCAGTCAAGGGAAATATTCAGAACAAAAAGACACATTTCACTTCAACAGGATATTTGCGCGAAACGATGCAAACTGCGAATCTAAAATAGCACGTCGCCCACTTTGTAGTGCGGATAGGTGAGTTATGGAATGTGAGCAATAGAGCATTTGTGTCTGTGTGCTGAACTGTGTGAATCTGAACAGAGACACGGGGCGGGGCTTCAAGATAAAGAGCGTTCTGGGAGAGATAAGGACGGTTGAAAAAGATTCACAAAATTGTTGTGTCTTGTGTTCTCCAAACCTGGCCCATGTAAATCAAATTCAGCCTGACCTATCTACCCTTCTGCTCCTAGAGATCAGTGCCTCTCACTGTTCATCCTCCCCAAAGACGTCATTCTGTTTACGCTTCATGTTCTCAAAGTCGAAGTCACTTCCTGTCATGCGCTTGTAGATGTCTTTGATGTCGTTACAGGTCGTCTCGAAGTGGGTGGTGGCATCGTAAGACCGTGATGCAAATACCTGGGAAAGTAACGTCAAAACGGGTTGCTTTGATGTAACTTTTGAATATGAAGAAATGGCTGTGAATGATAGTGAAGCTCACCTGACTTTCTGTACCATCATCTGTGTGTTCGTACATATCACTAATGGCCACAAACCTGCAAAAATGACAAAATTATAATAATATGTTATTCCTTAAAAAAGTATTGTAACGTTTCTTATTCTCATTATGTTGCACATTTTACTACAATAGTAAAGTCATGAACTCAGAAATGGCATAAACAGAAACATATACAATAAAACAAATCTAAATTATCTTATATTTTAACCATCTTATATTTTGCACACTAAATTCTTTTAACCAGCTTCATGAGGTCCTACATGGAATACATACAATTCAAACTTAAGCTTGCCTACAAAATTAATTACAAGCACTAAGCATAAGCCATCATGTGTGTAGTCTTTTGCACAGTTCTATCATTTCTATAAATTGTATTGTAACTTGTGCAATTTAATTTATATGATGTATCTGTTCTAAAAAGCCGGTTGCAAAACATCAGCATTAGATTCTAGCAGGCAATAAAATACTTGTTTACATAAAAAAGCAGGTTTAAAGAAAACTGACTTTTGGTCAATAGGCTCAAGTAGTTCTAGAGCAGGTTCGATTTCAGCTTCAGGATCCGAGGTTTCCACTGTGGTGCTTACAATGGCAATGTATTTCCCCTGAGCTGCCACGTTATGAGCGTAGGAGATCATGCACACGTATATATCTATGGTCAAACAACAAAAATACATTAACTTATAAATACCTTATATAAAACTCCATGCACCTCAGCTCATTTTAAAATATGCATGTAAAAAGTAGACAGTACCCTCTAGTGGTGACTCAGATACACATACACACTTATTTACATCTTTCATTTATTCATTATTTAATTTAATTTTAGGCAACAACAGTGCATTCAAGTTATACATTTTAGCTATGCATTTATGGACATATAAAGTTAAATATAAAATACAGACTCGATTTGTTTATCTTAAAATTATATTAATTACTGCAACATTGCTGGTTCTATTGCGCTATTACAAAAAGTATTAAAAGTTACCAACCTGACTTGCGGTTCACTTGATTTTGAGGGATGATGATCTGGCAGGAGTTGGCATCATTTGTATTTTTTATGGGATGGCTAAGGACGCAGATGACTCGGATCACCTGGCCTACTTTCTGCACACGGTCCGGGATGTAGCTGGGGTCACAGATGAGCTGTTTGCAGCGTGCAATCTACAAAAAACAATGAACCGGTCAAATCAGTAGATCTTATATACAGCATAGGCCTAGAGAAGACAAATGTTAAACAGCGGAGTAATGTCACAATACATTGTCCAGATCTGGAAACTATATCATAAATTTGGTTATAAAATCCATAAATTGTAACTTTGTAATAATTGTATTGTTGTATTAAATATACACAATGCTAGTCTCAATATTCACCTCTCCTTCAGATTTCACGCCCACCACGTGGCCACCCTCCATAACTATCTCATCCACTGGTTTGTTCAACATGTAGGTTCCACCATAAATTGCACTTAACCTGAACGTTTACAAGGAAGAAAATCTTACAATTACACTCAATACAAAATTCATTCAGAATGACTGTGTGGTAGGAACAAACATTGACATTGAATGACTGACCTAGCAAATCCCTGGGGCAGCTCTCCCAATCCGTAGAGCGGGTACAGGTAAGGACTCTTCCCATAGCGCGCAAGAGATTCACTGTAGAGTTTGATTCGATTAATGGTTTCCAGACACGGCTGCTCAAGGTAACTAAAAACAAGAATTAAAAATATTAAAATAAAAAGTGGTTTTGAAATGATAGGCAGAAGACAGAAGCAATGACACGACTCAATAACAAAACTGCTTTCCGGGGGCAGTAATAACTTCACATACACACACAAAGAAGTAAGGTGCAGCAATATGCCAGAGCCGATGAATTGCATTGTGGGTGAATGCAGGTTTTTGCACCATTCTGTATGCAAAAGTGGCACTACAGTTCAGTGAATCCACCCTTTAGGAGGTTATGTAACATTAGTGACACTTACTCATCTGTCCTGTAGAGGGCCAAGGCATGTCCTGTGAAGTCTATAACATCCTGTCCTAAATCAAACTTCTTGTACACGTCTCCCATTGTTGTGAGTTTGGGATCAACACCCTCAAACGTCTTGGGGTCATTCTCATCAAAGTTGGCCACGAAAACTAGGAACTTCCGGAAACGTCTTTTCTCAAACATTCCCATTAGATCTAAACAATACAAACAATACGATCATTTTGTTACTTCTACATATACGTGTCAAAAATATAACAGCTTTACTTACTTGAAGCTAGAGCCTCTGTCTCAGTTGAGGGCACTTTGTAGATTTTTCCTCCTTTATACACAAAACTTCCCTCAACCACTTTGAAGTCGAGATATCTGGTCACTTCAGTGTATAGAAGCATCTTAACTAACTGACCTTAAAGAAGATGACAATGACAAAATGTAATTCTGTATCATTTTTGAGATGCTACAATAACAACTTTCATTGCATGTTCCCTTTAAATATGAAACATTTTTATTAAATATATGTATATATTTATATCTATAAATTTATGTGTAAAATATTTGTAAAAAGGACGACAATTACCATTTGCCATCAAGAATTTAGGGATAAGGTCAACATTCCAGTCTCTTCCCCGGCCCATTGACTCTGGGGGGCTGTCTGAAATCCCAAATCTCTTATAGAGCTAAAGAAAAGCATGTCAGATGTGAGAGCATGCACAAAAATACAACAACTAAATCTCATTTGTGGACAAAATATTTGTAATGATAAAATGTGTGCTTGTGTAGTATAATGAAAATTGCCGTGAAGCACCCTCACCTCCTCCAAGGGTGTGATGGAGGAACTTTCCCCCCCATAATATGGATTCCTGTCCATATGCAAGACTTTCTTCCCGTTCACGGACATGATCCCAGAGAGGATGCATTCCTGTATGTGTAAACATCGTTTATTAAAACATGTCAGTTTATACGGTGTGTATTTCTGTCCGTTCCTATTCATCTGTTAACTTCCGCGTTGAACACTGGGATGCGAGTCACCCCACCCATACCACATTACGAGCCACAGCCCAGTTCGGCTGCACTCTCCTCCATGAAGGAAATAGCTTTCTAAAAGCAACCACTTTCATTCGTTTTAATACATGAGAAACATTATTTCTTTTTACGTTTTTATTCAACGTCAAGTCTCTACGTTTGTTAGAGCCGACGCTGTGAATATAACAATAAGGACCGAAGCAATAAAAAGCACCGACACCCAGCACATCATCCGCTAAACATAACGTTAATATCAACTTTACAATAAACTGAGAGATTTTCCCTATAACGACGCACGAGCGAGCGGGATACCTGATGCCACTCCTTAGTCACTGAACAAGAGAGTCAGTCATTATTTTTTAATAACTGCTTTCATGTCATGTCAACGATGCGCCCCTAAACGCTTCGAAAATTCAAGGGAAGGTGAATTTAGGAAGATTTGTGATAAAACGCGAAGGGAAATCGCGAGAATGCTGTCTCGCCACACACACATACAGTGATGTGGTCCAGAGGATGCGTCAGCAATAGGCCCTTGGGTTCATTTAACGCATCTATTCGTACCGTCGGATCTGAGGACACAAGTTATCTGCATGATCTTTATCTCTTCCAGTAGCCCCGGGTGATGTCTCTGGTTATGCACATAATCATTTAATGTGACTTAAATGCGCTACTCACTGTGAGTCCGGTGCCCAATACGATAACATCATATTCCTCATCCATGTTGTATTACAGTGGATCTCCCGTCTTCAGTCAAATTTCCGTTGGAAAAAAATCTCCAAAAATGTGTTGATGAAGATAAATATTTATGCAGAATATCTAAACCGTTTGTTGTTGTAACGGAATTAAACAGCTTGCGAACAGCTTTCGCTGGTTTAATTTGATAAGTACCACAATTGATCACTGACTGTGGTCCACCCGGCGAGAACAACCAAAGATGGCCCTGACCGCCGTAGCACTAGCTTCAGCGGCGTTGATGCATTCGCGAAACAATATAGTCCACTTCCCGAAACAGAGATGGATAATTAATGTAAGCCGTAGATAAATGTCAGCTACTAACAATTATACGAGACATAAGTACAGTAATTTTTTTTTCAACAAAAAACAGAAGTTAATTTTCACAACCCAGGTAGTCGTTTTCAATACATTTGGGTTCGCTTGGTGGTACTTTCGTTTCCCAACCCAGAGCTAAATGGCACCAGGCGCAGTCACAGCCACGGTACCCTATATTCTTCCGCCAACAACATTCTCTTAAATCCTCTCAATAATATGCGCATTAACGTAATTATTATAAATATGAGGTTTTGTCATTGTACATTTTCTAATTATTTTATAACTATTTTCTATTTTCATTTTTATAAAAGTAAGATATGATGTAATCACCTGGAATGAACCACAGTCATATGACAGAGCGCAATTTAAGCCCATAAAAGTGGGCTTGGCAATATTGCATTGCACTCCAGATGTTTAGAGATAAATGTTAATTCTGTATGGAATTATAGAGTTGCAAAATATTAAAACAGCAATTTTGTTTTGTTTTTACAAAATAGGCATATTTATTGAACCCTTGGTGCAATCGAGTTTATTACGACGAACGAAGCAGACAAGATGATTTTCCGTCTCACCCTACACGAATGAATTAATAGATTTTGAATTCTGGGGTTCTTTATTATAGCGACGCTGGAAAGCTATTGCAACATCACTTTTCTCATTTAAAAACACTCCCTTCTGAAAAGTGAAATTCAACTCAAACGCAGTTCATTCATATTATGTTAACCTAAACACTGCTGTGATGCTCCAGCTCGGATCTTCATGAACTGACTGACATCGATCGAGTCAGCAGAGAATCACATGATCAAAACCACGTGATCACATGTGCTATTCACGTGACTCTTTAAACCCGAATGACGGAAGTTGGCGTTGATACGCGGTGTAGCAGCCTTTCGACAATGGCCTTCGGATCAGTTTTATTATTTATCTTTTCATTTTATAGCTGTTATGCTCAAGTGCCACTGCTCATGTGGACAAGTGACGGGTATGTGACATTTTCAAGGTAGTTTTAATGTCATTTTAATTGTATTGCGTGTATAGCCTTACACTGTCGCTGCGTCTGCTAGAGATTCAACAAGCAGACGATGTGTTGTCCGATGCGTTTAGGAAGCTAAATTGACATTAACACAACACGATCATTGACTATATGTGAGTGTGTGTGTGTGTGTGTGTTTAAATGCTTTGTCATTACAGGTACAGTTTGCCACATCTAACCCAACCCCCAGCCGGTCACGTAGTGTCTGATGGACATCTAGTGTCTTATTTAAAATCTGCCTTGAGTACTGCTCCACATAATGTTGTACTCTTTCTACAGGATAAGGTAAGAACTACTATTCTAAAGGCCTTTACAAAAATTTGACAATGCTGAACCATTTGAGTTAGCCGCAGCTTCCCCCTCTCTGTATTTTCCCCCTTCTAGCTGCTGGATTTGTCAGTATTGTGTGACACTGAGCAACAACTTTACTTCCCCATCTATATTTCCTTGGACAAACCAGTGTTTCATTACCATTGTACAATTGTGATGTGCTAAAATGGTGACTTTTGCATTGAACAATATGTGAAAGGCAGAAATGTTATGAGAGTGCACACTGTGACCCACAGTTGCCAGATATTTGTATATAATTTATTGATTATTCACTATTGATTGTATACCGTAATAGATTATTTAGAATTTTAATGCCTATATGAATGCTGTGGATTTCATATATTAACCATGCAGTCAAAAATGTAAATAATAAAATGTTACTGTTGTTCAGTTGGTTGTTAACATTGTTATAGCAATAGTTATGAGTAGGATCCAGGGAATACATATATTGATAAATGTATAGGGGTCAATGACGTATAGCGACCACTTATCATGTGGTGCAACCAATAATGTTAATAATTGTATTAAATATATTACTTTTTTTGTGGCTGGAATATGAATCTCTGATACAGTATGCTTAAGTGAATGGTATTTTTAAAACATTTATATCAGTTGTATGTGAAGATAAGTTTGTTACTTTTGTTAATTTAAGAAGACAAAATTAAGGAACAAAAACAAGATTGTCATAGGTTGAATACTGTACTGTAATTGTAAATAAATGTATGCCGTCTAACAATTAAACTTTATTGATTAAACAGCTAAGCATAGATGACTTCACTATTTACGGTGGTGTGTTCGGAAACAAGCAAGATAGTGCCCTTTATAACATAGAGGTGAGTCTGGACTTGGTGAGTTTTGATATTTTCAAGAGCTCTTTCTTTCATTAAACTACATGTCGAAGTTAACACGAATCATCTTTTCTCTTAAATAGGCAGCACTTCAGGCATCGTCCAATCCCCTGGTGTTGCCTTCTCTTGTCTGGTCAACATCAGATTCAGTGTTGGAACTCTTCCAGCAGGAGCTGGGCATCCCAGCAGTCAACATCAACCCGGGCTCTCTGGAGGAATTTCAGCTAAATGCTTCCCAGCCTTCCCTGCTGGCTGTCCACCTCCCCTACACTACTGGGTAAAACACACTATAAAGCTGTTACAGGTCTAAATGCTTTTGCAAGGTATCATCCTATTAGTATTCAAAAAATGTTTTTGTTTTGCTTTGTGTCAGTGTTGAGGTAAAGGAAATGCTCCTTAAAAATGGTGAGTTTGTTGCATTTCTTGGTCAGGTTTGGTTATTATTGTAATGCAATGATCATTACTAATGTAGAATGTCTGTCCTTTGTAGATAAAATCATCGGAGAAGTTCTTGGCAAGTTTAAATCTCACAGTGTGCCGTACACAGCCTTATACACCGGCCTGAAGCCCTCCACTGTATGTACTTCACAGCTTCTGTTCTCACACACTGTTTCTTTACAATTCACAAAGCAGTTTATAGTTTCAATTCAAACTGAATAAACGTCCTGCTTAGACCTTTGTGCTCTTCTTCCGTAGATCATTCAGGATCCAGTAATGGCAGGAAGTTCCATTGGACGATCATTACTTCAGGCACCACCACAAGGATCTGTGAAACCTCCGGTTATATTTAACAACACACAGGGACAGCCGTGTATTCTGCTGTGGGCTGAAAACCTCAATGTTAGTTATATGGGCAAGTGGGTTGATCTGGGCACAGCAGCCTTTAGTGGTTCCGCCACTTTGACTGGTTCAACTTGCAACCAAACTGTCTCAAGGTCAGAAAAGAGCAAATAAAAGTCTTTATTTATTCGTCAAATGTATGACTTACTTTCATGGAATAGAATAATAAGAAAGTACATTTCTATTTTATTGAATGCATTATTGCATTTGTTTTTCAGACTCATCCTAAATTACCAAAATGTTTTCAATTTCTCAACCCTCCGGCTTATGTGAGTATTCAACACTTAATCTATACACTTCGAGTGATAAACATACAATTGCATCCACTGAATGTGTTAACACACTGAAATTTTAACTTGATCTTTCATTCTTCCCCGAACCTCCAGCTTCTCCATGCGCAACAGCCTCTTTCCGGTGTCTGCTCGTAACTGGAGCGTCATGGAGCAGGTGGTGATAGAGTATAATGGGCTGAAAGCAATCTTTAATGGTAGTGGAGGTATCTATTCCCCTGCAGAGTATTCTTTTCATTGCCAGAGCATGAGCAGCACACAGAGCCCCCTGCTGGTGCCTACTGAAAGTGCTGCCAGTGGAGCCTGTCCTTCACAGATTTTCAGGTACTGCTTTGTAATAGGCTAGAAAAGGGAATCGCAACTGTAAATACTTCTTCTGTCTTATGGTTAACTTCTTTTCCCTTTCTTATATTATACACATCAGTAGAGCAAATAACAGAAGGACTGTCCTATGTCATTTGTTTTCAACAGATCCAAGGCTTCAATGTTACGGGTGGGAATTTCTCATATGCCAGTGATTGTGCGGGCTTCTTCACTCCGGGGATTTGGATGGGCCTCCTTACCTCTCTTCTCATGGTCCTGATCCTCACCTATGGCCTGCACATGATCATGCAGCTTCACACCATGGACCGCTTTGATGATCCAAAAGGACCAGCTATCTCAGTTCCCCTAAATGAGTGATTTGAGTCCGGAAAAACAGCCAATTTACTTAATTTGTATATATGGTTATTCCAGCCCTTAACGTTAGGAATTTGTGGATCTAGCATAGTTGAATGTTTTAGAAGTATGTGCATTCTGTGGTAAATAAATAATTTTGTGTTATTTTGTTTGCTTGTGTAAAGCGGTAAGAGAATATTTTTCCTGTGCATGTTCCAGTTTCAAAGTGTTTCAAATACATTCATTTTAATATATGTGCAGTGTACACGTGGCTCTGTAAAGCTAACGTTACGTGAAATGACATTTTTGACTTCCAGTAATTTTTCATACTATTATTTATCTGTCTTTTAAATCGCATGGTTTCCTTCTCACACTGTGTTTGAATTGTGTGTTTGTGTATTTTTTAAATGTGAGATTTGCCATTATTTAAATACAAAATGTATTAGACAGATGGTTGGAGTCAATGTGTGAGCTCTTTCTGATGGCTTAAAAAGTTGAAAATGAAAAACAATCTTGGAAATCATCAGGCATTATAATCTAAAAATATTAGTGTTGTTTATTGATTTCTTATAACTGTGTTGCTTTCAATGTGAAGAGAGGTTTGTGTCAAGTATAGAAATACACATTTTTGTAGGCATACAGGACTCAATCTGTTCAGTACACCATAATTCCAAAACAAAGGTGCATTTTTCATCTTTTCACAGATAAATTAAAGATTGATGTGTGATTTGCCTAAACAGTTGTTCTGGAGTAAAATGCTGGATAACCTCAGGTGAAATATTACAGAATTACAGTGAGCAATTGCATTATAAACAACGATATGCTTTCTAAAACATTGGGAGTCTATAAAAAAAAAGATTCGATTAAAAATACAATGAAAAGTGTATCTTTATTTTGTCTATAACAATCAATTTGTGGATTTACATCTGTTTGAATTGGAATGTGAAGCCTTGTGTAGCAGGGTTTTCTAGTTGCACAATGATGATGAAAAGAAAGAACAATTATTTTGCTAATATAAAGGAACAGCATAAGTTGTTCCCCAAGCGCGATTCAAACCAAGTGTATCATATGCCTCTGCTGCCTTTGAGTTCAGTTCATGTGTCATTTAGCAGCATAGCAACATAACTGCAAGATGTAGTGGATGATCACAATACCAATGTGTGTCAGAGTAATGTATGTTAAAGTGGTTAAAAAAAAAAATACAAGTAGAAAATGCAATGTGCAAGATTTTAAAAACCTTTAACACTCAGAACAATGAAGGAAAGGTAAACCTTGATCAACCTATGCCAGAAATAGTTGATGTAAAATATTAACAGAAGCATTACAAGCACATTATGACTTATAATTGGCTAAACCAAACTTTTGTTTTGATCAAGGATCATTGAAAATATTTAATGCACAGGTAATGAACATGCCTGAGCGATGATGTTGATTTATTTATTTTTATGAATATGAATCATTTCAGTGTTTTAACAGATGTAATTAAGAATTTACAGACCTAACAATAGCTTTTATTTTCAACAGTAGTTACACACACGGTTCATTTTAAAGATGCAGTTTTTTCATTAGCCAGTTATTATTTTTTACAATGCCTTTGAAATCCAAAAGGGCCAGTCATAAAACTGCACAGGAAAAAATGACTCGGTATGTTCATTTAATAACTTTAAATAACAGAAACAAACAAACAGACATTGAACAGAAGAAATAATCCCCACTCTTGAACGGATCCAAGCACAGCTAAAAGCATTGTGGCCTTTTTATAGTATGTAGTATCTGGTAATATTTAGTGCCAAAAAGACAGCAACTTGCATTCTATTCTACTAAAAAGGCACTTTAAATACTTTAATAGGATTAATCAAATTTTGCACAGCAAATCACATTCTGCATGAATACATGCATTCACTTTCATTATTTTCTTCAAATAAAACTCCTGTTTACAGTAAATTTGGTTGTGTTTATATGATCTGAGGTTGACAAAATTGAACGATTGAAATTTCAATTTCTTGTGACCAACTAAGTGGTATTTGTTGAAGCATGATCACGTGTACTTGGTTTTCAGGAAAAAGGTGATCACAAAATCATTGTTGAGTTTTACAAGAGATCAGATTAGTAAGTTTCATAACACTTTATAAAAGTAAATTTACCCAGACCTGTGTGGAGACCTTTTCCAGGGTGTAGAGAGAGAATGCAGAACACTAAATTTGCAAAGTGAAGTGAAAACAAGCTAGGATTCTCCACACAACGGTGTCTGACCATTCTAGTTAAGATTGTGTTGAAAGGGATTCTGAAACATGCTTGTGTGAATGTAAAACATTGTGAGGAATCTTCACTTAGTTGCAAAGATTTTCTCCTCAAGGACATCATGAAGGATTGTTAGCAAATCTGTAAAAGAATACAATACGGTGAGTGGTTTCAAAAACAGGCGATAAAGCAGAATGAGAAATCATGCAAGTTTAATATGTTGTGGAACACTGCCACATGCATAACAACTCTGTGTTTCCAGTAGTTCCAGTAATACCAGATTAAAAAGTAGATGACAAAAGTTTAGTCAGACGCTATTATCCAAAGCGACTTAAAAGTAGGAGAGCATAAAACATTTTGTCAACATGCTAAACCTCGAGTATGTTCATAAGTATTAAGTCACATTGAGATGCATCAGGGCTGTAGATGGACAAATTCAGTGAAGGCATACATCTATAAAACAAGCTGTTTTTGCTTCTGTGTTTTTAAGATGTCTATGCAAAAACTCTTAACATGTGAAACACATACGTCAGCATATGAGTAAAAAAAAAAAGGGCAGTGTCACCATAAACACGTGTTAAGTCTAATGATAAACTTCTTCGATTTAGGAAAAAAGTTACATAGTTGCCCATTTTCTTACCATGCAAGTGAGGGTGTTATAAGTCTTCATTTCTAGTCGCCACCTTTTGAGAATACTCATGCTTTGAGCTGCAAGCCAAAAGTCTGGTGGTCAAAATGTGCAAAATAGCCAGGTAAGCTAAACCTCAACCCACCATCCACTCACAAAACCTTAGCCCCATAGTCAAACACAGAAAAGCCTTCACCACCAAAACAAAGCAGCCCGCAGCTTTCAATACAGCCTATCAACATATAGGATTGCAAAAAATCATTTCCAAAAGACATTCTCATGGGAACTTTAGGATTATCAAAATCCTGATTTTAGCAAGAGAGAATTTTTGTTTGTGTTTTGGTCTTGTCCTCTCCTGAAGTTTGATCCCTTTTCCACTTAATTAAATAATGACCAACTTTAAAATGCTTAAATGTCTCTTTTTGTGTTAAGCTTCAATCCTAAATTGTTATGGACAGTAACTGTGTCTTTGAAAAAAATAGATACAACTCACACTGAATTGTATCTCTGTATCCATTTCAGTCCCTGTCAATATACAAAAGGAATCTACATTTCCCATGGAAAAGTTCTGGAAATTTTACTTAAACCTTTTATCATTTGCAACCCTTAATGTCAACAGTTTATTACTATTATCATGTATTATTTTTATTTTACCATTGCTCAACACAGTGTACTAACCAGATGCTACAGGACTTTAGTGACAAGCAATTTAAGTTGCTTTGAAAGTGCTGAGAGAAAATCACAGCCAATCAGGACAACGTGTGGACTACTTCTCAAAGTCTGCATACTATCTTATACACTTGCTGCCGTGTCTGAACATGACAGATACTAATTAACATGGAGGAGATGGCTTTATGCTTGTCACTGAAACATCATGTCTGGTTAAGACACAGTGTAAGTGGTTAAAAAAAAGTGTCAAGTGTCAAAACTGAGTGTTAAATAACAACAAATCCAACAAGCATGTGTGCAGGAGACTAATTAAACTTACTTTTTCTTTTTGATGACAAATGCCACAACACCAGATCCAACTCCACACAAAGCCACACAAAACAACACAACTATTAAACAGAAGAAAAAATACCTCTTTAATACAGCAAATAAAACCGGAATCATTAATAGATAAAAATACAAGATAACATGTATGACTTTACTCTTATACAGTGAGGCAAAAAAGTATTTGATCCCCTGCTGAGTTTGTATGTTTGCCCACTGACAATCAAATGATCAGTCTATAATTCTAATGGTATGTTTATTTCTACAACGAGAGACAGAAAAGCAACCAAAAAAAGTTATGAACTAATTTGCATTTTAATGAGTGAAATAAGTATTTGACCCCTTTGCAAAACATGACTTAGTACTTCGTGGCAAATCCCTTGTTGGCAATCACAAAGGTTAGACGTTTCTTGTAGTTTGCCACCAGGTTTGCACACATCTCAGGAGGGATTTTGTCCCACTTCTCTTGGCAGATCCCCTCCAAGTTATTGAGGTTTTGAGGCTGACGTTTGGCAACTCAAACTTTCAGCTCCCTCCACAGCTTTTTTATGGGATTACGGTGTGGAGACTGGCTAGGCCACTCCAAGACCTTAATGTGCTTCTTCTTGAGTCTCTCCTTTGTTGCCTTGGCCATGTGTTTTGGGTCATTGTCATGCTGGAAAACACATCCACGATCCATTTTTAATGCTCTGGCTGTGGGAAGGAGGTTCTCACCCAAGATCTGATGGTACATGGCCCCGTCCATCGTCCCTTTGATGCAGTGCAGTTGTCCTGTCTCTTTAGCAGAATGACCACAACACTTTCACCCAGTCCTCCTCTGAATCTTTCAATTTTACAACGGCAAACTTCAGACGGGCCTGTACATGTGCTTTCTTGAGCAGAGGAACCTTGTGGGCACTGTAGGATTTCAGTCCTTGACAGCGTAGTGTGTTAGCGATTGTTTTCTTGATGACTGTAGTCCCAGCTGCCTTGAGATCATTGACAAGATCCTCCCATGTGTTTCTGGGCTGATTCCTCACCGTTCTCATGATCATTGAAACTCCACGAGGTGAGATCTTGCATGGAGCCCCAGACTGAGGGAGACTGACAGTTGTTTTGTGTTTCTTCCATTTGTGAATAATTGCACCAACTGTTGTCACCTTCTCACCAAGCTGCTTGGCGATAGTCTTGTAGCCCATTCCAGCCTTGTGTAGGTCTACAATCTTTCCCTGACATCCTTGGACAGCTCTTTGGTCTTGGCCATGGTGGAGTGTTTGGAATCTGATTGATTGATTGCTTCTGTGGACAGGTGTCTTTTATACAGGTAACAAGCTGAGATTAGCACCACTCCATTTAAGAGACTGCTTCTAATCTCAGCTTTTTACCTGTATAAGAGACATCTGATAGCCAGAAAGCCTGATGATCGATAGGGGATCAAATACTTATTTCACTCATTAAAATGCAAGTCAGTTCATAACTTTTTTTGTTGCTATTCTGTCTCTCACTGTTCAAATAAACATACCATTAGAATTATAGACTGATCATTTGATTGTCAGTGGGCAAACATACAAAATCAGCAGGGGATCAAATACTTTTTTGCCTCACTGTATATTCCACAAAATGAAGACAAGCATTGTTACATGAAACTAATGAACTGAATGTGATACTTACTCCCTGCTATTGCACCAGGCGATAGTCCAGCTAAAAACAGTAAAGGAAAAATGACAAGCACATCAATTGAGTACATCTTCTATCAATAAATATACAGACATGCAGACAATATCTTACCATGCTATAATCCTAAAAATAAAACGTCCCGCTTACACACATTTCATACAGAACACAAACTACAGGTCATCGAATCAGCTCCTCAATGAATAGTACAAAAAATTACAAAATTTAACTTGAAAAAATTATTTATATAATTTCATCTGTTAACTTCCATGGCAATTCTGTTATTTCATGAATGAAAATGAACTGGACTCATTATTCTAACAATGCAAGTTTAAACTATATAACAGAGCAATGAGACTTACTTGAAGGAGGGGAGGTAGAACCAGCATCTGAAAAAAAATAATTAAAACTTACAATGTTATCTTCCAATTTCAATGACAGAAAGTAGTTTTTCTCACATAAATAGAAATGAATGGCATAGATCAGTTTAAGTAAAGTGAAGTGAAAGAGACCCATTTGTCAGATATGGTAACCCATACCCGAATCCTCTGAGTAGTGAACACACACACTGCAAGTCGTGAACACACATACACCCAGAGCAGTGGGCAGGTATCACTGCAGTGCCCGGGAGCAGGGCCTGACGGTACTGAAAATCGAACCGGCAACCTTTTGGTTACGAGTCCGACTCTCTAACCACTAGGCCACAACTACCCCACAACATTGATATCAAGTAAGAGAGCGCAAAGAATCTTTTTATCAATGTGTTAATCTCGGTTGAAGTGCTGCTTGTCCAAGACTAAAATAAATGTTAAAACCTTTGCATACACAAAACACATATGGAACAGTACAGATGCGTGACTGTAATACCAAAAAACAACACAAAGTTTGGATAGGCCGAAATGCAATTTAGACATGGCAAATATTCCCAGATGCAATAGTGTGATTGTCAATCCAAACTGTCAATTCAACAGAAAACACTAAAATATGTCCAAATATTGTATACTGCACCCTAAGCCACAAGTATCACATGAGCAGAACATTGAGTATTAAACAGGAAAATGTGATCGGTAAAAGATTAGCTAGCAGATTATTTCAAGCTTTACACAACTTACCCCAAACATGGTATCTAACCTAACAGCTTCTTCTGGTGCAAACAAGCCGTTTTTTGAACATAAAAATACACATTAACTACAAAACCCCACAAACGTTAAGAACAAACCGGAAGCACATGTAAGGGCAGTAGTTACCTTTGCATGTGAGCTGCAGATTTGTCCATTTGGTGTCCACACAGGAAACTAACCTAGAAGCTTTCAAATCAACTGGTTCATAACCAGATTTACATTCAAATTCTAGATAAGATCCTTCAGGGAATTTATTCATCAAGTCTAATTGTTTAGCTACGACAGGCCCTTCAAATGCAGGTGGTCCACAATACCCTATATTGTGGAGATAAACACAAACAATATAATCTAAATATGGAGGCTGAATAAAGCATCCTTAAAGGGATATTTCACCCAAAATCGAATATTTGGTCAACATTTGTTCACCCTGTCATTTCAAACCTGTAGAATGTTGTTATCAGAAAAGCATTGGTCCCCATTGACTTGCATTGGATTTCTGTCCATACAATAGAAGTCAATGGGGACCAATGTTTTTTGGTTACCAAAATTCTGCGTTTATGTTCTGCAGAAGTATGGGTTTAAAATGACTAGAGGAGTAAATGATACAATTTGTGGGTTAACCATCCCTTTAACACACAAAAGACTTTTGGATTATGAGGAATCATGTGGATAAAAATCCACCAGTAATTTCTAGCCCACTATATCATCAGTTTACCAAAGACTCTTGCCATTTCATAATATGGGAGGGCGGACCAGGCAACATTAACGTGTGAATGTTTAATATTATAATATTAACATTTACGAGTACAGATCAATATATGTCAATACAGGGAGTTTTAAATAAAGGTTTGAGAAAAAAACAGGGACACTTCAACAAATTTAAAATTAGTATTTAGTAATACTTAATATTCCAAATGTTTAAATCCCACTGTATAAAGTATCTTTAATTATCAGAGCTAAGACATTCCAAACACATGAATTTCTTTTTTACTTTTGTGTTTCACATAATAATTTTACCGTAACACCCTGACTGCTCTTTTCAACTTCTGTGTTCCAAAGACAAAAATTGTAAAAGGTTTGGAGCAATACCAAGCACATGTAAGGGCAGTGATTACCTTTGCATGTGAGCTGCAGATTTGTCCAGTGGGTGTCCACACAGGTAACTACATTAGAAGCCTTTGAATCAACTGCTTCATAACCAGATTTACATTCCAACATTACGTTGGATCCATCAAAGAATTTACTCATTGAATCAAATGGCTTGGATATGGCGACATTCCCTCCAAACACAGGCCGTCCACAATACTGTTCTTTATGGAGGTAAACACAAAATTCAAATTCAGTACAGAGTTATTACTACTATTATTACTACTACTCGGTTCATTTTTCAATTTGTGGTAACTCTGTGATGACCGGCTTAATCAAAATATTAAGACTTGCTCTATTAGTAGCATTACATTGCTCTCAATGTTCAGGTAAATTGTTCTTTTACTGACAATATCTTGCATACAGCAACACTAGGAGAAAATTAAGATAAATGGCATAATAATCAAGAATCATATTAGTAGGTGGGAAAAATAAAATTGCAAAGAGGTGTAGTATTGTAGTAACAAAATTAGTGTTCCTTATTAGTTAAGACTATAAAAAACAACACTGAGATGAAGTAAGAGAGAGCGGTACAATTTGCATATTTATAAGTTTATGATAATGCGCTTGGCAACACAAATAAAGCTATTTTATAGAATGTTGGTAACAGAAAAGCATCGGTCCCCATTAACTTGCATTGGTTTTGTGTCCAAACAATATAAGTCAATAGGGAACAACAGTTTTTGGTTACCAGCATTCTTCAAAATATCTTCTTTTGTGTTCAGCAGAAGAAAGAATGTTTTGGGTGACCTACCCCTTTAAGATGTTATAGTATCGCATTTTTTGCACATATATGACATATAACATATAACCATGTTTCATCTGCTCAAAAATAAACACACACGTTTAACTGCTTGTCTACAAAACAATGCACCAGCCTGTTATCAGACAGATCCTACAGTAAAAACACACCATTGAAGTATCAATTATAAAACACAAAGCCAGCATACTCCTGAATACTTCAAGTAACAATATGAATTTGTTGCCAACGTTCGGTGAAGAAACACAACAGAGGAAAATCAATCCAAACTCCAAAAGACAACAACGACATAAATTCAAATAGTACATGTTGCACCCAGTAGCGAACCACGACTCTCAAACCTTGATCCTAATACCCCTTGCCCCGTCTGGAAAAAGTAATACCAGCCCATAGCTAACCATGTGCTCTTCCATAACACTAATGTTACCTTTGACAATTTCAACTCTAAAACAATGAAGAGGCTAGTGCAGACTTAGAAAAGCAACAAGCAAAGTAGCAAACTGTACAGAAAAAGTGAATCATCACCAATTGACCAAAATAAAACCCAGCTAATTCTTTCATTGTTTACTTAGCCTCATGTCATTCCAAAGCCGTATTACTTTCCTTTTTCAAAGATATTTGTTGGTAACCAAACAACACTGACTTTCACTATGGACATAAAGCCACTTCTCTAAACATCTTCTTTTGTGTTCCACAGAAAAGTCATATACATGAGGGTGAATACTAGGGCTGGGCAATTCGATATCGATTCTTAAGTCGTGAATTGTCTTTCAGCAAGCACTGAACAAACAGTAGAAGATCATCAATGTGAATGTTATTGCTACTACTATCCACTAGATGTCACTTTTGTATTGACAACGGTTGGATGTTAAAACAAGGGAGTGTATTGTTCATTCATTGCTTAATTAACATAGCTGACGGGGGTGTGTTATTAAATTCAACATCACCTTCACATAAAAAAGGCATCGATTCATATTCTTTGCTTACAGCCTTTTGTTTACAGCTAATTTTGTTAGACTTTGTTTGTTATATCTTATATGTAAAATAACCTGGCACTGTTTGATCAAGGTATACAAATGTTCTGTTTCAATATAACCAAGTGGCCTCCAGAATGTTCTAAGGGGTCCCCAGAAATATTCATTGAATGGAATCGAGAATCGAATAGAGCGCTTGTGAATCGGAGTCGAATCAGAAGATTAGAATCGATACCGAGCCCTAGTGAATACATTTTTGGTGAACCATTCCTTTAAGCTGATATATCATGACAATGTTCACAGAAAAACATTTGCAACAGACACGTCAGCGGACAGAGAACAACGATCCACAGCCAAACAAGCAATGCTCATAAAAAATTAAAGATCAAATGTATGTAACAAACCAAAACATTCAAAATGAGTGCAGAGTTGGTAAATTACAGATTGACCAGTAAAATGTCTCAAAGCTTAACATAAACACCAGGAAAACAATGGCAGCAGTGGCAAGAATAAAATCAGCTGGCGCAGCGGCCTATTAGATCCTAAACAACTTACCTTTCGATGATCAAATTATATGAAAATGTCCATCACAATGTCCAAGATGATGGACATTTTGGATGAAGCTAGCAAGTTTATAATTTTTTTCTATACTATTCCCCATAGTGGACAGAACTTGCCATAAAATTATATAATAAATCACACACATTTAAAGGGACAATATGATTGGTCAACTCATCAAATATTGATTGGCATACTTCAATTTCATAGCTGGACCACCAATCACAAAGTTGAAAGCGTTAGCCAGGAAACAGGCTAATAGAAACAGAATAGGCAGCATTTATTTTCTCAAAAACTTTTGTTTGCATGTTAATTGTCAAATGATCACTTTTTAAAATTCACACATTTAATATTATTTTCCCCTTAGGTTAGGCCCTCTGGTTACAACCGGCCTAAGCCATATATAACACATTGGGCAAATGAAGCATTAAAATAATGCTTAAAATGGAATAAAATGTTGCTGTCTGGTACAATATAGCCCAGTTGTGTGATGTGCAAAAAACACTGGTCTTGAATTACTGCATTCGCACCGGCATTACAAACTCTGAATAAAAGTAAGCCAACAGCTGTGTCAAACGCGACATTCTTAAACTAGAGGATTCAAAACAGGTACTTCTGCTAGTAGATTTACGCACTGTCACAGCACCCCTCTGGCACGAAAACAACTCCTGTATGTCAAAATATCAATGACAGATTGATATCTTAAAGCTAGTTTGTTACATATTTGCAGTAAAATATCCAAAAACCACTAGGCCAGTGTTATATATTTTGTTCAGCTGTGTACTTAGAATACCGCAAATGTTCCCAAATTGGCATTCTAAACAGTGACACAGGGCCGTGCAGTCACCTGTCAATGGCGTCATATCCGCGTTACCCTTTATTACCGCCTTAACTGACGTAGAAACCGCATGACAACAATTTCTTGTTCCCGTCTGATTAATGGCCATCAGTGGTGGAGTTGAAGACAACAGATCCCATCATTCCACGCTCCTTCACAGCGTCATCAAGCTACACTGTTATGATCGTGCACCCTCTAGCAGTGGACTTTACAACTACGCCTTTAATAGCAGGTGTAAACTGTCTGTGTTTTTAGCTCTCTCTTACCAGATCTTAATGTTGCTAAGCCTGAAAATTGTACTAAATATTATTCTAAATGGTTTATCCAAACATGAACGTTTCATAATTTATTCGTCTATAAAAAACATGATTTTCCACAAAAAAGAAACAGAGCATTGATTCAACAAGAAAGGGCATGTAACCTTTGTTACCTTTGCATGTGAGTTCCAGAGAAGTCCACAGCTTGCCTTCACATTTAACTATATTAGAAGCATTCGAATTAACTGGTTTATATCCAGATTTACATTCAAATGTTACACTGATTCCATCATTGAATTTCTCAAGAGAACTTGATGCGTTAGATATGGTGACATGCCCTTCAAACACAGGCGGTTGACAGTACCCTACATTGTGGAAATAAACACAAACATACATACAATGGTCTGATACAAGGCTTAAGAAACACTTTTCTTGTTTAGATAAACCATTATTTTACTGCCAAAAAGCAACATTAGGAAGAAAAGGAGTGTGTGTGTGGTTATGCAAATTTTAGTCTTACCAATGCACCGCGGTGGTTCAGGACTCCATCCGTTTGCTGTACACAGAATATAATTGTTTCCTACTAAGACATAGCCATCTATACACTTGTACTCTAAAAAGTTATTCAGACTGTAGGGGGGGGTTTTTCCACCAATTCGATACCCATTTGTGACTTCGGGCTCTGGACATGATACGACTAGACAAAAATCAAACAAAAAAGTTACAATACATAAAAGCTGTAATTCATACTCACATTCATCAAGAAATTACATTATTATGGCATATATCTCAAACTGAAAAACAAGTCGTTTCAATTTGGTGTGCTTTGTCCAACTGCTTGTAAGCATTCAACCATCACTTACCAAGACATTTCGGTGGCTCAGGCTGGAAATTTCCATTTTCAGAACACAGCAGTGTTGCAGTTCCAACAAGGATTAACCCAGAGTTACATCTGTAGGACACACCATCTCCAAATACATATTGTGTATCGGGATCAGACTCATATTCAAAGTGCCCATTTTCAATAGCAGGAGGTGACAGGCATTTCACGGCTAAAGAGAAAGAAAAAGAACAATGTGGAAATAGATAGAATAGACAGTTTTAAGCTTGTCATTATTACATAACATTCAAATGTCTGAAATAGCAAACCTTCACACTCGGGAGCTCTGCCATCCCAGCCATCAGCTCGACACGTTCTTTGATTTGTCCCAAAGCTCATACTTGTATATCTGAAAAAAATACTCTCTGATAATCAAATACTTAAAATAAACAGCACACAATCTAAATGTATTTTGTTTTACATAATAAACAAACCTCATGTTTTACTTACCCCTTGTAACAAACCCCTGTAACCGTGGCACCAAACAAAATACCGTTAGGTATTTCATATCTCCCATTTGGGAATTCTGGAAGGCTTCCACAAGATTTTCCTACAATAGATAAAAGTTACTGAGTGGTATAGATTTGGTTGCATAAACAAACTAAAAAAACATAACTGAATGTTTTAGAGAAATATGTGCATCTAAATTTGAACACTTTATAAGAGTATTTACTTGTGCAGCTGAGGGCAAGTTCTGTCCATTTACTTCCATTACAGGTAACCGTTTTAGAAGGTCTTAAGTCAACTGGTACGTATCCATTCTGACACACAAACGTTGCTTGGGATCCATCCGGAAAACTATCTTTTACGATGTCAGTGTCTGATAAGACTACATTCCCTTCAAAAACAGGTCGTGCACATTGTGCTGTGAAAACAAATAATAGAGAAGACGGTTAGAACCCTAGAGGACCACAGTTCAGAGTTTAGCTCCAGCCCTGCACTCCCTATTGTGGCCTCTTATCCTCATGTAAAGGGTCTTTTAGTTTTTTTTTCAAAATGCTGAGGCATGTAGAGAAATAAAATAGTGATTTAGAAAAACGGCAATATCACAAGTTTAACATGGCAATGGTTGTTCATAAATATTGCAATGTGCTGAAATTTGAGTGATGGTGGGTTTTGTTGGCAGAAATGCAATATAATATGCATAACTATGTCTTCAGAGGTGTAAAAAGACCTTACATAATGAAGTGTTATGTTTTTATTATCTTAGAATGAGCTATTTCCATCTACATACACCGCGAGTCACCTTACATGAAATTCGTCATGTTGTTTTTACAGTAGCCTTAAATGGCCAAACTGCTCGTGTTTCATAAAGAAGTTCAGCCGAAGAAGCGAAAACGCGACGACATCTTTTAAAAGGGAGGGGCAAGTGGTCGAGCGAGCCGTTGGTTGCAATTCGCAACCTCGCCATTAGATGCCGCTAAAATCTTAACATTGCTCATTTAACAAGTTCAATTTAATGGTACTGAACCAAATCTTGTAAACGAAAACTGTTTTGTGTAAACATGAAGAAAGCAAAAAAGGTGAGTGCGGTTAGACGACTATTGTCTATTGCTACACAAACTAGTTGCATGGAAGACATCAAGAATAAAATCTAATAATAAAAAGACAACATAACAGTTCCTTTCATAAATAATTTACTAATAGACAGAACGGGTTTTATTTACTTGAGGGGATTGGGATTAAAAACACCTGCTGGTTAAAGGCTTAAAGCAGCTAAAATGCCTGACTGGAAGTCATGTGTGTTCATATAGCCATGTTTTAAGGACAACTGTGACCCTGACCAGGATCATGATGCGTCTTTATCTTATTAAGCAGTATTTCTTAATGTAATGTAAGCACAAAGTCTAAAATGTTATGGCAGGTGAATTAGATAAAGGACAGACAGACACTCACCTCGGACATGTACACTCCTTAAGAGACACAGGAAAAGCGCAACACTGCGATAAAGCACCTTATATCCCATCGTGTTAAACTCCAAACAATATTATTTTTCTGCGACTGGTAAATAAAACAAGAACAGAGTCACAGTGTGAGTATCAAAATGCACTTTTTTTAAAGTAAAGATACGAAACATAACTAAACATCAACACTCGCTATAACAAAAACAGACCACAGGCTTTTAGTTAACTTAGCCTCTTAGCGGCTTTAGCACAACAATCCAAACCGGGTTTAAATGACCTAGAGGTCACACTATTCAAAAACATAAACATTTACACGACTTTAGATAATAACTTAAATACACTTAGAACATTGTCAAGGTTTTTACTGTATTACCCCCACAAGACAAGCCGTGTGTTTAGTTAACGTTAGCCACTAAGCTAAAAGAGGTCCCGCATGCGCAAATAGCAGGAAGAAAGAAAAGAAGGGCGTGAAGTCCAGCGTTTCTCTGTACTGTGGCACAATAGTTGTATGAATACTTAAAAAAAGGTTAATAAACCATATTCTGATAAAACAGCTAACGTTTTATCACAACTGAGATTTACATGTTAGCGCTACTCGTTTTCTTAAGACATAAGACATGGTCGTTTACACTACATGCTAAGAGTCTTACCTCTGACGAAGAGACTTCTCAGTATAACTGTATGAACAAAAATCTCGATTAATATTATATCAGAAGACGTCAGACGATTTTTAGGGGCGATACATTTCCGACAATACAACCCCCGCCTGACGTTTTTACCTGGGCGGGGCTTCCTGCTGCGGATGATGTCAAACAAACGAGAACAAAAAATAGTTGGATCGGTTTATTTCTTTCGCATAGTTTCTTTATCATTTTGAATCTGATATACTGAATATAATTTGTGACTCAGACTTTATATTCTACACTAAAATGGTTTATTATAGTCTTCCTTTTAAGTAGGCTTTGACTTTCTGTCATCTGATAAAAAAGGGTTCGGCTCTGTTTGTAGTGCAATCATTTCCTGTTGAGTAAAGGCCATTGCACACACAGTCGCATAAAGAAATATTCGTATAAAATTTTTTCGATTTTGTCGGCTCTGAATAAAAACACCCTTAAAAATGCTTCCTATACGGATGCGAAAAACGCAGAAAATCGAACTTAGTTAGATTTTTTTTATGACAGACGAAAATTTCGTAGGCAGTGTAAAAATGTCATTGAACCAACGTGAGGTCGTATTTATTTTTAACGTGCGAAAAATGTCGGAGATGTGCCATGGCCTTTATTAGTCTACAGGGTAGCCTATAAATGTTTCAGAAACTTTGTCTTGCCCTTATATGGTCCAATATTTTATAGGACAGGATAATAATTTGTGTTTAAGTCAACGTGGAAATGCAACTTATCCACAATAAGTTTTCTGAGTCCAAGGGTCACATACTATTGAAAAAAACATTACCACCTTAATAAAAATGTGTGGCAATGGCATTATACGAAACAATTCCTATTTAGTGAGTCAACTGTCAAACCATGTCAAGGGCATTTCTAGATAACTGTTAATAAATTATAGACCTGTTATGTATTATAAACAAACACTTGTATTATACATAACCAAATATTTTATAATATTGCAACAATATTTAAGACATGTTCATTTACATTTCCAGAATATAATTTATTCTTTACATGTCTGCAAACATGTCTTTAGGACTTTTCAAACTTTTGTAACCTTTCAGAACTGTTTATGCCTGCTTGCTGTAGGCCATGACTCTTACTTAAATAATATTTAAATATTAAATTAAGTGAATTACAATTGTCACCTAACATAGTGAAAGTGTGGTATTTGACAATATCACATAAGTGTAGCATGGCTAACAACAACACAGTAGGCCTAATTGTCGCATACATGTGTATGTATTTATTAAAAGAATATGTGAGCCATGACACCTCATAGCACGACTCATGTGAGTATGTTACTCATAAATTAACATTGCTAACTTTTTATGTTAGGTTTTATATATATATATATATATATATATATATATATATATATACATATAAACACAATTAACAAAGTGTGGGACAATGCTTTCAGGATAATTTCACTTGTAGTGCACACTACAGTGGACAGCTATTCACTAGTATTTTAAAGTTTAAATGTAGACACTACTCCCATTTCTCCACCCAGTGGCCAGCAGTTGTAACTGCAAGCATAATTCCTTAAATTCACGCATCGACAGACAGCCACAAGGCGGGAATAGGGATTACATTTTGTTGTTTTTAGAAGACCCTCACAGGAAAAATAGTCTGACAAACATCTAAGGAATAATATTTCATAGTTTTAGTTTTTAAGTGGTTATCAATTTCATAAGGAGTAAAAATGTGTCCACTAAATTGGACGTCATGCACGCCTGCTAAGTCTACCATTGCTTTAGTTTTGATGTTTGGAAAATAAAAAGTTTCCAGTAACTTTTTAGGTTCTTTTTTGTGCATTTAAGGGTATTTACTGTGTAAAAAAATATACGCTCTTTCTTAACAAAATGTTACACTTTATGTTTTGCACATGCTTTTATCCAAAGCGCTTGCGCTTACAACTCATCCCTGTATAGTTATGAAATAGATATTTTAAACTACATTGTTTTTGCACAGAGATTTACTGGGTACATTTCTAAGAAACAATGTAAAATGAACAAAAAGAAAAATTTTACCACATAAATCAGTAAACTGTGCTAACAGAATGGACAACAGCTTCATGTTTATATACATGCATGCATGGATGTCGTGTGTACCGAGTTGTTTAGAATGAGACAGGATGTAGATTTGCATGCATTGAGGTGGTGACATTTTGGGGTCTCGTGCTAATTTACCTTTGTCCATAATGTTCTTATTCAAACTTTTCCCTCAAATATAGTTTTTTACAACCAAAGTTTAGAATGTACAAAAGCAAGTTTTAATGCAATTTTAATTTAATGCACAAAAATGTCAATAGCTAAAGATTCTTGTCATTTCTAAATAAAGTGATTTGTAACAATAAACTGTTGTGGGAATAGAGAGTATGTATACATCTGAGTCAGATCTCTTTATGATGTTTGCCCTGAACCCTTCTGGGTCTTGATTTTGTCCGAATGTGCACAACACATACGGCGGTGAACATAGCTGAAGAGAGAAGCCAGCGAAGACACTCATACCACAATGGCAATCCAGACCTATAAAAATATTAACCAAATGTATATGGATATTTTCTACATATGGAAAACAGCACTATGAGTTACTATCATAAAATGACATTTTGACAGCTATTATCATATTGAATATGATTTTGTTTTACCCCTAAAGAGTTACACATATGGAACTATTCTTACCATGAAAAATGTTGAGTTTGATTTACACACACTGTTTGATTTTGACCTTCTGTTGGGTCAGAAGCCGTGGCAGAACTCCAGAGAATTGTTTGTATGGTTGTTGATGGTGATGTTGTGCTTCTCATACAGTCATAACTACTGAGAGCTAATTGAGAAAGAGAGCAAACAATGGCAATTCACACCAGGCAGTTTATGTATTGTACATGCTTTCAAGTTTTATATATATATTTATATAGTAAGTTACACTTACTTTTGGATGTGATGAGATACCTACAGTCCTGGATTGCAGGCTGCAGTTGTTGTACAGTAAGCAACTCACTATTCTGGCTGCTGACATCATTAGAAGCAATGCAGAAAAACGGTGTGGTTTCAGTGCTGTTTGAACAGTGGAAATGTAAATCAGTGCCATGATGTAGGACAATGTTGTTAGGATGTCCTACTCTGTACCAAGTGTACCGCACATCCGTTCCTCTCTCACTCCTACATCGAAAAATAACAGGTTGCCCCCAACATGTCATCTCTAGGGAACTGAGAGGCCAAATGTTTGGTTTCATTACAGCCTCTGAAACAAAATGAAATGAATATGCTACTTTAATTTTCAGTTTTATCTTTTATCTTACACATTATGAAAACAAGTCTTACCGTTTCTTACTATAACTTTGATCCTAAACATTATATCAGCATAGATTTTGTCAATCCCGACCCAGTATGTTCCAGTATCATCCAACTGTAAATCTCTTACATGAACGGTCAAACCTCTAGAAACAACATCAGTGATCTGGACCCGTTTTCTGTAGTGAACTTGAGAAAATCCATCGGTGTCCATCAGAATCTCACATGAGCTTCTGGAGTCTCCAGCACACCAGTACTTCTTGCTAAATCTGAATTGGCTTGTTTTGTAGGTGCAGACGATAGTGAACGTGCCTCCTATTGTGGCTTGAATAATTGTTTTATCACACTAAAGCTGAACACTTACTAGACAAAAAAAATACAAAAAATATACTATGATTATAAATATATTCATTTACAATAATGTGGTCTCTTCTAACTAATGCAAATGAAAACAGGGCAGATAAGAACATTTAAACCACATTTAGACATTTATAAAATCTGTTAAAAGAGACTTACCCTGGACTAAAAGCAGTATAAACATTCCTTTCATATTTTTATAAATATTTAAGTTTTGAAGCATTGCTGTGAGGTGTGTTGATGTATCAAACAGGATGTTGAGCAGCATTGGACAAACTGTGGTTTGCAAACAGGTTTTTTCATTATACTTTGTGTGTAGCCTACTGACTTAAGTCACGTTTCACTTGAAGTACAACCTTTTTCTACTAAAACAGTTAAAGGGACAGTTCACCCAAAAAGAAAAATTCTGTCTTCATTTACTCACCTTTGAGTTGTTTCAAATCTGTATGAATTCCTTTGTTCTGAGGAACACAGAAAACGATATTGATATTGACATTGACAACCATAGTAGGAAAAATTACATTAGTAGTAAAAAGAAAACTTAGCTTCCTATATTGTGCAGCTTGCTGAATGCTGAGACCCGTTTTATTACACTTATGTATTTCTGTCCTTGTGTTAGCTATTCTAATTGTTTAATTAATTTGTAAGTCGCTTTGAATAAAAGTGCCTGCTACATGACTAAATGTAAATGTTAAAGTGCCCTGAACTGTTTGCTTTCCTACATTCTTCAAAATATCTTCTTTTGTGTTCAAATAATTTTTCCCTACATCTTAACTGTTTGGTTACAAGCATTCTTCCAAATATCTTTCTCTGTGTTCATCAGAACAAAGAAATGTATACAGATTCGCAAGAACTTAAGGGTGAGTAAATAAAGACATACATTTTATTTTTTGGGTGAACTAAGGCGGAGTTTATTTGATGCATAGACTGCACTTTTACTTTTAACCACTAGATGGAGCCCCACGAAAAGACTAACGCCACATACTGGTTACTGTTGCAGAGTTCCACTCTTCCCTGTTCTTTTAAAATATATTTCTCTCACAATTACCTATCAGGTATTAAAAATGGCACAAATAACAATAACAAATATAGGAAAATGTTGTTTACGATGACAAATGCAACACTCCTTTACTCATTTATTTATTAAGTTTATTCGTTTCTGCTCACCCACAAAGCCATCTCTGGTCTGACTAGATTTTTATCATACTTTAAATTCTAGTTCTTCCTCAATGTTGTGAATGTCATCAAACTGGCTTGACGCCCTTGCCATTTTTTGTTACATACAAACACCCACCCACAAATGCTTCCTGTGTGGGGCATAAGGGCTACAGGACCTTCTGCTACAAAGCATTGGAGACAAAAAAAACAAAATAAAAAAAAAAACAAGAAATACAGAGTGAGTCAAGGCCACAGTGAGAGAAAGAATGACACACAACAACATATGTAAAAATCAAAGAGAAAGACACAAAAGCGAGAGATCAAGGGAGATGAGGGACACAGTGATATTTTACATTTGACCACAGAACCTGTCAAGTGTTGCTGTCACTGCTTCCGTGATGACAGATCACACAGTTCCTCAACTCAAGAGCACAGCGACAAGCGAAAAAGCTGAAACATGGGCACTTTTCAGACACCCACTGATCAGCTCTGTACTCTGACATGACAGAAGACGTTTCTTTGTCACAAATCATGCCATGGACCCCCAGGTTCAGATTCTGAGGGGCTTGTTGGCCCAAATCGACAGAAAGGAAGCAGAAGACGAGGGGGCTGAGAACGGCTTTGCTGGAGAGTTTTTGGTAAGTTTACGTTGACTTGTTTTTTCTTCAAAAGGCACTGCAGGGATTACGTTCCATTACAAAAAAGCAGGTGACTCATTGCAGTGAGCAAAAATTGATTGTTAAGTGGAAAATACACTGTGCACTTGTTTTAAAAATACTGCATGCCTTTATACTTTCTTTGCCGTGTTTGGGTGGGTCAGTGTAAATTTGTGGTAAAAGGTGTGATGTGCACAGCACGTCCACAAGCATGAGATAAATTTGTCCTCCACAATATGTCTGACCATTGTGTTGATGCACCGGTTTGAACGGACTAGTGTGGACTCATCCACAAAGCCTCACTTCAAGCTTAATATTAAGATGCTTATTATTTTTAGTATACTATACTATCAATGAGACATTTTACAAAGCGTGACTTCTAAAGCCAAAAAAGTAATGTAATGGATCAACAAGAACATTCATGTCAACCATTGTTCCATTGGAACAGTTCTGGTGCCAGAAAGGAAGTTGCTTGTGATTGGCTAACTCATGTGAGCTGATAAACTAAAATGTAAAAATGCAGTATGTTTTTGATGAATTCTATATTTAAGGAAAAAAAAACATAATTTTTACTCCTTGCATTTTACCATTATAATGGTCATTTACCATGTTATGTGTATATGTTAAAGGGATAGTTCACCCCAAAATAAAATGTATTTCATTATTGATTCACCCTCATGTCATTTCAAACCTGTATTACTTTCTTTCTTCTGCAGAAAAAAGATATTTGATATATTGACTTCCATTGTACAGGCACACAGCATCTGAGACATTTCTCAAAATATCTTCTTTTTTGTGTTCCAAAAAACTTTTGACATAATGTTTAATTTGGGGTGAACTATCCATTTAACATAGGTTGCAATATGGTAAATTACCATTACGTTAAAATGCTTTAAATGAAATTGCATGAAGTTTTCTTTTAATAAATGTAATACAGCATAGTTTCACCTAACACATATGCATATAGCGTATAGGGTTTGTGAGCAATATGCATTACATTGACAGTATAGGGGGTCTGAGGCCAAGACCCTTCTGCTTCTCTTGGGTCCATGCAAGTAAAATTACATTCAGATGCTTTATTGGCTCTATTAAACTGGACTGCTGTCACACAAGCCTGTGGTGTGAACCACAACCAATGTCTGCCAAGAGAAAATTAAAATTTGCTTGCTAATGGAGTCCTATCTCTGAGCAGGAAGAGAAACTGTATATTTGGCAGGGCAAAAAACAAAAGAGCAAAACTACCCGTCTCAATCCTGCCACAGTGCGTGCTGATACCAGTCCAATCTTACAGTGCAAGAATAGAAAAACTCTTGATTAAAACATGAGGATTTCACAGCCAGCGATGGCTTGTTCCTCATGTGCAGCTCAGACATCCCATGATAATTACTCAGTTCGCTATATTTGCTCTGCCCATGCTGTACTAGTAAAAACGTTTCTTGTAATGTGAGAAAAGATGTGGTTGGAAAGTCTTATTATGGTCAAGGTGCATGTAGTCAGATCAGAGACAAACAATGGAGAGAAATGTCCCATCTCACACGCAAATCTTGTCAAATGTGTTGTTTTGACCATTTTTATCAACAAGCCAAAGAACTTCATGCTGATAATTTCTACTTGTTAGCTGTTGAATCAAAGTTTTTGTTTTAAAAACAGCATTAATATTAACATTTGAGTCCAGAATGTTTAAAAGTACAACCTTTTTCCAACTTTTAAAGGTTTGAGCAACCATCACATCAAAACAAGTGTTTATTTTTTTAAAACAGGATATATGAACGTTTTTAACAGAATTTTATGTCATTTGGTGAAAACAGAAACTAAAGAGGCAGTCGACGAAGTATCGTGCAGAGAAGACCTACCCGACTTCAGCAGCAGACAAACAAGATAATGTGAAGAAAAACAGATACAAGGACATTGTACCATGTGAGTATATGACATTTGACTGTACTATACTACTACTCTACAACTCTGAATTAGCAATAAATTTGGATGGTTGACAATGTGAAGGATTAACGCAATAATAACACAAGATGAACACAATGTGCTGTATAAAATAAAAGTTGATCAAAAGAAGAATATTTAAAGTAGCAAGTCTGTGCATGATGACATATTCATATATTGTTTTATATTTCTATGCACAGTTGATCATAGCAGAGTAAAGCTCTCTTTCATTACATCCAAACATGACTCAGACTACATCAATGCTAGTTTCATTAAGGTAAGTTTTTATTTCATTTTTTAGTTATATTTTAGGGGCTTTTACACCTTTAATGAGAGAGGACAGTATAGAGACAACAGGGACGTGTTGGACAGAGATGGGGGAGCAGGTCAGGAATCGAACTTGGGTCGCCGTGAGCACACTAACTACATGTGCTGATGTCTGTTTTTATTTTGACTATAAACCTAACAAAATCTAATAATAATCATTTAAAAGCTTATGCATACAGTATGCTTATAGTTCATTTTGTGGACAAAAGTGAAATGTCTAACTATAAACTGTGGTTGATACGGTTGATGAGCTGTTTTTAACTAGTTGTTTTAAAGCTAACCTGCACAGAAAATGAAACTACTTTGAAGAGTCTCATTTTAATGTACATGCAGTTAAACTTTGCTGTAGTTTTGCAGCAGGTTTGCCAGTAACTCACTGTAGATTTAATTTACAATTTTGTTTTAAACCTAAACGTACCTAGTTCTTATATTTTCTTTCATAAAACAAGACTAAATATCTTTAGTCACGTTTCTTGTTACATAAATGTGTCATAATTTAAGAAGCTTTAAATATTTTTACTAGAAAACAAAACAAAAATGCTTTGTTTGCAGCATAATGCCAGTAATGAGACACAGTCTCTTCTTGCTCATTTTAAATTTCTAAAGTCAAAGTGTTTTAATTTTGAAAACAGCACTAATAGAAAAGAAATTCAATCTACAGTAAGTTACTGGCAAACCAGCCGCAAAACTACAGCAAAGTTTTACAGTGTAACTATTTTGGTCTCTACAGTATATAATCCCCATGCATTCTTTTGTATTATTTCAACTGTAAAATAATAAGTAGGTGTACAATCCTTTGACTGCTACTGTAATCAGAATAAAAGCATTAATAAAATATCTGTATTATTCAAATATGTTGTCTTATGTTCATGCTATTGTTTTTAACAGGGGGTCATGGACCCTAGGGCATATATTGCCACGCAGGGTCCACTTCCAAATACAGTGCTTGACTTCTGGAGAATGCTGTGGGAATACAATGTGCAGGTGAGCGTTTGACTCTACTACTACATGACCATTTCCCACAAATCCCACATCCTGTTTCGTGAAATCTCACATGGGGTCTTAATAATAACTCTAAAGTTGTCAATCTCTCTGCAGGTGGTGGTGATGGCTTGCCGAGAGTTTGAAATGGGACGGGTAAGTTGTAACAGAGCAAAAACTTTGTTACAGGAACGTTTCGAGATTGCTGTTTATAAAAAGAAACCTTTTCTTTTAATAACCACATCCTTCTTGCCTCAGGATGGTGAAGCAATTTATCAAGCACAGAGTATTTCTACCTTCTTCTTTATCTCGAGCTCACACTCTTTCATAACTCACTATAGATGCAGTGTTGTGCTGCACTGTCGTTTCTACAAACGGTATATTTTTATAGCACATATGCATCTAAAGGGAGCGGTTGAAGAAAAATGCTGCTTTTTCTCTTTCTTTCAGAAAAAATGTGAGCGTTACTGGCCAGAGTCAAAGGAAGATGTGTTTGCATGTGAGCCCTTTACCATACACTATGTAAGCGATACTTCCTCCCAAACTCACACCACACTTCCTGTCCTTGTGTACTGCGTCTCTTTCAGAATGCTGTTCATAATCTAAATAAAATACCCAAACACAAGGATGCAATTAAATCAATCTTTCTGAAAAAAAGGTTTCGCGCAGTAGTTCAGATCTAGTTATTAAAATGAGCCGTTTTAATGAAATGATCCAAAACATCTCAGCGCTTTCACAAAGTGTTGAGCATCCAAGTCATGCACATGTTTGATCTTGTTCAGGAGTCTGAGGAGAATAAGGGAGAATATGTCACAAGGACACTTAAAGTGACATTTAAAAAAGTAAGTAGACCTTTAGGTTTTTCTTGGAGGTTCAAAGTTCATTTTGGGATTATTCAGCTAATGCAGAGATTTATAAAATATTTTTCAGGAGTCTCGGTCACTGAAGCAGCTTCACTACGTGAACTGGCCGGATCACGGGGTACCCGACTCCATCCCCGCAATACTGCATCTGCTGCAGGACATGCGCATTTATCAAGACCACGAGGACGTTCCAATCTGCATTCATTGCAGGTGAATTGCTTAATCTGATATTGACATTAATGTCTGTAATGAAGGCCAAGATCAGACGTTAATAAAAATGAGTGGAGGCCCTTTCTTTTTGTACCAACATGAAAACAGATTCTTACCATGATGTCTTCTGTTAAAGAGAAACAAGCTTTATTCTCAGACCCCATGCAACCACCACTATTTTGTCACAGGAAATGTGTAGGTGGTTGACCAACAACAAACCCAAATACTCATCATCTGTCAGTGTAGTATTAATATGACAGCTAATGCTACCGTAGCCACTGTATGTTTAAAGATACTGTAATGCTTATTAAAGAATCGCTTGAGTCAAGAGAAAGGCCCGAACACTGATAGTGTCCATTACATTTTGCATTGGCAGGTCACCACCAGCCATTGGCAGTGATTTGGATTTGATTGTAAAGTTGAGAATATGATTATTTGGAAATCTCTTAACCGATCAACCGCTTCATGCACTTAACCAAGTTTCAGACCATTCGTAAGAAATTAAAGCCATGTTCATTCTCTTTACCAATTTAAGAAGGTCAAACAGACTCAAACATAATATAACTCTTGATGCTTTTTCTTTATCTGTTCCTTTGAGCGTGTTGTTTGTTGTTTAGCAGATTTGAAACCTTGTACTAATCTGAGTTACTTTAGTGATAAAAGAGCACTATGTTTTCACTTTGGCTTATCTTTTTGGGACTCTTTGGGGATTTGCAGCGCAGGCTGCGGAAGAACAGGTGTATTGTGTGTCATCGACTATACCTGGAATCTACTGAAGAGACAGGTACACATCAAAACATTCTTCTGAAAGTAAGTGTTCTTTATCTGGCAGAGTTTTAACGTTATTTGCGCTTGTTTAGATAATACCAGAGGATTTCAGCATCTTTGACCTGGTAAAAGACATGCGTACACACCGGCCCTCTGTAGTTCAGACCAAGGTATCCATCTAGTCATGCCATTATCAATACTTTATTATATTCATGGGTTCAAATGCATATATGATAACATCTTTTAGTGTTTCCTTCATTTGACCTCTCTCTCCTTCTCTCCTCCAGGAGCAATATGAGCTTGTTTACAGAACCATTAAACTGCTGTTTGAGAGATATCTGGATGCAATGGATGAATCAAACAGAGAGGTTAGATGTGAATTCATTCTTACTCAACACACAAGTTATGAAACGAGTCTCTGTATTTTCCACTCATTTGTGACACATTTAGGCCGTAACACTGGTCACACTCCTCTTGCTCTTGGGTTTGTTGAATCATCACATGTTCTGTCAATCAGGTTCAGGCTTCCTCCACACCTGTTCACACAAACAGCGAAAGTGAACTGTCAGATTTCAGTGAATCAGAGTCAGAGACTGGACAAGACTTCAGAGCATTGATTCAGACTGAACACAGGTAGAAAGTGAACTCATCTTTTCGTGCTTTTTAACTTGAAGATGATGTGTGAAATTTCTGCACCACTTAAATGAATAAATGATAAATGAAACTTCTGGTTGTCTTTTAACTGAAAGAATTTACGGTTTAATTTTTTTCTGGTACAAAACTGTGTGACTTACATAAAATACACATACAAACCCCCTCCCCCCACATGATTTAAAAAGGATACTAAAAATAGTCACATGTATTCTTCTTTCAAAAAAAAGGCAAATAGGAAAGAATGCTGATCTTAATGATCATTAAACATCTTTTTTTTTTTTATTACATTTCTTCTGGTAACAAAATTTACCTCAAATTAAAGGGACAGTTCACCCAAATTGATTTTCTTTGTTCTGATGAACACAGACAAAGATATTTGGAAGAATGCTTGTAACCAAACAGTTCTTGGACCCCATTGACTACCATAGTAGGAAACGTCACTGACGTTAAAGCAAATCTTACTAGTAAAATGTACGAATTAGCCAAATTTAAAGCATAAAATAGTTATGTTTTTGCAGTGAAATTGTGTGAAATTGTGCACAAAAAAAGTTTTATTTTATTGATATTTTATGTGAAAAGTATAAGTGTGCCTTCTGTGACTTCGTCCATATTCTATTTATCGGACAAACAAATATCCCCACCCCAAACTCACCACTGGTTACGTTTCACCTAATACAACATGTTTACATTTTCTATTGGTACAGAAATCACACATCACCTTAACGTGTAAACATAGCAAGTGTAACATTGTGTAACAACAATCTCACTTAATACTAGTTTAATGCCTCATTGTGTCCAATCATGATGCCTCAAAATCAAACCGGTTGATTTTTTGCTGTTGTTTTTGTTGTTCTGATAGGAGTTATGAAATGAACATTTCAAAGGATGACTGCAATCATGTTACACCAAACGTCATCTCTTGGCCACAGTTTCATGCACCACCGTTCTGCCAAGAAGGTGTTTTCTCCAAGCAAACTCCTTCACACATGCCAAATTCACTGAGCGAATGGCCTAAGCCGTTCTTAATACAAACTCCTCAAATAGACGTTACATCCTGTGGATCTCAAGAAACTGAGTCCTCCACCAGTTTTAAAACACATCTGGAAGCTGCATGTTCAAATGACCCAGTCAGCCAAGTACAAGAACTGAAACCAAGTCCTAAACAGGCCGAGTGGCTAGAGAACCAAGATTTAAGTCTTGTTGTAGAAGACCTCAACCCTGTAAGACCCGGTGCCCTGTGTCTCACTGTGGAAGATCCTTATTTTAATCCTGGGTCTACACCAACTGGAGACAGTCCCAATGTTACACCTGAAATCTGGATTGAGGACACTTGTTCAGACCTGCCAAAATATGACTACAAGGAAAAAGGTATGAAAACTGAAAAAGTGAATCAAAAACATGATCACAGTGTTGCTAGAGACATGCTCTACCGGCACACTTTTTCATGAATATTTTGTGTTTTGTCATGTATTTAGGTGCAAGTACACCTACATCCGATGAAGACACACCTCCTCCTTTACCAGAGAGAACTCCAGAGTCTTTTATACTGGTGGATGAAATGAATGGTTAGTCCAAATGTATACAGATTATAAAAAACACATTAATGTAGCAATTGACCAATCAAAAGCATTTTAGAAAATATAACTTACACTAAGACATGGTCTTTTGTTTCAAGATATCAGTAAAGCCAGTGATCTGTTGACATTGAAGATCTCAACCAACTCAGACTCAGATTTGATCAGCAGTAGTAAGAACTTCACAGCCCTTACAATCTGTTTACAGACAGATAAAAATGTGTACAGTACACTTGTAAATATTCCTGTTTTTTAACTCAAAGGCAGCCCTCCCTCGCCTGCACCCCCACTGCCCGAGAGAACTCCGGAGTCCTTTGAAATGGCCACAGATAAAGGTACGGCTTTGATACACGTCGAAATGTCAAAACTCAGTTGTTTGTACTCCATCTAGTTTTATCATTTCGTCAAACAGATTTGGTACAAAATGCGATACAGGAGAAGCCACAAGATGTTGTTTTGAGAGTTGGGAAATCTTCAGAATGGTCCGGAAAAGCGAATGAATTACAGACAGACATCAGTCGAACCTGGTCTAGGAGCAAGGTGATGTTCATGTGACTAACTGAAGCTTTGCATCTTTATCTCCATCTCCGTTAGAAACACAAAATCTTACTTCATGTACTTATATGTACACACAGCCTACCTATATAACAGTAAATTCAGAAAAATGTAAAATGGTCTTTAAAACAGTCTCTAAATTTGTGTGTTTTTAAATACCAACCCAGTCTCACAGCAGTTTGTGATATAGACACAACATTGTATCTATTGTTTCGTGTTGGTGGTCGAAAAATTGTTACCCTAAACCTAACGTCACAGGGGAAAAGTCAAATCCTAACAAAACATAGGAATAAGATAATGTAGGAAATAGGAATTCACACGAATGAGCCACCTTAAAATAGGTATGAATTCCCATTAGATTGCATTGATATATATTTACACATTTGATGTAAGGTATCACGTATCAAAATACGTTAGATTGAATGTCGTGCTGACACAAAATGGGGAAATTCGTGGCCACCAACACAAAACAATAGATTAAATTTCATGACAATGTCACAAATTCTTGTGAGACTGTGTTGTTAAATACAACTCATATTTCCTGCAAGATCTGACCAGCACTCAAATAAATCATTATTATAAGCTTCAAAATGTAACTCATAGTAAGAACACACTGATTGATTATGTACTTGCTCAATAACATTAAAAAAGCCCAATAACTGTGTTTATTTGCAACCGGAAAAAGTTACGAATTGCAGCTTTAATATTATTTATTTTATTTTATATCTAATAATTTGGGCATATTACTAAAACAAAGGAAAAAATACTGTTACAAAAATTTGCCATGTTTTACCACACAAAAGACCAACAATTCTGATTAACCACTGTTAAGTGACCATAGTTTAACCATGGCAAAACTCGAGCTACAGCTATACAAATGATAACCAACCTGCCAAAAAACATGCTCACTAACCTTTTTACCATAATAAAACCATGATTATCTTTTAATTTTTTGTTGGGGATAGACTAAGCATAACAACAGCAATAGCACAATGATAACAAAATGAGAAGTAAAAGGCTTTTTTCTTTTTCAGAGCTTAAAACTTAGAATGTCACTTCCTGGTAAGTTAATCTAATATATACCCATGCCTTTATACATGAGATTATACACAATATGCACCACATCATTTTAGTTACCCATGATCAACAGCAAAACTGTTCTCATCAAACCTTTTTTCCAGCACCACCATCTACTCTGTTGAGTCCTGTTCCCATCACAAGTCACAGCCCTCCTCCTCTACTGTACACATTTTCAGACGGTAACATCTTTTGAAGTGGTTTATTGTTATACTTTTAAGGATTTGTTTAGTCCTTTGTTTTTAAAGTAACTCATGCTTACAACCTCCGTCCTAGTGTTTCACTCGAAACTGTACAGAGCTACAACTGTACAACTGCTAAGAATACGCATGAGGAAGTTGGAAATTCCAGCAATCTCCTTCTGGTTCAATAATCTTTAGTAAAACTCTACTTCTCATTTTTAACTTCAGAATCAGCATCGCTTTACACCCAATCACCACGTGACCAGACCACTGATACTTTTAACTTTGTCTCAGATAAAAGTATGATCCTATTTGACCTCATATAAAAAAAATACCCGTTGCCTTGAATTGAACTCAATAAGCACCTGCTCTTGTGTTTTGATAAAGAATGTGAAACAACACCCCCGCTTCCTGAAAGAACACCCGAATCTTTCATTTTTCCCACAGAGGAAGGTACAGTATGACCTTATCCACTACAAGGAAATTACAATCAGTTTACAGCTTATAGGAAAGCTGTATGCCTTCGTTTTTTTAAATGGCAAAGTTAAGAAAGGTTCCGTTTCCTTTAAAGCGAGTGTCAATAGCGCCCCCTGTCTGTCAAAAGAGACAGAGCAGCCGAGACTGAGAGTGGGAACGTCATCTGAATGGTCAGGCAGCTCTCAACCCAAATCATTACTGGATTATTCTTGGAGTCGAAGCAAGGTTATTTCTTTTTGACCTTAACTGTATATTATGAGTAAATATATAAATAAACAGAAATATTTTTTTTTAATTAGAGGAACTTTCATGTCCCCATAATGATTTGAAAAGATGATACATGCCTCAAAATAATTCATCTCATTCCTAACAGTTTTTTCAGCTAATATGTATATCATTTTCCAACAGAGCGTCAGAACTAAAAGTTCAAAACAAGGTAGGCTGAAGTTTCTACTCTCTTGCATCTCCTGTAGCCTACTACTGTCATGCATAGGTTAAAAATATCATCACATACTTTAGCAAGTAAACTTGACCTCCAATCCAGCATGTTTGTGAGATAAACAGGCCGCTCTACTATTAGATGTGTGTGTGCACAGCTGTGTTTGATTTTACAGAGCCTTTATCTGTGGCACCGCTGACTCCACGAGTCCCCGTAACAACTGAAAGGCAAGGTGAGTGACAGTTTGGATCTCTTGACACAGATTCAGGAAACGTTCACGAAACGGCATAACCAAGATTACCTCTTTGTAATTTAGCTTGCCCTGTGCCCAGTGCAGTAGAGCTCCAGGTGGCACACAGTGGCAAACAAGCTGCAGCTGGACCAGCAGATAACCTGTCATATAGAGAAGAGAAGACTTCACTGGTCAGCAAGGCCAGGACTAAGGTTTAACTCTAAAGTCTCCAATAACATAATAAACATCCATAAATGTGTCCTGTTTAGTTTACGTCAAATCAAAGATACCATTAATGCACTGCATGTCACTTTGGAAAAACTGACTGCTAAATCCATCCCCTGTGTTTCTCTTTTCTTACAGAGCATTAAGTTTTTGAAAGGAAGACAGAAGGGTATGTATAAAATAACCTATAATTCATTTTATGTTGAGGCAGCATTAAAAGGAACTAATAAAATGTTTTGGTCTGTACTTTTAAAACTAGTTATGTAAATCAAGTATAAGCAACTTAAAGACATTAAGTGTGCTCAACACTGATATAAAATGATGTCATACAGCAGTTGGTCATTCAAAAAAGTCAAACACCACTGATGTCATTGTCTTTTGCAGCAAAAATAACCACGCCCACAGCCCCACCTCCAGCTCCGCCCACTGGCCCATCTCCAGCCTCGCATCAGTCCGCACCTCCACCCTATGGTGCCACAGCTGGATTTTTATTTTGTAAGCATTTATAAACTCTTTTTTTACACAGATTATTTTAGTTAAGTCAAACATATGTCTAATAACATATATGTGCATTTTAAATCTTTACTTATTTGTAAACAGTTTACAACTAAACTAAGAGTAAAAATTATGAACAAAAATATAAAATATATATAATATCTAATATACAATTTAACTTCAAATGCAACTCAACTTTTATGATTTAACACTTTTTCTTCCATGTATGAATCAATATTTGTTTTGAGATTTTTCCGAAATGATAAACCTTCTAACTTGGTAAATTGATAATAAAAGAACTGATAAATGATTATTTGGAAAAGTGTAAATATTGGCAAATCAATAAAAAATTTTTTCCAATGTATATCTGTTACTAGCTTTTAGGAAATTCACTATTTTATATTCTCACACTTCATGTTGACACCTTTAAACATGACACTGTGAAAACTTCAGTTTAATGTATTTTATCTTGCTTTACAGCTTTTGGGTTGCGTTTTGGAAAGCCGAAGGGGCCACGGAAAAAGCCAGAAACATGGGTCTAGTTCAGGAAACAGCACATTACAGTTCATCAGCAACATGGATGCCTGTCAAAGATTTATTTTAGTCCCGGAGAAAAAGATGAGAGCTGGAAATTAAGGGACAGTTCTTACACACACAAAAATTGTGCTTTTGAAAATGACTATCATCATGACCTCTTGTAAAGATATGATGTGCTCTTTTAATATAGCAAATGCGTGTTCAACATATAACTGTAGTAATGCTAACTATTAAAATGTCCATACATAAATATTATTGTGGCAACTCAATGAGTGTATTAAGTTATTTTACAAATACAAAGGTAACCAGGCCATTTTACATCACATAACTTGTTGCAATTCTGTCCAAAAGAGAACAAAATGACAAACGGTAGTAAATAACTGTTAAGTTTATGGTCTGTGACATGGTGTTAATGGTATTTGCTCATTTGCATATTTTCAATTTCATCTGCAAAGTTTAAGAACAGATTCGCCTTGGTACACTCATAAAATGGTTTATTTAAAAAAATACAGAAAAGGTCTATGCATTCCATTGCATTTATACACAATCGAAAAGATCCACATGACAGTTCTATTAAATGTAACTTAGCCTTTACAAAACATTACTCTGACTATCATAATTGACCATCTATTAGTATCTTAAAAATCAATGAAATTAAAAACTTGGAATATAAATATCAAACAGAGCAAATGATGAATCAAACTCACACAGAGCATGCCTTGATTCCTAAGTGGATTTTTCCTATATTACAAATAACAATTAAAAACCTGATCAACACAAAAAGATACTAGCTGCCAAAATTCAGAAGAAACATAGAACGCTAAACATCATCATGTGTACTTTAGTATACCATGAAATTCTCATGAAAGCATAGCTATGTATGACTGAGCAGAGAACTTAAATGTGTAACTTATATGGATGTATATTACTGAATTACACAGCCAAAATCTATTTTTAATCAAGTTTAGTCATAGATTGTGAAAACAAACCATTGTTTGTAAATGTAATAAATGGGGGAGGGGGGTCGTTTTGATCATTTTATAATTATAATAGAAATTCAAAAACAGTTGGGGAAAAAAATAAAAAAATTATCTATATTGCACAATTAGGTCAGTTTTTATCTTTCGGTGGCCAATAAACAGTGACCTTCGGTTGCTTCTGGAATAACAGAATTATTAATACCAAATTATTAATACTTAAGTTTTAAAGTCTCACCAACAAATTTTGTAAGAGACAACAGTAAATACCCAATCCTTACTTATTGCCATACTATGAAATTCCATCATTAAAACTGGCATAGCATCAGACAATTAAAGACTTTAAAAGGCACTCATTTAAACTGGATGCATTTGAGTCCATTACGTTAAAACCATAATCCTCATAGACTGATTGGGCTTGCTGGTGAGAAATTACATTCAGATCATTCACTAGCATTACTTGGTGCCAGAAGCAGGACTAACCATTTCAAAACAATAAACGTCTGCTTTAAGACTTAATTCTGTTCAAAAGAATGACACAACCACATCAAAATTACAAACACAACTACACTTAAAAAGTGAACCTAAATTGCACTCTTCCAACTAACTTAGATAGCATAGTCACCATAGAACGCCTGTCATAAATTAGCATTACAACTCGTGTTCAAATACATAGGAATACAACAAGTGTTTGCAAAAGCACATATTCCTTCTGTTACTAAGAATATCAAATGCTCTTTAAGGAGAAAACGGCTTTTGTGTACAAGGAAAAAATGATTAAAGACAAGAATTTATTCATCATACCTTGTTAATGAATATTGTTTTTCAGAAAAGTTCAATTGTTCAGATTGGCCGAGGCAAAAGGATTAATCATTTAGGACTTACACAAAGTGACATGACAAAGACATACAAAAAAACAGAAACTTCTTACCAAATCAATGTATTACCCATAAAGTATAGCTTAAAATATCTGGGTAGTTGACAAATAAACCATACGTGTCCTGTGCTGTGACAGCAAAAATTTAGACTGTTAAAAACATATTACTTAATATAAATTAATATTTATATTTATAATATAAAATAGCATAAGAGAGATTTATCTTCATTGTTATTCTTTTTCAAATTTTTGCTGCTTCACATTATAAGACACATGTACGGTTTAACTACCCTTCTGTTCTCTAAAACGACATTACGAGCAGGATCACGTGTAAAATCTTAATAAGTTATAAATGAAGGACATATTATTTATTAAAATAAAGATTCAATAGCTAGACAAAACAAATGAATGTGTCAAACTACGATGCCGTAGTAAACAAGGAGACTTAATCGAATGAAAAAGCATCACTATATTGCCCCTGAGCGCAGGTTTGGTTTAATGGTTTTATGCATTTATGTTCTGATAACGTGACCACACCCATTTATAAATGACATATTTTTTGCTTTTCAGAAATAAAAATATAAGAGAACAAATCTGACTGAGCACAATGGCTTTTAAATATATAAAACAGACAGAAAACATGATGAATGAATTAATGACTATGATATTAAAAGACACGTAATATGACTATACTAAACAAAAAAATAAATAATTAAAATGTACAAACAAATGAAAAACCCTCCTGCAGAGGCCAAATCCTAAGTCCTGCATACATGAGAGGTAATAGAATGTACAGGTTCCTCATGAATAATCGCTGCTATTATTAATTATTCAAAAAACAGCCTGAAAATAATGACTTTTCCTTCAAGCTGAGCAGTATAATAAAAACCCAGAGGATGGTAGGTGAAAAGCAAACTTTCTCATCGTAAATGAGATCTACGCTCTAGTCCTATCTTAAATACTTCAAACACTTCAAAGTGAGAGTAAGCCATGGGAAAAAAATAAGACAACAAGATTGCTGTTCTCCACTCGTGACAGGCACTTTTTTGTAAAAACCAATTAGCAGATCAACGTGATACACATGACAGCCCAGAAAACGACATGAAGTCTCTGGAGAGAATATTCATCTCACTTATATAATATATAAACAAATATAAAACAATACTGAGTAATCAGCAAAAATATATCTCAAATTAAATACTTTGGCTGAGAAAAACCTAAAAAGTACTCACAGGGTCATTTCTTAACCAGAATCTAAAAAAGAAAAATATACAGTCTTCATCATTTTAGGCAAAGTCCAGATATTCCTTTTTTACACTGTGGAATGTCAGTCAAGTCTGTGAGGCTAAAGAAATGTCCACCCCTCCTTGCAAGAAAGGATTCAGAAGTCAGTTAGGAAAATCTGTGGACCTGCACTGGGCAACGGTGTCGCTGATGCTGAATGAGGAATCGGAAGCGGGCTCGGCGGGGACCCGTGGAAGCATTAGCTCTGGTGTTGGGGGGGAAAGAGAGCGGGGCACAGGACCAGCGCCGACCTCCGAAGGGGGAGAGTGGGCGGATTTAGCCGGCTGCGGAGGGGTGGGCTGCAACTCTCTGGGCGGCATTGTGGGCCGCTGGAAAACCAGCTCGTCCGTCTTCGCGCCCCCACCCTGAGCGGTGTCCGCTTGTAGAAGAGCGCACGAGGTGACTTTGGTGTCAGGGTGAACGAAGGAGGAAGATGGGGGAGTGGAGCACAGGTCTGTGGTCTTATCCTTTTCTGACTCCGCCCCCTGGGGGTAGTACTGCTTTAGGCGAATGTGCCACGCAAGGCTGCACACGGCCGAGACGGTTTTGAACTGGTGTATGACGTTGCGGGGGATGAAGTAGATGTCGTCGTCGCAGAGTTGCAAGCGAACGTAGCGGATGCCTTCCCTTCGCAACTGGTTGAGTTTGGCATCATCCACCCACTGAACACACTGTAGAGAGAGTGGCATTATGGGATTGCGGACCTCTATGACACCTGCCTGCTTCCCCAGAAATTTTGACTTTTCTGGTCATGTGTGATTTTTATGAAATAAAATAGAAACTGCTATTGCGGTTTTGACTCTCCCAAGCCCGAGCGCAACTTTAAAATTCCCTGATATTAGGATCATTTACACATTATTGCTAAACAACCAACAGCATATTAATAAATATTCTCTAGAAAGTGTTTTTATGACAATCAAAAGAAAAGCATAAATAAAAAATTAGGAAATAAAAAAGAAAATAACTCCTACCTGGGACACAGGTGGTTCATACAGATCAAGCTGAAGCCTTTGAACCACATCATTAAAGTCCTCAGCATGAAAACAGACCACATCTTTGGTTATCCGTGGATGGTCACTCCTAAAGAAAAAACATCATATCAAAGGTCATTTGATCTACACAGACGTGGCTTTCTGCGCACGAATGCATAGCAGATGGTTACACCTACTCACCATTCCCCAAACTGCACGGCTTTCAGGACACCCACAGCTGCTGTACTCTGCCAGTCAAAGCCCTGGCCAACGTGATCAGCATGGGCTCTCGTCCGATCCTCGAACAGAACCTCACGTGGTTCGCTGGTTCTCGGTAAGTAATGCAAGTTCTTTACCTCATTCATAGATCTGCAACCGAAAAGAAAAGGGTTACTGTAAACCAAACAAAAATAGCTGTGAGCCGTTTTATGTGAGCATACCTTCGCCTTTTGAATGGAGATTTGGGCATATCAGCCGTAGGAACCATTTGCTCTCCAGGTCTCACCCACATGATGGGACCATCATCACTTTGGGACCTGCAGTCAAGCTTTAGACTTGATAGAGTTCCCCATGGCAAAGTCATCTGCACAGACAAACAAATAATGTGTAAACAGAAAGCTATTTAGATAATAGACAAGCACTTTAAACCAAAATTAAAACCCTTTTTGATTTCATGAAGTCTGCTAAAAAAAAGTGCAATGTGTTTCAAAATGTTAGAAACTCCCTTGACAAATCATGCATGACACCATGAGCACCATTTGCACAGTGAAACACCATCGGTGCATGGCCTTCTACACTCACTCTGCTGTGATGATAGAACATTATCTAACCTTTAGAAATGGAGACTCCTCAAGCATGTCCAAGAACTCTGGGAAATAATCGCCCACCTCCTCATCTACGGCACCGACCAGACTGATCTGCCTCATGGGACCCGCTCTGTATGTGCCAGAGCAGTACGTCCGGCTCACCTGCAAAGATGGAAGCATCCTCACTTGAACCTTTTATATTAGCTACACTTGCAATGAGTAAATAAACAAATTATTAAGAAGAATTTTTTTTATTCTCAAGTTGTTTACTTTTCTGAGATTTCACAGAGAAAAGTCTTAGAGTTTAGATTCGGGTAACACATGCAGTGTTGACCTGCATCACTTATAAGTTATAGGAATAGTTCACAAAAAAATTCTCTAATAATTTACTCACATCGCAGATGTTTATGTTTTCCTCAGTTAAGCACAAACAATGAATTTCATATTAAACTGCAGACATGTTATCTTGTGACTATTCATTCTATCACTGAAGTAACTATATGACTGGGTTAAATAAATGTCTGAAACAATATTCAGATCAGACATGAGTGCTTAATTCAAATATGGCTGTAAATTCCAGTCTCATTGATTTTTGATTGTCTCATTATAAATGTAGAACTCGAGAACCTCAAAATATAGGTTTCTCTCACAATCGCATTGAAACGTTTCAGAAGAACCCATGATGAATTACACTCCGAGTTTAGACATCTTTTTTTGTTATGGAATCTTAACTTCGGTTTCACAGACATGTCTTCGTTCCGTTGGGATATTTAAGTCGCTTTTAGAAATACGCCTCAGAAAAAACCTTACTGGTGTGCATCTTGAGACAAAACAATGGCACTAACATATTTTAGGATATGTCAGGGTGAGTTATTTTTAGTCTGTCATAATTTACTCACCCTCTTGTCATTTCTTCTCACTTTCTTTCTTCTGCAGAACACAAAAGAAGATATTTTAAAGAATGTTGGTAACAGAACAACAGCGGTACCCATTCACTTCTATTGTATAGACACAAAACCAATGCAAGTCAATAGGCACCGCCGTTGTTCGGTTACCAACATTCTTCAAAATGTCTTCTTTTGTGTTCTGCAGAAGAAAGAAAGTCATACCAGTAAATGATGACAGAATTTTCATTTTTCTGTAAACTTTACGCCGAGTCTGTGAAACTGGGCACGTGTTTCTATTTCGGTCATTTTGTGTTACTTGAAAGGGAACAACACAAGGTTGAGTTAAAAATAATGTGTTGTCCTAGACAGATATATGTTCAGATTTGGGGAGATTTTTTGAGTGTACTTTATTTTTTTTTAATTTTGAGGACCATATTAGATAACATAACAGCTTTTTAATATAAAATGACTGGTTTGTGTTCAACAAGTCAATAATAAGTTGTAATATTTAGGTGAACTATTCCTTTAAGATCGGTAATGTCACCTGACGCAAGTAATGAATGAAACTCGCAAACAGTGAGAATGGCAAATGCATTTGATAAATGTGTTTCCAAGCCACTGCAAACATGTGCTAACTACTAGAAATATGACACATCTTGCATTAAAGCTAAACTCAAGTCAACGCCTGAAGGTCCCGTCCAACAAAACACTGCACTTACTTCAATAAAAAGCACACGGAAACAACCTACCTGGGAGTGGAAGTTAGCGATAGTGGTGGTCTCAATGTCCTTCTTCCCAAGGATCTCCATTTTGACCGGCGTATTGGGAAAATTGAAAGCAAAGTAGTCCAAGAAATCAGGCAGGTAGGAAGCTGCACCGTGCACCACAGCAAGAGCATACCTCGCCGCTCCTTTAGGGTTTTCAGCGAAAGCGAGATCCAGAAACTCCTGGGCAAACCTTTCAGTGTCTCCAGGTCCCAGTATAGACAGTTCATCTACGTAAGCGTGCAGTACCGAAGCCCCTCCGTTGGCCTGCTTCTCCTCATGTATAAGTCTACTGAAACAGGAGTTGGTCTGAAGACACGTGGTGCGGATGAATTGGTCGTGATGCGTGAGGAAGAGCTTCTCTGCACCTTTGGGAGTGTGGTACTCACCTAAGCCAGGGTGACATTGCTTTTCGTCTTTGAGGTACTTAAGCCCCGCAGGGTCTTCAGAAGTTGGAGGATCACCTGTCGGTCCCGCACACACTGTCTGAACCTCTTTATTGTGCATGTGCAGCTTCTTGCCGCGCTCGTCTTCGCGGTGACGCTTCTTCTTTTTCTTTTTCTTGAGGAGGTATTCCTCCAGCATCTGGCTTTTGCCATTTTCAGTATGGGGCTCTGAAAAGATCATAAGTTATGTGTCATAATTTATTCATTTTGGTAGACACCCTGACCGACCTCAACTACATGAAAATTGGACATGGAAAATATTTAGAGCAGCTGACATCGTATTTAAGAGTTTACTAATATTATTATATAAGAGCTAATATTACAACAACACATTAGTGTATATATCTACAAATATAATATTATCAATTAACTTCTCACGAACAGCTAATAATTGTGCGGGTCATAACACACATAAATGCGCAGTACTGTAACAATAAAGCAATAATGTTTACAGAAAGTACATGCAAAGGGTGCTCGGGTCGGGTGAATGGGGGCGTTCACGCGAGCATGCTCGGGCACGGGTTAGCAGCGGAGGCTAACGAGACTTTTCTCTGCTGACTTGAGTTGGAACCCAGCCAGGATTTTAAAACTGTGTCTTACGTGCAAACGATATTAAACTTACCTTTCTTCTTCTGGCATTCCCCAACTTTCACGTTCGCCTCGGCGTTTTCCTTCTTGGGTTTGAGTTTCGCGTCCTTCTCGATGTGTTTAGGTTTGTTATTGGGGTCCTTGGCCTTCGCTACTTTGAGCGGCGTAAAAGTGAACAGCGGGGAAGGCGGCAGGACGGCGGCCACCGACGTCTTCTGCGGGACGTGGGCTGCTGGTGTCACTTTCCGCGGAGGCCAGCCGGGGGGCAATTCTTTCTTGGAGACGTGGTGTTGGTGGTGATGGCGGTGTTGCACAGGTGCCTGCTCTTTGCTGCTGAAGTTGCGCGCTTGACTGTTCTGTTGTTGGTGCGGTGGCTGTACGCGTTGTTGGGCATGTTGGTGGTTGTATTGATGGTGATGTAGCTTTATTTTCTTCACTTCCTTCTCCGATCTTTCTCGCTTGTCGTCGGACGGCGAACATTCCCGCTTTTTCTTCTTTTTCTTGTCTTTGATAGCTTTGTCAAAGCTATCCCTGCTCTTCTCCTCTACTTTGACGCGCAGCAAATCGACCTGTGCAGCCATTTTGCACGTACATTTAAAAGGCTATAAGAGGGACTTCTTGCGCATGTCTACTGGGATCTGTAGTTCTACGCGCAGTAGCCAATCAGCGCTCACTCGTTTGTAGTTCTCGCTTTCGGAGCGCGCATGCGCATCATCGCAACGTTTGTGGGTTGTGATGTTTTCGTCGGGCTATGGTTCAGGGATGCGTGCGCGACTGCACGCACCTTGTCCAGCAGCTGACGTAATGCTGTAGCCAGCTTCAGGCGTAGGGCGGATCCGGACATTTCAGCGGCTCGGTTACCAACAGAAAGAGATAGAAATGAGGAGGAAGCATCGCGTAATTTCATTGATAATAACAGCTTTACGGGATGCTCCGTTTTAATCGTCGCCGTGTACACGCATGCGTCAGACGTACGGCTTTTAAACGTTTAAACCCCCGGGTTTCATTGGCTGACGTCGTTTTAAAATGCAAAACGCCTCCTGTGTGATTATTATTGTAAATGTAATGTAACACGACGCCCACTTTCACGTATAGGGGGCGCGTTTAACACAGCTCACTCTTTTGGCCTTTTTGATGGTGGGATATATCTATGGAAATTAAGAAATCTGTTAAGTATAAAGAATAGTATACTGAAGAGTTTAGTATACCATGTTTTTACATGAGCATTGATATCATTTGTTACCATAGTTTTACTTCAAATATCAGTTAAACTATCGTTAGATAATAATAATTTTGGTGCAAAAATCACCAGCAGTGTTCCGGGACCCCTCATAAGGTATTAGAGAACCCCACCCCTTATAAAGGGTAAAAATAGATTTAGGGCAGTGGTCTCCAACATGGTGCCTGCCAAACACAGGGCTAATAACGCTCAATATAATCTGACACTATATTGATCAGCAAAGTGCTACATCATCATGAAATGTTATCAGCACGTGTTTTAAGCTTAAATATATTTAAGTGCAAAAATATGTTAAAGAATGCCGAAAAATGATGTATCACATGTTTAAAGTTTGAAAGTATTTTATCAACAAGTAGCCCTTGCTTACAAAAAGGTTGGAGACCCCCCGATTTAAGGGTTCCCTCAGATAAACTTATTCGTAAATAAACTGGACACATTTTGCCTTACTCATTTTTCAATATGACTATTTTAACAGGTCTTCAAAACTGATTTGAGCATGGATTCTTTTCTACTTGAGACACTTTAGGTCTTTTATTAATATTTTTATTTCGTCAAGTGCAATTTATAGAGTCACTTGCTTCTTTTAGTTGCCTTTTGGGTCTGCTGTTTTGTAACCCTTTATCAAGTTCTATTGTAAGCCATTTAAAAGAAGAATAGTAACGTGATTGTTTGGACATAAAAATCTCAGTCAAAAATCCCATAAGACATGATTCAAGCACTGAAAAGGAGGCAAGGAAACGCTTACTTTTTTAAATCAGTAAATCTTTATTTATCAGTGCATGAACAGACCGTCATGACCAGATTCATTTCCACTCTATATATACTCATACTCTCGATTACTTAAAAAAATAATGGAGCAATTTATAGATTTGATTTCTTTTTTCCCCTCACGAAGGCAGGTTTTATACAGGTGCTGTACATTGTTTTATAAACATTTACAACTACCACAATGTAGAGACCACAAGGCTTTTTGTGAGATAAAGCAATGCAAGGCCACAGTATCATTCATACAACCTCATGAGATGCACAAGAGAAACAATCTACAAAAACAGCAAAGATTAATAATAATCGAGAAGCAATCGGTTTAGAAAGTATTCACATTTTTTCATAGTGACAAACTACTGAATCACTCAGCCGCTGTAGCACATGTAAAGTTTGACTGATGTCTGTTCTGCATGTAAGATACTCACGGTTTGCTGTATGTCAAAAATACTGTTAATGGAAATAAAAACAGATATCAGACACCATAGATAGGTCAACACTATTCCCGTTGTATCTCGAGTTTGAACCTGTGACAATATTTGCGAGCCCTATGAATAACATCTACCATGTTCGAGACATAACAAAACTGGAACGATTATAAACGCATGACCAAGCTACATTTCCTTTGGGTGTAAGACGAGCATCTTGACATCTGATAGGACGATCTGTAACTTACAGATGTGAGAAGACACTTCAAATAAAAACTCTCCATATTGGGAGAACAATGTCAATATATTTGATTAGAAAGTGAAATGTGCTTAAGAGAATAGGAAAATAATATATGTTAGATTGGATCGTATGCAAAAATATATCTGATTTTCTCTCACTTCTGCTTCATGTTTTAATGATATGAATTCACCCCAAATGTACATGCCTTGCTAAACGGTCTACTGAGAATAAAAGCTACAGCACTGAAAAAATACATACCGTTACTTGTTAGGAAGCCTAAAGTATTATCAGCAATGCGATCTGGCTCAGAATGGATACACATATCTATATCTCTATACATGTATATGTTTATATTGTAATATTCATTTCAATAAATTACATATGCGTCTTCATAAACACACAGATAGTAAACAATATACTTAACCACAAGTGTCTGGTCTTTTAAAGATGGATATGTGTCGATCTTAAAAGAAAATGAGCAAATATTCAGTGCAGAACTGATTAATGCACAGCCTACACACAAAGTGAACATAATCCCATCACTTCTGGACAAAGTATCATAAAAACGTCATAAGGACATGCAGCAAAACAAAGGTTGGAGAATTAATACAGAGTAATAGACTGTACAGCACATTTTTAAACCTTCACAGAAAATAAAAAACATCCTTCATTGTTTCCAGACATTTCAAAGCAACCCGACAGGGATTCACAGGAACAGAGAGACACAGCTGCAGTCCGATTGGCACAGAACAAAACCGATGGCTCTTATTTTGTTAGTGGGACACGAGCAGTCTTTTCAGAACACTAAATACAATGCATGTTAACTGTGGATACTATTCGATAGGATTCATACAAAAAAATCGAAAGTTACACAGTGATTCACAAGAAACGACTGCTCTTCAACAACTCCAAAATGCATTAGACTCCATGCACAGGAGGCTGAACCCTGGCAGAGCTGGGCACCTTCCAGGGTCCTGGGGTTATCGGGGCTTTCTTGGTTGAAGTCTCTTGAAGGGCCTCTTGTGTCGGCCCTTTAGGCCTGTTCTCTCTCTGGTCTTTCGGTTGAGGGTACCGCTCTGAGATCTCTGAGGCTCTGCTATCTGTTCCCTCTGATATCTGTCACTTCTTCCTCGTGTGACCTCAGGCTTGGTCTCACCCGTTTCTCTGTCCTGTCTTTGGATGTCTTCTTCCTTGTACCTCCTATCTTTATTGGTTCCAGAGCTAGACTTCTGTCCACCCTTTTGAGTCACTTCCTGTCTGATCCCAATTTCCCCCTTCTTTTTCCTAGGGCTAGGGGATCGATCTCCTCTTTCCATGTGCCCGTAAGGGTTTCTTTCCTTTTTAACCTCAAGATTCTGTAAACCATTCTTGTTCTCCACATGCGAAGGGTTTTTTTTCGGACTGCGTGAACGTTCCTTCACATCCGAGCGTGATCTGTCCAGCGTTTGGGAGGCGGCAAAATTGTCATTGTTGTCACGTGGTATGCTTGAGTCGCTCTTTCTAGCTTGGTGTTTGCCGTCTCTGTAAAGTTGTTGAAGCCCATGAGAAGCAGCTGCCGGGTCGAGGAGGTTCTCAGATGTGTAGGGGTTGATCTCAGCCAAGCGAGAGGTGGAGGATGGAGATGCTGGTGCCGTCGGCTCATTGGATGCAGAATATCTCGGTGAGTTTGTCATCATATCCCTAACATCTGAAACAAAACAATTTTAGGGAAAAGTTAACATGGAAAACAGGATTCCAGTGCACAACAAAATCAGCAAATGGGAAAACATTAGTTATGCTGCTCATAAACAATTTATTCTAAACAATGGATGTTGGCGTTTGCAAACAGACAGACTGAACATAATTAAACTGTCTTCTGAAATGCATCCCGGCAGAGAAGTTTCTCAATTAAACTGTCACACATTTCAAAGTTTTCAGCCTTCAGCGGCTTTTGTCCCCCTGATACTGACGTACATCAGCAGCTACGATAGAGAGTTGGACAAAGAATGAAGTTTCAATTTTCTCTCAAGATAAGAAAAGTCACGCTACAGACGTGAGACTGTCAATAGGAACCAAAGAATAAAACAATGCCAGTAGCTCCTGACATGGGCTCCAATTTCTCTAAGGTAGTTTTTGGACTTTATGTACAGGATGACATTTTGTCACTCAATTTTACTGTTGTCTTGTGACAAGATTATACTTAGTTCAACTCGCCCACGTAGGTAACTCTCTTTACCCAGGATGCATTGCTTCTGGTACAAAAAATACATGTAGATAAAAAGGAGCACTGCACATAAACAAAAAAGCATAGATGAGCAATGCAGTTTACCAAAGTTATAAGGGACAGACCAAGAAAAGCAGAGAAGCCTTTAGTGATGTTCTGGTTTCATGTGGAAGCACAGTGTGGAGGAGGAAGAGTTCAGACCTGAACGAGGAAGAGAGAAAGAGAGAAACATAGACCAGTGGCCAGACAGAAAGCAAGAGTGAAAGCAATGCGTCAAAAGAGGAAAATCGCTCTTAACATGCATACACACACCAAAATCATTCACTGACCACAAAGAGTATTTGCACAAATACTCAAAAACAAAGCGGGCTTTATTTGAAAGATAGCACTTTCAACCAAAACTGCAAAAAATAAAAAATAAATTTTCAAATGGCTTTTGAAACAGCTGTACTAATCCAAGCATCCTCAAAAAAATTGATTCATCTTTCAAAAGGGAAACTGCAGGCTTCAGGGAACAGATTTTTCTCGCTTTATGAAGCAGACCGAATTCAAATGAGTGTTTTAGTACATCTGTACAAACTTGAAGAGTGGGTTAAGAGCTCTTTCCTTCGACTGTAATGCAGCTGTTAAGAGCGGAATCTGCAGTCAGATAATATGTTGACTTACTATGATCAGGCACCAGTCCCAGTCCAGGCCTCAGAAGCAGCAACACTTTATTTCCTCCAGCCTGGATGAGCTCAATAGCCCGGGTGTGTGTGATGCCCTGCGTGGGTTCTCCGTTGATCTCAACGATTTGATCTCCCACCTGTGAGGACATGAACATAGATTCATTCATCACTTTAAAGGGATAGTTCACCCAAAAACTTCATTTTAAACATGTATGACTTTCTTTCTTCTGCAGAACACAAAAGATATTTTGAAGAACATACAGGTGTAACCTGACATCGTCACTTAGAAATACAAATAAGCATTTATTGGTTCTATTTCAGCCATTTTTATGATAGGACTTGTAGAAAACTCACATGTATCCTGCCATCTTTTAGAGCAGGACCATCTTCAGCCAATCTGAGGATAAAGAGACCCATGTTATATTCCTTGCCTCCCCGCAGACTGAAGCCAAACCCTCTCGGCCCTCTCTCCAACTCCACTGGAAAACAGCCCTGACAAACAGATAAAGAAACACACACAGGACACGGTATGTAAATTTGTGCATTACTTATAGCAGTTGCTAAACTATGCAAATGTATCATCAACACTTTTCTTGCTTTCACCTAAAACACCCAAATGTTACATAACTTTCTATTCTGCGTGAAACTGCAAACTATTCCACCGCACCAATCCGCGCTAATGAGAAACGACACTTGCATATCTCAGCTGTGTCAATACCGTTACATATGGAAAATAACACATAACACGTCTTCCATAACTCAAAAGAGCACGATGGCCTATAGTATGAAATCTTAAGGTGACAAATGCTCCATTTGAAAGTTTTAGAATTAATTTAACCTCGGCCGCACGCGGGCTGCATAAAAATCAGGCGCTCGCCAGAGACGCATAATAATCAGTGAACTCTATTACTGCGAGCTTAACACGAATCATTGCTTGTCGAAAGGCTGCTGTCTCCTGTAAATCTCACCTGCTGCGGCCCCGAGGTGATGACAGGTCCCATCTCACCCTGAGGCAGGGATTTGTACTCGGCTCGGGCTGCCATGTCCTTCCTGTCCTCTGTCTCCATTCCGTTCCTACATCAGCAAATGATTAAACGCTGCTTTAGGGAACAAACTCAACTTGTGTACAGATTTAAAGCATCACAGAAGAGCTGAGAGCGGATTTGCTCTAATAACATTATTAACATTTTGATATAATAACATTAACAAGGATTAATACATGCTGAAAAATGATATCGCTCACTGTTAGTTAATGCATTTATTAATGTTAACTAATACTAGAGATGTGGACTTTGTAAGTCCATCTAATACAGTCTTTTTCAGCCTATAGAGAATATAGAGCGGGATTGTGTGTTACAATGATTGAACGGGCTGCTGGGATGGAGCTTGTACCTGTCATCTCGGCTGACAGGCTGCTGTCCCACAGCTCTGTGCTGAGCGGCCGGGCTCTGCTTTGCTGAACTGGTGCCTGACGGAGGGCCGCTGTGTTCTGAAATATAAATAGGATTATCGGCATGGCGGACGCACATACACTTTTGGAAAAACTCTTTTCAGTTTCAATCCTTGCGAAATGCTTGGACAGCGTTTCTGCCAGAGCGAAAAAGAAATACCCAATTTACTGCTTCCTTACACCAGCTAAACTGTGCCCCTAAATAATAAAAAAAATCCCAGAAGCTTACCCTCCTCGGGGACCACCGTGAGCGTGACGGTGTTTCCGGCGTCTTTGATGAGCTGCACGATGTCGTTGTGTGACAGCTCGATAATTGACTGGCCATTAACGGCAGAGATGCGGTCACCCACTTTGAGCCGACCGCAGCGATCGGTGGGACTGCCGTCTATGATGCGACCGATCTTATGGGGGATGACTAAAGAGAAAGAGAGAGAGATCAATAAACATTTTATTTCCATCATTTGGGCATAGAGTGCTTAACAAATTTATTAGACTACATGTCATAACAAAGAGAAAACACAAATATTTTAGGAATCTATCAAAAACTTGTTTAAGATGTATTTTAATGTATTTGTCATTTATTAGGCAAATAATAAACTAAATAGTCACATTTTTATACTCATTTAAGCCGGCACATTCAACTTCTCTCAGAAGGCAGAAATCAAAAGCAACATTCAACCATAAATGTATTTTTCTATTAAGGACTTCAAGTAAATAATTATAATTGGATTTTTTTAAAAACAATTATCAATTAAAATGATACATTTTGGAATTATTTATCTGATAATCTACAAGGAATATACCAATTTACACTCAAATATTTAATGTAACAAATGTTTCATGTATTTGGTAAGGAATAAGGTATGAGATGCTGTGCTTTATCGTGAATAAATAACCGCTTAAGTTGCATTGTTTGACGCAAAGTGATATTGTGATTTTTTCCCGATACAGCACACATCTTGAGTGCCTTTTTGCTTTTGTATAACGATTACCACTCAATACAAATATTAAAGCCAAAAAAATGTATCAAGGCAACTTGATAGAAATAGAAAAGAACATCTGACCTCCTGGTGGAGGCTTGTTTTTAGATGTGAGGATGACGAATCCGAAGCCTTCGTTGTCCCTGCGCTGCAGGGTGACGTCGTAGGGTTGAGGGTGCGTGTGGCCGGGCACCTCAATGTGGGGCGGCTTGGGCGAGCCATTCACCAGTGCGGGCGTGTGTGGAGCTTGAGGTTGTGCAATATTGTCTTCGTCTCTGTCTGCTGGAGCATGTCAAAGTGAAAGACTCAAATGAGCACAGATTTATGCTGATATATATACCAAACAACTTATATTTATGCACGTTTTCTTTTGCTTAGTTTGAAATAGAATTCCTAGTGCCTAATGCCAAATAAATAAGCACATTTCAACAATTTATATCAGAATATGCAGAAAAGCAAACGGAATCCAATTGAAACAAAACAAGAGTTGAAAAATTGCTTCAAAGGTTGACGTTAAACTTCCTAATGGCTTCATAAATACATTCTTTTATGGTTTCTCTGTGCTCTTGAATCACTGTTTTGTTAACACATAAAGAGTCTTGAGCTTCGACTGAAACCCCAGCCATTAAATTTTGATTTTGTGGTTATTATTTTATAGCTCAACTGGCCCTTTCCTTAAGAATTAATGGAGTGAAACATTATCCAGACATCAGACCTAGATATGAATGAAACCTCGGAGGATGTACTACTTTGTGTTACAGCTGGAATCATGCACATACGCAGCATTACAAACCTGGAAACATGAGCTTTCTGCGCACCGTCAGCATCACCTGCCCATTGCGGGCGGCGTTGGTCATGAGCTCCAGGACTTGTTTGTGAGATTTGCCTTTGACTGGAACGCCGTCGATACAGATGAGCTCATCGCCGGCCCTCAGCCGGCCGTCTTTTTCTGCGGCGCCCAGAGGTACGATGGCACCGATGTAGACCTAAAAACATGGTTACAGATCACACCTGACCTTATTCCCCTACAATTATATTTAACATATTAAGAATTTTTTTTACATTTGTGACAGTATGTTGACAAAATAATATTAACAATACACTTATAGGATTACAAATATATAGACTCACCGGCTGATCCGGTCCCTCTCCACCCAGCACTCTGAACCCAAATCCAGTCTCTTGGTTCCGCTTGATAAACACATCCAGGTCTTTAGTGTTGGGAGCTGAAGATCACAGAGAAATATTAATCTCTTTATTTGTACACAGTGCACTCCAGCTAACATTTGAAAGGCACAAGTGAAAGCTGAACTCACGCTTGCTGTCCAGCAGGGCTTTAGACTTGAGGTAAAGCTCAGACGGGTCCAGTTTTGGTGAGTTGGAGCGGACGGCATGAGGAGGGAATGGGAGCGACTGAGGGCCGGGCTCGGCAGGGCTGGGGGATTCGGTGCTGATGGAGCTGGTGGGAATGTCCTGCTTGTGGGTTGAAGGAATGTCTGGCTTCTGAATTGAGGGAATGTCCTGCTTCTGGGTTATGGGGATAGCAGGAGTTATCTGAAACAGAACACACACAGCCAGAAAACTTTACAAAATCAATATATTATTGTACTTTATCACATTTTTGGGGGGATATCATAAAAGATCATCTGACCATCATTTAAAGCAAGTAAAAGGTGAAATATATTTCATTCCTATGCCTTGTGGTACCCATCATGTACATCTCTTCATTATTTCACATGCAGTCACGTCCTTCGGTAACGCAGAGCAATTAAATCAAGATGAAAGCAAGTGTTTATGACTCACGTCTTTAAGCATGCGTGTGATCAAGCTGAATGTGATATGATGTAAATAGAGAATGTACATTAGAGCCTGTATGAAGATCAATATGAGAAACACTTGTGATGAGAGAAGCTCCTGAAGGGCCGGGTTGACTGCAGAGATGTTCAGATGTTCATGTCTGCCTTGAGGTTATTCACCACATCAGCTCTTAAAACGACATTATAGTGTTTGGCACTGGCTTCGTGAATAATGTATGACTGCGAGGAGGAAAACCAGCGAGGCCGATAAATAATTCCCCTGTTTCATCTTCGTTTCGCACTGCTTCATTAAATCACAATTCCCTAATGCGTGTATGAATTTAATCTCAGAGATTGAGTAATTAAAAGACATTTAGCTGAACTCACAGGTTTCAGAGACTTCACGGGAGATGTTTGACCTGCAGGAGGGAACAGAAATAGAGAGAGGTGAGGTAATAAAGACATGAGAATGTACAAATATAATTAGAAAAGTATGTTCAAAGATGAAATACTTGGACATTAAATGTATAATCTTGAATGGCAATAGGTCTGCCAGTATTACTTATTTCAATCCTAAGGTTCTTAATGGACATTATGAAGCACATTATAGCATTTTTACAGCTCAAAACAGTTCTGGATCTGAAACAAGATTAATGTTCAATAAATAAGAATATTCTGGCATAATTTATTCATCCCTTATGTTGTTTAAAACATGTATGCTTGTATTTCCTCCTGCAACTGTTTCTCAAGAATCATAATTCTGCATCTACACTGCAAATATTTTTTTTTATTTCTGGAGCATTGTTGTCTTGTTTTCTAGTAAAAACATTTTAAAATTCTATGTTTAAAACAAGCAAAAATAAAAAAATCCACCAATGGGGTAAGAAAAATAATCTCAAATAATCTTAAAGTACCTAATTCAAGATGTTTCTTACTCCATTTCCAGATTTTGTGCTGGTTTAAACTCAATTCTTATATATTTTTTTATAAAACAAGAAATATCTTGGGGAATGTTTTGCAGTGCAATGACAAGTTTACAGTTTTTTTCTTTAAAAAAAAAACCCTGTTGTCATATTTTAATAATATGTGGAGCAAATAAATGGCAAATTTTCTATTTAATACTATGCAACAAAAACTATAATCAACAGTGGCCACTAAGTGGCAGTATAATCCACACTGGAGATATACAATGTGTGGGTGAGCTGGAGCAATTGTTTGTGTATTTGTGTGTGTATTGTATGTGCACTTATCAAACCGCCAGCAGTCATGAAGCTCACCAAACACATTAATCTGCATTTATTAGCAAAGAAACATAGACCTTTTCTTAAGGTTCGTGCATCTAATGGTTTACAAACAAGTTTGACCTTTGTAACCAGCGTCTGGCGGGGCCACTGTGACAGCTGAAACTTTAAGCTGATATTTCACCTGGGCTCCAGACACACTGCAGACTAGACGTAATATAGATCGATGTGTACAGTCTGTGTATGTGCCTGCTGCTGTGCATGCTAATATAACCTCCAGTTCAATTAAATCACTGCTGGGGGGGTTCTTTAGAAGTTCAGGACATTTACTATTTTGGGGTTGCATAGCTCAGCATGAGCTCATACATTTCAGAAGTTCTCTATAAACTATTGAAGTGTCAAACCAGAACAGCACAGAGAGGCTTTGTATACAAACGAAAAAGCAAAATAAGCTTGATAAATACTTCTTCTCTATTATTTAACAGATTAGAATGAACACGCCAGTGAGGTTAAGCAATGTGTCACAGCATGTAAGTGTGAATGCTCTTTCCTTCAGGCGCTACTGATATTATAATGATATACGTTTATAGTTCTTACTAAAATGGCTCGCACACTATTTCTTCTGAACCTCACACACAAACACAACCATCTATCTTACTTTCGGCTCTCTGCTTCCATGCTGTCTTAGCCTAAACCCTTCACACATCTTCAGTTTTAATTCTCAGTTTTCCCTCAGAAATCATACTACCACTGGGTGCTTGCATGTGTGACATCACAACCCATGGTTTGTGGGGCTGGGGTCCCGTCCGTAAGTTGTGATGTCATGAGTTTGTGTCGAGTATCACATTTTCATATAAAGATAATTGCTGGGACTTTTATTGCAGTGTATGGTATTAAGAGAGTAATGAAATACATCTTCATAAATAACAAATAAAAGTACCTGGAGCATTTAAAGGGATAGTTTACCCAAATATAAAAATTCTATCATTATTTATTCACCCCATATTATTCCAAACCTATGACGTTTTTCTGTGGAACACAAAAAAGATATTTTGAGAAATGTCCATACAATGGAAATGTGGCCCCATTGGCAACATTCTTCAAAATATATTTTTTTGTGTTCTGCTAAAAGTCAGGCATACAGGTTTGGAATAACACGAGTGAGTAAATTATGAAAGAATATTCATTTTTTGGGTGAACTATCCATTTTAGTAATCTACAAATAAATGATAATTTACAATGAATGATATGATTTATAGACTGAATATGCAAATATTCTACCTTCTCTGTGTAAGCTATACACAGTATATAAACATCTATTCTGATGTGTATCTAGAATTATTCACTGTATTTTCAATTGCATACGGTAATAATATTGAGCAATTTATTTATTATGATAAACTGCATTATTGAATACAGACACGCTTCAGTATTGAGTACAAAATAGCACCTCTCATAGATATTATTTTGGTACTTTCACCCCATCATAAATACATTTTTATATTTTCTGTATTGACATTTTCTGTTCATCTTTCTAGATTTGTCATTTAGAAAGTGTCTGATCTGGGAGTCTACAGCCACAGCTGGTTATTAGCTCCTGAGATTTGAAAGTTTAACCAATCAATAAACACTTGACAGTGATGTCAATGAGAAGGAAGCAATTCTGCTATGGAACTTTGTTCTAAAAGCTTTCACAAGAAAAGTAATTAACCTCAAAAAAAGACATTGTATGAATCAGCACATCACGTACTACTGTAGGTTCGCCATGCATGCAAATCAATAATTCTTACCTCCTCTTAGCACCAGCACGTTGACCTCGCTGCCCACGGGCAAATCTTTAAGGATGTCCACTACTTGTGCGTGGCTAAGGGTCTGCACATTCTGCCTGTTAATTTCCTTTATCACGTCCCCTTTCAGCAGACCCCGACACCACTGCGCATCCAGAATCATCTTCACCTTCTGGCCCAGAGGACAATCTGCAATAGCAAAGCCGAATCCGCTCGGGCCCTTCACCAGAGGCACGCTGATCAGCTCGGGCTGCAACAGGGTGGTCTCCCCCGCCTCCGGGTAGCGGCCGTTGGGCATCGCTGGAGCTGGGTGTCTGCCATCAGCGTTTATGTAATGAAGGTCCTGCGGAGAGGGGGTGCCATCTGAATGCATGGGCAGACCGTTTATCCCTGGCACGCCAGGCATCATGTCCCCTGCGCCTTCTTCGCTGGAACTGGTGTCCTCTGGCAGCGGGTATCCACGGCACAGCACCATGTCTACATACTGATTCACGGGAATGGACTGGAACATCTGCACCACATCTGCGTGGGTCTTGCCCAGCACGCATGCGCCGTTTATGTCCACGATAACATCACCTAAACGAGGAAGAAAATGATCAATAAAGAATGTGTTTTTGCAACTTAGATATTTATAAAAAAGCTATTTCTAGCCAATACAATAGTCAATCGTTTTAAAAAGAGTTTTAAACTGTTTATTGTTATCCCGCAGTGTTGTTCTGACTCCTACACCACAGAGAAGTGTTTATTAGTATGAAATGCAGTGATATAGAGTCTGCGTCCACATAACCATTAGTTGAGCTGAAGTCAATGATCCGGCCTGTTGGTTCAGTCTATCTAATGGTAAGTGTGTCTATTGATCTATGCAGAGGGCGTTAAGGGCTTCCTGCATCCTTTTCTACCCCGAACCATTCAATGGCATCCTTCCAGACTTGCCTCACTGCATGGATTGTTAGCTCAGCAAGCAATACGATCAATGCAGAGCGGGGCTGCAGGTACAGTACCGCGCCATCTGTGAACTGTATCTCATTTCTTTCCAACACAGAACAATAACAGACCTGCTTTCTCTTAAAAAGTAATTCTTCGAGCTGTGGCATCCTTTTTATTATATTGCCATTTAGTGAAAATCCTGTCAGTGGCGCAGCAGTCAAGGTGTCATGCAAGGAAACAACAACAGAAAACCTTTTTTCGACACAAAGAACTTTTTGTGAGATAGAAAGGTTCTTTGGATGTTGAAGGTTCTTTATGGAACCATTTAGACAAAAAAGGTTCTTCTATGGCATTGTGAAGATCAGTGACACAAAAAGGATATAAAAAAAGATTAAAAAAACAAGATTAGAGATGAAGAAAGTTTGTTAAAAGCACTTAGTAGCAAGTTAAGTAGATACTAAGCTAATACTGTGTTAAAAGCATCTGTCAAACCTAACCAACCATATATGGCCTAATGGCTTGTTGACATTTGCACGGAAATTAGATGCTATTGAATGCATGTGTATATTTCCAAATAACATGTATAAATCTTAGTTAGATGACTTTCCAATTCTATACAAGACTGAAGACTCCAGGGAGCTTAAGCACAGAGGCAGTTGTTTCTTCACATTGTAATAGTGTTAGTCTAAGCTCTGCAATTACCACAAGATGCCACGCGGCAGGACCACCAGTTCCCCTGTTGCCCACCCACAGATTCTGATTTACTCCTCTCCATGCAATCACGCTGCGAGTACGTTTCGCAGGATTCTTTACAAGAGATCTGGCAACCCGGCAATGCTCCGAGCAATGGAGTCTGGCCAAAAGACTCCCATGATGCACCACACGTGGTACAATTTAAGCTTGCGGGGACGAACATGAATGAGCCGCGGTGTTGATGTGGTTAGAGGTACTTAGATCCAATTAATGAGCTGCCTGCTTGAAAGATGGCTTATCAATATTCATAAAATAAGCACAAGCTGCCTCGGAACTAAATGAATAGGAGCCGGGAGGAATTACCCGAAGCGATTTTGTTATCTTGCGCAGCCGGTCCATCTCTCAGGACGTTCTTCACTTGCAGGAATTCGTCTGGTCGATCTCCACCGATGATGGTGAAGCCGAAGCCCTGAGGACTTTTCTTCAGTGCCGTGCGAAGGATAGCCCCTTGCAACTGAGATGGGTCCCGTGTAAATCCTCTCAAACCTGCTTCACCTAACAGAGAGAATACAGTACGTGAAGCGACATGAAAAACAACACTCATAATGCTAAACATTACATTTAAAGTGTTAATATAGCATTGGCTACCTTTTCCTACTGATAGCTTGCACTCTACTGGGAAGAGTCAGGCATTGTTATAGAATTTTTCTTCCAAAATGAGTGAAAAATTTATCAAAAGACAGACTCAAAAAGCCTTCCAGAGGCTCGGAGGGGGTCTGAACTCCATTAGTCATTCATATTTAATCATTAAAAAGAGAAAGTGAGAGAGCGCGAGAGCATGAGAGAGAGAAATATTACTCAATGAGTGAATTATACACCACAACTTATCATTATAATTCATTTATTACTCGCTTTCTAAATTGCTGCTTGCCATTTACAACCACCAACATATTAACAGGATTGTTCTGCTTAAGAACTTGATTAATTAATAACAGCTCAATAAATACAACTCAATAAAGACTCTAGCGGCATTCAGCAACAGAGTTTTCATCTGATGAAACCATTTTTTTCTTAAGCCAAATTTGTGGGGTTTAGTTAAAGCATGCAAACTTGCAATCCGCAGATATGATGTTGCCATGGTGACCCCTCCATGTTGAACTTCTATTAAACCTTAACTAAACATGAATTGCTACAAGAGTAGATTTTAGCCACATTGGTGATGCATTTGTGAGCTATAATGCAACATTTACATTTTAGCAATTTGCCATTTTAAATTGATGAGGTTTGTACTGAAATGTTTATGGATCATTGGACACACATGCCTGGCCTGAAGTTAACTTCTGGTCTGTGTTTGTTGATGGGTCTGGCTAGTGGCTATTAATATAACTATTTAAGTTAATAGTACATTATATTCATATTTAAGTGTATATTCATTTTATTAAATAAGCAATTTGTTGAATGGGTTGTGTAACTTTGTTGCATTTAAGTTTAGCCTTCTACTGGTAACCCAAAATAATACTGACTAGTCATACTTTTAACTTGCCAGCTAATGTCATTTACTTGTTATTTCTTTTGCTTGTTATCAAAAATAATCTACAGGGACTCTATTCTTTGCGGATGTGTAGCGAAAGTTTGGGCCACAAAAGCGTGCATGCGCAGTAACGTTTGTTTATGTTGTTGCTTTGAAACCGCACATATTTAAACCATTCGCCTGTTCTTTGAACTGTAAAAGAGAACTACCAAAAATATTGAAATATTCTCTGTTTCACTGATGACGCTTTCTATTTCCTGAGGGGAAAATTGCAATTCTGTGTTAAACTTACTGGATATTACAAAACCCTGGTGAACAGTGAAAATGTGGGAAATATCCATAAAATACAAAAACATTGAATATTCAACAGGTTGTGTAAAATCCAACAGCACTCAACAGTTACATCAGAAACAATTTTCTCAGGATAAGTATTCATACGTACGCGCGCGCGCAACTATCTTTATGGACATACATTGATGAAATGCAAACTCTAGCCCGTTACCCCTAACCCTAAACATCAGAATTAAGTGCCTGACCCTAACCCTAAACCTAATTATATCCTAAACCCTAGCCCTTTATAGGGGTCTCAGGAAGTGAGGACTGGCCAAAATGTACTTAATTCACTCTCTTAGTCCTCACTCTACTGGTCTAAAACTGGTTCTTCATCTTCACAACAATAGATGTATAAGTACACACACGCACGCACGAACGCGCGCACACGCACGCACGCACACACACACACACACACACACACACGAAAGTCAAATACTCCTGGGATGACATGAGAATGAGTAAATTATAGATTCAAATTCCTTTTTTGGCCTCTTCCTGTCATTTCCTTTTGTTCAAATTCCTTTTTTTTCCTCTTCCTGTCTTTTCCTTTTGTTATTTAATTTTTACACACATTTTGAGACAACATAATACATACATCCAAACAACATAATACACTATTAGCGTTAGATCAGTCTTGACCTTTTGCTGTAATTGTTTTCTTAAGATGAACATGTTCAACACGCTGATTCTGGATCAGCCGTAAATGGCGTCTTGTAGGCTAATTACAGCCATTTATAACTCAAATAACGCAGCGGTATGATTTATTCTTGGCTCATTTGAGAGTGCCAACAGCATCAGATGAGACCACATCAATCTCATTAGGAGAGCAGGAATGGGTATCTCACCATGTGTCGTGGGAATTGGATTTGCATAATAACCGCATTGATGAGTTGGACTTGCCCAGGGAAAAGGGATTATGTTGATTATAATAACCGTGACACATATTTGAACCGTAAAGCACAGCGCGTATGCGAGCATCTCAGTTTCTTGTGCCATGATGGTACACATGCAACCATGCTTGCATACTAGATCTCGCTCTCTCCCGCCTGTTGTGCTGTTTGCACAATTGATCGGTAAAGCAATCGTGGAAAGGGGTCGGAGGGTTGGGTTGATGTTTATGTTCACTTTATTATGCATGTCATGCATCATTATCTTTACTGGAGCAGACCGATGTCAGAATATAATAAAGGTGTAGTATGAAATAGCTTCATCATGCATGTAAACAAATCCACAAAACCAAAATGCATGATTCATACTTTTTATTATTATCATTGTAGCTAAAATAACATAAGTTATAATTGCAATGTCTTGTAATGTTCACATTATATTCTGGCGTCTTATGCCCAACTCAAACTCACATGCCTAAAGCAAGCTGATCAAATCTGTAAAGCAAAACAGTGCCGTCATTCTTTTCTCATTAAACCGTCCTGGCCAGCTAACAGAGCATAGCATAGCATAGCGGGGCAGCGTGTGCTTCCACTAATGAGACAGAACAGACATCCACCGCCATCGCTCCAGAGGGAATAGGAAAAAAAATCTGTGTTCGGAGGACACAGGAGACAAAGAGTCGCAGGGAGTCCAGACAGACAACAAACAGGCCGAGTTCTGCTTCTCACCGCTTTACCCTTGAACAACCTGAATCTGAACTCAGTCATGTGTTAAGCAGACCGACGGAGGCCAATGCAATCGTTCAGGTCAGTCTGAAAATTATGCCAGGGTGGAAGAAAACAAATGACAGGGCAGAACTGTCTTTCCATCTTTCTAATGGCTTCCTGTTGTGGTTTAAATAGATGAGAACAGATTCCCCTTTAAGCTCATCTAATCTTTGCTTCTCTATGGCTGCAATCCAACTTGCAATGTGCGCTCAAAGTATATCATCATATTTGTTGATTTGGGACAAGCTTATTCTCACGTCACGTACTATTTAGGATGGATAAGAAATGAAACGCAGAATGTGTGGTGTATATCAAAGAAAGGTTTGTGCTTTAAATCCTGATACGACCAAATGCAAAGACACCAAAGACACATGAGAAGACAGATCAAGGAAGTTTAATGTTAAATCAACAGCTAAACACCAGCAACGTGAGCGTAAACATACAAACATGGAGCAGGTGAGTGGAACTGAACAAGTACGTGATCAAACGCAAACACACGGCAGCTGAAACCATTGCTGGATGAAAAAAAAGGATCTCTGATCCTCTGGGATTAGCGGAGATCATATCAAACACAGATGTTGCTTATGTTCCTCTGGTGGAAATGTTTTGTACACCTGACCACCGCATGCATTTCTCACTTCATGAATCCACTTCACACCGTGTGCTGGATAAAAAATATGAATATCTAAAACGCGGTGGCAGAAATCACACTCTGAAATCAAAAAGCTGGGTTATTATAATGCATGGGTAAAATAATTCTATTATATTTTGCACTTGTCTAAATTTAGTCGAGTTGTACCATTCCCAGATCAATTATTTTAAATTGAAAATTTAGTCATAATTGACCCTGCCACTTGAAACTCATATAAATTGTATTTTGTGGAGGACAAGAGGAGATATCAAAATATTAAAGCCACTCTTTGCCATAAAACAAGACTGCATGGTGATTATCGGATGTCAAATTCTGTACAGTTTATTATACATACTGTCCAATAAAGAGTTCTTAAAAATTGTTCAGCTCCTTAAACCTTCACACTATCCATCTACTTTGTTTAAAAGTAGGCTGGCCTGGTCATGTACAGTGAATAGATCTCTTTCGTTTGACCGAAGAGTCATTCAGGTTGAGATCAGGTGCTCAGCGAGTGCTCAGAAAATAAAGTATTTAAATAACAAGGATGCTACCCGTTGAAGAATCGCAATGTCAATATTCATGCCTTTTTAAAATCAACGTTTGTTATTATCACTTAAGCTCTTAACATTTACACGCCATTGCTGCACTGGAAACAAAGAGTAAAGATTCCACTTATCTTCACCGTGTAAAAAGATTTTTTTTTTTTTTTAAGTAAGTGGTGTGGACTAAGCGCCGCTTTTTATTTATTAGATTAGACATAGATTTTAGTGGTTTTGGTCACTTGTTTGCACAGTTTGGTGGTAAAAATGGCAGCATAAAAGAATAATAAAGAAGAAAGTTAGGTTGTGTTTTTACTTAAGGGCGTTGGTTCTGCAGCTGCTGCTGTTGGCTGACTGGATGGAGAGTCCTGGCCGATTTTCTTCTTGGCCTCCAGCACCGGATTCTCAAACTGAGTCTTCTGATTGATGTGGCTAAAAGAAACAGTGAGATTCAGTGTAAAAAACTCAACATGGCAGATACAATGACACACACTCGCACACAAACACACACAGAGGATGGAACATTAGCGATGCCTATCTGTTTATGCAAACAGTCAGGGTGAATGAGAAACAAAACCATATCGGAGACAGAAGGTGAAGCGCTGTGTGCATGCGTCTCTTCCTGTTTGACGTCTGTAAGGCTTTCGCTAACCAGACGGTCATATTTTCCTTCACCACAAACATTTGGTGAATAAACAGTAAAAATAAACATACCGAGATGGAAAGGTGGAAAAAGTGACATCAAAATGTTTGGTCAACATTTGTCAAAAACCCTTCAACACCTAATCTTAAAGGAATAGTTCACCCAAAAATGATAATTCTGTCATTATTTACTCTCCCTCTTGTCATTTCAAACCTGTATGACTTTCTTTGTTCAACAGAACACAAAAGAAGATATTTTAAAGAATGTTGGTAATTGAACAACAGCGGTAGCCATTTACTTGCATTAGCTTTGTGTCCATACAATAGGTCAAAAGTGAATGGATAGAACTATTGTTTGGTTACCAACATTCTTCAAAATATCTTCTTTTGTGTTCAGTGGAAGAAATGACAAGAGGGTGACTAAATGATGACAGGATTTTCATTTTTGGGTGAACTATCCCTTTAAGAAATACCAATATATAATTTGTCATGCAAATATTCAAGGGTTTTAAGTACATTTTCTTTTATATTAATTATTATTAAATAGATTTACTCACTAAATGTAGTTTAGTTTATGCTCAAAACTAGAAAAGTTATGTGTTCACATATTAACACTTCAAAATATTTAATGAATCTCTAAATAAAATCATAACTTTACATTTTCTCTATAACACTATGCACGTACACTCTCCTCCACCACCGCCACATGTGTTTTCTTGTTTATAAGCTGCTAAAACGCATCAATATTACCATGGCAAGAATTTCCAAAGACAAGCTTCACACACTTTCGCTTCCAGCTGAGGTTTGTGCCGTACTGTTGTTTTATCCTAAGAGACGATCCCTCCCTCCCCCCTGGGCTGAATGTAAAGTGAGGACTGCAGCTCTGTCTGTATTATGTGGCTTTGCTTTAACTGTTGTACCTGCTGTTCACGAGTGCACCTCAAGAAAGCTTTTAACAGCCACGGATACCTCGCTAAATCAGTCGGCGTACTGCGAATCTGCAGAAGAAAGGTGCTGTTTGCCATTTCGTCGTGTATGACTCATGCTGAGATTTATCCACCCAATCCACAGAGAGAGTGAGTGGATTGCTAAAGTTTGCGCTTTGATCATTCATGGAGTGCATAATGAGGCGTTGTGTCATGCCGTATTCACTCGACAACAACTTAAAGTGAGTTTTGTTGGCCTTCTTGCGAAAACATTGTGAACGGGCGGTGATGACCTTACACGAACGGCATTACAATGAAACACTGTATTGGCTTGCTTTGCTTTGACACTCCTCGGCTGTCCTGCCAGCCAACCTCAATCTGATATCCCACAATGCTTTGAAAGCAGTAAATAAGCAAACACTGCTAATATGACCATCGATAGGTGATACTGATCGGTCTGGAGTTTCAGAACCTTGCGCTTTTATACCAAATTGATCTACGTTTCGGACAGTTAAGTAAAACTACTGTATGTATTACCAAATGGAGTAAAACGGGAGCTATTAAACTGGATTTTCTTCTAATTATGCATTAAAACCAAAACACAGATGCAAACCAGCAACAAAAACGCTAGTGTAAAGTAAACCAAGATGTTGTAGATAAAAATCCATCCATCATTCTCACAAAGCCATAAATAATATAAGCATACTCACTCCACGTAATAAGTCCCATACTGCGGGTCTTCGATCTTCTCCCAACCATATGGAAGTTCTACAGAGAAGCAGTCAGGCACATCAGACGCAGCTATAACAGATGCAAATCACACAAATGCTAAACTCTGGGGGTTTTGATTTTACTGACAGTAAATTTATGAGATGCCAAACACCAGGTAAGTAAAGACGTCTGCCTGGATTTGCACATGTTTTTGGCTTCGGCAGACATCAGAAAGAGAAATTACTGTAATGTTTCCCTGTGATTGTAGAGGTGTGGGGATATCAGTGTGTCATGACATAATGAGGCTTTTAGTAGGTTTCCAATGAGCCAGTAAGAAGGGACAGATAGAGGCTAGTGTCTAGCACCTCAGCTACGGTCTTTTTGTTTACTGTTTGATTCATAATGGACGGCTGTCTTACCTCCATCCTCGCATTTTTCTGGAGGCTTGGCTTTCTTTGCCAGTCGTGGATCGAGCCAGGTCGTGGTCTTGGAGTTGTGACTGCACAGAGAGGGGAAAGCATTAGTAAAGCAAACACCCGGAAGGCATAGTAAACGTGTTGTTTTATTACATTAAACCAATCTGAAGGAGCCATTTAAACAAACAAGCTGTCGACTTACGTGATTAAAAATAAATTACTACATATGGAGGTCCATGTTGGAGTCAATGATGTTGTCATGTGCCATTTTTGAATCCCACAAAATGTTATGAATTCATATCTCTGGTGTCCTTCTAAAACCTTGTATCTCCATATTTTGTGATTTTTATTTTTTGTCATAAATCCTTATTAATAGTCACCATTTATGTTTCTCAATTTCTTAGCAAATATCTAACCAATAAAAAGTATTAAAAAGTGCTTGTCAACTTTGACAACATAGTATTAAATTTTGAAAAACAAGGTTTCAGAAGGACAGCAATGAACAATATCCCCTACACAATTAACCATGTTTTTTTATTTAAATAGTATACAAATAAATTGTAAAATATTAACCACAAATGTACTATAGTCTCATCACAATACACATAGCTTAAACATTACATTGTATTAAAACTATGGTAAACAATCTGCCCCCAAAAAAACAAAAAAAAAAACACACAGTTACCACTTTTACCATGGTTTATTTTCCTAAGGGTCTTCTATTTTTGTTACTGTAATACATGCTGCTAAGTAACTGTTTACAAACAGATGGTCAGCTTTTCCTCTGTGGAAAGATTTCATATTCTTAAGAGGAAAATGCCACCCATCACATTAAAACGTTAGCGAGTCCTTTTCAAAAACCACTTCAGTTGTGTGTTCTCGGGAGGGGTGGAGAGTCTACTTAAAAACGAAAACCTGAAATATTTATGACAAGGTGCAGGTCGTCCTCTGAGACTCATGTGGACAGACACGCTCATGGAAGCAAGGCCTGCTGGGAGGGCTTCACTTAGGCGATTGTTTGTGCCGCTCTGAGAATAAAGTATTGATCTGCTGGCTCTCTCTCTTTTGTGCGGACAGCAGAGATGCTCGGCTGTGACCACAGACACAGGTAATGGACACTGAAAGAAAGAGGCTGGGAAAAACAAGCTAGCATAGCATCCTCTGTGTCAGTGGGCAGAAGTGCCGGTTTGATTCCCAACAGAGTCTTGTGTGAGATGTAAAAATCTGCAGGAGTTCCCGAGGTCTAGATACAATACATCACAGGAAGAAATGAAAAAAACATTGTGGGCCCATAACCTTGGCGTTGCTAGCGTCATGCTCTAACCACTGAGCTACAGGAAAGCTTTACATTTTTTTTAGCATAACATTCCTGTCAAACAAACTTAATCTTCGTTGATGGTTAGGTCTACGATTAGAGAAAAAGTATCATAAACAGTTTAAAACTCCAAGGCAACCACATAAAGGCAACCCTTAAATCACAGCAAAAAGACAACTCCTAATCCAAACAAAAGAAACTCACTCGATAAAGTAGACCATCCCCGTCTCCGTGTAGGCCATCTCCCAGTTCTTGGGTAAAGGCTCCTGGCTCTCATCACGTGGCAGGCTGTTCCAGGTGCGAAAGTCCATACCGCTGCTGGACTGTGTGTAGCTGGGCACAGCCCTTCTCCACTCGGGTCCCTCCTTGTGTTCTGTGTGTTGAATAAAAACAAATGAGTGAGCGAGACAGAGTGAGAGAGAAAGAGGTGGAAAGAACATACGTGAGTAATACAGCAATTTGGTTCAGCACTGCAGAATGAGGTTTACAACCTTCTTGTGAGAGACAGAATCGGACGACAAGAGCCACAGGATTTGCATGTTAGGAGAGCAGCCGGTCAGGCAGGGCCAGACCTGACCAATGCTTCCGTGAAGCTGATATCTGAGACTAAAATGTGTCTTTGTTTGTCTTTGTGTGTGCGCGTCTCTGTTTGTCTTTGTGTGTGTGTGAGAATGAGATGTGCGTACTGTATGTCAAAGAGGCAGGGCTCAAATAAAGGGGAGGAGAATGGACACTTACAGAAAAACGAATGGGAGAAATTGAATCACTCAGGAAGTTTACTGGAGAACATGTGTGCATTTGAACCAAACCAGACTGAAATGCAGTTTTGAAAAGAATAGATGTCAACAACAAGTTGTGGACTTCCATGCTTCCCTATTCAAGCAAAAAAGAGCTTTACTTAATGGGACAATTCACCCAGAAATGAAAATTCTGTCATAATTTTCTCACCCTCATGTCATTTCAAACCCGTATGACTTTCATTTTTCTGCAGAACACAAGAGAAGACATTTGGAAGAATGTTGTTAACCAGCACCCATTCACTTGAATTAGTTTTGTGCAGAAGTGAATGGGTACCACCATTGTTCTGTTACAAACATTCTTCAAAATATCTTCTTTTTTGTTCTGCAGAAGAAAGAAAGTCATATGTCAAATAGTAGTAGATATACGCACATATAGGAATAACAAGTCTGATAATATTTTGCTGACACGTTCATGATGAAAGCCCGTTCTTCTGAATGATTCCCTGCCAGCGACGGGACACCAGCATGCGTGCCAGATGAATCAGCACTTGTTGTTCCTGTACCGTAACCATGGCGGCATCATTTATGACACAAGCGGTAACACAAGTGCTCGCATTCAAATGCGAGCACGAAAGCAAATATCGTATGAGGCCTTTTGTGCTTGAGAGGGTGAGTGAAGAAAGACGCAGAGATCAATGAAAAACACAGAAAAGAGGGCAGCGGAGGAGATGTTGTCTTGTATGTTATGCTAACGGTGAAGGTTTGGTTCCAAAGGAGGCAATGGAAAAAAACATGTATTTAAGTCATGAAACTGGCTGCTTCCTATACAGTCTATCTTGCTTGAGGCGATATGAGTGTACATTCATGTAGTTGGAGGCTGTATCTATCCTATCTGGCCATGAACATGTATACATACAAACATAACATAAAAGACAATTCATGGGACTTGCTGCAAAGCATTTCTTCTGTATTGAAAAGACTAGCTATTTTTAGGAAAGCAAATTTTATTCTGTAAAAACACAAAACGGCACAAAACTGAAACGCCCTTGGATGTGGATCCACGGCAAAAATCGGAAATTTGCACTTGGCAAAATGTAGATGCTGTTGCCATTGTCCTTGTGAACTGGTGGTGCCAGAGGGTTTAGAAAACTCTACAATCGTAATGGACAACAGCTGTGAGGCATCTGGTCCAAATGAATTCACAAAGATGAACACAGCCAACAACGCCTCTCTCAGCTCCTCCAGAAACTTATTTTGGCTGTAGTGGTGAAGTGAATTTCACTGTTAACCTTTTGAAAAACTGTAAGATTTCATTTACATAAAGATTAGACTTCTGTTGGCATGAATGTAATAATTGACATATGAAAGACTAGAAGCTTCAATCCCAGAAAAAGTTGTTTACAATTATGATGACAGGTTTATTTTTTCCACCAGCTATCTTCAAAACTATTTGAATGTCAGCATCACTAAAATTATTATTTCAGATTTTGCCTCTGGGCTTGTCATGAAACTATGAAATAAAAAAAAAGTAAATCTAAAGAAAACTTCTTCAAAAGCAACAAAATAAACGACGGCATGTATTATGGGATACGACAGCAGTTGCCATGGTGATCAATCGTGTTAACACACAGGGTTGGTTCGAAGATTTCAGTCCTACCTAAACATGAGCTGATGTGGAAACAAGTCACATGTTTAAATGTTGCACAGTTGACAACATTATAAAATAAATCAAAATGTCTGTCAGCAGATGTATATCAGCAATGCCTGTCACTGGAACGGAGAGCATTCAGATGAAATACAGCGCACTGCAGCCCTATGTTACCTATGATGTAGCAACTTTTTAAAAGACAAGTAATGGAAGAATTTAGTAGAATAACTTAGTAGATAATTTAAGATTCCGCTGTACGACATTCCAAGGTACAAACAGCTGAAATAAGATGAACCTCACAACAGGATCTATGCCACCCCATTCAGAACATGAGCCGTGACATCTGTGGGTTATTTGAAGTCCTAAAACTAACAAAAATCCATTTGAAGGATAAATGCAACTATCTAATTCCTCGTTTTCTTGCTTTTCACTTTCACCCAGTGCAGTTGAACAATCTGAAGGTGTTAACCTCTCTGTATCTGATGGATTTATGAGATAAAAACATTCTCTGCAGTTGCAGGGTGCATCGGTAAATTCCACCTGCTGTCAGCATGATCCAAAAAACCCAAACCAAACTCCTTAGAAGTCTCCCCACAGACCCAAACCTGACAGATATTTTAATATGTGGGATATGCTTTGAAGAACTAGATCTATATCTATAAAGGCCTTTATAAAATATCATTCAGCTTTGATAGATGCTTCACATTATCGAGAATTGCCAGTCAAAGCTAATAATGTAATATTTGTGGAAGAGCTGCTTAAAACACATGCTGTTGATGCATCTTAAAATAAATCATCTTTACATTTACGATTGTGAAATGAAATAATATTAAAGTCAAGTCAAGTGAAATTATATTGCAATAACGTAAAGTAAAGTTGATCTTTATGATCGGTACTAATGTTTATATTAACAAATAAATATCAGCGTATGTGCAAGACAACAATGGATTTAAAACACTTTTCCAAAGATATTTTTAGACTGACCCTTCCGTTGTACACTGACAAATAGCTGAACATTTAAAAAATACTAAGATACAACAATTTACATTAATATATTCCATTAATCGAATAATATATCACTAGACTCACAGCAGGACTACCATATCTGTCGCAATATCTAAAATCTATCTCAATCATTAATGCAAAACAGAAATGAGCATTAAAGACAAATAATAAGCCCGGGGAAGCTTTTTAATGAGAAGGTAGAAGAGCACAGGGGTTGGTACACAGAGTGTCAGAAACACTTTTATGCCTCACAGTAAACAACGCCGTCTTCAACATGCTCATTACTTGAAGTGATACCAGGCGTACGCTCATTTATTCAACATGGTTTTTATTCCACTGGTTTATTGCTGTGGTAACTCAAGCTGACAAGGCCTTGCGGTCTACTTTAAAAGAGTAGTTCATCCAAAATTTGTGTCATTATTTATGCAGTTTGTCCATTTAGGGCTACTGTAAAAACAACATGGTAAATTCCATGTAAGGGGACCCGTGGTGTATGTAGATAGAAATAACTCATTCTAAGGTAATAAAAACATAACGCTTTAATATGTAAGGTCTTTATACACCTCTGAACACAGTTATGTATATGATATTGCATTTCTATCAACGGATCTGCTTTCATAACTGCCTTCAGAAGTTATGACAATGACCCGACGGACTTGAGACCCCCACCTCCATCCACAGCAATTTGCCTTCCGGGGTCACAATACTAAACTCCTCTGTGGACATTCCCTCCCTCCATTTAACACCACTACACCATAGCTGTTTAAAGGCAACCCTTCCCAGCCACCTGTCCTGACCCGATCCACCAGAAGATAATTGACTTCCTGAGTAATAGGGAAAAAGTATGTGTTGAAAGCTGAAGAATCACAGAGCCGTGTACTTGGGCATCTTCACACAACTGACCGCACATCTATGGAACCCACAGTGAAGCTCTGCATGCGCTCCTCACAGCAAACAGCATCAAATCTTATGCACCACTTATGCACTATTGACAGAATTTGTGTCTTCCGGTCATTTACCATCGATATAAAATTGTTAAAATTCGGTGAAAAACATCACACCAATCATAGTTTCAAATGTATTTCCATAAAACTCTAAAATTACACATTGGAGAACCTGGTTTATAGACTGTTGCAAAAGAAATCACTTACCAACCGTTTCTTTGCAAAGTTACAAATCTTTCAGCTATGCTGAGTCGCATCTGTACCCATTTATACAGTATTGATTTTTTTATTCCCTTCCAGCTAATTTATACTGCGCAGTACATTGCAATACTGCAACTACATACATTATGTTCAAAACTTATTGAGTTAATGTACTTGATGGCTGGTTTCACCGTCTCACCTGTCAGACCGTTTACTATAGGCGGTCTCTCATCCTCCTCCTCTTCCTCTGGAGCTGCGCTGTCCTTCCTATCCATTTTACTGACAGACGTGGTGCGTTTACGCTGGACCTCGCTGTCAAACTCCTCATCAAACAGAACCTGGTCCACAAGGTCTGGCTGCACTGCACTGGGTTCTGCCGGTGGCTTTGGGGTACCATAATAATTTCCTAAAGAAAAAAACATTACACAAGGATATAATAGTTGACAAAAACAAACTATTAAAACATTTCTGTTAATTAAAACTGAAATAAAAACAAATTCAACCTATAATGCAATATAAAAAATTAAATGACAAAACCAAACAATAAAATTGCTAAGAATTAAACTAAAATTAACAAAAACTAAAACTATAAAAAAAACAGCTAATTCAAAATATTATTAAAATAAAAATGGAAAAAACTATAATAACGCTGGATTACATGTTGAACATATACAGGTGATTCTCCATCACATGCACTGTAAAAAATCCATAAAAACACAATATTTTAAAAATAATATTTTAGTTTTTTACAGTGTGGTAAAGTGTGGCAAAAAATGACATACTTTAATTTTAAGTTTTATTTTTGGCTATTTTGACACTTTATATTATGATGATGATGATAATAATGATGTTGATAATAATCATAAGTGCGTAGCTGACTAATCAACCATACCATGTGTCCTAGGGTGTGACAGCATAAAAATAAAATATTACTATTAAATTATATTATTAATATTTATTTTTATATACAAAATAGCATAGCATAGATTTAACTTTGTTTTTTTCACACCATTAAAACATGTGTAGTTTATTTGTCAACTACCCAAGTAACAACATAATAGTACTAGAAATAATAATGATGATATAAAAAATCCCCCAAAAAATGAACTGAAAAAGTGAAAAAATGACAAGTCAGATTTAACTCACATCACCTGCATGGCCACACACCACAACGTGTCGCAGCACATGCTCTGACTGCTAAGCCGAGGCTTGAGGTAATTCTGTTTTTCCCAGACATGTTTCAAAGATGTGTCATATGCAGTGTGTTGTATAAATAACCAAACCCAAACCTCAGGCACACTGAAAGATCTTCCTAAAGCACTTTGTCTTTAAGACTCGCCATTCGCTGAACTTGCAGAACAGCATCGTAATGCTATTGAACTTGCAGTATATCCTGCGGCCTCACACTTTTCAGTAAGGCTCAAAAGTCTTGTTTGTTATTCGTCAACACTGCGGCTCGGCACCCTGCGGTGCTCCACTGGACCAGGACGCAGCGCTCTGCTATTTTACTGTTATTTATTGGAACCGGTCCCTCACTGGAGATTAAAGCTGTGATCTAATTCACAGTCTCTACTGTATGTGCTCTATACACGCGGAGCAAAAAGAGTTCACTGCACTCTGAAAAATTTGTTTACATGGAATTTCTTGCACTGCACATATTGTACACAAACATACATATACATACACTACCGTTGTAAGTCAAACAACTGTATACTTTGACTAGTCATGCAGCTTCTTCTGTGTAAGCTGGAAGGTCTGTCTTATAAGTTTTATTGTCCTGAGCCCTGAATGCCTGCCTGTGGTAAGAAAGGTATCACAAGACCATATGTGAATCTAAAGCAATGTACTATTTTATGTTGCTCTCTAGTGGAAGCTGCTGACCTACTTTCTCAACAATTCACAGAAACACACACAGGCTATTGACCGAATGAGAAAGAAGGACAGGAAAAGCGTGAGCTCGGAGAATTATTGATTCATTTGCCGTTCTCGACAGCTTTGGGATCTGGAGAGCTGAACATGTACTAACATTACGCTGTCAAATACTCTGATATCACAATCTACTCAATCTACTCGAGTGCCGTCACATTATAGACGTTCAGGGACATGGACCGAACTGAAATAAAACAAACATTATTGCTTCAAAAAGAGCACAACTCCAGTCTGAAAGATGGCATATTAAAACGATGATGGGCACTTTTTTCCTAAAAAGATCAAATTGACACTTTTGAGCGCTGAACACAATAAAGAAAAAAAGACTTCATTTAACATTATTTTTAATGTGTCGTTTGACACGTTTTATCATTAATTTTGCTTCAGGTCAAATTCTACATTGAATACGTTTTACAAACTCTCCCCATGAGGATATGCCTTTAATGTATTCCTAACATAAACGCTTCATTTGAATGAATCGCATCTTTATTGCATTAATAATTCACTCACAGCTGTGTTTACTGGTATTTGAGAGAATACCAACCAGAGGATTTATCAATGCTATCCTATAAATAACCAACTCAATGTTTAAGCAGTGATAAGATTGGAAAAGATTTTACATTAAATGCATTACAAAAAACGGTAAATATAACTAGTAAAAGCAGCATGAGTAACTGTCCTCCAACCTGATATAGAAGGTGAATATTTTTCAGGACTTTCGTGGTCATAAGATGGACAGTGCTTTAAGAGAACTGTATACTGTAAGCATATGATATAATGTCTGTCAACAGTCGATAGGTCATGCGTGTTATAAACCTGCTTACCCAAAACAGTTCTGCTGAGTGACCTCTCCAGATTTCCCAAATGCTGAGAAATCTTCATAACTAGAATGACTAAAGTATCCAAAACAAAGTTCAAAGTCAAGGCTTTAAGGAACACAATATGACAGCTATGCAGTGGTAAGTGGAAATAAAAAGATATTGTATTCACACTATCATGCCTGACACTCTCTTCAGGGATATCCCAGCATTCCATTGGATGAGGATCACATTACACAGACAGAAAAGAGGGAAGTGACTCCCTCTGCAGTTTAACACAGTGGCTGTGTAGAGTTTATATTTAGACTTGCCACAAACAGCAGTGAATGTCGTTATCAGGTTATCAGGCAAATCAAATTCGATGCGATTTAATGTCCTCCAAATCTAATGTATTATTATTAATACAAACTCTTTCTTTTCCACTCGGATTTAAACTCAGTTGTGTTTAGAGAGTCTGTCGCTTAACTTTTTATTGTAGCTTTGGTGCCTCTAATAACTTACTTGCGCAAATAGTTCAATTCGCTTTCGGTGGGAACACAGCATTAGTGCGTTATAGTCGCATTGCAAACATTGCAAGACTGGGAGTGTCTTCACGTGTCCCGATGTGTCAAACAGCAGATGCAAATGAGTTCTTTGCGCAAATTTCTCGCTGAAGTTAAACTTTTTACTTGGGCGGAAGTATATATAGGCCTATATACTGTCAAAGTGTAAATAATGCTCAAAACTAAATGACATCATAGACACATCTGCTATTTTTACATGAACTGAAATCAACAAGAATCACTAGAGATGTGTCTGAATACTTCTGGGACAAATACGCCCTCATACGCCTAGATCAGGAAGCCACGTTAAACGCATTTTTCAGGCTTTGACTTAATTATACCTGTGCAAGGCACGTAGTAGATTAAATCATGACCACAATCATGCCATGTCACAGCCATCAGGGTCTCCTGTCAAACAGCGGGCACAGCATGATGGATCGCTCACAAACAGCGCAATGCACCATCCCTGATTAATGAGCATAAAAACACACACGCAGCGCAGCGGAGGGGACGGTCGTCCGCAGAGATCTGTGATATTTGTTAGCATTAATCTGTGGGTGATGGCTGGCCGCTGTCGGCGGGAGAGGGATGATGGGAAACCGTCTTCCTTTCACGCTGAATAGCACACAGGAGAAATGAGAGAAACTGGCTGATAGCAGGTAGTTATTTAAAACGTGTTTCGTGTCAAATAAATAACATCATGTCCCAGATGAACTGACGGAGGACGACGATTCACCCGTGACGATCAACTAGCACAACAAATACAGACCTGTCACTGAAATGTTCCCTGAATGATGCTCTCTCAGTACACAATACACACATAAAATTTTAAACTTGCATTAAATGTGAGCTGACTCATCTCTAACCTTTACCCACACGGAGCAGCTTGCAGTAGAATGTAAAAAATCATTGCACCAAAAACACAAATCAAAACGTGCTGTTCCGAGTCAACACAGTTACTGTAAGTTAAACACAATTTTAGCTGAAGAGGATCTTACAGTATAACATCTTCCTTTGACCGTAACTGGTTTATGGGATGATTATTGATATAATGAAGTCAAAGAGGTCAAGTCAGGCCATCTTTGTATTTGAAACTATACTGGAGGTGTTGTATAGGAAAAATTAAAAAATGGCCAGCAATTGTTCACAAAATATATATTTTGATATATTATTTATTCATCCAAATATTATAAGATATTGACCAGAGAAGTCTCAAAAATAACAACTTAAATAAGACAACATGTAAATATCCTGCAAATGTTCGTTTAAGTCACCATGGTCTAAAAAATGAACAAGACTTAACATTGCAACATGACACTGAAAGTTTATACCTTAAAACTTTAGTGACATCAGCATAGTGGTGAGAAAACATGTTACTGTTGATTACATCATATTCAAGACATGTCCCTAGCAAAACTTGACTCTGGGGATAACAGAAAAACACTGTCTAGCTCAGAGTTGTGCTTGACCATAACCTTGAATTTTAAAGGTAAATGGTGAATGCTGAAGTCCTTTGAGAGTATGAGCAGACATCTGAACTCAGGACTACAAGAGATCAAAAAGACAGAGGATGAACTTCCTGCATTACACACAGTACTAAGTGGGACAGGTCTTGACTTCTGCTTGTAAACTGAGGGATGGTATAAAACATTCTTGTTGTTTCTCAACGGAGCTCATGAAGGACAGGAAAGCCGGATATAAAGGTGTTTTGCTCATTGTAACAAAAGTCCAGACATAAGAGGATATCCTAAGGTTAGATCTTGAGTTCCAAGTTCCTGCTTCACACATGATTCATTACGAAGTTCCACTAAGATGAGCAACCACGTATACAGTTTTATATTTTTTTATGAAAGCATTAAAAGTGTGTTTTTTCCTTTTTTTTTATAAATGCCATCTTGTCAGATACAGATCATGTTTTCAAATTCATTCCCATTCATACATACAACTAATGCTGATTTGCTCTCTGAACAAGCAAAAGTCATTATAAACCACATTTGTTTTAAGCATCATATTCTTGTGCAACTTTACTTGCGGCAGGATAAGAAATAAAGCGATCCTTCGAGCTGAAACCCCATGAGTCAAAGAAACAAGCCAAATGTTTCATGTACAAGGAAACGCCCCAGTAAAAGTCATTCACCGTAACATCTACATTGACCAGATTTACTTTTACCCTGGGAACTACAACTGAACCTTCCCATTAAACAAGGCCACCCGGTGACTCACCCAGGGATCATTAACCAAACCTGCCACCTTCCCACGCGCCCAACGGCCAGTGCTTCACCGCACACTTACAGTTCTGTGTTTATCAGCGAGGAGCTCTCTGGCTGAGAGGCTGCCACAGTAAGACCTTCAGATATTTTAACCGAGACGATGTGAATCTGGTGTTTTGAACATTCAAAGTCAGCATGAGCTGTTTGCGAAATAAAACGAACGCCCAATAGCAGCGATCAGCATGCTTGTCTCTCTTCATTAACATATAAACATCTTGTGAATCAGTAACTGATTGCTGCAGCTACACGGTAATGTAACCCACATGAACGTCTGCTATGCTAATGTACCGAATTAAAGAGCAATACATTAAGAATGAAAGAAAGCAATGTTCTAACATCAACTGAGATGACCTAGTTACAGTGCTGGTAAGGCGGTACTTTGTTATTCCTCCTCTTTCATTTCATTTCCTTTTCTTTCCATTCCTTCTCATTCGCCGCCTTCTCTTCCTTATTTTTCCTAAGGTTGCTCTGTCTATATCTCTTATTAAATTCAAGACTAAAGTTTGACAGAATGCCAGTAAAAATTGATGATAATGTCAATAATCCTTTGTGAATTTATGCGCATACTGAACTGTGATTGGTCTTCTCTTTTATTACTATATAGTGCCGATTGCAGTTGCATGCGTGTCATGACGTACATTTCATTAATGCAAAACCAATGCCTAAAACCTAAAGCCGACCTCAAACGTCAACCATTCAAACTTTCACTTACAGAAGCCGCCATACAAGTGTATTCTGCAAGTAAAGCATACTTTCTTTCCGAACAGTAACTGTATAACATCGTGCCCACAGAAATGAACCTTGACTCTGTTCCTACACACGTTACCGTACCATCATAAGTTCCACTCTCCAGCAGTAGCCCGCTCTCCTCCAACACACGAAACTCCCCCACGCTGATGAAGTTATAGTCCACTCCCGGAACCTCCCCTTCCCGAGGTTGCCTCGTGGTACCTGCCGAAACGAACACGACAAAGGGTCACAAATTGTTGGGTGAAAATGCTTCTGTGTACAGAGTGCATGTAGGGATTATGTGTTTAAATGAATTCTCTTCAAGAAAAAGTTAACTTTAAAATAGACATTCTATTCATCATGTTAAGTTAGCAAATGGCATTAGAAGTCATGTTGTGCATGAGTCATATATTAAACACTTTAATGAAACTTTTATGGCGTTTTTGCATCATTTGGAACCTTGAAAGCTCCAGTCCATATTTATTGCAACTAAGAAAAAGATCAACCTGTAAATTGCTTTCATTTCTTTTATGAAACACAAAAGAAGAAATTTAAGTCACACAGATTTAGAATGATGATGACATAGGGGTAAATGAAATTTCAGGGTGAACTATTACATAATAACATTTTATTGTGGTTAACATGCATTTGACCTTTATGAGTGTCACTTTACAGACAATGAAAATATTTTTATTGTGGTCAACAAAGTTTTGTAAAAACATTTTACAGGTTGTGTTGTGTTTGCACAACTGTCTAAGCTGAGAAAAAGCCCTCTGATCTATTGTCTATGAACATGTTCAATAAAAGTTCCGCTTCACTGATGGCAATTGTGGCATTTCATTTGAATCACTTTTCAATAGATGTATACAGGCTAGGAATGGCACCAAAAACCCAGTTTTTGAAAGTATAGCCAAACTTAAAGGTGCTGTGTGTAATATTTAGACCTTACGTAATGAAGCGTTATGTTTTTATTGTCTTAGAAATGTCTAGAGTTATTTCTATCTACATACACCACAGGTCCCCTTACATTGAATTCTCCATGTTGTTTCTACAGTATCCCTAAACGGACAAACTGCTCTACAGAGTGCATTTCATAAATACGTTATCTCCTTCGCCAAAGAAGCGAAAAACGTGACAACATCTTAGTCCTGTTTCAGCCACCGTAGTGCTCCAAAAGGGAGGGGTGAGCAGTGGAGTGAGCCATTGGTTGCAATTTACAACCTCACCACTAGATGCTGCTCCTTTAAACAAAACCAATATCCACTGCCTTACAAGCGATTCCAAATGTTGGTTCCAAACCAAGACTTTTTGTGCATTTAAAATGTTCTGGAAACCTAAAACAGGTGTCTCCAGATGTTTTTTATTTCACCACAGCTGTATTTCATTGCAAAGAATAAATAAATAAAAATATATACACCAAAACATTCTTTTAGTTTTGATCTCTAATCTTATTCTCTCTGCAGGAGGAAGTGCAAACAGAAACTCTCTCTTTGAACAACCAAGCAGCATGACTGACCCAAGTTAACCTCCATTGTCCACTGTGTGCACCTTTAAACACAACACAATGAAGGCACACAACCAAAACAATGCTGAACCGAATCCAAAATCTCCAAAGGACATTCAGTGCTCTTGTAAAAGTCTCCTTTTCCAATCATAAACACATTTTACACTTTGCTTGCTCCATCAATAAAGTTTGTCAAACCTGACTGACAGTCACACACCGGTTCCTGTGGAACACAAACACAGATGCCAGCTTCTCTGCTGGAGGAGGATAAAAAACAATTAGCTGTGGAGTTCTGCACATAAGCACATGAAACACTGCCAGCTGCCTAAGTACATTACCAACCAGCCCTTACAGTGGTCTACAGGCTGGCACACTTCAACACGCAGCGCTGCAGAACATCATGAATAATTTGTTTATTATTGAGGTTTACATAATTGACTAATGCACAGTCCCATTGCAAATATTATTTTGCTGTAAATGATTTGCACTCATAAACTCAAAGGTTTCTAATGCTGAATATGATCATAATTGCATTTATTGAATTTGAAGTAAAAAAAAGCTTAAAAATGTACTCGGCATTAAAACTGTGCTCTCGCCAAAAACAGTAATGTGACAAAGAACACAGCTTTTATATTAAGGGGAAATACATCACACCGCACTCTTTAATATTACAGTAAAAAAAGACATTCAGGATGTAATAAATGATCCTCATACTTGTTTATAAACTCATAGTCAGCTGTGAGATCTCTCATACATGTTTAGAAGATAAAAACCGAGTTGTAAATCTGCACAGGTGCACCGAATAATCCTTTAAGATCGATGACCTAAAGCATTTTTTTTTCACTTCTGCATCCTTTGTTTTATCTCCGGATGAGGTGGAGAGGGGTTAGCGTCAGGCTATAACGGATATTAATGCCAGCAGCAGCAGAAGGGAGAGAGGTGGAAGCTTCAGCCGAGCTTCAAGGATTATGTGGCAATTTGGACTCCGGGCGCTCTCCTTTACCCTTTATTTCTAAGGATGCGGCTTTTATGACTTTTCTGTCCTTGTGTTCGGGGACAAATGCGATGCTTCTGTCTCATAAGAGTTAATTTTAGCAAAGGCTGGGGCAGCCAGCGTATTCACCAAGCCTGTTTAGCATTCATGTTAAAGGTGAAATGTGTCATTTTCATGCAGCTAGCGTTGCAAAATGATATCTGGAAATGAAAGACAGTCTCACACTACCAGTTGAGCCAATGTTACACAGTGTCTGTATTTTAGAACTTTCTCTACATGTTAAGCAAGAATCCCAGCAAACCAAACGTTCCCCTAACGTTAGTTTTTAGTTTCCTTTTGGAAAGCAAAAAATAATGTTCTTTTTAGGTAACCATAAAACGTTCTATTTCCGTAAAGAACCAAAAACTAACATCCTATGAATGTGGCTGTGTATTAAAAGAATCCGAGATGTAAGAATTCAGGGACATTTCTAAGTATCTGCACTGCCTTTACAATCCAGCAGCGTACTAAACACAGATGGCTATTAAATAAAAGACACGATGGTCCTCGCTGTCCTTCAGCTATATTGTGATTAATAACTCACATTTAAATCATAATTTGATTATTTTACTAGACTGAAGTCTGGAAGATGAACTCTGACAGTTCGCTCTGACAAACCTGCTACTACCGGCACTATTAAATATAATTAAATCTGTCCATCATCCAGCTTTCTGCCTGTTGTGAATGGTTAGGCTAAAGTGAAAAAGCGTGAATGAAGAATAGTGAGTCATGGGTTCGGATGGCCCGTCACAAGGACAGCGGATGTTAATGACAGTTTAGATTACAGGTCGGCCCACACACTGAGCTTGTGTCTTATGCAATGCCGATCCACAGAGACCGAAACATCTGCCCGAGTCTGGTCTACATTAAAATCCCTAGTCTCCTGCCAGGTGCAGGACTGGTTAATAAAATCTGTGCTAACCATACCAACATTCTCCAAACCACCTGGGACAGAGCGAATAAAATTAAAAGATTACAAAATGAAAAAGCTGTAATTAAAGATGTGTGAGTAATGAAGGCATATGTTTCACTAATTCACTGGTTAGAGGCCAGACCACAGATTCAGCAACAACAAAAGAAAAGCACATTTGGTGATTATGTAGTTGTGTGTTGGCAATAATGCATTAAGTAAAAGATGGTTGGGGTTTTGTTCCAGTGAGTTTAGGAAAAAAAAGTAGCCTACAATTACTTACTGAACATAATTACTAACTGAAATAATTATATGGTATTTGCAGGGCTACATTTACACTTTCTGGTGTAATAATCTTAAAGTGAGAGTTAAAAAACAAAATTCTGTCATTTATTCACCCTCATGTCTTTCATAACCTGTATATGACTGGAACACAAAAGAAGATATTTTGAGAAACGTCTCACTGGTTTTATGTAAATATAATGGAAGTCAATGGGGGTCAATGTTGGTTGGTTACCAACCTCCTTCACAATATCTTTTGTGTTTTGCAGAAGAAGGAAAGGTTGACACGAATGACACGAGGGTGAGTAAATGATGAAAGTTTTTATTTTAGAGTGAACTATCCTTTTAACTCTGCCTGTCAAACCTACTGTCAAAATACTGCATGCTCCATTATTGTGTCAGGGAATATTTAAGAATATCCTGTCTTTTTGTGTCCCCCAGAAGAAACAAAGAACACAAGGGTAAGTAAAAAAAATGACAGAATTTGATATTTGGACGAATGCTTGTAACCAAACAGTTCTTGGACCCCATTGACTACCACAGTAGGAAAAATGGTAGTCAAAAGTACCCCAGAACTGTTTACTGTCCTACATTCTTCAAAATATCTTATTTTGTGTTCAACAGAACAAATCAAATTATTAGGTACTTTTTCCTACTATGGTAGTCAATGGGGTCCAAGAACTGTTTGTTCTGAACAAGCATTCATCCAAATATCTTTCTCTGTGTTCATCAAAACAAAGAAATGTATACAGATTTGAAACAACTCAAAGGTGAGTAAATAATAACAGATTTGATATTTTTTGGTGAACTGTCCCTTTAAGGTTGATGTGGAAAGAGTATATTATCTAACATAGCTTGTAAGGACAAGTTTGGAGACTGAAAACAGATGAGAGAGAAAGAATAACACATGATCAAGATTAAAGGGGAAGAAAAATCACCCTCATATTGTTTCCAACTAGTTAGACTGTTTTTTCGTCTGCACAATATAAAAAGGAATGTTAAACCCCAGTCACCATTTGCATAAAACATCATTTTCCATACAATTTAAGTGAATAGGGGCTGAGGCTGTCGGTCAACAACATCTGACATCTCCTTCAATGTACCACAGGAAACAAAAAACAATAAAACCATTTCATATGTAAGGTGCACTAGAAGTGAGTGTAGAGGTCTCTTTTAACAGGTGAGCCCGGATGAAGACAAAACGTAGCTGATGCATGAAATATATAGGTGACACTAGAAAATACAGTGCTGACATTAACAAAGTCAGCATTCCCAGTACTCATCCTAGCACTCTTTGAAACCCAGAACTAAATGCAAGTCCATGGATCAACTCAATGTGACCTGCACATAACACCTGTAATGAGTTATAGAGACTCACAGGGAATGGTGCGCAGGTAGAGGTTATCTCTGATCACTTGCTGAAGCTTGTGGTCCAAGGAGCCTTTCTGGAACTGCAGGCTGAGGTAGTGACGCAGATCTGTGTTCAACACCTTACCTGTAAAGACAAAAGACATTTAGGTTAATTGTGGAGAGATTTTCAATGTATGGCAGATAGCATAAATAAACCCCACCACAATCCTTCATCATTTATTTACCCTCATGTCGTTCCAAACCTGTATGACTTTCTTTCTTCTTCAGAAAACAAAAGAAGGTATTTTGAAAAACGTTGGTGACCAAACAACTTGGGGGCCCACTGACTTACATTATATGGCCACAAAATCACTGAGACATTTCTCAAAATATCTTTCTTTATGTTCCACCGAGAAAAGAGTGTTATACAGGTCTGAATCACATGAGGGTGAATAAATGATTGAAGAAAGTTTATTTTTGGGTGTACTGTCCCTTTAAGAAAGTACAAGAATCAATTTAGCTAGAAAACCTAGATGGAATATGCAAATTTCTTCAGTACTGTTGTGGAAAATCTCTCACAGAACACATTGTACGGATTTAAACATAAAATGTGTTAAAGAGACCTGAGAGTACTCTTACGAGTACTTTAAAGCATACTTATATAAGCTGAAAAACAAACAAACATGCTAGTGGCAGGGGAATCGGGGAATTTTAAGAATGACGGGTGTTCAAACTGTGCAGAAACTTTCCGTGAAGTGCCAGGAGCTCAGATTCTGTGTAGGCCCGCTCATTAGAGACAGCATGTTGGTGACACACAAAACACGCTGTCAATTCCAAATGAGGTGAATATGACTAAATCACGCTAAACTAGGGAAAACTCTCCCGCTCTTCCTTCATAATAAATGACTACCCTGTGATGTTGCAGCAGACACGATCCCTGCAGGAGGTCCAGCTGTTTTGAACACCCCAAAAACAATTACTGGCTTCCTTCAACAAGAATCCAGATGTATGAATGCACGCCGAGCATTAAAAACAATGCAGTTTCTATTGTTTCCAAAAGCCAGGAGTTCAGGTGGAGTTTAGGAAAGGGTGTAGGTGGTGCAAGTCATCCTGAGGAAAGGAGAGAATGAGAAACCCTTCCAAATGAGAGAGCAGGAGCCGAGTTTTCCCCCGGGCGACGCACACGGGAGGGAGGGGCAGAAGGCACCACCTATGCGAGCAGCGGCGGTTTCCAGCTGTTGGTGTTGCGGCGTTCGTGATGTTGCGCCACACTCTCTCCTCTGGGCGGGGAGGATGTGCTTTGAAACGATGCCAGTCACATGCCTGCTGCATCAATAAGCATTGTTTTGGCCCTGCAGCTGCCGAGCTTCATAGACCCGTATAATCAGAGCACGGCTCCCGAAACACACATGCTGACACTCTTTATAAATATACATGAAGCCAGCAATCAACATATGCAGTTCTGTCAATAACAAACTTTAATAAAAAGATTTTTTTTCCATCTGTGGAACACAAATTAAAATATTTTGAGAAATGTCTCAGTGGTTTGAGTCCATACAATGGAAGTCAATAGCGGCCAATGTTGTTCGGTTACCAACGTTCTTCAAAATATCGTCTTTTGTTTTCTGCATAAAAAGTCATCCTCTTTATACCATTCGTGTCTCAAGACAGAATAAACACAAACATGTTGTGATATCTCCGGCTAATTTAGAATGCAATGTAATCACAACAAGTCTCTCCCCGGGCGATTCTCTCTCTCACGGGGAGCGAAATGGAGGGCCCAATGTGATTGCAAATCGGCCTCATCCCATTGGTCGACTCAACGCATGCTAATTTGCTCAAGAGGCCCATAATTCTCATTTCGAGTTCCTGTATTACTTTCACCTCTACGGCTGTTGAGTAAGACATTACGACTTTTCATTTTACACTCAACATTATACACTCAGTGTAAAAACTGATTTATAGTGAGCATCTTTTTGGGCCGGTGCTGTTGAGCTGCATTACTGAACTGCAGCTGGAACTACTCTGTGACTCATACTGTGTGACCTCAAGAGTGTCGAGAAGCCCCCCGGACTCCTCATATGCTGATATCACTGCCTTTGGCCATTATCACCTGGAAATCATTAGCTCTTAAAGTCCCCGTGAAATTAAAATGGACGTTTTGAGCTTTAAGTATGAATATGTTAGACTTTTGGGTATCTCTATAAGAATGAGTCTTCCTGGTTTAAAAAGGGGAGGAGTCACTCAGTTCCACCCTAAATTCCTGTTCCACAGAGCAAAGCTATGCATTTGATAAACAAAAAACATTGCCCCCATTTTACTCCTGTTTTATGGACACAAAACCAATGCAAGTCAATAGGGACCAACAGTTTTCTGTTACCAACATTCTTCAAAATATCTTCTTTTGTGTTCTGCAGAAGACAGAAAGTCATACAGGTTTGAAATGACATGAGGGTGAGTAAATGATGAAAGAATGTTCATTTTGGGATGAATCCCTTTAATATTGAGATATCCGAGACATAATTATGCTGGTTACTTGCATTTGAAAAGTAATATTGCTAGCCATAGTTGGCAAAGATATTTAGGAAAAAAGTAAAACAATTGTCTACAACAGCAGAAAGCTATTTCTTGTATAAGCTTATTATGCAAATGTAAAGTTCATATTGTTTTTGCTTACATTTGAAACAAAAGGCTCTTTGTTTTCGAATCAAGTTGTATGACAAGGTCCAAGAGCTACATTGTGTAATTCTTTGGACGCTGCAAAAGCAGAATAAATGGGAATTTAGGTCAGGCCACAATAACCTTGCTTCATCGTTCATCAAAACATTGTAGCACACAGGAATGTGGTTCATGTTCCTTAGCAAAATTCTGCACGCTTGCAATTCATAAAAACTCGACTGCTCTGCTCTTTGTGCCAAACAATTTTTTTTCAGAGAACTAGCTGTCTAATTCCATAAGGAGAATACCAGGTGGAACACACGAACGGCAGTTCTTATCGAAATCATATATATATATATATATATATATATATATATATGCACATACACACACTAAAACCCCCCCAGTCTATTTGCCTCTTTCTTTGTTTACAGAACAAGGCGCTCTTTGTAGCTACGCTGTCATGTAGCATTAGCGGGCTGTGTCATATCTCTGGGGTGTCACCCTCTATGTCTCCCGCTGGGCTGCACCAAGTTCCAGTTACTGTACCGCCAGGCTGCCCATGGGACTCATGGGACACAATAGGTCCTTTTGTGCCTCATCATCAAGGCATTACAGCCATTTCGATCAAGGTGAAAGAGGTCAACCATGGAAACGATGGGCAGACGCAAAAAATACAACAATTCCACAGCACTGGTCACAGAGGAACTAAAACAAGCTCTTTGCTTCTTTATTTAACCTCTTACTCACAGTTTCCTGTATAAGACCTGGCAAGATGTCCTTGATTTTAACTGCACCTCTGCTTCTTTGGGTTACTATCCCTATAAAAGTCCATGACTAACTCTCTATATCTGCCTCACAAAAGCTCAGGTCCCATCCTCTTGGCTAAATTACACAAGTCATGAAAGAAGGTAATACCTAAGTAATACCACAACAAACACACTTTAGTTGACCATATTTTTCAATTGTGCATGATGACTAGACACAACAACAACTGCATGCTACATGTGAACCTACAGCAAACAAAGGCGGAACGTCGTGCCTATTCTTTATGTTTTTAAAGGAACAGCAAACTGGAAGCACCTTATCTACAACACATCAGCACGTTCCACAGCACCTTCCAGCACACCTTCAGGCACAGCTCCACTAATATTTGCCAATATTAAACAAAAGAAATACAAATAAAGTGCAGCTCTCACATGACTGTCAATTAAAATACATCTACATAGTCGGCCGCCCACCTGTGGGTCAAACTGACAATGTGCAGTTTACAGAAAACCACTTACATAACAAAGCTCTAAAAATCCACACGCAAAAACTTTTTCAATTAGTGATCAGGCTTTATAAATGCCACAGATAAACCATCACCAGGAACTAACAAGGCCGTGTTATGACAGCGGTGCGGCGGAGATTCACAGGAAGCCCAGCGGAGAGCTAATTAAGAGCCAGAAAGAGCCGCTTGGCAACTCAAGTCCTGCTGCATCGGCTTGTTATCTTGCAAGTGCCAAAGTGTGCACCAGCAGACTCAAAAGTTTGGTTGGTTTCAGATTTTTAAGTCTCAAGGTGATTTTCGGTAAATGTCTTATATCCCATTTATGTTCACACAGGTGTCCTACTTTAGCAGTTCATCATATTAAAACTGCAATCCGCAACTTTTGCCTCTGTCTCCATCTCTGTAACATACATTTCCAGGTTACTTTATCTTTTACCTTCAGGTGTTTAAAAACAACTGCCATTTCCCACAAAATCTGACCTGACAGCTCAACTTACAAATTAATTTACCCTTACAAAATTAACAATTAATACAGTTAAAACAACAGTATTATCACATCTGGTCCATATTCCTCATGATTCCTCTATTTTATGTTCTATGAAGAATCATCCCTTCTTCATTTGTTGGGTATTATTGCTTCTGAATTGTGCAATTCAAATCACAGAAATCCTACAAAGTATGCAGTCTCTCAAAAACGGTATATTTTTTTATTTCCCTTTATTAAAATATAGAAAACTTGTGCATAGACTGATATTTGTCTGATGTTTAGACTCTATCAACAAGGGTTTATAAAATATAAGATGGTTCAATATATTGGTAACATTCTCGAAGCGTTTAAATGTCACATACATAACGCAAAATGTCACATCCATAATGCTAGAATTGGCCTGTTGTGAAACCATGGTTTTGCTAATAGTAATCAATACACCAAAAAACATGGTTACTACACTTATACTATAAAAAACACGGTTCATTTTTATAAGGGCATTATTATAAGATTACCATTATGAATAGAGATTGTTTTTAAAACTTTAGGTACTTGCTTAATAACAAAAAAGTTACAGTTCCACTCAGTTTGATGTACGACAGCTGCGACAGTCACGTTAGTCTAACAAAAATATTGATTTCAGGTACACATTTTACATTTCACAAAAAATGATGTTATCCGTAATCTATTTTTATGTATTACACAGAAAAACTACAGATGATGTAAAACAATAGGATTTATCTGACTTGCATGTTGATAGTAACTAGAGCTTACATCAACCTTGAGCTCTGTATCACGAGAGCCTGTGTATCACTATAACTGTGTTCTAAAACCCCATAATTCCCACATAGACACTAAAAACAACAGCACCCTCAGGCCACAGTATCAGAGTGAAATGCCAGCGTGCCAGCAGTGATCATGCCCTGCCTGGTGCCAGCAACAAACACTGACCAAATGGAGAAAACCAGGGAGGACTCAAATAGTCACCGTCTGTTACCAAAACTGAAAATATACTGAAGGAGGCAACAAAGTACATCTAAAATGCCCAACACTCTGCTGACTAAAATACATTCATCATGGTCAGATTTTGAAGACAGACGATATCCTTTGCTGCATGTGATATCCCACAATCCTTTTAATTTACATTTTTAATGTCATTTTATTTCAACTTAGTCTAGCACAAGTTGGCATGATTATTTCTGTAGTTCAGTAAATTTGGTAAAGATCATTAAACATGAACCCTGTCTGAAACCAGTTTGCATAGAAAGCACTTTAAAAAACACAAATCACTACCTTTATAGTCACTGACCAACTGAGCAGCAAGCTGTCAGACACCTTTCTCCTTTTATTTCCACCTTCCCCCTCATCCTGCACTATTCAGTTCAACTTTCCTCCTGCCTTGACTTCATAACACTCACAACTTCACTCCTGACATTCATAACCCTGCCCCTACTGTCACAGAAAGCCACAGATGAAAGAAACAACCATCACACATAGGGAGACAAGAGGAACAGAAAGATCTGGAGCCTGGAGGCTGCCTCCTCTCTCCAGCTTTGTAGTGCACCACAGCATCCAGAAGTTCTTTCCCATCAGCTCTGTAATAGCAGAACATCCAGGAGCTTTTGAAGGTCCTGCATGTATCATTGAGGAGACACAGGAAGACTGAAATGGCAAAGATAGGTGGAGGAGAATCAAAGCAGGGTTTTTGCCATGTTTGAAGATGTCTTTATACAAAAGTTCCTGCTGAGCTTAGGAAATCATTTTTAACATGCTTTTGAAATCGGGAGAGATTATCATTTCATGATGTACAGGGCTGGATCTCTCTCTTAAGACTGACAGCGGTGGCACTCGGATACACTTGAAGTCAGACGATATGAATCTCAATCATGCATTTATCGTTTTTATTCTCTGCATCCATTATTGTAAAGTATAAATTGTACAGTGGGATCCAAAAGTTTGAGAAGTGGAAATAACTCTCCTTGGCATTTTAGTAATTTATTTGTATTACAATTTTCATAAAAAATTATTAGAATGAAAAGTTATTAGCATTATAAAAATTCCAATTCCAATCATTTAATTATATAAATACAGTGCCACATGATTTGTTGTGTGTTAATCTCCCAGCTGTTATATTTTATGTGTTAAATGTTTTATGATTTATATTGCCCGTCTCACCTTGTTTATTTATTATTTTACTTTTATTTACTTATTTAATTGAGTTTTATGTATATAATATTATGTATAGAATTTTTATTTACGTATTGTTTGTGTGTTTGTTTTCTTTTGTCATCTCTTCACGTTTCATATCTAAACTGGCCCTAAACTTCTACTTGTGAAGCCATGACTCAGCTTTCCTCTCGGCCTGTTTTAATGCAATACTCGTGCTGTCTGACTGTCCGTCCTCTCCGTCTGTTCTGAAAAAGCTCTGAAACGCCTGTGGGCCGTCTCAAGTGTCTCTCTGAGAGTCTTACACACCGATTTGCATAAGTAGATCTATGGATTCCCAAACCCTTGCATCAGCCAAACCCGTTACACTGCAAGTAAATGAGAATGGTTTCGAACCAAACATGATTGTTCATGTGCATTTGAGTGTATCCGTGCTTATATATGAGCTCACCGAGTGTGCACAACCACAGTATTAATCTCAAAACCACACAGTGTCTTTCTTCGTGGCAACGCGCCACGTTGCTCTCCAGCACGACTCGGAGAGGAAGAGGAATGTTTTCCACTGTCAGACTGACTGAATCTCGCAGTCGCAAATCTCCCTCTTCACCTCGGCTGGGATGAGGCAGTTCTCTGAGGGGCTACTCAGATTCATTAAAGCCATCCATCACCTCTCTGGCACGGTAACTGCACACAAGAGAAACCGACCAGTTGGCTACTGTGAAGCCATCAAGGCGACTAAGCAATGGAGCTCAATGTCCAGCTCACATCAGTCTTGTGCTCCTGGGAAGCACAGAAGTTCAGAGGCCGTTGAGGGGTGGTTCCCTAACACCAGAGTAAATTAAAGAGTTCAGACAAGAATCCTGTATTCAGGCCAATACTAGAGAAAAAACTATCCTCTGTGCTTCTTTAAAGTGTGAAGGATTATGTGGAATGTGGTTTTGTGTCCACACAATGGATGCTAATGAGGGAAAATGTTGTTTGGGTACCAACATTCTCCAAAATATCTTCTTCTGTGTTCTGCAGAAGAAAGAAAGTCATACAGGATTGCAATGACATGAGGGTGAATAAGATTATATTGCAATATTCAACCACTTGCATGTTGCTTATAATTTCCAGCTGTTCCAGGCTTTAGTTAGTTAGCACCTTACAGAAAACATCTGTGAGCATCAATCACCAGAAAGATCAAGTTTAAAGGAACAAGAGGACACTTCATGTTTCTGGAAAATCTTAAAACTCGCAGTCACAAAAATATATATTCTTGATATATCCTATTTTACATATACTGTAACACATGGCATTATTCTGCTGCATACCAATGAAGGCAGGACAAAGTCACATATTGACAGAAGCAAATGACCAGAGCTTTATGTTAATAAAACTGGAAGGGACTAAATCAAATCGGATGCCTGAAAATGAAAGGTGAGCTATTAAATAGCCGGATCAATCAGTGGCAAGCATAAAATCATTACCAGGCCTGGAGTGTACATTTCTAAAAAGGTACAAGTCTCTTTCTGACACATTTCTCAACCAATAATCCAAATTCAAGCCATGTCATCTTTTCCCACCCAGCTTAAGAGAAAAAATAACTCTTTTAATGTGTTATTTTAATAAAACTGTTTCTAATTATACAGCCACAGAAAAAATGAAGAGACCGCTCCAACTTTTCATTTCAAACCAGCATTTCTAGATGTATCATGGTCATTCCAGTCAGTGTCTGTTGAATTTCAACAAAATCAAACCTCAGGTGAAAGACTGACCGCATTGACAAGACACATGAAAACTATGATACCTAAATACATGTACAAATATGACTGTTGTATTGCTTAAAAGTGAATATGAACAGTATTTGAGGTCTGAAAAAATACAGAGCATCTTTTCTGTGATTGTGACCTGTTTCTCCAGGTCTTATTTTCTGCCAATAAATGCAAATAGAAACAATATTTTTCTTTGAAATTTGGAAAAATATTGTTAGTAGTTAATAGAATGAAAATTTCACCTAAACACCAACCTAAAAATAGTAAATTCAGAAAAAGTCTCTTAATTATTTCCACGGCTGTATATTCCACATTTCTACAGTTGATCTTTTCGTCCACATGTTGTTCAACATTCTTAAAATACGTATTGTTTCCTAAAAGCAAATCACGAGTATCTGATAAACACATGTATGTGACACATTCTACTACATGTTCCAAGTATTCCCTGACACTGTCTGACACAAACTTTATAATCACAGGAAATAAGCACCACTAGAAACACCAGGAACAAGTTCAATCACAGAAGCTGCATGGGTGCAATTTAACCAATGAGACTAAAAATGACACCATACTTTCATCTTCCTATTACACTGTGATATCAGGGCTTGAATGACACAGGGCCTCCCATATGAATGTGGGGATGTTTCTACGCACCTGCGGTCTAATAGTCCTGGTATATCGATTCTCACAGAGTGCCTGTCTGCAAAGAGAACACTGATCTCCTCTTCTACAATACTACACTGATACTTGAGCCCACTCAAGTCCACTATGGATCCGTGAGCCACAAAATCAGAGAAGTGCTCACTGTCAGAGAAGGAAACAGCAGGTTGTGTACTGTAGCAGCCTCTACACCGAATGAAAAACAGATGTACTTTCACTCTTTAGAATCAGAGTGTGTTTGAATAACGTTTCACATTTTGAATGGGAAAAGAAAAGCTCCCAGGTGAGGAGAACCCATTAAGCTTAAATTACTGCACCCTGGATTTTATTAAAGAACATGTCCCAGGGAGAAAAATACAAGCCTTTAGGAGACAATGATGAATTTAATTAACTGTGAGTGAACTGTGCCGAAATTCATAGCTCACTAGTACTACAACATAATCCCGTCCCCCTGAAAATATTACCAAACAGGATTAACTGTGGGAAACATGGGAGTCTGGAAGACAGGGAAAGAGATGGAGAAAAAACAAAAACTTCTTCTACCCCACAAGTGCCGCCATCCTTCTCTTCTAAGCTTTGTAACCAGGGAGATGGTATTTATTCCAAGTATTCCTAGTCAAATTTTCAATATTACATTTTTGTTGTATATGTCAAAGTCTGTTGTCAAGTGCATGGTGCACAAAAATAAATAATTGAACTCAGTATTTTATCTGTCTAGATATTTTCCAACATGAAAGAGAGAGAGAGAGAAAGAGAGAGCACACCATTGGCTAAAAACAACAGGGCAAAATTAAATAAGTAAAAGTAATAATAATAATAAATAATAAAATGTTTTGTGGATAAAACCCAACACATGGTAAAATGTTACATATTTCAGATTTTGATACCATATGAAAACTGGTTTCGAGCCCTTTCCAAAACTGCTTTTATTTTGTTCATACAAATTCATACAGATTTTATAGAATATTAATTTAACAAAAACCCATTTTTGAAAAGAATTACTTTCTACCTATTTTTTTATATTCCTGAAAACGTCCCAGGGTTTCCCCAGATCGCTTCACAAATAAACAAATTTACAAAAAAATATTAATCAATTAAATAAATAAATACAAAAATAAATAAAAACAAAAATAAAAATCAGAAAATTATTAATTAATTTAGCTCCATTTCAACTCATTATGAACTGAACTGAAATGGCCAGGATGCTAAACTGCAATTTTAGGAAATTAAACCGTCACACAACGAAGGAATTTTATTCATTCATAAGCTTTGTGACAAAAAAAGGACTAATCATCAGTTTTTCATAAAAACTTCTATTTATTTTGTTTCTTTAAACAAGATTAATTTCTACATTCAATGCTGTATTACATTTAGCACAGCCATTATTAAGACATAAGGACTGATATGTGTATTACAGTTCTGCATCATGTTTGCCACCTTATCTCAAATACAAGAACTGAACAAGAATGTAAAAAAAAGACCACATTCAGAATGCTGCACAACCTCTCTACACAAATCAGTCCAGAGCTGAATTTTGTTATGGGGTTTAAAGGTGAAAATGTAATCTTGCAAAGAGCAGCTTCAATACTAAACAGAGCTATATTATCTCTGGCAGAAGAAGATAACCTCGCCCTGAAAGGCCTTGCTGGACCTTCTGGATGCCCTCCAAAGTCTCAGATTTATAGTGGCATGAACAGGTGTCCACAGAAGAATACCTACTATATCTCACTTTTTCAGCCACCACACCATACACAGGCTGCTGAGAATTTATAGAGGCCACAACAGCAAGGCCTTTCTCTGTCACATCCCCTATAAGACAACAGGCAGCAGTCTGAGAAAGAGGTCAACACCCTCAAAGACATTAATGAAAAAATAAAGTGCTACTTCCATTTCGCACAGCATCACAGAGAGCGGAGCCGAACAGAAATTACTGCTGGTACAGTAAATCAAGTCACCAAACTTCAAGCTCATGCGGGTTTGATGTTGCCTTCCAGCTCTTAAATATTATCAAGCTGAAACACGGCACAGGGATGAAATGCGGCTGCAAGAATCAGCATGTGCGAAAAAAGCATCCAAAATATTATTACTTTCACCGCGACCGGCTGTTTGATGCAGTCACAGGTGGTGAGAATCGTAGTAAGTGCCGAGAAACAACGCGTCCTGGCAACATACAGGTGGTGTTTCCAATTTGAGAGTTATGAGAGTGCATAAAGCCATCTGCAGATCGTAAGCTTTGGTTGTTTGACGGTTAGAGATGTTTAGAACATTCAGCATGTGCTAGGGCTTTTAAAAAAATGTATAGTTAGCAGTTTTGAAGAAAAACAGTTCACCCAAAAATAAAAATTCTGTCATTCATTTACTCGTCCTCGAATTGTCCCAAATCGGTATACAATTCTTAGTTCTGTCCCGTTGAAGACAAAAGAAGAAATTTTTAAGAATGTAGGAAAGCAAACAGTTCTGGGGCACTTTTGACTACCATTGTGGTTTGACTACTATAGTAGTCAATGGTGGCCAAGAACTGTTTGGTTACAAGCATTCTTCCAAATATCTTTCTCTGTGTTCATCAGAACAATGACGATGACTTTTAAAGCAGAAATAAATTTGGAATACAAAAACGAAATCTAAAAGGGCTTTCACTATTGACCCAGGAACTACAGCACTGTGCAAACATTTTAGGCACAAGATTATATTATTTAGTTTGTCAACAGGATATTTCAATTCATTAAGAATTATATTTAATGAAAACAGAGTCGAGCAATCATTTGTACTGAAGTTAATAAATATAGACTAATAATGCGTTATTTTTGAAAACACCCTCATTTTCCAAAGCCTACAACATATGCACATTACTATTTTTCAAGTCAACACGTCTCAGGAGCCTATCATCATAAAGACATTTTAAAGAACAGATTTAAAGTCAACAATTACATTTGTATTTTTCACTCCAAAATTATGGTAGACAAAATAATTCACAATGTTATAATATTGTGATATTGATTTATATATATATATATATATATATATAAAATGCTATAAGTCCAATCTGATTAGTTCCTAGAGGTTTTTATGACCAGCCAGACAGCAATGAAGAGCTTCTACAAAAGAAAGAAAATCACAGTAATAACAGAACATCAGGTGGAATATATAGTACGAGGAGAATGTGAAGACCAATTCCCAGATACTGCTGAGATGAGTATCACCAGCAACACCATTACTGCTGTTCCTAACATCAGAGAGAATGAAATGATCAGAGGTGATCACAGGTTTTTAAAAGACCTGTGAAGTCTCACACATTCACAGATCTGAGCTATAATGTGTCCTGACCTGAGTGGTGTCTTTAAATGCCCTTAAAATCGGCCCAGCACAGCTTGTGTATGTTTCGTTCCGTGCCATTTCGCACTTGAAGTGTAAATCTTGAGTGATGCTTTGGCAGAATTAAGTTTGATTTGTGAATAATGTCCAGCATAAATCTGCAGAAGCTAGTAGTTCCAGATCCTTTTAAAAGCAGGTCAGTCCACTAAGACATTGAGGTAATGCCCTCAGGCAGCTATCATAAATATGGCTCCTATCTACCTGGATGGAGAAAAGCTGAAATATTTTTGAGAATGTTACTTATTTAGCTCACATAAAGCTAGAACAAATTTTACTTTGCCTTTAATACGTCTAAAAGTCCCTTTTACGTTTAGTTTTACTTGTACTGGCTATGCAGTTTATCATAGTCTCGTCTATCAGCCCGCTCGTGTCGGGGCCCAGACAAGAGGGCAAGGAGAAAACTACAAATCAGCAGGACCACAGAAACCCTCCAGGCCCATCTCGAACGATTCCACCAAAATCACGGAGGTAAGCGAGGGCTCCCCCTCTCTCATCCAGATTAATCACCATGGAGACGAACAGGCAGGCGAGCACATAGACAGAGCGGATGGAAGACCTTGAGAGCTATTTAGATCAGGAAGACAAACACTTACAGCCAATATTCCTAATGGGCATAGTGGGAGACTGGCAACACGAGGCTCATCAACAGGAATTTGCACATTTTTAGCCAACCCTTACACATTACTTCAAAGATTGGTTAAAAGTGTGGACAGAAGTGGTAAAGGGGTCATGTCATCTTTATAATTTCGTCGCTGTCCTTATGAAACCTCAGATGGCCAAATTCACCGTTTATCAGGAAATAGAAAGAACACTGAACTTTATAAATGATTAAATACTGTGCTGTCAAAGTTGACACTTTTAAAGAAGAAGAGCAGCAATATAATCAATGTAATTCTATTTACCTTATATTAGTTTTTTGGTACAAATAAAGTTTATTTTCCTCTCATATTCCTCCTTGACCTGTTCAAGTTTTGACTTATGAAATAAACAGTAGTTTTATTGCTAAAAAAAGTCTATGTCATGACCCCTAGAAGCACAGATTTCAAAAGGATTGCCAAACTACATTTTGGGTCTTAAAGGTAAACTAGCAAATATCAGCCGGGCAGCTCTATATTTGAAAGCCAAATTTTCTGTAAACCTTCTTGCTCTGCAGTGTGTTCACTCGGCACGAGCAAACTAAATGCTTTTGTATCCTCTGTGCACTTCAGAGAGAATGACAAAACAATAGCCAGCTCTCAATGTTGATAATAACCAGCCCTGAACGATACCTCTACTTACTGCTATTGATAAATGTGCACCGCTCGCATAAACCTGAAGATAAAGATAAACTTTCATGTGAAAAGCATTCCTGTAGTTCAGTGGTTAGAGCATGGTGCTAGCAAGGTCATGGGTTCGATCCTAGGGATTGCACATACCCAGAAACAAATGCATAGCATAATGCAATGTAAGTCGCTTTAGATAAAAGCATCTGCCAAATGCAAAATATAAATGTAAAAGAGATAAAAGTAAGATGCATAACATGGCAAACAAAACCAGCCGAGGTGAAACAAGCTCATGGCACTGCATGTATGAAATATTTCAACCGCTATAGAAACCAAAGCAAACCGTTTGCATTCTTCAACCAAAAAAAAACAGGACTAATCAATATTTATTAAGTCGCTTTAGATAAAAGCATCTGCCAATGCAAAATATAAATTTAAAAGAGATAAAAGTAAGATGCATAACATGGCAAACAAAACCAGCCGAGGTGAAACAAGCTCATGGCACTGCATGCATGAAATATTTCAACCGCTATAGAAACCAAAGCAAACCGTTTGCATTCTTCAACCAAAGCAAACAGGTTCACAAGCACTTATGGCCTGTCAACATTCATATCTTAACCTTTGAAAACACATCTCTTTTTATCTCTGTTTTGGCCTTCCGTCCAAACATTTTTGCATTTTTGTCAACGAAAACAGAGCTTTTTGAAAACGCTCTCCAAAGTGGAAACATTTTGAGTTTTTGGGGTTATGTTTTACTCCTGTGCAGTCTATGGATGCAAGCATTTTCAGGACGTGTGGATGGGCGCATTTAAAAAATGCTTAAACATTTTTAAAAACGAAAACTCCGTTTTCAAATAAAAACGTATTAATGTAAACAAGGCCTTAAAACTCAACAATGAAAAATCATGGTTTATTCTCCCTCATGTCTTTCCAAATGTGGAACTGTATGCTTTTTTATTTTAGAATTTCAGTTCCACACTCTTAAAAATAAAGATGCTTCACAATGCCACAGAAGGACCATTTTTGTTTAAATGGTTCTTTGTGGAACCAAAAATGGTTCTTCCATGGCATCACTGTAAGGAACCTTTTAAGCACCTTTATTGTTTTAAAGCTGCTGCGTAATAATTCTGCCTTTGTGTTGCATAGATATAACAACAGTATATGGGTTTGACATGCGAATGAATAAATAATGAACAGAATTTTCATTTGTTATTTGATTGAACTATATTCCTTTAATGACAGTAGCCTTTGAGCTATTCTATAGGCCGTACTGACCATTCCCAAAAACTTTAGCAGTACCCGAGAGCCAATAACCTTTATCTGAATCTTCAATTCCTTCTTTAATTCTTAAACATACTTGTAACTCAAGCTGTTAAGTGATCCTGTTGTGGTGGGATTACTTATTTAAGTGAAGGAACTTCTGAATTAGCATCTCTGTTCCTGTGGGTGATGCTGGAGGGGATCAATTCCATTGAGCTAGTTTCTACGTCTCTAGATTGTAAAGTTTCCTTCTGTTTGCAAGGAAAATAACAAATCGATTGAAGCAGACCATATCGGCCTTGCTTTGATACTTCAGGTGTAATCATCTGCTGCCCTGAATGGGAACGCAGATGTGAACAATGACCGTTTGTTATAGTTTCTGCAAAGAAACAGTAATTGCATTTGCAATCTAAACACTTTGTAGTGAGCGTGGGTCCTGGCAGAGATTTTCGGTGCTAGATTAATCTTCAACAATAGAATAAATATAAAAAAAATAAAAAGATAATCTTTCAAATCCTCAGGGTTATTATAAACCTGAAGTCTAGCGGGGAAACAAGTCTGTGTACTCGATGCTATTCAGAGCAGTCTGGAGAGACTAATACGCCATCTTACAGCTTTTGTTTTAACATTAATGATGATGATTAGATTCGGCGCTAATGAACATACCCTGTTGTTACATGTCATGTTTGGCCCCACTATAGAAGAAATCAGGAAAAACTTCAGCTAAAAGAGTTGTACGTCTGTATAATTGAGAAATGATACACTCCAAACCTGTCGAGAGAGAAAAGACTCCGTCAGAGTCAGATTAGCATCTGAATGCCTCCTTCAGTATTGTTGTCACTGGATAAATTCAGCTCCCATAAGGATTCTGGTAGAACGATAAGAGTTAAGACTAGATGAAGACGTAGAAAAGCAATCAAAGGGGTGAGGAAAATCAATCTGGTGTGTGTGTGTGTGTGTGTGTGTGTGTGTGTGCGTGCGTGTGCGCGTGAGGAAGACTGCTCAAGTTTGTCTGTGACTGCTGTCTCTATAGAAGCTGTTTAATAACCTCAACACCAAGACTTTTTGTTTTCTCCGCTACTGAATCTACAGCTGAGTCTTTGCCGAGCTGTACGTTTGATGTCTAAGCTTGAACTGAGAGAGAGATATCAAGGCTTGACAAAATAATACAACATCAATAAATGTCACAACATGTCTAGATCATAAACAAAGAGCACCGGAAGTTCATCCAAATGAACAAATGAGTCGATTCTTTTAATGAATCACCCAAAATGACTCACAAAAGTTTTTTTAAACCATATAATGATGATATGAGCTAACAGATCAAACGAAAATTCAACCTTTAAAGGAGCAATATGGATATATTAGCGGCATCTAGAGGTCAGATTGTGAATTGCAACCAACGGCTCACTCCCCCTCTTATTCCTCCCTTTCAAAGCACTACGATGGCTGACACAGGACAAAGATGTCGTCAAGTTTTTGCTTTGACTAAGGAGACAACGTATTTACGAAACACGTTCTGTAGAGCAGTTTGTTCGTTTAGGGCAGGGCTCGGCAACCTTCGTACCAAAAGAGCCATTTTGGCCCCTCTCCCACCAAATGAATTTTGCCTGGAGCCGCAAAATATATAAACACTTATTCTGCATGTAAGGTATTAGTTACCGTATTAGTTAGTGTGATTTCAATTGTATTTAGATGTTAGCATCTTTTCATCCCTGGCAAAAAGTGGGAGTGTTGCCTGGCAACGGGAGAGTGGCATCGAGGTGTTGCAGGGACTGGCTTTTCTATGATTTAAAATGAATGATTACTATGTAAAGTTTTGTGTCAACATTAAATCTTGGTTCGTGTTTATTTCACAATAAAGAACCCAGAGTTTGATGAACACAGCCACAAGAGAACGCCTGCTCTCCACATACGGATAATGCGTGAACCTTATTAGCCAGACAGGTTTTAAACTATGGTGGCTAAAGACCTAAAGGTTTGGTTTAAAGATGAAAAACGTATCAAGCACAATGTTTTCTCACCATTCCAAATTTCTAACACAGACTCGGCGCGGTCTCGCGGCAGTCAGAGCAAAAATAAAAACGCTTTTCTGCCGTCAAAATAGTTATGTACATTATATTGCATTTCTGTGAATAGATCCTCCTTAATATTACACACAGCACCTTTAAAGTCTCATTTTCAGGCATCTCACATCAGGGTCTGTTCATGCATGTCAGGTCAAACGTGATGATCTGATTCCCTCACCTTACTGATAACCTTGTAACAGGAACAGAATGTAAATGACTAGAAACTGCATATGCACTTTAGCACAGAACAGCACAACAGGCAGGAGAAGACGCTCTGTAGATGCTGAGGAAACCTTGTTAGACACATTCCATCTCCCCCTGCTCCTCTCCTGCAATGTGTCTCAGAGCAGGTACGTGATGTCTGTCTGAGATGGCTGGCTGCAGACCTGATCTCAGGGGAGATTGTGTAACGGGGCGCTCGGCCCAGAGAGGATCTCTGAGCTTATGTGTAGGTTTGTCTGACAGCAGTGCTTCTTCAGGCTCCGGGGAGCAGAAATCACAAACCGAGGTTCTTCTCTAGAGACGTGGGTAAAAAAAGACTAAAGAGATGTTCCTCAGGAATGTGAGTGATAGATGGAAATAGGAGGGATCGACATGTCATGTACATTACCCAAAAATGATTGTGTCATCTATATGATTAAAAAAGGTAACTGTCAATTTAAAAATGTAGGTACAGAAGTGTCAACACAATAAAAACAAAACATTTTAAATGACATGTTAACAGGGGCCTTAATAAACTGTAGACAATTCTTACTGAATAAATTACGCCTAAACACAGACTGATGTTTCTCTCGAGTTAAACTATCCATTAGAGTTGTACTCTGACAGATCATAAGATTCAATAAAAGTAAAGAGAATTTCAAAAGGTTGCTACTTTCTAGGCTTAAATCCGTGGCTCCCTGCGATTGTAAGCAGTGTGTGTTCAATTCTTTATAACTCAAGACTTCAATTATTCCCTCACTGTTAGTCAATAGCTCCCGCAAGGAGTAAGATCTGTCATTCAGACGCTGTTACATCAGCCATTTTCCAATTCACAAGATAAAGAGCTTCAGCCCTTGGTCGTACAGCTATTTACACACAGCGTGTGTAAGGAAATAGTGTCTGACACGGATATTGTAAATAAACAAAATCCAATTACCTGCAATGACGGGCATCAGAGATCCACGGGTGTGCATGAAAGAGAAGGAAAAAAGTCGCCATTAGACGAATGGTCATAAAATACTTTGAGATAAAATTGTATTACATTCAATTCATTTAAATGACATTAATCTGTTTATTGGGCAGATATTTAGTGATTCAGACTGGGGAGATTTGGGGATGAACACTAGAAACACTAAAAACTGAACACAGAAAACTAGTGTCTAGATCACTGGTTAAGATCTTTCAGATTTTCCAAAACTGTCCATCTTTGAGAGATCACCTCAGCTTCCAAACCGTTTAGTTTTCCGCTAGATCTGACTGTTGAAAGCTATAGACAACTCGTTCTCGGGTCATTTTGGCCCGTGCTATGAATACCACATTATTTTCGGGTTTAGAACAAGACGCTATATTAAATGTAGGCCCATTTTTAAGTTATTCATCTGTGGTTTATTTTTTTTACCTTTAATATATAAACCAAAAACACTTCTTTTTGAATCTGTGAGTAAACGCATTTTATCAACAACCACAACACAACCTGTCCAAACTTGCCTAGTACTGCAACATATTGCAAAACCATAGGAGAAACGGATTTGTAGCTCTAAGATCTATATGGTTCGTGGCTTCATGCATTAACAGCAGAATAATGTTGAGGTCACTTATTTTCTTATCGCAGACTCAGCCGTGTCTCCTCCGGGCATAAACACGAGATACCACCAGAATGTAATTCAGTTTAGATATCACTATTTGTCTATTCAGGCAGCACACTTGAAACAGTCAATGATGGCGATGTAGAAATTGAGTCGAGTCCCATAGAGGAAACAAAAGTCCTTCATGCAGAGCATATAAAACTCACATTATGAAATGGAGTGAGTTTATATGCCATTTAAAGTGACCTTTGCGGTTCCAACACTTTTTTTGAATACTACCTAAATGAGGCACATTATCTCAGCAAAGCCTCTGTCCAAACACACAGACAGAAATATTTGACGCATTTAGTGGATATGTTTATCTAGAGCGACTTACACTGCATATAGGATATACATTTTGTTAGCTTCTGTGTTCCTGGGATCTCACACATAAAATGAATCATTAAGAAAAAGCTTAAAGAGATAGTTCACCCAAAAAAATTCTGTCATCTTCACCCTTGTTTAAAACCTGTATATGATTCTTTGCTCTGTAGTACACAAAATAAGATATTTTGAGAAATGTCCATACAATGGATGTCAATGAGGACCAATGTTGTTTGGTTAGCAACATTCTTTACAATATCTTCCTTTGTGTTCTGCAAAAGAAAATCAGTCATACAGGTTTGAAACAAACCACAAAACCAGTCATAAGTAGCACAGGTATTTTTGTAGCAATATCCGCAATATTTCTTTTAGGCCAAAAATCATTAGGATATTAATTAAGTAAACATCATGTTCCGTGAAGATACTTTGTACATTTCCTTCCGTAAATATATCAAAACTTTATTTTTGTGAGTGGATGCAGCAAAATCGTGAACAAAAATGGCTGGAAACGCGTCTACAAACTTCACTCGCTGCTTTCTTTAGGAATTACCCACTCAAATTTGGAATCTATGTAGAGCTTAGAATTTCAGCTTTCAGGTTCATCTATTCTCCCCAACGTCATTACAGCGGTAAGCCGATAGAGAGCGTTAAAACAAACCTGTTTCTTCTTCCTCTGATGAACAACTTTTAAGGCCATTTTCTCAGTATTTAGATTTTTTGCACCCTCAGATTCCAGATTTTCAAACAGTTATATCTCGATCAAATATTGTCCTATCAACCTGATTTATATCCTAACAAACCATACATGAATGGAAAGCTTATATATTCAGCTTTCAGATGGTGTATAAACCTCAATTTCAAAAAATTTACTATGACTGGTTTTGTAGTCCAGGGTCACATATATGTATTTACAAAACATTAACTAGTACAATAGGTTATGCCCTTTAGAAACATCCGGTGCTCTTGTGTAGTACCCAACGGCAGTCTAAATATGAGAGTCGCTCATTTTACCTGCCATTAGCTTCGATAAAATAGCAATAATAAAATTGCACATTACAACATTTAAATGTTCATTGCAAAGGTAGAATAATAAGCACAACTGAAATGACTTTCACCAGCTGTATAAGGTGGTAATACAGGCATTCGTGCAACATTTAGCAAGCACTAATTACTCTGGAGGGAGATGGGAGGCCTTCTGCTCGACGGCCAGCAGCTGCAATCACAGAGCAAGGACAGATAACACGACCTGAACAACTCATTACCACTCCTGAACACTGAGAAATTACACCCTACCGCCGCTTATTTTTCTCCTCGCATGTATTATTAACATGCGTTTTGTGAGGCCGACTGGCTTGTGTGGCAATCTGTAACAGAATGATTAAATACAGAAGATCTGATGTTTTGTTTCTACAGAAGACAAGGAGGACACTAATCAAGCACATTGTCTGTCTAGGTCTATTTATCTGCTTTTGCAAATGACACATCTGTGACTTCATCATCTACTTTGGCTGGAAACTGTGTCTGATGCCTCTCCATACATAGCAAACAGCTGTCTGGTACTCAACCTCATTCGGATTCCTCGACGAGTCAACGCCTTACTATGTCAATCACGCAGAAACTCCCCCGAATCACGATGAACTAATGTCAACCATCCGCAAAGACACCGAAATGTTCGATCTGGGAGAGAGGAGCAGAGTAACACCTTAAGCTAAAGGCCAAGAACTGTCAAACATCAAAAAGAGTCCTTGAATAATATCAAAAAGATAAGCAATACTAACTTCAATGAAACTAAATAAATAAGCACTGCAGTTTGATCAGTAGTGTTTGTAGTGTGGTTATGCCTCATGCTCTGCAAACGATTATAAAATATTGAATCTATCTGCACTTGTTTGTATGAAAAGATAAAATAAGATGATAAATTAAATAAACAACAGTGACTCAACGGCTCGACAAGTGAAAACAGACATCCACAAACCCTCATTAGTGTTTACAACCGCTGTTCCACTTGATACGTGATGCATCAACTATGAACGTCATTTATTTAATTTCCCACAAGAGCTTCGCTATTGGCAGAGGAGAAACTGGAGACATAATTCGACCACTATTATTTTAACTATTGCTGGATATGGGTTAAGGAGACAATGCATTCTGCATCAATTTGCTTTCTGAATCGCATCACGTTGCCGTTTTATTTCAATAGCTTGAATCCCGCTGTGACTTTTCCTGATGGGAAAGCGAATGTAAAACAAATGCCTTATGTAATGTTTTAATAATGCCACAGAGTCACTGCGTTTAGGAAAATCGAACCATGAATGGCTTTCTCATAGGTGACTGCACATATTAAACTGGGATTGAACAAAATATGTTTCAGTGTTACTCACTTTTATTTGTCATTTAATGGAAATTATTTGAACGTGTCAGAATACAAGCACATAGATTCAAACCTTTAACAGACACCCATGTGTGCTGAAAAAAACCCAATAGAAACTATTAAAGAAGTTGTAATGGTTTGAATGGGTTTTGTATTGGTTTTAAAGGAAACTATACGGGTGTCTACTGGTATGTGATGAATTCTATTGGTCAGATGTTAAAATAATGCCCAATACACACTACAAAATGGGATTTTGTAATGGTTTTAATGGAAAAAGCTAACTGTTCATAATGGTATTTTAAATGGAAACCATTAGAATTTCTGTGATGGTTTATATTGGGGTTTTCAGCAAGAAGCAAGAAGTTGTAATGATTTAAATGATTTTAAAGAGAATTGTGTTGGTTTTAATGGAAACTAAAATGGTGTATATTGGTATGTGATGGATTCTATTGGTCGGATGGAATTTTGTAATGGTTTTAATGGAAAAAGCTAATGGTTATATACATGTAACATGTAACAATTCACTTGTATCTGATGTGATGCCTTGGAGACAAAAGTGACCAGAGCTTTATAAGCAACATTAGCTTGTTAGGTGAGCGTGCTATTAACTAGACCATGATAGATGATGGCCATTAAACACACATCATCTGTCTCACTGAGTGAACGCCTTAAGCGTAAAGAAAGAGAACAACACCACACGTTTCTGTGAAATTCTGGAACGTCACATTCACATGAAAACGGCTCTCTCTGTTGTATCTTCAGCTGAAAGACAAAGCAGATCTTGTGCCTAAAGCTTCACATGAATAGTTCTGTGAATTTCGAATGCATTCAGGTACAGCTCAAAAAAATGTTTTTCAAAGCGGTAGAGAAAAGTTCATGGGGCGGAAAAGTTTTCACAGAGCTGAATAGAGATATTTTTTCCAGAAGAGCAAAATATTCAGCCACATTCTGAAAACACCAACGTCAGTTTGGTGCATGTCTATAAATGTTAAGTTCATCCTCATTTCATTGCAAACCTGTATGACTTTGTTCTGCAGAACACAAAAGAAGATGTTTTGAAGAATGTAGGTACCCAAACAAGACTGACTTCCATTGTACGAACACAAAACCACAGACACATTTCACAAAATATCATATACAGGTTTTGAACCACATGAGGGAGAATAAATGAATGAATGAGATTGTTTTATATTTAGAGTGAAATATCCTTTTAAATATCATTAATAACATTGAAGACAGACATAGTAGGACAGTTGGGCTGGGAATTATAGCACTGTAAACCCTCATCCATACGTTCACTCATTAATTACTTTACCTAATTATCCAACAAGTCATTCTGGGAGATTCTGGGCATCTTTGGCTTCAAATTCTGGAACGAATTTGTGTTAAGATGCTATTCAGTTACAGGGCTGCACTGAATTATTTAAGACATTACAACATCTTCGCCACAGCCAGCGCAGCTCAGCGAAATGCAAACGTGTGTGGCTGAGAATAAATGTTATTGTTTGATGTGACATTACAAAAAAGTCACTCTCCCACTGGCCCTCAATAACCATTCACTCCGTGCAACCCCATTTTCATTGTGAGCCAAGATAGTCAGCCATTTCACCCCTGCAGGTGATGGTAACCATACGCTAAAATAAAGTCTTTCAAAAGAAATCTTCATCCACAGTGTCCATTACCACACTATTTTCATGCCACTTATTGTGTTTACATGCTAACACAATAAGTGAACACAAACACAAAAGCAGCAGGGTAGTGAAATACAGTACGCATTGTTTGAAAAAACATGCTCTGTTGTTTATATGCAATCAAATGATCATCCAGGCTTCTACATTAGCTGTGTCAGAACAATGCCTTTCATTCTTAAAAAAACTTTTTTGCATGGTCTTTGTATTCCTCGATTTCTCATGTGGCCAGAGATGCTCTCGTTCCACCAGGGACTCACAATGTGAGTGACAAAGCCTTATTGAATGTTTGTCTCCAGTCGCTCACCTGCTGAGACAAATTTCATATGACTCGGTCGACGCCTGGGGAAAAGGTAATCAGAGGACTGGAGCTCCCGCATACAAATAAAAGATCAGCCTGTCTCTGTGTCTCTCTCAGCCAACATAAAGCAAAAGCATGGAAATAGGTTGGCTTTTTCAGGCTGGGGCTGAATAGGTTGAAACTCTATCCTGCACACACAGGGTGGAGCGGGTAGTGTCTATGGAAATGGTTCAGTCCAACAATAGCACTACTACTCGGGATATACCTCACATTATTTGTGTGGATTTAAAGGGGGATGTTTGGAAGAAAGTGAATTGTCTAAGTGATGCCTGTGTACAACAAACCATCGACCGCTACACAGATTTTGAGATCTTGTAGTGTATGTGTGCATTGCTTAACTTTTATTGAAAGATTTCTTCAATTTGAAGAAAGTGTTTCATAGCACATAAGCCAGATTGTGTAAAATTCTTTCCACTCACGAAACATGAACATTTCTATCACAAACACACTTTTCAATGCAAAAGTTATTATAGTTCACTAAAACTAAACTATTCATTTCAAACATTTCTGTTAATTGAAATGAAATAAAATATTAGCATAAATATTATTTGAAAAACTCAATACAAATAAAAAATGTCACCCCAGCGATTAACTGCTATAAGTTGAAGCACCTAAATCTAAAAGAAAATAAAACTAAAAAACTAAAATAGAAATATAACAAACTTTTATAGCAACATAAAAAAATAAAATGACAACACCGCAAAATTGCTAAACAGTAACTAAAATTGTCTAGAAAACTAAAAATATAAAAAAGCCATTCTAAAATACTAGCAAAACTACAATAAAGCTAAAAAAACAAAACTATAATAACTCAAAATAAACTCAAATTGACAAGTAAACTACAAGTATATCAGCAAAACTACACTAAAATTGAAAACAGTCGGTTAGCCCGTAACATTTTTTTAGTGGTCATGGCCCCTTTAAATGTTCACACTGTGTGCGTATCCTCAGAAGCACAGAGGAATGGGTCTATCTTTCATCTGATGAGCACTAACCAGCTCCCAAAGTTCAGCCTTTTTGTGGCCAAGCTAAAAATAACACAAACAATAGAACAGTAGCGTGCCTCAAGGGCCGTGAACTGTGTGCTGCGAGGGCCCTGCCAGTGTGGGAGCCCGGCGTTCTTCATGTGAGACCTTGCAGCTCAGTTTCAGATCCGATACCGGCCCCTGCAGACTGTTAATAATAAACCGCTGGGAGAACGTAAACAGAGATTTGAAATAAGCCTTTTTACCATGCTGACTGATCTGCTTACACTGGAAAAGACGCAACATCAAGAATGCCTTGTGCAAGACTTCGGAATCAAATGAAAACATGTACTTGCATAATATCCATACAATATCCATCTATTTCAGTCACATTTTTGAATAAGCTGAATATAAACAGGTTCTTGAGGGCTAACAGTTTGGTTTGCCTTGGAAGCATGAAGATATATATCAGATATCAATCCACAGCGAGCATTTTATAAACCATAAAATTATCTAATGGAGCCGTCACCTCAGCACGTTGCCAAACCTTCATTAGTGCGGTTTCAAAAAAGAGAAATTGATCCAAAGTGGTACCTCATAAGGTCACTCGCCCATTCACTTTCCCATAAACGCCTGACCCACACAATCCCATCGTTTTAATGACCTGCTCTAACTTGCATCTCTGGTTCCACTTTGCAGTTATGTTTTGAGTTCCCAGCACTGCAACCACTTCCTCCTCTAAAACATTCTGGATTCCTGAGAGCCCGGATTCCCAATGATGATGATGGGAAATCCAATGTGATTTAATAAGAATGCACTCAGGGGGGATGAAGACAACACTACAATACGAAAGATGTGATTCTCTGACCTCTGCTGTCAGGTCATGATGTCACACAGGAGGGAATTAAAGGATCCCACAGCAGGAAGTACAATGCGGAGCTGCTGCCCTTTGTGTGGAAGGCCATTAGGGCCATGTTTACAAGAATCTCAGAGGGCTGTTCAACACCAACAAGCTGTCTAATGAGTGAGAGGAAACTGGGAAGGTAAAGGGCTACATCTAGACCTTCAAACAATCAAAACTGTCTTATATGAGAATATTTCACTTTTTAAATATTATAAACTTTCCAGGACCTTCCAGTAATTCCTGCTAGCCACGCAAAGCATTAAAAAAAATGTAATAACTTGCTAAAGAATTTGATGGGCGGTTCGATAATGCTTCTTTATGTTTGTAAATTAAAGTAACAAAAACCATTCATTTTTTTTTTTTTTTTTACAAAAGAAGGTGAGCAGGCACAATATAAATGCATTAGCCTAAATCTGAAGCATCATATATAAACAAAAATGTGCATTTATACAAATTTGCAGTGCGCAGCAGAAACGCACTTACAACTGTGCTTGTTTTCTCTGAACGCTCAAAACAATGATACAATTTCAGCTCTGCAGAGCCACAAGATAGTGCTAACAAGCCCCTTGTGAAAACTAAATTTTAAATGTTAAAAGCACATAGCAATACAAGACGCTTTGCATCTCATCAGTTTCTGACACTACGGCAGAGCTGCAGACTGGACCATTGAGGCCACAGCTATAGAGGCAGAGCCATGCTGCAGTGCATAAAGCCAGTCCACCAGTCTGGGCATAAATCAAGGCTTGGGCCAGCAGAACTCCAGAGGCCTGCCAGAGAAACGATACACTTAATTAACTTGCGTCTGCAGAGATACGTCTGCTTTGAAAGCCCTTTAATGGAAAAAAGACACCCGTAAAGAAGGACTGAAACCTGCAGAGATATACACGATGCGGCAAAAGCGGCGTCGAGCTGCGGTGCACCGCGCTTGTGAGACGTGAGGCTTATGTAACCCGAGAGAGTGCGGGTCAATTACGCCTCTGCGACGTGTCCTCACGTAGTAATGAAATCCTGGCAGATCTAATAGCTGTGAATGAGAAGGATCCTCAGTGCGATATCCTTAAAGTGACTGCTGTAGAGCCTCAAACCTGTGTGACAGAACATGACCGTATCATTTTCTTTGAGTTATTAACTAAAACATGGCACTCTGAAGAAAATGCAATATTATTAATGTGATGAATCTCAGCAAACCTTACGATGTTTAAAGCCATGTTTAACCCTGATCTGAAATTACTTAAGAAGAATTGGCATGTAATGCAAAAGTCACATACTGTACAGTAGATGACTTATGATTCTTTGAAAGTATAGTTCACCAAAAACAATCCTCAATCCTGTCATCCTTTATTTCACCCTCATGTCACGTAAAACTTGTATAAGATATTGAATAAGTCAGTGTTGTTTGGTTACCAACATTCTTCAAAATATCTTCTTTTGTGTTCTTCAAAAGAAAGTCATACAGATTTGGTATGGCACAAGAGTGAGGAAATAACATTCTTGCATTATATGGAAAAAGAGTGGCATTAATATTCTCCTTGAAAGTTATACATGATGGTGAAAACATGACAACAGCTTTAACTTTCAAGTGAACTATTCATTTTAATATTCATCTCAAACCTGTACAGGAGTCTCTTCCTTAAATAAAACATTTGAGATTGCAGCTTTACCATCCAACATTCCTTAACCGAAATTAAAATGACCCGCACAGCTGAACTAAATAACTAAAGCCTGCTCCGTGTCACACAGAAAGGCTCATTACTTGGCGCTTGTGGGAAATTTGCTTTGCCTGCTCACACACCCTTGATGCGCTCCAGATGGACCGTATTCAAATGAAACAAACCTCCACATTCCACTTTCACATACTTAAATAACAAACTCTCTCAGAGGCAGATATTCTCATCATCTACCTTCTCTGGTGCATCACGCCACAATCTTCGCATTGCATATTTGTAATCGTTGTTCTGTGGCAATTTTCCATTAACCACCGGAGTGTTTTGCGCTTTGAATCAGTCGCACATTCTTTCAATTCCATTACTGTTCGCTCCGATTAATCATAGAGAACATTACAGTCTACTACCGTCTCAAACCTGGTGACATAATAAATAATTCCCATCCCGGAGGGAAAATACAACATTAAAGATCAGGGTAAGGAAGAGGAGCAGATATGGAAGAAAGATCAAGGTCACTTCTATGGCGTATTGGCCAAAAAGGTGTAATAACTCTCAACACTCCTTTAAATCACAGCTAAATGAGTCACATGATGCGGAGGTGACAGAGTGTGTTCTGCAAGTTTCTGTGCACATACGGCAGGATAAACACAAGCGCATGTGTAAACAAGGGCCAGACGCCTTCCTCTCCTTTAGCCTCTGGCTGAACATAACTCAAGTTCCAGGTACAGGGTGTTACAAAAGCACCGGGCAAACAAAAGAAGGCCCATGACAAGACTTCCTTTGTGTTGTGTAGTTAAGACATGGGAGGTTTTACAGTAAATCACTCACAATGCAGCGTTTTATTCAAAAGGACTGTCAAGAAATAAATATTTTTTTCAGGAATCTAATCTAAATTAAACATAAATCAATGTGACAAAATGAATGCTATAGTTAGCAAATGACGACAAAAAAAACATAAATTGTGTGCTAGATAAGTAAAACACAACAAGGAAACTTATAGAACGGCAAAGAGTCTGCAAGATTTAAAGGGATGGTTCACCCAAAAAAGAAAATTCTGTCATCATTTACTCACCCTCTTGTCATTTCAAACCTGTATGTAGATATTTTGAAGAACGTTGGTAACCAAAGAACATTAGACCCCATTGACCCCATTGAAAACCAAATCAAGTCAATGGGTACCGCCATTGTTCAGTTACCAACATTCTTCAAAATATATTTTTTTGTGTTCTGCAGAAGAAACAAAGTCATACAGGTTTGAAATGACAAGAGGATGAATAAATGAATTTAGATTTTTGGGTGAACTATCCTTTTAAGTGTGCTGCTGACTTGAAGAGCAAAACACAGCAGTCGCAACAACAATAAACAAGGCTTAGACAATCTGGTTGAGCACGTGTGCAGTCTTCAGTGATATTAACATACGCAAAAAAGCTTCAATCAATGCAGAGTAATTTGGAGCATGAATCCGTAGTGAATAATCCCTATGTAATAAAAGAATACTCGCTAGCTATTGGAGCAGGATTAGTCAAGGTGTAAGACAAGGTCATTTGGTCATCATTTTATTCTGCATGTCGAAATGTTATGCTTATCAATGCTTAACGTAAGAAGGTTAAATCTCATTCATTCTTGGTTTTAGTTTCGCTGTAGCTTTGTAGTAAGTTAACAGACAAATTGAAAAGAGATTGAAAAGAAAATGACACACGACTGCTTCATCCAGTCGCCTTGTCATCCAATTACCCTCAACTAAGCGCTATCTTCCCCAGCCCTGCACATTCTTTGGTACAGTACTTTTAATAAAAACCCTGAAAAAAATGTTTCTCCACACTTGATATAAGCTGAGAATGGACTCTTAAAATCTTTTGAACATTTTTGGGGGAACTATCCCCCATTCCCTCATGTCGTTTCGTGTTCTTTCATATTTGAAGAATGTTAGTAAGTAACAGAACAACATTGGCCCCCATTGACTTTCATTGTATGGACACAAAACCGCAAAGATATTTCTCAAAAACTCTTCTTCCGTGTTCCATTTGAGTCATATACAGGTTTTGAACAACATGAGGGTGAATAAATAACTTTTATTTATAAATTTATAATAATAATTTTATTATTGCCTAAACAAATTCTCTTTAAGAGGTCAGAAGTCAAAGGTAAGCCCAAGCCATTCTCTTTCTCTTACGTGCCATGATTGATCTGTGTGACCGATTCAGACGGTGTTCTCGTCACGCTTCTCGAGCTGGCCATTAAGTCACGTTATCCCCCCCACATCTGGTTCTCAGACAGGAAGAACCCGCTGAGCGCAGCCCTGCGATCTGGATGGCATTAATGAGGCCGGTCAACGCACCGCGTCATTCTGAACAGCTGCATGAACACCACTCTGATTCTACAAAAAAAACTGCTGTGAAAGTAGGTTGGTTCACTGACCTGTTTCCCACGCAGACTCAAAGTTACAAATGCAACGGAACGTGCAAGAACACAGGAGAGGACATGAGAAAAGCAGTATGTGTAAATGCAAAACTGGAGAAAATTCACTTTGTTCGAATACTACAAGTCTCATAACTTAAAAGTTTCACGGTAGCTTTCCCTCCACCGATCAATACAGTAAATCACCCTGACACACATTTCAGACATGTGCATTAGTCACTTGTGCATTAGTGCATTTCTGCAGATGTCAGACATTTTGCCGTGACAATGCGGTATGGATCTGCATGCGCAGACCGTCCGTATAACGCAAGTTATTGCATATGTATGAGTCACCATTCGTCCTCTCCTGCAAACCATTCAATATCACGACAAAAAGAAGCCATGGCAGGTTTATAGAGCTAATCCTAAGCAAGTCGGATGTGTGTTCAATGGAGATGAGCGGAACAGAGACCGCGGTAGACGGTTAATTTGCAAAAGTGAATGGGCTCTGTTGACATCAAGGTTACGGAAAAAAGAGGAATTGTGCTTTATATATTCAGCAAGGATGAAGGTGCAGAGTGTATCACATGGAACTGGTGAGATTATTATGCTGGATAGCTTCCATATAGTCCTGTCACCTGCAGAGGGGGGATGAGAAATTGCAAGGCATGGGAGATTCACAATACACTCCATACTGGTTTAAAAGCAAAGCAAGAAATGACCTTCAAATACAGATGAGTGACAGGAAACATCGCTCGTCATTAATTATAGCTATGGGAGAGAAAGTGACATCCCAGAGGCACAACGTACATTATGGTAATATACATCACTGGCATTTTGTGCATAAACAAAATAATTCTTTTGAAAATTCTGAAATGTATCCACTCACTCATATGTACTTCCAATCCTATATGCCATTTTTTTTAAAATACAAACTGTTCTTTCACATAAGAAGGACAATTCATAGAGAGCACCAAATCACTAGGTGGATCTATTGACAGAATGCAATATAATATACATAACTATGTCTAAGTGTATAACCTTACATAATAAACCGTTATTTTTATTACCTTAGAATTAGTTATTTCTATCAACACACACCACGGGTCCCCTTACATGGAATTCACCATGTTGTTTCTAGCCCTAAACGGACAAACTGCTCAACAGAATGCATTTCGTAAATATGTCATCTCCTTCGGCAAAGAAGCGAAAACGTGACGACATCTTTGTCCTGTGTCAGCCATCGTACTGCTTCGAATGGGAGGGGTGAGAAGTGGAGCGAGTTGTTGGTTGATTCGGAACTTCACTGCTCGATGGCGCTAAATTTAATACACTGGACCTTTAAGCTGTAATGTTTGAAGGCTGTCAAATGTGATCACTATTGAATACAGTAGAACTGTAACAATTTTCTATATAAAAAAATATATATTTTGTATATTTTATATAGCTCTGTGACATCTTCTGTATATTCAACAACAAAAAAACAACAGTATGAAGAAAAACTGAGCTATGATTGCTCAGGATGACTGGATGACAATTATTTTGTTTGCTTATTAGTGTCAGAGCACATAAAAAAGACACAGAAATAGTTATGTAATAAAAACCAAATATTTTTAATAACACAGAAATGTGTAAATTAGGAATATAAGAATTAACTGAAGTTTTAATGATACCACAGACAGTTTTAAGATATGAAACATGTTTTTTAAAGCAGTGATAATCTCCTAAGCATCTTAAAAAAACAGGAAAGAAACTCAAAAAAGGGATAGTTCATCTAAAAAAAGCCCTTTGATGCACTGTCAACTTAAACACATCAGGCTCGCACGCTGAACTGTATAATAAAGCACTTGCAATACACTAACTTATTAATATTTCAACATGAGAGATTTCCAAATTGGAGATAAAAGCCAACTAGACTGAATTCACATCGCACATCAACACAAAGAAAACACAGGAACTCAGGGAATCTAGACCAAAAAAGAAACTGAAGCAATGAATGACTCCTGAGATGGGCATATTCTTCGGCAGATTTCCTCAGAAAGCAAACAAAACCCGGAAGGAAAGGTTCCTCAACAACAAGAGGCACTCCCAAGTTAGCCCCTGTGGTTCCTCAGGAAAACAAAAGCATTGAGCTTCATGTCATCAAGCCAATGAAAAACATGTGGAATATGATGGATTACATTCCTGTAGCCCAATTCGTGTAGCACTTCACTAGCAGCACAAGGTCATGGGTTCAAATCCAAAAAACACAAACACACACACACTGAGCAAATGTATACCTTGTACTATAGGTCACTTTAGATATATATATATTTTCTAATTGATTCTATTCAAATAAAATCTCAGTTGCATTAAAATCAATTTAATATTTTACAATAATAAAGAAAAATCGCAAGTAAAAAGACGTTTTATGTGCAACAAAAAACTAAGCACAATGGTATTTGGCACATCTTTGTAACAAATTCCTCCCAGCCTCCATCTCTGTCCCATATTACAAAGCCAGCGGCCTCTCAAGTATTCATTACTACCAAGTGTTCTTCTAAATGATGCAGTTACCACTAGAGACCCAATCCTGCCAGTCGCAAAATTACACCAGAAACATGCTCTCACTGCAACATCAACACAAACCCACACGTTTAAGTCAGAACAAAATCATCAGCACTTAAATTAATGAGGGTCATATAGAGATGAGCTGGATAATGAGACAATTAACTCATTCACTGACATTTACACTAGTGCTCCTTATAAGTTCCTGCAGAACAAAATGGGGGAAAAAACAATGAGGACCTTTACCTCTTTACCAGCAAAGAAAGACAGAGGTGGTGAATGAGTTTGAGCTCCCAGAAACGGCTGGAGAATACAATTCAGAGGTTGGCAGCTGAACTTGAAAACAGATGAATGCCTGGGGACAGTGATGAGTTACAAAAAAGGAGGGAAGAGATCGGGAAGCGGGAGGTCAGGGCAGCAGTACAATTACCTTTCCCAAACTCTCCTTCTGCTGTCGTATGGGACGGCCTGATTGGGTCTGCAGGGGCCCGTCAGTGGGACGGCCACAATGAGCCAGTCACTCTCAGACCTCCGAGAATGTAAATGTAAATGCCTTCAACGTTGCAACGTTGAAGCTGCGTGGGCATCTTTCCACTCGTGTACACTTCATAAATACACCAGATCAGCGATGCTGTCCGCCATTCAAGATTACATTACAAAAAACACAGAAACACCAACTATTTACATATCTTCTTGACAACTACTGTAGCAGAAAAATAAGTTGTGCAAGACCTATGACAGTCATCATCAAATCCTTGAATTTGTATACAGTCACACTATACACATTTGGTTAAAGTTGTTTCAAAGCAACAACATGAAGAAATGTTACTGTGCTTGCACGCTTTTGTGGGCCAAACTTAATTTCCGGTAAAAAAATAAGAGTCCCTGCAGATTATTTCTGATAACAAGCAAAAGAAAAAGCAAGTAAATGACATTAGCTAGGAGGTTAAAAGTATGTCTAGCCAGTATTATTTGGGGTTACCAGTAGAAGAACCGTTACAATTGGCTAAACTCAAACGCGAATGTTTATTTAATACAGTTATAATACAATAAATTAATATAAATTAAATAAAATACAAATAGTTATATTATTAGCCACCAGCCAGACTGGTCAACAAACACAAACCGGAAGCTACATAGATGATCGATATATTAGATATTTATTAGATCATTATCCAAAAAGTCTGTCACTAAGTTTTACGCTTAAAATTTCAAAGCACATTTTTAAGAGTCATTCATTAAGAACAACAGCTAAATTAATAAATCAAATGTGGGAAAAGGTGAACCATCAAGTTCTCTCTGAATCAACAAACATCTCATTTATCCCAGTGAAGATGCTATCACATTTCTCCAGCACACAGACAGACAGTCTGTTACCTTGGTAGCATTTGTTTGAGGGTGGCAGAGGGGCTCAATTATAACACTGACAATGAACAGCTTATCAGGTTCTGTTAGAAGTGCCATCAATCAATAACCTAATGACTAACTTATGGCAATGACAGGTCAATTTACAGCCTTAATATATAATCCGGTTTGCACGTGCAGTCTGGGAGTAGATGTGAGCCTCCAGCTGACACACAATAGACCACAGTGGCAGTTTTAATACAGGAATAGGGTGCTAGAGGCTGTTGGGAGTGAAGATTACATCATTGATCTGTAAAGAATCTGAAAAAAGATTCAGGTAGTTCTCTCATTCTAGCAATTCTGAACAAAAATACGCAAAACTACAGATTTTATTCAAGTTGACTTGAAGTAAAAACGCCAATGCTATGCTTAATTTATAAAGAATAATAAAAATAATCTAAATATGTTTTCAACCTCATGTTATTCAAGATCCAGTGCAGCATTTTGTCTACAACATGCAATAATTTCGGTATTACCGAAGGTCATGGAGTTGGATACAAGCAAAGCTCCTTAAACAAATTTTTCCTGTGATGTCGAGCCAAAATCACATAATGAATATGATCTCTATAAACAGGTGGTGACGGGGGGGGGAGCAATACACAACTCTTAAATCTAACCTGCTCGTGGTCGATTATGAAACCCTGTGGTCTTAAAAATGTTCAAAAATGATCTGATCAGATGCATACTGAGAACTCCCTGAACCAAACGTCCCGGCCAGATTGCAGCTTTCAGATTTTGCGTGACCTAAAAATGTGTCCAGTAGGATTAATGTAATCCGGTTTAAAATTGGCTTTGCTCCCATATTTTTTTTTTTTTTTTAAAGAACTCCCGGGGAAAATCGATGCTAACATGCCAAATGTTTTCCTCAATGTGCAAGCCTGCATTGTCCATCTCAGGTCTAAATCAGACAATCTATGAATTATGCCAAGCACAACAGAACGGCTGACAAAAGCAAAATCTTTTTTTTCTAATGCACGACGGCTTTGACAACCAAATTTGATTTGTGTGCAGTGTGAATGAATCAATCTTCACAATTGACTTGTCATTTTCGGATCTGCGTCCTATGTATCTACAACGGTTGCTATAGTAATTATGTTAGCGTCAGCCCGATGCCAAGAGACAGAAAGAGAAGAGACAGAAAACTAAAACCTTCACCGTGGTGCTGAAGTCCTGAGTCGATAGGGCAACAAATAGAAGCGGCAGAGAAATGTTACGCTTTTGTGCATCTAACAGTGCCTAAACACACAACAAACAAACACAACATAAAAAACAGGAAAGAGTAAATGTATGAAGTATTAATTTTTTGAGGCGTGAACAATACTACTTTTATTTACAGAGGTCACAAAGACAAGGCACAAACACGTCAGTCACTCATTATTAATCCTTTAATATGGAAAGAGGGCAAAACTGCCCTCAAACCCCCTTTTACAACGTAATATATTGGTGTTCTGCGTCCATTAGCCAATTAGCCCAAGACTCCAAAGCTTCTTACCCAAACAGATCCGAACATATGTTGTGTTTCTAAAGAGCAAATGGGGGAAGAACCTTATTAGATACCAAAAATCTTTTTAAAGAGGGTAAAAACTGCGTAATGCATCTCCTATTAATTACAAGTGCTTAAGAGCCATTAGAACCCATTTCTGACCTGTTAGCAAAGATTACAGAGGCCAGGACAAAAAATGCTCAAATTCAGGTCTACGTTTGGCATTTGCGTAAACAAAAAGCTACATTTGAGAAAAATGCAATTACGTCTGGGAAGCTGTTACTAGTAAAGAAACATTCATGTCTAGGTTGTCTATCTACCAGTCGGCACTCATCCAAGATCAATAGACCCAATGAGAGAAATGTCAGGTCGGAGATCTAAGGCCGATCGACCAGCCATCGGGGTGAGAACAGCACATTCATTTCTCCACGGAGGTGGTCTCAATAGCATTCCCTCAGCAGGTGACTACGGATGGTGCGCTGGGAGATTAAGAACACAGATATTGGCCATTCAATGTCTTCATTGGGCTGGGAGCCCTGAACGTTTCTACACATGAAGTGTTTAAGATCTGCTGAGTGGGCAGCAGGTCTGACTGCAGTGTTGGATGGTTTCTTCTCCTCTGAGAAAAGGATAACATTAAGCCAAGCCCATCTGCACCGGTTGTAAACAGTCATATCCTGCTGCGACTGAGCAGTCAGACATCCGCCAAAGCCACAGATGCCCTTAAGAGATGCTGTTGCTGTGGCAACCTGCACCTGTTGTTTCTCCGATTTCACCTTTTTAGTTTTTTTGCTAGCCTCTGTCCGTATCTTGGGAAATGCACTCCCTCAATCCATCAAAGCCTTGGGACAATCACCTTTGAAGCAAATCCTCATTACTCCATATTCATCACATCCATGTTTGTTAGCAAGCAGACATTAAAAAGGCTCATCCATGGGTTTGTTCCACAAATGGACCTGATAAAACATCTATCAGCAATTCTCCTTGATGGTCAGAAATCAGATTTTTCTGGAAGCAGAAATATAAATAAGCCCAAATTGGATTACTGGTTTCTCAGTTTGGTCAGGCATTTTTACATTATTTCCATTAAAATTATTAAGATTTTTAACAGTGTAGCTGAAGACGAAACTAGCTTAAAAAAGCATAAACCAGCTAAGACCAGCTCAGGCTTCGATTTTTTCAACAGAAAAAGGCTATAGCAGCTAGCAGCTAATATTTACTGGACCCAATAGAGTTCTGCTCCAGTGGTTACCCAGCACCAAAACTGATTGAAGTAAAGAATCTTAAAGCATAAGCAAGTGTAAAGTACGAGCAGGTTGAGTTCATCTGTAGCTTCTAAATTGCTTCGATACTGCTTACCAGCTGCAAACCTAAAACATTCATTTATCGATTTGTTTCCTTCCCTCGACAGTTTTTGCCCAGACCTGCAGCTTGGAAAGAAGCCAATTAAGAACACAATCAATATCTCACCAATTGATGGTTATGTATGTTCCTGTCATGCTATATATATCTGGGGCCGTATGGAAGTTACAGGTGAACTGCCTCTGTGGTCAGGGCAACCGTACATTTTCCTTGCCAGGGGAGTCACACAAAGAAAGCAAAACATGAGCAGGTTATACAGTAGTCCTCCTCACACAAGAATAGAAACCATTGGTGATGCATATAAAATAATGATTCATTACAAACTTAAATTGGAATTCTGGGAACAGACCTTACATGAAATCGGAGCAATTATAAGAACCACCACCGGCTCACATGTGTGTGATAAGGGCTAACACAAAGCCCTTCACTAAAATCAATACTGAGCTTGTACCTTCCCTCCGAGCACAAGGTTTCTAAAGACCCCTTTATTTTCCCAAAATGAATCCCATCATAAATGAAGTTGTTGAAAGCATGATATTGATCGCTAATGGCACTATATCCAGAGGACAATGTGTAACTTAAACACACACACCTCAATCAGGTGTCTTCATTTTCACCCATTATAAAAATGACATGCCGGTTCATTGGTCCGGCACAATATACTAGAGTGCTCCTGTAAATCTATTTGCATACAATTTTCTAAATCAGCGCACTAATGGCTCCAGGTATTCTTTTCAGGATAAACCTGCAGATTTTCCAGGTGACCGGTCGACTCGTGACCCGAAGCCGCGCGATTACAGTCAAATCTACAGTTATATTACAACGTCCTTGTTAAAAAACTTTTTAGCTACACATTTAGGGAGGACCGCCATGTTTGTCTAACTTCCTGTGTGTGCGGAACAATCCAAAGCTGTGATGCTTGAAGGTTAAACAAACCGAACTGGAGCTGAACAAAGAAGGGCCATGATGCCTTATGCTAATTGCAGCGACATTCCCTTCTCACTGCACCGATTTCCTGCTACATGAGAAAAAATATGAGACAAATACACACACAACATCTATTGTTTTGATGAATGCACTTTTTAGTGAAGGGTTTAGTGATATCTAACAACTAAACATCCACTGATCATCCTGACCCGCTAGACAATTAAAATCAGCCTCATCAATCATTAACCCAAAGGTAAACCAACTAGCGCCATGAAACACACACACACACGCTATCTCACGCAAGTGCCCCTTGACCCATATACTCAAACCCTCAATCAAAATTCCACAATCTTTTGTCAGCAATAACACAAACACGACAACATCAAGTGCTGTGTTCTGCCCGGCGGGTCGTCCCTCACGCAGAACACTTTAACCAGCAGGTGACCAGTGGGCTATAATTACCATACTGGCTTGTCCTTCAACACAAGTGCACCACTTGGGAATCAAGAGTTTAAACTTTATTGCGGTATTGAGCGGGAGCAGGTCACCGTACTGCAGACCGGCATAAACACAGGAATGAAGCCAGAAATCAATAGAGCTGCAGGTGCAACGCATCACCTTTATAGGCATCTATTGTAGGCCTGGACCAAATAAATTTGTGCTGTCAAATCAATTAATCGTGATTAATCGATTTAAAAATCAAAGTGTATTAAAATACAATTTATATTATGTATAAAAATAAATGTATATTACACATTTCTTAAAAATATATATGAACAGGCATACCACACAAACACATTATAGAAACAAACATTTATTTTGGAATCGATTAATCGTGATTAATAATTTAAATATTAATCTACTAAAAATACTAAATAATAATTAGAATTATTTAAAAATAACAACTTACGGTGCGGTTCAATGGTTTTTTACAAATAATAATACAAAACGTAAATTAAAATGTGATGTTAAATATATATATACAGCCTGTAAAATGACATTTACATTTACATTTACGCATTTGGCAGACGCTTTTATCCAAAGCGACTTACATTACATTGTACTATACATTTGTACATTTTGTATAGTAAGCAAGTGAGGGCAAGGTGCCTTGCTCAAGGGCACCTCAGCCGTTACCCACCAGACCTGAGAATCGAACCAGCAACCTTCTGGTCATGAGTCCAACTCTCTTACCACTGGGCCACGACTGCCCAATGATCAACCATTTTTGACTACTATCCAAATGGAATTTTCAAAAACACGGCTGAGTATTTCACAAACACTGCTGAAAATCACAGGAGCCTCCCACAATTTCAGACACTGCACATACCTTTCGCTCCGTTTGCCAATTTAACACTTCCGACTAAACTGTGACTGTGCTATTGGAAGCCCCGAGCAGCATAATAGGATCTGGTCTTATCTGTAAACACATGCCCAATTGAAAGACAGACTGGAAGAATGAGATTTAGGTATGGCCTGCCCAGACAAACAACCATGTCCAGCACACAGAAAACTGTTTCCGGAAGAACTCTCTAAAGACGGCCATGGGGAACCCGAAGCAATGGAGAAATGGGTTCAAACATTTACCAGATTAGCATGGCTTGTGAATAATGGGGCATCCACAAATCCAACAAAAAAACTTTGGCAGGAATGTTAAGAAGCATTAATGGTTTTTCCAGAAATAAACACAAGTGCATTCCAACCATTCCTCAATATCTCTGTCTGCAGCACACCTGTTGGACTTTAACAAGAGGAGTTATGAAGGCTTCATGTTTACAATTACTTCTGTTCGGCACAAAGTCAGTTCATGCTACAACAAGACAAAACCGGCTCAATGATGGCCATTTTATTGTTCCAAATTGTGTTTTTTGAATGGAAAATAAAGCTCAGTAGCTTTGAGTGTAATTCATTCAGATAAAGCCAATGTTTTTATCTAATGTCCACCCACTTGATGATGAGTCATCCAATTTAGTTTCATTATTCCAAAGATAAACATCACAAGGTTGAATCTTCTGAAAAACTGTGACTATATTCCAACCTCTCAAGGACCTCCTACTGATATGTGTGGAACTCACAAAACTAAATCTAAGGCACAAGAAACACCCTACACATACACAAATCAATGCCATACTCCAAACCCACAATCTGCATTAAAATGGCACATGTTGTAAACATCTCCACATTGTCTTAGGTAAATATAGCCAAGGCAGCTGTCATTGAGTGCTTTTCTGTCCACTGCAGATCCTTGACAAAGAGATGGCCCACTTCATTGTGCTCCCCGGGGACAAAACAATAGCGCAATAAACAGCAGCAGCCATTCACGAGTCATTTTTCACAAACCCAAACTGCAACAGCAGGGTAGGTAGTAAAATGACTCATTGTGGGCTAAAAACCACGCTGCTGCTTGGCACGGCGAGACGCATTAACTATAAATGAAACACAATGGGTAGAATAAATGAAGAGGGAGAATTGATCCGATTCAAACAGTGAACGCAAGATACAGAACAGAAGCTGTTGCAAAGTGGCTTGTGTGTGAACAGTTTCACGCTGTAACCGTTAGTTAATAATTAAAACGTGAAATACCAACCAAAAAGACATTTACACATTCCATTGACAATACATAGCCTTGATCTGTGAGTATGTGAACTGCTCTATTAAATCGATAGCCAGAAGTCACAATTTGCAGAGTGGACTGTCTTTACAAGGTTACACATCAGCATTAATGGTCCTTGAAGGAAGTCCAGGGTCCCTCGCAGGATTTTTTAGAGCTGTGCTGGCGACTGCCTCTAGTCAGGGTGGTTTCAAAACTGCGTAACACAATTATACAAGAGAAGATTACAAAGAATGCTAATTGGCTTCTCTTCAAAGCTCTCCACCTGTTCACATCTCTTTGTATTGCTCAAACACCCATCTAGACAGACTCTGACTGTATGTTTACACGACAACGATCAAGTAGAAAACGAAAAAGATTTTCGTTCACACTTTTAAAAAAGTTTCACAAACGCATATTATGTGTATTACGCATGCCAGGCCAGTAGTTGGTGGTGTTAAAGTTACTGTAAAGAAACACTACGACCCTGCGCACATATGCATATACAGGTTTTCATCGCGTAAACAAACCGCATTAAAAAACTAGGGCTGTCAAACAATTAATCGCGATTAATCACATCCAGAATAAAAGTTTGTGTTTACATAATATATGTCTGTGTACTGTACAGATTAATTTTGTATTTAAAAACACAAACAAAATATTTAAATGTAAAATAATATGCACAGTACAGACATATATTATGTAAACACAAACTTTTATTCTGGATGCGATTAATCGTGATTAATCGTTTAGTTTTTAGTTGGAAATGTTGTATAAACAGCCCCTGAGTCCTAGCCCAACACATCTGTCAAACTATTGATAAATTGGTCATTGTGAAATAAATTATTGTGTACAGTTTTACTCCAAACTACTATGTCTGCCCTTATTCCATCTGTGACATACTCTTAAACACAACTGACAATATTCACAGCTTTAAAATTAAATTACAATTGCCCATTTTCCACAGAAAAGTCACCCAGAGTGCAAGCAAGAAAGTCGCTGACTGAACAGACTTGCAAATGTTAAACTCTGGTTAAACACAAAACTCTTCCGGAATGTAACAGGTTGCAGTAATTGGTTAGTCTGCGTAATTATTGTCCTGAAAAAGATAAGGATTGCATTTAATTCCTTTAAAATGGGTAAAGCAACTCTCTTTGCAAACACAATTATCTCCCTTTCCATCAAGTGCACCAAAGGAATGATGTTGCTTTGTTAGAGACCATGGAGAGATCTGGTAATACAGGCTTTGTGCAGAAACACAATACTTACAGTTACTCCCCGAAACCCACAAACAGGAGCAGCTAGTTTTCAGCCTCAGTCATTTCTCATCCATCAGTCGAAACAGGAAGACAACACTGCTATGAACCGAGAACAACCCCAAAACCTCCACACATTCACCCTCCTGTAACATCAAACTACACATATTTCAGCTTCTTAAGTAAATAATGGCCTGTAAAATAATCGAAATGACTAAAAAATCCGGTGATCAAAATAGGAATTTCAAAATTACCCACGTATTGGTAAAAAGACACAACATTAAAAAAACATGTCTGGTCTTTAAAGCTGCACATCTATATAAAAAGTGTTTATTCTACAACATCACACACATTTACGCAGAAATCACAGAAGTGGGGCAAAAAGTATTGTATGTGGGTCATTCTTGGATGAAACCACTGAAAGCAAGACATGCACTATTACAAAAACGACAACGCTTAAGGTCGCTCTGATGTGACACTTCATTCCCACAGAATTTTAAGCAGCTGGACTGCATCTGATACAAATTTATTATACCCACTTTTTATTTTTTACTGCTAGGTCACGCCGAACATCCTCTAATAAAGCTTCAATGCTGAACACAGAATTTGACATTTAGCTTCCCAAATATTTTCACTCCTATAGCAAAAAACTAGATTAGATTGCAGATTGCACTAGACAACGAAATGCAGTTTAGGTCTAACCAGAAGTGCAATAGCAGCAAGTGCAGGATATACAGTGGTTGCATAAGTTACAGTGGTTGCATAAGTGGAACTACTGTTTTCCACATAAAATTATTGATTCTATGAAAATATAATCTTGATATCTTTAATATTGGTTTAGTAAGGACATGTTAAATATTCAAATGAAGAAAGTCAATGTTTAGAAAGTCAAATTCTGGTAGTTTTTGTGTGTCAATAAAATCATTAGTTTTACTATTGAAAATCATTACTTTCAGTAAAAGTGATAAACCCACATTACCTTCTTCAATTACTTTGATGCTAAACAAAATTCTCATAATAGAGAGAGAGAGAGAGAGAGAGAGAGAGAGAGAAAAAAACAAATGAGAAGACAAAAAAAAGTGTTAAGACAGGAAAGGCAGGAGCTGTGATGCTTACGCACCCTGCCACTTCACATTGCAGGCCGGAGGTTGATGAATGAAGGGAAGAGCTTCCCAATAACCCAACTGACCAGAACGGTTGAGATGATCACTGAGGAGTGGTAATGTGACGGGTGGAAGGTGAGGGTCCTGACCCAAGGCCGGCCCACTCTGGACTCAATTTACTCATTAAGCCAAATGACAGAGTAGTGGTGAGTTGACACACTAAGACCACATATACACAAAATGAAAAACCGAAATGTTTTTCCTTTGCGTTTCTGAAAACTTTCACGTACACATGACAGCGTTCTCAAAATGGTCTGCATTTACACGGATCCAGGGAAACGGATAAAAATGCTGTAGTATGCATGCCAGGCAAGTGGATGACGATGTTGCTGTGTAAAGAAACAGGATGTGCCTGCACACAAACACAGTTATAAGCCAAAAGTGCTTTTTAATACCCTTGGTCGACGTATGTGTGTGTTAAAAGTCTGGTGAATATATCTGGCATGTGTCTCCGCTGGTCTTATTGGTGCAGTAAATCCACATTTTGCTGGGGAAACGTTAATACATAGCCGAGCTGTGAAAGCTCACAGTACTGGAGGCCACAGTATTGTTTTGGTTAAACCCTAATACGCATGTGCGTGACGTCATCGTGTTCATAAAGTTCCACCTTGTGAGACCCGTTTTTAAAAGTTTGCATTTTTGAGGTCCCCCAAAACACCGTTTCCATGATGTCGCCTTTTTATTTATTAGGCATTTATTTGCATATCACAGAGCTGGCTGTGGAAACGGCGATAAAACGCATCCACAAATCTGGATAAACAAACGGAGGGCCAGAAGCACACCAATACGGAGAGTGAGGGCTGCAGGTACTGTGGATTGAGGTGCGTCTTTAGTCTTTTTAAGCTAATCTAATCAGTGTTAAGTGTAATGAGGCAAAAGCGGTAAGCAAGCCGTCAGGTCTACATGATAGCGGTGACACTTCATAAATCTGGTAAAAGGAGTGTCCCTTGGCGACAGTGATTGCTTTGTTGTTGTGATGTTGTTAGGATAAAACCTTGAGTATAATGAGCCAGCGGACAAGCAGCACGGCGTGTTGCGTAATAAATCATAAGCACATATCTCATTATGAATTCTGGAGAGTTGTGGGGATGCAAACGGTATAAGCAGCTCATGGCAACAGGTTAATATCAAAATTAAATATTATATTATATTAAATTATGTATTTCACTTCATTGGCTGAGTTCAAATCACTGACACTGGCCTTCAGAACGGTAACGGTAAATTCGCCACTCACTGCTCTGGGTCTACATCCCTTCCCGTCACCTTCAGTCTGAAAATGAGCGACGCCTTGTTGTTCCATCACAACGAGGCACCAAATGGCTTGCAAAAACCTTTACACATTCGGTTCCTCTGTGGTGGAATGATCTACCAGCCTCCACCCAAACTGCAGCATCCTTCACAACCTTCAAAAAACAACTCAAAACATTCCTGTTCCGCATTTATCTAACTAACCAATAAAAAAAAAAAAAATTTTATGTTGTTCTTTTTCTCCCTTGCTTATTTCAGCTTAATCCTCCTGGTAACATAGCCTTGTAAACTATTGGTACTGTTTAGTGTGTTGAAAAAATTTTTATGCTCTCTTACTTTTAAGTTGCTTTGGATAAAAGCGTCAGCCTTATGAATAAATGTAAATGTATTATTAAAATTCATTTAATTCACAGTTCTTGGCTACGTTTCAAATAGCCACTGATAATCTTGTCCAAAATGTTTGATTGACCAAAACTCTTAAAGTGATGAAAATGAAAATGTTGTCAGAATTTACTCATCCTACTTGTCATTTCAAACCTGTATGACTTTCTTTCTTCAGCCGAACACAAAAGAAGATATTTTGAAGAAAACTGACATTTTGAAGAACTGATTCACTTGCATTGGTTTTGTGTCCATCAATGGATGCCACTAGTGTTCGGTTACCAACTTTCTTCAAAATAGCTTTTTCTGTGTTTTGCAAAAGAAAGAAAGTCATACAGGGTTCAAATGACAAGTAGGGTGAGTAAATGATGACAGAGTTTTAATTTTTTGGGTTAACTATCCCTTTAAGAGAAGTCTGGTGCCATCAGCCACAGTTCAACTGGGCCACAGACGTTCATAAATCGGGCTCTGTCAATTTGGTCTTACTGCAGAGGAGAGAAACAGAGCCGGCCAAGGTCTGCTCCAGCTGCACAAAAACTCTCTCCCAGCGATACGCAAGCTGCCGTGCATCTGCTAGGGAAAAAGAGAGGCAGCTGGAGTCAGATTCACAGTGGTCCATTCACACCGATCCGAACACACAGAACCCGGATTCACATAGCCCTACCGTTCATTTAATATCATAATTCATTTATTCATTAAAAAAGTTGTGTTCACACAATATAGCAGATACAGCAATGTAAACTTTCAAGAATATTAATAATCGCAAAAAAAAAACATTATGTCCCCACATTACATGAAATTTCTTCATTCACTGCACTAAGAAATAAACGTTGCATTTTAGAAGTTTTGGTCACCTTGCATGTAGCAGGCATAAAAAAAGAAAAAAGCACATAAGCGTTAGACATTACTAATACTAAAGCCACAATGTATTTTACAAACACAATTCTGCACATCTTTTCAGAACATTACAAATGGACGCAACTAGTGCTGAATTCGTCAATATTCAAGCAACAACCAGCACTCGTCCAAGGTGCCAGATGTCCAAACCCCTCTCATTACGCCCTCGGATCTGGGTCAGGCAGGTTGTAGTTCTCGAGGGTAGGTTGGCTGTCAACAACTATCTCAACTTGATCCATCATCTGGGAGGTGCTTGCAAATCTATAGCGCTCGAATTGAAAAAGTGTTAAATCGGTGAGAGGCCTAATTTCGTGACCCTCCCCCAAGGAGCTCATTTGCAGTCTTGACGTTGGCCGTTTTCCCTCGATGTTTGCAGCCCGTGAGTGATGGCAGCTCATGAGCCGGTGCTTAAAACAGCTAATCGAAGACATTTCCATCTAAGAAAGTCTAGATGCTTTTTTTTACCCTCCCATGTGGGCATGAGCGTGTTTTTGGAATTCAGCTACGGCTGTAAGGTCAAAGCAAGAATGTTTTAGTTTAAAGATGACCTGTGCTGCGTGCCCACGCTGCAGCTGACATTTACAACAATATAACATACGGCTCCTTCGTATCGTGACTCTATAAACAAAGGGAGCGAGTGCAAATTCACGTTCCTCCTCGGAAAGGTCAACATTCTTGCGTGATGACAACACGCTTGCAGTTTGACCACATTCTGTTAATATTTTGAAACACCCCCTAGTCACTACGGCAAGCTAAAAAAGGAATTATCAAAAAGGCACAAAAATGCAAAGGTAGCTTTTTAAGGTTTGAGGTCATGCGTGTGTAATACGTAAGGCATATTATGCATAAACTCAGATTCAGGAACAGTGCTAAAGGGGTGAACTCAATCTTACTAATGCTTTTCCAGGAATACCACAAAAGAGATGCATTGTAACTCGATGAGTAACCAAAGCATTTCTGCTTGCAACTTACACTGGAAACGATGAACAAGTAATAGCTTCGTAACTAAATCCACACTGAGGAATGCTGTGCTGTATGACACAGCCAGAGCAAACACCTGTTAACAATACTCCATTGTGAGCTCATTCCACCACTAGAACAGTGTATACACAGACGTTCTTCACATTCCTTTGTTATTTTCAATTCTCTATTCACACAAACATTAGTTATATGCAGATAGATGCTGACATCAGTGTGTTACATAGAATAAATCTGAAGGACTTATCTATGCAACAGTCATTCCTTATTATAAACATTTAGGATTCGTAGTGTCCCTCTTTTTGTTGTCAACATTAGTATATTTGATAGATTTTACAGTGTGCATTCCTATAATAATGCTTTCGTAACCGGAGCCAATCTGTCAATTTTTGACCACTGCTTGAAAACACGACAGTAGCACATTTGCTAGCTCACAATGTATTCTACAGATGCAAACACACACTGGAAAAAAGTGCGACCCACTCGTGGATGTTGGTAAAGACAAACAAAGCTTAAAAAATAAGCTTATTTGGCCAACACAATATCACAGGAATTTGTCAAATTTTTGAGGTAGTTGATACGTCTAAATTTGTACGATCTCATACATTTTTAGTATGATCTGCTTTTGCAACAGTGACTGTTAGGTTTCATTACTGCTCTTCTCTTATACACTTAGGCCTACATCTTATACATAATATATTTTTGTATGATTTCACATTGTACAAATATATACAAAGCCAACTTATTAAATAGTCACAAATTTCTGTGAGATGCTGCTAATTCCTATAAAAGTCCCAATTGAATCAGAATTGAGTTTTTTGACTTTTAGTAATATGTTATTCTTAGAGATGTTTATAAACTAGTGTGATACAAAAATTGCCAAAATTTACATTTAGAAGATATAAACATTCAAAACTTCTCTCACTTCGACCACTATATGACATCATTCTGCACTTTGGAGACTATAGCCTTGGTCCCTGCAATTAGTTGATTTAAAAGTCAGGCGCTACTCAATATGTCCTGCCCTAATTTTCGTTTCAGAAAAATGACATCAATGCATTAAGTGTTGCAGATTTTAAGGCACATCAGTAAATCTTTACTAAGAGAGAAAAATACTTCAATACAGTTTACAAATCACAGCCCTTGTTTTCAGACTTGAAAAAAAATGAATTATTGCTTACTGCACAGCAGAGATGTCAAACCAGAAAGCCTATGCTGATCAGAGATCTGAAAGACAGGAAAATCTGGACCCGTGGCTATTTAAGCATTTAAAGCATATGAAGAAGTCTCAAGAAGTCAAGAGATTCTCCTGTCTGTTTTAAAGAGGATGAGGGCCCAGGGAGGTGAACAACAGCTTGCTTCAAGTCAAAAGCTGAGGCACGCAGAGTGGGAAATGGCAACAAAAACCTGCTATTAAAACCCAGACAGAATGACACTACATCAAATAAAAGCTTATTTTTTTGTTTAAAATGCTGACATTCTGTGGTCCGAGGCATGTAAAGATGTGTTTTTCTGTTGATGTCATTACGAGGATTTGGCGGTTGTGTCAAATCTAAAACAAAAAACATTACATAATTATTCTATATTGTGACTATTAAACTTTGTTAACCCCAAAATAAAACTGAACATTTTTCAAAATATCCTAATTTGCAGTCTAAGGAAAGACACGAGGGTAAGTAAATGATCAAAGAAATTTCATTTTTGGATGATTTACAATTGCTGAAATCTGAAAAGCCATATTGGAAACTGTTTTGAATACGGTCACAATATTATTAGAGACAAGGTCTCTGGACAGCCCATGGGAACATGACTAGATTTTACACAACACCACCTTTTAACACGAAGCTAACAAACTAAGCAGTGATTCATGACTCAACAGGTAACCAGGTAAGAACCTAAAGGACAAAGTAAAGAGGTTATTATCTTAGTGCAAACACATCTACATGGCTACAAAGAAAACGCTGAAAAAAAGAGATGCAATCTCATTGAACTTTAAAAGATTGTTCACAAGATCAAAGGCTGGACTCAGCATTCTCAGTTTAGAAGCGAGCCATTTCTCTTTGATGATATTGATGCTAATAAGTGACATTGAAGTGGGCTGCTAACACATGTTCTCTGTAGCTTCATGTGAGAAAGCCATTTGCACTCATCTTTAAGAACATTCAGTATGGAATACAAAAGGCCCTGGTCGTTCTTCACCCGACCCTTAGTTGGACTTCAAAGCCTGGGTTTGAAGGCTGATGCCTGAGGACGAGGCTAACCAGATCAATAAGCTGTTAACAGACTGAACCATCTTGGCTATCTGAATAGCCTGCACAGAGATCATGCCAATCCGTGAATTCTGATGAGGACGCGGCGTACTAATCTCACACGAGCGGGGCGTTGAACGAAAGAGATTGCTGCCGCAATGAGATAACTTGAGAGTGCTTACTGTACGTTGGGAAGGCTAAAAAAATATATACAATCAGTTAGTGTCATTTTAATCTACAGATTGTCCCTGGGACATCCATTTTAGATTGAGTTTACTGATACCTCACAGACAGCTACCGCTATAGTTAAATGCAGTGCGAGATGAATTATTTAAAGCAGCAACCCATAACTTTCAATTATTTTACAATTATGGACCCTCTGCTCAATGATTTTGCCAAGTTTGTCCTTCCATACTCCTGAGACAAGATGTAAAATGCAAACTTACTATTATAAATCAATTGCAATAAGAATTAAAATTTAATTACAATAATAAGAATTATTATTGTTGTGTACTATTATTGAATATTATTATTGTGTGCCGTTCTAGCGACACTTCATAGGGGAGATGTATGTAAAATAGCTTCTTTATCCCCTAAATTTCCACCAGAAACCAAATTCATCTACCTTAACATTGCAGTTTTAAGTCAAACACAGCAGCAGTTTAAGCCATGTTGAGATTAGCAGCGATAGCGATCGCTCAGTTTGAGTTTAACATGAATTTAGATTCCCATGCTTGTCCTTCACTGCAGTTCAACAAACACTTGGGATGAAAGGGAGGGATGTTTATGCAGGTGAGAGATGATATCAGCTGTGAAACGAACGAACACAATCATTTGAAATAAGCCAGAGAAATGGCAAGAAAGCCTTCCATAAATAAAGTCAAATAAAGCACCTGTGCAAACGGTACACACCGAGCGGCAGGAAACATCTGCGGACGCCGGAATGCTCAAAGTGAGCAAACAAATAGCTACCGTCTACACAACCCTCAGGACCACACAAATCCTATCAGTGTAATTACTTTTCATCTCAAAAGGCCACTAGAGAGGAACGATCCATATTCCTGTCCTAATTTCTCATTTTCATGCAAAAGCATGCTTACGCACACACCAAGTGCTCAAGAGAAGGGCAAGTTATTTGTGGGCATTAAGATTTCAAAGGCCATCACTTTTCATTCCTTGGTGGTGTGCGCTACACGCCAGCGCGGGCATGATAAGGACCCATGAAAACAGAAATAGTCTGGAGGATTAGTTAGCATGGTAGCTCAAGATTGTGCTCGCAACGCCAAAGTGGTGGGTTAAATTTGCAGGTAGCATACATCATGAAAAAGTATAAGAGAAAGAAGAGGTATACGCGAGACCACCCCGTTGTTCTTGTGAAATTCTGTTCATTACCTTTGTTACATATTCTTTGTTACATACACCAAAGCATGAAAAACTAAAAACTAGTTGACCGGTCTTAAACGTGGCCATTTGACTGTTGGACAAATAGTCTACCATCATGATGATAAAATTTCTAGATAATAACTCAAATGTCATTTCCAATAACCCTGTGATTTTAGCCACGTCAACAAAAAAATCAACAGTGGCTTACAGATGTGATTCATCATTCCCACAGGCGCTTTCCCGCTTCCATGTCATCACTCGTCATTAAGACTCTGACAGACAAACAGTGCCGGAATGGTGTAACGTTCCACCACATCACAAGCAGAGACAAGTGCAACAACAGAAGTCTTCTACCTACTTCAGCTCGACTGACAGGAAGGCTGATAAGAGGAGAGAATGAGACGGTTTCTGCCGGGAGAGGTTGGAGCTATGCTTTAGTATTCCGAGCAGATGCTCCTATCTTGGATATTGGCGTGCACATCCCCCATGGACGGGCGGCTGGGTGCGTGTGGTGTGACTAGATTTAAGAATAATTCCACACAGAAAGTGCAAAAGGAAAGTGTGTGGATGTCACCCACTGCCAGAGTACTTTGGTTGTACATCTTGTCATTTACGCCAAATGGAATGATGTCGAGGAAACAGAGGAAATGACAGATTTGTGGGTTGAATTTAGGGAGCGTGTTCAGGTGAAATGCTAATTTTACAAATTACGTTTTAGCCCATGAATGTCACAGTCACTTACGAGGCAGCCTGGTCCATCTACAGGTTGACAGGATGGAGAGTAGCTACCGCAGTTGAAATGTGTTGTCCCATGACAAATACTAGGGATGCTTCGATAAGGATTTTGCAGCTGATACAGAATACCGATTTCTTGTCATCGTTATGGGCCGATACGGATTCATACGGATGATGTTAACTGTTATTGTTTTTTCAGATAAAGTAATACCATATATGTTGCCTTTGTTATATTTTTATTATTTTTAGAGTAATTAAATGTAAAAACGTAAGTGTCGAATCCAGTTCGTTGTATTAAATGCTTTGGACACTGCTCCTCCATGTATGATTTCTTTGGAAAATACAGGGCAAATAGTTGCAAACTTCATAGTAAGTCCATATCAGCAATGACCTCATGACCTCTATGTCCTCATGCGTTTAAGTCATCAAATTGTGATCGGTTTGTAAGATCAGCCAAGTTTAGGTAGTACCGAACGATCATAAAATGTGATGTGACCGATCTATCGGAGCATCCCTGACAAATACTACTGAACTTCTTAGCCCACACAAAACTGGAAAGCTTATCTCGAAATTGTAAAGTCTACAGAAAACAAGTATTAAAAACAAAAGGTTGAATAACACACTAAGAAACAAATCTTAATAATAAAAAAGCTAAAACATACTTTCTGCAAATACTAAAGCACAAAAAAAGCAAAACCAGTATTTAATATTCGACTAATGTGCTTTATGTAACTTTCGGAAAATGAAATGTTGTACAAAAAGTGTGACTATTGTTTGGTGACTAAACAGTGATCTTAAAGCCCACAGACTTCACCAGATTGTTACAACAGCTGTGCTATGATTTTAAACATGTGAGAAATAATGTCTAAGTTAAATGGCCACAGCAGCTGGTTTTGACAGACTGCTTATACTGTGAACACTTTAAGGGACTGTGTTAAAATTTCCTCCATGCATCTGATGTCAAACCCATCTACTCAATAAATCAACCAGCAGAAAATGAGTCTGACTTCACACTAACTCAAACTGCAAAGCTATAAACTTTAAGTTTTACTGTTTTATAAAGTGTGTTCCAACAAGTAAAAGTGTTCATGTAACTTCTATAAGAGAATAAGATCAACACAAGAAAAGTTTGCTACAATGACAATTATTCCCCTGACATGATATAACCATCAAAACATTTGGTGCTTGATAATGCCACATAGCATCATGACAGAAGGACTAATGTCAGTCAGTGTGTGACTCAGTATAATGATACACTCTCTCACCCTTCCTCCGCACATTAACACAATGTGTGGAAATTGCGCCGTTGCGGTTAATCAAGGCCGCACTCAGACAATGCCTTCGGGCGCAATTTCACAGATGTAGGACCACAATCATTCATCTGGTCAGGATGTGTGACATCAGTGATGCTCGATTCTAATGCAAAACCACAGTTATGATATTCACAGCAGTGTTGAAAAGCTGATGACTGTACTGGACGGCATTTTGGTTCCGAGATGATTTCAAGCTGTAGTTCACACAAATGCTTAAGTTTAGTTATCAATTGCTCATGCTCAAAATGTGACAAAGAACAAAGATTTCAATGCTTACGAAAGTGAATGGGTCAATTTCCAAAGACAAAACCAAAATCACCCTTTCTCCCGTGAAACACAAAAGACGATATTTTGAGAAACGTCCCAGTGGTTTGGTGCCCATACAATGGACGTCAATGGGGTCTAATGTCGTTTTGTTCGTTTAGAATGACATGAGGGTGAATAAACGATGAAAGGATTCATTTTCGGCTGAACTATCCCTAGCGCTTTTGTGTTTACAGTTTTCATAACCTTCTTTGCCAACCGCTAATACACAAAATGTGTGTGAGCGGCACAGCTGACAAAGAAGGTGTGGGGGAGAAGAACAGGAAAACAGAGGTGGAGATGACAGGTCCAAGAGAATATGTAGGAGGGCAAAAAGCTTCACACCACAAGACAGATGACACTGGAAAGAAGTGACGACTATGAACAGCAAGTCCACTGGGCACAAGAGGAGCTGATAGGGAGAGCTCACAGTAAGAGCCACAGCATAACTTTGTTCTCTTTTAATAACTAAAACTGTTTTACTTCAATGGAATATGCTCCCAAAAAAACACTGCAGAAAACTTTCTTTTGATTCCTGAATATTTTAGCTAAACTGATGATTTTAGAGACAAAAAGGAGAGTTGATAGAACTCCATTTAGGCCACTGCACCAATCTCCCAAAAATCAGCAGCAAAAACACAATAAACTCTGCAGATTATATCTGGGCCTGAGCATATCAAATTGCATTTCAGTTAGTAATAATAAAACTGTGACACATAAAACACAAACTTTTCTGTTATATACATTTAAAACAAACAGCACTTCTCTTATCTTCCCTGAGCATGTGTGAAAGCTAATGCATTGCTGATTCACATATAGGAAAATGAACAGTAGGTGCAAGCATAAAGCTAATTCACATCAAAGGTTTCATGTTTCAGCAATACATTTATAACATTTATAATGTGTTTAGATACAATTCTTGGAATTCCCTTTACCCAGACTTTAAAATACTTTCTAAGAATTTAGCACAGCAAACTTTAATTCCCCCTGTAAGTCATGTTTAGCACTTATATAATGCATCTGTTTACAATAAACAGTGGCTGTAAAGTTTAACTGAACTTAATTACTGGTATCTTGTTCGTTTGATAGAAACGATAGAAAAAAATGATCTAATGCATCTCCTGAGGAACGCTACAGGTGTCCCTTACAGCACAAAACAATTCAAAAGACCAAGAGGCCAGTTTACGTGGCTCAGGAATTAAGCCATCTGTCTCCTGGTAATGCGCTGTTTCCTTCCACTACTTCCATCTGTTGTTTTCTTACAGTCTTAAGCCCCACTTGACTGTAACTTAAAACTGCGCTCTATCATTACAATTATTTCAAACCTTGCTTCCTGATCTCACAGAGAAGATGCCAAGAACACCTCACTGAGCATTGCATCTGTCTGCCCACTAGACTTAGATGGGAGCCATGAACAGACCCTTAGGATACCCATTCTTATGCTTCATATCAGTTATGTGGTGCACTGTGCTAGTGTTACTAGGGGCTCAAATTTAAGCTTAAGCAGTCTCCTGGTAACACACGATCCCTAGAGCAGGTCTCTTCTTTGAAGCACAGTGGACTCACTCATCAATGATTGAGATTGTATGAATTAAACATAAACTGAGGGACTGTAAGAAAATACCCACCCACACACACACACACACACACACACACACACCGGCATCAGAAGCAAGGATATTCTGGAAACCTGCCTTTCATTTTTCAAGAATACAATTTTAAAGGCAAGTAACAATGTCTGAAAAAATTACAGAAAAAAAAACTAGAAGATTACAGCTTGATGCTCTTTCTACTCATGGTTCAACTACATGAAAAATATTTAAAAAACGATAAACAAGCCATTAAACACTGTGACGCAATGAATTCCAGACATAGCAGCCTTGGCTCTGTTGACGGCATGAGTTTGGGGCAGGGCCACCTGTTTATTTGAACAATACCACAGGGCAAGTTCTTAAAAAAAACATGTTTGAAGGTTTATCACAATTCTTTTTGGTCACACATTTCAACTTTAAGCAAACTTGGTCTTTGTTTGCGTTAGGACTTTCATAGAAAACAAGCTTTGAGGTGTCCACTATTCTCTTGCTCAGTCAGAAGCCAAACAGTACCCAACACAATAATTGAATCAATTAGACTTGGATTCAGTTCAAAGCTGCAGGCATTGGCAGATTTAACAAACTCGCACTACCTCACAATAATCGGCCGGAGACATCTAATACTAACCCCTGTACTGATGCCAATTCACAGCCATTATGAAATGCGAGAATTGCTACATTTTCACATTAATAATTATAATCTACAGCTGTAAACAGCACCCATAACAACTACTTTAATTACAAACATATTAAAAACAGCATTGGAATGGTATAAAGAAGCCAAATGGTGATCCTTCAGGCAGGGTAACATGTTAAATGAGGTGGACAGTGGGCAAAAAGGGGGGCCGAGAAGTCAGACGACATCTGTGCTGCAGGCAAAGAGGATTACAGACTGCAAGTTCACACAGCACTAAATGTTTAAAGAGTTTACAAAATTTCCAGTTGAATTGCTTGGATACCTACAGCATCGTGGTGCTCTTGCCCAGGATGAGCCGGTGAGGTAGAGACATCAAAATACCAAGAAACGTATAGGATATTTATCTATAAAACTGTTATAAAATTTCTAATGTGCTGTGTTTTGGGCCTTTTCCCAGTAGGATTTAATGGTTCCCATCCGCACATGACATTACCAACCAAGTAAAGAGATTGATATAGTTTCTGTTAAAACCATTATAAACATTAAATCATTACAATTTCAGTGAAGGTTAACTATTGTTGTTGTTGTTGTTGTTGTTTTTTCAGCAGGGTAATCACAAAACAAGCCATCCTCTCTTCTACAAGGGAACGTAAGATGCTACACCCTTGAAACAAGATAATGCTCATTCTCACCTTAAGTATTTATTCATAAGTATAGCCACACCTGATCCCTACACCTGTCCTGAAAGCGCAGGTCTCATGCCTTATTCGAAACATCTACCCGTCTCCAACAACACACTCTTGCATACTTATCTTGAGTGACTAATACATCTTAACACAAAGTAAATGCATAAAGAAAGAATTAATAAAATGAATGTGGTAATCCACAAACACAAAGCATTTATCTATGCTCACTATAGTGGTACCAAAACCTCCCCATGATGGATAGGCTCAATTTCCTCTTCTTTGCGGTAACTATGATAAATGGTTTCACTTAAATCCACTTGAGAATTTTATTTAATCAACGACAGATCCTAACTTTAAAGGTTGAGGCATAAAAACACAGAATCTGACGTATGACATCATAAACAAATAAACTAACCTGGCTTTACAGTCTTCAGACGGAGGGGCTCGCAAAAGTGGCGGATGACGGCGAGGGTATCTCGGTTTGTCAGTCCGCTGACAGGCGTGCCGTTCACCTCCAGAAGCACGTCTCCCGCACAAGGCAACCTGCCGACATGGCAAACGATCGCGTCCGACACCACCTGTCCCAGGTGCGGGAACTCTCCGTGCTCGGCTCCGCCGCATATCTCCAGCACTGCGCTGAGCTCCGCTGCGTTACCCCACGATACAGCACATTCCTGGACTTTACTGGACCAATGTTTCTTCTTTTTCAGGGTCTTGGACATGGTTTATCCTTGAGTCCTTTAAACAAAACAAGTTATTTCCTAATATTTCCCGTTTAGAGCGTAGTATTGCACAGCTGTCCGATTCCCATCTCTTGGTCAAAAAGGTAAATGTATTCAAAACTTCAGAGGTGACATCGCTCGTAATATCCCAGTCTGTATTCACATAAATTCATCCGTGTAGTCAGCTCACGCGAAGGTTGACCAAACACTCTTAATTACCTTAAAATACGAACTATACTGCTCAGCAGGGAGTAGCGACAAATATCGGGCGTCAAACAATCCAAACAAACGCTTTCTAGGAAAGAAAAACGAGGAAATACGCTACCATCCGAGGCAGGACAGCCTACTTTATCCCGCCATATAAAATAACCTTAAATCGCTGTGTAATACCGATGATAAATGAAACGCATCAGAAAAAATGACATCCGTATGTAATCCTAGGGCGACCCTGTTGTTAACTTGGGTTTGCGCACCTGTTTTAATGACATCAGCAACCGGCGCGTTCACGGGAAACGAGGAACAACAATATACCTGGATCGGGAATACCCGCCTAACTAGGTGATGGTCCAGTACCCAGCGACCTTTGAGTTTGATGTCCTCTTGTTGTCTACGCAGAGCTGTCAGTGCCCGATGTCCCGTCTGTGATGATATTACGCACAGGTTTACAACTTTGCAGTCGTTTTTGCGGTCACCTCGCTACCAAACAAGAGCATTCTTGACTATCAGTGGTGCACGTTGACGCCGATGCACAGAGTGAACGAATGCAGGACAGCCAATGAGAGCGATGGGGCGGGAGTTCCCGTACTTTCTCTCAATGCCGAACGTAGTGTAGTGTGTCTTTACCATACTTCTCAGCGTTAAAATGAACGGGTTAACATTATTGAGCGTTGAGTAAAGAATTGGGAGTTATACGTTGTAATGGCATACGAACAGTTTTGTATCTCGTATGCAGATCCCTGTGCAGACTTGGATAAAGAAACGAACGTTAGCAAACGTAAACAAACGTGTTTATCAATCTTGTGAAAAACACAGGTAATTACGGGATCACGTGTCAAACAGCTGTCATGTAGGCCTACCTTTTATTTACACCACCTGTTACACAAATGTTTGCAGAACATTAATATTTGCATAAGCGTAGTGTTTTACAGTATCGATTTATGTGCTATATCACCATCCCGTCTCTGAATTGCAAAGAGTAAGTTTGTGAAAAAGCACAATATTATATCATTCATTTCCGGATTTAAAATGTAGTGTGATAGTGCCACCTACTGCTGTAGAGCACTCTGTATAACAATGAAGAGTTCATTCACAAAAACAAATTACTTATTTTAAAACTCTTGTTTTTTATTGTACATTCCAATTACTATTATATATTATTAATATGGAAATATATATTAATATAAAATCAAACTGCAGTTGAGTTGCAGTTTAAGTAGCCTAATAATAACTCAAACAGCTAACTGCCACAATAAAACACAGCTAACAACTAACTACTACAATAAAACACAATAAAAACATGATTTTTGACATTTTCTGAAATTATCTGTTTTTTCCCCCAAAAAGTTGAAGAGCTACTGCAATAATAATGTTATCATGAATTCTTCTCATTCTTCGTGTTGTCATTTTTTAAAAACATTTTAACATATATTACATTGCAATTTTTATAAGTTTGAACACACTTAAACCAGCACCTGCACCCAATAGTTGTAAATGTTCAAACACAATGCTCATGGCAACAGTTAAAAGAATTGTGTACTGTGCTTAAGTCGATCATTAACAGAGGTGCTCAGTCACCCTCATGGTCATTGCTCTGAAAGTCAAAACAAATTGCTTCAAATTAAAAGTGGACCATGAGATATGGGACTTACCTGTGGTCTCTACCAGCAGCTGGAGAGGTCTTTTAAAGATTCATTTTGCCACCTTCGTCCTAGCAAAACAAGAGAGGTAAGGATGCTTTGTACTTGTTGATGTCTTCTCACAGAATATTAAATGTGCATCTGAGTTGATCAGATAAATGCACATTTAATTGGATAGTGTACTTCACAATGTAAAGTTTAAAAGTAGCCTTATAGACAAAAATGCCATTAATGAGCAAGCCAAGGGCAGGTAAAGAGTGAGAAAAACAAGACATGACAAGGCGCACAAAATAAATAAATAAATATTATGTAATAGTAGCTATAATGTTTTATTATGTTGTATGTTAGTACAACAAAGTTTAAATCAAGACGTTATAGGCCATAATGCTCTAATATGCAAAATGACATCTAACATATTTGAGCTTTCTATTCTGATGAAGTTATTGTCTTTTGTCAGTTGTTGGAAATGGTAAAGTGACACCCTCCATGGCTGTACAGGTTCAGTGCAACAGCTCCTCTGAACCGTTTTGTTGTACGTATAAGTCTGCTTTTTTTCTCAGTTATACTTTGAAACATAGCATTGTCTAAATACTTCTAATCCAAGATTACACGCCGTAATTGAGCATAACATGCTTCAAATACATTTTCACCTTTGTCGGAGCATGAAACGATGATGTAGTCAGCATATTTATTTTGTGTTTCCATGAATGGACAGATGAGGAAGGATCAGGTCCGTTTGCAGTCATCATTATTCCGAGCTTGCTGGCTCTAAGCACACTGATAGTTGTGTCTCAAATAATATGGAGCTTTATTAGCAAAAGATTATCGTCCCAGACCAGCTCAGACCCTACAGATGAAAATGGTATGAGGACTATTACTGTCATCCAACTGTATTTGTCCAACTGTAATACCTTAAAACTGTACAGCTCTTGTTGTCGCTTGTATGTTTGCTTTTGTTGCTATTTTTTAGCCTTGTTGTTTAAAGTCTGCTGTATAATCTTCCCCAAGGGGAGCCTGTAACCTTGAACACTGGGACCCTGCGGCCTGCTCATGATTCACTGGGTCCATGGGAGATTCCTGCTCAGTGTGTCCTGGAGGGGGTCGAGGTCTTTCAAATGGGCCGCTATGGACCGACCTGCAAGGGTCAGCTGAAACAAGAAAACACATCTACTGCTGTAGTGATTAAAACACTAAAAGGTACAGAAATGACCTTTCACTCTTTGGTCTCTGAAGTGCATAAACAAATAAATTATTCTAAAATATGAACTTTTTCTTTGTTTTTAATATGTCTGCTCCCACATGCTGTAATACTGTAGTATAGTATTCACTATAGTAAATAGAATTCCTATATACTATATTGTTTTTGAATCTTTCTAAAGCAAATATTAACATACACTGTAAAAAAAAAACGTAAATTTGTGATTTTACAGGTATTATGAAAAAACCTGTAATTTTATGGATTTGTCCTGTTTTTATACAGACCTTTTTACAAGAAAAACAATGGAAACACATAATTTTACAGGAACTTATTATACGGGTTATTTCTGGCGTCTCAGCTGCTACAAAATATCCTTTTTTATGGGATTTTTTTTACTAATCAAAGACAGCAAATTTACAAGAAAACAGAGAAAACATGTAATTTTACAGGAAAAAACCTGTTCAAATGTTTTATTTTATGGTTTCTTTTTGACAGTTTTTACAAAACATTTTTACAGTAAAGAATTTACCACAGTTTATTAGTTTACCAGTTATAGTTAACACTACAGAGATACATTTTAGCATAAACCCCAGTATACTCAGACAACATTTTAAAAATAACCCTCCCAAGTCTATTACAGTTACAAATTACATAACAGATTAGCGTCTCAACTAGCTGCGATTCAATCTGCATATGACGCATGAGATTGGAAACGTATATATATATACTCACAACACTGGGTATACTACAGTATATTTTCATGTGGGTGCATCAAAAAGCAATTTCAATTGAGAACATAAGAATTGTGGATTGTTGTCACACTGAATGACTGCAAATGTTGTATTCACGATTCAGACAGATCAGATCAACACGAGGCTAAAGAGTTTGTGGATATGGTCCTATTCCATGCATCTATAAGCAAACATGAGAACATTGTGAAAATGTTACACTGCCAGACACAACGGACGCCCATGTACCTCATTTTGGAGGCGAGCTTTCCAGGAAACCTTTTGCATTTCCTCTGGAGTCTGCGAGAGGTACAAACATTTACAGAGAGATTGCACATTTGTATCAAAAGTCACATCAGTGATTTACTTCTGAATCTGACTCTTATTAAACAGGGCAGACCTGGGGTGGGTGATGACCTGCAGGCTTTTTCAGAGAGATCTGTTTATATGGTAGCTAAACAGGTAGCGGCAGGTCTGGTGAGTCACCTGTAAATTGACCATGTGGACATAACATTTACTGTATAAAGAAATAACTCTTTATGCTTGAATCATACAGAACATACAGAGTGTTTTCTTTCTTCTAGGACTACCTGCACTCATATCACAGGATTCTTCATGGGGATGTCGCAGCCAGGAATATGTTAATCGGCTCAGGGTTCTCTGTTAAAGTCTCTGGTTTGAACTTTGCTTTTAAGATCCGGCAGACAAAGACAGTAGATACGGAACTGCAAGCTATTGTGCCAGTAAAATGGCAAGCCCCAGAGCGGATGATAAGGCTTCCATTAACAGACAGGAGTGATGTGTAAATCTGCCACCATGTTGTATCTACTATTAAAAAAAGGTTTTTTATTATATTTGGGGTGAAAAGTGCAGAAAATGTTTGTGATATATTAATGTTGTCTTACTCTTTCAGATGGTCCTTTGGGATCCTGCTTTATGAGTTGATAACCCTTGGTAATAAAGTTGTTTTTAATAAAAACTTTACACAAGCATTGGTCTTCAAAGGATCATTGTAGAAGTGCATTTAGTGGTCACATATTTACACATGACTTCCTTTTCGTTCTGAAAGGTTCTCCTCCTTATCCCGATCTGGATCCGTCAGAAGTTCTTCCTCACACTTTAGCACATTACAGAATGAAAAGGCCAGAAAACTGCGGGGCTCCGTTGTAAGCATTGTGTCTTTTTTGTCCAGCAGGTGACCCAAAAATAAACTTATATAATCTCATAATTTCTTGCAGATATGACCTAATTAAGTATTGCTGCATGTGGAACTTCAAGGATCGGCCTGTTTACTCTGCCATTATGAGACTTCTGGACTCCTACATCCACCTCGCAGACACAAGAGCTCTTTGCTCTGAACAGCCGATAGACATCTGTGAATACAGGAGCAAAGCAGGGCTGTGTACATGAGAACAATAGTGCATGAGAATGCCACAACTAATTCAGTTACATTAAGATATTTACCAAAATATTCTGCTATCATTTGCTCATGCTCATGCCATTACAAACCTGTATATGACTCATCCTTCTGTAGAACACCGCTAGATGTCGCCCTATTCATTGAACCCAATATGACCAATAATAACACAAACACAGCGGCCTCTACTGGTAAATCTCAACGACAACGTTTAGGAATTCTTCATTATATAACTGTTTTATAGCTATTTAAAAATGTAAAGGTACAATTGCTACACATATTCACTTTTAAAATTTATTTCAATACATTTTAATATTTGTTGTGCAGTTAAACAATAAATTATTTGACTATCTTACCTCAGAGTGAGCAAAATAAAAAGTTCAAAAGAAGTTTAAAAAAATCTCACAGGCGTTTTTTGTCTTTGTCTTAAAAATATTATAACACTTTACTTGAAGGGGTGTTCATAAGACTAACATGACACCTTCATAATCATGACATGACACACGTCATGAATATGAAGGAGATTTTATGCATGTTTATGACGCCTGTCATTAAGTGTCATTTGCTTATTTATATCATTTTTAATGCAAAGATGACATTGTTTAAGATGTCTTTGTTATGACAACTTGATATAAAGCAACACATCATAACCTGTCAGTGTCTTTGTCATGACAACTTCACATTACCAAGATAACATAACACTAACCCTGTCATAATTAACATTACATTAAAATGTTATATTACGCCGTCATGAAATTTGACGGAGTATTGACACTTAGTTATGACAGGGGACAACAAAATTTTTCAAAATTGAGATTTTACATATTCTGAAAGCTGTATAAATAAGTTTTTCGTGGATATATGATGTGTTAGGATAGGACAATATTTGGCCGATATATAACTATTTAAAAACTCTGGAATCTGAGGGTGCAAAAAAAATCTAAACATTGAAAAAACCACCTTTAAAGTTGTCCAAATGAAGTTCTTAGCAAAGCATATTACTCACAAAAAAACGTTTGGATGTATTTACGGTGGGAAACGTACAAAATATCTTCATGGAACATGATCTTAATATCCTAATGATTTTTGGCAGAAAAATCTATAACTTTGACCCATACAATGTATTTTTGGCTATTACTACAAATGTTTTCATGTTACTTAAGTTTTGTGGTCCAGGGTCACATGTAGAATATATAGAACAATAAAACCTGTACTTCATATTTTGTATTTTCTTGTACTGCAGCAAAATATAAACTGCCCTGATTGTACAAAGAGTTGTACAAAATAAAAACAAGCGACAACACTTAACACCACCACATTTTAATAAAAATTAACCACAAGTGGTGCACATAAAAACAATGCCTTAATACTGTTGCATTGCTAGGTTTCATTTTCCCATTGAACCAGCAAACCGTAAAGTGTACATAGCAAGTCCAAAGAAAGATGTGAATCAAAATGAAATAAAAATGTTATTTTACTTTCCTGCCTGACGCTCTCCATCTCTGTATCTGCCTCACGATTGAGTAGAAGAGTTAACTCACAACACAGTTGACTATTTTTGTGTGACAGACAAAGTGAGACATAATGAGACCATAGTTTACAAACTAATAAACCTGGTCCTATCCTTAGATCTGTAACATTTTTAGTATAACCACAGTTGGATCTATCAAAACAGAGGTCAACAATACTCCACTTTGGGATGCTAAAATTGTTTGTCAAATTAAACCAACTGCCATATTTTTGTTTTGAAGGAGTACTAAATACAATACAGGACATACAGTATTTTATCAAGGTCACACATGCAGGCACTAAAGAGAAATGATGATAACCACTACATTAATCATTTTGTAGTGTTTTACATGTGAGTCAGAAGGATACAAATCCCTTTTTCGTGTATTTCATAAACATTTTATATTATTTTTTTAGAAATAATTCTAATGATTACAGTTTATTTAAAAAAAACAATGTATTTAGAAGCAGATAGTTTGGTTATATTTCAGCTTGAGTTTTAGAAGAATATCCTTTCATCAATCCAGTTCACAAAATAAAATCTGATGTCTTAAATATACACGTACAAAAAATTAAAACTTGTTCTGAACTACTTAAACAACAACCAAAAAGCAGCAGTTCTACAAATATAAATTCCACAGCAAATATGACTTGAATCTGTGTCCTGCTTTTGATTCAGTGCAGACAAACATGTATAGCACCCTGCAACCTCAACCTCTGTTTCATGAGACGAACAAACATTCTGCTCATTCAAACAGATGTCATGTTTAAGACAGAGGTCATTCTGCTCATTCAAACAGATGTCATGTTTAAGACAGAGGTCATTTCCAATTTCTTTTCCTTATTGAATAAGCAACAGCAGCTAATGAAGGTGTATAACTCTCACTAAATCTGAAAAATTTCATCAGTTTATCAGGGTATGAGGTATACCACCCCAAAACTAAAATGATTTAAATAGGTTTCCCAATCGGTCTGATTTTCCTTTGCACGAAGCACCGTGGGTTCCAAAAAGCAGCACAGTCCTTCCTCAGCTGTAAGGAGGCTTTAGGAAGCGACCACTCAGGCCACGCATCTTACACTTTGGAGCTCCACAGGGCTGTTGGAAACAGTATGTAGGAAACGGACCATAACAAGTAGTAAACACATGCTGGAGGGAAGGAGGAGCAAAACACCATGGCAATTCCTATGGTATGAGAGAATAAAGATGTTAAAGATATGTTCAGTTACCAAAAAACGAAGGATATTGATGTTAATAAATATCTGATTTGGCATCAGGCCCTGGGCAAAAGTTAAACACAACAAGAACTGGCGCAACCAGATACTCAATGGGGTATATGCACACAGGCCGATGACGTACTTCCGCTAAAATCTCAGCCAGCTAAGCCACGTCCACTCTCATAGAGCTGAGGGAATTTTTCACCAAGTGATAACGATGTGTTTAGTAAGAAAACGATGGAATTTCAGCAAAACAACAGCACCACAGCTGAGCATTGCTATGTGCCTCTGTGATCATGCCTCGAGTAAGTGCAAATTTTGACTTAGCTTCTTTTTATATTTGTGAATGTAGCTTGAAACGGATAGCCTGAAGCACTTCTCCTATTTGGTTGTTGATGTATGACGTAGTGTTTGAATAATTTGATTAACGTTGTTGACCGTAATCCTACATGCATCCTGAATCGGCCGAGTGAAAAATGCCATTGTTCTCTATGGACGCTGCGGGCGCCAGAAGTAATGGAGCTGGCTGAGATTTTTAAGGAAATACGTCATAGCTCCGTGTGCATATACCCCATTGTAATATCTGTCCTACACTGTAAAAAAAAAATGGGGAGATTAACTTATAAGTAAAGAATAAGTAACCTAGCTGCCTTAACATTTTGACTAAGTTGGACCAACTTTTTTTAAGTGTACAAATCTGACAAATGTGTAAATGTAATCTCATTTTGTTGCCTCACTAATCTTAAATCCTGACTCACAGTTAAACAATTCTCAGAGTAGCTTTACCTCCAATGTAGACCACCTTCTTCCAGGCCTGAGACTCCAATACTCGGTCATGTGGGTAGAACGTCTGGCTCACCATGAAAAGAATCATAGCCACCGCTATGATTCTCAACACCACCATATTTCCTCCAGTTAATAGAGAAACACAGGCTAGAATGGCGGATGAGTAGATGCATGGTAGGCCACGGTACATGAAGGGAATTCCTGCAAAAAAACCAGACACTTCTAGATAAATTGTGCCAATGTATTCAATGATTTCCATTGTATATTCTTAAAATGATGTTTTTAATTTTATTCATTGTAAAATATATGTGTCTCTGTATTTCGGATGAAACTTCCAAAAGTGTGTAGGTGATACAATTGGGTTTGACAACCGGAATGGTTCAGACTGTAGTGTGATATGCATGTACTGTAAACAAGACCGGTATAAGTTTCTCACCACTAGAGAAGAAGCAGAGACGCACAAAGACAGACAGCACGTAGAACATGCACAGGATATTATCCAGCAGACTGGGTGTCCGTAAAAGTAATGATGTCGCTATTCCAAATGTTGTAAAATCAGCGAAATCATCCAACTTTGCACCTGCGACACACAACAAACAAACATAACATTATACCCAGTAAGGTGGGGGGGGGGGCATGTTTTCATCGGCTTGTGGGCCATTTGGCTGTGGGTCCAAACAAGTGGCCTGGAATGTCAACAGCATGGTGAAAAATGAGAACAATTTCAGATATGCAGGGGGTTTAAAGCATCGGGATCAAACGGACAATCAGTGCGCGATCCCCTGCATTAGGCCGCTTCATCACAAAATGACTGTTGTGTTGACACAACCGGGACTGGGAGCAAAATAACATCAGGCTGTGAGGTCATGCAGAACAACGGAGCGGGAAACAAAGCTCAGGAGGACAAGTGACTTGGCATTGTGAGAGCTATTTGAGGCAGCTGGGTGGATGTGACTATCAGCACAAAATCACATGACTGCCAGCTACAGAGTTGAATGACTTGCTTGTTCAAAAAGTCAATTAGTGAAAGCTAAATAGAATGAAAATGAATATACGTTATTCTTAAATTTGTATTTATTCTGTGTTAGCTAAAGGGACAGTTCACCCAAAAATCTGTCTCAGTGGTTTTGTGTCCATACAATGGATGTCAATGAAACCAGTGTTGTTTGGTGACCAACATTCTTCAAAATATCTTCTTTTATGTTCTGCAGAAGAAAATTAGTCATGTTTCCAGTAGTTTCTTTTGGGGTGAACTAGCCCTTTAAGCAAAGTTTTAATAAAGCAGCACAAAAATTACATTTACATTTATTCATTTGGCAGACGCTTCTATCCAAAGTGACTTACAACTAGGAGAGCATAAAACATTTTGTCAACATGCTAAACAGTACCGATAGTTTACAAGGCCATGTTAGGAGGATTTAATCTGAATAGTGCAAATACATATAGAAACACCTTGTTGATGATGCTTAACAATCAATAACCAAAAACAAATCAATAACCTACTCACCCAGTGCAGAACAGGCATTAAGTTGCCTAGCAACCGCTCCATCTGCCAAATCCAGCAGGTAACCGATCAGGACCAGCCAGCATGCAGCGTGATGATGCCTGTAGATAACAACGGTGGTGAGATATAAGGTATAAAACCACATGTAAGCCCCCCAAAAATCGAACACTTTCAAATGATTTACTTAAACTTAAATCATTATTTATAAGATTACATTCGATACAGACAGTAAAACATTTACCCGCTGAGACTGCAGAGAATTGAGGCCATTCCCATGACCAGGTTGGCAACAGAGAGAGCATTGGCAGCATTTCTACGGGCAAACTCCTTCAGAAGCACCCAGTTAGCTTTTTCATTCAGGAGGAGTTTGTTAGCATCCTTTGAAAAGGCTGAGACCAAGAAGAAACATCAGCAATTGTGTCACTATACTGCCTGAAGAGTTTGAGCTATGTGAAGTAACTTTATTCCAGGAAATCATAACCAGCTGGATTAGAAAATACAGCAGTCTAGTGTCATTTTAAAGTACAGGTTGTAAACGTGCAATACTAAAACATTTATTGGGTAATGTTTTAATTTATTAACTTCTATCCAAGCCCTGTCACAGAAATATAACACTGGCATAATAGCATGAGAAGCTCTATCATATACTGTACGTAAAACAGATAATATAACCTGACTATAGAAAGCCTGATTCGAGCTCCTCTAAAAATGACCTAAAACAAACAAACAAAAATAAATCAATAAATAGAAAACTATACATGTTTCACATATATAATGTTTAAATAAATAATGTTTTATAAATGTATCTTTTCAATAAACCCCACACATTGCAGTCAAAACATTTTACAGTAGTATATAAACCATTCAATTATTGCAAAAGTAAAACATTTATGTACAATAAAAGCCTTGCAATAAATAATTGGAAGGGGTGATGAAAACCAATTTAACAAGACATATGATTTGCAAAATATCAATGCTAGAATACTTAAAAACATATTTTGCTCTTCCCAAAAGAATGCAATACTCACCCTTTCACTTTTTATGACTTTTCAAGACAATTCAATGTAATATCTGGTCATTTGATTTATAAGCCCTCAATGCATTAAAAACAAGGCACAAGTGCCACATTTCAAGTGCGGACTGGGTTAAGTGCTGATATTCATTCACAAAGCAGACGTCACATATTGATCTACAACTATTACAGCAGATCTACATTTACAACCAGGTCACCAGAAAAAAAACATGTAAACATGCAGACAATCCCGATTTGTTTATAAAATCGGATCTTTAGAAAGCACTGTCCACACTCTTGTTAGTGCTCGAGATGTGTTGAAACGCTGCAGAGATTTTCAATGAAGTCAGACAAAGACGTCTTTGTACTGGAGTAAATCAGTGAGCATCTCTCTAGAGACATTCACAAAGTGTAATTTATGTTATATTCATTTTGCAATAAGCTATCCAGTCGGCTGTATTTGCACAAAGTCACTAGAGGCGTAAATTCCCTGCTTGCAGATATTGTGAAATCTGATTTACAAAGGACACTTTGATATTTTGCGCATGACAGACCCACCGTTTGTTCTCGTACATCAAGATTACATTGTGCATTGTGAAAAAAGCAGACTGTACATTTATTCCTGGTCATGTGCTGCTTTTCTGTTAGGTGAGGGGAGCATGCAGACATCATGCATCGTTTGTCATTTAAGTCTATTAAGCTCACTATTGCCGAGCATTTATATAGACATCAAGAAAGTTGTCAAAGTTGGGGTTCCTACTATTGCGTTTTGTACCCTGAACTTGAGGTGATTCCAAAGCCAGTCGATTTCAAGCGATTCTTCATCTGAAAGAAAACAGTCAATGAGACACAGCACATGCCAACACACAGAATTCACCACAGAAGTCAATGTTTGTTTTTACTTATAGGCTATTTCAGAGACTATTATGTTCTTAATTTAGCACAGGGGCATTGCTAGACCTAAAGCTTTACTGGGGCACAGGCCCCCATTACTTTTCCTACCTTTTTTTCTTGAAAGCCTGCTAAAAATATTTAAGTAATTCTATCTTAAACATACTTAACATAAACATTATTAACAAGGTTTATGGCATAAATGGCATACACTGCACGGAAATAATGAAAGCAGAGAGATTTTGTTCTTGCATATTTGCATTCTTCTACATTACACAATGATAACAATGAATAAATACATATTTTCAAGAATTTCCAATTTCAAGAAATCAGTCATTTTGTGGCTGCAAGTTTTCCTGATTTTTTTCTCTAATGTCTGAGACCTGACATGCTGGGATTGTACAGTAGTTTGTTAATCAAGTCTTAATAATCGATATTATTTAGAAACGTATTTTAGTTTCGTCATGTTTTCATAGCCTACCTCAGTCGCATCACATCTCGTCACATCTGTTCGCCTGCGTGCGCAGCTGCGTGCTGCAGTTGTTGCAAGAAAACACAGACGCGCGCGCGGACATGGATTTCTGCGAGTCGTCGCACAAAGTTGTGTTTTCGGTTAAAGTGCGCGACTGCGTCGCTTTTACAAGCGTGAACTACATTGCATATAGCCTAGATCAGTTTTTGACGCGATTATGAATGTAAGTGAATAAGTAAATTGTTAAAACTTAAACTTGGGATTTATACTGCATGGGGCACGTGCCCTAGTAAAAGGGGTCTAGCGACGCCCCCGATTTAGCATCTGTTTGTCGGGTTATTAAAACATGTGAGACATGTGACATATCAAGTATTATTACTAAAGCATGGTATTTAAAATAAAAGCAGGGAAATGCATTGAAATGAAAGGTAAGTTGTTTTCTCAAATCAAGTAATAACCTATACAAACTTGACAACATTATATTTTAGAGCAGATTAGGTTAAAATCCACTATGTTTTTAAATGTATGGATGTGCAAACATAGGTTTTGGTGGTAGAAGTCAGGACAGCATATTAGGTGTATAAAACAGACATACAAAGCAAAATGCCTCACACAAAATACACCAGTATTGGACCAAGAGAACTAAAGTGAAAAGTATGCTTGACAAACTTTGAGCGTCAAAACTTTTCCTCTCTCAATTATATGAAAATATATTTCTAAAATATAATTTTATGTAGTTAGGTGTGAAGCCATGGCAATAGACATTTTACATATGGACATATGAACATATTAAACCAAAGTGTAAGAAAATGAAATGACTGAAGTCAGGTGAACTTTGGAAACACCTGCTTTGCTGACAGGCAGTAACCTGTATTTTATGATAAATGGCATATATTTTTTTTAAAAGTGTCTATATGCATCTAGTCTTTTGTCTTGTTCCTTTGTACATGACAGAAATAGGCTACTGTATGTACATTAGAAACATAGATGCCCAAGTTGTGTAAACTGGTAACAGTTACAAAGCTAGCCAAAGCATCTACTGTACAGTACTTATAATATCACCATAGTTATAGTGGCCAATGTTTTATAAACATCTACAAGACATGCAGCCACTGGGCAACTAAGCTGACTATAAACAACTCCAAGTCAGCAAGTAGAAATCATTTAACAACTTCACAAAAGTTTAAGTCTTGTATTAAGCACATTTGACCACATGACCACTGTATGAAAAGAAACAACATATGGCTTTTTAGTAGTTTGATTTTTAATCTACATACCAGATGTTGGAGTTAGGAAGATCATGCTGGTGTCCGAATATCTTCAAGCAAGACAGCACTGCAACTAAACCAATACAAAGCAATACAGGCTTTACAATAGGCCATCAGAAAAAAGCTATAATACTGTAAGCCAGTTAAAAACATGGTTACTATAACTTTACTATAATAAAATTATCCGTAAGGACCATAATTAGTTAATAAGTAATATCACATACTAAAAGTGTATAATGAGTTATTGTATGTTTATAAATCATTCATTATGATTATAATGACGCAACAATATTCTATCAGGGGTCTCCAACTTTTCTGCAAGCAAGGGCTTCTTAAAGAGATAAAATCATCTAGAGGGCTACTTTTTGATAAAATACTTTAAAACTTTAATCATGTGATGCATTCTTTTTCGGCTCACAGGACTAAATTGAGTTTTCTTTCACATATGTTTGCACTTGAATATATTATATCTTAAAACACATGCTAATAATAACATTTCATGACTATGTAGCACTTGGCTGATCGATATGTCACAGATTATATTGAGCGTTATTGTTGAGCCCCGTGTTTGGCGGGCACCTTACAGAGTTCATGCGGGCTACCAGGTGTTTATAAAATCGTTTCATCCAATCATCTGTTCGACTTCATGCTCTGCGCAAATCGATCCGCGTATGACATCAAAGTACCGCGAGAGCGATTCGTGAATCGAACACACCCCCTTTAGTGCGTTAGCTACTGCCTGAGTACCACACGTCTGCTGCTGTTACATAAACCACACAGAGACGAACCTGTTATTCTGAATGAATGTCGAGAACACAGTTCTGACGATGCAGTAGTCACGCATTTCAGCGCGATGATGGATGCGTTAACATAAAGTAGCCTAACCCACAATTTAAAGTCGATCTGATCTAAAACGAAATCAAATGCAATTCCGCAGTGGAAAACTTAAGCATCAAATCAGAAAAACAAAACCAGCTGTGTCCATTGCTTTCGCGTTGTGATCCACAAGCAAAAATAGAATTTGGCTTGAAAGGTCATTTCTCCGCGCACTTAGGCTACCTAAATGCATGGACAATAGCCTACGCACCTGATCGCTGTCCTCGCGTTATTATGGGCACACTGTAGGCTAGATATGCTTATAGGCCTAATCACAGTACAAGACTATTATATCGCACATCCTAAGCAGTTAAAATAGGAAGCTTATTAACGGAGCACACGCGCTTTAATGCAACCATATTATTAAGAAACTATATTAATATAAAATAAAAGTTATTTCCATAACGTCTCAAGCATAGCCTTATTTTTATCTTTATAAAAGCATATCTAACGCTTTACGAATGATTTAAAACTTACCTTCTTTAAAACAACAAAGCTGAAGTCGAGTCCAAATTACCGCAGACAATTGACGGCTTTTGATGGCCGAAAACAATAACCTTGAATAGAAGAGAACCACACTAGGCTATATACGCACCGCGACTGTCTGTGAAACGCACTGCGTTTACCATTTTCAGCGCGTCTCTTTTTAAAGGCATAGCATGATTCGCTGGAATATTCTACCGGAAATGACGCCAATATAGTTCTAGTTCTTTCTACCTAACACATCTCATTGATAAGTCAACAGTCCGTAATACCAGTTCTGCAACCTCTGTCCCTTTAGAAACGCATCTGTTTTTTGCAGAGCAGTGAGCGGAGATCATATGAGAGGGCAAAAAAGTCTAAAATGCAAATACATGTTCAATACAATTTGCAATACAATGTTATCTTTTCCATTTGTATGTATATATTTTTATTTTTGGGTGCTTTCCTTGTAAAGGATATAGTTGTGAAAAAAAATGAAAATTCTGTCATCATCACCCTCTTGTCATTTCAAACCTATTTGACTTTATTCTGCAGAACACAAAAGAAGATATTTTGAAGAATTTTTTTTGTACAATAGAAGTCAATGGGGACCAACGATTTTTACCAGCATTCTTCAAAATATCCTTTTTTTTTGTTCTGCAGAAGATAAAGTCACACAGTTTTGAAATGACAAGAGGGTGAGTAAATGATGACAGAATTTTCATTTAGGTGAACTATCCCTTTAAGACTATGTCACATTGTAAAGACTTTCTATTAAAAATTAATGGGTTGAATAAGTTGAAACCGGTCTAAAACATATTTAGAACAGAGTACTATTAAGTAATGTTTTATCCATCTCACAACATAACTTGTACCACAACATGAAGGAAACACATTGCATTACAAAGAAATGTTTATTTAAAAACAGTATTTTCATTTAGTCATTATTAAAATACCGCCAACTGTAAAAGCTTAGCAAATTTCACTTAAAAAAAAAAATGCTGCAAAATAATTTGAGATGCTTGTGACTCGAGGCTCTAGCAGAAACTCATTGGACATGTGAAACGGACCTTGTAGTCCTGACAGACGCCTCCAGTCTGCTGTGTGTTCCTACAGCCAAAGCCCTGTAATGGGTCATATCTGCAGAATAAGAGCAGGTTCTTGTTAATTTACAAACTGGTCCTCATACTTTGCATCCTTTTGCCTAAGTGCCTAGAACATTATTGTGCAAAATTGTTTGGGTATGTATGAGCGCTTCGTATTAAAAGTGCATTTGTATTGTTATAAATTTTCCCCAAAAATATGGAAAGCATACGTTTCAAAAACTCCTTGAGTTGGAAGTGTCGGGGTCCCGCTAATGGTTGCGACCTCAATTGCAATGGGCTGAGGACAGGTCTGTTGTGATGGGTATTCCACCAGAATATTTGCCAGGGTCTCGTAGTCTCCAACGCCTCCAGGGTTATCTCGATCTATCCAGGGTTTCCTACAAGCTAATGTGGAGTCAGTTTTCTTATATTAGATCAGTGTCACAATAATGTTTTGTGAATTAATAATCAAAGCATATTATGGAATTAGTGAGATACATGTCCAAAAAACATGCTATGATCATGTCACCTACTTGAACAAAACGTATCTGGGCATAGAAAGCGCACCCTGTAATCGACACACTGCATTCCTCCTCCATTTACACAAGCAAACCCTGAAGTAGGGCTATACCTTCAGAAGACACACACACAATGACTTTTAAACACAATGACAAAGCCTTCATTCAAGATACTTGCTACTACACTCAAAAAATATTATTCATGTGGCTTAGTAAATATCACAAAAATAAACACGATTTCTGTGTTACATTAACTTGACAAAATCTCGTAAAATCATTTAACTGATTTTCAGTGGGACATATTTAAAAAATTCTCTCAAATTTACATATATCATTTAAGTTTATTTAATAAAAAAAGTAAGTATTTAATAAATAAAATATATTTTTCATATAGGCTACACTTTTCACAGTATTTAAATTTCTCAGATTTACTAAATTTTTGTACTTGCATTAACTCAATTTAAACAGTACATTTCACGGTTTTCATAGCTTTAAAATGTACTCAATTTTTGTGTAAATTGTTGCACGTTAAATAACAGTAAACTTTTATATGCACTATAAAATGCACTTTTCTTGCACTCACATTTGAAAAATATTTCCAGTTTGGGAAGCTGGTTGGCCAGAGACGGTCTGAACTTCTATTCCGATCGGATTAGGACATATTAACCCAGGATACTCATTGAGAAGATCCGACAAATACTCATAGTCTCCATTTCCAGTGGGGTCATCACGGTCAAACCACCGAGTTATACACTCTGATAAATATCATGAACAGAAATAAAACAAACAAACAGACCCAAATGGAGCTAACAAACTATAAGATACTTACTTGGTAGGCAAAAACTCTGTGGACATGTAAAACGGACCCTGTAGTCCTGACAAGACGGATTCCCGTTAACACAGGCAAAGCCCTGTAGTGGGTCAAATCTGCAGAAAAAATGGCCTTTATAAAGGTTTTTTTTTATAAAAAATACATTTGAAAACTTCAGTAATGTTTTGTAGGATAATCACAGTATTTTACAATGTGTTATGTGCTTATCATTATTAATATTAACTGATATAATTGTCATAATATTGTTAAACATACACTTGAAAAATGCTTGCCGTCTGCTGTACTTGGATCCCACTAAGGGTTGTAACCTCAATAGCAATGGGTTGAGGGCAGACCTGTAATGGGTATTCCACCTGAATATGACTGAGGGTCTCAAAGTCTCCGACACCTCCAGGATTATCTCGATCTATCCAAGGTGTCCTACAACCTGATGCAGAGGACAACCAACTTCTTAATATAATATTAAATGCACTTTAAGACACATTTATTTATATTGCTGATAAATGTCTCGTGATTTTCTATAAGATCACATAAGAGCAGTTGTTATTTTGCAAGTGTCACTCACCTGAGCAAAACGCTTCTGGGCAGATAAAGCGCACCTTATAGTCAACACAATCTTGTGCTGTATTTACACAAGCTAACCCCTGGGTGGCGGAATATCTTCAAAAGACAAACAGAACAAACTGTTGCCAATAAATTAAATAAATATAAATCTACAGTAAGTTACTGGCAAACTGCTGTCAGTTTTTTAACAGTGCACTTACACTTGAAATACGTTTGATGCTGAAGCACCAGAAACGGTCTGAGCCTCAATTCCGATTGGATTTGGACATATTAACCCAGGGTATGCAATGAGCAGGTCAGACAAAAGCTCATAGTCTCCCTGTCCACTGGGATCATCATGGTCGAACCACCGGGTCGTACATTCTGAGGTTAAAATACAATGAAAATGATTATTGAGTGTCAATATGCAAATTATAATGAATTTTAATGACAAAGCATTTTTAAAAGAACAAAAACAACACTTACTCTCAGTGGAAACTGATATAAGTGAACCTGTAACAGCAATGACAGACAGAGATCTTAATTTTAACATTTTTTAAAGTGATATTGCATAAAGATCTTCTGTTCAAACTTACCTGCAAGAATGAACCAGCTTGCACATACCTTGGACAGAATATTAAAAAAAAAGATCAATCACATTAAATGTCATTCCAGGAATGCCTTTAAATAGTAAATAAAATAAAAAAGTATGCTATAAATTTGTCCGAAAAAGATGTGACATACCTTGGTGATCATTATTCAGCTTTTTCTATAGTGTTTAGATAGCTTACTAGAAATCAAATGAAATTATGAAGTATTTTATGTAAGCATTAGAAAAAGTAATCTCCCCATCAAGTCTGGAATTATGTCAGAGGATAAACCGAGACAGCCTAAATCTATAAGAACTGTGGCAGCATCAAATGCTTGAACATACCTGCAAAGTTGCCTGTGTTTGGATGTACTAAGGACACAAGGTGTTTTAAAGGCTCATCAAATGGTGGGCCTCCCCCAAACCATCTTGTAGATTTGACCCACTTTCTCAACTCCACCCATCTCTAGCCCACTTCTCACCTGTTGCTCACTCTTTGTATGCAACCTAGAAGTTCCCCTGTGAATACGGTCATCTGACACATTAAAACATTATAGTTAGGAAGTACCAATTACTTTATTATATGTGTATGAATATTACTCTGCAGTCATATTTGATATTTTCTTATTGAGTATATTACATTTCAGTATAGTCACATTGCAGTCATTTCTTAACCTACATGCTTTCAAACATTTGTATGGTGGTTTATCCTAGAAAAAAGTACACAATATAGCTATTGTAATCCCACAAAATAAACCAGGGCACACAGACAAAGACTTATTGAAGCTATTCTGTTTCTCTCACTTTTCCTAAATAGGCCATAAATAAATTAAATTGAAGACAATGTATAACTTGATATTTGCAGGTATCAAGATAAAACATCTGCACTGTAAAACAAAAATTGGATGAACACAATATGTTCAATAATGCATTTCTTGCATTCACAGATTGTTTTTGGTATATTGTGTTTCGGTCAGAGTTGAGTTTAAGTCCTGGCTTCTGGCTCTTTCACAGTTTTTGGTCCTCTCTAACCAATCCTATCAACTGTTATTGTATGATCTAATAAAAGCTACAAAGAATATTCAGCAACTTTTCAAATTACTTCTAGATTATGCTTTACCCAAACTTTAAATATCATGTTATTTTAATGTTGGTAATTAAATCAGGCATATTTATTTATTTATTCATTTCTCAAATGATGACATATCGGTCTAAATTTCATGAATTTACATTAGAATGTGATAAATATTCCCCAAAAATCCCTGATGTCCAGGTGTCCCCAATTATTGTAGTTGATCCAACCAAATCCGAATATGATCTCTAGTGCCCTACTAACCTCTGCTGCACAGCAGGAACTAGACCAGACACAGTCAATGCCTTTCAGAACGCTTTATTCTAAACTATTATCTCAAAACCTACAGAGAAACTCAGACAAAAGATCCCAACCGATCACAAAAAGATCACAACAGTTGATATATAGGGTATAGATGCACGGGCAGAGATAACATAGGAGTTTGATCATATCATGATCATATCTCCACTCTTACTAGACAAGAAGCAAAAACAAGATTTGATTTGTCTGTTTAACAGTTTCTTTAAACTGACGATGACAAGTTGCTTTGTCTACTGTAGGCTACTGTACATCAGATTCTTCCTGACTGATGCTGCATGTTCATCTTTTTTGGTTATTTTATAAAACATTAGATTATAATATTAAAAGATTAATCGCGCAAGAAAAATAAATGCGTACTTAAAATGTGTACTTGGCCCCTCCACTACACACTGCTGATCCACAACTGCGCACCATCACACGACTCCAACCTCTTTATCAAGTTTGTGGACGACACGACTGTGGTGGGTCTCATTAGCAACAGATGAGACAAACTACAGGAGTGATGTGAGCCACTAGCCACACCACCACCAGGTGGTGCAGTGACAACAACTCTCTCTGAACGTGGAGAAGACGAAGGAGATTGTTGTCGACTTCAGGAGAGCGCACACTCCGCATGCTCCTCTCACTGTCAACGGTGCGACCGTAGAGAGAGTGAGCAGCACTAAGTTCCTGGGTGTGCACATCACTGAGGACCTCTCCTGGACTAAAAACAATACAGCACTGGCGAAGAAAGCACAACAGCGTCTCTACTTTCTCCGAAAACTGAGAAGAGCCAGAGCCACAACCCCCATCATGTGCACCTTCTACAGAGGCACCATCGAGAGCATCCTGACCAGCTGCATCACTGTGTGGTATGGCGCCTGCAATGCATCCTGCCGCAAGAGCCTCCAACGCATAGTGAGAGCAGCTGAGATCATCGTTTCTCTTTCCCCTCCCTCCAGGACATTTTTGGTACCCATCTCACCCGCAGAGCCCTCTGCATTGCAGGTGATCAGTCTGCTGCCATCAGGGAGGAGACTTCGGAGTCTCCAGGCCAGGCCAGCAGACTAAAGGAAAGCTTCATACACCAGGCAATCAGGAAGCTTAACTCCCTTCCGACCCTGCCTTCCTGACCCTGCCATGCCACATGCACATCTGAACACTGAACCCCATCCACCCCTTCCCACATCATACACTGACCCACACGTGTCACTTTAGGGAACATTGGTCTGAGCCTCCTCAACTACCTCCTAAGTCAGTTAAACAAGCCTGCTATCTTTGACACTTTAAAACCGACTAATAAGCTTTTTGCACTACATTACCTCTGCACTGTTGTTATTTTTATCTGCACTGCTGCTTATTTCACTGATTTTCACATTTACCTCGGTTACATATCCCTTGCTTGTAAGTTGTATTATGTATATATATATATAGATTTTGTATTTATCTGTAATTTGATATATGTTTATTCTATGTTATCTGTATGCACCTAGGGTCTGAGTGTAACGCAATTTCAATCCTCCATTTACTGTACATGTGGCAGAATTGACAATAAAGCTGACTTTGACTTTTGAAATGTAGTTTATTTATCATGAAACATTTCATCCACATGTGAAAGTTGATTTTTTTCCCACTAATTATTCAGTGGATGGAAGCCCATTATTCGCAAAATGTCTGAGGACATGTGAAGCGGACCATGTAGTCTTGACAGGAACTGCTATTCTGTTGATCATTCACACAGGCAAAGCCTTGTAACGGGTCATACCTGCAGCAAAATAATGTCTGTTATTAAGATTTATATATAAAGTTATTAAAGTTCTGGAATCTAAACATACTTTTTTTGTAGTAGGCTACATTACATCTGTTTGACATCATACCAATCATGCATCTATATCATTATTCATTTGAACCAATAAAATATAAAATTGGTAACCATACACATAAAAAATGTTTCCGGTCTGCAGGGCTGGGATTCCGCTAATGGTTGTAACCTCAATAGCAATGGGATGAGAACAAACTTTCCCTGGATATGTCACATGAATATCTGACAGTGTCTCATAGTCTCCTTTGCCTGAGGGGTCATCTCGATCCAGCCAAGATGTCCTGCAACCTGATGCAAAGAATGACCAAGTGCTCCTTGTCAAATTATATCGATCATAAGATTATAATATATTTCAGAAATCGTATTATTTTAATGCTATACTTTGTTATAGGAATTAAGATAATACTCAAAGTATGTCAATTTTACTCAACGGACAACTGTTGATATTGTAAACAGTAGCTTTTCTCCCTTGAGTGCAGTTTGTATTTATTTATATATCACTTACTTGAACAAAATGTCTCTGGGCAAGTGAAGCGCACTTTATAGTCAACACAATGCTTTCCTTTCTGGTCTGCATTTACACAAGCAAATCCACTAGTGGCATCATTTCTTCAAAACAAACAAATACGATTCATTTGAATGAAACCATTTTCATTTAGACTTACTTGAAGTTTTACCCTGTAAAACTCAATTGTTTTACAACACTTACACTTGGAAGATGTTTCCAGTTTGGGAAGCTGGTTGGCCAGAGATGGTCTGAACCTCAATTTCAGTTGGATTAGGACAAATTAACTCAGGATACTCATTGAGAAGATTAGACAAAAGTTCATAGTCTCCTTTTCCACTGGGATCATCACGATCAAACCACTGGGTAATACATTCTGAAATATCATGCAAAGGAAAACCATATAAAATCATCTTATAAAGGATAAGAAACATGCATCAGTTGATAAAGATAGAATAGAATTCTATAAAATGAAATATTAAAATTAAATCAAGCAAGACAATGTTTAGTTCTTATTTATTAAATGTAAATTATTTTAGTGTTATACTTTGTATATCAGTTCTTAAATCCTATAACAATTTTACACAACAGACTAATGCTCGATATTGTAAAAAGTAGTCAGAGTAGGAGTGCACTTTGTATTTATTTATATATCACTTACTTGAGCAAAATGTCTCTGGGCAAGTGAAGCGCACTTTATAGTCAACACACTGCTTTCCTTTCTGGTCTGCATTTACACAAGCAAACCCACCAGTAGCATCATTTCTTCAAAACAAACAAAGCAACCTTATACAATACAATGAAATCAAACCATTTCCAAATAAAACATTTTCATGGACTTGTTACCATAAGTGTGTGCTCTGTAAAACCCTGTTCTGCAATTGTTTAACACTTACACTTGGAAGATGTTTCCAGTTTGGGAAGCTGGTTGGCCAGAGATGGTCTGAACCTCAATTCCAGTTGGATTAGAACATATTAACCCAGGATACTCATTGAGAAGATTAGGCAAAAGTTCATAGTCTCCTTTTCCACTGGGATCATCGCGATCAAACCACTGGGTAATACATTCTGAAATATCATGCAAAGGAAAACCATATAAAATCATCTTATAAAGGATAAGAAGCATGCATCAGTTGATAAAGATAGAATGAAATATTCAATTAAATCAAGCATGAAAATGTTTAGTTTTTAATTATGAAAGGAGCCGTATGTAACATTGACATCCAGCGGTTGAGTTTTGTATCGCAGTCTAAATTGAAATTATTGGCAAGGTTTCTCCTGGCAACAAAGCAGTCAAAAAAAACCCACTATTGGATAAATCCTCAGCGAGCGGGGTCACCGGACCAAAACAAAAACAGACATTCCGGCACTGAAAGCCTATTTCTGAGTAGAATAATAGCTGTAGCATTGCATTCCAAAGAAACACGTATAGCATTGTTTTACTAAATATTTACGAATGTATTATAGCATTTTATTGATTTAGTACAGTAAAGACGTTACATACAGCCTTTAAATATAAATTATTTTAGTGCTTTACTCTGTTATACTTTGTATATCAGTTCTTAATTCCTATAACATTTTTACACAACAGACAAATGATCAATATTGTAAAAAGTAGTCAGAGTAGGAGTGCACTTTGTATTTATTTATATATCACTTACTTGAACAAAATGTCTCTGGGCAAGTGAAGCGCACTTTATAGTCAACACAATGCTTTCCTTTCTGGTCTGCATTTACACAAGCAAACCCACTAGTGGCATCATTTCTTCAAAACAAACAAATACGATTCATTTGAATGAAACCATTTTCATTTAGACTTACTTGAAATGTTAAGCTTGTGCCCTGTAAAACTCAATTGTTTTCCAACACTTACACTTGGAAGATGTTTCCAGTTTGGGAAGCTGGTTGGCCAGAGACGGTCTGAACCTCAATTCCAGTTGGATTAGAACATATTAACCCAGGATACTCATTGAGAAGATTAGACAAAAGTTCATAGTCTCCTTTTCCACTGGGATCATCACGATCAAACCACTGGGTAATACATTCTGAAAAATCATGAGGAGGATAATACAAAGCATTATATATCATGGCATATATCAGCAAAAACGTTGATAAAAACTATATCTGCATTAATATTAACTAATATTTCAGACTTACTTAAACAGGCACCACCCAGAAGACCACTTACAAGCACCACACAGGCTGCAACTACCTTGTTGATCATTTTGCTATCTTTATAACGGTGTTAAGCTGCTAACGTAAGAAATATGATTTAAAAACACTGGAAAATTTACAAAAACCTTTGAGTATTTTCTTTGCAATTCTATTTAATGACAGTAGTGATCCAGAAATGTTATGCCACCTTTAAAAAAAATAAGACATACATTAATAATAAGAGTGCACAAGTTTTATATAGTTGTTGTTATAAACAGTCTTCATTCATAGTTCATTCTGATATGCCTCTTACGTTTTTCAAATGCTATGTTTACCTCTGTTGAAATCTATCTAGACAAAGAGTTGGGATTTAGTAACCTACCTGTATGTTATGCAAGCAATAAGGAAGGTGCGATGCTCCAAATCCACAGCTTTTTTATAATGGAGTGACTACAAAAAAATTCTAATCAAGTTCCTTCTTCCTTATCTGCACCAGAACAACAAATAAGCAGGTTTGTTTGTCCAAACCTTAGGACAAATCGTACTTAAATTGTATATGTCACAGTTTTGGTTTAAGTCTGTGTTCATTTATTAGTTTCGTTGATTGTTAATTGACCCACACCTGTTTCTGTTCTCCCTCATTGCGTTCTCCCCTGTAAGACCTGTTGCTTTTGTTCAGTGTCCGGTAGTGTTTAAGTAAAGTTGTTTCTTTTGCACGCCTGTGGTTTTTAGTAAACCTTTTACGAAATTCTACTCCGTTGTCGTGCGCTATATACAAGCAACCCGTTACACTCAAAGGGAAAGTCCTTTAAAAGAATGAAAATTCTGACATGTTTAATTCACGCTTAAGTGCGAAAAAAGATACACTAGCGGTCAAATGTTTTGGGAAACCTTGAGCATTATTTAGAAAAAAACTTGATCTGAGGTGTTTGCTTAAATATCTTAAATTAATTTAGTAGACAACAATATCATTTAACAAACATACATGGTTTTTCATGACAAAACTACTTAATATATTTTCCTAAAGAGGATAACTTTGACTGAATAATTAAAAACAGAACCGCTAATAAGAGCACAGAATAGATCAAAACTCCTTTAATATAGTTTAAAAACCATCTCAGGGTGAGACCTCAAGAAGATGCTTGAGAAAATTACATGAAAACATTTCTACAAATTCTAGTGGAAATGTGACTACACTAAAGACGATAAAATATAACATGTTTGAATACATTTTTCTTTTAATTACAACATAATTTTATAGTTCCCTTTGTTTTATTTCGTAATTTTAAAGAAATTAGTATTCTAAAATGTGGAAAAAATATTAACACACAAGCGAGTGTCCCAGACTATTTTAACAATGTCTTGACTAACTTTCTGTGCTTTGAATGTCAAACGCTGCTGTCAAATGAGGAGTCAGAAAGCTCCTGAACCTCATTAAAACATCTTAATTTGTGTTCAGATGAACAGAGGTCTTAAGGTTGTAAGTAAACTGATTTTCCACGTAAAATGTCCAAAAAATAACCGGAAAGAACGTAGGCTACATTTACAAGAAAAACTGGGGAAACAATTTATTGTATATCCTTATATCTTGTCATTTTACTGGAAAATGTTATTTTACGGTATATTTCTGTGACTGAGATCTCTCTCGTTCGTAAACAAACTAAATGAGTACTAGTTTAAGAGCGAAATGAGAGGAGCTGTCATTTAACAATTACTGAAACGGATGCAATGCAAAGACCCTTATGTGGGAATTAACCACGGTAAATTAAGTAGCCAAAACGTGTAGTAATCATGTTTTTGTTGTACGCATACAAATTGTTTAATTGCCACAGTTCTTCTGGACTTATTGAGTCTTAGTTTTGTTCTTCAAGATATATTTATTTCAGGACAGTAGCCTAATGGAGAAGGGAACCGAGATGATCTGGCACACAGTGAAAATGTCCAACGCAGGCACGCACGCACACACACACACACACACTACTCGTAACCAGAAGGTTGCCGGTTCGATTCTCAGTACCGGCAGGTAACAACTGATGTGCCCGTGAGCAAGGCACCTTACCCCCGTTTGCTCCCCGGGCGCTGCAGTGATAGCTGCCCACTGCTCCCGGGTGTGTGTGTTCACTATTCACTGGTTGGGTTAAATGCAGAGGTCACATTTCGGGTATGGGTCACCATATCTGACAAATAGGTCACTTTCACTGCAAAGATTAAAACACATGACGCTCAGAAAAGGTGCACAGAAATACTGAAATACTTAAGCCTATGCTTGCTGTTGTCCTGTTGTTAAAGAATATTTATGTTTTTTAGATACTGTATTTTGCATTCAGTAAATAAATACACGTTTTCTGGATAAATACACGTTTTCTGTGCGTATGTTCGTTCTATGAATCACACGTAGCCTACAGTAGGTATTGTGGGTTTTCTAAAGATGTAAGATGTATTGGTATGTTTAATCATACAATATATTATTCACCATTTTTAACTATTTTAAGTTCTAAAGTCACATAAATATAATATTCATAGTCACTGATAATTCACTGATGTAACAGTCACTTTGTGCACATTTGTTATAGGCCGCATATAGGCCTCAAGAAGAATATAAGAGAACACGGACTGCACGCCATGTACACAGAATATATTTTAATTTGTTAGGTTTAAATCAGTAACACACACACACTAGATAAAATTGAACTAAGTGCACGAAATCCAGAGTCAGCGAGAATCATGCTTCAAGGATACGTGATAAGGTGCCATTGAAAAGGCATAGGAAGGATTGGGGAGAAGCACATGATTCCGGAAAGCACCGGCCACAGTTAGATTTTAACAAAGGGAGACTATGATTTAATGGTTGCAGGTGCTAAGGGGACGAACTAATGGGAAAAAGGTTACATCATGTGAAATATGATTGGTGAAGAACTACATCATGTAAATATGATTGGTGGGTGATGTGAGAACGCCCTGAAAAATCTGTATAAAAGATGTAGCAAAAGCACTGTAATTTTGGAAGTGTTAGGTACTCTACTCAGCACATCTCACTTTGTTGGCTCGAGCAAATAAAGTTTGACTTCTTGAAATCTGGAACCCTGGTCTTCGAGACTTCTTTCTTTGTTGGGAGGACGATCTGCCACAACATAGGCTACGCACTTTAATAAATGATCGTAAAATCAAATTTGACAGTTTTTACGCAACATTTTATAGGCCTCTGATGTCCAGGGGCCTCATTTATAAAGCGTGCGTACGGATTTGGTCGTAGCTTGTGCGTAGACCTACGCAAAAATCCACGACAACGTTCATCTTTGACGTGGGAAAAGTGCTTAGCGCCACGGCAGGGTCTGAGCAGACGTACGCACATTTGCTTGTCCGAGTGCTGCAGGTTTGGAAATATAAGCCATTAAGCATTTGGACGGTGAGAGGTCAATGATATTAATTAGACGACGTTAAAAGCAGATGCTGCGTCCAAATTCGCATACTATCCGTCCTAAATAGTATTCGAAAATAGACTTATATGTCCCAAATCATATGATAAAAATAGTAGGCTATTCCAAAGATTCCCGGATGGTCTACTACTTCCGATAGAAATTCGAATTGTAGAACGATGCACACGCTAACGGCTAATACTACCCACAACTCACCGCGAGTAGGCGGAGTTTAGTGACGCTCCACTGCATTAATAGCCATATATTGGAAAGAAGAAATGTATTTTGTGTGACGGTTGGTCACAATGTTGTCTAGCAACGGCCACTTCCGTTTCCTGTTAGTATGTCCCAGTGCATGCGTATTGTTTTGCTACACACTAAAATGTATATACTTTTATAACTAAAACAGTACATACTTTTAGTGCATAGTATAAGTAGGCGAATTGGGACGCAGCGAGATATTTGAAACTGTTCAGCTGCGCGCAATTTCAAGATCATTTGAGCTGTATAGATTTCACATTTGAAAGAGAGGCGTAGGCTACATTAATTCGTTCTATGAATACGCACTTTGAGAAATGATCGTTAAATCAAATTTAGGACGGTTTCTACGCAACATTTTATTAATGAGGCCCCGGGTGTCCCCAATTATTGTAGTTGATCAACCAAAATCCGAATATGATCTCTAGTGCCCTACTAACCTCTGCTGCACAGCAGGAACTAGACCAGACACAGTCAATGCCTTTCAGAATGCTTTATTCTAAACTATTATCTCAAAACCTACAGAGAAACTCAGACAAAAGATCCCAACCGATCACAAAAAGATCACAACAGTTGATATATAGGGTATAGATGCACGGGCAGAGATAACATAGGAGTTTGATCATATCATGATCATATCTCCACTCTTACTAGACAAGAAGCAAAAACAAGATTTGATTTGTCTGTTTAACAGTTTCTTTAAACTGACGATGACAAGTTGCTGTTTGTCTACTGTAGGCTACTGTACATCAGATTCTTCCTGACTGATGCTGCATGTTCATCTTTTTTGGTTATTTTATAAAACATTAGATTATAATATTAAAAGATTAATCGCGCAAGAAAAATAAATGTAGTTTATTTATCATGAAACATTTCATCCACACACGAAAGCTGATTTTTTCCCACTTATTATTCAGTGGATGGAAGCCCATTATTTGCAAAATGTCTGAGGACATGTGAAGCGGACCATGTAGTCTTGACAGGAACTGCTACTCTGTTGATCATTCACACAGGCAAAGCCTTGTAACGGGTCATACCTGCAGCAAAATAATGTCTGTTATTAAGATTTATATATAAAGTTATTAAAGTTCTGGAATCTAAACATACTTTTTTTGTAGTAGGCTACATTACATCTGTTTGACATCATACCAATCATGCATCTATATCATTATTCATTTGAACCAATAAAATATAAAATTGGTAACCATACACATAAAAAATGTTTCCGGTCTGCAGGGCTGGGATTCCGCTAATGGTTGTAACCTCAATAGCAATGGGATGAGAACAAACTTTCCCTGGATATGTCACATGAATATCTGACAGTGTCTCATAGTCTCCTTTGCCTGAGGGGTCATCTCGATCCAGCCAAGATGTCCTGCAACCTGATGCAAAGAATGACCAAGTGCTCCAACTTGTCATAAATTATATCAATCATAATATTATAATATATTTCAGAAATTGTATTATTTTAATGCTATACTTTGTTATAGGAATTAAGATAATACTCAAAGTATGTCAATTTTACTCAACGGACAACTGTTGATATTGTAAACAGTAGCTTTTCTCCCTTGAGTGCAGTTTGTATTTATTTATATATCACTTACTTGAACAAAATGTCTCTGGGCAAGTGAAGCGCACTTTATAGTCAACACAATGCTTTCCTTTCTGGTCTGCATTTACACAAGCAAACCCACCAGTAGCATCATTTCTTCAAAACAAACAAAGCAACCTAATACAATAAAATTGAATCAAACCATTTCCAAATAAAACATTTTCATGGACTGGTTACCATAAGTGTGTGCTCTGTAAAACCCTGTTCTGCAATTGTTTAACACTTACACTTGGAAGATGTTTCCAGTTTGGGAAGCTGGTTGGCCAGAGACGGTCTGAACCTCAATTCCAGTTGGATTAGAACATATTAACCCAGGATACTCATTGAGAAGATTAGACAAAAGTTCATAGTCTCCTTTTCCACTGGGATCATCGCGATCAAACCACTGGGTAATACATTCTGAAATATCATGCAAAGGAAAATCATATAAAATCATCTTATAAAGAATAAGAAACATGCATCAGTTGATAAAGATAGAATTCTATAGAATGAAATATTAAATTAAATCAAGCAAGACCATGTTTAGTTCTTATTTATTAAATGTAAATTATTTTAGTGTTATACTTTGTATATCAGTTCTTAATTCCTATAACAATTTTATGCAACAGACAAATGATCGATATTGTAAAAAGCAGTTAGAGTAGGAGTGCACTTTGTATTTATTTATATATCACTTACTTGAACAAAATGTCTCTGGGCAAGTGAAGCGCACTTTATAGTCAACACACTGCTTTCGTTTTTGGTCTGCATTTACACAAGCAAACCCACCAGTGGCATCATTTCTTCAAAACAAACAAATACGCTTCATTTGAATGAAACCATTTTCATTTAGACTTACTTGAAATGTTAAGCTTGTGCCCTGTAAAACTCAATTGTTTTCCAACACTTACACTTGGAAGATGTTTCCAGTTTGGGAAGCTGGTTGGCCAGAGACGGTCTGAACCTCAATTCCAGTTGGATTAGAACATATTAACCCAGGATACTCATTGAGAAGATTAGACAAAAGTTCATAGTCTCCTTTTCCACTGGGATCATCACGATCAAACCACTGGGTGGTACATTCTGAAATATCATGCAGAGGATAATACAAAGCATTATATATCATGGCATATATCAGCAAAAACAAAACAAAAAAATATCTGCATTAACTAATATTTCAGACTTACTTAAACAGGCACCACCCAGAAGACCACTTACAAGCACCACACAGGCTGCAACTACCTTGTTGATCATTTTGCTATCTTTATAACTGTGTTAAGCTGCTAACGTAAGAAATATGATTTAAAAACACTGGAAAATTTACAAAAACCTTTGAGTATTTTCTTTGCAATTCTATTTAATGACAGTACACTATCGGTCAAAAGTTTTGGGACACTTACTCATTTTTTCACATTTTAGAATAATACTAAACTCATCAAAATGATTAAATAAAATAAAGGGAACTATGGGAATTATGTTGTAATTAAAACATGTTATATTTTATCGTCTTTAGTGTGGTCACATTTCCACTAGAATTTGTAGAAATGTTTTCATGTAATTTTCTCTAGCAGCTTTTTGAGGTCTTACCCTGAGATGCTTTTTAAACTATATTAAAGGAGTTTTGATCTATTCTGTGCTCTTGTTGGCTGTTCTTTCTTAGTTATTCAGTCAAAGTTATCCATTTTTAAAAAAAATTATTATATAATGTATATAATGTTTTGTCATGAAAAACATGTATGTTTGGGAAATTATATTTTTGTCTACTAAGCTAATTTCAGATATTTCAGCAAACACCTTAGATCAAAATAAATAATGAGAAACATTTCGCTCAACTTTTGACCGCTAGTGTAGTTACTCCACTTTAAAAAATAAGACATGTCACATGCATGAACAAGAATGCACAGTTTTTATCACTTTTATCACAGTCTTCATTCATAATACATTCTTATATTCCTCTATATGGTTTTTCAAATGCTAATGTTTACCTCTCGTGAAATCTATCCAGACAAAGAGTTTTAATTTAGTAACTTACCTGTATGTTATTCAAGCAACAAGAAAGGTGAGCTGCTAAACCCAAGTTCACAGCTTATTTATAATGGAGTGACTACAAAAATATTCAAATCAATTTCCTTCTTCCTTATCTGCAGGTGTTTGGTAAAACCCTTAAGATAGACAAAGCGTACTTAAATTTTATTAAGTAAGTGCTGTCATGAATAATTCACGCTTAAGTGCACACAAAAAGTGTACACTAGCGGTCAAAAGGTTTGGGACAATTGAGTGAAAAGAAGCAGCTTGATAAAATTACATGAAAACATTTCTGCAAATTCTAGTCGAAAGATGACTATACTAAAGACGATAAAATGTAACATGTTTTTTTCTTTTTTGTAATTACAACATAATTCCCATTATTTCATAATTTGAAAAAATATATAAAAAAAAAAAATATGAACACAAAATATGAACACATAAAAACTGTAATTTTACAGAATGTGTTAGTAATTTTTTTATAGATTTTCCACGTAAAATGTTCAGAAAACAGAATTTTTACTGATTTGTTATGTATTTTTGATGTATGTAAAAAAAACAGGAAAAAGACAATAAGGTCAAACATGTAATTTTACAGAAAAAACTGTTATTTATTTCTATTTTTTTAACAAGATTTTTTACAGTTTATTTTTGAAACTGTAAAATTACAGAAAAACAGCAAATTTACAGGAAAAAAGGGGGAAGTACTTATTATATATCCTTATATCCTGTAATTTTCCTGGGAAAAATGTTATTTTACAGTATATTTCTGTGACTGTCCGCTGACAATTTTCACTGGTGGTGAGATGAGGCCTGTAAGACTAAATTTGTTTTTGTATCACCACAAATGATCCATGACAATGTTTGGTTTAGCCCTTCTTGCCAGGAAGGACATGCAAATATGAAACTGTTAAAGATCTTTTACAGGAATGATCACACCCATAAAATAATGATCAAATTAAGGATCTAGAAAAAAAAATCAGATTCATAGATAAAATGATTCCAATCATGCTCGACGCAACATCACAACATCATTACAACAGTAAAAAACAATAGATGAATAAATCAGGGGAAATCGAGGATTTACATTAGAATCTTTTACTGATCATTCAAGAAAACTACAGCCATTACGGGATGATGTACCCGACATAACAAAACACCCCTTTTTGTTCCAGTCTGCCCAGCGCTAGCTTTACAAATTCGTGTAGATTTAAGGAGGTTGACATATATCTCAATTTAAGAAGAACTGGATATCTTTGCAATCTTGAAGACTAAAATTCAAATACAAAAGAAATCAAAAGAGGTGCAGTGTGCATATCACGCATAACAAATCAGCTCCTTGTGTGGTGTGTTGTGCTGTAAAGCTAATTTAGGCTGTAAATCAGTGACAAAAGACAGCATCAACAAGAAACTAAAATAAAGCAACTTTAATTTAGGCAGTTATGCTTCTTTCGAAAGAAAATAAACAAACAAGGTTAAAAGGACACATGGGAACCAAAGTGAACTTTGACCCCCGTCTGGCCCATGTGGGCGAGCATGCTCGTAAGAGTTCCAAGTCACAGCACTAGTAAAAGAGAGCCTATTGACTATTACACAATAATGCAAGAGTGTGATCTCCACCCTTCATTTAAACATAGACCGTCTATTGTGTGTCCTGTCTGTTCTCAGTTTCACTTCAGCTTTGTTATTCTGGACCGCCTGCTTGAGCCAATAAACCTGAACATGAAGCCGTAGATGAGACATCTCTCTGTTAACCCTCCTGAGGTTCTGCAAGATTATTGTACATGCATCAACAACACATCGCACAAACTTCAAATGGCACATGTAAGACTCAAATAAAAACAATCTTTCATAAAAATAAAAAGTAAAAAAGTAGATCAGTCAGTGTGGATGTGAACAGATAGAATTACACAAGACAAACAAAAACAAAGACTTTACGAACCACATTCAGAAGTAACTCAACTGTAACGCAACATTTGGGTTATAATTCTTTAACATTCCGAAATTTCGAGATATCCAAACTTACTACAAAAATCTCAATACTTTGATTTTAGGGTTGGCAATCGGTAAATAGCACTTTATTTTAAAGTTGTTACTTAAAACAAACAATAAATTTACAGAAAATAACAGAATATGGGAAATGTGATTATGTGCTTGTAATTTGCATTTGTCATGTCTGAACTTAGCACCATAGTTTTTCTTATGTTTACCAGACACATTTACCAGACACTTTCAAATACACACGGCCTACGCCATATATATTTGGATATGATCTCCCAAATAACTTCACCTGAGATGCGTCTTGATGTCATCCGTGCTGTGACCTCATAGAGACCCCTTCACATGATTCTAGTATCTTAGCATGCTCGCCCCCACTGGCCCTCCAAAAAAAAACAAAAGAAGGCCGCAGAGTCTTCAAGTATTAACACAGATTGGGCGCTAAAGCCTCAGACACTCAAATATTAGAGCTTAGAATCTCTAGGAAACAGATGAGCAGGTTATGGTTAGTTTGCATCCCCCCACAAATATAATATATATAGATTAATATGCTCATAAATAAAAATTCAGTGCTGTAAAAACATCTCCAATTCCATAGGATCTGACCCATCACGTTTTTGTTTTCTCGTCCTTTTTTCGTGGCTAAAAAGCTGCTGTTTGAAGTTTGTAAACTGTACTGGAGCATCTGTATCAACAGTCCGTCATTGAGCATAAAACACTGAAAACGTGAAGACTTGTTAATAATATTGTTAATTTTTTTCTTGCGTTTTTTGGTGTAATGCAGCGCAGAGCGAAGAATCCTTTCCTGTAGTTTTTTGGTTGCGGTGCAGTGCCGAGAACAAGTATCAGTGTGTGTCTCTTTAAGTGTGAGTAAAAAACATTGTCCTGTAAGCATCTGAGATCTTTCCCAGTGTGTGTGTGTGTATGTGTGTGTGTGTGTGTGTGTGTGTGTGTGTGTGTGTGTGTGTGTGTGTGTGTGTGTGTGAATGAGGGATTATTTCCAGTCTCTATGTTGAACAGCGCTCCACGTTAATGCCCTCCTCCGCGTGCACCTGCAGGTCGATGGGTCGCGCTGGCTGTTGTCCCGGTCGAGCGTTTGTAAGCGAGAGGTTCCTCACGCAACCTGTGATGCCTGATGAGAACTTCCCACCAGTCAATGCCTTCATGTCTGGAGCGCCACCTAGAGGCCAAAAATAAACATTCTCATGTCAGATCAAAGTGGACCACTTGCTTTGATCAGTGGAGGAAAACATATCATATCATACACACCCAGGTATATGTTGCCCTTATTGTTGACCATGATACTATTGCCTTGTGACTGCCCATGCTGGACAGATCCTCCATCGATCTGGATGTAGCCATGTTTACCTGTTCTGTGTATCATACAAACCAAATACAAAGCTTTATTATCAATGAGCATCACAGAGTACAATAAAGATTTCATCATGTGTGTGACATCTGGTCTATACTATGTTTTTTTATTAAGATCCGTTCAGGGTTTTACCTGACAGCAGTGATCTTGTGCCACTGTCCATCATTGACAGACTCTCCAGACTCAAGCCGAGCTTCTCCGCTGCCCAGCTGGTAACTTTAGGAGAAAATAAGACCATGTTATGTTAAAATTGACTGGGTCATGCTATAACTATGGCTACATTTCATGCACGGAATATATTTGTAATATATTATCAACAATAGATAATACTAGAAAGCTACTAGAATATGTGTCCTCTTTCTTTTCAAAATATTGGTTAAAATAGCAAACCCATGTCAGGAGTGGATTTATTGAGTCAACAATGTTACACAATTATTGTGGCTGAACATTTTAACAAGAAATGCATGTTATGTTTATGAAAATGTATTTCTAATCACATTGTGTGCTCAGCAGTTGTCAGCTTCCATGTTGAGAATAGGCCTCAACATGGACAGTAACAAAAAGTTACTGTCAACTGTGTTACTCAAAGTAAAAATATTAGGTAAGGTACTGTTAGAAGACAAATTAAAAGTAGTGGAACTGCTAACTCACTCACCTAAACACAACACGTCCGTTTTGTAAACCAAGACTTATAAAGTCTTTGCCCTTTCCTTGGTCTCCTAGTTCCTGAAAGTGTTTTCAATGGAAAAATGAAGTCAGTCTCTCAAATGCGTCATTGGGAGGGAACACACATGCTAACCGCAGGCCAAAGTGACCCCACCATGTGGGTCACACATTATAATAAATAAAAAATAGCCTGTGTTATGCAAACAGCCAAAAATCCTGCCCTCTACATGAACTTTATTGCAGTATGTGGGAGTGTGTGGGGGTGCATATGATTCATTATATTTCAACTGTATTACTTTTTTTTTTTAAACATTCTATAATATATTATAATATTTGTCACTTATATATTTTGCATATCCACTGCAAAAACATTCATAAAAACGTTTTCATCTTCCTTCACTGTGTAATGAACTTAAATGTGCTAAACTGTTGCAGTCACCCAGATGGATTAACTGAACTGATGGAAAAGCAAGTGATACATGCAAATAATAAAAGATAAAGTAAAATCTCAAGAACATAATTCTTTGATAATATACTAAAGTAAAAGGCACTGAAAAGCATGGCAGCCATGAATAATCCAGTTTTAATATAAATACACTGGGATCAATCAAAGGTTTGTTATAAATCAAAGTGACGAAAATTTCAAACACTTGCTCAAAGGTTGCATTACAGCATACTCATTTGTTCTAATATAATGATTCATCCATAAAAACAGAGACATAGCCTACGTGTGTGTCGGACTTGTGTGGAGTGGATACCTTTCTACTAGCATGCTTCTTATGGACGCTTATAGTGCCTGCCGTCTCCTGAGAAGGATGAAGGTGAATTAGCCAGGCAAACATGCAGTGCAGCCATTAAAACCATGCAGTGCAGTCACAACAGCATATTCCTTTTCATTCAAAACAGTTCCGAGCACTTCATTCATTATAAGGAAATGAAACTGTATATTTCATCAGGCATATTAGTTATTCATTGTAATGTGAGTGTGTTTGTGTGTCATGAGATCCAGCAAGAGGTGTAAATGTGCAAACATACCACTCCCTGCCACAGGATGAGGCCGTCTCTAGAGACAGTGTTGATCTCGAACTCGATGGTTTCTGGAGAATCAGCGGCACTGAAACGAATCAGAAAGACATCTTAAAGGGACAGTTCACCCAAAAATGAAAATTCTGTCAATAATGTTAGTGCACTATGATTTACTTGCGTGCTATACTTTAAATGCATTCCCGAACATATTATTTTGTTAATTTACAAACATTTACAAATAAATATGATATTTTTGGAGCAGTAAATTAATTTAAATGACTATTAAAGCCAGTTAGAGTAAAGCCAAAGATACATTAAACACAATATACACTGTGTCTAAAATTACAGACACAGTGGTCTCACCTTCGTGGGAACATGGGTTTTGGAAGGGCAAGATAGCCATTATCATGGAAATATGCAGAATGTTGAATAGGGGAGTCTGCAAAACAAAACCACAAAAGTTCAATATGTGACTGTTTATTATAGTGCCACCTTGTGGAGCTTCAGAAAACTACAAACCAGGAATCAAAGAACACAACTCATCTCTTAAAGGGACAGTTCACCCATAAATAAAAATTCTGTCATCCTCAGATTGTTCCAAATCTGATAAATGTCTTTGTTCTGATAAATACAAAGGAAGATATTTGTAAGAATGTCAGTAACCAAAAAGATTTGATCTCCCATTTACTGCCATAGTAGGGAAAATAAATACTATTGGAGTTAATGGGAATGAGATCTGTTTGGTTACTGACATTCTTGCAAATATCTTCCTTTGTGTTCAGCAGAACAAAGAAATGTATACAGATTTGGAGTACATGATGACAGAATTTTCATTTTTGGGTGGACTGTCCCTTTAAATCACATCTCTGCAGGTGAAATTCTTTTTGTGCTCTTTACTTTTTACTCTGAAGTTATAAATGACTTTAGACCTCTCACAGTATTACATAAAAGACTTATATACAGTACATATACATACAGTATATAAGACACGTAGGGGTAATTCACAAACATCCATTTGATCTTTTTACGTCAAATACATATCAATGCAAATACACAGAAGAAACATTCCCGTTGGAAACAACATTACACATTCCTCACAAAAGCATTCATTTGGTCTGTGTGGTAACTGCAGAACTTTCAGGCAGTTTGGTGCTTACCCATACCTCATGCTTTCTTTATTTTTTATTTGAGTTTTTCCGGCATTAAACTCACCTGTTTGGCCACCTCGAGTGCAAACATTCAGTGGTTAGTAACTAATAACATCTGTTTGTTCAGAGTTTAAGGACATATTATGGACTCTTATGTTGAAGACAAAAGTGGCAGTGTGGAAAAGATGTTTGTTGTTGTTTCGCAATAAAGAGAGATGGAGATTTAATGAGAAACTGAAACTGCAGTGAGATGTGACCGACCAGACATGACACCTCAGGAGATGCTGAAGAGGAATTCTATGTATCTGTCACAACATTGCAACTATCTCTTTTTTATTGACTGTTACCATTACGAACTGTCCCAAAAAGTTTGAAAAACGTCAAACTTTTATATTGAAGACATAGAATTTCCCTTTTTAATTTAGAATCCCCTTTATGTCACATTTATAAGCTTCACAGAGGACACACAGAGTGCAGATGATTTAAGAAACACATTATTTCAGGAATATATTTACAAGGCGCCGAGTTTACTACTTATCATTTACAAACACTTCCAGAGACAATGTCAAGTACCTATTAGATATTGCATCACTAAATCTTTATACATAAATAATGCAAAAATATGTTTTAGTTTTGTGAAGAAAAAAATCCTCTTCAAAAAATGTCTTTCTCTTCAACAAATTACGTCATATTTTACAATGATGTCCTCAGAGAATACATATTGAACCATGTTTATTAACCATGTTTACACGCTAGCAAACATATTCTTCTTAAGCTAACAAAATGTTGTGAGATTTATGCACTAAACAACAAATAAACCCAATTCAAAATCTGTTTTCTAAACATAAGTTCCAACATCCTATTCAACTTCACTACTCAAGCAAATACATTCTGTCTTTTTAATAAAAAATACAATACGTTTATCAAAATGCTCAAACATTTGCTTGACTTTGCCTCTGGTGGTAATATAAAATGAGCAGTTCTCTATCGCCATGTAAACGAGACCCCTAAAATAAAGCGCTTCATTTCACATTTCCTTCATTTCGCCACTGTAACGGTTTGTTGTTGTTTATCGGTGATGTTAGGCGGGCTGAGGGCCCTGAGGAGGACACTTTCCCCTGGTTAGTGACGAGCGTGTCAGGCAAACTGTAGTCATACTGTACCATTTCCCCCACTACCCTCCAAATTCCACAGCTGCTCGGAGAAGCTGGACTCCTGCCCTGTGTTTGTGGGATACAGCCATGAGAGTTCAGGGGTGAGATACATTCACACACGGCCGACACGCCACTGCTGGATGAAGTTAGGCAGTTTGACTGATGTTGCCATGACATGTTATGGAGAATTATTTCCCTCTGGTGCTTTACGGTGAATCGCTTACAGCTGGGGTTCAGTTTTAATGTAATAGAACTAAGAGGAAATGCCTTTATTTCCATTGAGAAAGCCAAGAATTATTAACTGACAATGAGGCAAACTGTGTCTAAAGAAATAATCAAGTGTTGTATGATTGATATGGAAGTGAGATGTTGAATGTATAGTAGAGTGTAATATGGCATAATTAATGATGTCATTTTGTACGAAAGTATCTGTCAATTACATACAATATAATTGAAAGACATATTTTTAATGACATCCATACTAAAATGTCACAGCATTCACACCCCACACATAAGCAGTCAAGATTCAAACTTTTCAACTCAACATAAAAATGTAAAACTTGAATGTAACTTTCTGATTATTAAATCTGACCAAATCCAAATGATTTAGGCAGTTTGGTTTATGTTCAGTGTAGATTATTTACTATTTCTTGGTCATCAGATTTGTATTAATTCAACTCCTGACAGCTGCATATGCATGTGGTGTGAAAAAGGCCTATACAGAGATAAACAAAAAGATAAACTTCCAGCAGTTGTGCACCAACCTTTCTCACAGTGTCGGCCTGTGTAGCCAGCGGGACACACACAGTGGTTATTAACACAGCTGCCACCGTTCTGACAGTGAGACGAGACCCGACAGGCGTCCTTTACGATTTCACATCTCTCACCTGAAAAACAACAACAACGAGAAACTGATGAGCTATAAACAGCAAACAAACATTTTCAAACATTTTCTGAAGCTTGTAATGCAAGAGCACAAAATAGACAAAAGACATTTGGGTACCAACTTTAAAAGGTTTTTATAGCAGGTCACGTTTATTATACCTTCAGTCCATCTGTACGCAAGTTAACTTTTAAATTAAGACATTTGAAAATGCATAGCTTTCTATCTCAAAATTAGTCCAAATTGGTAAAAATGACACAAAAAGGAATTAAACCAAAGACCTTACAACCTCCAGCAGATTGATAGAGTGCTTACTATGCCACTGTCCTACCTTTGCTCAGCACATTCATATTTATAGGTTGCTATCCCAAAATATGCTTATGGCTGAGAATGTCAGAAGCCCTTTCGTTTGTGTTCGATAAGAACATTTACACATGTAACCCTGGACAACAAAACCAGTCTTAATTCCTAATTTTTCAAAATCGAGTTTTTAAATCATCTGAAAGCTGAATAAATAAACTTTCTATTGATATATGGTTTGTTAGAATAGGACGATATTTGGCTGTGATATAACTGATATAATCTGAAGGTGCAAAAAAATCTAAATATTAAGAAAATAGCCTTTAAAGTTAAAGCAGATCGCTGCTAAGAAGAAACAGGTTTGTTTTACTGATCTTTGTTGGCTTACCGCTGTAATGACGTTGTGGAGAATAGATGAACCTGAAAGCTGAAATTCTAAACTTTACATAGATACCAAACTTGAGTGTGTTATTCCCAAAGATCGGCAGCAGTGAGTGAAGTTTGTAGGCGTGTTTCCAGACATTTTTGTAGCGATTTTGCTGCCATCCACTCACAAGTTTTGATATATTTACGGTAGGAAATTTACAAAATATCTTAAAGAAACATGATCTTTACTTCATATCCTAATGATAATTTTGGCTTAAAGAAAAATCGATAATTTTGACCCATACAATGCATTTTTGCCTATTACTACAAATGTTTTCATGCTACATAATAGTGACTCACCCTCATATGCCTCTGGACAGAGACACTGGTACTCATACTCAACACTGGCAAAACAGGTGCCTCCATGCAGGCAAGGCCTGCGGTCACACGGGCTGTCAACTTTACACTGGCGTATGGCTCTGCTCTCAGTAAAGCTGTATGAAAGATCCAACTTCTTTCCATTGATGAAGACCTATAAAGAGAGCAGGGTGATGTGTTAAAGTGTATTGTGAAAAGCACCACTGACTGTAATGTAATATTGTAACTAAAAATAATAGTTACACTTTTACAAACGACTCACCTCGCCTATGCATCCTTCAAACACCATGCTGACATTTGCAGGTTTGGGCAGGATGTCCATGTTGGGCACACCTCCCAGATACATGGGTGTGTGGATGTTAAGGCCTTGGGCCTTGCCTGGAGAGGATCGCGTGATCTCCTGGGCACTGTCCACCTTCAAGGATCCGTCCTTATCGAGTCGCTCGGCCACAACGCGATGCCACTGACCAAGAGATATGGGCTCTTGACTGCGCAAAATAGCCTGACCTGAGAACATGAAAGAGAACCGAGTGTTCACAACTGTAGAACATCCAGAGACTATAGCATGGTCCACTTTGGTGTTCCATATTATAGTTTTCATTGTATCTTACAAATGTTATATTCTTCAAAATTGTGACACATCTCACCTGTTCCAAGCTCATAACGGAACTCGACGTGTCCGTTCACCATGGACACCGTCACAAAGTCCTCCACTTTCATCTTCTTTCCACCACAGAAGAACATCAAACCATCTGGATCCATAGGCTTAAACTCCATCTCAATGCGGAGATCATTATGAATGTTTGTGAGAGGAGGATAGGCAATATAAGAGCCTTCCTCATCAAACAATGGTGTCGTTACCAGAGTACCTGGAATTTTGACGAAGACGATTATGAGTACACAAGCAGATCTTAGACCTAAACAGAACATACGACACATATGATCAAATATTGAGCTTTACCATCCATGCATTTGTCTCCAGACTTGCCCAGGTGACAGCGGCAGTCGTAGCCTGAACCATTGGGCCGGTTAATACAGGTGGCATCAGGCCCACATGCCTCTGTTGTGTTCAAGGGAAGAATTAGGAATAACGTGTATGAAGGCAGTCATTGAAACTTTTTTAGGTTTAAGTATGCATACTGACCCGTGTGGCAGTGCCGGGAGGAGTGATGCTGACAGTTGCTGCCCGTGAATCCTCTCTGGCATCTGCATTTGTAGAGACTGGCTACTGAATCTTCGCATACGCCGGTATTCTAAAACCAACATCAAAAACATTTGGACACTTCATTCATAGACTTTGCATTACAAAACAAAAATAAAAAAGCATTTATTTGTAATACATTTTCAGGCATGTTTGTTTCTGGTTTTTGGTATTTACAAAACACAGAAAAAGGTCTAGTATCACTGTCTGATGCTGCAATACTTACACTTATACATGTAGAATTGTCCAAATATTATTTGCAACCACTGTATATATTTATTTAGGGAATCATTTGGTTTGTAGGGACTAACCTGACAGGGACGGTCCTTGCAGGTGGGACAGTTTGAAACTCCAGTGGAACTTTTGTCAAGATCCTTGAAGATGACCTCATCACCTTGAATAATCAGCTGCTTGATACAACCTTCACCAGACAAGACCAAAATCATTAGTTAAGAAGACAATTAATAATGTTGCTAAGAAAAATATAAGATGCTTCTTACCAACAAATCCCGTCTTAAGGCCTGCGGTTTTGGCGAGCATACTGTAATTTGGATAACCACCCACAAACAGCTCCTCATTCAGATCCAAGCCCTTGAATTTTCCCTGTATGGACACAACATGTGTTTCACATGTGCTTTAAGTCTCACAATCATTAATATGGAAACAGCACTGAGTAAAGTGTACCTGTGAGGTTCCATTAACAGGAGCGTCTCCATCCACAACAAGCGAGCCGTGTGTCAGGTTCCTAAAGAGTTCAACTGTGTGGAACTCACCCAGTTTAATGGCAGTAGGGTATCGAATAGTAGCCATCCCTGAGCCAACATCAAACCTGTGCAATATAAATGAATAAACATTTAGAATCACATGTCAATAGGTTTCCAAAGCTTTAGCACCATGCTAAAACATACCTGAACTCAGGACGGCCACCCACCAGCCCAAAAGATATAAAATCAGCTCCAGTAGTCTTCTTCTGTCCGTTATAAATGATCATACCTGCATATAAAATAAAAAAGTTCAAATCAAACCATAGAGTTTCCAATGCACACAATGATACAGCATCAGCATTTTCTGTCTTTGTAAGTTTGAGGTAGCATGCTGGGAATGAAGCTGCTGGCATGTACAGCCATTTAGCATCTCACATTGCCAAATCAATGCCAACACAAGCTACATGCGTGGGCACATGCCATGACTGTGTCCTGCCTCCTGCCTTCATCACATGGACATATCGACTATGACATGTTGGGGTAAAACAGACCAGTGGTTCTTAACTGGTGGGTCACAGCCCCTGCGTGTGGGTTCAAATAAAATGTGTGAAATACTGGATCAAGACCATTTAAGAACCACTGCTTCTGGGTTATTAGTCACAAACCATCATTCAAAATCAGTAACTTACAAGCTTGCTGAAATATAATATTTGCATTCTTCTTCGCATTTGAATCATATTATGACCAATGTATGTATTATTTGGCAAGAAATAATTTCACTTTCTAAATACTACAGATCTCACATGTATACTGACAAACACATACTGGACAACAGTTTATACAGCAGCACAATGAGTAAAAGCATCAGTGGGTTCAGGTCATGATAATATCCATGTATCATGCTGCCATCAACCCAATGAGAGCAGAAACTTAATGAACATTATTGTCATGCCTGCACATGTTCATAAGTGCCACTTTCTGGGTAAAAGCTTTTCTGAAAAACAGTGGCCACCTCCTGCTCCAACATGATTAAATCCTAAAGCAGGTGCACCCACATTCTCAGTAAAACAACCAGACTCACCAGCATACAAAATGAGCCCTTCATACCAAAGAGAAGGGAACAAGGGTGAAGAACAAAAGGAGAGAAGAGTTTACACATAGTAAACATATATTTAAATGAATCGAAATGTAGATTACACATTTGATTTAAAAAAGTGGTCTCCAGATGTAATGGTGGTCATTATATTTAAAGGAACAGGAACATGTATGAATTTATTTCAATATACACAAAATAAGCTATAAATTATGTTATACTGCATAATATCTAAACTGCTCTATTATTGTGATTATAAATGGGGCAGAAGTGGCCCAGTGGTTAGAAAGTTGGACTCATGACCAGAAGGTTGCTGGTTCGATTCTCAGGGCTGGCGGGTAACGGCTGAGGTGCTCTTAAGCAAGGCACCTAACCCCCACTTGCTTACTATACAAAATGTACAAATGTATAGTACAATGTAATGTAAGTCGCTTTGGATAAAAGCGTCTGCCAAATGCATAAATGTAAATGTAAATGACTCTGGTCCCCATCCACTTCAATTGTATTTTTTTTAAAAAGCAGCTTGAATATTCTCCTCGTGTGTTTAATGCAAAAATCAAAGTCATACAGGGTTGGTATGATGTGTCAACTTCTTCTTTAACGCTTCAACAGGAAAATAATCAACAGGACTAATAAAAGTATCTTACCGTCGCCATTATCCGGCCTGAAGGTAATTTTGATGCTGAATGCATTATAGGAGTTTTTGATGGTGGGAAGTGTGAGGTAAGAGAGAGGCTCCTGTTTAAAGTAGGGCATCACCCTCTCTGTAAAACCAAATAAACACACTTACACAGTTAGAGATACAAACAGTGCAATATCTCTCACAGAAACTACAATCTGCCTTCCGAATCAAAAAGCTCAAGATGACACCTTGTAGGTGTAACAGCAGCCGGTGCAATACTAGTGAAAAATTCGAATCCAGGTAGGCACTACCCATAAAATCTGGGAAAAGATTCCCTGTTCCACGTTAACTCTTTGAGGACGACTTCTGTCTGCTAAGTGGCACTTAACCAGGAGTGCAGCCACAGCACTTCAGTTAAAGCAGATGATAATATTAGGAATATACGTTTATAAAAACCAACGCTTATGCAATGATACAGATAAAAATAGTGCTGCCATCACTGAGCCACAATTACAGACAGACAGCCCTGTAACTACAGATCTACAGCTGAGAAACTTTATGATTACAGATACAACTGACAGATGAAAGACGTAACATTGTGTAACATGTCTTTGATATCTCACCATGAACATTGAGTCTAGTGAAGGCCTCGACTTTGCCCTGTTTATTGGCAGCTGTGCACACGTATGTCCCAGCGTCTGAGTGTGTGACCGCAGGAACTGTCAGTACATGTCCATCCTGACGGCACTTGGGCGGTAACTCATTCTCCACCTGAAAGAGATTTACAGTATGTAGAACATATAAAGTCTGTGTGGCCAGAGGAAGTGTTTTTTGCTTAGAGGTTGTGTCTTTATAGCTCAGAAGATTTAATGGTGTTTGTTATGTTTCAATTATCAATTTAGTTTTAGTTATTTCTCAGTCATAGTGACCCATAACCGAAATGTGACCTCTGCATTTAACCCATCCAGTGAGCCTTGCTCAAAGGCACGTCAGTTACCTGCCAGTCTCTCTGAGCAGGACTTACAATCATATTTTGTTGTGTGTGAACATGGCTATGGTTTAAGTGTATTTGAGCCTTTTTTTAATTGAGTTACCTTTGACCATATGATAGTTGGGACTGGATATCCAGATGCAATGCAGGGAAAGATAGCATCAGAGCCAACTGTCACTTCCTTCGTCTCTGGCTGTGCAGCGATCTGGGGCAGGGCTATAAAACACACAGGTCTCCTCATTATGTTAAAACAGAACTTTTGTATAAAAACTAACAGTTAGTAAGTAATAAGAAACCCATATACTCACACTGGATATTGAGGGCCACCTGGGATTGCACCGATCCCACATTATTGGTTGCAGTACAGCGGTATTGTCCTGCATCTGTCTCTGTCACCTGCTCAATCCTCAGAATGTTCCCCTTCACCACCACATGATCGGGAAGAGAGCCTCCAACCTTACTCCACCTCACCGAGGGCTCAGGGTCACCAAGAGCATGACATTCAAACTCCACAGAGTTCCCCACCATCACCGTCTGCACCGATGTGCGCACATTGATCATCACTTTTGGTAAAGCTGTGAAGAGAGAGTGCATAAGTTCAGACGCGAACGGATTTGAAAATGTAATAACCAAAGACTTAAAGCCAAACTGAATGCTGGTGTGTTTAAGGACCTTGAATGGTAAGTTTGGCACTGTCCTGAGCCTGTCCGAACAGACTGCTCGCTCTGCAGGTGTATATTCCCTCATTGCTTTGCTCGAGGTTCTCGATTCTGATCAAATACGAATAAAAATCATGATATACATCACATAAAATAAATGTAAGTTCTGATCTACCTTTTTTTAATACCTTTTCTGATGTGACCAGAGGAAAAGTTGTTGTGAAAGTTATGATTAAAAGTCCATTATATATTGGTAAAACATGTTAGTCTAGTGGTAAAGTATTCAATTTAATATTTTGGGGGAAAGGGGCATCTCTGTTGATAAAAATTTAATTAAACATTGGCCTAAAATTATTAAATAGAAAATTGAAATGTTGCCCCAGAAATAAACTAAAATAAGTTTAAGGCACTAGAAATATAATAATAAAATAAAACTAAAATGAATCTTATATAGCAACATAACATAACAAAATAAAAAAATAAATAATAAAATGAAAATGCATTTTTCAAACAAAATTGCTAAAAATGTAACTAAAATTCACATAAAAACTAAAAATCTACATGTAAGCACTAATACTAATAAAACGTATAAAACATAAAACTCTTTTTGCCCCTTTTGTCTGAATAGGAACAACATTTCCAGGATCCAGAGATGTCACTCACCTGAGGACTCCATTATAAATGTAATGATTTGGTGGGAGAACTCCGCCCTCCTTCAGCCACTCAATCTCAAGCTGATGCCCTCCTTTAGCAGCACAGGTAAACTCCACAGCGCTCCCCGGAGCCTTCACTTCAACCTGAGGGGACACCTTCACCGACAGGGGCGCTGCACACAGAGGTCAGAGGTCAAGCTAAATGACTTCACTTGTAAAACTAACAGAATCACAGCACCAGACAATACTCACATCGAACAGAGACTTTGGCAAATGCCTCACTCTTGCCGACATTATTGGTGGAGATACATTTGTACGTTCCTGCATCGTTCTCTGTTGCCAGGTTGATCTGGAGGTCTCCTCCTTGAACCTGAGCGGTAGGAGGCAAGCTGCCATTGATCTTACTCCACTCAAATCGCAGGGGTGGGGTGCCGTGGGCCAGGCACTGTAGTCGGATTACTTCACCCACTCGCACGGACATGTCGTCGGGCAAGGAAGTGGCATAGGGGGGGGCTGCTCGGACCGGAGAGATGTCAGTTAGAGGATGTAGGATAATTACAGTGGGATGATGTTAGAGAGCCTTACGAACGCAGGAAAATATGCCGAAAGGATCAGTTCACCCGAAAAAACGAAAATTCATGCTGTTTTTAAGACAAACAAGAGAAAATGATCATTAATAAAAGAAAATAAGTTACGCTTACTGTCTACTTCCAGCATGATAGTGACTTCACTGGTGCCCATGTGGTTAGTGGCATTGCAGACATATTGACCTGAATCCTGGCGGCCCACATTAGGTAAGATTAGGCTGTTGTCAACTATCTTGTGTCTCCAAGGCAGAGAAGACCGTTCTTTAGACCATGAGATGGTGGGTTTAGGAAAACCTTTAGGTAAGAGAGGTCAGAGGTCATACTTCATGTGCATTGTTATTGTGTAAGAAATTGTTTTGTGTGTCATATCTATCGTACATCAACTGTCATAACATCTTAAAGGGATAGTTCCCCCAAAAATAAAAATTCAATTCATTTGTTCACCCTCTTGTCATTTCAAACCTGTTATGATACAAAAACAGATATGTTGTTAACCGGCACCCATTCACTTGCATTGGTTTTGTGTCCATACAATAGAAGTGAATGGGTTCCGCTGCTGTTCGGTTAGCAACTTTCTTCAAATTAGCTTTGTTTGTGTTTGGCAGAAGAAAGAAAGTCATACAGGTTCGAAATGACAAGACGTAGAGTAAATGATGACAGAATTTGCATTTTTTAGGTGAACTATCCCTTTAAAATGAACCTACCGTGAGCATCGCAGTGAAGTGTGGCGGTCGATCCCTCTACCACAACTATCATAGGCTCACGCACACTGGCCCGGGGAACAGTGGGTATCTGAGCTCCTCCTTCTACGATCACATTCACTCGAGTCTCTGTTGTGCCTTGGTTGTTCTGTGCTGTGCACACATATGTGCCAGTGTCTTCTGGGCGTGCAACTAAAATCTAAACATAAATAGTAGGTTTAAAGCATACTCAGATCATGACATTTTTACTGTTAAGTTAAAGAGGTCTATAACGTTTCCAATGAACGTTTTCCAAATGAAGTTTTTATTACCTGCAAATTAGCGCTGGAATCAGAAGGCACGGGGCTGATCAAAATTGTTTTGCGATTATTGTCCAGTCTGTGCCATCTGACAGAAGGTCTCGGCTCTCCAGCAGACTGGCACTCAAGATTGATGGGATCGCCGACTCTGACTCGCACCGGCCCTGTAGGTGTCACTACAGCCTTGGGAGATTCTATGGAAAAAACAATTACATAAAAAGGAAACATTAATGTCTGATGTTTATAGTCTGTGGTCCAAAAATTCACTGTAAGTTGAATTTTAAAGCATAGATAACAAAATATCAAACCAAGTTGCATCATGCAAATAAATGATGCTTTTCATGTGCGATCACATTTCTGAGACCTTTTTATTCACTTTAAACCATTTTTTTACTGGAAAGCCTTTTAAAGGGATAGTTCACCCCAACATAATTCCTTAGTGTTTTTCAAAACTCTATACTATATGTAACTTCTTTATGTAGGGCACGAAAGATGATATTTTGTGTCCATACAATAGACGTCAATGGGAGCCAGTGTTGTTACCAACATTCTTCAAAATATCTTCTTTTGGGTTCAGTAGAAGAAAATAAGTTACAGGTTTGTATGAGTAAATGATGAAAGAATTTTCATTTTGGGGTGAACTTATCACCCAGTTTACATAGATGTTATGGGTAAGAAATCACACATGACATAAACTTTCCCCACCAATCTTTCACAACCAAAAAGTGCCAAAATACTTAGATTTGTACAAAATCTATTGTTTTACAATTTGACACCTAACAAACTTTTTTCTAAATGAATGCCACTTTTCAAGTGTCCAGATACTTTTTGGGTGCCACTGTATATAACAAACATCTTTTTAAATGCTCCTGTACTGTACCTTTCACAATGAGCGACACGATGCTCTGAGTAATTCCAAACGCGTTACTCGCAACGCAGCGATAGGTGCCCTGGTTCTTCGCTTGTGCACTGGTAATAGTTATGACTGAATTATCAGGGCTTATCTTCACATTATCTACAACACAAAAAACATTTATATTTAGGCATCACACAATTGAATCATTCTATAAAGCGATCTGAAAGTAAAAATAAAGGTTATACTTTACCTGGCAGAGGCTGGTTGTTGGAGAGTTTCCACTCCAGACGCACTGGCGGTGCCCCGCTGTAGACCCTGCACCTGAAGCTGGCCGAATCGCCCTGCTTCACTGCGGCACTGTGTGGCTCGATGGAGATAATAGGGCTTTGAAGACCTACCCCAAAACACAAAGTAAGCAAACTACACTCAGTGACCGTACTCCAGAAATATCAAAAGCACTCCGAGAGTAAATGAACAGAGCTTACGGGAAGAGCTGGACGTCACAGACACAGATACAGATGCCTGATAAGACGATGGGCCGTCCTCTACATGACAGATATATTCTCCAGAATCATCCGAAGACGCTTGCAGGATACGCAACTGAGTCCCAAGCACCTCGAGTCAAACACATGCAAGAATGTATGGTTCATATAAAGAAGGATTTTACAAGCTTGTGTGAATCAAACGTGCATCATAATAATGTAGACTGAGATAATACCTGATGATTGGATGACAGCAGCCCACCTGCCCGACTCCATTTGACAGAGGCTGGAGAGGTTTCCGGGACAATGCAGTTGAGATCTAGAGTCTCTCCCTCTGCTACAGAGGCAATGGAAGGCTGGATGGTGACTTTAGAGGGAATGGTTTCACCTGAAAAACATGAAGAAAATATAGAAAGATCATAGAAATGTTCCCTAGTCACAAAAGATTCCTCAAAATATGCGATAATCCAAAGATTCTATAAGATAACCGTAAATGTCTACAGGATTTTTCCATTCTTCTATATTGCCTTTGATGTTCAGCAGGTATAATGACTCACCTCTTTTGACAAAGACCTCAATGTAAGCCTCTGAGGACCCAACAGTGTTGGTTCCGACACAGAGATATGTGCCTGCATCAGAGGATCTAATATTTGGTATGAGCAGAGTGCCGAGGTCAGTGCGCTCTACACGGGCCTGAGGAGAATATACATACACAAGTGGTTATAACACAATGTGCACATGAACAAATAGAGTTTGATCCTTAGAAACAGTAAACATTCATAACATTAAAATAAACAACAGAGACATGTTTTATACACTGAAAACCTTAGTAAACCCTGTACTTATTGAGATGAATCGTATTTGTTCGACTGATTCGGTTGTAAATGTTCTATTGGTTGTATTTTGTTTAAATGTTTGTGTAGTGTTAAAAAACGAATCAGGATGTTTCTCTGGACCAGCGTTGTTTACATTTTCCAAAGTGGTTTATTATGGTGGTCTGTATTTTAAACTGCTATTCTTCTCATTGCACTTTTATAGGTTCACAAGTTATGTGAACTAAGATTTTTAATTTATGTGTCCAAACTCAAACCTTTAGTACAAACAACATTAGGGCTTACAGTGTACTTATTACTGTACTTACCTGACAATATATTAAACGAATACAGCTTAAATACATTGATTTAATACCTGTAAAAGAACTTATGAACTTAAGAAATAATGTTAAGATTTGATTGTTTAGCATTTTAGTGGTTTATTAAAGGTGAAGTGTGTAATTTCTGCTAATGTAATTACTTCGATTGTCATTATTTATATCTGTTCATCTGACCGATTACAACAACTCCACATTGATAGAAATGACACACTTCCCTTTAAGGGGTCTTTGTTATTGATGCCCCATAATTGATTGTTATTGACGGTGTTACAGGTCTATATTAGCAGTAATTACCTGTCGTTTATTAATTGCATTGGTGAGGTTGATTAATTCACATTATAATGACAATGACAATGACAGTGGACAGTTAAAACAGCAACAGCGACTACACTACATACATATAAGCCCTACATGAAGAGACATCTGCAATTGAACCCTTTTAAACCTAACTACACTTTACACCTTTTATGTGTATATATATATATATATATATATATATATATATATATATATATATATGATGAAGCTTCATTGGTAGAGTATTGCATTAGTAGAATGAAGGTCATTGGTTTGATTCCCAGGAAACACATACTGTATTGATATATGAAATGTACAGCTTGAATGCCCTGTTAAGTCACTTTAGATAAAAACGTCTACCACATGCAGAAATGTAAACACGCTATCGATTTACAAACATCAATGGAGCATCTATGATGTCAATAGTAACACAAACACCCAAAGTAACTCTTCAAGTTGAAGTTTTAAAGCAAAAATCGCTGAAGGGGACACCAAAGGAGAGATGGGGTGATATTTTTTCATCCAGAGGTAAAGCCGCTTAACTCTGCTCTAGCGAAGCGTGGCGGCAGTAGAGCTGTGCTTAGTTGAATGAGTGTCTGCAACCATTCACAAATGTTCAAAGCCGACCATTTGCCAGAGCACACAGTATTTCTGCATGGCCAGAGCACACCCTGGGAAAAGCTGACAAAATGCAGAAATGCGCTCAGGCAGAACAAACCAGGTCACAAAGACACGCGGTATACAAGAGATCGAACGCCGCATGGGATGGGTCGCCCATGTCTCATATCTCAAATAACCTAAATCCAACGATGCAAAAACATGTACACTGTGAAAGGTGCACACATTGTGCATTTACGTAAATATATTTGTCACTTCTTAAAATGCTGTACGGAGTTATTGCATTTTCCAAAGTCTTAAAAGTTTCATTGTGTACATGGCCACTGTAACAAACTCAACCATGTATCAATTTTATTTTTTAAATCAAGTAAACTTAACCTGCATTACTGTACATTTTGACAATCTTCATTTTGATAATCATCTTGGATGTCACGTGAACGAGTAAATGAATCATGCATTTAGTTCACATTGATTTTGGTGAAAGTGAGTGAAGCAAGACAAGGTGGGATGGGACGCGTGACAGACATCGGACAAATGGACAGACCTGTAGCTCCCCAATACGTCTCTGTAACACATCGAGACTGTTGCTTTTAAACTGATGGAAACCGTGTGAGGGAATTGCCTGAACAAACATTAAGACACAGGATGAAACAGAAAAAAAACTCAAAAGAGGGACAAGATGAGTGTTTCAAAAACAATGCAAAAATATAAGTGCCATAACCCTCTCCTCAGTACATTGCAAAAAAAATCCATTGTTATTATATGATCATTTTCGTTTTTAGCCAAAAATACTAAGAGATTCTTTTAAAAAAAAGTGCCGCAAAATTGTATAATGCATTAAGACTTATTTTCAGATAATTTGCCTTGTTTTAAGTCACTAAAAAATAAGACTAAAAATAAGATTAAGAAAACATGATTTTTGCAATGTAACCACCCTGTTCTCACAAGAAAACATAACTATTTTACAAGGTGGAAATTTTGCATGAATTTGTATGATAGGAATTGTACATGATTATTAATAAACTAAACAAAACCATCACTGGGGTGAAAAAGCAGATTGCACAAAAGCGGACGAATTGATACAAATAAGCCAGCAATTTAAAGTAGCTTTACGATGCCATTGAAGAACCATTTTTGTCTAAATGGTTTTATAAAGAACCTTTTTGCTTCACAAAATATTATTTGTTGTGGAATAAGGTTCTTTAGACTGTAAAAAGTTAGAAAGAAATAGTTCTTTAAAAAGACAAATTTGCACACTACATCCCCAAAATGCTGATTAGAATTCCTTCTACAAACTTTTATAAACACTTTCTGATATTTTACAATCCACATATTTACGTCCATATACATATAACATCTATATTGGTATAATCAAGTCTATTTTTTTATTTTAATTTTATTATATATTTTCTATTATATACTCTTTTATTATATAAAATGATATATGTTCTTCTATGGCATCACTGTGAGGAACCTTTTGTGGCTCCTGTTTTGAGAGTGTAAAGTGTAAAATAGTTATCAATTCCCCTGAGATTGTGTTAAATGTAACAGGATAAATGAAATTAATGTTTCTCACCTGTGGTGGTAGTGAACCACCTCTCTTCTTCCACGTGAGGCCAGGTGTGGGGCTGCCGACGGCCCTGCAGTACAACCTTAAGGTCTCCCCCTCATGAATGTCCACACTCGGGGGGCTCACATGCACTTGTGGAAGACCATTACCTTGATTTGTACCTGAAACATCAAAAGCATTAAAGCAGACACCTCTCACTCTATAAATCAAGAAATGCTTCTGTATCGGACATGTACTTTGAACATGAAGAACTCCTCGAGCTGTGTGTTCGCCATGTGTGTTCAGAGCCTTGCAGATGTACTCGCCCTCATCAGAGCGCTCCACAGACGGGATGGTCAGCAGTCCGTTACTAATGATGGCTCTGGGGCTGATACGGTTTCCTGGACCTCCTGGCAAAACCGTGCGTTATAAGACATAATTCAAGTAGATATTTGAAGAACTTTGGTATCCAAAAACCGTTGCTACCCATTGACTAATAGAAGTGGACAAATGAAAGTCAATGGGGACCAACGGGTTTTATTAACCAACATTTTGTGTTCTGCTGAAAAAAGAAATTTGAAATGACAAGAGGGTGCGTAAATGATGACAGATTTTTCAATTTTGGGTGAACTGCCCCTATAAGGCGCTTGTTTTATTCATTTAATGGTCTATAATGTTGCAACAAGACCAACAGAAAGTGTTCCAGGACATACAAGCCTACAGCCTCACCTGTCCATTCAACAGCAGGGGTGGGGTTGCCAGCTCCTGTGCAGCGGAACTCCGCCTGCTGACCCTGATGAACCGTCAGCACAGGTGGATTGATCATAGCCACCGGCTGGACCCCCTCAGCAGCTACAGTGACGTAAAAACTAATTAATCCCAGAAATAAAGAGCCCTTTTGACAAACAGTACCTATTTATAGCAGAATAGACTCTGTCCTCTCTTGCTCACAAAAGAGGTCAAGAACAGACCTTACAGATCTCTCAAGTTTTCACTTGTGCTCTGTGGTATTTACAGTATTATAAATGCAAACTGACTAGGGATGAAATACCTTAATTCTAAAAAAAAAAAAAAAGTTTAATGTTTCAGTTCATGTTGTATAGTCAGTCCGTGTAAAGCACGTGTCTGGCTGCCAAAGCTGTCGATGACTCAAGTCATGTCAAGTCACACAAATAAGAAATAGCAGACAGGGTGAGGCGCTCACTGAGCTCTGTGCCAACTTGGCTGTACGCTGAGCCCTATATCTACAGTGATTCCAGAGCAGAAGAAAGCTTTCTTTCACCAACTAGTGCAGCTACAGGCCTGTGTAAGCTGGGTTTGAGTCTTAGTGACTAAGGAGTCTTCAGTTAGCTGCCCTGGCATATACAATGTCACCATTTCCCGTCATGTGTACAGTCATTTCTTTCTTCCTTCCTGTATGTATTTAAAATAGTTCGTATACAGGGGATTGTCATAAAGTTGAGGAAGCATATGCTCAATAATGTGGCATCTATTTATGACTGATGACCATTCTACAGTTGGCACAGTATGATGTTTGAAGCACAATGGTTATTTGAGATCCGATATGCTTCTCTATAATCTTGTATATCAAAAGCACAATGCTGAGCTGATAAAATGTGAGGGACTTCTCTTTGTTGGGTATGAAGTCTGACTTTGTAACACAACTACATTTGTCTTTAAAGACAACATAAAAGGGCAATTACTAACGAGCCCCCCAAAAAATTCTGTATATTGCTAAAATCCAAAATCCTACAAAATGCAACAGAGAGAAATCCCTCACACGTGCAAGCATGCAGCTTATGTGTTTGAACCCATAGGCCATGAAAGCTCAAACAGATCAAGTAATGCTCATACTGTATGTATGTGGTATCTCAACACATGTGATTGGATTTAAAATGTGCTGGTTTGAACTATTTTGTGACAATAATCTTAAGGTGATCATGCTTATAGTTTGGCTGTATGTGGGCATTACTTGAGATGGTAACAGCATGCAGGGCATGATGGTTGCATGCTTGAGAAAGAGAGAGCCATGCGGACTTACGCTTTCTATGTCCTTCAAACATCTCATAGGCTGTGTAAAACATCTGTGACTGAGATGCCTCTGTGGATGATGGACAGGCAGATACTGTCATATGAGTCTCCAGATGGTTCTTTGAAAGTAGCGCACTGGTGACCTCGAATATTTCAGTGTGACTTCCGAGCTCCAGAATGGGTGCGCAATAACATTTAAAGCGATGGTCCACCCAAAAATTTAAATTCTGCCACCATTTACTCACCCTATTATCATTTCAAACTTGCATGACTTTCTTTCTTCTGCAGAACACAAAAGAAGATATTTTGAAGAATGTTTATAATTAAACAATGACGAAACCCACTGACTTGCATTGGTTTTGTGTCCATACAATACAAAAGTGAATGGGTATCATTGTTGTTCGGTTACCAACATTCTTTAAAATATCTTCTTTTGTGTTCTGCAGAAGAAAAACGTCAAAGAGGTTTGAAGTGACAAAAGGGTGAATAAATGATGACAGAATTATCCCTTTAATGTGTATTACTGTGCTTCTGCCAAAATATGCTGCACTTGCTTTCATGGGTGGGACGAAATTATTTACAGACTAAGACTCTATATCATGCTTCAACAAGCTCATATATATATATATATATATATATATATATATAGTATTACTACAGAGATCATTTCAGTTTTAACAGGCAGCATTAAAATGTCTCTCAAAACGCCTGAGGATGATGTCATTCATATTAAATACACCAGTACATGTCAAATTTAAGACACATTTCAAAACCATGAAAGTACTTAATTAATTTTCAAATGTATTAAGTTATTTATTAAGCTATAAACCGAACTTATGATTGAAATATACAGCTTAAGACCATATAAAGCTGTAGAGCATACCACCATTGTAAAGTCTGACCATTATTCACGAGGACATAGACTTGCAGTTCTTGTCATGTAAGATTATCGTCAATGATGGATAAGCTGATACTTTGCTGCCAAGCAACAGCTTCCCACATTGAGAATAAAAAACACATCAATGCACACTTCAAAAACATAAAATAAGTCTTTATAAAATTAAAAGGTGTGGAAGAACAGCACACGCAGATAAATCCAGACATGCAGGTTAGTATGAGAACACGCATGTAAAAGCTTTACTTTGGCATAAACATTCATATTGCATTTTCTTTGAATACAGCTTGTGATTGTAACCGCTCTTATAATTTTACTTTTCAATTGCAGTTATAATTCCATAGAGAAATAATGATTTACCTATTTCATTTTAATATGTTCATCACTTGAGGAATAATTTGTACATACAGTTCACAGTTTAGGTAAATAAAACACAATGAAATCATGACGGATGTAAAAAAAAATCTTTCTTAAGATACAGCACCATATCAAACATTTACAAAATTAAATATTGCTTTAATTCATGAAATAACTGAATACACCTACATACTTGATTAAAAGAAAACAAGCACCATATCGAACAACTAGAGTCAAATCTAGTTTTGATGAGAACAAAAACATTTCAAAAACACAATAATATAAAACAAATGTTTGAAATCTTGTAGATGATATACATGTAGCCTTAATGTGAAACTAAACATTTATTTTGTACTTCTATAATGTAAACCAAAGGTTCTTTTACAGCGATTGTAAGGATTGTCAATCCAGTCTAAATAAATATGCAGGTATTGTTTATAACTTAATTCCATATCACAGTCAACATCAAGTAGTCTATGAAATGTTTCAAATACTAACAATATGTATTTCTAACATGCCTACCCACACTGGAAAAATGGATAAACTTATAACTTTATTTTTGAAAATCTACTACTAAATATACTGTAACTGAGGCGTTTTGAGCCTTTTCAAAATTTGTTAAGCACTGGTTGTTACTGAAATGCTGAAACATGTCATATATTTTATACAACATCTCACACTGCCTACAGTATCATACTGTAATATACATTTGCGCAAAAATCAAACTGCTGCTCTATTGATAGCACCACTTTAGATATCCATTATAAAACAAAGATGGAAATCATATGTTGGGGTCAGGAAAAAGATCCAGTCTGCAGTCCTTTTGGCTGACGAATCCTGGTATTTATGATACCCCTCTGCCTCACCCACCGCTATCCCCGTAAGGACAGGAATGATAGTCTTCAAGCCCCGAAACCAAGACACAAATAACACCACTGGAGACTGACAGTAAAGCCACAGAACCGCCACCATAAAAACACCCAGCTAACTTTACTTACTGCTACCAAAGACAGTATTGCTGAGACTATGGTTAGTGAAATGATCAGATGATATTCACGAAACAAGAGCAGAATATATGTCTGCATAAATCATCATAAATGAAACTTACACAAACTTACACAGAAATGTATTCTGCTTGTGTTTCATGAAAAACACTGAATATAGTATGTGCTACTGCATTTTGCAATGTTCTGAATGGAAAACAAACTTCTGAGGAAAACGCTCATACATATCAAACGTTTAAATATACCTGCCCTTGGATTCTGTTTTGTAAACCACAGTTCCAGTTTTTGATATGCAAGTTACATAACAAAATGAACATAACGGGCATTTCTGACAAGTCTTTATCCCATCAGCACTGAAAAACGAATTTTCTTGAATGCAAAAATGATTCAAAGTTGTATTAATGCTCTAGGTTTCAGCCAATAGCAACACCCCTTGAGCGTGGAAAAATCTTCATCTATTCATTCATTTTTCATGAGTAATAAGAAAATTTCAGGTGCTAGATTATAAAAAACAAAATGTCAAAGTTTGACTTTTTTTATTGACGATTCACAAGCTGTATCATTCGGTGTAAAGACTTTACACTGGTAATGCGAGAAGCTGTTAAGGTTTGTGTGAGTAAGAGAAAGCTTAGCAAGAAATCAAAAAGCACAAATTTGTGATTAAAGCAAAATAATAAACACAAGAGTTAGCCATGCTAATGTCTGTAAAAAGAATTTTGCACAAACACAAACACAATGCACAAAAAACAAAACAGGGATGAAAGCAAAGGTCGTGCAGTATGCGACAGGTTGAAAAACTAAAGGCTGACAGTGGGGCTGAGAGGTATGTGGAGCCAATCACAAACCTGGGATATAAAGGAGGGCGGAGCCCTCGTCCATGCCTAACATATTGGAGCCTGTACAGACATAGATGCCTGCGTCCTCAGGCTGCACTTTCTGAATGGTCAGGATTCCATTGAAATCCATGGCACGGTTAGGCAGCTTTCCGTTGCCTCTGCGGGTCCAAACCAGGGTGTACGCTGGCAGCTATGAGAGATGAACACGTCTGTGAATATTAGCACTCATAGCCATTTACACTTGAAGGTTAATACTGATCCGTGTCACCAAACAGAGATCAGTGAGTATAAGATCATGTTTGCGCTGGATGGCAGTGTTCATACCTTGCTCTTGGCTGTGCAAATGAAGCTCACTGTGGCTCCCACATTCACGCTCTGTGTTTTGGGTTCTTCGATGAAGACCTCGATTGGTTTGGAAGGTAAAGCTGTGGGGAAACGTGAGGAAACGATTCATGAAGATCAAGAAAGGCAACATGAATAGAGGTTTTAAATCAGATCTTACTTGTAACAACAATCTCAGCTTTGCTTCTGTTGGTGCTGCGTTGGTCTTGGCAGGTGCAGATGTAAACGCCAGCATCACTGGGGTGCACGCTGGGGAAATGCAGTTCCTCTCCTGTGGGATGAGATGGAAAAGTTTCCCATCATTAAAAACACAGATCATCAGTTGTGCATTACAAATCCCCCATGGCTACAACATGTTGCAACATGCAAACCCGCACAGTCATAACACGTCACTTTGGTTCTCAAGAGGTTCGACGTGTTGTTTGAGAGGCTGGGAAGTACCTTGTCTGCGTCTCTCGGCTGTGCTGGAGATGGGAAGGCCGTCCGCACGGGACCAGTAGAAATAGTGTGGTGGATTTCCAGACACCTGACATCTGAGCATCACTGGGTTTCCCTTGGCCACCTGCACCCTTTCAGGGAAAATCTTCACCACCAGAGACGCAGCCTCTGATGACACACAAACACACTGAATTACATTCAATCCAGTGGAAATGGTGTCCACAGATTTGCCAGATTAGAATATAAACAGCTATATGGCACAAAACTTAAATCTTGATTTCATGAGTACTTGAAAAAAAAATGTCTGTGGTAGTAGATGGATAGTTACCACTGCGGCATGGGATTCTTGCTTGTGGATTTCCAACATAACCAAGTGCACAGCTTGAAAAGAGAAAAAGAGACACATAAACAATTGTGGCGACAATAAAGTCTAAACAAATCAAATTGATGAGTGCCAGGAAGTGTAAGCGTACCGTTCACAGTATTGGCCAGTGTAACCAGGCTGACAGGCAGTACACTGATAACCTCCATTACCCAGACTCTCACAGGTACGAGAGAACCTGTACATTAACATCACTTTATTAAGACGCATCAATATACAGTCTGTACAGTATACAAATTAATAAGTCTATGTAAAGGCCCCATAAAACATTGTTTCAATACTAACTGATTGTCAGGGTCTGTGCCAGGGCAGGCACAGGGCTGGCAGTCCTCTGGGGTTCCGGCAGTTGGGTCTCCAAAGAAGCCATCACCACACTGTTCACAGAGCTCACCTTTGGTGTTATGTTGACAGTTCTATTAAAAAAAAAGAACAAAAAACATTAAGTGGTGCATCATACAAATAAAGACCCCAAACAGACTGCATGATGGGAGATCTTCATACCGTGCAGATACCAGTTTCCGGGTGACAGGAGTCAGAGTGGCCGTTACATTCGCATGGCTCGCAGTGGCCCAGGTACAAGCCCCCACCTGTACGAGTGTATCCGGCTGCACAGTCCTAAAACACGCAAGACAAAGCAACATATCTTTGAGTAATATGCATTCATAACACAGTCTCATAAAAGCAAGCATCTGACCTCACCTGGCACGACAGACCGCGGTAACCCGGAAGACACTGGCACTGCTCCACCTCCAAAGCCCGCGCCAGGCCTGTGTAATTCGGCACGGCAATATCCATGCGAATCCCCGAGATACTGGATGAGCGCATCTCTGTGTGATAAGACGCCTGGATCAAGATGTCATCTAAGTCGGCTAGCACCATCATCAGGTGTTCTCTGGTAGCAGGCATGCCATCAGGACGCTGCCAGTGTTCCTATCGATCAGAAAACATATATTTCACATTTATGTTGTGCTAAATGTCTTGCATTGTACAAAAAAAAAAGAAAATTATAAACTCTAACCTCTCGGAAAACAATCTCAAAAGTTTTGGACTCTCGGGCACCCAGACCTCTTCTCCACGGCTGCCGTGCCACCAGCGTGATGTCATTACCCTGTAGACAAAAAGAATTATAAAAGTGCTTCACATCTTTCTTTTATGGTGAGAAACCTTAGCTCAGGTTTAATGTTATGCTTACAATAATCTGAACATCTGCATCCTCTATCGGAGAACCTCGGGGTCCTGGTACATAAGAGATGGTATACTTCAGCTTTCCACCATATGCACCAACCTAAAAAGAAAAATAAAGTGTTTAAACAGTATACAACAGTGTTTATTGACAAGGACGACAAGGAGTCAAGCAAAAGCATAAACATTATATACATTATATGTTAGATATCATTTTTTGATGCCAAAAAAGTATTTAAATGCTTAAGCCACACTTAAAGGGAAAGTTCACCCAAAAGTGAAAATTCTTCATCATTTATTCATCTTCATGTCATTTCAAGCTTGTTCGACTCTTATGCAGAACACAAAAAAAGATATTTGGAAGAATTGGCCTCCATTGTATGGACACAAAACCTGAGACATTTCTCAAAGTATCTCCTTTTGTGTTCCACAGAACAAAGAGTCATATACAGGTTATGAACGACATGAGGGTTAATAAATGATGACAGATTTTTTCCTTTTGGGAGAACTCTCCCTTTAAAAACAAGTTTTGGAACCAACAAGCAAAGAAACAAATAGTTTCTATTGTAAAGAAAACATATAAAAACATCATAATTAAACATAATGAACAGCTCAGATGTCAACCCCTACCCATAATTCCACAGCACCACTTCCCCCTGTCAAGAATTTACTGTAATTAATGCTCTTGGCACTATGTGATTATAGACAAACACATCATGTTGGTTTCAACGAATAAGCCATGTTTTGGCCTGCCCATTTATCTAAATTTTAGCACGAGCAATGACTCATGACTCAAGCTGAACAGACAGCCTCAGGACCGGCGATGGGCGGGCCTGAACCCATCCATGTGTTTACCTTATCCCCTTTGAACTGTTCCGGGAGCTGCCAGAAGAGCGCGTCATCTTGAAGCAAGCTGAAACCATTGTAGACCAAAACATACTGGAGCACAGAATGAATGAAAGGAAAGACAGAAAAGTAGGAGATAAGCACAGAAGAGCGTAAAGCAGAGACAAAGAGAAACAAATCCTTTCTTATTCTTAAGTAATCTATACTACATCTACAGTGAAAAATGGTGACAGTCCGTTGGCTTTGCATACTTTTCCAGTCTCTCACTGATAAGCAGACATTGTAAATCCACAGTCTTTACTCACATAGTCGAACATTAAACCATACGATAAATGTTTAACGTGACCTAGTCTGCGACTTCAGCTTGGTTTTCTCAGAACTGGTTTTCACATTCCCATGATTCAAGTGGCCTGCAGTCACTACCTTGTTAGAAGGGTCAGGTCGTGGACCTCTAAGTACACCAACAGTGTTTTTCCCACTTTCCACCTGTCAAAAAGACCAACATCCACACCGAAATCAAACAACCAAGCTTAACATGAATACAAGAAAGCTTGTGTAAATTAGGGCTGTCAGTCAATTAGTGTAAACCTAACATGAAGAATGGAGCACCTGTGAGAGCATACAGTACCTCAGATGAGTCAGGTTGATAGGATTGGTCTGGGTCAGCTGACTTGGACCCAGAGTCTGTTAAAGAGGAAGTTAAACCAGAATGGAAGGAAGCGGCATGCACGCTTGACCCAGACAGAGCGCTCTGGGCCCCAAATGAGGAATCGGGTGTTGGAGAGGATTTAGAGGAAAGGAAAGGAGACCGGCCGTTGGAGACATTTGAGATGATGGCCCAGATTTCATCATCAAGTTTGCGTACTTCATCAGCGGGGTGCTGGTGAAAATGAGACAATGGATGGAAAGGAAGTAGAATGACTCAGAGACAGAGAAAGAAAGAGGCCTGGCAAGACACAGGAGGAAAGAATGGGACATGCAGCAAGTTAATGATTGAATGATTGGGCAGTCGTGGTCCAGTGGTTAGAGAGTTGGACTCATGACCAGAAGGTTGCTGGTTCGATTCTCAGGGCTGGCGGGTAACGGCTGAGGTGCCCTTGAGCAAGGCACCTAACCCTCACTTGCTTACTATACAAAATGTACAAATGTATAGTACAATGTAATGTAAGTCGCTTTGGATAAAAGCGTCTGCCAAATGCATAAATGTAAATGTGAATGCATGCTGGGAAGAGCTTGGGAAGTGTGTGCAAGAGTCAGGATATAGCGTATGCTCTCACCACAAGGTGTTCACTCTGATCAAATGGTATTTTACATGCTGTGTTAAACAGGAAACATATGAAGTTTAAATGCATGGAGACATTTATTTGCTGAACGTGTCAAGGATATTTCTGTTTATCCGCTGGCAAGGTTTTGGATGCCGATAAAGTGATGCTGGTGATGCTTTTTTTGTTGAACATGGCTATGACCAGCACTACCACCACTAACTACCATAAACAAAAAATCATGCTAGTTTAAGCTGCCCAATGTCTCCAGCAGTTAGGTTATTAAAATGTGAGAATGAAAGAAATGTTGTGCTCTGAAATATTGTTTCTATTTATTAGTTATGTAAAATAGAAGGGTATCACATTGTTAGGGTGACTTAGGGACTTACTTTAAGTTGTTGGTGAGAACTAACATTAAAAGTAAAACTACAGTAATACCTTAACAGCTCTTTTGGATCTAGGGGCATCTTTACTCATATGGCTTATTAACTGCCAAATGGTGGAGTCCTTTATTTTCTGCTCCTCTATCCATGAAGAGTCACTCTAGTTTTGTGAATAAAGCAAAGTCTCTGTAATCTTGATATAAAACAAACTGTAAACAACAAAACTACATAGAGGTGAATTGGCTGTCTCTGTTTTACCTGTTTGACTTATATAGCAGAAAACTACAAGACTATAATATAAAAACTAAACACAATGGACTAAACACTATTTTATACTTCTGGTCAAAAATCTTTGTGAGAATTACATAAATGAAAAGTTACTATGATAAAGCCATGCTTTTAGTGAGCTGGAGGCTACAACAACATAAGGAATTCCCATTATGCATTTCGAATTTCAAACGTGCACCAAAAAAAATCCCGAGCACCTCATCACAAACTACACAAAAACTAAAATCATAAACATGAAACACAATTTATCTTAAACATTCTAAAAAGACACATAATACAATCCATCATCGTGCCATTTCCTGAAAAAATGACAGGCCAAAAGGAATGCATGGGGGACACACTCCTCCATAAACATAAGCACTCGGAATCGTAGAAATGCATTCTCGTGCATTACCTTCTGTGCCCGTCTAATCCGAGCGGAGCGAGCTTTCTAAAAGAGCAATTGAGTAGATTCAGAAACACCTACTGTAAACACATCCTGAATCACATTCATAATATAAAAAACACAAAGAAACTTGAGCAAAACTAAACCTACAAGGTACTAAAATGATATTACAGTACCTTAAATTTACTTCAAACTTATTAGAGCCTTAAATTAACCTCTAAACTTTGAAGAAGTTGTACGGACTACTTTAAGTGCATTCTGAGAGAAAAGTCCCAGCAGGGTTTATTTGCAGAAAGAACAAAGTAGAAAAAGTATTCAGAGCAGAAGGGAAGATACTTCATGATAGCATGTAGACAAACAGACAGTAAAGTATATAACCGATTAAACTCTACCTTATCTCCCTGATAGTTCTTGGGTAACTGCCAGTAGTGAGGCTCATATCCAAGGTAGTTAAAGTTTGTGTAGGACAGCTGTGTTCCCTCTGTGGACAGCTCGACAGAGAAGCCACTGTCAATGCGATTGGTGCGCTGACGGTTCACAAGAGCGAAGCCTTGATAGTTTCCTGGTGCGAACGCGGTGGATAGCTAGAGAGAAAAAGAATATCAGCATACGCCTACGCAGAAAAACGATTAGAAAAGTTATCAAATCTGAGCAGGACTGAAACCGACCACATCTCTATAGTGATTGGAGCTGGAGCACTGCTGCGTGACACCCATACAGAAGCAGGACAGACAGCCATCTTTGTTGGAAGGACTGAGGTGGAACGTCCCTTGTTTGCAGATGGAACAGGTTGACCCTTCAACATTCATCTGAGTATAAACAAACACATACCATTTAGCTTTAATAAACACATCCAACCTTGTAAAGAGAATTAAACTTTGCCTTCAAAACTTTTCTGCTTACCTTGCAGCGACAGACTCCAGTTGAACTACATCCCTCACTACCGCTCTGGTCACAGCGGTAGCAATCTACAAACATTCATTTTGATAAACATTAAAGGTATAAAATATTGGTAAAATGGTTATGGTAATCTGTGGTATATATTTGTCATTTTACAAATAGATCTTAGTTAATGGTGTCAATCTTACCACCATTATTGTTGCTCAGAGTACATCTTTGTCCAAGTTGAGGATTGCCAATATACCCGGCAGCACATCTACAGAAAAACAGACGCCTTAGAAAAACGGTTTCAAAATGCTGAGCTGTAAATATAATAGATACTAGGACTCTATAGAGACATGACGGGGCCTGCCATAAACATTACAGCACGTCTGTGAGCAATCGCTCCTTGAGAATATGAGTAATGCATCTACTGCATATACAAGTGTCTTACCATTCTTTAGACAAGCAAATATTACTTATTGCACAAAAATAATTGTGTGTCTGTAAACCAAGATCTATCAAAAAACATCTGTACCAAAAGCTCTTAATTATATGTATATAAATATAAAGTATAATATTGGCAGGGTACAGACAATATTGTTTAGCATTGTCTTATTAAACACAGAAAACTGATGTACATCACATCACTTATGGCTGAAATACACTACACGACTTTTAAATAAAAAACATCATACACTTTTTGAACGTTTGCATAGAAAACAATACGTAATAAAATTGGCAGACTGGCAGAGACTTTCTACAACACCTCCAGACTAAAAATCGAAGCAAAAGTCTCGTAGTGTATTTCAGCCATTAATAACACAACGCAACACAAGAAAGTGATCCTTTAAAAATATAAACTAGGTCAAAAGACAAGGAACCGGGAAAGTGAAGGTCTAAGATAAAAAAAAGGCAAATAGAATGTTTCCTCAAAAAGCCCGATATCAAAATGCCTACAAGTTAGTGAAACCACCTTATTTCCAAGCTTGTGGAAGCTGAGGAACTTGTTAAAAGTCTTACCTGATAACTGGAGACTCCAAGGTATAGTAGTCCAAACTAAATCTTAAGAATGGCTATGATAGAATATCAACACAACAGTAACCTCATTGTTTTTGAATACTTTATCCGGCCAAAAAAAGAATATAAAAATCCAACAAGTCAACAAGAGCAGATAAATGAAGACACAAAGTTGACATTTTAGCACCATCGTTTGTAAACCATTTTGATATCTTTTACACAATGTTACATTTATCAAATATATACAATTATACACAAGAGGGTTTAGGATGAATAAACATGTTGTGTGTAACTTTCAATGTACTCCCTTTCCTGAACAATGGCAGAAAAATTGTGTTTCTCATAATTATTAATATTATGCAAATCTTATTAATACTGGCATTAGAAGATAAAAAAGAAACATGGGAATAGATAGATTCAATGAATTTGCTGTTTACAAAACTACCTAAAGATAGCAAAAAAACATGTAATACGATTTCTGCACATCACGTATCGCATTTAACAAACAAGGCACAAAAAAGCCTCTTTTGCACCCAACAACAACAGTTAATATGTTTTGCACCATTCTCCTGTGGTTTCAGAGGAACAAAACAGGTCCAATGTAATGTAAACTGGTACTATAATCCATCAAATATCAAGTTATCCAAACGATTTTGACGGGAATGGCAAACCATCCAAGAACAGCGATGTTTAATAAAGTTAAGCCGCTCCTGTGGGGGTTTAGAAAGCAAAAACAGGTCTAATGTAATGTAATGTAAACTGCTACTACAATCCATATATCTAATAGTCAGGAAGGATTTTGACAGGAATGACCAGCCTTCCAAGAACAATATGAAGGTTTCCATCTGGTTTTATTTTGGGTCTTTTTTGTCCTTTCTTGTGTTGCATGAAGATGTCTAAAATGTTAAAGAATCTAGAGGTCTTCTTCTGAGCTGATTTTCGTGGAAAGGTTATTTTTCCTTTAGGTTTAGGGGTCTGTACACTAGATATGTTAGCAGGTTTACTAGAAGCAGTCGTGTAGTCTTTCTCTGGTTGGTTGGATTCTCTAGCGGTTCCTCCATCTTCATGAGAAGGAAGGTCTGACTGGTTGGTTCTAGAGGGTCTAGTCTTGCACTGTCTTCTCTTTGTTTGAACACTGAGAAAGGGCATCCTGGTTCCTACTATATTAGTGTTTTGTTTGAAAGGCATTATTACTGGTTCTTTATGTTTGTAAGATTTCTTTAAAGAAACATGAATGTCTTTTTGTGGTTTAGGAGATTCCACCAATTCCTTCATTTGAGGAATCTTTGTATGAGCTGGAGGAGGTATCTGAAATGTAGTTGCAGATTTCTTATTTGCTTGCAACCTTGTGAGTGAACGGGACGATTCTGTAGACGTACCACTATTGTGATGTTTTTCAGATGTTACCTTTTGGTTGTTATTTTGTAACACATGAGAAACTCTAGCTGATGCCTTTTTTCTTTTCTGTTTACTGTGATGCATTTCATTGGAACTGTTGGAGGTTGTAAGATTTCCGTTCAAGAAGTCAGAGGTGATTGAATGGTTGGTTTTCGCAACCGTTGGTCTCTTAAGAGATTTGTTATGCTGTTTATTATCTGTCTTTGGAGTGACAACAATGTCTTTACGTCTTGATTTAATCTCTTGGATGCTTTTCGTGGAGGACTTTGCTTGCTTGCTTGAATTTCCTAAGCTTTGGGAATCTTCATTCAATGTGGAGATGGTAGGAGGAGCATATAAAGTTTTAGGGCTTATCATCTTCCTCTGAGGTCTGCCGCTAGATGTGCGTTTTTCTTGAGTGGTAGTCAAAGCTGGAATCAGGGTGGTTGCAATCCCAGGAGCTTCTCCACGATGCTGCGATGGCCGTGAAATACGATGTACGCGCTTTAATTTGTCAATCTCCTGAGCCAACATAGTAAAGCCGTCAATTACTATCTCAAGTTTATGCTCCAGTTTGCTTAGTCTTGTTTCAATGTTTGTGTATTTTGTGGCCAGCTCACTGACTTTGTCTGTCCTGTCAACTGGAGACAAAACTCTGGCTATCGTCTTCAGCTGAGAAATGAAGGTCCTGTGCTGTTGATTCATGTTCTCAAGGCTCTCCTTCATGTCCAGCGTGTTGCTCTCAAGCATACTCAAGCGCTGGTTAAATCGATTCAGGTGCGTCCTTAAGAGAAGCTGAAAGCTCCGCTGTTGAGCCTCGGGGCCCCTATGAAGGTTGATGCCATGTGTGGTGGTCGACAACGATCTTGTAGTTCTTGAATGTGTAGTCACTATTAAGCCGCTATCATATTTATTGATGTCATGGAGTTCCTCAACATCCGGCTCAGCAACATTGAGCACTCGCTCTTTTTTAGGGTTAGGGTAGAAAGCATCATCACAAACAGGAAGGAGGAAGGCATTTGGATCTTCGAGGTAGAAGTCTCCGCATCCCGTGAAACTGAGAGCCATTGTGAAACATGATTCGTTGGTACTTTTTTATTAAACAAAATACTTTACTAGTTGTTGTTTACCAAGACACCCAACAGCCTTTGTGCGCTGAGCAAATCTATGTCATTCACCAATTTGTTTATGCCTAGTATGGTAGACATAAACAATCCTAGACACCCATAAATGTTTAAACAGCAAAGAAAAAAGAAAGTTGCTTAAATGAAGCAATGAAAGCAAAAGTTGTCAATATGCAATTTTTTAACAACATCTCTTTCAGCCTCACTGATACATTTCAGAGCTTTGACTCTCAAAGTAAAGATCACTAAAGGTAAAACCTTTATTATACATATCACGCAGCTTTTTGAAGTACCACATATGATGTTACAAGCACCACAGCTTCCACTAAAACCAGACTCCATAAAACACGATCTAGACAAACAAAGACGAACTGGTATGGGCGGCACTGATTGAAGACTTGCGTCTCCCATACCGCCTGGCAAAGACCATTCAATCACAAATGGTTGAAGAAATAATGCAATGCAACAGACACATGCTTTCTGGCAGCAGAAAAGCAGATGCCGAGCACCTACGTCACCGGTTTGGCAAGCCCCGCATCTCTCTACCCTCTTTGATAGACCACAGCAGAAGATACACACATACCTTTCACAGCGTCTGCCAGTATAACCAGTGGGACAATCACATGTGGGCTGCCCATCTGTGTCCACGAAACAAGTTCTTCTGCGGAATGACAGTGTACATTTGTTTTATTTACCTTGTTCAAAATGCATATTATGTTTTTGTGCGTGGAACACAAATGGCATGACGTTAAAGCAATAGTTCATCCATCATTTACTCACCCTCATGTCATTTCAAACCTGTATGAGTTTCTTTTTTCTGCAGAACACAAAAGAAGACATTTTGAAAAATGTTGGTCACCAAAAAAGATTGGTCCCCATTGACTTCCATTGTATGGACCCAAAACCACTGAGATATTTCTCAAAATATCTTCTTTTGTGTGTTTTTTAACAACATGACGATGAATAAATGATTTGAACAGAATTTTTATTTTTGGGTGAACTATCCCCTTAAGGGCTGACAGCCGCAGTCACCATTTACTTCTATTGTACATTTCTCCCACACAACAACAATGAATGGTAACTCAGACTGTCAGTCCGAAATATTCTGCATAACTGTATTTTGAAAAAGTAATTGTTATAGACAGCAAAGACAAACTCACTGGCTGTTGGCCTGTCCCAAACAAGGACAGGGTCTACATGCCTGTGGATCACCACTGTTAGGTCTTCCATAAAACCCAGGAAGGCAATTTTCACAATGCCGCCCAGCAGTGTTATGTAGGCAATTCTAAAACACAAACGACAAAAAACACTCCAGATGTCCAAAACAAATCCTCCAGGAACAGGGTTGCATACAAACACTGCTATACATCCCAAAAAGTAAGAAGATAAAGCAACTGTAATGGAAAGGAGTTACTCACAAGACATTCTCCAGTCTCTGAGTCACAGCCGCTGGCATGTCCATTACAGTCACACTTCTCACAGGTGCCAAGATAAAGCCCAGGTGTTCGGGTGTAGCCGACCTCACAGTCCTGCAAACAATGGGTGAGTCAGAGGTGACTTGGTTCATAGGTGTGTATACTGGAGCTGTGCAACCTTTAACTTTAAAATGATTCAAAGTAAAGACGGGGAATTCAGGAGCAAAAAATGTAGCCAAGAACTAACATTTAGAGATAAATAAAACAAAGGGCTGTTTTGAAATACGACGGGTAATAGTTCAGAACTTCAGCCAATAGCTTTCTCTCATATACTACAGTAGAGCAAAGTACAGGGCTGTAATATATTTTACCTGGCAGGAAGGTCCTGCGTAGCCCTGAGGACAGGCGCACTCCTCCACTTCCAGCGCTCTCTCACTTCCTGTTGAGTGAGGTACTGCAATGTCCATCTGAATATTGGAGATGCTAAACAAAAGAAATTCAGACAATCAACAATCAATACAGTTACGAAATAAATATGAGGATAGTGTAATGTCACTCAGAAGAACATTATAAAGGATGTAATAAGCGAAAGTTAAAAGAATGTGAAGAGGAATCATGAGTACCTGCTCTCAGCCATGTTGTCTCCATAAGTGGCTCTGATCATGAACACATTGATATCAGCCAGAGCCATCAGCAGGTGCTCTCGAGTACAGGGCTGACCATCAGACCGTCTCCACGCAGACTGTGAGAATAAAGTCAATGAGTCGAGAAGAATACGCATATACAAAGATTTACATTAAGGCATTTAGCAGATACTTTTATTCAGAATGACATACAAAAATGAAAAACAATGAAGCATTTTATATTATACACAAATAAAGAGATAAAAGATCATATTGTTCTTCATTTTATATTAATATATAGATTATAGCCTACTTAGAATTACTAAGTTAGAAAACATGATACAAATATATAGCTGCGGAAAAAATAAGAGACCATCCGTTTTCTGAATTTATTATTTATAGGAATGTGTTTAGGTAAAATAATATTTTAAAAACTACTGACAATATTTCTTCCAAATGTCAAATGTGTTTCTATTTGCATGTATTTGCAGAAAATGAGATCTGGAGAAACAGGTCAAAATAACAAAAAAAACCTCAAAAACTGCAAAGACAACGAGTTCACGTTCACTTTTAAGCAATACAACAGTAATATTTGTGCATGAACTTGGGAAAAGTTTAAAAAAAAAAAAGTTTTTTTAGGGCTGTCAAAAGATTAATCGCGATTAATCGCATTCAGAATAAAAGCTTGTGTTTACAGAATATATGTCTGTGTAATGTGCATATTCATTTTGTATTTATGAACACAAACACATACATGTAGGCCTATATATATTTAGGAAGTATTAAGATAAATCAGATATATCCATCTGTAAATCTCTGTCTATAGCAATAGACATCTGTATATTATGTGCATAGTATATATCCATCTGTTAATTTCTGTTTATAGTAATAGCCATCTGTATATCATGATCATAGTATATATCCATCTGTAAATTTCTGTTTATAGTAAGAGACATCTGTAAATCATGGTCATAGTACATTTCCATCTGTAAATTACTTCTGTATATTTATTTATGTAACTTATGCAACCAATGTATATCCTGCACTTGCTGCTATTGCACTTCTGGTTAGACCCAAACTGCATTTCGTTGCCTTGTACTTGTACATGTGTAATGACAATAAAGTTGAATCTAATCTAATCTATCTAATTTATATTTACCAATAATTGAAATTATATTTAGATGTTTAATAATTTTTATATGTTATATTTTTCTTAAATATATACATGTATGGGTTTGTTTTTATAAATACAAAATTAATATGCACAGTAAACAAACTTTTATTCTGGATGCGATTAATCGCGATTAATCGTTTGACAGCCCAAATACATTTTTATGTGATAACCTCGATTTTTATCATAGTTTTCATGTGTCATTGCTGATGGATGACTTTGTCACTCCTGAGGTTTGATTTTGACACTGGACTGGAATGGCCACAATCCAACTAGAAATGCTGAATAAATTAACATTTGAAATGGTCTCTTTCCGTGGCTGTATATATGTACACAAGGCAAAATACCTCTCTGAAAGACACAGTGATGGTGGCAGGGACTCTAGGAAGAGGTTTGATCTGAGAGTAATACTCCAGGAAGATGCCGTTGCCTTGAAGAACCACATCTGGTTGTCCTTCCATGACCAGTGAGCGTGGTTGCAGCTCATACCGCAGCTGGTACTGCATCTCTCCTCCATATGCTGTCAACTTAACACCGAAAAACAGGTTTTCAAAAAAATGAGTCCTCACATATGGCTAACAGAGAAGATCACAGATCTCACTTATCAGTGTACATGATGTTTTTACCTTGTCCCCTCTGAAGTTCTCAGGCAGGACCCAGTAGTAGATGTCATTGGGGATACTGGAGAAGGATCTGTAGACAATCTCTGTGCTGGCTCTCTGAATGATGCCCTCAGAGATGGTCCTGGTGTTGGCAGCATTGGAAAGAGTGAAGAGCTGTCCATTGACCCCACCTCGCACCTTCACAATAAACCAACAGAGATAAAACACACAAGTATAAACAAACAGCAAAACATTCAGATTGTATACAAACAAAAGCAGTTTTTACAATTTTGATGCAGTGCAATGGCACGTGCCACATCACAATGACATCACACACTCTCAGGGTTCACGAAATTCACCTTTAGAGGATGTGGGACAGCATTACCTGATCTCTGCTCCAGGTTGAACTGGCACACTGTTTGGTCACTCCCATACAGAAACACTGCAAGCATCCCTCGGGATTGTCAGCTGACAGATGATAGGCACCGATCTTGCACTCGTCACACAGAGAGCCGACCACGTTAGCCTGCAGAACAGAAAATCAAACAGTGTTTGAGCATCAATAATATCACTTAATGTCCTTCAGAAATGATGTGGAATGCTTCAGCAGAAAAAAAATGGTTGTAAAATTGAATACCTTGCAATAACATGGTCTGCTGATGGGATTGATGGTTCCTCTGTTATCGCACTTGGTAATCGCTAAACAGGGGTACAGAAACACCACAATGCTCACAGTCACACCTGGAATGCTTTGAACATCCTGCTCACAAACAGCTGGCATTTTAGGATACGGTGTTAACTAACTAAAGCTTTACTTGACCTTAAAATGGGCTAGAAATTCCAAGTATTAAAGGAACCTACAGCTAAACATATAAATCATGATAATAGCTCATAAATCATTTTGGATATAAAATGAAGAGAAAGGCTCACGAATAGAAGGGATGCATTTCCCATTGGGCTGAAGAGGGTTGCCAACATATTCTGGGGCACATCTATTAAAAGAAATTATATATGACGACATATTTTTTACACAATACATGCATTTGTGACCCTGGATCACAAAACCAGTCTTAGGTAGCATGAGAACATTTTTAGTCAAAATGACATTGTATGGGTCAAAATTGTAGATATTTCTTTTATGCAAAAAATAATTAGGATATTAAGTAAAGATCATGCTCCATGAAGATATTTAGTAAATATATAAAAACTTTATTTTTGTGCATGGATGCAGAAAAATCGCTAACAAAAATGGCCGAAAACACGTCTACAAACTTCACTCGGTGCTGCCACTCTTTGGGAATAAAACAATCATGTTTGGTATCGATGTAAAGCTTAGAATTTCAGCTTTCGGGTTCATCTATTCTCCACAACATTAGCATTAAGCTAATAGAGAGCATTAAAACAAACCTGTTTCTTCTTAGCAGCAGCCTGCTACAGCAACTTTAAAGGCCGTTTTCTATTTTCATTTTCAGATTCCAGAGATTTAAATACTTATATCTCGACCAAATATTGCCCTATCCTAACAAACCATATATCAATAGAAATATTATTTATTCAGGTTTCAGATAATGTAAAAATCTAAACTTCGAAAAATTGACCCTTAAAGCTGGTATTGTTGTACAGGGTCACATTTAGAAATGAACTGCATATATATTGAAGAGTTCGCTTCTCACTTCTCACAGCGTCGCCCAGTGTAACCAGTTCTGCACGCGTCACATGTTGCCTGGTTGTCATGGTCCAGAAAGCAAGTATCTGAAAACCTTAACACATCAAAAGACCAGTTTAATATTTTACTATTATTTATATTGGGGGAGTTGAGATGTTCACAAAGCATGTAAAAGGGTGAGGGTGACCCAACTAATTCCAGAGGCTAGTGTATGAATTACAGTGCACAATTACTTATTTAAATCAAAAAAAGAAATTTCTATGTAAAACACATCTAGTAGTAAACCATCATAGTGAGAACATTTAAACTAGAAATGCACCGATACTAACTTACTCCACTGACTATTTCGAGTGATATCTGCTGATACGGATGCCAATAGTTTGGTGGTTATATTAGCTCACATTACCTAAATCCAGATGATTAAATTAACATTTCTTAACTTTCTAAATGTTATTAATTCATATAATGACAATTAATATTGAACATCAAATTGGTGATGTTTCTTAAAGTCCTAGTGAAATTAAAAATGACAATTCCTATTTTGTCATGAAATATTGCAGCGTATAAGTCACACCCTGCCTGAGTCTCTTAGTCTCTTACTCTTACTGTTAGTCTCTTACCTGCGAGATGTCTCCGAGTATGGACAAGGACAGGGTTTGCAGTCATCATATCGTCCTCGACTTGGGTCACCAAAGTATCCAGACTTGCATTTGTTACACTGAGGCCCTTCTGTGTTGTGCTGACAGCTCTGTCGCATAACATTTCAAATTCAGATTGGCACAAAATCTTCCAGCTGAGGCACTGTGATCTATGAATCTATGAATCTATGAATCGATGTACAGTACGTACCAGACAGTGTCCACTAACAGGGTCACAAGCACTGGCGTGACCATTGCAGTTACAGCCGGCGCAGGTGCCCAGGTAGGGTCCAGGTACACGCTCGAAACTAGGGGAGCAGGACTCACAGGACAGTCCCGAATACCCAGCTGGACATCTGTGTGGGACAAACAACCGGGAGAATTTACACACATTAACATTATCACATCAAAACACTTTTAACCACAGCTCTTCAAATGAGTTTTTAAAGGAACTCAGACAGGCCCATAATCATCCTTGTTATTTAAAAAAGCAGTAACCTGCACTCTTCTACGTCTCTGGGATTCCCCTGCAGGCTGTACTCTTTGGTGGTGGTGTCCATGCTGATGTCACTCAACCCGACACTGGCCATGTGGTTGTCATAAATGGTGCGAATCTGGATGCTCTCCAGATTGGCCAGAAGCATCATGAGGTCATCACGAGTCACTGCCCGTCCTGAAGAGTGCAACCAGTTTTCCTGAGACACAGAGATGTGAAGCACTTCACATTACCCAAACAAATAAAACTTTGAAAGCAAAACTAACATTTCAGATTTATAGAACCCACTGAATAAAAGTTGGAAAATATGAACATTATACAAGTAAATATTGCTCAATTATTTAAATAATTTATATAAAATACATACGATTTAATTTTTATACATATTTAAAAACATATTGTATATAATACAATACAGGCCTATTTGCATTATTAAATATACATCTCAATTTTCCAATGTAAAAAATGTGTAAGATCATTTAAAATACATTTTTATACAGTTCAAAAATACATTTAATTTACGTTTCTGAGTATGTGCAATCCCTGGGATCGAACCCATTACCTTGGCGTTGCTAGCCCCATGCTCTAACCACTGAGCTACAGGAAAGCTTTATCTAGAATATATAATTCTCAAATGCTGCATACAGGATGTCTATTTTGACTCACCTCTGTAAACTTGATCTCTCTATGGTTGTTGATGTCTGCATAAGTAGGGTCTCCTCTGCGGTAAAACAATCTCTGCCCATTGCCAGTCAGCACAACATCAGGCTTCTCCTTCGGCTCAGATACTCCTCGCTGAAGCAAGTAATTCACCTTATATTTCAGATAACCTCCGTATGAGTCCACCTGCAAAACACAAACTCAATCTCAACACCAAGACAGCAAAGCATCTCACATATACATGTACTAGAACCTAATATAATTATCTAACGTTAAATAAAGACATAACATCATATTTATGTTGTGTCAAATTAGTCTTGAGGAGGGAAGAAGAACCTTGTTGGCCAAAAACTGGCGCGGCAGAGACCAATAAGAGTCTTGATCGAGAAAACGGCGAGACAGATCCACAAGCTGAAACTCCTCTGTTTCTGGATTGATCAACATCTGAGTGGATGAGAGTGGTGGAGGAGTGCCAGGACGACTGGGAAATGTCACATTGACTCCTGTGGAAAAACAAAGAAAAACAGTTACACATATATACAGTATATATGTCATAACACTGATGTACAGCAGACGTGTTAATAACGTTTACCTTTGAAGTCTTCCTCCTCACTGAAGCGCAGCGTGATCTGACTGCGGTAGCGTCCGGTGCTTTGACAGTTCTTTGTGATGCCAAAACAGAAGCAGGGCATGCAGTGATCACCCACACTAAAGTGTCCGGCACGGCAATTACCTGCTAACACGTACAGAGAGGATGACACAACTGGACGACAACAACATGAAAGACAGAGGACGATAAGACCAGCACCGTCAAGAATGAGACGCCCCCACCGATAATCATGTCACCGCATGCAATCTGTGTCATGCAAATGAAGGGATGACGTACTTTTTTTTTGGGAAAGAAGCATAAGTCAAGAGCAAGGACACAATAAAAATATGTAAGAAGCTTTGGACAACATGGAAAAGTGTTCAAGCTTTTTTACGATTTGAGTCTCTTTCCTGCAAATGATTGCTCTTCATTCCAATTTTTGCATTTACTTCATGGTGATAAAAGCTATAGACAGAATAATAAAAAAGCTCTACTGAAAATTTTTATGGTGCACCATATAGACTAAGACACTGCACACCTGGATTTGGTCTCTGAGAGAGACTGAGAACTCCATCAGGTATGGCAAACACCAGTCCTTTAGCATTGATGGCCTCACAGGTGTACGCCCCCTGGTCTCCTTCCTTCACATCACGGATGGTGAGCGTTCCACGGCCATTCTCACTGGTCATTGTTATTCTATAAATAATACACTAATGGTAAGATGTTTGCATACTCATACTTTCTTAATCTGTGCTGCCTAAAAGTTAACTATTAAAATTGATCCCTGCACTAATCTACCTGTTGTTGGATGGTAGGTGTCCCCAATTAAGTCGCCATGTGATGATGGGGGTGGGCACACCAATGGCAGAGCAAGTAAAGGTTACGGTGTCTCCCCGCGATGCAGTAATGGACTCTTCGGGTGGGATGGTCACCGTTGGAGGTGCTATGAGAGCAAATAATATAATCAACTTTTTTATCACCAGTTACTGTTCTAGCTGTTTAATATAGAGTTTCATCGGACGTACGCGCCTGGCCCCAAGTTAACTTCTGGTCTGTGTTTGTTGATCGGTCTGGCTAGTGGATAATAATATAACTATTTATATTTTATTAAATAAACAATTTGTTGAATGGGTCGTGTAACTTTGTCACATTTAAGTTTAGCCAAGAAACGGTTCTTCTACTGAAACAATACTGGCTAGACATACTTTTAACTTACTAGCTAATGTCATTTACTTGTTATTTATTTTTCTTGTTATCAGAAATAATCTGCAGGGACTCTATTCTTCGCGGATGTTTACCGGAAGTTAAGTTTGGGCAACAAAAGCATGCAAATACAATAACGTTTGTTTATGTTGTTGCTTTCAAACAGCTAAAACAGAAAAAAATAGACATTTTCAATTCGATTTGGAATGTCTTACCACAGCCGTATTCATCAGAGCGATCGGCACAGTCGGGTTCTTCATCACACTGGTAGCTGGCAGGAATGCAGGTGCGGTCAGAAAGACACGCAAACTGCTCTGGAGCACATGTGTCTCTTGGACCTTTAGTGGCTGAAGAAATGAATAAATAAAGTTTATACATCACGTCACAGGCAATTTTTAACAGTAGAAGAAAGTATGTCAATCTTACGGCAGTCAATCTCATCCGAATTGTCCTGACAGTCATTATCTCCATCACAACGCCAGAGTTTCAGAGCACAGCGGCCGTTCTGACACTTAAACTCATTGGGCTCACATGGAGAAGGAGTTCCTGTGGAATGTTGGGCATATTATCAACACAGAGTAGTACAGACATCCCACAGTTATTTTGAACACTATAATATGCTCAGTTATAATATTTTCTGCCTTTCTGAGATTTGTTACAGCATGCTGCCATTTGTCCTACCACATCTTAACTCATCACTGCCATCGGTGCAGTCCGGTTCGCCATCACACATGTAATCCAGTGAGATACACTGTCCGTTCTGGCAGGGGGCCTGATCCCCACGGCAGGGGCCCGGCCCAGGTGGTGGTCTGGTTCTTGGGGGTGTGGGTGGAGTAGGAGGTCTAGGACCAGCACCTTTCAAAACAAATATTATCAGCACTTATATACTATATACTATACTATCTTACCCAAACTGCAAAATGTGATTAGTTTAAAAAAAACACCAATGCAATGGCACACAATTCAACATGACACATGTCACCCACCACAGTTCACTTCATCACTCAAATCGCTGCAGTCGGGCCGGTTGTCACACACATATTCCAGGCGGACACACCCTCCATCCTGGCAGGTAAACTCACCAGGCAAACATTCTCTGGGCTTTACTAAATGGTAGAGATTGATTTATTAAACCCACTGTATTTAATGCAATGCCACAAGGCAGAAAATAACAAAACGTGTTCATAAAACATCAAATAATCAATGCCATGCCAAGTTGAAGATGCTAACTTTATGCTAAATGTTTTCCTGTCTCTTAAAGATTTTATTTAAAATATAAATGTATATGAATCTGTACATTCATAATAAGCATTCATAATGGTTTTCCAATGCAAGTATCAGATCACAGTATGCATTTTATAGCATTCTGGAAATCAGCATCACTTCAATCAATGACGGGCCATGCAAAAGCTTTTTCATTCTCATCAAACATCCTCACATGTGCAAACATGCATAAAAGTCTGACACTACAGTATATATGCTGAGAACTCCTTGCAATATTCCTGAATAAACAAGACGGAGCTGCATTCTAATGGCACTACAGTCTTCATGCAGCAGATCCAACTGAGGACAAACCTGGAACACTGACGGGCTCCGCGGGAGAGAGATTATCAGCTATGGACCAGACACATATATTATGTATATTTCATTCTTTTGAATGAATTTAGGACCATTTCCAAACAGAAACGCAAGTGCAGCATGGGGCTAAAAACACAACAATTCCGACCAAAAAAATCATTTTATTTATTTTTTTATGATTTTTGAGCTGTGAATGCCTGATGTAGTTACTATATTTTTAGCATTTTAGTTTTTAGGTTGAAAGAAGGAGTAATACTGTATGAAATGATATTAAATAATAAATAAAATCCACTGGATCAAATCAAACAAATAATTTCCTATTTAGATTTCATGACAATTTACAGTAAGGCTGCAATCCGTAACTTTTGCCTCTATATTGCCATCTGTTTGAAATAAAATTGCAAGTTATTTTATGTACTTATCTTTACATGGTTAAATGGTATCAAAAATAAACTGTGATTAACATACCTTCTCCAAGTCGCCTGAACTGAAATCCCACCACTGAGGTGTCATATGAGGCAATGGTGCCCTCCTTAACCACAGCGTACAGAACACCTCTGATTTGAATTTCATTAAAGTTGTTATCTGAGCCAACGTCCAGCTCCACAAACACATCTTTGCCAATTTTCCTGCAACATACAGAGAGGCAGTTATTCGTAACCAAGAGTAATTTGATCATAAGGTGGGAAAAAGAAATGATGTGAAAAAGTTTCACTATGACACATAACCAGGGAACAATCTGAATGTGTGTGGCAGGGTGGTCTAATGTGAAATTTAAAAGCTGGCTCATGAATATTAAGTGATGTAAAGTTTTCTCAGCAAAGTAAAAGTAGATTACTGTTTATGCATGTTAATGTCCTAATGATTATGGGGTATACTGACTATCCATTTAGAAATAAAAAAGTGTTTACTTAATGAGCACCACATTGACTGTCTGGACTCCTGGAATTGTGTTGTAGTCGGACTCAAGCTGTGGAGGAAATAAACACCAAAGAAATAAGTGTCTGTGCATTACACACCTCTGCATTTACACCTAAATTTGAACCAATCTAAATGTACCGTATCAACAACAGCAGATGAAATCTCCTGGAAAGCAGGAGAGTAGATGTCATCTAGCTCAGGTCCATACTGGAAGGAGTTTGTGAAGTTCACCAGTGCCCGATAGTAGACTAGAAAATAAGACAAGTAATTGCAGTATCCATGAATTATATGGGAATTAATTTTCTCACTTACAATATACACAGTATATCATACAGAGGTCAAATAATAAATCTGTCATCATTCATTGGAAATGTAATTCAAAATAAATACAGGAAAGGTTTAGCAAATATTCTGCTAACTGTGCTGTCTGTCTCACACCCTCAAGTCTAATAAGCAACCACCCGATAAAGCAATCATTTTACTGCCCTGCCGGCAGCTCGCCTTCGTGGGTTTACTCAATTTCAGTTTGTCAAACCGAGTCGGAAAAGGAAGTCAATATGTGTGCTCTTCTTTTGCAGTTAGTTGCCACTTATCATAGTTTGGCTTAAGATTCATTTAATATGAGGCTGCCAAATGGACTGCCTACTCCATACTTCACACCGCAAATACACACTTAAACATAAACACCCTGAACAAACTATTGACCTTTTACTCTCTTTTTAAGATTTATTCAAATTGACTAAACATCACTGAGATAAATTAACGTGTGATATTGTCAAAGTCCCGTCAAAGTCCCGTCAAATGTATCTGCTATGCATGCATGGTTTATTGGAAACAAGCACTTTGTGCAGACAGGATTTGAGAAAAAGAGTGGACCCAATACAGAGCTCAGCTCAACTCCTCTAATTACGCAATACATTGATACATGGTCGCCTGCTACTTTAATGGCACCTTTAAACCCTACGAAAGAGAGCTCTCATTACTGCAAAAAGTTAACTTTGGTCATTAACAGACGGGAAAAAGATGAAACAAGTATGAATGTCAAAAGGTTTTGTACACACTGTAACAGTCTGGCATGGTAACATTACAGAAAATACAGACAGAGGCAAAAAAACCATCAAAAGTTCCAGTCAAAGTGTTGCCATTGACCTGCGATTAATAGAATCACTTTTTTGAGTTCACTATATAGACAGCAGCAATCGACCGTTCTCTCTGCAGCTTTTACTAATAACATCTCAGAAAGTCACATTATCACTCCGCAATGGAGTAATGGCCAACTCAGTCTTTCCGCTTAGGAAATCCCCGTCAAACATCAACAAGGGCACTGAAACCAAGTTCGAACAAGGGAAGAGACAGACCAATAATAGAAGGAAAAAAATTGTATGTTAGATTCATAATAAACTCCTTTGGCTATTAAAGGGGCATAGCAAAACTGTGGCGGCTTTGTGAGCCCAACACACAGGGCTTGTGCGGGAGACAAAGAGCTGATTTAGCCAGTGCGTTCCCTCTCGGTCTTTCAAGCCCGACTCTTTCAACTCAACCTTCACTGCCCTCCTCCCCAGAAGCCTTCACGCTGAACCAAACACTTGAAGTAGTCTTCTGTGCCTTTGTGGAATGCATTTGGACAGAGATTCGCTGATTTCTTCACCAGTCTACTGCCAGACGGTAATGATTCAAATGTCAAATGTGTATTAAAGAGACGAAAGCTCTTTCCATTGTGTCAAGAAGCCAACTGGCAGGGCATTTTGTTGTTGTTTTTGCTACTGAACAGGATTTCACACTTGCAGCCGTGAGCATGGTAGCGTGTAACTGGTTTAGCTTGGTTCTGAGATCTTATGACTCAATGATTCCATAAATCTAAGTTTAGAAGTGAAAAGTACAGCATCACAACTAGTAAGGGATAGCTCACCCAAAAACATTATTTACTCGCCCTTATATCATTCTGAACCTGTATGACTTTCTTTATTCTTCAAAACAAAAAAGATATTTTGAAGAATGTTGGTAAGCAAACAACATTAGTCCCCATTGACTTCCAATGTAAGGACAGAAATCCACAGAGAGATTTTTGGGTGAACTATCCCTTTTAATAGCTTATACATAACTAAAAACTCAAAGAGAGCAAAATCAGATATAAACAATATAGCCATGTTTAAACGTATATCAGCTAGGATTAAAATGCATTCATAACAAATTTTAGTACAACATAAAGAGCTGCCACATGGGGCACTAAAGCACAAGAAAGGTGGGAATACAGACAAAGGAACAATTGGGGATTGAGGTTAAAGATTCAATGCATACAGGAAAATTATTGTTTTAAAAACAAGGAAAGGAAAAAGAGAAGAGTTGTGTTGTGTTGCACGTACGTCAAAGACAGTGTGAAAACAGAGGGAATGTATATCATTTTTATAATAATAAAAAAAAAATGAAAAGCACAGCTGGAGGAGTTGAGAGTTTAACTGATGCATGTTTTCTATTTTGAATGACAGATCCTGATTTGTAAGCATTAAAGAGACATTCCTCTGGCACCGACAGTGAACCATTGAGCCTGAGTCATTTGATCAACATCTGTCTTAGAAGACAAGAATCGCAGCAGAACTCCTGGCGGTGTTCAAAGTGACAGCACGGTCCTGTTAATCTCATGAAGTCACTGTACAGTTCGGTCATATTTAACCCTTCTTTCCTTTAAAGAGCCAACCCGTGGGAGGGGCACTTCCTTTTTCCTCCCACAAATTGGAAGAGAATGAAGAAAATTGGTCTTGATGCAAAAATATTTTGGTTAACAGTTCTTGTTCTCACTGAGGAATTAATTACATAGTGCTGCAATACATGATGCTGCAATGCAAGTCTCCATGACGTTGCTATAGATTCATTCTTCCATATGCTGAACATCAAACACTTCTGAAATGTATTACTTAAAAATAACACATTTTATTCATCCTCATGTCACTCAAAACCTGTATGTGACTATTACTTCTGTGGACCTCAAAAGAAGATGTTTTGAGAAATGTGGTTCTGTAAATACAATTGAAGTCAATGGGGTCCAATGTTGTTTGCTTATCAACATTCTTCAAAATATCTTCTTTTGTGTTCTTGAGATGAAAGAAAGTCATACAGGTTTGGAATGACATGATGATGAGTAAATCACGAAAGAATCTTCATTTTGGGTGAACGTCTCCATCTCAGTGGTTTAATATGTACCCAAAAACGATTGACAAGAAGTGGCCGCAGCAATATTTTCAATGCTAATACTATTAGATTAATGCCACATCATAAATATCACAAAGTATTATGTGAAGATCAGTGCAATGACCAAAATACATGACATTGACCCAAGAGTCACAAAAACATGCATGAATAAAGTGACTGTAGACACACAGATCCCATGAAAGCTGTTTGAAAGATAGTTTTTATAATTGCAATGATTATGTATTGCTGTTCACTCCAGCCCACACTAAGTGCTGTTAATGAGCCATCCACAGATTCAAAGCCGGCCCGCATCAGAATCAAAGTACCCAGTTGAAAGCAGTGACACTTTGGAAATGCTCCCTTTATGTATTGAACCGCTACTGACAATATCACACTACAAAGCCCTCACTGTGCTATCACAGATACAAAGCGGGCACTCTTTATTCCTTTAAAGATAAAATGAGAGCCAACACACTCGGTCTCGATCACTCTCTAACCTCTTTTGATCATTTGAACAATGGATATTATTATTATTTAGCTTAGCCACTGGAGGCAAAACAGAGTTGCTTTATAAATCCCGAAGGATGGATTGTTACTTTGAATACGGACACTTTAATGCCTTGAGCAGGAAACCCCTGAAGTAAAATAAAAATGCTAAGCTGTGATAGAAAACACAGTGATGTTTCCATCAGAAGTCAAATGAGATCATTGAAATTCCTCAAATCAATGCGTGCCAATCTTTAACTTTTAACTGAACCTTTAGAATGCAGATGTGGTACAATAATAGCCAACTATCTGTTATAATCTCTACGACTATCAAATTGTGTTCGCTTCTGAGTTCATATTGTAAAGACATTTGTGACTGTAAATGTGCCCAGTGAGAGAATAGAAGCACAGTTTCATATGGAGGTGGATAAAGATTTTCCAAGGCAATGCTCATGTAACTTCCATAACAAAGACTGTCAATATCTGAGGCTGGAACCTAAAATACATTTACTTAATACATTTTTTATTGTGTGTGTGTGTGTCCTTCAAATCATTTATACATTTCAATAAACATTTATTTCATTACTATTAACTGCATAGGTCTAAAAATCATTAAAGGAACAGTTCACCCAAAATGAAAATTCTGCCTTCATTTACTCATCCTTAAATTGCTCCTAATCTGTAAACATTTCTTTGTTCTGATGAACACAGAGAAAGATAGTTGGAAAAATGCTTATAACCAAACAGTTCTTGGCCACAACTGACAACTATAGTGGGAAAATTGCTTTGTAAATTTCTTTGTTTTGTTGCCCAAAAATGAAGAATGTAGAAAAGCAGACCATTCTGGGGTACTTTTCACTACCATTGCCATTTTTCCTACTATGGTAGTCAATGGTGGCCAAGAACTGTTTGGTTACAAGCATTCATCTTAATATCTTTCTCTGTGTTTAACCAAACAAAGAAATTTATACAACTAGAGAGTGAGAAATTCATGACAGAATTATCCTTTTTGGGTGAACAGTCCCTTTAAGGCAGAACAAAAAAAACTTGTAAACATTACCAGAAGCCTGTACGAATGAAATGAACTGGGTCGTATAAATGAAAGGGGTCAGGGTCACTTAAAAATCACTGTTCGTAACATTTTCTTCATGTCCTCGATTCCTTGCTCTCTCTTTCTTACAGAATATATACGGTCACCAAGAATGCTGGACAACAACAGCACGGACACAAAAATAACCGCAGCTGCCCCTCCATGTCTCCCAATCTGGCTGTATAACTATCACCTTCACAGCCCTGACACAACATCACTTGGTTACATCAACATAAAACAAGCTGGGTGGCCTCTTCTGTGCTCAAAGGTAACCTAACATTTCTTTTGTCACATGTGTCCCGTCACCATAAGAAGTCACGTCACCATGCTCTGCCATTTGAGCAAAATAAAATACAACAAATACAAAACACACCACAGCAGAGTAAAACAGAAGATGATGCATTTTAGAATTACTGTATGTCATCTTGGCTGAACATTTCGGATTAAATTCATGCGTAAATTACCTAACAAATTGGTGCTTTGGGCAAAAACGAATACCACGTGGAGGTGTTGAGATAAGAATTCTCATGGCCTCAATCCAAACTGATCTCTCAGCGATCCCCTCAAACTGAAAGTATGCGTGTAAGCTGTGGTATTGTCTCTGCAGTTTAAAGTGGCTGTGCGACCCTGTGCTCTGGGTCTCTGAGGGCCTGTAAATCTTCTGATGGTTTTTGAATCAAAGGAGTGTCTCCTACATCTTTATCAGCCTTCATCAGGCTAAAAATAAAAAAACAGGCCAGGACACAAAGCGGCTTAGATAAAAGAATCTTCTTATATTCTGAGGGGATTTGGGACTGATAAGGAAAGAATGTTGAATGTTATTACTCCAGGCTGCTTGTGAAGTGATCGGCCAAAATATTCCTACAGTGTGTTAAATAAAAGTTTTGTCATTTTGATAATTTAGCAAATGTTTTATTCTCTTATTGAAACTTGCAGTATAATTTATAAAGGTTCATAAAACATAAAAACAATCATAATACCCTTTCTTTTGACAGTACAGAAACATTTTCCCTCTTGTATTCATTTGCAGTAAAGACCTCTTTAAGGTAACACATCTATTACAAGTATGTATGGAACAAGGAAACGCATCACAAAAACAGGATGTGCAATCTAATGGGTGTTAGGACATAACTCTCATCATTGACAGGGAAGGAAAGGTGGTCACACAGACCTCTGGAAAAGACAAAGCACAGGTTGAACTGTCCACAAATATTTACTGCAGGAAACTAACGTTCTTTCCCAATTGCCATCAGGCATGGATCTATAAATGGCTTTAAAGCACAAACTTCCTCCCATAGATGGGGGGGATTACCACTGACTCATAACGTAAACCTCTCCAGACCCATAAATAATCAAAAGTCTTCCAAAAAAGTACAGACTGAGGGATACAGCTTAGCAACATTCTCAGATTGATATTTTGGGGATGTTGATCTGTCTGAGATGCAGCATTTTGAGATTTGGGGTGGCAGCTTTGGTTCACCCATGTTCGAGTCTGTGTTGTCTCTCATTACGTTTTGTCAGTCTCTGTTGTCTCATACGAAATAAAAATATATGGCAATATACTGGAAAATATAAGGCAATATATTAAATAATGCTTTTGGGTAGTAGAGAAATAAATTGTAACATATGTCTAAGTATGGTGTGAGAACAAACATTTAGAAAACAAACTGTTAAAATGTATTATATTATATTATTAATATTTACATGTATAATATAAAATATAATAAAAGAGATTTATCTTCATTGTTAGTTGTTTTTTTCTTCAATTTTATTGCTATGTCACACCATTGGACACACGTGGTGTATATTAAAAGCAAGTGCTTATATTCTTTACTATATGAAAAGTGTCATAAATATTCAATATTGTAATGTTCCTGCGATCATCCTACATTCTCGAACCTGTGGACCTGAATGATCATCCCAGATCATACAATCGTCACAAATAACCAAGAGCAAAGATGTACTGTGCTATAAAAGTGAATTGAATTGAATTTAATTATTATAACAACAATACATTCTATATATTTTAAAATATACCTTAAATTATTTAATATATTGACAGACAGTATATATACTTTGAAAATGTGTTTTGTTTGCATAAGGGGTACTAGTAAATGAAAAGATGAAATGTGTTTTTCTATACAATATGCTGTAACTTTAAAAATGATTTGTGCAGCCCTTAAATGCCTGACTTATGAGTCTGCCAAATCCACTGAGATCAGAAGTTGGCAAACTATTTGTATAAATGGAGGCATTCTGACTTCAAACTAACCTCATGTGGCATACTGAACCTCAAAGATCATCACTGGGTCATCTGGCGTCCCATGAGCTCCTTTTCCAGCTCAGTGATATAACTAAAGCTTAACTTTGGCCCAAACAACCTAATTATTTTAAGGTAGTTTAACTAGGCAATTATTTATTAAAACCAGGAAGTGGTCACATTAGGGGTTATCAGGGGTGCGTAATATAACTACACCACAAACAGTGGCAATATAGATTCACCAGGGTTACTCGTATTACCAAAGATACACACACCTTCCATGTGGTACAGCAATTGTTATCTAACAGTTGGAATTGTCATGTTCTGACACTTCATCTTACGAAAATAGTGAAGCTACAGAAGAAACGTCTCTTTTTAAATTCGGGCTCAACATATTTGTGTGGAGGTGTCCATGCAATGCTATTTTGAGAATCCAGCTCAGGTGTCAGACCGCAGAGCAAAACAATCATTCCACCATGATGTCATGCAATACAAAGACTGACTCCAAAAGGACAGGCTGAGAAGCAAAAGAATATTTCCAAAGATAGAAGTTCGCAACAAAGGGGAAAACTGCACCAGTTTTCAATGGCTCATAAAATGAGTTTCAATGCTAGAAAACGTTTAGAATGACATCAAAATAATGCATTGGATTTCTTTTTAGTAGTGTTCAAAAGTCTAAGGCTACATTAAAATGTGATTTTTAATGAAAGAAACATGGGATTTTATCATCATGATATTTTAGATCCAGAACTAATTCTAGGGCTCGAAGCAAATAAACAAATGTGTGACATGTTGACTCAGATTTTCTTACTTCGTTTGCTAGAAAAGGGCTGGGAAGTATAAAGATACATACTTTTTGCGATTAATAAAAATATATTTTTTTCTAAGTAACTGGGCGTGGCTAACTTCATGATAAATAGAGTAAGATGCTGCATGTGGGACCATGATAAATAGAAAACGATAAAAACACGGATTAAAAGGACCCACACAAATGAGTTTAGAATAGAAGGCTTACCGTTAAGAAAGTTAACACTATTTAAGTCTTTTAAGACTATTTAACAGTTCTGGCCTCCTCAGATCATGAAAGGCAGGAATTAAAAAACAGGAAGTGAGAAAATCAATGTGTCTGATTCACTGATTCACTGGTGTCAGGATGTGTCGGAGACAACATTCAGACAGATGCCACAACTCCATATAATGCACCAGCAGATGATTAAATGGTTCCCTGTTTTAAAGCAAAATGTTCAAAGCAGAATCTGCAGAACTACGGCATCTTGTCAATATCTACAGTCTTAGCTAATATCAAGTAATAATTCCTCTCAATAAAATAGATAAACAGAGATTGTTCTCTCACTTGTTATAGGTATGCCCGGGTCCAGTGTGCTTGGTTCTGGAGTGCTTCCATCCTCATATCCACTGTTTAAATCTGAACAAACAAGTTGTTTTTTGTTTGTTTATTGTCATCTCTTATCTCAATCTTAAGGAATCTTAAGGGAATGTAGTATTGCAGAGTTCGGACAGTCTCACCTCCCGAGCCTTCGTAGTACTCTTCGTCATCCACGTACCCTCCAGGCCGCTTGTCTCCATCCTCTAAATCCTCTGGAAAGGGCACTTCATCCCACACTTTGGAGCTTTGAACAACCTGCAATGAAAACACATGAAACCACAATTTATGGGATTGTAATCAGCATCTCCAAACACAAGGAAGGGCAAAAACAACAGAGAAACGCCTCTGGCTCCAATGGAGGACGGACAGATAAATATCATCTTTGTGCTGTGTTTGCACAGAAATGCATATCTGAAGCATTACAAAGTTCATGCAAAACAGCCCCTGGTATCAGAATCCGTGAACAATCCGTGAGTATGTGTTTGTATATGGGGTGCAGGTAGTTTTAGGAGTATACCATAGTAAATTTCTAGATCTTTCTTAAATCGGTATGACAAAACACCCTTTTCTCATGCCGTAGGTAACAGTCTAACCTATTGCTTAACATATGTCTGGTAGTCAGGAAATACTTTATCACGGCAAGAATATGTCACACCCCTGAGGGGTAATAAAATCACAGGCTTAACTTCAGTTTTTGTTAGAATACAGTTTAAACTGCAGGAGTTGCTAACCTCATGTATAAATGTTAGTCCTCATACTATAAACTGGTCGGGTAAAAATGAATACATCTGGATTCCAGACTTTTAAGCGCAGATGGTGAGGGACACAAACTTTCTTTTTGCTGATTTTATGACACTAGTCAAGCAAAGTATTTCCCAATAATTTATTTGTTTAATAATTTTACTATTAACACAACTTTTAGGATTTTAGGATCATTACCAAAATAATCCTGTAGCTCATTTGGAAGAGCATTGCATTGATGAGGGTCATAAATTCGATGAGAAAAAGTGTCTAGCAAAAATGTAAATAAAGTTTACAGCTTACTGTGAACAAACCATGTTGCCTCATTAGATTGGTATGCAAAAAAGCAACCTTTGTTTATTTATTTCTATAAAACTATACACCTTTTGTCAAACCATGACTCTCCTGAATCTCATGTACACATTTGTTTATGTGTTTGGCAAGACGCCACAGTTGGCATTTTCTATCTTCATAGTCCGCCAGTTCTCATTTCCCTACATCTCCATCATGGCCGCTGCCCCTATTTAACCGGCTCCCGCATATAAATAACTTGATCTCCCACCCAAATCCTTTCTCCCCTGACATAACACTCTAAAACAACAACTCTGGGACTATTTCTAAAGGAAAGCGCTGACTTGCAAAATTCTTTCAGTTGGAGCTGCTCAGCGAACCTTTGGTCTGACCGTCGGCTGCTTCCACCGTCCCTTGAGTCCTCACAGAACGAGACGTTCTGTCATTATTGTCATCCATAATCGTAGCACATTTTTACTGAGAAGACTCAGCGAAATGGCATGTGTCAGTTTTATTGTCACCAGATGACACAGAGCTGGATGAAAAAGGAAAAAGCTGAAAGTGACAAAAGTGAAATATCCACATCTGGATCTTTATATAATGCATATCTCAACATGCTCAAACTCTCAGGTCATTCTCCACCTTTTTAAAGAAATGATAGCAGAGACAAACAAAACGTGCACTGTCAAAAGAATCTACTGTTTACTTTTCCATCACACTCTTCACAAAGCCAACTCTTTGTTCTGCAGAAACTGCAAAGTGCAGACAAAGAGCAATACAACAGATCTCACAGTTCTTGCAAGGAAAACCTCAAGACCGCTCTGCGGTTTTGTTTACAAAATGAAAAATCTCTGTAACAGTGGCCATAGACATTTGATAAGCACGGAGAGCAGATAAAAGAGGAATGAGATGGTCTCTGGAAGTTTCCTCTGCTAATGAGTGACTCACACTCAGCCTCCGAAGGGCTATAATGATGTCTAGAAAGGACAGATGTGCACTGCTGAAGATGATCTGCTCCCACACACACCCCTCTGTGGCATTTCCAACCCCCCGTTCAGACCCACGTCCAATATCTGAGATCCTGCGAGTGCAGCGTGAGAAAAGGATTTTAGTGTTTTTGTGTCCTGCATATTGGAGCGCAGCTGTGAAACAGATATTACAGTAATGTCACGACTCCAAACCCATCAATTTGCAATCAATATTTTCAATGTTTCCCTTTTTAAAGTGCTGTTTGAGAGTTTTGAGAGCAGCAAAGGTTGTGGGTTCGAATCCCAAGGCAACACTGTGACAAAATGTATAGCCTGCACCATAGCTTGTGGTAAAAACGTGCATAAAAATGTGATATTACTTTTTCCTATGGATCACATTATTTATTATTATAGTATTTTTAAATTCACACCTCAGGATGAAAAATTATGTAATCAACAAGTTTGTTGCATTGAAATGTAATGATTTGTTTGTGTCAACCTCATTGTAAACCCACAACCTCAGTGTTAAATCAAGAATGTGATAAACAGGAAACAAGTCCTGAAACACACAGATTGAAAAATAGTATAAAATGTTTTAATATGGTAATAAATACCAGCGCATAAAAAACCTGGACTGGTTGCACTGTATTACGTAATTCTCCAGTTAATGTGGATGGTGGATTTTATAAACACTAAGATGGAATGTAAACTGTAGAGCGCTAAGTGGGTGATAGCTTGAGATATGCACTTTATACCCTGAAAGCACAGTCTGACACGAAACACTGAAAGGCAAACATCCTGACCGTCATACAAAAGAACCGACCTGTAAACCTGGTCAAAAGTGCATCCATTAGCCTTCCACCATCACATGATTCACTTTGTCCTGTGATATGGGGTGGCTTTGAAACTTGTCACCCTCTTGAGGAGAGCTGAAAGCTACAGGTGAATAAAAAGAGGGGTGCTCTATAGCAAGCTATATATACCCAATATTTGCCTATACAGGCAACAAAACAAGGCAGTTCAGAGGTTTTGAAACAGAGCAAGAGTGAATGGAGAGGAAGTTGCTCTGTTCACTTTTACCATATGTATTAAAGAAATCTAAACACAACAATCTGACAACCAAGGGATAAAGCAACATGAACACAATTGTGTGTGCGTGTACTGTAAGCAAAATAAAATAAAAATACAGGTGCTGGAAGAGAAGATTTTTTCAACCCCTCACATCGGGATGCTGAATCCTGATAAGCTGACATTTCTGACACTAAACTTCAGTTTGAGCCCCTTTAGGACAAATAACATGTTGAAAGATCCTTCAGTTTAACAAACCACTACAGACAAGATCATGACATATTGAACACCAGCCTCTCTCAACAGCACACGTACTTACTGAGCTCACTGGATGAGCACACATTCTTAAACAAGTTGTTACGGTCTTCCACATGGGTTGGAATAGGGTGGACAAAGGCCTACAGCATACTTCTGGCAACAAGAACTCTCCCCCAGGTCATTCATGCGTTCCCACATACAGTGGAACAATGTCATGCATTTGGGAATGAGTAAGGGCTCCCACAGGCATTCCGATGTGTACTGGCAAGATTGGACATACGTGCTTTCAAAATGTGTCCATCACAGCTGTTTCCCGAGCTGAAATACAAGCTGTGATCGGGATGTTATGCCACTGTTTAGACATTTTGTTTTCTCTGCTATTCCTCTTTTTCACTTCCTCCATGCCTGTGGAATGAACAGCCCTTTTTAAAAAGTGCTCTCCTGTTCCACTTCACTATTGAGCGGCTCCACCGGAGCAGTCAGCCAGCTCAACCTCTCGCCAATCTTCACACACAGCGGGTTTGTTTCCCTGTCAGAATGAGCATGCAATGCCATTTTTGTAAGCTCAAGTCTTAGCTACTGGCTGCTAACTGCGTTTTGGCATAATTTCAGCAATTCCCAACTTGTCCCCACCAATACCGCAAGTCTAGCTTCTAGCTTCAGAATCAAATGTTGACGACTAACTCCCTGCAAGTGGACACATGTGCTACAGGGTTAATCCTAACATTTACAGTAAGAAAGTAGCGAAGCATTGAAAAAGTACACTGTACAACAGTCACCATCTGTCGGTCTTACTCATACCACTGGAATCCTGTGGGTAAAGGTTTGTGGTCACAGATTTAAGTGAGGTTTCCTCATCACTTCTGTTAGCAGTGGCGGTCTGACTCAGTTAGTGATACTATTCCTCTAAGCCAAAACAGAGTTATGGGAAAAGTAATCCGAGAGGGAGTTTGTGTATGTTGTCAAGGTGCATTTATTTCATTTCCCATGCAAACCACCCTGGAAAGTGCTATGCAAGATGAACCCGATCAAACAACATTTTATTCGCTATTATGGAAAGTCTGAATGTATGCAGAGTTTGGGAGTTGCCTAGTCCTACGTTATGACACATAATTGTGCTCATTTTAAGAATATGACAAGTGCTGTATTTTAGGCACCAAACTGATGCGTTCTGGCATGGCGACACTCCTAGGGTGAGACGGCGTCAGGTGCTCCACATGACACAGTCGTGAAACGGGAGCCTGGATGTCGCACCACACTTCAAACTAGGCCTAAAACCAAAAGACAAGCAGCATCCAAAAATAATAATGGCAACATCAGAAAAGGTGCCTGGGCTTGAGAGCATGACTCATGACAACATAACGTTACATGACCAAAATGACTGGGAACAGTATATTAAATATGAATGATCTGACTTATCGTTATAATAAACAGAGACGGTCTGATTATGTCCACTAAACTCAGGCTTTAATCAAACTGACTGATACCATCTTAATAATAGTCTCCATGTGTGAGTGGGCCAAATGTGTATGTGCATTCCAGTGGAAGCAGCTTTCTCTTGTGAGGGCCAGATGGCACCTATAGGAGAACTCTCCCCTCAATTATCACCCCGGTAAGGGAGCGAAAGAATCTCTACTCTTCCAGACCACCTACTGTATGTATGAAACCCCATGGTTTCAATATTTCTTCAGACCCCACTGTCACCACACTCCAATTTACACATTCAAACCGATCCTGAGGAGTTACAGTCGCTTCACTGATTCAGTCTATGCAGTTTTGACATGTGAAGATAATGCACAACATGGACAATATGGCCAGGGGTTATAAAACATGGGTCATGTCAGAAAATTCTTATAGTATAAATATAGATCAACGCAATCTAATGAGAATTCGCAACTATTTTATAAGGTGGCTCATTTGTATGATCTCATTTGTACGTTTTGTTATGATTTGACTTTACTCCTGTGACGTTAGGTGTAGGGGGGGGGGGTTAGGGTGGCCATTTATCTCATTTATCATTTAATGCATTGATTTGAGCAAAATTAGCCTTAGCGCTTGTGATTTTAGATTTTTGAAAAATCTGATCATGAGTCATGTGCTAAAACAACAAAGACAGCATGTGCAAATAAAAAGCTAGCGTCGGACAAAACGTATTCTTAGTAAATGATTTTAGTCGGTAGGCAACGCACATTTATATACTGTAGCACAAACGTAATTCAAAGTTCTTTACATACATAGGAAGTCATAATGTTAATATTTTTTAAAACTTAAATATCCTAATTTAACTAAGGCCTAATCCTGGTTTAAGATCCGGTACCCTGTCCGGTAAATCACCCCTAAAGTAAAAAAGTTTTAGAGCAAGTTAGGGATCTAACTTTCATGGCCTCTTCTCCGTTGACTACAAATAAACAAAAAACATGGCAATTTAAGGGACTAAAAATACAGCAGTGTTTCCGGTAACAGGAGCTTTATGGTAACCTGCACTTTGGAGACCAGGGCCAGCTCTAGTTCCCCCAGACGACAGCTGAGCAGAAAGCCGCTGAGAGCGGTGGCAGCGTGCAGGGGAAAGGCTGTTTATTTATAACAGGATGGGCCTCTGAACTGCAGCTAGCTGTCATTTAAAAAAAGCCCTTTTCTTGACTGGGTGACACTGTTCGCTTTCCAAAGGAACCTTGACCTCGAGTGTGTGAACATACCTTGAGGAGTGACTAAAGAAGAGAGCTAGATGTAATCTGGTCACTGCCACTGGTTGAGTGAATACTGGGAACGATGATCAAACTAATGCAGTGCAGTATTTTACCATAAAAAACTACAAATCACCTTTAAATAAACTGCAAATTACACATTACCGTAAATAATCAAAAGCAAAACACATTACATTTATACTTCAGGTATGGACATTACAACCTGGATTGCAGCATAAGCAACTACAGTAATATGAAGGAAGCAGTGGCAGATATGTTGACGCTCATCTAGCTCTGGTTTCCCACAAATCCAGCAATGTTGAACTAAACTTCCTCTTTGCTTTCATCGCTGTTGGAGCTAATCTGACACCGCCTGTTGTCTTGGCTTTAGACCAGATGTGTCGGGTGAAAGCCAATTTAATAAAATCACTCTTTATTAAATGTTGCACGTACAAGGATGCAGATATGCAATGTAATCATTCTGTGCATTTACTTGAAAGGTTTCTGGAGCGAATAAGACATTTTTTTGTGAACAAAATTGGGAAAATGATGGGAAAAAATGTTTGCCAAAGAGAAAAATGACCAAACAGAAACACATTCTTCTAAAATTGCTTAGAATACCGTGCCAGTGCGGGAAGAGAGGTTTAAGGTTGGATAACAGCTTAAGGTTTGTTCTCAAGGTCATGAGTCCAAGTTCTATTCAAGACAGCTATGTCAAAATTAACTTGGATTTGTGAGGGTTTGAAATAATCAACTATGACAACAGTTCAGGCATGTCAAAAGAACAAATGAACTTTAGAGAATGTAATTTAGACACCTGACACAAGTATAAGCTCATTACAAGAGGGCCTACAGTGAGTTAATAAACAGTAAGAGACTACTTGCTGCTGTTTTTCTTCTGATCCAACACGTTTCCTCTGAATCTCTTAAAGGAGCAGGAGCAAGCCTGTTTCACTTTCTTCCTTCCGCAAAAAAGCTATTTTGAAGAAAGTTGGTAACCAAACAGCAGCGGCACCCATTCACTTCTATTGTATGGACACAAAACCAAATGCAAGTGAATGGGTGCCAGTAAACAACCTTCTTCAAAATAGCTTTTTTGTGTTCTTACGGAAGAAAGTCATACAGGTTTGAAAGAGAGGACAGTCATTTTTGGCTGAACTATCACTTTAAATGCTGTACAATCATAGATGCTCAGTTGTTTCTTTAGCTGAAATAAAATATCTTGAATGCACTTTAAGTCACTTTAGACAAAAGCATTGAATGTATGCATAAACGCAATGTAATGAAATGCAAAAATGAAATGTGTCACATGCTTCCTGCACTGTCACTACATTTTTTGTGTGTTCCATACAGGTGTAAAGCATGAGGGCAAGTTAATATTGAACAAGTTTTAAATTTTTGGTGGAGATACTTTTAAAGCACAAAAGCTCTTCTTTTAAAGAGTGTGTTGAGCTGATACCATCGCAGGGTGTGCGTTTAGAAACACACCGCCCTGAGATAAAGAAATGAGCTGCAATTACAACAAGCCTGATCAAATGTACCCTAAATGCGGTTTAATGTCTCTCATATGACTTGCGCTATGTTTAAAAGCATGTTCAAAAGAATCAAAGAGGAAGTTCATCATTTGATCAAAGGAGGTATTTTTCTGGGTCCCACAGCAAGCTGCTGCACACTTCAAAGACCTGCTTAGGCCTTAGGGTCCCCACTTGGAATATAAACCCTGGTGAGGTGGCTTGATCGAGTATGAATGATATGTGCTCCAGCAGGTAACACACAAGGAACAGAATACTACAGCTCCACTGACCCTGTTTGTACCTAGACCGAAGGATGTGCCAGTGGGTGGACAGAGATGAAATGTCTTTGGGTGACAAAAATACCAAAATATCACTCAAGCAAAACACCTGATGGTGAAATTTTATCTTTTATTTTTAGGTCCTGGCTGGAACAAAATCAAACAACCAACTAAACCAACTTATGCTATAAACACAACTTGTAAGTCATCTGTTACTACAAGAGCAAATTGTAAGTTTATCATGCTTCAAAATGGCAACTGATGCAAGAAGATGATTGGACAATAAAGAGTACATTACATGTACATTATTGCTGCATCTGATTCATAATATATTGGCCACAACGAGCCATAAAGGGCTGATTTAAGGTGTTAGGGTTGGTATTATTGTTTATGAAAAGTTTAATATTTATTTTATAATTTTTTAAACCTGACCTGACCTCACACGCATTTTGTCACCATGTGCCCTCTAACCAGTAAATTTCAGTGAAACTGTGAAAGTTTACTTTAGACCTGAAGATAACAATAGCCAGAGGGCAACATTCTTTCTGAGAGTAAATTCCAAAGAATAAATTCCGTGTTCTCATCCTTAGTGACAAGTATTCCTTTTCTCTTTGGTCACAATCTATACATTTTACTTGCAAACCAACCATTCTGCGGTCAGGTTTGGTTGCAATAAGAAGCTAACAAAAGAATCCAGGAGACCTTTCAAGCGAAGGCAAGACAATGTTACAGTTCAAGATTAAATACTGAAAGAGAGACAAAATAAATGTAAGATGTTTGAAAAAACGAGTCAATATAGTTAATGTGGTCATCAGATTTGATACTAGGGTGCACACATTGATGCACAAAAGAAATAACTGATTATTAAAAATGCAAGTAAATATCATATGAGTCAACGGTTACTGATTTTATTTTAAATAAAGTATTCTTATTATTAGAAAACACTTTTGACAAAAACCAAAACTTCAGCATCCAATAACAAATGAGTGCAAATTCTGCGTGTAAATTCTGCGCATTTTCATATATTTCCAAACTCGGACCGCTTATATGATACTCGCCCTTTATGATATAAAGCAATCGGTCGACATAAAAGACGCACATTGCATCTACCTACTCGCATAGTGATCTACTTACGTTATTTAAGAAGCATGTGCTTCTAGTTTTAATGTAAGAGTTGCAACACCACAAAAGTTGTTAGTTCTACGAGTGAACGTTTGCTGTTCAAGTGACTGTTCATGACTGCATCTGTAGTCAAAGCCTCTTTTGTGAGACCATGTGCACCTCGGACCCTCCGTTTCCTCATTTCCTGACTTTAGTCTACTGACATCTTTGCTGAATACTGTACATTTACAGTTCTGCCCTGCACTTGAGGTTATTTGTGGCCACGCGCCAGTAAACAAATAAGGCTAGCTTTACAGACATTTCTGTGGTGATGGTGTTGAGACCACCAGAGATTTTACGTCACTTACAAGCAGGTTAGTGTTTTAGCTGCTGAAAACACAGAACAGGATATTGTGTGTGAAGGATTTTTTACATGTCTTGCCTACCTAACCTGCTGGTTATAGTAATATCGATTATGAGCTGTTTGAATTACAGTACTGGAACATTTTGCTCTAAACTTCCCTTTATTTAGCATATGCCATACATATACTCCACATAGACTTCTAAAGGTATCAAAAAGACAAAACATACAATAAATCAACATGGTTCCTGCACATAAGATGAAATTAGTATGTACTCCGATTGGCTCGCTCCACCTACATTTTCTGCTTTAAACCCTCGGGTTTAGTCTCCCCTTGTCAACCACCAACAAAGGATCAAGAAGCAGGCAGATCAAGAAGCAGAATCTACAGGATTATCTTTACTGGGTCAGAAAGGAGAGAACTCTGAGGAATTCCTGAGGCCCCAGAAATGGTTCAACCAAATACGAGACGATACTAAAGATGCATTTATCGTTACTTCAACGCAACATATGGCAATGCTGTTTGAAACCATAATGAAGGTGAAACTTGAATTTAAATGTTTGCATAAGACCTATATGATATAACATCCTGGTTGGGTCAAACATGGACAAACCCAACTGCTGGGTTTAAATCAACCCATGCTGGATTGTTTCAGCCCATGGTTGAGTCAAGTATGGATATTTTAGGTTAATTTTAACTACCAATGGGTTTAAACAACCCAGTATTGACATTTCTGCCTGTAGCCCAAGGGTAGCCCAGATTGACAATATGATTCCAAATGTAAAAATCAGATAATCTTTGTGGCCTTATTGAAATCAGCAAGTTGACATGGCACTGATGTAACCTTACAGCCAATAAAAGACACTAAACTTAAAAGACTAAACTTCAAAAAAGCATTGAAAAGGTTTACAAGGCAAACCCGCCTATTGACCTTCTTGTGTCTTTGTGATGTCATATTCTTATGGTCCATTTAAAGTCTGCTTTCCCACAAAAGTGTCCAAATAGTTGTCTGTTATGAAGCGTCGCACCATGTGTTTCCCACTTCAGAATATTTTTAACAGCAGCTAACAGCTGTGTTATGAGTGCCGTGTAAAATTATGACTTGCAAAATAAACATACTTTAAGACTCCTTCTTTAAACCCTAGACTCATAAAAAGCATGCCACTTCAACAAATACACATATCTTCTTTGTTAGTTAAACACAGCAGACTATTTCTAAGCTGTATAAAGTTAAGACAATAGATTCTGTGTGTTGGAGGGAGTTTTGATTGTCAGTGAAAAGCTGGAAAAAGCTGTTGTGCTGTAGATAAACGGCTAGTGAGGCCCGGTCTCACTGTCCAAATAAAACTTTAATATTGTTCGGGATGTTTATACATTGTTTCAATGAATTTGTGTTTAACTTTACGCATAGTAGAACTTTATCTGATGGTCGATGCTGCTATTTTAAAGTATTATAACTATTTTTCATTTTACAAGATAATTCAAAACAAGCTGAGCTAGCAAGTAATCAAATGAGGGCTTAAAAGTATGTCCAAATTTAGACTTAAAAAGACATAAGCCTGGTCTGATTTTACTTGAGGTAAACTTAAATTATTTATTTATTTATTTTTAAATATAAGATATTTTTTAAAACTTAGGTAAGCAAAAAGTTCTGGGACTACCATTTAGATTTTTTCTACTATAGAAGTCAGTGACTACGTTTACATGCACCCTCATAATGCGAGATTATGAGATTTTGGCAATATTGCGATTACACTTTACCTCATGTAAAAGCAATACAAAGCTCATAATCGCAGTAACACATGTGGCGTCTGGGTTAAGTATCCCTTTAGTACACAGTACACACACCACATATGTTATTGAGGATACAAAGCCTCATGCTAATCTGAAGTGTGGCTACAGTACATTAGCTGCTCTCTTTTCTCCAGAATCCGTCTCACGCTTAATCTGTCATTGAACTCAAAACTGAAAATCTCGTTTTTTCATATTTTTGCTATTATTGTAATCACTAACATAAATAAAATGTTAGTTTTCTCATGAAAAAAACATGTATGTTTGGAAAATTATATTTTTGTCTACTAAACTAATTTTAGATATTTAAGCAAACACTATTCACTTTTTTTTTTAAAAGTGTCCCAAAACTTTTGACCGCTAGTGTATTGTGCATGCTAGTTTGGCAAGAGACCATTTGCTGCTAAAGGGGCCGTTTTATTTAAAGAATCAAAACAGACTGAATCATTTCATATAAATGGAAATCTGTTCATTTAATTGCCCAGCTCCATAAGGACCTTACTGATGTTCTTTTTTCCACTAATATAAAAGCAAAAATTTGGCAGTAATGACTGAATGCATGTTTGTTTGGTTTATGCCATTCCTTATTGGCTGACTGAGAAGTTTCAAAGATCCCTTGGAGAGTAAATTTGCTGACTGAGAAAAAGAGGCTTTTGTGGCATGTTTTACCGCTTGAAACATTGATTCAACAATAAACAATATCAGCGCTAACAGTCATGTTTAAGAGCTAACAGGAGTGACAGTACAGTGTATCCTTAGGATAACAGCTCTATTGTCCATGCCGGCTGACTGAGGAAGGAATTCCCCTAGACTGCACCACGCCTGTTTGATCTCATGCAATGAACAGCCCGATAAAACTTGCAGACTAAAATTAAACATAACTTCTGCCTTCCTTCCCAAGTCGTCCAACATAAACAATCACTTAATAATGAAGCTGGAAACAATAAAGTACAAAACCAGTCACTTGTGTTAAATAAACAGACAGCTGGGAAAAGACACACAAGGTTACCAGCAACACATTTATTGGATGTTGAGCTAGCAGGCGGAGCTGCATCTCTATAGGTAACAGGAAACTGCGATCCAGAAACTACTGATAAAACTAGCTACTGTTGAATCTACTGACCTCTGACCTCCACATTAAGGTATACACCAGACTTAAAGTTCTCTGAAATATATTATTTTAAAGTGTGCAAACACAGCAACAGCCATCTCCAACTCAACATCTGTGTGCCAGGAGTATTATCTCACAATAAAGGAAAGCGAGGGGCCATTCATTAAAAGCAGATGTCAAGCATTTCATTTTCCACAGACTAATGACAGACACACAAAATCAGAAGAAGCAACAGATTGCTGTGTCCAGCACAGAAACTCTCACCAGAGGTCTGGCTAATAAACATTTCCAGTACTACTGTAAGGGTCCCATACAACTGACAGTAATATTCAACAGTGCAAAAACGTTCCTGTAAAGTTCATATGACAGCATTTCCATTTTCCCTTCTTTCCCCCTCCTTCCATCCAAATAAAATGATACTTATAAAATCTCACATTCTGTCTTGTCATGTCAAAAAACCTCAATGGTAAGTAATTCAAATTGTGCCCATTCTTCTGTTCCTAGTCTCCACGCTGCAGGTTCTCCTCACAAAAGAACAAAGTACTGCTAAACTTGTGCCTGCAGGCAAGTCTTGTACCTGCGCCAAGGAATCTGACTCACCCAGTCTCGCATCTGTGCCAGATCTCAACAGTGGTGTGCCCCTGACACCACTCTTTGTCCCCATGTCAAGACCACAAAAGAGGTCCTGCAGTAATGCCAGGGCCTTGAGTTTAACAGCCCCCTTCCAGTGGTCTACAGCAGCAGGACTTCCAGTTTGTCATAAATCACCTCTGGAAGGGCTGTTTAATTATCAGCTTTAGAGGATAATTGCTTTTGCTGGCTCTAAGTTGTAGGTGATTATAAAGTCCAAGGTAATTAAGACGTTCTGGTTTGAGACTTTGTTGCTGCACGCATGCTCTGGGTAGCTGATATGGGAAAGCAATGTTTATTAAAGTGAAAGTGACCTATTTTTTGTCAGATATGGTGACCCATACCCGAAATGTGACCTCTGCATTTAACCCAACCAGTGAATAGTGAACACACACACTTTAAGTCGTGAACACACATACACCGGGGCAGTGGGCAGCTAACACTGCAGCGCCCGGGGAGCAAACGGGGGTAAGGTGCCTTGCTCAAGGACACGTCAGTTGTTACCTGCCGGTACTGAGAATCGAACCGGCAACCTTCTGGTTACGAGTCCGACTCTCTAACCATTAGGCCACAACTGCCCCACATTGTTATTGTTCCAGTTACAGTTATTGTTCCAACATTACATTTCTAGGCTACATTATTCGCATTTGCATTTTGAAACAAGATTCAAAATCAATTCACTTCATATTTAAATGATTTGGGATAATTCACCCAAAAATAAAATTCTGTCATTTATTCACCCTCATGCCATTCAATATCTGTGACTTTTCTCTGGGGAACACAGAAGATGATATTTTGAGAAATATCTCAAAAAAATAGTGGTTTGGCTGTCCTAGTGTCGTGTGGTTACCCACTTTTTTGTGTGTGTTCTCCATAAATGATAAAAGAAAGTTCATTTTTGAATAAACTATCCCTTTTAAAACAGAACTCATGTGCTCAAGGATGGGCAATGTTGTATAGTTTACAAACAAAGAGAACCATTGTTGGGATACTTTTTCGCCCCAGCATTTACATTTTCCAATGTAATTTATATTTTCCAATATAGTCAATATAACCGCAGATTTGCATTTAATACAAAAGTCTGCTTTAAACAGACTAACACAAGCTTGAAAGAGGAAACAAATGAATAATCTCTTCCGAATTAAGACTCTTCCTTTAATAATACTTTCAGAAAATCATGACTAAGATGGTCACTAAAATGGTTAAATTGTAGTTTAGGCCATGAAACCAACATGAGGTGAGGGTGGAGACAAAATTACAAGCCAAGTTTAGTTTGAACACCACAAAAATTCTTTTTCAAAGCAAGGACATCTCCGAGCATGCTACTATACACTAGTCATGCTCTTAAATCAACTCATGCCCATGAGACAAGTTTTTATCAATGTATAAGTGATGATTCAGTTTCCTGTAAGCCTGTTAGCTTTCGTCCAATACTATCTATAAAGCTTTAAACAATTTAACTGTATTTTAACATGCATAAGCAATGAATGACTAATAGCATGATGAGTGAAGACAATATGAAGGATTTTAATAGTAGTAAAGACCTAGAAGAATTAAAGGGATAGTCCATCCAAAAACAAAAAAAATCATAATTATTTCACTCTCTTGACATTTTAAACCTGTATGACTTTATTTCTTCTGCAGAACACAAAATAAGATATTGTAAAAAATAAACAGGTAACCAAAAACTGTTGGCCCCATTGACTTCTATAGTATAGACAAAAAACCAATGCAAGTCAATGAGGAGTATCTAAAGAAACATTTAATAGGTACAACAGAGGCCAAATCAATTCATTGTGGTGATAATAATCTGGCAAAGCACTTAACCACACACAGGATTCACATTCCTTCTTTATCAGACAATAGCTCAGGTTTCTTTCCTACTGTTCATGCCAGTATTCATCACATAAGTCAAAAACACAGTGAGGTCAGTCATACAAGTGCTTATGATGTTGTAAGTGATATAGGAAGGGACACATAAATAGCACAACTAAATATCAGTCTATGGTTATAGAATAAACCAGGTAACAAGCTTTTTGACTAAAGCTACTTATTACTTAAGAACATAAATTAAGAGATCAGCTACTTCCTTGACATGAGATAAAGGCCAGGAAAATCAACACCAGTAAGACCACAGTGGTTTTCAATAACAGGCTTCAAAATGAAATTGTTCTTTTTTCCACTGGAGGGTATTGGCATGAAAACAGGGCTTAAAACTGTCAGCGGTAAAATTCCTACATGGAAACCACTGCAGCCAAGCACTGAAATGTTTGGTCATGGAAATAAAAATAAGAGATCTGAAGTTTTAGATTGTGGGATGTGGTTTTGGCTCTATCAAGCGCAGGTGGCTCCCCAGTCATTTTATCATTTCGAGTTTCAACATGTTTGTTCTCATATTTTGGTAGCAGGCGTGCTCGATTTTGATCGGAGCGTGTGTCTGCAAATGCAGTCTCTTTAACCAGTTGCCTTCTTTGTAGGTCACATGACCATCTCTTAGTAAAACATTTTAGTAAGTATAGAATTCTTCATTTATCTACGTTTAATAGGAATATAAGAAAAAACAGAGCTACAGTTTTACAGAAATCCAATGGGGATTTCTACAATAGCTTATAATTTGTACTTTTGTGATTAAACTTTTTTTAGCATAGCAATATGAATGAAAACATTTTAAAGAGAAAACATTTTTTGTAGAATGTAGGAAAGCAAATATTTGTGGGGCACTTATGAATTTCTTTGTTCTGATGAACACAGAAAAAGATATTTGTAAGAATGCTTATAACCAAACAGTTCTTGACTACCATTGACTACCATAGTAGGACAAATTACAATGGTAGTCAAGAACTGTTTGGTTATAAGCATTCTTACAAATATCTTTTTCTGTGTTCATCAGAACAAAGAAATTCATACAGATTTAAAACAACTCAAGGATAAGTAAATGAAGACAGAATTTTCATTTTTGGGATGAACTGTCCCTTTGAAAAGCACACATGAACCCATTTATCCACCCGTTCTCAACCCGGCATATTTATTTGGCCCAGCAGGATGATGAATCAGCAATTTGAGCACAAATCAACACACCACTACTTAATTTTTTCCATAAAGATGTCCTCTTCTAGAACAGAGCAGATTTCCTCTGTTATCACAAACAGAGGGAAACTGGGACACTAACCCATTGACACTGGATTTCATCCAAACGTCTTTCGCCAACATCTGCCAACTTGACAACGTGTATACGCTACTCTACACAATTACGCATTATTGGCATGTATTTAGTCAGGTGAGCTCCAGGTGAGATCTTATCTTACTCTAACCACACCTTCACTCATAACCTAGTAGAATTACCTCACATCTTGACTCTCACATCTAAATGACAAAGAGAGAGGCTGCCTGCCAACGGAGAAGTGCCAAAACAGCCCAACTCCAGCAGAGGAGTCGTTGACATGCTAATGTACATCAGTCTCCTGGGTGGCTCAAATAGTTTCATCCGTGACCTCTCCGGTTGAACCCTACAGGCAGAGCAGCCAACCAAACCACAGCAAAACCGTGACAAACCCTGGCAACCGCATCAAAAGAAAGCATATTGCCAGCATTGGACTGACTCCCCATACTAGGTCAATTGCTCTTGTTAACAGACAATTACGCACCTTTACTCTTGTTTTGGTTAAACCCAAAGCAAGGCTTTATGTCTGGTGCTTGCCAAACATAATACGCCACAAAGACAAATCACCTTCTTTTTTGTCAATTGGAAAATGGGACAAAACAACATGACAGAAAAAAGGAAACACATCCCATCTTCTCATTTTTCTTTTTCTTTTAGTGTGACCTAAGGGCATCTAAATTCTGCAAGATCACGAGCGGTATAATAACAGCCTTACGTTCTATGGGGGTTGCAGGAGACTTGGAAAACGACTTGCTTACTGTGGCAGGCTGAGGCATGTCATAGATTATTGGAAGAAGAGTCTCCGCAGAGCTCCATTCACATGCTGTCTTCACAAGCCAACCTTTACACCATCTTACCATAAATATCCAGCAAGCGCTGACACAAGCCAACTCATGACAAAACGTATTGAGTGATATGGAAATGCTGATATCATTTGTAAGAATGATGAGCTGTAAATCCAGACAAACAGCGTGGGATTGGAAGGATATCTTTCCAAGTAATTATTATTAGTACTACAGACATACAGTAGGTGTACTGTCATCACCTTTAGAAAATGAAGAAATAAAACATAACTGAAGAGTGATGTTGCAAGGTCGTATTATTCTTTACAATTCTTGAATGAAATACGGATATTTTATGCGTGCTTTTTGGAGACCCACCAACTGCACCAACCCTAATCCAACATATACCCAAAGCTTGACTTGCTTGAAGTGGCTCAGGGTTTCGGGTTAAAGCTAAATTCAAAGGACAGAGGGTCTGCAAGAGGATTAAAGAACCCCTGCTTCCAGGCAATAAAGCTAGAAATTTAGGATGGTCCTATACAAAAGGTCAAAAGTTTCCGGAGACAGACATCTCTAAAGCCTTTCAAAGGTCTGAGACACTATTCTAACAATTGGAAACAAGGGAAAGTGCAACATAATTGGTCTTAAAGTGGGCATCCAGAAAAACCCGACTCAGGTTACGTTGCATCACTTTTGACTCATGTCAGCACTCATAAGGGTTACAATACCAGCTGAGGTGCAGCTGTGATTGGTGTCTAACCCCCCCACCAACCACCCATTCCATCAAAGCTTGCAAATGAAAGATGAAAATTCCCACAGTGATGTACCACGGGTCACCTGCAAATGATGCGGAAAGGTGGGAAGGATTGATGTGTGAACAAGATCCCAGAACTAGGAGAGGACAAGGGAGCTCAGAATCAAAACTTCAGAATTCGATCTTGAGGGCTGAGAAATCCTCGACCTCACACTTCACAACAGAACAAACAACAGCAGAGAGCTAAGGCTGTTCTCCATATGTGTAAATAATGTCTGTAAACAAACCACACAATCTACAACGAGAAAAGAGGACCAAGACTGAAAATAAACCTCGACCTAAAATCAACATAGCATACATATAAAAAATAAACGCCATTACAAAAGGTATCATATACCCAGTCCGCAAACCATATTAGGTTGAAAAGCAGCTTGCAAAACAAGATATAGAAAAGCACACGTTGACGCTGAGACCAATAATAATCTCCCGTCCTCAAAATCTCATTGAACACGGGCCCAGTTATCCAAGCCCTGTGCACTAGATTCCCCGGTGCTTACTTGGAAGACCACGTGGGTGTTAAAATGACCAGGATGTTTGGACTATATCTAGATATCACATGCGATACAGTAAATGTGAGCATACTACAGAGGCCAACACAGTGAAAGACAAAACAGAAATGTGTTCGTAAGTATAGTCTGTCGGTGCGGGATGCCTAATATATCTACAGGAATCTAGACCGGCTTCAAAATCAAATAGTACTCTGCAGCTAATGTCAGTCAGTGTTTACTTGCGATGCCATATTGGGAGAGACAACTTAAAATAAAAAAGCATGTCGTAATGTTGGATACCACAATGGGAAAAGTAATTAAAGTAATCTCTCAAAACAAAGATGGAAATAACATATTACCTTTAAAGGTAAAGGGTGACCTATACAATTTATAGTACCCATTGACTTGCATTGGTTTTGTGTTTGTACAATAGAAGTGAATGGGTACCACCGTTGTTCAGTTCTTCAAGTTTGACATGAGGGTAAATGATGACGGAATCTTCATTTTTGAGCGAACTATCCCTTTAACACACATAATTACACACATTACTGTAATGTACAGTAAACTAACATTTTGGGGTCTTTAAGTGCCTGTCTGGCTTTGTTAAGGTATTACATGCAAAATAAAACTATGTACTGCAGCTCTCAGTATTCAAAACTGTTCCTTCATTCATACATCTCACGTTGAGACAAATTGATAAAAGAGGGAAAAAAGACAAACCCATCCGCAAACCCACTCATGACCGAAATACAAACCAATCCTCAACGACCTCACAAGTAGCCACTTTAACCCAAAAATGACATGCGTCAATGGACGGCAAAAAATCTTCTCTCAATTACCAGGCCATTGATAATTAACAGCAGGGAGGGAGCACTTGATTGTGTCAGTAAACTAAAAGGTAATAAAGTGCTTTTATTGGGACTTTGTCAGTGCTGATTGATACTCAAGACCCTAAAATTCCAACAGGCCCCGCGGGATGCTAGTGGAAACAGGACGCTAGTCCTCGAATGAATCGAACGCCCTCTTTGTCATATCTTGGGCAGGATTGTAATGGAAAAAACACATGCCACTGCCTCCATTTAATTCAATTATAGTGCAATTGACACAGCGGTCCCTGAGACAAAGACCATCTCAAATTACGAGAGGCAATGAGTTAAGCCCCCGCCACCGAGGGGTAAGGTACTGTAAGAGCCGCTCTTTTCACTGGTGTTTGAACACAGCTAGACAAGAAAGGGATTATACGCGGTATGCAGAAGGAACGCATGGTTGGGCAAACGGATTTAAAGAATTTGAGGTTATACAAGACGAGACTTTCCATTATCATGTGACCCGGGGGATTCAACATCAACGGTGGTCAGAAGATAAACGTCAAAGGCATCTCTCGTTTCGGCAAACTAGTCACACTACTTCTAAAATAGGTATAAACAGGGGTGTGAAAATGACCAGAGCATATGAAGTTTCTGCCTAAAAAAACATTATCAAACCATTCAAATCATGCAAACTCTATAGAAAATGGTGCAGAACACTTTACTATCGACTTTGTGATTTTAAGAATGTGTCACACTTTTCCCACATATCAATCCATCTTCTCTACACCCCCATAAGCAATGCAGTTCAAATGACTATACCAGCAGAATGGAAGGGATACAGTAACACATATTGCATTCAATCACTAGCAAGAAATATGAGATGTAGGCATTTGTTTTTCACATCAAACTATCCTAAATCCAGATCAATTATTTCCTTTTATATTTAACCACTATTAAAACAACAGAATGCAATGCAACCTATGCGATTTTACATGCTACACATGCGACATTGTGAGGTATGAAAGAGTTTAAGTAGCATGCTGATTTTCTTGATAGTATGTATAGGCTTTAAACATAAGTTGAGAGATTCTATAGTATGTTTAAAAGCAAAACATACCATAAAAGGTGTCTATTCGTATGCTCTAAAAGAAACAATCAACCCTTAAAGTACACAACCAAATCAAGTATACAGACATTTAAGACACACTGAGACCAACTATGAATAGCTCGTTTCTATGGATAAAATTAGACCAAGACAAGAACACACATGCAACACTTGAGTCACGTAAAGAAATCCTTTACATTGTATAATTGCTCCTTTACATTGTATAATTGCTCCTTTACATTGTATAATTGCTCCTTTACATTGTATAATTGCTCCTTTACATGCACCCACCCAGAAAACCCGAGTTGAGTCGGTGTATGCAAACTTTTGATAAAGTAACTTTCAGCGTATCGTTTCATTGATACAGTTACCTGTATGAAACTTCCCCTCCGTTACAGTAAATGCATGCGGTGCGTTTTCTTAAAAAAATGGAACAAATCAGAAACTTACTTTAAATAGATGCGACGTCAGAGCCAAAGAGATGATAAAAACATAGAGTTTAAGAGCACTTATCCGAGTCCCCATTTTCTGCCAACCCAGCACGATTAAAGCACGCTGCTGGGAGAGGGAGAAAAGCAAAGTCCGTCACTTGAAAGCACTGAGCAGTTTATTTCGAAAAGTTTGGAGTCTTTCGTCTACAGCAAGGCCGCCGTCGTTTCTCCGTCTCACGTTTCGTGGGACCTCATTTAACAAAAATGAAAGAAATCCGCATAAAAATAAGAGGCAACTGATGGTTGTGTTGTAAATATCCGCTTGTTCTCTTGGTCCCACTTTCAGATGGGCAGCAGAAAGTTAAGCGTGCACTACCTTAGCGGATCACTTGGAGTGCGCTGATGTTGAACCGTAGCCAATGGTTGCGTACTCAAACCTAGTTGAACTGCCTACAAAGATAACATTGTGTGTAACATTACACTACTGACGCGGAATGTGCATATTATTTACAGGAATACGATGTCTAAAATGTGATCTAGGTGGGTGCTCGCTAGGTTTGAGACGCAGCCTAGAAGTGTCGGTAGTAAAACACGGACTGGACTTCCGGGAGCGTTACATAAAACTTTGATATTAAAATACACATAAATAAGACTTTTGTATTTGTATTTTACAGTTTATTTAAATGTGCTTTAAATAAATGTCACATTATGTCAAACAAAATACTTGTGCCAACTGTACGTGTGCAAACAAAACGTAAATCTCCGTATCCTCTAATCATTTGTCTTTGATGCATTCATTCCAATTGATAAAAGAATGAGATATTTCATAGGCTACAAAAATGTATTTTTAATTCCATATTGTGTAGTGGACAGTGTGTAAATGTACACATTTAAAAGGCATGACAACGAATGATGAAAAAATAACAGGTTAACAGGTTTGTGGCATTGCAGCATTTTTATTTCTTTCTTTCTTTTACTTGACGATAATAAAAATGTCAATGCTTTATATAATTGTTTATATTCTGATACTACTAATACTAAAATAGTATGTGTGCATGCATTGTGTAGTTCATAACCCAATTCACATTTCATTATAAAGCCTGTTCAGCTTTTCAGGACAGAATTTTCAATATATGCAATAAAATGCTGTTAAACATTACACACTTCACAGGAAACGTCTGGTTTGAGGGTTTATATCACATTGAGGCAACTGAACCGTCTAATGACGCACACATATTCACGAAGATGTCAGTTCAGCCGGTTATATTTTGGCTCGGCCCACTAAGAAATCTCTTTTAATAAAGTGAGCTTGCAATTACATCACATTTGCACAGTAAAGATGATCTGGTGCTGCTGTCAGATACTGCCGAAGGCCTACAGCAGCAACATCTATACACCTGCTAGAGAAATACTGTCAAAATGTAATATCAATCTGAAAAACCCTGAACAAACCCAAATCGGAATAAATCAATTTACCAAAGAAAGTAAAAAGTCATATTTAGACCATTGGGAAAAGTTAACTAGAATGTTATCGGGCCCTAAACAGAAAATACTGGCAGATTATCTCTACACTGTTCGTGATGTAAAACAGAGACGGATCCTGACCAAATACAGACTCAGTGATCACAGTCTGGCCATAGAGAAAGGCAGACACAAGCAAACATGACTTCCAAAGAAGAACGAGTCTGTGCCCACTGTGACACTGGTGAAGTTGAGACAGAGATACACTTCCTCCTTCATTGTGATCAATTTAAAGATGTGAATGTCAAATCTTGTGCTAGAGTTTCGTAGCTCTTGACAAACAGAGGAAATGCAGATGTTACTGGGGAGAAGAGACACACATTAGAGCTGCACACCCTCAGAAACAAACTACTGCACATTTTACTTTGATCCCATTCTCATGTTTCTTGTTTATTTACATATACTTTATTTTATATTTCATTCTATATTTTATCTTTTACTTAGCGTTTCAATTTCACTTTAATGTTTGTACTTATTGTATGTCTTTTGTTACATGTTCAATGCTTTGGCAATATTGTAAGAACATGCAATTAAGTACCTTAACATCGACATTTTCACTTTTCTTTTGGCAAGCTAGACTCTTCTGATGTGTAATTCCAATGTGCAAAAAACAGAGCTAATATAAGATCATGTCAACCAGTGTTGTCCAAACTTTCTTGAATGCTTATGCTTAAATAACATTATTAAAAACTTACGACAGGTGCATAAGGCATTTAGATGTGTTGTCACACAACATGTAATATAATGTGGCTTCCTGGCCTTGAAAGTAAAATCTGAAGCAAACATCACTGATTACTCCATAATTACAGCTGCCATTCAAAATAGTTTGGCTATTCAGAATTTCCCTCATCCAATATCACGGGACATCTGCACAGGATCTGTTTACATGCCCAGCCGCATCCAACACGGGGACAAAGTATGCAGCAGTCCAGCAGTGAGTTCCTACAGCAGCTGCTTTTAATTTGGATTTCATCTGTCCAGCTGGATCTCTTCTCACAACTCCAAAACAAGACTGAAATGATTATGGAGAAAGCCAATGAGATCATCAGTGTATGTGTGAATATTATGATCTGATACAAACTGGATGATGTCTGAATATCAGATTTGACATTAAAATGATGTTATTTAACCCAATCAAATTCCTTTTGTGCTTATGTGTAACTGTTTTAAGTTACTAAACATATTTTTGATGAGAACATAAATTCAAACCTGAACATATAGTATATTCTTTGTTTTATGTCATAACATAATATTAATGCTTGGAAAAATAGCTTGAGTAATACCAATTAATGTTGATAAACACATCTTGTCAAATGTGATGAAATGTTTATTTGCTTGTACTAGAAGTGTTGCAACATATCCGTTTATAAATCACTGTCTCCACCTGCTGGAGAGTTAGAGTAACTGTTCTAAAATCAGAATTACCTCTGAGAACATGCAGGCTGAAATTACAAGTATAATTTATATTCAGTTCGGGCTTTAGGTCACATGCATTGCATTTACAACCCTAAAAGTGTTAGAAAATACAGGTAACATAGATAACCAAAACCTATATGGAAGGTTAAAGATTAGATTCCTTATGGATATCCAACATTCGACTCATATCATTTATTAGTACATGTATAGTTTAAAAAGATTAAACAAACTGTGCTGTTTTCTCTTAACATGCTGATTTAAATCCCCCTCCTTAGTTTGCACTGGTTGAGGAAATTATGATGAAATATTTCATCATACATGAGTTCATGCTTTCACAAATGTGTTAATCGTTCATTCACTATTGCATGGATATGACAGTTGTGCGCATATTAAAACCCTTTTGTTTTCAGGTTAGGCAGCTTATCAGGAAAGTCAAGTTTCCAAAGTTGCCAAATTGAGAGCCAGGGATGAGTAAGTTGTGCTCAATGCAGTCGAGCAGGACTGACAGACTGTTTATAAGGGTTTGTGTTTTTGTATGTTGGTTTTGTATGATCATTCTGCACGGGAAAAGCATGACATTACTTAGACTTCAACCGTCATATGTTCTTGTTATTCCACACCACCTGCATGTTTACAGTAAAAACAAAAGGATAAGAAAGGATAGGATCTAAGCCCAAAAAAAAAACAGTAGGCTATGTACAGTATGCAATATTTCCAGCCGTTTTGACAGAAATTATATATGCAGCAGATGACGTTTCGTTTTATGTTAAAATACTCTTTTACTAATTATTACATTTATGAAACGAAACCTTTAAAATGATTTACATCGCATTACATGCAGTGTTATTTGCATAATCGTGCATATTCATAATTACGCCTATCCAATAAAACGTCACTATGCTAATTTCCAGGTGCGCAGCTTCGAGGTGAAAGAAGAGTCTTTAGTCACATTAACCTGTTGTGGATAGTGGCAGCACAAGAAGCCTCAGACAGGAGTCTTTATTCTATTTGTTGATTTATTTATTTGATAGAATTATACACTACACAAACGTATTAATTGAACTAATCCACTTAAAGGAATCCACGTCTATTTATAATGCTTACATTTGCTCCCTTCAAATGTTAGACGCGTTTACCAACACAGGCAGCTTCGAAATGGGATAAAAATGTCACCCGTGGATGCGTTTCGACAGAAGAAGTGACTGAATGCAAATGATCGGAGAAGATGGAGATCGATTCAGTGAGAGTCGAGTCGAGTCTGTGGATCGGAAATAAGCGCTATAGGGCTTCCCTTAGCGGATGGTACTTCAGCTGGACTGAGATCGACAAGAGGAACCGCGAGAAGAAAACAGGTAGGAACTTTTGGAAAGCGCGTGCTGCTTTCTACTGTATGTATTGACACTTAGCTAGTTTTAAGACACAGCCTAACTGTTTTGAATTTGTATTTAAATCAGATGGTTTGTTTGAGCTTGGCGGATAACCAAAAAGTACATTTTTACATTAGTATAAAACTAAAAGTCAAAGAGGTCAAACAGGGTTGAGATGATTGTAAAAAGTGTCACCCTATTGGTGTGCCATGGGTGTGTTATAATATTAATGTACATGACGCATGATATAATGGTCCTATAGCGAATACTGGACTAAATATAACACATTTGTATGTAGAGCAAAAGTTAATACGTAACTCATTCCCAGTTATTGTAATGTGACAGATGAGTAACCCAGATTTAATAATGTAACGATGTGGCATCACTGTTAGTTCCTTCATTAACAATACACTTAAAAAGTTTATGAAAGTAATGTTTAAAGGGACATTTCTTTGCTACAATTTTCTTCTTGGCATGGCAAGGGGCGGGCTATCCTCTACCATTTGAGCAACAGGAACACAATTTATTCCTGGCAGTGTTGTAATTACCAGAAAACAAGTTAAACAGCACCATCCAGGCCTGACAATAAACACAAAACACATCTTAAAACACAGACACACAAAAGGCCTGAGGAGGATGCTGAAATGTTTCTCGAAAAATAAGAAACGGTTACATCACTTATACAAAACAACAAATGTAAGAATTGATTCTCCAGTAGAATAAGTATTTTAGTTTGTGTGTGGGGAAGCATGAGATCATACATGTTTTGGTGTCTGTGTGTTTTTAGTTTCAGTGCCCGTGTCAGAGGTGATCGGGGTGAAAGAGGGTCGGGTCGAGATCCAACCCCAGAAGAAATTAGAAGATAGTGACCTTGATTTTACTTGTGAGTTACAGAAAGCGAGATCTTTCTAGCACGGGGATCAAATGCAACCAAGTTAGACTAAACCCTATTTTGTTTTTTTCTAATCACACAGTATTTTATGTGAAGCGCAACCGCAGAGGTAACACTCGGGGCATGTTGTGGAGCCTGGGCAGGACCCAGTTCTGCTGCCCTAGCCGGGATGTCCGGGATCAGTGGATCACTCAACTCAAAACCGCACTCAAAACACACAGTACGTACAGCTATAAACACTCATGGTAGCACTTTATTTTACAGTCCTGATATCTATGTACATACTATTTACTGTAACTGTGTAATTACTAGGTACTAACCCTAACCCCTATTTAGTACTTATACCAGTATTTTGTTGGGTAAGTACACTGAAAGTGCACGTACTGTACTGTAAAATAAAGTGCAACCACATTCATTCGTCCAGATTCATTATTCTCTAATGACTCATTAACATCTCCCCTATCAGGCCCCTCACGTCCACACAGGCTGTTGGTGTTCATTAATCCTTTCGGAGGAAAGAAGAGGGGAAAACAGATCTACCACTCTCTAGTGGCTCCTCTGTTTGAGCTGGCTGGCATCAGCTGTCACGTTGTGGGTGAGTTACAGAGACGCTATCTGTACCGTTCAATAACCGAGCGGTTATCAAGTGTCCTTCTGCTTGGTCTCTGATACGCTGGGCATGTCAGGTAGCACAGTTCTCAAGTAACATTGAGAGATGTTTATCAGGACGGGGGAAGAGGGCTACATTAAGCAGAAAGTATAGGACGAGGTATAGTACCAGTTTGGAAAAACGTATTTGTTTTACCTGAATTTTTTCCCATAAATGCTTTAAAGGATCTAAAATAAATCAAAACTACTAGCAAAACTTTAAAGTTGCCAACCTTTGACTAGAATCGCTCTCTTGGCTTTTTTAAAATTCAGCTTCTTGTGGCTTCAGTATTTAAAACTTCCCAATTTAGGGCTCTTATTGGCTGATATTTCTTCATTATTTGGTCAAAATTGCATTTTTTAAAATGATATTTTTCTTCAGACATACACATACATGCATATAGACATACACCTTAAGATTAATAATTTTATAATATATTTTATAATAACATTGCAAGATAATAAATATTCAATAAAACATGAATATAAATACATATTAAAATTAATTAAATATAAAATAAATTGTTATATTATAAACAAACATGGACCGCAAGTTAACTTGACACCATCTATATAAATTATTTCTTAAAAAGCCATATGTAAAACCTTTTGTGAATCCATTTTTAAGAAATATTGAATTGAAAATTAAACTAGAGAATGTGTTTTGTCTTTAGTGACTGAACGTGCAAATCAGGCCCGAGACTACATCTTGAAGAAAGATTTAACCGGCTTTGATGGGTAAGTTATCCTTCAACAGTCATTCCTCATAAGAATTGTCAGAAATTGTATCACATGTGATCTGTCCCTTGTTTTTTTGTTTTTAAGCAGATGTTATTTGTAAATACAGGTGTGCAACATCTCAATCTGCTTTTTATCCCGCAGTGTGATTTGTGTGGGCGGAGACGGTATGTTCAGCGAGCTGCTGCACGGTGTGATTGGACGAACCCAGCAGGAGGCGGGAGTTTCAGAACACGACCCCACTGTCATGTTGCAGCCATGTGACCTTCACATTGGCATCATTCCAGCAGGTGAATGTTTGTATAGCAATGTGACTGACACTTGTGGAGAAAAAGGCGGTGTCTGTGGTCTGTTTACAGGTTTGGTGTGTCATTCAGATGCGTGGCGAGATAGTGAGAGGAGTGCTAGTTTATTCTCCTGTGTTTACTCTTCCCCACAGGCTCGACGGATTGTGTGTGTTTCGCTACAGTGGGTGTAAATGATCCTGTTACATCAACACTGCACATCATCATTGGTAATTTCTTTTCTGTGCGTAGTCTGTGTGTAGACACAAAGTGGGAATCGTCCCTAGTCAAGTGAATAGAAAATAAAATATACGATTATTTGCTCATTATAGGAGATTCTCAGCCGTTGGATGTGTGTTCTGTCCATCATAAGTCAACACTTGTGAAGTATTCGGTCTCCATGGTGGGTTATGGTTTCTATGGAGATGTTTTAGCAGAGAGTGAGAGGCACCGCTGGATGGGTCCTCTCAGATACGATTACTCAGGTATTCTGCAGTTTACATATACTTATTTGTTTTGATTCACTGTGTTCAAATAAAGTCTAAATGAAGATGTAAGCACAAAGCACTGTACATTTTAGAATTGGAATGGCCCTCATGTTTAATGTCTGTTTGTCTGTAGGTTGTATGGTATACCTGTGCAACAGGAACTATCCGGGACTAGTGCAATATCTCCCTGCTGATTCACACATCTCCAGCCCACGCGACAACACTCGCTGCCTCGTGGGGTAAAGACCAGCCTTTCTCTACACCAGAAACCATGTTTTACATAGACGTTGGTAAACACTTTTATTTAAAAACACATTTAATTTGGGCATTATAACAAATCCAACATTTATGTATACTTCTGTTTAAAACTTTAGAACCACTTGAGTGAAATGTTTCTTTTTACCTTACAAATCTTTTGACTTATAGTCTTATGCTTAAAGTCACCATGAAATCAAAAAGGAAAAGGGTTTTACACACCGTTGCAGTGTATAAATGATTTATCTGTGCACACCATTATTTTTTTATTCATTTGCACATGTAATCTTTCATCAAAAAAAAACATTAAGCTCCCTCTCAACAACAACTCTTCACCACATGACGTAAGCAACAAAAAAGGGGTAGGACTATAGTGACTGTCCAATGGCCAGGGTATCGGTGGTGTATCTAGAGGTAATCCTCCACAACAGCCTGTAAACTGGCATTCAATTCAACTCATTTTAGAAACCATTTCACTTGGATATACGTCACGATAGGGAAAATAAGTCAAGCGCAACTTCCGTTTAATGGTGACTTTAAAAGTCTAAAATTAGTTTTGTAGACAAGAACAAAGGTAAACATATTAGTTTTACAACATATTACAAAAATAAATGTTTCAGGCTTAACGTCTGATGCATTTGGCACACTTTTCTGGAAACACTTCAGCACATTTAAAGTCGTCATCTAAATGGTTGAATTTTACAGGATTTCCGTGAGACGTGCGTGTTGCATTCTTTAACGTTCCGCCTTGAAACAACATGAAGTTGTCTGATCGAAGTAGTAAGCTGTTGTGTTTACATCGGTTGCAATAAGAATTCATCACGATCGACTAAATGCTACATTTTTAAACGTATGCGAGGGTCACGGCATGAACTCATAAACGTTACTGTTGCTGTTAACTTCTGACCCGTTCGAGAATGAACACTGTTCTGTTACTGTGGGGACATTTCCAGGCCTCTAAACATGACGCGGCACAAAACGAAATGTGATTGGTTGCTTTACCTGCCAGTCATATGGCCTCTTGGGCGGGCCTTGAAAGAAAGCGACCAAAGTTCCCAGACCGCTACACAAGACTAATAAGAGCCCATCATAGACAAAAACTTCTTAAATACAGCGGAACTCAAGTTGTCTGATGAAATGCTGAGAAATTATTTCTACAATAGCCAAAGTAGCTAAATATAACAGGTTTTGAGTTATTTTTGACATAATTTCTATAGTTACATTTGTCATTGTATAATTTTGACAAGTCTAAAATGTGAGCTTAAACTTTTGAACGGTAGTGTAGAGACACTGTTCACTCAACCCAGCCTTGAGTCAAAAAGGGACAAACCCAACCACTGGGTTATAAATTAACCTAATTAATTGTATAACATTAAATTAAAACTACTTAACAGTTATTGGTTCTTCGCGGAGGTCTACCAGAAGTTACGTTTGGGCCATATGACGTTCGTTTATGTTGTTGCTTCTGAAACCGTCTAAAAACATTTTCTGGGTTCATTTAACCCAACCCTGAGTTGAAAATAAGCCAGCATTTTTTTTAAACGGAACGTTTCTTTGGATAAATTCAGAAATATAAAGGTTGATATAAGTACACCAGAGGCACGGTGTATAATAACATTGGGTATCTTCTGGGAATATCTCGGTAAAATAATTTGCTTGGTTAAATGCATGTTTGTATGTGTTTGTACAGGTGCAGAGTGTGTTCAGAAAGCAAAGAGAGGCTGTTTCCACACTTTGACAGCTCCAGTTCTCTCTACAGCACTAATCTCAGCCAGTACAGCAGTGAGTTAGAGGGTAAGAACATCAGTCTCATCCACAGCGCCCATCTGCTGTCTGTATAAAGACTGTGTCATCTCATCAGAGACCCTTTATGTGCCGGGTTTCCCTACGGGGTTCTTATGTTTTACATTGCATGTGACTGTTGTCATGTTAGTTCCAAAGCATCTCCAAAGCAATTATGAGCTTGTGCTTTTAGTAAGAGATCGAATGACAATACAAACTAGTAGAGACTAAAATAACTAGTATTTTTACCTCTACATCTTTTTCATCTTTACCGTTTGTCTCGTTTATTTCAGGAGAGTGGGTAACTATTGAAGGCAAGTTCAAGTGTGTCTCTCTCACGTGTATGTCAAGCTCATGCCCACGAAGCCCGTCGGGACTCTCTCCCGCCGCTCACCTGGCCGACGGGACGGCGGATCTAATCCTGGTGCGTGAAACGAACCCTCTGGGCTTCCTCACATACCTTCACAGACACACAACCACACAAGATCAGGTAAAGCCACGTGACACTCCTGAGCTGTTCCTAATGCTGAATTTATGACTCACCTTTGAATCGATCATTTTAGTTTGACCTGCCCTTTGTTGAAGTACATCGTGTCAAGGCGGTTCGGTTTTGTCTACCACCTGGAGAAGAAGATGAGGAATATGAAGAAGAGAAAGAGATACAGTGCTCATCTGAGAGGGAAGATCCCAATGAACTGTGCAATGGTGATATCACAAACTCACAACGCAAAAGTACCTCACAGCAACATCTCGCGGGACAGAAAGAGAGAGATACTGTGAAAAGCGGTGAAAGAAAGATGAGAAGCTTTGTGTGCGGGCCATGCTGCACTAAACCTCCATCAGTGTCTGTGTGGAACTGTGATGGAGAAATTCTACCTTACACCGAAATCTTATGCAGGTACAAGGACCTGAATTGCTTGTCCATTTATGATTCATTGCAAAATCATGTTAAAGGGACAGCTCACCCCCCTCATTTTTTTTTACAATGTATATGAATTAAAAAATTGAATGTCATTCAAAACATGTATATGACACTTTCTTCAGTGGATCACAAAAGAAGATATTTTGAGAAATGTCTCGACGGTTTTGTTTCCATACAATGGAAGTCAAGGGATTCAATGTTGTTTGGTTACCAGTGTTCATCAAAATATTTTATTTTGTGTTCTGCAGAAGAAAGTCATACAGGTTTGGAATGACATGAGGGCGAATAAATCATGAAAGATAAAAGATGAACTTTTATTTTTGGGTGAACTGTCACTTTAAATTACATTAAGTACAGGCTATAGATCGAATTCCCTTGTACAGTATATATAGTGCTTAAAATTGATCAACACTATCTTTTACAATGTGGGCTTTTTAGAACTTCCATAAAAAAATGTATTACATTTTATTTATATGAGCTTTCACAGTTTTCATTGTTGCAAAGCAGCTTTACATACATCATAATTAAGAACAAATGAATAATGTACTTGTTAAACGTAACTTGTTTATATTTATGGATTACACCAAATCAGCAGTCTCCCATTAAGCCAGTGGCAACAGTGACGAGGAACTAGAACTTCACTATGAATGTATATGTATAGAAGTGGAGAAAAAAGACTCAACCAGGAGAACCAGTTCTGCTCTGGCATATTAAAATAACACTGCTGCAACAACAGAGAAAATAAATACTGTAAATTGTAAAATTGTACAGAAATAATTAGCCAGAATAATAAGTGAAAATAGAAAAGATAACTTGTGGCTGTAATAATGGCGTAAACTATCTCTGTCTACCTCATACACAGTGACAAGACTCTAAATGAGACTCAAATCTAAATGAATCCAGATGGTTATGTAGTTTGTGTCTACATTTTGTGGTATCGGCTTGATTATTTACTAAATGGACGTGTCATCCTCCTAATGTAATTTCACCATGATCAATTGCTTTATATTGCGCACAGTGACAAAGCACAATGTAAACTTGCGGTTGGAGTCTGCCAAACACAAAAGGGATCTAATTTAGCATGTAGTTTTACCTTATGTGAAAAGTACTGGAAACTCAAAATGAAAACCACATGCTTGCGGTAACATGCATCCTGTATTCAAGCTAATGTTAATGTTCAAGCCAATACTTGTGAATTTCTTTAGATTAAGATCTTTTAAGGGAATTCCCATTCAAGTTAATCTTTAACCAACACTCTTTATCTGAGGGAAATCTCACTGACGTAACAGTATGTACATAACATCCGGCTCCAATGACTTAAGCAGTCATAGTTACCAATATTAAGTGGGAGTTCCAAACTATGTTTCAAACCCCAAACTTTGCATCTGCTCATTTGAATGTTTCCAGATGTACATCATTAACACGGCTACTTTATTCCACAGAGTTCATGGCCAGCTGGTGCGTCTCTTTGCCAGGGGCATTGAAGATTCAACGGGAGCTTGAAAATGCCATGCAGGACACGAAAGCTACTGTAAAAAAGAGAGAGACGTGTTCAACACAACGGATGACCTCTGTACAGTACACGCGTGCTGATTTATAATAGAGAACTAATGTGTATGTAAACGTGTGATGGGTGAGAGGTTGTACATGTTAATGTGCGCCATTTAAAATGTCACGCTGTCTTGTTTCACATTTGCCAGGGTAATATTTCAGCCGTTTCATATGAAGGTGATGGATCGCCTGATTCAAATGAACTTTCAGATCTGTCATAATATTTCAATGGTTTTTTTTGCACAGCAAAAATGTGTGTGTACTGTGTGCAATGTTTTAGTGCAGTGTGACGGATAACCTGTTTATCTTTAACAAGATTCTGTTCATGTCCCTCAAGCATAACAATTTTTTAAATGTAAAAGGCATGACCACTAAATTTGTGCCTTCAGTGGAGGTACTGCATTCCCCAGCTAGGGCTGTGCATGGTAAAGACAGTAATTGATGTAGAGGATAACTTTAAGGGAGGAGACCCATTCCATTGGCATTCCTTTTAAGATGTAGTGATCGACAGGAATGTGCACACACAGGGTTTCAGTGGGTTTAAAGCTTATCACTTGAATGGGTTAATGTATAGAATGAGTGTATAGAATGTATTAGAAAAGTGTCAAATATATAGCTATAACCACTTTTGGCTTTTGAAGCACTATTTGCTAACAGACAACACCTCCCTAAACTGACATTTAAATAGAAAACTAAAACCATACACTAAAAACAATCATTTACAAGAATAACAATACCTAGAATGTACTGTATGTCATCCAAAGTTTTTTGGGGTCTGGTTATAGTAAAAGAAAGAAAGGTAAGTAAAGGATATTCATAATATCCCTGTGACAGGGTTGAAAACTGGTTAATTAATACCATCCCATTCCATTTGTCTTCTCAACCTGATTCCTATCACTGAATGATCCAATAAAACTGTTTCTGTTCTACAGTGTTACATTATATCTGTAGCGGGTAGGTCAAGAACCAAAGAACATTGTACACGTCTTGGTCATCTTTTTTGCCTACGTGGCCTTATCTGGTTTTGAACAACTTAAGGGTGGGTAAATGCTGACAGAATTTGCATTTTTGGGTGAACTGTCCATTTAAAACACAGACAGTGTCATCTAGGAATGGTTTTGTGATCTTTTACACACAACTGTTTCAAACAGCAATATATAAGCTTGGCTTTTGTCATATGATCTTGGAAATAATCAAATGTAGATGTTGTACCAGGTAAAGGGTGCAGAAGTGTATGAAGAATAGTGAATGATCCCACTTCCAAACCTATTATGTAAGAGATTCTGCTGAAGAATGTTCATCTTTCACCTAGATACACACAGATAAACAAGCACCACAGTGAAGTACTCAAAAATAGAAATGTGGAGGCATTAAAAAAAGCTTTGTCCTTAAAAGATCATTACAATAGCAGAATATTACATTTGACATTTTTCTCAAGTTAATTTGAGAATTTTTATGAGCTAAAGTCTAATGAATCCCTTACAGTATTTGTCTCGTTTGAAACTTTAGTATAGGGACCAATTCTCACTATTAACTAGTTGCTTATTAGCATGCCTATTATTAGCATAATGGCTGTTTATCAGTACTTATAAAGCACATACTCTGCATGATCATACTCTACATTCCTAATCTTACCCAATAACTAAACCTAACTACCTTACTAACTATTAATCAGCACCAAATTAGGGGGTTATCGGGCAAAAGTCAAAGTTAATGGTTTGCAAATAGCGTGAATTTGACCTTAAAACGCCAGTAGGCCTGTATAAAGGTTTTCCGATGGCTGAACTGGATTCAAATGGTCATGTGTTGATACAGTTTTTTAATGATAATCACAAGAGAATTTCTGTTCAGTTTGTAATTCAGATATTACGATGACGCAACAAAACTTCAACTAACCACACTTGTTGTATAAGGTAATATAATCAGTAAGTTCAACAGAAGCATGACGAATGTTACATTAGGGATCTGCAATCTGCACCTGCTGTCTCACCATATTAAACACTTGTGTCCTACATACCGCACAAGACTAAAGATCGCTACTTACATTAAACACCCTGACCTGAATAATTTCTTTATACTTGTCTTACATACAGTTTTAATTACTTCATAGTAATATACTGTATATATTTTAAATATAATTAATACGAACCCATAACTGCATGACCAAAGTTTTTGGCTTGTGTCGCGAGGTTCTTTTAGGTAGGTTTATTACCCTACAAAAGCAACGTATGGGACAGTATTTGCTCTCCAGTTTAGCGCTAATACAACAATCTTGACATTATGAGCTCTAAAAGCTAAAACTAGTTCATAAACACGCTGGTTCCAGAGCCCTTTAAAACCATCTCTCTCTATGGCTCTGGCTGGTTCAACAGCACTCAGGCGACGTCACATTCGCCCACGCTAATTCCAGGAACCGCCTTAATATTCTCCGCTTATTTTATAACCTTGGTTAATAAAAGCATAATGTCGCCTGCCACCTACCGGTAAATATAAGAAATGTTAATAATAAAATCATGTTGCGAAATGATTGCCACTACTTTATACCCACCGCAAACTTCTGATCATAAAGTGTTTCAGCGTCTCAAATTCAAAAAGTAGCGCCACGTACGGAAGAAAAATGACAAGAATTGTTATTACTGTAAATTCATAGGGTTCGTTCAATGAATGTAAAGAAATTGGTTAATACAAACTTGTTTCTAAGAATTTACAACATAACACCTGTTGTCTGTATATTTTAGTGACCACCTGTACTGGTCTAACGTTTCATCTGAAATATTTTCATGAACAACTCCAAGCTACCAGATTTGCAAAAAGATTTGGTTTTCAATATGAAGAAAAAATGAATGAAACGGTTTAGTTCAATTTATAGTTTTAGAGTAAGACATCAGCCCTCTCCCATAGCACATTAAAGACACGTTGGCAGTCACCTGGTGTTATTTTAAACATACATGATGGTTCAAGCTTAAAGAAACTAAAGAGGGTCCAAAAAACTGGTTTGCAATTCACAACATCTGAGAAACAGTCCTCATTCCCCTACTGCATGTGCAAATCATTTACTTCATGCAAAATCACCACATCATTGGCAAGAACGGCCCTTTGCTGGCCTCAACACTAACAATGTTCCAAAAATATTTAATTACTTCTTTATAAAATAAATAAGACCTACACCATTTAAAACAACAAACAGTAAATAACAAACAGTCATTAAAATATAGCATCAGTAAACAGCCTTGCTGCCGGATCGTTCACTCTTCAGCGCTCCAGTGAGTTTGATATGCATGACCTGCACTTGCATCCCGACCCCAGTACCATCACAATGTCTTTTGGTAGCTTATGGATATGATCTATCCAATACATTTCCAGTGCATTCACTCAGGCTTGCAATATTCGGATTTATTTCAGCCTGAGCCATGGCTGCTGGCCCTCCCGCAGGGGTCTTATGGGAGTGAACGTGCTTGCTCCGTAGTTGGAGTGAAAGGTCAACTGAAAGCCCAGTGCTGGTGAAGGTCTATTGGATTGCAAGGGCTCATGACTACCTGATTTCCCTTAAGATGGAGGCACTTTCCAGATGAAGGATTCTTTAATAGTTTATCCTGAAATTAATGGGAAAATAACAAACGATAGGATGTAAATGAATGGTATCAGATTAGGGTGAATGTGAACTATTGAACTGAAGCATTTCAAATGGTCTTGTAAAGTCAGTCGTACTCTATCCCTTCAAGAGATTACCACTGTGGTCATTCTTTCATCATTTGCTCATCATTATTCCAAACCTGTTTGACTTTCTTTTTTATGCAGAACACAAAAGAGATACAAGATTGTATGTACACAAAGGCTATTTCTCAAAAAATCTTCATTTGTGTTCCACTGAAGAAAGAGTCATATACCAACCAGAAGATAAATAAATTACTGATTTTTTTGGGGTGAACTATGGAGACTAGCCAGCAGTATTTAGAAGAGTGAATGTACAGTATTTGCATGTTTTCAACATTTAAAAGAACTGTGGTAGATAAAGTGACTGATGTCTGCACAGCAATGACACTGACAGCCAACCTTATACTTTATTATGCCTGAAGTGTATAATATAATGTAATACATAATTTCAACCAGTAGGGGGAGGTATAAAGGAAAATTAAGTGGAAGGAAAAAAAGAGCAAAACATAATTCACACATGAATCTGTTGGTACTTACTTCTGTAAACACCCACTCTTGTTGAGGAACCAAACTACTGCCTTTTCCCTTTAATGTACAGAGTTCAATCTTGACTTGCTCTGGGTAATGAGATGCATACAAGCAGAGCTGCTTTCCTATGTTGTGTCTTAGCTCGTTGTGTGATGTGTATTCAAAGTACTAAAAAGAAACAGTAGTAACAAAAAAAATAAACATCCAAGTAATAAGCAATACATGTACTTTAACTAGCAAGAACCAAAACTCTCCCTGGTTAAATAAAGCATGTAATCATTTATGATGCAATACAGTTGCTGTACCTGGTTACCACCCATGTTGTGACACGTATACATAATCACGGCCTTTCCACCATTGTTACTTTCTCCAACATCCAGACATTGCTGTGATCCAGAGTTCTTCAGCTACACAACAATAAAAACCAATTAAAATGAGCGTTTGACACCAAACTGGGTTAAAAAGCATCATTCATTCAAACAAAATGCACTTACTGCTCCATACTTGACAGGGGCAAGATCAGGGACAAAAGCCTCTGGATAAACATTGGTGAGGTACCAAGAAAAGTTCTTGCATTGTAAGGTTTCTCGGAGTTTCAGACGATCAGATATATCACCGTAGGTTTTCTACATGATGATAAAGGAAGCAGGTCATTGTTCATATGCGTTTGCACACACCTCACTTAGCCACATATGCAAGTTTATATTTAATCGAATAAAAATGAAAGCAGTTCTTACATCATTGGCCATTTTAGCAGCGTGTTGGCTGCGTCGATAGTAAATCAGCTTGTAGTCGTCCATCCACACCTCAGCCAGGCGCACCTGATTCCGTGTTATGACCTCTGTACCTTTAGGGAATGTGTGAGGACTCTTGGTGCGGAACACGTGACCCACAACAGAGCAGGGGATTATCTCCAACTGTCCACCACACTGCCACACCTGAGATCATTAAAGACAAACACAACTTCACACTTCAGCGCTCACTTCCGCTGTAAGCATCTATAAAAATAACTTGCATCAAACACCTTTGTATTAACTGTTCATAGTCCAATACAGTTTTAGTACAGTAATACAAATTGGAGAAGTAGAACTAACCCTAAAGGACATCTCAACGTTTTCACCACCCCAAATCTCCATTTTGTCATCGTAGGTCCCGATTTTCTCAAAGTAGGCCTTAGATATGGAGAACAAACCACCAGCAAAAGTTGGTGTTCTAAAAGGCAGAGGAGAAACACAAGATAAGACCTACTGTGGAAGACAACCATGGTCACATGGCAGAGCCTTTTCCAGTTTAACCATAGCAGGTAAATTTAAGATGATACGGGTGTTTTAAACAGTAAGCCACACAACAGTATTGGCAACTTTAATTAGTCCGGAAGAGATGTAACCTCAGATGTAACTGAATACATGGTCACCACAACCACAGAAATGAAGGCTTGTTGTGTAGAGTATCAAATGAACAGCAAAGTAATCACATTTATTAAAACAGCGGTCTTTGAGTACACGTTCCAAGCATTTTCTTTAAGTTTGAAGTAACAATTCCAACCAGTTCGAGCTTCATTTTTATTTAAATATTTTTGGTAACACTTTACCATAAGGTGCATTTATTAACAATTAGTTAATGCATTACCTAACATAAACTAACAATGAACAATACTAATACAGCATATATTTATGTTAGTTCATATAAATTAAAAATGTTGTCTATTTATAACACAACCTTAAAAGTTGTGTTTAATCCATTTTATTGCATACTAATATTTTGGTAGTTTATTCGAAGATGAGAGTGCATTAAAAGCAAATACTGTACAAATAGCCCCCCTGTACATTACTTTTGGCCACTTCTATGTATTTCGAATTTATCTGTTTTAGAAAGAAAGTGTGAAATAAACAAAACTAATCACAGTTACAGTCGATCACAAAATAAACCTCTTTAGAAAGATCCAAATCCACAGCTCTGTTGGGACTTATTTCGCTGACTATAAATTACCGCTCACATGCTAAAATAAAGCTACACAAAAAATACACACCCCAGTGACTTGTTAAAAGAAACTAAATTGTGTCGTGTAAAATAAGCAAAAACTCACTTTACTGGATATGTCTCATCCTTGCGTTTAGCATTCTCGTAGTCTGGAATTGCCTCCCAGCCAAAAGTGAGACTCCAGTCAAAGTTTCCTCTGTTGTGGGCACGGGCGGTCGACACAGGTTTGTGAAACTGGAAGGAGTTTAAATCAATGGTGGTGATCTCGGGGCTCACCACCGCAGTGGGTTCCTCCACAATACGAGCCAGGAGCGGTTCAAGCCAACCATGGAAGCATTCGCCTTCAATGACACAACGAGAGAAATTTCACATATTTCAATCCTTCAAAAATATTACAACTATTTTGCGCCAGGTATCATGTTACTGAGCTCCGATATTGCTCAACGTCGCCAACAAAAGGCTCAAAGTGAATGAGATAAGCATCACACACTAGCTCTATTGTCACACCGCAGAGGTTTGCTAATGACATGGGAGCAGCACCTGAAGAGCAGGTTCCTAAAAAAAAAAAATATTCGTCATCCACACATTCACCCATCCCAACAAATATACAAGACTGGCAGCCATTAATAATGATGCTCAAACAGCTTGCAAGAGAATGAAATGAATCATCATGTTTGATGAAATACGTACAATGAGCGTCCAGGAAGGTGAGGATTTCTCCCTGAGCTTTGCTCGCCCCGAGAAGCCTTGCTGTGATGAGACCCTTTCTCTCCGGCTGACGCACGACCTTCACGATCTTCAGTGCCTTCACATACTCATCCAGTTTACCGTGTAGGTGGTCTGCAAAAACACAGATAATATATGTAAGAAAAGAGATGCTGGAAAGAGAATCTCTTCGATGCAAGATCATAAGATCATAGTTTTGTATTGCATGCAAAAAAAATCTATACTGTAGATACACAGCAGTCGGTCATCAAAAAGTGCCTCGACTCGAGCATAACTTACTCACAACCTCTCAACGTGGCATGTGTGTGTATCTAAAAATAAACAGACCTTCAGAGCACATTGCAGCAATGAAACATTTCCTGTGGTGTGAGAGTACCGACACGTTTCCTTTATCTTATCACAAGTCACATTGCATTATCAATATTAGCACTTACAATCAAGAACTTCATTTTAATTCATTTAATAAGAAGAAATCTCATTAATACTTCACAGACTTATAACATTAAAAGTGTTTCTTCAAGTGAACATAAGTGACACTACAGATCCAGATGCGATTTTAGATGTCTGGGCTTCACACCCCACAACATTGTCAAAGGATGTTTAAAGATGTTGTTTGTGCATCTTTGACTAATGAATCAATCACATTTAACAAAATCCATATGTTTGTAGCAACATGCAGAAGACCATTAATGGATTAATAACCTTCTACAAGTAGAGGACACGGCTCACTGCAAATGCTACTAGTTCATTTTTACAGGAGCGGCTGCTAAAGCCGTGCCCACCTGCTGTGCTGGCGTCATCCACCATAATGATTTCTTTGAGGAAGGCTGCCGGCGCTGTGTGTAGCACGCTGTACACGGTCCGCAGAAGTGTCGACCATGCCTCGTTGTGGAATACAATGATCACACTGGTGGTGGGAAGAGGGGGACACCGGCGAAACTTTCGCTCGACACACCTGTAAACAATGCAGGACAAATAAAAGAAATGGACTGTGGAACAATAGCCAACATAATAACAGCCAGCAACCTTGAGCTTTGGGAATATGAGCACAAGTACATACTTTTATGTTATGTTATAATATTATTTAGAAAACTGCTGGTGGCCTTTCACAACATGTGATAAGATAACTGAACAAAACGTCTCCGCCTAGTTTTAAGAGTAACTGCAATGCAACAGATGAAGGTCAGATAAGAAGGTCTTGCTTTAACCACATAACATGAAAGGCTGTAATCTAAAATGAATGTTTGGGCAGCATTTATATGGCCTCAGTCCCAACATTTATATCAAAAGAACGCTCCACACCTTCACATTTCAGCGTTAATTATGGGCTTATAAAACCCAAGCAAACATTATAAACCACATCACAGGTGCTGTGCCATTTAAACCTATTACAATGCTGGATTGACTAAATGAATCGTTTCAATTGTATCCCCTCACGGTGCCCAACAATGTGCCCATTCTTACTCGGGGGGACGGGTGTCATCACCGAGACCGCGGTGCAAGGAGATCCGGTCGCTAGCAAACTGGTTAAAGCAGTGCCGGGTCATCCCCTCCTGTTTCTCCTTCTCCTCCTCCGGAGACATGCTGGACTTCTGGAATGCCGCGGCATCAGCACCGGGTGCCGTACCGTCCTGGGCTGGTCTCTCTATCCAGGGTCTGAGGTCTGCTTGAGTGTAGAAGCCCGGAGGACAGTTTTTGTCAGGGGTGTGCTGCACTTCCACCGGCGGGGGTTGCGGGGCTCCGATTTGAAATGCGAAGTTATTGACGGCCCCACGGACCATCTCCAACACTTTTTCCTTTTTGTCGGAGAGATCTCGCAGCCAGGGGTCCTGAAGCGAAGCACTGCCAACGTCCCTCTGGAGCACCACAAGAACCACCATGAAAAGCGTGCCGCCCAAAACAGCAAGCTTTAGGGGGGAGATCCGTCGCCTCATAAAACGCATTCTGACCAAACACCTGTCGAGCCCAAAAGATGAAACATGAATACAATAGAAAGTTTTAAAAGCATGTGGCAAAAATGTTTTATTTATAACACACAATCCCCAACAGGACATGATGTGACCTACTTCTAATTAGCAGGGGAAAGTCTGTAGACTCACACAGAGCACAGCAACAGAGCAAACAAACCTCACCTGACAACCAGCACCTTCCTCCACGTGGCGCAGGTGATTTAAAGCACACTACCACGATGTTTAACGGTGACGTGACACGTTTTGCATAAGTACACTTGGCAACGGTGACACGTCGCCTCTTACCTAGAACGGAACGCATTGTAAATTATAATAGTGTTAGAAATAAAACAAATGGCATTCGTGATTTTTGTATTAACATCTCTTACAAACTCATACAAGGTGCATGAGATTATTTACATCTATGAAAGAGGACAGGTGCACCCAAGCACCCCAAGGTATTATAAACTCTGCGTCACTGTTGAACTTTTTAGTCAATGGAAACCTGATGACTATGGAAACTATCAAAAATGGTTTTTTATATATATCAGACACTGATGCTTCACAGCACTGACTTCCGCAGTACCCATGGCACCGGTCTATTAAAAACATCTACATCACAAATCCCCAGACGTGTGATGGCCAACAGACAATACAACTTCTGCTTTTCTGTGTAGGTGTTTCGATCACTCAAACCGGTTCTTCTACATTAATGTAGAGTAAGAACTAAATGATCCGCTTGAATTGTCATTCTATTGTAGTGAATGAGCTATCGTGTCCCCATTTACTAGATGACATTGTTTTTCAAAGAAGAGTATGTCGCGCTTTAGTCAATGATTTGTGTCAAGCACTTCCTCAAAGAAATAAAGCAGTTAATGCCACGCGACGTGACACCAAACGAAACTTACGTGAATGGATACAAAAAAAGTGGTTTGAGCGCAGGTTTATAGTGATCTATAAATGTATTTTTTTTTAGAAGCGTTGTACTTTGTGTGTTTGTGTATCAAAATAAAGAGATTAATAACAGAATTTGACAATAACAATAAGATGAACACCTCTCAAGTCAAGAGAAAAACATCTCTTGATCTCGTTGACAACAGACGTGATGCGCGAAAAAGGCAAACTGGTAAAAACTGAATAAAACATACATTTAATATAATATTTTAAGTTTACCTGTCAACGATCAGTCAATCTCGTGCTACTTCCAGGGGTTGGATAATATACATAAATATTGACGTTTCCTCGTCTATCACGACAACTTTTTGTTTCAGTTGTGTCGAGATGGATGTCGTTACCCTTTAAATTCGAGGTATTGAATTAACCATGCGCGCGATGGTTTCACGCGACCAGTCTTGCTAGCCTCCCGGTTTCCCTTTGAACGCAACAGGTGCCTTGCGTTCAAATGATTGACAGTCTGCTGGGTCCTAAAGCCGGAAGCGTCCTCATGCGCAAGACGCTCACGTCACTTGACGCTAGATTTTCACCAATCTGACATGTTTTATTCTCGTTCCATTTAAGTTCTTTAAAAAGAATTTAGCTACATTTCAGTTTGCACTTGTGTGTATTTGTTTATAAAGATGACGTTGGTTACTTAATTAAATCCTTAAAGAAAAGATACAGCAAGTTAACAAGCTATACCTCAACGTATATGAATTATTAACAGGGATGCAATTAAATTCAATGCCTCGCGTGTCGCGCTCGTGTAACCGAATACAGATTTATTCAGACATTTGAGAAAGGAAAGCTAAGAGGAAATGGGGTCGCTACTTTCTGTAGGACAGAATCGTGATTGCAAACTATCGACTGACATGATGAGACCAGACTCTGGATAGCCTACTTGAAGAAAAGACACCACACTGAGCATGAACAAAGAGGAGAGACCATTAACACAACAATCACTAAGGGCCACTTGCAGCCTACAATGGCCTGTCTGTCTACCTGATAGCCAGGCCTGTTACAGTTCGGCTAGTTGATGTGGAAAAGGTTAGAAAGTACAAACTTTGGGTGTTGATTTACCGCTTTATGGACTCACAAATACAGTTTTCACAAAGCAATGATAATTGTCATCCGGGTACCACCTGCCTCATACAAGTAGTAGGAAACAGCTAATCGTGCTTCACTGATGTGATGTTCACTAAACTGTCCTGTCCTGGAGTGACCCAGCACACACCGTTTCTTGCATTCAATACCAGGGGTTGAGAATGTTCTGTTCCAAAATGCTTTTTATGGGATCTACATTTTTTCCAGATGGATTAAACTGGAGGTTCATTACTAGTAACTGAATTGACAAGGCACTGCGATTTGCTATGCTAAAGGGACAAACTGCAAAAATCAGAACAATGTCTAGAGTGCTGATTTATAAGATATTGAGACCGAAACGGTTTTAATAAAACACCCCATTTATTGATTTGACAGCGTTTCAGTGGAAACAGTCTTGAGAGGTCCATGTACCACAAACATATTTGAACTAAGAATCATATGTGCTTTTGTACTTACGAGAAGGTACGAATGTTATAAATACAAGTACATTCAATTGAATTGCATGTTAAGGAAGGGGAGAATTAATATATCTTATAAATAAACTCAGTTGCATCTGGGATGGTAAACCTTAAAACAAAAATACTCAGTGCTTTGCTTTTAACTGGTAATTGCATAACTTGAAAAATCTTGACAGTCGCATTGGCATGACTAAGAACGCTCGTGAGGAAATGCTGAAATGGACTTATGTTAAACACTGTCAAATATATAGCAATGAATTGTCAGCAGCCACGTAGCCCTATGGGACTCTGTCAGCACAGTAACACATATTCACAAGGGTCCTTAGAAGACTATACCATTGCTGACTATACCGTAATGGAATTTTACCGCCAGGTCTTATTATTTTGGGGGAATATTAAAATCTACAATTTGTGAAATACATTTATGAAGTCGAATGAAAAGTGAAATGACCTCTGTTAAGAAAATTGAAAAGAATCGACACTAAAATAGCACTTCATCAAAAAGGCTATTTTAAATCATTTTATAAATCTCACAGTGAGCTGTTATGCCCTTTAAAAATAACAGGCAATGTTTACTCGGACATTCCAACACACAAACACACTCATACTTGTGTCCAAACACACACAAACAAACAAATGACAAGGCAAAATAAACATCTAGTACCATTCTTCTTCTTCATTTAAGCTCCTTCGTTCGTACAAAAATACTAAAAAGGGAAAAACATACTGATCAATCATAACCCACAGCAATTGTACATACAAGCCACTGGAAGTTAAGAAAACCACTGGCCTTCATTGGCAACACATTTTTTGCTTTAGTGTCTATGTAGAATTTGGCCTTTGCGGTAGAGGAAAACAAAACAAAAAACAGACAATTCAGCTCTTTACAGACATTTCAAACCGATTAGCAGGTGTGTTGTGTTCCTACTTAAAACACTTTTCTTTGGTCAGATTCTTCTTGCTTCTTGATGCTTGCATATATATGTTTCTCTCTTTTTATGTACATGCTAAAAACCTGTCAATAAATAAAGAGTTCAGATTTTGGTATGGAAGAAGTCTTTCCTACAAAATAAAGGAAAACAAAGGTTTCTTCAGTGTTGTCTCCAAGGCAACAGTTCTTCATCAAATGGTTCAGGTAGAGCGTACCTTATAACTCCCAATATGCGCGTATTTTAAATACTACACATGCCCACGGATGCTCAGACAAAAGAGCTTGTGAGTGGTTATATTTGGATCTGTTCAATATCAAGTTCAAAACCCATTCAGAGTCTTTTGTCGTCCTTCCTGCATTTCAGTGCATCGAGAGACATTTGGTCAGTGTTAACTGCCGAAAGGACCACTATTGAGGAAGTAAGTGGTCATATCGCCTTTCCCCTTAACTTTTACAAGTCCGCGGCACTCCAGCTGGTAGCCCTTACCCTCTAGTACATGGTACAAGTCGGTAGTCACCTGTAAGAAAACAAAAGAACAAATAAACTTTCCCAGATGCAACTAATGTGTTATGTAATGTCTGTAGGTGACATGTCTGTAGCCTTTTAATAGGATCAAAAAAAGAGACAATGTGAAGTAATATCTAAAGCTGCTAAAAACGAAATAGTCACAAATGCCAACTGTTGGTGAACTGCAGTTGTAGTCACATGACAGTAGATGGCAGCACCATCTTTACAAATCACACAAAATGTTTGTGAATTTAACAATCAATTCTGTAATAATTTCACTCAATTTGAACAAAATTAATTGACTATTTTTAGATAAACAGCGTAATATTCCCAAAGCACAATAGAAGCTAAATGTACTGATGTGGTCACCTGGATTTGATCAGGAACACCTGTGCTGTCCATGCGACTGGCCACATTCACTGTGTTTCCCCATATGTCATACTGAGGCTTTCTGGCTCCGATCACACCAGCAACCACAGGCCCAATGTTCAAGCCTGTGGAGAAAACGCATCTGTCAAGAGTTGTCATAGTGGCTTCTGAGAGTTAGTAAAACATTTTAAAAACATACTGTATGGTGTCTTCACTAGATTTACATTGTTTGCGTGGTATACACCTACTTACCGATCTTCATCTGAAAGTTGTTGAACGAGTGTTCGTTGATGTACTTCATCTGTTCTCGTAACCTCATGGCGTAGTCGGCCAAAGCTAAAATGTGGGTTCGGCCTTCTTTGTCATATGTGGAGTCGTTCAGTCCGGATGCTGCCATGTACGTACTGCCGATAGTTTTGATCTTCTCCAATTGCTTATATTTCTCCTCAGATATTATCTATTAAAAAAAGTTGAGGGAACCACATATTACTATGTAAATATACTAATATATAAAATAATGTATGTTTATGTATACACATAAAATGCAAGGTTTTAAAACAGCATACAACAACAAATAAGAAAAATAGACAATAAAAAAATATAAAATGTATGTTTGCATGAGATTTAAAGGTTACTATTATTTTATATTAAATATTAGAATTTAGATAAAGGTTGAATTCCAATGTATAGATAATTTTTTATCCATAAAGAAACAAATAATATTTTAAAGAAATATATGTAAACAACTAGCATGAAAGTCATAAAAGTGGCTTAGAAAAGCTTTTTTTCTACATAAGGGTGGTTCTACCTTGTGGTGGCAGAAATGTTGACTTTCTCACCTCATCAAAGTCAGCGATGATCTCGTTCAGGAGTCGCAGGCATTCCACGCCCTCATTGTTGGCCTCCAGTTCAGTGTAGAACTCAGAGAAGTTACTGATGGATGCAAACATGACAGCCACACATTCACACGACTGATAGTACAGCTCATCGTTTCGCCGCTCTCTCGCTAGGAAGTGGGCAGCCACATCTTTGGGCAGGATGTTGTGAAGGAGACGACGGTTGTAAGCCTGTAGCTCCTCCATCTCCTCTTTCTCTTCTGTCGCCTGGTGAGGAATGACATATGGAGGAGATCAAGACCTCAGACGAACCACCCACAATACATTTTGTCTGATGCTGATCTGATCTGTTGCTGTACTGTAACAGATCCCTTCCAAAAGCCCCCCATAATTCACTCTCTGGAGACGTTATAATAATAAGAGGTAACATTAACTTGACCAGAATCAATTCAATAGACCGAATTAAAAATCCCATAATTCTCCAACTGTTCTAGGACCTAATGGAGTAATTTTGACAGAAAATGTTTAGTAAGTGATGAGTTCAAAGACCGTTTAGAAGGAACACACCTGTAGCTTCCACAGGAAGTCAAGGCGTGCCGTGGACTCCACCTGCTGTGCATGCAGGTAGAGAGCCAGTACAAAAACAGTGAGGATGACTGGAATCGTCACCTTTAGATAAACTTTAGTAACTGGATCTTGGCTATGTAGGAAAAAAGAACAATAACAAAGATTATAGTTTAAGTGAGAACTGAATGACAAATAATATGAACAGTAATAAAGTTCTACTGATATAGCTCATATTTTAACTACGTATTTATAAGATCTTGTAATTTAAAGCTTTTCTACTCCTTTTTTAAAAAATGTATTCTTATAATGATCAATGATGGAATAATCACCAACTCACCAATGCTCTGTTCCATTAAAAGTTCTGAAAAAAAAAAACGATATCAGATTTTCACAATTATCAATTTCTTTTACCCGATTATCATGGTCACAAGAAATCATGATAATAATATTATTGCGATATCTTTCATATTATTTACAAACAAATGAATAATGTTATCAGTCAAACTTGTCAATTTTCTTTTTATGTGTTTTTTCCTTTTTGTCCGCTTGATAAATATTCTGTACAAACAATCTTATCACATACAAATACAATAAACTGAATAAAAATGGCCTTCAAAAAATATTTCACACCAAGCATTATTGTTGTAGAATCTATTCCATCATGTGTCCCTTAACACCTTTATCTATTCATGTAATGTCTTTCTTAGTTGGTGATTCTTGACCAGGATCAGCTGCAGTGCATCAAACCTTATGTTGTTTGGATTTCAGTGTAAAAAAAGTTATAGCAGCGTTTAAAATCACCTCTTTCAAATCATGCAAAACTTACAGTGACTTAGCGGTGACCAGTAGGTCAGCGTTGTCCAACAGAGTAACCATGGGCCACTCCACAAGCAGCAAGAAGCAGATCTGGATGAAGACCATGAGGACCAGCTTGCCTATACTGCTGATGTGCAGGAACACCGAGCAGCACAGCAGAGTCAGCAGCACACTGTACATGAAATACTGAGGGCACAGACAACAGCAGCAGTCAAAACCTGCATTTCAATTCTATTTGGTGTATATAGCACTTTTTACAATGTGCATTGAAAGCAGCTTTACAGAAAACATTCTAACACAAAAACAGGATATAAAAACCTAATTTAAATGATATACAGAATAAGAAAATTATATACCAGACAGGAAAAAGTGTGTGCATTGACCTTCCAGTACATTTTTAGTTCCCACACACTTCCTCTGACTTATATATTTATAAAAATATTGATTCCTGTCTGAGAATATAGAAACAGTACCGCGCAAGGTAAATAAACGCAACACTCTAAAATATCCAGATATTTGAAATATTGTTATCATGACAACACTTATAATAGCAAACAGGTGCAAAACCTGAAAGGTTCAAGGTAAACAAAGTTGTGGGAAAACGAAAAAAAATCTCATTCAGCCGCACTGAGAAAAAAAAACATTAAGCAGCATTTGAATACACTAGGGAGAAGATATGCAAAGTGTACACAAAGCATCCAGATGATCAAACACACTGACCTCAGGTAAAGGACATGATAAACACAGTGTTAGAGGGTCTTCTGCTGTTCCAGTCCGATTATACATCTGACACACAGCGGCTAAAGCAGAAACATTCGATGGTGCTGAAACACAGTCTAGCAGGTTCACTCGGCTACAGGAAAACTGAAATGAGGAATTTCAAAATAGTTTTAGATCTACAAATCATATTTAAAGGTGTACATTATCTTTATTTCTTTTAGGAATATATGAACATACAACATATCACATGATTTTTTTCCACTTGATCTTTTTTTTTTAAATCTCTTTCTAAATGTAGGGGTAGGCTGATAAAATTGTGTTTTCTGTCATAGACAGACCGGATTTAGAGCAATGAATAAAACAAGAGCATTTGCATGTTTTGGGGGTTTTGGGTAAATGCTCTACTCTTTCAAAAGATGTACAACAGCACCCCCTACTGTAACATGCTGGGGAAAAAAGGAGAAAAATTGTCAATCATGAAAAAACTTCCTATTCATGTATCCCTGTTTGTTGTTTCCTTTGTGGTTTTGGCTTGTTTGTTATCTTTATGATTTTACAGTTTTTCCCACATTTTTGGCAACTGGATATTTGAATAGAAATTAGAAAACTAGAAAATTTGAAATTGCATTTGAAGTTACATATGGGCCACAAAACCAGTCACAAGTAGCACAAGAACATTTGTAGCAATAGCAAACCATACATGTTATGGGTCAAAATTATACATTTTTCTTTTATGTTTTTCAGCTTTCAGGTTCATCTATTCTCCACAACGTCATTACAGCGGTAAGTCAAGAGCGTTAAAACACACAGAAAAGTAAAAAAAACCTGACCCTTGTGACTAGTTTTGTGGTCCAGTCTTGCCCTACGCAAAGCTTAATACTGCAGAACTCCACTGACAAACAAGAAAAACTTGAAGGACCAAACCATCAACATCTGTTTAATATTCTCAGTATTAAAGTGAATACACTCCGGCAGCTCATATGCCTACCATATTAACAAAAGCAGAGATGAAGAGAAGCAGAATGGAGAAGACTCCGACAAGCGTGCTGTTTACACGGGACTGTACAATCCTCTTTGATACTGTCTGCAACGTAGCTGGAAAAAGCTGACATAAGATACAAAGTTAGAGACATAATGCTGTGAATTAATCAGAAAAAAACCATTCTCAGATCACATTTAAAGCGTATTATTTTTTTATGTTATAACATTTATGCATTTTATATTAATGCATTTGGTAAACGCTTTATTCCAAAGCAACTTATATTGCATTATATTACACATTTGTATATGTCCCTGGGATCAAATCCATGACCTTGGCATTGCTAGCGCCATGCTCTAACCACTGAGCTACAGGAAAGCCTATAACACTTCATACACTTTAAGATACAAAAAAAAAAACACAATAAAAAAGTCTATACTATATGATGACTTCTATAAAAAGTGTAAACACCATTGTCCTATTAAATTCTTTATTTTATAAAACAACCTTCAGCATTAGCATTAACAAAAGTCTGGGTGGATCTGTAAAGCCAACCAATGAAAAACAGGATGAATGTTCATAAAAAATGCACATATTAAAATGCACATATCACATTAACAAACAGGAAGGATTAAGTGACATGAAGACTGACCTTAATGCAGGAATAAATGGCACATATGAAGAGGACATTTGCGAGGATAATAAAGATGCTGATGAACATGCCTAGCATTAAGGGAGTACTGGAAAACAAAACCACAATACCATTCAAACACACTGCAAAAACAGACCACATTGCTTTTGATAAAAACACTGGTATATAATACATTGAAACTCACTGTGCGAAGATGATAAGTTGAATAAAAGCAATGATGCAAAATACAACTAGGGTACAGGCCACATAGCCACCAAAGCGATCATCCACTTTTTTCGAGTACTGAAAGCAAGAAAATTGGTGTTATTGTAAGCAGTTACGATACATTTCTCAGAATGTGTAAACATGTCATGTGATGGACGGTATTAAAACATGCTGGTTATGGACCTTTTTCTCTAGGACAGGTGTTTGGAATGTAAGCAGGAATTTCTTCACGTGGTCTTTTCGTAGCTGGTCAATGCTGCGGGCATCAATGGCACGGCCTAAAAACTCATCAACCTCATCCTCTGGATTCAGAGCCTCTTGGGCACAACGGCTAGGAAGAGAGTGAGAACATCCAAATAAAAATGAAAAGAAACGTAACAATTTACATTATACAAACTCCATAATGACACCAAAAACGGTCTATTATGATCACATATCACAATATTGAATATGTTCTTGTGTAAGTATTCTTCTGAAAAGCATCTGATCTAGAATATTCATTTGATGTTGACTTTTCCCCCGAGCAAACATCACAAACCAAAACAGCCTGTGAAATGTTACCTATAAACCCCTGCAGAGCCAGAGAGAATGAATTTGTGCCTTAATAAAACCAGAACTCACTTATCTTTGCTGGAGGCTTCATCTATGCCCTGAAAACAGACAGGTAGATTAGTTACAGTCAGCAGTAAAAACACGGCAAAAGAGGAATAACACACTGAGTCACTGCCACTTCAGTCAGACTCACAGACTTGTTAAAAACAACAAATGTTATATTTTAGTGTCTTCAAAGTAGCTACTATTTGGAATTGGCATGTTATCATGCCAACATTTTTAATTAAAAAACTACAAACTTTACTGAAAAATAAGCTACACCATTATAATAAATGACATCTTTTTTGTGTATTTCATTTTCTCCACTAATACTCGAGACAATATATATTTTTCACACAAAAATTGTTTTTTGACGCTGATGGAAAGCAGCAAAGAAAAAGCAGAAAAAGCAATTCACACATAGGCAGTGGGCAGGCTGAGAGAAAATCACCTCGATTATAAAGAAAGTGCAAAGGAGACCAGACAGCATGAGCTGTAAGAAATGAGGCGTGAGTGGACAGAGGAAAGCTCACCATCTGTCTGAAGACTTTAGAGTCTTTAGTCCTGGAGAAAGATCTGTCAGGAACCCACCGCGGCACCAGTCCTTCTGAAGAGTTGACTCTAGCACGCTGCATTTTAGCCATCATGGCTTTTTCTTCTTTCTGCAGGCACACACAAACAGGAAAATAAACTCCTTTCCAGCACATACAAATATATATATATAATTTTATTGGTCCCCAAAGAGAATCATTTTTATGAGGGAGAAAGCAAGTGCTGACCCTTTTCAGACTGCAGCCCAGCACAAAAAACGTCTCAATGTTGTTGTCCTTCAAGTAAGCATTTCTGTCACCTCCAAAACCCGGTTCCACTTCATAGTCGCCATTTAAATACTGTAGTGTGGCTTTGGTGATGTGGATTCGCCTGTAAGCATTTACATTTTCAGTTTTAGTACAGTCATATACAGTCACCATATAGCCGGAATTATCAATAACAATATTTAATATCGATTTTTGTGGATCATTCCAGAACAATTTGGGAAACAATTGTAATGCACTAGTTTCCCCCACCCACCTCTAGTGTCATCAAAACCACATTATTTGTTTAATGCCAAATCGAAATTGAAAACAGATTAACACAACATGTTTCTGCAAACTGCACATGGATGCGGGTCTCTCTTACCCTGCTTGGCCTCCAGCTTCCATTTGGTTGGCCAGCGTGACATCGTTGGACCAGACATCAAACTGCCATTTGCGCAGGCCGAGCACCCCGCAGTGCACTCGGCCGCTGTGAATGCCAACGCGCATGTTCACGTTCACTCCCGTCACCTCTCGCACCAATCTGCAATCATGCATGCACGTTCATTGCAAAGTGTATTGAGGAGCAAATGGCACAGGGGACGTGGTGGAAAATGCAGTAGAGAAAAACGTACGAGATAGCCTCAATCATGTCCACCCCCATCTCCACACAGCAGTGAGCGTGATCTGCCCTCGGTTCCGGAAGCCCAGACACACAGTAATAACAATCCCCCAGGATCTTGATCCGCAGACAGTGGTTTTCCTGAAAATACAGACATAACATACCGCAAGCATATTAACAGTCATTACTTCTGAGCGTTGAAAAAAATCCTCAACAGTAGAGGACTCAAAATGATATTTTAACATTTTCTTGAGGAAATGTGAATGTTGTTTTGGAGTGCAAAAGTTGAGGACGATGCTGTGATGTTTTGGGTGGTTGCCAGGGCTTTGCTGAATGGTTGTAAAAAGGTTGTAGGACATTGCTACAGGTATGTGGTTTCTTGGGTGACTGTGATGGTTGCTAGGGCATTGCTATGTGCGTTTGAAGTGTTTTTTCAGTGGTTCCTAGGGAATTGCTACAGTATGTGTCTTTGGAGTGTTTTGAGTGGTGGCTAGGGCATTGCTTTATGTTTTCTGGGGTGTCTGATTGGTTGCTAGGACATAACTTCGTGCCCTAGCATTTCACAATGCTCATTGTGAAAAGCGCTATATAAATAAAATGGAATAAAATTGAATAGCTTTGTGTTTTCTGGGGTGTTTGCTAGGGCATTGCTATGTGGTTTATGGAGTGTTTTTGTTGGTTGCTAATGCATTATTATGTGGGATTGGAGTGTTTTTGGGTGGTTGTTAGGGCACTGCTATGTGGGTTTGGAGTATGTTTAGTTGGCATTGCTATGTTTTCTGGGGTGTTTTGGTGGGTTGCTATAAATTGCTTTGTGGTTTCCGGGGTGTTTTGGTTAGTTGCAATGACTTTGCTATGTGGTTGCTGGTCGCCTCATGGGGGTCGACACGTTGAGATCAGGATGACTTGCTGTTTTAGGTAGTTGATAGGGCACTGCGGTGTGGTTTCTGGGGTGTTTTGGTAGGGCAGTGCTTTGTCATTTCTGGGATGATTTGGTAGGGCAGTGCTGTGTCATTTCTGGGGTGTTTTTGTTGGTTGGCTTTACTGTGTGGTTGTGGGAGCGGTAGCCTTATGGAGATCTACATGTTAAGATCACATGATCAGTATGACCATAGTGTCTGCTTACCCAAGCTAACTTATCAAAGCGAGCGAAAAGCTCATTAAGGGTCATCACCAGCTCCTGGGCTGTGCACTGTGACGCCAAACTGGTGAAGCCCTCAATGTCCGCGAACAGAATACTGTTGAGAGGACAGACAGAAGACGACAAAAGACAGACAGAAGAAAATGAGATCAATAATCACCGAAGGCCCTTGTCTGGGTCAGTGCCGTTGGTTTGATGGGCTAACCGTGAAAAAAAACATTGATTCAGTTAACTTTCTGGATAGAGGGTGGCCACTCTCGATACTCAATCTATTCTTCAATTAGAAAAACCATGACCTGGTGGGTCTCCTTAAAGTCCTAGCCTCTACAAGCAGGACACACGGTCATCAACTATAATTTAAGACATGACAGAATGGACACACACAGTCTGGACACATTACCATGTGACAACAGATGGCACAGTTTCTTTCATAAATGCCCGATGATGGCAAATTTCACAAAATTGGGGGCGCCAGATCCCTGTGTGACATTCAGCATTTTCACGTCCAAATCCAAAGTTTGCTTGGATTATATGGAAGCATGTATTCATACACCCCAGGCTTGATGTCATTTTATTCTTCTGGTATATCAAATGGCCGTATAGCAATTTGACCCTCAACCCGGCAAGACAGAAACAAACAAAAAAAACCACTGAGGAAAGTCACATCTCAAGGACTGCAAACAACCTAATCTGTGTTTAAGCATTCAACATGGCCTCAGCCTTGGGAACAATAACCTTAAGCTGCATGAGTGTCTAATATGTCTGTGTTTTACACAGACATGCCATCTGTTTAAATCACACAGAGACAGCAATGCTCTAACACTGCTGGATTTCATTCAGGTGTGATGACAACACTGGCAAATGTAACAGTATGACACCATGTGCCGGTCTTGGCATTTGCGTACCTGACGTTGTCGTGCTTCTGGATGTAGATCTTGTGAAACATCATATCCTCTTTCTTGGCATTGATGTCTGCCTTCATTTCCATGGCAACATGCCTTGGCAGCACAGAGAGCAGCAGGCGCTCCTGGATCGGGTTTATGAGATGACACTGGTAATCATGTGTTCAAGTACACATGTGCTGACAAATAACACTTTTTCTTCCCATAAAGATTTTAGCAAGAACATGTATAAGCAAAGTGTATTTTTAGTTCCTGTACCCTATTGCGTTTGTTTTACTCTAGATTTAAAAATGATTCATTTTTCAATGACAACATAATGCATAAAAATGAAATGTATGGCCTGAGTTTCTGGAGTGTGATAAGAGATGAACAAACACGGGTGGGTGTATTTGTGCACTTGAGTGCTTGCAGACCTGCTGCTGGTTTTCTCTCTGAAGGTGTATTCTGGCTTGGATATATCCTCTAGTCTCCTTGAAGGCCTGTCTCTGAGACACCTCAGCTGGGTAATGTGTGCAGATGCCAATGATGTTGGTGCACAGGAAAATCACTGTATTGGCACATATCTGCACAGAGACAAAGAGAGGTAAACAGAGAGAAAAGGGAATGAATGTAAAGGTGCCCACTTATGCCATTATGTACGACTTAAAAATGGCATAGAAATGGTTTGCCAGCCAACAACAGTTTTGCTTTATAGTCCACAGAATAAAATAGGATCTTCTTTCTTAGTAACACCCAAAGTGGTTCAAGATATATATCATTTTGTGTCAATTTAACCAAGCTACTCATCATGATCCTTTTTATAGTTACAATACTTCCACAGACAGTCTCTCATTCTCTCACCTGTAAAAACACACAACCTCTTACCACACCAGCCACCATCTCCCACCAAGATTTTTATAGCATCAATAAAAATAAGAGAATGTAGAGATGAATAATGTCACAGTAATAAGCTCCTCAGAGGTGGGGTGGAGTATAGCAAGACTGTCTTACTTTATTATGCTCTGCCCATATTACATCATTCAGTCTGAAATCAATCACACAAGACATTGAAAAAGGAAATGAAACTACAACAGTGAGGAAAGATTTAAAAGCTTTATAGAGAGGTGCAATACAAAAAGATCACTGTGTGTTGTAGCACTCTAGCAATTATTTAAAAAATATGACATCTACCAACATGTGACCCTTTTTTTTAAATAGTCTTTTACTTTAGAGGAACCAAAAGTACAAACAAAAATTACTAGTGTTTTACATATTTTGCCATTTTTTTTAATCAAATGTTGTCCGTAATGAGAATATCTCTCTCCTTACCTACTTCTGACTAACAGGTAGCAAATCATATTCAGTTATACATATCTGTTGTATACGAAAGCTGTTCGTGCAGTTCATGTACATGTCAAAGTGTTTAAACATAAAAAGCACAGTCTAATGTGTCGAGTCTACATAATCCTGTATTAAAAAACACCCAGCAATCAGCTCTGCGTTACGGCCTTTATCTGTACATCAATGAAAGTATCTCAGGTTTAGATGGTATGCGGCCAAACCTGTGTGTTTAAAAGAACTTGAGAGAGAGTTATGCCATCTTGCTGTAAATAGTTTTTGAGAGTTGTTTTAACATGCACAGCGGATTACATAATGATGATATACAGGCAGACATAAACACCAGAAAGACAGATGAAATTTACACAGAGGACCAAGGGCACAATAACAGAGTTTTTATTGTGACATTTTATATTTCAATAAATTCAAAATGCAAGCCCTTATATATACAGTAACAGTATAAATAAGTTTGATATTTGAACTCTGAAGTCATTCTGTTCATGCTGAAAACAACATTTCTGGGTGGATGAACTTTGTTATGCGGACACAGTTTGGATATGAGAACTTTGTTGTGGCCCATTGCGCTGCAACAAATATTTTCATCTTTGATGAAGAGGAACAAAAATGACAGCACAGCCCCAGAAAAATAGCTCCACTCCCTCTTTCAAGAGCCCCTGGAGTGAACATACAAACATTTTGAGTCCAAGAATAAAAGCCAGACCCACCAAGCATCCATTTACTCCGATGACATCAGTGATTTGGGTAATTTACTTTTCCAAAAACCATAAAAACCATTCCAAAACCCCAAAAAAGCAGTTCTGTTCATCAAATCCTTACGAAAGCATGAAGTTTAGGCCACCACAGTGATTAGAAGTAAAAAAAAGTGAAGATGTGGCATAGATCTGAAAACAGCTTTAATTCTCTATGGCTATAGATAAAGCAACAATCGTAAAGGTGAACAGGATCAGAAAAAATATTTCTTAAATCACAATCATTTGCATTCATCTGATATTGACTCTTAAAGGAATTGTTCACCCAAAAATAAAAATTCTGCCATCATTAACTCACCTTTAGAGTTGTTCCAAATATCTTTCTCTGTGTTCAACCAAACAAAGAAATGTATACAGGTTTGGAACAACTAGAGAGAGTAATTCATGACAGAATTTTCATTTTTGGGTGAACTATCACATTAAAGTGGCAGAATCTTTTGTTTTTTGCTATGCTTGCTTTCAGTGGATGCACAAATGTTTCACTAAATATTTAACCTGTTGACATTGTCACATTTACATTCATCTATGCATTTGGCAGATACTTCCACCCAAGGTGACTTAAAGTGCATTCTACATACATTATACAGCATATGTGTTACTCCCTCCCAAATCACACTGAATGAGAGTAGATCATATCAGTGAAATTTTAAAAAGCGGTTGACATTTGAGCTGGCACAGTGGACCGAGGGAATGTCACATGCTTTTACCTCTGAACAAGACTGATTAAATAAGACTGTCAGATCGCTCTCTAAGAGTGTGTGTGTGTGTGTGTGTGTGTGTGTGTGTGTGTGTGTGTGTGTGTGTGTGTGTGTGTGTGTGTGTGTGAGACACGGAGCCACGCTGTGAGCAGTCAGCCTGCCAGTGTCAGAGAACTGTGTGTTTAGAAATGTCACAGTATAAAGACACTGCTGTTGTATTTAATCCCTGTATGAAGCTGACCCAAACCCAGAGCTGCTGTGTTAAACTTATTTTCTTGAAAGCCTGTTGATTGTATTTACCAGAGAGTTTCATATGCAGTTTGGCAGAAGGGCGTTCACATAACCCTGCCAATCGCTTTTGACCAGCTGCTTATTTCACTCTCTCCAATAATCCATCTGCCATTCCTCTTCCATTTCTCCTTCATGTTACATCTAAGCTGAATCCTCATGTTTGAATCATCCTATCACACACATCAAGCCAAACCAGACAAACCCTTATTATTGTGAAACCCATCTAAACCAAACTAATCTGTTCGTGAGAATTTGTATACAGTACGCAAGAAGAGTACTGAATTTTTCCACACTTTATCACACGTAATGTTGCTGACACAGTATGGAGAGTGTGAGATTTTGTTTGGAGAAATACTTTTGCATTCCTCTTTAACAGGGACTCTTCCTCACCAGGAGTCTAAATATTGGCTTATATGGTGGTAAAAGTGTTTTTTGCTTGTAGTCAAATTTGGCCATACCACGAAGGTAGTTCACAAGAGGTTCTCGCGATTTATAAAGATATTTTACTATACTCAGCAAACAATGAAGAAGCAAACTTACTGTACATACACATTCACAGAAATGAGAACCGACTAATCAATATATATATATATATATATATATACAGAGGATAAACAAGGTGATTTTAATGACAAACAGGTGACAATAATGAGTGACTAATGAAAGTAATGAGGGAACCAATGAACTAGGACGAAAGGAAACTCAAGAAACCAAAGCACTCATTTGGAAAGAAAAAGAGAGGAAGGGTAAGGATAGAGGAAAGGAAATAAAAAAGGAAATTAAAAGAACAAAAATAAAGGGAATATTAAGTGAAGAGAAGAGAAAAGAAGAAACGAAAAGGAATAAAGGGAAAGAAGAAACTCTTTTTGGCAGTAACTCAGTCATGATTTAGGCCAAACCAAAATTGGTCTCAGCTGAACAGTGAAGCTACAGTGTGATGTTTGAGAGAAATGGCATCAAACACCAAGAACCCAGCAGATCTGGACAAAAGCCAGATAACAGATAGAAAAGAAATCATTTTGCATAAATATTTTAAAATTATGCAGCAAATTCCAAGAAAAGGCCCTGTTCATCAACCATCTTTGTTATTACCATAATCTGCAAAACAATCATTTGCAGATTACACCATTTTTTGTTTCCCAGAAGCCTCACCCAAACAGCATCCCAGTCCTGGCATAATAACACAGAGCATTCTCAGTGAAGAACATGTTTTCTTGTATTGCTCTGAGCAACAGCACTCTCAAAGCCCTCAAGCTTCTATGACCCTCAACAGGCTAACGGCTGAGAGATAGAAACTCTGATTGCCAGCATTTTTCTGGCTTTTTTGCTCTATCGGTGCTCAAAATGCCTCTGCCAAACTTCAAGTGAAATGTCGCCGCTCACATGGGTCAGTAGATGTCTGCCAGAAGATTTACTATATATCAATAGTCATGCGTTTCATCTGCTGCTTCACCAATGCATGCTTCATTAAGTGAACCACTAGTGATGAAAAATGGACCAGTTCATACCAACTGTATCTAATTCAGATACATCTGATTCAATGTGAACCCACATCCAAATGACCGTGAATTAACTTCAAAAAGGTTTCATTGCAAAAGGGTCAAAATCCCAAACAAGCTTCATCTATACAACAGCTACACTGTAATGATATAAAAAATTCATTATCTTCGGTCTGATCTCAGAAGTCACTGCACAGAAAAGATCAGAGAGTATTAGGAGCAGGAAGAATGCTGAAGAATGTATAAAGATGAAAAAGCAAATCAACAAAATGAATAGATAAGTAGGCAAAACAATCGGTTTCTGGGAAGTCACTGTTGAACAAAAGCTCTGATTTCACAGGCCAGTTACATAAGAGGGACGAAGCCCCACTCGCACTGGAGCTCAGCCCAGAAACGTAACGTTATACATACACATATTCACGTAGACAACAGGATTTAGTTAAAGGTCCATCGAGGGCTATAGTCGCAACGTTTAATCAAATGTAATGTTGAAAGCTGGTTTGTCCTTCGCATGACCGAAACCTTTTAGGTTTTAAGGGTGGTCTGCACTCTGCCTTACAAAGATGATTCCTGGTAAAACAAACCCTGTAAAAATATTTATGATCTCAAATGAACTGGTCATATCAACTGAGGGCTCATCACTGACCAAAGTCACAAGTGAGCATTTGGAACTTGCTCACTATCATGTCCTTTAAGCTTTGATTTATGACAAATACATTTTAGTTTATGAGGATTGAAAGTCCACTCGTAAAAAAGTGAAAAAGCATTTAATGTAGGGCAAATGAGAGTTATGAGGTTTACGCCACAAATCGTGGGTCAAAACATGAAGCCCTCATTGCGGGTCATTTTGAATCATAGTCGCCTGCATTAAACTTCCTGTTTTTTACAAAGGGATGGTTTATTTCTTTATCATTCATAACAGTTTGAGGCCCCGGGCCGCCGATAAATTACCATGACAGCCTGAAGAAAAAACTCATTTACAAACAGGCCGGCAAGTCAGTCATCTGATTCTAAAGTACAAATACGCCCACAGCAGAGCGAAAGATGAATTTCCCTGTAATAGCACAATGAGCATCCTGTCTGTGGTACTATGAAAAATAAACAGCTGTGAATTAGACACATTCAGCAACAGTACAATAGGCTTGATGCTTTCGGGCACAGATCATATGAGAGCTGTATACAAATGATGAAAACATATTAGGGCTCCAAACAAAACAACAAATTAGCATTGACCCAATAAGCTTCAGTGCCTGAGACTGGACTCAAGTTGTTTTTTAGTTTCGTTTTGTTACAGTAAAGAATAGTTTTTTACAAATGAAAATTCTGTCATATTTGCAGGGTGTTTTTTTCAGTTCATAGTGATCAGAAGCTTTCAAGCTCCATAAAAACCTCATGAAAGTATCATAAAATAGTCCATATAACTTAAGGACAATACCATTAAGTCATTTTTCACCAATAAACTCTCTCCACTGAAGCTTGTGGCATTCATCCAGAATTCAAATAAGCAATGTCGCGTTCAGTTACTACAAATGCGAGACACGATGTTATTTACATTACAAGGTATAGTTTACCCCATTATTTACTCACCATCAAACCTATATGACTTTCCTTCTTCTGAAAAACACAAAAGAAGATATTTTGAAAAACGTTGGTATTATGACTTCCATTGTATAGACACAAAATCACTGAGACATTTCTCAGTTTTGGTTTAATAAATGAGCAGAATTTTTATTTTTGGGTGAACAATTCTTTCAAATACATATTGTTTGATCATTTTTTTTACACTAAGTTATGGCTTTAGAAGACTTATTTATATGAATTCATATGGAAGACATTCACAGAGATGCTTGTTCACTATGAAATCTTGTTTGGAAAGAGCCGAACCAAATATTCACAATTTACGCTTGCTCTCTATGGAAAATAATACCAGCATGCAGGTTTGGAACCACATGAGGGTGAGTAAATGATGTCTGAATTTTCACTTCTGTGTGAACTGTCCCTTTAAGAGATAACCGTGGATGAATCAATTAAGTTCTACCACTTCCATAAAATGAACGTGTTCCTCTCATTTCTATTCTGGGCACTGTACTAATGTGATCCAGGACTACGTGGAGCCTGTCTGTCACACACACAAGGTCAGTCAAGCACAGAGATGCACATGATGGGAACGTGACCGCCTCCTCCTCACTGGCCTGGACATAATGTATTGTTTACATAAACACACAGAGAAACTGGCTTAAGAGAAAGTTCTCACAAGGAAACGACATGCTCCTGAGAGAATTTAAAGCACACGGTCAGGAATTTCTTATCATTATGACAAAAAGGGCAAAAATGACACCACGTACTGCTCAACAAAATTCAAGCTGAAGAGCAAACATCACGTTTCTATGCATAAAAACAAATAATTCAAAACAGATATGACACAAATGTGATGTCATCCCTGTTTTGGGATTACGGAGTTTTCATGCCTTGTTGTTGAGCTCTCCACAGTCACTGAGTTTGAGCTTAGTGGTGGTGATGACAAAAAACTGTTGAAATGAATCAAATGAAATGAATTAGATGCAACGCCATGCTACTCAGAAATCCATTTGGACTCTTAAGAGTCCAACACACAGCAAAACACACCGGTCACCACAGGGCCTGAATCCCAAAAAGGACGGCCTGAAATCAAACAAAATATCAAAGAAAAACACACTGAACTCGAAGTGAGAAAGACAGACACCCGGGGGTACAAAGGTGCAAAGCAAAGATGGAGAACAGTGAAGATCAATAGTTTCAGATGAACAAGAGGACAGTAAGAAGACACTACAAAGGTGCATCAATAGTTGAATAAGCCGAGATGATTAGATCGACATACAGTATATTGAAATAGTGTGAAAATGAACCTGATAACATACAATAACAACAACTACAAAAGTACGAAAAGTTCACTTAAGAAGAAAATTCTGTTATTATTTCCTTTACCCTCATGTTGTTTTAAACGTGTGTGACTTTCCTTAAGATAAATAATATGAAGAATATAATATAAAGAATGTAGCTATTTTCAATGCAGTTAAAATGATTTGGGGAAAAAATCCCAGGCAAAAGTCCCTTAAGGACAGCTGATACAACAACCCATAAGAAAGAAAAAACACAGATGAGATCTCCTTAATATCTCAATTATTCCTCGTAGACATCAATAACATTAAATTAGGAGCAAATGGTAAGTCTTGAGTCTCAGATATTTCTCCTGAAAAAAGATGACAAAATGAGCTTGGATTTGCCAAGTCTGCAATCCAAAGTCAATATTGTTAAAGATTCAATATGAACTCAAATACTTCATCAAATTTACCCAAAGCCAGATTATTTTACCTACATATCTACAAAACGTTTGTATAAAAATACCAAAACCTACATCTTCTATTTAAAGGGACAGTTTTACCTAAACATGACATTTCTGTGTTCATTTACTCACCCTTGAGTTGTACCAAATTTGTATCAGTTTCTTTGTTCTGATGAACACAGAAAGATATTTAAAAGAATGCTTGTAACTAAACAGTTTTTGGCCACCATTAACTACCATAGTAGGAAAAATGACAATGGTAGTCAAAAGTGCCCCAGAACTGTTCGCTTTCCTCTTTGTGTTCAACAGAACAAAGATATTTCTAAAGCAATTTTTCCTACTATGGTAGTCAATGGTGGCCAAGAACTGTTTGGTTACAAGCATTCTTTCAAATATCTTTCTCTGTGTTCATCAGAACAAAAAAACTGATACAGATTTGGTACAACTTGAGGGTGAGTAAATGATGACATTTTTGGATGAACTGTTTCTTTAAGGACCAAATCAGGTTTGACTGACATGGAAAACCATTTTCATCTGCAATGAGAAAATAATCACAGCAGAGCTATCATCTTGTATTGCTTTGAAGGAAAAAGCCCCATTCATTAGCAAACCATAGTGTCTGCTATTAGAGGCCTTAATGCGATCCTCGCTTGAAAAGTTATTATTAGCCACGTTTTTATTACCTTTATCTGCGCCCTTGTGTCGAATGCAATATTCTGCTTATCATTAATCCTAATTTATGTCACCTTCTCAGCTGATCAGTCAGGCGTGGTGGTCACATAGCTCCAGGCCAAGTGAAGTCTGATCGGTCACTGAGCCAAACAGCTCTTTGTGTTACAATTTTTAAATGCATGTTTGTTAGCTTTACCCTCTGTATTATAGCTAAAAGAGCTGTATAGTAAAGAGAAAAAAATACAATAACTCGATGCATGCAATGTTTTCCCACACTGTTTCTCAATAAACGCTAGAATAATAAGCAATCTTTTTCATGTGACCCTGGATCACAATAAATCTTAAATAGCACAAGAGCATTTGTAGCAATAGTCAAAAATACATTGTATGGGTCAAAATGATGATTTTCTTTTATGCCAAAAATCATTAGGATATTAAGTCAAGATCCAAACTTTAGCAAAATCGCTAACAAAAATGCCCAGAAACACGCCAACAAACATCTCTCGCTGCTGTCCGCTCTTTGGGAATTACCCACTCAAGTTTGGTATCCATGTAAAGCTTAGAATTTAATCTTCCATGTTCATCTATTCTAACAAACCTATAGACAAGCACATCACCTGTGTGATCACAAGTATGTCTACATGCATGCATTGTTGCTGTGACTTAAATATTGAAGTGCAGTTATCGTCATCTCTTCTGCAATGTAATGGCCATCAGAACATCTCTGTTCTGATACAAAGCATCCACAGTATAGTAAAAGCTGGTTTTTCCCCCTTAGCTACATCCTGCACATCCTACGGGCATCTAGCCAAAATGTCACTCCTAAATTATTAAGTTGACTTATGCTGACAAATGTTGATTTCTGCTTCTGTGAAACTTTTGGTACAATTCCAAATAGCATAAAGACCCTATAGGTACTTATTAGTGTTGAAAATCATAGAGAACCTGGAAATACAGTATTATACTGACATCTGGGCAATGACACAATAATAATATAATTCTTTATGCTAACTGTATAGTTTGAATATAAAAGTATTGCAATCCATCTGTGTTGGACTTCAGTAACCTACATTATAATTACATTTCTTTCCATTACTAGTTTTCTCTGGAATTGTCCATGAATCCATTTAGGATCAATAAAGTCTCACCTTTATATTACACTATCAGTGTATTCGGCAATGCATCGGTTAATTTAAAGTGTGTAACCAGGTCTCAGGCTAAAAATAACCTGTTCAGTTATGTGTCTCTGAAAAGGTGTTACTGTATCTAATTTGATGGTGTCTTTGTGAGCTTAGTTTAACCCCACGGGAAAATGCTGGATCAAACGCTACAGAACAGGTGTTGCCATAGCCTGCGGTCAGAAAGTGCAAGTGAAAGCAATGCATGTCACCCTTCTAAGAACAATATTAAAACTCACATCTTGGGACAGTAAACAGACCGCACACCAGTTTAATACTACAGATCATCTTATGGACCCTGTCGTGAATACAAGAGAGACAGAGCAACAGAAAAGTCTTTTTTCAGCCCTGCGTGTCACTCTGGCACTATTTCATACTGTCGTTCCCCAGCCATTCCTGTCACCACATTCCACCCAGCACCATCCCATCAGTGTGTATCTTGACAAAGAGAGCTATTGTGCCCCTGCTGATCGCCCACTGACCTGCTCTATCTGTTCAGCACTGCTGGCCATCTCAGAGGGACACACAAACAGCACCGACTGAGATGAAGAGCAGGGGGTGTGCGAGGGAAGGATGGTGGAGGAGAGAGAGAGAGAGAGAGAGAGAGAGAGAGAGAGAGAGAGAGAGAGAGAGAGAGAGAGAGAGAGAGAGAGAGAGAGAGAGAGAGAGAGAGAGAGAGAGAGAGAGAGAGAGAGAGAGAGAGAGAGAGAGAGAGAGAGAGAGAGAGAGAGAGAGTAAAAAGAAACAGCCAGCAGTAGATTCGTTTCTGAGGTATAGCCACATTTATCAGATTAAGCAGTTTGGCCACATGCTGGTGAAAAAAACGCCACACACACAAATACGGACGTATCATAATATTACAGTAAGGCTGAATATTATGTTAGGATATGAAACAGCAGAAATGTGTCAACCAATAAAGATACGCCAAGTCGCTTACATGACCAAAAGTTAAATGATAAAACATAATAATATTGTGGTCATAAAGCCCACCCATTGATATTGGACTTGATTCAAGCGATCTGTGTTTGTGGGATACTATTTCATTTTTGTATTCCAGCTGTTGAGCCACCCCACATCAGCAAACCAGTTCATGACCTCAGACTTCATTTCTTCAGCGTTTCTCAACCTGAGATCACATTTTGATATGGTCTAACTCATGAAGCAAACATGGATAGTATACCTTGCTTTGCACCCTGCTTTTCAGAGAATATTTCTAAATACTAACCAGCCACCAACACAACCAATGGACTTTTGGCCTGCATTGATTGCCCACAGGAGTGGAACCTATCCCAAATGATGAGAATCTACAAGTACATGTTCCAGGACAAGGCCCGAGTCAATCAGAAGCCATTATCCCAATCCATTTCTATCATATCGAGTGCCAAGTAGCGAGCCGAAATCCCAGCTGCCTAAGAAGCAAACACACAACAGCGCAAGCTCACTGAACCAGCATTAACCTGGACAATGTCAGGACTAGATCACATTGAGCATGGGGCTGACACGCTGGGGAGATATTGCATTGGAGATCATGTGTTTTAGCTCCTGCATTGAATTTAAAAGCACTGTATAAAAATATGCATAATACCTAAACAGTTCCATGGCAATTCCATGCACATGTCAACCTTAAGGTTTTCACCATACTGATAGGTCAGATGTCAATATTTGGTGGTTTAAATAACCATGTAAAGTCTCAAAGTTTTTAAAGCATTGTTTGTGTTTTTAAAGAAGCAATGTGGACATTTTAGTGGCATCTAGAGGTGAGGTTGCAAATTGCAAGCAATCCACTGCACACCCCTCCCTTTCGGCGGCTGACACAGAACAAAGATGACATCACTTTTCCACTTCTTTGACGAAGGAGACAACTTCTTTACGAGCAGTTTGTCCATTTAGGGCTATTGTAGAAACAACACGGAGAATTCCATGTAAGGGGATCCGCAGTGTATGTAGATGGAAATAGCATATTCTAAGCTAATAAAAACATAACGCTTCATTATGAAAGGTCTTTATAAACCTCTGAAGACAGTTATGTATATTATATTGCATTTCTGTCAATAGATCCTCCTAAATATTACACACATTACCTTTAAAGCATAGTTTTCCATAGTCAGGTAAGTGAATTGTCACATTAATAACAGTAATATTACTCATAAATGGGCACATGAAAATTAATATAAAATATTTATTTTGTGGTCTATGAAGAGCCATCCCTTATCCATTTGTTGAGTATTATTGCTTCTGGTTTGCACATTTTAATTCCCAGAAATCCTACAAAATATATTGTCTCTCAGAAACATGCATCCTTTTTTGTCACATCCATACACATTATTTTTCCCTCTTTTACAATAGAAAACCCAGACTGGGTTTTTATGACTGGACTCTATCATCAGGGGTTTCGTAAAATATAAACAGATGGTTCAATATATTGGTAAAAAATGCATTCTCTAAGAATTTATATTTCAGATTTTGACTGAAAATGTCACATCCATAGCCCTAGAATTGCCCTATAGCAAAACAAAGAAGATGAGAGAATTTTATCCAAAACGATCAATCTGAAAGTGATTGCAAAAGTAGTAGTAAATGTAAATTTCAATTGGAGGTGTGCAGCGATTAATCGCGACTAATCGTTTTCAGAATTGCGATGAATTGTGGCACACCCTTAATTTCGATATGTAAGAGATTAAACATTGTGCCTTTATTTGTAGCCATCTACAACTCATACAGAACAACAGGAACACGTGTAGGAACATGTCATTTCCTGTACATGACAATAGTCTAGCATGAGCACACACATACCTGTTTCCAGAGAAAGTTGTCCTCAAGGTTGAGTCTCCACGCCATAATAATATGAATGGTGGAGAGCACCACCCCTGTTATCACGGCCGCTCTCATTCGCACCGGAAGCAGCGTGTAGATGATGTAGATGAAGAACATCGTCCACCAGATCCCTTCAGAGGCACTGCGGGGAGCCACCTTCCACACCCCAAACACCTGGACCACCATTAACACCAACATCACCAGATAGCTCACAATCCACATGTAGTCCTGATGGAAGCCATTTCTGTTACAGACCACCGTCAACGCTAAGAACAGACCCATGGCTACAGAGAGCACTGAAGTGTATGCCGCATCAGGTCGACCTTGGACGCAATGGAAAACCAGCATGACTCCACAAACCACAACCAGCATCCCCATCAGCATTGTGAGAGAGCTCTGGTTGAGCCTGAAGAAGTATCGCTGATACAGCCGCTCAAGTTTGGCCGACTTGAACTTCTTGGACTGAAAAACATGAGCCAACCGCAACAAGCAGGCCAAAAAACATCTCTCCAGACCCTTCCTCTCCTCCCCACAATCATCTTGGTCCTCCCCATCTTTTGTTTGCCCTGTCTCAGCATCTTCAAAGGCCAAGTTGACAGCTCTCAGACCTACATCACCCTTCCTGCCATAGTGGTCTTCCTGCCAGACGCAGCGTGTGCTGAAGTTGCTGCTGCTGGCGCCCCCCGCTGCACGGGAGTAGTGCTGTGATGGGGAGTCCATGGACTCAGGATCCCGAAGGCAGCTCATGTAGCGTGGGTTGCAGAGGGATGAGTCCCTCTTACGCCTCGACTTCCTGCCATTGCGTTCACCCCATGCTGTCTTGTGGTTGTCCACTCTTGTAGCTTTAAAGCCGTTGACCCAAGACATTCTGACAAAAATGAAAAGTGTGTAAGAACTACATGATAAATATACCAAGCAACAGATGTACACTATCAGTCAAAAGTCTAATCAGCCATTTATTTTAAATAATAAATAGTAAAAAATATAATATAATAAATAGTGTATTAATTTATTTCAAATTGATTTTATAATAATAAATATATCACAACTATCAGTCAAAAGTTTGATCAGATATTTATATTTTAATAATAAATATTTAAAAAAGGTATACTAAATTAATAAAAAGTACATTAATTTATTTACTAATCGCCCTTAAAATAAATACAAATAATATAATACATTAATAATATAATAAATAATAGTAAAATTATCACAAATAATGTACATTATCAGTGAAAAGTTTGATCACCTATTTATTTTTTATAATAAATAGTAAGTATATATATATATATATATATATATATTAAATTAATAAATAGTAAATTAATGAATTTATTAATTAACTTTAAAATAAATAAATATATCACAACTATCAGTCAAAAGTTTGATCAGATATTTATTTTTTTATAATAAATAGTAAAGAAGTCTAATAAATTAATAAAAAGTAAATCAATATATTTATTAATTTACTTTAAAATAAATAAATATAATATAATACATGAATAATATAACAAATAATAGTAAAATTACTGATGTACACTAGTTTGACCCAAGAGCATGACCCATTTATTTTTTAATAATAAACAGTAAAAAACGAATATTTATGTATTTATTAAATCAATAAGTAGTAAATTTATTTATTTATTATTGACTTAAAAATATATACATATAATATAAAACACTAACGATATAACAACTAATTATAAAATTATCACAACTTGATCACCCATTTATTTTTTAATAATAAACAGTTAAAAAAACCAAATAATATATTACATGAATAAATAGTTAATTAATAACTTTTTTATTGATTTTAAAATAAATAAAGATAATATAATACATTAATAATATAATAAATACTAGTAAAATGATCACAACTATCAAATGACAGACAGACGTATAAGAGCCTGCCATCATAAGAAACAACATTTAGTCAGGTGTGTCTAAACTGTTCACTTGTGGTATTTACAGAGTGATTGTTGTCGAGCGGTTCAGCGAGGTCAGCTTACCTGTGTGGCTTCCTCTTTGTGTGGCACTGCTCTGTTTTACAAGGCACTGCATTTACTCTAGTGTAGAGATAATATTACCGGCAGTTTTCTGAACACATACAGGCAGGGTTGTCACTGAGTTCCGGGACAGCCACTCGAGCGCAGGGTCAATAGAAACTCCTCATGTAGTGCCTAGATCTCTGCATCTCTCAGCCAGCTGAGTCTGTTGGTACAACACAAACAGAGCTTGTTTGAGCATGAAATAAACACATGACTCGAAGTAATCAGACACCATGTCACAAATAACTTTAACTAATAGCTATTGCTGAACTTGTCTGCTGTTGACATTAGGAAGTATAATTCATTTATGCACTAAGGGGCAGACGCTTCTAAAATGACTTGCAATGCATTCCAGTTATTTTATCTGGTATTCTGCTAGTTTTGTCTATTCCCTTTCATCATTTACAGATCCTCATGTCATGGCAAACCTGTATGACGTTGTAACACAACGTTTCTCAAAATACCTTCTTTTGTATTTTACAGAATAAAAAATCTTATGCAGGTTCTGAATCACGTGAGGGTAAATAAATGATGACAGAATTTTTATTTTGGGGTGAACTATTCCCTTAACATAGTTATTTGTTTTTTTTATTTTGTTTATCAGTAACATTCAATTGACATTGAATATGTAAGTACAAAGTAAGCCCATTGCATTTGTTATTTTAGTCTAATACGGCATGTATATTTGACCCCATTTTTTGCAATCTATCCGTGATATAATCGAACCAGTACCAGCATGCAAGAGGTCCTACGCTGTTATGTGGATTCTAATTTAAAGTGACAATTCACCCCAAAATTCTGTCATCATTTACTCACCCTCTAGTCATTTAAAACCTGTATGACTTACTTTTTAATGCAGAACACAAAAGATATTTTAAAGAATGTTGGAAACCGAACAACGGCAGTGCCCATTCACTTCTATTGTATGGACACAAAATCAAGTAAATGGGTACCACAGTGGTTCGGTTACCAACATTCTTGATTTTTGTTCTGCAGAAGATAAAAAGTAACGTGTGAAATATGCATTTAATATACTTTAGATTTCAAAAAGTGTATATATATTAAAATAGAAAATAGAGAGGAAGTGCTCTAGAGCCGACAGATAAAAAAGTGTGCGCTCTAACAGTGGATCTCACGGTAAATCCATGTGTGCACAAGAGAAAAGTGCAAACAGAAATGTTTGGAAAGACGCAGGTTAAGCCAACTCTGTGCAAATGACAAGACTTAGACGTTCAAAGAGCAAACCACAAAAGAGTGCATTTTAAGATGAGAAGATTTTCCCTGAATGGTAACACAGGCTTGTTTTAAGCTTGCTGTCTGACAACAAAGGGCTTAATGCATGTGTGCCATCACAAGTCAACGCTCTGCAATTCAGATTCAATTGTCCTTGCTTCCTAAATGTGCTTCGATGAGTCACTACTAAGGACATTTAGCAACTTCAAGAGATTTTGAGTCAACTATAACAACAACTTGTTTTATGCATGAACTGAAAGCAAGAACATTACAGAAGATTACAGATCAAAATCAAACACAGCTATCTAAATAAAGTTACGGCAAAGTTGAGTTGTTTTTTCCTCTATGGATCTCACACTGGACACACTGCGGTTTGACCTTCTATCACAAGCACTACTTTAACTTGGCAGCGAGATTTAGATATTGGTTCAGTAAATTACTGACGTGAGAAAATATACGAGAAGGGATGACAGCCCGAAACCTTTAACTTTAAAGCAGTAAAGCAATAAAATCACCTGTCATGAGGCATTACGTCTGATCTCCAAAGAGCTCTTCAGTTTGACACGGGACACAAAATGCATGAAATAACTCCATAAATTCACCGTGATACGCCATTCGATCATGCCTGTGTCTCATTACAAGAGGTTTTTATTTTCAAGTAAACGTAAAGACACGTCAAGTGCAACTGTATGTTTAGAGACATACATCTAAATGCTGTCATAACCGGTAAACAAAACACCGTAAATCTAAAACGTGCAAAATGTGGCTGCTTTCCACTGCAATATTTGGCTTGCTGACTGAAAGCTCACCTCATCTAATCGTAAAGACGTTCGTCCTGATAACCGCAGCTACAAATCCCATTTCACGCATTTAATCTCCTGTCATTGAGGATTCGTGCTTTTAAACGGTGCGTGCAACTATAACATGTTGACTGAGGCTCACGCTGCTGCTAACACACTGCGAAACAAACACACGGAGCACATTCGTAAAGCGACCAGCACTCACCAAAACCCCCATGAATCCGCAGAGCGATGTGCTTCAATGGCAAAATCGCGGAGTAAAACTGTGTGTTGTCCTACTGGGCGATGGTTAGATTTTCGCGCACGCTGGGCGAAACAGTCACGTTCGTCTTCATGCTCCCTTCACGCGCTGCTACTATTCACTGAAGTCAGGATCCCCCTAGAGGTGCAGCAGCGTGTAAGTTTGTGTACGTATGTGTGTGCGTATTAAACGGTACAATACGCAGAGAATGAAAATGTTTCACGCATTGTCCATGCTGGCTTTTATTAGTTCCGTGCCGCGTAAACGTGGTTTTCGTCAGAATAATTACAAAGCAGTACATTACAAACACGCATGTGGCTGAACTTACTTTTGAAGTGGATCTGGATAACGTTTTCCTTCTGTTTTGCTTTTCGTCTTGCTTGAGGATTCCGAGTTGATAAAAACAGTGTGTGTGTGTGTGTGTGTGTGTGTGTGTGTGTGTGACTGGTTGGTGCCCCCACTATGCAAATAAAGCTTTATTTGTTCTGCTCACAGAACACATAACCTTTGAGTGTAGTTTGGTCTCTTTTAGTCTATTTTCCCTCTGGATATGCATATTGAAATCCCACTTTTTTGTTAACAATTGTTCTGTTGTACAATACTGAATTATAAATAATGTATTTCCGTTTAAAGTTTAAATAATGAATTGCAGCGACTGCAATAACTTGATATACAGCAGCTCAGGACAGTCCTAAACGTTTACATTTAAGTAAAGACAAAGCATTGTATTTGGGATAGTCTGTAAAAAATGTCGGTATTCGAACAATGCGGTACCCATTGACTTGCATTGGTTTTGTGTCTATACAACTGAAGTGAATGGGTTGTTTAGTAACCAACATTCTTCTAAATATCTTCTTTTGTGTTCTGCCAAAGAAAGAAAGTCATGCGGGTTTGAAATGACAAGAAGGTGAATAAATGATGAAAGATTCTTCATTTTTGGGTGAACTATCCCTTTAAACACTGGTTATACTATTAAAATGTATACATTTACATTTAGTCATTTAGCAGACGCTTTTATCCAAAGTGACTTACAGAGAGATTAGAAAGTGTTATGTCATACAGGGCCAATAATACAATAAGTGCTTACACCAATTATAAAATGAATACAGTATTAAAACCCGTTTGATGGTTTGTATACAGTCATTTCACTCTGTGACACTTTAAAGACAATAATTCTTTAAACTTTACACACTGCTTCCTGTGATTGTAACATTCTAACCAATAGCACCAAAATCAATAGCAATACAAATATTGCATAATATTATTGGCCAACATAAAATCTGACACTGGAGTTAGCGTGCCAACTTGGCAAACGTGTGTCATCTACTCAACACTTCTATATCCCCAAAATAGCATCTACAATCATACTGTACACTAATCAAATTTCCATTCAGAGACTGCACACACGCTCACACACATACACACACACACGCACGCACACACACACACACACACACACACGCACACACACACACACATACACGCTTATAAATAAACTATCATCCTTCTTTAACCAACAAAAGAAAGCAATTGAACTTTGAGTTATAGGGGAGTTGGATGTAGTCTTCAAGCTTACTAGCACATAAAGTTTATTTCGTTTTAATTGTCTATAACATCCACATTCTCAGTAGATAACCCTTACCTGTGCCTTATCTAAACTCGCACCCACCCTTCCCCGACTCCTCCCTCCAAATAAGGGTTACCTTCTCAAACCTTTAATCTGTCCTGGTTGAAGATTCTGCACTTTGTTCTGAGGAGCTTCAATTTCCTGTCTTAAACGCTGAACAACCCCAAGCAAAGAAAGAAATTAAGGGTCAGAGTCAAAACTACACTTCTCTCTCAACAGTCCCCACCCATTGCAAACCAATATCCTTGCTGGCTTCAGAACAGTCTTGTTCAAAGCTTAGCGCTTTGTTTTTGTGCCTCTTTTATCTCAGCAATCCCAACATACTGATATGACATTTAATATGCCCTGTTTCTTGCCTCTTTGCGGCCATGTGCAGAGTTATTGATGTCAATGTTTGTCCCTGTTGAATCCATGCACTTTTCTGAAATTGTCGCACTGTGAAAACCTTCTTCACCATCATGTTTTTAAATAGATATTAGTGTTCCCTACAATAGAGGGAATACAGCAAATGAAAGGCATTAACCTAAACTAGTTAGTGTGCCAAACAATAATGAACCCAATTGGATCTAGGTGACCAAAATTGCTTTCTTTTGTAGTAAAAATTCAATGGCGATTTATTTAAGTGTGTGTGCACATGTTATCTCTGTATACAATTTTGAATACTGTACAATAATTAGAGAGATAGAGGTGTGCCGAGTTGGAACAATTTATGTAGGCCAATAATTTTATGTAATATTTTTATTATTTATTTATTGTTTTTGGTGTACGCACTTAAATATAAGAAGACATGTTTAAAGTATCTAACAAATGTAAAATGATTCTGTAAAGGGCAAGATTTTCCAAAACTACTTTATGATGAAATAATTTATATTACATTTAAAAGCAAAATCTATAAGAAAAAGTTTTTCTTATGAAAGATTTTGTTGCCTGCCACTGCCATCTAGTGTTTGTACCGAAAAAATGGTACAGTTGTCATCTTGCATCTTGTGCAATCCTTTCCTTATTCCAATGTACTGTAAAAATGAGAAAATAGGTACATGTGCAACTTCACCATAATCTATAATTCAATTATTGATTATTAATTCCTGAATCCTCACAAGTTCCATAGAGCAACGTCCACAAAACCACAATTATAGGCAAATGATTTAAAGATGTCTTAACTGTGATGCAATTTATGCACAGTCTCTATATGTTCACCAGAGGGCACCAATGACTAACATTCTATCATACAGTGTATCAAAAAACAGACTAGAGGATTTCACTATGATTTATAGTGACATGCACTGAAAACAGTGTGTGTGTGTGTGTGTGTGTGTGTGTGTGTGTGTGTGTGTGCGTGCGTGCGTGCGTGCGTCTTTTTGACACTGATACAACCTGCTTCAGAAGTCAATAGTTCAATCTAAAACAGACAGCACTGCAAGTCCTGTTCTCTACCAAAGTGCCACATCGGTGAAAAATGAGAGCAGCTATGCTACAGTACACCGATCCTTTCTGTCCTGACCTTAAAAATAAAATGGAAAGCAGACTAGAAGAGACTAATCCCTTGCGCTCTTTTGGGTATTTTGCATGAAATATACAGTACTGACAACATCTTGAAATGCTTTGCTTTATCTAATATTTTCTTTCATTTTTGTTTGATGCACATATGGCACCATGTTAATTAATGAACAAACACGTAATATTTGTACTTTTATAGCAATTGTAATTGTAAAGAAAAACCATAGGTTATATGACTAAGAAAACTAAGTAAAGTAGTAAGGAACAAATAAACAAAGTCACTAAAATGTGTAAACATCTAAAACAATACAGACACACATTTTGATGTAAACATGTTTCTCTTGGTTTTACATATAAATACAGGACAAACATCAACATGTATGATGGATAGACAGCTCTGAAAGTGCTACTGCATTATTTATTAGAAATAGGGTAATCCAATCTTTTCTTTCGTCCTTGTATTGTGTATGCTGTCAATGATAAGGACTATAGACTGATTCAGACCTGTAACATTAAAAATGCAGTTTACCTAGGCATCTAATCGGAAAGAGAGTACTTTCCAAACCAAGTGAGCAGTCAGCATTTTGGGCATCACAGATTACAAATGTGCAGCTTCTATTGTTTAGATTAAGTTAGGTGTTAGTACTATAGATAGGAATGTGCATCTTTTTAAATGACTATTATATATTCCTTATCATATTGTTGCAAAGAAAATAAGAAAAGTTTTAAAATCCAAATTCAAAAAGAAAATAGAGGTTTCATACATAATGCATGGCGTGCCGTTCAACTCGGTGAGCAAGTCGAAGGGACCAACTGACAGACACAAAGACTGAATGAGCTCTTGGGCTGCCAACATCCTGCCCGAAATTTAGTCTCTCTCTTTCCCCCATTCTCTCTTTCCATCTCTGGTCTGATAACATTGTGGATTTCAAGCCTCTATTCATGTTTTATTCACATGCACCACTCATATGGAACTCAAATTGATGGGCCCCTTCCTCTGCTCTGCATGCCTGACTGTTCTGAGCAACATGTCCTCATCTATTATGGATCTTAGATCTACTGGACAGTGAGAATTAAAAGTTATATGAGATCTACCATCTGCTTTCAGCTATACTTCTATGATATCTTTATACATTTGATCCACTATTAAGATGTATTATTATTGTATTATGCATGTAATGTTTGTCTAAAACAAGATGAAGAAAAAGTCAAATATTCATAGATAATTATTTTGATTTGCCTGGTATGATATAATAATACTATAATAATAATACTTTACCTTAGCTTGCATTTTTATTTAATACGCACAATGTTTTAACTGAAACTGTAAGTGATTGTCTAAGGGGAAACCAGTTTTCCTACTTTGAAGTTTGTATGGAGTCACTCGGGGTAATAATGAAAACCTGTAAGGGAAAAAGAAAAATATAAGGTCTAAAATAATAAACTCCATGTGCTCTATTTAGTTTTACACCAAAATTAAAGTAGTGTAACGTGTTATCTTTTACTTTAAAAGTGAGGGCAGACTACTTTGTGTAGTTGAAATGCTTTTGGCAATGGCATGAGCAGGTATGTTCTGCCATACACGTTTAGGCTTAGAAGCACAGAACATTTATGTAAGACAGCACTGTCTCTCTATAATAGATCACACATGGGACATATCCACATATCTGACATGAAACCTGAAAAAAGAGACAACTGGCAACTCAACATTCTCTCCCAAAGCACAGAACTGTCACTGAAACTTTTCACCTGTAAATTTATTGGAAAATTCTGAGATAATAGTTGGGATTGATTTAAAGTGGATTACTAAAACACTTAAGAGCTAAATTAACACTTGACAACTAATGTTCACATTGAAGTCTCGCTGACACAAATACGTTTATGCAGAATTAGTCAAAGTGCACTTATAGGGCCAGATTTCAGCAAAACCTGTCATGAATCTCCTTTAGATATAGATATAAAAATAAATATGTTTCATGGTGCAATAGATTAAGAACGTTTTTTGTCAAAATGGATCCATAAAGAACCTTTAACATCCGAAGAACCTTTCTGTCTCACAAAGGTTCTTTGTGGTGAAAAGGGTATAAAAAGGTAAGAATGAGATGGTTCTTTAAAGAACCTTTAACCGAATGGTTCTTTTTGAAAACCAAAATGGTTCTTCTATGGCATCTCTGTGAAGAACCTTTAAAGCACCTTTTTAAGAGTGTATATTAGCTTCGTAAAATGGATTGTAGTCACACTGTGATGCTGAGAAAACTGAGAAGACACAGAGGCATAACGGAGTGAGGGAGTCTGTGAAAGAGAGAGAGAGAGAGAGAGAGAGAGAGAGAGAGAGAGAGAGAGAGAGAGGAGGGAGCTGGGAAAGAAACAAGACAGTGGGAATATGAGATAGATTCTGTCTAATGTGCAGGGGGAGGGAGGGAATAGGAGAGGGAACACAAGTCTGAGTCTACAGTACACTTCACTTCTGCCCGGAGAGGAAGCACACCATGACCAGCTAGCTGTGAGATTGTGCACTCTCTCCACGACACAACTGAGTAAGTACAGTTACTTCTCTAACCATTATGTGTTTACCATTTGTCATAATGAAAGAATTACAGTTGACAGAATGTTTAGTCTATATTTTTAAATATGCAAGTTGTGAATTTAGTTAAGCTTAGCAGTACAGATCTAAAAAAACTATTGAATATGAACTATGATGAACGATGAACTATAACACCAGAACATAATCTTACTTTATTTACAAGCAAAAATGTAGGACTGAGTTGTTCTGTTGCATATTGAGACCATTAAGTCGACCCTGCTGAGGTTTTTAACTTTGCTTCATTTGAAATGACAACAGAAACTGTTATCCTGTAGTTTATGGAATATGTAAGATTTCTCTTTTTTGGCTCATGATTAATGCCTGTGGAGCTGTTGGCATACTTGCAGGCGTTCATGGTGTTTCTTTTGAGCTGGGGGAAGGAGTGCATTTGGAACCACTGGGCTTCCTGTATGAGGTCAATTAAATACTGCATGAGACTAGAGCACTAAAAGCCTGTCCCGTGAGGAGGGGAGTGCTTTGTGTTTGTGTGTGTGAGCGCGCTGGAGCATCAGTGCACAATGCCTTGATTACGTTTGATGAAATAGCAGTTTATATATGTGTTGACATTTGTGACCGTGGACCAAAAATACATTGTATGGGTCAAAATTATCGATTTTTCTTTTATGCCCAAAATCATTAGGGTATTAAGTAAAGATCATGTTCCATAAAGATACTTTGTAAATTTTGCGTAAATAAACGTTATTTCCGTGAGTGGATGCGGCAAAATCGCAAACAAAAATGTCCGGAAACACGTCTACAAACTTCACTCGCTGCTGCCGCTCTTTGGGAATTACCCACTCAAGTTTGGTATCTATGTAAAGCTTAGAATTTCAGCTTTCAGGTTCATCTATAAGCCAAAAAAGAGCATTTAAAACAAACCTCAGCGTCTCTGATTAACAACTTTAAAGGCGATTTTCTCAATATTTAGATTTTTGGCACCCTTTGGCACTTCCATAGTTTGTTTTCTGCATAACTAAAAGGAAAAGTTCAAATGTCATGGTCAAGGCTTAACCTAAAGCACTTTATAGTGATGTTAAATAGGTTTCTACTGAGAAAAAAACAGAAATCTCACAAACGTCTCCATATCAGAAGGGATCTCAACAGTGTTACAAACTGAGTGTAGATTTGCCAAGTGTGCAAAAGTCTGAAGATTTTTGTATTTGAAAGTCACTTATGCATGAATAATAAAGATCAAGTTTCCTTTTATTACCTTCCTAGTATTCCTTTTTGTCCTGATATATATTTGGTCACTCATGCTATTTGATCAGTACAGGAGAAATCAATCCCATAATGCCATTGTTAGACTGTGTGGGCAAAGCGCACATCTATAAAATATAATTCTCATGCTGCTGTCTGTGGTGTGACTCGACGTCATTCGGGTGTTCATATTCCACTTTCACCGCTTGCGGTTGAAACGTAAGACATTGTGTCTATTTTTATCATCGTGCCTATCCATCATATTTGATTGGAATCGCTGTCCTTGGTAAAATAAGACGCCTGGGAATGCAGAATTCATTGAATAGTGACCACTTTGTGACAAAAAAATAAACCGCTGTTTTGACCAAAAGCAGTAAGAGTAAACTTTGCCCGATAACAGGAGACGTTTAGAACAGCAAGTTTGCAACCGGATGGGATGAGATATCAGATATTGATTTACCCTGTGCTCTGGAATAGAAATGATAAGATACCGAATTTAAGACTTCTCTGGGAATTGGTTTTCCATAGCTCAGCAAAACATCTAAAATGGTCAGCCATATGTGAAATAATATTGACATCATGTCAACCACATTGAAACCGATATTAAACTCAATACAATGATGTTATTTATAAGACACGAGAGTTGACTCAATTACCCCAAAATAAACCAAGTATACCTATAACACACCTTGACAGCATTTTCTGAATTTCATTTCAAGTCAGTAAGATTGTCAGGAAGATTCAGAGGATTCTGGAGGAGGATATTTGCATAGTGCAGTTTGGCCCCTGCGACGGCCTTCTACCTCAACCAGTCCACCCTGCGGTTTCTCACGGGTCATCGGACCGCATCCAGGCATCCTGTTATGAACCCAGCATAAGAAAAGCAAACAGAGTGGAAGAAAAGCTAAATTTAGATCACAAGTGAAAAAGCATGTACTGTACCAGTCTTTATCACTTATACTGAGATGGAGTGACTTTATGTCCCTTCACTCACCCTTATGATTTTCTAAACCAGAAGCTGTCTTTTGCTCCTCACAACCTGTTCTTAATAAAATGCCTTTACATTTTAACCTAAAAGGTTGACTGAAGGAACAGCGGGGCTAGTTGTCACAGGCAAGTCGTCTCTATATCTAACTATAAGGTTGAGTCACACATCCATTTAATTTCGTATTATATCGCAATATTGTTGTGTCATGAATTATTTTTTGTTTCATAACTTTCTGAAAGGCTGCATGTGAAAAGATAGCTTGACTGCATTGTGACAAATGTCCCATACAGATGCTCTGCTATTGAAGCATGTTCTTAAAAAAGGTCAACATGTGTTCAATAAACGGTATCTTTTTCATAAGCATGTTGGTCACGATTAATAGGTTTTCTGTACAAGCATGTGCCTATACAGAAATAGCCTTTGAAAAACCTATCCTGCGAAATATTCACTGGAGCAAAAAATGCCCGCAGTCTCCTACGTACAAAATAATATAATCTGTGATCCTTAACATTTTACACACAACTACTACATTTCCCCATTAGAGCTGTATGTGTAGAGCCTTGTGTTTGTCTTCAAAGTTTGCCCGCTTGCAAATACACGTATGAAAGAAAGCACAGCAGTAACATGGCCGCAGGACATGCGACTCTAAAAGCCACCCCAGAGCTGATTTTATTCAAATGTGGGCAAGTTGAATGAAGAACACATGCTTCCAGTATAATGGACTCCAGAGAGAGTGTCACACTGCCCGGAGCATGCATGCGGATTTAATACAACCTGATTAAGGAAAGGGCTCATATATTTATGTGCCACTAAATAAGTCTTGGTGACGCCCCATTGGTGCTCCGTGGAAGCCGACTCACCTTGAGTTTGTGGAGTGTTCTGCATTATGCTATTGTCAGGACAGCATCGCTGTGAAGGCATCCATCTGCAACCTCATTGGGTTAAACAGATTTCCTCTCAGTGAGATCAGGCCTCGGGAGATAAGCAGATAGAGAGAGGTTAACAAGATTAGCACTCAGAAAGTTCGTGTCCAGAATTTTGGTCACAATGTTATACATAACAATAATTTTTGCATTTGTAATGATTAAAGATTAATAATATGCATTTTGGCACATGTGTTATGTCCTCATGGGCTGGATAGACAGATTTATTGCATATAATTGTATGAAGCAGATTAATTTTAAGTGTATTTTTGTTAATATTGTGTAGAACATATGTGCATTAATGCAATTGGTTTGACAGCTGTTTCTCATCAGGCAGATGTGTTTGTTTGCATTGTTAATTCATGCACAAGGGAGCTTTGTGATTTAACGTTTGCATTTGCTTTTGGAGTCTTCTGCTGGTGTTCTTACCAAAACATGGCAGGCATGAAATGGTGGGGAAAGATGGTGCATTAGTTGGACAAAAGGTCAAAATGGAAAGAACTGTGATATGTACTGGTTGACTGTTTAAACAGTGCAGAGAAAAATGCATGCAAATTAAGACTTATGGCTAACAGAGGAGTATAAAAATATTTTTAATTAAAAGCATTATAGAGCAATTCATATGAACAAGACTCAAAGCAAGTCCTTCTCAAAAAAGTGTGATGTCGCAAAAGGTTCTTCACAGCAATGCTATATAGAAGAACCATTTAAAGGATAGAACCATTACTTTTTTATAGTCTAAAGAACCCTTTTCCTCTAGCATTTTGTGAAACAGAAAGGTTCTTAGGATTTTATAAAACAGAACCATTCAGCCAAAAATGGTTCTTCTATGGCATTAGGAAGCACTTGATTGTATGCTACACTATAAAAAAAAATTGCTGTAGTTATGCAGCAGTTTGCCAGTAAGTTACTGTAGATTTCTATTTATCTAATTTATTGGCAACAGTTTGTTCAAAGATAAATGAACATTAAAAAGTCTTTATCTTTACAAAAAAAACATTTGGTTCCCAGAAATGCTTGCATGAGGCTGTTATTTTATTTTATTTTTCTGTAAAGACTTGTTAATGTTTAATGTTCCTTTATCTTTGAACAAACTGTTGCCAATAAATTAGATAAATAGAAATCTACAGTAAGTTACTGGCAAATTGCTGCCAGTAATACTGTAATTTCTACAGGATTGTTTAAACGTGTAATGGTGGTCTTTGGCTCCAACAATTTGTATCTAATTTATTATTTTTCTTTAAAGTGGCGTCCAAAAGCACATTTTGTAAAAATATTCTTTGCTTGTTTTAAACATAAACCTACTTATTTTTCCCAAAATAAGCCTTAATATCTCAGATCACTTGCCAAGTAATCTAGATTTAAGTATTTTTAGATATTTTTACTAGAAATCAAGATAAAATGCTTAGTAAGAAGTTCTTACAGTAGGAAATAAGACAATGACTTACCATGTAGCCTATAGGTTAAGAACTCAATTATCTCCATTGAGACACAAAAGAAGTTCTTTGGAACATTTACAAATCATGTTGGAATAAAACCACTGCACAACCTGCGAAACACACAGCTATTCTGCCATACAGCAAAATGCTGCCAACCCGTGTAAAATATCAACTTTTCTTTTATTTTTGATATGCTGATTTAAAAACTAACAATAGTTAGTAAAAAAAATAAAATAAAAAATAAAAATACCGAAAGAGACATTTTCGCTATACATCTGGACTTCATCATAGACTTTCATTTGCTTTCTTTACATAACACCACCGCTTAACAGCACACACGATGCGTTTCACCTCTGCCGAAACGGTCATCCCACTTTTGTACCCCTCGGTGTTTCCTGCTGCAGGAGAATCAGATGTCAGTGTCTCGTGTGAGAGGTAAACATCTCCTCCCCCGCTGCACTGGTGCAACTGCATCTCCAGCGCGTGGAGGAAATGGAGCTCGATTGAATGTGAGTGCAGGCAGAAGAAAAGCAGCAGCGGCAGTGTGTGTGGATGGGGTGAGGGGGGGGGGCTGAACTCAACTGCAGTCAAGGCATCAATTTTATATAGGCGTTGAGTGCAGTAAGTTGGCTATCATCCGCGGAGGCTTCCCCTCTCACTGTTGATCATGGGGATCAGCACGCGTCTCGCTCGGCCGCTGGGTGATGCTGGGGGATATGAGCGGTCTCTATAGGCATGTCCGCGTCCGATTCAAGCGCAGCACTGCTCAGCTGCAAGGTAGGGATGCTTCGCCAGGTCGCATTCATTCTTTCCTTCCTCACGCTCTCTCTCTCTCTCTCTCTCTCTCTCTCTCGTGCACTTTGTCTCTGTCACTTTCTCTCTCTGATTCTCTCTCACTCTCGCCGTATTACAGTTTCCCTCCATGTGATTCTGTAATCAATCAGTGCTGCTTTTGGTGGAGTGAATGAATTTTGCATGCATTCCGCCTGCCTCATAGTCTATTAATAACCTCCTGTAAGCCTTTTTTATGAATAAATGATTCTCGGTCGAGATGCAAGGCTGGCTTTTAGATAAGCATGCAGACACATCAGATGCATTCAGCTGCATTGATTGTTTAATTGATACGTACTGCTCTTCCGTCCGTTCTGCTCCGTTATTTGGCAAATTATTCATTTACTTCCATGTGATGTGATGTCTTGACATGCATATCACATCTGTTCTTGGGTTAAAGTGGGTACAGAGAGCGACAGCCAGGTATATGAATTTAATTTTTGCATCTTTACAGTATTACATCATTCATTTTTTTGGACTGAATATGTAGACCAAGACCAGCGTCTCTCAAACTCAAAGGACCTAGATTTCTCATTGTACAAGCCATGTTTATATCATTGTTGCAGATGATAAGAAAATAAAACTGAGCTTTCCATTACAAATACAATAATGAACCATCAGTTATTTACTATTAAAACCTCTACAAAATTCTTTTATGTACTGTGTTTTGGGTTTTAACCAGTAAAAAGGGGGTGAGATCCCAGCAGACAACCCAAACCGCAGAGAACCATTATAGTTTCCATTAAAACCAGTACAAATCCCATTATAACTATAAAGACTTTGAAGGGATAGTTCACCCAATACTGTCATCATTTACTCACATTCTTGTCAGATATTTTGAAAAATGTTGGTAACCAAACAACGGCGGTACCCAGACACAAATTCACACAAAGTCAATTGGTTCCACTGTCGTTCGGTTACCAACATTCTTCAAAATATCTTCTTTTGTGTTCTGCAGAAGAAAGTCATAGGTTTGAAATGACAACAGGGTGAAAAGAAGATGACAGAATTATGATTTACTATCCCTTTAAAATGTCTGTGATGGTTTCTGTTGTTGTTTTTTATTTAATAAGGCTCCTAAATAGTTTTGTCATAAATAGTGTTTAAAGATGTTGGCATCTGACCTATATGGCTTACTTCGACTGTAAAGTTTAATAGATGAGACATCCACAAAAATGATTGAAAAGGTTTTTTTTTCTCGAAAGCCTGCACTATTGCATTTCTTTATCTCATGTCTATACATGTGGTTTTGAATGGTGCATGAAGTTGCTTGTTGTAGAGATCCACCCACCTCTCTCTGCTCTGGCCTCATCACAGTCAGGTTCTCCGCAACCAACCTCCAGCTCCATGCTGTTCACACTGCAGCAAACACATTAGACACGAGTGAATTATATTCTGACAATATCAAAACATTGATACAGTTGAAACTCTAAGGTTTAGGTAAATTAATGTTTGTTACCTAACAAGCCTTGTGAACAAGTGAGGATCGTTGTGTTTTTACGCCCCCTGTTGGCCAAGTGCTGTTATTACGCAATTGCACAACAAGTGAATAGGAATGTTTTGCAGCCATACATACGGAAAACGGTCTTGCTTTAACGAAACTGTAACATACAATGTATTTCTTATATTATTAAAGTAATTACTAAATATATATGTTTAAGTTGAATGAAGTTTTGCAGCCAGGTTACTTATTTTTTAAAGTTAACCCCCAAAAAAGTTTTTTTACAATGTAGTCTGTTTTACAGTAAAATTTATCTGGCTGTTGGGGTTCTGATGCATTATTTGTCTTACATAAGCGTTGTTCATCGTTTCTGGGAAAGGCTGATGTGTTTTGTAAGTGGAATATCAGATGAGGTGTTGTGGAAACACTCTTAGCAGATGCGGTTGCCATGCACCGTGTGTTTTAAAAGATTACATTACTGTATCGATCCAGGTACGGAGCAAAAAATTGCTTAGTCTGTCAGGTCATCTAAAATAGACTCAGAGTTAACGTAAAATGTGTGTGTATGGAATTCACAATGTGTGTTGTCAGAGATGCAGCGGTTTAGTTTAATGCAGGCGCTATGACACATTGAAGGTTTTAGAAGCGTTTTGAAAAACTATGACTAGATACACACCATATTGGGCAAGCTGGAAGACCAGCTTAAAGGGATAGTTAACCCCCAAAAACAAAAATATTATCTTCTGAATAACTGGTATTTCATAAATGTATTGATGACATGGTGTTGACTTATGGGCAATTGTAACTTTAAATTGGTTAGTATTTGGTTTGTGGTTCTCCCTTCTCTCCCTTCTTGTCCATGTGACAGCCTGTCTCTTTGTAGTAATCATATTCTGCTCTTGTCCATTTTTGCAGAGTTCAGCTGATTCCTACACGAGCAGGCCATCTGATTCCGACCTGTCCCTGGAGGAGGACAAGGAGGCGTCTCGGCGTGAAGCCGAGCGCCAGGTCCTGCTCCAGCTCGAGAGAGCCAAGGTGCACTTACCTTTTCATTGACTTCATCGCTTTTACTTCTGTTTACTCACAGTTTTTTTTTTGTTTTTTTTTCGCAGACCAAACCTGTGGCGTTTGCAGTGAGAACCAATGTCAACTACTGTGGGGCTCTGGATGAGGACTGTCCGGTTCAGGGTGCCGCCATCAACTTTGAAACCAAAGATTTTCTACATATAAAAGAGGTGAGATTCGTGAATCAAATGATTGAACAGATTAAATGAAAAGCCACCACTCAAATATGACCTTAATGTCATTCCAATCCTAACTGACTTTATTCTGTCTAACATAAAATGTGATTTTTTTTTTATAGAATATCCTGACTGTTCTTTTCCACACAAAAACTTTTCTGACGGCACAATTTAAACATTCGTAAGATATTTCTTAGTGTATTGAGCACATTGTCTCCCATCCTACAGAAGTACAATAATGACTGGTGGATTGGGAGGCTGGTGAAGGAGGGGGCAGATATTGCTTTCATTCCCAGTCCTGTTAAACTGGAGGCCATGCGCATCAAGCAGGAACAAAAGGCGTCTCAGAGGTTGGACCAACATTTACATGCATCTACGGTCATATATAAAAATACTAAAATCGCATACTCATAAATATTGTATGAATAAAGCATTGATAAGCTCTGTATGTGCTTCTACATCCAATGTTTGCAATATGATGCTTGCTATTTATAAGAAAACTGCTCAAAGGCACCACGAGACTCTTTGTTTAATAAAAAAGAAAGCATTTAGTAATTTATTTGCATGTCTCTTTCAATCAATTTTAATGTGTTTATGTTATTAACAGAAAGGCAGGAGGCAATGCATCATCTGGGAGCTGGAGGTCTACTCCTCCTTCTGCAGGTGAGAGGTATTTAAAAACTACAGCATTACAGTATTTGTACGGTAGACACATTACTGTAATGACACTATTCAGCTGTAGTCATAAATATCACCAAAAAATGAAAATTCTGTCATCATTTATTCTCCCACATGTCATTCAAAACCCAAGTATATGACTCTTTCTTCTGTGGAACACAAAAAAGTTAGTTTGAGAAATGTCTCAAACTCGAAGTGTCCATACAGTGGAAGTCAGTGGGGCCAGTGTTGTTTAGATACCAACATTCTTCAAAATATCTTCTTTTGGGTTCTGTAGAATAAAGAAAGTCATACAGGTTTGTAATGACATAAGGACAGGTAAGTCAATTCATTTTTGAGTGAACTATACCTTTAAGTGCTTGGAGAGCAAATGCAGATCTGTAATGTCTCCAAACTCTATAGGTTTTTCTTAAACACTGTTCTCTTGTTTTCAAAAAGCCAAACAGAAGCAAAAGCAGGTTAGTGGTTTAGGTTGCTTCTTTACTCCTGTAACGCACAACTTTCCAAAAACTGACCTGTTTAGTTTGTGTCTAGTCTCTGTGTCTCTTCAGATGTTGAGAAATGTTAGTTAAGATTCAGAATGTGTGTGTTGCAGACAGAGCATGTTCCACCCTATGATGTTGTTCCATCCATGAGGCCTGTTGTTCTGGTTGGTCCCTCACTGAAAGGCTATGAGGTAACTACAAAATTAGATTATTGTTATATTTATAGAAACAGGCCAGTTTTATGATGTTACTACCTGCACGGAGGGTCAAAAATGAACATTCACAAAGCGCTGAAGTGACTTCTTGCCTAAAATTCCTGGAACTGTAACATAGTACTTTGAATATATCAAATTGGGAGAATGATAGTCCAAATTAAGAAACAAACATAAATCATCCATCTGATTGTAAGTGTTAACTTAATGTATGTGAATTCCCAGACACTCTAAGATGCTTTTCTTGTCATTTGGCATGCCAGTGGATTCATGAAGCTGAAATATTTAAGTAAAGCTGCGGCACAGAGCTCAGTCTGGATACATTCACCAGTCAGCCGGGTACCTTTTTCTGAAATCATTTATTTTTCCCTCCTGTGTCTAAATAAAACCACATCATCCAAACCACATTATATACACCTCTTCTTTCAAATCCCTGGCAGAGGAGTCCTTTATTTTCCCTTCCATTCCTTGGACAACAAAATGACTGGTTGAGTGTTTACACTATTAATACCTCATGACCTAAATTCTACTGGTTAATTTCACACCTAACGTTTCTCGCTCGTATGTTTTGTCACAATGTCCTGTTGGGCAGGTAACCGATATGATGCAGAAAGCTTTGTTTGACTTCCTGAAGCACAGGTTTGATGGGAGGTAAGTGCAAATGCTGTCGTTCTGGTGTAAATTCTTCTGTTTGTTTTGTACTAAATACTACTGTTGGTTTTGTGGTTTTCCGGCAGGATCTCTATCACACGGGTGACTGCAGATCTGTCTCTGGCCAAGCGATCTGTACTGAATAAGAAAGCTATTATGGAAAGGTCTAACACACGCTCCAGCCTGGGTGAGTGACACTGAAGTTGGGCTACACGGAGTGTTTTGTTATAAAGAGTAATGGAATATGTGTTTGTTATTTTATTATTTCTCAGCGGAGGTGCAAAGTGAGATTGAGAGAATATTTGAGCTGGCTAAAAGCCTACAGTTGGTGGTCCTGGATGCAGATACTATTAACCACCCTGCACAACTTCTCAAGACCTCACTCGCTCCTATTATAGTCTATGTAAAAGTATCTTCTCCAAAGGTACGACATTATTTAACCAGTCAATCAATTATTTCATTAAAAAAACACAAATGGGTGTTTATTATGTTTGTGAACTTTTATGTTTCAGAAGTTTGATCTTTGTTTGAAAAACAAAGACAAACTTTTTTACTCTTGTCTAACACAAAATTATAGTTTCCAGATGTTTCAAATGAGCTTTTATTTGGTATTTTTAGTTTTCATTTAGCAAGTTTGCCTATGTGCTTTTGTCATTTTATAATTTATTTTCTATTTATTAAATTGCTATATAAGTTATAATAATAATAATATTCTTTATTATTATATATTTATGTATTCTTATTTTAGTTTCTTTTTCTTTTCAGTTAATAATTGTAGTGCCTCTACTTAAACTTATTTTACTTTACTCTACACCACACCAGGTCCTTCAAAGACTCATTAAATCCAGAGGGAAATCTCAAAGCAAACATCTCAATGTGCAAATGATGGCAGGAGATAAACTAGCACAGTGCCCACCGGTGAGTCCTGCAATACTGCAAACATATATAGCTGTTATTAATGTATATTTAACTAAAGTGCAAATCCTGCAGTTTTGCAAGAAATGAACACATGCATCATTCGGTTTGTCCTCACCACTTCTGTCTTTAGGAAATGTTTGATGTCATACTTGATGAGAATCAGTTAGAAGATGCTTGTGAACACTTAGCTGAATATTTGGAAATATACTGGCGGGCTACTCACCTTCCAGGCTCCACACCTATGAACCCTGTGGTGGAGCAAAATGTGGTAACCCCGCCCTCAGCCAATTCTAGCCAACAGGTGAGTTTGTAAATGTTAATATATGACACTGGCAATGATGATCTTAAACATTTCATCTTCCTCCAGTTCTCAGAGACCCAGGAACTAATTGAATGAACACCACGGACAACGGTGAGTATTAAATAAAATATCAAATATTGTAGCTTTGGAATACTTGATTCTGATTAGTCAATCCTGGCATTTTGCAGGAAGTTTTTATAAAATAAACTATGCTTGTTGATGGTCTCTTTTTCCACGTCATGACTCAGTGGTCTGAGTAAAACAGAACATTCCAGAAAGACCCCCAGAATATTCCTCAAAGGCCAGCCACTCACTGCCCCAGAATGAGATGAGGGCTCTAAGCCGCTGCCCCCGATAAGAAAGAAGAGGAGTGGACGGATGGAGATTAAGATGAGGGCTTGCGAGGAATTGGACCAATCCCAGCCTCCCTGTGAGCGAAAAGTCACAGTGACCAAATGTCCCCTTCCCTGCACTAACATACGTGTCGTCCTCAACATCTCAGGACCACTCTGCTGCAGGCCTTCAGTCGACACACACACAAACACAATCTCTCAGATACACACACTCGACTGATCTGAAGTAAGGATGGGTTAAGATGACGGCGTGTTGTGCTTTAGCTGTTAGACAGTTTGCACGGTAAAACTATCTTAAAATGTATCCCCTTATAAGCAACGGTGCTAGCCACACACAATAAGAAAGCACCATGCTTTTTTGCATTTTTCACCATGTCACCAAGACTTCTGTTTTTATTAAAAAAAAAAGAAAAGCAAGAATGCGTCCTTCCTAAAACTGCATTTGAATTTGATTTTCTCAATGAGCTTCATGTAACACAGCCAAACTTTCTATTAGAAGTTCATTCTGAAGTCATTCATCACAATTTCCTCATCATTTCAATAAGAAAAGTAAAAGTGTTTTTTCCCACTGTTGCACTGAACAGCTTCACTAGACAATATTACGGTTTTTATTTTAATTGAGCTCTAGTGGTCATGTTTAAAACCCTTTTACAGGAGTTTACAAACAATCTCTTAGAATTTACTTCCATGCAAATAACTTTTCTTTTGCAAAACACAAACGTAAATTCTTAGTTAAGAATGCAATGGTCTCTCTTGTCCATGCAGGTGAATTGGTAGGCTGCTGGATCTTTCAAACATAAAAGGATGGAAAAGAACCATTAATGTATTAGAAGTGTATTAGTGTGAATAATACGTCTAAAGTTGTACAGTAGATTTGGTCTCCTAGCTTTTATTCTTTATTCATAAGAGTTCTTAAGGAACGTTGTGATGTCCTATTGGTGAAAGAATCATTCAGACAATGATTCCTTCACAAACTGGATCGTTTTTTATATTTACCATCCACACTTATTTGCATGATATATTTGAGTTCTCGCTTGCTGTTCTTCCGTACAACACTGCAACAAGTTATCACACATAACAGAATGTCTTATTTGCAAGACAATCTCGTATCTTAAAGATCACTTATTTTACTCTTGGCATACATGCACATGCAGTCTCATTGTACATTAAAGCAAATCATAACTATGCATGACAAACTTTTCAGCCATTTGTAGAAAAACACTGCACTGTAAACTAAATAAAGAAATACAATGGCCAGATGCAAATAACCCATCACAAACCGCTTGAATATCTACAGATTAAACATTAAAAGTCATTTATAATGTAATAGCACAAACAAAATATGAATGAGAATGAGTTTCTGTTAATTTAATGTGTACATATGTAATATTATTTGCATATATAAAACATTTTATTTGGGGCCATGCCAAATCTTTTTTGCTGTTTGGTTTACATTTTTAAATCAAGTTATATGGTTTGAAAAGCAACATGCAAGAGACACAGGCTTTAAAGCACAATAACAGAGACAGAGATTTCTATGTAACAGAGTCAAGAACTATGTCTTTGGGTCTTAAAATTATATTTTGAATGCTGATTGTTTATTTTATTAGATGTTTATGTTGTTCTGCACCACTGTATGCAACACTGGAGGAAAGAGGACGACAATATCGTGGACTAACAAAGGTCTATCACAGAATAAAGGGAAATCAATATGATTGCACTATTTTAGTTTTGTATCGTTTGATTTAATTTACGATGCAATAAATGCACTATGTAAGTGTGTAAACCCTCTTCCAATACAGTTCTTTGTAACATTGTATAATGTGACAACACTGACCCAGCACTAAGTTCTGATACAAGACAAAACTGAAAAACCTGATGCTGAACAGAATATTTTGTGCTTCTGAGAATCAAAGAAAAAAATTACAAATAAAATAAATTAAAAAAACATGTTTTTGCTTATCACTGTGTAATTTTCTTAAACCGTGCCTGTTTAAACCAATACGAATGTTTAGAAAATCAGTCACAAAGTGACTGCTGTGTTCAAGACACCTCGGATTTAGGACAAATTTCTTGATGCTCCTTTAACATGAATAAATACACTTTTAAAAATAAAGGTGCTTCAAGATGCCATAGAAGAACCATTGTTGTCTAAATGGTTCTGTAAAGAACCTTTAACATCTGTTTCACAAAAGCTTCCTTGTGGCAAAAAAAGTTCTTCAGATTATAAAAAGGTAAGAAAGAGATGGTTCTTTAAAGAACCTTTGACTGAATGGTTCTTTGTGGAACCAAAAATGGTTCTTCTATGGCATCTCTGTAAATAACCTTTAATGCACCTTTATTTCTAAGCATGTACTTGTTATTTTTGAATACTTCTATATCACTAATAACATTAATGTTATAATATTAAAAATGGTACTAAATCCAGATGTTACTTCCGGGTTTGTGGTGATCTAATCCGGTGTTTTGTAAACAGCATAATCTAATGTAAATTTTCACAAACATATTTTCCAAATGTCCACTAGGAGGCAGTACATGAGCACTTTTTAGGCAATTGGAGAGCAAAATCGTGTAATTTACAAAATAAGATTGTGAATTGTATTTTATATATATTTTTTTACAAATGGCATTTTTCATACATGTGATTTAATACTAGACATAAATGACAAATGAAGAGTTTATTTGCAAAACTAAGTTTAAAATGTTGTTTTTTTATTGTGTTTTATTGTGTTAGTTATTATTTAAGAGTTATTATTATTATTACTTAATTAAAACAGCCCCCCACTGCAGTTTAATTTTTATTGGAATGCACAATAAAAAAACATAATTTGTGATTTTAAAAAATGAAGTTATCTGTTTTTGCAAATGAACTCTTGAAATATTTAAGTATTTCTACATTACATTTTTATGGGGTTATTGATTAAAAAACTTAATAATGCTGTGATCCACTATGAACAGTTTTCAGTGAAAAAGAAATCAAACAGTCCTGTAGAGCATACATCATCACCATACATTTGTATTATAGCACTAGTTTATTTATCCTCAAAATGCCCAACGAAGAAACCCAAGGGTCAAACTAAGCCAAACACAGATTTGTGCTTGAAACTGTACAGAAATATATGATAGATCATTGCAGCACATACAGAATGCATGTTAAAGCTTCTGTTACATCTCTCCTAAACTTGTTGTTTTGAGTTCCAAGCATGTCAAGCCTGTTTGTAATTGTGTTTACAAGCAGCGTGAAGCACATACACATACTTCCACACTTCTCCTGCATTACTGAGTGCGGGTCACCCTGGCACAGGATCTCATTAGCACATGCTAATTAGCTGCCTGCTGTGTTTCTGTCTGGTGCAAGTGGGCGGTTTTAGGTCAGGGGGTGTTGTTGGAGTCTCTCTACCTCTCTTGGCTGCTGTTTTAGCAGGAGATGATTACCGGTGTGGCCTGATACGCCCGATTGTGTGACATCCCCTGTCATCAGAGCGGAACGGGCCTGTAACAAAGCTCAAAGGGGGATTTCACTAATGAGAGAGAAAGAGAGAGATGTGGATGTAGAGATGGGGTGGTCTAGACTGATTGAGCAAACTGTAAAATTCGAGAGAGCATTTTCACTGATTCTCTTGACCCCGTCTGGCTATTTATCAGATCCACACGTGCCCCAGAACAAATGGGCTTTGCTGTTTCCATATGCTACTTCTCTTCATTTCTCCATGCTCCATTTCTTTCCTGAGAGGCTGACGCTAAAATGCTTTCATTTTTTTATCTCCAAATGACAGCCATCTGTCACACGCGAGGGTTTATATCTATCGCTCCGTCAAACAGCTGAACATCAGTAGCCTACATGAAATGGCACAAAGCAGCCAAATTACAAGCTTTTTCTGAAATGGTCATGTACATATACAAACAAATTATTAATAATATAAAAGAACTTCCCAAACTTTGAACTAGCAATTAACATGTGTAAACCAAACACACCAAAATGAAGCCAAACACGACTTGCGATCCTTTCAGAAGGAAATTAGGGAATTCACACATCATTAAAGAATAGTGCCATTAGGAGGATGGACAGGGGTGTGTTAATAGCCCTATTGTCCTCAGGTCTGTGGCTATTGATGCTAAATAACGTAATTGAATGGATTACTTTGAAGACAAAGAGTTTGTCTGAATATGCAGGAAATCTTAAAAAAGGCCGTCTTTCGGTACGCGTGTGATAGACCTCCCTAAAAAGAATTCACTTCTAATGCAATGTAGGACTAAATATATTACTCTTTTCTCTTACGTAACCATATGTAAAATATTGTTGTGCCCATGAACCCCAGGTAAAATAGTACTCAGAACCACCTGACATTTTTTTCCTCCGTCTCCTGCAGCAGATTGTGAGGTGGCACTCGGAGCTGTTGTTTATTCAGCTCCACCTGCTTCCCTGCGCTTTATGCCCTGCTGTTACAGCAAGGGAATTCTTCTCTCATACATACTTCATGGGGTCTCCACCCTTGCTGCGGATACCACACTACTCATCCATAACATCACCAACTGCTTCATGCGATATAATGATACTATTGACCCAGACAGAGGATTCAACCATTTCAATTGTATTCCAAGGGATATTTGCTGTGTAAGATGTCATGAGAATACATAAATAAACGTACAATCCATTATGACGGCAATAAATCCTCTTACAGATATGCTCAGCAAAATGAACGTGCCAGTCTGAACTATTCAGTAACGTGAAATTGGACCTAGAAAACTAGATCTAATTTCTCTATGACGAATAATTGAATTTGTATGGGGAAGGAAGGCGAGAAATGTTTGCTTAAGGTCTATTCTTCCCAGCCTGCATTCTTCAGAGGTGTTTAACATACAAAGATAACCTTGAAGGTGTCAGAGTCTATCTGATCTTGGAGACCACTGCAGACTTCACTCCCTCAGGGCAGACATGCTGGACTGTCCCATCAGGCCAATAAAAGACCAGCAATAACTAAACTTCAGTGTGTCCAAAACAAACACAGATAGGGACCAAAGAGTAATTCTGATAATCCAGTCACCAAGTCGTGTAAACAACTAGAATCATGTTGGAGTCAAGGGGATTTTTATGAGAGGTCATGCAGAAAACTTTCCTGTAAAATATTAGACTACTCTCTAAAAAGTCTGGGTTGTTTCCACTCATGGTTGGGTAAAGACAACAAAGCAATTGGGTTAAAGCCAAACAGTGTGTTCTGTTCAATATTTACCAAGCATGGGTCAAAAACAACCCAGCACTTTTTTAAAGAGTAGCCTATGTGGAAAACATGCCTAAACCAATACATCTGAGACGGTCGTGATCTTGGATAATAAAAAGCAAACACAGAAATGAAACTGCGTCTGTGGATATTAAGGGCTGAAAACAATTTACACAATTACTCGGAAGAAGATACCAAAATACACATGGAAAACCTCTAGACATTAAACGCTTATACGCATAGCATTCATTCCATATAAATCCAGCGCAATCGGAAAATAACCCCTCTGTGGACATTTTCGGTCATTGGGTTTATAAAATTAACTTCTCACTAAACTGGAATTTTAAGGAATTTTTCATCACACCAGGATGAATCAAAAGTTTCCCAAAAGATTGAGTCGTCGGGGAAATACGCTTCAGGATAGAGAGCGGGATGCAAGACGTCACGAGCTTCTTGTGCGCCGATTGGCTGCTGTGAGGCAAATATAAATCCGCAGTCTACACTTCAGTCACATCCACTGCAGGCGGCTTCAAGAGTGCTGCGTAGTCAGATAGATATTGCGTCCGTGCATCCTCGTGTTTTATTTTGTCTTTTCAGTTTTTTTTGTTTCGGTTAGTTAGTGCATATCGAGAATCATGAAAGAGCGAAGAAATGCACAGCCACTGGTTGTCAGATGTAAACTGGTGCTGGTTGGGGATGTTCAATGCGGGAAAACTGCGATGTTACAGGTTCTGGCGAAGGATTGTTATCCAGAGGTCAGTAAACGATTTATGTCCGTAATCTATATAAATAGCCTATGTTTTTGAGTTCAAGCGATTTGTAATGTTAGGGGATGACATCGTATTTTAAATGTTTTATTCAACAGGCGTCTTCAAGGTAACGGGTCCAGTTCACAGTTATATGTCTCGCTATTATTTCATCAGAATTCGGATGCTATACGCGTTCAGTTCGTAATGTAATTATTTCGTAAAGCATACGTATATGCACGTAGTATTATTCATTGTATTTGCACGTGTGACATACACGGTGAATTTTATAAGCGTATTTCGTGCTGCATCACACATTTTGATCACTGTTTACATGTTTGCATCCACAGACGTATGTGCCTACAGTGTTTGAGAACTACACAGCTTGTCTCGAGCTTGACGATCAGCGTGTTGAACTGAGTTTATGGGACACGTCAGGTAAGATTAAAACGATTCAAAAGCAAATGGCTTAAAATATTTAAAACAACCGTTTACTTGTTATGCAAGCTGCTAATAGTCTTAAAATGTAATCTAAATATACTGTATATGGAATATTATTGATGGCTTATAAAATACGCAAGTCTGTGCTGGACTGGTGTACTAAGATGCCCTTTGAAGTGAGCTAGTGTGATGTGAATAGAATGCTGAGTGTTGTTTCCCCCAGTCTTCATGTATTGAGGCGCATTTCAAAATTATAGTTTTTGCATCAATGTGTAGTTAATAATATAAGCTACGTTAGAGTTTTGCTTTTGAGGAGATACAAATCTATTAATGTCACAAAGTAATGTAGCTCTATTGCTTGAGAATGGTAGGCAACAGCAGTCATGGGTTCGAAACCCAAGAAGTATTCATGTCTTTCTATTAGTTTCCCATTGAGTCAGTAAATTCTTATGAGACTGAACAGTCACCGAGGCAGATCACATCTCCCTATGGCTCCCTATTGTAGCCTATTGACCTGATTAAAACATAATGTGTTTGTTGCTGTCTGCTCGGCTCACATCAGCATCATCTCTAAATGACAGACATCTTTTTGGATGTAATGACTGAATCATTTATTTGTTTGTTGTACAACTGTGATATAGGTCGACAGACGGTGTGGGGTGAGAGACAGAATACAGTTGCTAGGATTCTTTATAGATCTTAAAACGCTGAATGAAATATGTGGTGTTAGGATTGCATAGCCCTGTGCTCATGCTCTTTGATCGGATTACTCTGCTTGGAGACAAGCCAGCTGAGAGGCAGAGTGCAGTTTTAAGGGGATGAGTGAGGGTTTGTATAGGAACGAGAGGGTGATGCAGAGTTTCATCCAGTTTAAGCTGTTAATCGTTGCTGGTACTGTGGAATCACAACAATATTGTGTCTTTCTGGTTGTTTGCCTCAAAATTGTCTGTGTTTGATCAAGTCAGATAGTTTGGTTTATTTATTGGTTAAGCACAAATGAGTGATAGGAGTAGGGAGAAACAATATTATATTGCAATTTTATCTTGTGATACTATACTGATATTTTGTTAGATTTATCAGATTAATATTGATCCTTTTTTTTAAGAAAATGAAATTGTATTGTATTGTAGCATTAGGTCTGTACATTTTGAGTTATTTCTATATGATCAAAGCCAAATTCATGGCTCACTTTTTATAAAATGAATGAATTTGAATCCTACGTTTACATAAAATCGTAATTTATTTCCTTAAAGGAACAGTTCACCCAAAAATGAAAATTCTGTGTTTATTTACTCACCCTCAAGTTGTTGCAAATCTGTAGATTTTGGGTTTTGATGAACACAACGAAAGATATTTAGAAGAATGCTTGTAACCAAACAGTTCTTGGACACCATTGCCTACTATAGTAGGAAACATTTCTTTGTTCTGTTGAACACAAAAGAAGATATTTTGAAGCAGTTCTGGGGCACTTTTGACTGTTTGGCTGTTTGGTTACAAGCGTTTTTATTCTGTTCCTTTAAGTACTTTAAATCAGTAGAAAATTCACATGTCCTTCAAAACCTGTATAACTTTCTTCTGCAGAACAGAAAAGAAGATATTTTAAATAATGTTGGTAACCAAACAACATTGGGGCCCCTATTGACTTCCATTGTATGGAGACAAAACCACCGAAACATTCCTCAAAATATTTTCTTCTTTTCTATTCTTTCAGAGGAGTCAAAAAATGATGACAGGATTTTTGGGTGAACTATCCCTATCCCTTTGACTGTTTTCCTTTAGATACATTAATGTAAAAGTAAACAAATCTCTGTGTTTATTGTACTATTCTGTAAAAACTGGTAGGTTGTAGAATTTTCCATTTATTCCAATTATTTCTACCCTGTAGCTCTGCTCTACTCCATGTTTTCTTATTAGTTTTCTCCTCTTTAACTGAACTGAACTCATCATTGGTCTTCTAAACTGTTTTCATAAGGGCTCAGGATGAATTTACAGGTGAAAATTAATTTATGAATCACTTCATCAGGAATTGCTGTAGGCTCTTAGAAGATGGCCGCTATATTTCTCCTAATATGGAGGCTATGTTTAATTTGCATTGAGCTATTAGTTTGGATGAGGCTGCGTTTCACTTGTTTGCTATTATGCTGATGGATGTGCATTTTTCTGCAAATATAAATTCTGCAGCATCGGTATAGGGATGAGCGTGCAAGGTGATGCGTGTGAAATAATGCTCCATTAGCACATTAAAACCAATAGATTAATGAGCTCTCTGGTGACTATTGGCAGTTGATGACAAGCGACACTGAGGAAATGCCACAGCAGCTCTACGATGGGCCCTTTTAAGGGTGTATTCCCTGAGGGGGTCATGGCCAGTTCCTCACAATGAAAGAGGGGGAGGAAGCTCTGCATCTATAGGAGTGTAGTGGAATGGGGGTTGGGGGTGCATGGAGAATTCTCCAGGTTTTGTTCCCATAATCTCTAATGGGATGAAGAACAGGGGCTTTCACTTTCTTCTGGCTCCTTTGTGAACGCTGACCTTTCTCAGCCCCCCGCTCGCATCTACACGAGCCTGGCAGTGTGGAGCAATTCCCACCGATTTCTGATGTTTGATGTACATGGTGTTAAAATTCAGCTTTTTGCATCTGTGCTAAATTTGAAATGTCAACTAATATGATAACTTCTATTTTATACTGTGATAATGTGTTATTCACACTTGAATAATCATTAAAGGGATAGTTCACCCAAAAATAAAAATTCTGTCACCATTTACTCACCCTCAGAATGTTCCAAACCTGTATCAATTTTTTTTGTTCTGCTAAACACAAAGGAAGATATTTGGAAGAATTTTAGTAACCAAACAGATCTCATCCCCCATTGACTCCCATAATGTTTATTTTCCCTACTATGGCGGTAAATGGGGGATGAGATCTGTTTGGTTACTATCCCTTTGATGATCATTTTTTCTCAGAGCAGATTGCAGATGTGACACTTTTTATTGACAGCACCAGTTATCACTGTTTCATTCAGATGTAGCTTATGGATGGGAACTATGAAGAGGAGTTTGTCATCTGATGTGAAACCACATTTTCAGTGCAACAGAAACCTTTTCACCGTTTCACCGTCTTTTCAGTACTTCTGGGTTCAAAGACTAGTTTGTTTGCATCATGAACGTGATCATGTGATTTTTGAAGCATTTGTCATTTTGACTTATCTTTACGCAGAATAAGATTTGCATTACATTGCAGATAAAACAAAACTGTTACTACTATTATACAACTAGTTTGACTGGTAAAATGCAAGTTATACATCATCGGATCATTTCCATGAAAGTTAACACATTATGTTCCATATTTTGGATTCACTGGTAAATACCCCACAGGTTTCTTCATGAATTTGCTAAAGGGTTTCAGCAGATGGAATGCGCTCCGATGAACCGTGGCTTTTGTCTGTATGACACACAAAAGCAGCCCACTCCACCTCCATCTGTTCTCTTCAGAAGACTCTCTCTGTACCAAACAGAAAGACCGTCTCGTATCAATCACATGCACACGCTGGCCCACTTTTCAACCTAGCTTGTTTGCTCCAGGCATAGCATCTACACACAAAAAACATTTAGTACGTTTGTGGCAGCCGTCCACTGCTCTTTTTTGCTCTTTGATTTTATTGGCAAAACTATAGGCACCATCCCTTCAAATGTGTGCTTTTAACATTTTTGCAGTGATTGTCATGTCCCTATATGATAACATAATCAGTACCTGGTGTGGTCTTTGGTAGTTTCACCTTGTGGAGGTGAGACCTCGGTATTACCCTTGCTGTCTTTTTCCCTGGCTGCTGGGACGTGTCATTTGTCAATTATAATTGAAATTGCTTCTCGTTCCCTCTGGTGTACATCTTCATCGATTGCTGCATTTAGATCAGTAGCAGTTGAATGCAGCCTCACGCCCTGGCCTGTGTGTCCGTGACTTCCGATTCGGCTAGGAAAAAGGGGAGATAGAGGAAATGATCGGTGTGCCCAGTTAAAGGTGTGTCTGCAGTGAGGCTTTTAGACTGATCCCTGTCCTGTTGTCCTTTTAACCTGTGAACTTTGAAGGAATTAAGATACATCGTTTTAATTGCTATTAAATCTACAAAATGATGGCTGTCACAATATAATAGCATAATATATATTACAATGATCATGTTATTTACAGTTACGATTATTTACAATTACAAAAACTGTGTTTCTGTATCTCATCTAATAGAGCATGGCCTTACCAACGGCAGTCTTGGAAATACATGCACTGATAAAACATGTACCCTGAATGTACTGTAAGATGCTTTGCATAAAAGAGACTGCCAAATTTATGATACGCTCCATTTTGCAACTGAGAATGCCCGGTTGAGGTAGGGCATTGACTCACTGACTCATGCAAACACCCCATTGGCTTTAGCTAAAATCTATTACGTGTGAGGTTCTCATTAGAAAGAGGCTGATTTCATCCAGACTTGGCCTCACTTGGGCACATACGGCACCCCAGCTCCATGGTACCAAGTGGGTGGGCACTGCTCTCTACCAAATGATTGATAGGCAGTTAAGGGACGACTTTATAGCAGGGTAGGAGGATGACGCTCTGCAGATGGTTGACTCCAAGGCTGTTGCTGTGGAAACAGGGGGACTGGAGGTATTGCATACGTGTGGGGAGCACGGGGGGTGGACGGCTTACTTAAGGATTCTGAGTGAGATGGGAAGAACTGCCTACCCCAGCCCTATCTCGCCAGTTGCATAATCTATGGAATGAATGGAAGGATGCATGAGACAAAGATCAATGAGGATTTAGAGCTCAATTGTCATTTTCTTCTCCTTTAAAATGCCAATAGGTCGAGCAGTGAGAGGAAGAGGGTTTTAACAGGATGTGTGCTTATCAGACTTAAAAATATACTGTATATTATATATAAAAATATAAGTATACTGTACATTCTGGAACTCTGGCATAAAGAAAGTAAAATGTAATTTTTTTCCCTAAATATTCCCACCCCCTATTATTTCACATTAAACATTCTGCTTCACTCTGGTGTCATATTTGTAGGACATAATGTACAGTCAGCTTGTCTTATCGCAAATGAACCCTTTTTATTAATACTTCTCTCTCTTGTTTCAGGATCCCCATACTATGATAACGTGAGACCCCTGTGCTACAGTGACTCTGATGCAGTGCTTCTCTGTTTTGACATCAGCCGTCCAGACATTTTTGACAGTGGACTTAAGAAGGTAATAAGATATTACTATTAAAAATGAAACTTTCTGTTGTACTTTACTGTAAAAGTCTAGTCAATGTGTCTTTGTGACCTAAATCTACATGAACTTGTTGAAGTAAACAATATTACATTTGGTAACCCTAAAGGGCTTTCCAGACTGAAGGCGCTAATCGCCGACGGTTCATGGTTTCACAGTGAGCGCGAAACGATTCATCGCCTTCTGCAACTACTCGCTTGCCCGATAGGTGGAGCTGACGTCAGTGCATTTTGAGCCAGCTCACTAAGTTTTTAAAATCACCATCTATTTCCATTTGTTTGGCAATACCTTGCCACAGCGCTTCCTTTTTGTTCATGTTCTTTTTTATCAAAAAGTTCTCTCTTCTCTGACAGCAAGAGCTCATCTGTATACAGTTCTTTTTCTCCGATCTTTTTGTGCTCCAGTGCCAACGTGTCGCTCGTTTGTGTAACAACAGTGGCTCATGGCATGTGATATAAATCCCCAATCTCATTGGTCGGCGCATTTCGTCGCGGAGAGGCGGGGGGAAAATCGATTCATCGCATGCACTGTGAAATGCTTCGTGGGGATGTTCCAGGGTCACAAATGTTTACTTGACTTATATTAAAGGGGTGATCATATGCAATTTCATGTTTTGCTTTTAAATTAAGGTGTTATTTAACCATTTGTGCATGTATAAGACATCACAAAACTTGAAGTTTTGCACAAAATGACTTACTTTAACTGAAAGAGAAGTCTGATCCCGATCTACCTCGATCAGTCACGCCCCCCACTTTACTACGTCAGTCTTTAAAGAGCGATGAGCTCCATGACACATTGACTCGTTTCAGAAGGCGGGGCATAGAGGAGATATAAAAATGTACAGTATGTATAAAATAATGCGTTTTTTAAACGTATAAACACATTGCATTACATCAAATACAAAGAATAATATTGGTTTTAGCTAGGCAATTTGAAAATTTAATATAGTAATGTGGTCTCCCAGAAATGTGTATATTTAAGTTTGTTTATATATATTTAAGTATGTATATTCAACTTGGTCTTCATATTGTGTCCATTGCAATAAATTTGCATTGCATTGCAAAAAATCTGTTATTGGGCAAGTACATAAACAGTAATCTTATATTGAACTGTATGTTGAGCTGTCAGGTAATCTCAGTTTAAAGTCATTTTACATAAAGATGAGTATGTAAAGCAATTCTATTAGCTTTAAATATGATTTCTTTTTTTATCTTACAATGGCACTTTTCTGTCTGTTTGCAGTGGAGTACTGAGATCCTTGACTTCTGCCCCAGTACTCGTATTCTCCTCATTGGCTGCAAGACAGACCTTCGCACAGATGTCTGCACACTGATGGAGCTGTCCAATCAGAAACAAACACCCATCACTCATGAGCAGGTACAGACGATCACTGTCACTTTCTGTTCATATCAACCTAGAGGGCTGCCTAACTGGAGGAGAACATTATTATGCCTAATAATAGGCAGTAAAATGATGCACTGCATTACGTTTTTTTCTCCCATCGTAGGGCTCTGCCATGGCCAAACAGTTGGGTGCAGAGGCTTATCTGGAATGTTCAGCCTTCACCTCTGAGAAAAGCATCCACAGCGTGTTTCGTACAGCAGCGCTGGCCTGCATCAACAAACTCCAGCCACTTGCCAAACCCAGCCCGACCCGCCGGCTGTCCAAACGCCTGCTCCACCTGCCCAGCAAGTCCGAGCTTCTCTCCTCCACCTTCAAAAAGGAGAAAGCTAAGAGTTGCTCTGTAATGTGAGTGGAGATTTCGGCTCCCCCCTAAAAGCTACACCATTCCCTGCGCTTTGGTCTGGGGAAGGGGGATGGGTTCCGATTGCCACATGATTTAAATGTGGGATCCTTTCTCACCCCCCAAAGAAACACCAATCAGAACAAATGGACACTCTGCTGTCCTTCTTGTCCTGAGTTCTTCAACTGTGGCATACCTGTTTTTTCAGTACTGTATCTTGCTTTTTCAAATGAGGTTCGATCATCAGCTGTCATCTCTTCACTCCTTGCTGTCGCACCAGTGTTATTGTGCCAGTTGAAGCTCGGAATGATTCAACTTCGTAAATAGAAAACAAATGTTTAAAAAAGTTCCAATGTTTCGTACAACGTAAGCGTACTATGTATAAATATGAGATCTCTAATGTGAGATTCAAAATGAAACATGTTTTAATTACATTCATACAGTATGCACTAGAGACTATAGCTGGGGGAATCGCTCCAGCCGTTGTGGAGCAGTGCACGATGCCCCGGTCGTAGAGAAGGGCGGATGCACTGACGTGTATTTAGCATTGTCATGCTAGGTTTCATTGGCTGCTGTGCAGGGATATGTCAATTTTTATTTTATTTGGGAGCTGCCTGCTTTTGTGGGCCATCACCTTTATCTGAGAATTCGTGGTGGAAAATACCAAAACAAAACCAAGAGGGCCAAAAATATTTTTAAAAATGACTATTTATAATTCTACCAAAGTCAATTTTCCATCGTTCCCTCTGGTGAAATTCTTTCAGATATATACAAGCTTCTATTTTTAGAAGCATTAACTATCTAGCGTTGGGTGGGACCATTACGGTTATGATGTGTATCCACGATTCCTGCTGCTGTAGTGTAGGCAACCACGAATCTGTGACGCAAACTGTAGGGTAGTTGTGTGAGGACTCAATCGAATCGAATTTGGCATGACTAATGTTCTTTTATTCTCGAAAATGACCTCCCGAGATATTGTAGCACTGTGGATGTTTTTTTATGAAATCAACGATGTTCGCTATCATCAAAAAAGCAGATTTGTTTAGTTTGTCATGCATCCGTGTGACATCTAATGTAGCATTCTGTCCTCCAAAAGTAGAACCTCAGTTTTTATTCCTCGATGCTCATGTATTGACCTTTGCAGCGGTACTTACTGAAATATTTGTGGATAGTCCAATATATAAACGTTTGACCGGGAAATGCTTTAAGCTTCATGTTTTTTTGTGCAGAGTGCTGATTTTAAAGTCTGCTTTACACCACAAAGCAATAATTCTGGATCTTATAATTCAAAGTATGTGAAGTGGCAATAAGTAAAAATAAAAAAAGCCTGCTATTAATCTGTGCTACTGCTTTGTGGACATGCGTATGTGGAAATACATCACTGCTGCTGTAAAAATAAGACAATATATTTAGAGCAATTAAGTAACATCTTTGGGTCACATTAAATCGGCGAGATTAAGACAGCTACTGGTGTACCATTTGTGACCCTGGAAGTCTTAAGTAGCACAGGAATATTTGTAGTAATAGCCAAAAATACATTGGGTCAAAATTATTAATTTTTCTTTTATGCCAAAAATCATTAGCATATAAAGAAAAGATCATGTTCCATTAAGATATTTTGTAAATTTGCTACCGTAAATTTATCTAAACTTGTGAGTGATGCAGCAAAAATCGCTAACAATAAAATGGTCGGAAACACCCCTACAAACTTCACTCGCTGCTGCTGCTCTTTGGGAATAACACACTTAAGTTTGGTATCTATGTAAAGTTTAGAATTTCAGCTTTCAGGTTCATCTATTCTCCACAACGTCATTACAGCAGAAAGCCAATAGAGAACGTTAAAACAAACCTGTTAGGCCTGCTACAGCGCCTCTGATTAACAACGTTAAAGGCGACTTTCTCAGTTTCGATTTTTTTGCATATAAATAGTTATATCTCGGCCAAATATTGCCATATCCTAACCAATTATTTTATTAATTTACTTATTTATTTAGCTTTCAGATGAAATCTCAATTTTGAAAAATTGACTCTTTAAGACTGGCTTTGTTGTCCAGGGTCACATTTGTGTTCTGTTCATAAACATATGGGGGTGAAAGCATTAGAGGCAGATAGACTTGGAAGAGATTCAGGCAGGACCTTCTTAATAAATAGAGCAGCTTTTGGGGTTTATCTGCGAGGTAATAAAAATACGAAACAGGCTGGCCCTGTTTAATAACATTTATTTTTGCCATTTTTAGATTCAAACAGTTGTTCTAGTTTGTTGTTTTCTCCTATTTATGTACACATGTCAGTATTTTTCTTGTCATGTCAAGTCAGCAGTGATGGAAATGGGCAGCCACTGTGATTTCTTTTCTCCAGTGGCTGTTTACAGACTCTGCAACCCCAATTTCTTTGCATTGTCTTGTAACTGCATTTCTTTGGGGGGGGGACAGTGCATAAACATGTCTGATCAGACATTGTAGCTGCTGATTTACTTGCAGACGTGTTTTATTAAAGCTCTGGGTAACGTGAACGGCCCAGATGATTCTTCATTGATAAATCACTCTGGACATTGAGTCATTACACTGCCATTGCACATCGTAGCGTACGATTACACTTCAAGCATGTACTGCAGTTCCTCAGTTGTACAGATTCTGTTTTGTAATCTTTGTAATACATGTAAAAGAATGTCATGAGATTAATATTTGTTATGTCGTGGATTGACAAAGATGTGTGCTTGATGTAAACTTGCTTAGTCTTATTTATTTTGATTCATCATTTGAGGTGACTTATGTTTGTGTTGTACACAGTTTTGTTTCCGAACATTATTTTTTGGAATTACTGACTTCCTCCTTTCTTTGTCTTTGCAGTAATAAAGCTTGCCTTTGTGTGGCACACATGACTGAGTACTGGATTATTTTAGAAATTGTACTTATTAGAGACTATCAGAAAACTCTTAATACTCATTGATTCATGAAATAATTTACATTTTTAAACGCAGCAGCATTACTACATTTAGTAAATAGATCCATCAGAAAAATGACAGCCCACATTGACTGTGTGTGCCAGGTAGACTGTCAAATACCGGCTGATAAAAGAAAAGAACATGCCAACAAGATATCTCCACTCTCATCCACATGCTGGTTCTTTGGTTAAAAAGCTGTGGTGCACATCTGTCTCAAGACAACATCTGGGAGAGGTGTAAGGCACAAGCTGCTACTGTCCAATGGAGGAACGCTGCCAGGAGACATGTGGCTGAGGTGGAGACCCCGACAAAGCTGCCAATAGAGTTTGACACTCTGCAGTTGCATTACTTGTATTTACATATATGCATTTGGCAGACGCTTTTATCCAAAGCGACTTACATTACAATTACATTATACTATACATTTGTTTCTGAGTATGTGCAATCCCTGGAATCAAACCCATGACCTTGGCATTGCTAGCACCATGCTCTAACAACTGAGCTACAGGAAAGCAAGACAATAAAGTGTTACTTCTGTATAACTGGGTTATCATGATTAAACATGGTAAACAACATCTCTAACAAATAATATTAGATTGCTTGTGTGGAATATTTGGTTACTCGTGGGAAACTTAAAAATCATTTTTTTATTGTGTCATCTTATTTTTTTGAAACAGGTCAAAATAACAGAAAAGATGCTCTGTATAGTAGAAAAGAAGACAAAAATATTTTTAACAGTCTGAAATGAAATGATTTATGCAGTTCAATGTGCATCCAAACATCCCTCATTACCATACAAGCAGACTTCATGTATGTGCTGAGCAGGAAGCTTATGAAAAGCACTGACCTCCTGCCATATATCAGTACATTTACTAGGTCGCCGTGACTTCATGAATACCTGCCGTTCTCTCCATCCACTCAAAACCTCTTATATAAGCATGCCTGAAATATCTGGGTTATTGTTAAATGCCACACGGAGTAAAAGTACAATCACCTAACGTTCTAGTTTCAGCTCATTCAACTCCATAAGTGGAGAAGCATCACATGTGTTAACAATAAGGCCAGCATCTGGACAGACACAGGAAAGGAATTGCTTATTCAGCTATGAACAGATATGGGTCACAAGCATTATGGCACAGGGAAAGAACCAGGAATGTCCTAAAAATTGCTGGGTAGGATATAGATTTTTTTCTTTTTGGAGTAGTTTACAGGTAACACTTACAAAAGGGTTGTATGTGTAAACACGTTAATTTCAGAATATACTAATACATTTTTAAAATCATACGTAGTATCTGTTAACATTATGTACAGTGAATTTACATGAACAATTGTCACTAATGTTAAGAAAGCTATATTGCAAATATAATACAAAACTATATTGCTCATTGCTAGTTCATGATAGTTAAACAGTAAAAATTATATTTCATGCAGTGTAATGTTGCTGTGTGCGCACGTAAGCAGTCAATACTTACTCTTTAAAGGAATAGTTCACCCCAAAAAGAAAATTCTGTCATAATTTACTCAACCTCGTGTAATTTCAAACATGTATGGCTTTCTGTCTTCTGCAGAAAACACAAGATATTTTGTAGAATGCTGATAACAGAAAACTGCTGGTCCCCATTGTTTTGCATTGGTTTTGTGTCCATACCATAGAAGTGAATGGGGACCAAAAATTTACCAAAAAGTCATACATGTTTCAAATGATTACACATTTTCCTTTTGAGGAGACCTATACCTTTAATACATTTACTAATGTAAAAAATACAACCTTATTGTAGTGTTACCAGTAAGCAATTCTAATTTAATTTTATATATTTAATATGTATATTGCTATAGCCATCTAAAACCGTAGCAACACAATGCGAGATATAGACATAATTTTCCTCAGTGATATTATTCTGACAGCTGGGTCTTTAATAAAAGCAAACAGTTCTTCCAGCATCCTTCAAAACATCTTTCTTGCCGAGCTCAAAAGAAACACATCTAAGTGTCTGAGAAAGAACAGCGAGTGAGCCGCAATCCAAATAAGCAGATCGCTGTTTGGGTTAAAGGTTTCATCCGTGTTCGAGTGTGTGAACACACACACACCTCCTGAGGAGGGGAAGCCAGCATCACTCCTGATTACTGATGAGCCGTCTGCCTCTGCAGCACAGACACTTACACCCCCTGACTGCGCTCGACACACACACACACGCGACACGCACACACACACACACACACACACGCACACACACACACACACACAGGCTATGCCGCAGTGCAGGGCCCAGCCAGCTCATCAACAGCTAGCGCTTTTATAGTATCATTCTCTCACTGAGGCATGTCAGGGTCATCACCCCAGTCAAATGTTCTTTCCAGCCTTTTGCGTTGAGCTTGTGACGTTTTGATATTTGCTGTTTGTGGCGAAACATTTTGGTGTCGTATTTGTTTCCATTTCCCACACAATAATAATGTGACATGTTTGATTTGACACTTCATTTGTGATGTGCCGCAAGCGTCTGGGTGCTCTGAGCAGACTAATAAAGCAGAAATAGCTGCAAGGATAAAACGTGCCTTGCATTTCCCCTAGGAAAATTATGGAAAAAAACATACCCATGCAATAGCAGAATTGTCCATGTCCAAAAAAAGTTGCATGAGAATGTTGCAAATAGTGTCAATTTATATAAAGATAATGTGTAACATAATACAGACACCCATCTATGCCTTGATTTCTTGTAGAGGCAACATTTTAAGGCATCGTGCGCTTCTGAAAGATCATCTGAATTATGAAGACTCTTAGGATTCAGTAGCATCACGTCTTCTTTGAAGAAAAGGCAATCCCAGAATGCACAGTGATGTGGTTAATGACAATGGTAAAAACATATATGTCGTTCAGTTTATTTGTTAATGTAACTAAAAATTATTTATTATTTAAAGGTTGAGATCTGTTTGGTTACTCACATTCTTCCAATTATCTTTGTGTTCATCGGAAGTTCAGAACAAAGAAATGTATACAGTAAAAGGGTGAGTAAATGATGACAGAATTTTTGGGTGAACTATTACGTTAACTTACAAAGGCACCTAATAGTAATAAACTAAACCTTATAGTAGTACAGTTACCCAATTTTGTTTATCCAAGCACAATCTCTCCCATGTGTGCTCTTTTAATCACGCAGAAACTAGCTGACAGTGTTGTGATCTCATATTTTCCCATGAGCACCCTGTCCACCCACTCGCTCTGTATAGGGCAAAGGCAGACACGATCAATTCTTTAACATTCTTGCAGCTCTACCAGACTTACTCTCCTCCATTTATTTTTTCCAAGAAGCACCAAATCTTCTGTTTCTAGGACACATCCAAACACATTAAATGGTATGTCCTGCCCACAATTCAGTCAAGCAAGTCAAGCTCCTTTGCTGTCTGGATGAGTAATCCCAAACCAAGCCTCTGTGTGTATGTATTTATACTGCTGCTCATATAATTGTCTAATTAAATATTGGTTCCGATGATAACAATATCCGCTCTGACTAAACTCAAACAGGATACTGAGTAAGCCAAGCAAAGATGCACAAACATGTAAAGATGTGCGCGCACACACACACACACACACACACACACCAGCATTGTGCTTCTCCCTCATGCCATCACTAGGCAACAGTGCACACAAAGGCTGCGGCAGTGGCGATGCAATGTGATGTGCAGAATGTGACAGTATTGAAAAGCATTGTGTGGGGCAGCCCAAGCAGAAACAAGAAAAAGCTGTGCGTTGAAGTCATAAGTCAGGTTTACTCTTATTTTCCTTCGACCACCAACGAAATCTAGATGAACGCGCAAATGACAACCAGCCGTGTCCTGTAAGTAAACCTGCCAGGCAACAAAGAGGAATGTAAATCACAGATGACAACTCATTTTTGTCTAAACAATCAGGTCACCCAAGCTTTCAAACATGTCAAACACATAGAAGAGTACAGCAACGTCAGTACTACATGAGGCCGAATTGGCCACATGACCAAAGAAATTCAATCGGAACACTTCAAATTAAACAACAACCTGTTCTGACTTGGTCGCCTTGTACAACCTCTGACCAAACAAGTTTACACCACGATAAAGCAGATTTCTGTGTCACCCTCCTTCAAACTTTACAGCTACCTTAACTTAACCATCTCATCTAGTTCAAGCACAAAAATGCGTTCTGTTATTGTGGAACTGGGTTCTTTTGGAAGGCTGAGGATGGAGGAATTGCTTGAGTGAACTGATGTTAAAACCCAATGACAGGCCTGCGATTAGGACTCACACTCCCTGAGCGAGCACTTGGAGGATGTTTCACCATGTACTCACAAGAACTATGGCAAGTGAAGCACAAAGTGAGCTTTAAGGGGCTTATGTAAGAAACACACAGGGACTCTATGTTCTGTACTGCTCACTTGATCCAAAAACAACTCTGTTTGTGGTATTTGGGAGTTGATGTTGCTTTCTTGATGCTTTGCTGCTGCTTCGATGCTTTATGGTTGTACCAACCTGATCTCACAGGAATGTAAATATTTTACAAGGTGGCCTATTCGTATGAGTTTGTACGTCGTGAATCATAAAAAAAAAGCACGTTTACTAGAAAAAAGCAAATTTGAAGCCCCACCCCACCACTGGCATGAAAGCAAATCGTACTTAAATGTACGGGCGAGATTTTATACGAGTTTAAAATTAAAATTACATCATAAAATAGTTATGTTTTTGCCATGAGATTATGTTGGCTGTACCGTGTTTGTTCACAATTTGACACTTTGCAAAATGAAAAAATTAATATTTTACACTATTTCTGGGTCACGAACCAAATTTATGACAGTGTTTATTGTACACAAGGTTAGATTTACACAGTGTAAGACACTTCCAGAAACATTTATCATCACGCTATTTGCTGTCAATAAAACAAAAAAGAATCTGATGTAAATATCTCAATTTGAAGTTAAACTTAATGTGCTATGCCAAGTTCATTTGTAATAAAATAAATAATGATTCAAAGGTATTAAATTAGACATAGTACTCAACCGTTTGACAGTGTTTTCACTGTATTCTGTCTGGTTAAGTAACCAAGCAATATATTTTCATCCTTGATCATAGTCATGTATTTATTGCCTGCCATAATACGCACAATACCTGTGTCTTACCTGCTTCTAGTACTACAGCAAACATGTTTACGGTTTCATCAATGCAGTTTTATGGGCCATCTCTACAATCTTTCCCACGACTCATTAGGCTAAAGGCCTTGCTAATGGTAGCTTTGAAATTGGACTCGTAAATAAGTCTCATTTAGATGTGTATCACCAGAAAACCAAAAGAGGAATGAATGAAGTAAATAAAATAGGCGGTTGTCAATGTGGAGAAGTCAGTGAGAGCTGATACTCCTGGTGTAGAGCTGGAATGGAACATTTCAGTTCAAACAAAAATATGAAATTAAATTAAGCTGAAGATCAGCCACCAACAATCATGTTATGCATGAATCCGTTGAAATCTCCACATTGCTTCTATAAGGTGTGTTAGAAAAGATTTTTAGTCGGAAAGGTTGCCTAAAAAAAACCTTGACATCTAAATACCATTTCTGTTTTAAAAAGGTTTGTAGTGGAAAAAAGTTCTTTAGATTATAAAAAAAAAGAGTAAATGGTTCTTTGGGAAACCAAAGATTTCTTCTATGGTTCTTCTATAGCAATGGCACCCTTGCAAGCGGGTAATAACAAACCTCGAAATGTCACAAGCGACCAATCAGAATCAAGCATCCCAAAGAGCCGTGTATTAAAAATCTATAAATTATGTAATTTCAAGTTTCAGTAACATCACCGTTCCCTCATCCCACATTCAAAAGCTTCCTCTCTGACCCATTTACTCCAGTGATATCCAGTCTATTAACTAACATTCCTTTATAGTTATATAATAATAGGTTTAAGTGGCAATTACAGATCCTCATTTTAATCTTTTACGCACACAGAGGAATGATGATAATGTCTTTAACTATCGCAAGTGGTAACAAGCTTTAAGTAAGGAAGAACAGTTTGAGCAGCAGAGCCTTCAATCTGTCTTCTGGAAACCTAGCCAAAACACAACCCTTGCCAGAGCTGTTCTCATGCCCTAATGTTGAAGTCCGTCTGTAAATCTGTCAGGCAGAATCGAAGGGCTTCTCTGTTAAATTTGGCAGAGAAATTCCATACACTGATCTTTTGCTATCTATACTGTGCACAATATGCAAGCTATATGCTAAATTACATTGTAAAGCAGATCAAGCCTATAGCATGCTGCAGAATTACACCTGCCTGAGAGCAAAAACTCTTTCAGCCATCCTAAATAAAACACATGTACTCTGTCGATGCCAACTGTATGTAACAGAGAGGCGCTAGATTGAAATAAAGGAGAGAGAGAGACAAAGAGAATCAGAGAGAAGCATCATGCCAAGGTTGTCTGAGTCCAGATCCTGTATAATTAAAGAACACAGCAGGAAGAGGGCACAAGGTAGCTTCTGCGGAGAGAAAAGTGCACAAATGTCAATGCCAAAACCTCATAAAACACTGCACAATGTTGCACAGAACTATGGGAGGACAGGAGCTGAGAAAAGTTTGGTATCTGAATGTGGCAACCAGCTCAGCCACCACAACGTCACAATTCTGTGCCAAGATGCAATGAATCTCAATGGCAAATGGTTGTTGAAGTCACATTAACCTGCATTGCTCACATAATACTGTTTAATGTGTTTGGTTTCTACTAACTCAATTTTAGTCATTTCTTTTTGAAAAACTTTAGTCAAATAGATGTACAATTTATTCTCCACATTTGCATTCTAGCTTCATTTTAATGGTTCCCTGCCCCCTCGTACTCTAATACAAGCAGATGGGTAATGACATGACATGACAGAGATTGCCCTGGGAAATAGACATGATGGGCAAAGACCAAACCACAGAACACAAAATTCTGCTACAGACGCTATATGTATCATTTTACGAACTATTTTAAATGAATTTTTAAAACGAATGCTGCCTGCTTAATTATATATACACTTTTTGAAGCCTGGATTAGAATGTCAATAGCACAGTGTTCGGGGAAGCACCGATATGTAAATGTTGGCCGATATCTCAATATTACTATATTTTTGCAATGAGTCTCAAATAAAAAAGAAAAAGTGGAAAACTGCTTTTATTTCAAAACATGATTTTTGTCGGCTTCAATATATTGGCCAGATTTTTTTTATTGGGCCGATAACATCACAAATGACTAATATACCGATATGGCAGATAATATAAGGTGCATCCTTAAATTTTGTGTGTTAAAAAAAGATCATAGGGATTATAATAAGCTATAACATAAACCTAAGCGTATCTGCCCACCCAGACTGCCATCACACAGTAGAAATTTACTTCGTAAGTATCATCCACACACAAAGCCATCACGAAACCTCTAAACCATTCTGAACGTTGTTCTTACACATCCTATTCACACAAACAAGCAGTAGCTTCCAAACATTCAGTTCTGGCAGTCCTCATATATTCTTCTGGAAATGTGAATGATGGAATGGATCTAAAGGATGGACGGGAAGTATAAAGGCTAAGAATGTTCTTGGCATGAGGAATAAATTATTATCTAGAGGAAGAGCTGACCAGGCCAGATGGGCCGAGCCGCAGATGTCCAGAAAAGCTTCAGCATGGCACTCACTGCTATGGAACTCACATTCACACCACTGTGGAAGCTCACGGTCCATCCTGCACCTGTGCCAGCTGAACCTCTCAGCTCCAAGATATGTTGTAAATGGGAATTAGATTTTTTTTAGCTTTAGTACTTTGTCTTATTCATTGGAATCATTTTATGTCAATCTATTTCTATTAAAAATATTTATTTATATAATTTTAAATTTATTTGAATGCATTTATACTTTTATTCAAAGCAGAAATATGAGACAATCTCCCACAGCAAACACAAAAGGGAAATTTCCCTGTGTCAAGGAGTCATTTCCATACTCTTATCTAATACCCAGACACAGAGTGGTCAGTCAGGGCACATGAATAATAGTCACTGTGCACCTCAAAGCACATGGGGATTTACCGCATTGCTCAAGGGCAAATCGGAGGAAATGCCTTAAGTTACATCTCAACACGGGTTTTCCAATTTACAGCACACTGTTTTTATCAGCACTGCAAGTTATCAGTATTGTGGGCCAGATATCGCAAGCACTCATGATTTTATTCTATAACACAAATAAATTAAAATGGTCTATTCTTACCTTAGAGATGGACTACAAGGGGTTATGTCCAATGCTTTTTTCATTCATATCTGCTCAGATTTCACGGCTTTACTTGTGATACTCTTGTGATGCCATGAGAGATGTGCAACCAAATCTGTGGTCTTAAAAAAGCCATATCAACAGATATTACTACCATTATAATACGAAAAATAAATAGTTTTATTGCAGTAAGAGAGTAGTATTCCTGATTATTTGCATTACCAGTTTAAATACAAATAGGCCTACCACTTTTCCAGATGTAAACACTGGTCCAGAAGCACTTCCGGTTTCACTTTTATTTGTTTTATTTTGAAGTCTTACATATATAATTAAATCTTAAACATTTTAATTCGGTTATAAATGTTTTGTTGAATGTATTTTGTTCAAACGTTTGTTCAAGAACTAAAACATCTCTTCTGGACCAGCGAGATGTCTGTGGCTACTTTGGTTTTACTACAAATACATTGAACTTGTGAAACTTGTGAAATGAAGGATAAAGCAGTGAAGTAGCGCCCTCTATTGGAAATTTTGAACTTGCCATTGAACTACCCTAAAGCTGTTGAACGTCTAACCATAAACAGCAAAAATATTAAGTGAGATATAAAATGATCCGTTATTAGGCTTAAAGTACGCAAATGTCCCCTATCCCAATGAAAAGGAACCATGGTTTTATGATGTATTGACTACTATTTGAAGCCAAATCATTTTATCATGGTTTTACTACAGTACCAATGTTTTTTGCTTTAACTGTAAAAAAAGGTTAAATTTCATAAGGGGTGGCTTTATTGTGCTTGTTTACACAACACTTATTAAAACATGATGATTGGCCAGTTTATTTATAAAAAAATAAACAATTAAAATCCCTCTTTTTTAGATTCAAGATTAAGAAAAAACATCCAGGTGGCTTAAGAGCAATTTGTGAAGGGCACAATAAAAAACAAAACAATTCAGTGTAACAGAACAGAACCCCTTTATTCAAGTATGAAAATGTAAAGCACATTTTAATTGTAGCATACAATTCAATTATGTAGTACAAATCAACACAACTATAAAGGCAAATTATTACCTTTGAACAATCAGTCATCTGAAGAGGTCTATTTTATAAATCTGAATTTGAAGTGCATAGAATTTTGCATGACAGTAACATTTTAGTCCTACAAATCCTGACTGAATTGGTCCTTCATAAAATAAATGGTGGGAGTGAGAACTCAAATGTTACTCTATTCATTTAATGATACTGTAAAACATAAACAACCAAAGACAACACAAAAGCCTTTTAAACACAAAGTAAATATGTTTTGGTTTGTGTAAAACAAGTGTAAGCTTGATAATCCTGCTCGACCGTATAGGTTTTAGCGTAAACCTCAAATACTGCAATGCAGACTTATATAAACATTTTAGAAAATAAAATACTAAAGTAAAGAGTACTATTAATAATAACAGGCTGTGACCTTAAGTAGAAGGCACAATAACATTTTAATGAGAAAGAATCTGATAATTTGCTTCATGAAAGACAGCAAGCATTTTGGTGAATCTCAAAAAATCTCCCACACCTAGACCATATTTCACAACAAGATCAAAAGAAATAAAATTATATTGTGTCTAAAATTTCGATCACTTATAAATGAAAAGTATAACTTTATTATTTTGTTTCTTTTTGGTTTTATGGTTAAATATGACCTTGACTTTTTTGTGAGATTCACTCATTTGCTTTGTTGTTTGATTATTTTCTACCTCAGGAAACTGCATGAACAAAGCTGCTTATTCTTCAAAATAAATTTGATGTTAGGTTTTTCTGAAACCATAACCATCGGCATAAACCCGAACGGTTACTATGATTTGAGCTATTATGCTATTTAGTTTGGTTTAAGTTTACACGCCCTTTTATTTGACATCATTTTATATAAGTGGCAGAAGTTTTGACATCAACGTTAAAACTCAAAAATCAGTAAATATCAACAAAAATATACGTAAATGAAAAGTGAATTGAACAAACACCAGACAAGGAAAAAACACTATCACATGCACCCGATATTAAATGAATAACCGCAACATTTCCTGGAAGTGAAGGAAAATGGACATTAAAGGATCAAATCTAGGACTGAAAACAAAGCATCTCTTTTACAGGGACCTTATAATTAGAAAGACCCCTAAAACCACTCTGGAAGATCAGGCAGAATCCACTTTAAATTCACATCATACCGCAAAGTGCCTCTTAGTGCTGATTACTAGAAAAAAAGGTTGTATGGGATTGTCCCAGTTGTACCCATTTAGCTGTGCTATGCCATTTTCCCTTCATTTCTCCTCATCCAGATGTTACCATAATGTGACAATGCCATTAAGCGTAATGTGGACGGAAGAACCAAAGATATGAGGCCAGAAGCCGTGTGATTGGTTCTTACCTGACCGGGAAACAGAAGGTTGTACTGCAGATAAGGAAACGTGTACACCCTCTCGACATTCACATTTTAGCAGTCCAATGGGTTCCTTGAACTCAGCTGGGTACCATTTGAACATCTGTTTCGGTAAAGTGCAGCCCAGTTTGTGCCAAAGAAAAGTGTATGGAAACACACTGCCTTCACTCATGTAAACCAAGGAACAAAGCTAAACATAAAGACTGAAAAAGAAAACGTTAAACACTGTGACAGCGTCCTGAACCAATGCTGCAGCAGATGACTGTGGCTTGATCTGACACAGTGAGTTTGTGATGAGACTGATCAAGTGCACACATTCGCCATCTTTTTGAAATGACTTAGATGCTACGAAGAAATGGTCAATCGGCTGTTATTCCTTTCTCTCGTAGTTCCTCTGTCACACGCACAAGATATGTAGGATCTGGATAACCAAAGCTGAAAAACAGTTATAATACATGAAATCATGGGAAGCACAAAACACACTTTTAAACCTGTAACTGTACATTCATTTATTAACGGGACTATAATCATACCATCGTGGTCCGCCCCATATAGAGGTCTTGTGGTGGATATCATTCCAAGTAATAACATTATGCATGCCAGTGGTCATGGAGGTGCCTATGGTGAAAATGAGGCGCTGTTCAAACGCCCGGCGCAGCATGCGTAAAACGCGGTTTCCCTCCTGACTGTCGGGCAGGTATGCCACACGATCTGTGCCTGGGTACCTCACCCCGGGGTTAGGATGCTCTTGCTGAAATCATTTGAAAATATGATGGTTAAGCTATTTACCATAAATTGTGTGTGACTTTTATGTGCTAGATAATGAAATGTAATCTACGGTCTCTGTCTAAGTGATCTGAATGCAAGACACATGGCTCTTCTGATCTAGATGTAAGCAGAACTTACCGCTTGGAAACCGGGAGGGAAGCTGTAAATAATGCATATACAGCCGTAACCTTCATGTCCAGGCAACTCCAGGTCTGGGTCTCTTTCCACCATCATGCTCCCATTGGCTGGCTGGTTACCGATGAGCTGACCGTACACCAATCTGCACACGGGACAAGCCTTCTTTACCTGAAACGCCTGTTCTAAGCAAGACCGGCAGAACGTGTGGCCGCATTTGTCTAGAGTTGTCTTTTCTGCTATTTCCCCCATGCAAATAGAGCAAATGGTGCTCTCTTCTTCCTTTAACTGACCGACATTCGATTCCGGTCCACTTCTTGACGTAGCTTCGTGTTGCATGGGTAAAACCATGCAGTTCTCCACCTCACATGAATTTTTCTTGTACTTTTGCTGCTGTCTCTGAGAGCGACGTGGTTGAGGTGGGGGTGGAGGCAGCAAGCTCCCTTCCCCGTCGGGTTCCATCGCCGTCACACAGGGTAACAGAGAACGTTTCCTCTTAGGAGCTGCCTCTTGTTTGGTCATCTCTTTCCGGGCACAGCGGCATAAGTCTATAAAAGCTTTTCGTGTAAGGGGAGAAACTGGCCCCTCTGTCGGCCCGGTTCTGGCCCTGCTGCCGCCCTCCACTGGGGAGAGCCGCACGGCACAGCAGCCGCCACGCTCCCCGCGTCGGATAATGTCTGCACTTAGTCCCTGCTTGTCCTCAAAGTCAGCCAACCAGGTCCGTCCAGCGGCTGCAAGGTAATCCCACACCGCCTGCGACACCAGCACCTCGTCACTGCCCTGCCCCGCTCGCACGCTCATCTCATCAGATGAAACTGGGAGAGAAAGAGATCAGTTTTCTAATGTATTACAAACATGAACAAATGCAATTATTTTGCATTTTGATCATTTTTTTGTTATTTGCTATATAATTTATATTTATCTAGATAGATATTTTATTATACACTATATCACATGTTGTGCTCTGCTTTTTTTTTAGATTAACTCATATACAGTTTTGCCCAGTTGTGATGTCCAGGTCAACTTTGTGCAATATTTGATTTCAATGTCCACTCAAATTAGATTCCATCAAAAATGAACTATTAAAATATTACGAGTAGGGTACAAAATCAAGCATATCAGGCAATAAAGGTTTATTAATATATACAAAAAAGCATAGAATATAAACTAAATTCTGACAGGAGAAAAGCACACATTGACTAGTTTTATGAGTTCCTAATATTTTGTAAAAAATACTTTTTTTATTTAAAAAGTTCAACAAGCTTTGTGAATGTGTTACTTTCTTACTTGTGCTAAAACAACTATGCAATACACAAAATGTTTTAAATACATATTTAACAATAGAATTGAATATATGTGACGTTAATTTTTAAAAGTTGGCAAACCCATTTTAACCACTACCGTACTTATGAATATGTATGTATATATACTAAATATATGTGTATATTTTTTAGTAGTCAACATTTTTTAGCTGTTTTACAGTTTCTTTAAAACTCTATGGCATCATAAATGTTATTCAAATAATCCTTGCAGTATCTTAGTGACTGAGTTTAAACGTCATGCGTAAAATAGTTTATGATCAAGTATAACATCACACAATAGAACTAATAAAAAAATGTTAAACATTTACCCTTTTATGTTTTCCCAAGTTAAACATCAGCTTGTACTTGTTGTAAATTTGCCAATTGTCTTGAAAAGACAAACATTTGATGATTAATAGGTGTGATGAGTCAACCCTGTATGACTACACAGTTCTTCTGAAAAGACACGCTGCAGAACACATGTCATATTTCTTTCCTTGTTATTTACAATATTCCTTCTTTTTATCTTTTATAAAACAGATATTCATATTTGGTCAAAGTCTAATATTATAACATGTTAGTATGATCCCTCTCCTAACAGACTAAGGGCCGTGTAGCATAAGGGTGGAATATTCTACATAATAGAGTTTTCTAAGAGTAGGCTTTGCTGAATATTGTCAACTCGTTTAACACCAACAGGCGGTCGCGAGACTGCAGAATCTCAAAGGTGTTCACTGTATAAAAAAAGAATCATTATATGTTCCACTATCTGCTCCAGCTCATTCTTTTCACTTGGTGCATGCAACAAATACATTTATTTAAAAGAATACCTAGTGATCCCATAAATTCCTCTTAACAGCAGTAACAGGCCTGTTTTCCTGTTTAGAAAACATAAACATAAGTTAAATCAATATATTGTTTATTTTGCAGCTTGAACAGCAACCTGACACATAACAGTTACATTAAGAACAGAATACCAGTTGCTTTAGCGCAAGCACTAGCATGATTAAAAACAATAAGAATAGAACAACACTGTCATAAAGCCTATTGTGTTCATGTAGTCGCATACTCACCTTCTGTGGTGACTTTGCCGGAAGAGATGAATGTATAGGAAACCTACTGCAACTGGAGAATGCCTTCCACTCGATGAAGTCAACAGACGACCGCTGCATTGAATTTGCCTTCAAAGCGATGACAATTCTTGCGAATGTTTACTTGGGATATCCTACTCAAGTTCAGATACCGCCTCTCTTGGTCGTTTTACGATACGCTAGCTCATTCTCTTTGTGATGTTCCAGTTATCCGTCCTTGGCAAAAGAAAGCCAACGTAAATACAAAGAACATCGTTGACTGTCACGACGAAAATGTCTTCCTTTTAGCACCTTTGCGACACAAAGTCATCGTCTGTATGTCGAATTGCGTTGTTACATAGTTCCTTTTGTATTAATTATAATAAAACAATCCTGTGAATACGAGATCATGTAGGCAGGAAGTTCGTCACTGTAGACTGTTGGTTTGAGGCGGATTAGAGATTAAAGGATGTGACCGCTGCGTGGCGCTATAAAACACAATCAATCGTATTGTAGTTGTTTTTTTGGGGGGGGAATAGAAAATAAATAATGTAAACAATTTTTTTCAAACATAAACAAAAAATCGTATTGTAGTGTTGCTGGAATTAAAAATAAAATAATACATAACTACGTGATTAATCACTCTGTACTTTTAATGGGATTCAAACATAATAATGTAAACTCGTGCGTGGCGCTCTTTTACACAACGTCATCAATCGTCGTGTAGTAAGTTACTAGTTTTATTGTTTGACCTTTGTACTTGAATTCTTATTTTCATATAGCTTGTCCCTTTATTTGTATTGTCCTTAATTTCCTCATTTATTTCCATATTGCCCATGTTTGTACTATGTTAAAAGAAGAAGAAGAAGAAGAAACCAGTCACCACCATAGATATAAATTATATATATCTATAGTCACCACACATTATTACAATCCCGCATCCTGTACCATTGAGGCGGAGCGAGACTTGTGTTACCATGGAGACGCATTTGCTCAGGGTGCGCGCATGGCGCAGAGCGCGCAGCAGAAGTCGCTAGAAACGTCGGGAGGATGCGTCACCGCGCGCCAGTGAGTAGAATGCAGGCGCGCGCGTGATCTCGTGCAGGTTGACAGAGCGTTTAACAGCTCGCTTAGTTCTATATGCATTCGCTTTGAACTGACAGCATAGATTCAGTACACTACCCGAGGCGAGAAGGCGCAAGGGACGACGAAGTTTTTGGTAAAAACGGAAAGATATTAACATGTAAGTGTGACTGCATGATGTACTAACTTGTTAGCTAGTTAGCAAATGTGTGGATAGCCTGTATGTATTCTCAAATGCTAAACATACATAATCATTAATTATAGGCATTTTAAAGAAAACACATTATTCTTAAAATACTGTATCGAATTGCATATGAAAAACGACTAATCGTGAACAGCGGTGGTGATGGTGCACATTGTTCACACAGCAGAGCTTGGCTAGTTGGTTAGCAGCAAGGCCTTTAATTGGTGCACAGCTATCTGAGCTCCAGCACAGTTGACTCATGCACGATTACTGCTTTTCGTTTAATCGCTAGTTTGTTTTACAGTCGAATGTACTGACAATTTCCATACCTTGGTTTAAGCTTTAATTCACTAAGGCTGGTTATGTGCACTTATGTTGATGTTTGAATTGACATGTTCTGATACGTTAAAGCTGTTGAATGAACCAACTATCAAAAAATATTGTTAATTAGTTATGTCCAAAATTTACATTCCTAGAGAACAAAACGTATGTATGTGCATTTTATCCTAGTAATTTTTTTAATGTAATAAATATATAAATATTGCATTACTTAATTCATGTGTACGATAACAGATGGGGTCCAGTTAATTTTCATCAATTGTTAATTTTTAAATTGTGCGTGCGTGCGTGCGTGCGTGAGTGAGTGTGTGAGTGAGTGTGTGCGTGCGTGCTTGAGAGACACAACATAGTCACGGGGAGCAACAAGTTTCAATAGTAAAGGCTTGTGATTCTTGTTAATATTAGCACGTCATTGTTCGTCATGCACATTAAAAAAAATACGGAAAACATTGTTAAGTACATCACAATACGCAGTGTTAGCCACTTTGCTTTGGCATTGTCTAATTGCAATGGCTTGGTGAAGCCCAATGTAGATTTAGGGAGGGTGTCTACACGCTCTGTTCAGAGTATTTTCCCGCTAGGTGGTAGTGTGGATGAACCTGCCAATCGAGACAAACGATGGTTGCCAGGGGAACGTAATTGTTGCTCCGCCCACAACAGGCCCTCCTGTGCAGACTAAATTTACAGCTGTGCTTTTAGTGTGATTTGCTTAAAATAGAGTTGCAATGAATAATGTCCAATGGCATGTCAAAATGAACAAGGGTATTTTACATTAGTAACACTCGCCCTTTCCTCTAACAACTTTCAACTATCTTTGAAAGAAGTGTGTGCAGAATGAAAAGTATTGTCAGCGTATGTGCCAGAGCTACAGGAAAGCTGTATAACTTTGTGTTCTGCATGCTTATTTTATTTTGTTCGTTTTACAGGCAATCGGCAACTGGCAAGTGGTATGACAGACGAGAGGCTGTCTTCATTGAATTCTGTATAGAAGACAGTAAAGACGTCCAAGTTCAATTTGACAAAACAAAGCTTGATTTCAGGTACGTGTTTATTCTTTCCAAAAATGTTGTATGCTCTGCCACATTGACAATTAGTTAGAATACCAAGAACTTATGTGCTAAATATGTACATTATTTTTGTATGAAGTATTGCAATAAAATATAATTGTCATATAAATCTACAAAATCATTGAGTTTTATTATATTTACTGATTGACTGCCGCCTTAGTGTTTTATTGTGGTCAAATGTAGTACCATAGTAGTTGTAAATTGTAATGTTGCATGCTGTTTCTTGTTTTAGTTGTGTTGGTGGAACAGACAACATGAAACACCATAATCAAGTAGAACTATTTGAATCAATTGACCCAAATGTAAGTAGTTCACTTTACATTGACTCATGGTTTATGATTCTAGTTGAGGTTGTCACAAATCTGTCTGCATGGTTTGTGTTATGCTTTGTTGTTTACGAGTTATTTTTCTTGCGCAGGAGTCTAAACACAAACGCACAGACAGGTCTGTGTTTTGTTGTCTAAGAAAAGCAGAACCTGGCAAAGCTTGGCCAAGGTTAACAAAAGAGAAAACGAAGGTAGAGTTTTTTTCCCAATTCAGTTATTAAAGTGTGAGGTTTATTTTGTATTAAGAACACTCGCGTTAATCTGTCATTCTCATTGTTCTTTGCGCAGCTAAACTGGCTCAGTGTGGACTTCAATAACTGGAAAGACTGGGAAGATGATTCAGATGAAGAATTGTCAAGTTTTGACCGCTTTTCAGAGGTGCATGTCTAAACATTTTAAGGTTCTTTGAAGTGTATAAAGAACAATTGAGTCAGTCATTTTTGTGTGTTCTTGTTTTAAGATGATGAACAACATGGGAGGGGAAGATGACTTACCAGATGTGGATGGTGCAGATGTGAGAGAAATAATATCATATCCCATAATATTAATATAATATATCTTTGAAAATCCAACATAGTATTTCTGCGTTTTATATAATGTTTATATTACATAGTATTTATGCACATATATATTATATTGTTGTGGCTGACCTGTTTGTTTATCAAATTCCAGGAAGAGTCTGCAGATAGTGATGATGAAAGTAAGTTTTTCTCAGTAAATGTTCAGAAAACAGATTAATTAAAATAAATTATCTGTCATGTTACATCTAATGTTATACATGAACTATATTATTTAAAAGTTGAATCCTATTGATTGTTTGATTTTTTTTTTTTCTTTAGAAATGCCAGACCTCGAGTGAAGGAACAGGAAACCATCATACAGAAGAAAGCAAGAATTTCACTTAAGTTAAACGAAGAGAGATTAGGTTTAAGATGGTAGCCATTTACAAACTGAATCATTTTCGAAACGGTTTTTCAAGGTCTTTCTACAGAAAGTCACAAAGGATGAAATTTTACTGTTGTGTTCATGGCAACCTCAACCCCTCAACAATATACACACTTTTCTGTTCTGCATGGACAATTATGAGCTCTCCATCATGTATTGTGGAAAATAGTAATGCTCAGTTTTCCCAACAATGGCTTTTACAGTCTTGGGCTTTTTCCTCAGTGTCAGTGAGGTTATTGCATCCTATTCCGCATACATTGTAATTCCTAGTAATGGAGAAAGGACGTAAATGACCTTTTCGACAATTTCTGCTTACATGACCTCTGTCAAACTGTACATTTTATTTAAATCTGTTTTTTGTGTGCGTGCGTGCGGAGGCTCAGATTTCCTTGCGTTTGAATGAAGCAAGCATTTGTGTTAAGCCACATGCTTCTCAATTATCCCCAAATGTCATCCAAAACATGCTGCATTTAGAATGAGCATATTCTTGGACTGTTTCACCAGTAAACCCGTTTTATGTGTTTTTAACTGCGGTTTTGACCTTCAGATAGGTTTGTATCCAACATTTTCAAAGTACATAGTCCTCTCTGTACACGCTGCTTCACGAAATTATTTGAGGATGGCAATTAGTATTTGTTGTTTTGTATCACATTTAGATGTGTAGCAGGCAATTGTACACTGGTTTCTTCCATATATGTCAAAAGTGATTGAAAAAGCGTACACCTCACCGTTGTACAGAACAAAAGGGTAACCTATCGATGGATGACCAATTTGTGTTTGCACTCGAAGTATAAATGCAGGTGTGACTAAAATATTAAAACATGTTGTGACCTGTCATTTCAGGTTATAAATTTCTGTTTGTTAAATGCAGTGAGGTTTTTGTCTACATATTTCTAATAAACTTGTCTCTAAACAACACTTGGCATTCTCTGTTGTGCTTTTGTACACTGTTGAGGTTAATTGTGTTTAGACAGTAAGGTGTATGAATAATTTTATGAATAGTAATTATATTTTTCATGACTGCTATAATTTCTTTTGAACATTAAAATTTAGCAAATGTTAACAAAAAATGTTAACTTTTGCCAAACAGATTCACAAAATTGTATGGAAATGCTATTCCAGTTATTCCTCTGGTCATTTGGCCGCAGATGTTCTGGCACATTTTGTACTTGTTGTTTTTGCGCCACAAGATGGCGCAAAAACTTAATTACTGTTTTTAAACAGCTCTACAAAAATAAATGAATTCGTTTTTTGGTCATTGTGATCTTTGAAGTTGTACTATATTTAGTAAATGATGACAAAAGTTTCACTTTTGGGTGAACTATCCCTCTAAATTCGTCAATGTGCACTCACGTTGCCCTCAAATAACCTTACATTTAAGCATAATTTAAAGTACAAAAAAATATTTTGATGAGTCAACAGACATGATAGCAGTCTATAATGTTTGAACTGTTTAAAAAACATTATTTTTATTAAGATTTACATTTATTTACATTTGTTTATTTGTCAGATGCTTTTATTCAAAGGGACTTACAAATCAGAGAGAGAGTATTTAACATTTTGTCAATAAATACTTATCTTCTGCTAAGGTTTCTTTAATGTTTTTATGAAACGACTTCTCACTGTATTTTAAAGGTTCTACAGGTCTTCAGAGTTTGCTTTGGTATCTTGTTTTCATGCCTGTTTTTACTTTAGTTGACAGTGCATCAAAGAAAATAGTTTCAATATTAGATCAACATTTAATTTGATTCAGGTGTAGAAATTCCTGAGCTAGCATTTTGTTTACACTGGCAGTATAGCAAGTTGAGCTGTCAATATGACAATTGTGTTGATGTCAGCAGTCTGCAATAGAGGTATCAGAATGTGAATTTAAACTGTAGCTCCTGTGTGACAAAAGATGGCTTACCGACACATGAGCAGGCAGTGGCGTGGAGTAATCCTGCCCACAATAGAGGTACACAAAGTTGGCACCACTGAGCCAGCCTGGCAGAAGGGCTGAAAATGACATTTCTGGTTTGGTTAGTTCTCCAGATACCGTGACTTGTGAATTAAAGATTCAAAACGAGAACCATAAACAATAGTAGTATGACTAATACAAATAATATTGTCCTTTAAAAATGGGGTCTAAAAGTGAGAAAAGTTAAAAACAGTTATGTCTGAACACGCATTTGCACATAAAAGCAAACTGTACACTATGCACATTATTATCACAGCAAATTAGATTAGATTAGATTAGATTAGATTCAACTTTATTGTCATTACACATGTACAAGTACAAGGCAACGAAATGTAGTCAAATGCAATAGAAGCAAATGCAAATCAAATGCAATAGAAACTGTTGCGACCAGCACTTTGCTTCAAACCAAAATAGAGCAAAAGCACAAGCGAAGCAGTATTCTTTCACCAGAGCACCTAGAGAAGAGACGGATACCCCTGCTCTCCAAACATGGATTTTCCAGAGCATTACTGGGGCTCAGGCCAACAGTGCTGCCTGCACACACAATGTAAAACTCAACATAATCAGTTCTGCACAGAACCAACTGGTATAGCCTTGACAAGAGCATGTACTTGCAAAGTTCTTAGTTAGTTGCTATAAAAAAAAACTATGCAGGTGCATAGTGCACAATTGGTTTTGGAGGAATGGTTTTGTCTGCAATGCCAGATGCAGCAAATATTAAACGCAGTAAGCCAAGCAGGGCGTTGATCTTGTGATCATTTGAAAGGCACCGTTCCAAAGGATTGTTTCTTTGTGTCAGGCTCAGCACACTGTCACACTTGTATCCTATGAAGGGGACTGAGACATGAAGCTGCTCCTCTGCTCCATTCATGTGGTCCACAGTGGGCATTGACTTACTTTAACTGAAGTATAAAACACATTTGGCATCATTTCAAGATTATCAGTTTTTTAAACCTTTTTCCTACCTTCCTTGATATCATAATAATGTTCATTTTTCCTTCATTTTCCATTTTGCTATCACGCAGATGCACTGCAAATTTTTGTGCAAAGCCCAAGAGCTGAAATGCAGGAACCACAGGGCAGAAAAGGGTTAAATTTTTTTATTTCATTTCTATTGTATTGTATTATATTGTCCGCAGCCCCCTCCCACAATTCTATGGATTATGGTGTCACTGTGGGTTGTTATAAATACCCCGTGGCCTCTCCGTTCCCCATCAGAGAGGTTGAATGTCTCCAGGACATGCTCATTTTTTGTCTAGCCATGTCCTTTTAGTAAACCATCTCTTACATAGATGCAGAGCTCACTTGCCTGTTTCACATTTAAAGTTTTATGACAACGCCACAGGTGAGAGATCAACAGGTCAGATGACTTCAATCTTGTGAAACAGTTCTGCTTTTCTTATGAACATCTGTAAGCATTTATGCTTAGTGTTTCATAGTTTATAAGCCTTTGTTTTTGTGTCCACCCACAAAAATCAAAGGGAAGCTCTTTTTGCTAACTTTTGGAGGTTCTTCATTTCCATTCACATCCCTCCGTTTTTTGACATCACCTCTGAACCATCACAACCATGTGGGAATTCCGGTCCATGTCTTTTTGGCGGGCTGTGTTTGCCGAGTTCTACGGCACGATGTTCTTCGTCTTCTTCGGGCTGGGAGCAGCTCTGCGTTGGACCACCGGGCCGCTCAATGTCCTCCAGGTCGCTTTCTGCTTTGGGCTGGCAGCCGCCACACTCATCCAGTCCATCGGCCACATCAGCGGTGGCCACATCAACCCGGCCGTCACATTCGCCTACCTGATTGGCTCCCAGATGTCCCTGTTTCGTGCGTTCTTCTACATCTGTGCCCAGTGCTTGGGTGCGCTAGCAGGGGCTGCCGTGCTGTACGGGGTCACGCCAAACAATATCAGAGGCAATCTGGCCCTGAACACGGTAAGAGCCTTTCGTACATGCCACAACTTCATTTGTTTGATTGATGGTTGGGTTGAGAGAAATAAAAATATATTTTCCAAACATTGCTTATGAGATTCAAAGTGGTGCTGGTATTTTTTGTACTATTGTATATCAATACATTGTCTTGAAATGTTATTCAATAAGAAATCCTTTTAAACAATAGTTACTCAACATAGATCAGTGGTATATAAACAGAAGCAAAGGTCCTAATAAAAGTTGTTATATAACCAATTCTACAAATCTATGTTGGTAATATTATATTAACGTAACATTGTCTCATCTCACTCAGCTTCAGCCAGGCATCAGTCTTGGCATGGCCACCACCATAGAGATATTCCTGACCCTGCAGCTTGTGGTCTGTGTCTTCGCTGTGACGGATGAAAGGCGAAACGGGCGACTGGGGTCTGCTGCTCTGTCTATTGGCTTCTCAGTACTTGTGGGTCACCTGCTGGGGGTACGAAACTGCATTTACAACTTCCTGTTATTTAGATTTTCTAGAGCAGTGGTTTTAAAAAGGAAGAATGCTTACAGGCTTCTCACAAAAATCCATTATTGACTTATAAGTAGGCTATATAAAGAAACAATGTTCAAAATAAAACCATAAGCTGGTAATAAGAATTGATATAATAATTTATAAGCTTATAATAATAACTCAATTTTGCAAAAAAAAAAGGTCAGGTGGACGCCCGTAAACAGAACAAATCTTTTTTCGGGCTGGTTTTACACACAAATCTGGCAACCTCTGCGCAGTGCCGAAGCATAACCACGTGAAGAACAGTCAGCAATATTAGGCAATATTTGATGCAAACGTTATGAATTTCAGCATTAAAAAATTAGTCAAACTAATATTATTTTTGATATTTATATTAAAGGTATTTATTTTGTATACGCATAAAACTCGTTGCAGATGTATTACACCGGAGCTGGAATGAACCCTGCCAGGTCTTTCGCCCCTGCCGTGCTTTTCAGGAACTTTATAAACCATTGGGTAAGGATGCTTTTAATCACACAGCCTTCAGATAAAGAAAAAGTGTAGCTTTTGCTCATTTTGCTATTTTCTCTCTCGATCTCTGATAGGTGTACTGGGTGGGTCCGCTGATTGGCGGTGCTCTGGGTGCTCTGCTGTACGATTTCCTGCTTTTTCCACGCATGCGTGGTTTGTCTGAGCGGCTGGCCGTGCTCAAGGGCAACCGACCCCCTGAGGCTGAAGCCCAGCAGGAGACCCGAGGGGACCCCATCGAACTTAAAACACAAGCCCTATAAACACTGTCAGGACGAGACGGATCCATGAAGAAAAGTAAACATACACTGATTTCACACACCTCATCTCAACACACCACCAACATACCAACTGTGTCTGCCTTATTACACACATTCCCAAAGGCAACCAAGACACTATGACCCCGAGTACTATGGCTGAGGTTAAAAAGACTTCGCACTGGGGGTTGCACCCTGTACCGTAGTCAGTGCCTATACCTATCAGGTGGCAAGGGTCATTTCTAGTCTACTATGAGTGAACTACACTAAAAGTGGACTTCTGCATGCTTTACAGTTTCAAAGTGTTTGTGTTGAAATCTTTCACACTTAATTTATTTCAGGTTTGTTTCTTTGATATTTCAGAGATGTGACACATGTGCCACCTTATTAGCTTTTGCGACAGTTTACATTCTACATTACGGAGTTGTGTGTGTGTGCGTGCGTGCGTGCATGTGCGGGGTGTGCGTTTTCTGACAATTTCCAATTTAGTTCTTTCTTTTTTACCATCCGCCATGTGTTTGTACCAAAACATTTTCAATCAAGGTTTTTTCAATCCCAAAATGAAGACTTTTCCCTTTTAAACATTTGGTATAGATGGATGTTGATTCACAGACAAATTTTTAGGGAGTTTGGATCCGATGAGGAGTCTCTTTTAAACTGTTGTATTGTTTAACTGTGGCCAGTGTGTGAAGCACAATCTCACCATCATTATTATTCAAAAACAAACAGAAATGCTATTCTATTGTTTTACTTTTCTACTTGATACAAGCACTTCACCAAACTCCTCTTTTTTTTTTAACTTGAGTTGAATACCTCCAGAAATATTAGATTACATTGCTATGTTTGATTTCTGTTTTTTGCATGCATAGAGTTTCTGTTTAGTTTAGTGGGTTTGGTGTTATTTTGTGTGTAAAAGGCAAGTTTAGACAATATCTGTGTAGCTCTTTGTGAAAGAAATGTAAAACCTCGCTCACTGGAGCAGAAATGTAAGAAACAACAGAGCGTAATGGTATCGTGACGTCTACTGAACCTTTTTTGTGGTACAGTATGAATTATTTATTTAGATTATTTCAATGTTTTAGGACATTGTTTGAACATGAGCTCAGTGCAGGATATATCAAACACTTTTCCCTCAAACTGAGATCTGAATTTCTCTGGCTTGTGTTGCATTGGATATTAAATGCACATTGATATTGTTGTAGCATTTGGATCTGATAAAGATAAATGCTCCACCCAGCTCTCCTCTTTGACTTTTCCTCCTATAACTCTTCTGATTCAAGACCTGACTGATAGAACATCAAGATCATCAACCTTCACCGATTGTGTCATCTTTAAAGGGCACAGGAAACAAATGAAAAACGTCAATGTTTACATGAAAATCAGATACCATTTGTTGTTTAAAGTCTTATGTTAAGGGTTTCCTTTATCAACTTCATATGTCCGTTGAAGCTAGTTAATATAAATTATCATTTTAAGTTCTTGAATGTCTCTTTAGTAGTTTTATGAGTGTACAAAGTTTGGAGTGACCTATACGGCCATGGTGCTTGAATTTCATTAACAAACTAAATTAACACTAACATTTTTTTTACTTACAGTATGCATGAGACAATCATTTATTAAGCATTTGATACTAAGGCAAGACATTGTCTTTCTAAAACTTCTTGAACATGTATCTTAAAAAATATGTATACATTTTTCCTTACATATGGCATTAAAAGGGAAGTATACTTTTCTTAAAACAAAAATGGTGATATTCCCTTTCATAACTGTTAAAAATACAAACATTTACTGCTGGCACCTGTTAAAAACAGCCCATTTAATATTTTTGGCACTGACAGACACAAGATTGATATTTTACAAAAGAATAAAAACAGTATTTTTGGAACGCAAAATCACAGTTGATGGGAAAGAAACTATATTACATTTGAATTTGAAGTAAGTTGACTTAAGTGCACTAAAGAGTAAAACCAGGAAAGGTTCACACAAAACACTGTAGAGTATATGAAGAGATCCACACCTTTGGCATCACCATACTGTAATATTGTAAATATTTTAAAAATTCATTTTATATGACTTATGGTCATGCAAAGTGGTATCCAGATAAGTACTTATCAATGTGGAGAAACAGATCATTGTGCCACCTAATAAACTAAAGATACATGAACAGAACAAGTAAAATTTGCTATAGTCATATAACATTTTGATTATAGCTTCTCTGTTCTAACCTGTCTGAAGAATACTGAACATTCAATCGAAAAAATGCAAATCACCACCAAATAAAATACAAGACTGTCAGATGAGCAGAGTTCATACTGAGTTAAAATCAAGAGGCCTAAACTACGATTTAAACAACAAATCATTGGATGGAGGTAATGAACACCAACTTTAAAAAAGTGTGCTGGGATTCAAATAGTTTAAACTATTTTTTACTGTTTGTTAATGACATCATGATCAAAATACTGGTACATTTTCCAGAAATGTCCTTGTTAAACTTCCTGAAAGCCCTTTAGGAGTAAACTTTAAAAATGAGGAGAATTCCTTATTATTTTGTAAGTTAAATGTATTGTATATGGTCCCTCTTGACACAATGGAAAATACTACCACAATAAGAAAACAACTTCCTGATTCACTTGTCAGTTATAATGCTGCCATTTTTCTGCTTTCACCACCTGACTGACACTTAAGGAATGACGTTTTAATGCAAACGCTCTGTCTGCTTCAAATCTTTTCTATTTGGATTCAGAGAAATTCCAACACACTGGTCTTTTAAACTGCAATACGTTTAGTGTGTGTTTTTAGTAGGTAGGAGTTTAACATTTAGTTTATACAAACCATGTGATAAATCCTCAACTTTCTGTTCACAGTCATATATGTTTACCATTTATCGATTAGCTTGTTAAGACGTGTGTATCTAACATATCCCTATATAGACGATATTAATATTTTCTTATGGGACCTTGGTAAGAGAAGCAGTTTGCATTGGGTGGAGCACCATGTGATAGCCGTTATCCAATAGGAGCAGAAGAATAGTACTGCATGTCTTATTTAGGTCTTGGTATTTTGACAAATTTGCAAGATCATGTCCACCGCATCCATGTCCATATCCATGTCCCTTGTGGGATTTGATGGTCTGTTACAGAATAATAAAGTGAGAAAGAAAACTTACCACGTTTGTGGAGAACAGTAAGTTACAACAGTAACTGCTGATGTTATTGTAAGAGTATCAATAAGGATTAGTCATGGTTGTGACTTACATGTTTGATGGGAAAAGTGGTTCTGGAACAGACATGATTTGCTCTGGCATATATGGAGGTGTAGCAAGACTGGGATTTCTGGGAAGTGAAGCATAATTACAACTGTTGGTTATTGCAGTTTTTGTGCAGAACACAAAAGATGAAAAGTCACAAAAGAAGGTAAGTTAAAGAAATGATGTTTATCAAATATCTATTCTATTCTATTCTATTTAAAGACCATTTTGAAAGACGTAAACAACACTTGTCAGGCAGCACTTCCTGTTTCAGTTTTATAACAACACACAAGTGTTAGAATAAAATACAACCAACAGAGCATTTATAACCAAATAAAAAAATTTAACAAACATTTTTAAGACTTAATTGTATGTAAAGAGTAAAACAGGAAGTAGAATTGGCCTTTTGTACTTAATATTTGTGTGTGTAACATGTGCTAATATGAGATTGAATTCAACAGCGAGTGCTGATTGTAGTCGAGTCGTTCGTGCACTTTATAAAAATGTTCTACTTACGGTGGGAAGACTTCCGGGTTCCTATAAGGGGAAAAAAGGTATTTTACAATCAACACAATAAAAACACTACTACAATGTACATGTCTGTGGTTGTAGCTGTAGATGTGATTGTTCAAATACACACATGCTGGAAAAAGGAGAGCCCACGTTGTAGAGAGCAGGTGAGGGTTCAGTCTGAGGTGGCATGCTGGGGCTTGAGGTGCTTGGATCTCCTCTGAAGATAATAGAAAACAATGTGTCAAACACTGTCAATGCCTTTTAAAGTGCCAACATATTTTCTGTGCTCTTATAAAAATAACCAGAAGTTTCTGTTTATTTAATCTAGAAAACGTACGGGTTTACTACTGTTGTTAGTTTAAATGGCAGGTATCCGTCCGGATGAGGGGGAGAGGGCACTGTGTCAAAACAGGAAAAAATAGAACTTTTAAATTGCAACATAGGTTTTGCTTATAATTTTTTTTTACATTTATTTTATTGTTTACTGACTTATTTTAATAATTTGAATAAAATATCCTTATTCAAAAATATGCACACAGGTTTTACCATAAATCACACAATCAAAATAGATAATAAATAATAGATAACCATCATCTTTAAGAATCTGGTTATTTTGGTTTACTTGCCTGTAAAAAATTTCTTAAATACTTCATGTTTTGGCAGGTCAGGATACACATGAGTGATGCAGTTAATATCTAGTATACGGTCACCGAGTCCAACTGAGTCCAAATCCTTCTTGGTGAAGGGTTGGATATTCTGGATTCTCCTGCCTCCATCTGGGCAGAAAAACACAGAAACACCCATTAACAGTGCAACCGCTATTGTTTGCCTTTATCAGAACATATGAGCAAAAATCACATGTACAGGTCATTATTGTAAATTATAAATATATCATATTATTTTATATACGGTTTTTATCGGACATACGCTCCTGGCCCAAAGTCTGTGTTTGTGGATCGGTCTGGCTAGTGGATAATAATAACAACAATAATTGTATTAAATAAACAATTTCTTGAATTTTATTGTTTATTTTATTAAATAAACAATTTGTTGAATGGGTCGTGTAACTTTCTCGCATTTAAGTTTAGCCAAGTAACGGTTCTTCTACTGGTAACCCAAATAATACCGGCTAGACATAATTTTAACTTGCTAGTTAAGTTTCAGACTTACTATCACTGGGACCCACATAGGCGATGGTGATGCCACCAATCTCTGAATCGCTAAAGCGTAGAAGAAACGTTGCATTAGGTTTGTTCTGCAGAATGACATGGAGGTGTTGTTTGCCAATGAAGCCGAAGATCAATCTGCAAGTGCAATGAAAGACAGTCCCATGGTTAAAGTGGTATTTTAGCTAAGGAAAGGCAAAGCAAGTCATTGTTATACAATTGTACCCTTCACTCCAATATTCTTTCAGGCATTTCTTTGTAAGATCCATCACCCCCTCAAACCACTGCCAGAAGGTGAAGTTTCGGCCAGGCAGAACTTCCTGTGATAAAATTAGTCAGAGTGTTAAAATGATCATCCACTCCAAGTTCACCAACACACAAGCCCATGCTTTTACATATTTAGAAAGACGCATTTAACCTGCTTGCAAGAAAATCTTTTTTTTGCGTATGGTAATTTTAAACTAAATTTGAGAAACTTTAGATAAACAGGAAATGCGAGTGGCACCTTGTTGAACTGAGCCCAGGACACGGGCATGTTGCTAAAGTCCTCCGAGATATCTGGTTGGTCAAAGATCTTCTGAGCAAGAAAATGAAGATTATATCTGTCCAACGCACGTTGCGTCTGCACCTCAGACATGAACTTACTGCTCAGAGCATCACACATCTGCTTCCAGGGCACACGTTCGGGTACGACGAACGGTATTCTGTTCTGAAAACACCACAGTAAACATATGCTTTCTGTTTGTGCACTCCAAATGGTCAACAGCATGAAACAAGAAGCTGTTCTGTGTCACGTCTGGTGTTACTTACAGGCTCGGAGAAGGCACAGTCCCACACAACAGTTGCCATGGCATTAATTTCCTGACTTCCATGTACAATTACAACCACAGGAAGAGAGATTGTCTGAAAGCAGAAAAAGACCATCAGTCTGTTACCTCGCAAACAGTAATGCCAAAAATAGTCCATGACAATACAGGGTAATACTTTATTTTACGGTGCCCTTGTTACACATGTTACATGTACAATTAGGCATAATTACATGCAACTAACCTAAAACCACACCCTCATACTAACCCTATAGTAAGTACATGTATAGTTAATTATTATTACTCAGTACTTAAATGTATAAGTACACTGTAACACGGGCACCTTAAAATAAAGTGTGACCCTATACAGTAGTTCAGTCCATACTGTAATCACCTGAATGCTATAGGGCCTCTCGCAGCCTGTGATGGTTAATTCTGTGGTGAACAGCAGAGCAAACTTTTCCTCCGTCACTGATTCTGAGCCCTTTCTGTCGGCCCGTTTTATCTTCCTTATCGACTGAAGCGGAGAAAAACAGTGGATTGTTGAACATATCCATTCGAAAAGCATTTATGACATGACAATCAAAACAGAGAGGAACGTCTGCAACGTCACCCACCATATTTCTGAAAGTGGCACATGTGCTCTTGCTGGAAGTGTTGTGTTCTAATATGGCTGTGCTGTTGATAAGATCTCCTACGTTTTCACTAAGTGAAAAAAAACCAGATGAATAATTACTAATAGAAACATTTGCATAATTTTTACTGTAAGTTTATTTAAATTGTTAAGATGACCTGTGTTTGGTTAACAGCTCAACTGAAACCCTGATTCTGTTTGCTTATCTGGTCGTGCCTGTACTTCCTCTTTATGTCAAAGCACAGTAACAACGGCTGTTATATGTATAACATGCATAACAGCTTTCATAGGCAGATTTCAACATAGGGCTGCAGCATAAAAGCAAAGTTATGACACAATGACGAGTCGTAGATCAAGTTCAACGGCATTGTGTCATCAGAATCAGAATAAGTTTTATTTGCCAAGTGTGCACACACAAGGAATTTGTTCTGGTTACAGGAGCTCTTAAACACACAGTATACACACAACACGAGAAATAGAAAAGAATATATGTTTGTTTACCTTTCTTTGGTATATACATCCTGCATGCATAAAGTTTGTGTAAATCTTGTTGGAAGATCGATAAATTGCAAATTGAATCAATTCAGTTCATAGTCTTTTTGTATATATTGTATATGAAATGTATATATTGTGTAAACTATGTATATTGTACCCTGTCTATACTGTAATTATTGTGTATAGTTTGTATGTATAAGCTTTCCTGTAGCTCAGTGGTTAGAGCATGGTGCCTAGCAACGCCAAGGTCATGGGTTCGATCTCAGGGATTGCACATACTCAGAAACAAATGTTTAATGCAATGTATGTCGCTTTGGATAAAAGCTTCTGCCAAATGTAATGTATAGTGTATTTACTTGTATTTTAATACTATTATTATTATTGCTGTAAACTGCAGCCAGCGATAAGAATACTTACTTGGGAACGATTCCTTGTTGACCCAAGTTCCTCGCTTGCGCCTCAGTAATAATCTGAGCTTTTAACAGGACGGGTTTCCCAGGAGCGATCTTCTCTCCCAGCAGATACCTCACGGTGGTGGAAAACTTGGATTGGGTTTTAATCACCTGGGGAGGCTGCTTATCCACCACCAAAGAACTGAGTAAACAAGACAATATTGTAAATACACACTTTTGTATACACTTATTGTAATCCTGTATACACTTTTGAAATCATTGCATAACTATTGGTTACGTAACGTCTTGCTGAGGCAACCTACTGTAGCATCCTGAAAAATTTTGTGAACATGAAAAATGCAAGGCACCAAACTAAGCTGCAGTTTTTCCTCGTAACACGTGATGGGTTGGTTACCTCTGTATAAGAGTTTGAAGAAGATGTTCCAGATTTTCCTCCAGCGTGTGAAACTCTAAATCCCCTCTGTGGTCTTCCTTCACCAACATGACCTCCTGCCTTAGATTTCCATTCACCCCAAGCAACTGCTCACACCTGCAACCGGAAAAGTAGTTGGTAGCCAAAGTAAGCAGATGCCAAGATGGACAGCAGGACATGCACTCATTCTTGTAAACAATGAACAAACCTATGAGACTAAAATACAACCCTGAATATACTAAGTAGCTAGTTGCAAGCATACTTGGTTTTTGCTGACCACAATGTGTTTATGTGGCAAATTATTGGCTACGGAGAGCCTGAAACATCAAACCGTGTTTTGGTGTAACCAAACCATAAAGACAAGTCTGAACATATAACGTTATAAATATAAATGACTACAGACTATAATCAAACCATAAAGACAAGTCTGAACATATAACGTTATAAATGTAAATGACTATAGACGGTTTCAAAGTGACAACATAAACAAACGTTCCGGTACACATCCACAAACAATAGAGTGCCTGTAGATTATTTCTGATAACAAGCAAAAGAAACCTAGAAAAAACATGAAAATTTCCCTACATTATTCAAAATATCTTCTTTTGTGTTCAACAGAATTTTTTTTCTACTATGGTAGTCAATGCTCAAGAACTGTTTGGTTACAAGCATTCTTCCAAATATCTTTCTCTGTGTTCATTAGAACATAGAAATGTATAGAGATTAGGAACAAGGTGAGGGTGAGTAAATTAACATAGATTTTTAATTTTTGGGTGAACTGTTCCTTTAAGGGTTTACTTTTTTACTATCCTAGATAGAGTCGGCAAAGTAAATAAAATCCAAAGCCGAAAAGACCACAAGAAGTGAAGTGATAGCATTTATGATGGCTGTAAAGTTGGTCCTCACCATGTCTGCAGAGGGCAGAGGTTGTCATCGAAATGCAAGCCAATGGTTGCTCTATGCTGTTCCCACCTCCAGGACTTAATTCTGTGCATAAGACATGACTGGCACTGTTCTAGGGCACAAACAGCTTCCTGGAGGAGCTGAAGACGCTTCTGTAAACACACGCCACATCATCAGAGTCAAACGCTGATTCCAACCGCTCTTTCTCAGTGTCCTCGTATTTCTCTGTCAAGTGCTTTTAAGTGTTTACCTTTGCACAGATGGAACCGTTGAACTCGAGTTGCTTTATGCGGTTTTGTCTTGCGACTTTATCCGAATTCTGTGGATCCAAATCGTTCTGTCCTGTTGGGTAAAACAAAAGCAAGACGATAGGATAGCATCATCATCAGCATGTTGATATGCATAATATTTATTTTTTTGGATAACAAGAAAAAAAAGAATGAGTAACTAATTCTAAACATTTGACTGGATATATATATCAAATGAGACATTTATCTAAACAGGCGCTTCGAGTGTTGAGTCTCACGATTTAGATCGTTTACCTTGCACAGACTCAGCTTCCTGTTTCTCCCAGTTCAACTCCTCTTGCAGCTGGTAAAGAGTTTGACGGCAGTTCTGAATTTCTAAAACTTTCAGCACCAGATTGTCAACGTCAGTTTTAGCATCATCCCTTGGAAGCTGCACGGTGCCATTGGAAGTTGAAGGACCCTGATGCACATGCTGGAAGTGCTGAAAGTTAGGGCGTATTCCCTATAGACAAACATATAAAACAGGAGCATTTACATACTGAACCTTTACATTACCTGCAACATAAAGGCTAAAGATTTTTGTTCCTCTTTTTCCAATAAATCCCAAATTAAGAGATTTTTAGCTTTGTTCTTACCGCCTGTGCCAATAATTGTTTTTCTTTCCTCAGAATGTCTCGTACTGTCCTTACAAGTTGCAAGGGTCGTGGTTGAAAAATGCTCTGGAAGACATTCAGTTAGATAACAATAACTACACAAGTAGTCCGCTACATAAAAAACATGGCACACTGCCAAAAGTAAGATATTTTTCTATATCATTATCCATAATTGTTCATCATACTGGTTTTGGTTGACATTAAGGCTTTAGGGAACTGTTCTTTTAATACTTCTCTGTAATGTCATTCATAACACAGCACGTGATGTAGATCCTCTTAAGTCGTTTTACTTTCATTTTACATAAAAACCAAACAGTACTTTCAGTAGCACTTTTGCAGATGTTAAATGATACAGTAGCTTTCGGACAGCGATAATTATAAACGTCAGGAGTATTTGCAGTACGTACCAAGTTCCTGCTGATATGCTGTAGCTTGACCCTCTCCACCACATTAGGGTTTTGTAAGGCCACTTCCTGCAGCAAACGCATCATCTGGTCCAAGAGTCTTAGGGCCTGAGGCTCCTGCTCTACATTGTCTACATCAAAGTTCTCCCTAAATCCAACAACACAGACATATAATCTTATTCATACCTGTACTGTACAAATATATTGTGTACTGTATATTGTATGTCAGTGACATCATACCATCCCTGTTCCTCTATCCAGCTGGCCAGGTAGTGCCTGATGTCCAAAGGAAATGTTTCTGGGTAGAGTTCATTCAGCATCTGGGTTGTCAGGTACTGTAACTGCTGGGTCATCTGCGCCCACAGCGCCATAGTCTCCAGAAACTGCAACAATATATATTAGGACATCGGTTAAAAAAAGCCACCACTTCACATCATTCTTTCTTTTGCACTTATTTCTAAATGATCAATGGACGGACAGAGAGCAACTTCAAGAAATGAACCACAGATATTCAGAGATGACTCCTGCATTCTTCATCACACAACACTAATATTGTAACCTAGTGACATTAGCCATATTATTTCTTACTAGCTTTCGGGATTCAGGTTTATTATAGTTTAGAACAGTGGATGGTCAACAAGCTGTATTTCAGGTTTTATATGATTCATATGATATGATGATGGGCTGTGTTATATACTTTTGATATAGAGCAAAAAGCACATGAGAAGCTTTGAAGAGTTTTGATCAATCTTTTGTCTGGCCAAGAGAGAGAAGACAGCATGTCCCTTATATATACAACACACTGGACAAAATAACAACTCAGCCAGGACTAATAGTTTCATCTGACGCATGAGTTTGGCCCAAAGCTAACTTTCCGGTCTGTGTTTGTTGATCGGTGTGGCAAGTGGCTAATTAAATAACTACTTCTATTTTTTTATATTAATATTTCTTAAAAACACAATTTACTAAATGGGACTGGTAACCCAATATAATATTGACTAACTTACTAGCTAATGTCATTTACTTGTTGTTGTTTTTTTTGCTTGTTATCAGAAATAATCTGCAGGGACTCTATTCTTTGCGGATGTGTATTGGAAGTTGGGCCACAAAAGCATGGATGTGCAGTGTTGTTTGTTTATGATGTTGCTTTGAAACGGTCTATAATAGTCATTTGGGTAGACGGAGTAGCCATGCTACACTTTGCATGTACACTTAACAACAACTAAAGGTATACAACATATAAAACATATACATTTACACAGGTTAGGGTTAGTTGTACTAACAATGTTAGTTTCAGCCAGACATATGAGACTCAAGCCCTAAAACTGAAATGTGCCAAAAGGCATGGAAGCATGCTGCATCATGTCCTCTATTACTAACACTACGTGTACTGTACATGCTTGGATAGAGATTTACTTTTGTGTGGATCAATGTGGATTGTAAAATATTGTATTACAATATCTTTTAATCAAAACAATTATTTTATTATTTAACTAACTTATCTGCTTTAAACATAAAACTTAAGGGAAAACTAAAAACTAAAAATTCACCAGTAGGCCTATCTATAAATATGTCTATTTACTCTTGGACATATTTAATTTCTAGGCAAATAAATCCAATCAGATTATGTAAAAGTCAAACAAATACTACATAATAGAAAAAGCACTGGATATTTCTCAATAGAAACCAGGAAAACAGAAGTGCCATCCCTCCTTATATCTGACGCATCAGTCGAACCCTTTAATAGCCACCTACACTCATGTGACTCATCTAGACCTGTCATAAGGTTTCCAAACAGCTTCATTTCAAATATGTACCTTATTCAGCTCACTGTAAAATAAAGATGTGGGCGGTTGGTAATTTTAAACATATTAACATTGATGTAGTGATTACTCACCAGTTTCTGTTGTAAAATTGTAGGGCGTTAGGTTTTATAGTATTCAAAAATGTGATATTATCCAACAAAGCTGTTGGCAATAAGTAAACTTCATGCTCGAATAATTTAAAGAAACCTTGCCTCTAGGTTGTATTTTTTATTTAGAAAGATAGTGACTGGGACAACACGATACATCAAAATTATGTTGCAATGGTTTGCAATAGCTTAATGATTTTAATACTTCAAAATGTTATGTATAGTCAAAGTTTTAATGCAGAGAGCAGAGAGACTGGCACGGAAATGTTAGTACATTTGTGAGTGTATGCGCATGCTCTGACGTGTAAAAGCATGATCAACAATAGAATGCGAAACGTGTGGGGTTTATATCAATTTTACAATATGAAATCAGTTCAAATTGATTCTACAAAATGAAGGAGTTGTCATATCGCATATCATATATCACATTATTTAGCCTGTTTTCGTATATATTACATATTTTTCATTATTGTGCAGTTGTGAGTTTAAATTTACTGTGTGTATCAGAAGAGTTCAGTTAGAAGCAAAGACTCTTCCAATTAACGTTCCCACAATTCCTTATTTGTTCTTCATACGTCTTATCAGAGTTACTTCCTATCAAAAACACATTTCAACTAATGTTTGAGAAAGGCAACTCACATGGCAAATATCTGTATGCAGACATCTGACTCACAGCTCACAGGTCATAATAATCATGACAACTATGGCAATTTATGGAAGGATTTAGGTTCAACAGGGTACGAGATCAAGGGTCTATCATTCTTAAACAAACTCATTCATGACATGTTTCAGACTTTTGGTGTTGGAATGTTGGGTGTTAAATTTTAAGCTAACAAGGGGTAGGCGAAGGGGTATAAAATTGAATTGGGATCGGGCCTAAGTATCAACTTGGTTTTTCCAAAAACTACAATACTAAGGAGATAAGTATAATGCTGTTTTCCTTCCTTGTATCTCCATATTTTGTCAATTATTTATTATTAGTCACCCCTTATGTTTGTCACTGGGTTTTGCAAATTTCTAACCAATAAAAAAGTATTCAAAAGTGTTTGTCAACTTTGACAACACAATGTTTAATCATTTTAAAAGTACAGTGTTTTTTCCATTTCCTGGAAAACAGCAAATTTAAACATCCAAGGTTTCAGAAGGACAGCGACGCAAATACCATAGTAGGAAAATTAACAATTGTAGACAAAGGAGCCCCCATACATTTTGTTGTCCTACATTCTTCAAAATATCTCATTTTGTGTTCAACAGAACAAAATAAATTATAAAAGTATTTTTCCTACTATGGTAGTCAATGGGGTCCACCTACTGTTTGGTCACAAGCATTCATCCAAATATCTTTCTCTGTGTTCATCAAAACAAAGAAATGTAAACAGATTTAGAGCAACTCAAAGGTGACAAAATGATGACAGAATTAAAATTTTTGAGTGAACTATCCCTTTAAGCATGTAACTATGCTTATAATTGGCAAATCCAGGCAAAGTCTAAGATCTCTCCTGAAACTAAATGCCTGTTTTTTTCTTAGTCTGAGAATCAGAGAAACAGGATCCTTAAGCAAATGTCACCATTTGTTTTCCGTGAAATATGATTAGAACAGGGTAAATGAGATCCTATGAGTTAATCCCATTCACTGGAAAAGAGATAGCAGTTTCATAACCATGAATTTAAGCAACAATGCATCACAAACCAGTCTTACAATGAAACGTAAGAAGCTGGCACTTGAACTGCACTGGCAATGGATTAATCTTCCACTTCATTCAATCATGTCCACAGTGGGGAAGATTTTTCATGTCTCCAGTATGTTTAATGTATACAGTTACAGTCAATACACTTAACATAGTTCTTATTTTTGACCGAATCATTGCAAAACACTATGGTGGACAGAGTCAATATGTCCTTGGCAGAAAGTACCCATTAACCAATTAAACAGCATGTCCATCAGCGGTGAACACATCATTCTTTTTCACAACAGTCAGATGTCCAAACACACACACACGTTGATTTTACTATCTCCGTAGGGACAGTCCATAGGCGTAATTATTTTTATACCGTACAAACTGTATATTCTATTCCCTACCCCTAAACCTAAAGACCATAGAAAACATTTCGATTTTTAAAAATGATCATTTTGTAAAATTTATATAAGTTATGCCCGTAGCGCGGCACAACTTATATAAATGATACAAAATACACACACACACATATTATACACACACAAAATACACACACACACACACACACACACACACACACATATAAATACACACACACACACACACACACACACACACGCACACACAGATCTACTTAATATAAAAGTTATTTTAAACACAAACGAGAATCTCATTTGAGTGTTTGATGCATTTAGAAATGCCACAAAACAGCCATCCATTAGTTTACATGTAATATTTATGAAAATGACAGCATGCAGCTGGTACATCTTACATACATAAGACTGGAGTTTGCACAAGCAATGTTACAAAAACATTGTGGAGGGTTTATAGAAAACAGACCCCTCTCCAGAACACACACACACACACACAGACACAAAATGCAATACACAAATGCCACATACAGCCTATGGGGAACAGAAAGTAGGGCGTGAATTTATGTAGGCTACTCATATTATGCCACACAATTATGTTTATCCCCTTCTACACTAAAACGTTTCCCTATAATATTCGTAAAAACAGGACTATGAAATACAACTGAATTTTCATTAATATTACCAGTACACTCATATGAGATGTACAGTAAAGTAAACGTGTAAATCATGTAGTCACACGAGACTGCACAAAGTCAATATCCCTCATTTTCATGGAGCAACCAGGCCAGATTCTGGTCTTTTCACCTTAGCGCCGTTTGTTTGAGATACATGTAATGTCACAGCAAAGTTACATTATTCACAACTTATTAAATAGATTTTAAACCAACAGTTCAGCACAAGAACAGTTTTATTCTGTTTAGCTCCCGCGTTTCCTTCGCCAGTGGCGCGTTAGGAGAGTATACGTACCACAGTATTACAAAACTCACATTTTCACACGGATATATAACGACGCAGATCGCAATAAAAGTACAGTTTATAATTTACATAGAAAACAACACAATATTGTTAGGGCTATACGTACCTGTTTTCGACGCCAGCTCTTTAACACATGCAAAGAGAAATCGATCCACGTCTTCCGTGTGCGTTTGTTGTTTTTTTCCTCTGTCACTTACTTTCACTTTACAGTTACTGCCTACTGTCCACCCTGACGCAGCTCTTCCACCAGGTGTCTAAAAAACTTTACCCGAAAATGTAATTATGTTTCGTTTTACCACTATATGCAGAACATTATGTATCTGACATTTACATTTTATGATATCCTAACTGAAATAATACAAAATAAACGAATTACTAATTATTATTCAATTTGAATTCATTTTAAAATCCCACCAGCAGAACCCAACACATTACCAGAGACCCACAGATACCCTAAATAATTTAAATTAAAAGTCCTAAACAATACCCATTATAGATGTATTAACATTTTTGTGATGATTTTGTTTTATCATCAGTTGCACATCGTTTGTTACAAATATTGGTCAATACAAAGCAGCTAAAAGAGCAAAGATGATGTAAATGATGCTGTCAATGTTATTGCTACCACTTCTGTGACCAAACAGAAAGGCACTTTTTTGGTGACACCACTAAAGAGTTGGTCTTCAAAATGGGACACCACGTAGATAAATATATCCACAATTTGATTGTGTGTTTAAAAACCTAGTGAGCTGCCTACCTAGACAACATTCTGGGCATCAGATGCCTCTTCAGCAGCGCGTCTGTGATGCGCAACAATGCCGCAGAAAGGCGGCGTTTCAGTTGTCGAAACAGAGCCCCAGTCGCTTGTAGGCGGGGAAAAAACGCAATTTCTACTCGAAACGGCTTGATTTCCAGTAAGGAGTTTCGAAAGGTGTTTCCGTTTTCTCAAACGAGCTCGGTTTCTTTCGGGTTTTCATTAGGTCTTATTGCCTGTTTCCTGGAAATACGAACCGAGGAAATCGATTTAGCGGTGGTGTGATGCAACTGTTAGCGTTGAAGAAAAGTCAACACTACAGCTACATCTCTGTATAACGACACGTGAAGTTTTGTGAATATGAATTGAAATAATGTAAGAAATGAATGAGTTAAATGTTAACGTAACAACTTTAACTGTGAATGTTAGCTGACATATTGATTCATGATTCATTTCTGAATAGCAAGGGCAGATCAGGAAACATTAAAATCAAGAAACCGCGTCGTTATTTATATAACTACAATCATTTTTAATCTTACACCACATAGCCTACACAAAATCAATAAAACTATTTTTTTTAACTGTTCCTCGATTTTAAAGAAAAAATAAAGCCTAGAACACCTATTTCCTCTATATAATATTTGTGTTTTTATTTTTTCAGAGAGATAACCACCCAGCCACTTACATACATACATGTAATGTGAGTATGAGAATGAGAATGCTTTTTGCGTTACACACAATTGTGTAATGAAATGTTTACACAAACGTTGTAGTAATGTTGTACCACCACCAGAGGGCAGTCAGTCATTGTGCGATAGTCGGAACAGGACCAAGTTGTTCAAGTAAAGCTGTTCCATGTTGTTAAATGATGTAAAAACATTTCATCATGACTTTATCTAAATGTAGAGTAAATACAAACTTCTGAATACCTTTTGCAGGGATGTCCCAGCCCTTCAGGCATTCCTCATATCAGAGCCTATTTCCTGTCCGGTCATTGGCCTGTGTTTGAGGGAATAGGTCAGCAGAATGCAGTAAAGCTTCAGGGGTTTCGTGCACAGCTTTAACTTAAAGTCAGAGCTGACTAGATCAATCTCCCGCTGATAGAAGCTGACAGGTCTAAAATCTGAAGTTACAAATGTTATCAATAAAAATTCCAAATTGTTGCATGAAGTGAATGAGTTCTATCACAACAAACAATTTCCAGATGTTTGAAAATGTGACACATTTTTCTTTTAAAAAAGAATCACTCCTAAGTGGATTGAAAACTTCTGCCAGTATGACATCAGTTAATATAATCTTGTGAGTTAATTTAAACAAACAAAACAATAGAAAATTGTAACCCTTGTAACTCCTTGACTTGTTTGTTTATATTGATGTTTGCTGTGCTTATACATTTTTCTCCTTCGTAGCTCGTGAGGTTGTAATTATTTCGGGGTCCTCTTAGGTAAAGACCCAGCACTGAGCGGTACTGAGGGGAACACATCTGGAATCAATCCAGCCCAACTGGGTAACTGGAGGGTTTTGGGGGGAGTTAAGGGCTAAGGGTTGGGCTAGTTACGGGTTTGGCCCTGGGGGTCCATGTGTCCCTGACTCCTAAATAGACTTGATTGCTACCAGCTGGCAGCCTTAACTCACCCTGTGTCAGGGATCTCCTCTGATGTCAACCTTGTCAGTATCAAGGCTAGACAGGACAAAAGAGAGCAAGAGACAAGCGGTTATGGACATGGTGTTGCTAGAGACAGGGTCTGAGCTATGGGAAATGTTATTGCCTGTGCTGCACTTCACATGAACCCTCTCTGGTTTCTGTCACGATCATTTCTACCTTGATGTAAATATGCAGGTCGAGTTCCATTTAAAAATACAACAATACGGTTCACATTATTGCCACTGTAAGCAGTGAAATGTAATGCTTCTTTTGGTGGAAACCTTAAACTTAACATGATGCTCTTCAAAAGCTCAAATCATTTCAAAGCTTTTGTAATGTAGTTTAGATTACGGTCCAAGGACCCACATGGGCTGTATACAGCTTTTATCTTCAGCAGACCCTTTATTCAATTGAATGCAGAATAGATGTAGAAATAATTTGTGCCATTAATATCACTTTAGTCAATGCAGTTCAATTGTAGACAGGAGTGTCGCTTGATAGGACACCATGTTGTGGTTGACTGGCTTAGTGGCTTAGGTCAGGTGGTTTAGATAAGACAAATGTAGGAGTTTCACATTTACGTAGGCTATCATTCATCAGTAGGATTATGTGCTATTGCATAATGGTGGTAATGTGCACCTGGCTGTGTTTGTAACCTGTACACATTATAATGCATATGTGCACTTCCCTTTGCCATCTTAACCATTTTTTTTTTATGTTGACATCAACAATAGTCATTTTCAGGGTTAAATGTGTGTACCTGGTCATTGAGTAATTCAGATTCAGCTCCAGCACTGGAGTCAAATAGGTCGATTTGAAGATGACCAGGTCACATCCCTCAGTGTGCCAGCATGAGTTGCTGTAGTATAAAGATGATGCTGGAAACATATGGGGAATACATGGAGAATTTTCCTAACTAAGCTAAATGCACCAACTCATCAATACCAATTTATCAGTATTTACGGTTTCACGGAAATACAAACTCACTGCTATGACAAAAACAGCAATCGATATTTAATCAATATGTGAATAGTTACAACAAATGACAGCATGTCTTACAAGAGCAACACAAAACAAGCTCTTGCACATTTAGTGCAAATGTCCAAATTTAAAACTGTTCTAGTCTCCAAACTATAAATAAATAGAGCACTTTAAACTAATATTAAACAATCTATTTATTTAATAAAACTGAGCTTTTTCACTCCTGAATTTCAACTAAAATATTTGGCTAGCTAGTTGCCACTCAAAAAACATACTTACCTGTTTCAAAGCGAAATAAATACTATCCAATATATAGGTTTGAAATTCAGAAAGCAAATCTAAAATGTGTCAGTCATAGTGAATTCCACCCATAGTACTTCCACAAGGTCAGTGTGTTATTGAGTTTATACATTTATGGAACAAATTCTATTATTTTACACCACTGGCGGCTCAAGGGCAATTTTCCTTCCTAGTCAGACTGGAGGGCAATGAATGTGTGCAGGCCTGCATTATTCATCTTAATCAGAGACCTAATCATCAGCATCCATCATCACTTTACATTAAACAAGAGATTCATCTTCAGACTTTAAAAATATATTGGACCTAATGAAGGTTAAGTTGGGGTCAGCTTTTTAAAGTATACTGTATTGCTTCAAACACTCAGAGATATAAGCATGGTAATATTCATCATATGGATAATATTCCACAGTCACAAGATTAGTTAAACACTGTTTGAAACAGTTATGGACAGCAGGAAAGACAAATGGCCCTTTTCATATTGCCGCTGTCCCTCTGAAACCTTATATTTTATTACATTTAAATGAATATTAATATTTGTATTAATTGTATTCAATAAACAATTTGTTGAATGGGTTGTGTAACTGTAACGGTTCTTCTACTGGTAACCAAAAATAATACTAGCTAGACATACTTTTAACTTGCTAATGTCATTTACGTATTATTTCTTTTGCTTGTTATCAAAAATAATCTGTCGGAAGTTAAGTTTGGGCCACAAAAATGCACATGGGCAGTAACGTTTATGTTGTTTCTTTAAAACCGTCTATTTGATTCACATTGTACACATTATGCCGCGGTCACACTAGACTTTAAGCGTGCGAAATTCGTTCGGACGGTCACACATTCACATGATGCGAATTCGCAGGTCACAGTTCACCAAACTTGAACTTTGCTACGCAGCGAATTGCGAAATATCTTATGAATTAGCCGCCTTATAAAGTAGTTATGAATTCCCATGAGGTCATCTTGACAATCCGTAATTATCGCCAGCCCAAGGAAGGTAGAGTCATGAGTGAATTTTGACATATTCTCTTTAATATTGTGTAATACTTTTTTCTTAAAATACAGTCTTTTCTGAGGTAGACCATTACAGTTCAAGAACATTATCATTTTTAAAACAGACATCAAAAAAGACATGAAACAAACCTTTTCATGTACAATATGCTGCAAAAATGAGGTAGAAATGGTTACAGAAAATGTACAAGAACGAGATCCAAGAACGAAGTTACTGTACTAACAGATTCAAAACAGCTAATAAATGCCAATTTTGTTGGACAAACCGTTCAATTGCGCAGCTTCTTCATGTGCCTGTTTCGAAATTAGCAAAATCAGTATCATCCCTATTCGAATAAACCCAGTGATGTCCGTTTAATGGGTGCTGAATTTTGACATCTACACTAGAGATGTTTTTGTGCTCTATGGATGTCCCTGAGTCTGCTAGGTTGTGTAGTTTCTACGGCACAGATCGATCCGTGCTCCTGGGGTCATTCTGATTGACCCGTGTGGCATGAGTGAAGCCACCAGCTGTACTTGAAGAAGCGAACAGTGCTATAGGGTTACTGGACATCAATCAGTCAATCAGATATGGCTTCTCCAAAAGACCGTGGTGAGATAGAAGAGCGGGGGATGGAAGCTCAGCTCACCACATGGCTGTACCCGGCCAGCAACCGGGGGACAAACCATTGCTGAGAGCATAAGGTGGAGGGCTGAGAAGTGAACATGGGGCTACGACATCACATTTGATCAACAAACTACACAAGCTGTAGATAATATAGATCAACTCATGCATTTCAAAGATATGAAATTCGGCTGGAATTGTGCTAGTAGCTTGGGTGTAGCTTGGACAAAAATGCCGAAAATGTTTAACATTGGTACAGGCTGCTTCATCTGGATTGTCGGCATGATGAGCGTGTTTACAATTTGTATGCATTACACATGATGGTGTATCACGTTTAATATGATTTATGATTAGACATGATTAGCTGCCAATTACATAAAAACATTCCGATTTTGATCTTTGGGTTGCATCTCTTTTAGGTCATTGTAAAAGGACATTGCAATACATACCTGTGAATTCCAAACATATTGAAATATGCTTCGTACCTTTAGGTTGTTTGCGTAAAAACAGTTTGTCCAACAAAATAAAACATCTGGTCTGCCATCTACATAAACACTGCATGAAGACAATCATCACTCCATCAAAATCTACATCAAAAATAAAGGATAAGGGAAAATGTTTTCATAGAGAGTTAAAAACATGGATTAATGGCATCAGATATCCTCTGAAATACCTGAATTACATTCATTATTTGTCTTTGTAGCATTTTCAAGTTTCGCCTACGAGGTAACAGCACAGATGCAGTGTGTGTACAAGTCTGTGTCAGATCTGTTGCTCACCTCCAACCTCAATACTTACTACTAAGACCCTAAGATTACATACATTCTTTAGTTATCATTTCTGAGGTAAAGAAATTCTTCCTGAGTATTTCAAACAAGACTACATATACTAAGAACAAAAAACTGAGTAAATCAGAAGAGAGAAAACAGTCAATCATGGACCCACGCTTGTCTTTGTGTTCGAGGGTCCTAAACGCAAAAAATCGGGACATTGTGAGGAATGTGAGTGGGTGCTACTGATTTGTATTGAAAAATATGTTGAAGAACATGATGCATATTACCTTTAGCAAAGTATTTTTATACAGTGTTCTGTAGATAAGTGTGCCAACATTCATAGTGTTTTTCTCTTCTTATGGATTAGAATTGTAATACTTTTTGGGTAGCAATGTATACTCTTTTGGTAAAATGGCCGTGTTTTGACAAAGTGCACAAGATATGACGGCCTAACAATTAACTTTGCAAAATACTGTTGCTTTCTTTCCTAAGAGGTTGCATAACAGTAGATACCTTTTGGTGAATGCTGCGACTTGAGCAATAAAATGTTGGTGAGAATTTTTGGTGAAACAAACATTACTAATATATATCCTAAGCCCTTCGATACCTTTAAACAGCCTTTTAAGTAAATCAATGCAAAAGAAGTCACTGGAGTTGACTGGAAATAAATAGGATCCTGAGAATTGCGATAAATGGGGATATTTTTCAGGAAAAGTCAAGTTATCTATAACCTCCAGGTTTAGTCCAGGATCAAGGCTGATTGGAATTCTAACGAAATTCCAAAATATAATTCAGACTTTGTATCAGATAAGCCAAACAACTAATAAATGCCCCTCCAAGAAAGGCCTAATATCTCATTTCTTTGGGAAAAAATAAAGTATATGTATATTTATAGAAAAACAACATACCATGGCATGTTTCCTAGATTAAATGCATTCAAAATGTCTCCCCACCATAAACTGTCATTTCTCAACAAATCCCACTCTTTTGGCTGCAACAAGTAGTTAAAAACAAAACATTAAGCAGTCCCCAACCAGTGGTTGACCAGTCTCTCAGTGGCTATAAACTTTGCTCCACTCCATACAAGTGTCCAGTTCTTTGGGGGTGCTATGAGGGCGTACCTTGCAGAAAGCATTTTCAAAGTCTTGAAAGGCAGGGGAAGACAGCGACGCAGGGAGTCCGTGCAGAGGCACGGGTGTGGAGGCAGAAGCTAATGCCAGGGCCTGCTGGCAGAGCTGCAGGAGCTCCCAGACCGAGAAGCCTTCCGAGCGTTGCAGTACAGCTGACATCTCCCTTTCGCTCAGATTGCAGCCTTGGGGCGCCAGCGCCTGCAGAAGCACCTGCCTGCGTGTGCTCCCATCCGGCAGGCCGATGTGGTACCGCTTGGAGAAGCACCGCAGAAGCGAATCTTTGATCAAGTCAGGCCGTCTTGTTGTACACACCACCAGAACTAAGCTGTTCTGACCATGTTGGACCTTCTCTAACTGGGCCAGAAGTTGCTGTCTGAGCCCTTCCTCCTCAATGGCCTCTACCTCGCTGAGCAGCACCACTGTGGGGTGACGGGTCACCGCCATTGAGAACAGTGTTGCCAAAAGTTGCTCTGCCTCTCCTTTCAGTTTGGAGGCTAATGTAGCACCACTCAGCCTGTAGAACGTGGCACCCAATTGAGATGCCAAGGATCGTGTCAGTGTGGTTTTGCCCCCTCTCTGTGGTCCGAACAGCAGGACGGTTTTGGGTGGGCGGATGCCAGGGTTGGGCCGCAAGACGGGCCACAGTAGGTCCTCTTCAAGTGCGGCTTTGATGTGACAGTTTCCAGCCAGTTCACTCCAGAGCAGAGCCGGGCTACAATCCTGAAGCTCCCTGCTTACCAGATCAAGCATACGGGGCTCCATGCTTTTCATAGGATCGGAGCGTTTTTGAGAACGTTGCTGGGTGAAACCCTGCTCTGCACCTCCATTCTCACCCGTCATGGCGGCTGGAGGGCTATAGTCCCCTGCTGTGCCATAAGGTGGTGAAACCAATGGTTTGAGCCCATTGTACTTCACTTCATCTCCTTCCAGGCTCGACTGCGATGACGGTTTGCTGGCCTTAAAGGCTTGAGGATCTGTGTTGGCTGTTCCAAAGCCATTTCCACGACACTCTGCTTTGTCAGCGACGCCGTAGGGAGAATCCCCCCCAGCTTTCATAGGGTCATAGCTATATTTCCTATAGCGTGAGCCGTCTCCGTCTTCCTCCTCTAGAGTCATCTCAAATGCTTTCCTCTTCAGAGAGCCCCCAGGCTCAGAGCCCCCTAGACTGCTGTTCTGATAGCCGTAGCTGCCTCCGACCACTGTGGGTCTTGAGGGAAGTGGAGAAGGGGCAGGTATGCCAGAGGCAATATAAGGAGCTGTTGGGTGGCTGTAGCTAGGAGTCAGGCCGGTCTGGTGTGGGTAGGTGCTTGGGGGGTAGTTGTATACAGGGGCAGAAGACGTATAACTGGGCAGAAGCGAGGGGTTAGGCTGAAGGGCGTGAAGCGAGGCTGGTGGAAGTGCTGAGCTAGGTTGGGGACAGTACCCTGATGAGAGGTAGGTGCCGTTGTAACTAGGGGGGTAGTCACTGGAATGGGGGCCACTGCAAGAGCTGCTCCCACTGTAGCCTGAGTCCGACAGGTTGCTGTTAACCGTTGACACGCTGCCTGAGCCTGGCGGACCTGCTGACGTGGCAACCTTCGGCCCCGTCAGACCGTCATGGGAGGAAGGAGGAACCAAGGGATATCCCCCGTCAGTGCTGTGTGTGAGAGGCCAAGGTTCCATTTCACTTTTCTGTACTCCATTAAGAGTACCAAAGGCCACAGACTCAGGGTACGCACTCACGGCAGGGCGCTCGTATGGCGAGTCAAGCACACCGGAGTATTTCTCAGCGTAGCGCTTCAGCAGGTTGGAGGCAGTCAGGGCTGATATGTCGTCATTGGCCCAGGCGTAGCTGTAGGAGCCACGGTTGCGACTGGGGTACAGGTCAGTCTTATGGGCGGGGGATGATGTGGTGGAGGACACGTCCAAATGCTGTTCAGGCCACTGGCTCAGGGGCTGGGCATGCTCCGGGTTCCAGTGCATCTTCAAAAGGCCTGCCAAAGACAACAATGTGTTAGATTCTTCAGGAACTCATAACCACCCTGAATATTGAATAAACAGAATATTGATATGATATTTTCACATCATAACATGTTTTTGTCAATTACCACAGGACACAGGACAGACCCAATTTTGGTCATATATCAATTTTTTTTTACATAACATGTTTTGCTTTTTCTACATCAGTCAAAGATGCATTTTATTTTCATTTAACAGTTACAACCAAAGTAAGCATAACTGCATAACTGCTTATTTTTGGTTGGATGACTGAATTGTTTGCATACATGCTGACAGAGCCTTCTTTTTCTTCTAGTAAGTATAAAAGAAGAAGCCAGCGAATCTGCTCCTTTCAACCCCTCAGCCACACAGCAGCCTTGTGTTGCCATCTGCAGCACTCCCAGAGGAGAACCTGTTATCACCCTGTGTATGTTTTCCTCAATACATCCCCTCCCACCACAACGGTCCATCCACAAAGCATTTCTCCAAAAGCCCTCTGTGGCCAGCTTGACAGAGGGAGGGAAAGAGACAGAGAAGAAGGAACAGAGGAGGAGAGGGAGGGGATGATGTGGGGAAAAGGGGGGTTGGGACGGGTGGATGGAATAGTTGCGCTATTCATTGACCACTTCCCATGAAGCATTGGGAGTGTGGAATGCCCGTTCCTCTGGCTATCTCTTCATTAATTATGCTGGCCTAATGCAAAGGGGATGAAAGAGATCTTAATGCACATGCGAAGAAAGGATATAGTTTACTAAAACTTAAACAAAAACAGAAACTATTAAACCATTTCAGATTATTGAAATCAATTCAAATTTGAAATAAACATTTGAGAACCTATACTAAACGACAATTAGAAATGTTGGCACTAACAAGTTTGAGGCACAAATATTAATAACTGTAAATAAAAAAAATAAATTCTAATAAATAAATAATACATTTAATAAATAAATAATACATTCCAATGAATCATTATATCATGAAATTTTTTAAGTATAAAAATATAAAATAAATAAATTCAAACTAATTCTAAATAATAATAAAATAGCATTTAGATTTAAGAAAACATTAAAAATATAATTTATAGAACCTTACCAAAAAGATTTAAAAACTTTTCATAAATGCATAAAAAAAAGTGTAATTAAGGGTATGCACTATTTTTTGCTTTTCTCAATACTTTCCCATGTGTATTTCTTGTTTGATCTTGCATTACACAGAATGCCTTTAAACCAGCCATTTCAGGGTTTTCCCAACAGCTCCTTCCAGAGGCATTAGCTTGAAATTCCTCACATAGCTTGGCATTATTGAACTGTCAGGAATCAGCCTGGAGTGGGAGCTACAGGGCAAAAATTGTAAAGTAAAATTAAAAATAATCCATACATTTTCATCATGGGCTGCAATATGATGAGAAAGTGATGCTTCATTATTCACATTTCTGTTGTTTCTTGCTTTATTGCCTATAACTTTAGTCCTGTATGCTATGTTCTTCACTCTTTTTCTCCCAAAAACCTGCCCCACCCCCCCTTTGTGTGCTTTCTCCGTTTCTTAAGGTCTCCTCTCCCATTGGCGAAGCTTCCCATGTGTGTCTTCAGATTACGCCTGCTATTTACTCCAAAAGATCACACAAACAGAGCAGATGGCCATTGGATAACAATTCAGAACTTCAAGTACAAACTAGTGCTCCTACTCGTACTACTGATTTTCAACATACTAAAAAGCAAAAAAATACAAATAAAAAACGCAGATAAAGTTCTATATTCCTGTAGCTTATCTGGAATAGAACACGCAATGCTAAGATCATGAGAAAATATAGTTGTTGATTCAACACAAGTCACAAAAGCGTTCGCCCAACGTATAAATGTAAAGTTATGGGTCAATGTCCAGTCAATAGGAACAGTGTCCAGCAGGATATTCTCTTCTGCTGGCTAGTTTGTGAAGTGCTGTAAGGAGCCCAATAATGAGGCCAGTGTGTGACAAAGATGGATGGCAGCCCAGGGGAGCTCATAAAACCTGCAGCGGGTAGAAACGGAGGAGGGGGAGTGGACAGCAGGCGCTCTGGCCATCATGTGTGTGCGTGTGCATGCACGCGCATGAGAGGATGGGGCTTGACATTAGGGAACTCATTCAGGCGGCCAAAACTGCTGTCCACTTCATAAATATGCATGAGCGTGTGTACAGCAGCACATATGGAAAAGGCTCTTATCCTAACTGGACATGGAAGTGCCTTGGGGTCAGGCTATTCTTGAAGTCAAGGACAAGAAATACTCACAGGGAACAGTTGACGTTTCATAATGTCGCTCTTTTATGTTCTGCTCCCCAGCTAAAAGCGACACTCATTAACATGAATTCAATGGCAGATGATCCGATCTGCAATTAGATCTGCACCCCGGCAGGGATTCTCTAATAAATGAGATGTGATTTAATCGGTTTGTCTATTTAAGTCACAACGGTTTTAGAGTTGAACTCATTCTGGCCGTTTGGAAATAAGTAGCTTTGTCTTTCTTTCTGTCTGAGGTCCAAACACTCCCCAAAATCTTGGAAATAAAGATAAAAATAAATTATTATTTGGCACTATAAGACCACCAAACCTATTTGTATATTGAAAAATTGCATATTTAATTTATAATCATATACATATATTGAAAAAGAGGGCTAAACTTTTCATGATGAGATAAATAAATGTAATAAAATGGTCACACCCAGATATTTTTAAACCCAGTTCTAGGGTGTTTTGACCATTTTAAAGCATAAATTATATCCATGAATATTATATATAAACAATATATATATATAGAATAAAATATTTATGATTCTGAAATGTTGTCTAGATTACTAAACAAATAAAACTTGAGATATTGACCACATTGCTCCACTGAAGCACATAAGATGGCCTATGAAACATTTCTAAAACATTTTCAAATCACGCTCGCATGGCATAAATCCTCAGGTTATTCACAAACTTGTATAGTCCATCCCGCTCACACACCGTGTACACACGAAAGCAAAAAAGTGGCCATAGCAAATACCTAAAATGTCATAAATTGATCTGCTTATCTGCTTAATAATTTGTAATAAAAAAGTAAATTCGCTATCACTGTACCTACAATCTAGTGACCAATGACCAATTCTAATCTCACAGAGGCTGTTGTAAATGGTGACATTCTGTGTGAATCAAGAAAAGAAAGGCCTCTAAACAAAACTTCATTGTCTGCGTCGGGCTCCTGGCCATTGCATTGACAAGTGGTTTGTAGTGGCGGCTCCGTGAGGGTCCGAGGCTGGCAGGGAGACAGATGTTTCCACTGGTCGCCTTACTGTCTGTGCAGCCATTGTTGGGCGGCCCAGTCAGCAGACGTCCTCCTGGCCTGACAATCCTGTTGGTCCTGAGACAAAAGCTGAGGGATCCTATTGTTCGAGGCTTGCCTAATTATGGAAATCTTATTAATCTATTCAGCAGCAGTGCACTGACAGCCTTTGTGCCGTCCTGGGATTTATTGAGGAACTTGTGTGTTTTGTTTGCGCGCTCTATCTTGATATTTTGCAAATATATGCTGAATGAACGGCGGGTTTCCCTCCAAATGAGATGCCAATGTGAAACAGCCTGTGTGATGAACTAAAAACCAACCTTGGTCTGGTGAAACCAAAACCAACCTAATTTCTACCTTACACACTAAAACCAATCAGTCAAAGAATCAGCGGTTTGACATCATTACATCAGTTTCTGAATGTAAATATCAGGTTTAAAGAAATATTAGCCAGAGCAGAAGGTCTTGCAATGTGAGAGCAGCGGACCAAGCCCGGCTGCCAAAGGATGCTCTGCGTCTCACAGCTCCCCAGGGGTCCGTGTGCACTTTCAGGCCGCGTTACTTTTGTTTTCCTGCCCCGAGGAACAAAACCTACATGGATGCAACAAGCCTTCTGGGACACGGGGCCATTAAACCAAGCAGATTGCACAGGGGCCAGTTGTAAACAGAAGCAGGCTGAATCAATCCAATCAGGTATTATTGTGAGTACCCATTCCCTAAACCCCACACATAGATTTAAGTAGGTTTATCTACTACAGACATCCCCCTCACTGCTAATTCCACTATAAAATCCCACAGACGCTTTAAAAGAGAACCTCTGCATCTTCAGCCGGAGAAACAGCGCACAGTGCACAGCCACCTTAACACTGCAAATAGTAGACTTTGAAACTTTGAAGGGAAGCGATACAAACACCACACACACAATCCTCAGTTCAGAGTTTTTGATAAATTACTGTCACTAAAATGTCAAAACAACTGAAAAGAAGTTGAATGGGTGCACAGTGAACATCCTGTTAAGAATTATGATCAGCCCACGGTGCTGGTATGTGAGGAACTCCTTTTGAAGGACACACATGCCACAAAAGGCTTCTTTCAAGAGAATGAAACGATTAAGGAGAAGCAAGACAGAGAGGAAAAGAGAAAGATGAGAGAGAGATGGATAGAGAAGATCTGGTTGAAAACAGAGCACCGAGAGGATTGTGTTTACATGAATTAATCACCTCGCTGTAGATAAGATACCCGGCGTTCTAATTATCTGCCGATTTGTATTCTGTACAAACATCTCTGAATCAATGCCATGAAAGACTGCAATAAGTCATGCAAGATGTAACACCTTTACGATACTTATTCAAAATCCATTTTTACGTTAGGTTCTAATGTAACAATATTCATTAGAATAATGATTCTTTTTTTTATAATCCAAACATTGGACGAGGAGTGTTGAGATTGTCCTAGAATTGTTTATGGCTGCGTTTTGCTTTAAAGGGACAGTTCACCCAAAAATAAAAATTGTGTCTTCATTTACACACCCTCAAGTTGTTCAAAATGTGTATAAATGTCTTTGTTTTTGATAAACACAGAGAAAGATATTTGGAAAAATGCTTGTAACCAAATAGTTCTTGGCCACCATAGACAACCATAGTAAGAGCGTTATACATTTCTTTGTTCTGTTGAACACAAAATAAGATATTTTGAAGAATGCAGGAAAGCAGTTCTTGGGCACTTTTGACTACCATTGTTATTTTGTCTACTATGGTAGTCAATAGTGGCCAAGAACTGTTTGGTTCTATCTCTGTGTTCATCAAAACAAAGACATTTCTACAGATTTGGAACAACCTGAGGGTGACAGAATTTGTATGTTTGGGTGAATGGTCCCTTTAATGACAGCATGCCTCAATGACTTAAATGTTTAAGTTAAATCAAATTTTACAATAATGTAAAATATAAATAAAATTCAATTCAATAATGAGGAACAAAATGTCAAATCTTAATACATTGTTATAATTTTTCCACGTGGACTTGTGAACCCCACTGTATTTTTTTGCAGTTACGGACAAAAAATCTTTTATTTTGGGTAAATAAATAAGAAAAATAAGTATGTGTTCTGCGTGCGGTCTCAGATGAAGGCAGCCCAGCTCTTGTGTTTTAACATAATGAAGGAAGAAGCGTGAGTGCTCCCTCAAACAACCATTAGATAATGCTGCATCTAACCGCTCATCATCACTCGCAGGGCATGCATAATTGAGCATTACAAAGACAATTATTATAAATCTTTGCATTAGTTACAGCAGTGTGGTTAACATGATCGCTCTCTCTCTCTTTCTGCTCATTTGCTCCCTTTTGAATAGCCTAAAAAGCAGAAGAGTTTTCACACCTGCTCCTCAGTGCACCGCCAGACGCCGTGGCTCTTTTCAGCCGTGCCCCGTGGGGTCCCTAGAGGAAGAAACCTATCTACTAGAGTGGCAGTGAAGGATCTGATTTTCTCTCCATCCTCAGTTCAGAATTGTTCTCCTTGTGAGGTGCTCGCTGTAATCTCTCAGCTTATTATTTCACCTTATGGGACATTCTAAGCATTTCCATCCATGGGTTCATCCAAGCGTTCATGTTGATCTTGATCTTGTTTGCACACTACTGTAAATACTGTGCATTGCACAGCGTGAAAGAGATATGGCATTTGTGTCAAAAGCATTACGTAATTCATTACTAGTGGAGGAAAGATGTAATAATTTTGAATACTTGTTAATAACATGATTTCTGAAATCATACATTATCATCAAAGCAACCAGAAATCAGTCATAGTCCATTAAAAAGTGGCTTATTGGAGTCTTGAATGAGTAGATGTGTGTCTAGATGCTCATAATTTTAGAAACAACAACCCCACCCCCTGGCCGGCTTATTCTCATCCACAAATTGCCAAATGCTGGGCACCCCCACCCGTGCAAGAAAAACAGGGTTCCTATTTTCTGTGGCCGCAGGCCAGGTTTGGGTCATTGTGTCCACTAATATATCAAAGAACAGCTGTCCTAAGACTCCGTGATGACCAATCACCCCCTTCCATCTGTCTCTCCTACCCAATCTCTCTTCCATCCCCGTCTTCCAATCTCTCTCGTCGCCCCCCTCCCTCCTTCCCATCAACCCTGCCCCCTCACGGAGTTCCCTAACTGCGTTACGTTGCCCTCGCTCGAATTCCCTGTCCGGTTTACTTAATGACCCTACAAATGGTTTTCTCTATATACTTACGAATAGGACATCGAATTGGACTGATTTCCATCTTCGCACAGTGGTTTAGTCAAAAGACAAAATTGTGATCTTTAAACTCACCTAAGCGAGGGTCTTAATTAGGACTGCTGAGAAAAGCATGAATAGACCCAATGAGAAGTCATTGGAGGGATAGCTCAGCGAAGACCACACGCTTGACGCCCAAAGCCCCAGAAGTCCTGGTCTTAATTGGAACCGTAATTGTGCCAGCAATGGTCCTAATGATCTGTCTTTAATGATGCTGAGATGATGAGCAGAGGCAGGGGCGGGGGGTACCCGTCAGAATGTGTATCTCTAACCCCTTTTCCTATGGGTGCAGTTCTCTTCCATCTCACTGACTGCACGGCGGGCTAATTAAAGCCAATTCACACCCGCCACTAATGACCCCCGCGCTCATTCACGCTAACACTTCAGCACCTTGCTGTTTACTCAAGGGTCCCCTTGCCCCTTCAGAGCTACATTCTCTCATTAGAACAGATGTGTTGGATGCTCGTTGTTACATCTCTTCTTTAGAGGCATACTTTCCATAGACCGGACTCAAAGCCTTAATGAGTTAACGGATGTGTCTCCTTTACCGGTCAGTGCCTTTAGTATGGAGAGGAAAAGAAATGAGGTCATAATGAAGAGAGAGGATGGGTCAGACCTGAAATTGGGTCTGGCTATGCTTGTTTCTCTTTAAATAAAGAATATGTTGGACAGCAGGGCCCCAGAGCAACAAGAGTTAGGGCACTCGTGGGCTCCTGGCCTGGGACTGATTTAAGGGTGCGTTTGAAGTGCAGATTACAGATTCTTTGCACCAAATCCCTCCAGGAGTATCCATGACCCCAGGAATCTCTCTCAGATTTCCTTCGGGTCCGACTCTGACGGCTACTCAGCTTGTGGTCCCTACGTGCTCATCGGAGATTGCGCGTAATTGTTTGTGGATGCAACGTGAGCACTTTACGGACAGACGATACTCAAATGCACACGCAAGTGTCGATGCGTGACTGTGCGAGCACAGAAATGCCTGTCCTCGTAAGTCAAACATAAACACCAATGTCAGAAATGCTCGGGCTTGCTACAAAGAAAATTCCAGCATGGATGTGACACTGTTCACATATAGACCATATAGGCTGACCTGCATTCAGCTGATTCCAGAACAGAGGACTCATGAGAGACAAAACCAAAACTAAAGGAAAGAAGGGAACAAACAAACCAAAAGTGGAAATGTTAAACAAGACCTATGTGTGCTCTCTTAACATCACGCTTCACATACAAGATCCACGATACACATTCACACAGCTTTTAATAAATAAACTAAATTAATAGATTAGTTCTAAATCCAAATGCATGTTGCAGCACTGGAAAATCAAGCTCTCTCACATTTGCCTCTAAACACAAAATTGTCCACACACACACACACACACACACACACACACACACACACACACACACACAGTTTAGATCCTCAAAGAATTCAGAACATTCTGTCAGGGCTTTGTGACATTTTAAAAAGCTAAAGTGTGCAAACAGAGACTGAGTCGACATAAAAATATTTAACATTTTTGGTTTCTGATTTTAAAAAGTAGTTTACAGAGATAATTAGAATTATAAATGACAAATAATGTATCAGATCAAATAAAATATCTTAAAGAATTGCATATTATCAACAGCCATTATGGTCATGTCACTAAAAAAATGTGTTAGACAGAAAAACTAAATTGGCATGTCTAGACATAAACCATCATTTGAGTTCCAATACAAAATACTTCTTTGTGTTCAACTTCTGAGGAATGTTTGACTGAACATCAGAGGAACCTTCGGCTAACTTCTAAGCAACATCATCAGTATTGATTAGAAAAGATAACCATCTCCCCTCTGTCAAAAGATGTTTTCATCGTTTGCTCACAACTTAAGTCTACACACACAGGTAGAGCTGGACACTATTCGCAATACAAAAGGAATTTATCAAAACAAACACTGAAAGCAACTCCATTGGTGCTCATAACAATAGTCTTCTAAATGGAATTATAACACCATATTACACTTCAATGGTTAAAGCAACAACCTAGCAAGCCAGCTTAAAAGTATTCAAGCTGGCGACTCATTAATACATGATTACATCTCACATTGAGGTGACTCGGTCCTTTAGTTTGATTTCCCTCCCTCTTTTCATGTAACTGTCATGGCTATAAAGCCCAGAGAAGAAGAGCTAAAGAGGGGAGAAAAAGCATCTCTTCAGGCAGAACTGGGGGAAGAAACCTCATGCTGGCCCACAAACAATGCTGTTTTGGAGAGGGCCAGCACGGAGCTGAAATGAAGCCTGGCAGGGGGGTTAGGAATGGGGCTAAAACTGGACACGTCAGTTATTAGGTCGGTCGAGAGGGGGGTGGAGGTGAAGCCGAAGAGAAAGACAGATAGAGGAAGCAACTGTGAGCTGAACACTGGTGGGGTAATGATGGTAGTCGTGGTGAGATGACATTGTCATACAACTTACCACCCCAAAATATACCGATCCCTTTTTTTTAATATATACATTTTGTGCGTTTTTTAACGAAGAAAATGAAAGTAAATAGTGACTGGGAGATGCTGTATGACTTGGGATATAAAACACAAGTTATTTTTGGTCACTTTTATTTAAAAAGTGTGTAAGAAAATAACAGGTTTGAAATGACATGAGTGAGCATATGAATCATGTTTAAAACATGAAGTCGAGGTAAAAGATGTGACATTTTGTTTGACACATTGTCAAGTCTGTCATTACTAAAACAGGTTTTCCAACAAAACAAATACTTAAGTAATTGTAGCCATAGGGGCATTTTCCTATTAGTCCACAACTTAAGTTGTATTGCAGTAGCTTCACAATGTTTTAAGGCAGAAAATGTGGTTAAACTTACTATAGGGAACCATAGGACTCAGCATTCTGCGGACCTGGTCTCGATTATGGCGATAGTTCTGCAGGGAAGCCCAGGTTAGCGTCTGTACGACTGTAGTCCATCATTGCTTGTACTCACATTGGGACTCTGTATAAAACCTATTCCTGAAAAATAAAAGCGGAAGGGATTATCAGGGGTGAATGTTCCTCATATAAACCACATTGTATGATCCATGTGATCATTTGTAACTGTAACCAAAAGTTCATGATGCATGAATTCACACCTACAAGCCCGCAACCCACAATCAAGAGCTTCTAAGCCGTCATCTTAATTTTGGACAAGAGTGAAACAGTCACGGACACAAGAACTCTCTCTGTGGGCTGAACACACACAGGGGTATTCATTAAGAGCCTGCACACAGGCATTAAGCTGATTGTATGGCTGTGTCCAGCTTCTAAAGAGGGTTTTTTAAACCCCCTGACAAAAAGCACCACACATACCATAGCTTTTCTCCTCGCCTCATAACCGCAGCAGCGAGCATGCTTTCACAAAATTAAGCTTATTTTATCCCCAATCACACACTCTCCTGCCTCGATTTTCTCTCTTTTTTTCTATGGCAGATGCTTAATATACATTCAATTCAATATGCTTTGTGAAAAATCTTTGCAATTCTATATTGGTTATACATAAAAAATATGTTTTTTCTTCATACAGAAATAGACAGAATGTTTTTAATCAGTTGACCTATTTGGTAGGGAATAAAACCTAAAATATTATTTTAATATGGTATCGGAAATGGCACTTAAAAAAGTCAATTAAGATAAAGCACAGCAGTGTTAAAAAGTCTGTTTCTCTAAATTAAAAACCTCACAACCAAACAACTGATAGAAAGTAATTCATTTTAAAGCTATATTAAAACAGATTGGTTTATTTAAATACGGAGCATGAACAACTGGATTGGTTTGATAGAAAGAAATACACAATTTCTTCTCAAGTGAGCGTGCAGAGAAGCTCACACATGAATGAAAAATATTACATAATAACGTTAGCCAAACATTGTGGCATCCAAGCGCTGCTTTTGGGAAATTGAAACTTCATTCTGACACCCTTTATCACAAAACTCTACTATTTACATGTCACTTTACAATACAGAATTTATTTCTGTAAATGTGTTAATATAACTTTTATATCACACCAGTCTACAGATTTAATGGTCAATTTGAACTGTTAACAAACGTATGCTGGTAATAAAAACACAATATACACAACACAATTACAAAAACTGTGTTTAAATATAATGCATTTCTCTGTAGCTGTTCACATACAGTTTATATAACTTCAGGTTTTACCACAAAATTTAAAAATTGTGAGAAACTAGTGCAAATTCGTGACATGTCAGCAAAAGGCAGAATATTCCAAAAACAAAATTTACAAAATGTTAAAACCATAACACGTGATTTTACATGCTCACTATCCTAAATGAACAACCTCAAAACTTGCTCAGAATGAAAGCTGACACATTCTACAAACTCAAGTACACACGTATTCAAACACCAACAGAATTCTTATAGAGTCAATCACTTTAAAACACACCTGCATGCAGAAAGAGGAATGCACGAGAATCTGTTTCACATTAAGAGCAGAAAGGTTGCAATGAAACAGTGCAGAAGAGTTCAAACTATCAGGAGAAAAATGCAATTTAGGAATAAGACAGGGCAAATCATTTACAGACAACAGAAACACTAAATAGAAAACAGTGCAGTTTAATATCAAGCTAGGGTTACCTTCTCATGCCTGCACTTCTTCATTTGATTCAAACCCAGTTAGATAATCCCAGGAGCAGACAGGCTCGTGTGCACCGTACTATGCTTTTTTCCACATATGGGACACAACTCAACTCTCTCTCTTCCTCTCTCTCTCTCTTTCCCTCCCAACCAGTGACAACAGAGTACACACACACCCACACACACAATTACCCTCCCCCACCTTTCCCATCCCCCCCTCTCTCTCTTTCTCTCTCTACCGCTCTCTCGCTCTTTTTTGTTAAAACTATTTAAGCAGAGAGCAAGGGAGAGAGCGAGAGGGAGAGAGAACAGTGACTGTAGGGTGGGGGCAGCTGGCCAATCATGTTTGGAGTTTAGGCTTGTATTCTTTTTCAGAGAGAAAGAGAGGGAGAGGTAGTTTTTGGGAAAAGAGGCTGAGCTAGTCCCTGAGGGAATTATCGTTATGGTGTTTATTCTCATCTAAATGGTCAAATTACTCCTCTGATTAAAAAATGCCGGTCGGCTCAAGAAGTGAGAACATCAAGTATTATGCTTCTAATTGACAGTGAAATTATAATCACTATAATAACTTTAAAAAGTCATTTTTATTAAATGAATATAAACAAGTAAAGATCTGTGGTAGGCTACTATCATAAAATATAATCTTGCCTCATATCGGTACTGGAACTTCAAATCTAATTTAAAGCAACTTTAGCCTAAAATAAAGGATACTTTAAGATATTGCGTGCGATAAAAACAACTTACATTTCAAATGAGCTAAAATTAATCATTAAAATAAATTATATTTTAAGCTTACCGTCGTGAATTGTGGTAAGGTAAGGAGACAGTTTGGGGACACTGATTGTTGATCAATAAATTGAAACACTTTATCAATAACTTTTTTTTATTTAGTTTGAACCAAAAAAGCTACAGAGAGTAGGGAAATTCTACGGTACATATTCCTCATGAATGAACACATGAAAATCAAAATAACTATTTTATGTTCTATGAAGCGGTATCCCTTCTCCATTTGTTGGGTATTAAAGCGGTTTGTGCATTTTAAGTCACAGAAATACAAAGTTTGTGTCCTTTTTTAAAATAGAAAACTTGTGCATAAACATTGATGTTTTTCTGATGTTTAGACTCTATCAACAAGGGTTTAGTAAAATAAAAGATGGTTCAGTATATTTGTAACAAATATATTCTCTGAGTGTTTTTATGTCACATCCATAATGCAAAAATGTCACATCCATAACGCTGGAATTGGCCAATTTTAAACAAGCGACTCTGATGCTTGTAGCTGTTGCATCAGCAAAGGTCACGACAGCCATGTGAAAATTTTATTGACGCCAAAGTCCAATTTGTCAACTGAAGATTTTCAGCTCCTCTGCTGCATACATTTCATCATAAAGGAAAACAACCAAGATATCCACACTGTGTTCCGAAATAGTTTTAACATTAGAACGTGGCACACAGCTCAAAGTTTCAATCTGAACACATGATACAGCCGCAGCTGCCGTACTGACCATTTAGCATGTTAGCATGGGAGGGACTAACGTAATGGACTCCCACATTTTCACAGGTGGACTGCAGTCCTGTGCTTTTATTTTTGGAGCTCATCAGCAATTTGCGAGGGGTGTAAAGAGTCTGTGAAGTTGTGTCTGTGAATGGAGCATTTCAGCACAGCTGAGGGTCTGTTTTTAGAGCGTTGTGTTGAACCATGTGCATCCGAATCCTGCTCTTGTTACACCGGCTTCCAAATGCATCACACAGCACAAATGGCACAAACTTATTTTTTTATAATTATTTTCCTTGATGCGACTCATTTTTTTTAATGCAGGGTTCTGTACACCAACTACGAAAAAGCCGTGCGACCAGTAACCAAGTCAACTCCGCACGGCAACTTGCACCATCAGCATCTATAAAACTATCCTTTGTCCAACAAAGGTCTTTTATCCTGATGCTTCCATTCAGCACCACCCCCGTTTTACAGGGACTTCCTCACAAAAAGCCTAAACATAGTGGTACTCCAGTGGAAATCACTGTAGCTCAGCACAAAGCTTGGGGTGAAACGGTAGCCGGACACTTTTTTTAAGTCATGGAAATACATTTAAAATTAAATGCAATATACAGGTGGTCACAGTACCATGTGTGATGCTTTAACATACTATAGGTCTAGCAATGCTATTTCATTGTGGATCAGTCTTTAATAACAGTGTAGGTCTTTTCTAGACTGTAACTAGGAGATGATAGTGAGTGATTGTATGGAAGTGGATTGACAGGGCCTTATGAGGATCACTCTATAGCCTACCAGAAAAGGCAAAAATCAACCATTAATGCTGAGGCAAGCAGTCTGGCTACTGCAAGCCTGCTGAGTACAGCACTAATGACCACAAAGCAACCTTACTTTAGTATTGAGAGAGAGAGAGAGAGAGAGAGAGAGAGAGAGAGAGAGAGAGAGAGAGAGAGAGAGAGAGAGAGAGAGAGAGAGAGAGAGAGAGAGAGAGAGAGAGAGAGAGAGAGAGAGAGAGAGAGAGAGAGAGAGAAAAAGAGAAAAAGAGGAAGAGTGAGTTTGACAGGTGTCACTCATAAAATCAACTTAACTTAACATTTTATCATCCAGTGCAACTACAGTGAAAAATGTTATTGCTCAAAAGCATGGTTATTTTAGTTTTACTTAAGTTTTTGTTTATTGATATCAAATCAAATATTGGCCTAAAAATTTACATGTTGCCTCAGAAATAAACTGAAATAAGTTTAAAGCACTAAAACCGTAATAAACAAAACTAAAACTAAGATTAATTAATCTTATATAGCAACATAAAACAATAAACAAATAAATAACAAATAAATAATAAAATGACAAAAGCATATTACAAAGTTGCAAAAATGTTTACTAAAATTAACATAAAAACTGAAAATCTAAAACAAAAAGCTTTTTAAAATATTAATAAAAACAAAATAAAACTAAAATCAGAACTATAATAACTCACTTTATAATAACTTTTCATAACTGCATGTCTTGTGAACTTTTTTTTCAGGAATTAGAATTGATGATTTCTTGTCAAATCTGCTTGGATCTCTTCTCAAATTCTCGATGTTAAAAGCAGGAGACTAACACAGAAGTCTTAAATGTTTTCCCCAAATAATCTCATTGCTGTCTATAAGAAACAATTGAGATTTGTAATCCTATGGACACCAAATGTTTACCCAGCGAATAGGATCATCGGTGACACTTTACAATAAGGTATAAGGTCTATGCTATTTATTAACAATTAGTTAATGCATAAGCTAAAATGAACTAACAATGAACAATACTAATACAGCATTTATTAATGTTCACCTTAATTTACTAATACATTATCAAAATCAAACGATGTCACTGTTAACATTAGTAATGCACCAACTAACATGAATAACTGTATTGACATGAACTAACATTAACAAGGATTAATAAATGCTGCAAAACTAAAATGTTAGCTAATGCATTTACTAATGGTAACTAATAGCGCCTTATTGTAAAGTGTTACTGGATCATCTAAGCATATCAAAGAAAAGAGCATCTAAGCTTAGGTCACATTGCTATTGACCTAAAACGTAAAAAGCACAATCTGACCTCATGGTAGGAGGTCATGCCAGCTCTCTCCACGTTTAGAAGCTTGTACGCGTCCCACCAGTACAGTGAAGGGGGTTCAGGTGCACAAATGACGGGCCCCGTGATGAATCAGGGTAATAAGTAATTTGGTTGAATGAGAAACTGCAAGCTTTGCATTCAACCCCCGCTGGTACTCATTATGAGAGCAAAAGTGCAGGGCAACTCTAACACAACCCTTAATGAAGATGACACGGCGGTGATTTTTAGTTTAAAACTCAATAAGCTGCGCCCGTTTATGTTTACATTTTCAGCCGTTTACCCCTGACAAGTCGGTTTCATAGGCTACTTTTTCAGCTCTCATTTTACGTGACAGCTGTACACTGCTGAGTGGTACGCAGGGCTGGCAGAAGGAATATTGTCCTGCTTTTTTCTAGCAACCACTTAAAATAAAATGAGTCTATAATTAGGCAGCACCCACCTAGATGGAGACCCTCCTGAAGACATGTGTTCATTCTTGCCTGTAGCTGAACAAATATCAAATAAGTCAATCAAAATAGTGAGAATTCTGTATGATATTATGTAGAGGTATAGCCCTTTGCCTCATATGTAAAAATCCAAATATTTTTTAAGCTTTATATTAAGAGATTTATTTAAAAAAAATGAATTAAAAATTATTTCTTTAAGAAAGATGCATTTATATACATGATCAATAACATCACATTATTAATGTGTCCATACTATTATTGCTGTACAATACATGTTGTGATGCCCTTCGTTTTGAAATATTCAGTTGAATATATATTCAATTATTAAAATCCTTAATAATTCTAGTCTTTCACATTGATAATCCAAATGTTTCTTTGTATATAATTTAAGAATGTAAAACAATTGCTTTATTATAATGATTTCAGGCATTATTTGAACCCGATTGCCAACGCAATGCTATCACAAACCACACACACAGTTGTCATAGAGTTCAAAAAGTGTGTGTATGTGATTGTGGGGGGTGCGCATGAATGTGGTGATAATCAGTCCCAGGCTGCTCAAGTTTGGTGATATGGTTTCATTAGCAGGCTGAGCGAGTGCAGAGTCTTTGGCTGAGATTAGGATGGAGTGAAACTCTAGCCCGGCCTCAGTGTCCATACAGAGGAGGGGAGAGGGGTCAGATGGATTATTGCTGGGTGTTTCAAATGTTTATTATTCCTTTTCTATCTCTAACAGCTGAAAATTGGAGAATTAAGCAACAGCCTCAGGGATCAGTGCACAGGGGTTAAATCCAGCACTGTGGCTCCTCGGTTTCTCAGTTATTTAAGCTCTGTGTTTCTACAGGGTCTGAGCTTATGGAGAAAGAGAAAAAGCAAAAGACTTGCTGAATGGCAGTTTTTCGTAGGTACTGCCTTAGAGCTCAACAGCTTCAGAAAAAAGCATCTGTAATATCTCAATTTCCTCTGTGTGTCCTACACGCTTGATTGACAGATTTCTCGCTTTCACAAAAGACCCCAGTAATTGCACACATGCCTTCTATAATGTTTCAGAGGAGATCTCAATGTCACAAACTGAGCTCAGATTTGCCCAGACACCAGTCTGCAATCAAGTGTCAAAGATTTTGTATCCTATTATTTCATCAATTAGACTCCTGCTATCAAACACCGTCTGAGCAGCAATACAAAAAAACCCTGACATTTTTTGCACTGTATGTTTCCACAATGACTGGAATAATCAGACACCGAAAGCAACTGGGTTTCGTTTTAACGCCTTCCTCTCCCAAAGACGCCTGGTCACGTCCATGCAAGGCTGCTAATCTCGCCGAGGACATGTGACACAGTCCACAGAGAAACATGAACTTTCTGTGTCGCACAGGCATGGCGTTTAGGGCAGCACAAGCGGGCCTTTGTGCACACGAAAGGTCACCTATGATGAATTTAGATTTTAATGCCATTCCAAACGCAATACATACATGCCACGGTCAAATTTAGACTTGGGCTGGTTAAAGAGTGGAAAACGATTCATTGAAAGCCGTAAAGGAGTGCGAAGTATATAAAACAAGTTTAATGATATCACTCATATCTGGTTATTGTGGGATTTAAGAGCTTTGTGAAAACCAGCCAGCTTACAGAAACAGCAAGACGGATCATTGCATGCTACAGCATTAGCCGCAAAGACTTTACGGGAAGTATGTGGTTTTAAATGTTCTTTGATTAAAGTGGCATTGCTCTTCAAAAGCTGAAAGAGGAGTCAGATGAGAATGCTTCAGAGCTCTAATTAAAGACAGAAGCGGGTTTATCCACTAGCTGCAGGGGCAAACTCCGGTTACTGCGGCTAACCACTCACATTGTTGCCATTCATGTGTGGCTAAACGGTAATAGTAATTGTATTAAAAATAATCATTTTGTGTTATTTAACAAGTTAATAAGCTCATCCTAATCACTGATACAGATGCAAAAATGTGTTGTACAATGGAAACTGTTAACATAAACACAAATGATGTGCAAAACTATATCAAACAATCCGCCTTAAAGGGATATTCACCTCCCCAAAAAAGTAAGTTGCTGAACTAATATCATGATTCATGACCTATCGCCCATCTCCATTTACCCACCCTTTGTCATTTTAAACCTGTATGACTTTCTTTATTCTGAAAAACACAAAAGAAGATATTTTGAAGAATGTTAATAAACAATGGTCCCCATTGACTTCCATTGTATGGACACAAAACCAATGCAAGTCAGTGGGGACCAACGCTTTTTGATGATGATTTTCATTTTGGGGTGAACTAGCCTTTCAATTCTCTTTTAAAATGTTTTTGTCCAAGACAACATATTCCTCTCTTAGTGAACAATAACTTTTGGGCCTCAACTCTCTGTATGTCACTTGAGCTTCTTTGTCAAACCAGGACTGGCCCGTTGTGTCGGGATAACGTTTCCACCAGCTCTTCCCTCAACAGCGCTTGATGTCAGGAACTCTAAATATAGCTGAAGCACTGAGTTGGCACGGATGAGTCACGGACACTGAGATGGACACATTCCAGATCGCAGCAGTTTCACACTTGCATGATTCATGAAGTCGCCATTCATCTGATCAATGTCATTGTACCTGGCAAATCAAAAAGCATCTCTGTTTAACCTTCAATGTGCGTACACTGTTTACATTGACTTTAAAGGCATACGCACGGCATTATCAAACATTGTTGATTTTCCTTTCTGTCGTTCTGTGATTGATAGTTTTAGAGCAGGAAGCCGTCCAACGTATTGATCAGAAATAGATTCGGTTTGCAAAAAAAAAAATTCCTCTATCAGACGTTTATCTGATTCGCAGCGTTAATCAGCGATTGATCAATTGTGAGAGTGGGCTATGTGCCGATGAATATTTCACATAGACAAATATTCCTTAAACCTGCCTCAGCACTAGTATGAAGACAAATATGAAAATTCTGATTGACACAAGTACAATATCTCTAGGTGGGTGAGGTTTGGCTCATGCAGAGAGCCTGAAGCTGCAATAAATTGAACAGGCTGAAACTCTGGGGGGGGGGGTGCAGCTGGAGCCAGAATGGCGTCTGGAGAGACGGAGACGCTGTGATACAACCCACACACATTGCATTGAAAACTGACGGTGAGCCATATTGCTGGAGCCTGTTTGGTTTAAGGCTAGCAGTAAAGCTGACATCAGCATATTCTTCATAGTCTATCAATAAATATGTAAGTATAATAGAACTGTGTTCCATAGTCTCTATTTGAGTACACCATCTAACCCAAGAGCAAGCAATGAAACACGGTGGAAGGTCTCTGAATAGGCCTGAATGTGTACAGGATGCTGCAAACTAGCAACAAAAGCTGCTTGCCGTCAAGCTACCTCAATGTCTCCAACGGCAATGAAAGCCACAAACAAGTGCACTCATTCCAGGATTAAAAAAATATATTTTGTAATAAAATGAAATAAAATACATATATTTTACCTAAACACTTGAAAAACTACAAACTATCAACTACAAATGGACTCCAGAACACAATGTGACCCTGGGTGCACAAAGAGGAACACACAGCTCTCTCCCTGCCTCGGTAAAATGTGTCTGATGACTGAAGCGAATTGATCTGTTCAATAAAGGTGTTCCTCTGCATCAGCAACCTTTCTCTCTTTAACTTTTTCTTTCCATTGCTGACCAACAGAAAAAGATAAATGCACCCAATTCAGCCTCTAGCTCTCTATCCTGAGTCCACATTAACTTTATAATAGCTTCTTTCCTTGGGAGGCAAGATTCCAATTCAATGCGTCATGTTATATGAATGAGATTTCTATAAATGCCAATATTTATGCACATATATTTTCAGCCTACGTCTGTCTCATTGTTGCTTATATTGAAGCTCAGAATGGCAGCAGTGGCAGAAGACATATTCAACAGATGTGCCAAGGTCTATGCATGTAAATGCATGTTAACATGTCCATGCGCATATGCACTCACGCGTGAAGCAACGTATAAACAAGCGCACGCATTAATGCCTCATATTGTGGGCTCCAATGGAAAGACATTTTCATTTTCCTCATGTCATTCTGTAGATGTATAAAATCTATATCTGTAAAATATGGATATGACTTTCTGTGGAAACACAAAAGAAGATTATTTGAGAAATGTCTTACAATGATAATCAATGATAGTCAAATCAGTTTTTACATTTAATTTGGAATCCCATGTTTTGGACCCCACTGTATAGCAGTACTAAAAATGTAAAAAATTCTCCCGTGAAAAGGCATTTTGTCTAAAGGAAATGGAAATTTGTTTAGCAAATTTTCCCATATGGGCACATGAGAAGTTGACAGCAATGGCTTGAGGCATTTGGGTTCCCCAGGTGGTCCTGGAAGGAGGGCCGAATCTGAAGGACACTTTCTCTCCACGCTCGGGTGCTAATTCAATCAGGCCTTGGTTTCCTAGTGTGCGCCTTCCCCAGTAATCTGCCAGTAATTGAGTTCCCGATCAGCTATCCATCAATAATTTATTTGATCCACAAATACAGTGACAACACAGCGGCCTGGGAGGAGATAGGATCCATTTTGGCACAGCATTGAATCTATTAGTGCTCCCCGCCCTGTTCATCAGCTCCCTAAAGTGCCGTCACTGGGTTAGAGTCCAGTTCTTCAATGCTAAGCTTAGACAGCTCTGAAAAACATCTTGGTCATTAACTGCCTGCTTCTGTGTTTCTGTTGAACAAGTATGAAGATCTTTAGTGATTGTTCAAAATCTAGTAGTTGCCTTAAGGCACAAAGATTTTTTTATTGATGACAGTGATTGTCATCAATTGACAGATGACTTTAATTATAGACGGTTTCATCCTGGCCCTGCACCTGGCCCAAAGTTAACTGTTTATATTTATTATATTTATGTTTTATTAATATGAATTTATATTAACATTTTATTGTATAATAATTGTATTAAATGGGTGTAAATGAATGGGTCGTGTAACTTTGGCGCATTTAAGTTTAGCCAAGTAACGGTTCTTCTACAGGTAGCGCCAAATAATACTGGCTAGACATATTTTTAATTTGCTAGCTAATGTCATTTATTTGTTACTTCTTTTGCTTGATTTTAGAAATAATCTGTAGGGACTCTATTCTGTACCAGAAGTTAATTTTGGGCCACAAAAGTGTGCATGCGCAATAATGTTTGTTTATGTTGTTGCTTTGAAACCATCTATACAGTGGGGTCTAAAAGTCCATATTGAAAATCTAGGATTATTTTTAAAAATATAAGCACATTCACTAGCAGACTTGGAGATTTCTTTATATTTCTAATGATAAACTGTTTAATACAATGTTAGGCCTTGTAATGTTTGATTCATATAAATGCACATAAAATCTCCTGCGAGCGCTTGTGATTTCATTTTTATGAAAAAGGCTGCCACATTGTCGAATTATACGCAGTCATCAATACCGCGATCCATCAAGCAAAGGCGTAAAAACTGACAATGGCACATTAACTCACACAAAGCGCACATACACAGTCTTTCAAAACACAACTCTTTTGTCAACAACATTAATTAGCGTTTATGATGGTGGCGTTTCAAGGTTAAACTGTACAACTGTCTGAATGATTTTCAATATGCACAGCAAACCATCCGCCATCAGACGCACAAAACTGCACATCATTCCTCATATTCCCCGCTTATCAACATGCACACACACAAAAATCCAGATTGCAACATAGTAGCTTGTTCAGTCTGATGTTCCTCAAAAGGGGTTTGTTAGAGTGATGGATTTCTTCCTGCCTCATACAGAGGCAAAGTGACATTAGCTGTTTCTTCTGTCCTTCAGCCACATGAATTAATAGTTCATTTAAGCCTTCATTACATGACCAACACAATGACTCATGTGCTCCACACTGGACACATTATATAGACCATTATAAATGCATTAATTAATCTGTGAAAGTGCCGTCATGTAAGATAATGTATAGAGTGTAAAATGAGGCAAAGGATAAAATATAACAGTCAGGGAAAGAAGAGGTTACCGTAAGCATACTTTCAGTTATATGACAGTAGAGAGAAAACGTGCATTGATTTCTGTCAGCGGCGAGGCGCAAATTCATTAGCTCGGGTTTTTGCCCAATAGTGTGGTTCCGGGCTGCTGTCCAGTCTTGAATAATATGACAGTAATTGCGTCTTAAATAGAATGAAAGCTTAGGGAACTTGATGTGTTTACCTGGGCTGTGGCCTAGCAGATGGAATTTCTGCTCGGAAACATTCAGCTGTGGTTGTCATACGTGCAATGTGTTTGAATACTGTTGACATCTATTATCTCCATTCTCTTCATGCTTTGCCCTATAAAAAAGCAAAATAATTTAAGATGTATGGAGCTGATGCAAAAAAAGTTTGTTATTGGAATTAAAGGAATAAATCACCACAATATTACAATTAGGCTATATAATTATTTACCCACCCTCATGTCATTCCACAACCATGCATAATTTTTCAGTGCAACATTAAAGTAAAAACTTCTGGCACTTCGCAGCACAGCTCTTGACATAATGACAGCTCTTAGTATGCAGAGAATTGTCGAGCTCCAAAAAGGACAATAAACATCATCTATATAGTCTATAGTACTTCTTTGCTACATTTTAAGTCTTTTAAAGTTTAAGTTTATGTTTGTATATTTAGTAAATTTACCTTTTGATGTAGGATTGTTCCAGAAAATTACAAAGAATATTTTGTTTGTATTTATTAATTTATTGCCATTTTTAGCTTAAAGGAGTAGTTCACCCCAAAACAAAAATGTTGTCATCATTCACTCACACTGTGACCTTTTTTCTGCAAAACACAAGATCATTTGAATATTGGAAAAACAAAAACTGTTGGTCCCCATTGACACAAAACCAATGCAAAATGTTTTCTGTTACCAACATTCTTTAAAATATCTTCTTTAGTGTTCTGCAGAAGAAAGAAAGTCATACAGATTTGAAATGACATAAGGGGGAATAAATGATGACAGAATTTTCATTTTTAGGTGAACTATTCCTTTAAGACAGTTTTTTCCCCACCTAGAAATAATAATGTACATCGCATTATAAGATATAAGAGTAAATAAATGATTGCAGCTAATAACAGAACAGAATAAATAGCTGATAACAGAACAATAATGGTTAAATATACTTTTAATTTACATAAAAAAAGTCCAACCGATTTCACAACAGAGATACCCGTAAGAGCGAGCGAGAGAAAATGAAATGCGGTTAAGCTCTAGACAGCCCTATATCATCCTTCACACCCTAGACAGAGGCAGCAGTGCTGCAGCAGGATAATTCAATCTCTAAACTGCTCATTCTTTAGCCGCTGTCAGGGTCGTGTCTGCCGTGACATTGTAAGGCTGGCGTAATTGCATTTGCGCTGGAATCCGGAGCTGCTGCATCTACAAGCTCTGTATCAGTCAGAGGATTGTGCCTCTTTCGTCAGACTGCTCCAGTGGATCCAAAAATGACCTGATCAGACAAACAGATGGCTTAAAACCGAGCTCAAAAAATCTACTTTAGTCATTGTTCATAGGGACAAAAATTTAAATGTGGTTTATTTGTGCAGGACATAATAAAATATAAAGAATGGCTAATCGCAATTCCTAATTGTTATTTTCTGTATGACAAAAATAACTTTCACAATTTTATATAATTCAAGAGAAGCACAAGAATGATAAGCTCATAATGTACTCAAGCCATTGTGCCCAGGGCTCTATTTTGGATCTGGCTGTACAGGTTCTGACAAGATTTGGGCTGGCTGCGCAATTCTAAACGTCACCAATTGTGTAATAGATCCATCTTTTAAACACAATGTCATCTAGGAGACATTCACAGTGCAGTCCAGGTTTACTTTTAGACAGAATAGTTGACAAACTGGACTGTGGCAACCCTGTCAAACAATAGCCATGTTTGTAGAGCTAAGACCTAATACAATGATACTAAATGCATGCCCTCAAAGTGATGACATCAGACTCAGAGATATTGTTATAGTGTATAAACTTGCACAAAATACCAAAACTCAAATAACAAGTTGGTGAACTTTTTAAAATAAATAAAATCAAATGTTACAATACATGTATAAGAAAAGGTCAAACATAAAAATGTGCAGTTGGTATCCAACTGACTCTAGTTAATATTAATATATTTGAGTTCAAACAAAACTGGTTATATTTCACATAAAGCACATTTTCTAAGTTACCTGTTAAAACATATTTACAATCTATTTAAAGGGCTAGTGTACCTAGAAATAAAAATTCTGTCATCATTCACTTACCCAGACTTTCTTACTTATGCAAAAAAACCAAAATGTATATATTTTGAAGAATGTTGGTAAATGAAAACCATTGGTCCTCATTGACTTACACTGGTTTTGTGTCCATAGTCAAAGGAGACCAATGCCAACATTTTTCAAAATATCTTATATTTTATTTTTGCAGATGAAAGAAAGTCATACAGGTTAATAATGTCAAGAGGGTGAGTAAATGATGACAGAATTTGTGTACCCCTTCAGGTCCTGCAAATTCTTTCAACCAATTATTTTTCACCAATATTAATCACATTTTTGCCCTGCAGTTTAACCAATGATCTCTCTGGTAATTTAAAGTAATTACCATAAACTATTTTAACCATATCATTTGTATCTTTTTAGAATTAAAGCAATTCAAACTGCAGATCACTGAAAGTTTCCCATATTAAACTACGCATATATTCCAAAAGTAAGCACATTTTCTCAACATGTATTCCAGGTAGCTCATTTATTGGTTAATGTGCCGAAACCCTTTGCTTACACTCTTTGGGTCGTGAGTGCTGCTCTTGTACTTGTTCGTTGTGTGGTATTGATCAAGCCACTGTAAAACTTGCGACTAAAGCTTAGCCTGTGCCTCTTGAATAAATCACACTATTGACCATACACTTATCAATAAGGGTAATGACAAACATCTGTCCCCATTTTTAATGAAATCGACAAGGCTTTACCGGCACTCCACCGACATTGGCCATTCCAAGATTGACAATCTTTTAGAGCAAAGCAGTTTGAGAAATCAAGCGAACGTCTTAAAATTGATGCTGAGAGGTATTCTCTTTAGGTATTTACATAAACCAGGCCATTCATTTATCGAAAAGAAAATATTCTGCTGTCAAAATCTGCAAATAAATGTGTGTTAGGGTGAAATAAGTCTAAATGTAACCAGGAAGCTCCTCTCTGACTGCTTCCTGTCCAGACAGTGAAGCTCATGTTCCACTGACTGTCTGTAACAATACCTGCCAGATGACGATACGCCTCACCGGACATGAGATCCAAGTGCAGACCTCCGATAGCAGTTAGATCGATAGACAGGGAGCTTTTCTGCATGTCGTTCTAATGAAGAGCTTGTTGCAGTAAGTTAGCGCAGTGGCCCATGTGACAGCATTTGCATGCATCTGTGCACTTTGTAAGACTGTGATGTCTGTGATGTGGTCAATACTCCTCTGTCCTGCTTGAGTGACAAGTCAAATGCTTTCTTTAAGATCATCTTTCGCTTTTTACCTCTCATACCTTAATAGGAATATGCACATATGGAAGAAGGCACAGCACAACAATCACCTTTTCTATCAGCTGACAATGAGAAGAAAGTCAATACCTCTTTCTGCAATAAGCATTGATCACTAAGCACATATGAAGTCCCTTTATCTTACACAATTGGCTGAAAACGATAAAATAATGCAATATAAACATAGCTAGAGGCAGTAGGGAAATGCCAATATTACGCATTACTTTAATAACTCTCTCTAGTGCGGACACACAGACTGCATATCAGAACAATGGAGATATCAGATTGCATTGTGGGTCAGAGAGGCTGAAACGCAAAAGCGCAATTACCAACACTGCACAAAATGATATTGTCTCTGAATAAAACGGCTTTTTATAAGAAAGACGCAGCATATCGTAAGATATATAGTTGGATTTATGGACCTATATCTCACTCCAGTGATTTCATTACCTTAGCTGCTTCGCTGCGACACATTCACAAGCCAGGATCCTTTAACAAGTCAAGATTTAAGATGCAAATCTTTAATGTTCATTTTAGCAGAAAAGAGTTGACATATCTAATGCACGACGGTACTCCTTGGTCTATATTTTATTCACAAGAAGTACATTTTCCATAAAGCAAAGCTATCGCAAGCATCACCAGGGTTTCACTGTCACTCAACCGGTTTTCAATTCATTTAGTGGATGAAGCCACACACACAATGAAAACCTCATAAACCAGACCCCCCCTTCCAAATATAACCACACAAGAGAAACCCGCAGGCTTTAAAAGTACAATTTCATTATAGCTAGCTTTAGGACATTCTGCCGTCACTGGAATCAATTTGTTTTTATCTCTAACAGGAACATCAATTTGTTTTTACCTCGGATGGGATCCTCTTAAAAATCACGACACACACACACGCAGGATTATAAACCCATATAGTGGCCAAAACCACCCAAGCGTAAACTGCAGTTTGAGCCTGCAGTGCCTCCAACCAAATAGCTCAGATAACTGCATGACTCAGGAATGTATATGGTCCAGATACGTGTGCAGTGGGGTTTGCCACACCTAACTCATCATAGAGAGCTGCACAGTGTCTTATCAGAGAGCAAACACGGCAAGGGCCGAGCTAAAGCCAAACGTGAACCAAATCTACCCTCAAAACAATTCTCTCACAAAGCATTTGCAACAAACACTCCAAGGCCAAAGAACAACAAAAGAAGGCTTTCGGCAACAATACATCTTTCTGCTGAGTCACACAAAGAGGGTGGCATAAAAGATCATTCAATAACAAAACTGAAAAGAAAGATATTGACAGGAAGATCTGCAAATAGCGCTGAAATAGTTTAAATACACAAATAACAATAGTTTCATATAACACTAGTTTCTGATGACCACAGACTGTCATGCAGCATGTAAAATGCTTTACACAAGCATCATACAAGCAATGCAACTTATGTGCAATATTGCTATAGTTTTCTAAAGTCAAATGAAGTCTTTGTGTAATGTAAAAATGCTTATGCTATTTATTTTCAATCAAATATGACGCTCGAGGCACAGGGTGGACATCAATATTACCAAATGTCATTGATCCTCACACGTTTTATCATGACGTCAAACACCATAGTGGTCATGTTCGATTTGAGAACTGAATAATAATTTGCATGAATTATTTGATTAGAAAGCCAATAATGTCTTTCATTTCTGGTTTGTTCATCAAATTTGTCACTGTATGGAAAAAAAGAATCACTTAAGGGTAAATAAATAAAGAATATTTTAAATAAGTACCTACACATCTAAATTAAATGATTAAAATTAAATAAGTTTCCACTAATGTTGTTTTTATTCTAATAAAGATTAAATGGTCATATTGGAACAACGACTGAGGATCTGACAGGAAATCACCAACTCTTATAGACTTTATTTTTCATTCATGGGGGAAAGCAGACAAATAGGCCTTCACACTCCCCAGCAATCCTGTTACCACGGGGATTTGTTCTGCCAGTGCTGTAAAAGATTAGTCCTCCTGGAGAGTGAATGGACTTGATTAGCCAGACAGCATTTTAATGGGATTGTCAGAGAGGCAACAATAAATCAGCTTTTGTGATTAAATGGGTGCTCCAGTAAAAGTTGTATGTCCAGAGATCAATAATTATTGAATGTTTCTCTCGCTCACACTACGGAGGCGGTGAAAGAAACCCAAATTTTTGTCAAGCTAATGATCATGACAGATAGCAGTCCATGAATTCCACTTGCACTATAGTTAACGAGTGTTACTGCGTGTATGTGTCAAAAAAATAAATGTCCATAAAAACATGACAAATTAAATAAATTCTTTAAAATTATTACGTTTAAATGTATTATATATAATACATGTCTGATGATAACTCTTGCTATATTCTATAAATAAATACAAATAAATACTATAATATAAATAAATACTGTTTTTGCAAATAAATACTTCATTTATAATGCTAAAAATACATAAAACATTTATTCATTTGACTGCACAGGTAAGGATACTTTTACATGTAAAAAAATATAAGGTGCATCTTTGCCTATGGACACATACGGTGCCTATAAATAGTATTCACTACTTTTTTCACATCAATCTACACTCCATACACCATATTGATGAAGTAAAAAAATCAAATAAACGGTTATGTGACTAAAATTCCAGGTTGGTTGGGGACCATCAGTAGAATATTCATTTTCAGGTTTCTACAGAGATGTTCGGTGGGGTTCAAGCCCAAGCACTGGCGGGGCCCCTCAAGGACATAGACAAAGTTAAGCCACTCTGTGCAAAGGTTTTGAATGCTCAGCACTAGGTTTTCATTAAGGGTATATCTGTATTTTGTACTGTTCAGCCTTTCTTCTATCCTGACAAGTTCATCTGTCCTGGTTGTTGATAAACACATACAAAGCATGATGCTGTTAATACCACACGTTTGGATGTTATTGTACAGGTAAAAAGCAGTGTTTGGTTTCCTCCAGACATTATGCTTGAAACTGAGATTCATCAAAACAAAGAATCCTGTTTCTGACAGTTCGTGTTTGTCCTTCTGTAAGTTTTTCCCATCTCAATATATGATCATGGAGCTTAACCAGAGTGACAACCAGCTTTTTGGTCACCACAAAGACCCTTCTCCATCCATTACGGTGCTTGGCCAGGAGGTCAGCTCAAGTAAGAGATCTGGTTGTTCCAAACTTCTTCTATTAATGATTAATGGAGACTACATGCTTCTGTGAACCTTCAATACAGCAGAATGTTTTTGTAATCTTTTGACCTCATGGCTTAGTTTTTGCTCTAATATGTATTTTCAGCTATTAGACCTTTTATTAAGTGGTGTGTGCAGCTCCAAATCATACTCATTCAATTGAATTGCCACAGGTTAACTCCACTTGAAGTGTAGTAACAACAACAAGCAAAACTGGAATGTGTTAAATAATTATGCAATGTATTTATTTTAGTTTTCCTCTTTAATAAAGTTGCAAAGTTGTCACCAATCTGTTTTTTGCTTTGTCATTATGGTGTATGGAGTGTAGATTAATGTAAAAAAAAGTTAAAGTAGTTTAACATAAGGCCAAAACATAACAAAATGTGGTGAATACTTTTTTAGGCGCTGTAAGTTTCAATAAGACCTGCCGCACGTAATACAAACTGTCCACAACATCAACAAACTCTTCACAGTAATCGTTCAGTCACCTCACAACATACAGTTACATGAAAACAGCAAAATCCTTGCTTGACAACCATTTTCTCTCTTTGAAGGACATGCATTATGTGTCTCATACCAAGAACAGCTCAGATGAAGCTATTGTGATGTTATCCCAGAAACACTTATGATGACCACTTGCAAAATCAGTTTGCTTGCATAAGACACTAGCTGAAATAATACACAAAGGGGTTTGGAGATACCAAATGTTTGTGAATAGCACAAAGTATTTCTGTTCATATAGAGATCCTTGAGTTTTGATTGCGGACTTTGGTATCTAGAACAGACATATACGAGACCACTGGGGGTCTTTTCTCTCTTCAGCGAAACATCTGAGATGCAAGCTTGAAGTAAAGTTTTTCTCTTGGAGAAACACATGAGATATTACCAAGATCTTAGTGAGCTTTCTTTCTCAAAAGTCATTTCTAAGCAAAACTGCCCAAACTGTTGTGTGGAGGTCATTGAATGGACAATGTCTGTCTCTGGACTGTTGGTTGTAATTATGTGTTTAAAGAACAGGCTAAACTCCAGACTGCATCAGTCTACCTCTGCATTCCTTCAGCTTTGATAGCACGCTTTCCCCGCGTCTGCCCCTCATCATCCTATCACGTGCCCCTCCCTCCGTCTGTACTCCCTTTGGCATGCAGGAATCCTTCGGCTCTGGACAGTGTTTCATTACCCACAAGCCCCGTCCGTGATAGCTTAATGGCCCTGCATTGAAGAAAACATGCAAGGAGAGAATGACAGGGGAGTGAGTCAACATAGAAGTCATTTTCCATATTATTCCCATTTAACCGGGATCTGGTCTGTTTGGAGCGTTGTCAGATGAAATTACTAAGACAACAGAGGGCGGGAAGAAAAGGCTGCAACTGTAATTGTCACAGCGACCGTGTTGTTGACACAAGGCCACAGGAGAATGGGAATGGAAAAAACACTTCAAAAAACCATTTCAATTTTTTTTTATTTCTAAAAAGAGCTGGGCCAGACATTGATTTCAGAAACACAAAGCGGACTAAGGGTCTATGAGCACAGAAATACAATCAACTACATGAAAACCACAATGGAAATGTGGTTGCATTTGTTCTCACGCCTGCTGTTTGTCAAGACTCAAGGTCTTTAATGGAAAACATGACACGGCTGCATTAACAATCGAGATTGCAAACAAAATAATCAGGTAATAAGTAAGTGCATGAAGTCACAAATCTTTACTGACTCCTTCATAATAGTAAGATTAAATTAATGATTTATAAATTGAAATGTCTGGTATGATTTTGCAGGAAATAACAGACTCACTTCGCTATTTAACCCACATAAAGAAATGTAAAGTAACCTGCAATTTTATGTTTTAAACAGAGATGGCGATAAAGAGGCTGAAGTTATAAAATGTAATTTTCACAAAAAATGTATCCTCAAGAGGTTATTTGTGTGTTTTTATTTTATATACTGTATGATAACAACACCTGTATGGTATTTACCTTTGATCCTTTTCCTGAAGTGTATTTCATCTCAGCATACAGGCGATAGATACGAAGTGCAAGGGTCTTCCACAGGGTTCAAAGTGCCTGACTGCCCCTGTTAGGTCAAACAAACAATGAATATACTCATTTGATAAGAACAAAAACAAAACAGTCATGATAACCACACCATTGGCCATGAAGAACGGGTTGGAATAGACGAATAGAGAAGGAGGGGGTGAGACTAGAGGATAATCACAGGTGCTGTGGGTAGTTTTTATTAAGAGGCTGTGGATGTTATAAAGGGTAATTGCTTCTGTGATTGCCACAGATGGGGCAACTTTAACTGTTAACCACATCTCAATGTTCTCTCTCTCTCTCTCTCTCTCTCTCTCTCTGTCTCTCTGTCTCTCTGTCTCTCTCTCTCTCTCTCTCTCGCTCTCTCCAGTCATGGAAAAAATGAAGAGACCACTCCAACTTTTCATTTCAAACCAGCATTTCTAGATGTTTTGTGGTCATTCCAGTCCAGTGTCTGTTAAATTTCAACAAAATCAAACCTCAGGAGTGACAAAGTCATCCAACAGTAATGTGAAAGACTGACAGCATTACAAGAGAGAAAACTATGATAAAAATCGAGGTTATCACATAAAAAAGGTTATTTTTAACTTTCCCTAAATGCATGTACAAATATTGCTGTTGTATCGCTTAAAAGTGAATATGAATTTGCAGCATTTGAGGTAATATTATATTTCTATATTTTGTGATTTAAATCATTTTGTGATTTAAATCAAATTATTAGTCAGCCTTTGTGTTTTTTTTACGTGGTTTTGCTATTATCTAACCAATCAAAAGTATTAAAAACTGCTTGTCAACTTTGCCAACACAGTGTTTCACAACATTGAACTTGAACATACAAGGTTTTGAAAGGACAGCTACGATATTTTATATACATGCAGTGTTAGAACTCTGAGGAAAGTCACCTGCTTATCTACTGTCTCACTGGCTCTCCCTGTGCTCCATTTCCTATTTAAGCACACACGTTATACAGGATATGGACACCCAAGACTGGACCGAATGCTCGTGTTGTCTTACTTTCTCTGGTTTCGGTTTTAGTTTCAGCCGCATTCCACCTTATTGAAATCCCTCTTCTGTCTAAACTGGAGCAACACAATGCGCTGGACCTGGAATGAGGTCATGCGCTTTTTTAAATGTAGGACAATACTCGAGTACAGAAGACCACTTACATAACTGTAAATATTAATCAAAACTATCAGAAGTATTGATCAGTTTTCAAAGCATCAGCGGTAAACACTCTATCATTAATGCAACATACTGTATAGAAATGCTATGGGATTTTTTTTGGGGGGGGGGGGGGTGCAAAAAATGTAAGTTGTGCTTAGTTGAGCAAAATCTGCCGTCACAGTGCAAAGGCAAAGTAAGTTATTGCTATATGATTTCTTGGATGTTCTAAGACACTTTTTCAAGTTTACACTTCCTTACAGTAACAAGAAAATGAACGTCTGCTAAAAACATTTTGGCAGAATGTCTGTTCTTTCCCTCAATTTCACAGTTAATGGAGGCCACAGCCGTGTCAGGACACGCTGCAGACGGGCTGTCTGATAGTGAAAACTGGCCTAAAGGGAAGTATGAACCAATCACACAAGTCTAGCATGTGATTTTTCTGTCACTCTCTTTCTGGATCTCATTTTCTTTGTTCTTCTCCCTCTCTTCCTTTTTCTTTGAGGACAGCCAAGACTTCTCCACTCCATCCCTCCACCCCAGAGAGAGATTAGACAGAGTAAAGTCTTGCTGACAGGCTCTGTTAAATATTTATACTGGTGTGCAGAGAGAAGTGAGTCGAGTGTTTTCTACATGTGGTCGCGCAGGCTTCTGTAGATCCACATGTGGTCTAGCATGTCTTCTGCTTTCTGTTCTTTTTTCTTCTGTTTTAATACACTTTATACCTACATGTCACTTAGGAATGAGGGGGATTCCTGATGAAGTAACAGTAACTAGAAATGTTAGTTTTACGCTTGTCTGTCTGTCTGTCTATCATTTGAAAATCCTTTATGACAGAGGTTTTAAAACTTCAGATGGACCTCCGAATAGGATTCATGTTTTTGCACTGCTAAAATAAAAAGCCAGCTAGATATTTTTAGATCTATTCTGTGTCAGATAAATGGTAAGTGTGACATAATAAAGATGTTAAATACTAAATTAATAATTAATAAACAATTCAACAAAAATAATAATAAACACTTTATATGCTAGTTTCAAAACTCTATCACAACCTTAACCAAAAGTGGGCGACTCACAAAACTCATGCAAGTTAGACCATTGCTATTAAGCGGACCCAAAATTAGAGGACAGCACAAGTGATTCTGAGAATGTCTTCATTCCTTTTTCTGAAACACGAACAACATGCACTGATTTAAAGCAACACACACACAGATGGGCCACTGTTGTTACAGTGTTTGTGTGTTAGCCCTGGGCCACATGAACCAGCAACGCTGTACACAGATGCCACCTTTCCTGTGATCCACATCCCATTAAAGGAAGTCAGGCTGGTGCCCCAATCATCAGATCACCTTTTCAAAAGTGTCTTTGTTCCCTGAGCCACAACAGCTGGGAACAATTATCTGCCAGTCCACAGCAGTAGGGGTTGCCAGTCAGTGTATTATTGTGCCTAAACATGCACAAGAGCCTCAACTTCCACGCTTAAAGCCGTAAATCAATCCACCTCAGTTTACACCAGACTCCCGCATTCTCCAAAAAGTATTACTTCGCACGCTTTTAAAACACAACTGCCCTAAAGTTTGGGCTTGGATTGATTTAAGTCACTTTCAGTGTCCTTGAAATAGCCACCCTAAAGCGTTTGGTTATTAACTATTCTTGAAGTTTTCCCCTTGAAAAGTCTTACTGCTGACAGCAATAACACATTGCGATCCGGCTTCAATCAATGGTGGACTGTCTTGAACCCCTTAAGTCCTTAAGAAGGGGAGGCAGGCTGAGAAATCAATTTGCAATTTACATGAGCGGCAGTGTGTTGAAAACAGGCTACAAGCTATAGCTTAGAAGAGCCTGCGGTAATTAGAGTCCTCTTACTACAAACACTGCTGGATTGGGTAATCAATGGTGCTCGGGACAGTTCTGGCTATCTGCAAGACTGTCGCTCATGTGCGTGCAGTGGTCAATATGCTGAAAGGTATCAACCAAGGAGAAACAAATACAGTTGAGGGTGTGAAAGCATGTAAGACTTGCTATAAAGAGAAATTAAAGAAAGAGAACGAGGACACTTGTGAATGAAGCGAACAGTAAACAACAGCAAAATTTCAATTAATAAATGAAATTCAAATGGAATTCATATTCCAAATGTCATAATAAATAGAAAAATAAATCAAAATTCTAAATGGCATTAAAAATTTAAAAAGCAAAATCATTCGTAGTGATATCAAATAAAAAACAATGTCAAAATTCTAAATTTAGCTACTCTAAACGTTCAAATTTGACAATTCTAAACGTTCACATTTAAAAAGCAACATCAAAATTCAAAATGTTCAAATTTGAAAATTCTAAAAGCAGAATTCTAAATATCTTTCTTTACAATTAAATGATGCAGCACGAGCAAAGAAGCATTTAAAATTGCACTTAAAAATTCCAATAAGTAGTTAATGCTGACATGTCTTCCCCTCTTTCAAACACATCAGTACAGAGACACAGATGTATATCTCCACATGTACCGAGCAGTGAAGCTGCAGGGAGGTTCTCTGATTTTGCTTTCTTTTTCTACATAGAAAGAAAGGCTGGCAGAAAAGGAGCAGATTTAAAGGGTTAAACGCTGGAAAAAAGCAGCGAGGGGACAAAAGGACCATTGTGAGGTGCAGAAGTCTCCCTGGAAAGGAGAGAGGAAAGAAAAGCACCACTCGCTGGTCCCTTCTTTCCATTGTGAGTGGACGGAGTGCAGCCACGCATGACAGATGCCCTGCCCATTGTCTCCCATCAGCCTCCTCTATGCCTTCTGGCCCTACTGGAATTCCAAGAGTCGCGTTCTGCATGTGTGAAAGTGTGCGGTTATGCATGTGTGTGTGTGAGTCAAAGCGCTTCGCTGCTGTGCTCCTGGAGTCCGTGTAGAGCCGTGTATGAGTTGAGGGGGGGTTAGGGTGTGTGTGAATAAAGGCTCCAAAGTCTGAAGTGCCAAAGTTAGCTAAACCACTCAATACAGCTCCCACGGTCCTGTCACTCACACAAGAATGAGCGCAAATTCGCTTACACACTCGTCAGCTCCCCACCCAAAAAAAGCAACATCAGAGGCTCAGATTAAGATATCTACCTACTGCCAAAAGCTATTTCACACATCACGACAACAAACAGCAAACTGAGGCAGCAGAATCTTCAGTTTGAAGTATTATGTGGACAGGAAGCGGTGATGCACTATTCTCTGCTAAGAGACCCACCATGTGGTAAGTTTCCAAAAGCATCCCGTCAGCTGTCAGTCAGCAGCCTGGAGCTCCAGTGGGGATGCACCAGGCACAATAGAAATGCTGAGTTAATGAGTGAATGAGGATAACAGATATACTTGCATCTTAAAGGGACAGTTCACCTAAAAATCTAAATCCTATTATTATGTCAGTCTTTTAACTTGATTGTCTTACCAAAAGAGTGTGGCTATGATACGATGTGTGTTTGCATTATGTCAATGCTTGAAAGCTCCAGTCATTGTAACTGTATGAAAAACACAACTGGTTGATTCTTTTAAATCATACAGTCATAAACACTTGGAACAACATAGACTACACAAAAATGAAATTTCAAAAAACTGTATGACATAACTTTCTTCTGCAGAACAAGTTTTTTAAGTCGGTTAAAAACCAAACAACATAAGCCTCCATTGACTTCTTCCACTGACACAAAGCCACTGAGACATTTTTCCAAATATCTTCTTTTGTGTTCAACCAAAACTAAAAGGTTTTAGAAATACATTATGGTAAATAAATGATGACAGAATTCATACTTTTGGGTGAACTATCCCTTCAAACTGCAGCTTGAAACTTTCACTTGGCCAACTATAAACAAAAAGTACACGTTACCAGAAAACAAAACAAAACATTGTATTATTCAAATGTAATGCAAATAAGCATGAGGTAGGTTAAAATATGTTTAAAATAAGGTTAAACATACAGTAGCATTCCTCTCTCTAGCATTAGGATCCAAAGTTGTTTTGCAACAGTACATCATGTTTTACACCACTGGAGCTGTTGCTTTGGACTAGTAGACCTCAAAAGAGACAAAGACTAATGGAAAGAACAAAAACAGGGTCATGCACGCACACACCTTCTCAGCCCAGCCATGTTTTCAGATGACCTCTCTACATCATGATTCATGACAGAAGTAAATTCATTTTTGAATTAAGTAATATCTGCATATATTGTAACTCACTGATGTTCACATCATTGTATCCAAGATCAAATCAGGATGCTCAATGCAGATCTGCTATCTCTTTCTCCAACTCACTTGACTTCCAGTGAGGGCAGTCTTGAATTCATGATGGTTTATTGGAAAACTTCACCTCTATAGATTTCAGATCAATAGATCAATGCCATTGCCGGCCCACATGCATCTCTAATTTTTGTTAAGGACCTTCGCCGTTTGTTGGTTGTAATGTACAGTATTAGTAAAAGTCCTGCAGGGTGTGTGTGTGTGTGTGTGTGTGTGCATGCATGCTTACCAATAAATGTTTGATCACTGACACACACACACATTTTGTACAGAAAAAGTTCTTTGTGTGTAGATTTTGGTTTATTTTGTTAAAGACCCTAGGAAGGGTTAGGGAGTTTTATAAATTGCATGTAGTCTTCAGGGGCGTTTACTTTCTTAAAAAAGCATTTGATAGGACAAAAAGGCATTTAAGGCATCATTAATATTTTGGTCAATTGTCCCTGAGAAGAAAAGTGATTATCTTCTAAAACTTAATTTTGTCAGCATGTACATTTTAATATAGATCAATGATAAAACACATATAATAAACACCACAAAATCAGAAATTTTCAAGCGTATTCACAATCAGGCGCTGCCCCCTCTGTGTTACCTGGCATGCGCTTGCGCCGGTGCACATGTGTCTAAATGAATGCGTGTAAACGTTTAGCCCCGTGTGCAGCACGCTATGCCTCCCAGCACGGGCTTAGGTGACCCCAGTCAAAATCAATCAGCCTAACACAATGGGACGATGCGCACATGGGAAAAGCTCGGGTCAGTGACGCGTTTAATTCTCCGGCCGATGTCATTGTTCCAGCAGATCGGCCTTTTCTTTACGGGCCCATAAGCCGAGTAGTGGTGCTCCTTTATCACCACGCTAAAATTATGAGTGTTCTTCAATGCATGAGGCACTGAGATGAGTGGATTATCTACTTTGGGGAAATAAGTCTAATCTGCCTTCCCTGGCCTTGAAAATCGAATCACTATGCGTGGCGCCACTTTGACGTTGGTTACCAAGTACCAGCTGGGCTTTGACAAAGTTTGTTAATTTATTAGCCTTTTATTCAGGGTGGTGACAAAATAGTGTGGTTCCGGGGAGATGGTGGGTTATATGAACTTATAAAAACACAAATAAAAATACTGAGTTGGTAATCTCACAGATTGTCTTCAATTGTAACTACAAAAAATTTATGAACTTCCTCAAGCCACATGCTAGAACGCCAGAATGTTATAGTATTAAAGTATACATTTTAAGGCCTCTTATCACATACCCTAGATAAGCTTTATCAGTGGTCCACAAAGTGTGAAAGTAATTGTCACACCCTTCCTTTTACTATACATTTAACCACAACTGGATTTTAACTCTACAACTAGAAGCAACAATCTGTAGAGGTAACATTTAAGTTGCTAAGAGTCATATTGAATAGTGCATGATGCTGTGGCATACTGTTTTTAAAGAAATAGTTCACCTAAAAATGAAAATTGAAAGGCATTCAGGTTTGGAAGAGGGTGTGTAAATAATGAGAGAATGTTTATTTTTGGGTGAACTGTCCCTTTAAGACAGACTCTGAGATCCTGTATGAGATCTTACATTAATCCAGTCTCCTTAAACAACCTTCAGCTTTAGAATATATAAAATAGGGAAAAGAAGGTGGGGGAGCAGGCTGCAAGCCATCAAAGCAGGTGACAAGTAAAACGGCAGTGTGTGCTTTGGCGTCCTTGATCAGACCTTCACCCACAGCATTATGATTCTATGGCATCACTGACCGACGTTCTGCATTTGAGTAATAAACATCATATTCTTAAACTATCCAGAAATATGACAACTAAATATATGCACTTTTTTCTCACCCACTTCAGTTTGAGATTTTGATTCTTAGTGTTTCATTGTTTCACTTTTGATTCCCTCCAACACTTCACTGGGTCAAGTGATGGGTCACGGGTTAACAGGATTTCTGCTGAGGGACGGCCTGCAGTCTAAGGCTGTACACAGGAAGTCACCTCTGGAGGTGGAGCTTACATTTCACACGCATTAAAAACATGATTTCTAATACTGGCATGATAAAGATGTACAAATGCCGCCTGCCTATTAAAATTATTAAAAGAGTCTCAACAAATGTAAACTGCAAGACATGACAAGTTGTGACCTTGAGAGACCTTGAATAATACTGAACAAGTTTTGTTGTGAAGAAGTCACTTATTCGCTTCATCTTTGTGCCCAAGATGTGACCTTGGGATGCTCTATAACTTCACCAAAGGGGTGGGACCTCACGTCCACATTCATCTGACACTTGGAACAATAGCTCAGCTGCTCTACAACGGCATGAAGAATCTGCGTCTCATGCAATATGTCCCTCACCCCTGCAGAAGGCCGAACGAGCGATGCATTCGCAAAGCTTTGTTCGCTTTTTATGATCTTGTTACAAGACAGCCGAGCCATTTTCATTTATCTGACCCCCTCACAGACCTCTAGACCACCATGCCTCTCCACTTTTCAATAAATCTTTCAGCCCAATCCGAGGCCCGGATCTCCGCCGCTTCATTTGCACAATCCAACCTGAAGGTTTCCAACCGCTGAACCGGGGAGGCGAAAGGTGAGAACGGAACAGTAGGAGATGACGGAAGAGGAAGAGTGTGAGTTTAGGGAGGAAAAAGGAGGGGATGTGAAAAGCGAGCCTCACGGTGCTGTTTTGATAGGGCCGGTCCTCGCCACTGCCTCACGGGGGCCGGTGCACGTGTCGCCGCGCAGCGAACGCGTTCGCTGGACCGCAGGCATCTCCAAGAAAGGGCCCCATTCAGCAGGCTCGCCCCAGATGCTTGCTTTAGTTGCACACTCCTCCAGGCTATAGCAGAGAGCAGGGGAGCGAAGAGGGGCCACCACAGGAAAAAGAGATCGGAATCTGATATCCTATCATTAACAGGCCAAATAAATGGAGAAAAAAAAGCTCAGCTAAACTATTGACCTCAGTTACAGTGTTTATTGGCAGGAACATTAGCAACAAAGGTGAAATTAGCTCACAGCTCCGGCCATGAAACGGCATCTGGTGAGAAACCAATGAAACTACTTCAGACTCCATAACATGTTTACTTGAAACGGATCTGGATCTTTGTAGGGGTTGCCTGACATACATCAGAATCCGAATCAGAAGAGCTTTAATGCCAAGTGTGCTTGCACACACAAGGAATTTTCTTTGGTGTCAGAAGCTAGTACACACATTCAACACAATGACAAGACAAATTATAATAAAAAGATATAAAAGAGAAAATATGCATATATAAAATAAAGACTACTGTACAGAAATAGGAGTAATAACATAGAATATGGTTGAATTTATATATTTACAGATGATATGGACACTGTACACTGTTGTGTGCAGAAGTAGTGTTATGTTAAGAATGTGCATGTACATGTCATGTTATGTCGTGAAAGATGAAACAAGATGAAACAATCTTATTGTACATATATATAATATTTAAGCTGTATAAATACATAACCAGGAAGATAAAACAAGTCTTTGTAAAGATTTCTGTTCAACCACATATCTGTTCCATCTTTCCAACATTACAAGGGTCTTGTGCAAAAATGCCATCTTTTCAAATAAAGCTCGGTCAACACCTCTAACAATAAAGATGCAATTCGCTGACCCCCTTCGAAAAATGACATTGCTGCTTTACGATATCACATGAATGAATGCATAAATCTGTATCCACTAGTCCACCTCTGACTTCAGCAGGGTGACCGCTACATAGTGACCCCCACGCAACACACTATTTTCTCCCTATGCATTTTAAGGACCGAGCAATGGGAATATATCAAATAGAAATAGTAATTTAGGCGTCTGGTCCCTGGGGAAGCGGTCGGGACGAGAGCACAGAGCAGAGCAGAACCTGTCCACACAGCTCTGAATAATACATGCAGTCTGCTTATTACAAATCCAGCAAGGACATCCAGGCGCCGCCTGCTAATATTGCTATACGTCACGCGCGCGCACGCACGCATACAAATACATAAAGTTATCTACTTCTGCCATGCTTGCATTCACATGCGTGGGTAGTAATGTATACATGAAAGCATATGCATGCATAAACACTGACTCGTGATAATAACAAACAGAAAGGGAAAAGGAAAATAGTTACCTAAGCAAATAATGACCTTGACCGGAGAACATGGAGGCAATGGAAGATACGTCATAAGGTGAATTTAACATTACTGATGAATATTTTTCAGGCCTTCATGAACAACAGACTTCAGAATCTGAATCAGGCGTTTCAATAACCACTCACACTAAACACAGACATTCATATGAATAAAGTTAAATATATATATATATATATATATATATATATATTAAAATTAAGAAATAATCTCTTTACCTTAAAAATCCTTTATAAAGTGTTAAGAAATGTACAAAATGCGATTGTATCGATGTCGTTCATAACAGATGCTGATTTGTTACTTCAGGCCAATTTCGCCCTCTTGTGGGAGTGTCACATAAATACATCCGAGCGTTACTTGAGACATTTGACGAAATAAAATCAGCATATATTTAAATCTTTTAACGTTTCAAATAGCTTATTTTAGACAACAACAAAAAATGGCTTACCTATTGATCCCGCCGACAAATATGATCAGTTGTTCTGTTGTTTGTGCCATATTAGGTGAACGGGATTGGTACGGTGTCCGAAACGGACATTCTGAGACTTCATGAAAAGCACGAAACAGAGGATTTAAAAAAGGGCGTGGCTTAGTGGCCTGGAGATTTTCATAAATAGAAAAATAAAAAGTTGAGTTGTGATTTTAAATGTAATAAATTACCCATCAAGCTGGCAAATTTTCATAAACAACACTGGATTCTTGGAAGTTGGCTTTTAAGCATAACTTTCCACCTCATAAATGCATTGTGTGGAATAATCAATATGTTTTATATAAAAATAGGACCATATTTAACGAACAATGTATTAAGAAAAATATTATTTATATTTCACAATTCATAGAATATAGTGGAAACCTAATTAGTTATGAAAAATGTATTGAAGATAACCAAATTAATATTACTCGCATAGAATATATAAGGGTAATCAGAGGAATATCTTCTAAACTTTTACACCTTATTAAATCATCGCTACATTATTCTAGGTTAATGGAAGAAATTCCTCGTTTAATGATAGGCGGGCTGGACTTGCATGATAAAAAATTCAATAATTGGCATATCAGAAAAACATTAATTTGTACAAATAGTATTGCCCCGAAATCAATGGTTTTATGGAAACAAATGTACCCTTTAATACTTTCTTATAATATCTGGTCTGTTCATAATAATTTTGTAATACCAAACAAAGCTTAAGAACTTCACATAAAAAAAATTCTACATAACTTTTACCCCTGCAAATTATTTCTGTCTAAGTTTATGGATATTCAATCAGAATGTTCTTTTTGTGGTGATGAAAATGAGTCAGTGGTTCACTTTTGTTATGTACATTACAAGAACGTTTTGGACTGAAGTGTCATTATTGGTTTTTAATTTGTTTAATAATTTGACTGATATTAAGGAAGAAATGGTCCTGTGTTTATTTTCCAACACTGGTTTCACTATATTAGACAATGCTATTAGAATCCTGTGCTTGCTTGGAAAATATTATATCCATAAATGTACATTTATAGGTTCTAAACCTAATATCATTATTTTTTGCTCTGAGTTAAAAAGTTTTGCCAAAACCCTTTATAAGTTGAATAAAAACACAAAAGGTATTAAAACACAAAAGATTATAAATATGATTGTTGGATCACCAGTAAACAGAAATACAGTATTTAATTGACTCCTTCTCTACCCCCATTCTGATTGCAAAGATTTTTTTTTTTCATTATTATCATTTAATTATTATTAATGTCTTGTTTTGTCATATATTTATTTAAATGTTTTATTTTTTATTTCAAATTTATGTATTTATATTTACTTATGTAGCTTAATGTTGTATTATTAAAATGTAGCCTACCCTTGTACCATTTTCAATACAAATGTTCATTATTATTGTATTGTATAAAGTGAAGCAATAAAAAAAAAACATTTCAAGCTGTAAAACAGCTTGTCGTGTGACTTTGTTTTCTGATTTATACATGCACTTTATTAAAGATATGGTTATGTAAAAAATGTAAAATCTGAAGAACAAAACTGTGAAATCTGTGGTTATAAAGGAAAGATAAAACTGTCAAAAAATGTATTGCTTATTATCTGTTAGTTTAGTAAGTTGCTTGTTAGTTTAGTTAGTAGGCCTGTTACTTGCTTAGTATTTCAAGTTGAAAAGTTGGGGATCGTTGAGGATTATTTATTGCTATGCAGCAAAAACACTTTAAATCTTAAAGTGATCTGAATACTACTTTACTGCTACTTACAGATTCCCTGACTTTTGATGTATTAAAATAAACTATAGGGTTAGGGTTAGTTTAGGGTGGTTTAGGCACCACCCTGAGAGAAGGCACCACATAAAGCTGAAGTGTGCAATGAGAGCTGAAAGATGTTTAATTAAATTATTAAATATGACAAAGCAAAATAAAATATAGCCGTGTAAGGAGTCATGTATAGTACATCTCACATTTGTGTACCAATGATATGGAAATTTTGAATATTTGTAAATTCTTAGTACCTCATACAGTCCGAAATAATGTTTGATATCCCCAAAGGCCTATAATATAATGAAATATTTTAGATTTTGTGTACTTAATAATTTGATTAAAAACCTTTCTTAACCAAAACACGCAGTACTGACAGGATTAGATAGAAATGACTTTTTGCCTGGAAATATTCATTGAGTGAACACAGTCATGTAATTGCAATAGTCACCACTTGCTGGAGCTGTTTACTTCAAAACCGCTATTCGTAAACTAGTGCTCACATGTGGCAGACCACAAGTTTAAATAAATGTAACTTTTATTCTTAAAAGACTAGAAAGAATCTGTAATGTTAGTCAGTCACTGTTGGCTATTGACAGCTGTCTTATGTGATATATACTTATCTGACAGATGTCTAACTGGGTAGCCTATTTTAAGAGACACATTATACAATGAGCAAATAAGCAATATCACATATACGGCAGTCATCCAGAGCCAGATTTTAATGCATTTTAATGCAATGCATATGTCTTGCAGAATGAAGATCTGTTTGATTTACTGTTTGTATTACAGTACCACCCGAAAAAGTAAATGCTACTACCAGCAATCTTTAAGATGCAATGCAACCAATGTCTACAAAGAATGCATTATTTGGGGTTGTAAAGTGGTGCTGTTCAAGTATTTATTTGGCTGCTGTAACATCTCGCCTTGTTCATCCTAAACATGATTTTGCAACTTGTTTAATGCTATTTGCATTTTCAAGAATATGTGATGTAACCTGTCAATGAGCTACACATCATCCATTCTCAACATCTATCAAAATTGCAGTTCTTCTAATGCAGTTTGTGGTGGAGTGTGAGAAAAGCAATGGCTGCTGGGATTGGTGGGTTTCAGGGTGACTTGGCAGTGATATAACCCCCATCCCCCTTTATTGATTCACTGGACTTTATATGTGGAGTCTGAAACACTATAAATCAAAGCAGCTGGTTTGTAGATTACTAGACATGTCCTGACTGAATAAGGTCTTAAATATAGAAACTACAATTTTAAAGGAATATAGGCTGCCCTTAAATGTATATTGCTCTCTAATATTCAGCGCTGTTGTATACATCATAATGCATATGCGACTATGATCGCACTCTGTCAAAAACAGACCGGAAAAAGACAGATTTGGTTTATTTTTATGGACTGTGAAGGAATTGGGTCAAGAAGCTTCCAAACGCGCAACACTCCCTGCGCCACGCGCCTATTATGCGCCATTGAACCGCTGGGAGCAAAAAGCTCCGTCCAACTTCGATCATGCAGAGGACATATTGACTGGTTGTGTGTGTTTCCTGCACGCATGTTGTTTCTCCTCAGACACAGTTGGTGCAGGCAGCGGGCCAAACTGGGAGTGGGCTGCTGACTCAGCCAGCAATGGTGCATTCATTTATCTGCACTGCAGTGCTCCGCCGCACCCTCTCTCTCTCTCTCCATCTCGCCGAACACATGTACTGAAAACAGGAGAGGGGTGGGGGTTGAGACAGACATTTTAAGATAAAGTCCAGGTTTGTACCATGTGTGGCTCTTGAGAGGAGGGTTGGATATCATGTGTCGTAAGGTTTGACGAGTAACGGAGCAAAGAGAGATAGAGAGAGAGAGAGAGAGAGAGAGAGAACAAGCGACTTCCAGAAAGGCGCAGATTAAACGCTCAGCTGTGAAATGGTGGAGGTAGATGAAGAAAAGGGATGGAGGACGACTAAATTAAATGTTGAAATATAATGCTATTCTATTTATATTATAGTTCTAAAGTTTTGTTATTTTCTTTTTACCAGCAAAATACAAGTAAACGTGCAAATCAGTTCTGGTAACCCATGTCATTTCCCTTGAGATTGGGTGGTCAAATGGGTGTCACTGATATTTAAGCCCAGAGCTAATAGCTTTATATTGATCTCTCTGGCAAGTTGTGATTTAGTAGATGAGTGGGACATTTCCTGCCATCATCTGCAGTGGGATTTCGTGATGCTGGTTAAGTGTGGATCACATCTCATTCCGTGACTTGGAAACACCCAAAACAGCTTCTCCGTTCTCTGGAACATCTCAATTGTGAATCAATATTGTCTCTAAAAAAATAATGGAGATAAATATAACCATAACCATTTATTTATATTATTATTATTTAAATCTTTATGACGTTCTTCGCTGGAACACAAAAGGAGATATTTTTAGAAATATCCAAAATATCTTCTTTTGTGTTGCAGAAGAAAGGCAATCAGTTTGGAATCACATGTACAAGGGTAAACAATCCCTCCCAAGAACAAAAAATATAAGTAAAAACCAAATTATACATTCAAACCTGTTCAATGACATCTCTGTTGTGACTAGTGCAATACAAATGAGAAGTTCCTCATCAGACAGGTGTAGCTTCATGAGAATCAGAGAATCAGTGAAGACGCTGTGCAACTGGAAGGCTGCTTTATTGTTAATAAAAAGTTTCGTGCTCAAATGAAGACAATCTTTTATATGTTCTTACTAAGAGTTCCAGTGGTTGTGCCATACACACCATTATATGACCTCCTACAACACTGTGTGAAACAAAACAACAGTTTGAAAAGCACTTTTGAATTCTTTTCAGCGAAATGGAAAAGCATTTTAGTCATGCTAAAAATGGAAGTCCAGTAACTGAATACCAATACAAAAGTGAGTTTCAAAGATGACAAGAACACAAAAGTCTGAAGGCAAGCTATTCTTTGTACAAGCCAAGTGGATGATACACAAAGTACAGAAAACAGAACATCAGAAGATTTCGTAACATCAAATCTGGAAGAAGTGGGCTTGCTCGGTTGTTCTGGTGTTCCGCTGGCAGTAAACCAGATGTCTTGTTCAGACTGTAGTCCCTGATTTGCATTGTGTTCCATTATGTGTCTCTTTCCCCTCCGATAAACTAAATGTCAAATATGGCACCATCCTCCGAAATTGCGACAAAATGCAATTTAGAAAATGTAGGAACATGGAGAGAATGCAGAAAAAGGCACACGACAATCAGTGAAATAGCACTAGAAACAGACCACCGAACACATAAAAAACAGATACGAAATGCATACAAAACTGTTGTTCAGGCCCACGAGTTACGGCACTGAATTGTTTAGGGAGGCCTTTAGAGCGGAATACACGTTTGGCTCTGTGAACGTTTCGACTCGGGCGGGTGACCACAAAATGTCCATAGTCAGGATGGAGCATGTGTGCATTCTTGAGTATGCAATGTGTTTGTAGATGCGTCAATAGAAACTCAGAGGTTTACAGAGGTGTGCTGGTAGCATAACTCTCTCGTCATACAGTATCTGGTTAACATATCGAAAAGCAGCGCTGATAACAATCGTGCGTGAGTTCGTCTCCAACATAAATCGTTTGACATCCACTGGACACGTTGCATATAAATGAAATGTTCCAGTGCTCATTCGTATATCCTTTCATACATATATTCTATACACATATATAACAATATATTATATATGCATATGTTCTTTGTCTAATAGAGTATCTTCGATATGGTATATCATTCAATTCCCTTTAATAAAAGTGAAAAGTGTTAGAAAAAAAATGAAAATATGTGACATAAGGGCGTCAGCTGGAAGCCATTCTATATCATCGTTATAATTTATTATTAGATTAATAGCAGTAATTCTTTAAAATTCTGTATTTACAAAACCCACAACAAAGCATGCCATTTAAAAGAAAAAAATATATTACAATGCTTAGCGTTTCCCCCAAAAAGTTCATTCTTTTCAGCAATTGTGCCATGTACATCATATCCCCCTTCTGTACACCGAATGATACATTAACTGTCGTAACAGTGGCGAGAGTGATTTCTTCCCTTCACATCTAAACTGAAATGAGGTTGAAAGAAAACTACACGGTAGTCTAAGGGTGTAACTGGGCCTCTTTTGGTTCAGGTCCACCGCACCCACGCTGATCTGGAGACCTCAGGCAGTAAGCAGACCTACAGTACAGGCAGGTCTAAGAAGAAGAGGAATTGGGTTTGTAAACTGCTTGTGTGCTCTTTGCTTCACGTTCACATGCATCGGCTCTGATGGTGAACGTGTACCGACCCCGGCAGTCTGATCTCCTTTTAAAATCGCTGGTAGGCAAGGACACGACAGTATCACCATTGCGTCTTGTTGTCTGTGGTCCACTGTAACACTATTCGCAAAGATACTGGGCTAGCCCACACCAGGATAAGGGTTAATCCTAAGAAGGGGAAATGAACTATTTTGGAAGTATAGTGTATTTCTCTCGCACCCAGAGCAAGAAAAAGTGGCAGTTTGCTCAGGAGGTAACAAGTCTTTGTACTGCCTCGTATATGGTGAATTTGGACTAAATGTTAAGATTGCCCACTAAGATCAAAAGCATCTGCCTTACTTCTGTACCTGCTGTATAAGGCCATAGTTTATATTTACTGATGATTTTCGTTGGGGATGCATTCAAACTGGCTACTCGATTGCTTTCCTTCATCTTTAAGACAAAACATGATAACCAAAACTGACAACCTTTCAATGGTAAACATGAGAACGACATGAAGACGACTACCTCCACAAGAATCTGCATTGAAGATAATGCCTCCCGTTGAGGCCTGGTCCCGACTGAAGCATTGTTTAAATGGCATGGCAGCTGTAACATTTGAAGACCCTCCCGGAGCCTCAGCTGCACATTGAGGGGCAGTTGAATCATTGTTGTATTGCTGGTGCAAAATAAACACATTGACATTTCTCCAGATTAGCTCATGGAACACTCCCACCCTTCCTCGAGACTAGGGCAGTGAGACACCTGTATGAATGTGTTTTCGGCTCTTTGCCACGTCATACATCCAAACAATAAAATAGCTTTGATCACCTCAAAATACTCACATGACGCATGTTATGAAAGTGAGTTAATCAGGAAGGGGTAAGTACAAATATATTTGCCAGTAGTTAAATGTTACTATTGACCAATCATTTCCCGGCTATATCTAAATTTAATTCTAGTGGATGGTATCCAACGTATGGTCGTGCCACTGATGTGGTCCGAGTAGCAGTGTTAAGTGGACTATGATTATACATGCATGATTCCTGATCAAAACATGCCACCATGCAAGTCATTTCTATGCATTGAACGAGCACAATTATTTATGATCTGGAACTCGGTCTGAATAAGTCCCAAACCCTGATAACCCCCCGTCCCAATATCAATGTGAAAGCCCATGTATAAAATGTCTTTTTTCTATAAGTATAACAAAGAGATGATGACGAGATGGATGGCATGGGCGGAACTTTTTTCCCTACTTTTTTGTGGGTCAAATAAGGTGACATATTCACCGCAAACAACTGAAAACCCTTGCATAATGTTCTGTTTTTTGTTTGTTTTCACGGACACTCCACATGATTGAGTTTACATTGTTATTACTGGTTGTCTTATGGTTAAAACCCAGAAATCCTCCTGGCATGAGTGGGAGGTTTCCATTGGATTTCGGCAGTGTAGTGTTTGAAATCGATGTCCGTAGCGGAGGAATGCTGCACTCCACACGTGGTGGTACAAAGAAGTCCATCTTATGAGCTTTTACATCTCTTTGTACTGTTTGGTCCCCTGGCAGGTGGTCCCTATCAAAGATGTCTGCCATAGGTCTTTTTTTTTGTTTGTCCTTGCATGCGCCTCGCGGGCTGCGGTTGAAACAGTAAAATCTTGGTCGCTGAGCACAGATGTAGCACAGTAAGCTCATAGGTTGGTTGGTTTGGTCATCATTCAATTGGTAAACACCAAGCTGCTTCCTGTTGCATCTGTGAACAACGGTTTGTTATCTGTAAACAACCTTTTATCCCCCAAAGATTTTCTGTGACTTAGTTGCAAATGATTTGTTCTATACACTTGGAATAGATTTCAGTTTCAGTCTCAGTTCTGTGTCGCTGCACCATCATTCCTAACACTTCGATTCCTTGACGTCTTTTTGGTTTTTGCCCTTTTGGCCTTTGCTGTCGCTCTCGTCCAGCTTCTCCTTCTCGGGTTTGGTCACGCTGTCGTAGGACGGCAGCGAGGCAGTTGAAGGCGTCCCTTCCTTCTTGTCCTGATTGGTTCCACCGTTCTCAAGCCTGCTGCTGCTTAGCAACCGCTTGCAGATGAAGCCTCTGCGAATAAGATGGGCGCGGAATGCCCGCTGGATGATGGAAGCTGATACGTGTTCCTGCTTACGCCGCAGAGTTGTGGTGATGGGCTCGAAAGACACTTTGGAAGGATTGGCAGCGATGAAGCGCTCCTCCATCTGTTGACGCATCATGTCCAGGTCACCGCTATCACCCAGCACGCGTTTGGTGAAAGCAAACAGGATGTCCAGGCAGTGAATGCGGTCGCCGCTCACCATGGGCAGGTCCATGGCGATCAGCTCAATAGTATTGGGCTTGGGAACACGCAGCGGGTGCTCCAGAGTGTCTGCAAAGTCGCCCAGCTTAGCAAAGGTGATGAACTGGGAGGCGGTGGGGTCGAACTTTTCCCAGATCTCGTAGAAGGACTCGAAGTCGTCCTCGCATAGTGGATCGGCGCTCTCCTCTGTGGCAACGCTGAAGTTCTCCAGAATGATGGCAATGTACATGTTTACCACAATGAGGAAAGAGACAATGATATACATGACAAAGAAGAAAATGCCCACCGATGGGTTTCCACAGTTGCCTTTCACTGAGGTACCTGCATTCTCCTTATTTGGGTCACAATCTGGTGGGTAGTTAAGAATGGGAGCCAGAAGACCGTCCCAACCCGCCGAAGTGGTTATCATGAACAGGCAGATCATGCTATTCCCAAATGTCTCGAAGTTATACATGTCATCTATGCCAGCCTCCCGCTTGACGTAGGCAAAGTTTGACATGCCGAAGATAGAAAAGATAAACATGACCAAGAAAAGAAGAAGGCCGATATTGAACAGGGCTGGCAGTGACATCATTAGGGCAAACAGTAAGGTTCGAATACCCTTCGCCCCTTTGATCAGACGCAAGATACGGCCGATTCGAGCTAGACGGATTACCCTGAACAGCGTTGGAGACACAAAGTACTTTTCAATCAAGTCTGCCAGGAACATACCTATAGAGTGTAGAGAAATAAGGAGATACAATGAGATTACATCCAAACCTAAATCATCAACTAAATGACACTAAATGAAACACTGTTCACTTACCCACAATAGAGAGAATGACCACAACACAATCAAAGATGTTCCAGCCATTGGTGAAGTAATAATGACGCAGCGCAAAGAGCTTGAGGACAAACTCAGAGGTGAAGGCCACAATAAAGATGAAGTTGACCCAGTACAAGATGTTCTCTGTCTCCTGTGACTGATCGTCCGTCTCGACCATCATGGTGACCATGTTCAAACAGATGAGGATCATGATCGAAATATCAAAGACCTGCTGCGTCACAAAGTCAAACACCATCCCCTGGAGCTTGTTCTGTTGAAAACAAATATAACACAATTGAGATTTCGTCCAGAAGTATCACTCCAGTATTATTGAATAAAATAAGGATCAGTAAAGGTGTGACAGTGTACAGTACCTGGGGTCTAGGTATGGGTTTCTGAGGCTTCTTCGAGCCAAGCTTCTTCATTGCATTGTAGTACTTCTTCTGTTCTTCCGTCATGAAGATGTCCTGACCTCCAAAGTATAGCCACACACAACAACTGGTTAAAATCTACTCCAACGATCTCAAGTTATAGTAAAATGACTGACCAAATGGTAAGTAGAAATAAATGTCTCAAATTTAAACTGAAAGTGCTGAGTTAAGACTCATCTTTTTCTTCTGCTGGTTGAAGTTATCAATGATGACACCAATGAAGAGGTTGAGCGTGAAGAAAGAGCCAAATATGATAAAGATGACGAAGTAGATATACATGTAGATGTTGTCCTCATACACTGGCTGATCTTCCACCTGAATATCACAGAATGACATTATAAATGGATGCTTTAACTAAGGTTAAAGATTACCCAGATTGGCCAAACTTCTCACCCTTCGTGAGTCAACCGCTGCATACATAATGTCCATCCATCCCTTGAATGTTGCCTTTAGGAAATAAAAAAGAAGTATAAAGAACAAGTATATCTATATACATTTCATTTAAACCGAGGTGGAGTAGTGACTGTTAAACAGAAAGCTATTCTCACCACTTGCAAAAGAGCCAAGTAACCAGCGCCCACATTGTCAAAGTTGATTTTGACGTTCTTCCAGCGCACTTCAGTGAAGTTCTGATTTATCAGTTCATAGCACTGCGTTTTGTTGTTGACCACATCAGGAAGGAAGTATTCTTCTGATGTTTCATTGAAACAGTAGTAGTACTTGCCCGCAAACATGTTGACACCCATGATACTGAAAATCAGCCAAAAGATGAGGCAAACCAGCAACACATTCATAATGGAAGGGATGGCACCCACCAGGGCGTTGACTACCACCTAGAGCAAAGTCGGAGAAACAAGGCAGTATAGTGTAAGAGACTGGAAATGCACCTGGAAAACACTCAAACACAAAAAAGACACTCACACGGTTGTGGCTGCATATTTGCATGGCTATAAATGGATACTACTATTCTACAGATAATAATGAGAGTATCCACTGCTGAGAGTATCAATATATAGCAGGCTATTGCTTCATAAATTGACTAAATAAAATTGATTCTCTTTAATGTTAAAAGACATTATTTTGTGTTTTTATTTTTCTCTACACTACTGTCCACTGTAGACATTTTCAGTCACATGGCCATCCAAGAAAGGCATCTTTAAACAGACATAATTCATTTATCGAGTACTACTCATTAATTCTAAGCTACTTGTTGTTTTTAGATCAATTCATGTGTTGTAAAAACTGCAAAGATTCTTTCACAGACCAACACATTAATACTATTAAATCATTATTACTGGCTATTTAAGTTCCTTTAGGGAAGTCATGGCATTTGGCGGCCATGTTTGCAATGCCTTCGGGCAGCTATTTCAGTCATGCAAGACTGTACATGAATGGGGAGGACAGATTTCACTAAAATGTTAAAATCACAATTAAACAACATATTTCCGACCAACAACAAATGTACCCTAACGTTTGTTACTTCAAATCATGCTAAAAACACTTTTTTCGAGGTCGCATCAGCAACACAGGTTGGTCAGCGCATAAGGACACTTTATAAAGCTCCTCTCCAGAGAATCGACAGTCCTTAACGGTTAACGATTGGCTCTTTTTACTGGAAGGCGGGACTGGCCATTTTAAGTGTTGCATTGCCCCCACCCATTCATAGGCATCAAGGCACTTCCGAATCCAAAGTTTGCTTTACTTCCTGTCTCCTGAGATACCTTTGTCTGGTTGATTTTTGAAGGCAGCATGGATGTATCCTTTGCTGCCTTCAAAAAGTTATGCGTGTATGTGCGTGAGGAAGCTCAATGGTTGAGCAGGATCGAGCTCGAAAAAATGAAATGGCAGCCGAGAAACTATTTGGAGAACAATTTTGTATAAAGTTTCATTTTCACTTTCAATAACTTTTGTTTGCGTTTCTAGCAAGAAATTAGTATTGTAGTTTCCAAATATGTAGTTACAAATACACGCTCTATTTAAAATTCAAATATAATTCTGTTGTGTAACCTATGAAGCCTGTCCTGATCTGTTTCTCAGTGGTGCCTTCGTGAGCTAACGCTGCCTCCGGAGCCATTGTCTGATATCAGTATTGACTATGGTCACATCAAGTCATGCTAGCTAACACCTTTGTATTTTCATTGCATTGTGTTAGTATAACAATTATAATGTTTGGGTCTACACAACAAAACGTAACATTTGTTATTCATACATGCATATAGCCATGGTTGCAATAGGAGGTCAGGCTGGTTGTGATGATAACACCAGATGCTTCCAGTAGTTCATGAATATTTACACATGAGGAAACTGGTTAAGCCTTGAATATAAAATGAGGAACTTAATATTTACAAGGTAAACATTTACAGTAGTGGAATTTATAAACTAAACATACTGTAAATTCAATCCCAAAATATCTTTTCTTGGGTGGCCTGTGACTTCTTCACAAAATAACTTGTAAAAACAGCTTATAAAACTGTCAAATCCTAAAAACGAACATGACTCATCTATCCGTCTATCCTAGCTTTGATGTACATGCGCTCTGGCTCCAAGCAGAATGTTTCTAAAAATGGATGCGAGCGTCAAACACACCTTTCATACAAATATGCCACACAGACTCACACAACCACCTCTACAATCCCAAAACGAACCATTTCCAACTTTCCCCACCACCTTAACTTGGCTATAGCAAGCTTGAGCATCATAGAACATTACATCAACCCCCCACCACGGCCCTTTTGCCTCCACGTCCCTCCCCTCCCCCACAGTCCATCTCAGGACATGGTCCGTCAGTGATTAGCGATGAGCAGAGCGTGTCAGAAGACGCTCACTAACTGTGTTAGGCAGCCGAGCCGCAGTTCTCAGGCAGGCAGCTGAGCATGCAGATCTCTCACAGACTGAAAAGTGGAGCCATATTCCCCCCCTTAAACACAAAGAAAGGCACGGCAGACGACAGGATTCTCTCGGCAAATGCAGGCGGATTTGAGCTTTTGTGAACCATATAACATATTGATTGATTTACTTTTAATTCAAAATGTACGTGTAGTAAAGAAATACAGGAAATGTCAAACATGAGAGGTAATAATTTTGGAAAAATGGTAAGTGTGAATAAATCAGATTTGTCAGGAGAATCACTGTCCATCTTTCAATAGAGACTACTATGTTCAAATGTCACATAGACATAAAATATCTTTGTGAGGATCGACACAGATATTAAAGTGAGGGAAAATGGCTTTCAAAAGTGCATAATGTGCATTTGCATTTGAACAGAACATGCGTGTTACATGACATCTTTGTGCAATCTCAAGAACCGTTAAAATCAATAAATAAAGTGACAGGAGCTGCAGCAATGTGGAGAGATGTGTGTCCTGTTAAACTGGTTGGTTTGATGTTTTATGGTAACTATAATGTAGAATAATAATGATAATTAAAAAAGGTCAAACTAGTTAAGGTTAATCAAACATAAATCAAACTAATCTTGTTGTTGCATTTGATAGATGTAACCATTACAAATAGTGTGTTTAATGGCAAATGGTTTCCATCGGGCAACTTTTTATCTCTTCACTGTTGTGTCTCCATGTCAAGTCATTTATTCATTTGTAACTTTTTTTAATCCAAACAAAACAGCATATCAGTTGATGAACATTAAAATTGATTATTTACTAGGGTCAGAATTCAGAAACTTGTTCTCTTTGTACTTTGACTTATATGCAGCTACAGGTTACATAAAAATATTTCACACACCCTCATGAATCCAATTATACTGTAGGTACATTTCATTAAAATCTATGAAAACACAGTTTCGATTCACCCAAAAATGACAATGCAAGCTTGAGTATAAGTGCTAAAGAGCATTAGGATAAAAAAATAATATAAAATATATTATAATGTATCTACTATAGTTTTTAATATAGATCCTGGTGACCCACAGCACTACATGTTTTGAATGTCTCCCTTACCGGACACATTCTCTGTATCCAAAACAGCCCCAATACCCTTATATAGTTTATTGTATATGAGTACAACAATTATTTAGTGTTGTCTGAAACCATATAGGATATTATTGTGTGAACACATTCAATCCCATGGTGCACCGAATGAATGCTGCGTTTTGGCACCAGCAGCAGCAATTCAGGTGCATTCAGTGTCCGAAATTCACTCATTCGTTTTTTTCAATTCTTCAAACGAATATTTGTGAAGTAATGTATAAAATAGTGAAATAAAGGGAGGTATAGGGGATGATTTCGGGCACAGCCACTTAGTTTAGATCATGGATCTCTGCTAACAAGTTAAAAAAGAGAAAACAAAATCTGCTGTGCTGCAGGCCTCCAACAATATAGCTCAAATACAGTTTCGAGTTATTAAAAGCCTTGTCATTTTTGGGTCTTCTGACTTGTTTGAAACCAGGCAAACCTTGAGACATAGCAGCAGTGTGAGGTCACAGAATCTCTTTCACACTGTTTAATAGTGAAATCTACTCTAGCACAAACCTCTCACTTATTGCTATTTTTTCCCATGGTGCATATAGAAATGCCTAGTGTCAGACGAATGTTTTGCATATTTCCTAAGCTTCTGTGTTGACTAGCTCTAAACCACTGACTAATCGAACATCCATATCTAAACACATATCATCTCCACATTGCTAAAAAATGACAATAACCGGCTGGGAAACCCGGAGAGATACAGAAGCTTAGCAAATATCTCCCTCTCACACTCACAATCATGTGCGTATGAGGTTTTGGTTTTACAGTCCCATGTGCAAATCCTAGACAAGCAAAGAGAGGTGAGGTGAGCCTCCAGCAGGGTTGGCTCCTCAACACTGCTCTGGGCCGGGCAGCGCGGGCCGGATGGGCTGAAGTGGACAATGGGAAATGAAGGGAGGGAGAGAGGAGGGGGCTGCATAGTGCTGCTGATGAGGGGCAGGAGAGGAGGTGTAGGGAGGGAAGAGAAGCTCAGGGTAACCAGTCCACAGGTAAGAGAGACTGAAAATGACAACAACCAGATGCCACTGTTTGCAAACACAGGGGGAAATTATGGTGTGTCTTTGTCTAAATGTATTAGCAAGATGACTATAGATGACCATAATAATTACTGTCAGACTAGATGTTCCAGCTTACAGCACTGTACGTGAGATTACAGTTTACTTAACTGACTTATTCTTGCTTTAAAATTGCATCATAATTTACATTCATGTAATTCAAAACCTGTTTATGACTCTTTCTATGTGGAACACAAAAGAAGATATTTTGAGAAATGTGGTTTTTAGTCCATACTATGAAAGGGGTTCAATGTTGTTTGGTTACCAACGTTCTTCAAAATATCTTCTTTTGTGTTATGAGAAAGAAAGAAGTCATGGAATGACATAAATGTTTATTCTTTTACTCTTCGACTCTTCGCTTAGCCCCGCCTTCAAAATGTTACTGACCAATTGCTATTTTCTTAAATTTCCTGTCCTGTTTATTTTTTTAAGGAAATGTTGCACACTAAAAAACAGGGTACACACTTCTTTCCATCACCAACTATTTGATATTTACACCTTGAGAAGTGCACACTATGGAATGTGTCCTGACCATTAAACTCTTTAGCTACTATTGCCTCTATTACACACTATCATAGCAAGTATGCTGGAGAAACATAAGGAACAATTTTGTCGCAGACAATTTTTACTGTGACCATTCGTGACCATATTTGAACTAAAATCCTACCGCGCTTACAGATCTTCAATTCAATCCAATAGTGTTATGTAACATTAATTTTAAAGTTGGGAGGAGCTTAGCAAAGTGTCCGTTTTTAAAAATGCCTACTGGGGTCGAGATCATATCTAGTATGCCATGTAACCGATAAAGTGTAAGTGCTGCTGGTTGTTCTCTGAGCAGGGTCAGTGTAAAGGGAAAATGGAAGGAAGGGGGCGGGGCTCTCCATCAAAAGCAGAAGTTGAGAGTCAGGCCAAATGGACAGCCAATCGCAGATCAAATGCCGTGTGAAATGAGAAGGGATTTGAATGACGTTGCGTTTGATTCGTCTATTGTTTTTCATGCTATTTTTTGCTATTTTGCCAATTTGTAATATCATTTGTAATGAGGCAGCTTTGATATGTTTGCCTTTCTGCAAGACAATTACGTTAACCAATAGTCAATGGCACTGTACACCCGATTTCTGTTAAATCAGGGAAGACCTGCATTCCAAAGCGATGCATTTCACGTCATATTTTCACTGTTATCTCAGCTGCGTCATGACCGAATCATTAAACACATGTGCAGAGGAGGTGTGCATGAAAAGGGTGGGTCCTTTTCATTGGTTGCTGTCTTTTAAATAAAAATCCCCCGGTATGGGTTTGGTAGTCCTTGCTGGTCTTTTTTTTTCGATCAGTTCTAGCATGCTGTAACTGCTGAATGGGCATGCAGAGAGATCAGCTCTATAGCTTTGTATCTTACCCTCATCCCTTCAAAACGTGACAATGCTCTGAGGGGTCTCAGGGCCCTTAGTGTCCTGAGTGATTTAATGGGCCCTAGATCGGAGTAGCCCAGCGCATTAGCTATAAGGCTGACTATAGACACCTACACAGAAACAGAGAAGCAAAACAGGATCCATACTGTTAGATGGGAGAAAGCTCTTGAGGGAAGAGAAGGCCTCTTCAGAGCTCCTGGAACGTTGGTTTAAACACATACACAACAGTTTGGGTGGGTATATACATATATAACACTGCATTTATACATGTATATATCCCCAAGAAGGAGAGAAAGACTCATGTTTAGTATTGGTTACAGGTACAGAGAGGGAAGGATAAACCCGGGAGTTCGCTCTCTGTTAGTTTTGGAATGTCGCTTCCTTACACCTGTGGAGAAACGTTGCGGTTGAAAGAGACAAAACAACAGACAAACACATGGGCAATGTAGAGCATTAAGGGACCTTGGGGACGTGGGGGGGCTTAGAAGACAGAGGTGAACCCTGCAGATGCATCAAAAACCCCAACATACTGCAAGAACCTTACCCTTGCCCTTCTAACAATGTCTCTTCTAGACGTTCTTGGCTGTGGCATTAAATCCCATATAATTTAAGACACTCAAACTAATGGGACCTGTGAAAAGAATACAGGTAAACATGTACACATATGCCAAATTGCAAGTCAGTTTCATAAGTATTACATTGACAGTGACAGCAGAGGGAGAGGTTAGGGGATCGCAGATAAGAATGGACATTGGACAGCACTGAAAGGACAAAAATCACTCGGAGGGAACTCAAGCCCAGGTCAATCTCTAAATGCCATTGAGAACATTGCGAAACGACCTTCATACTAACAAGAAACATGGAGCTAAAATAAACCCAACTGTATGCGCAACAAAAGCAGTCACATCGGTCAACATGGGACACTGTCTAATGTACCTTATTGATTTGAGTGTATGTCTCAAAGCTGTCGATGAAAACAAGATTTTGTAGAAACCCAAGAACCTATCGAGAATGACTTTCAAATCTGATATTTCTTATTTCAAGGAGGCATATCACAGGTCAACGGACAGGCAATGTTTTTGAGAGACCGGGCTTGAACCCCCTTATAAAGGTAAATACAAACAGACACCTTCAACCAGCCACTGACGAAGACTTGATAAAACCACAGCAAAAGTCCACAACACTGAAAGCTATCCAACTCACAGAGGGGATTCTATTAAAGGTGAAAGCTTTATTCTGAATGGAAATGTGGGCACCACAGACTAGGACATCGTGCATCTTCAATTTAGAAACATTTTAGAAAACACATGCTAAGAATCAGTGGCAGTTTTAGTAGGTATGACCTTCAAGGGCATCGGTACATATCAACAGTTTCTGGAGAGAGATGTCTGCTAACCCAAAAAGAAAAAGTCTGTGATTATTTACTCGTGTGTCGTTCCAAACCTGTATGACTTTGTTCTATCAAACACACTAAAAGAAGCAAAACAACTTTTATGACACTTGTATAGTGTCACCAAATGACCAGTGCATTCTGTCTTTTGTGTTCAACAAAATAAAGAAGTCATACATGTTCGGAACACAATAAGGGTGAGTAAATGATTCGATGTTCATTTTTGGGTGAACAACTGACATCGATCCAATTACACTAGATTTTGGTTTCACATCATCACAACATTTCCCTTCGTAGAGAATATTGTGCAATAAAGCTTTCTCCTTCATCTACAGATCATGTGATCTTTGGGGGTAATTGTCACCTTTAGCCTCAGTCGGAACCCACAAGCGCCCCTTTATGGAGGCCCCGGGGCCCCCTGAACCGGCTGAGATGGCCCCTCAGTGAAAGTTTTCTTCATCTGTCAGCACTCACGCTCTGAAAGGCAAGGTCAATGAGATGTGTGGCTGTGACCAAATAAAGACAGGAAAATAAAAAATGAAAATAAAATAGTCAACTGAAACTGAACTTATTCGAAACATAATCAAAAACAGCCATTCATACCATTCAGAATGATTAATAAGTGATCAGTGCTGTGTGCAATGACCACTGAAGTATTCTTTCCTCAAATAAAATAACCATATAACACATTACAGCAAAATAAAGGATTTTCGCAATATGAAGCCAAAAGTAGTCAAATAAAGCTGTATGGGTGATGGAACAGATATATATTGTGTGTAGGGAACAATGGCACAAATACAGTACATAAATATACACAAACACACACATGCTGGATATGATGCAGGCCCCACGTGAAAGCCATTTAGTGCATCACACCCATGAAAGCAAAAAACAGTGGAGATACGGAGCTCAGACTAGATCAACACAGCAGATACCAGGAGGACCACTCACCGACCGCTGTATGTCCTCAACATCAACACATCTCAGCACTACCTCAAGGGAGGGAAGAGCAGGTGTGAGTGAGGGAGGGAGGATTGAACCTTTCCATCTTGGGACATGTAGTTCTTCCTGACTACCCCCAGTGCTTGTCCAGCACCCCGGGAGGAGGCGAATTCCAAATGGCACTTCTGCGCCCTTGAAGGGCGCTGTGAGAAGGGCAGGCTATTCACAGGGTCATTCCAGATGAAAGTGAGCAAAAGATTCCCTCTACTAGACTGTCAGTTAAGTGTCACTTAATACTATGACACCTTCAAGGAACCTGAGGTTATATAGTCATCATATCTGGGATTTTACTTGGTATTTTAGTTTGTTTGGTTTTAACAGATGCCACACGAAGAGACAGTAGGCAAGAATTAAAAATGCATTTTTTCATATTAGCCAAAGCAAAGACTTATAGACATAAATTTAGCTACTACTCAATTTAAATTTTTTTAAAAATCTTTATGTAGAATGTTACAAACGGCGCAATATAAGACAATATTGATAGTATTGATGTCTTCTAGTGCTCTGCCCTTCAGGGCGATGAAGATGCTCACTTTCAAAAGGAATTCACCCACAGTCACACAGGTCCCGTCAGGAAGAGGGGGTGGACACAGGGTGGATACAGTATGGACTGCAGTCCGAGCAAACTTAGATTAACTTACATTTTTTTAGCTGTGTTCCAGTTGACAGTGGACTATTGCTACTTTATATTTCTAAATTTTGTGTATACAGTTTCAAAGCAACAAAGCGTTACTGCACATTTGCTTTAGCTGCCCAAACTTAACTTCCGGTACACATCCGCAAAGAATAGAGTCCCTGCAGATTATTTCTGTAAACTACATTAGGTAACAAGTTAAAAGTATGTCTAGCCAGAATTATTTTGGGTTACCAGTAGAAGAACCGTTACTTGGTTAAACTTAAATGTGACAAAGTTAGACGGCCAATCAACAAATTGATTATTTAATACTATTATACAATAAAATATTAATATAAAGTATAAAAAGTTATATTATCCACTAGCCAGACCAATAAACAAACACAGACCGGAAGTTAACTTCGGGCCGGGCATGTGCATCCAATGAAACTGTCTACAGGAGATGTGGATTTTGGGATGTCAGACTTAATGTGACTTCTATTGCAGCAAAATAGGTAAGAAATTCACACTTTGAGAGTTGAATGAAACACAGCATTAGCTCTGATGTAAAGATCAGGCTATGGTACATAAATCTATATCTAATAGTTTAAATAGATTACTTTATTAATATGTATAAATTCAGTTTATGTATTGCTAACCTTCAGAAATGCAAAATAAAATTGTATCTGCTTTTGAAAACGAATTAAAGGATAAATGGTCTCTTCTTGTTACCATCATATAAGATGTATGCAACTAAGTTTCTCACACAGATCATTAAAAAGGATGATATTGCATGTACAAATTCTGCTAAAAGGTTGTTAGTTCAGGAATAAGGACAGAACACATATACAGACAAGATTTGTTTCTTGACATGATCACTCCAATTGTAACATGTCCTCCACGTATCATGAAAGAAGCACATCCACACAACCTCTGAGTCCTTTAGTTTGGAGTCCAAGTGTGAGCATTTTAGGCATTTACAGTAAGTAGCTTGTTTTGGCCAAATAATTTAAAACAATGGATTCCTAAATATTACAGATAATGTTACAGCTTTAGTTATTTTGTTAAACAAAATTCAGTTTATGTGGTTATATAAATTTGGGTTTATGGAATAACAGATTGTAAATCATAATGGACTTTTAAATGCAAGATACACTTGGTGTCTCCCACTATAAGGGTAAAATGAAAGTAGTCAGAGGCATCTTATTGTTCACACAGCATAAGACATCATACAAATATGTACAAGTATTCAAAACAAGGTTCATTAAGGACTGAGAAATGCTTGAATATCATATCAAGAATCTTTGTTATTGATATACTGATTTTGACAAGTCATTTCCATTTTAACCATATAGGATAAGTATATTTAGGAAAAATATAGGATAAACATATCTCCAGTAACTTGCATACACAAGAAATGACTAATAAATGAATACAAGGGGAGGAAGACAAAATTTATTTTTCATGCAACAGAACCCAAAGCTTTATAACCAGTATATCATTCTTTATACTAAATATTCAAGCATCCCAGGGTCACACAGAAATATAGCATTTTTGCATGGCTATGCATGGGTGAGTTCTTAAAGAAATGATGTAATCTTAAGAACACGATTTAGAAACGAAGAATATATTACATAAGCATACGCAGTTATATTCAAGGCAAACGGCTTCTCTCTTCACCCCTGCATACCACAACACTGCATCTTCATATAAAAGATTTCATTTCAGTCCTGCCTGACACATTCACATCTTGTTTATAAAAGAGAACCATCCTGTTCATCATCCTGTTTGCCCTTGACTATCACATAATGCATCTGCATGGAAACAGGACAGCGGGCAGATACTTGTCTTCTCATCTCCCCTGCTACATCATTTTCTATTAGACTGACAGTTCAAACAAACTGTTTGACAAATTTTTTGCTATTTTTAAACCGTCTTATCTTGCTGTGACTGGCAAACATTATTGTCTACAAACTCACGTTTGATACTGGTTTTGAAGATGTTCTGAAATGCGAATCAGTTAACAATTCCACTGCCTATATGATTTTCATAGCCTTAAATGCCTTTAGCAATTTACAAATATGTTGAGGTATGTTGTTGAGACTATACAGTAACTGTGCATCTTAATGTTTTGTTTTGACTGAATGAATTATACCTAATGAGTGACGCAAAAAGCAATAACCACAGATGTAATCCATATTACCTAATCAGTTTTTGGCAGGATGGAACCCATAAACAAAGCATGTATGATCAGGCCTGACAACAATCATTATAACTAAAGAGGTAGACTTACGTCAACAATGAAGAAGTCCAGCCAGCACCAAGCATTGGTGAAGTACTTGACAAAACCATAGGCCACCCATTTCAATAACATCTCCAAAATGAAAATGTAGGTGAAGACAAGGTCAGCATACTCCAGGATGATCCGGATGGTTTTCCTCTGCTCAATGTACACGTCCTCAAAGGCCTGCAGTAGACAGCATGTGTTTAAATTACCATCGTTTGTGTACATGTAAATTAAGCACACATAGATTGTATCTTACTCATAAAACCACTGGATTATTGACTTCATTTGCATAATTCCTTTAGTGAATTGGGAACTTAAACAATGCAATAAAAGACGTGGGAATTAGTGGGTGCAATTCATTTTTGGTCAACCTTCCCCTAAATTTCAAAGTGGGCTTATGTTTTAAAATGATGGTGGATATAAGGATTTGTCTCTTTTGTTAAGGGCTGGCTCCTCTTAAACAAAGCAGGGAATAAAACACAAGATTTTTATGTATAACATTCTGTTACTGGTTCTAAATAAAGCAAAAAGAGGAAAAACATGGTATACTTGAAAGCAACCGAACAGAAGGCAAAGTCTTTGTGTAATAACTCAGTTAAAACACAAGCAGAGTCAGCTTTCAAAAGGCAATAGCATACGTCCCTGATTCTATTACATTCCTTTTTTTGGCAACATTAGCAGTGTCAAAGCAGGGATCATTTCCAGTGCCAGAAATAGATCCCCGATTGGATGAATGGTATAGTCCATTAATCACCCAGCTATGCAGTTCTGGCTTCAGGTCCCTACATGCAAGGATTTCTGCTCTAACTGCACCTTCATGTTGTATGTATCTCGACTGAATGTTATTGCAACCGCCTCCCCGGTGAAAATCCAAACTTTAACAAACAAACCGTAGGATTTGTTTCTGTGATTCATGGAATGGATGTGAATCACATAAACAAAACTAAGTACATAAATACAGTATATACACTACTGTTTTTTATTGCGCTTTGTTTCAACATGTTACATCATCATTATCATGATGCGTTCATGCAAATACCTAATAAAACGGTTCTGTTTGTGCATGAATATATTCTCACCAATGCTCCACTGCTGAGGAGGATCATAAAGATGATGAGGGTCTCAAACCAGTTGTGTTCCACAATAAGATAGCAGGTTTTTCTGAGGAACCACCAGTTCTTCCCCCAGCCCTCCGTGATGGGCACATCACAACACTTATAGCGGGCCACACAAGCTGAAGAACACAACACATCACAATTACTTTGTCAGTCCTTCACTTAAAAAATATTCTTGGAACACAATTCTTAAACATTGTTTAAATGCTATAACATTGTATTGTTAACTCAGATTTACAATCAAATGGAAATACAGACCCAGAGAAACTTCGAAAGGTTGGATAATGATTCAAGGGTTTTTTCTATTCTAACATTATCTGCCCACATAGTTGATTTAATATAGTACTCATTTAAACTTGCTTATCAGTATTGATATATATATATATATATATATATATATAGTAGGGCTGTCAAATGATTAATCGTGATTTATCGCATCCAGAATAAAGTTTGTGTTTAAATAATATATATCTGTGTACTGTGCATATTAATTTTGTATTTATAAAAACACACACATACATGTATATATTTAAGAAAAATATTAAATATTAAAATTAATAAGGATTTAAATATAATTTCAATTATTGGTAAATATAAATAAATCATCTAAATATTTCCTGAATATAAATAGGCCTACATGTATGTATGTTATAAATGCAAAATTAATATGCACAGTACACAGACATATGTTATGTAAACACAAACTTTTATTCTGAATGCGATTAATCGTTTGACAGCCCTAATATATAGGTATATATATATATATAGGTATAAGTATTAACTATAGCAATTAATAGGCAATGTCAAGGACTTGTAGCTCTTCTCAAACAGCTGCATGCCCACCACGGCATGGCCAACACCAAAGTCAGGTTTCCTAAAGCTCTCACTGAGTTACCAATGATCTTATGATCATATATTATTACTTTATCAAAAAAGCATACAGATTGATATTGATCAGCGTACATATGTGCTGGTTCCTGACTTCGACAGAATTCCTATTTTAATTTTATCTAGAAGGTCATATTATTGTGCTCTATGTTAAAAGGTGTTGCAATTAATATATGTTTTTATGAGTGTTTTCAACTTCTGAATAAAACAACGCTTTTAAACAGAGAATTCAGAACTAAATGTATGAGGATCTTTTGCTGTCTCACCTTCAGTCCAGCAAGCTTCAGGGTCAAGATACTCCTCCACTGCCTCCACCACCACTGCTTCCTCCACCTCCGGTTTAATATCTATGGTGCTGCCCTCGGATGAGCTGATGTCATCCAACTTATCAAGAAGACAGAGAGAGAAGTCAAGGAATATATATTGTGAACACCACTTTGAAACTGTATACAACACCCTACAGCACACGTATCAATATCACACAGGAAAAAATAGCAAATACGTCTGCTTAGAATCAATGAACTTTACTGCTGAGGCAGAATCGATAACCACGGGGCATTACATTTCACCCAGCAACTAGGCCAAAGCCTAAACTCTGGTCCTAAACAAATGCATGCATCACAATATAGCCTGTGTGTCATACTCACTTCTTTGCTGCCTTCTGCTTCAGATTCACTGCTAAAATCTTCCGTGTTGAGATTTTCAAAGTCCGACTCGCCCACAGCGATGGGCACGCACACTGTCAGGTTGGGGTTGTGGATGAAGGACATGTGGTCATCATCGATCATGTACTTGCCCACACTACTGCCGATGCCGCTAGTGGTGCCATTGCCGTTCTTCTGATAGTCCAGGTCACGGCTGATGTCTACACCCGTGTGATTGGCGATGCAATTGAGTTTCCGGTCGTACATGTCATCCAGCGGCTTGGCCTCATCTGTGACCTTTCTCCTGAGGATGATGTTCACCACTTCTCGAGCTTTGATCTTCCCCCAAGCAATTCCCTTCTTAATGCGGATGACAGCGATCTGCAGGTTGTTCATTTCGCCGTCGTCGTCAGAGGCTGCCAGGTTGTCCGCGCTGAACGAGCTCAGTAGTAAGGCAAGAAACAGATTTAAGACCTGATCAGCAAGAGAGAAAAACAGTTAAATAATCTTCACAATGTTCACATACACACTGAAATGAATTTTCTGCATCTAACCACACTTACCACCAAGTTTCCTATAACCATGACCATCATGAAGACGATGAGACACATGCCCTGTCCAGCCACCTCCATACAGTCCCACATGGTCTCGATCCACTCTCCACACAGCACCCGGAACACGATCAGGAAAGAGTGAAAGAAGTCGTTCATGTGCCAGCGAGGAAGCTCACAATCCCTATCGATCTTACACACGCAGTCCTTGTAGCTCTTCCCAAACAGCTGCATGCCCACCACGGCAAAGATGAAGACGATGATGGCCAACACCAAAGTCAAGTTTCCCAAAGCTCCCACTGAGTTACCAATAATCTTTATCAGCATGTTTAGGGTGGGCCATGACTTTGCCAGCTTAAACACTCTCAGCTGTTACACATCAAGAAAAAGATTCTTAGGGATCATAAACACAGAAAAAACATTTCCATGAGATTTTTGTCTTATACAAATCTCAAACAACAAAAATGTTTACCAATCTGAATGATCTCAACACAGAAAGACCTTCTACGTTGGCCAAGCCCAACTCCATCAAGCTCAAGCTCACAATGAAGCCGTCAAAGATGTTCCATCCCTCCTGGAAGTAGTAGTATGGGTCCATTGCAACCAGTTTGGCAAACATTTCGGCAGTGAAGATACCAGTAAACACCTGACAAAGAGATGCAGAAGGAACAGTTTACCCAAAATGAAACAGCTTTCATCATCTACTCACCCTCATATCATTCCAAACTTGTATGACTTTCTTTCTTTTGAAGAACATGAAAGAAGATATTTTAAAGAACGTAACCAAACAACACTGGCCCCCATTGACTTCCATTGTATGGACACAAAAGAGACATTTCTCAATATATCTTCTTTTGTGTTCCACAGAAGAAAGAGTCAAATACAGGTTTTGAACAACATGATGATGAATAAACAATAGAAATCATTGGTTGCATATGGTCTCATTTAAACCAGTTCTTTCCTTAAAGGGATAGTTCACCCAAAAAATTCTTGTAATTTCAAACTGGTTTGTATTACTTTTTCCTGCAGAACACAAAAGAAGATATTTAAAATGTTCATAACCAAACAATGGCAGTCCCCATTCACTTGCATTGCTTTTGTGAAGTCAATGGGTACTGCCATTGTTCGGTTATCAACATTCTTCTAAATATCATTTTTTTGTGTGTCCTGCAGAAGAAATAAAGTCATACAGGTTTGAAATGACAAGAGGATGAGTAAATGATGACAAAAATATTTGGGTGAACAATCCCTTTAACAGAGTACTGACATTACAACATATCTATCTGTACACAATCCTGGTTCACAGGTATTCGCAATAACTACCTGACAAATCACCAGAGTACTAGATGACAAAGTGTCAAACAGATCATTTTGCTCTGTCAAAGCTGCTCGATGCTCTAAATCACACTCCACGTAGATAAAAAGGTGGAGGGCTCAAGGTGGCCTTGACTTCAGGAGGCCTGCAACGTGTCTGCGCAGCCAAAGAATATGAGTCATGTTGCCGCCTGCACAGCCACAGCCTGGCTCCATCCTATTACTCAGTACGACCTCGCTACCATGACAACAGAGCTTTCACAGGTGTACCGAAGCCATTTAAAAACTTGTATTATTATCCCACCACATCAGCAGAACTGAACTTTCATTGAGAGAGGTCACTGACGTGCCATATATGATTCACTCCAGGAGACATGTGACTTGGAAAAACATGATTTACGGCTTGTGTACAGCACTGCACTGACAACGTGGGTTTATGACCTAAATGATCAAAGCCCACATGATTAAATACTGAAGTATACTTTAACATACTACAGTTCACTGTGGTAAATAATACAGTATACCGTAGAATGTTATAGTAATTACTACACATATTAATGTATACTATAGTATTCTGTAGTATTAACCATAATGAATGTACTACAGTATTAGGAGTAAGTAAACTAGTTGAACACCTAAAAAATAAAAGAAAACAGGCATTAAAGAATGGGTGCCATCTTTTTTTTGGCATTCATTTTTTTTTCTTAGTCATATAGGGCTGGGCTATATAGCATAAGATTTATGACAGCCTTCTAATGATATTCTTTAAATATCTTGATATTTTTGTATTTGTATTTTTTCCAGAGAAACCAACACTTTCTTCCTCAGAACAAAAAAATATATTTTTAAGAATGTTGTTAACTTAACCCATTCACTTGCATTGGTTTTGTGTCCATACAGTAGAAGTGAATGGGTGCCGCTGCTGTCTGGTTAACAACTTTCTTCAAAATATCTTCACTTTAAATGCAGATAAGTAAAATGTAGTAAACACTGTAAACATTTTACTAAAAACAGGGCATGTTTTTTTTCTAAATAAGGACAATGAATAATCTTCAGTCATTGTCATATATAATTAGCAATATAACTGGCAGTTATTTTTGATGTAACAGCAACAACCTTGTAAATATATCATGAATATCACCCAGCCCTACTGGCACGCAGATACAGAGCATCATGAATAACACAAAGACGCAGGTATAAAATAACACAGGTTTCAAAACTGTGAACCCGCCACCATTTTGGAGGCTGCTCATCGATTAGTCTACGTGAAATATTTATGTTGTCTCTACCAAAATGGCTTTGAATGTTACAGCAACGTCATGGGGGAGGCGGGCAAGAGAAAAATATTCATATATTAATTAACAGACCACGAAAGAAATCTCATCCACAAATCTGTGTAAAATTCTCACCAGGTTTCCAACAGACAGCACGTGTTCAAACTGTCCCGTCATAGGGTAATGTTCCATGGCCATGAAGAGAGTATTAAGCACGATACAAATGGTGATAGCCAAGTCCACAAACGGATCAAACACAATCAGGTTCACGATCTCCTTAATCTTCCCCCAAACAGGGCCGCACTCCCAGATAAGGAAGATGTTGGCAAACTTGTACCAGCAAGGTGGACATTTCCTCTGAGACTCTTCCAGTTCTACAAGAAACATAGTGAAGGATAAAATGATGGTTACCATGGAAACTGATTTCATTTTTAAAAATCAAAAGAATCTTTAGGTTGGATGTGAACGTACCCTCAACCAGTGTGTTGGTTAGTGCGCTCATAACGCTGTTGGCTCGCTCTTTGCGGCCGAACGATGCGTTAAGCTGCTCCACAGACACCATTAGAGAGCCCGAGAGCTTCTTCTTGATTTCAACATCAGTGGTCGGCTGTCAGGAGGAAAATAATGAGGTTAAACACACCTATAGTGATGTTACACAGTGCCACTAGTGGCAGGGAGAAAAAGCTGCAGCGTGGGGACAGCTTGAGAAAGGCTGGTTAAGAGAAAAGTAACATTTTACACATTTGGTTTAAAGGAACTTTTTTCATTTGAATGCATAAAAGCAGAAACATGCTGGACTCTCACAGGTGAGAAGGCAGGGCAGAGATTGATGGGTGTTTGCTTTTACTCTGAAATGAATAACATGTTAATATGTTAGAACAGAAAGAGTGATTATTTGTACTAATACTACTTTTGAGCATTTAGCAATAAAACAGACATACAGTATGTTGTTTAAATATCTGTTTTTTTTATATCCAAATGCTGAAATCCAAGATGAGTCAGGCTGTGTTCAGGTTGTACTTAATCACATTGTAAACCAACCATGGTTCTCTGTTTCCCTCCTCCTCTCATGTGAAGCCCCTGCATCTCCAACATTTAGGAGATCCAGTAAGCATGCATCAGCATGCATTCAGTCAAAGAAGTCAAGAGAGAAAAATCATAAACACCATAATCTATTAACCTCATGCTAAAGATAAGCTATGCCAGACCTCGACATGATTCATAAAGCTGGCAGACTACCATGCTATCTATAATGCCACTATAATGCAAATGCTGGTCATTTAAAATAGAAAAACATAAAAAATATAACAAAGAGACATTAAAGAATATGAATTATGAAAAACACCAAAAAAGAAAGACGTAAAAATAAACAGGAAAAATATGAAGGAATCTGATTCTGAAGAGTGGGTGTGAATACAAAACTAAAATACAATAACAAAGGCAATTTGACATGTATCAAAGACATATAAACACATGTATTCAATAAACAAAACAAAATTTAAATCAGAATGAAATGAAGACAAAAACATTCTTGTTCATAATGAAACAAAAAGACAACAATAAAAAACTGTACTACTGTATTTTAATGAAGAGAGGAATGCTAAGTAACTACTAAGATATATGAAAAAACCCAGTTTCTTACATCTCAGTAGTTCAAATAGCTAACAAAAGTCACTTCTATCTAGAATCAGTTAACTATAATCAAGAGGTCAGCATATCACAGGCTTTGACAGCAGTCCTCCAAACTGAAAGAGTGAAATTTTAGAGCAAAGTCAAATGAATCATTGCACCAATGCGTCAGAAAGATAAAGAGCCAAACAGAGAGAAAGAGACCAGGAGATGGAAAATGCCCATGCCTAGACTGATCTACGCTTAGACTTCCTTACACTGTCGTCAGTAGCTGCCTTATCTATTATCACCTCAGGCAGTAGGCGTCCACCGGGCCCCGGGCCGATGAGAGACACCACCCCGTTGCAATCCACAGTGCTGTTACGCTTGCCGTAGTAACCGGTGTAGCTGCTGCGGCGCTGGGGGCTTAGGAAGGAATCGCGCCGACCGTCGTACTCCTCTACCGTGCTGTGCTCGTCGTCCGCAAACTCGTTTTCTGAGCCTCCGTCCTTACATCGGCTGAAGATGCTGCTCTTACTGTTACGTCTTGATGGGAATGGAGAGCCTGGGATGCTAAGCAGAGACTGGAGGAATGAGAGAGAGAGAGAGAGAGAGAGAGAGAGAGAGAGAGACAGAGAGAGAGAGAGAGAGAGAGAGAGAGAGAGAGAGAGACAGAGAGTGAGTGAGAGAGAGAGAGAGAGAGTGAGAGAGAGAGAGAGAGAGAGAGAGAGAGAGAGAGGATGGTAAAATGCTCTTGTATTTTTTATTTTTAGCATCAGAGGCATAAATTCTTTCTTTATTTTGGCCTTTATTGGACAGGACAGTACATAGAGAAGACACGTGGAGAGAGGAGAACGGGATTGGCAAAGGACCTCAAGTCGGGATTCGAACACGGGTCACGTATGCGCATTGGCGCCACATGTCGCAGCACTACCCACTAGGCCATCAGCTCCGACAGAGGCATATATTCTATGTTTTTTTCTAAGATCTATTAGATGTGTCTAAAAATAAAATGAAAATTTTACCAATTCTAATTTTAAAAATGAGAAAAACAGATGTCATTCTTTACCTGGTTCATTATAGAGCCCCTGCGCCCTAACCGGTTGTCCGGGAAACGGAATCTGCTCCGTCTGCTCCCATCATCCGAATCAGATTTGACAAACTTCTCGCTGTCTCCTTTCTCCTTGTCCTGCTCTTTCTGCCGCCACTTCTTCTTGCGGTTACGCCGTTCTTTGGCGCTCTTGGAGCTGAGTTTAGACATCTCGGATGAGCTGCAAGACAAGTTCCCGCCTTCATCGCCATCGTCCTCCACCACATCCTCAGACACCGTACCCGCCGACGTCGCCATGGCGTTCGCCTACCATTACATACACAACAGAAATGCATCATTCATTCACTTTTAAATATCCTGGTTCTTTATGAGGGTGTGTAGTTTCATGAAGAACCAGGATTATCAGTATTAAACTGCCGCCTGACCTGCGCATCCTCCTGCTGTTTCTTCAGCTGTTCCAGCATGGCTTTAAACTCCGCCTCCTTTCGCTCCGCCTCTTCCATAGTGGCCTGGTTCTGCTCCTCATATGCCATGGCTACCACAGCCAAGATCAGATTAACAAGGTAGAACGAACCCACAAAGATCACCAGCACAAAGAAAATCATGTAGGTCTTCCCTGCGGCTCTCAGGGTCTGTGGAAAAGGAACAGAAAGCATCTTATATTACAGAGCATTCAGACATCACAACAAAACGTGGCTTAGTTTCACACACATTTAAACACCCATACACAGAGATATTGACAACACTTTTGCAACACTTCATGATCCACCATTTTAAACTCCACGTATGTGAGGGGAATAATGATTTCATCCTATATTCCACATACAGAAGGGACAAAATGCTGGCATTTCTAGTGCTATTCAAATGCAAATGTCAGGATATGAAGTCTCAGTTGCTTGTATTTGACCTACTTATGCCTAGAATCCACACATATATACAGCATACATGTGTTCTATTAAACAAACTGGCTGAAGGCAGGAACTGGTATCCTGATGCGCTGGTGTATAAACAAAGCAGATGGTTTGGAATAAGAAAATTTAAATGAAACGAACAAAAAGGTAGCTAGTCATTTTAAGGTTTACAACAGTACAGTTGGTTGAGAAAATAAGAAGAAATTACTGTTTCCTACTTCGGCTTTCAAGAACTGAAATGACTTGTCTTTCTGGAACAAAACGTATAGCAATGTTCATTCAAGTGTCAGTTTAAACCTACACTGTAATAATGTTTTGTCAGGTTATTTCAAAATGTGTAGACCCTACATTTTTATTCCAAGTCACAAATACTCAATATTATGACTGAATCAACCTAACTTCATACTGCAAGGGTAGTAAGGAAAGTATTTAATTTCCTTCACATTCTCCTAAAAACTTCACATTTAAAATATCTACGTCAAGAGATAATTATGACAATTTTATTATTATTAGTTATTACATAAAAATGATAAATGATATTTCTAAAAACTGATCAGTGATCGCCAATGTGGATTTTTACGTGCAAGTACAAGTAATGGTACAGAATGAACTAGAGCTCATGGCTATATTTAGATGTTTAGTCTTCTAGCTGTCCATTACTGCTCCTGATCCCACAGGGTTCAGTGTGTTTGTTCTTGTCCTACAGAAGGAAGGGCGTCAACACAAACATAAATATTGTAGGTTATTCTAAACACTCCTCCACGCATTCATTTTAGATGTTGACAGCATGAAACATATGTATGCAAGTACTGTAAAAGCAACTCAAATATGTGAGAATTGAAATAAAATCGGTCCCGGATGCTGCTGATTTATTTATTAAGGTTACTGAATCAAATATAAACAGCAAATAAATAATATTATATATAAGGTGATGAAATACAAACATTTCCCAATGTTCACTAAAAGTACATTATTATCCACAAGAAACCGAATGATTCAACACAAATATCAAGTGTCTTTCAAAAAAAGGTTTTTTAACATTTATTTATATGATACATGTTTTGTGTGGTTAATATCAAAATTAGGATTAGGAAAAATCCTATTTTTGAGAATAATTTAGGAGGACAAAAGACAACGCCCTTACCAGCTGGTACAAGTTCTCCCAAAAGTCCTGCGTCATGAGACGGAACAGAGCCAGGAAAGCCCAGCCAAAACTGTCGAAGCTGGTATAGCCGTAGTTCGGATTACGACCAGCCTTCATGCATGTGTAGCCTTCAGGACAACGACTAAGAGGGTAAAAGAGCACACAGCCCAAAGTATTTTCCACTATTCAGAAAAACAATTCTCACTAAAAAAATCTCAGCAAACAATTTCTGCTAAACAGACAGACACTTACCCTGAATCCGAACTGTTTCCACATAGAAGAGCATCCAACTGGCCATGCAGGATGTAGAAATTGGCTGGAGACAAACAGAATCATGGTATAGGTCAAGCAGACCATTTCATTGTAGTGTGTAGTGCAATTATTTATTGGGACATTGGACATGATTCCTTATAAAATTTCCTAAATTATAAAGTCTGTGAGTTATGCACTACATGAAGCTCACTTTCATTCATGATGTACTCATCAAAGTTGAAGGCATGGGTGCCATTGGCCTGGTAGTGTTCTGTGATGTTTATGGGCCAGATGACGCACTTTTGTCGCAGATTTCCCATGAAGAGCTGCAGACCAATAAGGGCAAAGACGCTGAGGCAGAAGACGGTGAGGATCATCACATCTGACAGCTTCTTCACCGACTGGATCAAGGCGCCGACAATAGTCTTCAGACCTATGAGATACCAAATATGCACAGACCATTGCATGTGTGCTCAAGTTCCAGAAGTGTATGAAAGAAGTTTCAAGGCATGATTTGGGAGGATTAGAGAAAAATAAAGACAATGCATTCTTTTGTCTTTAATACAGATTCATTCTTGAGGCATATTGGGGCAGCATATGTGTTATATATGTGACCTTGGACCACAAAACCAGCACTAAATTAGCACGGGTATATTTGTAGCAATGGCTAACTATACATTGTATGGGTCAAAATTATCAATTTTTCATTTATGCCAAAAATCATTAGGATATAAATTAAAGATCATGTTCCATGAAGATATTTTGTAAATTTCCTTCCGTAAATATATCAAAACGTTATTTTTGTGAGTGGATGCAGCAAAAACGGTACGGTTTGGTATCTGTGTAAGCTTAGAATTTCAGCTTTCAGGTTCATCTATTCTCCACAGCAACATTACAGTGGTAAGCCAATATAGAGTGTTAAAAACAAACCTGTTTCTTCTTAGCAATGGCCAACTACAGTAACTGATGTAACATTTTAAAAGCAATTTTCTCAATATTTAAATTTGCACCCTCAGATTCCAGAGTTTTAAATACTTATATCTCAACCAAATATTATCCTAACAAACCATACGTCAATAGAAAGCTTATATATTCAGCTTTCAGATGATGTATAAATCTAAATTTCAAACATTTTGTTTTGTTTTGTGGTTCAGGGTCTCATATGTTTTTGCCCATATTATGCTCATATTTCCAAAATTTTCTTCAATCATGCCTTGAATTTTTGTTGTAATTGATAATGACATAATGAATATGTAACAGTAAACAATTAGAACCACAGATACTGTTTAGGAGCCATCTCTTCATTTCAAGCCTGTGGCTTGATATTAATACATACCAATTTAAAATATGCAAAGCTAATCCTGAAACTTTTCAAAATTCTCAACAACAAAGAGAGGACTCCCTTTAACAGCAAGGACAACCTGAACATCCATTACTCTCTATAAATACTGCAGCACAACCAGAGGGCCATAACATAGGGAGTAGAAAGCAGGCGGGGACTAGGGCAGATTAGGGGGTGAAGATTACATGCAGGTCATTTCAGCTTGAAAGCTGAAGAGAAAGACTCAGGTCTCCACTGGACATGCTGAGCTGAACATCGTGTGCACTGACCCCTCCCATAAAAGCAACCTCGTTCTTCATTCTATTGAAACAAATAGGATCTGCTTTACCTTCAAGACAGCAGATCTGTAGCTCTCAAATATAAGATGAACTCTGACGTTCAGTATTGATATACTTAACCCTCCACAATAGCCCATAACCCTACCAAAAACTAGCAATCTCCCAGGGTTTGCAGAGTAGGTTCCTACTTTTTTTCTGAAAATAACTCTACCTGGCAGGAAATGTAAATGTCAAAACTAAGTCACCTAAATAAATCCATGTTCTGTTGTATTAGTCAAAACTACTTACATTTGATGCTAATGCAATTCAAAAGATTATATACTTTTAGACAAATCTCTGAGGAAAATTAAAAATAAACTCCATAACTAAACCAGACACAAATATTTTATATTTTTTGGTGTACAGTATTTTTCGGTTTGTGTTTGTATGCAATTTGTGTTTTTCATACAAAATAAAAAATAAAACATGAAGAAAAATTAACTTTCAAAAAAAGGCAGCCAGCATTTAGTAGGCTAATACTATAAAAGCAAGTGACTTCCAAAGCATCATGCAGCATAAAATAAGTCCACAAACTAGGCTTGGCAGTCTTCATAAATAAGTAATAAGTATGTTCTTTGGGATCTCACTCAGGAACATGCAACTTTCATCTTGGGCGACAAAGCATAGTCTGGTAAAAATATCTACTGCTGCTCTGGGGGTGAGAGGTTTATTTAGAAAAAAACATGTTTGTTGATCCAGCACATGACCTGTATGGTACTGTATGTAATGTAGTTTAATTCAAAAAATCAAGGCATTTTGCATACCATTTAATGCTTGTCATAGTTACAACGTGCACTTTAAACATGACCTAGACAATGCAGAACTCTACATTTAGCTTTCCGTTAAGTCATTACTGTTAAAATACAGCTTTTTTTAAACAACAAATATACAAAACATCTAAATTAACTGGTTTCAGTCAAATCAAAAATAGGATCTAATATGACTGAGTCAACCAGATGAAATTTGCTTTTATGAAAGTAATTTTAAGCATTTAAAAACAGACTAATTGTCATTGAAGTAACAACTGCATTATTTGCTTTTTACAGTGTAATATGAATATGTGTTCTGAATGCTCTCTGATGTTTCTAAAGGGGGGAAAAGTCTGGACTCCAGAAACTGACAGTAGACTGCAAAGCCTATCAAAAATGTATAAATACCATTTTTGATTATTTTGGAAATAGTGAAAAAGCAAATTCAATGGTCCTCTCCAAATTAACCTCTGCTTAAAAAAATCATGAGGAAAAAGTCCAACAAAAGAGTTTTCAAATCGAATAGTAAAAAGGGCTCATACTGAAACCTCAGTGTTAAAGCTGCGTCTCACCTGGAATGACAGAGATAGTTTTCAATGCTCGGAGAACTCTGAATGTTCTCAGCGCAGATACATTCCCCAGGTCCACAAACTCTGTTACATATCTGAAATAAGGGAGGATCACACACAGACACCAATGACAACCACAAACACGCCAAGACCACCACCACGCCAATGAACCACCAGGAGGTACGCCACTCACAGAACCTGTCCACTAAGGGGGTAAGGAGGGAAAAGAAAACCAAAATACACACACACACACACACACACCTAACACCGACCCGGCCCCGCCCGCCCGCAAACACACTCTCTTACCTGGGATTACAGAAATAGTTTTCAATGCCCTCAGAACTCTGAACGTGCGCAGAGCTGAGACATTGCCTAGGTTTACAAACTCTGTTATATACCTGCAATGATCAGATCAAAGTTACATGGAGACATGATCTTAGACATGACTTAGTATTCGATGACATCCATATGAAGATTACATTTGTTAAGCGTGTACAGCTTTTAGGGGTGGGGGAAGGAATCAATATAGTATAGTATTTTATTCTATATAGTACAGTAGTACCACTATATGATGTGGGTTTATTTGGTTTTTGTTGTTTACTAGAAATTACACATACAGTATAAATTACATATAAGGATATTTTGCACACACATACAGTATGCGCACATTATATGCAATCCTCCCCATCTACAGCAAGATATCGCAATGCATTGAATTGCAATACTGTATATTAGATTTATGGTATTTCCCACTAATAGCTTTTATAAATATGGTCATATGGTCAAATATTATTAGATGTTTATTAATGCTCTGTTGCAAAACTGAATAGACTTTACCTTTAAATATGCTCAAATAATTTGTTTCAGACAAATTCTAAAGCAGCAACACATGTAAACCATTCTCATAACTACAAGATGGCATATGAGACGAGAGAAAAAATATAATTTATTTAATATGGAATTTAAAAAACAGTCAACATGCATTTTAACAAAGCTGCTTCCGATACAGAGCACTCCATATTGGACTTGAAGTTTTGAAACAGAGTTTTTACTGCAAACATCTACTAAACAGTGTGGATTTTTGGATAAATACCGGAAACAATAAAAACAGAAAAATGGAGAAAAATAAAAAGACAGCGAATTTGAGAGAGAGAGAGAGAGAGAGAGAGAGAGAGAGAGAGAGAGAGAGAGAGAGAGAGAGAGAGAGAGAGAGAGAGAGAGAGAGAGAGAGAGAGAGAGAGAGAGAGAGAGAGAGAGAGAGAGTTTGCTGCATAGGCTGCTGGGGAAGGTGAATAGCTCAATACTGGTTTGTTGAAAAAATGAAAATCTTAGAGAAGAAAAGAGGAATTTTCTGGATCAGCGTAATAACCAGGAATACTGACAGCAGCAGAGAGATAAACAGAAAAAACATCACACAAAAGGCACATGAACACATACAGAGTGGTGAGAAAATAACAAGAGCGCCACATCCATGAAGATGCTACTGTACCTAAAAATGTTTATATGGTTAGAGGGGTCTCCAAAATAACCAAGACGTACACGAACTGTTTTGCCTTCAAATTATTAATTTGTTTCAAGTAAAGTTTCGAGCGAAAAACGTAAATTCTGCCGATTTCTTGAATTATTTTCTATGCTCATTTGCAAATGCATTAAGGAGAATTTTACAATCATTAAACCAATGTTTCTAATTATGATAATTATACAGTATATAAACCTACTGTGGCTACTGTGTGTGAAAAGTCTTGACCTTTTATCTTTTTATATAAGATTAGATTTTTATTAACCAAACTAGACTTTACTAATCAGACATCAGAACTTGAATTATATGTTGTTATAAAAATGTTTATAGAATCAAGATTTTATAACAACAGTAATACAAAGACCCATAATTAGTAGTAAATTAAATAAATAAAGCTTAATTCCAAAAACCTGAATTGCACTCACTAAAAGGGGACACCAATACTTTGTTTCTGATAAGGTGTGAAAGTCACAGAACTTACGCCATTGAGATGACCATGAAATCCAGCCAGTTCCATGGATCTCTTAGGAATGTGAAGTCATCTATACAGAATCCACGGGCAATGATTTTTACAGCCGATTCAAACGTATAAATTCCAGTGAAGGTGTACCTAAGGACAAGAGTAGGAGGTGTGGAAATGATGAAAAGACACGTCTACGTGCCTACAGATGTATACCTGATAAATAATGTGTGTTTGACTATTGGGGTTAATATTTGAAATGGCATGCTGGGTAATATCAGTACTTACTCTACTTGTTTGGACCACTCGGGAGGATTACTAAAAGTCATGAACACACAGTTGGTCAAAATTGTACACATGATGAACATGCTGAATACTGTGGGTATCAGTTAAGGAAAAGTAGAGATGTCAACAATTCATTATAAGAGCTTTATAACAGCTTTATACAATCAACCATCAAATTTGTCTCAGAGGGCTGGTTAAAGCACTATAGCTGATATAACGTTGTACATCTTTGATAATTGTTGTTTTCTTTCATCCAATATTAACACTAACACCATCTGCATGTCTTATGAATGAGCAAGATGCACAAGTTAATGTGGCATCACAATCTGTACAAAGAATTAATCAAATGCCACTATGTATGGCCTTTTTTGGACACATTGTAGTGAGTAATAAAAACCTGTTTGTCATTTAAAACAATCTGATTACAAAATACTAGGGCAGTAATGAAAATGGGAGTCTGTGTTGTAACACCTCATAGGAAGGTATTTATAACATTAGCATCCTGCATGGTGCTGGGCTGTAAGTCAAACAGATTGGCTTTGGGTTTTAGCTGAAAACAGACAACAGTGCTCCCCTTCCCACCATATTTTATCTCTCTCTATTTGGCAACCTCCTCTGTCAAACAAAAACTGTTGCCATGCATCTAAAATTGACTCCCACATTCACACCCTCTGATATGCTGTTACAGCCCCACTGTAAAATAGACTGCTTAACTTGTCAGTCTGAAACCATTAGTGTTATTCCTGACCATCCCATGCACCAAACCAAAAAGCAGATCTATTACATATATACGACAGACCAATAACATACTGTAAATGCATATTTGAGCAAATTGAAAAGGATATGAATGTATCAAAATTTTAATAGCTATTCGCCTAAGAAGATTAAAAGGGCTTATTATGTACAAGGCAGGTGTGGCACTAAAGCGGAAGATTGTTTTTCCTTTATTTAGCACTATAAACGTCTGTGAAGGAAAAAGAAAGAGCCAGAAAGAGCAGAGAGAGAGAGAGAGAGAGAGAGAGAGAGAGAGAGAGACACACACAGACACACACACACACACACAAAGAGAAAAATTGATTAGTTGCAGGCAGAGATGCACAGCATGTCCAAAAAGAATAGCATATTCAACATATTAACAGTAAACAATATAAGAATTCAAATGATATGCATTCTGCAGAAAAGCATAAGTCCATAAGGCTACAAGCAAAACATTTATATGATCTCTAAAAATATTGAAAGAAGAGAATTTAACAATCAATACAATACCTAGTGCAAATAGTGATGCAACATTAGAAAGAAATGCGCAAGAATTTTGTTAAGTAAATCATCCTGCCATAGGTCAAAGTAATGGATCAAAGAAGAGAATCATTGGTGATCTGGCATGTGAATGTGTACACAGACCTATGATTAAAGTTGTGGGTATCGTTTTAAAATGAAACCATAAGGCCATGTTGCCCTATTTCTAAGGCAGTTTTATAGCCTATATATAGTTACATTTTGAAGACTACGAACAGGCCAACATAAGCTCACAGCAGCGGGTTAACCTCATAATTGTTTGAATAAAACATGCTCGAGTTGCTACCATCAAAGTTTAATGGGAGGTTCTGTGCATTTGCAGAGATGGGATGCACCCCTGCACTTCCTTTTACATGCTTGAGTTTAGCAGAACAGTAAGAAAATCCTTCAGCACCACGGACAGTTCCTGACATCCACAGCCAATGCAGAACAACAGCATACACTACACCAACATGTGGATTCAACATTCCATAATAAAACACTTTAGAAGACAACGATTACATCAAATGAAAAATGCAACGTATATACTGTTATTCAGAATTAAAAGAGGATTTCATCTGTTGAACTATAATAATGAATTTGGTAGAGGACACACAGGTCAGTAAATAATGTTTTCTATATGTAACTAAAGATGGAGAAGAGATATTAACTATTTGGGTCAGGCTGAATCAGGCCACCATGTAGAGAGTCGCTCAAACATCTGCTCACCAACCACAACAGTGTAAGATATCAGGGTTTCAGCTACATGCTGTATCAACCTGTATCAATCTGTATTAACCATTGGGCCACAGTTCAACTCAACCACAAAGTTTTAAAAAAAATGAATTGGACAAATAATGCAGAAACATTTAGCGTATGGCCTTTTATAGTGTACACACTCCCTCTATAGATGAACACACACACAGGAAAAGTGCATGTTGGTTCGCCTCTTTTTAATGCATCACAGGCTTCACAGCTACTGAAAATTTCATAATTCAGAATGGAGCAGCAAAGAGGGAGGATGTAGAGGGGGAAGGTTTAAAAAGAGAGAGAATGAGTAAGTCCAGAGAGGAATGAGTAAGCAGTGAGAAAATAAGGGAAGATAGAGACAGAATTATAAGACAATTAAAAGCTGGTGAGAAGCATTAGGAGAGATGGTTGAGGAAACGCTGTAGAACATCAGTCTCATCTAAGCCTCTCTGAGTCTGAGGCACTGATTGAAACGTTTTGGATCAAAGTCCTTCAAACCAGCAGCACACCAGAACAACATATGGATAGAAATATGGACTGCCACATGGATGACTGATGCACTGTGACATCACTTTTCACATCTTGCTTAATGTGTGAAAAAATGCAAATCAAAGAAGCCAATTACAATTTAAGTCTTGCTAAACTGTGTATCGTATATTACCAAACGGAGCTATAGTTAGCACAGGGTTGTATTTCTGTATCACATTTATACATTGCTTTAATAAAACAATGATGTTACTATCACAACACAGTAACATTTTATTGCTATAACTTTTTATTATTATATTGCTTTGATATATGAGGTTTGAAAACAACAAAGAAAGTGAGGGAGAGACAGGGAGAGTGAGGGAGGGAGGGAGGGAGGGAGGGAGGGAGGGAGAGAGAGACAGATCATGTTGCATGGTACTATAAAGACAGTGAAAAAAACATTACTGAAAGTGATGTAAACACAAAATACAGGCATGTTGGTTTCATTTGAATACAGAGGGGGAGTGATACATGTAGGGAGATAAAATAAACAATGAGGAAAGCAGCAACCGGCCATTATACAAAAGACAGAAGCTTTAAAGTGGCCTCTCTGACATCAACAAAAAGCCTGTCTCATTTCACCAAAATCTCGTTTTTATCCATAACATACAAAACAAAACATTTGTACTGTAGTAAGATTCAATGTGAAACTCAAATAAATGCAATACTACAAATCATTCTGATTGCTCAAAACACAGAGAACAACATGTACAGGTTACACGAATCCAGCAGAAATACATTGGCTGCTTGCATTACCAGGAGCCACATCCGTTTTTTCTTATTGGCTAAAGGTTGAAGTGTGCAGAGTCTGTGATCGGCCGAGAGGGAGGAGCGCGACAGCCATTATTCTCAAGCAGTGCATCATCCTGCTTCCACCAGCCCCCCACCCAGTCCAGCCAAGCCCACTCTGAGTGCTGCGTCATCACAGGGAGCAGTAACTGTCCTGCACGGCACATTTTCAAAAGACTCTTTTAAGATTTATGACCCAGTATGGGGCTCTTTCTCTGTTGTTCTCTCTTTGTTCACAATGTCCACATAGTTACATTTTTGGACATTAATATTCTCATTAAATAAAACCCTACTGTATCTTTAACCCTAAAACATGGCAACGTTACTTGGGCAAATCACATTAATTTCCCATTCACTATATAACTACATCACAAACTATAATGATAAATAAGGATGAAAACAATTATTTCTGATTATTTCAAGCATGAGCCTATCCTTCTCCAAAGTGTTGTCTGCCATTAAAAAAAAATAGATCCCTTTAAGACAGGATGGATTTTGGCTGCCAATACCTTTATCATTCATCAGCTGGAAGATATTGCTTTGGAAGTGATCCCAATATTGTTCTTCTAGGTTGTTACGGTAATTGATGTGATGTGAACTGCTTTTCTCTCTATTCTTAGAATTTATAGTTAACATTCTTGGTGTGAACTGACCTTAAGTCTGTGCCCTTAAAACAATAGCCCCACATCGTCACAGCCCTCTGAATGATCAGTTCTGGGGGAAAAAGGACTCTGAACTTCATCAAACGCTCCTGTAGCAAAGCTTCCTCTCAGGCTAATTGCTTCTGATAGTGTCATGGGTCAGGATTTAAAAGCTGCCAGCTCCCATTTCTCAGCTGGTTTTACACTACGGAGAGATCTGCTCTTAGCCTTCCGAATCAGGTTTCACTATTGCTGCAGACTGCACGTCGAGTCCAGTGTGTGGAAACAAAAGGACAATGGAAGTCTATGAAGCGCCGGGAGATCCAATCACAATGCAAATGTTAATGATATAGGGGTGTCACAATATATTAGTATCGTAAACAAATGTGATATTAAAAACCATGATTATCGATGCAGTGCAAAGTTTACACACGCATGTGATAATATTGTAAATAATTTAGCACTTGTTAACATTTTTGCTTTAAGAGCCACAATGGTTACTCTCTCTCACTCGTATTTTAAGTGTAATTCATTGGCCAGAAAAGATAGAAAGAGAAAATTAAACTAAATTAAAGATGAATGTTACTGAGAACATTTTTTATTTCTTTAAAAAATGTGTATATTGCGGTAATATCATGACAACATTAACCATGTAATAAAAATGTGATATCGTTCGTGACAGTCCTAGTATGATAAAACATTAAATAGAGAAAAAATTCTCAGCCTGCTAAAATGTTCTTTAATGAGCATGAAACACCTAAAAATAATTTTTTTTATATTATATTAGTATAATTTATCTAATAAATAAATTAAAGTACTATAATTTCATATTAAACATCACTCGATTTCTTTAAACTGTGTTTCACATACGCTCCTCCATGAGGTTTTCATCAGGAGACTGAAAATCTTCTTCCTGTGCATACAGCGGGCGGTTACATAACAGTGAGTGTGCGTTGCATGAGAGCGAGGCAGAGGAATGAGAGAGAAGTGAGGAGAAGCTTCAGCATAAGCGCGCATTAACAGGCATTAACAAACAAGTCTGTGCATTATTTAGTAACGTCCAGTGTGGTAGACCTGCTAAAGTTCTACCATTGCACTTAGCTCTGTGCCATAGCCCCTAACAGCACAGGACTGAGCCTATAGAGCTCCATTACAGCTCAGACAGAAAAGATGACCTCATCCTTCACCCTGAGGCTACATCTCACAACAACAACTCGCTCCAGAAAATCTGCTTTAGGACCTGCCTACGTCTGGATACAGCTCAGTTTATTTAAAAAAGCAACTGGTAAAATTAAACAAATTTTTACATGTGTATGTGCATAAAAAGAAACACTGCAAAGCTGCTTGGAGGCTTAATTCAGCCTTATTGCTTTTCTCTTATCCAGTGTGAATTATTAAAGGTTTTTTTTAGAGGGAATGGAAGTCAAATGTTGGCATATAGTACAGCAAAAGCACAGCATGATCTTAAAATGGTAGGCAAAATACAATAGATTTAAAGTCACTACTGTTTATAAAATATAATGGGTCCATATTTAAATGGTTAAACATAGGACATATTTCAGAAGAGAAACTCTCTTGAACTACACTTACTTCATACCAAAAACCTTTAAATGTACCAAAACGTCTGTTCCATTGAAACAATAAGATATAATAAGATATGTTGGTCTAACTGTCTTAATAGGTAAGATGAAAAAAGGCACACTGTTCTTTTAAAAGGCACTGAGGCAATTCTGTTGCTTCTTCATTTATGAGGGATTATCGCTGTAACAATTAAAAGTCTGTCAGGTGGAACTGTACAGCTTCAGCAGACCTCCTTTAAAACCCCTGTGTCCAACACTTGCAATAAACAAATACAGTCACGACTTATACTGGGCAGCTAAATCTTGAATTTGTTGTTTTTGGACTCAAATGTCCTAAATCTGTAGCAGCAGCATTTACAGTCTCAGTATGAAGATAGCTCTGTAGTGTCACTACTCTATGGTTACACATGTCATCATGTATCTAGTTTAAAGCAAATCTTACTTGTAGTTTATTTTCTATATAACAAAAAAGTATACCAAAAAACAACAAATTATAATAACAGTAATGTGTGCAGGCTGGCCACACGTTTTACAATTAAGATTCTTTTAACCATCTGGGGTTCCTTAAATGCCACGCTGGCAGAACCTCTTTAAATAACCTCTAGGCAACCTTCAAAGGACCTCAAATGATGCCTTAAAAATCTCTTAATTTTTAGAGCTATAGCTACTATGTTACATATAGTATAGTTACTATGCATCTTGCACTCCTACACTTTAACTGAAATATGCAATAACTTCTTCCACTGCACTGTTACTTAGATAGCTTCTGTCCATAATTTATTTGCACTACTCTATATTCATCGCACTGCTGCTCACCATAGCCTAACTTATTGTATACATCCACCTGTAAATTTCTGTTTATAGTAATAGCCATCTGTACATTATGTTCATAATACATATCCATCTGTAAATCTCTGTTTATAGTAATAGCCATCTGTATATTATGTTCATAGTATATATCCATCTGTAAATCTCTGTCTATAGTAATAGACATTTGTATATTATGTTCATAGTATATATCCATCTGTTAATTTCTGTCTATAGTTAGAGACATCTGTAAATCATGGTCATAGTACATTTCCATCTGTAAATTACTTCTGTAATATTTATTTATGTAATTTATGCAACCACTGTATATCCTGCACTTGCTGCTATTGCACTTCTGGTTAGACCTAAACTGCATTTCGTTGCCTTGTACTTGTACATGTGTAATGACAATAAAGTTGAATCTAATCTAATCTAATCTATGCTGGACATTTGAAGATATGAAACCAAAAGCTAGGTGTCACTTACTTTTTTATTCACGTAGAAGGGATCGAGATCCCCCAGTGGTGTTGCCACCATGCCAGGAGGGATGTCCCCATAGATGAAGGGCAGACTTTTGCCCGGCTCCAGGTCACCGTTGGGCTTGGGCTTGTTCTCATCATCATCATCACGGTAACTGCTGTCTGGCTTAGGCGGCGGCTTGGCTTTCTCCTCGGCAATGCGCTTCTCGATTTCAGCCAGACTCTCCCTGGTAAAGTATTTGAAGCTGTTAGGTCCTGGCGGTGCAAGAAGGGGTGCAGCCATGTTTTCATCCTGCAGCAACGTCGTCTTCTGTTATGTACCCTCCACGGCTATGTGTCAAAAAGAGAGAATGTCATACATACATAGTTCTACATGAAATATTATATGACATTTTTAACATATTATCAGTAATTCAGATATATATATATATATATTAAACTATTTCTTATACATAAAATAGACATAATGGGCTTTGCATTGTTACAAAAACACAAGATAAAAACTTGAATAAATATGTGCTACTAGAGCAAGAACAAGATATGTTTTCAAATTACATTTTACATTACAATCGAATGCAATGTTTACAAAAATATACATTACCATCAAACATATGATCATTGGTTATTATCAATAGCACTTACTACTAAGTTACTACGGCTTTTAAGAATTTCATGACAAGAAATTTCAAGCTTATAAGACTTTAAAAATCACCACATCAACTTTATTTCTTATCGCTTTTTAGGCATATAACTACTGAACAACACTAGCTTGTTACATCATCCTGTCACATAAACTAAGCAGCTCATAAATATGCTTATCTTTGCGGAGGAAAAACTGAGCCCTGCATCTAAAAATATATTACCTTACACATCAAAACAATCTGTTGCTAAATTGAGCGCATGTTACAGAGGGACTGGCACTAGATCCTGTATGAGTCATCCACTTCATGAAAGATAAATATCACCCTCCATTATAAAGAGATGAGGGTGATACTTGATGTTTGTCTTGGGATAGATTACATTAAAAATAGTACATAGCAACTTAGGGATCAGTGATGCACTACATGCATTTGCATAACTTCCTATGATTTGGTTCTTTTGGGTCACCATGATGGATGTTTCTATTTTAGATGAAAGGGTGATGGGAATTGGGAGGATGTAGTATGTATTAGAAGACACCACCACATGATACAATACTAAATATCCACTGAGATAGTTGGAGAGATGTCTCATGTCCCCAAGGAAGCAGAATGGGTTGGTTAAGGGAGGCCTGATGAACCACAATGTCTTAAAGCTTGTGTGCGCTGAATGTCCTGCTAATTCATAAATAAGGCATCACGTGACAGGCACTTACAGACACTTAAACAACCAAGCCATATGCTGATATTACAAAGCCACTTAGTTCACTTTCTCTATTTCGCTTTCGATGCGCCGTTTCAGTATAAAACCCGGTTATAGCCAAAAATAAAAATATCTTTGAAAAATAGCGACTAAATTGTTATGCAAAAATGTGATTTCGCGTACGTGCAATGACAAACAATACGTATTTCAGGCTACGCTTTCGTTCATCAATATACGGGAGCTGTCCATTCAGCACCACATCTCTATAAGGTAAAGCATAGGCCTGCGAAAAACGAATGAATATATCTGCTTCCCCGATGGGCTCAATAAACGGGTGTGAACCTAGTGTGTTACAAGTGAATGAAACATCTCGAAATAACATAGACACTGGGCTGCACGAGAGATTGCACAAACATCATATTGGCCACATTGTCGTGCGTCAGTTCGTCAAGTCTGGCAATAAAATAATGAATTCAGAACAGCACACCAGTAGACTGTATGCGCCACTGAAATGCTCTCCTACATGAAAATGCCGTATAAAGGCGACAAACATCTTGAAATGATGTGTTGACACATTCTTCCGATGAAATAACATACATAACAACAATTCTCAAAAACAAACGCCCACGTTTTCCGCCTTATGTCAAGAACATAGTAAGATGGAACGTTATATAGCTTTGAATGACTAAATGCGCAGTGCTCCTACCTTGATTTCATCAATGTTACGATTATGAAATCGACGGCTGAATAGTTCATTGGTTAAACAAGCGACATTTGTGGGTTTTCCATAAAGCTGCCAAATGGACTCCTGCCAGATTTTCCTCAGCGTGAGAAAAAATATTTGGTTGAAAACTTGCGTCCATAAACACCGAATAGTCGCCTTCGCGTAAGCGGGCCGAAGCCACAGAGAAAAAAAACGGAAAATACTGCAGTGGTGTATCTCGTCTCACGTCGTATTTACCCCTTTATGAACAGACCGAGACTCCGGTTAAACGGCATTTTTAGTGTAATGTATCCCACATTTGTGGAAAAGGTCTATCATTTGAGGCAAGAGCGAGATATCTCGACGACGATGTGCAAGGTTTCTTTTCGCGAGGTACATAAACAAGAACATGTAGCACACCACACCCGTGAAACCTGCGTCCACCCTACAATCAATAAGCAGCCGAGCATGTATTGCCATATTGAACGTCTTCATTACAACGTATCAGGTCAAATCTGCCCACATGTGCATTTTTGTTACACATTTCCTCAGCTGCACATTTGATAAACGCTGACAAGAAGACCCTTAGTTAGATGAGAGCATAAAAAGCTACAGGCTATGGGTCGCGTCATTGATCGTAGAAATGCAATCGAATTACGAAAAATTAAACAAATTATGTAGGCTATTTTGTTATGATTTGCGTTTCTTCATTATCGCCTCGAAGAAATGTTTTTTTCTATATATATACTCGTGTCACGACCTCTTATATTAGAGCTGGAATTGAAAGAGCCAGACAAGTCCGAGTAGGCTATATAATCACATATTATTTAGCTAATTGAAACAAAAACGGATAACACAGCATGACGTTTAAAAAAGAATCTTGAATAATATGCATATGAAACGCGTATGCATTCCATAAGCATATAGCAAACGACGAGGAAAAGCCCTCAGCGTGCAGCGTCGACACGATTTCTACAGAATAAACGCATCGCGAGTGCATTATTTAAACACAATACTTACTGTGAAGACGTTAGCGAGTATCCAAAGAAACCGCACCAGACTGCAAATGTCGAATAAAAGCGAAAGAAAATGCGGATGTCGCCATATTGTTGCTGGTACCTTCCTTCTCAGTGTGCACCGTTACCCTGCATAATTGATGACTCCCAGCGAAATGCAAGGGAGTGTCGGCCAATAGGTAGCAGCAGATTCATAAAATAGGCAAGTTAGATGTTCGTTTTTTTCTCGTTAAATCATATTTAGCTCCTTGTTTCACAATTACAGAGCAAGGAATTGTCGAGAATATACGTTGACACTGATATTAATGTCTAAACAAAAAACACGCAATTTTTGATTAAATTTACCAGATTTTATCGAAAATGTTGCTTTTTAAATACAAGCTGCTTAACTAGAGCACAAAAATAAATTGTTAGTGTATATACAGTATTAAAAGATGCGTTTCTGAAAAGAGGCGGTGTTAATGTGGTGACCCTTACTAACCTCTTTAGTGCCCTCAGCTGTCATGAAGACCACTAGATTTGGAGATATGTACAATACACTGATGCCGTTATTTGTGTGGATATACAAAAAAAATACTTGTGTTGATTTGGCATCTTCCTTGTGGAATTTTATTGCCATTTCACAATTTACATGCGATTGTGTCTTTAAAATGAGATTATTATCTTTTCAGGTAACCGAATAATCAATGACAAGGAGGATTTCTTGAAAATCTTCCTCTTATTTCTTACAACCTTATCAGGTGTTTAAAATGTTAAGAACATCTCTACGCTTATTCTTCATTATTACCTTGATACTCCCTGAGATTGCAGGTATTTTTTTGCTTAATTATAAATATTTACATACGGTGTAATGAACAGCAGCTGATTGTGTAACTTGCAGTTATATGTGTATGAGCGGCTGTGCTATATGATGAATAAGTCACGGTTGAAGGGCATCATGCCTAACAGTGCCCAGAATTAAGGACTAACCGTTTTATAAAAATAAATAAAAGAATAAGAAGTGTTCAATACAACTGACTTCAATGCTCTGGTAGGTTGTGGAAAACAACTGACACTGGATCCACCACAGCGGTTTCGTATTTTAGGAGGGCATTCTGCATTAGAGGGGGCATGGCCTTGGCAGGTTAGCATACAGCGTACGAAGAGGCATATATGTGGCGGGTCCATCATCAACCATCTGTGGATAATCACTGCATCCCACTGCTTCAAGAGTAGGTGAGCACTTCATCCCTCCTCTCCCTTAAAACACAAGGCATCCATGTTCAGATTACCATTCTCTGCAGTTCTCAGATCTTTAATCTACAACATTGTTAAATGTTTGGTATATTTTATTGAAGTATGAGCAATCGGTTAACTGATCTTGATGCAATTTACCTATCATTAAATATATGGGATTACAGGGTCAATTTGTTTAAATTGAGATTTTTACATAATATAAAAGCTGAATAAATAAGATTTCTAGTGCTTTCTAGCTCAGGAATCTGAGGGTGCAAAAGAATCAAAATATTGAGAAAATCGTCTTTAAAGTTGTCTAAATGATATATTACTCACAAAAATTAAGTTTTGATATATTTACGGTAGGAAATTTACAAAATATCTTCATGTAACATGATCTTTACTTAATATCCTGATTTTTGGCATAAAAGAAAGATGGCTAATTTTGACCCATACGATGTATTTTTACAAATGCTCTCATGCTACTTAAGACTGGTTTTGTAGTCCTTATCATTATCAGTTCTATTGATATGCTGTCCAAAATAGCTATATAATAAATAATACCTGAAAAGGTATTATTTACATTAGTGCTTCTCAACAAAGTCCTGAATTCTTCCTGCCACTACATTTTGGATGTCTCCCTTATCTAACACATGACAAATACATAAAAGATGTCCCTTGCATTACTTTTTCCAGAAACAGTTACAAACTGAAGGTAGTGGCTGGACTTCATTCACGCTCCAAAAGAGGAAAGGGTGTTCAGTCCCGCTCAGTTAAGCAAGTGATCTTGCACGAGAAGTTCGATGAATCGACCTATGACAACGACATGGCACTTTTGCAGCTGCATCATCCGTTGCGTTTCACAAATAACGTACAGCCTGTGTGCATCATTGAAAATGAAACGCAAGAGAAACAACTCAACTTCAGCTCGTGTTACATTACTGGCTGGGGCAGCTCAATATTCAAAGGTTTGTGTTTGAATGACCTAAACAACAAAACTTGGCATTATTATTAGAAAAAAGGAATAGGCCTACCCATTTTTGCTTTTTAGGAACCTTAGTTAACACTCTTCAGGAAGCTGAAGTTCAGCTCATTGACACTAGAACCTGCAATCAGAGAGATTGGTTTAATGGCCATGTTAATGACAACATGGTTTGTGCAGGATTTGACAAAGGAGGAGTTGACACGTGTCAGGTAATGTTTTCTCTCTATATCAAATTATATTCAAGAGATCTGTAATAAAGTCAGGGATTAACTGTTTCTGTTGGAATATTCAGGGTGATAGCGGTGGCCCTCTACAGTGCTACAGTGAAGACCTGGAAAGGTTTTATCTTTATGGTGTGACAAGTCATGGACAGGGATGTGCATTGCCAAAGAAACCTGGCATATATACTCGTGCCAGCCGCTACACAGTCTGGCTGAGAGAAGCTCACACAAGATACGTATCAGGAGCCTCAGTCATGGATCTGTCACTTATAAAATTAACCTTAACCCTGTTTTTCTCTTTCTGTATAAACGTCATAATGTGAGTAATAGCCCAAGACATCCATTTACCAGTAACTGCAATAAAGCCCTTTACAGCACATATATCATGTTTCATTTGAATTATTCTTAAAATATGCAAACAGAAGATGTTACAATTTAACACACAATTTTCGTCTCATCGCAATGATTTCAGATATCCACAATTATTGTGAATCCTTAGAAAACAAGAGTGATCTGCAGTATCTGCTGCATTTTACATCCACTGTCCTTGATCTGCACTTACAGTTACATTCAAATGACATTTCTCCATCATTTGAGTTGTATTATTAGGTTTGTATTTTTTTGTTGTTGTTGATTAGTTTTGTTTCCAGACTTGCTACATCTACACAGCAAAACCCTCATATGTAGTTTTAGTGCTCGAGACTCAAGTCTAGACTAAAGTCACTCTACAGTTAATAATATTAGTTAATTACGAAATGTTCACATTTCTAAAGTAAAGTAGGCTATATATTTTCTTCATTGAATAAATTAATTGTCATTAATAGTGGTCAAAGCCTTAAAACTGACGATCGCCATAATGGCAATTATTTAATAGACCATTAATCTTCAGCCAAATTTTTAGAGCTGTATTGTAATAAGTTACATTATTTCATATAACTATTTTTACACACAAATAAAACGTTATAAACTGTCATAAAAAAATCCGATCGGAGTTGACTTCCAAGTATCGCGAATACTCGCTGCTCCTTATGCTTTCGAATCGCTCTCGGGGTACTTTGATGTCATACTTCTGATTGCTCTGCGCAGTCCCGCACACCAAAGGATCTTCCTCACAAAATCTAAACGAAGTAAACATTTACACGCGGCGCTATGGACCCTGAATTTAAATTTATGCTTGTATGCGGTCTTGTGATCTGTGTAAATGTAATCTACTTTTCCTTACTGGAAGACAGAAAAATACGTCGTGAGTGTGAGTAATCAGTTATCGTTACCTGGCTTATCCACTTCGCAGTTCGTGTGTAACTTCGACAGTCAATTTGAGTGAGATCAAAAAAGTTGCTAATTATTATGGCAGGTGTTGTTCAGGAAAACCGTGGACATAAAGCGTTAAATCCATAGACATGCGTAAACGACGCATTAGCCGATTTGGACCGTTGCTGCGATACAGGACGTCATCAAGTCCGCCATATTGGCTCGAACAAGACATGCAAGTAAACGGGACGGTTTACTGAATTAAAAACACAATGATATTTACAAATTCCTAGTGCCGTTTTCGCCGTATTTTGGCTAAATGTGTGACTGGGTGATACATTAGATGTATCCTTGGGACAGAAAAGAAGGCCCCTTCCGAACTTTCTTCAGATTCACGACCCGCGAGGTTTTGGGAAGAAGAGGCGTGTTTGTGCAGCAGCTGTCTGCCGCCGCATTTCTTTGGGGGCGGGGTTTGGGGAAAGAAGTGGCGTGTCTAACCAAGTGATGTAAATTCTAGTTTTGAATTTTTCCTATATTTTGACCAATTTATGAAAACGTTTTGATAATGCTGACTCAAAAACATGTTTGTTTAAATAATAAAACGCTTATATTGCAGACACGTATGTATCAAGATGGGTTTAAAACTATAATGTATAGGCTAAAGATTTCACCTTTTTGTCCCTTTGGAATTATTTCGATTTTGACCTCCATTAGAGTGCACAAACTGACAGGTGCTTGCATGTCCTATAGCAATTACTTGTGGCCAAAGGTCAGAGGAACTGGACCATCTAGAAGATCTCCAGAATGTCGCAGGTGAGAACGACAGCGTGGGTGTTTGGCCCTGGCATGTGTCTATACTCTCCCAGCCCAATCTATCAGTTCCGTTTAGTCAGATCTGTGGTGGAGCTATTATACATGAATCCTGGATTATTACAGCAGCTGCATGCGTAACTGAGAAACAAAGGTAACCTGTTTGTTGTCATTTTGAAGCACCTGTCTACTCATATGCCTTTACATACATAACATTTGTTGAACTAAGTGTTGTATTTCACTCACAGCAACCTTATGATCAAAGCAGGCAGTCCCAGTCTGTATGTTGATGATGAATTCACACAGCAATCTGAAGTCACCACAATGATCAGACATAGCAAATTCAACCCTGTCTCTCTGCAGTACAACATTGTTCTTTTAAAACTGAAGACCCCTCTTGTGTTAAATGAGTTTGTGTATCCCGTCTGCATACCTGATAAAGATACAAATGAACATAAACATGAGTTATGTCACATCACAGGATACAACGTTCAACCTGGCAGTAAGTGTACATGTTTAGAGAGAAAAAAAGAATTGACTTGTTTACCATGAATTTGCCCTCTTTAATACTTTTTCAATATTGTCTCATAATCTGTGTTTTAAACATTTATATTTATCAGAGGATTTTGGCGTACTGCAAGAGTCAGTTGTGTATGGATTGGCACGGTCAGCATGCAATAAGCCAGACGTGTGGGACAATTTCGTGCCAGCTGACATGTTTTGTGCTGGCAGTTTCGCAAAAGTTGGAAGAGCATGTGAGGTATATACTACAAAGCTCTTTAACCATTAGTTGCCTTTATTGAACTACAGGAGTGGTCAAAAGTGATCTCCAGAGGATGTATTTGTACCATATTTGCTTTTAATGCCACCTCAGGTTAGATTAAACCATCAAAATGCATGGTACAAAGTGGACAAAGCAACAAACTTTAAGGTATTTATTGGAGAAAATAATGTGCCACAAGTCAGTAAGACACTGTCAATTTTCAGTTTGACATCACTCTTGGCCATGACTGTACAGTTAATAGATTTAATATTTGGCAGTCATGGCCCAGTGGTTAGAGAGTTGGACTCATGACCAGAAGGTTGCTGGCACCTAACCCCCACTTGCTTACTATACAAAATGTACAAATGTATAGTACAATGTAATGTAAGTCGCTTTGGATAAAAGCGTCTGCCAAATGCGTAAATATTTAATAGTTTTTGCCTTGAACTGCTTTTTTTGTTATGTTCTTACTTTTTTGAAACTTGCAGATCAAAGTGCCTATGATAACTGACACATAAGAAGTGCTGTTATTCTGTCTATCACCATGTTTAACTGTGTGCTTTTTTGTATTTTGTTTCCTGAGTCTAATATTATTTTATGATTATGATTTCTGTCATTACTATGCAGAAAAATCTTGGTGGACCGTTGTCGTGTTATTCCAGATACGAACAATGCTACTTTATTATTGGAATTCGAGTAAAGGCTGCTTCATGTGAAGACCCTTATCGACCTGATATTTATCTGGATGTCTCGCACCATCATTGGTGGATTCACAATCAGCTGTGGAAATGTTCAATCTGAAGTCCAGCTGTATCTTTCATTCCTGCTTTTTACAGACACCTAAATTATATATTTATCTCATTTAAAGCCAAATGATTTGTTCACATATGTATTAACTTCATTTCAGAGTTTCATATGTTCGTCTATGTTCAGGTTTGTATTCATTTAAGGCCTGCGATCTTCTGTAACCTACTGTAATCTGTTCTTAATGTTATTATTTTATACACTAACAGAGCCAAAACAAATGTGCTTGATAATACACCTCAAGCCTAAAATAGCGAAAAAATAAGAAAAACAATATATAGCGACATCTGGTGGAAAATCTGGTGAATTAAGCTTGTTTATTGTAATGTCTAGTAAGAAAGATTCCTAGTTTCATATGTAGTGTGAATACATATGAATAGATACAATTGTCTAATGAAACAGTGTGGTATATTATCCCTATTCTTTGTAAGATTATCAGTATATAAATAGCAAATATTTACTGACTTGTGTATTAATTAAATTTTTTTTTCATTGTGTTGGTTGAAAACAAGCAGTATATCATTAGAATAAGTGACAATAACATAACGATAGCAGTTATTAGAAGGTCAATACATTTTTTTTATGTGGTGTTATGATATGTAGTGTGGTATGATGGCCTGTGTTGACTGTCATAGTTTAGACCCCTCTTAAATTGCCTTCAATAACAAGTATTCCTAATTATATAATGAAAACTGTAGACTGGAAAAAATTACTATAAAAGTGTCAAAAGTATTTTATGCTTTTAATTAAATGTTCTTTGATGTTCTCAGAATAAATTGCTTCAAAAAGCATTCAGATGTGGTAAAATAAAACTAAATTAAAATGTATTTAGGCTCATTCAACAGTTTACTTATATTTGCACATTGCTCACTTGACATTACTGTAATAAAGAATTTAGAAAATGTAATAACAACAAGTAAATGTAATAAACACAGAAAGATCAGTATTTTGCCAATATGAATGGAATTAAAAATACAAAAGGAAAACAGGTAAGAGAATAAAAAACCTTGTGCATCTTAAAGTGGTGCACAGACATTCACATGTAAACGAATCTGGAAGGAAAGAAGATTTTTTTTATATCTAAGGCCATTCTGATGTCTTACAGTGATAATAAATGTTACCGTAACAGATATGATCCATCCCTCTATTTCTTAGATGTCTCCTTAATTCTTTCTAACTTCTACTCGGCCAAAAAAATGACCAGGTGTTGGGAAGCCCTGTTTAAAGCCCCCTTAACTTGCTTTCCATCACACTCACAACATTTAAGCCAATGTTAAGTGAATCAGCACGGGTGAATGAGAAAACGGATATTAAAGATGTAATATTTTTTGTGTCAAAGCAACAATGTGTAAAAATATTTTTTATTATTTCAGCATTATGACTCTGTGATGCTGAGAATTGCCATCAAGTATGAAAGATCAGTCAAGTTTTTTAGAGGACCAGTTATTGGGGTCCTATTTGTTTATACAGTAACACCAGTGAGACACTACAATATATAGATTACAAACAAAACCTTCCATCTGTTTATCTGTCCAAAGTCCTTTTTGACACCAGAACATATAAAATGGAAACGTCCACAAGATTTAAAAAGCTTGGAACTGTTTTCACCTTGAAACTTTTCTGTCACCCATAATCTACATGTTTAATGCATATAAATCTCAAATTATGTATCGTCTTAAAATTGCTGTGTGTGCTTTCAATGTGGGCGAATCCCCAATCCCTCCTCACTCAGGTTAAAAACCTTCCAAGAATAAAAGATGAAGCATGTAAACATCCTTTAAAATCATAAAAATGAACAGTTTCGAGTAAAAGGAAAACCGATATGTTTGCTTTGCTGGTGATACTGTTGATTTATAAAACAAAGTTTGCACTTCCAGAATGAAAAATGACGGACTCTCCGCCGAGCGGGCCGCCCATCAGGAGATAAAGTGCACAGAAAAGCTTCACGGGTTAGTCCCTTACCCTCCAGCGCGGTCTTCCAATGTTATAGTGTACAAGCTAAGCTCTGCTAAACTGTAAGTGGCACTAAGATCAACGTATCTGCATCTTATATGGTGAAAATGTGCTTCACCTCATTTAAAGGGCAGGAGTATGTTCTAAAAGAGCACCACCCTCCATATATCATATTCAATGTCCGGGGGGTTGGATGGCTTAAGTCAGGGTGGACACTGCCACCATTGGTCAAACAGGCTAGAACTCAGCCACAATCACATTAGAGAGAACATAAAAATATCTAGAAGGCTCAGCACAGAAACAGAGATTGGCTTGGCTGGCGTCCTCTTTTGCGTCCGATGGTGTGCCGACAGCACAGGGGGGTAAGGCCTCTGCGAGCGGTTCTGTAGGTGCCACGTTGAAGCGCATTTGGGACTCGCTCACATGTTGTATGCCACGTAGATAGGATCCAGTTGGTCGGCCAGGAAGGAGTCACGCAGGTGCATGCGCTGCTTCTCGCCTCGCGAGTTGATGGGGATGACGCCAGGGTCCACAATGACCACGACACCGACGATGAGGTGGTGCTCCTTCAGCACCACATTTGTGACAAGAGGAACAAGGTCGAGAGCTTCCTGCTCTGACCCGCTGAGTTCCACCACGACCACGAGAAGATTGGTCCATGTGAAGACAGCACTGTAAGAGATGAAAAAAAATTCTATTTAGAGACTGTCAGGCCGCGATTATTCTCATTACAAGTCGACACTGATACATTTCTAAGAAATACAAGCATCCTTTCTCTCACCTCTCAGCAATGCTGCGGTGTGCTCGAGACACTGATATCTCGATGTCAATGGGGTGATAACGCAAACCTCGCAACTCTAGTGTTTCATCCAGTGAACCCACCACAAACAGAGCGTCATGGCGGTCTGATGAAAGACAAACGTCAAGTAAGTGTTTTAATATCATTTAATAGCCATTTTTATTTCCAATATAAATGAACCACCACATAAAAATGATATAGTAGTGATCTGCTCTATATTACGAACCTCCACTTGCATCTAGTAGCTCTGTCCTCCTGACAAACCCCAGATATCCAGTTCTGGCCCAGAGCGTGCCAGTGTCTCCAAAGCTCAGCCGTGTGTTGAAGTGGTCCGCCTGCAGGCTCTCCTCGCCGTAGATGGTGTAATAACCGCTGGCATTGTGAGGACTATTCACCCAGATCTGAAAAACAAGAACGTGAATGCTTAGAAGATGGTCGAAAATGTTCTGGGGAATTGTGAGGACTTAAACGTGTTCGGTCACCTCGCCAAGATGCGAGTCTCCAAGTGGTCCCTTAGTCTCCGGGTTTACAATGATTACTCGCACTCCAGGAAGAATCTATGATGCAAAGAAAACAACACAGATTAGCTTAATGTATAATAAAAATCGACAGAAGAAAAAGACAGAAGACGACTTACAGTCCCAGACTCCATCAGTGGCAGACTCTGAGGAGCTCCTCTCTCCACCAGTCTCACTCTAGTAGAGAGAAATAAGAATAATGGAGGATCATTTCAGGTTTGTCATTGTAAAAAACTACTTTGACAGCACCATCTGTGTTATAAATTATCTTTTTTAATAAAGGGGCAACATTTTTATCCCTATGAGGATGTATTTGTTTTCATCAATATAAAAATACAGATACAAACTGCCTATTAATGTCAAATATTTTAAATGAATGAACTGAAATTAATTCTCAAACTAAACAAGTATGATTGCTAATATAAATACAATAATAGCATAAATAATATAATTGCTAAATAAAATCAGCATCAAACGAGGCATAGATAATGCACAAGATCTCAAAACATGAGATACCAAACTGAGCTATCTGGGGCATTCTTGTAACTTCCAGTAGCATTCTGCCTCAAGGCCTGGTTTATTTTAGGCCCTGACTAATACCCACCTGTCGTGTCGGAGGGACTTCATGTCTACGTAAACAGTGGATGGGTCTGGACCAGCGGTGCCCTGAGAAACGAAACAAAGTTATAAACAAACAAAGCTCTACGCATGTGTCACACCAATCCATGGCAGTTGACAATTTTTTCCCCCCCGACCTGTAAACAGATGGCCAGGTTGACTCTGGCGCCGAACGCGGTGCTCACTGCTCGTGGAGACAGGCCCAGGTCTTTGAAGAGTTTGGAGAATGACTGAGTGAGTGCCAAGCGAGGTCTCTCTTCTGCTATGACGACACAGCTCCTTACGCACGATAGGTTCACACCGCGTGCCTGAACACACATATCTCTCATCAACATTTATAGACGCATCCACTGTGTTTACTTTGCCAATTCTTTTCTGAGAGCTATATCAAAGGTTGGACTCGTGTGTGTGTGTGTGTATATATATATATAGTGGTAAAATGCATTTGTTGATTCGGACAGAATGTCATTCTGGTGTCATTTTTAGTTGCATTTTTGCGGAATTAACTTACCTTCAGAGCTTCGGTCTGTGTGCCAAGGCCCTTAGTACAGAGCTCCATGACTGAATAAGAACAGAAGGTGTCCCTGATCTTATACTGACTGAGCGTGCTCAGCCACAGGGTTAGAGACGTCTCCAACTCCATAGGAGGGATCAGGATTGTCTGGTGACCTGAATAAACACTAGACACACACAAACAAATTAAACATTGCCTTTATATTTACTATGCATGTTGTGTATGGCAATGTGCACAGTCTTCAGCATCAACTCATTTTTCTATACTCCTTATTAGATCCAATTATACCAAAGTATTGTTCGTGTATACTACCTAGACAGACACCACAGCACAAAGCCCAGGCCACAGTAGGGGTCCATACAGACAGCAATTTGTCTGGAAGAGTACAGCTCACATTGTAGTTTGATGGACCGACATAAAGCACTGACTGCTGAGTGAGATATCTGAAAAATACAGACACTATTAAGGATACACTTCTTGACTCAAACTCTCTAAACAATATTAATTCTCAGCTAAAAAGAAAAGAGTCTTGCCTTCACTCCGGTTAGCATGCCGGTGGTGGATACACTGAAATCCAGGTAGGCCAACATTTCCGAAGTGGGCGGCTTATAGAAGTGAGGGGGCCGTTTTCTGGGAAGATCATCTGCATGCACAAGATACAGTATATGTATAACATGCAGGCTGACTTCTAAGTATGCAATATGATAATATCACTTCTGTTAATATCTGTACCTGTATCGATAATATTCGGCCATGTTTTGACATTCACACTTGCTGCTGCCTCTTTAGATCGTAAGGTCTTCATCAGCATCTGAGTTGTGAGGATGCAAGCGGCTTTGCTCACCTGATTTAGACAACATTTGTATGTTAGATTAAAGTGGTATGCGTGATCAAAAATGTACAGAGTTCCCGAACTCACATCTATGATCATTCGGACAGTGGGCAGAGTGGCGGCGAGATTCTGTGGGTGAGGAGGCCGAACGGTGACCGGAATACAGCCGGCATACAGACAGGCATAGAAAGAGGCTATTAGATCAATGCCTGCAGGAAAGAAGGGCAGATGTCACTCAATGTTACTGAGAGATAAGCAACTAGCATTTATTAAAGTTGGTGGACGTCATTACCGGGTGGATAAAGCAGCACTACATTGTCTCCAGTGTTAACTCCCCCTCTTTCCAACAAAGCTGCAGTGATCTTCTCCGCTCGCTTGTGCAGCTGAGAGCACGTGGCTGTGCCCACTGCTACCCCCTATAGGCCAAGCAAGTAACGTCAGTGACAGTCGTAAAACATTAACATATCACTTTTTTAGAGATTGTATGCGTGTCACCTTTGCATTAAGCAACAAATAGAGGACGTGATCAGGATCCGTCTGTGCTCTCCACTGCAGGGCCTCAGACAGGAACTGATGCTATAGGACATAAACACACATCTTAGTATAAAGATCTCAGCCATACAAGCATCTAACCGTGGAAATACATACAGTAGCCCCAAATTTGGGTCACACTTAAAAATGTAAAACAAAAAAATGTCTTTGTAAACATTTAACCCTAAACCTTTTGCTTTAAAATAATGATTAGTTCCCTTTATAGATCATGTTTTCAATCCAACTGGTGTTAAGAGATTTTTTTTTACATGGTTTATGGTTTTATAATAATAGAAAATGAATAATACGATATGTAATGTTTGCCCAAAAATGTGTCTCGTTATGTGTGACACAAGTGTCTAAATACTTTTGGGGCCACTGTACATCAACCTTAACAAATTACAGTACAAGCCCAGCAGATACAACATTAAAAAGCAATACAATTTTTTTTAATAACAGCTCGCACTATGTGTTTACATACACAGCAGTTCTAATGCAAAAAGCCGCTCATGCAGATAGCGGGCAATAGTGACCACACCATGCAGCAGAGGAGAATGCATGTCCCTAGTGTTTCTGAAATCCAAACCCTTTAAACTAAAGTTCTCAGTTCAACAACTTCCTCAAAAAAGTTTACTAAGAACTTAAGCCATCATTATGGTAAATACAACACTAAATCTGGTCACAAACATACTTCTCTAAGATAAATCTATCACTTCATATTTATTTTGTCTTTAGGATGGTGTTGTTGACACTGAGGCTGCAAAGGGGATTCAAAGCTCAGCGCACATACAGATAGCAGGGCTGCTGCTAGCATTCGGTCTTACCATGTTAGTGGGCCACACACAGAGCTACAGCCCCCAGCACAAGACAGAGAGAGATAAAGAGACAGACCAAAGCACAAGCTTAGAGGAGAAACTCATTCATCCTCAATTCTTTTAAGCACTATCTGTGTTGAGACAGAATAAATGACCTCAGATCTGATGCTGGATACTCCAAAGGGTTTATAGGTGACATAATTACAGTCATTAGTCTATTATAAATATGTTGCTGTGTATTATACTACAATTCTAGAGTTTATTATCATACCTATTATAGTTATTACAGTAATTGCATATGTGCATGATCATAAAAAACAGGTCAAGATTGCCATTACGGATATGACAAATTGCATTCCAATGCTGACAACACATTTTAAGCCTTTAAGCCTTTCAGATTTACAATTTTGTGTTGATCTTTTATCTACAGTGAATTACACTGTATTTACTATATATATATTTAATTAGTTCATGACCCATATTTGTGGTGTGACTGTCACCAGAAACAACAACCTTGTTTAGACAAAGTTATGACTGAGACATTAGTTGTTGCAGGCTTTGCTTACTAAAAAGCAAAATTTAGTAAATCTGCCTTGAAAATAAACATACTGGTGTTTTTCATATCTCAAATCATCTGCTCACCTTCCTGGATTGTTCTTGGTCATCCAGGAGCCCGAGGTCCCTCCCAGCAGCCTGTGCAATCCTCTTTCCTGCCACTAGGTTGCCCACCATGATGGAGGCCGGACCCACTCCTACTGTAAACACAAGTGAGATGGGGTATGAGATAAGAAGTCTCTTTTCAGGTAACCAAAGATGCCATTAGCTGATCCCTTGTTCATATGACACGCAGACTTTTTTGTCTTTTATGTAAGGCTAATGTATTTTCAGACATTTTTGTCCCTTAAATGAAATGTTTTTCATGGTTTAAAAAACGTTTTGAACTGATGGCATATGTCTGAATATAAAATCAATATAACATTATATTCTTTCATTACAAAACCAAAATGTCATTTAAAATGAATGACTCAAAAATAGTAATAAAGAATGACTAAGTAACGCAAAACATTTTTGGGTTGGTAGATACAAATCAGTACCTGGTTGCTTTTGTCTTGGTTTTGGAAGGTTGGTCACGCATGTATGAGGACACATCAGAATATTACACGGGTGCAGCGATCCATCCAGGAAGTGCTGCTTGGTCTCAGACACGTGAATGCCACCCAGAGGAGTTTTGGGTAATGTGTTGGCAGGCACCAGCGCCAAGCAGTACAAGCCCACCTGATGGATACCGTCTATCGCCTGTGAGAGAGGGAAGACAACACATAATGAGTTCTGACAGCTGTGACCCTGAATCCAGGGTCAAGATGTACAATAGCAACATCTAATATCGCCTACGTGTTATTGGTATCTGCCTCATTACTTTAAGCCTGTCAGCTCAAATCCATTAGCTTCAATGTCCTACTTTGGAGTAAACAGAATGGCCCACTTTATAAGTCTGAGGTTAACAGAGGACTGTGATGGATAAAAACAGATCTGTGATTGTGGGAAGTAGGGTTGTCACGATACCATTAGCATATTTTACGATACTATACCGGCTATAGTATCACGATACCAAGTATTATCGCGGTGCTGTGCCATGTTCATAATTTATCTACAAAATAAACCTAATTTGCCTAATACACAAATCTAAATGAAACATTTTGTATTCACTATTGTAAACTGCATTATACTGTACACAACACTATTTTGTAGTATTAACTATAGTAATTGCATAAATTGCAGCAAATCCTGTAGTTTACTTTAATATTTACTATGGTAACTAAAAACTGTAGTAAATGCTAAAGTATACTAAAACATTTTTAAGGGGGAACGAATTAAATTGTGCAACAAATTTTATTTTTAAACAGCAATATTTAAAGGGAATTGTTAGGCTTGCTTTAAATGTGAAACTAAATGGCAAGTAAGTGAGTAAACAGATAAATCAAACATGTATCCAAATTACATAATTTGATAAAGGTAAAGTTAAAGCATATAAAAAATTCAAGTATTATTAAAATGGAGTCAGATAAAAAAAAAGAAGGTAATTTAATGAAAGATGAATTTCATTTAAATGATTGTTCCATTAAACAAAGGAAAGACAGGAACACCTGTGGAACCTTCGCCACGCCTTTGGATACCGTCATTTGGACAAGCGGGTGGTTCCTTACAGTGGCAAACATTTTTTACTGAGTCAATAATTCAAAAATGCAATTCATTCAAAACGGCTGATTTATTCAAGAATGAATCAAGTGTCTTGAATTACTCACTGATTCATTATCTTGTCCGAGTCTTTCAAAACACAGATTCATTTTGGAGAGAAACACCACAAAAAGGCAAATGTAAGAGTTCAAATGAACGTTAATGCATATATGCAACATTCCTTACGGTACTACGATACAACCGTTTAAAAAATAAAACAGCATCGCAATGCTACCATAGCACCGGTAAATCGTGCAACGGTGGACTGGGATTTACTGTGTATTACCTGTAAGACTCTGCTCATCCACTGGAAACTGTCTTCCTCGCTGGCATCAGGTCTCTGCTCGGCCACAATCACTATTCGCTCATCATAAAACACGGTGATGGAGAACACGGCAATCCTGAGTGGATGACACAGACTGTCAGGGACATGCGCACAGAATTTGCCACCTCACTTTTAAAACATTTTGTTCTTTAGCGTTAAATCAATTTGTCACAAGCTCCCCATCAAGATTCATCTATACCATTTAGATTGCAATTCATACCTCCCTCTGTAAACGGTTTTAACCGGCTCTACTGCCAATGCTGTGGCCACCAGGTCGTCCGCATTGTGTCTGCGTCCGCTGACTGAAAGCAGACCCTCTATCTTCCCCACCACAAACACCAGACTTCCCTGCGGAACATGATGCACATAATGTGTTTTTAAACATGAAGTGTTTCTTTTATTTATAAACAGTGAGGATGTCTACTTACCGGACCCACAAATCCCAACAGTCCGGTTCGTGTGAATGGAACATCTCCTATAGGGGTGCCACCTGAGTTTACAGGGATTACCTGCAGCCAATGAGCATTCAGAGAGGTCAATATTACTTTTTTAAGAATGAATCTGTACCATTCATTGCTTACAGGAAACAAATTTCTTTGTTCCCGTACCTCAAACGTGTTCTTGGTCACCCCAGGCAGGCCGTAGTACATAGTTCCTCCGGCTCGTGAGTTTAACACTATCTCTCCGATCTCATCTGTCTTACAGAGCATTGGCGGCCCCTCAGGCTTCACAATACACATCAGAGCTGTGGGACAGAGGGAGGATACAGTGTTAGTCTCTAATGAAAGGTCATCGGATGCCCAAACAGGAAAAAGCATTTTTAAGATCCAAATGTTAAACTTAAAATCTTTTTTGTTTTTATAGTGGTAGTTGAATGCACGCAAAATGCGCTCCCATGATCTGCAGTAAAATGTTGGCACAGCATCTCACCTCCAGGTATGACGTGACCCACATCTTGAACGGTAAGAGCAGAGTTCTTATCCTCAGTGTTGACCCGGATCACCCCGTGACTGAGTCCTGCCATGGACAAAATGGCTCTGGCTGGGAGTGGAGCTCCTTGAGCACCAGGCCTGAACACACACACACAGACAGACACACAGAGAGAAAGAAAGGTAAGAGCATGTCTACAATCATAATAGTTACTTCCTGTTTAAGAGTAAAGCTGGTACCTGCGGATAGCCACGGTCATTGCCTCAGGGGAGGAAGCACATGGGCAGATCATCTCTGGCTTGAGTCCATGAGACTGGAACACGTTGAGGAATGCATCACATGAAGAAACTGACCCTAAAACAGAAATGTGGATTTTAGAAAACATATAATGTACAAAATAATCAATAATCTTCTGTTTGATTTAGCACTGTTCAAGAATGTGTTTACTTACAGGGATTAGCTCCATCAGCTACGATTAGCATACGTATAGAGGACAGATTGGTGTCCTTCTGATCTCTGTGAGCCATCATAGCCCAGTGCAGGTCTCTACATTTCACTAGGGCCACACGAGCTGTAAACACACACACACACAATAAACTTTCAGACAGCAGATCGAATTTTGAAGACATCGTTTTTTCACTATCAGCCAGACGTTCCAAGCAAGTGTTTACCTTTATGAACATGAACCCTCTGCACCCAGGACAGTGGACATGCCTTCATGACGGAGTATGGCACACAGACTGTGTGGATTCTATTCATGACACTCTGTGAGAATGCAAAAATAAACACAGGAATTACAACCGCTGGTCATGTGGAAATAAGTCTACAGGTGTGAAATTACAACACAAAGCAAACGATTGAGAGAAATCAGACATACCGTGAGCACTCCATGCCACAGGCCAGAGTCTTTCTTGAAATCTAGGACATTAACCAGTGTTTCTCCTAAGAAAAACAACAACACAGAAATACAAACACATCAATTTAACAAATAAAAGTGGATCTATATAGCTCAAGTTTTCCTGTAGATAAAGGTCACATGTTCAATATATATATATTAAAGAAAAAATCTTTTATTTTCCAGAAAAACAAACCAAAAATATTTATGACTCTAAAACACTTTAAGGTCATTTTGGACGCTTTAAGTGTTGGGATACTGTTGGGATAAAAGGAACATTTGTCCAATAGTTGCAATAGTAATTGTGCACTCACCTTCACAGTAATTACAGGCCTGCGTCAGAGCCTGACAGTGTGTAAGCATAGAGATTTTAGACACAGCCACGCCCATCACCGTACCCTCCTTAGAGGCCTTGTACTGAGAACACACACAACACGAATTAGAGATAAAAGGAAGGTCCTGCATTCGATATATACAGACATCCTATTCTCTCTATATATGACCCTGGACAACAAAACCAGTCTTAAGTCTGAAAGGTAAATAAATTTGTATAAAGGCTTTGTAGTGATATATGGTTTGTTAGGATAGGACAATATCTGGCCGAGAGACAACCGTTTAAAACTCTGTATGGGTGCAATAAAATCGAAATATTGATAAAATCGCTTTTAAAGTTGTTAATTAGAGGCACTGTAGCAGGCCATCCACTCACAAAAATAAAGTCTTTATATATTAATGGATCTTTACTTAATCTCCTAATGATTTTTGGCATAAAATAAAAATGTTCCCGTGCTACTTAAGATTGGTTTTGTGATCCAAGACTGGTTTTGTAATCCAGGGTCACATATATATAATAAACAAACACTGTCTTGAATGTACTCACCTCAATGTAAGCAGTATCAGTGTTTGCCGTTGGTATGTGTGGCTGCCAGTCTTTAGATGGCTTGGTAAGATACTTGGTATCAGTCACCACCCACTTGAGTCTAGGCCATCCTGTAAAAACACACATACAAGCATCCATCAAACTGCCCAACTATGGTTGTAATAAAACAAAATGAGAGCCAAAAAATCAAACCTTTAAATTGCACTATTTCTCCATTAGGGGTCTTTGGCAGTCCTTTAAGGCACACTTCACTAGTGAGAGCAAGTGCCACACCACAACTACCCAACAGGAAGCCGATCTGCTGACTTCCTGCGTCCTAAAATTCAGATGAACATAAACTGTTGAATATAATACAAACTAACTTTGTTAACAAGCTAATTTTCACAATTATGCTCAGGCAACAAGGTCTCTATTACCTTCCGAGATAAAGGCACCTCAATAGGGACAGGAATGACCTCAGCGAGGAGACATCCGTAAAAGGCCACCCAGAACATTCCCGGGTCACTGTTGGGATACACTAATGCCACCTATACAGAAAAATCAGACATGATCTTAAAGTGACATCTGTCTATTATAGCAACGTACAGCTATAAAGAATGCACTGAAGTCTTACTCGGTCTCCAGGTTTTAGCACTGGTTCACTTTTGGTGCCCAGTTTGTTTAGCAGCGTGTATGCCAACTTCAGACTGCGGCTCCACAGTTTACCTACAGAGCACAGGATGACATGGGGATGAGCGAGAGAAGAGATGCAGTATTTGATGGTAAAACAGCATCTGACATGAGTGACGTCTGACCATAAGTGAGGGTGTAAAGTGGTTTGCCAGTGATGTCTAAAGTCGTGAGGGCGGGGCTCTTGGCCTGTGTGGCTCCCCATCGTGCCAGAGCTGCCTGCAGGGCCGGGGGCCAGTTACTGACCACGCCCAGCGGCTCCCCCTTTACTGGAATAATCTGCCGGCCCTCCGGCTTGGGTGTGTTAGGATCTGGCTGGGGAACTGAAGGTAAAAAATACATGTTTTTATATATATATTTATATATAATTGAAATACATGACACTTACATACATGAAGCCTTTTTTACTCCCATACCTTCCACTATCTCTTCAGAGTCATCCACGAAGAACTCACTGAGTGGAGGTCGCTTGGGTCTCTTCAACGTGTTAAGCAGCTGTTGGATTTTAGTGGAGACTCGACTGTGCACTGGAACACCTGTCAACAGAGACATTCACATTGACTTCTTCACAGTACAGGAATATAATTTCAGATGGACCAAGGACACCACGAGACACAGTCACTATAAATTTACATCTACAAGGTTGTGCTTGAGTATCTAATATAGTGACAAAAAAGGGCTTCTATATAAAGAACATGTTTGTCACAACACAAACAGGATAAGGTTGGGAGGACAAAACCACTAAGTGGCACTATTTGGGTGGCACTAATCCCTCTTGCACCCCTACCTTTAACTACAGATGTCACCAGACCATGAGCAAAGAGAAGGCAAAACATTAAAGTGTTAGCAAAACCACATCAACAACACTTTGAATTTTCAATCTCTTAGCAGCACACACAGGAACGTTTATATTGTCCAAGGAAATGATGAAACTGAACAGAACAGAAATGAACAGAATTTTCTTCTAAAAAATGTTGCAGTTTTGTTGTATATTACGGAGCTGGACAATTTCAAATTTATTAAATGCTGTTTTGCAATAGTGAAAAATGTAAAACCCAGGCAATGGGAGACATTGGTCGTGTGTTGCGCTTACCGCCGGCAGTGTCCATCATACTGGAGCGACTCTGGCCACGACTCATGCCCTTCACGGCGGCGTTGGGCGAGTTCCTCTCCTGGGGCACAGAGGACGTGACATCAGGAGGTACATTGCTGCTCTCTGCAGTGAGAAAACAACACAATTAATGCACATGCAGCTCATCGCATGCTCAACATTAACCATGACATACACATAATTTTAAATGCTGACTAAAAGCGGATATGAGGATTTGTTTCTTTGTTTCACCATAACTGAGTCATGTGAAGCCTAAAACAACTACAAAACCAAAAATCTATTATATATGATTCACTATGTAAATATGTGTGTGTGTGTGTGCGTGCATGCGTGAGTGCGCATGTATATAAATCATTGCATACCTATGCGGGTGTGTGCCAGCACGTCTGCCAGCACGCTGGTCTGCCCCTGGCTGTGGTTGTGAGTTTTGCTGTCTCCGTGGGAGAGGGTGGAAGAGGCAGAGGAGGATGTGGAGGAGCCCTGGATGGAGCGGTTGATCCAGCAGTCGGGACTCTGGAGGTTTTGAGCCAACATCGCGCTGATAGCGGCCTGACGCCTGCGGAGCGAGCCCTCATCCTCCGACGCAGACGACGTATCTGCATACACATGCACATATAATTAGAAAGCACAAAATGCAACAGGAGTAAAAAGGATACGAAAACACATTATAGAATTAATGTTAAACTATATATTTGAGATGCAGCAATACAACATTTTCTCTGCTAACCCAGTTGGACTGGAAATTCCAGGTCCCACCACAAATATGACAAATGAAAGAAAACCAAATGTTTACTGCACATTATAACCTGTATGTGATAAACATTTTGCAGTGACAACAACCTGACAAATAACCAAAACAACATATTTTTCAATAGACAAGTCTAGCAAAATATTTACAAGCTAATCCTCAACTAAAATAAATACATTTACTATATACATTTCTATTTACTTCTAAGATTTAGACAATTTTATTATTTCCAAACGTTTAAAATTCTCAGATATTTCTAGCTTGTCCATGACCATAAAAACTAAATGTAAACAACATGACCCTTTGCTCAAATGTTAGACCCTGGCAGTCCATGAGATCTGAACAGAAGGATCAGCAGAAGGCTTGTGGATAATGCGAAACCTACCAGGAGGAGTGCAGTTCTCTGCTTGAGACTGGACGAAGGCTGATCGGCGCTTTGTGGGCATGGGAAGGGCCATCTTCTCCTCTTTATGCCTGGCTAGAGCAGCCTGCACAGCTTCTGTGTGAATATCTAGCAGTCCAACAAGAGAAACGATAAGAGACAGAAAGATAAATGTCGGGAAAAACAATAACACAATGGTACATGAGACATCCAGTAATGTCACAGAACAGTGACTGCAGATGCCGAAGTGACTCACGAAGGGACAAAGAACAGTCTGTTTGTGGAGACAGCTGTGTGTTCACACTGAGGCTTTGAGTCACAGCGCATGGACGCACAGTCAGAAACACAAAATGTAAAGGTGGACGAACTGGATTTCTTTACCTGACCGGTAGCGGTCATCCCGTGTGCCGCCGCTGCGGTGAGCTCTGTGTTGTCGTGGGGCGGCGACAGGGATGGCGTTAGGGCTGGCGGCGGGGTCTGAAGAAAGACCCGGGGTCAACTTGATTTTCACGTCCACATCTGCGTAGATTACACAAAAATAATTTACATGCATAATCATATATATCTGCAGATTCTTTTTAAACATGAACACAAAATAAATCACAGTTGCAATAAAAAAATGAATTTCTTTTTAATATTTCTGTTATTTTTTAGCATCAGGACAGGTTCAACATAAAAGAAGTAACACAGACTGTTAAAAAGCAGAAGACGGCGGGTGAACTTTAACTTCAAAGCACTGAAATGACAACTTTGAAGACTGTCTGACACATGTGACCACAAGGTTCTCGATTGAAAACATACCTGTGCATCATTTCAGCTCATAAATGTAAAACAAGATATCACGTGTCTATTGTGCAAACAGTGTGAGCTTGCATGCAATATTGTATGTAATGATGGAAAGAGGAAGTCTAAGCTGACGTGATACTAAACTGTCACAACCTACCAATAATGAACTAATTTCTTTCACTTCCTCTTTCACTGAGGTGCCGGTCAGGGGCTGCAACTTACAGGAAACCTGTGTGTGTGTGTGTGTGTGTGTGTGTGTGTGTGTGTGTGTGGTCACAAACAGTCCGGAAAGAGCCGGAGACAAGCGGCTGGGTGCTAACTGATGGCGTAATCGATTCGATTACTCGAAGTTTCCAGATAAGCAGATGGTTTACTAATGGGTGTTTTTGCCACAAGACTAAGTGTGGTCTGTTAATAAAGGGAGAATTGATGTATGTGAGTTTCAACTGATGCCTTGTGTTTAACTGCTCAGTGCTACTAAACACCACTAGGGTGCAGCAAAGAGCCACACTTACGTGCATAAATTATAAAACAAAGATAAGTTGTAACATAATTGGTGTAATGTTGTGACATCTGTCATGTTCTTCAGCTGGATTTAGTTTCAGCATCTTTATTTAAAAACCTAATGAGAAGCAACCACATGTGCAACTACCTCACATTAGTGTGTAGATGGCATTCAATGACAGGTAAGAGAGAAACAGAAAGAGAAGTAAATAAACAGGAAGTCTCTTACTTTGGGTATGTGGTACGTATGGGGCCAGAAGTTTCACTCGTTTCTTTTCATAACCCTTCTGAGTAACATCCCCTGTAAAAATAAACCACAAAAGCATATCAGTACAACACAAACATATACAAATGCAGATCGGAAAGGTGATGGAAACAGTTTGAGCTTCACTATTTGTTTCCTTGCCCCAATTGCCTTTGGTTTACTTAAGTAATACAGGGTGATTTTGCCCAATGTGGACCTAAGGCATAACACAACTAATATGGAAATCATTAAAAAAAAAGTCAAAGTAAACCCTAGTGATATGACTGATGCCTATCACTAAGATCACAGACAAAAGTCAGATCTTCAGCAAAACAGAAACACCTAATCTCTCTTTACTATACAACCATCAAGCATGGCTTTCTATTGTCTTGTGTGTCATGTCAAACACGCATGCGTACAGTGAATATCTCTGCAAAGGCCAAAACCACTTTGGACAGCATACAGTGTGGCTACCAAACATCTTTAAATGAAACAAGGATGGCCATGTGAGTCACCATGGATCCACCCTGTTCTTCTCGTTTCTTTTGGAGCACTTTTTGGCCTTGACTAGCACAACTATTAACACTGTGGGTAAAGTCCACACTGACAGCCCCCTAAAGCGACTCCAAACACCGAACTTCCCTCACATTTATGTAAAGCAACACCCTCCCACCCATACTGATGTGCACCCCCCTTCTGCATGTGCAAAGGCCAAAGGAACAACAACACAGTTCAGGGAAGCAGAGAAGTGTGTACAAAGGCTGTCTGACACACACGCACGCACGCACGTTCTCTCCTCCAAGCTGTGGCAAACAAGTAGTTCCTAAACTCCAGTGACACGCGGCTGGATGAAGTTCACACCTCTGTGATCCCCTGTGAATTTGAGGCAACACGCAATACACAGACAAATTTAAAGTAAACCAAACCAGGAGTGACAGATCTGCTGACGTCCGCTGTTTTTCCAAAGATACAACTGCAGCCCTCCTGCTTTTCTAAACCAGATCAAGTCCGTTCAGGAGACGGCTGTCAGCTTAAGGTGATAAGATTACACACAATGGTGTTTATATTGAACTTTCAAACAAAAGTCAACACAGAACATCTCATGAAGTCGGGGAGTGAAAAGACAAAGGGAGTGAAATGCAGGCGGGTCACGGGGGGTAAAGTGAGCGAGCAGTGAGAGAGGGCGAGAAATAAAGAAAGCAGTGGAGAGAAGGAGGGAGGGAGATGCCTCTTTCTGTGGTTGTATGAGAAGGGCCGGGCCGTATTGAACTCGGGCTTCATGCCTGGTTACTTTCGCTACTTAAGAATGTGGCCTAGAAATACAGCACGGCCCTTTCCTGAGTCAATGTGCAGCAGCTCACACACACAATCCTTATTTAAAGGAGTATTTACCCAAAAATGAACATTGTTTTATAATTTACTCACTCTCATGTGATTTCAAACCTGTATGACCTTCTTCTGCAGAAACCAAAAGAAGATATTTTGAAGAACGCTGATCAGCAAACAAACTCTGAACTCCATTGACTTAAATGATATGGAGACAAAACCAGAGAGACATTTCTCAAAATATGTTCTTTTGTGTTCTGCAGAAGAAAGACTCATACAAAGGGTCTGAATGACATAAGAGAGAATAAATCACAGAATTTTTATTTTTGGGTGAACAATCCCTTTAAAACCTCTCCCAGTAGAATAAAACTTCATTCACATGAGTAAACAGAAATAATAAATAATATATATATATATATATATAAAAAATTAAAAGGCACAATTTGGATTTGATAGTCAACAACTTTGGTCTCATTTAAGACTAACTACAAAGCAACCAATCAATCTGACTGTTGAATTCATGAAAACAGTGCACTTTACGCACACAAAATGTATAAGGAATGAAGCTGCTTTTGCATACGGGCAGCGTGCTGGGCATATGGAGGAATGGCTTACTGGAGACTCATTGTGTGTGTGTGGGTGATGTGGGAGACTGATGTAATGCTGAGAGGGCAGCTGGGTCACACACACACAGAGCAGATTCTGTGCTCGCACAACAACAGGCCCGCACAAACTGGCAGTGCCACTCCAGCACTAAGGGCGCTTTGTGCCCACTCGCAAAACCTCCATTCTTGCTTTCTTTCATCTGTTTTCATCTAGCTTTTATATACACAGCACACGTAATCTCAGGGGCACGCAAGTAATTTTGAGCGCTGAGGAATCATGGGACAGATGTGCCTGTGTGTAAGTAATGGGTTTATGTAAACAAAAAATAAAAACCAAATCTTGCTGGCCCTGGGACAACATTTTTAGGGTGTGTCCATTAAATATGATATATCAGCAGATTTTGGGGGGCCTCATCATTACAGAGCCCAAGACAAACGAAACTACCCCCCCATCGAGGGATCTAAACTGCTGTGATGTCTCATACGAGTGTGTGTGCAAGGGTCAGTCCACAGGATGTGAACATTACCCCACCCAGTGTGGCCTGCCAAAAGTGGTCCCAGCGTATTCATGGGGAGGAATGTGCTGATTGGATGACGGCCGGGGCCAACTGGCCTGCAGAAAGGCAGTGGTGGCCAAATGGGAGAGCCGGACAGATATCTTCAGGATCCACAACACCGACTCCACACTTTACACAGACCTCTAAACGGACACAAAGGCACACCATCAGGGTTTGGGTCCTCAGTGTGTGTGCTTTACCAAAAATATCTGTTAAATGTCCGCAGTTATTTGTGTCAGTGTGCCAGCACGTGAATCCACCCTCTGTGCCTGTCACAATCTGCATATGTGTGGGGGATTGAGAGACTTTATCGTACACATGGTTCAAGCGGAGCCTGTAGCGAAGGAAATGATAAGCTTGTGGAGCTTCCTGCTCCATTGGGCCCCAGGGTGACTGGAAAAACCCATAAGCACAAGGGAGGAAGTCTAACAAGGACACACACACACACACACACACACACACACACACACACACAAAAGTGAGGCCAAAAACAAAGAACCAGGCTAAGAGGGTGCTGAATGCAGCACCACAGGAGTGCTGTGTTTTTTCATGGGTTGCTAGGCTTCAGACTTCTGCAGTCTCTAAAATGAGCCGACCGGTGGCGGGAAGGACAGGAATATAAATAACTTGCCTGATGGTTTTTCATAATCTTGCTTGTGCAGAATGTAACTCCCATTACTGTAGACTGCACTTCAATTAATCACTTGATGAGGTCACTTCCTCCTCTGCTTCCTGCTCTGACCTGTCTAGAAATTACAGTGTGTGTGTGTCTCTAATAGCTATTCACACCCTAATGAACTGGGTAAAGTTGAACAGAGTTTAAATTGATGCAAATGAGCAGCGAAGCAAGGTGGAGACTACATATGGCGCTCACGTGATCTCGTGACACAGCAATACAGTACAAATACCTACAAGACACCAACGGCACAGCAACATTTAGGCTTTCATTCATTCTGAACTAGGGATGCACCGATACCACTTTTTCCTTTGCCGATCCGATTCCGATACCTAAATTCTGAATATCGGCCGATACCGATCCTGATCCGATACTAGCGCTGTTTTTACTGAACAATGTAGAATTGCATACTTTTATCTTTTATTGCCAGGTGGGTAGGATTTAAGAATTTTTACGTTCAAGTACATTTTAAAATATCTGTACTTTATCAGAGAGTTTTCACTTTGGAAAACAATTACTTCAACTATATTTGATAAATAAATTTTGTTTTTTAACCTTTTAATCCTCGAGTACATTAAAATCTACCTCTTTCTTTTAAAAGTAAAAATGTAGGCCCTACTGGATTTTTAATGTACTTAAGTATTGTATTAAAGGTAATAAACATGCAAAAATGTATTTATGAAATGTACTGTATGATAAATGCTTTACAATGTAGTGAGATTACAAAGTAAAAACAGTCTCATAAAGTATAGATACTTAAAAAATGTACTTGAGTTAAAGTAAAAATACTACTATTTCTGTTTACTGCAAAAAACTATCACAGCATAAAGTCTCAAATGCAGAGTGGCATAAAAGCACAAGCGCTTATGCGCATCCTGGACACAAAATGATGCCCTTAATGCATGCGCTTCGACGTTACTTACAGTTATGCGCATCACGGACGCATAATGATGTGCTTAACGCATCCGCTTCTTTACACTTACGAGCATCCCGGACAGTTCTTGGCCAACATTGCTACATACTACTACTTTTGTGTTCAACAGGACAAAGAAATTTACATTTACGCATTTGGCAGACACTTTTATCCAAAGCGACTTACATTGCATTATACTATACATTTGTTTCTGGATATGTGTTTCAGCAAAATTTCTGTTTCTGGAAATTGTTTCAGCCATTTTTCCGACTAAGGTAGCAAATGGTGGCCAAGAACTGTTTGGTTACAAGCATTCTTCCAAATATCTTTCTCTGTGTTCATCGGAACCAAGAAATGTATACAGATTTGGAACAACTTGTCGGTGAGTAAATGAAGACAGAATTTAAATTTTTGGGTGAACTGTTCCTTTAAGAAGCTCTAATGATCGCTCCACACTGTGAATACCCTCTATAAAAGCTCTGTGTGTACAGGTCCACTGATTTAAGACCCTTTATAAACACCCTCACAATGCATTACTTAAAACAAGTGCAAGTGGAACTAGTGTCCTGGATGCAAGACCACACTGCTGCATATTTGACTACAGCCACAATTGGGACACATTTAGCTGCTGGTGCATGTCACGAGGCTAAGTCCAATGAATCAGCTGTCATTAAGGCAAGGTGATGAGGCAGTGCAGAAATGAAAAGGCTTCGCTAAGCATATGGAACGTGTGGAATTGCACGCTGATATGAGAACACCCACATACATGCATAGACTCTGCAAGATTTCAGACCATATTTCATCCATATGCTGTGAGGTTTGGCAGTAGGCCTGTGTTGCTTCATTATTTTTGAATTAGGAAAGCCATCAGGGTTGTTATTTGTCGCAGGCCCACGTGAGAGCGCTTCGAAAGCAAATAAAAACCAGCGCATGTGTTTGTTTTCCCAGACACTAACCATACTGAGTGCTTTCTTAGTAATTTACTGTACTGCTAATCATGCAATACAAACAAGCTCATGGTCAAACATAACTTGGGCCAAAGTACTGCTTATTTTCCCCCATGCAGCCAGATCACAGCATGTGTGGCGAGCATTCAACTGTGAGGAGGAGTGCTTGGCAGGTGCAAGTCAGAATGTCTGGTGTTGACATCACTTCCTCTTAGTGCTAAACCATCTTCACAACTGCACGCCAACCGCTGGCCACCTAAAAGCCTAGTAAATGCTTGCTGCTTCTCATTTAAAACCACTCTGCAGAAGAGTGTTGATATCATGAAGTCTATAGCACTTAAAAGGTAAAATGAGTGTGGCTGTGCTGGGAATCAATCAATCCTAATTCTGTTGCCGAGTCTGTGTTGCAGGTCAAATACACGACAGAGTAGAAGTGTATGATCTAAACGGTAGTAAAAACGTAGGAACTACTGGATCACAGGAAAAGAATTCCAAGAATTCAGCGCATGTAAAGTAGTGTTGAAACATTCAAGTCTATAATCTGTGATTAAATAAAGGGGCATAACAAAAACAGAGCTTTCCTGAGCTTCAACCAAACAACATTGGCCCCCATTGACTTCCAATATATGAACACAAAACCACTTAGACATTTCTCAAACTATCTTCTTCTGTGTTCCACAATTGTGTTCTGAATCACATGAGCATGAATTTTTATTTTTGGGTGAACTATGCCTTTAAGACACACACAGCTACAGTCCTTGGTAAATACATATGTGTGTGTTAAAAATGTTTTTTCCAGGAGACAAACACGTTGCAATGAAAAGTGGAAACTTGTAGTAACAGAAAGACTGAATTAAGTGACAGGCTGTGATGGTTTGAGCATGTTTGTGGCATATCCTGCAGGCCTGTTGGTTTGGCTGAGCTACTCGACTGTCTGCTATTTGTAACGTAAGAACTGAAGGTGACTCACGTCCAAAAACAGCACAACTGCTCTTTCAATGGACAGTGGTTGTTCTGAATTTGGCTTTTTCCATGCCATTCGCATGACAAACAAAAATGTTTTGCACTGTTTTATATGGACGTTAATTTATGTTAAAACTACAAGGGATGCACCGAATGTTCGGCAACCAAATTTTTTCGGCCGAAAATAACAAAAAAAAAACATGTTTGTCTGATGCGATCAAACAGCAATCAGTGCGGAGAGACAGACGTGCTTTATTTTCTGCGCTTTATTAATGCAGAAAACATGTCGGCAGTGTACTCAGTTTCTCAATCAATTACGGTTAAATTTCGCTACATCTGAAAGCCAGAGGGCGCTCTTGCGCAGAGGCTCCAAAGATGGGTCGCAGAAGAAATACGTTTTACACACGTAGTTTCAGCAAATGCCATATGGCATATTTTATCGCTGTTCTTCAAACCTTTTCAGGTATTTTCATTATAATAAAGTATATTTATCAAGACGATGTTTGACGACTGTTCCTTTTCAAATGTACGTTATAAACAACTCAATCTCGTAGTGATTTCAGATTGAGCAGTACTTCTTACTAAGAGCCGTCGTTTGCGTAAGAGCTGTGCATAAAACACAGAATCGAAGCCTTTGCAATTCAGAATCGATTTAGACATGTAGAATTTGTGTGAAAAGCGAGAACAGTCAGCTTTTGTGGGCAGAGTTTAGAGCGACATGAACTTAAATGGTTGTCAATCTGCCTCAGCATGCATTGCTTGCATGGACGTTTTTTGTTTAAACAATTTCGTATTTTTGGCTTATGTTAAATGACACTTTTTAATGAACTACTTTGTTGAAGGCGAACAAAGTACATTACATTCTTATAGCAGTCAGTTAGTCCATTGAATAAGAGAGTGGGCTGAAAATTTTTATTTTGGTGCATCCCTAAAAACTACTGTCTCCTTTCCCCTCCTTTTTGTTATAATAGCGGTAGAAGAATTTCTTAAGCCTGTAGTAAAAGTTGTCACAAATATTTTCACTTTATTACTTTCACAATATCAGCCCTTCCTACACGTGCTGTCAGACAGCCAGGATAAAGTCAAACAGGCAGCAAGATAGGTATCCCTGTAATCTGTAGTTAATCCTGCCAACAGAGAGTGAAGTGCCGAGGTTACATTACAATTAATCACCATCATTCTGTTTATTTTTATCCATCATGTTTTTATATATTGTATATTATATTTTAATACAATTATATATATTGCACTATTACTTTAGATCAGTGGTTCTCAAACTTTTTTGTTGCAAGGCCCCCTTTGTGTAGGGTGCATCGCTTTATAAATAAAGACTTTCAATAAATCAAAAACTTATTCAGTTACACAATGCTGGAACATCAATTCTTATGGTTGGTGGGCTTATTCTTCTGATATTAAATTTATGATGATAAATTTCTATATTTCATAAAATATATATATATATATAGAGCCCCCTGGCTCCATCTTGGGGGCCACCAGTTTGAGAACCACTGCTTTAGATTACTATACCTTTAGGAAAGAAGAGAGAAAGAAATAAGAAAAGGGATTTTTTTAATTAAACAGTGTGCACATTCAGCATGGTCCGGTCAAGTGTTCACTATTCAGCCGGATGGTTTTACACGATGCTCAGTCAAATGGGTGAGATTTGTCGCAGCCAAAGGACCAAACAAATCAATAATCACGCTGACCTTTGAGATCTGGTGGCTTGTAAAGCACACTGTTTAAAGATCTGTGTCACCAGGTTGATACTCTCCATCACTGCGGCACTCACAGATGGGGCTCCTTCTTGCAATATTTACAGACAGTGGCTGTTCAACGGCTATCGACAGCTCAATAAAACCTCACCCGTCACAGCAACAACCCAACAAGCTAGCGCTACCTCCTAGAAAATGTTAGCTATTCAAACAATGTGTGAATTCAGCCACTAATCCTCTAAATCAACAAAGTTGGAGGAGCCTTTTAGCAGCTTGCAGAAAACAATAAAATGCAAGGTGTGAATGATTCTTGTTTCACTATTAGATAAAACTGCATCCGAGTATCACAACGAGGATGCAAACACATGAACTCAACTGCATTGAAGCTACTGTCAAACACCCTTTGCTGCGACCCGTCAAAATAAAAGTCTGGACCAAACACGCACGTTGTACCACACCAACCCACTTGCTACTTTTATTTGACCATTGAGTATATTATTTACTTTAGTAAATTGTGAATGTGCTAGTAAAATTATAAAAAAAACACTTATTTAAATTTTTTTTTTTAAAAATGCACTAGTAAGATCTACTTATTTACTGGTTTATTTACTTATTAACATAGTTGCACATTATACCCTATTTTTTTACATATTTTTCCCTGTATGGTACAAAGTATGTACTGTAGGTTTTATTAATACAGTTTATAAGTGAATAAGTGGGCAAATATATTACTATTGTATAGTAAAAAACAGAAAACACAGAATCCAGGAAAAAACTGAATTTGTGAAAAAAAAAACGTGGCAAAAATAATTGTGATTATGGCTATGTCATATTATTATGTCATAATCGAGCAGCCCTACCAGAAGGAGAGACTAACCACCTAACTAACAGGTGTAACTAAGTATGTAACTAACAATATGATGTATCCATGCAACATGTAAAACATATTGAAAGTATAAAACGTATGAAGTATACATTTTTGTGAATGCATTGCAGAACACTCACTCATAATGCATCCGTGTTCCAGCCTATTACAGAGACGTCCCTGTGGGTCTCCAGCCTCATTTAACCGGCTAAATCAGGACATTGCACCTCAGTAAGCTCTCAAAGCAGCTACTGAACAGGCCATGTAAGGGTGTGGCATCGGAAGACTTCAACAACGTGAGCGAGTACGTGTGCGCGTACTTGTTTGTACATGTGCACGTATGGTCTTTTTAATGCAGATTAACAAGGACCCCGGGGGACAGCTCCGTACTAAGACCGTGAGAGAAACAGACAAGCCCGAACTGGAGCTAAACTGCAGAGGGTCAGCGCGATTCCCTTTCTTAAATTCCCCCGGTCTCGCAGATAAACACAGGCCTATTCCCCAAACCGCAGATTCAATAGAGACCAAAAAAGATCTCGCTTTTGAAACTTCAGCCAAACTTCCATAATTTTACGTCAGTTCTCTGTGACTCTCTCACAGCAGTCATAATGCATTACATTCACAACAAAACGGAAACAGGCAATTAAACAATGCCGCATACATATCCTCACCGTGTGTCATGGATGATTCATATACCAGATGTACTGGGACTGTCTGCGGTTCATCCAGGTTCGACTGGGGTCATCTACAGGGTCAAGGTCAGATGCTAAGAGTCATAGTAAGGACTCAGTGATCTTCGTGACCCTGTAAATCCTCTTTTATCATCATGGGAAACTTATAACCACTTCTAGAAAGTTTCTCTGCAGCTAAAGTCAAATACATGAACGCATACATTCACAGAGGCGATTCTCAGCACTGCAGGTTAGCCAACACACGCACGCACACACAGAAGGTGGAAAAACTGACAGATGCTAAATTTCAGGTTTTTTGATGGATTATGAGATTATGTTATGTTATCACATGTTAAATACTAACTTGAATATGGCCATGAAGTGGCAACCCATCAACTGTAACATGTGTTTAAAGTCTGAATCATGTCTAATTTCATGTTCAAAACTTACAATTTAGTGTCACATTATGTCACCCATTCCTTAGACAATATCTATTTATCCACAAGCACTGTAATGCATAGACTCTGAATATATTAAAGTCTCTGATTCTTTTAATTGAGCTCAAAATTGCAAAAATAGCAAACATTTAGCTGCTCACTGAAAAAAATGTTGTGCCAGGCAACTATGTGTCTGTACATGTAGGAAATCTAGAAAAAGTAGTTGTTTCATTTGGCAACTGCATGTCTGGAGGGCTTCGTTTCTGATACAGCGTCTGGAACGAGAGACACTAGAATCAACACTGTGCACCTGAGTCAGAGTGGTCAGATATCATTACAATTACACAGAGAAAAACCTGTCCGGTGGGACGGCACTACAGTTGGGCAACACATTCGACACAGATCGGTTAAATTCAAGCAATGCTGTGGGTAATACACCTGTCACTCACACTCAAAAACAAACAGACCACTGGCACATGTAACTCTTCTCTGGATAGACAGATGCTGATTGGTCAAGATTTCGATCATTTAATTGTGTCATAATAACTGAGAGTTACAAAGTAAAAGACAAATAAACTTTGCCAAATATTTGCATACCAACAAAGAATGTGTTTCTGGGCTGGATTACTGAAGAACTGTGGCTGACTAATGACAGCAACTCTCTGAAACAGATTACTAGGGATTAGAGTACATATCTGTTCAATGTTTAACTCTGCAAAGTTGGCAAACAGTCAAGAAAAGAAATTATTTTACACAAAGTTAAACTCTCCATAACACAACTCAACCTCTAAAACCACAATAACAGAGAGAAAATCTGAATCACATAAACATGCTCTTACGTCATCATGTATATTTACTGCCAAGTATAAATTAAGAACATTCATCAAAGTGCAAACAGACTCCCATATCTCACTGTAGTGGGAAGAGATTGGACTTTAGGCTTCAAACCAACGGCGTCCCAACAGAGCAAAGCATTGCTATTCTCAAACTCCTAATGTTTGCCTGGAAAACTGTGACATCATTGAGGCCGGCCCTGTAAGAAAATAGCTGATTAAACATGACCAGGAGGGGAAAGCCCTGCTTTCAGGATATGTTTACTCAGTCATCCAGACTGTAAATGCACACTGATACATGCAAAGGTTGGCTGATCATTATATCAAAAGACCGGTACGGGACTGGTTCAGCTGTCAAGCTGTGACGCATCTCAGTCTCCATCCGGCACATTGGAAACATGGAATAAGTCCCTAAGCAACAGGGTGTGCCCACTAGGAGAGAAGGGGGAGGAAGAGTTTTGTTGCGAAAGAGATTCTCATTCATTTCTTGCCTTTTAACCCGTGTTCACTCTTAGGAAAAATCGACATGAGTGGGTGAGTCATTTCACACGTAAACCTGACTGTCAGATCGCTAAATGAGCCATGGGACAGGCTGTGATGAGCTAACAGGAAATGACAAAGCAAAGGTAAACAAGTGATTGGCCCACCTTTTTTATGAATGGATTCAAATTTAATGCTGAGTTTATATAAAATAAAGGTCATTGCACATCGAGTCCGAAATTTTTGCACGTTAAAAAATAAATACGACCTCACGTTGTGTCAATCACATTTACACACTGCTTCCAATATTTTCATACATCATAAAGAAATTCAGTCCGGGTTCGATTTTCTGCATTTTTCGCATCCATAGCAAGAATTTTGAGAGGTGTTTTGACAATTCAGAGCCACTGTACAGGCGTGTGCCAAAATTCAAGATGAAGACTGAGTCCACTTTGTCTCGCAGCACAACGTACTGTATGAGAAACAAAGTGCAAATTACAAAGACAGAATCTAAAGAGAGAGTGTGGCAGATGAGCAGAAGATTGCAGAACAGCTTGATAAGAGGATATGTACTGATTTTCTAGCCACTGTGCCAAACGCAAGAAAACCATACCTTGACATTTGGGTAAAAATCCGGGAGACCCACGGGGTCGCAACTGCGTTCATGGAAGAAACGGAAATACTGGGAAATACTGGAGTTTCATGAAAGACAAAAAAGAAAACAAAACGGGAGTGTTGACAGGTATGGAAAAAAATGCAGGCAGAGAGTGAGGACAGCCTACCTAGCAAGGTACTGTCAATGGAGAGCAAGGGATGAAGGGAGAGATAAGGAGAGACAGCAGCGTCAAGGCTGTATTGTTTTGCGATTTTTTTCGCAACAGATTTATTAATACGAATTTTGACAATCTCTGATATTTAAAAGCTATATGACACTGTCAAAATATCTCAACCACTGACAGAATGCAGGGCTCAACCACACCCCGAAATATCTTCAGCTTTTGTTATCCTGCCTTCTTGGTAAATTAAAAAACGTGTGACTTCCAGATGCATACACACCTTTATTTCACATTATTGCATAGGTGCGAAATAGGGGATCCCCGCACTTTGAGCAAAACATTATCCGATTGCTTATGTGGCTTTGGTAATGTCAGCTGAAAAAAAATGTTTAATAGGTGTAGCAGCATTCACTGATGCATCAAGGACAATAAGACATACACCATGTATTAAGAATAGTTAATGGGTTCATTTTTTCTCTTGAGAGGTGACAACATCTTTCAGGTCCCTTTGTGGCTCATGATGAGGTCACACTTGGATTTAAAATTAGACCATGTGTAGCTGCACTTAAAATGCTTCACAGCAGCAACACCCTCCATCAACAATCGAGTCCTCATAATCTTATTTAGCAGTCCCAAATGACACACAGAGTGAGGAAATGAGGAAGATCTGGAGTAAAGGATTAGAGCTGAACTTTTGGTAAAACAAGTATTCTTATATGCAGACTGTTCCTCAAATCTGTTCATTATAGCTTGTGGGCGAAATTAATCTTAAAACAGTTTGAACCTAGAGAAGACAAGACAAAAGGGAACTGAAGTGTATGACTCACTCTTCACTGGATCATTTCAGAACAAAAAAATAGTCACAGACCTATGCATTTTTATTTTAATCGGTTAACTGGTCATGTGGAAAATGATGCTTGATAACTAGGTTTCACAACCTACAAACAGCCAGTCAATAAATAATACACTTTACATTACATTTTACTAGAACAAATTTTCATGTTTTAAACCTGTTTTAAGTAAATGTTCTGTAAAATAAATATTACATTGTACTATAAAATAGGCAAACAACATCTGCATTGAAAAAACATCCAGAACACCCTAAAACATGTCAAAAAACACACAGGGTACCTTAGCAAAATATCTGGGAAACCACACACAACATCCTAGCATCCTAAAAAACAAATCCACAGATCTAGGACCTCCTCTACACCTCTATCATGACAGTGAAAGAGATCAGCCATCTACAGTAAAACAAACAGTTGAGCCTGACTGAAACCTGATGTCAGTGACTGTAATGTGGGACTTCTGAAGGGAGCTGTCAGCACTTGCCACCCCACACTCACTAAAACACACTAGCTTTAGGCCTTTAGGACAACAGTGGGGTTGAGCAATGGTATCGAAACACCCACTGCAGCTCACGTCAGGCAACAAGAGCTAAAATCTCACCTAGAAACAAACTGTCATCGTTTACTCACCTTTCCAATGAAAGCTGAGTTGTATATTCTGATTCTTCGGAAGGGATACAACCAATTTTTGTTCAAAAGAAAGAATGTTAAGTATGGATTGGACAAGAGAGTTGGTGAATCATCATTTTCATGTGTTTTTGTTACATTTTTGTAATCGTAAGGTGCTTCTTTTCAGAGAAGGTCGCAAAACACAATCCCACCAGACGTGTGCAAATCGAGCTAACACAACAGGACAAATACAGGGGAAACTGGTTCTCACCATCTGAGTGTGTGAGAAACGGTCTTCCCTGGAGGGAAACGCAGACTGGAGGGATACAAAAACAGGAGTGTCCTGGGTGCTTTGAATAAAAGCTGTAAACAAGGATGAGGTTTGGAAACAGCAGCAAACTGAGGGCAGAATCAAACTTCTATGGTAATTCGGATGAAAACCCAAAGAATGCTGTGGGATGGTAAAATGAGCTGAAAGTACTGCACTCTTTGTGACAGCTAAATGGTTTATAATTCATTCTCGGAAAATAACATGCAAAGGGCCAAGATAGAATTTACTGTAAGGCTGCAACAACTAATCGCTAAAATCGATAATAATCAATAATCATTTTGTACAGGTCTGTGACATCACTTGCAAGTGGCTAAGTTATAAAAAAAAAAGTTATAAGTTATAAATCAAATCGTCTTCAGTTTTAAAGTCAGACGTGTCTCTCCATGCATGCGTCTCTTCGAGCTGTGCAGTTTTAAAGTCAATTGCATCAACTACTATTTTATTGTCGTTGTTTTCATTAAATTATTATGAACCACAAACACATTCATTTTAAAGTAAGGGGAAAAAAACAAAGGTCTTTTGTTTATTTGTGTTACTACTACGCAAGTATATCACATCATTTTTATATTAATTTTAATAAGAGGGAATGAGAAAGGGAATAATGTATAGCTGTAACATTGACAATCAGAAGTTTATTATTCAGATTCTTTATTTATTTTGGGGGCATTTAAAGGAGCTTTACTGTCGTTTACCTAAACTTTTTTGTTTTAAATAAAAAAATTAAAGATAATATTAGTAAAACCCAATTTGTGGCATTTGCACTTTGCAAAGTACATAATAAATACCCTGATTAGGTTTTTTTGGTTGCTATAAGCAAAAGATCCAATGATTAACCTTTTATCCAATTAATCGAAAATTAATTGATTACAAAAAATATCGCCCGACTAATCTATGATCAAAATAACCGTTAGTTGCAGCCCTAATTTACTGTGATATGAGTCCGGATGTGACATCACAACCATGACATTTCTGAATGACCCATTTTTGCTATTTAATTTCTGCATGAGGAAGCTTTGAGTTTGAGAATTACATGTCTACAAACTATATTAAACTGTTTATTTTCTTTAACTGTTGACATTACACAAAATGATACACAAGGACGAGAACAAAACCGAGAACTGTCACGAACTGGATTCAAACACACGTTGCAAATTTGTCAGTCGCCAACTGTTAGGTCCTGGCTTTGACTAATCTTATCTCAAATTAACAAGGAAAATCTTGTTTTCCATGATATGATAATGCATCATTAGGACACCCTATCCTGTTCATAGATGGCACATTGTGTTAGAAGTTATTTATGTTCCCTTGGCAGCGACCGGCTCCTTACACCACAACACTAACTTTCACTCATGTGGAAGTGAGACAGTTCGTTCCCCTAGTGTACACAGGCCAATAACAGCAGGTACAAGCAAAGCCTCATGGTATTTCATAAAGGCATGTTAATAATTCAAGCTCACCACCCTGCAAGACCACAGCTATGCAACATTAACTATTCAAAACAGGGCAGCTTGGACCGGACCCTTATATAACCCACGCTGAGGGAGCGGGCCCAGTGGGCCCAGTACCAGAAGAAGAGGCCCTGGGCTTTTGTTTGAGGGAAAGAGAATCTGTGTCGGGACATCTGATCATGTCCCATCTGTCTAAGCTCAATGCTCGGTATAAATACGATGCGCCTTCTTTTACAGTACTTTGTGTTCGATTCCCATGAGGTCTTTTCTGAAGGTTAAGTTTGACAAGCTGGCAAACCGAGGTTGTGCTCTGACACATGCAGTGGACTGAAAAGCATCTTGAACACATTGACTACGTTTACATGCACCCTCATAAAGCTATTATAATGAGATTTTGGCAATATTGTGATTACACTTTTTATCTCATGTAAACGCAATGCTAATACTAAATAATGCGATTAAGCTCATAATCGTAGTAAGCATAATCGTAGTAACATGTGGCGTAAACCGATTTTAATCGCAGTAAGCAGACATGTAAACACCTTAATCGCATTTATTACACTCTTAACAAAGTGCACATGTGTTGGTGTCACACATCTTCATCCAGAGGCATTTTCAACATATGTCTATATTTATCACAGCACCGAAAAACTTTAAAACACATCCAGAGGAAGGCGTTTAGAATTTGGCATGAACATATTGAAACTATAGCTAGTAACCCACCTAGTGCACCCGAGAGCACCGTTTGTACTGTGTATTATAGCAAATAATAATAATAATAATAATAAATGTATTATTAATAAATAATTGCTCATGTCATATAAACATGTTACTAGAGTCCTGCGCGGGTCTGTGTTTTAATCCCGCTGAATTTCTGACCATTACCGCCTGACCTGTTCCGCTCCCACCCGACCCACATTGTTTGTGTCCTCACCTGCCCGCCCCGCAGATATTCTGTCACGTGTGGACCTCCAACATGGCATGCAGGAGAAAAATAGTAGGCTACATCGTGTGCACAACATAATGACTCCATAAGGCTACTGTTACTCCTAATGTACTCCCCATTTACATTGCATGCGTGTGCGGCGCGTTACAGCTCCGTCGCGGCCACTGGAGCTGATCGTGGCCACTCTTTTTTTATCCAGCCACGCAATGGCACGTCTCTGAAGTGTCACAGACCCGGCTCTGCTATTGGGCTCTCTCCGCGTTGCTTCGCTGGGACCCACGGATCCCACGCTACATTTTTTGACCGCCCACAGCAAAGGTGAAACCGCCCGCACCTTACAAATTAACTGCAAGTACTTCATCACACTAAGTCTAAAAATAAGAAATCTTAACCTAATTTGTTTGCTGGCCTGTGATAAACCTGAGCTTCATTAAGCGCATAACAAAAGGTATTTTTAAAGGAAAGAGGAACTATGACAGCCTACTCATGTGGTCCAGGGTACATGTGCACACAAATAGCCTCAGTCACACAAACAATGACTATAGAACGCTGATGTTTACAAGATTCTCTCAGAACATTTCAGGCTGAGTCATACAGTATGTCACCCCCAAAGACAAAAGACAAAAATATTTCTGTAATACAAATTTCATTGGTATGATAGTAAAAAAAAACATTTTTATATAAAATCAGCAATGAAGGCACCAAATCACTTCTCCCATTCACAATTCACATTTTAGTAATAAGAAGTACTGAAAACTTTTTGTTTAACATCAACAGCCATTAACAGGATTCGAGTTTATTATGCACACACCCTATGCTCTTATGTTTTTCTAAACTTTCTTTGTGAGATTTACCCTTCAACAGAAAATTTTCTCAAACTTCCTTGGAAACAATTCAATTGCATTGAGAAAGGAAACAACTTTTGGGAAAAATTGTTTGTGGTTTCTCTTAATGGTCAGAAGATTCAAAGCATGAGAAAGAGAGGAAGAGAGTATGCAGAAATGACTCGGAGCACAGGGTTCAGTCCATGTTCACTCTGTGTCCTAGATAGGAAGCAACTGGCAATAACATGCCTCTTTCATCAGTAAACTACACAGCCATACACCAGACTCCATTCAGAAGACTTCATAGTCCTCATTATAAGAACAATCAATACTAACACATACACACATTAGCTTAGCATCAAAGCCAACCCCAGAAGCCACTAACCATGCTAGAATTATACTGACTGACCCAAAAAATGACTAAAGTAAACTGAAGTAAACTGGCATGGCACTCAAAACGCTGATTGTGCTTCAGGCTTTTTTAGTTTTAGAGTGTAGAACAATAAACTATTTAGGAGAGATTACAGAGCTAAGGTTCTTCAGAGCGACATCACCAAGAGCTTGAGTTTTTTTTTTTTAGTTTTCCAATGTTAAGCTGATTAAACAAAGAGTGGCACACATTCAAAAGCAGACTCAAACCGTGCTCGACTTCCTGAAACACCTTAACATGACTCACATATGACAGCGCTGGTTTGACTGCGAGGTGTACAAGCATTATCTGCCACAGAAGGATTGCAATTATACAATCACTTTTATCAAAAGAGTAATAATAGTGTCATTTTAGATTAAAAGCATTTTGACTATCATGATTATCACATTATTCCTGAAGAGCAAAAGATTTTCCTGCATTGTGATGCTTACACACACGCCGTGTCAATGTCTCTTCTCACAGATCTGCTCATTTGGGGACACAAAGGTTTCAAATGCCAATACAGACCACCTCACCATAGGCCTGATCCACTCAATGCTGTTTATTGTTAGTAGAATTAGGTCATTATTTGGGAGATCATTTGGCTGTTTTTCTTCTGTATAGAGCAGGGGGCGGAAATAATCTACATTTCAAACTATTGTAATCTTTTATCTTTGATACCGCAGACTGACCAAATGTCAGAAAATGTCTGTGAGAAAGAAATCCATACTGTAGCATTACATCAGCACAGGTTCTATTATTTCTATTCATCCAAATTCCAAAAGAAAAGCCTTCAATTACACTAAGCACCTAAGTGCCATGCGGATGAAAGAGAAATAACTAAGACAAAGTCCACAATATATCATTTACCCAGATATCACTATAATGATCGGGCCTTTACGGATTACAAAAGATGTGTGGAAAGAGCATAATTTCTATCCTCCATGTTTATCTCAAGGTCGATGCGTGCCCTTGTGGAAAGCACACGTAGGTCAAAAGGTAAAAAACAGACACAAGACATGGCAGCCAAAGCACATTCTATACAGCAATCTCATGGAGATATAGTGAAGGGAGTCCGCCAAGCTGGCTGAGAGGTGACAGTCCAGAGAGGCGACAGTCTAAACCGACAGCTGCTCCTATGGGAGGAGGGGGGTGAGGGAGCCTGCCACCGCCCTCCAATTCACCAAACACTCCAGATCACTCACCTGCCCATAGGGTACTAAAACCCTTGCACTAAACACACAGTTGCAAGATCTTTTATGTCATTTTAACACACTCCCAAAAGTCACAGGCTTCTAACTAGAGCACATGCAAATCAATGGGGGAATATTTTTTCCTATTATTATTTTCTTGTCTTGATGCCATTTTGGAGATCATAAATGTAGAAAATCTGAGAATCTTTACTCTGCTTTCTCCAACTACATCACATCTGTCAAATCCCAGAGCGAAGCACCATAAATGTACTGTACCATTAAAAAGCTTGATATTGATTTTTTTAATCGTTTGATGCAAGACATTTTGGAATAACATGTAAACGATGACATTGAGTGAAACTGGGTGAAATATTCCCTTACGTTTTGTTGTCCTTGTCACGCTCTCTCAATCTCTGGAGTGACTCGCACTGCAAAAATGTAGCACAACAGTCCTCCATTGACATAAATAATAATTTATGGCATACAGTCATAAAACGTAGTGTTATTCAAGTTACGGTTTCGGCTGGTTTTCTTGATAAGCAGCCTGGAGCGGCACACGACCATGAACAATCTGTTTGAGAGTGTGGCCCACACACTAAACGCTTCCAGTTGTGTAACACTATTACGAAGCTGAAAACCAACACATGTCTCCCACATTGTGCTGAATGAACGATTACGACACTGCCTTCCACCGACATGTGACACACGGGTGAGAAGATGCTCGAGGATGAACACCAATGTCATGATGAATACTGACTACACAATCTAAATCAAAGTTAGAGACATTGTATTATGACAAATAGGAGGCCAAGGAAAGTTCTTAAAGAAAAGATGTGTTGACAGATGTCTGTGTACGTAATGGGACCTAAGCTCTTAAGGTATGGCAAAAACAGAACAGTCCCTCAAAGTTACCCATGGTTTAGTTATAGTAAAATTATAGTGTCATGGGTTTTGGCGGATGAACTTTCCTGTTGGTAGACAATAATAAATTTTGGGTTACTATGGATTTAAGATGGTTTAAGTAGCAAAACCATTGTTCATTTTCGAAAGGGTGATGTTTTTCGCATTAAAGACTCGCGAGCTCAACGAAAATACGTGCAGTGAGTCCAAACCATGATGCGCTTTGACAAAACTCACCAGTACAAAACAAAGACAATAACAAGAATGTTCTCACCAAAAACGCTTAAACTGCATTTGTTTTCCTTCACTCCGTCTTATTGACAGTCTGTATTATGGTATTGTTTATAGCAGAAGTGTCAAGGGATCTTTTTCTTTGATGTCTTGATCTCTCAATACCACGCGCTGAACAATAGTCTCAGTCTCCTGAGGTAACATCATGCGTTTGTTGGCAGCTATTGAGCAGCATTCATCTCACAGTTCTTATTCACACGATTTTAGGGTTTCATTCTCACATTTACAAGTCTTTCAAAACATCTCTGAGAAGGAAAAACAATCATTTCCATAATTTCAACGGACACACTGGTTGTGTTCAAAACCTAGTGAGTCGCCAACCTAGACATCATGTCTGGGCATCACAGGCGCGTCAAACAAACTCAAACAGCATTTAAAAACACTGGAATGCATTTTTAGGCATCTAATGCGCGTTCACAGCATTCGACTCAAACGCGACTATGCCCAGACATGGTGTCTAGGTAGGCTACTCGGTATGAAATTCACAGAGCTTTTAAACACCAACACAAAAGAGTAGACAGCCGCCTGCGTTACCTCGCCGGGGGATTTTATTAATAAGCTCAAGGAGAACATTGTGAAGGTTGAGGGAGAACTCCATCTCTTTTCTTACCTTCAGACAGCTCCAGCTCCAACTCCGCCAACTGCTCTCTAACCTCTTTCGGCAGAGCTGCCAAATCCACTCCGCGGTCTGCCATCGTCGCGAGAACACGCTGAAGTTGTCTTAAGTGGGATGAAACGCGTTTCTAAAAGTAAAATCCTCTCGTCAAGACAGAAAACTTAAATTAAAAGGTGAGTAACGATCCATCCGGACGACTACTCCTTCCGCCATGCTGCGAAAACTAACCAACGGCACTGAGCGATCACGTGATCGCGTTTACCTCCTGTGTGTGATCAATGACACCCCCAAACACACACCTCGACACGAGACGCATGCGCCCTCCAGCGGCGATACGACAACAACAGCAAGAGGCTAAAATACCACAAATATACGCAAAAAGTAGAATATTACTTTATTTATATCATTTTTCAAATCTACCTTAAATTATTGTTATCATGCAACGTTGTTATAACGTTTTCTAATACACTATTTATACTATTATATATCCTACCAAGTAATATTGTATAAAGTATTTGTACAAAAACAATCACATATTAATAGAATTGTATTAATCACACTCTTTGAAATAGCAGTAACTCACTACATCTACATTAATAAATAGAAAATGTAAGACTGGCACAATTAAATTAGACTAATTGTTCAGAGTTTTACTCTGTAACATCTTAAATATGTATACCTAAATAAGATCAGAAACGTTTGTTTTGTTTTTCTTTCTTTAATCAAACTGCATCACTGTGTTCAGAGTATTCCACTTCAACATGCATGAAAAATAGTAAATATATATGATACACATATGTACATTAGAGAAATCCAAAATCTATCAGTCCAACGTGGAGTGAGGTTATTTCTGATAAAATACTTTTTCTTTAGCCTAAAATTGTTTTTTTTTGTTCAGTCTGAACATCATAATGTGTGCAATTTTACTTGCATGAAATAATAAATTAATTGTTATGTTGGAATTATGGATTATTAAAGTAAAGTTCACCCAAAAATAAAAATACTTCATCATTTATTCACCCTCATGTCCTTCCAAACCTATGACGTTGTATGAGATATTTTGAAGAATGTTGGTAACCAAAAAACATTGGCACCCATTTACTCCATTGTACTGACTCAAAACCACTGGGACATTTCTTAAAATATCTTCTTGTGTGTTCCACAGAAGCAATACACATTTTGAACAATGTGAGGGTGAATAAATGATGACAGAATTAAGTCCATTAAAACAGAATTACTAGTACAGCTTTTAGATGATCAGTTTGATGGGGAATCGGGCATATGGCGAGACATACTCATTATTCCTTAAAAAATAAAAGTAACTACAATTATGAAGGGTAGAAATTTTAAACAACAACATAAAGAATAAAAAAGGAAAGTCTACAAAAGAATTTCTACTTTTCTGCCTTACAACACAAAAAGATAAAGATTTATTATAAGAGGCTTTTCTGGCAGCATACAAGAAAGAAATAAAATCTAGACAAGTGCCAGTGAAAGCTAAAAATTCTCTTTTGCGCTCAATTCAGAACATCAATCCTATATATGGTTCTGCTGACAAACTGCAGTGCCAGCACATAACATAACACATAAAGCCAGGGTTAACACTGAAACTAGGAGTCATTTGTGAATGATCAGTCAATTGGTGTCTAAGGAGTCTTTGATATGTTTACAGACTAAATGTACAGAGATATGACGCTTGAAAGAGAACCTGATAATCTCTGAGATCCCGAACAGAAAAATTAAATTCCAAAACATACCTTTTTAGTGCACTTTGACAGGCCTTTATACATTTTGGACTGACATCATGTTAATGCAGTTTTACACACCGCAAATAAAACAAATGAAACAAGACAATTCAAGTCAACATACATTGAGCGACAACAGTACATCTTAGTCCCTTGTTTATATGCTGCCTTACATTTAAAAGTGTCTGCTTGCGTAAAAAGAAAATGTGTTCGACAAACATCTTAGTACATGTAAAGCCATTCAAACAACAGTGGATCCTCTTTGTTCCCTGTATGCCTTTCAATGTGAATGCAATTGCACCTTATTACGTATAGGTGGCAGTATAGAAAAACACTTACAATTAGATCATTTTTTAAAAGGCATTATTATTAACACCAGACCTGATGATACAAATATAAAACTTTATATATTTCCTCATAGATGCCTGAATGGCAGATAACCAGTTGAGTTAGTAACACAGGCATCTAATACACAGTTAGGTTAATCTAAAAAGAGGCACTGATGTGTTCATAAGACATGAGTCTCCTTAGTCTTCATCTGAGCTAAACGTTTTGTGGATGTGTGGATAAATGACCGGTGAAATAAATAGTGTTACAGAGTTTCTCTATATGAAAATGGGTGAATGGAAGGTACATGTGGACACAGGCACTGGGCTATTTTTCTGTAAGGGTTTATCTCACATAAAAAGCCAAAGAAAAAAAGAAAATGACAGGGCAATAAAATATAAGACTACTTTAGGAACCTCAATAAGTCGTTGTCAAATTAACCCAAGCTTAAAACATTTTAATGTCATCACAGGGAGAGAAAATGACACCACGTTGTGGAGTTGGCGCTATGCTGTTTTCTTGAGACTGGAAGCAAAGCTCCAGAAAACCAATCATAATTCTTGACCTTTTGAGTTTGTCATATACAGTTACAGGAAAACAAAAATATGACTAAACAAACACCTACCAGGATCTATAGTCCAATCTGAATGCAATGTGCCGATACAATACAGTTTACATAGGGCAAAAGGTTGCATGCTAACAAGGGCAGACTTAGTGTATCAGTCCTTCGAACTGCTATTTTCCATCATACATTACTGTACACCCACACGAGAAGCACACATGCACACATCGATTATAAATGCATATAACAGGTTAAAAATGAGGTACGATTTCAACGAGAGTCAGATGAGGGGGAGGGTCATATAATCCAGAAGAACCGAAGTACAAAGTAAATTACAATAAGAACGTATATAGTACTGTATTGCTTGACTGAATGCATGCACATGTACACAGTGCAGTGTGTTGCATCCTTTCACATAATGGTGACAAACCAGGCGATGTCTTTATTGCAGCGTGTGTATGTGCATGAGTAAACCTTTAATGACAGGAAGTGCTTTGCAGTCTCACAGCCAGTAGAGGTCAAGGACAACGCGAGCGAACAAAACTGAGAAGGGAATTTAAGGTTATAGAGGATGCAGAATAGAGCGTGGTTTGGAGTCCGGCCCCCGTAGTCTATGGCAAAGTGAACAACAATCTGTCTCTCTCTTAGTCCCAGTTCATACCCAGAATGCAGCTCCAGGCCAGAGATGACATGAGAGAGAACCAGGCTTTGAGCTGCCCCTCTCCCGGGATGTAGAGAGTCCCAGGCAGACTGTTAGATGCCCTCATCATCTACTGGAAGGGTGGGATTGTGTGGCCATGATGACGTGTGATGGCCCCCCACTTCCCCCTCGCTGGTTGCCCATCCCTGCCAGCACGGACATAGCCACAGCCTCGGCCGCCGCGCGAGAGCTCAAGCCGTTGGGCCCCGAGGCAGACGAGAGGCTGGGAGCCAAAGAACTGTGCTGAATGACCGGCGCTGGGGAGCCTGTAGGCTCAGATGTTTCTTTAATATGCTCCTCTCCTAAAGGATGAGAAGAAAAGACGGTCAGTGACAGTAAGGAAGTTAAAACAGCGAAAGATCTTTGGTTCATTCACACCTTCACTCACCCAGATAGACAGCTTTTTTCTGCAGGGTGGTGACAGGGCAGTCTTTATGGGCTAAAAGCAGCTGCTTGAGATGAGCAACTTCATTTCGTAAATGAGACACCTCATTCTTGATGCAAAAGTGAAAAAAAGTGAAATTAAAAAGTGAAATGTAGCAGTATCAACACAGCTGTCAAGTACTGTACAGCAGAAGCAACACTTTACTTTGGCTTCTATGTGAGATCTTGTGATCACACTAACCGACAGCGAGACATTGATGGAGGTCAGGTCCTCAGCCTTCTTCTCTAGAGAGTTGACCCACACTTTACGCTTCTGTCTGCAACGGGAAGCCGCCGCCCGGTTCCGCTCGAGGAAACGCTGCCTCCTCTCATCGGGGTCGTCATCTGCCGTCCTCCGTCTGCGGCCACCGGTGGGCTGAGCGGGCGACACCTGAATGTAGCAGAGCAAAGCAAACAGAAGCAAAGTGAAAAATGCTCCTTGTCAAAAATGCAACAGGAAGTTGAACATTTTGAAAAGGAAATAATACATGTAGCATCTGACATCTGTGTAGAATGTACCTGTGGCTGGGCTGGGGATGGGGCATCTGGATGCTGGACCAGCAGCTGGCTTTGCTCCATCCTCGCACTGGAACCCATCGCCACGCCAACACAACCCGAAGGCATCTGCTGAGATAATGCTGCTTTCAGCCTCTGGAAAATAATAACATCCAAATCAAATTTAGGGACGCATCCCGCATGTATACTTCACAGTGAGGGCAATCCCATAATGCACAGCAATGACCTCAATGAAAATATCAAATCTATGATGGCAAAGCATGAGAAATAATTTGTTGTTGATTATAAATATACGTAATGAATCAATACAGGAAAGTATTAACAATAGTATACTGAAGCCCATGCACGGTGTAGTTGGCCATGCAGCTTGTTATTTACTGCAATAGAGAAATTGTGTTAATGTAGCACAAGATGGTATTCTAGCACATTATAACCCAGCTGTTAAAACCACAACTCTCAAACCCAGTCCAAAACATCCATGCACAAACTGAACTGTGTCATAACACATCAAGCAGTGAAATATAGAACCACATGATAGAAAGGAAATCAACATGTCGACTTCTGCATTTGACATCTTAAAAAATGTTCTATGACTTGACATATATAACACAACTGTTCTGTTCAAGCAAAAGTGTGTTTGTTGTGACAACTCACCCATGTGACATTCAACATGGGAGCAATATAAGAAAGCCGAGGGTTCTTGTCTTTCCAAGCATTTTATGAAAGGTCCTGTCTGTATAGAGAAGAAAAGGTTTCCACTCACCATCTTGGCCTCATTGTGGGGGTTATATCCAGATGGTGAAGACGATCCGCTGCTGCTGTACCCTAGTGGCGGGCCAGGGATTCCTGGAATGTTGGGCACCATACACAGAGGCCTTGCCAGCTACACCACAGAGAAAAATATAAAACATATGACTGACTCGACCAGTTTATGAATGACTTCACAGATCTTTTATCAAGTAAAGATCATAAACTATTTATGTCCAATGGGTACACATGCATGTTTACACATCACCTCAATGTCACCATGAATGTAAACACCTTTAATGGAATTCTGACATTCTTTTATTTACTAAGTGCATGTATGTTTATATTTTACTGTCATGTCACATTTCTTTGTTCTGCTGAACACAAAGGAAGATATTTGGAAGAATGTCAGTAACCAAATAGATCTAATCTCCCATTGACTCATATAGTATTTATTTACTATGGCAGTAAATGGGGGTGAGATTTGTTTGGTTACTGACATTCTTCAAAATATCTTATTTGTGTTCAGCAGAACAAAGTAATTTATACAGATTTTGAACAATCTGAGGGTGAGTAAATAATGCATCATTTTTGGGTGGACTGTCCCTTTAAGATCTCATGTCCCTTAAAGAATATATGGCACACACAAACACATACAAGCACATATGCTCATGCAAGAAAACACAGGCACAAAACACACACTCACCGAACACACACACTCACGCACAAAACACAGACACACGCACACAAGTACATACACACCTACATGCACACATACACAAAACAGACACACAAAACACACACGCACTGACATATACACACACACACACACACACACACACACACACAGTGTTATTACAGAGAAGCACACATAGAAGATAACATATATGAACTATGAATTCATATATGGAGTATTAAACAAATTACGCAGAATTATTACATTTTAATTATAATACAAAACTTTTAATTATAGAGCTAATGTCAGCAGCCCCCATTCAGGCAAATAGTGCAAAACAGTATGCCATTTTAGAAAGAGGGTCCCTCGCAAAAGGCTTGTCATATTTGGAGGTCCTTGGCATGAAAAGTTTGAAAACCCCTGGACTAAGGTACACACAGGTCGTCAGTCAAAAAGGAGTTTTTTCAACAAGATGTCTTACAGAAATTTAATAGAAGTCACACTAAAACAAAATGCTACAAAATGTAAAAACAGCATGTGTAAAACATACAGATATCACGGAAGGCATCTGCATAGGTCCTGGAAGAACAGGAACAGCCTGCCCATTAGGAAGCATCATCATTGGGTACGGCCCAGTGGGAGACCTAAAGGAGAAATTTCCAGAGATGTATACACGATTACCCCAAAAGTTTACCATCTAACCAAGCTTTTTTAGAATATCAAGTAAGGCAGCATAAGTAAGATAACTGACCCGTTTCCTACCACCCCTCCAACATAAAGCAACAAAGTGAATCATATGGAAATGAGTCACAGACAAAAAATATTCCATTTCAGACTGTCTTGAGCCACTTCCAGCTTGGCGGATGTTCTCTTACCCCAGTGTGCGGTTGGATGGTGGAGTATGAGTGATCACGGAGGTAGGGGAGGGCATGGTGGGATGCAGGCCGTCGTAACCCAGGTGCAGGGGAAGGGAACCGGGACGCACAATGGCGGGGGTGGGAGCTGAGCTGATGGCAGGTTTCGGGGGTGAACCCTGTAAAGATGATCAAACTGCTAAGAACAAACCGAAAAGCGATACGATTGCTGCCTCCACAGTTCAGTCCATATGAGACATCGTGCAGTGATAATTGTTTGTTTAGTGACTCAACACATCTTGTTCAGGCATTGCCAAACACACAGTTGGGTATAATGTATAATGACAGCCTCCCTCTACAGTCTGATGCCAAACAGTTTTGTTTCGAGCAGAGTTGGCTTCCTGCATGTGACATGTTACTTTTGTCGAAATAGCAAATTTTTTAACAAATAAAAAACATTTTTAATTATAAAAATGTAATATAAATAGTAATAAACTTTACTTAAATAATTTATTTTCTCTTTATTTTTATTAATTATATATATAACCTTTAAATGGTTATACCATCTTGACATTAATGAATAAAATATAAATCAATTTGAATTAAAAGCACATATAACAACATATACACATCATAAATGCCCAGGTCGCATTTATTTTTGCATGTTCCTCCTACCCTTCCTCTGCCTGTGGGCTCTCTGTTGCTATCTGACATGCTTGAGATAGAGTCAGGACTGGTAGGCGGAGAAGAGTCCACCTCCACAAGGTCCTCCTCTTTCACTTTAACATCCGAGGGCGTCTGCAAGCTCATGTCCAGCGCTCCTGAATGAGGAGCAGGCAACTACATAAAAAGATATTCAGAGAAAAAATTTAGAGAAAGAGAGAAGGAGTACCGATGCAACATTATACATGAGAGTAAATGAAAAACTCCACAGTTCATAAATCTGAGTTCTGGCAGCAGTCGGCCTGAGATTCTCATGTCTGAAGCACGTCGGGCCGTATGAACGAAACCCTCCACCCAGTCCCACAGCTCACCGGGTTCTTGGCCTTCTTGTCTTCGTCTTCCTGGGCCTTGGGGAACTCCTGCTCGAACGAGCTGGCCAGCTCATTGAACAGGCCAACCTCTTCACAGTTTTTCAGGAAACGGGTGGGAGTCGGCGTCTGGTCTGGGGTAGAGACCGAGAAACAGAGAGATCTCATTGTTTCCTCATGTAAGACGGCCTCAAGGACGACTCAAACTCAGACGCACGGCGAAGCGCCTGCGCGTGCTGGACCTGAAATCTGTTTGCGATTTGCTGTGATGACTTTGGGAGAGTTTGTGGTTGTTCATTATGCTATTACATTTGTGTTTTTTCCCAAGGGTTTAATGTGACAAAAACAGCACGTTTTAAAATTACCCCCTTGAAATTACAGGTTTACAAGCACTTTGTAGCTATAAAGTAATGATATCAAATTACTTTGTTAAATCTCTGTGTCTGCTTTGTCAGAGCCATTAAACAAGCAATCCAGGTTCCCATTACCATCACAAAAACACAAAAAGCATTTTAGCTGATTCAGAGTTTCTTATTTCATATAAACACATCATCCAAGCACCAAATAAAAAGCGAATAAAATTGTTTAATGTTTTTGTTGTTCTGCATACGTTTTTAATTGACTTGATTTTTCCAGGTGCATGAAAAGAACGTTAATCTAATGTTTCTGTGGACATTTTATTAAGTAATAAAATGATGTTCTATTAATGTTGATCAATGTTGGTAGTACGACCCTGGTTCATTCATGAAAAAAATAAAAAATAGTCAGTATCATATGGTCTGGGTAACAGTACCTGCGATGATGACGGAGTCGGTCCTGGGGGGTCCGAATTTGAGCGTCATTTCATGTTTGTGTTTGTGAACAGCCAGGTGGTCCTCATTAGTAAACCTCTACAAAAGAGACAGACGAACAGATGGATTACCAGACAAATCTGACCAGAAGTAGAGAACCATGCATTCCAAGACCTCAGGGCAGAAACATTTCCAAAGGAAAAAGAGGGAGTGGTATTCACAAGATTTGTCTTTGGGAGTGGATAATATAGGCCAAAGAGACGTTCATAATGAACTATCGACTTTCACTGAACCTATGCACTGCTCACGGACTTCATTGTGCAGAATGTAGCTATACATCACCAGCCCATTGCACATGACAAAAACATACAGTACTATGTATAACTGACCCTTGTGCCCTTTTATAGCAACAGAACGTACAAACAAACTTCCAGTGAACTTATATATCTATGCGGCTCCGTGCAGAAATGCTGATGATACATTACAACACAATAAGTATACTGAACTTCTGTATTTGCCACATAATGAACACAAACATACTGTAAAATGGGCTTTCATGATGCTACATTTGAATGTATTGTACAAAGAAGAATAAACCTGATGTTTTGGAGTAGTTTTTGCAGTTTAGCAAAACCTGAGACAAACTTCACAGATGCATTGCATTAGCATTTATAACAGGCGCTTGTGCATTCTGCAATGAGCTTTTATATTTATCTTTGAAAAAAGTGTACCGCACATGAATCATTGCTATTTACAATTCTAGCAATAAAGACATTTTGGGAATAGCACATAAAATGTCCCCACTTATTATTTTTTAACCTTTGCTTGTTCACCCTAGATGTGAGCAAATAATACTGTACGATTTGACATACAGTATACATTACTGTATTTTAATAATACATACACCACATAAAAACATATTACGTTTGTAAATGAGGAAATGAACTATTATCTGAAGTAGATGCAGAATTTTAAAGCTTTAGCTTTTCCCCTTTCGCAGTGGATTTCATGACTCAAACTGTGCTGGAGGAGGACTCATTGGGCTGGACTCTTCCCAGTCTACTTCAGGCTATTTCTGGCTCCATGTCACAGTTACAGTTCGGCCATGACAGAGCAAAGTGGAAACACAGTAAAGTGTCGTGGGCTTATTTTTAGATGTGCCAGCATCAGCAATACAACAACTGCATGGCTTAAAGACTTCAATAAGTTACGATGGCAATGCCAAAAGTGCTTGATTCAAACAAATTGAGAAACATATTAACTTCATGAAACTGCATAGCAGAAGACATATTGCTTTGGCACATGTCGTAGAAGTTCATACTTTTAAGTTTCTTATTGATGTTAGGCTTTCCTGTAGCTGAAGCAGGGTCATGCGGATGCAAAAAGCGATAAAAAATTATTAACATGATACTGTTAATATAATAATATGCAATGTTGTCTCTTACACAATCCCCTTGCAATCGAAGTCCAGTTTGTAAGGTTTAAAAACATTTGAACATTATAGTTTCTTTGTATTAGAAATGAGCTACAATACAGTGGAAACTGGTCCACAATATCAGATTTAAAGACCTTACAATCCAAGTACACTGAAAGGTATTAATTTACCCTGCTTTAAACAAGCACCAGCATCCATAATCTCAGATCTCGCTTTCCTTCGGCGTGTTATTTTTCAGTAATTGCTCGACAAAACAGTGCAGTCACGTGAAAATTCGGTTCACTGGGATGAGGCAAAACAATCTCAAACCCCTATGGACCCACATGTGACGCAAACAGCGCCTGCTCGACAACAAAAGAACAATACCTTTACTACGGTAAAGCCTTACTCCCCTCATCCAGTGTTAACTGAGCCTGACAGATGTGCATAACCTGATCTCCATCTCAACCAAACTCTTTTAACCCTTATGAGAAGTCAATGGATTTAGTTTACAGGAACTGAGTGCGCTTTAAACAATTGTTTTGGACACATGGCTACTAGATATGATTTGGGTACCTCTTTCAATATAAGGATTTTATTGACTTTGACTAAGCAATTACAAAAAGCAATTCCACTTAGAAAAAGTAAAGTCTTCGACCGGACGAAAGATTTAAGGTATCAATCATCATCACTAAAGCAATTTTGTCAATTTTGTCAATTTAGGCTTAAAAATGGTTAATTGTGTTCATCATTTTCTTCCCTTCATGTCAAAGCTGTATCAACTTCTTTTTTCTACAGAACACAAAAGAATATATATAAAAAAAAAAAACACTTCAATTATGAACAACAGTATTACAGATAAGTAGTTTAGCAAACCCAACTAAAGTAAATTGCATTTACGTAGACAACAAGGAATTATTTCGCCCAGAGTTTGACTTAGGTCTGTGCAAAAAGAAGTAAACAGTCTCGTCCCTGTGGTTTTCAAGAAAGAAACATCTGCAAACATCTAACTAGCATACATAATTTATCAAGCTCATGTTGTTCCTCTCAATTCTCAAGTCTATCCCGCCAACGGCATGTTAAACATATTCTGTTGCGTTTGCATCAGGAGGTGCGAGATGTGACCGTTAAATGGCTGCATCTCGGCCCATGCTGTTTTCTACGTAACCGTGGAAGAAAACATTCAGATCAAAACTAACATCACTGTCTCACTCAGTGGGATGGGTTTCAATCACTTCCTCTTTCACTTTTCAGTGCCCTCAAAGCAACACATGCCACACTATTTGTCAAACAAATTTGCAAACGTGTTTAAAATGTATTTGAGGAGCAAAACTGCATTAGAAAACATTTTCGTGAGTATATCTTATAAACAATTATTAAACAATTTGACCCTTAATTCAAAACATTCATTTAAAATATCTTGAATGGAAACCAGTAAACCACATACAACACAGATAAGGAGAAGGATTTTTTGCAGCCTACTCTTGACCTACTTCACCTGCACGTCTGACGTAACTGTTAATAAGCATCGATCATAGCATATATATGGACTTTGACTCAAACAGGACAAGTTTAGGCGATAACCGAATCGCGATTACTCATTGGCCGAGTCTGTTAGTCAGAGTGTGAAGGAGATGTTAGCACAGTTTCACAACTGCACTATCATCTCCATCTGTACGTGGCTCGAGCCTGCGGTGACAAAAACAACACGTTCACAGAGCGGTGCACAAGTGGCCTGCAGCTGGTGTGCCTCACTTCACACAACCCGACAGACACGTTGCCACTGTACGGTCGAGAGGAATAAGTCTGTCGTCTTCAATAACCGGAGGTGAATGCCCTATGAACCGAAGCACACCCCTACCTGAAACCCAATACAAACAAAAAGCAAACTTACCTGCCCACAGCCAGGAGCGTTGCACACAAAAGGTTTGTCGTCCCCCATCTTTGCGAAGACTTTGCAATGTAACTGTGAAAGAGAAGACGAGAACATTTTTATATTTTCAGCAACACAAAACAGACACAGAGAGATGACTCTGGTTGTATTCCCGCTCAGCGCAGGAAGTGATGGGTGTTTAAAAATAACGCGAATAAACACGCATGTTAGCACAGCAACTAGTTTCCCTGGTGATACTTCCTTCACACTGGGGGCCAGTTCGGGGACCAATGACATGCAGTTTACACACGAGCGGCCATTCAGGATTTGCTCGAAGCAATGAAATCCCTCTTTCCGGCCCCTCCTCTATTTTTCATTGTAGTTCTCTTGACACCATCTCCAAAGCTCTTCTCCCACATCTCCAGTGCCACTCTACACCTCTGTCTGACTCCATTCCTCCAGTCATTCTTTGAACTCCTCCACCCGATTCTCAAGCTCAAATATCAGCAACCTACACTAGCAGACGCTCATCACTTTTCACAGGAACTAAAGCCCTCCACACCACCATCAAAAGGTTGTGCTGGTACTATTTTGCTAGATGCCAGGAACGTTTGAACGGGGAGATAAGATTGATTGAGTTTGTCATAATGGAACGCAACCGTACGCATCAAGAACGTAATGAGAGTAAGCAAAGAATGGCCAGAGTAATAATAGTAGTCCTGGGCAGACGTTTTGGGAATGAGACGTGCTGATCCAGAGGAATGGCATGCGTGAGCATCGGCTTGTTATGGACACTCCCTCTTTTCCGATTAGCTGAAGCACTGAAGTTATTCCAGACGAACTGCCAGGATCTTTCATACAAACAAACACATGCACAACATTGCTCAGTAAACAGACAAAACAAAAAGATATTAGGATTCTGATGGCTTCTGATGCTCAAAATAGGACTGGCCGATCCTGCCAGGTCAAGATATTAGTATATTATTATATATCTTGACTTAAAGGTTGTTTATTTAGAAAAATCATCAATGAATTGTGGGGACATTTTTAAATAAATTATGTTTATTTGAAAAAGAAATTGTGTTCTGTTAGGTTTAGGAGTGGGGTGAGGGTTATGGAATAATACAATATTAATATAAAATAATATTAATACAAATTAAATAAATCGAAATAGTTATTTTTTCCAGACCGATAAACACACACAGACCGGAAGTTAACTTCGTGCCAGGCGTGGGTGTCTGATGAAACCGTCTATACAATATAAAAGTCGTTATGTCTATGGAAAGTTGCCATAAAATATGGAAACCCAGCGTGTGTGTGTTTTCCACACTGTTTTTGCTAAATATATCAACACAAGGAAGATATTTATCTGTTTTTTTACATCCACCAATTACCAAAATCACAAGTCATGAAGGAATAAAGTATTGTCATAAGTTTTAACAAGTAATATGTACCCAAATCATTTCTAGCAGGGTTTAGGATTAATGAAAAAGAAATAAAAATTGACACAAATAATCATGCACTCTGTCCGTAAGTACATTTTAAAACAGGGGATTTTTTCTACCATCAGAGTAATTTAAGCCTAAAGTAGCACCTTTATGCTTTTGTTAGTTTGCAGACAGCCGACTACAGACAACACACACAAAATAAGTGAGAAGCTGTTCACACAACATCTTCAAAATACTGGCGCTCACAGACGCAATGCAATAGAAAAATCCATGAAAAAATCCTGAAGATAGAACACAAGAACTCATCCTGGGCAAACAGCTCCTTATTCTACCTCAGAAAGATTAAAATGTGATTGTGAATAATTGTATATGCTTGAACATAAACCCATAGCAATCCATTTTGCAAGCACAACTGAGACAAACAGAAACTTAATATCTTTTATATGTCAGCATTTCCCATACAATGCATTTAAGTGGGCGGGGGGCCCAGGTGGGCGGGGGGCCCATATTAATGACCGCTCAAGTATATTTGGTGTCACATTTTGTCAATTTTTTATCCATCTATGATAATGACTGTCGATTAACTAGATAGACAACGTCTCCGCATCTTCTCTCTTTACCAACTAGTGGCACGTGCGCGTGCGCGTCCTCTTTCACATGCTCTCTCTTTCTCGATGAGCTCGATTAGCTCCGAATTAGCACTAAATCGTCTGCTCTGTGTTAGACCCAATCTATAATTAAACTATCACTTGCATTTAAAATAAAAGAAGTGCTCATAATACTGCAACACATTGATGAAAAAGAGCAACAGCAATAAAGGAACAAATAAGTAATATAGCCAAAATCACAGTATAGTGTAGTGTAGATGTATTGTGACTTTGCCAATGATGTTGCATTTATAAATCAGGATTTTAGCAGCAGTTAAAGTGACTGCTGGTGGCATTTAGTTGTATTAAAATACAGTATAATGTGACAGATCAGAGAGTATTTGTTTTTTCCATTTAAAACTCCATTTGAACTCTCCATTTAAATTTTTTATCTGTGCCCACCACAGTTCAATCTACATTCACTTCACTTGCTGAGAATTTTGAAAAAAAGTAACACAATCATTCAATTTAAATGAAGAGGAGGAGTTAAAAGCATTAAATTTGTATCTTGCCCCACCAGCTCGCAATGACGTGTGATGAGTTACACAATTACCACTATAAAACAACCCACACTTGCTTCAGCTTTTACTGTAGAGATTCATATGAATGATGTTTGGGTTTGTCAACCTAAAAACTTTTTTTAAAAAAAGGTTTAAAATGAAAAGTTGGCAGACTTCTAAGACTTCTCAATCCTATACAACAAACTACTGTAAACAAGGGCAGCCACTTGATGATGCCGATGGAGAGCCTCAGCATTAAACCCTAATGTCTGTATCCCCAAAATTCAATTGTGGTTATGTGTCCCGTGAAGCGTGGTTATGAGCTGAAATTAGAAGCCCCTACCAAGGTTCCTGCCCTGTTTTCCATGAAGAAAATAACTGCATCTTGTTTGCCCCTTAAAAAGTCCCTTCCCTCACGGCTGAGATCAAAGTGACGTACAAGCTAAGCAGTTTGATTCCTTGCAGACCTCACACGCTCAATATGCAGGCCAACAGCTTGGTGCCAGAGCTCTCAGATTGGCTGCAATGTACACAGTCAGTTTGGTTAGAGAAATGCAAAGAGACCTTAAACAAATGAGTAGCAGCACCGGCCCATTACACCCTCGGTGAAGTGCTCGCGTCTCAGAAAGACTCAAACTAAGTATGTGTCCTCACTCAATTTCCCAGCACACAAGAAACAAGCAATAAACATCTGAGATTGGCCCACCAGCCTCATTGTGTGCTACACTGACTATTTAAACTAGTTTACAGCTGGAATTCGATGTATCCCTGCTTTGGTTGACCTGTTAAAAACAGGTTTCCCACAACATTTGGCCAATGAATTTTCATGACTTTTCCATTTCTATTTGCATTTAATCCTTTATCAGACCCTTTTATCCAAAGGCTGGGAAACGTAATTTTGTACAAAAGCAAACAATATACAGTACAGTATAATAACAAATAACACCATATTATACCACAGTAATAGCTACTGAATGGTTTAAAAATCCTTTTTCCAAAGTTTCAGTGACTTTTACACAATTGATCATTTTCAATTATTTTTTTAATTCACAATTTTTTCAAGAACATCCAATGACTGTTCAATACATGCATTCTGCATCTGGATCAATTGGGTCGTATTGGTCAGACAAGGTGACATCCTGCTGTTAACTTGGATTTCTCCTACTCAGCAGGTGGACGGTGTGGCGAGGGCCAGCTATAATCAGCCTCAGGCGTACACTGTTTGATGCTGTCTGCTAGGAAACTGACTAAACAAATGTATTAATAGCTCCAGCTGGAGCCAAGAATGAGGAATCTAGAGCATGAGCTTCCAGAGCGTAAGGAAGACCCCTCATACACAGACAGACTGGCAGAAAGGGGGTCAGGAAAGAATGGAATGAATGGCTCTGAAAAGTGTTCGGTAACCCGCAGGTAAAGGCCAAAGGTTCTGTGTACCGAACATGTTGGGGTCAAGCGATCTAGGGTGCAGGGCGTGTAGTACTATAGTCGATTCGGATTTATGTAACCTTCGTCAACCTGCGCTTCGGAAAATGGAACAAATGAAACTCTATATCTATGTCTGCATGACTGCAGTGTGCCCGGCACTAAATCCATGGTGAGGAAATACACAATGCAGCCCAATGCAATCCCTTGGGCTTGCATGCTGCTATAAACAATGTGGTCCTGAAGTCCGCTCTGTGATAGAAACTTTTCTCTTGGATCATTTTGTTCTACCGCTATAACAATGATAGACACAAGCCAGAGAAAAAGAATGACACAGAATCTCCACACCTGCATACAGCCAAAATCGGATCCTGCTCTATTCTTACAAACAATGCCTTGCGTATATACATTATAAGCAATGTAACACAGTCTTGCAATGTTCTGAAATAGCTACTAATTCAGTTCAGATGGACATTGAACTCAACCTTGGCATATTCAGTTGCTTTCCTAAACATTACAACATGATGTCATGTAAATACATAAATGTAAACAAACATTTAACAATTCCAAAAAGCAATGTCATTATTTCATTCATCAAACCATCCCACTCTATACATTACTGCCCAAGTATTTGAGAATAAAAAGTCTTTAGTACTTCACATGCATGGCACACCTTTTCAAGCAGAACAAATATTACATAATTTCCGAACAGCACAGGTGTGCAGAATTAACTGTTATTTGGTCTCCTGTGTAGTTAAAACAGTCTGTTATTTGCTTTGCTGCTGTACGCTATTGTTGCATCTGGTCAACCATCCTCACGTGCCGTCAATAGCATTATCCCATACAACTGTTGCCAGGACAACTTACGCAATCCTTTATTCACTGTTGTGACTTTTAATCATCGAGCACAGTTGACATGGTGCGCTGAAACAGCAGCGTGAAAGAACTGGCATGTTACGTTCTTCCTGTAAAAATGAATTGAAAATGTTGAGAAAGACTACAGTCGAGCTCCAGCAGATGCCTCATAGGAGAGGTGAAAGCAATACGCAACACTGCAAGCTGTCATTAGTCAAGTCACTGTAAAGCAATTACTGTAACAGCTGCGAAAACGCTCACTTGTGCACTTGCAAATATGTCTACTGAAAGGATGATGTATTATATGGGGACATCCAATCATTTCAAAGAGTAACATTATTGGAATTCAACAAATGCTATGTCAAGATGACCTATCTACAATTACATGAACATGAAAGTTGATTGTTTTAAGATGTTTAAGGGAGTGTCTTTTACACGAGATACATTATGTGCAATGCTGGATGATCTGGATGACGGGATAACAGGACGTATTAACAACATGTGGCTGTATGATTTGTAAACAAACATGTAATAAGTGTGTGTTTTCAAGGCACGCTGTGCTCAGATATAATTTGACAATTGTGTTGGCAAAACTTTTAACGGAAACATCTGCCCTGTCAAAATTGTAATTAAAGCAATTACTTCAAAACGCACTAGTATACTTTAATTCAGTGAATTAAAGAAATAGGAAGAATTCATCTTTCAGTTCCTGAACATGAATGTACAAGTAACAAAAAAGTACAACTTTTGTAGGAAATGTACTTCAAGCAATTAAAACAATACGTGGGTTTCGATTTAAATATACTTTCCCGACACTTTACTGAGCAATGTCTACCTTGTGTGTTGAAGTGCCGCAATACACTAAAAAATACTTTACATTGTTAGTTCCCTCGCCGAAAATAAACAGCGCTAACTATTTAGCAAACCGATGCTAACTTGATGTCTTGCGAACATGCCAACTTTAAAACCAGCCTTTTCCCGCATGTGCCCGCCCTAGCTTTATTGTGATTGGTCGTATCCACGTCAGTCACACATTTATAACGACTGTTTCGCTACAATACGCGTCAATCATAATTATTAGTCGCGTTTCATTGGCGAAATGAAATCCCACTCAAAAATAAGGAATTCATGGACCTCCAACTTACAAGGCCGCTCATACTCCCCCCACTAGAAAAAAAGTATGCACAGAGTACTTTGGAAAAATAAACTACGTCTGTGATGTCTGATAAACTCATTTACGTCAGAAAAATATGTATTGAAAACAACACAAGTTATATTGTTATTACAGAGTAATGACGGCGTCATGACACTCTTCCTACGATTTCTGCCCTCGCTTGTCAAGAGCCCAAAACGAGCAACACTGTCTTTGCCTCTAAGCGCAGACTTCGCTGGTAGCCCATTGCCCGTCTGACAGCCTACCAATCGCCTCATAAAAGTTACTCTCGACCACACAAACCTTTTTAGCGGAAATAAACAACAACTGAACATTGTTTTAAACAAAGGCAGCCATCGATTCCAGATTTTTGACAGAAGAAGAATGTTTACAAACTTACCACAGCGCCCCTCTATCCCACTCTCTCTCGCTCTCTCTCCTCTCTTGGAATCCGACACGCCCCTCCCCGTGAAACATCGCGAGATGTTGACGTCAGACGAATCCCCTCTCCCTCCCTGAACGGCTCACCTGAAGCTATGAAACTCGAGCTGAACGGACGTGTAAATGTAGCCGATAGCAGTGAAGAATTGCTCTGGACGTTCTTATAAAGTGGCATTAAGTAAAGCTTCTGTATGGACGTTATTTTTTTAATTTAATTTCGATTATTACCATTATTATAAAATATATGCGTTGTTCAATTTCTGTCCCTAAATTGATCTTTTTTTAAAAATTTTAAATGAGTATTGAAAAATTTCTTCAAGATAATGGCTAGCAAATTTCTTTCCCTCCAAGGCATGCCCTTTGACAAAAGGGATTCAGTCCTCTGCTACTGACCGCAAAACACTGATTTTACTATTTCATCTTTATATCTGTACATATGTAATGTATATGATCTGTATAAATCTATATTATAATAATGTATAATTACTAAGGCAATAATATGCAGGAGGTTACTTTGAAAGGGCCTTTATTCAGTCCCACTGTAGCTTCCTTCCTGACTGATTTACATTCACTTAAAGAGGACATCCTGTGCTTGGACAAGAGTTTAAATAAAGCATAGTGGAAACACAAACAGTACTATTATTAAAGTAAGGAATTGAAAATATATGAAAATATGATCATTTCCCATTAGTACATTTTCAATTATGACCATAAATTCAAACATGGCCCTGTATTTATGAAATTTGAATAGCACAGTTCATTTTTACAGCTTAGAAAAATCAGAAAATTATAGAATTAGTATCACAAGGTTTGTTAGGCAAATGATAGGCATGTATATAATATAATTACAATATAATTATAATTTTCTTAAAGGCAGTTTTCTGTTTTAATGAAAAAATGGTAACAAACAAATTCCTACATGGACAATACCATAATTCTACATCTTTTAAAGAAGTTTTTATATCATGTAGTATTCCTGCGCCCTCTACTGGACAAATGTCGGGACAAGGGTTCATTTGGTTTGGGAAAATAATTGCAGCAAATACAATGCATGGAAGCTTTTACTTGTTAGTCTGCATGCATAAAATTAGTTCAGATGTAAGCACTACACAGTTTTTTAAGCAACATAAACAAAAAAAAGGAAACAGGTGTGCGATAACTAAATCTTAAGTGTTTCACAAGATGTGATGTAAGTATTGATCTTAAATTCTTTAAGACATACCATTCACGGTGTCAAAATTGACAAAGATAATGCTAACATAAACCACAGGATAAAGACTTACACAAGCTAAAATAATATCTCAATGTTGACACAAAATGTTGCTGTAAAGTTTTGCTATATTTATTCCCACTATTGTCTCAAACTTGAAAGCACAACAATCATCAGTACCAAAATAAAAGCTGCATAATACACCCCGACAAACTAAACCAGGTAGTAAAAAGTAGTATTCAAAGGAACCCTTTATGATGAAATAGTTTATGAAAGTGACAAGTGGACAGCAAGAGACATTTGTAGTTGTATTGTGCATCCACCACTTTGTGTGTTTCCCAGTCTTACTTTTGTTGATTGGGAAACGTCATAAAATGATTTAATATAATGATATAACATAAGTTATTTGACTTAAAAACTTAAAGAATAACTATGTTTAAAAAAAAACAAATCCTACGGCATACATAAAAAACTTGAATTAAAAAACCAAATGTAATATAGGATTATAACTTAAGTGTAACATTAAAGTGTTAAGTGTTATTTCGCTTTCATACGATTTACTGGTAAATAATATTTCAAAATGATTTCTTGTTTTTGCAATTTAGAATTTCACATAGTTTTACCAGTGATGCGTCTTTTCTGAGTTCAACAGATGTATTAATGACATTTTGCTGGTTCTACTATAACTTTCCAACTACATCTGTTTTTCTCTGCTTCAAAGCATATAATTATACCGCAACCCTGAATTTGTTCGATGACATAACAGCAAAAACACAGGCAACTTCCGCACTTATTCACTCACTGTATATAGACATACACACTTCAGATTGCAGTCTGATTACAACAGATTACAATCACATGTTCACATACACAAAAAAACATTTACCTCCCATGTCAGTCTTCTCACTCCCCCACCTACCCTGCCCTCAGTCCCTGAGGAGCACATATTCTTTCACTGATTCTGGTAGGGGGAGCTGTTTCACCGCACTGGGGAGGTATTGCACTCCCAGGCTATTACGCACAGCGCACCGTGCCAGGGCTCGTAACGAAGGCGGCTGGGCCACCAGGCTAGTGAGTCGAGCCAGTAACTGAGGATCTTTACTGAGCTCACGTGGTAAGGAGCCGTCGGCCTTCCGGATCTCGAACCTCCCGGCGGCACGGCACAGCAACTCCAGGCACTCTTCCTCTTGCTCCGTTCCCAGGCCACGAGCCAGCAAGGCCACCAGTCGTGATATCGGCGTCTGGCCCTTTAAGTTGACCACGTGGACTTGAGCTCCATACTCCAGCAACACACGCACGCTCTCCAGGTTGCCCTTCATGGCCGCCCAACTGAGGGGCGTGTCGCTATTGTAATCACGGACGTTGGGGCAGGCGCCGCTCTCCAACAGTGCCCGTACGCACTCTGGGTTATCTTTGAAGGCAGCCCAGTGCAGCGGGGTATCCCTGTTGCCATCTAGTGCATTAGGCTGGGCCCCGTATTCTAATAAGAGCTCCACGCAACCCTCATCCTTCTCTGCTGCATAATGCAGGGCTGTGCGGTTATAACCATCCAAGGCATTTACCTGTGTGAGAAAGCAATGTTATTGCTATACAATAAAAAATATTATGTGACATGTTTAACGAAATATAAGCAACAATAAGGAAATATGAAAAACCACCCAGATTACCCTGGTGCCATATAATTCACACTTCACATTTAAAGGTGCTGTGTGTAATATTATTGACAGAAATGCTATATAATATACATAACTATGTCTTATAAAGACCTTACATAATGAACGGTTATGATCTACATGGTCACCTTACATGGAATTCGATATGTTGTTTCTACAGTAGCCCTAAACGGACAAACTTTTCTATAAAGATATGTTATGTCCTTCGGCAAAGGAGTGAAAGCATAACATCTTTGTCCCGTGTCAGCCACCGTAGTGCTTCGAAAGAGAGGGGTGAGCGGTGGAGTGAGCCGTTGGTTGCAATTTGCAACCTCACCACTTGATGCCACTAAAATCTCCACACTACTCCTTTAAACTGGCAAATCACTACATTTAAGCCAATTGCCTGCTAATTTCAATTTGTGTGTCTTGCATGTTATACCTCTGCACCTTTCTCCAGCAAAAGCTCCACACAGTCAGCGTCGGCCACCATGCAGGCACAATGCAGGGGCTTCAATGTGCCATGCATCCTGTTCACATCCGCCCCCTGAGGAATGAGACATATGACTAAAGTGACTTCTTACAACATAAGAGATGAATAAACTGCGGCAGCACAACTCACCCTCCGTATAAGGTCTTCCACATTGTCATGTGGAAAAGAACGAATAGCTGCTATTGTTCGAATAAGCCTTTCCGACAGCGAGTATTTGCTCTGAATACTCTGCATGATGTACCACATAGTAGAGCTCATGTGGAACTAAAGGACATTTCACCCAGAACGGGTGATGCCACACCGAGATGAGATGGCTGTGAAATCACACACAAAATAAAACACAAAATCTCTTAATAGGAAAATAAGTAAATGCAACAATTTTGAATTATGAATCATTTATTGTGCCTGGAGAAAATAGCAATGGTGTAAATAATTACTGGTTTATTTAAATGGGCGTGTGCCTACTGCTCTATATGCCACGTTTATGCTCCCATGGTTTTAATTTCTGTGTTGTTCAGACAAGGAATCAGCCTTTTTATGTATTCTTCAGTTCATATCAAAGAAAGCAGCGATACAGGTTAGCCATCAAAGCCTGACATGCTCGATCGTGCATTGTAAACGCGTGTAAAACATACATGCCTCATGTTAAGGCGCATAAATAACGCAAATACACCACAAGCTGTAACGTTAAGCAATGCTTGCTGTCAATGCCTTATGCTGTCAACAAAAGGTCGCATAATGACAGATCAGTTATAGCTTTAACAAACATATAAAACCCGAAATACGCCGGCTTTTCTAAGCAACAACTTGTTACTACTTGCATATCGATGGTTGTCAGTAAAAGACACGGTTGTATTTTTATTTACCGCTTTCTGAGTCCTACCGGAGTAAATTAGCCGCTTGAAGCTAGTTTCAACACCCGGAACATGAATAACATTTTCTTACCTCTGCCTCTTTTTAAACCCAATTGCACGAGAATAAAACAAAGCGAATATGTGAAATATATGACGTTTAATTATTAGGTTTAAGAACAGTAACGTTACCTCCACAAAGCGAAAACAGCTGCTGCTTGTAGCTAACGCGCGAGAGCCTGCTGCTCAACACAAACACAGTGACGTCATGAAAGGAAGTGATCTATGATAGACGAGGGCATGTTTACGTTTTAAAATCACCTTTATCGGCTTTTCTTCTTCGACGAAGCATATTTGTCGCATGGCTCGGCTTGAAATGCTATTATTAGTTTTGGTTATCCGCTTCTGTGGGAGCCCATTCTTCACATACCATACAATCAATGCCAAATATAGACATGGTGGGTGTACTGAAGGCACCTGAGTGAATGTCTTTTTCTTTTTTTTGGTCATTTGCACTCTAGTATAATTTAAAATAAAGGCTACAGCTGATGTTCTGTGACGTAAATTAATGTAAACTGCATTTTCAATTGGGTGTAGATTATCTGAGATCATATTTACCTTTAAAAAGTTTGTGATACTAATAAATCTTTAACCAGAAGCTCCTTCTATAAAGACATTTTACAAATCATACTCCAAGATTTTAATCGAAATATGACCCATGAACGTGACCTGGAAATATTGACTTACATTTGCTTTATTTTAAATTCCTACATTTGCAGAAACTGATTTAAAAAAAAGATCTGAAGAAATACCTTTACATAAAATGATCAGTGGATATATTGGGTATTGACACAAAAACATGAATATTCTACCAGTCAGTTTGACCACACAAGTAATACAGCAAATGAACCAGCCCAAACTTTAAGGACAAAACCAAATAATTTATTTTTCTTTTGGTGACAATTTATGCAGACAGCTAGAATTTAGTGTCCCGTACACTTCAATCCATTGTTATATAATTCTTCCCTTTGCCACACCAACCCCTAAATCAATTAACAGTAATAACCCAAACATTAAAGAGAAATTTGCTATTTTCTGTAGATTTTTGCAAGCCTGTCAACATCAATATCATTACCTTATGCTCCTAGTATAATTTCACATTACATAACAATAAGGTTTTTTTTTTTAACAAGTTAGTGCATTTCATTATGCTAAACCACTAGCTGCTCATATTCACTAATGAAAACAAACAAAAAAAAGCCCCAGTGATTTGTTATTTACCGCATTACTAAGCTTCTAGTAAATGCATCAAGTATTTTCTCGGCTGAAATCTCAAAAAAATATACAAATATGTTAAATCTGTGATTTCTCTCAACGTCTTATTGTACATAGTCATGATAACAAATTACAAGGATAGGGGTCGTGTGGGGGATGGACAGCAGAATTAAAATCAATTAAAATCAATTTTTTTAAAAGCAATACTTACAAAGAATTTAACAGCAATACTGTATCCTCCTGATTAAACGTTCAAACTAACAGCACCAATTCATCACAGCACTTTCTTTTGTAGTGAACGAGTCCCTGCTTCTCACATTCCTCGAGATAATGGTTTCGCATAACTCAGTCACTCTCAGGTACCATCTATCAAAGCAACTGGCAATTTCGAATTACCCAAACCCATGTCACCCTATCAGAATTAATACACTGGCTGACAATAAAGACACTTGCTTTACCATGGCAAAACTATAAGAAACCTCCAATCATTACAAGAGGATTTTCCCCAGATATTGCCGTTATCCAACAGTCAAAACAATCTTTAGGGAAGAAACGTAATAGCTTAAATAAGGAAGTTGTATTACAATTCATGGAGGGCACGTTCAGGGGACACCGAGCGTATAACATTCAATTCTCCTACGAACCTCATCACTTTAAAACTACAAAATGGCATGAAACGACTGCCTGGTATGTACAATATTAAAGCATTGCCAAATTGGAAGTTCATATGAAAGTGTGGCGGTGCTGTAACTAACAGGAATGGACAGTGAACTGAAATTTGTCATCCTGAGCCAAACAATCCACTCTGAGCGTTAAATATGTGCATGACCAAACATAAATCATCTTTAAAAATACATGGCCCACTACTTCAGATTTGTAGTTTTAAATGACAACGAGCAAAGGCCCAACAAAACAGTTGTGCTCAATGAACCCTAACTTAGAAACAACGACAGAAAGTTTTGATATACCAGTGGTAACCATATTTTGCAATTCCAACAGTTCCGGGCTCATCAATAACAGATAGAATTGAATTGAACTAAGCTTTAGTCTTTCCTGACCTCATGACATCATGATCATCCAATCTATCCAGCACTCACCTTCCATAAAATGGACTAATTCTAAAGAAGCTTGCTCAAAGAAAGCACAATGGCTGAAAAAGCATGATTTGCTTTGCATTAGCCCAAACCACCACCATTCTGTAAACGTAGTCAACGGCCTGACTGATTCTCAGGATATTTGCGCATGCTCAGAAGCAGTTCAGGGAAGAAAATACACAAAAAATAAACAGACAAATCTGAAATGACAAAAATCTGAGTGCCTATGTACCTGACTGTTAAAAGTTATCATTCACAGGCTGTTGGTTACTCTAACTATTAAAAAAAATTTTTATCACCCATCAGCAAATCAGTGATGTGTAAGCATCATAACTGGCACGCTATAACTTTATGAAGTGACAGCAGGCTTTATATTAACATCATCAAAGTTCCTAAGCTGATCTTTATCCTGCGTGTAATGCTCCTTTTTTATTTGAGCGCGCCGATTTTGACAGCATACAGAACTACCATGGGCTACAGTATGTCAGGCAAACTAATGCAATCCAAACCTCACTGTCACCCCTTAAAGCTACTTGCAAAACTATCCACTCAAGCACGCATCACATTCTATTTGGGATCTACTTCCCAAAACTAAATCAACTCTACAGCAAACCACATTCTTCCAAACAAGGATTCATTTACACTGTCGTAACCCCCCCCCCCCCCAAGGTCGTATCCCCAGCGTCCTGCGATTGCAAACGAAGCAACCAAAATGAAAGCAAAAAAAGATGAATCATTGCATGTCAAAGTAATATCTTTGTATAGGTACATGACATATTTTTTATGCATGTTCCATTTCTTAGTGCATATGCTCCTTGCAGACGACCAATCAATCTCATCAACAGGTTCATCAGACCGCCCACTTTTCACCTGACCCCAAAGGAGCTGAGAGACCATCCTCCTTTCAAGAATAACAAAAAACATGGATTTACATTCTGAAGGGACATTGTCAAGTCAAGAAGCGTAAAAGGTTTATTTTCCTATTTGATGGCGTCCTTCAGCAAGCTTCAGCAACTGCTTTCAATTTCTGATGCCTGTTTGCCTGGATACCCCAGTCTGTGCATTGTCACTTCATGAGACTTTTCCTCTGGAAGTGCTCCAGGCAGGAGAGGTGAATACCATTTTAAATTTTGACTTATATATCATATTTCATCTCTTTTTATATATATATACATATACATATATATATATATATATATATATATATATATATATACATATACATATATATATATATACACATACACATACACATATATATACACATACACATATATATATATATATATATATACACACACATATATATATTTAGATATATATCTTATATGTGTGTAAATATTCATACATTAAGGATTTCTTTTCAGAGTCTTTACTTTGGCGATATGGGTGGGATATTCTGCTCTTTTCCAGTGTGTCTGGAACCTCCCTGTGGGGAACTGCGATGGCCAAAAGGAGGGCGTCTCTGCTGCTCTCGCAGCTTGAATCCCCCCGTACTGGCTCTGGGGGGTCCGTTACTGCGGGAAAAGCCCTGGGAGTCACGGGCCGGCCGGCCCTCCTTGGCCTTGCAGTTGCCCGCCATTTCCTGAGGCCGTTCCTGTTTATTTGCAGGGCTGGAGGGCTGCTCCTCCACCTTGTTGACACGCAGCTCCCTAAGAGGCTGTGTGGTTGCATTGTTGGGGCTGGAAGTGGCTGCTGGAGGAGGGGGATCCTTAGGTGGTCGCTGACATACTTCAGCATAACTGAGCTTGCGAGGTTCCTGATGAAAAAGAACAACGTTAAAAAATTGTTCATGTTCATGTACTGCGCTCTATGCCACAGCTCTTAAAGAAGGTCAAATATCTTCTTTATTTGGCTTGTCTAAATATAATTGGCAGTCTGTGAGAAGCTATAACTCACCAGCACTGGGGTACTGGAGGGGGCAGTGTTAGACTGGGGGGCTGCAGCAGGAGCGGCTGGGCTGGACTGAAGCTTCGGGCCAGGTGCTGTTTGGGAGGGGGTGGGTGTCACCGTTGTGACGGGAGCAGGAGTCACAGGCACCTCTTTAATGACAGGAGGATCTGCCTTCTCCAGTTTCTTTTCCAGGTGGTTCGAGCTACAGACAGATCACAGGTAACATAGATTAACCCCAAAAACAAATATTAAAAAATAAGGCCCTGATGGGGCAAGCTGCAAATTTTGAATGACACCATATGGTTAACCTACAGTATGTAACAAAAGCTTACTTTGAGGTCACAGGGTCAGGGATGTGTGCAGTCGTCTTGACCACAGGCTGGGTAGATCTAGAGACGGTCTCCTCTGTGGCTGGGCCTGTGGGACTCACAGTGGACTCTTTGTTGGAATCCTGTTGCTAAAAGAAATAAAAAGAACAAGCAATGAACCAACATAACCACCATGGAGAAAGCTATCAACGTGTTTCTGTAAGCTCCAAACTAACCCTGTCCCTATTCAGGCCTCGTACAACATCAGAGAGGCGGTTCTCCAATACGGGCTCCCCCTGCGGACTGGCAGAGCAGCCTGGCAGTGGAGGGAAGTTGGTGGCAGCCAGGTCAAACTTGGGGGTCGGAGGAACCTTTACTTGAAACAGAGGAACTGGTCTCTGAAAAATAAAGAATAAAAACATTAAGGCGCCAAAATGACATTATGTAAACTGAAGAAAAAATATATGAATGCATTACTGTTGTGCGATCATCCTCCCGTCGCCTTCGAGTGCCTCTGTACGTCGTTCTCCTGAAATGAAAGTTTAATTATTCAGAGGATATTCCACAAATGTGCCATCTAAAAAGATTGACAGAAAGTGGGTTTATTGTTTATGATGATGTAACTTCTAGTATGTCTTTCTGTCTTAGTACTTTTTCCAGAGTTAACTAGAAGCAGTGAACAGTATCATAAATACATGTCTTTATTTTAGTTCTCTTAATAATATAAACCTAACAAACCTTCCACGTCCCAAGCTACCGTCATCAGTTGGCTCGTTGGAAGAGAGTTGTGGGAAAGAGGAGTTAAGTTCAGTGGATTGTAGCACCGGCCCACTGCTGTTGGAAAGCTGTGGACTGTGCAGGCCAGACAGTCCGTCCACAAGAGCCACCGGGGACCCAGTGGAACACAGTCCATCATTAGCCCTCGTCTGAGGCTTTACGTGGTTCCTGCACAAAGCAAAGCAGCAGCCTGGGTGAGATTAACTTGATTACAACAGCATCTTCTGCGATTTCAAGCAAAATAAAAACTGTGTATATGTGAGACAATTCAGCAAGCATGCAATGGACCAACATAAATGAACAGACAAACAGGCATATTCTGGATTTTAAAAACACTTCACCTTCTCCTGGCAGTGAACTAACAACTAGTATCATATATATTTTTCTGGTTTTCCTTACTGACTTGCAGTCTGTTAATTGCAAAACTATTTAACTGTGATAAATCTACATTTTTTTAAAGAACACATATTTAAAGAGTTTAATTGTTGGGTTCTGCATTTTTGGGGGTTAACTCATAGTTTATAAGTAATTACATTATCCGTTATAGAAAGTTCAACAACAGTTTTCATTTCAGTCCCACTTCTTTTTTACAATACAATACAATGCTCTGTCCTATTGTCCTTCTATCACGTGTGTGAAAGAACAGGAACCATTCTTCTGTTATTATTCTGTTCTCAATTGTTAAGGCACCTCAGGTAAAAGTGTCTGATAACTAAGTACTCTTAAAATGTTTTTTCATTGGATGAGAAAACATGGGCTGCAATGTTTAAACACTGCTCGAGGAGATAATTTACCATAAAAACCTTTAGCGCTATGATTTAAGTGTTACATTTGACCCACAGTACTGATATTACTAAAAAAATGTTTTAGTTTACAATGAAAATATGAAATGTAAATTGACATTAGTAAAATAAAAGAGGCACTACCTTATCCCCAACAATCCCATAATATACAGAAGTCTACATTTGAAGTGGATCAAAAAGGTTAATCAAAATTGTAGAACAATACCTGTCTAAGGGCATCTTTGATTAACTTTTTTGATCCACTTCAAATGTTGACTACTGTAATACTCTATTATTGATTAAATATATTATTACATTGTATAATGATAATAATCAACATAAAATACTAAGCTATAATAGCTATTATTTCTTTTAGGTTTTACAGTATATTATGAAGATTGTGTAATTCATGGATGGTTATGACAATCAATGTACCGTCACCATATTAGTTTATTATTTTCCTATTTTCTTGGCCTATACACCATTTTGTTAGTCAACCAGAATTTCCATTGCTGGACAACAAAGCTAATAACTTGGATGTCTGCGGAGGTTGGATTGATAAGAATGGATTGATGATAAAGTTGATATGATTTTTAAGTTTTTAAAGATGTACCTGAAGGCATTTATTACATTCTTTCTTGAATAGAGTGGAACACTGTGGGAACAGTAAGAAAAACAATATCCAAATGATCTACGGTGACCTAGATTACACTAACTTTGTACTTGCAACTTATACATTTCCAAAAGTGTAAATTAGAAATAAAAACATTGGTATTAAATAAAATTACATTGAGGTAAGTGCAATGTGGTTAAATTTATGCTAAAATAAACAACAAAATAAGACCCATCAAACAGCAGAATAAAAGCCCCCAGCTTGACCTACCGGTTCCTGCTGAAGGGACGGCTAAGGTTAAGAGAGTTTGAGCCAGTTTTGTAGTGTCCAGGTGAGCTAAAGCCATTGACGAAACCACTGTTGGGAAAAGGTGCCTGTGGAAAACAACGCATCTTTACTGTAAGTTTAACTAAAATACATATCAACTGGACTTTTATTTTGAAATTCTGCAATGCACCACTCCTTATATGGCTAGGTCTATATGTGATTGATCTTGTGTTTCGATTCTCTGCATTTGTAATCATTTGCAATCCCCTCTGGATAAGAACACGTGCTCATTGAATGGATGTCAATATTATAACCCATTTATTGCATACAAATTATTGACACTTGACTCACCAGAGGAGTCTCAAAGTATGGAGTAGGAGATGGCGTCCAGGTAGGAGGTACGATACCATAAAGTGGGTACTGCTGCTGGGGGCTGTAAACAGGTTGCATGAATAAAGGGGAGCTGTATTGGGATTGTGTGGGAGATTGCTGAGGGTACACACTGCAGTCCAGGCTGCGATAACCATTCTTAGCAAAGAATGTGTTGATGGCTTTTATTCTGGCCTGAAGATGAAGAACAACATGTAAATGCTGTAGCAACAAAACACATCGGCTATACAAATAGAAAAATAACTTTAAGGGGCACTCAGTGAAGATCTTTCTTGTCAGTCAGTCAATCTTCTTCAAAAAGAATCAATTGTACTTTTAATAAAAAATAATTAACTCAAAAAAGCATGTGTGATTATAACTCCAGCCTCATGGGCTAATGTTGAGATCATTTAGCCATTTAAAAACCTCATCTAAGTTATTAATATATTACCATTACACCTTGCAGTCCAATATAAAAACTGAGTGCACCTTTAAGGCCAAACATTTTTGTCATAAAATTCATGAACACACCATGATTGGTTTTCCCTGAAATGTCTTTACTTCTTCCCTTAAATATCTGTATGCCTGTATGGAGGTGAGAAAAAAAATCAGTTTAAATTCCAAAGTTAAGACATTTGTTTTATCTGCCAATAAAAAATTTAAAAAGACATTCCTACCTGCTGAGCATCCGTGTCCGATTGGAATGTAATGTACCAGTTGTTATTATGCGCAAACTCCACACTTATTACTTTAGGACAGTTGTCACTCTTAAACAAGGCTTCCACTTCCTGTTGTAAAAAAACATACATGTAACAGATACCAACAACACTCCAAGTTAAGCTTCTTGGCAATATCTGTTACCTCAACAGGTGTCGTTTCCGGGACTTCTCGCAGAATGATGATGCAACGCTTGTGATTTGGCCGCACTTTTTCGCCCTTCTCGTCAACTTGGACCATAGGAGATGCTGGAAATGAAGGGTTCAGAGCAAACAGTGACATCAAAGAGATGCCTCCATGACAAAGAATACAAAAACAAATCCCGTATCATAAATTCGACACTTACATCGCAGTACATCCAAGATGAGGTCCATGTCGGTTGTGAGGACTTTGATTCCTTCCATGCTGGCAATAGTCCAAATGGGGACAAACTGGTCGCTGTCCATTTGAGATATTAGGTAAAGATCCTTAGATAAGTTCTCCCTGTGGAATGTAAGCACCAGAAATGCAGTTAATGGGTTGAGAGTGGCTGTAAAGTGCTGTTTACTCACATTAAAATGAAAGCTTGCACTGCATTACAAGACCGCACTTACCTGGAGAAACAAAACTCCAGTTCTTTTTTGAGAGACTCACGCAAACACTCTTCAGAGAGAGGCTGTTCCTCAGGGGGTTTGGACTCTGTATGTACAAACAATGCATTAACATTACAAGAAAAGTGCATTACAAGACAATCCCAATACATGCTTATTGGATGAAAACACTAGACAGTATAACAGTTTCATTTCTAATGCATTAACCCCTGAATGTGTACTATCATACTTTATAAATAGGAATTCATATTTTTGGTTACATACCATTCGCAGCTGTAGTGTGCTCACAAACCGGGAAGCTTTGGTCAGGTGGGTCCATACCGTTCACCACACCCACTTCAGTGCTAGAAGTGCTGTTGTCCTCAGAGGTGGAAAAGCCTGGCGTGTATTGTTTAACTACAGAAGTTACCAAGTTAACATAAGTCAATAAATTAAATAAACAGAAAAATAATCATGATCGCTCCACTCGTTTCAAGTTAGGCTACTATTTACAGCACTTTTATAGCACTAGTGGTCAACCAATATGGGGTTTTTAATGGCCGATGCCGATATTAAGATAGCACTGTGGCCGATAAGTAAATGAGACACAGAAAATTGGTGAAACACATGAAAAGGTCCACACATGACATTACATTAATTGTGCGCAGCTAAACATGGCTTAATATATATTTTATTTTATTTATATTTAAACATACTATTGATGCCTACTATACAATTTTTGTATCTCATGCACCTTCCACGACCCATTTTATTTGGCTATATTACATTACTAAGTGGCAAATGCCAGCATTTTTATGAATAAAATGCTAATGTGCTGCATGTCTACCAAACAGAAAAAAATAGTGTGCATTTGTGAATATATATGAATATTATTAATATATTAATATTTGAATAAATCATAAAAAATGAATTGCCATGTAGGATTTTGTTATGGAGATAAAGGTAAGGACATTAAAGGGACAGTTCACCCAAAAATGAAAATTCTGTCATCGTTTACTCACCCTTTTGTCATTTCAAACCTGTATACATTTATTTGTTCTGCAAAACACAAAGGAACATATTTGGAAGAATGTGAGTAACCAAACAGATCTCACCCCCCATTGACTCTCATGTTGAGATCTGTTTGGTTACTCACATTCTTCCAGATATCTTTGTGTTCATCAGAACAAAGAAATGTATGCAGGTTTGAAATGACAAGAGGGTGAGCAAATGATGACAGAATTTTCATTTTTGGGTGAACTATCACTTTAACAAGCAGAAAAACATTTATTTTACAAAATCATCAGTCTTCAAAAAATTACACAAAAAAAGCTGGGTTGACGTTTGACCCAACCATGGGTTAAAAAAATAGGCATTTTTGTGTATAGTCATTATGCATATTGCATAACAACAGGATCAAACAACGGTGGCTATTTCCATTACCTTCAGTCATACTGTTCTGGGACCAGGGGGTGGCCTCGGTGTCATCCGCAGGAGCCTCAGTTTGTGATGCAGGGATATCCTGCCACACCTTGGCATTAGGGTTTAGACCAGTTCCTTTAGCGGTGACCTGGAAAAAGATTGTAACACACACATGATTATTTAAATATACAGAATACTTTGAATAATGTAGACCTGTGTTAAAGCATACAGTAGGTATCAGGATATCCCTTGTTCAAGAGCCAAACTCCTTTAACCTAATGCCTGAAATGGGTAAGAGGGTGTAAAACGCCACCACTGTTGTTGCCATGACCTAGGTGTTTGTGTACTTGTCATGAGTGACAGCGAGTTGACAGACCAGACCACTTAACATGAGTTCCCTTCACATCACTTCACCTCAAAAACAACCTAAAATCTAAAGTGTTACGTAGTGAGGATTGTTCGACGAGACGAGACAATTACGATTCTAAAGTATCATTAACATACCACAACACAACGATACCATTCCGCACTGCTTATTTCAAAAAATAAAAAAAATAAAAAAATAAAAAGCACGAGATGCGACATTCACCACTCACCTCAAGAAATAACAGCATTTCCTTTCCGACTATTTAAACCGACGTTATGTAAAGTTGTTAAAGCTGTATGACTCGATATCTCTGTAACGCCGCTCCAGCCTGAACCAAATTGTATATTTCGCTTTAATCCAGCATTTAGCAGAAACTTCATTCTAAACATACAAAAGCAAAGCTAGGCTAGCAGAGGCACATGGGCTCGCGTCTTCCGCACATGAACCGCCAAAGCGACGTTTTGCGTCACCGTGGAGCACGTCAGTCAGGTTCGCAGCGCGTGGTGGAGTCTCCGCAGACACTTCACACATTAGCAGATCTCAATGCAACGCCACACGGAAACATTGGACGTTTGTTAAACGTGTCCGATATCCCATTTTCTTGCAATAGCAGACGACTTTAAACAAAGTATCTCCAATGGTATCATATAATTTTTCAGACCACCTTTTTGCTTAATAACACACAATGACACAATTGTTTTTGCTGTATTAAATGCATGACGAAAACAAATTTAAATAGCCATTAAAAAAACAATAGCTCTCTGTAGGTTTACACATGTACAATTACAGCGAAATTTTCTAAATAACACCCGGTCATTTCACATGCCCACGGGGGCGCCATTGGGAGAAACCACCTGCTACAAAACACATCTCTCATACAAACGCTTTCAAAAACAGCTGTTGAGCTTCGGGTGACTCGAACACAAACACTGAAAGACCCTTTATGATACCTGCCCAAATGTACGTGTCAAGTATTACTGGATGTCAATGAGAAAGACGACTCGTTCCCTAAAAGCTCAACGTTGCTACGGGTCCTTCGAACCCACAAGTGCAGGAAATGTTGCTTTTATACATTTAATAGGGCGTCGATTTATAACCAACACATGCTGAAACAAATGACCTTTTCTATACTGCTTAAATCAAGACCAGACTTTCGACGTTGAAGTAACGTGCTTATTGGTTTTAACTCGATGAGAGCACAGCTCATGTGTGTCATATGACTGCGTGAATAAGCTTATGAAACGAGGCCGCTGAATACATTTTTGTGGAATGCTTATGAATTACACCAGGGTAACTATTGAATGAGGATTAAAATAAGTTTCCCTTAACCAAATAAGTAATTCGCATGTATAGACTGATTGAACAAACTGCTCATCGTTATTTTGCTAGCATATGGGCTAATGACTTAGCCGGCTAAACTCCTGTCATGCTTGACAGGCTTAATCAGCAAACAGCACGTCTGTACGTGATAGAGGGAGAAAGCAGCAATTTTAAAACCCCAAACATGATGCCCCTTACAAAGTTCAGCCGCAGATTTGAGATGGCTTTTGTAAGCAGGCCAGCTAAGAGATTAATGAATCGTCCTGTCAATTGCCAACAGGAAGAGCCTTCAAAGCCACACGGCCAGCTTGTAATTTAGGTGATGTCAAAGCTTGCAAGCTTGCAGCTCCGCTGTGTAAACCGACCGATGGCCTTATATAGCGAGCGATCATACTATGACCCTATTTTTAAGAAGGGCAACGGCCAAAGACTGATCATCCTGTTGGGGAGGGGGGCGTAAGGGCGCTTAACAAACCAATAGGCCTGGACTTACCATGACGCCCGAGTCTCCCCCGGTCCCGGGTGTGATCTCGTCCTCCCCACGGGTTTTGGGTCCCGGCTCAGCCTCCTCCTGCAGCTGCGGCTCTCCGCCCTGGTCTGAACTCATCGGCCGCTCCTGGCTCACTGCGCCTCCGTCGTTCTCTCCCTGCCCCCCACGAGTCACCCTCTCAGCTGAACGAGTAACGTTACTTTGCTAATACACCAGAATATGCACAGTAGCCTTGAGTGTCTAAACGGTCCGGTTGAAAAACCTGTTATGTTAACTTACTAGAAGTAAGGTAACGACAGCTCAGAGTTCGAGCTGGCTGGCTAGCCACCGAATGGGCTAGTTCTCCTGCTAACTAGCTGGCTAGCTATCAATGCAACGACAATTACGGCGCAAGCTCCAACGTTTGTAAACCGACGCACAAAATTGACAGCGCAAGCGCGGAAAATAGCGATTTCGTTCCTAAAGAATCTTCCTCGCGTATTATATGAGCGTTTATGCCATAAGCTGCATTCCTAAACGGGCGACCGACACGGACACAGGGGACACGCACCTTACCAATGAGTAGGCAGACATTAACACAGTCCGCCACCGTCCCACACTCCTCAGCGACCTCTTGATACCCTCTGAAGTTGATCTGCTCAACTTCCGGCTACTGCAATGGCTGACAGGGGACTGCATGCCAAAATAAAAGTTTTTTTCTAATAAATGTTTTCAGTGTTGTCTTGAAAATGTATTTTTGTCTTTCTTGGTTATAGTAATTAGTATTAATTCTCAGTTACTCAAATTGTTTTACTTTATGCAGGTGAAAAAGCCTCAAAACTGCAGAATAAATGCAACAGTTACCAATCAGTCAAAGGGCCTTCATCTGAATAATGGTAATGTTGGGTAGTTTATAAAAGCTTCTGAGTTAAACAGTGCATTTTTCTCAGGTTATAACCAAGAATGGACTAGATTAATTTACAGATCTAACATTAATTCATATCAGTAATTTATTGACTGTTTAGGTCAATACACAATCTGTATGTAATAATCTTTGTTTTTCATTTCCTAGGCAAGTATGTATTTGAAAGGGATAGTTGAATTTTATTTAAATGTCATTTCAAACCGTATGACTTTCTTTCTTCTGCAGAACAAAAAAGGTATTTTAAGGAATGTTGGTAACCAAATAACATTGGGTGCCATTGACCTCCATTATATGAACACAAAACCACTGAAACATTTCTCAAAATAACTTCTTTTGTGTTCCCCAGAAAAGTCAGACAGAGCTAACCCAAGTTTTATTTTGGGTAAACTATCCTTTTAAGCAATATGAGCTTCAGCAACACAAGTTTATTTGTGCTGTGTGACATAATTATATAAGTGTGCAATTTAGAATTTAGGTTACATGACACACAATTTTTTAATGAAAATAGCAACACAATCAAAGTTTTGACTTTAGTTGTAAATTGTGTAACTGTGTTATCATATACTTTAGGATGTAAAACAAGTCTCACACACCAACCTAAGTCTATATTCTGTTTTGAATCTTCATCTTCAAATAAGCAGACATTGAAAAACAGACAAAGACACTTCATAATAAGACTTTTTTAATTCAGATATTGACAATACATTTTTACCCTGTTACCACAGATGATCTTAATACAAACTACAAAAAAAATAAGACAGGCAAGTGAATAAATAATTAGAAGTAGATAAGACGATTTAGATTTCATACATTCAAAGTCACCAGTAATGTAGTCAAAACATATGTCCATTATTCTTGCTCATGACTACTTTGAGAGGGTCATGTGTACTGGAGGATTCTTACTGATGACATGTTCCATCAAAGCATGCTCAGAGGTGTCCAGATTAATCTTGTACTTGGCCAAGATCTTCATAATAGGCCTCAACTTTAACCACCACTGGGTCTTAGCAACACGGTGCCTTGGGGACAGAAATAAGGATGATTTTTGGAGGAGAAAGTAAGGATGTTTTAGTGATATTGTAAAGAATCATGTCACAAAACATGATCATGAATATTATGCATTTATTGGCTCAAGAAAATGGAACGTTTCTTACTCAAAATCAGTCTGTTCCTTAAGTTCAGCCAGAGGCTGTAGCATCAGGCCTCTCTTTCTCATTCCCAACACGCACGCAGAATCTGGAGTGTTGGCAAAGATTCGTCCTGTACATAAAATGACAAAAATACACAATACATTTTGGTTATAAAAATAATTAAATTACATACCGTAATGAACAAATTGTAACAAATAGAAGGAACTGTATGAAGGTGCATTTGTTTCTCACCATGTCTATAACACTCCTTCAGTTTCTCTGTTAGCCAGAGCACAGACTTAGCACCCATCTTGGTGGCAAAGTTTCTGTCAAAAGGGGTGGGGGTGCCACCCTAAAAACAGAAGAATGTGTAACATTCAATTTGAGTGAATCAAAAATGTTCACAGGGTTTGTGGTAATCTAACCTGCTGCATATGTCCGAGGACGTTTTTACGACAGTCGAAGACACCCTTTCCTTCCTCTGAGTACAGGTTGAAGATGAAGTCAGTGGTGTAGTTAGAATTGCAGTTTTCATTTCTACAACATACAGTATCATAACATCCTGAGTTGAGAGGTTGTGTTTTGTCCAAATAAGACATTTCATGTTTCAGCGAATACTTTTCATATTTCAATTTCAAACCTGAGAATTAGCCCTCTTTTAACGGTGGTTTTCATCTTCTCAACAAGATGCTCCACATTTGTCTATAAACAAAACAATTAAAATTCAAACAAATCTGGTCAATTATGATATCCATTAACTCTTACAGTCCACAAGTGTTGAAAATGTTTGCCAATTTACCTCTAAGTCCCGAATGCCGAATTTCTCTTCATATATATAAGCAGCATCCGCTCCCGCAGCAAGGCCAGCCAACGTAGCTAAATAACCACAGTATCCTCCCATAGTCTCGATAATAAACACACGCCGCTTAGTGCCTGCTGCAGACTGCTTGATCCTGTCACACGTCTACAGGGTTATAATGTCTTGTGTGAGGATGTGTCACATTTCTTCATATTTACTATGCACACAGTGTCTGCTATTTCACGAACCGTGGTGATGGTGTTGAGGGCCGTGTCAGCTCCAATGCTGAAGTCTGATCCAGGAACGTTGTTTGACACAGTAGCTGGAAGGACCACCATGGGAATACACAACTCTTCATACTTCTCTCTGCCTTGAACCAACTCCAGGCCACCTGAAAATGCCTGACAATGGGAAATCAGGAAGATGGCAGCTTTACTGTTTATTCAATGCTTCATGTAAATAAGTACAATAACTTTTCTTCATTATATTTGGAGTCACTTGCCTCAAAACCCCCAATAATGACCAGAGAGTGAATATTGTACTTGGCAATATTTAAGCTGATCTCCTCCAAGTACTTTCCAGGTAATACTCTGCACAAGCAAAAGAGAAAGGGAAACATTTTCAGATAATGCTGTAATGTAGATCGGATTTAACATTGGACCCAAGTGGTGATCGAACACAGTACTTAACTTGTTTATCATAGAAAAGACCAAAATGACCATAAAACTTTAAAGCACTGAAGTATACCTTTTTTTTTTTTTTGATGACCTTAACAGAACAAACATGATTTTTCTACAAAAGTCTGATCAGTACCTTTTGGTGCCCAACACAGATCCACCTTTTCCTGTCCAATCCCCAACTGTGTTCCAGGTAATAGGCTCAATCTAACAATACATCACATGAACATGAGCAACTGTGTCTATACTGTAGTAAATGCTAAAACAGAACAAGAGAATCATAGAACAAGAACAGTTTACCTTTGCCTCTACCAGGCCCTCAAAGCCATCATGAACCGCAAGCATGTTGTGCCCCTGGATGATGCCAATCCTGACAGCCGCACGCACAGCGGCGTTCATGCCAGCACAGGGAGCACCCACGTTCAAAATAGCCACATTAATGTTACTCTGAAAAAAGAGAGAAACACATAAACATCAAAAATAGGAAGATATCAAAATGAGAATACCTTATTGTATAAATTAAGTATAGCAAACATTCTGCATTCTTTTCGACTCTGCTCACCTTGGTGTCTGGGACCCGCACATGAGCCAAGAGTTTATATGTGTTCCAGTTATTTTCAAAACTCCTGCAGAAACACATATTCTTACTTCATTAGAGTCATGATTTGCTAAACAAGTTCGGTTGAAGAACAGGCATAAAGGAAAACAGACGTTCCTCAACATACCTTCCCCTGAGTTTCACAGCGTCATCAAATCGGCGTTCTTTCATAGCAACTGTGACATCCTTGGTCTAAATTAAAAAAAGAAAGGAATTTTATGGAACAGAAAAACATTTATGTCATATGTCTTTCTTACCCTTATTAAAGCACTAGATAAAAAAAAACATTTTACACAAAAAGACCAAAGAGATATTTCATCCATAAACATTCCAAACCCATATGACTTTCTTTCTTCTGCAGAACACAAAAAAGCTTTTAGAGTCAGACAGCTTTTAATCTTAGATATACTATACCTTTAATATAAAATGTTTTTTAATATGACAGATTTTAATTAAAAAAGTATGCCTTTATAAAATGTTACAAAATAGGTTTCAACTAGATTTACATGAAAGAAGAATCCTACCATATCCATAAAGCTGTTTAAATGTAAACTTATTTTTTTGTTGCATACTTGTTAGAAAAAAAGAAAGGTCACTATGTAAGACCGCTGTGTGTTTACGCACCACTTGCACACACTCCATCAGGGGAAGTCTGACAGCCTGGTTTCCAGACAGACTGACCACACAGGCAGGGGTTTCTGGAGTCGCTTCTAGTAAAGCCATCACGGCCTCCACCCCCATTCTACTGCCCTGATATAACACAGCAGAGTAAAAGACATTAGAGCGAGAGAGAAAGTCTGAGCAAGATAAAATGAGGAACTCACAAGCACTCTGTCGAACGCTGAGGGTGTGCCGCCTCTCTGCACATGACCCAAGATAGTGGCACGGGTATCAAAGCCAAGCCTCTTTGTCACCAACTGTGCCAAAAAGAACAGACATCAATGCATTTATTAAAATACTGCGCCATAATATGTCAGACTCAGTACCTGTCATAGGTCAGATCATAATGAAATAGAGTCTAAGTTACCTCTCTTAGGTGGTCACAGGTGATGGGCTTTCCTTCTTTATTGATAGCTCCCTCAGCCACGATGATCACATTGAGACGAGAACCCATGTTTCTGGTCTGTTAAAAGGAGATGCCATGTCAAAAGGTTCAGTTTTTGGTTGAAGAGCAAAATGGTGTGTGTTGTCTACTTCTTTGTACCTCAGTGAGTCTTCTGCACAAGTGATCCTCCCACCCATCATCCGGGGGCATCTCGGGTATAAATACCCAATCAGCACCGCATGCAAGAGCAGTAATCAGAGCCAAGTAACTAAAACACACGCACAGTCCGTGGAATACACAAACTGTATTGTTTTGATATGAAATATTTAGAGAAATGTATGTTGATTCGGAGTCCTACCCACAATGTCTTCCCATGACCTCCAGGATGAATGCACGTTGGTGGCTGTGTAGAACACCAGACGCATCAGAATTAGAATATTTGTAGTGAATTTCCCACAATTTGTTACAAGCTGCTCAAATTCACAACCTCTGTGCTGTTGTGGTGATGCTGTCCACCACCTCAATGATGCGATGCAGGGCAGAGTCTGTGCCGATGGTCATGTCCGTTCCGCAAAAGTCATTGTCGATAGATCCTACCATGCCCACTATGTTCAGATGAGATGAATTCTTGGCTTCCTCCTTGGTAATACGACCTGTGTGTGAATGGAGAACACGACCGTCAATTCAGCATACAAAAATTTAAAGCAGAATCAAGTATTCAGGAAAGTAGTAGATTTAAAATTATATGTATTGTATGTGGATAGTTTACCACTTTACCATTTACTTACTCTCTTGTCGAGTTTTGGGTGAACTATTCATTTAAAAACGCCTTTGGTATGGATTACACTTTGGTCTTTTCGTGTGATGAAAGCTTTTCTTCTTACCCTTGGTAACCAGATCTTTCAGCAAGTCGCTCCATTCGGTACGAAATATGTTAGCACCAGTTAAACTGCCATCGCCACCAATAACACAAAGGTTGGTGATGCCCAGCTTGACAAGATTGTAGGCAGCTTTTAAACGCCCCTCCCTGGCCTGGAAATCCATACATCGGGCGCTGCCAATGACTGTACCGCCCTTCAAAAACAATACACAGTCAGGATGCTACATTAAATAAATACTGTTAAATCCTAGCATCTGTAAGTGAATGCACACCAGCTGTAGCATCATGGACACACTCTCCCAGGTAGCAGGACGGATGTGATCCCCTCCATCAACCAATCCCTGATAGCCCTGTGCACAATCAACATCCATGACATTTTTAATGTGTAATGTTTTTGTTTTATCATTATGCTTTTTACACTTAAAGGGATAGTTCACCCCCAAAATATATAATAATATACCTCATGAACGAAAAAGACTTTAGCTCCGGTGTACAGGCCTACCCTGACAGTGGCCCTCACAGCTGCATTCATTCCTGCAATACACCTACATTTATGCATTTGGCAGACATTTCAGATATACATTTTATCAGTATGTGTTGCGTACCCTGGCATACCCACTTTTGGACCCCTGAGCACTGGAATATGAGAAGGTCTACTGTAAAGCTCGAACCTCACTTGACATCTCAGTTCTTCATCTTTAGATTGTGTTATTACTGTGCATGAGGTCATATGAGATTACGCTTTTCGACTGCACGCTATGATCTAAAGTTCAAGGTGTTTTGACTGTGTACAAAGTCAGGGTATCTGGTATCAGGGTATCAATAGCAGCTGTGACTCATCTAAATATAAATATCAACTTGAGTTTCACTGCAAAAGGTTGCATGCTTAATAAATCAAATCATTGTCATATAATTTGTTTGCGCTCACGTTCATCTTGCTACACATTCTAAACACATACAATCATTTTTTAAGGATTATTGAATTATTTATCCAAATGCAATTGTTATAGCCACTGTATGACCAGGTTAAATGTATACATCTACTGGATACTAAAAAAATCGCCAGGTTGGAAGTAATAAGACAGTCTTTATAACCTTAAAAAGAAGGTCAATGGTGCTAAACTTAGCTCTCGGTTGTGAAAACAGCGAGACAGGGAACAGTAGCAGGTACAGGCCAAAGCTAAAGGCTATGTTGACCTTAGTCAACCAGAAATCAGCAAATCAAACCACAAAACAGATATTTGCCACTAGAAGTTTGTCAATCTTTCACTATTTTAAACTCTTTTCATTATACAATTTTAAAGTGCAAAAAATTTTTTTTATTTATTAACTAAAACCCATGTTTTCAAGCACAATTTGCTCTTGAAATTGGATAAAGACTGAGAAACTTTCTTTGCTCGCACAAATATTCTCTATTTTTATAAAAACAGCTGTGCTGTTCTAGACACTTTCTCTCCAACTTTTTTAACACCTCTATGCTTTCTTTGGACACCCACTCAGATACAAACATACTATCTCTAGACACTTGGGTGTACCAGGGTTATGTGTACCACATGCTACAGGTGTAAAGAGAAAATTAAAGAACCGGATCACACGCTACTTACCTTGGGCATCTCCACCTGAAGTCAGCACAGCAATCGCCCTGCCGACCCCCATCTTGGTGGGATCCATCTCTGCTGTGTTTACATTTGACATGGTCAGGGGTTCTGGACAGACAAGTGGCACGGGGTCATGGAAAGGAGGAAAATGAAAGCAAGGAGCAACGGGAAGGGTTTAATAAGGTTTTTCACTTTGTGCCCACCCCCAAGGATTACATTTCTCAAACACAGAGACCGCAGTGTCACACACCCCCTGACTCATCTAAATATAAACTTACATTTGACAGCAAAGGTTAAGAGCTCGAGAAGTCAAATAGTTGTCATCTCATGTGTACTTACATCTACCTTTCAATGTATCCACATATTAAAATGATCATTAATTAATATCAAGTGTTAGTGACTGATCAGATAAATGATGGTTCTACTAAACTGGAGGAAAATATTTTTTGATGCAGTAATGTTTTACAAAAGAACAGATGCAGTTATTACAGTCACATCTGTCTTCACATTAAAAATAAAAATACGTCACAATCTTTTTGTTCATTTTTTACTTAGATATCAAAGTATAACAGTTAATTTAACTGTAGGTCTATTAACTGAAAACACAACTTTCACATAAAGTCATTTGGCAAACGTTTATAGAAACGAATTGAATCGCATATACGTCAGTGTTACGTATTGTTCCTACTATTAGTCACCAGATGGCACTCGAGACTGAAAACAACTTTCACTCTGATGAAGTATTGCGTATAAGTATCCCCCGTGGTTTCTATCTTCCTCCGTTTTCATGTAAATTCGGTTCTTTAACAATTTTTATCAGCCCTGAAATCGGAGGACCGCTAACACTGAAACATTTCTGATGTATACTTTATATTACACACCTGATGTCTGCAAAGCTCCAGAGCCATGCGCCACAGCGATTTCATGCACGCAGCTATAACCACGCCCCTAATCATAATATGATACTGTGGCCCCGCCCTAACTTCCGGCTTGAGCTTGCTGCTGTCTTGGCGATGCTCTGCTGGTTCTGCAACTAGATATGATTGGATCTTAGTGATTAGCTCATTTGAATAATGTTCAATAGTCACACCCATAGTCTGGTTTACATATACAAAACTAATGCTTAGTTTTCCATAGTGTTTTCCATGACCTAACTTGTGTCACTTACGGAAATGCAAAATGTTTAAAAAAACACTGCCTTAAAGTCCCATAATTGTTTTCAAAATAAATATATGACTTTTGGGATGTTAAGCATCTAATGGAAGCATAATTATATTATGTGTGGATTATGAAGTCACACATTTATCTTGATGTCAAAATGTTTTTTTAATATATATAGTAATCATAATGGCAGAAATGACAAAATGTAAAACATGAAGTCCAGATGACTTGCTCTTTAACTTCATTAATCCTTCTATTGTTCTTTGATTTGTAGTTATCTTGTATACCTCCATAACTAGTGTTCCATTTGTGAAAACTAAAAAAAGCAGAAATATTGTGCAGATGATTCCGAAAATATTTCAGGTTAACAATTTTAATAATTTAAATTCAAAATGAGAAGTCAAACATATACTCGTTTATATATACACATCTATTATACACTACACAAAATACAAGTTACTAGCATTAATTTTCATGTTAAACGTTTATGAAACTTTCATTGTGCTGAAGAGATTTACAAAGTATTGCATCATTTGAACCTCATACAGTAAATCCCATTGAAAAGAATATTTATTCAAAAGCATGATTGTAGTGCTTGTGCAGTGTAATAAAAGCATCCATGTAAATAAGTAGCCATTTGCTGCGTTTAACATACACACAAGACAACATTTCACAAACAAAAAGAGCAACTAATAATATCGATTCAGGCAGACAGTCATAAATATGCATAGACGGAGTTAAATGCTTATTCATTTTCTGAGGTTCTGCATTCAAGCCCTTATAGAGGAACCAGAGGGGACTGGTTTCAGACGTATGGGGGAGGACAGGCCTATAGGTAAAAAACACTGCAAGAAGAAAAAAAGATTAAACATCCATTCAACTAGTTTAGCTAGTTGTACAAAATTCAGAACTGAAGGATGGAAAACATGAAACTAGGTTACTCACAGTCGAGTCTTGAAACAGAAGTGTGGTGGCTACAGGGTTTCCACAGCGAGGCTGTAATGGGCAGGACAGTAGGCGAGAGGTATAGGTAGCACATTCTTCATCCAAAATAATTTCTTCTAGAGTGTGACGTCGTCGTAGAGCAGCCGCTGAGTGCACAGGTTAAGGTTAAAGAGAGAAATACATATTTGTTTAGTGTCTTGTTGCAATATAAGGTTGAACTAGAACTGCTTACAGGTTTCGTAAAATTTCTGCAAAAATAAAGGAATAATAAATAGAGTGAACTGTAAACTGTAACAGGTTTTTGTAAGCTACTGGTTGAGATGTTCAAACAAACAGAGAAATGTTTTGATAGTACCACAGTCACAATTGTTAATGTTTTTCAGGAAGTCTAGCTACCAATGGCTTGTTATTAGGTTGGCATGGAAAATTAAACATTTGATAGATGTGATCATTTAAAAAGTGAATCTAGCATTTAATGAAAAAGAAAGCAAAAAAAGATTACCTTTTAATTGACTTCGTGTGCAAGTGTTGATTTGTTTAGTTATGTCTGAGCTAGAAGTGACCTGTGATCTATTGTTTTGGTTTAACTGCAGTGTAATATGGGATATAGTGCCGTTTTCTATCACAGGTGCCTCCTGAGGCCGGTCTAATCCACAGAGTCTTTGGCTTGATGAAAAAACAATAACCGAGCCTCTATGTGCTGCTTGTATGAACGGTTGGGCTGTTTTCTTGCCTTCATCCTCAGTGTGACAATGATTTGATTCGGAGTTCTCTTTTTTTGTTAGAGATTCAATCTGTATGAAGAGAAGGCCTTGTTAAAGGATACCTTGCCATTTAGGCCACATAGAAACTGGCTATGGAACTTAAAGGGATAGTTCACCCAAAACTAAAAATTCTGTCATAATTTACTCACCTTTGAGTTGTTCCAAATCTATATACATTTCTTTGTTCTGATGAACACAGAGAAAGATATTTGGAAGAATGCTTGTAACCAAACAGTTCTTGGACCCCATTGACTACCATAGTTTATAATTATGTTGAACACAAACTAAGATCCTTTGAAGAATGTAGGACAGCAAAAAGTTCTGGGGCACTTGTCATTTTTCCTACTATGGTAGTCAATGGGGTCCAAGAACTGTTTGGTTACAAGCATTTGTCCAAATATCTTTCTCTGTGTTCAACCAAACAAAGACAAGTTGGAACAACTAAAGTGAGTAATTCATGACAGAATTTTCATTTTTGGGTGAACTGTCCATTTAAATTTAAATTGAAAGTAAGTCAGAGATAAATTAATCCTACAGTTTGGTGACTAGTTGATGTGGTCAGTAGTTGATTTGAAGTAACATCATTTTTGTCCATCTGGTCACTGTCCAGCTGATCTGGGTCATCAAATAGCCTTTGAACAACATCCTCCTGCCATACGATCAACATTCAGTGTTAAACTCAAGTTGTCTCTGATCAAGCACAAAATTAGAAGAGTTTTGCGTCCTGGTCCTGGAGCGGGTTTACCTCTTGATGCATTAAGAGTTCGGTACCAACGTTCTGAGGTCCATTGAAACCAGGAGAGTCCCTAAATCGGGACATCTTTTGTGCAGTAAGAAGCCTCCTCTGTTTTCACACACACACACACACACACACACACACACACACACACACACACACACACACACACACACACACACACACACACACACACACACACACACACACACACACACACACACACACACACACACACACACACACACACACACACACACACACACACACACACACACACACACACACACACACAGTAAGAAAAAGCAAAGCAGACCGTACCAACATGTATCAGGGAATAAAAATATTTATGAAGCGGTACGGTCTTAACTTGTGAACACAGAATTCAGCACAAGAGACAAAGGAACACTGACCATTGACTGTGGTTTAGTGTTTGGTACCCGCTGAGGTGTCCATGTCATCACTGGTGTTCTGTTTGCACCTGCACCACAGCAAAGAAAACACTTAATACAAGACAATGGGATAAATCATGATGTCTAAAGCATGTATTGAAATGCCAAACCCACAATAAGATGCTGCACCTGTTGTTTCTGTTTTAATCTTCTTCAAAGGCACTCGCTGGGCCTGCGGTAAATAAAGTCACATGGTTTAGAACACCTCCCTTACATTATGGTACACCCATCTGTTGCTCTCACACATTAGCACATGGCTGGAATGTGAATGTCTTTAAGTTGACTCACAGAGTAAATGGATGTTCCCCTGCCAGTGGGACATGTTGAAACTCTGGGTGTTGCCCCACCAAGAGCCGCCACCCTCACACCTTCATTCTGTAGAATACTGCGCAGGGCTGAAGGGTCGGGGGAGAAGGACACACTGCTTCCTGGGGGAAGACATGTCATTTTGAATCACATGAATAGACACCTAGTAAGAGATATTCCAGGGAAACTCTATTGCTATTGCTAAACACGTCCCGCCATAACCTTCTGTTTCAGTGGAAAATATATCAACACATCAAAACAAAGCATCTAACCTGTGCATTTCAAGGTGGGTCTTAGAGAGTGCCTGAGACTAAATAAAAAAGTGTGAAGAATTTATTCTCTTGTCTACAGGGCTAAGTGTCTACAGTTGAGAAAACAGCTGTATAATAGCACATATGCACTATATTGTCTTGCTACAGCAAAAATGAGAAAGAAATAATCTATATTACCTGTGACTGCTGCACCATCTATATGAGGCTTCTTTACTGGAACTCTTTGCACCTTAAGCAGACAATATCATAAAAAAAACAATATCTTATGACTTGTCTTTAAAACAAAGAGTTTATTAGTTATGTATGAATGGACATCAATACAGTGAGTGGACTCACAGAATAAATAGATGTTGGTCTGCCAGTGGGCCAGGCTGATGTTCTGGGTGTTGCCCCAACACGCTCGACTACTCTCATTGCATCATTCTGTAGAATACTACATAGTGCCGTCGGGTCAGGGAAAAACATCCCAGGATTGCCTTGAAATGTAAAGGAGACATCTTTAAGAGATTTTCAAAGGGGCTCATTCGGTTCAATGAGAAGATAACTCAAAAAGATGAACTCACCTGTGGTGCTGACATCATCACGTTGACTCTTCTTCACAGAAACCCTTTGAGGCTAAGAAAAGAAGGGTTACATCATAGACTGAAGAGGCATTCTGTATTATCATGCAGAGACCTTAGAAAACATTTTGGCTAAAACCAAACATCTAGAAATTTCTAACCAGATTATTGGAGGATCCTGGTCCAGTGGGGCAAGTAGACAAGCGTGGCATCACGCATTGAGCTCCAACAGTATTCGATCCCTCATACAAGAGGACATTGTGCATTGCTGATGAAAGAGAAGAAAATGACCCTGCAACCATATACACGTGCAAAAATCACCAGTAACTAGTGGCTATAAAAGTATTTACAAACCATGAGATCCATCATAAGTACACAATCACACTGACAATATCAATACCAAACTCACCTTTAGTGCTTGCATGGCTTTGTGTACCAGAAGCTGACTGAACAATCTGGATGCTGTTTTTGTCCTTTGATGCTTGACCATAAAAACCAACCCCTACATTTATGAGTGAATCTTTACATAAATGACTCAAACCTGAGTCTTCAGGAAGCTTAGACTGTACAAGAGTGATGCTACCCAAACGTGAACTTAATTCAGTTTGACTGCAGCTTCTGGATTCATGCGAGAGTGTGATAGTTGGGTGACCGTCAGAAGAGTCTAATGATGTTGCGTTGGTTGATGATGTGTTTTCCATGTGACCTACAGTTCGAGGCACAGCAGACTGTGACTTGTTTGCTGATCTAAAGACACCGGGTGGTTTTGCTCCAGGTGTCAGCCGGGCAGGAGTCAGCCGGACAGGAGTCAGGGGCGCTTTTCCACCAGCAATGTCTGCGTTTCTGTGACTGCGCGCACGTGATTGGGATAAAGTGAAAGGAACTGGTTTGGTGCAGATCCTTTTCTTCTGAGCTTTACCCTGTTGACAAAAACACATTTCATTTTACTGTAAATCCAGCAGTTTTATCTGAAAAGATGGAGGGAAAGGTTGCGTCCTTACCGTAAGTGGCCTCTGTTCCCATCTGTTCTGTTGTGAGAGGTCATTTCCAGATGGCTGCAGCGATTTGGCGAGGACTGGAAGCCTGCTGATACCTTTCAGTTTATTGACTCCCTTTCCAACTTCAGCTGAGGCATTGGGCTCCAGATTCTCTGAGCCTTTTTTAGAAGAGCCTACAGCAGTTTGTTTAGTTTTATTCGCCTCCTGCTGCTTTAAAACCCTGAAGGGAGATTATTGAAAAACTCTTTTACGCGTTTAAGACGAAAGCACTGAATGTCAAATATCAACTCACCCTGTTTGGTTCTGAAGAGTTCTGTTTTGGGGTCGTAGAGGGTTAGAGGATGCCATCTCGAGAGGGCTTCAGACAGTCTACTAACAGGACGGGTTTTATTATAGTTTATAAATCACCATAACGACATTAATATTATAGCTTTTACACGGAATGCCTAAGCGTAATTCTCGTTATTTTCTATCAATAGTCAGTGTCATTATTTATATATCTGCTAACTCACAAATACGTACCAGCACGTGAGGTTAAGCCGAAAACTGTAGCTCGTTTTGTTGTTTTTAAGCTAATGTCCTTGTTTAGCAGCCCAGCGCAAATACTCGAAGAAGCCACACTGGCGTGTTGACTTCCGGAGTATTTTGTAAAAAGCGCGCATTTTCATTGGCTGACGCAGACGTTACAGCAGCCAATTGGCAGCCGCCATTGATACTACTATAGCAACAGAGATGCGGCTTTAAATCACGTGACGTCTTCCGTTTGTTTCGCAGTTCATTCTTGTTCATTTTCAACGTCTGGCGCACAATGGAAAAGAAGGAAAAGGCCGGGAAAAATCCTGTCGAGTCTTTTGTTACAAACCCCAGACTATTACAGAGAAAATAACACTTATAAGCTTCTAATGACAAAAAAGGAAAACAACGTCGGTACAGCTTTTAAAAATATCTTTTAATAGAGATCATTTGGAAAAACTGCTCAAGCGTTCTCAAAAATCAAAGGTGGTGACAATAGCAAAAGACAAGATCAAATTATATAAATATTAAATGGGTTCAAATTGAATTTGTTTATAAGAGGTCCTGAATGTATATTCATCACTCTACTGTTGTTCTTTTGAGACTGTTCTATCAAAATGATATTAGATACAAAACAAACCCTGAGAGGAACTGTGTGGTTAACATTATTGTTCAAAGCAAACTAACAGACAAGAAAATGGTTAAAGGATGAATCCTAAAATGCACATAATTGACAAAGTGAATAACTTAAATTTAGGTTTTAATCAGAACATCAAAGTAAATCCTTGTATGTTTTGAGGCTCTAGAATATTTTCTTGGTCGTTTACATCATTTCGATCTAATTTTCCGAAAACAAGTATCAAACACGTGAAGAGATGCACGATTTAAATAGGAGAGGTTGCTATGTTTGGGACATTACCAAAAGCACAGATGTAGCATATGTATTGTAACAAAACAAAAATCAGAAATGATGTAAAGCACACGATAAATTAAACAAACAAAAACCTCAAAACATTCCAGAAATATCCTTTTGAATTTTAGAATAATCTAAAACAACTTCTAAAAATATTATAAAGATAATAGAGGATATTCTAACAACTGTCTTATTCCCGTGTTAACAACAGGTCTAAAATGGGAATTTAGTCACATTTGGGTGGCATAACAACGGTTGGGCAGGGTGAAGATCAGTGACATTTTTCATAAGAATAATAATTACAGTTAAATATTTACACTGGCCCATGGATTTAAAGATGACCAATATTTTTGGTGCTGACTATAGACATAATGGTCAAAGAAAACGACTAAAAAAATATTGTCGCCATTACATAATAAAAATCACAAGAAAATGTATATATAACTTGCCTAGAATGGAGTATTATAAAAAGTATATTGACATTACAATTAATATTACCAAGTGGGAGGGGCAAAATTAACAATGAACTGACACACAATAAAATACATTACTTTATCACATTGCTAATATTATAAGCATTAATGGAAAATAATAATTACTCTATACAAATAAAACTAACTAAACTCTTATGCTAGTTTTTTTTATACAAGGTGTCAAGAAAGACTTCATTGCAATAAAATCTTTCAAATAAAAAACAAACAACAAATCTGTACACTGAAACCTCAAAATTCCCCTTATGATCATCATTGTTTTTGTGTCCTTTTCATTTACTATGTGCACAACCACCAAAGCCAGCAGTCTACAGTTTAACTTTGACATATACGGGAAGGCCAACAAAAAAAATGCTGGCCAAACAGTGGCAGGACATTGTACAGCCCATGCTATAACAGAACACAAACAAAACAAAACAAAACTTAAAATATATACACATCTAAATACAATTGTTAATAAAATGTGTTAGTACACTAAAGTAAAACATTCTTCAACAAGCAAAAGACTTGACTACAGGACTTAATCTACAGAAATGACAGTCAATGGTGTATCAAATTGCCTTCTATGGTATAAAATATGATGTTAGCACATACTACACAAAGAAAGTAAACAAATAATATGGATGGCTTTAGGAGGAGATTAGACAAATAGCCATGAGAAAGTTGTGACATGTACACATTTCTAAGCTGATGAATGTACTGAAGAATCTGATCTTCTCTCATCCATGACAATCCAAACAACCATCAACATGCTCTACAGAGTTCATGACTAGGATTTCCCTTCAGAATTGTTCTCATTGCAAAAGTTACCATTTGTGTCACAGAATAAAACCGGGCAAGCGGAACACTAACCAGAAAAGAGCCACAAAATTTGAACACCAAACCAGTCAGATTTACTCCTTTCTCATCCTTATTTGTTTTTTCCACCTCTATTGTTCCCTGCAACGTTATATCTCACAGGAGAAGCTTGCCGTTTCGATGGATTTTCAGAATCTTTCCCAGTCTCTGTTTAGCTGTTGCAAGTCCTTTCTTTGGACGTTTCGCTGTAAAGCAAAAAATAATCAGACATTTACTACAGTCACCAAATACGATAGATGTGACATCACAACCAAACGCAAGTTGTTTAGGGTCGACTAACAAGACGCAGCCTTAAAAGGCAGCATTACTACACCCGTTTAACGTGTCAAAAAATGTCTGATTCTGTTTACCTTGACATGATCCTCCCGATGTTGGAGAACCCATACCCCCAGGCGAGAGAGCTGAAGGAGAGTAGCTGCTACTGTTTTGGGGAGAGAGTGATGTTCGTCTTGAGGTCAGAAATACACCAGGTGCCATGGCTCCACTTCCTCTCGGCCCCCCAGGGCTGAACGGACCTGGTCCTGCCGTGTACTCGTGATCCAGCAGGCTGGCAGAATACACTTCCACTCTCCGTTCCTCCACGATGCAGTCCACTGGAGGCTCAGAAGGCAGAGGAGGAGACACGGGCGCAGAATCGGGCTGATGCTGGGTAACAGTAGAATGTACCTTCTCCTGAGAGACCTTCTTCTTTGTGTATTTGCGTTTGGTTATGGTTTTCAGTTGTTCCTAGAATTGACGCAAGTCAAACATGTTAGGCTTGTTGAATAAGAACTCATTTGCCTCTTAGCACCAACGAAAAAAAAAACCCTGGTAGACCTATGAACTACATAAACCCATCAGGCAAAATCACAAACAAACACTGGGCGCTGCAGTTATACATAATACACCTATTATCAATAGTGCACATGTAAAGCTCCATCAGGACAAAGATGACAAAATTCACCTGCTGTGCCAGTTTTGCAGCAGCAGCTGCAAGCCCAGTTTCGACAGATGCCACCCTGGCACCCTCTCTCACTGGTCTCTCCTGTTTGGGCAGTGTTGGGGTCACACGGGCTGAGGATGCAAAAACAAATGATGTTTATAATAAATGTATGATAGCAATAATATATGAATTCATTTTATGAATGTGGTTACCTTTAGGACTCCAAGGTGTATCGTCCCAGTTCCGCTTTCTTTTCATTTTAGATTTGCTTATGTGGTCCTCTTCATCTGATTCTAGTGATGGATACACTAGAGAAAGGCAGAGGATGGAAAGTCATCCCAATACTTAAAGCTTTCGCATGTAAATTTTTATGTCAAGAAAAGTAAATAAATTACAATTCTTTCACGTTAAAATATTGCGTTAAACATTTTCAGATTTTCAAAAACATAACTTTGCACTTTTCGAAAACAATTGTTTGCTATTCCGTTCGGTGGCACAAAAAGAACATTGTATTTAAAGAGTTTGGAAAACCTTTCAAAAAACTACAGTATTTCCACTGCTATGTGCATTAGTAACCCTCATGTAGATGAAAAACCTTTGAGCTCACCATAATCTGAGTCTTTAAAGCATGTGCCCAGCGTCTCCTGTTCATCTAGGCTCTCTTCATCGCTGATGTGCCGTGCTGGACGTTTGATGGGCCGTTTGCCTGGCCTCTGAATGATCTTCTCAACCTTCTTGACTCCTCCACCAACCCATCCCGCTCTGCCTCCTTTCTCTTTCATGAGCCCCAGCATCTCACCCCCTCCAGAGACAGAGAGAGGTGAGGAAGAGGAGGAAGAAGATGAGGAAGATGGAGGGTTGGCCATGGAAAGCATGCCCTGGATAGCATCTCGAGTGCTGGGGGAGGCTGGTGCTTCCTCACTTTGTAACAAAAAACAGACACATAAAAATGAGTACACTTTCATATTGTATATAATTGTAAGCAAATTATTAAGGCTCATGTTAAGCAGCGTGTGTAATGTACCTCAATGCAGAATCCAGACCCGCCACCTGTTTGCTTGCCTTGAGTAAATCCAAAATCCCACCTGCTCCCCCTTTCACACCCTGAACTGTGAGCATCTCTTCATCTGTGGTGTAATCCTCCTATTTAACAACAACTAGATCTAAAACCAGTGACAACCAAACACATTGAGAAAATTATAAAGCCCACCCAGGGGAGATGTGCGTACCTCAATATCAAAGTCCACTTCTCCAGGCTCACGAATTCTGTGGGGGTCGCTGCATGGTTTGGCCCGAGGTAGTTTCCTTGGTAGACCTTAATACGATCAGTGGACAAAAAAAGTATTAGTAGTGCCAGGGTGCTTTATCGGGAACTTATACATTGTAATATACATAAATGGAGGCAAGGTTTTACCAGCTAGTTTCTTTTTGCTTGGTAGAGACGGTCTACGGCGAGGTGGAGGGGTTTCATCAATCTGAAGCTCATCTTCTGAATCAAAGTCAGACAAGGTACTCATGTGAGGCTGGAAGTGCTGTAGTGAACTCCCTGCTCCATTAGCACTGCCAGCACGACCCTTCTTCCTAAGAGAGGAACAGAAAGGATTAATGAAGTGCCATCACATAAGATTAAAAATCCTTATATAAGGGAAATAGGTTAGAAAAGATAACAGCCCTACCCTTGTATCTTTCCATTAGCCAGCACGAGCTTGAGCTTGCTTTTGTTGATCTTCTCTTCAAAGTCATCCAGACAGTCATCAGGCAGCTCAACCTGAAAAATCAAGTTTGATTCTTTACAACAACATAATTACATAATATTCAAAATAAAATAAACAACAAACGAAAACGAAAAATAAAGAGTAAACCCCATACATTCTATTAATACATTGCACAAAGTTTAAAAGTACATTTATCTTGCTTTAAGGATGTTTAAATATTTATTTTTCTGAAAACCAAGACAAAACTCTACCTTGCTCTTTTTGACTTTGCACCCTGGCTGGAACTTCTTAAGTGTGTGTTTAGTATGAATCTCCAGCAGGTCGAGCTCTCCAGCTTCTGTCTTTATGCCTTTCTGGCTTTTTTTCTTTGCTCCTAGAGGGCCCAGTTCCCCTCCTCCAAACCCATCCTTCGGCTTCGGGCCTCTCTTTTTACCTGGGGGTCGGCCAGAAGTGAGGGAAGTGTTTATAGGAGTTTTGAGGTGAGGAGAGGGAAGTCCCTGCGAGCCACCAAAGGGTGTCCCACTCCTGCCGATGTTCTGCTGGAAGATATCCTGCAAAATAAACATGGTAAACAAATTAGTACAAAATGTGTGAATTTTATTTATAAAAATCTAAGCCAGAGCTACTCTCACCTCAACGAGACGTATCTCTTTAGCCAGGTCCTTCACTAGCTGCTGGGTCTTTATGGTCTCCGGAATTTCTTGTTCATGCTCAGCCAGGGACTGAATATTATAAAACCAACCAAAACATGCACAGTGAATAGTTTATAATGGTAACAATAGAGTATTGAATGTAAAGTCTCCTTAACATGCGAGCGAACAATAAAACGTACCTCCTTCCGTGTCCAAGTACGGAAAGCGTTATTGAGAGCTTTGGCTCCATGGACCAAGTAAGTGGCAGGATGCCGTCGATTCTCTCTCAAACCTAAAGTGGATTATATGGTAAACAATAAATAAAAAACAGGCGTTGAAAAAACACGTCTTGCTTTTTGAAGAGAAGACTCACCTCTGAAAGTGTCCAGCAGATGCTTTCCAACATACCAACACACAGTTTCAAAATTTGGAAACTTGAACAAATCTGCTGTGCTCAGACGCTTCTCTATTTCATACGCACTGATGAAAAACAGGACAATACAATTTTAGTCCAACAATAGGCCGTATACGTTTGGGAAATTAACAGAAGTGTCAGTGTCAACTCACCGAAGCTGCATGTCGATGTTGAGGCTGTGAAGAAAATTTCCCCCAAATGCCAAACAGTCCACAGGGGTCAGGACAGCATGAATCCAGCCTGGTAAAAAGAAATTGAAGAATAAAGAATTAAAAAACAGATATAATTTCAACATAACTTCTCTTAAGCAATCTTTGCAATGCAATTGTAAGTTTTAACTGGTTATTTTCATAAGCAGTATTAGATTAAAAATATTTCTGTACTAATACATACACAAAAGGCTGTGTGCAATATGACATATTACCTGTTGGGATGAAGAGGGTGTTTCCTTGCTTAAGTGAACATTTGTAGCACATGTCTACCTGGTCCCCGAAAAACAACTCATTCTGATTGGAGGATGAATTCCAGCGCTCAAAAAGGGCCAGGTTAGCAGCGGTGGGACGAATGAGGTAAAAAATCTTCTCACCCTGACATGTAAAGAAAAAATGTCAAGCAAAAGGAATTCAAAGCATGATACAGAAACACTTGACATAGGCCTTCTGGCAGCTTTATTCACTCATAATGCATAGCAAATGATTTACAGAAAATTAAATAATTACTAGTTTACCTTGAGTACGTGATACCACACAGAGGTTCCTCCAAAGTCAATGTGAAAGTCTGTGTAACTGTCTTTCACCCCCATCAGGCAGTATTTCTGCACATTAGGCCTCTCAAAGACAGATTCCTCAGGCCAGAGGTTCTCCACCCATGACAGCTTCCTCACTATCTTTGGGGTCTCCACCAGATTTGACAACCTAGAATGGGCAAAAACAGTTTTTATCTGTCACTATGCCCACAAGAACTGTAATAATATGAATATCTAATAAAACAACTACCTGGTGTCTGAGAACTCTAGACTGATCACATTGAGCACTCTGTCTCTGTTTGGGCTGTTATAGTATTCAACAAACTCTCCCAGTTTCATCTTCAGGTCTGCTTGGCGGCAGACATCAATCACATCAATCTCCTTGTCAGCACCTATAATGCAACATATTGTAAACATTCAGTTTCTTCTTCTTCAAAAAATAAAAAATAAAAACATGAACGTGCAGCAGAATGTGTAGCAAAGAATGACTCAGGGTCTTTACCGATATAATGCTCTACATCTGTTACAGAAAAAGACAGTGGGGGCAGATTCATTCCCAAGCCATCTCTCCTGAGAACCAGTACTGGGACACTGAAGGAACGTTCCTCTAGAAACTCTACTGTTAGCTGGGGTCCTGTCGGCTTCAGCAGGATTTCATCGGCACTATAATATAAACAATCAATGTAACCTATTAATGATATTTGACACTAAAAATTAAGACACATATTGGGATTTAAAGTGTGACTCTATAAGTCAAACCACGTGAAAATCCTTACCTGGGAAAAGTACGACTGCGTAACTCCCTGACAAACTGAGCGCTGCCCGTCTTAGCAGGACGTCCGGAGTCTCTCCCTCCTCCACCATCAGAATGCTTCAAAGCTCCTCGTCGTTTACGCACTGACAGGAAAACAAATAACATGGTGAACACTCTATTTCAGACAAACTTGAGCTGGACTTCACAGGTTTAATGCAGACAGTTTAAAGTGATCCAGATGTCTATTCTCATTATGCAATTGACTCAATATCAATACAGGATTTGTTCACAAACAAATTAAGTCAACGCTATTACAGCCCTCAAAATCTTTATACAAAATTAAATCAACAATGCCACGAACAACAGTGATGTCCTAAAACGAGAGAACACCACACATGATACTTACTAACAGAAGGTCCATGTGTCACCTGGCAGTTAGGACAGTGATACAGATCAATATCTGCTGCTTGGTCCTCTTCCACGCCAACACAACTACAAAGAATTCATTTACATTCACGTATATTAATAATTCATATTAATAATTTAATTCATTCATTTTTCACAAACTCACCTTCCATGAAACCAGTCCTGACAAACATCACACTCGATCATGAATCGAGTGACATCATATGGGAGCCGACACAGGCAGTAAACAGGAACAGATGCCATTCTAAAGTCTCCGGATAACAGTCAATGTAAAAAAGTCTTATATTGCTTCTTTTTAAGACAGACAGAGTCAAGAGCAGTTTATCTTCAAATGTCTTGAAGATGAATTGCAGCTGCAGATGAAGTATACTGGCAGTGGGAACAGTTCTTGGTCAACCGATGACAGCGTTTTGCTACTATGACCACTGCAGTCAATTAGGGCACTAGGTGCATACCATGGCAGGGCACCTGTTTAGACAGTAATGCAGATTTAGTTAATAAACATTAATATTTATTCTCATACCTAAACAGTGCTTAAGTGAGTTCAACATAAAGAGGTAAACATGAAACTAATAAAGTTGTATTTTTTAAAGTTTTAATACAAACTGTTTCTACTAAAGGAGCCTAGGCTATGTACTTAAGAGTCACAACGATACAGCTTTATATTACTGCAAATTTATTAAGAGAAACCTTATAAGTCATGTTATTAACTATGTTATAACATAAAGATTACCAGTCATATTCATATTCAGCTTGCTCGATCACAAAGTATAGATATACATCCTAAACTCTTATACTAAAAGCTACCCGAAACAGATCTTCAGGTATTTAACCGTAAAGCAAGATTTAGTTCATTGTGAGTTATTCGTTTATTTGATTTGATAGTGTCTCTGTATCCGTAATAGCTGTAAACATTTCGTTAAAACACAACAGCTGGCAGCTAGCATGTATGCTAATAACATAGCATGTTGGTCAACGTCCACTACTACGTGAATCTACATAATTTCTGTGTTTACTATATAAAAACGCTACGTTACTGAACAAATTCGCAAATCTGAGCATAAAAGTGTGTAAGATGTGCAATATAAGCATTTATATTTTGCGACCCATTGCAAAACACAAAGACTTGTTGCAGCGCGCGCAATGTTGAGAGGCGCTCTTGGGTCTTACCGGGTGTAGAAAGCTGCGAGTGTCCAGTGGGCCGAGCACAACATGCCGGATCAAATGTTTGGGAAAATCCGAAGCCTGTGCGGCCTGTTTCAACACAACAAGATGCTTTCTAATACCTTATACTCCTGTCGTTCTAACGTGTTTAACAGGGTGGAGTGAGTGGACAAATCTCACACGTAATCAAAAAAATACCATCCACAACTGAGAAGCAAATTTTGTATGAAATTCATAACGTTTCGATCACCAGTGCTATAAATCCATCCCAATCCGTCCGTGCAGCGACCACTGTCTGCTGGAGAGGGAACAATAAAGTTGCTTCGCATGTTGGTCTCTATGGCAGAACAGTGAAGGCAGCGAGTGCAGTTCAGACAAGACCCATTCACTATAACAGTTTATATTAGGCCTACATTATTTTAAATGACATTAAATATATTATATTATATTACATTACATTACATTTCACTGTTATTTTTAATCTTTGTATAGTTTTAATCTCTAGTTGTTGCATAAATCAACCAGGCTAATAAATAGCATGTAATAGTCTTTTTTACGTGTTATATATTCTGTCAATTATTGAAAAAATATGAGTATATTTGATATATTCAAAAAGTAAATATTCAAATTATAAGTTATATAACTTATAGAAATAATTCTACAATTTATTTACTCTCATGTAAAACCTGTATAACTTTCTTCTGCAAAATACAAAAGAAGATATTTTAAAGAACGTTGTTAACCAAACAACACTGGACCCCATTGACTTCTATTGTAAGGACACAAAACCACCAAGACATTTCTCTCTATTTGTGTCACACACAAAGAAAAAACATTTGTATTTTTGGGTGAACCATCTAAACGCCTCGGCCTGCTGACCAGCAGATGGAGACATCAGCTAAATCATTACGGATGTTGTCAATCTTCACTACATTTGAGTTGGTTTGTCAATTTATAGTGGTTTCTTTGGACTGCATGGAAAGATTTAGATGCTAACCTACCAAAATCTACTTTTACCACTTATATTTTCCTGACAGGCTGTAATATGAACATATTTTGTGCCAAATAATGTTATTGTTTGTACAACTTGTCATATTTTTTGATAGTTTTGTTTTTCTTTTTAAGTGTAAGGTTTTGCTTGCACTTATTTATAAACACATGCATATAAATATATATGCATATCAAAATATTTTTAGAGATGCAGGAACATAAGCAACATAACCACATTTGGGGGACGAAAGGTAAAAAAAATAGTATTGAACAACAATTTATCTGGATAATGCATTCCCCTCATTGTCTATGGTTACAGCAGATATTGTGTTCAAGTCTAGTTTTCTTGATCTTGTTCATGCCGGGCGGGCATATAATAACTGTATAACAGCTCAGTGATTTTTAAAGTGGAACTAGTCTCATTATGACTGCTTAACACGGAATTGTGGCCCCCACACTCACCAAATAATCCACAGCGCTTCATTCCAGCTGTACACCATCCAGCTCCCGATTCCTCCAGTTCTGCCTCCCAGCCTCCGTGCTGGTGGCCATGGCCTGGATGTGGGGTGGGCTGGCCTGGCTTCAGCATTTGGGGCTCCCATCACACATTGATGAATTGATTGCTGCATTGCTGCCAGTGAGTCTGTGCCCTGGGCGAGGGCGCCCCGGTTACGGGAGGGAATCCCAGCTATGGCACCCGCCATGGTGCCTCTATTATGATTGGCCTGCAGGGGGCCATTGGGGCTGACAACCCAGGGAGCAGCCCTGACCCACATACTGCTGTCACACCCCTGGAGACACACACTGTGAGGGCAAGCAGGGAGGTGTGTGGGATTGGTCAAAGAATAAGGGGGTGAGGTACTGGGTATCTCGATAAACAAATAGACCTGTCTTCTTATTTGTAGAGTTTTCAAAGCGCCCTATGAAATGTTCACAAAGCAAAAACCACACAACTATGAAGTTAAGCTTCTGCTTGTTTGTTTGTAGTCACATAAGATTTATAACATTCTGTGGTGTCATGTAATATTATCAGCATGCAGAAACACATTTTATAATTACACACTAAACCAGTGAATGACAGAAGACTAATATGTACCCCAGACTCATATGTAAACTGAATTCTGAAAAAAAACGAACCCAGAATGGAAGCAATTACAGCAGATGAACTTCCTATGGGATTTATATTGTTAGGCATGTGGGGTTTGGTTTTAGGGAGTTTATTTGAGTGGTTATGTTATTTCAGCTCACCCAGGCTATAATTTGTACTCATGAGACCAATCACCTGCTTTATTTACACCTAAATACTTCACATTTTTGTCAATCCAAAGTAACCTAAAATGTACTTCAGGTGGTAATATCGAAATTAATTTGTTTCATGCAAGTCCCAAACAAAATCTTTATACTAGACACACACAGAAATGACAGATCTTCTCAATAGGTTATGTAATTGCATACTTTATTAAGTGTGTAATATATAAAAACAGTCCTTTATGAGCATACACACACAACCATAAACATTCTAGTCTATTAGCACCTGTGAATCGATGGCGAAGTCCTACCATTATAAGAGATTTGAGAGAATCAGATGTATTGTCCATTGACACTGAGCAATGTATGGATTTTAATGTGCAGAGCACAAACTATTACATAGTTACACCAGTAACAGGGCTAGCAATCTACTCTTGATCTGTATAAATTTGTTGCCCATGCAATGTTATAGAAAAAGGTCACCTACATAAATACAATGCAAATAATACACATTCAATGCAAGCAGATCTACACACAAGACAGACAACATGCACAAGCAGCAAATATGATTAACTGTAACATACCAAATGCATATAGCCATAGAACAGAACCACCACAACAACTGCTGGGGTAATAACGCAAGTCTGTGTACATGGATCAATGTGCTGTTTTATAGTGCCGATGAGAGGATTACAAGAAACAGGTTCTCTGTCTATTTACAAACAGAACTAACCCAAGCTTGCTTTGCAACCTGCACAGAAACTTTGCATACATACATGCCATAAAAGCACCATCACCACTCTGTAACATGGACAGTCTTCACGCCTGGCTGATATGCTAATAAATAACAATGCAATTTGATTTGATTTTCAGTAGCAAAAAGACAACACTGTAGCAAAAACAACATGTTTGATACATTTCTGCAGCATTTATTAAAATCTTGGAAACTGAATCAACAGTTTTCACAACTATTAGATTTTTCATACAGTTTAAATGACCTGCATTTAAGACTTACTTCTACATTCTAATATAAGTAAAAGCTTTTCATTCACTCCCCATTACCATTTTTATACAATGTACAGACACAAAAACACTAAACTATCATCTTTGAATTTCAAGTAAATGGCAAACCATGTATATCTTTATCACCCAATCATCTCATCAATCTGTTAGTCACGATGACATAGTCAGAGAATGAAGGCGTATATGGGAAATACACTGAAGGATTGTTCAGTTGATGTCTGAGATGACTTGGCTCCCATTGATCTCAACTTGTAAACAGAATGAAAGAAACTCCCTGATGAGCTGCCACTCAGGTGACTCTTCTCTCACCCATCCGATCCGCTTTATTTCTTGTTCTTGAGCTGGTTAGCCACCCAGTCCAGGCCCTCATACAGACCATCTCCACTAGTGGCACAGGTTGCTTGGATATACCAGTTACGGTGGCGCAGGGAGTGGAGACCAAGCTTATCTGTGATTTCTGCAGCATTCATGGCATTTGGTAGATCCTGGAGAATGATACAGAAATTTAGTACTGTAGAAAATCCACACTGGAATTTGTTTTATTTCATTATTTATTAGGGGGTGTGGTCTACAACTGTTTGTTGTTGAACATGTTTGCCTGGTCATTATATATCACATATACTTACATCTACACCAAAGCTGTGGTCTAGATACTACTGCATGTTAGGACTACGCTGCCATCAAACAATCTCCAGCCAAAAAATCTCCAATCCCAGTGCTCAAGATCTTTCACAGATGCAGCGGTTGAGAGCATCATGACCCGCAGCATCACGGTACGATATGACATCTGCACATCATCAGATCGGAAAGCCCTACAGCGGGTGGTAAAAGCTGCCCTGTACATCACTGGTACACTGCTACTGGCCACAGACCTCAACAACCACTGCTGCTGGCAACAGGTTCTCCAAATCATCAGAGATCAAATCCACCCCAAAAATAGCCAGTTTTCACCTCGCCATCTGGAAGGCTGGGCAGACACATGCAAGCTCGCACTACCAGACTGAGGAACATTTTCTACCTTGGAGCTGTTGCCTGGCTGAACTCAGATTACTCCTCAGCATCATATGACCTTCTTTCCAAGCATCCTTACTGTACTTAAAATACAATGTTAGAATATTGCAGAATGGCCAAAGTAATAAGAAAGAAATATGTTAATAAAATAATAAAAACCAATAAACTTCAACCGTTCAAAGCAGAAACCGGTACACATAGGAATTCTTTGGAAACTGAAGTGATGAATGGCAACTGCATTGCAAACATCAATGAATCATTTCTGATTTGAAAAGGAAAGCTGCTGGACGCTGGTGACCGTAACTTGCCTGCTTGTTGGCAAAGATGAGGAGTACAGCATCTCTCAGTTCATCCTCTGCCAGCATCCTCATCAGCTCTTCTCTGGCTTCATTCACTCGCTCACGGTCGTTGCTGTCAACCACGAAGATCAGACCTTCGACACACATGAGAAAATATGCGGCTGAAATGTGGCTATGGAGAGGCAGTAATTAATAACAGGGTCTCAAGAAAGACCCATGCTGTCACCAATATGAGATCGGAATATTAATTTGAGGGCCAAAATTGAAAAGATCCTCGACAAGCTCTATTTTCTTTCCTGTGTTGATGTATTAACTCTTAAAATCAAAATATCAAAGCACGTCACAGATATGGCTGAATTTGAGAAGTGGTGTATATGTCTGATCATGTTTGTTAAATGCTGGTCTTGTTATCTATTCTATTCCATTCTATTTTATTCCATACTTCATTATAAAATAAAATAGAATAGAAACACTTCACTGGCCTGTATTCCTGATCATACAAAGTATTTTTTAGGTAGTGTGATAGGAAAAAGGCAAGTATAAGACTAAGATTATGGGAGGGTTAGATTTGATACAGCATTAGTTGTTTGCTTGTAAGTAGGGTTGAGAATCAAAAATCGAAATCGATTGGGAATCGGAATCGAATACTTTAATTCCTCTTATGTGTGCATATTTTCAGAAATGTCCATGTGTTAACTCCTAAACTCTCTGTAAGTCGCTTTGGATAAAAGCGTCTGCTAAATGTAAATGTGATAAAGTACAGGAACCACAAATTGTTTCATTATATTAACCACAGCTTAACCATGCGGTAGTTAAACTATGGTAATACAAATTGTAATAAATCAGACAAAACATGGTTGCCATGTGTATATATACACAAAACGGAGCTCAGAAATATATATATTTTTTGCAAACCAGTCAATAAGCAGGATAAATGACCAGACAGGTTGATATATTAATGTTTTACTCCAACTGTGGAATTGAAACTGGGAATCAATAAGAATTGGAATCGATTAGCAGAATCGAAATTGGAATGGATCAAATTCAAACAATACCCAACCCTACTTCTAAGTCGCTTTCTCACCTTGAGTGTTCTGGAAGTAGTGACGCCACAGAGGTCGGATTTTGTCCTGTCCGCCAACATCCCACACTGTAAAACTAATATTCTTGTACTCAACAGTCTCCACATTAAAACCTAGATAACAAAAAAGAAGACATGTTAAAGTGAAAAATTATCTTATAACGTGATTTAACATTTTAAAAAGTGTTGCACCAATTGTAGGAATAGTAGTCACTATCTCCCCCAGCTTCAGTTTGTACAGAATTGTGGTCTTCCCAGCTGCATCCAGTCCGACCATCAATATCCGCATCTCCTTTTTCCCAATGAGGCTCTTCAAAAGGTTGCCAAAAATGTTTCCCATGGTGGTTGGTTAGCCTTTCGCAACATAAAAAAAATCTAAGGTCAGTTTTTTAATTGACATATGCTATTTTGCTTGAATGCACTTGAAGGTATTGAGAGGTCTGTATCTACAGAACAAGCAGTATTAAGTCTATTCCAATTCAGTCACTCACCACAGTCACATTTTAATATTAACATAAATACTTTACAATTACTCACATACATAAAGAAAACCTGATGCAACAATTAAGTCTCTCTGTCCTTAAAAACTAAACCAAGAAACACAAACATAGTTCCTCAGGGAGAAATCAGTGATGTCACATTAATGTTAATGTAGGTCATCTTAATTCAGTTTTATGGTGAGAGCACTAATCTGCAAAATCATCTCAGATGACTCAATACTGTATCATTATGCACTGATTAAATAAACGAGTCAGGAAAATAAAATATATTTTATAAAAAGTCCAATAGAAAAATAAACCTCTAGGCCACAACCTCAGTCTTGTCTAATGAGTCATTCCATGTATGTAGGCCTATATATAAGTATTGCTTTACTGCAATTATGCTCATTTACATTATAAAAGTTATTAGACTCTTTCAGTGTTCCAATCCTCCATTAAATAATTCTGCCATCAACATCATAAATGGACTATTCAAATTAAATGCCAGAAAATCTAGTAGGCTACTTGTATCACAAGTTCAAAATACTGAAGCCAGCCATGTGATCAGCTTTTCATGTGCATATTGGTAAACGGAAACAATGCTTCCAAATCAGAAATACTTTATAAAAATCTGATTTATGGAATTAACTGTCAGCCTACACATTGGGATGCTGATGTAAGATTTGCTTACGTCCCGTTTTATCACACATAAAAACTATCCACCGAATATCACACCATGCAATGCAATCTATTTTGTCACGACGAGATACTACAGCAACAAGAATTGTCCTATACATTTACACTTTATAAAATACGGTATTGTAATATAAGCAGTATGTAATCTACATTATTACTTCAGTAATGTCTGATGCATTTAAGCGATATGATTTCTTTCCACGCCTTGCAACATCCCTACTCACCTCAGGCGCCGACACCGGATAATTTCACGCAAGTCACTCCGCTCCACTCTCGCGATAACACCGGCTCACAAGAAACAAGAGTGCCTCGCTTCTCGCGATATCAAGCGCACGCTTGAGATACACACCAATGCCATAGAAACACATGAACACGGTGGTCGAGATGAATGGGGATATAAGGTAGATATACAACTCGAGACACTACAAAGTGTGTCACTAGTTTAACAACGTGCTTTGAAGAACACACGGTTGTAATACAAATTTAGATGAACTAAGTTTAGTTCAATTTTGTGATAAATGAAAAATCTATTCGTGCAATGTTGGAAGCACATTACCATATTGTGATTAATTATTCAGCTGTGACTGAACCTAATGAATAAATAACTTGCTAGATGCTGCCAAATTACAGAAATTGGCAGCGACTAACTGGTTTCTCCAGTTTGCCAAAATGCTGAATTTGGTAGCACAGTGCCAGATTATCAGCAGTGAAGAAAAGCAGCATAACATTCCTTCTGTAAGGACAACACATGTGGTAAAAGAAATGTTACCGTCACATAATACTATGAGTTTACATACATACAGCTTCATGATATGCAAAATAGGTTTTAATAGTTCAAATAGACGATAAGCCTGGTCAGAAGTTAACTTCCGGTCTGTGTTTGTGGATTGGTCTGGTAAATGTCTAATAATATAACAATTTATACTTTATTTAATATATATTAATATTGTATAATAATTGTACTAAGTAAACAATTGGTTGAATTTTATTGTATATTAATTTTATTAAATAAACAATTTGTTGAATGGGCCGTGTAACTTTGTCGCATTTAAGTTTAGCCAAGTAACGGTTCTTCTACCGGTAACCCAAAATAATACTGACTAGACATACTTTTAACTTGCTATCTAATGTAATTTGTTATTTCTATAACTGTCTATACATAGTACAATGAGTCTTGCATTAATTTAAAAAGTAGCCTAATGGTTTTTTAACTATTAAGTATGCTAAATACACAGTGCTTGCCAAGATCTTGTCCATATTACAAAAAAATCTGTCCCCGTGTCACTTTACACAATTCACCGTATGTCAGTGGGTTTATGATGGATGTGTTTATCAATTCAGTGGTTAGGAAACGAGAGGGGAAGCCGAGCAGATGCTTGCAGCTGGAGACCAGATTATAGGGTGGAGTCGTGTATGGGGGGGAACGCTGTGTTTGTGTGCATTGGGAGTTTTGAGGGTTATGGGGTGGGCAGAGGAGACTACAGTGGGTAGGACTGGGAGCAGGAGAGCTGGGCTGGGGGGTGGGAGTTATAATTTAAAGGAGCCTCTCCTCTGAAGTGTTTGCCAAAGTGAACCCCAGCAAACACAATCATAAGTCGGCTTGGTTAGGCTTGCAGAACTAATGAGGGCTTGCACATTTAGGCAAGGGCTTTGATGTTCTGGGTAGCTGGCTCCTTGTTTTTTCTTTCTCTTTTGCTTTACATGCCACATCAAAAATGGAAGGGGAAGCTGGACAGGGAGCCCAGAAGCAGATGTTTCCAGCTGTTTTCCTCTTTCCGCTTTTGATGTACGTGCAGTATACATATTTACATCATATATTATGTTGTATATCACGTATGTATCTATATGTCCATCTGTCGATCTCTTGGACAGTGTATGGTAGCTAGCTAACCAAAATATTTTCTTATGACCTGGCATCTGATTTGTGCCCTTCTCTTTTAACTGTGGTAGTGTCTGGTTGTCATTACTCTTGATGCTGTTAGTATGTTTCTTTGTATGTGTGATTGGCTGCACTGCATTTTGTTTTGGGTGGGGGGGTCTTTGCCTGTCCAATTCCTGTCTCACACATGGGAAAAACAGTGACAGGAAATTCTCCTTTGCAAGCGGCTCCAGGGTGAAATGATAACGAAGTAAAGAAATGCAAACCAGATACTAAGTTATCATTCCACAGCACTCTCACTCACTCTACCGCAGTAGAAAATCTTCATTTGTGAATTATCGATAAAAAAACAAACATATTTATCTCGAAGATGTTCTTTTAGTCAACCCTCTTGAATCACTCAGACAGAGCTTAGACATCAGAACAGCATGTCTGTGTTAAGTTAAGTCACAGACAAAGACAAACAGACCTCAGCACCACATGGTGTAGTCTCAACAGGCTGTCATCTGTGGACAGCTGATCTCTTTAAGACAGGTTCCTGCCTCAATCTGGTTTATAAAACTCTTTAAGAAAGCCCCATACCTCTTACCCATGATGAGAGGTCAGTTCCACTAAGAATCCTCCAGAAGAGAGGAATTATATCTAATACCCCAATCTACAGTCTCGCTCAGTTTTAGAAGGTCTTTCCTGGTTCTAAAGCCAGTTTAATTATACAGACAATAAACCAAGCGAGATATCTTTTACAAAAAGTAAGGCTTTCTTAATAAACATTGTACAGCATATTACAATAATACATTCTCTACACTCTCCGAAAAGATAATACATGTAAGTTAATTTATCTTTATAATTAATTTGATTTCCTAAGCATTCCCCGCACAAAATGATAAAAGGTTAACAGCAGTTTGATGAATATGATTGTACAATGGCAGCTGTTTAAATACATTTTAACGTAGGACTTGAGAGTATGTCTTCCATCATCACATCAAAAGCATCTGGCATCCGATATTGTTCACCAGTTCTTATGAGATGAGATGCGACTGTTTCCAATCAGCTGCAAAAAATCCACGGGAGGCACAAGTGTTCTCCAGTCACTTCGCTGTGATTGGTCAGCCTCTGCAGGGGTTAGGATGAGGTTACGCAGCATATCAACTTCTCAATTTTCCTAAAATCCATACAAATTCAGAGCACTGAGCAAGGCACATTCTCTGTCCCAAGACTTCCCTACACATCTTATGAAAGCATTGAGATGTTTCTACCAATTGTCAGGTATTGATATTTTGTGATCTACGTGGGTGAAGATTGCTGAAATGTACAGTGTTGTTGGAAACCTCAGCCCAACTCAATTGATATAGGAATATACATTAAGTGCACTTTTCAAAATGTTAAAAGGTAGACTGTAGCAACTTCTATACAATATTTTGCATGAATAATGTTCTCCTGCTGTATTATTTGAGAAGTGCACATGGCGTTTGGGGCATTTGCTTCGTTCTAGCGAATGAAGATTCCAAAGAGAGAGAAAAACTAATGACATGAGTCACCGCCTTCAATCCCTGACTTGGCATTTTGAGAATAACAACAGCTACACAACGCAAATGGATCCCAGATGATGGAGGTTAAAGGAAGGAGAGAAATGGATAAACAGACACACAGTGCGAGAGCAAAAGACACAGGCGGTCACATTCAGTGTGACGGTGTATAGGTTCTTGCTCCAATAAGGGCTTTGAACTTGGACATAAGTGACGTTCATTTGCACACATTAACCCACTCCGTGACCCTGCACTCGTCACAGAGCACATAGCAGCACCAATGGAAGCGACAGTTACATCGTTCACTGCGTGCCTGTTTTAGGATGTTGTGTCCACGGCCGCAGCATAGCGACCCGCAACCATCCATGCTAGGGCTGCTCTTGTTACATATTCGACCCTGCGTGCCCAGCGAATCCACCACCGGCTCACGATCACAGAAGTCGGGTGACTTCTCAAAGTACACCAAATCGCGCGAGATGCTTCGCCGCCTGCTCCTGATCTGCTCCGAGCCGGTGGATCCCGCAACACGAGAGTTGAATACACCGTTGTTCTTGTTTTGAGAGTTTATGAAGATGGCAGTCTGGAATTTTTCTCGCAAAAGTGATCCAACGAGTCGGAATTCAGGTGAGACGTACCAGCAAGTCTTAAACTGGCAGCTGCCGGATGTGCCATGACACTTGCACTTTCTTCTCATGTTGTCAGTAACTACCTGTTAAGGCCAGAAAAAAAAGATATCTGTCTAAGTTCAAATTGACTTCTATTGTATGGACACAAAACCTGAAAATATATTTTGTGTTCCACAGAAGAAAAAATCAAAATGAGGGTGAATAAATGAATACAACATGAAAATAAGTCAATAAAATAATCTTCATTTTCAGAAATACAATCACTTTAACCTTTAAATATTTATTGCCCAAAAGGTGTGAAACTGTAATTCCTTAGAAAAGGATTTTTAAACACAAGTACCTGTCTGCCAACTCTATTATTGTGGATCCGCATACGGGCGTGTATATCACGTGGAGACCCTCTGGAATCCAACCAGTCCCTGGAAAACCGTACACCAAACCGGACATCATGACTACAGCCTCCCCATTCCCAGGTGTCCTGTAGCATTGAGACTTCATCTGGAATGGGTTTAAGGAGATTGACAGGGTGGGAGGAGCTTAAACTGTCTGGAAGTCCACTGCGGAGTGAACTGAACTCAGGTGAGTTCTCTCCTGCACCTGCTATGTTCATCCCACCCCTCTGAAACGTCTGAAGCTGGAGCTGGGTTAATTTGAGACGGATTTTGTCGTCGTCTAGGCGTCCCTTCGCCTCGCAGCCGCACCCATGCAACTTACCCATGCTGCAAGCCGAAGCCACCGAGTGCACTACACCTGCAGCGAGCAGAGAAAGTGAGAAGGCACTCTCTCTGAACCCTGGACGAAAGAGAAAATGCTGCCAATAAAATAGTTTCCTATAACAACACAGGGAAGGTGAAGTATGTGCAAGCTAGCTGGTGAGATAATAATATATGCGAGATAATGATCTTTATCTAAAATCTCATCAAATATGTTTTCCGTGGTGGAAACGAAACGGCTCTATTACATTAAACAATGACTCAACGCTGATATTTTCCTTCTTTAGCCAATGCATACTCTGGATAGCGTTTCAATGCCCAGATTATGACTATATTGACTCTCGACAACTTCAGCACTTCCCATGCCCCTTTTGCCATCCACTCACCCCTGTTGAGAATGGCACTCTGATGGGGCAGCTTGCCATGGTTCTCCAGGGAGGAGCAGTTCCAGCGCTGGTCTCTGAGCTGGTGCTGGCATTCGTGAATAGCAACCTGAATGCCCTGCAGAGCAGAGGCTGTGACATCAGGGCTGCGCACACACAAACGCATCTGTTTTTTGGTCAGGCCTGCCAGTCGTAAGCACACTGCATTGGGGGTAAGCACTGGCTCTCCTGCCACCTTCAGGCCGAGGATGTCATTGCCCAGGACCCTGATAAAAAAAATAATTAACTTTATATAAGAGTTATATCATTATGAAGTAAAACTGTATGAAGTAAATTGTAAAAGACATGTGGTCTTGTTTAAAAGATGTGCATGTGAGAAAAATATTCTTTCTGGCATGGGGATGAGTGAGAAATTCTTATTACAGAACATTTATCAATGATGTATTGTAGTATCATATCGAAATAATATTAACACTTTCTGCACTCAAGTTTTAACATGCACTTTTATAAAAAAAATTAAATACAGTAAAAATGTGATATATTCACAATTTTAAATCAGAATCGCATCAAATGACATTATTTTATCATATATGCGCATGTGTCATAGAAAACATTTGTGCACTCAGGTGCCCTGACACTAAACAAGAATGTGACCTTGCAGGAGACATAAATAAGCCATGAATATTCAAAAGCTCTGTTTCCTATCAGTGTCTTGGCATGCCTTATAATAATCTGATGAGAAAATGAGTATGGAAAAGATTTCTGGGAAGTATTATATCCAAAGCATAACATACTGTTGTTATTAAATATATTGTACCCATAGACGGTCTCAGTATTGAGAAATGTGAAAGAACATTCATAACCAACCCATGCTCTGACACATAACTGCTTTTCATTAGAGCTCTGAGTGTGGAGTATATATGTGTTTGCTCGCAATTGTAAATGTATAGTAAGATTAATAGATATGTTAATGTCAAATCACAGCCAACAAAACTGCATAATCGTATCTTTAGTGTTCGTCGCGTGACGAACCTACCTGGGATTTGTATATATTTGCTTTTATTATTATCGAGAATAAATCGATTTAAGCATATAATGCATTATTTAAGTATAGGCCTAACTGGCTTACTATAAAAAAAGGTTTAAGTCCACGACTATATATCTACCACCAGAACATCATGAAGCACATCTACTTACGTGAACGCAGGTGACAGAAGCGCAGCAGCCAAAATCAGGACTCGTCCCGAACACTGTCTGTGGAATAACTCCATTTCGTTGAAAGCTTTTCTCGACGGGACATTAAAACACCTGTTAGATCTCTTGACGAACTGTAAAGTACGGATGACTTCAATTGTTTCTGTGAGGAGCTGGGAGTTAGCAAGCAGCATTTGATGAAGTTTGGGACGGGAGCAGTATGTCACTAAGGAGGAGGGGGCGCATGGGGTGGGCAAACGCCGCCTTGGGCGCTTGTTTTTAAACAAGATGGAAAAAGGCCTGTCAAACTTTCGCATATCTAAATTCTTGAAATTGTATGCGATCGTCGTCATCCGCACCGATATTTCTGAATGGGCTTCTTAAATCCGGCTATGGATAAACTACTAAGATTTTAACAAAGCCAATTTAACCAACTTTAGAGATGCAATACTGACAGAATGACCTTGACTGTAGTTAGAATAAATGTACTTAACAACAAGTTTAAATGCTGTACTGTGTAGCTATTACACTAAATTACTTAAGCCTATTGCGCAACTGCAAGTCACTTTCACTGTGCGCAATACGCATCCAATACACACCTGTACCTCCGGGTGCGATAGGCTATAATACCTTGTATTACTGCACTGATGTAGCCTACATGTCACTTAGTATTAGAAATGTTGGTGTTCTTTATATTTTATAGTTTTCATTTGTCTATATTGTTTCATAGCTGTTTACAGTGTCTATCATCTATCATGGATTAAACTGATAAAACGGATAAAATCATTTTTCCCCACTTTATACTTTTATGTGAATTATAGGCTAATCAAAACCATTCGCATAGGCTACAATAAACAGCAGCAGCAGGCAGGCGTGCGCCTCTTCCTGAACAATAAGACACGTTTGCGCGTTCATGTGTTCGCCCATCCTCCCACTCAAATCAGTTCAACAGTTCATCCACGCAGCTATGGTGACGTTTTATTTTAATTAGGCTAACATTCATCATTTTCCTCGACACTCTTAATGAGAATGCTTTAGAGGACTGTTGCTTTCAGCCTGCTGGAAATAGCCTAGAGCATTGCTGGAAAATGGACTTATTTCGTTTGTTTGTCTACACGCGTCTGTGTTTTTGCGTATAATTAGTCTGATAAGTGACCATGATTGAGGGGCTTTTGTCAGAGCTCATTTTCAGTGAAAACCGCGCGACGTTGAAATTGATACGCAATTACATAGTGGGCCAACAAATTGTAGACTATGCATAATGCACATAATAAGTTTGTTCAATAGACAAGCTGTCAGTGTTTTAAAATATTATTTCTGGCGGCTGAAGCCTATTAAGCCTTCCAAGAAAGACACACCATGATGTGACAAGATATTCAAACTTTGTTCTCTGAACACAGTACTAGCTGAATGTATGAATAAACCAGAATATTTGATGCATTAGCAGTTTACAAGATTAAGGGATTATCTTGCTGGTGGTCAGGATACCACTGGTCAGTTATTATGCGCTATGCGCAGCAGGTGCAAGACATTCTTTAACGGCCCCTATAGGAACATCTTGCGTCTATCTTTATTAATATTCCTATTAACAGTAGTAGAATTACCACAGATAGTCCGAGATTAATGTCATGAAATTGAGTTAAATCCACCCTTAACCATTCTTACCACAGAATACTGACAACTCTTGGTTCTTGGTTTTGGGCTAATCACCTCTATTCTCGAAGATCAATTCTTGTATTGGAGCTAATCGCCTCTATTCCTTTCTCTAAGCTCTGGCAACGAAAAGTGCATTAGCATTTTACCGTGGCGTGTATATCTAAGTGGCTTAAAAAGTGATTTGAAGTTGATTTGTATATAAAAGGCGTCCCTTTAACCGGATTGCCTCTAATCTGCACCGCATCGCATGAGTGTTTCAGGAAAACCTGTTTAAGATCCTTCAAGAGTATAAGATCAGGCTAAGCTCAGCAAAGCAGCCCTCATTAAATACCACGAACAAAAGCGCACTTCCTTTAGTTAGCCATTTGCTTCAAATCATCAGAAAAAAGTGTCCCCTTTCTTCTTTACGCGAATGCGTAATTCTTTCATCGCGCCCTAAATATGAGCGCTTAAATGCGTTTCTTTAATATTTGGTTATTGCGCATAATTATTTTGCAAATGTGGCTGTAAATATAGGCTATACAGTCAAAACCTGACAGCAAAATATAATTTGACCACATGCGTTCAGGGGAGGTCTGCAGTCCAGATGGTGAACAGTTTTATCTGAACTTTTTCCTGTTTTGATCACATATCAAAACATTTATTAAGTTATTTATCATTACAATTGTGCGTCTTTATTTAGTCATTCTTCATCTGTCTGAATATGTTATGGCATTTGACGAATGATATGGGTAACATGAAGACAAACTCTTTTTTTATTTTTGTGTGTCAAAGTAATATTAACAATTTTCCAGCCACGACTATGTGAATGAACTGATGCACTTTTTTCTAAATGTGAAAAAGGAGTGAGCGTAGAGCAAATGGACATCCACGAAAACATTTTTTTACGCGCGAGAGGGAGGAGACGCAGTTAAGTGAGTAATCCATGCACACCATGTAAAAAGGCCAGATTAGACGTTTTATATTCTTCTCTTACTGTAACTGTCGTGACACCATCCACGCAGAAGGCACAGGAAACACACGCAGCGTGCACCGTACACACCCACTGCAATGAGAAGGAATACATTTTGCTCAGCTGCATATGGAAGACACATAGCAGAAGGACTGTTTTTTATTACGATTTCGGTTGAATGTATCTGTGGAATCTCTAGACGAGGATTACAAAATGATATAGCGTTTATAACGGATCTTTTCTTCATCTCCTGTCCTTTATGTCGGGTTTTGCCTCCTGTATTCATTGTGACCAATGAGAAGAATTAAGCTATCCTTCCATTCAGTTCCACTCCAAAGGAGAGAGGAAAAAACAGAGGGAGATGAGAGCAGCAAATCCCTTTTTTATTCATCTTGTAGCGTTCAATAAGTGAACAATGTGTCGCCTATCAGTCACCGAGGGGATCAGATCTACGGGACTGTCCCACGCGCTCAGTGCTCTGAGCAGAGCATCACTGAGACGCAGACTGTAAGAGCTGCAGAAGCAGTTGCATCCCATTGAGGACCTTTGCTGTGACTTATACACTGAGAGCATTCGGGCAAGTCTCATCTCTCAAGATACAAACCAATATTTTAATTTTCTCTTGCAGTGGCACTGGAATGTGGAGTGGTAAGTGGAGCTTTAATTCTGATCCATTTTTATCTCATTTTAGTTGCATATTTAGTTCATTTTTTGTGATTTTAAATTGATTCATGTTTCGACGATTACAGTATTTGAAAGAAATATATTTAGTCCACTAAAAGATGGCTTTGATATTATTGTAAATTGTCAATAGATGTATTTGACAAAAATCGCAATTTATTTCATATAAAATTATTATTGAATTAAATTAAATGGTATATGAATGCATAATATGTAGTATTTTTAATTATTCCAGTGTACTTCACAAATTATTATTATGAATCATTTTTAATTGTATTTAAAATGCTCTGATCTCACTGCATAGTTATAATGTAGAAAATTATTTTTTTATACTTTGCTAAGTTGAAAACAAAAACAACTTTGCTCTTTTAGATATCATGCGGGTTCTCGCGTTGCTTCTCGCAGTTAAAGCGGCATGTGTTCTGCTGGTGTCCTCTATCACTGTCACAGGAGCAGTGAACAACAGCGGCCGGTGGTGGTAAGATATCACTCCCATCATATATGTGCATGTCTAAAAATATCATTTAGGCCTATATATCCTATATAAGTTTTAGTAGGCCTATGTGTTTTTCATATTTGAAACAACAAGTGGGGTTTTTTGCATTTAAAGCACAAATATTTGGTTTGATTAAGTCGATGAAGATCGCATAATAATAAATAAATGTAGCTAGTTTTTAAACCGTTCATTTAATCTTTAAACAAATACAAATTGTATAATGCCATTAATGGTTTATGAAATAGAAATCATGAAATCATTTTTTGAGCTGACAAACATAAAATCTAGGCAAAGGGTAGCCTATACTAGCCGCATTACAATGCCTTTTAATTTAATAAATGCATAAATAGGCTATTATAAACTAATGTGAATGGTTTTTTTGTAAAGAGATTATAAATCAAAGTCAGTCCTCAAATAAATCAATGTAATCCCAGCAGATCTGTGTCTCCGTAGCTACTGCTCGCTCTCTCACTCTTTATCTCTGACAGTGTGGCTTGAACCCGGGACAAGATTTTTCGATCCAATGTGGGATAAATTAAATGCGGATTTATTTTATGGCTATGAGCAGTTCCTTTCCAGGCCGTTTTCAGGGTTGAATTCGTGTAATGTGCTGAGTACTTTAGCTGACACGAACTAATGACGGTGAACGTGTTTAAGTGAAAAGTTCGCCTTACAAAATACAAGAAATGTTCTTCTACTATATATATATATATATATATATATATATATAGACTAGAATAAATAATTCTATTTTGCGTTATTAACATCAAGCAAACCAAGAAAACACACTTAGCGTATTTGTTCCGCAGCATCTGTTATACCCAATCTTAATCTTGCATTATCGTATATTTCGTTGTCATTCATTCTAAAAAAAATGATAAATGTCTTTTATTGTTTTCTCACAACAAAAAATAAGAATGGGACAAAATAATTACCAAAATGTGTGTTAAGCTGTTCCATCTTGGACACTTTCAGGAGGTGATAAATGTACATCTTAGACCCAAAGAGTCTTTTTTTTATTTTTTGCTTTTTCTGTACCAGGGGCATTGTGAATGTGGCATCCTCAGGCAATCATCTCACCAACTCCAAAAATGTGCAGTTGGTACTGGACCCCAGCCTGGCACTGCTTAGCCGTCGACAGAGAAAACTGATCAGGCAAAACCCTGGCATCCTACATGCCATCGCTGCAGGCCTCCATACAGCTATCAAGGAATGCAAGTGGCAGTTTCGTAACCGGCGCTGGAACTGTCCGACCACCCAGAGCCCCAATGTCTTTGGCAAAATTGTCAATCGTGGTGAGCATGACTCATTTTTCAGCAGTCATGAATGGGATTATGGAAGTTCTAACCAACTTGTTGACCTCAAATCTCATACATACATGGATAGAGAGACCGAATGCTAGAAACTTGTGTTAGTACACTGAAAAACATTGTGCTTGTTGTTTTGTCAGGTTGCCGTGAGACTGCGTTTGTGTTTGCCATTACAAGTGCAGGCGTCACTCACGCTGTGGCTCGGTCATGCTCAGAGGGGGCAATCGAGTCCTGCACCTGTGACTACCGGCGCCGAGGTCCTGGAGGGCCAGACTGGCACTGGGGAGGCTGCAGCGACAATGTGGAATTTGGCAGGATGTTTGGACGAGAGTTTGTGGATTCCAGCGAGAAGGGCAGAGATCTACGCTATCTGACCAACCTGCACAACAACGAAGCAGGAAGAACAGTAAGTAACCATACAAACACACACAGACACACATAACCATCAAGATTTCCCATAGTACCCACTTTCTCTTCTCTCCCCATAGACAGTTGCATCAGAGATGCAACAGGAATGCAAATGTCACGGGATGTCTGGGTCTTGCACCGTGCGAACCTGCTGGATGAGGCTGCCGAGCTTCCGTGTAGTGGGAGACTTTCTGAAGGACCGCTTTGATGGTGCATCCAGAGTGGTGTACGCCAACAAAGGCAGCAACCGCGCCTCTCATCGAGCCGACCCCCGCCACCTGGAGCCAGAAAATCCAGCACACAAGCTCCCATCTGTTCGGGATCTGGTCTACTTTGAGAAGTCACCCAACTTCTGTTCTTATAATGGAAAAACAGGCACGCACGGCACATCGGGACGCACCTGCAACAGTTCATCTCCTGCACTGGACGGGTGCGAGCTGCTGTGCTGCGGACGCGGATACAAGACTCGAACGGAGCAGGTGACGGAAAGATGCCATTGTACTTTCCACTGGTGTTGTCATGTGAGCTGCCTCAACTGCACTAGTACACAGACTGTCCATCAGTGTCTATGATGAACAAGGACAACAAACTGAGAACAAGAATGGATTCAAGGTTTTAGAGGAGCAAAGGATCAGGTGTTAAAGGGATGGTTCATCCAAAAAGTACAATACTTTTATTATTTACTCACCCTTTTTAATGCATATGAAGAAATTGCTGCTCATATACTGAAAGTAAATAAGAGAAGCTGTCAGTCCGTAAAGGAATAGTTCACCCAAAAATGAAAAGTATTTTATCATTTACTCATCCTGATGTCATATCAGTTGTTAGATTTTCTTTCTTCTGCTGAACACAAAAGAAGATATTTTGAAGAATGTTGGGTCCCACTGATTTCCATTGTATAGACACAAAACAATTTCTCAAAATATCTTCTTTTATGTTCCACGGAACATACAGGCTTTGAATGACATGAGGGTGAATAAATGCTGACAGAATTTCCATTTTTGGAACATTCCTCCTAACATCACCTTCTGTTTTTCACAGATATGTAACATGAGGGTGAGACATAATTGATGACAGAAATGTCCTTTTTTCAATCAAAGGGTGTCAGGACTCAGCACAAAGCTGTTGGTTGAATAAGCAAGTACATTCAATGTGTTAACTACTGAGAAAAGCTTTTTTTTAGGAAAACATTGTTGTTCACATGTAGGCATTTTAAAACACATTGGGTTGGTCATGTGACTTTTTTCCAAACTTTTACGACAACATTTGGCGTCAATCTGGAAATGTGAACTACTATGCATTATGCACAACTACAAGCGGCACAGAATGTTTGTGTAGACAAAGTCTAAAAATACTTTGAAATTAGGGTACCACCAGTCTTGAGGTTCTACAAGCTCTTACACTTCTTCTGATACTTAAGGGCACATAAGCACATTGGACCCAGTGTACACTGCACACAGTTCGACAGATGTTCCTGTGGTTAAGGAACCACAAGCATGCTCTCTCATAAACTAGTGCAAAACTCTAAAAAGAGGGCGGTTCTTTAAAATATTTTAGCGTTTTGTTTTCTTTAGCTGCAGTCCTACTCATCTCACATAAAACTGTGTGAAGTGCTTCTCAAGGGACAGGGCTTCCTTTTCCGATTACTATGTAGCGGGATCCCGAACTTAGCCCAACCTCTCGTGATTTCCCATTCGGAACGTCCACACTTCCCATCATGGCTTTGAGTCTCTTGCCATTTTTTAATGCCATTTATTATTATGTGGTATACCATGTTATTGTACTGATGGAAAAGTATTGGGAAGAGAAAATTAAGATTGACCCAAGATTGACTTTCAACATGATTAAATGTTCTGTCAGTACATTACACACTAATGACAAACGTTCGACGATTTGATTGACAGACGGACATTCAATAGCCTATTACAGAGAGAACAGAAGAGACAGAACTACACTGTAAAAAGAATATAAAAAGGAAGAGTGGGAAAAGTGTGTAAAGATAATCCTGTTAAAGCTCTACTACCTAGTTTACAGTGGACAAACTGTTCACATTTATGGTTTTGAAAGAGCCACAATTATGAAAACTGTTTTATGTATATCAGCTAACATGACCAAAATGTTGTAAATATTCTAAATAGATATGATCTATATATTTATGCTAATGTTACTTGCGATGTGAGAGGATGTAATCTGAAACGGGGTAAATACACTATCGATAGTTAGAAATCTGGACATTTTCAACCAGTTGTGTCATCACAATTGGATGAAAAGCTGAATGATCAGAACGGGGCCATATGCATCTTTGTCAAATTTCTGATTTGCTTGACATTTGTGTTTAAAATGCACTGATTACCATCTTTATATTGTGAATGAAAAGTATTTATTATTGTATGATGGCTTTGATAGAAAACAATGATGATCAAATGAAATATTTTAGCTCAGTTTAGAAAAAAAATAGTTTTCATATAGGGTAATAGCACAATAAAGTTTATATTTTCATTATTTTTATTTTCTGAGAACTACTCATTTTAAACACTGTCTTAGATTGCTTGGATACGCAAAACAGGTTCATCTTTCCATATGTTCCATCAATCATTCTGCACAACATCTAAAGCACTTCAACTAAAATCAACATGTGAATGTGCAAGTACAACCATTCCTTTAAAAATCCTCCCCACCACCTAGAGCACAAGATAAGTCCCCTTCTCTGTACAGTCATACATACATGTATACTAAATTCACAGTAACCGCTGAGAAAGTGGTGCAATACAGCGTTAAATCTGTATTTTATCGCAACACTTAATATCAGAAAAAATAAAGAAATGGTATTAGAAATAATGACAGACTGCGTTTCCTCCACCCTGCTGGAGAGTACAACCACAAGAGTTTGGATGAAGGCGGACGAATCTTTCATTCAGCCACCACAACATATAAGAAGGCCGCTGACGGTCAGTCAGGCATATCGCTGTACTGCCAGTCAACACATCCACATCCCGACCATAAAACACAGCAATGGCAGTGGATGAGAGAGGAAGTATAATCTGGGCAGAACTGTACTAAAAAAAGATTAAAAATAAAGGAAGGAAAAGGATAGTTATATATGAATTATATTAAAAGCAAGATTATATGTATATTTGTTTTTGTTTATATAATAAAGTTTGTGTTTATATAGTGTGTGTGTGTGTGTGTGTGTGTGTGTGTGTGTGTGTGTGTGTGTGTGTGTGTGTGTGTGTGTGTGTGTGTGTGTGTGTGTGTGTGTGTGTGTGTGTGTGTGTGTGTGTGTGGCACGTATATTTATATGTACTGTATTTACGTAAATATTTGTTTATTTGTTATACATACAATGTACATGTGTGCTTTTATATACATTTAAGTATAGCCGCTACACACAAATATGATATAAACATAAACATTTATTTTGGAATCGATTAATCGCAATCAATTGATTTGACGGCACATACAAGTAAATATATACATATAAATATATTGTATAATATTGCTGCTGTCATTCTGAAACCTCCATATTTTGTGATTTTTTTTTTGCCGTAAATATTTTTTTTTAGCCACCTTTTATGTTTGTCTGGATTTTGCAAACAACCACTGAAGTATAAAAAGCTTGTCAACTTTGTTTGACATTTAAAAAGTATTTTTTTTCATTTCCTGAATTTGGACATCTGAGGTTTCAGAAGTAAAGTGACAATATATAAGTGTGTGTGTGTGCGTGTGTGTGTGTGTGCGCGCGCAATATATATATATATGATACACTAAATATAGTCTGAAAGTTCTACAGACTTGAAAGGCAAATCGAACTTTGAGCTTTCAGCAAATGAAAGTGTTCAGGGTGCATACATGTGCATTGTGAAAGCGAATAGCACAAGAATTCGGCACATTTACCAAAAATGGCAAGAGATAGTGGGGGGAAGAAGAGAATGGAAAAAAGAGGGATAAAGCAGCAAAGTCAGGCTGCATTCCCAGGCATTGGTGGGATGAGGGAGGCGGCGGAGGGCTACTGTCATTGTGGGAGTGCTGAAGAGTCACTGATAATTAGCTCAATTAGTGACAAAGGCAGTGTAATAAATACCGACTTAGTGTCTGGGTCCCTGCTGTCCACTCTCTACACGGCCTATGATGCAGCCAGGGACTGACGGACAATTCATTAAACCGACAAAATACCCACCGTCCAGGCGTGACGCTGCGAGTTAGCCCCCTACAGGTCCGGCCCATTGTTCTAATTGTCTGGGTTGGAGTCGCTTTCTGGCCATCTCCTCCTTACCCCCTCCCTCGTTCACTTCTTTCAGAAAACCCAAGGAGTTAATGCCCCTACCTAACTCTGTAAGTAGGTGATCGGCAGGTTGGGGGGGAAAAATGGAAAGAGTTACTTGGAAGGGAGGGCTGCGGTGGGATTAGGGTCCGAGGGTTGCCCGGGAGTGCGAAGACCGGCCCCGATCGGAATGTCGTAGAGATGAGTCCAGAAGCTCGGATGCGGGACAAAGCGAGAGTTAATTAGGAAAGATTGAAGGAGTTGGCGACAATGGGCCGCCACCCGAGTCGAGATGAAATTGCTTCCGCGGATTATTGGGGAGCGAGTGTGTGGGTTGCAGAGATGTGTGCACTGGAAGGCGAGAGAGGAGGGGTTCATGCAGGCTTGGATTGATGGCTGCTCCTCTGGGCAAGGAAGGCTGACCGGCTGTTCCCACAGTCTGTTCTACAACAGCCACCTTTGACACACGGGCCTGCCAGGCGGCAAGCAGGGAGGAAGGCTGGGAAAACAGACATGGACCTGAAAACACAAGAGATTTTAAAAGAAGCAATTCATGATGTTGTTTTCAACTCCAATACGGACTGTGACAGACGAGAAGTGTGGAGAATTATAGAAGGAAGTGGAAAGATAAGAAAGTCGTGAATTAAATCACTATGGAAAAGCACAAGCCGAAGACCAATTAACGCCATACATCTTTATTTAGCAAAATGGTTGAGATAATTTATGAATTGCTATTTTCCTTAATTGGAAAACGCTCCTCTTTTTCCAAAGCTGCGCAATAAAAGTTTTAATTCAATAAGTGCCCTTGGGAGTCTTTAAAGGGCTTTTAGGAGCAACTTAACCTACATGTTGTGAGCCAACAGTGGTTTGAAGCTAATAGAATAATAAAGCAAAAAATTCAATCACTTGATAAAAATCCAAAACAAAACCTCACTGGGTTGGACTGAGTAACAGTTTGGCTGAGTAATGTTGTTGCAACATGAGGACTTTCCATCTGAGAACTTGCTACTTTAACTGCTACTAAAAGCAAAGACAGGAGAGTTCAGTAAGTCAAATGAGGCAATAAACAGGTACGAACATTTTGACCAAAGGACTTCATTTAAAATTCAAGCAAACTTTTTGCAATAATTGTCACTCGAAGGTCAAAATGAACTGGTGAACACTTTACAGCAAGGTTGTATTTATTAACATTAATGCATTAGCTAACATGAACTTACAATGAACAATACTTCTAGAACATTTATTAACCTTAGTTAATCTTATTTTCAGTATTTCTAAAAATTCTTTTTTTATTAAACAATTTCACTGTTTACATTAGTTAATACACCATGAACTAACATGAATAATTATATTAACATTAAAGGATAGTTCACCCAGAAATGAAATGTCTGTCGTCATTTACTCACCCTCTTATCATTTTAAACCTGTATGACTTTCTTTCTTCTGCAGAACACAACAGAAGATATTTTGAAAAATGTTGGTAACCGAACAACAGCGCTCCCAATATTTCTATTGAATAGAAGTGAATGGGTACCAACATTCTCGAAAATATCTTCTTTTGTGTTTTGCAGAAGAAAGTACGTCATACAGGTTTGAAATGACAAGTAGGTGAGTAAATGTCAGAATTTTCATTTTTGGGTAAAATATCCCTTTAACAAGGATTAATACATGCTGTAGAACTATATTACTATATTATTGTTAGTTCATATTTATTAATGCATTTACAAATACAACCTTATTGAAAAGTGTTACCAAAGTACGTAAATGGTATGTAAGCAGACACACCGAATAGAGCACAGTGGTCACATGCAGGGCTGATGCAGTGTGGCGCATGGGTTCAACAGAATGTGTGGATTCTGTACAAACCCAAAAGAGGAAAAACACTGGTACATCAAGACAAGAATCCCAGCATTCTTTAGTGTCAGCTCTGAGGAGAATGGTTTCAGCATCGCAGCATGCCTGGGATTATGTGTGTGTTGTGAGGTGTGCAAGTGTGGTTGTGTGGATTTCGGAGTGCCTGGGCATGGCAGCTGGGAAGCAGGCAGAATCCAGGAGATTTGAACCCTACATGCTGCCTGACCCCCTCAGCAGATGGTGGCTCCAAAGAAACTGCCATCTCCCATCACAAAAGGCTCCAGTCTTGTAACATCTCCATCATTCTTTCATACTGGGCCTTGGAACTGTTCTGCGAGAAGAAGCGATGCTGACCATGACAGGGCATTAGATGCCATCATTGTTTAGGCAAACTTTTCGGCAGCAAACTTTTTTGTGGCAGCACACCAAACCAAAGAACCATTTTACACCTAACATTTCATGTAACATTCACAGAATCGTAATCAGAAAATGATGAGTTAATTCATTGTTGAATGATTATAATGGTTCTTATTTGTATTTATTTATCTATTTAGTTGTTTTACTTGCAAACTTCACAGATTGTCTTTGGATCACAGTTTGGGAACTTGTGTTTTATGCATCTTAGAAAGAAATTCATAAATTGAATTTATGATGTCAGCAAGATGATTTGAACCAGATGAGCACTACTGTGTAATCTTTTTACACTTGGGGGTCCTCTTTTACAATGCACAGCATAAACTTTCATTCTAAATTAAACTGATAAATCAACTTTAATGAGGATCTAATGAGGGCTTGATGATTCTGGAAAAACCAACAACAGCAGAGAGGATTAGATTGACATGAAAATGTCAGAGAGATAGAGAGCATTACATTATTTAGTACATAAATAATCTATACCACAGAAACAGGATCCCTTACACTCCTGAGTATGTGTTTGTGGAATAAAAGTGAGTTGTACTGACCATTAGACTGATGTTTGTGGCTGATGCTTAGCATCCTAAAGATAGTGATGTGCACAGTGTTCGTCAGACTAGAGTTGTTTTGGGTGATACGTGGGAGAAATCGGTGTAAAATATGATCTGTAAGTGTATAACTGTGTGTGGGCGATGGACCCGACCATTGTAATGATTTAGGTGGTGATATCGACCCCCCCACATGACCATACATGACCTCTTGATTTACTCTATTGAGGTGACAGGCTGTTCCCAGTAGGCCTGTTTTTCAGGCAGGCTAAATCATTTTCTGCAACCAAATGAAAGCAGAGATAAATACAGATATAAAGAGAGAATTATTCTTGTAGGTTCAGATCTAGACAGTTTCAAAGCATACATAAACGTTACTGCACAAAGTGCACATGCACGCTTTTGTGGCCCAAACTTAACTTCAGGTACACATCCGCAAAGAATGGAGTCCCTGCAGATTATTTCGGATAACAAGCAAAAGAAATAACAAGTAAATGACATTAGCTAGCAAGTATGTCTAGTCAGTATTACTTTGGGTTACCAGTAGAGGAACTGTTACTTGGCTAAACTTAAATGTGATAAAGTAACACAACCCATTCAGCAAATTGTTTATTTAATACAACTATTATACAATCAATTATTAATATAACATAAACTAATATTAATATAATTTATATTATTAGCCACTAGCCAGACCGATCAACAAACATCAGAAGTTATCTACATGTACGTTCATTGAAAGCGTCTATAAATGTCTGAAAATTACAACATTTCCATAATTCCATGAAAACTCTCTGTCTGCATGCTGAACTTAATTACTCAAAGGTTCCTGCACGCCTGTGCCACTGTGATGATATATTATAGTTTATCCGACATGCTCCCATCATATTCATCCCTGGGGAAAAAGATACCAACGGTACATTGTCTAAATGCAATCCATTGGGGAAAAATGTTGTGTAAGACAAAGGAAAAAGCATTGGGTTTTTTGGTTTTAATTATTGGCTATGTTTTAACAGCAACAGTGGGCAAGTGTTCAGCTCTGACACATGAGCGGTGGAATGTTTATTTGCTGCAGTTTAGGGGCAAAGCGGTTACAGGAACACTGACACATTCCACTGTCACCCTCTCTCTTTTTATTTCTCTCTGCTTCTCTGGCTCTCATGCAAGTTTCGAACACGATTCAATTTCTGAGCACAATGATTGATGCTCTGCATTGCCAAATGTAATTTATAAAACGCTAATATCACAGACACAATCTCACGCCGTACGACTTTAAGTTTTAAATGTGTCATGCCATACTGTTACTACGACAGAGGGTGATGCTACCGCATACGAGTTCAAGTTTCATGCACCATTTTATCCCCCCAGTAAAGAAGACATTTCTCTTGGTAACTTCAGTGACACGGGAGACACAGTCAACCGCAGGAGCTACACATCCACTTTTCCAGCCAGCACATGCACGCTGAGGGCTGCTTGCATAAGGGAAAACACCTCCCTCGATTGCCCCCACCCTTCACCAACACTGCACTCCACAACCCAACTCTATAATCACTTCCAGAAACAAACCCGAGGACATTTCAGAATGTCATCAGCCAACCGTCAATCATTTTCCACAATCTCACCTCAATGAAATTATAACACTGATATTCTTAGAGGTGTGGTTTGATGTGCCATTCTTGAATCACAGTGATCTTTAGACAGTGTTTGAGAAGAAATCGTACATCAGGCATGCTTGTCATAATAACCACCGTAAATAACCACCCTGTCCCCCTTAATATTTATGCTATAAACTTTTACACTTGCTCATACATTTTGTTACGTCTTTGGCATTGAATATGAATTGGATCATGGACTAATTCTAACGTGACGACACCATTTTGGGTGAAGAAGTGGGTTCTTGGTTGTATAACAAAGCGTTTGCTGACATCTAGTGGTACATGAGTGTTTGTAAATCACGTAACCATACAGTAAGAACACACTCATATAACCTGCCAGTTTAACAATATTATCTAACCTGTGTGTGAGCAGTATTAATGCCCCTTTACATTTGTTTCTTTTTTCTCATAGATACGATTTTCTCTAACTCAGATACGGGCGACTTTTATCATATTACTCGTAGACTTCCGATGGCCGTCGCGCAGTATATATAAAGACGTCAACGTTGTTCCGGTCCTTTCTACGCCTTTCTAAAGCAAGATGGTGAGTTTACCAATCGTTATAACCGAGGCCCATCGTTTACTTCGATATTGTGACCACTATGAAGTGTCTCAACGACTTAAATTTTTATGATATCATTGACTTCCAGTATATAGAAAACCTTGATGAGATTTTGATGGTTTATTCATTAAAGCGATATTGTGCTTTCGCGCGTGTCACACGGAACCCCGTATTTTTCCTATGAACTTGTTACCTGCTTATTTGCCAGATTTAAATACCGGTAACACGTGTTACTGTATGTTCTGATGTTTCTCTCTTGATGTCTGTAAAACAAGGATAAGCAAGCTTTAAAACTAATCTAAAGCCTGTCAATAACATTACTTAATATATATAAAAAATATATAAATATATCATTATATATTAAATGCATTTTCTTCTTAATGCATTTTCAATCTTTCCAGACTAAGAAAAGGAGGAATAACGGTCGTGCCAAAAAGGGACGTGGGCATGTTCAGCCCATCCGCTGCACAAACTGTGCCCGCTGTGTGCCCAAAGACAAAGCCATCAAGAAATTTGTCATCAGAAATATTGTGGAGGCTGCGGCTGTTAGGGACATCTCTGAGGCCAGTGTATTTGACTGTGAGTCAACTAAACTCCGAATGTTATACTTTTGAAGGAGAGAAACCTATTGTATTTGTAACATGCAATTTTGTTTGGTTTTCTGTAGCCTATGTTTTGCCCAAGCTGTATGTGAAGCTGCATTACTGTGTCAGCTGTGCCATCCACAGCAAGGTGGTGAGGAACCGCTCGAGTGAGGCCAGAAAGGACCGCACACCTCCTCCACGCTTCAGACCTACTGTAAGTGCAAAGTCGAAAACCCTTTCGGATAGGGGAATGTGCATTAATATTGTGCTGTTACATACAAGTTAATTTTAAACGGTTTCAAAACACACTTAAGCCAAATCTATGCATATGGTAATTTATTTTCTTTTACAGGGTGCTGCACCAAGAGGTCCTCCAAAACCTATGTGATCTGGAGTTAGCAAACATTTAAATGCAAAGAAATAAAACTAACAAAAAACAAGCAATAATGTGTCCTTGTGTCTGTTGCTCTGTCAGTAATAAAAAAAAATGTTTCATAGATTACAGCAAAGCAGTTTAATGTTAAATTGCTTGTACTTGCATTACATTATGGCTAGTCAGAAACCTGTAGAATGTAAACAAATTTTTTTTACATTTTGGGTAAGTTCTAATCTTACAATGCAAATAATGAAACCGCAACATATGAAACCAGTGGGCTGAACTGAATAACAGTCTGCAAAGAGAAAAACATTATTTTCTAACTGTAGTATGCTACTTTTATATTAATACTACATTGAATATTTGGACTTTGATTTGTAGGACTATTCAGGTGATTTAAAAGAAGCAAAAGTTTACCTTGCTTCCACTGAACTCAAATCATTCTGCTGGGATGGCAAAGATCATCAGTTTATCTAGTCCAAGTGCATTCTAGCATCAAAGTAAAAATACTTAAATGAAATATTTAAAAAAGCATTTTACTAGTAGTCTTGTTTTCGGATCACTAAATAAATATACTAAATATCTACTTTTGTAATGTTGAAAATAAACGTGCACATATTGTACTCACCAATATTTCCTCTTCTGATATACATATCAGATGATTTTTATTAAGACTGTATGTGAATTTGAGAAACCAAGGAAGAAATGTGTAGATTTTTAAGTGGACAGAGGTTACAACAAATATTACTTTATTGAACATGAAAAATTACTTCAACTTAAAGTTGGGTTACACTCCTTAAAAACAAGATCAAATAAACAATACCTCTTGAAACCAACACACCTTTTATAGAACATGAGGCAGTTTTTTTTATATTTTAACAAATCTGAGGTAAAGAGTTTTTCTTTGTCATATACATTTTTTCTCACAAAATATTTAAAAACATTAAACCCAGGGATAAAGCCCAAGTATGACAGAGTTTGATCCCTGCCTCCCCCAAAATGCTAGGTCTCTCTTTCCCAGTTGCTGCTTTTTAAGGTTACTTCACAGTTCATAAAAGTTTGAGTTCATCACACCTCGGTAGAGGAAGAAGGGAAATTGCAGCTAATATTTCACAAGCAGAACAGTTGCAGAACCCCAGCCAACAAATAAGTACACATGCAACCTCTCCCATTCACACACGTGTTATAATTAATATATTTCTTTTAGACCATTAAGTGCATTAAGTGTCATATATGGTTTTTGCCATAACTTCAAGTAAATAAATGTACGTCTGCAGAAAAAACTAAAGTCTATGAAGGGTGCAAAGTCATTGACTAACCTTCGTAAATACTGGATTTGGTCTGTTCTAGATTTTCAATTTGTAATGTAGGCTTTCACCAAGTTTACATATTAAGAGGCTTACAAGTACATTAAAAGTAACCAAAAGATGTAGTACCAGGTCAGTGGATTACAAGTAATCAAGCTTCTGACCACCTCCAAGGTCAAGCGATACGCACATGCTACAACATCCAAGTAGCCTTAACCAGAAAAAGGTGAGAAATGTACAAGCATTCGAACAAAAGAAATCTTGAAGATTCTTTAAAATTCACTCATTGGTGCTTTAGTTGTATATCATAACTCTGTCAGTTTGTGCAAGTAAGATCCACCAATAAAATAGGCCACAATATCTTGGCAGGACGGTACATAACTCGACAACATTATATCAGTCCCTTCCTTCAAATCAAGCAGCAGTTCGTACTCCGCGGGGATTAAGCGTACCTTATGCATGAACTCATAAAGGACAAAACCGCACAGGACAAGCGTACAGGATACAAGTCCAATATCAAGGGCAGAAGTCACACAAACATCCAAGCACCAATTTTTACAACACAAGGAGAAATCATCAGTTGTTAATCCTTAAATGACCGCGACCCCTTTTATTAGGAAAATAGCCTTTATAGAAGTTTTTAAAAACACCACACTATTCATCTGGTCTTTGTAACCATAGTGATCTCGTATCAAATTGTTTCTTGTTTTCTCTAAATAGCATTTTATCAGAAATCAGTGCAATAGAGCAATTTCCAAAAACAAAAGAATGTGTTTCAAAGCTCAGTTACCAGGTATTACCGTCTGTGCCCCTAAAGCCATGTAATAAAATTCCCACCCTCAGCGGCCCACCCAAAACAGCCCCGGCAAAACACTCACATTTAAGCAGAATTAGAAAAAGTGCAATCCTCCGTTGAGGTAACAACCCCTTTAACTCATCAAAGTCACAGAATGCAACATGGGTCTGCGTTTGGTCTGCACCGGAACAACAAGGCACCTTTTCTCCCCTCACTGCGTGCTTGACATCTTAAAACCATAATATGCGTCCCACTGCGTTGCGTAGAAACGTACAAAGCCAGGCCAGCGTTCTAAGTAATGGCAGAAGATGGATGGGGGGAGTTTAGATTACAAAAATGATTAAAAAACCTTAATAGATTGGACAGGCAAAACCAAACTTCTTATCAACCCTTGAGTGAGGTCTGTTTGGACACAAGTTTGAAACAACAATCAATATATGAGGCACAAGGAAACCAACCGGTTTGACTTTTGTAGGACGTAGATTTCAGACTCAAAAACTAAGGCAAAATGTTTCAAGTTCATCTTCTTAAATATAACATTAACATACGCTTTAAAAAGCATAAAATTATCCAAGCCTTAGCCTAAACTGCTACCCTAGAGTACCACGCTGTCTACGTTTTAAAGTTACCAGGCAATATGCAATGGGCTGCATTGTACCTATTGAAATCTTCAGCATTAAAAACCATGTGCAATTCAACAACCATCTCATACAGGGTTCATATAAAGCAACTATTAAGGCAATATGTGTCTGTGCTCCTTATATGGCTAACAATACTCTTTTTCCGTTTTGCAATCCCTCTGTCAGCAGTGCCCTCCCTGAGTCGCCTATTTCCAACAGTCCCACAGAGGTATCCTAATAGAGAACGACTTTTGTGTGAATACTTCTAGGCGTAGATTTCTCTAGACTCTGAAACTTTGGAAAACCATTCTGGTTAAAACAATCTACCACGCTTTGGACTTCGAAGCATTTCACCCACAGTTTTCATTACTTCATGAGGCAGACTCTGTGTAAACGCCACTGATCAAATGAGTATATACCTAATCTCACATATGCATAACAAGCATCAAATTTGCTTCCCAACTGATAAAAAATGAAACCCCACAGAAGGAAGGCACTTCTAAAGCAAAACAGTAGCGTCTTGCAATGAATGACTTGGTGTGGGAGTGCAGTTAGAGGATATGACTTATATATATGACCCATTGTAATCCTCTAACACATTTGCATTGAATGAAGAGGTGAGTAAAATCTTGTGATGTCTGCTAACTATAAAATCAAGTACTAATGTGCCGTGCCCCGGTGCAGGTGCAGACCAAACTAGACGCCATGACGCCATTTCAAAGCAGCATACATCTGTACATCCCAATCTCAACCCACACCACCCGCGAGCTGCCCTCAGCCCACCTGGTGCTCCCCGCGCACAATGTGCGAAGAGAACTCGTAGCGGTCCTGGCTGCGGTGCCCGCAGATGTTGCACTCAAAGGGCTGGCGAAAGCCGTGACAGCCCATGTGGATGGTGAACATGACATGGTCCAGGAAGAAAATGCGACAGTGCTCGCAGCGGAAGGAACGCACCGGCCTCCCCTCCCTGTCCACCACCTGCATGGCTTCCCGTGCCGGCGGCGAGCACGGACTCGACTTGACCGGCAAACCGCCTTTAACCCTGTCGCCCTCCATGTCCGTTTCTTTGGCGTGACTAGGACTGTGCCGCTCTCGCCCACGGTGGTTCAAGCTTCCGGGCGGCACTGAGGCGATGACGCACTGCTCCTCCGCCATGCTTTCAGTGTCTGTCGAATCCTGATAACCGTTGCTTGGCGAGGCGGCGTGACTGCGGCTGGAGGGGACGTCCTCGTGGCCCTCGCCGGCCTCCCTACCGGGTAGGCCCATGGACATGGCTCCTGAACAGTTCATCCGCTGTCCTAGAGGGGTTATATGAGAGTAGACAGAGCTGATAACCGGGGTGAACTCTGATAGGCAGGTCGAGTGGGGAGGCATCCGCAGGGAGCGGGAAGGATCCAAATCGTTTCCTCCTCTTGAACCCCGGAGGAAGCGCCCTCCCATGCCCACCAAAGCAGCGGAGTCACCCTCGGTATGCGAGACCAGCATATCCCCATCTTTTTCAGGATTGGGGTCGAGTTCATAAGGTGCTTCGGATAAATTCAGTCGCATGTGCTTTTCACCTAGTAGGTCAGAAAGCACAAATTTACTATTACAAACTATCAGCACACCATTAAAAAATATAGTAATATGTCATCATCACACAAACACAAAAGAAAGTATTTCAGAAATTCAAATAGTTTTCATTAAAATATCATTATGAACCATAAGCTATTTTTAGACTCTCTCCGTCTACAGTATTTATTCTCTGTGTAGTTGCAGCAGTGTTACATTAAAATGCCAGAGGAGAACTGGCCCTCCCGGTTAGCCTAGAGGTTAGTGTCGCCACTGGCTTACTCACTGGAAGACTGCTGATATTGCTTCTTGGGTATATCCTCTAGTGTTGAGCGATATTCTCTATAGATCGTTCTATTGCCAGCCTGTGGATCGATGATACACGATAGTATCGAGGGGCGGGGCAATTTATGCATTTATCTATGACAAGCTGGTTATGTGGACAAAAAAAAAGCTAACGTAGCTAGAAAATGCCCATGTGTGACTGTAATTAGCATTCTATCAGAGTGTGAGTTCAGTGCAGCTGGCTTTGTTACTTCCCACCGCAACCTTTTTAACAAGAGAAAGTAAACTATTGCTGTAAGTCAATGTCATGAATCCGAATGCCCATGTGCGCAGTTATTACTTGATTGCCAAACGGGAACATCTCGTGCGCTGGTTTTATAACCTCACGCGCACAGCAATTCCTGCAAGGAAAAGCCAGAGCCGCGCGCATTACAAGTTCTCTCGTGCGTGGAAAACTCTAACCCGCACATTATAAACTCTATTTGGCACGAGGAAAAAGCCAGAGTCGCGCACATTACAAGTTCTCTCGCATGCAGAAAAGTCAGACCCCACTTTTCTCACGCATGCACTGTTGCACCCGTTCCGTCTGCGTGGTCTCAATAATTGGGCTGTGCGGACAACCGCAGACCCTCCTGTTGACAAAAATTATGCCATGAGGGCACCGCAGATACACGACACATCAGATACACGATAGTATCGTCTATCGGAACAACCCTATAATACTCCAGAAACAAGTGCGAGTCATCCAAACTAATTCAATAATATACAGATTCACCACCATATACAGTTATTTAAAAGACTGGCCATACCCAGGAACTTCTGGGGTGTGGATCGCTTCCTCTTGGTGATGCTGTTAGCCAGCCGATCAATAAAAGTCATCTTCTCCGATGAGGACTGGATCAAAGGTTCAGACATCATCTCCACATTATGGGAGTCTTCACCTAAGAAGCAAGATGGGACGATGAAAACTGAACAAATGAAGCAGCATCCTGAAGAAAAGCATGTGTGTGAATGTATTCTTACCATGTGCAGGCTGTGTTTTGTGAGGTGACTGGTGATCCAAACTCTGTAGGAAGCTGTGGCAGCGTTCTCTGTGTTCTTCCAGGGTGCTCTGTTGTTTGTAGCTGCGGCCACAGTAACTGCACTTGTAGGGTTTCCCTACTGTGGGAGAAGACACTGAAATACCAAAGAAAAAGAAGGAAGATTATTAATCTCAGCCAAGTGCATGTCACACCTTACATCAGGTGTTATGTAAACACAAACGTTATGTTAAGGACAATATTGATGTTTTAGCTAACATGAGCTGTTGCTCAGTAAAACGATGCATCAATGAAGCAATACGAGAATTATTTGTAATAGTTATTATAGTAATTAGATAAGAATGCTGTAATTACAAAGGAATTGCCCAGTTAACACATTTACACTGTGAGGATGCATCTGGAGCAGACAATATTCATTCCAGCTAAGTACCACATAACGTTCCAGCAACGTAACTTTGCGATTCCCATATTCGTCAAAGCGTTTCTTGGACTTTTGCCAAGATCCAAAAAAAATGAAAATTGACCAAGACATCCTCAGAAGGTGGTCACAAAGTAATGTCATGCTGACCAAATGAAGACTTACTGGCGACATCTTCAGAACGTACGGTGTTTGCTGGGTGGTTAGACCACAGAATTTCCCCTGTAACAATTTCCCCATGAATCTATGACGTTTACGCACCAGCCCATTTCGCTTTTGCGACGTGCGTCATTTCAGATAAATCCATCATTCTAAAAAGTCATTTCAGAACATCTCCATCCTCATTCAAAGGACCTCAACCAGATTTGGCAACTACAGGTGAATGTACTTTACCCTCATTTAAAAACACACGCAGGATATCCTGTTTTCATAATTCTCTAAATGTCATACCAGACCTGGGCTGAGTTATCATTTTGTTGTCTGATCGTCTAGGCGATGTCCTTAACTTCATTACATAACCCATCGATGAGGTCTTATTTTCTCTCATTAGTCAGATTAAACAACCTCTGAAAGTGCAACAAGTTTAAAAAGGAAGTTTACAGAAGCCCCAGGCCGCAAAATAATCAACATTGCATTAAAGTAGAAACAGGTTAAAATGACCTTGCCTACGTTAATCTGTGCAACATAAAAAGGCTTTTTTCCATCCCACACACTTTTTCATCCATTTATTTTCCAGCCACAAAGTTCTTTCTCTTCATTTCTCGCAAATGGCTGCTCTCGACCGATGAACTTACCAGAGTGGGTGCGGAGGTGTCCTGTAAGGGCATCGCGGCGACGGCAGGCGTAGTTACAAAAGGGACATTTGAAGGGCTTCTCGCCAGAGTGGAGCTTGATGTGGCGGAGCAGGTTGCCTTTCTGCGTGAAAGACGCGCCGCATTGGTTACACTGGAATGGCCGTTCACCTGCCGAGACCAAGACTATCAATTTTCCCACTGGCCCGAAACAAAATAGAGCAGCATGATTATGACAAAAAGCATAATTGTTGAGTTTACTTTGAATTGTGAATAAAAAAATGTACCTGTATGGCTGCGTTTGTGCACCATTAGAACATTGGGTCCAATGCAGATCATCCCACAAATATCACATTTAAGTTTCCCATTGGGCAGCCGAATAGGACCAGGGGATGCAGGGCCAGGACTGGACATCTCCCCACAACCACTTCCAGCCTGTCCTCGTGTACTTCCAACCAACTCCACTGCCCCATCTTCTGCCATGTCAACCTTTTCATCTTTCCATCCTTCATCTTTCTCCTCAAGCCTCCTTTTTGCCAGAGGGGCACCACCTGCTTCTTCGTCGCTGTACAGCTCCACCTTGATGGAGTTAGCTGGACACAATATAAATGTGTAAACTGATGACTGATGCGTTATTACTGAAAGCACCAGTGTGTTAGTTGGTTCAAAACAAAGTGTCTGAGATAATAATACTATAATAAACAATGCATAATAAATGCAGAAATTATAATAAAAGTAAGATTTAAATGTGTATTTAATGTAGGAATACTAACCACTGAGTGAGCGGCTGGGCGAGGACTGTTCACTGTTTGGTGTGCTCACTGAGGGTCCTCTCAACCCTGCGAAAAACTCCCGCTCTGTTGAAGAATCTCCACTACCTAAGAACAAACACACACAGTCGAGTCAAAACACTAGCTTCAAAGAGAATTTTGAGGGATTTAATAGAAGCAAGAAAATCGGACCAGTTCAGTTGTACAAAGAAATTTAGAAAATGTTACCATATTTTTGTTAAAAAGTTTTGTTCTGAATTAAAACAATATTTTATTTCCTAAAAAATTTAATCCAGGGTTCAATTTAAAATAATCTTTGGGGACCACTGTATTTAGAAACACGTTCTATATACTTTTCAAAGCATCTTACCTGACATGTAAGAACGGCCATTGCAATCGTCAGCATTCATTCTCACACCAGCTGCCTGCACCAAGAAATAAAGCCAGAATATAATATTTCTGTGCAATAATATTGAAGTCACAAAGCCTCACGAATAAAGCCATTCAATATTTCAGTACTGCCTACAACTAGTAACCAAATACTTTTAGAAGATTTAAATATACAGGTACTTTCCGAGGTGAATAAAAATGAAAAACAACAACTGCTACCAACTGAAAAACAACAACTGCTACCACTGCTACGCACTCAAAGAACTCTAAAAATGTATGAATTACTATTTTAAACGAAATAAATACTTGCTGGATCACTTTCAGTTTGTAATTTCTCCCTTTCCTGTGTGGTTGCTCTGTTTGAGTTGCTGAATAATTGATATGCGCACTGGTCTAGATCTCATTTCCAACTCAACAGCTAAACTGACTGTCCATTCTATATAATTCTATAAAGGAAGAGAGAAGTAGCATGTTAGAACATGAACCTCCCCTTATTCTGTGACCTATCAGAACAAACACAGGTAGGCCTACACATAAAACAATAATACTAAACCAAGTGAAAAACTGAAAAGCCTAATTTCCTGAAAGCATCATGTTTATATTATCACACACACACAGATCAAACCACATATTATGTGCATTAATACTGCAATACACAACACACAAGAGGTACAACACATTAATTTATCTTTACAGTTAACACATTTATTATATTTTAGCCAATAGAAAAAAAAATGTTTTTAAAAAAGAAAAATAACAGAATGATACTAAAATTACCTTTGACTTAAATACGTTTTACCCTTTATATTGTACAGCTCTGTAGCGACAAACATTTTAATGTACAAATCGTCAATGATATCTTGTGCATAGGATAAATAAACTTGAAAGTTGAATTTTTATGGTATATAAATAAGATATCTTTAAAAAACAAACAAGGAGTACTTGTAGCCCAACAATGGCATGAAAGAGGCAACAGGCAGATCCCATGAATTCACACAGCTGTCAGTGAGTCTAATAAACGCAATAACCGGAACAGCCCATTACTGTCATCAAAACAAAAACAACGAACAGGACATCGTTATCGTGCGCAAAACCACGACTGTTTAGTAACTTTTATGCACTATCGGTAAAACATCTCAAGTACCACCAAGCAAGAATGACAGCACGCAGAATCATGTCAATCCTGCTCTGTCTGGAGCAACGCTAGCTAGCCACCGCTGCTAACCAGCTAACGAGACGTGACAGCTCTCAAAACCGCAAAGACACCGCTAAACTAAATTACAAACGAAAGAACTAACGCTCCTCTCAACGTTAATCGATCGGCTGCCTCCGATGGTGAAATACGCTCGATATTTAGACGTGACAAACTAAAGCGGAATTATGTTTCCTGAGAGCCACTGGCGTTGCTATGGCACCCAGCACTCGACAGATGCAGTCTAGCCATGTAAACGCTCCCGATCCGAGCACAGTTAACTGGTTTAACGTCATTTTGCTTCAATGACAAGCGTTGATTTTGAACGTCGTGTATTTTTTCTTACCTGACGATCGACTGTGGTTGCAGTATTTATACAGCAGAAGCGCCGTTTGTTTTCTCTGGCGAAGGCAGCATCTCCGGGATCTTTTACCTGAAACCCCAAACAACTTCCGGGCCCATGCCGGGATACAGGCCCGAATAACCTATAACCGAAAACTGACGCTTAAATCAATAACGAGGAGAGATTGTCGAAAGCATCGATTATAGTCCTACAGGTTGGGAAATGCAAGAGTGCAAAGCTAGAAACGCGCTATATTTCGGTCTTATACTAAAAAAGCAAACTTTAAAGCCAGATGTATACAAATATTTAGGACGTCATTGTTTGTATACACCAACATGTCAACCCAGTATTATTAAGCGTAATTTACAGTTGAATGTAGTCTTGCAAGAATATATATATTTTAATATAATCACAGAATTTATATAGAATATAATGTTATTCAGGTAATGTTTTTTAACTGAGAGGTAAAACAGACATTTGTCTGTAGTCAAATTAAACCAGTGAACCATAAATATTGCCTGGAATACATACATTAGGCTTACATAAATCATAAAAAATTATATACATGATTACCTATTAACTCACTGAATGTTGCCAATTTTAAAAAAAAAAATACCAATCGCAATTTTTTCATTTTTCTACATGATTGCTTCACAAAACTACTCGTTTACTAAGACTTACTATATAACCACAAGAGGGCAGCACATACATGGCTATCCTCTGTGGAACTGGAAGAGTTGAGAACAACTTGTCTGAACAACAATGGAAAACTGTTTTGTTTAGAAAGATTCACATTTATTTCATTACACCACCTTTGGTGAGAAAGGAATATGAGCTCTCGAAAAGGTTCTTCTTCATCATAATCATCTTCTTCGTTGTGGCTTATGTCTGTGAAGAAGTAACTCGTATGCCTCCTGGATCTGAATGAACATCTGTTGTGCCTCTGCTTGTCTCTTGGGATTGTGGTCTGGATGCCACACTTTAGCCAGTTCCCTATAACTGCGAGTGATCTCCTCCGGAGAAGATTCTTCAGGTAATGATAGTATCTGATTGTAAGAAAACATTGAAATGAATAAGTATAACAATATTTACGTACAAAACATTATGCATATGTCTGATTATAAACTTTTGACTTACCTTCAGCGCCTCTTTTTCTTTTTTACCGTATTCATTAAGAAGTATTTCTAACATTTTCTTCCAGCTGTCCTCATAGAAACCCCCTCCAGTTAGAACACACAGGAGACGATATGGCATCAACAGAAAAAACTCCAGGACTCCTTTGAGCCAGGGAAAGAACCAGAAAAAATCAAGCAGGGCTGCTATGCAGTCTGATATGTAGTAGAGCGTGGCTGTGGTGTTGTGGAAGACGCAGTATCCGATCGGAGCGGAGAAAGCAAGCACGCCTAAACTCAGACGATACAGTCGAGGCCCTTCGGAAATAAACACACAAATCTGGTTATTTAAACAATCGAGAGCAGTTGAGACATTACTATATACAGTGAAACAGATTTGTGTGTCTGGGAAATATGTGAGTAATCATCTTGCATATAATATCATTTAACACTGAAACTATGAAAAGTGCATTGGCTGTGTGTGTCTCACCCAGTGGCTCTGGAGGATATCCAGCAGGCCGCAGTGGTTTGAACGTGCAGTGCTGTGCAGCAGTGACACTGGCAGCAAGGCTAATGGGCAGTGGAGAGAGAGTGCTCCCATAGAAGATGGATGATGTGATGATACATGTAACAAGTGTCTTCTGGACATCAGAAGTCTGTTGGCCGACAGAGGACACTAGGTGCACACCTGCACCTATGCTCAGGGGCAACACAAGGAAGTAGAAAAAACTAAGGGAACTAAGGCTTATTAAAGCGACCCAGCCAAAATAAATGCCAACACAAACCTGACCGGAAAAACGAACCAGGCCTACTGATGGTGGACGTCTCTGTACGCGGCCTCCATCTGCCCTCTGATTGGCCTCACTCACATAAGATGGGATTCGGAAGAACTCCCTCAGCCAGCCAAAGCCGAACCCACCCATAGTGAGAATCCACAAGAGGGCATGGCTGTCTCTCCCCAAGTAAATATGATGAAGGCCAAGTGGTCCACCCATGGCCCATAGGGCATATGTTATCATGAGCTTCTTAGCCATGGGCTCATTCTAGCTGTATACAAATAAAATAAATGCACTTTTATATGGTAAACAAATAAGCCTATAATACCGTGATTATGAACAAGCTTATTGGTTATATGAAACTACATAAATTTGGAGATGCACTGTAAAAAAAATTTATAGTTCATTTCATATAGTTCAATTATAATTGTTTACTTACAGATCATGTTAATTTCCTAAATAATTTCTTTTTAGATTGTCATTTAATACTTTAACTCAACACAGTACTCGTGTCTTACCTGCGTTACAGAGAGATAGACCTTCATACACCAACACGTTTGAGAAACGTCTTACAACAAAAGACGCGTTAAAATATATCAAATGCGTGCAACGCAGCGGAACAAAATTGCTTTAAAATCAACTTTAATTTTAAATCATTTACGTTCTCAAAATAAATTAACCTATGGACTTCCGCATTTGCGTTACTGTGGACTTTGGTAGGACGATGACACTACTGTTATGAAGGGGTAACTGACCAAAGATACAAAGAATTAGACTTTACTGAAGGGCAAAATGCAGTCGTCTACGTAGTTGCATTAAATTGCATATTTAATGTAGAAAACAAATAATTTCATTGAATATCTCAGACACATTCGTATATTTATCTTTACAATTTAAATGCATCCTCTTTAAGCTTAAACTCAGTTGCAATTCACACAATGCTATATTGTTAAACTATATAATTTATTTTACAAATGATCAAGGTTCACATGTCCCGAGGCCCCGCCCCCAGTCCTGCCCTCTAGTAGATGGGGTTTGGGAATGATTTTCATACGATTCGGAGCATCTGTTAACACGCTCGCTCACGCTGCTTACTCGTGCAGTTTCATAGTGACTACAATTTGCTTGTTAGCAGGTGAATTGTCACGTGAAAACGTTTATCCACTTCATTCAAAGAATGAAAATGAAGTAAATTGTTTTATGGGATGAAGACTGGAGTAGCTGCAATACATGAGGTGGAAATAAGCAATCGTCTGCTTTAGCTTGCGAAAAGTTTGCACGCGTTGTAAACTCAGAAACTGCATTGTTTCAGAACTTATAACCGAGTATCATCCGAGACATGGTGTCAAAGCATGGAAACAGACGACGTGTCGGTTAGAGAACAACTTTTCCACGACCGAGTCCGAGAAACCATTGTGAGTTCCCCTCTTATTACATCTTTTTGAATCCATTTACTTTGTTTACGTGTTATTATGTAACATTTGAAACGTACTCGTTAGAAGTCGGTCTCTCGTGTGTCATGATGGCATGTCTATCAACAATGATTGATTGATTGATTGGATGGATGGATGGTTATGCGGTGTTATTAGGTCACGCATGGAGAGGAGAATGTGTACAACAACTTTATATTCTCCTATAACACTTTTTCTTTATTTTTATTAACTATAAATACACTTTATATAACATTATATAACACTGTATTTAAAAGTAAGAACGTGTAAGCGTAGCCCTTTCTCAATATTTACAAAACATAGTTTAAACACGAGGGGGGTTGTGCAGCTGTTTGTATTCCCCATCCCCCCCCCATCCATTTTGTTAGAATAATTCACCATTACGTAAAGCGCACAGCTTGTCATTACAAAACTATAATTACATTATAATAGTATATAATATAATATAAAGTCATCATTTTGTTGGGGCAGCCATGCATGCAAATCTTTTATTTCTCTGTGCAAACAAAGTTTATATTAGACAACCAGTTTTTATCCATTTAAAGTGTGTGTTTTTATACACTAAGTTGTGCTTTTGTGTTTTGTCTCTGTCACAAAAAGCTATTGCCTAATCTTGCAAAAAAGTGAAATTCCTTCTTATTAAAATTCACAGATGGATCTCAACCAGCTAATGTAAATCAGGTCTATTGTGATGCCCGAGGCTGTGGGCAGGACTGGCTCTGAAATGCAGAGCTCCTACTGTCATAGTGTTTGATTCCTGTTGCTTCTGTCACTGCTTATCTGAGGTGCCATTAAGGTTTTTTAAGGTCTACAAACACAAACTGAATTGGAATGAGATGAGCTATTTTAATACATTTGATGTATTCAATTTTCTGATGATGGAAGGATCCTTTGGAATCTTGGAACTGTATGCTCACTCGTAAAGAAACGGTTGCCTTGTCAACATTTTGCAGTTGTTTGCTCTTCAGATGTGACAACCTGTTGTCAACAGAGTATAGATGACCTGGCATGAGTCCCACTGTTAAAGTGCAAAGAATGCAGTAGGGAAGGTACATTATTAAAGTGCATATCTGAACATGTTGCTCAGTTATGCACAATAGAGGGCTTTATGCTTTCCTCTCCACATATTTGATATTCTTGAGAGTGTCTTCTGTTAGAATAGATACTTGATGTATGTTCAAGTTCCTCAAGGCAACCTAAAGGAGTAGTTCACCCCAAAATTCTGTCACTATTTACTCACCCTCTTGTCATTTCAAACTTGTGGGTCTTTTTTTTCTGCAGAACACTAAATAAGACATTTTGAAGAATATTGGTAACCAAAAACCGTTGGTCCCCATTGACTTCTATTGTATGGAAAACCAATGCATGTCAATGGGGGCCAAAGTTTTTTGGTTACCAATATTCTTCAAAATCGCTGCTTTTGCGTTGTGCAGAAGAAAGAAAGTCATACGGTTTGAAATTACAAGAGGGTGACTAAATGATGACAGAATTTCTGTTTTTGGGTGAACTGTCCCTTTAAGGAGTTAACACTTAAGAAGTGTTGTCCAAACTTTCTGTGGTATAAAACGGTCGGTTTTATTCCTCACTGAGACAAATCAGGTCTTTTTGGACAATGTTGACTTTTTTAGACCTTGACAGCTCGGCCAAATCTTGTGTCCCATGTCTTTAGCATCATTCCTGAGGAATATCTCAATTGCTCAAGTACATTTAGGACCCTAAAGTCCTTTTGGATAAAACTAAAAGCATCTGTCAAATTATAGGGATGGGTAAATATTGTCATTTGCCACCTTTCTTGTTGTTTGAAAGGATTTATCTACTGCTATTAAGTGGTCTTGTCCACTTTGACTGAAGGAACTGAGCAAACATGTGTCTGAACACCTTTGGAAGGTTCAGAGATCTATCAAACAGATCTATTGTTTTCACAACCATTTGCTGACAAGATCCCAGCTTCCTATCCTTTCCCTCTTCCTCTTACTACTATTCTTCCTTTCTGACTTAGGATGTGCTCTTCTTTTTTTTTTTTTTTTTTACAGATTACCCAAAATTGTTCCACAAAGTTCATAGTCATACCTCTGAGAAGTGATGTGTTATGCTTTCCTGGAATCAGGTTAAGGTTTAGTTGTGGTATTAAAGCATGCAAATATTTATACATCATCCCTGATCTCTGTAAACCTCTATTATGAATACAAGAGCTTTTCCATTCCTCCATATTTAAAATAGTGCTAGTGTGGGTGTTTTCTACTGTAATTATATATCAAGTCTTTATTTTGGTGAGTAATATGCTATGCTATGGGCTTCATTTGGACAACTTTAAAGGTGATTTTTCTCATGATTATTTCTCAGTAAACAATTTTTTTTTTGCACCCTCAGATTCCAGATTTTCGAGCAAAGTAACTCGGCCAAATATTGTCCTATCCTAAAAAACCATATATCGATAGAAAGCTTATTTTCAGATGATGTAAAAATCTCAATTTAGAAAAATTGACCCTTAATACTGGTTTTGTTGTCCAGGGTCACAAATGTTGTTTTGTAGCATGCAGCATATTTTATACTTGTTTGTTCTTTTTTTATTAAACATTCAGTGGTCAGGTTTTGTATTTATGCTGCATATACTGTATTGTTGACTCCTTTTGAATAATCTAAGTAAATAAGGTTTGCCTGTATTGTAACCCCATTCTGTGACAACAACAGCGTTTAAAGGGATAGTTCACCCAAAAAAAATGAAATTCTGTCATCATTTACTCGCTCTCTTGTCATTTTAAACCTGTGTAACACAAAAAAAGTTTCAAGAATGTTGGTAACCAAGTCTCACTGGCTTCTATTGTATGGACACAAAACCAATGGGGACCAACATTTTGAATCATCTTTTGTCTTCTGCAGAAGAAAGTCATACACGTTTGAAATAACAAGAGGGTGTGTAATCCTTTAATGTTCTAATCTTGTGTATGTTGTTGTGAATTGCTATTGGGATCGCCCAATCCCACTTGCTCTTCATTTGAGGCGTAATAGTCGACCTCCATCTGTCACCACTACAGTTCTCACAATCTTATATTGGATGTTTTTTCGTGTGGATTTCAAAATCCAGACATTGTATAGAGACAGCTGGTGTTTGAAAAGGACACACTGCTTATTTAATCACTTTCTAGTGACACTTTTTTTTTTGGTCACACAATGCAATTTATGCAATGCCTTGATTAGGAGTTCTTATGTCACAGAGCTGTAAAGTCATCTGAACTGAGCGTAGTATCAGTGATAAAGGGGCTGTGTTGGAGTGTGCTGTGTGACCTCTGATCTCAGTTTTGTCCATTTAACTTGTTCTTGATAAGATCTATTAGCGGCGTATCTAAATGATTGCACATATTGTAGTTGTACTTGCCTGTTCATGACTGATCATAATAACAGCATGACTCATACTCGAGATGTCTATGAGAATCACTCTGTTTTGTGGAACACAAAAGGAGGATTTTGAATAATTGTACTAGTCATTCATATCATTCATACTATTACAATAGTCACTTTCTTTTCAAATGTAGAGATCTTTCCGGAAGTCTAAGAGTATCTTTTTATTGATGGATTATGTGTCAATAGCCGACCTGGATCTTCAGTTAAAATATCTTTTTGAAAGCAACATGAACTTATTTCTAACCAATATGTCTTGTTTAGTATAATTTTGCACTGATATTCTTATTTTCATTTTTAGATTTGCGTGCTGTTGTTCAGTTGCCTATACATCCTGTCTCACCTCATTCTCACCCACTTTAAGAGGAATGCAGAATTCATAACCGGTAAGTTTGACTCCGCCCCCGGACCCTCAACAGTTGTTTGTCTGAATCCGTCAAAGCACACCTGTGATTTCAGCAGCTGTTCTTTGAGCCAAACTCTTATTATTCATGGGTCAGCACAACCTGACATGATCATGGTCCCGCTCCTACCCAAAACGTCCTGTTTGGTTACATCATGTTTCTTCAACATGCACACTGTAAATACACTTGTTTTCCTCTGGTCTTTGGCGATATGTTGAGGGGCACTTTTTGTGGAGCATTAGCTGTGAAATTTAAAATGAAATGAAATGAAGAGTCGGAGCCTGTGATTGTTGTGTAACTTTCAGGGAGGTCAGTGGGATAGAAGAGGAATGTTCCCATGAGAGAAACATAGTCCCCCTGACTAAGCACTGCCTGGAGTTCACAAGGAACACTATCTCATGTTTTGGTTTACTCTGTCGAGAATTTCTTTGCTGTTTCTTGTACTTCTAGTGCACTTGTTTTTTTTCATCATTAAACATGTTTAAACGGGTTATTGTTTGGACCGTTTTAGAAGTTAGAACAGGCTAAGCAGCTAAACTGTTCACATTGTAATACATTTTGTAAATGAAAGCTGTCAAAGGATTAATCGCAATGAATCACATCCAGAATACAAGTTTGTGTTTACTAAATATGTGTTTGCATATTGTGCATATTACATTTGTATTTATAAACACAAACATATTTAACAAAAATATCAAATGAATTAACATTTAGATATAATTCAATTATTGGGAGTTATAAATTAGTGGTCAATCGATATTACATTACTAATGTCTGCCTTACATCTTAGTGGCGTTTTTAGGAATAAAATACTAATGAACTGTATGGAGGTCAAACAGGAAAAAAGTTTCTTTGGATAAAAGCATCTGCCAAATACGTAAATGCAATGTGTGTGTATGATTTCGTTTATAAATACAACATTGATATGCACAGTACACAGGCATATAATATGCAAACACAAACTTTTATTCTGGATGCGATTAATCGTTTGACAACCCTACTTCTCATATTCTTTTTATTGAGACCGATGTCGAACCAGACAGATTTGCAAAAACAAAGTTTTGAAAAAATGCTTTTTGTATGCCATTGGTTGGACAAACTGATTTCCCCAGTGTTATGTTTGGCCACTCAAATATTACAATTTATTACAATTATTATTATTTTTTGCCACAGATGACATTGAGGATGCAACTGTAAATAAGATTGTGTAAGTACTCAACACCTAACATCCTGTAATAGAAACATGTACAAAATTGTTTTTTTGGGCTTGTTGCAATGCATTATGAGATTTCCTTACAATTTGGACAAAAAGGCAAATGTCAGCCTATGATTCCTTAAAGGGATAGTTCACCCAAAATGAAGATTCTGTCATCATTTACTCACCCTTCTGTCATTTCAAACCTGTATAACTTTCTTTCTGCTGCACAAAAGATATTTTGAAGAATATGGGTAACCGAACAATGACGGAACCCATTAACTTGCATTGGTTTCGTGTTCATATACAGTAGAATGTGTGAATGTGTACCGCTCTTATTCAGTTAAGCCATGTTCAGAAACAAAGTCAAACAGGTTTGAAATGACAGAAGGGTGAGTAAATGATGATGACAATTTTCATTTTGGGTGAACTATCCCTTAAAAATGCTGCCTATGACAACAGCTGACAAAAATTTTTACTAATCTTATTTTTAATCATTTAGTTCTTGAGTGATAATAACGGAACCATTGCCCTTTGGTCCTCCAGCGTGGCGTTTACAACCCCCCCTCCCTTCACTGGCACAATGTCAAAGAGCAGCTTTAACACACATGCTCCGCTCGCTCTCACTGTCTGTCTCTCATTCTGCAGGCTGTGGTTGTGTACGTTCACCCTATCGGTCGCCGTGTGCGCAGTGCTACTGTTGCCCATCTCCATCCTGTCCAATGAAGTTCTGCTGACATTCCCACACAGTTACTACATGCAATGGCTCAATGGCTCGCTCATCCACGGTACACAAACACACATCCAAATAAATAACCGATCTGTTTACTTTGTTTGTACGTCAGGGCTATAATGCATCGCTAATACAGCTCGAGCTGAATTTAACTCTTTTCACCTTGATGTCACCACAAGGACTTAAGGGAACACAAAGTCTAACAGTTCTGTGTTATGTATGTTCTTATCACATGCTATCACACTGTCCTGCTAAACGGTGAAATTGGGGCTAAGTTCCAGGCCACATCGTTTAGTTAAAATTCCAGATTGTTGTTTTATTTATTTATTTATCTGTGTAGGATGAAAATCTAGTTTTGTGGTGGTACGTACTGCCGAACATCATAAGCTGCGAGGGTGTATGTGATGATAATAGAATGAACCTACAAATTTCAGGCCAAGTTACAAAAGCGAAATCGGCTTTATGATGCAAGCGTATTAAAGTTGGAATGGCAGCATGTTGCCCTCTAGTGGTGTTCACTATTTTTATATTCTTTATATGTTTTTACATGCAATGCAAGTTTGGAATTTTTGCATTTTAATGTAGAATAAGTATAATCATTTTAATCACTCTTTTCTTTCTCTTAGGTTTGTGGAATCTAGTCTTTTTGTTCTCCAACCTCTCGTTGGTCTTCCTTATGCCTTTTGCCTACTTTTTTACAGAAGCAGAAGGGTTCACAGGGTCTAAAAAGGTAAAAATGTGATTCGTCTCTCTATAATGCCTTAACATTTATACATTTGATGTATGCTTTTATCCAAAGTGATTTACAGTGCATTCCAAGGTGTACATTTTATGAGATCGTGTGTTCCATGGGTGACCTAGCATAACATTTCAGATCTGATCTTCATGAATGTGTGTTTTTCTTCTGAAGGGTGTAATGGCGCGGGTATATGAGACTGCTGTGATGTTGTTGCTGCTCAGTCTGCTGCTACTGGGCATCGTGTGGGTGGCATCCGCACTTCTTCATCACAACACCGCTCGTGAGAGTCTTTACGGTACTGCATACTATTCTTCTTTTAAGTTTAGGCTAGACTTCCATCTTTATTTAATTTAAGATAAGTATATCATCTACAAAGGCAGCTGTGGTAACAACAACTACTGTTTTCCTGCTCTTTTAAAGACCTTTGGGAATATTACCTTCCCTACCTCTACTCTGGAATCTCACTGTTTGGAGTTTTGCTACTGTTGTGTAAGTGTATATACGAGTGCCTATATCATCCATATGTTTTTTTTTTTAACATTTCATTTTAATGCTTATTGTCGACTAATTTTGTGTCTTTAATGTTTCTTTTGTCTTGCAACAGTGTGTACACCCTTCGGTCTGTCACGTATGTTTAGTGTCACTGGGAGCTTATTGGTCAAACCTAGGGTAGGTGGATAAGTTATCTCTAAAAATTCTTTGATCGCAAAAGCGTTTAAAACAATTTGCAGTAGTTTTGATTGAGGTTTTGTCTCTTTTGTCTTTCAGTTACTAGAGAATGTAGAGGAGACTATGAACTGTGCAGTGTTCGAAGAAGCTTCCCTTTCCAGAAAGCTGAACCGTGAGTGTCAGGATGTGAGAAAGACATTTTGGCTCTGAAGATATTTTGAAGAATATGGCCTTGTTGCCATCATTGGCCTCTATTGACTTCCATTGTATGGACACAAAACCATTGAGACATTTCTCAAAATATTTTCTTTTGTGTTCTACAGAAGAGAGAGTCAAAAATGTATGTTGTGCATATATGTACATGAGGGTGAAGAAATAAGAATTTTTATTTTTGGGTGATCTGGACCCACCTTATGAACATCTTTCTCTTGCTCTCTTTAGATCTGTGGCTTTATTGACGCATTATGTTGCCTCTTAATAACTTAAACTCTCTCTCTGTCAAATGTTTCAGGTAACACGTCCTGTTGGGTTAATGTTAGTGTCAATGCAGAGGCAATCAACAAGCAGTTTTTAAATGTACAGGCCAAACGAATTGCTTTAGGTAAGAATATGCTATGCTTAAACCGCTGAACATATTAGCAGTCACTGTCATGTATGCATTGGTCTACATCATGTTCTCTTATATTCCAGAATTACGAGAGAAAGCGTCTCCATGGCAACGTAATCTGGGATACCCACTGGCTATGCTGCTGCTTTTAGCATTAACAGTAAGCTCAAATCTTTTAAAATAACATGGATCATAAATGGTTTGTAGTGGTGTCATTGTGCTAAAATCAAATGTACTGTCTGTCTCAGGCCGTCTGTGTGCTGATGGTTTGTTTCCATGTGCTCGAGCTCATCTTTGATGAGTCTGCTATGCCAAGAGGAATGGAGGTGAGACAAAGAGTAAAATATAGAAACATAGCAACAAGTGTTTTAAATTAGCTTTGCATAAATTGTGTCTGTGTATGGATACCTTAAATAATTTGCAAACGTGTGTTTTTTGTGTGACTTATATAATTTTATATTATATTATACAAAAAAAGTCCCTCCTGATGAGTAGAGCATTTTAACAGATTAGTTTGTCTCTGATGTAGGACCCTCGTCTGGGGCTTGCATCTTTCTCCATGTTTGGTTCTCTGGGCGCTGCAGTTCAGGTGGTTCTTATACTGTATCTCATGGTCTCCTCGGTCGTCGGCTTCTACAGTTCTCCACTCTTCACTGGCTTGTTGCCACAGGCACAGGACACAGCCCTTACACAGGTACAAAGATCTAACATGAGTGGCAGAAATATCTGCGAAATTGTGTTTTGGCTATTATTCAGTCAAGTTTAAATGTTGTGTGTTTCACAGATTATAGGCAACTGTGTGTCTCTTCTAATACTCAGTTCAGCTTTGCCAGTTTTTTCTCGCACACTGGGTACGTACATTTAATAAATATTTCACTTTATTCTAATTGGTCAGTCAATTAGAGTTGAGATGCAAAATATTAAAACCACAGTGTTTTTGAGTTGCATGTGTCAGATATTTTCTAGTTGTTTTACTGCCAGCCTAATATAGCAATATCTTTTCCATCCACAAGAGGGCACCTGATAGCAGTATTCCAATGCAAAAGTGAAAAGGTTTTAATATCCCCCCTTTTCATTTTATTGTGTTTTTATTTTATAGGGATCACACGGTTCGATCTACTAGGAGACTTTGGGCGGTATAACTGGCTTGGAAACTTCCACATTGTATTCCTTTACAACATGCTGTTTGCTGGACTGACCTCTGCCTGCCTCATAAAGACAGTCACATGGGCATTGCAAAGAGAGCTCATCCGTGCCTTCGGTTAGTCTTGTTTGTGTAACCAAAAATGAAAATTGTTTTTTAAAAATGAAAATTGTTTACCTATTTACCCACCCTCATTGAAAACCTGTATAACTCTTTTCTGCAAAGTAAAATATCACAAAAAGATATTTTGAAGAATCTTGGTAACCAAACAACATTGACTGACTGATCTCCATTGTAAGTAAACCCAATGAGATGTTTCTAAAAAAAGTTGTTTTGTGTTTCACAGAAGAAAGGTTTTTAATGATGTAAGGGTAAATCGGAGCCATTGAAACACAGCAATGGCGGTTCATGGAGCCTCTCAATAGTTCCCGGAAGTTACTAGGAACACATGGAGCTGCAGCAAAACAGACCGATTGTGACAAACTTTTAACCAATTTAAAGACGCAAGTCATTTAATGAATAAATAAATGAAAGAAATAAAGCATTTAAAGAGAAAACATAACTTCCTGGAACTATCTGAAGGCTCCATGAATCATGTGACATGCAAAAAATTCAAACTTCCATTGTCGCAACTCTCTCAACGGCTCTGGGGTAAATAAAACGTTTATTTTGGGATCACTTTAAAACAGGTGTGGTCTCATCTTCTTATGCTCATACCTGGCAACGGTTACCACAAGATATGTGCATAGATGTTGTTATATTTTTAATACCTGTTCTGATGTGTGTATATATACACTATTTGTTTTACTAAGATGCAAGTTGATATTTCTATGATCAATGATATTAGACCCACAAATGCAATAGAGTTTAACTTGTATTGAACTCTGAACACTTCTGTAAGTGCTCATTGTGACATTATCTCGAGAGGAAACTTGTGAGAAGAAAAGATTCATGCATGTATGTACATTGTATCTCAAAAGGACGAGGGGTGTGTCATACTGCCATTCGCCAGTGTTTGTAGTAAGCCCTGGCTGAGGTGTTCCCAAAGCAGGCCATGTTTCTCTATGGGTAGGTCTCTTTCCTCAGATAGAAAAAGCACAATTCTCTCAGGAAAGTGAGAGTGCACAGGAGGGGAGACGGGTTCCTTAGGGACCTGGGGGCTCTGCCGTCAAGCCCCTTCTGGATTATACACACCCACTGCCCTCCGCCCAACACAAACAGCACTGTTGAGCTTTAACAGCCCCCCACAAACACACACACACTTGTATAACCCATCTTCAGATAGTATCCCCCAGTTGGTTTTCATTATTTGATAGATTTGCGATCAGATCAATGTCTAATCTGAAAGACAAAGTTGCGGCTTTAATGTTGTTTACTCTCCTCAGGTCTCCACAGACTGCCTTTGACCGTGTCTCGATCCACCATCCCCCTCAAACTTCTCCTGGCCAGTGGACTATCAAAGATTCACTGAAATGTGATCATGTTTTGTCTGGTGAAAAAGATGGAGAAGGACTCCAGAACTATTCACCCGAACTACATTGTGGTCAGGCCATCACAGGTGTACGGTCACTGCTGTTTACGGTTCGGTCTCGAAGGTCGACTGAACGTTACTTCCCGTCCGAAGGGATCACCAGCAGTTTAACTAGGCATTTAAAAAGGGATTTTCTATTGCCTGACCAAATGTCACAACACTAAGTTGAAGCCTTCATGAAAATGAACAATGGTTTATGAGGACTTTGACAGATGTCCAGACAGGAGAGCTATTTCAGATGATGACATCACAGTCCTGACCACGTTTCCTTTTCCTGCTGGTGGAATGAGTGTTGAGTTCTGTCCTGACGGGCCCCCACGCGTTCCCTTTGTATATTTTTAGCGCCATTCAACGAATCCAATCCCTTTCGTGATGCGGGTCATTATCGGACGGCTGTAGAGAGACATTGATCCAGTCTGACGTGTGACGGGGTTTGTCTGCGATGAAATTTTGGGGGGTAGATGAGATGAGGTGTCCCAAATTAGAAAAATATGCATATTTGATGATACAGGTTTTAAAAGGTTTATGTAAAAAAAAAGTTGAATGCTGATGCTTAAGGCCAAGTTTACTGTGAATGTTTTCCTTGTGTGTATTCATTTGTGTATCTTTAAAGTGCAATGCTATGTTATGACACAAGTTGATACAATTATGCAAATCAGACTGGAGTGCTTTCCAGAAACTCGTGAAGATGACCAAATAAGTCATGTTTGTGTTGGCGCGGTCTGATCGAATTAAGAACGCTTGGATCGGGCAATAAGGTCAAGATTTGGGTTGGACTTTTTAAGTTGAGCGTGTAAAGGGACAATCGACGCACATGACCGATTCCCGTTTCATGGACACTTATTGAGATGTAACTGTGAGATTTGATAATCGTTCATTGTTTTATATGTTGCAGTGTTATTTATGATGTACACATCTGGATACACTTTTGTATGATTTTGTTATTTATATAACTTTTTTAACGTTCTTCAGGTGGTGGCCAGTAGGGGTCAGTGTTTCATAAAAGCATTATCTTATTAGCTTTCTCTGTATCTCAGTCTTGTGGGATCTTTATCAGTCAGTTTAAGTCTTTCACATTTTGATTTCATTATATTTTTGTACATTAGAGTTTGCCATTGTCAATGAGTGGTCTTTTACTGTCATTAAGCTATATAAGACGAATCGGGGTATAAAAAATTGCTTAAATGTTTTTCTTCTCTTACAAGATGTATTTTTACTGAATCCTTTGGCGTAGATGATAGTGGAAAAAGAGAGATGTGTTTTCAGCTCCAAAGTACTGGATTCAACAATGACATAATAATAGATTGTCTGTCCCATATTGGTGGATGATTTGAGTATGTTTTTCACTGCATTATTAATGGAGAAGAAAAATGAAGTACTTGCTGCTATTTTACTAGATCGGGTTTGTTAAACTTGCCATTTAGTTTTGTCAGATCCAACTGAAATCCTTAAAGAAAAAATGTGAAACTGAAAATCTTGACATTTTGCAAACAATTTAGAAAAAGACAATAAATGTTTCCACCTGTTTTTCTAACCAATGTGTCATTTCTGATTGTCATACGCTGGAGGAAATGTTGTTCTTAGTCCGGGACGGTCGTAAAGAAATTTGTTTTCGTCTGTATCAGCCTTTGACCATTACGTAGAGGTCAGCATATATTTCTTTCCATTTGAGCACCTGACCAGCACTTTGATGGTGCCATTGTGGTTATAGTTAGCTCTGGTGTTGTGTGCTTGTCTGTACATACATCTTCCCCAGCTGTCCCTCCGGTGGTAGCTGACCAGCTTTAATCAGACTCTATTTTGCCCCGGGTCTGTCAGCAGGCCTGAAGGGATGGCGCTGTTGACCCATCTCGTGCTTTGCCTACATGGATGCCCATGGCAGATAAAAGCCCTACATCATCAGAAGAGTGCAAGTCACAGCCCTATATTGTCCATCCGTTTTCCGTGTTGAGTGTTCATTTCCTTTTTTCCTCTTGAAGCAGAAAAAGAAATCCGACCTCTGATTGTGATTTGTCTGTTTGAGTTTTGTTTTCCTCTATATTTCCTCTGCTAAACATTACAGTAACAAAAGGCTTTGTGACTAATTCAAAAGAATATTACATCTTTGTGTTAGATGCCAGTAAACAACGTATGAAACACACACACACACAACACCAAGTCCAAAGACTGCATTAAAAAACTTACACTTTAAATTAAATTTAGAGTTTTAATGTTGAAAAAAAAAGTTACAAAGAAGATATTATGAATTCTTTATCTATTATTTTTAACCATTTCATTCCACTTTAGACACAAATTTAAAGAAATCGAGTGTATGTGTGTGTTTACTCTTATAATGTCAGTTTACGTCAAACAGTTTGTGTTTTATTGGGTGAACTTTATTGTCATTCCCGAGTAACACTGAGAATTCGACTGATCCAAATTATTTTAGCATATCAGACAAGAGGAAGACAGTCAGTCTTTTACAGGTTGTAATAGGCTATCTTTATTGTCAAAACACAAGAATGAAGGGAAAAGACAGATTAGCCTTCCCCATGGCTGTTTGAAGTGTGTGCCAAAGTGCATTAGAAGATATTATTCCTTCTGGAAAACCGAAAACTCGCTACCGGAAAAGACTTGCTAATCAACTGATAATGGCCAGCGCTGCCCGCCTGCACCGGCACATCCACACACACTCATGACACGTTCTTTTCACACACACAACAGCTTTTCTCACATGAACCCATAGAGGTGGTTTTGGAAGCGAAGATACATCACAACAATTTTTTTGATTGATTTTCAAGAACATAGAAAATTGAAAGAAAGGTAAACAGTGACAAAATCAAAGGACAAATATTGAAATGTATTGTTGAATCTTAGAGTTACAAATAAAGGCTTATTTTCTCAAACATTACACATAAATACCAAATAAATTGTGATAAGACATGTCATAGGAAAAAAAACAAATAATACCTTTGCATAAATCGAAAGCTTGAGATGATAATCCTTAATAAAAATAATATTTTGACCAGAAAGCAAATGAACGCATTTTAATATATCAATGCCACAATTGCTCTTGAAAAATTTGAAAAATTTAGAAAAATTGAAAATTTTGTTTAGTATTTAATAGTATTTGCAATGGTAATTTTGAAAGAAATTCTTTTATTTATGATCTTGATTTTCTACTTGCTCATCAGTTACAGGTGGTAGGGGGAGGGGCATGTTCGGTCTAGAAAGCATTTGATTGGACCAAAACCTGTTTAGTTGGTAAAGTACAATATATTAAAGTGAATTTCGTGAACAACAAAGTGTACAGCAGCATATGGACATCAACATATAATAAATCAAAAGTCTTTATTTCAGTCAGTTTTGATTTTGCACTGCTGTAAAAACATGTTTCTAAATCTGGTCAGCATGTCAGCAGGTACAACACGTTATCTGAGGTATATAATCTCTTCTCCTGACCTTTTAACCTGGTTGTTTTGGGTCAGGAAGTTCCACCCTGATCTGCTATTGTTCTGTCATGGTTGTTGTATTGCAACAATTATTATATAGGCAAATTTCAATCTCTTGTAAAAGAAAGAGTTTGCATATATAGATGGTGCGTGATGTGATTACAGGACATTAGTACATTTATGACATCATCATGTTTATCCAGTTCTCCTGTCGCATTGCTCATATTAAGGTAAGGGGCAACCTACAAAGCGGTATGTTGACGCTGTCAAGTTCTAGAGTCAGAAATGTGCTTTCAGTGTAGCATAGTGAAATCTACCGCCCTGCCTCTTCCTGCACAGATAACAGGGTGAGGGACGATGGTTGCCTGTTTAATGGATGTCAGCTCCTTGACTCTTCTTGACCACTCCACCCCCGACAGATTATACATTTTATCCACTATTGTGTCTAGTCAGCTTTTTCCTCCTAAATGCTCTAGGGTCTCTTTTATTTTTAAGGTCACATAAAGGTGTTCTGCATATACGACATTGATTGATTGAACCCCATAACCATCAGCTGACTATTCGAGGCAACTGAGGGCTTTGCGAATGAGGCTGAATCTAATTTTGCTGGGGCCCAGTAAAGTAGCATGAGCTCAGCGGGCGCTTTACTATTATAAGGCCAGGTGTAGTCACCATCAATCTGTAACAGAGGAAAAAGAGAGCGACTCTGGCAGGAAAGATCTCATTTTCTGTGCTGTGGCTGCTCAGGAAATTCAGCCATTCACTGTTCTATATACTCCCATCCTGAAGTGGGGGAGTGAGGTCGTGTAAGAGACTAAGGGGTGGGGGGGTTCAGAAATACTAGTAACAATTACACGGTTTCCATTTTAAAACTGTTGTGTTTGTTTTCATTGTCATCTCCTCCCTTTAATGTTTAATAGCAGTTATTTTCTCTATTTCCCCTCTGCGGAATGTCTGTATCAGTAATTGTGTTTTTGAGAGCATTTTGATGAAGCCTTTCCTCACATTTACTGTTATTTGTGATGTCTGGGATGTGTGATTCATATGGAACATTATTCGATTTATTTATATAATAAAACCTTCTGCATGATGGGGATGATTTTTGATTCTAGGTTTAACACAATATGTATTTTGATTCCGTTGTTTAAACAAAGGGTTAAATTTCCACAGACCTTAACCTTAACATGCTTTATCCGCGCGTGTAAATTAATTGTCCGAGATGTCAGAGTTCTGGATGCCATCTAATTTGGAGCCATTGTTCTGAGGTGGTTTAAAATTATGCAGTTGATAAAACATGGGTGTTGACAGCTCAGGGGTCTTCACTGCACAGCGGGGCATGTGTCAGCTGGTGTCTTCTGCTGCTGGAGAAAAACAAAGAGACAGAAATTAATGAGACATAGAGATGGAGCAAATAACTGTAATGTCTCTCAGCAGGAAGCTGTCAGTGAAGTCGAGATTCATGTCAGTGACCCTCACCTGCATCTAGAGACACTACAGAGACATGGACTGAGAGTTTAAATAGACACTTTTGAGCCCTATTCCAAGTAGAACAGTGCTGGTTTTCACACAGGGAACGTGTAGCCACAGCTGTATCTGAGGGATTTTTAAAGCAACAACAGAAACAAACGTTAATGCGCATGCACGCGTTTGTGGCCCAAACGTAACTTCCCTAAAGTCCCTGCAGAGTATTTCTGATAACAAGCAAAATAAACAAGTAGGCCTTAATTACAGCTAGCAAGTTAAAAGTTTGTCTAGTCAGTATTATTTTGGGTTACCAGCGGAAGAATCGTTACTTGGCTAAACTTAAATGCGACGAAGTTAGGCTACACAACCCATCAAAAAAAATTTATTTTATAAAATAAATATAGGCTACAATCAAATTCAACCATTTTTTTATTTAATACAATTAGTATACACTAAAATATTACTATAAATCAATATTAATTTAATTAAATATAAATAGTTATATTAATAGCCACTAGCCAGACCCATCAACAAACACGTTAGGCTACTTCAGGCAGGACCACCTTAACAAATTGAATAGGGTATTGGTGAAAATCGATTAGGTTTTTTTTAGATGCTCTGGACTAGGCTATACTACATTTGTTTATGATAGTTTTACTTTTTTGTCTGAAAAAACATAATTTGTACTGCTAGGCTATTATGCAGGAACTTTCATGCTCAGTAGCTTTTCTTATCCAGCCAAAACTTTAAAGCATGTGCCTAGAACGTGACTTACAAAAGCAAACCTCGTTCTGATACACTGTAATAACTTCATAACTGCATGACTGGAAACGCGCGCGCGAGGAGGCGTGTGCGCTACTGTCCTTGGAGCGCGCGCAGGAAGGGAGGGCGATCTCTGTCCGGTCGCAAATAGTGAATGGTCCGAGCGCAACGGTTAAAAGCGCTCAGAGTTGAGACACATGTTAAACAAGAGTCCGAGCACTCAGACACAAAATTATGTCTGAGCGCGATTTTCAGGAAAGCCATACAGAGAAACGCGCTTTGAGAGTTATTGCAAACAACGCGGTTTTGCGCGGAGCTGTCCAAGGTGGGGTAGGATGATGGGATGAAGCACCTGTTGCTATGCCAATGTCTACAAAGGATAAAGAGGATGCGATCGATTCATTTCTACTTTTATTTTTATTGAACTTTTCAGACATCGTGGCTTTTGATGTTTAGATGTTGTAAATAATCCGTTTAATCCATTACACTTTAGTCAATTATTTACGAGCCTGTTCCCCAGAAGGGCCCTTTTTAATTCAAGATCGTGATATGGACATGGAAAAAGTCGGCTGTGTTAATGAAATGCCACGAAGTGCTGGAAGAGTCGCTCGCGCTGCGGGGTTTGCGGTTCGGTGATCCGCTGGCACACTTCACGCGCGTCAATGACGTTGGCTCCTTGGTTAAGACTGGCACGGCTCGTCCTGCTGACTGCGTGTATTTATTCATGGCTGGTGGTTCATGGATGCGGGCCCGGCCCGGGTTACGGTAGTCGCCCTCGGCAGCGCAAGTTGACTCCAATGTCTTACAAGCAATACGTGCCCAGTGTTTCTGAGAACAACCTGGGAGCGAGCGGAAGAGCGGAGGGAAGGATAACGCGCAACTCGGAGCGCTTCAATGAACTGGTGTGCAACTACAACACTGACATTGACTTCAAAGACGAGGAACATACCAAAGCCGACAGGTTCATGACCAAGGTAAAGGAAATACACGTGAAGACTAATGGTTAATAGAGTCGACTGAAAAGGAAGCTGCATTAAAATGCGCATCTAGGGGTCCTCATCCGTGGCATAGGCTACTTCACGCATAGTTAAACAGGCTACTTGACAATTTAAGCAGTTTTGTTATTCCTGTAATTCAGCTGTGTATGACTGTCATACTTTTAATGCATCTGCATACTTTTCACGTGCCAATGTGGAACCAAGGGGTCCACGTGGGGAAACCGCAGAGGTTTCGTTTAGGATTTTAGAGCATTGCCATAACGTTGATAGAAGGTTTTGCTGTGTTGCCATGTTACCTAGGCAATTGTATGTACTTATTCCTAATGTTAACACGTGAAAGACTGTCTGGAGTGCCATAGCACTGTTTAATCTTTAACCCAGTACTTAGTTAGTGAGCTTTGAAATGATTACTACACCTCTGTTTCCTTAGCCTGGGAGTGTGTGTTTGCTCCTTATAAATATAAGTGAGAAAGTGAGAAAAATAAATCATAAATAAACGAGGCAACATGTTAGATATCTATATGCATTGTAAAAATAAATGTAAGCCAATTGAAAATGTTTAATGTTACCAGTCACTAAAAAAGCTATTTATAACGATGTCAAAAATAGTTTGGCATGCATTAATCTTTCATGGTATCATGGGCTATTTTGAGATATTACTGATAAGTTTGATATTATTGATAATAAGTTTAACTGTATTATTGTAGATTTGCATCTAGTTAACTGTGAGCACCGTTATGAAAGTCGGTGTATGTGTACGTACGCATGTGCCCAACTCTGAAAGCTACCCTTTGTGTATCTTTTCAAGCCTTTGCGGGGTCGCCTGTGCAGAATTCCCGCTTGTTGAAGTAATGTCACCATCGGAAAAGACTCTATTGTAGTAATGACAATGAAACGCCTCTGTCCGACAGCATTGCGAGGAAAAGTCTCCCTGGTTTGTTTTCTTCCCCTCTTGATTTCTCACTCTCGCTGTCACATTCCCATGTACATGTCTAAACATTCCATCCATCTGCCCTCTCGCTCAGACTGGTTCTTGCTTTCTTCTCTCTGTTCTTCTCGACCTTGCCTTGCTCTCTGCCTTTTTCCCATACCCTCTCTTAATACTCCGCTCTAGGCTTCAATGCATCACTTTAGCTCACACGAATGACTGTTTTCATAGAAAAAATACTCTTCTGCACAGATTCGCTGGTACGTGAGGTGCACATGGGCACACCTCGTGGACGGATAAATGCAAAAGTCTACTTTTACTGACACTGTTGTCATTCAGACGATTTTGTGGAAATGTTCCCATCGTGTGAAGCCAAAAAAAGATGGATTTGACCTTGACTACTCTGTAACAGAGCTGAAGTGTCCAAAGAATGCTGGAAATGAGTTAAAGTAGCTTTGTTCTTATTGTTAGAGGTTAGGGGGGTGGTTATGGCCTTTAGCAGAGCAGAATATGCTGGACAGGCATTTGCTCTACCAGCGCAAAAATCGAACAATGAAAACACAATTTGGCACTTTTTCAGTAAATTTCATCAAATGTTCTGTATTTGCACACCTCTAGATCATTTACGTGTCACTTTCACTCGCTCTTGGTCAAAGCAATTACGCTTTCGAACATGTCGGCCCTGTATATTCAAAAATGAATATATTGTATTGTTTAAAACACCGCTCTTTGTCTTATATGATGTCATTTACTCTTTCCGATTCACAGCGCTGCAAGGACTGCCTTAATAAACTGGCAATAGCAGTAATGAACCAGTGGCCCGGGATTCGACTGAGAGTGACGGAGGCTTGGGATGAAGATGGCCACCACCTTCCTGGTTCTTTACATTATGAGGGCCGTGCTGTTGACATCACCACCTCAGATCGGGACACCAAAAAATATGGCCTTCTTGCACAATTAGCAGTCGAGGCTGGATTTGACTGGGTGCACTATGAATCGAAATATCACGTCCACTGCTCTGTAAAAGCTGGTACGGTTTACCAACTTTGCAGTGCTTTTCTTGTAACTCTCCTATGTTAAAGGAGCAGTTCACCCAAAAACCAAAAATCTGTCATCATTTACTCGCCCTCTTGTCACTTTAAACCCGTATTACTTTCTTTCTTCTGCAGAACACAAAAGAAGATATTTAAAAGAATGTTGTTGGTAATCAAAAGCCGTTGGTCCCCATTGACTTCCATTGTATGGACACAAAATCAATGGGGACCAACGGTTTGCAGACATTCTTCGAAATATCTTCTTTTGTATTGTGCAGAAGAAAGAAAGTCATGACAACACGGTGAATAAATGATAACCAAGTTTTCCTTGTCAGATTGATAACTAGTTCCACCTCTATTTTATTTCAGATCACTCTGTAGCAGTGGAGAAAGGAGGCTGTTTCTCAGGATCAGGACTTGTGACAATGGCTGGGGGTGTGCAAAAGCCTATGTCATGTTTGCGGCCTGGGGAGAAGGTGCTTTCCTTATCTGGGTCAGGTGATATTGTTCTCAGCCGGGTTCTTCTCTTTCTACACCGGGATATTGAGAGCAGATCCACTTTCCTTATTTTTGGAACGGAAAACGGAAAACAATTGTCACTTACTCCTAATCACCTCATCTTTGTGGCTCCTAGTCTCAAACTGCACCACCATGAGTATCGCGCTGTATTTGCCAAAAGAGTTCGAATTGGGAACTATATACTTACTACTGGTGGGCATCGAGGAATTCAGCCATTCAAGGTAGTCTCCATTTCGCTAGAGGAGAGGATCGGGGTTTATGCCCCTTTAACAGAACATGGAAATGTATTCGTGGACAGTGTGCTGGCTTCCAACTACGCCTCCGTCGAGGATCACAGACTTGCACACTGGGCATTTTGGCCTTTCCGCCTCTTGTTTGGCTTTTTCCAAACAGAGATGGGTGAGAACTCAATTAAACTTTCAAGTAACGCCAAAGTCCCTATTATCTGTTCCACAGATAAGACCTTCCTCACTGATATGATACATAATAGTTCAGCCAAATTCCAAAATGCCACAGCTGGAATGGAAAATGAACACAGTTTTGTACAACACTGTGATTGGGCCAGTGGGTCAAAAAAGGAGGTTTACTGGTATGCAAGATTTTTGTACACTTTAGGACAGATATTTCTTGACCCTCAGAAGTTTTATTGATCGTTTGATTATAAAATACAGAATATAGGTGAACTAAATACCAGCTGTGTAATAATAATAATAATAACTTTTTTCAAACTACTGACCAAAAATGTAAATGCAATAAATTGCAATATATTTGATAAATATTACTCACTACATATAACTAGTTACATTTATTTTACTTATTTAGATTATGTGATTTTTGTTGCAGATATGTACACTTGTGAAATATTCTGTGTATTTAAAAAAAACATTTTTAGACTTATATTTTAATAATACATAGGTGGACAATTTTGAGATTCCGAATGTAAACTTGTATTTTTAATGTATGTCTTTAAAGAAAATATTTTGAAGAGTAATAAATATTTATTTTTTTACTTTTGAATTTATAATATATATTACATGTCCAAATGTATGTCCATGTATTTTTGATTATGGCCTGAGGCCCTTTATACCAGCAGACACTGATCATTTTTATATTGATATTTTCATTTAAAGTTCTTATATATTATAGTAGATTTCATATCAAATCACCATATAACATGTATGCCCTGTACTAACTGTTTAAGAATAACTAAAACTGTTTTGCTATAAGAATCCACTATGTTCTAAACCAAATATTTTGTTGACCTTGTGATTAAACAAGTTGAGTTTCCAGAACTCAATGGCACAGACTGTTTTTTACCAAGTGCTTCACGCCCCCTTGTGGACACCGAAGGGTACACCACAGCCTCTTCTGGTTTGCTATTTGTTTTGATAAATGGCTTTATAAAAATTAAACTAATAAATGACTACGTTGTTTTTTTATGTATATTATACATTGATGATAAATATGAGTAGACATCTCTTGTTTTAATTTTTACAAACCAACACAGAATAAAATCAAATCACATAATTTGTGTAACATGTATACAAAATATAGTGTGTTATTTTATTATACATTTTATTTAAAAATACAAATTCAGTACAATGTAAACCATTGACTCAGTCAACAACATCACAGCATCTGATGCTTTTTAGGGGCAAACTATGCAGTGTTGGTTTTAGTCCCCTCAATTTTTCACAGCTATAGATATGCAAGAGGATTATCTCGAACATGGAGGGGGCAGATGGACACGCACCCCCACCAGCGAGATGTTCTGAACTCCATCTGGATCAGGCCAATGGCAAAGACTATAATATAGGCCCACCCTACCATTACCTTTGGTGAACCAATCAGATTTTAAAGATAAGCTTAGTAAGGCTCCCACCAAACCTTTCCTGTTCTACCTAATCCTGGTGAAAGCTGGGAATGAGTCATTTATCTTGTCAATGGGGCAGTATGATCAAAAAGTGCACTGTCCTATGAAGTTATATTATACAAGGGTAAGCATGCCTCAGTTGAATCGGACTGTTTATGATAAACATTCATGTTCGTGATTTCTGCTGCTTCCAAACTTTGTCCAAACACTGTGATGTTTTAAATAACAGCTCAAACAACAACACATCTTCATCTGCTTGTTTTTCCAAGAAAAGATCAATGCGTTTTAATTAATAAAGAAAATATCACGTTGATAATATATCATAGGGCAGAGACATACATACAGGCATGTTATTTCAATATGGGTGACTCATGCACTTCCACTGTAGGTTCAATAGTCTGCCTCTTTAAAAATCTATACTCGTCTAGTGTAAGATTAGTCTAATAGGTTAATGTTTGTGGTTTAATTTTCTCATCATGTTTTCGAGTGAATCGACTTTTAAGCAACTGACATCTATTATGACTAAATATCAGTATACTGAGAGTCAAGTCTGTAACAGTGTCCAGCTAATAGACTGGTCTCATAACATTGCATAAAATAATAAATAGATTAGATAAATAAAAAACATAAAAATCTGACAGAATCACCTACAACTAGCAATGCATGGCCCAGAAGTACCCCAAATTTGTTTTTTCCTCTCAGAAGTAGGGGTCGCAGTTGGACTAAACGTTGATGTAACCTTCACAGTTTAACCTGCAGCTTTACACTTAGAAAGCTGGTACAGTTTATCCTTCAAATACATGAAGTTTGTCAAACAAGCTTGCTACAATTCTCCAGTTTAAACGTTTAACTGTGGATTTATCATAAACTATCAAACCATCATAAACTCATTTAAATCATTGGTATCGGCCAGCCACACTCTTTATATCAGGTAGTTTAGCAAACGTTTGCTCGCTAGACAGCACTTCCCCCATCAACAACAAACTAGTAAACCCTGCCTAGCCAAAGCTAGCTTAATGAAATGAAACGGACCCCAGCGATTATTATCCGGAGGATTGTTCCGATCATGTACGAGGAGGTTAGCAGCGAATCGTAGGTGAGTGTTAAATGTAGTATTTATCTGTTTTTAAACATACTTGCAGATTAATTACCTAAGCATAGTCGGGCCACCTTCTACGTCCATTTAGCGAAGTGAGTGCCAATCTGTCGGCCGAAATGAATCTGCTGCTAGCTTCCTATGTAACGTTACTATTGCGTTTTTGATACACAGTGATACAAAACATAAGCTTGTGCACGTTTTACTAGCGTTGTATTATATTGCTGACTTTTGTGTTACTTTAAGCATGCGCTTTTTTTTTTAAGTTTCATGTGATGCATAAGTGTTTATGTCCTTGGTAAATGGGTAAGCCATGTTTTTAGCCAGCTCCAGTCCATGAACCATCCGTCATTAAAGCATTTACATACACTAAAACTGTTTTAAATTACATAGTTACCATGCTTCGTATTTTTTTTATTTTATCGTAATATTGCACTTTATTTGTTATTGCTGAGTCGTTAAAACTAACGTTAGTCTATTTGAGAAGAGCAACAGCATTATCGAGTGTAAAAGTATCTGCTGGTTAGCAAACTAGGCTAGCAGACAAATGCGAAACTGATCGTCTTATGCAAAAGTGTGATTATAAATAACATTTGATCAAAATGGGCGGTTTGTCTCATCTACAGTATGTCGATCTACAGTAATTGTTGCATTTTGTATGTACCGTCGAGATACCATACCTTGGATGATGATTTTAACTTAGCCTGTTAGCATACATTGAACCAACTAACTAACAGGGAAAACGTTTGGTTACTTTGCAGTAGTTGCCTTTATGTTAATATAAAACCATTGAAACTGCTATAAAAACTGACAAACATAAATACATTTTTTAAGAACTGTGCCATCTGCAGCATGTGTGGATGTAGTTGTCAGTTAGCGTGTTGGTACTTAAACTGCTTTGGAAACCTGTCAACAAATTAGTGAGAAAGGATTTAGCTTGTCACTTATTCCACGTTAAGGGTCAAAGTGGTGCAAGTGGTGTGCTATGTAATATTGTCATTGCATGTTGCTTTTAATTCAGATGGCAAAACAAAAACGAAACACTTGGGAAAATGGCAGCAGTGTCCCATATTGTGGAATTAGCTACGCACTTCAAAGTTAAAATGGGGAAGCAGTAGGATTAGACATTTAACCATACACAGTTTCTAAAGTGATGATCCTCATAAAAACAAATTTCGATAAATGAGGATTTTGCCATTCTGTTTGTATGGTCAGAGTAAGAGAAAACTGGATTTTAGTTTCATGAATACCTCCTTGTATACCATTGAACAACGCATAGTTAATCATTTCTTTACTTCTGAAATTCTATTTACACCTCAAATGGCCTAAGGGTTCATATAAATCAATAAGTATTATTATACATAACATTAGCACCCAGGTTGTCTAGCTGGGGTTAAAGGAGGATTTTTAAAGGGGTTAAAATAGGAATTTGGGGTTCAGCCCTATTTGTATACGAGTATGTCGTCTGTTAATCCAAAAGTAAGAATCTTTTTAACTACGAAAAGCCATTAAACCATTAAAAACCTACAACCCGCTGACCCCATCTTTTAGTATTTCCACACGTAGAAACAGACGAGTAAATCAGGTGATAGGCAAGACAGGACGTTGTATTTCATTTCGTTAAATTTTTTTTAGAACACGTTATGCAACCTTTAACATTGCATTTCCTTTGTGAAGCGATAAAATGAGGTGACATTTACTCTATATCAAGCTGTGACTGCTGATGACCTCATTCTTTTCCCACTTATAACCTGTCACGTTACATTAAATACTGTTCAAAGTATGGTGTCTCGTTATGTTATTTTGTTGGGGATATTTGAGCGTAACAATGTGCACACGAATTAAGTCTCTGGCGGATGACTGGCGGAACTAATGTCGGTTCCCTTGTTTCAACACGGCCCCTTTATGTCTCTCACAGGAAGCGCGCTACACGGAAGTTGTATTTTCTTTGTGTTTCTCCCTTTAGCGTCGTTTAACATAAAGAAAGTAACGCAATATATTAGTTATGAACGAAGTTATGCCGTTTTATTGACCGCGCGTCATTACTAAGCAAAAGAGCCGGATATACGTGTGTTTATTTGCCTGCTTTCGGTGATGGGCGAGTGGATTATTTTGCAGGGAGTTTGTTAACCCCGGTCAGAAAGCTAGCGCGTTAGCCGCGTCCAGGCATTACTGTAAGCTGAGCAGAACGACGCAGCTGCAGGATCAGACAATTTTAACAAACACACCAATCCATTGTTTATCCATCAGCGTTAACCAAAACTGAGAGAATGCACCGAACGCGTGAACCCACCTCATGGTTTGTGTTATCACTTGATTTTCCCCTGTGTTTTTCTACATGCACTAATGTTTCCGTAGTTAGGTGTGGAGCAATTTGAAGTTTGCAGGATTATGCACGTTTGCTACACAGTTGCTGACTAGGCGCCGTGTGACTAGACGTTTACAAATGCAGATTTTTAGGTGGTGTGCAGTATAAAAACAGAGGTTGCCACCTGGTATTAGTCGACTTTTTAATGATTTATTATCATTAAGGTTAAACTTGTTAGCTGGCTAGCATGTTTGCTGGATATGCGAAAATGTACTCACGTGTTTGTATATTTCAAATTAAATAACACTGTAGTTATGTGGCTGTTGATCATTGCATATTTTGAATTTGTACAGGCACATCTGCTTCAGGTGTGGGGGCTTTAGTGTAAAATCACTCGACTATCTTCACTATTAAACATCTTGAATCTTTTTCAGATCTCTGCAATAGAGATCTTCATCAGGAGTAGGAATGGACGAGCAGAAATCAAACTGCGAAGAAAATGATTCAGAAACTGCAGGTTGGTATTTTATTTGACGGCGAGTTGCACAGAGAAAGAAATGTTTTGTAAGTGTGTCATTCAGATTTGTAGGTTTTTCTTTCAGCAGTTATGCAAACTATACTTTGTGTGTTTTAGAAACTGCTATAGTTAAATGCATAAATGGGTTTTCTGGCATTTACACAGAATACATACACTGCAATAATTTAAAGAGGACACAATTAAATTTGCACCGCAGGAATTATTCTCAGGGAGACTTTTACGGCATCTGACCTTTACTTGCATCCTCTCTTGAGGGAATATCACTACATATGAATGATGTTTAAAGGGCACATTTAAATTTGCCCAATCCAAACTTACCGCCATGTTCTTTGCAGCTGATGATGGGACCCCTCCAAAGGAGAGCGTCCAGGTTGAGGGGGAACTGAGTGCACCTGTTGCTTCAGAGGACATCTCAGGCACTACTGTGGACACTTCCAGCTTATCAGCGTAAGGCCTTTAAAATTTGCGGTCTGCACTGCTTTGCATAAAACATAGGACATTTTTGATCAACCAGCTTGTTTTTAGAGGATATGGCTTCATTAAATAGACAAGCTGGGCACACGTTAAAGCCACAAGAAATTTGAATGTTTACGTGCCCCATTTGATTGAAGTTCTGAAGTATCATGTTGCAGAAATTCCTTAACGTATCTGTAATTTTTAGGGAGACTGTCAGGGCCTGTGCTCTGTGTAACTGTGTGGAGCGTAGTCTGCATGGGCAACGGGAGCTGCTTTGTTTTGGACCCTCTTCTGATCGACCCAGCTTGGAGCCTCCTGTCTCCTCTCTACCAGCAGCTGGAAATGATGACTTGTCTTCCATTGGATTCCCGGAATCCACCTGTCTGGCATCTCTTTTTGATGACACGGGTACAAGAAATATGGACTTTAATTTGTTTTTTAGCATGTGGTTGCCAGTTTTTGAACGAAGGCTACAAAAATATGTGTGTTTGGTAGATCAACATTGATATTAGAGCAATCTTTAGCTTTTGGCTCTCTATCGCATTTTTGTATTATAAATACATTTTATACTTGAAAATGATGTTGTTGTGTTTTTAAATAGCCAGCTTGTGTTTTATAGTTGTTCTAACTAAATGTTTCCTATATGAAACAGGGAGCTGCTGGGTTCACCACTGGTGTGCCGTATGGTCAGAAGGAGTTGAACAGTCTGAGGGTGAGGTTTTGATAAATGTGGATAAGGCAGTCATCTCAGGGATACAGTGGGTAGGTTAAGACCTTATGTTTATTAGAGCAAGTAAACCTTAGAAATACTACATGACGGCAGACAAATTAACTTCTCTGTTTATCTGGCTTTTTGCTCCTGTAGCCATGTGATTATTGTAAACGGATGGGCGCTACCATCCGGTGCCGGGCCGAAGGCTGCTCACGGTTCTACCACTTCCCCTGCTCAGCTGCAAGTGGATCCTTCCAATCCATGAAGCAGCTAGCTCTCCTCTGTCCAGAGCACATAGACAAGGCTGAAGAAATCGGTAGGAAGACCAGAGAGCTGTGATGTCATCGGTAAAAGGGGGGTTTCGATTGCTAGGACTTTGTGTGATAGTAGTTTTTTTTTTAGCTGGTGAAGAGGCGCGGTGTGCAGTGTGTGACTCAGCTGGAGACCTGTCAGGTCTGCTATACTGTACAGGTTGTGGGCAGCATTATCATGATGCCTGTCTGGAGATCAGTGCCACACCACTTCAGCGTTCTGGCTGGCAGTGTCCTGAATGCAAGGTGTGCCAGACCTGCAGGTATGTTTGAATGCTTTTTGCATATTAGAAAATCAGTACAGATGTGAAAACTTAGAACTAATTTTGTATAGGGTTTTATTTCATTACAGATTAAGTTGTGAATTGTTGAACTGTTGTTGTTCCTCTACCTCATTCTTGCCATGTCTATAGTTTTTGAGTTTTTGATGGTGATATGGCATTTTTCGTGGTATTCAGGCAACCAGGGGAGGATACGAAGATGCTTGTTTGTGATGCTTGTGACAAGGGCTACCACACTTTTTGTCTACTGCCAGCGATGGACTCTGTGCCTCCTGATTCATGGAAGTGCAAAGTAAGCTCATTCCCATGACTCATTCTAACATGCCTTTCATCTGTTTAAAATCACCATTTAAGGCAGAATTCAGACCTGTTTAGTTTATTTACATAGCAGAAGGCTATGGTCTTTGGCTCTTTTCTCTGGCCCAAAGCTTCCTTAGAGAGAGTGATTTTGTTTTTACAGCCAAAGTGCTGAAAACGCTAAATAATATGTAATAGCCAGGCAGTTTTAAAAATATAAAAGATGTATTATCTGCCTCTCATGATAGCCCCAGGACACCTTTGTAGCATGTTGTGGCAATATCAGTTTGTGCAGATGTGTGGTGAATAGGAAAATGTGATGTTTGGGAGTAAAATATCATTCTATTGGTTTGGTTTACCTCATTTGCATGTCTGTTTTAGCGGTGCCGTGTATGTATCGACTGTGGCGTGCGAGGACTGAAGCTTCCTGGCTCTGAACAGTGGTTTGAGAGCTACACGGTATGCGAAGCCTGTCAGCGCAGGCGCACCTCTGTCTGCGGCGTTTGCAGTAAAGCCACGGAGCCCTCCGTACCCCTGCAACATCGCTGTGCCGTCTGCCACAGGTCAGTCTGTGCTCCCACTCTCCTGCCGTAAAGAAAAAATTGAGGTGACCTTTAAATATTCACTAGTGTAAAAAGCAAAGTTCTCCACAAAGTAACAGACGGTTTGGATTTTATCCGTTTCTTTGCATATTTTTAAGTCTCACATTTCATCTGTTTTTTGTCTTTTTCAGATGGGTGCACAGCGATTGTGCTTTTCTGTCAGGGCCTCCCGAGGAGAAATGCATCTGTGTGTTGTGCAAAGAAGCCACAGATGAGGTTCCAGTGGAGTCTGTGACATCCACACAAGTGGATGAGAAAGCCGATGAGGAGGTGCCAATGGAGTTGGGTATGTTTGTGGAATTATTTCGCTGAAAATTTTGTTGAAAAGCAGTTCCTATATGACAGGATTAATAAAAGATGATGATGTCATTTAAAGGGATAGTACACTCGAAAATGAAATTCTGTCATCATTCACTCATCCTCAAGTTCAAACTGGTATATATTTTGTTGTTCTGCTGAAGTAGAATACTTCTAACCAAACAGTTGGGCACAATTGAAGAAAATGAGTAGCAGTCAATGGAATTTATTTTGGGTGAACTGTCCCTATAAAATTATTTTCATAAGCGGAGAAAGTTTAATTTTTGTTTTGTTTCCGTTTACTGTACAAGTCTTATTAACTAATCCTAAATTGATATATCATTTTAGGCATGGAGGTTGTTGGAACAACAGAAGTTCCTGAAAGCATTACAGAAGAAGCATTACCACCAGAGGGTACTGAGGTCTCAGACTCTGTACACAGTCAGGTCTCTGCAGAACTGCAGGACCCTAAAGCTACTGTTGCAGGTAAACTAAAACCCACTGCATTTTTGCTTGCACAAATAGTGATTGATTATTTATATGCATTGTGATGAGTGCTTATGTGAATCGTCTCTTTTAGATGTTGACGAAAAACAAGGAGAAGAGCCCAGCAATGAAACTGTGGTTCCAGAGGAAATATCAAAGAGCAGTCAGGAAAAATCTCCTGTGAAGGACAGTCCAGACAGCCCTGTCCCTGAAACTATAGAGGGAGCCCATCTTGAGGTGTCTGAGACTCACATAGAAAGCCAGGATATATTGCAAGGTGAAGACAACCATCCTACAACTGAGACAGAGGTGAACCGCACAGAGGACATCCCAGAAACAAATCCTTCGACAAGCCCATCTCAAATCACACACTCTGTTGAAGAGGCAGAGCCTATTGCTATAAACATGGAGGATGTGGGATCCAAGACTCGAAAAGATGAGTCGATAGACGGGTCGCTTCCCCCTGCTCCTCAAACTGAAATGCCCACTGACATATATGACAGAATGGGCGACTCTGATGATGATGAGGATGATGAAGAACAGGGGGTTGAAGAATCCTTAGAAGAGTGTCTTAATAGTCAGGGGGAAGACGTTCAGTCCAGAAATGAGTTGGATATTAAACCAGAGTTGGTCCTTGATGAGACATCAAACATCAGCCACGGTGATGAGAGCAGCAGCGGTTTCCTTGGCTCGCCAGTTGAGATGGAGCAGGCCGGCAGGACCCGTTCTGACTCGCTTCTCACAGAAACGGAGGACTCGTTGCCTTTTGACCCACTAAAGCCTGATGGGGAGAAAGTGAAGCGTAGGGGTTCTCCAGGACGCTCGCGAATCAAACAGGTAGGTTTTAGATGCTGACCTTTGTTTCTAATGGGTGTCTTTGTATAGTCTTAAAGGAACACTCCACTTTTTTTGTGAATAGGCTCATTCTCCAACTCCCCCAGAGTTAATAAGTTGAGTTTAAAATTTTTGGAATCTATTCAGCCAATCTCCATGTCTGGCGATAGCATTTTTAGCATAGCTTAGCATAGATCATTGAATCCAATTAGACCAGAGGCATCGCGTTCAAAAATGACCAGAGTTTCGATATGTTTCCTATTTAAAACTTGATGCTTCTGTAGTTATATCGTGTGCTAAGACCGGTGGAAAATGAAAAGTTGCTATTTTTCAGGACGATATGATAGGAACTATACTCCCATTCCGGCATAATAATCAAGGAAGTTTGCTGCCGTAACATGGCCGCAGCAGGCGCAGTGTTATCACGCAACTTTATTAATAGCTCTAGCTGGGGACTAATTTCAGGGGCAGCGTGATATCACTGCGCCTGCTGCTGCCATGTTACGGCAGCAAACTTCCTTGATTATTACGCCGGAATGGGAGTATAGTATATAGTACAAAAAAAGTGGAGCGTTCCTTTAAAGTACACGCTAATTTGCTTACTGTCATTACGAACCCTTTAGGGCAGAGGCAGTGGTTTCCCAGGGAAACGACGGCCACGTGGTGGTGGTGGCGGCGGCGGCGGTGGCAGCGCCGTTGGTGGTGGAAGAGGCCGTGGGCGGTCACGTCTCAAAGCAATGGCCTCTTGCATAGATGCATTTTTAGTGAGTCCGCTTTGTTTTAAAGTGATTGTGTCCGCTTATGGTAATAAAGTAATTGTTCATGATTTGTTGTCACGTTTCGAAATATGGAGTTGTCCTAAAGAAAAAAGTTTCAGTTTAAGTGTAAATTAAATGATTTTGTAATATTTACAGTTAAGCATGACCACAGACACTGGACATAGCAAAGAGGAAGATGATGAGGAAGATGACACCATGCAAAATACTGTGGTACTTTTCTCCAACACTGATAAGTTTGTCCTGCAGCAGGTAAGAACCTCATTCCACTCTGACTTACTAAAACATTTCACAACACAAAGGACAATCATTGACTGATGTTGTTTCATGGCACAGGACATGTGTGTAGTGTGTGGTAGTTTTGGACAAGGTGTGGAGGGCCAGCTGCTCGCCTGTGCTCAGTGTGCTCAATGTTATCATCCGTACTGTGTGAACAGCAAGGTATGCTTTAAATGAAATACGTCAGCATTAAGCGTGGTATAAAGACCAGCTCTTTATTTTGGACATCTACATTTTCTCTTGTGTAGATCACCAAGATGATGTTGAGAAAAGGCTGGCGCTGTCTGGAGTGTATCGTGTGCGAGGTGTGTGGGAAGGCCTCGGATCCTTCCCGCTTGCTGCTTTGTGATGACTGTGACGTCAGTTATCACACTTACTGTTTGGACCCACCTTTGCAGACTGTGCCCAAGGGGGGCTGGAAGTGCAAATGGTACATCATCAGCCTCAATAAATTGTGTCATGGATCTCCCCCTAAATATACAGTAACCAAACCATTTCTTCGCTCCATACAGGTGTGTGTGCTGTATGCAGTGTGGTGCTAGTTCTCCAGGTTTCCACTGTGAGTGGCAAAATAACTACAATCACTGTGGCCCTTGCGCCAGCCTTGTAACGTGTCCTGTGTGTCGGGAGAGCTTCATGGAGGAGGAACTGCTTCTGCAGTGTCAGCACTGCGACAGGTCAAGCCCAAAACAAATCTTAAATCGTGTATGAATGAAAGTGGATAGGAAGAGTATGGAAGTTCTGATGTCCGTTTGCTTTTGTAGATGGGTTCATGCTGTATGTGAGAGTCTCTACACTGAGGATGAGGTTGAACAAGCGTCTGATGAAGGCTTTGCCTGTACAGCCTGCACACCATACGTACCCAGACCAGTCTGTAAGTGATGTGTTTAAATCACAGTGCTTTTCAAAACCATAAGGAACTGTAATAATTTTTTTCCCTCTGTTTCTCAGTGGAGTCTCCCATGATGTCAGCCTTTAAAATGAAAGAACAAGGTTTGGGTTTTGTAGGCATGTCGTTTTAACACATATTTGTGTTTTCCATTCACTTTTTAACATGGTGTTTCTCCATCCCTTGCTCAGATCCACAGTTTTATCGTCTGGAGGGTGTCTGGCTCACTGAGACAGGCATGTCTTTATTGCGTAGCATCTCCATGTCACCCTTGCACAAACGCAGGCAGCGCCGGTCAAGACTTGGTACCCTGTGTATTGATGAGATGAAAGAAGGCGAGGCCGATGGTGATGAGGGCAAAGGTTAGTTTACTACAAGTTTAGTTTTTTTTCCAGCTTTTCAAACAAGTGACCTAATATGACCTATTTGTTCATTGTGATCGTGAATGTAAATGTAAATGTCAACTCATGTTGTTATAGGAGGTGCAGAAGCAATGGACTGTGAGAACAAACTAGAGGCCCCTGGGAGCCCAGACAGAGATGGAGGAGTGGACAGAGACATGGGTGTAGATGGAGGTATAGAGGGCATGGTTGATGGCGACGTTCTCAAAGGTGGAACAGAGGAAACTGATGATGGGAAGAAAAGGAAGCGTAAACCATACAGGCCAGGTCACTGAGACACTGTTTTCAAATGGAGTTTTAAGTGTTTCATGCTTGAAAAGGCAAGTAAATCAATAAATGGATTTTCCACTTGCAGGGATTGGCGGGTTCATGGTCCGACAGAGAAAATGTCACACGCGAATGAGGAGAAGTTTGTCTGCCTCTGGTGATGCTGTTCCTGAAGGTCAATCAGCTGAAGGAAAACCTGACGAAGGCAAGTTTGCCAAACTGACCCACAAACACACGTGGCTGTTGGGATTTTTGGTTACGCATGTAAACTCAATTGGCATGCATTTTTGTTGAGTGTTTGAGCAGTTTGGTGTGATTTATTTACCAAACCATGAGGTTTTCTGACTTGATCACAAATCATTGCCATTACAATGAGGTACCCGTCCTTGCAAGTGCCATTAAAAATGTGTGTGGCACAACTGCCTTGGTGGAGAAGGAGAATGAATCTCAATTTTTATAGTGAACGTGTTAAAGCATTTAGGGAAGAATGAAAGTAAAGTCTTGGAATAAGGGTAGGTAGTTCATTTAATTGTCACTAAATACTGAATAGGTGCATTGTGTTGTATTGTAAAGACAATACAAAACAGATTTTGTTTTTCTCAAACTGTCAAAATGGCCAGGGAATACAAACTCTGAACATGATGCAATTTGCAATGTTCAAAAATATTATTTTTTTAGATGCAGTTTTTATAGAGAAAGTGCTTATGTAAATGTAGAACAGCATTAAATGCTGGACCAGTGTGATTATGTTGTTTTGGCCAATGTTCTTGTGTTGGTGTATAAACATTTGCTGTGATATCAAAGAAACTATCAAACCTTTAAATTTTTTTCAATAGGCCCCCATCCTGACATACCTTTAGACGTTCCAGATGCAAAGACAACAGAGGGAGAGGCCGAGCAAGCCAAGAAGCGCAGAGGCAGAAAGAAGAGCAAGTTGGAGGACATGTTTCCTGCATACCTCCAGGAGGCTTTCTTTGGCAAGACATTACTCGATCAGAGTAAGAGGGCCTTTCTTGCTCCTCCGGCCCAAAGACACACACAGGGAATTTTAAGGTCTCCGCTCCCTCTACATGGAGCCAGGAATCCAGCCTCTGAACCAGGTTAGTCAGGATACTACATCGTTGTTGTTTGAGTGTAATAAAGTTACACTTAAAGGGATAGTTCACCCAAAAATACAAAGTCTATCGTCATTTACTCACCTTTGAGTTGTTCTAAATCTGTATACATTTTTTGTTCAATGAAAGATATTTGGAAGAATGCTTATAACCAAACAGTTCTTGGACCCCATTGACTTACCCTAGTAGGAAAAATTACTTTATATATTTTTTGTTCTGTTGAGAAGTATCTGTTGATATTTTGAAGAATGTAGTGCAGCAGTTCTGGGGTACTTTTGACTACCTTTGTTATTTTTTTTCTACTATGGTAGTCAGTGGGGTCCAAGAACTGTTTGGTTACAAGCATTCGTCCAAATATCTTTCTCTGTGTTCAACAAAACAATTAAATTTATACAGGTTTGGAACAACTAGAGAGCAAGTAATTCATTACAGAATTTAACTTTTTGGGTAAACTATTCCTTTTAAGTTGATTAAAATTTTTGATTTTGTTTTTATAGTTGAGGCCATAGTCAGACCAACTTGCGCTACCATAGAACTAAAACAAGAGGGTGGTGGATCTAAGCCTCCAGGAGATCAAGGCCCAGCAGTAGGACCAGGCTCAATCGGGCAACTTTTCAATAGAGATCAGAGCTCAGGAGATGGATCTGACAAACAGAAAAATGAAGGTCAGTACTATTTGCAAACAGAAAAAACTATGAAAAATACCTGATGACTATCATAAAGAGTAAACTTACATAAATGTCTTTTTCACTCTCTAGATCTCCCTCAGGGACAAGAAAGTCAGGACTCTGAGTTTTTCAAGAAGGTTCTCGGACCCACTGAAGGGAGCTCCACAAGTGGTGGACTTCAGCCAAGCATTAAGCATGAGGGTGAGCCAAATCAAAGTGGTTTCCCCCAAAGAAAGCTTTCAGGTATGCCTGGAATTTTGATGTATGTACTTTAACAAACCATTTTTCTTTATCTGCATAAAATGTTAACCATCACGATTTAACCTGCAGGTGCTTCCCTGTCTGGCGCACTGCCTTCGACTGGTATGATGGACACTTTTTCTAATCTTTCCCAGTCGCCATTTTTCGACATGCGGTAAGCTATGGAATATCTCTTTACTTTTCCCTCGTTACATGTTTAAATTCTTTCTAATGTTATTTTTTCTTGTCTGTCTCCAGTGATCGATGTGGTCTCTTTAGCCCTGACCAGGATGATGAAAGTCCATGGGCAACACCATCCACTCCAGCCACCCCTTCAACTCCACCAACTCCAACTGAACAGGAGAGTGATGGCCTCTCATACAATCAGCGTAGTCTGCAGCGCTGGGAAAAGGACGAGGAATTAGGAAATCTGTCTACCATCTCTCCTGTTCTCTACGCTAACATGAACTTTCCTAGTCTTAGGCAGGACTACCCTGGTTAGGATCAAACTAGTCTTTATGGATGTTATTGTATTATGATTCACTTGAAGTTTGGTCAAAATTGGTTTAAATCTTGTTTACTAAACTGTATTTTGTTTTACTTAATATTTTTTCATATTTATTTGATCTTCGTTATCTTGTGTATTTTTACAGACTGGGCCAGTCGGTGCAAACAAATAATGAAGATTTGGAGGAAGGTGTCAGCTGCAGACAAGGTTCCCTATCTGGTAGGTGTTAGTTTGAATCTTAATTGGTAAATTTATTTCAGATTACTTTCTTTCTTTTTTCTCTAAACAATTCTTCTTTTTTTTTTTTGACCCATAACCATTCAGCAAAAGGCCAAAGATAATAGGGCTGCTCAGAGAATAAACAAGGCACAAAAGGTAAGTGTCCTTTTCTTTAAATCTTGTATATGATGTATTCATCAGATAGTTGGAGTGCCTGTATTCAAACGCACTTTTCTTTATTCTCAACAGCAAGCAGAGAGTCAAGTATGTCGGCCTATCAAAACTGAGCCCGGTCGTATGAAAGGGGAGCGTCCTAATCTGCACCTTCAAATTCCCCCACCATCAGGCTCTGTATCCACCTCCTCCCAGCCAAGCTCTGCTGAGAGTCCATATCCCGGTGCCCCAGACTCTGCAACTTCAGCCTTCTTTTCTGATGGACCTCTTAAAACTCCTTGCTCAGCCGATGACCCGTTTTCTAAACTTCCCTCACAGTCTCCGCACCTTCAGTCTCAGCCATCCACTCCATACTCGCATCCTTCTTCCAGCCCCTTGCAGGCCTCTTCCTCAGGTTATCCTTTGCCCGGCCCACTGGGTGCTACTCAGGGACGACCAGCCTGTTTCGGCTCCCTTGACATGCAGCCAGGGACCCCTCGTAGGGCTCAGCAGGTTGACCCATTCTTTAGACCACAACACCAGATTCCCAGACCACAGCAGTCCTCTCAAGAGGTCTTCGGTCCACCTGAGAGTCCTCGATTTAGGGCAGTTGCTCCTGGAGATTCTCCATTGTTCTCACCACCACATGCAGCTCATTGCAGTGACCCTTATCGTGGCCAGCATGGAGCTGTCAGACAAGAGCATGCTTCATCACCATCTGCTATAGCTTCCTCACCAGTTGGGGTAGGCCCAAGTAGGGGAGAAGTTAATGCCCCATCTCCACGTTCTTTTTGCAGACAAGACCTAAGCGCTGGTTCTCCTGCTAGCTTGGACTCTGGAGATGGGTTATTTAAAGCCCCTATGACGCCTCGCATGCATCAGGGGGATGCGGGCAGCATGTCGGTTTCCCACCCCCTAGGTGCTTCTCCAAATCATCCTCTTGAGGGTTATCGCCAATCTCCATCCTCATTCTCTGATCCTTATGCCCAACCTCCCCTCACACCACGTCCTCAATCAGGTGATGGTTCATCTCCTCTACCCCAGAGGCTTACAGCAGCTCAACAAGAAATTCATACAAGATTGCCTTCCAGTCCTCAGTCACAAGGCAGTGTGCAGTCACCTCTCACACCAGGAGCCATTTCCAATGATGTCCTTTCCGTGCAGTCCCCAGCCACACCGCGTTTCCAGTCTCCAGACCCTTACTCTCGCCCGCCTTCACGACCTCAGTCCAGAGATCCATATGCCTCAATGCATAAACCCTCTCGCCCAGCTTCCGTAACACCAGAAGGTAATCCTCATTTCAGAGGCTCACCCCACTCTAGCCAACAACCTCCCTGCTCGCCCTCAGTAGCAGATCCGCTTTCTGGAAAACCACCTGCTTTTAGCTGCAGTCCTGGTGTAGGCCTTCAAATGGGCCAGCAAGTAGCCAGCCAGCAGCAGATGAATACTCCTCAGCAAGCTCAGGTTCACCTCCAACAGCCACAACCCCAGACTCAACCAGCAGGTGGTGATTTAAACTCAAGAATAGCACTTTCATCTGGAAACCAAGATACAAGCTCTGTGCGGTCATCAGATGCTCCACATTTATCCACCATGCCAGGGACACAGGAATTGTCTGACCTGTCAGCTGCTCAGGATCCAGCTCTCATGAGTCTTAGTCCATCCGAGTTAGAAAAGCACAGACAGGTAATGAAAAGTTTATCAATCTGCTTTTTGCACTTATAAGAGATTTGGGTAGAATGGGACTTAAGTGTTTGTTGGCTTTTATTTACTGCAGAGACAGCGTTTAAGAGAATTTTTGATACGACAAAAAGTGCAGAGGAGTTTACGCCAAGAGAAGGAAGCACCTGTTGCTGGTAGTCCTGCCCCAAACTGGCAAGCAGGAGAAATGGCAGGCTTTCAGCAAGACAAAACCCAGCGTGCACCACCTCCTTACCCTCAGGTATGATACAAATAACTAATATGCTTGCATAATAGGCATGTTATTGATAAGTTACTGTAACAATGTGACTGATAAATGTGATGATTAAATTTGTTGAAATAAGAAAATGCCAAATATGTTTTTAGTTATCATAACAATATTGCTTTATGCTAATCAGGACAGAGCCGCGGTTACTCAGGCACCTATTGCCAACAGGATGCCTCTGCCAGTGGGAGCTATAGATGAAAAGCTTTGCCGCCCACCTCCTCCAGGGACACCAGCATCTGTAGATCCCAATGCATTAAGGTGAGTCAAGGTTTTATTCAAGATTTTATTTACTAAACAATTATAACCATACTGTATCTTTTCTTGTAGGCAAGCTGCACCCAATATTTCTCAGGGGATGTATCCTCGTTCACCATTTCCTGCACAGTGGCAAAGCCAGGGTGCTCCACGAAGATTTCCACAACCGTCTATGATAGATGCTGCTCCCAGGCAACACCTTAATACTCCCATCAACAATCCTCTAAACATACAGTCCATGCAGAATTTGCCCAATCCTTTGGCAGGGGTACCAGGCTCTGGAGCAGAGGCGGTACAAAGCTGTGTGTCAGGAGCGCCACCTCAGTTCATCGAGTTGAGACATAATTCCCAGCGGATGCCACTGGGTCATCAGTTTATGCAGAGGGCACCCATACCCAGACCACGCGTGTTTCTTCCACAACAGGACATGAATGCTGCTTTTGTTCAGCAGACCCTACCGCCATCTCTTGATGGCTCAGCAGCGCTGCAGCGTGATCCACGACTTGGCTTACAGCAGGGTGGCATGGACTTATTGATGCAACAACGAAGTAATGTACCCCAACCTCAAACCCAACTGCAGCCCCCACAGGTGCCAACTGCTACACCCAAAACAGCCATTTCTCACAATTCTACTCAACAGCTTCCTCAAACAAATACAGTGGGAGGTCCAGTTGACATACCCGAATCTGACTTAGTGGATGCATTTGCTCCCAAAGGACTAGGTGATACAGTGGCAGAAACCGGAGTGGAAGATGATGATCTTGCTACTCTCGACCTGGATCCAGATAAAGGGGATGATGATTTGGGAAACCTTGACAATCTTGAGACCAATGATCCTCATTTGGATGATCTGCTCAACAGTGATGAATTTGATTTGCTTGCTTACACTGACCCTGAACTTGATCAGGGTGATCCCAAAGATGTTTTCTCTGACCAGTTGCGGCTTGTTGAAGCAGAGGGCGAAGGATCAGGATCTTCTGCTAATGTACAAGTCAAGATTGAAGAGAAACCAAAAGCTGGTTTAACTTGTCAGGACACGCACACTGCCACTCAACCACCTTTAAAGACTGAGAGTTGTTCTTCTAGTAGTACTTTAAGCTCTCCTAAGGTGGAGTCTGATGCCGTTAGACTGTCCTCTGTAAAGCTTGAAGACAAGGGTTTGGGCGAACAGCCCCGGTCAGGACTAACTTCTGTTAAGGATGACATAGGGGAAGCTGTCTCTGCGTTGCTCAACGAAACAAAGACTTCAAATCAAGATACTTCAACTGCTTCATTGAGCACTGTCCGTTTAGGTGGCATACCTTTTCCTCTTCCTGGCCAACCAAATACAATGACTTTTCCATCAGCTGCACCACATCCAGACCTGGGTGCTAATCCACTTGGATTGCCAGATGCTGGCCACCACTCCACAGCGGATGATCTTGACAAAGTAGAAAGCTCACTGGAAGCAAGTGAGCTACCATTGTTAATACAAGATCTTTTGGAACATGAAAAAAAGGAACTTCAAAAACAGCAACAACACTTAAGTGTACTACAGGGAGGGATTGGTAGTCAGCTTCATAACATTCAGAATCCACAGCAGCCCCCTCAGGGGCAGAATCAAATTATGATGCCACAGCACCACCATCCATCCCAGGGCCTTGTGCCTCAAGCAGGTATGGTGCCCAGGCCACCTCATATGTTACCACAGCAGCCAAGGTTAATTGGTGCCGCTGTACCTTCAGCGCCTCATGCTGCAATGGGACCACAGCAGCAAGGCATGATACGAAGTGGACAGGCTGGCCGAATTCATCCTGGTCTTGCTTCTCAGCAGCAGACACCACCATCTCCACATGTTAAACAGCAGAATTTGGCCAGCAACTTTTTCCCAGATAAAGGTGTGTTGAAGTAAACTCCAACTTTGGGTGGTTTTCTTTTGGGGGACCCAATAATCAATACATTCTTATGAAGATTTATTGATTAAATGATTTGTCGTTTTTTTCAGATCTGGATAAATTTATGACAGATGACATAATGGATCCTATTGCAAAAGCAAAAATGGTGGCTCTAAAAGGGATTAAAAGAGTGCTCGCTCAAGACCCTATGGGTGTCCCACCTGGGATGAATAGGTACCTCCAATGTTTTTATAATCTCATGAAAACATCAACTCAGTTTCATGTTTAATAACATTTCAATTTTCTCAACTTTAGGCAGCAAGTATCTCTTTTGGCCCAGAGACTAACTTCAGCCCCAGGAAGTGAGGATCCTCAGGCTCAGCTTGCTCCTGGGTCTTCTAAGGTATATTTTGTTTCCTTTTTAAGTCTTCAAATGTATGAGGAATTTAAGGTAGTAATTTATTTTTGTTGTTTTTCAGGAGGGAGAAGGTAGCAACCAGGTTCAACCAAGACCAAATCCTCCACAATTTGGCATCATCAGTATGTGTTTGCCTTGCTTTTCTTGCAATAGATCATCATTTATGTGTTTTCCTTACCTATATAAGCAAACTGATGGTATAGACCTATGATTTTGGTGATTTGGGGAAAAACACAGATGGACAATAATAAGAAAAAGTTACTTTAACTTGTATATATTTTTTTGTTGCACAACAAAGTTTTTTTTCTTTCTTGGTATAACTGAATTTCCATTAAGTTGATGCATATAAAAATATTTTTCCATATTTTGTTCTCTGATAATATATATTTTGAGAAGTTGGGTCAGGTTTAAACCAGAAGTGGTGAGAGAGGTCAAAGTTCTGTAGTCCACTTTTAATGTCTATATCCTGCAATTCCATCCGTTTCATGCGCTGTAAAAAATCAAAGGACCCAAACTATATTTAGGGTATAGCATATTTCAATCAGTTTGCTTAAAAGTACTAAATAAATAATTCTTTGCCATCAATCATAACAGATGACGCTGAACAGCACCAATATGAAGAATGGCTTGTGCACACGCAGCAGTTGCTACAAATGCAGCTGAAATTCTTAGAGGAGCAGATTGGGGCACATCGTAAATCCCGCAAAGCTCTATGTGCCAAGCAGCGTACTGCAAAGAAAGCTGGGCGTGAATTTGCTGAAGCAGATGCTGAAAAGCTCAAACTGGTCACCGAGGAACAGAGTAAGATCCAGAAACAATTGGACCAGGTATGTAAAATGTAACAGTTTACAATAATTTAAAGGTATCTTCCTTTGAGTCATTGTGATCATGACAAGATCATTTGTTTTCTAGGTTCGTAAGCAACAGAAGGAACACACAAATCTCATTGCGGAGTATCGAAGTAAACAGCAGCAGCATCAGCAAGGGTCTTCCATTCTATCTCCTGGGCCTTCAACCCAGCCACCCCACATGATTTCCAAGATGCCTGGTCAAGTTATTATGGGCCAACAGGGAGGACCAATTATCGGTCAGACACCTGGGGGAATGCCTCAGGGAGGAATGCCTCAAGGAGGAATGCCTCAAGGAGCAATGCCTCAGGGAGGAATGCCTCAAGGAGCAATGCCTCAGGGAGGAATGCCTCAAGGAGCAATGCCTCAGGGAGGAATGCCTCAAGGAGCAATGCCTCAGGGAGGAATGCCTCAAGGAGCAATGCCTCAGGGAGGAATGCCTCAAGGAGCAATGCCTCAGGGAGCAATGCCTCAGGGAGCAATGCCTCAGGGAGCAATGCCTCAAGGAGCAATGCCTCAGGGAGGTGTACCTCAAGGAGCAATGCCAATTAGAATGCCACAGATTCAACAATTTAGTGGAGCCCAGCCTCCTATTCCACTCAGCAATGTGCAACCACTCCCACCTCCTGTTTTTTTCCAACAAGGCCCTGGAGCACAAGGAGCAGACCCAAGAGTTCTACAGGAGCGTCAGTTACAACATAGGATGCAAATGGTCCAAAAACTGCAGCAACAGCAGCAGCAACAACAGCAGCAGTTAATGATTGGGCAACAGCATCAAACTCCGCAACCTGGTATAATGAGCCAACAGCCTGGAGCCATGGTTAACCAACCAGCTCAAGTTTTGATGGGCAATACACTGATGGGCCAGCAACAGCAACCAAATTTACAACAAGGATTAATGAATAACCAACAAAGTCAGCAAGGTTTAATGCAGGCTCCTCCAGGTATGTTGGGCAACCAAGCTCTTGGACAGATGCAACATAATGTCATGAACCAATCAATGGCTTCGAATATGATGGTTGGCCAACCACAAGGCATGGTGGTTAATCAGCAGATTGTTCAGCAGCTTCAGAGACCTCAGGGTTTGATAGATCAGCATGGGCCTGGTGGACAGCATGTTGTTAGAGGGCCACCGACCCTGGTCACACCTCAACAGCAGAGTTTAATGGCTCAGCGTATGCTCATGTCACAGCAGCAACAAAGTGCAGCAAAAAACCTTGCTCAACTTCAACAGCAGCAAATGGCACAACAGAAACATCCATCACAGGCTGGTCAGTCTGAGCCACAGAGAGTCTTAGAAACTCCACCATCAGGAAGCACCCAGGGAGCTGAGAATTTGCAACAAGGGGTTCAAGGTCTGACCCAAGATCTTCAAAATCCCATTCATAAAGATGGAGGAATACTAAGTCCAAAAACACCTCCCCAACAATGTGGACCACCTACGCCCCATCAGATGCAACAACAAGGACCCAGTGGAGAACAGCAGTGTGTTACTGGACAGCCACAGCAACCACAAGCCTTTCTGGGTCAGCAACCAAACCAGAATGCTGGAGTTACAGAACAGCATGCTTTTGTGAGCAGCCAACAGGCCGGTTCACACATTCAGGTACAACATCCACAACAGATGCCACTTCAGACAGAAAACACCATACAGGTTAAACAGGAAGAGCAACAAATGTGCTTTATGGCCCAGCAGCAATGTGGTCAAATTGTTGCACAACAACCACAAGAAGTGCTTGGCCAGAATAGTGGTCAGCCTCAAACTACAATGACTGGCATTACAAATCAACAACAGCAAGCCATGTTGACCCAACAGATGGGAATGCCTAGGGGTCAACAGGTGATGATGACACAGAGGCCCGGTCCCCCTGTGGGGCAAATACGTACCCCTATTAACATTCAAGCTTTTATTGCACAGAACCCTCAACTACGTCACCTGACGCCAAACCAACAGTTGCAGCACATTCAGGCGATGATTGCTCAGCGACAGCTTCAGCAAGGCCAGATGATAAGAATGCAAGGTCAGGCCCAGGGTCAAATGCGGCCACAGGGGGCACCAGTTGGTCCACGAATTGCAGGTCTCGAAGCACAACAACACCACTTTGGTATGGCTGGCACTCCACAGAGACAGCACTGTCCTCCTGGCACCCCCCAGCAACTGGGAGCAATGGCACACCCATCTGGTTTGGCTCCACAGTTTCATCAAGGAGTTGTGGGGACTTTGCAACAGAACCCTCAAGGATCCTCACCACAGTACATGAGTAATGCTCAGCAGCAGCAGATGCTACAACAGCAACATCAGCACCAGATGATGAGGGGTCAAGTACCCAGACCAGTAATGGGGCAGGTTCGTACTACAGCACCCGGACAAATGGCTAGGCCAATGTCTCCTCGACAGTTAATGGGTCAGGGTTCTCCTGGAAGTCCGCTCTCCAATCAGCAGAGGCTCATGAGAATGTCTCAAACTCCACCGGCTGCCCAGCATCTTCAGCAGCAACCTCCTCATGTGACCACAGCAATGAGCCCCTTTCAAGCATCTCCATCTCACGCAGGCTCCCCTGCTGGGTCATCTGTTCCAGAAGCTGGTTCCAGCCCGGCCTCTCTAAATAAACCTGAGCCAGGCTCCGTGTCTCTATCCAGTCACTTGTCATCTCCTTCTAGACCAGATAGCGTTGCAGGAAAAAACAGCCCGTTTGGCCACACAGGTGGAACAACAGCATCACCTTTGAGATCTTCGATTGCCAAGGCTCACTGCCCCAATAATGAAGCACTTACAAGTCCTTTTCCACTTAATGGTCCATCTCCTCAGTTGACACACAGCCTGCCACAGTCATCAAGTGGTACCCAAGCAACCGAGGGTCACGTGTCTTATTCAACACCAGTGCCTGGGGAAGTTTACAAGATGACGCTACAGAACATCAAACAGGAGCCACGTGAAGTCCAATGTGACACTGGAAGTAGCATTGAGGCCCATTCTGATACTATTAAGAGGGAAATGGCAGGGGAGGCGGTCAGCATGAGCAGTGCCACATCTGTTGCGAACCCTGTTCCGAGAAATCAAGTGGGAGACCTAGGACCACAAATCCAAAGAACAGAGACAGGCCAGCAACTACTGCAGAAACTTCTCCGAACCAAAAACTTGCAACTGGCATCTCAAAGGCCCACAGATGGTATCCATAATGAGATTAATGGTCACATCAATAGCAAGCTGGCAATGTTGGAGCAAAAACTTCAAGGAACCCCACGCAACATGGAGGTATGGTCCAGTCAGATCAAGTCATTTTAGTACGCATAGAATTTAGATGCTACACAATTTTTAATTCTGTTTGTAATCATTTTTAGGATCTGCAGTCACTGACAAAGAAAGCTCCAATTGTCAAGGCTAAGCGTACTACAAAAGCCGGAGAGCGTTGTCCAAACTCTCGTAAGAAAGCTAAAAAAGAAGAGCCTGGAAAAGCAGAGGCAATAATGAAGCAGCTGAAGCAGGTTTGTGGTCAGGGCTTTATCACATTACTCTGTTTTGCAATTGGTATTATTTTTGTTTCTTTAATGATTTTTTTGATGACTACAGGGGCTTTCTCTTCTTCCTTTGATGGAGCCCTCCATTACTGCTAGTTTGGATTTGTTTGCTCCTTTTGGCAGCAGTCCAGCCAATGCCAAGACTCAGTTAAAGGGCTCCTTTGGAAATGCAATACTGGACAATATACCAGACTACTATTCCCAGCTCCTTACAAAGGTACACTTAAATTTGTCCTCTTTCTTTTAACTGTGTTTTTGACAAACAATTGCAACAATTAGCACTTCATGATTTTTCCACTTTTTAATATTTTAAAATTCTTTGCTGTGTTTTCTTTTAGAACAACCTCAGCAATCCTCCAACACCACCTTCATCACTTCCCCCTACTCCACCTCCTTCCGTGCAGCACAAGCTTCTGAATGGGGTAACCCCTGTAGAGGAACTAGGAGAGGGTCAGAAAGAAACCGAGGCGTCAGAGGATCCCATGGGTAAAGCATCTTATTCCTTTTAGACAGTGCACAACTACTTTCTTCTTTTTTTTTTTAAATAATATTTTAACATATGGACAATAGTTTAATATTGTCACATTTAATAATAGTTAACATTTAAAACCTCTTTGTAGGTTCTGTTTCAGAGGTCAAGAGTGTAGATATACTTGCTGCTCTCCCCACTCCACCTCATAACCAGAATGAAGATATAAGGTAAATTTCTGTAGATCACACCGTTTTGTTGTTTTTAGTACAGTTAGCATTATAGCATGTGTGAATGTCAGCACTTATGAATTTTGTCCCAATTTAGGATGGAGAGTGATGATGATAGTGAAGCTCCAGACAGCATTGTGCCTGCATCCTCACCTGAAAGCCAGCTAGGTGATGAGACAACTCGCTTCCCTCATTTATTGGATCCGAAGGAGGAAGAGGATGAAAGGGCCATCTCTCCTGTCATCCCCATGATTCCCAGTTCTGCCATTCCCAGTATGTGTCAGTTTGAAAAGGATTCTAGTGCATTTGAAGTTTGTCATGAATGACTTGACTCACCTGCTGATACAAACTATGTACAGGTTTCACTGAGACAAAACCATTCGAGTCAGTGGATGGAAAGGTTGAACCATCATCCAGCCAGTGGGACAAAACCAAAAACAATGAAGTGTCTGTTACGTTCATGCTTTCGTCAGCTGCAGCGAAGGTATTTAAATGTCTAAATGTCATGACCCCTACAAAAAGCCAGGGTAAAGTTCTGTAATAACAGGGTTTTTTGTCCTCTTGTCAACAGAATCTCAACACAGTGATGTTGACTGTCGCCCAACTGTTGCATATACGTATCCCAAGCTCATATGAGGTGGCGTTTCCCCAGAGTCCTGGTAGAGCAGGTGTTGGGCCTGGGAAAGTACCTGACTCCTCCAACCCAGGTACTTTCTAAACTGTTTTGAGTTCTTTTCTTTTTGGGTTTTGGTTAAAAAACAAAATGAATGAATGAGAATTGCTTTCAACTTCAGATATGAAAACAGACCCTTCGGCAAGCCGTGATGCAGAATGGCTTAGGCAGTTTGATGTGTCCCTCCCAGGGTGTACCCTAAGAAAACAAGTGGACATTATGGCTCTCATCAAACAGGTGAGTCTCCTCTTTTTTTCTTGTCATTTATTTTATATTGTCACAGTCTATTGAGCACAATGTGCAATAAATACGTTTTTCTGTTTTTTAGGAATGCCAAGAGCAAGATGATAGACCTGCACAGCACTGTTATATGACAAATGTTTCAGATCTCGACGTGCGACATCTGCCAGTTATTCCTGTGGAGGCGTCTCCACCTCCATCACCATCTCCACCTCCGCGCCCATCTCCACCTTCGCGCCCATCTCCACCTTCACGCCCATCTCCACCTCCGTGCCCATCTCCACCTCCGTGCCCATCTCCACCTCTGCGCCCATCGTGTGCTGTAGCTGAGCCAGAAAACCTCCCTCAGCCTGAGTCTAAACCTGAACCAGAGGCTAATGTTCAGACCACATCATCTCCTTTGTCAAGCCCAGGTGCACCTGCCAAGACTGAACTTGACGATGTTATTGTGAAAACGGAGTCTCAGAGCACCCCTGTTACAACCACATCTGAATCTCAAGAACCTGTTGTTCTCCCACCAGCTGCTCCATCAGAAGAACAACCCTCTGTTCCAGTCTGCTCTCCATCTGTGGACTCCCCCACAATAGAGATCAAACCCATCAAGCACCGCAGCAGGCCCCTTTCTGATGAAGAAGAGGAACGCCCCAAAATCAAAAAATGGAAGGGCCTGAGGTGGAAGCGTCTCCAGATAGTCATCACCATTCGCAAAGGTGGATCCAAGAAAGAGAACAGCCGTGAGGTTTCAGAGCTCATGGAGCGCCTTCGCATCACGCTGAAACCAGACAAGCTCCCCCGAGACAAGCGCAAGTGCTGTTTCTGCCACGAAGAAGGAGACGGCTCCACTGACGGTCCTGCACGTCTCCTCAACATCGATGTCGATCTCTGGGTACATCTCAACTGTGCTCTGTGGTCAACTGAGGTGTATGAGACTCAAGGTGGCGCGCTTATTAATGTGGAGGTTGCACTCCGGCGAGGTCTGCGCACCCGCTGCGCGTATTGTCAGAAGACGGGTGCTACCAACAGCTGCAACCGACTTCGCTGCCCGAATGTCTATCATTTTGCCTGTGCCATCCGGGCACGTTGCATGTTCTTCAAAGACAAGACTATGCTCTGCACCCAGCACAAGCTTAAAGGCCCCAGCGAAGAGGAGCTCATCAGTTTTGCCGTGTTCCGACGGGTCTACATTGAGAGAGATGAGGTGAAGCAGATCGCGAGCATCCTGCAACGTGGTGACCGCATTCACATGTTCCGCGTTGGCGGGCTCATTTTCCACGCCGTGGGTCAGCTATTGCCATCTCAGATGTGTATCTTTCATTCACCCACCGCTATCTTTCCTGTTGGCTACGAGGCAACGAGAATTTACTGGAGCACTCGTGTGCCAAACCGAAGATGTCGCTACCGTTGCCGCATCAGCGAGCAGGATGGCAGGCCCCTGTTTGAAGTGCGCGTGCTTGAGCACGGATTCGAAGACCTGCACTTCCGAGACGAGACTCCGGATGGTAACCAAATTCAAAAAATAAAATATGTGTCAGGGTTTGTCCTACAACATTATACTAATGTCTTAACAATGTTCCTCAGGTATCTGGTGCAAGGTTGTGCAGCAGGTTGCCAAACTGCGTGAGGAAGCAGCCATGTTGAAGCTCTTCACTGAGCATGTCAAGGGTGAAGAGATGTATGGACTCACTGTTCATGCAGTGATGCGAATCACTGAATCGGTGAGAAATTCTTTAATAATAAGTAAATGCGATGTTAACAAATTATGATGTCATTTATGTACTAAAAACATATTTTGTAGCTTCCTGGTGTGGAGAATTGTCAAAATTACACATTCAGATACGGACGCCATCCTCTCATGGAACTTCCTCTCATGATCAACCCTACGGGCTGTGCACGATCAGAACCCAAAATACTCACACACTGCAAAAGGTAACCATATTAAGTTTAATAAGGGTTCGATGCATACACCCACGCATTGGATGAACTAACGTTTATATTCACGCATAACACTAGAGAATTCCATATGAATGGATCTAATATAATATTTTCTCTTCAGGCCTCATACTCTTAACAGCACAAGTATGTCCAAAGCCTATCAGAGCACATTTACTGGGGAAATCAACACCCCCTACAGCAAGCAGTTTGTTCATTCCAAGTCTTCTCAATACCGTCGACTGAAGACCGAGTGGAAGAACAACGTGTACCTGGCCCGCTCTCGCATTCAAGGACTGGGTCTGTACGCTGCTAAAGACCTTGAGAAACACACCATGGTCATCGAGTACATTGGCACCATCATTCGCAACGAAGTGGCAAATCGCAGAGAAAAGATTTATGAGGAACAGGTTTGTATATTAGCATCATACTTCCACCACGTCAGATTTGCTCTTTTTTTTACATTGTTTTTTTCTCTACAATCAGAACCGTGGGATCTACATGTTTCGCATCAATAATGAGCATGTGATTGATGCCACCTTAACAGGTGGTCCTGCCAGGTAGGATCATAGTCCTTTCTTCATTCTTACAAGGCAAAATAATTGGCTTGGGTCTTATTTTTGTGGGGCTGTTTTTTCTTTCAGATATGTCAATCATTCTTGTGCACCCAACTGTGTTGCGGAAGTTGTGACGTTTGACAAAGAAGACAAAATCATCATCATTTCCAGCCGCAGGATCCCAAAGGGTGAAGAGGTTAGTCACAGCAGAACGCTTTAATTTAGTGAATGTCATTTAGTGTTTATCCCAAGTATAACTTTTTTAATTCTCATTTTTAGCTGACGTATGACTATCAGTTTGACTTCGAAGACGATCAGCACAAGATCCCCTGCCATTGTGGAGCCTGGAATTGCAGAAAGTGGATGAACTAACAGGGACGAAGACGGAGCCAGCCCCGCGTTTCTTCCCTGGTGCCAGAACACTCCTGCGCCAAAGCCTGTTAAACTCATACTATCCAGATAATAAGCTGTTCTGAAACGAGGAAGAGAAGTTCACTCTGTCATCTGAAAGATAAGACTTTCACAACAAGAGCCAAAGCTTTGAAGAGTTAACTTCTGGTGCCACAACCTTTACACGTGAGCTCAAAGGTATCGGACCTGCTTGAATCTTTCTTGTTGAGAAACTTCACCTCTGCCAAAAGCACCTCCTCCACTGTTTCTTCCTCCAATAAGCTGACTCTGGCTGCAATCAGATCCCTCCTACACCTACCAAAATAACTGAATCTATAGCATATCAATACACTTAGACTAGAACTCAGTGAAGATGTTTGACTAAAGCCATGTAAGAACTGAAAAATGAACTAATTCACTTTAGCTTGGACCTATCCTTTCCGCTCCCACCCCGTCGCCCCTCGGAAAGACGCTCTCGCATCAAATCACAGATGAAGATTGACATTGTGGATATTGGCAAGACAATCCTGAAGTGGCTCTGCTTGGAACTATGTATCTATGATTGATGAGATATGAAATACTATTGACCCTGTGGCTCGCTAGGCACCAGATGTTTTATTATATTGAGTTCAAAGGTGGGTTTATTTTCACCCAGTCTACCTCATTGAGTTCGCGGGAAGTCACTGCTTTGTATTAAACTGTTAAGTGCTACTGTGGAAAGGGGAAGGCGGGAATGTGTCCATGGCAATTGCCTTCTCGGATAAGCAGGGAAACTTAAGCAGCAGGTTTGCTCCTATCTATGTTTTGATTTCTAAAGACTACAATAATGAGCCAATGCAAATACTATTTGATTATACAAATGACACAGTATATGAAAGTTCCCGTACGATCGTGCATTACTCAGACGGGTGTCTCCGAGGTCACCTAATCTGACTTTAGACATCATGTAGCCATTTCTGTCTCAGCACATCACGCTTTTGAGTGTATGCTCATGCGGATCTTCTTACATGCTCGATGATGGAGCAAACTGCAAGTGATAGATGGCCAGACAAGACACGGCGAGGCCATTTTTTTGGATGCTTCAGGCTTCTATCTAGTGATGCAAGACTGCCATTGCATTTAACATGTCTCCCCATCTTGAATTCCTAAATCACGCGTTCATGAAATCTCATTTGACTCTCATCACTCCAACCAGGAATCTTAGGTGTAAGCCTCTTCCCTTCTGTGATAGTGGACTGTTGTAAACTTACTGTAGTAAGTCTTTCTCTGCCTGCTGACGGCCGGTGTATCTTATCTATGTATCGTGGTTTGATCGTGGTAGCACAGTCTACGGGCTCAAAGCTGTGGCGGAGAAAGGCTTAAAAAAGGGCATTTCTATTTTCTTTTATATAAAGTAATTTAAAACGGTTAAAAAGAGTTGAATTTCAAAGAAGGGAGTTGAACAAAGTCTCCACATAGCCCATGCTACTTTGTTCCTTTCTCCCCTGACTTATGACCTCACAGTAGAAATAAATGCAAAATGTATAAACTGTACATAATAGGGGACTAAACTCTTTATCCAGCCCCTTTTTAATCAAACTCGAAATTGTAGAGAAATAAAAAATCATGAAAAGCAACCACTGGATATCATTTTATCAGAGGAACTAAGTGTATATATCTATAAATATATGTAAAATGGCAAACTAAGTAATATCTTTATGTATATGAACCAGAGTGTTTTTGCATTTAGGTTTTTTCTATCTGCGTTTTCCTACAAGACCATATACAGTTAAACTAAAGGTGTGTGATGTTTCTAGTTTTCACCAATGAAATTGGAATGGTTGTGGTGAATGAAACAAACATTTAAGATGGGATTCACGTTGGAAAGTTATGATCATATTTCTTCTTCATGGAAATGGATACTTTTTTTGAACGAAAAGCAGTAAAATGGTGCATAGCATTTGTGTATTTATGTAATATTGTTCACGTATATATTTCTTTTATTTATGCAACTGCTTGTGAATTACTGAACCCTGTCCTTGAATTGGTGACAGTTTAATTCGTATATACAGTAAATGGAAAATCTTGAAGCTCCCAAGATGAAATTGTTTTTGATTTGTGTCATGTTGTTTTTCCCCTTCCCTTCCTGTAGAAGTGAATGTTTTATACAACTTGTGAAATGGCCTATTTGTGGGAGAATGGTATGGCTTCATTAATCGAATATATCTCCATAATTACATGTGAATTGCACTCGAAATAATTTTATTTATACATCTTAAAGGTTTCTGAACTAGCGTTGGATGCAGTTAACTCGCTTTTTCTTTTAAGCCTAGTCTGTTTAACACAAGGATGCTCACTGGATTTTAGCCAGAGTAACTCGTGCCCCCTTTTGTTTTTTCTGAATGATCTTAATTTAAGGTCTACATGTGTTGTAATTAAATAATAGATATTTTGATTTTCAACCTGACCTTTTTAAAAAATATGCTGCAGCTGTACAGCAGAGCTACTTTTAGGGAAGATGAATAAATGATTGTTTTTATCGTATGTGGCATGTTTTGTATGAATATAATTTTGAATTGTACATATTTTTTGATGTCAGAGGTTGCATCTCTTTATATACGGCTGTGCCCTACCCTCCCAGCCCTTCATTTATTTCCTTGTCTTTGCTTTATTTCTTGTAAAGAAAAATAAAATGCATTTTAAATATAAATATGCATACCTGGCATAATGATGTTTTCAGAATACTTAAATACAGAAGGTAAATCGACGTACAGAACCTACAAGTGAACCGTTTGACGAAGATTCAATGAAACCGAAATTGGAAAAAAATCTTTATTACTGTATATACCGTTTATGTACATTATATTGACCACAAGTTGATTTGTTTACAACATGTTTAAAAGTACACCTCAAACCTTAGGATCAAAAACTCCTATGCAGTCTTACTGAAAGCATAAACTACCAAGTCTGAACTTATCATGAGTACTAACATAGACAAAATGTAAGGGAATTTCGAGTCTGAAACTGCCAATATTGTCCGTAATGTCTTTTACCCCTAATCTAAGCCAAAGGTTAGAGTATATTTATACACACTGTTCCCAAATACAAATTTTGGGTAAAAGCAAGCACAATATAAATAAGGATTTAGTCTACGTGTTTTTCTGTATTTACATTTCTAAGGACAGAATTCCCAGTGTATCATGTAGAGCACCATGTTATAAGAATCAGTCATGTTTAGTAATAGGCATTCTTGATTCAAGTGTAAGTTACAGTTCTCTCAACCATGCTGCTGTCATCTGACATATTCCAACTACAGAGATCAGATTCATGGGATATGACCTCAATATAAAACGCACACTGGACAAATATATTACACATAATATAGAACCCTTGCTCTCATTCAACCCATTTTAATTGGTACACCCTTGAATTCCAAAACAATGCCATGTTTATCAGTTACACACTGCAATCAATATTCCTTAAAATCCAGTTCATAGTCGGAACATACGCTTTCCGACTGGATCCGTGAGCAAGACATTGCAGATGTGATAGGAGGGAGCAGTATAAGTGGCATTATAAAAATGTGCTAAATGATGAAAAGTTGCAATTCACACAATTCATTGATTAGTATTGGCATAAAGGAAGTGATCAGTAGTACAGTTGAATTAAACTGAATCTTAGCAGAGCAATAGTAGTAGTAAAATACAGGCAATTGTTTACTTCAATACTTTACATGTGTTTTCTGAAGTGGTAACTACTATACCCCTAAAAGACACAGAGCAAATATTAAACAACAGTGCAGTTTAACATGCCAACTTCCCAATACGAAGTATTTTAGAATACAACAAGTTTCAAAAAGCATACGAAATGATAGTGAAACGTCCACACTTTGAAAAATGGGGGGTTGTTTTGAACAGTTGAACAAACAAACCCAACTGTTGGGTTAAATTAAAGGAATAGTTCACCTAAACAATTGTTTTTTAGTCACCCATCATATGTCAAAACCTGTATGTGACACTTTTTTATGTGGAACACAAAAAAATATATTTTAAGAAATGTCTCAGTGGTTTTGTGTCCATGCAATGGAAGTCAATGGGCAAACAGTATTTTGTGTTTGGCAGAAGTCAGTCATACAGGTTTGAAATGACATGGGAGTAAATAAACGATGAAAGAATTTTCATTTTTGGAGGTCAACTATTAATTTAACTTAAAAATGTCCATACTCGACTCACCATGAAACAACTCTAATTTAAACCCAGTAGTCTGGATTTTACATATTTTGGACACAGGTCGAAACTACCCAGCATAATTTATTTCCTCAGTACTTATCGTGACTAAACATGACCAAGCTACTGTTGCACAAAGCGCCAATGCACAATAACGTGAATTTTAAAAGCCCCAAAACAATTAAATAAAACAGCCACACATACACGCGCACAACCTGTGAACATTTAAAGAGATTGCATTCAAACCAGAACCCACGCTAAGATCTGCACGCTGGAGTGAAGCAAATGTAGCCCAAAGATAAACTAGCAGGCTGATTTTTACTGATGTTCTGCCAGAAGCAGTTTCAAGAATAATGCATTTCGTCGAAAGTACTGCAATGCCTTCAGTATGACAGTCGCACAGTCGTGGCGTCTTTGCTACACTTAACTTTTTACATGAATTGTTAGTCATAACAGGAAAAAACAGTGTTGTCCACATTTTTTCACATTCTCACAACAGCAGTAGAGCACTATATATATATATATATATATATATATACTATATATTCTATATTTTTGACAGAATATGACATACTGTATATTAGTCAAAGAGTGATGGACAAAACTGAAATTAGAAGTCGATTTTGGATGCAATGTTGAAGTGGTACAACGAAAAGAACAAAAACGCAAACACCTTTGCTCAATTGTCTTTCCTGCCAAAACAAATAATAACAAACAGGTCCAGGTTGTGCTGACATCAGCGGTCGGAGGCTCTTCCTTGACCGGAAACGACGACAGGCTGTTTCACCTCCAGAGGAACGTAGAAGGGAGAACTGAGATGGACCGGCGCTCAGTAGTTTCGTTTGAGATGGTGAGGTAGGCCTCGTCACAACTTTAAAAGGTTAAAAAAGGGATAAAACTGCCAGGCTTCTTTTGGCTTAAGTCTTTTATGTGCGCTTGTGTGTCTCTACGAAAATCCGCCCGTTTCAGATCTTAACGTCTTCTTGGATGCTGAGTTGAGAGAGAGTCTTCTTAATCCGCAGAGCCGTGAGGCGGGCGGCCCCGTTGGCATACCAACACTCCCTCATGATCTTTCCCATTACTCTCAGTGCCTGCAGAACAGAGCAAACCCGAATCAAAATTACTCTTTTCAGCCTCCAAAAACAAAAGTTTGCTTGCAAAAATAATAACTGAATTAAATTAAAAAGCTGTATTCTCGTCTGCACGCCCACAGACCGTCTGATGCATACTGCATACAAAAACACAAAGAGCTTTTCTAACTCGCCAGCTTCTGCGCTATTGTTTGAACTTTATTCTTATTGTGCTTTATTATTATAATCGATTTCAGAATGTCAAGGGGCGAAAAGAAGTTATATGTGAGAGGAAAACCCTGTAAGATTCTTTGTTTAATGTGTTCAAAACTAAATTACAACCCAGGTATCGATATATCATAATATTGCCAGGTCTCTACCTCATAGCTTTGCCACCAGTTAGGCACATTGGGCCGTAGCCTCTGGTCACACACCACCTTCCTCATCTCCTCTATAGAGGGGTCAGAGGGCACCAGATCATAATAGGGAAGCTGGTAATCTTCATGGATGCCTGTTAAAACAAAATTCAAGGTAAATCATGATGTCCAAGTTCAGAATCGAATGCTGAATGGCTCAAACATTTGATTCGAATTTCTGCAACACTGTGTGTGAAAGATTTGATCTCACCTCCAGCATTACACCGTCGTGCTATCTCCCAGTATACCAGTCCCAAAGCATATATATCAGCACACTTAAATGAATCAAAATGCTTCATGTTGATCGTTTCATCTAGTACCTCTGGAGCCATATATCTGAAAGATAAAACTCATGTTAGGTAATCCAACTGCATCTTAAAATGACAAAACTATTATTTATAAACACCCATATATACATTATTTAAAGTATATCGAGTCATACGTGGATGTAGATGTACCTTTTAGTGCCGACCCTCTGATTGGGAGCAATGTCTATAGTATCAGTGATGGACTCGTGACGTACAGCGAGCCCCAGATCTGCTATGGCACAAGTGCCATTCTTTTTCACCAAGATGTTTTTAGATTTGAGGTCACGATGTGCAATCCCTGGTTTTCCTGCAGGAGGCGACAGTCAGTGTTTAAAATGACTTCGATTTCAGTTTAGCGAGTACAGGAATTCATAGGAGTTTAGTTTATATTTACCCTGTGTACCAAGGATCTCCATGTGCAGATGTGCCAGCCCACTGGCTGCTGAGAGCGATAATTTAATCATACCCTCGATTGTGACAGAGTAGTGGTTCAGATAGTCAAATAAAGAGCCGTGTTCATGGTAGTCGGACACCAGCCACAGCTGTGTCCATGTGCCATTGTCTAAGAAGAAGAGATCAAAACTGTGAACCGAGATGTTCTTTAAACATGAATATCAAAAGTATAGTTTGCCCAAAACGAAGGCGGATTTTTGGTTGTCATTTTATTATTGTGGCAAAAAGAAAGCCACATCCACCAACGTTATTACAGTTTACTGAGACTAAAACTATTTTAAAAAGTTAATAAAATATTGGCCTAAATATTATTGGATAAATCAAATTATTTCTGAGGCAAAATGTCCTTTTAGTTTTAAGTTGAGGCACTGAAGTTATTATGTGAAAATAACAACAAAACTAAAAGTGAAATTAAAAAACCTTACATACTGTAGCAATATAAAAATTAAACTGACAAAACAAATACTACATTGAAAAGCACAATTACCTTGAAAACTAAAAAATACACAAATAAAACAAATTAATAAAACTACAAAAAAAAGAAAAGAAAAATGTGAACTATTCAATTCATTTGACATATCATACCTTTATTATCAGCAGCAATGAAGCCCAGAATGTTCTCATGACGGAGCATGATGGTCTGATAAATCTCAGCCTCGCGGAACCAAGAGCGCTCCTCTCTGGATGAAAAGATCTTAACAGCCACATCCCCTCCTCTCCATCTCCCTCTCCATACCTCACCAAAGCGTCCTTTACCTATAATCTCCTGCAGTACAATTGTCCTGGCCACCGTCCGCTGAACAAACAGGGGCAGACCTGCAACGAAACAAGCCACATCAGCTCACAAGCCAAAAACTTGATGTGGAAAGCATTAGTGCTTAAGTTAAAGCTGTGACCTACCGGAGCCTGAACCCGAGGTGGACAGATCAAAGATGAGGTCCTGTAAAGTCTTGTCTTTGGCTAAGTACAGATGATCACAGGACGGATCTTCGACATCAAGTCGCTGCCGGTGGTTGTAGTTCCGCTGATGGTGCTGGAAAACCAGCACTCCCACAATAAGCAGCAGGCAAAACAAGAAGACCGGCCCTGCGATCACAGCCACCAGCTCTACCGGACCCCAGCTGCCCCCTGAGCCCGACCAGTTTTTTTCTTCAGGAATCCCTAAAAATAAACTTCTGTTATTTCATCACTCTCATATTGTTCAAAACCTTTATATGACTCTGTATAAATATATATTTGGCTGTTCCTCCTACCATTTGGAACTTGAAGGTTGATGCTGTTGCAGAAGTCTGTGTAACAGCAGTGTGTGTTGAGCAGGCCCTTGGCGCTCAGGCAGTAGATGGGCTGTCCTGGTGGTACCAGGCTGACACGAGGGATACAGATTCGCACCTGCTGCTCCTCCTGACCGTTGATGTAGGAGGTGGAGGCCATGCAGGCCCCATCTGTCTCACACACGTAACCGGTCTTCTCACAAGCAGTGCAGTTACACTTAAGAGCTGGAGAGAGAGAAAATATGACTGTGAAATTGTTCATGAAAATAGATTTTGATGAGAATACGCTGTAAATGAACTGTGACAGCCTGAAACAACCACCAGGGGGCAAACAAGACCCTCTATGAAGAAAAGGAAGCACTGAGTAAATTAGCGGTCTATGACTCCAGCAGAGAAACTGCCGGCAGAATCTAGTTTGCTACCAAACTGCAGAACATGAAACTGAATCCGCCACTGCAGATGAACCCAAACAGACCGTATACAGCAGAAGCTGGCATGAGACCGACCAATCCAGACCCCCACTGCAATCCCTTTATATCAGCAGAACACCTTCACAGACGACACCGCTTTACTGTCCGCTCAAATACACAGACTGAGACCAACACCAGACACTCGATAGAAATGACGTGCGAGGAGGTCCAAGGTGTTTTTCAATTGTGTATTAAAGCCATCTTAATATTGATTTTTAAATGATTGATAAAAAAAATAGATCGGATGCTAACGTGAGTTTTACTGACCAGTCAAAAAGGTATAATAAGGGAGAATTCACCCCAAAATTTACATTTTGTTATCATTTGTCTCAAATTGCTTCAAACCTGTATACATTGTATTGATACACTGTACACAAAAGAAGATATTTGGAAGAACGTTTGTAAACTAAACTTGTAGTTTACTATAGTATGAAACAAAACTACTATGGTAGTCAATAGTGCCCCAGAACTGTTTGAAGATGAGTCAATGATGACAGATTGTTTTAAGTCTAGGGGAATTTAATCATATGAATGCTTAGAAACAACACAGAACACCTGTCAGCAACCAGTCGTATGGTTTTCGGCATCATTCATTTCTGTGGCACAATTATGCACAAAGTTTAATATTTGGAATTACACGTTGTTTATGAACAGGTTCTTTCTTTAAATCTTGTCCCGTTGTGAAAAAGCTCAGTCGGTAGATTATTGCATTAGCAGTACAAAGGTCACGAGTTTGATTTCCAGAAAACACACCTACTGATAAAGTGTATAGCTGAATGTGCTGGAAGTAGCTTTGGATAGGTGTCGACCAAATGCATGTAAAACTGTACAAATGTGAATGAATTCATATAAATGCATTTATTACTAAAGGACTAAATTACAAAATGTATAACTAATACATATTTTAAAAATTACTAATTATTAATATATAAAAAAAAAAAAAAACATACATATTATACATACATCCACACACATACTTTTGCATTACTATTGAACTACTAAAAAAAAAAACATTTTGGCAGTGAACATTTGGGAATTTCATATTGCCTCTTTTATAATCTCAGATCCCTGTAGGCACAACTAAATGATATCATCAATCTTCCGAAGCATTCGAATACTCCGACACCATGACAGAACACTGTCTTACGTTTTCGAGCTATTTTTGAGCTGTCATCACCATTGCGTATTTTTGTCTCCCTTCAGCAGGTCAGACAAACAGAACAAAAACGAGGACGGACACACACAGACAGACCGCCGCGGGTGACCGAGGTCAAGACATGAGCGCTGGCTGTCACACCTCACTGGCGCCCTCGGGTTTATCAGCCCAGCGCTGAGCTGCATACAATGGCGGGCCACTTAAGTCAAATTGCACTGGTTTTAAAATAACACGAGCTCAGACGCTTGATGGCAGGCTGATCACAACAGGGCCCACCGAGGGACAATAATGCCAATTCTTTTCTGGGCTTCCCTGTCGAATTCTCGGTTCTTTTTGTCCCACAATTCAGGCCTCTGATGTTTATGCAAGCCTTTTTTAGTCAGATCTGCTTTTACCATTTACTCCTGTTGTCACTCATCTCTCACACACACACATTCTTCCGCTAACACTAAATTGATCTGACTCACTTCCTTTCAATGTTTTTCACACACACAGGTTTATTGCAAAACCCATGACACGTACGAGACCTAACCACACCTCTCTGAACAAGCGTCAAATTTGCTTTTTGTGGGTGTGTGTCGGTGTCGGCAAGGGAGTGCGAGAGCATGTTTGTGTACTCTTTATAAATCTTATAAAGGCTGTGATCTAAAAGACACTGCCAGTAACCGTTAGTGGAGCAGCTCCAAGTCAACTGAGGTTCACATGCATGAGGAATTTCCTGCAGATTACGTCGCGTTGACCGTGATAGCGGGAGAGAAAGAACACTGTGCCATGAGCCACTAATAGTTGCTTTAATGGAGCACACGCAATATCATTAAATCACCCACAGAAACACTGGGAGGCAAATCAAATGACTGTAATTGCCTCATGGCCTCTTTCTGGAAGAGTCTTAGAAAACACAACATCACAGATATCACATTAATTACGAACAGGATAACCGTACTTACCAGTCGAGTCTCCATCAAACAATAAAGACCTCAGCCATATCACTACTGCCAGCCACTTAAATGGCTTTGTATGGTAAGTACATTTTGCACGTAAAAAGAAACTTGATCCGGCATGAAAACACAAAGCCTTTTCAGGTCAGCCATTATGCGCATGTAATCTGGACATAGACACACTTCATGTAAATGAAACTTATCTCGGCGCGACATTTCCTCCCAGTGTTGTGAACAGGGTCATGGTAAACATTATGCAAGAACTTATGCTGGAAACAAGCTTTGAGAGGCCACTATAGCTTATTTAAATAAAAAACCTAGCAAGCTTAGACAGGATCACATCCATTGTGGAATTTCAAGTTTGATTTGTTATGTATATAATCAGACGCAGTGGTACAAAGCATTTCACAATATATATCATACTAGACATGGGTCGAATAGTGGGTTCAAGGTATACCGAGGTTTGAAAAACCACTAAATTTTCCTGTAATACCGTTCCAAAGGTATGAGCTGTTTTTATGTCTCAAAGACAGAAAGTGCAGGAATCCTCCAGGTTCTGTGCTATTTTTTGTTCATGCTTAATGTGTTGTTTGCTCATCTGCATTTAATTTACTTATATGTGTACATATGCATGCATGCATGTAAGTTCAATTACTAGAAATGCATGTAAAATGACTTGAAAGGGGTGCCATGCTTTTAAAAAGTTGATTTAACCTGGCATACTGTACAAGTTTACTACTGTCCCAAATATTTTGTGTTGCTTAAATACTGTGTTCAATGGAAAAAAGCAGACATTTTAAAGGTGTAATTGCAATAGTCTGTGATATTTTGGCTTAAGGTTATCATGCTGTCAAAATCTCCTACCGGTCTACACCTATATAATACTATGTTTCTAAATTAATGACAACAATAAAATATGGTGAATTAAGAAAGGATATATATGTGAATATAGAAAAATTATAAGAAATATGAATATTAAATATAACCTAATACTTTTGAGTCAATTTGCTACATAGAGTCTATGCAGAGTTCAGCGCTTGTCTCATATATTGTTTAGCATTAAAATCTCTCACAAACCATTTTTCATTTTTTCCAATAAGACCATTGTCACAATGCATTATGGGATTACTTTTTCATAAAGTACTCGCAATTTTGCTAAAGCAGTTTAACTTACTTATTTACTTATGAAAATTAACCATGATTAAACTATAATAACACTAGATTTGTTTATAGTTTCACCATGCTATTTTAGTAAAATAATTTAACTTGATAACCAATCATTGCCCAAAAATGAAAATTCTTTCATTTTCTCAGTCCAAACCTGTATGACTTTACTCTGCAGAACACAAAAGAAGATATTTTAAAGAACGCCCCATTCGCCCAATTGATTTCCATTGTGTGGACATAAAACCACAGACATTTCTTAAAAATATTTTTATATTCTTAAAAGTCATACATGTTTCAACCGACATGAGGGTGACTAAATGATGGCAGAATGTCAAAAAAAGGTTTGTTTTTGGATAAACTATGACTTTAAATTCCACCTACATACACAACTAGGTTATAAATCAGAACATATTTGGTGCAAGGGTTCATATCTTATCTTACAGAAATCTCACAAAAGAAAAAAAAACTGACTAACCAAACACTTTTACTAAATCACTAAGGAGCCGAACCGCTATCACACTTTTTACACTCCTGTGAAACTGTAAGCGACCCATCCAAGTTCATACAAAGCTGGCTAACAAAACAAACACACACAGCTTCCCACCATGCATGGCTCCAAACCTGTAGCGAGGGAGAAGCGGTTTGGGCCAAGTGAGGTCTAGTCTGTGCATAATTGGTGGCCTTACACTGGCTCTTTGTTTAGAGATTAGAGGGACACGAGGAGGGATTGGGCGGTGAAGGTTGGGGGAGGTAACTTATGGTTTCAGGGGTAGGGGATTCCCTCGACATGCTTTTAAGAGCTGCCGGTGAAACAGATACGTGAGGACAGGACATAAAGAGGCGACAGAGGGGTACGGGGTTGGTGGGAGCGCTTACAAAGCCCCCAGCTGCGATAGGATTTTGGCCGAGACTAGATCGGACAGACCTTAAAACCTAGTCTAGACTTGGCTTAACCTCACAGAAAAGGGGAATTTGGTTAAGGACGACTTCAAAATCTCACCAGCAGTGTGAAGTTCCTATCATTCCATTCTTGTTCAGACAGGAAATGAAACCCATTGCGGGAAAACCTGAATGAAATCGTTGCCATTAGGAGTGTGCTTGGCTGATCAGAGGCTCTTGGGAGAATTTAGTCAGTGATGAAGCCGCAAACAACTTCACATTACTGGTATTGTGACTAAGCCTTCACTGTGGAATACACATTTCACAACACATTTCTGCATCAGGAGCGTGAACTTCCAAGTCATGGTCAAAAAGAGACTTCACAGTTCCCAGGTAATATTGCTCCTGTGACATACTATATCAATTACAAATGGATGGCAAACCAGTACTCGTCTCTGTGCAGGCATTATCTCTCGCTTCACCTCCTCTAGATAATGAAAGCCCATCATCCTCGGTCGCTTAAGAGAGCAGGATGCCAGGGGCTACTGAGAGCGGGCAGACTGAGAGAGTGCAGTTACCCAAGATGCATAGGGCTGAAACGGGATCCACGGAGCACCCAGACAGGGAGCTGATTAAGACATGCAGACGCCACCAGACAGAGCGCACACACTCGCGCAGACGTGCACTCTAAAACACACATCGAGTCTCACGCTCGCCCACTCACAAAATCAATGCGGCGAAAGGAAGGGGAGCTTCTTCGGCACCCTCATGGTCAAATTACCGAAATCTCAGTTTTTACCCAAGAAACCTTCGAAAATGCAAAATAACAAAACTGTCTTGGACAAACGGATTATGTGATTAACTATATAATAAGAAATGATATCATTTTGTTTAAAGAATCTACACCTAGTTTTGTGTTAAATTGGACAATAAATAACAAACATCAGAAACAGCTTAACAGAATCATAAGTCATGGCAGGGAAGAGGAAAATGATGATTTTTCAATGAAACATAATATTTCAAAACAAGCACTATAACAAAGGTCAGTAAAAGGTCTGCCTCTCCATATAATAGACCATTCAGGTCATTAGCAATAGCAAGGTCATTAAAGAAGCAGACACCGACTTCAGTCTCCTGTGACCGTGGACTCAACCCCCAGCCGGCCTTCCCAGACAGACACACTTCCACACACTCCCTATGAACCCACATATCTTTCTTTGCTGTGCTTTCTGTGCTCTGATCTTATATACAAGCACACACATGCAAAATATGGCTTTATGTGCTGCCTTTCATTTCCATAACACCACTCTTCCAGCACCTGGAGCCTTCCTGCCATAAGGGCTTCAATCGTCTGCTCTTTCCTGCCTTCTTAACACAGGCGTTGAGCTACATTACATATTTATAAATTATATGGATTGCTTTCCTCTAGAAAGCACAAGTTCCCTACTTTTATTTTTGCATAGCTTTCTCATTATTGGAGCTCGACTGGAACTGCTGTTGAATGGCACAGGTCATGCAACCATTCTTTAAAAATTCCTCTCTGCTGTACAATAGAAAAAAACCCATACAGGTTTGGAGCAAAAGCAGTTTTTCCACATTTATTGTTATTGCAAGAACTGGACCATTTCGCGTAAGCGAATGAATCACTTATAAAATGGGTATAAATGAGCTACTGTGACATTCCTAAAGTGTTTTTCTCCAGACGTCAATGTAGAAAAGCTGCAGTCCTGTGAATCAGTGTCGGTTCAACACTTCAGCTTTCTCTGCATGAAGGGAAAAGCAAAATCTGGGAAAGAATGAAAGATGATGAAAGAGACGCACCCTGCCTTACGGCTGTCTGCCGAGCTCGCAGTGCCCATATCACATTGCTGTTGTTTTCTCACACGGGCCTGCGAGAAGCGTCACACGGACATCGAGGAGCTCAAACACTCACGACAAGCCAGTTTATCAAAAACAAACAAAAACTCAGATAGCATGCTTACTGAGAAAACCAGTCAGACACACACCAAGCACTCTGCAACAGGGCCTGGAGACACCAAATCGCTTCAGATTCCCGGTTTTAACACCTCAATGGAATAATTACCATAACATGGCCGGAGACTCCAATTTGTTCCATTTCCACTAGTCTGTGTCCAACTGCTGGCAGCTGTGCAAACCCATCACTGGCAGCCAAACGGCGCCTCTCACACTACAATCCTCTCACTGTCGACTCTGACATTGGCCTGACCCAGTCACACTTACTACAGGTGGGATCTGTCTGTTTTGTCTTTCCGTTTGGTGGTTTTTGCGCATCACAACCATCGCGAACAGAGGGAGCTTCGTGCAAAAACGATGACTCACCAAATAGAGATCACAGATTGCTCAACTTTCTGAAGACGACCCCTGCTGTGTTGAAATTCATTAACAGCCTTTCTTGTGAAGCCTTAAGAGTTGCAAGTCACAACAAGAGAAGGGGGAAATTCATATTTTAAGATTGTGGAATGTAAAAACCAACCACATCAAGAAGATGGCTCGGTTTTATACAACAATTTTTTGTTGACTTGCTAATATCATCTGAACACAAACACCACACAGTTTGTATAGATGACATAATCCTTACAGAAGATGTTTCCAAGTGCAAACTGTTATTGCACCGTGCCATGCGACCACAGACATGTTTATTTGTGCCACGAATGTAACGACCATCAGTTTGTCCCTACAAAAGAAAGGCAGACTCCCTTGACAGGCTACTGAATAGGGCTCATTGCCCACATTTCCATTACAAAGCACCAGACTCTGCATCTGACTTCAGTCTGAATTTGCCGAATGACCAGCTTCCCATCGTACGACAGGAACGTACTCGCCACGAGTTCTAAAGCACAACTTCAGGAGTAATACACATAGTGAATAATTTATATAATAACTGAAGGTGGGTTATCCTTTGTCCTTAAGCAGCAACATTACCAAAGTTGGCAACACCTCATAGGCCTAATGGCTTTTCAACAATCAATGGGGTCAATGAAGACTGTTTTATTACCAGAAGAAAAGCGCAATGTTAAGAGATGTGTAAGTAAACAAAATTATACCACAGCAGACAATATATAGATACTAAAGAATCGTTCATGGCAAGCTAAACTTCAGTGTTAAATCCTAGTTAGATTACTTTTGTTATAGTACACGTTTTTTTTTGTCTTATCATGGTGAGACCATTGTACATTTATGGTTACTATGGTTTTACTACAAACAAACAAAAAAATCATAGGCAGTTTAGTTAAATCATGGTTCATTTGAGCAAGAAAACCGCAGGACGCTTTTGCAACATTTCTATCATTCATTGTGACGTCAGTGATGTGATTTTTTTGACGTGAAAAAAAGTGATGTGGAAGTCATTTAAGTTAAGTACACGCTTTTTACGCACGCACGCACGCACACACACACATATATATATATATATATATGTATATATATGTATATATGTGTGTGTGTAAAAAGCGTGCACTTAACTTAACAAATGACCTCCACATCACTTATATATATATATATATATATATATATATATATATATATATATATATATATATATATATATATATATATATGTATGTCTCAATTCGCCTAGAATTACAGCTATGACCAACAGCTTTAAAACGTGAATTCTTATAAACATCTTTATTTCAATCGTTTTAATTACCTGTAACGAATTTAAACACTATTTTTTAAAACGTAAGATTACATTTACAGAGGTTGATCGGAGAGCGTGCCACAGTGAGTTGAGGAAAACAAACGCACCAGCGCGCGCGGTTAATTCCTAATACACAAATATGTAAATAGCCTATATATATATATATATATATGTACGATTCGTTTGAGGCCATATGAAACATAGGAAACAAACGACGCAACGCACAATTGGCTACAAACCAACCACAAGTTATTTACGCTACGCGACTCGTTTACAAACCCCCGCGACAGCGCCATGATGAGAGTCAGGCTGCCCCGTCCAGCGCAGCCTGGCTACTCTCTTCACACACACCAGCAGCTTATCAAATAAACACACACACAAACACCCGACTCACCATCGCCGATCGCTATTAATCCACACAGGGCGAGTAGCGCTACAGCAGTTCGTCGTGGAAACATGACTGCAAGATTCCCATCTCTTTGCATTAATGCATTCGTTGTGTGTGATTATTGACAAGCGAGCGAGACTTCCAACACAACCACAAGCCGACCATACCATACACCGCCTGCCAGCCTCGGGTAGACAATAGTGGGTTAAAGGGGTGTGCCCAGTTTTAAAGGGGAGGGCTCCACGCCTTGGCTCCTTTGTTGTGGTGTAATGTCTCTTTACAAGGACTCATTTGTGAATTGGCGTGGTGGTCTGGTCTAGAAAGTAGTTAAGGTCTCGTAATGATGTTTGTTATGAGTATTTGGTTTTTCATGTCGAAAACATATTATCTTTTATAAATTGACTGAAATAATAAAAAGATTCTGGGATAGGTTTATTTAGTTTTAAAGATGCATAATAAAATGTGTTTTTCAGATCCACAATGTAAAATGAACAGAGCACTCTTAAAAAAGGTGCTTCACAATGCCATAGAACTAGATTTTGGGCTGAATGGAACCTTTAACATCCAAAGAACTATTGTTTCACATAAGGTTCTTTGTTGTGGAAAAAGGTTCTTCGGATTATAAAAAGTAGGAAACATTAGTTTTGAAGCACCATTTTAAGTGTTGGAGTATTGAAATATATAAACCTAAACAGGTTTGCTCCAAACATTTAAAATAACACTTGTCAATTTGATGTTAAAATATATATTTATTAATTTGTGAGTAAAATTAGCAAACAAACGTAAATTGTGTTTACAAAAGCATTTTTATGATTATTCATATTATTCTTTTTTTGAATAGAATAGAATAGAATAGAATGGAAGGGATTATTGTAACTTTCTATACTTTTTGAGTTATAGTTGAAAATACTTCTATTCTAAAATGTGGAAAAAAGTACTAGTAGGCTACTAATAAAGATAAATAGTTATGACTAGTTTGAATACCTTAATATGTTGGTATGACACTGATAGCATTGGTTGCACTTTTGTATCAAACAGAACATAGTTATTGTCCTTTTACAGGGTTTCACAATTCAATATGACTCAAAATTCAAAGTTACTTTTGTGAGCAAACCCACATTGTACGATGTGTGTGATCCAAAGGAGCTTATAGATCCCCTGTGAGCAGCATTGAAAGCATTTAGAACACAAAAAACACAGCATGGGTCAAGCTTTAAAAAGCACAAACCCTCAATAACAAATCACAGATTACAGAAATAACATTAACAAAATGACATGAATTTTGTTCTTTTATGATAAATCTCTGAGAAATAAAACAGTGGCTTTAGATAAAGAAGTTGGGAATTTTCTATATTCCCTGTTTGTGTCAGGATCTGTTTACTTCCTCTAAATAACAGGGCAGAGGGCAACTTGTGATTTTAATTTTGTGGAATAAAGAGGCATTTGATGCACTCACTATTTGTCCTCATAATAGCCGCGTGACACGAGTGGACACTCTGTTACTTAGCCTTATGGGTACATAAGAAATGATGTCAAAGATCTAATCTAATTACACAGAAATTCCTTTCAAGTTGCTCTTGAGATACGGGTCACATAAAATGCTTTTAGAGTTGTGCCCTACAGAGTTCAGCCTCCATTGTGACAATTAACCTCTTTGCCTTTGCTTTCTACATAGTAACCCTCTCCGTGCCTGTCTATTGTTTATAAAGTGGGGTCTTGCAATGATCAAAGTGTCAAATTTATCCGCCCGTTTCAGCTAGGCGTTCATATCCTTTTTTGCAAAACAAAGACTTTTTGGAATGGGTCACTGTGGGGTGACCAGACGTGGCGGTTTATCATAATGGTATTAAGATTTAATGATTTTAAAATGATCGGTTTTAGGCTCATTGAGTTTTTAAATTTGAAATTAAATACACTTTATGTCTTTCTCTTTGACATTGGAGGTCATTTATGGAGAAATGTATAAAGTTAATCTTTCAACAGATCAGTGTGAAATGTATCAGGTTACCATGACAATAATTGTTGATGCTCACTGTGGGTATGAGTGTACAAGATGGAAGGTTAAGGTCTCTCCAATAAATTAATAAAAAATAAATAACCCCAAGTAGCATCACAGTTACATAAACAAGTTTTTTTATTTCTATCTGACTGTAGCTATGCACTTTATTGCACACTATTGCTACGGGCAATATTTCCCTCATTATTTTCCCCATTAAATTGTTTTTACAGCATTCTAAAAGGTAATTTAGCTAGTAAATACATTTTAAACAGTCAAAAACCTGTTCAATTTCCAATCTTATAGGAACAACACTGCTCTCGTATGCCGGCCAGGCTATTGATACTCAGCTCCTGTGCTCTGTTAAAAATAACCCTCTCTTCATCTGGCTGGACAGGCAAAGTGGGGCTGTGCTGGGGAATTATCTCCAGCAAAGCCCCTCTGTGTTTTATCGCAGATGGATATACTGAGGCACAGATATAGATATACAGGCAGACAGAAATCAATGCCCATTCTCTCACTTTAACCATGCAGTCTGACAACAAGACAGACAAGCCACACTAAAGGGAAACTTTGGCTCAGAAAAACACAAGATAAGCATCTTATATCAATCAGTGGGGCATCTGCTCTTTTGGCCTCCTGTGTGCCAGTGTGCGTAGGAAGGGATTTATATTGGAAAGAAACCCATTTGGCAGTCTCATTTCATTGAATAAGATATGTGAGATATCTGTTTGCGTGGGGGTAAATATAGGTCTGTCTGAAACATGATCGTGAAGGATGAATTCAGTATTGTATATGTGAAATGATGTTCAACAACACAGAGGTGTGTCTTGGTGGTTCTCAAGGGGTATCAGGCCATTTAGTATGTCTTGTACTGAACAACAATTGCAAGATTGTTTATCACAATACGTATTGTGGTCAAAGGAAACAGACTTCTTATTTCAACTATGTAGTTTTAACTGCAGTGATGTTGTATTCACAGAACAGCGGCACAACAAGATTGGTTTGAAGGGGAAAGAGGCAATAGAAACCAAGAACACTTTGAGAAAAAGAGCAATTAATGATGCCCTCTAGTGGACAAAACTACTAAATTCTTTTTTTAAAGAATATTTCAATAATTTTCCAAGTCACCTTTATCCTAACGTTTTATTATCAAACTTTACAATACATACTTTTTGGAGTGAAATTAATAATAGACTTTTTTGTGCAAAAGTACGTGTATACACATTTTCACTTATGATGATAAATTCTCAAACAGCAAATATATTAGGCTATATATTTGAGTTGTAAAAAAAGACAAAGCATAGCTAACTGATGATTTTCATCTCGCAGAAAACAGTGCATTACTCTAATATGTCCTCTGATTTAATCGTTCTTGCTGCAAGATGTATAGCAGTTATATTTCATTCTAATTTAAAAAAAATGGCCCAACACAAAGTCCTTAATAGGGTCAAAAAGCAGCTCCACAAAGTGCAACAAATCGTTTTAAAGCATGTGCCAGCCTTTCAAGTTAGGAGTAATGTCCAGGATGTTCAGAATTTCAGGAAACCCTGCAGTTAGGAAGTTCCGAATGACCCACATCCTGTCAGGAGAAAACCTTTAAAACATGACAAAAGCTTCTCAATATACAAAAAATACAGTTTTTCTTTCAGTAACAGATGAATCTCTGTAGCCTATTGAAATATGCAGGTCGTCCTAGATGAGCAGTCATGTGGATATATTCCACAGGAAATCTTTAACAGCCGTTACGGGCTCAACTTGCCACAGTGAGTCATTGTCAGTACAAGATAAACCACGTTCAGAGGAGAATTAAGACATAACCATATAAAATGGTGAAAGGCACATCAAAAGAGTATATAAGTACTTGGATGAATAATATGCAATGTGGGTCCGGTTGAAATGAACTTCTTTGGTACTGCATGGTGGGACGTTTCTTCTAGAGATCCAGTTTGAGCTTGTCAATATTGTAGTCATGGTCCTGGTCGAATTTGGAGATGGTCTTGCGCACACGCAGGGCAGTAAGCCGAGCCAAAGGGCTTGGGAACCAGCACTCTTTCATAATCTTGGCAATTGCGGACAGGATCTTGATAGAAAAACAAAGAAAAAGGAAATAATCATTTGATTTGTCATGTTTTCTGCTTCTCTTGGATGTGCGTTTATGAGAATATTGCTGACTGTGTCTGGAATTGATTTGAAATTAAATAACAATAACAAAGAAGCAAACCAGATTTACCAACTTCTCACAAAAAATAATATCATATCTGACCTATCTGTTACATTTGTCATAATTATATTTGCCTGTTTTTTATTTGTCACATTTTTGCCATTTTGCTCTAATAACAGATATTTTGTAGGAGGGAGCGTGTGTGTATGTGCCAGACTTTAAACTGTCTCTGTCTAACTGTCACATATATGAACTCTAAGGGAAAATTATTTCAAAGAGCATCTAGCAACTCCTCTGCATTTTCTCCTTTTTAACGTTGCTGGCGCTGAATGCTCATCTCAGGCTCAGACGCCACACACAAGCACCGCCCACTGTCTGTTTCCTGACTGTCTGATGCATATGCACGCAAAAATAGTAAGCGCTGGTTGAAACTGCCAGTTCCAATTTGATTGGCTGTATATATTATATTATATTGTATATAATCTGTATATAGGTCGGTGGTTTCCAAAATGGGGTACTACAGTATTTATGTGTACTTTTTATGTGTTTTTTAAGTTTGGGCTACACTGATAAAGTTTATGATGAATGTCAATAGTCATGCTAATAGTACATTTCCATTCACTGAGTTCGTGTGCAAACAAATATTCTCCATGCCCTCGACACAAAATGAAAGATTAATTTCAGTGACATAATAGATTGATATCATTTTTTGTCCCACACACATTTATTGCTTTCCCAGCAAATTGCAGCTGTCCAAGCAACGCCTTGTCAACGTCTGACTGGAGTCCAAGTCTTAAGCATGAGGTCCGTGTCTCTGGTATGTTTCATTATCTTACCGGATGAGAGTGCAGTCGATTGTGTAGACTTGGCCTGTGCTGGTCAACACACACCACCTTCTTCATCTCCTCGAAACTGGGGTCAGAGGGCACCATGTCAAAGAACGGCGGTCTGTACTCCTCCACAATCCCTAAGGAGACCACAGATTGGGGGCTCAACATTGGCTGACATCACATTCGTCTTTTCAACAGCAATAATGTGGATGTGTGCCGAGACTGAGAGTCTGACCATATCTTTTGAAAGTGTGGTTTGGATATTGAGGGAGGTTTGCAGTAACTAATACTGCGGGAGTAGAGAGAAACTGTCCAGAAGGACTACATGTGCGTATGGGAACTGGCATTTTTGGTGGAAAGCTATTGAGAGCAAAGCTCTGTATTATCATATTTTTTGTTGTGACCCCAAAGCCAGTGTGTCCAATAAAAATGGTAATTTGGTGAAAATTCATTTGGCTAGTAAAAGTCAGATTGCACCATAACATAACCTCATCTCTTAAAAAAACTAGGTTGCAACATCATGACCAAAGAAACGATACAACACGGGTCCTAAATCGAAGCCACTTCAAATAATAAATCAATCACCACACATGAAAAAGATGGTTTAAACCTGCTTAAAAGTGTGTGTGTGTGTGTGTGTGTGAGAGAGAGAGAGAGAGAGAGAGAGAGAGAGAGAGAGAGAGAGAGAGAGAAACAGAGAGAGAACAAGCGTGTCTGGTCTTTATGAAAGGGAGTGCTGACACCAGATTAGATTGTTTATAATTACTGGACCACTAATCGTAGGTGGATAGAGGAGGCAGACACACACACACACACACACACACACACACAAACTTGAGGGAGGAATGGGGAAAGAAGTAAAACCAAGGAACTTATGTGAAAAATAAGCAGATAAATCTATTATGGACATGGTGAGGATAGTTGCTTAGCAACAGAAAAAAGTTCGAGCAAAATATTGAGATCCAGCTGTGAAATAACTTTTATAACAAGCTGAAAAGTTCTCTTAAAACTTAATTACTCTGAATGACTTAGTTGGGGGTTCTTAAAAAAACTATTACCAACGTGTTTGATGTCATTGGAAACATAATTGATATGTTAAAATAAGAAGAGCAGAGAACGGTGGCAGTGCCATCAAATGAAATAGTCATAATTTTGCAGTTGTGGCCTAATGGTTAGAGAGTCGGACTCGTAACCAGAAGGTTGCTGGTTCGATTCTCAGTACCGGCAGGTAACAACTGACGTGCCCTTGAGCAAGGCACCTTACCCCCGTTTGCTCCCCGGGCGCTGCAGTGTTAGCTGCCCACTGCCCCGGTGTATGTGTGTTCACGACTTGAAGTGTGTGTGTTCACTATTCACTGGTTGGGTTAAATGCAGAGGTCACATTTTGGGTATGGGTCACCATATCTGACAAAAAATTGGTCACTTTCACTTTACCATTTACGACAGTTCGACGAGTTATCTCCCACAGGACGAGACCCAGGGCCCAGATGTCAGTTTGTTTATAGGACTCGAAAACGTCAACACGAATACTCTCGTCCAAAACCTCAGGTGCCATATAGCGCTTGGTGCCCACTCTTGGGTTATTGCCGACATCCAGATAGTCATTCGACTGAGAGTGAATGACAGCAAGACCTGAGAGATCACATACACAAACATTTATTTAAAAAAGACAAGCAATGCTAATGTGTTCTGAGTGGGTTGATATGGGGTTAAAATGGCGTTTGGGGTACCTGCTATGTGTAGCTAAATGTAACAAATATTTAGAGAAATATCTCTTTCGTGTCCATACAACAGAAGTCAAAAAATATATTTTTTTGTGTTCTGTGTTAGAAAGTCATACAGGTTTGAATGACATGGTAGTGAGTAAATAACTCACCCCCATCATTTTAGTTCATTTTGGGGTGAACTATCCCTTTAAGACTTAGTTTTATTTTCTCACCCAGGTCAGCAATGCAGCACTGCCCGTTTCTCTTCACTAGTATGTTGCGGCTCTTCAGGTCTCTGTGTGAGATGGCTGGCTTGCCCTGCGTGCCCAGGATCTCCGTGTGGAGGTGAACCAGGCCACTGGCTATGGACAGGCACATGCACAGGCAGCCTTCTGGGTCCAGCGTGCTGTACTGCAGGAAATCATAGAGCGAGCCCAATTCATGGAAGTGTGTGACCAGCCACAGCTGAGTGCTGGAGTTTTTCGATGTCATGTCTGATGCTATGAAACCTGATCATGAGAAAGAAGTGCATGTGTGAGAGCGAGAGAGAGCGATATTACATTTGAATCAAAAGTTGCATGATCGGGTGATGTTTCTGCAAGCCAGAACTTATTATGATTGCAAAGTACTCTCCAAATGATTCCTTCCCACACGAGCTATGAAGAATGCACACTGTGGGTGGTACTTACCCAAGATGTTTTCATGCCTCAGTTGGACTGTGTTGTAGATCTCAGTTTCTCGAAACCACGACTGCTCATCACGAGAGGAGAAGATCTTAACGGCTACACTCTCTCCCATCCAGGTACCTCTCCACACTTCTCCGTAACGTCCTTTACCTGTCAGAAGCATTCAGGGGGGAGATGTTAGCATCTGAAACATAGTTTAGTAATAAAGTGTAGCAATGACCAATGCATTGTTGCAGTGTTGTTTCACTCACCAACACATTCAACCAGAGAGATCTGTCGAGCCATGGTTCTCTGCACCAGATAAGGCAGCCCGGTCCCACTGCCTGACGTACAAAACTCATCAAAGATATCCTGAAATGTGAGAATGATATGTTCCTAGATCATTGTCAAAGCTAAAACATTATACACGGCTTAAATAGTCATTTTTTTAAAGCTCATATTTCATAACTAAATCTATTTATTAATGCAATTTAAAAAACCTGAGATACCAAAGAGATTTAGTCTGGATTTCTATAGGATTTAGAGAACAACAAACATTAGATCAAGATGAACTAATGTCAGATAAGACTGTGTTAGACTTAATTTTAAGGATTGTGAGGTCAGTCAAACACATTGTGAATGGAATGGAATACAATAACACAGGCCTGAACCATTGTGCCTTACCCCGTAAGTAGGGTCTACCCCGATGGGAACTTTGATCATGGAGGTGTCATTCTCGACCAGTATGCGGTGCTGTCGTTTTGTACGTAGCCACAATACAAGCCCGCAGGCCGCCACCAACATTACCACCAGAACCAACACAGGCACTCCCACCAACAGAACCATAGATTTCTCCTGTACCAGATCTGAAATGACAGTTTAACTGCACGATGATATGTGCTTTTATGAGGTGACATATGTTCAATGCAAATCGTATGTTTTGAATTCTCTGTTTCGATTGAATTTACAGCAAACTAAACTTGCTTCATTTAAACCTATAAAACATCAACATTATTTAAAACATTTTAGAGCCCAACTTAAACTTTTTGTGACTTATAACATCTTACAACATATCAAATTCTTAAAACTTTAAGTGAGCCAACTGAAAAATAGAAATTTTGAGTTGAAGAGTACGGAATGTTATATTTGACAGTGAATCCAGCACTAGAGGGCAGCAACAAAACCTCAATAGATGCTTTATGTTATGCAAAGCAGGCAAATGTCTCTGTGTGAATGTAGTAACAAAAGTAAATCCCCCCAAAATGACAAAACTGTTATATATTGAAATATAAGCTTAGTTTGAACCAGATAACACTAACAAAACTTTCCCTGAAAAAATTGCTGTGCGCTATTAGTATGCTTATAAATATATATATGAAGAGTTTATATAAAATATATATAAAAAATATGTATATATTCACACTTATGCACTCTTAAGAAATATACTAATATTAACTTATAAACTTGTGTTTACTTTTTTGATTAAGTAGCATATTAAATACTTTTTTACTACTTTCACTTTTTTGTGTTGTGCAGAAGAAAGTCATACAAGTTTGAAATGACAAGAGGGTAAGTAAATGATGACATTTTTGGGTGAACTAGCACTTTAAAAGTATAGTTGAAACGAAAAACGTTGCAAAATAATTACAGTATGTACTCAGTTTAGCATGGTTACACAAATATACTTAAAAAGTGGTCCAACATACATTTACAAGTATACTTACTACAAAAAGTATATTTAAAAATGTAATTGGGCTTTACTTATGTATAATTCTATCTTTAAGTATTAGGTCTATCTTTAACTTCAATAATGTACAGCAGGCTTGTTTCATTGTGCATTTACTGACCTTTTTTAGGCACTGTGGAATTTTCATTGCATAAGTGTGTGAAGCAGCAATTACAATAGAGTCCAGGAACATCGGGCACATGGCACTGGTCGAAGTTTTGAAAACAGCCTTTCTTTTCTACCTCATGGAGTGAAGTGTGATAGCAGTAATTGCCCCAGCAGGTGTTGTTAACACAGTCATTTACGTTCTCACATGCACACTGTAAAGGCACCACCTTGTCTGTTGAGAAGAAAGAGAGGTTGAAATGTATGTATGTGTGATAGCAACATGATTAATATGAAATATCATTTTAGTCTGTGATAAGGTTTGTTAAAAGGTTTCCTGACAAACACAGCCATCTTGACAAAGCAGGAAGACACAACTTCCTCTGGCTTATTGTCTCGGTGCTAATGAAAAACAAATCTCTGATTCAACTTACATACAGTTTGCAAGTTAAAACTGGAACATAATGAAACAAAACAAACAAAAAACACACTGTACCTTTATACAAATCAGCTGGCTCATAACACTGCAAACAGTTCCCTGAATGCACCAAAACAGACAGGACTGCAAACACCTCGGCAGACTTCATCACTAAGAAAAAGGGAATACAAAATCACAATACAGAATGAAAATGAACCACATAGGGTTTCTCTAAAACATCCTTTTCTGGTTTGGCATTTACAACCGTTCCATACATCAACCATACAATCGCATGTTGCACTGTAATGTCTTGGAAACTCATAGCAAGAGAGCCCTTAATGGAAAAAGGAGGTTCAATAATCTCAGTCCACACCAGAGGAAGTTATGAGTTAAAGAACGACAAATGGTGAGGGCCAGTCAGTCTGTCTGTGCTGCAATTACAGTCCGAGTGGGTGGGAGAGGATTTTAGTGAAAGCAGCTCGGCTCTGCCTCTCTTTTCTCTGTACCACTGGTCCTCGCAGACACTCTGGCTGCTGCACACGCAGAGTAAATATTGATGGCTATACTTCCTGCCATTCAGAGGCCGCACCCGGCTAGCCGTCCAGAGACTCCGGATTGCTTGTTCCTCTAGGCCTGGAAGTCGCCTGGTCACACAAGCACAATGGCTGTGTGAAAACGTAATTATATGATGATGGAAAACCTGCCATTTGTTGGTGTGGCTTTCAAGCTGCTTCTATCAAGCAAAGTTGAAAAAACATGCATGTATAATATTTTGTTTATTTTAAAGAAACTTTTCTTTGTTTAAAATTTAAATTATTAAATCATACAGTATTTGGATGTCAGGGAAAATTCCCATTCCTATTCACCAAAAGTCATCTTGAGACCAGCTAGTTGAAAGTATTTCCAAAAGTACCCAAGAAAAGATTTTGAGGTTTTGAGGAAAAACTCCAGCATAAGATAAACTACGTTCCAGATACCACAGGGTTTTATATTTCGCAGCGGATGGAATAAAAATGCATTTACGTGGCCAGTGTATACATGTAGACGAAAGCTTCAGAAAACAACAAAACACACCATGTCCCCCCCAACATTATAATTAAATGGGTACACTGTTTACTTATGTGATGTCATGGAAAAAAAGAGTCAGCTATGATGTTTTGAAACAGATCGGTAAACAGGGCCATCTCTTCCTAAAGCAATATCATAGACATATAACTGAGAAGTCTTGCACATATATGTCAGTTTGTGTAATCTGTGTAGTTATCTTAAACAAGTAAATTTCAGTCAGGGGGTCGCAAGACCACACACATACACATATGGGAATGACCACTGGTTAATATAGACGCATATACATGTAAATTCCAGGAGTCCCTTTGTCTGCGCGGTAGCCTTTTAAGTAATCCATTTAAGCTAGTGTAAACAACTTTGTCACGTAGGCTTAATGCACAAAAAATGGGTAATTGCCGGGCCCTCTGGGCCACATTTAAAAAGGAAAGCAACCCCACCCATGTGGAAATGCTGATCTTTATTTCTAGGGTGCCAGGATGATTCTCAAATCAGATAGTGTCAGTGCCTTGAATCAGAGATTAAACTGATTCCCGTTTCGTTGTCTTGCTTGTCAGCGTTTCTCTCTCGAAAGACTCATGAGAACAAAAAGTACACTTTTTTAATTTTGCTTCCACTTTTCTCAGGACTTATTCTCTGAACTGGAAGTTAATGTGCAGCACATGCAGTTCATTTAGCTCAAATCACATCACTTAAATACAAATATTAAAGTCTATTAAAATTTCATAATAGCTTGTATAACACACATATATATATATATATATATATATATATATATATAATGCATTGTATAGCAAAAGGAAAATTGTAAAAGGGACATTTAGTATTCCGCTGGATATCTCAGGTACCATCTTGCAGCTGTAGGAACTTGTCTGTTTTGACTGCAGTTAGAAAAGACTGTTATGCCTGAATGTTTTAGTGAGCACCAGCATTTCACATCTACAGCGATAAATTCATTTTTGAAAAAAAGTCATTTTTTGGGTGATTTACTGTATTTATACACAAAATCATCCTACATAATGTGGGGGGGGGGGGAATATAACCTTGATATCTTTAATATCGAACAATAAAGGTAATGTCAAAGATTGAAATCATAGTAAGATTAATAGTTGAAATCAAAATGTTTTTATAGATTTCGCTTCATCTGCAGCTCTGTCCCTGCCTGTTGAATGTAACACGCATTCCTGTAAGCGGTGTCTTTTGTGCAAAGATATCTATACAATAATGATAAAACAATATAAGATAAACACAGAAGCTCTTGTTTTTGATGAGTTACAACATTTATACGGAGTCAAATAAACAAACAAACAAAAAAAATACGTAAAATCAATGGTATAATAAAATATTAGAAAACCAAAAATAAAACGTCTATGCTATAGATTGTTTTCTGCACGTTGTGATGCTTTGACAAAAGTACTGCAACTAGCAGTTATCAATGACCCTTTTTTACAGAAGAAACCACATCACAAAGCAACTCCTCAACCTTTAGGCTACTGACGAAATCTGCATGCATTCAAATTATAGACGTAATAGTGATTTGAAAGATCAGCAAACTTAATAAGTCACTTACCTGTTTTCCTCTTGCGTTCACTTACAGATCCAGTTTATCAAACTTCATCTGTTTTCAATGTTTGTTCTCATTACTCAGAGTTAAACGTAAAACTATAATCTCATAACCGCGAATATACAAAAATCAGCGCCGCACGCACGCGCAAGTCATATCCAGATGTGATGGGTCCTTAACTTTTCCGCGTCCTGACATTTCCCACTGTACGGTCAATTCCTTCGTCCTCACCGCACTCACAATACGAAATGTTATTTCCTATTTCCTCTCGCGTAGATCGGGCTGTCGTACATATATCTCCAGTCAAATCTTCAGCAGATAAACCGAAAACAAGTAGGCTAACTGGCTCTCGGAAAAGAAACAGTCATTTTCCGCTTGGAAATAAACATTCCCAAATCAAATTCCTAAGACTTTGCCTCGATAAGTCTAAAGCAAACTTGAAGCAATGTCGCTGATTTAAGGGTTAGATTATGCAGTTACAGAAATGCACCGTTTTGGCCCACCCCTCATTGTCTGTGCCCGGGTTCGCTAGAAATGCGCCTTCATAGCTGTTTTCCTGTCGCTCGCGAACCTTTCATTTTTTCCACAACTGCTTTTTCCTCATAGCTGCTTGTGAGGAGAACTTCAAACACGATTCCTTTTTGAACACATCGCGTTTGTGAACGTAGTCTCAGTCTGTGGTATTCATTGACACATACTGTTCAGTTTAAAATAGAAAAGTTAACCGGACAGCTCCTGCGTATTTTGGGTGATACCAAAGATCTGGGCTGATAACCGAGGATGCAAGCAAGTTCTGGCCGGGGGATTGTTTTTAAATGTAATTTGGACTAAAGTAACATTTAAATACTAAATCAGTGATTAGTTATGCAACTGGCTATCCATTTTCATAAGTTTGTGGTTTTTAAGGAGATTGAACCCAGATGGACAGTTGGGATATTGCTGAAGGCAGAGCGACCTTGGGTTATAGTGACATCTACCAAAGCATGAAGCCTTCCATATGCTTAAGTAAGGCAAAGAAGAGTTGTCAGTTTGTTGTATAGTAGCCTATAGAAAATCAAATATGAGCTTTTCTCTTAAACAAAACCCTTCAAGTATCTCTTTCAGAAATATTCTGAAAATGTACTTCAATTTGCCAAAATACCACTCTTTGAAATGAAAATAAATTTTAAAATGAACAAATAAGACATGCCTAGTCAAATTCTTCCACGACCAATTTACGTGAACTATGATAGCCATATTTTATGGCCCTATACTCTGTTAACAAATGTCCATTTGGTCTCCTGAACTTAACATCTCTGACACCCGGCTGAAACGACAATGTCGTTCTCTTGATCATTACAAAAAATGAAGATAGGTTTCAAGATTAACCACATCATAAGCATAACACATAAGGGAAAAAACAGATTTTACAACCTCCTCTTTTGGCTGCTGTTTATAGACACAGCTGGCACTCCTCAGATCTAAATGGAGTAGAGGGAGAACTGCATGTGTTTGAATGGTATTCATTTATTTTCCCTGTTCTCATGATATGTATAATTTTTAGAGTCTTTTCTCAGAGTATTCTAACTGTTTCTGTGACAGATGGAAACCCTTACTGTTGGGAGAAAACTACCGGGAAAAAATAAATTTAAAATGTACATAGATTGTATGGCTATATAGAAGCTCTGGAAACCCTGACTTTGTTGTTAGGCTTTTATCTTTAGGGTCACTTGTCTATTATTTTATGCATGGAACTATGGAAATTATGTTTAAACAAATAATGTTACATAAAAACAATGAAATTAAAATATATTGTATCATCACTATCAGTCACTATTTGCCTAGAATTTATGAAATAAAACATTCTCCTGCCATTTTATAGCTTTTCAAATTTGATGTTGGGCTCTTATGGACTGCTTTTTTTGCATTATTTAGTCAGAAATAAATGATAAGTTTTGTATTGAAAGAAACTATAGACAATTATATATATTTTTTTCTAAAAAACTAATTTCAGACATTTAGGCACATGACTTCCACTCAAAAGATTAGACATTTCACTCAAGTGACCTTAAACTTTTAAACAGTATATAACTGAACTCTGGCACTTGGGAAGTTTTGTTTTATGAGAACTTTGCAATGTATTTCTGCACATTCTTTATTCAAAAAGAGACCAGAAGTGAAAATGCAGAGCAAAAACATGAATCACTAAAATGTATAGCACAAGCCAACATTCTGCAAATAATTTGCAAAGCGGGTTATTTTTGTATACATGCCTTACCCTACCTTACCTTCTGTCAAGGTAAAGATCTTACCAGTTACATAAGAAGGGCATAATGAGTGGATTACTTAACCAAACCACAAGTTCTATTTTGTATTTTGACCTTATGGTTCCAATTATAGCCTTGCTTTAACAAGCTTAGTGATCCAACAGTGATATTATAGAACCTAATTAGTGTAAAAAATCATAGCTAATCCTTTATACATAAATAATAATTTAATAAATATCTCACTATTTATGTATGCAACCAAAATATAATACAGACGAACAGACACAGATAACATTTTGGCCGGTCAAAGATACCTTATGGGGGAATGTATAACTTTTTGTTTTATCATGAGTTAATTCTTACTTGCATAGATTTTGCTTAGTTACTTTAGTCCCCGCAATAATACTGTACACTCAGTAAAACATGATTTTGTCTTCCCTGAGTAATATTTCCATGATAGATCACATTAAAATAAGTTATTGTATGTAATTGTATATAAAAAACAAAAATTGTCCTGTAAAGTGATTAATGTTGTCATCGCAGATGCATCAAGTATTATGAGCTGAAACAGTATGTCCAAAAACAACAGTGAAGACAATATCCATTCATACTCACGTGACATTGTCCCCTTCTTTTTACACTCCTAGGACCGGATCTGAATGATCTATATGAATGGCATACAAATCTGAGAGCTGTAATATCATGGCAATAATCTGCTGGCAGTTCATTTATTTTTTACTCTTCTTAACCTTCTTATCAGTCTTTTCTTTATCTGCTTTTTCCCACTGTTTCTTCTCTTTCTTCTTCTCCTCTTTAGCCTCCTTGTACTTCCATACTGGTGGCTCTAAGTGACCCTTGGATTTCTTCTTCTTCTTCTCCTTCTTTGGCGTTGGTTCCCCAGACTTTGTCACTTTGATTTGGGGGATGCAGCCAGCGGGGAACACGCTATTTCGTCGCGCCATGCGTGGGACAAACTTGCGGACGCCATTGGAGGCCAAAGAGAGCACGCTGCCTCTCCGCACTGAGTCAGAGCAGCACGAGGCCAGCGAGGAGGAAGAGGCGGAGGTGGTTGAAGCAGAGATGGAGCCATTGCTGTGCTTGATCGCATGTGTCTCCAGCTCTTTTTCTGAGTGCATCTGCAGCAGATCAGGCACAGGCAGACGTCTCTTGCCAATTTCCGGCGGGCTCGTGGGACACAGAGGACGACATCCTGTGACCACCAAAGGACTGTGGATGCTTGTGGTGATACGCACCATATGGTCCATGATGCCATTGTCCTGGGGGTCATGTGGAAAACTAAAAGTGAAAGTTGATTTCAGCCGATGGGCAACTTTCTGACCTGTGCTTTTTGTGGCCGTGACTTTGGCTACTAGTTCTTTCAGTTCTGGCCACTCTGGGACATACGTCTCACAGAATTGTTCAGCACGTGGTCTGCTGTTTAGTCGTCTAAGCCTGTTTAATGTGTTGAAGCGACCTGTCTTTAGGGCCCATTCTTGCATATCCTTCCCCCTTGCGGCATCCACTACATTTACGTCTGCCCCTAGCGAAAGAGAGGTACACAGGAGATGTTACCCACAACATTGCTTCGGTAAAAATGGATGCATATACAGTAGAGACCAAACACTATCTTAATCTTATTCTAATCTTATTTAAAGTATTTTTTATTAAGTTATGTAGAATTCATGCAAATTCAAGTAACAGTTTAGCATTTGATGCTCTTTAGGTTTTGCACAAACAGTCCATGCTCAAATCTGTTTTGTACTTACATCATGAAATGTCACATACAAAATACTTTATTACTTTATTGTTTTGCAGGTCATAGAATGTACACTTTTATTATTTGGCATTCATTTAAAAAAATAAAAGCATTAAAGCATTTCCATTGGTAGTCTCTGGACCTCACTGTATGACTAGAAATATGTAAACAGTTATTATTGCCCCACCTGGTGGCCGCTTGGGGTATACATCAATGTCTAGTTTAATGTTGTTTTTCATTTCCATTACTTTTTGCATTATTATTTATTAGGTTGTACCAAACAAGTTTTTTTTTCAACTTTTAACTTGACATGGCAAAACATTCACATGATTTCTGAAGAAACGATCTTCATTGAAGGTCTAAAAAGTGTAACGTTAAAGGGATAGTTCACCCAAAGATTAAATTTCTGGCGTGAATTACTTACTCTCTAGTTGTTCTAAATCGGTATAAATATATATTTTTTGAACACCAAGAAAGATATTTGGAAGAATGCTTGTAACCAAACAGTTCTTGGACCCCATTACCATAGTAGGAAAAATGACAATGGTAGTCAAAGGTACCCCAGAACTATTTGCTGTCCTACATTCTTCAAAATATCTCATTTTGTGTTCAACAAAACCAAAAAATTATAAAGTAACTTTTCCTATTATGGTAGTCAATGGGGTCCAAGAACTGTTCGGTTACAAGCGTTCTTCAAAATATCTTTGTGTTCATCAGGACAAAGAAATGTATACAGATTTGGAACAACTCAAAGGTGAGTAAATTTGAAATTAGTATTTTTGAAATTACTATTCCTTTAACTGAATTGTCACTAGTGCACGTCTAAATAAACACCGGTAATCTTGCACCTTTAATCCATTACCCGCCGTAAAGGCTAATAGATTATCCGATGGATCAAAACAAAATTACCTCAGGGTCGTCTTTTAAAACGTCTTGCACTTCCGTCACATGTCACAACATAATGATCTTTGTTGTCTGCCTTATGCTAAATGTATAACTAACAAAAGTGGGGCTAATCAAATATAAAATGTTGACATTCACACGCATTTATCACACACATTTTCAACTCTAATATTGTTCAAATGTATTTTCAGACACGAAACACGATCAACATTAACAAAAGTTGCGTCTAGAAACGTAACTTACATAGCGTACTTGACAGAGCCATATAGAGAAAGAGAGTTGCGCCAACGGAAGTTCAAACTTTTCGCGTGTCACGTGATTCATGGAGCCCTTATGTATTCTCTTTAAATGCTTTATTTCTTTCTTTCATTTTTTAAATTATTAAATGACTAACGTCTTTAAATTGATTAAAAGTTCGTCACAATCGGTCTGCGTCCATGCGTACTAGTAACTTCCGGGAACTATTGAGAGGCTCCTTGAACCGCCAGCTGTGAAAAAACGGTGAAGTAAACGGAGAAAAAACTGTGAAGTCAACGGAGTTGACGCGACTCTCTCTCTCTCTATGGCTCTGATACTTTCCAACCGATTGCTCACTCATTCCACACTCGTTTTTGCCGCGCATTATGAGACGTTATGAGTTTTCCACTGACTTTTGGTATTCACCTATTTCAACTGACCAGTCTGTAAACTGATTTTTTTATTGTTGTTATTGACCTAGAATAACATACCAGCCATGACCAGTGAGGCCACACAGTCATCACTTCCCTGCATGGCTGCCTTGAGGAGTGCAGTGAAGCCTCGGTTGTCCCTGAACTCCATGTCCACCCCAGAGAAGTAGTTAAGGATGAAGGTAAGAATGGTGACAAAACCTGCAATAGAGAGAAATAATACTAATTCTTATTTTTTACCTGATTTATTTTACCTCATATTTGTTCTGTTTAACCTACTGAAAAGACCTGCATAAGCCATGATTTTTTTCTGCAGGTCCATTATGGTTGCATGGTGGTCTTACTGTCCGATTCCGAAACTAGTTATGCAGTTCACCAGGGTACAGCAGGCAACCATGTAAAAGAAGAGCTTACCAGCTTGTGCTGCGATCATGAGTGCGGTGTTTCCATCATTATCCTGGTGATTGATATCCAGAAACGGGCACTGGTTCAGTCCATACACAATGTCCACAAAACCTTTTGCGACTGCCAACATCAGACAGTTCTGTCAGAGAATAGTAAGAGGCGTTATGCAAACCATTTCTGCTTCAAATGTTTATTCGGTAATTTGAACGTGTGACACTACCCTTCCATTTATGTCTAGATCCATGACTTCATCTCTTGTGACACCCCTTTCCAGAACTCTGCGGAGGGCTGCAGCATTGTTCTTGGCACATGCTTGGTACAAGGTGTTGGCAGGGCCTCCACTGGCATCTTCCCGCTCATAGTCAGGGAGCACCGAGTCATCTGACAGCACGCTCCCGGAATCTGCATCATTTTCAGAAACTGACAGCTCGGAGGCATCCTCATCTGGACCAGAGCCCAGGTTTGGATCATCCTGCACCATCACTTTAACCTTAGCCATCTGGCCAGCACCAGCCAGAACTCACTCGGTCAGCAAGCACGTAGATGTCGTCTGCATCCTTTTTGGTTCCACTTGTGAGCCTACGATGCAATGATATGGATTTGATTAATTTGGCAGTGTTTTTGTCATCTGGTATTTTGTACCTATTTATCAACCATTTAAGTTCAAAATTCTATTTATCCAGTTGATTATTAATGCTGAACGTATAATAATGAACTGGGCTACACTCTTCTAACTTCTAACCTTCTGATGAAAGAGAGGTGCTGATACATGACAGGGATGACATTTCTCAACATACACTCTGAGGAAAGTAAATAAACTCGTTGAAAGTAAATGAGATGGAACTTGTGAACTTTCGTTCAGCCTTGCGGAAAATATCTGATACTGTTGAATGTTATTAACAAGGTCTGTTGACAACACACAGAGAACATGCCAAACTAAACTTATTACAAAATGAAAAGTATCCATTTCACAAGGCACCGTGTTTTTTGCTGTTGTTGGTTTTAATGAGAATAATATGTTGAACTGAGCACTAGAGCAATTTTGTAAATGGTTTGAACTGAGCTTGTTGTGCTGAAGGAGCAGAGGAGAGCAGAATCTGTTAGTCAAGCTTGTGTGTCATGTGTCTGATTCTGTGTCAGCAGAGACAGACTCTTGACTAATAAAAATCTTGCAGTAGAATTTCCCTTGGTTATTAAAGTTGACTACTTCACTCTTTTGTACCTACACAGTAGTTTAAACATGCTGTATTTATAATAAGTTTACCTAACAATTAAAATGATCTAGTTTGCTTGCCGCTATATGATGCACATATTTGACTTTCGTACGACTCTCATGAACAAGCCATATAGACTAGGTTGATTTGCAATAAGTTTGCAATTTTCGTCTGTTCTTCACACATATCTTTCACATGGCTTTATAAAAAGTGTAAGAGAAATATATGTATTTTATCAAAAGAAAGTCATACAGGTTTAAAATGATAAGGGTGAGTAAATGATGACAGAATTTTCATTTTTGGATGAGCTATCACTTTAAGTTCTGATCACACCACGGAATGAGCTAAAGACTAGCATTATTGTCATTTACACTTATGCCTTGGATAGAAGAAACTAATGTGACTACCTGTTTTTATTTAATAAATGTTTTGGCATATTTTTGGTGTTAAAAGGACATGTGCAGCATTGGTCACATAAAAAGCAATGCAATGGTTTGCTGTCTAAGCTTCTCCATGCATGAAAAATACCATAGAAAATCTGATTTTTAAAAGATCATATTTGCTCTCACGGTGCTTTCCCAGCTATATTTAATCGTTGTTGGTGGCACTGTGTAACTCTTGTCACTGTTTGTTTGCGTGAGGCTGAGACTGAGGGAAGTAGCGAGGATGGGAAAACATTCCCTGTTAGTGCCATATAAACAATCTGTCCTGTGAGAGCCAGATCTCAGTCCACATGCTGTCCCAAGCAGCCCAAACATAAAATTGCATTACCAAATACCACATGTTTTTCATCAGATAATAACAACACATTTTCAGGCTATAAATATAAATTGTATTCATGTAATATTAAATAATCTTTTGCTCTGGTTGATCTAATACATGGTATATAATATACCATACCATGCATTTGAGGAAATGCATATGGCCAACTTGTTTCTAAAAATGTGTCAGTAGTTCTTCTCTACAGCATCACTTTTATGTAGTCTTTAAGCAGCTAGCCTATGCAGTTTTCCAAGCCTGGCAAAAAGCTATATTTACCAAATCAATAAACATCCATTGTATCTCACCATTCAAAGTGCTCAGATGAAGGTTTAATTTGGTCCACTTATCTCTGGGTGATCAGATCATTGCTCCAGTCGTGTCCGTGAGGTCCTTTCACTATGGATTCTTACTGTTGACTGTCTGATCTCGTAGGACAGAGTCGTGTCACTGCCTATCCCCTCCTCCCAGTCCTCAGGGTCTGCTCGGACACTCTTTCTAAATCTTTACACAGGTGCTCTGCAGCATGTCATGCTCTCATCCTGATTACAAGAGATTTGTGGATTAACATGCAGAAATAGCAGCTGCCAGGAGTCTGACTGTGGGATTCTCCCTGCTTTACCCCTCTGGTCTGAGTCTGCATGTTTCTATTTAAAAAAAAAACCCAACAACTTCCTTTTTTAACCAACTGTGAGTGGCAGACTGTTTCTCCATAAATTCCATTAGTACTTTATCCCACACAAATACACACTTGAAATGTCATAAAACAGTAAAAATCACAGATCATGTATATGGGGAATTGGATGGGTATTATACATTTTCACTGTCTTGTATTACATGTTTTTTGTTCATTCACTCCTGGCATGCCTTTGAATTGTCCATGTCTTACATACCCTTAAATAGCAATGGATCAGAATGTGCTATCCTAAAGTCATGTGAAAAGTTAAGAGAGACTGAACTTTAACCCAAATTTCAATCATGATTCAGCTTTGGCTGATCAGTCAGGTTTTTTTTACTATAGTACAATGAAAAAAGCTCATTTTTGGGGGGGATATGCTCTTAAAGGGTTCACTCAAAAATGAAAATTCTTTCATTATTTACCCACTCATGTAATTTACAAAAGAAGATATTTTGAAACATGTTGATGACCAAACATATGGAACCCCATTGACTTCTATTTTATGAACACAAAATAACAAATTTCTCAAAATATGTGATCAGAAAGAGTCATATACAGTTTTTAAACAACATGAGGGTATTTTTTGGGGTGAACTATCCTTTAAACAGCTCTTTTTGATTTTGTATATTGTTTGAAAACGCTTTCATTTTTATGCATGTTAAAATATTAAAATACTGTGTTGTCAAAGTTTACAGGCACTTTTTAATACTTTTTATTGGTTAGATATTTGCAAAACATATAGTGATAAACATAAATGGTGAATAATAATCATGCTTTTTGACAAAAAATAAAAATCACGAGTTACGAGGTTTTGGAAGGACAGTTATGATTTTTTTTCTCTTAATTTGAGTTTTTTTTTTTATTAGTTGTAATTCTATTCCTGGACATGCCTTTAAAATCCATCTTTTCCTAACATATGACTCATTTAAAACACTGTGTTCACATCTCTTGAAGTTCATTTGTATTGAGAAAGCAAAAGTTTTGAAACAAAGGAGGGCACTTATGCTTGTCATGATGTTGTGAACAACAACAGCAAACAGACTCCCATGATCCTGTTCAGTGATTTCAAATTCAATTATTTTCATACAGCAAAGTGGGCTGGCGCATTTGGTGGTGAGCGCACTGGTTTTCAGGGCATTGTAATGAAATATATAAACAAAACAGGAGTGACAGGAACAGGGCGTTCCAGGCAGAAATGTGTACTGTATGAATTTAGTAGCACCGTGAAGTATTATTAGGTTAAGAATTAGAGGTCATGTATTTTCACATATATGGCTTCTACAGTAATAGTAATAGTAGTTCAATTGTTAACCTTTATTAGGGATAATTTCAGTCATAATCACTGACCTCATTACTTTATTAGTAAGTTTATATAACCTATGGAAACACATCCAGATAAGCTGTATTGTGAAAACAGGAGAAGAGGGGCAGCAACTGTTATTTTCTCAAACTCTTGACCTGAAGCAGAGGAGGTATAGCAGGAAATGAGGGAGAGAAAAGGGAAGCTTAGTTGATCCAAGCTTCATTTAATTTCTTTCACAGACTCTCTCCACAAGAGCAGAAAAAGAGTGGTGTATAAAGAGAGGTTTATGTTTGTTAAAATATAATTTGTCTGATCTTTATACAAATACATATGTATTGCTGTATTTTATGAGCACTGCAATCAAATGGCTTTCGATGACTTTTTCTCATTACACCAGCAGAGGGCAGCAAACTGCACCACTACAGTAACTAGTTTGTTTATTTGGTGATGTCAGGGTACTCCATGTACCATAACAAAATCAACCTCAGCATGTCATTTTGTTACTTTTATTTTAGGAGTATAAAAATAAGAAAATAAAAAATTCTGACACAATGGAGGTCTGCACAAGCTGGCAATGTTGAAGTGTCACTCACTGTGTCACACACACACATATATTTTGTACTATAGTTCAAACTCTACGTGTAAGTACACACATACAGTTCTGTTTGGTCATTATAATGATGTAAAATTAGCATAATTATAGCACCATGTCATAATTATGTTCAAAGTTAAATGCACACTGAATTGGAACTCGGGCTTTTTTGGCCATTTCAGCCTTTCTAATGAGTAACATGATATGTGTTTGCGCATGTATGTATGTATGTATGTATGTATGGTTACATGTGCTCTGGTCTGCGGGAGCACGGCCCCCGAGCTCTAACTTTAGTCACAGAAGCAGCTCTAAAGACAGCCTTGCCGAGTTATTCTTAGACTCTTGGCAGTGTTTCCACAGCCTATCTTAACACTGTTTGGCTCCAACTCAGAGGGGTTCGGGCTGATTGCATTCCGCTCTCCTCTGTCCCGCTCCTTTCACACTCCGTCCACGAACATACACCATCACAGAAGAATTTGTCTGGGGAAAATTCGATCCGAATTTGTGTGCGGTTGCAGCGGAGAGAGACCAGACTAACATTTGTAATTCTATAAACATGTGTCGTGATTCCGGGCCAGGTGAAGAGGGAATGAGCAGTAGACTTAGGAATGTGTATGTCTATTCAGCTTAGAAAAGTTGTGGGCCACCCACGTATGTGTATCATGACACGGTCACCCGTTTATTCTGGAAAGTATAAAGGCTAAAATAAAAATGGATCTTGCACTGTGAAAATGTTTTTGATGGTTACCTTATAACAACACTTCAATTTAAATGATCATAACTCATAAAAGATAATGTATTTTTAAACATTTGTTTGCTTTCATTGCTTCATATATGGCAGTTCAAGCAGCTGCACACACAATCCGACAAAGATCCAGTGTAATTAAATTCATATGTAGAGATTTCTTGAAGTCTCAGCTTCTCTCCGCTCCTTGTTGTGTTTAAGAAGCGGGCAGCCATTATGAATTATCTCTGACAGCTTCTGTGTTGGTACCCTGAGTCTAGCACAGCTGCCTTATTTGGCTTTTCAAACTCACACCATGTCACAAGCCATGTCATGTAGTTCGAGTGGATGGGCAACAAAAAGGCTACATCAAGCAAATGATGATGGAAGTACAATGATGGGTGATGAAGTAAGAGTAGGAGGTAGAGTTATTAGAATCTGAGTTGTTGTGCAAGGGAGGCACAATAGGAGATGAAACTGATGTGGAGGGTGGAGAGGAGTTGGCTGGAGGGGTGGTAAATGCACGCAGCCAATGACGAGTCAGACTGGAGATAAATGTTCAGTTCACTTTGCTAAAAAGTCCAGAAAGTAGAGTAGAGTATCAACTGTACAAAAAGAGAGACCGACAACGCCTACGATTTGTTGCAAGTTATCTTTTTTGTTTACTGTGGAAAACCCTTTTGAAGGAACTCCGTGGCTGTTTTAGAGGGAGGGGGAGAGAGGCCTGGCTGACCCACGGTAAGACTCCACCTGTGTTCAGTACAGAAGCAAGAGAAGACACTTTGGACGACAGCACTTCTTTCTCTCCTACAATCCACTTTTAAACCAGACGATCCTGCTCAAATTAATGATTTATATGCAAGAGTTTTCGAATCGGAACTAAACGGCATTTCTTGCACAACAAACAGTAAGAGCGATTTTGAAAGAGGGAGGCGATAAAGCCAAAGAGATTCCCATTGACAGAGACTGCAGGAATATGAAGGCACTTCCAAAGAACCAGGGACGGACCGATCAGATTTTGGGTGCTATGGCAGATATGCTGACCTCTCTGGCAATACCAAATCAACAGTGGGTGAGTGACTAAACAGATTTCCTCCGTGACTTTGGCCTTTCACCTCTGTACTCTGTTGTTTAGTACTTAACTCAACACACACATACTGCATGCAACTATTGTGAAATTGCATCTGTCATAGTTTGTTTGTTTGTTATTCACAGCCTTTACTGTCTGTAGGTTTAACGGTAAGCCGCCTTTCCTCTGAGATATTTCAAAACAGATTGACATTACCTCCAAATGATGAAATCCAGCTGGTTTTGCTTGTTTGTGAACACTTTTGTTGGCTCAAAATTATGTTACGTTTTAAACTCGTAACCATGGTCATAATTATAGTAATGGAGCATATGTTGCTGATGTACATGTAAAAATAAACCGTAACAAGGGTAAGCTTACAAACATTCATCCGATCAGACTGGGATGAGGTCAGAAAAATAATGTATCCCAGAAATCAGTATGATTCATATCTTACATAAAAGACACATTACTGCTGGAATTGTTTGTCAACATGTTCCTGAGACTGTGGGTGAGGGTGGGGGTTATGCATGCAATGAGAGATGACAGATCCTCAGTTAAACACAAAAGTGTAACTTCAGTCCACATGTCTGTGTGTTAGCCAATGAAAAAACATCCCTCTAGGTAAACACCCATGTTCAGATCGTGTCATAACAATGACATCGAAATCGAATCGAAAGACAAAGTGGTCCCTGGAAAATAAAAAGACAAACAATGATGTCAACTTTTCAGAGGAAAAGTACATAAGAATTCAGTGATGGAAGAAGAATGGCACTCATGGGTGTTTTGGAGGAATTTGCATACACTGAAAAGCTGTAGCACTGATTAAAACATCTACCCGTAAACAAACACATGCGTGCCGTCTTTTCAAAACAGCTGTCCAGGGAGAACTTCCTGTCTGACATGCAGACAGATTGTATTATCATGATCGGAAATTTTTGACACTTTGTCCTCAATCGCAACAAATCGTCTGTAAGATTGTTTGTAATTCACAATGTTGGAAATGAGCATAGAAAAGAACAACTGGAGTAACTAAAGTGTAAATGGTTTGGCCCATTTTCTATTGCTTTCTGTGATGTATATATGACAGTTCAAGAAGTGCAACAATGCAGTGGATTTAAAATACCATTCGTTTTCATTTCCATTGCCTTTGCCATAATTAAGTCAGCGTAGGAAAACATTTGTGTGAGGAATGTTAAGATTGGTTGGTAGCGAAGCATCTGCTAAGAACATAAATGTAAACGTGATGTAAATATAGATGCAGCATTTCAGTTTCAGCATATTGGTTTATCGACCAAAACATTGGTTTCATTGATATTTAGCAGATGCCATAGTCATATTTATTTTAGTAGTATTTTGTTTTTGTTATGGTTGAACTGTCTAGATAGGGCAAAGACAACAAATTGCCCAATTCTCCTTTGCAAAATATTTTCCTTAATACATACTTTGGATAAGAATGTGCAGAGACTTTGTAATGATGATTAATAAAAATGTTTATTGTGAAGTAACGGTGGTGGTGATAGTTAAGGGGGCGGAGCTTCTAACCACTGTGACATGTCATGTTTTTACGGTAATGTAAATACTGATGGCATGCCAAATTTATGATAAATAAACAGTTACAACTGAATACACACTGTATGGTTCTAGAACTTCTGTGACATTTACAGGAATGTTTTATTTCCTTTAAAAAAAGTTTAGATCAACTTTCTAGCTGCATTTATTGTATAAACTCCCTTAAAATCGATTATAATTTGTGACTATCATTATTTGGTTTTAGAACACAGAGGGTATTGAGCACCTGAATGTCAAACAAGGACAGAAGATTTCAAAACCACCCTCATGGGACACAGAGGATCTTAATTGGGAAGATCCATCGAGTAAAAGAGGACTCCGAAACCGAGCAAGTAAGATCCAACAACCATATTTGGTCAAATGTTGCTTGACTTGAACTGTAGCAAGTTATACATGCACAACAAATATTGCTAGAGATCTACTATGAGAAATAGGAAAAAAAATAAACTTGGCACTGTCTTGTGCATCAGTATCAAGGTAGTATATGCCAATGTTGATGCTAGACCTTGTTCCTGTTTAAACCAGCAATCATTTCTGTTTTAACTACGCCTTTCCTCTGCTATATGTGAGATCAGCAGTTGTGATTTGTGTAATATTCTTACTGACTGACTGATATCCTTATGATCGTCTAATTCTTATGAAAGCGGCGTCTTCGAGCTGTGCTACAAACAAACACACTGGGCCACAGTGTTTAGGGTTTGGCAAATATTTACAAGTCCTGTTAACACTATCAGCATGTTTTGGGTTCTTAAATGAAATTATAATGGTTTCAACATCAGCAAGGATGTAAACCCAGTCATGTTTGAGATATTAACCCTTTCAAATTTTTATTTATACAACGCTTTAACCTGGTAAATATTTTTAATAGTTTGTATATTTCTTGGATTTATATGCAAAGTACAACATTGCTTGGGAGCCATGGATAATATTTTGGATGTTTGATAGCTAAACAAGTACCAGTATAACCCCTTATGTTTAAGAAAGTTTTACACTCTGAATTAGAAATTTGTGAAAGGAAATTTGTGTGGAAGCTCATTCTCTTTGACACTTTGTACTAAAGATTTGAAGTATTATGAACTCGAAATTAAACAGATTTAAATAAATGGTTAACCTCAAAATGAAAATTTGGTTATGATAATTGACTTTCTTTTTATGCAGAACACAAAAGAAGATATTTTGAAGAACGCTGGTATCCAAACATCATTGGTCCCCATTGACTTGCATTGGTTATGTGTCCACAATAGAAGTTAATGGGGACCAATGGTTTTGCTTACCAACATTCTTCAAATGATCTTCTTTTGTGTTCTGAAGAAGAAAGAAAGTCAAGAGGGGTGCATAAATAATGACAGAATTTAGTTTTTTGTTTAGTAAACTACTTTATTTTTGCTCTAAAAGTAATAATGACTTAATTGTGTAAGTAAAGACTAATTTAGGGCTTACAGTGTGTCATATTATAGCCATTGTTTCTAATGTTTGTACATTTTTAGACCTTTGGGTGTATTCTCAGTGCATTCCATATAAAATGTTCATGCAGGTATATGTTTTGATTTTCCAAAAATTTTTCCAATATCAAATCAGTAATTCAGGTCTAATGCCAATGATGTGTTTTAATGTTGAGTTAGTTTCTGGTCAGTGAAGATAAGTGCAGGTAACACAACACTAATCTGACCGGCTTTGTGACAGCAGGTAATGAACCACACCCTTTAATAGTCCTGCATGACCTGATAATCAAACATGCTTGATCAGACTGTATAGAGGAAGTGAGCTCTGCTAATGTTCCATGGAGAGAACTAGATGGAAAAGCGTCTCTGAACTGTTTCCAGATGGTAGATCTACTCGCCTGCCTTTCCCCAATGTCAGGAAAAAATGGTATTTGTTGCAGCTATGATTATTTTATCTAGAGAGGTTTGTCTGCATTTACATTTTACAATGGTTTGAACAAAAACAGCTTTGTGGTGGCATGGGGTTCTGAATGAGGTTTTGTGACCAGATCATTAACTATTCAGAACTTGATAAAAATGCAAAGGATGTTTTTGCAAATAAGGCTTTGTAGATGAATTGCACTGGTAAAACTGTAACCTCTAAATGTACAGAGAGTAAATGCACTCGTGTTTATTTTTTTGCACTAAAATGAATTTTTTTCAGATAAGTTCTCAGAAGCTCCTTAGCTATTTTGCAACATGCCTGTTTTTTCAAGTTAATGCAGTTTTAGTTCCCCGTCAGTGTGATTTAGAAAAGGTCAAAGTTGTCTGTCTGTAAAGAGGCCCTTTCTAGCATAACTGCTGAGGATCTAGAGGCACCCATCTGTTAAAGATTAGAAACAAGATGCCTTCTAGTGGCTTCAGTGGGATCACGGGACAGTGCCAGCATTCACTTAATCACATGCACGTGGTTCAGATCGCAGAGAGATACGCACACATTCTTCGCTCTCTCTTTTTTTTTGTTTTATTCGTTTTCACTTCTCTGCCTTCTACAGGGCCCGTGTCCATCTGTCGAGTCGAGACCTTTTCCTCCGTCAGAGGCTCCCATGACTTCCTCAAATCCTTTCTCCATTGCTCACACTAGGAACATTTTTTCAGACGGCCAACCTGCATCATTTAGTTGTTTTGTAAGAAGGTTGGCTGAGGATGACTGTGCGTACGCTCAAGTCTACACGTATGCCCTTCGTTTGCAGACTTGTCTGGTTAAATGCTTAGAAACACAAAACTTGAATGCTTTAGCAGCTTCCTGTTGCTAAGCACAGGTTAGTATGTGCCGTACATAACGTGCCCCAAGATGCATTTACTGCGACAGTAAAATATAGTGCTATGAGTCAGAAATGATTAAATCGAAAAGGAAATTGTTTATGGGTAGTTGACAAATAAACCGCACATATTTCCTATAGTGTGACAATGTATATTTGGTGGTACCTATGTGTGCAAAGTCTGACTCATCTCAAAACACTGTAAAATTCAGTGTTTTATGTTCATAATTATTTTTTTCACAATGCTAATTCATTTAGACAAAGCAAAGCTTTTATGCTCTGTCATGCGTTGCTCTGTGATGTGTCATTCTCAAGCAGTTAAGAATAATTATGCATTCATCAAAACAGTAGAAGATGCCTGCTGTGCAAACAAAGACTTTTTGGCATGAAACATTGTGTTTTACACTGGCCAGAATCCTCTATATATGGCATGTTTTGCAAGGAATGCTCATCCATTCATAAGTTGGCCCATTCTGAAGGCCTTCTTTGCACATTTTCTTCGGACAAAAAAATAACAGCACTGGGGTAATGTGGAGTCGGGCGTCCCGGGGGACCCGTAGGCTAAGCAAGTCCCGACCTTAAAAGGGTCTTTGTTACCACAGATTTCTTGCTGCGGTGCCACACTGGGGGAAAATTGGTGCCGGACGCCTCAGGCTTTCTTAGCGTGTGTATACGTGTGCTTTTTCACATCTGTATATTTTATTGCGGAATATTTATAGTTCAATGCACATCAGGCCTCGAAAAGTACATAAACCTTGACAATTCTTGCTACAATGGAATCCGTTATCCACCAGAGTCCGAAATGGAACTCCAGGGGTCAAACTTTGCATGTCAATTTGAAGAAAAAGAGAAAAAACAGATGTCAATAGAGGGAATACATGTAATGTGAATAACTGTGAATAAGCTCAGAACATAAACGAATGAGGAATCTAAAAAAAACCTTTATTAATGTTTTTTTCTTGTGAAATACTGTTTCATTCATTCTAGTTCTCTTACACAATCATATTGCTTCAAAAACCTGAAGTTGCATACATTTCATGTATCCCTTTTGATACTTTTATGATGCTATTTTGGTCTGCTTTATTCACTTTCATTGTATTTATAAGAGCAGCGTCATCATCCTACTACACTTCATGTTCATGTTCACCTTACACAGAAACAAGAAAATCATACATGTTTGAAACCACTACGACAAGATGACAGAAAAATTATGACAGAATTGATATTTTAGTGTGCACTGTTCCTTTAAGGCTCAAAAATAAACTAGTGCTGTTATGGAGAGCAGACAGATACTTAATTCTCCAGACTGGCTGACATGTTGATAAACTGCTAGTCTCTTGTGCTGGAGCTTTAGGCCGGGAGCCAAACGTTGACACCCTGCAACCATCAGCCATCATGTTCTCCATAAGCTTCTAGAACAGTATGAACCGGTGTCAAACACACCATAAAGTTGTAGTGCTGTTTGTGTATTCCACTGTGTGTGTTTATCACTGTTGGGTGAGATGCAGCATTTGTTGACAGATCTGCGGTTAGGTTGGAGTTTGGAAAGTGGAGGGGTCATGTTTTGTGTGTGGTGGATATAGGTCTGTTTTGTTTTGGCACTTTGCTGCTAACTGTTGCCTGTTGGTCGTTTATCAGAGTTCTCTACACATTCTTCCAAATGCCATAGCCAAGTCTTCATGATGAACAGCGCTCCGGGGAGGGCAGCCTTTGATCCGGGCTGGTGAGAGACGGGGAGTTTTTGAGGAGTCATTCTTTTTGGCTGTGGGGTTGGAAATAACATTGTTGCACATATGAATGTTAGGGTCTGAGTCTGCTGATATGAAGATGTTCTTATCACATAAGCTGATGTTATGAACTTCTTTATGTATTTCCATTAGGAGTTGAAATTAGCAGTTCTGGCGGTATACAGAATATCAGCACTCAATCTTCTCTTTTATCTACATTGGACTCTTGTGCTTTGCACAATCATATTTCAGCTTGTTTGGATTTCATATAAATAAAAATAATGAAGTGTAATATAATGTTGTCTCAGCAGACAGCCGGGAAGGGAAAAAGAATTGAGAGGAAATGTGTGATGCTTCAGACGTCAGAATAAGATGCAAGGAGATGCTTTTTAAGGAAATGTAACTTTGAAGTGTGTGTATATATTATAATTGAAAGCAGCATTATTTGTGGTTGTTTGGTTGCGTTGTGTGTCAAGAAGTTGCAAAGAATTATTGTGTTTATGTTAGATAAAGCTATATTTTTAAATATCTCAACAGTAATCCTTAAAAATCCTCTTCAGGATGTTTTTGTGACTAGATTTATAGGATCAGGGGAGTATTCAGTTGAGTCATTTGCGCTTAAGTGAAGTATCCAGAAAATAGGAGGTCTGGTGAAAGGGATTGTGGGAGGCATTGTTTGGTACATTTCCCATAATCCTTTTCATGCAGGTGTGTTTTGTGGTAAGAAAGAATATGAAAAAAAAGAAGAAATCTGAAGCCTTTACAGTTTAAGAATAGGATTGTATTGGCATTTCCTATAGACAGTTTCATCAAATGCACAAGCCTGACCCAGAGTTAACTTACGGCCTATGTTTGTTGATTGGTCTGGCTAGTGGCTAATAATATAAGTATTTTTTAATCTATATTAATATTTTATTGTATAATAGTTATTATTAAATTAACAATTTGGTGAATTTTAGTGTGTATTAATTGTATTTTCATAACACTCACTTGTGATGGGGCTGAATGTTAGTTTACTCAAATCTATGTAACAAACCAGGAAACATCGTCGGGAATGGTGGCAGAGGTGTGTCGGAAAAATGTGGAGGACAGAACCATTTTCATCTGTCCGCTGCATATTTTACGAACATGTAGCTCAGATGCCTGACTTATGTTTTAAAAACAAGTGCTTAAATTTATGAAATTGTAATTTTGTATTGCTAGTTAAGTTGGTGCCCCTAATGTCTTGGCGCCCCTGGGCATTTGCCCAATTGCCCATATGGTTAATCCGCCTATATGTGTGCAGTAACGTTTTTTTATGTTGTTGCTTTGAAACCTATAAGTTATTCGGTCATCTGGCCCCATTTTCAAAATTGGTAGAAATCAAAAACAAAATGTTAAAATATTAACGTAAACGACTATTAAAAGCAAGGTAGGTGAAATGTGTTGTGGTCATGCAAATGTGTGTGTGTGTGTGTGTGTGTGTGTGTGTGTGTTCATATGTATACCTGTGTGGAGGTCCTGGCTAATCTCTAATTTTAGAGACAGACCAGCAAACAAAGTGCAGAGCACACAACACCATCACTGCAGTCCGCCGGCCTGCTGCCAGCTCTTTCTCTGTCTGTCCTCCCACTGCTGTGTACTCATGCAGCCTTAATTGGAGCTCCTGCTTTTAGTAAAAGGAAGAGAAAGATGAAAGTATGAGAAATTGAGAGGACTAAACATCCTAATATAATCAGAGCATGGCGTTGATTCAGCGGGTGGAAGCAATTGCATATTATTATTTAGATGTATTGTAGAGGGAAAGGAAGGCATTGGAAACATATTTACAGAGAACACATTAGCTTTATTTTGACTGTGCCCTTTTCTCACCTACATGTAAAATACCTTAAATTTACTTTGATCTCTTGCACATATGTATGGACAGTTCAGTTGTTATTAGCAGCATGATGAGATATTTTAACCTTCAGTTTTTGGTGGTCAAAGCAGTAGCTTGCAGACCTTAAACCTGCTACTGAGTATTGTTCAATTGATGTGTATTTAGCATGCCACAACCAATGTTACAATAAACCAACCACTCATTTTGACAGCTGTGAAGGTCTAAAAGAAACACAGGAACATATAAACAATGACTATAGACTCCAATGTTGTATGTACAGTCAGCTGATATGTGCTTTTGTGTTAACTAGGATATGGGAAAAACAGGATGCAGTGAAGTTTGGACCAGATCATATTTGTTCAGTCATAGACAATAAGTTATGCTGAGGTCACCTCTGGTTCGGTCATGTTAGGCCACGACAACAAACAAGTAAAGCACATTGTGACCATAATACCAAATAAATATCAGTGATTCTGAACAAAGAAATGTAGGTGTGTCTTTTACTTTCTTGGTGTAGATGTGTAGATAAAGTATGATTGTGGGTATGTGTACATGTGTTTATAGATGTATGTCATAATTGAAGGCAATGAAGTAAGAAGAAAATAAGTAAACAAACAAACAAACAAAGATGGGAAAGGGTGAGAGGAAAAGCAAGATGAAGAATGAGAGCGAGAGAGAGAGAGAGACAGAATGTGCACATGACATTTTTAATGCAACTAATATAAACAGATTACAAAAGAAACATATTTACCAACACAAGTTGTTTTTGTCTTCGTATTTGTTTAGCACAGAATCAGTTTGTTTGTATAATAGTAATAATATACTCAAAATTATCCATGCCGCCAAGTACCAGTATAAGTTCAGGTCTAGTGTAACATAATGCAATATGAAGAAAAACTACTACATGCACCTCTACAGTACAATACTAGTTTTTCTTATTTTAAAGTATTTTAAAAGTTTGGACATTAATATTATTAATATAGCATGCTTTAAATATCATATATATCAGACTTTTCTTTTAAAGTTCACGTTTTTGCAAAATAACAAATAGCTTAGTTTTTTGTATGTAATTCAACTGTTATGGCTGTATTCATAGAAAAATAAGAATGCTATTGGTCCATTAGACCTGCAACATTGGCCGAATAACAAAAACATGAAAACCAGACAGCTGTAAAAGTGTCATTTTATAAAATGCAAAGTATATCTACAACATTCATTTAACTGTAAAGTTACATTGTTTCACAGAAAATCACATAAAAAAGATTCTTGATGGCCAATATCGTTGTCCAGATGTACAGTATAGACTCCCCCTACTGACAGAAAATGTTAATGCACCCTGTACATGCATCTTTGATGACGGAGTGTTATTTCACAATAGAGAACTTGTTCAAAAGTACATACACTGCAAAACATGTGTTTGTGCCAAATTCATTCTTCCTCTCCGACTCTGTTCTCAGGATGTTAGTTTTGAGGGAGGTATTTGCCACCGAAATTATTTGCTTGCTTGTACCTCAACTAGAAAAGCAAACACAACATGAGTTCAGTACAACTTAACCAAATTTGCCCTCCTGTCATGGATAATTTCCTCTAGTGTTGCACCGGGCCAAGAGCACTGGAGGGGCATAGTGAGGCAAAGAGAAGCAGGAACACAAGTAGTGTGAAACTGATCAAATTAGATTGTGATCGCATATATAAATGACTGAGAGCTACATTGTGTTGTTCTCTCTCACAGTAGTAAACATTATTAAGGTCATTAACGGATGAGAAATACAAACAGCACAGCAAGTTTTATGTGACAATTGCTGTTCCGAGAATGTGCTTTATAATGCCATTTGTTTGATTTCATTTGTTTTCCTTATTACCAAATTAAAATACTGTTTGTTCTGTGTGTGGGGGATTATACAAATTATAAGAGAGGAACATGCAGCTCCCTTTTGTTCTTGCAAGTAAAAAAGCCATTTTTGTCAAGGCAGATAGCAGGCTGGCTGAGGTAGCGTTTACACTAAGATATGCAGAGGAACACAAGCGGATGTCATGCGGTTTCAGTGAGATCTGGCCATTTTGGGAGGACATGAGTGACACAGAGCACTGCCGAAGTGACAAAGTTGAGAAGAGTTTAGCTAGTTTATGCAGCTACCAGAGTTCAGACAGTGAATGTCATAGTCAAAAATAAACATTTTATTACATTTTATATTTTTTAACAGATATTATTTTAAATTTGTCTTTCTAACCATAAAAAATATGATGCGTGTCATCTTACTATAAAAAACACATACAAATTTTGGCCATCACATTTAAATATTTTATCCTTGCTTATAACTTTTGTGTCATCTTTGCTTCAAGTCTCCTTTAATGATGTTTGATCAAGTATACTAAATAATGTACAACTGATTATTACTATGGCAAACACTAGCATAGCTGATGACTAGCATGTGTTGTTCATAAACCAGTCTGGATAAGCATGGATAATGAGGTTGGCATCAGGTTGGCACCCAATGATATAGTAATGTAATAACATTCATTAATGTCATTGCTGTCTGTGTGGGCACTCCTTTAGACAGTTGTCTGCCCTGCCTCCTATTCTTTAATGCCACACCGTTTAGATTCATACATCACACAGATATCCAAAGAATTTCAGACAGTTACAGGTGTGTGAAATAACTTACAATTCAGCAGACATAATCTAATATACTCTTTAAAAAAGTGCTCCAACAAAAGCGATGCCACAGAAAAACAATTTTTGGTTTCCCTGCCATTCACTCAAAGGCTCTTATAAAAATAATTTCTTTCTTTTTTATAATCTAAAGAACCTTCTGTGGTTCTGTGGATGTAAAGGTATTTTATAAAACCATTCAGCCAGAAATGAAAGGCATTGTGAGGCACTTTAACTTTTTTGTGTCCAGCTCGGTTCTGCTGTTTTGTCTTTTTCAGTAGGAAAATGTTGCTTAGTCCTTTGAGTCAGTCTGTTACTCTTATATCGCTGTATTCCTTACATGGAACATCTCTGCTTTTCTGCAAGCGACACTGGGTAATTGGGCTCTAGAGATAGAGATATCCCACCAACACAAGCTCAACACAATCTCCAGCTGCTTGAGGAGAAACTGCACTTTTTTCCCTGCTCATCTTCACACGCATCCCACATTACAACATACGTGCACACACACTGTATTTTGCAAAGTATGTTTGTAAACATGTCCCTATATTTATAAACAAATACATTTACAAATTTGTCCCCAGAGTATACTTAAAATACGGTTAACATTCTTTGCTTACACGTACATATCTTTACATCTGCTTTATATCTTTCACATTGCTTGCCATGCCATTGTAAATCACCAGCACTGCACCAGGATGTCCAACATGCATTAAATACATGCTCACACCATTCGGCCTCCAGCGTTGGGCGTACAGTACGAACACACCATCAGACATGTGTGATCAAAACGTGTAAACATTGACACGTGATATCTGTATTCACCACACCTACTCGTGTCTGTGTATCTTCCAAGATCAGCAACTTTACGAAGTCATCAGAGGGCAGCTGCGGGTATCTTTTTGCCCTCGTGCCCTGTACACTCTGTGTACGGTAAACACAACACTCCAATACTTTCTGTTACTGCCCCTCGGCTTGAAATTGGCTGATGAGAGGCTGTTTTAGCCCGGCACTCCTGATATAATTACCAAATGCAATTACGTGTCATTAGACCCATGGAAAGGTTTTCTTCCACCTTGTTTATCTTAAATTTGGACCAGCCTGAGCCACAAGGTATTGAACGATTGTTCGGTAGATTATGAAGATATTGTGATATTGTTGTTTGGGGAAAGGGTAAAACGAAGCAAGACAACTTGGGGAGAGGGAGAGAGAGAATAATGAAAAGATTGGAGCTAGGGGAGCATAAGATGAAGAGAGAAAAGGGGGAGTGGGAACTGTATCCTAGAATAGCCAGCAAGTCGAGCCGATAACTCCACCCCCCACACCCCCTCCTCTCTCTCTCTCTCTCTCTCTCTCTCTCTCTCTCTCTCTCTCTCTGGCAGTCTTACAGTCTGTCATTTGAGCAGAGCAGGAGAGAGGAAAAACAGGGAGACTGAGCTGCGCTATTGACTGCTGCTATTCTCTCCTGTGGAGTGACAAACAGAGGCTGGATATCTGGACAGTATATGATTCCCTTTAGGAGTGGAGAACTTTCGCTTTCTTTCTGGGATTTGTTTGAGGTTCTCCTCGCATCTCTTTGGAATTACAGCAACAGGGATATCCCCGGCGCAAGTGTGTGTGTGAGTGAAAGATGTGCCATGCCCACGCCTGCTAATCTTGTGGTCAGCGACTGGGGTTCACCATGAAGGGGAGCCATCATCATCGGGGCTGCGCCTGTCACCACTTGTTCCGGAAAGTCCTGGCAAAGTGCGGCTGCTGTTATGCCCGGGTCAGAGGTCAGTGTTGTGTCTGTAGAAATGGCTATTTTATCGAGTCTAAAAAGGCGTGAGAAAACAACTTTATATGTTAAAGCAAAATTGCTCTTGGCTCGGGAGTGCTGAACATGTGAGCTATGTTGATTTCTCTCCAGTGTTATTTAGTTTTTTTCTGTCTTTTCCTCCCCCACCAGTGTTCTGTTTTTGTTTCTCCGTTCCCCTCCAAATCTCTCCTGTTCCAAATCTACTGACAGATGCTCACCCACCTTCTTCCTTATCGCTCCTTTAAAAAGCGCATGCTTGCGTGCATTGCATTGCATTACATGCTTGTATGTTTGTGTATGAGTGTGGGGGGTGTTAGGGGGGTGCCTCTTTCGTCTCGCGCTCAGCTGGAGCAACAGATGTCTGCCACCTCTCCTGGTTACGGCTTCCCTTGCAAACACTTTTTTCACTCTCTCTCTCTTGCTTAAACGCACATGCGTTTATCAAGCGGCCGAACAACAGCATATGTGTACTAGTGGGAGTGTGTGTTTTTATGTATGTTTGTGTGTGCCATGTGTTCATTGCGTGTCTGGGTGGTCTAGATATGTGCAGCACGTGGGTGAACAAACTTGCTTTATTTTATTCGTTTAGTTTTTTGAAAAACTATTCAGCTTTTTAAATGCTTATTTAAAACTAAAATATGTAGTTTCTATGCCACTAGTGTGACCGAATCGAATTGCATAAACTTGGAAAAAACAAAGCTTTCAGGCATTCTTTGTGTGCTTTTTTATCATTGTTTATGCTATATAGCCACCTCTGCGGGGCTCTGGCATAGTTAAGATGCCTCCAGTTTAATCTCCAGTGCTTATGTAATGGATATTCTTCCTCTGAGCCAGAGTATGCGCTTCCTACCTTCACTTGGGATCATCTAAGTTAGCCGCAGACATCATTCTAAAGTCTCCAAATACCACATGAGCCAAGTAAGGGCTGCAAACTCTCCAAACTGTAACCGTTTTTTTGTAACTAAAATTACAAATTGATGCATTGCGGTTACATAATGGCCATCTAAAAGCTTATCTTCCCTGAGGAGGTTTGAAGGAGAAACACTGGAATGGCGCTTTGAACCGTGTTGTAAAAGCAGCACACATTAGGTGTCAAGGCAGATCTGTATATCCAGTGGACATGTGTGTGCTGATTCGCCCCTTTGAAAGAATATAAAACACCTTTTAAGTGGAAAATGGCTGTGCGGTTTCCTTCACCGGCAGATTTGCTTGTGATGCTATCTTGTGGTAACCGTCTCTCAAATGCTAATGCCTAAAGTCAGCGAATATAATATTAATGCTGGGCATTGGCATCAAGCTCTCCTGCTTAAATATAAATCGCATCATGAGAAGCTGTAGGCAGATGGAGCAGCTTAAATCCATATGCGACTTCCTCCTACCCTCTCTTTTTGCTTCCCAATCTTACTCTTTTGCCTTGGAGATTATACAGTATGTCGTAGTCTAACACATAAGCTGTATTCTGTAATAGAATTGGGTATAAATGGCCGGTTTATGTAAGCGCATTTAATCATGCTCGGATGAGTGCTAAATGTTTATTCAGCCCTGGGAATAAAGTACACAACCTGAATACATCCGAAGCGGGAGGGCGGCAGACGTGCTGTTTTCTGCACGGTTAGACAGGCAGACGTTCACACTGTGGGACGAGCTATCAGTTTAGTTCACTGTGTCATGCACACCCCTGCTGTGACCCTACAGACCGTCTCTCCCAAATGCACAAACACACTTTCTCATACCCATAGACAGAGTTATGCAAGCAGCCACATACTGTACACTTGCTTTGTTTTGATGTTTATAGGAGAAACAATCAGAGGTTGCAGCGATAATTAGCTTCACATATCAGTTGCTCTCCAAAGGTTTTTCCTGTCTGCATGGGTGTATGTGAAAGAACAGTTCCTGGAAACAACTCATCCAGGCTCCATTATTCCACAACCTAGATTTGATGGTATGGAAAAGTGGTTTTAGTTTATATAGAATGTGTTTGACACTTCTCAAGGTGTATGTTTCAATGTTTGAAATTACTTTTGTAGACAAAAACAAAACATTTTTTTGTGCCAACATATTAATTGTTTTCATTAGAAAACTACATTTTTATAAAAAAAAAGTGGACCATATAATAAATAAAAAGCAGCCAATAAGAGTCTAGCATAGATGGAAATTCCTCCAATACTATTTAAAAAGCTTCCCAAAAAGATCTCAAGAAACTGGATGATAAAATTGTCTTGTGTTTGATTTTGCAAAATCTAGGCAAAGGGTGACTTTGGAGATGCTATGACATAACATAGAGTTCATTTATTTTGAATGCTTTTAGTCACATCAGAATTCACAAAGTTACAATTGTGTCATTCCATGGTTTTGATGGTTTACTATTATAAAAAAAAATTATATATATATATATATATATATATATATATACACACACACACACACACACACATATGCGCGATATCTCTCAGCTAGTACGCTAGTGAGCCTGTATGCCTAGTATGCTCAGATTTGGCATCCAGTCAAACAACTGTAATATTCTGGCAACTGGGGTGCAAAAAAAGCCTAAAATGCCACTAAAATGACATCTAAAAAGTAGTTCTGAGATGAAGAGATTTTGCACTGTTTGTTTACAAATGTTAGATTTTTTGTAACTAATACAATTAGATTTATAGTTTAGAGTGTGGCTAAAATGTCTAGAATTGCTCAATTACCTTAGTGATTTTATATCACTTTATCTTGTAGCCTACTTTTATTATTGCTATGCAGTTTACCTTTCTCTGTTCTTTATTTTTTGTTTAAATATCATTTTATTTTGTATCTTTTAATATTGTTTGTATTTATAATTTTTTATTTCATATTATTACATTTTTTTCACAAATTGAATCATTTGCACACAGTGGGTTAGGCAATTGCATCATTTTTTCAGCCAAGCCATCATTCAAGTAATAACATAGCAGCGAGTGCCATTTCTTTTCCTCACTGCAGCTGTAGATGGCTATTATTTACAAGCTCAGCAGGATTCCACCAGATGACGTCTCGTCTCTTTTTATTAATGACACACTACAATCATACATTATTAAGACGATCATGACTATGTAGCTGATAGCACAAAACACTTTCTCACACGTGAGTGAAGACACTGGATTGCTAAATAAGATGTCCTCACGTGTATGAAATATGTATCATTCATAGTCCCACTTAGAGAATCAATAGACTTGGAACAGAAATCTTGGACGTAATGACACTACGCATTGACTTTATTTTATAAAGCATCAGCAGAGCTTGGTGCTGAGACAACACATTTTAAAGTATTTGCTTTTTTTATCACACTGAACTTGAGGCTACAATGCGATTTTGAACATAAAAATAGGAATTAAACATAAAGAGAGGGGAGGTAAACGGTAGATAAAAAAACATTCTGAGGAGTGTAGCTTAAGAATTGTGCTAAGAGTTTGTCATCTTTGAAACTTCCTTGGCCCTGCAACAGGAAGCCGAGTTTTTACCTCAGGAAAAAACATGTCTTTCCCTAAAATGAGCAGAACAAAGGCTTGTTGTGGATTTTTGCAGCTGTGTTTGAGGAGAAGAACACACCATAAGGACTAGGAACTATATCAGGTGTCCTGAGGAAAAGACTCTTTACATTAGGAAAGCATGCGCTCGTGAGATTTTGAGATGTTTCTGCGCTGCCTAATGTGCTGTTTCCGTTATTAATGGATAGATGATTATTTTCTCTCCCAGCAGTCCCTGTGAGCCTGTCACGGTACAGATATTTGTAGCTCCCTCACAGCGTGACCCTCCGACTTGTATCACGAAAACAAAATGGCTGCCTCAAAATCAGCCTTATGTTACAAAACTAGGCATTTATAGCCTAACCCATCTGCTTTAGACTGTCTGGTTATTAATGAAGGCCGGGAATGAGCAGCACATGCTCTCTTGTCATGGTTGTGATTATGAGGGAGACGGTACCACTCGGCAGTAAGTCTCAACATCTGCTGCTACATTGCATTTTTACCACTGTAAAGCCTTGTACACCTTTGATGGTATTTCAGAAACCAAAAGGTAATTGCTTAGATATACATTTTCAGAGTACATGCATCTGTTACAAAAACCTAGTATGCTATCTATTGTAGTATACTAGTACCTAGTTGTCTGAGATTTGGCATGCTCTATATTTTGTAGGCAGCAAATCTACACAGCAATTGCGCTCATTGATTACAATAGAGTTTAAAGTTAAGATAATTGATCAGTACTTTCATAAGCATAAAAATATGTAGCAAAAATTCAAATAAGGTCAAATAATCCACTTTTAATTACATTGAACTATTTTGCACTAATAGTTTAGAGTCGAATTAAATGTTTATTTACAAGCTAAAGTTCTCGTGTCTCATTGCAATGCATTCTGGGATTGCCTTATTTCTGTGAAATATGTGTAAATAAAAAACATGCAATGCTTCCTTTGGCTAAAACTAGATAGATATAAAAAAATTGCTATTTTGTCTGAAGTAAGTGCCTTAAAGAGACAGTTCACCCCAAAATAAATATTCTATCTTCATTTATTCACCTTCGAGTGTATAAATTTGTAAGTCCTGAGGAACACAGAGAAAGATATTTGGAAGAATGCTTATAACCAAACCGTTCTTGGCCACCATTGACTACCATAGTAGGAAAATGACAATGGTTGTCAAAAGTGCCACAGAACTGTTTGCTTTCCTACAAGACATTTATAAAGCAAATTTTCCTACTATGGTAGTCTTTTCATACAGAATTTTCATTTTTGGGTGAACTGTTCCTTTAATACACAATTTCTTCTTAGGCTACCTTTTAAGTTTTGTAATGCAACAGTAGTGTGTGTCAGTATTTCAGACAGGCTCCAGTGGCAGGAAATTAGGAAGTGAATCGAGTGAATCAGCACCCTTGCTCTGCCAAGAGAATTCTCTTCTTTCCAAGCCTATGCTTTCTTTGGCTGTGCTGTGTATTGAAACCCGTAGCTCCGCTCTCTCTGTCTCCCCATGCCTTCATTTTCACCTGCAGGTTACGTTCTCTGTTTCACCCCAAAGCAATATCAAAGCAAACCGAGGTGATGCCTGGGAGGCATGAGGCTATTATGATGGAGAAAGAGTCACAATAAGAATAGTTTCTTACTCGTATTTCCATACATTTGTCTTTTTAGGACAACAATTTTTCAGTTCTTGTGGTAAGACATTATTTTATCATGTTGTTGTCATATTAACTGAGATGCTTATATCCATTTCAGCTTCATCATTTGCCTTTTTTAGATTGTCAGAGAGTTCTGCTCAGAAGACACAGCCCTACTGATGATGACTACAGATGACTTTGCTTTGTCTTCGTCACAGTATCATCAGGATCTTGCTAGGCTTGTTGTGCATGCACATTCAGTCTGCGGCAAGCCCACCTGAGGCCAGTGTAGCCGTCTTGATTCAGCCTTGTCATGAGCTGACACTCACAGCTCATTGTACATGAGCATTGCTAAGTGGCTCTTTTGTGGGCTGTCTAATTGAACAGGTGTTGTTTAGCAGATTTTTTATGATAGACCACTTAAAGCACAATAACTGCGAGGACTGCATGCTTGGCACAACCTGGGTTAAGTGCTAAGCTCGAGAGTGCAATGGTAGTAAAGCTGAATGGCATAAACATCTTTGCAATATATGGTTTTAATCTGCAACTTTGATTGAACAAGACATTGAAACATGTTTTCTTAATGCACATTTTTGTTTTTTAGACTCAATTCATGATGCTGCTTTTTGAAATACTGACAGATTGATTATTTAAATGTACTTTTTAATCCATGAGTACAAATTTGTATGACAACAGTGATTATATTACATTATTGAGTGGTGCAAGAAACAGTCTGGTATGGAAAGGACCATTTTCATCCAATCAATTGTGACATTTTTTCCTATGAAATATCCTGTTTAAGTTTAAAATGTCAAATTACACAAGTACATATAAAATGAGTTGCAAACAGTGCTTTGTGTTCACTTTAAGCAGTAGGCCGACATTGCCAAATAGAGGTCTGTGTTTAATTTCCACGAGACCACTGAAGTTGAAAGGTTATGCTCTTTTTTGACTATGCAGACAAAACTGGCTGCTCTTTTTTTGTTATACACTTATAAGGTCTCGTTCCTCCATGCATTATGGAAAAAGCTGCAAAAATAGCAAAAACTGAAAGCATGCGGTACTTGAGGCTGCTCCGTTGCTTAGTAAGAGATATTTCTAACCCAGCACTCCATCCCCTTTCTTTCTCTCTCTCTTTGCTTCTTTTTTTCTTCCTCACTTTCTGTCTCTTCTTCCTCACTCTTTCTCTTTTCTTTCCTCCATCTTTCCATCTGACACAGTCTCCTGCATGCACACTCACAGCTTTTTAACAGAATGAAGAAATAGCGCCAGCTGAATATTGGGCTGAAAGTTGTATGATATGCCTGCGAGGAATGCGAACATCAAGTGGAGAGTTAAGATCATTCCAGGGGCAAATCTCACTTAGTAATTCTCTGTCTTCTGTTCTCCATTTCTCTATGAATCATGCTAAATTAAACTTCTGAGCACAGCTGGATGTAATAGCTTAGATATTTGACATCTGTTGAACTTATTTAAAACTTCGGTCATTTTGTCTGGTCAGGTAAGAGAGACAGTCCTCTTTAAAAGCCCTCCTTAAATTAGAAAATAGTCAATATTACACAAATGGGAAGAAGTGGGAAGTGGAAAGAACTTAAGTATTTTTAAGTACATTTTCAAATATCTGTATTTTATCAGTGGTTTTACTTCACTACATTATAAAGTGTATATCATACCTGCCCTACATTTGATAAAATAGATGTCAATTTTGGCATTTTTAATGGACTTAAGTTTTAAATGTAAACATAAAAAACAGAAAGTATTTATGAAAAGTAGTAGTGGAAAAAGTATAATATATGCTTTAGAATATAGTAAAGATCATAGAGATTTTAATATAGATATTTATGATGCATTAGTTTTTCTTAAAGCCATGTAAAATGTATAAACATGATTTTTAAAATATATATAAATATAAAAACACAACAATATCGCTTGCTGCTTGTTAGTGTGAGCGTGTCCAGTGATGCAAAAAAGCAAATGAGCGACTACTAATAGGTGTGAAAACAGTGGAGCTCATGTGATGGAGGCAAGATGTTAATATTGCTGTGAGAGATTCTGAGACAGCAATAATAAAACAAAAACACATAGAAGGCAGCTTCATAACTTGTCTGCTTGACTTTTTTTCATCATAATATGATGTATTATGTTTGCTCAGTTATGCAGCCCATTGATAGGATTAGCGCATCCAACAGTGCAGTGACCCGTGGACCTCCGGAGATAAAATCACTGTCAGATTGCATAAAAACTAAAGGCGGGAGGCTTTACCGCCTTATTTCTGTCTGTCTCTACTCTGAACTCCCCCGTAGACACGTCCCGTCTCCCGACATATTTTCTATGCTGGTGGTGTGTTCCCTTCATCACTTGAGCAGAAGTGTGCAGAAGAATGGAGAACAAGTTATTAGACGCAGAAATGCATTCCATGCCTTGTTTAGAAAAAGAAAGCGAGAGGACATGTTTCCATTGAACCTATTTCGTGTTTCTTCAACTTCTACTCTTGCCTAAATTGTGTGATTCACAACATCACGCATGCCAGAATGAGCCGCATGCCGCTGGTGTTTATCATGGTAAGGAAGGCATGTTTTCACTTACCCTCGATGTGTATTTTAGTGTGCCGTTATTGAATTGTGTTTTTCAACACTAAAGTCCCTCTGTGACTGCTGGCAGCATCTTGAAGATGTTTTCCCTGGAGGCTTCTCAACAGATTGCATTGGCAGATATATTTTCTCGTAGTGAACAAACAAATAATAGTGGAGCAGAAACAGTTCTTTAACCTCTTGGACCAGCTTAGCTTGGAAGACACAGAATGCGAAAAGGACAGATGCTTGTTGGTGAAATATAGTGTTTAATCCTGTTATGCAACAAGTCAGGGATAATACGGTTTCTCCTGACCTTGGCCGGAAATGAAGTGAGTTCAGGGGACGTGAGACGTTCGTCTGCTGTCTTATAACGAAAAGTATGCGACTTCATAGTGGAGCCATGCATTGTACAGTACTCGACAACATTATTACTCCATAGTTGCAGAAGTGCTCAGTGTGCTGATCCAAATTCTGTATGAGGCCCATAATAAATAAATCAAAGAAATCTAGTCAACCTTTTACACATCTGGTGCTCGCTTGACATTTTCTGAGTCAGTCTCTTCAAGTGTGACAATCATTGTTAACAACCTCACTGTAGTAAAGCGAACTTCCCGAAATGTGTTTTGCACTTTAGCGTTATCTGTGCATATGTCCATCGATGCCCATAACGTATCCCTTACTCTCCTGAGTTTCCTCCCTTAGGGTTTAGTTGCCATGGCAATGACGAAATCGTAAGACATGAGAAAGAATGAAAATGTGTGCTGGAGGCTTAACAACAGTTACCGGACTGTACATACTGTATACAGTGCGTTCGATTATGTTTAAAATGGAAAGCTCTGTTTTAGGTCTCAAGCTAACAAACTGTCAGTGGATTTTTTATTCTGACTAATCAATAACAGTGTGAAGAGTATCCGCAGGAAAGAAAACTGCACTTTGATCAGCTGAAAGCCTATGCATGGCCAACACCAGCTAATCTGGCTTTTGATCTATACTGTACATTGAGATGAAGGTGAAAACTTGTATGCTGTTATCAATGGATCAACTGTAGAAGACAAATTTGCCTGAAGCAAGCCTTGAATAATCAGACAGTTTCGGTTTACCATCTGCAAGCTTATAAAACAAAAAGGCATATCAAATCTAAGTTTGCTGTGCATTTAACTACTGTATTGTGTGGGTCGGTTTTAACAGAGACAATACTGAGGCTCTATCTGCAGGGAACTTGTGGGAGATGTTTTTATCATAAATTGTCAAAATTTAAGCACACACATAGAGCTCCACATGCACCCTCTTGCTATAGGGCCTGTCTTCTGGAGTGATCTCTGTGGGGCACCCAATCAGTGCCATCTGGGCTTAAACATCCTGCCACCAACCAAAGACAGCAGTAGGCAGATATAAGCTAGCGCACAGGGAGGTCCACCCACATCCACATTGTCACATGCCTGACTGCTGTGTGTTGTGGGAGAAGAATGAAGTACGTACATAAAGTACAGTAAATTTGAGGGTTTTTTTATGAACAGAACTAATATAAACTTGCTATTTATTGGGGTTGATGGTTGAATATGAGGGGAAGTGTGGCTGATAACTCAGAGGGCATCCCAGTTCATTGCTTCCTGTATAGTAGAAATGGGCATCTGTGATATAATGGAAAGTGTTCTTGTCTTAATGGGATGCCAGTTGTTCTGTTTGTAGTCTCTTTAATTATTTGGAAGAAGGAACAGGTGTTGCGCACTCTGCTGCCCACATGATGAGGACATTAGTGTTGCCCGGGGAGACACTAAGGAACAGGCAGGTGGCTTACCATCACCATATGCACATCTGTAACATGGCTTTAACACGATACGCAGACACACGTGGTGACACAAGGTATATTGATTGATTTGTTCGATTTTTTCCGAAAACATATCTGGCACAGAGAATAGTTTTTGAGATTTTTTTCTATTTTGTTCTGTATCTGTTGATGAGCTTTGACTTGCATTCACTATCTGGCAGTTTGTCTGTTTTTGGCATATGATGTCATTGTTTATGAGACTGTTCCCCCCGACATACTACTAAACTCTTGTGACCAGTGCAGCAAAGCAAGAATTGCAGCAACTATTCTAAGAGAAAAATACCGCTGTGCGCTGGGTACCGCTGTTGTTCGGTTACCAGCATTTTTCATACTTTTTTGTTTTGTAGATGAAAGTCATAGAGCTTTGAAATGACAAGAACGTGAGTAAATGATGACAGAATTTTTATTTTTGGGTGAACTGCCCCTTTAAGATTCTACACTTTCTACTAATCAAATAAGCAAATTTAACTGTTTATTCACATTGACTATGTTCGTGAATTGATCCACTGAAGCTTCTCTTTAGTAACATCCCTAGATCATTAAGTTTTGCACTTGTGGAGCCCATGTCGACATGCATGCAAAATATGACCAAATTATTTTATTTTATTTCATTTTGTTTGCATTAGTGGTCTCAGACATGTGGACTCCACTGTATAAACACACAAATACAAACACACCAATCATTCGCTCATTTACACATCTCTCTCTCATATTGACACACACATTCAGGATTCTGTGGTGCTCTTAAAAGCTGACAGCAAACAGATACATCTTAGTCATCAACTATTGAGCTAGTGACTCTTCTGGCTGTCTGGATGAGTGCATCAGCAGTCGGGAGTGAGCTTGTGCCCGGGGTTGGCTCAGGGCTGCAGTCTGTGGGAAGAGGGGTGTAATTCACATCTCCTTTATACTTCTTATGATGTGTCAGCACTGCGTCTGGCCCAAGCATGTGTTTAGCAGGAAGGCAGATAGCCATGCTTTTGGTCTGCAATGGTACGAGTGGAACATGGAAAGGGTAAAAGAGAAGGAGTGAGGTGAAACTGTGGTTAGCATGCGTCTACGAGCAGCTGGGCAGGAATGCTGTGGTTTTCTTCCACAGACCAGTAACTTACCACCGTCTGGCTTGTGCCATGCTTCTCAATTCCAACAACAGAGAACAGACAGCATTAATAGAGTGGTAAGCCTCTTATCCAGACGTTCTGAGTGTGCGGCTGGATATTCTGTATCCATTTTTTTATCCTTTTTTGGCGTCACGGACCTGAGGTGCCCTAAATACAGTCATTTCAGATTATAGCATGATGGTGTGCACAAGCATCATTTACTTGTTTTTGTTATAAGGGGGAACCTATGGTATGTCTGACATTGATAACTTGATAACTGTATATGCTCCAAACCTGTTTTTGTTCAGAATTTTAACTTTTGTGCTGGACTATCCCTTTAGTAGTTCCGTAATGTTTCATGCAATGGAGACCAAAAACTGTATTTTGATATTTTGTTTAAACAAAATTGCCACTGAACTTGACATCCAGTGATGCCTTATCATGCATTGTCATTCAACTCTTAATATTTTTCATAAGACCATTTGCATTTCACGCATATGGGAGGGAAGATAATGACTAATTCTAATAATGATCAAATATACAAATATTAAAACTAAAAAGTCGTTTTGGTTTCAAAAACCGAGGGGTCATGTGCGAGCAGGTCATGTGACCTATGCCTGCATACATGCCAGCCTTCCCATTAAGATCTTAAAATACAGTGACGGTTCACCTATTTTCACTTGAGCCGCCTCGTGAGCTAGTGTCTGATATGCCCGAGGGGAGAGCATCTCAAATGCTGTGGCGGGGAAAGAGGAAGTGTACTCTCATGACCCAGTGGAGAAGACTAAAGTGTCATGAGAGATCTCTTCTGTGGGTTTAGTATGTATATTGAGAAAGACACAGGTGATAATCTTATTGTCAACCTGACATGGTGTGTTTGTGCTCGAGTTTGTGCTTGTATAGACTTCTGCAAAGAATAGAGTCCCTACTGATTATTTTTGATAACAAGCAAAAGAAATAACAAGTAAATGACATTCGCTAGCAAGTTAAAAGTATGTCTAGTCAGTATTATTCTGGGTTACCAGTAGAAGAACCGTTACTTGGTTAAACTTAAATGCGACAAAGTTACACGACCCATTCAACAAATTGTTTATTTAATCAAATGAATATACAATAAAATATGAATATAAGTTCATATTAATAAAAATGAAATAAAATATTAATAGTTATATTAATAGCCACTAGCCAGACCCATCAACAAACACAGATGAAAGCATCTATAGAAGTGAATGCTGACTTTTTTAAAAAGCGATTGATATGCCTCTTTAATGTGGTTGCAAGTGTTTTTATGTATGTGCCCGTGACGGAACCTTTAAACATTTTCCATCTGTCAGTCTATCTTGTTTTAGTCTTCTTTCTCTGTCACTCTCTTTTGTAACCTGAAAACTTTCTTGCAACCTCTAATCACTGTCTATGTCTATCTCTCATGTCCATCTTCCTCTCTCTCTTTACTGTGGTCTCATCGAGGCTGTGATTAAACCTTGTATTTAATAAAATGTAAACACACATGACCTTATAACTAAAGGGGTTCATTTTGTTATGCCGCATTGGCTGTCGGTAACAACTACAGCCTTCCAGATGTCCTCTGAGGCGAGAGACTAAATACAGCTGTTTTTCACCCAAGCGGAGAACAAGATTTTAATGCTCGTCTTAGCATTTAGGGGCAGGGCTGGCCTGGGGGGGTAGTTAGAGGTCTCTGGGGTTGAGAGAGGGGTGGAAGAGAAAATGAAAATGAGAGCAATAGGGCACAGCTTCAGCTAAGGAGATACAGAGAGGGTGGAGGCCAAAGAGGAAACGAGTAAGTGCCGGTTCTTATTATCCAAATGAGCACAAATGGGAAAAACAGATATTATGAAAAGATAATACTGTGGTCGTAAACATCAGGTTATGTGCATTCTAAGAAAAAATTAATGTTTGCAATAGCACTCATGTGTGATTCATATCAGAAGGTGGTGGTTGTGCGAGTCGTGGGCTTGGAAAATCTCATGTTAATGGTGCAGTGCAGTACAATTCGTTCCAACAAGGGTGTTTGTGTCCACACACCAATGAGCTCCTGTCCTTCACAGGCACACACACGAGACGCAAACAGCTCTATTTCCCCTGCGTAAGTGAAATGCAATCTAAAGGCCAGGCCTGCGTTCGAGAACAAGTGCTTTAGTGTACGAGCGAGAGATAAAGAGCAGGAACTACATACTTCACAACAGCAGAGGAAAATGAGAGACACTAAATGATTTGGCATTTTTCGCTCTACTCACAGTCCATCGTTTTTGGCCAGATGATGCTCTTGTCATAGATCGATAGTATGCTTCTCAAGTATCCTGTGTCCGGTTTAAAAGGTATAAATGTATGGAAATCTAAAAACTTCCTGTTTGTTGCCCCCACATGATATTTTCTAACTCATCTTCATCCACAACCACACAACTTTCACACACGTTTTTATTGCATTGAACATCTAGACAGTGAAACAGGTGCTGTGGCTTGCTTCAAACGCATGACTGAGGCCTTGCCAAACAAAAGCTGACTAAAGCGCCGTGGGTCTCCAGGGACCTGAGTCTCTCTGAAAAATGCCGCCCATTAGAGGCAACACACCTCTCTCTCGTGCAGATCGGCTGCCTCAGCACTCCACCACCAGCCAATCAATAAATGGAAATGGAGCCCAAATTCCTGGAAAGGTGGACTTCAGAACACATGGCCTTCAGCACACATTATTGCAAATGTTTATGTGTTAGCAGGCAGGTGCTTGCTTTTATGGATTAGGGGACTCTTTGTCAATTTTGTTGTCATGTGGTACACGTGTGACCGATAACAAGTGCACTGAAAAACATCCAAATGTTAGTGTCTTTGTCTTGTTTGCTTTTAAGAATTTTGCCTTTTCAAAGCAGCTTTACATATGTGTAGATGGTAGAAATAAAAGCAAAATATGTAATTATGAAAGATATAGAAAGCAATAAATGAAATGAGAGTTCTTCTGAAACCTTGTATCTCCTTGTGTGATTTTTAGTTTTTGCCATAAATCATTATTATTAAACACCCTTTATGTTTGTCACTAGGATTTGCAAATATCTAAGCAATAAAACCAATCCAAAGTGTTGTCAATTCTCACAACACAGTATTCAATTATTTAAAAAAAAACAGTTTTTCCATTTCCTGAAAAACAGAGAAGTTGGACATCCGAGATTTTCAAAGAACAGCGATGATACGTCAAGATAACATTCTATATAAATACGTTTTAATAGATTTTGTCGTGTTGCCCCTTAGCTCAGTTCTTTTTATGCAGAGCTCAGTGCCTGTCTGATGCAATTACTAGAGAAAGCAGGTTTTTGTTTAAGAGATATTTGTGTACATTTTATTGCCTGTGGCAGCAGTAAATCATCAAATGATGATCACATTATGGAGAGGAGCAGAATGACCGGGCATATAACCAAACCTGCAGTGCACTTTAAGCATTTTAAACACTGTAAAACATTTTTTTGGGTTCACTTAAAAAAGTAAGTAAAATTGCTTGACCTGCAATGATGGAGAGATGTTGTGTGTAGTCCCAGTAAAGCATGACGGATCATGGTAATCTGGTGCATTGGAAATTGAGGCATGCAAATTGCATTCGGGGCTACATTTCTGAACCTCGCATAATCCTTTTAGCGAATCAGGTGCTAAAACAATGCACGCTAGTAAATAATCAGTGCAATTCAGTCTTTGTGAATTCCCTCTGATGTTTGTAATGATAATGATGATGATTATTGTTATGTATATCAGCATTACAAAGTACTTTTAAAGGCACTTAGGAAGTTCAAAAATACAATTTTGCCAGAAACTGTGAATCTATCCCATAGCTTAGAGAGGAAGAATCCCTTCTGGTGCACCAGATTCATTATAAAGACAGGGCTCAGAAAAGAGATTTAGAAGAAGAGGCTTGAAAAGAGAGAGATGACAGAAACCTCATTAGCTGATCACTGGGGACAAAGTGAGCGCTGGCTTAATATTTTGCTTTTTACTTAATTCAGCTTTTAATTATCAATGTTGTTGAACAGTGCAGTTCCTGCATTATAGAAATGTGTCTTTGTCATCTCTCTTGGCTTTCAGCCACACCATTACAGGAATGAGTTTACATATATACTTCAGACTTAACTCGAGAGCTGCTTGTCGTTACAATATTACCACCCTCCCCTCAGATGAGTGATAGAGGGTGACACATTTAATCCAGCCAGAAACATTAACATATCTAAAATGCCTTTGCTGGGTATTATGTTAATTCGACGGAAAACCCAGTTGGTGGAATGCTGAGCTGTCTTCATGCAGTGATGGTGTATTGGTTACCATGGTGAGGGATGCAGGGAGTAAATTATGTGATTAGCCATTGTGGATATACACAGATGAATCAAACATTCCCACATGCTTTAAATATATGTGAACAGGTGTTTGAATTCTGGGAAGTTTTTTTTTTTTTTTTTTTAAAGTTAATAGGACAGTGCATTCACAACCTGTTTCCAAAACAAAGTTATTTTTGTTTTTCCCTCCATGCCTTCTCTCCTATTTGAGAGCCCCTGCTCTCCTGTGTCCATTCATCTCACCATCACAGATCTCTTTAAACTCATCTCCTGCTTGTGCTTTCATGTTGACTTTCTTACAGAGGGCCGATGAAACAGCCCACTGGCTGCTCTGAGCTGAAACACATGCTCTCCTGAAATTACAGGCTGGCCTGCCAGCGGGGGGCTGTGAGGAATTCTGTGTTTTCTTATGTCCAACTGTGTGTGAGAGAGCCAACCTCAGATAGCCATTCAATCTTCATGCAGAGTTCTTTTTATCGCAGTCCCTCTCGTCTGTCTCATGTTTTGGGGTCTGGGACCTGCAACTCTGCTGTAAGCACAAAATAGCAGGATATATATATATTAGATTAACAGGATATATAATTACATTAAATGGGAGGAGAAAATTATTATATATATATACTAAAATAAAATTATAATTTTTGATTCATTCTGTGAACTACTTACAATATTTCTACAATTATATAATATCTACAATATTTAAAAATTTTAAAATAACAGAGAAGATTTCTATTCAATTTTGAGCAATACAGCAGTAATATTTGTACATGTATTGAAAAGTCTAAAAAGTGTTTTTTATGTGATAATCTGGTCTTTTATCACAGTTTGTGTGTCTTGTCATGCTGTCAGTCTTTCACATTGCTGTTGGATAACTTTGTCACTCCTGAGATTTGATTTAGTTGAAATTCAATTTTTTTCAGCCTCTGTATATGGGAAAACATATGCCATTTCATTATAGACATCAATTTTAATATATATATATGGTTTGAGAAAAGCAATCAAACCTTACACAATGTATACACAAATTGATCTACAGGATATTATATACAGGACATTATGTAACAACATCTTGTTACACACATTTTCTTTCTCTGCAGCTGTCTGGGCTATTAGGATTTTAGGAAAAATCCTTACTAAAGAGTTGAGCATTGACACTCAGTCACAGCCATATTAAGAGAAGCTCTCTCTCTCTCTGCACATCACCAGCACTTAGAGAAAGCTTTTAAATCAATTCATCCTCTCTGTTTACCAGCAATCAAAATGGAGGAGGACCTGCCTTCCTGTCACATAACCTCACACTCCTCGAGTTTTCCTGCAATTTCAGCTTCTCTGTGGATTACAATTTTAATGTTGTTTCTAAAATCTTAGGCCTGCATCCCATACTTTTCATGCTGTGGCTGCATTGAAGTTACAGCACCAAATAAAAACAAATTGTACTCCCTGCGTGTGTTATATGGTGATGGATAATTCATTGTTTTATGTGGGTGTCACTGCTGATTTGTGGAGGATATAGTAAGCGATGGCTGCCGGTTCCAAGCAGCCTTTGGTTCCTGATAACATTCAGTTTCTTGCTTGAAAAACAAAAAGGGGTAATGAATTGGATTTGGCTTTTTCATAACTGCCACTTTTTCTAAATCTGTTGGATCCGTGCTGAGTGCAGAATGAAACCATTCCTCTCTCTTATGCCCCATGCGTAGACAGTCTAGCATGTTTTTCACACAGAGAACGATTCACCCCTGAGCACACAGCGGCACGTATCAGGAAAGCTGCTTTTCCTTGCTGTTTAGCCAGCAATAAGAGTTCTAATCCCTACGCTTTAGGTTCTGCAGAATTCCATCTGGGTTGAGGTCCGTTATTTCCCTGATTATTCTCCAATGAAAGTGGAAACTTTGCAGATTAGATCCCAACAGGGGTTGTTTCACTGTGTATCAGCACAAATTCTAGGTCAATTCTGCTACAGTACACCAAACATTAATTTAATACATTAGTTGGACCTCTGTGTTAATCTCTAGCCAGGAACTTGTTCTCTGGTTTTACTTTAGCTTTTATTTGTCTAAGACAGTTAAGGTTGACAGGAATAGAAGCTTGTGCTCCCCAATGTCATATTGCCCCAACTTTCTTCCATATAGGAAAGAAAAATCAAATTTTTGGTGTCTCAGTTGTTGTTCCTACACAGAAATTGGATTGGATGGAAAGCAAATGGAGAGGTTTAAGTCTTCTGCTTCTAGTAATCATGTCTCTGAAGTTCTTGTAAGAAATTTCCACACTCTTAAAGGGATAATTCACCCAAAAATAAAAAGGATTCACTATTGTTCAAAATCCATATAACTTTCTTGCTTCCGTAAAGCACAAAAGAAGATGTATTGAGAAATGTCTCAGTGGTTTTGTGTCCATACAGTAGAGGTCAATGGGTCTCCTTTTTAAATAATGCACTTTTAGTTTGTTTACATCACAGATTTGACATCTGGGTACAGCGTTTTGTGTCTCTGGGCAGAGAGGGTTTTGTGTGTGTGTGTGTGTGTCGTGCTGTCAGACTGTGTTGAGATGAATCAGGAGGTCAAGCAGAGTCTGCATTAGAAGGGTGAGAGACTCTAACATTGCTGCCGCTGATAACCTCAGACAGCCACTGTTCTGGGTCAGGAAAAGAGTCGGGGGGGCACAACGTGAAGAGGGAACAAAATTCGGTGACCTTCCTGTGGACGAGGATTAAAGTGTGTTTCCTGTGGACATCCCCCTCTGCTTGTTTCCCAGGGTCCCTCTGACACCAGCACCGCAGTATAAGCCTGAGCCTCGACTTTGGGGCGGGGACTATATATAGCTCCCCAGGGTCACACGACAACTTGGATAACCAGTGTTCCTCTTTTATGTCTGCCGTGAACCAGTCTGATGGACTCTCATGTGATTTACACGAACTGGGGTGTGCGACAACACGGGTCATACACATTTACTCATAGATAATCACAGAGTCTATGTGAAGCATTAATTTGAAGTTTTTTTTCTCTTTTCATTTCTTTTCCCTTTTCTTTCTCTTTCAGACTCATACTCGGCTGCCGGCAGTGAGGGCAGCATCTCCACCTCTGTTGCCTCTCTGCCCCCGCAGACTTCGGGTAGTTCGGCCCCAAACTCCCCCGGCTCCCGTCGCTCCGTCAGCACCCTGAAGAAATGGCTGACCAATCCGGTGCGTAAGCTCAGCGTTGGGGCGGCTGGAGCAGCCAAGGGGGAGCGGCAGGTCCGCAGATTGGAGGGCAAACCCCCACCTCCACCCACCAGGAGCAGCCAAGAACTGGGCAATCCACCAACAACAGAAGAGCAATTCACCATTCTCCCAGTCATAGACAGAGAACAGGTGAGGTTTAGATGGTAAAGGTGTATTGTGGTGTATGGACACACAAAGGTATAGTTCACCCAAAAATGTCATTTTTTCATCATTTACTCACCCTCAAGTCATTCCAAACCTGTATGACTTTCTTTCTTCTGCAGTACACAAAAGAAGATATTTTGAAGAACGTTGGTAACCAAACAACATGGTCCCCATTGACAGTTATTGTATAGACAAAACCACAGAGGCATTTCTTAAAATATCTTGTTTTGTGTTCCACAGAAGTCATATAGACCTATATATCACCACAGTACAGGTGTCTACCCGCTCATTCTGTTTTTCTCATAAGTGTGAATTGCACCACACTGCTTGTCCAACTGCTCGCTCGAGCTCTGTTGTTCGCCTCCAGATGAACCACAGTTCAAATAAACCATGTGCCGGCTATCTGTTGTGACCTTTATTTTGTGTTCGCAGGAGTGGAGGGATGGCTTGCCTGCTCCCGGCAACTATGATCCAGGTATCCTGCAGTCCCACAGCTACGAATCAGACTCTCCACAGGGATTCACCATGCTAGGACAAACACAGGTCAGTCCAGTCAATATTTAGGATATACGACACTGAAAAATGCACGCACACACGCACACACACACACACACACACACACACACACACACACACACACACACACACACACACACACACACACACACACACACACACACACACACACACACACACACACACACACACATACAATTTAAAATGTGATAGGGTATCATACACATCAGCAGATGCATCTTCTGATTTATCACAAAACGACTAATGAATGGAAATGTTTAGTACAGAAACAACATGATGAACAGGAACTTGTGATGTTGATATGCTAGTAAATATAATGATGGAGTTTATTGTATATACAACACGATCAGAAACGAACCATTGCTAATATGGAGACAAATAAACCCAGATACGATCAAATTTTTCTTCTTGAGAAAATGTCCTTTTTTAAAGTTTAGTCAGGAACTTTTGCCTCTATCTTCATTTGTGTTTTATGCTAATTTATCATTTTCTTTATTGTCAGAAAACTGACATTTTCTGCAAAATGTGACTTGACAGCTCTTATTATACAGCCGCAGAAATTAAGAGACCATTTCAAAGACCATTTTCTGTTTTTTAGAATTTATTATTTATAGGTAAGGTGTTTAGGTAAAATGATTATTTATTGTTTTATATTAACAATATTTCTCCAAATATTTCAAAGTATTGTTTCTATTTGCATTTATTTCCAGAAAATAAAACTCGAGAAACAGGTCAAAATAACAGAAAAGATGCTCAGAATTTTTTCAGACCTCAAATATTGCAATAACCAATACAACAGTAACATTTGTACATGTATTAAGGAAAAGTAAAAAATATTTTTTATCTGATAACCTTGTTTTTTATGACAGTTTTATGTGTCTTGTCATGCTGTCAGTCTTTCACATTTCTGTTGGATGACTTGGAGTACATACCACGAGATCATCAAAATTACATTTCATGCAGTGTGTGATGTTGCCGTGTTTGAAAGTAAGCAGTCTGCCAAGTTGTAAATATGAAGGTGAATAAGTTATTGGCTTGGAAAAAAGGGAGTTGCAAACAAGTTGTGACCTACTCCGATTCTCTAGCCACCGTGTATCTACGTCACTAGAAATAGTCCCCGCCTACCTGCGAAAACTTGAACACGCGCGCTAAACCAATCACTGCCGACTAGACCATCTGACCAATCACATCAGACTAGGCTAGCAGAAAGGCATAAAGGGGATTAGACAGATGAATCGTGGAACGAATCATTTGAGAGTCAGTCAAGAAGTAAGGTAATAATAACTGTTTATTATTACAAAATTATGGTGTTTTTACACCATGTATGTACATAAACCTGTTGTCGGACACCAAAGTAGGCCTTTAAAAATAACAAGCTATTTACTCTGTTGCTTCTGAGGTTTGATTTATTCACTGAACTAGAATTGGCACAATACATCTAGAAAAAATTTGGCTGTATATCAAATATAATATATTTTATAATAATAATTAATATTACAAGTTTCTATTGCAAATTGTGCTGAAGTAAGCTGACAGTTTTGGTTCGATTAGATTTTAAATGTACTTTTTAAACCAAAAAATTATGGATTGGTACATGAAACAAATTAAGATTTTTTTCTGAAAAAAGAGTCATTCAGTGTTGTTGAAAAAAAGAGATTTAATTTGCAATGTTTATGGGTTCATTTACTAGATTGTATTTTATATAATGTTTCATTGCAACTTCCTGTCTCAATGTAGAGGACGAGCTGTATTTTACATCACAGTTCATTCTGGACATGCCTTTTCAGTGCACTGACACATCGCTTTGTACCTGACACAAGATTTTGCTTTAGGAATTCAGTGTGAGTTTATTATTTGTTGGCTAATGGAAAATTCCTGAATGAATATGTAAGCACTCCTCCGATTCCGGCCTGTCTCACGGACTGAGGAACGCAGCACATGTTTATCAAACTGACTGTTTTGTTATATTCCCCGCACACATAGAGGTCTGACACAGCAGTTTGAGCGAGGAGCTGCAGATGATATAACCGTAGCGCAAGTACCGTCATCCCTGACACAATAAGGGGGAAAGGGGCGTTGAGTTACCTCCCTCTGCTCTAGCTAACTTCAAAATAATTTCCTGTTGAAATAAACTACCAGTATGATCTCAGCCTTTTATTAAAGGGACAAGCAAAGACCCCTGGCTTCTGGGTAAAAAACAAGCCGTGTAAATAAAAAAGGGAAAATTTAAAGTGTGGGGGCTTTCCTACGGCCTGTGCCAAATCCCATCTGGAAGTGATCCGAGTAAACATGCGAGCCAGGAGTGCTCACACGGCTCTAAAACATACAAACACACAACCCTGTATGAGAAAACAACACAACAGTGTATTTTATTACACGCAGACAGGCATGGCGTAGTGTGCACATAAGTAAAGTGTGGGGCTTAACACTACACTATAAAACACATTTCCTTATCAGATAGTGTTACTTATTGTTTACTTGAAAATGTTTATTTTTCTGGGGGTAAAATGTAGACACCCTTGAAACTGGATATATTTACTTTGGTTACATTCATGTTTAAAAGTCAGGAGAAGCATTTGCTAATGGGAAAAAAAGAAAGACGAAACTCAATTCAACATATATTCTCGTAAAACAGACTTATATCTTAATTGTTGTATTATTAAAAGGTAGAGTAATAAAATTTCATCTTTTGTGTTCCACAGAATTTTATTTTTTATATTTTTTATTTATATGTCAACATCGTAAATTATAGTGTGAACCGTGTGCTTGAACTGTTTACTTCATGGAATTTACATTTATTGTAATCCACATCATTTCTACATGATGAAATGTCTGCCATAGACACACATACAATACAATAAGAAACTACACACAAAAGCAGGGGAAGGGTCCCCTACAAACAACCTGAAGGAATGTGATAGGAGAATGGATAGATGGAGGGGACGGGCTGTCCACCACAAGGTCTCAGTGTAAGAATCTTCAATATTGATGCTTGTGTGTTTGAAGAGGATGTGTTACATTAAAGCAGTTGAAGAGTGTATTGCATTTGTGCACGATTGTGAATCTCGTAGCCATAGGAATGAAAACTGACTCCAACAGGTTACGGTGATGTTATAAAGCTTCTGATCTCCCCTGTTTGGGATTTACAGGCTAAATCCTGTGAATGAGGGCAATTGTTGTGTCCATTGCAGGATTTTAAGGGAAAACAATTACAAGTGGTTGTATATCTTTGCTGATAATTGGTTCTGGCTTTCTGCAGGAACTGATACCTCTTTCCTTCATTACCTGTGCGCTGTCTCTTTAAATCTTCAGTTGATTTTATCCATACAGCTATGACGCATAGTGTTTTACGTCATATGGAGCAGTCTGTCAGTTGAGAAGTAACAGTGCTTATTGTGTGTGTGTGTGTGTGTGTGTGTGTGTGTGTGTGTGTGTGTGTGTGTCACCTGCACAGTATTGTAATGGTTGCCAGGCTGTTGTTCGGATGTTGCTAAGGTAGTCTTTTTAATGCATTGATATGCAGTTAGGGCATTTACCCTGTGTTGTTTATGGGCATCACTAGATGAGATCACTAGAACTGACTGTTCTTAAATGTACATCTGTATGTTTTTTCCTCCCTTAAGACATCTGCCAGGTAAAACCGTATATAACACAAATAATCGTGTTATGCAAAAGTGGTTGTCTGTTCACGCTCCTAACCTTAAGCGCTACTATTAACAACTGTAAGAGATGCGATAAAGAGGGATTTATAGCATAGTTTATATGCTAGTTTTACCTCTGATGTGGTTAACAAACACATTAACAAAGACAGGACGTCTTTGAACTTCCTTTTTCCGTCTCAAAGATGGGACTGTATGCCCATCTGTCCTCAAGTTAAACAATGGTCCATGTCGACCAGAGCAGTTTGTGGATTTTAGTGTTTGGGTAGGTCAGTGGTGTTTTTCTGTTGTTTTAGTGCCCGTCAGTAGTAAAATTTTGCAAATCTGGAACAGAAGAAACACCTCCATTAAATGTGTGTCTGCTTGTTAACTGCAAAGGCAAAAAACATAGGCGTAATTTTTCTGCGGCTTACTATTTCATTTAAAAGCATAGAATTAAAACTAAATTGACTTTAATTGAATTGAAGTGGTTAGTGAATTAAATGAAAAGCTGTGTGCAAACGTGGCCCAGCAGTTTAGCAAATTCGCCCCTCGGCGCACGGCATCAAATCTGTCTCGGCGATGGTGTCATGATTACGGGTGAGTGCTGAATTCTTGTTATCATTCAGTCACTGTCACAAGAAGACCCAGCGTGCTCCTTTCTCGTCACCTAGGCAACCTGAGCTATTACAACAGCTCATATCTTCCCCTTTCTTTCGAGTGAGGAACGTTTTTAGCGTTTTGTCTCATCTCTTATTCACAGTTATTCCCTCTGTGTCTGCAGATCACCCAGTGCACCAGCCTACAGGCGGACGACAATTGCTCCATGTTCATGGACGACACTTCCAGCCAATCATCAACCCCCGCAGACAGCGAAGAGGACCGGAGGAGTGCCTTAGAAAAAAGCATGTGTGTGTGAAATCATGATGTCAATAGTTTTCTCCTTTATGTAACGTCAGAGAAATGCTCGTTTCTGGCCTCTTATGTAACAGGAAAGAAATGCTTTTTAACATTTTAACACCAGATACAGTTGTTCACCAGCAGTCATATCATTTTTCATCCCCTACAGCATCATATCATTAATATGCCTCTCAAGTCAAAGCTCTGCCGATATTGCAATGCTATATTTAGACACTCACCACGTGTTTCGCGCTGGCTGTATTGTTTTGGTATCAAATGACTTCATGAAGCCAGTAAGATCTAAAGTAACCTCCTCTCTCCTGTAGGTACGTTCTGAAGGAATTGATAGAGACAGAAAAAATGTATGTAGGTGATCTAGGACTTATTGTGGAGGTGAGCTTCATTCTCGTTCGCAACATTACGAAGAATAAATGACTTTCGGCTTTAAAAATATCTATTAACAAATCACATGAGGATTTGATCAGTGGCGTTATGAAATGGTATCAATTTCCTGTAATCTTAGAACAACCATAATGCATTTCAGAGCATTTAATCACCGTAGAATTAGATTTGATGGATCATATGACCTGAATTTTTGTCAGCTGTGATACTGGTTGTATTATAAATCAAAGTAACCATGCAAGACTGTTGTTTTATTGTTACAGATGAAATGGTGTCGTTTCATTACAGTTGAGTGCTTTGTGGGTCATGTGCTATGTGAGGTTATAGTATATATCTATAATCTTTTTCAGGGCTACATGGCCACCATGAACGCTAAAGGAGTACCAGAAGATATGAAGGGGAAAGACAAAATAGTGTTTGGGAATATTCATCAGATCTACGACTGGCATAAAGAGTGGGTTAATCTGTGTTTGCACACGTGTGTGTGTGAGTCCGATTTGAGTCTTTAAGCATATTCTTAAACCTTAAAGACAGTTTAAACTACACTTTCACCAGCTCTTTGTTTAGATTTGAAATTCTGTTAAAAAAAAGCAACAAATGATCTTAGGCTATCTATGCGTGAGTAATGCTTATAGAAAGTGTGAGCGAAGTGAAGGTGTTTGTCTGACGTATGATCTCCCATCTGTTTTGAGCAGTTATTTCCTGGGTGAGCTGGAGAAATGTGTAGCCGAGCCTGAACGACTGGCCCAACTTTTTATCAAACATGTAAGTCTTTCTCTAACTTATCTGTACCTTGCAATCCAAGCGATAACCTTAACATAGTCGGTCACCAGTGTCTTGTGTTTTGTCTTGTTCTACAATTTTACCAATTTTACCAGAATGTCCATGATGGTCGACCTGCTTAACAAGCTAAGATTTTATCTTGGCTATTCTGAAACACCAGTTAACCCAGCATCAAAGCTGTGATGAAATTCTAAGCTGTTTTTTCAGCAGAGAAGATTGAGCAGAACTTCCTTTGACAAACAGAGCTGAGAAAACACAGAGGGACTTTTAACACTCACCGTTTTAACACCCCATTTATCCTCACAGCGTCTCACTCTATTTCGGTCCCCTTTTGGACCTCCTGTTACTGATACTGGCTGTGTGTTTGCTTGTGTGTCCATTGGCCCGCCAACACGGGGCTCAGCGGGGTCAGGAAGCACGCTAGAAAAATAGGCGAGAAGAAAGAGAAATAACAAGCACGTCCGCATCCTTTGATAACACTGCTGCTTTACACACTGAGTCTATTTCTGGAGACCAACACTGCGCTATAGGCATACACATAAACAACTCTCTCAGAACAAAAAAACACAATCTTTCTGCAGTCTCAGATGTAGGCTACATGTGAAATAATAAAACGTGCAGATTTACAGTCATGGAAGTTGGTAGCGGCAATTTGTTAAAAGCTGCCACATGAGTTTTGGTGGTGAATCAAAGAGTTTTGCCTAAATTAAAAGCAGCGAGTTACAGTAAGAGTCCCGTGTGCCATTTAGTAAATCTGTGTCCTGTGGGTAATGACTTGAAAAGATTTCAGGGAAATAAAGAAACGTATAACAGAAATCTTAAGGTTGCATCAAATTGTGAAAACATGCCTAGTGGGAAATCGGTAGGTAATGGGAAACGGTAATACAGAGTGAGTCAGGGCCGGTCACACTCATTTCCCCTCCTCTTTATGTCTTTTTTTCTTCTACAAAAAAAAGGCACAAGACCTTCCCCCCTCTTAACTTTCTTTGGTCTCTCAGCCCCTCTCTTAACTCATACATAACAAAGTTCTGAGCCACTGAAGTTATGTTGGGCCTATCCGGTCATTGATGCATAACTTGGATATATAAAGACGATGTGTTGCAAAATTCTTCCGCTGGTTTGAAACAGACACACTTATAAGGAGATGTTATTGCACTGCAAAAAAAAGTTTTCCTTATCAGTATTTTTTAATAGTTTTCTAATAAATATCTAAACCTTTTTCCCTGTTTTGAGCATATAAACCGAATACAGTATAGTGAGGTTAAAGGGACAATTCACCTAAAAATGAAAATTCTGTCTTCATTTACTCACCCTTAAGATGTTTCAATTTCTTTGTTCTGATGAACACAAATGCTTGTAACCTAACAGTTCCACCATTGACTATCATTGCTTTATAAATTTATAAGAAATTTTGAATAATGTAGGAAAGCAAACCATTCTGGGGCACGTTTGACTACCATTTTCATTTTCCCTACTATGGTAGTCTGTGGTGGCCAAGAACTGTTAAGTTACAAGCATTCAATTACAATTAAATATATAAAGTGTATCTTTTTAAAGAGAGTTTAGCAAAAAATGTCAAATGTTTACTCCCTCATGTACCTGTATAACTGTAATATCTAACCTCATGTTTTATTTTTAGGAATGTCAAAATGTTTCAAACTAGAAATCAAGACAAAAACATTTGATTTAAAAATTATTTTTGTAATGTCACATGCTCCATTTAAGCCTCTTATGGTCTGATGTCAGAACTATTTATGCTTTGATGTCTACCATATACTGTAGTGCTGTCTCTAGGCAACACTTGTGTATTACATTCAGGATAATTGGGTTGAATTATACATGACCTTCTGCTCACATCAGTGTTGTACATCCACTCTTTCTCTCTATGCTTTCACTGTACAATGCTTTCATACTGCAGACTTGCAGCAGCTTCCAAGTTTCCACTGAATCACATGTGTGTAATAATGAATGTCCTCAACTGCCCATCTCTTACGGTCTCTCATTTGAGATGTGGAAATAATGACTTGGAGTTAGTCATGTTAGTCATTGAATGGATAGTGTAAAGCCTGGAGAAATAACAGCACATGTCATATTTTACCACAAAATAAAAAAAGTAATTGTTTTGCTTAAAGAGAAAACTTGTTAGGATTATTGGATTATTTTTGTCATGACATTTAGGCATATTTTAACGGAAATACATTTCGTTCTCATTAATGTAATAGTGTTCATACATTGAATTAGTGTTGGTTGTACTTCCTTTGTCAATGCATCATAGTATTTTGTACAGAACTAAGAATCCAGTATATCGAATGACAATCAATATTGGGGATTTAAAAAAAAGTTCAAGGTATAAAGTCAGTTCCATTGTGGTAATTTAAAAATTTGGTGATATATACTATAATTATAATGAAAGATATAGCTGCAAGCAGCGATACAGGGCCAATATTCTGAAGGTGGCAGAGCAACACCGGGACAGAGCAACAAGAGCAAAAACGGTAGAAATAAAACATGTGAAAACAGAGAAAAATAGGTTAGAATTAACTCAAAATGAAGACTAAGACTTTTTAGCACAACACACGTGCTATACGGGATTCAAACACACAACCCCAAACAGCTTTGGGGCTTGGCTCCTAATACGGTTGCAATGCAAAAATATTTCTTAATAGGCTTTAATTTCTATTTGTTTTCTTTGAGGTGGTGAAATGTAACTTCAATATTCCTCCTATTTTCTTGTTTTTCTTTTTTTAACTTACTAATATAATTTAGAACTGTTTGTACTGTAATGACTATACAGTATGTTACCACGCGACTAAGCTAATTCAGTCCTCTATTTGCAAACCGCAGGAAAGACGGCTTCACATGTATGTGGTGTATTGCCAGAACAAACCAAAGTCCGAGCACATTGTGTCAGAATACATCGAGACTTACTTTGAGGTAAGGTCAAGTTTAGGCACGCACACACACACAACATGTTCTAGTAGAGTCCTCAGAGAGGCACAGGTCAGCCGTGCAAAGCTGATTTGACTGAACTGAATCAACTGGGCCGTCTGTGTAAATATCTCAAAGCAGGCTCTCCCTCTCTCTTCCTTTCTTTTCATTTTTCATTTTTTTGGAGTCCCATCAATACTTGGAACAGAAGAATAGGCGAGATGCCCGATTGAAAAGCTTGACACATAATGGATTCTTCTTAGTGATGTGCCAAAGCATTAGAGGTTTGATAGCTGGCATTACTTTAGCTTTATGGATGGATATTGTAGGGCATTATGGGATAATGGATCAAAGCGAGTGTTTGGCTGAGGAATATTAGCGTGTTGCTTACTGCTGCCTACTATGCAGTATATCCTATATACTGCTTGCTATGTTTTTTAAAAACAGTATATGAAACCATATGCAACATGCAATAATTTACACAATCAAGCATAATGTCTGTAATTACAATTATTTAGCATTTTTAATCTTAACCTTTGGCAGCTGATGACACAAGTCAAGTAAAGCTTGTTAGCAATTGTGGCTATATTACTTTTGCTTCATTTGTGACGGTAGAATGCAAGGTTAAATGCATTGCATTGCGAGTACTCGCAGTATGCTGTTGTATTCTGACAATTTAACAAATATGATAGGTCATCCGGTCATTCCGTGCACTAGAACTGTATTTATCTGTATTTTTGATATATGTTTATTCTATGTTATCTGTAAGCACCTGGGGTCTGAGAGCAACGCAATTTCAATCCTCCATTTGTATGTACTGTACTTGTGGCAGAATTGACAATAAAGTTGACTTTGACTTTGACTGATAAGGAAAATATAAAAATCTACTGAATAAATAAGCCAAGCATGTCTTATAATATTTGTCTGTGTGTATGCAGGAGCTGAAACAGCAGCTGGGTCACAGGCTCCAGCTAAATGACCTGCTCATCAAACCTGTGCAGAGGATCATGAAGTACCAGCTGCTGCTGAAGGTGAATCACAGGGCAACACACACATTCACGGACACACAAGTCAAACCATGTCGAAGCAATTACACAATTTACAAACAAAACTTAAATTACTTTATCAGAATGTCGACGTGATATGATAATTTACTAAATATATTAATCAGCATTTAATCAACAGATCATGCATGTCCACAGGGACACTTGGGAATAACAAACACTTGACATCTCAGTGGTTAGAGCATGGCGCTAGCAATGCCAAGGTCATAAGTTTGATCCCAGGGATTGCACATACTCAGAAACAAATGTATAGTTTAATGCAATGTGTCTGCCAAACACATAAATTAAATGTAATGAATTGAAGCCTTTCCCCCATTGTCTTAACAATAATTGAAGGCCCCCTTTTCACATTTTCTACCCAAATCTTCAACAGCTTGCCATAAAATAACCTAACATGAGAAATATCTTGATTTTCAGTTTTGAAAATTGTGTAATGCTTGTTTTGCAGAAGAAATACTTTTTATATGCTAATGTTTGTGATCACTTGTCTTAGTATCATGAAAGTGTTACTGTAGTACACATTAGTCTCTGAAGATTATGATGTATGATATAATTATGAAGATAATGGTAAGCGCTGCCAAATGTATTACTGTTCAATTTGTAAGAATTAGCGTAGAATCACCCACATACTTTTCTCCTAATGTAAAGTATCCACAACTTGTTGAAATTAAATGACCCTAATTAGTTTCTACAGGCAAACAGCCATTAATACAAACAGACTCAGATGCAAAAATAGACCCTTCTAAAGCTCATGCTGTGTCTCGCGACAGGATTTCCTGAAGTACTACACGAAGGCCGGGATGGATACCGAAGAGCTGGAGGTATAACTCATATTACTCAGACGCTATAATTATCCAGAAGTTTTATTTGTCAAGACCAGAAACGCACCAAGGAACACGGTGTATTTTCCTCACGGTGCCAACACGTGTTTTATCCTCCATTTGTGTCAGTATGAGCCAGAAATCACTAATAATAACTCATAGGCCTTACAAAGAAATTCAGGTTTGTTCCACACATTGCCTTCTCTCTCTGTCTCTCTTTCCAACATTCTGCATGTCTCTCTCTCTCTCTGGAACAGAAAGCAGTGGAGGTGATGTGTTTTGTTCCGAAGCGCTGTAATGACATGATGAACGTGGGTCGGCTGCAAGGCTTTGAGGTACGGCGCCAGAATCAGGCTGTGGTTTAAAGCTGTCGCTTTGTGGAAATTCTGTGAGCGAAACTCATTCCTTAAAGCCACATTCTATCTCTGTCTTTATCAGGGGAAGATCACGGCACAGGGAAAACTTCTTCAGCAGGACACGTTCTCAGTAACAGAGCAGGACAGCAGTTTCCTCTCCCGTGCTAAAGAGAGGCGGGTCTTCCTTTTCGAACAGCTTGTTATCTTCAGTGAGCCAATAGACAGGAAAAAAGGATTTTCTTTACCTGGATATATTTTTAAGAACAGTATTAAGGTGAGTTGTACCATTAGGTTATCATATTCTCTAAATAAAATTTGACTTCCACAGTACAAGACATCACCCCCCAACAGTTTTGGGGATTTTCATGAGCTTTGTGTTCTGCAATAAAAACAAGTTGTTTAGGGACAAATTAACCAGTTGTCCATGCCAAGTTTGCATATGTGCAAATAGTCCTGAGCATCATTAAATAGTGATTCCGTTAATATGGGTTGTTAAAATACATTTGTTTTTTTGTAACCGCTTCCTTCAGATAAGTTGTTTGGGTGTGGAGGCGTGTGAAGAAGGTGACCCCAATAGCTTCGCCCTCACGTCTCGGGGGGCTGATGGTAACACAGTTCGATTTGTCTTGCACTCCTTGTCTCTGGACATCTGCAAGGCTTGGGTCAGTGACGTGAGCCAAATACTGGAGACCCAACGCAATTTCCTCAACGGTGAGAGTTCCTGTACTCGCACACTACAAAATGTATAGATTTCCAATGAACAAAGCAGCCTGGAAACTCTCATTTAAATCCGTTTCAGACACACCGAAATGTTCTTAAAATAAATGATTTGATTTGTTATGTGTTGCAGCCCTGCAGTCGCCCATCGAGTACCAGAGAAAAGAGAGTAAGAGCAACAGTTTGGGTCGGAGCATGAAGCCTCCTCTGTCAGCAGTAGCTGGTTTGAGACCACACTCTTCAGCATCCATTGACCGACACAAACTGCCCTGTCTTCATTCATGTAACACCTCTTTACCCTCGATCTACCTGCCCAGTCAGGTTCCCACTAATTCCCACTCACAGCCAGAGGTAAGAGATTTCATTCATATGATACCGTGCCTAAAGCTGCTTGCTTCAGTAACATTTTTGCGTTTTGGGGTAATACTGCCCACAATTATTAAAGTCATAATCAAATTCATAGTGTTATGTAGCAAACAGACATAAATAACCTTAAAGATTTTGTAACTTCTTTGTCTGTCTGATGTTAGCAGTCAACACAAGTCCAACGCTGTCCAGTGGACTCCAGACTGAATTCCCAGGCGGCATCTCCAGCTCATGTGCATTTAGCTTTCTCTGAAGATCAGTCTTTCTCCCAGACTCCTCTTAACTCTCAGGCGGTCTCCAACGGGCTGTGTTCTTCTAGCACGCAAGGCACACAGGTACTGTGCATACTCGAACACTCACATGGATGTTATGTGTTCTGAATGAGGTCAGAGTTTGGAGACGGATGTCAATTTTCACAAGAAGCTACACCGCTCCCTCTGCTGGTGTATTATGCACATATCCCTTTCAAAGTATTGTGGTACAATCGTGGTACTTTGATATATGCCATAGTATTGAAATACTCTAATACCAAATCCGCTGTATGGCTATGAAGGGTTTTCTTCATTCTGATGCAGTATCTCTTAAGGAATTTCCAGTCTGTTAGTGGCAGAGTCCTGAATGAGCTTTGATGACAGCTCAACAATAGTCGTGTGTGAAATAGCTGTTTATCTTCTTTACTCAGGCTTGGTGAGTAATGACATTCATAAACAGGAACGAGACAGGTTGACAGAAGGAAGTAGCAGATCTCTATCAAAAGCCTGATTGTTGTTGCTGGCTCCAGGAGCTGAATGGTGCTGAATCTGAGTGCTGCTTTGTTGTTTTGTCAACTTTTACAAATTTACAAGAAAAACATGTGATTTTACAGAGAAAAGCTTTTATTTTACAGTTTATTTCTGGCGTCCCAGATGCCAGAAAATGTAAGTGTTTTAACAAGATTTTTTTTACAGTTTATTTTGGAAATACAATCAAAAACTGTAAAATTACAGAAAAAGAAACTTCGAAATTTAGAAAACAATTTATTATGTATCCTTGCGTCCTGTAATTTTACAGGGGAAATAATATTTGATGGTATATTTCTGTCACTCCAGCTGACAGAATATTTCAGTTTTTTACGGATTTTGTACTATAAACAATATAAATTCAAGACACCACAAATCTCTATTGTATGTGGGTCTTTCTGTATCTTTAAAACACAATAATTTATTTTTGGTGGCATTAAGGCATTTTATTGTTCTTTATTTGAAGGTGCAAAATGGAAGGAAGACAGGTAATATCAAGGGACACAGAAAATAAATACAATGTTTGAGGTTTTAATAAGTGTGAAAAGCTGTCCAGGTTTCTGCACAGAACTATACAGGATCTCTGTCATCTCTAACAACAGAATCAGGCCTGTAGTGCAAAGCATTATTTTCTTCAAATAATCTTCAGTGAAGTTGTATTTGTTAACATTAGTAAATGCATTAACTAGAACAAACTAACAATGAGCGAAACCTTGTTAGTGTTTTTTGTTCAAGACCACAGATGTGACTAGATTTTTGAAGCATTTAAATAAAGCACCGCAGCTCTCTTGTGACGACATTCCCTTGACAGCCTATTTCAGTCAGGCTATAAACCCAGTAACATTTTCCCATAATTAAGACTACAGACATTTTTAGTAAAGAGGTTGACTCCTGACAGCTCATTATTCCTTCCCTGGAGAACAGATGACAGTTTCTTACAGCTGTCATGCATCACAGATCCTTTCGAAAATATATAAATGAAGATTTGTCAAGAATTAGCTGGAGAAATTTTTGAATTATCGTGTTACGCTGCCCCCATGTCATATGTGTTCTTTTATGTTTCAGAGCTCAGGTGAAGGGGGTCGCAGGTCTTTGCCAAGAGATGGACGTATGGCTGTTCCAAGTCCCTCATCCAATCTTCAGTGTTCTAGTAACTTGGCTCAGCTTGATGAGGACGACCTGTGAAACCACAGCATGAATGAAAGTGAACGGCAATCTGTTGTGTGCACCCAAGCATGCCGCAGTCTGGACTACACCGCTAGTGGACTTGCATCTTTTATCTTGTGGTATTCTTCTTAAACCTGTGACATGAATTACTTTGTGACTTTGTATTTTTTGCATTGTTTCTTTTTGTTGTCTTTTAAAAAGGTTGTGTTTTGTTCAAAGGAGAATCAACCATTCCTATATTGGGAGGTCACTGGATCAGAAACCAGACGAAATCTTTGTTTGAGGGTGTGAGTTTGCGTTTAGGCCAGAGCACATGTGTGAATGTTTGTTTTTGAAATGCGTCTTTGTATGCTACATTCTGATGGCTTAATCCCGAACATGCTGAACGTTTCATCGATGATGCGTTTTCAAGCGCGGAGAACTTGCTGTACGTGAACATAAGAGGGTCCCTGGTGGCTCACGCTGGATTTTAAAGGTTTCGCACTGTTGGTGCCTCTCTACAGACGCTGTCTTTCTATATCCCGCATCGAATGCTCACGTGGGCTACATAAAAACTCTCATGAAGGAGCCAAAGGGGAAAGAGACTCTAAATGCAGCTAATTTGTATATACCGTATGTATGATCTGTGGACACAGAGGCTTGGCTTTGTCCTCCCCCATTGGGTTTTTGAAAAGGGAAGCAGCCAGCGCTGTGTCTGAATTCTCTGTGATCAATCCGTTGTAGCAGAGAGTGAGAAAATCCCCTCCTGGAGCTTCTTGTTCACACCTCACGGCATCTGCTGGTGGACATATGAAATCATTTACATTGAGTTCAACAGGTGTGATTTACAATAAGCATCTGCCTTGTTGAGCAGAAGGATTGTTGTTATGAACAGCAGTTGTTATGGCAGAAAGAAAAACACTTTAGTACTTTATCTGTGGTTTAAAGAACGTTTCCTGCCCCCTGCCAATGTAATGCACATGGGTTTACCGTGCATGCAAGTCTGCAAATACAGAGTGTTGTTTTTGGAGATGCAAAGCTTACAAGATAAGGCCAAAGGTAAAATGTTATATCATTACGTGCCAAAATGCAGGTGCCACTTCCTAAAATGTAATTCAGTTAATTTATAAAACCCAAATAAATCACTTTCATTTTAGTGGGAAAACGTTCTCATGTAAGCAAGTTATTGCTTTAAAAGAAAAAAGACATTCTTAACTAAAAGCATACAGTTTGTCATACAATTTTAGACACCAAAGAAGGGACGATATGTGTTCGCTATGATGTTCAGCATGATCAAAAGCACTTTTACTCGGTTTAGTTCATTGCACATTCTTTCCAAGAGAGGGCGCCATAGGCCTTTGGCGCTACCTGAACAACAAACCACAGACAACTTTAAAACCAACTTCATATTCACAACTTTGCACCAAAGCTCAAATGCTTTACTGTTGGCATGTTTAAAATGCATTCGCATAAATATCCTTAAAATGATTGTAACAACCTTCTCTTGCCTTGATGTAATATTCAGAGTTTGAATCAATGATTTGACATAGCCCTGTATAGCCCTGAAAGCTTTCCTGTACTGCCTTTCCACAGACGTGGAAGATCTTACAACGTTGCATGCTTTTTTGAAGATCACCTCTAGAAAATAAAGGAGATAGAGAATTGGACATGATATATGTCTAGCCTACAGTATGTCTGTGACTATCATTGTATTATATCGAATTAAACTGTTTTCTTTTGGAACGCAAGTGTGTTTTTGGAACGCAACATAGTTTATTGTCTTCTTTATTTACAATGCATTGTGTGATATATTTAAGAAAGTATATATAAAACTTGTGTTTATAAACATGTATTTATAAAGGCCAAAGACCTTAGTTCTCCTAAAAATGAATATTAAATCCTTTACTCACCTTCATGTCATTTTAAACCCGTATGACTTTCTTCTGTAAAACACAAAATAAGATATTTTGAAGAATGTTGGTAACCAAACAACATTGTCCTCCATTGAGACAAACCACAGACATTTCCTTTTAGAAGACATTCTTCTTTTGTGTTCCACTTCCACAGAAGAAAGAGTCATATACAGGTTTTGACCCACATGAGGGTGTTTTTACTTTTGGGTGAGCTATCCATTTAACACCCAGCACTTACAGACATCTGGTTCATTTGTCTTAGGTTTATATCACATTCTGGGCATTCTTGAGCAGTAAAGAGTTCATTTACACACACAAATGGGGAAGAGGGTTCTGAGCATTCTCTATCACAAGGGTGCCAAATCAAAGCGACTTCTGTCACCACCGGTGGGATAGAAACAGCTGGGGGTCCATTGACTGTGAGCTCCAGTTGAGTTGTGTCCTCAGTGACTGTTAGCTGGTATTTACACTGGCCATTACAAGACAACATGACTGTGAACTTGATGGGTGAAGGGCAGCCCACTGTTCCCATGAATGGCTTCACTATTTACTGACAACTATAAAATGTCTGAGGGCTTTTTAGTCATTTGTTCTTCTAAAGTGCTTCCTTGACACCTTAGAAACAATGGCCACCACAAATTTGCATTCTGAATACTGTTACATTAACATATGAATAAATGCAAAGCGGTGAATTCTAGCACACACACAGTATTTAGATTTAAAGTTAGCCATTTGCTGAACTTAACATGTCTGTTTAAACGCGATAAGTGTGGACGAGGTGTTAGAAATCAATTCTGCGGTGAAGGAATTAACACAAGGTTTAGAGTTGCACAGTTGTTTATTTTATTTCACATGCTTGATGTTTGAAGAACTGTGCACTATAGACATTATATACATTTGATTTCACTTTTGAAAACTATAGCTATTATTTATTTGGAATTTACATTTGAAGGGAAATGGAATCGGCAAAGAAATGGTGTTGGCAAATTTGGCTAGTTGCAACCAGAATTGATTTTTTAAAAGGCAACAATTTCCCCCAAAAATAATGTATCATTCAAACCCAAAAAGCAACAACAAAATGTAAACAAACAATTTCACAAAGTAACAAATACATTTAGCTGTGTTTAGATCATTTCTTCAAAATATTGAATTGAAATTAAATACATGTGCAAGGGAAAAGTTTGGTCATGAGACGTCTCTGCATCCAGAGGCATAAAATATGTTGCTTTTATCAGTTCACAAATCACAGGCAAAATAAAACCTTGAATGTAAAGCAGCATATTCTCTTCAGTGCAAACACTAGTGTTTTCTTTCTATTGCTTTTTGGAATATATGTTTAAAAAACATATTTTTATGTCATTTATGCAATAACATTTTAGCTGTTTCATGTCTGGTCTCCTCCCTGATAGTCCAAAGACTCTATGAAGAGTTCTTTTGCATTGTGTTTTCTGCAGTCTTTGCTCTATGATATTTTTTATTCTCTCTTGATATTGCTTAGCAGTGCATCGCTTCCACTGTGAGGTGGCTGACTGGACCGGCTCTTCCTGCTCTGGTGGGTCTTCACATGCTTGGAGAGGTGATCACTACGCATGAACCTCTTGCCGCACTGCTGACAGCCGAAGCGCTTCTCCCCGGTGTGTGTGCGCAGGTGCCGCTGCAGCTCATCCGAGCGCGTGAAGCTTTTTCCGCAGAAGAGCCAGTTGCAGATGAACGGTCGCTCGCCGGCATGCCAGCGCAGGTGTGCCTTCAGGTGTGAGGTCTTTTTGTAGACCTTACCACACTCTGGAATGTGGCAAATGTGCAGTCTTTTCTTTCCGAACTCCAGTGCGGCGCTGCCGTTTCCGGTGGATTGGCAATTCGGGCACTTGCACCTGCGACACCGACGTGTCGAGCTCAACAGACCCTTTGACGTGCCTTGCAGCAGGGCTGCGATTTGGGGCTGGTGGCCCAAAACCAGCTGTCGACCCAGAGAGAAAGGGTGACTGGAGGCTGTGCCGTTACCTTGAGGGAGACTCCACCACTGCTGGCCGTCCTCAACGTGCCCGCCGGGAAGGTGAGGTCTGGCTGAAGTGTTCTGGAGGAAGGTGGGAAAGTTCTGAGTCACAGCATTGTGCTGTGCATAGTATGGTGCATTACCCTGTGCCTGGGAGGAGAGCATCTTTACTGGAGACAGCTCAAAGGAGTAGGCAGACGGAGGCTCAGCCGGGGGAGTGAGAGGTAACTCGTGGTGGTGATGATGGTGGTGGTGATGATGATGGGAGTGGGAACCCAGGCTGGGCTGCATGTGTCCAGGGAACTGCACTTTGGGCACTGTGAAGGTCATCTGGTGGGCACTCAGGCTGGAGTTAGGTGCCATGTCATTGCTCCAGAGCTGAAACATGCTGGATGCGGATCCCACTGGCCCTTCGTAGGGGAGCTGTGACCCCTCTTGCCAGGCTTGACTGCATGTGGTGGCCAAAAACGATAGGGTGTTAGGACCACTCTCTGGAGAAGAGCTGGGGGTGCGATCCTGGAGGAAATAATAAACAACTATTACTAAAAAGACCTCAAAAATATTGTACACGTTTCAACTTGTGTAAATAAATATATAGTACACACAAAATGTGAAACCATTACAGAATTTTACGGGTAGACAAATGATGAACTGATACTGATTGTATATTGAGTAAATTGAATACAAAATATTAAATAATACAAAGAGCAAAACCGATAACTCAAAATAAGCATCCAGTGGGAATTTTTTTATGTAATTTTGTTAGGTTTAAGACGCGCGCGTTTTTCAGTTCTTCATAATCTTAAAAGGCATAATAAATATAACGTGATAATGACAAAAAACAACAGTACAGTACCTGTAAGAAATTGTGAAGAAAATTGTCCGCTCTGGATAAGGTTAAAGCAGCCATCTGTAAACCGGTTGCTCAAGACTCCACACCTGCGTAAAACGCGCGCCGTGCGGTGCGTAACCGTGCCAAAAGTGAGATAAAAACGCAATGATCCGCGCTCGGTTTGTCCGCTTCGCAAAACTTCGTTATCTGTGCACAAGAAAGCTATCGTCGTGATAATAATCCTTCGATTGTTGTCTTGTCACACCAGCTCTACTGTCCTGTACTGTCTCTGCTCGTTTGGTTTTCTGAGTCCCTTTTTCAAAACCAGCGGCTTTCAATCCAGGACTCCTCCTTTTGAAGTGCGACTGATGGGCCTATCGCAATAAGTCCCGAGGATCATTTCAAAGGCGGTCAGATTGCATCTTCTCTTTATAGGGAAAAGATCCTCTCGACGGGGACTCTTAAGTATGTATCAGGAGGGCCAGTGAATGGAGAAGAGATGCTGTGGGTTAATATTGGGGAGGGCAATCTTTGGAAGATTAGGAAAAGGGGTGTGTATTATAGCCTCATTTTATTCTAATTTCATTTTGCCAAATGTTAACTGTGCGAGCCCCTTTCCTTTTTACCGGTTGAAGTGTCTAATACGAGGACGTTTGTTGACGTGTAACTGATATTTACAAGTTCTTTATGTGTCAAGAATAAGAATGAAATAAAAAAAACTTTATAATAGACCATCAAAAACGTTAACGTCGCCTAGCCTATATCTAAATTTAAATATAATTTTTTTATACGCACAGTGGTAATGATCTGTTATGCGTTACATAATGAAATTGTTAATGTTTTTCTGAAAGTTGTTAGAGGTATTAAGTGTTAAACATTTGAAAGATTATCCTAATCATTTAGTTGAATTCTGCCTAATTGTCTTCAGTCTTTCAGCATTACTGTTAATCTGATTTTAGATATTAACTTGTTTGTAAATTTAAGATGATGACGTATTCATTCAAATGCCTGAATGATGTCAGAGAGCAAACTAACAACAGATTTTTTTCTCGTTATTATAAGCATTTGAGGAAATGAAGACAATCTAAAGTAGCGTCATTTATATTAAAACATTATTCATAAGTGTTGCAAATGAAAACAAACTCAAAGAAAACTCAGTAGTTCGCATGCACTCGTAAGTGATATTATAAATACAGAGCTCTGCGTGACATTTTCACACATCGGGTTCAAGTTAAGGGCGTCAGCAGATTTAAAGGGATTAAATGCGAAGCCACGTAAAGTTCATCGAACACTTTGAGTCTTTCAGAGAATTTACATTGAAGTCGGAAAGCCGTTTAACATCTTAATACATGGAAAATCCTCATCGCTTTGTGTTGCTTCTCACCTCTTGTCGCATAACAATTGACCTTTGTCCCAACAGATGCATTGCTTTAGTCTCTGCTAAAATATACCACAGTGATGGAGAAATGAAATGACACGGAGGAAACGTATAGCTACGTGCAATATGTGCCTTTTAAATCGGTTTTCAATGGGCTCGTGTTGCTTTTACATCTTTATTTAACATTTTTTTTAACGTTTGGGAGGTGTTGACGAGTGTCTTTGAAACGAACTAACAAAAAAGTGATAAGCCACATAATGTCCTTTAATGTAACACCCGCTGCGCAGCATCTGAGGAAAAAGCGTTTAGTGACGATTAATAATGTTATTTAATGGACAAATTTGAAGAGTGAAAATAATATGCAGGTGTCTGTATACGCTTATAATTTTATTTCTCTCAAAAAACTAGAGTTAAATGAGACAATTGATGTAGTGTTGAAAACGTATTGCTTCATATGTACATAGGCTAATATAAAATGAAAAAATTAACATTTTACATTTAGTCATTTAGCGAACGCTAGCAGAAAATATATTTAAAATAGGGAATGTAGCAAGATTTGTATTTGTAGTTTTTTTTTCCAAAAAACAATTTAAAGAGTGACTGATCATTTGTAACATGCATTAGCATAACTTTACATTAACTAATCTAGATGAATAAATAGACATAAAACCTATTATAAACATTCAATGCATGTGTTTATCTCTCTTTCTTTAAAAAGTCACATTAAATCATATATATTAATTTTGGTTAGATTTGTTATCCTTCTTTGATATGTCTCACATCAAATACAATATTCTGAAAATAAATAAATGTACTCTATAGGCCTGCAAAGCATATACAGTTACATGCTGAACAACACAAAATTCCCAAAGCAAAAAAAAAATGTATCTTAAATTATGACAACAAATAAATTCTTGTGTTTTGTAAATACAATCAAGTCACTTTCATTCAAGTGTCTGCTGACAGCTAGTGTTATAAAATAGAAACATTTATCCAAATACTCAAACACGCATAACAAACAATCATACTTCCAAAATTATTCTGCTGCAAAATTGTAGCTCTGTGTAAAACTCATGTTAGATAACTGCACACAACATAATAAACAGCACATCCCTACGCTGTTCTGGGGGCAATTAAGGTGTGTAATACTAATAAAACACAATAACAGTCAGGAAAAGGAGGAAAAGGACGCAAGTATAATGCATCAAATATTTGGTCGCTTAACGTAGGGGAGGCCGCTTCTGTCTCCTTTCCTGCGCTTTATTGCAGAGCAGAAGTTGTTAATTACCCAGATTCTTATTTCCTGTCCCCTAAATCCCCCTCCCCCCACCCCCTCCTCTCTCAGCCTCCCAGATGAGTGTCTTTGAAGTGCAAAGTATGCTCTCCTTACTTTGAACTGTGCAAACAATGCTCCAGTGGTTGTGCTTACCTTCCCCATGTTACCTCATTTAAATAGACCTGGATACGGCTTACGCTGTTTTCAAGGGAAAACTCATTTCCAAAGCAAGCACAGATCCCAGCCTTCATTAGGCAGATGTAGCTGATGGCAGGCAATCGGGGGAACTGCCTTTAACATTCATAGATGTACTGTTTCTTGTGGCAGGATTAGTTCGGGCGTTTATTAAAGCTCAATTGTCTTAATGGTTTGAATTTGGAATTGAAACAGCATAAAATATTGTTTAAAGGTTATAAGATTACATTTTCATTATGCATCATTATTTTAAATGCTGTTTTTATAAGTGTTACCAATAGCTATATTCTTGATCGATAGTGCATGTTAGAATGTTCCCCGCTCCCCATCACCAGTGCAAAATGCATTCATTAAAAGATCAATGTCCTCATAAAATAAGCAAAACAATGGCAGGCATGTTGTCAAGCTGTTTTAGCATGTCTGGAGGGCAGTTTAAGAGTCTCAGATCACTAAATTGTCCCAGCTGTCTTGACCATCTGCACTCCAAACAGCAAGCCACACGCTTTGGTACTGTTGACCATCTCCAAAAGCCAGTTTACAGCCCCACATGGACTAAATGAGTCTTAAAACCCCCAGCTTGACAAATGTAGCATAATGGATGAGACAGAAGTCATGGAAAAACCTGCTGCCCCCTGCATCCTTCCACCTTAAAACACTAATCGATGCAATCAGGAAGTGTGCTGTTTATAATGACCATGACAGACTTGAGGAATGTTGAATTGTAAAGGACGTTAATGCAAAGGTTTAAGGCTGTTTATACTAAAAGATGATAAGATATTTGCACAGGGGATCTTTTAGAATATGTCGATATGAAATATGCATGCTCTTATAGGTAAGGCTCGTATAATGCATGTTTAATTCACATCACATCATCAGGAATTAAACAAGTGATATTTATGCGGGTTTGCCTGCACTATACCGTTAGGGTTAAAAGCTTGTTGTACCTCAAATGAAAGATTTAAACACTTTACTGTTAATCAGTTGAATAAAATGTTTTGTAAGTCAGCTGGGAATATAAAAGAAATTCAGAGAATAGTCTATATAAATAAATAAATAACCAAAATCCTTGACAGGTGTTTATATTTTTGTCCATTTCCAGGAGATCCACCATTTATGTATTGAAATGAAAAAGCACAAAAACCTACTTGTCAGAGGAAACTTTTATCATTACTAGGGGCACTTGAAGTTTGTTTGCATTTTGTTTTCCAGTACTCTTAACAACTTCAGAAGTCAGATCACAGGAGCCTGTGATCAAAGCATCTTTCGGTTAGTTCAGGAAACACAGGAGCTATACCCCATGCTTTGATATTCTACATCAATATTTCAATTCAACAATCGCTTGACATGCGCCTGCACTGCCAAAGACGAACGTCGAAAAGAAACGGAAGCTGTACTGGAACTGAGAGTGAAGATTTTACAGCAATGAGCACCTCGCTCCCTTAATTCTGATCTGGCCTGTCTGTTATTCAAATTCACGCTGACTGCTTAATCCCAGAGCAACAATAGATGGTAACCAAAGCAATTCAGGTCTTTGACCCAAAAAGTCACGTGACAAGCTCTGAAAGTTGCCATCTGAAAGAAATTTGCTCAGGGTTTGAGCTTTGAAGACTACTTGACCACTTTGAACTCACCCATATTGAAAAGACATCCTTTTTGAAGACCATGTATTCAACCTCAAGGACTCGGTTACACGGCAAGACTATTTGATAGAAGTGATGAAGTTTGTTCGATGACGATAGGTTTAGAATTGAAATTTAGATGAAAGACATACAAGAAAATTAAAGAGACCATTAAAAATTCTTCGTTTGGATTTTTTTTCATGACGATTTATGAGCAAAAATCATTTATTTGGACACAAGCTGGAATGAAAATATTACTTTAGTTTCTTTTTGCCTGTTTACTTTCAGGTTTGAAGTGGATCTCGCATTTTCTATGTAGATTTTTGGACCACATTATACATGATTTCTTTGATCTGAGACATTATAACATTGAAATGAAAGATGCACAAGCATACACTTCAAAGTAGTTTAATAGACAGAAATCATTATAATATTGTCCATTTTTACATTTGATCTAAATACTTTTTGCTGCATGTAGAGATGCCACTTGTTGCCAAATTATACCCAGTTAAATTCCGCTCTACCATTGTATCAAAAGTTTAATATGAATAGTTAAACTGCAAGGGGACATTGTTTATTCATGGTTCATGTTCTTTAAACCCCTAAAACACTAAACAGCGATTCCCCACAATAGCTGTCAGACTAAGGCAACGTAATATTAATAATATAAAAGCCAGTCTGAAAACTAAAGGAAAGAACAGATGGATTATCAATCAAAAACACACACAAACACACAGTCTAACAAAAGAAAATAAATAGTCAGAGCACCTGACAATGTCGAGTTAATGTGGGTATTGTGCGGCACATGGACCCCTGCCAATTTCCACAGAAGCTCAGATTTACAGTAAGATGTGTAATATGTCAAGTGTTGATGGTTGGGATCTATTTACACACATGATTCCTGTCCCTCCATTTGATAACATAGCAGAAACCTCAGTAGAGAAAAGCCGTATGTTTGCCTTATATTTACAAATGCTTTTTATTCCCACCACATTGTTTTCTATTGGTTTACTAGAAATATGGGATAAAAATAAAAAAGGTATAAAAAGGTCTTAATAAAATAAATAAAAATGTATATAATTATATAAAAATGAGTGCGGTCAAAGGCGATTAATCATGTATTTATATGAACACAAACATTTATTATATATATATTTATAAACGGCAGCTAGAATCGATCAATCAATCATACAATGTTCTTTTAAAGTTGTATTGTCTGAGCTTAAGTCAGACCCCCAAAATACCCGCTTTGCCTCTCCTCGTCTCTACTATATCCCGGGCCATATGCGTCCTGCTCTACCGATGCATTAGTGATGAGCAAGTGGCAGCATCCCTGACGTGAGCAGCAGCTCTCTGCTCACAGATGTAGATTTATTTGTGTTTGTACACCTCCGTCAGCAGCTGTTTGGCCCCCTCGGTTATAGCACAGCCCCCGTAATGCTGGTAGAGATGTCATCCGGCAGCAAGCCATGCCAGGGATCAGCCGCGCGCTGTTGTGTGCTGTTTAAGCAGGGGCGCTTTGAAGATGCCACCTTTTGACAGAGAGGCGCTTTTATCTAATCCTCATGCCGTAATTTGCACTTCCGTACCTTTAATTTATGACTACTGATCAAATACCTGCCTTTGGAAAATGAAAAACTTAAGCAGAGTTTTTTTTCTGTTTTTCCTTCTCCTCTTTTCTTGCTGTAAAAAGAATTCCTAATGTTACAGATTGAAGTTGAGGCATATTATGATGGGAAGAACAGGGGATCAGTTTTAACTTTGATCTTGGACTTAATGGAGTGTGCAGGTAATAATAAGACCAAACCTACTCTGATGGATTAATAACAAATTCATTCCTGATGCAAATTTATCTCTTGGACTTCAACTAAAGGTGGACCGATAACTGGAAAATACTATCGCGAACCTTGTGAGCCCACCCCTGTAACCAGATTCTCACACTTATTTCACCAATCTTTCTATGACTGTCATATATTCATGGTTACTGAGTCAGAATTTGGAAAAAAAAAACCTTTAATATAGATTTCACACATTAGGAACACTAGCAAAAGACAATATTTTTAATCAAAGTATAGACCACTTCACCAGATGTAAACAATGGTCCAGCAGCACTTTTGGTCTCATTTCTCATTTTTAATTTGATTATTTTAATCATATAATTACATCTTAAAGATATTCATTTCACATTTTGAATTGGTTATAATTGTTTCGCTGAAAGTATATTGTTCAAACAAAAATGTGTAGTGTTAAAAACTGATACAGGAAGTTCTTCATTGGACCACCATTGTTTACGTCTTAAGTGGTCTACACCTAGAAAAAAATATGATATAATAATGAACTTTTTAATTGATTATTCTTCATCTTTATCTTACAAATGATTCTTTATCATTTCTATTTAATAAATGATTAAATAAATTTTACTCGACTTTGTTTAAATGTTTTGCTTTACTACATTATATCATACTCCATTTTAAAAACACATTTTTTTGCCTTCGATAATACTTAAGTACATAAAATAATCTAGTACTTGCTTCCTTTTATTCCTTTACTAAATTTTGGAGGTAAAGAATTTATGAAATGTAGTGGAGTAAAAAGTGTTTTAAGTTATGTGCTTTATAACGTATATAAGTACAATTTTGGCATATAGATAAAGACTCTGAGAGTAAAAATTCTTAGAGACTGTCCACCTCTTATTAAGTGGAAGTTCATGACAAATAAACTTGTATTATGTGTCAGTCATTTCAAGTCTGTCGAGGTTTGATTTACCTGCTTCACTTGCTGATGACACTCAGGCATGTCACTGGCAGTTTTCCTCTTGTCTTCTGAGATCTTTCCTTCCTTTTCACCACAACAGAACAGACGGCTCTAGTTTGCAAAACAAATGAACAAACTGAGAACAGGAATGGAGTGTTGAAAGAGTAAACAACACACGCTTTATGCCCCACAACCATAATAGACTGTAAGTAGGTTATCCTGCTAGTAACCCAATTTGATTGTTGCGTCTACATCCGAATAAACTGTCCACTAAATCCAGGTATCGCTGAATCCAAAATAAGGCCGCGCTCCCCTTCACACTGTATACCCCAAACACTTCATTATCAAGAAAGATGATATTTAGTCAATCTATTGATGTTGCCTAACTAATTGTAAAGCAGGGACTCAAAAGCAGATGCTGCATTTCAAAGCACTTGTGAGCAAGGAGACAGGTTATGATTTATGCTAAGATGCGTGGCTTCAAAGAGCCGAATGAGGCTTTTAAACAAATTGAACAAGTCAAGCACTATTCACCCAGGACTGTAAGAGTGCCTAGCGCATGCAGATCAGAGGAGAGCGCCTGCCGCTTGTAATATCCCTCAATAGAAGTACAGGTCCGCTGGGAAGAGCCAGCAGATAGTGGTTAGCACTGGGCTGTGTACACAGGCATGGGAATTCTGTGCCAACGTTGGTGCAACACCTGTGCTAAGAATCAAAACCCCACTCATGTCAGGGGCATGATCAGCCAATCTGTGTTGGGAAAGAGGGGGGCAGCCCTGGAGACTTGACACTCTTTCTTCGCTGCGTCCTTATTTAGGTGTCAACAATCTGATGCAATATCAGTAAACATTGATCATTATTTATGAAGCGGTGGCTTACTGTACTATTACCTGTTAAAAGGGTTGTGGAATATGCTCGGTGCGGTTGTCCTCTGGATGTGTCAGCTTCTTAGTAATGAGCAATGACAACAACGTAAGCTGCTTGCCAAGAGGTTTTGACAGAGATATATCAAATACAGACTTTGTGTACTCGGCCCTCTTTGGGGAAAAAATCATCCAAAAGGGATTGTAATGTATGCAGTATAGAATTTTTATCAATAAAATGAAAAGCATAACATTTTAAGTGTAACATCAGATTGCTAGTTTAGTACGCTTTTCCACATTTTGCAACAACAAAAGTTTATACGAAATACGATGATCCAGAATGTTCCAAAAAGCATTTTGTGTTTCTTTAATGGAAGCAAGCGAATCTTGAGTTTGGAACATGGTTAAAAAAGTAACTTTAAAATAGTGTCGAATCTTAAAACATTTCTTCATTTTACGTCAACGTTTCTTTGATCAATTTTGTTTTATTTAAAATATATATGATTATATTATATTATCACTGAATTCGATTTAGAATTCTAGATTGTCATTGTAGACTTACAAGTGAACAGGGTGAATAATGGGAATAAAATCAATGTTCAATGCTTTCCTCTTTTTAAAAACATGCAGTGTGACAGGTTCGTGCATCTCCCAAAAAATATTTTCCATCTCCTTTCTCCCATTTGATGCAACCTAAATTGGTGCTGAAGAAACAAATTGCTAAATTTTTAATTAACTCCATAACATCTGCACTTCAGCTTTGAGAGAGCGAGGAGATTTCCTTTTAACCTATTCCAGCAAATTTGCACACCAAGGTAAATCTTGATGCTGGCACTTTCACAGAGAGGAAGAAAAAAATTAAAAATGGAAATGAACTCGTACTTGTGTGTGCAGATCAAAGACACGGATTTATTCAAGTTTTTGCTATTGCTTGATCTTCAGAAATAAAGAAGGGAAAGTGTAGAGATGGATAGATCGGTCTAGGTTGGGCATGTCTGTTTATTTACTGCTTTCACATTTTGTTCTAAATATCTGTGCTTTTTATTTGAAAGTTACTTATGTGACCAAGAAGACAGCGTTTTTGTGGCAAAGTCATATTTGCATTCCTGTCAAGAGTAAAAAAGTCAGTAGTCTGTGAGGGAGATCTGTGTTTGGCATTTGTATTGGACTTCTTTTAAAAAATATCAAATAAATAACATAAAAATGATTGCGTTGAGTTAGTTAATTATTAATTATTTTGCAATTGTTTTGTTAAAACTTTGAATCCCAAGAATAATATAAATCAACTTAATAACAATTATTTGTTTTTATGATTGTAAGACACACACACACACACACACACACACACACACACACACACACACACACACACACACACACACACACACACACACACACACACAAACAGACACAAAATCCCAAGAGGAATCCTAAGAATCCTTTTATTTCCTACATTTCAAATAACTGCATTGCAGGTTATTCTTCAGCAGAGGGCAGTGCTGAGTCAATGCTGAACCAGAAAGCACACACCTGGACTCGACAGTATTTGACTCTCTGGTTGCAGTATTCACTTATAGTTACAAATAACAAATGGACTGAGTTTGTGTTACATTTGCATGCGATTCATAAAAACATTTCAGAATGACTTATATGCTATACATTTAACAACATTTCATAGAGTTTCATGTAGGCTAGTTGATTTAGAACAGTCTACCTCCCATCCCCCTCTGTACACCTGCACTGATAGCTGTGATAGTCCAAACAGCAAAGCTTCTTCAACAGCTCACTCTTTGATGAGACCCGCACAATGCCAGCTCTGTATGGCAGTTATCATATGTCTACCCGAACTGAGACCAAAGCCATATATATCTATATCAAAATAAGCATAAACGCACATCGCTCGCCAGGTAGAAAACAATCTAACTAACATTTATACTTGTGGTGAACATTTTATTTATAGAATTATAGACTTTTAAAAGCAACAGCATATGGTACTGCGCATGCACGCTTTGTGGCCCAAACTTAACTTCCGGTACACATCCGTAAAAAATAAAGTCCCTGTAGATTATTTCTGATAACAAACAAAATAAATGACATTAGCTAGCAAGTTAAAAGTATGTTTAGCTGGTATTATTTTGGGTTACCGGTAGAAGAACCGTTACTTGGCTAAACTTAAATGCGACAAAGTTACACGGTACATTCAACAAATTGTTTATTTAATAAAACTAATATTAAAAAATCAACAAATTGTTTATTTTGTTACAATTATTATACAATAAAATATTAATATTCATTAATAGAAAATAAAGTATAAATAATGATATTATTAGCCACTAGCCAAACTGATCAACAAACACAGACTAGAAGTTAACTTTGGGCCAGACACGTGCGTCCCATTAAACTGTCTATATGAAATAAAAATGTAATGATTTATTATGATTATTAACAGAGAAAGGGGTAATAGTTTAGTATTGTAAATAGCATAGTACTTAACCTATCATGATCAATTTTCACCCCTGATCATTATAAACTGTTTCTTTTCAAAAAAAAATTTTTATGTTTATTTAAAACTGCTACTGCTTGTTTCCATTGATGATATTTACTTCACCTTATTTTACCTTTGCATTTTCATGCTTAAAAAAGCCCCGTAACCTCACGAAAGAGGAAGGGGTGAGTCTCCAGACACTTGGCTTTGTCTGCGTTTTGGCTCAGGCCATCAGATAACAGTCTGGACAATGGCTCTCCATTCTGCAGCATAGGTCTTAAATGACCAGGAAGTGGCCATGAGCCATGATCCCTGACGGGGCCTGGACCCGGGTGAATGTGGGGGGAAATAAGACTGGTGGCCACCCAGCTGGAGCCAGGATTGTCCTTTGATGCTGAAAACAGAGGGATGAAGGTGAAAGGTGGGAGACTACCAAGACCCCCTAGCCAGTGACTGGGGTTGAACATCTTGCATGTTTGGCCTTTTCTCAGAAGACAGAGGTAAAAAACATATATATCATCACTTTTACTTCATAACCGTTACGCAATACAATTGCATTGTTACACTTTGGAATTAGGAATGTAATTTGTCTATTATATTATAACTTTTGAATGGTAGTATATATATATAATTTGAGTAATGGCACATGACCCCAGGTGACTCCACGTATGAGTCTGAACAAGTCAAGTACCTCAAGTATCTCCATCACAACTTCTTTTATGACATTGACCACATGAGTAGTCCACTCTGATCTGATCTTTTTATTACAAGTGCATTTCTGCAGTTAAACAATGTCTAAATCACTGAATTACAGGTTATCTATTAACATGATGTTTTGACATTTTTTTGACATTTATCATAAACAAGTGAAAACAGAAATCACTCGTGTCAGCTATCCTTGAACACCAAGGGCCCTTAAGGATCCCTGCACTCTTTACTCGAGTTAAGTGTGTGTGGGAGAAAGACAGCTGACCTGGGTCCACCCAAGACCACTCTCTGGCACCAGACTTCAAATATGTGTTATCATCAGTCTTGGCTGGGACTCTCAGGGGTCATATAAAGAGGGAATATAGAATCTGAGGGCCACATGGGTGGAGAACACAGTGAAGGAGCTTCAGACAATGCAAAGAAAACTTCACAATGTAGTTCAAGGCTGTGTCCCGACAGAGCATTCGAGCGGTACAATGCTAACGCCAAAAACACAGAACCAAGAATCTACACCACTAGAATTTAAGGACTTGCAGAATCTTTTTAACATGATATTAAATATATATTAAGAATTGTGTGATTAGAGGTCAAGGTGTGGTGTGGTGTGTGAGGGTTTATCGTCTTTATGGAACAAAAGGTTAGTGTATGCCCCTCCACTCCCCTTCCTCTCCCTGCTGTTGTTCAGACGCCGGTCGCACTCCGGTTGTTTTTCCCCAATGACAAGACAAGTTGCCATGGTTTAAAGCAATTCAACTGTAAGCATTTTATTGTGCTGCCTTTCATTGAGTCGACACTCAATGACCCCGGCATCTGTTATTGTTATTACACTCATTCTGTTTCTTGTGCAAAAAATATATAATAATATCCGTATTGCTTAATCGTACGTTTTTGTACGACTCACAACGTATGAGTTCATACGAATTAGCCACCTCAACAAAAAACCTACGACTTCCCGTGAGATCAGATTGGATGATTTTATGCAGAAAACTGGGTCACATATGTGACTCTGGACCACAAAACTACATTTACATTACCGCATTTGGCAGACGCTTGTATCCAAAGCGACTTACATTGCATGAAACATTTGTTTTGAGTATGTGCAATCACCTGGGATCAAACCCATGACCTTGGCGCTGCTAGCGTCATGCTCTAACCACTGAGCTACAGGAAAGCTTACAGGAAAACAAGTCACAAGATTTAACTTTTTGAAATTGAGATCTATACATCATCTGAAAGCTGAATATATATAAGCTTTCTATTGATATATGGTTTGTTAGGACAGTATTTGGTCAAGATTTAAAACTATTTAAAACTGCAATAGAATGCAAAAAAATCGAAACATTGAGAAAATCGCCTTTAAAGTTGAAAATCAGAGACTCTGTAGCAGGCTGTTGCTGAACAGGTTTTTATAATGCTCTCTATTGGCTAACCGCTGTAATGACGTTGTGGAGAATAGATGAACCTAAAAGCTGAAATTCTAAGCTTTACAGAGATATCAAATCTAAGTGAGTAATTCCTAAAGAGCGACAGCAGCAAGTGAAGTTTGTAGACGTGTTTCTGGCCTTTTGTTAGCGAATTGTTGCTGCATCCACTCACAAAAATAAAGTTTTGATATATTTACGGTAGGAAATGTACAAAATATCTTCACGGAACATGATCTTTACTTAATATACCAATGATTTTTGGCATAAAAGAAAAATCTATCATTTTGACCTATACCCGTGCTGCTTAGGACTGGTTTTGTGATCCAGGGTCACATACTATGTGTTTGTCACAAAAAAAGAGAAATAGCTAATAAATGAATAACTTAACCGCCACCAATTTAAAATCTGTTTTGTTAGTTAGCAGTTTGTTTAGTGTAAGGACTGATGGGACAGGAAGGGAGAGGTGGTCGGATGGAGACAGAAAGAGAGATTCAGCATGCGTCTCGTTGTCGAGGTCAAAACGCGAGACATACCAGCGCGGGTCAACTGAAGAGGCCCATTATAAAGACAAGAAACAATAAGAGGAACTATAGAATTAAAAAATGATCTGTAAAGTAGACAATAGCTACGAACCACAACACTTTCAGCATGTGGCCGATATTGTTCTAATGCAATTATAATTTATACAACTGGGGAAATTACCTCACAAAACAATTTGGATCCAAACAACATAAACTTTCTGTCTTATGCAAGTACTATCATACGACACAAAATGTATCAATTGTGTGGTACGAACCAGCATAGGGTGGGCTTGAGAGATACAAGGTGGGACTCAAAATGAGAAGATATTTTGAAGAACGTTGATAACCAAACAACACTGAACCCATGGACACAAAACATTTCTCAAAATATCTTCTTTTTGTGTTCTACAAGAGAAAGAGTCATATACATGAGGGTGAATAATAAAGATTTATTTTTGGGTGAACTATCTCTTTAAGGAAGCATTATTGAGCTGTAAGACAGTGGGGATATGTGCTATATGAGCTACTCACACCCTGTCAGTCCAGCGCAGACTGATATCCAGATTAGACTGTATACACGCTCCAGCCAAAGTGATTCAGAGTCTCACACTGTTTATATTGTCTTTGTACTCCCCCTGTGTATCTCAGATCAGTATGGTCACAGGTACATCACATATAGAATAATGACATATCTTAGTATAGATGTTGTGCCCTTAAAAGCATTTGGCTGTATGTAGCCGTTCTTTGACTGCATGCGCTTCATCTTGTTTTTAGGGGGTTAACATTCCATATCCTCTGCCATTCAGCGCATTGTTCCTTTAACCGCTGATTAATATCTTGTTTAAACAGCCATCAGACACAACACGCCTTCAGCGCGTCCATAAATTCTCCTGAGCTAATGAACACAATAGCCGCATTCTTGGGCAAAACCTTCCACATATCAGAGCGTATCTACAGAGACCCGGAGATTCTTGGAAAATGGGATCAAAACAACATGGCTGTATTTAGTCGCTGTATGTGTCCCAATTAAAAATAAACCCGAAATGGATAAACTTAACATTTTGGAATGTACCCAGTGGTGAAGACATTGTGAGGCTCCACTGGATCTTGTTTTGTCTTTAGCAATACATACCACACAGACAAAAGTGAAGTGAGGTTACGAAATTAAAAACTAATGCAGATTTGAAATGCTTTGTGTGATTTGTTGGAACAATATGTGAAAGAAAAATGTGATAATTGGTAATAAAGTTCATGCACTTTAGCCATGTCACCCTCAACCAGAGAAAGCATCTATTAAAAGTGATGAGCTAATGCTGACTTTATAAACAACTGCAGATTTGCTACATCAGAAAAAAATGTTTAATCATGAAGTAATTCTGTTTTGTAATGAAGTATTGTTTTATAAGTCACTTCATTCTTTCCTTATCATATTGTTTTCTGTTTAAAAACGTATGGTTTCTAAAAAGAATAAGTCAGTGACGACATGAAGTGATGCTTAACTGCGATATAAATCCTACAAAGGACCAAACCTCTCCACAAAAATCACATGAAATGTATATTTATAACTGAAAACTGCAGGATATTTACTTGATCACCTCAAGTGAGGGTCACAATCATTTAAATGTGCTGGTGATCTGCCCAGCCTGACCCGCCGCAGGTGCGTGGTGCTTTGCACGAACCATTAAACATCATAGACAGGAAGAAATTCATTCATGCGACCTAACACGGTTCTATTACCAAAACAAATCATTCATTTATATTGTATCACTCTTTGTTCCAAGAGTTGGTCTTGGAGATTGTAATCTCAGGCCCTGTGACATTGTCTAGAGGTCTACCCGGCAATAGTTTTGTTGGCTAACCAGACGATGGTGTGATCTCCGCCACGTTTACACTAAAACCGAGGCTCACCCATCTTTCAATGAATTTCATCTACGCAAGTTACAAACAATAAAAAAACATTTTATAACAGTGAATGAAGACATGGTCAAGCATGAATTTTGTGTTCCTTACACAAAGCTGTTTTTTTTAGAAACCGTATAATAGCTCATATAATATAGTCAGTTATATGTACCACGTTTATGTTATTTTTTTAATAATAATTTTATTTTTAATAATCCTTTTTACACTTAGAACTGGTTCTAAATAGCTTTAAGATTGAATTATGTACGATTTAATTAATTAAATAACTAAAAACTAAAACCGGAAGTCACATCTTGCGACGTGATCTACGATCTATAGATCTATAGCTAGCAAGTTAAAAGTATGTCTAGTCAGTATTATTTTGGGTTACCAGTAGAAGAACCGTTACTTGGTTAAACTTAAATGCGACAAAGTTTCACGACCCATTTAACAAACTGTTTATTTAACAAATTAATATACAATAAAATTCAACAAATGTTTTATATAATGCAATTACTATACAATCAAATATTAATTCATATTAAATAAAGTATAAACAGTTATCTTATTAGCCACTAGCTAGACCGATCAACAAACACAGAGCAGAAGTTAACTTCGAGCCAGGTGCGTGCGTCTATATAAAAGTATATAAATATTTTTTACAATCCACAGAACAAAAATAATGTATTTTTGTATTTTCTTTTTTTAATGAACTTTTTCTTTAGTAGTGCATTTGTTAGTGGCCACAATGCACACTCACCACAGACAGGCTGCAGTTTGATCAGCAGAGCAAAGACAACATCTATGATTACACTTCACAAGGCAGGTTTGGTTCCACAAAGCACACGAAGATACCAAAAACCAACAGAATTCAACCATCCCCCCCCCCCATCGGAAATGACATCCTCTAATAATCAGTAATAGTCATGGTTTGAGTTTCACCTGCAACCTGTAAACAATAGCACTGTGATCCTCACACAGATATCACACAGAGCTATACATTGTACACTTCCTATACTCTGACTCTTCATGTCATATAGCCATGAAGAAAGAATCTTTGAAGAGGAGGAGTGTCTGAGCGCTGCTGTATGTGTTAAAGATGAGGGGAAAGTATGGATGTTCATGACAATGTTCGTTCTGTAACAGATAACAGGAGAACCCCGAGGACTTGCCAGATTAATACACTTAGGTTTAACTAGAGAGACCCATATTAAAAAGTAGGATGTTTTTACATGCTGACTTTGACTTTTGACTTTCCAAAAAAAAAAACTGCTGTTCAATTGGCTCTTGGCACTTGACAGGAAAATACAATTGTTCCTGATGTCAAATTCCAGTGACTCCTACTATAAATGAGAGGCTGGGCACTGCACTTGGAAGGGTTCAACTCTGAAGTTTGCTAACCCTTTCTTTCTAAAGAGCAGTGTCCTGGACTATAGAAATGAGCGCGTCGGTGGCTGTGTACAGAAATATATACACTGAGGATCGCTTCAGACAGGCGTATGGTACAGAAGAGCAGAGAGGAAGAGAGCCGCTCCGCCACAGACTTGCGCAAAGATGCAGCTGCTCTCAGGTGGACTGCGCTCACCTGCTCAAGAAAAGAGTGCCAGTTTGCAACTGGCTCCCAAAGTACAAGCTCAGAAAATGGATTTTAGGAGATATTGTGGCGGGACTGACTGTTGGAATAGTGCACATTCCCCAAGGTAAATAATTATTTCCTTTTTTATGATGTTTGCGTAACGACGAGGCAGTCAGTCGCGTGCGTGGTGACGAAAATGGCAGAACTTGTGTAGTTTTGTGTATCTTATTTTAATACGATACAACATCCTTGTGCGTAAAAACGGCTTGCGTTTGTGCGCAAATCGATATTTGTATTTGAACACTTTTTTATAAACATTTTAAAATGTATAGCGTGTATTCTAAGATGAACATGCATATCTTAAATAAATCATATCCATAAAAATCTACCTTTTAGCACGTCGATTGTTCTTTTTCATCTTTTCGTTTTATTTTCAGTCTATTTATTTATTTTTACAGTATACTGCAACCTCAGTTAACCACTCAAAGTGTTCTTCTGATAACTTTAAATATTTTTCATCTTATTTAGCCTACTGTATTCTGATTTGTATTTGGTAGGAATGGCCTTTGCTCTGTTGACATCAGTAGCTCCTGTCTATGGCCTTTACACATCCTTCTTTCCTGTAGTTCTTTATATGATCTTCGGCACTGGTCACCACGTTTCTACAGGTAAACCACATTCGTTTATTAGCATATGAAAAATGTCTTTCGAATGTCCTTTTGTCATAGATAGATATTACGAACGGTGCTTATTTGCACTGTTAACCTTGATACTGTACATTGAGAACTGAAGCAGAGCGCTAGCAAAGTCTGCTAAAACGTACATTATTCGACTTTTGCAGGTACCTTTGCTGTATTGAGTTTGATGACTGGCACAGTGGTGGAGCAACTGGTCCCCACCCCGCTTGCTCTGAACTCCAGTAGCCCAGAGGCTGCAGAGTTTGAGGCCCAGAGGATTGGAGTGGCATCCGCTGTCGCGTTCCTCTCAGGAATCATGATGGTAAGAGGCAAGAAGATGATCTGAAGCTCTTTTTAGTCGAAACAAGGGTTTGCAAACTGGTGCCACAAGGGGGCGCTGGGGATTCACTCATTTTTTTCTAAGCGTTGGTTCAAAAAGAGTTTAGACGTCACGTGTTATATATGTATAACACTACACATTTGCAGAAACAAATGCTTAATTTTGCACAAATAAATGTCCAATATAAAACGAGTTGTCTTTATTTTATGTACAATTATTGTACAATAATTGGTCTGTAGACTACACAAAAAATATATATCTTAGTTTATGATGATGATGATGATAAGGGATCATTATATTAAAAACCCCTGACGTAAGCAAATGTGTTTTCTCTGATAAAACGTAGATCAGACCAATTGTCGTATTGTAAGATTGCATTGTGCTGATTGTATTCACATCTTCTATACGCAGCTCTGCATGTGTGGGCTCCAGTTAGGTTTCCTTTCGACATACCTCTCAGAACCGATTGTAAAGGCATTTACAAGTGCAGCCGCCTTCCACGTGACCGTCTCACAGCTGCAGAGCATGCTGGGACTGCGACTGCCTCGATACACTGGTGCCTTTTCTCTTTTTAAGGTCAGAAACGGTATAATTCAGACAGACTGTAATGTTTCTCATTTTCGTTGCTTAGCACCACCCTATTCCAAACAAAATTGCAATAGTTTAACTGTTGCTAGAATGAAACTGAATACAACTTGTGTGTCTTTAAATCCACAGACTCTGGGTTCAGTGATGGAGAACCTGCCTCACACTAATGTGGCCGAGCTGGTGATCTCGCTGCTCTGCTTGGCTGTCCTGGTACCAGTTAAAGAGGTGAACTCACGGTTCCGTGAACGCCTGCGCACTCCAATCCCAGTGGAGATCATCACTGTGAGTATTATTGTTTTAGGATATTCGACATTTAAAAGGTGCGTGAACTTTTTATGTTATGAACTTTTGTTCTCCATTAACTTTATTTTGTATTGCTGTTTGTGTTTGTGTTTCTCTGATGGCTCGTGCAGGTAATCATTGCAACAGGAGTTACGTACGCCTTCTCTCTGGATTCGAGATACAACATACAGATTGTAGGACATATTCCAGCAGGGTAACCTATTCATTTAAACAGAAGTTGGGGAGTAGCATTACTGAAGTTTTTACTGAAATGCGTGCTAGCCGTGGGATATTACAACTTAAAGCTTCTATTTAGGAAATTCTGTTTTATACAATTTCATATTTTTATCAGCATTAATAATATAATGCAGAGTGTTCTGTTTCAGCTTTCCTAAACCACGACTGCCTTCATTGGAAACAGTTCCAGATATAGCTGCTGACACAGTTGCTATCACCCTTGTCGGTTACGCCGTGTCTGTATCTTTAGCCATGATTTATGCTGATAAACACGGATACTCCATTGATCCAAATCAGGTATATATCATAGTCAATGTTACAAAATGTGTGAACTATCAAATCTTTCAATCAAGCGTTTGTTTTGTTTTAGGAGCTTCTAGCTCATGGGATCTCCAACACTGTGTCTTCTCTTTTCACCTGCTTCCCCAGTTCAGCTACACTGGCCACCACTAACATTCTGGAGAGTGCTGGAGGTTACACACAGGTACTTTTCTGAGATCACATTCACTGCAGTTATTTGCAATCATAGAAAGTGTATGAATTGGTGATGCCGAGTTGTCCTGGTGTATTGAAGTCACTGTTTATTTTGTATGTCAACAGCTTGCCGGATTGTTTACAAGTCTGGTTGTTCTTATAGTACTGCTGTTGATAGGCCCTCTGTTCTACTTTTTACCCAAGGTAAGAGTTCCTCTAACAATGACACAGACACGAAGAAACAATAACGAAAAAAGAAAAACGCACATTTTGGTTTTATGCTGTGGCAGTACTATCTTTCCTCTTTCTGACGCAGGCGGTGCTTGCTTGTATAAATGTGACCAGTCTGAGACAGATGTTCCTGCTGTTTCAGGACCTCCCAGATCTTTGGAGAATTAGCAGAATTGATTTTGTATGTATTTTTCCATTTCGGTTTTTGGTGTTCATCGGTTATGCTGTACAATAATCTATGTATATTTGAGCAGATGGTGTGGCTTGTGACCTGGCTGTCAGTGGTTGTGCTAAATGTAGACTTGGGCTTGGCCATTGGAGTCATTTTCTCAATGATGTCAGTTATCTGTCGTACACAGAGGTATCACTTTTATACTTTGATCTTGTTCTCATGAATCATAAACACAACACAGTTTTAAAAAAGGTCAACTGAACACTCACAGTGTATATATAATCCACACCCTTAAAGTGTTGAGTGCATATACACTGTGAATGTTCATTTGGACTTTTTTAAAAATGCAGATTTTGCTGTGAACCACATTTTGGCCATCCGTTTCTATTTCAGATGGCATGCCAGACCTTTTCTTGCAAGTTTTTTAGCATATTTTTTTTATATTTATCTGGATTAATGTGGACCTGTTTTATCATTTTGATGTGGAGCTAACAGCAATCCAACTAGAGCAGCCCCAGTGAAACAAGATATTGAGTTCATATTCTAATTGAGATTGAAAGCTACCTAATTAGATTTGTGTATGAATCTGCTTTAATAATCATGTTTACTACATCCTTTAATTAAGCATTCTAATGCTCAGGGGCTGTATAAAAACAGCATCCCTTACAGACCCCCTTATTCCAAAACTATCTTCCTCTCCTGGCGGATATTTAATTCACATTTAAGGTAAGAGGAGATGAAGTTGAGACCAAAAGAATCCCTGAACTCATAATAAACTACTACTTTTCAGGGCAAGCTGCTCTGTACTGGGCAGAGCTGCCAACACAGAGATCTACAGATCTATTCACAACCACAATAAAGTAAGCAAGCAACCAGTTCCTTTTCTCTTATTGAAATGCAATTAGTTTTTTATCAAAGTTGTCCGTGCACTTTATGTAATTGTTAAATATGACTGAATATATAATTCATGTTTGTGTGTTTGTTGAGATAATCGGATTGTTTTAATATCGTTAAAACATTTGTTGTGTAGCTGCTGATGTGGTTTGCCATCTATATCTAGTGCTATGAGGTCCCTGGTGTGAAGATCTTGACCTACAATGGACCCATCTACTATGGAAACCGTAGTTTTTTCAAGGCAGAAATGACTGAGCTTTTGGGCCTCACCCCTAAGAAGATACGAAGACGAGAGAAAGCCATTAAAGCATTAGAGAAGAGAGAGAGGGAGGCAATCAGAACTGTCGTAAGATAATTTATTAATCTATTCATTTTCTTACTGTTTTTTATTTATATTTACTTAATGTTTCATAATTATTTAAGAAATACATTCAAGTTCAGGGAAAGAATTCTTAATGTAGATTAAATGTATACATGAGTACATAAGTCTGTATCTACTCTTACTTTTAGTTTTTATTGATTTGTCTATTGGTGTTTGTCCAACAGAAATGTCATTGTATATGAGCAATAAGGGTTTCAATACAATAAAAAAAAATGACATGCTTCTGTTTGTAACAGTAATGAGTTTTAAAAAATGATGATTTCTTTTATTGATATTTTTGTATTTAAATACAACAAAATGACAGATTAAGGATAACTGTATTGTTTTACAAGGAACAAGGAGTTGCAGACAGTTCATTTTCTTCAAAGAATTTATTCAGATCAGGTGATTTCTCAGTTATTCCTGGATACTTTAATACACAGATATCGAAATATATATATATATATATATATATATATATATATATACACATATACATTTTTTCCCTTTAAATTACTGCAGAAGTGGCTGAAGGTGAAGTTCAGGCCGTATTGATTGACTGCAGCAGTGTCATTTTCATGGATATTGCCGGAGCTCGGTTGTTCATACAGGTGAGCTAGGCTCTTTAAGTCTTGTTTTTATCAGCATTATCATAAATCGTGTCATATGCAATATTTTATGAGATGTGCATGGAGTGTCAGAAAATTGGAGTACGGATATACCTTTGTAACAGCAATGGTAAGTTTTTCATTCACCTTCAACATTCAAATTGTTTAACAATCTTACTGTCGCATAACCAATGTTCTCATTTGTGTAGAGAGTGTACTGAAGATTTTGACATCCAGTGGGCTTATGAACTACATAAATCCTCAGCATATTTTTGTTACAGTCCATGATGCTGTGGTCTACATTCAACAGCAGCGAGTATGATGCAAAAACATTGTTTAACTGACATTATGTTGCAATTTTGTTTCAATAATTTTTGCTCAACAGGAAAAATCTCAAGAGAACAACGCAACAGTGTGGGTGTGAATATCTAACACAACCAAAGGCATTTGAGTTCCCTGTCTATAAACTCCAGGACCCGTGGAATGGCTTCATGGCTTTTTTGTGGTGGTTTTCTCACAGCAGAGTGCCTGATTTTAGTTCTTGTATTCTGTGGTTCACGCTGCTGTGATCGTTTTTTACACGGCATCCAGTGGAGCACATACACTTTAACAACAGTGTTAACAGTGCTGTTGGCCCTGCAATCTCCTTATATAGAAAATGAAAATAAACCAAAGAAACCTGTTTTTTCAAGTGGTGTAATAAAAATGTACGTTGTACACATAGGCCTACAGTCTTTTTAATTTTTACGCCATAGGAATGCATAAATGCTGTACATGTTATTGCAAAGTGTATAGATTCATAAGCTATTTATATTATTTATGCAATATATTGTTTGTTAATCACTAAAGTGTCATGTGTAAAGTTATTATTTTTGTCTTTGTTTATTTTAATATAAAGTCTGTTCCAATAATGAGCAGTATTAAAAAAAACATGTGACTTGCTGAAGTCGTACACTGTCATCATACATAGTAAACTGACTGACAACTTCCTTATAACACATAACCTTGACCTGATAAAAACACACTGTAAATGTTTGAAGCCTGCAATTTTCTTGGGATATTTCTAAGAACCCTCAGGAGAACACCAGTTTCTTCTTTAAAGCTTGAGATATCATTAATTGCCTGTAAGGAAATAAGCCCACTTTCACATGATAGCCCAGTTACCACTGCCATTTTCCCTCAGCTACACTGGATATTTTTATACATTTAAAATAATAACAATTGTCTTTAATGCTGATATGAATATATGTTGGTTTGTCTTTGCTTGCTAAAGTATTATGAACTCAAAACACTGAATTATCTCAACAATGTTCAATAATTACAAAAAAAATCAACCTGAACAATAATTATAATAAAATGAAATAATGATTGTAAGAGGGAGCCAAAAATCAATGCTTCAAAAATGAAAAAGAAGCGAAAAATAAATTTCTTCACAAACAAGAAATATTGCAACTATAGATCTTATTGATCAGTGAGTGAGGTATGTTGGCAAAATTTCTCTACAAAATGTGAGGCAGAACACACTGTGCCAAATGCAAATATTAGTTTACACACACACAAAAAAAAAATGTTTTTTATAAACTAATCTAGTTATACACTGCATATGGCTGAAAAAAATTAGATGGCACATTTCTAAAAAGCTACAACATAAACAAAAAATATCAAGATCCAACACATGCCACTTACACTGTAAATAAATATAGAAGCAAGGTACGCATCACATGTACAAAATGTTCTACATCTTTTAGAAAAATATAAGGTTTAATCTATTAACAAACACTGACAAACTATTATCAGTTTTTGCTTTGACATAATATACCATTAACCACCTATTCAATACAAAACGTAACACAGTGTTTTTCACTATACAATAATTCAAAAAAACAAAAATAAAAACATGCAAATCAATTTTCAAATAAAAAATGAATTAGAAAACCAAACCAAAACAACAAGTATTTGCTGTAACAAATTGAAATTACCAACCAATTACCAACCATTTGTTCTAATTTCTTGCCTCCATTTTTTTTAGCTTTTTAAATATATATTTCAACAGATTTTATTGTGCTCCCTGTTACCCTGCCATTTCCTCATTCTGGTCAAATATTGTAAACATCTCCCTGAGTGCCTGCCATGCAGATGTTGTCACTAGTCACTAGTGACACATTTAAAATGATTTTTCAGATAGTAAAGATCATATTCATTTACATTTTTCTCTTGTTTGGAGGGATAGCGGAACGCAGAGTAGGCTTTGTCAATCTCCGACTGTCCCCATGGTAACATTCCCTTGATCTTCGATGCGTGATTGATAATGACATCATCACATGAGCCCACATGAAGGGAGCCAAGTCCATCAGTAAAAAATGCTGAAACAAAAATTATGTTTTTTTTAGCATCAACATTACACTAACTCACTACTAAGTTATAAAAAAAACTCCCAACGTCATCCTACCTAAATGACCAACCCGAGCTAGACGTGGGTCAAAGCCCACTTGTCGGATCTTCTCTGTACGAGCCATGAAAAAATTTATGACAGCATCTGCAACCACACAATTGGGAAATCCCTTGACGGCATGATGGTTTCCGGTCCTTATGTGTAAGCAATCTCCCTCCTCATCACCTGCATCCGTGGATAGGATGTGTCGATAGGTAGCAGTGTATCCCGTCACTTCCCTGACTGCACCGCCCACCTCACAATGCAAACACACATGTATTAGTGAAGCCCTCTAATAGCTTAAATCTCTTTCATACTAAGGTAATTATTTACTAAACCCTTAAAGTTCCACACCCTGGGTAAACATTACAAACAGCTGAATAAAATGTTTGGGCAGGTTTAATGCTAATGACACCTTTGGTTTAAAACTAGGTTAAAGAAATAGTTCACTTTAGAATTAAAATGTTATGTTTATTTACTCACACTCGAGTTGTTTCAAATTAGAAAATTTAAGCATCAGCATTGTGTACTTTTTATTTTACAAGACATGCCAAATTAACATATATATAAGTGCTCCCTGTTCCCCTGCCATTTCCTCATTCCAGCCGAATATTGTGTAAACATTTCCCTGAGTGCCTCCCATGCAGGTGTTGTCACTAAAATGAGGTCAAATGTCACTAAAATTATTTTTCAGATAGTAAAGATCATATTCATTTACATCTTTCTCTTGCAATTTATTCTAGTGTTAATGTGCAGTCTTCAGATTAAATGTGCAGTAGCTGCATGACAGTGATTAAGTAAAATGCCGAAGCCAATGAAATGAATGCAAACAAATAAGGAACCATCACTTCACCTTAAAAAAAAAACATCATGCAAGTCATGCAACCCACAATGAAAAAGACCAAAATCCACTTCAGAAAACTATGAAATAATGGTTCCCAGTGTTTAGGGAAGGAATAAACATAAACATGTTTTCCTTATTTCTCATTTCGAGTTGAGTTTGGACTTTTTCTTTGGTCAACCATGCTTATTTTAAAATGTGCCATATAAATAGAATTGATATTTTCGCTCTCCAAATTTCAATTTTAATTAAACTACAAGTATACAAATAAAATGTTTACTTACTGTACAATTTTTATGAGCACATTTTAATCAAAAGAACACACAGTCTCACTCACCAGGTCCAAAGTGGTTCTCTCCAAAATATCCACCATCTTTTCAAGTTTAGTGTTTGAGGTGAAAATAAAGTCATCATCCACCCAAAGCACATATTTGGTTGTCACCTGAGAGACTGCCAGGTTGCGGCCAGCAAACCAGCCCTGTAATGAGGATTAAAATGTTACACAACAATTATACAATTACCACAAAAATCAACACAATTATAGACCATTTTGCAAGACGTAAGCAACACTTATCCAGAAGCACATCCTGTTTCAGTTTTACAACTAAATACAACAGAACATATAGAACTGAATCGAAATGTTAACTGCGGTAAATATAGTATAAACTAGATACAGTAAGAGCCATACCTTCCCAAAAGGCATTAAATAATGTTCAATGTAAGGGCCTTTTACTAGTTTTGCTTCCTTGGTGTCATCAGCTATGACTATAGTTACAGTCGGGTAGAACTTTCTGATGCTGTCAATCAAATCTTGAAGCTTATCATAGCGTAGAAATGTTTTTGTGGCAATGGTGACCAGAGTGCTGACATCGTAATCTGTAAGAACATGAGTCGACCATTGTAAAATCCATAAAACAGTGATAAAGCCTTTTGATTATCAATTGATATTTCATTATTATACCTTTGTTGGGTCCAGGGTAATAGAATGTTGTCATTGGTGGATGTCTGATCTTAATAGTGAACGATGCTTGGAATCCAGTTGTTTTAAATTGAACTGTTTAGACAAAAGAATTGTATATTATTAAAAAAGAAAGACTAATACGGTACCTTATTTAAAACATGTGGGATTGAGTTTGAGATTGCGTGAAGTAGTTTTGGCATCAAGTAAATGTTTATCGTTGCCTGTGGATCTATCTGTGAAGGTCTGGTTTATTATAGCATCCGGGAAACCTGTTAAACAAGTCAACCCTGCACACGAATGAACAGTTAACTTGTCGAATAAATCATTCTCTGCAGCAGACAGGCAATTCTAAACCTGTTTGTTTAGCGCTGGGGTTGAAATGTAAAGATCATACTTTCATGCAAACCCCAGTTTCATTGTATTTGTAATGTTTGCCTATAAAAGCTTTGTCTTTCAGTGTGTTCTGAAGCTCTTACCTACATCTGCTGTGTTGGGGTGGAAATGTGTGTTTGTGTAGGTGACAAACTGCAGCTGTCTGTTTAGCAAGGCCAGTGATTCGCTCACAAAACTAATATGCATCTCTCCTTCTCCACTGATCTGCACTCCATCCACCAGCGCTGCCGTATCAAATGTTCCCATCGTAGCCATCAGTTCTACCTGCAATTGGCACTTTATGAAAAATAGTTTGCTTGGTCAGACGGTGGCCAGAATGACTTTGTGAGCCAACATTGTTTGCTATTACATTTGAAAATCATAATTAAATAAATGGGCATATAATATATATTTATTAATATTTGATTTGCCTGTAGAGACACGAGTACAGCTATGATAAACTGTCATACAGCGTGACTTCAACAATATTTAACCACTGAATATGTAACCACTGAATGATCTCATGAAATGATTTCATGGGATGGTTATGTTGTATGAGTTCTTATGATGTAAAAACCAAAAACATACCAAAACATATGTGATTCTGGATGACAAAACCAGTCTTAAGAACATTTGTAGTAATAGCAAAAAATATATTGTATGGGTCAGAATCATCGATTTTTCTTTTATGCCAAAAAATCATTAGGATATTAAGTAAAGATCATGTTCCATGAAGGTAATTTCTTACCGTAAATAAATAACAGTTTATTCTTGTGAGTGGGTGCAGCAAAACCGCTAACAAAAATGGCTGGAAACATGGTTACAAACTTCACTCGCTGCTGCCGCTCGTTGGGAATTACCCACTCAAGTTTGGTATTTATGTAAAGATTAAAATTTCAGCTTTCGGGTTCAACTATTCTCCACGATGTCATTACAGTAGTAAGCCAAAAAAGAGCATTAAAACAAACCTGTTTCTTCCAACCTGATCTCACGGAAAGGCCCACCAATAACCCCGCCCCTACACCTAACGTCAATGACGCGAAAGCAAACCGTACTCTAACGTACGACTGAGATCGTACTAATTTTTATGAATTAGCCAAAATTAGCCACCTCGTAAAATACTTACGATTTCGCTGTGAGATTGCGTTGGTTTCTTCTTAGCAGAAAGAAGAAAGAAACAACGCCTCGGATTAACAACTTTAAAGGCGATTTTCTCAATGTTTAGATTTTTTTGCACCCTCAAATTCCAGAGTTCCAAATAGTTGTATCTCGGCCAAATATTTTCCTATCCTAACAAACCATATATCAATAGAATGCTTATATATTTAGCTTTCAGATGATGTAAAAATCTAAATTCCGAATTGACCCAGACTTGTTTTGTTGTCCAGGGTCACATATGATTATTAAAAAAAGCTAGCATGAAGGTCCACCCCTAACCCAGCCCTTAAATGCAACCATCACTGGGATGAAAGCAGATTGAAAACAAATGAGAAATTCATACAAATTTGTACAATTTAGCCATACATTCACTAAAACAGATAATAGTTACGAATTTCCATGACAATGTGTTGAATGGTTCAATGTAAGCAGCATTCCAGACAGTCACTGTCAATTATACAGTCAATTATAAAACACAAAAAATTGTAAACTTACCAAATAATGTTTCTCTTTGGATTTTACATTTAGACTCAAACCTTAAGTGAAAACACAAAAACATGGACATATTGTGTGACCTTGGTCATGTGTCATCTTTAGTGCAGAGATTCTTGTGTTACAATGACTATTTTTGCTGTGTACAAGCTCAAATCACAGTCATTTTGTCAAATATTACTACCAATCAATACTTCTTAATTAACTTTATTAACTACTTCTTAGTTAATAAATCTTGGACTTTCATTGCAGCCATGATCAACAAGCAGGTGCACTGCTGTTATATATGGAGCTGATGTTTGCAAACTATGACTAAATATGGCACCTGTTGGGTTTAATGGCTGCAACACGTGATCATCTAGAAAAATTATCGAAAATGTTTATAAAATATAAAGTGGACTATTAAACATCTGTGAACAAGCTAACAAGATGCAAAGGGTCTATTTTCATTGCAAATATTTCTTCCAGACAGACCACAGATCATTCTTTAATGGTTGCTTTATGACCAGTTGAGTAAAGCAGTAATTTACCGGGGACTAGAATGGTCCTGGTTGGTCTGACCTCCACACCCTGGGTAGGGTACTGAAGAGGGTTGTTGGCATCAGCTATGATAAGTGAGTCTGCAGCAGTGAAAGTCCTTAAATGAACAGAGAGAACATGATTTAACTTATGGTGTGGCTTTTTAAATGACTATTAAATCATCCTATGTAGTTTTAAACCTGCATGACCTTATTTCTCACAACTATTCTTGCACACTGCTCTTTTCTATACAGTGAAAGTAAATGGTGAATAGCTTTCAAGAAAGGCAAGGCAACATTCTTAGTAAATAACACTTGAAAAATAACAGCTTTTGCTGAGGCTTGAGAAAACAAGGCCCTAATAGTTTGAAACTATGTGATGGGATAGTAAATGATTGCATGACATTTATTTTGGGTAAACTATCCCTTTATAAAATGAACTGTACTTAAAGACAAAATTTGTGATACTACTTTGGGCAATGGCACTTGGTACATTTGGGCATACCTCTTACGGAAGCTGTGGTACTCCTTATTCCTGTATTGTTTTGCTCTTTGCAGGTCTTCGCCTTGTAATAATGCGTGTAGCTGGGTAGCTGATACTTGAGGAAACAATTGCGAAGCAAATGGCAAATTAATGCGCGATTTGTCGCTTTCACAAACACATCCATTAATGGCAAGGGATCTGTTTGAGTAAATAAGTAAATAAATGAAGTTTACTTCCAGTGTGTAGAACTATTTAAAGCAGTATTTACAGAAACACACTTTCAAACACATAGAATTAAAATGAAGACATACTACAATTAAAATAAGCTTAAGATTTAAATGAATTCACAGGAATTTGTAACTATTTTATATTTAAATTGGCATTAAAATGAACTGTTTAAAAACATTATAAGCGAGCAATAATATAGCACCGCCCCTACTGTAATCATTACTTGGGCCAAAGCAGGTCATACCAAAACCCACTAATGAGATTATACAAATTCATACAAACTAGGCACCTTGTAAAATAGTTACGAATTGCATCGTGAAGGTTCAAGTTAGTGTATATACTAATAATATTGTTAAAGTGATAGTTCACCTAAAAATGAAAATTCTGTCATCATTTACTCACCCTCTTGTTATTTCAAAGCTGCATGACTTTCAAAATAACTTCTTTTGTGTTCTGCAGAAAATGAAAGTCTTAAATTGTCAAGAGGGTGAGTAAATGGTGATAATTTTAGTTTTGGGTGACCTACCCCTTTAAGTTACCATACAGAACTCTAACAAAGATGATCTTTTAATAATTAATATAAGATAATAAGGGTCAAAATCCAAACAAACATCATGTTATTAATTAATGATATACTTATCAAAGAGTGCAGCGCGGAAGTGAAATGTCAGTTAAAGAGGCCACTTGCATGAGGTTTGAAGCTCATAGGTTTTTATGTTTGAATATCAAATTATGTGGAAGCTTCTAGCTGTATATCATGTTCATGGTCACATTACCACAGCCAACAGGCCCAATTCCTGCACTTGAATTTGGAAATTTGGTTGGTAGGGAAATTTTAGGCACTTGTGGTTGCTTTATATAAGACTACCAGTCAGTCATGACTGACTCATGCATCAAAACAATACTACACAAAACAGTGTGTGTGTCTACACATCTGTACACACCTTAAGATGCCGTCTTTGATGCTGTAAGGAATATTGCCATTTTTATACTTCATCTGTTGCATCCTCTCATCCAGTAGCTCCTTTAAAGTGTCTTGTCCACGTACGTCAATTGTGGTGATAGGCCCTGAGTTCCAGTTGTAAATCAGTATGACCATGAGCGGCAAGACCACCAACAAAATTGCCAGTGCTTTCTTATTCATAACACGCATAATCACTTATGTACAAAAAGCCTGAAAAACAAGTCAGATAACATATCAAGACTTTCATTTTGTATTTTAAGTGTTTTTTCAAAGCTACAGTCCTTTTTTTAATCCCCATCAGACAAAAAAATCATCGTTAAAATCATCAGCACACGTATGATAGTGACAGTTACTGAATTTATCGGTCTAATTCCTAATTTGCATTCACCTATAGTATAGTACAGAATTCTGTACCTTAGCTTACTAGCAGCAACCAAAAGCTGAGTTCAAATGCAAAGCATACCAGGCTCATTTCCTTACATTTGAATATAGTTCTCATAAAACTTGAGCTTAAAAAGGCTGCCATACCGCATGTCAAAGTTCTACATCCTGCCTCTGACAAATGGCACTTTGAAAGACTTTGGAGCATAACATTACTAGGTGCATCAAGGTTCATTCATAATTTTTTGAGGCTCCCTCAAATTTGCTATGATAGCTGTCACAACATTTGCAAAACTTTGTACATCTTTGGGCAACTGGGGAAGTACTCAACGCTGTATTCTTTAACATAAATGTACCTTATCATTTCATAAAGGAAACATATTATACACCGCAAGGGCACAATAGTTGTCCTGTCCCGCAGTGATATGTTGCATACTTTTCTGATGTGAACTGTAAGCAGTTTACCGAGAGGAATACTCATTCTATTTGTGCACAATGTAAACAGAACTGAGTTCATAAACTGGCTGCCTGGAAACAGGAAGTCTAATAGAAAGATAAAGTCTAACAGAGGTAAGAGAAATTAAAGATTTATGGCTGTTACAATGCCAAATATTATCTCAACAGTTGAAGGTTCAAGTTACGTTTGATATCTCTAGTATTTAAATTACAGAAGAGTACAAGAAAGTGCAGTCAATAGTGTCTGAAATCATTTTGTGGTTGGTTACATACAAAATAAAATTATTTTTGTATGTATCAGTCAAAGGTTTCATGACAAGGTTGGTTTCATCTCCCATTAAAACTTAAAATGTTGTGTTATGTAGAACTATTCTTTATGTGGTAAAATATTTATATTCTACTCTTTTCAGCGTCAGGCAATTTATATTTGGTTTAGACCTACGACTTTTATTTTTCACGTGACTAAAACAAACACATATAAACGTATATTTTTACTGACTAATATTATATGACTAAGCGTTCATAATATTAAACATCTTGCCTTACCTTTACCCAACGTTGGTGCGATAGTGAGATCCCTTCCGTCTGCTTTTATAAGCCAACAGCAACGAGTCGACAAATGCGAATAAAGAGGTTTGATAAATTAAAACAAGCTGACATACTTTGAATAGACAAAATCATATAATCGTAGTTGTTTTTTCTGCACGGTAGGCTACGTACGTAACATATATTATTACTGTTTGCTATAGTAAAAAAATGAGGAAGAATATATAGGAAGTGTAGTGAGTTCCACTTGCTATTCCACTACTATTTCTAACTTGTCTGTGCGTGTCAGTCTCAAAAACTCGACTGGGTTCGTCTATGCAATGGTTGCCAGATACATGAAAACCATAATTACACAATCACCTACCCTGATGCTGCAAAATAGGAATATAAATATAAAGTTTATATTACTGCATTTTCTTATTTTCAAATGTTTAATCATTTTAAACACAAATGGATGTGCTAAAAACAAGCACTGTAGCCATACTGTAGGCCTACATGTTAAACACAGAGGACAGATATGGTCATATATAACCAAATAATTAAGTCATGTTTATCATTGTGTGTTATTTATCATTATGCCCATTTGTATATTCATCTAGGCTACATAAAAGATTATCTAGCCAACTAATTATTTTTTAACTTGTAAGCAAAAGGCATGACATGGCAACCTTCAGATGCCTGTATTTTAGAGGAAATGCCAAGCACTTTTCTGCAGTACAGGTTAGGATTTCCATTTGATGACCATTGTGTAGATGTCCGCCAAGGTCCTGTTAGCCAATGTTGTTCTATAAATATACAATTGTGACCCTCAATAAACAAGCTACTGTGCCTAGAAAGTTTTGCCTGTTACGCTTTGAGTGAAATCTTTCTCAGATGTATATTACATTTACACGTAGGCTACATATTTAGTCATTTAGCAGACACTTTTATCCAATGCGACTTACAAATGACTTACTAAAAACAATAGGCTTAAGATATGTAAAAAACCAGTAGTTTTTAAGCAATCAGACAACACAAGGACAGCAATACATAAGTGCGATAAAACTGCATGGTCTCAGCAAGCCTACCACAGTATACAACGTTGCCACAGTAAATACCACAGACGTGGAACAGATCCAGAGAAGGTACGTGAGAGTGACCTCTGCATTTAACCCATCCAGTGAATACTGAACACACGCACTGCAAGTCACTGCAGCGCCCGGGGAGCAAACAGAGTAAGGTGCCTTGCTCAAGGGCACATCAGTCGTTACCCATCGGTACTGAGAATCGAACCAGCAAGTCCGACTCTCTAACCATTAGGCCACAACTGCCCCCACAAGACGTTGCTCGTTGGCAGAGCAATAGTCCAGTCTAGACAGGACAAAAGCCTGGACTAGGACTTGAGCATGCTCAGACAGGAAGGTCTAATTTTCCTAATCTACAGGACCGGGTGATGCTGGCAACATGATCCATGAAGCTAAGCTGATTATCAATTACCACTCCCAGATTTCTGGCTGTCCTGGACGGTGTAATGGTCTACCTAGTTGAATGGAAAGGTTGTGATGTATCTTTGGGTCAGCAGAGAAAACAAGCAGTTAACACTTTGGGTAAACTAGCAGCAAAACACTAGCATGTTAAATTTTTATATATATGTATAATGTTTTACTTGCTACTATTCAGCATCATGTTAAGCCTAATAATGAACACTTTAATTAAAAAAACTCTTTTGGATGTCATGATCATGGCAGAATAAACCGCTCTGACATAAAAAAGCATGCCTTTGTTGTGCATGAGTTTACAGACCACATCCTTTGCAGGCTTTGCACGGAAAAAAGCTCAGTGTCCAATTTATGCCACTACGGTTAATATAATGAAAACAACCATGACATAGGCCTACTCAAGAATTACTTTACTATACTTAACGGCTGTAAAATGCATACAACAAAGCACGTAAAGTCTCTCCTGTGCGTCAGCTTGATCACAACCCCTATGGAGCTCACTAATGCAGCTGCATGTGTGGTGTATTTTTAGTTTACAATAAGAATATTCAACCAACACCTGGGTCTAGTGAATGGGGACATCTACTGTTTACATTAACGTATAGCCCCTTATCCATATTAAATGAAAACCCCCAAAATACCACTTGATGTTGTTACTAACGTAAAAATATAATCTAAACAAAGTCTACAAATATTTGTTGTAAAAAATAAAATTGGTGCTAATTATTTTAAGTGCTTCACTCCCAAAACAGTAATATACGAAACGACTGCATCCGTCCACTAGTGAAGCGAACCCACCCCTAAGTAGGCGGGGCCTCCATAACAACAGCGTGTCCATTCCTCCAATCAAGCACGTCGACACGAAACTAGGTGATGCTGATAACAGCAGCACCCATCGCTTCACATGACAGAGGCTCTGTTGTCCGGTAGTAGCACACAAAGAGGCCCGTTAACGCCAAATAATGCAAACCCTATACTAAAAACAGATCGTATGAAAAGCCTGTGTTGAGACAAAATAAGTCGGGAGTTTCGCATGCATCAGAAATCCTCAGCGTCTGCCTACGCGTTAACGTAATAACACGCAGTTTAACGCAACCTGACGCGCGACTCAACATTCTTCAGACACGTATGGCGGTCGGTGAGAGGCATGCAGAGTGGTGACAAAATATTTCAAGGTATGGGCCTTTGTCCTTGGTCTCTGGTACACATCTCATGTCAACAAGCGCATGCAGCATGTGTTTCAGTACAATACAATCATATGATAACACAGTATTGCGGAATGTGCACTGGATAACATTATTCTATGGGGTTTTAAGCAGAGGCTGAGGTTTGCACATAATTATTTATACATTATAAAATTAAACAGAAATAAACTTCTGAATTTTTAAAGACAACGAGAAAAGCATTCATGTTTTAGTATTTAGTTCTAATGTATATAGAGACCATGCGTCCTCATATGAGGACATACGTTTTGGGTCTGCTCCAACATATACTTAATTCTTCTTAACTTAGACCTGTTATCCTCATTTGTAGACAATTCTTGTCTACAACTATTTCATATTTTATCAGGTCCCAATAATCCAAATAGCTAGAAGAAATAAAAAAATGCATATTAAAATCAAAGCTTGGGTCTTAGGAGGTTAACATAGAAATGTTAAATTCTATACTAAATGTTAAATTGAGGTATTTAGCAGATACAGTCAATGTTCTTATTACTTTAATGTTGTGTATTTTATAGAGTTTTTCAGATGACATATTTAAACACTGAAGGTCAGGGAGCAGCAGGTGTCTAATTCTAAGAAATTAGGGCAAGAACCAAGATTTATCAGTCATCCAAGGTAACCAGCTTATAATGCAGTCTTTACTTTCGGATTGCAATTGTAACAGCTAATTAACAAAAGAAGAACAAATTTTGTGTTATGTTTTATTAAATAAACAAATGTAATATTTCATTAATCTGATTCATTGAGAAATCAACAGATCTCAGATAGTACTGCCAAACTAGTATCTAAACAGCACTAATAATTTTAAGGATGGATTATATTAGGAGAGATCTTGGTTCTTCGTGTGTGTCACTTAAAATAGAAAAAGCAGCATAGGACCAAGATGTAAACTAAAGTCACCCATGTTTTTACAGGCATACAGTGAAAAGTTGTTCGAGATTTCTGATTGGGCAACATGAAAGGAGGGAATTCGAGGTGTGCATTCTCCCTGGGCTTTCTGGTGGGCACTTGTACCCTATACGTCTTCTTGAGACAGGTGTGGTTTGAGGAGAGCTTCAGCTGGCAGCGTGATGAAAAAAACCCTACTCCACTGGGGCCAGAGCCAAACAATATTACCTGGAGAGTGGATGGATCTGCCTTGATCAACCTTAAGCTGCCCCACCAGTCAGGTACAGAGTTACACTGCCCTCTATTGCATAATGTATTACATTCATTACTGGGCGTCACATGATAAGGCATTGTAACATAAGACAGTGGATGTAGACTTTAACAGCAGTTTAACGAAAGTATGTTTTAGAGTAACAATTTGTTAAAGTGATCTTAAACATGGCACCTACTACATCTGCACTACTGTTTAGTTGTAGAAAAGTCTCTATTGTACAAACATATGTGACATATGAATTTGTTTGTGCAGGAGAGGATGGTCATATTGCGGACGAGCTATTTAAGAAGGTGCGTATTCTGTGCTGGGTGATGACCGGGCCCAGCAATCTACAATCAAAGGCTCGGCATGTGAAGGCCACGTGGAGTCGACACTGCAACGTTGTTTTGTTCATGAGCTCGGAAGAAGACCGAAGCTTTCCCACGGTGGGCCTCGACACTGGAGAAGGCCGTGACCAGCTGTACTGGAAGACTATTCGAGCCTTTCACTATGTTCTGAAGAACCACGCTAATGATGCAGACTGGTTCCTTAAAGCCGATGATGACACTTTTGTGGTTGTGGACAACTTGCGCTGGATGTTGTCAAACTACACGGCAGATCAGCCCATCTATTTCGGCAAGAGGTTCAAGCCGTATGCCAAGCAGGGCTACATGAGCGGCGGAGCGGGTTACGTGCTCAGTAAAGAGGCCCTGAGGAGGTTCGTGGAGGGTTTTAACACTAAAGTTTGCACTCATACCACGTCGGTGGAGGACCTTGCAATGGGTCAGTGTTTAGAGAAAATGGGCGTGTTAGCAGGTGACTCCAGGGACACGATGCAGCGAGAAACCTTCCATCCCTTCATTCCTGAACATCATCTTACGGGCAAGTTCTCCAAGACCTTCTGGTACTGGAACTACTGCTTCTACCCTATTGTAGAGGTAAGTCGGACACACTCTTTTTTGTTCTTTCGGCTGTGATGAATGTGGACTCGTCATTTTTGTTCTCAAGAAATTGCTTTTTTGCCTCCTTTGTGACAGCTCTTACAGCTTTTCGCACCTACACACAGCAAGTGAATTAGTTATCCTTTGGAAATGATTTTTCTTTACGTATACCTTTGTTTCACAAAAGCTTTAAGAACTAAACCTAAACTACCATCTGTGCCTATGAAGACACTATTAAACTGTCAAAAGCAATTTTCTATTCAAGATTTTTTGGGTATTGATACAAAATCAGCAACCTTGTTTGAGATATGTATTTTGGGAATTAAATTACATCGGATAATCGTCTCGTGTTTTTAACAATGGATACAGATGGAGGACTGCATTTGTCAATAGTTTTTCTTTTATAAACTTGATGATGTGATTTTTGACTCCCTGGCTAATAACCATGCGAAAACAAGACGTAAACAAGTGATCATTTTGTCAGGGTAATGAAAAGGAGACAATTGCTATTCATATAATATCTGGTTGTATTTTTGGTTTTGGTTTTGGAGTATAAACATTAAACAAGATGATGCTTATAAACTATGGTGACATAGAACCACTTTTACTGTCATTTGTTTTGTGCTTTGCGCTGTAATTTGTTTTGTGTAATGACATCACTATTCCTGTAAGGCAATTTATTGGTTCTGGCGTCATGTGAAAATCTATAGAAACTACAACACCTCCTTTTTGATAAATATTTGTGATTTTCATTGCTGTTGAATGATAATATAATATACAATAGTGTATTGAATAGTAACATATTTTTAACTTCTCATACAACATTAATTTGATTCTATTTAAATATATTTGTTCCCTAATGTCTTGTTCATATTTTCCTACAGGGTCCACAGTGCTGCTCTGATCTAGCAGTGTCTTTTCACTACGTAGACCCTTTGCTAATGTACACTCTTGAGTACTACACATATCGTTTGAGGGCCTATGGATACCAACATCGCTATCAACCTCTGGTGCTTGCTGTACAAGCCCCACCTTCCCAAACTGTGAAGTCCACCAAAGAACACCAGACAACTGAGGAGCGTGTTTACAAAAAATCAACCTCATCCAACACGGTGAAGCCCAGAACTGAGACAAGAAAGACATTTGAAACCGAGAAACTTACAAATGCAACACAGGAAGGAAACTCAATGGACAGTAGCTCAGCATCAATACATCAGAGCCAAGAATAGCCAAGGTCATGAATATAAAATGTTTATTGTGTGAATGAAAATAAGCTTAAAGGGATAATTTTGTTCCAAATCTGTATACATTTCTTTGTTTGGTTGAACACAGAGAAAGATATTTAGACGAATGCTTGTAACCAAACAGTTCTTGGACACCATTGACTACCATAGAAGAAAAAATGACAATGGTAGTACCCCCAGAGTTTTTGCTGTCCTACATTCTTCAAAATATCTCATTTTGTGTTCAACAGAACAAAAAAAGTATAAAGTAATTTTTTCTAATATGGTAGTCAATGGGGTCCAAGTATATTCCCAATATCTTTCTCTGTGGTACTTCGAACAAAGAAATGTATATAGATTTGGAACAACTCGAATGTGAGTAAATGAAGACTTTATTTTGGGGTAAACTATCCCTTTAATGTGACATTATAAAAAATATGTGCAGACATCAAATATGGCACTGAAGGATATATACAGTAAACTTGTATAGCATTTGTATTTATTTAGACTGTGTACTGAGCAGATGTATAGTATTTGGTAAATGACTACATACTTTATTACTACAGTGTATGCTTTACAGATTTGTTCATAGGGTCCCTGATGCAGCGTATTTATTTTCTATTGGTCTGTTTGAATAAATTACTTTACTGCCTTGTTTCAGTGTGGGAACAGTAAAAAAGTTCTCTTGACATTATTATACATTATAGCCCAAGAACAAACTGAACAATCTTTTGTTTGAAGAATGTTGTCTGATTGGGTCCTTCATTTGACTTTTAACAGCGGGACCTTGAGCCTCTAGACATCAGACTTTCAGATAACTTACTAAGTAGTCAAGACTCTTAAAGTTCTCTAATAGTGTATTACTCAAATCTTATTTTTATACATTAAGTACTGTCAATAGTTCCTGCATTATAAAGAAAAGGCTTTCAAAACACATTTTAAGTTTTTTCAACAAACAGATATCTGAAACGTGAGTCATATACATTTGGCAGACGCTACATTGCATGACACATTTGTATTTGAGTATGTGTAATCCCCTGGGATCAAACCCATGACCTTGGCACTGCTAGCGCCATGCTCTAACCACTGAGCTACAGGAAAACAGGAAATATAAAATTGCGAGTCCAGAATGTAAGTGACAAAAGACATGAAAATGTTTATCCGTTCTTTCCATCAAAGTCTATACACCACATGGGATAACACTTTCCTATAAGAACAGTACTGTATATCTTTTTTTGGGAGGTGGGTCAATGCCATTGCCTGAGGATGTTGCATTACAAGACCTGAAGTTATTTACCATAATCATGAATTAATAAATATAGGCTACAGTCTCTTTACATTATGCTGTTTTTAGTTTTAATTAATAAAACATTGTGAGATCAGATAGATCATATTTTTATTTATTTACAAAAATCCTGTTTTATACATTAAGAGGCAAAAATAATTTTAACTTTAAATGACTTTGAAATTCAATAAATGTCTTGAAATTCGTACATAGATTATGAAGATATTGCTATGTACAATCTATGTAAATGTATCATTTGCAGTACAATGAAACGGGCACACTATAGGAAATCATGTTTATTTGATTCATTTTATATAAATATTTACTTTTGCTCTATCACTTTTGTAAAATAAATTATTACTTTTTGTTGTCACTCCAAAGAAATGCTTTGAGAAGGAGTTGTCTTGACAGGGTGGAACAGACGATTCACTGGATATGAAATGCCTATACTCCACGACGAAACCTGTACGAAATTGTATATCGTAAATATACAAAAAAATAAACTACATTGAAAACAATAGGTGCACAAACTGCGCTGCAGTTAAAATGCATGTGTAATATCTTTAGAAAGCCTGCAGGTGGCAGTACAGGCTCTCCAAAGCTCTCACCTCAGTTTGCACTTGTTGAAGAAAATGCCTCCTCCATTCGTATCTGGATACTCTTTCCTCCACGGACGCCCAGTATCTGCTAATATAACAGTAAGTGTGAGATGCGTTGATGCATTAAAATAAGAGAGCTCAACTGTGTGACCAAATGCAAATAATTTTGAATTTGTTGTTAAGGGTTAATAATGTGAGTTATTAGCGCTGTTACCAGAGTCGGAGCTTCGTCGACCCATGAGCCCAACAAAGATGTCATGCATTTCCCCTAAAAGGCACAAATCGTCATTACATTTTACATTTTGTAGAGTTTAAAAAAAAATAACTGTACATTTTAAAGTTCATGGATATGTCTTACTTTTACGTTGGGATGGTATACTATCATCTGCATCTGTAAAAAAAACATTTTCACACATATTTTAAACACCTCATAGGAAGAAAGATGCGAAAGTGATCCGTTCAATGATGCACTTACCGGCGTTCCTGCGCCCCATTAGTCCGACGAAACTGTCATAGTCAATGTCATTATATCTCTTCAGCAAGTTATGAGCTGACAGCCGAAAACTTGGACTCTCCTGTGCATAAAATCATGAGGTTTTATTAAAGCTGTTTGGTTTTCTGAAGACAGATAAAGTTATTAGGCTTACGTTTGAAGACGATCTTTGCGACTCTGGCTGCTGACAGCTGGATTCACTCCATCGGGTTTCAAGCACCAAAACCAAGAACAGTAACACTAATCCACGGCACATCTTTACCACTTAATCTGAGGAGAAATAGTGTGGTTAATAGTACTTCTTGAATGATAAAATTCACATATTAACACATTTTTGTCAGGATACTTTTTTCTGGTTGAGGAAATAAATACACTATAACAATTGACAACATTTCCAAGTGTTGGATTTTACCCAAAATATTTTTCCTAATCTTTCCTCTCAAAATCGTACTCTTGACTGGAGATCGTGTCAGAATTTGTGATTGTTTTATTCAATATATCAATACTGAAAAGTATATGGCACTTACCTGAACTGAGGCTACTGCTCTATGGAAACAGGTAAGAAGCACAGCTGAGTTGCAGTTTATGGTTGAGGAGTAAAATCCTTTTGTAATGGACTATCAGACAAGAGACACAGAGACAGGGAATCTCTGTCTGATTGTTAAATGATAGCTACATGTGCGTAAGTCCAATCAGATGTCGCAGTGTAGGTGTGGTTTAGGTTTGTAGTCTGCATCAGCGATGATCGTGCAATCGAGATCCTGACATCAGAGGCGTGAGGCATTCCTTAAAAGGACATAACCGTAGCCCCTTTTGTCAACCCCCCATCAGCACATATTCCTATTTTGAATTCTTGAAACTTTAATTTTGTTTCTGTCACTTTGCCCATTTTTTGCCCAGGGTTACTGAGGACAAGCCTTTGGAAGACATGTGTGTGGATGCGTTTTCATAGAACGTAGCACATTCGCGTGAGATCAACATTTGCTCATCCTAATGTCATGTTTGTTGACTCATTAAGATTATGCTGATATCTATCCGAATGCTTGTTCTCGGCTAAGTAGGACCTTATTGTTGCATTTTCCTCCTGACTGCCTAATTGTTGGTGTCACTGATGGGAACGTAATCTCTCAAGGAAGCAATTACGCAGATGGAACGGTGAACGATGAGCACGGTGTCTCTCAGGCTCGATGGACTTCTTGAGGGGGCATCTAACTGGCCTGGCGACACGCAGGGTTGATTAGTGGGAACATCCATTAGTTGCTGCCCACACTCAGTATGCAGCATGCAAAAGGGCAGATGTGCTTTGAAGCTCCTGTTGGAGAACAGATCTGATCTGTTCATCAACAGCAGCCAATGGTAGAGACGCACCAAGCTACTTGCTCGTGAAGGGAATAAAATGACAACCCATCATGATTATTATGATGATTCCTATCATTGTTGTATTTGTGGTTTTCATCGGTCATGTTTGACATTATGTAGATTTAGGTGTCTGAAAGACGTGTTCATAAATCAGTTTAAATCCAAAATTGTATTCATTTTCTGAAACAGCATTTATGTCTTGTCATGATGGCACCGATTTACTTCTATTGTATAGACACAAAACCAATGCAAGTGAACTGGTGCCAGTTCTTCAAAATGTGTTTTTGTTCTGCGTAAGAAAGAAAGTTATACAGGTTGTGTAAATGATGACAGAATTTTCATTTTTGGATGAACTATCACTGTAAAATGGGTTTAGGGCTGTGATTAACAGAATAATAGAAATGATATGATCTTAATCCATGAATTTGTAGTATTTCTGTACATTACTGTAAGTTGGAAATCATCACCAGCTGTCATTGGGACCATAAAAATGCTGTGTGAAAGTCTGGGGAATGTCATGGGAACTGGTCAAATGTCTAGTGATTTCTTTTCTGTCCAGAAAATGTTACAATAATAGTGACAGATTCAGAAACCAAACTAATAATATCAAACTGATCTCAGAGGAATTCATAGTTATTTTACAAGAACGAATTTGTTTTAAACATAAAACTTTCTGTTGTTTTATTTACTCTGTATTAAATAGAACAGAAATGGAGAATAAATTATCTGAATGTCAAACAGAGTGCATGTTATGAAGGATCTCAGAGTACAATAGTTTATTGTCTTTATTCCTAATTTAAAGACAAAAAAGCAGCAGGTGTGTGGGCAAAAACAATTAACATTAATCTCTGTTAAAATGTTGACAAATGTTAAATATCTTAAAACCTGTACTGAAAGGTTTATAGTTCTTTCATGAAATTCTACCATGTAACAATCAACAGAGATAGTTCATACCAATTATTTTCTTCACTGTTTGTGAATGCTGTAGTATGCAAACCATGTGTGTTTCAAAATGCTTTTGATGCAGATGTTTGGACTCCACTGTTGCCTGTGTTGAGCCACAGGAGTCAAGCTAAGCTTTGGCTTGTGGGTACATCGTGTCCCCTACAACAAAGGGCAGGTCGGAGTTCCAAACGGCTGGTTTTCCCAAAGGTTAACGAATTACAATTCTGATGTTTTAGTAATGAGCCCCACCCATATATGTCTCTTCCTGCGCCGCATGGATCATGCAATGGGTTAGATTAGGGATATGGAAAAGGATGGGAGACAGATCTAACAGCAGTAGGGTTAGGAAAAGCAATTAATTGCATTCTTTCATAATTAATGAGTTTTTCTTTCCCTTAATCTCTCAGCCACATCCTGGGAGTATCAATGAGAACCCAAAGGAGAACACCGTAGGACTGTTTATTTAGAGCATGCTAGGGTGGAGGGCCCCTGCCGCTGAGAGGGGGACTACAGGAAGTGGTTGCCATGAATGGCAAACTCACGGCAACGTTGCTATCAGTATTAGATATCATTTAGATTGCTCAAAATGTAAGAGGGAGCCATATAGTGCCGGCAAGGAAAGATTTACGGCAATTATCGCGGATTGTCATCTAAAGTGTGTGTTTACCCAAGGATGCTCATGAGAAAACACAAACCAGTGAAGCTCTCTCACGACCATACAGGACATGTTTCTATTCGATTGAATGTGAAATGGAGCAGTCATTTTATTTGTTGCAGCTGGTGTTCGGAAATCATGTTCTCATCTGTGCCTTCCAATCTTATAAGCCCCACACTTTTTGTATAAATTGTTTGTTTAAACTCGATAAACGTTTTGTAAGCGCGCATGGAGAGCATGTACTGCATCAAGAAACACTTTGCAGTCAACTTTTGACAAGTTCTGGGTTCCTGATGTATTGATATGAAGATGAATATGCAGATCAATATACACCTTTTTGTACTTTATGCAGCACATTAAACCGATTTGTTAAGGCAATATTTTAGTTTATAAAAGTACATTTTGAAAGCTGGCATGTGCTGTGTTTAAATCATCCAATGTAACAGAATATGGATTTATATATTATTAATATTGATTTGTGCATGCCTATAACAGAATAACCTGTGATAAAGAAAATTGTGTTGCTGGTGGTCATGCTGCTGAAGAAACACACTTGCATCAAGAAGACATTTCCCCAGAAAATAAACTTAAAATGGGTGAAAGCACCCTTATTGTGTATTAATGTACTATTGTCAAACATCAAACATCATTTACACAAAATGTGTTTTTATGTCAAATGTGCTCATGTTTTTTGAATACAGTGTGCTGTGCAGACATCATTCAGTACCGGTGGAGCATGTAGGCTACAATAAACCTATTTTTTATATGTAGACATGGTCACTGTAATGGTTTTGAATAACTACAAGGACTGTCTTGTGAATTTGTGCCATGTTGTTTTGTTGTTCAATGCAAGAAGAGAAACGTAAATTAGATTTGACAGATGATGGGGTAGTGACTGACAAATCGGATTACCGGTTAAAGTCATACTCAGGAACAGCAGTGTGTTAGACTGGGAGAAACACAACTAGAAAGATGATGTTATAAGTGGAGACCAGTGACTGATGAGAAAAAGTTACCGATCGCTGCTTAAATAAGCTAATAAAGTTATGTACAATACAATACTAAAAATATAATACTGGATATATGAGATCTTGAGCTTTAAAGTGTGCTTCTATTGGAAGATCCTTAAATATCTGATTTTACTTTCTGAACACAGAAGATATTTTGAAGAATGTTGGTAACAGAACCCATTGACTTCAAACCGTAATTCATGAACTTGCATTGAATGCACTGCATAATACGTTTTTTAACAATTACCTTTGTATATAAGAGCATATTTAAGTTTATTACTACATTATTGTATAGTAGTGAGTTTGAGAGAAACAATACCAATATTCTCCTCATGTTGTGTCTGTGTAATTTTGTGTGATTTTGATTTCACCTCAGTAGGTTGGAAATAATGAGGTTTTTAAATGTAAAGATGTTATTTAAAAGTCATTCATGTGCAGTAAAGAGTCGCTACATGGGGTGACGACTATTTGCCAAAGTTTTGTGTCCGATCTGAGCTTCGATGCATTTAAAATTTACTTGAGCGACTAGATCTTATATAACCCTGCCGGCGAAAGTGAGGAATTTCACGGAATTTTAATCAAATCACTGTATGCAAGGTGGAAATGATTAATTTTTTTAATTATTGGTAAGACTTCTGTCTATGTAATTAATTTTGAATTTAGTGTGTATAGTCCACAATGCAATATGCTAAATACATTTCAATGCCATTTTTCTCATCTTCCCAAACCAAAGTACTGTTAAATAGCTAAAAGCTTACAAAAGCAATGTAAATCAACAGCTACCTTCGTATGTAAAATTTTTGAAAAGGCAGAGGTAAATAAAAGGTAACGTCATGACTTCACATCTGGGTGAAGATCACATCTATAGCTCAGGAAATTACGGAGGCAGAGCGGCGTTGTCTCTCTGCTATGTCGGCTAGGGCCACGAGACCCCTATTTCCACCACTTGAATTACACATTTCGCATTTGTGTCTATTGAAACATTAGAATGGTTGCCAGCTCAAGGACAGATAGACGGTATATCTAGCTCACATCCCCTTGCATGTTTGTTATGGCTTTTGTGAAGGGAAGAGGAAGGCAGCAAGGAATGAATTTCAGAACATGGGGGTCACAGATGCAGCAGAGCGACTCTTTGTCGCAGAAAGCCCATACAACTCGCGAGTTATTAAAAGCCAGGGCGGAGGAACGTCACTGAAGCTGGGAGGCTCAAGGGAGCTAAGTGTGAAGACAAGATCCAGCAGGGCATCCAAGGGTTGATAGCCAATGAAGCGTCGGGGGTGGCCGCGTGTGTCGGGACGTGTCTAACAGTGGGGTGAGCTTAATGTAGTCCAGAGACCCCTGCTGCTCATGTCACCCAGAGGGGACATAACCGAGCCAGAAATAAAACCGATAGGAGAATGTCCAGTTCTTTCCACTGTAACCTCACACACATTCATTATACTAATTTGATTGATTAGCTTTAATAGCTTGTGAGACAGAGTCGGATCTCCTTTTGAGTGTCTGCTACCCACGGGTCTTTTGGGGTGGACTATGACCTCACAGTCCCTCTGAGTTCCTCTCCCGCTGGCTTTCAAGGTTTTATGGTCATCTAAATGTTAATTCGAGTCTGATTGTGTCCTCTTATCGGGAGAGTTGAACGTTCTGCACTTAGAGACATTTAGGATTGTTAGGCAGCGTGTATCAGTCTGTCTTCGTGTTGTTAAGACATCCCAATGTGTTTTATACACTCTCCTCGTCGGCACAAATTCGACAAAGTCGATTTTCCAGCGTAAGTCTGTATTTTTATTTGCGCCATCAAAATGCTATTTGGAGACTTGAAGATGGTCTTTGCTACATTGTTTATTTATTTTCTGTCACACTAATGCTGTGAACCGTGTCGTGATATCAAAATGTGTTGCTCATTTGGTTTTTTAGCAGCAAGTGCATAATCTTTAATCATATACTTTAAACATTTTTGCTTGTCAGAGGATTACCCCAATGCTGGAAAACACTGGAATATTGACTAAATCAGTTTACAATATTGTGCAAAAGGAAACCATTACTGCCTGACTACAGCTATTAAACCAAAAATATGAATGCATTAAGTAGAATTAAATAGATATTTGTGGTTGGATTTACTTGCTATATAAATTAGCTGATATTTCTGAAAAATAATGAGTATATACAACACACCGAAGCAATGTCCAGCCAGTGTATTATGTAAGTGCCACAAATACTCTGTTAACTGGCGTACCGTGTTAGATAAAATGACAAAATGGTTTTCTTTTTTTGCCATCTTGCATGCATCATTTTGCAAAGTGAACAATTGGCAATACTGTGCAGTCAATGTTTAAATATGTTGTATATTGTGTGACCCTGGATCACAAAACCAAGAACATTTGTAGCAATAGCCAAAAATACATGATATGGGTCAAAATGATCGATTTTTCTTTTATGCCAAAAATCATTGGGATATGATAAGTACAGATCATGTTCCATTAAGATATTTTGGAAGTTTCCTACCATAATAATATATTAAAACTTGAATCGCTTACAAAAATGGCCAGAAAACACATCTACAGACTTGAGTTGCTGCTGTGCTCTTTGGGAATTACTCAAGTTTGGTGTCTATGTAAAGTTTAGATTTATTCCATCTATTCTTCACAACGTCATTACAGCGGTAAGCCAATAGAGAGCGGTAAAACAAATCTGTTTCTTCAGCGGCCTGCTACAGCGCCTCTTATTTACAAATTTAAAGGCGATTTTCTCATTGTTTAGATTTTTTTGCACCCTCAAATGTTTAAATAGTTATGTCTCAGCCATATTGCCCTATCTTAACAAACCCTATATCAATACAAAACTTATTTATTCAGCTTTCAGATTATGTAAAAATCCTGACATTTTGTAATGGTATAAGCATTTGGATCAGTCTCAATATGCAGAAAGTGCCAAATATATGCAAGCATTTATGAAATTATTTTGTTTATTGTAATAAATGAAAATAAGTCTCGTTAATCTGTCCATAATATATTAACAAGTTTTTAGACAAAGATAAAGTTTAAATTCGACTGGTTTATTCATTACTCTCAAAGAAAGCTGGTCTTCATCATTTATTATGGAAATCAGTTGTCCCAAAATTACATTACAATACAAAAACCCAGAAATTAGTCAGTATTCTGCATAGATCTAAGTCTATACCAGCTATTGATAGCAATGCACTTTAATGTGTTTGTCTCAGTAGACAAGATTGTCACAGTAAACAAGTCCTGTGTATTGAGCAAGGCTCCTCCATTTCACAGATACTAACAGCATGACCACAGTCCTATAAATACAGCACACATGGATTTCAGAGTTGTGAGAGCACAGTTTTCTTCTTTGTAATGTGCACACGGTTAGATAAGTGTAGAAGTGATGCACATGGAGAGAACTTAAGTTTAGTTTTAAAAGCCCAAATCATATTACAGGAAAAAGTTCTTAAAGTTCGATTTCTTTAAAAAGGTTGAAGGTCAGACATTTTTTTTATAAAAAGTCTATACAAAACTTGTATAATTTTAAATTCTAAAGATACAGCTTTAGATTTCTTATTAAAGTGTCACAGAACACAAAAAAAGATATTTTGAGGAATGTTGGTAACTAAACAACAGCGGTACGATACCCATTGTGTCTGCACAAAAGAAGTGAATGGGTACCGCTGTTGTTCGGTTGCCAACCTTCTTCAAAAAAAATCTACTTTTGTGTTCTGCAGAAGAAGAAAGTCATACAGGTTTGAAATGACAAGAGGGTGAATAAATGATAGCAGAATTTTCATTTTTGGGCGAACCGTCTCTTTGACAGCATGTAGCTTTATAGTTCAGTTTGGCTGTTCCTCTCATATACCTTCATTTAATTAAATACTTTTATGAAATCTTGCTCGAAGCAACACTTTGATCAGTCTAATCCATGAATACATCCAGCCTGTTGTACATACAGTAGAAACTTTTAATGAAGTCTCAAAGTCATAATAAAAGTAGTGCCCTCTGATGCCACCTTTCTCATTCAGGCTTGTTAGTTTATTATATCAGTGATGATGAGTTTCATTCATATGATGATCACAAAGGTTTGTTCTTCATATCCACTCCATTTGTAAAAGACTGTCCTATTTTCTACGAAAAACATGCACTGCACTGTTTTTTAGCAATTCAGACAGGAAATGGTGATGTAACTCAATCAATCCAGCTCAGAATGTGATGAATATATCTGCTCTTATGATGCCAAATAACCTTGTGGCTGATTCCAGCAATGTAGCAGCATTCGCGATTGACCAATCACTTCCCAAACAGCCTCCAGATGAGGGCCTCGACGCTCTCGAGACTTGTATTTCTCTTATTCCTTCGGCGCTCATCTAAAATGTTTAAGGGAAATTGCAATGCAGCAGGGATCAGGATAGGCCAAGCAATAACAGAAAGTCAGATTGAAGAGGATTTAAGTTGTGTGACTGCCATTATGCATTCCCTGATTGCGAAAGGGGGATCAATCTTTCCAGATTTCTTCATCTTATTCCTTTTCTTCATGCTCAATTTGTTCCCGCACCAACGTTGCTCATCGCCTGACACCTATGGGCCACGATTCTTTCGCCGCCCAATCGGCGGCACCCGACAACATGCATTAAATATTAAAGCGCCTTTCAATCCCACAATTATACAAGACCGATCGCGTCTGCTTACGTCCAGTTTGAGGCAAACTGCTAAAATTGGCCCAAAGCTTTGTTTTGATACGTCGTTCCACGGTTCTTTGTAAACCGGAGAATTGAATGTGTCTGTAAGACTGAAGGATGAATGCACTAATAAACAACATGGTCAGACTCGTGAATTACCAGTATGCCCTCAGGCTTTCCGGAAGGTGATTTATCGCTATAGCAACACACGGCTTCTCTAGGGGTAAAGGCCATGGGTGTAAAAGTAATTTCCAAAGCAATAATACTGCTCTCACCTACTCATTACTTTTGACGTTTTTCTCTTTTGTTTCCTTTTTGGAGAAGGACAAAGGAATGGAGAGTCTATTAAAGACATTATTCATGCAGGTCTCTGGAATCCAGATCCATTACATACACATAGGTATGATTATTGCTTTGGAAACGTTTGGAGACGGTGCTTAATGATTTCTGACAGAACACACGGGATAACTCCACCTGAAGCTCTGCCCTTGAATTCTCCCATTAATGTTTTCCAGTGAAGCGGAGGTCGTATTGGCCTAAGATGAAAAGTAAGGTCTGGACCACCAAGAGAGCTGTCAGAATAATGTTTTCCATAAATAAGCTGTTAAAAATCTTTGTCTGTCGAGCGCATTTATAAGCTTAGACTCTCCGTATTTATATAACAGTTAGGAAGCAGAATTGGTTTTCGAACTAAAGTTTTTTAAATAAAGCATTGTGCTTGTCATTTTACAGACTGAAGTAAACGTGATCTTTCTTGGCTTCAACTTTGTTGTTGAGTCATTGCTTAGATGCCTGTCAGTTGGTATAAAGATGTTCGGCGATGTTGAATATTGGCCTTGGTGATTGACGCTTTGGGCCGAATGCAAACTTAACTGACGTCTTTCACTTGCGGGGTCACGATGGCAGAGGTGGATGAAGAAAATGTATGAATAGCGGTTCGTCAACAGCCTTGACATAAAAAAACTGTACGATTGAAAGGTTACAGAGCAATTATTGGATTTTGCGCAGACTAAATGAAATGTTTTATAGTAATTCTCTTTTATATTGTATAGGCTGTTCTATTTGTAAGCACAGTGGAAATGTTTCATTAGGCTGTCTGGACAAACAGATGCGCTCTGTATCTGATGGTCTTCTGCCTCATTAACTGGGTTCAATTTTCAATTACATAGATGTAGATGATAATGCTTTCAATGCCACTTTATTTTACTGTGCATTAAAGGAACAGTTCACCCAGAAATGAAAATTCTGTCATCATTTACTCACCCTCAAGTTGTTCTAAATCTGTATACATTTCTTTGATCTGATGAACACAGAGGAAGATATTTGGACGAATGCTTGTAACCAAACAGTTCTTGGACCCCATAGTGGGAAAAATGACAATGGTAGTCAAAAGTGCTGTTTTTCCTACTATGATAGTGGATGGTGGTCAAGAACTGTTTGGTTACAAGCATTCTTCCAAATATCTTTCTCGAGGGTGAGTAAATGAACTGTTCCTTTAAGGAATATGGACTATGCTGTATTATCTCATTCGCAAATGCTTTTAATGTACGAATGAATTATGCATGTCATTCTAGATCTTTATCAATATACATTGTATACTTTTGCTTTTTATATATGAGGAGTCATATTTAGTTCTTCTTTCCGAATATTTTAGAGAAACACTGACAGGTTGTTGATGGTATTATGCCATCATTTCCCAAGGGCTTCTCTTTGCATGCACATACACACGCAAACACACCCAAGATTAATGTCCGCGGGCACCCCGAACGGTCGTGTCTCTGTAACAGACAAATGCCATTCATAACCATCAGTCCATGATTTGATTATTGTCATAACATGCACAATGACTGTAAACAGCCTCTTCTCTTAACATCTGTCACCAACTGTGTTTTAAGACATGATCCTCTTTAAACGTCTGGGCATCGTGTGGCTTGTTAAAAATAAATGTACTATTAGATTTGCAATTGATAGAGTAAATGACTTTCAACTGGTGGACAATAAAACGCACAGAAGTAAGAAGCGCATTAAGGAAGGAATATCTACATTAGGGACCAAAATATCTCATGCAATAGCAAGCAACTACTGTACTGTTTGAGCAAAGCATCACTTATATTTTCGCCATAAATGTGAAGATATTATTGTGATTAAATGTAGTGTTATATTTATAAAATATTATTAAATATTACTGACTCTTTTCTAAGAATAATTGTATTTTGTTGTATTTATCTGTTGTAGTCAAACCCAAACTTACTGTAGTACATTTCAGCAAATCTCGTATAAAATAAACAATGATGTTTGTTTCAGATTTGTAAGCCATACACTTGTCTAAATCACGTGTAGTCATACATAGAGAAACAGGATTTTAACCTGATGTTATTTTAGACGTCTTTGCCTCACAACACAACGATGTATTCTATGCCTGGTTTCCTGTGTGCTGTTGTGATTTCATCCACAAAGCTGTGCGTCCTTGAGATCTTAATGGGTGACCACCAAAAGAATTATACGTATAAAGTCTCATACCAAATCAACTCCCCTCATTTCTCCGGAATTTCGTTTCACTACAATAATTGGTTTTACAGTCCTGTGAGGCCGAACCACTTTAATATATACTGTAATGTATGTCAAGGAATCAAGCTCTATAAGACTTAACGTAGCAAATCAAACAGTATGCGATTACATCTGTCTGCCTATCTATATCTGCACATTTGTCAGTTTAAGCCCTGGTTGGATTGTAGTTATTGTCTTCACTAGTTGCTGTAAATGTCTTGCTGCATCGAATGGACAATTTTGGCCTGGAAATGAGTCTATTACAGGCTGATTTCTTTGAGGCTTTGGGGGAAAAGGACACCAATTGTTTTTGTCTGTTTATAGCATCTCTTATGACAGGATGTGTATAAGAAATTAGTGTAATTATGGCTATGATGAGCTCACACCTGAACCTGCCAGCTTTTATTGTTTAGCCAGAGCACCCTGGGGAAGCTGAGAAAGATGACAATGTCGACTTTATTGGGAACATCTGGACACAAACAAACACGCACATACATACAGTATGAATTTAGAGAATTTGTGTCGTGTGGGGTAAGACATCATTTCTGATGAAATTTCTTTCAAAATCTGATTTAATATGTATGGTATTAGGATAAAAAAAAAGGAGTGATTGTAATATTTAAACCAATATGTGTAAGAATAATTGTGACTACAAAATACAAGTGAAAGATGAGCTTTGAAAAGTCCCAGCATGATATGGATGTGACATAAATATAATACTCAGAGAATGTATTTGTTACCAGTATCCTAAACCATCTGTTTATATTTTACTGATTGATAGAGTGTGAACATTAGAAAATATCAATATACATGCGTTATGAATGTGACAAAAAGAACAGTTTTGAGAGACAGCATACTTTGTAGGATTTCTGTGAATTAAAATGCACAAACCAGAACCAATAATACCTAACAAATGGAGAAGGGATGGCTCTTTATGAAACTTAAACAGTTATTTGAATCACCGAATGTTGACATCTGTGCTATCACCATAGTAAAAATCTTTGGTAAAAACTTTTTAATGCTAAGGTTGACTTTTGCATGGAATAAGAATTGCATCAATAAAACCAGCTACATAACTTTGCTTTTATTCCGATGTGCAGTGAATATTTCGTGTTATCTCTTAAAAGAAAAGAAACCTGTCATCACATGCAATGATTCTATTGAAGATAGTTTATGACCATTTTTACTCCAGCACTACAAAACAAAACATCACTTTCAATCATGAGAGAAACATTAGAAGCTTTTATTTAATCAAGAGGCTGCATCTTTCTTCTCATTTGTATGTGGCTCTCACACCGTGGCCACTTGAGGCAGAGCAAGTTTTAGTCTGGGAAATGAATTCAATTTGATCATTATAGACATCATAATGGACCTTTTTGCTTTTCATTATATAACAAATTACACCCTCTTCAATTACCCCGATTGCTTGCTTCCCTTTGAAGTCGGATTGCAAGATACACGTACGATTCTAATTGATCATCGAGGCAGGGTCACTCGAAATAATCGTGACAGGGGAAAAAATCCTGTCAAATGTCCTTTCCAACAGTCATCAGGACACCCCCAACACCCCAGGGGTGTGAGTTATCTAAGCATTGTTGCTCTCTCTCTCTCTCTCTCTCTCTCTCTCTCTCTCTCTCTCTCTCTCTCTCTCTCTCTCTCTCTCTCTCTCTCTCTCTCTCTCTCTCTCTCTCTCTCTCTCTCTCTGAGGTGGGTGTCACACTGTGAAATTGAAAGCTAGAGAGGAGTTTAGCCTCCAGCACTCACTCGACATGTGTGATGTCACTGCTGGGATGTGGATGGGCTACATAAGCCATGTTCTCCCACACAGATGAGAGCAACATGTCTGTGGAAATGAGAGAAAAGGTGGTGGGAAAATCAATACCTTAGTATTTAGGCTGTTAGAGAACATATTGTGAATTAACTGCGCAAATGACGCGCGGAACGCTTGTGTTTATAAACCGTGAAGATATGAAATGCATATGCACTACTTTATTAACTGATGCTTTCGGATAAAAAATAGTTTAGGGGTTTTAAGATTTAATAGAGGGTCCCATGTGGCAGTCATGAACAGTAAGACATTAAAATCAATTTGATTTATTAAAATGAAAGTAAAGCCACTTACAATGGCACACTATGAAACCTCAATTTCTGTGTTATTATTAAATGTGCAATGATTTGAGAACATGGCAGCTATAATTAAATCCCTTTCTTTTGAAGTTATTAAAAGGAAAAGATTTCATTTAAAGGGAGTAATATTAAAGGGATTTAACTTGAAGTTAAATGAATGTTGTTGTTTACAGGTTAACTTTATCTAACACAGTTTTACAAAAGATTCCACAATGGTACTACAGTGATGCATGTCACTATTTTACAAGGTGATTATTTGGTATGGCTTCATGGGAATCATATACAAATGCATGAGCTCGATTCCCATCTTGAGCGTCCTTTGCCGGTCCCACTCCATGTCCTATCACATTAAAAGCAAAACACCCCTAAAATATAAAAAATGCAATAATGAAGCCCAACCCCTAAACCTAACTGTTGCTGGCACAAAATCCAATCGTACCAAAATGTGAGAAATCATATTTCATACGTATAAGCAACCTTGTAAAATAAATAAATAAACTGACATGAGATTGTGTTGGATTATTTATGCACGAATAACATTATTAGCAAAAATTATGATTCATGTTTTCACAAAAGGGAACAAACATCTGAAATAAAATATAGAGGAAATGATAATGTTTTACTCAATTTGAGTAGCAGGGTTGCCAGATCTGCGTGACAAAATAAACTCAATGGCCAATCAAAACTAGCCCAAATCTAGCCTAACAACCCCATCCCTGATACCAAAACTTCTAAACTACTATTCCTAAAATACATATTTTTTAGACCCGTTTTTTAAATTCCTTTTAATCTTAAAAATGACGATGTACAAAATATTAAAATGAAAAACAACCCACGGTTAAAAAGTAGGCCAATTCTGCAGGAAAACAGTGGAATTGGCAACCATGTAGAGGAGTTTCAAATTTATCAAACGTATTAGCTAAAAAACTAAAAAGCAATCATTACTTACAAGAAAAAAAAAATTCTTAAAATTGGATTCCATTTCAAAATTAAATGCTTTCACTGGTATGTTTTGTACAGTTGTCAGTATTGGAATATTTGGTATAGTTACTAAATGTCAAGTATAATAGTGTCAAGTATATAATAGTGCATTAAACTTCCACCTCCAATCTACTCTTCATCTTGCTCCCACTGTCTTTTATTCTCTAAGTGCCTTTCACCTTTCAATACATTGGTGTTACTTAATATATTTGTTACATGTTGTGCAATTATCCACACAGACCTTTAAGGTTAGTCCTGAAATCTTTGATAAAAGCACAAGCACATTTTTTTGAGCTAATGGAGTTCTCCATTTGCTGAATGTGTAAACCTTTCAAACTCGGACGCACTGTTTTCATGAGCTGCGTCTCTGCTATACTGTAGCTCTCCCTTACTCACAGCTCCTCATCCACCCTCTCTATCTCCATCAAAAACTGTGCTCTCCTTACCTCTCAAGTATCAAGAAGTGGATTACACACCTAAACAGGCTCAGCCCAGTACATAGACCTGCATTTATTATAATTACAAAAAGGCCATCAATAGAATTAAAGAGTCGAGGACCAAATCTTAAGTGTGGACCCCAGCCCCATACACCTGACAATGTTTGATTGATGCATGTTCATAAAAACTTTATGTTGCAAAGCTGATGTGCATTTTATCGTGGCTCTGTACTGTACCTGTAACAGCTAACATCAAATAATAATAATAAACAGAGATAACTCTGACTCAAAGTAAAGTTTTAACATGTGCACTTTGATTGTTAATAAAAAAGGGGTTTTACACCCAGCTCATTATAGAAATAATTAAATGGTTGGCATTCCAAACATTTCCAAATAGCATCATTTAAAAGCCAAATCATTTTTATGGCTTTTGAATAATAAAATCAGATCCAAGGTCATTTCTCATAAGGCATGACATCTATTGATCACTGCTGACCTCATGTATAAGCAATATTAGATTGTTCATAGTGTGTTCGCAGGAGGACTATAAAACATTATATTCTATTAGATAAAGACATTACATTTGTGTGCTATGAACTATATGTATGAAGAGTTTGCATTCAAATATTAAACGCACTCAAGTTAGTCGAAACTACTGTAAAACACAAACACGTCTAAATTAAACATGTGCAACTTTTAACTGTCAAGACAGTTTGAGCATAAAGTTCAATGCAATGGCACAGAAAGCTTTATTTATTTATTATTAAGAAGGTTTGAACTCTATTGACAGAATATTTTGTTATTATGGTCAGTCTGCTGCAGTTTGAGTTTTAATCTTGGTGCGCCATCTAGTGATGTAAAATAGAAAGTGCACATAAGGTAGAAACTATAAAGTTTCTCTAAACCGGCCAGCAAAGTGTATACTGTTGAAATGACAAACAAAAATGTGGATTTCCCTTTTCACAATTGATTTATATGGTTTTGATATCCTTTTTTAAATCATAATAACTAAAAAAACAAACTGTACATAATCTGAAATAAGAAGCATTAGACGTGAATTTTAATATTCTTTATTGATTTATAGACATTGATATTTTTCTCTTTTTTCCCCTTGTGGTAAATCCAAGTATCTCTGATACCAAGTATTTCCATAATGTTCTGTGTTTTATTTAATTTACATCTATAATATTTCTCTCACATATGCATCTATTGGTTGATTTCCTTATTGCAATAAACAAGAGTAGCCAGTATGAGTTGAATATTGCTACGTTTCATACGTACCGCTTTCCCATCTCACAATTCAAAAATAACTTTATTGGTTGGACCAAAGCTTCTCCGTCTGGAGGCTCCTGGAGAGGCTGGGGTGAAATAAGGCTACGGCTAGACTTCACCACTAACATAACACCTGCCCTGAAAGGTTGAACGAATCTATTAAAGAGCTCTAGACAATTCTGTACAACGATGACACTTATTTTAGGGATGAACATCATGGTCTTTACAGTGTTGACGAATGGGACTAAGCGGGTCAGCATCGAGCCTACGGAGCCTGCGTGAGATGTGATGGGATCTTTTCACCTGACGTGATTTTTAAGGGGGCGCTATGGACACCCGGTGCGCTTAGCCTTAAAGTGACAATGCCCCCAAGATGTAACATCTGTCATCATTTACTCACTGTTCGATTTTCACGGGTTTGAGACCCCTGAGCCTTTATTTAGAAAGAAATCAACCCAAGCTGCACATCTCAGATCAGCTTAAAATATTGCCCTCTGATTGTTTCAATATATACAGTAAGTTTCAAATCAGCTGATCTGAGGTTTGCAGATGTTTGCGGATTCGGTTTACATCAGAGCTCCTTAGGCAATCAAACATTTCTTCTACCTCTCCGGGTTCTGTCTGTACGCACACAACACTACACGATACACACTGACGTGAACTACAGCACCCATAGTGCCTCGGTAACTAATGAAAACCAAAATACATCTCCAAACAGAGGTCAAGTTCCATCAAAGCACAATGTAATGGCATTATCATGACGTACGAAATCTGTTTTCCACACAATGCAAACAATAAACGAAAAACTAAGTCACAATGCAAAGGCTATGGCTGACTACACATTGACTGTGTTCAGATTTATACCCTGTCACCTGTTCAGAGATGAGACCCTTTAATATGAAGGGTCCGTCCCTGCAGGTGGCCCTTGTCTTGCTTTACACTCCCACTGTTTGTATTAAAAATGCTGACGTCTCTGTGGAAGAACATGAAGGCCTGTTTGCAGGCGTACGCAACCATGAAACCCGGTACAGTAGGTATACGCTCATCTACGACAACATAATTGCTTATTGCATTGCAATATCCAAACAACAAAACAACAGTAAGACATTGTTGCACTGTGTATCTCCAACAGTACTTGATGTGAGTGCCCTTGCTCATTTTCCTTAATTTTTTTCTTTTTAGAGTTCTTCACTTTGTCTAAATACATTATCTACAGCAGGGTAGGCCACGCTCCACCACATTCTGATCCCACCCGAGTGCAGGTTCTCAATCTACCATAGAAAAATATTCCTGTCAATTTCCACAACAATATTTGTTCAACGTAACAGTGTGCTATGAATAAGAACCAAAATAACAAGAATACAATAGCAGTAATCCATCATAACAAAAGAAAGGAAATCATATGCATTGCATGGCTTTAGATTCACGACAGGAAGTTCATACCAAAAAAGGGGAAATTGCACAGTCGTGTCTGCTGTGACCTCGCATCCTCGCTTCCTCTACTGTGTCAGCCCACTTTTGATGACGTCTTCTCGCCCGTCTTCGCTTTCTTTCTTAACTAAACACATTGATGCGGAGCAGCAGGAGAGGCTGATGCGTGCCGTCAGTCCTTGCCATCTCGTGAGACTGAACGCAGAAGCTGGGCAGAGAATGAGAAGGGGGCCGTATTGCTTTTTAGAAGCTTGTTGGACTTTTCACTGGGGTTGCATAATGTCCATTCTCCATAGAAACACAGCGACAGAATGAACGGAGGAGCTTTCATTGTACAGTGTGTGAGTCCAAGTGTGTGCTTAGGTTTGTTGCCTTTCTCTGAGAATGAATGGCATCTTTATTCAGCATCTGCTAGCAGTAACATCTTCCTCTACGTACACATTTAATCATTTTTGGATATTTTTTGTCAACCAGCGTGGATGTTCTGAACTACTCTACGCTACACAATAGAATAAATAGACATCTACTGGATTTCTAAGATCTAAGAAGGGCTTTTAGTCAAGTGATGTAGTTGGAGATCTGATCCTTTTTAGCAACTGAGGTATGTCTATATTTGGCTACTACCAGCATTAGGAAAGCCTTCTCCCAATGGTTACCCACAATCCCCTGCTCTTGACCTTGTCACTAGTTGAGCTGCATTAGAAATGGTGGTGTGTTTTTCTCTTAAAGGCATAAAGATGCTTTAAGCAACTCTTAACCAAAGCCAGACAGGACATGAGTACATCAAAGACTATTAAAAGCAACTACCATACGGATGTAACAGGGTTCTGTAGGTTTTGTCAAGGTGCATTGATTCAGACGGACAGAGAAAAAGAAGTCTTTGTGTGTGTGTGTGTGTGTGTGTGTGTTTTGGGGTCTTTATAAAGTTACCTAACCCATTTCCAGCATGTCTGGCTACAATGTGACTGCTGCTACCTCACAGTTATGTGTATAAATAGAGGAAAGAATAGAAGATAATGAACAAATGCATCAAGCATATTCTGATATATTGCTCTAGTCCAACAATCCCTGCGTTCGGCCGTTCATCCACCACTGAATAAATCACAGCGGAAAAACAGAGGCGGTTGGGGTGACGGAGATTGGGTCGGAACGGGGTCTTATCGCACCCACCACCCGTCACCCTTCTGCTCATTTTAATGATTGGGTTTATTGTTGATGAGTTGATTCTTTGCTGGGGTGTTTCACAATTTTTTCTTGAATTCTTCACAGTGTGCTTTTGGAGGTGAGGCTCCGGACTGGCTGTGATTGGCTGGGGGAGGTCAGGGGTGGAGTCAATACGGAGAGAAGAGGATTGGCCCGTGTGAGGTGCGTATGGGACCGGGAGCTGGTCTCAAGATGGCGTGGCTAAGGGGCGGACCTTGCAGGAGGTGATGATGCGGATGGGGGCTGGAAGCTGCGGCGCGGAGAGCAAGCTGGTTGGAGGAAGCGGCGGCGGCCATTGCGGCGGCGACAGCTAGAGGACTGGGCAGGAGGCCGGCACCTAACGCTTTGGTAAGATCCTAAAAAAAAGACAAAACTGTCTGACTCTTTTTTATTTTGATAATCAATCCAGAACATCACATACATCTATAAACATAACTTTTATGGCATAGGGTCATAATAGGAGTTGGACTTACCGCAAGGTCAGCTCCCCTGTGCTTCTTGTGTCGGCTTAAGAGGGGGTTGGGCTTTCCGGCCACTCCGTCTCGATGCCTTCGACTTGATATGTGCTGAGAACACAGACCAAACATACTGATCTTAAGCAAATAATTGTCATTTAACGTCACAAGATTAAGTAGGCCTAAGAAACACAATGTACATTTGAAAGTATTATACCCCCTACACACACCTGTTTAAGCTGCAGTTCAGAGTTGACCCGCACATTGCAGATCTCACAGTGAAAGGTGCGTTCCTGAGTGTTGGGGTCTGTGGCGCCTCCCTGCTCGCCACTGGGCTTCGGACCCAGACGAGGGTACGCCTTTATGGGGCCCAGTCCGCTGCGGGCTTCCAGAATGGTTTTGTGTTTAGTGCCTGAGGAACATAGAGAAACACACATGGCTTTATAAATTAGAATGATATATGATATAATATAGTTCAATATTTACACACTGTATATACATATTTGTCAGACACTGATAAGCATCTTACAGCTGGATTGTTTAACCCATTGTTGGGTCAAATATAAACATTTAGGGGATTTTGTCCCTTTTTAAACACTGGTGTTGAAAATAATCCAGCATTTAAAGTGTATATTTAAATTATATATAAAACACACACAGATATAACTGGCAGCATTGTAATATCCAGTCTCAACCACTAGAGGGCTCTTGAATCTTTCACTTTGAGTTACCCTTGAATGTGTCTGCTCACGCCTGTCCGAATTCTTATTCTGTCTACATGTTTCCTATTTTATCTCTATTACGATCCTATTGGATTTCATGTTTCTGGGAATCAAATCCTTTTTGAATGTCAAACACTGGTATGCAGGTTAAAATATCGCACCACGCTGTTCATAAATCAGTATACAGCCATTTAGACAAAACGTGTCAAAAACGTTCTTTTGAAACTGAATTCTTTATTACAATGCATCCTGTGCATGGAGACTTGTTACACATGGTTCTGTTTAAATGTGTCACCATCATGTTCCTGGCCTCACAACAGCAATGAAAACACGGCTAATATATAGATGAAAACACGAGACGCCCACATGCTTGGGCTGTAGAACTGTAAGACCTGTTTTGTACACTTTTTCTTGCCAAACCAAAAAGCAAAAGTCATTTTCTCCCTTTGACCGCCTTGCGCCCTTAAGTTTGGGTAATAGCTGAAAAGTGTATAAAGAGAGGAAACATAAACAACATGAATGGCCACTGTGCCATCCAAAATTCCTTAAACAATAGGTGTTCTTCATCTCCCTGTCTGACCATCATTAATAAACAGCATCTGTGAAATAAACAAAACGATAATATGACAATTGACAGCTGAGACTGTACATACATCTGGGGAAAATTTAAGCAAACAACCAACGCCTCTAACTTTCATTCCAGAACCTCCCTCTTCAACTCCCAAAGCGTCTGTACTTGTCTGCACACATTAGATTTTTTGGCCTTGGTTTCAGTGTGTAATTTAGGCAATGGACTGTATTGATTCCAGGTTGTGATTATAAATTCGCCTTTTCCACATCAACAATGCTTCGATATTACTCCTACCTTGTAACGTTTACATAAAAACACGATGGTGTTCCAAGTGCAATGACTTCCATGTGGTGTAACACACCCAACCGTACAATACCTCATTTCGTTTAATTTGCCATTGTCTTTTAAATCAAGCTCAACATTATTTCAAATCACACACTGAAAAGAGTGACTACTGTTTCCCCCGATAAATAAAAGATGAGATCAATAATAAATAAACAGATGCAGTCATGTGCCTCCTCAAACAGGGTTATTTATGTTGAGACAAACTGAATAATACAGCAGAACGTCACAGATCTGCACAGGCATTCGATACAACAACAAGAAATCAAACACTACCCTGCGAGCCCCACTGCCGTACAAAAACTGATCTAACTCTCTTGTTTTTGTGCACACTATTGGGGCAAAGCAAGAGGCAAGCCATGCTGTAAGGTTGTGTATAAATCATGAGGGAGTGAAAGGCTCTAAATACAGATGTAACACGCTCTGATTTTAGACGTTTAAAGAGGTTGTTCGGTGATGGATGTAATTGCCGGTTTTCCCTCGGGCAATGCCTAGTGCTATGTGAAGCATATTTCTGCTGCTCACAAAGCAAGATAAATCTTGCATTTTTAGTAAAGCGATTTCTTAAAATGATAAATGATAGTTCACCCTCATGTAATTTCAAACCTGTATAAGATATTTTGAAGAATGTTGGTAACAGAAAAATGTCTGTACCAATTGGTTATGTGTCTATACAATAGAAGTCAATGCGTACCGCCACTGATCGCTTACCAACATTCATTAAAATGCCTTCTTTAGTGTTCTGCAGAAGAAAGTCATACAGGTTTGAACTGACAAAAGGTGAGTAAATGATGAAAGAATATTTCCTTTTTTTAAACAACTACGATGCGACAGATTTGAAGATAATGGTTATGAGATTATCAGTATTGAGACATGGGCCATCTAGACATGTAGCGAAAAATCCTTCTTGGATAACACAGATGTGTATAAATCAAATCTTGGATCCGCTTTGTCCTTTACACATCTGAAAGGGAAAAAGCTGAGTTTGTTGCAAACATTAAACATCTGTGTTGCACATGACACTGTGGAATCTTACTCAAAATAACTTTCAAGATATTTCAATCACACTGTAGCAGTAAAAAGAATCAGAGGTATACGATAGTCATTCTCTCTCTACTCAGGAAGCATTTGAAATTATATACGAGCTATCCACCTCTAACTGCCCATCGGAGACATTTTATTCCAATGATGGATGCTTTGCGTACCTTTATTGTGGGCCTCCAACTGGGAGAGCGAATTGACGGCCACTTTGCACAGTGAGCAGTAAAGCAGCTTCTTGGCTTTGTCCTCTTCAGTCTCAGGATTGCTGGGAGTGACTGATGGTGCTCCAGGGGCCCCGGTGCCTGTTTGCTCCATGTTGGTGGAGACACAGTCAGGGGACGAGGAGCAGGCCGGGGGTGGTTGAGGAGTAGCAGGGGTGGGTAGAAGCGGACATGCAGAGGGGCCAGGGGAATCCGGGGATGGGGGAGCAGAAATGGTCACCGGCCCCGGGGCGACCGCGAGTCCGTCTAACTGTGACGCTGACCGCGTCTCGTCTGCGAAGCAAAGCAGAAAACAAAATGACATTTAACAATTTTTTTTTTGCTTTTAATTTTGAAAGGACAGTGGAGAACAGACAGGAAAGTGTTGGATAGAGACAGGGGAGAGGGACCGGCAAAGGACGCTGGAGACGGGACTCGTACCGCAGGTCGGGCCGCAAGTGCACTGGCACTATATGTCGGCACACTAACCACAGGGCTATTGGCGCCGACACAAAATGATATTTAAATGGAGTATTTATGGCAGTTAATTGGCTTTACCTTTTCATCTTTGGAAATAACAAAGCGGCTGCTGTGGAATTCAAGGGCTTTCGGTTCACACCACAGAAATGTGTTTTCCTGTCAATTTCAAACTAAGCGTACCTCAAAATCACTTCTCTCAAAGTACACAAACCTAGCTTTTATGGACCACATAAAAACAACATCACAAAAAATTCTTCATAAAATATAATTATTTGCATATGTCTGTATTTTTAGAACCCCTCCAAACGACACAGTGTGGAGCATAACTGAATGTTTTTATGCCTTTTCTTATTGAAAAGCGTTGCTATAAAGAGTAAAGTTGTAAGAGATGCATGAAAAGTGATTCATGCTGTTACAGTGAATGTAAATAAAAAAGTACACATACACACATGCTCATGTGTTTTCGAGGCAACTTCACTATGCAATAGTTGTCTCCTCTGGCTGTCTCCTTCAGTTAAAGCAGTGGGATATCTTACCCCATTATAGAAGACCGCTATAACACAAAGACAACAATCCAGCCCATAGATTAAAGTTTTACACGACTACAGGAAAGTGTTCCCTGGGGGTAAACTAAACATTGACTTAATTCCTCAATTGCCTTGCAAGGATACTTTGTCACTTTACAAACACTTGACTATGGTCTTATATAAACTACAGTCATCATAAGCAACATGATCACACTGACCATATAGCTTGACTTCATACTGCCTGTATCTAATATTCTGTGGATATTCTAAATAAAAGTTTCACATGATCCAAAGTTCTGAATAATACAGACATATGCCAGCTGTCTTATTCAGATTTCTGCCATGTTCGCTTCAATGCCCTCTGCTATGGTGGCAAATCCTGAATGGCAGGTGGATTAGAGCCAATCAGATGTGTGATTTAACAGGAAACAGTTCTCTCTCTACATTGAAAGTTTCCAGGCAGATTGTTTCGCTTTCTGCTCTCTGTCTTTCCCTCTCTCGCAGATGCTGTATTTCTCTCTTTCAAAGGCTCATAAAGATCAACTGGATCAAAGCTTGAGGTGATGACACATCACTCTTTTAGAAGATAGAGGATGTAACAGCAAACCCCTCTACCCTTACAAAACTCCACCAAATATAGATCAACAATCTCTACATGCAGACTCGTGGATATAATCAAATCAGATTAAACGATCTGGAGCATGTGACTTGTACTTGGTGCAGGTGTGGTTCTGAATACCCTGAATATGAACTCTGAGTTAATATTCCCAGTACTCCTTTTCTACCGCCCACCCATTCCTTTACAATCCCCCACCCTAAAATAAACACAAACACACACACACACACACACACACACACACACACACACACACACACACACACACACACACACACACACACACACACACACACACACACACACACACTATAATCATACACTGAAATATGCGGGGTTGGCTGCACGCATGTGGTTTTTGTTAGAGGATTGTGGTTCGGCAGGGCGGGGTGCATGTAACGGGATTTCAAAATCCTCGATGCTCTGGATGGTCGCCATACCCGCCACCATCATTTACATGCTCTTCATGTTCACCGCGCCGTGCACCCGCCTGCCCACCATTTATTCTTTGCTCTGCATATTTGAAAGCGTGGTTACACTCTCACAGGATATTTATTTCTCACATCACATGCCTTCATTTAGCTGCTGAGGGAGTCAGACACTGTAAACCCTGAAAAGTAATGATATAAATATATTAAAGACGGTTCAGAAGGGCGAAAGATGTTAATACTAAACTCGATAAGCAATGCATACCAAAAGTGCATATGGAATGTAACAACACAGAACTTATTTACATAAAGTATTTAATCTTCTAGGCAGTAAAGTAAACTTGTGATTGATGCCACCACAGAAGTTGGTGTGCAGTGAGGCGGGGTCTGATCGTGACCCGTGCAGGTGGATCAGATGTTCGAAGGGTCAGGTAGAATCTCCCACCCTACCCATCCTCAATAATAGATGAGCCCTGAAACAGGAGGCCCAAATGAGCTCCCGGTCTTATTAATTATGCAGTCGGGTGCATTAATTTACTAAGCTCAGATCGTTGTTTTCCAGATGGATCTTCACTGTTTACCAAACTCTCCTTATCATTTTTATAGAGTTTGGCTGTAAGTGTGGTGCTTCTGCAACTGTAGTTCATTGACACAGTGGCGACGGTGACAATGGAAAAGATTTTACTGAAAATTTTACGGCGCTTGTGTTGTAAAATACGGAGACCCGGTGTCGCGCAGCCTGCAGTCTCGGCCTCCAGACGTGGTGCTGGGCTCTTTTTGACAAACAGAGCGCCATGGCGGTTGGATGCCAAACATTCTGCACCTCGTGCCAAGTGTCCCTGGCATTACAGGACTTGTTAGCCACATCCAAACCTTCAACAAAATTCTAAATGACACACAATATCGCCCATAATAGGAAATGCAAAAATCAAATAATATAAAGATCCGCTCGTGAAATACTTTAGAACAAACTATATAATGTTCATCTTGAATTTCAGTTTAAAGTTTCAGATGTTAAGGGAACACGCAGTAGGCAATGAAACTCTATAACCTCTTAACAGGTGACTCCAATAGTCTTGAGTATTGTCTTTCTCACTCTTAGAAGCTGAATCTGCTGATGTGTGAAGGAAAATCATCAATAAATTACATCTACGACAGCCGAGGTGTTTCTCATGAAGCGTGGGAATTCTGCTCTTCTACGTTCACACACACCCACGAAAAGAAAGACGTTTAAGCACGCTAGCAAGAGTCAAAGAGGTTTGGGCCCTGCTGCATCTCCAACATCTAGTCACGAGCGTTCAAACTCAGATAACAGTGGTAACCAAAGACAGGAGAAAAACAAGCCGGTGAGCTCCAAACTTGTACAAGATGATTTCACACTGTACAAACACACACACACACACACACGCACACACACACACACATGTCCAGGTTGTTAATGTCCAGATGGGACTGCAGCTGTCAGGACTCAAGGGCTGGCAGCTTAATGAAGATTTTGTTGTGAAACAAGTTTATGGAAAGGCATCAAAACAAAGTGATTGCTGGGATATACAAGCAAGGGTCGGGGTCACGACGGCGAGCTTTGGATGGAAAACAGCATTCTTTTAAACGGATCTGGTTTCACATTTAAATCCCGGCCGGTTTGTTTTGGCACTATCCCGCTGAAATTTTTCCTGTGCTCGGGACTTTAGATAGTTTTCTGTGTGCAGACAAATCCCTCAGTGTGACATAACGTAACAAAGCACAGAATAAAAAGAATAAAAAATATAAACACATTTTATTTTTTTTAACAGTATAGTGTAATGTCACCAAAGTTATAGTTTTGTTTTTAGTTTTATTGTAGTTTTACTAATATACTAAATTAGCTTTTATTTTTGGATTGTTAATAATACATTTTAGAAATTGTATTATTAATAATATAACGGTTTTATTGTTTATTAAATACTTATTTTATTATTTACATTTATTATTATTATTATTATAACATAAATGATTTTTTATTTCAATTTTTGCTTACTATTATAATTTTAGTGCCTTAAATGTATTTCAGTTTATTTCTGAGGCAAATTTGTTTTGTTTAGTTTAAGTTATTCCAGTAATTTTTAGGCCAATATCAATAAACAGAAACATTTTCAAAGTTTTAATTTTAATAAACTAAAATAACCATGAAATCATCATAGTGTCATGTCTTTAAATTAGATTCAATTATTATAATTGAATTATAATTAGATTTAGATCTAATATTATTCTAATTATAATGCAGTCGATTTATTATTTCAGTGACATCTGTGAATACATTTATAAACTAATAAAATATCTTAGTTAATTGGATATAAATTATTAATCAATCGATAGCCCTAATAATGCAGGCCCAAAGAACAGCTTACAGCCATTTTAATAGTGACTAGGGAAAGGTTGCAAGAGCCATTAAATCAATGGTTCTTCTGAGGCTTTTAATATGGATTTATTTTGGCATTCACGGATGGTAGTTTAAAACGGGAATTCAAACACTTGTTTTAAAGCTGCTCATAAAAAGCCTCCTAGTTGTGCGGCTTGCTGATGGTTTTCATTAACCGTCAATGATAGGAGGACGTAAAAACAGACTCAAGCGGACGAAATGGAGAGAGGCCTTCCACGGCATGACTGATGCAGAACAGGCACAACAGAGAGTCGCTCTGCCACATTATAAACTCTGTGCCTCCCTTTCACTTCACCACTATTATGATGCTGCCAGAGTTTAATCACTTCTCATTAAAGAAATCAGCTGCCATGTTTCCATCCTGCTCTGCTGGTTAATCCACAGACCTCTGAACTTTTTTTATATCCACGATCTTTCACCAACTTAATTTTTTTCTCACTGCTCACCCTTTACGCCGACCCTTGGTCCGGCCATCTTAATCCCAGCGTTTATTCTGATTCCGAGACAAATAAGCCTCAAATCTCTCATGACACTATGAACAGCTCTGTAAACACATCAGCTAGGCCTTCTTAAAAAAGCTGCAAAACATGTGAATTGCAATAGAGATGGTCACGCTGTTACAGTAAAATTAGGCTTTGAATGGGACAGCTAATGTTTGAGATTGAGGGATGGTCTGTCCTGTACTTAATTGTCTGGCTAATTTAAATCCTCTGCTGGAACTGATGGATATTGTCTTTGTATCCCTCTGTTATATTCGGGGCAGTAATTGCTTGTGACAGACCTCAGGCCTTCGGTGATAGGAATGTCTTATTGGCTGCGTCTTACGTGTGAGATCAGACCACACACGCAGGAGAAGAATATTTGTGGTGCTTTTGTGTCCTAGTTCTGGTGACTTGACTCATTGGGTGAATTAACATTGCTATTATTGTTCTAGCAAGAGTAAAAAAGGCAGCACTGCTTAAGAAAAATGATCGAGAGCTTTATATTCTCTAAATTAGCTTTTAAATATTATATGTGTGTATCATTATATAAATGAATGTATGCCCTAATTAGGTTAAAAGTGTATATATCGTACCTGTTTTGCTGGGGTCAGTGTCGGAGGAGACGGCCGGCTGGGACCCTGTAGGTGAGGGAGAAGACACGGGCCCAGGAGGTGGTTTGTCACTTTCTTGTGGGCGGCTCTTGGAGGTCTCGATGCCTTTGACTCTCCTAGCATGACGGTTTCCCTTATAGTGGGCCTCTGCCTGACTCTGAAAGAAACACAGAGGAAAGAAAGAGTAATGATGCTGCTTATTTTTAATCCAAGAGGCTGGAGAAAAACAACTGTACAACAGCTTGGAGTGTATAAACCTTCTAATACACTTTCTGCTGTACTATATATTTATTATTAAACAAGAAAACAGCTCACTTCTTTAAATATATCTGGTTTATACCACATTTACTTCAATATTAATTTAAGAAACTTGAAGCAATGATTATTAGAAACTTGATTTAATTGAATTTGTTAATATTGTAACTAGAAGTGCATACAATAATATTAACAATAACCTTAATATTAAAAAACATAATTATTAATACTATGTTAATACCACATAAATTATATTGTAATATTTTACACTCATTAGAACAATTAATTGATGGGAAAGAAAAAAGAAAAAACAACATTATGAATTAATAACAAACCCTCAATAAATACAAAATATCGCTATCGTGAATTCTATTAACGACAAAAAGCATATGAAAATCTGATATTGTAAGCCCTAAGCATCAACTAAACTGTACTAAACTAAACTCTTCTGATTGTCTGTCTGTGTTGCAAAGCATTATGGGTATATGCTTTTCTGTTTCATGTGCTGTCAATGGGGTGCTTTTGCATAAGATCTTTTTGAACATTTCAAAATAAAATTATAGCTTATAGCATAGTTGTTCTCATCACAGAGAAGGATTTATCTAAGAGATTAACTGTTATTGAAGAGAACTGTATATATTTGGCTCCCTCAGTAGCCAGTGCACAAGTCAAACCAAGAAAAACACAAAACAGCTGACTATTGTGAAGCTCTAATCTACATAAACAATTCCACTTCTCTGATGTGACACAATAGTCCCGTCATCCATCATATTGACCTCTAGTAAAAAAACACGGAGATGGGAACGTGTATATTTCCAGAAGCGCACATACTGTACAGGAGCTGTTGCCTATAGCCCGCATCGTCGTAACGGGGGAGCGGACTGCACGCAGCACAACACGCGCCTGCCACGCGCCCTTGCAGAACACTTCAAACAGATCACCTACCAGCAGCTTCCCAGAGCTCAAAACAGCGCCGGGCTCAGAATGCATCCCATCACGACAGACATGATGATTATTAAGTGGCTGGATGATCTGATGCGTGAAACTGAGAAAGAGATGACAACAGTTGCTGTACAGACACTGGGAGCTGGACCAAGGGACCCATGCCAGAGTGTCATCCAAGGCTTAGACTATCACAACATAAGGGCTGCATTCACACTGTCAGTGTTTGGGATTGACAACCATATTTACTGACAGGTGTGACTCCCAAATTGTTCTGTATATTCTGTAGCAGGCAGAAGTGGAGCAAATAATGTCTTTATGAACACATCACCAAAATCAATCAACTTAATAATAAAGTTATACAAATATACTTTATACTGCTTCTTAAAATGTGAAAATTTTGCACAACTGGGGCACCAAACAGAACAGAAGAACATGTTATCAAACATGTTTCAAACACTTTCATATATATATATATATATATACCATTGGTTAAGCCATTGTTGTTACCCTATGTCTGGCTTAGCTGGTCTGCTCAAAAAACTGATTCTGTTTGCTGTTTGGTGACACTAGTTTTCCAAAACGACACTCTTCATCTCTTCCGGATTTCATATTGTATTCTAAACTATTTTGGGCAGCATCCGGTGCTTTTATCCTCTTGGAAACGTAGCCAGAAAACTCCAGTATTCACTCCAGTGTTTTCTCCTCTGCCCAGACACTGTCTTGCTCTGTGACCACACAATGCTCCTATTTTCTCGTTCTTCCATCTTTCAGAACCTAAAAAAAAGTGGACAGCTGTAACATTAGTCATTGACAAAAAAGAACCTCCCTCATAGCACTCTCATGCCAGCATTCCAACCAAACTGGCTCTCAAAATTTGGATTGGGAATCACTTCATAGAATTTTAGATCCAAACGGTGTATGAATGGCGGACTAAAATCCTTAAAACATCTCATGCTGGAAGTTAATCTGCTCAAACATACATTTTATTTAGAGTATATAAAGTATATTTCGAGTATTAAAACATCTCATAATAAAAAGTCTTCTGTATACAGGATTGACAACTGCTCTGTGAGAATGTGTTGTAGCCTTGAGGAGGTATAGAGAGCATTCAGGGACCCATGGGAATAGAATATACTAAGACTGCTGGGATTGGCCCCCAGAGGCAGTTACACTTAAAGTCGGGGGGATGATATTAGGTTGGTCCTTCCTGTCTGCGGTGGCAGGTTGTGGGCTGTAATTGGTGATGACAGAGCCTTATATAGCTGGTGGTCTGTAACCGAAGCCTTCAGGGGTTTGCAGGAGCTGCCTGTCTAAAATACTGAGATCAGTATAGAGGACATTGAGGGGAAAGATGCGCTAGAAGAGCACATATCTCCGGGATCAGGAAGGTATGAGAATAAAATCTGTGGCTCTGATAAAGACCAACAAATATTTAAAGGAGCTCTGGTGAGAGTTATGAATCTAAGGCACAGGTTGCGTGTAATATACACACTATTTTGGTTGACTTTTGAACGGTACTTTATATGTGGACAAAATTATGTATACATACATACAAAATAATGAGTACAAAAAAGATGTGTTTACTATCCGCAGTATATGGGATTATCAAATGCAATAGGCAGACAACAAAAGATGCTAATATATACTCATTGTAAAACTATCGGAAAACAGCCATCCTAACCTTTATCTCCATAACAAAATCACAACTGACCAGACAGCGATTGATTTTTCACAATTTATTAAAATCTTGATGTCGTGAGTCTGGAGACTGTAGTGTAAAATGTGAGTTTATAAAAGTTTTGCTTAAATAAGCGATACGAATTAACAATGGTCCCTCGGACCAGGAAACAGTATTCCATATGTCAAAATACGGACCTGTAAACCTAATAATACAAATCTTACGACAGAGCCAATAAAAAGCATCAAATGTAACACATCCAAGAATAAATGAAAAGCACAGTTCATTCTTATGCAAGCACCAGACTCAAAGCAGACTATGGTGGTAATTGCAACCATGAATGTTGGGTAGTAAACCTAAGAATGGCAACATTAATGCATTTATCAGTAGCATGACAGGTGTTTCATGCTGCCAACCTAACTGAATCACTGGCTTTGTGCAAATATCGTAAACAAAGTTAACTTCTTTGTATAAGTAAGAGTGTTGCATTATTGTAGTTGGACTACTTGAAATTATGAGCATCTTTACAAGCTAACGTCTCCATGGTAAGTGAGATGATAACACTAGCTGTTAAAAACCCTTAATTCGCAAAAAAGTTTTTACGCTCACTTGAGGTGGTTTTTCATTTTTGCGCAAAAGGGTTCATGCAAATAATTGGAGGTGGAAACGCATTTGCACAAACAAAAATGGATGTAATGTAACCAAGAAAACAACACCGGGGTATATATACACAAGGCTGGCTGTATCACTGTAAAGTAGACACACCTGGACATAGTTAGGGAAATGACCATAGCCATGACTACAAAACATGACTTCAAAATTAAAGACATGACTAGAGACAAAAACACACCGATACATTACACATAGCAACGGGGTGAAAGTTGAGATAATTCTTGTGTCCCATGGGTGAAACGGAAATCCAAGAACTACAGATGTAAGGTGCCCAGAGTAATATACAGTCAGGGGCCACAAAAGTACTCTAGTGTGACAGCCTGTCTAAGAAAATAACACTTTTTATACACAGTTGATTTTGAATAATCAGTATGGTATCTATTATGGCAAAAATGATCAAATGTGTGAATATAAGCAATATGAAATCAATTATCATACTTGAACTCTCTGAACCCACATACAGAATTCGTTCATTGACATTCTCTCTGAATTCTTTCCTAATGAAGCAACTTACAAGAGATTGCATATATTTATGTGTGAATAATACTTCATTAGATATGAATACAGATCACCAAGATGTGCCACTGAGAATAAAGCGCTCATATAAGTGGGGTGCTACCTACAGAATAAATGAAGAAAATGCCCAGACTTTTGCATAAAAAGACGAGTTGCTGCTAGGGGCATGAGATGAAAGATGGAAAAACAAAGCGAACGCACCGAACATTTCCAGGGACAAATGAGGACACCGATTCACAGAGAGCCCAGACTGTCCTCATCTCACTGAATCACATGTGAACACCATGTAATGTAACATATGCCAACATAAATGTAATTATGACAACAAAACGGGAAAGATTTACACGAGGAGGCCTGACAGCTGTGGCAAACACAGCAGATGGACAGCTAATGATGGTAAACCAGTAAATGATAAAAACCGTGGAGGTCCACTGAGGTTCTGGCAGTAGGGACACTCATTCAACTCTGTCCTGCAGCAATGGTGACACAATGTGGTGACATCATTTCTGCAACGCGGCAAGGTTATGCCTCCATCTTGCACTAGAGTAAAAGGCAGTCTGATGAATACTTTAGATAATACACGCTGGCAGCCAATAGTCTGCTTTTTCCACAATAAATGCACTCGGTATCGACAACAAAGGTTAGAAATCTATGAATCCATAATGGAGCGTGAAATGATGATGGCAAGAGGACGAAGAATAGATATTTTCAAGGAACAAATGTGTGGCTTCATTTAGGACATTGCAGAAAAAGAGAAAGCACCGTCATTGCTCTGTGTAACCATATAATAGAATCTTATAATGTTATTTAATCTAAATTGTAGTTGAATATTGCAACAGTGCTTGAATGACTTAACAGCCAATCTGAAAATTCTGGATGTGTAATGCACAAAGTGGGTGGGGCTACCCAGGATGACATCACAAAAATCAAGTTATGATCTTAACCAGGTCAGACAAAAACGTATTGAATGGCGTCTGTTTAAGACACGCTGTAACAGTTTGTTTATTAGCTGTAGTAAAATGTAGTGACGGCTGACAGGGAGACATGTGCAAAAACAGAGGTGTTGAAATTATATGTATGACTTTTACAAACCGGGGCAGGTGCTGATGTCAGAGATGCCCAATCAGTGGTGCTTAAGGTTTTATTGGACAACATGAATCAGTATTTACAAGCACACTTGTACATGTGTCAAGCATGTTTGACTTGAGGGTCATGAACCAGGTTGTAAACTAAAATTTCTTTGGATGCCAATTTGGGATACTGAATTTACAGCTCAGATAACAGCTGTCTGGGAACCAAAACAACACAACCTTACAAGTTGAGTCAAAAATTGTTTTACACCAGTCTAAACCATAGCAAAAAGTTATATATTGTAAATATGCATGTTCACAATGCAGACAACTGCATTGCAAAACTTGTTTGCCTAACTGGTCCTGGTTTAGCCTGAGATTCTAACATTCTTAACCACAAAAATGTGACTTAAGTAGTACGAAAACATTTGTAGTAATAGCCAAAAATACATTGTATGGGTCAAAATTATCGATTTTTCTTTTATGCCAAAAATCTTTAGCATATTAAGTAAATATCATGTTCCATGAAGATATTTTGTAAATTTCCTACCGTAAATATCGAAAAACTTTATTTTTGTGAGTGGATGCAGCAAAATTGCTAACAAAAATGGCCAGAAACACGTCTACAAACTTCACTTGCTGCTGCCGCTCTCACTCAACTTTGGTATCAATGTATAGCTTAGAATTTCAGCTTTCAGGTTCATCTATTCTCCACAACGTCATTACAGTGGTAAGCCAAAAGAGAGCATTAAAACAAACCTGTTTCTTTTTAGCAGCGGCCTGCTACAGCTTAACAACTTTAAAGGCGATTTTCTCAATGTTTATATAGTTATATCCTAACAATCCATATATCTATAAAATATTGATTTATTAAATATGTATTCAGTTTTCAGATGATGTAAAATTTCAATTTTGGAAAATTGACCCTGTTGTCCAGGGTCACATATAATAAAAGTTTTTAGATAAAAATATAAAGGATAGTTCTGTCATCATTTATTCACCCTCATGATGTTCAAATACAGTATGATGTATGTGGAACACAAAAGAAAATATTTTGAGAAATATCTTTGTGGTTTTGTGTCAGAACAATGGAGTCCAGTGTTGTTTGGCTACAAACATTCTTCAAAATACCTTCTTTTGTGTACTGCAGAAGAAAGAAAGTCACATAGATTTTTGGATTGACTATCGCTTTAAATTAAATGCCCAATATGGACATTCTTAAAAGAACTTCAAACATTGTGCTGTATTGTTTTCTGTAAAGCTGCTTTGAAACAATTTATCTGAATGTCAACAACTGCCTTGAAGCAAAGTTACAAAGACACTTCACTGAAACACAACCGAGAACTCTATTAAATCTCCTGAGCATTAAACAATTCCTGCGGGAATTTTCGTCACCGTGAAATATTACCTCCCAACATTGCACTAAAACTATAAAGTCCAGTTGTTTCTCAGAATTGCTGTGTTGTCTCAAATGATTCCCCCATAAATCATTAAAGGCGAGCTGGGCTAACAGCTAATTTTGCAGGTCTCCACAGGCAGGCAGGGCCTCTCCATCTTTTCCTTGTCTTTCATTGTCTATATGTCTGTGGTTTAAAGTGGACATACATCTGCTTGACTCTAGGCCTGAGATTACAGGCTCACACCAAGAAAGCCACTTTCTGCCCATGATTACAGCTCTTGTCCGTAAAAATAGCCCCGACTAGTGGGACACTCCCAGGTCTTGCTCTGTTACTAATCTCATACATGTCACAATGTCTGCCACAGCTGCAGCTGAATTCAGCTCAGAATAATTCAGGCTTAAGTTTCTCTTAACAAGCGTAGCAGCTATTCGGTGCATAAACAACGAACATAATTGCCTTCATTGAGGAATATTGGAACGCTCAATATGGATTTTTCAATAAAAGGCTGTGCTAAGTTAAACAGGGAAAAGTTGAGTTGTTTCCGTAGGAAGGATTTTTTTAACTCACTTTTCATTCACGCCGGACATTGTCCATATGTTCGCTACTAACACACAGAAGAGCTCTCTTAGAAAGATTTTTTTAAATTCTAAAAAGAAAAAAACAACACTTTGCCGTGCTTTGCGGATACAGTACTTCAAAGGAAATCAGCCATTGGCTATTTCCAGACTAGAAAGCAGAGTGTGCAATGAATCTCTACTGCCAAAACACAGCATCCCACCCTTTATGCATTTAAATCTCCTTTGATGGACCATTATGTACAATTTAGACTTTCAAACGTACACAATAACAGACACAAGCCATTTAATTTGGACACCAAACAAACCGTCAAAACCGTACCTCTGAGTTGAATCGGATCTGGCAGACATTACAGGAAATGACTGGTCGTTTGGTCTTGACCAATGGTACTCCAAAGGTGTGGTTGATCACTGCCTTCTGAACAGGATCCATCTGGATACAGAAAAGAGGGAAAGGAGAAAGAGAAAGGACAAGTGAAACTCAACTCTACGGCACATTTCCCAGCTCCCATTAGACAGACAGGTCATCAATCATGTTGATGGAAAGGTCTAGGTGGCAAAAACAGTGTTTGCAGAACATGCCTAAGATCAGCCATATGGTGTAAAGGACACCTGTGAGATCACGTCTGAGCAGCTCATCTATAGCAAGAATGCTTGGCATCCTTATATACAGTTACCAAATATTGATGTCTTACGCTAATAAACAAAGACAACCTAATTACTATACATCCTCTCTTAAGTGATGGCTCCTTGTTGTCACCCTATATCATTACTACTAGGTGAGCAACTAGTAGTCAAGACACAATTTAGTAGTGCAACCACAAAATCCTCATATTATCCCCATATTTTAGACAAAGAAAATAAAATCCTTCTGATATTAGCTCTAAAATTGTTTCTGGTTCAGTGTCCTTCATGTGAGAGGCGAGGCTTTAAAAAAATATAACTGGATGGTTCAAGTACAGCCATAGCGCCAATGGTTAAGCCTCTGTTTATGACTGGCTTAAGGCACAAAGCCCGGTGGGTTGCTTTTCAAAAACCTTTTGCACTTGTCTGCATTCAGGGCTTCACTTAATTCCCAATAATTATTTTTGCACCGCTTCATTATCTGCCTGATATATTTGTATTACATTCAAGTGTTTTGCATGCAACGTTCATATGATACAAGATACTTGACAATAAAACAGAATATTTTTTTGTTCAGATGATTTTCCAATGCAGCTAGATAGTTAAAGGAATAGTTCACCCAAAAATAAATAATCAGTCATCATTTACTCACCCTCTTGTCATTTTAAACCTGTATGACTTTATTTCTTTTGCACAACACAAAAGAAGATATTCTGATGAATGTTGGTAAAAAAAAAACCGCTGGTCCACATTCACTTCTATTGTTTGGACACAAAACCAATGCAAGTTAATGGGGACAAATGGTGTTCTGTTACCAACATTCTTCAAAATATCTTCTTTTGTGTTCTGCAGAAGAAAGAAAGTCATACAGGTTAAAAATGACAAGAAGGTGAGTTAATGATATAATTTTTGTTTTGGGGTGAACTATCTCTTTAACACAAAAAAGGTTTAACCTTTCTAAAACAATAGTAGATTACAGTAATGTTTCATTCCATCATGTAGGAACAACAAACTAGTACAAGCCAGTCTGAAACATCCTCTCTGGGCTGGGAAAGTGTGGGAGAGTCTGAAATAAATATTATCTTAGTCAAACAAAAACATTCTGAAAATCAGCACACAGATCATATCCAGGCAACACTTCCAACTAGAGTTAAATACACAGAAAGCATACAGTAGATGTTGCGACTGAGCAAACATCTGTGAGTTAACAGGCCTCGCACCGGATGTCCTCTTATCTTATTTGGCACGTGTGTGAAAACTCGTTCCTGATCACTGCGGTAACCGCCGAGGGACTTAATACCGCTGGGCAAGTCCACATTGCATCAATCAGACAGGCACTGGATTAACCACAATGATGTTGTTCTTCATGAATCTCCAGGGGATTAAGTGACGCTGGCAGTTAGCTGGGTAATCACGACACCTCCAGCTAGAACACATCACTGATACTGTCAGTACTAACATCATCAGCCAGGAAATGGGGGGGGGGGGTCTCTGATGGGATGCTTGTGAAAATCAAAGCTTTCTGAAGGCCTCTCATACGATAAAGATGAGCTTTTTTTGAAGTCTCCCACAACTCGCAACGCCCTTCCAATGATTTTTAATAGCATACAGGAGTCATCAAATCTATTGCGCATTGCAATATGAAGTAAAAATAGCACTTTATTGCTTTCTTAGACAACAGACATCTTGACTCGTGACTATCCCAACAATTTTCATTTAGCTCGAATGATGCTATGATGCAGATTTATGATCATGTCTAATGCATCCTCTAAAACACTAAACCACAGCTGACAGAGCCCCTAAAGGCTAGTTTGTAATATATAGAGCTGATGTTTTATTGAAGGCTCACAATCATGCTGTTATTTCTTTATGGTGCTGGCAGACACCACGACTGCTAATTATTAAAGTGAACAATTAAAAGCGGATGTTACATTCATCTTGGCAAGCGAAGCGCCGTGTCTGTCATATGACCTCCCGTTGCTCGTCTAGAGAAATGAACCACATCCCACACATTCATAACTCAAACGCTCTTTAATAAAAAAGTTTGTCGTTATTAAAAACAGGCACAAAACTTTGTTATTTGGATATAAAAAAGGACAAGCTTATTTCAAGTTCGTTCACAAGCATCTCACCTTATGCTTTAAATACAGTATGAGAATCTTTCTCTCCCATAAGAGCACATTCACTTCGTCCCCACAAAGTCCAACCTAAACAAAGGTGCATACCAGATCAAAGACCCTTTGAAGCACGCGTAAGCTGCTGTTCAGCGTCCAGCGTGGAGAAAAGCACCTTGCTTTGTTACCTGCCTGATCTTGTGATAGCTGAAGGCACTCACCCTCTTATCCTCAGTGCTGCTTGGATCTCTCAGCTGCATTGGTTTCCTCGTGAGGGAGCTGGTGTTTGTGTGTGGAAGGGTGCGAGAGTGTCACTCACCCAGACGTGATCCCCAATGTCCTAACACACCACCTGATTCTCCCACACTCTCGTGTTTACACACACACACACTCAACTGAGACTCCAAACTAGGATGTAGAATCCTTTACAGGTTCAGGATATGTTTAAGTTAAGTCTGTGTATTTCTTTTTTCCACAGTCTTATTCTCCGCTGAATAATGTCATCAACCGTTCTTCCATTACTCCTTCCATCCGTGCTGACACTTCGCAACACGCCAAGCCTTTGTTCCTGGTTGGATGTTCCCTCTTCATTTTCCCCTGCGTCTTAACTTTCTTTTTTGTACTCTTTCTCTCTCCTCCAATAATAAATGCTGTCGTTCCTTCCTGTATTCCGATCCCCTTCCTCTCCGTCTCACACTCTCGCACTGTTATTTTGTCCAGATGCACTAAGAATGTCATGCACTCCCTCCGGTTTCTTTTTTTCTTCCGTCTCACTGTCCAAATCTCTCCTCCACTCCCTGATTCTATCAAAAGCACCGAGCTGCCTGCTTTCCGCCCCCACCACATTGTGACGATCCTCTGCCACATACCTCTACAGATCATGTGGAACCAATCGAGCTGTGACCTGGACTATAATAAAACTTCCAAAAATATCTTAAATCATACAAATGTATGTTTTGCCGCTATTAAGGCGGATCTGAGTTATTCAGGAGGGTAATCAGAGGTGAAGTGTGCACAGCTAAGGGAATTTTAAGAAGTGAGTGTGGAATTACATTACTCAGCGAGGAAAACTGGCATTGCATTTGGGAAGCTTGGTGAATAAACTTTCCAGAGACTGAATGGGAGGTTCAAAATGAAGGATGCTGCAGGTGAAAGGCAACAAGTTGGCACACGAGCCGTCCGATTTAACACTTTGGAAATTCCTCATTCTGCAGAATAAGCGTGTCTGGAGGAGGTCTTCTTCCACGTCACAACCAGCTGCTTCGTATAAATTATTCAGGTGCCTCACCGCCTGCAGGCACATTGACTCAGACAGGCAGGTAGAGGCCAAAGCACATTAAAGTCAAATTACAGCTGGACCGTACAGCTGAACAGATGAATGAAAGATAGAGCCGTGAGCCGCCCCGACTCTATACACAGCTGATTAAAAGCATCTGAGTTGAGTTAAAATGTTCTGTAAACACAGCAAAGTGGTTATATTTGCCAAACCCACAAATTGAGAGAACTAGATTACACTTTTGTTTCTGTTTGATCAGGCTGCGCTGCATTTCGATTCGTGAATGTGAATCCAGATGGAAAGAGCTGACGAATATCATGTTTACAGGGTTCTATAGTTCACTGAGCCGTGAAGCAGTGAAAAACTAAGGTATGAGCTTAAATTTGTCTACTTGACTTACACCAACAGAATCCTTGACAACAAAATCTGTTGTTTTGTTGTTCACAAAAAAAAGATATTTGAAAGAATGTTGGTAACCGAACAACGCCGGCATTGACTTGCATTGGTTTTGTGTCCATACAAAATAATTGAATGGGTGCCGCCAATGTTCGCACTTTTTTCAACATTTTTCAAAATATCTTCTTTTGTGTTCTGCAAATAACAAATCACAAGAGGATGAGTACATGATGACACAATTTTTGGGTGAACTATCCCTTTAAGCTTTACTATTAAAAATGTCTGTAGAAATTACAGTATGACAGGCAGCAGTTTACTTACAGCAGTTTACAGTTCAACTTACTGTAGATTTATATTCATCTAATTTATTGGCAACAGTTTGTTCAAAGATAAATAAACATTAAACATTAACAAGTCTGTATCTTTACAGAAAAAGAAAACTATAAAATAACAGCCTCATGCAAGCATTTTTGGGAACCAAAAATCTGAAAAAAATAATAGAAAGGTTGATGATTATTTTTGGTTCCCAGAATATTTTCATGAAGTAAACTTTACATATTGATTTAATGCATATTTTTTACATATCACTTTATGCACATTTGTTTTAAAAAAGAGAAAGCTATGGGTCAATTCTGTCTACACTATACTTATCTTTGATCTTAAATCAAACCTTAGACAACAAAATACGAATTTATAAAGATATGCTCAATAACATCTTATAATGCCTAAAGCTATTTTAATACTTCAATAAAGGTCTGTATTTTACTACCTGACTGAGGGAACTTGTAAATGTCAGTATTCCATTAGGCAATGGTGTAAACACTGCAGCGTGTCTTCGGCAGTGTCCTACAGAGAGGTCAGCCTGTCCTTCCAGCCTCTCCAACATCGCCCCCTACTGACCATTATCAGAATTTCCTGTTGGACACCTGGTCACTCACAGAGCCTTTAACCATTCTGATTTATAACCTGCTGCAATGCTGCGATTGGCACAGTCTAAAGTTTACAACCCAGCTCAGTGTCGAAGTATAAATGCCATAAGTAAAAGAGACAGTAGTTAAGCTCTTAGATGCTGACTCTCCCTTGAACTCATACATATTTCACTATATATAAACTTCTGTAGGCTTTTACTAAAAAGAGAATAAATGTGGCAGAATTGGACGGCGATGTGTGATGCATATTTATTGTGCTGGCACAGGGAGAGGGTTTATTTCCTTTTTTGTGTAATGAAGCAGCACCAGGGGGCAACGCATCTTTAAAACTGAAACAAGTACTAGCAAATATCCAAACCACTGCATGAATTGAAACCATCTTTTTTTTTTCAAAATGGATGTGCTGTGAATACCAACACATTCATTTTGGAACCAAGTTTTGTGACATTTGCAAAAATATAAATAAATCAGTGGTTTTATGACATTTCATCTGTAAAAAAAATGAAATATTAAATATGTACAAAATTATGTAGAAGGGGTATGATCATTATATGACATGTTATAAAATGCCTAAATGAATCTAAACAGAAAAATATTATTATCAACTAAATATTGTTAAAAATATGAAATAATCCACAATACATTTAGCCCACATTCACAATACACGCATCGATTATCCGTAATATTGCCCTGTTATTAATATTATAACATCTACAAGGTTTAAGAAGGGCTCTGCACCGATTTATACATACAACATGCCGCCTAACAGACTAACCTTTCTCTTTCAATTTGCTGACCAAAATCGTCATTTACATAACAGAATGCAATCTGGGAAATGTGCCGAAGAGAACCAGAGTAAAAGTGCTGAGAAAGTGAAATGGGCTGCATGCTAATCTAAATGATTAGCTATACATCACAATGACACGAGAAATGTCATTTAGTATTACATGGCTTCCAATTGTAAGCAGTCAGACAAATTCAGACATGTGGAACATATTAGACAAAAAGACAAACATCCATTTTAATCAAATTATTGTGATTTTACTTTATTATCTAATTATCTAATATTGTTACCATAAAATATTGTAATGTATTACAATCCTTATCCTAAAATTGATTAAACAAATAACAAAAAAAGTAAATAATACTTCTTAAATGAAAATGACTCATTTAATCTGCAACATGCAACAATGTAACATTATTTTGAATGGAGGCGAGACATATTCTCACCGCATTGAAATTGTGGAAAAGGCCAACGCTGTGTGGGGGAGGGGTCTCCATTTGAAACTGTAGGAAGGGCTTCATATCCAGATGAGGCTGGATCATTGTAGGGGTCCGCAGAAATGTAGGGACGCCCCCCGTTCGGTTGATGCTTCCTGTGGGGACGAAAGGAACAAAGTTACATAAAGCACAAGCAAACGAAGGCAATTCTTCCTATAATCTTTCGAGATAAGCTTCGAATCCTCTGGTGTCAAGCTTGACTAAACATCTTACGCTCAAATATTGACTAAATGACATACAGAGGTGAAACACACAGGCTTAGAAGTGGCTGTGTTGAAATACTTTTTATCGGCACGAAACTCATCAGAGAGATGTCAGGCTTACGAAACAACACCCACTAGCACTTTCTCTCTCGCTATCCACGTCATTGAGTCTCTGCTCCCTGTCAGGCTGTCTTTTCTTATCCTTTACAACCCGCCGCAACCTCCTGCATGAGAAAGCGCGAGGACCCTCTTTCCAAAATCAAGCTTTAGCAAGCAGTTACTTTAAGCTGCTTAATTTTGCTGCTGGATTTTCCCCGCTTTGAATTCCCTCCAGTCTTAAATCTGTTCCTCTCTCTCTCTCTCTGTGTGTCTCTTGCTTAATCTTGGATGATTTTTCGCTCTTTCCGCTTCTATTTCGAGATTGCATGTCAAGCTCTCCTGATTTTTCCTGTGCTTCCCTCACGTACAGGACGTCATTAGGCTGTGCCGTAGTCAGGGCTGCTGTGGGCATATGTGTCAGGTTGTGAGGAGAGAAAAATGAAATAGTGAAAAAGCTCAAATTGGAGAGATATGCTGTCTCAGCCTGGCCCCAGCTGTTCCGCCTGCTGGGGCCTCAGGTCTGAACGAGCCCTGGCATCATTAACTCAAATTAGGCATGCAAGACTCCTCAATGACTGCACAGCGCACAGGCAGATAAAGAGAGAGAGAGAGAGGAAAAAGGAATAATAAGATTGGTTGCAAGACTGCTGGTGAGAGAAAGAAAAAAACAGTGCCAGTGGTCGCTTGTGGGCACTGCTGGTGCCTGATGCAATGCTCAACAAAGTCACATGACTTACCCTCTAAATACTCTCTTTTGGTGCAAACGGATCTCTTTTAAAGTGTCGCAGTGTGTCTTAAAGGAACAGTACACCCAAAAATAAAAAATGTGAATTCCAAAGCAGTGTGCTTTAATATTTTTAAAGGATCACAAATGACACAGTTTTGAAGAATTGTAAATCAAAAGAAATCTGACTAGGGATTTTGAGCTCCAAAAATGTCAAATGAAAGTAAGTGATAGTTCACCCAAAAATGAATTCTTTCATCATTTAGACACGCTTATGTCATGTCAAACCTGTATGACTTTCTTTCTTCTGCAGAACACAAAACCACTTGACAAAACCAATAGGGCATTCACAAAATATCTTCTTTTGTGTTCCACATTCATATACAGGTTTTATACGATATAAAGGTAAATAAATGATACCATACTGTATAATCCAACGTTTATGTTTCAATTATTATTGAGTGAACTACTTTTTCAACAACCTCAAAGCATAGAGCAATCTGAAGTCTGAATCACACTGTAACCCCTCAGTCGGACAGAAGATGCATACGCTCTCTCTCTTTTCTAGCAGTCACTCTCACTGCCAGTGTGGCCCGCGTGCTCATGTCACGGCAATGCAGCCCTGACATGATTCAAAACATGACTGAGGGGGTGAGGGGACCCTAACCCATTTAGTCTGTGCACATGCCAACAGAGAAACGACACAGTTTCGTTGACAACCAATGAGAGACGAGTAAACACAAGCGCAAGTACAGCAGACTGCTGGGGGAACAGTTGTCCTTGAGTATAGAGTCAAAGTGTGTGTGACAAAACACCACGGCCAGCATGCGTAAATCACGTCCAGGCTGCTTGCTGCCTCCAGTGTATAATTAGTTAAATTAAACAACACTTTTGGGGCTCAGCTCACAATGTAAATCACTATGAAAGGGTAAGGGCATGGGTGTATGTGTGTGGTATGTGGCGCATTATGACCGCACAAGATAAACAGAGGAATAAAAATGCATACGTACGCATAACCATAATAGACTCATCTTCTACAATAGTCACATTAGTGGTATTTCAACATTAGTTTGCTGATTCTTAAAGGGACAGTCCACCCAAAAATGAAAATTCTGTCATCATTTACTCACCCTCAGATTGTTCCAGATCTGTATACATTTCAATGTTCTTCTGAACACAAAAGGAAGATATTTGGAAGAATGTCAGTAACCAAACAGATCTCTTCCCCCATTGACTCCCATAATATTTATTTTCCCTATGGCAGTCAATGGGGGATGAGATCTGTTTGGTTACTGACATTCTTACAAATATCTTCCTTTCTGTTTATCAGAACAAAAGAATGTATACAGGTTTGGAACAATCTGAGGGTAAAATCATGACAGCAAATGACAGAATTTTCATTTTTGGGGGTACCGTCCCTTTAAACCATAGACCTCTTTCCTCTGATGCTGTGGTTTGCTTTTTTACCAAATAATTTTGTCCAATAAACACATAAAAGAGATTTGCTCATTTTGTACCATAGACCTCATACAATATTTTTATGGTTTGATCAAACCTGAGGGGGCATTAACAGCAAATACTGTACAAAAAGTGTACATCACTTTTGGCCACTACTGTATATGAATTTGGGTTTAGTTGGTGCATAAGAACACATTAGTGTGTCCTCTATAAAGAAAAGTAGACGTTTGGATTCATTGGGTCTTTAATTAATTGCAAAGCCCTGAAAAGCACAGCTGTCAGGATCACAGGCTTCAGCATTAACTCAAACAAGAGCGTTGATTAGACACCACAACATCACAAGATCCTCTGCCGATGGACAAAGTGCCTTGATGATAATACCGGCAGTCTTAACAGCCTCATCAAACCCATGGGGTGCACGGGGAGATGCTGTAGAGTCAGTCAGCCACTGTATGAATCTGATTCTCCTAACAAGCTACAGTAACCTGATCAGACCGGAGCGAGGGGCTGCATTTCGGGGGTGGGGGATAGCGCTGTGTGTTGTTTAAAGCCTGTGACACGCCAGGAATCCTGCAACACACGCCGAGGTCATAATCACCACATTTAAAAAGCCTGCAGTGCAGGGGGCGGGGGCTGTGGGTTTAACCGATCAGGGACCCAGGACAAATACATGGAGGCAATATGGGAGCCGGTGTGAAGGGAATCTTCAGTGCAGGTTTGAAAGAGGATTTGAATGATCCACGGCCGTGTGAATATGGTTAGAAACGCGGCTGAAAGAGAGTGGGGAGGGGTTTATAAATAGAGAGAAGGGCACTGGAAGATCAAAGGCAAGGGAAAGCGACTCAACAAACTCGAATAATTCCGAGCCTGTTTGGGCCTGATAAATGGAATCTCAGACGTGCCCGTCTCTCTCTAATACCGAAGCTCGGCAATCCTATTTCTTAGGCTGGGCATTTTCAGAAGGTTGTTGTAATTGTGGAGAGCGAGCGGAGATAAGGATGAAATTGTTTGGAGTTAAGGAATGATAATCATGAGGTCAATGCTGACGGAGTAAACAGAATATTTCTGCAGGGAATGAAAAAAGGAGATTAACATTCAAAACATGCATAAAAGAATAACATGTTCGATCACCTCCAGACCGGGAGGTCGGTAGTTTAATTGGTTGCATTAGGATAAAATATCAGCCACTTTATTTCTTAAGGTGCAAAGAGGCACCCAAGGGAACAGAACACATTTGTAGGCTCACTTTTCTCCTCTGGGCAACATTACAGCAGAATTGAATGCATTTAGTACATTTCTTTCTAGTGAGGCGTGCAGGGTGCTGTTATATCCATCCTATCAGTGTGACTATTAGAAATGGGAATCGCAAGGAATTTAATGATTTTGATCGCACTCACTGGTTCCATTCCTTAATGTTTCCATTAACAGTCCTTGAATTGCTCATATAATTGGTCTTAACTATAAATGCAACAAACACACATCATAAAAACAGTTCTACCTTTACAATCCAAAGGATTAAAAAAAATTCCTTAAATGAATATTTTACCCAAAAATTAAATTTACTCTTATGTCATTCAATTTCTTTCTTCTGCAGAACAAACAAGATATTTTGAAGAAAAATATCTAAAAAGATCTGATTTATGATTCTTCTTCAGGCTATGTAATGGCACAGTATCTCTCTTGTTCAACACCTCTGCCTTGTTCCTTTTCTGTAATACAGTTAAAACAAGCAATGTATGAGAGAAGATAAGCAGAAGAAATGAGATCAATGAGAGAAGAGAGAGAGAGAGAGGGTAAAAGGAAAAACAGGATGGCAGGCGTTGGATGAACACAGATGTCCCCTGGCAAGCAGCAGTGGCCCTGAACGAATTGCACAGAGAGAGAGAGAGAGAGAGAGAGAGAGAGAGAGAGAGAGAGAGAGAGAGAGAGAGAGAGAGAGAGAGAGAGAGAGAGAGAGAGAGAGAGAGAGAGAGAGAGAGAGCCGGGGGTCCCACAGAGCCCCTCACTGAGCACCTGCCGTTCAGAGTGAGACTGGTGCAAATGCAGATTAATGAGATGAGAGATGCAGATAGATGTTTAGTCCCATCTGAATCCACCGCTATCTGTGTGTTTGAGTTTCCCTGTCTCTAGATTTGTGTATTTTAATCATGACTATCCAAATGAGCTTTAGCTTTGGATCTTAAACATAGATCTTATGTGACAACATACTGTATAGATCACTAATAGGTTAGTTAAAACAAAAAGCAAACACATTTTTATTTGGTCTTATGTTATTAGTCTGTGTGTTCCTTGAAAATCAAAACCTCGGCCTTTCTAACTCCATACGCTACCAATTAAGCTACAGGAAAATAACACAACCTTGATGCACTTACATGACTTTGTGTGGAAAAAACACCTTGATGGCCAATCAAAACTATGTAATCTGACAAAATATTAATAAATGTTTCGTGGCTAGACAATATTTGGAGGACTTTTCACAGCATGAAACGCACAGTTTTATTGAGTGATCAGTCACATGGCAAACAATGGAAAGAGTCACATAAAAAAGCCCAAATTGTACCTCTCCGAGCCACCTGCACTGCGTATTCCAGAACAAAGAGTCCTGTGTAATTACAGCATATACTACGGTAGGCAGGTGCCATCTCCCTCAACTATCAAATAAAAACTATAAGAGGGAACAATAATAGAGTTTCTCAGCAAGGGACAAGAAATTGTCTGTGCATCTTCATTGTTTTGCTTCTGAACCCTTTAGATGTTTTAATTATTAAAGCATGCAGGGACAGCCTCGTACAATTCACAATTCTCAATATTGTTTAGATTCAACTTTGTACTACATTTACATTTGCTTGGATGCCTTTTTAGCAAATGTGCATGGGAAAGTAAGCATCTTAGGTAGAAGTGCACCAATTTCCATTGTGTATTTAATATTTCCGGTATTTGTGTTTTTTTACCAAGTGAGATTTAATTAGCTGAAATCTAAGAAGGCCACACGAGACGATCCGGTGATAAGGTCAAGTTTTTCTTCCCTTCAATCGTCTAGAGTTGTAAATAAGCAGGAAAACAATCAAATCAGCTCTCAAACCAAAACTGATGAAAACCAATCACATCTGTTGATGGAAATGCACACAATGTCTTCAGAAACCGCTACACGGAGTGAATTAATATTTTCATTTTATTCCTCTGCATGCGGACGGTTCGAGACTGTCTGTCTGCCCTGTCCTCAGCTGTGACCAAGGCACCAGAAATGGCTCATTCATTTAACCAATTTGGGTCCAATTACTGTGACGGCAGCACAGCGCTGCTCACTATTCTGGTCCCGTCTCAGAACAGAAGGACGAGACACAATGCCCCTCACCTGACCGCCAACGCAATTCAGCTCCAAAACCAACCACACCTATAGACACGTACGTGAATGCGGTATTATTAAAGATGTAAGCTAAACTACTGTAGTGCATGGCAACAATATCTTTATCAGAAGATGTGAAAATAAGATAATAAACCAATCGTTAATAAATACTTATATTATGATTTATAATCAAAATATGTGATATGCGGTAAATCATCAAGCAATACATCAAGCAAAGTTTTTGTTTCACTTGACATGCGGTCACAGGTGTGCATATATACACTATTTTAACAGATCTGTCAGTCAGATTTTAGAAATTGAATTAATAATTTTATAAACATAAACTTGCCATTATGGCACATCCATGTGGCTGTCTGTCTGAGAGCGTCTGGGTCGCCAGTCGTCTCTCTTACCATCTGACTCCACTTTTTTACTCAAAAAGAGCACATAAAAGTAGCTTCTCATTAACATTCTCATTTATTGAAATGAACACACTTCTCAACACTTCTGCACTTCGCCTGACTTCCTTTAAGCTCTTTAGAAAATACAAAAGAAACAACTATAAAGCTCCGCTTACAAGCCGCAGACTATACTGAAAATCAGCTGTACAATGGAAGAACTGTACGAGCAAAAAATGCTGCGTTTTTGCTACCTGTATATAATTTTGAATTAAAACAAATCATAACTTTTGGCATTGGAGAAGATGTTTCCATCTACATGTTACAAGCGCAGTACGTCATTCTGTTTTTTATTACTAGCATATATAATATTGCTATACTTTCATATTGCTTTGACCGCAGGACTCTTTTAGCCTGTGATCATCTTTTAATAAATTGCTTGGTAAACTACAACATTTGTTCAGCATTTAGACAAACCGTTAATCTCATTTATAAGTCACTTTGGATAGAAGCATCTGCTAAATAACTACATGTAAATCAGTAAATGTGTAAATGATAAAAGCAAGATTTGGCTCATTTAGACTGCATCACATGCTCCACAAAATCAAAACTATATTTGGCCACAAGGAGGTGCTGCTGTGACCTTGCTTACTGACCCTTCCACAGATATCAAACAGAATATAAATCCCTTTTATCCTCGTTTCACAGCTCTTAATCAATTATTCTCCCCCTCTGAATTTTTAGGCCCGTGAAGTCGCCAACCCCTCCCCAAGGGCTTTGCATGTTAAATACAAAGTTTGGCAGAGAGATAAAATCTTCTCCCCAACTATCACATATTGCTTTGAAGTTTCAAACCCTGGCCATCGTGCCTTGCTATATGAGGTGGATGACGCGAGACACAACGCCACGTCTGCAGTTCGTGTGTGTGCACCGCGGGTGAGGTGAACAAATAGATGATTGACTGTGATAAGCCTCCGAGACGCTACAGCACAGAGCTGTGCGGGAGGCTGGTTTGAGTCCCGGCATGTCTGACATTAATCTCTCTCATCATACCTACACAAATATATTGTACATAAACACACGCAATAGCACACTTCCACTGCACGGTACTCAACTGAATGAGACAGAAACAGAAAGAGAGAGAGTAAAAGGTATAAAGCAGTTAAATGATTTGTGTGTGTGTGTGTGTGTGTGTGTGTGTGTGTGTGTGTGTGTGTGTGTGTGTAAAGGAGACATTAAAAAAGATAAAGAATGTGTGTACCGACAGACCTGTGATTTAAAATGTCATCACAAATGACATGTCTGTGATAGATGCACCATCATAATGACCCAAATGTTATTTACAGATGCTATAATTTCATGATTTTGATTTACTCCAGTCTGAATTGTTGTAGTTTGTGCACATATACTCAGCCACAAGGAGAGTATTGACAAAATGAGCATATCTGTAGATGGATGAACTTGCCTTGTAAACCAAGTACCCTCTCACTCCCTTGCTTGCATGTAAGAACATCACAGAAAAACATCAGCTGTATTCATTACCAGCGGCTAATCTTCACAAACAAACAGATACAGATATAGCCACACACAAACACTATTTTCAGGCAGGAAGGTTTCCAGTGGCTAAATACGGGTGAAGTAATGATAGAGAACGGGTGTAATGACACCCTGGTTGGATAATAGATGGCCGTGCAATAAAAGCTCCAGAAAGACTGAGCCTTGATCTTATAAGCAGGTGAATCAAGGCTGCTTTAATTATCAGCCTGTCTCTAAAGGAAAAGTGCTGAGTGCAGGTTGAAGAGCACAGCAACGCTGAAAGAGACTTTGAAACTGACTGAAGTAAAAAAGTTTACAGATACTGCCTTAGTATCCGCTCTCTCATGGCCCCTGGCCCCCTTGCACATGTTCTGGGCGTGGAGGCAGATGCGCACCCTAATCCTGGGATAAATCTGGTCTTGGCTTTAGCGTGAAGCCTACAGCGAGGCAGGATGGCTTGTAGGAGGTGAGATCTAGAAACGTTTCCTCATCAAGTCCAGACATGACTTGATTTCGGATTAGAATGTTGGCCACCAACCATTCAGAAATTCAGAAAACAGAAATTAGGTTGCTATGATTGAGAAATATTGACAAAAATTGAATAAAAAAACAACAACAGAAATATCATTGCTTTCGTATATGTATTATATCTATTTATTATAATATTTATTAATAAAAATATGTATTATTTAATACAAATATTTAATACTTTTTTATCGCCAGGTTTAAATTAAATGAAACATTTTTAGGTTTTAAAAATGGTTTGCGACACCATTACAAATATACATGTGTATAGGTGACAAATAATACTGAACTAATGTAAGGTGCATTCTTCTTTTGTACACGCTTGCACTACAGTTGGCCGGTGATTCCCGAAAAACTGTTACAGAGCTGTAAAACTGACAGATCTCCTCTAAGGACGCTGCTGATTCCCTTTACATTAGCGTTCATTAATCTCTCTCACCATCCCTCTCTTCCTTTTATCCGTCCTGAGCTGTTCCTTCTCAAGTTCCTATCATTTTCCACCCACCCCAATAAATCGTCCATGTTTGGCTGAAGGCCAGTTTGACTGGTGAGATGATCCCTTCTTATTCATCTGTAATCTATGTGAATGGTCCTGTAGGGCACAAGGACGTCTATGATGGATAGTAAGATGTCACGAATGTCGGAGGGTGAATCTGAAAAGGAAGATAAGCAAGAAAGAGAGAAAGTGCAAAGCAAATGATCTAATGTTCTGTAGCTTCATTGGCAATTACAAAAAGACACTTCTGCAAGTGAGCTACATTATGCTGCCCTGTTATTAGAGTTCAACGCAATGATCCTGAATCAGTCTTAGATGTCTATGCACTGAACCAGTGAATGGTAAATTAGCCAGGTTACCGGAGTAAAAATCTAATTAATTTTCTTCAAGGAGCAATTGATTTGAAATGATAATGTAAAAACCTTTTAAGACAGACGTATCATCAGTTCTGGGAATATTAAGTGATGGAAATAAACTATAAAACACTACTAAATGTAATACATTTCGAATAAATAAATGTTATTGTTAATACCTTTACATTCTGTTTAATTCGATTTTTCATTTGTAGTGCTTAACAGGATGTGACATTCAAGCTGGTTTGTTTAAAATGATGTTGAATGCTGGTTCAGTTCGTACAACATCTTACTGAAGGATATTCTAAAGAAAAAGGAAACTAAAAAAGCGAGCGGTCACTGCAGTGCTTTGTTGCGGTTATCTTTTAACACTTGTACCCTGAGAACACAACACCTGTCCTGTTATATATTCTCCCACCACAATGGAATCATTGCAACTTCGACCACCGCTGTGGAACGTGGCCACTTCCTCTTTCTTCCTTGTCCACCTGTCTGAACCTCCCCCACAGCCTTTCCCGGCTATCCTCCCTCAATCCACCTCTAACCCCCCACCCCTCATTAAATGGGGTGCACGCCTAGGAAAAACAATGCCCGTCCTGTCTTTCTTTCCCGCTCTTTGAAAGCCACCTGCCCTCAGGTATGAAATCCTATCACTCAGCACAAATGGCTGGATTAGGCCAAATTCATCTGCAGGGGGAATGAAAAGGCTGTGAGATTCCAGCACAGATAACAGGGAGGAACATGTGTAAAATGATACCTGTTTCTGAAAACCTCCATGTAAGCCTTAAAAAAGAAAAAACTGCAGTTGGACAAAGTCTTGGTAAGTCACAACACAGGTTATAAATAATTTAAGAGGGTTTGCACAGAAAAGAAAGGTTCATATCTGTGGAGTGGTTTTATGAAGCTAGCATGGTAAACAAGTGTATTTTTCATGCGGCAGAGACTCCAGCCATGTGCCATTAGTGCCAACAGTCCAATTTCTTTAAGTGCTCTGAGCTCTTTGAACATCTTGTCATTGGTGTATGTCGACAACATTCAGACTGTTTTCAACGCAACAAGACAACATTTTACGTATATGTATGATTGGATTTGTCCATACTGAGGATAATTTGTCTTAGCTACAATGTTGTCTTAACAACTTTCCTACCATTTGTTGATCCACTAAAGTATACAAACACTATAGATCATTACAATAGTGCTGCTTAATGCCCAATTCAAAAAAGACCATGTTAAAATCTTGGTAGCACTTTATAAGATGGTTGTATTTGTAAATGCATTAGCTAACATGAACTGACAATGAGTTTATCAGCATTTATTAATGTTTGATAACATCCGTTACTGTGATAGTTCACAGTGCATTAACCAGTGTTAACAGTTACAGTGTTTGATTGTAGAAATGTTTTAGCAAATTCAAAAATGAACTAAACTTAACTAAATTAATAAATGCTGTAGACGTATAGATGGTTTCAGTGGCAACAACATAAATGTGGCCCAAACCTAACTTCCGACAGACCTTCTGCAAAGAATCAACATTGTTAAGTAATTTAATTTAATACAATTAATATACACTAATATAGTACTATACATTAATACTGATACAAATTAAATATAAATAAATTGTTATTTTACTTACCACTAACCAAACACAGACTGAAAGTTAACTTCGGACCAGGCGTGTGCTTCCATAATTAACAAATACAACCTTATTGTAAAGTGTTGGCTAAATCTCTAATATCCTGATCTTTATGGCAGTCTATGTCATTTGAAAAGTATATTACTTAGAAAAGTGATACACAAATTTAAAAAAAAGCTGCATTATTTGAGGTATCATTCATGCCAAAGCATAAACACAAGTTTCATTGTTTAATAAGAAAAATAGCAAAAAAGCAAACAAATTGAAAAAGCATCCAATAATAACAAAAACATTTTTTCAACATGATAAATAATAACAATAGCAACTGTAAATAATACTAAGTCATAAAATGTGCCAAAACATGTTTTACTGTTCATCACAAATGTGGCAAGAATGTTTGTTACTGTATTTTCATCATTAAAACTGAGAGAAGCAGACACTGAGAAATCAAAGAGGGAAAAAAGAGTACATAAACAAAGAGTAAACAAGCAGGGAAGTGGGTTAGTCTGAAAACGTATTCTCTTCGAAAGTCAAGGTCCCAAAGGTGGCGCGCGAATGAAACGGCAGAAGAAACGGGAAGAAGGGAATTCTGACCCGCTTCTGTAAATCTTTCAGCGCTCCCTGGAAACTGTCACATAATATAACTGACTGGAGAATTGTGTCTCTAAATGAAGAGCATTTATTTAATGCTCATTTGCAGTTGATTTAACCACGCGCTCAACAGTAGGTAAAGGACCAGCTATTAATAAGTCTTCCTCAGGCTTCTTGTCAAGCTCGAAAAAATACACCCACAGCCCCAGGAGGGTCTAATCCCCGTTTAACCTTGTGTGTGTACTGCCTATATTGTTTCTCCTTCACTCCTCCACCCTCTCTTACAACCACACATGGTTAACACATAAACGTGAGATCATGCAGATGACAATTACACACGTACACAAATGCATACTGGCAGTTCGCTAGCATAATGACCTTGCATCCTAGCAGAAAAAGAGAGAGATGAAAGACTGTCCTCATCATGAAGGTGAGAGAAGGTATGGAGGTGGACTGCTGACGTGGCTACCTTTTCATGTCCTCCCCCTCCTCTGTTTTTCTATTATCTCGTCTACTCTACCGTGTTTTATTATAGTCTCGTCTCCTCTAGCTACAACAAGCGAGGAAACCGGAAGGTGAGTACGAGGAGAGAGCGTTACCTCGGTATAAAACTGGAGGTTTGCTAATGTGCATTCCTTTATTGTTATTGGGATGTATTTTTTAATGAGTCAACTGCCCCCCTCTCCGCAGTACAAAGACCTGATTGAATGTGGCATTTCATTATCATGCAAAAGAGTCGGGCTTCATCTGTGAGCTGCTGATTGACAGCTGATATCATCTGAGTAATTGCACTGGAGACACACACACACACACACACACACACACACACACACTCACAGTTCGGAGGAGTTCACACAGGGAGTCAGGGATCAGAGATTTGGAATCGTCCGGAGCTGCTGTGTGTGTGTGGAGGAGGTGGTGAATCTTCTCCACCAGGAAAGTCTTTTGGGATGAGAGATGTGTTTGTGTACTGTTACAGCATGCTTTGAGCTAGTACACAACACTGCGCAAGAATCCTCTGCACACGAACAGGTGGGCGGTAGAACAGAAAGGGTAAGTGGACAGCAGAAAGGTTACATCTGGTGTGAATCAGGAGAGGAAAACAGTAGCTGCATGAAGCTGGACTTAACAAAGCATAATGGACACATTCAAGAAGACGGCTTTTCTAATGAATCACAATGAATCTTGCCTTACACATTGAAATTAAAATAAAAACTAAATGTACATTGGTTGCACATTAAAGTTACGTTTACTCTGCATTATTTATCTGAGTTCAAGTAGGCAAATGTATGTTTGTTAAACTAACAAGATGGAAAAATTTGCCACTGTACTATGACAACTCCTTTCTATGACAACAGAATGTTTGGGCATACAGTACCAACATGGCGGCACGGTGGCTTCAGTGTAATGACGTCATGAGCAATCCAGTCATTACATAGATCAGAGATCCTAATGCAGTCTCACGCAAAGCATGCTGGGAACTATAAATCTTCTGCCCAGTTACATGCAGGTCGACCAGCATTCTGTAACTATGACTAGCGAAGCTATGCTGGTACACCATCTAAACCAGAACCGCTGAACCAGCTTGAACCAGCATGGAAATTCATCCTGGTGTAAGCTGATCCCACCTTGATGGACATCTTGGTGCATCATCTCTGCACCATTATTCACCGCCTGCTATTGTATACCTCCAGCAGTTCTTTCCTCCTCAATCTTCTCTTTCAAACTCTTTTACTTCCTCCTTCCTGGATCACTGAACACCCCTCCTCTCTCTCCCTCTCTCTCTCTTTCTCTGCAGTAAATGATGATTGAGCAAACAGTGCACTGGAGGAGGGCTGCAGAAAAGATGGTTATCCGGCCTCCACGTGCCACGCATTTTAAATCAGCCACATCTCTCCTCTTTTCTGTTTTTCTTCTCTCATTTTCCCTCTTTTTCTATCTCGATTATAACCCCCCCAAACCCGGTTTCTTTTCCTCTGTGGCTTTGGAGATAAACTGTCAAACTGTGGCAGCATGTAGCATGTGACAATGGATATACATTAACCCCAATACCCAGCTTACCCAGGAGAGAAGAGGAAAGGAGAGAGATGAAGAGAAAATGGAGTTGAGAGAGGAAGAGAGAGAGGAAGCTGCATGGAATACATCCAATGATGGGCTGCCCCTGCGTGCACCTGTATTGTAGGTACATCATCACAAATAAATGTCTACAATGGATGCTGAATGGGAACTAATCTAAAAGTCGGCAAAACAATTATGTGTTGTTTTTGCTATAGTTGAGTTAGCGTCTGTTTCGTGAGAAACATCTGTTAAGAGATGAAAGGTTTGGCATTGCTCATCATGCATTGAGATGATGCGTTATAAGCCGTGATTCTAGGAGCCGTTCGTTTAACGCTGCCGATGCATAATTCATGCTGTCGTAGTCACAGTCCCTCTGATCTCTAGTTTTTTTTCTCCACAGCCTCTTTTTCATTAACTCATCACTTTTTCCTTAATGTGAGAATTATAGGTGATAATGAAGGGCAAATGTGTACATCTGTGACAGTTTGATGGCCCTTATTCTTATAAATTATATTTTTATCTTTTCATTTTTGACGCATATTGTAGATGAAGATGTGTTTGTCCAAAATGCTTGGCAGAAATTTCATATTCTAAATTTGGTTAGTCTTATCAAGTAACACAACAAAATTCATAATCAAGTCAAGTCAGTACTGAGATGAAGATGACATATTTTTCCACGAAACATAAGAAATAATAAAGAAATATTAAAAGATGGATGAAAATGCATGATGATCATTGGCAGTTTATCTGCAATTCAACGAGTTTAGTTGCAATTTTGCTTCGTTTATATTTAAGTAGGTTGGAACCTGCATCCTCGTGCACAAAAATTAAAACAACAGACTTACAAATCCTAAACAGCTAAATGTTTCCTTTTTTCTTTTTTATTTGTTCAAGTCTTATCTCACCCAAGGAACCCATTAAATCAGAATCATCAATAATGCCCCTTAAAGGGATAAAAAAATGAAAATTCTGTCATCATTTACTCGTCTTCATCATTTCAAACCTGTATGACGTTCTTCCGCAGGACATAAAAAAGATATTTTGAAGAAAGTTGAAAAATGGCGGCACCCATTCACTTCTACTGTATGGACACAAAACGAATGCAAGTCATTGAGTACCGCTGTTTTTCAGTTATCCCCCTTCTTTAAAATATCTTTTTTTTGTGTTCTGTACAAGAAAGTCATTCAAGTTTGAAATGACAAGAGGGTAAATGATGAGCAAATGATGACAGAATTTTCCATTTTGGGTGAACTATCCCTTTAAAAAAGAATAGGCCCTCAGAGCTCATATATACTGAGAATCTGAGAAAAGAAACGTTTAATTTGCTCTTCACCTGCACCGTGAAGGACATCAAGAGTAAAATCACTCTGTGAAATCTCTCTCCTGCGCACTGGTCGCGCAGCGCTGACGATTCTATCACAAGCGCCATTAAATTGATCTGTATGTGCGATCGGTCTTGCGTGGGACAGATACAACAGGCAACGGGGTCCATCATGTCCCCTGTAATTCTTGCCATAATGACATCCCCACACAAATAAAAAGATCAGTCCTTTTATTTAAATACCAACATGTTTGTATTAAGCATTGAGATCTATCACTGCTACAGTCGCTTAGAAATCGCCTCCATCCCAATTAATTGGCCCGTCTGAGAGGCCAGTTTATCTGCTATCATTATACTTTGAGTAATTCCCTTCTCAGCCTGGGTGGAACAAATTGGAGAAGTCAGTGTTTCTGATTCAATGAATATTGATGTGTACCTCTGGCCACTACTGACATATGTGGGCAACATGGCCGCTGATCCAGAATAATATCAGGATGCATCCACGGCGCAAACGGCATGGATAAAAGTGGAAAGGAAGGTGCAGTCTATCTCTGCCTCTGTTTACTTTCTCTCGCCCACTTTCTCTTCATCTACTTTCCATTTTCTTCCTCAATGTTTTTTTAAATCTATATTGGTATTGGCATGAATCATTCCAGTGGTCTGAACCAACAACAGTTAAATTATACAATTCTCAATACCAATGTTCAATACCACAGCAAAACCAGCAGGCAATTGAACACTCCTTAAAGGGATAGTTCACCCAAAATTCTGGCATTATTTACTCACCATCTTGTCATTTCAAACCTGTATGACTTTCTTTCTTCTGCACAACACAAAAGAAGATATTTTGAAACAGGCCCATTCACTTTTATCGTATGGACACAAAACCAATGCAAGTCAATGGGGACAGCCGTTGTTCAAAATATCTATTTTTGTGTTATGCAGAAGAAAGTCATACAGGTTTTAAATGTGTCTTTATCGTTCTTAATCCCTCTCTCCCTGTTGCTATTTTAAGACTATATCCCATCTCTTTGTAGCAAAGGACACACACATAAAATTTAATGCACCTTGGAGGTCTCCCCGCCTGGCTGCGTGGACTGTGGTGCATGGTGTCAGAATGCGAGATGCGCATTTTCCTCCGGAGTGCGAGCAAAGAGTCGGGTAAGGAGGGGAGAAACGGTGGCGGAGCCCACAGAGCAGTCTCGGAGTGGGGGGAGGATGACTGCATGTGTACTTGTGCTGTGATGGAATGCAGCTATGCAGTGTTGTCAGCATACAGTGAGGCCACCAGGAGGGACAGATATGACGCTTCTTCTACAGGGATTTCAAATCACAACAGCCGTCAGCCTCCGCTTTTAAATTCACATATCACATTTTACCCCCTTTCTCTTCTCGTTCTTTTCTCCTCCCCTCGTACTTTCACCCTCGCCTGCGACTGCGGCAATGCAAGGCAGCCAAGTGGAAAATCCACTGATTGTTTCTGACAAAAATAGAGGGGTGACAGAGAACAGATAGATGGTAAAAGAAATTAAAAAGAGAAATGGAATGGAGAGAGAAAAGAACATCAATAGGAGAGGGAACATTTGAAAAGAGGCCGTTTTAGAGGTCATCGGTTTTGTTAGACGGAGATGGTGGGGTGGGAGGGGGGTCACCTGTACGTGCCGGTGTGCCAGATGAGATCTGATGAAACCACATCAAGGGCGAACGCTGATTCAGCATCACAAACTCAACTTCCGCTTCTCTTATTTCCTCCATTAAAGAACAATTAATATTTGATAAGCCAGTACTCTTTTAACCAACATCATACCCTCTCCTGAAAGTTTTGAAATTGTCCATCTTTGCTCATGGGACCCACAGAAGTTTTTAAGCGAATTACGTGAACTGTAAATGTCATGTGACTTTTTGCTCTGGATGTGCATGAAAATGACGTCATGACTGGCCAATGGCACCACAAGAAAAGAAAAAAACAGCAGACAGGGAAAACGTCACTTTAAAAAGGAAACACTGGTAAAACATCTAGTATACTATAGTGACACGAGTGAAGAACTAAGCAATAAAATAGCAAAATGTTGTTTGGTAACCCACTTTATCTCTCCTTCGTCTCGCTCACTGTCGCATTAGCCTCCGAGGCTCCACGCTGTGAAGGTCAACATCCCCGCAGCTATGGATTACACAGCCGCGCACACACAGGCAGAATTGGATACCGTCCTTGAGGGGAGGTCTACCTTACGCCGTCCACCTAAACCAAGGTGTTAATGGTTGGCGAGCCACTGGGATTTACCCAAGAACGAAGATGTAAATATGCTGCTCACTGCACTTTCTTAAACACTCTCTGATTTTACAGGTGCTCTCTTTTCGTGAGATGTGAATGAATTTTGTTTTTCCAGCCCTTATGTAAGTGTTCTGAACTTACTGTTCGAAGTACACAGACAGCGACAGAAAAGTAAGTCTGAAATAGATGCATTGTGGGAGAGCTCCAGCATCAAGCACCACAGAGCAGCATGAGTCACGCTAACCCCATTCACGAGCAATACGCTTTCTCTCTTTCTCACTCTCAGTTCTGGTCCATATCAAAAACCGCCCTCAGAGCCGCAGTAACACATCTCGGATGTACTTCACATCCTTATTTTCTTGCCCTGCTCAAGTTCAAAGACACCCATCACCTTTCATCATTTCTCTATACGAACAATAGGCGTTTGGAGGCCCCGGGGAGCGGAGGAGGACACGGGGGGGGCTGTGATGGGTCTTGATTAAATGATTATGACTCTCCAGAGTAAAAGCCGGTGACAGGCATCAACTGTGTTCTGAAGTGTTGAAGGTGGACAGGGAAGGTTGGTCTACCGCAGGTTTCCTGTGCTGTCCGCTGCCTGCTGTGACCTTAATTTGTTCTGTCTCGAGTCTGTACGCCCACTGGGCCGCCGAAGCACCTTCGGGGGACAAAAGAACAGCTTAACAGAAGCTAGCATGATGACGCGTGTGTGTACCCAAAGCGAGAGGGGAAACTTAAGTAGAAATGACAGAGTAAGAAAAACACGGAATGAGGTTGGGGTGGAGGAGAAACAGAGCGGGATTCATTTCCCACAGCAAATCCGCTAATGAAGATATGTAGCAGTGTCTGTGCTGTGATTATTGGGGTGCCGCAAAGCCAAATCACTCCCGTCGCCCAAGATAGAAACATAGACAACAAAAACACAAGAACATACCCATTGAGCTGAAGCCTTATTTATGCCTTACGAATCCAGCGTGGTATAATATCCTTTTAATGCAATTGCGGTCTTACTGTAAAGATATTTTTGCCTAATGCCATAAAAAGTTGCATATATTAGATGAGCACAAGGCGTTGTTTAGAGTGAGGATTGTCTACGCTCTGCAGGGGCTGCTGCTTCATTGCATTTGCTAGGCTAATTTTATGGAAATGGCCCACGTCTTTTTCCACAAGCTGCTTTGCCGCTCATCACAGATTCATCACAACATCCTTAAGCCACTGGTCACATCAGTAAGACTGTTTAGGTACATTGCTATTTGAGAGATGTTCTACTGCAGGTGGTTTTTAAAAGGGTACAGTCAAGAGTAAGTACTATAAACTGACACTGTAGCTCAAGTAAAAGCCAAAAGGGAAAAATTACAACTGAGGTCTAAATAACAGTTGTTGTATTACAGCATTGAAATGAACTGGAGATCATATGGAGAATGTTTTTTTTTTTTTATAGATATTTCTCAATACGAACTGTGATCTTACATGTCTCCTTTAATTCTCTAACTTTAATTCATAGTTCATGTCTCGAACTATGTACAGACTTACCAAAATTACACGTTTCTGTTAAAATAACACAGAGATATTTTTATACAAACACAACATACGCTACACACTTTGTTATATCTTATTTATATGTATATACGAATATGGGTAGTTGACAAATACATCCTACATGTGTCCTATAGTGACAAAGCAAAAATGTATAATAATCTTTTTTTTACAAACAATTAATTTAATAATTATATTATTAAATAGTAATGTTTATATTATAATATAAAATAAAATAGCATTATTCGTTTTTTCAAAATTTCTGCTGTCATACCATACGACACATTTACAGTTTATTTGTCAACTACCCATATGTGACAATCTCCACCCACAATTTAGACTCAATAAAATATTCTAAAGCTTGCCATATTTCCACTTAAACATATGTACATTTGTTACAAAAATCACTGATAAATATATTGAATTTGTTCTATTTGATCTTTTTATCTATGCTTGTTTTATCTCATATTAAATCATTTTAAGTCATCAAGAGAAGTTAACATCTTAACCAGTTAACCGTTTATAATAAAAAAAACACCTGAAATGTCCATGAAGCATATCTTTTCAAGACAAGTACAACTGCTGAGCAACAACATTTTTTTTTACTTGGAGACCATAACAACTTTTATTTGTGAGGACATTTCTGTACAATTAAACTCAAGAAACTCAAGTTTTATGGGCTTCAGACTGTAAATGGTCCAACACAGAGACATGCAGTGTTAATAATTCATGAACATACCTCAGAGCAGAAGCTGAAATATCAGCCAATGCGCTCAGACACGTCCATCACCAAAAATGCACAGCAACACTAAAAACGGTTTCTTTACTCTACCCGCTTAACCATGTCAGCCTGGTGCACCTAGCTGAATCTACACGCAGGCATGTATGCTCACACACGCGTTTACCTCCTGGGCAGGGGCAGGTCTGAGCGCAGATCCCCCATATCCTCTACCCCTCTACCAGAGCAAAATGAGGGAGGAAGGGAAGGTAAAGGAGGTGCAGGTGTGCATACCACAAACTCTGGCGCATCACTTTTTTTTATACCAACCACGCTACCTGCTAGCCAATGACTCTATGGCATGGGTCCAAACGTATGCACGCTGTCAAGATCCACATGTTCACCCATTATCTCTCTTTCATACACATAAAACATTCATGCAGGTCTGAGCCTAGCCTGTATTTAACATGTCACAGTTGGTTTATTAGACATGTGATAACCAATGACATTTGCCAGGTGTTAAAATTTTTCAGCTTATTTCGAGTTTGACTCTAGACACTATGTTTTGTTGGAGAGAAAAGGCTGCATGAACATAATTCTAAAAATATCTTCTTTTGTGATCCACAGAAGGAAGAAAGTCATGCATTTGGAGTCAGGTGAGTGTAAATAATGGCAAAAATTCTCTCACGTTCATCCAGAGTGAATTACTTTGGTTCTCATGTGTGAATACATTCAGAAAGGGTATTACCGAACTCAATAGGCCTGTCAGGAGGAAAAGATTTCTCACTTCTTCCTGCAAGCTATCACATCACCAACCCCTCCCTCACTCCAATGCATCGACCTTCCAGAATTTCAAGGAGAATTGATTTTGTTCCTCTTTTTTGAAACCTTAACAACAATAGGAAACAACGTAATACCAGCCATAAACTTCCACACACCTTTCCTTTAATGACAAGCATTGAATGATCTCTCTATGCACAAACGCACACACAAGCCAGTTCCCCTCCGCTTGCTTCATAATTCATCCAGCCTTCCAATTTGTCAAGGATTTGAGCTCAAACTATTGATAAATGTGGGCTGTTTGTGGATGGATGTGTGTGTTTATCTTCCACTCGGCTTTGGCGTATTTCATAAACTGTCTCATTCAAAGGGTGACCCCATTGCTTCCTTTGTATAATGAGGCTTTTATGATTTGTTTGCTCTCGGAGTCCTGACTATATAACAAAATAAACCGTAAGGCAGACAAGGGGGCTCTGTAACAAAGCCAGGACCCAGCCAGCCATGTGCATCCCAGCATTTGAGCAAACAGATACCGGAGAGCATTTTGCTAGAAAATACACAACATGTCACAGGATCCCACAGAGGGTTGGCCGTGAGCTTTAAAGAGCAGCTCTATGGGACACCTGGCACCAACATACACACTATGCTTAAACCATTAGAGAATCCATGCAGGCCAAGAATTAGGTGTATTGTGTGTGCGGATACAGTTAAGACCTTTTCATCTTACAGTCCCGCAGTCTGCTGGGCCTCACACAGTCCGTAATGCATTTCTGCCTCCCAAAGCTCCTGTTATATAGCCAATTCATTAGTGTCTGTTACACCCACTATTGACAGTCTGCTAGCACCCAGCCAGTCTGTCCGTCCGGTCAAGAGTAATGGCAGGGTTTGAAGGGGAGAGGGGGGATAAAACAAGATGTAAACATTCTTCAGAGCTCAAACAGTGTGAAGATCAAGTGCAGTTAACCTGACATGTGGAGAAAGAATAAACTGACCACCTACCAGGAACACAACTGAAACAAAAAAACACATACATGTTGTTTGAGTGAGTACTGATTTTCCCCACCAGTCTAATATATTATTGTTCCCCATTTCTTCAAACATTTTCGGAACATTTCCGTCTTTTATTTGGTTGGATATATATTTTGGCAACTCAAATCTAGCCAGAAAAAAAAATCTGTCAATGGAGAACGTAAACATAAGGTTTCATTGGGTTATAAAATGGGGAATGACGCTAACCAGCAAATGCTTTGCCAAACCGCTAGCAGGTGCTTAGCCTTAATAGGTGCTAAACCACACATAAAACCTACCAAGTGAATACGACATTTAAAAAACAGACTTACGTGTTTAACCACACAAAGTTGAGAAATCGAAAATGGGTTGGTTTCTGAAAAATTCTTAACAGTGTCATAACAGGCTGATGTATTATAAATTAGCCAAAAAATATGGTCTTAGCTAGGAAAACAAATCCAGATTTAGTATTTAGTACAGTTTTGGAAAACATCATAGCATAGTTGTGCGATTTCAGTGTATTTTACCTGCAGTACCAAAACAAGCTAAAAGAAAAAGTAGACAGTCACCTAAAGGCAAATCACAACTTGGATCTTAATATAGTTGCTTTTATAAATAGCATCTGGACTCAAAGTCTTGGAGTAATACAGTTTTGTGTTGTCAATACATCAAGTCTGCGATCATAAGCCAAGAAATTAAAGCGATAGTTCTCCTCTAAATGAAAATTCTGTCATAATTTACTCACCATCCATACTTTCCTCTGCAGAACACAAAAGAAGATATTTTGAGGAATGTTGGTAATCGAACCACAGCGGTACCCATTGACTTACATTGGTTTTGTCTCCATACAATAGAAGTGAATGGGTACCGCTGTTGTTCGGTTACCAGCATTTATCAAAATATCTTCTTATGTTCGGCAAAAGAAAAAGTCATAAAGGTTTGAAATAAAAAAAGGGTGACTAAATGATGACAGAATTTTCATTTTGGGTGGACTATACCTTTAAACATGAATAAAAAAACTTTTTTGTAGAAATATTGATTGAAAAGATTGTTATTAATTACACACTTTACCTTTAAGTTGGTCTATAAGTTGCAGTGTTTGGCTGATACACGTATGGTTTTTATAATTGCTGTGTCATTCTCTTCCAGCCATGCAGAAGAGGTGAAAAAACGAAAAATGCTGAGCTGCTCAAAACAAACACATTTTTGTTTCTCAACCTCAAGGGACAAGTGAGCGTTAAGGTTGACCGCAGCAAAAGAGAGAGAGGAAGACGGCAGAAGGTGAGGGGGAGGGGATATATGACAAATAACCAGGTAGACAGGAAGCAAGAGAGCCCGCCATATCATAAAGACAGATGTGCTTGAAACAAACATAAAATCACAGGGACAGACAGACAGCAAGACAGCCAACACTTCAGATGACCATGGGCACTGTGCCTAAATGTCACAAAACATAACGGATCCCTCCAGGCGACACAAATAAGGGATGCTACTTGTAAGAAATATTCTCTCTCGCTTCTTCCTTCTGCACAGTGGTACCAAACCAGTTTTAGAGTGACAGTTCAGCTAGCTAGGTCCAAAAATGAAAAAGCTGCAAAGTATAGTTAAGTATAGTATATTAAATCAAAAAGCTTAGAGAATTCAAAAGGACAAAAATGAACATGAGTCTTAAGTGAATGAAGTTTTTCAAATTTTTTGGGTGAACTGTCCCTTTAAATAAACAGGGTCTATGAGTATGAGCTGTACTTATCTCAGTGTGCGCAGACAGGTGTGCATGCAGGTGTGTATGGAGGAAAAGGGGGGACGTTCTGACTGCCCGGCCACAATGGAAACTCCACACTGGGCAGGCGGCAGTGAATGCACATCGCGGATCTGCTGCTCAGGTTACTCACCTCTTCTTCAGCAGCCAAACCCGCTCTTTGTCTCAGTCTTGGTGATGAAAACACTGGGAGCCAGGCGGCGTGCCATTGCTTCAGAGAGCCAGTGTGTGTCTGTGTGTGTGTGTGTGGCACTGTGGTCTGCAGAGGAGACGACGAATTCACGTCTGTCTGTTTGTCTTTATCATCATTCGCACAATAATTGTTTTCTGGACTGGAACCGTAACTCACACCCATAATTAAATGTGGTTGTCACCCACAAAACTTGTCAGTGTTAAATGGCAATGGGATGAAGGGTGCTAAAAAAGGAATGGTGTATTTTCAAGGTCATTTGGGGAACATTAACATGTGGACTGTAAATGAGCAGTTACAGCATTACTCTAGAGCTGTATTTACCGTGTCTCTTGAATTGTAACATGTATGTTGTGTAAGACCGGTTTTGTCTATTGGACTGGCACAAAGAGCCGAGACATGACGATTGGACTACATCTGCTTTCTAAAGGTCACCACAATGACAAAAGCCTTTTGATCAAAATATCAACAATCTAACATCACAATAACAACCACACCACCTTAAAAAATAAAACCTGCGACTAAAAAAGTGTCACACCACCACCGAGCGCTATTTAGCAAGTATTCGTTCATTAATACTCAAAGCGGCATTAAAAATGCAACACAGAAGCGAATTTGATAAGAATGCACAGACGCTGTTGGAATACTTGGAAACATTCCTTCATCAGCTGAAGCGACACACTTCAAAACCTTCGCCGTCAATTGTGACTTATTAGTGACGCAGCTGTAATCACACGGGTTAATGAAGCCATTAGCCCATCTCGCCGGTCACAAACATCATTCCAGCCTCTTCTGATGGAAACGGAACGACGCGTCCGCACTCGTCTGTTTGTTTAATGAGGCCATATTCAAGTACTTCATCACAATTCCGCGACCCCTCACACACAAACTCAAGCAAAAGTTTTTAAGGTGGAATGCAGACAAGTTTAAAGGAAGAGCATTTTGAAAATCACACAATGTGTGTTTTATGAATATACTAAACTAGACTTTGAAAGAACAAGTTGGATATGAAACAAGTACTGTAGACGTGGGTTATTTTACAGGCTAACACAAGTTACAGATTCTTATCGTACAACAACCGACTATAGTACAGAAATGCAACTATAAATTCTTTCTGTGTTGTAATCATGACACACACACACACACACACACATACATACGCACACACACACAGAACTGACAGATCACACATTACAAGCCCTATAATCATTATGCTTAGCTCCCTGGAAAACATGCCCTTAGGAAAATGCCGGCATGAGGTGTAGCAGCCCGACTGTTAAATTAGCCCAGGCATGCGTTAAACAATGCGACCTCAACTGGTGCTCCCTCACAGAGCATAACACAAACAAACACGCACACACTGACACCAGGTGCATTACAGAACATTAAAACAGTTCTGCGCATAGATACTATCCATGATCTATGAACACCTAAGCTGAGTCACACTACGACATCTGTCTCACAGACACAACTTTAACACAGTTGTGTTGATGTAAAGCGCAGAGGCTAAATGAACACAAGCCCTGCAGACGTCTGAGCTCAGATGCTGCAGCCTCCAGTCACCACACACACACACACACACACACACACACACACAGAGAAACACACACACCTTCAGCCTCGCAGCAATGGAAGAACTCTCCAGAAGCATCCAAAACACATCACAGAAATCTGTAATGTACCACACTAGTACACTGGATGCATTGTGTTTATACCTGTACATAGAATTCCAGAGGTGAACTCATTATACGTCATAAACTTTTTTTGAGGATAAATAAATGAATGAAATAAGAGATATGCAACAATATAAGCTAAAATAATAGATTACGCCAACATGTCAATGAAAACACCTGGATCTAACATTTTGCAATCGTGCCACCATGGAGTTCACCTAAAGAACTTTGGTTCCTTTTCAGATCTTAAATCTTACATTTTTGTTTGTTAAAATCCCTCCAAGAAACGACAGCAAGATCTGGCAAAAGCTAAAACAGCATGCATAGCCGAACACCCACCACTACAAACTATGACCTTCACCGTCAACCCAAATTTATCTCGAGGAACCTGCTATGATCACTCGCTTCAAGCTTTCAGCTTCAGATGACTTTTGAGATTTCTTTGATTTGAAGTTACAAGTTTAAAGCGATTTTTTCAACAGTATATTCAGTTTAGACTACACCTGCATGTCTGCGGCGCCCTACCAAAGCTTTTGTTGAAAAACCAAGCGAGACTCACCTATGATCATCCTGCACGACTTGCTCCTGCGATCAGGACCGGCTCTCTTTAAATTCCGATCCTGAAGAGCACGAGTTCTTCTCTGCGCTCCTCTTTCTCTCTTCCCAAAACAGAAGTGAGTCAATCAGCCAGCAGTGCGTGAGAGAGAGCATAGCTCTTGTCCATCCTGTCTCATATGTCCTCTCTCTCCAGGTGAACGAGCAGATTTCAGAGGGGAGGGATCTGCGGGTCCTCTGCTATCTTCTCTTAGGTGAGTCAGAGGGCAGCACGGGGGAAGACAATTGAATGGGGTCCGGAGAGGGGGTCCCGGTCAGTGAATGAGCCAAATTCCTTTCAGGCACGCTGGGACGCAGATTGCTTCTCTACAGCAGACAGCAAACGAACAGTTACCCTTCAACAGAAACATTTCTCAGATGCCATAAAGAAATGCCTTAGTAGCACAGTCAAGCCGGTGTTTGCGCGGCACGCTCTCTCTCTCTCTCTCTCTCTCTCTCTCTCTCTCTCTATCTCTCTCTCCCTGCTTCTTGTTTTTGGGGTTGGGTATAACCTAAAGGCACCTTCTCTGCCTGTGCTCTGATTGGTGGCATTCCCAACCAATTGGAGAGGCAGCAGCCGCTTGTCATCCTGCATCCAGTGAAGAGCATGGAAGCAGTGGCACTCTCTCTTTCTCGCTCACTCACAATTTTTTCCTCAATCTCTTTATGTCTCGGCTCATAATCGCCGTGTTTATGGCGGTCACTTCTCATTCCTCCTCTCACCCAGCTCTGTCTTGCTTGACACCACGTGACAGTGAACTTAAGGGGATTAGCCTCTTCTCCGTCATCTTTTTCTTGTTTTTGTTGCAGGAAAGCTCACTCTGCTATGTCATTCCCAAAAGGTGAGTTTTGGGAAAGAGACGAAAGGGGTGAGAGCGTTTGGAAGAGATGCAAGCGAAAGCGACGGTGCGGAGGAAAGAGGAGGAGGGGAGAGATTCAACTAAATGTAAACTGACAGAATGATGAGGGGACATGGAAGGAAGACTGAGACGAAAGAATGAGAGATAAACAAACAAAAGGGGAAGAAATTGTTCAAACCTAAGGCGCAGTTGCAACGGGTCAATATCAAAACTTGTCCTTAAAATATAACAAAACTGCATGAAATGCACTTCATAATGTATTTAATAGAGAACATCTTTGGTATGTAAACAATTCTGCTCACACAAGCCACTGCTCAGACAACGGCAGGAGAGAGAGAGAGAGAGAGAGAGAGAGAGAGCTTATGGCACCCTTTTCAATGGAAGAAAGCCATGCTTTAGGGTTGATTCCATTTAAAAAGAGAGGTGTCTCTCTAAAGCCATATACCAGCACACACACATGAGCCAGGGGATAGAAAAATCGCAGTCATTTTTTGTCTTCCTGTTTTGTGTTCCCTCTCTCTCTCTCCTTCGTTGTCTCAGGCGTGCGCAGTAAGTCAGTGAGCAGGGAGGTGAATACTAAGAAGGCTGGATGACACTCTCAATAGTACACCGCACAGAGACATAAACAGAAGGAAAATAAAGAAAGGGATGTATAAGCTCCACCATCATAAATCCGCAGGTACAGTACATTACATAAGCAAACACACATGTTGACATTTGATCCCAGAGGGCACTTGTACACGCTAATAGACAAGCACCTGAGCAAACAGCTCCTAATGTGTGTGTGCACGGGTCCATCGATGGGTAAACACATTGATACAGGTGAAGCTCTTCATTTAGATCTGTACTGATTAACTCAACTTAACTTAATCATTCACTTTGTGAGGGTCAAAACGAAGGTCGTGCACACTGCCTTGTTAAAAAGACCAGCTGGGAATCTGGTGTTCAAAACAGAACTTCTTATCTGTAAACCAGCCTGGACCTAGTCTCTTCTGCAGGGTGTGTAATGGAATAATAGTATGGACACGTATTGACTGTCTGAATATCAAAGCAACAATAAACAGGGTGATTAAGTAGGGTGATCCAGTCCTGACTGGGTGAACAATGTGTCAATGTAGACGGCAATGCAGATCGCAGAAGGTATAGGGTGATTGTGTGTGTGTGTCTCATCAAACGGCGGGATAGGGTTTCCTCATTAGTTGTGTTGGGATCAATAATTTAGAGCAGGGCCTTGTTGAGCTCAATGGTCCAAGCGCTAATGTGCTGTCTACCCGCTAGGGAGTGGGACCCAGCAGGACTTTAATGGATGTCATGATGAGAGGGTGAAATCCAAGAACAGGGATCCACTTGCACCCCTGGCTCAGTGCGGGTGTGTGTGCTGTGAGAAGTCTGGGATGGGTATGGTCACAGGATGAAGACAGTGGCTATCATAGAACAGGTGTGAAGATGGATGGATGGATGGATGGATGGATGGATGGTGATGAAAAGTGTTTGACAGTTCTGCTACTGTAGACCTAAATTAAGTAAGATACATTTTAATTCTTATGGCAATGAAAATTAGGCTGTGAAGGATAGATGTACAGTCTATTCTGTCTATATGCCATGTCACATCACATGGAATTTAGTTTGATAAGACTTGTTTTCAATGTTGCATCAGCTGAACAACTGATAACAAAATAGAATATTACAAATAGAGAACAATACAATCCATTGAACAGACTATATATATCTATTTAAAAAAAAGAAGAAATATGGCGTTTGCACAATATGAGGTCCATAGGGCCAGTTGGTGAGTTGGTTTAAACACTATTAACTAAACAGAAATCACCTGCAGAGGTTATATCCATATTATATGATGTTTAATATCAGTTAAATAAAACATGATATCATGGAGTGAGGATGGGAATATCATTATTTTCGATTTCTTGAATTACATTTAATTACTTCAATACATTTCACACATTCATTGCGAACACAAAATACATTTAGCTTTTTTAATTTATATTGTGTCACACCCTATATATATATATATATACCACCACTATATAGTACCATTCCTTCAAAAGCACTCTAAGTTTGGAAAAAGAGGTATATTTTTGTGACCTACTCATTTACAGCATATAATAGAGGATGTGGGAATATAAACACATAGCATTAAAACAAAGGTAGCCTACAGAAAATTGTTTATACAACACTGTTGGGTATTTTGATAAAAGTGTCAGCTAAATTACAATTCTATTTAAATGCAAAGACATACATGTACTCCAATGAGCCTGCCAAGCTTATTTTTAGGAAGCGTCCGTTTTACAGCTATTTTGCCAACAACTATATTTTAACAAAACCTCACAAAGAAAGAGCAATGGTCTCAAACACTTAATCTGATTAGATCCCTGTCTGAAATATGACAGGCAATATGACAATTTCTAACCACCGCAGCATTAGAAATGTTACATCATGTTGGTTTATTTGCATGAAGGGACTAGAGGTCATAAAAGGGCAAAAAATCTAGCACAAGCATCAACCGCAACCGCGTAACAGTACCAACTATATCTGCAGAAATGTACAGCATATAAGCGGAGCAAACTACAGAATATTGTATCCTCAATGCAATGTGCTTGTCCTTCCTTCTTTAGTGTGAGGAAAACACTGTACTAGAAGCAACGCACTAACATCTTTTTCTTTGTCCAAGACCTGAAATCCAATACTTTGCTGAATCCTGTCAAGTTTGCGATGAGAAACCACCAGATTTCTAATAGTGACACACAGGGTCATGCTCGGCCAAGAGTCAGGGGCTGCTCTGTGAATGCTATAATCCAACTATATCCCTGCAACTTGATAGACAGAATAGAGAGAGAACCAGAAGATGCCTGAAACCATTCAACCACAAAAAAAAACACTCCCAGAACCAACCTGCACTGCGACACACTCGACTTTAGAGGACATGAACCTCATATCTTGTTCTACAGTCCATTCGATCGGGATGTAAAGCTTCTTGGGAAATCTTTCAGCAATGGCAAAAGCACTCTGCTGCCCTCTGCAGGTTCACAGATGAATCCACATCAACATCATAATCAGCAATAATGACTCCAAAATAAACACTCATTATTGAAATAATGCACAAAATGTAAAAAAAATAATGCATAAAAATCACGGCTTAGTCAAATTTTTTGCTTGTCAATATGATGCTTATGTAACTGTGATTCTGAGTCTTTATAGAAAATGATCTTAGTTCTCACATAGCTTTTAAATATACCTTCCATATATCTTCCTTCCTGTTAAACTGACAATTTCACAGAGAATTATGGTTTATTTATAGAGCTATTTTTAGAAGACAGCCTTTGGGAGTCACTTCCCCAGACACTCTGTATACGCTTCTGTAGCGCAGCAGCCTGGACAGTTTCCAGACTGCAAACCAACCTCTGCAAAGTAAGCCTCTCATGTGAACACAGAGCCACCTCCTGCGGGCAAACCAGAGACACAAACAAACCAAACCTGGAGCTAGAATGCAAAATTAAACAGTGTATCCAGGACCAGATCAGAGATGCACCTACACTAAGAGCGAGAAAGACAACTTCTATGTTGAGATACGGCGCAGCTGCAAGGAAAATGCTCCAAGTGCTAGGGGACATGGCCAAAAACATGTTGGGGCCTTTGCAGAGATTAAATATGAACTCTTGTGTTGGCTGGTTGAGTGGACACAGATAGGGTTTATCTAGGGATCTGTGTACTAACACATTTTCATCATCCTCCTCATCGTCAGTTGATACTTTCTTATACTTTCATAAAATTAACAGACCAAATGCAAATAGCAGTGAACATGCATTTTGATAGTCATAGCTTTTTATGCTCGATAGCTTTCAGGTTTTTCAGAACCAGAGGAAAAAAGTAAACAAAAGTAGTACTAAATGACACAAAACTAGTTTGTTAGCAGACTATAAGGTTTAATGAGATAGGCTAATTCTACTGGTTTATTATTCAAAGATTTATGTAGAATTATGTCTCTTTAAACAAGGAGCTTTATAAACACTTTTTTTGAGACATGTCAAATTTAGACCAATAGAGAGAGTTTAGGGTGTAACTACTTGTTTGAACAAACAACATTTCTGTATCACCAACCATAAAAAATGACTAAAATAAAAAAACACGTTCTATCAGGTTTCCTGAACGTTCTCCATCCACCATTGGTCAGTGCCAATGTCATTTTTTAACCTACAACCTTTAAATTGCAATGTTTATTTTTTCTCAGATATACGTCACCATTCGTAAGAAAACACCATTCCAACTTCTCTTTTAATGCTGGCATGTTGAGTTAGTGTTTTTCTTCCGAGTGTAGGCTATATTTGAGTATAACCTCTTCTTAAATGAGGAAAAAAATGTAAGGTGGGATTTAATTCCGGCCTTTTGGAAGTTGGAGACCTGGCCATTGTTCTGTCAGTATAGTCCCGCCCTCACGCCAAGACACACGTCATACAGTGAAAAAAATTCATTTGAAGAGGTGGTGGAAAGATAAAGGATAGTTCACCAAAAAATGAAAATTCTCTCATGAATTACTCACTCTCAAGTTGTTCTAAATCGTTATAAATTTCTTTGTTTGGTTGAACACAGAGAAAGAGAGAAAGATATTTGGATGAATGCTTGTAACCAAACAGTTATTGGACGCTATTGACTACCATAGTAGGAAAAATGACAATGGTAGTCAAAAAAACCCCAGCAATTTTTGCTGTCCTTAATTCTTTAAAAAATCTTTTGTGTTCAACAGAACAAAAAAACATGTATATATATATATATATATATATATATATATAAAGTAATTTTTCCTACTATGGTAGTCAGTGGGTTATTTCTGATCAAGACACCTCTAATATTTAAGTTAGTCTGGGACTAGGCTTAAGCCCTGTCCTTGAAACCACCCTAAGACTCTTTTCTCATATTTGCTACCAATACTTCAATAGTACAGTAATAGTCAATGTAAATACATTTCTTGCATGAAGGTCATATCTGTTTCCAGTCATCTCTCAGGACCTGTTCTATAAGGTCTATTCATGGTATAGAGGAGGTATATTTCACAACCCAACTCCAAGTTCCCTAAACAAACCTAAAGTGATTTTGACTTTTATCTTTATTTGAGAAAGCATACATACCATGTGCTCTGAGGACATACTGTACAGTATATATCAGCAATGTGTGTGTGCTGGCGCAGGGGTGGTGAATTTAGAGACTGCACTGAAAGGTCAAAGGATGGCATACCCTAACCATAATAACCCAGAGCAAGTGCTATCATCAGAGATTTCAAATCAATGTGTATCAATAACAGTGCTGATTTTATCAATGTGACATTTAAAGGCATTAAGTACATTTCTTGCATTAGTACATAAAATCAACATTGTCGCCTATATATATAATCCTAATCATTTGATAAATAGTGCATGTGAAGTGCAAGTTTAAAGGGTTTGATTTTGATGTTCATTAAATATGTGTGAGCCCTTCGGTGTTCTACATCAGTGCCCTTGAAAAGCACAGAGCCAGCAGTGGGTCTATGAGTATCTGTTTGCATGACAGTGGATGATCAGACTAAAATTAGAATATTGATCAAGAGTGGATCCATATCAGTTCTCTGCAACAAGAAAGGAAAATTTCTGGAAACATTTTCGAGGGATGAGAGCTTTCCAAATGACAGCTCTGTGAGAGGAATGTTGAAGTTGACTGTCACTCTCTCTCTCTCACAGGGATGCTAATTTCACACCTTTGGAAGACGGCAGAGACCCTCCTAAACCCATGTCTACACCCATCCATCTCAGCAAACATCAAGCCTTGAACATATAGACACTTTCTAGTATGCACATGCTTGCATACCCCCAAACATCCAAAGAACTTCCGTAATCGCGTCATATGCGCATGTTAAAAGCCCGTGTGAAGATGCGTGGCAAAGCGATTCATTATAGCTGGTCAGTGAAATCATTTATCAGTTTACAACCACAAAAAGAAAATGACCACTCTTTACTCACTCCAAAAGGTTTCAAAAGTGCTGGTCTGAGCAGGAAACAATGGCATTTTTAAACAGGCTGAAAACATTTTGGAAAGCTAAACAAACTCCTTAAAACCAGACTGACCTTTAAAGCTGCAGCTTTTATTTTATTTCCAAGTGCTGATATTAAAAAGTCACGAAAAGCATCCTTGCTGAGTTTATTTTCCTTTCTTTTTTATAGCTGATGTCCTTCACGTTGGAATAAATTATTTGACCAAAGATACGTTTGAAAGGTCAGCCTAGCCGTACATTTCACAGCCTATAGGTTATTATCGGCCGTGGGCAAAATTACTTTTATAAATGTTAACGCATTCAATCAAACACACATTTTAGCAAAAAGCTTGCAGGAATGTGCGTAGACATACATAGAAAATCCAACTGGTTCATTTCTAGGCTTTGATGAGTGACCCGCTGTGTTCTGTACTGCCTGTGTGGGCCTGACATTCAGATTCACTACATCTCAGCTCAAACTTATTTAAGCTTTACTGGTGCTAAACACGACAACAAAGCAGCTGTGTAGTTGCTGATAAAAGCAGTCAAATTCTTTAAATGAAATTCAATCTTGTTAATGACAAGACTGACATAGGAAGACAAGATGTTGACCACAGGCTCAGATGTATCACATCTCCAGAAGCGATCAATCTATGTCCTACGTGCTTATAACAATTTCAACCCTGAAAATGGAATATGGTGCATTACGTGTTGTTATTTCTAAGCCCATTCTCACAGTGCAGCTGAACATTTCTGCACATGCAGCAAAACAGATCTCCATGGAAAACTATTTGATCTCAGATGTGTTCACAGGAGACTGTGGACAGAAATGGATATAGATGGATGGTCTTACCTGTGCCCCACATTAAATCCTCTTCCTTATTGCTTCCTGTCTTCCCGTCTCCTCTTTCCGTCTCTAAGGATCTTTCCGCTTGCACCCCGACACCGCAAATTCCCAGTGGAAACCTTCGCTGGCATGAACAACGGAGCGTCCGGGCAGCCTGGTTCTTTGAGCTGAGATATTTGGATTAGGAGCCAAAATAGTCCCGAAGAACTTCGGTCAATTGCGCGAGTCAAAGAGAAGGTTTCTCCCGCACACAGTCAGCGAGGCATGCGTTTCCATCTGTTGGCCCATCCCACTTTTTCCACCTTTCAATCTCACCACACTGAGAATACAGGACAAGTGCAAGAGATTCCAACAGCTAATCACACCGGGATCCTAATAAGTGAGGACAACTGCGTCTGGAGGGGGAGAGGAGGAGAACGAAGCAGGGAGGGTGGGAGAAGAAACGGAGAGCGGAGAATCGAGTGTCAAAGAAACCTAGGCTTGGGATGGAGAGAGATACAGTATGGACTGAGCTTGAGATACATACTTGACAGGGAAGATGGAGTGGGACTTAGTAGCTACGGCCTTTAATATTTCCCCCGCGGTGGTGGTCACATTGGAGCTGTTGTGCTCATGGGGACGTGGGGACCTGAAATGATCTGAATATTAACAAAAAAGGTTATAATGGTTAACTTATATATTATTGCACCACATAATATACAGTCTATATGTTTATACTTTGTACCAGGGCAATACTTTTATATGTTCAAAAATAATCAATATTATTATTATTATGTTTTCCATATTTAAACTATTGAGCCTGACTAAGCTAATATACAGTGTAAAAATAATAATAAAGACAAGCAACACACAACACAACACTACTTCATATAGAGGCAGTACAACAGCTGATGGTGATGTATTCCTACTTAACATCTATGATGAGTTCTGAATGAGTGACAGCTCCAGTGTCAAGTAAATGCGCCAAATGTCATGTCTGATTTGAAACCCTACACTGACTATTACATGACAAACTATCACCACAAAACAGAGAACACACAGCTGTAATTCTTCAAAACCTACGAGCCAACCAATCAACAAATAAGGAAAATTGTCTTTAAAATGTATATAACCATCCTAGTCGAGTTATTCTTCACTCACATATAGATTTACATAAATGACCCTCATGGGGAAGTTTCAGAAGGGCAAAGAGGGGCGACGAGGCCACTTTTTGAAGCAGTAAGCACATTTCAACAGCCAGGCAGAGTGAGATACAGTTACAGGACACGGTGACAGCAAAAGGACCCCTCCTTTTACCCACTACAGTCATAAACAGCTTCCAAACGCTCACACCACAAAGCATTAAAGTTGTCTGCCACTCACTATGATCTCACTTTATGGTTTATGTTGGCTTACTGAAATTGGCTAATCAAAGCCTAGAAGGGACAACCGTGCTCCAAGATTTGTAAGCAGTAAATAGCTGGTGATGTTTAGCCCCGGGGTTTCTAAACAGCTAATACAACATGTGGTTGTTGCAATCTTTATGGCACTGGTTAGGGTTTAACTAGGACGTGATGTCTTTACTGAAGACCACATAACTCTGCATGATAAATATATCGTATCTTAATTTCAATTGATGCTAAATATATGTACATTTGGATTTATAAGAATGAGAACATGATACAAATTTGATAAAAAAACATTTACATTGCAGTAAAAATATATATAATACACCTTATCCTGAATATATATAACACGCATCTCCATTTATTAAAAAACATCTCAAGAAACCAGTAAATTCATTAAATCTCAAAGGTAGAACTCGAGTTGAAATACTTGACGCAAGTCTTCACTTGGAAATGAGTTGCGTGTTTACGTTCGTCCAGCAGAGGGAGTCGTAAACCTGCTGTTAAATTGTCGAAAAACAGCTGAGGAGAACAGAGTAAAACGTTCACACATGCTGATCTACAGTACAATTCGCATTTATGTGAATTTCGTCGGAAAACATGTTTTCAATTTTATTAATATGACGTATTTATATTGCATTTCAGCTCTCGCGGTACTTTGATGTCATACGCCGATCGGGCTTCGTGAAGTCGAACATCTGTTATTTTACAGAGCTGTTTTGCTCTCTTTCAGCTGTCAGTAGTTCATCACTTAATGCAGAACAACCAGCTAATTAAACAGCCACACCCAGTCAGGTTTATAGTGTGGAGGAGAGGAGCAGGTCGTGAGGTCTCAGATATGTCTAACTCAGAGGTGAGTTTTGCGCGTCTCCTGTCATTTGATCAGATGTACAGTTATGAAAAGCGACTACAGACTTTTTCCGAGTGGCCTTTTCGAGAGGATTGCCAGTGTACACCAGAACTGGTGAGTGTGTGAAACAAAGGAGATCGTTTAGCAGACACTTCTAAATTAAACGTCACATGCAGAAACCGGAAAACAAGTCTCATCGCATCCGCTTCAGATGTTGTGCTCGTTACATGTAGGCCTAGAGCTGTTTTACTCCAAATGCCACTAAGAAACATGTCCAAAATATATTCGTATTAATATAAACAATACGTTTTTATTTTTTCAGATTGCTGATAATGTCAAAAATCAATAGATGGGTTATTTCAAAACACTTTCTCCTAAAAGACTTGTTTTCCGGTTTGGTCATGTGATGTCATTTTAAAATTCTTTAACCTAAACCTGTTTTGTTTTGTTGTGTTTGCTCTCACTCAGATGGCCAAAGCAGGTTTTGTGCACTGTCCCAGTGAGAACGAGCCAGACGTGGCCTGCTGTTTTTACTGTCTCAGAGAGTTGGAGGGTTGGGAACCTGATGATAACCCCTGGTGAGCTTCCCCCATCCAGAAGCACACATGTATAGCTTTGCTAGTCTGAGCACATCCTAAAATGTTGATGCCTTGCATTAACGGGTTTAAAAATGAACACATTAGAGATCTTTCTACTTCAAATATGAAAGGTTCTTACCATTTGAATGTCTTTTAACGTGTGTCTGTGTGAAGGACCGAGCATGCCAAACGCTCTCCCAACTGTGCGTTTCTTCACCTGAAAAAGACATTTGAAGAGGTCACTGCGAATGAGTTCTTTCACCTGGAACAGGAGCGACTCCGTGTCTACATTGTAAGTGTGACATGAACAGTATTACTTTGTCTCCAGTCATCCGATGGCAAATTCGCTTGAATGGGGTTTTTTCCTCATCCCCCAGAAGAAGATTGCTCACATGAAGATTGCTAACTTGCGCGATGAAGTTGAGGCCATCAGCAAAAATCTGAGAGCTCTTATTTGATATGCAACAATGCTGAATTTTTAATTGTGCACTTTTTGTATGTTATTGTTTTAAATCAAATAAAATTACTTTTGTAAAGTGTCAACAAGAATCTCGTTGTATGCACTTTGATGGAAATACTGCTAAAATTGCTAATAGTATTTATTAAACTGTGTTTGTCATTTTTACATGTACACCATGACAGCCTGAAGCTTTGTCTCTGCTTATCTGAACCATATAGATGCATGTATGTGTGAGTATTCCGTTAAACCACTTAATGTTCAACACTATTTCAGCTGTGTAGCCATTTTTTCTTTGCAAGATCTTCCATCCAAACCTTGACCCTGGGCAGATGGTCCCAAGCCCCTCCCTTTCTATACCAACTGTTGCCCCCATAACATCTGTCACTATAGACCGTGTTGGGTAGATACAGTCTACCGCTGGAGGGCTCAGTGGGTTTTGGTACTGATGCTTGTTTGGTACTTTGTAAAGTGCAACCAGAAAATACGTTGAAAGGATGTTACATTTGTTTGAGTAGCATTTATAACACAAAGCAGGGGTAGGCAGTTTTGTTTTTAGATGTAGATCCTGTTGAAGATATATGCAGTGTTTAAGGCTTTCATAATTATAACTGTATAAAATACGTGTTTCAGAATGGGCCAGGCGAGGGATTAGGGATGCTATCCCATCTCCTCCCTTCCTATGCCCTGGATTACTGTCTAATGCAACACTCTGGACACTGAGCCCCGATCAACTGCTTAATTCTCCTTTATCTGCTCAAAACAGAGCAAATAGAAAAATGAGACTTTATACAAAAAAAGTGATATAACACTCAGCTAGAGGCAGAGCTCAGAGGAGACTTTACATTCTCAAAATAACAGCGTGGAACTTGTTTCATACTTTTGATTTCGTAGAGTTGCATCATTTTGTAGAAGTGTTTTTTTATCAAAGATATAAATGTTGCACTGTCCAGAAGCTCCCAGACACTGGGCATTTTTTTGTTAAAGGAACCGTTCACCAAAAAATAACATGACTTAATGCACTTACTCTCATATCATTCTAAATCGTGAATTATCTCCACAGTTCTTTTCAATAGTTCAATAATTTATAAGGGAAATTTGCTATCAGGAGCCTAAGACAAAGCAATTTGTATGTGCAGACAAAAACAGCATATATGGGATTTGCAGGATGTGAGACTGAAAAGTAATGTAGTAAAATAATTTTTATTATTTTGGGGTGAATTATTTTTTTAATGTTTCATACCTCCTATAGCATCAGCAATTTGTTTTCCTCCTGTAACATTTAACATGACCACATCATATCATCGAAAAATCTAATACTGGTACACAGTCCATAATTTCCAGTCCCATCACAGGGTATGACAGGTGTCCACACTCCACGCACACTGTTTGAGATCGGGGTTTCAACTCTCTGATCGTGGCATATGGACAAACTGACAGATGTTCCCAACAGAAAGTTTACAACCTGAGAGCGCCATTGGGGCCCATCTGTTGCTGTGCGCGGGTCCTCCCCCTCGGCTCTCCTCATCTTACACCAGAAGAGGCTCCGCCACACACCCCTGCCTCACCTCCGCTCAGCATCTCCTCCTTTCACACATAATTCAACTCCCACTCCATTCAGCCTTTATGACACACTGAGCCAAAATTAATGCTAAGGGACTCACCTGGAAAGGCACAGATTAACTAAAATGCAGGGGCCAAAAGAGACTAAACAAAGACCAATTCTGCCAATAGACTGACTATTTAAAAAAAATACTAGAATGTATTTAAATAACTCGAGCACCACCAGGCAAAGTTGAGGGACAAAATGTTCATCATTTCCAAAACTGACTGGTGAATAATGACAGAATTTTTATTTTGGGGTACTATATCTATAAGACTGTATGGAAGGTCTGTTCTGATGAAAAATCAATACTAAATTCATTAAATTTTTAATAAGAGACATAATTTCATATCTTTTGTTGCTGATGTCAAGGTTTGTGTGTCTAATCTAATTCTGGTGCAAATGCGTACATTATGGTTGCATGATGTGCCCTCAACCTCAAAAACCATGACCCAAACTGTGAAGTAAACAATAAAAAATACTACTGTAAAAAATACAAGTGGCGATAAATACGATTTGTGCCAAATATGTTTTGTGTTAATCACAATTAATTATCAATAACATAAAGGCACGTAAAAAGTTTTTTTTAAATAGATTCAGCCTATTATAAATGAATTTGCTGATTCTGTGTCTATAATAATGGTTTAATTTGCATTCAAATATAGTATTTACGCAAGTTTTGAATTGCATAGTACGGCCTCATTTATTTGTTATTCCATTTCCATACATTAACCCATAATCCATCAGTCATCCACTTCTGAGGGCCCAACTACATTCAGACTTGCACTGTATTCCATATCTTTTTACGGATTATTATACAACTCTCCAAATCTCCTTGTGACGTCTCTCCCCTCCCCTTTTCCATCTCTTTCTCACTTTTCCCATCCGTTTCTCTTTTACTCTCCATTACTTTGCATGGCAATCAGTGTGAGCTAACTGCAGGCTCTCTCTCACACAGTCGGGCCCTCCTACCTTGCTTTCTTTTTGTGCCTCCTTCCATAGGGACCCCCATCTGTCCCTCCTCTCCAGCCATTGTGGGGCCTCAAAGCCGGGCCACCTTCACAATACAGTGGGCGTGCGGAGGGGGTAGGCAGGATAAACACGACAGCATCCCCATCCTATTAGAAGCTCTTTAACTTTGACAACCCAGAACACTCACAAAGCTCAGAGTAGACAAGTCTCGCTTCACAATGTCACTTTAATGGCTTGTTCCACCCTTCTGTGAACTTTAACCTCCCTGTACCTTTCCTCTGCTGTGGACCGTCTTTGAATTTCTCTCTCCCTGTCACTCTTCAGTCAGATCTGAGCTCACAGGGCAGGTGCAATGCTTTGGACGGCTCCTGTCAGATAGAGCAGAAATGTGAGAGGTCTAAACTGATGATAAATGCATGGAACGAAGCAGTCTCTGTGTGTAGGATATTTCACAATGTACAAAATAGGATATTTCTCAATACTGATCAAAAATGTTGCTACAAAGCATGTGCCAAATTCACAAATGTACATTTAAATAGAAAACGTTTCAGTACCTGACACAAATATGGCCACTAACACAAATACCAACGTTTAGCCAAGGATAACACTCTGAGGCGGTTTCTTAAATCGGTTCTAACAATTTGCACCATCATATTGTGTCCAAGTAAAAAGCCAGTCAGTTTGGGGCACAGCTAACTAACTACCGCTATTTCGTCAACGACAGTGTAAAGTTGAGTTCACAGTTCGGCTTTATTTGTTTCTTACGTGTGACTCGCTATAACAACGGCGTCTCTGCGTGCGTGTCTTTGGAAGGCGGGGTTTTGGAAACAGGTGCTGTTATGAAAATATTAAAATATCGGGGTTTTAGTTTAAAGCATAAAATGAACAGTTAAATGATGAGTTTTACAAAAACATTTACAGAGAAAAGAAGCATTTGTATACTTCAGCAGCAACAACATAAACATTATGTGGCCCAAACTTAACTTCCGGTACCTCCGCAGAGAATCAATAACTGTTGATTAGTTTGAATTCAATTGAAAACAATTAATGTACAATAAAATAGGCATATAAATTAATATGAATACAAATTAAATATAAAATAAATTGTTATATTACTAGCCACTAGTCAGACCAGTAACCAAACACAGAACGGAAGGTGACCAATGAAATAGTCTATAAAACTGATTTTAAACCTTGTATTTTATCTCAACTTCATCATGCATAAATGAATTGTGCTTGTATCAGTGGTTTTTGTTTGTGACTTTGCAACATGAATTTGAATCCAAAATATAATATCATAATATCAAAATATTTTTTTTTACTTTTACCTATACCTTTTCCTCTTTTTCTACTTAAACTTGCCGACTAAGTAGTTTGTCACATTCTCCTCATGTTTCCTCATCCAGCTGCTTTCGAAAAGCACCACCTATCAGTTTCATTGTGCTCCATCTCTGTACCTTGACCTCACGCTTCTTCTCCGGTCCATCCAGTGTGTTTGTGCGTGTGTGTGATGTGACTCATGAGGAGGAGGATCACGGTGTTAGCCGAAGCTTAAAGGCAGAGGATTACGGCAGCACAGACACTGATTAAAGCCTTCCAGCCTCCTATGGCCCCATTAATACAATCTTAATCACAATGCTTTATCCCCCATCTCCCCCCATGGATCAGGACCTTTCATTTAGCGGGAGCCTGTGTTGTTTGGCCAGTGGATTAGTGCCAGAGAGACAAAAAAACTGGGGAGGAGTGAAAGAGGTTTCAGACTGCACTTTAATGTCCCATCATCCACTCCTCTTCTCGGACTCAATTTTATAAAATCACAACTCCATACAAACAGCCTGGTGGTCTATATCTAAAGAGTTGTGTCTCAAAAAGTTGGACTCAAAAAGGTTTTGGACACAGACACACCTTAAGCAAAATATTGTGGAATATTGCTGGCTAGTTCCAAGTGTAAAATTGGTTTCTTCTGTAAAACATGAAGGTATGACTAGAATTTATTTCCTGACGGTTTGCTCATATGCTGTCCATAGTCCAATTTGTGTTTAGCCCAGAATACTTCATTAAAATAAATGAATTTTATTTCAGATAGGAAAATATTAAAGCAAGTGAGACCAATCTAAAATATAAATATGGCCTTTTTTACTTTCTTATTTCGTTTTTGCAATTTCTTTTAACCAATTGGTCATAAAGTTATTTCTAATAGAAATACAGTATGTCCTCATGCTCAAGTTCACAACGGTGTCCTAGTATCCTCAAGTGCAACTTATCATAATAACTGCTCACGTTTGTCAACAAGAACGTTTTTTTTCAATGATTGACTACCAGAAGTTAAAAAGGTTATAAATAAAAAAATAAATAGAAAACCAACTTAAATATGAAAATTAAATATTAAACTGTGTATTAAAAAAGTGTTTCATGATGAAAATATTTTGAATTAAGGTCATACATTTTTACAGTAGTGTCCAAACGCTCTATATCAGGCTGTCGTACCTTTATTTATTGAAATGGTTTAGGCAGGATTTAAAGTGAAAACACTATAAGAGATTTAGCTGTAGTATACTTTAAACATCACACTAAGATTCTAGTTTCTTAGACTTCTATTTTCATTATATAACGTTTGCATGGGTATTTGCTGTGGCACTGAGGTCACAGCAATGTCCATCTGCCCTATGGGAAAGCACCACATTACGCAGTCTTTGCACCCCTTTCTCTTCATTCTATTCTGCTTTCAAATGATGGTGTCGACAGCAGCTGACAACTCTAAAAAATTTCCCTTATTTCAACCCTGCTGAGTTTTACCCAGACGGCTGATATATTGGCAATGAACAATGTTAAAGGCCCACTTAAAGCATTTGTTTCTGTGGGTATCAATTTGTTTAGTTTTATCAGTAACAGTTTGCTGTTTTCTTTGCACTACTAAAATACTGCAGTTAATTTATTAGTAAGGAATATATCACAATAGAAAAATACTTGAAGTTTGGTTTTAAATTTGAAACCGATATATTGTTCAATGCTGTCTCAGTTTTCAAACATAAAAATAAAATAAAATGATTTGATTAGTATTGTAAACATTTCTGGTATCTTGTGACTTCATGACTTTTCATAATCTGATCCTTTTATTTTAAATCAAAATTCTTCTCCCAGCAATATAGGCACACGACAAAGCCTCTTGTCATTCCATATTTGACATCTTGCATTCTGTCATAACCCATCCTCAGTGACTCTCTGTGTGGAGCTATGTGTCATTCCAATGCCCAGCTGACCCACAAGAGTAGAGCGAAAGAGGTCACTTAAGAATGGGGGTACACAGAACCTTGTTCACCTTGTCCGTTTTGGTTTCTCCCACTTTCTCTGTTTCCCCGTTGCCATCTCTCTCTAGTTTGGCCCCAGCTGTCCGTCAGCCCCCCCGCAGTTCTCCCAGCTGTCTCGGCTCTCCGAACGAGCAGCCTCACAACAATGCAGGTCAGAGGTCGAGAGAAAGAACACACTGCACTTACAATAGACCAGTGGCGCCCGCTAAAACAATCGCTCCCTTTTTCTCCTTCTCTTGGTTTGCCGGGGCTGGAAAAGACAAACCTTTGGCGCAGTGGATGAGGCGGGGTCCACTTCAGGCACAACAACCTCTGAGGCACCCATTCTCCTTTTAGTGCCGCTTTTAACAATAAACACACTTTCACACATACTCGTCCCATGGCATTGCCTTACATCATCTCTCTGTTAGTCCATTTGGAGAGGAATCACATTGTCCAATACCCAGAGAGCTAAAGTCAACGATGGCCATGCACTCCACAGAAGGGATATAAAGGGAAAAGGCGGACAATATCGATATGCACTTGCAGGATTTCACTAAAGCAATTTGACATGCTAAACTTTTGAGAACCATTGAAAATACATTTTTATCAGTTTTTGGTTGGCCTCTTTTTGTGTGCTTGTTTTGTTTCATTGGCAAATTTGGCAATGAAAAGGCTGGGAAAACACAAGTGAGAGTGAAAGGGGATCCCATGACACAGTCACCTGTTCTGCAGCTATGTGTTCCCATGGCTCCACATGCTCCACTGACTCCCATCATAACACTAATATTAATGACCAAAAACGTTTCTCATTCATGGGGGATTTGCCTAGAAAATTTAAATATAATTTCTTGTTACTCTTTTTCTAGTTTTAAAATGACAATGTTCCTCTATCTTAGGCAGAGAAAGTAAACAGATGTCGCATACAACAAAATATTAGTTTCACAGAATGGAAAAAGATTTAATGACTAAATTCTAGTTTGCTCTAGAAGCTAGTTTTTGAATTACATATTGAGTATAACAGTGCAATATTTGATCGTAATACTGTATTAAATTGAAATAATAGTATTCAGTGGTTTTTAAATAATATGTCACTTTTAATCCGATCTCTCTATTGCTCATGAAATTGCTTTTATGTTTTGGTCTGTTTATGATTACATCAAAGAATTTACAAACCATGAGATCATAACAATAACTAAAATAAAGAAACAAAGGAGTGCCATATTGTATAAGAATATTCATTTTATTAAGTGCGAAACAGGTAAATATTTACAAATGCTTGAGCAAAATTACAAATTTTGTGGAGAATGACAAAAATACATTAAACAGAAAGAAAACCAATAAATAAATAAGATACTTTGATATTGGTAGCAATGACTGGCAGTGTACCAAAGCAAAATAAAATGTGTACTGTCATCAAAATAAATATTAAATACAGTCATAAATAAATGTTTTTGTTATGGCAATAGTATTGTGCTATATTTATTTTATGTTTCTTTCATTCAGTTGTTTTGTTTAGGAAAAACATATCAAGCATCTGCTTGAACAGGGTTTTACTAAAAACAACTCTTCATCTGCTCCTTATTAAACTTTCCAATAACTCGCTAAAAGGGTACCGCTTGTGCTATGCCTATTTGCTGTATTTTCATGCCATGTGCACAAAAATCTTTCTATTCGGGAAGAACATCACACCTATACAGAAAACAAATCCCAGAACAAAATTACAATTACAATAGTAACAAACTTAATCATGACAAAACAAGAATAAATTAACGAAAATATCTCTTTCTCAGTACTTCAATTGCCACAAGTAGGTAAGATTCAGATAATGTTTCTCTCTGTGATCGCTACATGGTCTCTTAAAGGATCAGACAGGATACATGCAAAGTGTCTCCTTAAATGTGCTGGGCCCCTGGAGGCACGCTGAGGAGCAGGAGGCAGATTTGCTGAATGTCTCTGGTGGTCATTTGTTCATTCGTTGTAAATGGTGCTCATCTGTGATGTCACCATGTGTGACGGGGCAAACGGTTCGAAAGCCATGTCTAAGGGAAGCTCGTAACGGGAGCCTGGGAAGAGCGTGTGACCCTGAGGAGCTGGAAGACCTGCCAAGGAAGATGGTGGGTAAGCGTGAGAGGAGAGGTAATGGGCGAGGTGGGGTGTAAAGTTCCTCTCTGTCTCGTGCGGTGAGTGCTCCTGCTTTACGGCGAAGTTGCCACTGATGCTAAGAGGTGGCGTGAGAGGCCCGTCGTAAGGTGGCGTGCCACTGCTGCATTCGTTGGGTGAGGAGTTCTCATAGGCAGCCCCCTTGAAACCCTTTAGATGAAGCAAATGTGAGGCCTCCAGTGAGCCATAGGGTGGACTGGGCAGTCCTGGTGAGGGATAGCTTATGGGGTGACCCTGCTGACCACCTGCTCCTGGTACACCGCACTTTTCATCCAGTGTATTAAGCAGCATGGGTGAAGGTCCCAGTTGGAGGCAGCCAGCCACTAAGTTGCTGGTAGGTTGTGAAAGCCCCTTGCATAGCATCTCCACAAAACCATGGCTCTCAGGTGACTGGCCGCTCTCCAGGACCTCAGACAGCGCCCAGATGTAGTTGCGGGCCAGCCGCAGGGTCTCAATTTTGGAGAGCTTTTGGGTCTTTGAGTAACAAGGCATGATGCGCCTCAAGCTGTCCAATGCATCATTGAGCCCGTGCATGCGTGAACGTTCCCTGGCATTGGCTTTGACGCGGCGAGTGCGGAATCGTTCCTGCCTGGCTTTGGTCATTTTCTTCTTTTTAGGACCTCTCCGCTTGGGTGCCTTTTCTCCATCAAGACCCATTTCTTCATCCTCCTCTTCCTCCTCTTCCTCCATATCCTCACTGCCAAGTTCCATGGGTCCCCGATTGCTCCTGTTCAGCACATAGCGACCTCCTATTTCAGGTGTCCGGTCACCATCCTGTGAGCTGAGGTCCTCCTCCATCCATCCAAGGGAGCTGACCAGCTCAGTCACATCTCCTGGCTTGCCATAAGGTTTAGTCATCATTGTAAGCTGAGGGGAACAGAAATCAATTTTAACTGACAGAAAAAGCATTGAATGGCAATATAAATATTTGCCTTTTGAGTGCTAATAAAATTCATTTGCTCTCATTTTAAAATAAAACATAATTTCTACTTTTATATTCAAGAGAAAAGTGTTTAGAATGTTTACACTTTTAATATTTCAGCTCTTGAAACTTTGCAGTTCGGATCAAAGCCCTTTGAATTAGTGCTTTGCATTAGTCTGATTGGAACTGAAAGCAATAGCAACTGAGTAAATCATAAAGAAGGTCACTGAGAGAGTCACAGAAAGAGTCAGCGGAGAGTACGATTATTGTGATGATTATTATATGGCTTACAGCTCTAGAATTCCATTTCTTCTCTCAGTTTTAATGCGCGATCTACTGGCAAATACTTTTTATCTAAACCCTTTGATTTTCGACCACTGCGCAGTCGTTTTGGAGACGCTGTCAATCTGGGACACGACTGGATTTAGTTCACAGATAAAGCGCTCGGATTTAATTTGAAGGGAGCCTGTAAATCAACAAACACAGACGCAAGCCACGCTAATACAACTTGAACAGTTTTCAATTTGATTTGATTGAAAAACAACAGCATTATTTCCAAAATGTGTTTTATCAGAACTAGTGGTCTCTTTACTCCATTTGGAATCCTATAAATCTATTAAAAAAGTTTGTAATCTACATGCAGCTAATAATAAAAAAAAAAAAAAGCAATATAGTAGCCTACACGACCCACATTTCTACTGATTAAAATTTTGTGTGGATGACACTTCTAAATGCATTTTTTTCTTCTATATTTTTATTTGTTCTTAATACAGTTTATACATTTCTTTTTTGTATCCCAGTTATTTATTTGTTTTTAATAAATTGTATTTAGAGTTCTTGATCTGTTAAACTCCTTTGATAATCTTTTTTAAATTTTTTAACATTAATAACAAAGTTTTCTAAATGACATTCAAAAGTAGATGTTTCTTACCTGTTAACGTAGCACCTCGTCACTTCAAGAAAATGTAAAAACGGTTCACAATTACTGTTAAAATGTCAAATAAATAAGTCTTTTAATATTAATAAGTGTTAAGGTTTCCCCGTAGCACGTTTTTATAAGTTTAATAAGTCTGCGCTCATTCAGTTCCTCCAGCTCTCATCATTGATGCATCGGAGCGCATCTCAAGTCTCACTGAAGCGCACTGATTCCCGGCTTCGCCTTTCTAGCGAGTCTCATAAGCTCCGCCCACAAACACCCCACCTCTCCAGATGATCCGAACGCGCGTGGCTCGCTCGTGGCCGAAAGTTTCACGACTTAAGTGTGTGCATTCATCCTTGGTCGCTTTGTGTGTGAGTGTGTGAGCATTTGAACGAAGGGAACGATGCAACTTCTCTTTATTTTAATCTTATAAATATTGCAAGGTGAGCAGATTAGAAGATCTGCTATTCATTTGTCATGTGTCAGGAGAAATATTGCAAATGTTAAAGCAACAGAATAGGACCGAAGCTGTGCACCTGTTACCCTATACGCACATTTCTTCTCTTTCTTTCTCTATTGTATTTTTTTAATGGAATCTTTAGCCTAATCCAAATCAATATTAAAATACTTATTATATTACAGAAGATAATTAATTTACGTAACTTAATTTAGCAATAGTTTGCTTGGTGTACTGTTCCGGTTGAAAACTGGCCTATCATTGTAAAGATGCACAAATATCGCCCCTTTTTCGTGACCTAACGTAATTTTCTGCCCCAATAAAGCCCGCTCAGTGCTGTATTAATACCCCTGTGCCCTGTTTGGTTTATGGCGAGGTCAAACGTTGGTCTTAACTCTAATTACTGTAGTCTAGTGTACAAAGGCGCGCGCGCGTCGCAGTAAATGATTGTGACAGCTTGGTGCAGTGTGAGCAGGTGTGTGTGTTGTTCACCCGTTTCATTCATTCGCTCCGTCCGCTCATTAGCGCTCCTCAGCCCTACAAAACATAACGCTCAAAAACTGCTGGATTAATTAAGCTGAAACGGTTTTGTTTCACCAGGATAAACCACCCATCCATGCATATACCGTGCCCGAGGGTGTCTATTTGCCCCATCATTTTTTATTTTATTTAAAGGTATCAGATATTAGATAGCCTGCCCTATATGCTAACGAATTGATTTAGAAATGTAGCAGGGCTTACCTTAAGAAAACGTTCATTAAGGATTCATTATTTTGTATTTATTTGATTTTACTGGGTCTATTTAAACTTTATTCAACACGTTACTAAGTGCAACAATTCAATCTCACAGGTAAATTCTGAAAGTTTTGCATTGTTTATTGAGTAGCTACTTTGCCTTTATTTGGCGGAATGGGGCTACATATGATGTGGTCGTACCACAGTAGGGGCTCTATTGTCGTAGTGCGCTATTGACTGCGGGGCTTCAGCTCACACGTGTCCTCACACTGATCCCATTGTACACGCCAAGTGTGCACATCTGTGCCCTAGACAGTGCGCTTACGCAAGTTTTGGTAACGCTTTATAACTTCATTACTTTTCTAATTGTATAATTATAGGCCTGAACAGATAAAATGCAACGCGTCATATTTTAAACTGAGAAATACCTATTTAATAAACTTAATAAAACTTAGGCTATTTACTAACGTATTAAGAATTTTTTTTAGATTAATAAACGTTTGTCTTCTTTTTGTATAGGCCTATACTAAATGTGCTATTATTAAAAGCATTAAATAATACGTTCCTCTTGTGATGTAATTGTATGCGTTATTCCGTCGCTGGAGATTTGCCTTTTAAAGTTAGCGTAATTGATAAATGAACAGATGGGCTTAAATGATGCGCCTGCTGCACCAGCACCCACGCGCCAGTCGCCTGCCTAACATAATCTCTCGCGCGACAACACAATCGGTATAATAGGACAATATCCATAGCGCGAGTTCGCTCGGGTGACGCTTCTTTCCATTCAAACAAAGAAGCTTCACTTGGCGGCATACAACAAAAGTGATGTCAAGATATAAATTCGATGTTTTGATGTAAAGCTTGTAACGGTCAACAATCAATTTACAATCAATCAACATGACAGATGAACCTAATTTAGATCTAAATAAAAAATGAGAATTCTCTCCTTACACTCCCAGAATGGCTCGAAATGCAACTATATTGTATAACTTCGTCTGTTTGAGAACTGGCCTTCAGATACAATGTGAGTGTGTAGGTCACAGACAGGATAACATACTTAAGTGTGTTCAAGCATATTAAGAGTGCTGTCCCATATGATCCAGTGATCACATGTGTGTCAACAGTCCATGCACCTAATGCCATGCTTCCCCAAAGTGATCATGTGTCTCCACAACCTTACATCCCTGGAGTGCTTCACAATGCTGTGTCACACCTGCAACCTGTATTGGGAATTCCTGTGCAGAGCCCAAGCCCTCCTCCCTAGAGCCCTAGTGATGGACAGATACTTTGGGACTAAAGCCTGGTGCATTTTCTAGTCCATCTCAACCAGAAGTGAACGCCACGACCACATGAGACAGTTTCCTCTCTTTTTGCCATCTGACCTTAATGCTTATGGCTGAGTACTTCAGGTCTGCATGCAGCAAATCTTGAAGGCTGTCATGCAGAATCTATGAATGCATAGCATGAGACCAGTGGTATGTTCAATAGACAACCTCCTGTTGAGACAGTTTACAGTTCAATTTACATTCCGTGAAAAAGCATAATTTAGTGACACATTTCATTATTCGGAATGGAAACAGAGCTCCTCCACTCTCGCTGTGGTCCCAAGGAATAAGACTCATGCGTAAAATCAACTATTTCACAAAAAAGTACCTTAACATGTAACATGTGAACAAACTTAATTCTGAGCCGTCAAGTTTTATCATGCAATAATATGTATGCATTTAATGAAACTTTAGCATGGGTGACAAACCCTAATCAGGCACATCCACCCTCTGTCACAAGTTGACAGAATGCATCCTCTTCACCCAACTCCACATCAATAATATATTTACAGCTGTTTACTTTAGCATGTTGTGATGCTGTAGCAGTTCCTTCGGTTAAGAGTCTTTAAAAAAACACCCACAACTATTGCCACAAGTGAGTTATCCTTTTCTGCAGTCCCAAGGGACCTGTTTGGAGTGGGTAGGGGGGATCCGTTCGCCTCTCTGACAGATGGGTCCTTGTTTCTGTCTTTCTCTCTCTCTCACTCCCTCTCTCTCCTGAGCTCAGACACAGACACACTCGCTTAGACTTAGATTGAACGAATACAATAGGAATTAAAGCCATGCACACATGCTCCCTCTATGTCTCCTGAAAGCTGAGCCCCTTGTAATAATTATAAAAGCAGGGATGTGTTTGGGTGATGGGGGCTGGGCTGTTGGGGAAAACTTTGATGAAAATTTGGCTTTTTGTCCGTTACGAACAAATTATGATTGCCTGTTGCAAAAAAGTTCTAAACAAACAAGTGATAAATAATCTGCCCAGTAATCTCATGCTTACTCTTTTGTCTGTTTCCATCCTGTTTTATGTACATTCCAAGCCTGTCAAAAATGAATTTTCGAAGACCGCATTCACCGAAGAGAATAAAAAAAGAGCGTGAGAGTGTGTGCATGTGTGTGCGGCTGTGTTTTAAAAGATACGTGTTGTAAAGGTAGTCCCAGAGCTCCAGCTTTATCTGCTGCTTACTGGAGCTGAATGCAGGAGTTCTCTGCAATAGTATCCTGTGGGACAGATGAACAGTCGGACTCGTGCTTTCCGGCACTGGGGAGAAAGGGACAGAGTTATATGGGTATGCACTTTTAACCTCGGTCTTTATCAACACTGTATCATATGAAAGATTATTACTTTTCTCTTTGACTAATAGGCCTATGCAGGACCAATGAGAGAAAATGAGGAAAAACTCAAAGATAAGGGCTGGGAATGAAAGCCAGTCTGCCAGTTTGTGTAAATCAATCCCATATTATATCAAGTGCCCACTGCATAATTGGGAGCGTAAAATTGCCCATTTGCACAACATGCCACCTGCAACCCCTCGCTAGACTGTTTAACTGCTCCGCTATCGATATGAGTGTCCATGCAACATTTATTGCGCTTTTCTGAACAATCACTATGAAGTACAACGAATTCTTAACACATCCATCGCGTCTGGAAATTTGAAGGTCACGTTGGCTATTAGAGCCATTAATTGAACAATTTAAAGAAGGCCAATACAATCACTTATAGTTCTAATTAAGGTGGTCAGAGAATTTCTCTCAAACCACATTTTACAAATTGAAGTGTTCAGCCAATCACAGCCTGAGCTCTTTCTGAACCCCAACCCGGTTTGGGGGAGGGGGTCCCATCTGCTTTGCTGGCTGTCCTTTGGGACACGGGCATACCCCAAGGGGCTGTAGCTGGGAAGGATGGAGGGAGGGTGGATGGGAGGGAGAGAGAGAAGTTGAATAGATTGCACCCATGCACTAATAAAAGGCCATAATCAGTATGCTCAAACACAATAGGCAGATTTTGCCCATTCCTTATACCGGCCAACAAAAACAATCATTAGAAGATTCATAGGTATCACGAAAGCAAAATTAGAATTTTGTAATTAATGACACGAGTGAGCAGGTTTGCAGGGTTTTATTTCGACAAATGAAAACATTTTTTGTGTGTTTGGCAGGAGGCCATATAGTGTGTGTGATCAGGTGCATGTAGCCCACAAGTGGTATAGTTTGATTCCCACTGTGGTTTGCAGCAATATGACGCATAAGGTGTTAAGTGGTTTGATTTCATTTCCAGTAAATTTAGCTTTGCATCAAATTTCATCTGATTCTGTAATTAAACACACACCAGTGTTTAAAATATCTGTTTCTTATTAAAAATTCAATTTTCAATATGGTTTGCATTAACATGCTTAAAAACACGGCTCGGCCCCTACTTTCTCACACCTCCAATAGAAACTGCCTTTTAATGCCAATTTCACATTTAAATTTTCTTCTGTTAAGTATTTTTTCCACTTTTACGCAGACGTTTTGATGCAAAAACAGAAGCCAGCTGGAAACACTAAGGCTTGTGATTAAATGAGACGAAAAGTGATTGTTTGTTTGCCGCGTGAAAGACGGACCGAAAAATAAAAGGAATCAAGTTGCATCAGGTTTCATGGTTTCTCGTCAGCTTGGACTTGTTGAGGGATGCCTGAATCTGAAAGATGCGGGTCCATGCGGGTACCCCGGCGCTAAGCATCTCATTGATTGAACTGCTCCTCCAGGGCAAAAGCAACTTCAGTGCTTTAGTTAACACCCCTCCAGCAAACTGCGGAGCTTTCCGATTGGTTGGCTGACTTTAAGCTGCCTGTCTTCTAGGCTTATTGTTTTGTGAGCCCTACACAGTCAATATTAAGCTTGGCTAATGTGATATAGAGGCAGCTGGAGGAGCCACAGTTATTACCATGACACTATGGAGTGAGGGGTGTAATACTATTAAAAATAAATCAGGTGGTTCGATGATTTGGCATGCTCCGGGGATTTTGTGAGACATTAGGTGGGGCAGTTGCTATAATTCTATTACACATTTTGGGGGAACCTCTGAGGAACAATTGATTCCCATTCTCTAGTTCAGTATAATTCAATTTCTTTTCACCAAAGGCCTGAAAAAGGAAGGCAAAATGGGAAGAAGTTTACTTTTCCAATTGGATGCCATAATGGTGGTTTGTGGAGAAAAGCAGATGTTTTCAAGACCTTTCACCTAAGTTGGTAGGAGCACGTCTTTGCTGTCATACTTTAAAAAAAAGATCTTTAACACCCGTTATTGGTTGCTGCCCTTGTTATTGTGCAGAGAGAATAAACGCGAGGCCGAGAAATTAATCTCTTTAATCGGTTCAAAGATGTGGTGTTTGCTCGGGTGACTTGCTCTTTAAAAGCATTTCTGTCTCTCTGCACGTAAGGTCACCACTGGTTACAAAAATATTTTTATCCCCCTACTTTTGTGTTAATTGTTTTCTTTATTTATTAAACATGTCCGACGAATATTTGTAATCGGCAAAATGTACATAAATGAATAATTTTTGCCGTGTGCCGTTGGTATCGCGCTGGGGGTCACGTGTCACCATTGTTCTGACGTGCGAGACACATAAACTGTGATTTCAAGGCCCATTGAGCGCGCGATGGATTGTACGTAAAAATCTATCAAGGGGCGGAGAACATTGATTATTCGACGGCTTCTATCAAATACAAAGTGCACTGAATCTGTCTACTTTTCTGAGGTGTCAGAGGCGTACGTTGTGCTGACAAACTAGCATTAAATCTGTGCAAACCAATGTCAGAATTACCAATGCTTTTATACAAATAAATGCAGTGATATTTATCTTGAATTATTGAAATTATATAAATAACACATTTTCCCTGAGATCCTTTATTAAGCGGTATAAAGAAAAAGTGATAGTTTGTCAGTGGCATATTTTTTTAATTTAGTTGTTAAAGTTGATATTTTGGACAATCCTGACATCTAGTGGTTTTTGTTAAGCACAACTTTGCCTTAGTGCAGTCACGCCCAAATCGTGTTCTGATTGGTTAATAAACGGGCGCTTAGTATGCATTGAGGTACAATTTATTTCGATTTCCTGCACATTTTTGTACAACACACTCTTGATTGTAAAGCTTATTTATAACTTATAATAATACAGTGACTTGTAGTCATGCTGCAAATTAATAAATTATCAAGATTTTGCTTCGGTGGCATATGTAAAAATCACTGTGGAATGACAAAGATGAGGAAAACATTATTTTAACCATGAAAACCACAAGAATAATAATAGAAGTAGGCCTATCTATAAATACCAACAGTCTCTCTCTAATTAAAAAATCACACACACAAAGAGCTTTAAGTGATTGTGCTGCAGATGTAAAATAATTTTATTTCATATTGAGGGTCTTCTCTAGAATGACTGAAACACCCATGTATGTGCACGATTCTGACCTACATATCAGCACAAGCAAAGAGACAGGCTCACAGAGACAGCACTCCTACGCACACTCCACTGCACACGATCTCGCACGTATTCCTGATACTTCCTCCTACCTGCAAGCATCTCTTATTTTCCATCTTTTCTCATTTCCCTTCTTATCTTTCTACTATCAGAGGAGACAAATGCGAGTCATCTGACTGAGCCTTTCTCTTGATTTTCTGCAAAGCAGTAGACTGGGAGGAAGAAAGCACTGGTATAGAGATGGCACCCAAAAGAGAACCGTCAATTAAGAAGTCTCCATCAGGAGGAACATTACCAAGACATGGACCACCCTTTCCTTGCCCTACCACAACACCAACATCTCCAAAACCAGCTCCTGAGTTAAAACCGCGGATGCTGCGCCCCTCCGATTCACCCTTTGACCCCAGCACATTAGAGGTGAGTGACAATAATTGAGGATGTTACATTTTAACTTTCTTTTTATTATAACCATATATGTTAGTACCTTGAGCTCTGCATTTGTAAATAACATATCACTAAAATAAGGCACTGAGCGAATCAAGATGTAGACACGAAGAGCTCGATCTGGATTCAAAGATTTACCCATTGATCATTTCTGTATACTGTCAAGTTGAAATACTTATCAGGGAGGAAGTGAATATGGTATGAGTTCTGAATAAAGTAATCTCTTTCTAATCAGCTTCTGAATACCTCAGCATGGCAAACACAAATCTGTGTCAACCCAAATCTAAAGAGAATACTGGAGCTATATCAGGATTGAGAAATGGGGCACTGATGTAGCTTACCATAGTAAGGTCTTTGTAAGCAGCATTGCTGTGACCTTGAGTTTTACTGACATTTACTAAATAATTCATTGCCTTCGTTACACACAGGACTCTGTATCAAGGTTAAAACGAACAGAGTGCTGGAGTTTGAAAGCTATTTTTATAACCATTGGTAGATTTGAACAGTTTTTGTATATGCCGATTACCTATTTAAATATAGCCTACTATTACTTACACCTCCACGTGCGTGGGCACGCATAGCGTTGAAGTGTACGTTCAACCTCGCTCTAACTGAAGCGCAGCCGCATGGCTTCACAAATCTACACATCATCAGCATTGCATTCACACACGCTTGACTTATTGTGCGGTCAATCATTATGCGATAAAGATCTGTGCTGGGCGTGTCTCTGTGCAAAGAAAGGACTGTCCTCGATCCTTCATAACTCTACAGCGCTACCGCGAGCCATCTCACTCACTCCTCCGCGATACTCACAGACCCGGAAAACAAGCCACCGTCGCAAACATGGTACGCATACTGATGGACATTCTAGTGAAAAGCGTTTTTGTTCAATATCTTTAGATATATGTACAAAATGTAATGTTTAAAACTAGACAACGGTTAGTCGCCAACCAAAGTCTGTCGTTAGCTTCTTTGATGCTAGCTAACGAATAAGTTTTCTCTCTTAAGCGCTATCTTAAGAGTTGTTTAAGGGTAAGGTAAAGGTGAGGAAACTGATATTTTATTACTTTAAACCGAAATCCACGACGATCGTATAGGTTTTAAAGAAACTTATTTAAGAATTGTGTTTTATTTTAACTGTCACTCGCTAGCGCGGCTGGGAGTTAGCGAGTTTAGCTAACGGTTAGTCAGTTTTAGCCAGCAAAACTTGCCTAACAGTTCGCGGGTTAATGGACTTTTTAAATAAATGTTAGAGACTCGCATGTGTTAGAAATCATCATTTGATTCATTGCTGTTTGTTAGCGTGCATCATTTCACATTCATTGAATGTCGTTCTGTCCAACAGTCTGACTTCAACGAGGACCAGATTCTTGGTAAGTTTGAGTCTTGTCTAAATGCATGTTATTCTGTCTCAAAGTGATCTTCATCTTCCTCATCTATTATTTCCCCCATTTCTTGCTATATAGCTTGCTTGCTTCATCCCTGTCCGGTTATTCTGCTCTTTTCTCGGTTACTCTGGCCCTTTTTTTCCCTTACCTTTGTATTGTTTTCCCTTTGCGATTGTTGTATGTCGTCTCCAGATTGAGTTTAACTTGGAGCAAATACACGGTGAGTGCACTCGAATCCTTTCTGTTGTCATGTTATTTAGTTTGCATGACAATTTGGACAACAAACTAATATGTTTGTGTCAACTCAAACCTCACCCGCCTTCTTCATTTGAAGTGTGTGTTAAGGAATAACAGGAGTTTGGTGTTCAAGAAACATTTTTGCTTTTGGTTGGAGATTAAAACGGCATTTTCGAATTATAGGCCTACTTGTGTGGTTTGTCTATGCTGGACCGTCATGTCTGTAGAGGGTGTGTCCCAGTCAGGAAGTGTTGAAAGTGTGCTAACAACAAAAGAGTGTGCAGTTTAAAACATCTAAACCTAAATAAGAGTTACAAACTACTAAATGTAAAGTTGTGTAGGTATGTTTTCCGCCCGTTGTGTGACCTTTGTAGCGGAGGTACGTTTTATTTTTTTTTGGTCTGTTTAAGCAAAGGAAGTTGACAAAACACTGCCCGCTTTCCTCTCATACCATATATGGTTAAAGGCACAATTTCAGGCATGCGAGGGAACAGCTACATTCCAGTGAGCAGGAAAAGCATTACAGAGCCGGGAGTATATGGAGGGGCCTGTCCCAACGGATTACACACAGTTCTAGCAAACTTTCTTTGGATCAGAGACAGACAATATGTTTATTTATACCCACAGTTTAAGCACTTGAGATCTAAATGGCAAAACGTATGATGTTTACCAAGATTTGACTTTTAAATTGCTGATGATTTCATCAAATGTGCTTATTTCCATCTTTCATATACCTTAAAGGGACGGTTCACCCAAAAATAAAACTTCTGTCATTTACTCACCTTTGAGTTGTTCCAAATCTGTATACATTTCTTTGTTCTGATGAACACAAAGATATTTGGAAGAATGTTTGTAACCAAACCGTTCTTGGACCCCATTGACTACCATAGTTAGAAAAATTTACTTTATATTTTTTTGTTCTGTTGAACAAAATTCAATATTTTGAAGAACGTAGGACAGCAAAATGATCTGGGGCTTTTTTGACTACCATTGTCATTTTCCCTACTATGGTAGTCAAGAACTGTTTGGTTACAAGCATTTGTCCAAATATCTTTCTCTGTGTTCAACCAAACAAAGAAATGTATACAGATTGAGTCAGTAATTCATGACAGAATTTCATTTTTGGGTAAACTATCCCTTAATATGCTTTGTTCTAAAATCAAATTAAATAAGTTGGTTGAATAGTGGTCTCTTTGGTCTTATAAAGTTAGCCTTAACTCGTGTTAAATGGCTACTTAATGTGTCTAAATATATCACAAGCATTTTAACACAAGTAAAAGGTCTCTGCTGAATATTCTATTGACTTAAGGTGGGTGGATAAGATTTCTGTGGTCATTTAGTCTGCCACAGCTAACCTGAATGGACTGCAGAAAATAGCCTGGCAGAACATTAATATTGATGGCTGGTGTAGTGTGTCTTTGTGTGCTGATCCATTGGGCTCATTAAATTTAGTTGGCCTGTTTAAAATGGCCTGTGGTTATATATTTATAATGCAATTCATATAATATCTTATTTTCCATGTATTGTCATACTTGTTTGTTCATTGTTCTGCATTTCAGGCTTTCTTTTCTGTCAAGCATGTATCTTGTTTGTCTGCTCTTTCTCTGTTTACCAGCATCAATTTCAGTAACATCTTTAATGATCTCTGCAGAATTCAAAGAAGCCTTCCTCCTGTTTGACCGGACAGGAGATGGAAAGATCACCTACAGTCAGTGCGGAGATGTGATGCGTGCTCTGGGCCAGAATCCTGTCAATGCGGAGGTGCTCAAGGTCCTGGGAAACCCAAAAGCAGAGGGTATTAATCAGTGCCTCTCATTTATCATAATGTTTAGAAAAGTAAGGAGCCAGACTGCTGAAAAATGTTTGCCTTTGTCTGGAGGAAATCTATTAATAGAGTCCAACAAGTGAAATGTTGCATAGTGCTGTACAACTACAAAGATCTGAAACGGTCCAATTATGCACATGCAGTTCAATGCAAAGTTGACTTAATTCAATACGTTAATGTGGAACAGAGTTTATTTACTGTTCACTTGTCTACTGTTTCCAAACATTTTTGAGAATCTCTAATAATGCCAAAGAACATTGTTCATGACCACGAAAGAAAGTTTCAGTGTTTGTATAATTATTACTTTTATCAACTATGCTAGTTATAGTCGTTCCTGGATAATGTGGAAATGAGCTCTTGTCTGATTACCAGCTTCTGCCTTCACTTCACAGAGATGAACCATAAAATGCTGGACTTCGAACAGTTTCTGCCCATGCTCCAGGCCATCGCTAAGAACAAAGACCAGGGCACGTTTGAGGACTTTGTGGAGGGGCTTCGAGTATTTGACAAAGAAGGCAATGGCACAGTCATGGGTGCTGAGCTTCGCCATGTTCTGACCACACTGGGTAAGCTGGTCTGGTCTCTAAATCCTTCACATCTATGCCACTGAATGTGTGACGTGCTATTTCTTGGCATCTGATATTTCGGTGTTGCCTTGATACAGTGCACCATCCTAGTGTAGCTAGAAATGAGACTATGTAAATTGTTTTATTTTAGGAGAAAAGATGACCGAAGAGGAGGTAGAAACGCTTCTAGCTGGACACGAAGACGCTAACGGTTGCATCAATTATGAAGGTAAATGAGTCAAACCAAGCGTATGTTTATGTAGGTATACACACACACACACACAGTCTGCGTCCTTCAAACCCAGTGTACTAAATCTAAAGTAATGACAGTACTTTAATGAAAGTTGTTGCAATGTAATAGGCATCCATGGCAGACACTATTTTACGTTGTTATGGTGATTCTAGGAAGATATGTAGTTCACCTGCTCAGAATCTGATGCTGAGAAAGCATGCTGTAACTGTAACTGATCTTCCACAGCCTTCGTACGTCACATCATGTCTGGCTGAAAGATGTCACGGGTGTACGTCCACCTCCTGCCCTCAACGTTTATAACACGTGAAGCAACATTCCATCCAGGCATTTTGTTTAATGCTCTCTGTGAAGCACACATGATTGCACAGTACACACCCTGTCGTTTTGTCACATTTAGTACATATATGATCACAGGGATTGCTGTGCATCATGTGATAGCTGGAGCTAGAGAGCCTGGTTGGGATTAGTTTGGAGGTTTTGATATATTGCTGGACTCTTTCCTGTCTCTGCAGCAGCCCTTTTTCTGGCCCCTGGCTGCAGCATGCTCTCTGCATGCGGCCGTCTTTGCGACGGCTCTAAAGCCACTGGTTGAGAGGCGGAGAAGGCGACCACACTGCTTGAGGTGTTAGCACAGGTCAAGGGTTATTGCACTGCCGTGCTCCAATCCGAATACATTTTTGCAGGGTCTATCACATTAATAATAACGTTTCATTCGGCTTCTGAGAAGACATTTGATAATGGGCACACACTCTCCCTGTGCACCGAGCAGTGCAGTTGTCTTTTTATTTTGAACTAACTGGTCATATTGCAGTGATTGGCTGTTTTTGCTGACTTTTCTCTCCCTTTCTAATGGAGGCTGATCCATAGCACAATTCTGATTTCTAAATATTGTAGCTGTGCTATAAACTGTTTCCACTCTTGCTCTGTAGAGGAAAACCAGATGGAGCTTTGTTAACATTCTCTTGAATTGTAGACCTGGTTAGGTCTTTAAGCTGTGGTTTAGTAGGAGCTAGCAATGATCTTGCTCTCACCCTGTCTCTCACCACTTATGGATGAGTACAACTGGGGAATGGCCTTCAACTACAGCAAGTGTCTCTGATCATGTGCCTCTTTTTGTGGAGGACATTTTGTGTTTTGTTTGTTTATTTTTTGGGGGGACTTTAGGAAAATATCTAAAACCGCAGTGTGTTTTGCTTTAAGCCTACATTGCTGTTCAACTTAGTCTGCATGCTGTAGTTGGGGTCGATTTCCCCCCTTTTGAAGTAAATATGAGTCTAACTTTTTGTTTTCTTTTCACAGAACTCGTCCGCATGGTCATGAGCGGTTGAAGATACGGAACACAGCCCATTTGTCTGTCTTATTATATGTGTCTTTTCATATATGTATATTTTCTTCCCAATTCATTCCATTATCTTTATTTGCTCCAGTCCCCTGATGTTTGCGCTCATTTGGGTTTTATGATTAGAAGTGCCTTTATCTTCTGTAGGTTCTCATAACTCCCCATTAGATGCACATATTCTGTCCAGTGGCATTCAAATCATATAGTGATATGACAAATGTCTCTTGTGTGCTGACACCGTCTGCAATAAAACCTCTTGATGCAGCACATTAGCAGTGTGTATGCAATATACAGTGCATCCTCAGGCATTTCCGGTAGACAATGCTGTAGTTAAACGTCGCATATGGCCAGTTTTCAATTTTGGCCTTTTCCGAACAAGTCCAAACTGAGAAATTACGAATCGCAAATGCAATAATCTTTCCTGTTTTAATTCTCATGCAATGTTCAGCTTGTCCAATAAAGTACATTTTAAAGAGATGCTGTTTTTATCTCATTCCTCAAGTCTGGTAATGTATTCAGAAAAGGTGCCTTTTGCTACACTTGCATAATAGGGGGAGTCTTTTAAAAAAATGTATAGTTATTAAAGAATTGCTTTATAAATGGAATAAAACGGAAACAGTTTCATAGATTACTTCTAGCCTTACACCACAGAGCACATTAATCTCTATGTTCCACCTTTCTATCTGTTATTTATTTATTTTGTATTCATTATTCATTAAATATTATTTTTTAGCAGGGATATTTAACTTCTCTGCCGTGTGCAGGACACATCTTTGCAGATAGATGGCACCATTCTTACACTTGCTGAAAGTTGGTTGAACACTCCAGCTCCTTAATTGATTGGGTTTAATTGTACAGCCATGCTGTCTGAAGTGAAATTAGAGCAAATTGCTGAAGTCCTCTCGCAGATAGACTAATGCAATTCAAATGATCGCTATTTGGTTTTAGGTCAGTAACTTAAATTAAAAGTAAACATTATTGGCACTAAGATGTTCAGTGTCTTTGAGACTAATTTGTCTCAATTACTTAAAAGGGCAAATCTCAGTGACACAGGCAGAGTGGCTTTAAAAAAACCTGCTCATTACTACAAATGTGCCATTTGGTGCAGTCAGGCTTATCAAAGGTTAATTTAAAGCCATGCTTGCTTTTAAATAACTTGAACAATAGAAAATGCATTATATGTGATAATAAAATACACATCAAAATACAAATTTGTACCAAAACAAAATATTTGTACTATTACAGACACATACTTTTAACAAACTTACATTGTAATGAGAACATTTATTTGTATATACGGTATCAGCTTAACAACATAAACAAACGTTACTGCACATGTCCGCGATTGGACTGCACCTAACTTCCAGTAAGTTACATAATACATATCCACAAACAATTGGGTGCCTCAGAGATGACGGATTTTTGTAGGCTAACCCAGAAGTTAGTGCCACGCTGGTTCCCTCGACCGAAAGCCTAGGCATTTTCCCCACTTTTGGAAGATCGCAGAAAATAAGATCTGTAAATATCAAAATATTCATGAGGTTTTTGTGAGATTTATATGCGCGATGACGTCTAACGTCCCCGCCAAAGGAAGAAGTCGCTTGTAGGCAACTTGTTAGCAACCGCCATTTTAAAGCGGCAATCCGCGATACTTTTGGGGTCAAAATAATCATAAATCAATTATTAAGTAGCCTAAATACATAGACAGATCAGTGTTCAAAACGATTGTCTTATCTTACCCTGATTCACAGCGGTATACTTATAATAATGAATTTGCGCTGTCGGGTCGCCACAAGCAGGTATTATTAATTTGGGTGAGTTTCTCTTTGCGTAATTACATCACGTCCGTAAACACAAGGAGAGGAACCGGCTAGTTTATGACGTGTGGATGCTGCGCTGCTGCGGGTGCCAGCTTGTGTTGTTCATTCTTATATTAGTTTAGAATTTAAAGTTGCTTAGAATTTAAATCTTCATCTAGTGTTTTATCTGGAATGTTTTAAAAAAGCGATAATGTCATGTTAACGTCACAAGTTCTGATTACATCTGGAGAATCACCTGTTGTTAATAACAAAGTACCTCAAGCTCCGGACAGCTAAAGTGACAGCTCCGTGCTAAAGCAAAAGCTAATGATTTTGAGAGATGGCTCCAACATATGAAAGGATTGCATTAATGGATTCATCCGCCGAACAGGTAAGACGTCATGTAATTTTTAATTTGGTCAGAACAAAAGTAGCATATAGGGTATATGTTCAGATAGCATTTTCACATATATTGTTGGACATATAGGCGGTATTTTCCATGTTATTTAGAGTTTTTGTCTACATCAGGCACGACGCGATAAACAACACTACAACTGATTCTATATTAGTGATGTTTTGCGTTGTATCTGGTATGGACACCGTCGTATTTTACAATCACATCGATGTGCAGATGCGCTCTGCCTCTGATGCGGTGAGCAGTCAGTGAGCACAGAGCTCGGATTCATCCGCGCAATAACTGACATTTTATGTTTTCAAACTGAGATGGCGACAATTTTCCGGACTGGCGCTTTAAATACACAATAAAGGTTTAAAAAACACAAGCGGGTTATAACTGGGTTTTACGTCATAAATTAAAACGTGATTATATTTAGACGTTTTGTTAGCTACAGACCTTATTTCAGGCGATTTTCCAAAAACCCATAGGCCCTAGACGTTGGGGCGATGGAACCAAAAGTCTTAAAATGCTAACTCGCTTCCGGGGTTTGCCTACAAAAATATCTCTGTAGAGTGCCTGCAGATTATTTATGATAACAAGCAAAAGAAAAGTTTTGCCTCCAATATTTTGAATTTAGACTGAAATAACCGCAGTATCCCATACGTTTTCTTGAAATGCGACAGTTACACGACCCATTCAACAAATAGTTTATTTAATTAATTATTTAATTGAATCAATATACAACAAAATTGTATTATATTATAACAAAAATAATAACAAAATAATATTAAATTACTATGAATATAAATAAAATATAAATGGCTAGCCACTAGCCAGACCGATCAACAAACACAGACCAGTCTGTGTTTGGTTATAATATAACAGTTTATTTGTATATGAATTCATATTAATATTACTATATTATTGTATATTAATTGTGTTAACTACTCAACAGTTGAATTGATTCTTTGCGGAGGTTTACCGAAAGTTAAGTTTGGGTCACATAACGTTTATGTTGTTGCAGTGATAGATCAACTTCGCAAGAGTTCTTTCTCTTCCACTGCACATATATCTCGTCTCATCATATATTTATTTAAAGAAATATTTTATAGCAGGTAAAGGGTACAATAAAGTTATTCCGAGGGTTTGTTTCCATGTGTGGCCGTGCTGAAACACCCCATGATGCATCGGGTGCCAAGAAGAGCCCGTCAACAGCTCACTGACCTTTTCTCTCTTCCCGCTCACCAGCAGTCAGAACTATTCCCCCCTCATTAGACAGCACACACACTCGCCGAGCGAGAGCCAGAGAGCCGCGTCTCATACACCGATGGTGAATAGGTCCTCCACTAATTACTGAATTCATTTTGTGCGGATGTGTGTGTACATGCTCGCGCAGGTTAGTTTCTGCGTGCGCTTCTGTGAATGTGTTGGAGGCGAGTGAAGTGTATTGATTATTTTAATCTGCCTATTTGTGAGTCTGTGATCCTCGTGGCTCTGCATTCGACAGGGGAATCACTAATGGGCCTCGGCGCAGGCCGTCTCAGACCTCTCCCCGTCCAATTAACTTTCAACTGGAATCTGGCAGGAGAGCGCGAGGAGGCTGGCCACGGACACGCAGCGATCCCACACATATTCCCACAGGCTAGAGATTCACCAAAGCTTTAAGGCCAGAATGTCATTACCTCTTGCTTTTAATTAAAGGTTTTTCCCCTCGCTTTAGCGCTGACATGTACAGGTAGTGCCAGAGAATCGGTTATGTTGTTGTTTTTGCTTTGCCTGGCTTTTATTCACAACGGTGATGTGTTCAGTAAACAAACCGTTGCTTGTTGAGAAAAATGCATTTTCTTAATACATAATATTTCAGGGACATCTTTCATATTTTTACATAATATTTTAGTAGCCGATTTTGATTTTGCATCAAAAAATGAAAAGCAGGGGTATTTGAATGTTGTTTATTATTTAGTTGTTTATGAATCGGAAATGTTTTTACATGTTACCGGTATCAGTGTATTTTCACATGGCTTGACTTGTCAGCAATGATTTTTGTTTAAAATGTTTTATCTTTAGCTCTTATGACCTACAGCAGAATTGTTTACTGTGACTTTATCATTTACATTTTTTTTGTCAATTTTGTCATTAAGTTCTAACATTTGATTGTTTGGAAAAGGTTAAAATAGTAGCCAAACACATTCAGATACACTTTATTGGGATTGATATAACAGGAAAATATATAGAATTATATATTTTGTGTAAAGTTTATAACATTTAGAAAATCATATCATTGTTAAGGTGAAAGTGTTTCAGAATGTGTGCTGTTATTTATCACTATCAAATTGAAAAGCCTGGTATATATATATATATTATTATCTTTTATGTCACATTTTAAATATATTCTCTTTTATAACAATTTATATTGACATTCTTTCTCCTAAAAGTACAAATTAACCAAATAATGTTCTGCAATATGCTAAAATGCGAAACAATGAAAACAAACACATTCTTTAACTTTCAAATCTTAAAATAATTATTTTGCGACTGTGATAGTAATGTTTTATGTCAATGTCAAGAGTGATATTTCACATTATGAGTGAAATTCAAAACAGAGGAGATTGTTTACACTGTAATCTAGTTCAATCGAAGTTTAATGGTAAGCAGCAGCAATTTATCCTTCCTATATTACAGCATAACATCTTCCCCTTTAAAAGTAATAAAACATCATCTTTAGTAATGTGCTGAAAACATTTTGTTCACAAAAAGCAAGTCTCATTTAATGTAAGAATCATACTGGTTTGAATTGAAGGGTCACCTCAGTCCAGCTCAATATATTAATGTTTGGGTCTGGGCCACGTACTTTACACTTATCGGAAATCCATCCATGTGGCTCTGGTGAGCCGTCGGGTGTTTAATTTCGCTCCTGTGTGTCCACGCACACCTGCCATACTTCCCATTCCACACCAGCAGCCAAAAGAGTCACTTTAATTCAAATGAATTGAACAAGAGGACTTAGATTAATCACTTACCCTGCGCAGTGTGCGTGTGCATATAGTATGTTATGCTACGTCTGTGCTACACTATTTGACCTGCTGTCCAGTAGGTGAAAAAAGAACTGATTTTGTCTGTCCCAAACCCAGCCATGTGTAAATGCAGCTGTTATCCAAACATCATAAAGCACGTTAAGTTTGTCGTCTTAGAGTGCACAGAATTTCAGATGACTCGGAAATCTTTTTTTCAGTGAATCATAATGAACGAGGTTTGTTTGATACACAAAATGTCGAGACTAATTTAACAAGTACACTAACAAACACACATAATGGATGAAAATTTAACAGTGTCACAGACCAGGATAGATATAGACATTTAGATATATATGCATTTTAATTTTGGGAAGTCTGGAAATCTTGGTATTAGGTTGAAGATAATTATAATTCACACACATACAAACTGCGTGTCAGAAATTCACTGGATCCATGAAGGTAGGTTTGCTTGTTCCCATCTGTGAAGCCCTTGTACTTCATATCAAACCTTGTCCGTTTCTCTCCAGCTTGTTGAGTGTGTATGGAAATGTGTGTGTTTATGCACAGTACTTCTCAAGTGTGTATGTGTACAGAGCAGCATCACGAAGAAACCGAGCAGGTCAGTCGGGGTAAATGAGGAAGCCGGAGAACGTGCTGTATTTGTTGGTGTTTCCGCCGTGGACTTTCCCTCCGTCCAGCTGCACACACACCTCGTCTCCCACGTCTAAATGCAGGATCACGCTGTTGGAGGCATAGTCATAATTCTGATCGGCATCCTGGGCGATAGCGCTGGCCCTCACCTGTCACACACGGGAAAAATGAAGCCACGGTTAGAGGAAGGACGCAGAGCGGCTCAACTCTATTGTCCCTCACAAGGGTCAACGGTGTATTGGGCAAAACAGTATATATAGGCCCAAAATGACTGTAAAATAGGATTTGTCTCAGATTTTTCCCCACCTTGAATGCAGAAGAAACCTTTGATGTGTTCATAATTATTTTAATCATTATAATCATATTAATTACAACTAACTGCGAAATGTGACTACACACACAAAACAAAACAAAACAACATTTATAGCTGTCTATCCCCCACAGCCTCATTTTCATACATGTTAAATTAATTATGATGTCGACCCTGCCCATAGTCCTTAAGATCAACACGACGCGGACTGAATTCATTGTGAAACGTCTCACACACACACATGAAACACTCACTATGCCATAGTGACGATCTTAAATCTATTTACTTAAACAAGCAAAACAAGACATTTCACAAGAAATCCTTGTAAATAAAAAATGTTAAGTAAAAAGTTTTAGTGACCAAAGACTTTTATGCAATATAGGAACAAAAGAAAATGTCATGTTCATGCATTTGGAATAACGAAGAGACATCAAAGAAGCCTTGTCATTATTAACAATATATGACCGGTCAGGTTAAATAAATAAGACAAAACAATGTGTGACCTCTTCCTCTATTGAGTATAACTAACTGCAGCACATTACTCGAACCTGTAAAATAAATGTTGATATAGGCATGCACACAGTACACTATATCTTTCTCCGTATTGACCTGTTGAATTTAATCTCAAGTGCACGTATCATGCAATCCGCGATGAGACTGTTTACCGGAGCCATGGACTCATTTAAATTCTGCTTGAGAGATCAGCTGTATTGACTCCCAGCAGTGGATCAGAAACTTGTTTGTTAACATTTTAAATTGGACTTACAAAGACATACATTTCTGAAAAGAAATGCAATTAAGAAAGATAAAAACAGACAAAAATATTGTGCACTTTACTTTCATATATCTCTCATAAAAGAAGGCTTACTTTTACATATAATTCCTAGTCATTTTGCATTCCAAAAAAATAAATAATAAAAAAACAAATGTAAACTCCTGCCAGTCAGGTGTCAGGTGACAGACATTGGTGGTCTGGCATTTCGTTCAGCCATGTTATAGCCAATCAATCTCTGTCAGACATACGGAGCGATTCTACCCCAGTCTATTCTAGGAATAAAAATTACATGCATAGTAAACATTCTTATACAACACGCCTTCACCTCCTCAAATGCCTCTTGTTTTATTGGCCGTGTTATTCCCTTGAGAAACATCCCGACCAACCACAACTCACATAAAATACTGACCCCAGACAAAGACAAACTTCCTCTGCCATCCATAATCTAAAATCCACTCCATTAGAGTCACAATATTGTAAACATCCGCAAAGTGGTGACTATCGTCTTTTACCATCATATGCATTACTGATTACTGATGTGTACAATCATTTGAGAGGTTTCCAAAGTATATTTTCTACATTGATTTTGCATAACAGTGCTATATTGTGATATGAAAAGTATATTTTCATACTGCGTATATCATACAATAAAATGGATTCTTTTGCAAATGGAAAGGTATACGGTACATAAAGACTAGAAAAAGCTAGAGGCTATACTGTATCACCTGAAGGTATCTATTTGTTGTGTTGAAGCTTGATGTGAGATAAATTTCAACCTGTGCAGCCTAAACCAAACAGTAAAAAAAATTGCGCTAGGTTGCCAGTCCCTTGGGAAACCCCTTCCTAGACTACATCTCTCATAAAAAACACTGTGGAAACTCTCTCACATCCTGATCTAATAGCCACATGCTATTACTCACGATATAGTCATCTACACAATGGCCTGGTCAATAATTTTTATATCGAGTGGGTGAACATTGTTATGCATCATTAAATACTGATCTGTTATTATTCTAATGCATTTCTTTACAGACTTCTGAGAAGTAAAAGACTCGTCATCAAGATCTTATTGAGGTCGTAATATAAACCGAGAACGAGCCATCAATTGCGTCGGTCAATACGCCGTATGCATCTGACAGTGACGGCCTGGCCTCCTCTCGGCATCGGCATGTCATTCTCCTCATTATTTGGGCTAACGGGGCAAAGGGGGCAGTCTTTCCCTCAGGCGTGCTCTGACGTTCGATACCAAAATGTAAGCGGTCACTTTAATTAGCGGACATCCGGCGCTGAGCATTTAAGACCTCTCCACCCTTCTATTGATTCATGTCTTGGATTTTGGGATTGGTTATATTGTATCTGAACGACTGGACGAGCACCAGCAAAGTGCCTTTCTTGATGTTTCCCAGTTGGTGTAGTAGGATTACTGTTGACTGCAGTGAAGATGAATATTGACATGGGAGCGGACTTCTTGTGAGACGCTACGCTCACTTGATCTCAGCGCTCGCTGCGAGCAAGGACCTCCGGGCCTGCCGGCAGGCTTGTTCTAAATGGAACGGTGGGCAGTGGGGGAGAGAAGGGCCCGGGTGCAGAGGCATTTCATACATAGCGCTGGGAGAAAGACAAGGGTAGAGAAGAAAGGCAGAAGGGGGGAATGGAAGGGGTGAGTTTGGATAACAGGCTGATCAAACAAGGCTATTTTGTGAGCGTGTGGAGATGTGAAGTCTTGTTTTTATCAGTGGGGCTGTGCTCCAGAGGTAATAAAACTGACAGGATTCATTCCCAGTGATATACAGACCTCTTAGAGCGGAGACAATGGAAAACTAGCTCTTAAACTTACCTAAGGGAGCGAGCACATAGACGGGGAAGGAGAAGACTAAACAAAAATTGAACATTTATTGAATAGCTCCTCGAAGGGAGGATAAAATTCTTTCGGCTTCTTCGGAGAGTTCTGCTTAATTGGCATACTGTACGAGCATGCCGTTTTATACTAATGGCCCAAGAGCACATCAAGACATCTGTTACAAGCTTTGTGTTTGGTATGAACATCTGTGTTGATGATTATTGTTTTAATGCTTGTATGAAAATAATCTCCTCATTTGATCCTGGGTTCTTACAAACATGCCACCTACAGTGGAGACATATTTATTTGCTCCCCTGATGATTTTAAACGTTTGCCTGTTTACAAAGAAATGACGGGTCTATAATTTTCTGGTAGGTTTATTTTAACTGATAGAGACAGAATATCAATCAAAAAAATTGTAAAATTGACGTTTCTTATAGTCGGTCACCAGGTTTGCACAAGTGTCAAGAATACATTTTAGTCCACTGCTCTCTAAATCTTTAAGGTTTCTTGGTCGCTCTGCAACTTGGAATTTTAGCCTCCTCCACAGATTTTCTATAGGACTAGGGTCTGGAGACTGGCTAGGACACTTAATGTGCTTCTCCTTGAGCCACTCTTTAATGGTCTTGGCGATTAGTATTGGGACTTTGTCATATTGAAGCCCCAGCCACAACACATCTTCAGTGATCTGGTTGAGAGGAGGAGGTTCTTGACCAAGATTTTACAATACATGGCCCCATCCCTCAGCCATTCAATGCGGTAAAGTCATCCTGTACCCATAACAGAGCCTCTGTGCTTGACTGAAGTGATGGTGTTCTTGGGGTCATAGTCAGAATTTATCTCCCTCTAAAAGCAGAGAGTCAATTTTGGCCCCATTTGACCACCACACTTTCTCCAAAGCCTTTTCTGAACGAATGATGTTTATTGTCAAACTTTAAATGATCCAGACGGGCCTTCTTGAGCAGGAGGACCTTGCGGGTGCTGCAGGATTTCAGTCTATTGTGGCATAGTGTGTTACCAATGGTTTGCTTGGTAACTGTGGTCCCAACTGCCTTGAAATCATTAACAAGTTTCTTCTGTGTAGTTCTGGGCTGATCTTTAACCTGTCTCATTATCATCTTTACTCCATTGGGGAAATCTTGCAGGGAGCTCCAGACCAAGGGCAATTGATAGTTATTTTGTATTTCTTATATTTCCTAATAATCGCACCAACAGTTGTCTCCTTCTCACCAAGCTTCTGTCTGTAACCCATTGCAGCTTTGGGCATGTCTACAATCATGTCCCTGACATCCTTTGACATCTATTTAGTCTTGACCATGGTGGTGGAGAGGTTGAAATGGAAAATCCAGATTCTGTTAGCAGGCCTCTTTTATATACACATAACAAGCCGACTTAGGAGTACTAGGAGTACTAATGAGTGACAGGATTAATCTGTGTTCCATGTAAATAACCTGTGGAGCCAGAATTCTTGCTGGTTGGTAGAAGATCAAATACTTATTTTACTGACTGAAATGCAAATCAATTTACAACCTTTATATAATTTTTTGGTTGATATTCTGTCTCTATCAGTTTAAATAAACATACCATAAACATTATAGACCCGTAATTTCTTTGTAAGCAGGCAAACTTACAATATCAACAAGGGATCAAATAATAATTTTCCCCACTGTATGTATTCCAAGCTTTTCTCATTTCCCACAAATATCTGGGGTCCTCTACACAATTAGGGATTAATACAATTAGAGTTCACCAAACACGCTCATTATATTTTTTACTGAACTATGGACATCTTACTGCTCTGAAGACATTTATTAGAACAGGTGCTGGTCATTAACAGACGGGCAATGGCATTTTTAACACTGCCGTGTGAAAGAGCTCGACCTTTAGGTGGTCTATTAAAAGAGCGTGTGGCAGGTGAAAAAGGGAAAAAGAAATGGTGGAACGATTAACCAACAGAGAGGATGGAGTTGAGGTTAGTTTACTTTGAACAGAGGATTCGGCTAAGAGTTTCGGAAACCCACGGCGGAGCACAGGGACTGTAAATTAAAAGATTAACTGCATGAGTTAATGACAAGAGAGAAGACGTGTAGCTTTTAAATCAGGCATGACATACAACCCTAGTGTCATATTTTGACTCCAGCCCACATTAGCATTAAGACAAACAAGCCATTATTTAAACCATTATTTAAGAGGCATAGAAACCATAAAAACGCCACCAGTAATGTTAGCATAATCATAGCCTTTAAACAAATGTATTCATGTGTTTATTGATGTTTATGCTGTTATCAGATTTCTACAGCAGCATTTTGTGATGGAAGGACTGGATGGGTAAAAAGTGACAATGGTGTTTTGTGGCATTATAAGCTTCCTGTTTTTCTTGTATATTAATTCACTTCACATTTCAATGTGAGTCTTTTACAGTTCATTAAATATTGGAAAGTGCATTATTATGATCATGACTTATCCTTTTCATAAGGTATTAAACAAATTAATTGTAACATTTGTCAATATGCCATCTTCCGTTTTCTTAAAGAGATAGTTCACCCACAAATGAAAACTTTGTCATTTCAAACCTGTATGCCTTTCTTTCTTCCGCAGAACACAAAAAATATATAATTTGAAGAATGTTGTTAACTGACACCCATTCAATTTGGCATTGGTTTTATGTCCATACCATAGAAGTGAATGGGTGCCACTGCTGTTTGGTTACCAAAATGTGTTCTGCAAAAGAAAGTCATACAGGTTTGAAATTACAAGATAGAATAAATCTTCCATGTTTTCCTTAATAGCTAACTGACCATTTTAATAACAATTATATCCAGTAAACTCTACCGATGGGGCACAAAAGTTTGGATTTCACAAAAACACTGCCAAAAGGGCACAAACTCACAGACCGTACAACAGTGACAATCTCACCACACTCCTGAGACTCTTTAGCCACACACGCTTGAGGTCCAGCAATGAGCAGACCATCACAACAGCACCAACCAGTATCAAGAGACCAGCTTTCACGAGCTGTCAAAACCACAGCACAATGATCTAGCAGATGGTCACACATGCCCAAAACCAGGTACGGCAACGTGCGTGCCATACTCTGGAGGATACCCAAGATACCTCTTTCTCTTAATTAGCACCCCAATATTTATAGACAGTAACAATTTGTAAACAAATGTTAGTGTCGGTATCAGTCTTTTTTTACTACTTGTTAACCTGTCAAGCCTTGACATGTTTGGTGGCTCTCCATCTGCCTAAAGCTCTGTATTCATTCATAAGCCTCCCAGAAGTCTCGTCTCTCTGCCCACTGTCTGCAGCTTTCTATTAAGCTATCTATCTTGCTTCCCTCCCCTGATCGTTCTGTCAAGCAGCATGGGTGATTCTACCGTGCTCTTAACTGTCATGGCTATCCTTGTGTCCTTCTCTCAGTCTATCTCGCAATTCACTTCAGCTTGTAGACCGCCCATCCACTGGGTGCCATATTGAACATGGCCTCCACAATGAAGATACAGGATGATGGTGTCAAACTTATTTTCAAGAAGCAAGGTGATAAAAAATAGAATTATGATATATATGAGCCCTTTGTTTGTTAACTTTAGGTTGAAACGTGGGTGCAGTATATAATTCAATATTATTGTATCGTGACCTGGATATTAATATAATATTGAATCATCAAGTCCTTCCTTGCTGATTTCCAATCCTAGTAAAGTTTGATAGAAACAGATCTAGTTATAGGTTAAATTAAGATTAATAGGAAACTTTAGCTGTGGGAATCTGTTCTGTTTAATCAATATGGCTGTGCGGGCATTGCTTTTGTCAGGATTTCAAAAATAACCTTTTACAAATTAACATAAACCCCCTAATCCCAATGGACCATTGTATGCTTTTAAATGACACTTCTGAGAATTCCAGTCTCACAGCATCTGTCAAAAAATCTAGCATCCTTTTCACTTTTGAATGCTTTGTACTTCTCAGTATGTGTATGCATCCTATGAGCTATTTACACAAAAATGAAATACATCATTAAACAAGTTGGTAAATGTCATAAATTGGCTTGTTTGATTATATAATAATAAAAAAATAATACCCTAATAATAATATATACCAATTTCCATATTTAAATTAGATTTTGTATCCCAGATGTTCTCAGACCTTTGTATGCTGGTGTATGACCCCACAAAGCAATTTACAAATCAGAACAGTGTTGCAAGTGGACTGTTGTGGTTTTTTTTTTGTAATGTATTGTAGGCTAGTTCAAATCTTTCCCTCTCCAGCTTTCCTGATACATCATAAGTGGTTACCACACACATTTCTCCATTACATTACAGGCCCCGCTGAACAGTGAAGTGGGGCCACCTGATGTGCTTGAAATGGACGTAATTGAGTGGACCGAAAAGATAATTAATGAGCAATCAATGGACATGCAATACAGGCGGACATGTTCGGCGTGTGGGGGATGCAATCTAAAAGTTATGAATGATTTAACAGGAAGCAGACTTGCATGACAATACAAAACTGTATATGACAGACACAGGACCGATTTAATCTGTTTTCACTCTAATCCCCTTTACAGGTGGTCCTCTGCATTAAGCCAGTGGTTTTCTTTTTACAATCAACAACTTCATAAAACTAGCCTTTTGTTGCACGGTGTAATACAAATAAACGTTTTATAGTGTGTTTGGGTAAAACCTTTCATAAAAGGATACGATTGGCTGTCAAATAAAAAGGTGCAATAGTGCCTCTAGATCCACAAAGGTCACGCAGTACATTTAAAGCTCTACGATACATTTCTTCACGTCTCGTCCATTTCCTGTCTTCTGTATTTAATTAATGTCAAGGGAATAAAGAACTGAAAGTGGAAACTGTCAATTTTTCATGTATTCTTTATTTATTTTCATGTGCAAACTGGCACTAGACCACACCACAGCAGATCTGTCTGCTGAATCGTGTGACACATGTTTAGGTGATGAGTGAGATGTAAATAAGGTGTTTATTTTAGTTATTAAATTGTCAACGTATCACACTAAATCAGTGTGGACATTTTGCAGAAAAATGAATGTCATGGTTGTCCTTGTAGTCACCCCGTGCAATTGTTTAACAATAGAGCTGAAGTGATTTGTTTTCACAGGAATGATAAAAATTATTTATTTAAGAAGTTATATTGAATGATGCTATTGTATTCAATACTAATAGGAACCCAAGACTTGTGGGGTCATAAACCATAATAGTCTTGCTCCTCTAAGTAAAGATGATCTTTAAGGAACCTTTACATATTGAACTCAGGCAAGTAGAAGATTATAGAGATTATTTAATGTATTTCAGTGTTCCCAAGGGATACACATACCACAGCTATATATATATATATATAAATGAATCATGAATCATATATATACATATCATATATAAATACATCTGCGTGTATGACTTTAAGTGACTGATAATTTAATAATTCTGGGCAATTAAATCTAACATATTGTAGTGTAGGGCTTTGTTAGGCTTTAGAGGTATATAGGACAAAAAGATGAAAAAACTACTTCCCACTGCAATGATATATAGCACTTGCTCCCAATTTCATCTTTATAAAATTCTACCAAATGTACTTAAGGGCCACATCATTTGATAAACTGAGCCATGGAGCCACACAATTCAATACAAACAAAAACATGATATATTCTTACTTGTCCGTTCTTCTTAAGGTCTGCCCACATGCTGGTCCCATCCCCTCCTCTCATCAGAACATGGTATGTGAAGAAGTAGATGCCAGGTAAAGGGCATGTGAATTTGCCAGTGCTGGGCTCATAATAGTTGCCAACATTGGTAACCACATCATCAAACTTGAGCACATCACTGCCTTCATGTTGCTTGCGTAAGCCTGCGTAAAAAGCAATCTTAGGACTGTAGAATGATGGCACATAACCCCCAGGGCCAGGACCGGAAGGCCCTTGCGGACCTGGCTTTCCTGGCTCTCCAGGAGGTCCTCGTGGACCAGGTGGTCCTGGGATCCCTGGGGGTCCACGATAACCAGATTTTCCCCTCCGGTTTGGAAAATCAGGAGGTGCTGGTGAAACCGCAGTCAGCTCCTGGCCATGAGACGTGGTGTAGGGGTCACAAACCATCCGACAACTTCCTAGCATTTCATAATGGTTTCCTGAATTCCCAGCCCCTCCTCCCTTCGTGTTATGGACCAGTAAAGGAATGGTTACCAGGAGGATCAGAACCATGGCCACACCCACGGCCGCTCCTATGACACGCTTGCGGCGGCTGAGTCGGGAGGCAGCAAGCGTTAAAAAGTCCTCCTCTCCTTTAGTTGGAATGGTGCCCGCCAGCGTGAAAAGTGGAGTTGGAGAGAAAACTTGCTAAATTGTGAAAACGGGTTCGGGAGTGTGCGTTTGGGTACACAAAGAAAAGACACACCAAAGACGTCTATAGAAGGATAGGGCCAGTAGGGAGAAGGGTAATAGATGAATTTATGGATGAGACAAAGACACCAAGAAGAGTGTGGGGCATACAGAAAGGAGCGGGTGCGAAGGGACTAGTGGTAGGACAGGGTGGAGTGCCGACAGAAAGAGAGAATGAAAAGGAACAGTGGAGGCAGCAACAGAAAGATGCGGCACGCAAAACGATAAAAAATGGTTACAGGGACATTAAACACGAGAACATATGGTAGCTTAAAACAGTTATAAAATCTTGGCTAATAACAATTCCTTTTCTGTAAGGGCAATTGCTATCATTTATTGTACAGAGAATTCTGTAATATCTGCCAGCTATCTGAGGCTCTCTTTTGCATAAATGAACACTATTTTTTGGTTTCCTAAATCTATCCACTTTTTTTCTTAGGCAGTACAAGCTGGCAAATAAACAATTATAAAATTCATAAAGGGTTATACATGCACAACAAAATGGTCCAACAACGTCACATAAAGCAAATGATAAAAAGCTCACTTTGTCAGAATCTTTTATCCAATGTTCCCGATTTGAAATATTTGATGTGCTAAAATGCTCCTGCACACTGAAATCTGGCCATATGGGTTTGTCCAATGCCCTTCCCCAAAACGTGATGTGCCACAATGTATTGATCCCTCAGTATATAACTTATATAATTTATTTGTTGGGATACACGGAACACCTAGGAAAGATCCAGTTCTGTTGTTAGTCTGGTGGTACTGGGAAAATTCCACAGAAATAACTGGAAAGAAAAGACAAAAAAAATATTAGAAAAATAAATACATTACTCCACGCAATTAAATAGATATACTCAGCATAATGTGTAATATATAAAAAATTCCTTTTACTGTTTATTATTATTATTCATATAATATCAACTATAAAGAATTTAAAAAATATAACAACTTGACAAATATTAACCATGGTTTTACTACATTAACTTCAACTACAGGTATGTACTTATAGTAAAATCATACTAATCACAAATTTACCATTGTTTTACTACGTAACCATATGTATAGTTAAATTCCAAACTGTAAAAAACGAATGCATCCAAACAATCTGTCATTTTAACATAAATTAAAATTATTTTCCAGTAGCAAACCTAAATGCAATATGAAACTGACAAAATTGTGAATAACTGAATGCGTTTTAAACACGTTCACGTAATGACACCTGTTAAAGTGACCGCAACTTTAAGTTAACAAAAAGAAGCGTTAAATAAACACTCACCCTTACTTCAGCGATAGGAAACCGTTTGTCTGGAAATAAATCTTCCCCGGATGTCTATCCTTACATTTACAGACTTCTGGAGCAATTCACGAGCATCGATAGCACGTGAAACTCCTTTCTCCCCTCCAACACAAGCGAGTGAATTGCGGAAATATCGCTTTTAAATGTTTTAAGCAGTCGAATAAGGCAAGTTAACTTCATCAAGTTGAGTTATCACTTCTGCTCTCGTTCTTCCTACGGACCGTAATGTACTAGATCTGCGCGTACCTGTGCGTGAATATGAAACTTTTCCGCTTTTTTCGTCCTCAGATTTGTCGAGAGAAATGATAATACCTAGACAGGCAACAACGCTGGACTTGTGACTCCGGCACCTGTGAGATTTTCACACTACACAAAACCCCATCCCCTCATTCTTGCATCCGGTCGACTCCTCCCTCCCTCTCCATCCCCTCTCATCCTCACTGGCTCTGTCTCAAACCCTCGGCGCTGCCTACCTAGAAAGCGTCTACGATGCTCCAAAATGCTCGCTCGCTCGCTTGCTTGGTTTGGAAAAACAGCCGCTGTTTTAACAACTTAATCATCATATTGCTTGGGAAAGTGGCGTAAATGTTAATCATTTATCATATCAGCAGCCTGTGTGGATTAATGCTATTACCAATAAGCCATTTTATTAACCAAAAAATGTTGTGGACGGCATAGAAAAATGAGCATGTGAGGAATATCTGTTTGGGTTAACTGTGACTTTTCGAGGCCATTGTGTGTGTGTGTGCCTCTGTTTGTCTGGCTTTCAGAGCTCATTAGTGAAGGACACTGAGACTATTGTACATGCACTCTCTCTCTCTCTCTCTCTCTCTCTCTCTCTCTCTCTCTCTATAAACTCTCCCTCCACATTTAATCTTGACAATGTATTATTCTCACTCAGTATTAATACACAATACACAATGATATAAAACTGTGCTAAAAATGTCAAGACATTAAAAGCTGTCTTTTGTCTCTAAATACATAGAATTCTGTGGTGTAAATCATAGAAAGGAAGTTTTACACTTCGTTTTGCAAAGTATCTTGCACTCAGTTTGAAGGCTAATGCTGTAGTTTAAATATGGGTCTGCTGGCGGATCCATTGAGAATTCAGTGTAACTCATCCCGTCTTCCTCCCTGTCAGGCTTAATCACACATCTGCATTTTTAAAGTTTAATGGTGGAGGTGGTAGTGGGGGGATACATATTGACGCATTTTTTCATTAGCCGTCACTCTCCACATCTCTTTTTTCCTCTGACCAGTGTAATAAGAGAAGAACAGGAGAGAAAAGTGTGGAAGATGCTCCCTTAAAAAGGAACAGAGGTGTGTGTGTGTGTGTGTGTGTGTGTGTTACAGGGTTGACTTAAACATCATGCCACTGTCCATTCCATTGCACACACACAGTTCGGCTTTGCCCACAATGGGTGTATAATCATCGCCAAGAGTCATAGGCAATATACTGAGAATTGGATTTTTAGTGGCTGTTGAAATATTACTGAGATGATTAATATTGAAAACATGCTCATGTCTCTAAGCTGTCTGTCTCTATCTTCCTTTTAAATCTCGCTTAAACCATTCTGTCCATCTCTTTCTCCTATTCTGTTATATCCTATTTTAGTTACTGCTTTTTCCTTACTTTAAATTTATAATAGCAGACAATGCCTGACATTTCAGTCTATATTAAGTTTCTGGAACCTTTCTGGTGTCAACACATGGAATAAGTAATGTACCTGACTCATATACACCTTGTTCTGCGTCTGGTGATGACTCAAGCATTCTATCGATGAAACTATTTCATAGTGTGTGTCTATACAACTATGTTTGGTTCTCAGCGACTGTTGATTGACAAAATACACGTTTTCTTATAACCAAATTGTGGGAAATGAAGGATCTTTCTTTTAAGTCTTGGACTGAATAAGACACAGAATCAGTCAGTAGTCTTTCATGGCTTGCCTTTCTTCAAATATATTTAGAAAGGGGTATGCTCAGAATGAAATTCTAGCTTTCTACTTACCGAATACTGTGCAATATACATTATAGTGAAATAAAGTATAATGCAGTAATAAACTGTTCCAATTTTTTTGTCACATCACCTCAGAACATGGTATCCTGTTATCTTCTTTAATCATTTTAATAAAATTACAGTAATAAGTAAGTTTTGTAGAAAAGGTCATACTTTTCGGTATCCAATTAAATAATATTACAAAAAGTAAAAATAGTTTGCATTACAAAAATGCATTAAAATGTTGCATCCTGTGCACAGTAAGAGTACTACACGCTCTTCCAAACAAAAGCCATAATCTGTGTTTTCAGTATGCTTATTTGCACTATAGGTATCAAATACATGGAAAATGACATACAACAAAACCACATGCTCACCAATCATTACCAGACAGCAGATCCCGTGGGAGGCACTGCGACACTTATTGAAACATGGATTGTGGGCATAGATCCACTCATGTCACAGAATAGGTCTGAGGAATGATTTATAAGCCATTATTTATGGTAAATTTTGGATAATGAGATTACCGCTGTGCGGTAAAAAGAAATTAGGACATGAATTAACACTCGGTTAAACAGGAAATATTGACAGAGTCTCAGAAATGGGCAAAAGAGAAGTGACTTGACCTCTGCCCTAGAGGAAATAATAGATCCAGATCTTAAATATAACAGCCTGCCTGTAAGGGCTGTGGTGTTGAAAAAAGATTAATAATGCATTGGCAAGTGCTGAAACAAAGGTCTTTAAGACTTTTGCTCAGAAATAGGGTTGAATATGTGTGGAAATAGGTTTGGTTATGCCGTTCATACAGTATAGATGTATGTGAATGTAATTAACATGTGTCACGAAGAGTTTGCTTTGTGAATGCAAGTATAATAAACACACAGAGAGAGCTGGTGACAAATACATTTTAAGTTGGGGGGGAATGAAAATGATTTGTGCCCATTGTTCACATTCCAATTCAAGAAATGATACAAAGTTAGAAGATGATGCAAAAACAAAATCAATTTTGAATCAAAATGCACTTGAAAGTCATTCCTGAGTGTTTTCTGTGACTCAAAATGCTTCCATCATTTTATCATCAAGTGAAAAATCAACACAAGCTCAGTACTAACTGTCCATAATTTTTTTTTTTCGAATTAAATTTTGGAAATAGCAAGAGAGTTTTGTGAATAAGATGTCATCTATAAAGAGAATCATTTTTTTTAAGTAATTTTTTTGGCGTTTTTGCCTTATAGGACAGTGTTGATGGACAACAATTGGGAAAAGACGCCAAGCCGGGACTCGCAGAGTTGCGTCACGTGTCTGGAACACAGCCACAGGCTCCAAGAGATTCATTTTTATAAAACGTAGATATGTTCGTGTCCAAAAATGATAAAAGTTAAATGAAATAAAATGTTCATAGTGCAATGCTATTTACAACACATTTAGTGCTTGGAAACACTGAGGGTGCTTGCAAAAATGCTTTGTGAATTCCTCCCATGTGTTTTGTGTGAGGGCAGGAGGGAAAGTAAGGTTATAGGTGAGTGTGTGTATGTTTACAGTATGTAAGCGAAGGGGATGTGTTGTAAGGGAGGTGCACGAGCCTGTATAGGTATGTGTGTTTGCGTTGTGCTGTTTCATTAGACTCTGATCATGGTGCCTGATGCAGAGTGACAGTGCACAGATTGAGTTGCACAGCCACTCTAATTCTCTCCATTAATAAGCATCGTTCCACACTGCCGTCCCGGACCACATTTATTAATCACAATTTGTCATCTGCCTTGCGCTCCACCCCATTCTGTCTTGCTTACCCCCCTCCCTCTTTCTATCTCTCGCTCTCTGTCCACTTATCCCTTGCTTTCCCTCTCTCAAACAGAGGGACATGGTCAAGCATGCTGAAAGTCTGCAGCGGCACGACTCGCTCCCTGGTTAAGTCCACATTCATCTTCTTAGAGGACTCAAAGATTAATCCAAAGCGTTTCGCTCAAATGTTAGCACCGCTTGTTATTTATTTGCAAAATCCATCATTCCAAACTCTAGTCTAAAGGTAATGATGTTGATCTAAATTGATCAAATGGATTTATAAAGATGCATTTTTGGATATTAAAAAGACAAAATAACTATAAAACACTTTTGTAAAACATTACAAAATAACTTGTCTTTAAAACAAGATTAATTTATGTGAAGAGTTTATTTGCAAAAACAGATAACCAAGTTATCTGTCGACATTCTAAGTGTCTAACAACTCAATGTGCAGGTGGGTTGTTTTGATTAGGTAATAGTAACTCAAAAAATACAGCTAACTAAGACAATAAAACATTATGGGCCGCTTTCACAGACAGGGCTTAGCTTAAGTCAGGACCAGGCTTATAGTTCAATTAGAATATTTAAGTCACTTTTTTAAAAATGCCTTACTGGTGAGGATCTTGAGACAAATCAATAGCATTGATGTGTTTTAAGATATGTCACTGCAAGTTATTATAAGTAAAGACAACCAGTCTTAAGCCTTGTCTATGAACCTGGGCCTATAACACACACACACACAAAATTGGCAAATAAACTCTTAATTTGTTCTTTAAGCAAAATTGCATAAGATACTAAGACTTGTTTTAAAAGAATACTTTTTGAATTACATTTTTATACTCTACTGTCATATTGGGTAAGGTTTATTTATAAATAATTAAAAACAATTTTTCACAGCGATGCCATAAAATAAAAATGTTTGGTTCCACAAAGAAGAATTCAGTCAAAGGCTTTTAAAGAACCATCTCTTTCTTACCTGAACTTTTTTGCAACCTTTTGTGAAAGGTTCTTCGGATGTTAAAGGTTCTTAATGGATCCATTTAGACAAAAAAGGTTTTTCTATGGCATCATGAAGCACCTTTATTTTTAAGAGTGTATGCAATTTTGCTTTATAAAATCTATATTGTCTTAAGGAACCTTAGACATTTTTGCTTGGAAAATGAGGCAAAAATAAATCTAGAATAAACTGTGTGTTTTACTGTCATTGGGGTGGTACCCTTAAGAGATCCTTTTTGTACCTCTACAAGTACAAAACATAAAATGTTGTACCTTTTTGGGTACATATTTGTGTATCTTTAAATGTACAGTTAAATGTTAGGGAAACAAAATGTTTTCACCTTCAGATTTATAGCACTACTAATGTCCCTCAGCCACACTATACAGCACCTGAAATACACATCTTACTTATATCGGTTTTATTGGCTTAGAGGATTAACTAATTGGACTTGGTCTCATTATCCTGACACTCTGGATTCGAACACTTGTCTCAAAGGTAATCAATCCATACATGGGCAAATATCTGTCCAACTGCATAAACCAAACCCTGAAGAAGTAGTAAAATATCAGCTCTATCTACATTTTAACTTGACATAAACGTATATGCACCCTATTAAAAAACATTTACCCGGTGTGGCGGGACCAACAAATGACTTGCAAATGTATGTATGCAGATGAACATGTTCGATCATTATTAAAAGCGGTTATTTGCATGTTTAATAGCTATTCACAATGTTACGGCCTACGTTGTGTCAGATCCGTATGAAAGATGCCTTTAAATGATTTTTGCCGCTGATCTCAGGAGGCCGTTCTCATTGGCAGGCTCCGCGTGCCGCGATAGTCGGACGGGGGTGCTGTCATTACAATGCCCCGCCCTCCATCTCTCCACAGAGGCCCTTTGCTGTTTTTCTTAAGCAGCGCAAGTGTTCGGGGGGAAAACCAAGCCGATTTTCATGTGCAAATGTCAGTCACTCAGCTCCCAGCAATCACAGCCTTGACTCCTCCCGAGGCCCCGCGCGAGACGACGGCTGAATAATTTAGCAGCACGGTGTCACTGCGCTCAGGGGTCACAACCTTCTAAAGTGATGACAGAGAGCGCTCCCCAAGTCCCACCCATTCACTTCCATTACCACTTATTTACCGTCCCTGATTCCAGACAGACAAAGCCCAAAGCCTCATGGGAGATGGAAATCAGCCACACAGTCCAAACAGTGTCATAACACATAAAAAAATAAATACACAACAACATTTTCACAAAGAGTCCCCCTGGAGGCGAGCGCATGTCTGTCCGCTGGTTCACCCACACGCGCACACACACACAAACAGACTATAGTTGGATAGAGACACAGGTTCACCCGTTCAAAGAACAAAAGGAGAGTTTTTGACAATGAAATGAATTTTGCTTTCAGTGCAGAAGAGCAGATAAAATATATACATTTGTAACGGGGAGGGTTCTGTCGCATGGTTTGAGAGGAAGCACAGAATGTGGATAGAGAAAGTGAGAGAGAGAGAGAGAGAGAGAGAGAGAGAGAGAGAGAGAGAGAGAGAGAGAGAGAGAGAGAGAGGGCAGACGAATGGAAGGATTGATTTCTCTTGTACAGCAGACACATTCTACCTTTCTATCAGTCACAATGAGACATTGTGTCATTCTGCATGAGGACTCATCTTTCTTCTTAGCGCCAGATGTGACATGAACATGACAAGGGTGCCTGGTCTGTGGGTGACACACGCACGCACGCACGCACGCACACACACACACACAGTTCTGCCTGTAAAATGCTTAGACCTGGCAAACCTTTCCGATATATTGTATATTAAGGCTGCTCAAATGTGACAAAAATCATAATCATGACTATTTTGGTCAATTTGGTTTCATTATCTTTGGTGCTCTGTCCATAAATAGAAGTGAATAGGTACTGCCATTGTTCGGTTACCAACATTCTTTAGAATATCTTCTTTTGTGTTCATATGGAAGAAAGAAAGTCATACATGTTTGAAATGACAAAAGGGTGAGTAAATGATGACAGAATTTTCATTTTTGGGTGAACTATCCCTTTAATAATACACTGTAAAAAAAAGAATTTTTATTTTCTTTTACAGATTTTCCACATAAAATGTCCCAAAAATTTAAATTTTCATGTATTTTTCAAAATACCGTCAAAAAACATTAAAAATGTCAAAACAACAACACAAACTTATGACAAAAAAGGGGAAAACAGGTAACTTAATTTACAGTTTATTTTTGGTGCCCCAGAAAATCTTTATTTTTGAAATATGGTGAAAAACTGTTACAGAAAAAGACAGCAAATTTACAAGAAAAATGGGGAAAACAATTTATTGTATATCCTGTAACTTTACAGAAATTCTTTTTTTTTACGGTATATTTCTGTCACTGTCAGCTGACAATGTCCGTTTTTTTTACAAATGTATTTTTTGTAGGTGGGAAAATTGAATGTATAAAATTAAGCACAACAGAACATCACTATGTAAATTCACATTATTGTAGCACTTTGTGCATAGGAGTACCCCAGGAAGTATGCTCATATTTGTCTGTCTGAGATTTTTTTATTGACACTTATTTTTTTGTCATTTGTAGACTTTGTGTAAACTAAATTAGCATTTTTTTAAAATATCAAAACTCATTTCAATGCCTATCCCTAAATAAATTACTTAGGGTGTACATCATGTGGGTAGAGGCATGCTAGTTATATACTTCCACACATTTGAATTGGCTATTTGCTTATCAGTTTTCAAACATTGTACACATTCATGCAATCCACAGTGATGTGTGTCTGAGTGAGTGTTTGTTAGTTGTGTATTCAAACAAATACACTGGAGTATATTTTGTTAGCTGTGCTCTGGGGTGTTCCCATGGAGATATCAATACTGCGCGACCTCATTAGAACTCCTTCCTGTAAATGCATGAGCATCGTGGATCAGGCAGAAAAATCCTTTCCTCAGTTACACACCAATAACCTCAAGACTTCAGCTTCTCTGTCACCCTGCAGTTTTTGCACTTGGTTTGTGTTTGAATTTCCATTAAAAAAAGATTGCATTGCAAAACATTCAAACAAACACAAAACACCCACAAGAGCTTTTTTATGTAGATTATAACACCACCAAAACACTGAAAAGAAGATATTTTCACCAAAAATAGACGTCAAATTATTTGTGCCTCCAACACACAAACATTGTAAATGTCACACAATTGTAGCCAATCAGAAGATTATTTATGTTTAATGTACAAGTATGCCTAGCAAAATGTTGGACCAATGATATTTTACGGGAGGCAGAGCTTAATCTACCAAGGGTGATGCCACAGAAATACATTATAGAAACCTAGTGGACAAAACTAGGTTAAAACATTTACATGACAGAGTTTTTATTGCTTGTTGCTTCACTGTGTTGTGCCAGGTAAAAGGAAGAAAATAGACTAAGCGCTAGAGTTTATGAATGAGCTGAGTTTTGACCTCTCTACGCTGATATCCGCGCTAGATAAAGAGAAGAAGGCAAAGGAAGGTGAAGGAGACATGAGTGATCTTTTTAAATTACGGAGAGCGATTATTTGGTGACTTATGGTTGCTTGCTGTCAGGGATTTCAGGATAAATTGAGGCAAACAAGAATTACACTTTCTCCCTTACCCATCATCCATCTAGCCCCCCTCCTTCTCTACTCTTGCAAAGTTATGTGATTCACTAGCTTGTGATTCACTTTTAATTCATGACCCGATCGCAACGCCGTGAATATCTATGTGTATTTATCTGTTGATTTGTTTGAGTTTGATTGTCTGTACTGACCTCTTTGTTTTGGAGATTTAGGTGAAGAAAATCAACATCATTCTTATCATATAATAATTCTATTTAGTCTAGGAAGACAAATTTTCAACAGTTGCGCATTTGACGAAGCGTACCTATTTTTGTAGAATGCGACACAAATACGATACAAAAAAAATCATGGCAAAATGATGAGAGCAGCAGATGTAAAACATTTGTTGAATGATACGTATAATGGATTAGTTGATTAGTCTTAAAAAATGGTTTAGGGAAGGTGAATTGCTCCGGTCTAATTAACATTCTTTGTTGCATAATATTTCTAATTCAGTAATCTGGCATCAGGATGGTGCTTGGTTTTGTGTAAATGGTGTCTGAATTATTCATCCTGTGCCGTCAGTATGAGAATGGTTGAGAGATGGGATGGCTAAGGCCTCAGGCCATGAATAATTGATCATATCTGATTAAAGTTTGCCATTGATTAGTCCTTACCTCCGAGTTGATAAAAAGACACACCTGTGTTTGCTTTGCGTTTGCTTTAGCGCAGTCCTCTTCGCCTTTCCATCACCTCTGGCAATATGATGAAGCACATTTTTATATGAAGAAGAGCATTTTCAATTGTGTCAGTTTTGATTATGGCAAAGCGTGACATTTTCTGCTATAGTAAAATGGCTTGATTCTACCAGCAAAATACAGAGATTGGTAAGGGCTTTGTGAAGACACAAAACCCCATATAACCCTCTATACACTTTTTGACCTGATCAGTAGAACGTTAAAGGAAAAGTGTGTCATTTTGAATCCACCCACGTCACCAAACTGAAATGGAATAATAATAAAGTGCTACAGAGCCACTCTGCAAACATTTTTTCAGTCAACCTCTGAATAACTGTTTAAAAGTCAATTTTATGAGAAGTTTTTTTATTTAATTTAACATAAAAATGACACATATCACCTTTAAACAAAACCTACCGAATGCTTTCTATCGGGTTTCTATCCCTGCTGAAAAAACAATAGACACCATTAAATGAGTTTTAATGGTTTGAATGGTTTTAAAGGGAACTGTATTGGTTTTAATGAAAACTATAAGAGTGTCTACTGGTATGTGATGGATTCTATTGGTCGGATGTTAAATCCTATTGGAATAATGCCCAAAACACACTACAAAATGGAATTTTGTATACTGGTGTTAATGGAAAAAGCTAACAGTTCATAATGGGATTTTAATGGGATTTCTATGATGGTTTCTATTGGGTTTCTATGTTTTTTTCTCCACAGGGTCAGCAGGGTTCCTGTTTTGGGCACTATTTCCATAGGAATTGACATCCGACCAATAGAATCCATCACATTTCAGCAGACACCATTATACTTTCCATTAAAACCAATACAATTCCCATTATAACAATTAAATCTATTATGTTTGGGTACAGTTCTATTGTGTTTTCAACAGGGTAATTACCACAAATAAGTTTCCAACTAAAGACCATATGATTTTCATCACTGCTAATACTTGTTATACAAATTGAAGAAGACAGGTACATCGTCCCCACTGGTTAACTCCAGCTGGTTCTCCCACTGTCACTAACCTGTCAGCTCACCCTAAAATAGTGGCCTGGATGCAAATAGGAGCCTAACGCTAAGTGACACGCTGATGGATAACCGCGTTAATTCGTAGCCGCAGAATAACTGTCACTTACACGGGAACATTTAGCCACCCCCTGTTCCACCCAATGTTTCACTGTCTCTCATTGGACTCTGCTGTGAGATCACCCCTATCCGCTTGTAACCTTCAAAGCTCAACTATAAGGATGGCACTTTGATCTGTCTTCTGGAGCTTAGGAATGAAATGCATGACAGAGAGGCGGTGGAGGAGCGAGAGAACGAGGGAGGCAGTGAGAGTGACAGGTAATGACAGTGGCTACACGCGCTGACCTTTAGAGCGATCACAGAAGCATGACGGCGAAGCTGAAGGTGACAGAGAGAGGAGGGAATTCGGGGTGGCCAGAAGTTTGGGGACGAGCTGTGGGAGCGATCGGCTGGGGTGGCGGTGCATTGTGGGATGTCGGGGTGTGGTTGCTGGTAGAGTTGCGGACAAGTTTGTATTACCAGTGTGGAAACATCCCAAATCCCAGCTCAGATCCCAAATCTAGTGAACTGTCTATAGATAGTAATCATAATTTTCAACAATTCAATAATTTGTGTAGACACATAAATAGTGCTTGTGTTTACATTTCTTGACATAACTTTATATCAAAAACACACTGTAAAAAGACTTATTTCAACTTTTCAACTATAAGTTAAATCAAGTTGGCTTTACAAGTCATTTGAACTTAAAATATATTAAACTGACTTAATTAAACTGTTTAATTCAGTTTCATATAATTGAAGTTCAAAAGCTTGGCTTGTTTAATAACTTTTATTTATGGCATTATTTTTTTATTTATGACATAAATTAACTAGATACACAAAACAACACACAACCAATGCAATCTATCCGTTAACATCTTAAAAGCACATGATCATTGCTTTCATGAGGACAGTCGGGGTGAAAGAGTGTATTCAGTCACGGATAAGACTCGGGTTCACAGGTAAAAGAGAAAAAAGACGATGATACAAAAGCGAAAAGGAAGCGAGATGCAGGAAAGGAGATGGCTTGTCCAGCTGAAGTCCCCGATGAGGGTTTAAGTCGCTTGGCCTGCTGTCACTTCTGACAGCCTCAAGCAAACACCCCCTCCCTTCCCCTCGTCCTTTTCGTAAATCCCACCACCCCGCTGCTCTCCCGCTTGGCCCAGACCTCAACAGCAGCCCAGTTGTCTGACCGAGCCCATAGAGGCTTCACAGGAGGACGGCAAGAATACTAAGAGCGCGGGCATAGATTTTCTGCTGAAATGAGGGGGGTTGGGATGAGGGGAGATTGAGCTTGGCTACCCACATCAAACTCTCCTCTTCTTTTTGCTCTCCTTCTTCCTCCGCCTGCGCTCTAGAGGGACCCTCTGTTTGTCAGCCAACCAGTCGAGCGTCTCCCCTTAACCCCCTCTTCTTTTTCTTTCTTTCTCTCTCTCTCTCTCTGTATCTCAGATTTAATCTGCCTTCACTCTTGTTACGGTTATTAGAGGAAACAGCCTGTTGATAAAGGCAGTAAAGGAGAGGGAGCGATAGGAGCTGCTTTGTGAGATGGGATGGAAGCTAAAGGTTTCTTAACAGACTGGGCAGCTTTACTGCTTTGCTGTGTAAAGTAGAAACAAAAACGGGCAAAACTAATTGCACCAAAGAGATGTTCCTAATAAGACAGACAACGAGTGCGCAGAATTCCAATGAGATGGGTGGAGAGCGTGTAAGAAATGAGCAAGGGGAGGAGAAAATAAATGGGAGGGTCATGATTTGGCAGAAAATAGATATGCCGTCTATGCCGGGGTACATTAGAGGAGTAGGCCTACTAAAAAAGGAGCATGTCAACATTATATCACTCACAATGTACTTCTGTAATGTGGCGTATTTCCAATTATACAAATCTGAAAAACAAATGTAGTATAGGACATGAATTAATCCATCAGTACCTGATTGCTAGGATTGTTAAAAGTGGGCGAAAAAGAAAGAAAATGAACAAAATATAAACTCATTTAAAATATATTTTTGGGAATACAATAAGAACATGTAAAACAAAGTAGATTAAGAATAAGAATGATTTTGAAATTCATGTTGGGTGTGGATTTTGTCTTCAAGGATCAAATGAGTGTTGTTCACCTGTAGCACCTCTCTCCTCCCTTCTCTTCCTCCGAGCGTAAATGTGAATACCAATGCATCGGTACGTACACATGCGTAGTGAATTATGGATCTGCACGGCTCTAAGACTCTGAGGTAATGTTTCAATGCCACTCCTCATTTATCTCTAATCAATGTAATACATGCCCGGAATCAACCCAAATGAAGCCTTCTGGTTTGTTTTGAGCATTCTGAAGTTTAAAGATTTACCGCCTTGTGTATGAAGGTAAATGTTTATTCTGCATATTTAAAAGTTGGAGTGTTCATCCAAAATTCATCGCGGTCGAAACCAAACTGATTCATTAGTAATGCATAGATCAAAAACACGCTACACACGAGTTTAACCGCATGACTTGAGCTTGTTCTTGTCCAGAAAGTGTCAGGTTGTATTTTGTAGCACAGAAACACTTTTAGTATTTTTGAAAAAGGCCATTTTAGGGACATTATCATAAACTGTCTCTTTCGTTTTTCTCTTTCAGGTAAACTTTCTGTTATGTCCATGGATGTAGTTTTTTTTATAAAGTAAAAGAACAAAAATGATCTATAAGTCAATAAAGAACTATTTACAATAGTTTTTTGCACCTTTAGATCACTTTTTACTTATCAGGATGGCGACCGTTTGTATTTGATATTTTAATTCAGATCTGGCATTTATGAAGACAAAAGTAAATAATAATTGTATTCCAATACGGTTACACTGTAAGGATCAATTCCTTAACATTAGTTAATGCATTAGATAACAAAATAACAGCAAAAAATACAGCAATGATTAGGTAACATTACATTAATGTATATTTCTACATACAGTAATACATTTTTTTAGGTTGTAAAAAACTAACATTTATACTTCATATGAAAAATATGAGTTAAAAATGGACTACATGTATGAATAAACAATAGCTAATGTTAACTTATTGTAAAGTATCATCCTCAATGTTAGACAAGAATTTCAAAATTGGCCATTGGTATTCTGTCATGGTTTGATAAACCACAGCACCAGCTTACTTGACCCTGCTCCTTGAGGGCAGAAGTATCTTCTGATTTTTCCTCCGGCAAATCTCCTCACCACTGAGATCAATCAATAATCATTTGGATACAACTCATCTAGCTTCAGCTCCTTTAACACGTAATATTGACGGTTTGGATTGTTCGGGACCTGTGACATCGACGGTGTGGGAGTTTGAAGCAAGCGATGGCTCAAACGGATAAGAAAGATTCAAAGCCTTCACTCCTCGCTGCTTTAAAGAACGCGCAGACTTTGATTTTTCTCACAAGCTTTACGTTCCAAAGGTTTATATATTCAAATCTGCTCCTGTGGTCCCTCTCCCCCCATCAGCCTCAGCGTCTATCTGACAGGTACTGCTGAAACCCCAGGCACCTCATGCCAACCTCCACCTTGCTTCCACTCCCTTCCTCCGACCCCTCCCATACATCAGGCTCTCAGAGGCTCCAGGCTCCGTCCAGCCGCCCACCGCTCGCTCCACGCGTGTGTGGGGGGATTAGAGGCCTGGATCGATTTCTGGAGCTGTTATATGACAAGTCAGGTCTCAGCTCTGGCTGTTTACAGCGCATTCGCAGCAAGCCTTTGCACTTTGAGCAATATCAGACAAATTGTTTGTTGTGAGCGTTTGTACATGTTGGAGTATTTGCTTTGGCTTCCAGGCATGAGTGTGTTTTCTCATTTAAAATCGTCTCTCGGAGGTTTAAGAATATTACAGTATGTTTCGAATTTGTTATTTCGCCTCTAATTGTGGTCGGTTCTGCGTGGCACCCGTGAGAATTCCTCTGCGTCTTGAATCATGGTTATTTGCACAATTGTGATGCGGGGGGAGTATGGGGGCTTGCTGTGTCAGATTGGATCGGGGGGGGTGTGTGTTGTGTGAGCGTGCGTGCACGTGCACAACGCTAGTGTGCGGCGGGGCTATTTTAGCGAATAAGGTGTGTCTGGAGGGACCCTAGAGAAAGCTTCTGGGCGTCACCAAACTGCAGCAGGTGCATCAGTGGCTACAGGGTAGTGGGGGGCTCAACACGATCCGGCCACAAGCGTGCCATGCTTCCATTCCCTATACAACCCCCTCTCAACTCCATCACAAACGCACACCCTATTGTTTGAAGTGCCACAGAGACATCAGCTGGGCCCCTTTGGTAAAGATTAGAACTGACAATGTAGCTTCCCCCTCTGCCTTTATCAATCAGCTAGTCACCAGATCAGATCTAATTCAAACTGAATGGTGTTGGCTTGAGTGAGTTGTTCGCACCCTTCTCGTGGCACAGGCACCGTGTTGTAAAAAACAACGTCTTTGCATACACTGATTGAAGACATTCATCTTTTAATTTTGCATGAATTGTTTCATAGTCCCACTTTTCCAATATATTCATAATTAATAGGGACTTGACAAACATGTCATACAAAAGTAGTGACAGATTAAAGAGAATCATTTTATGAAAACCTTTTGGCATATTCCATGCCCATAGCAATTGTTTGACTCGTGTTGACAAGTATCTGGAGCACACGACTGGAAGATCAGCTCTTTATTTCTACAATGAAGTTCTCAGGCCCCAGGCAATGTATTCAGCTCTCCACGCTCATCCCTGGGGTTCACATGTGAAGTTTGTCAGGTTATCTGATTATCTAAAAATGCCATGACAAACTTTTTTCTGTTCAATATAGAGCGTAACAGTGACTGCACACTTTCTCAGCAGCTGCAAGTTAAAACTATTATATCATTGAAATTTAACACATAAAAGATAAATATAATATAAAACTATTAACATTGGGTTAATAGTTATTGGTTATAGGAAGAAAAGGTCATTGCAAAAATGTTTAGATATATAAAATCATTTGACAGTGTAGGGAGATAGTACGACCTTCACAATGCATGTCTTTCACCTCTATTTATGTTTTTTTTTCAACTTGACTGGTGGTTGGACTTTTTCATTTTTTACTTTTTGTCTTGTTTTCCATATAAAAAAAACATTTAAAAATTCTTAAATCAAGATAAATTTGACAAAATGTCCCAAGATGAAATATTCAAATTAAGTTAAATTATTCTTAAAACAAGAAAAATATCTGCAAATGGGGTAAGAAAATTAAACTTGAATCAAGATTATTTTTTTACCATCCTGGCAGATATTTTTTGCCTGTTTTAATCTTTAACATCTGCCTTTATATCTTAGGTCATTTTGCTTCTGAAGAAAATGTATATTCATTTAAGAATATGAGATATTTGTACTTGCAAAACAACAAAAATTCCTTTTTTGCAGTGTTATATTATACATAAATCATCTGTCTTGAAAGGTTTATCTCGTCGCTGTCCTTCCAAAACATTGGATTCGCTGTACTGTACTTTTAAAATGACTAAATACTGTGTTGTTTACAAGCAGTTTAATACTTTTTATTGGTTAGATATATCCAAATCCCAGTGACAAACATAAAGGGCGACTAATAATAAAAAAAATCACAAAATATTGAGATACTAGGTTTCAGAAAGCAGCAAAACATTCTTTACTTCCCAAACCCTGCGCTCTATTCTCTTAAGACAGCAGCGCATCAAGCAAGACTAGCTTTAACTTTACACTATCGCTGGGGCTTATAGAACGGCTTCTGTCTTTTGCTTTAAGATCCTACAGCGCAGGATCAGAATAGATAATGCGTCTGGGTGGAGTAAAAAACCAAGCTCTCTCTGCCTCTTAGTGTCCATCATGTGTCATGGCTGCTCCTGGGTTTCATGTTCTGTCTGACTGAATCTCCTGCTCCAGCAGTTGCTGTTGCTTCTCTGTCCCTCAAAGGTAAACTGCTCCATAGCCTTCTCTCTCAGTCTCAATCCAGTTGAGTTCAGACCTACTTTCTCCTGACATCTAACACACCTCTGTTTTGTCGTCTCCTCTCATGCTCTCTGGTGCTCAGGTGTGGCTGAATGATGTCTGGGTCAAAGATGTCCTGAGGTGTTCGGACAAGATGCAGACACCTGACCTGATGAGACCATAGCTTTTGTTTACTGGTTTGAATGTAATTACATTTTTAGGCTGAAATGTCTATTAAATGTGCCCTGTTGTCACAAAAGACCAAGAACAATGTATATATTGTGTATAATATTACCTTAACAAAAAGTATGAATATGTTTCAAACATATTATATCTAGACTGGCTTCCAACAATAACCCCACAATTGAAATAGTATTTGTGACCCTGGACAACGAAATCAGTCTTAAGGGTAAATAAGTTTGGCATAAAAGAAAAATCGATAATTTTGACCCATACAATGTATTTTGGGCTATTACTAACAAATGTTAACTAACAATATCACACACTTCTGAAACACTTATAATAACGTCTACAAACACTTGCTTATACTGGCTGGTGGGCCGCCTGCAACAGAGCCTGAGCGCTCTTACACATTTCACATCCATCCTCACTTAAATGCAAAACTTAATACAGTACATTCTGGGCTCCATTATAAAACTCAGTCAGCTTGCAGGCTTGTCCTAAATGTTATGCTATTGCTGACATTAAAATGGACACATTTGATATCTCAGGCTTGTTTGATTACCATGGGAACCGGCGAATTCGGACCGACCCCTAAACAACCAGAGGCTGATGAAGACAAATGTGCAAACCCAGGTTGGCAGAATTGCTTTCTCTGCGAGTGTGATCGGCTACGCTTGAGAAGGCGGAACCAGGAGTTGTGATTTATCGTTTCGTGTTGTCTCTAGACCACCACTGTCTGCTGCGTCTCCATGCCTTAATTATCCCGACCGTGTTTATTAGAATAGTCACACCACCTATAATACATCATGGACTCTGAGGGGAGTGAGACAGGATATAGCTCTTCTCTGTGTGCTCTTCATATGTATGCACGCTGAATGGCTATGCTGAATTTCGGATGCCTTAACTAAAGGTTGCCACAAGTAACAGATGTCAATAGTGATATATTGATGTGAACATCCCGGTGCTGACATTGATAACGAAATGTGTATGACAGCAACATGCCATGCAAAAGGCAAACGAGTGGAAAACTGTATTGAATGAATACTAACACTAAATCAAGGTAGCATATATAAAGTTTATATATAGTGAAATGTTTGCCCTAGTAGCATATTGTCAATAATCCTCTGTATACATGTCAATGTTCAGTCAACATTAAGAGATACCCAGAAACTATACTGATGACACTGAATATCTCCCTAATGTCAACAATAATGCAACATATCTTTTTAATGTACAAGCTCTGCTTATATAAGCGTTGAAATGCAGCCCTGTAATGTTAATCACTATAGCATGAATTAAGATCAATTGGGAGTGTATCTGAATTAACCCTTTATATTTCTATTTACATGTCTTCTATGTGCACACAGTGTGTGCCTAAATTAATATTCTGTGTCTCTATATTCGCTAGTGCATAAACAAGAATAAAGTTTATAAGGTTTACACAGAAAGATCTCTCTTTTATCAAACAAACAGAATTTGGTATCAAGAAAGCCATACCATATAGGCCTACACTACAGCTCCTTCAAGTATGTTTAGCTATTTCAGTAATTCCAATCAAAACAAATATTAATGCCCATATTATGAAATGTTGTTTCCATCTTTGTTGCAACAGTTTTGGAAGGACCTTTTCTGTTCTGAATTGACTGAACCCCTGTGTATAAGTCAGGGATGGGTTTGGGTGATGAGTGTTTGGCTCAAAGCAAAGGTGTTCAGCCAAGGCTGCAGACCAGTCAAGTTCTTCAAGACTGAATCTTTTTTTTTTACCTTGCTTTGAACACATTGTCATTGGAATACAAAATGGTCCTGCCCAAATGTTTTTTATAAAATTAGAAGCACACAATTCTCTAGAATATCCTAAATATGTTATAACATTAAGATTTGTGCTCAGAGAAGTGGCTAAAGAAGCCTGTTCATTAGAAGGGGTCTTTGTCCATATACTGGTGCCCTCTGCTGTTCATGCTTTGGTAGTGAAAAATAAAATGTGAAGAGGGCAAAAAATATAGTCACTAGGATCAATTTTGTTTATGCAGAACCATTGTATTACATTTGTGAGTGGCCTAACCTAACCCTAGCAAGAACCTGCACAAATACAACTGCAGATACATAATCTTTATAATCTATTAAAGGGAAAGTTCACCCAAAAATAAAACTTCAGTCATGCATTACTCCCTCTCTAGTTGTTCCAGATCTGTATACATTTCTTTGTTTGGTTGAGTACAGAGAAAGATATTTGGACGAATGCTTGTAACCAAACAGTTGTTGGACTCCATTGACAACCATAGTAGGAAAAATGACAATGGTAGTCAAAAGTGCCCCAGAACTTTTTGCTGTCCTACATTCTTCAAAATATCTCAATTTGTGTTCAACAGAACAAAAAATAATAAAGTAATTTTTCTACTATGGTAGTCAATGAGGCCCAAGAACTGTTGGGTTACAAGCATTCCTCCAAATATCTTTCACTGCGTTTATCAAAACAAAGAAATGTTTACAGATTTGGAACAACTCAAAAGTGAGTAAATGATGACAGAATCTTTATTTTTGGGTGAACTATCCCTCTAATTACAATAAGAACATTTAGCATAAAACTAGACTCCACTGTTATAAATACAAAAAATGTAAAATGTTTTTAAATTTCTGCACCACCACAACTGTACAAAATATTTTTTTGACTTCTAGAATCGACTTTGTTGTCTGTGAGCACTAACGCAAATGCAAATTTGTGTTTCATTATACCTCACCAGTATTTTCACAATATGTGAAAATACTGCTTGACATCAGTACAAAGAAGAGGTCAGTGGGGTGCAGAGTATTAATAGCCCCTGAAGGAGATGGCAAAAGGTCCCAGACAGTCACCGGAAGAGCCTTTTTTTGTCAAGATGCACCTTCCATTTAGCCTTAATTATCTTGCCAGAGGTCACTGATGTTGTTGCTGTCTGGTTGACACTAATTGGCCTAAGGTGAAAAGAGCTTTCACTATGCGACAGAAAGTGGAGGGGTCAGAGAATGAGGTGGGTCAAACAGAGACAAGGGCGAAAATAACGACGAGGTGGAAAGCATGCCGATAATATGTGTGGATACAGTTGCATGAGATGCAGAAGAAATAGGGCTGTGTACACACCGAGAGTGGAGCTCATTAAAGATGGGCCAATGTGGCATCTTGGCTGAAGTTGCCTTATTGATCGGTATGGTTTATTTAAGTTGGGACAAATGGTTGGATTATTTTGAGGATATGAGCAAAGTTTCTTGGAAATAGAGGTATTGATTTTGTCCAAGAAAATCAGGATACATGAATAGGTGCCACCACAGCAGAAAGGGAGAGCTTGTGTTTCTCTTACAGATTGGGATTGCATTTAGTGTAATAACAAGTCATTGCACTTAAAGCACACTTGCCAATTAAAAGAAACTTTATTTGGCTTTGAAGTTTTATGTCGGTTTATAATTAAAAATACAGTTATTTTGCATACCGGCACAGGAAACTGCAATGAGTTTTTCTTAAGTGAACTATGCCTCTCTTAAAGGGATAGTTCCCCCCAAAATGAAAATTAAACACAAAAGAAGATATTTTGAAGAATGATGTTAACAGAAAACCACTGGTCCCCATTAACTTGCACTGGTTTTGTGTCCATAGCATAGAAGTGAATGAGCCAACAATTTTTGCTTCAAAAGATCTTGTGTACAGAAGAAAGAAAGCGATAAAGGTTTTAAATGACATGATGACAGAATTTTCATTTTGGGGTGAACTGTTTTGCAGTTTTTTGGAACAGTGGATAATTTGTATAAATTTAGGCACTGTCACTGTTTATTTATGTTGTCACACATTTGTTTGTTTTCATTCATCTTTATGAATTCAGTCCATCTGAAGCTATGCTCAGTTCACCATGTACCGTGGCGGCTCACAGACACATTGCTCCTCTGAAGGACTAACTTCTCATAGCAGTTCAACAGCATGTCAATGAACATCTAGATGTAGTGTTATTTGCTAAGAACATAAATATAACCTTTCATGGGGAAGGCATATATCATATATCAGGCATATGATTGCATAATACCAGTTGTATCAAAAATTGAATGTTGTTCTGGTTTTAGGTTTTATATTTCACCCATGAGAGGACAATATTCACCTTTCCTGCACCAAATCCAGAGAAGGAGAGGGCAGAACCATTACAGAGGCTTTCTCTTAAATCCACATATTACAATGAAAAGGATGATTTCATACAGTGCCGGCATCACACTGAAATGTGAAGAAAGGAAAAGAGAAAACATGATTACAATCTCAATTTTGAAATCCACAGAAATTCTATAAAAGACTATTGGTATTTACAGTAACTTAAGATAACACTGGCATAAGTCATTGTATTAGTCAAATAAACTGCGAGCAGAATGCTCATATGCCTTTTCCAGAAATACAATGAAATATTTAACATGTATCTGTTACCATATTTTACAAAACACGAGGCTCATATAATCTAGATGTAAGTTGCAGCATTACTGACCTACAGAAAGCAAAGATCCACCAATAGATGCTGCAGGTCCATTGTTCAAACATAAAGAAGAGCAGAGCCACAGAACCACTAGCATGACATCCAATGGCTAGAAAGTCACAGTTAAGTTAAGAAAAACGTTATGTAGAAAAAATATTTTTAAACGCCTTATTATTCTCATGTTTAAAAAAGTATGCCATGCCATAACATATACTTGAATTTATGTTAAAGTGCCTTAGAGAAGGATACACAGAAGAGCTTGGTTGTTGTTAAACATAGAGACTCCAGAGAGAAACCCCATCAGTTCCACAGCAAACAGGCCAAGAGTCACAGATAATGCCACCACAAGACTGCTCTCAAACAAAATGATATGAAAATGAAAGAGCCATTATAGCAACTCAAAATTAACTTTATACCACTAGATATACATAATAAAAAACGCAAGTGTGGCATTTTTCTCACCGCGTGTCTTCTGCTCTGTATTCTTCATCAGTGTAGTTTAGTGGTAGACAAGCTCTGACACTGTTCTCCTGTGGAATGGTATAGTCAGCTATAGTTACAAGGCTTAACAGTGCTTATATATTGTGATATAAATGCACTAAAGGCGTTCTTACCCTGGACCAAAAGATGGTTATGACAATTACAAGGTGCGCGATGAGAGTTAAAAAACGGGATGGCACAAGACTGCTTAGCACCGGCATTGAAACTAGACAAAATTAGACACTCATGTAAACATTACAAGTGCGAACAAGACATGAAATACTGTATTGGTTTTAGCTGATTGTCTAATATTGAATTTACTTACCGCTCTGTAATAAGTTAAGCTTTGTTCAAATTGTTCAGTTGTCAAAGGCAAAATAGTATAAAAAAACACTAATGACAAAAGTAGATAATAATGCAAACTCTACTTTAGGCGCTTATTATCCTATAAAAGGCTGGAAGTTTTCCCTCGCATCAGGTTGCTACGACAACACTCTTCTTCTTCTTCTTCTTCTTCTCGGTCATTTGGTTGACAATCGAACAGCTTATGCCACCACCTACTGGCGTGAGTCGCCCTCTAACGCAGAGGCGAGATGTCCGTTTTTAAAGAATATTGCGTTACGGTGACAAATGGTTTGTGACTGTGTGTGCTGTCTGTGGAAATGTTACTGATAGGTGATACTCTTTAAAGGTCAAATACAATTTATGGCCGATCACCTTCTTAAATCTCGTTAGCACACTTACTTACGTAAATCTGCGTCCCATCTACTGGGCAGACCTCTCAAAAATGAACTGTACAAGTATGCATCTTTATACATTTGTATCTGTGCTTGTATACAATATTTAGTTTATTGTGTAAATGTGTGTGTGTGTGTGTGTGTGCGTGCGTGCGTGCGTGCGTGCGTGCGTGCGTGCGTGCGTGTGTGTGCGTGTGCGTGTGTGTGAGTTTCTATAGAATTTTATTTTTTATTTGATTTATTTTCTTATCTGTCTTACTAAGTATGTTCTCTAGTTCTGGGTCTAGGAGCAACCAAAAGAACTAAACTATACTATACTTGGAAATGAAAGTATACCCGTAGCATTTAGGATAATCCGAAAAGATCCATTAACAGACTTATTTCTGCCAAAAAAAGATTCTACTGATTATATTTTGCTGAATAGTTTGTCTAGAAATATATCACTAAAGGGGCCGGTCTGTGTGTCTGCAGCAGGTTACTATTGGACTAGAGAAACTCGAGTGAAATATCGCGAGATTTACATCCCCACTCGCTGCTGTAAGATGGAGAAGTTATGTTGAAGCGCAACCGAGGTAAGAGCTTAAATTAGTCTTTGTCTATTAGGCGGAGACGCCTATGGCTTACTCTGTGCTACTGTTAACACCTTCAGACCAAATTACTTGTGATTTGTATGTGTCTACTATCAGTTAAATGGGTGTTTTGCTTGCAAAAACCGGGCACTTTACTAATATCTACCGCCATTTTTAATTTGTGGTCAGACTGACGAGCATTGTGGTGTGTTGGATGCATGCGCGATTGTGCGCGCGCATATGTGTATGTAGTCAAATCTATTTACATTCTGCTGGCACAATTATGTACTCTGCATTGGTGTAAATGAAGAGGAATTAGTACTTAACACTGACCAGATCTGAATCTGTCATGGTATCAGTACGGAAGAGGCTATGTGTGATAGCATGTGCTCATGTGATACATTAACGTTACATGTATAATTTGAGATGAGTTGCACCATGTTACATCCTCAATTTGTAGGCCTCAGTAGACTTTTAAACACTGGACGAGAATGTGTTCACTATAAATGATCATGTCCCCAAGTACAGCATGTCATAACAGTTTTGACAGCTAAATTCCTCTAATCTGGCCTTTAGGAAATAATGCAAGAAGGAAAAATAATATAGGTGCATTTTAATCTGTTTGGGGTAGAAATAGAAGACTTTCTATCAGACAATTTAAAATATATTTTCTAGTGCACTTTGACAGCTTTATGATCAAAAATATTACCACTGGTAATGTCCCCCAATTAAAATGGGTGACTACAAAACAAAAAATAGATGCTCACTGTATGTAGTAATATTTGCAAACATTTCACAGTATTCGTTTTATTTTCTTGATCAAAAGACTTGATCTAGGACTACTGAAAATGAGTCGTGTGTTAATGCAAAACGACAGTTTACAGAAAATTCAACTTTTGTCTTGTTCGATTTATAAAAAAATGATCAAATGTATGACATAAATTTCTGGATATCAGAATATAATATTGTGATATCCAGAGATTTATGTTATACATTTTATCATTTATTATAAATAATAAAATGCAGGGCATATTCATGTCTATCATGTTGTTAAGTAATATAACATTCAAGTTAATAGAAATTGTTTATATTTTACAGTAGAAACTAGAGCTTGTGTGTGCAGTCCTGTTATATGCACAATGGTTATCATGAACTTTATCTTATAATGAATAATTAAGAGCAAAAATATATGCAACGCCAGATTGGGAAATGCATAACGTAATAATTCTATTGTAAAAAATCGACTTGAAATTGTATTTCTTAAAAGCAGATATATATGTATATTTAGATAGATATTTACGCAACCAATACACTTAAGTGGTATTCTCAATCCCTGTATTTTTTAACTTAAACTATTCTTCAACATCATGTTTAACCCGCCACGTTCTATGTAGCTACGCACAAGTGCAGCAGTAGAAAGTGAGAAATAGAGCGTACACTAGTCAGTGTTATGGTAGGCCCGAGTGGGGAATGATTCAGCGAGATATTCTGCGTTTCTCAGCTAACCCACTAAACCAACGCATGCACGAGCATCCAGTCACCCGCCGCTGCGAGCTTCACCATCCACATTTCACAGAGACGAAGCGATTTCTGAAAATATGTGAATAATATACGCTACGGTACGGCTGTATCAGTGTGTAAGCGCTCTGACATACTCCGTTTTTGTAAGCATGAGATCTGAGAGGAGTGAGCTGGTTTGCTGGAGCAGGCCGAGTCGAGCCGGGCTGTAGATTAGACCGGAGCATGTGTACTACCGTCAGGAAAAAATAAGGACCCGTATGGGCTAGTTCCTGACGTATTCTGTAACAGTCGACGCCTGTACAAAAAATCTGGCACATGTTTGTTTTAAGATGTGCCTTGGTAAATATTTTAACCTTGAGTTGAAAGATTGAGGGTTTGTGTTGACATGTTGAGCGGAATTATGCACGTCTGTTTCGCGCTGCTGAGAGCCGTGTAGCCTCCCGAGCTCAAAGATGTCGCACTAGCGGCTAACGGTCATTTTCCTCACGGTCAGCTTGCGGTTATTTACTCACATTTGAAGACTAACGGTGACCGTTGTGTTTTATTTGTGTTAGTAAGAAAAGTTAAAAGTGACATGACAATGTTTATTTGCACAGCTTAGCTTGCCGGGGTAGTTCATTAGCCAGCGAAAACTAGCTAGCATGTTAGCTATAACGTTACTTACAATTCAAACTTCTCTTCTTTTTATTAGAAATTAATTTTACTCGTTTGGTTATTTGCTTGTTTTGATCCCTTGCTATGTTATTTGTACATGTTACTTGTGGGCCTTGTTGTTTGTTTGTATATTTTGGATTTGTGTACTTTCGTTTGTGAGGGACGCTCTGGTTAGCTAATGTCATTGTAATTTTAGGTATTCGTTAACTAGCTGCTGTAATAGCCATTGTGTGTCTTTCTCGACTACAGCATAGTTTGGTTTTCTGTCAACAAATAGATTTGGGTTTAGTACTAGAGTTAATTAAAGGTTTTTGTGTCAAAATTGTAATGGCAACGCTGTTGGCTTTTTTCTCTGTCAGATTCTTTGACTACAGGCCAGTGCCCCTTTTTGACCGAGTTCAAGGTCCTAAATCAGTTTTGTTTCTCAGAAGGAATGGATGCTATTCTAGAAAGCTTAACTTAATATTAACAGCCAATTCAGATGAATTGATTGGATTTATTGTGAGCATGCTTGCTGGATACTCTTGAGACTGCTTGTGCCCAGATATTGTGCCCCATATCTGAACTAATGTGGGTTGTTGGTTCCCAAGCTGTCCTTTTCATTTGGTGCATTTTTAGACTTTCTGTTTCCTCCTTGCCAGCCTTGATTTTATTTCTTGTTTTTCTATATTTCATTAGTATAGGATTCATATTTTGACAGTTTACTAGAAATGTATTTAATATATAAAATTGATCAAATCTCAAGCTGTGCCTAAGTTGTTTTGACAACAAGACCACAGGTGTTTTCATTTCCATCTGTCTCCTTTTAGGTTTTGCACATGAAAAATGCCGTTAAGTTGGAATTGCCAAATCGTATACCGTAAGTTTGTAACTTTGCTTTTTCTGTTTTTGAGAGGCTAATTGTTTAAAGTGATAAGGATGTGTTGGCTTTTGTCTAAATTTGGATTTTTGGCTTTTCATGAAAGTGTGATTATTTCTGTGACTCAAAAAATAAAAAGCACCTCATAGACCTTTTTCACTTTACTGTAGCATAGCATTGTTTTCTAAATGTGGCATGTAGTTGTTCACTTTTAAATTACTAAGCTTTTTATTATTCACATTTATGAGTCAGTGCTTTCATTATAGGAACAGAGTGTAGAAATTAGTAACCATGAAGGTTGACAGAAGCAAATTGAAGAAAACCCCAACTGAAGCGGTCAGTATGCCTTATTACTCGTGTGTGTGTGTGTGTGTGTGTGTGTGTGTGTGTGTGTGTGTGTGTGTGTGTGTGTCTTCTGATGAGATTCTTAAGTGTTGACATGTTCATGTGTTTCTCCTTTAGCCTGCCGACTGCAGGACTCTCATAGAGAAGTTGAAGGGATGCAGCGATGAACAACTGTTACTGGAACTCCAGCAAATCAAGACCTGGAACATCGGAAAGGTGGGAAATAGGACCATACACAAACCCTTGTAACATCTTCAGTGGTAGTTGTGCTTCATTTTCCACCTGCTTTTACGTTAAGCATTCTAAGCTTTAAAAATATACTATATATACCATACTAGGGTTCTGACGGTGGTCGTGACAACTGCATCACCACGGTGGTAAAGTGGCATGTCGGTGGTGAACTGTGGATGGTTTTATATAAAAATTAACACAGAAATTATTGGCAAATGTTTCCATATTATATATTCCATATATATTTCCAATATTATATATATGTTAATATTATATATATTATGTTATTTAATATTATTTATATGAATAATATATGTTTCCCAACCACTGCGGTTAATTTGTCTATTACCACCGCCGTGGTAAAAAACTGCTACCATCACAGCCCTATACCAAACACATTTAACTGTGAGTCTGTATGGATGCCTTCATTGCATGCCCATTATGACTGCTTTTCTGTCGTGTAGTGTGCAGAAGATGCCCAGCCGCAGACGGAAAACTGCAGCTCGCTTTCAGTTTATGTTCTTATAACATACACTCAGATCTCTTATGGCTGCCTATTTCTCTTCACAGTGTGAGCTGTATCACTGGGTGGACCTGCTGGACCGCTTTGATGGCATCCTCTGTGATGCGGGACAGACAGTGGAGAACATGTCGTGGTTGTTGGTTTGTGACAGGCCAGAGAATGGGCAGCTAAAAGCCTTATTGCTGGCGGTGCTCAACTTCACTGCGCTGTTGATCGAATACAGCTTTTCAAGACACCTGTACAGCTCTATAGAGGTACCTAAACTGTTTATTAGGGTTGTCCAACACCTGGCTCTATCAGCATTAATTGGTTTTAATCATGAATTGACTTTGACCCTTTGTATTTATTTCTTTGTGCCTGTAGCACTTGACCACCCTTCTAGCATCATGTGACATGCAGGTGGTTCTGTCTGTGCTGAATCTTCTGTATGTATTCAGCAAACGTTCCAACTACATTACCAGACTGGGCTCTGATAAGAGAAGCCCATTGCTTGCTCGTCTGCAACATCTGGCTGAGGTATGATCTACTTTTAGTCATTTTTTGTGATTGATATGCCACTTTAAAAATCAGCTGCAAAATTTGACGATTTATTTGCATGTTCGGCTGCACCATTGTGCAGTATTAGAGGAAAAAACATCATGTTCTCTTTCATTTAAACTTGAACAAATTGCATCTTTAATTCTAGTCTGGACATTTCAATCAAATTGGTTTGTGTTGTATCACTTTTAACCAAAGCAGCAGGATGACCTGGTTTTGTACAGACAGGTGGTGCCATGGTTTCAGTTCATTTCAAGGCTGATGGTTGTTGTCTTTCATCCTACACTTTTCCTAAGTTTTTTTCTCTGTCATAGAGCTGGGGTGGAAAAGAGAATGGCTTTGGTCTCGCTGAGTGCTGCCGAGATCTCCCTATGTCGGTATGGAGGTTTTGTTATTATGTTCTTATGCAATACATATGTCATTTTATTGAGTTCTGATGGGGATTGTGTACAGTATTGATGGTCATTGTCCCAGGGCTAGTGTCAGACAGTTTAGCCAGTTCTGTTTTGTCACAAAATCACATGTGCAATAAATAGTTTTTACTCTAGTAAAGTTTTGCAAACTTAAACATCTCAATGTCTGTCATGTATTGAATTGTATTTCAAATTATGAGCATTTAAACATCATGTCATCAATGTAAAGTAATTTAGCAAGAAAAAATAGCTAGTTCATAGTAGTCCATTCTGATGTTAATCTGTGCTGTGCAGAAATATCCACCAAGTGCCACAACACTGCACTTTGAGTTCTACGCAGATCCTGGCTCTGAGGTCAAAGTGGAAAAGAAGGTACATATACTCTTATTGTGTGTTTTTTGTTTTTAGTTTCTTATACCCTAATTTGTCTGTGCTGAACCTTTCTACTCTTTTGTTCTCACAATTGCCCTTTCAACAGTCAAGCAGCAATACGCTACACTACATTCATATCGAACAACTTGATAAGGTAAGTTCCACTGGTTGTTTTCCTTTTTTTCAATTGTGGAACACTTACAAGCATAGGATTTTAATGGCTATTGATTACACTTAAATCTAATTTCTGCTTCTCCCTGATGCACTCTTAGATTTCAGAGAGTCCATCAGAGATCATGGAGTCTCTGACGGCCATGTACAACATCCCTAAAGACAAACAAATACTACTTTTCACACACATTCGCCTGGCACATGGCTTCTCCAACCACAAGAGAAGACTGCAGGCTGTGCAAGCCAGGCTGCATGCCATATCCATACTAGGTAAGTGACCCTTTTAGTATCAAACAATATATTGTTTCACAAAATAACAGGTTTTAATAATAGGTTTTTGCTTTCTGTCTGATAAGTTTGATATTTTGGATGATATTTATAAATGTTTATTTTTTTGCAGTGTACTCCAATGCCCTCCAGGAGTCGGCTAACAGCATACTGTACAATGGGCTTATAGAAGAGCTAGTAGATGTACTTCAGATCACAGACAAACAGTTAGTGGTGGGTGACATTTAAACCTCATTGGAGCACTGTATTGCTATGTATAAGTCTTGTATTTAGTACAGTTGCAGAGTATTTCTAGTTGCAGTTTTGATCTTTCTATAAAAAAAGCATACAAACCAAACCTGAAACGATTAACAATTTACCTGTAACGTGATGAAAAAAATGCCTTCTCTGAGATCCTTTACATTTTTAAATATTTGTTGTTTTTGATTTTGCAGGATATCAAAGCTGCTTCTTTGCGCACTTTGACCTCCATAGTCCACCTTGAGCGGACCCCCAAACTCTCCAACATTATCGATTGCACAGGAACAGCCTCCTATCATGGATTTCTACCTGTGCTCGTCCGCAACTGCATACAGGCTATGATTGGTGAGAATGTTGACTAATTGTGGTCTTCTTTAGATCATCCTGGATTTCTGGTTTTGTGATATTATGTTATTTTCTACTTGTTGTTTTAGACCCACTGATGGATCCGTACCCACACCAATTTGCGACGGCCCTTTTTTCCTTTCTTTACCACCTGGCCAGTTATGATGCAGGTGGTGAGGCCTTAGTATCTTGTGGTATGATGGAGGCTTTGCTTAAGGTTGGTGTGTTGCCATTTCTTTTCCACTTTCTTTTCCCTCATTTGTGCATCTAAATCAGTTATTGTTGCTGTTCTTTGGGCACATGTCATGAACTGTGTCATCTCTGTAGGTGATCAAGTTCCTTGGGGACGAACAGGACCAGATTACCTTTGTGACACGGGCAGTGAGAGTTGTCGATCTCATCACCAATCTGGACATGGCTGCTTTTCAGTCACATGGCGGCCTCTCAATCTTTATCTGCAGGCTCGAGGTACTTGAAGCATCCCCGAAATGGGTTCTTCAGTCCCATGTTCCTGCATTGACTATTCAGCTTTTTGCCCTCTGCCCTTTTGTTGACTAAATGTGACCCCATTGTTTCTCTGTGCAGCATGAAGTTGACCTCTCCAGGAAAGAGTGCCCTTTTGTAATCAAACCAAAGATCCAGAGGCCCAGCACAGCTACTGAGGCAGAGGACATGGACACTGATATGGACAGTTAGTACCACCTCTCCCATGTTTACTGTATGTGGTATTATTTAGGAACAGTTCACCCAAAAAGGCATTTAAAGGACATTATAACAATTTGAATTTATTGATTAACTGTATCTTAAGATTTTGTTGTCATTTATGTTTATGTATGTGTGGACAAACTGTTTCTCCACTTTTTGTTGTAACAAAAGCCTAAGTGTTCTTATTTAAATGTGGTTAATACAACTACTTTGAGAACATTTACATTTATGCATGTGGCAAACGCTTTTATCCAAAGCGACTTACATTGCATTATACTATACATTTGTTTCTGAGTATGTCCAATCCTTGAGATTGAACCTATGACCTTGGCGTTGCTAGCGTCATGCTCTAACTACTGAGCTACAGGAAAGATTTTAAGAGCTTGCATCTTTTATCCTGCATGGCCTGTTTCTTTCCCAATTTGGTGGTAATGCTGTTTTCTCTCCAGTGTCAGAGGTTGCCATGGAGAGCAGTCCTGGCCCTTCCACTTCCTCTGGTTCCAGAACGGAGACAGACTCCCGAGCACAGAGCAATACAGCCAGTGCCCCCAGAGCAGGTACTACATCTACATTTTGTTAATAGTTGTAGTAGTGTGAAATAAACTCTGGATTGTTGGATAATATTTTTGTTTCCTAACAGGAGTGCAGTGCATCCCTCAGAGGGCCGCTCTGTTGAAGTCTATGTTGAACTTTTTGAAAAAAGCCATTCAAGACCCTGCGTTCTCTGACGGCATTCGTCATGGTATTTAATCCGTTGTTGTAATTGTTGTAAAACATATTACTGTAATTGTAATTTTGGTTACTAGGGAGTAACTGTTGTAATATGCTGAAAGTGATGTTTATTCCCTATTCGTTCTCATAGTAATGGATGGGTCCCTGCCTACCTCTCTGAAACACATTATCAGTAATGCAGAGTATTATGGACCCTCACTGTTTCTCCTAGGTAAGCACACAGAGGGTAGCACCTTCAGTTTTGCTAATGTGAAATGAACTCCTTATGCACAACTTTGTGTGAATCAGACTTCAGGGTCACATCATCATCTTACAGAAGTAGAAATGAAGACACTTTAATTAGTAGAAATGTTTTTGTATTCTTTATTAGTCTGGTATCTGTTCTCATTTCTTTTTTCTCTTTTTTTGTATTCAGCGACAGAAGTGGTGACCGTGTTCGTGTTTCAGGAGCCCTCTTTACTATCTTCTCTGCAGGACAATGGTCTCACTGATGTTATGCTACATGCACTGCTCATCAAAGATGTGAGTCTGCTGTAACACGCCCCCCAGTGTAATATACTGATGGCCTTTTGCTTTCTCTCTCACGGTCTGTTTTTTTCACTTAATTTATTTAGTTCTCATTTTCTCCCTTGCCTACGCATTCCATTCACTCATTTTGTCTCTTTCATTACCTCTCATCTTAATTGCTGTAAATCTGCCTCTTACATAATCTAGCAGCTCTTTGTAGGCTTTTTAAACCTCTTCAGTCCAGGGGTGTAGCAACAGTTATCAGTGTCCAAGTGCCCAATTATATTTATAATATATCAGATATGTCAGGTTGGAATGTGAATTGAGTACAGTAGTCTTGATCAAAGTTGTCCTAAAACAAGAAGAATATCCACTCTTTTATTAACTTTTTTGATCCTCTTCAAATGTTGACTACTGTAAAAGATTTGGGATCAAACAAATTTTTTTTTTGTGCACTGTGCAGGTCCCTGCCACCAGGGAGGTTTTAGGTTCTCTACCCAACGTTTTCAGTGCCCTGTGTCTGAATGCTCGGGGTCTGCATTCTTTTGTGCAGTGTCAGCCCTTTGAGCGTCTGTTCAAGGTCCTTCTCTCGCCAGACTACCTGCCTGCCATGCGCCGCAGACGCAGCTCTGACCCGTTAGGTGAGCAGCCCCTATAGACTACAGCAGCTGTGGTTTGAGATGATGGAAATTAGTTTGTAACTGTGTGTTTCTATGTAACAGGAGACACCGCCTCCAACTTGGGCAGTGCTGTTGACGAACTAATGCGGCACCAGCCCACACTGAAAACTGATGCGACGACAGCCATCATCAAGGTAAAGTGGCTAGTGCTAAAATGCTTTTCCATGGCATCTATGGAAATGCCCTTCATATGCAATGATGCTACATATTTAAACACGTTTTTATTATTTTTATAGTTGCTGGAGGAGATTTGCAACTTGGGTAGATCACCAGAGTACATCTGCCAGAAACCATCTATACAGAAGGCAGATGGGACCGTCACTGTGCCTCCTGCTCGCTCAAACCACGCTGCAGAGGAGGCTTCCAGTGAGGATGAAGAAGAGGAAGAGGCTCTACATACCTTTAGCCAACAGCAGGGGGAGCCAGAAAGCAGCAGGCAGTTAGTACCTCATAACAGCATCAACCTTTTAGATCTGTGAGAACTGAAAATAACAATATTTATTGTCATTGAATCAGAGCTGTGTAAAGTGTGTTTATTAGTTCAAATGCTAATAAATTAACCATGTCAGTAACAAATTAATATTGTTTTATAGAGTGGTGGGCACAGAGGAGCGAATTCCAATCCCTCTTATGGATTACATCCTCAATGTGGTACGTGCTGACTCTGCATCCTGCTTTATTTATACACATCTCATTATAAGTCTCACAATTTTTTTTAGCCAACAAACTCTGTGCATATACTGTTCATCAAAACACAAGAAGTCTGAATTCAGTAGTGATATATGGAAAGTATATATTGTGTGTTTTTCAGATGAAATTTGTGGAGTCCATACTAAGTAATAACACCACAGATGACCACTGTCAGGAGTTTGTAAATCAGAAGGGCCTCCTACCACTAGTGTCAATTCTTGGGCTTCCCAACCTGCCCATAGACTTCCCCACCTCTGCTGCCTGCCAAGCTGTTGCAGGAGTTTGCAAATCTATACTGGTAAGATTGAATCAGTTTTACACTGAACACAGGTTTTAGGGAATCTGCTACTATGCAAGTGATTTTATTATTAACACATTTCTACCAGCATGACAGAGTACATTCTCTTTCTCTCTGTGGTTTAGACTTTGTCCCATGAGCCTAAGGTTTTGCAAGAGGGTTTGTGTCAGTTGGACAGTATACTGTCTGCTCTGGAGCCTCTTCATCGGCCCATCGAGTTCCCCGGTGGTTCTGTGCTGCTAAGAGAGCTGGCCAATGCAGGCCACGTCACCGATGCCACTCTGTCGGCACGTGCCACTCCATTGCTGCATGCCCTGACAGCGGCACACGCATACATCCTAATGTTCGTCCATACCTGCCGAGTTGGACAGGTGTGGTTCAGCTATTTAAATATTTACAAGGCTTATATACCGCTCATATTTTATGCTGTTCTTCTCTTCCATAGCTTCATTACATGTCCTACTGTATAATGTGCTTCTTGTTGGTTCTTAAGGCAAAATGTTCCCCTATAGCTGAGTAGCTGTAAATATAAATGTTTTAGAAACATTCTGAGCTGTAGACTGTCAGTGTGTGAGTCATGACAATACCTTTCGCTGTTTGCCTTTCAGAGCGAGATCCGTGCTATCTCTGTGAACCAGTGGGGTTCTCAGCTGGGTCTTAGTGTTTTAAACAAACTCAGTCAGCTGTACTGCTCTCTAGTTTGGGAGAGCACAGTACTGCTGTCCCTCTGTACACCCAACAGGTCAGTATTGCTCACATCTCACACATGAAAGTATAAAACTGGACACAGGTTGTTTACTAATCCATTCCGCTGGCATTTGTAAATCCAGTCTACATTTAAACTGTCTTGTGCTACAACTCATTCAGTTGGAATTTCTTTCAAAAGAAGTGAACAATGCAGAATTTTCTTATGAGAAGTGTTTTATAAGCTGTTTGTCTTTCTAAATAAATTTGTTTCTTTGTGATTGGTTTGGTTGGTGTTTTGCAGTTTGCCTCCTGGCTGTGAGTTTGGTCAGGCTGACATGCAGAAGCTTGTGCCCAAGGAAGATAAACCCTCAAGCAGCACAACAGCAGCTGCCGGCAGAAGAACTGGTAACACAAAACTTGTTTTATTTGTTCTGCATGATGCTTTTCATGTCTTTGCCTTTTATTTAAGTAATTGATTTTATTTTAGCCAGCAATGTCACCTTTGTTTACTCCATCCTCTCTGTTTCTGCCTCAGTTCCTCTTACTGAATTGTGTTTTTTTTTTACTGGTTTGCATTTGATTTTTCTTTTCTAAAGCCCTTTTCTCTCTGCCAGCTGAGACAGAGACCCTGTCTGTGGGAGTTGATCCCTCTGCTCAGGGTTTGCTGGAAGGAATTGGGCTGGATGGAGACTCTCTTGCTCCCATGGAAACAGATGAACCCACAGCCGCTGACCCAAAGGCCAAGTCCAAACTGACACCTGCGATGGCAACACGTATCAAGCAAATCAAACCTTTACTCTCAGGTCAGTACCTAGCTTTTTAGCCTTGAGATCTTAACCTCCTTTATTAGTAATTTACTTTGGAGTTGTCTCATGTTGAACTGATATGCTTCTCTCCACAGCCTCCTCTCGTTTGGGTAGGGCTCTGGCAGAGCTGTTTGGGTTACTGGTGAAGCTTTGTGTAGGCTCACCTGTCCGCCAGAGACGTTCTCACCATACCACCAGCACAGGCACCGCCCCAACACCAGCAGCCCGGGCCACTGCTTCCTCTCTTACTAAACTCCTCACCAAGGGCTTGAGCTGGCAGCCACCTCCATACACCCCTACACCACGCTTTAGGTACTTACACATGCTGCTTGTAAAGAGCATCTTATAATCCTAATGCTATGATGTTAGTATCTTTAATGATTGGCCACAGCATCCTGTGCACTGTGCTTGGGTGTGTGAAGTGATTCTAAATGTGCTTCTCTGCCATGATTCAGGTTGACGTTCTTTATCTGCTCTGTGGGTTTCACCTCCCCTATGTTGTTTGACGAGAGGAAGTATCCCTACCATCTGATGCTGCAGAAGTTCTTCTGTTCTGGTGGCCATGATGCTTTGTTTGAGTGAGTGGACACAAGCCTCTTCACTTTTTACTAGAGCAGTGCAAAGGCCAGGTTCCCCAAAGTCATTGGTGCCCTAGAAGGGTTCTATTACTATATTTCTGTTTAAGTTGTTTACAAATGCAGTTTCTCAGTTCTGATTTGTGTATATCAGGACATTTAACTGGGCCCTGTCCATGGGTGGAAAGGTTCCTGTGTCAGAGGGCCTGGAACACACTGAGCTGCCTGATGGGACGGGTGAATTCTTAGACGCCTGGTTGATGTTGGTGGAGAAGATGGTGAACCCCAGCACAGTGCTGGACTCGCCACATTCTCTACCCGCTAAAGTGCCTGGAGCAACTCTCAACACACCCCAGTTTAGCGCCTTGCGTTTCCTCATTGTCACCCAGAAGGTATGAATTCTGTTAATCTCTAATAATACAGGTACAATTCATTCGTAAAGTGATGAGTAAAGAAGTTCTAATTTCTCCAACTTGTTTAGGCTGCATTCAGTTGTATCCGTAATCTGTGGAATCGGAAGCCCTTAAAGGTCTATGGTGGGCGCATGGCCGAGTCCATGCTGGCCATTCTTTGCCACATTCTGCGAGGAGAGCCCATCATCCAAGAACGACTGTCCAAAGAAAGAGAGGGGACCACTCGACCTGACGAGGAGAGCAGCTCCTCAGCAACCAGCACTGCAGGAACTAGTGGTCCTCCGGGAGCAGGGGCAGTCGTTGCCGAGGGAATAGCTGCAAGTGCTAATGGGAGCGTTGCTGCTGGCTCTGCAGAGGAGGGGACCAACTCCACATCCCGCAGAGAGCCACAGGTCAACCAGGCACAGCTCACCCAGGTACCACTTGGACCTTTAACGCAAGTCATAAAGTGTCTTGGCTTTTCAAAAATGAAATTCTGCCACACACATCTAATTACAGGCCTACTTGTAATTGTCAAATTAACTATTACAGAACACTTACTGTCTTTCTGTTCAGCTAATGGACATGGGCTTCTCAAGAGAACATGCCATGGAAGCTCTTCTGAACACCAGCACTATGGAGCAGGCCACAGAGTACTTGCTTACGCACCCTCCACCGCTTCTCAGCGCAGCTGTCAGAGTAAGCTCCCTAACACGCCCTTATCTCTCTTGCACCAACACACAAGCATGGGCACAGAGACAGGTTGCACATAGAAAGAATAAGCTAGCGTAGTTACTGTGAGCTTTGTTCCTGTAGGAGTTCACCATGTCTGAAGAAGACCAGATGATGCGGGCCATTGCCATGTCTCTAGGTCAAGAAGTTAGCATGGAGCAGCGCTCAGACTCACCTGAGGTGGGCATACATACTCATTCTGTTACTTGCATCAGTAAAGCAGGAATAACTGAGCAGCACAGTATAGGTCTCACATCAAATGTGTACTTCACATTAACCTAGTGAAGCTTTCTCTGGCACTTTAGCAGAGCCACAAGCCAAACCGCTTTAACTTTGTGTCCCCAGGAAGCAGCTCGTCGGCGTGAGGAGGATGAGAGGAGATCTAGGGAACGGGTTGAAGAGGAAGAGGCACGTTGTCTGGAACGCTTTCTGGAAGCCGAGCCTTTGGACACCACAGAGCTCCATTCGTTCACAGATTCCATGCTACCTGGCTGCTTCCACCTGCTGGATGAGCTGCCAGACACAGTCTACCGCCTCTGTGATCTGCTCATGACCGCCATTAAAAGAAACGGCCCTGAATACAGAGACCTTATTCTCAGACAGGTTGTCAATCAGGTCAGTGTAAACCGTGCATACAAAATGCTTATTTTACTAGAAATGTAGATTCCGCACAGCATTTTAGGCATCACAGGTATGCCTTACAGTCTTAGACCCTTTCCTCACTTATATTTGCACGTATATTTACAAAGGTATGGGAGGCCGCCGATGTGTTGATAAAGGCTGCTGTCCCGCTCACCACCAGTGACACGAAGACTGTATCTGAGTGGACCAAGCAGATGGCAACCCTACCTCAGGCCTCCAACCTAGCCACCCGCATCCTCCTGCTCACGCTGCTCTTTGAGGTATGCTGTATTCTGCGCACATGACCCCCGTTTATTTAGAACACTGTTTCCTATATGCTATGCAAGATCTACAAGTAAACACACTGATGTACGTTAGTGTCATTCTGTGCGGCAGGAGCTAAAACTGTCGTGTGCACGAGTGGTGGAGAACAGCGGTGTCTTGACTGTGCTGATTAAGCTGCTGGAGGTGGTACAACCCTGTTTGCAGGCTGCCAAAGAGCAGAAGGACATTCAGACACCCAAGTGAGTCTCTGTCCTTCCCTGTCTGCATGACTGATCAGTAACTGAGTTCTCTCAGACATCAGCATTCCTAGAAAGCGCAGCCTTGCTGACCCAAGCAAGAAACTGAGACTGCATTTAGTGTAGACGATAATAACGGTGTACTGGGGGGGGCATAATATACACGTTTTATTGTCTCTCATGAGCCTATTTGTGTTGTAATTCAATTTTTCATGCACCCAAAATAGTTCGAATTTAGTTTTAATATTACTGCTTACAATCTTCTCTTGTGTAGAGTTTTAAAGCCTTATTTGCAGACTCTAAACTGTGTGATTGATTCACTTGCCTTTGCATACTAGCATAACAATCATAGGTCAGATGTTAATGTGCACATAACCAATCTGATTTTTGCTGCTATGCAGTTTCCCAAGGCTGGGTGGTGCCTTATGTAAATGTTAGCCTGTAGATCAAACAAACCTTTTTTATTTCAAAAGAAGTTATGTTTTTCATGTTGTGTTCACTGTAACTGAACCCTGTTGGGTTCTATTTATAGATGGATCACCCCTGTGCTTCTGCTTATTGACTTCTATGAAAAGATGGCTGTGTCCTCCAAACGTAGAGCCCAGATGAACAAGGTTTGTGCCAAATTAAATTATATTTTCTGATTTAACACTGCATATGTAATATGACAACTAAGCATGGATGATAAAGTCCTGATATAAGAATTGTTTAAACATTTTGACTTTCTAGTACCTGCAGCCTAATGGGAATAACTGGCGGTGGTTTGATGACCGTTCGGGCCGCTGGTGCAGTTATAGCGCCAGTAACAACAGCACTATCGACTCCGCCTGGAGGGCAGGAGAGACCAGCGTCCGTTTCACTGCCGGCCGTAGAAGATACACTGTTCAGTTTAACACCATGGTGCAGGTAACAGGCACATTTTGGAGCTGTACTGATCCCTTAGACTCTTCAAATAACTTTATTATTTGTACATTTGTACAAGACCTGCACACAAAAAAAATTTGATCTCCAGAAAACAAGACAGAAAAATAATAAATGATGCATAGCTGTAGTGGGCTTTTGCCCTGCTTTTATCTTCCCATGTAATATTGTTGTTTTAGGATGCATGAAAGGATGCATCAAGCATAAACAAACTGAATTGGCAAAGATTTCTTACAGTTCCCAATCTGTACAAAAAAAAATACACAAACATGCAGATGGGCTTTCTAGCTTGTTTTACCTATTTTCAAGTCTGCTTTCTGTGCTGGATTTTGTCTGTACCAGAGCAAGTGTGTGGCTTTTCACATAGCATTTGTAGGGAACATTGCCAGTGACCATGAATCTTGAGTAAAAGATATCACTACATGTCTGTTTGTTTCAGGTGAATGAGGAGACTGGAAACAGACGGCCAGTAATGTTAACAGTGCAGAGGGTTCCGCGGATGCCAAAGCCCTCTAAAGCTGGAAGTGTTACTGATACAGAGAGAGAGGAAGGAGAACAGAGAGCCAAGACTGAGGAGACTCAGACAGACACAGGTAAGGACACATTGTTTTTTTTTTTCCCCCACTGACAATAGTCTCACGTGATCTCAACAGCCCCCTTAATGTGTGATCTGCCAAATATAAAATGATAGTGAGGGTATATAGGCTTGAAAATATATTTAAAAAATCCTTGTATTACTTTTGGGGGGGGGGAATATTAGGTGCTGTTTGGTCATTTGTTTTTCAAATTGTTTTTCTTCATTTATTTTTAAGACTCCACATCGGTGGCTGTGGAGATGGCTCCCCCTAAAGAAGATCTGGAGCAGAAAGATTCAGGCACACCAGCTCCTGCTGTTGTTCAGGACCCCTCTGGCTCCAGTGGTATTGTGGTGCAGGGGCTGACAGAAGAGATGGTCACCATCCTGATCCGTGCCTGTGTCAGCATGATCAGTGTTCCTGTGGACCCGGACACTCTGCATGCCACATTGCGGCTCTGTCTGCGTCTTACGCGCACGCACCATTATGCCATGATGTTTGCTGAGCTCAAGAGCACACGCATGATTTTGAACCTCACGCAAAGCTCTGGGTTCAATGGATTCACACCATTGGTTACACTTCTTTTCCGCCACATCATAGAAGACCCAGCCACTCTGCGGCACACCATGGAGAAGGTGCTTAGTTTTTATTAACATTTAGATTAAATCTGCATTTTTTTTTAGCTTTGAAAGATTTCTGTTATCTAAAACTATTTATCCTTTCAATCATAAACCTGTTCCTCCTAATTTTCTAAAAATGTTTCCTTGTCTCAGGTGGTGCGGTCTGCTGTCACTAGTGGGGCAGGAAGTACCACTTCAGGTGTGGTGTCTGGCAGTTTGGGCTCAAGGGAGATCAACTACATCCTGCGTGTCCTCGGTCCAGCGGCCTGCCGCAACCCTGAGTGCTTTACAGAAACTGCCAAGAGCTGCATCCGAATTGCTCTACCAGCCCCAAGAGGTGCAGGAACTGGTATGATATAAGATCCTTAATGCCATGTATCTCCCACATTACGTTTAAAAGACAATTAATCTGTTGCTTCTCTGTATTACTCAGCCTCAGATGATGAATTTGAGAACTTCAGAATTAAGGGTCCAAATGCTGTCCAGTTAGTGAAGACCACACCCCTGAAACTATCTCCACTGCCCTCCATTCCAGAGACCATTAAAGACGTTATCTATGATATGTTAAATGCCCTAGCAGCGTATCATGCTCCAGAGGAAGGTAAGAGATCTAATCAACAGTCAGGCTCAGAAACAGAACGTATCGGTTCTAATCCTTCTAGCTATCATGTCATCAACTTCCACTTGACTCAATGCTTGGTGGCATTTTTCATTTGTATGTGTAGCAGAAAGAGGAGAGGAGCGGGCAGCAGCAGTACCGGGAGGTCAAGACTTATGTCAGATCCTGCAGGATGTTGGCGATGATGTCTACCAGCAGTACAGACTCACCCGGCAGGGCAGTGACTTTGACTCACAGTCTGCCTTCCACATAAATGTAAGAGTCTGCATGTATACACAATTGAATCAAACATGTTGTTTTTTTCTTCTGCCCAAAATTTTACTGTAACTTAACTCACACCTTTTGTGCCATGGACATGAATGATGAATATCATTAAATTATAAAGTGTCCACACACATATAGTCATGATAATGTAAAAATCTATTGCTGCTTTGAGAATTACAAAGTTAACCCCATGTGTATTATAGTTATTATGTGCTCTGAAATGTGGGAGTCCCCTTAACTGTGGGTGTTAATTATACTCCATCAGACTCAGGTGTTTGCAGCAGATGGTGCTGTTGCAGAATCCTCCCAGTCTGGAACTCCTCAAGGAGAAGGTGAGAAGCACACACCAACACACAAAAGACCCTGTTGTTTTACTGTGACCAAGCTCTTTTCAATTTCTCTGTTTTAACTTGCCCTTGTATTTTTATCCCCTCATTATTCTTTCTCTGTCCCTATAGCCTCAACGCCTGAGGAAATGCGTGAAGAGAAAAAGGATCAGGAGGGAGATAAGGGAGCTTCTTCAGAAGAGAGCAGAGCTGCTAAAGCAAAGGCCAGCAAGCCCCTGATGCCAACCTCTACAATCTTAAGGTTGCTGGCAGAGCTGGTACGCTCCTATGTTGGAATCGCGACGCTCATCACATCCTACAACTACACAGCCGGCCAGTCTGAGCTCATTAAAGAGGTGTGTCATTTTAGGGTTGACTCTTCATGACATCTCCTAAATGACTAAAGGAACAAAGCCTTCTTTTTATTTTAAGCCTACTTTTTATTTGTGTAAAATTCCTATTCTTATCCTAGTCAAGTTTTTTTTATCAGGTAACATTTTTTCTGACTGTTTGTGTTTGCAGGATTGCAGTGTGCTTGCATTTGTTTTGGATCACTTGCTCCCACACACGCAAAACTCTGAGGATAAGGACACCCCTGCACTCGCACGTCTGTTTCTGGCTAGCCTTGCTGCTGCTGGCACGGGCACTGATGCCCAGGCCGCTCTGGTCAATGAGGTCAAAGCTGCTCTGAGTCGGGCATTGGGCATGGCAGAGGGCACAGAGAAACACGCTCGGTGGGTGTAGCTCTTTGCTCTGTATTATTAAAAATGAAATCAGAAGTCAAACTGAAGTTTATCTTTCTTGGCAGCTTGCAAGCGGTGATGTGCATCATCAGCACCATTATGGAGTCGTGTCCCTCTACCTCCAGCTTCTACAGCACAGCCACAGCCAAGACCCAGCACAACGGCATGAACAACATCATCCGCCTCTTCCTCAAAAAAGGCCTTGTCAATGACCTTGCCCGTGTGCCTCATAGCCTAGATCTGTCCAGGTAGCACCTCTCACTGTCTCACTGTCTCACTTCTCTGTAAACATTGTTATTACTTATTACAATAATGTGTCTCTTTGCTATTTTTTTCTACAGTCCCAACATGGCAAATACAGTAAATGCTGCTTTAAAGCCTTTGGAAACTCTATCTCGAATCGTAAATCAGCCCAGCAGCCTCTTCGGAGGCAAAGGTGCATCCAGCAAGAACAAAACAGAGCATGACACTGTTGGCACAGTCAGGGACAGTAACAGCAACACTCAGGATCAAGGTAACACTCATGTCCTTAAGCATTTTTACTTGATAGGAGTACAGCTGCTGTAGTAATGCGTCTATTCACTGATATTGTCTATAGGAGAGGCAGGTGAGGCAGAGCCAGTAGAAAATCGTGACCGTGGTCAAGCCACAGATGGTGACTTGATGGATGGGGAAGCTGAAGGAGACACGGTGGTGATCGCTGGGCAGCCTGAGGTGCTGAGCACTCAGGCCATGCAGGTATGATACGCAACAGATTGCAATACTGTTCTCTCAACAGTTGAAAATTCCTTCCCCTCTCACCAGTGTTTGTTATTCATATATGCTTGCTTGTAGGTGGAGAATGAGTTGGTGGATTTGATAGATGAACTTTTAGAGAGGGATGCAAGCACTGTCAATAGCACCATCATTGGTGAGTGGTTTGATTCATGGACAGAGATGCAAGCAGAGCTATCCTATGTATATTGGATATGTTTCTTAATGGTTTATCTGTAAATCAGTGGGACGTTCTGGAGAGGACGAATCTCAAGAGGACGTACTGATGGATGAAGCTCCTTCCAATATGAGTCAAGCCTCCACTCTGCAGGCCAACAGAGAGGGTAGGATGTGAATTTTCTACAGTTTGTGATTAGAACTAAAATTAAATGATGTGACTTTGTATATGGCCTGGAAAAAAATGTTTTTGATAGATGACAGGATATAAAATAAAAACTGCTAATTTATCCATAAATGTCACCCAAATTTAAACTCTCACTCTCATGTTGAAAAACTGGTAGCTGCATTATGCCTTGTGTATGTACATTGTTTATGCTACAGCTGGTTTTTACAACAGAGAGACCACCATGATTTTACTAGCAAATTACTTTAATGTTGTTAAAATATATATCTCTGTATAAAATATTTGGAAAGTTATTATGTTATGTCTACTAGACATTTGTTGGCCAGTCTCTGGTCCATGCTGGGAATGTTTTTAACATTGAATAAAGGTGTCCTGTACTGATTTTCTCTCTTTGCTGATCTAGACTCCATGAACATCCTGGAGCCAGAGGATGAAGAGCACACACAAGAGGAAGACTCCAGCGGTAGTAATGAGGATGAGGACAGTCAGGATGAAGAGGAAGAGGAGGAAGAAGAGGAGGAGGAGGACCAGGTAATAGCAGATTGAAAAAAGGCTCTCAGTTGTGTGATAGGGTAGGAATGATTCTCACTATATTCTACTCTTTATTATCAGGATGATGAAGAGGGAGATGATGATGATGATGATGAAGGCTCAGAGATGGAGCTGGATGAAGATTTTCCTGATATCAATGCAGCCCCACACATTCGCTTTGAAAGATTTGACCGGGATGATGATCTCATCATAGAGTTCGATAACATGTTCTCAACATCAGGTATGTCGTTTGGGGTTATTTATTTGGTTTTTATACGTGAGAAAATGGAAGAAAACCCCAGCCTTGATTTTGTTTTGAAGTAGATCCACATTAAAGAGAATGAGAGTATGTATTTTTTGTGTGTGTGTGGTTTCATTTGTACTTTTTGTCTTTTGTACATTTCAGCTGACATCCCTCCCTCACCAGGAAATATTCCCAGTTCCCATCCTCTGATGGTGCGCCACGCTGACCACGGATCTTTGACTCTAGGGGGATCAGGCACCAGCAGCAGATTGGCTCAGGGCATGGGCCGCAGCCAACGTTCTCTCCGCCAGCTCACAGCCAACACAGGACACACCATCCATGTACATTACCCTGGAAACCGCCAACCCAACCCTCCGCTCATCCTGCAGAGGTGAGGTGTCCTAAATAAACTTTAGTTTTAGAGGAAACCTGTTTAAAGGAATAGCATTATTGCCTTTCACAAATTTCACGCCCAACTTTGTAAACTTTCTCAACATAAATTCTGTTGTCTTTGTGTCTCAGATTATTGGGTCCCAGTGCTGCAGCTGATATCCTTCAGCTGTCTAGCTCTCTTCCCCTGCAGTCCCGAGGACGCGCCCGTCTCCTGGTGGGCAACGAGGACGTGCACATTATAGCTCGTTCAGATGACGAACTTCTGGACGACTTCTTTCATGAGCAGAGCAGCACTGGAGGACAAGCCGGTGAGTCACCCACAGACATGCTGCTTTAAATGAACACTTACAGCTGTACATACTAAAGCGTTCCTTTCTGCAGGCACCCTTTCCAGTATACCAACTGCCTTAACCAGATGGACTGATGAGTGTAAAGTTCTAGATGCTGAAAGCATGCACGACTGTGTGGCAGGTGAGACATCACAGAATGAACGTATAATAACTCCTGTTGTTTGCCAAACCTGCTGATACCAAGTGTATGTGTGGTGCTCTTGTTTCTCAGTGGTAAAGGTGCCCATCCTGCAACACTTGGAGAGTTTGCGTGACGAGGAGCTAGAAGAACGCAGGGAGAAGAGGAGGAGACAGTTGGCAGAAGAAGAGGAGACTGCCAAACAGAATGAGACTTCTTCAGCAGGCGAGGAGACCCGAGAACAGAGTCTGCAGGTAAGCGAGATTTAGAATGAGAAAAGAGAAAACACGGATATATTTGCAGCGTGAATTGGATTCAGTCTGTATTAAATTAGGGCAAGGCCAGAGATATAAGTCACAACACAGGTCACATGCCAAATTTTATGTGCATTTCACAGCAAATGTGGTAAGCTGTTTTTATTTCACACAGGGCTCTGCGATTGGAACGGTCAATGGCGCAGGCGAAAACACAGCAGGTATAGCGTTGCATCTTTTGTGCTTTTGTTAGTGAAGATAATTATAACATTTATTGTTTTATATATAGAGGTCAAATCTTAAACATTGGAAAACATTTGTTGTGTATTAGACGAAGAATTCGAGTCCTGGATGAGTTCTGCGGGCTGTGGGGTGAGGTAGTAGTTTGTATAGTTTTAGGATCACACCAGATCTGGGAGATAACTATACAGTCTACTGTCTTCCCCACGGTAAGCGCTTGACAACTGGATGGTCTCCTCGCCTTTCTCTGTCACTGCGGCAACTGCTGCTAGGCAACAATCAATTGCTTAATCAATCAATTGTTGCTAGGCAACTGCTCAGTTATGAATAACAAGTGTATGAGCAAAAAGGTTTAATGTAAACGAGTTTACATTACATCAGGTTATTATTGTACACATGGTTGTGATTTGTGTATGAATCGTAATAATTTTCTGGCCGAGTGATCCCACAGTGGCTGTGTTGTGGTGAGGTAGTAAGTTGTGTTGTTGTTGGGGATCAGTATCATGTGGCCCCCGAAGGAGATAACTATACAATTTACTGCCTTCCTCACTGCAGACCTCACGCATACAGCCTGTTTTAAACCTGCAGTCATATGACCTTTATTATATTGATGTAATGTTAATGGTGTTAATTTCTTACTTGTGTCTGGTTAGAAGGAGAACAAGCCCAAGGTGTGGTGTCCTCCTGTCTGGACCCTCCTCGCACTTCTGAGGGTTTCCTCACTGCGCCCCCTTCAGGAGAAGTCACCCCAACCACCCCTGCACCCCACGAACAAGCCCTCGTATCTCTGGAGACCGCTATCAGTCAGCAGGTGCATCAGCCAATCACAGAGCTGCTGCTGGCTGACTCCAATCCTGATTCTCACGTGGCAGGGGCAGGGCTTCCCCAGCTCTCTGCACCTGATAGGTCGAATTGTGAGGCAGAAGCATCTCAGATGGAGATGTCACCTGCACCCACTATTGGTGAGAGAGCAGGAGGAGGAGCATTGGATGCAGTCAGGGAAGGTAGATTAACTTTGAATCCTGTGAAATCTGAATTCACACACCATTCACGTTCAGGTGGAGCCTATATTCCTCCTTAATATACCAAAACACTCTGTTTCTACAAATGCATTTGTGGAGGCAGAACCTTTATCAAAACTAGTGTAATCCCACTGCATTCTACATGCAACTACTGCATGTATTTTCCTCATTTTGCTGTACCTTTAAAATGTCCTATTAGGTTGAATTTATTGACAGAAGCTTGCCTGCTGTCTCTGTCTCAGCTTCTCTCAGTCCAGATATAGCTGAGAACTCCGAGCCTGTGCCAGTGGGTGTGTCTCAGCTTGAGGGTTCGCCCATGGATACGAGCAGTCCCGCCTCAGGAACACAGGAAGAGCTGGCAGCCAACTCTGCCCCACCCATTCACATGTCTCAGGAACTGTCTGGAAGTGGTGACAGCGGGCTCACAGACAGGCAGACAGATGCAGAAACAGGGTGAGCAGTTAAATGACAGTAATTGCATAGAAAATAAATAAGTTAGTTAGTAGATATGTCAAAAATTAAACTATATACTTACACTATAAATTATACTTTTGTGTTTTTTCTAGCTCAACATCTGTTTCTTCTCCTGGTGAGACAATGCCTCGAAGTGACAGTGCAGATAGCCAATCCCAAGCCATCCAAGAGGAGCCCCTCCCATCCACCAGCAATGAGGAGGATGACCCTCTGGCAGGTCAGTATGTGTATATAGAGCCATTTCTATGCATGCCATAGCACCAGACTTTTTTATGACAGTTTTTGGTCACTGCCTGGCAGGCATCAATCTGCCTGAAGGTGTGGACCCTTCTTTCTTGGCTGCACTGCCTGAGGACATTCGTCGGGAGGTGCTGCAGAACCAGCTTGGGATTAGACCCCCCTCTCGCCCTCCTGTGGCCTCCACACTGCCGCCATCAGCTGCTGCTGTGCTGGGTGTTGGGCCAGGTGTGACTGAGGTCAGCCCAGAGTTCCTGGCTGCTTTGCCACCTGCCATTCAGGAGGAGGTATGAGGCTTGCTGTGATTTCATGGGGTTTTAAAATCTGTAGGGTTTAATCTTAGTTGTTTTGTTTTTGCTGTGTGAATATTATGGAACTATTGTTATTCAAGTATGTGTATACTACATTCAACTTGTGCTCTGTAAACTTTAAAGAGACCTTTAAAAACACGTGCATATGATTCTCTCGTCTCCAGGTTTTGGCCCAGCAGCGAGCAGAGCAGCAGAGGCGTGAGTTATCTCAGCAACCCCCGCAGGGCGATCAACCTCTGGACCCTGTTACATTCATTCAGACCCTGCCCTCTGAGCTGCGCCGGTCTGTGTTGGAGGACATGGAAGACAGCGTGTTGGCGGTCATGCCCCCAGACATCGCAGCAGAGGCTGCAGCACTGCGCAGAGAACAGGAGGCCAGACAGAGACAGCTGATGCACGAGAGGTTGTTCGGTCATAGTTCCTCTTCAGCCCTGTCCGCCATCCTACGCTCCCCTGCTTTCACCAGCCGACTGGGTGGCAACCGTGGGGTACAGTACACCCGACTGGCTGTGCAAAGAACTGGGACGTTTCAAATGGGAGGAAGCGCTAACCACAGCCGGTGAGTTTACTGAAGCTGAATAGCAACACAATAAAAGCATGTTCTTAAAAGGATTTTTGAATTCTTCATGTTTGGTGTGTTTTGTAGTCATATTTGTAGGGGTATAGCAATATACTCAGCTCACGATTCGGAACATATCTTGATGCTGGGTTCACGATACGCATCACAATATCTGAACAAAATGAAACTGAAATTCAAATAAAATATTTATTTTCAAAATATTAACAATTTCAGTAACTTTTCTGTTGCACATATTTTAACAGTTTAAGGCTTACCTGAACCTTCTGTACTGCAGGTTTGTCACTGAAATTTTTTTTTTTGGCATGTAGCACTGGTGCTAAAGAGGTTTAAAGTTTTGTAGCATAGGCCAAATGGTTGTAGCACAATTTTAAAATGTCTGTTATATTGAAGAAAAAAATATATACCTCATACAGTCGTTACGTGTGTAGTACTATATTAAACTGTGCAGCTCATTCACATTCATGCAAAACAAGCAGAAGACATACTTAAAAAGCCAGATTGCACCTCCGCTATTCCTTCCCTGTTTCCACATCGCGGAAATCACAGGGCTCTAAATATGGACTCACTGCAGCAGGGAAACCAGTTTTAAATGCAAAAACAACTAAAATAGCGGTGCACCATTGATTTACATCACACACAAACAAGCACCGCGATAAACACACCTCACACAAACAAGCGGCTCTGTCTAAATCGCGTGCAAAACTGTATCGCACGCGTGCTACACTGGTAAATGTATTATTAGCACAGACAGATTTTTTTACAGCCCTGGGTGATTCAAGCGATGTCTGTGACTGCAATGAAATCACACCTGAAGCAGAGTAGATTGCATCTTGACCTCTCAATGAATAGAATTAAAAGAACACCATATTGTAAAATATCCCCATCACTCTACGATGCGCATCGTAAAATTTTTTGCATCGCGAAATATCGTACTACGAAGTATCGTTACATCCCTACATATTAGCAATGTCTAATAAATCTTTTGTTTTTTTTATTTAGCCCTTCTAGTTCAAATGTCGATTCACTTCTGCGCCTGCGGGGACGTCTCCTGTTGGACCATGAGGCACTGTCTTGCCTACTAGTGCTGCTGTTTGTGGACGAGCCCAAGCTAAACACCAGTCGTCTCCACCGAGTGCTGCGTAACTTGTGCTACCACTCCCAGACACGCGGCTGGGTTATTCGTAGTCTCCTGTCCATCCTGCAGCGCAGCAGCGAGAGCGAGCTCTGCCTAGAGACCGCACGCATAGAAGAGTCCCGCGGCAAGCGTTCGCTAGGCCAGGGCTCTTCTGGTGGTGGAAAAGGCTCCTCATCCTCGCAGACAGCTGTAGCATCTTCATCATCCTCATCTTCATCTCTAGAGCTGTTAAACAGAGTGGAATCGCGCAGTTCCAGTCAGCTCTCCTGGCTGTCTGTATCGATGGATGCAGCTCTGGGGTGCAGGACCAATATCTTTCAGATCCAACGAGTGTCGGGCAGGAAGCATGCGGAGAGACATTCAGTGGGAGGAGGCGTGGGCTTGGGAGGGCTTGGAGGTGGAGTTTCAGGAACAGGAGTGGCCTGTTCTGGGGCAGGAGGCGGATCAACGGTTCACATTCACCCGCAGGCAGCTCCAGTTGTCTGTCGACATGTACTAGACACCCTTATTCAACTGGCTAAGGTACAAGAGCATAATTTTAGCTACAAGCAAAGTCACTGTCTCATTTGTTGCTTGGCGAGTGTTAAAGCACCTAAAGGAGGCATATTTAGCAAAGTTAATTGACAATGTATTTTTATAAGTGTCTCTTTTATTGCTTCTAGGTGTTCCCTAGTCACTTCACTCAGCAGCGCTGTAAGGACCTGCTGTCTTCATGCTCCGAATTGGATTCACGCCTCTGCGGCAGTTCAACGCAGATTGCCAGCGGAAGCTGTCGGTCAGGCGCCACCAGCCAGAGCAATTCCTCAGCCATGCTAAGCAATCCCTCTTCTACCCACAATTCCCTTAGCTACTGCTCAGGAACCCCACAGTCCCTGGGCATCTCCACTGACTTCTGGGATCTCCTGGTCAAGCTGGATAACATGAATGTGAGCCGTAAGGGCAAGGCCTCCATGAAAACTGTCCCTCTAGGAGGTGCTGGTGAGCCAGAAGGGGCACTGTTTAGCCTTGAGGTGTCTCCCCTGGGCCAGCTGATGAACATGCTGTCCCACCCTGTGATCCGCCGTAGCTCGCTCCTCACTGAGAAACTTCTCAGATTGCTTTCTCTTATCTCCATCGCTCTGCCTGACAACAAGGCCACAGAGGTTCCAGCCAGCCACCCAGTGCCTCAGGCCCCAACTGCCACCCCCTCTGCCCCTGCCACACAAGCCACAGCAGGGTCAACGTCCATCTCAGCGGCACCTGCTACAGGCTCCACACAGAGCTCGATGGTATCTGTGCCCTCTCAACCAGTCACTACAGCAGTTGCTGTTGCAGGCAGCACTACCACATCTAGCAGTATTGCTGGTGAGCTTTCTCCTCACACAGAATCTTAACAGGGCTTTGGGAAATGATAATTGATAACGCATGACAACTTAAAGAAACTGGCATTCAACAGCAAAATATATTATTTCCTCTAAGAATAAATTAAATGTATTCACAAGAAAGGGTAGTTGTGTCATTACGCATTCTAGAGTGTTGTTTAATCTTTGATAAACTGCAGCCCAATAATTTGGTAATACAGTGCTTAATTTCCTGTTGTCTTGCTATTTCAGCAGGGAAACAGAAGCCAGCAGCGAGCAGCACGGACAGCGACACCAAACTGGCCTCTGCTGGACTAACCGAGAAACAGCTGCAGCTCTCCGTGGAGGTATTTGATGTGCACACACAGTTTTATGTTAATCCTGGGCCTCTTTGACCCCTCTCAGCAGTCTGATTAGTAACCCACATGGTTTGTGCCCAGGTGCTGACATCCCACTCGTGTTCAGAGGAAGGTCTAGAGGATGCGGCCAACATCCTGCTGCAGCTGTCCAGAGGGGATGCTCAGACCCGAGACACAGTCCTCAGACTGCTTCTCAGCGGGGCACGTCACCTCGGATACACTCTCTGCAAACAAATCGGTCGGTATTACATCGCTAATGATTTTTTATTTAGTTTGACCACTGTTTTTCACTAACACAAATGTTTGGAATTAAAGGGTTTTTTTCTATAATATGTAAATAAGCTTTGTGAAGATTTTTAGTTGCTAGGTATTGATATCGAAGTTTGGTTGTCATTGTGGGGCGCAAGTTAGAATTTGTGATGGAAAATCAGTCACATTGAGAAAAAACTTTTTTGTGATCATGCCTTCTTTCTCTGTCTCTCTCTCCTTCTCTGTAGGCACTTTACTGGCAGAGTTAAGGGAGTACAACCTGGAGCAACAACGAAGAGCACGTGCTGATGCTCAGTCTCCTGAAGCGTCTCATGAGGACCCATCCATCACCACACGGCTCAAGGGCAAGATGACCAGCAGGTGAGAAGAGTTTCAGCCTGTCTTAAGGCTTTGTCTTATTATTGTAATGGACCTTCAACAGTCCTGACTGTGTCCAACTGTAAAGCAATAAAAAACAATTTGTTTTATATTGTTCTCAGTTGTGTTGTTAAAAAACACATTGATAAATTAATTCTAGTATTTGTGAAGGTGATTATTACAATAACAGTCCCTTTGGGTCCTGTTGGGGTCACAGGTTTGACGGCTCTGAGAGCGTAGTGATTGTGGCTGCTCAGAAGCGCACACTAGGAGGCCGCGAGCTGCAGCTACCCTGTATGAGCTCGCTCACGTCCAAGACCTCCACACAGAAGTTTTTCCTGCGCGTGCTGCAGGTCATCATCCAGCTTAGGGAGGACACACGGCGCGCTAACAAAAAAGCCAAGCAGACAGGAGGAAGACTGAGTAAGTGGAAAAACACTCCTTAGCACAGGACTTCTCTAATCCTTTTAAGAGTACATAGCTTGTGATTTTTAAGGGCCTACTTTGGTTTATGGAGTGTGCGACAACAGGTTTATGTACATACATGGTGTAAAAACACTATTATTTTATAATAATAAGCAGTTATTATTACCTTACTTCTTGACTGAGTCTCAAATGATTCGTTCTGCGATTCATCTGTCTAACTTACTTTCAAACACAACGACATTACACACTGCATGAAATGTAATTTTGATGATCCCGTAGTATGTACATTTCCACGCTTCACATTGTAGCTTTCAGTCACTGTTCTCATTGAAACCTGTAGACCGCTCATCTAATGTTTACAGGTCTGTCTTGGGATTAAATCTATCTGCAAGTTTTTCATGTCTTTGGTGTCTCTTTCCCTTTGTGCAGGTTCGACCAGTCTAGGCTCGGCCAGCAGTATCCAGGCTGCGGTCCGTCAGCTAGAGGCTGAAGCAGACGCCATCATTCAGATGGTGAGAGAGGGACAGAGGGCACGTCGTCTACAGCAGGCCCCCCCACCCTCTTCATCTGCATCCGCTGCTGCTGCTGCTGCTGTATCTGCTGCTGTGGCTGGATCGTCTGCCCCCAGTACCTCTGCAACCAACAACCCCCTCGCTGGCACGGCCAGCGCAGCCACGGTTAGCATGGGCCGCACTGACAGCAGGCAGACTGCTACTGACTTGCTCACCCACACACACATTCAGATACCAGTGTTGTTTATAATGTCCAGAAACGTGTGCTTGATAGTGCTGGTATCTCATCCAAAGTCTCTGAAATCAATTTGTTTACATTTGTTACATAGGGCTAAAAAAAAAAACATTTATGTTATGACATGTTTTCTGAGTACACAAGGTGTAATGTTAAATTTAGTTTAAATGTAACAAATGGCAATAAACACCAAGGGGAGCCAAAGGGCACAAAACTAGCATGCAGCCAAGATTTAAAAAGGCAAATTGGCAAAAGCGTTAAAATCACTGCAATATTTTACTTAATTTACCTACTAATCATTTTAAATAAATCAACCAGCCCTAATTACACATTTAATGTCATGTATAATCTCCCATTTGCTTGCTATTCAAAACTATTCAGCCTATAATATTTTCACCTCAGTGTTCCTAATGATCAGACATCTGGACACAGTTTGAAAAGCTGCCCTCACTAGTCCCACAGTTGTGCTCCAGTGGCAAAGTCTTTGTGTCATCAAACCTACTAGTGACTCTCTTCTCAGCCCAGCTTTCTCTGTTCCTCCTCTCCACTGCTTTGCCCCACTGCACTGTGCCGCTTTTAATGCGGAAAGCTTGTTTTTGTACCAGTGATAGTGCAGTGTTAGATTTTGTTTAGTGTTGCATCCAGCTATCTGATTTGCTCTCCTCTCTGGCATGTCTAGTTCTGTCTTTTTTTTTTTTTTGGCTTGCCGTCAATGCTTCTGTGCATAAGCCTCATTCCAGCCCCCATTCTTTGCTGCGAATCTGAATGTTTTTATGCATGCTGCTTTGTCTCCAGCTCTGCTTTTGGTTTCAGTCTGTGACTACCCTATCACATCTTTTTTCCTCACATTACACACACTTTTGTCTCTTCGTCTGAGTACTCTGTTATGTATCTCATTTTGTTCCTTGGTTCCATTGGTCCAGTCTGAGGTGCACTCTGTTGCCGAGCCCCCAGCAGCCCAAAGGGACGATTCGCCAATGGATGTGGACCAGCCCTCACCCTTAGAACAGGACCAGGCAGCATTAGGTGAGGCCTTGAAATCAACTCCACTAAAAATGTGGTTCATTGGAACATTGACTTAATGTTATTTTTTAAATGTATACATTAAGGTTACTTTACCCTCTCATTCGCAGTTTCATGTACATTATTAAAAACTTGATAAAATAGATGTGCTGTTTGTGTGTAGGTGAAGAGAGCAGCAGTCAACAGGAACCGGAGGAACGTTTGCCTGACCTGCCACTGTTGAGTGAGCAGCTCTTATTGGATGAGCTCTGGGACATGCTGGGAGAATGCCTGAAAGAGCTTGAGGAGTCTCACGACCAGCATGCAGTCTTGGGTAACAAAATAACATCTCAAAAGCCTAACTGAAGTTTTAATTATTTGACACTGATGAATCTCTGTTTTCTCTTGTAGTGCTTCAGCCCGCAGTGGAGGCCTTTTTCCTGGTTCACGCAACAGAGCGCGAAAGCAAACCACCAGTTCGAGACACACGGGAGAGCCAGCTGTCACACATCAAGGACGAGCCTCCTCCGCTGTCCCCGGCCCCTCTCACCCCTGCCACCCCCTCCTCCCTGGATCCCTTCTTCTCAGAGAGCCCTCCTCCATGCACATCTCCTCCAACCTGCCTCCAGACACACAGAAGTTCCTGCGTTTTGCTGGTAAGCCAGTCTTAAACACAAGCTGTCCCCTGCTCCCTCATGGAGGTTCATAAGATGGAGGAGAGCGCTTGTTGAATACTGATGAAGGCTGTCCTTAGTATGAACTCTCTCTCTCTCTTTAATAGAGACCCACCGCACAGTGCTGAATCAGATCCTGCGTCAGTCCACCACTCACCTGGCAGATGGGCCATTCGCTGTTCTGGTTGACTACATCCGCATCTTGGACTTTGATGTGAAGCGCAAGTAAGACCCTTGATTTCGGAGATGTTCAGTTGATTCACTTTTCACTCTTCATTCACTCTTGTCTTACAATGTAATGTTTTTCCAAATTGTTTCTTTGAAAAATGACTGAAGGGGGAGTCTTTTTCAACACATTCTGCAAAAAATATAAAAAAAAAAAAATATATATATATATATATATATATAGTATATCAGTTTCTTTGCCTATACTGTAATGTTTTTTATAATACATTTCTCATTGCTTTAATTAACATTTTACAAAACTAAAATATATGCCTAATTGAGAATTGATGAATAATGAAATGTACATAGAAACTACTGGAGATTGGAGGGGGGTTAGTCATGAAAATGTCACAATGCTAAAAATAAGTATTGACTCACATAGGCTTCTTTTTTTAATATACAAAATATAATCTAGTGTTCATTTTATTTTATTATATCAGATTTCCCCACTCCCTGGTTTAATTTTTAGCCCACTACTTACTTTCTCTTGTTTTTCTGGGTTAAGGCTTTATTTATCTAATAAGTGTCTCTCTCAGGTATTTCCGCCAGGAGTTGGAGCGTTTGGATGAGGGGCTGAGGAAAGAGGATATGGCAGTTCATGTAAGAAGAGACCATGTCTTTGAAGATTCTTACAGAGAGCTGCACCGCAAGAGCCCAGAGGACATGAAGAACAGACTGTAAATCTCTCATTCTTTCTCACTTTTTTATTCTCAGACAAGCATACACATGCCTTATATATAGTAAATTAATGTATGTATATTTTATCACGCACACACTGCCTTGCAAGACATACCAATGTTGACAACAATCATGAAAGTGTGAGCCACAGGGGGGTTTGCTGTGGATTGCACGTGTATGTGGATAGCAGAATACCACATTGGGGCCTGCCTGAACCATTTGCATACAGCTTTAACTGGTCTTTTCTTTTACACTTTATTCTCAAAGCAGGTGGTGTCCATTATTTGTTTTCTCTCTTCATTTTCTCTGGTCCTCTTTGTCTACAGGTATATAGTATTTGAAGGGGAAGAGGGTCAAGATGCAGGTGGACTGTTGAGGGAGTGGTACATGATCATCTCCAGAGAGATGTTCAACCCCATGTACGCCCTGTTCCGCACATCTCCCGGCGACCGGGTCACCTACACCATAAATCCTTCCTCTCACTGCAACCCCAACCACCTCAGCTACTTTAAGTTTGTGGGCCGTGTTGTGGCCAAGGCTGTCTATGACAACAGGCTTTTAGAGTGCTACTTCACACGCAGCTTCTACAAGCACATTTTGGGCAAGAGCGTCAGGTATCAGTGCAGGATGCTTTTTACAATTAACATGCAGTTTAAGTATTTTTACTAGTAGTAAGTTAAGTTAAACTAAACTTGATTTTGAATGTGTCCCACAGGTATACAGACATGGAAAGTGAGGACTATCCCTTCTTCCAGGGTCTTGTTTACTTGTTGGAGAATGATGTTTCTACTCTGGGCTATGAGCTGACATTCAGCACAGAGGTAGAGACTGGATATGAATAAAATTCACTTTATGAAATGTTTTGAATTAAAAGGCATAGTTAATACCATTATTACATTATTGTTCCTTGTGTACTCACAGGTCCAGGAGTTTGGTGTGTGTGAAGTGAGGGATCTGAAGGCCAATGGTGCCAACATCATCGTCACTGAGGAGAACAAGAAGGAATATGTGCATCTGGTCTGTCAGATGAAGATGACAGGTGAGTGTACTATTTAATAAACGTTACTTCTGGTAAGGAACGTGCGGTATTACAAAACCTGTGTCTCAAGAGACTGAAGCATCTCTTTGCTTTGTAGGTGCAATTCGTAAGCAGCTGGCCGCCTTCCTGGAGGGCTTTTATGAGATCATCCCCAAGAGATTGATCTCCATCTTTACAGAGCAGGAGCTGGAGCTACTCATCTCCGGCCTGCCCACCATCGACATTGACGACCTCAAGGCCAATACAGAATACCACAAATATCAGTCCAGCTCTATCCAGGTATATGCATTCATATATTACAGCGTGTGGTGAAAGATTCATCTTTTTAATTCTACAAATGATTCATAAGTGAATGAAATAAGGCCATTCACATTTCTCCACCTCCAAAAAGCTCCTTTGCTCGCATAACTATGACCATGCAGAGTTACTACTATATTTTATATTCGTTTTTTGAATTTCCAAGTTATTCAAATTTTTCTGTCTTCTCTTTCTGTGCAGATTCAGTGGTTCTGGCGTGCATTACGATCCTTTGACCAGGCTGACCGGGCCAAATTCCTGCAGTTCGTTACGGGCACATCCAAAGTGCCACTGCAGGGCTTCGCTGCTTTGGAGGGAATGAACGGTATCCAGAAGTTCCAGATCCACCGGGATGATCGTTCCACTGACCGCCTGCCCTCTGCACATACATGGTAAATGAACACCAACTCCATAATTTGTTATAGTAGCATGCATTTCCAGCTTTACAATCTGATTTGATGTGCCACATTCTTAATGTGTATATATAATATTAAATAACATGCCTATGCACATAAATTAAGTTTTGTAGTGATAATTGTAAGGCATGACTCTGTGGCTAACTTGGGTTTTTTCACCTGTTTTTCCCAGCTTTAACCAGTTGGACCTCCCAGCGTATGAGAGCTATGAGAAGTTAAGACACATGCTGCTGCTGGCCATTCAGGAATGTTCTGAAGGCTTTGGACTGGCCTAGAGATTCTCCTAATGTTCCCCCTCCACACGCAAACACGGATGTAGACTTACATGTTGTTAACTTATGACACACACATGCATATTCACACTATCACACACAAGGCCAAGATCTACTTCTAATCCACATAAAACAAACCGTTGGACGGCTAAACGAGTGACAGATTTATTGACATTGCCTACTACACACAGAGCCTCTCATCGACACACCGAACTGTATTGGGTATGTGTGTCAATTCCTTATTACATTACAGAGCCTGAGAGAGGATTACAGAGGATATATGCGGACTAATATAAAGATTTTCTCCATTTAGTTTGGTTTCTCTGTACAAAAGGTTTGGGAGTTTGTTTAATCTTTTTTTGTTCTTCTCTGGCTGTTAAAAAGGAGAGATGGCTTTTGTGTGTGTAAAAGAGGGTGGTTGTATCCCTCTGGGAAAGAAAAAAAGTTGATTGTCCTCTAATGCTAATGTGTGACCTCACTAGCTTTGCAAATGGGAACTTTAATTTTGGGGAGGGGGGTGGACGAGGGAGGGGAGAGAACATGAAATGAGGTTTTGGTGAACTTGCAGATGTGCATGGATTTTGAGAAGGGGTCATTTTTAGGCAACTTTTGTGGTATTTTTGGAGAGGATCACACAGATTTAAGAAGTGAAGGACTGAGATGTTAAACCGCAGAGGCTCAGACTTGTGCGGTTATTGCCCAACTGCTGACGCAGCCTCTCAGCAGCTAATCAGAAAGTAAATTGCTACATAAATAAATGCATAAAACGAGCCCACTGTGTCTTTTAGTGGTGTTTACAATATATGCCTTACATCATGTAGGAGCAAATATCATTTATCAGTTAAAAAATATCCATCGAAACTAACTTGATGTGTGCCGGGGTGGTCCAAGTATTAAAAGCTCTGTCCTTCATTCTGAGATGTTTGAGGAAATCTTGTCCAGTTATTGTTCACCTGCATGAATCTGATTTATGGGTATGACATGGCATTTTTAAGAAGGGCTACTGTGTGTTTCTTGTGTTCTTACCCCCTTCCACTGTTTTTGCATGGGAATTGGTGTGATGTGTAATGAGTGTGCAGCGTCTCAGACCTTCTGGACCTTTGAGAAAAGTCCATGCTGGGAATGCATACTGTCAGGATATGGTTCATCAGCCACTATCTCCTCCATCCAGACAGCAGGGCTTCACTTGGCTAGACCAATGTGTGTCAACATAAAATGCAGAATCGCAGGGAAGCTGGAGCCATAAAGGTGTGCATTGAATAACCTTATTTTGTTTTTCAGTATTATTTTATTAAACCATCAGAGCCTGCCTATATTGCTATGCAGTTCAACATGATGAAAGATGTTTTCTCATGTTTAAGTGCTGTGGTTTCCACCATCACATGAATGGAGATGGAAATTAGATGCAGCAGGGCGCATCCAGCTTTTACAAGAATTACAACCGGTTTGGCATCACTAGCATGCATTTTTCATTAAGTGTGTGCTGCATATGAAAGTATGAAGTCTCCTCTTTGAAGAGAGATGTTTGAGATTGAGTGAAAAATGAAGAAAGAAAAACTATGCTCAAATTTTACATCAAAGTGTATTTATGTTCTTAAAAATTTGACAGTCCGGTTATGACTTGCTGCTATTGTAAATATCAGAATGGTTGTCCAGCAGAGGGAGTAACATGCTCTTTTAGTTCCAACATTTTCGTAATTCAGCAGTAACTTTTATCACTTGTAATATTTTCAAACATTTCCTGTCATGTTAGAAATGAATCAGTTATGCGACCTAAGTGCACAGTGTTAGATATTCTCTGCTGTTGTCTCATTTAAATAATGCAGATGCCTTTTGTTGTTCTTGCATTATTGATAAAAACTATGGATTAGTTTATTGATTGAGCAAAACCAAGTATAACCATTGAATCTAAATATTTGCAATGTTCGGGAATCTTAAGTTTCCAGTTGTCTTTACAAGTTGTTTGCTAAATGGACTGATTTGGATTTGGCGAATAGGCTGAAGGAAGGCATAAGGCCAGTTCATTATTAAAGTGTGTGTTTTTGAGAAGCAGCCAGAGTACTTTCAGTTTAATATAGTATGCTGCACTTGGCATATACTGTAGTAAATCCTGTTATTGACTCTACTAGAGAATATATGATAAGGGAATTAAACGGACTGCTGTATTTCTGAGGCCGACTGAATGATGATTAACTTAAAATATGCATTTCCATTTATTCAACTTTTCTTGTGCAAAACATCCTGTTCAGTGCAGTTGTTATTATGCTGCTTCGAGTAGCTTCATTGTGTAAGGCAAGAACGTTTTATTAATTAACCAAAGCTTTACATTAAAGTTTATGAGAATGTAAAGACATGTTTTGGGCCTGGTAAAAAATCTAAAACTATTATGTATACCTGTTTGCACCATACGGTCTGTATCACGTAAGTGAGTGAAAGGAAAAACAACTTGGTTGTAAGAATAAAACCATGGGATCGAACTATTTAATCTCCTTAACATTTAATGTTAATATCATCACACATCCTCAAGCGGTTGTTGACAGCGAGGCGCACTGCACTAGTCAAAGCATGGACTTGAAAATATTTTCCCTGTTTGGATGCACTTGCTTTCCAGTAGTCTGCGAGTCTCTCTGCTCATATTAGAGACTTGCAGAACATCTTTCCAGAAGAACAGACACCAGAGGCTCGCATGACCTCATAGTCAAATTAACTTCTGAACAGACTCCGCATTCTAGCAGTACCATTATAAATCAAACACTTCTGTCTGACTTCCTGTCTACAGCTCTGTTCTCTCATCTCCCTCGCTCCGTTTAATATTTTCAGCGCCTTTTTCTTCTGCTGCTGCTGCACAAGAACCAGAGACGTCATCGCTTGCCCCACTTTACATCCAGAGGAAACTGCTTCCTTGGAAAGTGAATAAAACAAACCTGCCCATGTTGTTTCCGTGTGCATTAGTGACCACAAGACTCGATTAACCCAGAAAGCATCAGTCTATTACAAAACAGCCAGCAGACCTGAACATAAACCAGTAATGCTGGCAGTCTGGTCCATGACTTTTCCCAGCTGAATATAAATGGCTGTAGTAGTACAACATGAGACCACTTTTGAGGTCACTGCTTTAGCTATGTTGTTTGCAGGCAGCTAATTGATTAATTGAATTCATTAAATGAATGTGAGGTCATGCTGATGGTTTGACCTGATATTAATCATTTAGTAATTGAAGGGTAATGACGGAGGCGGAGCTTTAGTGGCTTCTCTCAAACTCATGAGCTATTGATGGACCAGAACTCAACTTAAAGGGATAGTTCACCCAAAAATAAAAATCATTTATTCATTTCAAACCTGTATGACTTACTTTCTTCTGAAGAACACAAAAGAAAATATTTGGAATAATGTTGGTAACCTAACAACTGGAGTACCCATTCATTTTTATTGTATAGACACAAAACCAGTCAATGGATACTGCCGTTGTACAGTAACTATTAGCATTCTTAAAAATATTTTCTCTTACTCTCACAAAAAACTGTCAACTGTAACTTATAATGATGCATGCAACATTTTCATTTCCAGATTATGTCCTCAGATGCCACTCTCATAAGGTTTCCTACAGAATTCCCTACAATCGTTCTTTGATCCTAATGCTGTAATTTGGTGGTTGACAGACTATTTGTGGTGCTTGCAAATCGTGCTTATACAAAGCAGCCCACTTTGCATGTGCTTTTGTTATGGCATTTGACGGTATTCATGCAAACTGGCAACTCCCTGCACAAGCTTTTCAAAATAAACCTTCAAGCCTCATTCACTGTTTGCAGGATGCGCTCTGGGACCTGTCACAAATCGAGGTCCTTTAACAGAAGGCTGGGCAGTATTTGTAGGTAAAAGAACAGCGACTGGTGTTTTTCACCAAGTGTGTATCAAGAGACACTGCAGGAATGACTCTTCCTGTGGGTATTTACATAGATCATCTCACTGTAGATTTATTCTGGTACACTTTAAGAACACTGACCTTTACTGGGCTGTCACGTCTGCTGTGGGATTGTGTGCTGCAAGGTGAGAATATAAGAGCGCATTGAGATGCTTTGATTTAAAAAAAAAAAAAGAAGAAAAAAAAAGTGAAACCTGTCATTTTATTTGGAGAAAATAATGGTCCCTTTTCTCCACTATGCGTCAGGATCTGTGGAAAAATCTGCCATGTTCCTACGTGTCCCCTTCCCTTCATGGATCAAATTGTGCGTGATTCATTTGCTATTCAACCATTCACTAGTTTGAGGGAAGACTCTTTTAGTGACAATATATCATCCTGTGCAGTGGCTGAAGAGATTTTCTTTTTCATAACCCAGAAGTGCCTGTTCAGATCAAACAAGATTGTTTAAAAGTATTTAAAGAGTAAATAGCTTCTGATTTTTAAGAGTCTACTTTGGTTTATGGAGTGTCCGACAACAGGTTTATGTGCATACATGGTGGTAAAACACTATTATTTCGTAATAATAAGCCGTTTTTATTACCTTACTTCTTGACTGACTCTCAAATGATTCGTTCCGCGATTCATCTGTCTAATCCCCGCCTTTCCGCTAGCGTAGTCTGCTGTGATTGGTCAGATGGTCTAGTCTGCTGTGATTGGTCAGATGGTCTAGTCTGCTGTGATTGATTTAGCACGTGTGTTCATGCTTTCGTGGGCAGGCGGGGACTATTTCTAGAGACGTAGATACACGGAGGTTAAAGATTCGGACGAGTCACGACTCGTTCGCGTGATTCAGAGTCGACTCCCATTTTTCCAAGCCAATAACTTTGTTATTCTTTCACCTTCGGATTTACAACTTTGGCAGACTGCTTACTTTCAAACACGGCAACATTACACAATGCATGAAATGTATTGTTTATGATATCGTGGAATGTCCTCTTTAAGAGGAAAGTAAATAAAAGGTTTTCTCTCTTGATCCTGTCTCGCTCACTCATTTGTTATCTTTCATGTACAGTACACTGCCCAAAAACTCTTCTCCTTTCTTATTTTTCAACAGGCATTGCTTATAAAAATTGTGGAGATTTTCTATAGCACATTTTATTGCCTATTAGATTAATCGTTTTTTTGTTTTCATCGCTATTTTGAGTTTCCTTTGATTAAACTGTTATAATAATTAATTATTAATAAATAATTTCTTTTTTTTTCTTACTCTCCTTCCAGTTACAAAAATATGACATTTTCAGAAAGACAAAATCTGCAAATGTTGCTTATAGTACAGTAAATTATAAATTTTGTTTATTTAATATATTTTGTCTATTTAACATTTATCATTAATTTTGATTACATTTATGTGGATTAACAATGTAAAAAATGTATACCATAAAAAAAATTTGCCTGTTAAATTACAGGATATAAGGATATATTAAATAGTTTTTCTCATTTTTTGGCCGTGTTTCAAAAAGAAACTGTAAACTGTAATTTTGCTGGAGCGCCAGAAATAAACTGTAAAATTACACGTTTTCCCCGTTTGCTGTCTTTTTTCTGTCATTTTTTAAGTTTTTGAGCGCATTTAAAAAATCCATGACAAATCTGTAAAAAAAAATGAATTCTGTTAAATTACAGGGGTGTTTATTTTTACAGTGAAGGCTTAAAACAAAAAAGTTTAAACAAGTTTACCTTTGAAGTAAATGTAACTTAGTAAGAAATGCTTCGATATTTTAACTAGAATACAAGAGATAAACAGGTTCAGTGTCTAACCTCACATTCTTGTCTCGTCCATTGCAGCATTTGATCCTGTCAGGAGGAGAGAGAAGGACAGACAGACAGACAGAAAGCTCCCGTACCACCTAACAAATGCTGCATAACAATGCACTGATTAGCATAACATATATTTCTCGTCCTCATTACTTACGCCCACCAAACCACCCGCAAAAAAGCTTTAATGGTGCTGCAGAAGAGCTCTGTGCATTTAACATGTCATCACTCCTCTGCATGACTGACTCTCCCCCCTCTCCTTCAAACAGATCCTGCCAATCACTGATGAAATCACAGACATTTTACGTTTGGCACCGAGGGAATGCAGAGCGGAAAACAGGATAGAGACAATAAAGAAACGGTCAGAGAATGAAGGCACGGAGCAAGAGGAAAAAAGGGTGATGTCACTGCCTCCACACTGCAGCCAATCGGAGGCGGGGAGAGCCGGAGAGGGAGCCGGAGAGGGTGTGTTTTCCTCGCACTGCAGCATCAGCAGTGAAGGGAGGCCACAATCAATCTGACACACAGCAAGAGACACAAGAACCTTCAGGGACGGAAGAAAACGGTGCTCGGAGCGACCAGAGTACAGAAACCCGAAGCCGTTTCGGACCTGCAGAGGTAAGAGGAGAAGTTTATCTGGGAATGTCAATAGCGTTTAGTGTCTGATGGATGTCAAACACAACTGGTTTGTTTTTGCAGATCAGTGGTGTCGGTTAATGTTCACACCTTTGGGACTTGAGGTGCAGTGAGGTGCAGTGGGTTTGGTCTGTGATCTTTAAAACTGAATCTTTTCAGTTTTGGTTGGTGTTTTGTGCATCTGTAAGATCTATACGGCAGGCAGATATTATTTTTCCTCAACGTGAGCGTGTTAAATGAGGACAAGGAAAAACCCAGAGGTGTTATGATAACTGACGATAATTTCTTCGTAGGTGTATTTGCATATGCCTTTTAAAAATATTGCCTCCATCCCTGACTCGCAGTGTCTTGTAAACCGATACAGTTCTCTTGTGGGTTTGTACACATCCCATGTGATAACAGCAACAGGCTTCTCTGTTTTCATCTTTAATGCACTCTTGCATGTTAGTGCACGTCTGGATGCATATGATGGGCAGGTTGCATATTACAGTCAATCCGGTCTTAATATTGACCTTGACGTTATCCAAACATTATTTCTATTTGATGACATTTAATAGTGCTGAGATCATAGATCCACTGTTTGCTTGGGTAAGCTTATTTTTGAAATAATTATGTACTAGCCTGTACTGTGATATACTGCTTGTGTTTTTTCATTACATTGTATAGAAGTCTATATTTTATAGAGTCATTGTCGTATTAATAATGTATGTATTAACACTATGCTATTGGCCCATCCTCCCCCATCATTTTGCTGGGCTGTGTAATTGTGTTAATCACTCATGAGACCTTAATGGTGTTGAGTGTTCGGTGGTCTGCAGTGCTGCCCCTCAGACTGGTTGCGTCGGGGGTCTGCGCGTTATAGAAAACAAATAACAATGCTTTGATGGGCCGGACGGCTATAGGAAATGTATAAGAGCGGTTGAGTTGGGTGGGGCCTGCATTTATTTTCCGGTTCTTTAATGCAGACACACACTCACCTGGCAGTATGCCAGCATGGTTGATGTAGGGTGGGTCTAGTTCACAGCACTCAGGTTGCAAATCATTCATTCTGTTCGGAAAGTTTATGCTATAATGTGCTTTATGTGTATTATAGCTCTTCCGAAAGAAACATTTTAAGGGTGCTTTTTCATATGTGATGTGCAGTTGGAGATTATATGTATGAAATTGATGTGCATGATATAATCATTTGTTCCTGGAAGAATTTGATAAGAAATTGACATCTTTTGGTATTGATAGACATATGCACTGCAATGTGAGTTATTGTTTAGATCTTTTCTGAAACTAGAAACGTGAGATTTATAGCTTTTTTGCTTAGCAGAAATATATGAGAAGCAGCAGATCTCTTGGAGAAACAATCGAGATATTAAAGAGATCTCATCTTTTATTCTTTATCATGCATCACCATGGCACAGTTCATCCCCCTGCAAAGGAATTTCAAGGATTTGCCTGTCGCTATCACCAACATCGACTTTCCAAGATAAATCACTCGGAATTGATTATCGACAAGATGTCTTTAGACATCACAGAGGTGCTCGGATCCATAACTGCGGACTTACTGAAATAAATACAGCACTGTTATCCATTCTCTCCTCATACCACATTCATCATACACGTACAGTCGGTGATTCTTGCTCCTGCCCCATACAAACACTGTCTGTCTTCAAAATTATGATCCGCCACCGTGAAATCGTCTCCGTAGAGGCCCAGGCTTTAATTGAGCTGTGCGCACAGATGGATGGACGATCTGGAGAGATTTAGGAGAGATGAAAGAAGAGAGGGTGGGGTCACTTATGACAGGCAAAGCCCTTGCTGGGGCCGATAATATATGTGCAATTGTGCCGTGCGAGGAGAGCCAAGGATCAACCGAGTGAGAGAATGGGTGCAAGGTCAAGAAGGGAACAGGCTACAGAAACGAGGAGGGGTCTATTAAAAGAATGGCCAAGGAAAAAAGCCATCACTCTCAGCAGCATCTGTCTCTTTAATAACCTGTGTTGTTGCAGCATGCGATGAAATAATGGTGGTGCGGAAATACAGCTTTTGGTAAATGTAGAGCATCTGTTGGAGATGAGGAGCTCTGGGGATAAACAGCGCAGCCCGTTAGTATCCGCAGCCACCTGTTATCGCCCGAGGGCCTCGGTGTCGCTGGTGCATCCTGTGCCCGCGACACGTGTGGCCGGGAAAGATCCGCTGCTGCCACTTTGCTCACGGGTCGACTTCCACTGAAAAACAGACACGTTGAAGTCATTTGCGGTGTCTGGGAAGGTTGTGGTTGGAGTGCAGAAAGCAATGGGGTGACAGTGGCAGGGCAGACAGTCGGCACAAGATGTGTAGTGGCTGATTTAAAAAAAGCAATGTTGCCAGCCAGAGTCGAATATGCTAAGAGATGGAACTGTGTCTAGCTTCTGCATGAGGAGCGAGGTGGCGAGATAGTGGAGACAATAGACGCTTATGCAACTAAATGTGTTTGAATGTGTTTGCTTTTCAGAGTAGATTATCAAAGCATTTTTTACCCTCTTGTCACTTCAAACCTGTATGACTTTTTCTTCTGCAGAACACAAATGAAGATACTACATTCTTCAAAATATCTTCTTTTGTGTTCTGCAGAAGAAAGAAAGTCATGCAGGTTTGGAGTGACAAGAAGTGAGTAAATGATGACAACATGGGTGAACTATCCCTTTAAGTTGTAACTTATCTCAAGCTTGCATATGCCACTTTCATATTCTGACATTAGTTAACAGAATGACCAAGTGTTGCCCAACTAACCAAATATTTATAATCTTTCAATTCTAAGTGAACTTCAATGATGAAGCCCCACAAAAGTGCTCTTGAGAGTTGGATGAAGAGAACACACAAGTATTATTATAAATGAGAGAGTGAATTTAATTTGTAACCAAATAAAAATATTTTAATGTGAATGTGTTAGTTATAGAACAAAGCCGTGTCTAGCTTTGTATGGTCCTCTTTATAACTTTGTCTGCATTCGCAAGTGATTTTTTTCCTCTCCAAGGTCGTTTTTTATTTATGTATTGCCAGGCAGAAAACACTTCTCTGAACTCTAATCACAGTAATGGCTTCTACAGAATGAATTGCAATTTTTTTAGGTCCACATACAAAGCTTCACAAAATGAAACCAATCATGCAATTGAGACCGGTTGTGAATAGAGAATATGCAGACGGGATTAACTATGCTGACAGAGGTCACTTTAAATCTGTCACTTCTCGCTAGATTTAATCACCAAAAGCCAGACATAAGTTTGACAATAAATCAAAAATAAACCAACATGGTAGAGCAGTGTAGAGTTTTTTAAGGTAACAGGCTCCTCTATTCAATTCAAAGTCAACAAAGCAACAAAGAAAAAAAATCACAAAAAGAATTTACAGCTTTGCTAAAACAAGTACATCCGAACCCACATTTCCTCCCACAGTTGGGCATTTCAAAGCCATGTCTTTGTCTGACAAACATCTCCCCCATTCAACTTATTATCTCCTTTAAATGAAAGACGCATTATAGACCAAATGAATGTGTTAAATTAACATGAATATGTCCTTTGTGAGGGGTCTCTGGCGTACCATCAGAAAATGTGTTGTCTATTGTGATGAAGTTATGAGTAGTCATGAGTTTCCCAAAACGGCGATATTTCAGTGTTTTCCAAGTTAATTTTAATTTAAATAAAACAGTTGAGTAACTTTCATGTGATGCCTACAGCTGCAGTGAATCATATTCGTCCTATTTCGTCATGTTTATGCATCACTGTGATGAGAATCTGGTGTTTAGAAGATTTTTTATGAGATGACCCGCACTGGAGTGGGTGACCGTATTGTGCCCGTGGGCTGACAGTCTGGTAGATTAATGACCCAGAAGGGACATTTTAAGATCTCCTTTCTTATTATAACTAACAAATAAGAATTGTTTCTGGTTAAAACCGTTATTAAAAAAGATTCTTCTTTTTCTTATTTATGTAATATAATATTTTCTTTATTTTAAGGCAGCGGCTATTTGCACAAAGTTTAAATAGCAGTAGGTTCTATTTACACTAAGTGAATATAGCCTAGCTGTATTTTCTTTGGATTAAGTGTAAATAACGGTTAGGGTTAGTAACCCTGTTATATTGGTACTTATAAATAGTGGTGAATACTATTTGCACCTCAGTATTGTAGTGCATTAATAATAACAGATCATTATCATTATACAAATTATTAAAAGGTGGTAACCTATTAAGATAATAAAGCCCTACACCTACTCCTAAACAGTATAAATAAAACTTAATTTTAAGTATTAAATTAATTTTATTGAAAACAAATGTCTTATGAGATTCATTATGTATTATTTTATTATGTATTATGAAAAAGGTAAATGAACGAGTTTGGCAAATGGTAGATTCGAACCCCGTTTTCTAGCATCTAAGCAATTAACTACCACACGCTTTACAACTTGTGCCACTAGAGTCGCTGTTTAAAACATTTTCGTTCTTACACATACCGGTCCTTAGAAAAACAGCTTTTATTTCTTAGTTATCTTTAATTGAAACATTTAAAAAATAATGTATGTGAACTGGGTCTGAAAAAATCTTGTCTTGGTCTCCATGGGCCTAGTCTTAGACTTGTTGTTTTCTTGTTATTGATATAATTTTTTCCTAATCTTGACTCTTAAATTCTTCTTTTAAGTCCATTGCTAAGACTGGAATCTGTGAGCTGCTGTGTGTGGTTTTGTGACAAGCCTGGGGCTTTGAGTGTTTGTTCTAGTGGAGTGAAAGCATTATGTCAGGCATGATATATTCATTACTGCTGGATCAGTGCTCTAGAAAGTGTGATCCACATGCACTCCGCTAATTTAATCTCACCTAGCGTGTCTTTCTATTTCACACTGTACGCGCCAACCATCCAGAAACGCACATTAAAGCCTGTGGATGGTGGGGCGAGTCAGGACCAGTGTAAGTTATAACACAACCATTTCTCAGAGAATCCAAAGGCTTCTTATAGTTGATGATTCACATTTTAGATGTGGTTTTCTGAATAAGCATTTGAATGCATATGAATGAAGCAGACATTAATTGTAGTGTTAGTGAAGCAGTTGTGATGTTCTGCTGAAGTGTCAAGTTTGGTTTGACTGAACCGCCCACTTTTGTTGCTAGACAGTAAGCAGCGATCCCAATATCTCTACCCGAAGAGGCTAAGTTCCTAGATCAACAGTGTTCCTATCAAACAAATATAGTCCAGACCTACCTAAATCAAATACAGTTAATATTGCATCATGGTGCATCTAAACATAAGCAACCTCTGTTTTGAGCTCTGTTTAAAAAACGTTTACAGTGCCATGTGCCATGCTTGTTTACAGTGAAATATGTAGTTGATCTTAGAATAAACACAAGGCAAAATGTCGACAAAATTAATTTTAGTAGTAATATTTTCCACTGTGACGTGATGTGTATATATGCACTTTAGAGGCTCCTCATTGTTTTGATTTTTGCACCAACAACACTCACACAATGCAAATTACATCATGCAAATTGTCCAGTAATCATCGACTGCGCTTTGAAAGATTATTGTCAAACAAAAATGTTAAAGGGATAATTCACCCAAAAATGAAAATTCTATCATCATTTACTCTCCCTTATGTCATTTCAAACCTGTATGACTTTCTTTCTTTTGCAGAAAACAAAAGAAGATATTTTAAAGTTTGTTGGTAACCAAACAACAGGGGTACCCATTCACTTCTATTGTGTGGACCCAAAACTAATGCAAGTCAATGGGTACCGCCTCTGTTTGGTTATTTACTAACAGACATGCTAAGTATTATAATTTCTAGCATGTCCTGCTCTCCAATACAAATACATTAAAGTTTTTATTACTAGAAGCATTATCGCACCTCAGCTTGCTTTTTCGGTTTTCGAGCACTCTGTCTCTTTCTCAGGTATTTCAATTTTCCCCCGCTCCTTGCATATCATGTATTCTTGCAGGCAGCAGATTACTGGAACTGAATGTCTATGATGTTGATTTGCTCCTGCAGTGGAGAAGTCTGTGACTGCACTGCACCACTGCAAAATTAACTGCGCTATCTCCACGAACACTTCAGGGAAAAGGAAAGCTGATAAACAACAACAAACTTGAGAGACGATCTTCTGCATGTACGTTCGGAATGAAAAACCGCAGATGAAAGAGAATGGGGAAGAGGCGAGAGATATGTTTAACCAAAGAGCTAATGCTGGCAAATTGGGAGTATGCTGAAAAATGCCCTTATTATGGGCCGAAGGGGAAAGAAAGATGCAGGGGAAGGAGAGAGATCAGATAAAGGGTTGTAAACCATGCTAACAAGCTTACTGGGGTAATTATGCAGTTGGACAATCGAATGACCCGAGGGGGAGGGGTTGGGTGGGGCTCGGGATGAAGACACACGTTATGAATGAGAGAGTGTCATGATGGGACAGGAAATGAGCTGTTTGAGGAGAGCCAGGGGAACAGAACTGTTAGGGGGTTGACAAAATGAACGTTTATGTGTAGGAAAAAAAGGATTTTTATTTAAAGAGAGAGAGTTTCTGATTAAAATGTACATTTTATATACATTTTAATTACATATACTTTATTTTTATATTTCATTCTATATTTTATTTTTTACTTGGCACTTTATTTCAATTTCACAATGTTTGTACTTATTGTATGTCTTTTGTTATGTTCAATGCATTGGCAATATTGTAAGAACATGCAATCATTCCAATAGTACCTTGAAATTGAAAAATTGAAAGAGAGATGATGCAGCTCTTGCCAGTAAAATGTCAAAGCTGACAGTGATAAACTATGACAAACTGCATGGACACACACTCGCACATGATATCGTAAGCAGGCGCACACACTCCCTGCAGAAAATAACCTTCTGCTTATCTCATCAGCTTCTGACGCTAATTAGAAAATGTCCTTAAGCTGATTGAAAAAACCTTCCATGGCAAAATGCGAAATATTTACACGATAGTCTCACTTCCCTCTCCTTAAGGCTGAAAGAACACCACTGCGTCTGTTGTCAAACGCTCCCTGTTTCCTCTCACACGCTCACCCTTCCAATATTTAGTCTTGGTCTCGGTTGGTTTCCTTCTCCTGCGGAGATGCTACTGTTGAACCACCTGTCTGGTTTATTTTCATAAGGATTAGACATGCATTTCAATGCCCCACAGAAACTACAATGACGTGTAAATTCCTGTGACATGTAAGCTGCTATTGCTACGGCTGCGGTTTGCACGCTTTGTTAAGCGTCGTGGAAGGTTTCCCACTGCAATCTCTCCACCGCCAAAGCTGGAGTGGATCTCTCCGATCGCCTGTCATATAAACCGTGATGCTCGTAACTCGATCACCGCTAATGCCATTGATAATGTCTCTCATTGCTTGGATGTGGAAGTTAGCTAACCTCATTTTGAAGAATAAAAGTTGACACTGGGTCGAATATGCTGACCAATTCTGAGTATGGCATCTCGAACAGAATGGATTATGGACCATCATGAAATCTTAATTGAATTAGAAGATATGGCCGTGTTTTTTGGCTCGCTCTTTCTTCCATCTGTTCTGTTGTTTGTGAGAGATTTGTTTGTATGCCGGAGGTTCTAAAAAGGCCTGCAGACAGCAGGGAGAAAAATTGCTAAATGCAAATAGTCGAGCGTAACTAACCATGTAATTGTGCGTAGTTTGAATAGCAAAATCTTTCAAAGGTAAAACATGCTAATGATATGTTTTGTTGCTGCGCATCCAGACTCATGAATTTTGACAGAAATTTACTCGGTTTCAAAGCAACAACCTAAACAAACGCATGCAGGCTTTTGTGGCCCAAACTTAACTTCCGGTACACATCCGCAAAAAATAGAGTCTCTACAGATTTTTTCTGATAACAAGCAAAAGAAATAACAAGTATATGACAATAGCTAGCAAGTTAAAAGTATGTTTAGTCAGTATTATTTTGGGTTACCAGTAGAAGAACCGTTACTTGCCTAACAAAGTTACACGACCAATTCAACAAATTGTTTATTTAATACAATTATTATACAATAAAATATCAATTAAAGAAGTTCACTTCGGGCCAGGCATATGCGTCCGATGAAACAGTCTATACAGCATGCCAACATACAGTTGTGTGAGTTGCCTAAATAAATGCATTTCAATTATTTTGAAAATGTTTGGTATTTTGGTCTCCAGTAAAACCAGTTCAGACCCACCAGATTACTGCTGGTGTTAGATCCATGTAGCCAAACACTTGTGCTACGGTTATCAGATGCTTTTGTAATGACCGGGAAAGGTCAGTGTAGATCCCCTATGTGCTCTCTCCCTCTCCCCATTTCCCCCTGTGTTTTTGCTGAGACTCAGACAGGAATCGGGGCCAACGACCGCTGTCATCTTTTTTCTGTCCAGAGAGAGAGAGAGAAAACCAGACACAGAAAAAAGAACGATCAAGAACACAAGGACAGACCGGCCCCGGATTACTGATGCGATTGGGGGAAAAGAGATTAGAAAACTGCAGCATGTTCCTCCCTGTGTGTGTTAGATTCTCATTGGGCAGCGGCAATGCATTATAAGATGCTATAATAGAATAAATATACGTTGTGTCACATTACACACATGCCACAGACTACATAAAACTAAACTGCATGCTTTGATGGCAAACATTGTGAAGTACAGTATCATAGCGTTGAGCAACTCGAAGGCAAAGCTGGTTGCAGTAGATAATGTCGCCTTTGATGGGTCTAAATCAGTAAGTGCTGAAAGAAAGCGTTCGCCGAGTCTGAAATGGAGCTCTACTGTACTTGCTCTCGGTCATAATTAGATTTGCCGCGGGGTAAAATCATCCTGTTATAGGGACACATTTGCTGGCGGAGGCTGGTGGCTGCCATCCTCTGCTATGACTTATGGGCAGCCGTGCTAAAAATCACTACATGATTGATTTCAACCAGAATGCAAAAGAATGGGTAGTTTATGTCTATTATGTTAAATTAATAATAGGGTTTGAGAAGTTACACATGAACAGTTTCAACACATGTTTAGGGAAATAAAGTGGCAACAATATGTTTGTTGTTGTCTGTAGGATGTTAAGGTCTCTTGGGTTTTATTAATGGAACACAGAGAACAATCTGTTTGTACAGTGATGGAGGATGTGTGCTGAGTGCAGGGATGCTGAGCGATACAGAAGCTTTTTAGTGTCTCACTGATTGACTGAAGAGGAACAGACATTTAAGAGGGAAAATGGGAAGTTGGAAGTAGAGAGATTAACTGGAGATATCGATGGAGACGGCTAGTTAACAAGAGCGGATCCTCCCACCCGGATACCTTTATTGAATTTTGGGTGGGTGATTGACATTTAGAAAAGTTAGAATTTCCTCCAAACAAGGCACAAATGTTATATTACACATCATCTGGCTATTCAGAAAGTATGATATATTTGAAGCTAAAAATTTCATGTTATCAGTAAAAATAATACACAGAGATACTAATATATCGAAGAGAATTCGAAAAATACTTGACTTTTAAAGGAGCAATGTGGAAATTATAGCGGTAACAGCTCACTTCACCACTCACCACTCCTTTTCAAAGCACTACGGTGGCTGACACAGGACAAGTCGTCATGTTTTCGCTTTTTTGCCAAAGATAACAGAGGTTTGTCCGATTAAGGCTACTGTAGAAACAACATGAAGAATATTGGTCAGTGCTTTCTTGTTGTGTCTGCAATAACACAATCCATCAACAATAAATCTCATACTGTATAAAAAAGGGAGGTTGATGAATTAAGGGTAAATTCCTTAGAATGTTCAAAAACAATAAGGCTTGTCTTCAATCAGATGACAGCAATGCTTGTAATGTATCGATGACAAACATTTTCAGTTTGTGTTAAAAAAATAATAGCAATAGTTTGTCTCTGACAAAATCTGTGACTGCTAATGTGACATCTTTTATGCATGAACTGCAGTATTTTTAGACAACATCATTTCTCAGATTATATTGCAGTATGAAGGGAAACTGTCACAATAAATGAGTTCACATTCACTTCTCTTCTGAAGTCATCTACTATACAACAATTAGTATCGATCCTATAACCTGATTGGACAAGTTATGAAGTTATCTCTTCACTTATCTGTGTTTGCAATGTTCAGCACATGCATGCTTTTGTGGCCCAAACTACACATCAGCAAAGAATAGAGTCCCTGCAGATTATTTCTGATAACAAGCTAAAGAAATAACAGGTAAATGACATTAGTAATAATACCTACAAATGTGCATGATTAATGCCATGAATGTACACATTAAGACCCCTTTAACAGTGTATGACAGCCTGAACATGAAAGAAACTATGTCATGACAACCATCCAGGTGCTGTGGGAAAAGAGGAAGTTATGCCAGGAAAAAGAGAAGCGACAGATGAGGAGAGAGAGGAATGGGGGAAGGGAGGTGTATGGCTGCGTGCCGCTAGAGTCGGAAGGTTGTCATGGTGATTGGTGTGAAAAAAGAGACAGGCAAGCTAGTATTGACACGTTGCTAGCGTCACAGTATTGGACAGCACTGCGGTCCATTCTCCATTCGAGCATGCCAGAATAAATCATTGTGTATTTACACCAGTCTGGTCTCAGGTTTAGCATCCTGTTCAAACACATGGGCCCTCGCGGTGTGGAGTATGGCATGAAGTATGCGTTTCACAACATACTGTCAGCCAACATGACCCCATTTTCTCACTATTCAGACGAAGACATTTGAATGGCAGTCAAATCGGTTTAAACCGATTTCACTTGTCCTCTGTTGTTCAGAGCCTGACGTGTGTGTATGTGTGATAACTGGAATCGCTCAGATTAGGTCCATATAGAAAAGCATTAGCACAACCAAAATAAATATCTCGACTCGAACTTTACGTATCATTTCTCCACTCGACCTACAGAAGACACGCAGAGCCTGCAGGCGGTAGTGACTGCTCACCCATTACATTCTCCTCACTTTTTCCTTCTATCTCCATTCACAGTTCCCGAGAGATGCTCGTGTCGATTATATCTGGAGCACTTAGGAGCAAGTGCTGCTTTTACAACTTTCAACAAAGTTAATGGAGCTGGTGGAGACAGGTGCACAATCGGGGTTTGATGATCTGAACGATGCGGCAAAGTGAACATCTGAGAATTTAAACCGCATCCTTCCGTTTAAAAAGATTTACCTCTTTATCTCGGCCCATGTTGTTTCACTTTTATGCGTGTGTCTCTGAATGCAAATCCCGTGGCGTACTAAAGCGGGGCTGACCTTGACTTGTCAATACTTCTCATTTGCATATAGGAGCACTAGTGCAGATGAGATGTAGCCTAGATTCACCTGCCGATTTTCACTCTTGGTGATTAGCCTTTCTAGGTAATGAAGCAAGTTATGGGGCGTCATGAATAATCCAAAGCTAAGATGGCTGATAGCGTCCGAGACTGCTGAATAGACAAATGGCTTGAATAACTGCTTGGCTTTGTGTATTTGGAAGGTTTTCCTGTATTGTGCCTGAGGGGTGAGTGCATTTACATTTATTTCTTTAAAATTCGATCCAGTTCGTCGTTAAAACGCTTTCTCTTGTTTCAACTTAATATGCACAGACAAAGCTAGTATCAAAACACCCTGTCTGAGCATCCCTACCTCCATTCAAACCTATATGTTGCTTCATGTTCTACCAGCTTTTGATGAAAAAGGCTCGTGGTGGGTGTTGTTCTGGGATGCATGTTTTGCAGTGTAATATAAGGGCTGATAGTATAGAAGGGCTGTCCATCAATCTGTTTTAGATGCGGGTGTGTGCGCGGTGTGTGCGCACGCTCCCCTGGGTAGCGTCTGACATGGCCCCGCGTGTCACACGACCCCTCAACAGCTGCGTTCCCCACAGTGTTCTCCACTTATCACTAAACCCGAGGGACCTCTAACACCTCCACGCACGCTCGTGCACACTTACTGACAGCCAGAACGCCGTCTCCATCACACGGGAGCCCTCAGATTGTGAGCCGGCTTCAGCACGGGGCATGCTAATGATATGCGCCCATGCAATTGTGTGGTCCAGACCTTATTAGAGACAAATTGAGTTGCCGTGCTCAAAGATGTGCTGGGTTTAATTATCTTCTATTGGGTTGCAGTGACACGCCAATTTTCTGCAGTTAAATGTTATTGTTATGTAAAAAACATAATGTTTTTCAGCCTTTAACAAGGTTGTTGACCTGGCTATTCAAATTAACTGTGTTATGATTCTGTTACTGGTGACTGTATTGCACAAACATGTTGTAATATGCAATTTTTGCAATTATTTGCTCTTCTGCTGTGTTACAGTTTGTGGCTGTCTTGAGAATCATTATTTTACATTTTCTATAGAGACAACTCCAAAATTTCATTTAAGCAGCATTTCTAGATGTATTGTGGCCATTGCAGTCCAGTGTCTGTTGAAGTCATCCAACACCAATGTGATAGACTGACAGCATGACAAAACATGAAAACTGTGATAAAATCGAGGTTATTACATAAACAATTTTTTACTTTTTCTAAATACATGTACAATTTATATTACAGTTTAAAAGTGCTTAAAAGTGAATATAAACTTGTTTTCTTTGCCGTATTTGAGGTCTGAAAAAGCACAGAGCATTTTTCTATTATTTTGACCTGCTTCTCCAGTTTTCATTTTCTGCAAATAAATGCGAATAGAAACTGAAATTTGGGAGCAATATTGTTAGTTGTTTACAGAACAAAACATAAAAATACTTACTATAAATAGTAAATTTAGAAAAACTGAAAATGGTCTGTGAAATGGTCTCTTAATGTTTTCCGCAGCTGTATGTCTATTTGTTATATAAAATTACAATAATAATAATAATAATAATAAAAATATTTTTGTTGTTATATCTTATTTAATGCTTGTTTTGTCTTATTTTAAATACTTTATAATTGTATGATTAAGTCATTTTGAGATGCTTGGAAGTTTTTAGACCCTCTTTTTAAGAAACACTGACCTATGGAATAGCAAAAATAAAAACAAAAAATCCCAAATAATGTTCTTCAGGTAGTGGCATCCCATCTCGCAGTTGAGCCAAACATTGACTTATCGGGCTTCTCATACATACAGATCAATGTTGTTAGCCACAATGTGCTCTTCAGAAATCTGCATATTATATGTGTGCTCTTTAAACTATATTGCAAAGCATTTTAACATTTCATATGTATTATTTAAAGTTCTGTCTGATTGGTTCATTGCCTAGGTCAAATGCTCCATTTCAAGTCTGTCAGTGTAGAACAGTATGTGTCTGTCCTGGCTGTATGTAGTAGCGAGCTTCAGACGACAGCTCCTTTAAATTCCCTCAACCTGTGTCATCAGGTTCAATCCTGACCTCCCTGACAGCCCCTGACAAAAGCCAATCCAGTCTCGAGACAGGTGGAAAGCATCGGGATGTGTATCAAAAGAGAAAAATGTGTAGAGAAAGTCATGGTTGAATTGATGTTAGATAGATACTGTGGGCCAAGGAAATGGTCGTGTGACAAAAGTGGACTGAGAGGGGGAGTTTAGACAGAAGGTTAGTGGTGGTAATGGGTTTTCCGCTTAATTTCATAATGCTATGATTGTCGCATTTACAGAGCTAATGTTGTAGCTTCTCATGAGCCCGACCCCCCTCCCACATCTGACACGCATCTGTCCCATGCTAGCATGTCACTCCATGAGCTTTTAAAGCAACATTTGTCATATTAATTACCTCTTTACTGTTGAATTTCTCAATGTCTTTACAGATTAGTCATCGTTGCTGGTTTGTGGAAATGGGGTAAAATTTGTAATTGGGTGACCGGCCAAGTGTGCATGTCATGCGTCGTCCCAAAGCACCAGAGGTGTTTCTTTAATGAACGCTGGGGTTTCACAGGCTTAGTATGTCATTCCAAATGACACTAACAAAGTCAATGTGGCCCGTTTAGATGCGAATCCGTGCCAGTGAATCTGTAGGCGGGCGTTCCAAACCAATGAAGTCTTGTGATTTGAGCTGTTGACATCAATTTACTTTTCCCAAAATGGTTTTTAAAGAAAAAAATATTTTTAATCCATGTGTAGACTGTACAATTATCCCATTTGGATCTGTAAGCAATTTAGTGGTAGCTGTAAGTAAATGTGAAAAAGGTACATTTGAAAAGTATATACAAATATTCTATTACATCCTTATAAGTATCAGTAAAACCAACTTACTAAACCTCTAAAGATCTGAATATCTACATCCATTAACCAATCAAGCGACTCCATATGGAGTTACACATGTTGATGTCAGCTCTATAAAAATCTAAACTCTCTAGATCGTGATCCCTAGATATTTTTCTCTAATCGCTGTCATTTTTTCGACACCATGTTCCCACGTTTCTCATGCTCTCATGTAATATAACCATCAGATACATTTTTAATATCATTATTCAATCAGAACATCTTTGATCTTTGGGTGTCTCTCTCTCTCTCCCATCCCCCCAAGCTCTGTTGGAAATGTCTATACCCCCCTTTCTAACCTAATGAAACACACTTCTTTACTTGAATTATTTACCACTTCTTTTATTCCCTCTGTTTTTATTGTGTCTTAAGGGAACAACATCAATAAATAAATAAAACCTGGTGGCTGATCTCTCTTAGAACACAGAAAAAAAAACAGAGAGATACAACAGAAGGGATTTTTTTTGAGGATTGCCTGTCATGTTATCGCCTGTGTGTATTACAGAACAAAATGTGTTTGTGTTGTGTGTGCGCAAGAATCATACAAGTGTGTTACGAACCTGCACTCTGGATCATGCATCCGCTACATGATTTCTGGGCGTGTGTGTGTGAATAACTGAATTTGTATGTCCGTGTATGGGGGAGATGCTGTGGAGACCCCGTTGCCATGACAACGTGGATGGAGTGAGTGGGCGGCAGCCCTTCTGAAAACCTTTATTTTTTTCGATAGTCTTTTTTTCTCTTTGATATTAACCCTTAGCCTAGATAGACAGTGAGATATGAAACTCCTTCTGTAATATAGAAAAATCTTAGTCCAGGCTGATTCCATTGCATCAGTACGGATATAAGATACAGGTCAGTTGTCAGGTGGGTAGGGCGGCTCTCTGGTCTCCTGTGCTCTGCAGTGCTGTCGACGCACATCAGAGGCCTTTATGAAGATGAGAGGACACATCCACACAGGAGACCCTTGGGTAAACCGCATAAGATGTCAAGTCAATAAAGCAAAAAATCTTGCCTGAAGTCAGCAGTGTGGCAATATGCGAACTATCTAGATCCGCACAGTACTGATATCTGTGTCTAAGGACGGAGTAAAAAAGCTGTTCATGATCATCCGATTCATCTTTCCTTAAAATAATAGTTGCTTCTGCGCACACACACACACGCACACTGAAAAGACAATCATCGCTTGGTCTCAATAGGATATTGACTTTTTATTAGGGAGCAATAAATGCTGCTTTCACTACTATCACCTCAGTGTAATGAGATCAACATCCGTAATCTAGCGTGCAGCCTGTTGTGTGGTTCTTGTCTGCTTGGATCAGGAGTGTTTATTATTTCTGCTCTATATCGCTCTCATTACAGACTTAACTCTTGAGGTGCAAAAGGTTCATGCAGAAGAGATGCTTTTTTTATGGGGACCCAGACACAGTGACAAAGAGGGGCCTATCTGTCCCCAGACCAAAAATCTGCTACACAAACTGATATGAATTATAAATCTAGGTGAATTCAGGGCAAACTGTACCGACAGGAAGGCCAGGTTATAAATAATTTACCCTGTAGGGGGTCTCTGCAAATTACAGACCCCCCTCTGCATCTCCTTGTATTTTGCCACTCCTCTTTTTTCCCATTACTTTCAGTCACCTCACTCTTCCACCTCCTAGCCCCTTCTCTTCTTTCAGATCTGTCTGTCTTTCCTGGTCGCTTGGCTTTCTAGACAGACAGACCCTCGGGGAGGTCTCGGGGTGGAGGACAAGCGTGTATTCATTTATTCACCTCCTCCATCTTTTTCTCTTCTCCGGGCTGTGACACGCATCTTCACAGTTGGAGGTGGTAAATATTTAAAGAGGAGGCATGACAGAGCCCAGCCCTTATAAACACACATCGTACGTATGACTTTCACTGAATAAACCCGTCTTGCAGTTGTGTGAAACCACAGTATAGATGGTTTGAAAAAATCTTGAGGGCTCTGTGTAGCTGCTCTAGTTTCTGACTGTGAGAATGGGTCGATGAATACTTACGTTTTCTCACTAGTTGCTTAAGGAAATCAGGTGATAATAAAACAGATGTTATCAAATTGAGAGTTTCATCACCATACAATTCAAACAGTGTATATTTTATATGAATATGCAGAGTTGCTACATGCAGTACTTAGCATTAGCATATAGACAGTTTCATCAGACGCACGCGCCTGGCCTGAAGTTAACTTCCGGTCTTGTGTTTGTTTATCGGCCTTGCTAGTGGCTATTAATATCACTATTTACAGTTTATTTAATTTAGATTAATATTATCTTTATGTTAATCTTCGCAATTATTACAATTAACAATTTATTGTATTTTATTGTATATTATTTTCATTAAATAATTTGTTGAATTGGTCGTGTAACTTTGTCGCATTTAAGTTTAGTCAAGTAACGGTTCTTCTACTGGTAACCCCCATAAATACTGACTAGACATACTTTTAACTTGCTAGCTAATGTCATTTACTTACATTTACATTTATTCATTTGGCAGACTTTTATCCAAAGCGACTTACAATTGAGAAAAACAGCAAGCGATTCGTCTACTTGTTGTTTATTCATGTTCATTCATTCATTACAATTTCTATTGGCAGGAAACATGTGTTACATAAGCACACATTTACTTTAAGTCCAGACTATCAGGATCAAGACTCATGAAGACATGACATGACATGAATAAGAAAACCCGGATTAGCAGAAATTTTACTTTGCCGCAAGCTGCAGTGGTCAGCGAGTTGCTCTGCTGAAGATTATACCACATCTCACTATTATTTTTCATTATTTATGTGCTTTAATGAGAACGCATCCTTTTTTCCTGATGTTCTCACATTAAAAAGTCTACAAATGCTGTAATTTTCAGCAATCTGTGATCCGCATAATCTTTGCTGTGATTTATTTCCACTCGCAACTTCCTGTAATTATACTCTTCACATTTCCACTGATAATAGAGCAGAAGATGCTGTACGTGAAGTTGCGCGCTCTGTTTCGCCAAGATAATTATTTGCTTGCGTTTCGATCGCTGGAGGCGTGATATTACCAGATTTGTTTATGTGGAATGGTGCATCAATTCTCAAAGGCACCACGCTATTGTTTCTTTTTACGTCAAATGCACATCTGTTCTGCGGAAACCACATCATTGCCATCGGCCCTCCCCAGCTGCAGGCGTCAATGATGTTTAGTCTATGACCTTAGCTAATGAGGATTAGATCCTATCACCAACAGCTGCACATGGGACTTACACTTCTGACGGTTGTCAATCTCTTTCACATCAGCAATAGTGGTCATGTAAGCCTCCATGTATAAGACTCTTATCAGCGTGTTAGGGTTCGAGCTGTGTTTGCCTGAAGCAGAGGTACTGTTGCTATGATTTCAGATATTCTCCGCCCCCTCCCTTCCTCCATTATTCCTTTCAAGTCAGTCATGCTTGACTTGGTCACCTAGTTACCGGCTGCTGTTTGAATACATGTTACCGGGTAGTGGTTTGATTGACAGCTCGCTCCCTGAGGGTTGGGCGTGTGACTGGGCTAATCGCACAACATTCAGCACCACTCAATCCCAATAAACCAAGCTAAAAGCCAAGGTCACGCCGCACAGTTTTGTACTGTGTGGTACCAAAAGGTTTGACTCATTGACTCATTTTTATTTGATGGCATTTGTTAAAGGTTAACGGATGCTGAGTTGGTTTTTGATTGCTTGCTGTCTTCTGATTGGTTCATACTAATGGTGCTGATGTGAGTCCAAGTGATTTTGATGCTAAAACTAAAATAAAGAGCAAAGATGTTGATACAATGTTATTTTGTATCATATCAAAATCACTGTTTATTATAATCAATACCGCTTTGTGTCCTTCATTATTTAGTTTTTTTAAGTTGACCCCCAAAAAGAAGGTCATAAATGTTCCACTGGTTATCACGCCTTTATGATAAATGTAATCTTTCCAACGGACCGTCACATCTTGGAGTGAGCTGATAGGTGATTGATCGATCGGGCAGCTGTGTGATTTCATGGGGGAAGGGATTACTGTCTTAGCTGTCATCTCTCATCACTGTCCCCCCTCCTTCCTTATGTCCTTTAATTCTGTCTTTCACTGTGAGATTTGGAGGCATTGGGCTCATGGGAGATGACTGGGTTTAATGAGCCGAGTAATCTGAGATTGAGGTCCTACGCCAACATTGTGTGTACGATCTTCTATATGTGACCTGTAAGTGCCATTGCGTGGGCTCAACTGCTAACTCAAATCATTTAGTAGTCACATCAATTCCACAATGCTGTATGTTTCCACCTTTAGATTATTTTCTTGTTGTTTTTTTTGGGGTTTCAAAAAGATCTCCATGGAGCACTGAAAATGTATGCTGGTCTTAGTTGATATTTTTTGTGTCTGGGGGTGAATTAAAGATTGTGTTTACCCCTTTCTTCAACCTTTTCCACTTCTCCAAGGTCATCTAGCTCCAGGGTTTGGCACTAGTGGGGTACAGCGGTGCCCAGCTACACACATCCATAGCTGCCGGCTGCTTCCGAAATGCTGTTCCCAAGCCAATATAGATTTCCACCATCCTCTTGGAGCTCTCTTTATACAGTAATGTGATCAAAGCAATAAATGAATAAAGAAGACTGTTTGATCTCATGATAGTGCTGATAAGTGCAGCCACACACGCAGGCCTTTTGCGGTGTCAATTGGCAGGACCAGGTACAGATGGAGAACTCCTGCAGAGTAGCCCGGAAGCCTGTGGTGTGAGTGATGGCTGATCTGATAGATGGTTATCTTCATGTTCTAAAAAGGTCCCTGAAAAAATGTCAGACATCAATTTTTATTCATCTTTTTTCTCACATTCACCGTTATCTATTAATGACCGTAATCATCAGTCTGTTCTGAGAGAGCCAGAGCTTTGAATGAATTGCTTAATGATGATATAGTTCTTTGTGATGCTTTTTTGGTTTGTTTGCTTGCCCTTATGTTCACTATCTATGAATGTCATCTACTGTGTTACTTTGTCAAAAATGATACTGTAAAGACATTTTATCTGATGGTGAAAATGTTACTGTTTGATAGCTGATATGATGGCTGATGTGATCACTGGCACTGAAATCTTGAAGAAATATAGAATTTTTAAAATATACATTCTTGGGATGAAATCATGTCTTGGTAATCTACAGTAATTGTTTAGCTCATTGACACGATGTAAAATTGTCTCTCATCTGTATGTCGCTTTGGTTAAAAGCAGCTGCTAAATGAATAAATGTATATTAAATTAGTCCTTACAACGTTCTAATGTAGGCTGTGGTATTAAAGATGAGTAAGCAGTACTTTTTGTAGGCTATAATGGCACAAAAGAGGGTTTCTATGTAAAATAATGGACAAATGCTCCATAAAACCTAATTTCTTTAATTACAAATAAAAAAGTAGTACTAAAATCGTTGTTTATGTAGCTTTGCAGTACCATGTGAATATGAATACCATTTGATGCTATGGCAATGCTTTCAGTTACCATCACTACCACCACAGTATTGTAAGGGTTCACTGACACCGTTATAGTCTCACCATAACCTGCTCCTCTGTTTTCAGGCCTGTCCCTTCATCCTTTGTCTCTTATCACACTGTCTCCTGTCCTGGGCGGTGTGGATGCCTGAGTCATTTTTCTCTCTACATGTGGGTCTCCCCTCCTCCACCTTTCTGACTCCCCCTCTCTTCTCTCGCAGGAGGGTGTGGACCTGACCGATATAGAGGCGGAAGAAACCGAGTGATTGCTTTTCTTCGAGTGGGATTATCTGCGGTTTCCCTGACTTTGCAGGTGCAATGCCTGCCACGTCACGACAGCAGGTGGGCAGCAGGGGGCGATGCGTCACTCTCCTGCACCCTCTGCTATCTCTCCTCCTGCTAGCTTTGGGAACCAGGCCTGGGCAAGCCACCATCAACATCCCATCCAAATGTGAGTATGGGATGCATGTTTTTTTTTCATTTGCATTGAATGTTGTGTTTGAAGGACTTCTAAATATTGCATAAAACCGGCCAATGATGTTAGAGCTTTCCAGTGTGTAGGGGCATCTGCGATTTAAAAGGTTAGAGCAAAATGTGCAGTTTTACTAAGTTTAATTGCTCAATTGATTATACTATTGATCCAAACGTATAAGACTGCAATGGAAACTCAAGCATGCAGTGATTTACACCCACCTGAGCAGGAACTGTGAAAACATTAGTTTATCCGCCCCTGCTACAAGCTTCCTGAAGCTATAAACAGCACTGGGTTTGTTGCTATTATTGTTCGGCTGTGATTTCACATTTCAGCGACGTGTCAATGTATCAGGGGCATCACTGTTCCGCCTCTGTACACACACACACACACACACACACAGTGATAAGAGGAATGAGAATGTGATGAAATATCATATAAAGCAGAATGAAATGTCAAGGTGATGGTTTCTCTTGACTTTCAATTAGTGACCTTTAAATGGGAAACATGGACATAAATTTAACCACTGAGTATCAAAAACATTCCTGCATTAAAATGTGCAGCCGCACACAGCCCGAATGGGTACAGCCCATATGCTCTGTGTTCACACCCCGTTTCTGTCTTACCGCCTGTGCTGCAGTTTTTTAGCATTCAACGCAATTGTTTTCATATTAAGATGTTGGAGCTGAATAACGGGGCTTCACAACGGAGGAGGAAAAATAGCTGGAGAGTTTATTTTTACTCTGCTTTGCAAGCATCTTGTTATCTCCAGCGTACCGCTTGGGTCCCGGCCAGCTGAACTGAAGTCCAGGTGTCTGATTTGGCATAATGTGGTTTCTTTGTTTTTTGGCCTCCAATGAAGTCTAATCATATCATGATGAAGATTTGTTCATAAAGTCATCAAGTCCACCGCTATGCAATATCTTTGTGTATTTGTTTGCCGTACTTGTGGGGGGCAAATTAATGTTCCCAAAGCGTGTTACTGTAAATTAACCGGATTTCTTTCTGCTTCCCATTGAATCAATGGACAGACAAAATAAAGGACTGTAAGTATTTCTAGAATCTCACACTTTATGACACTTTGGTGTTTTTGCATGCACTCCACTGCATTACACGTAACACTAAAATTATCCAAACTTATTCTAATAACACAAAAGAGCCTGCAGCAATAACCAAAACTGATTCGCTGAGAAATTTGTTTAATATGTTCAGCAGTGTGGGAACGCTTTCAAAATGCATTAAAGATTGTTTAATATGAAAGCGAGTGAATGTTCACACGAGTTATAATAATTAAACTGATGGCCAAAATATGAAAATATTTATTTTCATGTTTATTTTTTAACTCACCATCATCTTAACAGTAAATGATTACTAAAATGACTTTTTGGATATCTTCTAAATGGTCCCTTCAATAGTTCATGACCTCACCTCTCTCACGACTTATCTGGATTCAAATTCAGATATCTCAGCTTCTATCTTCCTAGTCCTGTGTAGTCAAATCAATACTAAACACTTCATCTCGTGCTTTACCGCCTCTGTAAAATGAACGATTTTTGGAAACACCAAGCTCCTTCTTACTAACTGCATGGCCAATCAATAAATTACAAGTACAGATACTACATGCAAGTAAAAGACTAAAAGCATAAATCTCAAAGTGAGTTATTGCTCTACTGTACCACTCTCCAACATCTGTGTTTTTATGTGTGTTGTATAAGCACTTGTTTATAGCTTCACCACTGTGTCTGTAGATCATATCTCTCATTTCCATTTCTCTAGTCTCAATTGTGTTTCGTTCTCTATTGCGTTCACAGTTTACTCATCCATAAAACAAATGACACTTGAAGAATATATTGTGTACGCCTCCCCACATATTACTTCTGCGCTGTATCTCCTCTTTTACTTGGATGTTTCTGATGACATGGATGATATTCTGTTTCTTTATGTCTACTGGAATTATTCAAGTGTATTTGCAGGATTCAAGGGTCCAGAACGCTGCTGATGTTTACTGTTTAGTGACACAGAACATTATTACGCTGTTTTGAACATTATGCTGTGATTACAGCAGTTCAGCGGAAGGGCGCTTTAATCACTGCAACTAACATGCATCCTATAAATATTATTATTATAGGCTTCTATTTTTGTGATTATGATTTTTCACAGCTTCCAGGAATGTGCTGGGTAAATGAATGTCTGATTATAATTTCTCTCTGCAGTAAAAAGCCCCCCAGTTATTACAGCCCAACCAGAATCTGTTACCACCTTTTCTACGGATGACATCATACTCACCTGTGAGGCGACTGGGAATCCCCCACCCACGTCAGTATCCATTCCTTGTGTTTACAGAATTATTGCTTGATTTGCCTGTATGTGAAATAAATTTGAATGGTATTTATAATTCCTTTAATACATTTTTAATTGAATAAAATTTTTGTTGTTTTGTTTTTAATTGATTGGACTGAATTCATGAAAGATTCAAATAAAACAAAATTAGATTTGAATCGCTTTTAATCCATGTTTATTAGCTCTCAGTTAAATGTTAAATATGACTATTCCATTACCTTCTTTTCCTCCCTTCCTTAAATTTGTTTATTTTCATTTTTTTCTCTTTTAATTTTAGTTAATATATACTTTTCTATATACTACTTTAACTTTATCATTTACTTTCTCTATATTTACTCTATAGATGGTTTCAAAGCAACAACATAGACAAGCAAAAGAAATAATAAGTAAATGACTAGCAAGTTAAATAATTTTTTATGTGGGTTACCAGTAGAAAAACCGACAGCAATGCGACAAAATTATACGACACATTCAACAAATTGTTTATTTAATAAAATAAATGTACAATAAAATTCAACACATTGTTTATTTAATACAATTATTATACAATAAAATATTACTATAAATAAAATATAAAAGTTATATAATTAGCCAATATCCAGACCGATCAACAAACACCGACCAGAAGTTAACTTCTGGCCAGGTGCGTGCCGTGCATCCAACATATTGTCTATATTGTAAATATTTTGCACAGTCCAGATTTCGTTTCACTGCAAGTTTTACACCTTTTTTAACTGTTTATATGACCCCTTGAAACAATTTGCAATCATGGAGTTGACTGTTGTCTCATTTATTTCTTTACAAGGTTCCGTTGGGTAAAAGATGGTGTGGCGTTCGACCCATCTAAAGACCCGGATCTGTCAGTGTCCAGAGATTCTGGAACGTTTGCATTGACAACCAAGGATGGACCAATCCATCAATACCGGGGCAGATATAACTGCTACGCGTCTAATGAACTCGGCACGGCTGTGTCTAATGAGGCTCGTATTGTAACAGAGAGTAAGTCACACTCATTACTGCAACGACACAGGGCAACACATACTTGATTGAATGTTTGATATCCTTGATGTGACCACATGTGGTGAGTTTACTGTCGAGAGTATCTGGTGCGCAGCAGATAACAGCCCCAAATCAAACTCTCTCCCTCCTGCTGCTTCAAATGCATAAAAGTCACTTAGCAGAAAAATTACAGCTCATTTTGTGTGCCAGTCACACTGGCAGTCTGTACAGATGTGGCCAGCATTCTTAAACAAATAAAGATCCCAGATTGCTCCCCAATTACCTGCCAAACACGGCTCCAAGTGGCACTTTGCGTGAAAAACCAACACAGCTGTACCTGGATATCTACCTGTAGTCTTCCCGTACCACCTCTCAGGCAGTTTCCCTGACAACGGTTACCTCAGAAACCAGTTGATGTGGTATAAGTGTGTCAGCGGGGACGGCCGCACTTGGGATTAATGTGTGCATGAAGTGAGGGTTCTCAGTGTGAGCAGGGCTAACAATAGCACACGTATTATAAACTCCACATGCAGCTGGGACCGGGCACGATAATATGTGCGGATTTACTCCGGATCAGTTTCAGAATGATGTTTGATTAGTCATTCATTTGCATTATTGTGTTGGCTTGTTTTATGTGTGAAAGTGACAACTTGTGAAGGAAAACAAATGTTGTTCTTTTTAGAAAATACAGTATTTTTCATGTTTACATTTTTACGTTTTTCTGTGTCTTGTCACATTGAAATGCGAAAAAATGTACAGTATATCATAAATAACATGAAGTTAAGCGTTTACCAATCAATAGTAAACTTGAAGCACATTTTTTTATAAACTATATTTTATATGTGATAAAAGTTATTGCTTTCTGATTATATGTTCCAAAAAGTGTTTCTCTCTATTATTCAAAGTATTGTTGTAGCGAAGTATAGATGGTTTCAAAGCAACAGCATAAACAAACGTTACTGCACATGCACGACGCTCTTGTGGCCGAAACTTAATTTCCGGTACACATCCGCAAAGCATAGAGTCCCTGCAGATTATTTCGGATAACAAGCAAATGAAATAACAGGTAAATGACATTCGCTAGCAAGTTAAAAGTTTGTCTAGTCAGTATTATTTTGGGTTACCAGTAGAAGAAGTGTTACTTGGCTAAACTTAAATGCTTAAGTTACGTGACCCATTCAACAAATAATTATTATACAATAAAATGTTAATATAAATGAATATTAATATATATTAAATATAAATATATAATTAGCCACTAGCCAGACCGATCAACAAACACTGACCGTTAACTTCAGGCCAGTTGCATGCGTCCAATTAAACCATCTATACACTCATTTTTAATCTATAATATAGAATATAATATCTCTCTCTCTTTCTCTCTCTTTCTCTCTCAGACACACCCACCCTTCAGAAGGAAAAGAAGGTGTCAAAGAAAGTGGAAGAAGGAGAGAGTGTGGTACTTCCCTGTTTTCCTCCTAACAGTACCGTCGCTCCCGTAATTCACTGGATGGACAAGAGTGAGTCTGTCCTTTTGCTTTTATATCAGCAGTCGTCATCGGGGTGCACAATGTTTTCTGGGGTGAAATGGTGGAACATTGATCTCATTATAAATGTATTTGATCATCTATACAGTACTTTAGAGTTTTATTGACTTTATTGATACATTTTCACATTATACAGCAGCATCTGTTCAAGTACATTAGGACTGTTCTTCACATCTCACAATTGCAAACACTTGTGCTGTCAAAATGTTGTGCTGTCTGCTAAAAGTGTTTCTTTCTTCATAATTGGCACTTCTAGAGTCTAGAGTACTGTACCTGCAAATTTGCTTATACATTTGGATGGTTTAATAACAACCTTATATATTGGGAAGAGTAAAAAAACCTTATTACACCGTTATATAAAATTGACACCGGAAACTCTGAATTTGACATTTTGTTGTTTTGTAGGGCTGCGTCACATTCAACAGAACGAGCGTGTGATTCAGGGCCTTGATGGGAACCTGTACTTCTCTCATGTAACTGCTGCAGACAGCCGTGAAGACTACACCTGCAACACTCAGTTCCCCAGCGCCCGTATCATCATGCTCAAGGACCCCATCAAACTGACTGTTGTCTCCTGTAAGCAACAAGATGGCTTTATTTAACTTTATTGTACTGACAACATCAGCAACAGAGATGTTTAATACATTACAAAAACAACATATGCATTAATCTACCAATTCAAGATGCATTATGTGTAGTTCACCTCCATCAGCTCGGTATTTACCCTCAAGCAAAATAAAAAGTGCATTGCTTTAGAGCACAATGTAATGATACTTCAAGTGTCACTTTGTGGATTTCAAACCAGCAACCCTTTACCAGCCCAGATTTGGACTTCTCTTGTCTCCCTCTGTAATTTCTTCTTTTGTGTGTATCTGCAGCTAACTCAGTGGTGCGTAACAGAAGGCCTCAAATGATGCGACCCACCGGCTCCCGTAGCAGCTACCAGGTGCTCAGCGGTCGAACCCTGGAGCTGGAGTGCATCGTTCAGGGCCTGTAAGTCCCGCTCGTTCTGACAGAATTATTTCCTTTTATGCCACAAGAACAGGGTTAGGACTGTTTGGGCAAATTTGAAGTTGTAATGAAAAGTCTCTCTCTGCTTAGACCTTCTCCCAAAATCCAATGGATCAGGAAAGATGGAGTCCTGTCCGAGTCACGTACTTCCAAAGACAGCTTTGACAGAATTCTGCGCTTCAAGAACATCACTGAATCTGACAGCGGCGAGTATCAGTGTACCGCCACCAACGTGCAAGGCATCGCCACTCACACTTACAGCATCACTGTGGAAGGTATGCAGCACACCTCAACATTTCATCCTCTGTGGATTTGGATGGGGAGGTGGGAATTTGAGGGCATCTGTTGGGAGAGACCCTGTGTCATATTATAATTGGTTTATAAAGCTTTTAACTGTTGGCCAACATCTGCCATGAGTCATTTTGTGTATGTTGGGTTTGGTTCGTCTAGCCGCCCCATATTGGATTAAAAAACCAAAGAGCCAGCTGTATGCACCTGGAGAGACAGTCAAACTGGAATGCATGGCTGACGGCATTCCCAGCCCAGCGGTCACCTGGAGCATCAATGGAATTCCTCTTTCTGGTAACTGATCTATTTTAGGAAATTAGGTTCCCTTGCATATTCTCGTCTTTTTGTGTTGACTATGAATAATCTTTTTTCTCTAAATGGTGGAATGATTGGTGTGCTGTCATGCATTGACATACTGTGGTGTCTTTTGGTACAGACCCGAACCCCAGACGCATGGTGAAGCACGGCACACTCACCCTGGAGAATGTGGAACGGAGCGAAACCGCCGTGTATCAGTGCAAAGCTGCCAATAAGCACGGAACAATCCTCATCAATGCCTATGTTTATGTTATAGGTGAGGACATTTCAAAAGCAAACATCATTATAGTTAATGGAATAGTTTACTCAAAAATAACAATTTTGTCATCATTTACTCACCTTTGGGTTGTTCCAAATCTGTATAGGCTAATTATCAGTTTGTAAACATTCGGGATGCGCGCGCATCTTGGTTGCAGAAAATCCCGGAAGAGCTATAGAGACTAGAGAATTACACCGATACGGTATACAAAATAGTTAGATTTAGAAAGACTATATTGATTAGATGTTATTTTCAAAATGTTCTCCGCTTATTACAACAGTTTGTCACCCAGCGATAAGCACTGTTATTCAACTAAATTGAAGTTAATGAGTGGGATACAGATCCGTTTGCCAAACACCTTCCAGGCCCCCATAGTAACTACTTTTGAGTGCCTTAGTAACCACATAGCAATAGGCTAACAACCAACTAAAGCACCTAACCACATAGCAACACCCTAGTTTCATGGTTGTGAGTTCTGCATTAGCACCCTTCATATTTTTAGATAATGTAAAAATCTATATGTGTGAAAGCTAGAAACTAAATATCAGTGAATTTCTTGTGTCATTAGAACTACCTCCCCAGATCCTGACAGAAGATGGTCTTATGTACTCGGTGGCAGAAGGACAGAAGATTGAGCTGGCTTGCGAGACCTTTGGCTCTCCATTGCCCAGTGTCACATGGTGAGACAGACCCGATTCAGTGGGGTGTTTTTCCAGCACATGCCAGAACTGCCCTAGCCAGCTGTCCTGATTATTGGTGGGGGAAAGAGGGTTTCTAGGGATAAAAAAATTATTATGGGCAGAGTATCACAATAGTCTGTTTTTCTCAATTTGAGAGTCTCGAGATGATGTGCTTGGCATCAATCTGAAACGCTAAAATGAATATTGTGTTTTTACAGGGAGGGGGAGTCCTGGGGTTCTCTGAGCGCCAATCCCAGGATGATTCAGTTATTTGATGGCTCTCTACAGATCAATAACGCTTCCCTCAATGACAGCGGCCAGTACACGTGCACAGTAAAAAATGACAAAATCACCATCACCGCTGAGCTAGATGTACTCAGTGAGTTACAAATGCATGAATACACAACTTTTGATCAACACATATTTGATTCATAACTGACTTTATTTTTAGTCCGTTAGTTCCATACATTACGGTATTCGAATATCCTGACATCCATAGTAACTACTCAATCACTCAATAGATTGTAATTGACTTAAAAATATTTAATTCCTGTTAGACAAAACGGTCATTGTGAAGCCTCCGAAAGCTCTGAGAATCCAGCGTGGAAAACCAGCGACCCTCACCTGCGAGTATCAGGTAGACTCCAGACAGGACACACCTCAGATCCAGTGGAGGAAGAACAACCAGAAGCTCTCAGAGTCCGTTGATTCCGACAAGTACGCTTCTAGAACTTTCCTGACTTACTGTCTGCAATGAATAAGCTGAGCTCATGAAAGATCATGAAAATGATTAACCATAAATGTCTTAGGTACATGATGGATGAGTCCACGCTCATAATTCCTGAGGTGGAGGAAGAGGATGAAGGGATTTATACCTGTGAGGTCATAACCACTTTGGATGTGGCTGAAGCGAGCGGCTCCATTACTATCGTCGGTACGACACACTTTAATCTGTGAAACAATGTCTGTTCTGTGACAGGGCCATCTGCAAACCATGTATCTTTGAGAATTTATATACATTGCGAAATATAAATGTGAGAGAATAAGAAATGTAATAAGATTTATTACACTTTGTGCCAGTGGATAAGATAACAACTGATAAGATTTCTTAGAAATCAACAGAAATTAATAAAAAGACAAATATAAGGGATTTTTGTTTATTTTTTCATTTATTATTTAGAGAATAAGGCGTTACACCTCATCAATATTTAAGAAATTCTGTTTTGTTAAAAGGAGATATAAAACATAACCTTTAAAAGCATATGTGACCCTGGACCACAAAACCAGTCTTAAGTAGCACAGGAACATTTTTAGTAATAGCCAAAAAATATATTGTATGGGTCAAAATTATCGATTTTTATTTTATACCCAAAATAATTAGGATATTACGATCATGTTCTATGAAGATTTTTTTGTTCTTATTACTGACATTTTAACACTTGACCTCCTTTATCAGACCGACCTGATCCTCCAAACCAAATGCAGATGGTTGAACCGGAAGAACGCAGTGTTACCCTCAGTTGGACACCTGGAGATGATCACAATAGCCGTGTGCTAGGTAGAGTCATTTGGACTGTACATGTATATTATACATAATCTTTTAACATGTGTGCTCAGCCAGCATATGTCAATATTTTATACATTGATTTTATACACTGCTTCAAATAAGCAGTGAAAGGTTTGTGCAAGTGATATAAATTGTTGTCTTCTACTAGAAGAAAGTTTAATATTTACAGTGTATACAGTATACAATGGCACAAAAATAAACATTAAAGCCAGACTTAAAGTGTATGTATGCCAAACAAAAGTGTAACTGTAAACAAATCTTTTCACAAAAGTGAAACTTAGAGACTAGCACTGTAAAGAAAAAAGCGTTATTTTACTGAATTTTTCTGGGGGGGTTTTTCAGATTTTCCATGTTTTTTTTTCTTCTTAAATATGGTCAAGACCGCAAATGTACAATTTATCCTTATAGGAAAAAATGCTATTTTACGGTATATTTCTGTTGCTCCAGTTGACAGAAATTTTGACAACATTTTTTTTGTACAGTGTAGTCTCAATGCCATTGACATTAATGCATAGTATTTGGAAGAACTGTACAACATAAATTCATTGACCTGATCTGCTCCTTGTCTTTGTATATCTCTGTGTATTTGTGTGTCTAGAGTATTTGATTGAGTTTGAGGAGGTGGGATCTGAAAGAAACGAATGGGAGGAACTTGTCCGTGTCTTGGGCAGCAAGCATCGAGCTGTTCTTCCCCTGAGGCCTTTTATTTCCTACCGTTTTCGGGTCATTGCAATCAACGATATTGGCAAGAGCGACCCGAGCATGCAGACTGACCCCTACCACACACCAGCAGCGCGTAAGTAATGCTGAATATTCCACTCGATAGGTGTGTGTGCACATGTGTTTTATTTCAAACTGACAAACATTTGGATGCATCTGTTTTGTCCTTGGATTCTGGTACGACAGCCCAGATTGTGTGTCTGTATTTACCCACAGTGTGTGGCTGATGTGAAGTGACAGTTTTATTGCCATGTTAGAATGTGTTGGCACTCAGCTTTGATTTGTCCTCTGCAGCTCCAGACAGCAACCCTGAAGGTGTGCAGAGCGATTCCATCGAACCAGACACCCTTGTCATCACATGGAAGGTAAGTTTTGCATTTTAAGGGTTCAGCCAAAACAAACCTGCCACCTTCTACCCCCACTGTGTCTACGGTGTGATGTTTTTCTTAGTGCAAACAAATTGACAATTCTGTTGTTGTAGGAGTTGGACAGGCGAAGTATCAATGGACCAGGTTTTCGCTATAAGGTGATGTGGAGAAAGGCTGTGGGCAGCGGCCCCTCCTTTCACGAGAACACCACCACCTCACCACCGTTCATCGTCACAGATGTTGGCAACTTTACAGCCTTTGAAATTAAAGTGCAAGCTGTCAATGATATGGGAGATGGTCCAGATCCCAAATCTACTATTGGCTACTCCGGAGAGGACTGTGAGTTGGCATGTTTGTCATGTTTGATTCTCAGAAATCACACTAAATACACATGTGTGAAACATGTCTATATTAATAGCAACTTGATCTTATTCTGCCTTCTCTGTTTCTGATAGACCCTCTTGAGGCCCCTCTGGATATGGGTGTGGATCTGATAAACAGCACTGCCATTAAAGTGACGTGGGCACCCGTGAACAAAGAAACTGTAAGGGGACTTCTGCAGGGGTACAAGGTAACATGCTGTGTTTCAAGTGCATCTGTAAGCTCTTTCTTTTATTTTATTTCATTTTAGTCACTTGCACACTCATCTCTGCTTTCTAGAAGACATCTTTGAAGATTTGTAATATTTCAAACCCTCCATCCTCTATAGATCTATCTCATGCACTACGGCCCTAAAAGCAGACACCTCAGAAGGGAGCGTGTCAGGGAGGGGAAGCCGACCAATGTCTCAGTTGTGCTGACAACAAATACCAAGAAGACCCTTGGGGACCTACAGCCCTACTCGCACTACGCACTGAGTGTCAGTGTCTTCAACAATAAAGGAGAAGGACCCCAGTCTGAACCCCTCACTTTCCACACGCCGGAGGGAGGTAAGACGGAGACAAATTGAAAAATAGATGAAGATGTGCGTAGTTCGATGAGAGAGCGCGTCAAACAAAATCATATGTTGTTTCAGTACCTGGTCCTCCATCATCTCTGCTGCTGGATAGCTCTTCAGAAACTGAAATTTCACTGCATTGGACTCCGCCCACCCAACCAAACGGAGTCCTGGTTGGATATGTGTTGCACTATCAACAAAGTATGTCTGATGACTTACCGTACAATTCATGCTTGTTTCGAGTTTTCTATGCTAGATTAAAGTCTAAATTGATTGACTTTTTCCTTATTTCTCTGTAGTAGGCAATAAAGACAGTCCTATGCAGGTGGAAATGATTGACGGACACAGTGCGTCCAACTTCACCTTAAAGAAGCTTGACGCTCACAGTCGGTACCGGTTCTACCTGCGGGGGCGCACCGCTCCTGGACAAGGCCTGCCAATCATCAAGGAGGGCGCCACCACACTGGATGGAGGTCTGCCACTGTCCTTATCACCAATTTATTTAATGTGGAGTCTGGATGTAGAGTTGCATCGAACAGCTAGTTTATGTGATATCTGAGACAAAATTCTCATTTGTGCTCATTGTACATCAGTTGTGGCTTAATAATGGAAGAAGAGAGGTTTACAAGGTAGTGATAGCGTGTCTGTTTGAGACGAACAATGGTAGATTTAAGGGCCTCTACATCTGACTTGTTTCTGCTTGTGTCTGAACAGGTCCCCCCTCCAACATTAGCTTATCGCCTGGAGAGACATCAGTCAACCTGACCTGGGTGTCGAAAGAAAGACAGAGGAACGTTGTTTTCCTTATTCAGTACCTGAAAAAGGATGGTAAGTGCTATAAAGACATGGAGACATGCTTGTGAATTAATAGCATTCAAAGCAAAAGAGGAACTAGTTCTGTTTTATACTGGCCGTTTAGTTAGCGAGTTCTGATTTCAAAGTCTTAAGGCTGGAACACACTGCAAGACTTTTGCTCAGATTTTGCCCAGATTTTCAGTCTGGACTTGTTGCGGAAAGTTTGCGCCAGTCTGCAGATTTTATCGGTTGTATATGTGATGCCCTGTTTTTCTCTGCAAACTTTCAAAAGATCTGCAAGTGTGTGATGTATAGTTTTTTTTTTATCTGCCTTGTAGTGTATTCCAGCCTTTATTTTTATTGTATATCTTTGCAGGCTGGAGCAAATGGAAGACCTCAGAAAGAGTGAACACCTCTCAGTCTTCCTACACATTGCATGGGCTCCAGCCCAGATCCCAGTATAAGTTGCGCTTTAACATCAACAACAACACCACTTTCCTTGAAACTGAGATTGAGACGACAGGAGAAGGTAATTAAAAACCATAATGACTTCCAGAATGTTCTTTGTAATAAACTGCACTTAGGTCCTATTTCCATGCAGACCACAAACAAGCTTTTATCAAAACTACTTGAAGATAATTATGCTCTTCTGTCAGGCAGTTCATACCGAATCTAATTCTCCCTCTCTTGATCTCTCAGAAGAAAAACGGGAGGCGCGGAGTGGATTTGTCACTGAAGGCTGGTTCATTGGACTCATCAGCGCCCTTGTGCTGTTGTTGCTCTTACTGCTTATTCTCTGCTTCGTAAAACGAAGCAAAGGTGGAAAATACTCAGGTAAAATACACCGTCTGTAGCATACGTGCAGTTTGTAACCTAAATCCATCTGAGTAGGCCTAATGAAATTGTCAGAAGTTTGTTCTGGATTTTCCTGTGCACAGATTCCATGTGTGACTATTTTTCAACTATTCGGACAACATGTTGAGTTTCATTCCTCTGTTGCAGTCAAAGAAAAAGAGGAAGGCCAGATTGACTCTGAAGCTCGGCCAATGAATAATGAGGCATTTGGCGAATACAGGTGTGGTTCAAAGTTTGTTACTCCGCTTATTTGCAGTCAGCTTGTTTCCCGTTTCTTATGTTCTTCCTCTTTTTCTCAATGCTTCACAATGATTTGCAGATCTCTGGAGAGGTAATGCTTCACAGTGGCTTTGTATTTGTTGCGCATGTATGGCTTTCTCGGTACTGTCCTTTTAAATGAAAATTTTGTCACCATTTACTCACCCTCTTGTTCTTTTTAACCCTGTATAAGTTTCTTTTGCAGAACACAAAAGAAAATATTTTAAAGAATGTTGGTAAACAAAAACCGTTGGTCCCCATTGACTTGCATTGGTTTTGTGTCCATACAATAGAAGTGAATGGGGAGCAACGGTTTATGATAACCAACATTCTTTAAAATGTCTTCTTTTGTATTGCAGAAAATGTCAAGTGAGTAAATAATGACAGAATTTTTGTTTTTAGTTGAACTCTTTTAATACACAGAGATGATTTAACAGCTGGGGATGCAGTACAGGTGCAGATACAGTAAATGTGAAATCCATATACAATTTTTAATTTTAGACACCACTGGATGTCACTTGAAATTAAACATCAAATTAATCAAACATAGCTACAGTATTGAACATCTCCCAAAAACTAAAGAGAGCAAACCTAGAAATATATGAATTGATGTCCCCCTGTCTACAATGGTTGCTTTGTCCTATACAGAGTGACATGTTACACTATTTTGCGGTCAGTATCTCATTGTAAATGTACATGTATTTATTCCCCCGCTTGATGTTGAAGTGATAATGAGGAAAAGCGGACAGCCAGTCAGCCGTCCCTGTGCGAGGACAGTAAGCTGTGTACCGATGATGCTCTAGACGACTATGGAAACAGCAACAGCGTGCAGACTGAGGTCATCATGGACGAGTCACTGGCCAGTCAGAGCAGCGGAGTCCGAGACGGTCCCGGGACTCAGGAAAGTTCCCCTTTAAATCCTGCCACAGCTATGACCCACCACGGCCTGCCCAACTCCGCCGCCCTCCTTGACTAACCGGGCGAGCTCAAGACCAAACGGGGATTCACACATGTGCCCACTTGTTGCAACCCTTCATGACTGACCAAACTATCAAGCCCATTATTGAGACCTTGACACCAAACAGATGCCAAGAAAACATACCAGATGCACTGCTGGGACTTACATCTGACACAATTGGACCAACACAACTTAACACAGCCAGAGGAAAGCATTCGCTTCACATAAACACATATATGAACTGCCATGCTCGTTGTTTACAGATGTTATCATTCATTTTATGATATTAAATAGGCTGTAGCCATTTATAGTTATATAAATGACAAAAACATACCGTGTAACTTCCAGAAAGGACTTCTTTGATTATCCAGTAAAGCAAATGTCGAGCCTCTGTGGCGGATGCCAGATCAAATATGTAGTTGGATTTACCTGTAAGCCGATTTGAAGTGTTGTGAAAGACGTCTGAGGGCCTTAAAATTGTCATTATGTGAGTTGTGTAAGCATATAGATGACACAAGCTGGAAAATGGTTGCAAAATGTAATCAGTTTATTGCATTGTGTGCGTCTTTAACAGTTTATTTAATTTTTTGTAAGAATCTGTTATTGACATAACTTGCCTGCATCATGTTTTGTTTTTATTTATACATTTATGCTGTCATCTATACATGATTTCCCCTCAGTTACAATTTCAGAGTTCCGTAGTGTAAATATATATACGATGCAATGATTCTACGACTTCAGATCGTTTATAGCAAATTGTACATATAAGCATCTATCAACTTAGCCAAATACAGTATTATACTCTCATCTCCATTGGTTCCTGTGCCTGCCTACAAAAAACCTACTCCACCACCATCTCTGAACATTTGAAAAAACTCCTCTGTGTGTATATGTCCGTTTTATATTTTTGTTATTTCGCAGTGTATTAAACCGTTTTGACGGACTCTCTCCTGCAGTCCTGTTGGTGTAAAGCCATAAGAATACACATATGATGTGTAGTAAAGTTGAGGTCGTTTTGAGTCAGATAGGGTTGTGAGAGAGTACCCACCACACAGACATCCACGGTTTTATTTGGTTGCGTAAAATGCAATCACGTATGTTCTGGCTTGTGTCTTATTACACAGAGAATGTATGCTTTGTTTGGGTGGAAACTATGATTCCATACCAGTATACCAAATAGCATCGATTCCCTTTTTCGTCTTTAGCGTTTTCGATTTGACGTTTGATAAACAAATATTTGAATCTGTGGCACATCTGGTATTTCTCAAGATAGGGGCACAGGGAAAAAATTCTTAATTTTCAGATGAATGTAAATATGGCCCTAAAGATTGTTTGTTACAGTATGATGTTTGAAACTACGTGTCTTGTTGATTGTTTTAGGTTTTGTAAAGTACGTTTGTTTCAATTTTGTAACTTTTTTTAATTTTAGAGTAACTTGTTAGTTGTGATATGAGCTGGTTAGATGAGTAGTACGTAGTTTTAAGAACCTAACAAAAAGTGCTTTGAATGTTGCAGATTCTGATCAAATTGTAAAAAACAGAAAAATAAACCATAACTGCTTTCATGTAATTGAGGCAAAACAAGATTCCGCTTTTAGTTTCCCACGTGCTGAGGAATGGCAGTATTGTGTGTATCTGATGAAAATCCACCACAGAAGGTGTAGAGGACAAAGATAGTCATACTACAAACACACACACTTCCAGGGAGCAATAGAAACATGCTGACCATCTTGCAGAGATCCTTGCAGTGTTTCCCAGAGCTGTGGGGGCCAGACTGCAAGTTTTATTTAGATCTGTACAGATCTAGATAGCCTCCCTCACAAAAGCTGTATAGACACACTCAGGTCTCTCATAGATCTATTTTCTTACCGGAGAGGGAAAGTGATGCAAAATATATTCAACTCGATTTTCACCTGAACTGCTGCTAGACTCGCGTATTTTGTCAGTGTCATGACTGTGTATTGAGAACAGAGATGAACTCTCGGATATTCACTGTACTGCCCTCAACTGCAAGAGAACAGGGGCCACAGGCTTGTTTAGTGAATATGCATAGCCATTTCTGTTGCTACCTGTCCAATGTACCCATTCATAATCCATTAAAACTCATCTTTCATCTACTGTAGGCTTAACCCATAAATAAGCTTGACTTTATAATCTCTGAATACTCTTGTATGTTTTGTTTGTTACTGCATCTGTTGTGAATATAAGTGAAGGGACAGATGTTAAACTTTGAGTGGGGCTGTGGGGTCGTTGTATAGGTGGGTCACGTTCTCCTGCCGTGTTTGTCTGTACTACAGCGGTGAAATGGACTGCGGGGGTCACTGAGGGTGGGCTGCGTTAACTTAATATGAACTGAATTATGCTATTGTATCTGCAACACCAATCAGCAAGTGTAAGTAAATACTTCTTAAATAAAATCAATGGAATCGTCTAAATCTGCAACAAACAGTTGTCAGTTTATGTGAAACTCCAGCAATTTTATGAACATTTCAAAATGAGGTTTTATAAACATATTCACTACAAGAAATGACACAATCCAGAAGTATTAGTCTTAAAAAGTTCATTTCGTGAATGTAACAGCTGTAGTTGTGTGATGTCTATAGCATCTTTACTTCATGTGCAGAAAGATCCTGTAGAGTGAGAATTCAGCGGGAGCTTCTGTTGAACTGGGTGAAGTACTCAACACTGGGGCGGTTTGTGTACAGCTGCTTGTCCAAGTACTGTTGGCTGGAAAAACATTTTTTAACTTATAGCTCTGCAATAATCCAAAGTAGAATTTGCATTCATACAGAGACATTTACAAGTGAATGAAATAACTCAGTTTTGGTGTTATATAGTGTTTTAAATTCTGAGACAAAGCATAATATTCACCAGGAAAACTTTTTATTTGCTAATCGAACAATGGTGGTACCCATTCACTTCTATTGTACAAACACAAAACCAGTGCAAGTGAATGGGAACCGCCGTTGTTCGGTTACCAACATTCTTTTTGTGTTCTGTACAGTGGATTTGCAAAAGAAAAAAGTGATACAGGTTTGAGTAAATGATGACAACATTTTCCATTTCTGGACAATCTATCCCTTTAACCACATTCAATTACTATACTAACTACTGACAAAATGTTAGAAATGATGCATTGTTTGTTTCTAACAGCTATGAAACCACCTACTGTGCTTGTTGTTCTCTAGCCAGCTGTCGATTGTATTTCTCCAGCTGAATTTTCCTCTCTCTCTCCAGTTCCCTTTCTCTCCTCTCGTCTCTTTCTTGCTGTCTGGACTGCTCCATCAGAAGGTGATCCCACGCCAGCTCTCTCCGTCTCTCCGCCTCGCTCTGTCTCTGGTGAAATTGAGAGTTGAGAGTACTTTTACTACAACCATAGAAATGGATAACAAGTGCATGCTCGACGGGTGACGGTGGGCTAGATCGTAACCTCTTTCTCGAAACACTGTCTGTCTCTCTGGCGTTGGATGTCAACGAGCTGTCGCGGGGTCATGCCCTTCCAACGGTCGGTCAGGACTCGTGAACCCTCTGAGGACTCTGCCATTCTCTTCGCAGCGTCTGGTCGTTCTGTCAGGAGGTCAGAGGTCGCCATGTACAGAACATCCGCCAGCTCCTCTCCCTCTCTCCTTAACTTCTCTTGTTGCTTCTTCTCATTTCTCTCCTCTGCCTGCAAGCGGAAGCCAGACGTTACCTTGACCTCTAGTTTCAAAAAGCAAGAACTCTGTTGCCATATGTGACCCTGGATCACAAAACCAGTCTATGAAGACTTTCACAGTAAAGCAATTGTACAATTATGATTCACAATGTTTCTTTTCTATTGCTATGTCTCCTTTATATGTTCAACAGATATGTTCAGACAGTTTTGGAATGAGGATGAAGGTGAGTAAATGACACCAGAATTGTTATGTTTGGGGAACTGTTGCTTTAATGTTTTAATGACTTACTAAAAATAAACAGACACAAAGGGCTGCCTTCATTAATAATTCAATGTGAGTATACACTCTCTCTCTCTCTCTCTCTCTCTCTCTCTCTCTTCACCTGCGTTTGGTTGTACTTGCTGAGCGCAATCTGTGCTGCTCGTCTGCACTCTTCCTCCAGGGCATCTAGCTGCGCTGCCTTTAGGTCATTTTCCACCAGCTCCCTTCCAGTTAACAGCTCTGGAGTCACACACACATATTACCATAAGACACAAGCACTGTTGACAATACACCCAAAAGGAAAGGGGCTGATAATGTAACCATGCACAATCCTGAATATTTTACCTGTGTTTTTGTGCAGTCTTTCTTGTTTCTCTCTTTCCTCCATTTGAGCTCGTAGGTTTCTCTCGTTCATCTCCATTTGAGCTCTCTTTCTTTCAGCCTCGTTAATATCCTCTCCCTGAAACCCTTGCATACTGGCAGGTCCCAGTGAGGAAATACTAACATCTAGCGCCACCTTTCGGTCATAATTAATATCCGCATCACGACTGTCCTCTGCACGTTGATATATTGCACGATATTGTACTACGTCCCGATCCAACTCTCTCATCAACTCCTCCTCTTCTTGTTTTTCTTGCATTGCCATTTCATCAAGTGACAAGCGCAACAGATCTACATAATAAAAGATATAACGTTAGGGTAATTTCAGTATGACACAGAGACATTTAAAAGTACCTCGTCCAAACTCCAAGCTATAGCTTTGCCGTGTAGCCTACCATAAGCCATATCCCGTTGCTTCTCCATCTCCAGTCGTTCTCGTTTCTCCTGCACTTGCTTGTTGAGCGCCGGGAGGTCGACACCGATCACGCGAGCTTTGGGATTGAGTATGCGGCTCCTCCGCTCAGCCTCCGCGGACCGCCGCCGCTCCACCGCCTTCAGCTCGCGCTCATTTACCGGTAGATCAACTTTGTACATGTCTGTGAACGTATTAAGCATAATTTAATATCAACAAACTTTGTATTAGCTCCCGTTTAGCAAACAGACCGGGTGAATTAGTAAGGGATTATAATACAACAACTGATGTATGATTTTAGTTTTCGTAAAATAGTTTCAATAGTGAAATAGTATTTTTAAACATGCAGAAAACGTTTATAATAAACCCTTACTGGCTGAATATCGAGAGAGACGCAGCTTTCCTGTTGTATGAAGCGCTGTTTGGAGTTACCATGGTAACCTGTTCACGCTCTGTAGCGCGCTTTTGCTGACCACACATCAGATATATTTAAAACACATATTGTATTTATTATGACGCGTGTTTAAACAAATCTTGATATAAAAACTAAAATTGATTTACTTTAAGTAGCCATTTTGAACTGTGCAGCGGATTTCAGTACCACGAACAGCTCCTCGAAAACAAATATTGCTAAAGCGAAATGTGTCCGTTGGATTATGATTATCTGTATTATTTGATTGGTTTCTTTATGGCGTATGAGTAGTCATTAAATGTAATCTTACTTTGTATTGTAATCTGATTTTTCTGTTGATTTCTGGCTTTGCGTTAGGACTTTTATTATGGCTGTTTCTGTTCTGGAATGGGGGCGTGTACATATCTTCAGACCTTTATTTACTTGATTTGCAGTAACGTTATGTGTTTGGATTATGATTTATTAGAGCTCTATTTATTTGTTTAGCTCTTCTTATGAACGACATGTAATATTTTCGGTTGTCAGATCGTTAAACGTGTTATTGTTGACACGCGTCAGTACTGGAGAAGTGCGTCGCTACAAACACTGTACAGAGCATCAACCTGACATCTTTTCAGAGATAAATTACAGACAGCATGGGATATTTAAAGCTTATCGAGATCGAAAATTTTAAATCTTATAAGGGTCGTCAAATAATCGGGCCCTTTCACAAATTTACGGCAATTATTGGTCCAAATGGATCAGGTAAGTACATTTTAATAGTACTGATGCAGCGCGGGGAATTGCAAGGTTGGTTGCATCACTACTGCATATTTACAGTATGCACGTTTAATTACTGTTTCACAATGGTTATTTTTGCTACATTAAAAACATAAATATTTATGAAACATATTTAGCCAAAATAAGCATACAAAATAAGCATTTTTTAGTATAACTATAGCATTTGTTGGAAAACCATAGTACCCACAAATGTACCACTGTACTATACTGTACTAACTATACTAAGTTGAATAATTTGCAGTAAAGCTATTGACAAAAAATCACAACACTGCAACTTTAATTAATCCTAATTGATTTTATTAAAGGCATATCATTTCACGTCTATAGGCAAGTCAAACCTGATGGACGCCATCAGTTTTGTATTGGCGGAGAAGACAAGTAACCTGCGTGTCAAAACACTGAAGGATCTCATCCATGGAGCTCCGGTTGGCAAACCAGCAGCAAACCGAGCTTTTGTAAGCATGGTCTACTGCGAGGACAATGGAGATGAATGCACCTTCACACGGGTCATCATTGGTATATGTGCAATTTTCATTCCCTGTAATAAAGAATATTTGCTGTTTTGTATATAGGTGCGGTGTAAGAATTGGCCTTTTTTTTCAGGTTCCTCCTCAGAGTACCGCATCAACAGTAAGGTAGTTGGGCTTCAAGAGTACAGTGAGAAACTGGAAAAACTGGGTATCCTTATTAAAGCCAGAAATTTCCTTGTGTTCCAGGTAAACAGATCAACATTGAGTTTAGCAGAAAAAATGATAGCAAAAACCCTGATATCAGTTAGGACAAATTTAGGTTTTTCTAATAGATTTTGTGTGTAATACATAGGGTGCAGTGGAGTCCATAGCTATGAAGAACCCCAAGGAAAGAACCACATTGTTCGAGGAGATCTCCCGCTCTGGTGAGCTGGCGCAGGAATATGACCGGAGAAAGAAAGAGATGATCAAAGCAGAGGAGGACACGCAATTCAACTATCACCGCAAAAAGAATATTGCAGCAGAGCGCAAAGAGGCCAAACAGGAAAAAGAGGAGGTACAAAAATCTACTATTGCAGTATTTACACAAGACAAGAATTATACAATCACTGACACCATTAAAGAACCATTAAAGTCTCCTGCATTGCTGTCTGTTTAGGCTGAAAGGTACCAGAGATTGAAGGACGAGGTTGTCAGGGCTCATGTTCAGTTACAGCTTTTCAAGCTCTATCATAATGAAGCAGAGATCGAGAAACTGAATCGAGAGCTGTCCCAACGCAATCGTGAGATCGAGAAGGACAGGAAAAAGATGGATCACGTGGAGGAAGAGCTGAAGGAAAAGAAAAAGGAGCTGGGAAGGATGATGAGGGATCAACAGAATGTGGAGAAGGAGATAAAGTGAGAGTTTTTTCTCTACGTATTTTACATTTACATCATGCACATCTTGACAAGCAAATATGAAGTTTGTGACTAACTTAAAAACTATAAAATGTTTTGTTTCATTATAAAGTATTATTTTTAATGTGGTTTTCAGTGCAGTCTCAGCCATCTGGATTGAACTATACATTAAAAATATTATAGTCATAATACAATAGAAAACACAAACTAAACTCTATTATCACCTTTTAAGAGTTTACCACACAAGTACTGTACTTGTTTTCGCATCCCAGGGAAAAAGATGCTGAGCTCAACCAGAAACGGCCGCAGTACATCAAAGCCAAGGAGAACACTGCACACAAGATCAAGAAGCTGGACGTGGCCAGAAAGTCCTTGCAGAATGCGCAGAAGATGTACAAGAAGCGTAAGGCTGACATAGAGGAGCTGGACCGCGAGCAGGGTGCTGTGGAAATGGCAAGGCAGGAGTTTGATGAGCGGATGGAGGAAGAGGCACAAAGTCAAGGCCAGGATCTGACACTGGAGGAAAACCAGGTTAATTTGACTTTATTCAATCTGGATATACAGTATAAAGAATGAAAGCATGTTTTTGCATTTCACTTATTATTTAACATTTATGCTGTTATCATAGGTGAAACAGTATCACAGGCTTAAAGAGGAGGCAAGCAAGCGGGCAGCTACCTTGGCACAAGAGCTGGAGAAGTTCAACAGGGACCAAAAGGCCGACCAGGATAGACTGGATCTGGAGGAAAGGAAGAAGGTTGAGACAGAGGTACAATATGGAAATAATGCAAACCATGTGCTTCAGTAATATGCAGGAGTTATGACTGGTAGAACTGTATTATGAAAGATGTGAGCTTATATATATCACTTTTTGCATTGCAGGCCAAAATCAAGCAGAAGATTCGAGAGATAGAGGAAAACCAGAAGCGCATTGAAAAACTGGAGGACTATATTGCAACAAGCAGGTGCTTTACATTTCATAGTAAAATGGATAGTTCTGCATATTATTGTTAGCAGTTTCTACAAATGCAATTATTTATTGAACATGAATTTTAACCGTTTTTATTTGTCTCATCAGACAGTCTCTGGATGAACAGAAGCGTATGGAAGAAGAGTTGACTGAGGAAGTAGAGCTCGCCAAAAGAAGGATTGATGAGATAAACATGGAGCTGAACCAAGTAATAAGACACATTTATGCATACAAGCATAGGTAAAGATTTAACCAAGAGTGTGTCTTCATTGCTATGATGATATTGATCACAGGTAATGGAGCAACTTGGAGATGCCCGCATTGACAGGCAGGAAAACAGCCGTCAGCAGCGCAAAGCTGAAATTATGGAGAGCATTAAAAGGCTTTACCCTGGCTCTGTGGTGAGTCTATACACAGATCCATTTTAAGCTTTTAGCAGAAGCTTGAAAGATGCCTATAAAATCTTTGTCCGTTTTTTTCCTCTGTTTACATTTAAATCCTTCCCATATTTCCATATTAAAATGTCCATCCAATCAGTATGGCAGACTGATCGACCTATGCCAGCCCACCCAGAAGAAATACCAGATAGCTGTGACCAAAGTCCTTGGAAAAAACATGGATGCCATTATTGTGGACTCGGAAAAGACAGGAAGAGATTGCATTCAGTACATCAAAGAGCAAAGAGGAGAACCGGAGACTTTTCTACCTCTTGACTATTTAGAGGTACAGACAGATTTGAATACATTATTTATTAGTCTAAAGAGCTCTACGGTTTCCTATGGTTAAAGTTTCCCTCTGGGAGGCTGAGCACAGTGGAAAATGTTTCATACGTCTGTTCTCTCCGTAAAGGTGAAGCCCACAGACGAAAAACTGAGAGAGCTTCGGGGGGCAAAGCTTGTGATTGACGTGATCCGCTATGAGCCTCCACACATAAAGAAAGCCCTCCAGTATGCCTGTGGGAATGCTCTGGTGTGTGAGAACGTGGAGGATGCTCGCAGAATTGCCTTTGGAGGACCCTACCGTCATAAAGTATACATTATATATAGTTTTAAAGTTTACTGCAAAACACATATCGAGAGATATTGATTGCATTCTATTCTTATTACATTTTATTTCTTTGTAGACTGTGGCCTTGGATGGAACTCTCTTTCAAAAGTCTGGTGTGATCTCTGGGGGTGCCAGTGACCTGAAAGCCAAGGCTCGACGATGGGATGAGAAAGCTGTGGATAAACTTAAGGAAAAGAAAGAGAAACTAACAGAAGAATTGAAGGTAAAACAAACTATAGAACTATGGGGAACTGTAGAGACACATCACATCTGGAAAATTGACCATCATTCATTAATTTGTTAAAAATGTCACAGGAACAAATGAAGGCAAAGAGAAAAGAGGCGGAGCTTAGACAGGTCCAGTCTCAGGCTCACGGGCTTCAGATGAGGCTGAAATACTCTCAGAGTGATCTGGAACAAACAAAGACTCGACATCTCTCGCTTAATATGCAGGTACTCTTGAGAAACATACTGAAATTACATAAAAAAAGTGAAGAATCAGATTTTTAAAGTCTACTATTTAAGATATAAGTCTCTTGGAAATGTGAAACCTGTTGTATGTTTTTGTAGGAGAAATCGAAGCTGGAGAGCGAGCTGGCTAATTTCGGGCCACGAATCAATGACATCAAAAGAATCATCCAATCACGAGAAAGGGACATCACAGAGTTGCGAGACCGTATGAACCTGGTAAGAGTGCTGACTGTCATCTTTGAATTGCGACCGGATCACTATCCCTTTAATAATTGTTTTTCCAATAACTTTGGTTTTCATAGGTGGAGGATGAGGTCTTTGTTGAGTTCTGCAAGGAGATTGGTGTGCGAAATATCAGAGAGTTTGAAGAGGAAAAGGTCAAGAGACAAAATGAGATTGCTAAAAAACGGTAATCTTTGCTACAAGGACAGTAAACCGGTTGCCAAATCTCTCTGCATTATTTAGCTTTTCCAAAATGCTCATTCTAGGTTGGAGTTTGAGACGCAGAAGACCCGTCTGGCCATCCAGCTTGACTATGAAAAGAACCAGTTGAAGGAAGACCAGGAGAAAGTGATGATGTGGGAACAGACTGTAAAGAAAGATGAGAATGAGATTGAAAGACTTAAAAAGGTAACAAAGAAAGAGAAATAGCTGATTGTAGCTGACTGTAGTTGTCAGTTGAGTTTGTCTAAATGAAAAGTCTTCGCAAACATATTAATAAAAACACTTGGCATTGAAAGCTAAGTTATTTTAATGGTTGTTTTGTCTTCGCGACTCAGGAGGAACACAGACACATGAAGATTATTGATGAAACAATGGCACAACTGCAGGACCTGAAGAACCAGCACCTTACCAAGAAGGGAGAGGTCAATGACAAGAACAAAGAGATGGAGGATATCCGAAAGAAGCTGGGAGCTGCCAACAAGTTACAGACTAGTCTATTTCTTGTTCTTATAACCACATTATATTTGCACACACTATATATATTCTGTCTTTGTATTGTTAGAGAGCTGACCCAGCTGCAAAAGGAAGTGACAGCCATCGAGACCAAACTGGAGCAAAAACGCAGCGACAGACACAACTTGTTGCAAGCCTGCAAGATGCAAGACATCAAACTACCCCTCAAATCAGGGACCATGGATGATATAAACCAGGGAGAGGTACAGACAAACACACAATATCATTTTTACAATTACAGACATACAGTTTGTGTCGGTCACGCTGCACATTAGCATCTTCATCCCTCCATACAGGGAAGCTCTCAAGTTGAGGATTCTATCAGCAGTCCAAAAGCATCAAGCTCTGTGCATGCCAAAGAGGCCCTCATAGAGATCGACTACAGTAACTTGAACGAGGATCTGAAGGTAATTTAAATGGGTTCAATTCAATTATACTGAAGCAAATGTATACCGTGAATGCATTATTAGTTGCCAAAAGCATACATGTAAATGTTTTAAAGAAACTGGAATAGTCAACAGCGATATATCACTATTTGTAGGATGCACTTTCAGAAGAGGAGATAAAGGCAGAGATGAACACTCTACAGCAGAGGTTGAATGAACAACAGAGCATCTTGCAGAGGATCAGCGCTCCCAATATGAAGGCCATGGAGAAACTCGAGAGTGTTCGAGATAAGTTCCAGGAGACCAGTGATGGTGAGTCTAACAGTCCACGATCATCTGTCTTCAGCTTGACTACTCTGTGACCTTGACAATAGCATCTAGATTAAATCTAGCCCTTATTGTGGGTGATGGATGTTTACAAAATCTACATTACATTATTTTGTCTGTTGAGATGAATTGTTAAATTAAACTGGCATGTTTACGATGTTGCTGTGCCTTACAGAGTTTGAAGCTGCCCGCAAAAGGGCAAAGAAAGCCAAACAGGCTTTTGAACAGATAAAGAAGGAGAGGTTTGACCGTTTTAATGCCTGCTTTGAGTCTGTGGCCACTAACATTGATGAGATTTACAAAGCACTATCACGTAACAGCAGCGCTCAGGTAAACACAGGCAATTATTCTTTGATAACAATAGAAAACCTGTAGATCTCCTGTGCTCTATTTTCAGTGTTTTAACCGAATCACAAAAGATGCTCTATCCTTTTAGGCATTCCTGGGGCCAGAGAACCCAGAGGAACCTTACTTGGATGGTATTAACTACAACTGTGTGGCTCCAGGAAAGAGATTCCGGCCCATGGACAACCTGTCTGGAGGAGAGAAGACTGTCGCTGCTTTAGCACTGCTTTTTGCCATTCACAGGTATAAATCAGATCTCTACATTTTATTTAGCATGTTTTGTCCTCAGATTACAGTTTGACATTTTGTTCTCTTGTAGCTACAAGCCTGCACCATTCTTTGTGCTAGATGAGATTGATGCGGCTTTGGATAACACCAACATAGGCAAGGTCTGTGTGTTTTTGTTTTATTTCAATAAAGGGCCTTCCAAATGAAAAGAATGGCCTCAAAGAACTGAATAGCATCGTTATGAAAAATGTATTTATCTGTGCAGGTGGCAAACTACATTAAGGACCAGTCGGTCCAGAATTTCCAGGCTATTGTTATCTCTCTCAAAGAGGAGTTCTACACAAAAGCTGACTCCCTCATAGGGGTTTACCCTGAGGTTTGTATTAACAACGAGACATACAATACATAACAAAACAAAACACATGCAGTGAATCCACTTCAGCTTTATTGCACATTGTGTCCTAAAAAGCTGTAGCTACTTTTTAATAAACTTTTTGACTAAATTATCACAAAAAATCTGTATTGAATTGATTAAATACTAATAATAATAAAACACTCTTGTCATTTATTTACAGCAAGGAGACTGTGTCATAAGTAAGGTGCTGACTTTTGATCTTTCCCAGTATCCGGATGCCAATCCCAATCCCAATGATTAGGTGGTTTTAATTTGATTTTATTGTAAATAGAAATGAACATCAAATTGTGATCAATGCTATCACTTACAAACATTGTAATTGTTGATGTTTACATTTTTTTCTATGTGTATAATGTTGCTAAAATACTGTTTAATATATTACAAATAGTATGCATGATTGTGCAAATACCAAGTATTTTGTTCTGTGAATATTTATTAGAAGATGATAAAAAGCTGTTTAAATGAAGTAAAACTGGGCATGCTAGTGCAGTTATTTTGCATTTGGTTTACTTTGTGAATGCACTTGTTGTGTAATGGCCAGTGTTGGCTGTAACTAATTACTTTGTAACTAATTATCTTTCCCTTGAAAAAGTAAAGTAAGGGATTATTTTTTCTGTTATTCATTTACAGGTACTTCTGCTGTAATTGAACTAAATACTGTGTAATATATACAATAGTGGATTTGACGTCACAATTTAAAGTCTAACTTTAAAATGCATGCTTGAATGTTTAATAAGGATACGTTGTGTAGTTTTATTTTATTTTAATTAATTAAAAGAGCCGTTTCATGTCTATCCTTGAATCACTTAACTAATCAAGGTTGATATAAGATATAGAAAGCAATTAAATACTTTATGGAGAAAGTAATTTGTACAGTAATCTAATTGAATATGTAATTAATAACTAGTAATTAATTACTTTTTCAGAGTAACTTACCCAACACTGGATAATGGCGCGTGTAAATCTTAGCTGCATCAGTTGTGCCCTGTATATTTGTTCATTTAGTATTACAAGAAATTAGCAATATTTGCTTTTAAGGTGAGGTGTGCATGTAATTGTGTTTTTTATTGTGTGACACTGTAAGCGCTTATGTAATGTCGTAATAATTGTTATGTAAAACAAAGCAAATAAATGCAAAACAAACAAAACTGAGCTTGTATGTGTGCAACACGACACTCACAATCACTCACAATCACTCACATCCATAAAATGTACATTAGACCCCGACTTTCACGTGGGTTCATCCACACCAGCGCAAAAACAAACTTGCTTGCGCAGCCTTGTCCCCTTTAAGCTCCGCCCCTACACGTCTCGTAATTCCTATTGGTCGCCTCATGCGTCTTACGTTTGGATGCGCTACAGAGAACGCCCAACGTGTCAATCGGTTCTGATACCCCAGTAACTCCTTGCAGAGTGCAGACTAGTTTGTTCAGACTATTTAAATCCGCCGGTGTTCAGCGCCCTCAGAAATGGACAACATCAAAGAAGGATGGTTCACCGAAACATGCACGTTATGGCCCGGCCAAGCGATGAGTCTTCAAGTCGAAGAAATGTTGTATCACAAAAAATCCAAGTTCCAGGATGTCATGGTTTTTAAAAGGTGAGTAAAAGTGGCTCCAGTTAGCTTGTTTGCTAACTCGTGTTTTCCGTCAGTATAAGGACGAAACTCTCGGTTCGTACACCTAACGCAGAGGAGAGATTTTTCTCACTGTTTTCTCTGAGGTGTCTATTCAAACACGTTGGCTTTAGGATGTCTTGCTTTGTGGGTGGCTACAGCTAACCTGCTAACTGCAAAGCCTGATGTAGATATGGCGTGGCACTAAGATTGTATGATTTAAGAATTTAACACAAGTGTTGTGTTTTAACGTACAAATGTAGATTACATACAATAAAAAAAATCTTAAAACGTTTTTTTTTTTAAATAAAAGCTAGCCATATCACTTCTAATGTTCCAATTAAATGCACGTGAATTTATAAAAGACATATGCAATAAACAAATTGCAAACATTTACTTTTGCAGCTCATTTGACAGCATGTACATACTGTAGGACATGTAATACAGGTTTCAGGTTGTTCGATGGTTTACTGTACTCTGTTCTGAAACCCAGTGGAAAAGCTAACACAAAATGTGCAGCTGTTATCTAATATGTAATGTGATACTGCAGTAAATGTGATGAAAGGCTTAAGCTATGATCTGTCTAAAAGCTTGGGTGCAGTGTCTTCTTTCATTTACATTTATGCATTTTGCACATGATTTTTCTCCATTGTTCCTATACATTTGACTAATTTATGTGTCTCCTGAAAATGCAAATCATACCTTGGATTTGTTACTCCCTTGCTGTACCAGTTGAGCTAGAGGAACAGCCCTATTTTGGGATGGCTGTTTTTACTTTTGCTCCCATTTCTGCGACGCAATCTATTGAAAATATGTTGGATTGTGACTTAATGTCAGTTCTTCTCTTCATACAGCAAAACATATGGAAATGTGTTGGTTTTGGATGGGGTCATCCAATGCACAGAACGAGATGAGTTTTCTTATCAGGAAATGATTGCCAATCTGCCTCTGTACTGCCACCCTTGCCCAAAGAAGGTACTTGGTCATATTTTCCCCCTATAACATGAATGGAAACATTAGAAGTAGTAGTTTATGAACCTCAAATGAAGTTGCGTTTAATCGTCTACTTTCTTTCCATCAGGTTCTGATCATCGGTGGAGGAGATGGTGGCGTCCTGAGGGAGGTGGTTAAGCATCCACTGGTGGAGTCGGTTGTTCAGTGTGAAATTGATGAGGTTTGTGTTGAGTTACACTTAAATGTACCTTCTCTTTTCAGTGTTCAACGAAAAAAATAAACACTCACTTTTTTTTAACTCGCGCTTGATCGTATTTCATGCCATTAACATGCTGCTAAAAATCATTAAATATGTCTTCTCCCCAGGATGTAATAAACGTCTCAAAAAAGTACCTCCCTGGAATGGCAAAAGGGTTCTTCAGTCCGAAGCTCACTCTGAATGTAGGTGATGGGTTTGAGTTTATGAAACAGAATCAGGATGCCTTTGACGTCATCATCACAGACTCTTCAGATCCTGTCGGTATGCAGCCCTATGTGTGGCCTTGAAGTTTCTTCTTGCATTGGTAAATAACCATTTAGCCATCTAGTCCTAGAGAAACACTGCGTTCATTTGAGAATGATTTCATTTCACCCTCTCACAGGTCCGGCTGAAAGCTTGTTCAAAGAGTCGTACTATCAGCTCATGAAAACAGCACTTTGTGAGGGAGGAATTCTTTGCTGTCAAGGTTAATTCAATTGCCATGCTTTAAAAAAGCTGATATATCAAATGACTGGCATGTCAGGTTTCTCATTTTTGGTGGGAATTTCGCAGGAGAGTGTCAGTGGCTGCATTTGGAGCTGATCAAAGAAATGCGGACCTTCTGCAAGACGCTCTTTCCTGTAGTGGACTATGCGTACTGCACTATCCCGACCTACCCAAGTGGGCAAATCGGCTTCATGCTTTGCAGTAAAAATCCGGTACGATTATTTACATCTGATTTGCCTTTATTTGTGTAGCTTTGTAGGGTTCCTTTATGACTCTGACATGTTTTGCGCAGAAAATAAATTTCCGTGAACCCATACGAGAACTAACAAGGGACGAGATCGAGAGCATGAACCTGAAATATTACAATCCGGAAATCCACCGTGCTGCATTTATCCTTCCAGAATTTGCTAGAAAGGTAAGAGCCGATTTGGTGTTTTCTGTTTTGGCACCCGTTTCCTCATTTTTGATGCCAATGCCCTGCTGTTTACACAGGTACTAAGTGAAGCGTAAATGGCTTTGTGGTTGCCATTTTGTATCGCGCTGCCTTCTGTGAAAGCAGACTCAAAACTCTCACCACAGTTGCAGTACCTCACTCCGGATCACTTCTCGGCTTCTGATTGGTCAATGGACGGCTACAAGTTGAAATGCTCTCTGTGGGGAAATTCTCTGTATCTTTCATCAGTACTTCTGTTAAGTCTTAAGAGTTGTTTTGGTCTCCTTTTACAATAGCACTACTGTCCACAAACGTTATGAACTATACAAAAAGACAATCATGCATGTATGACAGGTTTCATAGTCTTTGTTTACCTACTCAATTTAATAAACATATTTTAAGGAATAAACTGACAGACTGTACATCTGATAGGCTCTTGAATTTTCGCTGGTAGAATTCGACCTCACCTGTGCATGTCTGTTTTGTAAACCCTTTCAAGAACATTCAGGTTACTGATGATTGTACATTTTATCGAATTGTCATTATGGGTCAGCTCTCAAACAAAATGGAATACTAATTGTAGCATTTAGGTCTCAGACATGTTTGTCATCGTTGATTTAACTAGTACTCCCTTTTAAACTAGAGATGTTGAATTTAAAACACAAATAGTCATTCTTAGCTTGGGATGGTAGTGTGTGTGTGTGTGTGATCTCTGGGTGAGTTATTGGGTCTGGCCTTCGTGAATGTGTCTGTAACTGACTCATGTATGCTTGGTGTGATTTCTGTAAAGCAACCAGATGTTTGTATGCAAGCTTTTTGAGTGATATTTTATCAATACTATCTATTGCAAGTGAATGCTTATGGTCAATGGAATATGTATGACACACGTTTTCTGTGGGCATTTTTAACATGTGGTTTAAGTATACTGGAGTTCTCATAAGATATTGTCTTAACATTGATTATGTTTGTAAGTGTGCTATACAAGACACTATGATTAACAGTGCATAAATGGCCATCATATCTTTTAATGCTAGTTGTGTAGGTCACGCTGTTATGGACTTGTTTAGTTTAACAGTATGGAAGGGTTTATCTGGAGTTTTACCATCTCCTGTTCATGATGTATATTTCATTTTGCGAAGTTCATAAATTGTTTTGAAATAATAAAACGGTCCTCAATAGCACAGTCCGAAATGTCTGAGGCCATTTTTCTGATCATGTGTAAGTGACTGTAAAGTGAAGTCATGACCGCTAGATGGCGTCCAGTGCTTGTAATTCAGCATTAATTGTGCGTTTTAGCTCGTGCTCGTAAATCAAAACGCTTGGGAAGAGTATCAAGATAAATATTTTACATCATTTACAGGTCAAATTTAAATATCTTCTAAACATATTTAACACCTTGAATTCAACAGATTAAAAAAACATGTAGCGTTTAGTTTATTTACGTCAATGACGTTGACGTGGCTATGATGTGTTGTTGTTGTTGTTGTTTTTTTTACAGAGAACGGCTTTTTTATTGAACAAAGTATACTTTACAACAATAAAGAATATACAAGTATTAATATAGTAATAAGGAGGAAAAGAGAAACATGCGGAGACACAAATAGATAATTAAAATTAAGAAGTTACAAAAAAGAATAATAATAAAGAATTACATAATAACACTATGATGTTGTAAGCCTAATACCAGTCTGCACTGTAATGCGTTGAGTTTTATTGATGTACGTTATCTTTAAGATTAACCTATGCGAAACACGTTACACGAATTTAAAATTGTTAGTAGGCTATTTGTATTGTTTCCATCGGTGCATGCGATGGAAAATGCAACAGGAACTGCTTCCAGAAGTTTTTATTTTTCATTTAGACTTTTTAACTTATTAGATATTACGTTTACGTGAAACGAGGAAATATAAAGTCATTAACACCCCTACTGAGACAACGCGAGAATGTAGATGCGTTACTATGACGCGGCGCCACATGTTTGAAGTTGGTTTGAAACTAAGTGAACGCTAGATTTTTTTTTTAGGCGGCGGTCAATTGGCATGAATTCTTCAAACGCACTTTATCAGGATTCGGCTGGAGGCACCTCATCTCAACAGTGTTAATCTTGACTGAGCCTCGGGCCCTAACGTCTGTCCATATCTGTCTGCTGTGAAAAATGTGCTAAAGCGTGAGTATTAGGGCTTCTAGCTACGGGGACTCAGTTGGGGTGTGTGTATGCATATCCAAAGAGGTGTTTTTCAGATCTTGTGTGGGTGCCAGGATGCTGACCGGAATGAGAACATGGCAGGAGCTCATAAGTCAATGACAATCATGCATTCCGTTGATCGCAAGATGGTCCCTTTTTCTGATATAAATAAACACACAAAACAGGATCAAATGAACATATTGGAAAAATGTGAGTAACCAAACAGATCTCACCCCCATTGACTCTCATAGTATTTATTTTCCCTACTATGGCAGTAAAGGGGGGGGGGGGGGGGTTGAGATCTGTTGACATTCTTACAAATATCTTCCTTTGTGTTCAGCAGAACAAAGACATTTATACAGGTTTTAAATGATAAGATGGTGAGTAAATGATAACAGAATTTTCATTCTTGGGTGAAATGTCCCTTTAAATAAAGTAAAGTATAAATCTGTATTGCAATTTTAATCATTAATGCTTCAGGATCGATTCAGTGGTTCACTTTAAATTGACTTTAAATTTAGGCCAGCAGTTAAACTCAAGTTTTCTTGTTTAGCGGGAGTAGTTTTTTTAAACAAGACTGCTTAAAAAGAAAAATCTATACCATAGGAGTCAATTTTCTATAGTTATCATTCAAATCTGGTCTTTGAACAGTGTGTCATTAGTTTTTCCCATTAGATTTACTGCAGTCTTAGTTGGTCCTTTATATTCTCACAAGGTTCTCAATCTGTGCTTAAAAGACTTGAGTCTATTTATTCACTGTGGATAAAATCCATCATCTTTTTCTTTGAAACCCATAAAGACAGTTTCCTCCGCTGTTCCAGGTGCCAGACAGTTCGATGTCAGTCTGAAGGAGGAGGAGATGTGATTAATTGCATGTTGGAATGGAGCAGAACGTCACTTTATGCGACATAAAAGGTTGGTGTGATTTCTCTCTAAGACACGCAGTATTGATATCACAATACCACTGAGTGAGCGCGCATCACATAATTACAGTGTGCATTTGCCTGCCTTACTTCCTGAAACGTGGTTCACTGCTGAGGCGTCAATGTGCTCTACATAGATGTAAATGATAATTAGCATAAACAATACCAGAACTTTTCGTAATCACTTTGCGTTATCGGTAAATTCATCATCATCATCAACGTTTTCTCCTTGCCTCCGCTTTGACTCAAATCAGGGGCATTTTTAGAGCTGTGACGTGAGCACGGTGGCGCAGTCCTGCCCACCAGCGTAACGTCTGGTTTGTTGGGGGGTTAACTACTCAATGCATTTGTTAGTTCGTAAGCCTCCCACCACAGCAACCCCCTCCTCCTCCCCACCATCCTCCAACCGCTGCGTCAGTAGAGACTGGATAGAGAGGTATATAAGACTCTGCCACCTGAAGCTCTCAAAGTCCAAGATCTCTCCAGCTTTACTCTGCACCAGGAGCTACACTGTCTTCGAAGGTCCTGCTTTGCTTCTCACACTACGCTTTGTGCACTTTAGCTTTTGCTCGCTCGCTCGCTGTTTCGTCAGTATGCAGTTTTTGGCCGGTCTAGTGTCTCTTTTGCTGGTGCTGTACAGTGTCAGAGCTGCCGCGTTGCTTCCAGTGGAGGAGAGGAACCCAGTACACAGTAGGGTGAGTGGGTACCAATCTTTGTCTGATCTGTTTCATCTGGGGTTTTTTTAGGTTGTAGTTTTAATGAATTTTGCGATCAACTTTTTATGCATCTGGTTTTATTAATAGTTATAAAAGACCATCACGTTATACTTTTATCTAGAGTACCAGCATTTTACACAGAAACAGTGGATTTGTGAATGTCGTTTCATTTTTTTTCTCCAAAAATTCTTATCAGGAGCTGAGCAAGGAACGTAAGGAGTTGATCCTAAAGCTGGTCTCTGGGCTGCTGGATGGAGTAGACAACAACATGCTGCCCGAGGAGATAGCACCTGCCCCTATGGACATGGAGGAGCCCCTGGAGTCTCGTCTGGAGGAAAGGGCCGTCTACAATCGGTTATCACAGCTTCCGCAGCGCGATCGCAAAGCCCCCTGCAAAAACTTCTTCTGGAAGACCTTCACGTCGTGCTAACAGCACTGGCCCAGCAGCGGTTCCACAATTCTCCCAGATAAATGACATGAACTGTGTAGACCTTCACTGTACATATCATCTCCAGTGTCTGAAGAAAGGTCTCTCTGGACTTAATCTGACACAGTCTGGTTGTTAAAGACATTGATGATTACATTTATTTATTTATTGATAAATTAATTCAGCTGTTTATGGATCTTTTTGTTTTTCAGCATTAAAAAAAGAATAAAGCATGGTTAATATATTCGCTTTTTTTGATAAAGGATGTCTCATTCACTGTGATCCAATGAACAAATATAGATTAGGTTATGTAATATTAATACATATAAATGTTTTCCTGAATTAATGGACCATATTTTTGTTACATAATCTATTAATGGCATTTGAGGAGCGGTGGTTGATTGACACTTAATATACCAAATTAATGAATTGACAGTTTTTGTTGTGGTAATGATTTTTCCTTTTATATATAATTGCAGCTAATGAGAGGTTGTGTATGAGGTCATTATTCTGGGCTGAATCTTTGTCTAATTAGTTGATAAATTAAAGCAACAAATTATATTTTTATTGGGTCTAAGTCGCAGTTGTAGCAGACAGAAATGAGCGTTTGTAAAAATATTTAAATGCAAAGCAAACACATTTTTTCCATCTCAAAAAGGAATGAAAACATTCATTTCTAAAATATTTCGCTTGTATACACATCATGTATTATCAACACACAGTGTTTAAATAGTTGTATCTCGGCCAAATATCCTATCCTAACAAACCATATATCAATAGAAAGCTTATTTATTCAGCTTTCAGATGGTGTAAAATCAAAAAAAAATTTAATTGACCATTTTTGTTGTCCAGGGTCACAAATATATTCCTAAACATGGTTATGCAAGCTGTGTCTGCATAAGTTACTATATACTTACGTCATAGCTTCGTTGTTGTTGAATGTGTGTACCCAGTTGACGTAAGTTGGCTTAGTTCTTTCATCTCCACCCAAATAAAAATGACAAAAGCCCTCAAAAACAAATCAAACTTAATGACATATGTATAACATCTATGTAATTAGTTAGTTCTGTACTGCAGAGCGGCAATAATGCCACCTTTTCTAGCCACAACAAGTAAAAACAGCTGTTCATTTAATGGAAATAAATACCTTCCAAAAAGCAGAATCTGCCGTTTTGTCATCAGAGGCTGACCTGATCAATTTACTACTGAAATGCATTTGTTGTTTTCTGTGCATGCCTGTGTGTGTTTGAACTATTACCTTGCTGAACTACACAAAAACATCACATTATAAATTGAAAGAAAAAATGATGTCTTCTGTAGATATGTGATGCGATTGTGCCTGGGGCACCCTGACCTCAATATTCTTCAATGACTTCAAAGATCGAGTCCAGATGACATCAACAGCATCATAGACGTTTCACGTAAACTGTCTGGTCTCGTCTCGGAATACTGATGCCTTATGCTTAACAAATGCATGATGTGACATCAATAATACTTATTTCTTCACAAAAGTGCATCAGATTTTTGCAAAGAAATATTTGCACATGAATAGTAGTTTATAAATAGCAGATATTTATCGCAAGGGTGTTTGGCAAGCGTAATAAATGCAGTAAAATATTATAGTAGCCTACAGTAATTACTTGGGGTTTAACTACTTGAGTTCCACAGAATGAAATCAATAATAGTAGCATATGATAATTCAACCGATATTAAACCATGTCTCTGACATGGGATTTCATATTTTAGTTCAGTTTGCTCAAAAACTCTGTTGAGGCCAAAGTTAATTAGATAAAGGACAAAGAGAGGCAATTCTAATGAATGAAATATGACACAACTAGTTTCATTCTAAAAGTGAAAATGTAAAATTACCATCATTTATATGGTCATTGTATAAAAGTAGCACATTCTTCATTCAGTCTATTCAGGATTTAGTTTATGCTAATTGTTAGATAGACTGACTCAAATGAATGACTCCAGGATATGTTTTATTAAAAAAGGTTTGTGTAAAGCAAAGGAAAAACTGCCCGTTATTCAAGTGCCCTAAGCTACAATGAGATCATTGTGAGAGGACATCAAAGCTGCAAAGCAAAGGATTTTGATTGCTATGCCTTTGATCTAAAGGCATGCTTCCACCTGAACATGAATTTAGAATTCGAACTGACGTCTATCTTCTGGAAACACACAAAATGACTCACTATTCACGACAGTATTAAATACTTCTAAATAAGCACAAATTCACATATACTGTAACAGTGAATTATTCAAAAAGTTTAGGACAATGTGTCAATAGCAAAGATAAACCATTCGCTTTAGTAGTAACCGGAACAAACGCGTATGTGCCAAAGTGCAAAAGTTACGTCGCTTAATAAATATTCATGAGCATGCTGATAAGTTCAATCAGTCTTTGTCAGACACGTGGGTTTATTATGTGTGATGTCACAGAGGAGCCATTTTGGAGGTACAACTGCATTGAGCAGTGAACTGAAAGTATACGGAGCAGCACAGTAAAGACCAATTAAATCATCATACTGGAGAAACAGAAGCAAACCAAGTAGAAACGATACCGAAATAATTTCATCAGAGTTGTCAGGAACCATAATTTATATAATTTGTCATAGATTAACAACACTGATCCATATTGTAAGTAAGTAATTACGCCATGAAAGAACAAATTAACAGAAATCCATGACATTTAACCAAGTTACTTAAATATTTGACTTACCTTTATGAAAATGTCGACAGCAAACACACATAGACGGAGATATATTTGTTGGCAAACGTTTTTGCGTCTCACCACTGACCATCACCATCCGACGCGTCTTTGTATGTTCCGCTAAAAGCTGTCCATAATCTTCTTCTAAGTGGTAAACGTAAAAAAATCTTTTCTGGTGGTAAAGCTTTCGGCCGCTTCTATTGTGCGTCCTAGTATTACAACCTATCACTCAACATGAACTTGCCATTTTATCTCTGAAGTGAGGCGAAATTGAATGAAAAAGATAGAACACCTTGGCTTCAACACCCCACAAATGGCGGCAATATGCACTTCGGTTTTCACGAGTGTGACGTCAACTTACAAAGAACCAAAGTGCTGCCCAGTGCCATGATTAAGGGGACGCAAAATAAAGACGCACAACGTGTACATGGTCGTGCATCTGCTATGCCCTGTTTAACTAAGAAACTTAAATAGTTTGAGTCAGGCCGTCAAACGCTGTAGACATTCTTTTATCCTTAGGCAGTGAGTACTGTTCACTGCTACATAAATGCCATTATGTTCCACGTAAGATCTCTGTCACAGAGTGCACGCTTACTTAATTACTTTTGCGTTGTCTTTCTGTTTGCTACCTGTTGCCACCAGCGATGTTTTCTATCACCATCTATTCTTGATTTGGTTTTCTGGTGACATTTCAACGTATGGACTACTAGAACAGACAGCAAAGCATGGTTGAGTAACCAAGACATTTGAAATCAAAGCAAGAACAGACCTTGCTATTAAAGGAAATATTGCCACTGGTGATAAAAAAATCTATATTTGATGTCATTTGCCCTTAATCGAGCTGTAGGTGGTTCTGCAAGTGCCCCCGGGTGTAGGTCGGCACACATTTGCTCATGTCAAACACTGTTGTTCTTTGAACGCAGACGTGCCTCTTTTCTGATGAACTTTAGGGAATAGAGAGTGAGTCGTTTGTGGCATTTAGTTTACTGTTCAGCAGGTTGTTTTATCACTTTTAGTTCATATATTTTTGTAATATTGTGTCATTTTAGTAAAGCTGTGAAACGTGCTATACAACTAAACTTGACTTCAGCCTTTTAAGGTGCTGTTTATTGGTTGTCACCATTATTTGGGGTTTACTGTATGTGCAACTATAACATAAACATTAAAACGTTGCATGTTGCAAAATGTGACCTTGTGTTAGGATAAATAATGATAATGTATTAAGAATGCTGCTTATTTGTAGTATTGTTTGTCTTTGTCGACATGATTAGTTGTAAAGAGCTGTGTAATGATTTTTTAACGTTGAAAGCATACAGATTCAATACAACATCGAGAATTTTCATTTCCGCTATTATTACATTCCTCTGCAGTCCCTAAGATGGTAAGAAATTGGATTTTTAATGCCTTTTTTAATAAGCGACTGAATCCACAAGGTTGAAAACAAACTATCCACGGTCTAATATCACGAGGGTTTATTTGCTCTGACTGTGTCTTGAGTGTAATGACTTCATCACAGCAAATAGCATGACATTTTGGCTGTGACAACTGAACCTATTACAACTGGAGCATTTCTTGCTTTGCTCCACAAGTGGCCGGTCTGTGATTGAGATATTTAAGCACGCGTCTTGCAGGTCAATTCTGCGCTTAAACAAGACGGTCAATATTGTGTTTAGTTGTCCTCCCTCTTCCCAAAGTCCATTCTCAGTAATTACAGCTCAGTGCAAGAGGAGCGAGTGGAGATATGACAGAGTCATTGCACAGCTAATGAGCTGCTGCTGCTACAACATCCACTCTGCTTGTTAGCAGACTATCCGTGATACTGACTTAAACAAGGAGAGTCCAATGTCAAAGGAGAGCTTTAAGCAAATGGTGCTTTACTTGTATTTCTTTTAACTACGAGGACAGCGCTAGGCCGGATCTGTTCCCTGGATAAACATACTTGTCGATTTGTAATTATGCTTCAGTAAGTTTTAATCAAAATAATGATCCGGATTTGAGATTCAGAATGACCTCGCTCTCAAAGACAACACTGCATTAATGCGTGGCGCACTGATGCACAAATGCAAAAAAGATGTTGTTTGAACATATTGTACAAGTTGTGAAGGTGACCAAAAAAAGAACGGAGAATGTGGGCAGCTTACGCCAGCAGATTTCGTTTTTAATTATCAGTCTAAATGCTATCCGAATAAACAAAAGTGTGTACTTTGCCTCCTCATATGACCCTCGTGCAGGCTTTGTCCCTCCTTCCTGAACCGGTCCCTCAGTGATGGGCAGGGTCTCTATGGTTACAGGCATCTTGCATCCCTTCTTCACGTCTGTGACATCTAATTTTCTGCAGTGTAGGGTGCACTGAGAGGGATAATGATATGCTTTTAGCCGGGGCTGACTAGCGATGCAGTCACGGCACAACACATCAGGCGTCATTAGCGGCTGTTGAGAAGGAAATCTAGAACTTCAAGTTTAGTCTCCTATGCAGCCCTTGGTGGCCCCCTTCACCCCTACTTGCCCTCTGAGATACTGACAAGGGTTTGATTCCGTGGCTTGTTTCATCATTTGGGTTTATGAGAAAGCAATTACAGTGTTCTCATTCCCTTTTGGCGTCTCAATCAGGCCGCGCAAGAAAAACACAAGGCACGTTTCTGATTCCTCTTCAGTTAAGCTATTGTGTGTATTGAACTCACAGACACCAGCAGATGTAAAATCTATAGCTCAAAACAAATAATATGTTTATTAGTTTACATAATTGTATAGGGTAAACAGATTTGGACAGCAATTTGATTAGATTTTATAGTGGCTTTTCCCAATGTGCATTGTTTTAAAGCAGGTTTACAGAAAGCATGACAAATGTTTACAGAAAAATGTTTTATACCATGCATGTATTTAGGTTTGTAGTTATGTATGTATACCAAGATGAGTTTTATGTTAATATTCAGTCAAGTTATGTTAATATGCTCAAATTGTAAAATGGCACACTGTTAAATACAATAAATTGATGGAGAAATGGTTTGTTTTTAGATTTAATGCTAGTTTGCTATTTCTGCACAATCTGTGTTAACAAAAGGAATAAAAACATTGGTCGTCGGTCATTGTTTGGTCAAAGTAGTTTCACTGATGCCAATGGATAAAACAGATCACCTGAGGGAATCATGATGATTCTTAAGACTCGACACTCTAGGTTCAGTGTTAAGGGTGTGAAAATGTACACATCAGAATGCATTATTCATTGTTAAGAATTAAATGTATAATTTACTGAGACAGTATAGCCATAGAGTGATTTTATTGTGATAAGCTTTGTCTGGCGTTATTAGGATAGTTTATTCGTTATAGTTCATATTATTGAAATGAAAATTTGCATGATTTTTTTACGTGAATTTATTTCTTGCTCTCTTATTAGATTTTTTTGATATGCCATGGGTAAACACTGGGAACTCTTCTGAGGCTTGACTGTAAATAGCACGCTGCATGTGTCAAAGCTTGAGAAGTATTATACACATATAATTAGGCCATTATGGAACAAAGTTTATGTTTAACAGATGCATTTGTTAAGGTAGCGTAGGGTGAGCCCTCAAGAAGCTGGTAAATAAAATATGTTTTTGCAAATTGTATTCAAAGGGTAACAATTATGAAGATGCTACAATATAACATAGTTTTGATTTATTTTGCATTTATTTAGTTACAACATAATTGCAATATTTGTTGCCTTTGTGTTGTTATATGTTTTGTCATAACGTTCCATACTAACATTAAGTAGTAGCCTATGTGTTTATGTAGTTTATGTATATAGGACAGTCATAGTAAAAATGGTACCAGACTGTGAGTGTGATGTAGGTATACTGGGATGGATTTAGGAAACAGAGATGGGAGGGGTTTGGGGGGCTATTTTGATGAAAACCACCCCAATCCTCCAGCTGCAGCTGTATGGCCTTTTAAACAGTGCAGCTAATGATGAAAATTAATTGTGATAAATCAAGACTGAATCCCTCCGCACTGAAGTTGGCCCGTATGTCAGATTGCCATTATTCTTTCAATTTAGACCTTGATGCATCTTTCACAGATTTAAGTCCCCATATGGCTATTTTCGTTCTCTTGTGGGCCTGTGGCCGTTCGCCAAATCAGCAGCTTTGACACGCCGCTCTGCACCGATGACGGCGAGTGAGGCGTCTGGGACGAGAAATGGTGCCCAGGTGCGGCACTCACGGCTTCGCTGTAGAATTCGACCTGACAATAGCTTAACCACAGACTATTGAATAATATCAAGCCTGATTACAGACAACAGGACACCCGGTTATCATCAGAATGCAAAACACATCGAAATACATTAAGCACGCTCTTTGGTGTGCGTGTTTAAGGTGCACTTAGTAAAAATAGTGTCTAACAGTGCAGGTGGTTCATTTATGAACATAATTGTTTATCTTAGTGAGAAATAATTATTGAAATCATTTCACGTTAAGTTATTCATTTTATACATATTGTCATTCTTACATCTGGAAAAACATTCTATTAGGCTTCTGTCAACACATTCTACAAAACGTGGAATATATTATATTATATATATTTTTTAATTTGTATATATTTATTTGTGTTTTTTCCTATTAATAGGTTGCTCACCATATATGTCTTATCATGCACCGTGTTTATGGTTAATCTGCATAATAAAAATACATAGCAAAAATGAGCAAAAAACCTACATCAATAAGTGTTGTCCAAGTTCAAGGTACAGTGCTGACTGACAGGACAGTGGGGCAGCTCGCCTTGTATATTTTGGACAACCTACGTTTCTTTCTGTCCTGGCGTGCAGACATTTGATGGCCAAACTGGAAATGATTGGAGTGTCAGACATGATGACACATTCAGAGGTCCCCGTCTAACTGCTTTCTGACCTCTGACCCCACAGGTATAGTGGACACACCAATGAATTCTGAGACATAAATAACAAATACTATTTTGAAAAAAATGTGAGGCTGCAAAGACCTTTTTGTTTGTTTGTCAGTTCATGACATGGTTAAACCACATGGAAAATGATATGCTGTGAAATGCATTGTGTTGACTTTAGTCAACTTTTTGGAAACTGGGCAAATACAGTAAAGTGATAATGAGCAACACATCAATAATAGTCTCTTTGCCTTTAAATTGAGTGCTACCGTATCTCCGCTAAAGGTCTTCGCCATCTCCGCTGAAATCTTTATAATATTAATGTGGGTCCTAGCTCTTGCCTGACTTTTATCCTTCTTTTTATACTTAAAATCCACAGACTCTTTTATGTAATAAATAAGACATCACTCTTTCTACAGTCTTTCTAATGCCTGCTTGCTCTCTTCTACTGCTGATTGGCTACAAGGTTTGGTAAAAAATACTAACCCCACCTTTAGCCCATAATAATATTTGGTATTGTTCCTTTCATCTTTGTTGCAATTTGTATGCAAGGATACCTGTATGGCATGCATGGAGGAAGGAAAATTACGCCTGGTTAACTCCTACACAAAATCTAGCCTTCTCTCAAAACAGCCGCACAACAGTCTTTGTTCAAATCTACATGAAAATCTACATACATTAAAATCTTACAGTATGGTTTAATGAAACCAGGTTGCATTAGCCTATGATGTGTCGACAGTTTTAGTCCCTTAGGCTGAAGTCTCACTTGCACGCTTTTTGTCTCTTCTACACTATTGATTTTGGATATGTATTCTGTGTTCACGGCGCTCCATAGGGGGCCCTTCCACATCAAAGTGACATCTTCAATTATGACTGGCGTCTTATCAGGATACACTTCATTACTTATGATACAATGAGCATTGCTGTGCTGCTCAGAGAAAAGGTTTTCTTGTACAATTTGTTCGTTGAATGCGAACAAATGTTATTTTTGACCAAAATAAATTGTTAGGCAAGACTCGGTACTATACCACTGAGTTCTGAATATTGCAGTATGTTTTCATAGCACACTAAGCTGTTTAATAGCTGTTTAAAAAGAATTGTTTCTTTTTCTCACTCTATTTCAGTTTTCCTTTTAAAAGCTTTACGCCCTGTCTACACAGCAACGGCATGCTATGCGACAAAAGACTATAAAACCCATTATAATTAGACATTTTTCCACACTAGATGCAGCATGCTATGACACAACAAACGCCTTGTTCTTAATGGGTTTGTCGTGTTGCATTGCATCGCGCCGCTCGCATCTGGTGTAGTCTGGGTGTTAGAGTCTGATATACCAGTGTGATTTCGTCCTCAAGAATCACTTCAACTGTGGCACAACAACCTGTGACCTCATGCAGACATAAAGACAGAGGTCAGCACATTACACTAGACAGCCACAATCAGCACAGCTGGAAATTACCATTGTCATTTCTCAGGATAATTATTGTAATCACCTCATACATCAGCCATTACCAGAGTAACGTATTGGAAATGAGGGATCTATAATAAGCTTGCTTGTTGAACATTTGGCTTTGTTCACACTCTCTCTCTCTTTTTCTCACTCTTATTGCAATAATCTTTTTGAATCATTAAATAGCCATTTCATTCTGTGCCAAAAGGATTAAATGAAAGGGACTGTGGCATTACAGAGGCATTTAGAATTAATTCTGCTCTCAGAGTAACTGCCGTGTGCGACAGCAACAGGCTTTCAACATAACCTGTTGTTTTTTCATCACAAACATTGGGTGTCTTTGCCTGTGGCACAACAGTGTGCATATTTCAGAGAATATAATATGTCTGTAAATGCAGGTTTTGTCATGTGAGTGTGATCGTTCTACCCAGTCATTATCAAACAACACAGCCAAAACCGATCAACAATTGGTGTTAAAGAAGCCATTGTATAGTTGGGGACGCTTTTCTATGTGGTTCTATGTTTGCAGTATTATTAGATTTGGAGTTTTTGAGTCTTGATAATCTATTTAACATTTTCCAAAATACACAGAGCATTTCAAAAGTCCACTAGTGAGATGCCTCTGTTTAGCATTTTATTTAATTATCTATATTAACTTGAGTAGGATTTGTTAATGTTTCAGTCTGGAGTTGTTGTTTTGTGATTTATACAAACAAAAGCTGTTTGCAAGTGCACACAAAAGAAAAAAATCAATTATTGACCACTGGTGAGAGGTACAGACTCCAAAATCCACAGTTCTCTTGCTGATAAGTAAGGGCTGTATTTATAATCATCCATCTTAATAAAACCTTCGATTTACGTGCAGTCTAAACTTGTGTGATTGTGCTATTAAACGGGATCAATGGCAAAATCTATTAGAAAAGCAGGTTAACTTCTCCACTGCCATGTCTTCAATCCAATATTCACATTTGTCAGAACAATAATGAAAATCAAAAGCACTGTTGATTCACAGTATTGTTTACTCAGCAGCATTTACTGGACAGCTGGTTCAGTAACCTGTAGGACACTGATGTTCTGCAGAAGTAAACAGGACCTATTTTTGTGACAACGAATTTAATTTTGTGATCTTTTGGAATGATGAACAGGTATGGAAAATGTTCAGATGTGTTAACTGTATAATGTTAAGCGTGGAGCTTGTTTCACTTGTGTTGGTATTGTGACAGGATCATTATCAGCGAGATGGACGTGAATGTCTGATATACCTCAGATGTTTTCATTTCCTGCTTTGTTTTAGTGTATCCTTGGTTTTGGTCATTCTGCTACCATTAGCCTCTGGTTTAGAACTGTCAGGACTGTTTGGGAGCTTCGCGTCACCAAACTTCCCAAACGTTTATCCCAACAACCTGCGCATGGTTTGGAATATCACAGGACCGGAGGGACACAGAATACGCCTCTATTTTACTTATTTTAGCCTGGAGCCTTCTCATCGCTGTGAATATGACTACCTTCAGGTTAGATCCACATCTTCACAAACCTTTAATGAATGTATAGTATACTGTGAAGTGCTTCCTACAGTATGTTGAGCTTGTAAGAAATGATATGTGTTATTATTTAGACTTGTATAAGAGGCTTTACTTGTTCACATTGTTTTAACAGGTGTTCTCTGAAGGTAATGAGACAGTCCGGTTCTGTGGTGAGGCAGAGAAAGATTATGGTGATGCCCCAAAAAACACTGTCATCTATTCTGCCAGCAACACCATGTCTGTGGTCTTGAGGTCAGATTACTCCAATGAGGATCGATTCACAGGATTTCAGGCATTTTATTCAGCAGAAGGTGAAGGAGACAATCCACTCAATGCCTCCCTATTCTTAATGCATGGATGTCTCTCTCCCTCATTGTCTCATTGCATGATTTTCTCTCTTAACAGTATTAACTCTTTCCTCACCGCTAAATTTCACTGATATTTACCTGCTTCATCACATGAAACCAACTACCAAGATGGACTGATCTTATGGAGTTACTATATGATTCAAACTCCATGAGTAAGTGCAAGTGCAAACTAGCTAAGCAGCTTCTTTTCACTTTTTACAGACATTGATGAGTGCTTAAACACTGTGGATGGAGAAACAGTGTGTGACCATAATTGCCATAATTATGTTGGGGGCTTTTACTGCACTTGCAGATTGGGATATCAGCTCCATGCTGATAAGAGACACTGCACTGGTAAGGCTGATCCCAGAACAGATGACACCTCTGGCCTGTAGTTGTTCTGCTTATTGATTAATATGAACTGTAAGTGGCATCATGATATATGCTTAGGTTATACAGTAAATGTGGGGATGTGACACTAGCACTTACCGATTTATTTGTGTACAATATTTTTTGAGTTGACCATACAGTATATTTTTATAGATAATATGTGACCCCTGCACAGCAAAAAATACATTGAATGTGTTAAAAAATATCGTTTTTTCTTTTATGTCACGAGAGCACCACTAGCACTACGCATGCACAGATGTAGGCTACTATTATCGCGACACGCATGCCTAGTGCTTGTGGAGTTTACGTGCACTGTAAACTAATACGGAAGTCAGGAAATTGTGAAATACGGTCCTATTTTTGTTTATTTGCGCACAAAAAGTATCCTCGTCGTATTATGCTGAACCAACGGAATCACATGGACTATTTAACGATGTGCTTTGATCACTTTCTACGATTTGACGGTTGGTTGCGTTGCAGTCAATGGGGGGACCGGTACCGCATCTAATCCTAATTTGCGTTCTGAAGATAGACGGAGGTATTTGGTTGTTAAGTGACTTCAGGGTGAGTAATTCATGGCAGAAGTTTCATTTTTGGGCGGAGTTCCCCTTTAAGTAAAGATCATGTTCCGTGAAGATATTTTGTAAATTTCCTTTCGTAAACCTATAAAAACTTTCTTTTTGTGTGTGGATGCAGCAAAATCACTAACAAAATGTCCCGAAACGCTTACAAACTTAACTCGCTGCTGTCGCTCTCTGAGAATTACCCACTCAACTCAAGTTTGGTAACTATAAAGCTAATTTCAGCTTTCATGTTCATCTAATTTACGAGTATCCACAATGTCATTACAGTGATAAGCCAGAGAGCATTAAAAAAAACCTGTTTCCTCTTAGCAACGGCCTTAGCAAAGGCAATTTTCTCAATGTTGAGATTTTTTTGCACCCTCAATTTCCAGAGTTTTAAATAGCTGTATCTCGACCACATATTGTCCTATCCTAACAAACCACATATGGATAGAATAGAATTTATTCAGATGATGTAAAAATCAAAATTTAAAAAAATTATTGTCCATGGTCACACACACGCACGCACGCACGCACACACACACACACACACACACACACACACACACACACACACACACACACACACATACACACAAAATTGACTGTATCATTATATGACATGTATGTTTTTACTGGTCATATTAGGAAAATGTATCAATAACAGATTAAGATAAGTAGTTAACTTTAAGGACTAGCAATATTGCAGATCAATATACAAGCAAAAAGCAGCAATAAACACATTTTTGAGTAAAAGATTCTGACTATTCGAAAACATTCACAAAACGAAACATCTGTAGGCTACTTTTAACTCAAACTTGTCCCTTTCATTTATTTAACACAAAATCACTCATAATGTGTTCAAATTCCACATCACAAAGAAATCCTGAAAATGAAACCATACTTTTTTGAGCATATTTCGAAAATGTTGCTCAATTCTATTATTTCTGCTGCAAATGGTGAATGTTATACATCACAGACCCATTAAGACTACACTTACAGCAGCAGGCTGGGCAGCCACGGCTCGCCACACACTATCTATCAGCCCTGTCAACAGCTCCTGATTGAGACGGCACAGGCTATAATCGAGCAGGAAATGGAGTCACCAAATACTATAGTGGGTTGTAACATCATTGATAGTGTGCTCACAGTAAAGCACAGAAAGCATTGCAGTGGCTTTGTGCAGGCACGTTTGTTGTTTCCCTTGTTTCTAATGAATTAGACATCAAGTGCTATTTAAACAAACCTGCTCCATTCCCCCTTTATAATCCTTCCACTTACAGTAAAACACTAACGTTTACTTGTGGTCAGAGTTTACCAGTTTTACCCCACAGCACATATTGATGGTACAGTGGGCAGCGTCAGTGCTTGAATGTCTGTTTGAAACAGTTGATCTCTGTCAGCCTATGAGTCCAGGTTAACTATCATTGGTTCCTGAGGGAACAGGGTTATAGAAATCTGCTGAAAATTGATACCTGTTTCAAGCTGCAATGCAGTGCTAATGGTGGGTAATTAATCTCAATTACCAGCCCAGACATGCCTTCTAATTGTTTTTCTTTGCTAATGGAGACGATAGAAGCGTCACATCATACCACACAGAAGGGAGGACAGAAACAATGACTTGTGTCGGAATCATTTAATCACATGAATTAGGAGACCTTTGCCCTTCTCGACAGAGATTATTTATTGCAATTGTTTGTAACATCTGTTTTTGTTGAGAACAGAGTTGTTTGGTTTTCAGTTTTATTCATATTTTGATTTTGCCTTTGTATAGTTTTAGTTTTCGTGTATGTATTTTGCTTTTGTTGTTTTATTATTTATTTGTTTCTTTTTATCTTGCTATATAAGTTGCATTAATATTTTATTTTAGTTTCATGTAATCATTTTAGTGCCTCAACTTAAACTTATTTTAGTTTATTGATGAGGCAACAATTTTCATTTAGTTTATTTAGTTTTAAATAATATATGGGATGATATTTTATTAGATTTCAATTAACATAAATGTTTTAATAGTTTGAGTATTAGCAAAATGTATTAACTTTGTTTGAGAGCATTGGATTGGAGAGTGCCTTAGTACATTTAATACATTAACATTTTACAATAACTTTTAGATTATTTATTTAAAATTTCAGTTTAACAACATTCAGTTAACAGGAGTTAATACATTTAAGCATACTATAATTTTTTTTATATAAATACATATTATTTGTGACCCTGGACAACAAAACCAGTCTTAAGGGTCAATTTTTCGAAATTGAGATTTTTACACAATCTGAAAGCTGAATAAATAGAAATAGAATAAATAAATTCTATTGATATATTTGTTAGGATAGGACCAAGCGATAACTATTTAAAACTCTGGAATCTGAGGGTGCAAAAAAATCTAAACATTTAGAAAATTGCCTTTAAAATTGTTCATCAGAGGCGCTGTAGCAGGCCGCTGCTAAGAAGAAACAAGTTTGTTTTAATGCTCTTTTTTGGCTTACCGCTGTAATGACGTTGTGGAGAATTCCTGAAAGCTGAAATTCTAAGCTTTACATTGATACCAAACTTGAGTGAGTAATTCCCAAAGCGTGGCTGCAGCGAGTGAAGTTTGTAGACGTGTTTCCGGCCATTATTGTTCTTTACTTTATATCCTGATGATTACTATAAATGTTCTTGTGCTATACACTGATTTCACTCCGCCGCCATTTTGAAATTGAAAGCGAGGCTGAGGTGGGAAGAGACCCGGAAGGACAGATAGACTGCAATGGTTTGGACACCCAACCTGGATTTATTAAAACGATTTATGATCTTAAATGTGAAAATAAAAGCATAGGATGCAAGTCACACAAGCTGTTTTACTTGACCACTTCAGTTGTACCATCACATATTTGTGAATGTTTAAGCTGTCATAAGCGGGTTTCATTGGTTGCACACTAAGCAACTTTTACGTTGTTTTAAAACGCATCATTTGTTTATTCATGTCACACACACCCGATGGTAATCTAAACCATTGCAGTCTATCTGTCCTTCTGGTTTTCTTCCCACCTCAGCCTCGCTTTCGATTTAAACATGGCAGCCGAGTGAAATCAGTCTATAAGACTGGCTTTGTGATCCAGAGCCACATTTTGTCAATCTTTATTTGCTGTTTTATTTGTTGTTTGTATAACCTTATTACAAGTATACCTTATATTCAAGTTCATAAGGGCTCTGATGAAACTTCACTTCATTTTGCAAACTAACTCACTGTTGTAGTCATCATAATAACAGTCATGAATGTCACTCTAAATGTAAAAAAGATGTTCCTCTGGCCGGTTTACAGGTTAAAAAGTATATTTACTTCTGAGCATTCCAAATCAATGTTGCAATTTCCTGCTCACCTCAGTGTCAAATGCTGCACAAACAGTGGTCTGAATTTATGTGTGTGTCTTTTGGACAATTTCCAGCTGAGTATGAAAATGCATTTCTTCCACTGTAGTCGAGTGTAGCGGGCAGGTGTTTCATGAGAGGTCAGGAGAACTGAGCAGTCCAGAGTACCCTGACGTTTACCCCAAAATGAGCCAGTGTGATTACACAATCAGTTTGATTGAAGGCTTCCAAGTAACCCTGGACTTCCAGGACCCATTTGATGTGGAGACTCATCCTGAAACCCCCTGCCCTTATGACATCCTCAAGGTTGGTTATTTTAAAATCAGCAAGTGCTGACAGCAGTCCAGCTAGGTTGGTATTAGGCTTAAAACAAGAGCCATGAAAACATATGGACACATCTTGTGTAAGTCATTCAACCTTTTGGCTCTCATGAAGACCCTCTCATGAAATAAAGAGTTTAAAGACACCGCATGCATGCTTTGAGAGTTAAATAGAGGATGGCTAAAAGTAGTTTGTGTTCCACAGAAGAAAAAAAAGTGTTTAATTTTTTGGATTTAAGTGCAAAATAAATGGTATATGTGACTTTATAAAATGTAATAAAAAATTAAAATGGTTTCAATCTGCGTAATATAATCAACAAGTTTTGTATTTTCCAGGTGTTTTGTAAGCACTTGTATTGCTGTAATATATACTGAAGATTAAAGTTATGCTTAAGTAATATAATTTAGATTTAGATGTTTGAAGAGAGCCTCGAGTGCTTGTTAAGTGGAAGCAAAGGCAGAGCAAAGCCTCTTCATGAAAATAAACATGTTAAGTGTTTAAGAATATTCTTGTTTTATTTTTTGCCTGAAATCATTTTCACACTCTGTATCAAAGCAATGTTTTAATGAGTCCTATTCCCTTTAGTGGCTTCAAACATCTTTTAATAGCTTAGTGAATTTGCATTCATTCAGTCTTTTTCTCAATGCCTCTAAAAACAAATATGGTCTCTTCAGCGCTGATGTTAAACATCAGTCGACTCCATTAATCACTGACCTGAGGGCTGTTGAATACATAATGTATGCTCTCTCATGCCCTCCACAGCTGCCTATTATTTCCGCTCACCTTCACATCTCCCTAGAGACTTGTTTATCTTTTGCCATCCGTATAGACTGACAATTCAAACTGTCCATTTAGGCTGCCTGCGTGAAATAATCCCTGCTTTGTCTCCGCTTGTCAGATAACTGCAGGTGGGAGAGAGTACGGCCCGTTTTGCGGGAAGACCCCGCCAGACAGAATAGTGACGGGCACACATGAAGTGCAGATGACCTTCCAGACAGATAGTTCTGGGAGAAACAAAGGCTGGAAGATTAAGTATACAAGCACAGGTAAGTTACAACCCATTGTGTATAGTGTATACTGTAGTGTTTAATATCTAGGAAGAAGCATAATGACGATTTATTTAAGAATAGAATAGAAGTGCTTTCAACCAGGTTTCATATGATGGAAAACAAATTGTAGGGATCACATATAATATAATATACAAATATACATTTAAGTGACAAGAGTTAATGGTGTCTGATCTTCCCCATGTTAGAATGTGTGCCTTTTCAAGTGCTTACTGTTGTTTTCCTTCATAGCCAAGCCTTGTCCAAATCCTGTGGTTCCTAAACACGGACACATCCATCCCCAGCAACCTCAGTATATCATGACAGACACTTTCAATGTCACGTGCGATCTGGGCTATGAGTTGAATCTGGTATTATTTTCCCTTTACTTTCTTAACAGTGAAAGGATAAAAATGGCTTGCTGTGATTTTCATGGACTTAAAAGTGACTTTTTACATCTTTAGGGGGAGGAAAGTTTGCCCTTTTATCAAGCCACGTGCCTCAAGGGTGGATTTTGGAATGGACCGATGCCTGAATGCGTCAGTAAGTTGTTCAGAAATCCAGATAAGCATGAAGTGTGTATAATCATCAATGGAGGTTTAATGCTACAAGAAGGAGGTATGTTTTAAAACCTGAGGCATTAGTTCAGGCTAAAGAATTGAGAAAATACAGTGCTAAATAAAAACATTTGAACAGTATAGCATTGTGTACAAGCTTGTAAATAATGTGAATACAAACCGTGAAAATACTGAATATTACAAAAATATTGCAAAATGTAAGAAAGATACAAAGATAACAAAAATAAGATATTGAATCAAATACTTGAAATAATAACTTTTTAAGAGCAAGCCCCTCAAGACCTGAAATGTACTGAAAAAAAGGAGTTTTGCTATTTGTCCAATTTACCAATTTAAACAAGTTAATTCAACACAATGTTTTATCACAACATGATTTTTTCATGTTCAGTTATCTAACTTAATCCATTCAAATTGGGACTACATGAATGATTTGTGTTATGTTAACATAAAATTAGGCTGAAGATTTCTATTTCCCAACATGCTTTGCTGCATTGACTGCATTTGGAAGTTGTTTTATGTATTATTCAGTAAAGAGAAACACTTGTTAGTGTTTAATGTTAATTCATCTTTGAGATTTAGAAGAGATTAGAGATTCATCTTTGCTTACTTAGACGAATCGCTTGCTGTTTTCCTCAATTGTAAGTCGCTTTGGATAAAAGCGTCTGCGAAATGAATAAATGTAAATGTAAATGTAGAAGAGTTTGTTATATTTTTGCATTTTGTGGTTACCATTGTTCAGAAGAGGTAGTGGGCGGTTAAACCTGTCTCCACAATACATTCCTTTAATATGTTTCAAAACTTTCTCTATTGCACAGTTATGGATTGTGGCGAGCCTGTCAACATTTATAATGGAAGTGTGAAATTGACCACAACCACATATCAGTCTGTGATTGAGTATTCCTGCAATGAATTCTACACAATGGAGGCTGGGACAAATGGTACAGTACTGGACACATCTCACAGACGTAACACACATAAACAAACAACTAGATTTACGAGCTAGGACAGAGTTTACTCTTCTGTCTGTTATTAGGAGTGCATACCTGTGCACATGATGGCTACTGGAGAGACGCACTGGGTGGAAAAAAGCTCCCAACATGCTTACCCAGTGAGTACAAGTCTATTGATGTTTATGATTATTTTAGATGCTTGATATTCACTACTAGTAAAAAGTTTGGACTCGGTTCCTTTTGATAAGTGCTTATGCTTATATTTTGTACAAATAAAAGCTAGTGTTAAAATGGTTTAAAAGCATCCCACAAGGTTGCAGGGGAATACCGGAAAATGCACAAAGTGTGCAGCGATATAGACAAAACGTCACACTTTAAACACGTTACAAAAGAAGAATAGATTTATTTCGTTTTAAATTTTGAAAACTACTGTGCATTTCCATTCTTGTCATTTTGACATGCAAACATTGATCTTTCATCTGTCATCCCTGAAAGGTTGTGGAAAGTCCAAAGAAAAACTGTCCAGGGTGATTGGAGGAAAGAACGCTGAGAAAAATGAAATTCCCTGGCAGGCTATGATACTGGTGGGCACCAAGTTCATTGGAGGCGCTTCTCTCCTGTCGGATGACTGGGCACTAACTGCTGCCCATGTCCTGCAGAGCTACGAAGATGCTACCAACCTCAAGCTGAAGATGGGCATAGTCAGGTATCAGGATCCAGAGGCGATTGTTGCCCTTCCTGAGAAAATCTTTATTCACCCCAAGTACCATCATGATAACATAAATTTCAACAATGACATTGCCCTGATAAAACTGGAGTATAAGGTACCTGTCAGTGAAGCAGTAATGCCTGTGTGTTTACCTGGGACGGACGAACGCTTTCTTTTGAGGGCTGATGACATCGGAAAGATATCTGGCTGGGGTGTGCGGAATCCGAATGTACGTGGAATACATTCCCTTCGTCTCCAGTATGCACACTTACCTGTGGCTGATTTTGAGAAGTGTAAAGCCAAATATGACTCTACGGTGACAGATGGTGGTAAACTTATAGTGACGGAGAACATGATGTGTGCTGGGTATGCTCAGGGAGGAACAGACTCCTGCGAGGGGGACAGTGGAGGGCCCTATGTGTTCTTTGATAGCCACAATCAGAACTGGTTTATAGGTGGCATTGTGTCCTGGGGTTATGGGTGTGCCCAACCTGGATATTATGGGGTTTATACTAAAGTCAGCAATTACCTTTCCTGGATTAATGAAGTCATGTCCAAAAACCGGTAATTTTTAAACACGGATTTGTAATGAATCATTGAGCAAATTATTGCTATGACAATGCTTTTTAAAGGATCAGTGTGTAAGATTAAGAAGGATCTATTGATAGAAATGCAATATAATATACATAACCATGTCTTCAGCGGTGTATAAAGACCTTACATAATGAAGCGTTATGTTTTTATTACCTTAGAACGAGTTATTTCTATATACATACACCGCGGGTCCCCATAGAATTCGCCATTTTGTGCCGCCATGTTTCTTCGGTAGCCCTAAACTGCTCTACAGAATGTGTTTTGTAAATACGTTTCTCCTTCGGTCAAGACGAGAAAATGTGACGACATCTTAGTTCTGCGCCAGTTGTGTTTCGAAGAGGGGGAAGGGTTGGACTGAGCCGTTGGTTGCAATTCGCACCTCGCCGCTAGATGCTGACTGGTCCTTTAAATATGTTTTTGGGAACATTATTTTCAGAACACCACTAGACTTAATGTAGTGGTGTTTGTTTAAAAGTCAAGCAAGCTCGGGCATCATGATTTACAGTCATTTAGTTCTTATGCATTATGCATCTGATCTCGCAGTTACACTTGTTGTCTTCTATCAACAGGGGCAGTCGGGTCTCTCAAGCCCTGTGTAATTGCCTCTCCAGTGCTATTTTAGCCCTGTAGAGTTCTAATCACTCTCAAGCCTACTTAAAACTGTGTCCTATCGCCAGAACTCAAAACATGAATTCATAATAACTGAAAGTTTTAATCTGCATTCAATCAGCTCCTTTTTCATTACGTTCATAATTCATAGAAGTAAACAAAGTTACGCTTGATAAAGCAAGTATCACTACTATTGCTCATGCCAAAAGCATGCCATTACTTTTCAAAGACTTTATATTATATATTTCCCATTACTAGAGGGAATATCATTAAGACTTCTTTTTTTTTTTACTTGGTCCACGTAACTACAGCTATCACCCATATGCCAGCCTGTACTTAGCAGGCGAATGTTAGCAGGTGTCACTGAATGATCAATGCACCGTGGTTGTGCTCTGTATGACACAGCCAATCCATCATGCCACGACAGACCCTGTTGCTGCCAGACCTTTACTGGCTGAAGCTGTGGTCACGCTTGTCTGGTAGAGAGTACATAACTCAGTAGATATGCCTGCTTCAGTGGTCAGAGCTCGGTCATGTGAAGGCAGGGTGGTCTCAGTGTCACTGATCCAGTATGCTGGCATTATATTGACATTAAAAGACAGGTAGTAAAAGGTTACTTACTTAAAGGTTTTTATAGTGTCCACTACTTTCCATGCGCACTATAGACTAATAGGCAAGAGAAACTTTGATGTGATTAAAATGTATACTAAAAAAAGACATTTATATATTTTTATTATGAAGAATTGTAATATTAAACTGTTATTTAAAGGACCAATGTGTAAGATGGATGGAGGATCTATTGATAGAAATGCAATATAAAATACATAACTATGTCTTCTAAGTGCTTACATAATGAATAAGGTCAATTGCATTACCTTAGAATAAGCAATTTCTATCTACATACACCACGGGTCCCCTTACATGCCAATTCGCCATGTTGCGCCACCATGTTCGAACAGTATCTAAATGGACAAACTGCTCTACAGAACTCATTTCGCGTTGCCTCCTCCAGCAACATCTTAGTACCGTGTCAGTCGCCATAGTGCTTCGACAGGGAGCGGTGAAGTGAACCGTTGGTTGCAGGTCGCAACCTCACCACTAGATGCTGCTAAATTTCACTGACTGGTCCTTTAAATTATATGAATATCATTCATATAAAGTACAATCGATAATTGTCCTAGTAAATGCAAAGCATAGAGAGTTTCCTCTTTGTACTATGTGTAAAAACATATCTTCTATTTAGGACAGGAAGTCTCTAGCATTAGAAAATACACACACACACACACACACTGTGAAGCCCATTACCTGATGAACACCTTACCCAGAGAGCGTGTACATAACAGCAGTCTAATGAATTCCTCATGAACATTCACAACATCCTGTTCAGATGACAGACTGATCGCTGGCATAAAGCCTAACCATTGTTAGAATTCAGAAATTTAAATCAAAAGTACAACATCACAGTTATAGAGTAGCACAACGTCAGGCTTTACAACCACGCCCAACACAATGCCTACACATGCTCATTACAGCGTGAGACGTGCTTTTAACAAGACATTTGTGGCGAATACGGAAAGATGTTCACAGACTAGCAGGTGTCTTTATTAGTTTATCAGCCATTACGCAAATGCTATATATTACCACTCTCTCTGACAAGCTGAAGTAAATGTACTTTTGGTGTGATTCAGTGTATTCTATAAATTCCTCAAATTAAAAATAACACAACATATTTTAATACAAATATGAAGGCATTTACAAGTCAGAGATTTTAAAACTCAAATCAGTTTAAACATTGCTTGTTTTTTACACAATCGATTATGTTCTGTGAAATGTACAAGAGAAAACAATGGATTTATTTGCTAACATTTCCAATTTGACACATTAAGTGAACCTTGAAAAATCATAAAACGATAACTTGACTGCTGCATTAAATAAATTGCTATTCATTACCTACTGGAAAATATTACATTCAATATTTACATCCAAAATGTTTTGTTTTATTTAATTCTTTAAAAAAAAGTGTAAATTATATACTGTAGCTTAAGGGATAGTTCACCTAAAAAGAAACATTCTGTCATTAACTCATTACTTGTTCCAAACGTATACATTTCTTTGTTCTGCTGAACACAAAGGAAGACATTTGGAAGAATGTCTGAAACCAAACAGATCTCATCTCCCATTTACTGCCAATCTGAGGGTGACAGAATTTCCATTTTTGGGTGAACTATCCCTTTAGGACATCAAAACCTCAAGGATGGTTCTTGGGCCACTTTCGATAAACGAGAACCGTAACATTTCATACAGATCAATACCATGCTATACAACCCTCTCGGTTCTAAAATAGAACCTCTCATGTAACTCTTAAACTATCTCACATTAAACACACACTCATGGAATAATTTGGCTTTTAACTGTATTCAAGTAGCATTTCATCCTTTTCAAGTCGACACAGCTATATTATCAAAATAATGACTAACAAAAATAGAAATGTTAAAGTTCTTTATTTTTTATACATACAGACTAGAATAAAGATTTGTCCTTCATGTCTTAAGACTGTTGTTTGCGCCGTTTGGCTCGAATTTCTCTTTCAGTCTGTGGTTGTGAGATGCTGTTTGAGGGCTGGCATTGGGCACTGAGGGAATGCAGGGCCTGAACCCTCTGTAGACGTTTACTGAGCTCAGCCTCACAATCCTGCACCAGCAATGCTGTCCTCTCATTGTCCCAGCCCAGCACCTCCACCATGACATCCACTCCCTGCATCACCACCATCTGCATAAACAAACAACACATACATGCACGACAATATTACTTAATCATATGCTTATAAATAATCTAATGCACTCATGAGTACCTGTTTTTATTTCACAATCTGATGTAAAGCCATATTCAGTACATGACTATATGACAATATGTGTGGTTCGAGTTTATACCATGCAAAGCTCTAAGAAGAGAGAGTGCCCCCTACTGAGAAATGTCTGTAAGCTCATATTTTATTACAAGCCCCAAACTATCAATATTTAACTTACTACTATATAATTCTGAATGATATATTTTGATACATGATAACTGTAAAAGCAGATCTTGGAACACTGTTGGTCAGATAGCTACATACCTGTAGCTCCTCATTGGAGAGTCTGGTCTCAGGGTGCATTTTGTCTCTCAGAATCATAAGCATTCTGGGGCTGAACCCTGCTGTGGCCTCCACCTGCTGCACCCCATCTGTTTCATCTAGTTTAGCACCTGCAGCAATGACATTTCACTTTAACCTCTCTAAAGATAACAATTCTGCATGCACTGGAAAGATTAGGGTTGTCACAACAAGACATGAGCTGTTGATCATCAACTCCCCCAATACAGCTCAAATGAACTTGCTTGAACTGGTACAATATTACTTCTGAATAGCATAGTGGCGCCATCTAGTGACAACAGAGTCAGACAAATACTATCTAGAATTGTATGTTTTTCACTATATAATACAGCATAATCATTTTATTGATGCATAGAATAACAAGATGATCTTTTGACTACATTTGTCAGGCATACACAATACAACATACTGGTCTCTGGCTGCTCTGGGTCTCGACTGCTTTCTTGTTCTTTAGCGTTAAGATAAAGCCGCAGTAATTCTTTGGACTGTCTCTCCTCCTCCCTGCGGTCCACGACTGTCTGGAGCGTTTCTTGTAGGGTGCGGGTTTTCCGCTGTGAAAAGCCCAATGCTGATGCCAGATCTGAACAAGGCACATCAATCAAACTCTGTAACACACACATATAGAGTATTAGCAATGAAACTCAGTTACAAACCATATTCATTATGTTCATGTTGGTTCAAAAGATGATTTCTAGGAAACCTGTAAATCTGCCTCAGACATGAGGATAATATTGGCTACGTTCTGCTTAAAGCGTTCTGCAACACTGTGCCAGGATTCGGCCCCGTCGACGCTGTCCTGCCATGTCTCTCCATCAGCTAGAGAAAACAGATCCGTTTAGTAGTGATGCTCAATGTGGTAAAACATCCTGGAATAGGTGCAAACTTATATCACCTTGAAGAGCAGGTGTCCATGTTTCATTTTTATTCAATAACATGAATTTTGTATTAGCCGGCAGACACAGAAAGTAGTCTTCATCTTCTACGATGGTCCCATCATCTTCTAGCACCACTGAAACTGCTGCATTGGAACTGAAACCCAAAACCTCAACACCTGAGGGCGCAGAGCACATGTGCATATATAAAACCTTTAGAAATGAATGAATATTGCATATTACATATTAAATCAAGTTTAGATACGAGAAAGCAAAAGAAAGTGTGCAGATTCGTGTGTAGGCCTACTTTTGAGGGCCATAACTCTAAAATTGTCAAATATAGTGAAACACTTGAGTTTTCACCTTATGAATACTGTATATTTTACTTGTTCCTTAGGCTACTCATGTTTTGACCTGATACACAAAACTTCCAACAAAAGTAGAATCACTGTGAAATTAAATATAAAATACTAAATATTACATATCAGTGTTTATTCAACATGTTTAGTTTATAACGGTATAGAAAACCACTTGTTCAACTTTAATTTATAGTACTGTACACGCAAAACAATTGTAAACTCACCTTTTATTTTAAGCTGACCCAGAGAAGTCACCGCCAACCCGTAACACTTCTGCCGGGTGGGGGTACACACTTTATATGCTTTTAATTCTGTCATTATAGTGTTATTGAATGTTACTTTTGTGATTAAAAGCTGATAACTTACATTACACTAACAGTCTGACCGATCTGTATGACTGTACATACGATTTGAAACCAAATACATTTCGGCTTCCTTGTTATGATCCGCGCCGATCGAATAGCCAATGATGGAGTCATCGCAGATGAGTCTACTGAAGACATCAAAGTATCGCGACAACAATTTAAAAATAGTGTTTTTGAATTGCTCTCGCGGTACTTAATGTCACAGTCATGTCAATGTGCGCAGAGCTGCAGTGATACACGCCCATTGGCTAGTTGACCTAGTTCAGCCCGGAGTAATCGACCGTGATAACATCGTTAACGCGTTAGCCATTAGCAGCTTAGCTTATTCGTTAACATCTGTAGGAAGATGGCATCCTCGGACCAATCTGATCAGCAAAATCAGGTAGTTGAAAACATTCTTACAGCTAAAACATGCGTTTAGGTTGTCCGGCTATGAACTTTTATAATAAATGACAAGCGACACTTGTTGGCCATCTTATAATCTGCTGTGTTGTTTTGGAAAAGTTTTAGCTGCTTTGCTAGCGCCCTTCTCACTGTCTCACCTCCTGCGACAGATGTGGGTGACAGGTGCGGGCCAAAATAACAACACACACTTCTGAAAACACATGCTGCTGCTGATCTGAACGTGTCAGACTCGGTGGAAATAATACGAATCACCTTGCAGACATTGACATCTGGTGCTATGTTTTGTCAGGTCATTGACCCTGCCAACATGGTTGAGTTAGAAGCAAGACACATTTATTCCTCTCCACGTGCTTTTTGTAAAAGGATTTTAAATGTTCGGTAAATTATTATGTTATGTTATGTATGCAGTATATAAACAAATAATTAATTTATTGTAGTTAAAGAAACCTTATGAGTAGAATATGAGTGAATTTTACTATCGAACATTTATATGGAAATATAGGTCTGCTTTTACATTATTACACAATAAAAATATGAACCTTGCCCCCTTTATCTTTGCTATTTTCAAGTAGGTTGGCCTGGAACATGTAAAGTTGACTAGTTAATATGTAAAAAAAAATATGGAAACCACAAAAGTGAACATTTTGAACAAATATGTGAGAACCGTGTAGTAAGAGAGTGAGTTTTGACTTGATTTTGTAAGGTCTTCATATTTTAATCCATTACAGAGAGCCTGTGGTTTAGCAGTTATTGGTTAAAGACCTATTTTAGTAAAAACCGTTTTAGGTTTACACTCCTCAGGGAGTGAATCATGAACTGTCACTACTGTGCCTATGGTCAAAACTCTTTACCAAGGGCTCTTTTTGTGGAGATTAATACTAGGACTAATACATGTACTGCAAGACACAGACTGATACTATAGGTTAGTGCTCATATGCAAGGTATTGATGGCGACGAAGACTCCTTAATAAAGTCTTGAATATTTTATAAGTGTACATCAACAAAGAGAGAAAACATAACTGAGTTTTGTGTAGCTAAAAGATTATGTATAGTCAATTAATCTGACAGGTGGTATTGCATATCTATGCTGTAGGCTACTTTAGAGTAACTTTGCATGTGTAGCCTACCCTGACAAGGTTGGCTTCAGATTTATTTTAGCCTGCAGGCTTATTTTGCTCATTTATAAATGTTATTTGATGTATATTTATTTGTTGCGATGATTCATAATGAAGGGTGTATCTGGTATTTTTCATAAAAAGTTAAAGAGATAGTTCACCCAAAAATGAAAATAAAAATTCTGTCATCATTTACTCACTTGTCATTTCAAACCTGTATAAATTTCTCTGTTCTGCAAAACACAAAGGAAGATATTTGGAAGAATGGCAGTAACCAAACAGATCTCACCCACTCTTGACTCTCATCATAGTATTTATTTTCCCTACTATGGCAGTATAATGGGGTGAGATCTGTTTGATTACTGACATTCTTCCAATTATCTTCCTTTGTGTTCATCAGAACAAAGAAATGTATACAGGTTTGAAATGACAAGAGGGTGAGTAAATGATGACAGAATTATAATTTATTTGGTGAACTATCACTTTTAAGTTCAAAAATATTGTGAAATGTGCGTTTGAAATGTGTATGTTGTAATTGCTGCCACTAGATAGAGCTGTAACACAAGGCTCTGTTTTCTTTCAGAATGGCTCACCAGTCAGAGAAGATGCTGCTCCAAGAGAAACGCTGGTGAGTTATGGCTAAATAATAACTGCACATATCAACCCCCAACAACAATTTACTATCAAGACAAATTCTTTCTGAAATTTTTATGTATTTCCATAATTACTAAAACTAAATGTTTTTGAGTATGTGTTATACGTACATGGAGTGACTCTTACGCACACCATGATCAAATGTCGTTTGGCCTGTATCTTGCATTTTTATTTAATATGTGCTTATAATGCTATATTATTATATACAATATAATAATATTATCTACAATAATGTGCTTATTAATGAATGTATGTTCTGAAAACAAGTAAAACGTGTTTTTTTCTCCTAAGCTCTAAAATCTGATTGGATGCTGTATTAAAGCCACTGTAAAATTGTTGTCTTGAATAATAAGGTTAGATCTGACATCTTGTCAAAATTGAGTTATTTATTATTGGTTATTAGTTGTTGAAATTAATATTAATATTATTAAATTAGTACTGTAGAAGTATTGTTTGTTCTTGTTAGCTAATGCATCAACTAATGTTAACAAATACAACCTAATTATAGATTTTATTACAGTAAAAAAAGAAAGTTGATTATAGTGAACAAAATGATCACGGTTATTAGTATTATCACGGTTTTGTTCAAATGTGCTGGAAATGTCCAAAAAAGAACTGATACTAAGTTTTATATTTATATGACTTTTTCATAAACATCAAATCAATAACATTACCATGAATCATGGCACAATGGGGCCATTAGGTTCACGTTTCTTTTGTTCGGGTTGAACATAACCTTAAGTAAGTAAATCAGACATTCATTTAAATGCAACACAAATCAGAAAATCATCTGTCTGTATGTGTTGCGAGTAATCGGGTTTACTTTAGGACCCAGGAGACACCTGCAGTCATAAGAGTGATCGCCAAACAAACAGACAGAGTTGAACAGAGCTTTAAAATCATCAGTCTGTCTTAAAGTGTTTCAGTATATCTATATTTACCCCAATATGAAGATTTTTGGACTAAAAGCCCTGTGATCACAAATAAACGGGAGCAGAATATGTATGTCATATCATTTTGCTCATTTATTTTGCTTTCCTGACATAAATGTACAAAACCCGCGTTTCGTAATGCGCCTGTTATACTGTTGATAACTTCGGCTGACACTGGACGGTATTTAACGTTAGTAACGATAAGTTGGTACGGTTTAACGATAACTAAATTATGACGTTGTGATATAACTAACCGTTGGATGTTTTTATCGTGGTTTATCATAAAACCTGTAATCGTTACATCCCTTTAAAGATTACAGTAGCACAGTCTAATTCTAGCTCTCGCAAGTATAGCAAACAGCTCCTGAGTTTTGTGACTAGAATAGACGTTGTGGGTGAAAGATGTGCACAGATCTTCAACCAAAAGTTTCCTTCTTGGCTTACAGTGGTTTCTTATTTTTAATACAGGACGTTCCATGATTATGGCACATCTACTATCATTTGACAGTTAGGCTGTGTGTTGTTTGTTTTTGTGTGATGCGATTTTCCGCTATGAAAGAGATCTAGTCAAGCTCAAAGCACTGCCCTTAACAGGGGGTAAAATGACGATTATTAAGGCTTCTCGGCTTTCTAACTGTTTGACAAGTCCTCTTTTTTTCTCTGCTTTTCTCTTTTTGATGAGCTGCTCTTTCTCAGTTAAGTGGATTATTACAGCTCTGGATAATTCATGTCACAAGGCATTATTTGGATGGGGTGAATAATTGAAATCTATGTCTGAAAGGATTTGATGTGGATGAGCGGAAGGGGAATAGTGGCAGGGCTGGAGGGAGGCTCTGGGCTGGAGCGCTGGGGTGTCAGGCCGGGGACACCAGTCACGTTAACAGGTTCTGACTCACCTCGCCGGATGGGCGGCCCTCGCTCCTCTGTGGCAAGCGGCCCTGGCTGGAGTCTAAGCCAGAGCAGGTTTGGACCTACGCTGCTCTCTGGCCTGTCACTCAAACCCAGTACCAGTCACATTCAGGGTTGAACGCTTGCCTCCAGCGGCATTCCTTCCTGCCTTGCCGCTCTCCCACTTCATTATATCTTAATAAATCAGCCCCCCTACTTTTCTTTTTCATTTATTTTCATTTTATTCCTATTCCCCTTTCCTTTTTTACACTTTCACCATAATAAGCAAATCCACCTTTGCGTACAGCTTAAAAATGCATGTGTTATATTTGGCAAGAACCTAATTTAATGATTTATAAATGGCAAGTTGAAACATCTAAATTGGTTGTCCACTACTCTTGATATTCAAGAAGGGGGGCATATTACCCTCTACGTCTTTTGTGGTTACACCACTGTGCAACCCCCGCCAGGCTCTCAGAGAATCAGCGCTGGTTTCACTCGCAGTAAAATCCATGTTGTTTGCCTTTCACTCATCTGTGGTGGGCTTTTACCCTCAAAGGTGAGTGAAAGGTTAAATATCTTTCCCTCCAGTGGTGTTTTGCGGTACCCTCCTGAGCTCTACTGCCAATAACTATAACGCTCAGCGTGTTGGCATGGTAACCGCAAGCTCCGCGGGACGCTCTCCCAGCCTCGCTCTGCCCGCTGGGGCTCCACCGTGCGCCCCAAATATCACTGGCCTCCTGTGGAAAGGGAGAGGGATGCAGGAGCAGGGGGAGGAGGTGGAAGGAGGGGGAGCTGGGGAGGAAAAAAGGAAAGTTGTCAGAAGAACATCCCGGTCTCGCTGCAACTTCAAAAGCTCCCCTTCCCCAGGATATTAAGCAACTGTGATGAAAAATTTAGCAAGCGTTAAATAAGGCGCTTTGAAGTGATCTGTTTTGGCTCGGCAGTCTCTGGATTTCCGGAGCCCCTCTGCTATCCTCACCACATTGGGAAAAAAGAAACAACATACCCAAAGCCTAGAAATTGGGGGGCTGCTAGGCGAGATGCCAACATTGACATTGGCCATTGGGTTGACTTGGTTTTCTATATCATTATATTTTTGCACGTCACACCTCACTGTCGCTCTCCTGCCCTCTAGGCATGGCAAACATCTGTTGTTTAAATTTAGTTGAGCTGCCAGCTTGCAGGACCTTGTGTAGAATAATACAGATAAAGAAATATTGTGTACTCATCAGGCACAGACAGCCAAGAGACCCCTTATATTAATGTGAGGTTTGATCCATGGGTCACTGAAGACATTTTGGGACAGCATTTCACTTTTGTTTCAATTCTGCGGTTCTTGATTGCAAAACCTGAAAGTTAATTATTGAGGGAATGAGAGGTGGTTAGCCAGTAATAACCCAAAAGACTAACTCTGCGCTCACTTTTTAAACTGTGCTGCAGTTTAATTTGCCAGGGGATCCATCTTCCGACTTTTCTCTTTTTTCCTCCCTTTGCTCATTACTTTAATTGTAATTGTAATCCTTTATTGGACTTGTCTGCAGTAAAGGAGAGTTATGGTTGGCGTGGGGTCGCGGGCCGTTGATATATTTCATGATTGTTGGGGATGATGGTCACTAGGTGGCGATGAGTGGGCCAATGAGGGGTCTCTTGGATTTGCATCGTGAATTTGGCTGAATTGATTCAAGCTGAACATCCTTTTCACTTGGTTCAGTTACCAACATTCTTCAAAATATTTTCTTTTGTGTTTTGCAGAAAAGTCATACAGGTTTGAAATGACGAGAGTACAGGAAATGATGACATAATATTCATTTTTTGGTGAACTATCCCTTTAACTGGTTTGCACAAGGCCCAGACCTGAACTCTCGTTTCACCTTTTTAATGCTCATGTACCTGAATGGAAGCAAACCCCCACAGCTAGCTTTGAACATTTAGCAATCAACAGCTCAAATGATAGAGCCTGGGTTCCACATTTCATCACAAACTTAAAGAATTGCCTGCTCATATGTGCATAGAGATGCATAAACAGGTTGAAAAATCACCCTCAGCCTACATGTCTTTGTGCAAGACATGAAAGTTTAGTTTGTGTTGTTGGAAGTGCCGCTGTCACGTCCCGAGTCGTTTGAGCCTGTGGTTAATGATTCAGGAAGGGCCTGTGGTTTTATTGTTGCTGTGTTGCACTTTTCCGCCCCCACCAGCCCTGTCCCAGTCGTCTTGGAGGGGATCTGCGTGAATTTTCTCTGTCACATCCAAGGGCAAGCGGCGCAGGGTCAGCTAATTGCTTTTATAATTATGATTTCACGTCAGATTTATCGTGCATGCTTGAAGTCTGCGGATCAGAGCTTCGGAAAATGTGTTTACAGCTCCCAATTCGGCTCATTCTCTAGTTTAATCGGTATTTTTACACCAGTCTGCAGCTTTTGCTTCATAAACCTCTTCTGGTTTTCCCCTTTTGGTCACAATGTATGTAACATGTACGGTCTTAAGAATGTAAGTTTGTTTACTGCTGTAAATAATACAGTGCTACCGAGCTACCGGAAGACACAGTTTTGCGTTTGAACTCTGGAATTGTCTCTTGAACCTTGATATTTTTTCTGAATGGTTGACACTTTAGGGGTCTGTATTTGTTGGTCATATATTGTATATTTATTGTCTGGTTCTTTTTTTAAAGTCTAGGCAGATAAAGATGAGTGACGCCCAGATTTCGCTACACTGCGGTTTTGGTCTCAAGTGTGCTGTTGAGCCAGATTTCTGGAGCATGATTTGGCAGATTTATGGCCAGGCATTTTGCCACATAAAAACATTGCCACATTGTTTCGTTTTATTAATTTTCTGCTTATTTGACTGCGTCAATTTTAGTTTACAATCTGTAATGGGTTCTGTTTCAAGATTTTTAATCTTGCCTTTTGGTTTTTTGTGTGTCTAAGTCTTCTGACAGTCAGTCTGTTAGTTCTAAGATATATGGAGACTAACATTACTTTTGAACACAGTAAGACCACAGGATGCATCCATGTTACACTGTTTTCAATTAAAAAAATTATGAATTGAGAATTCAATATGTGTTTTAAATCTTAAAGGGATAGTTTACCAAGAAATGAAAGTTCTGTCTTGAATTACTCACTTGTTCCAAATCTGTATACATTTCTTTGTTTGAACACAGAGAAAAATATTTAAAAGAATGCTTGTAACCAAACAGTTCTTGGACCCCATTGACTACCAAAGTAGGAAAAATCACAATGGTAGTCAAAACAGTACCCCAGAACTATTTGCTGTCTTACATTCTTTAAAATATCTTATTTGGTTTTCAACAGAACAAAACATTTATAAAGTAATCCAAGAGGGTCCAAGAACTGTTTGGTTGTAAGCATTTTTCCAAATATCTTTCTCTGTGTTCATCAGAACAAAGAAATGTATAGATTTGGAACAACTCAAAGGTAAGTAAATAATGACAGAATCTTTTTATTTTTTAGTGAACTATCCCTTTAATGTTTCCTAATTGAACGCTGTGGTATACATTAACATTGAATTGGCATGATTGGCAAGGAACACAGAATACCACGGTACGATGGTACTACTACTATGGTGCATGTCCAAAAACCATGTTACTTTTTAACATAGGATCCATTCTTAAATTATATGCATCACAGGAGCTATTTTTTAAAGTTTATTGTTTTCTAATATAAAATATTTTCAAAAAACAAACCAGCAGTCTAATAGGTAGTCTAATTTTCCTTTCATGTAATTCACTTGTGTTTAATGTCTCTTAGTCCTAAAGTGCCTGTAGCAGATGCATTTGTATCTCTGTCATCTGTGACGGGTCCCTGCTATGTATAGCGTTTGGTTTGTTTGTGGCCCTCTGGGAAGGTTCATTAGATTTGTCAGGTGAGTCAGTCACAACACTAAAGATCTGCTCTGAACTCTCTGCCTGAGTCACCAACCTCTCCTTTTATTTCTCATACATTCAGTCACAAGCCTTCATGGTGATTTCATGTTGGCGTGTATAAGCTGATAATTAAAGTTTGTCTTTAGTTTAGCTTTCCTGTAGCTCATTGGTTAGAGCATGGTGCTAGCAACGCCAAGGTCATGGGTTCGATCCCAGGGATTGCACATACTCAGAAACAAATGTATAATGCAACGTAAGTCGCTTTGGATAAAAGCGTCTGCCAAATGCGTAAATGTAAATGTAAGTTTAACCCTTAAAAAATGTTTGTTGGGAAATTGTGTTGACATGTAGCCTGCTTAACATTTAAAGTAGAGTTTAAAAATGTTGTTTTTGTGGAAGCCAAGAATTTCCATGAAAACCACTTGCCATTTTGTCTAATTTATGGTCTGTCAAAATGACAGAGATTATCTTGAATTTAGGAAATTGTGGGTTATTGCCTGGTAAATTCTCAAGAGTTTCTGGTTAAACCCTCATTTATGATGTGTGTCTATTTGTGTGAATATTTTTCCCGTTCTGGTTCTTGTCTATCTGTCGAGATTAGTTTTGTGTGACAGTTGTGTAGTTTAACAGGACCCTGTCATCCTTTCATATTACTCAGTGTCCTGATGATGTTGCCTGGGAAGTTTATTTTCAGAATTTTCCCTTCTGATGTCCACAGTTTGCCAACCGCTTTGAAGGCAAGCTTCAATTGAAGTCTTTGATTAGCCAGAAATCAATAAAACATAATTTATACTTGCCCCATAATTTGCGAAATTTGGCGAAGGCGAATATATTAATGCTAACAGAACGATTTGTACAGATCTGTAATTTCTAGTTTTGCTGAACCCTACTGAACTATCATTATATGTTTGCTCGACACGATGATGGAAATACGACAGGATTTTAATTATAGCGTGGCCGTGTTTTTAAAGTGCATGGAAGCGGATCTGTGACACACAGTTTGGGTCGTGCTTTATAATTACTTCCGTTTGATGTGAAGGTTCTCCGTTTTATTTGTACGGTGAGTATCTGCGTGTGTGTGAGAGGAAGAAAAATATAGTATGCGATGGAGAGAGAGATTCGCCATATGACTGACGATCAGGTCGAATCAGCGACTGCCTTCCCCCGTCAGTTCGCCGAACACGCACACACACGGTCCCTCTTAACCTCCAATGTCACTTTCAAGGCATAATTACTCCAACTTGTGTTGATTAGTCTAAGAAGCAATTATGCCGGTTTTCCGCTGCAAATGAGGAGACATGATGGCCCCTGATTGACAGGAAACATCTCTGCTTTAATAAGTAAATGACTATGGTAATGCAGGTACAGAGAGCCTTTGATATGTCAGCATATTTCTGCTTGCAGGCGCTGTCCGTGTGATTTTAATGAACAGGAACGGGATTGAAGCCCTGTGTTTCTAACTCTCGGGGTCTGCCAGGAGGAAGGACAGCGTGCAGGACCGACCATTTAGAAACCGGGAACGTTTGATCAAATGAATGAGGGAGAAAAGGAAGTCTCCTCGGTACAGTGCGAAAGCCAAATTTTCTTAGTTGTACCGCTTTGAAGAGCTCGATTATGTTTGGAAGTCTGGAAATCAGAGAAAAATGTTGTGTAATTGACACATTGGGACTGTTCTTTATCTGCCTGCGCAGTAAGTTATTAGCTGTTAATTCATCTGCCAACTCCCCTGCAGCGCCCGTTATTTGTTTAAATGGAGGGATTCCCATGGTGCATTTGTAACTACACTGCTGAAATGCTCCTCTCTATAATTATTTAACATTACACGCTGACTTATAGTGGTTATCGGTGCTGGAATATTAACATGGGAAGAGGCAAGACTGTTTAATCACGACTGAGACTTTGGGCCAGAGTTGTGTTTAGGACTACAGAGTTTACTGTGATCTCTTTATTAATACTACAGCAAATGTGGCTACAGAAAAGCTTATTTTCCCTGCACAATATGTGCGTTTTCGCTTCGGCTTGATATAGAGTTCAGATATAAGATGCACTTAATACTTGTAGTTGGACAGAGAGGTTTGTGGATGACTCTCTGATGTCTGCACCAGGTGTGGTCTGATGTTTCTATGCAGTAAATGCAACGAGACATCAGTGTGCAGGAAAGAATTCCTCTGTGCTTGTAGAAATGACAGTAAAGAAACTCCGCTTTGCTCTCCGCTATTAAAGGTATTCTTTTCGACTCCACTGCAGTGTTCCTCTAATTTGCTGTTCTCTCCTATTCCACTCTACTTTACTCTACACCACTCCACTTTAGGGTACTCTCTGCTTGAAAAGGAAGGATGGCGCACCTAAAAATCTAGAATATTGCACATTTCATACAGAAATATTGTGACATTTTATTGTCCCCAGCAAGAGTGTGTTCTTTTGTGTTCTGCAGAAGAAAAAAGTCATAAAGGTTTGAAATGACAAGAGGGTGTGTAAACGATGACAGAATCTTTATTCTGGGTGAACTATCCCTTTAAAGGAGCAATGTGGAAATTTTAGCAGCATCTAGCGGTGAGTTTGTGAATTGCAACCAACCGTTCGCCCCTCCCTATTAAAGCACTATGGGGCTGACACAGGATGAAGAAGTACGTTTTCGCTTCTTTGCCGAAGGAGAGCAGTTTGTCTGTTTAGGGAAACTGTAGAAACAACATGGCGATATAATGTAAGGGGACCCGCGGTGTATGTAGACAGAAATATCTAATTCTAAGATAATAAAAACATAACGCTTCATTATGTAAAGTCTTTATACACATCCGAAGACATAGTTATGTATATTATATTGCATTTCTGTCAATAGATCCTTCTTAAAATTATGCACAGCACCTTTAACATACAGTAATACATTATAGTGGTTGAGACAACAAATGACTTTGTAGAGTCCAGTTCACACACTGCTTTACTGTGCTATACTCTACTTTACTCTGCTGTATTTCACTCTGATTTACTGTACTCTTTTCCACTATACTCTACTTGAGTTTGCTCTGATTTACTGTACTCCACTAGTGTATTCTGCTCTGCTCGGCTCTAGTTCATTGTGCTGTTCTCCTCTAGTGTTCTCTAGTCTGCTCTTCTCTTTCTCGCTTACCCAGGCAGTGAGACTGATCTAAGGATTCCTTATAAACTCACTTGCAGACACAGCCTTTTATGCATTATTCTACACTTTTTATTCTCATTGCAGGTAGCCACTTTATGGATTAGTTCATAAACAAGGCGCCCGCCCCTGGAATAACCTCCGCGGGCACACGCGCACATACGGCCGCATAAACGTAATAGAATCATTTGCGCCAGCACTCTCAATCCCGCGCCGTAATTTATGCGGATTGAATAAGTGCCGTATTGTGGAAAAGCGCGAGTGGACCAAACACTCATTTGTCACCTCTAATAAATGTTGGAATGTAAATTATGAAGTTATGCTTCAGATGTAAATGCACTTTGTTTCAGTCTCTTAATGCAGAGGCCTCTCGCCAATACATTAGGAAAGTGAGTGAGGTTGGCGGAGAGAGAACATAAAAATTCAGTCTGTTTTCACAATCAATAATAAGCTGAAAAAAGCTCAGATGGAGGAACATTATGAAATATTTGAAGTCGAGTTCATAAATTATTGCTGGAAAACTGGCATGTACACTAAAATGTAAATACATTAATGTTATTAATAATGAAGTGACTAATAGTTCTATCAAGACTGTAATAGCTGTTTAATAGAATGTGACAGCAAGAATATATTGCACCTCTCTCTCTTAGACGAGACGGCACGGGGCATTTATCAGCACTCCTTCAAATGCACTATTTTGATTATTTTGTTCAACTAATTGCCCCCCTCCCGTATTCCCATCTCACCCCCTCGAAGAGAAAAAAACAAGCAATAGATATTAATTAATACGTGTCAGTTTTAACCACTTTGATGAAAAATAATGAAGAGGGGATGCTAATAGCGTTTATGTTTCTCCCTGTGTGGCGTTCGAGATTAGAGCTTTAACAAGCCAATCAGGAATCAGTCAAGTGAACTGCATTATGGGGTGTAAAAGTTCTTCTGGAGTGTGTGTGAGTTCGGTTGAAAAAGAAACAAAATGTATTGTGGAGCATGATCATTTTGGTCATTTTTGTGATTGGCTACAATTATATTAGTTGTGTGTTGTAGGTTGTAGGTTATGTCTTGTGTATGGGCACCTGTTGCCGACCTCTTTGTGAGCACTAGGGGCCGCATGAAGACTGTATTATAGAGCCGTACCTGCTCCTTTCTCAAAATAAATCCCCACGGAGGACCCGTAACTATGCGTTTTATAGGTTTCAAAAGAGCAAAGGCACTGCTTGAACTTGCTTATATAAAATCGCAGTTGCCTCTGGGCTCTAGTAACTGCTGTATTGTTGATGATGACTTTTGCTGTGCCGATTGTGGGGAAAGGGGTGTAAAATCACGGGAGCTGGAGTAGATACAGACATTAGACGCCTTCACACAGTTATACACGTCACACATGTTATATTTATGCTCATAAAGTGAGAGAGTTGAACCAGTTGAACAGCAAAAAACGGACAGGAACCCACATATACTGGACCGGTCTTAGCTTCTTTAACCCGCGGGTTTAAAGTGTTGTGATAACAAGGAAAGACCAACAGCACTCAGGATATGTTGTAGTTGACGGTGACATGTGTCACCTCTTACTGGTTGATCAGTATTGGACACTTTTATGGAAAGGCCGGTTATGAGAGAGGTAAGGAGAAGGTGAAAGCCTTTTTCAAATGTATCACATATAGGACACAAATAATCTTTTTGTATAACAAAAGTCACACACAGACAGTAGATGGGGACCAGGAACAATTCGTTTTCATTGTTAGAAACAGATCACCTTGAAGATTCTACTTAAAAAAACGATAAATAATAGAAAAGTTATACAGGTTTAGAACATGAGGGTGAATAAAAGATGACACAAGTTTCATTTTGGGTGCGCTGTTCCTTTAACACGACATATTGCCTTTCAGGTATTAACGGAATGAAGAGAGAGCGTCGTGAATCCTGTGGGACCCGCAGCGGAGAGTATTGTCGTGTTTTAGTCAGTCAAGGTCGGCAGGAAATGTCAGAGCAGGTGTGTGTCTGTCAGTGAGTGGCCTGCCAGCGCAGTCCCTGGGCTCGACACGCCACGCTGTGACACCGGAGCAAGACTCGCGCCCGCACGCACACACGTCTGGATTCTCATGCCCCATAAAGTCACTGCAGGTCACCTCGGGCCACGGCAAAGACTTGTGACGTGTTGAGCACATATTGCATCCAAAACTGCAACAAAGCAAATTTGGTTTGCAATAATCCTGGTGTTTTGGAGGGGTTTAGTGTTATTTACCGTATTTTAAGGTGTGTCTTGCAAGTCTTTATGAAACTTTGAAAGCCAGTTTGATCTGCCATGCTAGTTTTTGTTGTGCGAGTCCCTGGTGTTTCTGTGTTGGTTATTGTTGCCTGGGCAGGTCAAGTGGAGGGTTTTACGCAAACAGAACAGATTAACATTCAGGACTGGGTGGCACCATTGCATCGCAGACATGCTTTGGGCAATTATGCAGTAAAACCTGTACATTGTAGCTGAACCTTTGGAAATCTACAATTATTCTTGCCAAAAAACATTTCTCAGATTCTGTGGGTTCTGTTGAGCAACAGTCACAAGTCTCTGTATGAGTCAACAAACATAAGTCAGTAAGCCATTGTCTTTTGTCACTTCCACCTATTTTCTTAAGAATAAATCAAATGTTCCTGTTTGTTTAGAGGGACTAAATAAACTAAAATTAGTAGTTTTATTAGTTTGATGTTTTTCGCTGGTCATGCGGGTATGATTGTGAACTTCCATCTAATCAGTCTTGACAGCTCCGGCTAACAGAGAGCTTGGGAGGCCTGTCGGTTCACTCAGACCGGTCCTGTGCTGCATTTCCCTTTGAACCCCAGTAGATGGTGGTATTCATCTTCTGAGACGTCGCCTGAGAGCCACGGAGGCCAGATTGAGATTGCCTTATCTCTTTGTCTCTCTGCCTCTGTTGCGTTTGTTTCTTGTCTTTCCACTCGCGCTATCTACTGATCTTACTTTTTAAAACTTTCTTTTCCGTATTTCCTTTACTTCAGCTTAGCATGCGGCTTAACACACCACATTTCTGGATCTTCGTTCACTTTTCTTTTACTCATCTCCGGCCACCCTCCGAGTATTGTTAGCAGGGTCACCAAGCAAAAGGGTCACGCGACCGATTCTCAGCCTTTTTGAGGGCCGCGAAGCTGTTGATCCACGACGCGTGATGAACGGCACGAGCTATTGAATACGAGCTGTCGCGAGATGATAATGTCACCCGAATGTCACAATCTGTCTGCCGGTGGCATGGCCATCTTCTCACAGTGTCACATTTTGCTTACGCCTAATCAACTAACTAGCGGCAAGCACATTTCCCTTTTAATTGTCTGAGTACTATACGCCTATTAGCCAGTTTAGTGTAAGAGGGGCTGGAAAATTGTACATTTGTGTGTGAGTGGGCATAAGGAGTGAAGTCTTGTCAATGCACTCGCATCTGACAGGGAAGTTCTTCCATATGCGTAAACACAGTTCGCGCATTGTGCGGTTTGGACATGAGAGCGGCGTTGTAGCCATTGGTGGCGTTTTCATTTCGCTTCAATTAGCTAATTGGATGTGATGGGTGGTGTTGTCTCTCTGAATATGAAGGACAAGGATCCACTGGCGGTTTAAGAGCGCCTTTGTGTTTATGAGCCGCAGTCATGATAGGCTTCTGTTCATTTTAGACCGTTTCCTTCAGATTGTCCTGAAATCTGATTTTTAGGTTTATTATGTATTGGCATTGTCTCTCTCTCTCTCTCTCTCTCTCTCTGTGTGTGTGTGTGTGTGTGTGTGTGTGTGTGTGTGTGTGTTTACACCCAGCTCATTTGCAAGTCAGGGACATTTTGAACAGCCTGTCACCAAATGTCATCATTGACTGTAAAAGTAGAGAAAAAAACGCCTCAAATTACAGGAAAGCAGCACTGCATTAAAGAACAAAGAGAATCGATGGCAGTACATTAAACTTTATACAATTGGGGTGGGGGGATCAACTAATTAAAATTGATTACTCTTGCTTTGTAAAAGTGTTTCTGAATTAAATTATTGTATGAAAACATTTTGACCAATTGAGGAGCTGAGGAAGTATCCATTACTGGATTACTGCTGGAATATTTGCGGTGAGCCGGGCTAAGTACCATTTTTTCCCCTTAGCTGGTGAGTCCAGGGGCCACCGTTTCATCTCTTATTATCTTTCATTTTCCGACTTTCGCAATCTGTCTTTTAGCATCACGCATTTTATATGTCATAGGATATTTTTCAAAGAAACTGAATTAGATCATAAACAGTGTGCCTGTACTTTTCAAGCGGCGATTTTTATTTATTAAGCAAGTTAATGTCAGATGTGGTCATCTTTTTTCCAGTTCTGGAGAGATTTAATAAAATGAACACATCAAAATTGAAATTTTTCCAAAAGTCTTTCAAAGTCACTGTGAAATAGACATTAAACAAGTGTTAGTTCTGCATGGAACACCTCAGTAAGCCAGTTAAATGTTTCTGACGTGTAATTCTGGCACCATGAATGCTTGGCTCTCTCTCATTAAAGAAAACAAATGATTGCATGTGATAGCCGGACGTATCTCCCAACAGTTAATAATAACGATTAAGATAAATTTGCCTCACATTAACAGAAATGTTTCCAGCAAATGCTGTGCTTTACCGTGTTCTATTGATTTACATGTTAAGAGGAAATATTTCAGGTCTGTAATCGAAAGTATTGAGTACTAGTTAGGCTAGTGTTACAGATTAGCCTGAGCTGTGCGAGGAAAGTCGCTTACGTATATCTGTTTGTTGAACTTGTGTGTGTGCATACAGTATTAGAGCCATCATACGCCTGTTACCATGCATTTACCATTTTGGATTTTGCATTTTACATTATTTGTTTTTAACACTTTAGCTATACTTATTACTAAAAGACATATTTGTTTTATTGTCTGTTATACATCTTTGTTTCAGTTTAATGTTTCCTTCTTTGCATTGCATAAAACCGCATGGTGCACCTTTTGCATTGTGCATTTTTTTATCCTGGCCAAATTGCCTAAATTCTCACATATGCAGGACTCTTTTTTTTAATAAATACTAGCAAATACAAAATATCATTGGAACCTTCCTCTCTTCTTTCTTGTTTTTGCTTTTTGTTTTAGAGGTAGAGTTCATTCTGACCTTTAGTCGTTGAAGTTGAGATCATTCGTAAAAAAATTCAGCGTCATCATGATTTGAATTTCAGCTCTGTAGTCGCGGGTCTCTGCGCTCGATCCACTTCCCGGCACATGGAAAATGTGTGTCGCTCTACTTTATCATCAGTGATGGCTCTTTTTGCATATATCTATTTATCACGAATCTGACCTTTTGAAAGTGGATTTGGTTTCATAAAGAAGATGGTTAAAAAGATAACAGACTGAGATTTTCTTTTTTATGCACTTTCATTCTGTAGTTCACAGCCGTAAACAGCCTGCACTGTTACGCTGAAGTCCAGGCAGAATGACTTCTGGGATCTTTGTGATGATGTGGAAAAGGGCAGAACTTTAAGGACTGCCATAAAAGATCGAGATTTCTGTCCTTTGCAGCCAAACAGAAGCAACAATGTGTCGGTGCAGTGTGATACAGTGTGAGGGAGGGTAAAGGTTTATTGATATGTCCTATGTAATGTATGTGTCATATGGGTGTGTGGGGCTGATCAGTAAGAATTGATTTTATACAGCTGTTTTAGATGAACTCTCTCTCTCTCTCTCTCTCTCTCTCTCTCTCTCTCTCTCAGGTTGAGAGTCAGCAGGGATGGGATGATACAGGATTATATCGATATCTGGGTCACAATGCTGTGATTATGTTTAGTGTATAGTTTTACAAAACTGTGATATATTGCAAATATATTCTTAGCTTGCTCCGTTTTTAGATGTTGAATCGAAATAATTGATTGTGCAGTAATGTTCCAAGTATAAACGTTATAGTGGTTAATCTCCTTATTCCACAAATATATCTACATGTAAAAAAATATATTTACGTGCTAAATATCGACCTCGCCGGCACGTACGTTTCTCTTGGCCGCTCTCAGCGGGGTCTCGTCTGTAAAGATCAATTTTAGCAGAACCTGTCATAATTAGAAGGGCATTTTAAGATCTAATTATTAAAGATTAAAAACACCGTTTTGTACATCAACCCATCAGGCGTTAAGAGGAATCATCTGACTGCATAAAGCCCTGGTGCCAATTTCAGGAACTCGGAGAGCTTAAAGCGTCCTAGATATCCATCTATGTCGTGGAATCATTCACGAGGGGTTAATTAATATAGAAAGTCGGCTACAATCTCTTTCTCGCTCTCTCTCTTCTCCTGAAACCATTGTTTTGTAGGAATCTGAGACCAACCTAACACAATTGGATCAGTGTCTATTAGGCCTTTATTATATCAGGGGTGCTTCTTCACAAATGTACAGGGCAATTTGAAATGAATTGATTCACGCTGAGACTGGATCTCCAGACCTGCTAATGATTTCCTTTTAGCTTCCTTTACCCTTTGCTTTTAAGTGCCAACTGATGGCCCCCACCTTCTGCTATAGCTCTATAACTGAGCGGTCATTACTGTCAACAGTCCTGTAGCAGCCGTACGTGCATTTGGTCTATAACCTCATTTAACGCTTTTACGCCGGCTTCATATGAGTTTAAGTATTAAGTGCACAAGATCACAAACTCTACAGAGTTTTGTTAAACTTCTACCAGAGCCCCTCTCCCAGGGTGAGCCTTCAAGGTTAGCAAAACAGATTGTAACGCAGAGGTACCCTGGTGTGTCAAGAGGCTGTTTTTTTAAATGAATGTCAATGGAGATGCTTTTGTTTAGTGAATAAACCGATTTATCACTCAATAAAATAACAGCTTCTGGAGTCAACCTGGAGTCAGTTTCATTTGGAGTTTACTACAAAGAAATGTGTTTTATAGCACATTCATGATAGTGATAGTCAGTGATGTCAGGGCTATGAGGTGCACATGACACATTGATAGTTGAACACAGGATTTTTTTAGACCATTACAGTGTACATAACTATTCAAACTTTTTATCACCTAATTTTTATTTATACTTTGTCCCTCATTTAAGAATAATAGTAAACTCATCAAAGCTACAGAATAATAAAAATATAATTGAATTGAAATTCTATGTCTAGTATTTACAAAGTTGTAAAAAATTTCTTAATGAGATCTGGTTGCTTTTTAAACAGTATTAAATGAGTTTCTTGGTTTTCTGAGCTCTTTTTCTTATTCATTATTTGATCTAGATATGCAGTATTTTAAATATAATATTTCAAACAAATGAATTCCTATTTTTAAATAGTTTTTATTTTGTAATGAAAGAAATGAATAAGTATATTTCTCTCAAAATAACTCATTTTAAACATGCGGACATATTTCAGTTAAGAGTCCTTAAACAGTTATGTAAATTGTGCCCACATATTCATTCGTTCACTAAATATTGAATTAGTACATACATACTGATTTATTTAACATTTTTAAAAAAAGGTCAGAAGAAATGGCTGATAAAGAGTCTTTTATTTACTTCTGTTATAAAAACATTTCGGGATGTGCAGAGCTGTAGTCTATACAAAGCATGGCCAATTATCAAAAATACATTTGATATAATTTAAGTTTTTATTGTATTGTTTTGTAATAAAAAGAATTATTATATTTGTATAACTTTTGACTGGTAGTGTATATCCAATCAGTACATCTAATCTGCAGCTTCCTTCCTTCCGTTTTTCTTTTTAAATATATTACTCGCTTAATCTTAAACTTTAATCATATTTAAAGAAAACGGAAATGGGCTTTGCCCTAAAATTTTGGCTTCCCTAATAGGACATTTATATTTCCTTCATCCATTATATCCAAATAAAGAGTCATGGTCTTGACTCATGATAGGCGATCAATATCATCATGTTAAGGGGAGCGACCACCTCCTCCACATTTAAGGTGAGTGTTTGAGAAAAGTGCTCTGTTAAAACTCGGTCCGATCCAAACTCAATAACCGAAGGCGTGCGATTCGCAGGACCTTGTCCAGTCATCATGTTTACGGCAGGCATGTCTCCAGACGTGGCCCTTAATGTTGCTTGGCCCCTATGATTGAGTTTTCACCACTTTTTAGGTTCCACCTGACACTTGGTCATTCATCTCATTTGTAAAGATTATTGGTTAGAACAGGGAGCACTTTCCGTGCATTAGCAATTTTAGCCTTACAAGAAACACTAGAAAATAATGGTTGATTAACAAAGAGTATTTACTGGTATTCAGCGAAGAAACACGCGCCCACCTTTTTAATTTGAGTTAATATTTTGCTTGCTGATGCGAACGCGCCTTGTACTGACACGCCGTGATGCAGTTCTACCCCTTAAAAGCACAATTGCGCGCTGCTACCTTATACGACAAGGAGCGTGATCTATACGTCAATAAGTAGACAAGACTAAAATCTGGGCAATGTGGTTATAATTGATTGAGATGTCTGGGTGGAACTTGCATAAAGCAACCGTGTCATCTGCAAAGAAAAGCACTTTTCTTCTCCCCAAAGATCAAGCGTAACACTCTTGAAAAATAAATGGACATCGCCCTCATTTGTTATCCCACTTTAATCCCATCTTTTAAAGAAGTGTTTACAAGAATGCTTTGCCCCTTCCATCCAAGTAAAAGCTAGTCTCAGTCACAAAAAGGAGTCGTATTTCAAGCGATTTTGACCCCTTTGTCTTCATAATCTTAAACTAAACATCCGCTCGCTTGTTTTTGCTGGCGGTGACTCAACTGAGATTTTCTTTTCCTGTAAAATGTGATTTACTGTATGTGTAGCGCGTCTCTGACATCATTTTTGTGTAGCGAATAAGAAAATTGATGGTTGATGCAATTTACGTGATGTTTATAGAGCGAGCAATGAAAAGAGAGAAAAGCGTGTTTGTGGATCGTAACAGGCGCTTACTGTGTGATTCTCCAACTCTACGTTTAATACTCGACGGCATTCGAATACAGATTTTCACGTTTTAAGACATTTGTGAAACAGGTGTTTTTAATGGATTTTGTCGGGGGATCGAATATGCAGACATCCCAGTCCGCCTGTCACAATAAAGGTTCCGGTCGAGTGATCGCCTTTGGTCTGTATGGAGATCCAGATATTTTCGTGTCCCCTACGTAACACCTTTGCTCTATTAAGGTCACGCCAACCTGCGGTTGTCCCTGATGTGTTCTGAAACCAGGTGTGACTAAGATTACGTTCCCAGCGCACGCTGACTCGATCGTACATTTTAATACAAATGAAACCTGCCCGCTAGGCTAGGCTAGGCTAGGCTAGGTTATTCCAATTACGGTAATCATAACCTCATGCCGTTCCCTAAAACGGCATTGCCCCGCATGTTCATCTTCCTGCTCCAGCCAACAAAGTCAAAGTTCTCGCCCATAAATTGAAGCTGAAATCAATACGATGCGTTTTTGAAAGGAAAACCGGGTCCCCGAATCACTTTGTCTTGATTTGTCGCCGCAGAATTATACGGACGCTCGGCGGGCCCGACTATTACACATTCTTCTCAGCCGTTTTCAAAATGCAATCCTTTTGGATTGAAACAGGTCTTTAGTATATGCAATGCATTACCTAAAACGGATTACCACAGACAGCGTGCTCAATCACTTTTTATCTTTTGCTGCTTTAAGAAAAAGAAGAGTAATCAAAACCTTTCAACCTATTAGAGGGATGACTTTTACAATTGAATCACAGGGACCACAGGTGCGATAACGAGGCAGCTCGGCTTTATCCTTGAGTGTGCGTTCCCCCCCCCCCTCTATCTCCAGATGTTATTTCATGTTTATCTGTTCTTTAAAAGCACCACTTCAGATCCCTCAATTCAAATTCATGCTATAATGGTGTTTGAGGAAGAGACCCTTGTTTAATACTAAGGGAAGCGAGCTAAAGTAGCGGATCGAGGCGCATCTCGAAGGGAAAGGCGATGGAATCGATGAGCACGGCACTGCACTCCCAACTTCACGTGCTCTGACGATATTTAATTTTCTAGTGCATTAACACTCAGTCATTACAACATGCAGCCTAGGTGATTTGATCATAATGCATTTTCTTCTTTAAGAATCGCTGAAGTTTTTAGCCAGGTATTCTGCAGTTATTAGATACAGATGGGCACTTCAGCATTAAGTATAGATTTTCAGTCCCTGCTCACTTAAGGCAAGGAGTTTGTCTTAAAGAGGATAATGGCAAATTAAACTCCATACCCCATTTGTTCAGCAAACCTTGATGGGATAATTTTATAACTGCTGATTCACTCATTTCCTAGATTTATCTCTAAAGTGGTTTGGTGGTCTGGCCTCCATATACTTATTGGGAGGGGGAGGTTTTTTTTTTTTTATAAGTTCCTGTAGTTGACTGATGATGCACCTCGGAGAGTTGGAAATGTAGAATAATTCAGCCGCCTTGCAAGAATTCTTGAGATGACTTCTCGTTTACTGACGACTTTCTGTAGATCATTTCTGTCTTTTAATTGAAGATATCTTTATCCCTTCACAGATTGTCACGGCAGTTAGGTTTTTACAAAACCAGAAAGTTCGTCAAAGTCCCTTAGCAACCAGAAAAGCGTTCTTGAAGAAAAAAGGTGAGTCTGAATCTGATCTGAAATGATTTTTGTACTGAAGATGATTTTTGCAGCATGTCATCGTAAGTAATAGTTAATCCAAAAATGCAAATTTCACACCATTCTTATCCATATAATGAAGGTGGACTAGGGTCTGCCAAGCTCCAAAAGGACCAAAAAATATATTCATTTATTATTGTAATCAATTTGATTAATGCACAAGTCTTTGAAACCATATGATAGTTTTGTGTGGAGAGCAGACTGAAATTTAAGTTGTTTTTCATCTTACTTGACAGTTGCGGTCACCATTCACTTTCATTGTATGAGAACTCTTTTTGTGTTCCATGGAAGAAAGAAAGACACTGGCTAATTTTGGCTGAACTATCCCTTTAAAGACCGCTCAGTTTGGGGAATGAAACAGCATGAAGGCCAATGTCCACTCTGGCCCAAAATTTTCACGGCATGAGGTCATTTGCTTTTAAGGGTCAAAGGTCGGGGCCATTGCATACCCTGGAGGGTCAGGTAGGGGTCGATCGGACTGCAGAGAGCTTGATCCCAGCTGTGTGAATAAATGACCCATCAGCCAGGACGCTTCTTTGGGATCCAGAAAATTAATATTGACAAACCCTCCTGCACTTTCAATGGAATTGTCAATTATGCTACCTTCCAGCATTTTAAAGCTTTTACTTAATTTAGCTGTTATCATAAATATTAAAGCACTGGAATGCATCAGAAAGTTTTATCGACCAGAGAAGTAACGTGTTGTGAGCATACATATGCATTCACTCTAAATTCAGAGCAGTTTAGGTATCAATCAATATGTGTGTTTGATGCATAACCCACCGCTATCTCTCCTATAGCACAAACCCCTTTCAGATCAGATCGCCGGCTTGAGTGTGTGCTGGATGAAAATCAATTCGTACGCTGTATTTTGATATTTTTTCTAGAAAACCCAGTGCTGAAAAAATGACATTGTGGTGTTTTGTGAATCGCTTTGGGGGATGTAAATGGAGAAGCACAAAGTAATCTATCTTACTTTATGGCTTGTTTGAGTGTTTTGCAAGCAGGTCTTAAAACTTTAAAATCAGTCACATAAAATGATGATCACTTCAGCGCTGAAATGCATATAATTTTTTTAAATAAAATATAGTCCTTCACAAAGGTCAGATTAGTCTTATCTTGATTACATTCAAGTTTAGCAAGGTCAGCATTGTCCTTTATAACTCAATAACTCATCTGTCCCTCCAGAGTATTGATAATTGTAAATCTTAAGGCACAGCCCTGCTTATCTGACAAAATGTTATTATTTTTTTCTTTTATAAATGAAAATCTTTTTGTCATGACTGTTTACACAGTACAGGAACCCTTTGATCTCTTTATCTTGAGAAAGTTTCATATTTTATACAGCTTGTTAAGACATATATGCACATATAAAAACCACCCAATTAATGGTACTAGTAGTTGGTGGTAGTAGAGGGTCATAGAAAAGCAATCCTAATCGCTTCATGACCGGTGGAGGTAACCAGAGAAAAAATCCATAGTTGCCGGCTGCTGTTGTTCACATCACTGGTCTATTATGACTTTTCAATATCTTTGGCATTTTCCTCAGTCAGTGCTTCTTGTTAGGAGTAGTTCAGCTTCATTTATAATTCACAGCTGCGCAATATGTTTGGGATGAAATGCTGCACTTTGATTTTTATTTAAACGTTTACGTGTAGGTTTTGTTTACAGTAGCAGGTATTATTCATAGAGCATCTGCATTGTGTTTGTGCAAGCATGTTTGGAGTGGTTCAAATGCTTTCTCTATGGGGTCTGTTGGTGGATCAAATATTAATATGTTAGCATACCACTGTTTCATGATAGGTCAACCCCCCCCATGCCAAATTAAGTCCATATTGTTCAATGGGTTCCAATGATCCACATAAATACAGCTCTATCAACGTCACATAAATCACGTTTTATTTGTATAAAATATGTACATATATACATATATATATGTACACAAATATATAAGGATTCACTCCGGCTGGTAGGAACTCGTGCATAACCTGATGATTCAGAATTTGAACATCTTGTGTTAAATGTAAAATTTGTAAAAAGTTAGAGGGACAGGTTAACCAACAATAAAAAAAGCTGTCATTATTTATTCACCCTCATGTCATATAAAACCTGCATTTGACTCTTCTTTCTGTAAAATACAAAGAAAATATTTTGAGAAATGTCTCCGTGGTTTTGTGTCCATACAATGGAAATCAGTAGGGTCCAATGTTGTTTAGTTATCAAGATTCTTTAAAACATCTTCTTTTATGTTCTGCAGAAAAATGAAAGTCATACAAGTTTGGAATAAATTACAAATTTCATTTTTTGGTGAACTGTCCTTTAACATGGTCAATGTTACAAATTATCTTTATTAAAAGTAGCCTATAATTTTTATGTTGTTATTTTTTGTATGTATGTGTAAACAATATTCATTTATGTAGACCTATCTGAATGGCAGAACCAGGTTCTAATAGAGAACTGGTTAAACTCGGTACTCAGTATCATGGCATTGTGCTCCCAGGGTGCGTTTGAACATCAGTGGATCCATAGCTGGAAGACTCTGCCTTGTGGTATCTCTATTTTAATTCAATGTTGTATTTTTTATGCGGGCGTTCAGCGATCTTTGAATGAGGACACTATTTCCAGGTCACTGGCCTTTTAATTACCCATCCTTGTATCCGTGTTATTGATAGATCTGTGAGCACAAAGCTGTTTACAACCATAGCAAACGAGTTATCATCAAGGCCTCAAAATTCATTTCTTTCCCATACAATTTTTAGGGTTGGATGCAGCTGCCTACCCCCAGGATGATTTAGCTGCGATATTGCCGCTTGTTGAATAGTTATGAAAATATGTTAAACATTAGAAAAGACAACTCTTCAATATTCCCTCAATGGATGTTCCCTATGGGACCATCGCGCCATCAATCATATGACTTAATTAACCCGATATGATTTCGGAATGATTTGTGCGTACGACATACCATTTATAAAGTCTATCGTTAGCTCGACGGAGAACGTCGTAAGCGTGCATTTCAGATTAAAGTCACAATGACCCTCATGTTTTAATTGCGAATGCAATCGGCAACCTTTTGTCTTAAGTACAAACGCTATTTTTTCCCTCTTTCGACTCGTCCCTCAAATGGCAGAAGATCGCAGGCTTTAAATCTGCATGCGCTGGAAAATCGTCTTGTGTCAGCACCGAGCCATTTCTACTGAGCCTCACCTTCAACAATGTAATTATGTCACAATGTTGTATCACTCTGAAAGCAACCCGTGCAATTTAAAGGGTAGGAGGGAGACTAATCTAGAAACAAAGTGCTGAGTAATCTTAAGCCAATTTCTCCTTATTAAATTTCTCCTGAAATTTACCATTTTCCCAGAGCCCTGCTGAGCTCACAGAAGCAATTTTGACACGCTGCTCCGTATGTTGTTCCTGCAGTGTTTTCAGCGTCATTGCTTAAAACGTTAATTTGATTGACGCTGTTCGTATTAAAGCGGGCCTTAAACGCGGCAGTCGGAATGACGGCTCACTAGTTATGAAGGTGACCTTTCAGTTTCTCTGTTTATTGTTAATTATGATTAATTGAAGAGAAGGTTAAGCCAAGGTTGTTGTAATAATTGTTGAATACAGTGTTGTTTTGTCATGTATTTAATTACAAATGACATAACAGAGTTTTATCTGTGCTGTCCACTAAACAGCTTGTGCATCAAACATTTAACATTCACAAAAGCACCATTTATGCTTGGTTTTGTATCACTGCTAAAATAATTTTATAGGCTTACTTTTGATTTGATCTCCCAATCGACCCCTGTAACCTCAGATCTCTTACATCACCCAAAAGAAACACATCCATCTTTATTTCTAATCCAGTTAAATGACTTATTTATGCAAATACTTCTCAGATTTGCTCCGTATTAACAACAAGAAATGTCAAAGCCCACATAAAATAAAACCATACCATCTTCTGGTGGAGTGGGGAGTTAAATTGGATTCCTCCAGCAGGCAGCCGTGGCGGCGGGCAGCTGATGAAGGGGAAAATAGGAAGCACTTTGATTACATGTTGCAGCGTCTTTACACAACAATCTCTCCTACACGTATTGTTTACATGCCGTTATGCTCTAATCCGCACTGACGGATACCTCCGTTACGTCCACCCCGTTCTCACTTTCTCTCTCTTTTCAAGGGGAAGCTGATTGGTCTCGGTAAGCATTCATAGATACGTGCTAATGTTTTCTAAGGAGGTCATTTTACAGTGTAAATTGTGAATTACAGATCTCTCAGCACGATGTGGGTGGATATGTTGTTATTATGTCAGCTTTGGTTGTGGAGTTTTAAAGTAGAGCCGGTTTGAAGAAACTGTGTGTAATTGCTGCTTTTAAAGTTGAGAAAGACTTAGGAATTAGTATTTCTGTGCTTGTTTTTAGGATTGTGTTCTCTCTCTGATGATCTGGTGGGTTTCACCTATACAGCGTTTGAATTGATGCAGCACTCTGTTTTTCAATTTCTGTGTTTTTTAAGAATCAGCCGATTTTTTTATATATTGCTGCTTTATAAAATGATGTACTTCTTAAATCAATAAGCCTAAACTACAGTTATTCTGCTGCACCGCTGCTAAATTTATTGCGCCATGGTGAAAGATATTATGTTATAGCTTAGGTGTAAGTTTGCAGAGAAGTGTGATGAGAGAGAACTGGATGCAATACAAAATCAATAAATCGAGAACGCAGTATTTGGTGTTAGTGCATTCTGGTACATTCGGTCTTGAATCTTTTGTATTTCAAGTTAAAATGAGATGTAATGCTGTTTCCTTTAGTTTCCAAACAGGGTATCTCATGGATTTGCCTGTCTGTACAAAGAAACTTGGTAGTTTCCTGAAAAGGCTGCATCTATAAGCTTCGGGACATCCAGAGCAATGCAAGCTGTTGCCTGGATCTCTGACCTCTGTAGTGTTCCTCCTGTACTCATTTCATTATGCTCAAAGGGCCGTGAGGGACATTGGTGCGCTGTAGATGTAATGATACTCACCCTATGAAGGTAAAGATATGGTTCATCATCCCAGATATTAATAGGAACGTATTTGCAAGAAAGGTGATGGGACTCACCTCTTGGACAGGAATGGCAGTGACCAAGGCCTGCATCGAAGACAAAGGGATTGATGCGGTTATAAATTACTCCACGGCGCCACCTAGGCCAAACGCTGTTCACTTTGTCATAGGGGGAAGGTAATAAAGCAGGAAAATGAGACCAGAGTGCTCTTTTTAATACATAAATGAATACGCTATGAGAGGTGTCATTATTTAAAGCGTGCAATTTTGCAGTCTCGAGCACATGGACTTGACATGTGAAATCTCACTGCGAACAATCACGAAATGCTCTCAGGCTCTTTATAACCCAGTGACCTCCATCTTTTTATGACCCTTGGTATTTTTCTTTATTCAATTGGATCTTGTGAATTTACTTAGTATTCACCCAGACACAATTTCATTCAGACAGCAGTTATCTTTAAGAGCCAAAATGTTTCAGTAAGCAATTTTAGAATGTGCCCGTGAGCTTGTTCTTAACCTGTGAAGTTCACAAGTGCCAAAATTGGAGTACTGCACTTTATGGCTGGATGAGTCGTCTCATCACTCTTTGAAAAAAGGACCAAAAAAAACATCCTGAAAATAAGAGCCCAGAAAATAGAGCCATAAATAATATGAAGAGCAATGGGTTTTCCTTTAAATAAATACCGATCGGTTTATGTTGAAAGACAATAGAAAACGTAGCCCAGATATGCAGTTTACAGTATTTATAGCTGTAATATCGCAGTGCCACCACCGTAATTTCATGCCCCAATGAGAATGGCAAGGTCAAAGCAAATGCTTCGACTGAGCATCTGCTAATATGGTGACTCATAAACAGGCTCTGCGCGTGTATCAGGTGCACCAAATAATACAGTATAATGAAATACAGAATAGCTTTCCATTATTGTTCTTTTTTACGGTGCCGTCATTAGATGTAATTTATGTCTTAAAAAATTCATCTGCCGGCAGGTCGATTCGAAATGGGGGTTCAAGGGGTCATTCCACAGGTTTTGGAAACTAATAAATTTCACGTTTCTTTTTTGTGTCCTTTTCCTTTTATATGTAAAATTTACTCTTGTCGCCTTTCTTTTAAATTGGATCTCAAAGGTCTTTCATTTGTCATCCTGTTTTCTTTGTAATAAAGGCATCAGACGCAAACAAAACAGCTGAGCGAGTCCGAAAACCCAAATAAGTGTTAATTAATTTTCACGCGTCATATTTTGATGCCCGCCAGACCCCTTTGTAGTTGTGCGCGCGGGGGGGGTTAGGTGTTGCTATTTAAGAATTCAAATGACATTACAAATATGTACATATTTGTTCATTATGTCCTTAGAAAATGTCTTGTTCATTCAGAAGTGAGCGCACAAACTTCTTTTAGGCACAAACGTCTTTACGGCACTTTTCTGCGAGGTGAGTAGAGGAAATGAAAGGGGGGCCTCCATGTCTCATTCAATAGTCTGCCACCATGTAGTCTGGTGTGGTCAGATGAATGGAGAGTCCAGGGACACATTATTGCTTATTGGACAGTACAGACTGACTGCACCAGCTCAGCACATGGCCCTGACTGCTTCCTGGTACTTTGAATGCCATGCAAGACAGGATGACCAATATTTGCCTTCAATTATTCAACATTTTTCAGGGCCATTTCACTGCCCTCCCCCTTTTTAACTCCTCTTAACTTTGACCTCAACCTGCAACAGAGATGTTAGACTATATGGTCGTTTTAATGGATAAGGTATGGGTATTACATTTTTGCTTATGCTATTTTGGGACAGTAAGGGATGCTTATATGTAGAAATCTTTTTCATAACTTCTGTTTTGCATAATAGTTTAATATTTTTATTGACACTAAAATATTTGTTTTATTTGATCAAAATGCTTTCATAATGTAAATTTTATAATAATACATTACATTAATTTTACCACTGTTAAAGGGATAGTTCACCTATAGCAAAAACACAGCAACAGCACGCACATCAATTTGAAATGGGTGCTCTACCAAAAACAAATCAAATGTAGAATATATACAAAGTAGGGCACACCAAAGCTCCAAAAATATCAACAAAAAAAGAATCAGACAATTGATCATCAGCAACCATTTATACCCTCAGGTGATTGGATATCTAAAAATCACATGACATACTATCATATTTGGATTGCTATCCCTTTAAAGTCTTGTGGCTTATTGCTTTATTAAACTCATTTTACAATTATTTTAACCCAAAAATTGCCAACGATTATTTTATTGGTTAGTGGTCACCAATATTTGTCACGATATTATTAAAAATGCATTCATACTTTAGCACCATTTTTTAGGAAATGAATATACAGGAAATGAATATACAGTATTCACCAATAAATTATACAATGTTTCCTCTGCTGTTGCATATGTGTGTTTTGTTTTGTATTGCTTTGCTGTGTTGTGTTTTTAATGTGGCTCTGTGAAGTGTGACTGTGATTTTATACTCAGCACACAGCAGACAGGGCTGAACAAGCTCAGGTTCTGCTCTCTGCCAAGCTCGCAGCTCTCTGCGCTCTGTTTAAGCACATGTGGCAGTGGCATTTGCCACATTTATGATGTGTGTATTACAGCGCAAAAACAGCTTGCTGTCTGCTCTTTAAACAGCTCAATTTGGAGCAAAGCTCAGCCTTTTGGCTCCCTGGCAGGCAGCCGCGCTGTATAAAATCATGTGAAATAGAGTAGAGAAATGCCCAGGGGAATATCTTCAGTAAACAGAGAGGGAGAGAGAGAGCGAGAGACTAAATGCGCAATGACAGACGTGATACACTCGAGTGTGCTGTGGACAAACAAAGGTCAGCTTGAGTGTATGTATTGTTGGATACAGTAGATTTATTAAATTGATAAGTGTAAGTTACGGTTTATTAGAAATTCGAGCCTTCTTAAACCGTTGGCTCTAAATGGGGATGTTAAAGGTTTTCGGTTTTATGTGCCAATTGCAGAGGAAGCTTGTAATGTTTTCTTCGTTTATATGCCTTCATTAAATGCCAAAGCAGAAGTACATTAGACTAACAGGCTTTTGTTTCTCCTGTTTTTCCGGTCTCTCGTTGCCGTCTGCCTTGTTACCACTTTGTTTGGGCCCGTATCGAGCCACCTAATAAAGACAAGACACAGACCAATAACTGCGTGCAGCATTGGAAATAAACCTGCCTTTTTTCCACAAAAGGAAATATTAATATTAGATTTTTTTCTCCTCCTTCTGTCATTTTCCATCAGGGACCTCTGTGCAATTTAATCACCACTAAAATCATTAAAAAAGATCTGAAGATTAAATTATATTGGCATTTGCAAAATTATGTAATACATTTACATTACAATGAAGAAATTAAAATAATGCATTTTATCTGTCTGGGGTTTCGCTGAGCTCTACCTGGGGAAATATAGCAGAAGGAAATGGACAGGCTCTGTTCTTGAGCTTTGAGTGTAATGGAGAGGAGCTCGGAGCTTTGGACCTCCAGAGCTGTTCGTGCCGGCTACTTCTGCTGCCTATAGTGCCATTAACCCACTTTTCTGAGTTTTAATCATAAGTTATTTGCGAGGACACTCAAAGACACGTTCCTATAGGCGTCTATGGTTTCACCGTTACACTTGGAAACCTTGATACTGTTGTGTTTTTACTAGAGCTGTCATGGTTATAATTGTGATGAATGATTTAATTGAATGTTTTGTTCATGTAAACAGCTTAATACACAAACTGTACTCACTGTATTCACATAATATGACATATTACAGACCTCTGGGTGTGTATTGTTGTTATTAAGAATATTATGCAACAGCAATGTATTTCTGTTATTATTTCTTGACTATAACACTTGATAAGCAGTAGAACATTCAATGGGCAGTTTCTAGTAATTTCTAGTTTTCTGGCAATTGTGTGTTTAATGACATGCCATATTTTTCTCTGTGCAGGTCTGACTGATGAGGAGGTTGAGTTGGCCATCCAGCGAGCCGGTAGTATGGAGGAGCCGCTGGCTGTCAGTATTCCGGGCCCTGCACATGTCGTCCATCAGCTTCCGCTAGCACCTATCCCCTACCGTGAGTAAACCCCTCTGTTTGGATGCATGGTCTACCCCGTAACCCTTCCACAAGTCCCCCGCTGTGTGTTTTCCATGCCGGAATGCTCCTCAAACATGACTCATCAAGTCTAGTAGATTTTCTCGAACAAATGGTGCGTGACTATATTAAATGAGTCCCCCATTGAAGACGTCTTCTCTCTGCTCCGGTAATCCTGTTAAAACCTTTGCTTGTATATCAATTCAGAACAGGCCAAATGCATAGAAGTCGTTTCTGGGAAAAGTGGAATATCACGCTGACATTTTTACAAGCATTCCACAAACACAACTACTGTATTACCTTAAGGCAACAGTTTTATTTCAGATAAGCCAGAGCGGCAGGCAACATCCCATTTGCCTGGGCGCGTAATTAATTCCATCACGTCAGGTGACAACGCGGCGTTACGACGTGATGTCCGTTGCATTGCGACAATCTCCGCAAGTGGCCTACGAGTTTGGCCCGCGAAGGGTCTCTTTCTCCGGCCTGTATCTTTATTACCTCCACGGTTATGAGCTCCTGGCCGGCCGCTGATTTACCAATCGTGAATGAAGTTCGCATAATGCTTAACCCGTATGACAATGATTCCAGATGTATTCCACCCTCATTTATTGCCACCCCGTCCTTGACTCCCCGCCATCTCATGTTTTGTAATGAAAGTGATGTTGATAGGATAGCCATGCAGTTAGGCTCCAGCCCCACTGGAGTGGGGGGTTTTATATCAAAACGGCTATGAGAGAATGGCATAATGAGGGAAGAGTGTGGAGATTTTCGTGGGGGTCAGCTTGGAAAGAGGGGGTCCCTCTCTTTGATGTCCTTGTTATGGGCACGATGCATAGGGACCCGCATCCATCTCTGTCGGTGTAATGGATACTCTGATCTCTATTTTCAAGCGGCAGAAGGACAGTAGGGCCTTCTCTGAACCCAATAAATTTGAGCGCAGATTGGAAAAAAGGGGAATGGAGGCCATGCTCACACCTTAAGTGACCAAATAAAAGGCAGGAGTGGAAAGAGGAGGCGGTGAGGTACTGATGTGGAAGAGAAGCTTCGTTCGGACCTTGGTTGAAGTAGGAGAACGGTCTAAGTTCAAGGACTCTGAATTGCCCAAACTGCCATTGAATGTGTCCTACACACTTTAGTAAGGGCACAAAGGGGCTAGTACTTCATTTAACATGGGGCTTACTATACAATATATTCTGGAAGTGTAAATGGTGCTGGTAAAAATACTGATGGTTGGTAAAATTGTGCAACGTTTGTCCGCATCTCATACAATTAATAGATCTAAAATGTAAGACACTGACTCTACACAAACCAGAGAAAATGTTGCTTTGCTAGTATATTAGAGAGCCTGTCTATTTGTATTCAGCAGAGCAGATTCAAACAAATTACAGTAACACACCTGTTCTGTAGACCTCGCTATGTTACAAAATGGAGCATTTTGTATCTGACATGTTGACCTGCCAGAGCCAGGCTCGCTTTAATTACTTTTGTGTTTGGTGTGCCGTTAAACATTTGCATGATAATTTCTCCCTCCTTTCTGTCGGCAGAGCCTTGCCAGGTTGCCCCAGCGTGAATTGAAATGTCTGCTCCTGTGTTCACGTGCTGGCTAACGTGTAACGTAAAGGAATATTTAACCCATTAAGGACAATTCTGTCATTGTTTACTTACCCTATGTCAATTCAAACTGATCTGATGCTTTCAATAGAACACAACAGAAATATGTATTGTACAGATCAGACTCAAAAGAATGATTTGTTCTCAAATCAGATGCTGCAACTTCTCTTATAAATATGAAAAGAGAACTATATTTCATGGCTAAACTTAAATTCGACCCATTCAACAATTGTTTATTTAAATAAATTACAATTATTATACAATTAAATATGAATATATATTAATATGAATATAAATGAAATAAAATATAGTTATATTATTAGCCACTAGCCAGACTGATCAACAAACCTGTACTCAACTTCGGTCCAGGTGCTTCCGATGAAACCATCTACACATCATAATTGCATGGAAAATAGTCATCGGTACATTTTTTTGTGTGAAAATGAGTAAATGATGACGTTATTTTGTTTATATTTGTCTAAACTGTCCTTTAACCTTTAAGTTACACTGTTCTGAAACTGTGCTCTGAGTTTCTCCTAATACCTAATGCTTCATTTCCTGATACTTACGCAGTTTTGACATGTTGACTTGTTTTCTGGGCTTCTCTCGGGTCCCTCTGTAGAAAAGAAAATTGTTTTTGTTTTCTGTGTGTTTGAGAGTTTTTTTTTCCGTTTTTTGTTGCGTCTGCTAGGTCAACCGTCTCTCTTTGAGAATTAATATGAGAGGTGAGGAAAGACTGTTTGATGTGGACTCTCATTTCCTGATAGTACTCGCAGTGTTCGTGTGACATTGACACCCCATCTCACCGCTTTTGAGCACTTGTTCGTAGTCTGAGCAGAAACAGCTCAAACAATCTTTTAAATGTTTCTTATTTCCATTCCTTTAAGATCACAATTACCCTTAACAGAGCGATTTTCCCCTCAAATATTGTAAGTGGGAATTTCCATTGTGCTCAGTCATAGCTGATGAAATGGCTCATTTTCTGTTTTACAGTAATGTGGTACTTCAAAAGTAGTTTTCGCTTCTGAAAATGAGAGAATCGTTGTGTTTCTATTTCTTTTCTTTGCCCTACCCCTTCTGAGAACAAGTACACCAATTCATGTTCCTAGTTTCATCAGATGAATGATTGACATCCTGGGACACAACTTTAGTACTACAAATCCTCATCATTCTGCTTGAAAAATTGTGTCTACAGCAGCATTTCTGAGGATTTGACCAATAGTCAAGCTTGTTGTGTTTGTCTGTATGTCTCTGCAGGTCATCCAGGTTACAGATGGCGAGACTATGGTGCCCTGGCTGTTATCCTGGCAGGAATGGCCTTTGGCTTCCATCACCTTTACCGGGTATGTGTCACCTAATTCTCAAATTGTGTTTGTTACATCGAGAACTCAAACCTTTTTCCACTTTTTGTTGAGTTGTTTCGTGAGTTGTTACAGTGAGTGTGGATCACAGTGGTTACAGTTTATCTGTGTTACATCATCACTATGAACTCATCACAACTTGATGTGCTTTTCCTTTCGGAAAAACCCGGTGGGCGTCACTCGCCCTTCTTTTTATCACCACACGATTTTGTACGTGGGCACAAAGGGATGCGTGGGCCCCCATTGGGTCAGGGGAGACCCCATTTCTCGGTGACAGTAAACCCACACTGCCCATAGGGCCATGCGTACTCAATTACTGTATTTTATACGGGAAAACAAATGGAACAGTCGGCATAGGATATGGAATTCCTGTGATGGGTTCATTTGTGTGTATGTTTAGGTGAGATTGTGTCCAGTGGAGGCTGTCAGGTATTTGTATATTTTGTGTTAAAAGCTCATTTCCTCTCTGCCTCTCACCATACCCAAGAATAGGACGGCACAGCCCTACTTTAATCTACACGATTGCTATACATCCGAGGCTACTCTCGTTCTGAGTCACATTTTGCTGCTTTTTATGGTGTGATACTATAGATTGTCCTACAAAAATCAGTTGTTTTGAGAATGTGACGTAGCACCTGATGGTTAGTACTTTCAGTCCATCCCCTCACTGTTTCACTTGCTTTTTCACTTTCTTGTTAGTTACAGTTACTTACTTTTACAATAGCTCATACAAATGGGGATTATTAAACTTTGGTTCCAACACATCCCACATTGTTACGAACATAAATGATTTCTCAAAACACAGCTTGGTGGAGAGAGCCATGTTGTTACTTTTGTGCGAAATCCTATGTAACATTTTTGCCCATGTCATGTCAGAGAAATTAAAATCTGTCATCATTTGTTCCCCCTCATGTTGTTTAAAACCTGTATGTAACTTTCTTCAGTGAAACACAAAAGAAGATATTAGGACAGTGGTTCTAATTCAGTGGTTTTGTGTCCATACTATGAAAGTCAGTGGGGACCAATGTTGTTTGGTTACTTTTGTCAAAATATTTTCATTATTGTTCTGCAGAAGAAAGAAAATTATACTCTCTCTCTCTCTCTCTCTCTCTCTCTCTCTCTCTCTCTCTCTCTCTCTCTCTCTCTCTCTCTCTCTCTCTCTCTCTCTCTCTCTCTCTCTCTCTCTCTCTGTGCCCGCGACTGTGGTCATGAGGAGGTGCTGTTCCCCGGTGCGAGCGCTTTTGCTGCTGTCATGTCAGAGGAACATCTCGCTGGTGTCACCATATGCTCTGTCCTCCTACTCCGCTTTATTTATGCTTATAGAGCACACTGTAAACATCCCTCACAGCACCTCGCTTATTAGCTACCCTGGTGTTGACACTCATTTCAGTTTTTTTTTACTTAAAAGTGTTTATTACTTATACCGGTGTCAACACCGGTTGCGCTGCTGTGAAAACCTGTTAAGGCCAGACGGAGCCTGCACACGCACATTGCGCATTACAGCATCCAGCTATTCACCAAATGTCATGTTAATCTCCACCATCTATGTGCTGTTTGTTTGTTCAGGGAAACAAATCAACGCTTGCGTTTGGAAATGAAAAAGGCATTGTGTAAGAGTCGGGTGGCAGCTAGCAGAAGCGCTAACTGGTTGACCTTTGGTGCTTATTCTCAGTGTTTGGAGATGTTGTTCTACAAAGCTTAAACTCTGACAAGCAATTGTCCTCAGAAGGTGACATGTTTAAATGGAGAAGCCAGCCTGTGGGCTAAAAGACTTAATGATGTTGAACCCAGAGTCATGCCCCGATGCTTAATTCTTGGCCTCGGTGTCAGCCATTGAGGCAAATTGCACTGGATGAAGTGAGAAAACCGCAAGACTTTTGTGAAGGATAAAAAACAAAAAGCCCTTGTTTTTTTTCAGCATGAATACAGACCTGTAAATCACGATAAATATAATAATGTTTATCCGCTGTTGCCAAACATGATGCTGAACTTAATACCAGCAATAGCGTGGCATTTAGCAATAGCATTTAGTTTTTAGTTGATTTCTAAATAGTTATTCTTTATAATTGTGTAGCAGCACAAAATGCTTCAAATAATTTTTTAAGTGTTATTTGTGGAGAACTGTTTAGTTAACAGCAACTATATATTATTTTCAATTTATTTTGAATAATAAACTGTATAGACCACTTTGAAAGATGTAAACAAAGCTGGTCCAACACTGGTCCAGAAGAACTTCCTGTTTCAGTTTTTTAACCTACACAAACGTTTAAACTAAATACAACCAACAGAACATTTATAACCATATCAAAATGTTAAACAAATATTTTTAAGAGCGAATGATGAATTTAAGATTTAAAAAAATAAATCAATCAAAAAATGAAACTGGAAATGCTTCTGGATCAGTGTCTACATCTTGCGAAGTGGTCTACGTTGTTTTATTTTTTATTATTTCCTAATAAAAAATAATTCTTCTTCTTGCTTAATTTCTATCGTACTTGAGATCCTTCAGAAACTGTCATTGTTTTTGTGCCAGAAATAGTTCTATGATCGATTCTATCAATTCTGTTGATTAGCTTTTTTTTTAGTTGCTTGTAATGCTAACCACTTTGTTAAAATAATAGTATGACTTTGGTTTAACGAATCAAAATTATAAGTAGCTTTTGCTTTGGCAAGCAACATTTTCAAAGCTGCTTTCCCATCTGCCAACAGAGTAACATATAGCTTTCGAATCAGTGGATCAATGGAATTTATACATTAAAAAGTGTGCGCCGAGGTTTGCTTGAAATTTGGTTGACCCACGCTAATGCTAACAGATTAGCCCTTTGTCTAGTTGTCAGCGTGTAGCGGCAGAGCGCGCTCTGGCCCATTTTCCCTGTTCCTGAGTGGAATTCTAATAACGTGCCGTGTTTTTAATTGCAGAAATACATCCTTCCCCTCATTATGGGCAGCAAGGAGGACAAGAAGCATCTGCAGAAGATCGAGAGCAACATCGCAGATATGAGTGGCACGCTGACACAGACAGGTGAAGATTAATATCTTCATCACTTTTTCCTCCTTAACATTTTCCTTCATTTATCCGTCGCCAAAATCTGCTCACATTTTACAAATGACGGTCCTGTCATTTCGCTTTAATTTGAAATTGCTTGTTTACTGTCAGCTCAGCTTCAATTAATTACGTTTCGCTGAAAAGCTCTTAACCTCGGAATATTAATGAGGAGAAGAGGAATGACAGCGTTTCTTTTTTTCGCCTTCTTAACTGCATGGCAAGAAAGTTCATTTTAATTTTCGGTGTGGTGGCGTGGCTCCCCGGTTGGGCCCGGAGCGCGCTGGTGATTAAGTGTGTGGTGACAGGTGCGTCTTGTGCCTTGGACAGGTGAGGAATCTCAGCTAGTCTGTCAGAGAGGGATGTCCCTCCGCCTCTCTCTCCTCCCCCTTCTCTTCTCCCCCCACGCAGCCGGTGTAATTAAACATCCCAGTAACCATGAAAGCGGGACACTTCCAGGAGAAACTTTGTCTTGTTAGTGCCGCAGTCGACGTGCAGCTGGGTGGCTCTTTCTGAGTAAACGAGAACTTTCATTCTTGCAATGTTTTTGTTTTCCTTCTAAAGAAGGACAAGGCAGGACACATGTCGTTTATTCTCTATTATGGTGTTTGCAGGGCAACATTGTATTAGTATTTGTCAAAAAATGTTGTTAGGGGTTTGTAATTCAAGTAAATGTAAATATTACATTTATGTTGATTCGAACACATTTTACTTTTATGTTTTTAACATAGATATATATTAAACAGAATGATATCAAGTTAAAGTAAATGTGGGCTTCATCTTAAAATCCTAAGCATGCCTCAATCTTAAACACAATTCTTTTGTTGCTTTTCTTTTGTATTGCCTTACAGCCTATACATTTGAATTAAAAAAAAAATGTGTGACCTTCCCAGTGAGATTGAATGTATTTATGTAACACACAATATGTAAAGATGAAACATTACATGCAAAGCAGGTAATTATGACTTCTAATAGACAAAAATAGTTCCTGGTGTTGATGGTAAGATTGTCAGAGAATACCTGTCCTTAAAGGGATAATTGACCCCAAAATAAAATTCTTATCATTTACTCACCCTCATGTCATTCCAAACCTGTATGACTACAGAAAAACAAGACATTCTGGGAAATGTCTCTTTTGTCTGTTTTGTGTTCATACAATGTAAGTCAATGGGGGCCGATGTTGTTTGGTTACCAACATTAATCAAAATCTTTTGTGTTCTGCAGAAGAAAGAAAGTCATACAGGTTTGGAATGACACAAGCCATGATAACAAATATTTTTGTGTTAACTATCCCTTTAAGATTGGTTGACTTTTTTTAAAACTCCCTTTTAAAGCTATAGACATAATGTGACTTTGCACAAAGCCTTCCAAACACCTGTCTCTGTATGGTCTTCTCATAGCCCTTGTTTATATTATAAGAGATTAAAGTAAGCAAATTTGGGGCATATAGGATAAAGCCTGTAGGCTGCGTGTCTCCACGTTAATCTTATGTCCCCAGGCTTTTGTAGTCTGGTTTGGGGAGGGTTTACCAAAAGGCCACTCAATTGCAAGCCATAGCGTGCAAACTTGGTGTGGGTTTCTTTATCTGATTATCAAATGAGCCTCTTCATTGCCATTTTGGTCCATATATGCAAAAAATCTTTCCTTTGTGTTACGCTGCTGGTTTTTAGCAGGATTCCTGTTTTGTTTAGCTTCACATTCAGATTCAGATGATAAGAGCATTCATAATGTTCTGGGCTGGATCTGCTTTTCATATTTGCTTTGTGAAACACTTGTTCTTCTTTCTCACCCCTTTCGCCTGCCACTCGTTTTCCCTCGGAAGATCCGTACCTACCCCCAGTCATTCAGTCAGTCACGCCGCTGATCTAATTTGCTGTGGCTGCGGCAGCCAAGTTGCTATTGTAGTTAATGACTGTTTCATTTAACAGTTTGAGAGAGGGTTGCAATTACAGAGCGAGTTTCCCCCTCTTCTCACAACATGAGTAATAGCAAGTGACTGCCGCTCTTGCCAATTGCCCACACTGCTTTGTTAAAGTTCGTGTTTTTCTCCAGCGCCAGGCGCGGTGAAGTGATGTATTCCTTTAAACGTGGCTCCATTCCTCGCGTAGTCTTTGACTACAGGCCTTGACTCCCATTATAATATCCCAACAACTTTCCACATGCAGTTAATGAGCGGGCCTCGGAAGCGCCTCTCCGCACGTGCGCGCACGCTGGCTGTAATGGAATTGTGCTGCCTGTTTGGTCTCTTTGTCTGTGGAGAGCATATTGGTGACCAGCTGGCCAATAAAGGCTCAGACGGACTTGGACATATGCAGTGTACATTATATTAAGGTATTTACTGAATAATTTACGCTATACACACTGTCTCTCATCCCACAGCAGCTGTGAAGCCACTTGCTAGATCTCAAATTCGCCCAATTGTTTTCTCCAAAGAGAGGGTTCGTGGAAACCCGAGCCACAGTAAATGGAGGCATTATTTCTTGCATTTTAAGTCTGAAGTGTGTGTCAGGTTTAAACTATAAAGAACGTGCTTCGTGATGCCTAAATGTTCCATAAAGAACCAATAATTTCTGAAGAACCTTTCTGTTATTTTTAGTGAAAAGACATTCTTTAGATTATAAAAGAGTAAGGAAGAAATGGTTTTTATGGACATTTTAGCGGCAACAACAAACAAATGTTATGTGGCCCAAACATCCGCTAGACCTCCTTAAAGAATCAATTACTGAGTAGTTTTAATTTAATTTATTACAATTACTAAACAATAAAATGTTGATATTAATATGATTTAAATATAAAATAAATTGTTTTAATACTAGCCACTATCTGGACTGATAAACAAACACAGACCGAAAGTTAACTTCGGGTAGGGGGATACAGCCCCCGTGTTTTGGTTAGGACAGAAGAATTGTTTTATGTACATCAAGATATCTCAGACCACAAACGTAAAAACGGCAAAATTATTCTGAAAAGATAATTTAGTCTTTTTATGATTGACTTTGAGCCATTGTTCCAAGTCACCCAACAAGGCAGGCAAAGGTTGCGCGAGAGATAAACACGTTACAGCTCTTAACCAGAGAACGAAAGGGCTGTTTCTATGCCAGAAGAGCCCTGAAACCGCGTGCTGGAGAGCCAACAGTCGGCAGCTAATAATATCTGCTGATGTTAATCCAATTAGAGTTGATTTAACACTTTACAGAGCATGATTTATAGAGGCGTTTATTGGTTTTCTGTAACATAATCAGTTTGGAAACTTAATGCATTGTTTGGGAATGCATGTGTGACTGGAAACAGGGGGAGAGAGCAACTTGTGCTCTGGGTTATTTGAAATGATACCCCCATTATTAACACCAACTCTGGCCCTGCCAGGGCTGTTTTTCTTGGGCTTTCTCTAATCCTCACAGCCAGCACAATCTGACAATAATTCAATCTTCGGAGAGGATGGAAAATGAGCTGTATTTAGTAAGATTAGTGAGGACACTGGTGTCTAGCCCTCTTGCCTCCCAAATGAGCTGGGTTTTTTCCATCTTGTTGATTGTTTGGCGAGTTTGACGGAGGCAGCGTTTCGAACCCGTGCTAATGGAGGTTAAGAGTCCGTGATTTGATATAAGAGCAGACGTCGGTGATTAATCTTGTATAAACAGAGGTGTCTTATATTACTGATTGAGCTGAAGGCTAAATCAAAGAGAAAACTACTGCTTGTTGATCGACGGTAATGGTTTCAAACAAACAGGCGTGTGGATTTGCACTGGATCCAAACTAAAGCTGATGTTTTCCTGCTTGTGGAGTTCTGCTAATTGTTTTGGGTGGGCTCTAATCTCTGTGTGTTTGTGTTTTTGGATGCAGTCACTCAGTTGCAGATGACCCTGACCTCGGTGCAAGAACTGCTGGTCCAGCAACAGAAGAAAATTCAGGAGTTGTCACAGGAGCTGGCTAACTCGCAGGTAATACCACAACAACAAAAATGTCATCCTTCCTCTTATGTTGCTCAAAACCCCTGTGACTTTGCTACTTGCATGAAACCCAGTAGGGTTTCTCATAGGTACACAAGTGGCACTGTTTAAATGTGTCATGTTTGATGATGATAATGAATGGGAAAAACAAACATTTGAAAACAAACGTGGTGTGACACGTCTTGACATGCCATGACATTTTTGTGTGAACCGTCTTTTAACATTTAGCCAGTGGTATTGTAGAGTAGTTGGTAAAGGAGCATATGTGGAGGGAAAGCTACCTAATTCAACTGAAAATCAGATTTAGCAGTCAAACATTCCTTTAGTTATTGCCATTTTTCACATTGCAGATCAAGTGTTAGGCCAAAATGAGATATGATCTAGAATCTGTGCACGCAATGATAACTGCCAAAATGTTTTTCATTTTCCTTCATTTATTTCCTTTTGGTGCACAATCATCCTCAAACAGCAGAATTTCATGTTACGCAAGTTGCATCAATTGCTTTTACCTTGGGTTCAACTTGAAAAGGAAATAGAGGTAAAAACACTTATGTCTAAAAATGGTTGAATTCCTCCATGGCATTTCTCTCATGGCAGATATTTTGTATGATAGACAACATTTGTTGTGTTTGTATGCTGAGTTTACTGTAAGTAAAGGTCTCGTGTGCATTTTCCAAAGGCCCTTCGTGACACTCGGTTTCAGGGGCGCATCCTCTATAAAACAAGGCCACTTTGAGTTTAAAACAACACGGGTGTTTTTCATTGACGCTGAGACTGATGCTTCACCCTGATGTGAATATTAGCGGTGACAGGACTCGTATGCTGTTCAGAGGAGAAAAATGTGCGTCAGCAGGATGAGACGTGTCTTGGGAAGTCCATAAAGAACGTGTAGAGCCATCTCCGCTAGCTCGAGCAAGCCATGCAAGGACATGAAATGAACCCGGGCTGCCCTTCCTGATCTCTTCTCTTTCTTGTCTTCTGCTATTTTCAGCTGGACTGAGACCTCAGTTAACCTGGGAAAGCTTTTCTTTCTGAGAAGTTGAAAGGTCAAAAAAAGGCTGGTTGGGACAAGAACTAATAGAAATGATACATCTGTAATGTATCTCACATCTGGTTTTTAAAATAAAGAATTTATCTTTCATTTAGATATTTAATTCTTTATATCTTTAATGCAAATGTTGCTTAACTAACAGGTGTTTTTGATCAATTGAAATTGTTAGTAAATAGATGTTTATGTAACGGTGGTGTTTGTTTGCACTTTACAGATTTCCTTGAAACAGCAAATGTAAATTTAGCTAAAATAATTGTAAAGATAAAAATATAGCTGGTGCTTTACTCCAAAATTACAAACCACAGTAGCAGTTGAGGGCCGAATATAAGAAAGAGGATGTTTTGAAAAAGATGGCACAGAGAGCTGATTCTTTTATGACACAGGAAGTTTTCATCTTTGTTGTTTGTCTTTTTTGGCAAGGCTGATTTTGTTGCCTTTATCGCTGCTAATTTAGTGCATTATGGTGCCATTATCTTTCAGAAGAATGTTCGGCGTGATGATAAAGGCTTCAAGTGCTTTGTGAAGACACATGCTTATAATCTATAGGCATTCGTCATCTGTGGCACATTGCAGGCGTTTTGCATGCGGCGCCTTCTGAAAACACATTGCCATACCTCAAAACGTGAAACTCTATACACTTTGTGTCCTACGATGCCGTGATAAATCATCCCACAACGGAACCAAAAAGCGCTTTAGAATTGCAACCGAGGGCATGTTTTATGTCCACAGCTTGTCAAGCACATGGGGGTTTTACTGACGCATCTGGATCCCACAAGAAAGCATATGCAAACACATCTGGCCCCGAAGCGAAAAAACAAATCTCTCACCCTTCTGAAGTTTGCCAGAAACTCATCGCTACGTTTTTTTCTCCCCCCAGCATCCTTCCGTCGCCCTCTTGAAGTTCTCCATCCATAAACTGACTTGGCAAAAAATAATATCTCCAGCGCACCTCCGCTGTTAGAGAGAGACGCCTCTGCTAAACTCCTTCCAGAAAAACGCCTTCACATCGATCTATTGTTCAAAACACTTTCAGCCATCATCTGCAATAGCCGCCCAAAGTCAAGGAGAAATGGAATTTTCGCTGTCGAATTCCAGATTGAATTAAAAAGCTTGGGCTTCATTTGTCATGAGTGCCCTGCTGGAAAGCAGCAGCAGTGTATATAAAGTATGCTTCACACCAAATGTCCATTAAATAAATCATAAAGTCTACTTAGCACTGATCTTAAATTTTGTTTCGAGAGATGCGGAGCCCCGTTGTCTAGAGCCACGTGTGTAATTTAGAAATTGTTTTCAGGTCCGGAGTGTGAGATTAAGGACACATGTTCAGACTTCATGTTTAGCTTCTCAGCTGCCTTTTCGGGCTTCCCTGCTCCACGCAGAAAGCGCCGAGTTTGTCAATTAAACCCTTTAATACGGAAATGTGTATTTAACCTAAAACACATGGTGACTCCTGTTTCCTAAGCTGCTAAGAAAACATTTCTTATACTTTCAAAGTCACACGAGTATAGTACAGTGTGTACTGTTTTGAGTACATTTGGCCTTCTTTCTCTGTACCATTTGTGCAGATTGTAGATTTGTTTGTGCACATCGTGAGCTATTATTAAATGTCTTCTGATAAAGTCTTGGTTGATTGAAGAAGAAAGAAAACTTTTAGAAGTTTTTTAGAAAACTGTAAATTGTATTGTACTTCAAGTTTTACATTTTGTTAAGATCAAACAAGGCACTCTTTCATGTCCTGTACTTTTCCATAGTCATCTCACGGCCGTAAACTTTCCATATGGCCATATTTTTATTTGTATTTGAGGTTTGTTAAAAGATGAAGTAATAAAGTATTAAAGCTTGCAATGTTGCTTGTCCCACATCATTTGTGCTATGATCATGAAATATACCTTATATTGTGTTTTTTTAGGCTATTACTTTTCTAAATAGTCAGATACAACAAAACTCATAGGCTTGTGATGAACAAAGAACCAGAGCCGTATCTAGTGGAAAGACTGAGTTGTTTTTCTTTCAACCTGGCAACCACATAGCAACAGAAAAAATAACATTGCTATCTTCTATCACTGTATTAAGTTCTCATTTGTTAGGCAAAACTCCTTGTTCACCTTCGATCATTTTTACTATTGAATCACCAGCAAAACTAGTCTCGCCCTTCACGTGCATCGGCTATTATTTTTGTATAGAGTCCACATTTGACTAGTTGCTGTGCCTTTTAAATACACTGTTCCTAAGGTACATTAGAAGCTGTTTGCTTTTATTTATGTATTTATCGCCAGAGAGAGAGAGGCTCAAATAAACTGTACCAATGTTTTCACCAGAAACGCTCCCCTGGGATTTATTTTCCAGCTGATTTCGCCATAAATGCAATGTTAGTGAAAATAGCATCAGAGAGGGAAGCAGTTAATTCATTTGCATTTAGACATTTCTTAACTCGCCTTGTTAAGATATTATCTGTCGGTAATGGTCCGCAGACATTTACTTTAATGTATTCTGTGTTTGCTCGCTGTCGTACTGCCGTGGCGTATGTACGCACACATACCTCTCTTGTACGAAATGCTCCACCTCCTTAAATAATTACCCAGACTGTAGAGAAGCTTTGTTCACACTTAAGAGGGTGATGAACCCCGATCACACTATACTGACCCTTCTGACTGGATGACTGCTCACATAGTCAAAGACATGCAGAGAAAACCCTTTAGCGGCAATTAAACGGCCATCACTTAATGTGTGTGTGCGCGTGTGTGCGCGCGTGTGTGTGCGTGTGTTAGTCTCCAAAATGAAGATGAAGTTGCAAACGTTACCTGAACTTCAAACGCTGGCGGCAAGGAGGTCCTTTGTAGCTAAAATATTATTTAGATTTTATGTCTGAGAAGTGTAAGCTCAGCTTCCAAAGCAATTAATTTTTTTTCAGTACAAAGGTAAAATGAGCGAGAGACACATTCCAGCTGTAATATGCAGGTGCCGTGGGGAGTATGGGATTTGATGGCCGTAATGAGGTGAGGACTATAATAGGAGTGCCTTCATCGGGCCTAATGCGCTCAGCTCGGATCACATGTGCCCTCTTCGAAATCACCGCACTTATCTGAGGGAACAGAGAAGAAACACCGGCCTCGCCTCTCCGTCCCTCCACAGCGCTCGCTGTAAATGAGTCTGATCGTTTTCAGATAGATTCAATTAATTTACTTTAGATTTAATTACATGTGGAAGAGTCCGAGTTAGCCCTCTCCTCTCGATTGGGGGTCTCTGCTTTCTAACTAGCCGCCCCTGGTGACTCGGACGTTCTTAATTACACTTTTATTTTTCTTTCCCCCTCAGCCCCTTTTTTTCTATTTCCTCTTTTTCCTTCCTGTGAGAGCCAACGAACTGGAGGATTACGGGGGTTGGTTGAGGGCTGTTTGTTTGTGGATGGTTCAAAGAGTCAGGTACCGCTGTGACTCAGTCGTAGCTCTACAGGAGGGGTTATTTTGCCTCTGAACGGGGCTTGAGGGCCCGGATTAATTCACTCGTTTGAATGTGCCGGATTCCTCGGGTCGAGTATTGAGAGCGCTTTGTTGTGTGGGAATATGGTGATTATTTACTAGTGTGGTTTTTCTTTGGTACTTTAAATGTTTTTTTTCTCTAGAAGAGAGCTTCTTTTTTTAAACTGACATTACGTACCACCTGTCTGGTTTGAAAAAAATGTGGATATTTTTTGGGCTCTTTTTTACTTTGAAGTCATTTGTTATTCAAATGCTTGCTAGCCACCTCAATTGGCCATCCTTCCCTTCAGCAATTCATCCCACGGCAAGCAGTTGGTGATAAGGCTTCTTTTAATAAAAACCTCTTTGACTTGATGAATGCTGCCATTGTTGTGACAGAGACCTCTTATCAAACACCTCAAATCAGCAGTCTGCAATATGGAAAAATATGTAAAAATGGCATGATTCATTCACTTAGCCTTTTCGGAGAGATCCTGACCTTCTGGGCGGAGAGATAGTTTTCGTCAGGGTAGTTATGGTTTGATATCGTGACTTTGAGGACTTCATTGTCTCAATGGCAGTTGTTTGACATATTGGCAGTTTAAATATTTTATTCATTTAATGACTCTGATGTCTATACACTACACTTTAAATAATGCTTGGTTATTTTCAACCTGTGGTTGGGTCAAATATGAACATTTTCTAGGTTCATTTAACTCAACTGTTGGGTTTGATCTTTTTTAACCCAACTGATCACTTTTAGTGTAGCAAATGTATTAAAGGGTAGCTTTTAAAATGTGATATGTTTTGGGTTTATGCGGGCATAATATCACAGATTTTGTTATAGAAGACTCATGTCGAATATCACTTCCACGTCCAGGGCCTGATCTTCATCTTTAAAGGACAAAAGTGGGACAAAACTAAAATAGTGATTTTTTTTCTTTTTCCAAAGGCCTCATCTTCAACCAACCGCATGCTGGAGTCCCAGAGCATCAGTGAGCTCAAGGCTGAGATTGTGTCTTTGAAAGGTCTTCTTCTCAGCAGGTAACAATGTGTCAATACATATTAAATCATCATTAATTCACAGTGATTTGAATTTTAATATTTATTTTTTTAGATCAATAGCAAATCTTGGTTATGCATCTTCTCGGTTACAAATTTCAGTCAAAATGAATAAGATGCATCTACCTGAAAATGACCTCTAGTAGGTCTTACAAAATGGACGTTTTGTGTTATTGATATGTAAATTGCTCTAGTATGGCCCATATTTGTATGCCTTGAGATGGTTCAGCAAATAAATGTGTCTGAAATGGTTTGATCTATATCCATCTTAGCGTTCTCCTCACTGGGGCATGTAGCTGGAACCGGCTCATTACTGGTTAATGAGGCTTGATACATCCAACAGGTTTCTTCAGTGCCCCAGGATGGATCTTCTCTTACTTTCATTAATATTTACTTGATTACCTATGTATCATGCAAATTAAGATCTAAGTAATCTCATACATCAGAAATTCACACAGATAAAAGCTTTCGTTTGTCTGGGGGTTTCCTTTTCTTTAAACATTTTGAGCTGTAATAACCTTTTTCTTCTTTTGTCAGCTGTAAAACAAACAAAAAAATTCTCCATCTGCTTTGCTTAGTCCATAATGCAAAAATACCTTCACATGAAATATTTGAAGTTTTTTTTTCAAAGTAACTTTGTTGTTGTAAAGACATGCTTTGTTAAATGAAATGCCAGGTGTGGCATACTTGTACTTCCACATACTGCACATCATACGCTGACGAATCTGCATGTGTTTCCAAAGCACAATAGCAGGACTAACTTTTGCATATTTTAGTCAGATATGCCTGAGGCGCTATATGCACTCCATTATGAGAGATTTCAGCAAACGGACGAAACGCTTACAATTTTCATCACCTCTTCTTTCTTCTTACATTCCCAGGAGGCAGTTCCCCGCCTCACCCTCCATTCCCAAAATCCCATCCTGGCAAATCCCTCTGAAACCGGGGTCGCTCTCCAACCCCCCCTCTGTTAACCACACCAACAGCAGCAGCGACATCTCGCCCGTCAGCAACGAGTCCACCAACTCCTCCCCTGTTAAAGAGAGCAACAGCTCCCAGGCCACCCCGTCCGGCTCGCACTGCCTGAACGGAGACGTGGGCCTGGGTTCCATGCTCCCTTTGGATCTAAAAGACCGCTTGGAAGTCCAGGGAGAGGAAGAGAAGAAAGATGATGATGAGGAGGAGGAGGTGGAGGAGGGAGAGGAGGAAGATGATGAAGTGACCCATGTGGAAGAGGAGGAACATCTGAGCGTCCAGACGGAAGACAGAAGAGGCGGTGACGGACAGATAAACGAACAGGTGGACAAGCTGAGACGTCCGGAGGGGGCGAGCAATGAGAGCGAGGTTGATTAATGAGAAATCATCCGTCCATATGCTCCTCATGGTTTTTCGTTCATTTTGCCCCACTATAGTTCATTTAAGTTTTGATTGTTGCAGTAAACCGGTTACCCTCGGTATAATTTACACTGTAAAGAACAGCAGGTGAGATGGATTATGTCCTATTCATTGCACCTCTGCTCCCTTTCGACCTGATTTACTCGACTTTTCAACATGCAAACTTCCAACGTGCAAACCAGCGTGGCGACACAAACATTCTGCATGCCCGAACAAGCACATTGACAGAATTGCTTTGGAAAAACAACTATGAGCGAATTATGAACGTGACTTTTTTCTTTTGTAATGAAGACAGTTCCCTTCATTGCTAGGTCATTCAAAAGATTACAGACTACAGTTTCTGATACACTATGAAAGGCAAAATAAGTGTATTGTAAGGCTTCAAGTCAATCCAAACACAGTCCATCGTAGTAAAGTGTCTATAACAACGAATCAAAGGCACCATAATTCTGTGATCTTTGGGTGGTAGAGCTGTTTCTGTTCCACCCATTTAAATGAAAATTCAATCCTTTTTCTTTTGCAGAACACAAAAAGGGATGTTTTGAATAATAACAGTTGCTCGCCTTTGACTTCTATTGTATAGACACACAACAAATGCAAGTTAATGGGGACCAACGTTTTTCTGGTTCCAACATTCTTTAAAATATCTTCTTCTGTGTTCAGCAAAAGAAGTAAATGATGATAGAATGGGTGAACTATTCCTTTAAGTTAAGGTGTTTTACTCTAGTAAAGGCTAGATTACTTTTCCCAACAAATACCAACAGTTGTTGGGTTTAGTTGGATAGTTTGTTGGTCTTTGTTATGGTATTGTTGAAATAGCACTTGTTTTCCAACATTTTAAATTCAATTTTTTAATTGTTGGCTTTCATTCAGACATACGAGATCACTTGTATCCATCACTTGTAGTATGCAGATCACCTTCGCAGTCTTTGTACTAAGGCCTTGTAATTTGCGATTGGAGTGATGATGAGTCCTACCGATAGCGAGAATGGGAAAAGGAAAAACATGCATGAGAACGTCGGGAACGAGGGGAAGAGAAATGCGTCTGTCTCGCCCGCGTCTCTCCAGTCTCCAGCAGGGTAGCTGATTTGGTTTATGAAGTATGTTAATAATCAAATGATCGACAAATAACAGATGTATTAGTTCATGCAGCTTGAAATGTCAAGGAGGCTAAAATCGGAAATCTAATACTGAAAGCCTGTTATATTGTATTATATTACATGACAAACCCTCCAGTCCAAATTATATAGGCCTCCTGCAGTGAATAATCTTAACATGAAACGGTGCTGGGGTTTTGTAATTAAACCGTGTAAAACAATGGATGTTTCAGCTGAGGTGCTGACAGTCGTACTTTTCTCTTCGGTGGCTTTTCTCTCAGAACAGCCTGGGAGGATTTAAAAAAGGGCAAAAAATAAAACTCCCCGTGATGCGAATCGAGAGAAACGTATGAATATTTAACTAATGAAATTACTCACTCGCCAGCTGACGAGAAGAAAGCCAGAGAGATCCTGGAGTGAGAACTACAGCGTTGGATCCATTGTGACATTTTCACTTTTAACAAATGACCTTCAGAGTAACCGGATTACAGCACAGAGCAGGTGAATCATGGGACTGTGGCAGTCTTCGCCACAGCAGAAGACACAACTGTGGAGCTCAACCTTTCCGTCTTTGTGTGTTTTTTTTTTTTTTTTCTAGAGTAGAGGTGACTTTATCGCATACAACTATAGTATATGATCATATGATACAGTGTGTATTCATTTACTATGCAGTGATACGGGATTAGATTTTTCTTTCTAAAACATGGACATTGATTTGTAAAGCTAAAGATCCAAAAGTGAATGGTTAGGGAATAGTTTGCGCATAAATGATAATTCTGTCATTATTTACGCACCCTAATGCCATTTCAAACCTGTGTGCGGTTATTTTACGGTATCTCTTTTATATAAAACATTTCTCACATTCACAATAAAGTAAATAGTGCCGTGTGAAGATTGTTTATTTTTATTCCACTGAAGAAAGTCAAATGTGCTGGTTTGGAAAAACAATGATGAGTAAACAATGACAGAATTATTATTGTAGTTACTGTATTTTTGAAGTCTAAAGTAAATGATATATTGGTGTCATACAGAGATGACATGGTTGAGTTACCGATAGTGACTGATATAACTCATAGGAAGGAAGAAAGACCATAAGCTTTAGTTGAGTGTTTGTGCATGTACCAGTTACTTAAAACCACATTCTGGAGTTCCTGTAACTAGCAGGTTTCTGGTATTATGACAGCGAGGCCTTCAGACAACAAAAACAACAACAACAACACAGCTTACTAATTTTAGCTAATCATTGTAAATCTGCTATGAGTTAAGTTAGATCGGCTGAATTAATGATGAGATAAGCCACAGATTCAGTGCCTGTGTCTCTCTTGAGATCATGTTCTCCTTGTGCGTTTTTATGACACAATTTTGTTAGGAGTCTAAATTCTGCGGATGGGTTTCAGTAACTCAGATGGGGCTTTTAGCATTCATTTTGATTGTGTGTGTTTGTTGGCTAAGGTTTACAGGTAAGCTAACGCTGAAGGTTTGTCATGTTGTATGAACTGCACAGTGTTGCTGTGTGTAGCTCTGGTGATGTTGACACAGAGACAGATTTGTCGCAGAGACGTTCAAGAGTTTAATGTAAATAATTGTAATAAATCTGATTTAACACAAGATTCCCAGTGTTTGTGGTTGATTTTTCATAATAAACCAGTGCTCTTTTAGCCTTTTTTAGGTCGCTATTTTACAGTGCTTCTACTTTATAATGTAATGCATTTCTAAGACAAGTGCCATTTTTAATAAGAAGAGTGAATGACGGGATTTAATATGATTCATTGTGAATTATTTCGATTGCACAAAAAACTAAAATCAGACCTAAATGCAAGTTTGCAAGTTGCAATGTTCAAATAGCTATTTAGCTGATGTTAAATATTATCCAAATAATTTACTGATCTTTAGAGACATGAGCAGAACAAATAGTTTTAGAAGAAAAGTAAGTTATTAAAAATTGATTAAACATTATGAAAGCAAACCACTGTTTTTTGTTGGTGTAACTGGTACTGCTAAATCATTTACTAGAAACAGGCATAAGAATGAACAAAATCTGGTTTTGAACAGAATTTCCTGTTGACAAGAATAATGGTTTGATTGTGACAAAAGGACAACTGTAACTGGCATGTAGTGTACATGATGTTCCTAGTGTGTTTCTGCAACTCACTCAAGTTTAACAAACTTAAAAAATAATAAAAACATGTTCACAAACCAAAATTTGCATAGGATTTAACAAGGACTTTGTCTTACTCTAAATTTCACATTAGATCAGCATCTTCTTGGCTTTTTCAATAAACTCTATTAAGTGAACTTCAATCGATAAACCTTGATCTTAAAATGGCGCTGTTTAAAAATAAAAATAAAATATGTAAAAAAAAACGCCCTATTTCACTGTAGTAAGCAATACAAATATTCTAGTGCATTATCAAGTTTATGAATTTAATTTGTCTGTCAAGGTCTAAATGATCAATAGCCTTGCACATATTGATGTGGTGTACTGTACTTCTTCGAAGGTTCGATACCGCATCCCTTTGTAATCCATTAACCTCTCCCCGGAGTTCAGGCCAAGCTCAGATTTATAGGGGCTGCTGTAATAAATGCACTTGTACATCATTTAGCGTCTTATGGGACAAGCTGCGCGTTCCTGCCCAGAAAGCCTTTTTCATCCCAATCTTTGGCTCTTTCAGTGGAGTGGTGGGTGAGGCCTGTGGCCGTTTTGGTTGGGCACCTTTCGACACCCCGTTCGCACTAGACGCATCAAAAGCAAATGGTTTCCATTATAATCAATGAACCAACCATTGTGTTGCCCAACCGGGTCATCTAAAATAATTTGACCAAAATCTTGAATTGTCGTATACAAATATCAAAACAATTCAAGTTTTTATACTGTTACATATATTTGGGCTTACAGCTGTTTGGTCCATGTTAGTGAACATTGCATCTTCATGCCCTCCAGTGTAGACAGACTCGAATCGGTGTAGAAAAAAAGTCAGACAGCATTTGAACTGAATTGGATTTGGAACACCCACACGGGCAGCGAATCTTTGCGCCAAACACCAATGGCTTACTGTATATCTGTCCACAGAGACAAGAAAGAGGTTTCATGTAGACGTGGAATGTGTTTTCTTCCTTTTGCCAAAACTCGGGTGCTTTAACCTCATCAGACGGCTTTGCTAAACGGTGTGCGTTCAATAGGCTGCTGCTGTATTGATGTGTGCTGAACTTCATTGTTCTCCTGAACTGAGCACTCAGCAGGTTAGAGGGTTCAATGTCTCCTCGGATCAATGCGAGGGGTTGTTAGCCCTTCCTGCCCCAGGAGCGTCACAGCACACGAGCTGCGTTTGGGGTGCTTAAGGTGGAATGACAATAGGGATTCCACATTACAAGTCCCTATATATGTGGATTGTCTTTTGGCGCTAACATTTTCTTAGGCTGCTTTGCTTCTGTGTAACTAGTTTAAATGGTTTAAGAGCTATCAAGAAGTACCAATGTCAAAGCCAACCCTAGAAATTAAAAAGTAAACTGCGGTTAATTTTTCAACAATTGGAGTAAATAATACTTAATGTTAATGACTTTATATATATATATATATATATAACATATTGTATTTTGATTAAATATCATTTTTATTTCTATTTTATTTGCTTTAGAATATGTTGCATTTGATTTGATATTTAATTTGTATATATGATATGCAACATCTTAAAAGAAATGCATATAATATTTAATTTATATATCCCTGCTGTCTTTCTGAAACCTTGTATCTCAATTTTTCGTCATTTTAATAAATCATTATTATGAATCACCCTCTATGTTTGTCACTGGGTTTTGCAAACATCTATCCAATAAAAAGTGTGTCAACTTTGACAAAAACAGTATGTAACCATTTAAAAATAGTGTTTTTTTCCATTTCCGAAAAAATAGCAAATTTGAACATCCAAGGTTTTGAAAGGACAGCAATGATATATTTTTTTCTGCTTAGCTTTTTTGTCCTGCGACTGCACCCAGTTTGGGTTTTGGATATGCACAGCTTTTTGTAATTTGTTTTTTTTTTAACACATTTCTAAAACAATCCCACATACCATGTAGTAACAACATAAACTTCTAAATGTTTGTGAACCTGTGATTTGAAAATCTTTTGCACGAAATTCTATACAAATAAAAGCCATACAACACCCTTAACCCCCCCCAAACATTACTTTTATTGCTTCAGTGCTGTTAAAGACTGGAATTAGAACGTATTATAGATAACAGCCATACCTATCTTTATTATTAACAATAGCACAACAGGTGCCCCATTAAAGCTGGATCCCTGGACACAATCCCAGCCACTGGGGTAGAAAACCTCTCCAAGTTCTCTTAGCTTTGCATGAGAAAGGTCAAGCCTAATTCTACAGGGATGGATTGGAGGGGTGACTTCCTCTTTCCGTCTCAGATAAGATAAGTAGGAACACACGCGGTGCTGCATGTGTAGGAGGCAGCCTCTTTGATGTTGTGCTAATGTGGGTCCAGACCTCTGGAACACCACTGGGTATCCTACAGTCAAAGGGAATCCACTGATGGACAGATGGTATCATGCGCTACAGGATGCTTTCAGAAGCTGACGGCATGCTATGTTGCACTCTGCAAAACATACAGTTGAGTTTCTATCATTGTGGTCCTGTATGGCAGTGGTTCTCAAACTTTTTCGTTGTAAGCCCCCCCAAATAAACACCTATAATCTTATGCTTAGAATTTTACTTATACCAAAAGCATTTTTAGTTATATAATGCTGGAACATAAATTATTTTAGGTGGTGGTCTTAATTTTCTGTTGTTTGGTTGCACAAAATATATTATACATTTCTATATTTAATAAAATTTCACAAAACTGTGCTCCATCTTTGCATCCTCTAATCTTACTATAAACACAATTTTAATAAATTGGTAAAATATTTGAAATGTTTTAGGTAGGTTAACATTAGATGCGTACCTCAGCCAAGTTGACTTGGGGCTTCATTTGTCATTTTACACTAGGGCTGCACAATATATCAAAATTAGGCTATTGAAATTTTGCAGATGTTCATATCACAATATGGTTTGCATTAACATTGTCAAATGAGTTTTTATGTTTTGCAACACTAAAAAACATCCGCCAAATGCATAAATGTCAAATGTAGAACATGATGGTTCATTTTCAGAAGTGGTAATGATGCTATTTTTCCAAGAAAGAATATGAAGTATGTGTGTTTTATTTAAACTACACTGTAAAAAAAGTACCCGCTGTCAGCTGTAGCTGTATATAAGAAATTGTTTTCCAAAATTTTCTTTTTTCTTCATCTTTTTCTGTAATTTTTCAGTTTTTGACTGTATTTCAAAAATAAACTGTAGAAAAACACGGACATTTTCTGGCCAACTGTAAAATAACTTTATCTGTAATTTTTCTTTGACCATGTTTCAAAAATACATGAACTGTAAAACAAAACAGTACTTTTTTTTACATATGACGTGGAAAATAAATAACAGAAAAATTCTGTAAAATGACGTTTTCTTTTACAGTGTAGAATATATTACAATAGACAAACTTAAAGTATTACTGTATTGCATATTTTATATAGGATTATTTAGGAAGTTATCACATTTTTCTTCAATATTGTGCAGCAGCCCTTCTTTACACTCTGACGTCACCCAACCTTTGAGTTTAGCTCGACTTGATAAGGATTTTTATTTCCAAAACTAAAAACATTTGTGCCTTTTTTTATTTTTTATATTATCACAACAACTAACACATCAGTTTCATTATTTAGAACTCGTATGCTCCATGACAGACTGCACCATTGGGACTTCAATCATCTACCAAGGTGCAAATGGGCCAAGGTCACACGAGACCGTGTGCGTAAGACCTTAGTGGGCTAAATCCAAGTCCAACAAAGCCCACTCAAGTCATAAAGCACTTTGTCATCACTTATATGATTGTTCAATCGAGCCGGATTGCATTTCACCCCGCTGTGTGGCTGCTGTCACTTGATGTTCCTCTGGCCCTGTTTCAACTCTAAATGGAACGAATACCGATAGCCCGTCGTCCTCGCGCGGCAAACGCTGTGATGGTCACAACCTGCGAGACGTCGTCAAGTCGGAAGAGGGTGGGCTGTGAAAACCGGAGAGGGGCAAAAAACAATAGCGGGCTGTAAAGGAGAAGAATAAATCTCACGGGAGCTGAGAGGGCCTGGAAGTGGGTAATACAGGAGACAATATTTATGAATTGCTCTGTAATGAGCCATCAGCGCCATGGCGCATATGAGAGCTTTGGCGGAGAAAAATGCCCTTGTCCTACGCAGCGTTCGTGTTATAGAGGCTAGAATGGATTATCAGGGGTGCTTGTCTGCCTGTTGAGGGCCGAGGACTGCAGGCGGTGGCGGGGCAACAGGTGCGGCCCTCGCCGTGGCTTGCAAATTAGACAGATCATATAGACTCGCGCACGTGCGGCAGCTGGAAGGTGCCTCGGGCGCCGAGAAGGACGTTGAAAGCAAAGGTCGGACTGGTGCTGACACTACGCTGGGTTCACGTCAGTCAATGAATCCCTTCTCCCATCCTTGTCGCTTTTTAAGTTGCATGTGCCGAACTCTGCGAGGACGTGCCCGGTAACAATGACATAAAACCACGTGCACTGCTATAACACGGCGCCTTAAACCAACAGGGTTGCGTTTGGCTTGGAGCTGAGAGTTTATGCCTTAATTAAGCCGATATGAATACCAGTGCTAACTTCCTCATCACAGTACCTGTGTAATTACAGCAGCTCTGCTATATCCTGCAGCTCAGCTCTTAATGATTGTGGAATAAGTAAGATGTCTGATGCCTGGAGAAATAACCAAGTCTCTTGTACAGCTGGAGGGTTGCGCTGTCATTAACGTGTTTATTAAAGACTGTTTAGAAATGTTTTGCTTGCATAAAACGCAGCGTACTTTGAAATGCTATCCTAAAATGTTTCTAGAAACTATAAAGATGTTACGCGGAGGTCAGAAATGGTATTTCATAATGGATTTTCTCTGTTGCTTTGTTTGTTATGAGAATAATGTTGTACGACAGTTAGGCCTAGATAGAAATGGAAATAGATTTTAACTTCAGTTGTGTTTTACTAATGCCGAGTTATTGACCCTGGATCACAAAACCAATCTTATATCACAAGAACATTTGTAGTAATAGCCAAACATTGTATGGGTCAAAATTATAGATTTTTCTTTTATGACAAAAATCATTAGGATATTAAGTAAAGATCATGTTCCATGAAGATATTTTGTACATTTGCTTCCGTAAATATATCAAAACTTCATTTTTGGGAATTGTATTGGTTTTATTGGACACTATAATGGTGTCTAACTGGTATGTGATGGATTCTATTGGTCGGCCCAAAGTACACTACAAAATGGAATTTTGTAATGGTTTTAAAGAAAAATGCTAATAATGGTAAGAATTTCTGTGATGTTTCTATGGTTTATATTCAGTAGGGAAGGTTTACTCTAAACATTTCCCGAGTAAAAGTGTAAAAAGTTTAATTAATCTCCCAAACCTTCACTGCTGAAAAAACCATAGAAACCCAATAAACCATCACAGAAATTCTAAGGGTTTGCATTAAAATATGAACCATTAGCTTTTCCATTTCCATTTATGCATTTGGCATTACAAAATTCCTTTTTGTAGTGTTTTTGGGCATTACTAAATAGGATTTAATGGTATTCCATCTGACAGACCAATAGAATCCATCACCATTTACATTTACATTTATGCATTTGGCAGATGCTTTTATCCAAAGCGACTTACATTGCATATATACTATACTATACATTTGTTTCTGAGTATGTGCAATCCACGGGATCGAACCCATGACCTTTGACATTAAGTCTAACCACTGAGCTACAGAAAAGCTGCAATTCCCATTATAACCATTAAATCCAGAATAGAAATACAATTTCTATTGTGTTTTGGGCAGGGTTCTGGGTTTTTTTTTTCTTTGCAATGTCAAAGTTATTTGGTAAGAAAAACTCACATTAGTGATGTATTGGGTGTTAAGTGACAGTGTTTGAAGTGTGTGGACAGAGAAGGCCAGTGTGTTTGACCACCATAATGTGAAAGATTAGAACAAGCCTCGTACCACCGGTTTTTACTTCTCTTTTCATAAGAAACCACAGCTGCTGCTGCACCAAACAAGGCATTTGAAAAGTTTATATTTACCTTGACCCACTTCATAAGGAAGCATTTTGAAATTCTGTAATTTCCTTATGGTACAAAATAAAGCGTAAAGCTGGTGCCTTTAGTTTCAGAGCAGGCCATCATATCCTGTGTGGTTTATCGAAAGGTCTGTTTCTCCTCTCTCTAATTCTCTTTGTTCTTAACCTTGATTTAGGAGTCTGTTAAATGAACGAAATTGGTAGCTGGCTTTTATTTCTCCCTCTTTTTCATTCAATAAGGTTCAGTTTAAAAACGCTGTTTTGTGTCTAAGATATGAACTTTGTAGCTTGCAGGTGCTTGAGTATTGAAATATACTTTATGTACAACTTAGAAATGTATTTATTTATTCTTGTACATATGTAGACAAACGTGTACCTTGATAGACTAAAAAATATGCTAGAAGTATTCAAGTTGACCTAAAACGTAGACGTAAACTAGTTGTGTACTTAAAGTATACTTCAGAGTGCAATAGTACATTGATGCTACATAAAGTATAGGCCCTACTTAAAATATACTTGCACTTTACTTAAGTATACTTAACAAAATAAACCTAAATTAAGCTTATTTTTATAAAAATGAGACATTAAAACTTTATGTACTCATTTCAACCAATTACCAAAATGCATGCACAGGATTGTGGGACATCATAGTCAGTGAAACATACAACATGTTTTGCTTTCAAAGTCCAGCTAGATGGCATCTCACTAGACAGGGTATTCCTCAAACAACATTAGATTTGGCTTTGCCTTGTCTCTCTCCTCCCTCCATATACAACCTACAACAGAGGCATATTTTACTATTCGGACACGGCCGATGTGAAGTATCAGGATTTATGGCTTGCATTTGCCTGATGTCGTTCAGTGTTGATTGCCTAGACGTGTGATTTCACAGAGCCGCGTCTCCATCTGTATACACCATTTTCTCCAAGTATTGAACATTTTCATCTTTCTTCAACATCAGCTAATTGGATTAAGTTTGCGCAATATTCATATTGCTGTGCATTGTGCCCCTGCCAAGCGCCTCTGTTTTATGGCTCCGGTGCACGCTGTCGGCCCCGCGTTTCTGCCGTGATCACGCTGCTAAGGACCACATCAACCATCTCGGCTCATTCGCAGCAAGCCTGCTGGGCTTTCCCCTGCAAGAAACCCGACCGATTCTCTGTGGAATCGTGCTAAATTAACCAAATTTACAGCTTAGCACTTAAGGATCTCCTTAGTTGGTAAGTAAATGGCCCTTGCTGGCACGTGTGTGCGAGAGAGTAATGCCTTGTTGCTCCCAATACTCTCTTTCAGGAAGGAGTCGTAAAGAGCTGAAACATCTCCCTTGTGCTTCAGAGATGGCTGCTCAGCCCTTAAGCAAACTGCTTGTAATGTAACAGCTCCCCGCCCGAGTGCCAAAATCTGCTAAACCAGTTTTATTTGAGCATTTCTACAAGTATACAACAAGAGTCTTGCAATTTAAAGCCTGCGCATGAGGAACGGTTGCGTTTCGGGAACGTTTTCGCAACATTTCAACTCGATGCAGACAACTGCAAGTCTGCAGATCCTCATATATTACGTTACTATTAATTAAACTATTATCATAATGATGATAACAATATGTAAGTACACGAAGCTCTACAAAATGACAACACATTAAGCATGTAGTGATGTATTACTCAGTTTCATAATAACTTACACAGAGGGAACCTGTTTTCACTTGCACAAAATTGCTTTCAAAAAGGTGGAAATCTGGCACAGCGAGATTTAATCCGCGTGTTTGTTTCTCGAAATAAAATTCTTCACTTGCGCAGCTTCAAGCGAAAACTTGCGTGTTTTCCACAGGTGTGTCTTTTGTTCATGCTCAGATAAGATGATATTAAATCATTTTCAATCTGGATGGTTTTGTCTCCCTGATTTGCCCAGATTTGCAAAGCAGTCTTGTGAATAGCCTGAAGTCTGACTAAACACGTTTAAAGTCATATTTATGCTAAAATCTCCCCTGATCCAGAACATAATTGAGCATTTCTTCTCATTTCGGGATACATGCATACAGAGAATAGCGTTTGTACATAGCAGGCCTGTGACATTACCGCCAATAAGGTCTTGTTAAAGTTAAATTGGCTGAATGTGTGTCTAATTCTCTTTTTCCTTTGGGGTCCCTGAACTTAATTTTTCACACAAGCAGCAGCTGTTACCAAAGGCACGACAGCTTGCTGATGAATTATTTTTAAACTCTGACCGAAGGTCTCTTAAAATAAAGGCACGCATGAATGGAAAAAGCAAAATGAATGTGAATGCCAAAGGTTAAAAGAGGAAACGACCGGCGATCTCACAGACGCGAGCTAAACGATTCAGACGAAATATTTCGGACAAACATGCCTTTTGTAAATCAAGTGCGCGTACTTGTGTGATTGTTTTTAAATGCAATAGTTGAAAGCTATCATTCATGTGCATCCTAATAGATGATGTGTGACCACCGCTGCTGTGACATATGTACAGAACACCTGTCACATGTTTCTTGTTGCGCTGCTGCAGTGTTTCACACAACCTGTTCCTGGAACATCAACCCTCTGAGCATCAGCGACAGGTCCAGTCTGGGTACGGAGCACAAACAGTACAGACTGCCAGGCAAAGATCACGTACTTCCTTATATGGGTCATGTTTGCTAAAAGAACGTTTTCACACAGGAATTACATATCAAGCATTGCATTTTAAATATAAATATAATCTAAAAGCAAAACATAATTTTAAATGGCTCAGCAATATAGTGTAAGGTCATAAAAGTTAGATAAGGGCATGTTGTCAAACATTCTAAATGCTGTATTAATATTCCAAATGTTTTACTTTTCTTAACAATTGTTATGTTTGTTACACTTTTTCTGAATATTAAATGTTAAGAATTTACCAAACAACCTATTATAATAATTTCCTCATATAGTGTGTGACTGTCAATACACACCAATGGAAATACTAAAAACAAGTTGTCCTGATGTTTAGTTTTTTCTTCATTATCTAGACAATAAGGTGATCTGTCAGCCTGCACGAGTTTAGAGGTTGTTTCCGTCTGGTTTTTGTGTAATATAATTTCCATAGTAGTTTTTTTTTCTTTTTTTCAAGATTATATGCAGGATGCCAGCTGGCAGACAGATGGTGGCGGCTTTACACATTTTTATTTAAAGACACATCAGAAGAAAAAGGAGGGTGAGGGAACAGAACAGCTGTAGCGTATGGCACAGGACGGGTTGTTGGTCATGGAGAAGCAGAAGGCAAGAAAAGGAACAACCACCAAATTAAGAACTTTCTTCATTTAAGCCCTACATATTATGTTTGTAAATGTATGCATTTGTTTATTGTCGACAGTACGCACACACATTGCTGTCTCTAGAGGAAAAGAATGATGTCGGAATACTATTTTCCTCCCTCTGTTGGACGTCCTCTGTGTCGTACCACAGAGCCGGGGCCTTGTGCCCTTTAACAGTGTTCGTCTCAGTGGGTGAGGGCTTATTAACTGCAGTCTTGTTAAACTCTTTCTCGACAGCACAGCAGTGCTACCGAGACAAAGCGCATTGCATTCTGGGATAGCGGACCGTGATTTAGCCGCTCGCATCAGCACAAATCTCATCAAGTAAACACATGAGCTGAAACACTGTGTGGAACGTTTGCATTGTTATAATAATTATAATTTCTTTATTTTGAGTCTTTACAAATCCTGCTATTTTACACACATAAAATGTATTCAAGTGCACAGTATAGCTCCCAGGCCAAAAGCCGTTTCAGTGTTTCGTCGGGAGGCAGAAATCAACATACTGCCTTGCACTTGAGACCAGAGAACACAACGTCCTGTGAGAGGGGCATGCCATATGCAAAATACATGTCAACAAATTTAAATAAAACACACAAAAACAATAACAAACAAAACAGAGTTCTGGGTGGTAATAAATGATTCAGATATCGGAGGTGATGAACATTGTTACTGTTATTTGCGCATGATATACAGCTTTGAAAAATATGATTTCTTATCGTAAAAGGTAGAAATGCACACGCCACTGTTCAGTGCTACAATAATGGGACTCGTATAGATTTAATTACCACTAATTCCTCTACCACTATGGGAAAACCATAGCAATAACAACACAACCTCGCAAACACTCGCACGCCATTTCTCTCACATACATACACATACAAGCAAACTATACTGGTGTTAATTCAGTTTTTAACTTTTTATTCTTTATTTCTCCTTTTTATTTTCTTTTTAAAGGAAGCTTTTAATCAAAGAGCATTTTTGTTCATATATAGTTTTTACAGAAGAAAATACTATACAACCTTTTCCCTCCTGAAACAATATTTCGAAGATATTCATCTACACATTTTGTTTCCTATATTATGATAGTTCTTTCAAAACCACGTTTAGGAAATAATTCATTATAATTTCCTCGCCTCACTTTTTCCTGTTATATTCAATAGAGGCTAAGCAAACTAAATTCATTCTCTCTTTTTTGTTTGTAATTTGGAGAGGAGCACTGCAATAATTTCCTCTGTATAAATTACAGTCATCATTAGTGTTATGCGTTTGGCAGGCCAGGTCCTAGCATGCCTGTCTCATATTGAAATCATTCAAACTTGGAAGCAAAGAAATATTTTTTTCCTTTTTTTCTTAAATAAAACACAGAGCAACAGAATCTTCATCACACTGAAGACTATTTGTGCATCAAAGCAAAGTGAACTAAACAACATTGTAAAGCAAATTCCCTGTTAACAGATATATGCCATCATTTCAGAAGGTAAAAATGAACCTAAAAAGTGCAAAAACACCCTAAAATTTTCTCATTGCAAGGTCACATAAATATTAAATAATGTGTCATTATTGATGCGAAACCACAGCTGTTGTAATGAGAAAACGAAAGCTTGAAACATTGTTTTCTGTCTGTACAATTCATAAAATCACACGCTTTCCATCCCCAGCGTTCATTACGGTGTCTCTGTGATGTCAGTCCTCCATTCAGCCCTCTTAGAAAAACAAAGAGTCTCCCCTCACGTTTCTTTCTCTTCTAGAAATAGATATATGAGGCTTCTGAAAAAAAGAAGCCATCCTCCGACTTCGTTACAACTGTTTTTCATGCTACAGAAATGGTGAAGGGAAGAGAAAAATAACACCTACAAAAGTCTTGGTTGTTTCCCTACATTCCGAGACACTTGTCTCCTGCTTTGTGTTTGATGGATACTTGAGTACATCTATTTGTGGAGGAGAAAACCCCCAAAAAACGACATTGCTGTAATCTTTCCCCGTTCATCCTGGGCAGTAGCACCATCATCACATTAAAAACTTTACGAAACGCCCCCCGTCATTGCTAAAGAACCCATTTACAGTGAGACACTTCCACGTCATCCGGTCATGCCTGTGCAATTACAAAATAATGCAAAAACAAACAAACAAAAGTACAACGAAAACAAAAAAGCCATAGTAATGCAATCGTGTAAAAGACAACAACATTTCTTAAATAGAAGCTTGAGCTCTCATCTATACAAAAGTGCGCTATGAATATGCAATGCCAAACGGGTCCTCGTTGAGAAAATGAACACAAATCAAGTGACAGAGTTTGGGGCGCTGCGTTCACTGAGATCGATGCGTTATGGCCTCGAGCTTCACAGTCACTGGTTACTGTTTGTCCTGAAGAGGTGAACGTCCATGTGAAATGGAGCTTATGACATCACAGACAATGACAGCAGGTTTAAGTGAGAACTGTAAGAACTGTAAATAATAAAAAAGAAACAACTGATAAACGGAGGAGCATCAAAGCACTGGCACAGGCCCCTGCAATTCAATATTAATAACAATGACACAAGGTGTTTCTGGATCAGTTATTTTCAGCGACATTCTTTATAAAATATTTCCCGTACTTCGCTCTTTCAGTTGGTATGAGGGTCCTGCGACCCAGTGACTGCAATTAAAATGTACATTAACATCCACACACATCTACTTTATATAGATATTCATATATAGAGAGATTGTTTTTCCTTGTTTTTATCCACACACAAAAAGTAACAAATGAAATCGAATAAATTAAAGTCAAACATGCACACACACACAAAAGACTGATGTGTAGGAAAAGGTTTACATAGCCACCCATGTGTAAAAGAGGGCCTCGTCTGTCTATTTCTGTTCATTTTTAATGCATAATTAAATTAATAATGTTGGTCATCTTGTAAACATCATAATAAATCATTTTGGGCCTTCACTTTTCTTATGTAGTTACTTGTTTGCCTGTCATTCGCGGCGTCTCTAAGCATGATAAATGAAGCCACTCAAACTTGCGTTTGTTCAGGGAATTCATAGTTCTCCTTCTACAGCATAGATTAGGGCTCCATCTCCCGCTCCTCCTTATCCAGTCGGGAAGTCTCGGCGTGGTTCATGGAAGCATTAAAACTCTCGCCATTGTCTTTGTCCACCTCCGGCATGGAATCTTCGTACGAGTCTGTGTTCATGTCCTCCTCTTCCTCATCGTCGTCATCGTCCTCCTCGGCTAACGGTTCCTCATCGGCGGACAGGTCGTCTTCTGGATCTCCAGAAGTGCCGGTAGTGTCGTCCTGAGGATTGGTCAGGCCCATCGAGACAACGCGGCCAGAACCGGGCGCCAAGGACAGTGGCTCCCGATGCATCTTCTTGCTCAGGTCCATGGAGTCACCGAGGCCCAATCCAGCAGCATTTTTCAGGAAGAACAGCGAGCTGTTGGTGCCTGTTCCCAGGTTCAAAGAGCTGTTGAGGTTCACTGCAGGATGCTCGTACTCACTGGCGCTCCCAGCCGAAGGAAGGTACATGGCCATGTTGTTGTGGATTAGCCCCGGTGTGCCGGGTGAGGTTGGGGGCAGGTTCATGGGCACTGGGGGCACAGCTAGGCCTGGATGGTGGTGGTTGCCATCCCGGTTGGGAGACACAGACGGTAGCTCTCCACGCTCCTGCTTCTCATGCTTGCGCTTGTGGGAATCCATCTGGGACATCCCCACCACCGTGTGCTTGCACTCCGGGTAAGTGCAGTGGAAATGCGAACACTTGAGCTTGTACTTGCAGTCGGCTACTTCGCAGTCGACGCTGGAGCTGAACTGACAGAATCCAGCAGCGCTGATCACGTCCTGCTTGCCGTGGTGCTTTCGGTGCGCCGTCACCTTGGTGCTGTCCGTGCAGCGGAAGCCGCAGCGCAGGCAGTGGAAATGGGTGCTGTTTCCAGAGAACTGGCAGTCGGGGAAGTTGCAGCACAACGAGGACTTGAAGCGCTTGAAGTCGTCCAGAACCAGGTTGTCCACGCGGTCATGGTGCTGGGCGTGTTTGTACATGTGGGTGCGTCCGCAGAACTTGTAGCCGCAGTTCTCCCGCGTGCAGTGGTAGTGGGTGACCTTCAGAGAGAACTGGCAGGACGTGTCTTTGCAGTCCTCGTAGAGGTCGTAGCGGCGGAAGCCCTCCAGCATCATGCCTTCGTCCAGCATCTTGCGGGAGGAGGCCGTCTTGCGACGCTTGCCGAAGGGTGACATGTCCTCGATGATCCAAAAGCGTTTCTTGGAGCCGGTTGCAGTGGGAATAGAGATGGTGTTACCTGGGGTAAAAAGGGCATTACAGGTTAGATGTCAAGTAGCAATTCTGCAAAGCTACACGTAACGGCCCCTCCTACAGTCATGTGCTTTAATGTGATTCCATGCTATAATCAGAGCCCAGTGTCATTTGTATAATGTACCGGTGACATTTTAACGTGGCATGCATAGGTATGCTACTCTACATCTGGCTTTATGGGAGAGTGGAATTTGCTCCCACAAGCCTGAGGTCAGTGCTAATGATGTGCACCCTACTGGTCAGCAGGAATCCCATGACTCTATTAAACTCCAGCAAAATTAAACTAGCCCTTTACAGCAGGCTACTAATGGACAACATTTTAAACTGTGTACATAAAGCCAGTGTGCAATGTACTACATGTGACCACAAGCAATTTATTTGCTTGCATGAACTACATTGCATGTGTACAAATATTTTGAAACCAGCCAGTGAAATGAAATGAGCACAGTTTTCTTTCCTGTGCTGATTTGTTTCATGTGGTATAGTATCCAAATTTCTGATCTATTTTCCCAGAAAAAATGTGTATCTGCATATGTAAACTCATGTTTAGCCTCAAGTCTCAAAAGTTTGTTCATGTGGTCATTAAAGAAATGTGTGTTTTTTTTTTTAGAGTTGCTAACCCAAGCTACAGTTACATTAGAGCTGCAGTGTTCGGGTGGAGACGGGATAGGTACCTGCAGCGTCCTGCACTATAGGGACGTCATTTTTAACCGAAGACGAAGTAGGAATGATGGGGCTGAAAGCTGGTGTGTTGGTTGGCATGACAACACTCCTACTGGCTCCAAGAGAGGCGCTGAGCAGAGAGTATGACAGACAGGATGGGGAGATAAGGTATGGGAGCGAAGGGAGTGGTGGCCGGAGAAGAGCCGAGGAGAGAGATGGAGGCTGACTCTGGAGCGCAGGCTGATGAGAAGGTGGAGGTGCAGATTGAGAAGAAGGAGTATCGGCAGAGGTAGTGGTGGCAGGGACCTGACAGCCTGGTCCTACAGAAACATAGTGCCACGGAAGGATGGTGAAAGACAGACACAGGAAGGTACAAGACACAAAGGGTGGGGGAGGAGAAAGGGAAAGAGATCAAGTAATGAAATAATGAAAGCCAAATGGTAACCAAAGTCAGACAACAGCCAAAAGCAACAGTGATGAGAATGGAAGATAACATTTGAAATCAAACAGCCAAACCATAAAAATCAATTCAATGAAGGAGAGCTCAGATTCAAAGCTCAGATTTTAAGCAAGCAATGGTGGCTGTTTTGCTAACTTCCTCTAGTTTTACATGTTGTAACCGCATGTTTTCCAGTTTTTTGGCATGCACGAATGCTAGCAATCATTTTTATTTAGGTCTTTAGATTCTATTGACATACCTATTTACAAACATAAATAACACATTTTAAAAAGAAATAAATGTCATTTTATTTCTTTATTTTGTTAGTTTAATTGAATCACAATATATTAGAATACAGGAAACTTTTTATTCAAACACGTTTGCTAGAGGTAGAGTCTCTCTGAATCTTCATATTGTCTAATAACATTTTTAGGATTCTTATATTTTCTGCATGAATAAAAAAACATTTTATGCCCATTGAAAAAGGCTGACAACTTGTGCTGCCTGAGTTCAAGCGACCGAGTTCAATGACTGTAGAGATGGGACGCCTCTGTTATAGAGTCGCCACGGGGACGGCGTTAATGTGAGCTGTGCGTGCGGAGGACTATATAACAAATTTAGTGCTCTATAATTTAATAAATATCATTACAGTGGGAAACATTTGGTGGCTCTGATGCTACATGAAGTTGCTACTTTATGATTCGCAGCTACGAGGAATTCAGTAAGAGAAGCGGATTTTACGTGATGTCAGGGGAGCACAAAGGCCCATAGGTCATCGACACAACGACCGGTGAAGTTTGACCGAGAAAGATTTCTAAATATTTGCTCCTGTGGTTTCATATATATATCGCAAAGTAAGAGGCAGTTCACAAAAGAGGCATTCTTGGAATGAACAAACAGCTAGGTACAGAAAAAAATATATAGAAATTTTAAGTTTAATTTACCCAAAAATGAAAACCCTGTCATCATTTACTCACCATCGTGTCATTTCAAACCTGTATGACTTTGTTTCTTCTGCAGAACACAAAATGACATTTTTTTTAAAGAATGTTTGTAACCAAACAAAGGCGCTACCCATTGACTTGCATTGCTTTTGTGTCTATACAATAGAAGTGAATGGCTAGTGCTGTTGTTTGGTTACCAACATTCTTTAAAATATCTTCTTTCGTGTTCTGCATAAGAAAGAACGTATTTGAAATAACAAGAGGGTGAGTAAATGATGACAGGATTTTTTTGGGGGGTAAACTATACCTTTAATTTGACAAAATTTGACACAAGAGGAAGAAACAGAGAGACTCAAGAATACATCCTTTGTGATCGGCTCCTAATGCTTCTATAGTTTATATTTTGTAACTCAAAATGTTTCACAGTCAAAAATTTCATATTGCTAAGGTGGACTCACCTGCAGGCGAGCTATCGTTGCCCACAGGGGTGCTGGTGCAACTGCGGTCTGGGTTGGAGGACTCTGAGGAGAGGCCCAGGGGGCTTCCACCACAGGTGTAGTCCACATATTCATCATTTTCCTCCATCATATTGGAGAAGTTTGAGGTCAGACTAGGGTGGCTGCCCATCATTCCAGATGAAGCTAGACCGGCCATGTGCTGCATCTCTTCAGCCTGATGGGCATGGGAGACCACCTATAGAACAGCACACAAAACCATTAGAGGAGCGTGCAAAAACATTCAAAAGACAGCAGAAGCTCTTTAAAGCAAAACAAACTTGCTTGTGGCATTTCAAAAGCCATACCTGGGAAGGAACCCGGTCAAAGTTTTTCCCCAGCATCCTCCTCATGTGTTTGCGGGCATGGGAGGTCATCTGGTGCTTGAGCAGGAAGGAGAACTGGCAGCCTTCACGGATACAATGAAAGTGGCTGTTAACTTGGTTGTACTTGCACCCTGCAAGAAACGAGCGACAAAATTAACTTGAGCGAAGACCGTCGTCGCCGCGCCTGGGTTTCAGGGACAACATACATCATGGATTCTCAACGAGGTAATGAGGACATTGCGCTTCCGTCCCGCGCCTGCATAATGCAGAGAGACAGAGCAGATGAGTCCAGTGTCACACTGGGAAAGTAGAACCTTTTGAAGATTAGACCTGTGGTGCTCTTTTATTACAATGACATCTTTTATTCAATTTGGAATTTACATAAATACATTCTGCATTCGGAGAAGCAATAATGCACAACCCTGCAAACCAAAGTAAACACACAATTATTTCCATATTAAATTCATTTTTCACGACCTATCTGTTGCTGGCGTATGACCGCCCCCCCCCGCACGCGTCTATCCTCTCGGGTTTTTTCCTCACACAAAAGGCCCTACTGATTTTAATTGCTATATGTTTTCAAATTTACAGACTGCCCCTGTGCACTAATCAAATATTGTAGGGTGCTCTTCGTAATTTTACTGTGAATAACGCACATCACTGTAATTGAAAGAATAGCATTCAGGGCAGGTGCGGGCTTGTCCGTTTCCATGGTACCCGTGGCGTCGCACGCCCGGTACACTTGCTTTTGTACACATGGATGATGGCAGAGTTGAGTACAGTCGTTAGAAATGACCAGGCAGAGTTGAGGTAAATATGTAGCACATGCTGAAATATGTAAATATGAGCACATGCTGAAATATCAGGGCTCTTTGTGCCACGAGATCTTGGTAACCTCATCGCTGGTGTTCTGTTTAATGTTGCTGCCATGGATACAACTCGCCCAGACCAGCTGAACCATCAATTCTTTATGACTCGATGGCTCGCTTTTGTCGCATGTCACTGGTTTATATTGCTAACAATGCAACCGGAGAGATCGGAGAACTTGCAGAGTCTGGGGAAGGGTCCGAACTTACCAAGGGCTTGGGGATTTTCTTTGTACGTTTCAAGATCAATTTGGTCAATTTGGCTCTCAAATGTATTAAATAAATTCATCGACTGTAAGGGATAGCTCACCCCAAAAATAAAAATTCTGTCATCATTTATTTACTCTCATGTCTCAAGATATTTTGAGAAATGGTTTTGTGACCATACAATGTAAGTCAATGGGGGTCAATGTTGTTCTTCCATATATCTTCTTTTGACATGAGGGTGACCAAATACTGAAAGAATTTAAATTTTGGGGTGAACTATCCCTTTAACTCCACCTTAACTGTAATAACATCAAAATCTCCTGTATATTTCCATCGAAGTGTGCAACGTAGCGCTGTCTAAATATGCGGTAAAATAATACAAACTTTGCCTGCTTGCGATGATGATCGAGGCTTGAAAAAGAGCAACACAAACAGACTGAGCTCGACAGGCACAGTAATTAACAAACATATGTAATTGCTCATTCCTGACAGGTTAAATATACCCAAGAAAAACAACCTCCATTTGATTGCCTACTATAAATACTGAAGTATTAACGTATGACAAAAATGCAGACACCGTCTTTCTAGGTCTGTTTCTTTTTTATCTAAACGGAATGTCTCCAGGTTTACGTCTTTAATTCCGCCCAACGTGTTTGTTCAGAACAGTGTAAACGGTTGCTAGCTGACTCAGTGCAAAGCGTGCAAATGACAAAATATCAATGTGCAGATACTAATAGGATAACATCTTCTAGGAAACACTCAAAATTCAATGAAAACGTGTGAAGCGCAGCCGTTTCACACCCATGCCTCGCGCCGAGAAGAGCGTGTCGATTAGCGACCTGACGTGGGAAACGGGACTTTTACTGTAGCTGCCAGAGTCAATGAAAAGAATCTGTTCATAGCAGGTGATGCCACTGATATGAAATTACAGTAACATCATCTGCGATTTCACACCATCTCTGCTGGAGAATAACATGAAAGTGTGAATCGAGAGAGAGAGCGTTTAGAAGCAGTCGCTGATGTAATGGGGAGGTCTAGATATTGAAGATTAGTACATTTTTCATTCAATGGCTGTCACACAGAATGTTTTCAGGCCAAAATTGTTGTGTGGCTTAGGACAGGGGACAACAATTTGACATTTTTATAACAATCTCTAGAGCTTGATCTTACCAAGTCTTCCACATTCTTCTCTCTTGGTGAAGTATTTGAACCCGTTGGCGGCGCGTCTCTCGGCTTTCTCGTGCTTCTTGACGTGCCACGGCAGTTTGGTGGTGATGTTGGTGACGAAGTAGCAGCCGGGTCTCAGGCAATGATAATGACCCCTCATGCGGAACTCACAGTGCTGCGAAGAAACACGGACGTCATACCAAACGTTATCGTGCATTACATTCATTTGCAAGCATTACCAAACTAACCATCTTTCCAACCAAAATGAGGTCTGATGGGTTGTCCGAGTATTAAGAATGAAAGAAGTAGGTTATGTCCACTCATTAAACTCTAGACAATTATTCAAAGCATGTGACACAGCCTAAAAGACCATGAGATCTGAGGTTTGAGTCCATCGCCACTGACCTCAATAAAAAACGCACCAATTAGTTCATTTTGCGATTCGTCTATTTCTGAAACAGCTCTTCTATCAATTCATTAGTCTGTGCGTGTGTGAATGCGTGTGTCCTCCGAAATGTAACCTGTTTCTGTACCGCCATCTGTTTCCAGAGAGGCAGTTCCCTCAGGAGCGCATAAACAGAACCCACTCTGCTCTGGAGAGGAGGGGGGGCTCGGAGGAGCGGGGATGGGACGCATAAATGAATTCATTTAAACAGGTTTTGCTCCAAATGTATGTTGCAGGAAGGGGAGGGCTTTTTTCTATTAATGATGGAATTTTTGATGAAAAGCAAAACTTGTTTATTTTATACACCTTTGGGGTCTCCGCTGTGTGTTTCTTTTCATGTCTGCTCGGCGAGGAGAAACGAAAACCTTTTAGCACCGTAAATATGTACCTATGCTCGTCTTCAGCGAGTTTTAAACTAAATTTGCACTACTTTTTAACTACATAGGTTACACAAAATCTAATGGGTTTTCTAATACAAACGTTGCCAACACAATGCTAGTATTTTGTATGTTGCTAGGGTGTTCTATATGGTTTCCAGGGAACTGCTAGTTAAACAACTCACACCTCTGAAATATTTGATTTCCATTCATTTGTAAGTTATGTGCCAAAGTTTCCCACATGTGTATTCAATGTGTTTGCTAAGCCAAACAAAATAATGTTCTCTATGGTATGGCTCACCTGGTTTGGACAGAGACACTGCAGAGAATAGTAGGAGAACTGGTCTCGCACATTCACCAGGTGGTTGTTGGGGTTTATGTGGTCCAGGCAGTGTGATTCAGCTTTGCCGGATGTTTTGCACACATATTTGCAGTTTCCAAACAGACAGTGAAAGTGGAACTTATTGGAGTATTTGCAGTCCGTGGCCAGACACGGATCACTGAGGGATGAAAGCATGATGAAACGTCCGTCAGATATTTAAAACTCCGCAAAAGACCGGCAGCACATGTAAGCCATGTAAATCACCCCACCACAATATTATGAATTTCAAAGACAGGTATTACACAATGCCAACTCACTTGTCCTGGAACTGCAGGAAGCCGGGCTTAACCTGGGGCTTGGCGTTCTCCAAGGACGTGGTGGCTAGAGGGGAAGTGGCTGGCATACTGGGCATGGAGGCGGGAAGCTGGGGGACGGACCCAGCCAGCTGTTTCCAAGCCTGGAGAGAAGGAGATGAGCTGTACCCTCCTGACACAGCCAGGCTGGGCGTCTCCATGGGAGGCGTCTTGGCCATGGAAATGGGGGCAGACATTTGATTAGGGCCACCATCGTTGGATTCCTTGCTCTCGTTGAAGGGGGTCTCCGATTTAACCTTCAGGTTGGCCCTCAAGTGGAAGCTAATGACAAAGAGGTGCATCAAGCATTAGATGTGTTGCAAAAGAGCTGATAAAAATAGCAGCAAATTAACATTACTCATCATAATCATGTAAATTGTGCCTGTGAACTTTAACATCAAAAACTCTGATGAAACTTTTTTCGTTTTAATCCAGAATTAGGAAGCTTCCTACTTGGCGTGTTTGATGGCGCCGTCCACCGTGCTGAAAAGGGCGCCGCAATCTTCCACCAGGCAATGAAAATGTATCTTGTGCAAGAAGTCACATTGAGCTTCACAGAAATTGTCAGTGTCATACCTGTAAACAGACATAAGAACAATCAACTGTTAAAAAGAGGAAAAAGACAGAAAATGCTTGTAAATGGTGACGGTTAACACACTCGTATTCTCGGTTTAGCTCATGAGCATCTGGCTTTGAGTAAGGTGATTCTTTAGGTGAAGTACGCTTGAGCCAAAAACAACGGCTAGCTGGGACATTTTGTCAAGGCTTTGTAACTAAATTTGTAACATCACATGCTCTAGATAAACTTTCTCTTTCCACATAACAACCTGGGAACAAACACAGCGGATGGCACTGACCAGCACATCATAAAGACAGATGGTGACACAAACCAGACGCCACTTCTGACGACAAGCAGAGGACGAGTGGCCGGGGAACGGCTGTGTTTTCTGTCATGAAGGATCTACAGTATTTGGGCACACTGGGGTGATTTGTAGTTGGGTTGATGACAAATAACACTTTTTTTTAACAGCAAGTTTTTAAACTCCAAACTATATAAGGGGAAATTTTGTAGATTATATATGTTGTAACTGGTAAATATTTCTAAACACACCTTCACCGCCTTTAGCGTTTATTTGCAGTTCATTATATAGTCTTGCAATGTTGATTTTTACATTTTTCATGTTGTCTTTTAAATACCCTGTATGTAATGTGTTATCTATATTAGAAACATATAGCAAAAAACCTAATAATAAAACTTGATATATTTATAGGAAAATGTTTTTTATGATATTTTCATTGTAGGTCAGAGCAGTAAAGCTAGAAGACTTATGTCAGACACCTGCGCAGATAGGTCCTCCAGAACTCTGCAGGTTTCTCCGGGCCTGACCTCTTCATCATCATGCTGAGATACTGAGCTGCGTCTGAACCATCGGCCGCATGAGCTCCCTCCAGCTCTGACTTCAGATCCAAAGCGTTGAAGAAGCCTGGATGTGTCATCTGCACAAATGTAAACGCATGTTTAAGCAAAATTCATCATACAATATACAAACTAAACAGCACAACTTCAGCAATATGCTTTGTGCAATGTGCATGGTTTATGTGTTTTAGTTACAAGTCACAAGATGAAAGAGAGAGCGAGAGAGACGTCAGGAAAAGCAGAGCGAAATTTCTATTTAAATCATCAAGGTAATGGTACATGCGCACCACATTTGTATTAGTCATACAAGATGTATGATTAAAACAATGTCCATTTTAATCTCAGCAAAAACACACAACATTTAAATATCTGTTCGCTACCATTTTGTCTTTTTAAAAAATGAGGGTGACAGTCGCTCCTTTTTCTCGCCGCTGACTTTTTAATCAAATAATTTACAAAGTCCATAAATAAAGATAGAGCAGATGGAGAAGAAAAAGAAGAAAGCCAGAGGAAAAAAATGTGCGGAGAGTTCAAAACAGCTCATCAAAAAACAAACATCTCTATATATCTGCCGTGGCAACCGGCTCCTGCTTCATTATATTAATTTGTGAGCGCCGGGCTGAAATTACACTGTATGAAAAATGGCTGGAAAATTTAAATGATACAAACTCATCCTATTAGTGGTGAAACATTAAAAAACAAACAGCCCCCTCTGCATCCTGCTAATTTGTCTTGGGATGAAAAGCATTTGATGGATGAATCTTACCTTATTCATAAGTGAGGATAAAAGAGATGTATTTCCCGGTGCTGGGTGTCCGTTTGATTCAGTGCTAGAACATGCAAAACAAACAGTGTTTAGGCGAGATTTGCATGAGAACAGTAAATATTGTCATTTATCTGAGATTGTGAATATACAATGAAGAAAAAGGAAAAATGAAATGCGTCGTATGGCGTCGCATTGTAAACCGGGGGGCTGGAAATTAGGGTTTATGCAAACGCGCTTCCATCTAAATGAATGCGCAAACATGTCGTGCCTCATACTTGACGTGCATTATGAAAACAAGGCGAGAAACATTAGCTACGAATTTTTATGATAGATTATGATGTAGTTCCTGGTAGAGCGATGCACAAGCTAAGATAAAGCCATGGGTTCGAATCCCAACGAACGCATTCGGGAACGCTGCCGAGCGAATAAATGTACATTTGGCCTAGCGGTGGAAGGAGGGAGTGTGTAAATCTTCTCCTCCTTGATCATTCCACAGACCCACCTTGTGAAGGGGGTTTTAACAAGAGCACTCACAATAATTAATACAATACAGCATTATTTGAGAGATAAATCACAGCGGGGTGGGCGGGCACGAGTCGAGCAGCGCTGGGGGAGGGCCCGGGGATGATGGCATACCTGTGGTCTTTTTTGCTCAAGTCCAAGCTGTGCTCTTGAACGGAGTCTTGGGATGCCCCGGAGGCGGCGTCCACGGGCTCCTGCTTCACTTCGACCAGATTAAACCGGGCCGCTTGAGCCGCCTGCCCGATCCCTGAGGAGAAGGAGAGAAAACAAAGTTAAGGTTGGTCAGCATTATTACACTGTGACGAGATCCAATCTGACTTCTGTCCCGGCCGAGGAGAAGACCAGGAGTGATAATTATTGCAGAATTATGTCAGGCCGTCACAGTGTTTAAATGTTGATTGAGAGGCAGAGGGAATGAGGGAAAAAGACTTCTTTCGGAGCAGCGCTTGTCACAACTCATTTGCCGGGCTGCCTCGTAACTGGTCATTAAGAGGCATGCTAATGCTGAGGGAAAGTGGCAGATTCGGACTGGCCGCCCCTCCCTCCCACGGGCCGCTTGTCCTTGTTGGCCTGGCGACGGACAGCCGTCGATGCCACCGAGCGTGCCCGAAAGGAACATCTGCTTGTCTATCAGATTAGAGGTGACAGCCAATCAGATCAGTTCAAATAGCGTGACCTCTCGATCGGATTTTCAAAATAGGTATTCAGAAGATGTGGAGAGTGCAGACAGGAGAGAAGAGAAGAAAGGAGGCTGGGGGCGGGGAGTGTTTGGATAAAGAAGGTTGGAAAAAAGAAAACAGTGACGGAAATGCGACCTGGCTTTTCCTCCAATCCCCAAATGATTAAAATATTAATTTGTCCTCAGGCTATACAGAGAAGGCCACGCTTTTGCTAGCCAGTAAGTGGTGTTTTATTAAAAAAAGGAAAAAATGGAATAACGGAAGAGTCCCCTCAGTCCTGAGTGCTTCAGCAGTGATTGTGGGGGTGGCCCACTGAGGAAAACTGACAGCTATCGCCCGCCTTGCTCTTGATCTTCAGTTCAGAGGGCGTTTAACCATGTGAAAAACAAAAGACAACCTAAAATAAACACCCTTGGGTCATCATATATTTACCCTTATATAAACATGGACTTTATCAGATCTGAAACTTCTTGATGCGTGTGATGTGACACTGTCTTTGTTACTCTTCTACACATTACAGGAGGTAAAATAATGACTCATGTACTGTGTCGGCTTCAGGCACATCTCTTCATAACAAAGCCGGAAGGTTAGCACACACCAGCCCCTCTGCTCGCCCTATTTCCAGTCTTCTGTTGTGTGTAACACTCATTTGACTAATTACCGCCTGTCTTCGTGCCTAAAACTACGCAGTTCGTCCACCTCCATTCAGCCCAAATCTGCAGTCAGAACGCGTGAGGCGCGTGGTGCGTGGTTATGATGTTAACCTCTCCGAATAACCCTGCCCTACATCGGCCCGGCTGACATTAAGCCCAGCCCTCTCTCTCTTTCTCTTTCTCTTTCTGGCGGAGATAAAGTCCCTGACGTTAACAAGGGACGTTTAAATAACGGCCACGTGAGGAGAGAGTCATTAAACCTTCAGCTTTGCCGTTTCTATGACAAAAATCGGCAATGATCTGAGGGAGCGAGAGAAAAAGGCGCTCACCATCGCGAAGCTGTGTTTTTCTGGAAATTATCCAAGAATAATGTTGTACCATGTAATTACCTCAACAAAGTTACTGAACTCGTGAAAGATCATTTGTACTGGGTGTCTCATTAGCAAACCCCTCAGATTTCGAGATCCTCCCAAACACTCGTACCGAAGAAGAAGTGAATATTCAACCAGGAAATAACGCCACCTGAACAAATTAGCACAGCGACTCCAGTAAGACAGAGATGCTAATACAGTAAGACAGAGATGTGTTTCTCGCAAACTGCCCCTTGACTAAAAAATAGAGTTCAGAAAAAACAAAGCTGTATAAAAATAGCCACAGTAAACATCATTCTCTTCTTTCTAACGCTGAGCTCTGACCACATCCTCTTCATATTTTACCCAAATGTCCTGTTCACACGTCTTTTCTGAGCAAACGTGTAAATTTAGCAATGCCACATTATGATCTGCATTCTCAACCCTATTGAGTGCGGATTTTTTCTCTTTATTTTTCTGCTTTATATTTGTACTTTCTTTGAAAGTGGCACACGTTTGAGAGAATATTAACATATTCCCTTTTATTCTCATCTGCAATGTTGTAGCACTGTCTGAGCATCTGTAAACTGCAAAACATGAATTACTTTACCTTTATAAGTATACACATTTAAAAAGACCATGACTGTCTTGTGACATCTTCTACAAATATCAGCACATCCCAAACTACCTGCTGTAGTATAAAAGTACCATGGTTTTTTGGGGGGGCAAATACTGCAATACATGAATATATTTATCATTCAGCACCACAGTATTTGTACGGTCTCTAAGGTACTCTGGCTTTCCCTTCTGATACCATCTATGTACCACAGCACTGATACGCAAACTTATTTGCCTACTAATCCAAACAAAGACTTTATATACCGACATAATAAATAAGTGCTGCATTTATACACCGGGAACAAAAACACAAGCTTCATTCTTCATACGCACGCACATGTATGCACACATCCACAGCCGCCTCACTGAAGCGCTGAGTCATTTCTGCTTCACCAGTTTCTGATATTTCTTCCTCTATATCAGAGTGCATATAAAAAGCTGCTTTGTACCTTCAATTTCTCAACTTAATATTATTCAGGCTCCATTTGGTTGGAACGAGTGCACGCTCAGATAAGAGGCCGGTGATGAGGAAGCATGTAGAACACAGGCCCTGCGATCCTCCTGAGAATGCTATTAGAGGCCGCTTTACAGAGCCCACTCACTAGTTCAGCACTTATCTGCTAATGGATTGTGGGTATCATGACAATGATCGCCGCAATAACAAGACTACAGCAGCAAACCAGCCCTTTCATATTTTGCCCTAATCCTGAAATCAGAGATTTGTGTTCCGCCTGTGGACAGCGTGAGATGACCTGAACCTGCCCTTTTAGAGTATGTACAGAGACCGAAAAGAGAGCGAGAGAGAGAGAGAGAGAGAGAGAGAGAGAGAGAGAGAGAGAGAGAGCGAGAGAGAGAGAGAGAGAGAGAGAGAGAGAGAGAGTTGTTCGGGTGGTGAAACAGTATGGAAAACGATCCTTTGATCATATCTTTCTCTTCCTGTTCCTCGCTAAATGATTTGAGTACAATTATTGTCATGACAACCTGGATGGGCGGAGCCTCGTGTCCACTGTGACCCATCCGCAGTAATGAGATTAACATGTTTAGGTGATAATGACATAAACTAACCTGCATCCGGGTTAACAGAGGGCTTCAAAGCAGCAGCAGCCAATCTGGCCATCATGGGCGAAATCAGACACTTGTTGGCCGTCATCTTCTCCATAATGGATGACGCCGCGAAGGAAGTCGGAGTGGAAGCTACGGTAGCAGGAGACCGGTCCCCAGTCGGGGTTGAGGTTTGCGGTAGAGAATCGTTGGGCATGGAGTTACATTGAGCTACCGAGGTGGCAGCTGAGATCAGACCAGCGGCGGAGGGCGTGAGCGACATGGGCATTCTGGGAATGAGGGAAAAGAAAGGGTTGGAGGCCCCCGTCAGCGGGCTGTTGGAAAGAGCCAAGGCCATGGGCACGTTGCTGGGCAGAGCCTGGGAGAGCAAGGTGGATATGCGGCTGACCGGAGGCAGCGCGGCGGTGGGCTTGACGCTGTGGCTGGAGGACATCGTGGTGGTTGGAGTGGGCATCAGGTGTGGTACTGTGGAGGACTGCTGGGTGGTTGGCGAAGCACTTAAGCTGGAGTTCTTGCTGCTGATGGCGGAGAAATCCATGAGGTCATCGTTGCTGGACTCTTCCTGCTCCTCTTTAGGCAACAAGAATGAGGAGCCGAGTCCCAACACGCCCGAGGAGCGGATGTGGCGCCGTTCATGTTTACGTTTGTGTGAGGTCATCTGGCTGGTGGAGGTAAAGGTGAAGCCGCAGCCTTGGCGTATGCAGTGGAAATGGTTGGTGGCTTTGCTATAGACGCAGCCTTCATACTTGCATTCCTCATATTTGTAAAACTTCTTGAAGCCGTCCTTGGCATAAGCGTCGTCTTTGATGTGATAGCTCTTGTGCTTCTCTATGTCACACTTGTTCTTGAAGGTGAAGGTACAGCCGGGACGCCTGAAATGAGAAAAATGAATGGATTAAACTCTAAAATGCCTACAAAGTATTACCCAGCAACCGGTCATTGGGCGTGAGCCATCACCTGCAGTGGAAGTGGGTGGTCTTCTGCCCGTAAAACTGGCAGGCAACTGTCCCACAATCCTCGGTGGCCCGGAACCTCTGGAAGCCATCGTTGATCAGCTGTGCGTTTTTCTTATGGAAGTTCTCATGAGTCATGACATCAGAGGTGCTCGTGTACACCTTGTTGCAGCCCACCTGACAGACAGGAAATGAAAAAAAGTGCTTTCATGAAACAAAGAGTACATACGACCATGTGCGAGTTTCAGTTGTTGCACTAGATGAAAAAAATGCTTGGTATGAAAACAGTGGCTTGGTGCTCGAGTTCTGGTAGTCTGCAGAGACGTGAAAACAACATCTCGGAGATGTGACACAAAAATAGCTCAGTTTAGAGATTAACTCAATGTGGGGAGCAAAGAAACAGGTGACCTAAAAAAATAAACAGGAAACGTTTTCGTCAAGATCTGAGCTTTGTTAAAAATGTACTCTTGAGACAACATCTCATAAAATATTACAAACCAAAACCCTACAAAAAAACATGTGTGCTTTATGAAAACACCTTTGAAGAGATTTTTTTCTCAAATGCAATATGCAAAACAGCATGGCGAGGTGGCGTGTGGTTGAAACCTTCTTCCATTTAAGGTTTTAAGTCTATATTAGAAGACCACCATCTCTGCTGTCTCTAAGAGCGTAGAGACAGGGGGGTTGTTCGGGGAAACTGTCACTTACTTCGGTGTGAAAGGTTCTGTTACTCAACAGCAGCACTCAGGAGCCCTCTGGGCAGCAGAGGAACACGAACTAATGTTTGAATTAAAACCAGCAATTGTATATCATCTCTGGCACTTTTCAGCCGTGCAAACGGGGTAACTTGGCCATATTCAGTCAAACAATGAAAAAAATGCCACTCTGTTTTTTTCTCCGTAAATCAGGAGAACGGGTGCCAACATCTGCCTGTTCTCACCGCTGTTAAAACAAGAGCTGAAATGTCTAATAACAATTACGCCGTTACAGAGGTTTAAAAAAAGGAATATATCTTAAGCCCGGGCCGCGGCTCCCGGCGGCAAAAAAGCACTCGGCTCGGTGACACCTTGAAAATAAGCAGATGTAAAGAATTAAACAAATCTGGTGGGAAATAATCTTCAACTCTCCACTTGGTACTAAAAGATGAAAAATGTTGAGTTTATATAAACAACTAACCGAATTTTATCCATGCCAATTAAGGAGTGAGAGAGGGGTGATGGGGACTGAGGTGGACTTTTTATTTTGGTTGGATTTACTTTATGACACCTCCTGTCTCGTGAACAAAAACTGCTTGCACATAAAGGAATATGTAGAAGAACTTTATACTTTTATAGTCAAATGCTTCACAATGGGAAGAGCTTTATAATGGCATGGTGAGTTAATGTTGGATTCCAGATTGTAAAAATGTATTGCATCCTGGTCCGCAATATATGCAACTACGCTAGTGATTTCCGAAGAGGCCAAATGTATGCAACTTACTAACATTTTTCTCAAGCAGGGGAATCAGACTGGTGAATATGCATTATTTTTGCAAACTAGGGTTTTTTCCTGTGGTTTACCTGCATGCAGTGGTAGTGGGTGCTCTTGCCGTTGAGATGGCAACCGTGGTAGTACACGCTGCAGTCATCCAGAGGGCTGAAGCGCATGAATCCATGTTGCAGGGAGTTGTCCCGCTTCTTATGCATGTTATAATGCCTTATCACATCCTGCTTACTGGTGAATCTCTGTCAAAAACACACAACACAGAGAGTTTGTATGGCGGTGGAGGAGGAAACCAGCAGTGAGTTGCTTTATTACTCTTGCAACAGCTGCAGAGCACTGCAAACAATTGCAGCCAGGTGGGTAAATGGTTCATATCACTAGAGATGGTTGCAGCTGGTATTGTCTGGATTTCATGGAACAGTACTTTGAATGGTCTCATACACATTGTACACAAAGGCATTTGCACTTTTACTAAAACACTGTTATGTGTTATCTGTGTGGTGTTTGGTAAAACAAGAAAAATGAAATGGATTTCAAATCATAGATAGGATCTTAGGCTTCAAAATCAATGATGTCGGCATGATTATAATCACTATCAAAAACACTATAACAGCTTTCATTCGGGATGACTCTACAGGTAGCTTGCCCTTCCCGCAGTGCCCTTTGCAAATGCCAATTGGAATTTACCCGACTAACCATACGCTCAAACTCAACCCTATAACTAACCAATACATACTGTATCACACACAATGGCTTGCAGTTGACTCATATCAGAAATATCTGGGCTCTCTCTATATGCACTAAATGCATTGCATTATGACTCAGAAAAGACTCTGCTCACCGAGCCCAGTTCTTATACAAATCTGTGCAAAACTCGCTACTAACAAAGGCTCCCAAGCTAGCGTGTTTATACTTTACATTTCGCCATTTCTAATTAAGATGGATCGCTTGACATGCGAGATCACAGTTGCGATATTCACAGCTTCTGAAAAATCATGTTCCATGCAGATGGTTTTCGAACGTGCACAGGGAAAAAAACAACAAACAAACAAACGAGGCAACCAAAAACTGTTTCTCTTTTTAATTCCCCGTCTGAGATATGATTCCATTTTTAATTAAAGTATTAAAGCGCAGTTTTGTGCGAGGTTAGACGATAATAATGAGGGAATATGCTAAAATACCCCTCCTCGAAATTAAAATCTGCTACACCGTGGAGCAGTCGGAGAAAAACATGAAGCGATGTGAGTAAAAAAACTCACTCTTGAGAGATCGGTGCAACCAAATCTGCAGTAATTGGGCCTGAGCTAATATTACAGGAACTGAAACCAGAGTAGCTGAAATCAATGAGCCTCTTCAAACTTAAATCCATATTTTCAACATAAACGAGCAACAGGAGAGAAAGAAAATATGACAGAAACGTCGTAAACGCGAAACCTCATCGCGAATCTATCAGGCTTGTCTTACAGGTAAATAAAAAAAATAGATTTTTAAATATACACTCTTATAAATATAGCCTTGATTTTATTACAGTTCTAAAAGAGGAGAACTGTATTTATATGATATATGAGCCAACCTATAACAAACAGCGATGACAGGTATTTGGGATGTCGATGCACAAATAAAAAGAGATAAGGATCGCGGTCGCGGCACACTGAGCGGAACTGTGGAAAACAGCAGGAAATTGTATCAGTTGGGCTTCTGTAGGTCTGCGCCACATGGATGCGTGGACATTTATTTTAAGATTCCCATCGCATTGCAGGATAAACGTAAGGCCATGAAAAAAGAGGCAGGGCCGATGTGCAATAGAGCAGAGGTTGGCAACAGCGGGATAATATTCCAGCACTGTCATGTAACATTATAACATTTGGGGTTATCAATTCCAAAAAGGTTCATCCGAGCCTCACCTCTCCGCTGAGCTGTGCACAGCCTCCTGTCTGTCATCACTAAACAGTTTGAGTCAACTGCGTTTACATGTATGAGGAAATGGAGATTTTATTCAGTGTTTATTGTAAATGAATAAATGACGTGCATGTAAACACGTTCAATAAATGCGATTCCCCAAAACCGACAGTTTCAAAGGGAATCTTCCGCCAGCTCTTCCAACAGTTTGACGAATTGTTCTTGAATAACAAGAGGCAGCCTGCTGGGCTGCGTGAGTCTCCATTATGTGCAACAGCTGCCCTGTCGTCTTCGGCAGGAATCCTGGATGTTTATAATGAAAAATGTAATCAGATGATTAAAAATGAAGTGGGAGATTATGACTAGAGAGGGCTTGATAGACGGAAAACTGAGCAGCTCTCGGCTGCGGCGGGTTTTTTGATGTCCCCGACAAATGTTCCCGTCTTTTCCTGCACTTTACCACCATATGCGCGCAAGCCGCTGCTGTCTGCATTCTGATCTGCTTAATTCCGCGCTGAACATGACAACTCGCAGGACATGGATCAGATTAATAATGTGAAAGGGGATTATGAGTCGCCCAAGGGGATTAGCAGATGTCCTTAGGAAAAAAGAAGGCATCTTACTATTAACCAAAGAAAAAGAAGGCCAATTGTGTTAAAGGGATAGTTCACCAAAAAATGAAAATTCTGTCGTCCTCACCCTCTTGTTATTTCAAATTCTGTCTTCAAAGAAGATATTTTAAAGAACAAAGGCGGTACCCATTTACTTCTATTATATGGATGGACACAAAAAAGTCAATGGGTACTGCTGTTGTTCAGTTACCAACAATCTTTAAAAAATCTTCTCTGATGACAGAATTTTCAATTTTGGGTAAACTGTTCCTTTAACCTTTTAAACCAGCTCGGCGCAAAGATTTTCATTTCAAATATTTTAATCATTTCCTCTAACCGTTATCTCTCTTTACTGCCAGGAAGTGATGAGATAAAAGTACAGGTAAGGTTTAAAATGATGTTGTGACACTCTCAATGTTATGTGGCCACCTTACAGAAAGCAGGTGTTTTTAAGCAGAGAGGGATGAATGTTCACGGGTGTTGAACTACCCGGCTGACGTCATCTCATTTATCATCAAAGAGGAGGAACTGATGGGTACGAAAGCACAAAAACACTAAAATTCTACAGTTGATGGTTACATAATGTTTAATTCTAAGTATCTGAGTATCTGTATTGTATGTAACATAGCGAATGTAACACTGTATTTTAATAAATACAACTATTTTTGATTCTATAACAATAGCTCCTAAATAGTGAAATGACTCACAGTTCATTTTAAAACTTGTAATATGTTGCAGTTCCTTATTAATTTACCAACCAACTACAAAAACTAGTTCCACTTTTTACTTTTCACTGGATGGGTGTTACTTTTACACACACCTGTAAGTTTTGAGCTCACCTGATAGTTACACTCAGGATCCATGCAGTGATAATGCTCCCTGTATTGGTAAGCACAATGCACATGGCCACAATGCTGGCTCCCGGAGAACCTGCAAACAGAATGGAAATATCAGTCAGTTTTTTTATTATTAATCCGACACACCAATAAATAGGATTTCAGAATCGAGAGATCATTTTCAAAAAGACTAAAAACTATTGCTAGTTCTATTCCATATATGAAACCTTTAACAATGTGGGGGCTGATCTTGAAAGGGCAATTTAGCCTTTTATCTCCGCTTGATAGATGCCCCAACACTGACAGAGTCATCTTCACGGAGTCATTACCAAGAACTATAAACACGCAGAGAAAACAGGCCCACGCTTCCTCGACCATACGATTGCAATTCGCTCTCCAGCCACAGCAATCTCCACCAAATTAGTTCCATTGCCTTCAAAGGCACTAGGTAGACTCTTATTAAACTGTAACCCCCGACATAATTCACTCATTTGCTCGTGCTTTAAGCCCTGCCAAATCAGCGTTGGGCTCTCCAGGTTAACAGCCGATGCTTTAATCAGAGAAAGGTTAGGCCTAATAGAAAGGTTTGAGTGCGTCTCCGCGCGGCTTCCTCCTCTCCGACTCGCCCGGTCTTCCGCAGATTGGCGGCGCTTTAAAGAGGCACATTTCCTGAGTGTTTACAGGCTGATTATAACCCCGACGATGATGACTGTTAAAAACCTCCAATTACAGCTCAAAACACACAAATAAACATTCGCACAGCCGCTGCCAAAAGCACCATCTGCTGAAGCCGAGAAAAAGCTAAGTAATAGAATTTTTTTCTCCCTACTGCCTGGATTATCCCCAGACTGCTTTTACAAATCACTTTGCTGAGTTCATTAAGCTAATTGAATGGCGAATCCACTACCTGCTAAACGTGGGTGGCATTCGGTAGGGCAGCGGACGCTCGGGGTGGAAGCTTTTGCTTGGCAAAAAAAGGTTTGAACACGGGCCACTCATACATCCTGGGCCCTGTGTACACAGAGCCCCCCTGGGACCGCAGCCCACCCCGGCAGTATCGCTTTGCCTCTGGACAATTCCCACTTGCCGCGTCAGGGGGCTAATGGGCCACGCTGCTATTCAGCGGTGGATTAAATATTAATATCGCCACGATACAGACATTGCCGCACATCTCCCGTCACAGTAGAGACATGCCGATCAAAGTTTTTCCGCGATGGTGGGTACATAAAAGCATTTAGGAGGGAAAACAGTGACTAAACACTAGCAGGGAAGCTCTTTAAACATCAAACCGCAGCAGAGAGGGGAGATAAAGAACTTTTTCCCTTATGTTGGGGGAAGGTGGGTGAAGACAAGTTTACAAAGCTGCTTTTTAGCACGACTGTTCTCTCATTAGCGTGGATGATCCCCCCCAACCCACCGCACCCCGATCCTTCAACAACACCCCCAATACACCAGGCTGCGTTTGCCCTTTTTTATGAGGCCTCGTTTTCCTTTTTTCCCCTCCTCTCTTTCCTTTCTTTTTTTCCCAACACGGAAATTGAAACTGTATCTGGGCTTATCTACTGCCTCCCCGCGCATCAACTGCCGAGATGTTTAGACAAATTTTATGCATTATGCAGTGCAAATATCAAAACAGTTCTTGGCAGTGCCAGCAGAAGCCTCATTAAAAATTCCTTAATTAAATCTTCTTGCAAAATGTAATCAGTCCAAGGAGGGTTTTTGTGTGCGCACAAGGAAGTGTGTGTGTCTGTTAGTGGCAGGGCTTTGATTTGTGGCCTTCATGTTACGGCTTGGGAGAGTAATCATTAACGCCAAAGCCACTTTGCCTTTTGAAACGCAGTTTTTTCTCTATTTAAGGCTTGAATAAATAAACAAATGATAATCACCTTTCTACTGGCGCGACAAAAGGAACACAGAAGCCGATATTGGAGTGCGGCGCGTCTATCGCCGCGCTTTGTCTGGATTCGTGAGTGCCTGTCATTTAGTTGATTCAGTATCTTCATTTGAAGTGTAGATATTAGAAATGAAAGCTTCAGCTATCTGTGAAGACATGCCCGATGGCACACGAGCTCTGCTAGAAAAGCACAAAGCTCGCCGTGACCACACGTTCCCTAACGTGTCGAATGTTTTCACAAACGTTTTTTTGCTATTTGCTTAAGATTTTACGAAGCGAGGCATCTCTTTACACACACACACAGCATTTGCATTGGCAGGGAATGTGACACTGGCGAAAAATGACTCGCTTTCTAGCCCTTAATTCAATTAATTTTCCTTAGTCCATAAAGCTGGCGTGCTTACGCGTAATTTATGGCCCGCGCGGAAAACGTATTTTCGCGAATCTCCGTCCTACTTTATTAAAGCGTAAAATATGTCCTCAATTAAAGGATGTTGTGGTGAAGTTTCGCGAGGGGAAGGATCTGAATACCTAGCGATATATTTCTGGTACACGTTGACGTCCTCACAGACGGGCTTCTCCGTAGGAAGGCCGTTCCTATAAGAGCATGCAGAAAAAGAAAAGGATTAATGGTTTGTGTCCTATCTGTAATAAAAACAAACTGACACAGTGTTTACTTATGAGTCATTTCAAAGTTTGGACTATCAATATACATTTCCTCGACGTTGCAGTGGTTTGAAAATGAATCGAGGAGGTATATGCACTTTGATTCATAGCCTCCAAACAATGAAAGCAGAGATGGGAAAAAAGTTTCTGAATGCATAAATTATTTATGTATGTTTTGGGAGAGTGAACAATTGCAAAGATGAGGGGTATTTTGTTTGATTAGCCCTTGTATGAGGGATGACTTTCGATTTACCAGAAAGGAATTCTCATCGCAGCACATTGCGGTCTGTGTGGGGCATTTTTGTATACCAGGTGGCGGCGGTTCTGTGGCTTTAACCTGAGCAGCTCCATGCTGGAGATGACCTGAGGTTAATCTGCCTCTTTAGGGCAGATTCTGACAACAAATCACTGTGTGTGAGTATGCTTGCACATGGCCACAATGCCGGCTGCTTTTTGTAGCTTAGGGACCACATTATAAAAGTTTCAAGGTTCTTGCCATGACCTGCCTCAACGATTGACAAAGTCAAGCCAAATCAAAGCCAGAGTGCCAAAAACGTTCCCACAAACTATATTATGACTTAAAAAGCACATTAGAAAAGCTATCACACCTCAAACCAGTCTACTGAAGTTTACAGTAGTTCACTAACAAAATTTGTTAAAAAAAAATGCAAACAGCATCATTTTTGCGTAATTAGCAATGTATTGTGGTTTTTTTTGAGAATTGTCTTACTTGACCGAGGAGACGGTTCCAGTAGTGATCGAGTCAGTCTTTGAGAAGCTGGACTTCATGTAATCTGTGCCAAAGCCTTGGTCCACCGGCAACCCGGGAGTCCCCACGACCCCGGCGGGGGCAGCTGTGTTAATGACTGGTGTGCCCGGAGTCCCCGCCGTAGCTGGGAGTACGCCTGGCATCATCGGAGGGTCAACTTTCCCCGGGATGAGCTTTTGGATGTTTCGTACATCGTATTTTGACGGCCTGCCAACCTTGCCAGTCTTAAATGCGATAGCCCCGCCCATGTCGGGGTTGCCCTCTCCTGGTTTAAAGAGGTGCAGGAATTTGACATTCTCCAGGTCGTACTTGGAGGGCCGCTTGTAGGAGTTGCCGTTTTGCTGTCTGAGACTTTCGCCCATCTTCAGCTTCTGGATAAAATAATCGTACTTGGAAGCCCGGGACGCCAGGTTCTGGATGTGTGAGGGGGTGGTTGGGGGAGCGGTATGGGAGCTTTGCTTGTGGTCCATTCCGGGTGGAAAAATCGGGCCTTCTGCTCCTGGGAGGGGAGGCTGGATGAGGTTGGCACTCTTCTCCTGTGCCATTTTAGAGTTGAGCTCTTCAGGTTTGCTGTGCACGGGCCAGGGCAGCGTCTCTCCGGCCTTTAGCTTACGGATGTACTCCTCGTACTTGGAGAAGCGAGCTCGACGGGTGGCCTCCTCGCTGCTCAGGGAGGAGAGGTCTGAGGTAGCTGCTTTCACCTTCTCAAAGCTGATCTTCTTGGCCAGCTCATCTCGAACCTGCTGGTCATCATAGCCAAACATGTGTAGGAACTCATTCATGGTGTTGGCGGCATAGTCCTGCAGGGCAAAGGCCTCCCCTAAAAAGAAGCAGACAAACACAGAAGCTTACTGTATGTATAATACTGCAGATATATGTACTTTATACATCTTTTGTTTTATAAAAAAATAAAAACAATTACAATTTTATATTTTCTATATTGTCTATTCAATATTTTTCTATTTAAGTTTATTTCAAGGTTTAAATTGGTTTAGTCCAATTTTTAAAAATGACTTTCACAATACACAATATTGCCATAGTTGTCTACTATAAGATCTTATTATTGTGCTAAAAAAGTCAGACTTTTCAAGTTGTCTTCCCACAAGAAGGACGAAGTGCATTAAAGATGCAGTTTAATTGCATTATCACGAGGTGTATTCTGCACCATTAACTTTCATACAGGTCTGAGGAGAGAGAGGTCAGGAAATATGCTAAATGAGAGGACTTAGGTTAAAAGCAAGAAAACGGCTTTACTTGCTGCTTAACCAGCCCTTATTAAAACCAAATTACTGCTCTTCACAGTTTTCCGTGTGTACAAGCGAGAGGCACACAAACCCCTCTGGCACCAGCGCTTTTAGTTCTTGGCTCCGCAATGGTGTTTACCACAGTGTACGAATGTAAAAAATCTCATCTTGTCTCAGTTTGTCTGTTATGAAAGCTACCCTGGTACAAGAACACCATTCTGGATGACAAACTTTAGACAGAGGTGTCAGATAAATTCCCTCTACCCCTGGCAGGACCCCAGCCCCGCTTCAGACCTTTTCTCCATTTATTTAATTGGCTTTTTCATTGCTGGGCAAACGAGACGGTTAGAGGTAACATTAGCCACGGCGGTGGTAATTAATACTAAAATATTTCAGCTTTGGTCTCATATTTCTACGTTATTGCTAAATCGGTCTCTCGTCCGTGCTTTTCGCATCTACTGCTCAGCATGTAAAATAATCCCCAAATTTCCATTGCAGCACCGGGGCTAGTCCTCTCTGTGCCACATCAGTATGAAACGCGATCCTCGAGATCGAAGGGGCATGAAATTTTTAAGAGAAATGTATCAGGTATTTGAGAGGAAATTCCCACCGCTTTGCTATGCATCATTTTATCAGCTTCTGCACTTTATTTCGTCTCGTGCTGAAAGGTTACATCTTAGTGTCACCTCCCGATTTAACTCACTCACTTCTGTACTGTTTGGGGTTATATAAGTGTGTTCTGGAACTTTTAATGAACGGGGTTCAAAATACGATCTGAAACATTAACACTACATGAACATCAAACATATATTCAATAAACATGGTAAGGCTTTTCGGTGTCCTCGTGGGACACCGTAGTGTACAGTATCGTGATATTTTTTAAAATTAACATAATTTTATGATGTTAAAACCGTGCCAAGACTAAAACACTGACTGTAAAACTTAGGTGCTATTTCTACTAACTTCTAATTAAGGGACATTTGATGCTACATATCCCTTTAAACTTTAGTTTGGCAGTGAAACACTTCAGTCATAAATTTGACATCCAGTGACAGCAATTTTGTATAGGTCATGACTGCTTAGAGGGTTTTGTCAGGTCATGTGATCGAACAGCTCTTTAAAGTCAGAACAAGCTCTTTAATCTCTGTCCCTGAACACTTTCCAAGGGCAGCAATCAAAGACACTCCTGCTTTGGGTAATTGGACTTATTCCACTGTACCTTCTTTCAAAGAGTTGGGAAACTCCCTTTATTTTCTGACAGAAATCCCCCATTTCATTTGTTAGTGTTAATGTGCTATCACTAGCATTATTATTAATGTCAAAGGGCATCTGCAGGATGTCATCGCTGTTGTCTTTATGTTACTGTTAAAGAGACAGTTCACCCAAAATAAATATGCTGTCATGCTTCTGTATCTTCATAGCAAACTTCAACTGGATTTTTTGTGGAGTTATTGGTCCAAATGAGTGGTTTGTATACAAGTGAATAGGGAATGAAGGTGGCCATTTCTCCAAATAAAAAAGTCTGTAAAAGTAAATGAATAAATACAGATGTAGAACAACTACAGGGTGAATAGATAATTACAAAATATTTGGGTAACCCTCTGTCACTTATTTTTGGGTGAACCGTCCCTTTACTTCTAAAACATGGCGACAGATGTCACGACGCAGTTTCAACTCCAGACAGAAACACTAATAGCTGTAGTAATAGTAGTAGCAGGTAGTAACAGTAGACCGTATGAGACGTCTAGCATGCTAGTGGGTGGCTCTGTACACGTTTAATAGACTATCAGTGTCAGGAGAATGATTGGACTTAAACTGCACACATTATGCCAGGACCTAAGAGGAGATAACCTTTTAAAACAGCATGTAAATGAGTTTTCCCCCTCATCCTTATCTCACACGCTCCAAATGATGTCATGTGCATGTGGTTGGAAAGCCACGGCTTTGGGGAAAGGTACGATTTGCCTGGCTGAACTCCCTCTCTTCCTCCTGTCACAGGAGAGTACAAAAAAAGAAGCGCTCCTAATCTCGCCACTTCACGCAGGCAAATTCCAGTCTGTGACAAAGCCCTTGTCTACGTTTGAGGCAATTAAGTACATTTTTCCTCCCGTGGTGTGATAACAAAAGGGCATTATATCTCTTTTGGGCTGACCAAACATGGCCATCAGAGACAGGCAGATTCTGTCTTCATCGAGGGGTTGATGATAAGAACATAAAGGCAGGAATCTATATATGGACCTTATTGACAACACTTTTAAAAAGTGACTTAAGGCATTTAAAGTTGTGCTCTCAAAATACACATTTTAATGCCGATTTTGAACAAATTTCAATTAATTCGGTTTAGACTATTTTGTCGCAATAATAGATAAAGTGTGGTCATAGGTGTGCATCTGTAGTCATGTTACATCATTCGAATCCAAATTGAGAGTTTATGAGCAAATTTATGAACAAATAAAATGCAAATCAAGAGAAGTAAAAAAATCTAAATTCAACCCATTGTAATAATAGACGCTTTCAAATATATTCAAATACGAGTCCCTGCATATCATTTCTGTTAACAAGCAAAAGAAATATCAAGTAAATGACATTAAGCTAGCAAGTTAAATGTTTGTCTAGTCGGTATTATTCTGGGTTACCAGTAGAAGAACCGTTACTTGGTTAAACTTAAATGAGACAAAATTACACAACCTATTCAATTAATATTTTATTAAATACAATTATTAGACAATAGAATATTAATATACATTTATATTAATATAATTAAATAAAATACAAATCGTTATATTATTAGCCACTAGCCAGACCGATAAACAAACACAGACCGGAAGTTAACTTCGGGCCAACGTCCGATGAAATACATATAATACGTAAAAACCATAATTAAAAAAATTGAAAAAAATATTTCTTATTTTATTTGAACAATTCAACTTTATTTGACAAAAAACTATCAAGACTGGTCACAGAGGATCTCTGTTGTCTACAGTTGAACGAGACGCATCAGTCTGCTTCGGGAGAAACATTCTGTGATTTTATGCTGATAGCGATTCTGCTCAGTCCCCTGATGTGAGGAGTTAAATGTTTTGAAGGTCGCAGTTTCTCTCATTGATCTTGCGATGTTTGTTAATTACATTGTCACTGATGTTGTGAGAGATAATTAAGCCACTATGTTTATATGCATAATTATGTGCGCTCTGCATCAGCCTTTGAAAGACAGCAGCGCGAGGGAAGAAAAAATATTTTAATTGTGAGCCGCACACAGTAACATGGCAGCAAAGATGCCCTAGTTACAATCAACAAAGCGAGAGAGGAGGGGAAAAACAACTCAAGACAGGAGTGGTGACTAATGTCTGTTCAGTCTTCAAACTGCCTTTTCTTCGTTTTGAGACGCAAACGCAGGCAGGGACCAGGGGTAAAAGCAAAGGTGCAGCTTGTTTCTTGACACAAACACATATTTATAGACAGACCATGAAATAAACACAAAATGACTAATTAAAACCACAAAGCACTCGCGTTTGCCGGAAAATGCATCATTTTCTCAGAAGTTCTTAGCCCCACTTGTGTGATAGAGGCCGTGTGGTGCTTCAAGCACGAGAACGCAGAAAAAAATAACTGAAAGAGAAAAAACAAAAGTAACCTAATTTCAACAGCTAAAGTGAAACAACGTATCTCCTGTTGTTATCTACCATAGTTTGTGTCAAGTTGTTTGTTGCACACCTTTGTTGAGTCTTGCAGTCTTCTGGAGATAAGCCAGGGGTGAAAGTTCACGTTTCTACAATGGGGATTGTGCTGGTTATCGACATAATCAAGTTGCAAATTCAGAAGAAAATGCAGTGTTTGGTTTTTTTCCCCATGTTGATTCAAGGGTGTGAAACTATCACGTTCAAAGCAACGCGAAACTGATTCTCAGCATTAGTTGGGCTTTTCCTGTACTTGAGACTTTATTTAACCTGAATCTCAAGGATTCAGAGATTGTGAGATAATCTCTTGAACTGAACTGAGTCGTGGCAGAGCGGGATACGGTGTAATCGGTTTGGGTGGTAGTTTCGAGAGCTAATAAAAAAAAATCAAAGGGTTGTAAAATGTAGCCTAACTGGTCTATCAACACACATGGTCCATTTGCTACATACACCAAATATGCTGTATTCTTTTTAAAATATGTTTTTTATTTTATCTATTGTTTATTGATTCTATGTATGTATGTTAAAATGCTTTCTTTGAAAATTGTTCAACAGCACTTGGTCTTTTATTTCTGGTACAGTAAGACTAAACATCACCGAGCTGGCAAAAGAGATGTTATCTTCCTCGCACACTTTGTTTTGGCTAAACTGAAAGAAAGAGATTATACCTGGTGAAGCAAATGGAGCTTGTCGAGGGGGAGCGTCACTGGTGGGCTGGTAGCTTTCGTCTTTTTGCGGGCTGCCAACCGAGTCCTTGTCCTCGTGATAACTGCCCTCGTGGGACCCGGGCATGGTCTCTGCCTCTTCTGTGTTGTCCTCATCGTCACTGCAGCCTTTGGGTTGCACCATGTAGACGCCCTCAGGCGGACCATCGTCTCCATTGAGTTTGAGTCCCCTGTGTTCAACCCCGTCTAGGGACTGCGGATCGTCCGCATACTCGCCGTTCACCCACTTCTCGATGGCCTCGCGCCGTTTCTGGTCCTCCTCCAAGCTCTGGCCCAGAGTCAGACACTCTGGGAAGACATTTTCAGGCCTTTCGCCCTCATCATAGTGCAGGCTGCCCCGCTCGCTGTTGTCCACTAGGTCTGAGTCTCCCTCGGCGTTCTGGGAACTGCTGTCGTACACCACCTGCCGGCTAAGCTTGGCACAGATAGCATTCAACTTTAGGCCACCCTTCCTTTTGGCGGCCATCTTGGATTTTCCTGAGGTCTTTTCAGTGCATAAACTCCTCTCAGCTGTTGACAAAAAAAGAGAACAACAATAGTTTTGTGGTGAATGTCTGTTCAGAAACAAAGGATTTATGGGAGTAGTTCACAGATAATGACTGAACAACAGTCAACAACAATAGTTTGGATACCATACCCAAACCCCAATGCCTCTCACCCAAAAATGAGGAACATCTAAAGGTATTTTAACTTGTTTGCAACTATAAAAAATTTCACACGGCACGCCTTTTCTACAACAATAAAGAGTTGAATGAACAAAGTTAAATGCATATTTGTAAGTTGCAGATGTCACGCCCTGTTTGAGAAAGTGTGAGAAAAAGGCAAAGAGCTACTAAACATCCCGTAGAAGCCAGACTGAATGAAATCGATACAAACCGGGATGTAAGGATAAGAAAATGGGATGCATATACTGTAAACCTTATCAGCCTGACTCATAAATAAACTAAGCCATGTAACATCTGCTCAGTAAAACATCAAGTTTTTCACCTAAAAATTTAAATTCTGTTATCAATTCACATCTTTGCTGTGAATGGCACTGCGCTTTCAGATCTCAAAGTGTCAACATGAGAAGGCTTGGGGTGTCTTGGTGTGGCCAAACAAAAGCAAGATTTTAAAATATGATTATTTACCCAAAATGGAAGATACAGACTACAAGTGCCATTTAATTTCTGAACATGACAGCACAGTACAGTACAGTAGAAACAGCCTGAAGTCTCTTTACCTAAAGAAACCCAGGCAATAGCCAATGGGATCCCTGCTCAAGCTAAACCCTGACAGCTGATGAACAACAACTCAGAGAAACTGCATCTGAAAGCAAACAAGACAGGACAGAAAGCATGAAAGAGATAAACCAGAGAAAGAAAGACGTCAACGTAACCTTACGTGACCTCCTCGTCCTCATCGCGGCTTCGACTTAAATTCACTGTCAGACCAACTGATTTATACCAAAACAAGTTTTACAAATGTTTCTAGTTTCTTCTTAATAGATGTTACACATATCATGTGTATTCAGTGGAGTTACCTGAAAGCAAAATGTAAAAAATATGATTCTGCATAGGCCTTCTCATTTGCTATTTCACCCCAATGTGCTATCTTTAAGATCAACCCCGTGTCATCCCCCACCCCACGTCCCCGCAGCTGTTCTGGGTTCGTCCATATCCAGAGATGCCTATTTAAGGGCAGAATTCCCCCGCTGCAAAGTCGCCTATTCTCCACAAATCTGATTCGAAGATTTAGCAAAGTTCACTTTTAATAGGTTTTCCAGGCTTAAAATCAAGCGCGCTCGTAACGTTAGATGTTTATCATGCAGTAAATAAAGAATGGGAGACCTGCAGGATGTATAACGCTCTGTGGAACGCTTTAGCTGGAATTAGACGCTGCATTGAGATGAGCTATTTCTAACCATACTATGAAGCTGTCAATGCAAAAGCTGTTTGTCTGCTCGGTGCAAATTCAATGCAAAATGGCCCACGTTTTGCATTGTTTGCGGTTATAGTATTGTGGTATTATCGTCGTTTCTGTGTAATGAGCCTTGGAAATATATTTTTCTCACACAGTCAAGTGGAGCTCAAGGTTAACCGGTTACATCGAGTGCACCTCGCAGCCCCTGCACATGCTTTCTCAGTTACTGTTTTTACCCTCAACACTTCCTCTCTGAAACAATGAGCTGAGGAATTATGCACGCTGCACAGCTCCTACCTATACGCATCAGAAGTGTACGTCTTTACCTCAGACAATCGGGAGGCCGGGTTGAAGAGGTCACCCGGTTGAGGACGGCAATTCTAAACTCGAAAAAAAGAGGAGAAAAATATCAGCTGCGAAAACTATTAGGAAGTGGAAACATAAATTCTCAAGTATTTTTTCAGAACACCTCCAAAGGAAGATTGAGGTCATTTGGGCGTAACAGTAAAGGTCATTTACTGTTTACACTGCTCAGTATTTCATTCTTTAACTACTGATTTCCTTTGCATTGCAATCTCGCTTTTCCTTGTAGGAAATGACCCCTGAGAAGCGATCTCTTTCCATTATCCGCAATTTATGTGCGTTTTTCTTAACACCCCATGCTCAACAGTGAGTGACCGAAATGAACACTTACAAAAAGCCAAATGCGTGCAAAAATGTTCTCTTTAGCCAGTTAATAAAACATTACTTGTCTGTTACCTACAGTAACTTTATAAAGATCAGCCACGTGAAACGTGGAACTGTAAGAATCCTAGTATTATAATCCTGTGCTGGTCAATTCCGTGAGAATGTTAACAGTACCATTTTTTTTTTTTTTTTACTGTAGTAATAGCACATATGCTTGGTGGTTCTAATTCTAATGTGAGGTTCAAGTTTTAAAGCATTTGTTTTATTTGTAGTGCAGGATTTTCTATAATTAATTAAGTGGCATTTTTGGGATTGTCACATTCAAACAGGCCATATTCTTCATAAATATACACATGAAAATTAAAATAAAGTAACTATTTTATGTTTTATGAAGACGCATCTCTTCTCCATGTGTTGGGTATTATTGCTTCTGGTTTGTGCATTTTAATTTACAGCCCATCTCCCTTTTTTCATCACATTCATAACGCAGGTTTAATTCCCTTTCTGATAAAGAAAATATTCATTTTTTTATTTAAATAAAAACCTTTAAAGAAATAGTTCACCCAAAAATGATCAAGTTTGTTTTGCGTGATAGAGTGCGGATATTTATAGTTTTAAAAATGCTAAATAATTTCTTTGACACGAACCCATCGCTCAGTAAGACATTTATTTATCATTTATTTAACATTTGTTTACCAGTATAAATATTTCTATTATATTTCTTTTATATTAAGATTTTACTTTATATGAATTGTAATAAAATAATCTGGGATTCTGTTGTTATTGATTCTTTGCAGAGGTTAAGTTTGGGCCACATAACGTTTGTTTATGTTTTTGCCTCTAAAACCGTCTATAAGTCTCATTCATTTCTATTGTAAAGATGGCATATTTTATAAATATCTTTGAAGTAATCACCTTAAAAGCCACTAGGTTGAGAAAATGATAAAAAATTATCACTTTACACTGTCCAGAGCCGAGATCTGATGTTTTAAATGAGAAATGATCAGGGCACTAATGAGACGCTCCTGAACTCAAAAGATCACGCTACACCAGTTACTAGCTGCTGCATTAAATGCGTTTCCTGCAATAGATACGCCTGCATTGGTCGACAATGAGAATTGCTATGGTAACGCTGCTGTTTACTCTGAGTCGTTTGTGTTCATGATAGCGTGTAGTGTGATAAAATCAGTAGGGACACAGATAAAAAAGAGAACAGCCACTCCTCTGGGGCAAGACGCTCATGTGGGGAAAAATAGGTGTAACAAACAGCAAACCTCAACGATTTGATGCATCCGAATATTTTTTAGTGACAGCATCATTCTGCTCAACCCTGAACGAACGCCGGGGTCGATCATAACAAGCGCTTGTTTTCCTTTCAGAGGACCTGTTTATTATAACGTTGACAATATTTTTTCTGGAAACAGCACAGGGCCGAACCCGCCGTGATGCTTTTACCGTACATGGTGAAAAGCGTCACGAAAAAAGCCAAGAAACTATTCTAAACACATCGGACAATAAGAGCGCGAGAGGTTTTTCCTTTTTATCCGCTCGCACATCAAAGGCCCCACAGGCCCTGTTTCTTTTCAGAACCTGAAGGTGGAGGACGCCGGACAAGCTCCCTCGAACGCTGCTCTCCGTGTCTTGTTTAATGCGGAGCTTCTGTTTATGTGCCGGAATGATATCATGCCCAATCAAGTGGTGTTTCAGATCCTAATAATGCCGTTGGAAGTGCATTATTTGTGTGAACGTGCGCTGACTGCAATCAGCCCACCAGAGTGAGGAAGTGCCTGTTAATGACTGCTTAGATTGGCGTGTCCTGTTCTCTCTCTCTCTAACAGGAAGCGTATGCACGGTAAAGCTACTGTAGGATATGACATATTCTTTCTCACCTGGCATAAATGCACAGATGTTTGTTCTTTTGAGTCCTTGCAGTATGTAAATCTTTTGCGTTGACTGAAGCTAGACGAAAACCAGGATCTCAATGAATCTTTTCCGGGATTTTTGTTATCTTCCCATTAGAGTGTTTTAAGCTTTATGATATCAAAATCCTTTGTGTTTTGGCAGATTAAGTGACCTGGCATGGAACTCTTCACGTTCCAGGTGTCGAGCTAAAGCCCCACCTACAAATGCTCGGACACACACAAGCACATGCTGAAATAATCCCTCTGTTTTTATTTTGCTAATTTACAGCTTGCAGGAAAGAGTTTGTTTCCCCCATCGCTCCGAGGGAAGGGGAGCGGAAAGTCAGCGACGGCCCCGTTCTCCGCACACCCTCGCCCCAGCATCTGGCCTCTCTTTTGGTTTTATTACACAAGAATAACAATAAGCAGGTCCGCGACCCCCGTCTACAGAATTTGCCGTATTTTTTCCAGCGGCCTGTGCTGATGCTCCAAATTTCCATTTTCTGCATGCATATTTAATTGAGTTTTGTCCCAGTGGTGCGGAAATGATTTGTTTTTTGCTCTCTGTTCACTTGACTCCTCTTCGGAGTCGGTAACCCTGATTAAGACGTTCACGTTAATTTCCCAGCGCACACCTTTTTTTGTGCATTAATGGTTCTGATCGTCTAATTAAAACTTCTCAGCTTCGCTGCTGATCACCGCTCGTTGTGCCTCTGACCTGAAGTTTTAATTGCCGCGTCAGAGGCGATAATAATAATTTCTGGGTTCTGATGATTAAAAACAATGCCATTCTCGACTGCTGTTTAAAGTGGGAAGAGATGGAAAGAGATGGAAAGAGAGGCCGGTGTGGAGAATAGAGAGAAAGATCTATAAGGGGATGTTCTCAGAAAGACAATTACAGGGTGAAAAGATGGAATTTTCTTTGTTTATTTGAGGTTTGAAACCGGTTTGTTGAGCTCACGGGGCAGGTTCACCAGGTTTGGGTTTTGCAGTGTAAATGAGGGTAAATACTAAACAAAAAATACAAAAAGTCAGAACTGGTGGAGCTGGTTAAAAAAGTGCATTAAAACAACTACTTGTGCATCCCCATTGCCCATAACACAATAATAATAATAATAATAATAAACTGGCATATGTATGTATTCTAAAATAAATATTTACACTGATATATAAAGTACAACTTGCACATAATGCACATATTATTTTGTTTCCTTAAATCTTAGCTATCAAAATCTTAAGTACCCCTGGCTGGGAATCAATACACAGTGGTACTTATTTTAATAGTTTTGCTTTTGATGTAATATGACACGGCTTAGGTATTTGTTTGAAGTTTAAAAGCAAGTCTGTTGCATTAAGAAGCCGAAAATAACGTCAGCTGACATTTGCAATAATGGCAAAAGTATGATGGGGTTTTATAAACTGCACATACTCATACACACTCCATCATTCTGTCCTTTTTTCTCTGATGGACTCTAATGGATTTTTCAGATTCCTATGCATGGATCAATGTTTTAGTGGACGAGACATCCGGACAAAACAATTATGCTTAAGAGTTTTTTTGTTTCTGACTTTAAAGTTTTTGGAGAGGCAAATGTCTCAAAATATGAATGCAGAGGGCGTAAACACACACTCGCTCAAATCTGTTTTATTATTAATCAGTCGGTTGCACATCTGCTAGCTTGCAGTGTGTTTTTCCCCCATCAATAAAGCACTTATTGCTTTTAGTCTGGGATGTGACCTTGCATGTTGCATGCTGTCTTTGTGTTGACCTTGAAGGACCTACTTGGACTCTCTTTCTCTCTTCCAGCCGACTGGTACCTTCTGCCACATACAATAATTCTGTTACATCCCGTCGCAGGTAACAAAAACAAACAGGCCGTGCAGAAAAAAAGGCACGCACATACTTGTCACGGAGGACAATGGAAAAAAATGCAGATGCATATTTTGACGCGCAGACGGAAAAGGAAATATTTTGTTTAGGGTACTGTAAGGCACAACACTTCTTTCTGAGAACAAATACATCCCCGAAGTCTAATTATAAGACAAAAGCGTTTAAGATGTCCCTTGAGAACACACTGAGATAGTTCAAGTCAATGGAAAGAAAAGTTTCAGAGCTGTTCGAACAGAAGCAATGCTCACACACTCAGCCTTCATCTGGTGAGGAATGGCTCCGCACGTGCCGCGATCAACAATCGCACTTGTTAAAATTGTACAGGAAGTCTGTCTCACAGCTGGCACCATGTTTCGACCAGGCCGCTGTGGAGACATGGCCTAATTCCAACCAGGCCTATTGTACAAAAACATCTGATTTGTACAGCTTGCACAGGTTAAAAATAAAACATGACCTGATGTGGGGTCTCACATAGTCAGATTTTTACTAAACGGGTGTTGAAGATTTGGTCAACAATGCAGAGCCTATTTACACAGGAAGATGACTGACACTGAGACCTAGTGTATATAAAACAATTGTTATAAATCTAAAATAACTGAAATAAATAAAAATTAACCAGTTTGTGTAATGATAGATCTTGCCAGGTCGACAAAGCTCTTTCCAGTTTTAAGTGCCGACAGTGAATGGTGCTAAAGCTACAACTACCTGTTTGGTTAAAGTTTGATCGAGGAGGTCCCGGCAGACGGGGTTAATTGACATCGCTCTCATGTTTGAGGGCAGCTGCGCGCACCTGCGGCAGGAGAAGAATTTGACAGGAAGTGAGGCAGAGCTCCCGGTGGCCCCCGCGGCTGATATCTGCGCAGATTAACTGCTTGAGATGTATTTTTGTCACGAGGAGCTGTGGTTAGCGCGGGGCACGGGGGAAGCAAACAGCCACAGAAGAGGAGAGCTGTGAGGGCACGGCGAGTGAGGTCGGTGGCCGCCGGAGCCGCCCGGACCGGAGTCTGTCACTCAGAGTCATTATCTGCGGGGATATATTTAATTTAGTGGTTCCGGAGCCGCTCTGCTGAGTAAGCCAACCCAACATTAGGGCCGTCCTCCAGGGGAAACACAGCACACGCCGCTCGATTAGTTATCAATTAAGAGTGCAGAAACCTCCACCTGCCGTGTGAAAGCTGAAGAGCGGCAGAGAGGAGCAAGACCTGGACGAGGTCTGACTTTTCTGCCGTCTCAACCCCCTCTCGGGCCTCGCAACGTCAGGTTAACCTTGATATGAAGCGCTGTCAAGCCAGATAACGTCAATCAAGGGAAGCCCTCTCAGATAACCTCAGTGTGAAACCTAAAAAGCAACCTGTTTAGATGTTTAGACATGCCCCCTCTTGCTGGCATATGAATTCCATTAATGGGAAATGAGTTGTGGCACTTCTTTAACAAGAGGCTTAAGACATTTTGACAGCCTTTAAGACACTTTGCTGTAAAAAAAAATTAATTAATAAACCGTGCATCAAAGCTCCTTGGGTAAGCTTGGTTTGATGGACGGTTTGTCTTTGGTAAAACAGGGTGGGGAATTTAAAAGTGTGGTTTTAGACTTTTTTTGCTTGTATTTAATTGATTTTCAAGGTTAGCCTTTACATTTGTTTTTCAGGAGCTCTTTTACTGTTTTTAAAATAATCTCCTCGTGTTTTATCACACACCTAGATGCACAGGCACATCTCGCGCGAAACAAGGAGGTGACATTAAGTCAAAAAACTACATTTCCAGACAGGAAACGCTGCTGACAGCTTCGATCCCTGACCACCATTAAAACATTTGCTCTGCTTCACAGACTCTGTGCATAAAATGGAATAAATAAAATGTCAGAGGAACAATTTGCAGGTGTTCCATAATCTTCTCCAGCTTCAGGTACCCACCTAAAAATCCATGTGTAATACACCAAACTTCTTTAAGACTAAAATAAACTCTTTTAATATGAGATTCATTTTAGTGAAGTGAGGTTAAGATGGGTTTAAGCAAATGGCGTACTGTCATTACAAACTCAGATCTTTGATGGATATGCATTGTATTTTATTGAATTCATGTTTCTTAAAAACAAACTTTTAATCTAAAGAATTTTGCATAAATGCTTAGAAATATTGTATGTAGGGTTTCTTTACAAAAGAGCATACTTTTACTTAAGTTGTGCCGGATAGTAAAGGACCCTTCAATACTACTGCAAATTTGTATTTTTATATTCCTATACTTCCTACATTTATGCACATGCATGACTTTACGGTAATTTAAATATGTAGAGAAAATGAGCAGTCAAAGCTTTTGTCTTTTAGTGTACATCTAACCTACTTGCAGGATAAAGTATACTCATTTCATGTTGATGCTTCTAACATGCATGACTTTTTAAACTCCTACAAATACAAGAATGGCATGTGCTTTTAGCCTTTTCAGCAAGAACTTGCAAACTTTGTAAGTTCAAAATAAAATCATTTCAAACTGATGCAAAAAAAAAGAAAAAAGAAAGAAGAGAAAAAAACAACCAACCGGATAGTCTTAAAAAAAGCTGCGGCTGCTTTTTCTAAATCATCATGAGATAGTAGAAAGCAGCTCTACTAAAGGTGTGTGTGTGTGTGTGTGTGTGTGTGTGTGTGTGTGTGTGTGTGTGTGTGCGTGCGCTATTTTGGTCGAAGAGCACAAAAGGAAGTATAGCACACTGACTCAAACAAAGAATATGCTTTTGATAAAACCACATCAGCATCTTGTATATTCTACTCTAAAACAGCCTGGTTTCCTGATTTTTTAGATGTGATGTAACCTCAAACGGAAGCTACACAAGTAAACAGCACAACAGCTTACTGCACAACAAAACGAGCAGTGCACAAATGATCACAGAGATTGATAACGGTTTCCAAACGGGCAGTGAGGGCAATGTCATTAACGCACCGTTGTTTTTCCAACACGCTAAAAATGCGTCCAGAGCTTGTGCCGCAGCGTAGGTTGCAATTTTGCCTACATTTCACCTACATTAGTATTCCACTTATTATTATTTTAAAATGAAAACGGATACTCTGTTGAAGTGCAAATCTGATGAATTACCGTAGCAGATTGCTGTTATCAATTATTAAAGCATATTTTATAAATATTCAGGTCTGTCATGCATCTAATAATGAAGGCTTTGGAGAAGGTTACTTCCTGTGTGCATCCAAATGTGTCAGAAATATCACTTTTAATCACACCCGTGTCAGGGATTTTGCATTTGAACCTTTAAAAAACACAATCACCGCTCTCTCTCTCTCTCTCTGGTACTCTCTTTCACTCATCAGCTAATCGGCCACATCGCTCGAAAGCCTGAATCGGCCCGCGTGCCGCAGCAATACGAGCCTGATCATATGAGGGGAGAATAATGCATTAAGATGCTCCTACCTTCTGGACACACCTCGTCTCAGAGCAAGTGCAACCATATGGTGCTATGCATATTCATATTCTTCAGTCTGCACCTCTGTAATGCTTAAACAGTACTTCGTAACTTCAAATGCGAGGAAGAGGAGATGAAAGAGATAAGACGGAAAAAGTTATTTTCCCCGCATGTTTCCCTTCAATTTCTCAGTTTCTGAGTCGTGTTTGCGATGAGGACAGGCAGTGGAAACTGATCCCGGTGCAGTGTGTGTGTGTGTGTGTGTGTTCGTGCGTGTGTGAACCTGCGGTGTCTATCTGTGGGTAAACTGTGTTGTCAGGTGGGCTTGCCTCTCTCCCCAGCAGGGTAAATACCGGGCGAGGACGATGGTGAGATTAACGCTGTCAGATGTGCAGCAGTAACCCTTCATTATCAGAGCACCAGGGCCTACACACACATAGACTGAAGCTCACTGCCTCAGCAAAGAGTTAGTAATTACCAAACCAACCTCTTCCTCTATCTGTCATTGTTTCATTCGCTCCTACTGTTACAGTATACAGGTTTATCTTCCATCTATCGTCTTTGTCAATCATATATTATATGCTTTGTCATGGGATTTTCAATGTATTGTAAAATAATTTATACATTCTTTTTATAGTATGTAACAAAAACTGGAGAAACAGGTCAAAATAATTCAAAAGATGGCTCTTCAGACCTCAAAAACGGCAAAGAAAACAAGTTTATGTCCATGTACGAAGATTTTTTTGTGTGATAACCATGATTTTTATCACAGATTTCTTGTCATTCTGTCAGTCTTTCACATTGCTGTTGGATGACTTTATGTCACTTCTGAGGTTTGATTTTGTTGAAATTCAACAGACAATGGACTGGAATGGCCACAATAAATCTAGAAAATTTTCTGCCCTGTCCTATAGTGTGACAGCAAAGATGTAGAAAAAAAAGAAACAATGAAGATAAATCTCTCTTATGCTATTTTAGATTGTAAATATAAATATCAATAATATAAAATAATAAAAATGTTTGCTATGTCACACCATAGGACAGTGTATTAGTCCCACATACACATTTATTTTAATAAATATTTCTGTTAAAAATTACTATGTTATCAGCACATGTGCTGTCACCCAAAGCTGTGGCACTCAGCATGTAGGCATCATTAATTCGAGTCCGACTCATGTAATGTCCCGTTCCCATTTCCATCTTCTGCAAAAAATAATAATTTTATCCACCTGTGCCCCTCCCTATCCGTATACGTGGTGACGTGTCTGACTGTTGCTGAGCGTCCTGACACACTTGATGGCGTGCCAGCCACGATCACAGAACCTGTGTGTGTTCGGTGTATTAAGTGGCGCTTTATCAAATTAGTTTGGTACCCAGCTGATGAGTAATAAAGGTACAGTGGGGCCCCCACTGACTCCCAGACATCAATCCTCTAAAGCGAGAGCCAAAAGCAAGGGCTGGCACGGCCTGAGGCGTACAGAGCTGCTCTCCCCACTGATTTGACTCTCTTCAACCAAACCAATATTAACATTGGGCATGTGGAGGGCTTGGGCTGTCCTACCGATAATGTTTAACTACAGTACAGTGCGTGTTTTTATCTTGTTTACACCCTACATCAGAATCGATGGCCTGCTGCTTTACATTTTTCTATACGTCGTCCTAAAAAGCATCTCAGGTGGTGAACATACCGTAGATGAGAGATGATAGGGAGATCAAACGGAGAAAGACGGCAAGAGGAGAGAGAGCAACTCAATCGTACGGCAGCGAAACGTCGCAGCGTTGGGCTTTCATACAAATGCAACAAAATGCAAAGCGCCAGAGGAAGGTAGTAAGGAGGGGAGGACATCAGAAGGCTTCAAGCCCGAAGAGGAGTTGTGCGTGTCAGTTCTGAACAGCCGCTGGGACTAACGCTGGAGAACAGAAGGTAACAGCAGGCGGATCACAGCCCTGATCAGAGGCCCTGAGAGAGATTCTGTCTCTTCCACCCCAGAATTGAGCTTGGATCGCGCTCCACAATCGCACGTTTGTCCCACCCGGCACCCTCTCCAACATAAATCTCACTTGAATCTGCTTTTGAAAGCTCTACGGTGTCTGTGATGTTAGAACTTTCAGACCCTGTGTAATAGCGAAAGGTCATGAGGTTTTGCCTTTGGGAGTAAACGTTTTAGCAATAGATTCAAAAGTGTCAAAAAAGGCTTTAAATACAGTTCTGAGGCATGAAAGTAAATATTTTTAACAAAATTTTCTCCAAAAGGTTTGGTTCCGAATATCTCAACTACTTTCAGGTTTATATATTTAATAGTGTGACTATTCATTTGTGTCATTTCGAGAGTTTGGACATAAACAGGTAAAACAGGGAGCAAAACTCAAAACTAAATCCCTTCAGATCTGCAGAACTCTTTGTAAGCGTGCTTAAAGAAGACAGACTCTGAGGAGGGTTTCCCTACTTCAAACCTGCAAGTAAGAGATCTGAGAGGCAGCTGTCGACATGACAGATCTGATCGAAGTGAAACAAAGACAAACAAAGCCCTCTCTGCAATATGAGTTTAGTTAGCGTGAAAGTTTGAGAATGAATTACGGCCGACGTGCTGCCGAGGAAGGTTGTATTTATGGGGGGATTGAGTGGGTTTAAATCCCTGCTAAGAAATAAAGTCATCCCTGTGCAAACTGAAGAAACATTTCACTCGGTCTAAAAGGTAGTTAAAAAAACAAGACCCATTTTTTTCTCCAAGGTAAAGTTCTGTCCATATGTTGAGAGAGAGACGGCAGAATATCACATTTGGGGGCATGAATCTTTAAAATGCAGCTGAATATCCCAGGGGGGTAGATGTGTAATGGAATCAAGAATAAAGTAGCTCATTCTTTTAAAATGACATGTTTTAATGGGATTTCAAAGTAATACCTGTTTGAAGCTAAACTTGTTTTGTGTGTTATGATAACTTTAAAGATTTGTACAGTGTCAAGGCCTAAAAATTCACTTCTCAGTCGCTGAAACGTATTTCATCCACAGCATGTTAAAATACACCTCTCCTCTGGCTGAACGCCCGCACGTCTCTCCCACCCCCCCCGCACAGCAATCACAATTATTACTTAAAAAGGCTCTATTTCTACATTAACTTAAGAGGCCTATATCTTTTCTTCCCCTCTTAGTTGGTGCACCCTCACTTACTCTAAGTATCTCAATAAATCAGCAGTTACTGTTAACATGTACTCAACAATTCAGTCATCAATCTCGTCCAGCTCAGAGTGAAAACAGAAGGGAAATATCTACTCAGTAAAATCTCCCATGCCCGTGTTTATGCACGGAAACACACACGCGCTGTCGCGCAAACAAACAAGCCAATCCGCCGGGACGCGGGAACCGTTGCCAGATCACCACAGAAACGCAAGCCAAATTCAATTGTGACCTCACCTTCACTCAGGGCTCAATTCCATCAGCTACAGACACAAATCAACAGGAGGGTGAAAATGGACAAACTTTCCTTCCTAAACCCGGACGGTCTCGGTTTACAGGCCTGCGCCAGGCCCGATACACCGAACAACGCACACTCGTGTTTATATTTCCAGACGCTGTATTTATTTAACAAAAAGGGAAGATCTAATTGAACGCAGGCACATCTTCCAAACAGAAGCTCTGTGGAAAATCCTCCAGTTGACAGAGATTCTTCAGAACAGCTGTATCTAAACAAGCGTACGAGAGCTCGCTCAATACCGACAGTCACTCGCTTAGCTGGGCAAATAATACCACTTGTCATGTGGCTGAGACATTCTGTGCAATCACTAGCTGAGGCCTTGCTAGTAATTAAGAACAACAATTTGAGAGAAAAAGTACACACTGACTAATCCACATCCAATATAAACAGAAATTACACCAGACTAAACATACGAGTCATTTAAGAATAATAAAATATTGTGTTTTTTTTTTTACTTCACAGCATATTCACACCTGTGGAGTGAAAGCAGTATAACTTATATAACTAAAAAACAAGATTTCTTTACATTTATTATTTCTATAAAAACGTAATTTTAAAAAACTTGATGTTTAATAAATATTAAATGATATTTTAATTTCTAAATGAACAAAATAAAAACTTTTTTTGGCTGAATTTCCAAAAGTTAAAATAAACACAGTAATTCAATAAACAAAAAGGTACATCACACAATCAATGCACAAATAAATCACATTCCCATTCAGTCGTCATCTCATGTCAGGTGTTACTTTATCAAAACATATAGTGAAAGTAATGAGTGCCTTTATCATTGTACACCCTCATGCCCACCCAATCCACAGCGTGCTCAAGCCACCAGCATCTCTCTCACTATTTGTGTGTGTGTGTGTGTGTGTGTGTGTGTGTGTGTGTGTGTGTGCATGCGTGCGGCGCCTGGCGCGGGTCTTACCTGGCAGGAGACAGCCCTTCTCTCCCTGCCTCACCTCTCCCTGCTGCTTTGGAGGAATTCTCACCACAAAGCAAGGCATTTTTCTCTACTCTCCCTGTGCGCCTTTACGGCTGGGCTGCACTCGCCCTCTCTCTCTACCCTTCTCCTCTCTCTCTCTCTCGCTCCCTCTCTCTCTCTCACTCTCTCTCTCTCTCTCTCTCTCTCTCTCTCGCAGCACAGATGTCAGGGCTGCGCGTGTTTACCCACTTTACCAGTAGGGGTCCTTCAACACCCTCTGCTCCCCACAGCCATCGTGGAAAAACAGGCCCGGGAGAGACGGGGCGAGAGAAAAGGGCCACTTAAACCGATCTTCTGTGATATGAGACTGAGCGAGCGGAGGAAGCCAGACCGGTCAGCTGTGCTCCTGGAAGTCACAGCAAGCTCAGGCTGTTAAGTGAGAAGCGGAGAGAGGGAGTAAGAAATATAGAGAGACTGCCTGCAGCTGACACTAATAATGTAACACGCATTCCTCTCTCACTCCGCCGAACCCAGACGGCACGCTCTCACCTTTAAGGCTGCGTATTTCGTTATACGTAAACCACTCATAGGGTAAAATAAGTCAAATAAGTTGGCTCAACCAATGGTTTGAGTTTGGGGAGGGACAACGTTTTGTCTAACCCGAAGGGGAAACCTTCTTGAACACAGTCAGTATTTTGGCAATAGCAGTGCACCAATGGTTTTTGTTATTCTTATTAAACCCGTTTAGATTTGTAAAGAAAAAAGCAAGCAGGACGGCCAAAATAGAATCTTACAGTAATTGACACGAGTCTGCCAGATTTGACGGTGCCGAGCTATTCTTCAGTGGGGAATTTCAAGTTTTGCTCTTACTTGTGGGGCACTTTTCACATCGCAGTATTAATGCAGGGGCCGTCGCCCACCCAGACCCCGTGTCCCGTCGGATGATCGCCCTTTCTCCCTCTCTCCAAGACGAGTCACTTGTACAAAAGAATTTGAGACAGAGCCTCAAATTAATATCACGGGCTGGACAGCCTCAAACTGCACATTATGGTAAGCTAAAGGTTTCAAGGGTGAGCTAAAAAAACAATCATTCTTTAAATTCGAGGTGTGTCGACGGAACAGGGGAAATAATGTGGAATGAGAGCGGGGACCTTCTACTGGACTCAACCGTGATACACGGAGAGGTGCCGTGTGTTGCCTCTTAATTCATTCATGCATGGATTGATCAACGGAGAAGCATTGACCTGCTGAATATGTTAACATGTCCGATGTTGTTAAATTTACGGGCGTGCTGAATACTGCTCGGGTTTGTGTGTTGAAGAAAGTAAACTTATCCAATCTAACAGGATGTAATAGTCTTAAACTGGAAGAGGTTTAAGGACAAAAGGGCCGGACATGTTCTGCTAGGCCAACTGTTATTTACGTCAGAAAAAAAGCAAATTGAGAGCGTTTGAGAAATATTAAACAAACAGTAAAAATAAAAGCACAGACTTAGACAGGTTTAACAAGTTTCTGTCACTTTTATCACAGAGGTAGTACATTTGAGTGTAGATGGCATTGACCCTAACTAAAAATTCAGATTGTTGTAAAATGAATATAAATGCACACCTGTGACCAAATATTTTATATTAATGTAGCAACTGCCAATGTCCTACTGTAATGAACTCCATTACTTTCTTAAAGAATTGTTTATTATAATAAATGCAATTCTTTCCTGGAAAAAATGTACAATTGGTAAAAATTGTATTTATCTGACAAGCAGAGGCCTGATGATATCATCTAACTGCGTATTGTGAAAGTCACTTATAAATACAGTAACTTAGTCCACGACCCCAGAGCACTGTCTGTTTTCCTGTCCTTTTTCTTTTTAACAGGCACTCGTGCTGTCATTGCACCGGGACGTACGCGTTCTCTCTAAATGGCTTTTCTGACAACTGATCTGTAAATACAGCCAGATCTGCAAGTCTTTCCTTCTCTCTTTCTTTCTAGCATCAGCAACCCCGACCCTACACACACACACACACACACACACACACACACACTGCCCCCATCCCAGCCCCACGGCACGTCCCCTTCTCTCTCTCTCCCTCTCTCTCTCTCTCTCTCTCTCTCTCTCTGACAGCCCCTGCCCTCCTTCCCCCTTCATTCCCTCAGCCACTATAAAAACACAAATATGCCATAACTCAACTTGTGCTGCCACACTGCCTCCATCTTGCCCTGTACCAGGGGGCCCCTCAGGAAGGTCACCAACAAATGGCTTTCCGATTCACTGCCCCTGAAATAATTTTGTGTATTAAAACCTGAATCTGCACTTTCTGGCATGAAAGCCTTTCTAATTATTCCGCCGTCCTTGGAATAGACACAGATCCTTCACACATAGGAAACAAGCGATGGACCTGCCTGTTCAGCCACCACAAACATCCGCCCTCCTATTTTTTCTCCCTCCCTCTCTCGCTCGCTCGCTCCTGCGCACCCCCCCACCACCGCTATATAGCTACCCCCCAATCTGTTTTCAAAGCGTGGCTGTCCTTTATTAAATTGTTTTCTTTTCCACATTATCAGTTGCCATGGAGACCTCATCTCTCGGATTATTTGAATTTCATTATATCTATTGATTTGGGAGCATTTCATCTTTTTTATTGTTTTTCTGTCAATTTTCGAAACGAATAACCATCTAATTTGCGTCAGTGCTGATTACGTTCGTCCCTCAATAGAGGTCGGCAGCTGCGCCAGGGAAACAAATCAATGAAAAACATCATAAAACTCGAAAGTACAATCAACCAGGATATGGGTGACATTCCACGGTTGCCGAAACTAAGTCATCAAAAAATATATACTTTTTTTGCGCCCCTGCGTGCGAGCGCGTGTCTGCGCGCGCAGGAGATATATATGCATTCGAGCAGGCATGTGACTCAATATCGGGGGATGCTATGATAAACTCAATCTTCTCTTCAATGCCCCCCAGACCAAAACAAAAAATGCTTACTTTGTGTTTAAATAATTTATGCAATTTTAGCATTTATATATAAATTTTTTAATAAGCCACTTGGAGCAAAGTGGCCATTAACAAAATACACAGCTGTCCGGTGCGCCGAGCACTTGAGATCAATTGCACTTTTTTATGACATGATAAAATGCTTTTAAAGCAATTTACACAAATATGGAAAAAAAAAAACTGCACCCGGGCTTCATTTATTCATAAGCCGGGGTATTAAAAAAAAAGTCGTGCAGAAGCCAGCATGGGAAGATGGTCTCGGGCCTAACCGAATCAGAGTGGCTGTCCTTCCTTTCTGCAAGGACATAAACTTTCATTACTGATTCACGCAGTCAAAGGCAATTTAGAAAACACAATGTACAAAAGAAAAACATCAGCATATTGGAGGTGTTTGCGTATTAAGGGGCGCCAGCGCTTTGTTTCCCAATTTTATGTTCATTATTTATTTTTGCACAGGACATGGTGCCATTGACACCCCACCCTCCCCCTAGAGGGAAAGAGCCAAGGATGGATAGATAGATGGATGGATGAATGAAAAGGGGCATGTCCAAGGTGAGAGAGATTGTTGGGAAATAATAAGAGGTCCTGACAGGAGTCCACACCTCAGCGGTACGCACATACACGTGGCAGACGGCCGTCATTGGGGAGGCGAACGCTCATGTGTTTGCATGTGTGTGTGTGTGTGTGTGTGTGTGGGGAGGTACAGGCAGGTGTGTGGACCAACACTATCTGTCATCCACTCTACAAACAGTCCTGGGTCTAAACTGACATTCTAATCCGCTTTATAATGCAAGTTTTGTCACAAACACAGTTACATTATATACAGTAAAGAACAGCTGTGCCATCATTGATTGTTTAAATATTTTTGAACTTTAAGAAAGTATTTGAAGCTAAAGTTGCAGTGTACTTCAGTAGGTTTGGTGTCTATGTATGCGTGTATGTAGACACACGTCTCCAATTAGACTCAGGAGCACAGGAGCTGAGCAGCAGGCTAATCTCATTTCAGAGCCGCTCCTCTCCACCTCATGTGCTGACAGTCCTGGCCGCCTGCGCTCTTTATAAATGCTTCGCTAAAGGCTCCGTGTTTGCGACACGTGTCAACATTTGACAAAGCATTACTTTTCGTACACAATATCCTGTGCCCGGGCCCCTGAAATGAGGTAGCTAACAAATTAGCTTTTTATGTTTATTTGTGCGTGGGTGTGTTTGAGGAGAGGAGGAGCGGGGGGGTGGTGTAGGAAAAAAAATGAAGGACGTTTAGTGTATGTTTTCTGTTACGCCTAACGCTTTCTTTTTAAATCAACTTTCTAATCTTTCAGACTTGTACTTTACGGTTTATTATGAAAAACAAAAATACAGTAAAAAAAAGCGTATAGTTTTACAAAAAAGTAAAAAGTATTGTGGCTAAATTGATGATCGTCAATTGGTAAAAAATTACATATCTGACACTGAAAATTCAGATTTCAACATGTAATTTTAATAATTTTAGGTCACTAAATTCAAAAACAGGTTTGTGGTATGTTCACATCTGATGTCATTGCTTTCCAAATATGAACTATAGTAATATAATGTGTAAATGAAAAAAAATGAAAGAAAAAATAAATGTACAAATTTTGGACACCGCTGCATGACACTGTAGGCCTACTGAATGATGGTAAATGCCCAAAAACATGGTACTTTGTAGCACATTTTTTCGAAAATGCTTTTGTTTTATAATTAGCTAAACATTAGACAAAGAAGGTGCCAAAGTCACGACTCGTACTGTCTATTACACAAACACATATCTCCCCGTGCGATCAGCACTGACACCAGCTCAGGAGACTGGATAAATACTATTTTATGTATCACTATATGAATTCAGAGACAGTAATTACACAGTTCGCTTTAACTCCCACACAGCAGCGGCAGATCTGAGCCGTGACGCCACAAAAGTGCAGTTCGGTGTACTGTACAATTGTAGGTGTACAAGACACTTGACAGCTCCACAGCAAGCGAGCACTACGGCGCTGAGGCTGCATTGATCCAGTTTTTAACTGTTACATTAATAAGCTGTAAACACTGTGTTAAAACCACTTGATGTTAAGGAAATGACAGGCACTGATAGGAAGTCTTTTCCCCGTCGGCCGTGGGTTAGAAGCGTGGTAGTTTTGAAAGGGATTTTAATTTTTGCCACCCCAGCGGCTCGGCTCTCCTCTCTTATCAGTGTGGCAACAATAACATGCTTGTGTTTCAAACCAAACATTCCCACACTGAATAATAGGCTGCGTCTGAGTCCAGCCACCAGCAGCAATTTGTTTACACTGGACTGATCATAAACTACAACTTCCTACTGAAAAGGCGTTTCTGCTTGACTTGACGCTCACAACGGCGTATATCAATACAGAGAGATATCAGACGGCACATCCGCCTTCTTTTTTTAAGATGCGCCGATCACCCGCTGTTAATAATACAAAATAATATTCGAATATTAATAAATAATTATATCGGTAATTTTTTTGACACATTTGGATTGCCAGGGTTGATTGTTTAGCTGTCTGATGTGACTGATTCCATAAAAGAAAAATGCTTTTGTTTGTCTGTAATGAGGTCACCGTGACCAGAGTATTTGTTGAATATCCGTCTCTTCGCCCAGAGCCATCATGTCAATCAATGCATCTTCTAATTAAAATGATCTGTTGCCCGTGTGTGACGCACTTGTGCAAATAAGCTCTCTCTCTCTCTCTCTCTCTCTCTCTCTCTCTCTCTCTCTCTCTCTCTCTCTCTCTCTCTCTCATACACAACACACAGGGGTCAAAATGATGTAGGGATCTGTCTTTCATACTTTTGGATTTGGATGTTAAATATTTTTTAATAGATTGCAATCACACAAAGCACGTACTAGCTTATTAATTATAAAGCATAACAAGAAAATATAAGTCACAAACGCAAACTATTTGTCTTTAGGTTTTGACTGTATTCACAAATCTATAAAGCCACTTGTTGCTTAATTTACCCAGATTTAGTTATTTTCCCTGATATTTCAAGATCTTTCATGATCGTTTGAACTTTAAATATAGGCTACATTATAACAAGTGCACTACACTGTAGAAAGGAAGAAAGACATGGCATTACAGCCCAGTGAAATAGAGAGGGGTTATGCACGATAGAGGTCCAGACTAACAGAGCAATAAAAGATGATGTCCACGCACAGAGGCTTTAAAAAGCACAATTAAGATGGACCCAGGTTAATAATTAAAATGCACAATTATTGACCCTTGTTTTCAATTCCTCGCAAAGTACATTAGATCAGGAAAAGAGCGAGGACAAAAGGAGGGTGTCTCTAATGCACTCTCCCGAGCTTGAACTTCCTCTCCATCCTAATGTGCCAGCCTGCTGTTGAGATCCGCACTTAATGAAGGTCCATCACAAATAAAGCATCTCAGAGACCATCAACAAGGATTACAATCACCCTCAGCCCCTTATCTGTGACCGGCCACCCCCAACCCCAACCCCAGTGCCAGTGCCCACCCGGCCAGACGGGGTAAATGTGAGGGTTAACTGTCCCTTAGGGGGCTATCAGTGCACGGGGAAACCATCACCGCTGGTGTCCCCCGGTCTCGTTTGACAAGCAGGCCCTAACAGATTAACATGCAGTCAAGAGTGATACATTTTCTGCCAAGTAGTCGAAACGCTGCTCTGTAATGATTTTGTGTGTAGGAGAACACAAGTGGGACACTCTTAATTAAGGAGAAATATTTGTATTGGGGCTGGGGATTTGGTCGATTCTGATTGGTCCGCTCGCTTGACATTGTTTAACTAGGCCAGACGGGGTGATAAATTGTCATTTTGACACATTTTAAAACTGTGACGTCAAAAAGACCGGAGGAGGTCAGAATGAGACGGTGGTTCAAATGAAGGCCATTGAAATTACCAGCGGAGTTCTTCAAAATCCTGAATGCCAAGGACAGGTGGATTAAAGTATTAAAACAATCGCATTTCAGTCTTGAAATAGTCACCCGACTCAGCATCAAGCCTATCTGTTCAAGATCAGACGCAAGCAAATTTGCACCCTGCGTAAGACCTGCTGTAAAAGCAAATGTGTGCAAATCGAAAGAACGATTACGGCAAACGCTTCCCAAACATTCGCAGGTGGCGAGAAGCTTCAGACATGTTCTGCAGACATGCTAACAACCGAGAGACCGAGAAAAGTGTTTTTTCATGGCTTCCCTCTAATTAAAGCTGGCTGGAAGGGAGGCTAGAAGACAGGGGTTACGCTAAAGTTCAGTCCCGATTCTATTTACAGTGTCGAATTAATAAGAACTGGAGGTGATAACGGTGGCAAAACACACACCGACAGTCGGGTGAGCGGTTTTAATTTAATCAAAGCCATTTAGTACAAGTCTGTTCGTAAGCGCTACATTTGCGAAGTCATGAAGCAGGCAAAATGTTCCTTTCTACTCCGTTTTAGCCGTTCGAGTTGATCGAAACCCATCATTTTATCACACACCACTATACAAATGAATGTGGTGTCGATGGTCGAGCCTTGAAGTTTATGTGCTCACTTATGGTTTTTCACTGCGAATGAGGAAATGGTTGAGAGAAAAGACTCGTAATACTTTATAAATTCCATTAGTGAAGTCACTACCATCATGGGAGCCTCTCAGACAGATGCACTTTCTTCAGAAGAACAATGTGTATGTGTAACGCATCTCTGTCAAACAAAAAGCTCTGTAAACTACAAAACAAGCCTGTGATGAAACTCAAATTATACAAATATCATTCATTTTTTATGTTTTATGACAATGAGATTTATTTGTCTTAAATTGTATTGGTCTATGGAATTTTCTTTTAATTATATTTCAATTTCACAATTCATACTCTAGTGTTTTCCCAAGACTCAACAAGTTTAACATTAAGAAAAAACGACTGAACTACAGAATATGACAGACAGAATACAGGAAGTCAGAGAAAGAGAGAGAGGGAGAGGGAGATAAAGAGAGAGACTGAGCAACCTGTGCCCTTCAGTCTCACAGTTAAGGCACAGCTAACCAAGTCTGACAGCTGCCAGCTCCTTGACAATTGGGGTCAGTTAGAGGAAAAGTAGCTCAAGTTTTCATGGCTTTGCGGAAGGAGCTGTTCAGGAGCAACTGCCCAGCACAGCATCAAAGGGGATTAGAGGCCGTGGCCATCTGCTGCCAGGACAGGCCACGGCCCTTTCATGTCTCTCTTTAGAGAGAAAGGCAATCCTTCCATTGCTGTCCCACCATTGGGGTAAGACAGGAATGGTAGGAGGGGACATTTAAGGCCAAACTAGAATGAAAAACGGCAATGTGTGCTATTTATAAAGAAATGTTTGGGTTTGCTTATATGGATATGTTTAAAGGACAAAAAACATGTCATATATTCAAACTCATGTTGTTGAAAACCTGTATAAGACTTTTTCTTCTGTGGACCACAATAGAAGATACTTTGAGAAATGTCTCAGTGGTTTTGTGTCCATGCAATAGAGATCAATGGGGGCCAGTGTTGTTCGGTTAACCAACATTCTTCGAAATATCTTCTTTTGCAAAATAAAGACAGTCATACAGGTTTGGAAAGACCATGGGGCGGAGCATGTTTTATCACCCTAGTGACAATTCATAATACCATAGCAACCACCACATGAACCTAAAATTTCAGGTTTTACATGTGCAGCCCCACTTTAGTAAATGTACAAATTTAGCCTCACACGCTACCTGAAAACGTCTGTCCTTTGATTCTAATTTTACACATTTATTGACAAGCCGTGCCAACCTTTCCTTTCAGCAGCTAATTTGTTTTGGGTCCTGTTACTGGCCTCCCCCATGACTGTCTCCTCAATAGTCTGCTACCTTTCAGCTCAGCACTTGACCCGACACTGTCGCTTATTTCCAGCGCTCTAATTGTCGTTTAATCACATATCAACCTGTCACTTAAAGAGACCCTTTTTCAATTGCAGGAATTTGCATATTGTGTGAAACTAATTTCTATCAAAAGCTGTGCTGGCTGCGAATGCGCGCATCTACCTGGATTCACTCGCTCTCCCCCACACACACGTTCATATATGAAGTGCCTGATATTCTCAATACAGGTTTGTTAACAGGCTCACACATATGGTGACAGCACAGATAAGGAGCTGAGAGCTCGTGACGGAAGGTGGCGGTGAAAACAGAATGTCGTAATAGGGGGATTCGGTGTGCAACTGCTGGGGTTAATATCACTCACCACTCAACAGTAATGGCATATGGAGAAAGAGCTCTTTCCATTACAAGGCACATTTGCTCCTATCTCACCTCCATATCTGCGACTCAGGCTGGGGTCGAGTGCTGGGATTTGATGATCCGGGCCGGTTTTAAGGAGGGTCCTTGCAACGGCGGTTCTCCAGAGATGGACAAGTTTAATTACGGAGAGGAGGAAAGCTCTTTGTTCCACCTTTTTATTATATTAATTGATAAAGGGGGCTGTATGGGGGTCTTGGGGGAGGAGATGAAGATGAGGGAGTGTTTTCAGAGAGGTTTAATCCCGTTAGAGCCACCGGTCCGTACCCCTGTCTCGCTGGGACCTTGGCACCCCCCAAAGGGCTGTAATGAAGAGGTCTTCCTCGGCTTTAGACGAGACGGGACGCTGAAACCACCCTCCTTAAGAGAGCTGGTCTTACAAAGAATATGAGTGCATTTTATAGTAAATTTTATATATATATAAACTTTAAATATCATTCTAAAAAAATCATTTTCAATATTATTTTCTGTTCCTTTTCTAATCTAAATATGTGACCCTTAGAATGTTTTTTGGGCAAGGCTGAAATCCATTAGTCAAATAGAAACTAAATAACTTCACTCATGTAAAACTGCTCCGTTTTATCGCACACGCCCTAAGTACTAACACACACCTTGATATGCTGTCGCACTGAAAGGTTCATCTCAACCTGACCACGTTTTTCTTTTTTAACAAGGAGTCAAGACGTCTCAAAACTGTCAAAAGCATTTTCCACAAAGCCGAGGATAGGGACGGGGCGGGGGGTGGCGGCAGAAGCGCCGCGCGCAGGCATACGCACCGACGGCCGCACGCTCGCGATGCTGTCAGGTAAATTAGATCTGAAAGCTGACAATTTCTGACCATATTTCCTTGATTATTTCGAACAAATGCACACCAGCCGCTCTAAGGAGATTAAAGTGACATAAAAGTCTCGTGTGGGAGGAGGGAGGGCAGAGAATCCAGGTCACCCCCATTTGTCCCCCTGCCTGACAGCAGCTATATCGCTATCCAATCCAATAAAAATCCCCCCTCCTTTTGCTTTAATTAATTTTACAGCTAGCTTGCTTAATTACTTTCAATCAAAATCCTCTTGCCATCACAAAATTAGAAATGGTTCAACTCCATTAGTCTAAATTCTTCATTTACATACACAAAGACTGTCAGCTCTTGCTAAGCAAACGGCCTCTTGCCTGATGAGATTGTTTTTTTCTTTCCCCTCAATGTATCTCTCTCTCTCTTTCTCTCTCTTTCTCTCTCTCTCTCTGCCCCGTCTCTCTCGCTCTCTGGCTTTACCACTGTCTCCCACTAATCATAAACATGCTGTTTGTTAAAAAAACATTCAGGGATGTGCAAAACCACTGATATTCAAAGTATATTTATTGGGGTTTTGTCAGAATGACAAGTCGACTAATTGAACTTAAAGGTGAAGTGTGAAATTTTCACCCAAAAACTTTCCAAACAAGTTACAAACCTTAACTTTATTTGCCGTTGGTTAGACAAACTAACAGTATCACCCCAAATGTAAACCACTGGAAACAAAACCTGAAACAAATCCACCTTACTATTTAAATTATTTGAAAAGTAATATAATTGATTGAAATGTCATTAAAATATTTTTGTATTCATATGTGTGAAATACAATTAAGACACAAAAGGCCAGTGAAAAGTAGTTCTGTAAATTTGTAAAATGTAACAAGTTTTCGCTTCTTGTTCCCTCACCAAACACTTTCAAAAAGCCTTCGACCACAAGAAATGCTTTAAACAGGAACGGAAAAAAGCATATCTCATACTGAAACAAACCTTCCTTTTATTAAATAATCATCAAATTTGTTTTTTGGTGACGCTGTACACTGATACGCCCAAGCGGGCATTCATGCCACCTACAGCAGAACAGTACAATGTGATATTTAGAGGCCACACAATAATTTTCACTGGTGCTGTGTCTACTTCATCATACTTGCTGCCCAAGGCCTGCACATCAACAGGAATTAAGGACACGTAGCGACAGTTAGTGGAATCCAGCCCTGCTCAAAAAACTAGGCCCTATAATAATGACAAAATCAAAATCAAAGGGCCCTCGCCGAAGCCGTTGACATTCCCAAGGATCGCCGCACAAAGTGCTGACTCCCGCACTGCACAATGTTTTGTTTGCCCTCACTTTCCTTGACCACACGCAAGCAAAGCCACAAACACTCAGTAACCGGGATGAGCTTTGATCTGTTGTCTGCACGCTAAACATATTATCTTTCAGCTGCCGGCCTCTCTTACAGTCTCCTCAGAAGTGATGATAGCGAGAGAAAGTGACTTTGAGAAGACTTGCAGGGTTTGATTTCAAAAGGTAGGTGACTTACGAGTCGACTCGATGGCTGCGTCACTCTTCGTGTGGCCTTCCGAGTTGACTTTTGGGAAATACTTATACATATTTTTTAGTATATAAAAAGTTGTCTTCATAATCTTTTATCAATATGTAATAATTAATAATAATATTAATAGCCCCTTTCCTTTTTTGATGACATCATCACAACCCCTGTTCATGTCATTTAGACCACGCCCACTTTTCAATCTTCTAAATGTAAGCCCCACCCCACATTTCCTCTACTTGAAATGTCTTATTACCCAAATCCTGTACTTCTTTTGCTTTTATCTACCATAACCATGTCTCTAGCCTCAATCAGGTCCTGTATTCAGACGTTGAGTGAGAACACTAAGACATGCTATGGTGCCATTGGTTCATCGCTGGCTGGTGTTGAGCAGCAGTTCTGCATCCTGCAAACTGCCAGCAGTGCTGATCTACCAGCCCTGCTCACTTGGGCTTGGCTAATTCTGTCACATCGCTCCACGCTGCCCACGCTGAGCTCTTTAAAGAGCTCCGCTGCACCTCCACCGCTCCTCCCTCTAACAAGGGGTTGAGACAAGTGGGAGCACTGCCCTGATCTGGGTCCACTTCAGCGGCACTAAATAATCTGTCTGTCAGTCACTGGCTTTTCTCTCCACTCGAGTGCCGCACAATGCTGGTAGTTCAGGAGTGATTTTTTACGTATTTTCTCAAGTAAAAAAGTGATTCTCTGCGAAACGTGAGGAGATTAAGTCTTTTTGTGCCACAGACTACTGCAAAAAAATGTGTACTGTAACTGTTATATAGTAAATGTGGCAACCTGTGAATTTTAGCAGCAATATATTTGGAAACAAATATAAGATTAATTTATTAAAGTTTAATACATTTAGTCGTAATAAAATGTACCTAAACTTTTTTGCAAAACACATCACTGATCATAAAAAATTTAAATACAGCATAAAATTAAATAGACACTGCAGCTGAACAAACAAGCACTATATTGTTGATAAGACTGCAGGACACAGTGTGTTGAGAAATAATTGTTATTCCAGAGAAAGATCATAAAATACGATTACATTCAAATCATGCAGTGACACCACACGCTGCAAAAGAACAGCACAATGGCACACATTCATTACGTGCACACAAAAAACAGACAAATACATAAAGAAACATAAACGGCGAATTGGAGAACTGTCTACTCATTGTTCATCTGACTGCACATACATAGAAAAACAGTGTTTTCCCTTTACCCAATTTTTTAATGAGGGAATTTGTCCCAATTCCCTCATTCTACTATGTACGACATGCTATACTACACAAAACAAACACAATACACACATGCATACAGAAAAAAAGTTGAAACCCCAGGCTTTCCCTTTAAACATCTCAGACACTCATTGTTGTGCCGAGAGTTTGAGATGATTTAGCCCTGATTTAATGTAGCTTGTTAAAGAGTGATGATGTCAGCACAATGGAGCAGCCTCTAAATCCACCACATTCACCCAAAACGCCTCAATGAGATAATCACTGGTGACGTCTGCGAAAACACTTATTATATTCGCCCATCGCCTGGATGAAGCTGCTAAACCTCATCAGTGTTATTCCCTATTTCTCTCTGGGAACGAGGCGAGAAAAAATGTTCCCAGATTAGAAAAACGACAATGCGCTTTGTCTATGAAGAAAAAGTTGTGTTTGGCTGATATTCTGCGAACAATTAGGCTTTGACGCAGTTGCCTTGTAAAAACAGGTTGCTTTAACTTATGCATATGAAAAACAAACAGGAGAAACAGCTTTGTGTCAATCAATCGTCTTGGGACACACCTCTGTTAGAAGAAAGAGAGGGGTGGGCAGTATGACTAAAATGTTACATCACCGTAACGGCAAATTCCACATAATACGGATTTTTCCGGATATGCAATGAAAAATTACGAATGTATTAAAAACCATGTAAGTTTGTAGATAATACAGTGAATTAATTTTTGGGGGGATTATTCATTACAGATAAGTTCAAAGTGGCAAAAAACAGACTCAAAATACATAAAATAGACGATATACAGACACATGTGTCCATACATCAGTTTAATATAAAATATTGTAATTCACTTTAAAAATAAGCATCTACACAAATAGATCTACCACGGTTTAACCTCCGGTTCACACATTTATTTCTATTTCATTTTCACATCATCAGGAAGAGTGAATTTTAGACACTTGTCCCTGTTCTTAAACACTAAGTCCCATAAAAGGCTTGGAGTTGACAACTCAGCATTGAAGATATGAAACGGATCTACCTGATCCTTTCTCTTAGCTTAATTTCTTTTAAATCCCGGCTCTGTTTACACAGAGCAGGTGCCAGCCGGCGTCCACCTCCTGAAACTCATCGGCCCTTCAGGCCGCCACCTCTGCTACAGTGTTACAAAACAAGTCAAGGTATTTATATGTATACGTCGATAATCGCAGTACATTCAGAGGCTACGGGCTGTGAGTTGTGAGTCTGCTGGGTCGAGAGCAGTGGCTCCCTGTAGTGCGAGTTAATAATGAGGAGCTCTTCGGAGGTGCGTGATGTGGAGGTGAGGTCCTAATCCTCCTGCCCGCCCCCTGTTTATCATCTGATCCGCCCGGCCCGCTCGCTCGCGTCAGACAGGATATCTTCTCAGATGTGCCAGCACTTTAACCCGGGCTGTTATTAAAACTCTAATCTGTTAAACATGTCAATGTTAGCACTTTTAGTCTGATTAATAAAGCAAGACATAAAGCGAGACTCCAGAGTGCTGCGCAGGCCTTTTTGTTGCCTTGGGTCGTTTTGTTTTCTTGCGTTTCTTTTGTTTCGTTTCGTCTTCTGTGGCTCAATAAACAGTGTGAATTATCTCCTCGCACACACGTAATCCCCAAAACATTTTCACGGGTACACGCCTCATATCAGTCAGATACTGAAACTAAACTATCGAGCAGACGTTTAGAAGCGAGAAAGATACACATCAAAGGCAAACTGAAACCCAAAAAAGGTTTTTAACATGCTTACATTAAATTAGCTTTATATAATGTGAAACTGTGGATGTGCTTGCATTGAAAACAGGGTGATGCACAGCAATGGTGCTGAGGAGGGGGGACTTAAAGGATGTGATTTATCTGAGCTTGATTGCGTGTTAATCGAGGTTACGTGTATTAAGTGGAATCTAATTGGAACAGACACTGGCAGCCTGACAGATCGACATGATGCAGATGGATTGAGAGAGAGAGGGAGAGCGAGGGAGAGAGAGACAGTAAGAGAGAGACAAACATGAAGCGACGCAGAGGTATTTTCCGAAAATAAAAACTGGAATTCGTTCTCAACCTTTTCCTGTCATTGCATCTCTACTGTCATCGCTTCTGACTCAGAAATGTTCAAAAGAGGTACAATTCAGAGTCATATTACTGTAACTTGTTACTAGAAGAACTGGCCCTTTTAGAAAACCGGACTCCACATCAACTTTCCTCTGGTATTCGCACACCACAGCCCCAGTTGCCACAAACACTCATTTTTTTTTCTTTATTGGAAACACGGGGGGCAAATATCCTCTCCTTCAAAAAAAGATTTCGAGGGGAGCAGCTGCTCAGGCACATCTCACCTCTGGGAGCCAACAGTCCCACTAGCCAACTGGTTTGAAGGCCCTTGCGCTAAATCCGTGGCATTCGTCGTATGACTGAGTGCCATTTACTCAGAAAAAAGCACAAGGGCCACACCTGTCGTGTTAAACAACTGCTCACTGAAAGGCTACACAAACACGTAACAAATTATACAAACAGAGAAGGAGGGGGGTAAAAAATATCTGCAGCCACATGCCAGACGCTGAACGGGAGGAGGTCGCTTTAAGGTTTCAATGCGAGCAGGCCTGTTAACAGACATCGATTACATCGAGGCCTGGACTCAGAAATGTCATTTGCAGTCATCTTTTATCACAACTGTGTTCGATAACAGGCCTGCGTTATTAACAGCCGTCGTGGATGACTGTGCCCATTCCCATTCGCGTCCCTTCATTTTGCACGCGTTCTCGCATGATAATTAGACAACTGATGATGTGCATGATAGCATTTTGTGCCATAATCTCAGATTATTTCCCGTTCAGCCAACCACAAATGTGAAAAGACAGATACGGGTGTAAATAATTGGGCTAGTTTTATAATATGATTGTGTGTAACGTATGCAGACGTACATCGACGAAAAGTGTTTCTGGAAATAGAACAGATTTTTGTGTGGGATTTTACCCCAGTAACTCCCTTCAGTTTCTGATCCATAACACTAATACAAATAGCCATTTAAATTAAAGGGACAGTCCACCCAAAAATGAAAATTCTGTCATCATTTACTCACCCTCAAGCTGTTCCAAGCCTGTAAACAAGTCTGCTGAACACAAAAAAAGATACTTGCAAGAATATCAGTTCTGGGGAACTATTTATTGACTACCGTAGTAGATCTATAGTAGTCTATAGTGGTTTCCCACATTCTTTAAAATATCGTCTTCCGTGTTATACCTAACAAAGAAATGTATACAGGTTTGGAACAACTTGAGGGTAAGTAAATGATTTTTCATTTACTTTTGAAGAAGTTTACATTTACATGCATCATTTATGATCAAATCTTTGGAACTCGAACTTAGACGTATATCATTTGAGCTATACGAAGGAAAAGCCCAGTCGTTTCACATACAGAAAAACTACAGCACAGACCAACAGCATCATTTACCAAAGCCTAGAGAATAGAGACTCACTCGTCAACACAAAATGCTCAAATCGCTCTCGACACAGTCCCGTCATTGTGCCGAGACAAGGGACTGAGCCACTCTTCTCCTCCTCTGATCTGATGCATGCTGACTGTTACACTAATGGCATTAATAAGGACAAAATTACTATTTTGAAACACTGACTTTTCGTCTTCCTAATCTGTCTGGCCACATCCCTGCCCCCAGCCCTCCATTACAGAACCTGTGGACTCGGTTAGGGAACCGCTGGCTTGGTATGCCATGCAAATTGATTGCAACATTTTGAGAGGCCAAGAAGACTCTGATCATTGAAATTTGACCCTCAGCTATTTTTAAGTGTTTGATTGAGATAGCAACTCATCCAGTTCAGCCCAGATTGGCCAGATAAGATTTCTCCGACTCGGAATATTCTCCGTAAGCAAGGCGGGGGCCAATATCAGGCAGCGCAATGGCATGCAACACTGAAGCTATGCATTGCAACAGGAATATTCAGAAACGTGTAAAATAAATATGCATACACATACAACGCGCAGGGGGAGGGCCGGTTATGCTCTGCTGGGCTTCGAGTCCTAACATTGAGAGAAATGACACAGTGTGATCAAGGACATGAATTGCTCATTGATTTTTAGCGCCAGCTTAACTATCCATTCCAATTGATTTTAGCCTGGCCGGGTTATGCGAGTTATGGCACTTTTAATGCATCTTCTGTACGCGCGCCACTGACACAGAAAAAATGCAGAAGAGCACAAGGGGGAAAAATGTTGATATGTACAAAAACTTGCCAAAACATGCGAGTTGTTTTCTCTCTTCTCTCTTGCTCACCTCTCTCTCGCTCTCAGCTGCTGGTTGAGAAATACACATGTCATAAAAAGTGTACTTCAGTCTCTAATTATTGGGATATGTCAGTATTTTCACCTCAGAAAACCTTTGCTGATTACAAAATATACGGTGATATAAGTCTGTCAAAATGTTAATTACAGCACATAGCTGCGCTTTCGTGAACATTCGAGCTGTACCAAATAAAACCTTCCCATACAGTACACCGCACAGTATATATTACAGGCTGAGAATATACAGCGAATCAAGTTTCCACCAAACATGAATGCTTGAATTTTATATATGTGCCAATTTTATTCATTATAAATCCAAAGAATGTTGCATGTGGCTACTGTAAGATACTGCATATATCAACATTTGCATAAATTATTAATTAACCCTGGGTTTAGTGAAATAAGAGATAATGTGAGACATGTGATCCAATAGATGGGCCAAATGTCATCTGTCACAGAGAAACGTTAAAACAGAGGGTCACTTTCCTGCCCGGGCTCGGCTTTCACTCGAGGGAGGGGAGATTTCTTTAACTTCTGCAAAACACATCTCTTAAACATCATGAAGCGTAATACTGCAACACCTACGGGTTGGGATTCCAGTAGCGATTCAGTTGAAGGGTTTTCGTTCCGTTTTCAAGCAGGTTCACATTACGTGCAACGCTACATTTAATGTCCTTACTTAGCCAGTGGCTTCACGAGACGAGTTTAAGGCAGATTTCAGTGTAAACACAGCAGGCGAGTGTCTTTCCAGAACAGTAAGTGGAAGTCGCCACCAGCGCTCTGTCTATAAGAGTGTCAGTGTGTGTGGGTCGAGATGTAAAACAGGCTCGCTGTTAAAGCTGCCACAGGTCTCATTCATAGCGAGAGCGGACGGCCTTTAGATTCATTTCAACACAATGAAAGGCTGTATGTGAGGAACATGCCTTACATATGTTGTAGGTTGTAATGTGATGTGAATGCCCAGAGGGAAGGTAGTGAAGTGTGACATTTTTGTAGCTTTTGTTTTAGCTAGTTTGGAGTCAAACTGTCTGAAAGACTGAGCTACACGTGACACAAACTCTAAAGGATTCATAAATAAAATAATAACTGATTGTAGTTATATAATGGTTAAATACATGCGTTTGTAAGAGCTACTCTTCAAATATTCGAAATGCTTGAAATGTTAAAGCAATGACATACATAACTTATTCTACATGACTGAAATATGTTTTTTTACGAATTCAGTACACATTGTTCAAAGTCACACCGTAACTTTCTTATTTTTCTTGCACACACCTTTTCTAAAACCACAACATCAGGACATAAACACAAATGCCAAAAAGTGAACACCCTGTAGCGTTACCGGCAACGTGATGATTCTCACTTTAAAAGCGACCTGACTCGTGTGTGTGTTCTGCATGACAGCCTAATTACAATATTTCACTTTTCCTGTTGATTCACTTTATTTGTGCACAGCAATGATAGGGCAGGCACATAACCAGCAACGAGACACGTCATGGAAAACTTTATGACCGCATGTTCCTGTTAATCAAGGTTTAAAAAAAGCGAAGTCCTTCATTTGTATTTACCTAAAACCAGCTCACTTTGTGTAGCATTATTTTATGGGTTTGTTGTTCTAGCGTGAGGTATTACAGCTTTGCATTCTTTTCCAAGGTCAGCTGCTGGCGTGACACACGTTATTTGCTTATGGGGCTTTTCAGGTCAATTCTATTATATTTACATCAAATAATTTTTGATAAGGGATGTAAAAGATCTATAAAACGCTACCATAAATGGGAGAGGTGTGCTTGAGAAAAAAGTACAAAAGATCAACAAGGTTTTTTTTTCTTTTTTAATCTCTTGACACGTTGTAATTTTTTGTTGAACAGGGCGATGTCCTGTAAACTAGGCCGTCAAAGTGGGCACCGGCTCCTGTTTCTGCCCAAAGTACCTGTCCCTTATCTCTACAGCTCTATAATCACTTAACAAAGACTCGGGCATTTGCACAAATTAAAACATCAATAATGCACGAGCGCTTTTCAGTTTCTGCCACACGCCCCAGTGCTGGGGCAACAGAGCTCTCTCAAAACGTGCCACGTTCTCGCCCCAGGAGACCTCGAATCCAGCGCCGACTTACCCCGGTGACCCGGGAATGGGAAAAACGTTAATCGGCGGCTTATTTTTTTTAGGAACGAGAGAAAGTGGCACTACAGTGTAAACAGCCAACACCCTTGAGTGGTGTACATCCATAAACAACATGGCCACTGTTTGTCATCGGTGGTCGTGCTGGAAACCCAGACACAGCTTTAATTCAGGTTTGGGAATCTGCCCTGTCTTTACGAATCTAAATCTGCGCAGGGAAGTCTCTTATTTACAGGGATGAGAGCGACCGAACGATCGTATTGGGATGAAATATGGCGTGTTAAATATGCATAAAAGGAGTCAAAAGCAGTTCAATATGAGAGAGGAGGAAGAGACAGGAAGGGTGGAGGGAAAACATCGCAATTTAAGGGGTCTGAGGTGTTTCGTATAACATTGGATGCTCCTTTAGGGCACAAATATTTTTAGGTCTCTTTGCGTACCATCCCACATACCTCGCAGAATGTATAGTCTATACCATAAAAATGAGATAACTATTCAAATACTGCATGATTTGTAATGTGTCGTGTCAAGCTAAATGTACATTTTTGGGGAAGGTTAAGCACATTCCTTAAAGGGGCGAAAGGAAGCGAAGAGCCGGCATGCGCGGGCTTTTCTCCTGAGAAATTGAAATTAAGTTGCTTTATTTTTTCATATATAATTCATCTGTTTTTGTTCTAAACGCTGTGATAATTTCACGCTCAGAGCTAGTTTATCATTATTCCCTAGTTTTCTCCCATCGGCCTCGCAAACAATCCCCTTGTTAGCAAACTGTTAAGACAGGCGCTTGGTACACAAATTGTGCTCGACCAAGCGAATTTGTTTTGCAAGGATGACCTGTTTAATCATCTCATTTTCTTTGGCGGACGTTTATTCATCTGGTTTCCATGGTTACGGAGAACATTAAGGGGCTACAGTAATAAGGCTGGAGAGTCAAACAGGTAATAAAAAAATTAACGCCATTTTCCAGCAGCGGAGGACAGTCTCTGAAATGAATCAGGGGAGAGGGGAGCGCACACACAGGTGAAGAGGGGCCTCCAATATTTCCAAACAATTAAGGGCTGGCCGGGTTATTTCACTCTGTAGAGAAGCTCACACGGGCGTCCAACGGACACGACACATTCAGAACAATCTGTGCATGGCAGGCCATTTGTTTTAAAGTCATAATGTTCCCTTATTTATCGTAATACTCTGATTACTTATCAAGACAATCAAATCTCTCTGAATTACGATTATTAAAATTTCTTCCCTCCTTTCAGAGATAAGATTACTGTTAGCTGCAAAATCAAAACAAGCATGACTTGCTTTTTTCTTTATGCAAAAATATCTAGAGCTTTCCAGAATTTTGGCCAGTACCACTGTCTCTCTCCCCCCTCGACTTTTACAAATGCTGCCCTTTTGTACCAACCAATGAGTTCAACTATAAGCCAAATATAGAAAATTCCGGCACAATAGGGAGCACAGGTGTTGGAACCCCTCGCAAAGTGACCGGGCTCAGTAAGTGAGACTAACAAAATCCAAATATGGTATTCAAGGATAGCAGCGCACAGGCAAAATAAACAAGCCATTAGCAATCTCGATCTCCCTACTACCTGCCTTATGCCTTTACACAATCCACACATACCAGGGATCCGCACCGCAAGTTGCATAATATAAGGTATAAAGTAGAAAAGTTGCAACAACAAAAAATCTGGGCATACTCGAACAGGTTTTCATTCTATTTCTGCCGGTTGTGCAAGCCGTAACATGGCATTTGTCGTGGTCTGCGCAGTTGTGGAAAATATCTAAATCACGTCGGAACACTATTTAATGAAGGCTGCCTTCAACAACCCCACATGCCCTTTCATTCATTGCTCAGTGTGTATGAATAGATAGACATAAAATTGCACAAATAATAGCACACAGGCCCGGTGTCAGGTGGTTTGTTTGCCACATAACTTGCACGGGATTCGACTCGTTTCGCAAGCCCTGTGAACAGTTATTCCAAAATAAACAAATAAAGAATAATAAATAAATTAAATAGACAAATAATATGTAAAAATGTGTAAATTATGAAAATGTGTATTACCTTGATACCTGATCATACCCCCACAAATGATTTTGTTGGTGTGCCATAATAAACATATTTAGGTAACTACTACTTAAAAAATAATGAAAGGTTTATTTAAGTACATTTTAGATAATATTTTCCATTTGCGAACCTCTGAAGCAATTTAAGTGTCACCACCACACCTGTCCAACAGTTTCAGTGTGGATACTAAGGGTATCCAAAAGAACCCCAAAACTGAACTCATAAGGCTAGAAATCCCCAAAAGAGGACACTCCGAAAAAATTCGGAGCTCTAAGCCATGAGACCGCCAACTGCTCTGTTAACAGCCTCTTAACAGGTGTGGGTCCAAGAACCATGTAATCCTATCAAGTTACAGAGTTAAAAAAAAGAATCAGTCAAACAGCAAACTCCCAAGCCCCCTTTTGCTTTCCCTTGTTCTCTTGCTCTCTGCTTGGTTTAGTGTGTAGGCTGTGACAGAATGGAACAGCTGGGCTTCAGATTTATCATGTACAGACTGTAATTATTGCTGCCGCTGCCTGCTACTGACCCAAGTGAATAGAATGTCACAGGCAAAAGAACACACAACCAGAGGATTCGCAGTAGGGGAGGTTTCAATCGCAAGCAACCCTGTTTGCAGTCAATTACCAGAGAGGACAGGAAATCAGCACTGTGGCTCTCTAATGCAAACAATCTCGGAAGAAAAAAAAGGCAACAGGGAAGACAAAGCAACACGTTCATTTCCCTTTCTTATCGTGCAGTGAACGACAAAACACGAGGATTGTCTTTCAAAGGGAAAAAATCTAGCAGGCAAATAACTGAATGTTTTTCATAACTGATTAGATGAGGGGGAACTTGCTAATTCCACATGATAAACTACAGGAGATTAATGTCACACACGCACGAGCCGACAACATCACGCCCGTAACGTTCACATAAGACCACCAAAAACGCACTGCTCTAATCTTGTCACCCTACCCCGCACGACCCCCGGGTACGGGATGGCGATAAAGCTCTCGAGATTACCAGAACAGACACAAACTATCCGTCGGACGGCCAATCGGTCGCTCATCCCCACAGACTGCGGGTCGGCTCGACGCACGACATTCCCTGCTCCTGCCAGACCAAAGGAACTCATCAGAGTCCGAACCCGGCGGTGCGTTACGGTAGCCCTTCTAACAACCCTGCCTGGAACCTCGTTCACACCTTAAAGACCCCCGCCACATTTAAAAGGATTAGTCACCACATTTTGTACCGACTTAATCTTCCTTTCAGACGGCATAATAAGGGAGCGCAGATAAGCGGAGCATGCAAATTTCATTCTAGCCCATCTGAGCTCAAGCTTTTGAGACAAACGGACTAAAGTCTTCAACACCGTGCTAATTGCTTCTTCATATTCTTCTTTTCCCCTCTTATATACCGTATCAGCTGAGGAAGATTATTTGTCTCCCCCACTTTGCATGAAATTCGAATTTCACGTGGAAGATCATAAACGTGAAATAGAGCCATTCCACCACAGAGAAAGATTATCTTTCGACAACTTCGCAACCGTACAGTATGTGCCAGAAAGGGAAAATCCTATGATGGGAAGAATCGGATCATCTAACTCTTAATCGCATGTGCCATGTTTGTTGCAAAAGGTGAGGTAGATAGCAAGAGATAGCAGATATGCCCTTTCAGAGGCTTCTTTTTGCGAGATGCAAAACTTAAACCACAAGCCCTGTGAGGCATCAATACCTTCAGCGCACTACCTCTTTTTTCCTTTGTACTTTTGTTTTACTGAAAATGACACCGTCTCCAGAACTCACCTGAAGCGTGTTATTAACTGCATTTGCTTACAGCCAGACATTACGTTCTGGGAAATATTCATTAAACAAATCAACTCACAAACGCAATATTTATATTAATGGACAAATTTCTCAAATAATATTTTGATTCTATAAAAACTATAACAACTGTGTATTTAGTTTAAAGTCAAGAGTATTTCTTTCACAACACACTATCAACTAGACCATTGCTGTGTATTAATGACAGAAAGGTTCTGAAGTTTTAATTAGAGTCTTGTGTCTGCATGAATGCACAAGAGCACAGAGGAGTAGAGAGGAGGTGAGAGAAGAGATGTCTAAAGTTTGATCTGTTCCTTTATAAGCTTGTTATTGTTTGCCTGTCTGCTGGCCGGGAGAAATGTTGAGGTATTAGGATGACAAGTTCATTTTGATGGTGGAGATGGGCTATTTGTATATATATAAATGATTATAAAAATAGGACTATATTAAAGATACATCACACATTAATTCAGTGTACAAATAAAATGTGAATTGTACTAAATTAAATTTATAGACTAAATTATACTATTTTTATTTTAACTTTTAAAACTAAAAATACCTGCAGTTGTGGATGACATAAGAAAAATAATTAAAATAACTTGGATGTATAGACTGATAACAGGCTATAAAGAAAAAAGTAAATTATCCCAAAAATGCCATATTTTTATGCATACGAATTTATATTTAATATTTATTTTTAAAACTAAGCAAGTCAAAGAAAGAGAAAATTCTGTTTCAAACGACTCTACAAAACACACTTCAGACATCCTGCAAAACGGATCTCACCTTGCCTCCGTCATCTGTGTGTCATCAATTATAGATCAGAATTTAAAGAATATGCATGAGTTGACATGGCAACACTGATCGGCCCTACACTAAAGATCGCTCCTGCCTCTCTCAGCGGTCGGGTGTGCCGAGGGTCCCTCAGGAAAACTAAGCATAAAAGGGGTTAAATGTGATGCCTTGCATCCTCTCCCCCTTTAATGTCCCCCCTACCAAATGTACTTCAAAACTCTGTTAATCTACGGCACACAACATTCCCATTAGCATAGCCCAGCCCCCTCATAAAAATTCCAGCTAGTTTAATTAAAAAATGTAAATTTACTGTCAACCGAAGAGCTGCAGAATTAGGACAGCAACAGCCTTTTTTATTGCTTAAGACATCAAATTGATTCTGCTGTTGCTAAATTGTGATAAAGGTTACGGAGGGCCGGAGACCCTGGGTTGTTTTTTTCCTCTTCATTTGATCCTATTTTGCAGATGACTGGTAAAGGTGCTGAGAGTGGACAGAGAGTAAAAACTGCTCCTGCTCAGGCAGAAAAAAAGCTCATGGAGTAATAAAATAACTTCAGTCATCTGAACAGAGGACACGGAGGAAAATGGCACATCTCGGGTGTGTCTTTGTAAAACATTTCAAATGTGGATAAAAATACTCAAGGTACAGAAAAAATTTATGCATTACAAAAAGTTTCTGATAAAAATGAAAATGAGTCTGAATCCACTTTTGAGAATACATTTCTTTTGATCTTTTAAAAGAATTACAGGAATTCTCATTTAAATTCACTTAATCTTAATTTTTTTTATACAGTTTTTAACAGTTTCCATTAAGCGCATGTCACGACTAAAAACTGTGAGAAAACCTTTTCTTGCCTGAGGACAACCAAGCTAAAAGACATAAAATAAAAAAGATTGAATTATTGCTTCACATTAAAACTTGTAATACGAGAGAAATGTGTGTATTAACTGTCCAAACTAAAAAGCAAACAGAGCATATGCATCCCTTAATAAAACCTACAATTCAGTTTCAAAATATAAAGTCATATTTTAAATGAACTAATAAAAAATATTCTTTTCATAATTACAATATTTATTTTAAAGTAAATCTCAGAAACACGTCACAACGCGTAAACAAGTAAGTGCCAAAGAGACGACTGAAACTCTACATAAACAGCATTATGTAAAGCACACATACAAACTAACAAGTATAAAAATAAACATTACAATTCTAACGCAAACTAAATCTACCACAAAACTGATCAACTTTATTTCCCAGGAACTCTAAAAACGTCAACCACACAATACAAACTGGTAATACTAAAACAACAGTCCTGTGATAATACATAACACAGAGTGTATGATTTCTGTTTTTAATACAGCATTATTTATGACTGTACGTACTGAAGCCAGATGAAATTAAGGACCGGGATATAGCAGTGTGACTTTTAAATATCCCTAAACTGAGGAAAGAGGGATATCATCTGTGTGTGTCAAAACAACCGTACTACAATATTTTGTTTATCAATCCCCTTAGCAACAAAGCCCTAGGCCACACCAGTCAAACATTTTTACATGCCTATCAAGCACTATAAACTTATATCAGTATCAACAAAATCCCCAGCACTCTTTCACTCAGACAAACACGAGCGCTTTAATAAAGAGAGATATACGAGTTTCAAAGATCACTCAGCGCCCGTAGGTAAAAGTGATGTGGTTAAATAATAGAGCAAATAAACTTTGGTACTTCCAGGTTTAAAATGAAAGTAGCCTACTTAAAAGCTTTTTTCTCCTGAGAGACATGAGCACACCGAGTCAAGAAAACACGGGAAAACAAAGTGATGGTATTAAACGCTGCCGTAGTGGCAGGACTTGTCACTAAGTTATATATAAAAGGTACAGTAACCTCACAGCAACGACACACAACACTTCCCTATTCACACACGCACACATTTATAATCACACATTTCATATGACAACAAATTCACCTACGGACACACATGTACACACACACACACACACAGAGATAGAGTGCCACAGAGGAGGGTCACTTACCATATTCAGGGTAGTTGAAGTTAAATCCTGACAAGCATGTAACTTTCATAATATTACTCAACTCTGTTTGAAAATCATCAGAAGTAAGCTGGTCTGTGAGAAAGAAGAGCTAAAATAACTTGACAATAAAAAGCCTTTTCTCTCAATCATGTACTAAACTCCTTGACATGTAATCTGTCAATAGTTTGCAGCCGAGATAATGCCGGCTGCCACGAGTGAGGTTGATTGGCAGCTTGGCTTGGCCCCTCCCTCCTGTGGTTTGACGGGGGTAGGTGAAATAATACAGAGCCGGCCCCTTCCTCGCCTGCTCCTCCTCTCTCTCTCTCTCGCTCTCTCTCTCTGTATCTCTGTCTCTGGTTCTGCTCCTGTACACACGCACACACCAAGCAGTTGGCGATGTCTGAATAGGCAGATAGGAAATTACAGCAGCGCTGGAACCCGAGCACACTCTTTGCCTCCCCTTAGTGGGCTGGCCTTCCCATCTTCGGGTTCTTCAACTCTCTCGGGGAGGAGCCTTTTACGATTCCATGAAAATGAGGAGGGAGGGAGAACTCAAAGGATTGAGAAAAAATATCAAGCTCATTAGATATATATCAGTCTTGATGTTTTTTTTTGGATATAGCGCCGTTCTTGGTTTAAAACGAACAGAATGTGGGAAAGACCCTTAGCGCCTTACTGTCATTGACAGGTAATTTTATTATGTGTGTTATTTACACAAAACAGGAAGTTTGCAGAACACTAAATAAATAAATACCAGAGAAGTTCACATGTAAAACAGACGTGGTTAAATGAAAATAAAGATAACAAGCACTACTAGCTAAATGAATAAAATTCTCGTTTTTTTTATTGCATTTAATTATTTTTATTTTTACTACTCATTTTAATAAATGACTCAAAATTTACTCATTTTTTTTTTTTAATCAAGAGCTAATTTCATATTTATGCAAAGAAAGACATCAATATTGAACAGGCTCGCCGCTCACATGGTTAAGTAACCTTATCCTCGGAACAGTTGGTTGTATATTACGTGAAAGGAAAAAAACCCTACGTGTCCCCATCCCCCGAGCTCCTCTTCTCCCTCCCTTTTTCCCTCCTTCTCTTCTTCATTCATCTTTGGCTGCTCTTTATGCGTTTGTCCCCCTGATAAGGTATCAGTTTTCATTGTAATTTCAGGTGAAATGATAAACGGCAGCCGTTACCAGGTTACAATGAATACTTTATAAGACAAAGCCCTTATTTGCCTGGCAGTTTCTTCCGCTGTGGCATGCAAAAGTGCACCCGGACATTTTCAGCATATTTTTATATAAACACGGTCATCTTTCAAATATTTCCATTTTCAACAGGAGCCGCGAACGATGTGAGAACATGAAGGTAAGCGGCACACAGGACGTTTTGGGCAAAACACACCTGGATAAAGTGCTGAGAAATAAGGACAATGAAAAGGGGAAATGCATATTCTGGGTAATGCCTCATAACGCCATAAAATGAGTCAATCCCAAGTTCCTGTTTGCTAACTGCTACATCTCATTTGTGAGCATAAAACAGGTTTTGGTTGATTTAGTGATTATGCGGATGAGTCATAAAGCAACAATAGCAAACCGTTCCCACCTTAAACTCAATAATCCAGAAGGGAAGAGCTGGCGCAGTCACCCATCGTCAAATATCTTTATGACATTCCAAATAAAAAAAAAACATGCAAAATATCAACAAACACACCACACCCGTCACTCTTTGCCAACTTCACAAAAGTTTTGAAACAAAACAAGATAGTGGCACCTTTTACAGTGAATTACGTCAAAAATGCTGCACAACCGCTGTCAAGCTCGATATGACGTCAGCCAATGAGCAGCTCCCGATCGAGTTAAGCGCACGCATTGTAGGCAATGGTCGGGGATCATTTTTCTTTCGCTGCCACTTCTGTTTCTCGGAGAGGACCTGAATGGCGTTTGATGTGGCCCATTATGATGATATGCTCAGGGCATGGGGGCGAGCAGGGAGGAGGGCCGTGACATGGCAGGACTGCATCCGTCAAAGGGATGCAGGGGCCAGACGTTTAGCTGCCCCTGACCGCGCACTCCAGGAGGGGCTGGTCTGATGGCCGCCCGCTCCAAACGCCTCGCTCTGCCGGGACAAAAGCCAGTGCCCAGTTGAAAGATGTGAATTGTGGGGCTTTTGTGCCTAGGGCCCGGGGCCATGCGGAGTGAGAAAACTGACCTTTGCCGGGAGTTAGATTGTGTTTGAACCCTCTCGCTGTCTCAGCCAGTGGGACGCGCAGACGAAGTGGACAACTGCGAGGTTAAAAAAAAGAGCATCATCAGCTCTCCGAAGTAAAAAAAGAGCTTTCCCACAGAGATTTTTTCACCATTAAAAATGGAGAAGCCGAGGAGACTTTTTCCTCCTCGAATCTCAATTGACAGGAAATTGAATGTGACAAAACTGGAGTCTTGTGCAGAAGGCCTGAAAAAGCATTTTCCCTTGTATTGTTCTAGCGAGCCTGTGATGTTGAATATTATTCCCCCTCACGTCTATTTGGAGAGCATTATATATTTATTTTTTCAGGGGTGAACGTATTGCATACAAAAATGTAAGCGTATCTCCAAAAGCGGCGGTCAGAAGTTACTTATCATAAACTAATTGGCCCGTGCTACGGCAACTGGTGGCGGTGATCTTTATAATGAAAATATCTTTATTAAATTAGGCTATCATTGTTTTTTGTAAACAAATGACAATGCACCTGGCATGTGTACTAATTCATGTAAAGGTTAAACGTGTTTCAAAAACAGGTGCGAGGGCTGAAACGTCCAGTTCACTTCAAAAACATGACTTAAAAGTCAAAACATTTTTCTTGACACAGCTTTCATCCCCTGCCTCACGTCATTACGTTTCAGTATCTCCCCCGGATGCAGACGGTCCTAATGTAATCTCCCTAATTTTGGTCTCTCGCAATCTGGTTTTAAAAGGGAACGAGAGAAAGGGGCACATTTCTGAGGGCCCTGACCATAATCATTTTAGACAGATAGCTTCTCCCATCGCAGATGAGCAAATATTTGTAAACCAGCTATCTAATGGAAAATTATAGTGAAATTAGAGCGAAATTCACGACGGAGAAATCTGATTACCTCTAATTTTATTATGCCATCTTAGCCCACACAGCATATTTTTGTAGAGGTTTTTTCCATAAATACCTATGCCAGGGGTCCCGGTAATCGAATAAAATTGAAATTCATCTCCCCATTAAATTCAATTAGATGCAATTTCAAAAGCCTATCAAAGATTTTAATTACTAAATTATAAAAGTCTCCGATGCCGAATTGGGAGGAAAAAAGCACATCGCTGAAAAAGTATAAAAGAAATAACTCGAACCTGAAATCAAACCAGAAGAGGAAATTGGTGATCTAAAAAAAGATACCGGACGGAAAATAAAATTAACCAAGCAGAGGGCCCTTATTCAGCGACTCTTTGTGGGGAATGACGTGTGGTAAACGCAGGGCTCCTGGACCGGAGGAAATGAACTTAGCTGAAGTACGCTCTGCTTCTAAACGTCTGCCCTCCAAGTTATTACGCCATAATTGACTAATTGACACCTTAATTTCATTTATGGGCCCTTGCATTGAGGAGTCAACCTCTGGGTATGGAGGTGGTCCAGGAAGAGAGCAGAAAGCCAGTATCCTGTGTGCAGGTGCACAGCGCATCTTCTCCCACTTAAATAAAGACTGAGCGAAGCTTAAGAAAAACACTGAAATCCTCCGTACCTGCTAACAATGACAGCCGCGAGGGTTCAATCATGCATGCGCAACCAATATCCTCGCAACTTGCCTCATTGGGCATCAATTTGTTTTCCCCGGGTAATTCTTCCTGCAAGAATATGTGATAAAGACTGTTTTTCTAGGTGATGCGCTCAAATTGTGTTTACCCATCGGAAGCCCCGTATATCGCAACACACATTTACAGACAATGAATTCACGGCTGAACGGGCTCCGTCGCCGCACATGCCGTACCGTAACGCAGACCGCAAACACCCCAGCTCTTTTAAAGCGACATCAAACGGCGCAGTTACCTTTCCACAAAAGTCCTCACAATGGGACAGTAGAGGGGTCTCGGGTCACCCACTAGGCCCGTTTCCCAGCCACCCCCTGCTCCACACCAATGGGCGGCTAAAACAACAGCACAGCAGCCTGGGAGAACTACAAAGCTGCGTTTGAAAGGACACCTGCTGCCTTTATTCACTTAACGCTCTTTAACTGCTCCCTGTGTTTGTTTAAAGGCCATATCCTAAAAAGACAACCTTCAGGCACTGGATTGGGCGATGATGAATTAGATAAATATTGGCATTAATTGTTGCTAGACAAACATCTCTCGGTCTGGGTGTGGGGGAGTGCAGCTTCTGAAAGATTCTGCTCGGCGGTGAGGTAGAAGAAGCTCTGTAAATATTACTAAACTGAAACTTTAATCTGCTTTTTTCCACACTCAAGCTGGCTGGGTATTAAGGATAATCTGTTTTGTGTGTCATATGGTGAAAGATATGGATGGAGCTAATTTTTACAGACAAATCTGATATTTGTCAACCGCGTGAAAAAAAAGGGGATTTTATGATAATCCTCCCACGGATGTGAAGGCGCGTTAACAGAGAAATGCAGATGGTCTAGTAGTCGGTAGACCCCTGTGCTTACGGACCCTGCTGTCTAGTCGATGTAGTCAGGTTTATGACTGCAGTCCACTTAGGAAGACACTGATTGACATGTAAAGCAACCAATCAGAGTTTGTCGCCGTTTAGGGGCGGCGCTAACTCCAACAATTCACAAAAATCACAAGATTTTTTTCAGGACTGTTCTAATCATTTTACAGATATAGTTTAAAAAATCTAAGTATACTGTATGGAGGGTTTCAAAGAATCGAGTCCCTGCAGATTATTTCTGATAACAAGCTAAATTATACATCAAAATATTAATATAAATGAATATCAAAATAAATTTAATAAAATATAAATAGTTTTCATTTTAGCCACTAGCCAGACCGATCAACTAACACAGATAAAAAGTTAACTTCGGGCCAGGCGCGTGCATCCGATGAAACAGTCTATATGCATATATAAACTAATATTTTGTGTCATCCAGACCTAGTTAGTAAAACAGCTAGGCATTGAACTGTTTCCATGCCACTTTTTTCCGTCTGTTTATTCTTTATTCTTTGCCCGGCTACATCCTCTGCAACTATTAAAAATTCAACACTGAGCTAACTTTACATCTCTTTCCTCTAATATAGAGACAAGGACAAATTCTAATTTAAAATGTAGCATAAATCTTTAAGGATACCAACCCACTGGGCAAATTCCTTGTTTATTTTCCCAAATGAAGCTCATTATTTTATACCCAAACTTTAGAGATCCCCTCATCATTTTAACATGGTAGCTACATTCTACTCTTTTCATAATGCTGTTTTCGTAGTTCATAGTCACAAGCAACGGTTAATTTTCATTTCCAAAAAGCAAAGCACTTGTGACAATCAAATGCGAGTTACTACGTATTCCCCAAGGGAGTGAACATCCCAGCCTGTGTTTTTCTCTGTCGGTTACCATATGGCCAAACCTGAACTTACCAATAACAGTAATCTCATTCTCAATGTCACAGTGCTTACAGTACAATGCTGCCTCATAGAATTTTACAGAATACTCTTTAGAATACAGGTAAGTAAATACAATAATATATGACAATAAGATATTATTTTTATCTGAATGACATGAATCAATGAATTGCTGAAAATAATGAGGTATGTTTTGATGTCATATTGATAAGTAGTGGGGGATGTAACTAATGTTATTTCATATTTGGGAGAAGAACACTAAAGTCTAATAAACAAACAGTGTAGTAGAGTATTAAAAACTAAGACTCCATTAGAGGCATTATAAAGAACCATCTATAAATAGACGTGTTGGCTAAATCAGGTAGAGATGTAGAGAGGAAGATGCTCCACCATGCGGCACAGACAAATGCTACTTTACATTTTCTCTATGTTTATATTTTTTATAACAACCAACAACAACCAAAGCACACCACAAACATACATCTACAGCATATCAGGCACCAACAAGTGGTCATATTAAATCTGAAGTGTTACTTTTTCAGTGTTGAATATTTTCTTCTATCCCATCTTAACATTCAAACAACACAAAGTAAACCATCTGTTTTATAATTCCTCTGAAAAAAGTAAAAACTCACATCACCTTCAGTCTTAAAGGTGCAATGTTTCAAAAGAGTCTGCATTCTGAAGCGGACAGGCTCAGATTTCTCCCAAACACATCCAACTTCTCTTGTAAACTTTGTCAGCATGTTAGTGGCGCATATGTCCGATTTATTTCATTGCCTGGATCTGGTTAGCTGGTAATAAAATTACTTATTTGCTGCTTTAAAGAGTCCCAACATGTTTGAGGATGAATCTGGATTTGAATTACAGAAAAATGAAAGCGTGGCAGAGTTAAGTAATGTGTCGCTTTCTGAAACTAGCAAGCACAGCTGACATCTATTGATCATCCCCACCTTCAGTTAAGGAGCAGAAAAAAGTTTACATTAGAGGCGCTGTGAAATTCAGCATTTTTTTTAACCTTCAGCAATGCTTTGCATTCGTCTGTAAAGTAAATAAATATATAAATGCCGACAAGAAAAAAAATCACTAAAGCTCTTTTGGTGTAATTGGTGGAACAGCAAGGGCAGCAGAAAATTTACAGGCAGACAACAGTGTGAAGGGGACTCGGTCACTGCGTGAAAGCAAGCGAACCGTCAGCACTGCTATACTCTGTTATACTTGCTGATATCAACGTACCCGACTGAAAGCACGACACGCTACCAACATGCACTAACTGGGTGGTTAAACATGACAAACTGTTATTGAAAAAAAACAAATAGGGTGACTAAACAAACTTAAGAGAGATTTGAAGGGCGTCCTGAAATCGGTCTGTCTTGTGACAATGGTGCTTCACTCCACACCAGCCTTTCTCGAGAGGACAGACAGGAATTAGGAACACTTAAAACCCTGCGGGTTTATCTCATCCACAGATTTTCCATAAAATGCCGGGCCAGGGAGGCAGACCATGTGACTGCCATGTAGGTCAGGCGAACGGGGTAGAGCGACGGGGGGTTGCGACGGGAGGGAGTTTTCGATGGAACTGTCGAAAATAGCATGTGGTAACCAGATTAGATCAATAAGGATTGTTTCTATATCAGTCTTTGAATGTGACAGAGAGAGTGGATGAGTGGGGTGAGGGGACGGCGGTCGCAGTTTTGTCAAAGAAAAAAAAAATACAGGAAGAAAGACGAACAGACTGTTTTGTTTAAACAAAGTTATAAGGTCATAAAATGTTTGGGTGGAGAAAATCAAACAGCCGCTTACAAGTGTAATACGCCCAAATGTACAGACTGTGAGAAATGTATATACTGTAGATATATTAGCCTAGTAGGCTGTAAGACTTAAACATGACCCAAGAGAACCTGAGACACTCGTGGAGGGTTTAGGCCTGCAATAGATGACAGCTGGTTTGGGCAAAGGCAGGAAATATGACTCTGTGTGTCAGTTGTTCAAATAAATGTTGAAAATGCCAGCTCTGAGCTTAAACTGAACATTTGTCTATGACACAGAGATGGGTTACAAACATACCCAGAAGAAAAACATTATTGCTCGAAGGATGCTGTGTTTGTCTTAGAATTTTCATTTTAAAGAAAATAAAATAAACATTTGTTATACTGTAAGGTCAGATTTCATTTCAATGCAAGTTGTATTCCTTACAAAACTGTGTGTGCCAAATAAAAATCTTGAATAAAATCTAAAAAATGTATGTGGATAGCATAACTCCGTAAATGCTTGCATTCATATTGCAATTGGACTAAAAATGTTGGTATCTTGCAAATCTGAACACAGTTTGAGACCAAGCTCTCTTCTTAAAGGCATACTGCAAGAATGTTAGCAACTGACAATTCTCAGGCACCATTGACCACCATAGCAGAAAAAATTTAAATAGTAGTCAAAGATGCCCCTAAACTGTTTTCTTTCCTACATTCTTCAAAATATCTTCATTTGTGTTCAACAGAAGAAAAAATATATACAATTTTTCCTACTATGGTAGCCAAGAACTGTCAGTTGCTAACATTCTTCCAAATATCTTTCTCTGTGTTCATCAGAACAAAGACATTTATACAGGTTTGAAACAACTGGAGGGTGAATACATTTTCATTTTTGGTTGAAACCTCAGAGGGGACACACATGTGCTCACATCTGAGAAGCAGGAGACTCTCCAGTTTATTTCACTTCTTCCTATGAGAAACATCTGAGGAACAAGATGACAAAGAAATCGTATTTGCGATCTTTTGGTACAGCTCCAGAATCTAGGGTAGGTTTGACAGTGTGGTTAAAACATACAGAAAGCGATGCAGCTTTTGCGCAATTTATCAACCGATAATTGATATTAATGTAGAAGGAGGCTGTCAACCAGCAGAGACTGCTGTAATGAATGACTTTCTATAATGTACTCACTATCAGGCTATTCAAAACTTCTCAATGTTTCATTCTGTCCTGGCTTGTTCCTCTTTGAAAACCACCAGAAACGTGAGGTTTTGTGTCGGACCAACCCACGCGGAACACAATGAGCAGTATGTTTCACTTTGCTCACAGAAAAAGCAGCAAATCTATTGAATGAAGGTTTGACACCCAGACTGGAAATTTCAGTCTCGGTGTATAAATATAACACGCATCGACTGGTTGACCTTGATGTGTGAAATTGCAAAGTATTGAACATTCGCGCGAAACTCTACTGTACGGCAGCCACGTCACGTGACCAGGGTCTTCATTAAACGGGTATCAGCGACGCCGGACCCAGGAGTGAGATGAGTCACAGCGTGATGTTTTTGTCTTATTAATTGACCTTGACCAATCATTCACCCCAAAACCTCCATTTTGTTTTGCAGTTTATGTAGCATGTAACTAACGCGAAATGGACCCTGCGACCTATTCACGCCTAGCATTGAGATATTGGCACCGCTGTTTATCATCTTAACATTTTTTCTATAAATATGAGCATTCGCTGTCTTCGAACGTCAAAGCTGAAGCCATCAAATCACGACTCTGTGTCCCTGTTTACAATAATTATTGATCATAAGTCCACGCTGGCCGCTCATAAGGGTTCCTTTCAATTGATTTTTTCTCTCCGGGCTGAAAAAAATTCATAATAGAGTTGGTATGAATTAAAGGCTGTTTTGCTTCAATTCATCTAAGCAACCAGACAATAATTTCATGTTACCAGGGAAACGTGATAACACGGACTCCTTGTTGCTAAACAATCAATTAATTTTATGCTTTGTACCACTGTTTACTCTTCCATTAAAACCTGAAAAGTCAGTTTAGCTTTTTTCAGTGCTCCAGTTTTCAGGGTTTTGTTGAATAAATCCTGAAATACAAAAGAGATGGAGAGAGAAGCCAGGTGGCTGCGAGCAGAGCGGCTCCACACACAGACCTGGCCTATTGTTGGGATGCTGAAATTCAACAAGCCATGCCCCATCACGAACAGAAGCTGTGTTTTTGTTGAAAGGATGTTTTTATGTCATCATTCTTCCAATAAGGGGGCATGACAAAGCATTGACTTTTATCCATTTTAATCAGAAGCATTAGCGTGGTATTATAGTAAACCAATAGCTTTCATTGGTGTAGGTGTCCATTTTTTTGCCTGCTGCATGAGGCACAGCTCTGTTCAGGGATGTTTAAAGCCATTATTGACATGAAACTATTAATATTAAAATATGAAAGAAATAGTTCACATAAACATTTGAACTCTTTCAAAAAGACAAGCAGTTTAGTGGAAACACTTTCTTTTTCCATACACTGTAACTGAATGGTGACTTGAGGCTGACATGAAGCTGAAAGCAGTTGATTCAACTCTTAAGGTTTTTGTGAATAACAACTTAAAAATAAGTTTCCTCACATCCACAAATATAGTATGTATTACATATGAAGCACGCAGTATATTTTAATACAATTAAACTGTACATTTTGCCCAGTCACCATCCACTTTCATTGTGTAAAAAAATAAACATCCAACCTTTTTGAGTTTGACAATAAAGAAAATCGCATGAGGCTTTAAATGTCTCTTATCTGTTGGTGCAACACACGTACCAGGTAAAGGCACTAGATAAACAGAGCTGCATAAAATGAACTTACACATCCCTCTAAACGCTGACAGGCCAACGTAAAGAGGGTAACAGGATTAAACTACGTGGCCCAGCAACTGCAAAGTAAACCAAGGGATAATCTTGCCTTTAAAGCCAGTATCTCCTGACCCCTAAGACATCAAACTAGTACTAAGAGAAAAACACAACAGGGGTCTTTTCAGGTAAGCGGGTGGCCAGGCCGTACGCCCACACCAACACAAACACGAATTATCATATCAATAGACATCTACTGCCTCTTTTTCAACACAGGAAGCTCCTCATTATAATAACGCACAAATGATTACACACGGAAAACATTAGGTGTTGCTAAGTATTAGGTCAATCATTGTATACACGCAATAGTATGTTATCTTACTTGTTTTCATTTTAAATCTCATTTTAAAGAATCCTATTCAAAGCAGGTCTGCTGTGATTGTAAATCATGCTCACTACCTGAACATTCGCTCACACTAAAGGTATTTTTACTTAAACTGGTGTTCTTGCGTGTACTGCATACGTTGCTTGTGAAAAAAGTATTTTTAAACCAGTAGTACTTGATCTGACATATATATATATATATACCCTGCGGTGTGTCTTTTAATGCTAGTTAGAATATATGGGTGTTTCTGGTACTTCGGGCACTTTTTTCTAAAGGCAACATATAAAGGCAACATTAAAACTGACCTGGAAATTTTATGCCATGACATTTTATTGATTTTTGTTCCCTTTTATTTATTGATTTTTATTGTTTGAAACATTTGTTGAGAGATTTAGTGTTTTTAGTGCATTTATGCATTATTCTGTACATAATACGTAAAACATATATTTTGTACTATCTAATCTAATGTACTATTTATTAACAATAATGTAAAATGAAATAGCCTCGCACATACTAAGAGATATATCATTATCATCAAGATAAGAGGAAAAACGTTTTTTCCAAAGCAGACCGGCTCAAGTTTAAAAGACTGCACAGTTCAAAGTGTCAACTGTCGGCCACGCAGAAAGACGTAACCCCTCCGAAGAGCGACAAAGTTTCTCCAAGCCTGCCAGACCAGTACCCGTTTGATTGAAAATAATATGGCGTTCCATCTTTCAAAGATGTACTTTTCCTAAAGCATCGTTGATTGCCCTGTGTCCATTACCAGGAGAGATTATGATAATATTCCACATTGTGCTCTGTGTGATGCAGGGGAAATTCAATACTCAAAAGGTTAATGCAATCAATTAAGATGACAAAGGGGTAAAGTAAAACCCTCCTGCTCGCTGAGAAAGGAGCAGAGAAGAAGGAGAAAAAGGTATTGAAAGCTTGAATAGATCTGCCAGGAGAGAAGAGCCACTCAAAATATGTGAAAAAGAGGTGAATACAAGTGTTGTCTATTCTATATGTGCTCTTCAAAGCCGCTGGCACACAAAAACATGCACACACGCAAGACAGATAAAGATTAAAGAGCGTCTCTCTTTAATGCTGAATGGCTTCATCCCTCCTTACATCATTACAACAATACAGAGAACTATACTGCACAAAATCATCTTTTCAATCCCTATTTTCATCTTTTTCCCATTTGTAACAGATATTTGAATATTATTAAAAATAACGATAAGCAAAACTGTGTAAAAACATATAGAACATATCATGAATATAGTTTCTTTTTCCAATTGTTTGTTTTGCTTGGTGATTTTTAGATATGCTTAGTAAGATTTACATCTAAAATCTAAAACAAGAAAACAACGGAATGACAAAAAACTGATACTGTATATATTACACAGTGTTACCTAAGCAAATGTGTCTTGTTTTTAAGCATATTAGAAAAACTAAACTAAAAATCAGCCTTGGCTGTGACTAGTAAACCCACAAAATAAACCGAATCTTCCTGCAAAATGTATAAACTACATCCTTGAGTTCCTCCACCTTTCAACTCAGTTTTCCCAGACCCGTTTTGGGTCCAATATTTCAATTTCATCATCGCCGAGCAGTCACAGCTTGAATATTAACAATAATAAAAGTGCTGTGAAATTAAAAAGACAATCCCTTCTCTTCTAGAGGGAGACAATGGCCTTTATTATTTAGATAGATGCCACACCACCGCACAGCACAAAGGATTCCCATCATTGCAGATAAATGGATAAAGTTAGATAGCAGTATTGAGCTGTGTAACTATTGTGATAATCCATATTACCTTTCCAGTGCTCAGCACAGTCTATCAGTGAAAGACGGTGATAATTACATCCTAGAAACCGTCTGTTGTGATAAAAAAGGCACAGAGTGGCAGTGTAACGTCGCTCCATTGAGAGCCGCTGTAATACCTTATTTCCCACCTAGCGGAGAGTAAAATGACATAAAGGGAGATGGGGGTAATCTGCAGCGTCCGGGACAAAACAAACTTTAACCTGTTCAGGCCGGGCCCAGATCAGCGCGACGGTGACTATGTCTGTTCGTCTTTTCACGCTCAGTTGCAATACCACGCTTGTCATAAAGATTTGCAAAGAGGCAAATTCACCATCGGTTACAGTGTAACTTAAAGTAATTATAACAGTTCTGATGTCGGCCAGTTCTTTGGCTTATTTGGATGCATGTCTACATGGCCTGGCATGTTGATGCTGAGCACTCAAAGTAATGAGACTTCTGAAAAGTGCATGTTTCAGTGAAAATACAACACATATACATAATGCCTTCATGAGGAATTACATTGTTATGTTGCTCTTAGAAATCTATTATTTAGACTTTTGGGCACGGTCTAAAATGTATGTTTAATACAACATTTTGTCTGACCAAAACTATTTTTGACCAATTTTTATGAATTTATTTTTTGTACAAAATTTTTAATTTGATCAATTTATTTTTATGAAATATTAGTGATGTCAAATCGATTAATCGTGATTAATCGATTCCAAAGTCAATGTTTGTGTTTATATAATATATCTGTGTGGCATGTATATTTATATTTATAAATGTATATTTATATATAATTTGCATTATGTATGAATACACAAACATTTATTGTGGAATCCATTATTTGCGATTAATCGATTTGAGAGTACTATTAAATATCTATTTAGAATATAACTTTATTTAACCGAAAATATATTTAAAAATTAGAGACAAAGCTGGTAAAAGATGTTTAATAGATTATTTTAGTCCTCTCATATCAGACATGATTTAAAAGGAAAGTTACCAGTCATTTTATTTACTCCCAAAGCCAATTTTTACCTGCATGTTAACTTCGGACCCCGCAAACGTCAATCTAACTGATTGGTAACCAAGGCTTTACACTGCCATGCTAAGAAATTTCACTTTTTACAAGCGCAACCGCTGTAATTTGACCTACATCACATTTCCCTGTCGCACCATTTTGGGGGCCAGTGGACGTACCGCAGAGACAAAAAGCCCAATGGGCTTTGAAGTTTCGGGGCTTCTGAAAGACAAGGGACCAAGGTCTCAAAAGATGTGGCAGCCCAGAGGCCCCGGTTCAAAAGCGAAACAATCACTTTGAGCGTGAGGGGAACGCGATGCTCCTGTCTTGGCTTCCTGCGGGCCGAGTGGCGGCTGGGCGTCGGGGGGGTCGAGGGGGCGGTTTGCAGAGGTGGCGGGTTTGATGGATGGGCTGCGGGGAAAGTCTATTCACATGGAGATGTTACATCATAAATATTTACACAGGGCTGCCGTTTCCATGTAGCCTCTTCTTGTTTTGACACACTGAAAAACTCAAAGGGCAAAAAAATTGAGGGAAAAGAGAAAACGTAAAAAGGGGAGGGAATACAAAAGAAGTGCTGATGGGGTTTTTGTTAACAAAGTTTGGAGTGATATACTGAAAGACAACTTTGTTGCTTCGTATTTCTTACTATCATGAGCCGTATATCAACATCTGTAATATCATAAATGAGAGCAAATAGCTCCACAATGCTTCTCTGCACTGCATTTGACCCCCGCGATCTCAGCGCATGGCCCTGTTCGGCATCCAGCGAGAGGGAGCTGCCTGTTTTTTGTTGTCTTAAAAACAACTCATCCAATTCCTCACAGCGAGCGCAATTAAAAGCTTTCCAACTCCCCGCAGAAGGCCTGAACCAACACAAACAAATTTGCCAGTTTAATTTTCTACCCACTGTTTGAGAGGGAATCCATTCTGCGCCGCACCCGCCCGGTCTCTGTGAGCTTCGCGGGGAGGGAAAAGGCACGCGGGCCCCATGTTGGAGCCAGTTGGGCTGATTAGCCGAATTAAATATATCAAAACCCAATTAAGCTAACTATACTCCAGCCATTCAGGTTGCAGCGAGGAGAGAATTGGGTCATGGTGCTCAGGCTGCCTGGCTTGGCACGGTGTCCTACAGTACCTCTGAAGGGACTTCTAAAGCATCTGGCTTATTAGGCTAAGAACATGCAGAAAAACATCACTTTAACGCCGCAGCCGAGCCAAAAGCGGTTATCTCGGGAGGAAAACGAGATCTTAAAAGGACACAGATCTTTAAATCGGAGAACGCATCAACCGACACAAAGAGCGCGATCTATGTCGTCCTATCTCCGCTGCACGTCCAGCCATGCATGACTGCCACTGACATTGTTTAGACGTTGTTTACCCATGATTGATGCTGCAAGTGTGTATTTTGCTCTGCGCTGAAAGACACTGGCAGGACAAAGGATTGCTGCTTTCTGCGAGCCGTGTATCATGGTCAGGCCAGCACCCCCTGGACATGCGGACGACCCCTAGACTGACATGAGACAGCACACAACATCACTCCGCTCTGCCGATATTCCTCCTGACTCAGGGGCCGGGGGCGAAGCCGCTGTCTCGGTTGCACAAAACAGTGTCATTCATCTCGTAGAGCAATCTTTACATTCGTAACTTTGTGCTCGAAGTTCCACGAGCTGCATTAATGATGTGTGGCATCTTATGCTTAGCGGGACGGTAGCTGTCAAGTGCTAAATATGATGATAATGGAAAACTGCATGCTAAGCTGCATGCACATTTGACAAACAAAGCTAATTCAAGAGACACAAAGAAAAAAATACATGACCATATCAAGTAAACTAAGAGGAAACTTAAACCTAAATAATACAATTCTGCAAATATTAATTCGCAAGGTGGACTGTAGTGAAGTATTTTTTCAAGTAGCTACTTTGTCAAAGTGTGTTTACTTTGGACAAATTTATAAAGCATATATCATAAAAAAAGGACAATTCTGTCATCATTTACTCATCCCCTTCTCATTTCAAACCTGTATGGACCCAAAAGAAGATATTTTGTCCATACAACAGAAGTCAATGGGAATCAACAGGATTGATTTTGGTTACCAACATTCTTCAAAATATCTTCTTTTGTGTTCTGCAGAAGAAAGAAAGTCATACAGGTTTAAAATGACAAGAGGGTCAGTAAATGATGACAGAATTGTCATTTTTAGGTGAACTAGCACTTTAAGAACATCTAGTACTTTCTCACTTCTCATCAAATATTTTTTTTGAGTAAACATATTTAAGTAAAAATAAGAAAGTACTTAATGTTTAATGTACTTTAGTATTAAAAAATATCAATTGTAACAGAATTTAAATTTTTAAGTCAAGTATTCCAAATTAGAGTAAGAAATTGTATTTACAGTCCTGGCACTCAATAGTGTGTTTGTGTTTGGGTGTGTTTAAACAATAAGAGATGTTAAATTCTTACTCTTTCTCTTTCTCTCGCTCTCTCTCTCTCTCTCTCTCTCTGATCAAACAAGTCGCTCCGCTTACAGAATTACTTCATCTGCAAAAAACAGAGGAGACAAATACAGTCAGATAAATAAAAATCTGAATTACTAAATCGATTTATCAGCATAAAACCCTCCATTAACACCCCCATATACACACATACATAGTTTATATCGCCTGAGTTGCATGAATGTAAAGATATTCCGTTCCTCTTAGCATTCTGGGTGCAAATCCCAAACAAAAGGCCTTCAAGTAGCCCCCGTGGTGATCCATTGCATGTACACAAAGTGCTACTGTATGGTATCACAGTTGGCGAGGACTGACAGGTGACAGAAACAAACCCCCCTTTTCCAGATCCCCCTTACATTGCTCTAGTGAGCCAGGGAGAGCAGGTGTGCCATCAGTTAACCAGTTTTTTGCAAATATTTTACCGCCGCTCGCCGATGATAATTTACTTAGAATCAGTAATCCTAAAATCTGATTGAGGGAGGATTTTATTAGCCTGTATGACCTTGGCCGGCGTGCATTATCCAAGGCCAGCACAACACTCATATTACAGTGGGCAGTAAAGGCAAGCCAACTGTGACCACTTTCTTCTGATTCCTCTGTAAGCAAACATCCATGATGAGATGTTTGGTGATATATGTGGTTTAAACAGCAGAACCTAACTGAGCGTGCCTGAGAGAGAGAGAGAGAGAGAGAGAGAGAGAGAGAGAGAGAGAGAGAGAGAGAGAGGAGAGAGAGAGAGAGAGAAGAGAGAGAGAGAGAGAGAGAGAGAGAGAGAGAGAGAGAGAGAGAGAGAGAGAGAGAGAGAGAGAGGCATTGTTGAACGCTATGAGATTCATTCTTTCAATATCTAGTAAGACTGAAATGTGTTAAATTTAAACAATCTGTAACGTGATGTGCGCTATATGCAATGGTTGAATTATGTGAAATGTTATTTTAATTTTTAAGCATGAAGTGTGTGATTTGTAGGCCGATAGCATCACTAAATGAAATTGAAAAATAAAAACGGCCTCAAACTCACACCAAAAAAATTTGATAGTGTTGTTTTAGCATCTTATTCACTAAAAATTTATAAACTCTCAGAAATTTCTAACACTCAGCCAAATCAACTTACAAATGGCTTACATACTTGTCTCAGAATAAGATGGCATGAGAAACATCCAAACCTTGCACACATCATGTCTAACAAGACTAATCTTTCAATCTGGCATTCCTCATTCGAATCATCATCAGTTTAATATATCGAGATGGTGGTTGACATTTTTGGTTAGAGTCTACTGGACCTGGCCATCTTATCCTCACCGAGACCAGATTTCCTTCAACCCAGCCTCTGTCTACGAACAAGAAAACAGCTCGACTAGAGAAAAAGTTTATACACACACAACAAAAATAAACACTCAAGTGACAGACCGTTGCAACTCTCAAAAGTTTCCTAACCTTGAGAGCACGAGCAACCGAAAAAGTAATAATAATTCTAACCTGATCTTCTTATTTTATATCTCCCCTCAGCAACCTAACTTCTACTCGGCAACAGTGCAGTTATTAATTCATGAGGCACTAATTAGTTCTTTGTTTAATTTTGTGTTAAACAGACTGACCGGAATGATAACGACTCGCGCTGTAGCGCTCCGGTCCCACGCCGCCCCTGTTTGCTACAACAGGGGAGCATCGTGCGACTAGCATGATGAACCCAATTCCCTTCTAAGTTGCACTTCATTAAGTCAAAATGTGACAAGGAGCTTAGAGGAAGAACTGGCAGATCAGATCGTACATAACAATGCAGTCCCCGTAAGTTTGGAAAGAGGGGGAGCTGCGCATTCCAGCATCCATGTTGCTAATTTTCTATTTTTAACCCTTAGGGGCTGTCTTTCATTTTCCTTTAATTGTTTTTGTTGGGAGCTGCAGTGTCCTCTTTTTAAATTGCCGCTCCTATCGAGTCCCCAGATCAACCCGGCGTGCGACGTCTCCGGCGCAGCGTAAACAACAGGCTTGCCCTTTTGCGTGAAGTGGCGCGGGCGGAATGTGCCGGTAAATAGGTGACTTTAATAACACGTTTGGCACACATGCCAGATTTGCGTCACGTAGTACGTTACGATACGCTAGAAAAGAAAACATGGCGTTTTACGGCTTTCTATCTTGAGACCTGCTGGGAAGGAAAGACAACAGAAACTGAGAGGAATGTGTGTATTTCAACCGTCCCATATTTAACATTCTTCGGTCGGTGTGACTAGAACAATAGCATAATAGAAGAGCTAATGAAATGCATATTTGAGATTTATAGGGATGTATTGATAGTGTTTGCCAAGTTTTTCTTTCATGAGAAAGTGTTGTATTCCTCATTCTTGGAAATATAAGACACACCTATGCCCCATTTGAGTGCAGGCGCACAACAAATAAAAAACTATGTGATCTTTGATTTTAAAATATTTTTCAAGCATTACAGTAAACGCACAAAGCAGCGACAACTTAAGAAAATGAAATATGTTTACTTAATCATTTCTCTTGCCTCACCAAAAATCTCAAATTTATACAATTTCTCTGAATTTGTAGCAATGCATTCTGGGATCGCCTTCTCTGTGAAGAATACATGTCACACTGCCTTAAAATGTGGCAGAATTGGCTGCTTACGCCCTATAATGAGGCCCGTTCTCCAGGTTTGAGGCTCGCTAGGTTTCGGAACAGAGCATAGATGAGATATTCGCCCTCTCAAGGGTCTCCCCATTGGTTAAAGATATGATAAAAAGACAGACTTGTAATTACACTGTATAATAGGCAAGATTGGCATTTTCAAAATCATTTTCATGTGGATGGAAATGACATTGCTCTGACTATTCTGTATTCACTGGTGCAGATAAATAAACAAGGCATGAAGAAAAGAGAGAGAGGGGGAGCGAGCGAGGAAAAGAGAGGAGAAAAAAAGGGAAGAAAGAACGCAGAGTACAATGGCAAGCAGGTCAGTAATTAGAAAGTCTGTTTGCACAGTAATAATTTTAATATATTCATCAGGAAACAGAGCATGCTTCGCATGATAAAACAGCATCAAGGAAGATATCCCAGAACCCCCTTAACCTTTACTGAAGACTGACGGCAGATTGCTAAGGATCTCAAAGACAAACCGGCTCTACAATTATTGACACGTACAACGGGACTTCGTTTGGCTTGGAAATTATGCGGCGGACAGTTAGTTGACATAAAAACATGACATTTAGATGCTACCTTTCACTTTCTGTCACTGTTAACTGTCGTGGGTTAGTCGCATTCGTTAAATAACTCAATCAGGAGCATTTTTAAACAAACCCAAATGGGAGGTGAGACGTCTGTTAAATCAACAGAAAGTCATGAGACGCAATTTTATCAGCGCTAAAAACACAAGAATAGTCATGTTCAGGACATCAAGCGTTGAAAGGTAGCAGTAACCTTGTTTGTTTTTGCGGTCGGTGGTGATGATGATATGGAAATTATTGCAAATTGTTTAAAGTAGTTCCTGACATGCAAAAAATCATTGACCTTATTAAATCTTTTTACAAACAAAGGAGAAAACACTCTTGAAAAACATTAAAAGTAAAAAATGGAATGGAATTTCATAACTTTTATTTACAGAGGAAACAAATAATTGATAGTTACTACAGTACATTCCATAACACATTCTGCTTATATTAAAAGATGCTCAAATATCTGACCATGAATGTGAAAAAAGAAATTGTTTTGGTGATTTACTGTTTTCTACATAAAATCAAACTACATCATGTAAAGAATGTTTTGTGTAAATATAATCTTGATTTCTTTAATATTGACTAAGTATGGCAATGTTAAAGATTGAAATCATAGTGAAATTAATGGTTGAAATCAAACTTTGATGCTCATTATATCAAAATGAGATTGAGACTTTAGCCTGGCTAAAAAATATTTTTTGAACTTTTCCTATATACATGTACAAATACTACTGTTGTATTGCTCAAAAATGGTTTTCTTTGCAGTATTTGAGGTCTGAAAAATACAGAGCATCTTTTCTGTTATTTTGACGTTTCTCCAGTTTTTATTTTCTGCAAATAAATGTAAATAGAAACAATATTTTTATGTGAAATTTGAAAGAAATATTGTAATATTAGTAATTTACAGAATCAAACAATTTTACCCAAACACATACCTATAAATAGTAAATTCAGGAAAAAAACAGAAAACACACTTTTCTGACAACTGACTGAGGTTATAAATGATTACATAAAAATTCTAAAGTCATAGCCTTATTGAAACTTAGAATAAACCAAAAACAGTTCAACTTTGTTTTATGTTGAGTCACATATGACTGATGATAATGGTTTGCGGTTCAATGGGCAAGCCTGATGTTGACTGAGGAACCACTATGACTGATACTACGAGCGAGTCATTTTACACAGATAAGACTGATACTCGGTTGTGAGTCATTTCGATTCATTTAACACAACCAAACTTCTAGAAAATTCTAGAAAACATTTTTAATGAATGAAAAATCATGCTCAAAACACAAAACAAACTTCCAAGCACACTGAGCAGGAGAACAAGATCTGTTAATGTGGTTATCACGCCTTGAACAAAACATTGTTTTTCCCTCTAGAACCTCATTTTCTTTAAATCCCCTGAGCCTGCGTACACGACAAAACTGTTACATGACAGCTTCCTATCCCAAAGCCGAAGTTAGCTGCTCCCAGCGAATCCACAGAGGACCAGTAGCTTTAATAATTAAAAACAGGAACATAAACATTCAAACGAGCATACAAAACAGCTCCAGATAACAATCCTCTGTCCTCTTACATGGGATTTACGGCCGATCCATTGTTTCCATTTCCTGGCTGTGTTTGTAACTTATAAAATTAGAAACTCTGTAACCCTTTCTGCTCTTCGCAGCCTCTTCCCAAATAAAAGCTAATCGCTAATTACATGATTCGGATGACATAGTTTGGGAGCCATTAAAGCACGCAGCCTTTCCTCCCCGCCTCAGACCTTTTCTTTCTTTACGTGCTCCCCTCTGAGATCCTATTCAACGGTAGTGGCACAATGAAAAATCGAACATTTACTTAATAGCGCTGCTTATACAGAGCTGACAGAGGCGAGAAGGCCCCCCTTCCTGCTGTCACTTCTCGGAGCTATTCTCTGCTGACTGCTGGAGAGAAGGACGCGCGGCTGAGGGGCAGCTACCTCTGCACCCCACCCTGCCCTCCTGCCCTAATTTTTGTCGTCCATCCCTTTGAAACCCGTAGCTCACGTGGGAGCCAAGAAAGGCGAGCGATGTGCAACAAGTGCCGGAGCCATGGAAACGGCTATTTTCCCCACAAAATATTCCTTTCTGGTCCTTTTGAGGACCTGTCACTATATGCAAAGCGAGCATCACATGACCCGGGGCCCGTCCGTGACAAAGCCTATTTTCTGCCTCATACTTGATTGATTAAAGAACTTTTTAGCAAAACCATGTAACGGGACAAAAAATGTGACACATGGAAGAAAGGGCTGGGGGTGAGCTTCTATCACACCGTTTCCCCGGTAATATGAAAAAAAAAAGAAGAAAAGAGCAGGGGGGGTGGAGGTCAGCGAGAGCATGAAAACAGATCACAACTGCGATTAAGACGATGGGGAGAAAGGCAAAGACATTTGGGAAGTGAGATCATTTTGTGACATCCAACGGTTCGATTCAAACGCTGACACCAGAATAGCACCATGTCTACAATTGTTCAAATTGACCCTGTTTACTTTCTTAATAGTTGCTGGTCCTGGTACATACTATTACAAAAACCTTCAGAAATCTTTAGAATCTCTCAAATAACTTTTGTATTTTTTGTTTCTTTTTCTATCAATTCAGCTCCGTTTTACCATTTAATGCCTACTTTTTTCAGCAATTGATAAAATTGTCCCAACACTTTTTCTATTTCTGAATATCCTGTTTTACTCCTAAATATGTCTTTTTTTAAATAAGTCAAATAAGTGAGACGAGACGAGACGAGACGAGACTAAAAGAGAAGAGAAGAGAAGCTGAAAAAAGAAGAGACGAGAAGAGACAAAAAGAGAAGAGATGAGGAGAGGACGAAAGGAGAAGAGACAAGAGGAGAGGAGAACACTTCTCTCCAGAAGCAACCTTTGCATTTGTGTCTTAGAGAGCTCATACTGTACATCACCCAATCACTGAGATCCATCCGCCCGATCCATCCGATTAGCCATGTTACCATAACTACCCACCTTCCCTCTGATTCATGATCTCTGCTTCACTATCAGTGTCAGCCTGTAATCTCCACTAATTCCCAGTCTTGGTTATAAATGCTTTTTGCATTAAGTTTCAGCCACACATCTGTATAACCTGCCTGCGTGACTCAAGTATAGAGAGATCAATACTCTACACAGAGCTCATTTGGTGTATCTTGTTGGTCTAAGTGACAGCCCATTTAATATGAAGGGAGGCGGTTCCAGCAGGCTAGGTCTGCACCCGAGAGGGGCTGAAACATTTATTCATCTACCGAAACAAGTCAATACAACCAGTTCATCAGCACCCGATGGACATCCACAAACATGTATTTCTAATGTAGATCATACTGCTGCAAGAACAATAATGAGGGGGAAAGAATGAAAATGTTTGTCTTGAATAATAACTTGGATGGATGTGATCTCTATTAGATCCTGTAGTGTTTAAACAGATAGTATGAACTCCAAAGATAAAGGTTATTTCTAAAGGTTGGCTTCTTAAAGGATCAGTCAGTGAAATTTAGCGGCATCTAGGGGTGAGGCTGTGAATTGCAACCAACGGTTCACTCCACACCTCCCTTTTCGAAGCACTGCGGAGGCTGACAGAGGACTAAGATGTCGTCACGCTTTCGCTTCTTTGCACATATTTATGAAATGCGCTCTGTAGAGCAGTTTGTCTGTTTAAGGCTACTGTAGAAACAACATGGTGTACACCATGTAGGGGGACCCGCGGTGTATGTAGATAGAAATATTGTAAGGTAATAAAAACATAACGCTTTATTATGTAAGGTCTCTATACACGGCTAAAGACATAGTTTTGTATATTATATTGCATTTCTATCAATAGATCCTCCTAAATATTACACACTCGTTCTTTAAATTTGCAGCATCTTAATAAGAAATTGATCATTTGGCCAAATTGTAAGACAGCAGTAAGTAGGCAGTACACAGCTCACTGGGTTTTGTAAAACAGCTCTAACGTTTCATCCCAGCTGGTTTTATTCTGATGAAAAAGGGCGATATTTACCAGGCGTGTGGGAGGGGACACACTTTAGCATCATGAGTCTTGGCAGGAGAAAATTAGTATTCCAGATCTGGTCAATCTAGGCTCAAAAAGGAGCCTTAGCAAATCCCCACGGTGGAGGTGTCAGACGCAAAATGACAAAAATCTGCTCCTTGACAGGGAGTCATTTATATTTTAGCTCCGTTCCATTATCTTAACGAATCCATCATCAGCCAATGCAATATTAACAGCAGAAAATCAACTCATTAGATCCAGGGGGATTTAATCAAGATTGCAATCATGTATGCGCTTCCTGGAGAGTTTGATTTTTTCTTTTTGGTCCTTTCCACATAATTGGCGCATCTCGGATCTTAATAAATTATTCTCTGTCTCAGACTGATGCCATTTTTTTTCTCTCCCTCTCACGCCAGGCTCACTCCGGCTCTGACTATAATATTTACAATAAACATTATTATGTCATGGGCACACTGTTTAAATGGCCTTTAGCTAACTCTGAGAGGTAATTGGCTTTTCCATTTCTTTCTCGTTTTCTTCTTAATTGCTAGATGATATTGCTAACTGTCTCCCAAGGAAGGAGGAAAAGCGTTTCGGCAGGGCTGCGCTCTTTTGCCTTTGAAAGTCCTCTTCTTAAGATAGCGAGCGACGCTTTGACTTGTTAATAAATACAAATATTAGAATGTCAGGTCACTGTTTAAATCACCAGCAGCTCAAATTGTTCAATGGGTTTAAAATGTAGTAAATTATTTGTTATGTTTTACAAACCAATGCAGTCCTGGCTTATGCAAACACCTATCGCCATAGATTCAACATCAAATTTTATCATTTATAAATGTTATTATAGGAAGAGTATTCTCAAATATGTTTTTGTCATCTATAATTACTTTATAGCCTGAAAGTGTCTAATAGGGAGTCGTCTACATAAAGTCAACTTACTTTAGTTTACCTGCAGTGCCCCCGGGCAGCTGTTTACTAGTCATACAGGTACATCATCTACCTGACTGGGAAACCACTGAAATCTTAAACCGTTTGACAAGATCACTTATTAGTAACATGTCAAATCAGCAATAAAACCTGGCAACAATGTTATTTTGTCTCTTTTACTGTAACTACTGTACAAAAGTTATGGAGTGTTTCTTTCATTTAAGTGGTCTGCCTCCTAGTCATGTGATAAAACATTCACAATGGGGGCCGCCCTTATGTACAATGCAGGTGTATGTAGGCCAATGATCTGATGCCAGACTTCTATATGAAAAAACATACATACAGGTTGTGGAATTAAATAATCAGGGGTGCCATAAAAACATATGAATTTATTTTTTATATCACTCAACTGCAGTTGGGTTGTTTTGATAAAGTAATAATAACTTAAAATGCAGCTCACTAACACAATAAAAACATCATAAAAAACATTACGAGTTATCTGTTTTTTGCAAATTAACTCTTCGTATATACATACATATATGTCTGTGTATATGTATATACATATTCAAACATATTTATATATGCCTTTTTATGTCATTTATTTATGTCATTTAACATTTCATATAAGAAATAATCAAAACAAACAGTACAGTTCAAACTCATGTTAAATAAGAGTCCTCTAACATGCCCAGGCCTGGCCTGTTGCCACAGCTACACACAGCCAACAGACAAAAATATAAAGCTTTCACGCAAGAAGAGTGAAAGAAAGAAAATGCATGCAACTCCAATCACTCAACAAACATATCATACACACGCATTACTACGCTTAAAGGCGGGTTTTGTTTAAAGTGTTCTGGATAACTTCTCTAAAAAGTTAGATTAATGCATTACATGATGATTCACTATTATTTCATTCAGTCATTCTGCGAGATTTTTTCCACTGATGTTTCTTTTTGCACCTCCTGCCAGCAATGCTCTCCATCCTGCCCGGATTACCACCCAACATGTCCTACAAGATCCAAAAGTATAAAAACTAGGAAAGAGCCTTTTAATCTGCCTACGGAACAAAGCCTTTTTGTACAAGCCTTACCCTGACCTTGTCACTACCAGTTAAACTCACTGTCTATTCTGCAATATAAAGCCACGGCCATCTCAGCGTTTCTCAACGCCCCCTCCTGATTCCTGCGACCACCCTCTGCCTGCAGAGAGCAGCACAGAAAGCCCGGCTAATCCCTGTGTCACTCCGAGGTGGTCACCACTAAATCCTACTCCTCAGTAAACCAATCTCTGCGTTTTTTATCTAGATATATTAGATTATAAGCCCTTCCTGGATCTGCCCGAGTCAGTGCGACACATACTAATCCTAATCGGAATAGACAAGTATTAGCCCGGTTCAAGGGGAGCTAAACTGTGGCAGTGCTCAGCGCGCTTTGAAAATACGGCCAATAACACCTCAAATCCTCGAACGTTTTTATTCAGATCTATTTTTAGACAAAGCGTTTTAGCCAGCAAATACTGTAATAGCTCAGCACATAAATTATGCCTCCTAATGTATATTAAGGGAGTTTAAAAGCACATCAGAGAATAAACTCTGAAACATGTGGCCAAAAAAACAGTGTCTTGTTAATAAATCTAATAAATTTGTCCGTAATGCCTTTACTCATTTATCAGGTCTTGCACAGTTAAATAAACATGCAAAATCCCACCATCCAATAAGCAGCGTTGCCCTAATAAAGTAATCAGGTTTAAACGCCTCCCCGCTGACCCGAGTTAAAAATAAGGCGTAATTCCAAATACTTTTTGCAGGCAGCGAGCGCACACTGCTACAGGAAAGGCTAGAAAGAGAGGAAAGTGAGAGTATAACACGCTCTCCCAAAAACACCATATCATATCATACTCGGTGATAAATAAAGTCATATGTCAAGACACCGTGTTTTAAAAAGCTGCAGTAGTTAATGTGAGCTGGCACAGACTTGGACCTGCTGGAATGGGTCCATGTGATATTTGAGGACAGGACTGGATTGAGAGGTGTCTTTCTCCAAGATCGTATCTGCCCATGCTATCAGGCCAAAAACGTGGGCACCAGTCGGAGGATATGCCAAAATGCTACAGAAATCCAGTAGTACCGCCACGCCCATGTAAAGTTATACTGCTGTTAGGCAGTACTGAGATCAATCACAGATGACTGGGCATAATGAAAGGTCGAAAATAAATCCTGTCAGTATCAGTATGTTTAAAATCTATGGAAAATCTCTCAGTGGGGCTTTTAATAGGTGTCTTTGGGCGGAAGAGCGGCGGCGGCCATGTATGGAATAACATGATAAACAATAATAAACAATACTTGCTCACTACTTACTGAAAACTATGCAGTATACATACCATGTTTTGAAGTCTATAATATAACAATATTTTATTGCTGTCCAAATTCTCTGTATTTCAGGAAATGGAAAAAAAGATTTTTTTTTATTAAATACTGCGTTATCAAAGTTGACTAGCACATTTTAATACTTTTTATTAATAATAATGACTTGTAGCAAAAAATAAAAACCACGAAATATGGAGATACAAGGTTTCAGAAGGACAGCAGTGATATAATGCCTATATATGTGTGTGTGTGTGTGTGTGTGTGTGTGTGTGTGTGTGTGTGTGTGTGTGTGTGTGTATATTTTTTAATACATTTTCTTATATTTTATATATACATATATATATATATATATATATATATATATACACACACACACACACACACACACACACACACACACACACACACACACACACGTTTTCTTCTTGTACAATACTAAATACTAAATATAGGTTTTGTAGTACATTTAAGCCTATTTCACTATTTCCGGTCACATGTGCCTAATGTGACTGGCTCCAAAAAAATGAAAATGAAACAAAGCGGCTAAAAATTGCAGATTTCATATACACAGGCTACAATTAATGCACTTCAGTTTGTGGTAATACATTTGTGTGCCCGATGTTGTTCGTACACAAAAGCATCACACAGACAAGGCAGCCTGATGCCGTATAGCCTCTGGCTGACAGGAAGAGGTGAGAGAGATCTGACAGCAGTGTCTGCTCCCTGTACGTATCGGCCTGGTCCTGAAAGGGAAAACCTGCTCTTGGGTCCTTCCCTCCAGGCAGACATCACTCTCTATTCCCTCTTGCTGTTTAAACTAGTTTAGATCATTTCAAATGATCTAAACTAGCCTGAGCATATTTGCTGGTTTTACCTAGTCTTGGAACCATGTCAGGCTGGTCTAATACTCCTGCTGAAACACCTTAAAACCAGCTGTTTTCTTTTTTGCAGGGCTGACAGATGAAGACCAGCGTATGACACCAGGCTATGAGCCCAGACTAGCAGTTTTCCTGCAAACACTGCATACTAGTATACTAAAAAAAACAGGAAGCTCGTCTTATCATCTATTGTTTACAATCAGTCCAGATAAACAAACACTCAGGCGTTGGGAAGGGTGACCCATGCTCCACTCAACACTCCCTGAAAGTGCCTGGCACAGACTATTTATTTCCAAAGCGGGACCTCGTCAGCTTTGTGAGAAAATCCATGTCCGTCCCGTCTGCACTTTTCCAGGTCTGTCTCTTTTATGTAAGTGGGAGGTATTTCAACTGGCTATCGGTTTACCTTATACGTGCTGGTATATGCAGGAAAGGTGCCCATGTAGGGTCACCGACTCTTCTCTGCATGTTCGTCTGAATCAACACTGCCCGTCTATAGCTATTTATCTTCCGTACCCTCTCTTTCTCTCTCTCTGGATGGAAAATATGGCATGCTCTTTAAAGTGGAATGCAGTGCTGTGTCGCACGTCTAAGGGGGGCTTGATAAAATGCCCACGAGTAACACAAGCCTCGGTGGCACTTTGAGAATCAGCAGCGGTTGACGCTGGTGAGTGATTTGGCTGTGCTTATGCATTTTTACAGCGCGCAGTCACATCTACTGACAACGAAAATCAATCCGGTAGCGGAAAACCGTCGGTTTAGTTGACCGTGGAAAGGTTAAGTACCAAAGCATAAACAAAAAGCCTTAAACGCTCATTGAAAAAGCACATTTGAGCTTGGCGTCTCGTACGATGACATTTGTTCTAGCAAAGAACCGCCTATTGAGACAAGAAAAGATTGACGTTTAAAGTGACCAATCACAGTTTGCTTTTATGTTGTTTAGGGATGGATTTTCTGAAACAGACGTTTCACAATTATAGTGTTAAAAAAAAATGAATGAATTCCTGCAAAGCTTGAAAAGCCAACCAATCAGAACTCGGACAAATTGTGGGCATGACATCTAACACTAACACTTCATTGAGCCTGGATAGCTCCTCCTCTGAAGTGTTCCTGATACGCACAAGGACTAAAACCCGCACAATCCACCAGAATAAAGCACCGAGAACTGATTCTGATGATAACGCGAATCTTATCGTTTCCAGCAAGCGGGTGGGGAGGCAAGCAGCTGTTTAAATGTGAGGGAGACAGGAGGAGGTTAAAAGGAGTCAATGGAGGCTAAAGAGACAGCAGGTCTAGCGATGACAAAAAGAGCGGCCTGGGACTGCAGATCGGGACTTCTGGAAACCACATCAAACAGGCCATGGAGAACAGCCAAGATGAACACGCACCAACTGTTGCGGAGTGAGAGAGGGAGGGTAGGTGGATGAGCGAGATAGAGAGCGTAAATAAGGAGAAAGAGGAAACGTGGAGGCGGCGGGCGGTAGTTAGGGAAACACAAATGGCCGATACTTCATCGGCCCAATCAATCAGCCCCACCAATCAATCGTTCGGCGGCCGTACGCTCCAGCCTATCAGAGCACGGCACTTGCTCAGACCAACACCTGACTAATACCCACTACAATGTCACTTCTATATTTGTATCCACTAATCTGCTCTCCGGGCTCCAATCTTTTCCACTTTCTTGCAAATTTATCACTAGACTGAAAGGCCAGTGCCAGAACCTAAGTGCCTCGCCCCTTTAAATTAAACTGTGGCATTTCAGATAAAGCCCCTAAATTCCTTATCTCATCATTCTGAAGAGTCTTCAAACGCGGAGTGTCACTTTTCCTAAAACAGAGGCCGTGACGCACGCCACACCTCCATTTAGAGGAGCGAATCTTGACAAAAATAGAACAAAATTCAAGGCACATTACAACAGACGGCTATCTTTCAACAACCACAGTCATCTTGATGCCCACACTATCTACGGATCACTATGCACATACAGTATAATATATAGAATAATAATATAGAAATATATATGTATTCTACCCTTCCAAGGGAATATGTTTATTGCTGTTTGTATGGACACAAAACTACTGAGACATTTCTCAAAATATCTTCTTTTGTGTTCCACAAATGAAAGAGCTGCATACAGGTTTTGAGCAAAATTAGGGAGAATAAATGATGACAGATTTTATTTTTGGATTGAACTATCCCTTCTTGTTTGTTATTTTCTTTTCTAGTTCAAATGACATGAATGTGACCTGTACGATCCTAGCAGCCTCAAAGCTAAATCTGAAAATGACATCTTTTTTTATGAAACATGTCAAGGCTGTGTTAGCACACAGTGTAATGCAGAGGTTACTCTGTTCTTGCAACAGGTCCACAGTAACACCAGCGTGTCAATATATTTCTCATTAACTTGCTTTCTGGTGGAGATTCATTACCTAATATGGGACCTGAAGCATTCTGAATTCTTTGGAGTGTGTGTGATAATGTGCTCTCAACATTCTGTCTCTTTCCTCACTTCCTTTCTCCCTCCAAACCATGCCCTTCACTCTTAGGAGTGTCTTGTTTCCCAGGAAAATTGTATAAACATCCTAAAAACAAGATATTTTTACTGTGCGAGACAACACCACTTTTGTTCCAGGTTATATTTTTCTGCTATATAGCTTTAAATATCTCAAAGTGGTTGTTTTTTTTTGCCGCTACATTTCAACAAGAGGAAAAAACGAGTGTGGAAAATAACCCACAAAGGACAAATTCTCCTAATGCTTGTTTATCAATTTATTTCAATGTCAAGCGCCTGACTCCGTCATTATTTAACAAGGGTGGATTTTAATGCCCTTTCTTTAGTTTCTAATCTCATTTCGATACGATGTGACTTCCTCCATCCACCCAGTCTATTGTTTTTCTCCCCTTTTTCATGAATGAGGTCAAAACCAACTGTTCCTTTTCAGAAGGTCAAAAAACATAGCAGGAGCGAGGCGCTCTGGACCAAAGGTAGTCGGGCCCGTGTAGCACTAACCAGAGAAACAAATTAACCCTTTAGACGGGTTCTAAGCACTTGACACGCGACAAATCCCGGCGCTGTGAAGAGCTGCATGACTGCTCGCTCTTCTGATGCTGTGTTTAGCCTCAGCCTCTGGTGTTTATTTATCAGTGCTGTTATCTATGCTAGCGGACTGGCTGATTATTTAGACAAGTCACTGGAGTATTTTCAGGGCCAATGGAGTGAGATCTCTAGTGCATAGCTCTAAGCATGCAGTTTGCTTAATGCTTGACCTTTCACCTCTCCGGGGTAATAATACCTCTATATCTTGCCTCACATACACACAAGCAGCTGCTAAGCATGAACAACTATCCAGGTGACTTCTTACGAGGATTACTTGTTATGATATACACACAAACACACACACACACGTACGTTGTGGGGGGATCGCTCAGCGATTAGTCCTGCCAAATCATACAAAATGATATGAGAATATCAAATCATGCTTTACTTTTCAATATACTGCACATTTCTATTCTATATACTTAAAGCAGTGAATCTAAACAGGGGGGTCGTGGCCCACAAGGGGGCCCCAGACGACTTTCAGGGGGGCCTCAGGATGACTAATTACTTAAAATGAAACAAAATGAGCAAATAAAAACAACTAAACACCAAGACATTTCTTGTTATTTTTCCAATTTCTTTTATTAAATAAACCTAAAATATTTTATTAGGTAGAATTTTTGAGTTTTTGTGAGCGGGTACAGTGGGGGTCTTTGGAGTCAAAAAGGTTAAGAACCCCTGACTTAAAGTAACAGCTCACCCTAAACAAAATCATTTATACACACTCCAAAACCTGTACATGACTCTTTCTTCTGTGTAACACAAAAGAAGATATTTTGAGAAATGTCTCTGTGGTTTTGTGTTATACAATGAAAGTCAATAAGAGTTGTTTGGTTCCCAACACTCTTCAAAATATCTTCTTTTGTGTTGTTCGCAAGAAAGAAAGTCATACATGTTTGAAATATATATAATATTATATAATGTTCATAGTACATACCCACTTGTAAAATATTTTTATAATATTGCACTATCCTGCATTTATGCACATACTGTATATCCTGCACTTGCTTATTGCACTTCTGGTTAGACCTAAACTGCATACTGCATTTCGTTGCCTTGTACTTGTACATGTGTAATGACAATAAAGTTGAATCTAATCTAATCTAATCTAAAAATGACAATGGAAATGAATAAATGACAGAATTTTCATTTTGGGTGATCTGTCCCTTTAAGTAGACTCAAGTGGTAAAGTGTGACGAATTTAACACAGTGCGAAAACGGGGAGAACAACCTGCTAATGGTTTATTTATAGTTGGAAAGTTGTTTTTAAACATTAAAAGAAAGTGCTTTGAATTTTTGACAGTGCATTGAGGGCACAAACTTTAAATACCGAAGTCTAAACCATAAAATCCACCCATCTGACCTCTATATCACTTCTCATTCTTCCTCTAAAGGTTAGTTCCGTTCCTTTCCAATCATAAGAAACAGCCCCTGACCCTTATTGAGAATTTTTTGTTTTCCTTTCTATTTTTCCTTGAGATTTTGAAAAGGAAGCCGTTACTTTATAAATGCAGCCCTGTCTCCTGCTTCCAGCTTCCTGCTTTTCCCATTTTTCCAGTTTTTAACAAAACAGCAAGTCCCCTCAGACCTCCCCCCTCGCATTTAAACACCAATAAGCAGCAACGCCGCATGCAGCAACTGCAAAACGAGCTCTCCGAGCAGAAAAGGCAAGCTTAAAATAGAATAAAAATAGAATAAAATCTCAGTTATCCAGCTGTCGCCTTTAAATCACTCGCAGCCAGTGCGACAAGCACCCAAAAGCGCTCCGGACCCCTTCGGAGACCTCAAATCCCCACTGCTTTACTCAATCCTCATAAGCTGAATGCGTGTTTAAACTGTTTTCAGCATGCTCCCACCTTCCTGTCGGAGGAATGAGTTGTGCCATGCATTCCACAGCCTGCACAAGGCCACTCGGTACAGATAGACCCTAAACCCTTCTACTGACGCAGAGAGTATAAAACAATCCCAGAATTCATGAAGCTGTGATCATACTCACGTACAGACACTCATGTTCAGAACCCCTGTTCACACAGTGATTGAAAGACAGGGACTGACGCTGCATTTGGCACAGCGGGGAACACCGAGCTTAACGGTTCTCGGTTTTCTACTTTATGTAAAGTTAGGCGCGTTTGAGGGTTTCAAATATAGTGTCTGCCAAAGCGATTACTTTTAACATTGGCAGGCCCCAGCGCTGTTTCTATGAAGTATTCTTTAACACTTCCCTTCTTAACAGCCACGTGCTCTAACGCAAAGTGCAGCCCTGGCCGCAGCGCTGAGGGGAGTATAAATTATCACCGTTATTTAACGTGCTGCCAGGGAGGAGCCAGTTTTGAAACCGGCAGCCAAAATTAGGGGCATTTTGATGTTTTGGAAATTTATTGTGAGGGAGATGAATGCTGGCTGGATGAAGGTGCAGAGTGCGATAAAGATCTAGGTGGAAGAATCTTACGAAAGCAAGCGAGAACATGAGACCGAGTCATCATACGAAATAAAAATTTTACTTTGATTAAGGAAAATGAAGGCTAGTTTAGAGATATACAGCTCAGGGAAAATAAGAGTCCACTCAAGTTTTTCATTTAATCAGCATTTATAAATGTATTGTGGCCATTCCGGTCCAGTGTCTGTGAAATTTCAACAAAAACAAACCTCAAATTCACCAAACAGCAATGTGAAAGACTAAGAGAATGCATCTTATGCATTTATTATATATTTTTTTGTATTCATCCTAAAATACATGTGAAAGCTTTTGTGTTGTTCAAGGATGAATACGAACATGTTTTCTTTGCAAATATTCAAATACACTGCAAATATTACAGTGACCTTTTTTCTTCCTTCAATTTTCTGCAAACAAATGTTGTTATTAGTTTACAAAATGAAAATGTAACCTACACAGATACCTATAAATAGTCAATTTTATTGAATATTAAAAAATATATTTTTGGAGTGGTCTCTTATTTTTTCCATGGCAGTATATTCATCATAGTCAAATTCTACAGTAAAAATCAAATGGGAGAAATAAAGTGAAATGTTGATTTTTATTTAAAAATGCCACAATGCACAAAATCACAATAGGTCTTATTTTGCTTAAGCAAAAAACCCTTCATTATTCAGTTTCATTTTTCTGCAGAATGAAACCATGACAAGTTTTTGCGATATTCACCAAGATATGACAAATATGTTGTCTGACATCAGAACTCAACAAATCAAATGCCTCTCGCAAATCAAACACATCAAATCTCAAGGAGGAACCAGTTCTTTGTCACAGCTGTAAAACACCTGCAAAATTGATAACATGTATTCAACATTTTTTATCTTGGTAAACTACTCCATTTCTCATTCAAAAGTGCATCACTGCATCATGTATAAATCAAGTCACACAAAGTCTTGACACTGCGTTTTGTTCCTTCTGTTGTAGATAAACGTGGCCGGTCGTTCTAAAGAACTGTGTGGTAACTACTTTAGCAAACAACATAAACAAAGCTGACACAAGAGCAGAAAAATCTCAATTTCAGCACAAGGAAGCCTTCTTAATATGGACAAATGCTGAAGAAGAGACATCCCAGGCGCACAAAACAAACTTCAGTTTGGAGACATTCCTGTCCAAGAATATTCAACACATACACGTATCTGCAATCTGGCCAAAATGTTCCTCCTGTCAGTCATTCAGCCAAGCAAGCAGCACACAGCCACAGGCAACACATGAGCCGGTAGAAGAGTGGTAAGACTTACTCTGCAATAAATCCACAGACAGGCAGGCGGGCGGGCGGGCGAGCAGGGGCTGCTTTCTAAAAGGCCCACCATCAGGCACCAGATAAATTGTATTTTGTGCAAGCTGCATTGTCTCTGTCTCTGTGTTCTGTGCTAATCTAATGTGTTCAACATGGTCTTGGTCACCTTGACTTTGGTTGCCATAGAGCTCCATACAAACATATCCCCACCCAGAAATGTACCAAATAAGGCCAAGGGAAAAATCTCATAATCAAAGAGGTGAAAAGAGAAAGCGGCAACCGAATGCGCAGAATAAATCACGCTGTAGTTGCATTGCATTAAACAGCGTATTAAAGCTGAAAATGTAGCCAGATGACAAAGATTGATGATCCTAGGAGAATAAACGCATTAAACCTCTGTCTTTGTGGGTAAATGTTCACGCATTCGTAATTATCATTTATTTTTAATCAGCAAAAGATAAATTCCAGTCGTTTAAGACGGAGGACCTCGAAGCCGTATCAGGGCCGGCGTTGTTTGTTCTCAATATGACCTTTGCGGAAACACAGAGGAATCAGCCAACGCGACGGCAGCCGTCCTGTCTGGCAGCCGACCCCAGCAGATGCGACTTCTGAGGAGTTCAAAAGAATTCTGCATGGGGGCAAGGCTATTTACATAATCCTTCAGATATATTCCCCTGCAACCTAATCAAATTATTCACAAGTCTAGCCCCTAACCATGTAGACCCCGCAAAACACAGACCTTCCATTACGGTCCCCTCTCTTTCTTAATCATATCGAACCAAAACCAGCGTCGATTCTCCCTTTAGAATGGGGGCAGATGCAGAAAACAAAAGCACAGCTACGTCTGACACAAAAAAACACATTCTTTTCCCTCCAGGTCAATTTTCGCTCGCCCATCTCAAATTAGTCCTCCATTATATGTTTCCATGCGCTGCGTCTGAAAGGAGAATATTGGCTCGACGAGCACTCAGGTTAAACATACTAAAAAGCAGATCATTTGCCGTTCCATTGTGATATGAGATCATAAGTTAATAATTCGAAACAATGTCATTATTTTTCTTTTCGCGACCACGAATTTACACGTTGACTCGTCTAATCGACCGAACGACTTTCACCGAGATAACCTAAAATGACCCGTCCCCGACTGGTTTGATCTATTTTCATTCACCTCCCCTGACATTAAAGAGCCTGACTAAACCTTGTTCAAACAGCGGTATCTAAAAGGCACATTTAAACAGCATGTCTGAAACTTGTCTGAGCAACGTCTCATTCGGCACTCTGCCCGCACCTTATCTCCGCAGCCTAATTCTGTACATTGCAGAATGCTTTGTCTCAATAACAATAGGCCCCGATGCAACGCGTCACCACGGTTACGCCCGGCACCTGAGGGGTTAAGCTGTCAGGCTCCATCAACAAAGTTTACATCATCTGTGCGGTCAATTTTCAATGACTTCTTTTCCCACGTCGAAATAAACTATTTTATGTCTCCAAATATGCAGATCATTTTGCTTAATGAAAGATGCTTGACGTCTCCGATCCAATTAATATGCAAATGCAAGCGAGGATTTATTTGCGACATTCTGTATGGGTGAGAGAAAACAAAAAAGGCTCTTAACAGCAACACTAATTGCTGTGACTGATTGTCACATATCATCATTCACTCCGAATATCCTAAATACCATATTTCAGATAAAATCCTCGCTCGCTCTTTTTGAGGATTTATTTACAAAGGGGTCGTATAGATCAGAGCGGTCGACATGGAGCGCAGACGTGGGATAACAGAACTCTTGCTGTGCATCTCTTTAATTGTCTATATTTCAAAAGAAAAAAAATGTTTTACAAGGAAAAACAACAAACACAGATTTTTGTTTCTAGTTGTCAACACAACATATATATAAAGGCAATTCTGAAAATGCAGTAAAATTTTAAAATTTAAAATAGTAGGGATATGCAATTAATCATTTTCAATTTAAATTTTGGCTTCCAACAGTTATGGAAACAAACAATAGAAAAAAACGCAAGGACTGTCTTATTTCTTCTTGTTATAATCCACAGAACACCACTTTACAGCGGCTTTCCCCAAGGAATCATGATTGCTTTTCTGTTGAATCTGATAAAAATGTTGAAATAAAAAGTTATTATTTTTCATTTAAATAATAACATGTTCCAAAGTCAATACATTATATATACATGTAAAATAATTGTGATCTTAACATTGGCCAAAATAATGATCATTTTGTCATAAAATAACGTGAAGAATGATGATAGACATTTAAGGAGAAAAACTTTATGTTATATATTATGTACTTAATGGGATAAAAAGATTTCTGTTTCTCATTTCTATTCTCGACTCTAAAGTTAGAGGAAGATCCGCAGCAGACTTACAGTTGCCTGTGAGTTATTAGAGAATGTTAATAAATGCAAACGTGTTCAAAACAATCCAACTATCAGCTACAACCTAAATCACTTTACTTTCATTTTTGAGCATCCTGCATATCTTCGAACCCCTTGCATCTTAATGGTCAATGTACTAATGCAGTTTGGCCTCTACTGGGAAAAAGCTTGAATAAGTGATGTATTTATTACAGTAAAAATGAAATCACTAATGCAGCTTCACTATTAAAAACATTTAATGGACAGTGCAATATAATATGCTGTTTGCATCATCCTATGGCTTTAATGTCTGCAGCAATATACAATGTACAGCAATCATCTCATGCGATGTGATTGACCTAAGATATAAGATGTGGCCTCTCTACAAAGCTAGCTGAATAAAACAACCGGTCCACTTTTAAAGCTACAGAACCCTGCTACAGAAATCTGGATGGTTAAAGCCACAGTCACCGAAGGGGTTAATATGTAAATGTGGCTAATAAAATGTGTTCCTTCCCAACAAACACCCTGAAGGATTGTGCGCTGGGAAGAATAAGTAACAAATTAGTTCAGAATGATCAATTTGCAGCTGTTTTATCCTTGTTTTTTAAGCTAGCCTCGGTCTATAAAACTAACTAGCATGTAATTGGAAGATTGGAAATAATGGTATTGAGAAAGACACTTTATCAATGGAGCAGCAGTGGCGAAGCCGTCAAGCCAAAGACATCCAGCTACAGCTGACAAATGTCTCAACAGCTCAAGATTGAGTACACAACACAGAAACCAACTGAATACTGCAAGATTAACCCTAAAACATGACAACCTCTCATCTCCAGGCTCCACTAAAGAGACAAGGCTGTAATCGTCCCGCACCTCTTCTCGAGGCGTCCCATGATGCTTCACTGCACACTGCTTCGCAGTCGCTGGCCAAAGCAGATTGTAAATAGATCTCCTGTGAATTGCGGGTTTAGCAGTTTGCCCATCTCCAAACAAGGTGCTCCCGATAACGCCATTCTCTCCCTGACAAGCCCCGAAAATCACTCGCTTATTTTCAGCAAACATGTGATTTGGGAGATGTCAATCAATGTGATTGACAGCTTTAATCCCTCCCAGGAACAAACAGGAGAAGACAAACCCAGCGCCCCGAAATACAATGTTTGTTTGCGAATCTTATTAAACGTACCTCGGCCGTTTCAAGAGCTCCATGTACAACAAGGTACGTGTACAGAAGAGATGTATGTCATACGTTCTTCAGGTCCACAAGAAACCAGGTTTCACATTTAGTTTTCTTAAATAATAAAATCAGAAAAACGTGTTGGATTTATTATGTTAGTATCTTTTGTTATCATTTTTCAAGCTAAAATGAATGCTTTAGAAAAAAAAAAAAAACATGGGCTAAAGTTTTCTGAAGCATTATGTCAAACATTCCAGAACTTTCTGTAGCGTTCCCTCACTTCCCGCTACATTGCGGCCACTGGCTGTAATGAAGGTCTCATACATTTTTACAGCAGTGTCAAGCTAAGCCCCGTCATGTATAAATTAACCAGTGAGCTAAAAGCTTTGTTGTCCTGCAGGAAAATGCAAGTCATCAAGCATTAAGCACATATTAATTTTCAATGGACCAGCAATAATGGGAATGTTTTATGAACAGGAAAGCGCTGTGGTCTTGCCCGTCAACCGGCCCGCATCAAACAAGGTGCTACAAAGTGCCGTAACCCTGCGCGCCCCAGTCTTAGTTTCTAAATTCTGGATTTAAATGCAAACATGTCGGAGAGCGATGTTTGGGATGGGTATGTCGCGAATCTGCAAATCTGACCCTGAGATACAGACGCGTGAAATTGTCTTCATTGGGCCATTTGAATGATGGTGGCAAGTGCCTATCTGAGATTGAGGCGGCAGTCGTGTTAAGGGGCGATTGCTATGGCTTTTATGGCTAACTGCGGTATTCGTATACCAGGTAGCAGGTTTTCATTTTCCGGGCTTTTATTATGGCACATATAAAAAGCACATAAGATATGATGATGGGCACAGGCCAGCGCATCCTTTGAGACCCTTAAGAGGTTTTTCAAAACAAATGTGGCGGGGCGAGAAATTTTTATAACACGTAAATCGCCCCAATTCCATCTTTTTGCTAACTAATAGATTGTCGCCGGTCACAAAAATGCGGTAAATACTACAGTAAATCTGTAGTTTATTCCACCTCAGACGGAGGCGAAAATGGTTTCGTTTTTTTTTTTAAACTGACTCAAAGGACACGCAAAGCATCCTAGGGACTAAAGCCGATGCCCCAGTGGCTCGGCCAACCACTTTTCCAAGGCCTGCTACTTGATTAAATGCATAATCCACTACTCCCCATCCCCAATGATTTAGTGTGCCTTTAAATCAGCTTGCGCACACATAAAAACCTCAAATAAAAATCGCCAAGAAAAACCATTGCACTCTAACTGTTCTATTAAAATGATACCCGGCCAGGCCTTTCTTCTCCGCAATACCGTTTATTCCACATGAATGCGTATCTTCATTTTTTTCCTAGGTGTGCATATAAAATATTAAAAGTTTAAAATGTCAGCATTGAAACATCAAATGCGGGAGTCTCTCATTAATCACCTGGGATGTAGGCTCCCTTTTAAGGTTATAACCCTTTGAAAGAGCAAAAATTACATTTCTGACCTTGAAGATGAGACAAACTCATAAAGGTAAAATAATTCACAGTTTAAAAGGACAGAGTTATCTGCTCGCTCAAGTTGCCACGCCACAAGTTTCGGCAGGCGCAGAGCAACTTTCATTTTCATATTTACATCGAAGCTGTTCAGATAAATTTGAAATCAAAACGAGAAAAAAGGAATCAAAACTGGGAGGGAAAAAACATCAAAAGAAGCAACAGTGTAACTTTCAAATCCACAGGGCTCAGCTATCTGCACGCCGTAGAATGTTGCCTTTTTTCATAGACTTTTATTAAATGGTGCATGACATTTCCATTACTCAAGGAAATTAAATTCACTAATTTTCTTACAAGCCCGGTACGTCTGCTATTTCAGGGAGGTGCACGGAAGAGAACAATTGTTTCAACACCTACGCAAAACAAAGGGATTGCGAATCTACCTTTTGAAACGAAAAAGTGAATTAAAGCCATATAGGTAATTTGCTCTTTAATAAAACAAGTCTTGGGTTTTGATCTTCTGCAAAACTGGCATTTGGATAGATATTAAGCCTGAAGCTACAGGCATTTATAAACCAAGGTGCCATGTTCCCATTATGCGATTTACTTCCAAACTGCTTCAAATAACAATAAAGAAAAATGGATGTGATACGTTTCAGGTGTTTTCCCTTAAAAGCCAGCAGAACGCTTTCTAATCCTTGAGGAGAATTCTTTTCTTCAATTTTCAACCTCCAAAAGCGTGTTTTTCTGTCTTCTCAAAAATCTTAAACAAGAGGGAATGTGAAGCTGTACACAACACGTGTTTAATTCTCATCTGCTCAGAACATATTCCATTTATCAGCATTTAAAACAACAGACTGATTTTTTATTTACTCCCCCTCATGTCATTTCAAATCTGTATGCCTTTCTTTTTTTCCTCATGTATCACAAAAGCACTTATTTCGAGCAAAATGCACATAAAAAGAAAGTGAATGGTAGTTCCCAAAACTGTTTAGACATGTCTTTAGCTTGGACGTTTTATCTCTTTTAGTGTTCTCTGGAAATAATAAAGCCGTACGGTACTGGTTTAAACATAAACCGAGCTTTTCTGACACATTCATGTATTTCAAAACTAAACAAATCTCTTAATGTACCTTTCAACTCGTTCCACATGTCATAAAGGAGTATCCCAGAAAACAAACATCACACCCTGACTTGCTGATGTTTAATTGTTGGATTCTGGAGCCAGGGGTTTTGGGGGAGGGCTACACAGATGAGTGAGTCTTAGTCGGGCCAGTGAAAGTGACAGCATCACGCTGAACCTGGCTCTTCTCCTCTGGAGATGAAAAGCCTGATTACTCTGCCTCTCTCCTGGGGAACCAGCAACATGTCTGACAACATCATTGAAAAATAGACTGCTGGGCCCCTCTGGGTCTTATAAGAGCTTACATTTAATGTAGAGAAGATTCACACTAAAAAGGAGATGACACCACAGTCTAAACTATCGTGAATACATTAATAACAATAGATAGAGCAGCTTGCTAATGAAGCCTCTATGAACAAGTTAGTACAGTCGTTCCAAACCTGTGTGACCTTCTTCCTTCTGCAGAACATAAAAGAAGATATTTTGAAGAACGTTGGTCACCAAATAACATTGGACCCTATTGACTTCCACTGTGTGAGACATTTCTCAAAATATCTTCTTTTGTGTTCTATAGAAAAAAAGAGTCATGAGGGTGAATAAATGATGACAAAATTTTCACTTTTGGTTAAACTATTCCCTTAAATACAAAATGAAAAAACAATTACTCTAAACGTCATACAAAATTAAGAGAAAACCTCTTTGTAATTCTGCACTCGCCACAAAAAGCTGACAACATTGTAAAGCCGCATAAAATGTATCTGTTGAGAAAAAGAGAATAATTGGCGCCGTATGAATCTTTATCCAGAGGGGCGTCATTATTAAACTTAGACACGCATTTCAATTCAGCAGTCATATCAGGGAGAGCAAAGAACAAGACAAGATCAAGAAATCCTAATTATAATTACAAAATTACATAGGGTGCAACAAGGGTGCCTGGTTTAATGGTAATAATTAGAGACATAAAATTTTAATACGAAATACGGCATTGTGTGGGTTTTGAGGCTTATGGTCCAATCGCATGCATGTGGTTGTGATGTTCTCCAATGAGTACTTCATTTTTACACCGCTGGCCCTTTAAGAGCCTGTATTACTGGCCAGCCAAAAAAAACCTCCCATCCTGCACCCAAACCGCCACACGTGCCCTCTTCCTGTCTTTCTTTATTAGCCTGCCATGATCCTCTTAAGCAGACCTCTTCTACAGCGCAATACCATATGTTTTCAGTTAAGCCTAATTTCTTTTTCTCCTCTTTTAAGACATGGATTGGCTCAGCCAGATGCATTACGCGTGCCCGCTGTTCCACTCATTCATTTTCTTGTTTTCTCTGTTATTTTTCGCCCCGTCCCTTTAAAGACTCCAAACCTCACTGTCGAAATTAATTTACAGCCACAACAAAAGGAGCGCAGCATTTTAAGATCATTGTAAGTAATTTTAAGTTAATTCGCTCCGGATTTGAACATTAACCTTTGAAGCGGAGTTCAGAGCGTAACTGATCCCGAGTCAGCGGCAATGTGAAAACAGGCCATTCACGAGGGAATTTTGAGCTCTTGTTGTTTTACAATTTGTCAGAACGATTGCATGTTTCATGGATGTTTCGATGAACAAAAAATTGTTGAACCAAGGTAAATAAAACTGCACGGGTTTTTAGTCAGCGTGAACTGGCATTTATAGTGTGATGTAATGAAAGAGCAAAACGGGATAAAATATGACAAAAAAACATGATGGGTAAATTGGGCTTGTCTGGAGTAGCGCTACTGTACCGATAGACTGAAAATCTAAAAGCCATGATGACATCACCCAGAAAAGAAAGTCATTTACAGTCCCAGCAAACAAATACAAAAAACTAACTTGGGGATAATGTGGAAAGATAAAAAGTATACAATAAGATCTTTAAATGTTCATTTTCAACTCTTTACAGGCTTAATAAACAATCGCTTTAATAGCCCGATGATGGAATTGTTCACATTGAAATGTCCCTGTGAGGTGTCACACCTGGGTTTGCTCTGGCAGAGGTCCCCGGAGAGCCCCCGGTGCTGACAAACATCTTCCTGTGACAGATTTCGCTCCCTGTGTAAGATATGCCACTCTTTGCATTTCCATGTTGCACAGCCCCTCCTGTGCTGAGACCGATGCTAATTGCATGTTTTTCTGCACTTCCCTGAGGTGCCACAGAAAAACATCAACATCACAAATCACACAGTACTGTACAAGAGTTTGCACTAATGTACTAATTCATATCCTTATGGAACACAGCAATACGAAAAGCGGTGAATGCTCGGCACAAAAAACCAGCCGGAAAAGGAAGGTTTGTTTGCGTGTGATATAGTGACAAAAACTGTGATGTAAATCTAATTTAAGATTACACATTTTTTGGGGGGATGTGGGGAATCAATGAATCAATAGAACGCACCTTCAGGTCAGCAACAATTCTGCTTCTTAAACTGATCTTGTATAAAGGGTTTTGCATATTGTTGATTTAACAGATTCTTAGGGAATAACACTGCAACTTTTCACACCCCTATTATAGGGTCAGTTCACACAAAAATGAAAATGTACTCACCCTCAAGTCTATGTCATTTTGTTTGTTCTGATGAACAAAGAGAAAGATATCTGAAAGAATGATCGTGACCAAACAGTTCTGGGCCACCGTTGACTTCCGCAGTAGGAAAAATGAGAATTGTAGTCAAAAGTGCCCCATGACTTTTTGCTTTGATACATTCTTCAAAATATCTTCTTTTGTGTTAAACAGAACAAAGAAATGTATACAGATTTAGAACTCGAGGGTAAGTAAATGAAGATTTATTTTTTGGGTAACTGTGCCTTTAAGTCAAACAGGAAAATAAATAATTTGCTATATTGCAAATGAAAATCAAATCACTGATTGTTAAAATAAATGAAACTCTAAAATGATGCTCAGAACGCTGCAATAAAAGACAGTTTAGTCCACGCTTACAACTACTCTTTCACCAGCTCAACTGTAACAACTGTTGTAGTTAACAGGATTCTCTGTGAAGATTGAAGTCTGCAAAACCTCCTTTGGTCTTAATCTATAAAAACAAGAGATAAATCCACCGCGCGGTTCACGTAATGAGGTTTGCATCAAACACTCCGAACAACCCCACCCAAAACAGGCCCTGCTCCAGTCATCTGTCCATTACTGGCCTCCGACAGACACCACATAAGACAGGTGGGTTTTCCAACAGAGCAGACCCTCATTTACGTTTTTCTTGTTTTGTCCTTTGTGGATTCTTTCATGGATGGTTAATGTAGTCATATTAATTTAAAGGAGAGGCTATTAATGAATAAGTCACTCGAGAGACAGATTGGATTCGAGCGTGTTAAGGGCTATAGCATGAGTATGGCGTTAGATTCATAGTTTAAACACAAATGATCCTGAGACCGGATCGATGGAGGCATGCTAAACCCTTACAAAATCATTACTGGCTCCAGGGTTCGCAGGTCTACAAATTGAGCCGTAAATTGTTAAATATCAGTAAAGGTGCGAATGTGAGCTCTTATTTCCAGCATAATTACTGCTGCCAATCCAGTGTGATTTTATAATTCCAAAATCCTGACACTTCACAAAGACACTATAATTGCCTGGCGCTGGCCTTTCGCTCACCGCAAAGGTCCATTAATTAATTTTTCCTGGGATCTTTCCCGAAGTGGATTTCTGCTTATGAAACGCAGCTCATAGGGAGATGTGGAATTTTCCATGAAAATACAAAAAACGGCCAGTTTTAGCAGGAGAGTGCTGCTAAGCCTTCCTGCTGGCTTTCAAAGTGAGCTAAGAATAGCCCCATGATTTGGTGCTAAATACACGTTGGACATGCAAGAATCCTAGACATGAGGCACAAGATCTACACGCTAGCTTTGAGAAAAGAAAAAACGTAAATCAGAATCTGTTTGACCTTATTCATTGAAGTGTTGCAAAAAACAAATGTGTGTGGCCTTTAAATGACTTTTGTTTGGAGTAAACTTAAGAGTGTAAGCAGCGTATTTAGGATAAAGGGTGCGTGTAAAGGAGTAGGGGAACGTGGAGTGGAGCAGAAACAAGAAAAAGAGTAAAGTGGGACACAGAGTGCCAAAGAAATTTTCAAAATTTCAGTTCTGAGTCCCGTTGACAGCGTGAAGACAGATATCAAATAGCAATGACAGGATTTTTGTATTACTCAAAGAAAAGTTTTTTGCACTACATTACATCTGCACTGTTGTTTATTTCATCTGCACTGTTGATTATTTTTATCTGCACTGCTACTTATTTCACTTGTTTGCACATTTATCTCGGTTACATATCCCTTAGTTGTAAGTTGTATTGTGTATAGATATAGATTTGTATTTATCTGTAATTTAATATATTTTTTGATATATGTTTATTCTATGTTATCTGTATGCACCTAGGGTCTGACAGTAACGCAATTTCAATCCTCCATTTGTATGTACTGTACATGTGGCAGAATTGACAATAAAGCTGACTTTGAAAGCTCAGAAGACTTAAAAGACACACCAGTTACACCGATGCCATAGAAAACCCATTTTTGGTTCCTCGAAGAACAATTTACTCAAGAGTTCTTATAGAAACCATCTTTTTCATACTTCTTCTAAATAACTTTTCTCCACAAAAAAGAAACTTTTGTTAAAAAGGATATAGTCTTCTGAAAGGAATTATTTACTCACTCTCTTGTCATTTCCAACCTGTCTTTCCTCTGCAGAACACAAAAAAGATACTTTGAAGAACATCAGTAACCGGATCACAGCAGTACCTGTTGACATGCATTGGTTTTGTGTCCATACAATAGAAGTGAATGGGAACTGCCGTTGTTCGGTTACCAATAATCTCCAAAATATCTTCACTTGATGACATAATTTAATTTTTTCGTTAAAACTATCCCTTTAAAGGGTCTTTATGGAACCAAAAATGTTTTTCTGTGGCAATTTGAGGCACCATTGTTTTTTTTTTTTTTTTTATTAGAAAAATATTTTGAGAAATCAAAAAACAAAATAAAGCAATTGGTGACGTACATAAAGCATAGGTTTTTACAAAAAATGAGTTTATTTTAAAATCTTTGATTTTGGCAAATCTGAGTACTGTTTGAGACAATATTGCTATCTCCTTTGAAACTCTAGATACAAACAAGACATAACAAGGGAAAAGTCCTTCAGAGAAAAGTAAAAGAGAACAGAGATATTAAAGAGATCTCAAGTGTGGTTTTCCATTTGATATTAAGACTGCAAAGACAGCCTCATAAAAACACAATTTGTCAGATTCAAAAATCCCCACAGAACACCCAAAGCTTAAAATCTTACTTGTGCCTTCTTATCTTTATTTACTGCTGAATGGCAAAATGAAGAAAACATATTCTAGCGACTGCCTGTGTACTCTGATCTAACTCCAATTACGAGTTAAAACAATTGGATATTATAGCACGCGTGCACGGTGAGTTTCCAGAGCATTAGATGGATTTTACAAAGCACCCGTGGAAAAGCATTTCATTAAATCTATCTTTCTTCCTTTCGCTTTTTTATTGTTTCTGCGTTTTATATAAAGCTGTGCGGTGTATAAATATCAGAGAATTAAAGAGGACGCAATGCAGTAAGAGCAATGAGATGAAGGGAGAAGAGGAAGGGTTGAAATAGCATCCTTTCTAAACTTAATGAAACAGCATCCTTTAATTTTTTTTTAAGTAATTATAATAAAGATGGAAAAACATAATAAAGGCCTCCCAGCCCCCACCTGCTAACAGTAATTATAATAGACTCAACAATAAATGGTAAAGCAGCACAGAGCTGCATCTTGGGAATTCTCTGGGGTCTGTGGATTAGCTTGAAAAGCCTGAATGATTAAAATACACTAATTAAAATTTTGTGTTCCTTGGTAACTCGTCTTCTTGGGTCCCTCGCATTGGTAAAATGGGAATAAATGTGACAAAAGCAAATACTGCTTCAGACTCCGGTAAGTAAACAAGTATAATCCAGTTTTCATAGGTGTGTTTCCATTACATACTTCGCGTGTCATTTTTCATATGTAAAGTGTTGGTACTTCTTAAAGGAACAGTTCAAGGGAAATTCTCTCAAATATCTTTGTCATTAAACATCACAGCAAAACATTTAACAGCAGAATTTGTTTTGTTTTAAATAACGAAAGTGAATGATGACTACAGCTTTGTAATGCTTCTTTAATCCTTTTTGGTTTTATAGCTCCTGTCCCTCATTCGACTTCACCAAGAACTCTTTTTATCATTATAAACCCACAGATTATCGATGGGTAATGTGCAGCAAAGGCTTTTTTCATGGTTTGACAGATATGGAGAGAATAGCAGGCATAAAGAACAACAGCAGTTGATCAAAGAGCAAAATGAAGCAGCTGTAATTACGCTGTAGCCACTTCATTTAAACAAGAACAGATCCGCTCCGTTTGCAAACCTTTCAGGACTGGGCTTCAATAGTTCCCATACGACACGAATCCAGCGATGGTGGAAATCTATCGTGTCACCGGTGAGGAACATGCCTTTAAAGGGGCCACGCTTTATCCAGGGGGGTCCTGGGAGGCCATCGCCTCTCTCCTCCTGCAATATGCTGTCTGTGTGAATGATGGTAATCTCTTGTTTGCTGTCAAAAAGAACAACGGAGCAAGAGACGATTTCTTTAAATCGGCCCCCAACCCGCCTCCCCAATCCCTGTTCACTTTGAGACACGAATACGGAGAGCCAATCCCTAGGTAAAATCGTGTGGAATCAAACAGAACAGAAATATCAAGGGTGTAAAGCACATGCCGGGGTTACTCCTGACAGCTGCGTTTGGATGCTTTGGGAGATACAGAGGAAGGAAAATAAAGATCTTGTAAAGAGAATAAGTTCTTGTGATCAGGTTTAAATCCAGCGTGATGATGTGTATACACAAGTTTAACAGGAAAGCATGCTAATATCAAATACTGTATTTATCCTGCGCAAAAACAATGTTAACTTTGGTTTAGCAGGATAAACATAGCGTTGACAGAGCTTGGAGGAATGAGAGGAAAACCAAAGCTAATAATGAGGTTAGGAAAAAGCCGTTGTTTTTTGCCAGCATGTCCACAATGTCAAACTACAGCTGCATAAACACTGAAAAAATCATTTTCTTCATCAATATTTAATCAATATTTCTATCTAGCTTTTTCAAAAAAGAACTGTACAATTACAAAACGTATTAAGACTATTAAGAAAACAGAGTGTTAAACAAGAAAATGTAATCCATCTGGTAATAATTAAATAGTCAAAGATAAATGTGATTGTGCAAGATAAGTTTTCTAAGAACATACAGTATCGTATGAAAAGCGTTTTTGAAAAGTCCAGGAAAACGGATAAAAATGCTGTGGTATGCATGCCAGGCCAGTGGATGGTGATGTTGCGATGTTGTTATAAGCCAAAAGTGCTTTTTAATACCCTTGGTCGATGTATATGTTTGTTTAAAGTCTAGCTGCGAGAGTTCACAGTACTGGAGGTCACCATATTGTTTTTCTTATACTAACATTACTGAACGCGTAATACGCATGCGCGTGACGTCATCCTTTCTAAAAGTTCCGTCTTGCAGTTTACACAGAGACGAAAACGTTTTCAAAACGTGCACTTTGAGACCTGTTTTCAAAAGTTTGCATTTCGGTTCCCCAAAATGGAGAACCATGTGAACGAACGTCCAAAATGCATAAAAAGTGTTCTTTTTATGTAAACGGATCTCTTGTAAACGGCCTCTAAATTACCTTTTCAGTTAACCAGCCTTTATAGAAACCAATGAACTGGTACTTCCTCTCTATGGATCAGAGAGGCAGAAGGTTACAGGCTGCAGACTCGAGTGGACATCAGAGACAGGCCAGTCTGGCACGAGACTCTCGCCCATTTACTCCACAGCACTGGGCATGCGCCGTACGAGCGGTGCTGGTGGCCTCAGTCTTGAGAGCAAATTAGATCCACTTCATTAAAATATTCCAGCCACTGCAGGAAGGAACAAAAGGATGAGGGGTGGAAGAGATGAGCTAGATATACATACAGGCCAGGCACGATCTGTGCGCTGTGCACATCTAACACATCGCCTCACTTGGACAAAAAGAAAGGGAAAGCCGTAATCAGATATAGATGTAAAATCAAAGCTCGGGATTATACGGTGTGTGCGCAGAGGAAAAAATGTCAGAGGGCATATTTGTTGTACCACAGCATTTTTGTTGAGGTGCTACAATTTGTACGTGCTCTTTGTTCACTAAAAAGTGAACACGGCTCTCGGTTATAAAAACTTCTGCCTCGTTGCAATTACACAAAAGAAAATGAACACTTTTTGGGTTGCCCTGGTAACCTAATTGCATCAGTACATTGCACACAGGAGCCAAAGTAACTGAATTTTGATGAAAAGGCGGCGATAATTTACGGCATTGAGAAATTAGTTGCCGTGGCGACGCGTTAATTACATCTCAAATTAACAATGCAAGTGTAGTGAAATTAAATATAAATCATATTTTTTGCATAAATTACAGGGGTTGATTAGTGCGAGGCGCCAAGAGAGAGAGGTTGGGATTCCGCGGGCCTGTCACATCAACCCTCCCAACACCCCCCATCTCATTGAGCTCCTTTTAAAAGAGAAATGCCTTAAGCTCTCTTACACCTCTGCAGCGGGCGGTGCTCGCGTGCCTGCGTGTGCGCTTCTTCCAATTAGCATCTTGATCTTTTTCAGGTTGATGAACTCGATTTTTTCTGTCACTCCTAGAAAAGATGTTGGTTTTTTCGCCGCTGAATGAGCGCTAATGCATGTTAATGTATGCAATGCAAACAATGTAATGTGCTATACAGTGGGCTCCAAAAGTCACAACACATCGAAAAGATTCACATTGAAGTAAAACATTTTAAATGAAGGCGAGTAAACGTGTTAAAAATATTGGACACTCATTGTTTCTAGGTGACAAAAATAATCATTTGTTTGCATTGACCTTTGTACAAAAGAGTTTTTATCGAAGCACACAAACTTTCTGGAACGTTCATAAATAATGCGAGGATAATGTCATGGATCCCACGCGTTTGTGAAAAATCAAAAGGAGACATTCCAAAAAAATAATTAATATTTTTTAAATATTAAAAAATGTTTAATATTTAAAATGAGAAAAAAAATAGAAAGCAAAGAAAGTATATTGCTAGATAATGCATTTACTCTAGGTTAACAAACACCACCTTTTGTAAAGTGTTACCCAAAATTCTCATAGCTTGTTTAGCATTCATTCATTAATTGACACATATGGAGTAAGACAGCAGGGCCTTTAAGGTTCAAGTCAAATGAAAATGTTAAGAATTAGGCCCTGGCACTCTGGAGTGAAAAATTCCATGTGGCTGATTTTGGGTATGAAGGCATGTTTTGTTTAAGTCGTCCGATCCCACACAAACAGTGGCATGTGTAACCTCAAGAACAAGCCTCCAGAGTGATGTCGGCTGCTGGGAGAGAGAGAGAGAGAGAGAGAGAGAGAGAGAGAGAGAGAGAGAGAGAGAGAGAGAGAGAGAGAGAGAGAGAGAGAGAGAGAGAGAGAGAGAGAGAGAGAGAGCAGAGCACAAACAGCAACAGGAACCAACTTGAGCCATCTAAATTATTCATCGACCAGATGGATTCCTTTCTCCTTGAATTTTCAACTCAAATAGACTTATTCACCTACAATTTTCTGATGTGTCCAATGTCTTACAAACCACAAAAACAACACATGCAGCTGTCAAGCCCCAACTGGGGGAAATATCCTGCGAACACTTTTATCTACTCACACTCATTTTTTCTTTCTCATTGTCAATATTCCCTCTTTCTTTCTCTTTCCCTCTCGGTGAGCTGGGGGAATGACATTGGGGGAAGGATATGAAAAAGCCTGCAGTCCCCTGAGACTGTAACTATCTGCCATTTAGCCGCTAAAATGTCAGCAAAATTTAATGAACTCCACGTGTCTCTCCATCAGTCCTTGAAAAGTATTTTATGGCTTCTGATGCGTTTCTGCTCTTTATTTGGCTGATAATTCCAAACAGCACCAAAATAAAAATGTTGCTTCAGCGTTTACTAAAGTTGTAAAGCTGAAGGCTGTCTTTTTCAAAATAGCTTCATGCTTCATATGTAAAGTCATTTGAAGGCTGAAATATGGTCATTGTGACACTTATCAAAACATTTTTCTGTCTTTTGAGCATCCCAACCAGCCTGATATAACATAAGTTTAAACAACAGTGTAAGTTTGGATTTGTTTGTTTAAGAAATGGAAGACGGGGAAGTGGTAAGAAAGCCTGTTTGATGAAAAATGTGAGTGATTTTGAAGAATGTCAAACCTTTAAAACTGGATACAAAAATTCTAAATTAATTACATAAATTCTGCTTAATATACAGTTTGTCACATTTTTTGGTCTTTTGGTTTGAAATTAGAAATGCAAAAATGTGTAAATGTTTATTTAGCTTCAACTATTAGCTTAAAGATGAACTTAAATAACAATCTTACTTTCTTTCTTAAAGTGACAGTGTACCCAAAAATGGAAAGTCTGTCACCATTTACTTATGCTGTTCCAAACAATTTCCTTCAAAGAACATATAAAAGAGAAAAAAGATAAATACTTAGAAAGATAAATTCTTGTGTTCTAGAGAAAACAACATATACCAAACAACATTAGAGAACTTCATTTTTTGGTGAACTATTCCTTTAAATACTACTTAGAAAACTGACTAAAACAAAGTGAATGCTAATTTTATCTACATTTACATTTACATTTATTCATTTGGCAGACGCTTTTATCCAAAGATTTTAATCCGATTTTAATCTAGATTTTAATCCGATTTTACTTTGATAATTTTAATTAAATTCTAATCAGACACATTACTGCAATCGCCTTTGTAACTATTTTTTGATGCAACATTTTTCCAAACAACTTGAAATCTCTCAAAAAGCCACACCATAATAAAAGCGCTTTCCAAAGCAGGTTCACTCCCACGAAAATGATTTCGTCAGACTGCATTATGAAACGTTTCCATCAAAATACTCTTACACAACACTGCCCACAGCTCCATCTCCATTGTGTTACCATGACACTCACTTCTCACCTCAGTCATTATAGCCCGTGTGCCAGGATACAGATGGACAGACTACATTACCAATATGACCAACCTCCACTGGCAGAGGTCCATTCACACAAACTTACTTCCTGACCTCGGACGAGAAGGTAGAGACGACCTCAGTCTCCAGGGGCAACTCTTCCCCTGTACATATCCACTTATAAATGTGCCTGATGACTTTTAAAAGGACAAAGAATCATTAGAAGAATAAGTAGCCTTTCACATATTCCCTCTGCAACGCCCCCTGAAAGTAATTCCAATGCATTTACACAAAAGAGAATTGCTTTACTGGGAGAGGCAGTGGTTTAATGGTCCAATACGCTCTTGGCTCAAGTACAATTATCTTCGTGTGATGGTGCAAAAAAAAAAGAGAAAAAACAGAGGCTTTGGAGGAAAAGTGGGTTCAGTGAAATGTCAGTGTGCACACAAACATTTGGCCGTTTATGAGTAAATAAATCACATGAATGAAAAAAACATTAACACAACAGTTATTACTCTTTGCACAAACAAACGGCAGTTGATCATGGCATGAAGAAAATATTCAACATCTTTAGTGCAAAATGGAAAGCATGTGCAGTAATTCATATATAGAGACTTTTAAATGCAGTCTCCAAAGGCCTCTTCACTCTGCTGCTATTCACAAGACAGTGTTTCAATACTCACATTCTCTAGAATCTGTTTTATATTGATGCACTTGATGAAAGAGGCCAGTAAGGATGCAGCAGAGACTTAAAAACCTACAAGAGAAAGAGTACACCGGGGCTAGTTGTCACACATTTTAGTTCAGCGAATAGTTTTCAGGGCAGGTGTATTTCTGAAAGTCTATTTCTGCATCAAACACATATTTTAAATAAAAGTGCAATTCCACATATTTGTGTAGTTCGACTTTTGACTCAAATCCCTGTGTGACAACTTGCCCCAGTCACCCATTCATGTCTTTTCATCTATAATAATTTGACAAACGTACTGTACACCTGGTGTTTCTGACCAGTCGATTGAGCATACCAGTGTCTGAACATTTGCTTGAGTTAAGCACAAGATTGGTTTCAAGAACCAATAACTGAAGTCTCAACATGCCTCTGTATACAGGGGCTAAAACGGCACTCAGATTATATTAAGCAGATGTTTGAAGTTGAAAAAAATACACCCTTTCATTTTGCCTGCAATAGGCCTCAACTCCATAAAAAGTCCAGACCCACCCAAAAAGATTAAGCGAAAACCAAGAATAATACAGATTTACACAGGGCAACCAAAGAGTTTGACAGGTTACTTCATTAAAAGATGCAACAGTGGTCAACAAGCTGTAACAACAAACAACTATAAAGCAAAGGAACACAATATTTAATGCAATTAAGAATAAATTTAAGTATAAATGCGGTTAAAACATAAAGGACAAACATAAATGTTTGTTATATGTCAATTGTTAAATGCTTGTATAAATATAATAAATTACAGAAATTGGTTGAGCGTCTAGGTATAAAATTCTCCCTATCCCGATTAAACTGACATGACATTTAAACATCCGATTAAAATTTTTCACTGGAAACACTCGTAGCTAAACTTCTCGTGGCAGACAAGAAATGAGTTAAAATTGAGACCTGCTCTTTGGCTGTTGACAGGTAGAAATTTGAAACAGCCATAGACGGCTGGTAATGGGAGGGAAAGAGGAAGCAGAGCCCTCAAGAACCTGACACTCCCATTAGGACCCTCCTGAAAAGTGAAATATTTGATCACGAGAGGGAAATTGAGCAAAAATGAACTGAAACTAGATATAGTCAACTTACTTTCCCGTTGCCTCCCAGATATAGATGTCACTCAGAACTTAATAAGCTTTTGAATTTCCATTTTATCACAGAAAATAGAGTGCGAGAAATAAAATCAGCCAGTTTCACCCTAATGGACAAAGTAATGGAGAGCTGGAACTGCCACAACACATTTTGTCTGTGGTAATACCATCAAAATGAAAGCATATTCACTCCAGGAGTTTTCAGGGAATCAATTCAAACCAAATAGTGGCCCTTTTCTGTAGGTTTTTATTTCATAATGGCTCCAACAAATACAGCACTTTGGCTCTCGGGCAACGGGGTGTCACTCAGGGCGATAGCAACAGAGTCACTTATCCAATATAGAGTCAAGTCCTGAAGCCAGCGTAGAGACTGTGTGTTTCGATTGACTCGCTCTTCCCTTATTTCTGCCCGGCGAGCATTAGCCAGACGCTACATTGATCCCACAGGAAGGGATTAGCTCACTTCTAGACCAAAGTGTTACATATGAGGTCAGGTTATATCAGATGACCTCTGCGGCTTGCTGCTCGGCTCAGAAACCGGCGAGCCGGAATACGACCGGTCTATCCGGCGAGCTGCTAACTTCAGAGAGAAACCGGCCCCGGGCTCATCATCGCGAACGCCGCTGAGAGAGCTTAACTCGCAGCCAGATGGACCTCAGCCAATCCTGTTCAAACACCAGGGACCGTGTTCGGAGAGGACGGGTGTGGTGGAAGTCTCGGCACACCGCATCGCTTAGAACGGTTAAAACCATTTGCTCGACTGTATGAAGAAACAAAAAGATTTTCTGCTCTAGTCAGACCGGAATAAGCTGTCACACACAAAGTCTTTGACTGCACCATAGTATTTTTTTACCCGCGATATTTTGACCTTCATTAAAAGCTACACTTTTGGTTGCAAAAACGACAGATATTCCAACAGCATCCAAAATCACATACGTCCTGTGATAATAATAATTTATAATCCGGTCCGAACAGTGCTTTCGAGTCACCGGAAAGAATGCTGATTTATTCTAAACAAAAGTATATCTGGAAATCACTTCCTTAAACTTGTTGTTTTGTTAGGCAAGAGAACAGCGAGTCAACTGCAAGATGCAAATCTACGTCTGCTTTGTTTTTGACAATAATTACAGAAACTGAGGAAGAGTCGAGTCCTGAGTCCCCAGTGTTCCGCTGCTCTATTAATTATTCTGAGGAAGACAGATGTTAAATTGCGTATGCCCATCAGCACTAAGACTTTCACAAGATTTATCATTCATGTAAATCATGAATAAAATATTTCCTTGCCAAGAGAAAATGTTACATCTGTTTGGTGGATCACAGACACCGTGATGCAAGAAAACTCCAAACTGGAAAACTTCGGTGACCACCTACGACATGAACGCGAAACCGAGTTCACAGAACTGGGGCGCTTCCTTCTTTCTCTGCGGCACGAAATTAGATTAAACAGATGTTAAATGCATTAATATGAATAAAGCGGTTTAAATTCAGTTTTTACTACACATTTGCATAAGCCTTTAGTTATGTACCAAATAATTGAGACGTTTGCCTCTTGACTCGAGCACAATTTCGCTGTCCAGTTTTATGTTGATACTTCATTATCCTCATGAATATTCATAACCCAAAGCCACTTTAATACAGTTCCCTTCGCATCAGCCCACCGGCTTCACAAGAACAAGAGTTTTTCCATTTTATTTTCTTTCTTATCATCGTAAGGCCCGTAAAATACAGCAACGCGTGAAGCAACATGCAGAGTTTCAATAAAGCGCACACAAGACGCTTCGCTCCTCCGCGCGCATAACTAAGCAAGTGGTGACAGACTTACGGTGTCATCCGTGAAGGAACGGAGAGAGGGGTTCGAGCAGAAGGGAGAGGAGGTCGAGACACCAGTCGTGGGGACGCGGCCCTTCCGCGTCGCCCCCGGCCACCATCACGCCGGTCTGCCCCCGGAACAGACAGCCAGGCTCTCACAGCAGATGGAATTAATGATGCGCAACAAAAGAGATCATTTCACTGTGGTTCTGGGGAAGCCACAAAGAGCACTGGGACATTTGAATGATAGGGCCAGCCAGTCACTAGGGGTTAGATATGGGAGGCTTTTATGGAGGTGGAAAAGTGAATAGAGGCTCCCCGGCCCTTCCTCAGCCCCTTTGATGTCTCATACAGAACCAGTGCGCCACTTTTTAAAAGGGAAATATGAAAAGTGTAATACTAGGGCCTCTGCCAATCTCTTTTTCATCCCTTTTTATGAGGCCTGTCAGCAGGAAATCCCCAGTTTTTTGAAGACGTATGCGCTCGTGGTGAACGTACAGTCAGACATTCATGTAGGAGCGGCGAGGAATAAAAGATGCAGAGAGAGTAAAATGAGCTCATTGAAATCTTTGAATTTCCAAAAGCTTTACAATAAACTTGATACACTGCAAGACTCAACAATAAGGATTCTTTTTTCTTGTTTGTGTTTTTGACCATGGCATAAAAATGAAAGAAAAGTAAATTATGTTATTTTATTACATTGATTATTAAACATTGTTTTTCCCAGAACTACATACTTTGTCTATTTACAACAAAACCTCAGCTAAACATCTAGAACAACATATCTTTGTGACATATTAGGATCAATATTTTTTTAGGTTAACATTTATTAGGCATAAACACATCGGGTCATCTTTCTTGTTGTGCCCTGCATTGCCAAAAGTAAAAATATATTTGTACTTTAAGAAGTTATTTCTATATGATATGTTATCCAATGTTGTCAGTTTAATTAAAATAAAGCAAATTTTTCAAGTTCCTAACAAACCTTATCAGCTAACCTAACAACTATCAGCTTAAAGTGATAGTTCACCCAAAAATGAAAATGTTGTCATCATTTACTCACCCTCTTGTCATTTCAGCCCGGTATGACTTTCTATCTTCTGCAGAACACAACACAAGACATTTTGAAAAATGCTGGTAACCAAACAACGGCGGTATCCATTCACTTCTATTGTATGTACACAAAATCAATGAGTGCTGCCATTTTTCGGTTACCAACATTCCTAAAAATATCTTCTTACGTGTTTTACAGAAAAAAGAAAATCATACAAGTTTGAAATGTCAAGAGGGTGAGTAAATTTTCATTTTTGGGTGAACTTATGCAACTACGCAAATACCGGGGACGCCAGTAAGTGCTGGGTGTAAAACTGTACATTATTCCATAAGAAAATAAATCTGCATAAGTTCAAAGGCTTATATTGCAAAAGGATATGAGTTAAGTCCACAAAGAGCATTCTGAAATCCATGCAGCCTGGATTACAATGACAAAAGAAATGCCATATATCATTCACCTTGGGGCCTATTCAGGCTATGATATCAAGCTGTGGGACACCATCATTTAACTTCAGTTAGAACATTGACTCTAGAGAGGAAACGAAAAAGGGCAAATGAACCTTCACTTCGTAGAGCACAGCTCTCATTTAATGGTTTACTTAACATTGTTTAGATGAAAACAAATGAGAGTTAGTGTTTCCTTCTGGTGTGAGCAATAATGGAAGCCCTTGGAGAATCTTAGAGTTACCTTGGAGTTGTTTTAAAGACCTGTTTTCTGAGCCAAAATGGTGAAAAAATGGACATCCCACAGAAAAATGAAAATTCTGGCATTATATTCCTTGCACCAAAATGCATAACTTTTATGGAGCTTTTCCATTATTTTGGGGGGGTTGAAAGTTCCCAGTCACCTTTCACTTTTATAACATGGAAATGTCATTTAAACATCAAGCCGATGACAGAACTTTTATTTTGGAGTGAATTGTCCTTTTAAGTGCACAGTGACACGCATGCATGCTCCTCCTGTTATCAAAAATAAATGAAGGACTAAAAAACACTCCAAACTCATGGGAAGGGGATTTCAATAAAGCATTTAGTAGCTCCCACCTGCTTCTCCCCTACCCCACCACAAAGTTAAGTCTGATTTTAACACAAACTGTGTGCAGTTCTTAGTGTTATCAGAACTAACCTGAACGCTATCAGACTCCTCCCCCCGGGCCAGCGATGCCGGGTCTAACCCTTAAATAAAGCCGAAGTGTCTCGACTCCCTGGCACATTAGCTCTGATTACAATGACCTTCATTATATCAGCTAGCCTTATTATAACACACAGAACTCAGTGCTCCCCTGGGCTGTGCACTGCAGCAAGAGGGAGTGGAGGTGGGGTCGCTCGCAGGAGAAGGACGGGTGCATGGCATGCAGTGTATGTGGCTGACCGCAACAATGGTGGTCCTGCGTAATGTTCTCGGCTGATAAACAGGATATCAAGCCCATTGTTCATGCGCAGGGGAATTATTCACAGGAGTACAGTGCTTGGAACAAATCCTTGCATTTAAAAAATTATGTAATAGGTGCACATTCAAAATTCTTAGAAAAAACTTAGATACGCTACCAATCCAAGTTTGGACACATTTGACTTAATTTATGTTTGTCATTAATTAAAACATCATAAATCTTAAAACACTTTTAAAGCTGAATGCTTAAATGCATAATTTAAATACATTTAAATAGATAAACATAAACTAAAGATGTACTTGTTATTATTTGTTTGTTTGTTTGTTTGTATATTATTATTATTATTACTGCTATTACTGTTGTTGTTATGTTTTTTTATTTTGTAATGTATGAAATGCACCAGACAGAGAAACGCAGCGAAAAAATATTATTTTCTGAATATTCTTGGTTATTACATACTTATAATTTGTTTTACTTTATACTTTTTATGATTATTCTAAAATATGTGAAATAAAAAAACCACACTTTACAATACAGTATTTGTTAACAGTAGTAAAACTGCATTAGCCATGAACTAAAAATGAGTAATAAAGAATTTAGCATTAGTCTTTACTTAATAATCCTGATCTAATAAATAATTATGAATCATGAATTAACTATGTTAGCTGATGTTAACAAACACAACCTTATTCTAAAGTGTTACCAAAAAACGTTTATCCAAACTTTAAAATTCCAAACTTTTAACTACTGTAAATCTACTCATTTAATGTCAAAATCTAACCTTCCCTGGAGTACACTGGGCTAACCACACAGGAGGTTTGTAGTCTTCCGATCGTGTCATAGTGATGTCTTAATTGCGTACAATGTCGGTCACCTCCAGCTGCAGTCAGAGCCGGGATGCTGGCAGCGATTCTACAAGCACAAAAGTAGCTGGACCAGGGCCCTAACCAAAAGCTTGGGGACTCTCGTCACCACTTAGCATACGGCATGCTTGTTAGCTTCAATTCTCCGCACACTCCCCCTCACATGGCCACCGGGCCGACGCTCTTCAGTTCTTGGCAGACGCACCCTCTGGCGGGGGTGACCACCCCTTGTACGGAGGGGGAACGGGATAAAGATGGTAGGCCACGGCCTCTAAATCTCCCAGCGTCTGCACACGCCTGCTGGCTCTCGCAGCATCCTTCTCGCTCTCCTGCCAGGTGCCTCCATGGCAGCCGTTACCCATGGAGACCTGCCTCTCCCCATTCACTTAGCCTGGCTAACAGGGCTTTGAGCCGCAGGGGTGCTGAGGGAAGGAGGAGGGCATCAGTGGAGCCTGCAGGGGGCCGGTGTGTTTGTTTTGTGGAGAGTGGTGTAGAGAGCTGGCTAAATCTGCTTGTTTTGGATTAGAGGGATTTTGGAGTCTGTAAGCACCGGTTTATGTGATGGCCCCTCAACGGCTAGTTATGAAGTACAACACCTGCAGACTCAATGAGATGCCCATAGATAAATGATCTCCCAGATGATCAAAAAACCTGTGTTGGTCTTAAGGTCCTATTTTGCATACTGCAGTATTTGACGCCATTTTCAAGTATTTTTCAGTCTTTAGACAGAAAAAGTCAACAAGGAACAACCAACATTTCCATTGCTGTCGACATTCACAGTAAAACCAGTTTTTATATGTATTAACTCAATATTACAGGTTATTAAACTATATTAACTTTAAATGTTATGTAAGCAAAAACCTGTGTCTTGCTGTATTGTGTTAGTTAAGCAATTCTAATTCTACCAGTGTTGACTGTTCCAATATGGCGGATGACCTAGAGTAAGTATAGCGATCCATAGAAACAGCTGCTAATGAGGCATCTATGCATAAATATATCTACAGTATGAATTCAGCATTGCCCTTTAAAATTCACAAACAAGATGCATTTTTTCCCCCAGTAGGACCATGAATACTAAAAATACTGTATTTCCTTCTCTGCAATTCACACAGATCTTTACATGCAACGGTCAAACAAATACAGTCAGATACCGTGATCTCAGTCTAAATAAAGTGGGCCGGTTTTTAAAGTAAATCAAACTTTTCACAATAGATCTATGACAAAGTTAATGTCTCAAGATTGTATTTATGGGACGAGAAGCAGAAGTAGTGACAGTTAAACAGGCACCTGGTGAACGTTGTGTGCTCCTGGGCTTACAGGGCTTAATTAATCAAAGCCTGTGGGTATTGTGACATGGCTGGGCTTCACCGCGTGTGTGACTCAATTAAGTTGTTCGGGAACCAGAGGTGTGACTTCTATATTGCTTAGAGTCACTGCTATAGTACAAGCTGTGGTTAGCATTAGCGCCTTGGGCAAACCAAGCCAATTCCAAACATAGTCATGTCTTCATTCTGGTTCCTTGACAAAACACAGTGGGACGAATTCGCAAACACTCAAGCTACTTTAGCATGCGGTGTCTTATTCACTAGCCATCTGTAATTCAAGCAAATGCTATCTATGCAAATGAAGCGCTTTTCAGCAAAACATGCCTTCTTTCTACGTAAAACGTGTTTAAAGAACCCTAACCCTAAAATGCGATATAATCTACATAACTATGTCTTCAGAGGTGTATAAAAACCTTACGTAATGAACCGTTTTGTTTTTATAACATTAAAATTAACATCTTAAATGGCAAAAACTTGCTAAAAAGAAACACACAAAATAAAATGTGTACACCGTGTACCATGCGATGTCAATACAGGTATCATGTAAAATATTTTCTTTGTGACAGGAGATAATATGTGCATCACAAAACTGACCTGACCACCACACCACCCCAATAAAACTTACCTGAATTTCCCTTAGTTTGTTACCTCATAACACTTAAATAAATGTCAAAAATGAAATAGAACATGCTTTATGGTGACCAATATCAATGTCTGTCCTGGATCAGGTCTTAAAATCATTACTTGTCATTATTAGACTATAGATGTAGAGACACAGAGACACTGACCTTCAGGGTATATTAAGAGCTCGAACTTCGACTCAGTTCTGTGGGTCACACACTCCTCGGCCAACACTCGATCGTTCACACCGGACTCTTACATAGCTGTCTGCTGATCCCTGCAGGAACACAAAGAATTATGGGTACATATTTTACCACCCCACTATAAACTCAAAACGCAGGCAAAGATTTTCAAGTGAACTTTTAAAAATCATAACAGGTATGCCGACCATTTGCCGCTTAGACGAATCAACATTCAGCTCGTGTGACAGTTTTTTATACCCGTGCCGTCAGAGGCTTGTATCGCACGCAGAATTTTATAAACGCCGCTGTTTCTGCAGCACAATAACTACTTTCATTTCATTGTAAAACCCGTCAAAACTCCAATTAGATGTTTAGAGAGAAAAATACGACTTTCAATTTGCCCAAACAAACCACTCAGTAAGTTAATAAAAAGGCATTATCATCCATCTTGTGCTCTTATTAGATTGTGTATTTATGCATGCTACCCTTTCAAGAGAAACAGGGACTTCTGGGTAAAACACAACGAGAGAACATTCAGTCTACTGTTGGAAAAAAAATGTGTGTGAGTGATAAAAAGAAATGAATAAAGGCATCTCAGATTTTGAAGCAGGTACAGTTTGGACTGGGTACAGTTTTTCAATGTAATACAAATCCTAAATATACAATAAACACTAAGTTTTTCTCTGCTAAAATATTGATGTGCTCTAATAAGCAATTTTTGTTAGATTATAGCCAAAAAATGACAGAATTAAAGACTTTAATTTACAAATGAAAGAACAGACTAATAACCAGACGGTTTCATTTTAGACCAGATAAATATACTAAAAACACAATAAATAAACTTAATTATTACAGCTGGTAATTAGAATGCTAATTATATTGCTAATTAGCTTATTGTGATGTATATTGTGGATTAGCCCTTCAGTACGCCTCAGATCACACAGAAACAAAGTCAAAACAGACTTTTGCCCCAATGATAACGGCACTTATGATGAAATTATGCTCGTTTATTATTATAAAATGACTAACCGGGTATTAACATTCAAATGACTTATTGGCAAAATATATCCACTGTAGAATAACATCATTATCAAGACCTTTGGTCATAATAATAAGACGGTTCCAGTCTTCGAATCTGATTGGACAAGAGCACTGACACAGGACCAAAACAGAATTAGAATCACTATCATTAGTATCACTTCACCACAGTAACCAATGGAATTATACTACAACAAAGTTATTGATTGGCAGACAAAGTTAATCACATAGATTATCACAACCATGCTGATATAAAACATAAAACTTTTATAGAGCTATCCTGAAAAATGGCAAAATGGAAAGTCAAATCTCTCCATTACAGAATGCTCCCTATGTAGTGGATGTGGTAAAAATAAAATCACTAAACAAACTGAAAAACTAATACTGAAAAGATCTCACACATAAAGACTAGCATTTGTTGATGAACAATAAAGTCTTTTTCTACAAAGGCTGAGATGTAGGATGAAAATGCTATGTTTCATAAGTTGGTTTCAGCTTGCATTTTTTGTTCAAGATATTTTCCTGTAAATCCACTTGTTTAAAGTCAAACAGAAATAAGTGAAAATCACGCACACAGCGCCACGAATGGAACGCTTATTGCATGCTTTGTGAGTGCAATGTTTGACATAAAAATATTCACTTCATTATGTTCAAGGAAGGAATGATCTGTCACAACACGAAATGTTTTTCACTACATTTTTTAAGCGTGATCTCACAAACAAAACAAAAAAAAGAAAAGAAAGAAAAGAAAGAAAAAAGCACACACCCAAAATGTACAACAGAAAGAAATCATTCTGACTGATGTCCTCCTATTAAATAATCATAGTTGAGGCATTCACAATTACAAACAAGTCTATTAGAGTATATGATTCATAAAGATTCATTGAAAATAAATTCTATTAATGTATTGAACTGCATATTTATCTAGAGATGGGGGGATCAAGCATGTATTGTGATTAGAACGCCGAGGCATATTAAGCGCATTGCATATCAAAGAATAAAAGGGTGTATGTTTGCATTGCCAGGTAACCACCATGTCTAGATCCGTGTTCACCTGTTACACCACAAAACCTTATCTGGGGTTTTGATGAATGATCAATAAAACAATGAAACAATGTTCATCTTAACAGACTTTAAAACAAAGTGTGGGTGGCACAAAATACAAATTTTTGTTCAATAAGGCAAAGGTCAAAAACACAACACGCCTTTTGATAATACAGATAAGATAATGCAGCCGGAATAAGAAAAGTTGAGGTTATTACGGAGAATGTTTATCTCTGTAAATGAAAGAATGAATTTTTGGGATATCAGCTGATCTGTGCATGCAAACAAGCTCTTACAACAGCTGCATGGCTTAATCATAGCAATACAGGGAATATGAAACATGCCAACTTTTCATTATCAAATCCAAATGAATAATTTCACCGACAATACACCACCTGTCTCCACCTGTGCCATATTCAACACACTGAAGGAAAAAGTCACGCAGGTTTAAACAGTTTGGTACTGGAGGGCTGATGTGGCATTTAGGAAAAAGAATGATCTTAAAGTTCAACACTTAAATCCTGCTGGTTAGATTTGTGCTACAGTACATTTTCTTCATTTGATGTTGTTTCCTTAAAGAGACTGTCATCATTTACTAACCATCATTTACTAAACATTTCTTTGTTTGGTTGAACAATAGTAGTCAAAATTGCCCCAGAACTGTTTGCTGTCCTACATTCTTCAAAATATCTTCTTTTGTGTTCAACAGAGCACTGACATTTATAAAGCAAATTTTTCTACTATGGTAGTCAATGGTGGCCAAGAACGGTTACAAAGAAATTTATACAGATTTGGAAAAATTTGACAACATTTTTGGGTGAACTGTTCTTTTAATGTGTGTTATTTATGCACCACTATAGTGGCACAAAACAGAACTGCAATATCTTTGAATGAGCAACCAAAAAAGCAACACTGGAACAACCAATAGCAAGAATTTGAGCCGAGACTATCTTTTGATCAGAACTGAGTAAAAATGTACACACTAACCGTACTTCAAACATTTTGGGCTATGTTACAAACATTCAGAGACTGAACTAAAAACGCTGGATTTTTCCCCAAACCACATTACGTATTAGGTGCCTCCCTGACTACTAAACCAGTAAATGTTCTTAAATGTTACTTTAGTCGATTGAGTCATTGAGGCCCATCGCACACTGGCGACAAACAAGTTTTCTGAATGGCGGATCTGAGAGAAGAAGGGATCAAGCTTTATTCTTGCTCCAGATGTAACATGATCATTCGTCCTTTTTATCTATTAATGATTTCAAAGGCTTCCACCATTATTGCTTTTATTATGTGGAATAAAAACCAGCTGCTCTTTTTGTAGTGAGTCTGTGTGGGTGTATGAGCTTCTGCATGAAGGGGGTTGGGGGGATGGATGAACATGACTGTTTTTTAAATAAAATGATCTGAATTCATGCTTTACACTCACTCCATGACATATTTATATAATATAATATTGATCTTATATAATATCATATCACATATTTATATTAATATAATAAAAAAAAACATATCAAAAAGTATTAAAAAGTGCTTGTCAAATTTGACAACACAGTATTTAATCATTTAAAATCATTTCTTGAAAAACAGCATAATTTGGACAGCGTTGATATTATATAATATAAATTATATAATGATATATATATATATATTAAAAAAAATTAGAAATGTATTTTCTCTAAACTAAAAAGTAGATGGGAAAAGGTCACACATCTTTGAAATAAAATAAAGATGAGTAAACAGGAATTTTTATGTTTGGATAAACTATCACTTTCATAAACAAACTGCATAAACAAGTTTTATTGTTGTGCGCCGTAGATGTTTCAAATGCGACACATCTCACAGAAAAAGACAGATGTGCCATGAATGGGTGTGAATGGGCTCACGGACTTGTTGATTACGCATGCGAGGAGTGCCGCTGTCTTTTATTAGGAAATTTACACCCTTGGTGTGATTTATAGAAATCAGTAGTGCCCACAAAGCAGTAAAACTCTAATTGTTTCTTCCATTTTTAAAGTCTTTTCTCCATTAAGGAATCGGTGGGTAATAAAGAGCATTTTTAATCAACCCTCTCTCGCTGATGGGTCGACGTTTGAACAGTCTCACACCCATTGAACAATGCAAGCTTTTACTTCTAAAAAACAATGAGGTTTGCAAAGATTAGGACATCTCATAAGTGACTCTATAACTGTTTCTACACATATGACTTTCTAAACATAAGGCATTTGATTTTATTTAGGTCACATTGTACATTTCATTCAGGGAAATGTTTTGAACTGGAAAACAAAGACAAAATGGCCTGGGATGCAAGTTACACCCCAACCCATCACACCAGCACCAATATACACATATTTAATTCAGTCAAACAGATAAAACTTAAAACACATACATGCAGATCGATCAGTGACAGAACTTCCTACAGTGTATTGGTTCATATGAGGTCACAGCAGTCTGTGGTATGACATGAGAAAGTATGTTTTTAAAGGGATAGTTCATGCAAAAATGAAAATTCTTTCATTATTCAATCACTCTCGTGTCATTTTAAACCTGTATGACTTTCTTCAGCAGAATTTAAAGATATTTTAAAAAACACGTGTAACCAAACAACACTTGTCCCTACTGACTTCCATTATATGGACATAAAACACAAAGACATTTCTCAAAATAAATGATGACAGAACTTACATTTTTGGCTGAACTATCCCTCTAATTGACCGGCAAATAAGCTAAAAGGGGAATAAAACGGATAAAGCTGAAATGCGGACAGCACTCACAGCACTTATAAATACATATACAATATAAATACATCTCATTTAAAACTTAATGCTTAAACCCATTTTCAAAATTAAGATTTTATGAATTGAAATGTCCAGGCAATTTTCCAATTACCCGTTTGAAATGTATAGATAATGGTCTGGTTACTGTACTTTTCCATACTTGCTCATTCAGCTGCACACATTACCAAGCATGGAACTGTAAACGTGACCGTTGTTTGTACAACTCAAAACTTTTTTAAAAAGCAAGTGAATTCCTAACCCCACACTCAAAAACGACACTGCAGGATTACACCTGGCCCACCTTAAGCCCACCCACTGCCATGGCCACTGTAAATCCTGGAACTAGCCAGGGCCCGGGCTCGAGTAATTAATAAAAGACCCATTACATGCCTTGTGGACGTTGTTTGCTATTTCAACACCCCATTTGTGCTACGATTACAGTCATTATCAGTCAGCGCCATTAATTCAGCCAGCGATGCCAGAACTGCATACTAATAAATAGGGCTCTAAAATTTTTTACCTTTCAAGGAGTTGGTGCTGGAGACGGGCCAGGAAGTGCCACTCCTGATTAGGAGTCGTCTCTTGACTCTGAAAGGCCCCTTTGAATAGGGGCTGCTGCATCTTTGGAGATAGTTCACATTTTCCCCCTTTGATTATTCCCTTCCCCTCCAAAATGAATCTTTATTAAGCTTAAATCCTAAATAAAATGAAATTAGCAGACTGCAAAATATTGCTTTCTTTTCTGCGCATATTCCCTGGTGCCCGCATGCAAATTATAATGCTTATTTATGTAAATGAGGTGTCGTCTTTAATTAGTTTTGCTTGAAGGCATTAAAATACATGTATTCTTTACCCAAAAAATTATTTGTTTTGTTGCTCTCTTCAGTCGAGTTCAAAATGACTTATTATGCTGACTAAAAAGCTTTATTAATTTCATAGTTTGTTTTTTCTCCCCTGACTTTCAGAGAATTATCTTTCTCCTCCCACCGTGCGAGAGCGCCGCTTAGCATTTAGCCTTTAGCTGTGTAATGGAGAAGCTTCCTCAGGCTACGGCTGTTGTGAATTGAATATAAGCCGCTTTGAGAGTCCCTATAGATAACAGACGGCTCTCACATGGGTCAACAACGCATTTTAGGCAAAGACCCTTGTTCTTACTCCTATAGTACTGTATGTGTGCATAAATTATTGTACATTATTGTTTATTTACAAAACATTTTGTGGTTGCCTATATAGTGACGAAATCATAGTTCACCCAAAAACGAAAATTCTGTCATCATTTACTCGCCCTCTTGTCATTTGAAACATGTATGACTTTCTTTCTTCTGCAGAACACAAAACAAGATATTATGAAGAATGTTGGTATACTAAAACGAATTTTCATTTTTGGGTGACTTTAATACACATACGATTTTTTTTGAGGATTAGATTGATCACTTAGATCTGAAGCGTCGACCTGCATCACCCACATGAGCACCAAGGCCAAATGTTCCACATGTGCACTAACCACTAAACCACAGCTCTGTGCTGTCCATCACTGGTCCTGATGTAAACTCAAAGCTGGTCAGGCTGGTAAGAATGACTTCCACTAGAAACCCCCCCAACCCCCCCCCATTAATGAAAACTGCATGCATGCATTGTGTCATCAATCAAACGCTAATACCAATGTAAATTCACATGCATTGTCAGCTCCCCCCGCTCGCTTCTATACCGAGGTGCGATGACCTCTTAAACGACTTTCAGGTGGCTTTTGCCTTATTTTAATATTTGTTTAAAAGGATTTTCAGTGTTACTGTAAATCTCCCCCTTGTCGCCATTTTTATGCATTTGCGCTTGATTTACAGCGCAATGTTGAGTGGCTATCGAGCAGAAACCCGCCGTGAGTCACGGCCAAAGGTGCCGGAACCGACGCAGTCAAACAGAAATAAACGCTGTCATACGTGCCGCTCATCTGACACAAAAGGTTAAAAAGAAACATGAGCCGCAAACAACGAGTGTGGGTCAATATTCTATCAATATTCAGCAACGGAAGGAAAATACTGAAATGGCATATTTTATGAAGTTAAACCCTTGGATTCACACACATATAAAGTCTCACGCTCACAAACACAGCAACATGATTTATAGTAAGGAAGCTGAGGCCATTATAACGTTTTTATTATTACTGTTCTTTCAAGGCTAATGCTACAATAGATTTTTGCATGATTGATGCTGCCCAGTAAACATCAGGAAGATTCCATTAACTTAGAAGAGAGAAGCTAAATAGCATGCGTTAGATTAGCGCTGCTTCGCTTTTTGATTAAAAATAGAATATCAATATCACATTTTTTCGACTAATTCATGATGCTGGGATCTGACTTCAAAAACGGCAAAGTCATCTGCCAATTCATGCAACTGCTGGTAATTGAGGTCCCCATATAAATCATTACATTTCTGGAAGTCACTTCTGAACAATCCTGGGGTTATGTGATGACAGAAACGGTTCTTCTTGGGGAACTTCCAGTAGATCAAGAGACTTTGAAGTTCTGGTCATAGCTCGACTTTAGCATCAAAAATGGTTATATTCTCTTTCTTTTTATGCCCCTTGTAAATGACCAAAAAAGTATTCAGCGTTTCGGTATGTGTGTCAATGACACATGGGATGTCTGAAAGGCCGTCCGAAATCTTTTAAAAGTTGTAAACAGTTTAAAACGTGCAGAGTTCTTAGTTCTTATTAACATAATCTTCATATATATTTAAACGTGCGAGGCCATAAAAAGCTCTTTAAAAATGTATACATAATAATTTATGTAAATAAAATAATTTCAGCCTGTTTTTTGTATATGTATGACTTTCACACAAAAAAGGATGTGAAGCACTTTAATTTCACGAAAAAGATGCAATGAAAGTGAAGTTTTCGGTTTCTTACTTTCTGCATTGTATTCTACCGAGAAGAAGTCAACTTTAAAGGTCACTAAATGCTAACCATTTTTATATTAATAATTATTAAATAATGATCGTTTTCATTTTTTGGTGAGTTATCCCTTTCATAGATTCAATCATAAATCAATAAATAAATGAAATGAATTCATTGACCCTCAAGAGAATGTGGTGGCAATATGCTAAAACATCAATCAGTTTGGAGGAAATTCCACTTCTAATAAGAAGAAACTGGATCGGATTGTTGTTCTCAAAGCCCGAGTCTCAACATCCATTTGATTCTCCCAACAAATCTGCAAGCAAAATGCTGCTGGCACGTGCCTGATTGGATAATTGATATCTTATGTGCGGTCCTCCTGTGAACGAGACAGTGATGACCCGGATGAATGTGGATCTGTCCTCTCTCTCCCTATGCCTCCCATGAGTTCACAGCGATTGCCCCAACACCTACTGCCAATTATTTAACCTGTGACCCACACCAGTGAGAACAAGAGAACCGTCTCCTGGTGCGCAGTCGAAAACATGCACGGCCAAGCCTTAAAATTGTACACGTGTGCGCGAATCTGTCTCTCATGTCCCGGCGATACACTGGCGGAAACCGAGCCAACTGATCTTTTGCCTAAAGTGCTAATTTGTGTCACAGCTGTGTGCGCAGAACTGTTATTAACTGAAACGTAAACTGGATTCTATGTCTCACAATAACAAGAATCTGCAATAAAAACATGTTTTAAGGTTTGATCTGGGAAAAAAACACTGAGATGTATTTATAGGTTCTTACTGTGTTTTTCCATTTGATCTGTGGAAAAACAAATCTGCACTAAACACCTGGTTATATCGAAGGCTTGTCGTAATAAAACATTGGTAATAAAATTCCACGCCAGTCTGCGAGTGTTTTTACACAAAAATAACCTATAAAAGCACTTGCTTGAAAAGTGCATGTAAATCAATGGCAAAAAAAACAATAAATGAAAAACAAAGTACAGTAAATTTACAAAGAGGTGCAACACAGAAGAACATCAAGCTTCCCATGATTCCCAGCAGGATTCAGCCAATCATGTTCTAAATCAAGTAAAAAAAATTTATACTGGTGTGAAAGTCTGAGAGAAATTGTGAAAATGCTTCTATTTTGCAGTTTTGTAAAAATACAATTGTACATTAGACGTTATGGTAAAACTTTACAATATGATTGTTAAGGACGCACCAATATGTACATAATGTCAATAATGATAACGAATAATTCTATAAAGCCAATAACCAATATATTGTCCAATCCAGTATCTAAATATTAATTTTATTACACATTTTTCTGACCCTGAAACAAAAGGAAAAAACTGCTTTTATTTAAAACACTGACAATAATATTTAATTATCTTTTTTCCGAAAAAGCCTAGTTTAAACTAGTTAAAGATTCTTTAACTTTTCAAGTGCAACCAAGAAGTCTAACAGGTCTCAAGAAAATCATTCAACCAGAGGAAATTATATATAATTTATCGGTTTTAATACAGATAACATTAAAAATGACAATTTATTGGCCAATACCAATATAGTCAAAAATATATTGTGCATCTCTAATGGTTGTATTTGTTAACATTAGTAAATACAATAACTATGTGAACTAAGCATGTATTAATCTTTGTTAATGTTAGTTAATGTCAATACAAAACATGGTGCATTAACTAATGTTAACAGTTTTTCATTATAAAAAATGTATTATTAAATAATGAAATTACCACGAACTAAGATTAACAAACGCTGTGGAGGTATTGTTCATTGTTAGTTTTTGTTAGCTAATGCATTAAGTAATGTTAACAAATACAACCTTACTGTAAAGGGAACTGTTTAGTGTAAATAAAAATGTATATTAATGTCAGAGTTAGTAACAAAATCCTAAATCATATTAACTGTGTAAAATAACATTTGTTTGTCTGACATTCCTCAAACACACATTCTGTTACCATGTTTAAATTAGATTTGGAATGACGGATGTCAATACAGTTTGACATACGGTAGCTCCTCTGATTCACACCTATTTGTGCTTTGATCTTGTAATTTAACTAGAAAAACAAGTTCCGCAGGAAACTGTCAGTTTCAAGTGTTACGCTCAGGAATCGGTACGTTTATAAAATTAATAAAACACATCTCTTAAAGTGTGAGAATTTCTGCCTGCCTCTACTATAATGCTGACATTGTAACCACAAAAAAATCATTTCATAGGGGCTTCTCATGAAAGCGTAACATTATAAAAACACAAAAGATCCGAACGAGCTGCATTTTCCAGCCCATTTCCGAGTGCCCGTTGACATTAAATGCTAAAAATTAAAGTCAAAAGGTTTTTTTTTTCATGTGGGCTGCATGGTTAGGCAGCACTATTGGACATGAAATGTTATCTCTGAAGCCTCATGTTTCAGAGCCTGCAGGGCCCATCTCCCCTTGCCGAACACGCGGACACGCAAGAAATGTTTTCTGTCCCAGAATTTCACAAATGTCCAGTTAAATTCTCATCACTTGTTTGTGTGCGCTGAGGCCAATCAATCTAGATGAGAGAATTAAATAAATGAACTCGGTTCAGGTCACGCCAGGAAAGGGCCATGTAATCCACTAAAGGGGTGGAGTTTTTTCTTGCAAAACTAAACAGAATGTCTGACATGAAAGATGTAATTATTCTAATAAAACCGTGCCTGAGACAAACAGTGATATATTCCCTGGGTACACACCAAAGTTAGAATGCATGCCAGATTTTTTTTCTCTGTTCTCTCTGTTGCCAGACAATTCCTCAGTAGTTCACACCTTCTTTTTGTTTATACATTTCAATTCGCCTAGAAAATGTAATTGTGATGTTTTGTGCTTTTAAACATAATTTCAAAAATAATGATGAATAATGGTTTCCAAACACTCACTTTATCTGTCAACTCACACTACGGTTTGGACATCCTCACAGTGTTTATACATTCGTCCAGAATAAGCCAATGAAACACTTGTACTTGTCTTTATATAATAAGCTTGAACAGGAAAGTTTTAAATCCTAAACCCGTTCAAGTTTTCCAAGAATTGGTTCTTCTAAAATGTCTATAAGGGAGACAAAGTTTAATTATTATAGTATTAAAAATATTGCTTGCAATACACATGCAACAGACATCTTCAGATGCATGGAGGATATGTAAAGAAATATCGACTGGTGGATTTGGTATCGAAACAAGACACGCAACGCGCAGTTTGAGGGGATTCACTTTAAAACATTTAACTTCACGCTCGTTCTGCAAAAGCTATTTGAAATCCATATGACATCTATCTACAGTCATTCATCACTGTGTAATTTTAGAATACAGTTGTTTGTCAGGCTCATTTCAAACAGCAGGAAGGATGAAGATCCTCGATAACCGCACGGCTTTCATCTTCTCGAAAATCCCTGCGCTGCCGCACCTAAGCTTTTATTCTTTAAACATCCCCTTATAGGTCCAAACTGCACCGCACGGAACCTGATACACCTACTGAGAGAAATAAAAGAGAAAAAAGCCAACTCCAGGCTAAACTTTAAAAGGAAAGAAATATCACGGTCGTCTGATGACGGAAGAAAAACAAAGGACTGTGGGATATGTTCTGAACGCATAAATCCACACCGAGACCGTCTCCCAAATTTGACAGTCTTCAACATGTCTTTTTTATCATTCTTTTATCTTTTAAAGGAACAGTTCGACCAATAATGAAAAGTCTGTCATTATTTAGTCGCCCTCGGGTCCTCCCAAACCCACATGAATTTAAAATGTCCTCTGAGGAATTTGAAAGAATTTGGCAAGTTTATGAGTGATATTGTGAATGAATCCTCCTATTGAATAAGATCTTTAGAATGAACTGTTCACAAGTTCACTGACTCACCGATTCAATGCTTTGGCCAAAGCTGTGCAAGCTCACTACAAGACTATCAGTTACTGTCAGAATAATTTTGGTCTGTTTCTTAACCAACACTATCATGAGACTTCATAATTTGTATTTATATTAGTTAATATTCATATTCTATTGTATATTGATTGTATAAAATAAATTAAAACTACTGAACAATTATTGATTAAGTTTGGGCCACATTACGTTTGTTTATGTTGTTGCCGCTAAAACTATTTATAGTGCTAGAAGATCAAAATTAAAATAAAAGTTTGAAACCTCAAGTTCCTATTCATTACAATAGCATGAAAATTCAACATTATTTCCTTTATAAAAAAGTAATCTGGCTTTGCATCACCATGACTGTGAGCGATGCCAACATTTGTAACCGTCTCTTTAAAGATTTCCTTCTTCCTTCAATTTGACAATGACAGTTCACTGTCTTTTTGCAAGCGAGCGTGTCAACCAAGCATGTCCCGTAACCTCTGTGAAGCCCACAAACTCGATGATAACTATATAATTCCTCTTTTATTATTGCCCACAAAACCGAGGAAATACAAAATGCAAACTCTCAACACTCACTGTCACACAAAAAAACACTCCTTGCTTTCCTAGCCACAACAATTTGATAGAAAACAAAACGCCTGTCAGGCCGGCGAGTGAGAAGCGTGCTGTTTCTGAAATGGCCTGTGAAAAGTCATAAAAATATTTTCCTTTTTATTTAATGTCGCCCATAACTCATTGCAAGGAAAAGCTAATCAATAGCACCCTAATGAAAACTTGAGCCATATTTTATTTCTCTGCAGAGAAGCCCGGGATCAGCATTTGTTGCCTTGTTGTGTGCAGGGTCTGGCCCGGGGCTGCGAGACAGATGTGCATCACGCTCACAGATACCTTAAATATTTGCTGCCTTCTACCAGAAAAGCTTTATCAACACGGCAGGCAGAAGGATCGAGCATTTCTATGCAGAGCGCGCCATTAGAAAAACAACAACCGCAGCAGTGAATCTATATTTCATCATTTCAGCTCTGCCATTGCCACAGTCAATGACTTAATATATGACAGAAGGGAATCAAGTGAAAGGTTATGACTTCTACACTTCAAAATATTCCACCTACATTGATAACGCGGCTGTCCCGCGAACGCTTTTGTTTCTTTCAAAATCAGCATAAATGCCAATATCTCTCACACCCAATACATCTTTCCCGGCTCACGGCGATGCATCTCACATTTAACAGAAAAGTCTATTCGCAGCCACTCTCGCATGTGCTTTCCATTTCTTTTTCATATGAAAACAAACTTGTAATTATCACATTGCATATGTTATACTGGGCATTTGCTCGAATCAATATACAACAAATCAGCAGAATGATCAAATTTGACAAGAAAGATTGACATATGGAGATGATATACAGTTGATGATAATTATCACCAGCTTCCCATAAATATGAAACATTTAAGATTTATGCTATGAAAAGTGCAGTTTACCCAAAATGAAAATTGAAAAATGAATTACTTATTATTTATTGACTTTTATGTCATTCCAAACCCATATGTTATCTTTCGGAAAAATTTCATATTATCTTATTTCAAATCATCAGCACAGTTTAGAAATAGTTGACTTTCTATACGATTTCAAAATAAAATATTAACCCTTAAAATAAAAATGCAAAGAAACTGTATCATACAAGTCATATAGACTAATTGTACGGTGATTATTTTAATAATTTATAATTTTTTAGGGTCCCTTTTGGAGATTGGTCACTATCAACTTGTTATTGCAAACACTTTAAAAGATCAACTTTCTAGTTCCAAAGACAAAAAGGTCATACAGGTTTGGATCAGAATGTACAGACAAATTTTAAAGAATCCCAAAACATTTTCCACAAAACAAAACGACTCCCAATAAAGTTTTGACCTTCTCGCAACTTTCCTATAAAATGAATCAAGCCACAACTTTTCACAACGCATCGTCCCGAGCAATAAAACAGCATATTCTTGATACTTTCAGACGGCATCAGAAAATGGCAAGCGTGCGCAAAAACATGCAACGAGGCCGTTCGTTGTGACTGAGACAACAATTATTCATCAAAGGGGAAACTAATAACTCAAAGGTCAAGTCATAAAAACAATATCAGCCCTGTCGTGATGCTCTGTGCATGAATCACATTACAGTAACCAAAAGAGAGCTCTCTGAACGGCAGATAAACTAACTGGGGAAGGTGTGAGCACCTCTGGCTAACTGCGTGCATCCGCTCGACCATTACCAGTTATCACGAGTGCTCTCTTAAAATTAAAACAGCAAATTTATAACGTTTATATTCTCCAACATGTTACAGAAGCAATCGAATACTGTACTTCATATTTTCTTCCAAATCATCGCCGCCATTTAGAACTAGTTTTCTTTCAAACGGGTAACCCATTCATGTAGCGCGGGCATGTGGAGAACTGTCCAACAGCGAGACGCCATTTGCATAGATTTGCATTGTCAGAATGCAGTGTGGGGGGGGGGGAGATGACAAGCCACTGACTGCTCTGTGATGCTAAAAGATTTGACATGCTCTCCTAAACGTCAATCCCATCCCAAACAAACACACACTCACACACACACACACACACACACACACCGAGCACTGCCTCAGAGCGAACGCAGGACTCATCAAGCAGTGAGACAAGTGGCATTACAAATTTTTATGCAAGTAAACAGATGTCTGCTTAGATTGTGAGAGTTTTCAGTGCTTGTGAAAATGCGAGTTAATTATCAGCTACATTTATAAGGGTACTGTGCCTATAAAATCATAAAAAACAAATGATTACAGAAGAGATGTAATGTGCTTGTGGCGTTTTTAGGTTTGGCAACATAAGACATTTTTAACGTTTTAAAAATCAAACCAATTCTCTTATTGTACTGTATTACAAATAAAATGTTCTTAGAATTGTTAAGCATCATAAAATAACATCTTGCCTGTATACAAAAATGTGGCATTTCAAAGATGTCAAAAATACAGTAAAACAAGTGCATAAATTAGGAGAACAAAACAATATTCATGTGTTTGGATGTCCCAGTGCGAACTGTTAGTAGAACTGTCAGAACGTGGAGGATAAATAAATCCAGACGCTGGTTTAAATAGAGTTCAGTCTTTAAATGTTTTTACAAAAATGCAAAGCTATGTTTTTAGAAATCTAAGGCTAACAAAGCTACAGTAAAAATTTAGTACACTTAAATAAAACACGACAGGGTGCATTCCTGGAGCACGATCGTAATAATAATAACTATTTCTGTAGCGGACCAATACAGTTCCTCTTAAGCGCCACCAGTGGACTTTTGTGTCTCAAAACAAAAAAAACATATTTTGTGGCGCTGCAAAAAGTGTACAGAGGTACGCATTTCCTATGAGACCAAGTTGACATTATCACGTCTGGGAGAAAGTTCATCAAAAAATGTGTAAAATGTAATTGTAATTAGAGAATTGTTTCTCACACACTCAAGTGCTCCATTTCAGCCCATTGATATTCAAATACACGTCAAGCTAAAATATCACAGCAGTGCCTCTTTAAACACTAAAACCCCGTGCAGGAGGAACTCGGCCAGTGGTCTGTACCGTAGCGTATGACTGGAAAGCACAAAAAGACCAATGTTTTGTTTTCTCTGATTCTCCATCTCTCTCACAGTTTTTGAGGCTGATGTTTATGCTCTCCCCTCAGGTCATTTGTTTGTAGCACTTCCTGGTCCCGGAGTGGCATGCATAATGCAAGAATGAAAATGTTAACAGTGGCAAATAAAATCGGCAAGGTGCCCCCACAAATCAGGGCAGTTTAGGAGCACATTTAATCATCCGTGCATAGGGAGGCGCTGCGATTTATTGTGGCATTTCTGAGAAGATCAGGACCCCATTTTTCCAGGGCCTTACCGAGTCATTCGGCTTCGGCCCCCTCCCATCGGATTCACATTGGGTGTGATCTTCTGCACCCGCTCAGCCACTGGCGCAAAATTGATGTCGCTCTTTGTAAATGTATATGTGGTTGCTCTTTTGTGCTTTGTATTAAAGTCATAAGCCACAGAAGGCTGAGATTTTAAAATATTGATACAAATAAGATGAAACTATTGAATAAACATCATTTTAGAGTTGAAATCAAAATTGGAATAAACTATTCTGGCAACCTAACTATAAGTTGTATACAGCTGCCAAGTAACATGGTTGAAAGGAACAGTTTACCCAAAAATGAAAATTCTGTCATCATGTACTTATTTTTGGATGAACAATCCCTTTTAGTCCCTTTTAGACAGATAATGCTCAGTCACAGTTGTGCGTTTATGGAGATTCCACAATTACTTTAAAATCTGACCCAGTCAAAACTATCAGTTTTATAATAAATATTTACATCCATAAATACAAAATTCTCTGTACAGTGCTTGCAAAGTTACAGTGAGGCTGTAACAAGATCAAGGCCCCATATTTCCAAATGTATCTGCAACCGAAGACACAAGCTTCAGCACCATATGGCGGTGTCAGGAAAATAAATGGTTTAAAAAATTCATGTGCGGAGCACACGAGCGATCACAGAAATACCAACACAAGGCCCCTCATGCTTAACCCTGCTAATCAGGACCTCGGGGGGAGTTTGCGAAGAGACGGAGAGAGATACGGACGGCAGCTCCGCGCTAACTGAATTGAAGACCACTTTGGCGTTTTGAGGGAAGGACTGGTAACCGTCTCGAGATCTACGGACGGCCCTCCTCATAGCGATACAATCGCCAGTGCCTTTCAGCACTTCCTGTGCATGAGACGGTCTAATCAAATGAGCCGAGGCGAGAGCTGCCTGTGCTTTTAGTCCTGCGTCCTGAAGCCCCCATCCTCCCTCCCTCCCTCCTCCTGAGTCCTTACTTTCCACCCCTGAGCCGCGCTCGGTCGGTGTGCTTTGAGTCATCACCAGTGTTTTAGACCAGGGTGAAAAAACACACACACAAGCTGGTGGCAAGGTTATGGCCAGAAAGACGAGAGGCACTCGTATTCTGCCAAGCTGGCGGAAAACTTGAAGAGGGCTCGGAGATGAGAAGATGCGCTATGCTGACACGGCAGCCGTCACCTCGCTGCAGCTGTGAAGACTGATGCGCATGGACAGCGACGGAGAGCCGTGCACGTCGAGAGGGCCGAATCAAAAAATACAGCTAACACCCTATGGGGCCAAACAGTCAGTCAACCATGATGTGATAATGCCATGGAATTTGCTTTAGATCAATGTCACATGGCCAAATATTGGCAAAACGAATGATCTTTGCAGGGCAGGGGTGGTAATATTTTGCAGTAGATGCTGATGAGATACAGTGGGGTTCAAAAAAGTGAGAGCATGCATGAAAATGCTTTTATTTTGTATTGTTTAGTATTAAATTTGAGAGAGAAAAAACAAGTAATTGTATATTGTATTTACAATTGTAAATGTACTCTCAAATCATGACTGTTGAACCATACTGTTTGTCATATTGTAATGTCAAATTATTATTATAATGTTCTGTTAGCCAAATCTAAAAATGCGCTTGTTTTCATTAATAAAATATGACAATTCAATTCAAAGAGAACAAAAATTCTCAAAAAACTGTAGGCCAAATCTGTGACTGTATTTACATAAATAAAGGTGCTTCACGATGCCATAAAGGAACCTTTTTTTGTCTATAAAGAAAGAGATGTTCTTTAAAGAACCTTTGACTGAATGGTTCTTTGTGGAACCAAAAATGGTTCTTTAATGGCATCGCTGTAACGAACCTTTAAAGTACATTCAAGCACTATAGCAGACATGTGTTACAGTAAATTCATGCCAGTTTCCAGCTTGTAACATTTGGTAATGACCACAAACCATCCACCCATTTCCATTATTGTGTCATCGTCCCAACTATTTTAGAACCTAGAAGCTTTTTAAACTTTTTAATAAAACAAACTAGTTACATGATGTGATTAAGTAAAGGCCACAGAGCTGCGGGTATGTGTGCAAGAGACCAACATGACAAAATTCTGAAAAAAGTAACTAACAACCTTCCACTTCTCTTCACGGCTGCATGTCCATCTAAACAGATCATTTCTTAAATAATTTACTGTATTACATTATTATATATTTTCCTGTTGGCTTTACTAGTGATCTCTCCTCCAAATAAATAAATAAAATATAAACTAAAATGATTTATTTATATTTTACTTCTTTTTTCTTTTTTCAGTTGAGTTTCTAATATCTGTAAATATTTGCAAATATTGTTTTCTTCATTGTAAATAGACTCTCTTTTATTTGACTGGCACTTGTGACAGACACCTGAAGAGATTCACAGTAAACATTAACTACTACGATAACTAATCTCACCCCAAAATCACAGTCTAGAAACAGACATGTTGATGTGAAAGCCATGAAAATTCCATAGCAAGACTTAAAGTTTTGTTACAGAGGACGTATAACTCAACCTCTTCCCTCTAATCTCAGACAGTGCTCCATTATATTAAAGTGATTTCATACTGGTAATCATAACAGAACACTCACAGTCATAACAAACACGTTAAAACCCACAAAGGCGTCTTCAACAACTCTCATCATTCACGTCGAGCAGCACCACAAAATTTAAAGCATTTCACAGTAAAAGATAAAAGGCCACTTGAAAAGATGTTAAAAGCGCGTTCCGTAATGTACAGTACGCCATCAGCGTGATTGTATTACAGACAGGCTGCCTCTCTCATCTACCACCCCAATGTCCCATGACTTATAAAAATCACTGGGTTTTAAACAATGCCGAACGCATCGGGACGAAGAAGCCAAAGAGGATAAGCGAAAAGAAAAAAAAGGGTGTCCTAAGTTGTTCCACTGTAGCCGTAAATCACGTCTGGTTTATTGCCTCTAATAAGTTGATGCAAGGCCATTTTTCTTGTAGCCCATCGTTCAAACATTTAAGACATATTTACAAGGAACTTGTTAAAATATTTAATAATATTTAGTGGCAATTTCAGTGCAGCCCGTCAACGGCAAATTTATGTCCCTTAAGTGTTTAAAAAGGCGATGACATGAATAACAAACTGTCAAATCTGCCTCATTTGCATAGACGGGCCGTAACTCTGATACCTTGAGCGGAAAAAAACAGGTTTTTAACAAAACAAGCCATAAAGACAACACTCAGAGTGAGTGATGGCGCGCAACTTCTCCGCAAAGTCGCTCGCTAGCGGACAGCGCCTCGCTGCAGATGTTGCCGAGATCGTGTCAGCTAATAAAGGGACATATATCCTTCCCTCCGTGTTATTTATCCCGTGTCTATGACGGCAAGATGGAACATCTCCTATAGAGTGTTTTAATTAATCGCGATAAAAAGCTAATTCACGCCTCGGCTTGACGAGTAAGCCAAACAATCGTTTTCACCACAAATCTTCCACAGACGTCAAATACTTTATCCATCATTTTCTAATACGGGTTGACTGAACTCGCCTAGCTTTCACTGTTATATGAACCAATGACGACACTTTTTCAACTATTTTTTGCCGAACATAAAATAGCCCAAAACTCAAAGCGCACCTGTAGACATCATCCAAATAGACAAGTAACCAAAACATGCCGTACATTGATCTAACGGACTGGTTTTCTACAACACTCTGCCCATCTCTGACTGTCTGGCTTTAGTTGGCTTGTACTTTTCGAGTGTGATATCGAGTCTTCTGACCTGGCACTGGCCCGGCCTGCGTGCAGAGAGAAGGGCCCCGTTGACACTGATTGCAGGGCTATGAGTAGTCTCTCCCTTGTGTCCTCTCTGCGCAACTCTAATTAATAGCCTATTCATCTTCTCTGATCTGAGTCTGCACGCGCAGTAATATATGGTTAGTTTGGCGAGCAAGCTATTAAAGTGTAATAACCAAGTGCAGGCACTCGATTTGGGAGAGTAGTACCTTCTTACCAGGGAGGGGAAACAATTCATTTCTTTGACGATCTGATGTGGCCAATCACCTCTTTGTATGCACAACAGAAAAACTGCATCCCATATATGGACAGATCAGTAACTGATCAGTCATTTAGTGGTTGACTAGTTCATTTAGATTCGATTTATAGTTCACCAAAAACTCTGTCATCCTTTACTCACCCTCTTGTCAGTTTAAACTTACGTATGAGTTTCTTTCTTCTGCAGAACACAAAAGAAGATATTTTGAAGAATGTTGGTAACAGAAAGATGGTGGTGCCCATTCACTTCTATTGTAATGACACAAAACCAATGCAAGTGAATAGGTACCGCCATTGTTCGGTTACCAACATTGTTCAAAATATCTTCTTTTGTGTTTTGCAGAAGAAAGAAAGTCAAACAGGTTTGAAATGACAAAAGGGAGTAAATGATGACAGAATTTTCATTTTTGAGTAAACTACCCCGTTAAATCCGGATTTGTACAAGATTAATGTAGAATTATTGTTAGAAACTTCAAAGTCATGGGTTTGATGCCTCAGCAGCTGCTGTCAGGTTTATAGAACTAAACACAGCGTAAAAAGTCACTTCAAATGTATTTCATGTGTTCCCTTAGAATCAAACCTACGCACACTATGCTGAATAAGCTGGTCACATTTGGGTACCAAAGACTCGCTTTGTGCAATCCATCATCACGCAATCCATCTCTAATCTATACTGTCACCTCAGGCGCTAGAAATATCACTCAGGCAGCTCAAAAGCAAGTCGGTTACCATCTCCAAACAGTGATCTCCAGTTACCTTTTTATCATTAAAGCTCCCAGCGCCAACCTGAAGGTTAAACGTATTCAATTCCCAGCGAGACCCCGGGCAGACGCAGCGAGGAACTATTAGTGTAAAAATCTGTTGAAATACATCATAATAAAGACCTGAAATCTTGTCAGGAAGCATTTTCTCCTGTTTCCAGCTTTTCGGGCGAGGAACCGAGCCAACAGGATTACCTGGCATCTGGTATTGGGGCAGTTGATGACAAGAAGGCAAATATGTTGAAAGTACAACTGAGGGTGTGGTTGATTTATGCATGTATCGTGCAAAGACAACAATTATTTTGGAATTACATCTCAATATTGTCTCATCTCAGAAGGATTCCCAAACTGGCAGATAACCAGTGAGGTAAACAAAACATTGTACAAACATTGACAGAAATTGGTTGTACCATAGTCAACCCTCCGTGTCAGTTAAGGACTTCAGTTGCAAGTTTCTAAATGCAAAAGTCTATAAATTTCAAAGCTAGCATAATGCAAAGATATCCGACTGAATGAATACTTGAGCACCTATTGTAAAACTTTTATTTTGTGTCTGTTAACCATGACAGACCTTTCTCCCAACTGCCTTTTATCAGAGGAATAAAAAACACTTGCATGCATAATAATCTGCTTGGTATTTCATGATTATGTGAAAATGAAAAATTCTAAATACCCAGGATTCAGCTTGGGATTTTGCCTGCCTCTCAAGCAAAACCTTCTAAACCCATTATTCTTTTTGCTAGAACTAATAACGTTTTTGTCTCTGCAGCTTAAGAGACTAATTGACTAGTTTTTTTGGAGGATAGCCCAGATGGAAAAATAAGTACCCCTTAAAGACCCTATTCCCTCCTCTTCCCACAGATTTAAGCCCCTTATTAATTAAACTTTCACCAAGTCAGGTTTTTTTTATTAAAAACGATAAAGTCTGCTGCCCCTTAAACAATTCCTTTGTATTGTTTAAGAGGGTGAAAAACCAAAAAAGGTTTTAGTTTAAACACCATTGTTTGTGGTCTACAGACTGAAAAGCAGTAAAACACGTAAGATGAGGTCTTCCGTACGAGAAACTTACGGAAAGAGTTTAACCGCAAATTAAATTTATTTACTCAGCATCATTTCAAACCCTTACAACTTTATCTCCTGCAGGACACCAGAAGAGATTTTTTAAAGAATGATGTTCTCTTTTACGATGAGAAAGTAAAAACATGAATGGGTCGTGTAACTTTGTCGCATTTAAGTTTGTCGCATTCTACTGGTACCCCAAAATAATACTGACTAGACATACTTTTAACTTGTTAGCTAATGTTTTGTTATTTCTTTAGCTTGTTATCAGAAATAATCTGCAGGGACTCTATTCTTTGAGGATGTGTCCAGGAAGTTAAGTTTGGGTCACAAAAGTGTGCATGCGCAGTAATGTTGTTACTTTGAAACCGACTGTAGATATCCTTAAGGCTTATACTAAAAGACTAAAAAAATCACTTTTGATTTCACGGGTCCTTTACTTTGGTCTAATTTGGCTAAATCCCTTTCAGAGATGTCTATACAAATAACAATTACACCATGACAGTATATGAACACATGACAGAACTACAGTATATGGCTTGTGAATCTAAACATGTCTATAGCACTCCGGTTGACAGGAGGTTTAATATGAGGCGTGTCTCTCTGTTATCACCCCGCTACAATCACTCATCTACTTCATCAATTTATTCATTTACTTTGCACTATTAGCCTTGAAACAATATTTGCAAACCGATGTCACATGGTTTAAGTTGTTGGCATTGCAGCCCAGGACATGAACGACTACCGTCTTTTCATACTGTCCTACATCAAAACTGTGATCATTTAAAACTGTGGGGTAAGAAATTAGACTGCAAATAAAGGTGAGTACGGTCTAAAAAGCAGCCAATGAATTCTCAGGAACCGTGGGAGGCGCAGCCGGCTGAAAATGAACTACACATTTTCGAGCGCGGCCAAACACGTGTCTTTCCTGCATCCATCCATACAGTATAGCGCTATCACAGGACCCAAAATAGATCAGCTAAAGAGCAAGATGACCCGTGGAGGGTTTGGTATGTGGATTTAGAGGAGACTGACAGCAGAGGCTGTTTCTGACTTCTAACCCCCAATAAAACGCAGCACTTATCTTCTGCAACTTCAACCCAACCAAAGGCCAACAAACACGGCGAGTGCTTCAGCTGCCTCAAGCAGGTTCGCGGAAAGCCTTTCCTATGACTGCAATAATTAATTACACATATTTTTCCTCGTATCTTCCCTTAACTATATTAGTCGAAGAGGTTTTTATGTTGACAAAATTTACTTCTCCACCCAAGTTAAATAAAGTCGAAAACTAAGGCGTGGTTGCAAAAATAAACACCAAAAATGTGTTTGTACATTCTTTTTTTCTATTTTCCCATAACAGCAGGTTCAAACAGTAGCAGGCATTGTTAAAATGACATCGTATCGATACCATGAGAGGTGTTTAACCGCTCGGTTTATGGTCTGTTTTACATAGGCGTATCATAGCGTCGCATTAAGCCGAACCACAATTCGAAGTTATTGCACTCAAATGGGTCAGTTTCAAAGATAAAATAGCATGTCATTATGCAAGTTAATGCAAACTACAATGCTTTAACTACAAGAGGCCGTAACGTCAAAAAATCCCTCTATACGGCTTATGAAATTAAAGGTTACCAGAAAAGCAAAGCATTTCGATTGTTAGGAAACAAATGTATCACACCCAAAGGAAAAATTTTATGGCTCAGAGGTTGCACTTTCACAGTTCTCAGGTATGTTTCATTGAAGTATCAACCTCAAAATTCCTTGGGAAAAATAAAAGGGACACAAATACAGTAAGGGTACAAGCTATAAAATGAATGTCATGGAGAGAACAGCTAAGGTAATTTGGTCTTGTGAGAAAACAAGCAAAATTCCTCAATTTGCTACCATATCATGTCATCTCATTACTTTCAAGGAGAAACAAGTGAGCTGTTAAAGGGATAGGTCACCCAAAAATAAAAATTCTGTCATCATTTACTCACCTTTGAGTTGTTCCAAATCTGTATACATTTCTTTGTGCTGGTGAACACAGAGAAAGATGTTTGGAAAAATGCTTATAACCAAACAGTTCTTGGACCCCATTGACTACCATAGTAGAAAAAATGTCTTTATACTATTTTTGTTCTGTTGAACACAAAATTCAATATTTTGAAGAATGTAAGACAGCAAACAGTTCTGGGGTACTTTTGACTACAATTGTCATTTTTCCTAATATGGTAGTCAATGGGGTCCAAGAACTGTTTGGTTACAAGCATTTATTCAAATATCTTTCTCTGTGTTCAACCAAACAAACACATGTATACAGATTTGGAACAACTAGAGAGTAATTAATTCATGACAGAATTTTCAGTTTTGGGTGAACTGTCCCTTTAAATTTTGTCATCAAAAAGATCTCTTTTTGTTGATTTCTATAGGAAATTATAGATCGTACCACAGACAAGAAATGCAAAACACTTGATAGAAAAACGTCATTGTTTGTTCTGCGCATTCCATTCATCATTACGTTAAAGGAAAATATGTTACGTAAGAGAAAAAAAGAAAAATGCTTCTCCTCAAAATGCAAAATGTAATCGAACTAAAAGTCTGGCACAGAAATCCCATTTCACGAGAATTGCTTTTTCTAGTCATTCCGACCGGAGAAACAGTTCAACCCTGCCTGGTAATTTTTTCCCCAGTTATCTGTTTTCTGCTAACGAGTTGTCACTAATATGCTCTGGAATGTCGGGTGAATGGGCAATATGATTGGCTACAGGGAACTTAATGATGTATGCTAAATGTGCAAGGACTTCTTCGCAGATTATTTTGTACGAACAAACACATTTGTTGACAAGCTTTTCCAGAAGAGTTTGCCATTTCAGGGCGGCTTACTCCCAAATTAGAAGTGATGAATCGCTTCTGGGGTGCCAAATCCTTTTACCAATCAAGCAGCCCACTGTTTGTTAGATGTGCGCATTTTCCCTCAATTATATAAATCATAAGGACAAGATGAAATAACGTAACACGGCGGCATAATTAAAAGAAAAGTGGCTTTCCTGTCTCCATTTAGGAAAAAAAGCGGCTGATTGTTTACCTGCGTTCCTTTCAACTAATTAAAACAGAAAAGCAAATACTGTAAGATGTCTGTTGACGTAAGTGCATAAGACAATTGTGATGTGGATTTTAGTTTATTGTTCCTCTCTCCAAACGCTGCGCTATTCTGACTTAATTTGCGCTCGTGTGCCATCCTGAGAGCAGTCTGAAGCCATCTTTAAACCGGCCCATTTAAAATTCAATGTGATTAGCTGCCAAATTGCTACCAAGACTTTGCCTCCGCAGCATAGGGACGGGGTAAAAATTTAATTAGAATTTGTACATAAAAGAGAGGTCTTTGTCACATTTCGTAAAACGCATCCCGGAATGACCACTATGTTCAAAGCTCCTCCGCTCCTGTGAAAACTAATCGATCTAAAGGGAGCAGAGGGGAGAACATCGAGAGAAAAAACACACACGCACACGAGCACACAAAAGCTCAAGGCGAACTTTGGTGGCACCGCAAACCCACAGGACGTGGCATGTTTAAATAATACAAAACTTTTCTTTAATCACAGTTTAGAAAACTGGCTGGGACCTTTGACAGGAGACAGCTGCGGAGCTCCACAGCCATTAATGAGATTTGCTGAGGGTTTTCCCCTAAAATATTTACATCGTCCCACGGCACAGCAACACCGTTCTAGGAGGAGGAGAGATGAGGAGCGATGAGGTGTTCTGAAGTTCTCCGAATCAATTCGCTAATTACAGAGCGGCCATAGGAGAAGGGAGGAATTCCTAATGGCAACATTGTGTACTAACAAACGGTGAAAAACGTATTTAAGGAGACAGCCGAGAGAAATTCAGAAGTGAGACACCAGAGGAGTGCGTCAAGAAGGAATGGGGAGAAGCGGTCAATGAGGTTGTTCCGTAACATAAGAGCGCAGGTATCCTATCGCTGAAGGTGAGAGTAAAAACAGAGCCGTCAGTGCTGACGATTCACTTTCTCCTTTCTGGGAGATGGAGCTTACAAAACATCAATGGCAATGTAAAAAGTATGCAGTTACATATAAATAAAAATATAAATACTTTAACAGTCTATTCCGAATGTGACTGAAATGACATGATATGAGCAAAAACATCATTTTAACTTTTACGTTATCTAATTCAATTAAAAACCACTTTAAGCTCACCTGACAAAAGATTTAAAACAACGAAGGAGGAGAATTGGAAAGAAAAGGAGGACAAAGAAACACTGTGAAGCTCCACGAGAGAGCCCCAGAGGCCGAACTCAACGCTGAACCTGTCACAGTCTGCAGCCCACATCCTCCTAGAGGTTACAAGAGGAGAAACAGGCGCCTTCCTCCCGGTCAAACGCGCTGATCGCGGCCCTGTTTCCCTGACCTATCCCCGGGCCGCGGCCTCCCCGCCCTGCCTGTCACGCCGCACCGTATGTCTGCTGCTGCACGTGCATCAATTAACATAAACTAAACGCTCCTGCGGCACAGCACATGATAAACAACAGCACAGACATCAGATGAAGAAATATCGTCTGAAAGCGGACCGCAGAAGCGTCAGGTGTGGATTTGAACCACGGCCCAATTGCATGCAGTACAGTAAACTACAGTAGAAAGTCAAACACTTTTGTTTTGAAATATTTGTAATAGCATCTGTTTTTACATGTTGCATTGCATATTTTGTAGTGGTCATCTTGCACAACAGATCTTTTAAATAGTTTTAATAGATTTGTATGTGCACACAATACAGTAAAGTCAGTTTAGTCAGCTCAATCCAGATCTCAGCGGTATTCTTCACTTCGTTCCTGTCTGTAATCGAAAAACTTGGCTGGAGTCTCGTAATGCGAGGGGGCTCACCAGCAGCAGGTTTAATTTGCTCTTACTGCCCCTAGTGGACGAACTCATTCAGATAAAGATAAAAGTAGAGGTTAAATTAATAAACCTGTAGTTTTGCTAGAATCTCACTCTTACTTTGGCTTGTGAGCTCTGAGAATTTCTTTATGATCTCAGAATCTTACTAATGCCCTCCCATCCTTAAAGACAGTATCATTGACTCGCTACTGAGAACAATTCAAAGTGATTTTAAGCGAAAGTTTTCTAAAAAAAACTAATCATTCCTACAACACTAAGAGGGTTATAACCACCTTGTGAAAATTAGACTGTTGAATGTAAACTCACTTCTCATTTGTTTTCTCTTTCCCCTGTTCTCTCGCTCACAGCGCCAAAACGGATGACTTAAAAGAGGCAATTAACAGATATCACAAACAACTCGTTTAGCAGACGGCAGCACAGATGAATCAAAGGCTAAACAAACCCCTATGGGCGTTAAAGGCAAAAACAACAAAAAGAAAAAACCTGTTGCCGTGACATTTTGTTTCTCTCACCTCAACGCGCACCAGTCACAATGGACCGCTCTGCGGAGGTTCTGTGCTCCGATCACCATGGCGATGACTCTCTGCCTCCCGGGCTGCCCCAGCGGGCGATGGGAGCAGGTTGCCATCTAAACCCCAACCAGGATCAGGGAGGGGTTGAGACTACAGGGAACTATAGAACAGGAAAGAAGCTCCTGCAGGACCGGACCTACGCTATACTACAAACCAGCACAAAGCCAAAAGAGATCCCAGAGGTTCGGCGCTATGCTTTCTCTGCACTTTCCACATCTGAGAGACAGAAGCGACGCAAACACGGGCAATTACAAGTGGAGAACAACGCTGTTGAGGATTCACGTTTCGTAACCTTTAAAAGGGCAGAAAATAGAACAATTGGTCAGATGTGTTTGGGGTAAATCATTTTTACGTGACAGAAACGGGCTGAGAGAGACGCAGACAAAGGCCGACAGCTCAAGTTAACACATCTGACAGTGCTTGTTTTTAACTGTTCTGTGATCTGAGCGTTTCAGATAGGATGCTGCAATTTCAATATAAAGAATGATTCTTTCCCCAACATATTTAACTTATAAGTTTGGTATAGTAGTTCTAAAATATAAAAGCATTGAAATTGGCCTATAAAAATCAGAGCTCCAAACCTGAAGCATTTAAAGTAAGACAGGCAGATGCACTGAACTCACTAGTAAGCTAAACACAGCTTTGCTCATGCAATCATTTAATCCTCTGAACTGTAATAAATACCTGGCAGCAGATGAGCATGCATTGCAAACAGAAGTACTTGTTTTGTGCACTATTAAAACACATCTGTGCAAAAAGTTATTTACAAAAATAAAATTAATAGTTTTAGTGAAAAATAAATGCAAAAAATATTAAATAAATAATAATAATAAAATAATAATGAAAAAAACTTTTTTTAACTAGGAACCCAAATGTCAGATTATAACTTTATCAAACTACATTCAGAATCAAACTTTCAACTTTCCTAAAATTTCTGTTGAACATGAGAAGCAGCACTTCATAAACTCACTGCATCTATTAAAGCTATAACTGCTGCCGCTCATTCTACAGTACGTCCCAGTGTAACCAGCAGGGAGGGGTGTGCATGTGCCTTTGTCCCCAGTAACCTTGGCCAGTGTTAGGATTACCTTGCATTTACACTCACTGCTCCTTCTTTCCTTAAGACTTATTAAGAATGATAATGAGCTCGGAAAGGGGCAGTATGTCCTATTCTCTCTCTCTCTCTCTCTCTCTCTCTCTCTCTCTCTCTCTCTCTCTCTCTCTCTCTCTCCCCCCCTACCCACCCCCTTTCTCTCCCCTCCTCTTGCATTGAAAGGACCCAGGACAAATTACCAAAAAGGCCATTTTCATCTATGAAGTGAAGGCTTAAATCGATACTTATTCCATGCCTTCAAAATCAAGCCTATATTACTGTTGTCACTGTGATTTGTTTATTTTTTTGCTCAAGTGTATGCATGCTCCTTCTGTCAAGGGGAAATGTTCAGGATGCAATTCACCTTGAACCTCAATTATATTAGATTTCCCCACTGGTTGATCAAGCATGCAAAGAGGACATTTCCACGGCACTAAAATAAAAATAATAATGACGATTAAACAAACACGCAGACTGCGGAGGCCTGCGTGTTTAGAGCAAAAGATTTTACAAGGATCACAATGGTGCGAATATAGATACCAAATCATTACAGCGAGCAATTTACAAAGTGCTGGTGTAAAAAAGCAATTGCATTACATCTTGTGGCCTGTCAAGCATAACGCAGGACCGTGAATGTACACTTTAACGCAAGGGTTACAAGTTCAAATCCAAGGTCAGAGAGAAAAAACATGCCTTGAAGAAAAAGTTCGCCCAAAAATGAACATTCATGTTGTTCCAAACCTGTGACTTTCTTTAACTGAGTGTGATTTTAAACAAAATGACTTGAATCCCCGTCACTATTCATTTTAAATGTGAAAAAAGAGGTTACTATTTACTTTCATTGAATCGAGAAAAAAAAGAGCAATAACAATACTTGAAACTTATCTTCCTTTCACAGACCAAGGTTACACAGGTTTGTAATGACACAAGGGTGGGTAAACGATAACAACCACTTCATTTTTGAGTGAATTAAGCCTTAGACACAGTAAATCAGCAAAACTTCAAAAATGTTCGCCATGCAATGTTATGCAATATTAGCCACTTTAACAGAAATACTCTCATCTTTACGTTACGGGTAACTGTGGTATTACATTCAGCGCTTTAAAAAAAGTTGTAACAGTACGTGAAAGTTAAAGTACAAAAAAGTACAGTGTAAAAAGTTTAGAAGACGTAATACAATATTCCAGGTAAATAGTTGTGGCTTATTAACACCAAAACTGACAGACACCTGTAAACTACCGTGACGGTGCGAGCCGGTCGTCTGTTCGAAGGTGTGTTTCAGGACACGAGACGCACATTCCACAGACACGCTGTACATCTACACTGTCAATGGGAACAGGCCCCTAGCAAAATAAGTCCCTGACGCATTTCCACATTTCTAAACAATTACAAACAACAGTTTCATCTGCACTCTCCACACAGCTTTAACCTTTTTCGATTGAATCATAAACTTCATTATTCTAATAATCTTACATAGACGATTATGAAAAACGGACACATGGCTGTTCTATTCTGTAAACAATAACTCGTAACCACATAAAAAGAAAAGGTATCACGCATTACAGATAAAGCTACATGGTGGGCATGCACGACACACAAAACACTCATGGCACAAACGCACTTAAACTGTAAACATAAAGGTTTCTGTTTACCTTCTGTTGATATCACAGGCATTCTAAACACGAGACGCTTCCTCTCAACTGATTGGCTTACTGGAGACAGAGAGGGAGAAAGAAAAGAGAGTAATTAATTACTTATGTGAACCATTGCATGAGAAAGACAATAAACCTGCCCGGTCGCCATGGATATGACATATTTGCTCAGAAAACAACACAATAATTAGCAAAGCAGAAAGATCCAGCGAGAATACGCAAACTCTGGGGTTTAAAGTGCCAGTGATCTTTTTACACGCCATTGCTTTCAGACACACCACAATAAATTAAGCACAAACAAACATATTAAGGAAACACAGGATAACTAATTCTACTAAGATAAACACATTCTGTGGTACACTATGCTTATTTTATTTAGAAAACAAAACAGGGGATGAGTGTACTGATATTGTTCCCTGATGGTTGTACTTTAGTCATGCTACTGTATTACAGAAGAGAGAGGCTTTATCGGGAAACAAATGTACAGTATAATGCAATGTAAGTCGCTTTGGATAAAAGCGTCATGCATAAATGTAATGCAAATGTAAATATTGTTAATACGGATGCAGTAATTCGATAAAGTAGAGTGTGACATGCTACAGTGACATGTGAACTCGAGCTAAAAAAGAAAGCAACACACTAGTTGTCCTCTAATGACCCTTCACTTCATAAGACGTTAACGCGCAATATAACAAGATTTGAAGCTCCGCTATTTAAATCATCCAGTATGTTTTACTGTAAGGTATAAAATTAGTCTACATTTCTTTGTTGGAGAAAGTATATAAATAGATATCAAAGTGAAGCGTTCTCTAGCTGTACTGATCAGAGAATATTAAAGATCAACTTCCGCATCACTGCATGCAAACAGCATCAAAATAAGCTTTATTATTCAACATGCGACAGTTTATTATAAATCAACGAGATCGGCTCCGTACATATTACTTTAGTTTTGATTCTCGCTTTCACTTTGCACTGTCGTGGCATATGTCACCTGTTATAGGTGCCCGGTCGTGTTGTGAGTATAAGCAAAGCTTTGATAAATATTTCATACTTTCCAGTAAATATGAAGAATTTAATATATATTTGGGACTGCCATCATGTCCTAAAATACAAACAACTACGTACGTATCTAACGTTAGTGTTTTGGGAATAGTAAGAGGTAAGTAACACGTTTTGGAGGCGGTTAAAAAGTTATGAATTACTTTTAGTCCAACGCGTAATTTGTCAGCGCTCGTGTTGACAGACTATAACCTATAAAATCCATGCCTACGGGACAGGGTAAATGACATAAACAGTAATGAATTCGGAAAATCATTGACTTAATAAACTCTAAAATCACCTACAAGCGGGGCAGACAACGACCGGTTCAGGGAAGCGGTGCACAGTTGACTTAAACCGGTCCTGCTGTAGCTGTCCCGCATGTAGGTGGATTGTAGGTGCGCGGAGTTTGTGTTCTTATACTGTCCTGCATTACTGTAAGTGACGCGACATACACAACAGAAGCGATACTATCACGAACACCTGATCGTATTAAACTCAATGGAATCGTAATAGTTACATAGAGATCAGCTCATCCAAAAACAAAAGTCTTACCTGTAGCGCTACTTCCTTGCTTTTCAGTCACTTTCTAACTTGGAAGAAATGTTGCGTATAGGTGGATGACAAGAGAGCATGCGTGATCAAAGTTGCTTCATTTTTTTCATTTTTTTCCCTTCTTGTGTTGTTATTATTGGATTTTCCTATTTCTAACATAGGGCGGGTCGCTTGGAAGATCTGCCCTGGAGACCCGTTTCAGAGTGGGAAGAGGAATCCTTAATTGAATATCTCAGTTAGCGCGGCGAGTGAGATGGAAAATATGGAACGGATTACACGCATCCGCCCCGTCAGGAGAACTGCACTGTGGTGTTAATGATAGGGGATATTTTATTTTGTTTATTAATAAACTTCTTTCGTGGGTTGTCGTCACTCTTTGTCTCTCTCGCATTTTTAACTCAATTCTGTTTTAGAAAAATATCTAGGTTCCTGCTCTCTTAAACTTCCCATTTTTACCAATAAAAGTCATTTTGAAAGACATTGCAGTTTCAGTGCACACAATATAGCCGTTTTACTTTTAAATGAGCAACTGGATTAGAGAAGTGAAATATTTCACTGAATGTCAAGCATGAAGGTCAAACTCAAAATAAAGGAGCATGCAGTTCCTAAAATGTAGATTTTTAAACTAATGTAATTTTTTACTGACGTTGAGTATTTCTTGTTCTTCTGTGGGTTTAACTGAAATTGCATTATGTTTGGGTATTTTTGCATTATCCACTCGAACTGTACAAGAATATTAAAAAAGTATTTTTATCATATTTTGCATTGAGTAAACCATTGCTGAAACGGGTGCCTCCTCAAAAATAATGTTCAAGAAGCTCCTGCGTTTTAAATGTATTAAGAAAAAACTTATGGAAACAAAAGAGCTAGAATAATGTATTTTAAACATGAACGCCTCCTTATCTAAATTCTGCAGTCTTTCAAATTATTGACAAACAGATTATTGCTAATTAGCACTTTTGTGATGTGCTCTGCTCTACATAAAAGAATAAAGGCTAATCAATAGTAGCCTATAGTCTAACAAGGTTTGATCTTGCAAAACATTTCATAATCAAAAAAGTTGCTCATTTTGGTCAATTGAAAACAAAATTAGTATAGAGGGCCTTTAATTGCAAATCAATAAAATAAATTATTAAAATAATTGAGAATTTTAAAAAAATCAAAAGTTCCTTCTATTCATTAGTGTTATTTCAGAGGTGGCTTACTTTTAAATCACCTCTTAAACGACATCATAAGAATAACCTTTCACATTTGTAGCTATTAAAGAAGAATAAAATTATATTTCATATCTGCTGGTTGATAAATATTGAAAGACATGTTCATAGTTCAAATCCCCATCCTATTATTGCCAGTGGGATACCGTTACAAACGGTACATATTTAATGATGATAAAGCCCCACAAGCCCACAATGTTCAGAGGTAAAGCTCATGTTCTGCGGTTCAGACTGTTGGCTTCATCACTTTTAAATGGTTGGTTGAACATCATGTTACACAAAAGAACTTCTCTGAGGGAACTCTAATAGGGCACAGTAAAAACACTACAAAAAGAATATTTTTTTGATGGATTAAACTTCATATTTTTAAGTTCTGTACACTGTATTTCTGCATAGCTTTAAAAACTTTTCTTTAAAAAAAATCATGCTTTTTTATCATAAGCGAACGAGACAGACGTTAAAGTGATTCTGCTCACCCTTCAGTCGATTCTACTGATGGTGCAATACTGTGATACAGAATAATTATGTAGTAAGAAAGACCAAAAATCAATACATTATTCTGCAGATCGCTTGATTTCGTAATGACTAGTACAATTATTGCCATCCATTGATTCATTAGAGCGGCTCTCAAGGGCAGACCCAACAAACCCTTAGCCTTCTGACTTCTTCTCCAGTGCCATCACTAATTATGAAACATTAAAAGCTAATCGCAATGTAGGACAAGGTTAGGAGAGCCATACTGCTAGGTGGAACCACTTAAAGCAATTAGCTTTCTTCTGTCCACATATCTGGTTGAAATTGTTAACTGGCAAACATGAAAGTTACACTATAGTACATAAATGAGAATTTCAGCGTGACATAAACAAGAATATTCTGTCAGGTGGATGTTGCTGCCTAACCGGAATGGGATGGGTGTACTGACAATTTGAACAAAGAAAAAATATTTTTTGTACATTCCACGTGAACTCTACGCAAACAACTGCATAAACTGTGGAGAACAATGGAAATTGACAAACTGATGAATATCACTTCCAGCGTCTGCATTGACAAAGTGATAAAGCACTGCACATACGGCCCTGCTGACATGTAAGCATTTTTAATGTGAGGACACCTTTGCCCTACGCAAGCAGAAAGCCCTGACGCTGGATTCACCGAGTATAATCACCTCCAACATAATGAGCTTTAACATGTTGCCTCGTCTCAATCGCTTCTAATGAATAAAACACACCAAAACAAAAAGACTGCCTTGAAATATTAAGTGTTTCTTGGGACATAAGTGAGACGTATGTGATGGACACGGGCAAAGAAAACATGGCTGGGGAGTAAAGGTTCAATTCAACCACGAATTTACCCAATAAACAGGGACTGGGACCTCAGATTATTGAGTAGTTTGAATGAACGAAGAACCATAATTGGATGGAGTAACATTCCCAAAGAAAAAGTATCATTTTCCTCCATTCAGACACCTGTGCTCAAACAGATCCCTCTTAGAGAATGATTAAGGTCGACTGTGAAACTCACTGGCATATCGTGGAAGGGCAGGCAACTGGCATTTACCTTAATTAGATAAAGATATGAACAGGCAATGTCCTCTAGAAGCAGGCGCCTGTCTTCCAACCGGAAGTGAGGAGTCCTGGCAGCTGCCTAAGCTCAGTAAATAAGAAGCAGCTTTGTGAGTTAATAGAGGGAGGGAGTAAACAGGGTGGAGACTGATTATAAATCAGCTGTTATAATTCTATCCCCTCTCTGCTGACTTGAGTTAATGCTCTCTTCAAGCTTTGGGTTGTTTTATTAATATCACTGGTACCTTACATACGTGCCTGAAGAATTAGAAACGTGGTGCAAGAAGTTTGTAGAATAATATTATTAAATGCAATCTGTCAGTAATGTTTGGGAAGCCATCTGTGTAACAATGTGTTCTCTCTATTAATTTATTTTCCCACATGCACACAATAACAGGTAGGTGGTCACTTCCTTAATCACTTACACAGGAAATGAAAGTGTGGAGCCTCGTCTGCACATTACGTTATCACCAAATCAAAACAAAACACAGGTATGTGTGTGCAGAGCACTTTTGCCAGCCATTTTAAAAGCAAATATATGTAAACATATGCATAGAATTTGTTTGCAACCTATTTCAGTCAGCACAGTTATTTTCCACCTAAAGGAGCATCTTTGATCATTCACCTATCAGTGGTTAACTTGGGTACAATACAGTAGGAGAAAACAATCCTGAATAATAAAATACAAAACAATAAATAAATACACAAATAGTACTTTTTAACTATATAGCTTTAGATAGTATTTAACAACGGACTTATTATGCACTATATCGATTCATACATGCATACATTCTAATAAACAAATACGTAGACTCATACGTAAAACTCAAACTTCCGCCGAGTAAAAAAAGGCAAAAAAACATGAGCTAAAACAACCGACATAACACTTATACGACATTACAATATTAAAATAAGGCGCTTTCCGACGGGATAAGTTCAGGAACAAAGTTCATGAAAGAGTAAAGAGGGCTGTCGTTCGTGAACTAGTTTTCCCTCAGGCCATTTCCCCAATCGCATTCGCACCGGCAAAAGGAACTATTTAGTGACGTAAACCGGTGTTGTACCAAAATCCGACTCCCCGTGAATTTGACTCCCCTACTTCTGATTGGTTCATTCACTTTGGATGCTGCAATGTGATTGGTCCCTATATATAAAGCCCACCCCTACACCTACACCTAATCCTAACCCTAATCTTCGTAGGGGAAAGCAGGGGAGTAGTAATCTCATGGGGAGTCGGATTTTGATGTGACACCGGCAAATCGTTTCGGATCTATGAAATCGTCCCTGTGGTGCGAAATTTATAGTTTAATCTGTAATCTCCATTTCTTGTCGTTACATCTCTTACCACAGGTTTCTGAAAACGCTTTTTTGTTTTCCTGTTTTAACTGTAAATTTGTTCTAATATCAAACATTTTATGTTCACCAAAAGTTACTGAAGTTACTAAAATGACATTTTTACTACAGTCAAAAAGTCAAAAGATGTCGCTATTCCACTTTGCATTTGTATTAAACTGGCTCGAGCGAGGCGTTGGTGTGATTCGACGCTTTCAAAATAGTTCAGAACAACAGAATGCTCAGATATGCGACATGCTGTACAAATACCAGCATACAGTAGGTCACGAAAAACTATACAAGGCAAACAAACTCATCTGCAAAGGGAAGATCTGTGCCGTACTTACACTTATCTGTGGTAATGCCTGGCTTGCGTTGACGTCACGCTGATGTATGCCATTACTCCCACAGGAACACGGCGATTGTGCTGCAGTTGCTTTCCAGCTGCGCACATTATAAGCATAAAGGAAAAGAAAAATTGTTTATCGCTAATGTTGGTTGTTTTTTTAAATGTACAAAATTTTGGCAAAATTCATACGTTTTCAAATGTATATTCATCAGCATAATGTCATGATGTGCATTTGCTTAATTTTTGTAGTTTTTCCATGTTAATTATTTATTTGCATTTGCATCAAACAATCTACAGTAAAATAAAATAAAAATCTGGGTCTTAAAGTAAAAGCAGTTAAGAGCCATTAATTCAAGCATTGATGGAGCTCAGTTGAGGTAGGCCAGTGTTTATTAATGCTGTCTACCAACAATGCTGGTTATGCAGCCATATGGTGCTGATAAGATATCTGGGTGCAGAGTTAAAATCTAATTTTAATAAATTCTTAATCAGCTTGTGGGATACTGAAACAACATAGTTAATGGAAATGTGTGGAGTCAGCGAGGTCTTTTGCAGCCGTGGTCTTTAATAAGATTTGAGAGGCATTACAACAACACAGCAGTCAATGTCACGTCGAGCTACTCTCTCTGTCTGTAACTCAAGTGTGGAAAACAAGGAAGAAGAGAATGGGTGAGCGAGGAGAGGAAAACATGGTCATCTGTTTCAAAAGAGATGGAATGTGATCTCAGGGGGAGAGAGACTTGCAGCCTCTGTATATCACATATCATCTTCTCTGATCATTCACGCTTTCTAATTACTGAAGGTGAGGAGGGCCATAATTTTATCGTATTTGTTTTGCATCACTGCAAAAATAGAAAATGAGGGCTTGCAGAGCTGTACCAATTTACTTCATTTCGACCTTGATTAAAAGAAAATTAATTGCCACATCTCTCATTATGTTGCGAGCTGCATTTGATGACTGGAATGGAAAACTAAAAAAAAAGAAACAAAAAAACAAGACGTAGAGGCTCGCTGGGAGTGCAAGCTCGACCCGCTTGTTCAGGAGACAACACATTTCTCTAATGATGAAAATAAACAGGCCTTTTAACACAAGCATCAGAAGACAATGTCAAAGATATTAGTCTTAATATCACAGCGGTTTTATTCATGGTGCTTAACAGCGTAAGAGACCTTGTAACTTTGCCATTTTGTCTAGCGCATCCTTTGCTAAACACAATTAAATCTTTGAACTGAGTTGCACTAAGCTGTAAGTTCAGAAGACGAACCATTGAGCAGAACTTTATGTTGACTGGCAAAACAAGAAAAGGTATGAAGTCAACAAAGCAAGATACGCCCTTCAAAATAAAGTGAAGTGCAAAAGACTGACCATTTGGATTTAACTGAACTGAATTTTACAGATGGTTTTATGCTGATAACACCATAAAAGATACAAAACTAGAATAAAGTGTTCAAAATAACCTTTTAGACCCCACTGTACAAACAATGAACTTTATTTTGTACATTTGTACATACATGATACATTTTGTGGTTTTGTTTCTTCGACTGAATGTTTGAATCCCTCTTCGCCCCTTTCCTAACATCCTATTTTTCGGATAAGCCACCATATGTCTCCAAGGATCAACTTTGAAAGTTTTCAGAGAGCGTGGTGTATGATTACATGAGAATTTCTCACAGACAGGGATCTCCAGAAGAAGGAAAATGCTAAATGCTATTTTAGAAATGAAATCCTCTTTCATGCATCTGCACCTGTCTCCCTCGGAGAGCCCGGAGAGCAGATGCCGGATGGGGGAGTTTTGCCCGTGTGCACACCTCTTTCTGAAATATTTATATGCTTTTGACACTCTCCGATAGGGGGTGAGACAAAGGGTGCACTGTGCCCCTCGCATTTGGTCCTGTATACTAATCTCTCATTTGACGTGGAGCTATTTCAGCTGTTTATCTCTCCGCTGAATCATTAGGCACATCCATCGAGCTTTCAATGTAAGAATTCATAACACACTTCAATCAAATAACATTATGCACCCTTAAACTAATTAAATGCAACTTTGTCTTATACAATAAAAATGTTGAAAAAAATCCCGTCTTGTGATGGAGATCGACTAACATCATCACATCACGGTTGCGGTTTTGTTTCCTGATATACAGTAACACGCTACATGCACTGTTAGTTGTTTAGGATGAACGCGTATGTAAATGCAAACAAATCATCTTGGTTCTCATTGATTGGTTATGTTCACAAGCGTCCTGGAATTGCTTACAGAACATTTGTGTAAATGTGTCGTTATAAACATCATGAGTGCAGGTGCTCAAGTCAAGATCACGCCAGTCATTCAGGGTAAGTTATGACAGCGAAGCAGGTCACAACACACCACGCTCGCAACACACTATAGACAGAATGGAAGACATCTGAATAATGAATTAAAATAATTCAACAAACTCTCCTCTCTCACCTGTTTGACAACAGATCTCAGGCGTAAAGGATGTGCCCTTCAGGTTACCCTGGAGGGAAAAATCCCTCCTCGCCATTCTTGGGACCAGCACTTTGACACCTCTGCAGGCGCCCTAATTCGGCTCATGCCACTTTGTTAATACAATGATAGATGAGGTACTAGACTCCGTTGAATAGTCATTTAACAGCGGCAACGCCAACCACAGCGAACCAAAATTCCATTTTAAACTCTCTTGAAAGACACGTTCGCCTGGAAATATTGAACATTTTCCTGCTGGCTGAAATGGAACAATGTTCTCTCTAATCAGAATGGAGAGAAATCATGCGCTACCACATAAAAGCATACGGGCTATTCTGTAAATGATGCAAAGATCTTAATGTGGTCAGTGGTGAGCTTTAAAGAAGCTGGTCGTAGCACTTACTGTCCATCTGCCATGGGCATTAAAATTCTATTGCAGCGTGCAAAAGTCTGTAAAGAAAAAATGGGAATCATTTTCTTTTAGGCCAAAGGTGTATGAGTGTGGGGGCGGTTTGGATATTGTCATGGAAAATATGGTGCATTTCTCTGGCAGAATCTACAAATTCTGTTGGTGAATCTACAGTTGTTGCTCTAACTTGACATTCACACTTAATACCGGGCCCAACGTTAATGGGCCGAGCATACGAGCGAGTAAGGAGAAGCAAGGGCAAGCGTGTTTTGTCTAAAACAAACAGGAGTCATGCACCGCTTTGGAAGGTAATAGTCAGAGGTTGATGAAGGTCTCTATTTTAGATAGCAGTAAATCCCCCTCTTCTGCTGCCAACCCCCTCTTTTCAGATATCAGCCATTGAAAGTGTACAGTTTTAGGACACAGGGAGGTCACACCTGTTGTGGAACTTGATAGAAGGCTTATTTATAAACTTTCAGCCCTCCATACGCTTCCTTCAGAGAAAACGCTGACATACACGGGGGGACGGAGGGGGTCAGCTGAAAAGCTTGTTTATGAAAAGTGCAGCAACTGGAAAATCCATAAAACTTGAAATGATGAAATTAACAAGCAATCTGATCGGGTTTCTCCGGGAGCCGGGAGGAGGGGGAAAGCGGGGCTTTTCAGTCTCCTGCTCGGGCCTGTCATCGAAAACAGAACGACTGAGCAAATACTAGGAGGTCCTCTTCATTTTAATTTGGTTAAGACATTGGATTACTCTTAACCTTTTTAAAAGACCATATTGAGTTACACGATGGATGCCTCATAAGAGGCAGTCAGTAAATGTTAGGACTTTCAGAGACAAATTTCAACGTGTTGCGATTCTCGAAAACATCACTCACATATTTTCTAGGGTGGTCATTTCTTTGTCGGTGTTAAATATCCCGGCGAACAAAAAAGCAAAGCCAGCTGAGGCCAGTAGAAAGTTCTCCTCATATATTACCTAAATTTAGGCTCTGAGTTATGTCCTATGGGGCATTTGGGTGGGATCATTTGACGTATGAAAAGTTCTGCAAATGCTGAGTGGATTTGCACTATAAGGGGGAATATTATGGTAGTGGTAAAGATCTCCACATGTGACAGATAGCCTAACAGGTGTTACAGGAGGCAACACAGTGTCAAATGAACCTCTCATTTAGAAATGTGAAAGTTGCTGACTTTTTTAAAACTCGAGTAACACGTTTTTAATGCACCAGAACCGATAATGACTAAAAATGTTGAATCTGATTCCATCGCTGTGATCTTACACTCTGACCCTGCAAAGACAAAAAGACAGCTGGAAATACTTCCAGACATGTCGTCATGAACTTTTTCTCGTTTTCCTTCCCATATAAGAGAGAAAAAGACATGTCTGACATTGATACATCCAACTGCGTATTGAAGCTTGATCGGCGCTGATCTGCCCATTTTTAACATGCTTGATCGACTTTAGTTTAGATTACTGTCTAATTGACTTACAATATGTTCTCACGTTCAATTTGCAACATTTTTGTGAATCTAAAACATGACTGAAAACTGAAAAACAAATATTATATATGTTTAATATTTCTATATCTGTTATTTAAAGGCAAAGTGAGGTGTTATATCTTCTGAGCATGTGAGATATCCGTTCTACACTATTTAAAGTTGTTTATTTAACATTCGGAAAGTTCCAAATATCACACCAGTCAGGATTTTATAAGCACCAGTAAGCAGACACCCCAGTTTTATTATGGACATCTGGGTATAAAATTAGTCACCTGTGCCAATACCTCTCAATATAACAGACATGCCACCCAACATGGCACAAAACAGATTGCATCGCTGGGATTTCTCCGCTGACAGCATGCGGGATCGTTTCGCTTTAAAAAATGGTGACACCTTTTAAGGTGACCCCCAGAATGCAAGAGACAATTACAAGAGACAGAAATCCATTTTCAACTGTGCTCTTACACCGAGATTACATTGTTACTTTAGAACCTTCCCGCAAATTAATATGGGGGTTCATTTCATATATTATTCGAATGGAGAGCGGTAGGAAAATTAAATCTGTGCATTTCTGTGTTTTTTTTCTGAGGGGTTATGGGAAGAAAACTGTTGCCACTTTAAGCGGCTATACCTCTAGGGGTCGTGACTTTCTTTTGATTCTCGGTGGCCTGAGTAGAACGCCAGCGATTGCGGTACGATTGAAAATGATTTCTCCGAAGATTCTAATGTTTCATTTCAGTCTGTGTGCAATCTTACTGCGAGGATCACAGAAATGATGATGCTGTGATGACATTAGATGATGGTGTGTACTGCTACATACCGCACGTGTGGAAAACAGCTCATTTGCCTCAAGGGCTATTTGACCTTGGGTACGAGTGCTATCATTTTTACATGGAACTTAATTACTCTTTCATCGACCAGCCTCTTTTATTCACCTTCAGAATATTTGTCGATTTTTTAAGTTATAGAAAACTACTGTTGAAAATGTGAGAGCAAAATGTTAACATGATAATAATAAAACTTTTTATATTATTTCATTGGTATGAATATCTTATTGTATTAAATCAACAATTTGCTGAATGGGTTGTGTAACTTTGTCACATTCAAGTTTAGCCAAGTAACTGGGTAACCCAGAATAATACTGACTAGACATACTTTTAACTTGCTAGCGAATGTCATTTACTTGTTATTTCTTTTGCTTGCTATCAGAAAAATCTGCAGGGACTGTGTACCGGAAGTTAAATTGGGCCACAAAAGCATGCATGCACAGTAACGTTTGTTTATGTTGTTGCTTTGAAACCGTCTCCCCACCATCTAAATTCTGTCCTTTTACAAACCAAACATAAACAAATACATCATTTACAGGTCAGGTCATAATTGAACACATGATCCATCTGTCTATTCAGACCTCCAAACAAACGTAAGAAAGTTAAAAACCTTAACCCACAGATGTTATCTCTGTTGTCTTTGCAAGAATGAGCACTTAATGCTGCCCCCACAGAGCCTTCATACATTGACACAGCCAGTGTACGATGTGAGCGGGGCTGTTTAAGTGAGTTTGGATGTGGAGGCGCTCTATACCCTGTGGGGGGACTTGGGAGCCATGTGTCGACATGCACCATACTGCTCACTACATTGCCTGGTCTTACCGGGAACAGGAAAGAAGGGGCGGAACAGAGGCTCTCCAGATGTTCTCCATCACAGGGCCACGGGGGAGAGCCGCACTGAGCATCAACACCTGCTTCTGCGAGATCCGCCGCAACCTGGCCAAACACAAGCAGAATGACAGAAAAATCTCAGTGTACCGTTGGAGGAGTATCAGAACACCTTTCCTGGCAGCTAAACGTCATGCCAGCATATCTACTGGTTTACATGATCACACCCGATATATTGTCAAATATTACTACTTACTCCTGCATTTAACTGCGATCTGAGTAGGTGGTGATGGGGTAAGGCGGATGGCATTTTTGGGGGGCGAGGGGGTGCTGTCGGACAGTTTAATCTTTAATTTCCTAAAATAGAAAGTTCACTTGTGGGCAATGCAGTATGTTCAATGTATCCTTAAAAGGACAGATTCTTTGTGGACTGGCGGTTTTAAAGATTTTGAGTTCATCCATGCTATTGAAAATTGATATTTTAATTCAATATGTGCATTTTGTTTCGAAGGTTGTTCCACAATATTTTTAATATTTGCAGAGTAAAATGTTTCGTTTCTACAGAATTTGTAAATAAACTGAAGTGAGTGGACTTTAGGGCTTGTTTATGAATGATATCATAGTTGCCAAGCAAAAGTTGTCTTAAAAAGTTTTCAAGACGTGAAGGTCCGTGATGCATTCCGGTAATCTGTTCGTCATGCACGCACACAAAATGCAAATGAGCAGAAACAAAAGGGAGCGCGAGAGCCGCAGCAGGTGAGAGCGCGCGACGCTCAATAACACCAATGTTAAATTCTCCTTGACCTGAGGGTCACCAAACACCGACCCCAAATCGTTTAATATTTTCCCTTCGAGATCAATGGCGGCATAAATTTGGATTCAATGACAAGAATAATTTAAAACAGATCTATAAATGATAAGATGCAATTCCCAGAAGTGCAGCATGCATGCTATTAAATTGATGCTATTGTTTAGAAAGCTCCGAACAGACACCAAGTTTGTGCAATAGACGAAACAATACAATTTCCTTCTTTGCATCTGTACGACGACGGGAAAAAGTTAAATAACCCCAAGGACATAATACCAGCAAAATATTAAACTGTACAATTTAGTTGATTTGATTTATCCATTATAGGTAAGCATTCAAATAAGAACAATCCGCGAATGCAATAAACTCACTTTCATGCGTAATTTAATATATGAAAGTTGACACATACTGTATTTTGCGTGAGTAAGTGTGCACTTTCTAAAACACATCGCTTGTATATTTTCCCTCCACCAGACTGCCGAGCATCCACGTTTGGTGCTGGGGATACAGGTTAAAAATATCCTTAATAAACATCTTTCATTTAAACGTAATCTACAATAACTGTGATCTCACCACGTGTTTAGAGGACACGGCAATTCGAGTTCACCGCTAATACTGTTTTGCAAATCATAAAAAAGCCTCACACTGATAAATATTAATTTGAGCCTTCGTGATGTATTTGAAAATTCCAGCTAAAATGTCACCACATGGAACATTAATGTAATATTTCAAGGCCTGAGAGCAATGCTCATATTGATTGCATTTATTTGACTCAAGGGATGAGGAATAATTCTTCAGCGTGGGACACATCTGGCAGCCAAAGATGCGAGGCAGGGAATGAGAAAATGCAAAATAACAATAAAAATAATAGGACTCGGATTTAAATATATCACCTCGACATTGTTTTAATGTGAATGGCTTAATACAGAGGAGATGCACCTCCCGCAGTTACACATCTATTTCGGAGAGGCTGATTTTCTGCATAGTACATGATAGGCTACAGATTAGAAACTAAGAGGCATTTTCATCTCATTGGCAAAAGCGATTGCGCCCTACCAGATGACACAGGTAAACGGTCCGAGTCCTTGAAACCTCACCTTTTGCTTATATTGATAGTGCTCTTCAATTGCAAACCGGCAGACTGTTCTTGAAAATAAAGCCCGTCTCCATCTGGCAAGTTTAAGCGGAGACAGGCGAGTTTGAGTACCTAAAAGTCCTTAATGATATTGACTATCAGGGGAAGGGCGTCGCGCTGTCCTGGTGCGAATCAAACGAAATTTGAGTCACAACTTGACCCGCACCTGAACTGCAGTACGATGAAATAAGAAAATGTCTCGCAAACACATTTTCAAAACATTTACAGATGAAAACATCGAAATGTTTTTGACAGTTTCTTTATTTGCACACTATTTACATGGATGATTACCGAAAGAAAGATGTTCAATAAACGCAGGGGACCACAGTTAAAAAATAGCTGGAATTTAATTAGGCTATTATTACAAAATTTTTGTTAAAGCTTTTGTAAGTGTAAATAACTGTTGTTGTTATTATTATTGTTGTTGTAATAGCCTACTATTATATAAAAAGAATCATTATTATTTTTAATATTATTTGTATCGTTTTATCATGTTGAATAAAAAAAGAAAAACTGATTTCAACAACAGATGATTGTAAAATAATTTGATTATTGAAAAACGGTCTCAAGTTAACGCCCACGTAGCCTATATATTAGGAAAAAGTATACCTTTATGAAATGTTATTTGTGTATTCTTATTTAAAAATAATGATTTTTTTGTCATGTAAGAGTTTGAAAAGGTTAACAAGTTTTCCCCTATCCAGTTTCGCAAAGTAGACTTACTAAAATATTGTGATGACTCGGACAAGATCCGTTTGGTACAAGTTTCCTTTCTGAAATTAGAGGACATTACTCTCTATTGAATCCGATATGAATTATGTATAGCTAAAGCGCCACCTACTGGCCGGTTCAATACAGTCAGGTGAATCTAAACTGTTTCAGACATTTTATCAGACCATTTTCGTTTAAGATACACACACACACACACACACACACACACACACACACACACACACACACACACACACACACACACACACACACACACACACACACATTACTTTTATAACATAATATTCCATTAATAATAAAGTTAAATATTTTTACTTATTTATTGTGATTTTTTTTAATTTTGTAAAAACTAACAGTGACAATATATTGCACTATTGATTTTATTATAGATAAGTTGATCTAATTTAGCCAAATAATGACATGTTTATTTAAAAAATCCAACTTATAGAAATATGTGCATATAAAATATATCTCTAATACATTTTTTGAAATAAATCAATTAACAAATAAATCTCACCAAAGGACATGAAACACTGCAGCTGTGATTCTTAAATGTAATTCTTCAGCGTATGTGACAAGTGCATGGCTTATGATCTTAAGAGCCATCTTAAGAGACTGGACTGACCTGACTGTCATAATAGACTAACATAAAACAACAGTTTTTTTCATGATGATGTATACTCACACGTATACAGAATCACACAAACATCAAAGGCAAATAAAGCATGATATTGTATACAGTAATATGAGCTATACGAATGGCAAACATTCACTTTTCTATTACGATATTGCAGTGGCATTCAGCATTGTTCTCTTTACTATTACAGAACTTATAAAATAGTTGCATATTCAAAGAGAACATTTTCCTCTCAGCACTAAGAAAGCATAATTAAATGGACTGTATTCTTCCACAAAGCCCCACGTCAAGACAGGTTACCTCTGACTGCTTTGTAACCCTATAAACTATTGCAATATCGCAATATCGAATATTGAAGCCGAAGGCTAACTTGATGATTTGAAAGGTACCACAACATTCAGAGCTCAAAAAGGGATCTTGAGCTTATCATATTTCAGCTCTGATGCCATTTCTTGTTCACCACAGTGTCATTAAAGTTGAAGAACCACAAAAAAGAGAGTCAATGATTTCACAATTACTTAGTCACTCGGCCATCCAGCCAAGCTTTGAAGTGTATCTTGTGAACTGGTGGAGGCCCCTCTCCACTTCATTAGACAGCGTCACGACCACATGATGTAACTCAATCCATTGAGAAGTCTCAATTACAATACGGTCAATTACGTTGCTGGAAGCCGATTGAAAACCTATCAAAATTTGAAGGACTAATTTAGTCCGGGGGTCTCTCGCAGTCCTGGATGTCCAACTGCAGCGCGCCCTTCCTCTCCCCAACACGTACGGCCCCCGTCTCTATGCTTGTTCAACTTGACACGTAATTACAGAGGAAATATTTGTGTATTTTGTATGGGTGCCACAGAAGTGCAGTGTGCTCACTGCCAAGACTTCCCAGCTCATGCGGCCGGTGCTCCAGCCAGAATCCCTGATTAAAACAAGATGGTTTCATCTGGGCCAGCTTTGCAAAGAATCACTCCCAGATCTGGCGCACGCTGCCAAGTCTACTACGGCGAGAACCGTGAGCTGCTGTATAGTGAGCGCAGCGCACATTAAAGCACTACAGGCTTCTGGCTTCCCGTTCAGCTCACTGCACGTGCAAACGCACGCCGCCGCTCCATCACTGTGATATTTAATATCCAGATAAAAGCTCAGCTTTGGTTTGGTCAATACAGTTTAAAGGAGGTGGGCGTTTTAGGAGCGTATTGCTTTAAGTTGAGGTGACATTTCCAAATTGAAACAAATATTGACTGTAAGGTTAATAAAAATAGTGCTTTTTAATAAAGCAAATATGAATGTGAAAATCCACACTGAGAGAAATAGTGTAGTATGTTTCTGCAAATAAAGTGCTGAGAAAATCACAAACGTGTAACATCTTATATGATTGTTTTTGACCGTCCATCTGCTCAAGTTATTTGAAATATTTTTTTCGACTGAAACTACAAAGACATCTTATATGCGCTGCCATGAAGACAGCATACATGTACAATGGGTCAACAAACCACAAAAGCATCTACAAGGACATTCATATTTCCATAATGGAAAATAAAGCATCCATTCTGTTGAAATGAATTATAGTCTCAGATTAGAAATTCTGTGTTAATGTGTGCTTTCATGGACTGAATGTACTGTATATAAAGAAAGAAAAAATCACGAGATCTCTTTAAAATCTTAAATATTTCTCCTAAACATCAGTGGAGAGTCTGGATATTCTGCTGGAAAAAAAAGAGCCAGGAATCTCACAAATGTCTTATCACATTTACCCAAATCCTGATTTATTTTTATTATATTTTATCTTATTTGACTCATTTGTTTCTGTTTTTATTTCTCCTAAGCAATTTTAGGAGAAACCTCTGAGACTAAGTTAATACTCAATAAAACACAACTGAGAACTCCATCAGATCTCCTGAGCAATATTTTTCCTCAGAGAATACACGATACAGTGAATTAACAACTGCAAAATCCTAAATGATAAGTCATACTAAATCATAGTAAATATAAATAAAAACATACCAAGTTATGTCTAAATATTTACTGGAAGAATAGATTTACTGTTTGCTGGCAGATCTCTAAAAGTACGACTGAATGTCTTTTTTTAAATCATATATTGATTGTGAAGAACTGCAGACAACGTTCTGTCAATACATCCCCATAATGCAATGCTCACACACAAACGTAACAATAATAATTACGAAATTAAACCCCAATTATATCGATACGACCTAGTTTCTATAAACTTCTCAGATGACGTCTAACTCATTAAGCTGTCAAGGTGTAGTTTACGGGACGGCAACAGAGAGGGCCACGATGAACCAGGAATCCTACCATTCCTAGAGGATTATTTTATGGTGTAAATATTAACTTCCTCATTACCCCATGTGTATAAGCTCATACTCTGTAAATTCCTAATGTACCCTTTATTGATACCTCTTAAAATTAATAAGCATACAAATCATCTGACACACTTATCCGTCTTACACAGAATATTAAGTCCGAATGTGAAGCGCGGTGTTAAATACAGCGGCGCTATCCGGATAAGCTGTCAGACGGCTCTGTGCTCGGGAAGGCACCCGTCAAAGCGCTCTTCTCCCAGCACTTAGGGTAGTGTGCCATACTGGAAATCCTCAGACAAATAAAACAAAGTGGGAGCACATTGATGCTCTGTCTTGTTTTATATGATGGCTTGATATAAATGAACTTTAAATGGAACCTTGGCAGGAACGTGGACTATTGATCGATCTGGACAGAAGCTGAAGTTTAAGGGCATAGCTTTCCCCGAGCTGGGCTGTAACTGGAGTAATGAAATTGATTGGGCACTGGGAGGTGACAAGCCAGCCGAGTCAAGCCCTTGATGTAAGGAAACAAGAGTGGCATCTAATTGGGGTGTAATATAGGTCTTTAGAGGACATTAAGCACTCAAGCCGAGGGAACCAAAAGGCTCCTTATGAGTGAAGACTTTCTATCAAGCGGACTGGGTTTTTTTTCATTAGGAGAACATGCGCTGAGACATTGATTCATCGATTCATTTATTTGCAAATACAGCCCCAAAAGGTCTTTTTACTATTGGGTATTAATGAAACGAAGCCGTTTTTGATCACAATCGAAACCCCTTAATGCACAATACGGGAAAACGCTAAAGAGCATCTGGCAAAACGCTGCCCATAGGCCAGATAGAAGTGAAAAAAAAAAACATTTGTCACCCATGTGAAATGGCTTCAGTCCACACTAAGGAAAAAGTTACGGCACATTACAAGCACTTAGCGCAGTGATATCAAGGTTCACCTCTGATTTCCAATCTTAGGCCAGAAAGGGGGTGGGGAGAGGGTCATTAAAACGCCATTACAAGCCCATATTTCATATTCCAGTCTCGCCTATGTTTCAAGGTGTTAAAAGCTCAACGTATATTCCACTATATTTAAGTACCGGGACAGCAAAGCCGTACAGACACCTCACCGGCAGCCATTGACCTTGGCCTATCCAGCCTTCATTAGCTTTTAGACACTTATCACTCATAACTGGGCTTGTCCTCATTGCCACACTTCCTCCTTCACTTCACTTAGGCCGGCAAATAATGGCTGGAATCCATTTATCTGCCATTTCCAACAAGTGCGTGACATTAACGAATTATCTGCTTTTCTCTAAGTATGGCCGAGGTACCCTCAGAAGAGTTCCCTCACTCCAGAGGCCCGGGTCAGCCTTTTAAAACTGCCTTTCTTCATTAGTGCCATTTTCTTCCCAGCGTCTTTAAATATTCATTCTGTTTTTTTCCGTCTGCTGATTTCTGTTTATGAGCGCTGTTGGGAGCGAGCTTTTCTCCCAAACACATATTATTTAGTTATGATTTTTTAATGCTCTCTCCTACTTTATAACCGTCATCCTGCAGGAAAACATTGATCCGAGTTGCAAATGAATCTAATTACGGCTTGCCGTTCTCCGGGTGAGATATTGACTTCTGGTTGAAGGTGCTCGTCTTGTGGAGGAAAATGACTTGAATTTGAAAGGGCTGCGATCTTTGAGAAAGTCAAACTTTGCAAAAGCGTCGCTTTGCTGGTGAGTTAAGCATGGGAATTCAATCGAAGAGCAAACAAATGCCTGCACTCGAGCTTCGATAATTTACACAACAGACGTTTAACATGCAAAATTGTATTAAGCTCATTCAATACTGACACCGATTTGCAGATGTAAAGGGTTCTGTAACCTATCGAGTGAGCTACAAAGCCTCTGATAACTCAAAGTGATGTATCATAATTCAAGCAAGAGAAAATCTTTGCTTTCAACGCAGAAACATCCCTGTTTTCTCTCTGCCGCCAAGAACACGCAGATGTCATTTCGCGTTTGTTTCGAGTTCACAATCTGTACCGGCCTTTGAAGCAAAGCCTTGACTTTCAAGCATTTCCGACGGAGCAAATTTTAAATATTCCATTGCATCGCATGTCGTCGATCTCTATGTAAAATGGTCATGATTATTTTATTTTGTAACATTAATGGAAGAACACGGGCGGGTGGGGGGGGGGCGTCTCGTGCATTTGCAATTCATATCGCCCTGCGTGATTACATTAAGAGGGTGTTCTGTCATATTTGATTAATGTATCTTGTTTTCCTTAAAACCAGATTAAAATATGAAAACTGACAGAAATGAGGCCATTACAAAGAATTATCAATTTTTAATAATCTACTCAAGAGAGGAAAAATGAAGTGGCGTGCACAAAAGAGCTGCTCAGAAATTCAGTAATCAGGATTTGGCTACATTTGCAATCAGTGTTATGTGGCAGGTGGGGACGAGGCGTCTGCGTTTTAAGGGCCTTTGCTGGTACAGACACAATTAACATGAAAGGCTCCTGTGCTAAGTGTGTTGCCGTGTCACGGCGAGAATGAAAAGTGTTATCGACTGCTGAAAAGCACAAGCAGAGAAACTGAATTTTCATTATTTCCATATGGACGAAACAGAGAATGCGCTTGAAAATATTCATTTTGAAATACAAAGTGGCCAAGAATGCAACTACGCTACTGACTAATATAAGGAGAGGTGTGACACGAAGTGACAACATTGTTGGTTTAATGAAAAAAACGAAAATTCTGTAATTTACTAACCCTCTTGTCATTTCATACCTGTATGGCTTTCTTTCTTCAGAAGAGCACAAAAGAAGATATTTTGAAGAATGTTGGTAACCAAACAACGGCGGAAACCATCCAGGTTTGAAATGAGTATATGATGAAGATTTTATCAAAATTTAAGACATACTGTGATAGATTAAAAAAGTGCACCCCATTGGCATTACAAACTGAGAATGTGTATCCTACCACGTACGCTATAAACAAAAGCGGTAAATAAAGCATATAGACTGAGAGCTGACATGGAAAATGTTTAACCTTGTAAAAACGAACGGGAGGAAAATGCTCCTCTCTTCTCCCATCAAAGTTAATGGCTATATTTGGAACAAAGAGTGTGTGTATGGGTATAAACTAGGATTTCAATTCCAGAATCAGCCATTTAGCATGACCGTGGGTGACTGTGAATTAAAAAGGTGGTCCTTTATGTGCGACCCCTCTGCTCAAAAGGGTACATCCATAACTTATGTAGACAGCACGGCCATTAGCCACCCGAGCCGGGCCACCTTTACATAATACACCCTATACTAATCACTGGGCACCCTAGTCACACAGCTAATAGATCATCCAGAGCCCAGAACATATATTTTGGGATAAATATGGTATATTGTGCCTTTAAATGAAGCAATAACTTTGTGTAGAAGGATGATGTTAGAATAGATTTCTTTTTTCTAGAACACAAAAAAAAGATATTTTGAAGAATGTTGGTAAACAAAAACCATTGGTGCCCATTGACTTTCATTGGTTTTGTGTCCATACAATAGAAGTCAATGGGGACCAATGTTTTTTTGGTTACCAAATTCTTCAATATTTCTTCTTTTGTGTTCTGCAGAACACAAAAAGAAACACTTTCAGGTTTGAAATTTAAATGATGACAGAATTTGAGTGCAAAAAAACTTCAGCCATTGATGTCCTTATTTCATATTGACAGAGACACTGAGAATGTAAATATGTTGGAAAAGGTCTCTGAACAGTGCAGTGTTTTATTTTCTTATTGAACAACAAATGAGAATGACAATGTGTGATTTTGTGAATAGAAACCACATGTGTTCAGGCATTTTTCCAAAAACTTAAGTAGAATCAGCTGCTTCAACAAAGATTGGGGCGAAACACAGAGCACTTGAGGTCTGCGTGGAGCCGGCGTACGCACACACACGCACGCACGCACGCACACACACACACACACACACACAGAACTGTTTATCCCTCTGTAATGTGTTTATGTGCACTGAAAAGCTTTTGGTTTTCATATAAGCTGCTGATTTCGAGGCCACACGTGCTGATGGGAATCAAAGAGGTTACATACATACAGATTTTCATCTCAGATCCTATATAACTTGAACAAAGTAAATGTTTATGTGCTGGTACTTTGTGTCAATGATCCCTCACAGGCTCTAATAAATCATTCAAACCGCTCATTAGTTCAGCCACATCCACTCCAGACACCACAACATATCTCAAGACACCAAAACTGACGAAATTACTTACCATTTTAAAGACTGCTTGGGAGAGATTCTCATTACAAAAATAAAGGTTTCTCATCGAGGCAACCTATGAACAGCAAATATAGTCATATTAGATACATATAGATACATATAATATACAAATATCGTATTTATCTACAGTCTATAACATCTAGACGCCTTTATAAAAGGGCACGACTCTACAGAAATGTACACACACAAGTGACCGTGGCCTTTAGACCTACCTCTCTCCTGTACTCCCTTGTGTTCTTTTTTTCAAAGACCATTGTGTTGTTTCTATAAGCTAAATGCTTTAAAAGGTATAGAAGTCCCATGAAATGAGAGCAGGAGGATAATTGAACAGCTTAAAAACAGGAATCTAATTGTGCTTGCCCCTCTGGGGGCCAATATTGAACTACCTTATAATAGGCCTGAGATATTCTCTTTGTGATTTATTGCCAAATCTCTGTATTTTTCAATACATTATAGTTTCTAAATTGTGTTTAAATTGAGTGTGGAGGAGCTCGGGCCATTAGGAGATGCAGAAATGAAGATCATATTTAAATATTCATGCACCCTTTACCTTATTACTGAATCTGAACACTAACAAAATCAATATTAAGTGCAGTTTGACATGAATTTATTTATGAATTTCGACTTTCTAAGTAGTGTATTTTTTCACTCAAAAATTGCTGGTATAATGTAGTAATGATATCAAAACAGAGTGTCAGAGTGCATTAGGCAGCCGGGCTCACGAAGCGCCACATAAAAACTCCAGCACGTCCACGTAAAAGTGCTTACCGGGCACAACTGTCCCTTTTTACAAACATCACGCGTTTTACTGCCCCGTATCGCGGCGGATGTGAAACCGAGGGAGATACAGTTGTCTTGTTTGTTCGAATGATAAGCTTGCGTTAAGCCCGCTTGTATTAGAGCTTTAATGCTATGCCGTGTAACAACTGATCAAAACAGATGCCCCTCCATTGCTTCAGCTGTCCTTATAACTCACCTTCCTTTGCTCTCAACCGGCACTCATTTACATAGCAATACCATGAATTAAAATGAACCGAGAGCGAGAGGGGCGGACGCGGGCGCAAACTGCAGAATTGCTTTTACGTCCCATACCTGCTCGTGTTCTTGGCTTTTGTTTGTAAGTGCTTCCGCCTGCATATATATTCTGGGAGAACGAATAACACGTCAACTTTTGCAATGACACGTGCATGGCAACAAATGTCCTTTAACTGGAGTCGTTGACGTTGGGTTTTTATTTGTTTATCATTTTTTTCTTTTGGTCCTCAATGCCGAATATTGAACATTAAAGGGGTCTTTACTGGGCCGAAGCCACATCTCTGGATACAAGATGATGCTGTAAGAAAAAAAAAAAAGGGCAGGAAAAAACTCAGCATCAATCCAGAGAAAGACAGCAATGCCATAAATCTCAGAGTCACAGCCTCCTCTCTCCTTTTAAAATCATCTAAACAGATTCGAAGAGCTTGATTCTGTCTGAGGCTGTCTATAAGCACCTCTTATAAAGTCTTTATGCACTGGAAACACAAGGAGTGAAAGAGAAAAATAACCCAATCAAAGGATTCAAAACAGACTGAACTGTGTGTGTGCGTGTGGAGAAACAAAAAAAGCAAACAGTAGTTGTTGAAAGTCTGCTGTGATTTATGCGGGGGTCTTTGAGAGTTTAAAAACCCATAAAATAGCTTGACAAGCGCAATTTTCTTTCCCGTGTTGACATATTTCCTATAAAATAGAAAGTTTGGGTGGGACACATCAATGGGCTTCCAAAATATAGAAAATATACGGTTTACATCACAACCATGAACTATGATTTGTTAAAGAGGCAGATGGTATTGGGGGCGGCCGTTATTATTTTCAAGGGAATTTTATTGGATAAAAATTTGTATTTGCCTCTGAGTGCAAGATGAGTCATCAATATTTTTGGTCTTTTTTTCTTAAAGGGATAGTTCACCCAAAAATTTAAATTATGTCATCATTTACCCACCATCTTGTCACTTCTAATCCTGTATGACTTGCAGAACAATATATTTCAAAATATCTTTTTTTCGTGTTCTACAAAATATCTTTTTTTGGATAAAGTGTTTCTTTTAAATGTGCATTAAAATCTGTTTTAACCTATGTTAGTCGATACATAAACACTATACACTACACTAACATGTATATATGGCCTCAAAACTAACAAGAACTATAAGCCAGAAAACTCAAAAGCCAAAAATAAATTGTAAATAAAATAATCTGCTTTAACATTTTTTAAAGCTGTTAAAACACTTGGTTAAATGCACATTTACCTCAGTTTGGTTACAGATCGCCACTGCTGACAGCCTGTAAACAATCCCATCTTTCCCCGGATCTGCTTCTGTCCTCTTGTGTACAGTAATGTTGAGGTCAGAACTGTGATGTGAGCAGCACTGTCAGCTCAGACACTAACTCACAAGGTGAGGAGGATGAAGACCAAAACAGGTCATAGACACCCAAGATCCAAGATCGCCAAAGACAGCACAACAAAAACAAACTGAGTCCACTTCTGTCCACTCAGCTCATGTTGCCTTGAGTTGACCTGAAATAATGATAATATGAAACACAGAGTTGGAAATGCTCTTGCAGTCATATTAAAGGGATAGTTCACCCAAAAATAAAAATTCTGTCATCATTTACTGTATAGGAACTAAATAAGATATTTTGAAGAATGTAGGACCCCAGTTCTGGGGTACTTTTGACCCATTGTCATTTTTCCTACTATGGTAGTCAATGGGGTCCAAGAACTGTTTGGTTACAAGCATTCGTCCAAATATCTTTCTCTGTGTTCAACCAAACAAAGAAATGTGTATAAGTTTGAAACAACTAGAGAGTATTTCATGACAGAATTTTCATTTTTGGGTGAATTATCCCTTTTAAGACGACCGTTGAACTATAGCTTTATTAAATCTAATAGTGATATTTTAGGAGTCATGTTTTATACACTTAGAACTGAGATATGCCCTTTATTACATATTCTTTTCACATAAAACCGAGATTATGTTGCTGCTGTCTTTGAAATATATAACAACAGCATGGAGGCTCCATTCAGCTGAGTTAGTTTACCTTCGTATTTATTTTCTCATGAAAACAAAAATTCCATAAAAGATGCACCAACCCGATGAAATACTGACATCATAAACCTAGACGAAATGCCATTATAAAAAGATAACCCGCCCCATTCCAAAATATCAAGATAGAACTGGCTCGCTTTTCATCACGTTGCCTTCTTTTGCTCCATAAGCATTAGAGCGAGGAGCGATATGTCATTACTGCAATACAAGATAAAAGTCCAAAGTTGGACTCTTTAAAACGCCTTGCTAGGATTAGCAATAAAGCACCGAATATAATTCTCAGGAGAGCTTGCCGAGCAGAAAGCAGGCCCCTAAACATCAGTCAATTTATATTAGAATTTCCATACATGCATTTGCTTGTTACTGTCAATATGTAAAAATGGTGCTTACCGACAAATAAAGCATAATGTACTCAAGCCGGCGCATCAATAACGGCATCTGAGCTTTAAAAGAAAATACAAAAAGGGGAGAGCGTGAAGATGACTCGTGTGAAATATATAACGCATTAAACGTGAAAACGTCAGAAAAATAAAGCCGGCTCTTTGCCTGCCTGACAGAGCCTCCATTCATCTTAGTGGAGAATGTGGCTCAACGAAAAATAAATAGCATCCTGTCACCCCCCGTATTTCATTGAGTTACCCAGCCGGGTTTGCGTGTTATGGACGACTTTCATAGCCGAGACCTCCTGGAAGAAGCGTAAGCGTAAGAGGCCTCTGAAGGGAGAGCGTTCTGAGAAATGGAGAGAAGCTCCGGAGAACAAAGCATGCTTTCTGATATCAGGCAAACCAAAACAAGTCAAAAACTGACAGTCCTTGTCTTTTTTATGCTTTCACATGGTCATATATAATGCATTAGAGGAAAGTGGGTAAGGTAGACAGATGTAGCTTACTGACCGCAATGGAGTGGCTGGAACTAAAACATGATTGACTGCTATCCTGTGCATAAATCGCCCTGTCTGAAACGGAGGTCAGCTGGGTTGAAGAAGTGATGCCAGAGGAATTTGTTTCAAAGCTTTGTTTGTATACATGCATAGTAGGAGAGACACAACACAAAAAGAATCTCTTTAGAGGGATAGTTCACCCAAAACTGTCATCATTTACTCACCCTCTTGTCATTTCAAACCTGTGTGACTTTCTTTCTTCTGCAGAACAAAACAGAAGATATTTTGAAAAATGTTGGTAACCAAACAACACTGTCCCCCATTGACTTCCATTGTACGGACACAAAACCACTGAGACATTTATCAAAATATCTTCTTTTGTGTTCCACAGAAGAAAGAGTCATATACAGGTTTTGAAATGACATGGCAATGAATAATAAGTGACTTTGAGTCGAGATCAACCTGAGAGCAACAAAAGTCTTCATTTCTAACAGCTCAAAAATAGAAAATCTAGCTTCACAAACTCCATTCATCTCTGACATATGTCTCTCAAGCACAGATATTTAGCGTGCAGAGGTTGCCATGCATCTGATGTTGGTGAACTCCGATGCTTTTTCCGGCATTTGCTCCCGCAGGTCTGACATTCAAGATCTCTCAATTATGTATGAACAGCAAGCAATATCCTTTACCGTCATGCCCACACAACATATTTCATCTTCCTAGGCACAGATGCCCAATCAAATTCTCCACGTAATTATGATGACTTATTAAAAATGAGCCCAAACACATTATTAGTAAGATTATAGTTAGTCTCAGTGGTCAAAATTATTTCATTCATTAAACAGCCTCTATTTTTAAGTCTAACTGAATAGACAAGAGCTCACTGAAAGCCCATGGCAACAGGTAAAACCATGAGAAACATACAATAACACGGGAAGGTAAAAAAAACATCAACCTTGACATACTTTTTGTAAGGATGAGATACATATATGGTCCAACTTTATTACCGCCATAGTACAAGTACACCAAAAACTAAATTTCTAAATTTCTGAACTAAATTTCTGTCATCAATTACTCGCTCTCTTGACATTTTAAACCTGTATGGCTTTCTTTCTTCTGCAAAACACAAAAGAAGATATTTTGAAGAATGTTGGTAACCGAAAACCACTTCTATTGTATAGACACAAAACAGTTTTCGTATACCAACATTCTTCAAAATGTCTTCTTTTGTGTTCTGCAGAAGAAAGAAAGTCATACAGGTTTGAAATGACAAGAGGTTGAGTAAATAATGACAGAACTTTTAAATTGTGACTGCTGTTCATTCACTAACATTCCTGTCTGCTGTCTTCCAAAGAAACTGATTTATTTGCTTTCCTGGTATCACACAAAATGCACATCCTAGGTGAGACTCACTGAAATTCACTAAAACGCGAGCAGTTGTTTATGGCCTTTATTTCAGGTTGTATCAATGGTCTTTTTGTGACCATGGTTTTTCTTGCACATAAACTAAAGCCACATCTTGGGAATACACAGCTCAGTGGAGGGAAAACATCTAAAACAACATGTTTATCTGCCACACAACATGCAGCCATTAAAAATACATGAGGCTACCATCCATTATTCCGTCTCCGAATGGCAAAATCTGCATTAAGCTTGAAGAATCCTTCTGTTTCAGGATAAATAAATAAAACAGGCACTTAGAGATTCCTCTTTCTTTTTATGGAGAAGGGAAAAGCAGAGCACCCATCCAGTCGCAGGAAATGTGCGGAGCTTTCGAAACGTGAATGAATAAATCAAAGCGTTTGCAATTAGGGCCTGGTGTCTTTTCTGTAAATTCAAATGATTTTGCCACTTTTCCTTGAAAGTGCATTTATTATTTAAATTACTTGTTACTTTTTCAATGCCCAGGTGACTTTTGCTGTAATTTCTAACCGAGTCTTGTCGGTTGCGATTTGGGCGTGAATTCCGCAATCAGAATCTGACATGAAGAAAACTTAAAAAATTTAGCAACAACAGACAAATGGAGAAATGCATGCTGAAACAAGGAAAAGCAGCACCACAAACACAAGTTTTCCCGTCTATAATTCATGCCCTTCACATCCGACAACCTCTGCCCTGTTTTCTTGCCTCAGCATGCGTGCTTTCAACCCTGTGTTTTAAATTTTTGAGAGATCTGTCGAAAGGCAAGTGTTGGTTTAATTAAAAATACAGAAAATGCCGCCTTGACTTGTTAAAAGGGCCTTTAGCATTCAAAGAAAGGAGCACATTATACATACTTAAAGGGATGTTGGTAAACAGAAAACTGTTGGTCCCGCATTGGTTTTGTGTCCATACAATAGAAGTCAATGGGGACCAATGGTTTTTGGTTAACAACATTCTTCAAAATATCTTCTTTTGTGTTCTACAGAAGAAAGAAAGTCATAAAGGTTTGAAATGACAAAAGGATGAGTAAATGATGACAGAATTTTCATTTTGGGGTGAACTATCACTTTTAGTATTGTTTTGGCCAATTTACACAATACTTGACTAAAATAAATGCATTTTTGAGTAAAGCAATATTCACAAGAAGTGCTAGTAATACAAAGTTTCAGATACAATGTTAAGATAGTATAAGCAAGTATACAGAGAACATTAGAAAAGGAAAAGTTTTTTTATATTAAGAGACAGTTACTCACATTTACTTTACATTTCCAAGGTGAAATATGTTGTGTATTTGTCCCTCTAAGTTCGAAATAGTAATATTAACACTACATACCATCTTTTACCCAAGACATCATGCGATTCAGACAGGTGTTGGATGAATTAATGGGTCTGTAGTGGTAAAACAATAAGTGGCATAACAAGCATACTTCACATGATTAGCTTTGCAAATCTGAATGAGGAATGGAAGTCTTCCTTACTGACACCCCTGCCCCGCTCTTGTCATTACCGGGCACACAGTAACCTGCAAACAACAACTTTTTATCCACCGTAATTGCTACATAATGTAATACATGCAGTGGAATGACCTCCAAGTAAACTTGTATTTACTTTGCAGCTGTTAATGACTAAAGCTTTGATTAGCTCCTCTCTTATAAGACGAGGATCCAAGACCTCATGCTTTGTTTTGTTCTGAAGTCAAATAAGAGCTGTATATCCATTGATGCAAGGACGGACAAAAATTCAATCTCTTAATTAAGATGCGCCATTTAACTGTTTACAACCAAAGCAAAGCAAAGCCATTTATTGAACCCCCTCTATTAATAGCCTTCAACGTGTAGAATTCATAGGAAATCTCTTTCCTGGTGTCTCTCTCTCTCTCTCTCTCTCTCTCTCTCTCTCTCTCTCTCTCTCTTTCCCTGGCTTGTTTAAAGACGTCTCTCTCAGGCTCTGACAAGGTTCCTTTTTTAAGTGCATTAGTACAGAAATATGCAGTATGTGAATAAACATGGAATGTATTAAATTAATGGGCTCTTTTGCCTCAGGGCAAAATGGAGGAAGGACCCCCCATGAGTTCATTTTTCACGGCTTTGGTTATGCTTTCAATGCTCTAATTGAATTTCAATGTAGGTTTTAAAAACTCTTTATTACAGTAACTCTTGATGTAAATTGTATGTGATCTGTCAGGGGACTTTCACCCATTAAGTAAATTCATGACATGCTCTTTCTGTTTTTATCTTGTCCATGTCATTATAATTTTCTCCCATGACCACGTTATCGTTTGCATTGGCCAAACTATTGTGTATTAAGAGCAGCTTAATACTAAATTTGGTTAATATTACAAAGTATTTATTTTGCTCTTGTAGGTCAACTTACCAATTCCTTGTACTGATAAAATGTACAGTTTGAATGTCCTGTAAGCCTTTTAAGCATTTGAAACTAAATCCCTGACATATTTATAGCCTATAAATCTTCTTCACACAGTTCACAAACAGTCTTTACTAAGATCAACACGTGCCCAACATTTACAGAATATCTCCGCTTTCACCTAACACTGGTCCAAACACCGAGCTGCTTAAAGAAAAAACGTTTCTCTTCTCTTCGGCCTGTTGGATAAATGTTATACACGTCCATGTGGCATCTCTTTGATGAATCTCATGTCAGAGAGGGACATTAGACTTTAGCCACACATACCCTTAGGCCCATCCTCTGGTAACCCCACAAAGCAGCCAGCCATGCCACATCTATTCAGATCAGATCTTCATACATGACGCTGAAGCGGAAATCAGTCTTTTGTCATTTAAGATTAACAATCTCCTCCCAAACCTCCATGGAAAAAGTCCCAATCTGTGACTTATTGTGACGCAGGTACATTTCACATCCAGGATGCTTGTTACTTTTAGATAAAAAAGTGTTTTAGTAAAATCTATATTCCCAACCTCCAGAATGTTGGCAAAACAGGATGGCCATTTGGATGGGTTCAAGAGTTTCAAGTTGAGCTCAAAAATAGCCCCTTAAATGCATCATTAGCGTAGTTTGTATATACACGCAAAAAGTGAGACAGAAACTGCCAGATAAAGTTAGCGGGGAGACGCCTGGGCCAATATTTCCTTTGTTGTTTGGGCAGGAAAGGGAAGGTTATTGTAAACTGACTCGAGAGTAAATAATCCCGTTGTTTCCATAGCAAAGTCATAAACAGACTGGCGAAACAAAGGATGAAAAGACAATAAATCTAATGATGGTCAATTTTGTTTTGTTTTCAAAGTGTTTTTGAGGGAAATTCGATTTCAAAACAAAGAGGCGCATACATTTTTCCATGCAGAACGGGAAATCAGATGTTTTAGAGGTTTCTCTGTTTCTTTTTTTATTTGTGTTTTTCCTGGCAGGCATACAGTGTGTTGTGACAGGTATATATATACACACACAGTTTTGTTTTTCTTTTAAGAAACTTCCAGTTTTACATACCTGTTACAGGGGTGTGTGGCAGGGAAGTTTTAAAGTTCAAGACATTTGAAATGGCTTTAAATATCACATGGCCTGCACTGAAAACAAGAAGATCCTTTGATTGTGATCTGAAGCATTACGCAGGGGTCTCCAACCTTTTTCTAAGCAAGGGCTACCTGAAGAGATAAAGAAGAGGGCTACTTTATACTTCAACAACTTTAAACATGTGATGCATTCTTTTTCAGCTCACAGGACCAAATTGAGGGTTTTTTTTCACATATATTTGCACTTTAATATATTAAAACTTAAAACACGTGCTAAAAAATACAAAATAACCACATTGGAGACACTATTACACTAACAAAAGCTAAGAAAGTAAAAGGTCATAGACTTCTATTATTCGCTCAGCACATTAGAGGCCATAATCCTGACATTAATTTTTAATTCTAATAAATTCTTATATAATTTAATAAATTCTGTTTTTAACACACAAAACTATTCATTTTTATTAAGCTTTTTTATTTTATTCTAATTTTTTGGATATTTACATTTCTCTAAATTTACTAGTATACCTTTTTATATATTTCACATTTAGCATAAACTTGTATGCCATTTTGTATGCAACATTTCTTCCATTATTAAAAACTGTAATGTTCCTTAAAATTGCGATAAAAGGTTCCTTTTTACAGTATGGTCTTAAAAATAAAGGGGTTTCATAGCTATGCCATAGAAGAACAATTTTTTTTCTTGAATAGATTACTTATTCTATTATTATAACTTATTCTGCCATCCTAAGGTAAAGCATCCATTTCATTGACGTTCACATTTTGCAGAAGAAGTAAAAGTACTTTATTTTTAAGACATTCTGGTCCCATTTTGTCTTTATGGTCCTGACCTCTTTTTTTCAGGAATAAGATGGCTAGTAAAATGCAGCAAGGCTGTCTTATCAGGCTAATACATGAGCAAACAGAGGAGTCTTTACGGCGAGTCGTATGCGAGGCTCTGTACAGCTTACGTGGCTTTTGGTAGCTGAGAGACATGATTATTCTGAGGTAATATTTTATCTTAGCAGTTTTAGCGAAGCTTTTGTTTGCCATTCTCTGAAGCAGGGGATAAAGGAGCAGCCTTTGCATGCTGGCTCTGATTATGATCTAATTGTTAACATTCAGCGCGCCTTATTATCAATCTGGTGCCTTACATCCAGCAGTTAGAGCTTTGTTAGTGTTGGCAAACGGCTCTCAGAGAGCGATTCTGCTACCGGTGGCGCGTTACCGAAGTACTAGTTAGCACGAAGGTGGCATGAGACGAGCCCCTGCCGCCAACGCCAACAACAACAACAAACAAACAGGAATTGATGCCATGCGTTTATTATCTGGTTTAATTGCTCATCATTTGGATGATCTGACAGTTGCGGTTAATGAGAGAGAGGAGAGGCACTGGCTGCTGGTTTCACAGCAGAGAGGATGCTGGGAGGGGGATTTGACACCAAGATCTAGAGCGACTCATTCCAGTTCAGCAGAAGCAGTGGATGGAAGCAAAAACATTTTCTAATCAAAATATCAGCCTTTGGTTTTATTCCTACAGAGCTCTTTGTAATTCTGCTTACATTTACATTTAGTCATTTAGCAGACGCTTTTATCCAAAGCGACTTAACCAGTGCTTAAACTGGATGTCATTAAAACACACACGGAGGAATCAGGCCCTGTGTGTATTCACATGGTGACCACACACAGGATATCACAGAAACTGAGATCCCTAGATATGTCATCTGGACTACAGACCTGGACACGGTTCAGAAAGGGACCTCCCAGACATGGCAGATTGTCACGCACGTACACAGCTGAGTTCAAAATGGTCATCAGCGCCATCAGTCCTGGTAATCTGGAAAAGTTTGTAAAATAATGTTTTAATGCAATATGTGTTTTTTGATTGATATTTTTGGCCAGTGAATCACACTCAAAATACGAGGACGGGGAGAGAGAGTTTGTTAGCATTGTGGCTCTATCTACGATATTATTATGTGTGTAGTACTAACACAATATCAGGAACCACAGTTACTAATATCACGTTTTTGATAATACTGGTATATTTTGACATTCCCAGTAAATATGTGCAAGCAGTATTACCTGTAATTTAGCTATTTTGTTTGGTTTTGAGATTTTTTTCTGTACAGAACTTCGCTGTGTATTGGTTTTGTGGTACTATCTGAACAGACTTTGCATCGTCAGTCATGTGCACAACTCGCCTGTCAGGTGAAATTGTCTTAGTAGAATAATGTTTCACAGCTGTCATAGAAAGCAAAGATAAAACCTATGAACAGAAAAGAAACATATTTTACAAGGGTTTTAGAGCAAATATGACCATCTTCAACTATAGTGAGTGAATATAACCTTACTTTCAATAAATCATCACAGCTGGCTGTAAAAAAAACATTTTCTTTTGCAGTTACTTTGTGTTTGCTATGCTTCCTGAACTTCCTAACAACAAAAGTTCAGGAAGAGCATGTTTATTTAATCTGACCAATAAGTGTGTGTGTGTGTGTGTGTGTGTGTGTGTGTGTGTGTGTGTGTGTGTGTGTGTGTGTGTGTGTGTGTGTGTGTGTGTGTGTATATAAAAAGATATTACCTCACAATTCCTCCAGCATCCCTCTTCATCTTGTCATTACTAAAGTCCGGAAATATTCCAAATTTGGGGTCATTTCCAAGCATTATACTAATTCTTGAAATATAAAAACAATTTGTAAGATGAACAAGTTATTTTTAAATGTATGTTATATAATTAATACTGCTTACTTTGAATGATAAACAAATGTTAAGTTGCAAAAAAGAGAGCATTGTAAAAAAAACGTTTTCCATTAATGTCAAAAAATGATATTGTAAAACAGTTTCATCAGCCTTTATTCACTAGTATGGACACAATGCCAACAGGGAACACCCTCCTAAAAACCCCTGGAGTTAATCTCATTCACAAATATTCCATTGAGAAACTTTGGCACTGCTCACCAGCTCTGTACCCACACATGGGAACCATTAGGGCACGAGTTGGCGAGGATCCCTAGCAACCAGCTGCATGTGTTTATGTTTACCTTCACGCTCCTACCGGCTAATGCCATGAGTACATCTGCTACTGTGCAACGAAGCTGCGGTTACATGCACGATTGAGTCGTGATTCTGTAATTGCCCGGCAAGTAGGATGAAGAGTCAGAGCGTAACCACCAAAGCCTTCCCTTCTCCTCCAAGAACCCCTCACTTCTGCCAACTCCCGGCCTGTTGCGGAAAGCTTATTGCTGAACTGACTCAACAAACTAAGCCGCAATATTGAGCCTGCTTTTATATAGCCTACTGAAGCAGTCCGTTTTTTTCTAGAGAGCTACTGAATAGTTAGTTACATATAATGATATCCAAAAGTCCACTTGTGAAATGGCATCTTTTCTCATTTATTGCAGTTTGTTTTGATTATAAATGATATTACAGGCATAAAAAATTAAGAGACAAGTTTAAAAAGGTTCAAATAGGATACATTAGGTTCATGTAATTCCATTTAAATGTAAGATTTTCTGTGGCGTCAGAACTTTTTACCTTAAAGGGACAGTTTTTCTGTCATGAATTACTCACTCTCTAGTTGTTCCAAACCTGTATACATTTCTTTGTTTGGATATTTGGACAAATGCTTGGACGACTACCATAGTAGGAAAAATTCCTTTTTAAAAAGTTATTTTTATACTATAATAGTCAATGGAGTCCAAGAACTGTTTGGTTATAAGCATTCCTCCAAATATCTTTCTCTGTGTTCCTCAGAACAAAGAAATGTATACAGATATAGAAGAACTCAAAGGTGAGTAAATGATGACAGAATTTTAAATTTTGGGATAAATAATACACATGACACAGACCACATTATTTCTTTTTAAAAGTTAATTGAAAGAACACACATTGTGATATACACTTGATAAGCCAAATGATGACCTTAATAAATCTTAGACAAATAAATAAATAAACACGCACAACAGTTTGCAATGTGTGAATGTGGGCTCATATTGTCATCAATTGTGAAAATGAAAAACATCCCTGCAAGCAATGCAGAATGTAACCAGCGTGCGGTTTCAACCATCTCACAGATGTGCATCTGCATGAAAAAAAAACAGAGGGACATGAAAAAGATTTTGAAGCTACACTAATAGAATAATGGCTCAAAAGAGCCACATGAAAGCCTTGAGATGTCGGTGTACTTTGTGGAGTTATTGCGCTTCCTGTGCGCAAGTTCATACAGCAGATGCCAAAGCATGGTGGCGTGTGTGTGTGTGTGTGTGTGTGTGTGTGTGTGTGTGTGTGTGTGTGTGTGTGTGTGTGCCCCCCCCCCTGACCCTGTTAGTGAGGATTACACTGGAGGACACTATATCCAACGCATACAAATGTGCTCTTGTTTTGTCGTTTCATACCGAAACACGATTAAGATGAGAAAGGATCTTGGGTTGGGTTAAATATCGCGACTGTAATCACAATACATTTTACGAGTGTCAGTGGTCTTTTTTCCAGATGCTCTGAATTTAGAAGAATATCTTGACTGGGTTACATTAAAACGAGCTGCCCTTTCAAAAGTCTAATTGAATTCATTCAAGCGTGGGAAATTGCGTAGTAAAGGCAAATTAGCTAACCTCGCATGTGAGCTTGTTTTCCCGCAGAATCTCAGCGACTAGCATCGGTGCCCGGTATTTATGTCTTATGAGTCAATAAATTATGGCCATAAAACGTCAGTCATGCATGTGCATATGAAAAAATATGTGCTTTAGAATAATTGACACTGACCTCAAAATTTTGCCAAGTTTTAAAGACTTTTCATTGCTCTGTGGCGCCGACACTTGAGGCGACGTGTAAAAGCCAAACGTTGGACAACAGCGACCTCTCTCGATCATTTCTTTCTCAGACGGAGAGCATCATGGGGCGGTTTCCCTAGTTTTAGACGAAAATAAATATTAGAGCTATTTTAACTGAAAACAGCTTCCACTGCCACATCTTAAGATACGTCAATGTTACTATTTTGTGTCAAAATGCGCACAAGTAGGCAAATGTTTTTTGTAAGGAATGTTTGTCCTATTTAACTATAAGGCCTAGTCCTGGCTTAATCTGATCCATGTCTGGGAAACCGCCCCATAAAGTGTAAATATGAGCACCAAAAATTGTAATATAAAGATTTGATTTTTGATGGGTTTGTGTAATATTTCTCAGTCTCATTACATCCACAAACCATAAAAGAATACAGAAATGTCCAAACTATTTAAACCATTATGAAATTATGGCTTCATAAATGAAAAGGAAAAAACGCACTCATTTATCCCCATTTTAATTTCTCAAGACATTTTAGAAAAAAAACATCAGAGACAAACTTGATACTTACAAGACTAAGTTCTCAGTTTTTGTCTTAATCTTAATTCATTTTAATTTAACTGCAAGATTTTCTATCAGTTGCTATTATTACCAGAGGTAAACCCATGACATTTATATTTACAAAATACAGTTCTTTTATTTAGATATATATACGCCTCTATTTTAAACATCTCATCATGAAATAATGGATGATTACAGATACTATAATACAATATGCTTGTGAAATACAATGAGCAAAGTATTACCTGCATCTTTCAGGGTAGTGAAATAAATAGTGAGTAACCTATAGTGATAATGTCATTTTTGATGTAATCAGCACTTTGCTTGACAACAGAAAATCTGCATGGTTGCACTTAATGGTTGTGTTGTTCATCTGCGTCTGAGTGAAAACGGTGCTCAAATGTGTAGCTGTCATATATGGTGATGTTCTTTAGGGCTCCTCCCACTCTCGTGAAGCTGCGATAAGGATCACAACTGACATCTCTATTGTGCTTTGGTGTAACTATAAGCATTTCTCTTTTTCACCATATCTACTGATGTGTAAAGACAATATGATGTACACTGAGTCTCGGGTGTTGAATAGGTACGTGGGTTATATATTCTGTGGTGTTATAGAAGCAGTAGACCCCTCAATTAAAGAAATGTCAGTTATGTCTGTAATGTCCACTGAAAAATGTGTTGTTTTTTGGGTCCTTTGAAAGTTATTATCTCCTTGTGGGTTTGATTTTGTCACCAAGCAGTACCTAACATGTATGAAAAAACAATTTAGAAAATGCATTTAGCTTAATTAAAAAAATGAATTTAGCTCGTTTTAAATACATGATAGACAGAGGACATTTATCATCGATTTGCCATTCAGCCAGATACTTACCTGAGCACGGTAAGGTGTTTTCCATGGTCCAGTACATTTTTTGATTTGACTCTTTAAAGGTAAGAACAGCATCTATCTTGAAGAAAGTTTGCAGATGTTTTTCACCCTCTTGAGAAATGCATTCCTAAACAAAATATAGCAAATAACCAAATTGAAATAATTGACAATTTTCAAAACATGATTTTTTTCCCAATTGTTCAGTTAATGTAACTTAATCCATTCATGTTAGGACTAAATGTGTTGTGTTAACATGGAGAGATTTGCATTTCCCAGCATGCTTTGCATAAGACTGCATTTTTAGTTATTTTCTTAATTAAGTGTTGCTTTAAGTGTTTTTCAGTCAAGAGAAACATTGTTAGTGTTTAATGTTCATTTATCTTTGAGATTTAGAGGAGTTTTATATATTTTTGATATATATGGTTACCATTGTTACAAAAAAGGATTGCCTTTGTACTAGTGGGCGGTTACATTTTAAAATGAGAATTTCTGTTCAAATCTGTTAACGTGATATTTTTGTTAAAGATAAATTAAAATTAACATTAACAGCATTAGCATTAACAAAGATATTTATGTTGAGAATGTGAAACGAAAATATGAAACTTTAAAATATAAAAATCTTGTTTGTTTAACAAACATAAATTGAACATATATAAATTATGCTAAACGATGTAAATAATTTTTTCATGTTAATCCAACAGATTTTTTCAGTGTATAAAGAGAGATAAATGTATAGATTTAAAACAATATTTTTTATTTCTACACCAACCTTTGCCTGCTGAATGTGTGATGTAGGAATGATAAGTTGCACAAAAGCAGTTGTCTCTGACCAGGTGAATGAGTCGGTCTGTTTCACAATCACACTGCTGACTGACAGGCTCTCAGTCTGATATCCACCTCTCTTGGTCAGACCCATGCACCGTTTATAGATGTGCAGCACCGTGTTATTATATGAGGACTGGTTTACTGCGAAACCCATACAGAAAGATTGTTGTGATACGAATGTGAACAACTGCAGAATAGGAAAGATAAGTGCTTCGATACAAACCATTTGGACAGGTTGCCTCCATGCTGTAAGCATACTGACCACTGACCAGTTTGAATGGGAAGAATTGGCTCTCATTTTCAAAAACCTAAAATATTTGTAAGACAGACTATCAGTGCAGATAAACTTGGTGTTGCATTTGACACACACAGTGTACTGAATAAACGTTTTTCAGGCTCGTTTCCTGTAGCTCAAGATGTGCTATTTGCTTACAGACCATCAGGTGGCAGACTTCAGCGGACAATTGATGTCCAAGAATTGCCATTTCAAAATATTAGTAAAATTTGTTCCTGGAGGCTGATTTTATAAAAGCCATAAGACATTCGTGTACCTTCACAGGACTCAAGACTGTGTCTCTCCTCCCTTGAACTGTTATATTTGGTTTCTGCATTTCAACATTAACTTGAATCAGACTGGAATCCCCCAAAGCCACCACCAGACTCCCTCTCAAAGCCAGAGACCAGTCCAGCTGTGTGGAACAATCACATAAGAATTAATTCCCTTCATGACCTCACATATAAACACATTTATTAGAGATTACCTCATTACTCCAGTTATCCATCGGGATCTCTCTGGTGACCTACAGTAGGAGCAAACAATAAAGTTATCCAACAATATGAACACATACATTGATACAGAGGAATTACTGCATTAGTCCTACCTGAATGAATTCTGAGTCGCACTTTATGTACTCTCTATTGGGAGGTGATAGCACAGCGGGACACTTCATCGTAAACTTTTGAGTCCTGCCTCCGAAACGATTTACTCTCTTCAGCAGGTTTAGTACAATGATATAGCTACCATGCTGAAAAACAAAGTGATCCAGAGGTTTATGCCATCTCACAATAAAAAGATCAAATATTGAAAGTTGTGATATGTTTCAATGACAAACCTCTAACTGGACAAAACAGCCGCTGTACAAGACCCTGAAGACAAAGTTCCTATCCAGATCTCTGTGCAGACTAAACCCACAGGAAGAGAGCTGATGGTTTAAATTCTCAAGTGATACCAGAGGCACTAAAAAGAACAGGAGAAATATGACAGAAAAATTGCCTTAAAGTACATTTTATTATTATAACTACTGAAAGATTGAGTTATGTTAAAGTAATATTCACTCAAAATTGACAATTCTGTCACCTCTTGTCATTTCAAACCTGTATGGCTTTCTTTCTTTCTTTACGAGCTCATGATGTCCATACATCTTACCTTGGATCCTTAATATTCCAGAAAGCCAAAGCCTCAACTCCTCAATTCTCATCCTGTGGATCCAAAGTTCCATATACTCAGAGAAACATTCCACATCACTTTCTAGAAAAAAGAGAAAACTGTTTATAGCTTTCCTGTAGCTCAGTGGTTAGAGCATGGTGCTAGCAACGCCAAGGTCATGGGGTCGATCCCAGGGATTGCACATACTCAGAAACAAATGTATAATGCAATGTAAGTCGCTTTGGACAGAAGCGTCTGCCAAATGCGTAAATGTAACTATAAATGTAGTTCATATTAGCTCTATTTATAGTGCATAACAACATTCTTCAAAGTATTACCTGCCATGCTTGCAGATGGACTACCAATCCTCTTCTGAAGTTGCAAATCATTGCACCACATGGGTAAAATAAAGTGTCTATGTGAAGCGAAATGATAGTAATACTTTTTAATAACAATAAAGAAGATAATACGCAAATCATGAGCTATTCTAAATGAGAGTTAGCACACAGTTACTCACATTGAAATAAGTAAAATCCTTGTTAGCATCAGATCCATGGCTCAATGCACATGTGTTTGAAGTCAGAAGTGTGATACATGTGCTTTTATACAGGCAAAGCCAGCTGTGTTTGGGCACTTGTATTACAACTGTGTGAGAGCAAAGCTTACCCACCTCACATCATAAAATTATACGACACGCACAGGTGTGAAAGAAAATCACATTCAACCAAGAGAGGAAACCAGCACCTGTATCTGCACCTGTACACCAATAAAAATCTCCCTCTTTTATTCTTCATTACAGAAACCTTTAAAAATACAAAACAACACAGAACCAGGTTTTATGCCACAGTTACCTTATGTTTATTAATAAGGACTATTAACTATAATAACACAACATTACAACGTCCTCTTAAAACTTTGAGCTCCTTACTAAAGCATCTTTGTTTAATAACTATTCCCAAATTCCAGCAGATTTAAGTATTTAAGTGCAACAATTAATATATGTTAGCTCTCTAAAATTTTGTATAGCACCTCTCATATTATTGCCCCCTTAAGACGACTTTATTGTTTTTAAAAGCTAATTTTTACACTCAAAATTATTCATCTTTAAATTCTTCTTTTTTAGAAGAATTAATTCTCTTTTGTTTTGCCAATGCTTTTGTCTTGTGGATCTGATGTAATGAACCTGTAAGATATGTGATGTGACAATAAGAGGGTTTCAGCATTACAGTGGATCATTACACATTTGACCTTATTTCATCCTCTTATTATTTCAAATACACGTCGTGTCATGTTTCAAAACAGACACGACAGAATATCACCACATGCCAAAGCAAACTCCCAAATATATGTTGAAAAAAGGGTACACGTTACAGTAGCCTACCCTCTATACAAATGAAACCTTCCAACTTGGTGACGTCATTCCTCGGTGACGCATCTGGGTGGCCATTTTATCAGAAGTTTGGGGAATGAAAAACAATCGGATGCGCTCATGTATGTGTTTTCTTTGTTCTTAATTCTTTAAATAGTTTACATTAATCGAGACCATTGAATCGTCAGGTACAGTCGATGCACAGCTTTTTAATAAACGTACAATTGGCGGGAACCGGCGTGCGACGTAACCTGCCATTCATTGCTCGAGCGTGCGCACGGTTATCAAGTAACATTAGCCTAGCTTAGCTTAGCTAATGGCACCTCGAGAAATCGGACAATAGTCACGTGTATACAACAGATAAAAATATTTGCAGCCAAACAATTTGTGGTCAAGAGAGTTTGTGTTTACTTTTGATTGATTCAGACAGTCGAGAAGTTGCTGTTAGTTGTGTTGTAGCCGAATTAGCTGTTAGCCTAGCTCGCGCGTACAGTATAATCATGACGGAGTGTTACATTCGCGTGGCGGAGGATGAAAATGAAGAACCCATGGAGATCCCTTCAGAGGAGGATGGCACTGTGTTGCTTTCCACGGTTGCCGCACAGTTTCCCGGTGCATGTGGCCTTCGGTACCGGAGCCCGGTGTCTCAGTGTATGAGAGGAGTCCGACTGGTGGAGGGGGTTCTGCACGCGCCCGAAGCCGACTGGGGCAACCTGGTGTACGTGGTTAACTATCCAAAAGGTAAACGTAAAAATCTTTTACGTTGTGCACAATGCATTAATGGTCAATTAATCCACAGAAAATAGTCAATTTAATCGTTAAATGCATGTTTTTTTTTAATAGATAATAAAAGGAAGATGGATGAAATGGATGCTGCTTCTGCTGTAAAGATCAAGAGAGGTGTGCAGAAGACTTCAGACCTGATCGTTCTGGGTTTGCCATGGAAAACGAGCGAGCAAGATCTTAAAGATTACTTTAGTACCTTTGGCGAGGTTATCATGGTGCAGGTTAGTATCAACAAACTGAATTTAGTTGTATTTTGGGGTTTATCATTGGTAAGTGTGGTGCTGAGATTTACTCGTCCTTTCAGGTGAAGAGAGATGCAAAAACAGGAAATTCCAAAGGATTCGGCTTTGTAAGATTTACAGACTATGAAACGCAAGTAAAAGTCATGACCCAGCGGCATATGATCGACGGAAGATGGTGTGACTGCAAACTCCCCAACTCAAAGGTGTTATAAATAAATTATGTCACAGTTTGTTTGGACTAAGGATTAAGAAAAAGCACATCAATATGCATATTGATTTCAAGATATACATTTTCTGTTACAAATTTTGTATGTGTTGTGATGACCTTGCATGAGTAGACTCTTTTTTTTCTCTTAAATGATCTAGTATTTCCTGGAACAGGCTGGGCCAGATGAGCCTATGAGAAGCCGGAAAGTGTTTGTGGGTCGCTGCACTGAGGACATGTCTGCCGATGAGCTCAGACAGTTCTTTATGCAGTACGGCGAAGTCACAGATGTATTTATCCCCAAACCTTTCCGAGCTTTCGCCTTCGTCACTTTTGCCGATGATCAGGTTGGCGTCCAGTGCTTACCTTAATTCTCTTCCTGCACTTTTCGTAATGTGCTAATGGATTGTTATTTTCCTCCAGGTTGCCCAGTCCCTGTGCGGTGAGGACCTGATCATCAAAGGAACCAGCGTGCACATCTCCAACGCCGAACCTAAGCACAATAATAGTAGGCAAATGATGGATCGTGGGCGGTTCGGGGGGTTTGGGGGGCAGGGCTTTGCCAGTAATCGCAGTCCTAACAGCAATGTGAATTTTGGGGCCCTTAGTCTGAACCCGGCCATGATGGCAGCTGCCCAGGCGGCCCTTCAGAGTAGTTGGGGCATGATGGGAATGCTGGCGGGACAGCAGAATCAGACAGCCGCCTCTGGCACGAACCCTAGCGGGCAGAACAGTGCTAGTAGAGATCAGAACCCGAGTTACAACGCAAGCAGCAATAACTACAACACCAGCAGCACAGCTGGTCTCGGGTGGGGGGCGGGCACCAATTCGGGCTCGAGTGGTGGGTTCAACTCCGGCTTTGGATCTAGTATGGAAACAAAGTCAAGCTGGGGAATGTAGAGAGAGATTTGAGTTGGGTATCCCTAATATCTAGATAACATGGTAAGTATTTTGAGAGAAGAAAGTTTAGTAAGATATTATGTCCCGAAAATATTTGCCTTTCATTTTGTAAAACTGAATGTTCATATATATATATATATATATATATATATATATATATATATATATATATATATAATGATTGCTCTTTAAGATTAATTTAGAGTGGTCGAAATTGTTAGAAGTGATAAAAACACTATGATTTTGTTTTCCAAATGAATATAATTTATTTTGTGTAAATTTCAAAATGTCCACATATCAGAAACACGCGTGAGCATCCCGTACCATTTCAGTGCCAGCGTACATGTAAAGATGCTCCTGTTGAAAAGAGATTTGAGTTGTGTTCTCTGCCGTTTTGTTCCTCAAAGTTTTTGATGGTCAAGCCTTCATAAATCTCTTCTACAGTTCATCACCTCTTTTCCAATTTCCCGGGAAGAAGCCCCTCGTTGGCCGCAATGTTCGAGCGATCACAGTATCAGTTCCCCTCCTCCCATGTGTAAATGCTTTGCCATCAAAGAGCACAGCTTCACTCTGCATATACTGTGTTAGACGGTGGGTGTCGTTTTTTTCCTCCCCTTTTTCATGGATGAAATCTGTCCGCTTTTTGAGAGCTGAGTGATATGGTGATGGATTGTTGGTGGGCCCAGAATGAGAGACTGAATGAGCGAACAGGCTGAGAGAGAGAGAGAGAACTTGGAACTGCGAGACTGTGAGAACTTGGACCTGTGTGTACGAGTGTGAACGGAGGCAACGAGTGTTTTCTGTAGGATCATCACGAGGACATTCATTTACATTCTTCCGTCCCTCCTGTTCTGTCTCTCTTCCTTCTTTTTTTCATATTTAGAGGTGCATAAAAAAAATTTTATGTAGTGGATTGTTTAGGTGATATAAGTATTTGTGTTCTTGCTATATAATTTGATGTGAATGCTGTGTATGGTGTGTGTTCTATCTCGCTGTTATCCAACGTGTACGTGTGAAGGTGATGTGATGTGATGTGATGCTGTCTGTGGGCGGGGCTCTGGGAGTGGGCGGTGAATGAGGGCGAGCGTGAGCTCTGAGTGGCTTTACTGGGGTGATGATGTATTGATGATGAATGCCTACTGAAGAGGTTGCTTTTGTTATGTGTTTCGAATGCTTTTTATATGTTTTGTGAATCAAAGGGAACTCAAATAAAACCAATAATTTGACTAGTTATTTGATAGTGGCTTATTTGCTTCAAGACATTAATTGAATTGCAAACGCTTATTTAATTCGCATGTATAGGGACGTTGGACTCGGCTGGCCCAGGTTTACCTCAGAATCCTGAGTGAAGTCTATAATGGAAGAGCTGAAGACTGATGTAGTGTTGGTGGACCCACCACGGTCCATCTGTGGAGACGCTGCTGTATGCCTTAAACCTGAAAAGGGACTTCGGCACTTCACTGTAAAGAGATTTCCCAGGAATCCCTGTTTTTAAATTGAAATGGACAATTCCCAATTGGCTGCAGTGCATGACTAAAGACAGTACAATGCGATCTAAAGCAGAGATGAATGATGTGTTCATGTATCAGCATTGTTTCAGTCCCTTCAAAAGTAACATTTTCATGCTTGTGTATTTCAAACTGTTTTGTGCATTAATCTTGCTTTTAAACTACTTTACTTTTGTTTCTTTTAGTCTGTTTGCTTCTACGTGTGTCCCGCAGTGGGTTTACTGTAAATATAGTTTATTGATGGTTAAAAAGGCCTATTTTTCCAGGGGGGTGTGTTCTGAATGACTTGAATCACTGGCAGGATTTCCATTTTTCAAAGTACTTAATAAACATACACAGAGGATTTGCATCTCTCTGTTTTTATTTTTTACATGAGAGGTTTTGTCATTGTAAAATGTATATACTAGTCTTTTAAAGAGGATTTTTAGGATTTTGCTGTGTTATGTAAAAATACAAAAACACTCATCTTAACTTTACATCTTACAGTGAATAAATGACAAATTCAAAGGATTTGTTGTAGGGATGCACCAATATGTACATTTTGGACATTAATGATAATAACTGATTGTTTTATTAAAATTTTGTTAGAATCTATTATGCACATTATCAGTTTCAAGTTGTTGCTATGCCTTTATTGATGCCTTTATTTGGTGATGCCAAAAGTCTTGACTTTCAGATTCCAAAATTCTTACCTCACACGAACCAAAAGAATTATGATATACACTATATTGCCAAAAGTACTGGGTCACCCTATCTAATAAAAACTCAGCACTCTACATCAATGGCTTGTACACAGGGGTACAGCCAATTTGGAACAGAAAAAAGGTGCTTCCAAAACTGTTGCAACAGAGAAGAAAACAAAATTCATACACAAATTCCTTACAATGCCATTTGTAGAAATGCAGTTTAAAACGGTTTCAAAAGCCCCTTTTCCTGTCCCAAAATGACGACTCATGTGCACAAGTCATTGGTGTTTGGTGATGAGTTCTTTGCTCAAAGTCTGCATTTAAAATGACACCAAAAGGTGTTCAGCTGGGTTCAGGACTTGGTTTTATGAAGACCAGTCAAGTTCTTTCACACTGACTGAATCCATTATTTCTTTCTGAACCTCGTCTCATACTCGGGGGCATTGTCATGATGGAATAGAAAAAGGCTCTTCCCAAACTGTTGCTATTAAATTAGAAGCACACAATTCCATAGAATATCATATGCTGCAGCATTAAGATTTGTACTCATGGAAATTACTAGTCATCAAACCTGTTTATTAGATAGGGTGACCCAATACTTTTGGCAATATATTGTACAATTAGCATCCCAGGCCTACTTATAGGTGTCAAATTATTTACTAAAGAATAACAAATAATATCATTTAGCCAGCGCATTTTATCATTATTGGTTTACATTTCTAACAAGTGATGGGGGGAGATGTGCCATACAACAGCCTTATGTGTGTTTCCTTTTGTGATGCAGTAAATTTGAGAACAGTTGACTTGATAATAAATTGCTTGATTTAAAAAACATGGCACAATTATAACACTCCATACTGAATACGTTAAAGTTTTGTGTAAAGAATTACAATTGACAAGCATAGATTTTTAGAGAACTTTTATTACCTTTGTTTGGATGTCAAACAGTATTAAAGTATACATGCAAAAGGCCACAATATTTAAGGCTTGGGGATTATTTCCAACTCTGTAAAAAATGTTGCAGCAGTTTTGCAGTATCTTATTGTAAATGTATGATTATTTAATTTATTGGCAACAGTTTGTTCAAAGATAAATAAACATTAACAAGTCTTTATCTTTACAGAAAATAACTATAAAATAACCTCATGCAAAGCATTCTGGGAACCAGAAATCCTCATCAACCTTTGAACAAACTGTTGCCAATAAATTAAATATAAATCTACATTAAGTTACTGGCAAACTGCTGCCAGTAATACTGTAATTTCTACAGACATTTTTAACAGCAAAGCATTAACTTGTTAAAGACAATAAACACAGAACTTCTTAACAGTTATTCAGATTTATCACATTACAACTCAATAACTGCTCATGCCTGGAGATACATCTTAAATTCATTATGAGATATGATTAGATATTGGTTAACTGTTAAGGCAGGATTGTAGATCTGTTTTGTATGTTAACAAGAAGAAAAGGTTTTCCAGAAGAAGAGCTTACATGATGATTTTTCTTTAGGCTCTGTCTTTTCAAAAGTAGACTTCTCTCCCAGTGTACCATTCAAAACATCAGGATCAAGATCTTTCAGTTCCTCACTAGTTAAGTTCATCTTTCCCATATCAGTCATCATCTTCAGCAGGTCCTTCTCGTCCTCACTCTTCACCTAGACGACGAGACACTTTGTAAATTCAGTGAGCTTGAGTATTAGATCACTGTTATTGATTCTTTACAGCATTTACAGTATTACAACACTGCAGCACAGTTATTCTTAACCGATGTATAATCTCAATAACCTAAATAACATAGATGCATAATAAAGTTAAAGATTCAGACTCACCTTAATGGTGTGTAATAGGTTGTCCTGTACAGGAAATGCTTCAGTGCTGTTCCACACCATGAGAAGCAGAGGAAACAGAGCCAGCAGAACCCGCATGATGAACACACTTCTGTCTGCCGCTGCACGATGCTCCCATGCAGCCCCAATCATCGGGTTTTATAGAAGTGTCCTCGAGGAACGATACTGACGCAGTAGAGGAGGAAGGCCATTAGGAAAACTAAACTGCGACTATTGTTATTGAAGAGGACAATTGTGCATGCTTAGCTTATACCTCTGTTTTTGATTCTGGCATGACATCATCAATTCAAGGGTTTGGTTAAAAACTGTCATTACTGAACCATTGTAACAGTAATTTACTATAGTGTATTATTGAATGTGTATTGCTTCAAACCCCCCACCCCATCTATACCTCATATTGCAATGATCTAAAAGCTGAATAATTAAAACAAAGTAATGACCTTAAACCGTAATCAGACATGCATAAAGACGAAACATGCTTGAGGATATACATACACACATCTGCCGATCTTACAGTATTTGTCAGTGGCAACTGCAGCAGCTCCGTACGGGACATCAGTTTCCTGACTCCTCCCTCTGCCCCAGAGTACAGCCTCATGCATAATTAAACAGCAGACAGATCAAAAGAAGGTGTCCACTTCCGGTCTGTACTTTTCGTTCACCATGATGACCCAGCACCACTCACATGCTATATAACCATATTCTATTCTGCATTAATACTCATTGAAACATGCTGTGAAGTGGCTTTTAAATACTGAGATGTGCTTTTCCTGTGAAGTGATCAGGCCTTGGGTGTATTTACACCCACTATCTCAAACAACTGGAAACAACTTCAACAACATCATCCATCAACAATAGCTGCTGGGATGAGACACTGAGTAATCTGCTAAATAGATCATTAATGTTTGCATTTCACTAGAATCTAAAAATGTTAAGGTCTTCTTTTAAAATATTGATATTAACAAGTCTTTTAAAGTCTGGGTCAGTAAACAAACTTCACAAAGAGACTGAACTCATTTGTTGCACATAGCCTATATAAGAACCCTTTTCTCTGCTCACGGCACAAGTGTGTAGTTAAATCACAAACAACATCGGATTGTCTTTAAAGAGTAAATAGCTTCTGATTTTTAAAGGTCTACTTTGGTTTATGGAGTGTTTGACAACAGGTTTATGTGCATACATGGTGGTAAAACACTATAATAAGTTTTTATTACCTTACTTCTTGACTGACTCTCAAATGATTCGTTCCACGATTCATCGGTCTAATCCCCGCCTTTCCGCTAGCGTAGTCTGCTGTGATTGGTCAGATGGTCTAGTCTGCTGTGATTGGTCAGATGGTCTAGTCTGCTGTGATTGATTTAGCACGTGTGTTCATGTTTTCGTGGGCAGGCGGGGACTATTTCTACTGACATAGATACACGGAGGTTAAAGACTAGGACAGGTCACGACTCGTTCGCGTGATTCAGAGTCGACTCCCATTTTTCCAAGCCAATAACTTTGCTATTCGTTCACCTTTTGATTTACAACTTTGGCAGACTGCTTACTTTCAAACGCGGCAACATTACAAAATGCATGAAGTGTATTGTTTATGATCTCGTGGAATGTCCTCTTTAAAACCCTCCATTTTTTTTTAAAGGAAATTGGGAACTTTCTTCCGCCATGTAATCTAACCCGTCACGCCTTTTAAATTTGCGCTGTGCTGCTTCAAAAAGTTTACTGAGGAATAATGAAGCAGCATGTGTGTGGATGAAAGAGAGACAATGTAAAAGGAAACTCACTGAGGATGCGTTGTTTCCATTCCACTGCGGTACTTTTCCATTGCTTTTCAATGTAAACATGTGTACAGAGACCCGCTGGTGTGATCGCTGTGCAGGTTACACTCGACCTCAAGCGACAGATGATAGCAGCTGCTTTAAACTCCTCGTCAGAGCGCTCGTCTCTCTGGCCGGACCGATCGCCGGGTCGAGACCCGCTCGGAGCGGTTAAGTCCGGTTACACATGCGGTCGTTTACAATAGCAGGTTGAGACGACTGTTTCTGTTGTGTAAAGCGCATCTCGCGTACTTTTTAAAACCATTTCTGAGCCCTGTGTGAATGTGCCTGTGTTTAATTTATTCTTCTTTCATTAAATGGCGGACTGGTGACCTAAGCACATACCGCCACCTACTGCTCAATATCATATTCAGACCTTACGATATTATTACAAAAAGGACTCTGGTATCAGCTGTCGCTGCGTTTTCTTGTGTTTACTTTCAGTCTCAAAAATCCAACTATAGTGGCGGAGTGATACAAGCAGGGGAAGCGGTTCCCGTACAGTGGACTAGCTCACGGCTTTCAACCAATCAATTCGAAAACCAGAAAGAACTGTTGTTTGGGGATGAATTACTGTAGATACAAGTTCAATGTAGCCTATATATGAAGTATATTTACAGTGTGTAGCATTTTCTGTAGCATCTAGAATTAGAAGTCTGATTAAAGGACTTAAAAGTTGAATTGTGCTCAAAACGTGTTCAATTTCAAGTTAATAATACAGATTAAACATTTGCATGCAGTGATGTGGCTTCAGAACAAGCACACAAGTCACATGACTGCATTTCTGGTATTTGTATTTTTATTGTTTTGTGTCATTTTGGGGATTTACAGAATACACTGTTGTTTTATAGATAAAATAATGCAAAATATGTAAATTTCTCAAGTTACTTTTCATGATTAAATGAGTATGTGGCTTGGTATTGAACTCAGATTATAATCATTAAAAACAAAGATTATAACCCCTTTATTCTCATTGCTAATATAAACACCTCATTCAGACAATCTCTGAATAAATAAACCAGCAACATATCTGGTGTTTATTTTTTGTAATTTCAATCTTGCAAAAATAGCAAGACTAAATCCTGTTTGTCGTAGACAGCATGTGAGTGAAAAGGACAAAAGCTCCTTAAAAAGGATTGAAATCTTTATTTAGCCTAATGCAGTGCAATGGTTACCCATAATGCAGGGTTAACACTATGAACATGACTGGAGAGCCAAGCCTACAGCAAAAAACAATGTCAACAGGCTTACTCAATAATGTGTGTTATATTTGGACCTTAAAACTAACAGAAAACAGCTTAGAAACCGTGTACACACTATGAATATATAAATAGAAATCTTCAGTAAGAGCTACAGTGTGAGCTGACCCTCAGGTCTTCAGGAGGAATGTGTTCAGCTGCTCTGGTTCATGAGGAGATGATGTTCCTGCTGTTCAGTCTGAAAGGAGGACACTTGATCAAGCGTTATAGGAAGAGGATGAAACATTTCCTCCGTGGCCCGTCCAGTTGGTGTGAATGTAATGCCCAGGGTTTGATAGCAGCTCATACGTGTGGGCACCAAAGTAGTCCCTCTGTGCCTGAAGAGACACCATGATAATGATAATTTCAATTCATTACATTCTTTGACATCACTTTACAATAAGGTTGTATGTGTTAACATTAGTAAATACATTAGTTAACATAAACTAACAATGAGCAATATAGTTTTCCAGCATATATTAATACTTGCTAATGTTAGTTAATGCCAATAAATCTGTTCATGTTAGTGCATTAACTAATGTTAACAGTATTTTGTTTTTTAGATTTACCTGCAGCAGGTTGGCCGGGAGCATCTCATGCCTGTAGCCGTCATAAAAGGACAGTGCGGTGGTGAAAGATGGCATGGGAATACCCTGCTGCACACCTGTGCTTACTACCCTACGCCATGACTCCTACAAAACAAAAAAAGAAGTTATGTACATGATACCAAACTGATTCAACAAATATTTTCCAGATTTAGAAAAAGAAATAGCCAGAAATTGTTTGTAGGTTACAAGTTCAAATCTGGCATAAAATATCAACATTGTGCAACTTTAAAGGGACAGTTTCATAACTTATACACAAATTAAACATATGTTTCCTGTTTCTAGATATGTGTTTATGTAAAATGAAAATTTTTGTTTAATTAGGTGAACTAGTGACAACATTCCAAATAAAAATATTGTTTTTTATTTGCATTAACTTGCATACAATTGACACAGGACAAACTGAGATGCAACAAAAATAAGATGCAATGTTTGCAGATGTTTGAACACTGCAAAGTTCCTGTTTAAACAAGTGTAGTATATTTTGTGATCATTGCATGTACCTGGCACTCCTGTACAGCGTTACTAAAAAAGCTATCCAGCAGTAAATTCTGCAGCTCTGAATCTCGGTCAAACGCTTCCTTGATCTTCCCCAAGAAAACACTGTAAACACAAGAATCAATCATCATTTACGGCAACTGAAATTCATTCACAGATGTGGTAACACATCAGATATTTTAAAACCAAACTATTTCCTCATTGCAGTGCGTCAGGGAGTTTTAAACGAAACATTATCACCACTTCCTAATGTTTACAGAATTGCAACATTCACTGGGTGGAGAAATAATTTCTCATGATTTCAATGTGGAACAGTTCAGCAAACACAGCTTATCCTGATAAGTGATGGACAGAGTGAACACAAAATGTGCTTTCATGCGACAGTTGAAATGAATGTAAGAGAAGCACCTGCGGATGATACAGCCTCCTCTCCACATCAGAGCAATTGCACCGTAATTCAGAGACCAGCCAAACTCTTTCGCAGCCTGCCGTAGCAGCATAAAACCTTGGGCGTATGAGATGATCTTAGATGCATACAAAGCCTGGAAAACAGAATGATTCAAAGAAAATCTTGACTGAGTTCAACCCAACTGATTATACATGAATCACAAGTCTCATATTTATAATTGCAAATTACACATCAAGGGAAATTTATTCTGTAGACGATTTCAAAGCAACAACTACATAAACGCTACTGCGCAATGCGCATGCATGCTTTTGTGACCCAAACTTAACCTCCAGTACACATTTGCAAAGCATAGAGTCCCTGCAGATTATATCTGATAACAAGCAAAAGAAATAACAAGTAAATGACATTAGCTAGCAAGTTAAAAGTATGTCTAGTCAGTATTATTTTGGGTTACCAGTAGAAAAACTGTAACTTAAATGTGACAAAGTTACTCGACCCATTCAACAAATTGTTAATTTTATACAATTAATATACAATAAAATTCAACAAATTGTTAATTGTTGATACACTATAATAATAATATAAATTAATATTAATATAAATGAAATAACGCATCTGCGTCCAATGAAACCATCTATATGCATTTCTTTAAGTTTCATATGTTAAACTTTATAACATTTGTGTAAAAACCAAACATTTCCAGACAAACATGTTAAATGTTTGACCAACCTTTCTGATGTCTTCAAGAAACTGGGTCTTGTTTCCAGTGAACTTGACCCCCTGAGGGCCAGTGAGGCTCTTACTGGCCTGGACTCTCTCATCCTTTAGAGAAGACAGACATCTGGCAAAGACAGCTTCCCCTGTGAATGACACAACACAACAACACAATGATCTCCAGTTACAGTCTGCATCATAATTACATTACAATTACCATTAAAACAAGAGCAACCACACAAACAACAGCCTGGTTATATTCACAAACTACAAGGAATTATTAGGAATCTTACCAATAAAATTTCACCAATAAAACCCACACACACATCAAAAAAGGGAAATACTATCCCATAGGACTATTTTCCTCACAGCTATAATGTAACAAAAGCTATTGTTCCCTGATATTAAAGGTTGTTTTAAATAGGGCTGTCAAAATATCCGATTTTCACCACACAAATATTGTGATATCCGTTTTAAAAAAATGTATGTTTTATTTTGTGTCATACTCAAAATACAAGTGTAGGGAGACAGAGAAATTGTTTGTAAACATTGCAATATTACACACAGCAACATTAAAGCATTATTACAATACTACATTTACATTTACTCATTTGACAGACACTTCTATCCAAAGCGACATTGCATTATACTATACATTTGTATTTGAGTATGTGCAATCCCTGGGATTGAATCCCTTACCTCTAACCACACAGCTACTAAAAATATATCTTTTTCAATTTGATTTATCCTAGACCCCCGTGATAAGAGCACAATAAAACATCTGTTAAAACACTAGATATCCCATAAATATATGCTAGTAAATGTAATATATTGCAGTAACAAATCAATGAAATCAATTTAATCACACACAAGCCATCACAGTGATTCACTTTTATCTGTTATGAGGCGGCAGGCACTGTTGACACTAGTAATGCTATTCTCAATGGTGTAATGAGTAATGGGTCAGAGTACTGTAAGAGCAGAGCTTACCACATCTACAAACAACAAAAAGCTCACTTCAGAGTGACTCTGCAACCCTCATATCACTCAACTCAAGGCCAAAAGCTGCTGGAAAAAGAGAGACTGCAAGAGGAGGTGAAAAACAGCTAGTCATGGTGAACTCAGCATTGGGCTTATGCTGGAATGCAGCCTATTGAGAGAGAGTCCTCGCTCTCCAACCATATAAATCCTATCTGCTGTCTCTCACTCACTCTCGGTCACAAACAGCCTTTTGTTACACAAACACACCCATTTATACCAAGAATTCAATTATTCACTGCACTCCACTCCAGGTTTTTCATTTCCCATTACTGGGAATGCAACTTTTCTATTGTGCTCACAACTAAAATTGAGAACAACTTCAATCCACCAAAAGCCACAGCACAGGACAGAACAGAAAATCCCACTTATGTCACATCACCTGAAGAGGTAAACAGCTCTCAAAGCTGCTTATAAAAACTTTCATTCAACACCTTCCTCTAAAGCCAAGTCACTCTCCTAAAACACACCCATATCTAAATAATTACGCAAGCTTGCGTCTTACCGATTAATGTAACAGGTGTGCCATACTCCAAAGCAGAGATGGCCGTCCATTTCCCTGTGCCTTTCTGCCCAGCGCTGTCTCTGATCTTGGGCAGCAAGTGAGTGCCGTCTGCATCCTTAAACTTGAAAATATTTGCAGTGATCTCAATGAGGAAAGAGTCCAGCTCTGTTTTATTCCACTGATCAAAGACCTGATGGGAAACCAGACCGATAGTTAGTCTAAGGAGGAAGTAGATCATAACAGTCCTTCAGAAAGAACAGGGTGAGGTGTATTTCAAAATATAAAAGAAACAAGGAAGGAGGAAAGAGCGGAGAAAGACAATACAGAGGGGAATTAAAGAATTACATCATACGAGACTGTTTGCACGGGTTCATGTTCTTTATTGTTCCGATAAGAGGAGCAATTTGAAGGAGGAAGGTAGTTGGAGTCTAACCTCTGCCATTTCATCATGGTCCATACACAGCACATCCTTCATCAGATGATATGCCTCACAGATCAGCTGCATGTCACCGTATTCAATACCGTTGTGGACCATCTTAACAAAATGACCAGCTCCTTCATCTCCAACCTGCAGAAACATCAGAACATTTAGAAAAGAGCATTCACAGTGAATGTGTAACTGATGTGCACAATGATAACAAATGCTCACCCAGTCACAGCAAGGCTCTCCAGTGCCAACCTTGGCAGCGATACTCTGAAAGATTGCTTTAATGTGTGGCCTTTGGGAATATGACAGAGAAAAACGTTTTGATATTTTTACAATGCATGCTGTGTTTATGTCCATATGTATTACAATCTGACTTCTATTCACCACAATTGCTAAAATTGTTCTGGTTCATTGATCTCACCAGGCCTCTTTATGTCCTCCTGGCATCAGTGAGGGTCCATATCGAGCCCCGTCCTCTCCTCCACTCACTCCACTCCCAACGAACAGAAGATTCTTCTCTTTTAGGCTCTTACAACGTCTCTGCATGTGACAAGCATGACATGAGCACTTATAATCTATATCAAATTCCATACCAAGCTCTTATTGGTCAGCTCAACTCACTGTTGTATCTCTGTACTCTGAATTTCCACCATCAATGATGATGTCACCAGGTTCAAGGAGAGGAACCTACAATATAAAATAAGAAAGCTGGTTAAAGGACAATGTCTGTACACATCAAACAGTTGATTCATGGGGATCAGTGACATTTACCAGTTTATCGATGAAGTCATCGACGGCCTGTCCTGCTTTCACAAGGAGGATGATGCGGCGAGGTTTTCGGAGTTTGGACACCATGTCCGGAAGGGATTCTGCTCCTATCACCTTAGTGCCTTTGGCTTCGTTCTGTAAGAAGTCGTGGACCTTCGACACGGTCCTGTTGTACGCACACACCTGAGAAATGACAATGAGTATGACATGAAGAGGAACATGAGAAGGGTTGTGAAGGAAATGGATCTTAGAAATGGAGAAATGTGGCTTGCTTAGGTTACTTACCACAAATCCATGATCGTTCATGTTTAAAATCAGATTCTGGCCCATTACAGCCAAACCAATGAGAGCGATATCTGCTCTGTGGAGTCAGAAGTATGTATATTATGAGAAAGATAACATAAGTGCAAACGTAATAAAAACAGTATATTTTATTCTAGTTAAATGTTGAATCTTATTAAAATCAATTTGAACAAATGTTTAAGTGTTTGTTAATTTGAATAATGTTTAGGTTTAACAGAAACTAAGCAGACGACACAGAATCATACTGATAATGTGCAATAACTTACATTAAGCACATTTGACTGCCTTTTATTTGCTATATAAATCCAATAAAATGCGCTCCAGAAATAGGATATGATAATATCACGTATTTTAAACGCTGAAGCAATACTTACTGAGCCATGTTTGAAGGTTGATTCCGTCTTAAAATGACACTTTGGATCAGGATTCTAAACTTCCTCATTCACGTCCTCACTAGAAGCACATCATCAACATCCAATCAACACGCTTGGACCGTGATAACGTCACCATCTCTTCCTTTGTGATTGGCGGAAACTCGCTGAGCAGAGATTGGAGGCTGATCATTGGTTATGTCTTTTATGTCCCGCCTCCCCGGCTCCACCTACAGTGTCAGATGAAGCTGTGGAGTCATTTAGGCATAAAAGGGGAAATTAAATTGAGATTTATGTCTACGTGCACAGTTTGTCGTTGCATCATTGAAGTGATGTGTAATATATTTGATTTAGCTAATTATTAAACAGTTTATTATAAATGGCATGAATTGCAGTGCCACTGTATTCTTTCTTTGCTTGCATTTTCTTGGTTACATTAAATTAAACAACTTTGAATTAAAACAAATACATTAAAATCTCTATATTTTTATATGATCATTTTGATATGTTAAAAAACGTATATGCATAAAGCACGTGTATGAAGTCTGGACTACCTCACGTTTTTCTTTCCCTTTCAGTTTTCTCTTTTAAATAACCAGGTCATGTAACTAGTCTCTCAGTTGACATAAAACTAATAAATCTTCATGTATAGCTATTAATAAAGTTTACAATATTTTAGATGTGGAACACTGAAGCATACAGCTATTGGACATCTCATGTCAAATAAACATCAATGTTTCTCTTATTTTCCAGTTTATGAAGAAAAACAAAACAAGCTTTTTCTTGGTCTAATGCACTGGTTGTAATTTTATTTTTTACCTCATTCACTAAACAGGTCAATGGTGCAAGATTACCATACACAGAATTAAGATATATGCATTACACATCTAGGCTATACAGCGAATGGATTATAATTATTACAAATACAGGAAACATATTTACATTTTAATCCAAGTTCCATACAACATATAATATTTACAAAATAAGTATGAAAATGAAGCCAATCTGACAAATAATGTACAGTGTTAATGCCACGGTTTAATGTTTTCTGTTGCTTTACCACAATGAGAGGGCATGATGTTTATTTGGAAACATTAGGTCTCTTTTGGGGGGTGATATTGATAAAAGGCAGTATGGGAAAATGCATGACTGAGCAGAAAATTAACACAAGGTGACTCTGTGTAAGGAAAAGCAAAATATAATTTTAAATTACTTTTACAAAATATTCCCTGATGTTTGAAAAAAAAACAATCCTTACATAACTAAACCATTACATTAAATGCCCTTATAATGACCAAAATAAACCAAGAAAATAAGAAAAGCAACACGTCAGTTCCAGATGAAAATCTTATATTCCCTTAATTCATAATTCGTGCATTTTTAGAGAAATTCAAGGTACATTCAAAGTCCACTTCAATGAGTAAAACATCAAAATCTAAAACCGTTTGAGAAAACAACAAAACCATTGTTCAAGCTTTATTTGTTCTGTTAGTCGTATAAACACGTTATGTGCAAAGAGCTGCAAACTAATATATACATTGCAAAACAATAAATACAGTTAATGAAATTCATTATGAATATCTATAACTTTTAGTCTTATTATAACTTTTAATTAACTTTTCAACCAAACCACTGAACAAAAATGGTAACGAAAGAAAAAAGAAAATCTTTGCCCTGGCAAATAATAAAATGCTAACGTTTACTAACGTTCAGTGCAAAGAAGAACAATAAATGTTCATCACGATGGACTCATTTTATGTGCCATTTTCACAGATGCGTAACAATCCGACAGCTCAGTGGAGCTCCTTAGGCTGTCTGACCTGAGAATCCAATTCTCCAGAGCTATTTTTATGTGTTTGTCTGTGAAAATGTGCTAAACTTCTTCATCGAGGGGAATGTGCGTCTGCAAGCAGCAAGAATATTGACTTCAAAAGGAACACCAGTGAACCGTCTGCAAAACTTGACAATCTGGTGGGCAGTAATTCCAGCTGGTTGTCTGGCCAGAGGACTCTTACATGCCCAGTCAAATCACTCTTGTCAAATAAACTATCTCACCAGCATCACACTATAACTCTGAGGTCACAGGGTATCATTTTAAGTATACAGAGCAAAGATTTTCATAACAAAAAACAAAACACACACCATCCTTTTCCCTTGCACCGCAGTGAGCTGCACACATGGCCTTTTTAGAGAGAATTTCTTTAAAACCTATTTTTTTACTGTCAGTGATAAAACAAAAATGTTTAGTGGTCAAAATGTGGTATGTACAGATAAGTAACAGAGAACAGCTGAATAAAAGTGCCCTCGCACAACCTTCCAAAACACTGATCGAATGTTATTAAAAATAAGTTAAGATAATCAGTACAGTAAAGAGATACATGGTGAATGCTCAATAATATTAAAATCCCATAACTGATACTTAAACCCCTGTCCTTCTCAAAGAGGAAAAAGGCTGGTTTAATGATTTTCATGAGGTTTGCGCAAATAGTAATTGAGAGTCAAAGAAGACCACATAACATTCAATCCATCATTTCGTAACTGTAACCATCAGCATCTTACTCAAGCAAACGTCCTTCAGATGAAGCAAAACCTTCTGTGGCCTTGAACATTGTCTTTTAGTAATACAGTAAGAACAGAAAGCAAAGACTGTGTTCATGAGAAGCATCCTGAAAGTATGTACAGATGGACTTTCATTCAGTCAGATGTTCTGTTTAAGGTAATTTTTTGCACCATTGTTGTTCCTAAACTACTGTAGGGAATCATGTATGTCGAGCAGAGCGCTCTCGTAGGCTACGGAAACTCGTGATATATCAACGTATGTCCCTGCTAGTAAAGTTCTCATGGTTACATACTTTGCTAATTTTGTTTTCGTCCTTGATATGTGGATTTCGTGTCAAGCAAATACACTGCGACATGGTACAGTTCAGGGCTTATGAATAAACTGGTGTATGTACAGAAACGATCACAGCTTGCTCAGATTCAGCAAATCCAATACTGCAATAACATTCAGTTTCAAAGGAAATTTCCTTCTTATTTAGAAAATCTTCAAGCAGTGCTTTGGTCCATCTTTAACATCTATTTTTGTAACAGATCCCTTGTCAGTACAAGAACAAACTTAACAGTATCTGAAGCAAAGCGCCATTTCATTTGTTTTTTATGTTGAGAAAGTTGATCATTAAGTTATTAATATTTTTTCTTAACAGCGTATTTTTAGGGACTTAGCAAACCAACTTTCTCATAAGGGTTATGGCCGTCGCCACATGAGCGAAAACTTCCCGGCAGACAACACTGGTAAGGACGATCTTCACAGACGAGAGTAACTCAAGAAAAAGAAGAACTTGCTCTGAAGATTCGTGCACACACAAACAGACTATTACAACATGCTACTTGAAGGAGGTTCAGTTATGACAAAGAACTGAAGACAGAAAAAATCCGATAACACGATGGATTAGGAGAGAAATAGAGAGAGGGAGGGGTTTGGTGAACTCAAAGTTAATTCGCTGGAGAGGAAAAGAGAGTCACAGGTCTACACACAAGAGAAACCGTCAAGAACCACAAAGATTTAGAAGTGTTCACACACTTGGTACGTTGTAAAGGTAGACAGAGAAAAAATGAACACTATCTTTGACGCTTGTTCAGTTCTTCATCAGACCGGACCGTCTCCTCGCCAACTTTGACCTGTTGAGAAGATGAAACGTCATATAAAAGAATCATACATTATTTTTTTCTTTTATTTATTATGTTTTTTTCTGGTAAACATGTTGTTACCTTATTGTTCCTGCTAGCAGTGGGTTGAAGGCATACAGCCAGTCATTCATATCTTTATCATTTATAGCCTGGAGCAGAATTCCTCTGTGCTTGGTGCACACGGCAAATGTATTGGGTGTCTGAAAGCCATTAAACAGCAACTGTTATGTTTTTTATTTACACAACTACACTCACATAACTAACAAAACCAAATAAACACAATGTTTTACCTTAAGCATGGCCTCCTGATCTTCACTGTATTCCACCTGAGCAGTGGACAAATTCAACACCCCCCTTTCCACTGGGTCCTTATCGTTGTTATATATGAACACGTACGGTCGACGGACCACCACGAAGTTCTTCACCCAGGAGTTAGAACGTGGCTCCATGAAGCTGAGGAATCCCTTCTTAGACACCACAGACCTGTGTGACATCACCGGGCACGTCAGTCCAGAAACACATTTCGTGTTTACGATCACCATTTAAAAAAAAAAAATACATTCATGTAGCTGTATCTAAACATACCCTGGTCTCATCTCCTCAATATCAGGCACAAGGTTGAGGAACTCATTCTTGCCAGCGCGTGCCAGGTAGGATGTTTCCAGGATGGGCACCATGGGGAAGTTCTCGAAGTCAGAGCACGAGGGGCTGGTGGCGCGAGAGTTAGCTTCAGGGGTCCTGAAAAATATGTTTTTCATGCTTAACTTTGTATTTAAATGCATTTTTTAAATAAAAATGATTTTATATTAAGTGCACAAAACTGTACCGAGAGTCTGACAGAGATGGGCAGGTTGAGGACGGGGTGAGAGTGGCACTGCTGAAACTAGTGACTGATGGGTCGCGGCCCATAGGAGAGATATCTGACAACTGAAAAAGACGAGTTTATTAAGCTACGTATGTTTTATCACCCAGATGGTTCACAACTCTCTGTTTTATGTTACCTTGCAGTCACTGATGCTGTTGTACATCTGGTTATATTCACTGTTAAAGGTGTGTGTCAGGAGCCGCAGGCACTGAAACAGAAAATACAAATATTGTGAGGTCGGAAAACACTTCTTTTTTTTAAGGCCTGCTAAATCATGAATAATTATGAATAACAATGCAAATAAACCACCAGAAAACGTACTAAAAACATTTAAATTCATGTACCTTAGTTGCCAGCTCCTTCTCACGGTCCACCAAGCTCTCAACGTCCGTAGAGTCGTATCCGCTGCTCTCACTGGGTGTGATGGCGCTCTCGAAAGTCGTAGAGGACATCTGAGAGGAGATGCTGGTGGAGGTGCTGAGGGTCCCGCTGCTCAGGCTGGGGGACAGAGAGTCACTCAGAGATTTGGGAGGAGCCGTCTCCCCCAGCTTCTCACGGAGCAGCAGCAGGTGACGTGTCTTCTCCACCTGACAGGTTCAGAAATGGACATTAGTGACACGGTTGCCTACATGTTGTTGTTGTTATACAGCCAAACATCTCTTCATACTGACTTCATGCATCTGCTCAATCTTCTCCAGTTCCCACTGATGCTCGAGGATCAGACTGTCTCCTCTAGGCCTCCAGCCAGCCAGGTTCTCCTCTCCACGCACGTACGCCACCGAGGTATCAAGAATCTTCCGTCTCCGTCGTTGCATGCCTGAAAATGTAGCATGGCAGGATAAGAAGAGATTGGAGATCTTACAGAAATCAGGTCTGTTCTTTCTAAATATGATTATAGATAAATTATCACCATATTAATATTCCATTAATATTTTGTGATATTTACATACACTACAAATAAAAATACTACAAAAATATGATGGTGTTATCCTTGTACATATCCAAAAAACATGGCACTGCCATGCTATCGTGTTCAAATTAGGGTAATACCACACTACTCCTAAGTGGCTGTTCAACACATCAAACATAAGAAAACAATGGAAAACATTAATATTTATAGAAAAAACATACCTGGGCTTCCTGTGTGGGCTATCTTGCACAAGCTGAGCTCATAGATGCCAGTTACTTTATTACTGTAACAGAAACACACCAGAAAAATTTATTAGAACCTAAAATCCATGTAGGTAAGAAACTTTGGTGTATTCTGACATTTCAATCTTAAATTAACAAATAGATTTTAGGTTAAAATGTATATAAAAGTATCAAATGTAAAGGGTATATTTTAAAGGTATAGTTCACCCAAAAATCAGGTTTTACTCATTACGCACACACAAAAAAAACTTGTCGCTTCATAAAAATTCTATTGAACCACTATGATCAGACGGACCAATTTAGTACTTTTATGAAACTTGACATATGCTATTACCTTGATGTCTATGAGGAGGCCTGGAAACCTCTCGGATGTGATCTAAATATCTTTGTTTGTGTTCTGGAAATGCTGGGAGTTCTTAAAACATGTTGAACGTAATGTGGGTGAGTAAAAAATGAGTAAAACTTGATTTTTGGGTGAACTATCCCTTTAAGGTCTTGACTGCCAACTTTTTATCAACATTTTGCCTACACTAGTTCAAATTAAAAATCAAATAATGTTTAGATACGAACATGGAGTTTTTTCAAATAATATACAATTATTAAAGTTGCGAGCAAAATAATTATACCAATTATATTAAATATACCAAAATAGAGCATATTGCTATATTTACAGTACAAATACTGCATGACATATCACCTTCATGCTATTTACCCACATTTTACAATATTTTATGGTGGTACAAATAATAAAATGAATGCTGTTTGTTACCAGTCTGGGGTCTTGGAATAACCGCTGCCAAACAGGTTCCTCAGAGAGCGTGGAGGAGAGATCTTAGCATCCCTGGAGTAGAAGACCATGCAGATGTCCTTGGTAATGATGGCAGGCTGAATGCAGTGGTCAAGCTGGAGGACAAACGTTCACAGAACATGTCATGTGTGTTAATGCTAAAAACAACTTCTTTCTTCGGTTTACAGGAGTGTGAATAAGCACACAGAAACAAAGTGAATGTTGACCTCCAGATAAGCAGACAGAGTCATGTAGATCTTCTCTCCGTATGGAGTGACACGGTTCAGCAGGAGAGAGTTGTGCAGGGAACTGTCCCAGACTGCCTCAAAGCGGTAAAATGTCCTAAACGAAGTAAAAGATCATTCAGTTTTGGGCTGGTATGACAGTAAATGATGGATATCTACAGTAAAATGCAGCACAATCTCATGAGAGTTTGTGACTTTTACAGGGTGGTTAATATTTGATTTTAGTTTTATGTTTTAGTATAATATGCTTCCGTGCCAGTCATTGTTGCTTTTCCCCTAAAACTTCCAAATTCCCATGAGATCAGGCTGAAAATGCTTAAGTGGTTTTAAAAAGGTGTGAAAGCATCTGTAAATCATTGCTTCGTCCTTTCACAAGAAAGCAAGTGGTATTTAGCGAGTAAATTCTCTAGTGTTTCCTAAGAAAGGCCTAGGTTACCTAAAGAAAACGTTTCCGTTTTATTTTTAGTAATCTGGTGTGAGTTTGAAGCAGACCGTGAGGAAGCAGCATGTGTGTGTGCTGATCTGTACTGACTGCAAGCAAAAGCACACAATATCTGAACAGACACTCGAGGGGAGACGGAAAGAGTGAGAGACAAAAATAGGCGGGACAGTGACTAATATGTGAATGTGACTTCTTGACATTCACAATCTTCAAATATCCTTGTATTGCTTTTCCTCTTCCTCTCTCTTATTTCATTATTTTAATGGCACAGACAGATGCACACAAAGGCTTGTCTGCATCTTTACCTACACTCATAATACAACATTTTTAAAGAAACATGGTGGATGAAAATGCTCTACTTAAAGACCTCATGAAATCCCTTGACAAGTGCAGTTTTACTTTGCTTTACTAATATACAGCAGTGGAAAAAATTAAGAGACCATTGCACAGACCATTTTCAGTTTTTCTGATTTTACTATTTATAGACCATTTAGGTAAAATAATTGTTTTATTCACAATATTGTAAAAAAAAATATATTGTTTCTATTTGCATTTATTTGCAGAAAATGAAAACTGGAGAAACCTGTCAAAATAACAGAAAAGATGCTCTGTCCTTTTTTAGACCTCAAATACTGCAAAGAAAACAAGTTTATATTCACTTTTAAGCAATACCGTAATATTTGTACATATTTAAGAAAAGTTCAAAAAGTTAATTTTTTATGTAATAACCTTGTCATGCTGTCAGTATTTCACATTGCTGTTGGATGACTTTATGTCACTCCTGAGGTTTGATTTTGTTGAAATTTAACAAATACTGGACTGGAATGGCTACAATACATCAAGACATGCAAAATGTCGTGACTACATTTCCTATTGAAAAGAAAAGGAAGGCGTCTCTTGTTTTCTTAAATAGCCGATAGGCTTTAGAGGTAATAGCTGAAAAGAAAACCATTTTTTACTACTACTTGCTATTGATATTGAAGTCAGTAGTTGCTGGTTTTAGAAAGAGGCCCATTTCTATCTATCGCACATTTGATTGGTCCACAGCTTGTAAACGCCCCTTAGTGCAAGGTGACTAATCAATAATTTTGGTATTTTTTCCCAGAAGAATAAAAATAACATTTCAATGAAAAAGATAATGATAAAGAAACTTTAGTAAGAACACACTAGCATATGCTAAAAGACACAAAACTGTCATTGAGTTCATGAGGTCTTTAATTGATTCTATCATGTTGAATGAATTAAGAGAGAAGCTATATGGGTAAACAACACGGATACGCAGGCCTAATCCTAAAGTCTCATAAAGCAGTTTATAGTAAAATTGCTTTATGATCTTTTGGTTCTGATACCTAGCAATATCGCTATCAATACACAGGCTGAACAAAACCAAGAGTCCAACCGCAGCAAGAAATATTCAAAAACAAAAAGAGAAAGACAAAACAAGCAGAAACAGTCAGGCAACAGAAATATCACAAAATAAGACAAAGAGAAGCATTCAGGTTACACAAGTTAATAAACATGAGCAAACAATAAAACAAAGCAAACTGGCATTATTAAAAGACAACAGGCACATAACACATACAGTACTATAGTACAAATTTTACATAAAATAAATACAAATGTACAGGCAAGGCCACAGCTAGGCTCCATGACAAATTAAAAATAACATTTAAAAGCAGTTATGCAAACTAGCTATGGCCTTGGGCATTGGCCTTGGTTCTATTGCTGTTTCTCATTTGGTCCACTAGATGTCTCTCTTGTTCTATGCAGTATTCTGCACTAATGGATTTATTCCTCGACTGTGACTCATGTTCATACCCTGCTTTGAATTCTAAGCAGTTAAGCAGATGCATGAGGTAAGCAGAGCTTTGCAGGGCTTTCATGCATGCTGTATAAACACACAACCTGCTGCAGACATGCTAAACAGATTTGACAGGCTAATTGTGCATTCTTGCATGTTTGAGGCAGAATGATCAGGTTTACTGATGTAATGTAGAAAGCAAGCATGATGTACCTGCTGGAGTTGTGAGAAGATTTCAGGTATTTCGCCGAGATGATGTTAAGCGACAGGACCGCGTCGGCAGCTGAATCGTCCACTTCTGGTTTATTCCTTATTCGACCTACAACAACCATAATAAATCAGTGTCAGATGGCTATAACCCTAAAGCATCTATTATACATTCAGATTTTTGAGCATCTGGACCACCCTGACAGAGTCACATTGGTGTGGAGACTGGTTGAAGAATGCATGCAAAGTTAAGTGAAATAACTCACCAACCACCAGCTCTCTGACATCTTTCCAGTGCAGCTCACATCCTTTTTCGTGAATTAGAGTGACTGTAATTCTGCGCTGGATGCCCTGAGAACAGAGAGAAACCAGGTTACCACAAATAACAAGAGGCAATCATTTTAATGATTTATACAACCTTGGCCAAGGACAGTGAACATCATCACTGGGCTATCTACAAATTTACAGACTGCAGACAATATTTAAATATTAATAAAGCAGAGACACAGAAGAACATTGAGTCTTTAGAAAAGAGATGTACAGCAATGGCGTATGAAAATTCAACATAATAACATAAAATGGAATATATTTTTCTGGAAAACAGGATTCTGATTAGTCAACTGTGGCATTCTGTGACAAGTACTTGACCACTTTATTCTTGGCAACCAAACTCATTTACTGTGTCCCGGTTTGCCTGCTTATGGACCATTTTGCAAGACGTAAGGCACACTGGTCACATATATAATTGTTAAAGATGTCTGTTTAACATTTGATTCAGTTCTAAAAGTTCTGTTGGTTGCACTGTGTTCTAACACTGGTGTCGTGTTTCAAAAAACTGAAACAGGAAGTGCTTCTGGACTAGTGTCGTTTACGTCTTGCAAAATGGCGTATAGACCTCTGGTTGAATGCTGGTTCAACTTCCTGTTCAGTTTGAACAAAATACAACCAAAAGAATATTTATAATTAATTTAAAATGTTAAACAACTATCTTTAAGATTTAATTATATATGTAAGATTTAAAAATACCAAATATTTAATAATAAATAAATAAAAAGTGCTTCTGGACTAGTGTTTACATCATAAAGTGGTCTATGCCCTAAAAGTATGGACTGTTTTTGTCCATTTGAGTGCACAGCAACAAAGTATACAAGTACATACTAATGTGTCAAGGAAGTTGTTTGGAAGACATTGTGATTGTTAACAATCACACAAATCAAAATAAAACATATTTTAACTTTTATCCATTCATTACTTCTTTTATAGTATCTAGTATATCCCTACTGTCCTTCTGAAACCTTGTATGGCCATATTTCGTGATTTAAATTTTTGGGCCAAAATTCATTATTATTAGTCACCTTATGTGTTTGTCACTAGGTTTCGCAAATACCTAATCAATAAAAAGTATTAAAAAGTATGTAATCTTTGTAAAAGTTCAATGTTTTTCCATTTCGTGAAAAACAGTGCATTTGGACATCCAAGGTTTTGGAAAGACAGCGACGATCATTTTATGTATTAGTTCAATGAAGCATGATTAATTCAGTGTAGTGAATAAACTCCTCCCTCTTGCAATGAGTTGTGGGTAATATCAGCCAGTTACTTTAAGGATCCTCATTTCAACACACTTGAATTATTACACACTAATTCTAATTTCAAAAACTATTTAGCATGGATAGTATGCAGACTGGGATACAGATTTACTATGCTAGTTTGTTCTCTTTGTCTCTTTCTTTATATAAACATTTTTTAAATCAGCTTTGTAATAAGGGACATGATATACAATCTGATATTTCCCAAAATAAACCATACCTGGTGCAGTAGGTATGTGCCGTGACAAGGAAGACCCCCTGTGTGATCCACCACTGCTGGAATATACCTGCAAAAAAAATAACACAGCATTTATACGCATGCAGATCAACCAATGAATGAGAGCATTTACCTGGTAGCTCAATGCGTGTACTTACTCTCCAGTTGGCTCCAGTTCACTGATCTCAAACCAGGCCAGCAGGTCATACTTGCTCACACATTGACCCAGGTTGGATTTGGTGATGGTGTTCAGTTTAGTGGCTGGCACTGCAGAAAAAAGAAATATTATTAAAGCTGCAAGAAACCGGAATATGTCATCAGGCTGCATTAAACTCTATTCAGCACTCAAAAGGCCAGTTTCTATTCATATCCTTAAAAATATGTAACAGGGAACAAAGCACTGGTTTAATGGAAAGCCATTGTGAAGACTTCGAAAATCAGCCAGAAGCAACCTGACTACATCAGATGAGCCTGATGTTTTATTGGTGCAGGACTTCCTGCAGTCTGCTACCCCTCACGCCCCTGAGGTGGTAGACTATGTCATTGGGAAAAAGCTGCGAGACGCCTTAGAATAACAGATGGAAGAAAACCCCTTGCCTCGCTCGAGCTGTTAGATGTTCACGAGTGGAAAATCAGCCTGAAAGACGTTCTTTGAGAAGTAGCAAAGCGGAAACACTTAAACGTATTAAATTAACACTACAGCTTCAAAGCATCACTCTGACAGGAAAGGGAACACAAAACAGCTGCCATCACAAACTAGATCTATCAACCATGGAGGAATACTGAACAAGTGACACTAAAAATACAACAGCTCAAAGACAATCCTGCAGGGACTGGGAATGCCTACATTTAAACATACACCTAACTTCCAAAGGGATTCTCCAGGGATGTGGATGAAGAAAGGGATGGGGACGGTGGGTGAGATTTAAATGCATCTCAAGGGTCAAAGGAGTCACACATAGTGGAATACAGTCACCCACTTAAACAGGAAGATACCAGATGATTGACATGTCAAGCAACCAATCACAGTCAATCAGATCAAAACTAACTAGATTGTAGACTCTGACACAGCACAGAGCCAATCACTATCAATCTAAACTACCCGGCTCCTACAGGAAGCCTTTAAGGCTTTGTACCAACCGTGGTGTTCGGCCACTTTGAGAACCGGGCTGTTGGGTACAGGGAGAAAGGGGAAGTGGACAAGCTGATCTGCCCCGTCCTCCAGTGTGGCGACAGCCGTGGAGGCCAGCGCGTTGGCGTGCTCCGAGAGCGTGTCCAACACCTGGCCGTGCACGTACCCGCTCATCAGGTACTTGATCAACTCGATCTTACGTGCATGGTCTGACAGGACGATGCCAGGAAAGAGAGTGCAGCAAGTGTAGATTGAAATGGAAGAGAGAAACTAAATTAAATGTATGTGAGAAATGGAAATGAAAGGATATGATACAAAACATTCACACATTTTTAAAGGTTACTTAAAGGGATAGTTCACCCAAAAACTTAAATTCTGTCATCGTTTATTCACCTTCGTCATTTCAAACCTGTATGACTTTTTAAAATATTTTGAAGAATGCTGGTAACCTAACAACAACGGTACCCACTGACTTCTATTGTAAGGACACAAAACCAATGAAAGCCTATGATTACTGCCATTGTTCATTTTTTAAGAGAACTATCCCTTTAAGTGTCTTAGCCAATGTATAAAAAAGATATTTTATAACGAAAGATAAAAGAACATGCAGTTCCTTAAAGGAGATTTCAGAAGACAGCTGTTGAAAGCCATTTTAATACACCCTGCATCTACGATCTATAAATCACAAGAGCTTTTTCAATTATCTCCAGCCTAGCTATAGCATCTCCAGATTCATACAGTGATACATGTGACTCTACAAAAGATGGACAGCTTGAGGTAAAGATCAATACAACGTCAAAACCGATGACAACTCGGAGCTGCTCCCTTTGTTTTATTTTCGTTGCAAAAAGAGCTTTGTTCCCTAACAGAAACACAAACAGTCTGACCAGGCCTCGCTGACAGCATCATCCTTCAAATGTTGATATATGGGATCTGAAGCTCTTATGAGGAGATAACCATATCGAATAAAAGAAAGCCTGAGATTACAGCATCATTTAGAAGTGTGAGGTACTGTAACTCCTTGTTTAATGAGTCATGTAATGAACTACAATAATAATTAGTAAGGAGATACAGACGTATGAATGCTCCGGGCAAGGATTATTCAACTGGTACAAATTTAAGCTCTCGAGCTGAACATTCATGAACATTGTAGCGTTCTTATGAAGACAAATGAAGTGTCTGTTTTTGAGGAGCGCAGTCGGTGTACCTGGTTTAGATAGAGGCATGGGTGGGGGGTAGTACTTCCTGGAAGGCTGAGACGGGCTAGAAGAGAAGCCGAGAATTTAATTAGACTTATGAATATACAATGAAAATACAATATCCAACCTGCATGTTGTTACTGAGGATTAGTGTGAAATCATAATTGGCTCAGTTTGATTTTCTAATACAAGTTTCTGGTTATATTGTGCATCTTTGCATGTTATGTTAGTGTCTACATAACATTACTAATTACACAGTGCTCTGGAAAACTTGACTGACTTGAGCCTCATCTGTTCACTGTAAATCATTATGACCGTACAAATCATTTACTTACATAAATTAAACATAAATATGTCTAAATAATATAAAACATGAGATTATATTTACAAATGTGTGCATAAAATGTTTGTCCAATAATATCTAACAATTTACTGTAATATTAATCACATTGTAAACTTTTTTAGTGTGATATACTGTAAGACCAATCCTGTCAGGGTTTATTCTATGATAACAACCGAATGTCTAAACATTATCCCTTACATAATATAAGATAACAACATATAAGACAAAGTAACAGCACATACCATAAAAACATATCAAACAAGAGAAAACAGATAATAAATATTAAACAACATAACACACAGTTGTGGCCAAAGATGTTGTCCAACATTTTATATTATTAATGTTTTAATAAAGATGCATAAAAAATGTTGTTTGAACGTTGCATTGGTACATTTGGAGTGTAAACTGAAGCTCAGCTTGGGAAATAATTTAAGGAGGCTTGGCAAAAATGAAATGCAACACATGTGCAAAGTATATAAAGACAGCACAAGAAAAATTACTATAAAATATTACCATAAAAGAGGATCACTAAATATTACTTTTTGTTTTTCTATACCATTTATTATAGAAGAGTATAAAACCCATATCTCTGATACATTGTAGTTTGCTTTTTTGCCAAATAATTTTGACCAATAAATACCTCAAAGGTTTAGTATTTTGTCAATTTTCCACCATACATATCCCATTTTGATTAATTAATCGAACCTATTGTGGCATTAAAAACAAATACTATACAAATATTCCCCCTGGACATCACTTTTGACCACTATTGAATATAAGACAAAAAAACATATATGATAACATAACACATAACATGACATAAGATAAGAATATTACATAAACATGATTAGCATTTATTAAATAGCAAACAACAGTACCTGACCACTTCCTGACCATGAAGGTGTAGTGGATGCTGTTGGTAATGGCCGAACACTTCAAACACAATTGGTTTGGTCTTTATGTACTCAATGAAGGATTCTGTCACCTCCACTGAGATCTACACAGGGCACAACAACAGGACATTTTGAGATCACATTCATATGTTCCTAATGATGTGCTTGAATTATAATAATCATTAAGCCTGAAAAAATGCTTCGAGAACAACTATGTGGTGGTCATGTCACCTTATTCATATTTACACACCTTAAAAGCATCTCTTTCGCTCCTTTAGCACTTACATTCTGTACGTGGTAGAAGCCCAGCGGGCTTTTTCCTGTGTTCTTCAGCGGCTCTGTGCTGAACGCCTCATCGTGACGATGGAGGAAACTGTTGGCAGCACGAGACGGGATTACTGATGGAAGCGTGACTGTGCGTATGCGTGATTTGTGTGTCGTGTGTAGGTGTGCGTGCTCCGTCTCAATAAAAGCCCATGAGATGGGAAGGGTTGCCATGGAGACAGGCTTACTCACTTGAACTGGCAGAAGATGTCTGCGTACTCGGGCGGGACTCCGCTGGCCTGCAGGACGGTGACGCGGAAGGTGAAGATACTGCCCACCTCCAGATGATCAGCCAAACTGTCGCCAAGCTTTATGTCTACGTTGTCGAGCTTTAGATCTTTTAGACAAAAACAGCACATTTATACGTACTGTATATATGAGAGCTTTATTTTAACAGATAAACACAGTTAAATTATAAAGTGACTTTGGGATAATTTGTTCTTGTTTTCTAATCTAATTTAACTACACTTTCCTTTATGCCAACACTGGAAACATACAGAATACATCCATTGTAATAAACAGCCTCACTTTGTTTATACATCTGCTTCCACTGCCTTTATATAATTTTGGTCTGGTAAAAAGCCACTAAAATAAATGTTGAAAAGCTTTCAGGTCACTGAATCTCAGAGCGTAAATCAAACGCGACATACCCAAACACAACAGCATCCGTCCGCATGCGTAAGCAATTCTTTTCACTCGGTCTGAACAGCATTGTGCAGAGCTTTGGGTTTGCCAGCTGGCCTGTGCTTTCACACTCACCCATGTCATTTATTCTGTTCATCTCTTCTAAAGGGGTGATGATCTCCGAACTCTGACCTTGACCTTCTACAATTCGCAGCTCTTCCAAAGACAGCCCAGAGCGTGTCATGACCACGGAGGAGAAATCGCTCTGGATGGAGTAGAATTAAACAAACTGTGAACATTTTCATTTCTCAATATATTTCATTTATAGGCTGTATATATGGATATGTACATTCCAATAAAAAAATGCTTAAGAGTACCTTTTTAAAATATTCATCATTGAATGAAATCTTGGCAGTGCCTGACTGACGCACACCAGATCCATAATCAGGAGCTTCTTCATCCGCTACAACAAAACAAACACAGAATAAGAACACAAACAAATTCATAACACACACAGGTTTATATCAGAGACTGTTTAATTAAATCTCCGTCAAGTCTTAATTCATTAATACAGAACATCGCTCACCGGCGATGGCTTGAACCCCCACTCGCAGGAATCCTCGCACATCTCCCTTCTCTGTTACTATAGCGACACGGTGCACCAGGGGCACAGGGTACAGCAGGTTACTCAGGTACACGAAAGCTCTGGAGAAAGAGGAACAGCTATTATAAAAGTGTCCTGAAATCTCTCACCGTCTGAGTCTGTCACGCACACACAAATTATGTGTCAGACACTGCTACCATGAGCTTACACCAACAAATGAATAGACAAACAATGAAAACATAAGTACGTAGAGAAGAGACGTATTTTATGTTTCCTGAGGCTAGGGGGCACACGCAGTCTTTTAATAGAGTGTACATTAGGAGTGGTTTGCAGTCTGAGAGCTCCTCCAAACCCCCCTCCCCGTTGGCAGCCTCAAGGCCAGGATGGAGGAGAGCTATCAGTGTATCGCGTCAGTGATGTCACACTGACGCAGGCCCATTTACGCCTCTGCAACGATTCAAACTACGTCCCCTCTCTCCTCCTCCATCATCTCTCTTGTATAACAGGCTGAAAAATAACAGCTCTTACAGTGCACTGAATTCAATGAATATAAAAGGAAAAGAACTTAATGAAATTAAATGAAATTATAATGAAATCACAAAACACAATTTATAAAAATAAATGAAAACCAACACAAATGCATAATGTTAAACCGAACCAAACAGATGAAGGTTAATAGGTTGAACTCTGATATAAGGGGTAACTTAAAGAGTTGGAGGTAGTGGATGTAGCTTGGTGAGCTGTTTCTCTTGTCAGCATTTCATTTGCTTTCATATGACCATACAAGACCATTTAGCAGCTCTTAAGAGGATGAACAATATAAATAATTAACAAAAAAATTGTATATACTGGTTTAAAGTTAATATTAAATCAAAAAAGAAAACCTGCAATTTTATTTTTTATGATGCCACTAAAAAGATGTAACTAACAGCTTCACACTGAGTTCAACCACCTCTCACTCATTCTCATTTTAAGTTTTCCCGAGCAGTGGCCGGCACCAACCTGCCCACCAGGATGAACCAGGGGGAGCGGTCATAAAAGGGGTCCTGGCCATCGCTGAAGATGTCAGAGTCTTCTTCTGTTCCAGCATCTGAGCTGGTGTCATCTATGAAGGCCTCGTCGTCTATCAAATCCTCCATCTCGCTCTGCCGTTCATCAGCCAGCTCTGTGATCTCGGAGTCGCTGGTGGAGAAGGTGGGTGAGGGTGTGCGGTCCACCAGATGCTCATTCACGCAGCCGTGAAAAATAGGTGAGCTGAAAAAAGTTACGGGTAGGACGCAACACAAGCAAGAGTTTATAGACATCACAAAACAATAGCATATAACAGGTACATGTAACTATTTACATACTGTATTTCCCGTTTTTGCATGACTGTTGGAAACCCTGACAACTGCATATTTGATTTGTTTGATGCATACAGACAGTTTCAGCAACAACATAAACAAATGTTATGTGGCCCAAACTTCTGGTAGATCTCCGCAGAATCAATAACTGTTGAGTAGTTTTAATTTAATTTAATACAATTAATAAACAAAATATGAATATAAATTAATATAAATATAACATAAATTGTTATATTACTAGCCACTAGCCAGACCAATGAACAAACAAAGACCAGAAGTTAACTTCGGGCGTGTCCGATGAAACCATCTATAAACAAAAGCTTATAAACCTATTCAATTTTATGGAAAAAAAAAACGAAATATGAAAATAAGTAAAGAAACAAAGAAACAAAAAAGGTCAACAAAAAAATGACAGATGACAAAAAAAAAACCACATCTTACATTCATATTACATGAAATGAAGGTGAATAATTAAAAATAACAATAAATAGCTGAACACGTGCATTATTGAAATAAAACACTACACAACAACAGAAAGATATCAATCACACAAAAGTAAAATACACACAACCCAAAAAAAAAATATGAAGGGTAAAAAAAAGTGCATGACAATGACTAAACAAACATGAATGATTTATGGGCTTTCCCTTTCACTAAACAAAACAAATACAGTATAAACACATACACCTTAACTCATAATCAAGGCAAATAAATAAACCCCAGTGCATTTATAAGACAGGTTTTTAAGACATAGAGTAAGAAAACAAGTCATGACGCGCACCTCCCAACCAGTTTGAACCAATGGAAACGGTCGTAGAACGGGTCACTGCCAGTCAGGGCGCAGTCTCCATCCTCTCCCTGATTGGACGAGGCCATCTCCCCAGCTCGATCGTACATTTCTCGCATCTGGTCCAGCCTTTGCCTGCAAAAGCAAGACAGAAAAGTCCAGTCAGGAATTAACGTGAACTTATAAGGATGAATTGGCTCAATAATCACTGAATCAAAAATCACTGAAATTTAGGTATTTATGATGAGCTGTTTGAAATAAGTCAGGCTTACTTGAGCTTCTCCAGGGACCAGTAGTGCGTGGCTCCATTCTTCAGGTCCTGGACCTCTACAGCCACCACGGTTCGAGGGAAAGGCCTTGAGTCACGTTCTTTCTCTGGATCTGGAGGCAACAGCTCCGGGGGCAGCGGAGAATACAGTGTGTCTGTGAGCAAGACAAACTGGAACTGGACCTGTGAACGGATCGTGAATGGGCTTTGAGTACATGAGGACTTTGAGGGTTTAAACCAGAGTGACTTTCAGGGAATTCCTTTAAGTTGCTCTTGGTAAAGTGAGCATCAACTAGGCCAAGACTGAAATAATGAAATACAGAACTAAAAGAGCACGAGACTGTTCATTTATCCACTCACTAATGAAAAACACATGAAAAATTCCCCAGCCCTCGCGGTGGCTATAAATACTAGCAAGCAAGCAAGATTGCATAATAAATCCATAACAGCAGTGTCTCAGGGCTACACAGCAGGGGTCTTATGAGGTTATACACAGAGGAACTGAACAAAAGAGACATATACAAACAACACTTGGGCAATTCAGAAAACTAAAGGCATAAAATTATGTGTGCTTTTTGACATCTGTGAGAAACCAATTGCAGTCTGTCTGGTACCAGGACAAATATAGCAGGCTTACCACACAGCCATAAACAATGATTTTTATACCCATCATTGTATTTCAATGCCACTTCAGTGCTTTACCTTTTTCTTGAGCTCCACGCTGATGGCATTGGCTTCTTTGAGATAAACAGCACTGCCCCAAAGCTGGTCTCTGAGCGAGGTGAACTGATGGTATCTCCACTTTCTGAAAGCCCACTGGGCCAGTTCATACTCATGCTGGGTCCAGGGCACTGCAGCATGGCACAGGATATATGATAAGTATAAATGTATAGTCAAACAAACACCAGGCCAGTGATATACAGTAAATGACTAGATTTTGTGAAGTAGGATATGTTCCTGGATGGACATCCTTGTTAGTCCCGGAACAATATTACTATCGACCGACTTTAGTGTACCATGAATATTAACCTACCTTCTGCTACTTATGCTATACTCCTAAAGACCAACCATAATCTATCACTAAAAATCGAAGAGAATACAAAATAGGCTGACATACAATCCTTTATTCCTGTCACTAAAATCCTAATTTTCAAAATGACATATAAAGCTGTATGTATATGAATAGAAAAGCACATCTTGGGCTTCATGTCATGCAATAAGGTAAACTGTTATTACGCTCTACCTTCATCCTCTTCCTCCTCTTCTTCCTCTTCATCGGGCGTCTCTGCGGCCAGCGAGCGAGTCTCCACCTGTTTCTGCAGCTCTTGCAGTTTACTCTCATAAACCTTTGAGAAGGTGTGATGAAGAGAGAGCACAGCCGACATGAGCCAATCAGAAGGCAGAAGGTTCCAGAGAACAACAAGTCACAAGCAACAGAGATCTAAGCACTGATGAACAGATGCTTACTGAACCTCACGCTGTCTAGTAGATATGGTAGATGACACTTCTCAACATCTGTTCTTCCAGGCAATACACTTATTCTTTTATTATATGAATTATTGATGTTAAAGATATAGTTTACCCAAAAATAAAAATTCTGTCATTATTTAGTCATCTTTAAGTTGTTCCAAATATGTATACATTTCTTTGTTATGATGAACAAAGAAAGATATTTGGACGAATGCTTGTAACCAAACTGTTCTTGGACCCCATTGACTACCATAGTAGAAAAAATGACTAGAAGATAGGTAGTAGATATTTTGACTACAATTGTCATTTTTTCTACTATGGTAGTCAATTCATTCTTACTCGGTGTTCAACCAAACAAAAATAATGTATACAGGTTTCAAGTATCTACATGCAACATTTAAAAAGAGCACCGCTTAAGGTGGAACTTGAGAAATTCTCCATATTTTGTATTGTGTAAAATATACTATGGGGACTTATATTTTTGTCAAAATGTATATTATAACTATCAGATCAAGACAGATAATGAGATGAATGTGACAAATCTACTAAAAAACATCACACATAAACGATGATTGTCAATGATTTTGAAATCATTGACAATGCACTATAACTTAAAAACATTTGGCTCAGAGTGCACACAGTCAAAACATTTCAAACTTGTCCACTTTATTTCAGCCATTGTTTGAAATCTGATGTTCAGCAAAATTCACAATGTAAAAACAATATTAGTAAACCATCATCAGATCTTTAAGCACTAAAGATCATATGTTGCATAAAACTGCCCACACGTGGCACATGATATTACCACTACATATAGACAAACACTGAACAAACACGTGACATTCACCTTTAAAAAGGGACAAATACAAGTCCATTTGATTTTTTTATACATTTCCTTGGCAGCACCATACTGTATATTACTGTACATCACTGTTATGGTAACATTGTTTATTGGAGCAGGGAAATCATATGCCTAGATTATCAAGCAGTTTTCTATGGCAGATCCAAGTTCAGACTTATATCTGTGCTATGGAGACAAGATGTTTAAGGTCAGGTATAATTTCGATGTTATTTGTGTAATGTAATGGCAAAAAACCTCCTTTGGTCGGGTAAACAAATTGTCCCACCCACACAATTGGTTGAGCCAATGCTGCTATGGTTGATCTAACTAAATAATGCTGTAATGTTGCAATGAATTATACCATTTAAACATTAAAATATTAAAGATTTTAGCTTTAAAGCAAAGTCCTGCTTTCCTTACAAATCCAGTTTTGATTTGCCTAAATAAAAGGATCAACATTTATTTTTCCGTCAGGAGGGTCTTCTTTCAGCAGTCGTGTTTTAAATAAAAAACAAGGCAGTTTTTCTGGCAACAAAAACATTCAAGTTCTGAGTTCATATGAAATTGTTTAAGCATGGACTTCTGACCAAGTTGGCCAATTCTTGGCTCTGGCCAGAGGAGATGACAAGATTTCTTGTGCTTTGGTAATACATAGCTGGTAATGGGTCACAGTTGGGCGCTGAGGCACAAAGTTGCAAATAAATGTGAAGTCTTATGCAGAAAAATTACAGTATAAGAATGTACATTCATTCTAGTGAGAGAGAAGATTGTGGGTGCAGAAAATCAAATCAGTGGTAAGTTTAAATAAAAAGTGGAACGTTAAGTGGTATTACATATAAAAAAGTGAATTCAAGTGAAATTAAATGCAAAAAAGATTTTTTTAAAAATGTTAACACATTATGCATCATACACCTGTCTCGCAAATCTGATTTGTCCTCCAAGGCTTGTCTGTCCCTAAAACCGTGCACAGACTCATTTACAAGTTTTCAAAATGAGACTTGGAAACCATGGAAACAACACTGTTTTCAGGTCTTTCCATTGGATGTCTCCGTCTCACTGCAGACTCGCTACAGAACACAGCAGAGTGAGCAGACATGAGAAAATAAATGCGATTCTAATCATGTTGTGATTGAGAAGAACAGCAGAGTGTTCTAGATCTAGAACACTGACTCCATCCCGTGGGAATAAACTGCTCCCCCCCAATGAGGATCAGAGACAGTTCAGAGAAACAATACATGTAAAGCACGCTCTGAAGCAGGTCTTTCATAGTGCTGCTCAATAACATGCCTATATGGACATGCATGTTTTGTGCCGAGAGGTCTGTGCTTAAAATAAGGCAGATCTAATCTTTATCAAAGGATGGCAGTTCATTCTGATTAAAAACAAACATTTGGGGAAGAATCTTTCGCATTAAAAGAGATTCAATGTTAGTGTTTTGTTTATATATTGCAATTATTTACACTAGGAAATTGCGAAGCAGATCTTCGAATTCACTACATTAATGACACATTAGTGAGTCAATAAGGCACTTTTCTTTTACTCATCTACATAAGGCAGTAAGAAAAAGGCCTTTGCTGTCAGCATTCATATTCAACCATTAAACAGGAAGTACCAACACAAGGACCCGAATTAAAATCATCAGTATAAAATGCGACAGTATAAATGTCATTTGCATTTATGACATACGCTGAGAAACATTCAAGAAGGTAAAATGTTAGCCGTTAACCTTGTGTTGGCTGTGATTCCAGCATTTACTGAATACGTTATCTATGCACCTTAAAGGGATTGTTCACCCAAAAACAAAAATTCTGTCCATTCCATTTATTCACCCTCATGTTGTTCAAAACCTGTATGACTTCTTTTATCTGTGGAACACAAAAGAAGATATTTCGAGAAATGTGTCCATACAATTGAAGTCAATGGACACCAATGTTGTTTGCAATGACATAAGGGTGAGTAAATAAATATACTTTCATTATCCCTTTAAATGCACAAACATGATTGTAAATATAGTGCTACTTAAAATTCAAGTAATGATTTAATGTTAACATTCCTTAGACAGTCCTTATGAAATGTTGCAATATAGTGGTTATTGCATGTTTCCTTGCTTAGATCAACTCAGACTGTCCGGACCAGCAGCAAAACAAGGTAAATTGAGTAAATCAGTGTTAAAATAGGGTATTTCTAAATCTGTGATGGCATCTTTAAAATATTCTTAACAAAACAATACAAAGATTAAGTTCAAACAAAGTTAAAGGGATAGTTCACCCAAAAATGAAAATTCTATCACTTACTCACCCTCTTGTTATTTCAAACCTGTATGACTTACTTTCTTCTGCACAACACAAAAGAAGATATTTACAAAAAATGTTGGTAACCAAACAATGAAAGTATCTATTCATTGACACAAAACCAATGCAAGTCAATGGGTACTGCCGTTGTTTTGTCACCAACATTGTTCAAAATATCTTCTTTTGTGATCTGCAGAAGAAAGAAAGTTATACAAGTTTGAAATGACAAGAGGGTGAGTAAATGATGAGAGTTTTCAGTTTTGGGTGAACAATCCCTTTAAAACTACAGCCAAGAAATGAAATGTGTCTCCCAATACTTATCATTTATAATACTTCAACTAAATGTTTTATTCATCAAGTCTCAAGAAAACTGTTCTGAGACTTTGTTGTTACTTGGACACCTTTAACCATCCCACGTATTGCTAGACTTACAACCCATTTGCATAGCTATCATAGATGGGGATCCATACTGTTGATGCAAGGTGCCCATGAAATGTATTATCCAGACACATCAATGCAATTTGGATCACCAAACAACAAAAACACAATTTTTTTAAACAAGTGCCACATAAGGTTTGAGTTGATGGGGACAAGCTGTCCAATGCTGTGATGATTCTCTGTGAGTCTATGAAGTGTGAATTGTAGTGTCATCTAGTTCAATACACGAATCTATGCAGTCACACAGCGGTTTCTCGACCGCCCTTCAAATTGGGGACGGACATTTGCCTACGCATGCGGGGTGGTGTGTGAAAGTTGTTGTGGTGCTGATTGGGTGGGTATTGCTGGTAGTGGTTGCTGGCATCAGTATTGTAATGAAAGGATTGGGGATGCTGATGTTGTGGATAATGTTGAGGCTGGTTTTGGTTGTAGCGTGGCTGGTAAAAAGCTTGTTGGGGATGGGGTGGCTTCCGGTTCCCAGAATGCGACTCGGAGTCTGTGGATCGCTGGCTGCTATTAAAGGAGTTACTGCGGGCTCGTTCGTGGAGTTTTTGGCCTTGGTTTTGTCTGTTATGGAGGCCCTGCTCCACATCTTTGCTTCGACTTGGACCCATGGGGCTGGGAAGGGTAGGGTATGTCTGCATGGAGGGCACCACTCGTTCTCTGGGTTCGGCAAGTTCTTCTGTGTTCTCCTCTTCTTGGACTGCTTCTTTGGGAACTTTCAACTCAATTACTTGTTCGTCTGTTATAATGATATGAGTGCCAGGAGTCCATGAGTTGCGATGTTTGGGGTTACTCTTGAAGGGGAAGCGGAGCTTACGATCTTCAGGAGGGATGAAGCGATGAGGACCGTTTTGCCTTCGGAGCTGCTTGGAAATCTCTTGTTGCTGGAGGTTTTTCAGGCGTATCTGTTCCTGGCGCATCCACTGCATGCGTTCACGCCGAAACGAAGATTCATCCTCTATCATTTTTGACACCTGCTCATCAGATTGTTTATCATCAAACTTCTCCTCAGGAGCTTTACCTTCGCTGGAACTGCGAGCCCTCATTGGTCCACCACTCTTGGGTTTCTCCTGAGCTTCGTTGGAGATCAATGGGATTACTTGTTCCATCTTCAGCATCTTATTCCTGAGAGCTCTGATTTCTTCATCCTTCGTGTTATTCTGCTTTTTGACCTCATGCAGGATGTCTTCCAACTTGTCTATGTGCACCTTCAGGTCGTCCATGTCTGTCACACCACGCCCGTTGGTTATGACATCCTCGATTCGTTCGTCCCCGACCCCTACGGTGTCCCAAACGTCTCGTGCGACGGCTCTCCAGGAGTCTCGCTCAATGGGGTCTTTCTTGTTGTAGGCAGCACACAGTTCCTTCATTTTCACTATAGCCAGAGCTTCAATCTCTTGACGAGTGTGCCGGAAATCATTGAGCGCCACCTCGTAGCAAATTTCTTTGACTGCCTGAATCTTCAGATCAGAGATGGTCACCCATTTGGAGTCTTTCGTGAGGCGACGACGCTGAGGAATTTGGTACATTTTGACCGGCTCTCGTCTTTTACCGCTGCTGGGTAAGCCACACTTTTTGACTATGGTTTGGAGCTTGCTGGGGGGAGTTTCTCCCGCAATGAGGTGATGAGTCTCCAGCTCTCTTCACATGACCTCTTATCAGAGTCGTCACCACTATCAGAATCGCCATCCTTAAAAGAACAAAACAGGAAACAAACCAAGAGTGCGGAAAACAAAATGGGAAAATTAAAATGGGAAATCAAAAGGACTGTTTTCTTTAAAGAATGAACAGTGTTGTGATATGCAAAATGGGAACATCTAGATATGAAATTATGCTTTGTGGTAATGAGTTATAATGAAAGCAGATGCACTGCTACCAAGTTTGTTTATTATTATTTATTATCAGTTTATACATGTTCCCATCTGATGTACTAGGAAATGTACATAAGATAAAAATTACACGTCAAACTTTATAGAGACATTTCAATCTTTAAAATTAAAACATTTAAAATGATCAGCTTCGACAAAAAACATTTGTTTATTCTACTTGACTATTTGTAGCCAAGCACGGTCATTTAATTTAAATAAAGGAACTTAATTTATAGACTGCAAGACTTCAGATATTATTATTTTAGAGAATGCATGCTTGCATTTTCATTTGATTGAAGTTTTTGTTACTTTTGGATCAACACTGCACATCCATCTATGACATTTACAGCTACACCAAAGAACATGTGCAGATACAAATTGAAGTGAAAATAATTCCCAAATTGCATATCAATATATAAAAAGTAAATGTAAGGCATGACTGTCATGATTATGAGAAAAATGGCAACAAAAAGGGAACAGATGTTCTGGTGTTTTGTTCTTGCGATGTTTTGTTTTTGTACTCTTTAAATTCATGATATCCTCTTCAATTAGAGCTCTTGAAAGTTGTACCCCAAGCATGCTTCAGTGACATGCAGCAAAGCCTGAAGAGTTTAGCTTCATTTCCTCATAAGAAGTCCTTGACAGAGAACAGTTTTTTTTTTTTTAGCTCTAGCAGTGGGTTAGACTCTTGCGTGTTTAATACAGGTCAGTAAAGAAAAAGAAGACAGGCTAGAAGGTGGTTAAAAGCATCAATTTCATCCACTAAAGTTAAGGGGTTAGTCAAGAGAAAATGCAGTTTCTCATTTTCCAGGTCAAGAAAACAAAAGACAGTACAAAAATCACAGTCAAATAACACAGGAGACAGCTGGTGACCATGTAATCGTGATATTGTGTGTAAACGGTGTATTGTGGGATATCTGTCGATCTGTACGTGAGATTATATGGATGAGACCATCTGAGCATTGGAGAGCTTGTCATCACTGATTTTAGACCCCCAGCATGGATAGCTGTGTTATAGCATGCCCTCTGTGTCTGGCCGGACACAGACGTTTGCAACTCAAAGAGAAAGCTACAGACATCAATGAGAAACCACATTGTCACTAGCCTTCATCAACTACAGCAGAAATCTTGGATTATGGCAACAATGCATTGGAAAATCAGCAATTGCATTGAGAAAACCGACAAACTCAGACGGAACAAAATCTACTAGGGTAAATAAAACGCTAGATCAAATTATCAACACCACTCAGCAACAAATGCTAAAATGAGGTATCAAGTACCCTGTAAATTAATCTGTTAAACATGCTACAAAAACAAACCATGCAAAAGCAGCAAACAGAATTAACCAAAAAAGAGCCAGTTTGATGTCAAACCATTTGCCTGATTCTACATAGTGAAGGGCTTTTGGTCATTTGGATTTTTCAGTATTTTACCAGCTAATATCCAAGTGGTCAACAATTTTGGGGAGTCAATATGCAAAATGTTGGAAAAAAAATTCACTCAATTCAAAACGATTAGGGGTGTAACGATACACAATTCAATACACAATACTGGGTTGACAACTGTACTGTGCAAAACATTTTACAAATACAAATAATACAGTAGATTTTATTTCTAAAACGTACACATTTTCAATAAAATGTGTTATTTTGGTTGACAGCGTTTTAATTTAAATTAAAATCTGTGTATATCACAGAAAAATTAACTTAATTCCTTTCTCAATTTTAATTAGTAAAATAATTTAAGGAAGCTAAATGCTAAGACAACTTCTTTAAGTAGTAGAAGTAAAAAAATGTAACAAAAACAAAACATTAAAATGATATATGTTGGTCACATGCTGGCAGCTCAACCAATTGGTCTAACAAACCATATCATCATATCATAAAACAAGATTAATTTGTTGTATTGCGACACATCAATAAACTGTTACACCCCTAAATGCAATGATTGTGTTTTTATAATCCATACTCATGTACTGTCTGCCCATTACTAGTACAAGAATGATTCATAACGCAAAGAAAAACTGGTATTCTTCTGCTGATGCTGTTTTGCAAAGTTAAATAATGAAGTGAAATTTTTAAGAAAAAAAACTATTCTTGCTGTATCAAACTGAATATCAGTCCATATCAGCAATGGCCATCTGTTATATCAATCCAGACAAGAGTGGATTCAGTTTCCATGCAAAGAGATTCAGCCATGCAGTGGGAGAAGTGTTTCTCTCACAGACACACACACAAAAGTCTCAGAGCTAAGAGTGCAGAATTAGTGCTGCTTGGACTTCAGAAGAGCAAAGAGAAAACTAAGGGCCATTTCACTCATCAGAAAAAATGCCACATCTTTCCCCTCAATCTAATGGACGTTGCTGACAGATTTTGAAAGGACAGTTAAGGCCCAATTGAAACAACAGAACGTCACAATAAACAAAGGACACGGGGTTTCAAACTAAATTTTGAACAAAGTGAATCAGTCTTACCAGTCGCTGTTGTTCCAGCAGTTGGTCGGCCTCCTCCTTCTCTTTCTTATACAGGATCTCCATTTCTGTTAGCCTGAATATAATACAGTGTATCAGAAAGCTGCTCGCTCTTATGCTCAGTGCATTTCTACTAGATAATCCTTCTTACAACTCATATGTGCTCACATACCATGCCTGTAAGAGCTTAAACTTCACAAAAATGTAGATTTGTCTGCTGTTTCTGGTGGGTTGGTTTTTACTTGTATAAACGCAGTAAGCTTGTGCTTTAGTTGGCTGTTCAACCCTAAACTATGCATTAGCTAGGATATGTGCTCCACTTCAATACAAATACAAATACAAATACAAATAAAAGTCAAGTAATAAGCCCTGTGTACCTTTAATACCTGCGTTTTCAGCTTGTTTAAAAACAGAGGGTCAAAGAATAAACATAAAATAATTTTCTGTCATAAATGAACAGAATCCAAACAATTCTGTCCATGAACTTTAAAGTTCCTGTGTGTAATATTAAGGAGGATCTATTGACAGAAATGCAATATAATGTACATAAATATGTCTTCAGAGGTGTATGAAGACTTTACATAATCAATAGGTTATGTTTTTATAACCTTAGAAAGAGCTATTTTTATCTACATACACCGCGGGTCCCCACTGTTCCTACAGTAGCCCTAAACGGACAAACTGCTCTAGAGAGTGCATTTCGTAAATATGTTATCTCCTTTGGCAAAGAAGCGAAACATGACGACATCTTTGCCGTTTGTCAGCCACCGTAGTGCTTGGAAAGGGAGGGGTGAACGGTGAAGTGAGCTGTTGAAATTCGCAACCTCACTGCTAGATGCCGCTAAAATCTCCACATTGCTCCTTTAAATTATACTGCTGACTATTGGGATTTTAGTACCTCTTCTCCATCTCTTGCTTCATGTCAATACCCTGTTTCTCCAGCAGTTCTCTTTGGGCGAATGTCCAGTCCACCGGCTCTACGGGGGTCTCAGCTGTGGGGGTTTTCTCACGCTCTGCGCGAGCCTGCTCAGGGTGGTTAAAGCGGAACACGTGGTTCTTTCCCATGATAATGCGGTTACCTGATGAACAATCAGGTATTTACTCGAACGATAATATACAGTCACAAGGCAAACATAAAAATCTGAAAATGACTATAATTCAATCAGCTGCAGCTGTCAGTGACTCACCTGAGCGCAGCTGGACTGAGGAATTCACACGTTTTCCGTTCACGTATGTTTCAGATCTCTCACATGGCTCCAACGTGACAATCACTATAGAAACAGCAGAGCCATTAGCTTCAGCAATAAGGCTGATCAAATCAATATTTGAGCACCATGTGCTTTGTATGTTACTTGTTATTCATTCAGTGGAAAACATGGCCTGATTCAAAGGGATAGTTCACCCAAAAATAAAAATTCTGTCATCATTTACTCACCTTTGAGTTGTTCCAAATCTGTATACATTTCTTTGTATCTTTGTTGAACACAGAGAAAGATATTTGAAAGAATGTGTATAACCAAACTGTTCTTGAACCCCATTGACTACATAGTAGGAAAAATTACTTATTTTTTGTTACTTTTGTATACTTTTAATTACTTCTTTCTCTGTGTTTAACCAAAGAAATGTATACAGATTTGGAACAACTAGAGAGTGAGTAATTCATGACAGATTTAACTATCATTTTAAAAATACATGTGAATTAAACTAGTTCACTCCGGATAATGTTGTGTTCTAACCATGTCCGTTGGCATTCCTCTCACTGCGGAAGATACAGTGCTCTTCTTTGATGTGCGCTCCACTCAGAACAATGTCCTGTCTCCTTTCTGCATCTGCCTGACCCACCCTGTCAAAACAAAACACATTAATTTTAATTAATACAGAGGATTTTTCAACATAAGCCTAGTCATGTAAAGAATACTAAGCATAGCTTTTCCCTACTGTTGAACGCTTATGTTTCCTATTACAGCATTATGAACTGTGATCATGAAAAATGACCTAAAGAGCTCCTGGCAGAGCATGGCATTAGAAACGTAAAAGTCATGGGTTCAATGCCCACAGGATGCACATACTTATCAAATGCATCAAAAGTAGGAAAAGCATAACAGAAAAAACTCTCAAGATGAAAAATCCCAAGATCAAAGCAGTAAACATCACTGTGTGAACTCTGGACTTAAAGGAGATGAGTCAATCGAAAGAAACTGTGTAACATACAGAACATGAAACTTCTGACATTGACAGAGGTGTTTTCATACCTTGTTACTCCGTCTTTGATATAATAGAGCAGACATTCTGACATCAAAGGATCTTCATTCAGATTCACCAGGTGAGGAGTCTGTAGAGAAATGGGGTCAATGAGAACTGGACTCATACAACAAGACAAAGTGATGCTGATGTCACTTTATCTGTGGTTCTGGTTATACTAACATACCAATTTACAATGAGAAACATTGACGAGAAGAACATTTACATTTACAAAGGTGCGATGAATAGCTATCAACTAAACATCAGGGCATAACTTTAAAACTACAGCATCTACCACTACATCACCAACCTTTTTTGGGGAAAACACCCCATTAAAGTCGGAATAGAGTTCACACGGCCTTTCAACGAATAGCTGACAGGCAGCAAAATAACAGAGATGCCGTAGAGAAATAAAGAGGAAATTGACAACATGATTATGGAGGAAAACAAATGCAAACAAAAAGAGAGAGGAGAGCTCAGACTTGGGCTGTTCTAGAGACATGTTAAATCTGTTCATGTGTTTAAGGGAAGAACATTACAAAGACGTAATGTGATTACTATAAACTGCGCCAGCAAATTGCACTGATGACAGTTTTATGACGCACACAAGCATCAGTCCCTGAAGAATCCAGCTGCTGTCATGGTAGAGCTTCAGTCTTACCCTACGTCTCTATTTTACCATCTAAATATCAGTCTATCAGCTTCTGTAATGTTAATTCCAAAATACAGAACTAAGATACTAGGTGAAACTAAAATTTATTTAAAATAAATTTAAAATAAATTTAATTTATTTTGAAAGGGAACACACATGTTTACAAATCTATAACCAGGAACTTTCTACAGGAACTATTTTTAATTTTACTTTTGTATAGTTACATAAACAATTGGTGTTAAAATAAATACGTGGTTGAAAATCCACGAACCTGATTCGAAAAATAAACACTAAAGTCTTCGACAGACAGTGATGTTGGTCTATCAGAACCAAACTGCATTGAGTTCCATTGAAAAAGGCAGCAAAACGAAAAGAACAATAAAAGTGATGGATGATGAAATGTGATGAAAGACAAAAGCTCAGGATGAGACGTGAGAAGGAAGTGACTGACACAGACTCTAATTGATGATGATGAGTTCAAAGGTTGTACCTTTTTAGGAGAGAAGACACCCAGGGTTCCTCCATCCTCTCTTATGGCCACGCCCATCTCTGCCAACAGCGCTTCTCTGAGGGAGGAAAACATCAGACCAATGAGAATCTCATTCACTTATTTATGAACAATTTATTTTGAATACTTTATTTGGAAGGAAACTGTATGACAAAGCTGGTGTGGTATGTCAGTGTTATGATATCATGTAATATGAATGTGCGTTTGGCCGGGAGGAGGTATGTGTGTGTTGGGTGTGATTTCACAGCTGAGCTGTGACGGGTACAGGCTGGCACAAGCTGAACATGAGGGCACATAGCAGACACTCCTCACGGGCATGATGGGTAGGGCCACAGGGACAATAGGAGGGGAGCCAGATGGCACCCAGGCCCTCACTGACCTTTCCATACGGATGGCCTCAGTTTTCCTCAGCTTCTCCTCCCAGGTCTCATTCAGTTCAGCTATGATCTTCTCAGACTCCTGCAAGACCACAAAATTTTCTTTAGGTGGAAATCATCTCTTAGTAGCACGTCTCTCTTCAACAAGCCATACAGTTACAAATGTGGTACAAATGATGCAAGACCCTTCGCAGACAAGCACCAGATCAGCTTTTCCACAAACGCATTATTGTGATCCGCTTGACATGTGTGTAATGCTAAGAAGCTTATTTTGCTTTCAGCCCATCTTTCTATGTTCAATCATAGAAAGAAAGTATGGTGAAGGCTATTCATTTCAGGGTCACATTGCACACTGATATTTGGCCCAAAGAGTCAAGATCAGGTCATAAGTATAGCAGACTGTGGGGTAAAGGGCAGTAAACACAGTTAAAAACGGGAAGTTGAGTGCTTCTCTATTGTGTCTGGCTCTTATTGTCCTTGGATGTGAGGAAAACCTGAACCATCTGGCCTGAGGAACAGGAAGCTCCCCCTAAATCCTTCCTAAAAGGGTTAACACCCTTGCCATCTGTTGTTATAGAAAGCAACACTCGCTTCTTTAAACATGTTCATTGATTTTTCAGAGAAACACACAGATCACAGTATTTTGTTGGCTAATATAGATCAGGTGTTTTCAAACCAAATCAATAATGTTTTACACATAACAGCTATTGTTAGAAATTATTATTTTTTGTAATTTTAGGAAAAATATAATAATACTAATAACGATTAAAAACAATGTTTTCTAAAATACAATATACAGTATAAAATACAATATAATTTTTTGCTGCATGGCCAGTGAAAACGGGTCTTTAAGAATGTTAAGTGATAAATGTTCCTGAGAAAGAAAGGGCCAGCATACCGAGTAATCGGATGAATCGTGAGGTGATTGTGTGAAACCTCATCTCATTATGGAATGGGGTTAAGGATGGTCTCATATCATATACAGTCATATTTCTGGCTCATACACAACGAACACATTTATTTTTGTTCAATTTCCTCCCAAACTGCGTCGGAGGTTGACGTCACTGCTGAGATCCGCTCGCTGTAACCATAGAAACGAACGGCTGGAAGCTTAAGCCACGTATACTTTCCCTCTCTGTCTCCTGCATCACAGTATTGAGCGAGACATGTAGACATGCATACATGTCTATCTATCCATCCATCCATCTATCTATCGAGAAAGAGTAAGATAAAAAAGAGAAACTGATAGCGAGATTCATTTGGTTTGATATATTTTTGGATTCAAATTTTGATTTAACCTTGTGTAGATTTTTCAATAATTTTTTCTAAATCCCTTAAACTCCAGATGTCAAGTTGTTTACTTGATGGACATCTGCTTTCATCTGCTGTCAGAACGAAAGCGTGTCAATTCAGGATGCCATCCAAATACCTCTCAGGTCACCATGGTGATCCAGAACAGCGCATGCATATGTATGAAAAAATGCAAATCATTATCAGTAGAACATTGAGTACACAAAAAGGTCAACGGGTGCCTGAAGCACCTCTATTATCTCCATTTCCATTAATTCGAGTGGAAACGTCTGTAACACCAGGAAATATTTATTCATTTAAGCCCTTGACTTCTCTTTTGGATGAAAAATGCTTGTAGATGTACCTTCAGCCTCTCGATGGCTTCTTCTCCACCCGGCGTGGACATGATGCGTTCCTGGATGCTGGAGACGGACTGTAGACCTGCCTGACTGCACAGAGAGCCGGAGGATGGAGAAGCTGTCAGGCAGCCGATAGGTGCTGTGGAGAAATTGCCAGGCCGTTGGTTCTCTGAGGCAAGCAAGTATCTATGCTTATTGTTGTGTATATCTTTCAGGTCTTGAGCCACAAAGGAGAGACAGACGACACGAGGAGGAAGGTGAAGCGAAAATGGTGGAGACAGAAATGTGAGAAGTACAAAAGAGAGAGAGGAAGATAGAAAGAAAGAAAGAAAGAAAGAAAGAGGAGGGAAGAGCCATGTAAAACAGAGTTCACATCAAAGGATTACAACAAACACACCAGTATGAAAGATACACAGGGTCAACGTTTTCACCTCAGGTTCAACAAGCAGGTTTAGATGTACTAGAACTAGATGAATAGTAATCCCATTCTTAATCTGTATGCTTGTCCCAATATCTTGAAATGTTTTAAGACTTTTCAGAAAACACCCAAGAATGAAACTTCTGTCTTCATTTACTCACCCTGTTGTCATTTCAAACCTGTATGACTTTCTTTCTTCCGCAGAACACAAATTAAGATATTGTGATGAATGTTGGTAACCAAAAACAGCTGGACCCATTCACTTCTAATGTATGGAAGAATATTTTCTTTTGTGTTCTGCAGAAGACAGAAAATCATACAGGTTTGAAAAGACAAGAGGGTGAGTAAATGATGACAGAATTTTTATTTCATTAGGTGACCAATGCCTTTAAATTGTTTAAATGTGCTCCGAGCGACCCAAGTTCAATTCCCGGGTTCCTGTCCTCTCTTACAGTGTGCTGTTCAAACACCAAAAATAAATCTAAATAAAAAACTACCTCTTTAAATTGATTTGAACCTGGGTAAAAACTGACATTCCTTATTCCCTTCTCAGTTGAGAAAAAGAAAACATGTCGGATGGGGGTTTGGAAGAGCTGCATAAAAACATGCTATAGTTACAGCCAGACTAAAATGTGTCAAAATCGCCACACACACAAAAAAACCCTCTTAAAATCCTCTGGTACACATTTGGGGACTGGAGGTTATGAAACCTCTCCCAGCGTGTGTAGTCATTTTTTCAGTTGCATATTTATTCTTTTTTAAATATCTGGAAAAAAACCTCTCCTGAAGCAACTAGACCAGCATGGCGGCACAGCAGGGCTGCATTACATTACTGTTGACTCCATGCGTTCAGATGATGACTAAGTCCACGAGCACACAGACCATGTCAAGCATTTCAGTCGAGTTAAAAAATGCATATCTTCAGCAGCAGATGGTTGTAGCAGTCCAAAGCACGTTGTGTATTCATCTCTATGTGCATATCAAGAACTCCCAGACAGATCGAAAAACCAACAGTCGACTGAACAGTGATGTTTTTTTCGTTCTGCAGCTTTTAAAAGAGGAACACTGAGCGTGTGTAAGAGGATATGGAGCATATCAGGGAGGGGACGAGGGCACAGGTGCACTCAGAGGGGCAAAGAGAAACTAAATCAATAAGGAAACGCTGAGAATTCATAACGCTAGGTTTTTGTTACACCACATGGCATCTAGCTACCACTGCAAGCTCTATTCTGCAAACGTAAAATGATGAAAACATGCACCTTTTTTCTGATAGCTCATCGCTTCAGTTTGTGAACATAGCAGTGTTTTGACATCGTGCATAACCTGACCTGTAATGAATGAATAAACAACACAAAATCTTAACTGAAAGAAAATAAAGAGAGAAAGAGCGGGTACCGATAAATGATAGGGGACTTTGGAGTGCAAAACATATCTAGATTAAAGAGACAGTTCACACAAAAATGAACATTTACTCACATTTAACAAAAAGAAAAGCACACCATAAAAACCATACGATAGTTTCTACATTTTGGTCTACATCACACATGCTATCATATGGACTTTCTATATGGGTTTGGAACACCATGACAGATTTTTTGTCATTTTTGGGTGAACTATCGCTTTAAATGTCTCCAGATGCATTCTATCGGGTCTGTCATGCTATGGGGGATGGGGTATACATGGAAGAAAGCCTGCCATTAAAACCGCGCCATCCCAGACGGTCTATCAAATCAGGGGAAGAGCAAGCACAAAGCCTGCTACCCAAAACCCCGCCCACTCCATTCCATTCACATCCCTCAGTTGTCTGGGATTCCTTGCATCTCAAGCTCTGCCATAAAAAAACTGAAGCATGCAAAGCCGTTTGTATTCCAAGAGGCGTCCAAAAGCAATAAACAAGCTACTGTTAGCGAGCAGGGCGAATGAGAGGATGCTGCCCTGTTGCGCGTATACACACATTTGATTCCACTTCCAAGGCAATCATCCCCCAATGGCTCGACTGAAGGGAAGGAGGAAGAACATGAGAGAGTTGAGAGGACTAGTAGAAGAATGACTGAGGGAGGCAGTTAGATTACACTTGACAAGACAAAATATAGTAAGAACAGATGTGAGATGGAAACGTAACTTGACACAACAGCTGACATGTGCATGTGTGGACGTCAATGCAATGTCAAGCAACATTGTTTGAACATCAATTCCATTCGAATATTAATGAAATTACATAATCTCAACTTTATAAGACACAGCCAGCACAGTAAGAGTTTGGGTTGTACAGCTGTGGCCATTGGGGGGCGCTGTGATTTGACTTACTGTCCAGGATGTCTCCGAGACCCTGGGCATGGAGCAGCTCCTTCAGCCGCAGCACCTCGTCTTTAAGCTCCCGCACCAGCTTGGCGTTGGGGTCCTCGTTGATGACGGCATTGCACTTGATCTGTTTGGCCCTGTCAGCGTATCTGTTAACAAACAAACACATTTACGATATACATTTACGCATAAGACATGCCAAAGTGACTTTTATTCAAGATATACATTTTGAGTGTGTGAAGACCTTGGGAATCAAACCCATAACCTTGTTCGTTGTTGAGTGGGAAGTGGGAACAAAAAGTGAATTTTTACCGGAGCGTGCTGAGAGTTTCATCATAGTTGATGTCAGCAGGGCTCAAAGCGGCAACCATAGCTGTCCTGGAGTTCCCTCCTGGTAAACAAATACACATATTATGAGGAAAATCAACATGATTACAACTATAAATTTAAGATGACCCAAATATTTTTTTAAATAGTCATGTAATAATAATAATAATAGTAATAATATATAAAGAAATACATAAATAATTGTTTACTTGTTTAAATAATAGTAAAATAGTAATATTATATATTAATATATAACATTATTGCAATCATAAAAATAACAAAAATTGATAATGTATTATTTATTATTTATTTATTATTAGTAAAAATATTCAAGTAGTTATTCCAGATGAATATTTCCGCAATCACTTTTAGTAAGTAAAGCATCTAATTTGATAGATCTTTTTTATCCCAAAAGAAAATTTGAATCAGTACAAAAAGGTACAAATAAACTAAGGGCCTGATTATATTGCAGTACAAATTAAATACGGAGTAGTGTAACTCAGATATGGTCTTTTATAACTATTATGAACCATCATCATACCTAGATTCTCTCTGAGCAGCCATGTCAACACTGAGTCTCGATAAGGAATGAAGTCTGTCTTCTTTTTCTTCTTGCTCTGTTTCAAAACCGCAAATAAACATGTTTGAAAATAGCTCTACTAGTGCTAAGAGTACTAGTGCTAAGAATGAAGAGGAGGAGGAAAAACACTTGATGCATGAGACATCATACAGGAATATAAATAAAGACACAATTATTGAGTAAATATTACATGGAAATCAAACTCAATTTACAAGCGATTCAGTGGTTAGTGACGGACGGTACACAGGGAAAGATTACCTTGCTGGTACAATTATCCTGAGTAGGATGAAGCATTGGCAGGAGAGAAAGACAGACAGCACACCGAGTTTTAGCATTGAAGGCAGGCAGGTAAACAGGCAGGTGAGACAAACAACTATTGTGACTAACACTCACCACCTCAGCCAGCGCTGAAATAACCTTTCCAAGAGTGGTTAGAGATTTATTGATGTTTGCTCCCTCCTAAGAAGCACAAACAAGAAAACAAGCATGTTCAAATTAAATAACCGTAATGATTTTTTTTTGTGTATATCCATTACACATGGTAGTTTAGCTTTAAAGATCCCATGCAAACACTTTGCAAAACTTGAAATACTCTTTGTTGATGATTATAACAAGAATAATTTCTGAAATTAGTTTTTCTTTTGTCATTTGCATCACATTTCCAAAATATCCCTCCCAGATATGGCAAGTAAAGCTTTGGGAAAGCTATAAAATGAGTCTTTACCTTCAGTCTGGTTCCTTTGGCTCCTGTCGAGTCAGCACGCTCACTTCCTGCCAGATCCACCAGGCTGATTTTGCTAACCTGATTCCAGACAGCACATATACATTCAGACAGATCAACACCATGCAAATTGTGCTTTAAACTGGTTTGTTCAAATGATTTAGTCAAACTAAATGAGAAAGCAATTGCAAAAATATTGACAGCAAGGAAGAACTTGAAATGGGCGAAATGTTGGTTGATTTGTATTTTACAAATTGAAACAGAAAATTACTCTTTGTAACACTTTATGATGATTTGGTGAATCAGTGAATCATGTTTTCAAACCAGTTCACTAAGGAATCATTCACACACTAAACTGGACTGCTATGATATTCAGATCATTGCTGAAGCAAACCACAGTTTTTTGGGAGTACCATATGTACCACTGTTTCAAGCCTACAAAACTGCTCTAGATGCTATTCTAGCTCTTTTTTTCATTTATTTGCCCTTGAGTTTACACCAGTGTTGCTGCTGCCAAACTGGATGAGTAATATTAGAGCGAGAGAGAGAGGACCGAGGCGAGACCTGTGTAGTGAAATGTAATGTAGTAGATCTGTACAATAGCCATTGTATCCATGAACCTCACAGAGCAGCCTTTGTGTCCACAGATTAGACAATGAGCATCACAAACACAGGCCAGGTCTCTCTCTGTCCGTTTTGTTTCTGTGTGGTACAGTTTTTGCTGAGTTTGTGCTACAGAATTTCTCTTAGCTCTGCAAAATGTAATAATGAACTCTGTGAGTGTAAAAGATCCAACCTTCTCTGTGGACAGGTCCGTCTCGCTGTCGTATTTCCTCTGGGTGAAAACGATAGTGAAGACAGCGTGGGAGCGGCTGCTGGTTTCGTTCATGTTGGTGGCGGCCACAGTTCTGAGGAGAGAGAGAGAGAGTGTCAGATCAATTCAAGAGCATAAAAAACAAATAAATATTTGAGGTGATAGAGGTAGTTGGTCCTGAAGTCTCAGATAACTGTAAAATGGAATTTTAATGTATTAAAATTATAAGATACTTTATTGGTGTTATTTATTTATTATTTATTTTATGTATTGGAATAACAAATTGTGTTGCATTAAAAGGTTTTTAAAAAATCATGGTTAGGAAAATACAGAATTAAATTTTCCTCTAAAATAAACTAAACTAAACTATTGTTGTGTGTCAATCTTTTCCTAAAATTATGCATGGATTCGTGTCAAGCTACATACTGATGTCCGACTATAGAAATTGACAGACAGGACTGGAATATTTGTCAGCAGAATGAGAGAGAATGACCATTAATCCTGGAAAGTACTAGTAAGTGCAGAAATAACACATCAACAAAGCTCATGTGCTGGATGTGGCACAGTGTAGAATATGCTCGAGAGAAACGGGCTTTACATGTCACAGATCCACAAATAAACCCTGAGAATCAGCACGGGAGGATTAAAACCACGTTATTCCTTCCCAAGAGTCACATTTACACATGACTGTCAGTCAAAGCATCACAGGAAGAAAACAACACAGTTCCATGTCTCACATGACAAAAGCCCAAACTCACTGTCTATGAACATACAAACCTCTCAGATAAGAAATAACTGAAATTTACTTCATTCATAAATAGATAGTTCACACAAAGATGAAATTTCTGTCATCATTTACATGGCAGTACCCATTGACTTGCATTGGCTTTGTGTCCATACAATAGAAGTAAATGGGTACCGCCGTTGTTTGATTAACAAAATTCCTCAGAATATCTTGTTTTGTGTTCTGCAGAAGGAAGAAAGTCATACAGGTTTAAAATGACAAGGTGAGTAAATGATGACAGAATTTTTGAGTGAACTATCCCTTTAAACCACTAAAATTCTAGTATATAGATGAAGTTGTTTCTATCTGTGAGGAAATATGAAAAAAGCATTTCTAAACATTATTATTGACAACCAAACTCGAAAACCTTACAGAACTTTTAACAGTAGCTGTTTCTCTCTCACCTGGCTTTGTTACCAGCATCCATGAGGTCAGCAATGTCTGTGTAGGAGGTGACGGCCAGTTTCGAGAGGTCTTCTACATAAGGCCCGAGGAGAGGATGTTCTCTGACACGTAGGTTGCCTTTGTTCTTAGGGTTTAGAAGATCCCTCACTCGCTCGCAGTAAATTTCCATATAAGCCACCTACAATAAAAATACAAATCAACTTAAATATACACATACCAACAAAGATTAACAAAATCTTTTAAAATATTAAATCTCTATTACAGTATGGCTCTTGTTTGTTGTTTAGTTTAGTTTGAATTTAAACATGGTGCCAATTCTGAATCTAAGGTCGGCAAACACATTTGCATGAGACGGGTATATACTAAATAGTACCCCTTTATAGAACATGACTCAGAAACCTATGAGTCACAGGAATGGACTGATGATTTGTGTGTTGCTTACCTCCACCGAGTACGAAATCTCCTCATTGTTATTGTCATTGATTTTCTCGAAGAGATCTTCACAGAGCTGGGAGAGGGATGAAAAGAGCGCATTAGAGAGGAGAGAGAACGATCGATAGGAAGCACAAATAACTCCAGGCCTGCTGGACGCGCTGGAGGAGCGCTAATGCTTTAATGTCTTCTGGCAATGTCTTAGATCAGAAACATCTCAGTCATTGTCGGGCTTTTAAACACGTATTTTACTCCACTCAGCTACGGTGTGCGTACCAGAGGAATGATGCCTTCCTGCCCCTCCTCCTGCTTTCCCATCATGGTATAAGACTTGCCAGCTCCGGTCTGCCCGTAGGCGAAAATGCAGACGTTGTAGCCCTCAAAGGCATGCTGTAACATCTCCTTCCCGATGTCATTGTAGACCAGGCTCTGTGATGCAAAGCTGGGGTCGTCCGGCTGCCAAAGAAATGAGATAAAAAACATTAATACAGACTTAATCTTGAAAGGATGAGTAATTACAGCAGAAAATCTGAGCATGAGCACATTTATTGTGCATTTGTTGTGCCAGCTCAGCAGAAAGAGAGAAATATAAGGAGAGAATTGGAGGACTTACAGAGGTATGAGACCAGTAAGAATAGTCAAAACTGAAGGATTTTGGTGCTTCTTTTGGGTTCTTGGGGTTCAAAATAGCTGGAAAAGAAAGTGTGGAAGAACATCAGTATAAAAACTAACACTAAAAAAGCTTTCAACATTTGGGACCCAAACATTATTTTCAGTGAACATGTACAATACATTGATGGCACAAAAATGTGCAAGGTTGTATCGGTTTCATGCGACTACCTTAAATTCTCTTTTTAGACCAATCACTCTTTCTTTCCACTGAGATGTTTCTTCCTGTCTGTCAATCATACTGATGTATTTACAGACACCCAATACCTAATATACTGTCCCATCCCTCTCTCTGCAGGTTGCTACATATCCCTGCAGTCTTAATAAACAAGAATTTAAAGGCTTCTCTGGTATTTGGCGTGTCCCAAACATTCGGCTCTGCCCTCATCTCAACAACTCCACGCCGCAGAACGTTAAGCTCGGGAGCGAGCCGCCCATAAGGCTGTTGGACTGCAGGAATCTACTGTAGGATATTTATAGTGATCAGAAAGCCAGCTGCTGCAGCAGTCCTCTTGGCTAATTTGGAGTCGGACTCACAAGAGCGTGTTCAGGCCCTGATCCGAACCAGACAAACGCATTCCACCGCCAGATCGCGAGGTCAGTTGAACGGGTGGGTGGAAAAAAGAGAAAGGGTGACTGACAAATGGGATGTGCACACTCATGTCCTAGCAACGATGTAAACAAAACCGTAACAAGACGCTTTAGCCGTGCCTGGTCCCTCTTTAACAGAAGTGACCGAGCAGCCCTAGAATTTTGAAATCTGGGATTTTTCTTGAAAGCATTAAGATGGAAGAGAGAAGAGAACGGTGTGAATTATGAATTAAAAGTCAACAGTCTAATTAAGCACAAGGCTCTCTGTAGTCGATGGCTCTTCAGCACCCTGCGATGAGTAAATCTCTCTGTAGCACCTCTGGGACACTGGCTAATCTCACAGTATTCATCTATAATTCAGTGAAAATGGCTGGGCATTGGTTTCCTTTTCTCTGCAAGACATAAGTCAATTATTGTAAGGCTGGGTGACAGGCTGAATATTTGCAATGATTTTGATGGTTATAATTGCATTTCTGATTTAAACTTAAGTAGCAAAAATGGCATTCGGGTTGGTGATATCAATTTGTTTAAGTCCATTTTATCAAACTGGTTTGAAACTGTGTGCAGAATGAATTATCAATACTTTAGCCAAAAGGAGAAAGAACTTCATATCTGGGCAATTCCGTGAAAATGTCAACCTTACCATGAAAAAATTAAGTTTTTACCAAGGGTTTTTACTATACTAATAGCACAGCACAGATATCAACATTTGGTGGTTCAAATACCCATGCAAGGTCTCTCTTCAAGTATTTAAAGCATTTGTTTTATTTTTATTGCATGATTTTCCATAGTCTGGTGAGTGCCATTTTCAGGATTGTCCCATCCATAACAGTATATATTCCTCATGAATGGACACATGAAAATTAAAATCAAGAAACTATTTTATGTTCTATAAAAAGTCATTCATTCTCTGTTTGTGAGTATTATTGCCTTAGGTTTGTGTATTTTCATTCACAGAAATTCTACAAAGTTTGTCATCTTTTTTGTCACATCCATAACGCATCTTTATTTTCCTTTTTAAAATAGAAAACTTGTGTATATATATAGACTGATGTTTTTCTGATGTTTAGATACTATCAACAACAGTTTACTAAAATATAAACAGATGGTTGAGTGTATTGGTAACAAATACATGATCTTGAGTGTTTTTGTGTCACGTCCATAACGCAAAATGTCACATCCATAATGCTGGAATTGCCCATCTGCAAATGTTGACAACTTTTAGGAGTACATTAGTATACACAAGGTCTCAAAGCTAAGACATACTAAAGACACTTGATTCCAGAAAAGTACATAAATGCTGAGATATTATGTATTGGGTGTAATAATACACAAAAAAATATTTTTTTTCCAAAAACATTAAAATCTTTCAATAATTTAAATTTTTGTTTTAGATACAACATAGAATGTTATATAGAAGTAAACATTCTATATGTAAATTAATAATAAAGAGGTATTGTCGTTCCCTACGTCCTTACACGATCTATGAGGACAGGTCTGGGTCATTCAGGAGAAAGTGAAGCTAAATAAAGAGTGATTACACCTCTGACCTAAGACCAACTGGAAACTGGAGCAGAGGGTAAAACACACTAGAATTTACCACAGTACCTCAACCCCTCTTTCCTGGAACAAAATACACAGAGGGACTATAAATGCCTCTCCCATCATGCACTATGTTCATCGGACATATTAGACCGCTGATGAGAAGGGAAGAGCAACATAAGTCTGGCCTTGCTCACATACACGCTCACAAACATGTGTCCCTTACTTATACCTGTTCCTGCATCATTCTACAGCCTCATGTCTCTTATCAGAGGCCAGCAGGATAATTTTCATCTGGTGTTTACAATGTAAACAGTAAATAGAGAGATTTTGTTTCTTAGGAGCAAATTCAAGATCGCAATAACTGTCTCCACACATTTCTTCATCATCCACACTTTGCCTTTTTAGATCTGTCTGCTTGAAGTAAACAGTGTGGTGCAAGAGAAGGACGCTGATGATGCATGCAGCGTAATGTAGAAAAAACAATTATTTGCTTCCTGTATATGTGTGTATATGAAATGCAGAATGGAAACTCACTCACTTTATATAAATTGAGTTTTCATTTTTATCTTACATTTACATTTTACATTTACGCATTTGGCAGACGCTTTTATCCAAAGCGACTTACATTACATTGTACTATACATTGGTACATTTTGTATAGTAAGCAAGTAGGGGTTAGGTGCCTTGCTCAAGGGCACCTCAGCCGTTACCCGCCAGCCCTGAGAATCGAACCAGCAACCTTCTGATCATGAGTCCAACTCTCTAACCACTGGGCCACGACTGCCCCTTGTGACATCTTGTGACAGAAGCTTGCCAGTCTATAAAAACCGCCTGCGTCAATGCTGCGCTCTCGCAGACCATAGCAAAAGTAAAACATGCTACCATGACAACCACCACATTGATCAGTGACATTCAAAGACGAAAGAAGCTTTACTTTTATTGAAACATAAATGCAAATTAAGTGACAAGTGTAAAGCAATTAGACTGGTTAAATAGTCATATTCATGCTTACGAATCATTTTATTTGCAGTCTAGTACTGTTTAAGGGATTTTTAAGTTATATGTTAATGGAAGAATAAACAACATGTACTACAAACATTGACAGCCAATCTATTAAACTTTATAGGGCTCGCACATTTAAAATGTGCATTTCCTGTAGCTCAGTGGTTAGAGCATGTTGCTAGTAATGCCAAGGTCATGGGTTCGATCCCAGGGATTGCACATACTCAGAAACAAATATAAAGTAAAATGCGATGTAAGTCGCTCTGGATAAAAGCATCTGCTAAATGCATAAATGGAAAATGTGACCTCAATCCTAAAACCTCTCTAGTTCAGGCCTGACTAAGATCATGTGATCAACGAATAGAATTCTAATTGGACATGGTCCAAGATATTCCAGACTCAATTATGCAAATTCTTACTTTTTGGTATTGGAGTCAAACCCACAACAGGGTTGAATGAAGTTGGCATAGTATAGGCACACACATGCTGTACTAAGGGGACCATGGGTAATATGTTCAGATGCACAAAGACTAATGAGTTTCATCACTGCAGGGAATTCACGCAGGGGGGATTTTAAATGAGTTACCAAAGTTTACCAGCTGACCCGCATCTGTACATACACAGCATAGGGAAAGTAAGAAAAACCCCACCGTCTGTTCAAAGCGAATCAAGTTACAGGTGGTGATGATAAACCTGAGCTTATTTCACATAGCGTTGGATGACCTGAGAATAGCAGTCATGCCTGGTCTAATGCGTGTCTCTACACAGGATGTCGTGGGACTTTAGTCTACACAGGCGAAACAATATCAACTCTTAACAGCCTGCAGTGATTTCAAAGGCACAATCAGTAAAACAAATGTAATTTGCTACAAACAAACAAAACCTGTAAACCTATAAAAATATCCAAAATTGCATGTTCTTAGGTGCATTGCATGGCCAGCACATTGCCACACTTCACCACAAAACCGATTTCCACCTGCTAAGATTTATGCCTGCAGTGGCATCTGTGAAGACAGATCTGGCCTGTCAGATCTTAAAGAGGAGAGCCTAAAGAGGGCCAAGCATGTTCCCATCTGGACTGATCAACACCCTGCACTTACACCCACCAGCCTGAAGAGGCAGCATAGAGCAGACCAGAGGCTGCACATTCCCATCACAGGTGCTAAAGATCACAAGTAACCACAAATCACTGTCTGAACTAATTCTAATGCTTGTCACACTTAATTCAAAACATAAGAACTGCATCCAAATATTTGCAACACAACTCTATTAAAAACAGACAGTATGCCAAATGTATCCACATACTAGACTTTCCATCGCCAGTTCAAATTGAAACACAGCCAAGGACTCTGCAGAACAGTGCACATTAGCATATTAGCATATCCGCTCGAGATCATACTGAGTAATGACAACCACAATTCCTCTCGTGATCATTAGATTACTAGCTTCCTTATAAACAAAATACAGCTTGCTTTGTGATATCATAACAATAACATTTGCCATTCGAGAAGGGCATGGCTGGAGCAGGGGGCAACTGAGGATACAGCGTATGCAAGTTCATTTTCTTATGAAAAGACACTGGGGGACGGTTTCTGAATGGCATTGTGAAAAAGGCTCAGATACGGTGTTTGAATAATCCTCATCACTCTGAGAAGTCTGAGTTCAGCCTCAGCATGCCGTCCACGCAGTTTATGTGTGGCCTGGTGGAAGAGAAGGAAAACAGGAAGGCTGAAGAACAATGCTGAGGGTCTGAACCCCACAGCCAGAGAATGGCAGGCCCTGTACAGCACATTACATCATCTGTTTTGATAAGTCTGTAGGTAGGTCCACAGTCTTATTTAGAGCAACGTGTCTCTTCAAAAAGCCTCTTAAAATACATTTTGTATTGTTTAGGTAACAAGGGAATCGCTTAAAAAAATTATTGTTATATATACGACTATTCTAAAGAATGATAAATAATTTAAAGGCATCAGATGATGTTGTGTCTATATAAATATTTGTCTGGTAGTATATAGACAAACAAAGCATAACGCAATAAAGTTCACAGGGTTAAAATGATTGTTACTGGCGCTGGTAAAAACAAGCATGCCTCACTTTACTTAACCCATCTGATCTCACTGTGTCTGATCTGATTTATTACATTTCATATTCTCATTTGATCAAAGAAGAAAAAGTGGTGGACAAATAAAGACCAGATGTGAGTGTTCCGAAACTATCAACATCCAACACTGGATATATGAGAGACGAGAGAGGAAGAAATCACTAGAAAATCAAAGCTCTGCCCAGCTGCCAAGAAGAAGTCCAGAGTGCCCCATCTATTTCTGTAGCACGCACCAGATGGCCAACACTGCCTCACATACTGACAGCTTCTCAACGAAAGGAAGGAATGGGCAGATTTCTGAACTCAGACCTTTCTGACACACTACACTCAGAGAACCATCATGGGACACGTGCTACACACACATATACACGTGCACATGCAAATAGCATGTTCAAGAATGCTGAAAGTTGTTTCTGTATATGGCTGATGATGAACTGTTTTAATTTTAAATATTTAAAGCAGACCCAAGATAAATGTCAACGGCATACAGAAGTCACAGTAACAGGACCCTGAGCATCTCTTGGGGGGTCATACATTGAAGAAAGATCTAACATATGCAATATGACACCAGACAGACTTGAGGGGTGTGCTGCATGTGTTACAATAGCAAACATTAGCAAACATACGCACTGTATCAAAGAGAAACAGCATCACTCCTCAACATACTTTCTGTCAGTGTGTTTGAGTGCAAGTGAGTGTGTGTGTGTGTATAGAAACAGATATGGAGAATGACAGAAAGCGTCTGTCACCTCTTCAATTTCAGCCGTGACAAGCGAACTTCTTCCACTCCTTATAAATCACAATCTGTGCCAGTGGAAAGGGGAATTTCCAGAAGGCCATTAAACTACTTTCATTTACATTTACACATTTAGCAGATGCTCTTATCCAAAATAGCTGACAGTGCATTTAAGGTCCTATACATCTGATCGATTTGTGTATTTCTGGGGTCAAATTCAGCCGGTCGAACACTTTTTCATCAGGGCTTAAAGGTGCAATGTGGAAGATTAAGTAGGATTTTTTTATTGACAGAAATGCAATATAATATACATAACAATGTCTTCAGAGGTGTATAAAGACCTTAAATAATGAAGCGTTATGTTTTCATTACCTTAGAATGAGCTATTTACATACACCGCAGGTCCCTTTACATGGAATTGCCATGTTTACTTTCTACAGTAGCCTAAGCGGACAAACTGCTCTACAAAATGCGTTTTGTTAATATGTCATCTCCTTCGGCAAAGAAGCGAAAACATGACGACATCTTTGTCCTGTGTTAACCACCGTAGTGCATCGAAAGGGAGGGGTGAGCGGTGGGGTGAGCCATACACTGATTTCACTCCGCCGCCATTTTGAAATCGAAAGCGAGGCTGAGGTGGGAAGAGACCCAGAAGGACAGATAGACTGCAATGGTTTGGAGAACCAACCTGGATTTATTAAAACGATTTATGATCTTAAATGTGAAAATAAAAGCATAGGATGCAAGTCACACAAGCTGTTTTACTTGACCACTTCAGTTGTACCATCACATATTTGTGAATGTTTAAGCTGTCATAAGCGGGTTTCATTGGTGCACACTAAGCAACTTTTACGTTGTTTTAAAACGCATCATTTGTTTATTCATGTCACACACACCCGATGGTAATCTAAACCATTGCAGTCTATCTGTCCTTCCGGTTTTCTTCCCACCTCAGCCTCGCTGTCGATTTAAACATGGCAGCCGAGTGAAATCAGTCTATTTGTTGCAATTCACAACCTCACTACTAGATGCCGCTAAAAGATTTTTACAGCATTTGAGAACAAAGGCTTTTAAAAATACTTTATAAAAAGATATGGTATGTAATATTTTCAATGTTAAAATACTTCTCCAAGCCCAGTTTATTATGTACAGTAGTAAATTATTATTTACACTAGTAAATTATTATTTACACTAGTAAAATATTTTTTACACACTAGTAAAATATTTTTTACACATACAAAAGAATAAAGCCTGACATGGCAAAAAAAAAAAAACTTATGGGACAGAAAAACAAGACCACAAGATATTTGTTCGTTAGCTCTTGAATCTGTATATTTCTTTGTGTCTCCACCCACACTATAATGTCATTAGCCTAGTATGAGCTGAAAGACCATTAGACTCCACCCAGCATAAGCTCAAGACTTAGCAAACAATGAATTGAACTTTAAAAGGGTTGCCATTAGATGTTGCCATTTCTGGTTTGAGAGCTTCACTGGAGCGAAAATCTTCCAGACGGCGACTGGCTAGTGGCTAGAAAAAAATAATCTGTCTAACCAAGAGTTACTGCTATCAAAGCCTTGCTGACATTGTTTAGCACCACGCTCTTACTATAACTCAACTTGTAAACTGTACAGTAGTCAGGTTAGCTAATAAAGTGTGTGATACCACATCTCCAGACCACAGGTACACCAGACCAAATCACTGAAGGACAGGACTAAGTGTTTTGCCTTCTAAAATCTGCTTTTCATTCCCATGAATAATACAGAATGAATAATAGTGGCCATGACCAGCCGTGCCTGGACTGCCAAGCTTTATCTGCTGCCACTCTCATTCAGTTCACTCTGGTTCTAATACAGAAACCAGTGCTGGAGAGATTGAGGGTGAAAAAGAAATTAAGAGAACAGAAGAAACAGAAAAGAATACAGAGACTAGTGCTCTGTTCCAAAACCCTGGGATCTACATTGCCGTCTACTGCCTACATACGCTGTTGTCTTCGGTCTACACTGGTTTTCTTTTGAAGTGATAGTTCACCCAAAAATAAACTTCTGTCATCATTTACTCACATTACCAACATTCTTCAAAATATCTTCTTTTGTGTTCTGCAGAAGAAAGAAAGTCATACAGATTTAAAATGACAAGAGGAAGAGTAAATGACGACAGAATTTTCATTTTTAGGTGAACTATCACTTTAAGGAACCTCATAAGTGACTAATTTGGATCGCTGCTTATAGGCAGCAACTGAAGGTTTTTAACTTAGGAAAGGTATTGAAGGACAAACTAAAAAGATAAACCAGAAGAAAAGCAATCACTGGGTTCCAAACACCCTTAGGTAACCATCATAAATTAATCATTTATTAATAATACGATACGACACACAATTAGACAAGGAAAACGTGATTAAACATCATTGCCATAGCTTCATAGCTGTTCTTCATCAGCTTTAATTGTACATTTGTAACGAAAGGTGCCGTGTGCAATTTCCGCACAAAATGAGATTTAAAACAGGTTTCCCAAAATGTCTAATGTCATTTTAGCAAGCAGGTAACCTTGTCCTAATATTATGCCTACAGACCTACAGTTGCCTCAAATACATACTGTAAGAACATTAAAGAGCAAATAGCTTGTGATTTTTAAGGGCCTATTTTGGTTTATGGATTGTTCGACAATAGGTTTATGTACATACATGGTGTAAAAACACTATCATTTTGCAAAAATAAACAGTTATTATTACCTTACTTCTTCACTGATTCTCAAATGATTCGTTCCACGATTCATCTGTCTAATCCCTGCCTTTCCGCTAGCCTAGTCTGATGTGATTGGTCAGATGGTCTAGTCGGCTGTGATTGGTTTAGCGCATGTGTTCAAGTTTTCATGGGCAGGCGGGGACTATTTCTAGTGACGTAGATACATTAGAGAATCGGACTAGGTCACGACTTGTTTGCGTGATTCAGACTCGACCTTTTTTCCAAACACAGCAACATTACACACTGCATGAAACGTGATTTTGATGATCTCATGGTATGTACTCCTTAAGAGCCAATACAAATAATTTATTCATCACATTCAACCTCAGTGTAGAAATGCAATCCAGGAATACTGGATCTCAGCTCATCTCAATAGCTAGATTATTCCTGAGCAAGAGGACATCCATTGCCACCAAAGGGATTCGGGAAGAGTTAAAACAACAGGACTCATCAGTCATGTGACATGAATGAGAGCTATTTTGTGCCTTTAACAAAAAGAGGAAAGGAATTAAATCCTTTAATGCCTCCTCACGCTCTCATGCATGTGACGGAGGCTGTTCTCAGCATCACTGCTGCATCTCACACCCACCCCCCTGGCTCATCTCTCCTCCACTCATGCAAGAGATCTCCCAACCGCCTTGAGATCAACACACATCCACTATATGAGTAATTACAGAGCAGACATGTCATGTGATGTGCAGCAAACACAGCTCTCCAAACAAGAATGGAGAACCAGTTTTCCTGTACACAAGGAAATGTGCTCAGTATAAATATATCTTTAAATGTCAATATATTAGCACGTGTGTTAAAAAACTGATTAAAAGCAAATCAATGTAATTCACAAACCAAAGTTCTCATAAGATACACGAGGAAAAACAAAACTGATGTCAATTCCCATTTCCTCTGCATTGATCAAATCTATCACTTCAGATTGTAGACGCTTGCCTCTCTTTTAGATATCCAGATGGTGCAAAGCTGCTAGTTTTTGCAGCTGCTCAGAAAGACCAAACCTCAGTATCACACATGAGACTTTTCCCCGGTAACTTTCCTTTCACATGCTATTAGTGAGGTTTTAATTTTGGCCTGCAGTAAATCAAAAGCTTTCGGTGCTTCTCTGAGCTTCTAATGAAGACAAGCTGGGAACAATATCTCTGTGAACCAGGTCACAGTACTGTTATCTGTGGACAAAAAATTAGGGTGATTTACTTCTGACAATCTTTAAAATATATCTGAATGAGAAAGCTAATGAATTTTCTTGGAATGCACAGCTAAGCAAGGGTTAAAAGAAATGTTGACACTTTTTAACACCATTTTTTGTGATGTCAGATATGTTTATGCTCTATAAATCAACTGCTGACAGGACATAATAAGGATAGAAATTGTTTGTTGAGTAAGTATGCATTTGTAGTATACGTTAACATATTTGTTTAGAACTTGTGGATATTATACAAATGCCCTTACAGAGTCTCTAGTGTAATGCATTTGTCAATAGCATGTGTGTGAAGGTCCTTGTGTATTAAGATGCTGTGTAGACAGCACAGGAAGTAGACAGCACGCCTGCTCAGATTTTAAGACACAGCTGATGTTGAAGAGTTAGAGATGGTGATTGATAAAGCAAACACAAGGCACTAGGACAAGAGCCATCTACATGACAGATGGTAAAAGTCTGAAGTGCACGGGTTATGGTTCGCAACAGCTGTTCTACATCTAACGTTTTCTGTTGCAAGCGTCACACACCGAGATGTACCAAAAAAGGAAGCTAACCAGAAACTTTCAAGCAGCTGACAGAGAAAGAAATTAAGCGTTTCAGAAAAAGCAGAAACTGAGATTGAACTGTAAGGAACTAGCAGAGAAAACCTAAAGCCACATTCCTCGACGTAACTACTCCACTATTACCAATTCATGCCGAGATTGCTCAAAAATTAAATGATTGATGCTTTGTTTGGCGTAAGTTCAGGGGAAGGGACTACTCCCCTGCAGGCTACAGCGACAGGTGTAAATCTGCATTGTCAGAACTGACACTGAGTTGACGGCCACGCACCTGCAAGGGTCACCGAGATTACGGCTGTAACCTGCCGACCTCAGCGAGCTCACAGGATTACATTCCTAATCAGGTCAAATTTTCTGTGTGCACTTAAAGCTCAATGGCAAGATGACCTTCCTAGTGTGAAAATCCTATATGAATTCTTATCGCCTCCCTCTCTCGCTTCCTCGCAATCGATAAAGCACTTCTGTCTCTCGGTTTCAGAGTGCAAAGCTTTAACAGACAACTCCTCCCCTCCTCTGCCTGTACAGGCCATCCCCAAGGGTCCACTGTCAGGATTACTCCATGTACTGAGCACAGCGGTGCTGGAACAGTCTAAAATAAGGTCAGACTAGCTGAGAGACCGAAGAGTGTGTTTTATAAACTTACTGCGATTATGCAGTCGGATGTATATATAACTCAGAAAAACGTATATTTTTACCATTTCAGAAGGAAACGTAAGAACGCAAGTAAAGATAATAATCCAAGTATGTTTTAAGGGGTTGTCAGGGCATTGCTATGCTGTTGCTAAGGTGTTCAGAGTATATAACAAGGTGTACATCTATTTCAACCCAGCATTAAGTCAAAAATAGACAAAACCAACCCAGCAAATGGTTTATAATCGACCCAACAAAAGGTTCATTTGTAACCCAAAATGTTTTAGATTGTAGCCACTCTTCAGTAAATCGATAGGAATTTTGTTTGTTTTATCATCCTTAAAGTCATTTAAAAGTAGCCTTCGTGTGCACAAATAGTATGGGATGTGTTATGCAAAAGATGCCCCAAAAATATTTCATACATTGCTCACAGCATTTGCTCTTTGATCACAAAGGTCCACCATGATCTACCATCCTGTAACCAACGGAACTTTCAGAAACTCCCCACTCAATAGTTTTTGCTAATATTTATTCACCACACTATTGCTTCAGATGGAGAGAGTGAGAGACAGATTCCATTCCCTCAACACTATTCCTTCATAAATGAAAAGGTCACAATAACAATGGATTCAATGCACTGTGGACTTTCAAGAGAAAGAGGGTTTCGGAGAGTTAAATCTTCATTCAAACCAAGGCTTAATATTACATTTACATTTACATTTACATTTACATTTACGCATTTGGCAGACGCTTTTATCCAAAGCGACTTACATTACAAAATGTACAAATGTATAGTACAATGTATAGTAAGCAAGTGGGGGTTAGGTGCTTTGCTCAAGGGCACCTCAGCCGTTACCCGCCAGCCCTGAGAATCGAACCAGCAACCTTCTGGTCATGAGTCCAACTCTCTAACCACTGGGCCACGACTGCCCCCTAATATCACACAGAGCACAAATTATACATCATCAGATGATGCAATTACATTTTAAGTTTACTTTCAGTGCAAAACTTGCTATACGGTTGCTAAAGTGTTAAAAGAACCAACCCCTAGGCCTTTATGATATTCTGGTCCCTAGATAAGATATGTTGCTATTTTAATGCAACCCTATGAGATTACGTAGGAAACTACTTGTTACAGAGGTTTGTTAGGCCCAACACTCACTCCATATATTAGATGCATAAAAACAATTTGCACCATGTTTTTTAATTCTCTATTAACAGTCATAGTGATAAAGAAATATGTACCAACCATTTCATTTAATCTATCAGCACAAATGACAAGAGAATCTCCCTCGTAAAGTGACAAACACATTTGATCCATAAACAAATCATTGTAAATGAAAAACAAACAGTCTAGACTCTAGACAAACATTCATCTAAACATGCAGCCTAAGCAGTCTGATCAGTGGATGTAACCCTGACTACCGCATCCCAGAGCAAATGAAACACTTAAAAAACAAAACATTAAGGACATTCTCCTTTTCCTCTAACAATATACCATGTGTGTATTTATCACGAGAATCCCTGATGGTTCACCGGCACTGTACTAAGACAACATTCCCAGCATACCATCTGCAATAGTGTCCTAATCAAGAGGGGTGGGCCAAATGCCAAACTCTCGCTCAGGTTTCAGTACGCAGTCTGCGCATGTGTGCTACAGATCTGTGTGACTGCAGTCTCTGAGCTCTCCTTCCTGTAAAACTTCCTGTAAAGCACCACTGCTTTGGCTATCTCTCAGGTGACCTTGGGCTCCCTATAGACCTGTGTTTTTCACAGACATAAAGGCTGTTATGAGTAACTAAAGAGTATGAAACAGCGAAATGTGTGTTTACTTCAGGATGAAAATGTGTGAAAAAACTTCAGGCATTGTACAAGATAACAATAACATTTATCCATAATATACACATATAATAAATACAGACATATACCAAAGAAATATTTTTTGTTTATGATTATGATATTAATAATAAACAATAAGCATTTTTAGTCCACAGGAAAGGCAGTGATTTGTTAGACAACAAGAACAGCAAGACTGGCTGTATTCAAACCAGAATAACTCACTTTTCTTACATAAACTATCCCAAAGCACTTTGGCTAATCAGAAAACAGAGAAATGTTTTAATATCACCAAATTTTCTAAAAAGCAAACTTCAAACGACATACAGCTGACTCTACATGTGAGTATTTTCAAAATTGTAGGCCTATTTCACCTTTAAACCATAAACTTACATTCACATACATCCTACACTTTACTTTCCATCTTTTGATAAATGTAAAAACCCTTAATGTAAATTTACCGCCGATGTGCTGTCAATCCAGCTTAAAAGGTGCCATATGTGCACAATACCTTTTTAATGTGCTTTACAATTTTACACATATCTGTGGTCAACTCAGCTAATGTTACCTTGACCAGCTCTATGAATCATGTCTCAGTGGGTACAATCATGACTCACTGCTTACTAACAACCACCATGTTAAGAACCCATATGCTGCCTAAAATAACATTTGATACACCCAATATACATTGAACTGCACTTTTAATGCACGCATATTCATCAAATACTCTGGAAACATTTATCTCCAACAAATGTGTGCCAGTTCCAGTACCTTCCCAGTTCAACAATTTCTAATAGAGGTTCCACATCTTTTTGACATGTGTGGTCTCACGCTTTCATACCTCAATCTTCTCTAACACACGCTAAACAAGCCCACTAGGTTTCTTTTTCTCTACCACTGCAGTAGTAAAGATCATGAGGCCTGACTCCCAAAGTTATACACCATCTTTACAATAGGCCCAAAGATCCACCATCTTTACAAAAGACCAGTTCAGCAGCACATCAACTCACTTCATTCCCTCAGGCAGGAATTTTTTAAGTCGTCTCACTTTTTCAAAAGAGGGGGATTTCATCCAGAGAGGATTCTTTTACCTTCCTGTTCCAAACAGAATATCATCTGCACATCTATTCTTTATTTATGGTCACTCGGGTTGCAATATAATCTACCAGCTTTGAGAACGTCTGAAAATTCTTTCTACCCTTAAGTCAAAAGTCACTTTATACCTGAAATACCTTGTCCGGTATGTGACAATTTATTTGAGTAGTCTACAATTCTGTATGCCAAAAGACAAGGGTGCATTTAAAAAGTACTTACTGGTAGAGTTCCCTTGCATTTGTATAATGCATTTTGATTCTTTGCCGATCTCCCTTGAGTTAAAGGGCCGAACCCTGACAGCCACTTTCACCGAGGCGCCAGACATGGTTGAAGAGGTTGTGTTTCAATCCCACAGAAAGTTATCCTAGAAAAACACACAAAAAATGTTTTCTTTTAGTGCCAAACGTATTAAAGGTATTGGAACACGTTTTACAGGCGTGATTTACACATTATCCAGAGACAGCTCATCGAACTCCATTGAGAACATACTATATTTAGAAATTACATAAGAGGGTTATTTTAAAGAAATTGCTCAAATAAAAGGATGACAACTTCTTAATCTACTAAAATAAGGCTATTTTAAACTAAATGTATTAACTATAACTATAATTGCAGTACATGCAGAATTACCATCTACACATTATATTATCCCAAATGAGACACTACACGTAATATGTGCACGTTAATTTACATCATGGAACATCTAAAAATGATAATAAAACGATGAAAACTAAAGAAATGACGACTGGTTGTAGTAGCATCCAAGATAAACTTCCCTCACACATGCAAAACGTAACCTATCGATCACCAAATATAATTAAAGTGAACACATATATACTTATTTTACACAAGGGCTGGTTGTCAAAAGCAACAGTGCTAAGCAGGTAAATAAACAGCACAGATATGGATTATCATGGATATGTGCCGTTAGATGGTTCCTTCACAGACTCTTAAACATGGCTGCCGTTCGCCTGCAGCAGCAGCAGCAGCAGCAGCAGGGCTGGGCCTGTTCCACAGTAAACACATTTCTCTGACTAACTGACACCTAACAGTGATGACATATCAAAATACACGGACTGACACATAACAACGTCATACTTTCGTCTCTAAATGAGCATGTATGACTTATGAGCAAATGCGTATTTAACTTGAATTCGACAGGTTGGGGATGGAAATACAATCGGACTCTGGTATTACTTTGAACTTCATTCTGATCAATGTAGCAGAAATACGAACAGATCAAACACACGATAGCAAAAAAGGTTGTTTTCATCTTTGCCCTGGTAATCATTCATTGCATTAAGCATACGCCCATGAAATACAATCTGCCTGACTATCGCCGGAGAAAACACAATGTCTACTTAATAAAAAGGATTTGTTTTTCTTTTTTTATCAGTGCGGTATTTGATCTTTATAGAAACATATGGCATTAAAACAATAAATAACGAAACATCTATCGTTTAAGGAAGACTTTCTGTTTCAGTGTTTAATAACATGGGTTATGATATAAATGCCCTGCCATCAATATAACGTTACTCGGCGTCTCATAATGAATAAGCTTTATAAGCGATTCAAATAATAATACAATATATAAAACGTTTATGTATCGTAAATCATTTCAGTCAGCTGTTAATGTTGTGACCTTATGATGTCGACTCGTCGATCGGACGTCTCCTATGAACTCGCTGACATGCTTTGCATAACCCGCATAGTGTTTTATTATTTTGCTCATATTCATGGTATGTGTAAATAAATAATAATGTATTATTAATTACAGTTTAATAACTAATAAAACTAATGACGCAAGGGATTAGCTACAAATAAAAGCAAAACGTTCCTTTAAACATCTAACGTTAGGCGACTCGCGAAAGCTCAAACCCAAACGTAATAGGATTATTTTACACAGGATAATAAAAAGACTGCATTTACCTCTATATGTGCACGCGCAGAGAGAAGAAAACCATAGAAATCCTGCACGATGCGAATTCTCCAATGACGTCTAACAGTTACCACCAGCAGGAAAAATCAGAAAAGGCTGACGGCTAAGTTCGTAATAGTTCCCTTTTTGTTATATACACCCATTATAGCCGCGTTTCATTCTTCGACAGACGTCTCGCACCGCTTGAAAAGCTCGCGGTTGTTATCTATTTTATGAGACTACCGTTAGCTGTGGTATCGTTACACCGTACCTTAGGGTATGGATGAATGCCTTGATTTAATGAAATGATTACGTCAACTGGCCTGTCAACATCGTGAATGACAGTCAGGCTGACCAATGAGATTGCAGGAATGTATGAGCAATGCGTCACGTAGCCAATAGGAATACTGGAAAACGTAAGTGGGCGGGCTACAAGTGACGTAATATTGCAGGGTCGCTTACGATCCGTGCCTTTACGTTGTGGCGTGGCACCGTCAAACACTAAAGGGCGCCGCCTAGCAGGAACATGTTAAAATAAGTGGTAATATAATTAAAACGTCTAAAAATTAATCGAAATCATTTTAAATGCTAAATTGCTCACAATATAATTAAAGTGCTGGCGTTAATGTTCTTTTAAGATATAATTATACCCTTTATATATTAGGATACTCATGGGACTTAAAGTGATAGTTCAGCCCAAAATTAAAATTCTGTCATCATTTACTTACCCTCATGTAATTTCAAACTTGTATGGCTTTCTTTCTAAAGCAGAACACACACACAAAAAATGTGTAACAGAAAACAGTTGATTTGCATTGGTTTTTGCATTCATACAATAAAAGTGAATGGGGACCAACAGGTTTTGTTTGCCAACATCTTCAACATCTTCTGTTGTGTTCTGCATAAGAAATCCATACAGGTTTACTCAGGGTGAGTAAATGATATTTCATTTTCATTTTGGGTGAACTATCCCTTTAATCTTCTTAAAACGATAGATTTATTGAGTTGTCAAATTCATTTGAATACTTGATAATCATATTTCATTGCAATGTGAGATATTTAATTACATTTAGGAATTAACTAAGAAAGCTATTAAGTGTGAAAAGAAGTGCAACAGCTATTGTGTGTGCATTACCATTTATTACAGTTCAAAGACCTGGGTCCAAAAAAGCTTGTAGCAAAGGAAGCAAACTCCTGTACAGTTTAACCTTTTCAAACGTCACTGGAAAACATTTCATTTCAACGTAACTTCAACAACCGGGGTTAATATTGATAACAAGAGTTGATGAACCTTTTTAATCCAAAATAAATTTTGGTGAAGAGGAAAAAACATGGTTTACTGGTATTTGTCGGACAATCATGCTACAACACAGCTTAACATTCTTTCATTTGATCCTGGGTTTTAGGCTCCAATTATAAAAACGTTTTAGATATTGTGTGAAAGGCCATACATACATACATGATACTTCTAAACAAAGAGAAGAAACATTCCCAATACATATTCAGACTCCATCTGATGTTCCACTATTACGCATCACTCTTCAAACTTACACTTGTTTTATATGTTCTACATTCAAAACAATATAGAGCTTAGTAATTTTGTTTTTTAAATACTCTTTCCTTTTCCAAGTGTTGTGTTAAGTGGGACTGAAAACTACATTATGTCTACAGCTAATGTGTTGTAGTAGTACTGAGTGTTCAAATGGAAATACTGGAAATACACAAATGGATCTCTTTCCTCAACATTCTCCTATATTTTCAATTGCATCCACAAATCCAACTAAAACAAAACAAGAGGAACATTTTGAATATATCCAATTTGGATGAACGTGGGGTATGAAAGTGTCCCTTTTCACTTTGGTATGTATGCAGAGATATACGAACTGAAAAATCAAATCGAATTCAAAATCAAAATGTTTCAAAAGTCTAAACTTTATTATGTTTCAATTTAGAACCATGAGCCTTTCAGACATGGGCTCAATAAGAGGATAAAGGGAGGCAAAACAATGTAGGTACTGTCGTACTTTTTCCTGTTCAATTCAGTTCACATCCAGCGTGGTGAAAACATTTCAACTGAAGGTAAGCTTGGTTCACTGAGAAAAACGGCCACTCTGCTTCCCTCTCATCCAGGCCTGGATTCGCTCTTTCAGCTCTGGGACTGCAGGAAGGGAAAGAATAGAATGAATGTTACATAGTCTACCAACTAAAAAAGTAAATCACACATGTGGCCAGAGGTATACTGTCATGTATAATCTCATGTGAAGAGTGTGTGTTTGGTACCTGGCTCCAACATGCTCTCAGTGAGCGGCTGTCTGTTGAACGGATCTGTGGGAGAGTTCAGAAGGTGTCGCAGGATGATGGACCGATCCATGATGTTACCAGAGGGCAGTTGCACAGGGTCCGTCATAAGTGTGTCCATCAGGGGATCTATCATTCAAGTAATGTGTCACCATTATTCACCTATGCTAGCTATAAGATCTACAGTAACTCGACATGTTTGTGGCTGGTTTGAAATCAAACTCGTGTCTGACCTACCTTTAAACTCATCCGGGGCGTCGCTGTAATCCATCTCAGATTGAGAATTGCGGGCAACTATCTCCTCTACCTTCTCAGACAGGAGTTTGAATTTCTCAATAGCAATGGTGGATTTAATGCCCGCCTTTCTCATTTTGGATATGACCTCCTCGAAAAGCTCCCTGCTGTACGACCGCTGAATAAAAGGAAAAAATATAAGTAAGAAAAAACCAAGTAAGGCCGGAAAAGGTGGAAGAGCTTAGCAGAAGTGGCAGTTAACGTCTCTATAAAGGGCTAAAATTTCCACCCTGGAATTTATTTTTAGGAGCATTTGTCTAACCATTATGAAAGTTATTTTTCTAACCAGATAGAAAAATGTACCCCCACTTTTTACATGTCAGGGTCAGTTTTTCCCCACACCCCTGGAGAAGTTATTCTTGGTGAGTAGCTACAGACCTGGTCATCTGCAATGGCTTTGGCAAATCGAGCACAGTCCAGTTGCAGGTAGATATCAGTTAGCTGATCCAGGAGCTTCTTTGGCTCAAAACCGTATTTTTCTGGGTTTTCAACCTTCAAGTCTCGACATTTGGGCCCACACAGCTGCTGAAGGTTGTAATTCAACATGGCGGCCAGGCGAGGACCCAATTCCTGTTCAATGCAACAGTGCAAGTTGTCAGCCATCATTTCAGGAATTCACTTCACTTATGTTCACATATAACCACAGAAACAGCATTGGCTTATTAGTGTTAGCAGAACAGTCCTTTCTCACACTTCTGAATAAACTCAAAGTTCTGACCCTGGCAGCAGCTCAATTTTCCCTGAAGACTATAAATACCTGCGGAGAGCAGAGCGCAGGAGATTCATTTACACGCACGCAGCAGTGCATGTTTTTAACTATCACACAAACCTACATAAATCTGATTTTACTAAACTGTACCTGTTCAAAGAGCCATCCTATCACCTATCTAGAATAGTTTTTTTGCAACACAGCTGCTCTGCTATCACTCACACATGTTTAGTACAATATTCTGAGAGATGTGGTTTTATAATCTCTACTTACAGGCCTCAGGAAGGGCTTCTGGACTTGTTTGGTGAGGATATGGAACATGTCTACTGTCTCTGTGGCTAAAGCCAGGTAGGATCGTGACACTCGCTCATCCTGAGTCAGCTGAGATTGACGGCTTTGCTGCTGCTCCTGCAAATCAAAATGTTTTATATCAAACAAAACAAAAAGACAAAGCACAGTTTTTAATAATGCAATACAAATAGTCCAGCATATCTATTCACACTGCCATCTCCTCCCTTTTTCTTAACAAACATGTTTTTGATTGTAACATTGATGGCCTTGCTCATGCCATGGTGAGCTGTCAGATGATGGAGTTATGTTTCATCTATTAAACATTATGCATTTAAAAAGCTTGGCAATTAAATAATTGGTCCGGTTGTAATATCTGCTGACCCTGGGCAGCTGGTCCCACTGCTCTTTGTTCTTCATTTCCTCCTGGATTTCATGGATGCGCTTCAGAGACTCCAGACTCTCATCCAGCAGAAAAGTTGTATCGTTGATGAGCATGTTGATGTAACGCACAAACTGCTTTCCAGAGCTATAAAAAAAAGGTTTAAAAGTACAAAGATTAAATGAAAATACATGCACATACGGATTTCTTGTTTTTTCCAGACTTTGCTTGTTCTCCACTCACTTGAATTCCTCCAGGAAGGTTCCTTGATGGCTAATGTTTTGCCACAGGCTTTTAAATATGGTGCTGATGTGGTAGCGGATAGTGAACTTGTCATAAAACTCGCTAGTTGCTCCAGTGTGCTCCACATCTACAAGTACATTTGATCAATTAGCATACATATGAAATGCTTAAAGCAGAGCATGTTATAGCCTCACCCCTGATGGTCAACAGGAACCGCCCCATTTTACCTGTGTAGAACTTCATGAGGGCAGGGACGAGCTGATTGATAGACAGCTGGTGGTTTTCCATCATCTCGAAGAAGCGCTGGGTGCGTGGCTGCACTGCAGGGTTGGTGACAAAGAGCACCTCCACCAGCTTGGCGATCAAGTAAGGGTTCTTTATGTAGTTCTGACTGCAAATGAAGACCACCAGGAAGGTCACGATGTCTTCAGTGCATGGCTCATACAGGACCTGGGGAAAGTACCTGAGACACAAATCAAAAGAAAATCAACCACTTATCTCATACTCTCAAAAACAATGTCAAATATAATATTTATCATTTTTAAAATGAATTGAATATAAAAACATTTGCTCTCAAACTTACTGCACAATAAAAAGCAGAAACTCTGCCACGTCTTCAATGTAAAACTCAGGCAGTGCTGCAAAGCTTCTTGGGATCTCTGGGTTCAGAGGCAGGCTAACGCTGTGAGGTGATGGAATAAAAACAGAAAATAAGAAGAGAACGTCATCTTTAGCCAGCATGACATATCTGAGATGATGTCAGTAAGTTAACTCACTGTGGGTAGGCGGGCTCCACCATGCGCAATATGAGCTGGATGACCATACTGAAGAACTGCAGACATCTGCGCAGCAGGTTCTCATCTAGGAGCCCTGCGTCTGCGCAGGCTTTAGAGCGCACAAGTTTCTGTAAACAACAATTTACTTTAACTCATATTCTGTTGCCATTTCCTAGTAAGCTAAATTGTTTCTAAGGCATGTTCTGTCAACAGAAACACTTCACACTTGATTTTAAAAGGGATAACACTTACTTTCAGCTGGGTTTTACATCTCTTTAGCATTTCCCTATGACGACTAGCCAATGGGGAATCTTTCCACTGGTTCTCACTGTTCTTCAGCTCCTCAACCGTTCTGTAGCACAATACACATTCAATCAACTTTATTTATTTTTTGCAACAGATTGTTTTGCTGGTCGATATGGCAGTTATATCAGACTTCCTAAAAAACACATATCGATTGTTATGACCCCTTACACCAGCAGGTGTCACTAATGTTTAGCTAGGCATTTTTGGTCCATAAAAGTAAGCTGTCCATTTCAATGTGATGGACCTAAATCACTGCCGCTAAAGCAACACTATAACCTGTTATTTTGACATTGAGCCAAGCAAAGAAATGACTTTAAACCATAACCTAGAAAACACCTTCAGCGCAAAGCATAGGACAGATCTGGATTAGCCCGTTTCATCAGAGAGAGATTAAAAGCTTTTTTAGAAAGCATAACAGTGTGTGTCATATCTACAATAAGCTATCTGACATCAGTGATGAGGAATGAAAAATGTGCACCATGTTTAAGAGAATAACAGTCACTAGCCGGGTAAAATAAACAACAAACGTTTATACAACATGATGAAATGACACTGACATGACACAATTGAATGCAAAAAAAGACTAAATCTACTCTTGAGTCCTAAAATAGTCTAGGATAGTGCTTTGAAAACCAAAGTGAATCATTTTCGTAAGACCGAATCTGTGTGCTGTACCTGTTCAGATCTCGTATGGCCCTCAGTCTGCGTATGTAGCGTCGACAGCACGGCAGGATGGACAAGTGATGTGCATGTAGAGTAAGGAAGAAGCACTCGGTGGGAAACTTGGGCTCCGAAAACTTGGAGTCACCATCTGCAGGAGAACAGAAAGAACTTTAATAGGTTCTGAAAGCATTGTTGGAAGAATCAACACAAAGATGAATCCAAGCTCTCCATCAAGCAGTCTAGGGTTAAATGTCTTGCTAATGTGTTAATGGAACCTGCAACCTTTTGTTAGAAATCTAGATCTTCTACATTGATTCATCTGTGTCAAAGAAAACCCACACTTACGCAGCTCTGTGATCCAGCTCTTCAGCTCTTCCATCGTGGCTTTGAGTCTGGTCTCTTCTGGGCTGACGTTCAGTCGACACTTGGGGTGGAAGATGTAGAGGGGATCCACTGTTTCCAACTTGATCTTCATACTCAGCTGCTGCAGCACCCACAGGAAGTTCATCATGAAGCCATCTGTGGACACCAGCTTGTCATCAGTCTAAAGAGAGAAAAGAAAATTATTATGCAAAATTATTGAAACATTACTAAAAATGATGCTCTCCATGTCAGACAAACATATAGCGACCTCAGCAAAGATACTGTAAAACATGTAAATCTTATAACAGTTGCATACTGCAAATCTGGACTATGACTCGATTCCATTAGAAATTTCTAGTCTCCATAGCCTGTTTTATACCATGCTTTTATGATGCATAGATCGGTTATTATTCACATACCTGCATTTGAGCCTTCTTCACATTACGGTTCACCAGAGCTGCCATATAGCTCAGAGCTGATTCTCTTGTTTCTCCATTCAGCAAGATGTTGTGCAGGATTTTAAATAGATCTCCCTGTTAAACCAACACCAATACATACAGTAAGCATTAAAAACATATATTTGAACACAACAGTTTAAATATTCATTGACTGCTGGCATGAAATGAACATGATTTTTCGATTTCTAAAAGGCTTTTCTAAGGCTTAAACATGAACCATATTCCAAAAAAATAAGATCTTTTAGTCTTACTCAAAAAAAAAAAGAATATTTCTTAGATTGGCTTACCCTGGCAGACTCCAGATAGTGCTGAAGCGACTGGCTGACAACACGAGTGTTCTCCATAGTTATGGCAGGGCCTGAAAAGTACTTGTCTCCCACTTTAGTCTACAAAACAGCAGAGCAAAAATGAATTCATTTGTTCGTTCATTAACTCTGTATATTAGTCTCAATTGATTCACTAGTAAAATTATTTACATCATCCTCTGCAAACACAGAGAGACTGAAGAAAGACCCCATGAAGGAGAGTCTTTGAATTTCTCTTCCTGTTCCGGGACTGAGAGGGTCAGGACACCACAATGGCAGAGAAGTGATCTAAAGACACAGACACATATCACAAGTGTGATTAAAGATTATTAACAGGATAATCTTGAATGACTTGAATATTCATAAGCTCTTACATAAACATACCAAATTGCATATTGGATGAGTCTTCCCGAACTTGATTTCACAAAGCTCAGCTAAAGCCTGAAAAAGAGTGAAATATCAACATGAATAAGAGCCAGTCGCACGTTCAGCTGAGCAGCTGAGAGATATCTGGCTCAGGATAATGTTAATGCAAGTAAATTTTAATACCCTCATCATATGACTCTTCAATATTAAATAAAATAAATAAACTTCTAAACATGGCAGTGGAACATGGTTCATTTTATTTTGACCATTTAACAGCATTCAGACATAAATCGATTTGGTCATAATGTCTGCTAAAACAATCGAAGTATGTTTGCACACAGTCTCTTACCATCAGAGGAAACTTGAAGTTGTCAGAGTCAAAGGAACATTCCTTCACGGCTTGAGCAAGCCCTTGCAAAATGGGAACGAATATCTGAAAGAACAATGGCATTGATCATAACAGGAGATTGGTTTAGGTATACACCTGTCACTGGCAGGCCATCCCATAAAATTCTTAAAATTACCCATCATCTCTGGTATACTTGTGTTATGAAACAGGGTAGGTGTTAATAACCACTGGCCCAGAAATGAGTGCATATCCAACTAAATCTATCTAATGCAAAACATTCATACGTTAGGTGTGTCCAAATATATTTCTTTACATACAGAGCTGTCTTTACCACCTACAAAGCCACCAAGCATTTGAAAACATATTTAATATCACAGGGAGTGTAACATCAATTTGAAAGAGCTTTTGATGACGCAGCATGCAGACTGTCTCCATAATCTGCTGCAACTCCCACCTGTTTAAACACATCCTCCTCCTGGTGAGTCATGCGCACCAGCTCCTGGATAAAGCCGTACGGAAGGTTCCGGCACAGCATGTAGGGAACCAGCAGGGAGGGCTGTAGAGGTGCTCTGATTGACGGAAAGGAAATAGCAAGGCATTACACTTAAGGACACACACTTCACAGTTAACAAACTGAACCAAAACATGCTATAGATAAAACTTTGGAAGATCAAGGGCATTAAATAAAAGTGACATTAACCTGGGCTGTGTAAGGGCACCCTGAAGCACTAGTGCAGCATGGGAAATACACTGGGAACGTATGTTGCTTAGCAGCTGACTGACAACTGGTTGACTGCACATCTGAAAAAGAAAATAACATGACATTACAACCAGAGAAATTCAGAAGACCAAGCCATTTAGAGAATTTCCCTAGACGTCATGAGTTTCACTTTCACACCTCTCCTCTGACCCACAAGCAATTGTGTTGATAAACAACAGAAATAGTGCAGCACTTCCTTGCAATTCATGCTATAACATAGAATGGCTTTATAAATGATACTTTGGCACTAAAGTCAAGGACTAAGCTGTAGAACTACATCAGAGAGATATTGAATGTCTTATCACCAGTTACCTTTGGGGCTTTCCTCTCCTCCATACCCACACTGTCAAAACGCTCGATGAGGTAGTTCAACATCTCGGTCTCTTTACAGGACTCTATGGTAAAGCGGTCACTACCTGAGTCACCAACCATTCCCCCTCCAGATGCACCCAGGCTATAGAGAAAGAAAGCGATTAGTTAAAACACACTTCTACAAACTGATTATTTTCCTAAGTAAAAATTTTTATATTCACCCATGGATCTTTTTCAGAGCAAATAACTTGATATGAAGACTGAACATCAAAAGAAGTATTCAAATAGATATTTAGGCTGGGTCATTTTTCCAAGTAATGGTTAGAACACACTCGGCCAACAACACAAGCGGTGTTCGGTAATCAAACACGAACCCTTTTTTTTACCATTTTACCATTGTCACACACAAAAGCATAAGCTTTCAATAAACAAGAGTTGGAACCAAATAAACATCACTTTGAGGTCAAAAGGAGACCAACAAGTCAACAAAATCTGTCAGAGACTAAAAACAAAAGCAGACCTCCATTATCTGCATCCCTCCTGCAGGTCTCTGGTCATGAGACAGCATGCATTAGTGGACACTAGTGTGAGTAAACCCACCACAGCAGGCTTCAGAATCTCTCATTAGTTCAGTTACATAGTCAGCTAGAATTACGTTCATAATCTGAATGCTTGACACTCAAACAACACAGATATCTAGTAGCACACACATCCTGCACGGAGTTTAGAGGTTGAGTGGATCATGTTTCTGCTGTAAGCTGAACGGGTCTAAAAGTATTTATGGAATTGACAAGATTCCATGCAAAGCTGTCTACTAAAAAAAGAGAGAAATTCTTATTCCGTTTCCTGATGATAACTTGACACTCCGCCCATTTAGAATATATTAAGCTCATTCTTTTGGGCATTGCTGTGCCTGGTGAGCACGGCACAAGGCAGGTTGCTGTTAGTGGTCAGGCGGCACGCTGAAGCATGCAACACACGTTGGCACAGGTACCTGGACCCAAACTGAACTGCAGAAAAATCCTCCTCCTCTTCCTCCGGTTCTTCATCACTGCTGTCCTGAGACATGTCAGACAGGGCGAAGAGGAGGAGGGAGAAAGGACTGGTGTGGCCAGGGTGTGATGAAAGGAAAGAAGTGTTTGAGAATGGAAGAGTACAAACAGAACTGAATGAACACAAAGACTAAAACAGGAAACATGGAAAAAGAAACTGGAAAACTCAAGTTAAACCTAAAATACAAAATGTGAGCCATTACGATTAGTGTGAGTTAAGTATTAAAGAGATTTGTAGTAACTGTTTCAGTTGAAGAATCTTGTTTAGGTCATATTTCAATTTCTAGAATGACTTTATTTAAGTGGGTAAAACTTCACATCTATCAGACTGAAAAAGTACCTAGAGGGCATCTGAGCAGCAAGCGCAGTCCTTCTGGCCACAGCGCTGGGGGAGCTGGGTAGGATGGGGAATGGCATGGAGGAGGATTGGGTGGTAATGTGTCTGGGGGAGGGGCTAGAGGGTATACCTGAGGTCGAAGGGGGTGTAAGCATATCAGATGGGACGGATCTGGGGCTTGGATTTATGGGAACAGAGGAGCTGAGGGAGTATGGCCTGTACCTCTGGGAGATTGGCAGAGGGGCGGATGGAGATGGGAGAGATGGGAGGCTGGTTGGAGGGTGAGAGACTGAAAGACTGGGAGGAACCAATGAGGCGGGAGAAGCCAAAGGGGCAGATGGAGCACTCATTCTGGCAGAGCTCAGAGCTAGAGGGTTTGGGCTACACCCGTAAAGACTGAAAACAACAGGAATTGCAGATATTATGACATACTGATAGAAGAGATATATTGGATATGTTCGGAACAGCACACTGCTTACTATTGCTGTGGTAAGTAGTATATATACTATGCACAGTATGCTAATTTTCTGCATTTAACGCATATTGTTTGACAAAAAATAGGTATTTACAGTATGTACCATGCAGCAATGTAGCACTTAGTAAAAGCTAATATTCCATTCAGAACACATCCATTAATAATAAAGTTCGAAACAAAGAAACATAAGAAATGTGCAGAAATGAACAATAGAAACAAACCAAAATGAACTCAAAAATGTGAAGTGAAGGGGTGCAGGTGAATATGTCTGGGCTGCCCTAAAATAACACTGTACATTATTACTAATAAAAACATTTTGGTGTAAATTCCATAATTTACCACACTTGCCTAGACAGAGAGCTGGCACCAAATGAGCCTGCACCGGGCATCATGGGACTTCCACTCTGGCTGGAGGGCGGGATGAGAGTCAGGTGCCGGTCCGGGGATCTGGCAGCAGTAATTGGCTGAGATGTGGCGGTCAAGCTGGCGAATGGGTTACAGTCACGTGAACGGGTTGACATCATGAGAGCCTCCATTAAAATCTGACCAATCAGGTCTTTGAAGTCAGAGTAAACTACAAGAAAGAGAAATCCAGTTCAGTTACAGAAAACTTTACACTTCCCCCACACCTTCGCAACAGTTTCTGCAACAGGTTCATACCATCCTTAGGGTTCTTCTGAAACTCAGCAGCAAGCGATGGCAGGAAGATGACATCACGGTCCTGTTCCTTCCAGGAAACACGCAAGATCTTACATATTAGCTGTAAAGCCTGATCTTCAGAGACGTCAGGATTAGACGAGGAGTCCTGCAAATCAAAAGACTGGTTTAGTAAACAGCTTACTGGAATACTGAATTCTGATTGGTCAATCGCATCATTGTGCAGTTTAATAGTGTGTTGCAAGCAAAACTGTTGAGCAACATCGTAATAGACTTTTTAGAAGAAGTGTAGAGCTAATCTACAATTATGATAATGAAATGAAAGCTCACATCAGTACTTCACATTCATATTTTTATGCATTTGTTAAGTAGTTGCAGTATAAGAGGGAAAATGTCATTATGGTAAAATAAACCTCTAAAACACCAAGCAAGCAGTTGTTGTGTTACCCAGAAGGGGTTGCACTTGAGATAATAATTCCATGCACGCCACGAATTCAGAATAATGTATGTTGTACCCAACATTATAATATTGAGATAACAGCATCATTTTTTCCATCTTACTTCCTTTCAGGCATAACGTAATTTATCAGTTTACCGATTTGTAAACTAAACTATTGCAATTGCAAAACAGGACCGCTGGTTACCCTTTCAGCCAAGTTCCTTTTTTCTCTGCGGTCACTGTCTTCCACTTCCATGTTCTCTATTCCTGAGTCCACATCAACCTGGGACATGCTGAAGATCACAAAAATAACATCTACTTCAAGCATCAGCTTAAATCTTTCATTGTTAATGAGATTAAACAATAAATGTATGTAATAAAACGTAATCTTCATACAAAATACTCAACAGCAAATGAGACAATTTAGAGAGACTACAAAGAGACATCTGGCCTTCAGTAAGAGAGACAAATACTTCATCTCCAATAGCATCTCATGTGTCCCAGGCTCTCATTGTAAAGCTCTTTTCTCTGTGATTAGGAGTTCCGAGTGCACAATGGTTCACAGATGTCTCACCTCTTCTCGCAGGAGGCCGTGTCGATGTCCATGCTCTGCGAGCGGGACAGAGATTGGGACTGCGTCTCCAGGCTGTTAGATGGAGAGCTGGAGAGAGAGCTGACCCCCTCGCTGCTCTGGCTGCGGTAAGGAACCCCTGCGGTAATGGAAAGCACAAAAGGAAAAAATAAGTTGGATCGGTGAAAATCCTTTGATCATGTTGTGTCATGGAACACATTGGGTAAGCAGTAAAAGTTGGAACATTTTTCTTACAAGGAACAGTCAAGGAACTTAATAACAGATTTGGAGAAAAACCTTGATCATATAGACGTTTTCATCGGACGCACAAGCCTGGCCCAAAGTTAACTTCTGGTCTGTGTTTGTCGATCGGTCTGGCTGTGGCTAGTGGCTAATAATATAACTATTTATATTAATATTTATATACTCATTAATGTTGTATTGACATTTTTAGAACACTGTCATATTTGTATCTTAAAGTACAATGTTTACAGAAGAACAAAAATACTATGACTGAATCAGTTAACAAAAAGTCTGAATGGAATTTGCTTGTTAAGTGATTCAAAATGAAAGTATTGCAAAAGTTAAATAAGGGCTCAGAACAAACCCAGACTTGTACTTTTGTTAGAACTGCTCTTTCATGTCACACCAAATTAAATCTGAATAGGTGTGGTACATGAACACAACATAGTCGTCTCTAATGACAACACAGATGAGCTGAATGCACTTTCCAGAATTCAGTTCAGCAAAACTGGCTCCATGTTAAATAAGCATGAAATAAACACTTTCACTGAATAGTAAGACAGTAACAAATGCAGAAAAGTAGTGAAACTGGTTTTCATCAAATAGGCGACACACACAAAGTTCATTTAAAGTTATAGTTCACCGGAATCATTTAGTTACAATTGAGTTGTTCCATATCTGTATACATTTCTTTGTTCTGATGAACACAGAGAAAGATATTTGGAAGAATGCTTATAACCAAACAGTTCTTGGACCCCATTGACTAGCATAGTAGAAAAAAAACTATATATTTTTTTGTTCTGTGGAAACATAGGACACCAAAACGTTCTGGGGCACTTTTGACTACCATTGTCATTTTTCCTACTATGGTAGTCAATACAAACAAAGAAACTGATACAAGTTTGGAACAACTAGAGAGTGAGAGTAATATAAAAAAAATAAAAATTGTTTTACGTCTGACATTAACATTCTCTGTCTGAATACATCACAGGCAGAAAAGGTCTGCTTATTAAAGAAACACTACTAGGCCATGAACAAAGATCCTTTGACTGTGTAAAGAAAAGCAAGGAGAACCTAAAGCACAGCTAACATGGCACACTGACCTAATAAAAATTAAATAAGAGACTATGCTATCAAGACATGAGATTAGCATCCTCAGCAAATCTGAGTGATATAGAGCTATCAGCCTTTTGTGTCCTGGGTTAAACCTTGGCCAGGGCTGAGCCACTTTCAGTATGACTCTGCACTTTTCTTCACAGCAGACAGAAAGTGTCTACCTTGATGCCAACGCTGATAAAATAAAAACATTCAACTCTATTGATTGAAATATCTTGTAAGCAGCAAATAACTTATAAACTAAACAATTCATCTTAGTTCACACCAGATTGAGATGCATGGGCATTTAACCACCGAATTGTGCACTGAGACTAATGACCTAGAAAAATTTAATTACACTGAATCTTTAAAGGTATACCTGATACAGCTCATACTTCTAAGATCAAAAGCATTGTATTCAAAAATATACAACATTTATCATTTAAAAAATTGTTAAAACAGGCTGGCAAAGAAAAATGGTTGTTGGATAAGCAGCGGATCAGACTTGTGGCACAATTGCCACCTCTGCATTAAATTGCATCTATTGATCTAGTCTAGATGCAATATAAAATCATGTTTTAGATCTTTAAAATCCCCATGCACTGAAATGCTTTGTTTGAAAGTAAACAGCCTTGCTATATTAAAAACGAAAATAAAATGACAATGGAAATCCCCATCTTCTGACACCACATATAATAAACTGAGAACTTTCTGAATCAGTGTTAACAAGTTTCTCTCAACCAAAAATATAAAACAATCTTCTCAGACAACTGCTATAGAGTAAAAAGATTCATCTTTAGCTGGGTGATTCTCATGAAATCTTGCTTTTAAGATGTCAAACATGATTTTCTTAAAAACACTTGTTTTAACAAATTTCCTTTATTTTCATTTACAACAAGGTATGATATGTTTAAAGGTATTCATCTCTAAACATTTACTGACAGTTTAACACAATTTAAAAAATTCCTTTTACAGTACCCATTTAAAACTGTTAATCTCATAGCATGTTTTGCTAAACCATGATGTCTAAGCAAGTTTTTATTAATCATACATAATATGATAAACTTAATGTAAATATATTTGTGTGTGTTTAAACAGGATGAGAATATCAGTCTTTCCACCACTATTACTTCATTCTGTCACTGATTTTTTTGGATAATTTTTTGTAATTTAAGAACATCCAATTGTTTTTTTCAGAATATTTTAATTTTACTTTGTTTAAACTACAACATATAAAGCACTCGGTTATGAGAATTTCAGCAGAAAAAGCAATAAAAAAAATGTTTTGTCCAAGGTAAGAACACAATTATATTTATTATAATAACTTTTTGTGTTATCAAACTGTATGTTTTATATTTCAAATCTTTCTTGCCATGATGTTTCAGTGGTTTCGTGAGAATCACCCAGCTATAGTTCAATCTAAATGACAGGTCCAGTCAAGCACTTACCAGATGCTCCCATTGGAGAGGTGGCAGGGGTGACATTTTGGGCATTAAGTCCCAGAGTGTGAGATGGAGCTGGTGGGACAGACTGCGACGAGGCCCCAGAGGGTCCGGGTAAGGGTCCTGGGGGGGTTTCTCTCTGTGGGGAGGTCAAAGGGGTGCTAAGGGGGGTACTTGGCTGAGACGTCTGCCCTCCGGCTAACCGGGCCAGTCGCCTTCTTCGAATCTGAATGAGACGGATTAAATACAGATTAATCTAACTACTTATCAATAATTAACAACTGTTTACCATCCTTAAATACTTCAGTAACGAGACACCTGTAAAAAAGATTTAAGAGATTGTATATGCCTTTCTCCAATACATTTTTACTTAAATTAGAGATACTTGTGTGCAATGGTGACATGTTTGAGTCATAAAAGAACATTATTATTTTCTGCAATAAAGGATATCAACTACAGGGAAGTAACTCATATATTTGGAGAAGATCGATTCATGGCTTTGCATTCATGGCAAATACTGTCAGTAAAATGTCAAGGTCATAAATTCATGAGCAATTCTGCCTACTAGGCTATAAAAATGATCAATTATAAAAAGGCAAGACCTAGTTTCAAACTGCAAATGAAGATTTATCTCAGACCACTGACATACTAGTTTGGTGCATCACATCAAAATAATAATAAGTATATGTAGGTGTGAGTAGCTAAAATATTAACACAACAAATACAACTCCTTAATATGACCAATAAGACTATACATTTTGAAAACGTTTGCCATCCCTGTTTGCATGTCAATAGATTTATGATGATTTTTACACAATAGTAAAGGTCTGATAACGTGTGTATAATCTCAATTTTAGTAAATAATTTTAATAAATAAAGGCCAGAGTTAAGTCTTAATTTACAACGCTAGAAAACACAAAGCACCCACTGTATAAAACAATGAGATACAGTAGAGATAGTGGCAAACAACCAAATGTTAAAAAACTAAAACAAAAGGAAAAGCGATTAAAAAATAATAATACTTTGTATATTATAATATGACTAAATGGTCCAAAACAATGTATCGTCTTTGAATAAAACTGAAGCTTTAATGCTAAAACAACAGAGACACTGACAAACACACTGCACACTGATCTGACGACTGACAAAGCTTGTTGCGCATTATTTCGCTTTCCACATCGGAGACCTTTGAACAAAATAAACCCTTTACTAGCTTTAGTGTCAATAACTTGATATTTTACTATGACTGGTTTCAATTTATAAAATAAACAAAACGATGACATATCTTTACACGACCATCTTTCAGCCATTTTGAATTGTCAGTAAAGTAAACCTTTATCAAACGAAACACTAACCCACAGAAAGGTTACAAATACCCCATTAGACTTTTAAACGCTACGTTAAGCTGTTATTTAAACTGTGAAATTAATCAAAAACGAGGACAAAAGCAGATGGTCGAGGCGTGTGGCAGATCCTGGGCTGGCAATGTGTAACTTGCTAACCAGCTGCCTGATAAAAAGCTCGTTTTATTCATCATTTCACTTCTATATCGGCACTAATGTGGCTCAAAATGATGAATCAAACCTCAGCCTTTTATTTACATGCAAATAAATGCATTCATTGTGAATCTATTGAGCTGTTGATTAGCTTGTGTCCTGTTAGCTTATCCAATCATTGCTGCGATTGAGAAAGGTGACAATGACAAGCCATTAAACCTACAATAAAACACAGTAAACACAACGGTCGTGCAATGATCTGAGCTGTTTTGACTAGAATATCACAAAACTACGTGTAAATAGTCTTACCTCCTCAGGACTGAGCTGCTCCATCGATTTTCTTTTAATTTTCAGCTTAATTGTGTTGCTAGCCAGTCAGCTAGCTACCTTATAAACACCAAAAGTGCATAATCTGAACCATAAAACAAATATTAATAAGCTGTGATTGTCTAAATTAAATCTTTATATTAAAACATCAAACACGCGTGGTTGTTTTTTCCAGATCAGGATTTTTCTGAGGAGAATGAAACAAACACAAAAGTATTATTCGTCAAAACACCGACGCGGCCATTTTGGATCTGGGATCACGTGACGTGAGATCGACACATTCCAGGCTGCGGCAGGTTAGGAAACTGATTTCACTGCTGGGGCGACCTCAAGAGACTTGTTTACTTCAACGCAAATACTATTTGGGTTACATGAATGGCAACTCTTATATAGCTGTTGTATAGAATAAACTGTCAATAATCATTTTATAACTCTGTTTCCAATTCTTTAGCAAAAATAGTTTTCTCTACCGACCTCTATAAATGCGGGGTTATCAGTTAATAAAAATACAGTGCGTCTTGCAGGCTGTAGAAATGATAATCCTTTTATCTGTTTTTATAAGATTATTTATGGTTAATTAAACTCCAGCAATATAGTGGCATTACAACTCAACACAACACTGGCCAAAAAGCACACAAGTTATAATTTTCATGTTTTTATTGCACATTTGATTGACAGCCCAGCTTAGGTGTGAATAAACTAATACAACATTTACATAAAAAGATAAAACTAAAAATAACTTATATCTTACAAATTAGTAAAACAACTAAGGCCGTTAATATGTCTTATTCTATTTAAATAAACGAAAAAAATGCATTTGGTTTACGCCATTAAGAAATTCTAAGCAAGTTGCTCCATATACACTACCAGCATTCAGAGTACCCAGTGTTTTCAGAGCAGTTACATTGATACAATGTATGTAAATGGTCTTATGTCGCCCTCTGCTGGCAATATAAGTCATGCTCAATGCATTCCATAGTGTGCAGTAGCAGTCCTGCATGCCTCATTGGTTGTAATTGATTAGGTTCTGAGACACAGGCTGGAGCTCCAAGTCTTTCCCCATATTCCTCTGACTGCAGAAGTGTAAACAACTTGTTTACATCAGTATGTCTTATCAAGTTCCACATCAGAACTTCAGACAACCCGTTTGAAAACTTGCTTGCAGACTTGATCCTCACTGTACAACACCTGTAAAAGTTTTAGGGGTATGATCATTATATGATTATTTCGAAAACATACAAAGACGAATGCTATGAATTCACTCTTACCAAATGGAGTTTATCATCCTCAATCCAATGTGCCCAACCTCTGTTCTTTTTCTCACCCTTTTGAGCACACACCATCATGTTGCCCTCCCATTGCACCAGAGACTGTTGACAGATGCAATTTAGTGTTAATCTTGTGTTAAAATTGCATTAAAGGGATCATTTAGGCCAAAAATCATTTACTCATTCCATATGACTTTCTTTTTAACTAAATAACATTCAAGCTGTTTTTCATACAATGAAAGTGAGTGCTATTCCTAGTCCCTATCTTTCACTGTATGAAAACAAGCTAGTAAGAAAATGTGTATTCCTTTAGGTGCATCCATCATAATGCAAAAATATAAATTCAAACGTTTAATACATTCATATAAAATGTTTTATTACCTTGCAGTGTCTGTCATCCAGTCCCTTGGTAAACTCTTGAAACTCCTCATTCACCTTAAATGAAAAAGTGTAGTTTCGGAAGGTGCTGAGGGTCTTGATGACATATTGATCCCCCACCCGCTCAATCACTTTACGCTGTTTTAGCCTCAGGGCGATCTTACGGGTGTACAAGCTGATTCCTAAAAAATAACACAGTTTAGGACGTTTACTCATGGGGATATATGAAAAACAAAATTACAGTAAGATTATAAACATCATTTAAAACACCATATTTTAAAGAAAAATAAACTGTAAGCTTTAGTAAACAGTAAGTAAATGCATCAGATGTTTGAAAATATAAATAACTCAGAATTCAAAGCAATAATATTTGAACAAAACAAATGTATTTTTACCTAAAGAAATCATGTATCCCTCCAAGTTGACATTGCTGAGCATCTCCCATGTACCACAGAGACTGACAGGCATATTTTCAACAAACTGAAATGAATATCTCTAAAGTTAAACAGGGTGCAGAATATGACTGTGAGAGGGATTCTCGGTTTTTATATGTGTTGCCAGCTGAGTGGGCTGTCCTTTCATCTGTCTCCAGTACGTAAAGTAAAACGTGTCTGGCAAGTCTTTGTGTGTCAATAGTTTGCCAGAACACGCCCATGAGGTCAACAATGCCTGTATACGACATCCACATCCACTGATGGATGAAGGAAGAGGTATAATAATATATTAAAATCGTAGAATACGGTTCTAAAGAGGATTTGAGAGACTTCAATATGAAAATGCTCAAAATGATGTTGTTGACTAATAAAACTAAATAAATGATTAAATTAAAGCTTGTAGAACTGTTATCGGATGTCTCAATCAGCTTGTTGTTTTCTTGCCTTGGATGACATCAATTATTACTCTTCTTCCTTTAAAAAGATTTTTTCCACTGCAGGCAAAGAGATCCCATGACATCATCACATGACACCGCACGTCAAAACATCATTTACGTACACGAAATTACTGGGAATTTCCACAAAGGTGGATAAAAAGTATGACAAACTTAATATTCCAAACAGGTTGAATAGGCCTAAATGCTATTGCAACACATGTTATTGTCTGGTTAAAACAAGCTACTAAATGTTTCATTATAATGCAATATGTCTTTAATCTAAAGGCCTCTTTATAAATCACTGAAGTGATGAGCCAAATCTGATCAACTATCAACAACATGAAAGTGTCAAATGTGAATTTCAGGTGACTGTTACACCTGCTTAGCTGTTCTCATTATATGCAAATGAAAACAAAGTGACAGAAACAAGAAAAGGCTGTTCATTATTAGGGTTTAGCGAGTCAGCTATTACTAGGAAATGAAACCCTAGTATGTAGCCTACAGGAGAGGTATATTTTTACCTTTACTACTAAATCTAAGAGTAAGAAAAATCTTACCAGGTCACATGCACAATTCCTGAGGCAATGCTCGAGGGATGACGTAGAGATTGACAGATATGTTTGTTTTAAGCGTGACCTCCCCAGAAAACAAACGACATTACTTCAAATGGCCGTGATCTAGCCAAAAGCAATGTTGAAAGTTTACTTCTTATTAATCAACGTTTTGGAAATCCCCACCTGTTAGGCTTTCTTATATTTTCTTCTTGGCCTATAAAGTTACCAATAACTGGTCAATTAAATCAATTTGTTTTAAAACCAAAAATCATTTAAAAAACAATAATGTTCTTAAATAATGTCCTTCTACAGTTCTGAAATACAAAATGAAATATCTGTCTGTGTTAACATCTTATTATATGGCTCATTGGTATGCTCGTTTCTGATTTGCCAGTCGCAACATTTGCAGGTTTGTTATTCTCAGATAACAACCGCTTAAAACTAATAACACAAGGTAACCCCGATACTGCAAATCATTTTGACAGGTACAGTTTAACATTACACAAAAAATAAATATAAATATGTCTTTCAATTACACATTATATTCACAAATGCTTAAACCAAATTGCCTGTTCGTAACATTTGAACATCATTCTTATCGGAAGGTCTGCAATCGGTAAAAATTGGCTTATTTCCCAACCGGCTTCTTGTACATTATCCTTTACGTACAGAATACAGATAACAATTAACTGAGATAAAAATAAATGTCATTGAGCAAATGTAGCATAACCGAGGTGTGTGTCCTTTACCTTACAGAACCATAGCTTGCATTCTATAGCAACCTTGTATGCAACGAACTGCAACACTTGTTATGCAAGCTTGTTTTTACATATTCTTATAATAAACACCACTGCAGGTTTTTAGTTTATTACCCTATTAAAAACATTGTAAAAATAAAACATTGTTCTATCAATACAATGATAAAAAAATTTGTAATCACCTAAAAAATATGCAAAAGTAAAAAGATCTTTAAAACAATCAATGTCTTTATTTAGACTTAGTTTCTAACAGTTTTAAATGAAATCATAAATTACAAATCTCATCATTTTAATTGAAATCTCATCACCTATTGAGTGACTTGTGATGATCGATCACTCCTTAAACAAAATGGGTTAAAGAGTGCAGAATACACAATAAATCTAGTGCTATACAGATACTTTAAATAACAGGGCAGCATTTAATCAAAAATAGAACTAGAGGCCAGGTCAAAGACGACCAGATTACTTAATGCTCGTGTATCTCTGGAGAGGGGCAAGCATGTGACCTGCATTCTTCTCCTCACTCTCTTCAGTGTACAGGTTGTTCTCCAGAATATAGTTCACCACAGGGTCAGGCAGCAGGTAGCGCACACTCCGTCCCCTGCGCACGGACCGGCGCACGTGAGTGGCTGAGATCTCATTGGTCACCCATTCGCGAACCACATGGATGTTCTTACGGCATCTATACAGCACATCAGACTGATTTATGCACTTCTCAGGGTCGCTGCCACATCTGGTGATGCACACCACACCAAAACGCTCCACTATCTCCTTAATATCACCAATCTGCCAAAGGCCGGGAACGTCAAAGGACTGCAGCAGATCGGCACCACACAGTAGTTTCAGCTGGGGAGTATCTAGAAGGATATAAAAAAATAACTCTCTTCAATACTTACATAAATCTGAACTAAAATGCTTTACATTTGTTCCAAGTGTTCTTAATGTTTATTCGCAGAGGAATGCAGTCAGACTATGCGGAGACATGCAAAATGTGTTGAATAAAGTAAACGCTAATAAAAACTTTGTACGACGATTTTTTTACTATCCCCTGAGGGAAAATCAGCTCCTACATTTTCTTTCTTGTTGCCAGAGTGGCAGACATTTTAAGATAACCTCCCTGTTTGTTTAGAGACACTGACCAATAAGAGCATTTTCTACATTAAGGAGCACTGCGGATTATTTGCAGTACCTGCATTAGTGTTAACACAGGAGCTCTGACAGGCGTCTTTGTTGTGCTTCAGCTTCCGTCTTTTCCTTCGTTTGACTGTGTCCACGTCATCATTGCTGTTCTCATTGGAAATGAGTTCTTTGTGATGATGCCTTACAAAGATCAGAATCCATTAAAAAATCTATTATAATGCCAATAAATGTTACTTTTTAGGAATGTAAATGATGCAATTGATATGGGCCTTTTGCATGATAAATGTAAATGTCATCACTCAAAAATATGATATGTACATGCAAAACCTTTAGGCTAATCTAGGCATGACAACATTTTAAGATGTCACATGTGATCTGAAAGGTTCTCACCTTAAAACTTCAGCTGTATCTACCCATTTTGACTGCTGACACTCCCAGTCATCCACTGTGATCCAATCAGAATTCTCTGTGGCTAGTCTAGCCATCTCCATCCGATAACAGGCTTTAATAAGACCATTCTTCTTATAGCAATCCCCAACTGGAGATATTATACCTTTCACCACCCTGTATCTTCCTGATACACATCAGTGAACAAATACAAATATTTGCATACTAATATGTTAAGAAGTAAAATGATAAATGGCACGAATAGTGAGATTCATATTAATGAGATTATATCTGTATATTTTCAGTACCAGTGTCTTCAAGGTGGTCGCGAGCCAGTTCAAACATGCGCAGGTGCATGTTTGTGATGGGGTTGAATGAACCGCATGCCAGTAGCACAACTTCGGTTTTCTCTTGTGATGTCATTGATCACATAAAATATGTTGTCTGCAGAATAAACAAGAAAATCAGGTAGAAATGTACTTTGAAACATTTGAATAAAACCCCTTGAAAGGTCTTTAAGAGAATATGTAATAGATTTAGGAACCAGAAAAAATAGACATTACACGCCACAGTGAATTTTTCCTAAGAAGTACTAAAGGTTATTAACGTTAGGTTTGTTAAAAAAAGAGAGAACTTAAAACATTTAAGGATGTTTATACCATGCAATAAAATACCACGTCACTGATTTACGTTAAACCGAATACGAAACTATTTAACTTGCATCTTACCAAATCAACACACTTGTCTCGTGCTTCCTATTTTAGTTGGCGTTTCAGTAAAACCGCCTCTTATTGGACCTCGCAGACTATACGTAACCAATAAACGCAGCGAAATATGATTCTGTGATAATACGTGCGACAAATATTAACTTATTTTCAATAAAATCTTTGATGTGACAGCTGGAACAGTATTCTAGAACAAACCACCGCACAGTAAAAGCGGCAGAGCTGCGCAAATCAAATGAGCGTCTCGTTGTTCAAGAACTTCAACTCTGCGCAACATTTACGCAGAAACATATTGCTACTAACTAGCAAACCACATCTTAGCAACTGGATATAGGAACTTACTTCTGGTTTAATTTTTGCACAAATACTTTTATTGAAGAAAAGCACGGGTGGGCATTACTTCGTTACTAATTTACGCGTAAATCACGCATTCTTGCGCTTCTCAGTTTGTTTTATTTATCATTTGCTGGTTGAGCGCTAGCTACGCTAACCGTACAGTGACAGAATACAAGCAGCTGACAAAAGAATGTGATTTCTTTAATGAATCTATTAAACCTCTCAAGAACTGTCGAAGTTGATAGTAAACAGCAAGATTACGTAATCTCGTTTACAGAAGTAAATGGGTGGATTTCAGATCAAGATCAGTTGATCCATACCTGGATAGAACATGATGTTATGTAAGAACAAATGAAAAATGAAATGCAAAATGTGATTTTTTTTAAGGATCTATAGAATGGCGTCTCGGGGGAAATCAGAAACGAGTAAACTGAGACAAAACATGGAAGAACAGCTGGACCGGTTGATGCAACAACTGCAGGATTTAGAGGAGTGCAGGTAATGACCGGTGAGACCTTCACAGATCACTCATCAGTTATCTTATATCCACTGAAAAATATACAATAATAGGATTTTTGTTTCATTTTAGAGAAGAACTGGATGAGGAGGAGTATGAAGAAACCAAAAAAGAGACATTAGAGCAGTTGAGCGAGTTCAATGAATCACTGAAGAAGTTAATGTCTGGAAACATGACATTAGTTGATGAACTCGGGGGAATGCAGTTGGTGAGAAATAACATAAATAATAAAGCCAAAGGTTTTTTATATTAAGAGATGTCTAAACTGATGTCCACTAGTAAAATAAACTGTTGCCTGTCTGTGTGTTAATATGTATCCATTAGGCGATCCAAGCTGCCATCAGTCAGGCATTTAAGACACCTGAAGTTATTCGACTGTTTGCTAAAAAGCAGCCCGGACAGCTGAGGACAAGAATGGCTGAGGTGACCATTTTTATTTGATTTAAAAAAATCCAAGAGTTCTAATACTGAAGGTTCATATCATACTGTGTGATCTCATCAGATGGACCGTGACGTGATGGTTGGAAAGCTTCCTCGAGATGTGTATACTCAGCAGAAAGTGGAGATCCTCACAGCTCTGAGAAAACTTGGCGAGAAGGTGAGAAACTTATTATTGACACAGAAGCCCTGTCTGACAGCCACACCTGTTACTGTACATTCAACTCTATCCTGTACTGTATCCTGTTGTTTTGTGTACTTTTGCTCACATTTTGACATCCTGTTACTGTGATATCTGCTTCTAGACTAATGTGAGTTATGTGATATTTAAATGCACAGCTTACACCAGAAGATGAAGCGTTTCTTTCTGCAAATGCCAGTGCTAAGCTGAGCCAGTTTGAGAAGGTTACAGCTAGCTTAGGTAAGATTAGAATGAACCACACTCTACTTTTACTATTACATACTATTACAATTGAACAAAGTAATGTTTAACAAATATTTTGGTTTAGGATCTGAAGATAAAATCATGGCATTGGCCAGTTCTGGTGTCGAGAAAGCCCAGACATGAAGGTTTACTTGGGTTGTTGTGAGTTTCAATTATGTTTGTAGGTTTTACTGTCTTTACAGCGTTTTTAACAATGGTTGCAGTTTTTACACTTAGGAATAGAGTTGTCTGATGGATCCGGCCATTGACTTGATTTTAATCTAAATATGTGCATACAGTTAGTTGTAATGTATGCATCCTGTACATTTGAAGGCTGATCGTACTGATCTGGGTACAATGCAAAAAGTTTACATGTTTTTAAAATGTTAGAATTATTTTTAGCCCTCTGGTTATAACTTTATTGCCAATAACCCTTTTGGTACGAGTATTGATAGTAACTACTATGAATTTTAATTGTGTTTGTGATTTTTTTTAACCATTGTGATGTTTGTATATATTTTGTATTTGAATATATTCAGTGGCTACATCTGAACACGTGTCAGTGTTTATTCTTTATTGTGTATCACACATCAGTTTTATTTGCACAATAGTATTGGTGGTATTTGGTTGAATAAAGGGTTAAACATCTCTGAAAATCAATGCACTTTATAATAAGGTTAAATTAGTTTATGCATTAGGCATCACAAAGACTTTTTTGTATTAATTTAGTCGTTTTTGATGTAAAAATATAGTATTGTCCATTAATATTGCATGATAATTGTCTGACATTATCTGGCATTTATATCTGCTCAAACCATTAGACAGCATAGAGAATGCAACATTTGGATGTTGTTCACTTCTGAAGCATTAGGTGGCACTCTAATCCCAGAAACCTTTGCTGTGGTTTTCAATTCACTATGCATCTTTGATGCCTCATAAAAGATTCCTGAGGAAAGATCAAGGTGTATTAATAATTAAAAACCCTTCACTGGTAAGGAAACATTTGACATTCCTTCAAATTTTCAAGTGGCTACATTTCTTTATGCTAATCATTTAAGTAACTGTTTCATACTCGGTATTGTATTTATTAAATAATATAAATATACATTATTTTAATATTATGTTTAAGACTAAAACCATATTATATCATTATAATGGTAACGCTGCACTAATTGTGGACATGGACAAAAACAATTGTTAAAAAATGCATTCAAAAGCATTTTTTCCATGTCAATATCCTTTATTTTGTTCATGAACAAGCATCGACTTCACTATAATTTCCTCAGAATATTAGAAAAGTGAATGAGCTTGAGGGCAGCATCCAACAATTCTACAACATTTTCATTTCTAGAGCAAAAGAAATATTTCAAAATGTGACCAATGACCATTGAAAGCTGCAAATGTGTGACAGCTCATCTCTGCTTCAGTAGTATAATCGGTCCTGACCCATCTTCAGCTCTCCAAACCCACAGTTTCATGTGTCATTTACAGAAAATATTTATATCTGAAACACATGCAAAGACAATGCCCCTTTAAATCCCCTCCACCTGTTCAAACGGAGCAGATTCTTTTATTTGGGAACATTTCTGCATCAGCATCTTAAAATCACAACGTTTGAAATGCATTAAACACGGTTTCCTCTTCAGAACCTGCAGATGAATATTTGTATTGGGAGGGAAAAGGGAATAGACAAAGAATTGTGCGATTTTCAGTACAAACATTGATTATACCAAATTTGGTCTCATGGAATGATCTGCATTGATCATATGCATTTTCAGAAAATGATTGAGATACAGTATGAAAACAAACATGGTGTAAGGGACTAGTAGATTTGTGAGAATGGATTAAGAACAAATCTTGTTATGAATCTCATGCTGTCCTCTTCATCTTTATCAGGATATACACGTCACCTTTCACTATACACAAACTCGTACCCACGTATGCTGCCTAACAATTTCAATAAAGTAAATCTTTTTAGAAGTGGATTTTGTCAAACATGATTTAGTACAATATTCATCGATGATACAGTATGGACCTATTTAAACTACACATCAACATGAACACAAGACATCTATGTTGGACAATTAAAACGTCCACTTTTGATAAAACTAGCTGCTGACCCCTATTACAGAAGATGAAATCAAAAGAAATAAAATCACCTCCCCGTACCTGTAAGAAATCTAACATTAAATAATTATCAAATGAATTACTAAAATGGCATGAATGAATGTTAGTTCTGTTATTCATGTGCTGTGATAGGCAAAAGGCACTCCTAACTTCACCAGCTGGATTTATGATCGGGAACCTGTTGACCTAAACGTGTAACAAAAATGAATTCATATAGGATAAAAAAAAGAAATGGCTGACACTTCTGAATAAATCTCCCATTGCCCTTTCATCGGTCACAAAAACAGACCTTCTCCACATCTCCACACATTGTACCTTTTCTGACAACATAAAATTATTTGTACAACCAATCACAACAAAGCCTTTCAGTTTAGGAGAAAATTCATGCATGGAAACAAAAAGAAACGGTTATCTGAATAAAATACCCTAAAGCTTCACTTCTCTCTTAACTCAACATTCTTCTACATCCTAAACATTCTTTTTAAGCCCACTGGGAACTACACGTATTCAAAAAGTGTCGGATAACTGGCTATTTCAGGGGGGAAAGGGCCAATCGCAGTAAGAAAATGAAACTCAAATGAGAGCAACTACACAGAGAAATGCAAATCTGGAGAAGATACCACCGTCAAAATAGAATAAAAGTTTACCAAATGTAAACGAATATCTTACACAACTCTACAGTACAGTTCCATGTACAATAAAATCTATATGCGTTTTAAGAGTACCATTCAACCAGTAAGCTGAAATGCAATTCTTCAATGCGCTGTGATAGAATAAGGGTTAGCCCTTTAAAATGCTAAAAAGAGTTTAAGGGGCTTTAAAATAGCAGGAATTCCAAAAGACTAAACAACACTGGGTTAACCCTAAATGTACAAATCAAAAAATAGAAAAATAAAATCCTGTTCATAAAACTAAAAAAAAGCTAATTTGATCACTAGCGTTGGTGATGTCAGATGTCAATTCAGTCGAAAAGTACTGCATAAAGTGGTCTTTATGAAGTACAGAAAATACAAGCACCATCACTTCAGAATGGCTTAAATAATCGCAGTGTGCCTAAAATGTACAACATACAGTACCACGCAATAAACAACGGTATATTCATCACTGAATGTGATTATTAGTCCCCAAAACATAAACGTCTGTGCCCAGTGGGCCATCACTCCATTAAAATCGAAAGCCGCGGTGGTTTGTGCCATTGCAAGCTCAGCTAGATTTAGAGTACGTATAGCCAAAGCACTGAACCAATTCCATGCCCACCCACGCTACTAAAACAAAACAAATGAATGCACATCCACCTCCAAGAGGAAAGACGAATGAAACGATCACAAAAACCTCAGCCTCTGTCATGGGTTTCTCTCTGTGAAGCGAACGTCCCACACGAGCATGACGGAAGAGTTTCACTGAAACATGCGAAAAGCATCTCGGACATAAATATTCTACAGCAGGTACTGTGTCGTTTTATATACCGGAAACCGCTGGATAGGCTTTCACTAACACATTGACTACTTACATGGTCGTATTTACAAAATATCAAAAAGCAATTGTATTCTTTCATACCCATGATTGCAAATCTTGCCATGCAATATAAAGAGAGGAGAAGAAAAGTGACCCAAGAAAGCTAGTTCCTCTAGATTCAGCAAATCATTAAAATCATGTGCAAGGATTATACATCAAATCGTTCTCGATTCCATCAAAATAAAAGTGCGGGGATGTGTGTCCTTACACAGCTCTGAAGTAATGCAAATCTAGGCCAGGTTTCCCATGGACAGGACAGAAGATTAAATAAATTACAAACTTGAGATATCTTGTGAGAACTATACTACACAGAAAACCACCACGATAAGATGTCAGTAGGGAAGCCTCGGCCGGTGGAAAAAAGCTGCAACACCTGTCACGACAGACACCAGATATATTCGCATCTATATTGTACATACATTGTATAATTATTTAGTTTTCCGCGTTTTCGTTGTCATACGCATGGCTCTGTAGGTAGGGGCTGGAAGGGAATCACGGGCGTCCCTATTGGCAGAGGGTGTGTGTGTATTTGCGTGCGTCACGGGTGTTGTGTGTGTGGATGTGTGTTTCAGTAGGTGAGGGTGGAGTCGTCCCATTCCAGCTGCTGCTGTCTGCTGGAGCTCTGCTGGTCTTCAGGCTCTCCGGCCTCATCCTCGCTACTGCCTGACTCTGCACTGGTGATGTCGTCTTCCTCCTCGCCATCCTCGCTCTCGTCCTCATCCTCATCTGCATCTTCCTCGCTGCTGTGCTGGTCCTCATAAGTCTAAGAGATAAACAAGTTGGTACAGAATAGTATTGTTTACGTCAACATTGGGATAGCCGAGCGGAGTGACACACCTCCATGGGATTGACGGTGATGGTGAGGGCCGAGTCGTCCCAGTCCATCTCATTCTCTTTTCCGTTCTCCTGGTCCCTCATGGTGCGCTGATGTGCGGCGCGGATGCGGAACACACCCAGAATGATCATGAACACCAGGAAGCTCACGCACACCACGATAACAACGGTGGCAGCGCTGGGGACGACTGCGGAGAACGAAGAAACATTCCGTTTTCAGATGACGGCACTTGTACTTAATCCCTTTCAACTGACTTTAAGCTGCAGCAACAAGAAACTGGGTTCCATTTTGGTGCACATTGACATTACACACATTACACGGTCTGGATTAGGTTTAATGAGAGATTACTGCAATAATCCGAGAGAGATACTGTTGGGAACGTAGCGGCCAATGAAACGTCTCAAAGAGAAATGGAACAGATGGGTCAGTGGAGGAGAGGAAAAGGAAACAGTGGGATAAAGAACAAATACCTGAGGCCTGATGGGTGTTGACTAGGTTGTGTCCTGACAGGTCCACTGAAGCATGCTGGACCTGGTTGATGAACTGAGGTTGTACCATAGCGTTGTTAGCGTGATCCATGGGGTTGGCTGTGTGGATCACGTTGACCTGATGTGTAAACAAAGATGATCTTTCCTCTGCCATCTTTCCAACATATTACATATGTGTATATATCACACAAATTACAATTGCAATCATTTGTAGTGTGAAAACATATAATATAATACAGAATACAGTATGAGAGTTGTTTAAAACTAGATGGAAAAAAATAAATACATGAAAAATCAAGCACCAGATGCCTTTACATTATATAACACTTAAAGGAACAGTACACCCAAAAATGAAAATTCTGTCATCATTTACTCTTCCAAAGTACTGTTCCAAATCTATATACATTTCTTTCAAGAATGGAGGAAGATATTTGTAAGAATGATCTCATCCCCCATTGACTCCCATAGTATTTATTTTCCCTACTATGGCAGTAAATGGGGGATGAGACCTGTTTGGTTACTGACATTCTTACAAATATCTTCTTCTGTGTTCAACAGAACTATGACATTTATACAGGTTTGGAACAACTTGGAGGTGGGAAAATTATGACAAAAATTTGAATTTTTGGGTGAACTATCCCTTTTAGCCAAAAAAGATTCAAAACTGTAAAAGCTTTTCTGTGGCTCAGTGGTTAGAGCATGGTGCTAGCAACGCCAAGGTCATGTAAATCGAAAGCGTCTGCCAAATGCGTAAATGTAAAACATAAATGAGTCTGGACGAGCCGGGTTTGAATCTATTGCCACAGCTCAGTAGTGTATATTCAGCCATACCTCCACTTTAAATTCATTGCTGATGTAGCGGCCATTGAGCTCAGAGCACACCAGTTTGAACTTCCTGTCAAACAGAGCCTCTGTGTGCCAGTTCCTGTAGCGAATCAGGTGCAGCACCTGTTCATAGTTTGCCATAGTGTTGACACCTGCGGACACAAGCAAACACCTTTTGTTAGGCTAGTACTGACGTTTATACTATTTGCTGAATCTAAACTGTTGTTAACAATGTTATTCAACTAATGGTTGTAAGCATATTTATTGAATTTATCTAGCAGGTGTTTCTGTTGATGTACCTGTGATGATCATGCCCATGTTGGAAGAGCTCATCTCCAGACCTCTCTGCTGGATCTGGGCCAGATCCACCTCCAAGCTCTCATGATCTCCGTTCAGATCACCTCCAACCACAGTCACCTCACAGGTATCTAGGTTATGCATGATTTCCTCCGATACCACCGTCTCTTGCACTGCCAAAACAAGTCATGCAATGTTCAATACTGATTTGAAAAGAAAAGTAAACTTTAGTAGATGTTTACAATGCACAAAAACTGACAATGCTTCTAAAAATACAGAAGACTTTATTTTACATTTCATCACAGAATCCATTACAAATGTTTCCATTACATGATTTGAGCATAAACCTGAAAAATATTACTGTTTAAAGGGATAGCATTCAGTCATTATTTACAACCTGTATGACTTTCTTTCTTGAGCAGAACACAAAAGAAGATATTTTGAAGAATGTTGGTAATCAAACAATGCCGTTACTCATTCACTTCTATTGTATGGACACAAAACAGAAGAAAAAAAGTCACACAGGTTTAAAATGACATAATGGCAAGTAAATGATGACAGAATTTACATTTTTGGGTGAACTATTCCTAAGTAAAATAACATCCTCGAGCCAATAGGAATTTGGAAATCATCTATTTTTTCTTTCTCTGTTTGTATTTGTTCACTTCCTTTATGTATTTATATTTTTTTCATGTCTTTCTTTAATTTACTATTTGCTTTCTTGCGTTTTCTCTCTCTCCCTCCTTCCTTTCTCAGCTTCAGCTTCTCTTACAAAATCGAACAAAACTGTTTAGTCAGTACGACTCTAAAAACATTGCTCTGTTTACCTGTAGGATCATCTTCTCCTTCAGCCTCTGTCTCAGCCTCCACCTCAACCTCGCGGGTGATGGTGCTCACGATTCTCATCTCGGGGAACATCACAACGCCCTCTGTGCTCTCGAACTCAGCCGCGCCGCGGGCAAAATGATCGATTCCACTGAGGCTGATCTTTGGCTCCTCTGGCTGGAGAACCATCACGTAACCTTCTGCGTCGGGCACGGAGATACACGTCTCCTCATTGAAGCATCTAAAGAAACAGCATATAGGGTGCAAATTATCGGCTGTTTGGAATTATGACTGAACAAAGTTCAGTATATATGGGGATAGTTCACCCAAAATCGAAAATTCTGTCATCATTTACTCACCTTTTTGACATTTCAAAACTATTATTTCTTTTTTAAGTCTAAGACTGAGCTAAGAGTTGCTGTCAATCATTCTGTTAATCGACATTGAATGGCTGCAGAATAAATTGAATTCTATTAATAGAAACTAACTTGACTGTGGTGCTGATGCGCAGATGGCGGATGCCTGGCGTGGGGAACTGCCGAGAGTTCAGGTAAGAGATGTGCTGCATGACCTTCTCGAAGCTCTCAATGTCATCTCCCTCCAGGCTCAGAGAAGACTGATTAGGGTTAAACTCCACCTGCAGACAGACAGGAACAAACACAGACAGCAGGACACCGTGAGTCACCACAACACCGCACTAGACTCATTTCCTACAGTTCAATTGTGAATGTTTTTCAAATACAAACATCTGGTTCACCCACCTTCACGGCTGATGCCACCTCTTCCGGAAGCTGAACATCGAGACCTTCCTTACAGGTGTATAGGCAGTCGATGACCTTCTTGTTCTCCAGTTTTCCAGAACGGATCATGAGTCCGGCCAGGTTGCCCCGGAAGTATTGAGTCATGCGGGCGCTGCCACCTGAACAAACCCAAAGAAGGAATACTGTGAGACTTTAAACATACATGTTAAGCTCAAACATGCTCTGTCTTTGTGTGACTGATGTTCATGATGTTCATGCATGTTAATTCTGTCGTGCTGGACCGCTGCGGTCACACTGGACGATGGATGATATGATTCAGGCCTGTGGTCACATGCAGCTTTTGGTGAAAGTAGACGTGGCAAATGAATGGGGATGAACACAAATAAAGCACGTGAAGAAATGAATTAAAGCTAAACGAATGAAAAATGGACATAAATCAACACATCCATATGGTTGGGCAGGGAAAGCGATGCGTTTTAAAATGTTTGTATTATTGTTTTGAATATGGTTCACCCAAATTGTTATGTTTTATTTTTAACAACTTAACAACAAGGCAAATGAAGCCAATGATATTCTAGCTGATGTCCTACTGTACACGCCAACACCATGACCGTATCTGAAGGACACAGAATGTTGCAGAAGAGGTCAGAATGACCTCCCGCTGTAAGACAACACACTGCGATGCTCCAAAGCGTGTCCCGCGGGAAGCGAGGTCACTCGGTGAGATATGAGAGGCTCAAACCGCAGACACCAATGCACCGATACTGGCGGCATGCATAATCCTGCAAACCGCAGTGAGGCATGCAGCCAAATGCTCTGATTCGTCATAAGACACAGATCCCAAGGTCGGTCAGACTTGTTTTTGTGTAACATCTAATTCACAGCAGGCAAACTCAAAATACATAATGCTGATTTGATGAGTTAATACAACAGAAAGGTGAATAATATGGCAGGCGGATGTGGCATCTATCATCTGGATTGTGTCATGCTACACATGTTATGCTCGTACACGTACGGCTCTTCTGCAGCCGCGTGGCTTTCGGCTGCATAAGAACTGTACGCGTGCAGGCCGTTAATAGACGTGCTTATAGACATATCGGGGAGATGGGAAAGACTTGGGCAACCTGTCAAGGGCTCTGTATCATTGTCATGTCCTGAGAAGTCTGTGGAGGTAAGACAGAAGAGCGGGAGAACAGCACGGCTCAATATTGTTCGGGAAAGGAAAGACATTTGATACATGTTATGCATTTGAAACCCATAAAAACACAAGAAAAATTACGTTTTTATTTCACAAGATCAAACGTACGCCATAATGAACATCGTACATTTAAATCCCAAACACAGACTACTTCCTGTTTCAATTCCAGCAAAACAGGGTTTTGTATGGGGAGGACATCAATAGATCATTAGTGTGTGTACCTTGCCAGCAGGCGCCAATGGTGAGCTGGGTTTCAATCTTGGAGGCATGCAGAGGGTAATCCTCCGTGACCAGGAAAGGCTCAAAGGTGGCACCATCCACAAACAAAGTCACTGCCGGGAACTCGATGTTCAACACGTAGTGATGCCATTCTTTATCACACACCTGAGAGAAGAGACATGGACCAGTGCTTTAGTTTAACCACAGACTGCATGTATTTTCAAGAGAACAGTTCATTTCATGTTGATGAAAAAGATCAATAAAAAATACTGCACAATGACTAATATGACTGAATAACTTTATTGACATTAACTAACTAAACAAGGAATAATATACGCTGATAAACTATATTACTTATTATTAGTTAATGTTTTTATTATGTTAACAGATATAACCTACCTACTTTTGTTTCATGTTACCTACTTTTTAGTTAAACTGTAACTAAAAAGTATTTTTAATGTTGTAAAATTACAACCAAAATGTTGTAAAAGTACAACATTAAACTTTAGTTGAATATTTCATTTGAGTTCTATATCTATACTTACTTTAGTTTCATCTTTTACTTAATATTTTGAAACTAAAGATAGAGTTGGCCAGATTTCCTTATACTACAAGTTGTGTGTCTATCAAATAAAATAAATCTTAAATCTTGGCCATACATACTTTGTTTCATTTGGTCTTCTATCACATATCATGGCATTCTTTGAAGTACCTTTAAGTTGTACAAATACCATAAATATGATGGATCATTCTGTACCATAGTATACATCAAACCACCATAATATTGCCATTTGATATAAACACGCTCATGTTTGCTTCTCTAAATTGGATTTGTTTTGAATTCTATGTTGCTGTACATTTGGATGGTTTGGGGAACGATCTGTTATTGGAGTCTGCAACACCCTTCACATTCCCAAGTATGTTCACCACCCTAGTCCAACACAAGGTGACCTATTCATTACACACACAGGGGTGTCTTTCAAAAAGAGGCACCGGTGAACTTACTTGGTCAAGTTTCCAGTGGAATTCTGCAGGTTTGTAGTTCTCAGATTTAGTAGGCTCCTGACGCAACAGCAGTACCAGACGACAGTTGTGTACATACAGAGAATAGTGGTGCCTGTTCATCTCTGCACAGACAAACAGAAATAAATCACAGTTCTCTAAAGGTCTGCATGTTATTTTTTTCCATAATCGCTGATGATTTAATATGCGCTGCACTGTACACGTGTCTCACACAGCCCTGCTCACACAGAAAACAATAAAGCAACTTTCCATAAACAGGGACATAACTGTGATGTAATCCCCTTTACATAAGCTCCTGTTCATGAGCTTTTCCGAAGGCAGGGAATTTTGCTAAGATGACTGGATGATGAAATCATGGAGGGTCTTTATCCACAAGCTAATTATCCGCTATGCTAATTCAGTGATATGCACACTATTCATATTAATACACATTTAAAGGGATAGTTTGCTCAAAAATAAAAATCCTTCACATACACTTCTGAAAAACTCAAAATTAATTGTTACATGCTCTTCCATACAGTGAAAGTAAATGGTGACCCAGTTTTCTGCAGTCCCCATTCACTTTCATTAAATGAAAAAGGAAATTTGGACAGAATGATCATATTTTGCTAAACATCCCACACAAACATAACAATCTTTCTCACTCCCGTGATTCGGCTGTTTTGTCACAATCTCATTACCGGTTTTGTCAGAATTACAGAGGATGGTTTCTTTCTCCCTGCTTCCAGGTCCATGTCTCATCCACACTGAGATGGTGAAGGGCTCCTTCAGGCTGGTGCTCACCACACCCTCAGGGACCTTTGTGGCCTGGGTGCCATTGAACTCAAACACTTGGTCGCTGTCGTGCCCGTTGTCAGTGGGCAAGCCAGTGGTCCAGTTGGCAGAGTTGCTGGGAGCGGGCAGCAGCTCCACAGTGCCAGCGCTGGCACCTATATGGGCACAGAAATAGAAGTTCCATTAAGCATCACTCATTATTTGCTGCATTGTGTTTTTATGAGATCAGGTCAAACAAAATCTGTTTATGACACTTGAGTTTCTCATAATGAACAAAATACATTTGAATGATTTTGATGTTTAATGGTTAGTTTTATTTGAATATGTTTGTTGTAATTTACCACACAGCTTGTGAAGGGATTTTTCGGAGTATGTGTCTCTGTCGCAGCCCTTGCCGATGTGATTCGTCTCCAACATAATGGTGGCCTGAATGGAGGTTATTGGCTCCTCGCAGGTCTCCAGGTGCATGCTGGGAAACAGGGCAAGACTTCCTGTGCCTGGCTCATATTCAATCCTTTTATTAAATCCTAGACAGACAGAAACATGTGTTTGACATTGTATACTTAAATATTAGTATATAACTAAAAATAATATAAATATACAATACAGAATCAAATAAATTCTACAATATAAAATCTAAATAATCTAAATTATAATATAAATTCATATAATCATGAGCGATAAAGGTGTGTTTTCCCCACTTCTTTAAGCATAAACAGTTCACATTATGCTTGCATCTGCTTCAAAATTACAGTATACAACAGCTAAGCTATTCAGCTTTACCCAACAAAGTAACACAGCTGTGCTGTCCTTAAACGTCTTTTTATACCTTGCCAGCTCGGTTTGCAGGTGGGCTTGATGTTGATTTTGACAAGGACGTCCTCGGAGGCGCGGTTTTTACCACAGTCATACGCAGTCACGGTCAGTTTGTACATGCGCTCCTTGTTGTAGTTCAGCTTCTCTGTGTTCTTGATGTTGCCTGTGTTACAATGAGAAATGACAAGCAATGATTTCATGTTCTATTCTTTAATACAACAAAGAGAACGCTAAACAAACACGCAGCTGCGTAAGCCATAATATCGAAGTGAAAGTAAACGTGATCGTGATTCAATTCAAGCCACACCTCATAGTGACATATGGCCGAAATCAAACATCAGGTGTGCCAAGGGGTTGAATCAATTTTTATAGGTACACCATAAGTGGCATGAATAACAATGACCTTAAAGTCAATATCACAGTAACAACTAGAAGCTGTAGATTTCGGTGTCATGAACAATCTGTTTAATACGTGTAGGGTGATTTTTCTATGCTGCAAGCCAACATGTTAACAAAGAGAAATATCTGGCATAACATCCTATTGGCTCACACACAACAGTTCATGTCAGCGGCGGTGATGTAACCCGCCTACTCACTTACCATCCTTGTCAATTGTAAAGGGCACATCGGGAGTGACGATCTCATAGCTGCAGATCTGACTGAACTGGAACGAGCAATCAGCATCCACGGCCTCCACCTTCAAGATGCTGTCATACGTTTTGCCCTCGATCACTGTGGCTTTGTAGGACTTCTCTTTAAACACTGGGGAGTACTCGTTCACATCATTTACTTGGATGTGGACTGTGGCCCTGGGGGACATGAAAGCGAGTTTAATAAACGAAAATCGGCCGAGTGGGAAAAGCAGGCCAGTGATGCAAGTTCTCGCTCATTAACAGCTGGCGGATTGATCTGGACATGAAATGACGGTACACTGACAACCTCAGGGCTTTGTTATGTACTTCAAACATGCTCCCTTTAATTAAAAAAAATAAATTATTAAAACTGATCTTTATTAAAAAATAAAATGTTGTTGCCTTATATATTAAGCCTTTTATAATTACGAGATTACAAAATTCCATTAAATTCTCATTATCTTCAAGGCAATTATTTTCATTAGTGATTCTCATTATTAGATTCTTATTGCTGCACACTTTTTTGTTTAAAAGTGCATGAATTGAAAAAGATATTTAAATAATCAATTAAACGTTTTTACATTACAGTAACGACCCAGTTAACACAGTTACGTCGTGACGATGTATCTGGACCGAACCATATTTGTCGCAACGACGTACATACATATATATATATATACTAACAATTAGAAATTGTATAAATATACTACAACATGTTTAAAAAATATTTTAATTTGTAGTATAATACAATTCAATATTATAAAAAGTATACATTTTATAAATAGCATTCTATTTTTTTTATTAAATATTTTTATATATATATATATATATATATATACAGTATATATATAGAATGAAATACGATTCAATATTATAACAAATATTATAAATATACTAGAACATATTTAAAAAAAATAATTTGTAGTGTAATACGTATATATAATGTATTTTTTTAATAAATTATACGTTTTGTGGTGAAGTATGACCCGAATAATCTGCAAATATGATGAAATAAGTACCATGACCAAAAAAAAAAAAACTTCAGTTCATTTGAACAGACAGGACTAGATGCACCTGTACTAATATACATACTTGTGAGATTTCTTCATGTTGTCTCCATCGGGTCCCTCTCCACAGTCATACGCCTGAATGGTGAACGTGTGCTCCTTCTGCAGCTCACAGTCCAGTTTGTCCTTGGCCCGGATCACCCCCTCTCCAGTGGACTTATCCAGCACCACTGCCTCAAACGGAACATTCTGTCCGTGGATCCTAAAGCCGCAGATCTCCCCTGAAAATGGCGAGAAACGGTACCATAAAAGTCAGTTTGATCAAACCCACACTAAAGTTGAAGCAACTGCTGTTCATGAGATACCAAAAATCCACAACGAAACCAATAACACGCCACACTCAACTAAGAACAGCCAAAGTTGGTTTGGCAGCCAAGGGGATTGGAACACTGAGGGTGGGTGGGATGTGGAGGTGTCTGTGGAGGAAGCCAGAAGCACTGGTGGGATGGGTGAGTATACGGGAAGTGGAGGGACGTGAGGGGACGAGAGTTAAATAAGGGAATACTGAGTGCCTGGTCCAAGCCATTTGATCGCATCACATCCAGTCATGCAGTAAGAAACCCAGAATGCAGACAGGCATTTCACAGGAATACTTAATACACAAGGACAGGAAAGAAATGATATAAACTGAAAAACATATAAGCCAATAACCTTGAAATATCATTTAAATCTGTACACTTAAAATAACTAGAACATATTTAAAACGTTACAATGTCAAACATTAAAAAAAGGAAATCAAGGTTAAAAGTTAATCATGGGGCAATGAAAAGGTATTTATGACAGAGATCCGGCATCCTATCAGAAATTCAGTCAATGCCACTATAAAAAGAAAAAAAGAAAGGAAAGAAACAAACAAACAAGCAAAGCCCTCATACGGAGCATAAAATTCCCCTTAATGCTAGATTTTGGAGTGAAGGAAGTCTTCCTGTGCAATGTTGTCTCTCGCAAGCCCTTCAAAACAAACTGAAAGATGAAACGATAAAAAACAGAGGAACAGAGGCAGTGGAACTAAAAGACTGGATGAGAGCAGGGGTTAGAAATATCCCATTGCTTGACATCCACATCGAACAGCAGAAGTGGTCATGCTGTATCTCATACGGCTCAAACTAAAAATCAGACCACATCACAAACCGTACAGCAGAGAGAGTTTGCATCATTTAACAATCTCAGCAACGTCGCTTTTCTTTAAATAAAGGTATCAAATGCTTAAAGTTTATATTGTTGTTTTGGGTTTCAAGTTTCTTTTAACCTCCAAAGTTACAGGAGGCAATAAGGAAGAAAGGTTAAAGAAAAATGTGATATATTTCGTTTTAAACAGTAGCCTAGCTGAAGCACTGTTAGGATCTGCAAACTTCAATGGATGTCTCATGCATAGATATTTCTAGATTCCGTCATCCCCACATCACATTTTCGCTGTCATCCAGTTGCTAAATTTTCATTTTCAAAGAATTGCAAGGTGAGAGAAAACAGAAAACCAAAACGAAAAAAGAACCGGGAAGAGATTCGAGAGCATGACAAGAGCTTCTGTGTGAAGTGCCGGTTTCTTATAATTGCGTTAGTGGGTTAAAAAAACAAGGTTACAAGGCAGTAGAAAAAGCCCATCATCACCTTCTTTGGTGAAGGTCACCTCAAAACTCTCTACAAGAAGGGAGAAAAGATACACCCAGATCAGTCAGAGAAAGAATGAGACAGAAACACAGGAAGAGAGAAAATAATGAAGACAGATGTTACAGAAGCAGTCGGCGGCTCAGAGTACCTCAAATGACTTGACTGCAGCGGTACAGATCGGTTTGATCCGACTGAAATGTGAGACACTACCCGCACTGCATCTAAAGAAAGGTGGCGTTTGTGACAGGAATGCACGATATATTCATAAATGGAATCGTAAATATTCAAAATAGTCTCTCAAAGACTGACTATTCGTCAAAGAAACAACTTAAAGGGACAGTTTACCCCAAAATGAAAATTCTGTCATCATTTAATCTCCCTCTTGTCATTTCAAAACTGTATGACTTTCTTTCTTCTGCAGAACACAAAAGAAGATATTTTGAAGAATTTGTATGGATACAAAACCAATGCAAGTCAATGGGGACCAACGGTTTTTGCTAACCAACACTCTTCAAAATATCTTCTTTTGTGTTGTGCAGAAGAAAAAAACTCATACAGATTTGAGTAAATGATGACAAAATTTTTGTTTTGGGGTGAACTATCCCTTTAAGATAAGCTGCATGTGAACAATTGTGGACAATTTTGTAAGTACAATAATTATTGTGCACCGTTAAAAAGACAAAATGTAGTTTTCCTTAAACGTATCAGCTGTTCAATGTTGAAAAAGTTTATAGTTATAGCGTTCAAAGTCATAAGAGAATTTGTGGTCCGAATGAAACTGATACAAGTGCATCCCTTTGTTGTACCATTCTGCAGCATGCTATTCCTGAGGTAATCCTGAGCCGTAAAATGATGATATACATCACAAAACAGCATAGACCGAGTTCACATTTACAAAAACACAAAACAGAATATGAAGAGTACAGGAGGAAAGCTGTTTCATAGTCCCTGTTGGGGTTAAACATTACATTTGGCAGCCATTTGTAACAAGTGTTTACCAAAAATATCCTCATTTATCATCACCTGATTCACAAAAATAGCCAAACGTTTCTATGATTCTTTTAATTCAGTTCTGCTTGGTTGACCAGGTTAAGAGTCCAGTTTGACCACATCACTGGCCTCTACTGGTGGATCTGTCCACCTCAGTTTCACCCCACAATTAAAGATGGATTTTCCATTAGAAACTGCTTTTCAGAGTACGCCATGCGATTGAATGTTTGTGCCTGTGCACCCGCACGCTCCCCCAAACCCCAGCTTGCTTCCATGTGCCAACTCCACCAGTCCTTTATTTCCCATCAGGCAAAACACAATGAATATTGATTGCTTCCCTCAGACTGCTATGCTTCACGGGGGAAATCGATTAAGATGTAACGAAAGCTACCCGAGCCGTACGAAACAAGACCCCGGGTGGAGGGGCTTAATTCTTTAGTTGATTATCTTTTTGCTTTATGACCGTCTTAGGATTTGACTGTCCCGAAGGTTAACGGATCCGAAAAAGTCATGATGAGTCAGAAGAAATATTGAAATTGACATCGAGCTGGCACTGCACAGTTCTCCGCTGATAGCGATGTAAGAGCTCTCGATAGTGTGAGCTGCCGCCGCGTGTGCAGCAGAAATCAATGCTTGGAGCTGGTTTATATAACGCCAGCAGAACATTCATCAGGATAGTGTATGTGTGGCCCATGGTAGGAACTCAAAGGTGAGTAAATGATGACAGAATTGGTATTTTTGGGTGAACTATTCCTTTAAGGGGAAATCTGTCTAGGTTATATCTTGGTTAGCCGGTGACAGGTACAATTGAATTAACATATTGGTGGATAATGGTTTATTCAATACAACTAACTCCACAGTAGTACACATGGAGCAATTATTCTCCCTGAATGTCTGCTGCTAGTTCCCAAAATCCTCAGTGGTGTCCCATATATTTAGGGTGTGCTGAAAAGCACCAAATATCGGTACTAAAACTGTGAGAGGCAGCGTAAACCAATGCATAAAGAGCCTGAAATGAGGTCATACTAAATCTCTTAGTGATTATAAAAGGACAGAGCTGATGCTAAAGCTGCACACTCCCAAGCAAGAGCAAATTTCACTGATCTTGATATCAGAACGGCTCCAAAAGTTTGCAAGCCGGCTGCTAGAGGAATGAGAAAAGTCATTTAAAAGTGACTGGATTCTGGACAGCCGGTCTTCATCTTACTTAAGTATGAGCATATTTACATATTCAACCAGACCATCAGCTTCCAAATGGTTCAACACAATATCCAAAAGAATTTCATGCCTGTTTTAAATATTTCATTTCTGAATATATAGCTCAATATCTAAGGACATGACCACTAACAAAAACAGAACAGAAAATAGAAATAAAACCCAGTAATCTACAAACTAGATTACAAACAAATCAGATTGAAACACATTATATCAGATAACATTATCTAATACTGACAATATTAAAGCTATTTTAAAGTTTTAAGAAGAATTAAAAGATGTCATACCATCATCCCCGTTTACAAAACCCAATATAAAGAACCAGAGAAATTCCATGCTATTTTCCATGAACACAAAACAGCATGATGTATGTATCAATAATCAATAACTGGAAAACGATTAGGTGCACATCCCCCTAATCATCAACACAATAAAATCGAAATGTTAAGGTTTAGAAAGCATGAGGAAGCAAAATGGCTGACAGTTTACTCTGAGACCATAAGATGAAGGTTCTTACCTGCATAGCGCAGCGGGGCATCTTTATCCAAGGCTATCAGTGGAGGATCCAGGAGAACCTTGTCATCGTTCTCTGTCACGATACCATGATACGTGGTCTCAATCCATGGCTTGTGCTTATTTACTGCGGAAACAGGAGAAGTAGTTTATTTTGTGCTGAATGTCAACTGCGGGTGACTGGCTATTATTTTGGTTTTCTCTGAGGATTCACAGTGTGTCAGTACAACACTATATGCTAGCTTGAGAAAGAAAATACAAACACTAACAGCTTGGGCTGGGCAGTATTATGGTACGATTATATAAATGTGATAAGACAACCATTAAATATGTGGGATTATACTGGGACTTTTATATAATATATGCAAGAACAACCAAAAATGGGAAGACATTGCAGACAAGATCCAACACACAAGACAGGGATGAAACACAAAGCATAGTTTATTCATTCATGTTTTCCAGGCAACCTGCTGCATTAATACAATTTAACTGATGTCACAGGTATGTCACAGACTTGAACACAGCTCATCCAATAAGAATTTAGAAATATTTAGTAATAATTATAGTAAATTATCGTTTATAATAAGTTTGACTTTTTTCTTAATTCAAGTAAGTCTTATTTAAGAACACTCATAATTATTTTTTGTTATGCTGTAAAAACTGTATATTATATATAAACGCACACACATGCATGGGTATTTAACAAATATTTACATTATTTAAATACTACTTTACACAAACATCTGACAATTTGGTTAAGCATCTGTGAAATTCCAAATAAAACAATTTTTTTTATTTGTTAAGAACTTAATTAAACTGCATTATCTAAAAAATATGTTTATATTAAACATATAAACCATATTTTGCTTTTAGCTTGCCGTGTTATAAAATACTCATTCCACAACACACAGTTTTGCTCATACTCTACTAACAGCCCTTCATCATGAGACACATCACTGTACTAGCGTGCTATGGCATTTGGCGCCTGTGTTTGCTCAGGCGGCCAGCGTGTGGAATCTCGGCGACTCATTACTGTTGACTGAAGGCTTTGAGCTGTGCCGTGTCTGATAGCACAGAGGACACGTGCAGTCGCTGTGGTTTAGCTGTAGACTGCAGAATGACTGCAGCAGCACCGTCTGAGCGCAGAGGTTGATGTGAAGGGCAGATTGCTGTGTTCGCAGGCTAACCGGTGCCTACACCCAAAATGTGAGCACATCAGCAGTGGCCGGGCGAAAGGCGATACTCCTGCAGTGCTGATCTCTTTGTGTGTGGAGCTGACAGAGAGGCAGCGGCAGGAAGCGAGAAACAAAATGAGCTCAGCAGACTGATGCTGTCATCAGCAAAGTCCATCACAGCACAGAGTCGACTGAATCGGAACCTGAGGCGCCTTTAAATCATTTAAGAGACATAATGCACCTCTTAGAAGACATTACAGTACTCACAGGTGTCTTTCAAAATGTGACTGATGACACACCTGTTGTGTGTGTGTGTGTGTGTGTGTGTGTGTGTGTGTGTGTGTGTGTGTGTGTGTGTGTGTGTGTGTGTGTGTAAGTGAGTGACTAACTAATTCTTAACCATCTTCAACCATTATAAAAATGGATGGTTATGGTGCTGATTTCTGATCTCTGGTTAATACAGTATTGCAGACAAGTTATTGACACAATATAGTTAAAGCTACGATATGAAACCTGTTCGATTATTGTGTTCACAAAGTATGTAGTCTCTCAAAAATGGCATCCTTTTTTTGTCACATCCTAACGCATGTTTATTTCCATTTTTTAAATAGAAAACTTGTGCATAGACTGATTTTTTATGATGTTTAGATTCTATCAACAAGGGTTTAGTAAAACACAGATGGTTCAGTATATTGGTAACAAATACATTCTCTGTTTAAATGTAACATCCATAACGCAAAATGTCACATCCATAATGCTGGAATTGCCCATTTGTTGTTTTAAGTTGCTTCAAAACACTAAAGAATAAAAGGTAAATAAATAAATGTAGGACCAAAAATCTGTAAATAACAGAAAGTTAAAATATGGAATGTTATTGTGCAAAAATAAGATCATTAAAAAAATCATTTGGAAATAGAGCCGAATTGTAAGTCACTACTGTAAAAAGCAAATCGTTCACACTGAACATGTTCTTACTTCAGATTACTTCGAATTTGCTTGCTTTCACTGAAGCAAACTGGAAGCTTTGAAATACTGTGTGGAATGCTTGGAACATTCCCCAATCATACTAGGAAAACATGGATCAGCAGGATTTGCACAAACTTGTGGAGCCTGCGCCAGCACGACTGCATTCACCTAAAAATGAAAATTCTGTCATCTTTTACTCAACATCTTGTCACTTCAAGCATGTGTGACCTTCCTGAAAAATGTTGGTAACAGAACTGACTTTTCCCCATTGACTGCTATTGTATGGACAAAAAAAACAATGCAAGTCAATGGGCACCAATGGCTTTCTGTTACCAACATTTAAAAAAAATATCTTCTTTTGAGATTTGCAAAAGAAAGAAAGTCATAAAGGTTTGAAATGACAAGCAGGCATGTAAATAATGACAGAATTTGGTTTTTGGACAAATTTTGGTGAACTACCCCTTTAAAGCAAAACTAGGCATATTAAATAGCAAGAAACTTAAAATAATTTTGCCATTTTTAACCTGATATATTAATTTGTAACAATAACAACTGTTACAATAAGACCATATAAATTCAATTAAAAATATGTTCAATTAAATTATTTTCACTAGAGATCTCTGTACCCTAAACTAAATGTAAACATATTGTAAAGAGAAACATCCATTCACTAAAACAAATAAACATCCTGCTGTACCTGTAAATTGTTTAACATTCACTCACTGTCCTTATATCTAAGCTTCAAAATCCATAAATTGCATTCTGAAAACATCCGTGCCTTGTGCACCTGCTTGAGCAATTCTGCATGATTTATTGGCTTCTGTGATTTCTCTCCACCTCCGTCTCGCAGTTCACCCCGCAGGCAGAAGCCCGATGCGACGCTAATTGAAGGATATGACCTCCAAAGCAATAATGATACCATCACATTCACATCCGCTCACATTACACATCATATCCAATTTCACACCTAAAGGAAAGTAACATGCGTGGCAGAGCTATAGCTTCATTTTCATGTTTCTGTACCGTGTAGATTTTCAGATGAGAAACATTTGGAATTTAAATCTGTAAAAGGTTAATAAACAACTGTTATATCTGTCTATCAACACAACATACACATAAAGATCATCTATTAGTATTGTGTTCCGTACAGTGGAAGCTGGAAAGGAGGCTGGATCAGCTGTTGTTTGTTAAGTTTGCGATCTGGCTCATAAATCGTCTTAGCAAGTGGACTCACGTGACCTGGAGCTGCAACTGGTTATCTCAGGACAGACTGTCAGACCGGACTACCCCGATAATCTGCTTTAAACTCTCTGGTTAAGCACATGCTCAAAAGGCAGGATGGGACATAATGTTACTCATAAATAAAAGAAGTTAAGTATTGTTGTTTGGCTTACTGTATTTTAATAATTAATTTCTATCATTATTTATTCAACCTCAAGTCGTTTGAAGTCTGCATATGTCATTTTCTTCTGTGAAACACAAAAGAAGATATTTTGAGAAATGTTTTAGTGGTTTTGTGGCCATACAGTTGAAGTCAATAGGGGTTAATGTTGTTTGGTTACCAACATATCTATTTTGTGTGCTGAAAGAAAGTCACACAGGTTTTGAACAACATTATCCACTACCACTAGTCAATGTGCAGCTGTGTGGTCAAACACTTGAGGTTAAGCTGGTCTTATACCTAAGAGCTGTTTCTCATCACTCCAGCCAAACTCCTGCCATAGCACAAACAAATACACTGATAACACTGTATATCATCACATATTCACACAAAAAGAGAAATGATCATCAATGTGAACCCATTTACAACCAGATACAAGCTTGGTGACAATGTGAATTCTAAAATGTTTATAGATGCTCTACTTTGCTCATAATTTGGACAATTATGTGAATGTGTCTTTATTTGGTGATGTTGTGGTTCATCTCAATAAGGGTCCTTGAGACCTCTTGGAGAGCATTCAGCCATGGCAGCGATCCCGGCTACCACTAAACACACCAGCCAAACACCTGCTAAACACTGGCAGAACTCCCACGTACACACATGCAACCACGTGCGAGCACTTGTATGCCATATGGTATACATATCAGTTCTCTCACCAGAAACACATGAACCAATCAAACGGCAATCAAACTTCTTAACACTTTCTTAAACCCTTTAATGAGCCATTAAAACATTAGCCTGTGCTAGAAAAACCCGGTGCAAATTTCTGGTTTCCGTCATTTTCATCTGACTGGCTGGGTATCAAAGAGGAAGGCCTGGTTATGAGCCTGGCAGTAAATGAATCACATTACCAAAAGACCTCTGATGTGGTTTATATGTTTTTTTTGTGAGCGCTGTGTGCAGTTCTAGCAAATGGTGACGGTTTAGTACAGCATGAGGTTATTTACATCCATTTCACATAGAAGCACCTCACTTGAACAGCAACAACATGCCAACGCAAGTGTCATATAGTGGGCTCATACAGACGCATTAAGACCAGTTTGATGAACAGACCAGGAGTGATGACTGCACATCAAAACATCATCTCTTAAAGGCAACAGCCATTGAAGAACTAGAGTGCTGAGTGTCAGCAAAACAGATGATTATAGATAGAAAAACACTCAATTCTGTGGAAGACTGAAGAGGTTTAGGGTTATATACTGAAAGCAATGCAAATCAATGTTACGCAACTGATTTATAAGAGCACATAGAGTGCAGTGAAAATATAATTTTGTTTGTGACAAAAATCATAATCTATTGATTTGTGTTCATGACCACATATTTCCCATTTTTTCATGTCACTCAGCACGACATTTAATATACGTAGGTACCATCTGTATACACTATATATATGATTCGTACATATTTTTTGAGGTGGCTAACCCCACCCCTAACCCTAAAGGCCCAGGTATAGGTAACTTTTTTTGCGCAAGCGAGGGTCAGCATACAGCATACGTCAAAATTCCATTAGCTTGACGAGGGGCAAAGTCAAATCATACTAAAACATACAAATTCATACGAATGAGCCACATCCTAAAATATATAAAAATTTCCATCAGATTGTGTTGATATATATATTTATACATATATACATATGAAAAATACTTCTTATTGAAATAAAATTGACATAAAATTGAAAGTAAAAATTTGTGTCCATGAACACAAATCAATAGGTAAAATTTCATTACTGTCGCAAATTGTGTATTAAACTTGGGCACTTTATATATCTAATTAACAGAATATCATAGACATGGACGTGAGTGTGTTATGTTTACTTATAAGCCATTAAACACAATCATTAGAGGAAATTTGCCTACTTTACACAGTTGCAGAAAACAATATTTTAATTTGACAAGCATAGCCACCATCCAAGCTCCAGATTACAGTGATTTGGCTAATATCCGCAAATTAAGCCATTTAGACCTAATTCAATCTTTTGAATGCATGCAGGCTGAAATTAGCGGCTAATGATGCAGTCGAGTACGTAGACACGGATGACTTGGAGCTCCTACTTACTAGCACTCCGGGTTGGGAAATTTGTGCCAAGCTTAAAGATTTCCTGTATGTTTAATGTGAACTGTTTATCTGTAGGGGACAAACAAACGCTGTCTGCCACAGTCATTTGAAGGCACCCGGAACAAGCCTGCAGCCATTATCCAAACCCTAAATGCTAATCTCAGCATTCCAACCCACATATTGAAGCTGGCAAGCGAAGAATCGCATAGTCACAGTCTTTCACATGCCTATCCAGTGCACTCATTCATTCAGATAGCATCATCAAAATCTAGGCTGAGATACACACCATGTGCAGCTACTGTACCGCTGCGTTATCTGACCGGTCAAAAAATATTATTGTAAGGAGTCTGGGCAGGAGGCATATGCCAAGCGCAGATGGGGGGTCCGGGTCACGCACTGTTGTGCTATGCCTGGCATGCAATCCTTTTAGCCAACATGTAAACCCATTGACACCTAATCCCATAATGAGATGCTCTTGTTTCATTTACTTACAAGGTCACAAGCTTGTGCAACTTTACAAAGTGCTGTGATGTGGCACATATGCTTTGAAGGGAGTCAAAGGTCAAAGCCAGAGAGTGCTGTGAGAACAGAACACACTGCAGGGTTATTCTCGATTCATTCAGGTCATGGTAGACATTTTTGGTACGTGAAAAGGGAAACATGAAATTACTGTAAAATTATGACTTGTTTTCTGAAATATCAAATATATCAAATGTCATAACCTATTATCAAAATAAAATAGCCTATTAAAAGTTCATTATTAATTCTAAATGGTTTAATGTTACAGCAGATTTGATCAATTTCATTTAGAATATGTTTTATGACTATATAAAAACAAACTTAGGTTAAAAATTAGAAAAGGTTATTTTGAATACATTACAATACAGCGGTTTATTAACCTTATTGGTTAAAGAACCAGTCAGTGAAATACAGCGGAATCTTGCGGTGAGGTTACAAATTGCAACCAACGGCTTAGTCCACCCCTCTCATTCAAAGCACTAAGCTGACGTCATGTTTTTACTTGTTGGCCGAAATAGATAACATTTACGAACCCCATTCTGTCATTCTATGTGCGGGTGTAAATAGAAATAACTCTAAGATAATAAAAACATAACACTTTATTATGTAAGGTCTTTATACACCTCTGAAGACATGGTTATGTATATTATATTGCATCTATGTCAATAGATCCTCCTTAATCTTTTATACTGGTACTTTAACAGACCCAAGAATATTACATTTGGGTGGTGAAACTCCAAAGGAAACCAACCAGACTTTTTCGAGCAATTATTTGGTCATAAATTAGTCTACAGGACTAACTACATTTATCATTACAGCCTAGTGGAAGCAATTCATTTACTACTGGCTCAGTTACCCATGGAAATTGTTTCTATTGCAGTCAAGCATGAAGCCATTAAGCCAAACACTTATGTTCAGACTAATTTTGCCCTTTATTGTACATGGTGGGGGTGGCAGGGTTTAGTAAATAGCCATCTCAAAAACAGCGATCAGGTCCAAGTGATATTCTTAAACATCTTTCAACCAGCAGAGCTCTGAAACAATAACAGAGCATGAATGTGTGCGCTCCATGCATCATAATGTTTGATTGATGAGGGCAGAGCAAAGGTTATTGTGTCAACCGTGTGAGTCCATCCATCTGCCAGAATCCCTCAAGAACCATAAAGGCAGGACAGATTGACTTTCATGAGTATCGTTGCCATGAGCAACAAATCCACATACAAGCAGTGTGCAAATCTGTGAGACTTTCAATATCCACAAAGCCATTTAGACAGTCAAAAATCCAAGTAAAGCTATAACAGAGGACACCAAACCTCCTGTGTTCTGTTTACTTGCACACATTTAAACAATTTGGCAAGTGCGGCTATTTGCATTCAGTATGGCCTGGAAACCTTTTTTTGTCGTAGAGATCACACCCAGAGTGTGATCTACCACCGCCCTTGTCAATTAACACCACAGACGCCTCCGTTCTCACCTCCAGTGAGACCGAGCAGTGATTTTTCACAGACCGTCTCCTACCGCACCTTCACTTTAATGTCTGACGGTGAGAGTAAAAGGTAACAACTGATCTACACCGTGGAAGACTTTCAAACCTCGAAATTTTGAAGTATCATACACAATTTGCTGCCGTGTTTTGATATTTTTACTGAATGGACATCGCTCACTTGTGAAGAACACCGATTCACCATTACAATGGTCTGCATGAGAACAAACGGTCTGCTAAAACGCCACGGTCATGCAGGTTTGCACTGTACAACATTAGGAAGATCAACACAGCTTCTCGTCCAGGCTCTTGTCACTTCTTGACTGGATTATTGTAATGCTCTTCTGGCCGGTCTCCAAGCCTGTGCTTTTAAACCTCTGCAAATGATCTAAAATGCAGCTGCACGCTTGGTCTTTCTGTAGCTCAGTGGTTAGAGCATGACACTAGCAATGTCAAGGTCATGGGTTCGATTCCAGGGATTGCACATACTCAAAAACAAACGTATAATATAATGCAATATAAGTCGCTTTGGATAAAAGCGTCTGCTAAATGCATAAATTTAAATGTAAATGTCTTCAATGAGCCCAAGAGAGCCCATGTCATACCTCTGCTCATCTCTCTGTACTGGCTCCCAGAAGCGGCTCGTGTTAAGTTCAAGGCACTGGTGCTTGCTTATAGAACAGGCACTAACACAGTGCTAACACAACTATTTGTCATGAAAAATGCAAGAACCAATGAGATTTCAAAATGTGTTTAGCCATATTTGATTTTAGTATTTTATTTGTTTTGGTTTCAGTTTTGCTTATTAAGTTTAAAATTGTAATTGTTTTCTGACACAGCCTACGATTATCCTTCAGAAAACATTTATAAATCCGCTCAAGTCATTTGGATTAACTTAGTAATGGCGTTTATGATGGATTTGTGTACTAAAGAAGTCATATACCAGCCTGACTTTGTAACTTTTTTTACGGGGTGGTTAATTTGAGTCGTACAAACATGTATACAGTTATGCCATACTGAAGCCCCTCCCCTAAACCTTATGGTGTGAAAGCAAATTGTACTAAAACATACAAATGAGATCATACGAATCCATACGAATTAGCCACCTCGTAAAATAATTACAAACTGCTGTAAGATTGTGTTGCATATACACTGGATGGCTTGGGGGTTTTGGTTAACTATTACTTTAAAGCCTAATGTGAATGCTATCTGAAAGAAGAACAAGCATCAACTGCCTGAATGTTAATAAAAAATTATTGTAGAGGCACTTACAGGCAATTTAAATGTAGCCACACACTGACTCAACAAGCAGTTTTCAATTTGTCAATGTTCTACATTGACAGCCACACTTAAACATTAGCACAGGAATTATAAAATGTCACTTCCTGTTAAAGCGGCCCTCCTCAGTCACAGCGTATTGATTGTTCATTGAGGTTTGAGACTCCCAGTCACCTAAAATATCCACCGCCGGTTACACAGAGAGCCCTCAGCCACACCACAGCAGCGCTTCAATGTGTACTCAAGAAAGTGTCTGTTTGTCCACCAGTGCAAATGCAACAGATCAACATGGGAAAGCCGTTTTGAGAGAGGGTGGGGGCAGGGCGGTGTGAACGTTGCTCAATCCCAGTTTAGTATGAGGAACACAATGGCCCAGTGAGAGTGAAAGTGAGCCACAGAACACAGAGCTGCTTTTCAAACCTCCAGAGGCTGTGCAGCACAGAGCTCTACGCACAGGTAACACCTCCTCTCTGGTTACCTGTTCCCATAGACATCACCGTGTTGACGCCAAGAGGCGCAGAATAGCAAAGGGACGTATTTATCAGGCTAACAAAGGCCCAAAAATGAGATACAAAATAAATGGGCTCCATCCACAGCGTGTACTATAGCTTGACCTGAAACAAAATCGGGTAATGAGGTCAGGGGTAGGGTTACGCTACTGTCCTAATAGGTTTCGAAAGGGTCCACATTAAGGTCTCAAAGAATAATGATCTGTTTCCCTTTGTTCTGTACTTCCCCTGTGACCAAGAAAGTTCATATAGCTTTGCTGTTGCATTTATGGTAGTCGATGGGTCGCAGGAAACACAAATACTGGGATGTTATTTTGGATCTATTTAAACCACAGTAAACAAAGCTCCGGAGATACAATTTTTTAATTTAAATGCAGTTTATTGATGCTGTATGATCAACAATAGACCTAAACAGACCTAATATTCAGTGCGTAATGACCCATTCTTGACAGATCACTGACTCAATTCAGCTCGCAAAGAGGCCAATGAAATTACAACTGACTGCCCGGCCGCAGCTATGACTAAGACCGATTGTCTAGAGGAATTTCTGCCACACAGCCTGCACCAAAATCACAAAATAAAGCAATTTTTAAAAATACATGCAATGCTTTGTTATCTGTTATGCTCACAAAGTTCTTGGAATTCAAGATTTGATATAAGCCGAATATCTAAGTTGTGCGCAACAGTGGGCGCATTGTGACGTGCTTATTGCGGCACGCAGCTTTGTGTACTTGCCAAGAGACCTTTTGTTCAAGTTCCATGAACAAACAACAACATATGACACATTATGGTGGACACAAAAGATAAACTGAAACTATTTATAAAGATAAGACATCAATATTTTTCATGTTCTTCTTCATTAAATAATTAACTATCAATGCTTTAAAAAACTTTTAAAACAATTTGACAGCATGAATCAACAAAGGTAACTGTGTTGTTTTTCTGCAAGGAACAGAGACGAAGTCTGCTCAGCTTCTTTTTTATCCGTCCCAGAATTAATGGGTCCTTCAAAAGCTTACATCGCAGACGAGAAGCGCTAATGGATGTCTATAGCTATCTGCAAAACCAACCATTCTAGTGTTCTAGTTTCTATGGGAGGAGAGATTTTCCATCAAGCCATCTGTAAGTTAAGACATACAGCTACAGGATTCAGACTGCTGAAACAAGCAAAACATTTGACCGGGGGGCACGGGTGCCGAATGAGCAGCTGTTTGTGTGAAATCTCCTCCAATCTGAAATGTGTTGCAGTGCTTAAGGGTTCTACAAGTAGTTAAAGATAAAGTTCAAGCTCTGCACTTAAGTGATGCGTCTGTTCTTAGTAATAAATATCCGTTCGGATTTTGGAAACTTTCTAATAAAAATTAAATCTACGAAGCAACAAGCCATAGGCTATTGTAGAAGCAGTTAAATTTCATCTTTGCAAGGATCTTATCAAACTGAACCTTCATTATTCCATCAATTATATTTTTATGATTCAGCAAAAAATGGTTTAATTCAATAAAAAAGTTATACTGACTTAGGGTGCATGCACTGGTTATGAAACAAAATGGATGTGCAACATTTGCAGAGGTAAATTTCGCTTGTGGTAAACCTCCCACAATTCATAGGCAACATAAAATCCAGCAGTCTTTTCTAGAAGCATTTAATTATTTAACTGTTAAAATAAACAGAAACAATATGACTTCATAGCTGGTCATCTCAAGACTGTTTGCAGCGCTACACAATCTAGTGTAAAGGGCGAGTTTTACTGCACTCGATTGATAACAGCAGGGAAGTGAGCAGGTGTGTTTAAACAAAGCCAGTCAAACTCAAAGAAACTCTGCCCAATCCATCATGAGTAATAAACTTAACCAAGAGTAATAAAATCTGACACAGTATTTATCTGTGGAGGTTGACATTTACAATTGAGTCCCAAACTTGTGAAACAGAGACTGTATTAAAGAAAATGGAGGACCTTGCATGTTTGTACATTTTAAACAAATCTCAGAGGAACCAAGTCGCTCTAGTCTAACATTCGTTTAACTCAGGTGTCCATCATGTGGAATGTCCAAAGCATTCAACCCACTAATATGAACATGTCAGGTAAAACATTAAAACCCAAACATCAACAGTTAGTCAACGCTCCACTTGAGATAAAACAGAAGCCTTGATGCCACATAAGATGCATGAAGAACCTCTCATTACAGAACCACAGAAAACCATGAAACAATGTGTTAATGATGTTTACTGATAACCTCAGAGCATTCATGGCAACTACATTATGACAATAACAATTATTATCATCACTATTACCAAACGCTGGAACCTTGGGATTTGTATTTACTGTATTTACAAACAATCAAAACAGGCTTCTTGTATATTGTGAAATGCCCTCATTATTCCACATATTTATAGACACACTGCCACATTTAAGAGAAATGTATAAGGTAACTGGTAAGGATATTTTTGGAAGGCCACGTTTTACAAGCAAATGTTTCACACAATCAATGTGTTCGTGTGTGTGAGCGTCATTGCTGTCTGCGCGTGCACCTGCAGCGATGTCCTTCAGTCATTTTTAACTGCGTGTGTGTGTCATGATAAAGTCGAATCTTCAAAATCACACCACATACAGTAATCCACGCGTGATCTGCAATGCGCACGGCCCTTTATCTCTACCCTTAATCATCTTATCGGTACAAATAGCAAAACAAATCACGACACTCACAAACAAGCACCTAGCCTATATCAGATAAAACGGAATAAGCAGTTTGAAGTAAATAAATCAGGTATTAGAAACATGTCTTGTTTGAAGGCGATATGACATACAATAGCTGAATGTAGACTGAATTGTTGGTCACGGGTGTGGGCACAGAAAATTGTTGTTGTGCAACATTGACACTTAAAAATAAATGTCAAGAGAAGCGGAACCGTATGGGAGAGCGGACACTTCAAAGTTGACAAGCACTGGTATTATTTAATGACATATTGGAGTATGAGGCGGAAAATTACAGCAGATTGATTTTTAATAAGGTGCGCGATGTAGGAGTGCGCGTGATGCTGGACGCAACATCCATGCGCTGCGATTGAACAATTATTTCGGATCACTGTCATAAAGCCTTCTGAACATGAACGTGAACAATCTTTAATACATTGCTTTATTTATTATTTCCAGCTATATTTCCAGATCGTTTTCTCGCCGGTTATTATCAGGCAAGCTGAATATAGAGCCTTGAAACCTTTAAATAGCCTATAATATAAATATACGTTCTTATATGCGTTTATAAAAAAATCACAATATCTCATATTTGGGTCTCGCGCTTACCTTTAGCCGCCTCCACCGCGCATAATAGTCCCAAAAGCAGACCGACTGCAGACGCGAAAGGTTTTACCACACCGATCCGCATCCCGTCGTTGTAACAGAGACACTTAAAGCTTGAAACAATGTAACTCTGCCTCCTCTCGTCCGACAAAATCAGGTTTCGCTCAGTGTTATAAAAATATCCAGAAGATGTGTATAAGGGATTAGTGCGGTAGCTCTAAGATGGCTGCCGCCGCCGCCGCTCTGCTCTTCAGATCACCGTTCAGTCTCTCTCGCCGCTCCGCAGCTGCATCCAACGGGAGCGGTGCCCGGCTGACGTCACGACGTATTATTGTGGGAGTGCGGGCCGCCCGCTTTGCCCTTTGCATAGTCAAATCTCAGAGCGATAAAGACAGGGTGTGCGGTGAGAGGATGCTGTTTGAATGTGTTTAAACAGTATGTTCTGTTATTTGGTTCAGTTCTGTTATCCTAGACTGCTCAAGCGTAAATATTATGATTTTTGTGTAAAGATTTTATTCCAAAATCCACGTAGCTATAAGTAGCTTTTTATCTGAAATGTCAGAGTCATCCTTGCTAAATCACAAACCAAAGTGCACAAGTAGGTGAGGTGAGGCAGGTTCATGTTACGCTGATGCATTTGTAGCCTATGAGAAAAATGCATCAAAAAAGCAAAAGTACAGCAGCTGTGCATACTTTATTAAACATATAGCCTATACATTAGTTTGATTCTTGTTGCATTTTGCAAACCTTGACCAATGAAGTTATATGTTGCTTTTTGTTTCCTCAGAGTTGAAGGACATCGTCTTCAGCATGCAGAGAAAATCACAGGGTGGGTAAGGACGGCTGAAGGAGGGGGGTGGGAAGGATAGATTTTCTCAAATGAAGGGTGAGAGGCCAAGCATCTTGCTTTGTGGAGCAAGTTAAGGTTATTGATGGTTCTTTTTAGTAGATGTGCTATGGTATGCTAACCGGTACTGTTTAGTGTGTTGACAAAATGTTTTATGCTCTCCTACTTGCAGTCGATTTGGATAAAAGTGTCTGCCAAATAAATGAATGTAAATGTAAATGCTAACCGTGTCATTAACTTCATCTATTAATTTTACATTAGGCTATATAAGAGCCAACCTTTGTATACATTTCAAATCAGCGTTAAATGGTCACTAGTCCTGACTCCAGTATATTTTGAATGGATATGAGAAGAATATATTCGTTTAAATATATTTATATATAAAAAAAGAATATATAATAGAATTTCAATTGTTTAGTATTAAACTTTAATATTGTAAATAGGTTAAATATAATGTTACATCACTTCTCACTTCCACTATAGGGAATAAGCAGCACCAGCCTTGACAGATCAGACTTCCTGTTACATTCACATAGAAATGATGAAATGGGGAGAAAAGGGGAACATAAAGAAGGAATATTTTCTTCTTTAATTTGTTTTTTAAAGCATGAAATGATTATATACCATATCAGCTAGAATACAACAAACATTTCTACATTTTGTAAGGTTCTATATCAAACGTCTATTTCTACAACTGTGTACTTTTTAATAACGACATCAAACATTTCCTGCTGAGCCCACCCGCGGCTCTATTTTATCTTTTAATTTTTCACCCCTGTTGTTTTCTCAGTGAATCATCCAACAGAAAAGAAAAATCGCACGAGAGACCAAAGGAAAACAACCATTCTCAGGCAACCTCTCAAGACATCAAAGAAATTGTAGTTCTGGTAAATTCATGTTATTCTCCAAACTTGATTCAGCATCACCGCCTCAAAGCAGGGGGATATTTAGACTCCCTATCTCCTCATGTCAAGCATTCCCTTCAGAGATAATGGGACTGAGTCACTTCAGCAAAGTGTTGATGTGCTGTGCTAAAACTCCAGTGCTCTTCTTTTATAACAAGCTTCAGTCTGTATCTTTCTCCTTTGTTTCCAATAGTAACAGACAGCAGAACAGGCAGTGGTGATCTGAGCTGCTATGTGATGGAGGACATTTATAAACAAGCATGTATGACAGTAAGTAATCTTTTAAAAATTGTTATTCGGGTACTCTGGTAACACCAGGTAAAAAAAGTATTATACACTCTTATAAATAAAGGTCCTTCAGGACGCCATAGAAGAACCTTTTTTGTCTAAATGGTTTCCACCTTTAATATCCGAAAACCCTTTTTTGTCTCACAAAGGTTGTTTGTGGCGAAAAAGGTTCTTTAGATTATAAAAAGCTAAGAAAGAGATGAAAGAAACGGACTGAATTTCTTTTTTGCGGTAGCAAAAATGGTTCTTCTATGGCATTGCTGTAAAAAACCTTTTAAGGACCTTTATTTTTAAGAGTGTACAGATATTTTGTTCTTCCAAATCTGTCATCTTACTTCTCAGATGACAAAGTCTTTACTCTGTCGGCGTATTTCAAACCTATGAAAAGCCACCCAGTCTCTGCCTTCTAGTGCATAAAAGCCTGGAAAATGTCTTGCAACACAAACTGACCTCCAGTAAGCTTCCTCGACTTACAACTTTAACACAAAGAAGCTCCTAGATCAAACTTTATCTGTCTATGGTGCAGCTCGGTGCTCGCTGGTCTAACTGGATCTGTCTGACAGCTTTTGAAAAGGTGCTTGCTAGCATGCTTGTTTTCAATCCCCCTAAACAAAATGTTCTGTTCTTTGTTTTTAGCTTTCAGATTCAAGACAATGATCTGATCTTTGGAAACCTATAGGCCTACATGCATTTTGTAACGCCCAATTCCAAACCACAAGCACTCTTATTTCTTGCCACACCTACTCACTAAAACTACCATAACATTTCTCATATTGTTGTATTTATTCTATTCTTTATTTGCATCTCTTGCAGTACACTGACAGTTATAGCATCTGTCTGAAACATTTTTAGTTTGGTCTATGCTATATTAGGTGTCCTCTGTGCTGTTCTATTTCTCCATTGTGTGATGATTTTCTTTGGATTAGAATAGAGAAACAATTTTTCTCCATAGCTTTGTAAGCCAAAGGCCTTTGTTTTTGAAATCCTGTGCGAGAGAACGTTTGTTATTGAGTCCGCCAAGATTTCGGCTCCACAAAAGAAAAGAAACACTGAAACACTAGTGCAGCGGTGGGTGTTTGAGACATCCAAAGAGATAACATTACTGTGCAGAAAGTGCTCATGGATAAAAGGATTTCAGCATTCTGGCTCTTGAGTGTGTGTGTGTGTGTGTGGTCCTGTGAGACGTGAAAACAAAGCAAGAAAGGAAAAATGGGAGACAATCACAAATGACACATAAAAAAGACTGATGCACTTGTTCAGTCCTGTAAACATGTTCACACATTGCTGTTTAACAATAACGTTGCCTATTGGTTTCATATTATTTTGTTTTCCGTAGGCCTTTAGTTTCAGGTGTGAATCTAATTCAAAGATAATTTATGGGTGTTTTGAGTCCTTAATATATTGTGTGGAGTTATTTCCTAACATTAACTTTGCTTATTGTATTTCATGCATATTCAACATCAAGAGCCCAGAAGAAAATCAATATTATGATTCATTCCAATTATAACATCTAATGCAAATCAGCTTGCATTAATAATTTTACCTATCAGGCCTCAGTCTCCTTAAGAGAGAAATAACCAGTATTATTTTGGGTTACCAGAAGAACCGTTACTTGGCTAAACTTAAACGCGACAAAGTTACACAACCCATTCAACAAATTGTTTATTTATTTAAATTAATATACAATAAAATGGAAGAAATTGTTTATTTAATTCATTTAATAAATAAAATATTAAGTTATATTATTAACCATCAATAAACAGACATGTAAGATATCTTCGGGCCAGGCACATGCGTCCGAAGAACTGTTTCTATTTTTATTTTAATTAATAATAAACCACTTAATAATTTTAATCCTCACTTCATATTTTGTTTGACCTACTGAGGCTGATGATCATTCAATGTAAAGCACCTCGTTTTGCAGATCATTTGCAATTTTGAAGTCATAAAAGAATAAAACTGTACAGATTAACATTCAAAATGCTCAAATGATATGTTCAAACAAAATACCTTTTATCCTCTTGTACCAGAAGAGATATTCCTCTGTCAACATAATCGAAAATGATGAAAATGATATACTTCGTTCAATTCAAATCTTTATTTTTCAGATTATATGTTTGTATTGCATGGCAAAATTACAATTTCAAAGTTTTTGTGCACCTGGAGAGATTATCCTGTGTAAACATGTCACATACTCCCAAACTGTGAGAGACAGAGCTGTCAGAGACCTGTCAATTATTGAGCTGTTATCTTCAGAGGTGTTGCCACTCTGCTGTGGAGAACGTTTTCATCTGTTGCCTGGCAGAGATGTCCACAGAGACGAGACAAGTGTGCGTCAGAGTCGAACACAGCAGAAGACAGGAGCTGTCTTTGAAGCCGTGAGGTCTTATAAGGATGTTTAAACTTGCTGATTCTTAAATCTGGAAGAGAAATAGATTACTTTCCCTTGAGAAAAGACCTACATTAGACCTGTTCTAATAACTAGTAATGTGCTCTGACTTGTTTATTAATGACTGGCAAGAACATCTTGTGTTTCACATGAATACCTCTAGATGACAAAACACAGTTCATTTTAACCATATTTATTTTAGCCCATACATTTTCTTGGTTTTAAAATGTTCTGCTTATAAGTTTCATTTAGATTTTATATATTTTTTTAGATTTCACTCTATATATACAGTATTTGACAATAGACAACAGTTATCTGCTCCATGTGTATACCTGATGTTTTAAGCAGGTGGGCATGTCCTCGTAGGAAGCATGAGAGCATCAGTTTATAAAGAGGATTGACAATAGAGTTTAAAAGCACTGATCTCTGACCAACACAAAAGCCCAACGTTGACATGCTGGATCATGCCAAGCTGCCTCCCAACACAGAGCAGTCGGGGGCGAGGCTTCTGCCATCACACACAACCACACAGACCCCATCAGTCACCTGTAGACAGCCATCCCCCGAGACACCTTTTTAAGATTCGGAACGTAACCGGTAAAGCCCTTTACAGGTAAGCACTATATGGGCGGTGCTCTTGCGTGGGTCACTGCAGCCCTGGCATGAAAAACCAGAATAACACAATAGGGATAGCAAAGAACCACACAAAAACACACTTAAATTGCTCTATCATCTGTGGTGTAATTGGGACGAGAGATGTAGGAGGCAGACCAATACTTCCTCTGTTATAATATTTACTGGAAACATATGAGGAAAATCCGCTGCCCGGACACAGCTGTGGATACGCACCTCCGTCATCTCGTGTATGCTTATATGGAGCGTGGGTGAGGTTGAAGGTGGCTGGATTTATTACAGTTTCCTGTGGAAGGGGCAGGGGGATTCTCCCGGATGACAAGCAGAACGTAATAGGGCTGAAGTTTGATTTAGTGAGGGGTTTATAACTGAAGATGGTAACTGTATTATCCGGAAAGATGCCCTGCCTCCAGACAAATCAGTAGCGAGTCAAAAAAATCACAGAAAGATTTGGCTGTTAAAAAGCGTCACAATAAAATAAAGATAACAGAATTTTTTTCAACAAAGCCCTCATTTAAAGAAACGAAAAAGATGATTATTGCTTATTTCAATAAGTAATAATCCTGCGGTATGTGTATTGGGAAGACATGAGCACAATGGTGGAACAGAATACTGAACAAATAACAACATCCTTTTTTCTAATTTAATTGTAAAATTTTTGAGTAAATTACTGTAAATTATGAGCATGAATACACTGTTAGTCGTTTTGGATAAAAGTATCTGTCAAATGTATGAATGTATTGTAAACATTATCCCAGCATGATTTTAAAGGATAGTTCACCCAAAAATGAAAATTCTGTCATGAATTACTCACTCTTTAGTTGTTCCAAACCTGTGTACATTGAACACAGAGAAAGATATTTGGACGAATGCTTGTAACCAAACAGTTCTTGGATCCCATTCACTACCATAGTAGAAAAATGACAATGGATCAAAAAGAACCTTTTCGCTGTCCTACATTCTTCAAAATATCTTAATTTGTGTTAAACAGGACAAAAAAATTTAATCACATTTCATCAGATTACTTCCCTCTACATACACATCAGTTCAGCTACTCTCTGTGACCTTTCCATTATTGATCCTCTCCAGCACCCAGCTCTTCTCTCCCATCGGCTGCATATTAAATTCCTGCCTGCTGTATACCTGCAGTGTCAGCAGAATAAACCAGGGTGATTTATATAAGCCAGGTGAGAGGATATTTCCCTAATCCCTGAAACATTCGTTTACATTAAAGAGCACTCATTCTCTTTAAATCACATCCAGTCAGTGATTCTTTTTACCTGTATATCTTTAACTAAGGGCCTTTTATGTCCCAGTGCTTCATTTTTATTACAACTAATAAAACCTTTACATTTTTAGTTTCTAAATGTCCACATTATAATTGAAAAAATGAGACTTTCTCATTATTATGAAAACAAATACTTGCTGTATTCATCATGGACGCATTTACATCACCTTGGATGTATTTCGTCTTTCAGTGTTAAACAACACTGAGTCATTCTCACAGACATCGAAACCATCACAAACATCTGAACGCTCACCGTAAATACTTTCATTAAAATGTCGGCGCCAGTGGCCCTGTGGTTAGCGCGCCGACATGTAGTGTCGCTCCCCCGCCTCTTAAAACCAAGCTCACTTCCTGTCTCTTCTCCACTATCCTGTCCAATAAAGGCAAAAAGCCCCCCCCCCAAAAAAGTCATTATTTCCTTTCTCCATAGACCCGCAGTCCTGCTCACACATTGCTGGGAAGAGTGGACAAACCTGTCCAGAATGACCCTGTCTCAAAAAGTCTCCAGTTGCACTCTTCTACCCATCACTAAGGTATTTTGGGAATCTGTCGTAGGATAAGATACTGTGAGAACAGCTGCTATCTAATTTTAAGTTTAGTGTTTGGGGATCTGGGTACTATGAAAACTATCCACAAGCCAACGGAGGTACACAGGACTTATATAGTAAGCATAGATAGATAGCTAAGCATAACATACCAGGTTCAAAATTATCCCTTAAGTTATGCCCCAGCAAGGGTGCAGGTGTCAGACTTTTGGGAGGACAGGAAAAATGAATCGGTTTTATTTTAACAAATATTTCGTTTTACACACCATTGTGATACACCTATTGCAATATGCACATTGGCAACATTTCGATAATTTCAATATATTGTGTGTATAAAAACAATAAAGAATATATTTTGTTGCATCCAAAAAGAACACACCGTCTGTATTTTTAGAGCCAGTAAGGACAAAAGTACCGAAATACACTCTGGTGAGACACTGATGTCTCTGCCTCTGTGAGCTCACTGGGACGTATTAAACCCTCTGCAGTTTAGTGCATCATCCAAAAGCCCAAGGCAATGAATCGGCCTGTCTAATTTCCTTCCAAAGTTTGTCAACCATTCTGAACTTTGACTCATAATGCTAAGGCTAAGAAAACGCACCACTGGCAAATTGCTCTTGTTTACCCAGTAAAAGACACACACGCAGGATAAATAAATCATCCAACACTTCCATAACAGACACATTATATATAGCTGCTCTGATTCACGGGCCATAACGTGATTCAAATTACACGCGAGGAGGAATCAAATAGGCTGCGCTCATCCGATGCCAAAAACATCTATGAGACAGGAATGCGACACGAGTGGAGGCGGCTGTCAGATTTAATTCAGGAGCTCCGCATCTGTGCTCAGCAGGAGATCATCAGCCAGAAGTCAAAAGAACAGCAGTTTCCCCAGCGTATGTCTGCTGACTGATGGATGCTATGCCAGGCTGTGCTGAGTCACTGCACACCCGTCCTGCCCTCACCGGGAGCGCACCAGAGAGCTCATTAACTGTCTCTTACAACAGCCACGCCAGGGTCAGTCCAACCTGTTAGATGGGTGTGATGTAAAAATCTGGATGAAAATACACTATGCTGTGTATATACTGTTGCTTTGAGTAAATCTAAAACAGATGCAACACAAGTCTACATATTGAATAATTATTTTAATCATTCAGTATTTTTTTATATATTCATGCTTTATGCATTTGGCCCTGGGATGCAATAAACGTGTCTGCCAAACTCATGATACTGCTGTTCTGGGAACTGCCTATTCAGCATTTTCCCTTGTATCCCAAGGAAGGTATTTCGTCAGGCTAAAGTTTCTCAACTATTCCACTAAGAAACAAAACAGCAGGATGATGATCCCATATGGGGCATTTTCAAAAAACAGTGACTTTTTGACTTCAAAAAGTAAAAAAAAAATTAGTTTTCATGACAAAAAGTTACTAATTCACTGGCATGATCACATTGCTACCAATATGAATGGACAACTTGAATCTTGTTCCTAATTTAATTATTTTATTTCTCATTGCATTGAGTTTTCTGTCATTGGTGTAACACCAGTAACAAATTCCCATTAAAGGAAAATTTTCCTAAATGGTGGCTAGGTCACCTCAAAACTAGCATGATAAGGCCTATTAAAATCTACACATTATACTTACGAACATGTTTTTTCCAATAAAACTCCATCATACTGACACAACCCATAGTAACACCAATTACACAATTAATGAACCACACCATTTTAAAGAAAATATCTAACTTATAATAAGGAAAGAGACATTCTCCATGTGTGTGCTTGAACAGAGGTATTTACATATTTGACATATTTTTACTCTTTCAAAATAATAGTTTGTGTCACCAATAACACCAATGACACAAAATCAAAAGACAGATCATTTTTTAAACATTATTTATATGAATAAACTATTATTTTGGTTTGGATTTTTTATGTATTTATTAGGGTATGTACTTGTGTTTAATTGGTTAGCTTAATTTAAATAATTAAAAAGGAAATGTACAAATGAAATTTAAATTAATTTAGAAAAAAATGACTTCAATAACCACTATCATTATAAAATGCACTGAGTTGCGTAATTATGACTAAATATGGTGGATTTTTGTTTTTATTTGGAAGCTTTTACATACCTGAAAAGTGTAGGGACGGGTTTGTCACCATTTTTTTTTTAAAATGACTCATATGTGTCACCGCTAAAATCAAATCAAATGCATTTCTGAAAGTGTTGTGTGTTTTCAGAGATGGTGCAACTTATGGTCATCATGTGACATTTGCATAAGTTAGTCATTTTAGGCCTTGGTTTATTATTTTAATGCCATATAATGTGACTTGATAATACTGTTTTTTTTAAATGTTATGATGAATTTTTAGGCGTATTTTATAAAACGGTCAGTTCCAGTCATTGATTCTAAATGGTCAATGTGTTTATATTCACGATAAAATAAAGCTATGACCGCTGCACCCAACGATTCTGTGTATCACTGCGCGGCACCATTAGCAACGTAAGTGAAACACGCTGTTCCCAGTAGGCCAGGGACTATTTTTCCCCATCGGAAGGAAGGCTTTTAGTGATTGTAATGCATCAAACTTTAACTGCGATATATTTTAGCTTTAATATTTGTACCGTGTGTTAATCGTTTCATTAAAGCAATAAGGTACTCGAAGCTATTGCTGTATCACGTACGTCACGGCTGACGTAAACGAAACATGTTGCCGTTCACGGTCGGCCAGGGACCAATTTTTTTTTACAGCTTTCTGTGATTTTAATTCATAAACTGTGAATTGATAGATATTTTTAGCTTTATCATATTTTTATTGCGTGGTTACAGTTTAATAAGCAATAAGGTCATCCTGAATACTGTTAAAGAGGTTGCAGTCACTCCGCTCGACGTCATAACAACGCCCTTCGCCTTGACTAGCACTTTATCGTTTACTCATATCATATGTTTAACATCTTTTCATGTAGCATGCAGTCATAAATAGTAATGCTTAGTAAGCTCGTTATGTGTGAGCTGCTTCTGAAGTGTCATATAAATATCGCCTACTAAAACACACACTGATCTTAGAAAAGCGACAAGTGTATGTAACATTACATAACATTACTCACCTCAGCGAGGATCACATCTTACAGAGCTTTGTCAACAACCAAAACTGGACCTCTGTGGGATTCTGGGAGCAGAGATGTAGGTTAATGAAAGAGTCTGACCCTTAGCAGTCTAACCGCTGCATAATTAGCATCCCATGTGCTGTTTCTATGGTAACCACAGCGCGCGGCTAAATGAGTTACATGCCATGACCAATATCAACACGTGCAGGTTTCAAAGGAAGCTTATTTTATGTGTCCTATGGGCAGTAAAACTGCATCTTGTTCATTGTTTTTCCTATTTGCAGTGCTATCAAACCTTCAGTTGAGGTGGAAGACATCCTGATGGCTAAAGCAGAGGACATGTGAGTGCGAGAAGGTGGACAGGGCTCATTTTAAAACACAAGGGACGATGGAAAGCCTACACCTGCATCCTGAAGCTTACATTTAAATGCTTACAATACAGCACACATTTATATATAGGATGCGGTTAAAATAAAGTTTAAATAGCATGTTGGCAAATTCAAAAGAATGATGACCCTCTTTGTATTTTTAAACATAAAATGAACTTAAATAACCCAGAGAAAACTAATAATCAGAAACGAAATTAAATATGTGGTGGTTACGTAAACCGTTCAGCTTTCCTTTTAATACTTGGAGGAAGAAACTTGAGCAGCAGATGGCCAGGCTAATGTCCTCTTTGTAATCCAGGACAAACGGATATAGACATCTCTGGTTAAGTGAGATGAGAAGCATCCAGGATTAATCATCATGCATTGAATTCTGGATACTCGTTTAAACAGAGAGCAGTTTGAGGACAGAATAAAAAAAAAACACTGGCTCTCCACCCACATACAAGTCATTAATATCAAAGAAATCCATAAAGTATACGACTAAAACAATAAAGATGCATGCAGAAGAGGAGTAATGTCATGCCACAGAAAGCTTTGGATTTCATTATATTTGTCATCATAATACCAGATTCCAGTTGCACATCAGCCGTTTGTTTTTCTGTATAGATTAAAACTTGAAAGAGGTTCTTTTACATTTGACTGTTTGTGAATTCCCAGCCTAAGTCATCAGGTTTTCTACATAAAATCATTCTACATAATGTAAAGAACATTCTGTAAAATACTGAGTGAGTGAGGTCATGTCAAAAATTGAAATCATAATGAAATTATTGCCAGAGGGAGATAGTTCAGTTAACATGTTGAGTCCTGTTCTTCACATAAACTTATTAAATGTCTGCTCATCCAATGAGGGAATATTCCCAACACTCTAATAATACTACATTTAGCAGGAACCCTCAGTTTTATAACTTACTTTTACATTTCGCTACAGTTCTTAATGTTTGTCGTAAACACAACTTCACATCCCCATAATAATAAATGTGTGACTTTCAGAGAAAGAGCTGCCGAAACATCACAGGCACATCATGACCCCCACTTTACACCCAAATCTCCCGAGACAGTATCAGGACAGTTTTTTTAAGTAAGCCAAAAGGCTGGGCACCCATCCGAGCATGCCTTCAAACCACCCGGCAACTTGTTAAACAGACATCACGACTATTCAAGTTGTCTTTAGGCAAGGGAGTTCAGATGTGTAATTGATCTAGGATAGGGAGAGTTTAGTCAGGTGATGGAGCCATGTCTCGATGTCAAGCTCTTAATGGCAATGCATTTGAGGGCGATTCATGCCCATTTATATTCTGCAGCAGCTGGCGCTTCGAGCCTGCAGCCAGCCTCCTCTAAATCACAGGATTGACCATCTGTGGAAGATGGCGAGAGAACGCTGAACAGATGTTGGTTATTATATTGGGAATTCATGTAATCAGAATGGGGAAACAGACTGCAACCTGCGGTTAGCAGCAGACTGTACTGCACTGTAAATGATGCCTGTTTTGGGATGGGTTGACTTCTAAACATAACTGAGTTACATTATCTCCAAGGAAGAAGCCACTGTTTTTACACTTAAAATGTTAATAATTTAATGTTTCTTTTTACTTCAAAACAAATGTATTATTATTCTCAAATAATGCATCTCTATACACCTCAGATCACAATTTTAGTTTTAGCATTTTCTGAATGAATGTCATGCAGGTTTGTCATTTGTATTGGACATCATGTTGTAGAATTAATTCAGAAAAAGAAAATGCCTGATTTAACAGCAAATATTTGTCATTTTTTCATGAAACAGGAAACATACAACAATACGCCATAGTTGCAGATGGCACGCTCACCTCATAATGCATTTTGTTTTATCATAAACCATCATTTAGTGTCCTTCCATTCTTATGTTTCCAGTACAGACACTGCTTTTTTTCAGTTGTGTTGGTATCTTATCAGACCTCAGAATAGATTACAGAACCTTCCAGAAAGAGGAGCAATATGCCCTTATTATGAGCAGCTTGGCACAATGTAATCTCTCTCTTGCTTACAGTTCTTATCACAAAGACAGAAGGTTCGGAACACTCTAGTCTCCCAAACTTCAGATTTCAAAAATTCCACTGGAAGCAAAAATATTCAAAACAAAAGGCAGTTTTAAACTCCTTTAATGGTTCGGTTGGTATAGATTTGGGACGCATTGAAGCCGAGGGACGCAGTCAACAGCATAAAACATCTACTCAATTGAATTTTAAAACAATAAAAAAGCAATTCACATTAAATAGTTTTACAGCTTTAGGGAGCAGGGACAACATGCAGTAAAGTCGATGAACCAAACATGAATCCAGACACTCATTCATAAGTATGGATGGCTAAAGGGTCATGGACCCAAACCTGATGGCAGTTAAGACATGTTTGTATGCTTCTGAATGGTAAAAAAATGCATAAAAATACAAATTTTTAAAACAACAGTTAAAAGCAATAAAATGCACTTTTTCTGTCGAGATAATGTGGTTTTGTCATGTAGACGAGTAGACTCGTTGCTAAGAGATCGGTGGGAACTACAGAGGCATTTTGGAAAATGTTCAGAAGGACTTCCACAGATTAAAAGAGGTGATGTTTAATGCTGCTAGTCTTCCGTGATCATCAGAGCTACTTAAACGTACATAATAAACCTCAAGACAGGCATGCATCATTTCAAAACACTGAGATACAATAATTCTGTTAACAAAACATTAAATACTGATGTTACCAAAAAGTTCAGAGGCCAAAAAACACTAAATGTTCAATTTAAATAAACGTGTAAAGTAAAAAAAAAGTGTTGTTTGTTATTGAGGGTTGTCTGAAATCATCTGAACTACAAGCTTGTATTTGCGCTTCAATTAAAATAAGGACAAATGTGTCTTTCACTAGCACCACTATAGCATATTCTGTCACAACGCTGAAGGCAGAGACTGTCTCTATATGACGTGTTTGAATATTTCTGGTTATTATTTCACTAAGGTAATTTTTATCAAAACACGCTGTTACAAATTTAGAGTTGAAAAAGTTTCCTGGAGGCGGGGTTCATGTTTGTCTACACTTTAAGACATTGGAAAAATAAATAGGGACCTAAGACATTCATTAGATACCTTTAAAAATATTTTACATAAAAACACAATTGGCACAATTCATTTACTTTTCTACTTTTTTCTCACGTTCTGTACAAAAAAAGCCTAGGAAATCTCACATTGATCCAAACATTAAGAAAACAGATTTGTAGGACATCATTCTGTGAGTGTGTGCTTGCGTATGGGCCTCATCCATTATGATGTTATTCTTTCATCTCTATGCCAATAATAATGTTATTCTAAAGAAACTTTGATGTAAACAGCTACTTAACAACCGAAAAACAAAAACCCTTAAAAAAACATCCTGTGGACAACAAAACAAGAAACTAGTGAATTAAACAAACAGGTTTGTCTATAATAACAGAACCCATAAGGCGATTTATATTCTTTCTTGGTTTGACCAGAAAAATTAAGCTCTTGGTCCGTTCAGTCTCTCATGGGAACAAATATGAAACATCACTCACCGCAACAAAAACGAAACAAACAAAAAAATGTGTTAAAAAAAAATCGAAGGTTTACCCGCAGGAGCTCTCTCTGACTCTTGCTGTAAGTCATCCGGTATTTAGGCCGCGGGCCCTGATAGTGTAACAGTTTGTGAGGAAGAGGAAGGGAATGGGGAAGTGAAGGGAAGCACACAGCAGAGCCCCACCCCTCTCCCATCTCAGGTCCCACCCTCTCCATCAACAGTGTTATGTGGTATTTAGCTGGAGTGACTTGGCGAGAGGTCACTGTCTCCTGTCCTCAGTCTCTGATCTTGAGAAGGCCATCACCACATCCTCAGCACCTGGAAAAAGGACAAGACTGTCAACACTAATGATAGATCAATTAATGTGTGAATGCCGTGTTCTGCACCACACAGATAAAGCTCCAGAAACCAATCTAACACCATCCGTATCTATTATACCAACATGAGAACAAAGGGACCAGTCTTAAAATCCAAAACGAACGCTGTAAGATATGTCCTTTGAAGACTATGTAATGTCACCGCTTGTTTGCAGGACGTCTGCAGGAGGAGTGAGATAGTTTGTGATTTCAGTCATGTTCGGACAAGACTCACGGCGAGAGGCGCTAATCAATTCCAATCCTGAATTAATGATTCCGCTTGGGGTCGGAACACAAACCCCTGCAAACCAGGTAAACAGGATTTGCAGGTCCAGCTGTCCTGAAATGAACATGGATTAATAACAGCAGCACAAATGTGTAAACAGTAAATAAATGGTAAAACATGAGCTTTGAGGGGATTATTTTTAAGGTCAGTTGATTGTCTGAAGGTCAAGTGAGGTTTCCAAACAGGAAGAGCTTTTGTGTTCTTGTGTAAAAAAAGGTAATATTCGATTTTTTGTTAAAAACTAAATAAGACATATCTAAACAATTAAATGAATCCTTATGTTTATGAATAACTATTTTAAAGGTGCTGTGTAATATTAAGGAGGATCTATTGACAGAAATGCAATACAATATACAGCTTTGTCTTTAAAGGTGTGTAAAGACCTTACATAATGAAGTGTTATGTTTTTATTACCTTAGAATGAGTTATTTCTATCTATATACACCATGGGTTGCTCTACAGAGTGCGTTTGGAAAATACGTTATCTCCTTCGGCAAAGAAGCGAAAACAAGAATAAGCCATGGAGTGAACCGTTGGTTGCAATTCGCCGCTAGATGTCGCTAAAATCTCCACATTGCTGCTTTAAAGCGTTTGCATACAATTATACTTTTTCCATACTTTTTTTTTTACTTACAAAGCATTCCAGGTAGTGTCATATTCTTCAGCTACACAAACACCATACAATTTGAAGTTTGCCTTTAAAATGGTCTGCCTCTAGCAAATCCCAAGCTGTTTCAGACTGAAGACAAGAATATTCACAGAGTTCCATAAACTGCGTAAACTAAAAATTGGTTTCCTAAAAAGTCATGCATTTTAATCCCACTGACATTTTAATAAAAACCTGGGAGATATAATTGAATCAAGTGGCATGAAAAATAACATGCCAAATTCTGCCAAAAGGCTTCGACATGAATCAGCCACATCTCATTTTAGAATCAACAGTACTTTTTTGAGCTAAAACCCAGTTTTGATTATTCTGGATCTTTGCTATAAAAAGGTTTCACAGTTCACCTTCTGCCTCAAAGGATTTAATTATGAGGGAAGATAAAAGACTCTTAAACACGCTGCTGTCTTTTTTTGTACCAGACCGTGAAGTGGTGGATGGGTTATTGCTGGTTTGGGTGTAATGGTGCAGTTAGTGTCTGGCAGAGTTGGTCGTCGTCTTGGCACACATCAAAGATTCTTGTTAGGACACGTACACTGTATTTTGACTGACCCTGGATAAGCTTAATAAGCAGATTGCAGAACAGGGCAGGTTCCTTTTATTTTAATTTCCTCTGTCTTTCATGTTCTCCAGCCCGCAAAATAAGACACACCTCCACTTTGAGGTAATGACTAATTTCATTCGGCAGGACTTGAGACATTCTGTCGAACTGTCAACGACAGAAGACAGTTATCATCAAATGTGTCCTTTGTAGATCACTTGAAGAGTTTGGCAATGTTATATATTTTAGATACCCTAAATATTTTTTAAAACATGATTTTCATCATCTTTCTGCTAATCCAGAAACATTAGCATACAGAGAATGTCATCCAGACACGAGTGTTAACACCTTAGTGAACACTGAAATATCACACCCTGCTAGTTCACACTTACACAAACTGACTAGTGAATATGGCTCGGATTTGAGCATTACACCTTATTTACAGCTTGTATTATGATCCATGTAAAGTGGAAGATGCATGTGAAGTTTAAAAAGGTTATTAAGTGAAATTAAACAGATAGCCTATTAAAGGGATAGTTCACCCAATAAAATCACAATTCTGTCATCGTTTACTCGCCTTTGAGTTGTTTACATTTCTTTGTTCTGATGAACACAGAGAAAGATATTTGAAAGAATGCTTGTAACCAAACAGTTCTTGAACCCCATTGACTACCATAGTAGGATAAATGACAATGGTAGTCAAAAGTGCCCCAGAACTGTTTGCTGTCCTACGTTCTTCAAAATATCTTCTTTTGTGTTCAACTGAACAAGTCATTTTTCCTACTATGGTAGTCAATGGGGTCCAAGAACTGTTTGGTTACAAGCATTCTTTCAAACATCTTTCTCTGTGTTCATCAGAACAAAGAAATGTAAACAACTCAAAGATGAGTAAACGATGACAGAATTGTGATTTTTGAGTGAACTATCCCTTTAAAATTCTTTCATGATTTACTCACGCTCATGTCATTTCAAATCTATATAACTTTCTTTCTTGAGACATTTCTCAAAATATCTTCTTTTGACAGTGAATAAATGATGACAGAATTTTTATTATTAGGTGAACTATCCCTTGAATTCAAAATCAATTAAGACTGCTGTATAGACAAAATTAATGTAAAGAATGTAACTAAAGATCAAACTAAAACATCTGATGCCAAGTACCATGGCCACTCAATACCATCAGCACATCTTTGATCCTGTTCATCAAGGGTTGTATAACGCTTGCATAACAGTGATCCAGGCAAGGAGGGGTCAAGGATAAGGACGAGGCTTTATAAGCGCCGACAGGCCCTGCTTAAAATCCTCAGTCGTACTGAAGCGCGAGAGAAGCAGAAGGGAGGACTGCAAACAGATGGATGAAATTTTCCCTCTCCATCTTCTGCTTTCCATCCTGATTGTGCCACTCCCAGCGACGCGCGCTGTGTCACACAAGCACCAGCCAACACGCTACAGACGTCAGAGCCCTCATGAGCCGTTGCCTGGCAACAGCTCGGAATCAGATTGCATCACGATCCGGCAGGCTATGAACACCTATGGTCAAACAGCAGCTGTCTGTCTCCACATTTCACCATCTCACATCCCTATACTGGCTGGTTTCACCTCTGATCACAGACTTGAAGAAATATACTCACTGTGATGTGCTCCTGTTGCAACGCTACATGGGGTCGTGGGTTTGACCACAGAAAACACACATACTGCTTTATCATGGTTTAAATGGGGTCAGGTCTATTTAACCCACACCTATGAATCCTATAATGGCAATAATAAAATCTCTGACAGTGATGGGGCAGGTGGATTACGACTGAGAAGTTGATCGATGGTGACAGATATGGCATTAGAAGATCAATTCCGGAAACACGATTGAATATGACCGGCAGTGATAAATCATGACCAGTGAGTGTGTGGGACTGACACACAACCACACACACCCACACCCTGCTGTGTAGATGACCGTATTATACATCTACAAAGAGGGATGACTCACAATCCCAGACTGCTTCTCTAAAGTTTCATTACCATTCCAGCCCTGAGCTGTAGCTTTAGAGAATCAAATAAAGAGTATTATCCTGTATCACACTAATAAGCTTCAGATACCATGACAACTGTTGTATAAACTACCTAATTAGAGCTGCGCAAGTTACTGCATTAACAACTGAGATTAATGAATTATGATTTATGGCATTGCATGTATTAACATATAAGGTTAGCCTAGTGAAATAAACAGAATAAAATACCAATGTATATATACACACACATTAGTATATATATATATATATATATATATATACACACGCACGCACACACAATAATATTTCTGAAACGGTAACTACTCTAAACTTTCATGCCTTGACTTTTACTTGCATTACTTTTCCAGGCTTAGAATTCAAATATGATATTTATAATATAAATAAAAAATATAATAAAAATACACAATACTATATGTATGTATGCGAATTTTTTCCATTGACCTACTTGACTTTTATTTGCTTTACTTGTCCAGGCTTAGAATTCAAGAAATAAATAAAATATATAAAAATGATAATCAATTTATACACACACACACACACACACACACACACACACACACACACACACACACACAAAACCAGTCTTATTGGTCCACTTGAAATCGAGACTTTTACATCATCTAAAAGCTGACTAAATAAGCTTTCTATTGATGTATGGATTGTTGGGATAGGACAATATTTGGCTTAGATACAACTATTTATTTTTAAAATATTGAGAAAATCGCCTTTATAGTTGTCCAAATGAAGTCCTTAGCATAGCATATTACTCAAAAATAAAGTTTTGCTATATTTATGGTTAGACAATTTACAAAATATCTTCCTGGAACATGATCTTTACTTAATATCCTAATGAAAAATGGCAAATGTTGACCCATACTATGTATTTTTGGCTATTACTACAAATGTTCTTGTGCTACTTAAGACATATAAGGTCATATAAGTTTCTCTAGATCAGTAATTTTGAGGTTCAGTAGACACAGGTCACAATTTTTAGTATCAGTAGAGAAAACTAATGTAATATGGAGGTATGTAACATGACCAGCTAACAAGTCAAAAATCTGCTGCATTTCTCATCTACTAGTGCAACGCAGCTGACAAACAAAACAATTGTAAACACTTATAACAAAACAAATAGACAGAATTAGGCTTACGGTAATAGCCTGCGAGGAAATGCATTATGTAAAGCATAATACATTATTTTTCCCTCTTTCAATTTTACCCAGAAGCAAAAGTAATTCATTCTGTCTAAAAAGGAATGCTGAATTCTTCTAGAAGCAGTTTTTCTTAGATACTTTACCGGATGCACACATTACAAAAAACAGCTTTTCGGGCATGTTTCTGTAAATGACTGACTCATTGGTTTGGTAATGAAGGGTCTTAAAACCTCTCCGTGTCGCATCAGTAAACTGATGGAGTGCAGTCTGGGATTACTCTGTCTAAGGATTACACCGACAGACACAAGACAAAAGCGTTGACTCTGCTTCAGATGGATAATACACACAACTACATCAAGCATAGCTCTGAACCCTTTTTAAAGGGCAAAAGCTTACACAACGTTGCCATTGAGTCGATACAATTCTTTCCCATCCGACGTCAATTAAAGCTTGTAAGGCTGATGTAAAAGAGCAGCATCCTTTCAAACGCTGTGTGTCACACGTACTGGGCCAAAAGGAGCGAGTGTGCTGTTCCTACACTATTCATCTAGTAATGAACAATGCGGTGTGCCTGAAGGTCCTCTAATGAGGCCCGTTCCTTTCCCTCATTCACCACACCATGGTGCCCCTGTCCACCCTGCTCGCAACCCATTCCGTCGCCATGGAAACTGCCTACTGTACTCACTGTGCTGTTCAGCACCCAAGGCCTCTGACAAAAGGATGGCAGGTTCTCTCACAGCCTCATTATCAGATTTCAGCCAATGGTGAGGCTCTGTGTGGAGGCATGCCACTCACAGGCCACCTGGATCTAATAATTTCATCTTTCATTATAATAAAAACTACAATAACATTAAAACTAAAGCTGTACTAATAAATGACTAGTTGACAAATATACCATATGTGACCCTGGATCACAAAAACAAAGTATCATGAGAACATTTGTAGTAATAGCCAAAAATACATTGTATGGGTCAAAATTATCGATTTTTCTTCCATGCCAAAAATCAATAGGATATTTAGTAAAGATCATGTTCCAGGAAGATAATTTGTAAATTTCCTACCGTAAATATATCAAAACTTTATTTTGTGTGTAAATGCCCAGAAACACGCCTACAGACTTCCCTTCACTCGCTTCAATTCTTTGAGAATTACCCACTCAAGTTTGGTATCTATGTAAAGTTTAGAATTTCAGCTTCCAGGTTCATCTATTCTCCACAACATCATTACAGCGGTCAATAGAGAACGTTAAAACAAACCTGTTTCTTCTTAGCAGCGGCCTGCTACAGCGCCTCTGATTAACAACTTTAAAGGCGATCTTCTCTCCGTTTTGATTTTTTTCGCACCCTCAGATTCCAAAGTTTTAAATAGTTATATCTCGGCCATATATTGTTCTATCCTAACAAACCATATATCAATGGAAAACATATTTGATTATGTAAAATCTCAATTTCGAGAAATTGACCCTTAAAAAGTGTTTTATTGTCCAGGGTCACATAAGTGTGTCCTATGGTTTGGCATTGCAAAAATAAAAAAAAGCAAACTGTTGATAATATATTATTTTACATTATTAGTATTTATATTATAATAAAAAATAGCTTAAGAGAGATTTATCCTCAATTTGATTTTTTTGTCTACATTTTTGTAGATAGTAAATCTGCCTCAAACTTCATAAAGTGCAAAAGTTCTACAGTTCCCTCCTCATCCTCCCCTGACACCAGCAGACAGCTTCATCCCCTAAACTCCCAACGCCTAAGATCTGATTAAAAATACATCACAACATTTATAATGTGTGTCTATGGTAATCAGCTAATTAGATGATCTTAAATGCAGATGGCAGGAAGAAACATTAAGATGCCTACGTTACATACCACATCTTCAAAAATGTGACACCATTAGGCCAAAACAGTTTTTTTTTAAACAAATAGAGGTGGCTGCTCAATACACAAAGGAGTTTGTTCATGAGTGAACAATAGCTGTTTAGAGACTGAAAGGGTCACTGCAGTGGTCCGTCTCTACAGACTGAATTTCTAGTTTATTTTCTTATGTCCACACACAAATGCTTCAATGTGTCCCATCCTGATTTTCATTCACCGTGAAGCGGGCGTTTTAAATTCACACCACACGTCTGATAAGCCTGTAGAACGTAAGTATTTATAAAAGGAAGGCCACGTAATGGCTCTATATTTTGTAAGCCTTTTATAAAGCAACACATCAGAATGAGAGGTAAATATAGTCTTATCTGCATAGATCTATTAGTCGCAGGGTGACTCATTTTCCGAGGTGTTGCATGCAAACACAGGCGGCCCTCTGAGAGAGCTTAACACGTAAATAATTCATCCAACTGGACTATATTCCCACGAGATTCTGCTCCATTTTTGTCCTGTGTGAGAGAAAAAACAAGCCTTTCTAGATCTAAAGTGCAATCCATTTGCAACATTATTACATTATGTAAATCCTTCGTGATCCTACAGTATCAGCTTTAAACATATTCCTGTTCACCTTAGAAAACCTCAACATTCTTATCACCTGCTTTATTTTTGGGTTCACACAGACACATGCCTTAAGACAGAGAGAAAGTTGTCACAGTTTGTTTTAATAGAAACTGATAAATCTCTGAGAAAAAGAACACTAGTCTGTGCATTAAACAAAGATCACAAACCTCACTGATGGCAAAATAAAGAGTTTGTTCTCACTCTGAAACAGGCTTTCAGAAGACTCTATTGTTTCATTCATTAAATGCATTTCTCTTTCATCTCAGCTTCATTAGACTGCAAATTATCACAGGCTTCAGCCGAGTTTAATAGACAGAGATCGCTTTTATCTGAAGCGGCCATTTTCATTTATTATTATAGATGCATCACATCGCTGCGTCTTATTAAAATCCCACACATGAAAATATTGGTTTGTCGGTGGTGGAAGATTTCATAATGCTGAAACAAACACAGGCAAAGAGTATTTTCGTGGAGGAAAAATCCCAGGGGTGCATCTCTATTCTGCTACTGCATTATTTATAAAGAGCCTTCCAAAAAGAGCACAGCATTGATATCCTTGCTTAACAACCCGGCTGGTATACATAATTAATAAACACAAAATCTATGTTTCATCCTTTTATACACCTAGTGTTATCTGCCACATTAACAATTCCTCTTTCCACACACGAAAAATGTGGTCATACATGTGATTTTACAGAGCATGTGAACATGCATCGTTCTTACATGTTCACTTAAGATGAACTGATCACCTTGGTTAAAAACAGAGGACATCATTCAAAATATGGAGTATTCGGATTGTGTACCTGACTCACAACAGGAACGTTTTATGTTGTGCTAGCGCCCCCTTGTGTTGGCTCAACAGAGCATCCATAAAATTACAAAGCTAGAGGACAATGTTGTCCCATCTAATGACATCTAATAAGAGCTACCCTAAGAGCTACCCTACCCCAGAAAGTGTGACATCTTACCAACACTATCTATATCAAAATATTAACTAAAACATACAATCAGGGAATCATTTTGATCTTTTATTGGCTAGTGTAACCATTGACACCACAGTATCCAAAATATGTTAGTGATTCGAGGCTGTGGTAAATGTTGACTTACCCTGGTCAATGGGGTGCTGTGGCAACTGACTCATCTGACTGTGCACCACGCCTGCATAATTCCGCAGAAATGCTTCCTCATTTGGTGTCAGCTGCAAGGGTGGGGAAAAAACATCACACATGGCAATAAAAAGTAATGCCAATGTTGAGTTCAGAATCACTCCAGAACAATTCACATTCAGAACAGCAGTGGGTTTCTACCACAAAATGTAACATTTTGAATTATTAACCAGAGCATGTTTTTGCATGAGCATTGTTTTGCTCTGTCACATTACTGATTTTAATGTTCTCTTAGGCTTACTATCTTGTTAATTGACTTACGTTTGATCCCATTTTTTTGAGCATGAGCAGCACCCGCACCTTCTGCTGGATGTACATCTCCTCAGGAGACTTGCCAGGGGCTTCCTCACGGTTCATCCCCCCTGCTCCTGACGCACCGCTAAACCACAACACAAAGAGAGAGAGAGACCATTTAGTGATTCACATTCACATTTCAATTCAAAAAATGATGACTGTATATCATTTCAAAAAACGTTTTAAATTCACATTCCGTGTTTTGTGAGTGATCTAAATAAATAATTTCTGGTCATATTTTTGGTTGTTTTGTTGACATTTATGGATATGCAGCTGAGTTCATACTTCATATGCAGCCAGAGAGTCTGGATACTTTCGACAAAAAGAAACTGATCCAAACAACCCATTCCATCGTTTTTCAAAGTTTGAGATGCGCCCTCTCAAGGGACCCTTAGAGAATATTTGGGAAAATGTAGAGAGTAATTAATGTAAAAACTAAAAATAGATCAAATGTAGAATCCTTTTCAAAAAGAACTCAACATAAAAATAAGAAAATCTTTCTTAGTACACTCTGTCACCGTAGTTTAGTGAACTACGAAAACTACAAAAAAACTGTTTCTCATTTCTATAGCAAACAAAGATATGGCTGTTTTTGGAACGAAATACATTCAAATTAAGCACTTAAAGCCCATTAAGCACAACACATGTCATGTGTTGGGTCAGTAACACTGCCAACTGTGTCTGAACTTAAAGCTACTGATTAATCATCAATGGTACTTAAAGGACCATTAAGGACAATCTATTGACAGAAATGCAATATAATATACATAACTATGTCTTCAGAGATGTATAAAGACTTTACATAATGAAGCGTTTTTAATGACATAAGAATGAGCTATTTTTATCTACATACACTGTGGGTCGTCATGCTGTTTCTATAGTAGCCCTAAACATATAAACTGCTCTACAGAACGCGTTTAGTAAATATGTTATCTATTTCGGGAAAGAAGTCAACATGTAACAACATCTTTGTCCTTTGTCAGCTACCGTAGTGCTTCGAAAGGGAGGAGTGGAGTGAGCCTTTGGTTCACCGCTAGATGTCGCTAAATTTCACTGACTGGTCCTTTAAACATAACTCAAAACATGACAATAAAAAACAAGTGTGCAGCCTTCTGAAATCTATATATTTTTATGTTACATGCAGTAAAATATGGGGGGGTACTGTCAGACAATGAAGTTCTCTGAACTGTGTGAACAACAGCTGACACAACATATTTGGCTTTAAAGCAAAAAGTTCGCATAATACAGAAAACCGAGCAGTATGACTGTGTCTAAAGTCTGACGCACTTCAGATCACGAAACAGGTTGACAGCATCATAAATGACCCTCATGCATATTTAACGTTCAATCCAACCATGTTCCTGCTTCCTCTCATCTTCACTTCCTAATGATCGGTTTTAAACTCACATTCAGCGTGAAACTGAATGTGTACGAAGAAATATAACCACAGAAGAAAAGGACATAAGCATGTAAATCAGCAAAACAATTCTCCATTTCTGAAGCTGCACAAATAATTTTCCATACAAAAGCATCACGCAAAAAAGACGCAGTCTGCACTAATACCATCTAATCCATAATCAACACAATAATGCCTCCCACATCAACGTCATGTGAATAGAAATCACAAAATTTCTTGATCCTTTGGCAACATCTAGCCTGTTATGTCTCGAACGCTCGTATCCACACAAAGAGCCTCTAATACGTGTTGACAGCTTGTTTGATGTGGGGTTATATTTAATTGAAAAGCTGGCTCAACCCTCCATTTCAAGACAGCCGACAGTAGGTTGTTCAGACGCATCAGCTTGCTCTTGACTCGTACAATACAGAACCTCACAGGACCTATTGCCGTTCTTGGTGTACAGATTTTTCCAGGTGTTTAAATTCTATTACAAATAAGGTGTCCCTCATTTAAGACGGAAAATGCCATCGAAATGGATGACCCCGGCAAAATAACTAACCCAAATTTCCTTCAGAATCACAGACTCATCAGCCACCAAAGGGCCGTAGCATCAAAAGGCCTTCATTTTCAATAAAGCATGCACTTTATTCTGCCGTGTCTCGCTGGCAGCCGTGGGGGGGGAGAGGAGCGCTCGCTGAGAGAGGCAGGATGCAGATGAAAGCCAGAGAGGGACTGGTGTGTCAGCTCTGCCGCTCAGTGACACCAGGCACACCTTCAGGGGGGTGTAGGATCTCTCTCCCTCTCTTTTGATCATGGCTGTCCTCCAAGCTGGAGACGAGGCAGGCCAGACAGCAGCCGTACCCTACCCACTGCACTGCAGCTCACTCAGAAATATCAGTTTTCTAGCCGAGAAAAGACCTGTGCATAACAACGCCGTGGGTCTCTAAAAATGCCCTGTATGACGTAAATAACAGATCAATAAATCACAATTTATAGACTGAAGATTGCAGGGTTTTCAATGGCTGAAATCTAAAAAAGCAGGGTGACTAATATACTGATGTCCTCTAAAGTTAACTTAACACCTCCAATAATTTGCCAAAAATAAGCCTATTGTGATGTGAACAAATAAAAGCAGAACAAAATATTAATCTATTTTATTTTAGAAGTATATTTTCTGCCCCACAACAGATGATATAAACATAGGCCTAAGAGACCAATTCTGGTCCAATCTGTATTTTTGAAAATTATTTTTGTTAATATAAAATTAAACATTTGTGTGAAGTGGTCTGTAAATTTTACATATAGACCTACATACAATATTATCCATAAAAAAACGGTAATAAACTGCATATGTAAAGTAAAATTACATGTATTTCATGCGTTTTTACAGCCAACTTGTAACTTTTGTATATTTCTGTAATTTGACATTTTTTATCATATTTCAAATATACATAAACAATCTGTAAAATAAAGCAGTAAAATTATGCAAAAATGCTGTTTTTTATCAATACATTTACCAAATGCTGAAAATAATTAACCATTAAAGTAAGAACCATACAAAACTGTAGCATTCTAGTTAAAGTCAAATACTTTTAATAATAGTATTTTAATAATCGCCTTTCAAATAATAATTTAAACAATCCTTTTTCCACAGAGACTAAGAACATTAGCCTGCTCATCATCAGGTATCATTCTACACTTTGCCTGCTTCCATAGAAAAGATGTCGAATCATGTGACTGTGCGCAGCCCTTTGGGCGGACTTTAAAAATAAAACACCTATCCTCCGTTTCAGTCACGACCCAGGCTGCAATGTGAATCCTGATTCGCTTGCACACAGTAAAATTGGCAATTAACACAAATGGCCACACAGTGCCTGCATATAAACCTCCAGCAAACTGTTCATATAGGGTCATCGACAAACCCGTGCGCTGGCGTGAACTCGTAACACTGAGCGAATCAGACAAAAGATCACCTCATCAGAGACGGCTGTCACCATCTATGTAGGGATGGTGCACGAGCCCTGCAAGGAGATACACAAACCAGATAGCGCTTCTATTTATAGACTCATCAAGTCATTTGAATCCTCATAAGCAGCTTGCAGAGACAGATTCCTCAATTGTTTGCTTCGGCACAGGTTCAACACGATGCCCAAAAACAAACTGCACAAAACATTCGACGTATTTTCTGAGATTGCCAATACATGGCACCCTGAGGTTCACTGTGAGAGTTATGAGTTTGAATTGACTGTGAGGTTTCACTATAAAAAGCGATCGAAATCCCTCTGTCGACCACAGTTAATCCCAGTGTTATAATTTGGAGTCACTCGAGAGTCCGATTCTGGCTTCAGAAGTCTGTTGATTTGTTAAACCTGAACTTTTCCTGGTAAAGCGAATCCAACTCCTTTAATCTTTAGTCCTCCTCGGGCAAGCAGGGTGCAAGAACTGTGATCAAAGAGCAGGAGTTTAAAGCTCAGTTACAAGTTGCTCGAATATACGAATAAAACGGCAACTTACTTGTGATTACTCGATAGACAAAGACAAATGCACAAGTGCACAAGTGCACTGACTGAGCCGACACTATGGTTTTCTACAGAATACAGTCCGTCCACTGTGGGTTTCGCTATGGAAAACAAGCAGATTTCACATGATGTTTGCTGTCAGTGGAAACAGAAGATGCTGTCTTGTGTGGGCAGATAAATCATTGAAGAATTTTGGGACGGGACTAACTACCAACCCCCAAAACAAATCATACAGCCAAGGTAAATCTGTCAGAGAGCTTCCCCTGCAGTATTAAGTTGCAGCTGTGCTGAATGAATAATGAATATACCAACACTAAGGGAATGAAGGGAGCTCAGTTTTTGTTTGAGCTAAGAGAAATGGATGAGCAGCAGAGGGCGCTAGAGAGAATTTAAGGTTCTCAACCACCAAACCTGACCAGACAGACAGACAGACCTCAGCAAATAAAAACTTTAATGCTTATGTAAGCGTCCTATCTTTGCATTTCTGTCTACTCTTTGATATTATAGATAAAAGTAAAATGCAAATAAACAAATGACTTAAGAAATATATTACTAGAAGACAAATCTATGCAGATCTCTAGCTAATTGTTGACAAAAAAAATCTGATTTCTTTTTACATTCTCTAAGAGACACTGCGTTTCACATTTACAGTGTAGACACAATAGTCACTGTATTTTACAACAATAGAGATGTGACTTATTAGCAACGCATGACCCAGCACTTCATTCCTACCTATTAATTCATCATAAATATTGTGATGTTGACTTAAATCATTGGAGTGAAAGTGATAGTTCACTCAAAAATGAACATTTTGTCATCATTTACTCACCCCTCTTGTCATTTCATTTTCTTTATTTTGCAGAACACAATAAAAGACATTTTAAAGAATGTTGAAAACAATCTGTCCCTGTTGACTTGCATCGGTTTTGTGTCCATAGTACAATAGAGGTCAATGGGGACAGATGGTTTTTGGTTCCCAACATTCTTCAAAATATCTTCTTTTGTGTTTTGCAGAAGAAATAAAGTCACACAGGTTTAAAATAACAAGAGGGTGAGTAAATGCTAACAGAACATTTTTGAGTGAACTATCCCTGGAAATCCAGTGCGATTTATAACAAAGTAAAAATGTTCCGAAATGACTCCAGAAGCTTTGCTAGGCTTATTTTGTTAATACAACAAATCTCAATTCAAATCTGTCATGGGTAAGAATTTCACAAGATGGTTGTCATGCACCAGACGGCTTGTCATGAATCACAATACAAAACCCACTGCAGAGGGAAGGTCCCTTTGGGATCACTGCTGCAATGCTTGTTCGAAATACAGCTACACTGAATGATGACAAGACATATTATTTCTAAAATTATACACAAACAGCCTAATAGAGCCTATGACTTCTGCCCCAACTGGATTTCAAAATGACCCCAAACTAAATGATCACACGAGCAAGATTCCTGCAAAAGGTTTCGTCTTCAAAGTCAACGGGAGCCATCTAATGAAAAATTAAGCGGGCAAAAGAGGATTTCGCTAATTGCCACAGAAAGATGCTAGATTTGCAGTGAGCGAGTCTGATTTAAGCCAGGATCCCAGCCTTGATCATGAAGAAGAAGCCCTTAAAGGCATAAACCAGCTTGTGTAGCGTCTGACAGACAGAAAGAAAGGGGGTGCCAAGCGACACAGGGGGGCTGGGCACCCCTACAGAAAATGTGTTGAAGCTTGGCAGGAGGTCTGAGTCTATGCTTAAGCTTGTAGCTCAAAGGCAGCTGATGATCTCCCATTGGGACACAGAGGTTGAGCAGTCCATGAGCCCCAGCTGCCTGCCGACTGTCTGCAATTCAAAGAGCCAAAAACCTTCGGGAGAATGTTAAGACTGAAGAAAATACAGTTTCACTTCCAAGTTCACAAGTAGATGGCCCTGCCCTGTAAGCGCTCAAAAAGCCATCGCATTTCAAGTGCCAGATTCAGAAGCGAACGCGAGCACACGGTTAGCTGGCAGATGGAAGTGCAGAGGTATTCTGTATTCACAATGAGTTCAGGGTGTGGAGAGACTAAAAATAGATAATCATGGCAAATAAGACATCATAATAAGTCACTGCGATTCCTCTCTGTACCTAATAATATGTCCAACATTTTAAAAACAAATTTTCATGACTTTCAGATTATCCATGATTCCCACATAACTGAGCCAATAAAAAACTTCAGAGCGGAGCATAACCAAAGCAAAAATATTCAGATTTCTGAAACATTACAAATTCCCTTGAGGTTTCCGGGCCTGGAAATCACAACAGTAAAATTCCATATCTCACAATAATGTGGAAACTGAGCCAGTCTGAGATGAATACAATTTTATATTTAATAATTATAAAATATGTAATATTTCACAGACTGCTTAAAAGTAACACAACTATAAAACTCTTTAGTTTGGCAACCTAAGTATTAAAAAGACATCACCACCATAAACCTGCAAGCATTCAAACATATCTGTGCATTCAGTGAAGCAGATTCATGAACTGAAATATGGCGAAAACAGCAAATGTAAACAGTGCATATCGTAAACGATATATCCATTTGTGAATAAAATGTTATTGAAATGAATATTCTTATAAAGTATCTGTCTGTAGCAGTGAGGTAGCAAACTGGATTTACTTCAGTCTCTCTTCCCGTCGCTTCCAGTTAAGCGCACGCACATATCTCTCATATCTCTTCAAAATACAGCACGTCAATAAAACAGACCCTGTTTTTATTTAAGACTATGATGTTTAAGAAAGAAAAGTTGTTCCAGACCTATCACAGAATGTGTTTTTACAGGAAAACTGCACAGTCGGGCTGTAACAAAGCCCTGAATGAAGTTCCCACAATTCCCATTCACACACACATTAGCTCGCTAGCAACAGAAAAACAGCCACAGCTCTTCAGTTCTCGCTTCGTTTCGGGTACTAAATCACCGAAATCTTCTCAGGTTTGGCGGCTTACCTCTCCTGGTCCAGGGTTCTGTCGCTTTTGTTGTATATGAGAGCTGTGTCGTGTATAAAGAGGCGTCCGGTTCCGGGGTCACATCCCGACAGTCGGTAGCGCTGGAGTGAATCAAGAACATAAACGCGCTGCTGAATCAGTTCCTGCCGGAGCGCCGCTGTCGCCGCTAGAGGGCGCTGTGACTCTGTCAGACATCACAAGTTATTTATTGTTACATATTTTATTATATTATATAGTACTGATGCTATGTGTGTTATATGATTTATTACAGCCAATAAATCACACGTCATAATATCGTTTTTTATATTTGTCATATTATGCCAACTTATTCTTTTATTTTTCAAAACCTACTCATATTTGGCAGGTAAGACAACTTATAATGTACGATTTTATAAAACTTCACTGTAGCTTTCTGCATTAAAAACTTAATCATATAAAATTATGACTATTGAAAAAGTAAGCATATGTATATTAACACAGTGCTTGATTGATGGATCATAGATACTGGGTTGTTGGCCATACACTGCTACACCACAGATTATATAGATCTGCTCATCTGAGGTTAAACCAGAGATTTTATGCAGAGATAAAAAATTTTTTTTTTTACAGAAAATAGGCAATGAACAGGAAAATATTTGTTCAAAAGCAAAAACCACAATGAACATTTGAATAATGTCACATTATAAATAAAAACTTCCACAATGTTACCAAGATGTATATGACAGTAAGGGTAAAAAAAAACCTACTCACATATTTTACAATTTTTTTACTGTCAGCATTTCTGGGACACTGTTCTAACACAAAATAGCACAAACTGGACGTTCCGCAATAGCAGAATTTACCCACTGCATACATATACACAAACCACACTGCTTCTGTCTTTTCCCCCATAGCTGTATATATTTCTGTGGTACCACTAAATATACCGTAGTAGGTCATAGCTTTCATTGTATATACATAAGATAAAAAATAAGGCCAAAAAATAAATGTCAGGATTTAAGTGTGACCACCACTGCTTAGACCGCAAGTGACCTACAGTTTTAAAGCATGTTACTGAGAGATTCCCAGAAGTCTAACTGTACTTTTCTACACAGAGTTGACCACCAATTTTTGGTTCCTTTTTTTTCCTTTTCCCAGCACTTTTGACATTTAAATACTCATATGGCTTGTCGTTATACGTCCTCTTGTAACCTAATCTGCTTTCTTAAAATGATCATGTGTTATCATAACATTCAATGAAAGCCGTTTCAGTTTCAGAATCAATAATTTATGGCAAAAACAAGAATGTAAAGCACACTCCCATACCTTAAAACACCTCTTACAGCAGTTCAAAAATAAAAAAACACATGAAAAAACCGAAACATTTAAGATCCAGATATTTCATAATCATCATGGCGTACAAAACAATGTGAAAGTATCAATGGCTTAGACAAGAACATTATTATGAGAATGTAACTTAATTTGTAGTCCAGTAGAAAGTAAACCAAAGAAATGCTCAAATTCATTCACTTTGTGACTGTTATTCTTCATTGCACCGAAGTTCTTTATGTTATTAAAATAATATGCAATGCAAACATTCTATAGCACTATATTCATATAAAGATTACATGGATTTGAATTAATCTCTTCTTTAGAAATTCACATTCTAGAGGACATCTGAACATTCAAAAGAAACAATATTTACTCATCTTTTCAGAGAGTAAAGCAGATACCTCTTCATGATTTAGTTAGCAGTGTATACTGTCGTGATACATTCTGCAACTGTTAAAGTTTAACCGGAAGAAAAACACTATTTAGATTTACTCTATATTCAAAATAGGCACACATTTACCAGGCATTTTCTACAAAGCAATAATACTGTCTGTTCACTTTGTCCTGATTTATAGTTCAATAGTAAAAGGCATATACTTTTTCACCAAACAAAATGTAACTCTTTGGACACGTCTTCAAGATGGCTTGTGTCACATACCAAAGGCACAGAAAACCCGACAAATACAAAACATTTAAGGCTCATTTCTACACTGACATAAAAATGTCTTGTCACATACATCACTATACAAAGGCTTTCCTGATCAACAATTGACCTTTTGTACAAATCATCTGAAACAATTGAAAATACTGTTTAGGGAATGTAAATAAGTATGGAACACAAACCAATATATACAAACAAACACATTCATGTAAACAAAAAAATGCCAAAACCAAATGTAAACAATAAGAAAACACAATGTGCCTTCTCCTGACCATAAGCTACCAGTTATTTATGCTGTACAGTTAAAAATGATAAATACATTAATCTTGCTTTTGAGTTTTTCTCTGTGCAGATACTGAATTACACAAACAAACCACTGATGCAAGTTAAATTAGTGGCACGCCAACCGTTGCTTAAATTAGTGGCTTGAATATCCAGTGCATTGTGTTGCAAATACAACATAACTGAAACTACGCTCACTGTCAAGCAGTAAGTCTCAGTAAAACAAATGTTTACTTTTAAATCGCAGATGTAAACATTCTCTAAACAGCTCTTGGTGTTCATCTATTATACAATGAGTGACGTACAGCGGTGCAACATATATTCTGTTCAAAGCTGCATCACTTTAAATAAAAACTCAGCATCAAGAAGATTTTGGTGGCTCTCTCGTCGCAGTAAGTTTATCTGTTGTCTTTGGCAAAAGTGTGCATCATCCAGTTCACCTTGGTCTTCCAGCTTTCTCTAAGAGCTTCATTAAATTTCACTTTAAAATTCTTCAATGCCTCATCTTCAGACTTTCCCAGGGCCAAAGAGTCCTACAAGAGATCAAATAAAAATAACACATAGAAGTCAATATATATGATATAAAATACATACTGTATATTATGAATTATCCATTCTGCCTTGGGGTGATTCTTACCTTCAGATACTGGATGTCTTTGGAAGAACTGAGTTCAGGGAGACCGGCAGCTTTCATTAAGGCAAAGAGATTCACAAAAAGAGTCCCATTCCGACAGAGGATCTTATAAGCCTGTTCACAACACTCCCGAAACCTGGCCAAGACAAGGACACACACACGGTTACATTTTTAGCAATGCATATTTTAATATTCCTTCCTACAGGTTATATACACCACAAATGGGATTCACACAAGGAACACTATATATCCCACAATTCATTTTATTCTACTGACATAGACATCCGGAGCCTTATAGGAACTAACTCTGTGGTGTCAATTTTGAGATTTTTTTTCTAGATAAGTTACTAAAATGTATCTGGACTTACCGTTCGAATTTCTCAATGTTGTTGGTCCGTCCCTCCTGAATAACATGGACAAAGTCATATGTCAGGATAAAAGGAACACGTTCCCTGTTGATCCCGAACTTGCTCTTGAAGTTCCCCAAAAAGTGCCCAAAATCTATATGGAATAACTGCAAACAATATAGAGAAAAACTCACTTTATATTAATGTTGTACATTCTACAGCCTACAGTTTAAGACTTAAGTAAGGAATAATCCACAGTTAGCCGTGCATTAAAGGATTTTAACGCACGACTTGAAGGCCTAGGCCTAGTGGATTAAAATCCTTTAATGCATGGCTAGCCGTTTACTGTATAACTTTTGATCAGTTAATTTCAAATGATGATTAAACTGACTGGAACTACCCGTGCATTAAATGGTTTTAATGCACACCTTCTGGCCAATCAGAATAGAGTATTCAAACAGACCATGGTATACATTTATTTACACACTTCTCATCATTTGCATACTTTATTATGAAATGACAGCCATATGTATACAAATGCATTACACACTGAAAACATCTTGTGATATTTATATGATTACACAACATTGCACTTGTAGCGACAACGAGTTCAAGACGTTTCCTCCTACCTGACCCGTTTCCCTGATCATGATGTTGTCACTATGCCGGTCCCCTATTCCCAGAACGTATGTGGCTACACAGTAGCCTGCACAGGACAGCGTGAACTCCTCAATGGCCTGATCCAGTTTATCCCTGATAGGAAAATCATTGAAATGAAAACATTTTAATTCTTCACCAGCTCTCATCCCTACTACCTTCTGCAAAGCCAACTCACATACCTGCCTTTCCCATAGTGTTACAAATTGTTAAATAAAGCAGTTTCCAATGCTTTTCAGACTCAATGACTCACCTGAGACCCTCAATGATCTGCAGGTTAAATATGTAACCGTGATTCTCCCTGATTCACACAAGCTAGACTTCGACTACATGAAGGTTTGGTCCACATCTGAGACTCTTGATGCAAGGTTTTCCAGTATTATTATTATTCATAAATAAAATCTTATAGACCTTGTGAAACACTCATATTTAGAAACTAGTATTATAAAAATTGCCATTTACTAAGCATTATTAAAGTAAAAATATATTTGTTGAAAACATTCTAATACAAAAAACTAGAACTTGGCAAAAGATTATGTTTTGCAATGCATGCAACACACTTTGTGGTTTTTTCTTAGAACCCTGTCTGTATCTTTACACTGTCTGCTGAAGTTATCAACACAAACACAATTTGCACTTTAAGCCACTTTAGTGGAAAACACCTGCCAAGAGCAAATGTAATTGAAAACACTGCAGTATGCTGCACCCTTTGCAACCAAAGTGCACTTGATGTTACGCTACAGTGACGCTATGAAAGTCGCAGATACACAAATATGTCAAAACTAGAAGTTGAACTCTCAGTGAGGTTTGAGAAAATGGCACACAGGCGTCTATACACTAATTCGCCGCCTTGCCACATTCACACCACACAGGCTTGTATCTGGAGTGCAAGGTGCGATGCTCACCCGGGGTTCTTGGACTTGAGCCAGTTGAGAAGAGCGTCTTTGTTGAAGGCCGCGGTCGCTGCGCTGTTGCTGTTGTTTCTCTGGATGTTGGCGATGGTGTCAGAGTTCTTCACCACCTCTATGAGACCCGTCTTATTCCCAGTCGACAGGCATCCGTACGGAAGCATCCTGATGCCCAACAAACACATCATTGATTTTAAAATAAGATTATTCAACACACCAGTTTCCACAATCGATGCTAACCACGTATTGATCCGAGAATCGATGCTAACCAGCATTTCATTCGAAACTTCTTAAAATGATCAACATGACGTTATGTGGTTTACTCCGTTTTCCATTTTATGCAAAAGTAAAAGCTCAACAACACAAACCTGAGGTCAAGACCTTCTCTTTTCCACAGAATGTCCATTAGCTGAATCATCTGAAGGGTTAGCATATCCTGTCTCAGATCTAAAAACCACAGACACTATGTCAAAGGCTATATAAACTATTTCAATATAAAAATATGTGCAAATACTGCGCCATTGATGGCCACGAGAAGATGATTATAACAAGAGGCAACATTGAATTTGTCTTCCTACCATCTCCGTTCTTAAAGATGAGTCCCACAGTGTCATATTTGTTCTTGTACATCAGCCACAACGGTTTCATCTTGGAATCCATAAACTTGCACTTGTCTGCGCTGAAGCCAAAAAAAGCATACGTCAAGAAACAGCAAACGCACACCCACGCAAACTCTTGCAAACTCATCTCTTCTCTTTCTAGTAGTTGTTGTTTTTTATTTATTGTCAATGTACGCTTAATGAAATTACGACCAGGCGATTTTATCCTCTAAATCATGGTGATTTCTCAGAAAAAGGGGTTTTGCACAATTATTCCTGTTATTACAATTTTTGTGCTACTGTATCACACGCCATCAGAGGTGCATCGACCACATGTGGAAATGCACTAACACTGAAACTGACCAAGATCTGATAAAACTTTCTAAGAAAGCAACAAAATAAAATACATATAAATGTGGACAACACTGACGTGACGTCATGGCCATAGTACATGAGAAGGCATGTGCTTCACTCGATTCAGTATTCAGGAAGGGTTTAGTTACTTGACATTCGAGTTACTTTACAATATTTTCTAGGGTGCACATTTAAAACACACAACATGTAAAAAAAGTACCAGATTTCACACAGCAAGATGTTGGGGTTAAGAGGAGACACAATGTCAGAGAGCGCTTCCATGTAAGTGTCCTGTTTAATGCACACTTTCATGTCTTCTGTAGTCTGCATCCTTGTTGCCTTCTGACTGCCTGACTTCACAAAGTCATTCAGAGCTTTCATCTTATTCAGAGCTTCGTTCTACAGGACACAGAAATAGACGTTAATATATCAAATCTATATACATACAAAAAGATGCATAAACAATGAATTAAAAGCACCAAAAGCTTAAAAAATCTGATTTGATGATGAACATTTGATTCGTGAAGAAAATCTAATTTATAGCATATATAACATAACATACGAAATTGTCCTCCTAGAAAAGATTGTAATCTGCTGTAATAAAACAGTACTATTGGACGTTTAGTCAATTATTATGATAAACAACACATCCTCTTTAGCTTACATGAAAATGGCCAAAAACAAAGAAAAAATATTTTATTGAAGTTATTACATACTTCTTTAACAATTCAAATAAACAACAAACACTGTGGAACTGCTGCCATAAAGAAGAAATGTATTTCCACCACACTGTGCAAATGTATGTACCCGCTAACTATATTTATACACGTATGTGAATAAAACAGTGCTTTACTACTACTGTAAAGCAACTTCTGAGAAACGGCTCGCAGTTAAGTGACAATTACCAGAAAACATTAAGTGCTAACTTTGGGCCCCATGCGCCAAGAAGAGCAACAGAGCAAGATTGAGAAACCAGAGCAGTTTACATTAGGTCATCAAAGACAAGTCAATACGTCTAGTAGTAATGTTAAAACAGATAATAGTGCTGACATCTAGCACAGAAGGTTAATGGAAGAAAATGTGTTTACTATTAGTTGTGTAACTGGCATATTAATATGAGCTAGAGGAATAGGTAATTTGCTTAATATTTCCATGGTAAAACTTATCTTCTCAGCCTTATATGCAGAAAAACTCGAAGACATTTAAAGGTTGATTTCATGAAAACCTGTTGCACTATGAAATCATTCCTCTGTTTGTTTGAACATCTAGACACACCAATAATGGTTCAGCCAATGATGTAAATTTGAAGTGAAACCTGCGCAAAACCTGTTTGAAAATTATTATTATTTGCCATTTCGCTTAAATGCTAGTGGTGAAAATACATTCCCCTTAGTCATACAGCAACGTTTTCAGCAGCTCCTTGCCTGAGGACGACTCATTTCACGACTAGACTAAAGTTTGAGTATGTGAATAACGTCATACTGAACTCCGCTCATATTTATGTATATGGCACATTTAAAAAACAAACAACAGAGCAAAGTGCTTAACAGCAGAAAAGATCACATAAAACACCTTACATGAAAGACCACATACTGTACATACTAGGGCTGTCATTGTGGCCAGAAGAATTTATAGGGATTTTTTATTAATAATTAAAGTAAAAATAATAAAAATGTAAATGTGTGTTGAAATATTCACAATGTTATCATATATATCGTTTTAATAATAACCACAGTTATCAATTTCACAGTTCTTGACATTACGGTATACTGCAACAACCCTAATAGATATGCTTAAAGGGATAGTTCACCCAAACATTAACTCACCATTTAGTTCACCATATACTCACCCTTATGTAATTTCATACCTGTATGAATTACTTTGTTCTGATGAACACAGAGAAAGATATTTAGAAGAATGCAAGTAATTTTCAGTTGCGGGACATCATTGTCTACCATAGATGAAAAAATGTAATGGTAGTCAAAGGTGCCCCTGAACTGTTTGTTTTCCTAAATTCTTCAAAATATCTCATTCTGTGTTCAACAGAACAAAAAATTACAATATTATTTTTCCTACTATAGTAGTGGATGATGTCCCTAAACTTAAAATTTCTAACATTCTTCCAAATATCTTTCTCTGTGTTCAAATTGATACAGGTTTGAAACAACCTAAGGGTCGGTAAATGATTTTTGGGTGAATTGTCCCTTAAAATACTACCAACAAGCAGCAATTTACAGTACAATTATATATGCAGCTACGATTAATATAATAATATAATAAAATAATATGTAGAGAAAAGTGTTATGGTTGGTCCATTTTCAATCCTAATCGAAGTGGAACAAACCTGCTTCAACAAGCTCTTGATGTGGTAGATGCTTCCACGGCAGTACGCCTCCAAAATAAGTCCAAATCTCAAGCTGACAGAGGGCACATGCATTTCTGACCTTCAAAGCATAAAATACTAAATTACACCCAACAAAAAGGCATGATGACTTTAGATCTCTACAATATTAAAAAGCCATAATGTACCTGAGATGCCAAAATAAGAAGTGACCTATTTTCTTGTTGGCCAGAGCTCTCTCCAGCAAGAAACTGGTCAAGTCACAATCGAGGTAAGATTCATACTTCAGAACCTGCACCAGTTGCAAGAGGTATTGAAAGAGTTCGCCATCACTGTTGAAAAAAAACACAATTTCAATACAATTTATAAATGACATTTTATTTTACAAAATGTGACCCTGGATCACAAAACCAGTCTTAAGTAGCACGAGGACATTTGTAGTAATTGCCAAAAATACATTGTATGGGTCAGCCATTTTTCTTTTATCCCAAAAATCATTAGGATATGAAGTAAAGATCATGTTTCATGAAGATATTTTGTAAATTTCCTACCGTAAATATCAAAACTTAATTTTAGTGAGTAATATGCTATGCTAAGGACTTCATTTGGACAACTTTAAAGGCAATTTTCTCTATATTTTGATTTTTTTGCACCCTCAGATTCCTGAGTTTTAAATAGTTGTATCTCGACCAAATAATGTCCTATCTCAACAAACCATACATCATTAGAACGCTTATTTAGTCAGCTTTTAGATGATGTAAAAATCTCAATTAAAATAAATTACCCCATAAGACTGGTTTTGTGATCCAGGGTCACAAATGATTTACAAATGAAACTGAAAAATACTGAGGGTATGCCCCAGCTATATTTAAATCCCCATTTAATCTTGTTGTTCCTCCAAGCAACACAAATGTATGCAGCGTGATCTCATAACACCTGTACTTCAGCACTTATTTGACGCCCCCTGGGTTACAAACAATATAAATGTTTCTTCTAGCCACAAAACAACACTTGGTTTTTGAAACGATCCTCACTGGTTTTTAAAAATAGCTCAGCTACTCAGAGATAAAAGAGAGTGTGCCACCCACCGCAACTTCCTGAGGCAACGGATGGTGAAGGAACGCACGTGAGGGTCAGGGAAACTGTAGTCCAGAAGTTCTAAAGCGTGCAGAGCAGGAAGATCTGGCCATTTGCGTAACAAACAAACCATCTGAAAAGAAATGAATGCTGAACTGAGAGAAAGCACATCACTTTTTATGTACAATATACACAATATAACACGTTCTGTTGAGAACACATGCAGTTGTATCACACGGAGAAGGCGATTTCTTCTCAGGTAGATCCAGGAGTGGTTTATCTCACCTGAGCCACGTCCTCATGTTTATTCCACTTAGTGATGAGCAGAAGTTTGGGGAGGCTTTCCGGGTAGTGCTGCCTCACTTCTGCTCGTAACTTCCACAAAAGCTCCTTCTCATCTTCAAAAAACTCTGTGTAGTTTTTATTGTCCACTATCTCTTTCAGTTTCTGTTGCTGAAGAGAAAGAAGACAGAAATCAGGCTGGGTAAACAGACTATTCATTTAAACCAATAATTGGAGCATGTAAAACAGCAATAATGCATAATAAAAACCGCGTTTTTTGTGTGAAAACCATTTTTCAATAATTTTAATATTTATATATGTTGTATACGTTTCTTCTAAGAACATTAAATGTTATTTCCTACCTCTTCTTTTGTAACAACAACCTTTTCCCCATTAAGACTTAGTTCGTTTAGCTGAAAACGATAAGAACATATTTTAATTATGAGCCTATGTGATATATCACAAGCCATATTCATAAAACATAAACACATTGCATAAGACACAAGAAGCATTATGTTAAAACACAAAAGGCACCTTTTCGATTGGTGGATAATACAGGGGGTGTGGCCTAATGTTGGGAAAGCAAATCAGAAGACCAGCCGTGCTGTCAATATTTGGATTTTTCTCCACAGTACCCATAGGATTCAACAGATCACCCTTATCATCTAAAAACAAAGAAATTGACCCGTTAAAAAATAAGGAAACGTAGGCAGATTACTTGGAAGTTCACTCCCACAACTGTGTACTACAGAATCTTTAAAATATCTCAGTGATGAAAGGTCAGACAATAAGAGGCAGAGTTAAATAACTTGAGCAACTATTTGGTTAAAATGTCACCGTGTACCTGGAACAGAAGGCCAAGTGGACAAGGAAAATTCTCCAGTCTTAAGCTGGTCCTTGTAGTCAAACACCATTGTGTTCACCCAGGCCAAAGGACAGTCCTGTGGAAAGAGGGTTCATGTGGTTGTTTACTGGCATGACACTTTACGCAAAGATTATTTTCATATAATATCATAGATCTCTTTTAAAAATTAATAGCACCTTTTCTTCTAGACGATTTCATCGGACGCACACGCCTGGCCAAAGTCAACTTCCTGTCTGTGTTTGGTTAGGCTATAATATTTATTTGATATTTTGTTTATGTAAATATCAATTTATATTAAGATTTTTTTGTATATGAATTGTATTTAATTAATTTAAAACTACTAAACAGTTATTGATTCGGTGAGGTCTACCAAAAGTTAAGTTTGGCCACATTACCACATTGTTTACGTTGTTGCTGCTGAAACCATCTATAAAAGTGATTAACCAGGGGTAAATACTAACAGTATACTAACTATATATATTTATGTTGTTAGCAATTGGGATGAAGTAAACAAGTACCTGCACATGAATTTTTATGGCTGGATTGAATTATAAACTAAATATGACTGTTGCAGCTCGAACATGTGTAACAACAACATGGACACCATGAGAGGGTTAAAACGTTTAAGAACACACCTTTGGGAAACAAATGTTTAACTAAGATGGTCAAATACAATCATCTTTCACAACAACAGATGCAGATACAGGCATTTTTTGCTCGTCTCATCTAACACTCATGTGGACTTCTTCTCTAGTTCACTGAAAGAGAAGTAAGACTGAAAGCAGAAGTGCGTGTGTTGGCGTTGGGCCACAGCAGCCCACCGTATACACACACACAAACACACACACACACTTTGACACCTGGAAATTTCAACACTGCGGCTTTAGTTGTCACTGCACGCTATTTAACACAAACAGAAGATGTGTGTCGCTGAGTTCTGATTTGATCTTTCCTAACATTTACTCGCATTAAACACGCAATAGACAACATCCTGTTGTAAGGGGTTTAAGTATTGCATCATGAGACTATGTATAAAAAAACCTAACAATTAAACAAAAGCAAAATCGAATTGCCAACTGAGAATGGCATGTCCTTGTTTGGGCATCCCAGATCTAAACTTCCTCTTTCATTAAATATAATGAATGGGTGTTTCTATAAAATTAATAAAAATTTGATAAGCTGTCATACATACAAAACATGCATTCTAGCATTTGTTCTTATTTAGTTGTCTCGCCTCTCATCAGACACTATCTGTCTGTCTGCTGGTCGCTAAGTGATGGCTTTGAGTCGAAACATACCGCACGCTTGTTCTTTTTCTTGGTAGGGCGCTTCTTGGTCTTTTCGATCATGCCATAGAGGGCGAAACAGAGGCGGCTCATGCGAGGCAGGTCACTAACGTTGATGTCGAACTCCAGCTTCTGGTCCCACACGGGGTCAGAACAAACGCTGACCTCACTGCTGGTCACCACCTTGCACAGGAGCTCACTGCCGTGGAAGAGGCCAGCCTGAACCACCAGCTGACAAACAAATCATTTCAGAATACACATTCAAAACAAGGCTTTTAAAATACAGTTTCAGAGGGAACTTTCTGAAATTGAAATGATGAATGAATGTAGTAAATGAGGAAGTGAATGAGTCTGGTGGGAAAAATATTTGCATGCGGGAGAAACCATGGATAGCTGTCACATGGGAAAGTTATCACAAGGGCTGTATTTCAGTAACCGTTACAGTTTTAGGTCAAGTCAATATATTGCAAAATTTTGTGATCTCTGTCCTCCAAATTTAAACTTTAAAATTACATTACTGAATTTTCCATATTTTTGTAATATAAACAAGCACTAACACACTGGCACACATTAAGGCAAGTATAAACAATATAATGATTGTATTCCAAACTTTTACCCTAATTTTAAGACAACTGGAATTGGAAAAATGTGGATTCTTTCATTGAAATGATAAATGGCCTAAAACTATCAATTTTCATTATTAGTTTCCGCTGTGACAACTTACCCCACATAGGGTGTCGGCATGCTATTGGACCTTTTTAGATCAAGAAAGGTAGGATGTTTCAGTAGCATTGGCCAATTCCTGCTTTACTGATGTGACATTTTTAGTCAAAACATGAAATATAAATTCTGACAGAATATATTTATTACCAATATATTGAATTATCAGTTTATATTTTACTAAACCTCTGAGGATAGAGTAAATATCAGTCTATGCATGAGTTTTCCATTTTAAAAGAGAAAAAATTAATGCGTTATGGATGTGACAAAAAAGCTTTTTTTGTGGAATTTCTGTGAATTCAAATCTACATACCAGAAGCAATAATACCCAACATATGGAGAAGGGATGGCTCTTCATAGACCACAAAACTATTTTATTTTAATTTTCATGTGCCCATTTTATGAGGAATACGGACCGTTATGGATGTGACAATTCGCTTATGTTACTATGGCAAACCAAGCTTTTAAAAAAGCAATTTAAAACTTTAATCCCCGATAAATAAGGGGATTTAAAAAAATAAATAAACCTACCCTGAGAAATATTCAAGAAAAGAAAAAATTGCTTTATTACTTTACAAATGCAGCCTCACTGCAATGACTTTCACACACCACTTTTGTCCAGTTATCTACTAGACTTTAAAAGACAAAAGAAAACGTAACTCACATCTTTTCTAAAAGAACCCAAAATAGCCTGAACATTAATGCTGACATGGCTATTTTAAAAAACTAGAAATGATTTGCATAAACAATATGATAAAATGCTTAGTCATGCATTACAGCAATTCAACACTGTCCATCACTGCAGTAACTGTTCCTCAGGCGATGAAAGAGCAGATACAGTAGCAAACTTGAGTTAGCATGACTTTCTCATGACAATTAGAACAAACCCATCCAATGACGGTTTGCATTGTTGTCGTACAAAAAACAAAATGATGCAAGTGTTAAACATGAGCAACAGCTCTGGCCTTTTCTAAGAATCTAGGCCCAAGAGAGAGCCGTAAAGCCAGATAGTCACCCCCCACTTCCTGTTTTGATGTTTCACTTAACCGCTTCTGATGAATTATGGGAAATATGTGGTCAGGGTCACATGACCACAGTGTTCATGATTTCACCCCTCACTACCTGCCACAGTTGAGACGCTAAGCAACATAACTGCATCCTACTAACAGTGCACACATACAGACAAACAAACAAACAAACAAAACATCACGCTTACCTTCATGCCCTCATCCGCATTTACACGACTGCCCTGTAAGAGGTGTATGGTGAACGGCTCCTGGATCGACCACAGCGAAGACGTGTTCTGCTGTTGACAAAAGAAATGTTTATTTATTTGTAGGTTAAAATTTGAAATGAAACATTTGACAGCTTTGCTTGTATTTTTGTTTCATGTTTAAAAGCAGGTGTGGGAGTGCATCTGTGTGCACTTGCGAGCACGCTCTTCAGTTAGAGAGAAAACAAAACCAAAAAGAAAAAAGGGGGAAACTAACATGTGTGAATCTAAACCAATAAACCGAGCAGTGAATTCAGCAAAGTAAACAAGCTTTCATTGAAATATCTTCTGCATCAGACACTACAGCACAGTTTACAGTAGAGGAACGTTTCTTCAATGCAGGCGCTAGGGCTGCATGTTACTGAAAAAAATACGCAATATGTGACAAACTTTCAAAACAATGCGACATACGATATGCTTCAAGTTTGTACAATCAAATTAAATTATAATAAAATATTTTTCAAAACTGAAAATTGTACAACTAACATACAGTGCTTAACAAATGTATTAGACCACATGTAAAGTTCGTGCCACAGTTGCCCTAAACTAACAGTACTGATGATTTTCAAAATTACTGACAGAAAACATTGTAAAGCACTTAATTTTTTTATTCAGATGTCCAATTACAGCAATTTACATCCATTCCTTAATAGAAAAACAAGTTTTATTGGTTGAATGTTGTTGAGAATTTTAATGTGTTTATTTAACTAGTGTTAAATAAACACTAGTTGTTTCAGTATGTTATTTGCCTAATATTCAACAATATTTTTGACTTATTTAAAATATTCCTAAAATATTTGTGTTTTCCCTTTATTACGATTATTATTGCATTGACCTAAAACTTTGAGTACACGTACAGTAACATAAAAATATTACAATCATTCAATTATTGAAAACTCTTGCATATTTCGATACTATTGAAATATCTTGCATCCCTAAAAGGCTCCTTTATGGAAGGGGTGGAATTTTAATTCTTTATATATTAATATTATGTGACGTGAGATTAATATTTTTATGTGTCTGTTCATTTTCTAAAGGTCCACAAAACTGGTTGATGTGTGTGATTACATGTTTATTAAATTAAAATATTTTTCTTTTAACGTGTCACTTTTATCATTCAAAAAACGTACACAACCAGCAAGCAAGAAAAGACAATTAATGCTCATTCAAATTGCAAAACACTTCCATGAAGGGGTCACATATTTCCAAATGGTCAGCAAAGATGGTCAGTAAATGATTGTAAAGTGAGTTCAACGGGGTCGTGTGCTACAAAACAAGCTACAAGAGGAACATGATAAGTAGTTCCCCTGTTAATAACAGATCATGTTCTGGTGTAAAATCGCCTTCTCACCCTTTTCAGAGGCAGTGGGGGAGGTTTGGACTGAGCGCGGCTTCTGGACACCTGATTGCTGAGGCCGCCCTGTTCCTCCTGAAATTTGACGACGGCTGAATGATGCACCATAGTCAGATGTGGAGTAACACCTCCGTGCAAACAAGAAAATATATACTGGGAAAAAAACAAATAATGAGATTTGTTTTTGCTGTGGTCCTATAGTTAGCTTAAGACACATTGAGTGACCTGAATCGATCCTGTATCATTACATTACACACAAAACAAAACCCTCAAGTGACCTTTAAATAAGTATACTTAAAAAAATAAATAACGCAACAGCAGTCTTTTCTGATCCTATACCGTTTGCCATGATTTATTCAAAACACAGCCGTATACATTACAGAACGAAAACGGTAGCACTGCTTTTATCAGTTCCTGCTTTTCAAAATCTCGACTATAAAGACCAGACCAGATCCAGTCGTCCTGCAGTAATCGTCGTAAGATCCTGCGGCCTGTTCATTTAGCCGAAATCATATTATCCTCAATGTAGTTGATGTTTTGAAGGTCTATATGACTCATCTCTGCAGGTACTGGCAGTTTCTAAATCAACAACTGCTTCAGAGTTGTGAAGTCCTTCTACTTTACAACGTATTTAAATCAAGGCCACCAAGAAGCCTGAAAACACTTGAAGCAAAAAATATAAAAGAAACATACAAAGACACAGAACTATTGAGACATAGAGGTGTTGCATGCAGCCATCTGGCATTTAAGGGTCTGAATGTTTATTGTAGTAAAAAAGCTTTCTTGATTTTCACAGACTTACTTTGAACTGGCAAAGTGGATATTTTCCATAAAGGAATTCCGATATCCCGTTAACTTGCAGGGTGTAATCCTCTGGCTTGTCCTGCTTTGCCGACCGAAACACGGTGGACTTCTTTCTCAGCGCGCTCCGCTTTAAGACCATGGGATGGTCCTGAAGATCTTGCTGGAGAACGAAGGTCTCCTATAAGCAGCAAATACAGAATACGTAAAGCTCTACAATGAAAATGATCTAAAAATATACCACAACTGTACGTTTATTATAAATATTTACCAAAATACATGGACAATTATTGAGCATGTTCAGAGGTTTAATTGTAGAATTTAAAAAAATTACAAAAGAAGCTCATGGTTCAAAAGAGATGGAGAAACCCTGCTCTAGTGATACTATAAGTGAAAAAGTCACTCTCATAACAAGTGTTCACTCACAATAGTAAAATTAATTACTCACAAAGCCATTGTTTTTCTCTGCAGCTACACTTCAGCTTTTGATCATTGTTATGCAATATGAAAACAAGTGTTGCTGGACTTTTTCAGACTCTTTCTCATGACAAGGTTGAAGCACACAAGTACATGACATTCAAATAGAGTGGGTGGGGGATTGACAACCAGCACATATAAATACTATGAAAACTGGGTCAGTCTGTGTGTGCTTGCAGGTGCTGCTTAGTGACATCATCACCGTGTCAAAACGTCTCCTAACTCTTGTGATATCAGAGGCAGAAAATATGTCAGTCTAAAATTAGATTTGGCATGTTTTGCCACTAGATAACAACAAAACTAATTTCACACTGTTGACACAAAGGACAAGAATATGTAATGTACTATAACAGACATTGAAATCATCATATACTCGCCTCACTGCCTTCGAACTTCACGTTGACAAAGAACTTTTTAGCACTGCGTGATTTCCCAGAGTGTGTCACTATAGAGCATGGCTCCAATTCACAAGGAAAGTTGTACTCTATCCACTGATACCACGGCAACATCTGACGCTCCTGAGCGCGCTCTTCACAAAACACTCGCATTTTTGTTCGGAATTCGTTCACTTCGTGGTTCTTCTGGGAGTCAAATTCATGATGACCTGGAGAGACAACGTTTTTAGCCTTGCAGGACAAAATGCAGTTGTTAAAACTTTTTCATTGACAATAATTAAAATAAACACAAAGTGTGCTAAAGTGGCAATTTTTTTTTAATCGTGCCATACAATGGAAAGTATATTTTGAAGAATGTTAGTAACCAAACAATGGCGGCACCCATTGACTTGCATTGGTTTTGTGTCCATTCAATAGAAGTGGTTCGGTTACCAACATTCTTCAAAATATCTTCTTTTGTGTTCTGCGGAAGAAAGAAAGTCATACAGATTTGAAATGGCAAGAGGGTGAGTAAATGACAACAAAACTTTAATTTTGGGTGAACTGTCCCTTTAATTTAGTTGTGTGCAGGTACGAGACACCGGTTATGGTTATGTAGACAAAGGGTTAAACAGACGAATCCAAAGTACGTGCCTTGTAATGCTAGATGAGGAAGAAACAACGAGGCTGTGAAAATTGGTCTGGCACATTTTAACAAAGCATCTATCCATGCATACATGTATTCAAAAGTAAATAAATAGATATCACAGTCCCAATAAATAATATTATTGACTAACTTTAACTTGTTCATCAGTTCAGGAAGAAGAAAAGTGTTGCTATTAGTTGATATTAAAACAAATTCTTCTGGACTGAGACACAGCTGCCAAAACTACATTACTCTGCTGCATTGGTGAGTAAGAGCAAAGCCATTTACATTACATCTGACGTACACATTGTGAGATCTGCAGCGTGAAACAGACCTTTCCCTATGAGCGAACTGATCTGGGTGGTGATGAGCTTCTCAACTCTGTCTCCTTCCCGAGCCACCAGCTTAAGAATGGGCAAAAAGGGCTGGACATCACACAGGCGACGGCCCTCGTCTTCCAGCTCCTCCCGCTCTGCTGTCATGTTGATGCAGGTGAAGACGTAGGCATCAGGGTCACCGAGCGCACTGAAGAGGGGTTCATCCTTGCCGTTCTTCCACAACATCTAAGTCACATGCCACCAGAGTTAAATTTTATCGAGTTGCAATGGTTTCTTTGATGCCTCAAAAGTAGAGTACCAAACCAGTCTGGACCAGCATGCCCAGAACAAACAATATTTATAGTTTGAGCCCCCCAAACGGCGCACAAACCATCATGCGAGCAGGGGTCTCCTCACCTTCTTGATAGTACTGATGGTGTCACTACACGCTACGGGAAAACTGAGGTAGATCCCCGTAGGGAGGAGGAACTCCATGTTGACCTGTTGCCGACCCTCTCTCTCCCACACATCCTGCATGCCGTATACCACCGGCGGCATGATGCAGGAAACTCATCTACAGCCGAGCCCACTGCTGAACACAGCCCAAGTGATACAATACATGAAATTACAAACCATTCAACCATTTACAAAGAGGCAGGGAGAGACCTCAAGAACCTCAATTAATATTCGGCGCAAAGAGAGACAGCAGAACAATATGCTGCCTAACAGGACATTTCACTTGTAGATGTGTAGCAAAGGTCCACCCTGATATCATTTTACCAACCCAAAGATTCGATTAAGTCAAAGAGAGCGGGGTATACCAAAATAAAGGCAAAATAAATGGTAACTGATACATCTCTTGTGTCACAGCTTATTTTATGATCCACAGTTGTTTCTACAGCCAGTTTTACTTTCTCCACAAAAAATACGGCCGATTTCAAAATGCATGAAGTCATAAACAATAGCTGTTCTCATGCAGTTCTTTATAGGTCACTTTCCCACATGACATACAGTTTTCTATCATATTACGTTGTATTATACCATATATTATATTTGCTCATGTAGGCTATAAGGCACACGCTGCAGCTCTCTGATAAATTGTCTTACAGTCTAGGGTTACAAAGCCGGCCGGAGGGCCAATATCCGAGAAACGTGGCGCACATCATCTCATATCACCATTTCATAAAGCAGATTTGATTATATCTTGAACCGTGAGTCGATACGTACATGCAAGGTACAAAAACGCTGATGAAAATGCGCTTGTTAATGATAATGCATTTAAAAATGGCAGGTGTCAACATGTTTTTGCTTAATGCATCACCCGAATGCACGTTTGAAAATCCTCGTGATGCGAAGCATGAAACAAATGTGACAATGTCAGTTTGAACTTGCCTTCAAGCCTCACCGGTTGTTTGATTCATTTGTTCACCATCTTCAGAAGCCAGCGATGCTCCTTTACTGTGACATTGAAATGTAATATCCTTCCGACGCTTTAATTTTGGCCACCGATACCGACGCCAGTGTTTAAAGGATCTGGTTGTTTTGAAGCTGAAGTGTTTATAATCCTTTAGTGGTTTGAGGTGGTAAAGTGCCTGTCTGCACTGCGCGTTGCACACCGTGCGTTTCTAACTCGTAGGGATCGTCGACATAGTTGCGTGGTTTGTCACTCTCTCTTCCTCTTTCTCTCTCTCTTTCTCTCTCTCTCTTCCTCCATTCAGTGCCTCTCTGTTTCTCTTTCTCTTCAGCTGTCGTGCAAAATTATACCGATAATTAATCGTCTATATACGGGCAATGGGTGGGAATATGTTGGGGAAATGCGTTTTCAATATTTTGTAGCCTACGTTTTATGTAAAAATACACGTTGATAATTCACAGCTTCACGTGAAGTGGCGTCGTTGTGTCTCACAAAAAAGTGTCAAATTAGAATGTAATTTCGTGCATAGGCTACGTAAGAAATGTTTGCATTTTTCACGAGGGGTTGAAACAATAGTAACGGTCCCTAACTGTTTCTCAGCAGCAAGTCTGGCTTCTTTAACGCGTGTGACTCGCTACAGACGAAAAAAATGTTGCTATTGCGATCCGTAATAGTGTGTTCATGTAATAGCCTACTTTTTACTTTAATGCAAGTCTGTCATTTTTGTCCTCGTGCGTTTCATGTTTAATGTTCAAACTCAATGCAAAAATACTGTAGCCTATGCATTAATATTAGCCTAATATTAACATCGCATTGCTGAACATATGTTACCGCTTGACCCCGTTTTACTGTACCGCGTGTGGAAATATTGTATTATTTCGAGTCGAATTATTTCCTCATATTTAAAAAAAAAAAAAAAAAAAAAGGACAGACATGTCTTCCTGTGAGTGAAGGAAGCTCTATTTCTGGATGCCAATGCCAGCGAATTACGATTATGGGTCCATGGGGAAGGCACTCAGCACCAGTCACTCAAAAACAAGCCGTCTACTCTCAGTGAGACGTCTAGTAAATGGCTGTTGTGTAAAAATACTTGCATAAAAAGATAATTTCAATTTTATTTTCTCATTTGAGTTGGCTTATAATTCTCACACCATCCTCAAAACGCTATTGGATGGAGGATCTGGAACTGTGCGTAACTGGCCACATGCTGTTTAATAATCTGCACAGACATTTGTAGTCATTTTGGCCATCCTAAAGCAGACTCTGGTGGTACCATGATGATAAACTTGCACGCCACCATTGAGAGTTCAGCAGCTCACATCTTGTAAAAACAGGAAGTGTGTGTGCAGAACAGAAACTCATAGTCAAATAAAGCCAAGACCCCTGTGACCGCATCCGCCCACCTTCACCCTCTGCCGACCAGTCACTGCAGGGCGAAGTGCACCCCTCTGCCTGACAACCAATCACTGCAGGGAAATTATTGGATGTGATGGGACAAACTCATGCAATGTCATTATAGACCCTGAACATATACAACTCTGTTTGTAGTAGCATATGCTCCAAAGTCTGAATACAGAATACAGACTGAACACAGGCAAATAGTGTCCTTTTAAACAATTCAACTCTTAGGTTTTTCTACTGTTTGATGACCAGCAGATCAGAAAAAGTCTGTAACTTTCTGAAAGCAATTCATTCATGTAAGAATCTGTTATGCACTAGATAAATACATCATTCTTTAACATCATTCAGCTGTTAAAATATCAGTCTTTTCTCACCATGGCAACAGTTTTAGAGCCTTTTGGATTTCTGGTGCCATTTCAAACAATCTCTTGTTTATGCAACCAACTTTTAAGTTTTTATCGGACTGCTTTAATGTCATGAAATGATTGACATTATGGTTTTGTGTTCAAAACCACTTGAGGTCAGAAAATAACTAGTTTACGCTGTAGTCAGTATCATGCAAATCACACGACTAATCCAATTTGAAATCAGTGGAAAGAAAAGATCAGTATAATCACATGGAACAGGCAGAATTATTACCTATAGTCTCATGTTAACCACTACAATGTCTCTTATGGATTCACAGTAACAAAGTCAATCAAGGATGCTTTCCACATTTTAATAAATGTGAATTTTAAATGATGTTTTAAAATGTTTTAGCGATCAATCAAACAAAACCGGAGACCAGTTATGAGGGGAAATTGATCATAATAGTTTTACAGTAAATATATCATAAGGCCGCACGGGGGCGCCATTAAACAACCGAGAGAATTATGAAGTTGTGACAGGAACAATTAAATGTGATTCTGATTTAAATAGTTTCAATTGATTTCAATTAAATATAAGATATAACTGTTATTATTCTGCTTTAATGCTACAACTACATTTGTTTATTTATATTAAAATAAGCAATCATTTATAAATTGTTAAATAAATGAAAGAATCATGCGAGTAGTTTTCAACATTTTATCAAAGAAATCCTCGAACAAGTTACGAACATGTGCATATAAAAATATTTTTTAAATTCCAGAAATACACACAATAAACCTCTATTCAATATATAAAACACATCTTTAAAGAAAATACACAGTCGAATGTGTACACTCTTGTAAACAAGACTTAATCTAGTGTCCATATCAAAATAATTTTATACAAATCGTAAATCCATATAACGCAACGGTAAACAAACAGACCTAAATATGTTTTGGCAACTTTATGCTTTTTTAAAACATTTGCTGAAATAACCAAGTGCGAACAGTTTTTGTCTCAATCATTAAAGGATGCCTATTGAAAACAAGAATCAATCCTTAATGCTTAATTTAATACAAAATAAAACGAAATGTTGCTTATCCAGTTATCCAGCGACTAGAAAATTATATATTGTCATTACTCGAGTCATTTTAAACACTAAACACTCTCAAACAATCTTAAATATAAAACTTTAAATTCAGAAACAATGGGAACGGAACACATAGTCTAGCCTAACATTTCCAGGATTAACAGGCAAACATTGTGAAAATAGCAAATGCAGATCAACATATAGATCAGTTCTCACAAATCTGTCCATCACTCATATGGATGATGCACAACTTCAAGGTGGCTTGGGTGCTGCGGAAAGGTGCAGGTGGAGATGGAGCTCCCGCCCGGACTCACCGGCGGGGTCATTCCGGTGTACGTGTGCGCGCTCAAAGGCATCAGAGCGTTCGGGTGCCGGTGGTACGATCTATACGACGGGTGAAGGTGTGGATGACCGTGGTAATAACTCACGGGAGAGTTGGCGTAATCGTTTGGCGAGAGAGGGCGTGCGTTACCGAGCATGGACTGGAGCGTTGGAGTGCCGGACTGGTGCTGACTCCAGGTGGTGCTGCTGAACGGGGTTTGCCAGTAAACGGGCTCTGGTTGCAGGCAGTAGGGATCGGTGAAATTAAATCCCGGCGCTCTCGACAAATACGACAAAGTGGGTGGTCGGTAGGGTCTCTTTACGCGCCTCCTGCGCCGGTAGTTGCTCTGGTCGAACATGTCTTCAAATGCTGGATCCAGGGTCCAGAAGTTACCCTTCCTCTCCCCACCGGTCTCCCGGGGCACTTTGACGAAGCACTCGTTCAGGCTCAGGTTGTGTCTGATGCTGTTCTGCCAGCCCTTTTTGTTCTTTTCGTAATAGGGAAACTTGGAAACGATGAAGCTGTAGATGTCGTTAAGGGTCAGCTTCTTGTCCTCGCTTTCTTTGATGGCCATCGCAATGAGGGCCACGTACGAATAAGGCGGCTTTTCATGCGCGTGAGTTCCAGCGGGTCTGTCCTCGCACCCGGAGCTTTTGTTCCCGGTGGAAGACACGGTGTCGTGGGAGTGATGGGATTCCGCACAGTTTTCCATACTGGCAGCTTGTAAGTCCACTTGATATGGATGCATCTATAGGTCAGCACGCTGTTCTGCACTCCACATGAGTAAGGATGAAATTGGCCAGGTGTGCTACAGGTCCGTTTAGACTCCGCCCACCTGTCCTGCCTCTTGTCTCTTTTTCCCACGGGACGCTTGTTCTGATATTCAGGTCAAAAGTTCGCAGCTTTAACATGAAAGAGGGTCGCAGGCGTGTTTTGTCTGCTTGTTATTTGTTACTGTAAACAGCTGTTTGATGTTCGGTTACAAAAGACAACATTTGTAGGGTTGGCAGGTGCGCATGGCCAAAATAGTTGAAATCAAAGATTCGTTGTTTTCAGATTGACAAATACAGGCTGCTGCTTTTTTTGGGCTTCTATTTCATTATATTTCTTCGTTTTTAATATTCTTTTTATAATTTTAGTTTTTTTTCTAGTCCCCCAAACCTCTTTGGACATCTTTGTGGACTGTTCATGTCTAAAAAACGAATTCATTTTGTGAACTTGATCCATACCACCATCGGCCTGTCAGTGCAGTTTTATTGGAGTTAGGTTTGGAAAGCTGGACGCCTTTAAATCCAAAAATATATTGTATTAATATTATATTCAGCACTACAGTTTTTTTATTAAAGATACATTTTAATGCGTTCATGATTTGACATAAACGTATTTTAATGTACTGTCAACATTAATGTTATTATGCTTTAGCAGTCTATTATACGTCAGGTTATCTCTTGTATTTGGTTGTGTTTTAGTAAACAATGTGCTACTTACAGTGTAGTTTACAATGTAATAACAGGCCTAAAAACAAAACTTTTAGGGTTTAAATTGATCAAATATCAAACAACAATTTGTTTTAATGGCATTCTTGAGAGCTAAAGCACATTTATTTGACCACAAGCTAATGTTCTCACTCTGAATGATTATCTTAAGACAACATAAAACATTCTTACAGCAGGATGCATGTGTTAACTTGCCCTTTTTTGGAATTTCCCACTCTAGCTATTCATCCATGCTGAATAAGACTAATGTGTATAGACAAATGCATTGGCAACTACAGTGCAAAAAGAACTCTCGAGTTCTGTTAAAGTCGGGCTAGTTAAACAAATGGTCAATCTCCATCTTCAGAACGGAGTACAGGCCGAAGTGCTGCTTTGTAATTCAAATCATGTCATGTAATTCTGTGGAAACGGACATTGACAGCATTGTAATCTCAACCACCCACACTCGGATCCGAAATAACATACAATGCTGGAAGAACTGAGATTGTTATCATTGACTCAGTAGACAAGCTGTCGTCAACCAGTGATGGAGAAAGATAAACTCTTAAACTTCCAGTGTACCCTTCAAAATTCACATGCATTTCTATTGTGTTCGTCATTATTACAATTAAATGGAAAATTATTCCTTCTTTAGGTACTAACATAACTGAAATATTTCAATCATACAACACAGAGGGATTACAGAGACTTGTAAGACATTTTAATATAGCAACATACTAAGCAACAGGCTAAGAGAAATGGAAAACTATGAGAAATATGGCCAAATGTCACTGCAACAATAAAAGCAAACATTTTTAATCTTCTTCAAAATCAGCAACAGGACACACATGACAAATGCTTCACTTCTGTAACTAACTAAAACATTATATTCCTACACCTTTTGTTTGATACATTAATGTTCAGAGATATTTAATGGAATGGATTAAGGAGGATCATAGATTTTGCACTAAAATGTTTCACCAAAACAGTAGATATCATACAGAAGACACCAAATCCATCATGTAACTATTAAGATTTATTTCAATCTGGCAATCCTGATAAGACATTTTTATGTACAAAATGTACCTCCTGAGACCCGAGTCATTAAGCAGGTGGTGTGACTAATAAATAGGGACAGGGACAGTCTGAAAACTCTACGCAAAAACACATCTGCTAAACTAATGTTCTCAGAGTCTTACATGGCTGTTGAATGCAGATCAACAAAAACATATTGCACCTTACAAACTTATGCGCCTTTAACATCGTTATGACAATTATGTGACATGGTATTATCCTATGAGGACGTAGGACAAACAAAAAAACTTTCTGTGCACCAGTAACTGGCAAAGAAGCCATATGAATGTTTAATAAAGATACAATCACGTAGCCAACATTCATCTGTTAAATTAAACACAGCACGCTCATTCTCGCACACATCCAGTGTTTAAAAATACTAACAAATGATGCTTAAACATGCACAGAAACATGTTTACACACAGCGGGCATCATAATTCGGCACACAGAACAGAATACCAGCGAGCTTAAAAGAATAAGATCTTCTCATTACACAGATTCTGCCAGTAAACAATCCTTCTGTATGTCAGACAGCAGCGAACGTCGCAGGAGAGATGTTCTCCTCGTCTCTCCTGCAAAAGAACCCAGATGAATGGAGGAAGGGATAGACCGGTGCACATTGCAGATGAGTTTGACCTCTAACTTCTGAGGTCTGACCCACATTTTCATCTCCAGGTGTAATATAAATAGAAGCAGATGAAACTTAGGTTGATAGTCAGGCTGGCAAACAGTAACCCAGGCCAAAGGGATAAACCTAGAAAACATGAGAAGACAAAAAAAATCGAAATATAGACAAAATATGCAAAACAGGATAACAGTTGGTGCAGTTGTGATCAGATCGAGCTTACCTCTCCATTTAGACTTGCCATCGGTTCCATTTCCTGTAGTTGTGTCCGCATGGCAGTCTGAAGACCCAGAGGAGCTGCCCATTCGCTTCACTGCATGCTCAAACACACTTCCTTCATCAATTAGTGATCCTGGGAAAGGAATGACAATAAATTAGTAAATTCTGAGAACGAACACAAAATGTAACCAAACAACATTGACCTCCATTGACTTTTATTGTACGGACACAAATCACTGAGACATTTCTCAAAATATCCTCTTTTGTGTTTCACAGAAGAAAGACTCATATACTGGTTTTGAGCCACATAAGTTTAAATAAATGACATTTTATTTTGGTGAACTATCCTTTTAAATAAAGGTTTAATCCAAAATTGTACCATACCATGATTTTGTGAATGGAAATGTGGCACATCTGGCAAAAATCCTCCACTGTGCACCTGGCTCTGCTCAGACAGGAAGAGAGGTGGTGAGGTCAAACTGAAAGTTTCCAGAGGAGAGGAAAAGAGCTGCAGCTTTTGCCCGCTAATGTTGAGTCTTGCTGGGCTGATGAGTGGCCGGCGCTGCCTGGCGGAGCTGGAGGTGGACGTGACTGAACCTGCTACTGAAGGGGTTGGGGATGGTGCAGGAGAGGAGGGCCGGCTTCCAGACTTCAGGGAGTAGTAGTCTATGTGATAAGAGAAAATCAACAGTAATTTGACCAAATGTTGATTTGACTGAAGAATAATTTACACACATATCAAACGAGAGTTCGGGTTGTTTTACTTGGAATTACCTGAAGGTGGCGAGTCTTTGCATTGTGAAGACGGTCTACTTCCACTGAATAAAAAACCCGAATCTACAAAAGAAAATTTGCTACATTTTACGATAGTAATCCACAACATAAGGAAAAAACATTTTAAAATTTGTTTAAAAATCCTGTAAAAAAAAATCTAAGATTTTGAGTCATCAAAGGGTGCAAATGTAAATAAACCGCACCTTTATGTCCAATGGCTACAAATCATATGGTTTAAAGCATTTCTATGGAAACATTCTCAAAACATGAAAGGACCACGCGCTCCCATACAATGAATAGAAATTCCAAGCAACTTTTAAATAGCGAAACACTCATCCAATGTTAAATCATTTCACGCTTTTATTCTGTCATTCCAGGAATGTCTCCATGTGAGGCCAACACAGCTGCGACTGTACGAAGGAGCTTCCCCACCAAACCAATTAACATTACAGAGCAGATGGGTGGATGTACATGATGGAGCAGGTACATGACACTGTTCACATAAAAGACTTCTTGTGAGCAGAAGCAGGCAGGGAGATGAGTGATGCGCTAATGCCTCTGTTAAACGCTGAAAGATTTCATTTGTATGGGTAAGAAATATTGTTAGCCGTTGATGACAAAATGACCAAATAAAAATATATACACATACATAAATATAAAGTTACAGGGTCAATATGGTGATGAGGGAATCAAACACTATGTGTGATTAAATCAATAGGAATAAAGTGAATACTAGGCTCTGGCGTTTTTAACACACCTGCCTTGGCGCTTGATCTGATTAAAGGAGGCTAAAGTGTGCCGTCTCATCTGGTCTCGACTGAAGATCCACACATGAAACAAACCATGATTCTTCTACCGTCTCACAACACTCATTTAACCACCACTCCCAACATCATCTCTGATCCCTGGCTTTAAAAAGCCTGTGTGTATTACAAGGAACCACACAGCAGCCCAGCTGATGAAGCACGGCACTAGTAAAGCCAAAGTCATAAGTTCCAACTTAGACATAAAAACATAGGTTTACTTCTATTGTATGGACACAAAACCAATGCAAGTAAATGGGTGCCAGTTAACAACATTCTTCAGAAAAGTCTGTTCTGCAGAAGAAAGAAAGTCATACAGGTTTGAGAGTGAGTAAATGATGATGACAGAATATTCATTTCTGGGTAAACTACGCCTTTAAGAACATAATTTTTAAAAAATTATATTAAAAGCACAGGATTCACGCAAACAGAAATGAATCTAATTATAGCATAAGACGAAACAGATCATCTGTGGACTAAAGAACATCAAGTAGTAACTTCCTGTAACTCAAAACCCATCAGTGGTGGGAAAATCCCGTTAGCATGCAGGTAGCCGGAGAAGTTTAACAGACTATTTCTCAATCTTTCTGTTGGTTCACTTTCAGTTGGCAGAATTCCCCCGTTAGGTGCGGCACAGTCTGGGGTGAAGAGTGAGCCAAGTAACAGTGTCAGCCAGTGACCCATATCTTTCCCATCATGCACTGCACTGCTTCCACAGAACAGCACCTGAGACCTCGCTAGCAGCACTCTGCCTTACTTTACCAACCCCACAAATAAAATGACTTTCTACATTTCACATTTTTTGCACTCATTTTCTTTCATGTTCTTATGATATGGAAAGTTCCTTTGATATGAGTCATTACATATGAGTAATGAATATTGAATGTAAAAATGTGAAATTTTACGTTCAGTCTGATTTGATCTCATTGGATCCTACAGCAGACATGCACTCACCTGCTCGTGCGAGGGAGGGGATCGTTCCCAGAGAGAGGGCTCTGTTGAGTCGGCCGGGCAGCGAGGAGGGTGAGGCCTTGCGTGTTCTGTGGCTTTGTTGGCGGACGAGCAGCTGCGACAGGTTGGGGGGGATGAAGGAAAACGATCCAGACACAGGTGTAGACAGCAGGGGAGAGCGATTACTATAGTACAGCTCAGGAGCACCACCAGACAGATACCTGCAACACACCAAGAGCAAAGTCGATACGCTGAGTATAAATCAGCCTTTAAAATTATTATTTTGCTTATTACTTTGTCAACCATTTACAGTATACTGATAGCACGTAACAAAACTCAGATTTTCACCTGTCAATCACAAAGTTGTAAGCATCCTCTGTTATTTGCATGGTTGTTTGGTAAACAATGTGGCAAATTTGACTATGCTTAAGGCACAGAGTATTAGAGTGCGACTGTATTTACAAGATTTGAATGTGGAAAATCATGCAGACTGTACGTCTAAATCAGTACAGGAAGTCTGACAAAGTATATCAACTCCATGTGGACACACAGAGCATGATTACTACACTTCATAAGAGGGAAATCAAATCAATTTTCATGATAACAAACTGTAAACTACATATGTAATGTTTTAAATTCAGATGGTAATGTAAAATTGGCACCCCATATTAAATTGATGTAACAAGGGATCATATTTAAAGCAGTAAATGTGTAAACTTTGACATCACAGAGATCTCAGTCCATTTCAACCTGCTCTGTACATCAAAAAAAAACATGTTACTATATTAGACAGACAGGAGCTTGAGAGTAAGAGACAGGGTGCGGGATCGGGATATGACCCGGGTCGGACTCGAACCCGGGTCCCTATGAACCAACAGCTCATATATGTGTCAGCTCCGACGACAATTTCTCAAACTATCTTAAATGTAACATGCAACCTAAAATGTCCAGCCATAGTTTATAAAGAAATGCCAAACACACAGTTCCCACTTTCAGTATTTTATTTCACTTTTATAATAGGGTTAAATAAACATATATATATATCAAAAAACCAAGCAAAATACAGGAATGGCTACACCATGCTGCTTTACTCAAAACACAGCAATCGAACACATCATTCCTACAAATCCAAGCTTATGATTCTGATTCTGTACAATGCAATTGTTTCACATTATTCACATTATGTGGTCATTCCAGATCAAAATCACTTCAAAACACTCATCATTCTGACTGCTGTACCAGACGGATCTCAGCGATGTCTAAGAAAACCTCTTTATAGATACCGAATGGTTGACATGAAAGAGAATTGAACCAAACATTTATGGATCTGCATGCAATGAAGAACCAATAAGCTTTGAAACAAATGGCACTACTGTGGCTTTACTATGACTTAACTAGGCTTCAATAAAGAGCTTATGTTTATATATAAACAGAAGAGATCTCAGTGAGATCTCTTTGCTCTTAACCTTAATGCAAATCTTTGCATCACATCATCTTCTGATACAACAAGCACAGATCTGTGATTTGACCTTGACAGACCAAAGCAGTCATCAGTGTTAAATTTAGCTTCACTTTTCTGCTCACATTTGCAATCATATAAAATCTGAGGATAACTACTAACTTCATACAAAGAGAGAGGAAAAATACAATGAGTGATACGACAGAAAATTGCTATTACTGCAGACAAACTACAGTAAATCGGATGGACGTCAATGAAAGGATCAAATATGAATAATACTCACAACAATACAATGTGTAGTGCTAAATAAATCTTTGGCTGGTTAAAAATCGACATGATCTTGAGGGAAAACAATTTCAAGTCTAGACATTAGCTACAATTATTTACCAACTACCAGCACTTGGAAAGGCATCTGGCAACCAAACTGTAAAAATAAGCAAACATCAAATTCATTATTTTTAAGAATATAACAAATACTACAAAAACAAAATGTGCCAAAATAACAGATCATTGCTAATAGAGCTTTCTCCGCATTTACAGAGAATTACATATAATTGGCTTAGGCACATTTCACTTTTTGGTAATACAAATTCTGAACACCTAAAGCTTATCTATATGCCAGTCTTGAAAGTATAAGTTGAGAGCATTTTGGAAAGGCTTTTGTAATGCTCTATTACATATCACAAGAACTTGATTTCAAGAACAAAAAAAGTAGAAAGTTGCAGACATTGTGTAAATGTCTATGTCAAATCAGTAAGTACTCCAATCACAGGCTACAAACGTCACATTATACGTTACATGCTACATGGGGTTTACAGTAATGCAAAACTAGAAAAACATACAATCTATGATCGTGCTTTCACATATCACATCACACTCACATTTTAGCAAAACAGCATACATACAATGTAGAATACAATTACATTTTTCCTTCCATAGTTTCCATAGAATAACAAATGGGCCTGTAACAAATCTGTGCTTCTCACATTAGGTTTTTAGTGTCTAAATTATTTAGAGATGGCTATATTTTACCATAAGTCTACTGTGGTTAGTACTAGTAGTATTAAAATTTAGTGACACAAATTGTTGTGGATTTTACAGTATGGCATAATATATTAAGTATAATACTGACGCAAAGTACTCATATTTCTATGTCCTTTGGATTCTGTATTATTGATTATTAAATCAAATTTATAGAGGAATAATACCAGAAATTCAAGTTGGGCATGTGAATCTAAACTCTATAAGGGGTACAAATATTTAACACAAATGCTCTAAAGCTCTTAAACATCTGCTGTTGCTTAAACAATAAAATGTCAAATACAGTGTCAACAGTTACAGCTGTTGATTTTCTATCATCTCTACATTTATGCGACGAAAATGCTTAGATAAAGTATTACATTACTAGCAATAACAATGCAAGTTTAACATTATGTGCAAGTTATTAATTTTTAATTGAATTAAAAGGTAGTATTATGTTAGTGTTACTGGCACTGGTGCTTAGTATACTTAGAATAAACATAGTTGTAAATAAAGTGTGTGAAATAAAATGATGCTATTGATCAAAGTCAGTATTCAGTGTAAATGAGGGAAGAACAAAATATCCCATAGTGGCAACACAAAGTGAATGATGCACTGTGCTGTACACTGCAAGATGCTTTAAAAAATAGCTGTAAATTCATCAGGTACCAAACAGAAAGTCTCAGAGATCTTGAGAACCGTGCTAGCCTGTGCTTTTACTATAGAACAGCAACAAGCAAAAATATGCTCCATTACAAAAACAGATGTCCTGTCTATGTCAAAATATAAACGTTATGGCACCCATGTCAAATACTAGGTCGCAAAATGAAAGAGTATAAAAAGCTTTGCAAGACAGCACCGATATTTTTCTCTATAACTCAGACTATGAGCACAGTGATTCAGAAGCCCATATAAACTCTAGCGAGTATCTTAAAGGCCAATACTGGAGTGCATTAGTTTGTTAGTGTAAAGTGAGGCTCGGAGGTACTAATCTGAGGAATATTAAACCCTTGACATGTCTCAAAAGTGTCCTCTTACAAATCCCATTAAACATCTTAGTGTCACTGTTCAGATTCTGACCTGCGACCTCTGGCTCTCCTGTGATTCGTTGATTTACGCGTTGCCACTGCGGCAGCGAATCCCACCAGACAACACAAAGACGTGATGCCAAACTTGACCATTTCCAACCAATCAGGGATGTCCGTTTTCAAGTAGAACTCGGCCAGGTAGAAGCAAATCACCAGGAGCCACAGCACAGACGCCACGGCATCAATCCTCCTCAACCTGGATAACAAAGAAGTACATTTAAGCAAAGATCTTCCCTCTAGTAATATTTACAATAAGTGCAAGGAATTGTTTGAAAAATATCACCTGACAGGTCCTGCCATTAAGACACCTGTGATGCAAGTCAGGAGACCGACAGAGGCCACGGCCATCTGATGATCACTACCGGACTGCCAGATCAGCCTGAAGTTTTCCACCGTCTCATCCGGAAGAAGACCCACCAGATCGTTCCACATCTTGCTGCTCTCGTTGGCCTTGGTTTCAGTGTCATTTCGGAGGGCAGGTTTAGGCGGTGCACCTCTTTCGCTCGAAGCCTGTGTGACATCTTCAGATCCCGACAAAGCCACGGCTACCAAAAAGGCACAGGCGAGGAACGCAAGGACCCTGAGCAAGATCAACCAGCCGGGTGTAGTGAAGGAATACGTGCTCTGTAGATCAGGGGAAAATAAGCTAAGATTACCAGATATGAGACCAGATCGTGCTCTTGATACATGCATGCAAAACTAGACATGAATCAACAGTAGCTCTACAACGTACAGGATACTTAAAACAGAGAACAAGCAAGAGAGAACAGGCTTTTCCTTATCTCTTACATCCATCTATCTGTGGTTTAAGAAAACACTAGTAACACTGTTCATTAATCACATCTGCTACCTGCTACACAAGCAATTCATCAGAAAATTACAGGTTTGTCTAGGAAATGTTTATCACGTCACACCCATGGCACCCAATAAAGCCCCTAGTATCCGTGCATCTTCACAAAAGTAAAAAAAAAGTAATTAATGCACTTTCATGCCAAGTCCACCAAGTTTGAATGAAACCGTATTACGCAATTATGTTGAGATCACCTTGACAAAGGCCTTCTCAGCATCCCGGCTGCGTTTGAGCTGGTGATTGAAGAGCAGAGCTCGCAGCTGTCGGTTCTGATGTTTGATGTAGTACTCCACTGCAGTCTGACACGGCCGGCACAGTTTGTATGTCTGCTCGAGGTGATGCTTATATACCTCAATCTCCTCATCATAGTTCTCCTGCAACGGTAGCGAATAGGATTTGACATTACTAGTCGCTTGGACACTTAAAATTAAGAGATGAAGTGAGTCTTAAACATACATCATCTCTGGGGATGAATGATGCGAGCTGCTTGATTTTCAGAGTCTGGTTGATGTTGCATTTCTTGCACAGCAGCATCTGGCAGTTGACCCACTGCAGAGTCTTGGGTGTCTCCGGGACACCAGCCGAAACTCCGTGGTTGAGATGCTCCATGTATTGAGCGGGGATGGGTTTGTTGTAGTCACCGTTCTAAAGATCAAACATACATAGATGAAATCAAAACGAATGATTTCTATTTATGCTGCATGAAATACGTACCTCTTGAAAGCCATTATATTGTTCACAGTACGGACAATCCCAACAGTTCCTGTTCCCATAGGGAACCACTGTATCCTGATTGCAGAACCAGCAATTCACATTGACATGCGTTGGTTTCTTTCTGTTAAATAAAAATATCATAGTAAAACTCAGTTTCTAGAGATCTGAGCTTCAAGAGCACAAAATAAATGTAAGGACAGCAGTCCAGGGTGCATCTCTTTCCATGGGACATGCAAGACATTCAAAGCAAACTAATGTAAAAACCAGAATTTAAATCTGGCCGACAACTGGGATCCTTAATGGCAGCTGGGATCTAAATCTGATTAAATCACAGTAGTAAGAAATGGTCACTATTCACATGCTGATAAGGGTTTGACTTCGATTACATTAACAAGTTCACTATGTGAGAATATAAATTACAAGATTACATGGCTGAAAAGTTGATTCATCACCCATAAACAAGTAGTGACATGCTCTCTGTAAGAAATTAAAAAATCTAGGAAATTATACAACTATTTTACTAAAATACAATGAATGGTGTGAATTTTGGATAAAGTGGTAGAACGTCAGTCTAGACAAAACATGATTCATTTAAAAATTAACAAAACAGAGTGTTTGTGTAATACAATGAAAAATTACAACGCAATTATATATACTGGTGCATATTCCACTATTGTATGTATCTGTTTTTCAGGATCATTGTGTTTGTATGATCTAAGAGACCATATTTGTTTGCAACAAAATGCTCAAATGTTTCACATTTAAAAAATCCATTATGTAGTGTTTTAAAAAGCCAATCCCTGTAAGGATTTTTAGAATGTATGTGGTAGTTTCTATAATTTAGCATTATTAGAAACCATCTTAAAAACGAATTAAGTAAATGAATAAATTGAAATTAATTATTTTACTATATCAGTAAAATATTTCTTGTTAGTTTATAACCTTACAGCAGTAACAATAACTGTGACTAACGTTATGGCAAACACTGACCGAAGGCACGAATTTTAACTGCGCGAGCACAATTAAATGGATCAGATCAAAATACTCGTGTTCATGCATTCCAGTGTCTATTATGCAAAACATGTCTGTTATACGAGGCCCAGCGACATTGTATGGGCAAGGACACTGTAACGTTACCTGGTTGCAATTTTATAGAGCAGCGCTCCTCCCGCAACAATCGCCGTCGCTCCGACTCCCCCTACTAAAAACGGCGGATACTGTAGTAGTATATGGTTAAATGCTTCCATTGCAACAATAAATATTGACAGTATAGTGTTATTGTCCACAAGAAGCCGCACACTTGAGTCGCGCATGCGGCAACAGATGCGTGCATCAATCTACAACACGGTCATATCCGTGTCAAGAGTGCAGTTTCAAGACCTGTCAAAATAAAAGTCCACGATCTTAAAATCCGCTCGAGGAAAAGCACCTCCTCACTACAAACAAGTCATCCGTAGGCGATGTAAAAAAAAAAAGGGTCACATTTCATTTAAACTTTGTTTTTTACTAAGAAAGATTTGGTAAAAAAAATTGCACTTTTCCCTCGCCCCAAACATTAACAGTTAATTTCACAGTTGTACTTCAATAAATTAAAATGATCAAACATTCATTGTTGTATTATCAAACATGTTTAGCAGGTACTGTTTCTCACTGCTTATTCATTTTTATACACACGTATATTAAAATGTTGCATTTTCCGTATGTTGCGTAATAGTTGCACATATCTTGATGTTCGTTCGATTTATATTTAGCATAATTTATTTTTCACATTATTAATGCTGCAATGTATATCTGGAAAAACTGACTTAACTAGCTTGTGCATAAGAAACCATAGCATGAAATGCCCTCTTATGGCAACATGAATAACTGCAAAGACCTTGCACCATATGCTTTGTCCTCCCATGTGTGGTTTCTAAATGTTGTGGTTTTAACAAAATGATACTAACAGTATTACACATTAACAGATTGCTTACATCAAGTGTACATCTTTATGACACAAGAGATAAGAGTTTTACGTTGCTAGCAGGCTCAAAGACCATGTTTTTTTTAGCTTCAGGTAAACAGCTGGGATCATGGGATTGTTGACTGTTTCTTGGAAAAAAAAGTCAATGCATTAACAGTGTAAAATTCCTCCCAACAGACTGGTGCACTTACCATGCGTTTTAGTGTGGCTGATATTACCAGACAAAAAACGGCTGCCACTTTTCATCATTTATTTTATTAAACCACTGGCTGCATATGCATCAATGAATTCCTTTTCTGTAGAACCTAACAAACGTCTCCGAGAAACAAAATAAACAAACAAATAAAACATATCTAATAAGGTGAATGGATTTAATTGGTCAGACACCAGAATGCTACTACAGTAGGTGCCACAAAGGAGGTCGACAAGTATCTCCTACAGAGTTATTCCACACCCTCATTTCAGCATCATTTCCATTCCAAGAACATAATAAAACCAGGATCCACTAATTATTAACCAAACCCACTGGATATTTACTAAATCGTAGATCCCAAGAATGCAATGCCTGCAACCAAAAAGCTGCTACTTACAATAAGAATAAGTTAGTTAACTTAAGAATTTTGTATATTCAGATGACCTTTTTCTTCGGTACAATGATACAGTATACACAAACCTCTGGAAAAGCTATGCTGTATGCGCCGTTCACGTAACACAAACAAGCAAAATGTATCTCATAACGTGCATTCATTAACTTAAATAAAAAAATATGCTTTTAAAAGTCTTTGGATATTGAAACATTCCTCACGATGCAACACTGCACTTCAGCCGCAGGTCAAAATGTCTTTGTGCTTGCTGCGTGAAGTGTCATTTGGAGGAATCACCCAGTAGATGGACTATGAGCTCATAGGTAGACAACACTATGGCCGTGTTGGGGATCTGTCGGATGAGTTGTGGAATGAGACCTCTGTAAAAAGCAGCGTAGCCTTCCTCTACCGCCACGAGCCGTGCGGTCTGAAAGAAGTACTTGTATTTGCTTCCCTCTTCTCTGAGTCTTGTCCGAATGACCTCTGGTGGAGACAAGAGGAAGAGTAGATCATTACCAAGAACGAACACGCTCTTTATGAAGAAAACCTACTTCAGGATTACATTTTTTTTGTATTGTGGGGATTTATATCACAATTAAAGTGATAGTTCACCCAAAAATAAAAAACTCTGCAGAACACAAAAGAAGATATTTTGAAGAATGTTGGTAACAGAACATCGGCGGTACCCACTGACTTGCATTGGTTTTGTGTCTATACAATAAAAATGAATGGGTATTTTTCTAAATGTCTTCTTTTGTGTTCTGCGGAAAGTCATACAGGTTTGAAATGACAGAATTTTCATCTTTGGGTGAACTATTCCTTCACCCATATTCTAAAACAAATAACTTAATAACTAAATTACTTTTCATAAACATAAGCATGAAATTATCATGATGTAGTGCGTTTGCTTTATTACTCCAGAAAAACATGCAGTGTATAAATTTAGACAGACTGGCTGTAGTTTATGCTGCCGTTTGTGCATACCATGTGGATAAGCTATACAGGACGCGCAGCCTTTGGCAAAGGCGGCAGCCAACATAAGGCCCAGGAAATCCGAAGCCCTCTTTTCTGTGTCAGTGGTGGGTGTGGTAAATCTGCTATGCGCTAGGTGCTTCTTCAGCGTCTCATAAATGAGAAAGCAGATCATGGTTTCCGAGATGCCAGCGTATGACGCGGTCAAGCCCCGGTAAAAACCTCGCATCCCTTCCGTCTTGTACACGTAGCGCGCACATTGCAACGCGTTCATTTTCTTCTCTCCTCGTGCCCTGCGGAACACAGACAGTCGGGTGCTTAGGAAGAGAAAGATAATAAAGGTCAAGAATGTCACACAATCAAATCTTAGCTAACGGATCCGTTTTGAAATCTTGTTTCGTCACTGACTGTGTGAATACCAAAACTAAAGGTGAAACTTTAATGTGTATTATTACGCAATGTGGTTGGGGGAGAATGTAATAGCTGACTATTTTCAGTCCGCTATTAAATTGACATACTTCTCTGTATGTCCAGTGCTCTTTATAGTGTAAATATAGAACACCCCCGCTAAGCCCCAACTTGTGCGTCAAGGTGGATATTTATACCGTGGCTGCTTGGATCACATGCTAATCATCATGAAGCTTGTGTAACAGGAAGACGACACCAATTGAGTTCCACATTTACAATCCGAAAACTCATTAACCTTCATGGTACCTGGGGTTGCCCTCCAACTCACCGGCTACAAAGCCAGAAAGTGTTTGATACCGATGACCTTAATGCACGCCATATGTAAGCTCAGGGGTGCCAAATCTTGTTCCTGAAAACCCTTATGAAATGCACCTAAAAGGTAGATTTCCAGCAACAGGATTGAGCCCCCTGTTACAGAAAAGCAGTGTAAAACTCAACAAAATTAACATACTTCTTCTCGAGCTGCATTCTTGTTTTGACCATCCAGACTGGATTCATCAGGGAGTTTGTGACAAAAGCTGAAAAGCAAAAAATAGGGATGTAAACACTCGAAAGCAGTTTGCGCAAACACGTCCAGTTGAAAGTACTTTCAATTATAAAACACTTCTGGCAAAGCCCCACCTGCAAAGCCCGCCGAGGACATGTGGACGACTCCACTATTTGGCACAAAGATTCCATTGAAAGTCTCTTTTGACTTTGAATAAGCTGCAAAGTAGATGGCCCTGCAGACACAGAAAGAGAACACGCCGGCTGAGCGATTATCTTTGTCTTTCTTCTGCTGAACTCAATCCACCCCTGCTTCCTCGCACCACGCATGATAGTGCAGAGTTCATTTTAATGCAAAACGGGCCAGTTAAACTGAATGGCTGCCAATGTTTTATCTATCCGGCCAAACAGCATGCAGCGAGAGTCCCTGACAGTGCAGTCTGTTCCAAACTGTGGATGTTATTTTGCTCAATGTCTGGAACAAACTGTGGGTACATCAGCACAAAAGCTCCCCAGATTGACAATTGCTTTCCTTTGGCTCAGTGGTTAGAGCATGGTGCTAGCAACGCCAAGGTCATGGGTTCGATCCCAGGGATTGCACATAATTAGAAACTACTGTATAGTATAATGCAATGTAAGTTGCTTTGGATAAAAGAGTCTGCCAAATGCATAAATGTAAAATGTGACTACTGTATAATGCAACATTATTTATTGGCCAACATGAAAAAATAGGTAAAAAGGGTTGTTAAGCTTGCTTATTTATTTATGTTCCAGTTAATATTAATTATAAGTCACTGAAGTAAGCTGGGGGATATACATGGTTATTGTTTCAGAGAAAGCCAAGAAGATACAATAATATTTTCTATTAAATCAACATTTCCTCAATCAAAATGATGTATTATTGTAAAATAATAGTTCTGGATGATATCAGGGTGGCTGTTGCTCTTAGTCAGATACAGTTTTTGTTGTTGTTTTATAGCTGTGTCATTGTGTCTCAGTAATCCATTCCCAAGAAATAAGACAAACACTGATAAACATTTCATGAGTCCACCCATCTTACCAGTAAACAGGATGAACTCAATATAAACATTTTTTTTAAAGGATTTCTTCTTTGACACAATGTAAATCTTAAACCAATATAATGTATCACTTAACACTGAAATCATTTTCACAGCCTGTTCTTAACCTTTGACACAAGAAGCATTTTGTGTTAATTCACTGTCATTACCTTGAGGGTGCAACACCAACGAGATTTGGACCCAATCCTCTGAAGAGAGATCTTGGTCCCTCTTTCTCTAGAATTGACCTGAAAACATAGAATACAAGAAAAGGATTAGATAATAAAACCATCATGTGCTCTTGAGAAATCAGTGCTCACAATCGTAGCAATACTGCAAAGTTATTTTCAAAATGCATATCCTGACTGATCCACCCAAATGACAAGAGAGTCCTGACAGCTGATTTAACTGATGAAGTATTTATAAAAGTTGCCTTCCTTTAACTTTTCACCACAGGTTAATAACACAACCCTTCCTGAAAGGAAAAGTCATTAAATATAAGTGTTCCTGACTGGTAGAGCAGTGCTAGCGGTGCCAACGTCATGGGTTCAATTGGCAGGAAACACACAAACTGATGAAATGTATGCCTTTGCAGTTTGCTTTGGATTAAAATGTCTGTCAAATGCATTTAAGTTAAACAAAAAAAACACTCCCTACCATCCATCTCAAACTCAAAAAGTGGCATTTCTCCAAGATGAACCTAAATCTCACATTTTCCCAAGGAGGCGGCTAGTAAGTTCAACTAAATTAAAACTCTTTGGGACAAGTTTGAAAGTCACGTAGACCAGTCCACTCCCTGAGAGATGGTTGGTCAGGGACACCATGTGCTTGCAGACGGTAATCAGAGCACAGCAAGAAGGAATCATGTGATGGTGCAGGTTCCTAAAGGCCTTGGCCACTTCCCAAACTACCCAAAATAGACTTTACAGCGACATGAATGGCTCATGTACTGAACTCTTCTGTCCTTACATAAGGACTGCCTTCAACCGGCCTGACACCAGCAGTAAAACACCCCTTTATTAAGAGCAGGATAAGAGTTGCCTGCATCATCACCACAAGGATCGCTGTGTAACTAAACTGATGATATTAAATGAAAGATATTTATGCATTAATTTACTTATTTTAACTGCTCCATGCAACAACTATATTTAAGTTTAAGACAGCAATTATCAATGATTTCTTGCTTACCTTAACACCTGCAGCAAACCAGGGGTGACGTGTCCTGGTCTAATGACGCCGGCACCATTGAACGTACCCAGCTGGACATGGAACACAGGTCTGAGGGTGAGGCCTGATGACTGCAGCCTGGTTTTTAACACCTCCAGGGGGCAGGTCATGATGGCACCCACCGTTCCACCACATCTGTGAATCAACAAAACAAGTGTGAATGCTTGGTCTTTGAACCGTGAGCCATTACAATGAAGGCACCTAATGTTGGATAACCTTCTGCTTTAAAATCCTGGATTAGTTACTACGCCATCTTCATGACTATTACAAAGTTTGGCATTACTATGCGTTTGATGCCAATCCAGCTCAAACAAAACTTCAAATGCAAAGCGTCAGCAATGCCAGCAGTCAACCCCCATCCTGGTTGTTTTAAAAGTCGCGCAGGTCAAGGAGAGCAAACTGAACCTCCACGAAATGACACGACGTGACGTAGGCAAAATCGATCGTGGGATCACTATCAGAAAGCCTGCACCGTAACCTATATTAAACAGACTTTTCGAGCGATTATGAAAAGCAGAATATAAAGACTAACCAAAACAAATAACAAATCCAGTTCAACCTGCAGAACCATCCCATCACCTGAAAAGAGTTTAATTGCAACCTTTCATAGTCAACCTTATGTACCTTGTTTACTTCTGGCAGGACACGAAGCAAATACATTGCAACATCACATAGATCATGCTAAACAGAAGTAACAACATGCTGACACAGATCATGGGTTCATGCGGAAGCACGGGGTGCGGGATGAGCACAATGGCTTAATTAATAACAAATCTGTATAAGAAGTACAAACAGTTACAAGGGCAAACCATCCTTAAGCCAAACACTGCTGCAAGTCTCATCTTGACTTACTTTCACATAGCATGTATTCTCAAAAAAGCGATTAGACCCACAGAGCGTTGAGGGTAATGTTTTGTAACAGGATTTTTGGAACAGACAAACAAAGCCAGAGGCAGGATTACATAACGTATCGTGACAAAGTTCTCTGAATAAAAAAAAATGCAGATGCGTCGTTTAAAGCAAGTCACCTGAAATTAACCAATGGGTAATCGAGCTCAAAATCAAAGTTCTAGCTCTGTTAACAAATTGGTATTAAAAAAATATTAAACTGAAGAAAAGCTGGCAAGCCTGGCAGTGTATAAAAGCAGGAATATCTATGTGCGCTTTTTTGCATAAGAAAACTACACGATCATAGATGCAAAGTAGCTTATATGTTTTATATCCTTAACCTGGCAAAAATGTGCTTATAAACACGTGAACTCCAATTGTTTCTTTAAAAATGACTACAGAAATGTATATTTTTAGATATAAGTGAGTGAGACTAATGCACAATATTGCATCAAGCGGGTGCGAATCTTTACATCCTTGAAAGAGACTATTGTTACAATAATTTTTTAACTGAGAGCAGGTGGCATTAAACGCATTTAAGACGCATTATCATGAGCTAAAGGCATAAAACAGCGAATAAGAATGTTGCTAGACATTAAAGTGGAAGTTTATTGCTTCTTATAAGCATTGTAGGTCAGTACTACATTTACGCATTTGGCAGACGCTTTTATCCAAAGCGACTTACATTACATTGTACTATACATTTATACATTTTGTATAGTAAGCAAGTGGGGGTTAGGTGCCTTGCTCAAGAGCACCTCAGCCGCTACCCGTCAGCCCTGAGAATCGAACCAGCAACCTTCCGGTCATGAGTCTAACTCTCTAACCACTGGGCCACGACTGCCCTACAGCTGTACTAAGGAATAATGTCAGATATGGATGTCAGTACTAATGTCAGATATGGATTTTTAGGACATGATTGTGAGATGACCTTGAACAAGATAAGAGTCACCCAAAGCAACCAACAACTTGTATTTCAATATTCAAACGTTTGACAATGAAAATAATCTATGCATTGATAATTTAGTATTGTAAATTCGTAAAATCACAAAATAAAGTATAGCTTGTATGTGCCATTGTGGCAAGCAACACAAACTTAAGTAGTTATAACTTCCAATACATAGACATCTATACATGCATTTATTTATAAACATTTTTATATTTTAGGTTTATGACAGTAAAACATTAAAAGCTCGCGAGAGATGTGAAGCGAGGTCTCCCGTCTCGTGTAACTACATAGAGTCATTACGTAACGCGATACTTCTCGGTGTCCTCTTGACAGCGCGGACTGGTAATATTCAACCACTCTTCAGACATCACTTTGCAACAGTTATTGTTTACCCACACTATTTTTTCCCCGTTACATTAATGTGATAAAACACAAAAACCACATGTTTATTTAAATGTAATCAAAAACGCTTGTCGCGTGACTCCCGTGTTTCACCGCTAGCTGAAAGCTAACACAGCCATCTTCACATAAATTCATATATAAACCGACCGATATCAGGACACAGAAGTGATATTAACAACAGCCGTAAAATGCTTTAGGCAAGATACGGGCGTGACATATTTTACAAAGCCACCGAGTGAGTTCAAAGTTGTTTCCGACCTTCCAGCCTGGCAACCATTTTCGCTTTTGATCTGGAAATAAAACGTGTTTTATAATAAATCACACTTACCCCCCTGCGAAGAGATGTAACAAAGTGTCTTTCTTTGCCATTTCAAAGAGTCATCGTACCTCACTAAACGTTAGGTTTATGAAAATAAATAAATTTGGTCGCTTGGGCCAGCGGCCTGATACAGTGTCTGCTCGACAGCCGGCTTCTGTAGCTTTAACCCGGAATAACGTGAAGTACCCAGGACTGATCACGTCACGGGGCAGGACGGGGGTGTTGTCCATGACGTCTCACGCCATCATCCACCCCCCAATCCATCCACAAACAACACTGTAAAAATTGATGCGAAGCAGGTGGTCTAGTCATGTACAAGATTCAATGTATATGACGAATTTAATACATAATAATCAACCACTGGAATATGTATGCCTCCTTGCATGGTTTTACAATAAATGATCAAGTAAAATAAAACGAAACATAGGCTAACTGAATCGTTATTTTGTAATGGTGGGTAATCTCTGTTATACAGTACATATTTTAAAGATTCAACAGATTTTTGTATTATTTATATAACATATGCAACACAATAAAATTGTAATAAAGCAAAAATGGGACACAGTAAAAATTCCTGCAAGGTCTTTGTTGTTGATTCTGAATGGAATGTGATACCATGTCATGCTCAGGCATTTCAGTCATACAGTACATGGAAAAGCTGTTTGAGCAGAGCAGCCTATAGGAGGAAGGGGTGTGTGATGGGAGGTGAGTATGCAATTCTAACCAAACACCTGTTAAGGATGAACTGATATATGGGTCGTTTAGTGTTGTTGACACTGACTTGTTTGTTTGACTTAATCAGGATGGCTGGTGAAAAAGTTCTGTATAGGACAATTACCATGACATTGAAGATACCCTTGGTCAATCATCAACAGCTACAAAGAACAAAAAACAACTGAAGTTATCTATTGTTGTGCACGTTTTAAGGACACAGTTAACTGTAAATATTCATAGTGACTTATATCCTGTATAACAAGTTATGCCAGGTGTGAATTTGCCAGATAGAAAGGACTCTCAATGTCTTTTTTGCTTGTTTTTAGTATTGGAAAGTTTTAAATACTACATTTAATCTTAATTTAAAACTAATTGTGCTTAATCAGACATGAGTGCAAAAATTATTTAATGACGGACATAACAAGCCATTATTATACTTCATAGCTATGTGGGTGTTTCTGGTCACATGGTTTTCCCCTCTGTAAATTTACACCTGTGGTAAGATAAATAATCCCAAAATTCTGAACATCGGCATTGAATTTCAATAACAGACAGTCTTGGCGAAACTTACACAACACTTACATAACGTGGTTTGGCAAGTAATATTACTATCACTGATAAGGCCTAACCTTGGATTTGCTCATAAGGTAAAGGGGATCCAATATTTGCTATATGTTCTTATAGCCTTTGTTAGTTATCTTTATCATACATAAAATGACACAGATATCTTGATTTTTTTATTTGTTCAAGGTGATCATAGTATTCTCATAAGTCTATACTGTTTTCTGCACATTTTGGAAGCATGTAATAAAGACAATATTTAGTGAGCCTTCATATGTTATGTTTATGTTTATATTTAAATAAAATACAATACTAAAGTTGTTTTACATAGATTTATATTTTAAGAGTTCATCATGCATATGTTGTCTACACACCTGTGATAGGTTCATCAACCTTAAGAATTGCATTTAATAAATATTGTCTGTTATTAATTCAGATTCTACATAAATTATGCGTTTAAATGTCACATTCTGTTCATGTCCCTTAAATCAAGCTCTAACTCCCTTTGTCTATTTGAGACACACCTTCTTACCTGCAGGTTGTTATGCCCATCCAAATTCATAATTCATAACAACAACCATCACACAACAGCACAAACAGTGTTTGTAGAGACATTTTGTTGTTGTTGAGAAAGCAACTGACATAATATATCTACAGCAAATGGCAACATTTGCTCTTTTCATATAGAAACATGCATGCTGCAATGCAAAAATGTGTTGTGCTCATTAATATGTATTTTATTAAATAAACTAAATTCGCTATTCAGGAGATATTATTTCTGTAAATAACTTTAGAAAATGGCTTGCTGTTCTCATTTTAAAAGAGCTTTTTTGTATTGCACTTTAACTACACAGCACAATAAACTAGGCTACATGGACAAGTGAATAAATAGACAGACAGATTTCAGGTGACTGTGAAACAGCGCCACCTTTCGGAGAAAGTTATGTAAAACCAACCCAATCATGCCGTGTTATACAATTTGTAATTGTTTGCGGTTTTAAAAATGTGTATTTGAGATATTTTAATTGGATTTTACATGGCAAAGCATTAATATGTTCTCTTTATTCATTTAATTGTTTAATTTGACTAAAAAAAAAAAAACGTGGACAATCTGGAGGAATCCTGTATGTGGGAACCTTTGAAAGTCAAACTCGTTGCATGGGGGAATACTAAAATTCCGCGGACCGGAAATAGATAGAGTCACATTGAAATTGGTGACATTACGAGGTATGTGTACTAGTTAGAATTTTTCAAAGCTTGTTATATTGTGCTGTTTGTTTATAGATCGCTCTATAAATATTTGTTTACATCAAAGTGTTTTTCAGTTACACCATCTATGATTATTAGGGTTATAAACCCAGCTGTCAGTCGCTATTGCTTTAAATGATAGTGGTTCTATTTTCGTGTATTGCACAGTGTAACGTTAGATTTTCCCCGTATTACATTTATTGTGATATCTTAGATATCCTTTTTGTAGCTTTGACTCTTTGTGAATTTCTTGTGTGGTATAACACATTGTGGGTTGCTGACACGTTATAACATTGTCAATTTTCATATCTGCATTTGTAAATTGCATTGTAAAACATCAATATATGTTTTATTTTCAGTTCATGATGCTCTGAGGGTGCACCAGCCATAAGACTAAACCATGTTTGTCTCAAAGGTGGTTTCACAGCTGAACCTGCTTTGCAAAGCATCTGGTAAGCGTTTTACATCTTGCAGTAGGCTACTGATAAACACATTTATTTTGTAGGTTGTGTATAGGACTGCGTCTCATAGTTTTTTTTTTCCAGGTTTACTCCAAAAGCAGAGCCAGGCATTATGCAGTGCTGTACAACACTGTCATTCTACCCATTTCAAAGCTTTTCACTCCACAAACAGATGCCTCACCTCAGCTACTGACAACAAGCATCCACCCAAACTGTGGACACCTCTTGAGCCAGAATTAGAGGAGGTCCTTGTGCCCCGTAAACTGTCCGTTTCCCCCTTGGAAAGCTGGCTTTCTCTGCGCTATTCTTTCCCCCCTTTGCTAGAGGCTTTTTCGCCTCTGGAAGAAGGTGAGATTGTAAGTGAATCCATGGCGCTGCCCCCATGTGCTGTGCCATTACTGGAGGATGGAGAAAGCTCAACGCCGCTGAACTGCAAGAACGTGCTGGAAATCAGACGAAGGAAGATGAACAGGCACAAATACAGAAAGCTGCTAAAACGGACCAAGTTCCTGAGGAGGAGGGTAAAGGATGTCAGGAGGAAGAAAAAGCAGGTTAGTTGTGTTGGTCATCTATGCATATTTCTCATATTTTATATTATCAAAAACTTTTTTCCAGATCTGGAAAAGTCATGGAAATGAAAAAAGTCTTCAATAATTTCTTTTGATGAATTCTTTCAATAATGTTCTTGTATGAGGATTTGAAATTGCATTGCAAGTATATTGAACACGTACTTGAATTAACATTTTATTTTATATTGTTTTAAAAGCAATAACTGAGAAGAAAGAGCTATGAATATTTTGGGAACAAAATCATGACTTAACATTTGACTCTTTGCCTTGTGTTATTACAGGCTAGTTTTGAGAGGGATCTCATCCGAATTTCTAGACGAGCTGGACTGAAAAAAGCCCCAGAAGGATGGACGACACCCAAAGTCTTTGTCAAAATGACCCAATCTAAAAGAGATTAAAAAGCTTTGACAAGATTCAAATCTAGCATGTAATTTAAATATATTTGACGTCTTCGTAATAACTCTCATTCCACCACTACTGTATTTGGAGCGAAACAGTGAGACGACGACTTTCATTAACATCAATATGTACATGTTGCTGCAATAAAAATTCCTCACTTCTACATTTTAAGTAGTGTGCATTATTTAAAAAAACTTTCACCTTATATCTCAAAGGGACACTCCACCCAAAAATGAACATTGTCACCATTTGCTCATCCTTAGATTGTTCCAAACCTGTATAAATGTCTTTGTTCCGCTAAACACAAAGATATTTGGAAGAATGTCAGTAACCAAACAGGTCTCATCCCCCATTGACTCTCATATTATTTATTTCTCCTACTATGGCAGAAAATGGGGGATAAGATCTGGTTGGATACTGACATTTTTCCAAATAATGTTTTGTTCAGCAAAACAAAGAAATGTACATGTTTGAAACCACTTAAGGGTGAGTAAATGATGACAGAATTTTCACCTTTATGTCTTCGTATTTCTTGAATCACCACTAGGGGGAAGCAATTACCTAAATACACATTACTCTTTTGTTATAGTTTTTCAGTTTAGAACAGACCCACACCAACACATAAAAACAAATAAAACCTCCCCAAATCTGATATTTAATGCTACTGGGTGACGTTTGTTAGTTCTAGTTAAGGTAATTATATCAGTTAACTTATTCATTAGTTATTTTAGTCCAAACTGTGATTACTGAAACTAATGCTCCTGCTTAATTGTAAAAAATGCATCTAGTTCTTGTGACTTCGCACGTCTTTCTTTTTTCATGCACACTTTTTAACCTAAAATCTTGTTATGAAGGCTAATGTACAGATATTATTCGAGAGAGTTTAGTATTTCAGTGTTTTTAATATCCTGGAGGAGGGGCATGTTAGTGGTCCAGCCGAGCAGGCTGCAAAAGTTTTGTGTTGTTGTCGCGGGCCGACAAACTTGTCAGGTGAGGCGGTAAAAGTGCTTTAAAAGAATAAACCTGCGGCACTTTTTCCCGATATGTTCCTTGTGTTATACAGTGAGTAGCCAAATCGTTATTTTATTCCTATATCTCTATAAACATGTTTTACATTTTATTTTTTTAGCCGAACTTTGCATAGAATGTTGTGTATTGTCATCTTTCAGAGTGAATGCGGTATTTTGCATCAAATCTCTGATGTAAAATCTGCAACACGTTGCGCAGAAAGTCTTCTGCAGGCGTCGTGCCAACACACTCCGCGTCTTTATTCTCGCAACAACAACAATGTTGATGATGTTTTTAGTTTTCTGTATAGAAATTATATATACATATGTATATATTCTTGGCAAAAGGTTAAAAATCACATAGGGTGCATTTCTTTGTTTTCCAAATCTTTGTGTAAACCTCTTTTTTCTATTCTTTTCTTTGTGGTTCTTTAGTGCTTGATGTGATTTGAGGACAGTGCAATTTATTATGCTTTGGTTAAGAACTGTTTTCTGTCAATTCAAAATCTAAAAATGTAAACTTGAATCATGAAAAATATTTAAGATGAGCATATAAAGATAAATCCGATTATTGTTTTTATTCTGGGCCTTTTCATTTCACCAGAGTTAATTGTAGTCTTTATTGTGGTTAGACACGTCATTGTTTAGTGCTGCTTGAGTCATATTCAGTCACTGTTAAAAGTGTTAGAAAATGAGAGGGTTTGGGGTTAGGAATTTTCCTGCCTAAACTTTGCTTTCAGTTCAATACTTGGGCTGTGTTAACAATAACTCGTACTAAAGACAATATCACTTTCATTTACGAAAAGACTAAAAACAAAAAAAAGTTCTGGGACAATTTTTCATTTAGAATTAGAGATGTTGATATGTTTATTAGTTTGTCGCTGACTTTTCATTTTTAATCTAATGAAGATAGAAATAGACTTTAAACAGACTGGTTAATTCTGTATTTATGTTCTGGGTTTGAGGTTCGACTGCTGGGAGAGAATGAATGGAACCTCTGTGTCACAACTTTTTTTGTGTTGGCGTAGTAGCAAATAAAACATTCGTAACAGTTCTTCTGCAGTTATAAGACTAACATTTAACATCGACATATACATTTACAGTCATAGTTAATGTGATTGTTCACCCAAAAATGAAAATTCTGTCATCATTTACTCACCCTCTTCTCTTGTCATGTCAAACCTTGGTTTTGTGTCCATACAATAAAAGTGAATGGACCGCTGTTGTTTGGTTACCAACATTCTTCAAAATATCTTCTTTTGTGTTCTGCAAGGTCATACAGGTTTGAAATGACAAGAGAGATACCAAAATGTTCATCAGATATTCTCAATAAACACTTACTGTTTTTCTAATGCTTATTGCTATTTCCATTTCAGTTTGGACTGCCTTCCTCTTACCATGTGGTGAGTGTATAGACACCATTTCATAGCAGAGCTGCAATATTTTCATATAAAACGAATATAGCAGGTGAATTATGTGTTTATTTCTTTTAGCCTGGGCACAAACCAGCATTCAGAGTGTTGTCGTGGAGGCGAGGAATATTACCGTCGCCACAGGGTCAGATATTGTTTTACCATGTCATAACCAGCAGATGGTTTGGAGGCAGGATCGCCTGAGAGATCGTCAGCGTGTCGTGCACTGGGACCTGGTCCGAAACCGGCCTGACTACACTGTGGAGCGCATTTTAGATATGTTCTCAGGGGGAACAGAGCGATTGTACAATGACTACAACAGGGGCCGTATTTCTATCTCAAAAGAGGCCTTCAGCGATGGCAATTTCTCACTAGTTATTAATAGTGAGTCTATTCTTTCTTTCTTTTAAAACATTGGTTAACTTCTTTTTTGGTGTTTACCGCCTTTTATTCATGTGTTTCTGTTTTGTTTGTGCAGATGTGGACATGGATGATAAAGGCATTTATATCTGCAACCTACATCACCATTATTGCAAGGTCCACCAGTCCATTCAAATCCAGCTTAATGTCACCAAATCATGTACGAAAACATACTTATTCTTTTATTTCAGTTTTAACTAAAAAACGAATGGGAAAAGCAGGTTTATATATGCCATTGACCACCCTAAACTCAAGCAGCTGGTTAAAGGGATAGTTTGCCCAAAAATGAAAAATCTTTCATCATTTTTTTACCCTCATGTCATACAACCAGTATGACTTTAATTCTTTTGCAGAACACAAAAGAAGGTATTTTGAAGAATGTTGATAACCAAACATCTTTGGCCCTCATTGACTTCCATTGTATAGACCCAAAAACACAGACATTTCTCACAAAATCTTTTGTGTTTTACAGAAGAAAGAGTCATATACACGTTTTAAATGACCTGAGGGGGAATAAATGATGACAGAATTAGTATTTTTTTGCCTTTTTCTTTAAGGCAATGTTATGGCTGGTCAGGAAACTCAAACCAACAGAACAATGTTTCATGAAAATCTCTCTCTGCAGCTCGAAAGGAAAAGCGTGTTTGGGATGGCGATAAGTCTGTGTTCGTAGTTCTTGAAGGAAAGAGTGTCGTGCTTCCCTGCGTGAACCGTAGACCATTGTGGACTGATGGGTACAGGGATGAGGGCCAGCAGCAGGTGGTCTACTGGGACTGGCAAGCTCCGGGGGTCACCCGTGATCGAGCAGATCGCCTCGTCGACATGTACGCCTCCGGAGAAAACCGACAGTATGGGCCCCTCTTCCTCCGGAAAAAGATGAACATCTCAACCGATGCCTTTAACCTGGGGGATTTCTCCCTCAGCATCCGTACCATTCAGCCCTCTGATAAAGGCCTGTATTCTTGCCATCTTCACCATCACTATTGTGGACTACACGAAAGAAGAATTTTCCGGGTGATTGTCGATTCATCCGGCAAGCCATTGCTTCCAGCATGGTCCCCTACTGAAGCACCAGAAATCCCTTCTGCCCGTCCTGCCCTGCCTGCTGATGACCCGAGTAAGAATTTGCTTTTGTTGTGTGCATTTTATTTCAAATTAAAAGTTACATTTGTATTTTACCAGTCCGCTCTATAGCTTTTTAAAAATGCATTTTTGGGTCCGTGGGACGAATGTTGCTTGAGATTTGGATTACGTTTAAAGCCTTCTCTTTGTTTACTTTTTAATAAACACCCCAGCTTAGTTTGCTCTGATCTAAGTATATTACAGTAATTTCTCTCTCTCTCTCTCTCTCTCTCTCTCTCTCTCTCTCTCTCTCTCTCTCTCTCTCTCTCTCTCTCTCTCTCTCTCTCTCTCTCTCTCTCTCTCTCTCTCTCTCTCTCTCTCCCCTCCTTTAGTCTTTATTCTGATTGGCTCACACTAGAACTCTTCTTAAGAAATGTTTGTGAATGTTTTCGACAGAAATGCGGGGAATAGGTCATAAATGAGGTGGGGGTGGTTTTATTGGAAAACAGCTTCATATTTCCTCTGTTTAGCAATGGCTGAGCTCACTCTATAAACTATTACAGCCCCACAAAAGGTCATAAGAGTGGCTAAATCTCTCACAGACATTGCAGATTTTATCCTCATTCCTCAGACAATATTTACCATTTTGCAATGGCAGTGGGCTGTTTGTCGACATGAGAAGCAACATCTGTACAACATCTGACACGCGGTAACATGAAAGCAAACTGGGGCAATGTTCTGTGTTAGATTCACATCGTCTCTTGTCTGTGATCATTTTACCCTGTTCCTCTATAAGTAGAAAAAGATGACTTGGTTTCTGGTCAACTGTATACCTTATAGATTTACTGTAGTGTGTGAATGCCACAGAAGTTTACCAAAAAAGTCAAGTTCAGTAGAAAATAATGTATTTTTACATTTGCCTGAACTGTAAAAGTGTATAATTTCTGTGTTCAATTACTGTTTTCAAACAGGATACAAATGACACAATTATAGACACAATGTTTATTGCAATGATACAGACTCCTGACGCTTGATTATTATGTTAGTTATAGTTTTTTAGTGAAGATGTCATTGTGTTGCTAAGCCAAGATCGAGCTTGGCACAAGACTATACAATATAACAAAAACAATTCACTCACAGTAGCATTCTGTGTCTTTATTTGGTTTATCCTGGCATACCGACACTCAATTCCAAAGACTGCGGCAGATAAAATCAGAATTCTTATTGTGAGGCAGGAAATAAATGGAAATTTTCTTCAGACAGACTGACCGTGGTATTTCTCTCTCGTTTCTTTCTCTGGTGGTTCGTGTTTTTTCTCCGTTGCTGCGACATGACATCAGGTCTGGAACTCATTACGCCTGTTTTGGCCAGTCCCTCTCCCTCACATCCGCAGGCCTGGGTGAAATGGGAAAACAACATGTATTTTTGCTTACACTAAACAGGGGCTGATGTGTAGTTAATCATTTCAGTAATATGTGTTTTTGTTTTGCATTGCTTCCTGCCTTATTTAGTGCTAAAAACGCTCTCCTTTATCTGGTTTTCTTGAGCAGAAACAAATGTGGTGGAGGCACCTCATGTGCTGAATGTCATTCTACCTGAGAATCAAACTCACCTGCTGCATCAGGTGGGCTACATCCTGGCCATCTTTGTGCTCCTGCTCCTCATGCTCATTGGAATCATTATGACCACAAGACACTGTAGAAGAAAAGGTAAGAGTGCATGATTTAATTATGAAAAATATTAAATCACAAGCTAATTAAATTAAATATTTTAATGTAAGTATTAATTTTGTACCTTCCTTGCTGAACTTTGACATTTTATACAATTTCAGGGCATGAGTTTGAGGGTCAGAGGTCTCAGCGGTAAGTTTTCAAAAACTATACATAAATAATTATCAATATTAATCTCATTAGTCATTTACCAGCTACAGAACACAGTATGTTTGATTCGAAAAGCATCACTTTATTCACTTGGCAGGAGTCGAAGGACATCCATTGAATTGTGTGCCACAGAACTCCAACCCTACAATCAGGAAGACTTGCGGCTGGGTAAAACTTTCCATACTTACTCACAACTGCTTCTCTTAAAGCTAAAATAGGTCATTTAAATTCACTAGACTCACAGGTTTCACTAGACTTAAACCAGTGCTTAGACAAAGATTTTTTTATATATTCTAAGTGTCTAATTGCTATTGTAATTATCAAAATATCTATTTTTTAAATGAGTGTCTAAACACACACACACTCACATTATATACAGATATAAAAATAAAATGATTTTAGAATACTTTTATATTTATAATCTGCTGATGAATAAAATCCTTGATTTGTTTCTCTTTAGACTACAAGAACAACATAATAAAAGAAAGAGCAGAAGCAAATATCTACCCCTCTCCAAAAGTTATTGATCTCAACAGAGGTGATCACTCATAATTGTTGATTCTGATCTTTAACATTAAAATGTAATATTTATTATGTATATGTTATGTGTGCTTTTTATTTCTCTCTCCTACAGAAATGGAAAGAATGTCATGGAAATAACTGATATCAAGCTGCTGGCTGGACCAGAGCAAAATGAAGTGTTTCAAAGACTTTTAAAAGAGGTTTACATTTACTTTCCACAGACAGAATTACTGTCATTCAACTGTAGTATAATTACTCCTCACATCATTGATCTGAAACACACATTGAAAGAGAAAAGAAAATGAAAGAGAAAAGAGTTGTCTCCTCAAAGAATGAATATGAATGAATAAAACTCAGGAAGTAAACAAAAGGTTATGGCTTCAGGACAAAATAGTAAAAGATGGTACAGAAGTAAACCTCAACAATCTTTTGGCAATTAAATGTACTGTTTGTACTATTCTGATGAGTATGTGTATCTATATATATTACGTTTTTACTTGACTAGGATCTTTTTGGTCCATTGTCGTTGTTTTACAGTTTTATTAACATGGCACAGTGCAGTTTTGTTTTAACTCATGTATCTGTTTCTATGGGCATCAGTTTATTGCTTTTCTGGTCACTAATGCACATTTACAAACTGTAGGTTAGGAAGCATTTATGCATTTTTAATGTATAGAAAAATATACAACTGTTGATTTGTAAAGTGTATATTCTTTACAAATATTCTAAAGTGTATATTCATCAATAGAATGGCATTACAGAATCACGTTTGTATTGAGGACCAATAAAAAATATAATAAAGTTTATTCTAAAAATATTGTGTATGTATGATGTTTGGTTTATTATATAAAACAATGTTGCTCTCCCTTTTCACCTTGAGAATGTGTATTCACTTACCCACTGTGAGCAGTCTGAGCTCTTAGACTGGTTTTATATGTTCTGCAGATAGTTTCCAATGTGGAGCTTGTTCTCCTTAGAAGTTTGTGGAGTTGGCTGATGGAAATTTGTTTTGCAGTAAAACACTTCTTTCTATTAGAATTGCAAACATGTTTTTCAGAGAACTTATATGAAATCTGCATAAAAATTAGGCTAGATTCTTTCTTCTTTGGATGTTGGAAATGTTTTATGGAACGATTCAGCCAAACATGGTTCTTTTATCTACGGCATCACGAAGCAGCTTTATTTGTGTATAATGGAAAAACAGGCTAAAATAAATGTTATATTGTTTCATGGAAAATCTGTTAATATAGGCCACTTCACAGTTATCACCTGTGTAAAAGCCCAGCAAATCAGAAGATCCACAAGTTGTTGTTTTTTGTAGGAAGCTGTTTTGGTTGCTTACCTTCATGACACACAGTCGGTATGGATATTAACTCTAATAACTGTGAAGATGTGAAGTGAGCTTATAATTCCTATGTGAATTTTAGAATGTAAGCACCGTGTAGCTGTGTTATTTCATTATAATGGAGTTTGATTGGGGTTTGAAGTTTGCAATACTATTGAAAGGGATGTGCATACTAGTGTCAACAATGACTCCAGGAGTATAAAAAGAAGGAAAGCGCAGCACTGCCCCCTGCTGTTAAAATATATATATTGACCTACATGCAATGGATATTGCAATATTTCCTGGCTTAGTTACTATACCTGCCATTAAAACTATTGGCAAGATGCTGAGTACTCTAATGGCCGAGCATATAGCATATACTGTCAATCAATCATCAAAAATAAATACAGTCTCATGTGTGCTATAAACTAATAAATTCTTCCCTATAGTTACATAACGGTCAGTACAAGTTTAATTTTAACCATGAAATGTGGTAAAATAACCTATTTTCAGGACCAGAAAAACGAAATAAAAATTAAATTGAACGTTGTATTTTTACATTTTGTACATGCAAGAAAGAAATTTCACGGCTCGTACTGCCGCTAGAGGGCGACCTAACTCTACGGTAAAGCTGGTAAGGGAGAAACAACCTGAACTCCAGCTCATAGGGATGTGAACCGTCCCTTCCTGTTTTACAGCCGATCAGAGAGAAACATTGACGCCGCGATATAGACGCACCAGCCTCGATTATGTCTGGATCCAGTCACTCCGTCCAAGACCACGCTTTTTGTTTTCCTCCTTGAATCCAGCGACCAGCAATGTCGCCTTATAGGGCATTTATGACACTTGACGAGTTATAGCCTACAAATATATTTGTATCGCGCTGCTGCTGCAACCCTTGGTCCTTCTGTCAATGATTGTCCTACCCATATAAGCCTACTCATGGCGGAGACCAAAATCATATACCATATCGACGAAGAAGAAACCCCTTATTTAGTCAAACTGACGGTTCCTCCGGAAAAAGTCACGTTGGCGGATTTTAAAAATGTCCTCAACAACCGACCGGTCAATAGTTATAAATTCTTTTTCAAATCTATGGATCAGGATTTCGGGTGAGTACGAGAATTTGCTAGTATTGCAGTGTTCTGTTTTTATTCAGCGATCACACCCATGATCGACTAGCATTATGGTCTTGCCAGCGCTGTCAAACCGCTGTGAACGCGCTCGGATCGTTGATTGTTCATTGTGACGTCGCTACCGTGTTACATTGTTGCGGGCACCTGCTTTGAACTCGTGTTCAAATGTGCGCGTGTGCTCGATCAGAACCCGCCACCTCATGCGCTGCAACAAGGCTAATTTCGTCAACTCCAGTCACACACCTAAAGTTGCTCTCATGGTGCACATATATCATGCTTGTGTTTCCTAATACAGTTGCGTGCGTTGTAACTGCATGTGATGTTTCTCTGGTTCCTCTGAAAGATCAGCGTTGGCCTGTTGCTGTCATCGTGATTGACAAACATCTCTAAAAATGATCTAACACCACTTTTATAACTATAAAAACGCATTTTCCCTTAGAGGAGTGTGCTAAATTACTGCAGATACTCTGACCAGTGCTAGATTAAGGAAAGACTGTGATGTTGAATTTCACTCCATTTCTGTCACTTTAAAATGATCCGTAATATTTGGTGGAGGGGAGCTGTGAGAGACAGCAGCTGTTACACTGAACTGTCACTTTATAATTGTGACTGTCACCAAATGTAAATGGATTCGCTGCCTAACAAACAGACTGTCAGATAATACAAAATGAGCAGTTCTGCTTTGGGTTTTCTGTTATTAGGCATTATTTTTTATAGAAATTAAGTCAAATCTGAGACGCATGCTTACTTACAAACAGTCATGCACAGGTAACTTGACACACAACACAAATATTTTACAATATTTTACACCATTTTTCCAAAGCTTCACCACATGTTTGTTGATTGCTTTTAGTTTTTGTTTCAGTTTTCCATGTCTGTGCTTTTATTTGTGTCCTATGCCTTTATTGCAGTGTTCCTAGATGGTTATTAATTTGAGTGTATTTGTAATATACATGTGTGTTATATAGGTTATAGGTTATTATTTCTCTGTATTACTTATTTGAGTTCATAGGTCACATTCTGATTTGATCTGAAGAGACGGGCAAACACAGATGTTTCGTGATGTGACTTAGATGAAGTGTTTTAAATGCAGTTTTAGGGAATGCGGATATTTGTCAATTTAATATAGCCTACGTAACATAGTTGGGACCTTGACATTCATCTTGACTCCGTTTTTTAAACATCAGAGGCAAAACTCACACATGTTGGTGTTCTAGTAAGCCTTCCAAACCAAACTTGCTTTTCCTGTTAACATAAGATAGTTTACTAACAGTGTTGCTTTCCTGTCACACCTAACATTGAGTGTTCAGTAAGCCATGGTGATTGTGAAGCAGATTGTGTGAACAAACACAATGTTTGACCTTAAAAGTCAAACTTAATAGGTTCTCATTGACTACTTTATTGTGTTCAGTTTGAAGCAGCAACTTGTATTGTTTGTGACATATAAGCAAACAAAAGCAATATTTCAACAGTACATGGCTACAAGACTGTGCTGACATGAGACTGGACCGTGGTTAGCATATGTTATTTGTAGTCATAAATTGTTTGTTTTTAAGCCTACAAAGCACAAGTCTTAAGTTATGAGACCTCAATGGCCAGAAGAGCAGCTTGCTTTTTTGGGGTGTTTGGAATGTTCAGAATAGAATAAGTTGCCTCAACAAACTGACACCTAAATTTTAACAATTTTAGTAACATTTGCTATTTTGCTAAATAATTGACAACATTCAAAGTAAACTAATAAAAACTGAATAGATCTGTCAAAGAAAAATAAAACCAAATTTTAACATAAAAATATATGTGGCCCTGGACCACAAAACCAGTCTTATAGCACAGGAACATTTGTAGTAATAGCCAAAAATACATTGCATGGGTGAAAATGATCGATTTTTCTTTTATGCCATAAATCATTAGGCTATTAAGTAAAGATCATGTTGCATGAAGATATTTTGTAAATTTCCTATTGTAAATATATATAAAAAGTTTATTTGTGAGTAATATGCTATTCTAAGGACTTCATTTGGACAAATTTAAAGGCGATTTTCTCAATATTTAGATTTTTTTGAACCCTTAGATTCCAGATTTTCAAATACTTGTATCTCGGCCAAATATTATCCTATCATAACACACCATATGTCAATGGAAAGCCTATTTATTCAGCGTTCGGATGAGGTAAAAATCTAAATGTCTAAAAATGGACCCTCAAGACTGTTTTGGTTGTTTATTGCCATAGCTTCACAATACATATCTTAATAGCTCTACGATACATACTTTAATTTACATTTATGCATTTGGCAGATGTTTTTAACCAAAGTGACTTACATTGCATTACATTATACATTTGTTTCTGAACATGTGCAATCCCCTGGGATTGATACCCATGACCTTAGCGCCATGCTCTAACCACTGAGCTACAGGAAAACGTAATGTTTTTGTATTGCGATATGCAATGCTTTGATATATTGTTACACCCTTAAGTGATATGAAATAAGAAAAGTTTGTCCATATGCTTATTATAAGTATAATTAGTCTCATGCGAAACATCATCAGAGATGGTTATTAGGCTTCTGCAATGTGGGATAGAGTAACACGACTATTAACAAATCAGCGATGAGCTGAACTTATGAACTCTGGTATAAAGACACCCCCCCATCACTATAGCATAACTTACTCCATCCAAAATAAACATCACTAATCCTTCTGTTACTGCCACAGAGCTTTACTGTGTGTGTGTGTGTGTGTGTGTGTGTGTGTGTGTGTGTGTGTGTGTGTCTTTCATCATAATAAACAACGCTGTACTGCTTCTGATAATATCTTCTGTTATTGTTCATGACAGTCTATTAATAACCATTTAAACTTACTTTGAGGACAGACAACAATATAAGACATAGACACCCAAACATGTTTCGCTCAGGGGCCGATCTGTGTCTATAAACCTCAATTGCACCACTGTTGCTGTGAGTGAGTGTGTTTGCTGGCTAACTTAATCTGAAATATCAGTTACATTCTCAGCAGGTATAGCAGTGGAGCGTATGAATGAAGACTGGGAATATTTCTTTAGATGAATTTGATTTGCTTTCTGCTATCATGTTTAGTGTGTGTCGTATTCACAACACTTGTTTTAACTAACGCGTACTCAATAATGGATTCTACAGTTATATTGTGCTAGGTTGATGTATCAGGCCCTGTAGACCTCACAAAGATTTCATATGTGTTTAATTTTTAAAATGGTGCTGGCAGAGAGAGATGAGGCCATGTTGGACTTGAAAGGATGTGGCGTCTTGCTCCTAACAGCTTGTAGGTGGATAATCTTCAGATATTGTCATATTTATAGAGTTTCAGCGAGAGTTCACGTCGCTTGTGCTCATTCACTGGCTGATTATCTGGCATTATTCAGGCTTGCTTGGCCTGTTTTGTCCTGGTTTGGATTATTAGTTATAGGATCATGGTGAGCTGAGCTGTATATGATCTGCTTGCAGCTAGAATTGTCCAGCATCAGAGAAAATCTCTGAAGTAGATTATAGATAACATGATCATGTTGTTGGGAGTGAGTCAGAAAAGCCTCAGATTTTTGAATGAAGGCTGATGTCATCATTGCGTGCTTGCATCACATTTACAGTTGAGTGTTTGGCAGCATTGTTCTTGACTATTGTGCATGATGAGAAGTAGAGATGTAAATAAAAAAAATCGATTAGCATTAAAGTGATTGATTTGACTTTTCCAAGAAAAGAAAAGTCGATCATTTTGACACATACCATGTATTGTTGGTTATTGCTACAACTATACTTGTGCTACTTGTAACTGGTTTTGTGATCCATGGTCACATTTTAGCGATGCACTGATACCTAGTGATATCTGCCGATACTGCTACAGATTTTTCTTAACTTTTTGAATGTTATTACTTCATATAATGACTATTAATATTGAACATCAAACTAAAAATTTAGTTTCACGTTTACATTAATGCTTACGATTGTTTTGTATTCATCAAGGAGGTATGTTGCTAGCTGTTTTCAACCGATAGTATTACAGATTTATACTCAGATTTTTGTAACCAAAGGCGTTACCTTAACTTGCACAATTGGACAAACCACACTTCCTTATGGTCACCCTCACGGTTCTTGCTGCATGTTGGTGTACATTGTGGGGCCCCATGAGAGGACTCAAACACTTCCTAACCATGACTAGAGTCACACCCCAGTTTCCTGTGCTGGGCTCAGGGTTCTGGAGCAGGCCGCAGAAACTCTCCTTGTTTTGTAGCTCTTTCCACGAGGCCGCTTTATCATCATCCTTCAGTCTCACTCATCTTACTTTCACAGTCTCACAACCGCGTGGGTGACGTGACCTGGAAGTTCTGGAGGAGCAGGGAGGAATATGTTGTAATTTCAGCAGGCTGCTGGAATTTCTTAGGACACAAAGCTCTGTCGACACTTTATAAGCCTTGCTGTAGTTTAGCATGTCAGTAAAATTTCTAATTCTTAGGAAATCACTGCCTGAGTTAATGTTATGAATCAAGTGTACTAGATTTTATGTTTGTTTTGCAGATGTTTTTATCCAGATCAGCTTACACATAAAATACTACTACACAAAAAGTATGAGATGACAAAGCACACAGGAAGATGTTGAATAGAACTGTTTAGTCATTTTGTATGCCAACCCAGAAGGCTAAGCCACCACAGGCTCCCTAAGGAATATCTAATGGGTTTTTAGAATAGCGGTTTTCAATTTAAGAGTAAAATAGCGTCTGTGGTCAGGTCAACCACTAATGCAAAATTTGAAAAAACATTTGTCTCAAACTTTCCCATTAAGTTTTACAGGTGGAATAAAAATAACCCAAATGTTGGCATGTTTTCGGAATATCGTAAAGGAGCTATACATTTAACCTGGATAGCATAGCTCAGGTAATGTATAATAGTCAAATTTTCATTATTTGATAATTGCTAATTATTCCGGTAATGTGAAAATTAAATAAGGAAGAAAGGTACCTTGAGTTGGGCCCTATGGAATCCGTTTTATTTTTTCACAAATTCTGTTTTTTCCATTAAAATCTTTCTGGATTTTGTGTTTTTTGTCTTTTACTATATAATAGCAATATATTTGCCCACATATTCACTTATAAACTGTATTAAAAACCTACAGTAGATACTTTGTACCATACAGTGAAAGAATCTGTAAAATATAGGGTATAATGTACAATGAACAGTATATTACTACATTTTCTTTTTTGTTTTTAGATCTTCATAAATTTAAGTAATATTTTTTTAAGAATAAGTACTATTTTTATCATTTTATCACTCGCATCACTCTTTTACATTATAGACATTTACACCACATCTGAATAATATTATTCATGCTACAATTTGCTATATAGCGCTACTTTCTGGTTAAGAAATAATAATTGCCAGATTCCGTGCCATTTTGCGTTATACAGCAAATTCTGTTTTTATGTCTGGATTCCGCGATTCCGTCCGCGTTTTCTGCATCGCAGAAATCATATGGTCCTGCTTGAGAATTTATTGATCAAATTTAACATTTAAATGAATAACTAATAAAGATTTTTAGACAACCGAATACAAGAGCATTCTACTTCTTTGTAAGCTACCGTATTTCACGTAAAACTAAACAGTTATGCTAATAACATTATTCACAGTATTTTAATTCAATTATTGAATACCAGCTCAAGTCTAAATGTTTAAGGCTTTTGTTTGAAGACTTTTGAAGGAAGCAAACAAATCTGAGGAGACTTGTTAAAAAAGTCTCCAGAATTGACTCTTAATTGAATCACATTTCTCATCCTATGGGATGTTGGGAGAAAAAACAACAGTCTATCAATCACTAATCTGCTTTTGATATCAGCCTTACCAATATATCATGCAACCCTAGTGCTTTCTCAGCTTACAGTCGAAGCCATTAATGATATTATCGGGTGCTTTGTACGTTTATGTGTAAATAAGCCAGACGTGTACTTTTTGACATGAGAGCAGCAGGTGTGTGACTGCTGAACCGTGCCTCACAGGGTTAAAGGGTAACTGCGTGGTATTTCTGTAGGGAATTTACAGCCTGGGATGGACACTCTGCCAACACACTAACTTACTCTATTAATAACCTCCTGTGCCCCTGACACCCTAGCTGTGCCTTTCACACACAAATGTGCACCTTCTCCAATATATACCTACAGCTCCTCAACACCCATAAACAAACACACGGAGTTAGCAAATGATAGGATCGACATTAATCTTGTTTATACTAGGCTACTGTATACATCCGACAGCAGTTAAGCTGGTCTGGAAAGTGCATAAGGTACTAATGAGGTGGGGTTGTAAAACGGAGTAGTTTTCAATAAGGGGTCGGTCAACAGGGGCATTGAGGATTCTCATCAGCCAGGAATTGAGAACTATGTGGAAAATTCCACCGTTTGAGCGTGACATGATTTCAATATGCCTTCGCAAATGGATAAGAACATTGGTGTGGAATTTTGGGTGCTGTCTCATTGGTTTGTGTTTTTCTTGCAGGGTTGTCAAGGAAGAAATTTCTGATGATAATGCTAAGCTGCCCTGCTTTAATGGCCGAGTGGTCTCCTGGGTAAGTTAAATGGAAGCTGCTCTTATTTGGATGTTGCAAACATCACTATATAAATCTCCTATGAAATGGCTTTACCAGCACAGATTTATTTCCTGCTACCGTATTTCCTGTTGAGGAAGAATGTATGAAAGGGCTTTCCTGAGCCATGAATTGAAATATAAGGTGTATTTGTATTAACACACATTAAATACTTTCATTCTCTCCCCCCAACCACCAGGAACAGTTCACCCCAAAAATAAAAATGTTTTGTTTAAATCTGTATAAATGTCTTTGTTGCAATGAACACAGAGAAAGATATTTGAAAGAATGCTTGTTACCAAACAGTTCTTGGCCACCATTGACTACCATAGTAAGAAAAATACAATGGTAGTCAAAAGTGCAGCAGAACTATTTGTTTTCCTACATTCTTCAAAATACCTTTTTTTGTGTTCAACAGAACAAAGACATTTGTAAAGCAATTGAACTAGATTTCTGTATTATTATTGGTTCTGGTAAGAAGCATGTATAAGCCTAGAAGAGCATGTGCTTATGGACACAGCTACAGATATGTTCACGTACAACTCAGTATTTGGATCACGAAAGAGTCGCACCAACCACATCTAAAGGCCCCTTTGCACACGCCTCTGTTTTTCACAGTCCTGTGTGCTCAAACAAATACACTCTCTTCTCTTCCTTCAGCTGGTCTACTTATTTATGCGTAGCCAGCAGTTCGTCTGGACAGTTTCTTCCTGAAGCCTTTGTGAGTAATTGTGTGTGTGTGTGTGTGTGTGTTTGGCTGTAGTTGGTGTTGGCTGAAGGCTCACACTCAGATGGGGGATCTCAGTGCACAGAGAGCCACAAAGAACTGCTGCCACCCTTAGAGCGAACTGGGGGGATCGGAGATTCCAGGCCGCCCTCCTTCCAGTAAGTGTGTGCCATTCAAAACGTTTGACAGACTCTCATTTATTACACACTTTTAGACTTGAGTGCACCGGTGAGGTCAGATGAGGACACGCATATCAAAATAACTGATATATAATGTCTGAGATAATCTCATAATTTATGTAGATTTGAGTTTTTGGTTAAAGTCAAATTCAATTTCCAGTCTCTGCATGCATTACATTATATTCTACTTCATACCTGTATGAAGGTTGTTGTGCACAAAACGGTGCATGCAGTGTATATCTATTATCAGTATGTGTTCCTGAGAATCGAACCTATGACTTTAGTGTAGCTAGCACCAAACAGCTGAGCTTCAGAAACCACTCATTTAATTTGGTTTGTTTCGACTTCCTGACCACAGCACAAGCAGATGTCCAGCATCCATCTGGAGAGTCAAATCTGCCTCTTGTCTTTCAGCGAGCCACGTGAAATTTACAATTCAAACTCGGCTCCTGTCTCTTGGGCTGACACTTGTTCACCCCACGAACACACACTGGAATGTTAGTTTGTTTTTTACTGGTCGAGTATTTCTCAGTTTGGCCATAATGCAATGTAAGTCGCTTTGGATAAAATCACACTGCGATCAATGCATTACTTAAACTAAAAATTGATTTGAACCATATATGTTTTTTTGCTATCTTTGCTATTACAACTAAATGGATTTGAGTCGATTATGCCAAAAATGTCAATTTTGCAGCTTGTCTGAACAACAAAAAAAGTTGCATTACATGAGCTTTGATAAAGTCTTCTAGCATTCGGTTTTGCCATGAGCTTGTTTTGCCTTATGATATAGAGAAAGGCAAACATGCCGTTGAATATTCTCTTTGTTCGTATTGAAGGCTAAAATTAGATTGGATTGCTTCAGGGTGTTTCACAGCTTCTGTGCATCTGTATTGCACCTGTTTAGTCTATGAAGTCCTGCTACGTCTTTATCTAATGTTTGACTTTCTGGCTGTTTATCTGTGCTCTTTTTGTAAAAGTCCTTCCCAGCCCAGCAGAAAATTCCCACTGTTTGTTTTCTGTAGTGTCCTGCGCCATCTAGTGGCAGGATATGTAAAAGCACAAGTACAGACACATCTCCATTCTTCTCTCACATCATCCCCTGATTAAGAAGAATTCCCAGTTGTGTGTTTCTTCCACATGACATCTTTCTCATTTCCATTATAAAAGCCTCACTGTAAGCGTCAGAAAATAACCAAATGTTATCCACTGCCCGATCCCTTTGTGTGGTGCTTTATCCGTGGGTCCCGGTGAATACATTTGATAGGGTGAGGAGTGCAGGTTCGACCATAGCTTGAGCAGTTAATCCGGATTAACAGACATTAAAAGGACCCCGTCTCTGTTGCCCCACGGGCTCTGCGGGGCGTCACAGCTGCGTTTATCTCCCCCGGGATTAAACCGACCGCCTGCCTTCTATCCATAAAACCTCCATAAAACTCAGAAGCTTTGAATATAACATACACATGACATGGTTATAGAGAACAAAAACTGAGATAGATGTGATGTAGTGCAGTTTGTATTGGTGATTTTGTAACTTTGTATTTGATATTGTTTCAACATGCCTGCAAATATTTTAACAAATTGAATTTGTATGACATTGTTTGTGTTATCATGAATTGTTATTTAATATTTCATAGTGCTCCCATGTATAGCTCAGCTGATAGAGCATGGCAGTTGCAATCTCTGCAACACAATATAAACCATCACAAAAAATGTAATGGATATAATGGTAGTTCTGGTTTTAATGGAAACTAGACTGTGGGTCTTTATAGTGTTAAGTTCTATTGGTGCGATGTTGTCTGGTGAAGAGCAAACATATATAGAAGAAGTTTGTAATGGTTTTAGTGGTGAACACCAGCTGGTTCATAATGGAATTGTACAATTGTAATGGAAATGGAGTGCGTATTGTTTTTCAGCAGTGATGCTTTGTCAAGGGTTCACATGCTGATAAAATACATAGTTTAAATGTACTGTAAGTTGCATTGGATAAAAGCATCTGCCAAATGCATAAATGTGAATGATTGATGGACATTGGCAGATGAATAGTACAGTTTGTAGTCACACTGTGACATGTTGGTGAAATGACAGATTCCATCCAGCAGAGAGAGACATTAGCACACTGCTTTATGTTTGAGCCAATGGGACCACAGCGCTAATAGATAAAACCCAGCCATCTGTTTAAACAGAATCTAGCAGAGATTCACAGCTTAAGTCCTAGATAAATAGATCAACTTGATCACATTTTTTCTTGTGGTGAAAAACTAAATGATGTTGCACATTCGAAAAGCAGAGATAAAGGCAACATTTTAGTGGCATAACATACATTCTTAAAAAGAAAGGTGCTGAAAAGGTTCTTCACCGCGATTCCATAGAAAAACCATTTTTGGTTCCACAAAGAATCATTCAGTTGAATCTTCTTTAAAGAACTATCTCTTTCTTACCTTTTATATAAGAACCTTTTTTTGCCACAAAGAACCTTTTGTGAGACAGAAAGCTTCTTTATGGAACCATTTAGACAAAAAAAGGTTCTTTTATGGCACCTTTATTTTTTAAGAGTGTCAATATTTAGTTCATAGAGTGTAAAAGGCATATGACTCTTTCATCTATGGAACACAAAAAGAAATGTGTCAGTGGTTTTTGTCTATACATTGGAAGTCAATGGGGGCCTGCGTTCTGAAGAAGAAAGTCATACAGGTTGTGAATCATTTCATTTTTGGGTGAACTTTCTTTTTAAGAAAGAGTTTTGTTAAGTGGCATCTAAACTCTTCTGTTGTGAAGTCAGTTTAACACACAGTCCTTGTTTTCACACTTTCTGAATCGTACAGTTTGGTGCCAGGTTTCTCAGAATAACCCTGACTAGTATTTTTCTCTTCTGTCATCGTGTGTGAACGTCTTTGCATGTAACACCAGTGTCACAGCAAGATGTTCTCACCAACCTCAGGTTTCCTTTCTGCCCAGAGCAAAACCATTCAGCCTTTTCACGTATCCACAGACACATATTTTAATTCTCAGACTTCACATCGGATCTATCACCCTAACCAACCTGCTTCTCCGGGGCCCAAATACTCCAGACCGCAGCCCTGAAACTCTCAAGCCCTAGTTGGGCCTAAATGCTCTGTATGAAGTAAATTTTTCGAAGCTTCAAATACCCGCTGACAGTTGTTATAAATGCGCCACCGTAAATCATACACCCTACACAATGAAATATCTTTTGGCGATGTAGGCCTTTCCCTAGATCCTTTTTCTTATTTATGTGACCGAGTGTATTGTGACTCAGCATAATAGAGATGGTTTCAAGTCCATATAATCACTCTCTGTGTGTTTGTGTGTGTCATAGCGCCAACGCTTTGAGCAGCCGGGATGGATTGGACACAGAAACGGGGACGGAGTCTCTTCAGAGCCAGCGGAGAGAGAGGGAGAGAGAGAGAGAGAGAGCTCGGAGGAGAGCTCATGAGTGTGAGTGACTTAGCAAAACAGACTCCCTTTCACACTATACATATCACATGTCATGAGTCAAGTCCATAGAATCAGGAAATATATGATACTCACAGACAGGTAATGCTTCATACACAAGGTGTTTTCCCCAGGTAAGTGAAATATTTCATTTACAAGAATATTTTCATTTAAAGACATCTTCAGGTCAAACAAGTAAATATTTCCTGAAGTTTTTTGCTTACTCTCCCCCAACAATTCAATGTTGCCATTGCACTCAAAGGGATCTTTTAAAGACATGTTCAATCAAAAGGGAAATATCAGTTATCATTTACTCCTATGAATAGTTGTTTTAACTCCTTCTTCTGTGAAATACAAAAGGCAGTTTTGACATAAATGCTGTTGAATACTAAAAACATTAAAAACATGTTTTAACAAGAGATTTAGCCAAGAGTTTATTTTTGCAAGCAGCATGCCTGCAAGTGTACTTGAGTTCTGGGTGAAGAGAGGTCACCTGCAAACATGAAGTCTACATTCTCTCATCGGCAAAGAATGTTCTCAGATCTTCTTTTTCCCCATAATCAGAAAAGTTTGAAGGCATGTAAGATCTATAAGAACTGAGGGTGATTGAGAAAGTCCCACGTATGTCTAGAATGTCGGATTTTTTTAGCATCTTACTGTATGAAAGTTAACTTGTTTTTGTCACAGCACGGCTTCCTGCTCACAAGCGTGTGATGTACAGTATGTAAAGAATTTATTGAAGATGGCTTTGTTATCACGGTTTATTTAATGAGATCATTTCCTGCTTCTTCTCTGTGTTTCTCCTGCTGCGTGTGCCTCATTAGTGCCAAATGCATTAGTTCAGCATCATTAGCAGCGACACCGTCACACACCAGAGACAGATGGAGGTGCGCGAGTCTGAACTGATCATTTTCAACCGTGTGTTACAAAAATGGATGTTTCATTACAATCTCATTTAAAACACTTGAATGCAGAGGTGTCCGGAAAGCACCAGCAGTTCATCTGTTATTTTGTCCCAGTGCTGACCTCTGCTGGGTGTATATGCGTGAATAACACGTGTGGCTGGACAGGTGTGTGCCCCAGAGGCAGAAACAGTGCAAGAGGAGATCTCTTTTCCAACCTCGGGCGCTTATCTGTTAACTAGCCCATCCACCAATATTCAGTTTCCATTGTGAGAAAAAGCAGAAGCGGCGTTTTGGTGTGGAACATACTTGTCGTGATTCTGTTGTGGGTGTTTGTTTCGTTTTGCATAAGCAACCTTCCTAAATATATCATTTTGTGTTATTCTGCTCTCCTATACACAAACATCTGTGTGTTAAATGGGCTGTTATTTTCTCGAGCGTTGCTCACAGGGTTATATCCGAGTAGAGCAGACTACACCTCTGCTCAGGGCCAATTTGTTCTGTGGCACATTCGTGCGTCTGTCCTGGTGGAAACTGATGCGATTGGGGGGTAACGTTTCATTGAGGGTTTGAAATGCTGCGAGCTGAGAGGTGCAGCACTGTAATGCATGCGCTGCAGGAGTGCAGGTAAGGCAAATGCGTGGCTGTTCACTTTGTAAGGGAGAAATTAGATTTTGGTTTAATGTTATTTGCATGATTATGATTTACTTTGTTTGGTTTATGTAACCTGCACTTAATTCTCTAGGAAAATGTTGAAATGTTGGTTAAAGCTCTTACGACTGTCTGTATCTTGCTCAAATATGTTCAGATGTTCTGAAGATTAGTTGAAGTGAGTCACAGCCAGATCATAAAACCTAGAGTCGTTTATCTAATGTTTGAAACTGTTTACCAGAGATTGCAATGATATCAGCATGAAGGGGTATTATTTCACCCGCTGTTTTAAAACTTAAGACTAAACACAAGATTGTTTTACAAAGAGTTCAGTCTAGACTTGTGTACGTTCAGCCTGTTTTTATTTTAGTATGAATCATTGGTCACATGCGTTAATATCGCACTTTTCAGGCATAAGAACATCTCCTGAGGCCACATGCCAGAGCTTGTACGGAAGTTTCCTTTCGTGCACTGAAACAAACAACCTCACAATTGCAAATATCTGTGTCTGGGGAGACTGCATCTATCTTTTTTTTGCAGCTGATCTTCTATCACATAAAAAAGTACGATCGTATCAGCTTTGGAGATGACTTAAGGCAATACCAAATTTGTGGCACACGTTAAGGTGATACAGTAGTGTGACAACCCACACATAACAGAGGGATCTGTATCGGTGGCATATGAATCAAGTGTGATTGGTTAACATGGTGATTGATGTATGTGTTTGAGTGGCTTTGTGAAACAATGGTCCAAATGAGCACTCCTGCAGTTTTGGAATGTTTTGGCCGTTCTCGGCGACCACAGCGGCCAAGACCATTTCAGCGTGTCCAGTGTCACCCAGAGACTCAACTTCATCCCCGTCTCTGTACGTAAGCCCCTGCTATAACAGACGTGATGGATATCTTGTTGCAAATGTCAATCAGTTAACATCTTTAATCTATCGATTGCATAGTTAATGTTTTCTGAAAAAAAGATGACTCAGCCATTCATTAGTATGGGATATGAAAGCATTTAAGATATACACAGACTACACTATTGCATTTTTTATTTTTTTTAATTGTTGGACATGCAGACTGACTTCTTGTTTCTCATGAAGTTCAAAGTTTTACGTTTAAAGCAATTAACCTTTAAAAAAATAGTTTCAGTTTTATGTTCCTCTGTTACACTCCTTTTATCTTTTAAATACACATATTGTACAGGTCAGAAGGCATGCATTAGGGATGCCACAATATACAGGTATTATGATATTAAAAACCAAGATTATTGATATTGTATTAAGTGTACCGTGATATCATAAACTATATTTAGCATCCATTCAAAATGTTGCCTTAAAGGTTTAGTGTGGTTATAAACTCTCTTTCTGCCTCTATACACGTGTATTATGAGTATCATTTGTTGACCAAATATCAGACAAAAGACAAAATTGAAGATGAATTTCACTGATGGCATCATTTATTTTTTTTAAAAACATTCAATAAATAGTTAAATATAATGGTAATATCGATACCAGAAATTTGTGAAAATCATAATTTTATTTCATGATATTTGTATAATGAATCACTTTAAATTAACAATAAACACAACCACAATATCTTATTTTTTGCTTCCTTTTAAAACCATTCCTTGAAACTTTAATCAAATTTGCCATTCCCAGAACTGATGTTCTCATGTAACTTCTGGTTTTGACGTGTTGCTATGCAGTTGCTCTTCTTTGCTTTTTAAACAATGTCTCCTCTTAGTTCCCAGGGTGAACGGTCACTCCAAGTCGGAACGTTCTAATCGTGACCAGGCTCCTGTGTATGACAGTGCTTCAGTGATGAGTAGTGAGCTAGAATCCAGCTCTTTTATCGACAGTGAGGAGGATGAGAACGCCAGCAGGTCAGATATTGCACAGCCTTTCGTTTTCCATGTAAACCAAAAGCTAGAAAGAAATGTCTGAAATCTCAGAGAGTCATTGTTTAGTCAAAGGTTCATACTTTGATAGGCTGACTCCTTTTTATCATCTTCTGGGAAAGCCACAGGGAACAACTTCTTTCTAATCCTTTGTATCTCTCTTTATTTATGTTGTGTGGAAAGCTTTTGGCTTTAGGCTGACCTCTGTCCTTGTGTCACAGATTGAGCAGTTCTACAGAGCGGAGCTCTTCCTCGCATCTCATGCGCAGACACAAACGCCGACGACGTAGGCAAAAAGTCACAAAAATGGACAGGGTAAGAACAAGATTGTTTAAGAGAAAGTACACACACATGTATTTTAACATATGACAATTTGCGTGTTCTCTTCACAGTCCTCATCCTTCAGTAGTATAACAGACTCCACTATGAGCCTCAACATTATCACTGTCACACTCAACATGGGTAAGAACTAGTCCACAGTTCAGTTAGTCACTCTTTTATTTACTCACTCATTTGTTCACCAGCATTCTCACTTGTTTGTTCATTCAGTACCTATTTGTTTATTTACACTTGATCACTTATTCACTCAATTACTCACTTGAACAGTCATCACTGTAAACACTCTTATCTCTGTTCACCACAGAGAAATACAACTTCCTGGGTATCAGCATAGTGGGTCAAAGTAACGACAGAGGAGACGGAGGCATCTACATCGGCTCCATTATGAAAGGTGGAGCAGTGGCGGCCGACGGCAGAATCGAGCCTGGAGACATGCTTTTACAGGTGAATGATGAGCATTGTCAAACCGCAATATATTGCAACTTACATCCCATCAAAAATAATGTCAATAACTGTTTAAATATTAAAGTCGTCCATAAAATGTAATGATGTATTTAAGCAATGAGGTTGAGAGGCTGATATATTGTGAATATAGAAGCAAACTGTCCATTTTATAGTGTGAAAATAAACAAGGAAAACATAATTTACCGAACTGAAACAATCTTGTTTTTGGTCTCTGAATGACCTCAGGACATTTGTCATGGTTTATCAGCTGACTGTCTGGGGTGACTCCTTTTCCTTCCTGCAGACCTTTTGGTTGTGGACAGACGGGTGCTTTCGTGACCCACGCTTTTGTTTACAATTATTTACACGCACCAACAGAGGGGTTTTCCTCAGCATTACAGTCTCAGTATGCTAATAAACAAGATTAAGGTTAATGACTTTGTGTTGTCAGGTGATTTTTTTTGGTGGTGACTGGATGACTGTACTGTAAGTCATGAGATCAACCTCGCTGCAAAATTCAGCAAACATCTAAAGATCAAACACATGAAAATTAAGCATAGTAGAAGCTCAGGTTCTCAGGCTTGGATCATTTCAAACCCTTTCACTTTTTTTGTTCAAGCCTGTAATACTAAATAGTGATAAAATGAAATAAATGAAGATTTAATGAAAGTTTGTTTTCCTCAGGTGAATGACGTGAACTTTGAGAACATGAGTAATGATGATGCTGTCAGGATTCTGCGGGAGATCGTCTCTAAACCCGGGTGAGAGCCTGTGAGACTTCTTAACGGCAGCCCAGTAAATCTCTCAACAGTTTCACTTCATGTCTGCATTGTCCCCCACAGGCCAATAAGCCTAACTGTGGCAAAATGTTGGGACCCCTCCCCTAGAAGCTACTTCACCATTCCCAGAGGTACAGACTTTATAGCAGCTAAATTATAGACATGGATCTGTGATACCAACTTTTGTGTTTTTAAAATATAGCTTGCATGTTTTATGGAGACGGCTTGCTTGCTATATTTAGTAGTTTAATTTTGTACGGACTAGTTGGATTCTGTACTTTGTAGTTTATTTCTATACTCTGTCTGTACTCTCAGCTGAGCCGGTGAGACCTATTGACCCTGCTGCTTGGATCACACACACTACAGCACTTACTGGTCCTTATCCCCATTACGGTATGATTAAAGTCGAATTTACATTTATAAAACCTTCTCATCAGTTTATGTTTAAGGACACAGATTTAACATTGGCACTGCCATGGGTCGCCTTCCACGTTCGAGTTGTATAATGCACAAAATAAACAATAATGTCATAAAAGGGATTGTTTACTTTAAATTCTGTCATCGTTTATTCACCCCTGTGTCATTCAAAACCTGTACAAGTCAATGTCGTTCGGTTACCGACATTCGTCAAAATATCAATATGTCTTTTGGGTTCTGGAGAATAAAGAAAGTCATACAGGTTTAAAGTGACATAAGGGTGAGTAAATGATGACAGAATTTTCATTTTTGGTGAACTGTCCCTTTAAGATGGACATTAAATGTATAAAAATGCATATATCCAACTTTATGCAGTGTCAAAAATCTGACATCTGTATACATGCATAAACAACAGCATACGTTAATCAAATGTCTATGTGATGGTTTGTGAAGTATTTTATCTGCCCAGTGTTAATGCTGTTACTCATTTGAGAACCGCTGTCATGAATATAATATCTGTCTTTGATAAACAGTTCACAGATATCCTGTTTTTATGCATTGTTCATTTTCATTTCCTGCTCATTTTTCAGATTTTGATGACCTCCCTCTGTCTGTGTCAAAGACAGACATGGCAACAATAGTAAAGGTCATGCAGTTGCCGGACTCAGGCCTGGAGATCCGAGACCGAATGTGGCTAAAAATCACCATAGCCAATGCAGTCATCGGTTAGTGTTGCTGTGTCGAGGGTTTGACCGTAGTTGATCTGCTGATATACTTCACATTCATTCCACAGGAAGGTGGTGTATTGCACAAGCATCACATCTGCAGGTCATACATTTCATTTTAACAAGGATAATTTTGTGTAACGGTTGCAAGATCTAACAACCTAACAACACCCCTCTGCCTGTTTGCTTTTGTAAAACATTATACTTACAATAAAAATCCTGTAATGTACTCTTATGTTGTTTGAAAACTGTATATGACTCTTTCTTCTGTGGAACACAAAAGAAGATATTTTGAGAAATGTTTTGTGCCATACAATGGAAGTCAATAGGGGCCAATGTTGTTTGGTTACCAGCATTCTTCAGAATATCATCTTTCGTGTTCTGCAGAAGAAAGAATCAATGTTACTGTGTTTTTGAGCCTTGTTGTGCATCCTCTGTGTTTCAGGTGCGGATGTTGTTGACTGGTTGTTCTCTCGGGTGGAGGGCTTTAAGGACCGTCGCGACGCCAGAAAATATGCAAGCAGTTTGTTGAAACACGGCTACCTGAGACACACCGTCAACAAAATCACGTTCTCTGAGCAGTGTTATTACACCTTCGGAGATTTGTGCCAAAGTACAGTAAACACATGCACATGTTGTGTAATGTCTGCTCAGTGCTTTACCTGTATGTCACAATATTATGCAATATTTGCATTTTAGAAGGAGGTTCTCAGACGTGTTTGTGTTATTTAATATCAATGTGACAATTAAATAGTTGTATCTTTTTTAAAGATATGGCCTCTTTGAACCTGAATGAGGGATCCAGTGGTGGGGGCCCTGATCAGGATGGTCTGGCCCCTCTTCCTCCACCCGGCACCAACCCTTGGCCCCTCGGAGGTCAGCCCTACCCTTACCCAGGGTACCCCACTCCCCCACCAGGGTTTCCTCCTGGATACACAGATCCCTGTCACAGCTTCCACAGTGGCAGTGCAGGCAGCCAGCAAAGCGAAGGTGGGTGTGTGTGTGTGTGTGTGTGTGTGTGTGTATATGTGTGTGTGTGTGTGTGTGTGTGTGTGTGTGTGTAAAAAGCAGAGAGAAGTAATGACGTTTATTTGTGCACTGATGCATAGAAGGGAAAACCCCTTTTTTCCTGTTTAATCACCACATGCATAACGTCAAGTGTTACTTTTGCTTTCACTTTAGTATTTGTTGAGATTATAGCTTGAAATGTTGAGTAATCTTTTACGCTAGTAATTGGTCAATAGGTATCTTTGGAATTTATTACAGTAAGAAGAAAACTATTAGTGGGTTTATGGTAAGTTGGTATGTGGGATGATTTGGTACAGTACTACTCTGAGTACTACGCAGATGTTTAAGTTTTGTTTTCAGTAACTGAATGAAGTAAAGCTCCCACATTCAGAATGACATCAATGAAATAGGCAAACATTTTTGAGCATCTGTCAATGTTTTACTTACGAATTAAAAAATGAAATGAAATCTGAAAAGTAGTTAAAAAAAATTTTTATGCTGTTATTTATTTATTTAAAGTGGCTGTCCGTAAGAATGGCCTCTTTGTCACCATCTCAGTTTGTAACTTGCTACTGCAGGTGATGTGCGGAGGTGATTTTCTTTACACGTGTTGTAATTCGACACTGCTCAACTGCATGGATGAGTCTGATGTTTTGAGTCGCATGTCACCTGTTGCTTCACTGGCCTGTGACGGTGAACCGGTGAGAATCTTAACTGTACATCAGTAGTGCATCTATAACGAAAGACACCGTATAAGGATTTCTGGAGAAACACGACCCGACAAGAAAATTAAAAACCGCTATTACAAGCTGTCCATGGTGAATCCAGCAAGGGTAATGACATCGTTTTAAACACAGTTCTTTCATGTACTTGCTCAATAATTGGTTTTAGTTCATTTTTTATAAAAAAAACGTACGGATTGCCACTTTAAAAAAGGGTTTGTGTTAAAAATTACAGGTTGTATTATTATTTTTTAATTAATAATAATAAAAGTCATAAAAAATAATAGAAAGAAAAAAATACAAGTTTAATACATAATAATGGTAATGGTGCATGTTTTTTGTAGCTGATCATTTACATTTTTTGTGGAGACAATTTGCCTGAAATCTCTTTAATGGAAGCCATATTGTAAGGGAAAGTAAATAATATAATTAAAATTTTTAGGTAAACAATTTCTTTTCTTTCAAAATCCCTGATGTCATTGTTTTCTTTGTAATCATTTCATTTACAGTGCATCATCTTTGTCGCTGTTTTCTGTTGGACATTCCATATTTGTGGTACGGCATGACTGTTATAGAGCATGATGTTGTTTTTCTTTTTACATTTATGGAGCAATGAACTCTTTGCATATATCAGCATGGTGAAGTTACTACAGCTGAGAATGCGTATCCGTATTTATCCAAAGGAACAGTGGCCTTTTAACACTGGTGTGGATGATAGGAACTGGGAATGTGTGGGAAGGTCTGCTTGGGCGGCATATCGTAATTGTGTTATTCCCTTCTGTTATGTTTGTGCTGGACATCCGTAGACTGACGGAATAGTTCCTCCTAGGACTGGGGGAACGCGGTAAGACTGATCTCATTAAATCGCCCTTCCGCTTTACATTTTGTCCTTCTCATCCTTCTCATCATTATTTTAATGATTGGTTGTCATGACACAGGACTCATTGGGATGGCCATTATGAGACCGCAGCTCTGATGCTTGTTTTCTGTGGGGGCATGTGTGCTGTACTTTACATCTACTTTTGTGTATACAGTATGATGTGCATGTGAATCAGACAGATGAGACTGAATCATTTAGACAGATTTCCATCCTTTAAGAATGTCATGAAGTTTTTAGATCAGCTGGGAAAACAAAAACATATTTCAGTATACAACAATTGGGAGTACAGTTTTATTACTTCAAAGTATTTCTGTCAACAAAATGATCATGCTTATTGATCATTTGTGTCATTTTATTCGTGTCCCAACACATTTTTTGGTAAATAATAATTATTCTAATCACGTTATTTCTTTTCTCTCATCCGTTAGGCAGCAGAAGCAGTGGCTCCAACCCCAGCACTGGGAAAGAACGAAGGCCATCCCCTCGAGAGAAGGACCATAAGGCGCCATGCTGCAGGGGCAGCGAATCAGAACCGGGCACATGGGTTGGAAGACGGGGCGAGAGGGCACCCAGTCACCTGAGCCATCAAAGCCACAGCCGCTCAGCTGTCAGTCAAGGTCACTCTACCCATAGCTACGCCCCCCCCGGGTTTGGCCACGGCCAGTGTCACAGCATCTTACAGCATAGCCACACCGCCTTTTCATATAGCCACGCCCCTTTTGTTCAACCCAATCATCTGTCCTGTGCCCACAGTGAGAGAAGTCACGCCTCTTCCTACGGCCCACCTGGTTTGCCCCCACCATACTGCATTGCTCACCTCGCCCCCAAAGGGGCGGCAAGCAACAGCCCTCCTGGCGCTCCACCCATTCGGGAGTTAGGAAACGTACCGCCAGAACTCACAGCTAGCCGGCAGTCTTTTCAACATGCCATGGGGAATCCTTGTGAATTTTTTGTTGATATTATGTGACAGGAGAGTGCCTTCAATGCTTTCTGAGCAAAAGGCCCGCTTCTTGAATTTTGCTACTGACGATCCCTGCACTAAGAATGTACAGTATAAACTGACAGTCCATTTAAACTGTAAAGTGCAGTTCACCCAGAAATGAAAATTCTGTTATTTGCTCATCCTGTATCATCCGGTACACATCCCAGAGTCCCTGCAGATTATTTCTGATAACAAGCAATAGAAAAAAAGCAAATGACATTAGCTAGCTAGTTAAAAGTATGTCTAGTCAGTATTATTTTGGGTTACCAGTAGAAGAACTGTTACTTAGCTAAACTTAAATGCACCAAGTTTATACCACCCATTCAAAAAATTGTTTTTTTTATTCAAATTAATATACAATAAAAATTAACAAATAGTTTATTTAATACAGTTATTGTACAATAAAATATGAATATACATATTATTAATAGAAATCTAATGAAATATAAATAGTTAGTACGGAAGTTAACTTCGGTACTGTTTTCTACTACATAAAATCATCTTACATAATATAAAGACCATTCTGTGAAAATATAACATTGATATTTTTGATACTCACTATGTAAGTCATGTCAAAAATTTCAATCATAATGAAATGAATTAATAAAATAAAATGCCTAATCTCATAGTTAGACTGAGACTTTAGACAGGGACACAATTGTATATCTCGGCCAAGCTTTACTACATAATGAAAGTGAAATGTAACTGAGTTCTGACTAAATTACTCACTGTCATGTTGTTTGTGTGATAAGCAACATGACAGTGAGTAACCGAGGACAGAATTTTCCTGTTTGGGTGAACTGTCCTTTAATGTCCATCCAATGTTAATAAGATCAATGAAGAACACACACAAAAAAGCACAAAGAGTTTATTTAAACTCTAACACACACACACCACAACACTACAGCAGCACAAAAAAATTTGACTGTACAGGAAAACGCTTTTAACAGCTTTTACATTGTACCAGGCTGTCTGTCTTTAACCCTGCTGCTCTGCATTTTGCACAAAACACAAGCGTAACTCTAAACAGACAGACTTTTTTACACGCATCCATACAAAGTTTCCATTCGACTTTCTGTGTAGTATTCAGAGTTGTTCAGTGACTGACAATCAGACTTTAAAGTCACATTTGACAACTTTACACATAAATGTATTGTTTACCATAAAATTCACACCCACCAAACCCCTTCAGTGGCATGTTGAGCTATCATCAAAGTTGAATTTTCACCCAATGCTTAGGCAGATGTTAGAATAATGTTTGCCAAATGTTGCAAAAATATTCATCTTGAACTGAATAACATGCGGGTGCTTTTACAACGCGAGTTGCATTATGGTGTCCACTACTGACTGTTCACTGTATTAAACTGCAGTAGTGAGAATGATAATAGTTGATATAAGTTAAAACCTAGGTGATATTAAAACAGGCAGGTAGGCTAACCAAAGTCTCTCGGCAATCCGTGAGTTGTGCTGTGTTCTGAAACTCTTCTTTTTTTTTTATGTATGGAGGAATGGGTATGATGTTGTTATGGTGAAAGTGTTGTTCAAGAATCCTCTCATTGTTGGTTGGTAATGTTTCGTACAGTCACTGAGCTGTTCGCCTGAACCGAACAGCAATGAAACACTTTGTTCAGTGAATTTAAGCACTTTTGCAATGTAACTGTTCAGCCCTTTAGATAAAAAGGTGATTAAAAACAGTATGCTTTGTTTCTTCACAAAAGAGGAATGATAAATTGTGTAATTTGTGTAAATATGATTACACACACACACATACACACACACATGTCTGGTTTATTATCTCCGTGGGGACAGTCCATAGGTGTAATGACTTTTATACCGTACAAACTGTATATTCTATTCCCTAACCCTACACCTAAACCTAAAGATCATAGACAACATTTTGCATTTTTAGATTTTCAAAAATTATCTTTATGTACGATTTATAAGCTTTTGTGCCCGTGGGGACCTCAATTTTTCAGGTTTACGTCCCCACCGGCATATAAAAACCAAACCACACGCATATATATATATATATATATGTGTGTGTGTGTGTGTGTGTGTGTGTGTGTATATGTATATATAAAACTGAGGAAATAAAATTTATGTATTAAGAAGTGGCCAGATATTGTCTTGAATTTGTTTTGGTCATACTTGTATAGTAAAGTAGTAATCATTACTATCTGATGTTTTCTCAGCGTAGTCTGTGTTGCCCCAACTAGTTTTAGTTACAGTGTTTTGTGACATCAATATGTAAACACATTGTTGGGTTTTCCTTTACAAATATTTCCAAGTAACAAGTTGCAGCATACGTCTATATTCTAGAGAAGTGTTTCTTCGGCAAGAAAGCCAACTGTTTCTTTATGAACTGTGCTTTGGCACTTTGGAACAGAAACTGGACCTCGCCAAACTGTTGAAAAAAGATGTGAAGCACAAAATCGTTTTGGAATGTCATTGCATGATATTTCTTTTCTTTGGAATAGCTTTCTTTATTTTTTGAAATCAAACAGTTTTAGGCTTATTAGATGAGGGTGATCATGTACTTTTGGATATAGAGCAATTTTTGCCATTTTACTTCCCATGAACTTGGATTCATCATGTTTTTCCACATTCACCCAATGACATAGGGTGACGATACGTGCCAGGATTCCGACTGCGTCCTCCGGAGGTCTCATGAAGGTTTATTTTTTCAGGTGTTATTTCAGGAAATCAACCGTCCCTGTTGAAAAAACAGCATATTATGCTGGTTAGTAATGTTTTGAAGCAAGGTAGCTGGTTTAAGATGGCTGTGTGCTTGGGACCAGCACATGACCAGCTACCTTCAAAACATACCTAACCAGCACGTTTTTTTCAACAGGGATATATATTTCAAGGTAAGAATAAAACTACAAAGATCCTCTTAAGAGAAACACATTTGTATAATGTTTTTATAACTGAAACGAGACAACCTTGATGATGTATGCGGTCGACAAATGCGTTTTGTCCACGTATAGGCTATATTTTTACATTACTTCAACTCGTCAAAACAAGTCGAGCTGTTTTTAGCTTTAAGTTATTTAAGATTCAACTCAACTTTAAAGTCGGTTTCATATCATTACATGACTTAAACCGCCAAGTTCAACTAAAAAAATAAAGTGTTTAATTATCTAATTTAAAAATCTGACTAAAGTACACTATTTATTTAGGATTTTGTGTCGCAATTATGTCTGTACAGCGGCTCAGCTCAAGTGTCAGTTACTACCGGAGCACGGAGGTGTCACAACGTGCGGCGACATATTCCGCGACAGTGTCAGTATTTCGCGATACAGTGACACATGCCAATGAAAACCGGATGTAGCTACCACTAAGCATTAGTGACAGGTGTCAATGGCTTCTGTGCGTCAGATGTCCATGTCACGTAATTTTAAAACTGCCTCTCTGGAGGACAGACGAAATCTTGTCCAGGACGTGTCCCAGAATAATGCACGTATGGTCACCCTACCCAATGAAAACGAATGAGTATGACTATTATCATGTACTGCAAATTACATGTTGATTTAACTTTCTTCTAAATGTGCTGCATATGCTAACTTCGCTCTAAATTGTATACATTTTAAAAGTGTCTTTTGACGGTAAATTTAATCCACCAGTCTGAGATAAGCTACTTACTGGCACCCACATCTGCTAATGTGTGAGAGATTTGCATTGTGTGGTGGTTGACCCCGCTCTAGCGTAAACGCAAATGGCTCATCTTTTCTGTGGGAGGAAGTGACGCATCTGGTAACTTCATCTTAAACCTTCAGCCCCTATTATATAGCCTATAAAAGAAAATGCGTAGCCTATCTGTTAGAAGACAGGAAAAGCATCAAGTGGAAAAACAGACGCTATGTGATATTTGACTTTGATATTTGAAGTGACACATGATGATGTTCTGATCTTTAAATCTTGTCTTCAGCAGCATGAGTGATGTGCTGAGTCTGATGTATAGTGTCACAAACACAATATGGTTTTTTTGGGCTGCCTTAAGTGTTGACCAGAGAGAGGCTCTTTAGGAGTAATGTTGCAAACTACGGTGTAGGCTGACAATGTCATTTAACTTTCCATTGAAAAGGTCATTGTGGGAGTATGTGATGTAGTAATGTAGGAGGACAACGCAGACAAGTGCCAGTTTCATTTTATTTATGATGTAATATACTATGTCGGTATATTTTGGTAAAATCTTTTTCTTAGATTTTCAGTCAATTAGTTGTTGCCCAAGGACTGATTTCTGTAAATGAGAGACTAGAGACTAAATAGGAAACTGGATGACTAAGTAAGATACTAAATGTTGTATTATATAGCCTATTGTATTACATTATATATGATCACTTGACATTTGTTTTTGCCATTTAGTATAGGCCATTTAAATGCTATGCTTTTATATTATAATATAACAAAAGTATTCTATTGATGCTGAAATATCTTACCTAAAAGTACAATGGAAATAAAATCAGGTTACTCAAGTGTTATAGCCACATCCCTCAAAAAAGCAATGGCACTCTTCTCAAGTGAGTTGAAGAGATGCCCACCTACTTTTTCAGGAGGATCTTTGGGTGCATGTCTAAATTTGTGATGAGGTCCATCGCTTATTTCGAAGACTTTCATAAAGCAAGAGTATTTTCACCCATTATTTTCATATGCTGCCTGTCAGGTGACATCTTCTGGTATAAATTTGGAAGTTAAATTGGTAGCGTATGGATCCTGCTGTAGAGAATTTTAGGTAAGCGTATTTGATCATTTTTTGGATCATTATTAATATTGCTAAACATTTTGTGTCATTTTCATTTGATAATTTGACTCATTGTCCCTCTAGGAATTGCCTCCAGATGTAATGACTTGATTAATAAATGACTTGATCATATGACTCATGCAAATTGTAAAATTAACACTTTGAATCACTTTTGAGAAATGGTGAAAGTGGGGGAAAATATGTGTATGAGAATCCCTTTAAGACAACTATGTGGAACATTTAGGAATGTATGAATGAAATGCTTTCGATGTAACTTTGTGTTTTCCCAAAGTTGTCACTGCAGGAAAAGGTCAAATAAAAGTTGTATTTTTCTTTACTTCAACATAATAGCTTTATAAAACACGTCTTTGTTTGTGGGTGTTTCCCCATACACGTGTCACATACTTAGATCATGACTCCACAAGCACCTGACTCTTGAAAAAAATGAAACCTCCGTTGCTATCCCCCCAAAAATGAGATATATCTTGGGGCAAAAGCTCTTAATCCAGGACGCCGAACGTTTTCGCTTATAAACGTGTTTAGTGGTGGGTTACATTGCGCATTTAGATGACGGTAATAAACGCGGAGAACAAATACAAACACAATAGTGAACAGTCTATCTTCTGACTTAGAACTCAGAACTACGCGTACGTCGTCATACGTGGTGAGTCACACCACGCTCACGCACGTACAGTACAAATATAGCCTACGCTAGTTTGAATTGCTGTAGCCTTGTGGAAATTCTGATCATTTGTGTTTTCAGCAGTGGAGACCACTACACTGGAAAGAGTAAGAGAGAAAATTATTGAATCTTTACATCATTCATATATATGAAGTGTATATAGGACCTATTTATATATTGTTTTATTATTCGAGTTGTTTTACCGGTGTTCTACAATGCATTATGTGCTACTTTTCAATCATTTTAAACGTTTAGGATTTGATCTGAATCTGTTTTATTTACTGTTTATTTATTTACTGTTTGTTTTTGGGCTAATATGTAGGCCATATATAGGCCTTTTTAAATCAGGTATTAGGAACATTAATAATAAAGCATATTTTCATTTTTTTGTTTAATTTCTTCTTTTTCTTATTAATAATAATAATAATATACGAAATATAGCAAATCATTTTATTATTTTAATAGGAATGAATTATTTAACTGACAGTTTTTTTTGTATAGGAAGCCATGCTGCTGGTATTTTTGCACAGATTGTGTTATATCTGGCTAATTCTGGCTGGTCTGGTGGCCTACAGTAAAGGTACAAACGCTGGCTGTGATGACTGGACTATTTCTGAACAGGACAGTCAAGATGTGTGCTGCACGAAATGCAAGCCAGGTACAGTCTATGGCTATAACATTCCAATGCTTTCCTAATATAAAATAACTGAAAGTATAACCACAAGCTATTTGGATGCTTGGAGAACAGATATTGTGCAATGTGATGTGTTATGTAATCTCAAAATGCGAATATTCCTCGAAAACATTTCATCTGTATTTTAAGAAGACATCTGTGTTATTTTAATGCCTCATTTGAGCTAGATGCATATCTGAGATTAATCAATGTATTATTGACCATAAGAAGGAAGTTTCATGATTTTGAAAGCCACATAAAAGGCATGTGGTTAACACTCAAAGGGAAATCCATAAAGTGTTTTCTCAATGCATATAGATCAGATATGGCTGTCCCAACATAAATGTGCATGGTAGCAAACATTGTGCTGTGTAAAGTGACATTTATATCTGAAGTTCCAAACCTACAAGCATATTCTCAAAGGATCTGATGGATGTCGTCTTTGCATTTTTGACAGACTTTGAAACACTCTCTGCATTTGATAATCTAGTATAATCTGGGCAATAAATAAAATTGTTCAAAAAACCTGCATTTCTAGGTTCATTCACATTGTACAGTATAATGTCACAGTGTAGTGTCATGTTTAGACTGGTTTTGCCACATTTTTTAGGACTATATGTGCTTTTGATAACAGGGAACCGCTTGGTGAAACGTTGTGGAAAAGACCCAGCATTGCTCTGTAAACCGTGTGATTCCAACAAATACACAACTAATCCTAAAAGTGACTTCTGCCTGTTATGTACCCAGTGCACAGGTATGAGAGATCAGTATTATATAACTCTTGCCCACCCAACAATAATAATACAACTAATAATGCATAATGTGTAAACATTATTAGTGACAGTTTACCTGTATCCTTGAAAATGTTTAAACTGAATGTATTTTTTTTTTTTTTAAAGTTCCCCAATTTACACTTAAACCCTGCAATATCACAAGCGACACAGTATGCGGATGCAAGGCCGACTATCGATGTGGAGACGAGAAATGCTCTTACTGCATTACTGAATGCAGAGAGGGAGAGGAACCTTCAGAATTCCGTAATAATTTCATTTACCTCATTCCTGACAAATGCAGAATAAATTATCAATATTTCCTTTTAACACTGTATAACTGAATGCTTGCAGGTTCTTGTAGGAAATGTCCGCCGAGAACTTTCAATGACAAAATCCACAGTATGTGCAGAAAATGGAAAGAAAGGTATTGTACAGTTTGACTATTAGTTTCTTATTTCCTAGAATAATTTTCTGTATGTTTAATATTTCAAAATATTTTTACTGTATTCTTTAGTTGTCCAAATGGCCAAATTTTGGATACCAAAGGGAATGCATTCAGGGACCATGAGTGCATATTTGACAACGAAATAAAACCGATTACAGACAAAAACAGAAAAAAACAAGAATTTGACTACGAGAGGAACCCCCAAGACAACACCTTGCCTGTTATGACCAATAAACCTAACGGTACGAATATGGCCAGCTGTGTAGCAAACAATATGCAGTAAATTTTAATTCTTGACAGACTTTTTTTTTTATCTTGTAGATGGGATTAATTGGATTCCATTAGGCATTGGAGGTGTGGCAGTGCTGGGCATTCTCTGTATCATTTCGGTGACTGCATGTGTTAAAGCACGGCGCAAAACCGAAAAGCCAAAAACCGCTATATCGGACCAAGGTACATGAATGAAAAACTTCATGACCTTGCTCATGATGCATTTACAAAATAACCATCCTTCAATATCAAAACTCTTGATTTACTTCATTATTGTCTTTCAGAGCTATCAGAAGACTCCAGGATCATAGTAGTGGAGCAGGAGGCCTGTAGTTTCCGTCATCCAGAGCAAGAACAGGGCGGCAGCTCAGAATCCATCAGCACGCAGGACTCTGAAAGCAAACTCATAGTGTGACTTTATGGGACAAATGATGTTGTCATTACACGTTCTTTACCGAGTGCTGGCAGTATGTTTTAGCTGCTGTATTGATGAATCGAACAAAGACCACAAGTTGAGTGCATTTAATGTCAGGAGCACCTTTAGTTGCAGAAGGTCTTAATGTAGGTGTGCAGTAGCACACAATGTCGTAGATTCTTCTAAGAGTAGGCGTCGTGTTGCTGATTGCGTCATATTTTGACATCAAAACCCTCTTGAAAAATACCCTGGTGGGCTTTTCCAGTTTTATTTAAAATAGTATCATTTACCGTCCTAAACTAGTGCTGTTTAGGCGAGTTAGATATCAGCAGTCTGCTCTTGGTATTTGAGGTTCATCAAGTCAGACAGTTGATTATATCAGTGAGGAAGTGTACGGTATGCAAAGATAGACCATGGGGGTTTTCTTCCCTTCCTTTTTTTATTTTTATTTTTTTAAGTAGCTGAACTGAAGTAGCTTAACTGTAGCGCTGGCAACCACATACCAGAATCACTGGTTCAATTCCATGGCAATGCATACGTTGCACACCTCAATTGAGCTAAAGTTTACATGTACAGCAAGTTTATTTAAATAGGAGCATACTGTATGGAACGCAGTGCCTTCCATGTATTGCACTATAGTATGTTATACAGTTTTTGTATTTTGTATATAGTTTTGTACATCTTCCAATCTATTTTTGGGGGGATTTCCCAAAGGCAAAGTCTTTTACTACAGGGATATATTTCGAGCTCACTAAGCCAGCTGTTTAGGGGAAAACTCCTTCACATTAAAAAAAAAAAAAAAAAACAGTTACTCATCGGATTAACCCTGTTGACTCACTGGGAGTTCCCAAAGTGTGCTATCACAGGTCACCCACCTGTAATCTACCTGAAGTAAAACTTCATCTTGAAGTCTGGTTTTACTTCCTATAGGAGTGAGAAAGGCTAAGACTTGTGCCCTAACAAGTCAAGTCTGTAAGTTTACATTCAGCTTCAATGAGATTTGTTGTCATGGTGTTATAACATGAATATGAATGGCAAGAAACACCCAGTGGGCGCACATGATTTTATGATTAAAAACCTGTTTAAAGGTCACCCCTTTGTATGTGGATGTGTCATCATGTCCTACATAAAATGAGTGGTGCACGTGAATGGATGTCATGATTTTATAACGTGGATTTCATAACAACTTGAATAAAGATATGTACTTCTCATTTTTTGTTGGTTTACCACTGAGTTTTATGATGTATTGTTTGCACAAAAATAAAGATACCTCATTCAAACAGAAACCAAACAAAATCCCTTGAGGCTCAGATGTCACTTTCATTTTGGGCAAGGGAAGCGGTCTCATTAGGACTCTTTGGTTTCTGCGGTGCTTCTGGCAGAAATTTACTGGGAAATAGGGAAAGTTTTCACCTCTGCCCTAATTTATCGATCTAAATAGTCACACTAGTGCTACTGTAAATGTAAACACTTTATTACAGGTAATGATGATATATATCAAGATATAGATATTAAACTTATATATTTTGTCTTCTGTACAAAGTGTTTGCTTAATCTCGTAAGCACTGAAGAAGCATAAACTCTTAACACATTATATACATTATGTTGTCAAGTACTGAATATCATAAAATACATATTTGTGTCACGCAGTGTAAAAAATATAATATGTGTTTCACTCCAGCCATATAACTGCTAGCATATATGGAATATGCAGAGCGACCAATACAGAGATGTTTCAAGCATAAGCGATCTCTTAAACCATTAAATATAAAGAATATGCTTTTTCTCAGCTAAAGAGGTTTTGTGGTTTTTGTTACTGTTAGAAATGCCAGAAAAACACGATGATGAGATGAAGTGCCAAGAAATTATAATAACAAAAGGTGAAAAATTGAGAAAATTAAGACTTGTGGAATATAAGTAAAAAAATTCTAAAAGAATGTCACTCAATCTTTAGAGAACAATTACGCAGAAATCCACAGAGGTTTCAACCAAGTGCCAGCTCACTTTAACACAAAACAATATCATTTTAGGTTTCCAGATAGTAGTACTGGGAGCTTTCCCCCAGCTGCAGAATAAAACCGAAACAACAAAAACTAATAGAGTGTGACACTGACCAAGTCCAATAGCTGTAACAGTGGCATTATCTGTAAATAGTTGTGTTATCTGGAGTGTCCCTGTTTTGCTTAAAAAAAAGTTTATAAAAAAAACCATCCCAGAAAGAGAAGACCGGAAAGTCCCAAACTACTGGGACCTGCAATTTATCTTAAATGAGTATATAATCAGAGTTGCAAAACTTTGCTTTGTCCTTATCCTTTATCACTGCTGTTTGCAGTTCTCTTTCTGTTTAATATTTTCTTTCTTCTCCTTTGTCTTTGCTCGTCCTGGTTTGTCATTTTGTCGTTTTGTGGGTGGCACAAATGTAGATTGCTCCTCAATGGGGTTATACGAACCTACTTGTTGGGGACCTTGATTTTGACCGGCACCTGTGAATGGAACATGATTCACAATTAAATGATTTCTTTAATTATCATAACATAACAGATATAAAAAATAATTCCACCTTAAAAAAGTCCCTACCATTAATCTCCTTCCTATGAAAGGTGGGGTCCAGATCTTCTGCAATGTTCCTGGTGGGTTGCCTGTTGCAACACCAGACAGGCAGACACTGAATAAATGGTGCTGTATCTTTAATGGTATACACAAACTCAAAGTGACTTACGCTGCCATGGAAACGGTGCTAGAGAGCTGATGGTCTGTTGTGAAGTCATCAACGGGTGATTGAAGCCCATCGGAGCCCATTCTCTCTCTCTGCAATGTCAACAACAGAATTCACCGAAGTCCTTGCACCCAGTAACAATATCCTGGGTTCACAATCCAAAGATATCCAAAAGCTGTGCAATTTGGTGGCAATGTTATCCTGGTATCCTTCCAAAGGTTGCATTTGGCAATACTAAATCACGAGATCAGTTCACGTGAGTGAGCACAACCAAAGGTATGTTCAACCAGTTTAACAGCAGTAATTCCCAGTAAATAAACAAAAGAAAAAAAAGATAAATTCCCAGTAAATAAACAAAAGAAAAAAAAAGATAAAGCCAGTGCAGGAAAAACATTCTTAGTCACGTTTCAGTCATTAAGTGGAAACTTTGGGGTAATTACAGTAAACATTAACATTCCATTTTGCTACTGTAGGCCTACCTGTCTGTCATACTCCGTCATAGTGTCTCTATACTCCCGTCTAGATCCAGCAGACTCCAGCTCAGCAGACCTCCGTTTAGCCTTGATCTCTTGTTTTTGTATAAAACGTGCAATTTCCTGACAGACATGAAAGAATATGATAACCATCAGTTGGATGTGGTGGGAACAAAGCCCATTCATAACATGTCTGTTCAACTCTGTTTACCTCATCCTGAGCGACCTGGGCCATTCTGAAGTCTTCAGGACACACTCCTCTTAGAGGAGAAGACTCCTGCCGAGTCTGTAAAAGAAGAGAATGACCTCATGCAGCATCTGCACTCAAAGCTTGATTTGTGGCCTTTGTATATTGCTATTTTTATTGATGGTGATAGACAAAAAATGGGATTGACTCATCTACATGGGCATTGTAATAAAGCTGTATTTACACAGGACTAATTTTCGAAATGACGTAGTTCTTATCACCCGATATCTGTGATTGTGTGTACCGATTTAGACGTGTCAATTCAATCATGTATCATGTATGGGGAAAACCAATAAAACTTATCTTTAGATTTAAAATTACTGTATTGATTTATTTAATTACAGTCATAAAATCGTACTAAAAGAAATTTGATAAAAAGAAACTAAAATGATTTTATAATAAGCCCACTTTGGATTCGGACAGAATTAAAATCACAAACTACGTCTTTAAAACACAAATTTCTCTAACATTTTTTATCCGAATAGTGCTTTAGGCTGGACGTATGACAAATGTAAAGCGTGTCATGGTAGAAAAATGCAGACGGTTTCCTACTGTTGTTTACTTTTTATACCACAGCAGATATTATCTGTTATTTGCACTACTGGATTGTGTATACATAACATTAATGTTCATTTGCACTGCCAACTGTTCATTTACAGTACCGACTGTTTACATATGCATCTTGCACTCCTACACTTTAACCGAAATGTGCAATAACTTCCTCCATTGCACTGTTACTTTGATAGCTTCTGTCCATAATTTATTTGCACTACTCTATATCCATTGCACTTCTGCTCACCATAGCCTAACTTATCATTGTATACATCCACCTGTAAATTTCTGTTTATAGTAATAGCCATCTGTACATTATGTTTATAGTACATATCCATCTGTAAATTACTTCTATAATATTGATTTATTTATGTAACTTATGCAACCGCTGTATATCCTGCACTTACTGCTATTGCACTTCTGGTTAGACCTAAACTGCATTTCGTTGACACGTGTAATGACAATAAAGTTGAATCTAATATATTTGCACATTGTGAGTGAGAACAGAAAATATTTTGGAGGGTTTACAGACGCAAAAGTATTTTTAGCATTTCTATTTTAAAGCAGTTTTGACTGGGCCTCACAACACTTTCCTTATATTCCCACAATCTAAGATTTCGGTCATACTGCCAAGATTTATATAAAGCTAGGTCATAGCTCATAGCTATAACATCCCATATATCTAATAATGGGAAAAACCCTGACGTGTACCTCTGTAGCCAATCGCGCCTCCTCCTCCTGTAGTCTACGAGCCATTTCCTCATCGAGGAGTACCTGCTCCAGCTCCCCCAAGTCAAGAGCTGTCATCCCGCTTCTTCCAGCTGGTCCTGTTAGAGGAGAAGAGCACAGCTGAGATTGATGAAGAGCAAGACTGATGGTTATCATCACCGTAACCTTCAAAACCACCAAGGGGGAAATTCCATTTTCATAACACAGGATTTTAACAAACTAGTTAAATCACAGTACTAAAAACAACACACACAAGATAAAAAAAGCCATGCCAGGAATTAATAAATCAAAACCAAAATGATTTGGAAGAACAATGAACATGATATATTTAGGTATTGAAAGCATATGATGTTGCAGGGTTGCTATTAGGAAGACAGATAGAAACAGATAAAGCAGGATTAGATTAAGTCTCATGGATCATGTGATCACACAAAAATCTTTTCAAACCCCAGAGGAGGCACACAAGTATGCAGAGGTGCTCATGTTTACTGATTGGAAATGATTTGAAAGCAATGAGCAGATGAAGAGGGCTCTTAAAAGCCAAGCGGTTGGGGGGCTCAGCTGCAGGTCTGAGCTCGGAAGAGGTTACCTGCTCTGGGGGAGTGGCCACTGCGTGATTGACGGGTGCTGCGTGATGGGAGCCTCTCCATCCTTCTCACCTCCCTTCTGCTCTCCATCTCCTCCTCTGTGCTCGATCTCTCTTCCTCTAAGCTCTGCCAGTGCTCACTTTGGCTCCGCCTAATTCTGTGTTGCCCGGGGCAATGCCTGTGATCCCTGTCAATCATCCTTTCCTCTGTTAATGAGCGAGCTCTCTGACGCTGGTTTCTGGCTGCCTCCCACCTCCCTGCCTCTCTTAAAGGGCCAGCTCGCCTCACTTCCGTCTCCATCAACTGTGCATTATTTAAAGGTCTTACCCTATTAACCACATTTGAATCATCTTGGCTGGCCGTTCTGCTTTCTCCACGCACCGATGAGCGTCTGCTCAGTCTGGCATCTCCATGGTAACTACGTCGCATTGAGATGTTGCGGCAAAAACCTGGAGCTTGAGTCTGCCGCTGGTCACCTACACTTTCTCTAGGGTCCCTTAGCATCCCAGCTAAAAGTCTCTCCCTAAATTGACCATTTTCAGGTAAACTATGGTAGTTGCCATGGTAACCGTTTACTCGTCTTCTCTCATCCAGGAAATGAACATGTCTCTCCCTGTCCCTCTCCTCATGAACGCAACCGTCTCCTTGCCTCGTTTGGCCGTGGCGACTTGGCCTCGCATCTCGGTCACCCCGCTGATCTGAGACCTGCTGATTCTGTTTCAGTATTCTCTCAAGTTTATAGACTGGTTCAAAGAGCTCATCCTCAGAACTGGGGCTGAGGTAGCCTTGCTCGCTCATATCATTCCTTATGAGTTTGATCACATCTCCCCATCCTCCCGAGAGGTGAGATGTCCTGCTTTTCTGGCTAACGCTGCTGTCGCTTGTACTCCTGTTGTCCTGATCTGAATGACTTCTGGAAGGTCTACCGTTGCTGACCGGCATTCTCTGCCCTATGGTGGATTTGCAGTTATGGGACGCTTGACTCCTATTGGTTACTGTAGGCCTACTGTGGTCATCCTCAGAATTTGAGTAGGGGGGTGATGGGGAGCGCTGCCACCTTCTTGAGTTCCGCTCGTAGTACCGATCCTCAGGTGTGTGTACATGCCGAGGTGAATATGGTGACACAGGAACACTTGAGGTGTCTTTAGTAAAGCCAACCATGCAAACACAAAGCAGGGGATTTGGGGAATGGTTAGAATTCAGGAGGGGCACAGTTAACACATGTGAGCATAACCATAAAGCTCTTGAAAACTATTTAGAAGAACACATAAACCATTAGGTCATGCACTAAATGACAAGCACAGACATAAAATGAAGTTAAATGAACTCAGGATGCGGTTAGTATGTTAGGATGTAGGTGCTTTTGCCCAATAAAAATATAGCAGCCTTGACCAAGTTTGTTTTGCATAACAAGGATGAGGGAATATCATCAAGCTTGCCGACATGAATGAAGGTCAAATTCAATAGATCGACCGCCATTTATATCATTTACTGATAAAAGCAAAGGACATCATATAGTCAGTGCACCATATCCAAAATGTGGTCAAGTCAAGGTAAAAATAGCTCATTCGACTTCTAATATAAAACAGCTGTTGGCACACAATATATGTGACTTTCAGAAAGGAAACAAACATGAGTGAATGACCTTTATATACATGATGTCATGTATTGTGGGGTTTAATATAACCTGCTGAAGTAGATGGTTATAAATGTCTTATTGTGTCACAGATGTATTGAAATTAATATGCAGACAAATACAAGTTTGATGGACACTTTTCACAGGGAGGATCTGTACGTTACCCTTTGAAAATCACAAGACACATCAATGTGCCAACATCAAACTTACCACATTAATGACTTCCAGTCAGAAGTTTGCAAGAGAAGCGACCATATGACTAGATGAACAATGCATTTGGCAAGACAAAATCATTTAATAGGTCACAATTTTGTGACTGTCTACATGTTATGGATTTCGAAATCGTGTGATTTAAAAGATACAATTACATCATACTATTGTGGGTTCGTTTACCATCTATCATCTACACACATCTTCCAGAAAATACCGCACCACGGCACTATTTCAATATTTTGTAAATATGTTCTAATAGACCATATTGCAGATGTACTATAAATGATACTGGTGCAGAAGCACTTCCTGTTTCAACTGTTTAGTTATTTAGTTACATAGATCATTTATACTTAAATAATTTCATTTAGATTAAGATTTAAATGTTCTGTTGGTTGTATTTAGTACTAATATTTGTTTAATGTTAAAAAAAATGAAACAGGAAGTGCTTGTGTTGCCTACGTTTGCAAAGTTTGCTAAAACTACTATTTCTGTACTTCAGTATATTTTCTATTTCAAGCTCAGCTTCTGAATAGAAGAGGGTAATAACAAATATAGATAGACACAAAATGTTCCCAACACATCCTGAGGCTCTCATGTCTGAGCATCTAATAAAAGCAGCAAGACTTTAAAGGAATAGTTCACCCAAAAACATTTAATCACCCTCTTATCAATTCAAACCTGTATAACTTTATAACACAAAAGAAGATATTTTGAAGAATGATTGTCCCCATTGACTTCTATTATATGGATATAAAACAAATGCAAGTCAATTGGGATCAACAATTTAAATTTACCAACATTTTTCAAAATATCTTCTTTTGTGTTCTGTGAAGGAAAAAAGTTTCTTTTTTAAAATGTTTAAAATGATACGAGGGTGAGCAAATGATGACAGAATATTCATTTTTGGGTGAACTATCCCATTAATAACATGAAACACAAGATGCTTGTATTTTACCTCTATCATCACTGTTTTGGTAACTGCCTTTGCGTCTGACACATAGCTCTTCCTCTTGTTGTATTCTTTTTGCTATTTCCTGTGCAGAAAACATAAAAGATAAATAATCAGACATCAAACTGTTCATTTTTATAAAGTAGGTGGGGGCAGTTTTTATTCTGTATGAAAAAAATGGAACAGAAACATAAAATGTGTGACTGCACAATATACTCATATGGCAGGGGCCTGCTTAGAAAAAAACACTCACACATGACACATTTTATGTGAAGTTAACACAAAGCTAAATTTATACACCATAAACACTCAGTCAAGGCGCCCACACCTTAGCAGAGGGGAATTTCCATGCTTATGAATCAAAGACCTCAAGCAAAGACCTTAAGACATGCCTGCTGTTACATCAAAGCCCACCTTGCAAGAGTCTTTAAAAGGCTATGTGCTGCGCTTGCAACAAAGCGGGCGAACAGACGTCACAATTGATCAAACAACTGACCACAATGACTAAGGACTTTCCACTGACTGTGTACGTTGGATATCTGTACAGTAATGGATACGCTTCTATTTACTACCATACCCCACTCATTATTGTACAAAAGTGAGGCCTACCTATAATGCAAAGCGGTGTGACAATAAGGCCCACTTTACTGAATAATAAACACTTGGTAAATACTCATGTAGATAAGCAAAAGATTTCTGTAAAGTAATTATTTACTTGGCTGTAAAACCAACGCTTGAATTACTAATGCTGAAGTCACTAATGTCTACAGTAAGATGTTATTATAGTATTCCAACTATGTTACGAAAGACCGGCCTTTTAGATCTTGCTATAAACAGTCATACAAATGACACCACATATAGAAGAGCTGTTACCAAAAGACAATTGGAACATGTACACCACACGACCAGAAGATGGCAGGGTTCTGCCTAAAGAATAAATAAACACATCTAAAAAACACAAAAGCTAAGCTGATCATATACAGCCAGAATAAAAAATAGTTTTATTAGCAATTTGTCCTGCTAAAAGAAGAACAGCTAAGCTTTATGAGTAGAGAGGACATGCAAATTTCATAGACTCCATATCTGTCTGTTGCCACAAGACCTGCTATTAAAGGTGCAGTTACAATTTCTGAGAAACACTGTTAATATTTGACATAATATTTCTCTAAATTGTCCTTTCTTGATTAACAAAAGATTAAATCACAGAATGAAAGGGGTAATATACTATCTTTTGACAGAAATGCAATTTAATATAAATAACTATGTCTTCAGAGTTGTATAAAGATCTTACACAATGAACCGATCATTACGCAATGATTCCCTACATGGAATTCTCCATGTTGTTTTTACAGTAGCCCTAAACGGACAATCTGCTCTACAGAGCGTATTTCGTAATAATGTTATCTCCTTTGTCCTTAGATGATTTCCAACATTTAACAACATAATAGCCTCCAAATGCTTCGCAAATTTCATAAATTAACATTGCAAGATTTTCTGCATTTGTGGCTTCAAAATATATCTAAGGTCTAGGGGGAAACCGGCCAATGCGATGACCTAAAACAGAGTTACAATAGATGCCAGTTGGCTGGTGACTTTATTGGGAAATGTAACATAATGGATGCTTTAACTCAAACATTCTCCAACAACTTTTACAACAAAAGGAAAATTCAGAAATTTGTCCAGGATGACTTAAACAATTTTCCCCCAAAACAAAAATATGAAGTACACATTCACAATGTGACTTATGGACACACTTTGGACTCATGCCTTCTCTCCTCTAGACAGATTATGACTCACACTGGGACCAGTTTCTGGCTCATGAGATCTGACACAGCACACAATCAATCCTGCACCAAACCTCTCAGGAAATCATCCCTTTAGATTAGGCTTGTTTGTGTACACAACAGTTACAATGGCTGGTTGAGCTTTATGTGTCAGTCTGAGAGGACAGCAGGCTCCAGAACAGCATGTGCAGGTGATATTTAGCACACAGGCCTTTATTAACCCAGGACTGCAGGGGTGTAAATATGTATAATTGATGGAGTGGAATGACATTAAATGCAAAATGGGAGGCTTGATTTAGCAAAATATTGCACATTAGACATCAAAATGAATAACAATTATTTAATAAACAATATGGTGGAAGCTGATATTGTATAGATGTATTATTGCTGAATTTTAAAACTTATGCAGTATTATTTAATTGTTTCTCAAAAAACATAATTGAAATATATTTGCTTAAGGAAAGGTGTACGAGATGATCATAAAGGAAGGCTGTATTTTCTACATCTTGAATCAAGTTAAACAAAATGCATGGCACATAGTTTTTTTCTTGTTTTAAGGATAAATCTCACTATATATCTGAAAGCGATCACAAAAATGATGTTCTTTTGAAGACTCTTTGTAAGTCAGAACGTTCCTTCAGGGCCACAGACAGCTGGTTTATTTAAAAAACTCATAAAATATCCTAAAACCTAATAAAATAATTATACTGTTATTGAAAACAACTTATGAGTCAGAAGGTATTGCTGACTCAGCCCAAGTCAGATTTTCATTATAATAGGGCTTTCAGAAACTGTTTGCTTTGCACTCTGTGAGTCAGTTTCTAATTGCTGATCCAACAATTTTCGGTTATTCCACCTGAAGCATCCAAGACTCCCCTCATACAAGACACTCCCCAGAATGACTCTAATACCTCTGAACAAAGAGCTGCTTAACTCCTACAACATCCCTTGAAAGAAAATTAAATGATGATAAAGCAAATTATTTTGGCAGGTCTGAAAGTCTTGCCTAAACCTGTTTCTCACAGACTTTAAAGGCACTAAAGAATTGATTCACCTCTTTTCTGAACCGTGCATGTTAGCTTTAAAAATAAATGTATTATCTACCACTGAGAGATTTACCAAACCCCAACACAAAAAAACATGTATTAGATGCTCAGCAGAAAAACCATGTTCACTTTAGTTTTTTGATGTGTAAGGGGTTAATTATGACTCATGTCTCTCTCCCTGCGGGGGGATTATTTAAACTGGGTTGGATTTAAGTGCACCTGTATTTGATTAATGCGCAGTATGAGCGACTGGTCGTGGTGACTAATCGAACGAATCAACCAGCATCCCTGAGTGACTCATTAACTACTGATTCATTCGATTCATCAGACAGTTCAGAGGTGTGAACAATATACAGACGGGGTGAAGTTTAAAGCCCCTGCGGTAAAATGACTCACCTCGTCTTCGACCTCCCTCCTCCGGGCCTCCTCGGCACAGCGCTGAATCTCTTCCTGAATCATGCGTGCGTATTCCGAATCACGTTCCTCCCTAAGAGTGTCAAAAAATGATTATTAAAACATCTTTATCTGATTAAAAACATCGGTTTCTTTACATGTAAGAAGGGTGCACATTATAAAACAACTCTAAGTAGATTTTGGGCGTGTTATCTGTCAGAGAGAGGTTTTAATAGAATAACTTTTAAGGCTTAGCGATATGTTTTACACTGGTGTGATAAAGTAAGAAGTGTAAGAAGTTCATTTAGGGTCACTGTGATCTTACAGTTGGCTAGTGGCCTGCTGCTGAAGGAGCTGAGATGTGTGCTTCTCTTCATCCTGAAGTCTCTTGGCTACTCGGATGTCCTTCTGCACCAGTTGGTTCCTCTGAACATTAGCTGTGTAGTACTGTTCAACTGAAATCACATAAGACCATGTTTAAAGATATTTAATCGTTATTTATTGTCAAATATTTGATTTGGGTAGCAACGTGGCAGAACGTTGCATGAAAATAAGACCCTTAAACTACCAAGACAGTAACTTGTAAACATATCTTATAAACATGACCTATAGATTATAAAAATGTCAGTGTAGATTACAGCTTGTCAGATAAAGAAAATAATTGTTCTGTGCATCGGACAATCTGATACAAGATATTTCCATTAAACATGCTGATATACTTACAAGAGCAGTCGTGTTACCTTATTTATTGCAACACCCTTGTATATCTAGGTGTGTGAAACCTTTAGACGCTTACAAAAGATGAATGAGAGTGCCGAAGCTTAGAAAATAGGTTTGAAGCCCTCATTTACATGGCTTAGGTGTAGTGGATAGTTGCATTTTGTTAATACATTTTGTATATGATTTGCACTTTCTTGTGTGTTCCCGGTTTTGTTACGTCCCTTTTGAGCCATGGGGCGTAACAAATGGGGGTTTGTCTGGGGTGATGTCTTACCCTCTTGTTCCTGCAGGTTATGTGCTAAAGCTCCATCCTCCAGAACAGCAAAACACTGGCACACTGCAAGAAAAAATATATAATACTTAATATAAGTAGATATTTAAAAAAAAAAAAATCTCACTTTTGTGAGATTTCTTGACAGGTTCTGGTGATCCAAGTTTATATTTTAACAATACTTTTATGATATCTGCAATGTTTGAACCGAGCTTTCAAGATCGGAGACAGATTTGATGTCTGTGGAAATACATTCAGAAAGCTTTTACAACAAATATTTTATGTCTTTTGTGGAAATTCAGGTTCATTTAATAAAATAAATCAAAGCTTTATGTAAAGAGTGTTCATAGATATAGTACAATATTTTTGAAGATTTCCAAAACATATTTTATCCCTCATAAAGTCCAAAACTATTTTTTTACTAATTTTAACAAGGCACTCGTGTTTCAAACCATAATAACAGTCTGGAAAATAAAATCTGACCCTGGAAAGTTGAAAACAAAATTACAACTTGAGGTTTTGGTCCCATGAGTGTCACATTTCATTTTAAAATCCTGTGTTAAAAGAGAGAGCTTCAGAGAGATCCTTAAAGGCAAAATACGACCTAAGCTTATTTGAAAATGTCAACATGTCAAGGTTTTCACCCCCTGGCTCTTAATGCATGTTTCCTTCTGGAGCATCAGTGAATGTTTTAAACTTTTTTAATAGTTGTGTTTGAGTCCCTAAGTCTGAAAAGAGGGATCTCAAAACCATACAGTCACTGCTGGAATGGTTCAAATATTCAAAAGATGCTGGAAAACTGAAGAATCTGCAGGACCTGGCGGATTTTTCTCAGTTTAACTGTTCAGAACAAACAAGGGACTCGTGAACAACCATCACAGCACAAAACAATGTAGATCATCCAGGTAACCGCACACAATATTGAGGACCAAGGGTGCCCAAACTTTTGCACAGGGTTATTTTAATCATTTCAGCAATTTTTTTGTCTTGTGGACTATATGTAAAAAAAATTATGAAGAATATCTTACTCAAGACAGTTCTAAAAAAAACATGCATTGTGAATGGTTTTTCTTATTTTGTTAAAATAACTCACATTTTCACAGACTCTGCAAGGGGGTTCCCAAACTTTTGCATAACACTGTATATGTGACCATGGACCTCAAAACCAGTCTTAAGTAGCACGGGAACATTTTAGTAGTAGCCAAAAATACAATGTATGGGTCAAAATAATAGATTTTTCCTTTTTGACAAAAATCATTAAAATATTAAGTAAAGATCATGTTCCATGAAAATATTTTGTGCATTTCCTACCGTAAATATATCAAAGCTTTATTTTAGTGAGTAATTTTTGTCAACATTTTGTCAACATGCTAAACAGTACCAATAGTTTACTATTTCCAGATGTATAAATAGTTTTATAAACAGTAGTTGCATAGTTGCATCTTGGCCAAATACTGTCCGATTCTAACAAACCATATAACAATAGAAAGCTTATTTATTTAGCTTTCAGATGATGTAAAAAACTGTCGCTGCCTATACGCACACTTAATGTTTAGTGTAAATTGTTGCTGTGCTGTTGACGTTACTAAACATTGCATCCTGACAAATACGGTTTCTTCGGAAAAACAAATCTCTGTGAGATGTCTCAGAGACACAGCACAAGTTATTTCCATCAACCCACTTTATTTGATTGCAACCTTGAATTCGTCTATTTAAAAGACACTGACAGATGTTCACTGCTGAAAAGAAAGCCTGTAATTGACAAAACAGCTGGAGTCACAGACTGGTGGTCAGGACAGAGAACATTACAGACCTTGACAGCAGTAAAAGTGAGCGCTGAACTAAACCAAAAGCCACCGCCTCCGTGCAACCACTGGATTCACACTTAACGCTTGAAACTTAAAACTGAAACTCCATGTGACCCTGTGCTTTCCCTCAGGATCCCTGAGCAAATGTGTTGAAATCTAGTAGCATATAACCTTTGACCTGCGCAGTGTAAATGTACCCCTAAAATGTAAGTGCAACGTCAGAGGAATAATCCTTTTGTGAGGTATCCCAGATGAAATGCAAAACAAATCTATTTCCTGCCTAAACCCACCTGCTGAACATTGTGATAGCTTGTATCACGTTACACAAACACTTAACAGTATCCATTTCTCACCCATCCACACGCCGCACACAGCAGTAATTGTTTCCAGATGCACCAGCAGCACAGGACAGTGCAGTATAAGATACAGAAGCCAAGCGGCAGAAGGGTGATGGGATTGGTGGCTCAATAATAACAGAAACAGAATAATGGTCAATGTCTTTGTTCCCATAGGGACCACCAGTGTTTCTGTAGAGTCAGTAGCTGGTTTGTTTTGTCCAGCAGCCAAGATACTCTCAGCCTGGGGACAGAGCACGACAAGAACTCTAACATCAACAGAATCTGGCTTTAAAAATATGATGGGAACCTAAAATATATAATGTGTGTGTGTATAAAGGATGAGTAAAGGGTGGGGCTATTAAAAACTTATTAAGAGGTTAAATAAATACATTCACTGAATCCATTTTTGTTTAAAGTAGGCCTATTTGACATCTCGACTACCTTTAGCATGTTAGCCAAACACACACTGTGCAGTACAGGACACCATTGCTAAAATCTGGTCTAAACATCTCATCCAAAAATGAACATAATGACAACAAATAGATTTAGTCTGTTGATCGGGTCATACGTACTGTATTTCTATTAGGAAAACACAAAAGCCTTTACTCTGGGAACTTGTTTGTTCTATGCACAAACTGATAAGACTCTGGAATCCTCACTCTGGAATTCAGCCTTTAAAAGGATTGAAACATAAACACTCACAGATGCAGAATCTTCACATGCTACTGGAATGATCCTGAAAATTCCTCTAAAACTCACTCTCCAGGATAGCATGAGCACCTGTTAACCTGCACCGAATAAACACTTCTCATTTCATGAGCGAATCTGACGGTACAGCCTGTGGGCCTGGTTCTGGCAGAGCGCTGTTTTAGTGGGCTTCACCTCTGCATCCAAGTGCCTTACTGAATCACCAAGTGAATCAGGTGGGGAAAGGGTGTGGACCTAAAGTCGTCAAACTAGTTTTACGGAAGCTGGGCCAAAGAAACATGCTCATATTTCATAGTATGGAGACATAGTATGGAACTCATATATGAACACATTGTCAAACCTACAGTGAACCTGTCTGTCCTTTTGTCTGCTTTAACAAAAGTAGAGCCATGTTCATTACAGAAGACAAAACTCAGCATCCGGCACAGATGCCAGGAAAACTTAAAACAGCCAGGCTGATGACAGACTACAGAGTTGAGACAGGAAGTCTCTTAAAATGTAAGACTTTAATTTGAGAAGAATTACCACTGCCTACACATTTGCCTTTAAATATATGTGGAGGCATCAGTGTGGCTCACGCCGATTTATAAAAATAACCGTCTGCACAAATGTTTTAAAGCATAAAGAGGAAAAGGGTCAGTGGAAGGGGTTAAAGTGCAGAGAGGACAGAGGCTGGTTTCTCTCAAGGGAGTGCACAGTCATAATTTCCAAAAAATTCACACTATATGATGAGAACTACCAGAGTGAAAACATTCACAGGAACCGAATAAAGTGAACACAAAGAGACAGAAAGGGAGAGCGAATGTGTAATAACTATGAACACAGTTGCTCACACATATGTACAACAGTGCATGAGATAACTGGTTGTTGCAGATGGAGTGATGGTCTAAAAGCGCTTTGTTCTACTGCCAGTGCTTGCTTAAGCGTACAAATGAAATGCAACACAATGAGAGCATTGTGCGTGGAATGAGAACGGAAGGGAAATCCTCACAAACATTCACCCCTTCAAAACAAGATCACTACCTATGAGAAAATACCGGAAATACAAACAGAGCTATGTGGAAAGATTTTGTTTTTAAAGGATGGCATTTTGTTAGTGAGATCCCGGCTTATCAGCAAGAACATGCAGCACACGGAAAATGACAACGGAGACATCCACAATCTCCCCGTCAAAGCAGGAATCAAGGAGTCCAACAATGTGACCGAACAAAGGAATCTGCATGTGGAATTTGGAAATCTTATAGCACATGGTTGATCTTTCAATGCTGAACAGCTGTCTCCAACGCACATATAGAGTCAGTTACATTACATCCATAAGCAACATGTGCATTCTGTGTATGAATATGAAGCATATTTGAGTCTTACCCTCCTGAACTCTGGGCAGGTTGGATTGATCCACCTCCAGCTCTGCCATCATTCCTGCTCATGCCATTCAGATCTGAGAACAGCAGCACCTATTCTCACAGAAAGACATGGTTCATTTAGAATTAGTTAGTTTAGTATAGATTATTTAGTTTTAAATTTACTTAAGATTATTTTAGATTGCCAATCTCTGAATTGAATAATAAATAATAAAAATAATAATTAAATTAGACTGTGTGGCAGAAGCATTTTGTCAAAGAGCTGATAAAACATTTCCACATCACATTGTATGAAGCACTACAATACATATAATGAGAGTTTATTTTATTTTTTATTCTTACTGTATGTGGGTAGTTGACAAGTAAACTGTATAATATGTCCATTGTGTGACAGCAAAAAAAGTTTATATTAATATTTATATGTATAATATAAAATAGCATAAGAGAGATTTATCTTTTTCTAAATGTGTGCTGTATCTCACCACATGACACTCCATACATAATTTTTATATCTTGTTACAGTATCACAGTTAAGAAGATATGAATGTTTACCTTGTCCAAGTATGTAGGCTTACTTATGTTAAAAAACTGTGACTTGATCAAATAAATGCCTCCATTAACTATATATCCACTAAATACATCACTTAAATACATAGGCTACACATTTATTTAGGTATTTTTATTCCAAATTGCATGGACAAACAAGAAAAGAAAACGCCGTGTGAAGACACAACATGACGAAGCGAGCATACAACAATGCAACCCACACAAAAACAAAACAAAGCGAAACTAAACCAACGTAAACAAACCAGGAGTAAAATCAAGTCGGCAGAAGTGAAAATGGCTGAGGACTGCGGTAGATGGCTATCAAGTCCTTACATTTATCACCACAATGATTCATAACGCCAAATGCAACACATCGCATTAAACGATATGATTCACTAGACATTAGAGTTGTACGGGAAACGGTGTCTTACCTGCGCTGCGCGATTCTCTTTTATACAGTACAAACGCTAACTTACTTGCTGCATACGAGAGCTACTCGAACGGACCTCGTAAGTGCACACTTGGATTTTACGGTGTTTGGGATAAAACCCTAAACTGTAATAAAACAGTTTCAAAGTTTCCGTCTTGCCAGAGTCTGTCAGACTGTTTATGACAACGAAACAATGGTATGAAGCTTGCACAGGGATGGTAAGCGAGCGCGGACAAACTTTACACATTCCCCTCCCTCTCGACACCGCGCTCTTTAGGCGACACTCCTTTGACCAATTACAACATATTAGGCCTAGTATAATAAACTGCTTTATACATTCAATAACATAAATGTATAATATCCTGAAACCGTTAATAATTTTCTTATAAGCTAGGGACGTATTCAGTTAGCCTACTCAAACTGCTTGATAAAGCTTTTTATCATTTATATTTAGAGAACAACTATAGATGAAGTTTTCTTCAGATTTGTGATGATATGATATTCTGTGTTAGCATTACGGACCACAAGGGCGGACTTAAACATGCGGACTGACACTACTGTGTGTGTCTTAAATAGAAAAAAATCTTACTCTGTCCAAGCGCGAAGCTTTGCAAATGTCACATGTGCATCACTAATAGGATTTAGCCAGTTTAGGTGCAAACAAATGTCATGCTCTTCTCACTGGCACAGTAAAGTTTATATTCTTGGTCCTTGTAAAAAACACATTTTCCATCTAAATCTAACCTATGGTTCCAGTTCAAGATAAAAAAAACTGTTTACGCACTCAATAATTATTTTTTTATTTTTTCTATACTCAAAATGTTTTTTAGAATAATGTTTTTATCTGTAAAGAAAATCGACCTTTTAAGATTCACTATTACTGTGCAACATTTTTATTTGGCATCAGTGTTAATGTATGTATAGCCTACCTATAAATAATGTTATTGAAAACATTGTCTTTTAAAGAGGTTGTAAAATATATTTTCATCCATTTCTATGCAAAGTGACCGAACACCTGTGGCTAAATAAGACGGGTGACATAATCATAAAATCATCCGTTTATGTTTTCTGCAGTCTGAAAATTGATAAACCTTCACACACCTGTGTTCCCCAATTTAAACATTCAATAAAACAGGTCAATGAGATTCAAAGGTGATAAACTGATTCATTGGTTAACCTATGTTTTATTCATGGACAGGATTCATATTTTAAAATAAAGCTCTCAATAAAAAAGTTAATTTATTTATGAATCATTCAGTTTTGGCAGAGTGGGGTATATAAGACAAGAGACAATCCATCCACTGTATTCACCAAACTTCAGGCCTGATAAACCTTCAGCAGAGATGATGTGTAACCTGATTCTGTCCTGCTCTGTTCTCCTGTTCTCCTGCAGTCATCTGCTGACACATCCTGTCACAGACACAGCTGAGATGACTTATGGCAGTCCTGGTGAGTGAACCCAGACATTGCGTTTTGACAATATTTTATTTAACATTTGGTTAATCTCATCTTGCTTCTCAACTGGTTTCATTTCTGGTGACCCAACAAACCATCAAACAGTTTATCATAACAAAGTGAACAAATAGTTTTTTTTAAAGTGAACAATGATACTGGTGTAGCTGATGAAATGGTTTGCGTCTGTAGATTCAGTGGAAGAGGCTGGAGCTCTCACTCCTGATGATTTCTCTGTTGCCGATCTCAATGATCTCCTGCAGAGGGCAACAGCAGACATTCCCCGCTGCTTGCCAGAGGCGGTGAGACTCATTCATCTGAGCCATACATATACCCCCCAAAAATACAACTACACCAATGCTCAGAAGGTTTATTCTTTTAAATCTCTCACTTTGAATGCTTTTGCTGTCCCTTACACAGATATCAAAATGTCTGGACAGATTCCTAAAGAAGCTCTAAAAGAGGTACAGGAAATAACACTTTGAACATGTACAGTATACAGTTCATCTTGGTTTTATAGATTTTTTGTTTTATTGATCTTTTACAAGGCTCTTCTAGAAAAAACGTATCACCTCATGCCGGCCAGTTCTCTCTGGAGCAGCAGGAGACAGTTCAGGAAGAGAGGAAGCGGTGCAGATTGTTTCTGGAAGTATTGTGTTTGAGACATGCGTGAGCAATGACATCATCAGGAGAGCGCCACACACGAAAAACGCTTTTTGCTCATATTTATCTCGACAGCATTTAAAAAAAAAAGAAGTTTATTTTAGGTTTCACATTTACATGCAAACACATACAAGAGCAAATATAAATAGAGCAAGATGTAAACATAGCAAGCGTGTATGATAGCTGAAAGAACGTGTTATATAAACCACTTGTTTAACAAATCTTTTAATTACTTATAGGAACAACCACAATATAGCTGTATGTAAAAACTTCTCCAAATAAATGCAAAAATAAAATACTGAATTCATTTGTGTGGCTCCTTTTATTTCAAGTCTTACATTGAGTTTCTCATGCAGAGAGCATGCCAATGAGATTTAGGTGTCTGTGTACATCTGCTGGCTTTGGACTGACTGATTTACACCTGATTTGAATGAAGCATTTTCAGACAGTTCCTCAAACCATCCTTCAGCCTTGAAAACTAGACATCCACTTAGCCGGGGAGGTGAAACGGTCTCTGGATGCATCCAGGGACTTACTGACCACACAGACAAGAACATACAAAGATTAAAGTATAACAAGTTTTAAAAACCTGTTTTCTGTCTGCCAGATGAATAAATGTAAATATAAATGTAACCCCAGTCATATAATAAGTCACATAACAGAATGGATTACCTGCTGTGGACTCGTGAGGGTACGACTCTATGCACTGATACTCCTAAACGCGGCAGGTCTCTCTTCTCTACAGTCTCCTCATCGGACCACAGGATCTCAGATGAGCCCATCGGCTCTGTGTCGGGACCTTCATGACTTTCTTCTAGGTTCATCGATCTGAGGACCTCAACCAGCTAAAAGCGCGCACAAGCACAAGCACAAGCACAAGCACAAGCACAAGCACAAGCACAAGCACAAGCACAAGCACAAGCACAAGCACAAGTTAAACAGGAAGTTACTACGATTAGACTACAAATGGTGCATAGGCAAGCTGTTTTTATAATATGACTAGAGGAATGAATGGAAGATAGGAAATGATTGTACCTCTCTGACAGTGTCTGCAGTATTGTATACATGCCGACAGTCACCACACAAGACAAACAGCAACAACACACATGATATGCCAAATCTCCCCATCATTATATATCTGTAAAACAACAGAAAATCATAGGAAAACATTTACAATGCATTCAGGACAGGGTCAAAGTTCATGTATTTTGTGCATCTATCATGCTGTGGCATATAAGATGTGAGCAAATCAGAGTCCCCCGCTCTCTCTCTCTACATACATACATATATATATATATACAATATACACTATACATTACATAAAAAGCAAATGCTGTATAATTTTCAAAACGAAAACTAACATTGAAATGAACAGATACATTAAATAATGTAACACATAATAATGTAATGTAACACATGAAAACAGATGAAAGCTAAACTGGATTATTACAGACAATTATAAAGATTTTCTTACCTTCAATTCTCAGGTCACTCTATTGTACAGTGAACTGCGGCTACAGCGAGGTCTCACATTTATATCATCAGTAGAGCATCTCTGACCAATAACTATGTGCTTGGATCCAGAGGGCAGTTACCTGGCCCATAAACCTTGCCAGTAACTGACCTCATCACTGTTCCCCGTTCTGTCTTCAATAATAAACCAAAAAATGCATCTTCAGCACAAACATATTTGCAGATGCTGCAGTCGTTTCCGGTTATCATAAGCTTTTATTGTTATCAAGCATTCCGAGCATTCGTGACCACACAAAAAACGAACCATTAACTAGTCTAACGGTTCCCTAGACCTGAATAAAAGCTCACGGACAAAACATTTAATTAGTCTGGTGGGTTACAGCAAATGATAGTTTGACCTTTAACCTTATATATCAACACCACAGTAATCATGTTAACATAAAACGTTTATAGTATCTTTTAAATATTTTAGACTAATTGACCATAATGACTCTATCTTGTTTGATTCAATAGAAACAAGTAAAGCAGCTAAGTTAAATGTCACAAAAATATTATTAAATAATGAATTTAATTATTGAGTAAAAAAATCTATACAATTATTAAAATATTCAATAGAATATTTTAATAAACGAATTTACTGCATACTGTTTATTTTCACATTTAAATAAAGATACTGTAAAAATATCTAACATGTAAACAATCAGTGAAATAAAAGATCATGCGAAAAGGTTTTTCTTAAGTTTTCCCCTTTTATTATTTTACAGCAGAGAGAATATAAAGCATTCAGAAAACATCTTTCATATTTTAAGGGCAATTCAAAACATTTTGCATGGCTTCAGCAGCTGAATTCACTTTTTTAACATCCATCAATTCAGTGACTCTTTAACATGCACAATTACAAAAATAAATCGTTCAAACCCGGGGGAGGAAGAAAACGAAGACACAAAAAAAAGAGAGAGAGAGAAAGTCGTCGAACTCAACAGGGGGTTTTAGGAAGGGAGAGGGCTACATAATTGATAAAGACAGAGAGAAAGACAGCTAGAGGAGAGGAAAGATCTAACACTAATTTAACATGCAAAGTGTAGAGCGCCCCAAGTGTAGCTTGTAATAAAGGCAGGGCCACTATTTTCAGGATTCTGAAAGGGATGAAAACGTGCAGCTCCGTGAAGGGTGTCGTATAAGCGCTGTCCTTAAACTACTGCATTCTAATCTCACAATACTTCCATTTGCATAAGAGTCAGCTACATGTGTCCAATACCTCACTGTCCCCATTAGGTCTACAGGTCTCCACTTCAGGAATTGCTTATTGCTCTGTGTCCGTGAGTGTTAAAACTAGCGGGAGAGTTTCAAGAGCCTTGTTTTCCAAAAGGCAGTAGTTTGTGATGTTACAGAAAAACAAAAGCGATGAGGTATCTTCTGTGGGCTGAGCTGTGATACCATTAAAGCATTCGAGACTTGAACCCGTATGCAACCGGATGAGGTTATATTTTCAGACGTTTACAGTATAAACTACAGTTCTTTCAATTCTACCGTATCTATGGCTATAGTAACTGTTGTGATGATGACTTTATTTTGATATTGTGATGTAGTATATCCACAGCAGTGTGTTTATACAGTGACCTGGAGAAGCTGTATGGGTTATGCATCACATGAAACATCCATGCATATTTACACATTCGTATAGACCTATTGCATTTAAATGTGCTCGATCGTTCTTGTGACACTCTTCTGACAAATGAGTTTTCGGGACAATGGGAGTTCCTAAGGTATGCCAACTCAGCTCACGTAGTTGCTAAAAAACCAAACAGCATGACATATTCATAATCACAGTAATTTGATCAGGATGGTCTGGCTCGATTCCCAATAAGCAGCAGCTAGTTGTCAAGCGACCCGCTCTACTTCCCTCCTGTTTGGCACCTGAGTTAAGATACAAAAGTGAACTTGTCAGATTCTCACCCGAGGTTTCAACTGCACTAGTGCCACGGACACTTCGACGTATGGAAACAGTTTTGTGGTGTGTTTTTGTATGAGGTACACGTTTTTGTAACGGTGGAGTGAAAGCGATTTAAAACTAAACAGAAAGCCAAATCCTATCCGAAAGAAAGATTCACGCTGCCCTGTAAATATGAGTACTGACAATTTGACTGCTTGTCCGTTAAAAGCCTTCCATCTTTTGCAAGTTCTGCAACCCGTGAAACCAGCTGCTTTACAGTATTTCTTCAACAAGTCTACCCGACTACCAAATCTACAAAAATAAGCATGCTTTGGGTGCTGTAAAGCCACCCGGTTATCTATGTTACCCATGCAAGCGTTATAAGACTCGAGTTGCCACCGCAGTGCATTAGCTGACAACCTTAGCTGTTATCGGAATGGTGAATGCAAGGCAAGAACCGCAGGACTGAAATCCGCAGCCCTCGGTTCATCTGGCAGTTCCAATAGAGGACGCGAGTTATGACAAACCTAGAAACTCATGGCGCAATAACATGAAACACACCGAGAAAGCGTGGACGACGGAATCCGCTTGAAAACAGGTGATGGAATGAAATGCTGGGAAATAAAATAGACAATTCCTTTCTTGCTAATGCCAGTTATTTCCTTATAAACCGTACATGCGGAATACTGCTCGCTACGATCAGGCACTTCCAACATAAGAAAAAAAGACAAAAGCATTTCAACATGAAGAAACTCAACTGAAATGTGCATTAATTCAGATATTTACGGCCTTTTTTTTTAGAGCATCTGAAAACCTTTTACATTTACAGATCTTTGGAGGTCTATCAGCCCCTTGACAGTAACGTTTTAGCACCAAAAGAACCCTGTTTAACATGCATAACAGGAAAGCTCTTTTCTTGCCTTTTAATCGGTGTGCGTTTCCAAAGAGGTCATTGACACTGTTTCATTTGTTTCAGCTTCTATGTGAGAAGCATGAACCGTCATTACTGATCGACAATAAACAGTACACTTAATGCTGCATAATGTCGCTGTAAGGTCCACCAGAAAAACAAACTTTACATTAGAGTTTGAACACATTAAGGAACACGCAACAACAAATCAACTAAACGGGATATGTGATAAGATCCTTTTTGAAATAAACCATCATCCGAGACCGTCACTGGTTATGCTATTGAATGTGTGAATATCTGTTTAGCAATAATGAACTTACATCCTTTGTTAAGCAGTAGCATTCACATTACTTGGCACCGTTGGCAAAAAGATTCTTGGTAGCCCCAAAAAACAAACAAACAGATGTAAACATAACCTTTTCATCTAATGAGTTTACCTTTCTCCTACCTCATAAATACAATATTTTTCATAACTGCAGGAAAGTCATGCTTCAGCAAAATGTTCTTCTCAAGAACATTCAAAGGAAAATAAAATACTCTTATAGTGAAATAGTTTTACAGAGCATAGCCACTAATGCTTTTTGTATTTTTTTGTATCTTTGTTCGTTTTTGTCATGCACATACAGTAGCTTGACTTTATCCCAGGTATTTACACTATGTACAAACGATACAACCATACTTTTTAGGCATTCAAACAAAACTATACAAATATTCAGATTTTTGATGCTAATCTGTTTGATCCCTTTCAATGAGTAAAATAATATATTTCTAAAATACAATCCCGCTTAGATAAATGTTTTACTTCACGTACCAGCAACCCTCTTTATATACAGGAAACCGCTCAATTGTCAAAAATATGGATTTGTCTAACCCCGGGTGTGGAGACCCTTCGTAGTTTGTCAAATATATCAGGCAATGTTTGTAACTTTTCATTAAACAGCTTAAAAAAGCATAAAGGAGAAACTAAACCTAAAACGTGCCAATGGTAAACTATAGGCAGAGTTGTTTGGAGTCTCCAATACATTCACAGAGTTTAAAACAAATCAAAAAGGCATTTGCCTACTTTCAAGCATGCATAAGACAAGATCTGCCTGGAGCCGAAGATACCTTTCTGTCATTTCATTGGGCTTAGTTTAGGCTAAACACAAATTAAGCTGGTTGTTGATCATAGAAGAAACTTCAGGGTTGAAAATCATAAATTTTAAAATAATTGATTTCATTTTACGCAAACCTTTGTTTACCATTTTTCCAAAATAAAAGTCACGCAAACCTCTTCTTTTTACTTTTACATTCATCAGCTGCCCACTCCTAAAGAACACAGACCGGAAGAGGTTCCTAATAAATTTCCTAGTTGTGGATTAAAGAATGTACAAAAAATGCCCCCGTTTTTGGTAACAATTTGACCCACTAAACAAGTCATTTTGTCTGTAAAAACACACTTGGAACAGTGTGTCGACTCCATATTTTGTCACCATCGTTCTTCCACCTTCCATCAGCAAGCCACTTAAGAGCAAGACTACATCCTTCCTTCAAACGAAACATTTGAATAACGCTCATCAGAAATGACAAATCAATCCATTAAAAAGTGCAAAAAATGCCACGAAGCAAATTTTATTCCTCCCGAAAATGACGTCCTTAAAGTTTGTTTGATCCCCGGCGGTTGGCTCTTTCCTCCATAAAAGAAACGTCGAAGGAATAAAAAGATATGAAATAAATGCGGTAGCTGTAGTATCAGTCGTACAGTAGTTGTAAGTTACAGTGTTCTTGCTGTTATTTTTTCCACTTGTAAAACGTCTCTGGTTGAAACAGAAAAGGTGAACAGAAGAGTCTGGAGAGTAATGTCACATTGTGAGGGGGCTCTTCTGGATGCTCTCATGTTCCCTGGCCTTTCTCAACTCGCTCACTCTGGAAAAACAACAGACAAGCATTAAGGAACACGGGTGAAACATCTCACTTTAAAGCATTTATCTCAGAGAAAAGATGACTCAAAAAAACCCCATAGTTTTCACTCTGTAAATAATAACAAATGCTCCTGCTGTTTTTTGAACTTCATTGTTTGACCTGGAATATAGGTGAACTTCAAGAAAACCCTTTAAAGACATTCAACAGCAAACACTCAGTAACCCAATGTTCTTTGCAGAAGTTCTCAGACTGGCACTGATGATTTGCCCCATTTTCTTCATTGCATCACCTTGTAAATTCTTTGCCAAGTAGATATATAGGACAAAACACTTAAAATAGTCTGCATTACATTTAATATATAAATTCAGTCTGAAACCTTCTTCATCTCGTCTTCTATGACAAGAAACCTGAGCAGTCTGCTTGATTCTTTTATAGATAGAAAGATTGATAGATAGACAGATAGATAGATCAGTGTCAGTTCCCACATTTGCAATAAAACAGGCTTTACATTCTCTCGTCACATATCCCAGCATGCCTCAGATCATTGTCATCATCATGCAACGTCATTTAAACCAAACCACCTTCAGTTCTTCCATCCGTCATTTCCACTTCATCATTAAAACATAACTGAGACAGGAGAAAAGGGGCTTGTTTAATGTGGTCAGTGTATAGCAAGGTGCTGCCAATCACATCCAAGGTCTTTGATCTCAGGCATCTGTGCTTCTGGTAGCTGTCATGCAAGCAGGCATCAAGCAACAGTGATAGAGGAAAGAGGGGATGGGGGTCTTTTTGCGTGTGTGACGAGCAACAGAGAGACAGAAAAAGGGCGACATACTGAATGGCTTAGGCTGCACTCACCCGCTTGAATAGTCTATGGTCCATCATGGGGCTTAGCGTTAACAGCAAAACAACACCAGACAGCTATTAGCACACAGCAGATATCATGATGGAGAGGAGGGGGCGAGGAAAAGAGGAGCCAAGTGGAGGGAGGAGGAGAAGGGAATCATGTGCACCTCAAACTAAACACTTGAATGATACATTTGTTTCTCATATTTTTACGTGGATCATTAAGTGTTGCAGGTGAATGGTATGGCTAGTAGGGGGCAGTGTGGCAGTGGGAGAATACCTGTGACGGCAACGTCTGAGAAACCTCATGATCTTGCGGGCGGCCTGGTCTTGCCTCTTAGTGAGCAAACTGCTTCTGAAACAGAACCACAAGCATCGATCTTGTATGGTACATTTAATTTTGCACATTACATCTTGTACATTAGCGAAATGTCTCGCAGGGCAAAGCTCAGAACAGTATGTCATCCGGAACAGATTCATAAACTGTAGTACATCAAACACAGGTTGATATCAAATTTGGACCAGCGTTCTGGGACAATCATTAATTTCAGGGCAATAAATTGGAGTGCTGAGCCAGCATGTTTCAGAAGACAGTGGAGTTATGGGAGGTACCTGAGTTTGTGCTGGACCAGCGCGCTGGTGGCTGTTCTGCGGTGAGGCCGCAGCCTGCCGAACTCTCTGTAACTGCGGTAGCATTGCTGGATCAGCACGGCCGCCCGCCGGCTCTGTTGAAACTTCTTCTGTTCGTGGTAGCTGCGGAACTTGCTCTGGATAAGGATGGCGGCCTGCGTCATCTTTTTATAAAGTGCATACTGACACACACACACAAAAGACAGGAATGACTTTAAAATAAATTGCTCCTTTGATACAGTTCAATATTGACCTGTTCTTACATGGTGATATTAAGTATTTATGATACTTTAATGGCTTTAATTGCATGAGGAAAAATAATAGTTACCTTCAAGGCTATCCATGTTAGCTTGTAAGGGGACAAAAAAAGAAAACATATTTTCCTATATTAACTGTCAATATATTAAATAATTTAATATATATTTGAAAATATTTTGAATAATACATTGCTAATATATGTGACCCTGGTCTTGAGTAGCACAGGAACATTTGTAGTCATAGCCAAAAATACATTGTATGGGTCAAAATGATACATTTTTCTTTTATGCCAAAAATCATTAGGATATTAAGTAAAGATCATGTTCCATGAAGATATTTTGTACATTTCCTACAGTTTCCTAAGTTTTTGTGAGTAATATGCTATGCTAAGGACTTCATTTGGACAATTTTGAAGGCAAATTTCTCAATATTTTTAATTATATCAATTTTTTTGCACCCTTAGATTCCAGATTTTCAAATAGTTGTATCTCAGCCAAATATTGTCCTATCATAACAGACCATAAAAATGGAAAGATTATTTATTCAGCTTTTAGGTTTGTAAAAATCTCAATTTGACCCTTAAGACTGGTTTTGTTGTCAAGGGTCACATATTACAATACTCAAATATATTGAATAATACACAAGGAATTACTGCTTTTCATATACTAAAAAATATAAACACTTAGCTCCAATATATAGAAATGGATTATTAAATATATTCCCAAATATATATATATTTTTTTTTTCTTTTTTAGAGTTCTTAACTTTATATTCAAACCATTTTAATTAAATCAACAGGCTTATAATCGACTCATTTGCTAGAGCTTGTTCTAGGCACCACCAAAGGCTGGTAAAGTCAATGTTAGAGTATCTTAAAAGATTACCTGCTTGTACTTCCTGTAACAGCGCTGAATGACAGCGGTGGCTACTTCCTGTTGCTCGCGCAGTGGGCGTCCCTGCAGGGGGAGAAGGAGAAGAAAAAGGATTGGTTTGAAGAACTGGCAACCCACACATTGCCAACACCTGAGAGACGCCCACTAGGCTGTCCACATATAGGAGAGAGAGGGAATAAAGAGAAGAGATAACTGGGCTCTAGGGAGAAGGGTGTGAAAGACCCAGTCTTCTCGCTCGGATCCATCTGACACTGTGAGAGACAATGTGAGCTGTGGAAACTCATTACAGGCAGCTGCAGGAGGCAGCACATTGCATTGACAGGTGGAGGAAGAGCAGGGCAGTCGCTCTTTAAAAGCCAGGCCATGCGCTGGTTAAGCCACCTTACCCATGCGGAAGCTGTGGGGAACTGACTACTCTGTGTGTCTATGAAATAAATACAGGAAAGACAAACCATAGAAGGAAACACACAGGACGTCTGATGCTTTTACCCACGTATACCAACCTAGAGCTGATGTTTAAATCCTGTTTAAAGCCTTGGCCTGTACCTTGTACTTGCGGAAAGCGGTCTGCACCAGCCGTGCGGCCTCATAGAGTTCCCTCTGTTCGGGGTCGGACAGGGTGAGCTGGGCCAGCTCTCTCTCCACTTTGCTGTTGGAAGCTCGGAGAAACTCACTCCACTCGGCTGGAGCTGGCAAAGTCGGCTTCTCGAACAGACCTTCGCTCATGGGCGAGTTACCCGGGCTCAGGCTAGGGTTGGAGGATGGGGTCAGGGGTTCGCTGTATAAGGGACTGAGAGAGAAAAAAATAAATCAATCACAGTCGATTTTTGCATCGTGTTAATGTGTAGCTGACTGATGGATGCCTCCTAACCTCAAGTGGATGATGCTGGGCAGGTGTTCCACGTCTCCCAGGTAACTGGCCAGCCAGCTCATGGTGTTGGTGAGGCCACTGTTGTCCAGAGGAACGGACTTCACCGCTGGGAAATGTTCCCGTTTGATACAATCCGGAGTGGCCTCGATGATATGCTCTGCCAGACTCATCATGTTCGCCTGTCAGGTACAAAAAATGAAACACGAAACAAACACATCTTAGTTACACGTGTACTCACAAGCTAACTCCACACATTGATCTAACCTCAGCACTGCAGAGATGTTTACTTTGAAAAAACGCACTGCTACGGTACATCCCCTGTATCCCCAGAGTGACATAATGAATAAGGCTTGACTAACTCTTGGCGATCAGGGTGAATCGATGGCAGGTGTATATAATGTAATGATGGAAGAGTGTTGGGCCACCACCGCCGCTCTCTATTGCTGATTTTACATGCTCTACATCTCCCGTAATGTGTGTGCATTGATCTCACCTGGAGGTCTTCCATGTGTGAGAGGCAGTCCTGATTCTCCAAATCCTCCTTATAGGAGAGCATCTCCGTGTCCACCATTCCCAGCATGCCGAGGGAATCTCCACGTTGTCTCAGTCGGTTAGCCAGCTTCTCTTTGCCAATACCACCACTGCTGCTCTTCCTCAGCGCTTCTCTAGTTGGCCTAGTAAAAGGCCCTCCACGGAAAGGTCCTATTTTTGCTTGCGGGACACCCCCTGCCCCCAAACCCTCTTCAGACGAGCTCTTGTCAGGGCTGGAGGGAAGAGTCTTTGAGCTAGTGGAGAGTTTATGTGTCTGCTGTTCCACGCTCAAAGGAGCCGTCACCTGTTTATCCAGCTGTGCTTGCACGATCTCCGGGTTTGGCTTGTGTTTTTTGGCGAGAGGAAGGTCTTGCTGGCACTCGTTGCTGTAGTAGCTGGAGGGCTCTGATCTCGGCCTTCTCAAATCTGCAGAGAAAGTGGAAATGAATGTGATGGATACTTAGAGGAGAAGGCTTGGATTATTATATTTCCATTGCATTTGCTTCCTCTCTGAGGTGCTGTTAGTCGTAATATAAAAACATTGACCATCGGAATTAGATTTTGCAGTCCTGCTCCCTGAAGCTCGTGCACTAAGCTGTTGCATTAGGCGAAGGGGTTCTGTTCACTGTCAATAATGCGTCTTGAGTGCATTTGTTCTTATTTACATTTCAGAGGTTTGATTTAGAGCGCTGGTATTCAATTAAAGTTTAAAGAGGTCCAGTTTCTAAATTTCCTTCCCAGCAATGGACCGAGCCATCACAACTTGCATCATTCCATAAGCCAGTGTCTTTATGTTCCCATGTTCGAAGTGCTTTGTGAGATTTGATAAGTCTTATGCCACGGTCACACTAGACTTTGAGCGTGCGAAATTCGTTCGGACTGCAAAAATGGGCAGGGGCAATTCCTCCATATTTTACATTTCTGTACCGAGAAGTTGTGACGTTTTCACGGGATGTGAATTCGTAGGTCAGAGTTCACAAAACTTGAACTTTGCTACACTTGTGAAATGCGAAATATCTTCAGACGGGTTTGCGCATTCGCATGTTCCAAATCAATGGAAGAAAAAATCAAGTGTGACCGCGGCTTTATAAGAGCAAAATCGACTAAAGAGACTTCAACCAACAGAAATAACTGACTACAATACAGCAAATACTTTATGTACAGTAGGGCTGTCACAATATCAGATTTTCACTTCATGGTTATCGCGGCCAAAAGATTTTACGCTTATTTTTTTGCGCTGCTCTACCGGTTGAGCTAGAACACTACAGCAATGACAAAAATACAAACAGACATCCATCAGAAGACTAAGGTTCTCACCAGGGTTCTGGTTGGTACAGGAAGTTGTAGTGGTGGTGTTGGCTGTACCAGAGTTCTGTCCACTAGGTGCCACCATACTGCTGTTAGCCCAGCTGACCATCCAGCTGTTGGAGGTGGTGATGTCAGTGTTGGGAGAGAAAGACATGCTGGAGGTGGGGGGCAGGGAGGACGGGGTCTGCTGCTGTTGCTCCTCCCTCTGGAGCTGCTCCAGACATTCTGCTAGTTTGGTGTGGCCGCGGGAGCGAGCGATAGAGAGGGGCAGGCGGCCCAGGGAATCTGGGATGGCCAGTGCTCTCCGGTCCCATTTATACAAGACCACTGCTGCCTCTAGGTGACCCAACGCACATGCCCACATCTGTGAGAAAGAGAGAAAAACAAGTTAATGTCATTCCATTCCTAGGGTCAGAAAGTAGTCCTAACATAATGCAGTTATCGGAAACATACCAGTGGAGTGCAAGAGAAATGATCGACATTAAGAGGGTCCACCTCCAGCTCCAGATCAATGCTGTCTGCATGTTTAGTGCTAGAAATCAAACATCATTCTTCATTATTACAAATGACAAAAATCACAACAAACAACATGTCAACAAACAAGCAGTGAGAGACCCGAGCGCTTTGATCTCTGACTTACCGCCACTTAATGAGAGTCTGAATGAGGGTTGCGTAGCCCTGGCCCGCAGCAAGGTGCAACAAGGTCATGCCCCTGAAGGTCTTGGAGTGAATCAGATGTTTGGATTTGGCCCAGCAGGCCCGGTTCATCATCTTCTCACAAACAACCACCACGCGACTCTCAAAGGAGCTCCCCGCCTGACCCGTGACACACTGCCGGAAAGTAATTAGGTTTAATGTCCTCACAAGCTCGAAGTCACAATTTAACAGCTTTTGGCGGATTGGAAAAGCCTCTAATTAAAATACTTATGCAAAAGCTTTAGGATGACAAATAGTGACAAAAAGCGACACCTGTACCTGTAAATAATTACTTCTAATAAATCTTTTGGTATTTATGTTGGGATGTGAGCAGACAGTTAAGAATACCTGAGACTGATTATTAGCGCCTCCATTTCCACCTCCTGGTGTTCCTCCGCTGCCCTGCTGCTGCTGACCGGCCATCTCAGCCATCCTGTGCTCCATCTGCTCCAGACGCTCCAGGATGGACATTCTGAACTGGTTATCTGCAGAGGAAGCCAAGCAGCACAACAACCTCAGTACAAGATCAACCTCATTTGATTATAAGCCAGTTCATCGAATGATTGTACACTTTAATTCAATTTTATTTATATAGCCCTTTTCACAATGTGCTTTGTTCCAAAGCAGCTTTACAGGAGAAAAGAATAAAGAAAAAACAGAAAAGGGTAAAATAAAATACAGTGCATTGTATTGTAGAACAAGCAAGATCATTCTAATAAAGCTAATCTAATACAAGCAGTCTCCCTAAGAGCAAGCCAACACGGCCCTGTGGCGAGGAACCCAAACTCCAATGATGAATAAATGGAGAAAAACCCTCAGGAGACACCAGTCTCGGTTGGGAGGGCCAGTTTCCCTCTGACGTGTCACAGCTGCACTCTACATTACTAAGTAAATGTTAATGAATAACAGGCAGAGCTTATTAGTTGTGATTTAAGAAAAGTACATTTGTTGAAACTGTTTAGGTCTCATTGTGTGACCAATATCAGAGGAACAGAGGAATGTTTTAAGCAGTAAGATTTCATACATTTCACATTTTGTAATGCATTAGCAAACATGAACAAACACTGATCAACATTGTACATTTAATGGTTTTGGTTACATTTAGTTAACACAACTATGTTTTGATCTTAAATATGTATTAGTAAATGTAATAATAACATGTACTATGAATAATAGATGCTGATATATTGTTCATTCATGTTAACAAATGGAACGTTTTTGTAAAGTGTCACAGACTGTGCACTTTGATAATAATCAACATCATGTAAATGTTGTTAACAACAACACCGTGGCACTATAACTCAATGAGATTGTCTAAAATAAGTTATTTTGGTTTTTCTGTCTAGCCTGCATCCCCGAGCGAGACATTATTGAATGTTTAATTAAACTCACTCATTACCCTTATGCTATCCAATCAATTCACAGTGTCTGATGTTATCAATCACCATTTCACTAATCACAGTCATTAATATAAATGAATGGAGTCAAAAATGAGGGACGTCAACACATTTAGTGTTAGTTGGAACATACAAGGCATAGAAAAATATCCCCGGGTAACAGACATCCGTGCAAACTGACATGCCAGTAAAAAGCCACATGTTCATATCTTCAGCTTGTAAGACCTGTAACTATTGCTGTTCTCCAGTAGTCCGAGATGAATGTTAGTCAATGATAGATCAGTGCATGCGTATGGATTACTAGACTTGGACGTTTTTCTCAATAGCTTTTTTACATCCAGTGCTAACTGACAAATAAAATCATCTGTAGTAACTTAACAGATGTGTCCTGAAAACAAATCCAAATACAGATTTTTGTTGTACAATCCAGTTACACTACAGAGAGCTGGAAGTGCAAGAACCGGCATACTGTAGGCAACAACAGCACCAGCGCTACTGCACGTGCCTCTCATGAAGGAGCCTGTTTCTGTGGCAACCTGCTGCTGAGCGGTAACCAAGCGACAGGGGCATGCTGGTTTGTGGCTTGCTCCAGTGTCGGTTTACTTATGAACCAGATGCAAAGCACAAGGGGAGATGACAAAAGTGCAAGCAGGTAAAACCACAATGATGCAGAAAGCAGAACTCAGATATTATGTTTATGATCATAAATACAGTAAAGCAGATGCTTGGGTGTCTTGTGGAAATGTCTGAAGTGACTGAAGAGGTCATGTATTTCATAGTGTTACTGTTTGATAACTACAGTAAGGACAACAATGATATACAACAATACATGATAAAACACTGGAACACGTGGCACAGAGTAAACAACCCTGGCTGGGTAAACAGCTTGTGTTTGACCTCACACACATGGAGAATATTAGACATTTTCTAAAATGTGACAGAAACAAACCCATTAAACCTTTAATGCAAGACTTTGTTGTTCTTTGACTGTATTTAAAACTGAAGAAGAAAGTGGCTGAAGTAATCTAACTTTTCTGAAATTTCAGACGTTTTGTTCTCAGTTTCAAAAATAAATACTATTCACATTCATTTTACCTAAATGAAACATAAACTTCCTTAAGACCTTACTTAAGCCATGAAAGAGCAACTCCCGAGCAATTACATTTTCTTGAGGGGAGAGAGTGAGTGTCTTTGTACAGTGGGCTTCGGTGTGCTTGAAAATGTCATTCAGACACCATGTCAGCAAATAAAAAAAGAGAGAGACTTTGGAGAGAGAAAAAGAATTAAAGTAAACCGGTAAATATGTGTGTGGCAGCAGCAGCAGTTAGCAGTTAGCAGCAGTGTTGACATGTCTTTGTTCAGACACAGTGCTGCAGTCTGCTGCAGTGCAGATGATGTCATCTCCACCTGCTGCTGCGAGCGTACTCAAAATGCCACACACGTACACTGCAGAGAGAGAGAGAGAGAGAGAGAGAGAGAGAGAGAGAGAGAGAGAGAGAGAGAGAGAGAGAGAGAGAGAGAGAGAGAGAGAGAGAGAGAGAGAGAGAGAGAGAGAGAGAGAGAGAGAGAGAGAGAGAGAGAGAGAGAGAGAAGGGCCACATGCAGGGGGTGGAGATAAGGAAGGGTCCACCAATCAGACCTGAAGCAACGCAATAACAAGCAACATGCTTCTATTTCTTCTATTTATTTTACTATAAATGTGATAGCCAATAGACTGAGAGCTTATATTTACATGTGTTATGAGCAGGGTGTCATGTGAATGACACCCTGCTTTGAATGACATTCAAAGCATGTGAATGTGAATGCTTTGAATGACATTTTCACCCAGCTAAGATATAATGCATGAGAGAATGATAAATATCCAGGTTTGTTTTTACCTCATGATTTTGTAAAATATGGGCAAAACCCAGTTGGTTATGCTGGGTTGCTGTTACCCAATCATGAGTTTGAAGAAACAAGCATTCACTGTGTCCTCTTATTTTTACAGATTTCTTTAGTAACTTTACTTGTTTGTTTTACAGATTGTTTATGTATTTTTGCAATACGCTCAAAAAACGTACAATTACAGAAAAAGGTCTGCAAATTTACAAGAAAAATAGGGAAATTTTACAGGGAAAACTGTTATTTTACAAAAAATATTTTTTTTCTATTATTTACAACGAGAAACACGTTACCAATTTTGGTATCAATTTGACTATTTTGATGCTTAAAAACTAGATTATAAGACTTTAGTCTGGATTTCACAGGCAGGGTCACAAATTTGTTCAAAAAATTCCTCACAATAATTAGCTTTGAAGTAAATTAATAACCAACTTTATAAACTTTCTTATTTAAAAGGTAAATAAATAACAACAAATTCTCACTCTATCTGTCTATCTGTGCCTACGCAGATTTGACTTTCTTCAGCCCATTCTTTAGGATGACCATTTAATAGTTAATCCAAAACAAACCTCTATCATTATTTACCATTAATGTGATGTATTTCTCTCCAGATATAACCTTCCTGTACCAGCCGACAACAACAGCAAACACCGCCTTAACCACCTGTTTAAATGCCCCTCAACATCTGCCACTGTTATTTTTTTTGAAGAGGGACTCAACACCACCAGCACCTTCTCTCTTCCCCTTTTCTTTACTGCCCTCAGAATGACGCACAGCCTCGACTCACGTTCACGGACGTCAGACATACGGTGCATAATCCTGGGGACTAATGGCTGAGTGAGTGAGTGAGAGAGAGAGAGAGAGAGAGAGAGAGAGAGAGAGAGAGAGAGAGAGAGAGAGAGAGAGAGAGAGAGAGAGAGAGAGAGAGAGAGAGAGAGAGAGAGAGAGAGAGAGAGAGAGAGAGAGAGAGAAAGAGCTGACAGACATCTCCATGAGAGGAGAACTTCATTAAGGATCTATTCACTATTTATTCCTGTGGGAGTCTTGATGAATCAGGAGGAGCTGAACTTTCCCTGAGAGCATATATGTTTATTTTAAGCTCAGGAACTGTTTCATGATTGTGTCTTTTCTCCAACAGAAACACACAAACATAAGCGCAGCATGCACACCTGGAATTATCACGGAAATATTAATGCTGCTCCTTCTCCAAAAATAGGTTACTGGATTCTCGGTCTACCTCACGCCTTCTCTTTTCATAATGCTGAATGTGTAGTTATGCGCACAGGCCAAACACCTGGCCTGAACTTATTCGTTCTGTCATTGCAATAAACCACTGCAATAATGTACCGCATTAATATCTGATTATATGCAAGAGGATACGGTATATGCTTTATGTGGGCGTACCGGTTGTATCGCAACCATCTCTCAGTGTGATTGCCCAGAGGATCTTAGCATTTACAATGTCTGTTTAGGTGAGATTTTTAAACAAAGCACATTATACACTGAATACTGATTACATTTTGTTAAAGTAATATGCAATACAGTAGCTGTTATGTAATGCAAACATTGCAAACAGTGTTGTGCTTATAAAGAGTTGCATTTTAAGCCCAATTTTGTTAAAACATCAAAAACTTTTTAAATAATCGTATTAAATAATGAAAAAAAGCAGATGATATTACTAAGGTCAAGCAGTTTGCAGTGCATTGTGGGATACAGCAAATTGTGGCAAATGTAGATCCATACAAAAATTGCATACTGTATGCTAAAAAGTAGAATAGAAACTAGTCTGATAGTATGTTTTTGCAAATTAGTGTAATGACAAGAGAACCAAAAAACAATACTGTTTTGAAAGCTGCTAAGAAGAAAAACCAATTTGCCTTATGCTTGGCTGATCCATAGATAACACACACTCTAATTCAGCCATCACTCAACCCCATGTATTGCCATTAGGTGGTGGATAATACCCCCGATTTCCAGAATGATGGTATGCTGGAGAACCCTTCCTGAGTTAGGCTCCGCTGGTTGACACAGGCTGATATTTAGAGGAGAAGGGGGGAGTGCCGCTGGCAGAGGTCCTTCCAGCTGAGCCCACCATCTGCCTTCAGCCTCACATCTCTCATACAGTGAAGTGGCAACATGAACAGGCAGAAGTCCAGGACTGACTCAACATCCCCCAGAGGGACATATGAAGACACTAGCTAATGACTCCATTACAGACAATGAACTAGAGTAAAATTTACTGTCAGTATTGGGAAACACTTAAGAGGGATAATTTAACCAAAAATTACAATTTTGTTACATTTTCTCACTCTCATATTACTCCAAAGCCAATGACATTCTCTCTCTCTCTCTTCCATACAGTACAATAAATGCTGATTAAAACCAAGAACTGTAAATCTCTAAAGGGGCAAAGAAACACCAAGAAAAAATTATTTATCCATATAATTTGAGGTGTTCACTTAAAATACTGCTTTTAAATCTTTACCTGACAGTCACATTTTCATTTTATACTGTATGAATAACTATTTTTTATGTGCCATGAAAGAAAAAAGTCATACAGTTTTCGAAAGTTGAATAAGTGACCACAAGACATTCATTTTGGGTTTAAAATATGCTTGCAAAAATGCTAAACCTATATGCAAGTGTTGTAGTGTTATATTGTCTTCTTGCCAAATGCTTTCTTACCAAAATGACGCAAAACAGCACAAAACCATTTCTATTACAATCACAGTGCCAATGTTCAAGAATTCATTATTTCTTAAAAGAAAAAGGCAGAGCTACAAGATTCCAAAGATTGAAACAACTAAACCGAACATTCTTGAAAGCAGAAATGGTTTAGAGATTAAACACATTGCCCTTACTGGACACCGCAGCTTAAGTTTTTTTTTCAGATCAGCACATTCATCATTATATAGCAGAACTGTGGAAACCCTTCCATCTGCACAGTAACGTGTGTAAAGTAAAGTAAAGTAATTTTTTAAGTTAAGTAACTTTATCTGCAGGCAGCACTATTACCCACCTCTAAGGCCTCTGTAAAAGTCCTGGGCCCAGAACTGGAATGCTTACACAAAACAAGTCCCTTTCAGTCTAGACTTCAAAAGCTCAGTGACTGAGTGACTGACACACACACACACACACACACACACACACACACACACACACACACACACACACACACACACACACACACACACACACACACACACCTAATCTTTTCCCAGGAGTTACAGCAACAAGAATGGAGTCTCAGAACAGAGCTTTTCTGACTCAATTTAGCAGGACCTGACTATTCGGTCATCTGACCTGCTGTTTAAGAAATCTCAGCCCTTCCAGGAAAAGTTTATTCATGACGGCAATCTCGGCTGAAGTTGCACTGCGGTCAAGGTTATTAGTGATTGAGTGGGTTAGCATGTGCCTGACCCTTCTGGAAGCTCTCCAGCCCTGCAGAATCCAGAGGAAGGAATGAGGAATGGAGGTTAAGAAGCTTTTTCAATGCTTCACTCATGCGGTAATATTTTGGATGCAAGATTTAGATGCCATGTTTGCCTCAACACAGGACAAAAGGAGACACTACTTTGACAACAGGCTATTATGGACATAAAATAATAGGAGTTTTCTTGAGACAGCTTACATGAGGAAATGAACAGAGATCAGGACAAAAATGGTGGATTAGAATTACATTCTAATGGAGAGCTGTCAATCAAGTAGAAAAATAAACAAGAATGCAAGCTTGTCTGTACAGAAAAGAGATAAATGTTTTAATAAGTCAAATGTAAATTGAAACATTTGTAACACTTTGTTCTGTATGTGTGTGGCACAAAGGGTTGCTGGACCACAGCATGAACTTGATCAACCTTCACTGCCATCTCCTTCTGGTTGAATGAATCTCTCCAATTTAGTATCCTGACAAACAAGCCACATATCAAATTAAATCAGGGCTGGCTTCCTATATGAGCTAAATGCTTTACCCATCCTCCAAGATATGCCCTGGTTTAATCTCCTGTATTAAGTGCCATCGTTTGACACGGTTTATTCATGCACAAGTAACATTCTTTATAGCGCTTGGCAACAGCATCAGACTAATACAATATAAACGCACACATGCCGTACTCCGAATAGCCTTAACAAGACATTTTTATAAAAACAAGTCTTCAAAATTTTTACAAAAGACTCATCAATACTGTTAAATACGGATTTTACGGATTGTGATGTGAGTCAGCTACATTTTGCTCAGCCTTCCCTGTCATCATTTAGACAAAGCGTACAAAACAAGCAGGCAACAATGCTGACTACGGTGTACAATGTCAAATATTTTTCAGTGATAAAACTAAGAGCGCAAATGCTTTCATCAGCCGTTCTTGTCTTTTGCAATAATATCATCTGTCATTTCCTAATATACATTATTACCTTTAGTTCCAGTTACTTAAAGAGCTTGTCATTCTTTTTAAAAAGACATACGTCTTTCCTTAAGCGCAAGCATTAACAAATCTAATTTCCAATTTCAACGTGCCTTTAACAATCTAAGAGGCATTGCACCAATCTGCCTAACTGCTGTCTGATTTAACACTAATTAACAACCGTGCCCTTGAGGCACACTGAGTTAGATAGGAGGCACTAAAGTATCCTGCACTTTCTGGGATGTTAAAAAATAAGATAATCTCTATTTTCACTGCTTGATGGGTTTTTTTTTTTTAAAGAAGTTCAATTGATCAACATTGACACAATGCACACATATCAAAACAAAGATTTTTATATGATGAATTAAGTCAATCTTAAAAACCAGAAACACGTAAAAGCCAAGTCAAACAGTTCAAAAGGCAATGACAATTATTATATAAACCAACATCTCATAAACTAAAATCTCAGATCAGCACAATCAGTCAAGGAAGTCTGACACTATACAACAAGCTTGTAAGTATTAATGGGCATGCATGCAACTTGTTGTTATGTGCTGCAAAACTTACTGTTGATATAAAATAAATGACCCCTTTCCCTTAACAAGGTCAGTTTTATAACCTCTGCTATCTATGAAATAACCTGAGCAGAGGTTGGGTCAAGTTTTGGTTGACTGCCCTGACATTTACTTCGGATCTCCTAAATAAAGATTGATTCAACTTGATTCAATAAAGAACATTAAGCTTATGACACTGAATAAATACTTTGATTAAAATAAACACAATGTAACCTTTGTGGAAATATCATTCTTTGAGTCCAAGATTTACAAAAAAAATTACCAGGATGATATGTTAATAAACATCAAAGATATCAAAGAACGGACAGAAACTATTTACAAACACTGAGATTTGCAACAACAAAACCACTAGAATACAAAAACAAAAATCCCCTGGATGGAATTTGGTATGGACTAGAGAATAAATATAAAGCAATTTTTTTAAATGAGATTGTATATTTCATGTTTATTAACCTGCGAGGATTTTAACGACCATCTCAACTCAGCCTATTAATGTAACTATATCAACAGGTTGTTGAGCATGGACGTTTTGAAAGAAGCTTAAACGCGTATCTAATGACAACCATTTTTATCTTGACTTTTCCAACACAATTCATAACCATTCGCAATATAAATCTTCCTTGTCTAACTGGTGTCGTGTTTTTTTTTTTATGTTTTGCGACCTCAGTTTTTGTTCTACGGAGCGTCGCTGTCCTCAGTGCTGAAAACAACAGCGCAGAACACTGCTGTCGTAACACACAAACTCCAGTCACGACGAAAGCAAACGTAGGCTACACACTAAAATGACAAAACTGCTTCAGAAACATAACGTTATATCAGTTTATTCTAGTTATACAAATAGATCATCGTAACTATCTTTCTTCCACCAAAGAACAACGATCAGATGGGTCAGTCCAAGTTGGGTCGATTGTTAAAGTTTACACATGTAGTCAGAGAACTACTGACAAAAGATTTACAGCTTAAAGTGGCAATGAATGAATTTAGTCAAAACGGGATCTCACGACATAAACGGACAATAGCCTACGTTTCGTTTAGACATCTAGCAAATATTTTTGCATCCAGGAATGACAGTAGTATGCATATAAAACCCACAAAATACCACATTAACTGCTCACACTAGAACTTGTTTTTCCACAGATGGAAATGACATCTTGGGGTTTAAAGCACATGTAGTAGCCTAACTTCCCCCTTCTGAGACAAGACTACATACACACAGACATTAGGTTTATTTAAACGTGTCCAACCTTCTATTTCACTGTCCATGGAGAGTCCCCCTGCAAAGCAAACGGTCCCCTTGTCTTTAGGAAAAGCAGATATCATTCATCGGCATCCTGACCACAATGTCCCAACTGGTCGTGTCTCACTCACGCAGTTTTCCCCAATATTTAGTAGGCTAATACGGGGCGACAAATATATATATATATGCAAATATCCCTTTTAAGTGAGGGGATGGTACTAAAAGGTCTCATCAACAACAGGATAAAGTGAAGAAGCGACGTGCTGGAGAAGAGAGAAATGTAAAGCCCGCTCACTTACTCTCGTACTCCCGCCCCTCTTTACTCCACCACAACTGCCCCCAGCGCGCGTGCCTGAATCTCCGCTCGAGACGCCGGGCACGTGCCGCAGGTAAACAGACGCCCTAGTTTTTCCACAAGACTTGAACAGCAAACACCGTAGAAATGATTAATAGAAAAGCCAGCATGGGATTATGTGTTTTCCATTAATACTTTCTACGTTTGCTTGAAGAAATATAGGTGCAATTCATTTTCCCATAACGGGCTTCGCGTTTTGAAAGAAACTCTGGATTTTGTTAATGCACGCGACCGGACAAATGACTGCGCTTTTTCACAATGACGAATCGTTCCTTATTTGTCTATTACACACTCGCAATGCCTATGAGATTATCTCAAGAGTGTGTGACGAGCGACGTCGAATGTCCACATCGTTATTAAAACGCTCGGTTAATAGGTGGGCGCTATACTGGCACGAACACACATATTGCTCATGGTTACAGTGCACGACGACTCTTGATACTTAATTTTTTTGTCCAGCCTGTGGTACCTGCAATGCTGCAGAGAGACTCGAAGCCCCGCCTCCATTCTGCATTATGACAAATCAAGGCAGGCAGCTGTGTGCCATTACAACATCACAGCACACAGTAAAAGGAAACGACGAGTTTAGCGTCAAACAGCAGACGCTGAGGTTTGTCTCGACATCGGTTTATTTGACAGTTGGGTTCTATATAAAAACCAAGCGGTTTAATGGACAGGGAGGAGGAGAGGAAGCCGGTGAAATAGGCTAGACGCAGAGTCAACGTCAAGCGCGTGCATAAACAATCCAGCGTGATGTAACTTCCCAGAGAATCGACAGTCACGTTGGCCACGTCGTTTACTTTCACGTAATAATCGTAGCTCTCTTATAAACTTAGAGAATAACGAAAAAGCTTAAGTGTTATGATGATGTCAAAACAAGAACGCAGTTCTTAGTAAGGATACAGTAGCATGCTCTTATGTGCTATCCAGTGACATCCTGCCCTCTGTTAAGTTGATGTGTCTTAGGCATTTAATACAGTAACTCATGCTGGATAGACAACATGTTCATTGCTGAGCTAAAAACATTATTTCAGGTGTCAAGAATAACTTTTGATTTCCTTGCAAGGCATATCCACTATTTCAGTACAAGCTTAAAGTCATATTAAACTGTGACTCAGCTAAGCTTATTCTTATCCACTAATCTGCTTAACTAATCTGTTGCTACTTACGTTAATAAAACATTTAGATAAATGAAAAACATTGAGCTTAATGAAGTTCTTAAGAACATTTTGGAATACCACCCAGAGCATATGATAGTATACAGCATTTTGACATGAAAGCTTAAATTGCTCTTGATATCAAATTTAATCACTAGAAAATGTAAACAACAAAAATCAACATATTCACTCAAGCCGAGCTTCAATGCAAACAATTGCCATTACAAAGAAACTCGGACAACAGTAAGAGGAAAACATTAGAGAGATGAGGTGAACTAGTGCATGTCTGTGCAGTCTATGAGATGAGAATAAACTACTGTTGTATGAATGGACACGGGGTTCTGAGTGGGTCCTGTTCTTTCTCTGCCTTCAGAGCTGTCTGCATTGCAGCTGTCCCTTACCACAGGCTCCTCCACCATGCCCTACTTTACCCTGTCAATGCACACTGCAGTAACAACACTCACCCCTCCGCCCCCACTTCACAGACAAACAGCACCACACACAGGCACTGATACTCTCCACTTCACCCAGACTCAGAGGAGACAGAGCACTTTGCCCATCTTTATAACAAACACACATGTGCACCTGCCATGTGAAATACCCTCAATAATCATTTCTATTGATATATTTATGTTTGTGTACGCCACAGATCCCCCCAGTTTCCCCTTTACTGTTATGCACGATCATCCAAACATCAGGATTGTCAAACACATGCTGTATTTGCTCGCTGCCCAAACCATTGCATGTGTTTGTCTTGGCTAAACCTCCCATCAGCTGATCGGTGCGAGCAGATTACAGTTTCAGACGTCAAATTGGCAGACGTGTCGCTTTGCCCATATGCTCCAATATTTTCATAAGCCCTTTGACGCCACAGTCTCGGTTTGAGGCGGCACGACCAGCACAAAAGCATGTGTGGGATTGCATTTGGTTTGCCGGGCTTAAAGAGAGCAAATCCCAAATAGCGATGGGATGATTTGGCTTAAGTCTTTACATTTAAAATAATGCTGGGACAGTTAAAGGACGTGTGTTTAACAGACTGCTCACGAAAGTGAATACAAAACAAACTAAAAGGTACAAAGCAAAGCCAGATGTCAATGAGCAATCAACCTCTAGTTGTCTTATATTACCAAAGTCATCACAGTGCTATTCCCAGATTGCTCTTCTACTTGACCCTGAAGTATAAACCACTTATATAAATGACTGCTAGGTAAAGCACAACGGCATGGAAAGCTCTTCCTGTTTCTAATCAGAGCTGTTTTTACACATTCTTCCTGTTACTCGGTGCTTTACTCTGAATTCAGCTTTGAATAGCATAGTTTTGCTTTCTCACTTAAATACATTTAATAGACCACCACAAGACTGATACCTTTCCCAAACATGCACTCTATACATTTACGCATTTAGAAGACACTTTTATCCAAAGCGACTTACATTGCGTTCTACTATACATTTGTTTCGGGATATGTGCAATCCCTGGCATTGAACCCATGACCTTGGTGCTGCTAGCGCCATGCTCTAACCACTGAGCTACAGGAAACAACCGTCTAACACCATCTACAGGTCTGTGAACAAACAAGTGTTATCTGAACCTCTCAATTTCATCAACACCCTTTCTCTTTCATAAACGTTTAATTTGTTTATACTGATTGGGCCAAGACATCTTTATTACAGTATATAATCACCTACTTGACGTAAATCAATCATCTTCTTTAAGATGAGGGGTTCCAGATTTTTTTAAATAAATACAGAGGCAGAGAGAAAGAGAGGAAGACCTACCATCAAGTGACAGCCAGTCATGCTGTGATGAAGGCAGGGAGGGCAGAGCACGAGCTTTATATTCAAACACAACCGAGTTGGAGATGATCTGATTACTGACAGCCACCTGCAGAGTCACCAGGCCTGTGTCATGAGCTGCAGACACACAAAACAGTCATTAGAGACATCAGAGAAAATCATATAGGCAGATCATGTGGTTCTGCTCTTTACAGGGCTGACGCCCAGAGGCCTTCAGAGAGATGCATTAAAGGCTTGCACTGTTTTATGTCATATTTATTTTAACTCATATTTTTCTCAGTTCTTAAAGGTCAAAATGTCAAAAATGTCCTATATTTAACTTCAAAATGAAAAGAAAAAGAGAATTAGAACCAAATATTTAGGACATACAGAACCTCCAAATATTGTCATTCTTACTTTTTCAATTCTGTAACATATATAAGTGAATGTTTTATTATTGTACAACAGTATTGCACCTAATGTAAAACTGTTGTACATCATTTATCATCAGGATATATTGAGAATTTGGTTGTAAAGTATGCTAAAATATTTAAAGGCAAGAAATCTTTTTAATTGTCTTAATGCAAAATGTAATTTCTCATGATGATGAGACAGTATTTATTAAGAGGTTTCATCACTTATAATAATAAGTCAGTCACATTACCAGGACAGTAGCAACGTAAGACTCCAGGCTGGATGAGAGAGGCCGGGACGGAGATCTGATCAAACAGACAGGTGTAGGTACTGCTGTCTTCCTGCCATGGGCCTGTGATCAACACCTTTACCCCACCCTAAAACAAGCAAAAAAACCTTCTTAAACCTTCTACTGATTCACTTTATGCACACATATTAAATATCTTGGTTTAGATGCATGCAACGTTTGAGATAAGATCATTAAAATATATAATGCTGTGATGCCATCTAAAGGCACACAGTAATACTACGATTTATTTAGGTCTTATTTCCTTAGGCCAGTGTTACACTGCCATCTTGTGGTGCAGTAATGCAATGCAATAAACTGTATTTACATGCAAATGTAGGGTTCAGAATTAAAGACATTTTACATGTTTTATTTAAAATTATATTTTATATTTATTTAAAAATAACGTTAAAGGGTAAATTCAACCAAAAATGAAATTTATCTCATTATTTTCTCACCCTCATGCTATTCCAAACCTGTATGACTTTTCTTCTGCAGAACACAAAAGAAGATAATTTGAAGAACATTGGTACCCAAAAACCATTGGTACCCAAAAACCATTGGCCCCCATTGACTTCCACTAGGTGGACACAAAACCACATTTCTCAAAATGTGTTCCACAGAAGTTTTGAAAGACATGAGGGTGAATAAACGATGGCAGAATTTTCATTTTTGGGTGAACAATCACTTTTAAGTCATTTCAAAAATCTTTGTATACAATATTTGTATAATTTGAATATTATTTGAAAAATGTATCAACTGTTGAGTTTTGATACTACTTCAAATGTGTGCAAACAGTATATAAAGTAGCACATAAACATACCTCCGGGTACGACCACTCTGGAGAATAGTCCGTGACCATGAAAAGTCGTCCAGTGGCCTGCAACATTCCCAGAGTGCCTTGAGCCACCGCTGCTGACACTACCTCAGCCACATGCATGTAGGCCAGAGAACCTGTCTCTCCTGACCCTCCCGTAGCACCGGCACCTCCACCCAAAGACTGAGGGCTACAGCAAGACTGCAGGCAGAGATCTGAGGGGCTGTATCCTGCTGCCCTGTTACCTGCATCTTCTTGACCCTGCTGTTGGTTGCTGTTGGTGCCCGTTCCATCTGACCCAGGTGGGGCCACCAACTGATGGGTGTATAATGTTCCCGCAGCCCCCACGGCTGTAGCTCCGCTGTCCACTGAAATAAAGTCATTGATTAGGTCGGAAAACTGGTTTCCGAAAGAGATGTCAAAATGATCCAGGCTGATTTCCATGCCTGTGCCCCCTGCACCATTGGCTCCTGCTGCACTAAGCCCGTGGTGAGTGTTGTAGAGCCCCTGAACTAAATTGGCTCCCTGCAGGAGTGGCTGGAGTTGCTGTTGCGAGCCGTTGTTTGGCACACTGGTGCCGTTTCCGTTCCTCAAAGCCACCGCCTCGCTCCCTGCTCTGTTGTCAGAGCCCTGCTGCATGAAGTGCTCAGCTCCTCCGTTTTCTCCCCCTCCGCAGGCCTGTAGATGATCTCCAGACTTCAGTAAACCGTCTGACCCGTTCTCCGTAGCCCCAGCCTGACCAGACACCATGCTGCGGCTCGGATCCATGCCGACCACCTCTTCGTGCTCTGGTCCAAGTCCTGGAAAACCTCCCTGGTACTGCAGGAGCTGGAGGGAGCCGGTCTGTCCTTGGCCTTCGGTGGGTGAGCCCCCATTGCAGTTGGCCCTGTGCTGGGTGTGATGGTGGTGGAGGTGGCCATTACTGCCAGATTCCGTCTTTACAACCTGCAGACCCATGTACGCCCCGTCAGGTGAGTTGTGCTCCAGCAGGTGACCCTTTTGGATAGAGTTCTGCCTACCTTGGGTCTGAGCTGACTGAGGACCGTCTTGTAGGAAAAAGCTGGGAGATCGGTTCTGGTGAGCCAAGTTGTTCATCGCTTGGCCATAACCAACTGCAGTGGCACTAGAGGAGTAGTCCTGCTTTGCATCAATAGCACTGAAATCCATTTGCTCCAGGGTGGTGCTTGGACTCAGACCTCCTCCAGATGGCAGCAGAGAGGCAGCGGGGGTCAAGGTAAGCGAGCTCTGACCGCCAGAACCACTGGAGACACTACAGCTCACTACTGCCCCCACCTGGTAGCTTCCCTCCTTGGCCAGCTGTTGTTCGAAAGAAGTGTCCTCGGTCTTGATGTTTTTCACCAGCGCAGAACTGTAGCCATAGTTTGTATCAGATATAGACGGAGATTGTTGCAAACCATTAGTGCTAGCCGCTGAGGAAGATGAGGCGTTTGACGTACCGTTCTCCTGCTTTAATCCGTTTCCCCCGTAGGTCTGACCCTGCTTCGGGTTGTTCAGGAAGCAGTCGGGGTCGAAGTTCATAGTGGTTTCTGGCATTTTAATGCTGCTCGAGTCTAGGCTGCTGGACAGAACAAGCTCCTCAGACACACCGGATGCAGACAGCATGGACAGCCCATCCGCTCCAGGACCACCTGCGTCTGTGCTCCCGCTACCAGGAAAGGCAAACTTGTGGGTGTCAGACGTGACTGCCAAGACCAGGCTGTGCGAGGTGGCATCAGGGCCCATAATATGAGCATTGGGGCCTCCAGTGGGGGACATGCTGTAGACGGGGTCCCCGGTTACCTCAGACATAAAGACGCTCTGGGACAGGCCGCTCATGACGGAGGCAACGTGGCCCATGCCTGTGACCGCTGGACTGTCAGCCATGTCAGGGTCAGAGTTCAGCCCACTGCTGATGGACACAGGGGAATTCTGGGTCGTGTCCGGTACTTCCACCTGATTGGTCGAGGAGACCTCAGTGCTATTCTGGTGCAGCAGCACAGGTTTGTGGACCTTGCCATTTCGTTTTTCACGCACACTTCCTCCTCCGGTGCCTCCGCTGTTCTTGCTGCTGTGGCTGTGCTCTGTCTTGCCCTCTGACACGTCATTATTCTGGAGCTCGGAGTGAGTGCTGCTGTAGCCGCCTGACCGAGGGTCCACTTTGGGAGAGATTATGCGATGTTTGGCGCTGTTACATTTGTGATGCACGCTGCTCCCAGCACCTGCAGAGATGGAAACAAAACAGCTACTTGTTAGTTAAGTTCAGACTTATTATAGTTTTGTTTTTAGTTTTATTGTTGTATTCTAAATTATTTTTAGTTTTTAAAGTACATTTTTTATTTAATTTAAAACATTTGCCATTATGTTAAATGACTTTGTCATTTTATTATTTGGTTATTTTTATGTTAATTTATTTTAATTTTTGTTTATTTGCTAAATAATTTAAGTTTATTTCTGTGGCAAAATTTCTATTTTTAATTTAGCTAAAATTTAAATTTTAGGACAATATTTTATTAGATTTTAATAAATAGAAGTTTTAATTTGAGTAAACTAGTTATAAATATAATTACTATTACTATTATTAGTAATAAAATATAAAAAAAAGGATAAATAATAAATAACAAATAATGAATATATATATTATCATATTTATTAATATTATCTACACATTTATTTTCAGAATCAAAAATATTAATCGTCTCTCTGCCCTATTAGAGAAATTATCACCTATTAAAATGATCAACATTATTTGCATTAACAATAACAAAAGAATTATATTGACAATTATATTATTATTACTATTATTAATAATATTAGTTAACTGTATCCAAAAGAACATAATTTCCCATTGTTAGTTATTTATTCCATTATTAATATAATATACACTTCTATTTTGATACTGTACGACAAAACATTATCAAATAGGGCTTCAAAAATGTATCATAAAATATCTTTATAAAGAAATAAAATGCTTTAGTTATGATTCTTTTTATGCATGTTGAGAAACTAGGAAATTAAATAAAGTCTTAAAGAGATCATCAATCAATATTAATCATTTCATAAGAAGTCAACAAAAAGCTTTGCAGTCTTTCTTTAATAAATGACTGACATGTCTCATCAGTCATTTTACTGCATGCTTTGGCAATTGATTTTTTCTTTTCTACCACACAACAAATGCTAATCCACCCCACATTAATTTGTTTTAAACATGCAGTTCAATTTGCTCTGGAGTAACTGCACCCTATGGGAGCGATGCGGAATTGTAAAGTGCTGTGTTGGATATTTGTGATTAAGGAGAAGGTGAAACTTCATCTGTTCTATACTTGAGTAAAAACTACTGTGCAGGCTTTTAAGGGCACAGCTCTTCACATATACAGGAACATTACGCCCTCCAGTGGCATCATTGCAACAGACAGCTCAATAAATCAGTACATCTTTAAAATGCTCAGCCTGGACTCTCCTCTAATAAGGCAGGTGCAGACTATCACACCATCATCTCTCTGCAATCTGTTCTACACTACCTTAAACTTCTGACGTTCTTGAACTACAATATTTACAGCACTTCCTGTCCTGTCCTGCTACTGCTTCCTGTCTTATCTGTCTCTCTATCCACACCCCCCCAGCCCCGCTGCCTGTCCCTTACCCTGCGTGCCCGTGCAGAGGCAGTTGTGAGTCCGGGGAGGAGGCTTGGTCTGGTGGCTGTCCAGTATCTGCTGTACCAGCTGCTCCACAGAGAAGCCAGAGCTGCTGTTCCCATTGCTGCAAGTCCACTTGATTCCATGAACTGCCGAGGGAGAGAGGAGACACAGACGTCAGCCCACCAGCCGAGCCTTTCACCCCTCCCACACCCGCCTGTGCACTACATCCCTGACCTCACCTCAGAGACAGACCTCATATCAAACCACTCTGTCCCATCACAGAGAAATAAGGAAGAGAGCTTTATTTCTCTGGGGTATATTTTCTGCGTTGACCTGGCACAGGAACAGGAAAAGTTCAAGAGCAGACCTAAACCCATGCTGCTAAAGGTGACATTTTTTAGCTGATGTGAATAAAAGGAGCAAAGCTTTTTGCTTCGCTAGCTCTGTTTCAAGATCTAGTGCCATGGTAGGCAGCGTTTTAAAGCCCCTGATGTGAAGGATGGCCAAATCCTAAAGGGATAGTTCCAAGGCCAAAAATAAACATTCTGTCATTTATTCAACCTTAAAACCGATATATGGCTCTTTCTTCTGTCAAACACAAAATTACATATTTTGAAAAATGTTTCAATGGTTTTGTGTCCATATAATGGAAGTCAATGGGGGAAAAGTGGTTGGACTACCAACGTTCTTCAAAATATCTTCTTTTGAGTTCTGCAGAAGAAAGAAAGTCATACAGGTTTGGTTTGACATGAGCGTGAGTACATTTTTGGGCGAACTATCCCTTAAAGGCTGCATTGCATGTATCCCACAGTGCCTTGCAACAAGGTCAGTGAGAGTATAATGAACATTTCAGTTTGTTTAGCTTATTTTTGAGCATTGAAGTATCATTTAAAAACATACTACTTTACCCACAATTTGTGTGTTTTTTGTTTATATGATGCAGGAAGTTGCTGCTTATGTAAAGAGTTGCAAAGCCACTTATCAATGATGTTCTATTACTGTAAGTATGCACCACATACAGGTATGTAGGCGGCAGGCAGCAAGGTAAGCTTTGCAACAAATCTCTTGTCTTTATTCAAAGTTAAAGCCCAACAAGGTGCTTTTTGCTGTTTATGCACATTCAGAAAACCCACGCTCACAATTACAAACGCAGCCCGACGCTCTTTAAAAAACAAAACAATATTAACAACTAAAACAGCAAAAGAAAAACCAAAAAGTATATGTCTCTAGAGGGGAACGGTATTTAGAATATCAAACAACACCAAGCCACCCTAATATGGCTCGGCCATGCTTTGCTACCTCGGTGAATTTAACACGCTGAGGTGAAATTGCATATTCAAGTTAAAGGAAAGAAACAGGAAGAGACAAAAATAGATAAAAGAGACAAAAGCGTTTGGCGTGAACTCGCAAACAGCGCTGCGTCACCAGTCGGAGCCAGAACAACAGTTGTCACACGCACAGCAGGTTCCTCTGCTCTGCTGAGCTCTGCCATTCTGCACTTGGCCAGAGAACCACAGCAGTGTTCCATAAGCCATTACACCAGCACGACCATGCCCGAGCGGACAAATCAATCTCACAGCGTGAAGCCCAACCGGTCACACCACAAGGCAGGTCGTGTAATGGCGGTCACGGCGGTTCGGTGGATGTGGCGTAACACACGCAGAGGGCGTCTGCTGTGAGAATCTTAAGGAGAATGATTCTCCGATTCATAGGGATTCTCCCACACCTCAGTCTACAGCGTCCTGCCGTTACTAATGCTCTTCTTCAAACTATCGGCTTGTGCACAAACAACAACCCATCTGGCGAAGTTCCTCGAGTTTGCTTCAAGACACACTGATACACATTCAGAGTTTCATCTCTGCGTGATGCTGGGGAAATAAATGTGTTGTGCCTAGCGCAGAGGTTCCAAAACTGGAAAATAAATTGTGGTGGAAGAAAGTTGATCTCATTATAAATGTACCTACGAGTCAAAATGCTACATTACATGCTTTATCGACAGCAAACAAATTGTCACAATTACAATTTTGTCATTCAAGTTGCATTTATTTGTGTAATTGGACATCAACTCTGCAAAAACAAAAGATTAAATGCAGATGAATTAAAGTCAATTTTTCTCAATATAAAACAAATATTGTCTCACTTATTTATACTGTACTCTGGTCTTGCTAGGATGGCACTTCATTTTAACCAGCGAAAAATAAAAAATTAAAAACACAGCTGGAACACAAAAATATGCTTGGTGTAAGCAGCTCTTATTCATCTAAATATGGACATACTTCATCACGTGTGGACTTGGCACAGGCACAGATAAGCTCACATTCAATAGTATTCAATAGATATTCAATAGTATGAATATTTTGCTCATGCTTTATGAATTGTGATTAATAATTGTAATAAATCAGAATAAAATGATTGACAACTGGGCAATTCCATGCAAATGTAAAAAGCGTCCTTTTTTGTCACATCCATGATCCATGTTTATTTTCCTTTTTTAAAATAGCAAACTCATGCATAGACTGACATTTTTCAAATGTTTAGATTTTATCAACAAGGGATTAGTAAAATATAAAAAATTGGTTTAGTATATTGGTAACAAATACATTCTCTGGGCATTTGTATGTCACATCCATAACGCTGGAAAGGCCCAACCTTTGGCCCAACAACTTTTGCATGTTACAGGTCATGTTACTCTCTGTATTATGTTTTGAACAACATTGATAATCTTTAAAAAAAAAGATTTAAGTATTTATTGTAAGTAGTCAAGAATTGCAGGGTATTGTTTTAAATATGAGACTTTCTCAATATTATATGACGTGTTCCAAATCATGTAATATAAGTGGAATTTTAGATAGCCAGAGTTCCTGCCTTGATAATAAATTAAAACAAATCTCAGTAGCTTTGTAACAAACTTTAAAAATGATTTAAAAATCAGCCTTCACAACAAAGCCAGAGGGTAAAAATAACTAATCTATATTTCACGCTACAATGATGAAACACCCTCGTATGGTGCAACGCAGGTGATGATGAAACCTCGACATCGCTGCGTTTCTATTCTATCTGATCTGCGAGAGGCAGTGACTTCTCAACCAATCAACATTTACACAGATAAGTCTTCCTCTGAGGACCACCAGAATCCCCCGAACCCGATGTGCACTCCTCCCTCTCTGTGCAAAAAGCGTCCCTTTAATAAATGCGAGCTGTTTGTGTAACATATGGGTCACTCAGGGGAACATGTTTGGTTTTTAAAGCTGATGTATAATGCACATGAATTATACATGGCTAATGTAGTTTACAATTTGTCTGCGCACCCAAATCAACGAGCTGCACGTCTGCTGCTGCGTCACTAGGTGGCACTGTTGCTCTTCAGATAAGCTTGGGTAATGCCAGTTGTTTGAAGATTAGGAGGATGGACCTATTAGCCTAGTCTGAGCATATCGGGGCCATCAGAAGACATTTCACACCTTTGCCGCTGTCCACGCTATTTACAAAGTCGACGTTTTGCATGCATTACGCCGAATGGTTTCGACGTGGACCGTGCATCAGGTGTAAAGAATGCATTCGTTTACAGCATGCGTCTTAAAGTCAATGTAAAAGGATGCTCTTACGCGTTTGCAGCGAAAGCTCTTAAGGGGATCGTAACACGCGGCGGTGATTACAATGTCAGCTGAGCTCGTCTGTATTCCCCTCGCAGACATCCTGTGTCTAAAAGTGCTGAGGCGATGCATCTGACTTCATATATTCATTACCTTGACAGGCCTGTCCTAGTACAAATGATCAATGCCAGCCATCACACACACAGACGTGGCCTAACAGGACTATGGGTAAACATGATTGTATGCAAACTACTAGTATATAGCTAAATTCTCATTAGACATGTTTCCACCGGTCAATTCCGTGACCTAGACCTGCCGTAAACAAAAACATGAACACCATGTAGGCAATAAAGTGGCGGTGTGCAGTGCTGGACGTGAGAAGGGATTTCTGGTGAGTCAGACGCTCCTCCGCCCACTCGCTGGCATCAATCAATACATCACTGCCGCCCTCCTCTGACTGACTGGAAAGCAACGAGCTACATCGCTCTGAACAGAATGAGACGCAGACAAGAGGCTCCACTGACCCCGGGACACCCGGGCGCCTCGGAGCGGGCACGCGCAGGAAGGCAATGAGGTAATGATCACGGCGAGCTCTGGGCTTCCACACGGAGACCGAGGATTGCACAACACTGTCTAAATGAATTATTTCATCCAGCATCCTCGACGAAATTACAGAAATGTCTGAAGTGTTGTATAAGCATCTTTTTCTAAATATGCACAATAGTCTGAGCATCTAATGTGAATGGAGAGTAAATGGCGTCTCCCACAGGCCTCTCTACACTGTAAAAACAGCATGTTTCTTATCAGTATCTTTGTCTTGTTTTGCAGCAAACACCCTTAAAAACAATACAAAACTTACTTTGTAAGGCAAAATTGGCATTAGTGATACCGTTAGGTATTATAACACGTTTCGAGAGATGAATTTGAATACATATTCCAAAAATGTGTACCCATAAAAAAATGTTGTTAAAGCATAAATGTCATTTAATTTCTAACAAACAGGTTTTTTGCATTACATTCACACAAACATGCAAAAGAAAACACAAAATATATATTTAGTTTAAGAACACTCACACATGGGCTTCAGCTGGCCAATGAGCTCCTCTTTTGTCCACTTGGCCCACTCTTTCTTGTCCGTATTGATGGAGCACAGGATGGGCCCACATGGTTTCCCACAATCCTCGATGGCCGGCACGTTCAGGTAGTGGACTAGCACGATGTCTGGGTTCTGTGAAAGAGAAAGGATAGAAATAGAGAAAGAGGGGGAGAGAGAGGCAACACAGATTGGATATTACCACTGTGCTAGCAGAGACGAGACAATGATACACAGACTCTCTCTCTCTCTCTCTCTCTCTCTTGCTCTCTCAACCTCACACACACACAAAACAAGTGTTGCACTTTTATCCAGCACAAAAATAGCTACAAAGCATCAAAAATGTTATATAGTTTAACACACTACAAACAGCCAGTTTTAGTACCAGCACAGATCAACAGTTCAGACATCATGTACCAAGACAATGTAATGTTAATTAATGTGCGTTTCGAGTTGGCTTACACATCTGGCAGCATTCCAGCATACTTGGCCACATTTATGAAGTAATGAAATTGGCAGATTACATAAAATGTGTTGCTCACTGCCCTTAACTCATTGAAATGCATATCAGGTAGGACAAAAGTAAAGCAAACAGTGACACAATTACGTGAATCGACTCTTTAAAGTGATGAGAGTGTTTTTATATACACTACGTCTGGATAGATGCCTAGTTATAAAGCTCTTCTCCATTACTAGATCATCATTTGATGAATTACTGTTGCCACAATTGCTAGAAAAATAACACAGACGTCAAATAAAATTCTATTTACAGCTTTTTCACGGTGATAGCACGACGTGAATTACGGCAAGCAAAAAGCGCTACGTTTTGTAAATAACACTGATGCAGGTGGGTTCAGACAACAAAAAAGTTCAGATTGAAACGAGTAACAAGTTAAATCAAAGGTGCAATCTATAATAAGCTTAATTTACATATAAATGAGCCATGTTTGCACTAGAAAGAATGAGAATTATTATATTGAATCCACACAGCACAGTGCTATATCAGCGCAGATAACGCATGCTTAAAGGGATAGTCCACCCAAAAATCAGTTACTCACCCTCTTGTCACTCCAAAATGATTTTCTTTCTTCAGCAAAACACAAAAGAAGATATTTTGAAGAATGTTGGAAAACCAAACAACGGTGGTACTCATTGGCTTTGTGTCCACAATCTAAGTGAATATGTACCAGCGTTCTTCAAAATATCTTCTTTTGTGTTCTACAGAATTTTACGTTAAAAACAGATTGAAACAGTAGATGCGTAAAGGCTTTGAAATTCCAAAAAGCATCTCTGTCTTGCTCTAACATTGCAATAGTCGACTTAAAACGGAGGCCTTCTGTGTATACAAACAAATCGTGTCAATTTGTAGGCAGCGAGTGTTGGTTTGATACATTTTGACAGCTTATGAATAAAAGTGCTGTTTAAAAGCATATCCAGCCAGTGTGAATAACATCAATTCTGTTCTGTAATCATAAATAGCGTTGATTACAAAGCGCTGTAAACAGTCGCAGAACAAGCAGTCCCCTGTCACCGCGGCGATTACACATCCTCACGGAAGCCCACACATTCTGACGCACCAACACGTGAAACACAGCTCGGGATGCGTAGCTTTACACAGAAACTATGAAGAAAAGGTCCCTTCCATTAGCATTTTTATTAGTTTTATGAGCATCACGTGCTGAGTGGATTGGGGGCTGCAGCTCTGTGCCTCCCCCCTTACACCTTGATGCAAGTATAGTCAATCTACGCACACTGCGCGCTCAGTGGGGTAATACACACAAAGAAATATTCATACACCCGCTGGCACTTTTACAGAGAAAACCATGGTAACCACACATGACCACATTAGACTTGATGAAAACCCTTTATCAAACAACGCAGTTCACCAAGGTGCAAAGTGACATTTCTTAAATAGCCTATTGACCGCTAAATGAGTTTGGCAAAAAGAAAGTGCATTGACAACAGTCACCACAGAGGATATAAACTGTAAGACCCAAAAGAGCAAAACAACAAATCAAAAGCTAAAGTCAAAGTACCACAAATCAAGTTCTGTAATTCAGCATGAGACCTTTTGATTGAACTCTTCAACCGCTTCAACGTGTCGCGTTGCATGAAAAGCACCTTTGATGGATTAAAAAAGAAAAAGATTTGATTTAAAATTTAAATCTACAGGATATCTGTGTTCATAAGAGTAAATTCTGGGTGTAATATTCTCTTTCGTGTGGATGGCGGACCAGTGGTTGGTTGGGGAAGGTAAGCTGAGCTCCGCTGATCTGGGGTCGGACACGGGCGTACGGGTGCAGACACCAGCACCACGTTCCCATATGGTGGAAGCAGCTGTGAAAATCACCAGGCTATGCCCTCAATCCTTATCCAGCAGCGTGAGAGGGGTAAATATGACCAACCACACATGTTGGAGTAAATGTCACGAAATAATGCCTAAAAATCGTAGTGCTCATACGTCTTTTGGTTTTAGTTTGAAATATAAACTAGACAGTTCTTTCAGAGATGTACACACACACAGACAAAACAGAATTAGCGCACGGATATCGCACAGATGAGCCGAGACGGTGTATGTGTAGTGTTAATTGCTCATAAGCGCTCCGAGAATGAGACAGATGTCCAATCTAAAAAACAGACAGACAAACAAATGCTTGCATGGGCATAAACACTTTCAAATACACAACATCCCACAAACACACACTCACATACACAAAAAGTTTATTTTGCTGCACCTGCCAATGGCCATAAATAATTCTTACAAACCACAAAACTAATAATAATTTTCACCCATACGACAATGCTTTTGTGTGCATGTTAGTGCCAACACACATGTTAGTGTTTTTTTGTCCTTATGTCATTACCAGTATAAGTTCAGTAAAACGGCACCTGTCAAATACATGTAAAGATTCATCATTTTTTTGTTCCTCATACTAATAAACTTTTATTCCACATATATTATTCCACATATTCCAGTTTCTGCTGAGATAAAAGTTGTAAAAAGACACAAAACAGTGTTTCCCTGGTGTGTATCACTTATATTAGCAAGGGTAAAGTATCATTCTTTCTTTTATATAAACCTTGTATTATGTTGCAATCTAAACAAAGCTGACGTCCAACTGGCGAATAACACTGTTTTACTTATTCACCTAAGCCAATTTTCAGTTGGCGAGTGTTAATTTTGGACACACACACTTTGTCGGTCCCTCCCACACAGACACATTTGCCCCTGTTTTACAATGCATGTTTGGCAGACTTACAGCCCATCCAAATACACAAGTAATCTGTGAAGCTGCGCTTCAGTCGTAAATTCAATAGCGAGTCTGAAGCTTATGACGTCTACGGCTCGCTCTGTTCTCGCTCTGTCTCTTCAGAGAGCTTTTACGCACCCACACAATCACGCTCGCACCCCCTCCGGACCCTCTTCTCTCCTTCCAACGGCGAAGCAACAATGAAAACGTGGAGTCTTATAAATCTATCAGGACGCGTACTTCATTTAATTGAATTTCCTGCTTGCTGCTCTTTTTTAATAGTGCAAGTTTTCGGCCAACGATCTGAAGAAAGACACTTAGGAGGAAACATTCGCCCTATTTCGGCCAGAAAATGAGATCTCATTAAGGTATTGATTAATTGCATAATGTAATCTTTAGACCATGTTTGTGGTCCACCTCCGTTGAGGACCAGGGCTTCGTTCCAAGTTTGTCGAGATGGGAGGAACGGGTTGAAGTTTGAATGTAGTTGTGGTGTGGGGAGGCGGTTGAGGTTGTGGTATTGCGCGAGCGGCATTTTTCATTATTAAAGACATTCATTAGAGCTCAGCACCTCACGCTAGGTTTATCCCTGGAGAGCAAGGTGTGCTACCAGAACAAGTATTTATCCCTCCACTTCACTGTTAATGGCATTAAATGCTAAACGAAGGTAAAAACTTCATTAGGAGCCTTTCTTTGCTTAAATTCAAGGAAATTGTTTTCCTACTCTACTGCTTTTCATTTGCGAGCATGGAAAACAATTAACGCCTGTTCTTCTTTAGCTCGAAGCACACAATAAAGAGCGCTGATCAGGTGCATTTGTGATTTTCCACCATGTACGTCTGAGGATGGCTGTGTGTGACCCTTATTCTCACCTCTACAGAAAAACACTTTCGTATCGCAATGCTCAACTGCACACAAGAACCTGGAAGCACAGTGGTAACCTGGCAACTAGTAGCTGGACGCCCACATGCTTGAAGCCGGTGTGGTCATGAGTGCTGCCCCACAGCCGGACCAGAGTGCTATAAATATCCGGTAGTAATAGCTTCAGGGTCATTACCGCTGCTCGGGTCTGCTTCCAGACTCCAGCCAGCATCGGCTCCAACCTAAAGGGCTTCTGAGAAGGACAGGATCTTATATACATATCTGCATATTATGGATGATTTATTAGCGTGTGGGACAAAAAAGATCATAAACAGGATTTGTTTGAAAGCAGGTCATTTGGGTTTTATTTGGTGGGACCTGGTTAGATCTGGACATACGAAATAATGAGAACATGGAGACGGGGTTTGGTGCTTTGGGTCAAAGCATCATGTTCTACTGCTCTGCTTTTAGTATGCAGAGCCTCTTTAAAAGCTGCTATTCTTTTAGATTTGAACTATTGTAAGTAAACCATTAACTGCATGTATTAGCCCCAAACTAAACATGATTGTTCAGCATAACTATGCCAAGTCACAAAGTTACTATAAGAAATAATAAAGACGTTAAGCTAAACGAGAAAGGTTCAGGACTCACAGGAACAATAAAACCTCATTAGGAATAAATATCTTCATGAAACAAAAACAAGAAAGCGAGAAAGAAATATCATGAGTTCAAGAGAGAATTTAGGCTTGTGTGGTTTGGGAGAAAAATCAGACATAAAGGAGTTCAAAGCCGCTGCAAAAAATGACATGGCCTAACGCTGCACTGAGTTGACAGGAAAGCCCCAGAGGATTCTGGGACTGATCCTCTGACTCATAACTAGCGAGCCGGGTGAGAAACATACCCACTGGGTGTACAAGCAGACCCATTTCACTAACCCATGTTACATAAATCACAGTACTTTTGATGTGCCATAACAAATACTTAGTTTTTTGGTCTCCATTTGTCTCACTATTTTTAACTTGATTGAAGGCTTGTGCTCTCAGAGAACCGCCGGCCTCGATACTGCAAAAGGATGATGTACTTTAGGTCAAAAGTCGAAGTGATGGTCAGTGCAGCATCAAGCGTCTCCTCAGAAACCTTTGAGAGAGGCAAGAAGCATCACACAAAGGCATCAGGCCTAACCTGCTGTGGCTGTTTTCACTGGGATGAAATAACACAGCAGATTGCTGAAGAGTCAGGATAAGTAGGATTACTTGAGTTCATGAGTGGGTGAGTGGCTCAAGTTTAGAATTTAAAGTGTGTGAAATCCAGAAAGTATGTACAGTATGCAAATGTAAGTGTGTGGTGAAAACTGAGCATGTGTAATAGCTGATTCAGGTGTTGGCCTAACATTGCCACGTTTTAAGAGATTTAAAGGGTTCACCCTCATGTCACTCCAAACCTTTCTTTCTTCTGCAGAACACAAAATTCACTTGCATTGGGTTTGTGTGTCCATACAATAGAAGTGAATGGGGACCAAGGTTTTTTGTTAAAACGTGTTCTTTTGTATTTTGCAAAAGAAAGGAAATTCAAGAGGGTCAGTAAATGATGACAGAATTTTTGCGTTAGGGTTAGTGTGTGTCCGCCATACGAATGCAAGAGCTCAAAGGCGTGTGGGGAAATCTCAGTGTGTGTGTGTGTTTATGTGTGAGAGAGGTGATTAAAGCCTTGCCCTGGCGGGTGCCCTGACTCTGGCATGGTGATGGATGAAGCAGTGTGTCCGTCATTAGGCAGAAGGCTGGCCACTGGCACCCACACCCAGCTCTTAAATGTATCCATACCTCGCTGTCCCCTAGTGCTGCTGTTCATTTCAAGGTCAATTGACTCAGTGCTGCGCGGGGCACAAAACATCCCCCTTTTTTCATAGTTTTATTTCCCATTACTGACTGTTGTGCCTGTGTGTGTGTTTGTACACAAGCGTGTGTGCGTGGGATTGCGTGTGGGTGTACGCACCACGTCAAAGCCGATGGTGTGAAACAAACACCCTGCGGCTTGTGCCGAGGAAGACCCCTGCGTGAACCCTGTAGTGCTTATGAGCGTATATACTGTATGCAGAGCACTTTAAACAGTGAGTTTGGTTAAAGTCTGTCGCTTTGCACGCAGTTATGATGTCATGCCTGGATGTGCCACCTGTTAACCTGTCTCAGATTACTTGCTGAAAGATGCCCAGTTAAAGGGATAGTTCACCCAAAAATGAAAATTCTGTCATCGTTTACTCACCCTCGTGTCATTTTAAACCTGTATGGCTTTATTTCTTTGGCAAAACACAAAAGAAGATATTTTAAAGAATGTTGATAACAGAAAACCGTTGGTCCCCATTGACTTGCATTGGTTTTGTTTCATACAATAGACGTCAATGGGGACCGACGGTTACCAAAATTCTTTAAAATATCTTCTTTTGTGTTCTGTCTTACAGGTTTGAAATGATTTTTTACTTTGAGTGAACTGTCCCTGTGAACTTAAATATTACAGTTGCAGTACAAATATGTAGTTGTAAACTAGTTATGTACTTAAAATTGACTACTGTTACACTGTAAAAGTATATTTTTATACACTAAAAAGTGAGCCAATTTAGTCCCAAGTAGTACTAAAATAGTACACTTACAGCAAAAAGTATACTACTAGTACATTAATATTTGTATACTTTATAATATACCTGAAATGTGTACTTACTGTAATAAAATGAACTTGAAATATGCTTATTTTTGTATGGGTTTTAGTAGTGAACACACCATAGGAAAGGAGTGGGGGATAAAACAGATAACTTCTCAACGTGATAACTCCTCACTGGACCAGCGCACATCATCCTCCGCTCCTGCCGTTCTGTCTCTTCAGGCCTCGTTCGGGCCCTCTCTACATTTGTGAGAGAAAGCGAGTGAAGGGGTGTTAGTGATCGTAACTTTTCAAGGAAGAGTATAGTGCCAACGCAAAGCACGGCAGAGCGCTTCAGCAGGAGCCAGCGGCTGAGGCCTGTGATGTTTAATTCAGCAGCCCATAATCACTCAGATGGAGTCAAGAGCCAGCTTTAAATAACTTAGCTTCCAGGGGCAGATCTGCTCAGCACGAGTGTGTGTGTGTGTGTGTGTGGATATATGTTTGCCCAGGTGTCAACATGTAAAAAAAAGATCTGTTAAAAGTCTGTATTCTCCTCTCTCTTCAGTGTACATGTTCTTAACAACATTCACAGCGAATCGTGTTGAAGTTTGGAGTGCGCACAGAGGACAAAACGTAGGTGTTACAGTAAAAGTACAGATTCCAGCTTCAATGTCGCTAGTTATTCATCTGACAGTTGTTGTAACATTGGTGGGCTGTGCCGAGAGAAGACTGGGAGCGGGCCGTCAGGGAGCCATCAGTCTGCAGTGATGGGCTCGGTGGAGTTTGGTGACTGTGGTCCTAATACCCAGAGCCTCTCACAGGAAGTGCGTCAATGAAGAACACTGCAAAGTCAGGCAGCCCTTCCACTGAGTCGAACCCTGCCAGAGAATTCAGCATTGTGGCTCACCCATTATATGCTCGCTTTTGGATGCTGGCCCTCGGTAGCGACGTGTAAAACGACATATTTTTAAAACTGACTCGATGTGGGTTGCTTGAATCCGTGAAGGTTATGAGGGTACAAAAGCCAAATTGAAGCTCACAATTTTGTTAAATTAAAAAGAAATGTGCTTGAGCTGTAAGGTTGCTCTAAATTACTGTTCAATGCGGATCAAGATTTAGTTATTCATCCCTGACATAATTCCTTATTCATTAGAGGGCATTTATATAAGATGTTTTCATGTTCAAAAACACATAGATAGAGCATAACAGAACGAAACAGAGTTCAGGGCTCTCAGGACGCATTTTCAAAAAAACTTGACACGCCATCTTAAAAAATGTTTGAAAAACAGCCTGGCATGTCACGCAACAGCCAGTGCTTAAATGGGATGAATTTAAATACCCTTTTCTGAAAGGGTTTTTTCATGCAAAATGTCAACAGCTAAAGCACAGCATGTTAATTAAAGCACATATGCTTTACTTTTAGTATATAATAATCTCTCTCTCTCTCTCTCTCTCTCTCTCTATATATATATATATATATATATATATGATGTATTATTTTTTTTTAGATATGAAAATAAAATTCTAGATTGTGGTCTTTCCAGTCCAGTGTCAGTTGAATTTCAACAAAATAAAACCTCAGGAGTGACAAAGTCATCCAACAGCAATGTGAAAGACTGACAGCATGACAAGACACATGAAATCTGTGATAAAAATCAACATTATCACAAAACCTTTTTCTAAATACATGTACAAATTTCTTTGCAGTATTTCAGGTCTGCTATTCTGACCTGTTTCTTCAGTTTTCATTTTCTGCAAATAAATGCAAAAAAAAAACCTGTGAGTAGTTCACAGGATGAAACAAAAATAATCATTTGCCTAAACACATACCTATAAACAGTACATTTAGAAAAACTGAAAATGGTCTTTGAAATGGTCTCTTAAGTTATATATAAGTAAAAAATATATATATAAAAATTAAATATAAAATATTTAAATATATAATATAAAATTAAATATATATATAAAAATAAATTAATAATATTATTATACACTATTTTCTAAAGTATTTAATTATTAATAATAATAATAATAATAAATATTTAATCTAATAAATAAGTTTGCTGATAATGCTGAAGTCAATGATTTATATTTCTGAGAGCTCGGTATGGCAATCCGTTCAACGCTTGTGTGCTAGGACTCTTGGTTCCTGATTCACTGATAAGCTGATAGAATCAGGGACAGAAGATAACAGAAGATAACATCTATAGCCTTCAGATGTCTCGGCAAAGCGATTTGCCTCTGTGCAATCTGGAAATGGCCCGAAATGCTGTACCAAAAGCAGCGCAAAATGATCCAAAACAGGAAGAATGATAATGACCAATGCATCAACAATATAAGGCACAAAATATGGTCATGGTTGGTCAACAGCAATATGCATCAATAGAGGACTGATCACTGTAGCTGGGGAGCCTCAGGGTGCAGCCACTTACAAAACACCTCAGGTGCTTCCACACATAAACCCTCATCCAGTGGTTGCCTAGTGACCAGAAGAGTGAGTTATGTCTCTTTAAGAGTGAGACGGGATGTGTTGGGTGGAGGATAAAGCTCAGGGTGGTACAAAGCCAGGTGAAACTAGTGAGGAAGACAAGGAGCGGAGGAAAAGATGGTCAAATTGCTGAAAAAGTGCTGAAATGCTGCAAGTAAATACCAAGCGGTCAGTGATTGGCCAACAGACCTCCAAACAACTATAATTACATAATTTTTTTTCCTGTTGTATATACACAGACCAAAGAGATTTTACCAAGGGCGGAGCTACTCTGCATGACACCTGAACAATCAACTCAACACCCTGCATGAATATTCTAATAAAAGCCAAATGAATTGCAAATGTTGTTTCATACCATACTGCCCTTTCTCTGTATCACCGGATAACTAATGCACAGTGAAGGTCAGTCGATTTTTCAAGCGCAGTCACCATTACGCAGAAAATACTAGCCTATGTGTGCCGGCACGGTGCTGCACAGCAACCTGAAATCACCTGCTATCGCTGGCAGCCAGCTGCCTTTCGAGATCTCTCTCTATCCCGGTCCAAACTCAAGGCCGTGACAGAGACAGAGCAGCACAGACCTGCTGCCACGTAATAGGGAATTAATTGAGATCATCAATATGGTATTAATCATTAAGGCACAGGTGCTGAGATGGCACTTCTGCCTGAGTGAGTCTGTTAGCGATGCGTGTGCTTAAAAAGTTTGACCTGCTGTTTGGAAAGAGTGTGTGTGAGAGCAGGAAGGGAAAGGAAGGTCGAGACAGAGTGGGAAAAAGAGAGAGAGAGTATTACAAATAGAGCTCTGTGCTTACATTAAAAACATGAAAATTCTGCCATCATTTACACACGCTCATGTCATTTTGAACCTTTCCGATTTTCTCTCTTCTGTAAAACACATAAGAAGATATTTTGAAGAATGTTAGTAACCAAGAACCATTGGTCCCCATACACTTCTATTGTATTGACACAAAACCAATGCAAGTGATACCGCTGCACTGCGAAAAAATTGATTTCTCACTTAGTATTGTTTTCTTGCTTTTCAGTACAAATGTCTAAACATTTTTGAATCAAGATGCACTTTCTTGATGAGCAAAATGACCTAAGAAAATAAGTCTTGTTTATAGGCCCAAAATATGAAATGGAAGTAAATTTGTGCTTAAAACAAGCCAAAAAATCTGCCAATGGGGTAAGACATTTTTTTTAGCCCATTTTTTGGATGCTTTTTTAAGTTACATTTCATATATTTTGCGTTAAAAGAAGACTTATTTTCTGCTTATGAAGAAAATGCATCTTAATTCAAGAATTTTTAGACATTTGCACTAAAAACAAGACAAAAATACTAAGAAAGCCATTTTTCGCAGTGTGTTGTTCGGTTAACATTCTTCAAAATATCTTCTTTTGTGTTCTGCAGAAGAAAGAAAGGAATACAATCTTTAAATGACAAGAGGGTGTATAAATAATAACAGCATTTTTGTTTTTTAGTGAACTATCCCTTTGATCCCTTACAAAAAAAAGATTAATTTCAAGCTTAAAAAATGTTTACGTATTTTCACATATTAGTTCAGTATAGGTGCATTGGTGGTAAACAAAATAATAATTGATTTAAAATAATAATATATTTGGTATTTATATTTTTATAATAATTTTATATTTTAAATTACAATATAATCACACACAACGCATAAAAATTGCCATCATTATTTAAAATGGAAAAGTTTTAAACACAAGTGTGAGTTAACAATTACAGAATATGAATTTCTTGCTTCAACTGTCCCTTAAAATCTAAACATGCAGCGAGGTCACACAGAAAAACACCCCAGCGTGAACATCGATGCCATTCTGGTGAGCAAACACAAAATCCATCAGTGGCGTTGGTCCCTCGGTGAGGCGGGGTGTGGATGAACGTCACTCAGCGCTAATCAGGCAAACACAGCACAAATTGCAGCGACTACATTAAGCAGTTGGGCACGGCACGTCTCCAAACATTCGAGAGTGTCTAACTGGGCGGACATTCCACTACATAAATTAAACATGGCGCGGCTAGATGGTGCTCACGCTTAAATGATGTACAGCAGCTGGGATCGATGCGGAGAGCGGAGCAGCTGGCTGAGGAGACGCGTGGCGCGCCTGAAAGCGGCCCGGCGTGGGGTCCGGCAGAGCGCTTGAGCACGCTGCATATCAAACAAGCAGCGGGACAGGGAGAGGAGTCTTGACAAGCTCACTCGAACGGGCGTCAGGCCTGAGCTTATGAAAGGTTTATGAGTTCTGCTCAAAACAGATTGATTTGGGGTTAAAGTGAACACCGAGTCCGAAAACCCCTGAAGCTGTGATATGGAACTGGGTAAAGAAGACAAAGCAGAGAGCAAGAGAGAGAAAGCAGCTGTACGTACGAGTATGACCTACGGTACAAAAAACTTATTTTATCTTTGCTTTGTTGCATTTAACAGCGTGGAAACTCGAAGGACACGCTTGCAATGTGATTCTAGCCGAGAGAGAGAGTCCAACGTGTCATTAGTCAGCGTGAAGGTGTTTAACATGCTTGGCCGTATGTTTGACCTCTCTGACACTGGTAGCTTCAGGCCTGCAGGTCTGCGTGAGGTCACCGCAGGTGTGAAGCAGATGTGGAGAACAATAACGCTTCAGGTGAACTTAAAGGGCAACAAACACTGACCTGTCAGTAGTTATTAGCCTGCAGTCTGTTTGCTGATGGCTTACTGCAGGTGCGGTATACTGTACAGCATTCCCTTTAATTGCATAGTTCACCCAAAAATGAAAACGCTGTCATCATTTACTCACCCTCTTGTCATTTTAAACCTGTATGACATTCTTTCTTCTGCAGAACACAAAAGAAGATATTTTGAAGAAAGCTGGTAACCAAACAGCGGAGACACCCATTGACTTCTAGTGTATGGACACAAACCAATGCAAGTCAATGGTAAATAACAAGAGGGTGAGTAAATGATGACAGAGTTTTCATTTTTGGGTGAGCTATCCCTTTAATCTTACAGGTAAACATATTTCCACTGTAAGTTAAAATACTTTTTCTTCCATCTCCATCAGTTAATTTTAACATTAAATTTGTGCTCCAAATGCAGAAAAGCACATCAAACAAACAAACAAACAAACAAACAAACAAACAAACAAACAGAAGTTTCATCTCTGCATACCAAAGTCAGACCTTTGACCAACAAAGAAGATAACTAAACGTCTATCTTCCATGTTGCTCATCTTTGCCAAGCTACAACTCTATCGCTACTTGTAAACACAGCTTGTGATTAAGATTCGGTATGTCCTAACTTTCATATCGAGACATCGATCTCACATCACACTGTTCAACTGTGGAACAATAGAGGAAGTGATGTCATCAAATGCTTCTGTCTTCAAAGGGCAGGGTGGCTGGGGAGAATGACTCTTTGATGTGGCCCCCATAGGAGTCTCTAGCCAGCCTGCTACAGAGAACAGAGCCGGAGTCTTCAGAGAGATGAGCCCTGGGCTCTACGGATCCCCTACACACACCCACCCACACCCACAAACCCCATGATCAATGATGAGTCTTAATCAATCACAACAATGTTACCTCCCCATCCACTCCTCTCTGCCTTAACCTCTGCCCTGCCAGAGACAAAGCTTTCATGTGTGTGTTCACTGCTACACGTGTGCATATATAAGCGTGTATTAACAAATGTAAAGTCGATTTTCAAAAAAACACAGCCATTATAAATGCACAGCGCTGACCACGAACACCGTAAATCTGCTCCAATCTCTTCTTTTAGGTCAGTTTTATAGGCTGAGTGCTCTTGTTATGGAATGATGAACAGAGGAAGGGCACGGCGGGGAGCGTTACAAAGGTAGCAGTAAAGAGCGTTACTTCCACAACGCATCTGCCTCACACGGAGAGGAATTGGTTCATACTGAAATAATTAAAGCAGAGGAACGAGCATCAATCAAGCTACTGAGCATGAGCAGGAAACCACCGCAGGAAGAGACCTCCGCTCAATTTGGTATCGTCTGGGGCCTACAGGCTAATTTGTTTACATCCATAATACATTCAAAGGATTTATCTAACTTGCAAATGAGCATTCATTTAGTGGTCCGAGAGGTACTGTGCAGTGGAAACATAGAGGAGAGGTGTGAAAGAGCAGGAACATCTGGCAGGGCAGTAAGGGGGGGGGGGTGCAGGTGGATTTAACCCCTTAACACCCTGAGAGAGCTTTCTAGGTCATCGGCGCTCCGTGTAAGCATGTGAGTGTTTTAACAAATAGATATCTCATCTGGTTGGATCAGGCTTGGACGATGGCCATATTGGGACGGTGATTACTGAAGTCAAAGGTCACACGGACAATCCCTGGACCGGTTTCAAGGACGTCGTCTAAAGGGGACAAGTCCATAACAGATTGTGCCTAGACACGCTCTGATCACATGCCAAATGCCAGGATGACAAAAGGTGTTTGTGTGGATGAGACGGTCCCCAGAGTAGCGAGTCAATGGTTGGTACAGGGTCTCCTCTACAGTGTTGCAGGGGCACTGACTATTGGGTGTGAGACTGGCAGAAAGCAGTTTCTGTGGCGGGCTGTGAGATACCTGGTTTAACAATGTAGCAGTCCAGGGTCACATTTGAAAACAAACACCAAAGTCTATATGGTGCTGATGGTGGTGCAGACAAAAACAAACTACAGCTTGAAGTAAACACGTCTTTGTGAGTGAAAAAGGGTTAAAAGAAAGAGTGATTTGTGGACGCGGACATCAGATTAGACGCTTTTTAAAACTTCAGTGAGCTGATCTCATGCTGAGATTCAGTCCTAGAAATTGAAGAGCTTCAGGCTAAACATTCGCTGCTCAACCACCGACACACACACAAACTATCATCTCAAGATGTAAACAAACTCTCTTACACGCACGCTTGTGACCGACTGCACCAGCTTTTTAAATGTCATCTGTTCTTTCTTTCGCCTGAGTTTAAAATGATCCCATTCCTACAGATGTGTCTCCACCCACCCCGGTCTTCTCCTGCTGAACGGATGGGGTCAGTGTCGCCCTACAAACACACGTGCTACTATGTGTGGCTCAGCAAATGCTGAGCCAATATCTTACACAGATATGGCAAGGGCACTGATGAGAGCGAGCGAGAGGAGAAAAAGAGAGAGAGACAGAGAGGATAAAGGAGAAAAAAAATCAATACTATATCTCAACACTAAGCACAAACCAAGCCAGAGCAGCAGGAGTGTGCAGCTTGCTACATAAACTGGACAGCTTCATCAGGTTTTTTCGGCGCGCACACACACACACAAACACACACACACACACACACACCATTTCCTTTCATTTCAGCCAGGCTTAGCAAGGAGTGTGTATGCACCCGCTGGAAAAGAGGCTCTGGTTGGCTCGCCGAACGAGCGATCTAACGCCGCACCTCCGTTCCCCTGTCCAAACAATCTTTATTTTCCTCTCGTTCTCACAAACACACACATACAGTGCCCGAGCCCTCAAAATACCCACTCTAAAAATAGCCTGCAGGGAGGCGTCGGCCCAGCTATTATTATTACTCGCACGTCGTCCCGCCTGCCGTTACCAAGGAAAGCGACGAGACTAATGCTTTTTCTGGTGCAGGCAATTAAAAAACTATTTGTCACCTGCCTAGCGCTGATGTTCGGGCCCCTGGCACAGGATTATAGCCCAGAGAACGGTGCCCTGATCAGACCGGTCTGGAGCTGAGATGGACAAATGAGAGATGGGAGGGAAGAGAGGGTTGATAGAAGGATGGCTGCAGAGAAGGAGCCTGGGAGGGTTGCTGATTTATACAGACAGGTTAATACCAGAGCAGCCAAGCCTTGGACTGCCGCTGCCATCAGGAAGTCATGCAATATTTAAATCCTGCCGAATTAAAGACACTCTCACAAGCTTTAGGGCATGTGGCAAAAAATAGTAACGTGTGTTTCCGCGACCCCTCCGACCCTAGCCACATACATGCAAACATGCAGACACAAACATGCATTTGAGAAATCTATAATTTGGTGGCATGTTTATAAAGTTTGCGTTGGCAATCCAACTGGCTAGCATCTATTTACCATCATGTCTTTCAGCAAACAGCACACAAATAATTTATCTAAATTTACACCGTCTCCCCCCAACGTTTCCAATTGTTCTACCCCTGATAGTTCCTTTGTCATGCCAAGCGTAATGCGTACACATTTGAGACACATTTGAGACATGCATGCAGAGATGCAAAGCAACTGCCATCTTTATGATCAATACCTACTCACAATAATAGGCCGCTGACAGTTTCGAGATCACACAAAAGAATGACAGAGAGCCTTTTAAAGGAACGGCTTCCCCACCGTCCGCTCCGAACAGGAACCCGGCACGTCTTTGGTTGTTCCATTCATGCTATCGATTCGGCCGCGATACAATTAGCACTGCAAAGCGTCAATGTTTTTCAGACTCGTACCGAGAGCCGGCGGGCGCTTGCTCAATCTCCTCAGAGGGGCGGATGTGTCATCGCCATCTCTATACAATTCTGCGTGTTATGGCAACCGACGTGACTCATAACCCAAACAGGGCCGACTGACTGAGCACATCGCCTCGTCCTCTTCATCATTGTTAGAGAGATAAAGCAAGACGAAGTTGATCTGATGGAGAATAAGAATAGAAGAAGCTGTCTAATCAGTTACCGGTTTTGTGGAGGAGCGGCAAAGCCTTCGGTTTTATCTGCCTCTATCATTCGCGAGGGTGCAACGAGCACAGACGCTCCCTCGGGCCTTCTAATGAGCAATGGAGATGGACCAGCAAAAAAGGCCATCAAAGCTCTTTGGGCGCAGGGCAGGATGCCAGACTCAGGTTCTGAGTAGGTTATGGTGGCAGTAAATAGTCTTGTGGAGGTGGTTTATGTGTCCCCGTGTGGCTGCCCCCTCCCGACTCCGGCTCTGACACACCCTGCATTGCTAATTTACAAGGCAGCTTGTTAATGGTGTGTGATTTACAATGCTCATTTGAATCTCCGATCTTTGCTGATGAAATCATCGCCTTACAGTGGCTACACACACACACACACACACACACACACACACACACACACACACACACACACACACACACACACACACACACACACACACACACACACACACACACACACACACAAATCCCAACAAAACACATTGCCTTCTTATCCATGCTCTCAATACTATGGTTTGAGGCAACTGACAAACACATTTACATAAAACATGATGGGTGATGAAAGACAGCCAAGCCACATTTAAAATAATGCAGACAAAAAGCAAGCAAGAAAAAAGATTTTGACCGACGTATCACACAAAATCTAATCAAACCTACACAACATCTCTGAACACAAAACATGTTCAGATGTGTAGATTTCAAATTAAACCTACACATCACCTCACGGTATGAAATTAAACCTACTCAACATCTTTCTATGAAATTACACTTCAACATAATCTTCTGTAAAATGAAAATGAGACCTACACAAGAGCTGTGAGGGCGAAATGTAAGGTGTGAAGTAAAAGCTTGAATAAGAGGTGACCACTTTCCACTTTTTATTCATAGCTGTTTGTTTGTGTAGCTGCAGATGAATCTTCTGCAGACGAATGAAGTCAACTTACTTTTTATTGTCACATAACAGATCTCTCTGCTGGTTTCTCAGACAAAGCTTGTACCCCGGGACAAGACAAAATCCTAAACTGATATAACAGATCTCCATCACGAAATTGCACATTACACATTTCTGATGTGTAATCAGTGCCGGACAAATGTGACAGTTCTGGTCATTAGATGCAGTGGCATGTTGGAGCGATGCGATCTGCGTGTCAACACACACCCCGCATCCGCCTGGCCACACACACACTTGTAAACGCAGCCGTCTGCCAACTGGCCCTGGTGTGTCCTATTGATCTGCCTTCGCTTACCGCCCACCGTCATCTGACACTTGCACACACACCGAAATTACAGGCAGCACATCAGAAGGTGAGAGCGATCGCAGAGGTCTCTTCCTGGCACTGATCACAAAGGAACACAGATTTAAGGCAGCCAAAGTCTATGCAGTGCCAGCTCAGATCTGAGGGACTTGCGCACAGGTGAAGCTTTTTAAGAAATGTCTGGATTGTATTGCACACCAAAATCATAAGACAAAAAATATATCAAGTACATTTTAACCCCTCTAATTTCAAATTTTTGTAAAGTCTCCAAACTGCAATTTAAAAAAATTAAATACATATTTAACCTTTTATCTCCATATTTGTGATTTGTTTTGCAATAAAAAAAATATTGCTTTAAAGGCAGTAAAAAAAATCTCAATTAAAAAATACTATAACTATTTATATAATATAATATCACTGCTGTAAAAACTCTTATCTTCATTAAAAATTAAATATAATTTATGATTATATGACTGATTTAAAGGTTGTACATTTAAAAAAATAAAAAATTCAATTAAAAACAATATACTATTCATATAATAATATTAGTTTATTTATATTATATACTAATCATATGTTTTTTTAATGAATTTTATTATTGCATAAATTCACTGGATTCATTGTCACTGGGTTTTGCAAATGTATTAAAAACTGTTTATAATATAATATAATATAATGTGATAATAAGAAGTTGGGAAGAAAATGTGATTTCTTCTTTATCTACTTTTATTTTGGACATTTTAGAAGGTCTCGTAAGATTCACCCAACACACACACATACACACCACCATCCACACACAGACGCTCTCCACCAACAAGTACACGTACACAAGCAAGTTAACCAGCCAACAGAGCGTAAAGCTTGCGGTCTCTACAGACAGCGTCCTAATAGAACAGCAGTGATCACGCTCAAGTGCCTGCGTTTCCTGCAGCCCTTGAAGAGCCATCAGCGGCTCGTGATGCGGGCTGCTGGGTCTATAGGTAAGAGTTGGATTAACACAATAAGGCAGGTCAATCTCCTGCTCTAATGTCCCAGACGTGCAGAGGGAAACGGCCGGACACACTTGGCTGCCAGCGGCCGGTGCTCAATAACACGCTGAATGTCAGTCTGGCTCACTGGCGGACTCCTGCCCTTTCACAGAACTCTGAATTATTAAGCAGCCATCTCACATCCTGTCTCTCTCTTTGCCCTGGGTCCATGTGAACGGCTTCTCTGTTGCAGGGGGGATTGTGGGTAATGGCGGTATGCAAAACAGACTGGGATAAAGTTTGCAAAGGGGTCAGTTGAAAGGAGAGATACACACTGTGCTGACGTACATAGAGAGTAATAGAGAATGAGAGAAAGAGAGAGAGAAGCTTAATTTCGACCATTAATACTGAAGAAGTCTATTTCAATGACTAAACTTAAAGTGATAGTTCACCCAAAAACCAAAATCCTATCTTACTTATAATTTACTTACCCTTTTGACATTTTAAACCTGCATGACTTTTCTTTCATCAATAAAACACAAAAGAAGATATTTTGAAGAATGTTGGTAACCATCCACCGTCATATAGGTTTGAAATGGCAAAAGGTTGAGTAAATGATGACAGAATTGTCTTTTGTGTAAATTATCCCTTTAAGATCTCACAGGGTCAGTGGTAGACACGTAGAAAAAAGTGTACGAGTTTGAGAAAGTGGCTGGGGATTCCAGGGAAGGACTAAATCTGAATAGATCTGTGTAAGCAAATGGTACAACATCATGTACCAAAGCAGTACCCAAACCCTCAAGCTAAGAGGAATATTTTTGTCAAGAATGTCGTTCAAAGGGATGGCTCACCCAAAAACTAAAATTCCTTCCTAAAACTAACATTTCTTATTCTGCTCACAGATTTAAGAAATGTTCACACAGCTCTTTTAAAATAATGATAGTGGATGGGGAAGAGAGTCTGTCAAGCTCTAAAAAAACAAAAAATAGCATAAATGTAATTCATAAGAACCATTTCTACTGCACTGCTGTGGTCACCATTATGTTCACTTTATGGAGTAGTTATTTGGTTATAAATAACTAATTTTATGGTCCACAAAATATAGGTTTAGAATGGCATAAGGGTGAATAAATAATGACAAACCACTGTACTCAAGGGGGTGACCTTAAAATGTCTTCTATCAAACCAGATCGATAGTATTTAAATAGTTAGCTTGAAAAATGTTGACAGTTTTAACTAACTTAAACTAAACTCAAACTGTTGCTCATCCATAACAGCAGATGATCTGAAAGAGAAAGCTGACTGTGGTAGAAGACAATCTGCCTGCTATATCAATTCTTGCTACAATGCTGACAACGCATCACACACTTGTGTTCTAAATTTTGCGTTGTAACACATTCATAAAGCAACCACACGTGAAATATGGTGGTCTTAGCTTGCGTTCAACCACTTGTGTAATCCTAACTTGAATCTAAAATCTCACCGATCTGTCAAGGATGTTGATCCAGGTGCACCTCATCATATTAGAGATCATAAACAGAAATGTATGTAAGATGGGAAATATGTGGGAAGTCATAGCACATAGAGGGCGAGCATGAGAAGCGGGGTGTCCGCGTGAGTCACAGAGTGTGGGCCGAGATGGATGGAGAGGAGAGAACAGCTGAATCACAATGACCAGAAATTGGAGCGCTGGTATGATGTGGCCCAGGTGGGGCAGGTGGAGGCGGTGATGTTTGCATATGACGGGACGGGTATAGAGGAGGTGGCCTCATGTAGCACTGACACAGCAGCTCTGCTGGATTGTGAAAACACATGCAAAGCACAATTTTCACACCCCAGAGAAGACCTGTTGTTGGCAGATACACAGGAGAAGATGCAAAGTCTGATCATGGGAGAAGATTCATGCCTTAGTAGTGTAGTCGTGAGAAATGACCCGAGTACTCTATGCTGTATGTGGGACATAAAGATCTAGGACGAAGGAATGTATAGAACAGCTGGTATTTTGTGTAGGGCCTTTCATGCACGTATGACCTGAATCTGTGCAGTCAAGAGGGCACCTAAACACATCTGAATATTAACACACTAGACACGTTGGGATTCAAGAAAGTATTTTAACATTAAAAAAATGATACACATCAGTTCTACAAAAAACAATAACCAATATATTGTGCAAGGGCCTGTGTCTATCCAGCCTGGTCATTCCATATTCGCACGTTCCCTCGCTGTAGCCGCGAGCCACAAGTCCTAAGACTTTTGAATCAATACTCAGTCACTGATCCGAGCGACAGCATAAACTTTCAACTTACCACCTCGGCACCTCATAACAGACATTAATCCCACGACTCCGAAATCAATATGCCATCATTTCTCTTTTGTGTATTCAGCACCCTAAACAATCCGGCAATAACAAACACAAGCGAACACAGGCTGTATTAACGTCCCCATCCATTAAATCCGTCTAATGAAGCTTTGACTCATAAATGACTCTGTCTGGGAGCTTAAGCAAAGTTAAATATACATTACTCGAGGCCGGGAAGTGTGCGGTCAGGGGTGCGTCGACGCGCATTCTGTGTGGCTACACAAACAAGCGCCTATGAATAAATAAATAGAGAGAGGCGCCCACCCGGACACAAAAGAACATTCTGCCGTGCGCCTCGGGCTAATTTACACCAGCCCGGCGGCCACAAGCGAATCCAGCCGAGATGAAGAGATGATGGAGTTCAACTTTTCCTCATCAGTTAGGTCAGAAAATGGATATACACTGTTTGTTGGCAGCTTTTGTTGGTAATATCGATCTTTGGAGTGCAATGCGGGTGTGGGGGGTTAAAATACGGGCGTGAGGATTTCAAAGCTTTGATAAAAGTCTGTAAAGTGCACTTTTTAAAGGGCCTGAATATCCGATCACAGTTAAACAAGTTTCCAGCACCGCGGACAGCTCCTGACACGCCGCCGCTCCGTGCCAAATTTAGTGGGCCTGACAGCCAGCGTGTGTGTAAGACAGATTGTGAAAAGAAAAACAGAGCATCCGTCTCTATTTCTATATGAGCGCTCTTGTTTATTTTAATGAGCATGTATGTGAAGTGGGACAGTGAGATGTATACTGCATGCAGGCGTCAGAATCCCTCATCCAACTTATTCTGATCTTTAGTGAAGAAGCCATTCCTTGCCATCAATCATATGGAGAAGGCCCAGGAGCGAGCGAGAAAGAGAGAGAGAGAGAGAGAGAGAGAGAGAGAGAGAGAGAGAGAGAGAGAGAGAGAGAGAGAGAGAGAGAGAGAGAGAGAGAGAGAGAGAGAGAGAGAGAGAGAGAGAGAGAGAGAGAGAGAGAGAGAGAGAGAGAGAGAGAGAGAGAGAGAGAGAAGGGGGGGAGGTGGGTGCACATTTGCTGCCAGTTCCCTGATTAATCTGGACAATATTCTGTTTTATATTCTGTTTTTGAGTCATTTCATTTCCCCAACATAGTACAGCTCTCCTCTCCACTCCTCCACCTCCTCCTTTTCCTCTCCTCATCCACAATAAAGAGGTCTCTGCAAAGACTATTGACCACTTTCTAAAGATCTGCCAGCCTGCAAGATAAATGAAGTGTGGTTTCACATCCAGCCATATTAATATAATAATGATATCCGGCTCTCTGTCTCCGGCCGCCACACCTCAGCCCTGTAATGCAAGATTTGATGAAGAAGGAGAGTTAAGAAATTACATTCGATTAGCACTAAACAAGAGAACGGGACGATGAACGATTAAATCAATCAAGTGAGGGACTAGCATAGACAGAGAAAGTGCGTGTGCGTGCGTCGCACAGAACGATAATATGCCCAGTCTGAATCTCTTAACAGCTCTCCTCTCTATTCGATGAGTGAAAACTTCAAACCGGCCAGGGAAGTGCAAAGCATGCTGGGTACAGGTGATAATACGTCTCCTCAGCAGATCTCCGCCAGTATGCAGAGCAAAAAGAGAAGAGCCGCGCAATACCACCGAGACATGCCTAGAAGAATAAGGCGCTATCTGAGGGAAAAGCGTTTTAAACGAGAGCAAGAGGGAAAGAGTGCAGAGATTCCTCCTAGGCTTTTTTTCTCATTACCTCCTCTCCTTTCCTGTCTTATTACTGAGACTTTCTCAATAAAGACGATCTAGACTGGATAAAAGGCAGTCACACTCGCAGTCTACAGTACGTTCCCTCAACCTCATCTCTTCTTCTTCTCTGCTCTCTGTATGCTTCCCATTCACTATCTCCCTCTCTTTCTGATCACATTTTCTAAAATGTAACTTTGTCATTGCTTGAGTCTTGACCGTGCTGTTTTTTTGACAGGGTTATGTACATTTTCAGTGGCTGTGTAGCCTTTGTGAATCTGCTCTCTGGGATACAGCGAACCGAAGACTGATGCCATATGTGTCTGGTAATAAGGCATCCTGGAACAACCTGATTCGTTCCAGAGAAACAAAATGAGCTCAGAGGATACAGAGAGGACAAGGGAAAGACCGTGAATAATATTTCTGTGAAAATGTAAAAACTGGCTACTAGAAATCCTGCATTTTAATAAGCGCAGTGTTACAATTACTTCCAATTACGCACGTTTTGTGGTGTGCTTTTACCGCTCTAAGCAACTGCTCTTGTGATATTTGTGCAGTGGATAAAAAAACTCATATTCATAAATCCCACTGAGGAAAAGACAACAAAGTGCAATACAGTAGTGGCCAAAAGTGATGTCCATCTTTAGATAGTTGACATCTTCATTCTTTATTCAAATATATTAATAAAGATGCATTTAAAATTTTGTACTGTGTGCATGTTGCACTAGTGTGTTTGGTATATAGTTCAGCTTTGAGAAGAATTTAAAGGTTTGACAAAAATATTAAAGTTTATAAAGACATAGTTAAGTGAATTACTACAAAAATTACAAAATAAATAATCAAGAAATGTTTTTTGCAAAAACAGACGTTTTTTAATCAAAAATCATGTTGCTAACTTACACAATAAAACACACAAAACATGATATATGAAAAATAATAACTCTTCAAGTATTTTCTGTGCATTTATTTTGTATATTATAATAAAACAATATTCCCTGACACTGTGGTTTGCCTTTTTGCTAAATCATTTTGTCCAATAAATACCATAAAGGTTTAGTGTTTTGTCTATTTTGTCTCATATTTTGATGGTTTGATCTAACCTGAGGGGGCTAGATCATCACTTTTGGCCACTACTGCACATCATGGGGACTTGAGATGGGTCTGTCGACTTGGGCCTGTAAACTATTACACAAACATCCAACCATCTGCTAAAACCACTAAGGTACCACATCAGTACCAGTCACGGTCTCTTTAGAAATGTACACATCTAAGTATTATTAATCTTTCATAATTTGATATTATTTCATCAGTAAAACTATTCAACTTTTCAGCATGCACATTCTAAATGTGTTTGGGCAAAAACCTTTAGGGGTGAAGATGACCACACCTCTGTCCTAAAAGCATATATAACTATAGCCTATAGTCTTTAAAAGCATTCATCTGCATGCAATTCCCTCTCCCGCCCGGGATCTCTGTCTGAACTGGGCTGCAGTTTCGAGGTTAGCTTTGATCAGTTGGTGAGCTCAGGCTCTATTGGACCGACAGGCTGTGTTTTATCTCCCTGCCTGCCTCCATTACAGTTAAATCAAAGTTAAAGGAATGCTGCTTCAAACGAACACAGAAATGAGGGAGGAAAACGTGACGACTTCAGAAAAATAACAACAGGGAACAGGTGTCAAATACTCTGGCATTTTTACCTGTAAGAGCCAGTAGCACCTGCGGTGGAAGGTGGGGATGATGGAGGAGTGGACGTAACAGCCGTACAGACACTGGAAAGAGACACAGAAACATATGGTTAGTACAGAACACAATGGGACCCATCACTGGTTCACCCCACCCAATAACCTCATCCCAAAGTCCCAGTGCATGGCTATTTTTGAAAATCAAAGGACACAGAAGGGGGTTGAAGGAGGTTATGGAGGTCAGCCTCTCTCACTTTCCTACTTGTTCTTTCTATTTCTCTTTGTCTCACGGTGCCCTACGTGAGATGGAACGACTAAAGAAAAAAAGGATGTTTTAACACTTTCTAGTGCTTTAAAACCAACAAAAGAGTGATTTGTTAGTATGCAGTTTTTATTGAGCATACACACAGACCCTGGTTCAAATCCCAATATAACATTTTCATAATAACACATTTATTTCCAATTGATAGACTTTCTAATATATTAAAACTTCAACAATATATTTGGCCAAGTTTATGGTGTGATTTTGAGGAAAAACATCTGCGATGCTGCGCTGTTGACGGGTTCCAGCTTTCTACCAAACACATTGTTTGTGAGCACTCAAGCCAAAGAGCTTGGCTCTTTCTGGAATAAATCAAATATCCATTTCTATGGTTACGGCTCCTCTACAATGCACACAGGGAATATTTATTTACCTGTGGAGAATTGGAAAACAAAGCAGTCCTGATGTAAAAATACACACACCTGCATGGATGTATGGTGTACACACGTGGCCACAGACACAAGCACACGCAGCACACTAAAAAAATAATTGTAAAACTGCAGTTTTATGTGGGTTTAAAGCTTTATGGCTTGATATAATGGATTTTTCAGAAGTTTTAAGGGAGGTTAAGGACCGTAAGTAGATGTGGAATACAGATAGAGCTGTGTCTAGTGTAGGATGTTTGAGACCAAACCTTGATTCACAAATGAAAATGACAGTTCAGTTCAATCGATTGTAATCCTATAGTACATTTCATGTTACGAAATAGTGTTACAGCTTTATGCAGATCAGAGCCTTGGCAAGGAACACTGAAACCTAGCCAAGATAATGAAGGAACCAAACCTTCATTGGTGTGGGCAAAAATGCATTATCACATGTTTTTAATTAAATAATAATATTCATATACTTTATGAGTGAAATGTACATCTTGTTGGGTAAACCAAAACATACAAATATTCACAAAACCTGTATACGTTCTTTGTGATTCTTCATGTAATTCATAGCTTTTTGGGTTGAGGTTGTAACTTTTGACAGGCCTTACCCCATCTGCTGCCCAGTTATTTTATTCAACAGATCTATTGGCTAACAAAATCTCCTTGCTACCACCACCGTTACAAAACAGTCAGATTGGATGAATTACATATAAAGCCGTTGTAAGAGCCAACATATGCACACCTGCTGCCATCCATTCTTCCACATGAGAAAGTTTGAAGAAAAAAAGCCATTTTGACCAGTCTCCATCTGAAAGTATATGTATGCGCTCTGTTCCACATTATTGACAGGTGTGTGCGGTTCCTCGCTGTTCCTCCTACTGTGTGGACTGGAGAGTGAATAAATTAGCCCCAGGCAGCTTCTGTTTACTCAATTTAAGAAATACACAAAGTGTTCAGCAGACATAAACAAGGCACCTGTGTTGTGTCAGACCATAGCACCTGTCAGAGCTGATACAGGAATCAATGTAAAGCATCCACCGGCTACACACATGCTGTTTGCGTGCTGTCAGGGCTTAGACACGCGCATGCACACAAACACACACCCTACACATAAACCCAAAAACAATCCCAGCATGGTCATCAGCGTAAATTCTGCATGCTGGTTCCAGCATGGACTGCTGATTCCCAGTATAGAATCCATGCTGGTTTATTGGTGGACTGGTCTAGCATATGTTGCAAAAGTTTTGAGACTGCTGTCTTCCTTCTAGACCAGCGCAAACCAGCTGGAATTTATGCCGATTTAAAGTGGATGTTGGTATGTATTACAGGTAGTCACACTGCGTCTCGTATCAACCAAAAACATTGATGATATTATACACACAACAAAACAAATGAGAAAATCGAAAAGCTCTAATGCAGACAAGCTTATCAGTAATTCAGGACAAATATCATTCAGCTCGGTGCTGATTCCCTCTCAGGGCTGTGTGGCAATGTGACAAACTGACACTGACAGAAGCCATTATTTGCTGTCTGTGTGCTGTGACAAATGACAGCACATCAAATGGCAAGCAATTAAAGGATAATTATATTCCCAACATAACACGGGACTTCTCTCCATTTCTCAATCGGACTTATTCTGTCTCATAAATTGGAGCAACAGCACAAATTACAAACCGTTCTCAATGTACATTTAAAACAGGCTAGTCCGTACCATCCATAATGCACTAAAAACTAGGTCTGACAAAGGCCACTAAAGGTCAACAGTGATGGTACAGAGGTCTTGAACACTGCAGTCAGATGTAACATGGTCGGATAGTTGAATCGCGCATGTATTTAGCTCCGGCGTTGCGTAGGACCATCCATCAAAGCAGACAGGCGATGGAGGCCGACCTGCTGAAGATGTGAGACTTCTTCATTAGGCCATAATGATGTGTGAAGGCACTCTTAATCAGACCATGGCATCTTAAGTATGTTGCCAATTTGCTTTTTTATGATGTGACGATACGTGCGATAGTGATATATACGAGGACCTTAGTCAGAATAGACAATATATAATTTAACAGGGTGTGAGGGAATGATGTATAGTACTGTATGTGGTTTATATTAAATGTATATATAAACATATGCATGTCAAACTACCTGATGAAACACTAACTCACTGTCATGTAGGCTGTTTTATTACATCTGTTGATCAGGTAAACTGCCTATCCATTGGGTTCTTATTTATGCACACAGTTTAATGTGTTTTTCTGCGCTCAGAGAAACAATTTGTGTAAATGAGATAAGTTTAAATAACAGGATCTCTGCAGAGCAAGATTGGTATAGAACACACACACTGTAAAAATTCATAAAAATATTAGTTAACATAACAAGTTTGCATGAAATTCATTAGTTAACTAAAAATCTTTAGGGAGCCAGGTTACTTATTTTTCTTTGATAAAACAATTGATAACACCAATACAAAGGTTAAACAGGTAAAAAATTGTAGTTTCATTAATCCAACATAGTACTTGTATTAACATAGTATTTAAACAATCAAAGCCAAATTCCTCAATAATACACATAAAAACTTTTTAAACACACTGTATTTCTATGCCTCCCAGCCCAGCTTCATCCAGCAGCGACACTGAATCTTTTCCTAACCTTGATGGAGTTTTGTCTTAGCACTTGCTACACAAGGAATAATTTATCAGACAGCGAATCCAGTTGGGAATACTCAATCATACAATTTGAGAGCGCTTTGGAGACAACTTGACGAATTGCCTCGTCGAGTGATATAGTGAGCCGAGACCTTGTAGATAATCAAGACAAATCTATTACCAATCACTTGAACATGTACATTTGTCATAGCGCACTCTTCCTTCAGCAATACCGAGCAGATCTGGGTAACTACGTGCGTATATAACATGCATACTAACTCCTGGCTTGTGTCCTGGTTATTAAGCTGTCAGCTCTGTCCTGCTCCGCTGCCGTGTCGCTGTTTCATTAAGAAGATCAGAAGTTCCTGTGTTATCAATCAGGCATCAATAAGTAGACCTGCCTAAGGGCTGTGTTTCAGCCTAAGGCGCTGGTTCTTCGTGCTGGTCTTGGGGAGCCACAGCACTGCACGTTTCACTAAGCTTCCTTATTTCACACAGCTAATTCAAATTGTGGGCGCTTTAGCACTGAGAAAGAAATAACATCTGCGGTGCTGTGGGTCCACAAAACCAGGATTAAGAACCACTGGCCTAAGGCGAAAACATAAGATGGCTCAAGCCATCTCCTCTCTCAATAGAAGAATCCCTGTATATCTACCTTGCTAAATCCATATTGATATATTAAGCATGCTGATGCTATATGCACTAAATAGGGAATGAAATTAAGACTGGAGGGACAGATTGCGACGTATACAAATGTAATCCATCCCACCTCCCATACTTTAAGAGGTAGATATCTATAGTATATATATGGTCCTGGCACTTTTATAGCCCTTGTGGTCCTCTCAAAATCCACGTTTTGGTGATGTAGTGGCATATAGACTGTTGAGTAGTGCACTGTGGAGTTAGCGTCATACAAGTGTGCATCAAGGGTGCTTTACAGCTGCATTGGGTGAAATAACATGAAAAAAATGGGGAATTTGGTAGCTCAAAGTGCACATCAAATGTGATAAGAGGGACAGGGCCAAAGTTGTCATTTATAATTTGAAATTTACATTATAGTTTATATATAAAAAAGATAATATTATCTTTAAGTACACTTCTGTTCTCAGGTAGGACAGTATAGTTGAGGTAAAGACCAGGTAATGTAGTTTCTAAAAATATGTTGAATGTTGTAAATAGAATCAGTTTACACACACACACGCAGACCCCAAGACGAGAATTAATTACTCATACTGGACAGGTAAACACAGCCATACATCAATATCAAACAGCACCCAGAAAATATTGTACCACTAAGCCCTTTCAATATCACTAAACACGGTAAAAAAAGAGGGGGAGAGAGAGAAAAGAGAAAGATAAGGAGGAGAAATAGTGGGCGTGCTACCCAAACTCGTGCCCGTGACAGTACAACAAATGTGTGTGCGTGTGCGCACGTCTCTGTGGCTGAAGACACAGTGTCTGTTGATGTTAATGCCAGGCTTCTGGGCTCAGGGCCAAAGGCATTAAGTGGAATCGAATTCCACAAAACTAGCTTTAATCAGCAGGTTTTTAAGGTTAGAATTACCCTCTCTCCTCCAGCCCGCCTGCCAAGGTTAAAGCCCTCCTGAAGCAGGCTGAGGTAATGGGATGATGGTGTGGCAAAGGCCTCATGCTCCTCTGCTCCTCTACACGCTAAAACCCTATAACGGTTTTACACGCGACGCTCATACGTGGAATACTGAGCGTTTACGTCAGGGCTGCTGGACTTGTCAAGGACAACAGTGACAGACTGAAGTGTACTGTATGGGTGTATGTGTGTGTGGTGTGGTTTAGTGGTTAAAGTAAATATGAATGGCATTGGAAATAATAAAAAAATTAAGATCTGATTATCAATAGAATAGAATTCCTTCATGTCATTTCGAACCCGTATGACTTTCTTTCTTCCGCAGAACACAAAAGAAGATATTTTGAAGAATGTTGGTAACCAAACAACATTGGTCCCTATTGACTAATATATTGACTTATATATGACATTATTAGAACGACAGTTATAGCAGACATGATGTCCAAAAAAACAAACTGTCTTAAACTGCACTTTACACATCCAGAACCCAATCAGCCCTTAGGGCTGTACAGACTCAGTGCTCACAGAACCATCATTACTACGAGAGTCTCTGTGTCACAATGTAAGAGTACCATAATAGACCATTATGTCCATGTATGTGACAAAATGACTTCGGGCCTGAGGCTCGGCCGGGGCCTGGGATTATTTCAGTGGGCAGAAACATGACATTAACATGCCAGACACCTAACTGAGAAAGAGCCGAGCACCATCGCAGGCAACTTCTTCCTCTGTGTCTTTCTCTATCAGGGTGAAACAAAAATAAATGGCATATTTCTCTCTGTCAGAGAGGGCTGGTGATGTATGAGCTGCTAACACAAAAGCATGTGGGCCTTTGGGACTCGGCAGAACTGTGTTATTTGCGACCGTGAAGCCTAGTACATAACTCTAAACCGCGAGAGCGAAATGAGAAGAGGATGGAGTTTAAAACTAGAGATTAAACGCCTGAAGGGAGGGATTGTTGGTCTTTAATATAACAATTACAGAAACTTTCATGAAAGCTTTGAAGGGAGTTTATCTCCTAAATATGAAAAAGAAAGGGCTTCGGTACTGCGTTTCTTGTCAGAGACATCACTGGTATTGAGAGATAATTCCCCTTCAACCCTAAGAATAAAAACTTTAAAGTACAGGGGAATTGTCTCTCCTCATTTTCCATTCACACCCTCACCCTGTCTGTCTGCTCGCACAAGATTCCATTCTCTCCTCTACCTCTTTCTGATCCCTGCCCACGGCGGGGCCAAACCCTACCAGTGAATTGAATAATGAATCCGTGTCTCCATCAGATGTAGAAGGCCATTATTCATGGAATTTTCTGTTTCATTACGGAAGCTAATGGAAAAGGCAAAAGGACGACGTGTCCCTCCTGTGAGGGTCAAAGGTCAGGGGTTAACAGAAAACAGCTGATACTGGTGATGTTCCAGCGTGTCGAGAGAAGGCGGAATGTTTCACAGCAATCGGGAATGGAGAGAGACGGTGATCTGTAAACACTGCACAAATGCACTTTTGAATGAGAATGGGAGGCTGCATGAATAGCATTGCAAAATGCTTTATTCCCATTTGTGCTAAATATTTATGCACAAGCTCTGCTCCCTGGGGAAACTATTCTCATGTTCTCATTTTTGAACTACTTCAAACGCTCAAGACAAAGGCTCAGCAGACAAACACAGTGACTGTGTCAAAATCTGGAAAGTGCTTTACTGTTTAACCCAACATTACAGAAAACACTTCTGTCATTTTTGCTCACCCTTTTTGCTATTTCAAACCCTTTTTGGGACATATGCTTAATTCTATTGCATTTGCTACAGATTTGTAATGCTTCATAAAGACAAAATGGTGGGATTTCAATGGTGACAATTGTTTATTGCGCTTTATAAACTTCACCCAAAATGAACATTTTTACTTCATTTTCTCACCTTCATGTTCTGATGAACACAGTGAAAGATAGGATACTTGAAACCAAACAGTTCTTGGCCATCATTGACTACCATAGTAGGAAAAATTATTTATACATTTCTTTGTTCTGTTTAACACAAAAGAAGATATTTTAAATAATGTAGGAAAGCAAAAAGTTCTGGAGCACTTTTGACTACCATTGTCATTTTCCTACTATGGTAGTCAATGGTGGCCAAGAACTGTTTGGTTACAAGCATTCTTCCAAGTATTTTTCCCTGTGTTCATCAGAACATACTCAAGGGCGAGTAAATAATAACATAATTTTTACTTTCGGGTGAACTGTCCCTTTCATTTTGGGTAAACTGTACCTTTAAGCATCTATGGATTTTGAGTTTAGGCCTTTCCTAACATGTGAAACACAAATATCTCTGTCCAGAGCAGCACTACCGTCAATTATATAAACTGCCCGACTGAAGGAGCTGGGAAGAATTTGTAGCCCTGCACAATTGTGTTAGCAGTGATTAGCACACACTTATAGATCTCCCTGCTTGATGTATAAACTCTCTTCATTTCTACCAGCAGACAGAAGCTCAGAGCCTGTAACTCACAAAGAATCGTCCCAAAAAAATAGAGAGAGAAAAGGGCAGAGCCACAGAGACATCAGAGGACGAGCACGGAGACTACTTGATTACCACGGAAACATCCAGAAAATCAGACCCTGGGATGAAGGAGGAGAAGAGGAGGGAAGAAAAAGAACAGAGGGTCGTACAGAGAGAGAGCTAGAGACACTGAATGCTAACCAGCACCCAAACACACAGCACAGGCTTTATCCTTCACAGGCAGAGGAACACCAATCGCAAACACATTTTCTCAAGCCCAAGCCCTGAGAGAGATAAAAAAGCAATTTGTATTCTATTCCTCCTCAGCATCGCTTGCCCTGTTCCTCTGCCTGCATATTTGTAAACACGGCTTCGTCAGAGCACCTTAATCTTCCCCACACAAGCGCAGGATACGGGGCTGTGAGGGAGAGCTAGTTTGGGACTGAGAGGTCAAGTGAGGTCAGTAGACTAGTTCTGGACAATATATTAAATATTTGCATTTTATGTATAAAAACATTTACATTTTGAGAATGGTGGGTGTTTGGTTGGAATTGTGACCCTTCTTCAATTTAAGTTTGAGATAACAAGCATCAAAGTTTGATTTTGACTGTTCATTTCACTATGATTTTAATCTTTAAAATGGCCTTACTCAGTCAATATTTAAGATATCAAGGTTATATTTATACAGAATACATTTACTTTATGTTGAATGATTTTATGTTGAAAACATCAAAAAATATGACTTTAGCTAGACTTTCACAGGCAGGCATTTATCATTGATAACAAAATAAATGTTTGTTTATATAATGTATGTGTGTGGCATGCATATTTGCATGTATGTATAAATATAATATATATTGCGTACATAAATATAGACGCCACTCACACATATTACATAAACACAAACATTTATTTTTGAATCGATTAATTACAATTAATCAATTTGACAGCACTACAAAACATGTACAATATCAATAAAATATCCCAAAGTGTCCAAGATCACAACTTTTATAACACATAATTCAGCCCAGTTGTAAGACACACCAAACCACATTCCTTCACACACCTGTTCTAGTGGTAAACTCTGGCCACACCCTCTTTCTGACATCACATTTGTCATCTGTGTACACACATGAACCCATCTGATTGGCTGCTTTGTGCTCCAGTGGGCCAGAGAGGGTCTGCTATAGTTTGGAGCAGAACGTTAGGCTTTCCTCTTCGTCCTGCAGTGGGGATCCAGATGGCTAGAAACAGTGTGGAACAGCTTGATATTCTCACAGATTGACAGACAAAGTGATTAGACCGACATTACCTAGCAGGATGGATACAGGCCTGACTAACTGGAACAAAATGGCCAAATTTATCCCCAAATCGAAGCCAAATTAACACTGAAGTTGCTCAAGAACACAAAAGGTGAAATGGCCAGTGAAAGCTGCAGATGCATTCTACAAAAAGTAAGTGCTACAAAATATTATAATGTGGGGATTGAAAGCATATTTGAATACATTTCTATTTCTACATTTACCCCTGAACGACTTATAATACAGAATTTAAAATAAAATGCAAAAGGTGGAGTACTGGTGGTGAGGAATGCTGGGAGATCAAAAATTCAGTTTAGACGAAGAAAAATGGAAACAACTGATAATTTTCTACAAAATATACAAGTTCATATTTGATGAATTAACAAAGAAAGAAGCGATATAAACAGAACAAAAAGTGTAGGATCTCACAAAACAAAAGAAACAACAAAATCTGTCTGTTTAAAGAGCATACCACACACACAGACAGTGAAATCCCAGATATAAGGATACAGAGAAAGAGAGTGGGAGACATAGGAGAGACAAAAACTAAAGGAGCAAGTGCAAGACAGAAGTGGGAGAAAATGAGAAATGACACTTGATTTCAGAAGCTCATGTCTGGCTGACGTATGGGATGTTGGCTTGCTGGTGTATGTGTTCTGGCCCAGAGCCTGTTCTCTTCTCAGAGAGACGGCTGGATGGAAACTGCCTCTATCTGCCCTCGGCAGCAGGCCTCTCTACCCTTCTAAATATACACCCTGCCTCTCCATCTTCTCCTTAGCATCACGCCTGCCCTCTTCTCATGATGTGGTCTGACCTGGCTTGAAGCCTGCAACCTTTCCTAATTAAAGAATAATATTTTTCAACCCTTATCATAATTAAACGGATGCTTCGGACCAACTGTCAGCGGCACGTCGCGGCCGGCTGCTGTAGCTCTGATAAACCAAAATATGCTTCGGCATTGGGTTCATTCGAATTCAAACAGGAAGTTGGTTAAAGACTATCAACAAGCGGAAAGTCATGAAAGCTTCCTTGATTTTACATACTTGTTATATTTATGTTCTTTGAGAATATAAGAAATATCATGTTTTGGAGGCAAATGCAAGTCTATAAATATACTGAAACCAGACTAAACCATGACATCTAGTTTCTGATCCAGATGTAAACATGCTTATGAATAAGAAAGAGGATCTGAAACATGCAGAATACATTTGAAAAAAGTCAAATGGTTAAATATTGATAAAAGGTATATTTTGGTTTAAGAAGCTACATTTTGGAGCGTAGCAAGCTTAACCTTGACTGCATTCAACATTTTTGTATCCCATCAACCGGCAGAGTGACACCTGACATTCAGACTGAGATGAAACACCTATACTATAACAGTCTCCATCTTCAAAACTTTCTCCAAGAGAGAGAAAACAATAGGCTAAGTTTGGGGATTGAAAGAGGGCACCTGAGAGACAGAAAGCGAGAGGTAAAGATATGAAAGGAAATCTCGAGTGCTCCATCCTCTGAATAGTTTACCTTCCACAGTTACAGATATGGGCCGGCCCAGAAGTGATACGATGCTTCTGTCCTTCAGCGCGTATCCCGCACTATAGATGATGTAATGTGACACGGTGCAGCTGTTAGTTATCACAGCGCTGATTGGTTGAAAATCGCTGTGCTTTATTTGTGCTTACCAGGCCGGGCCCTCGTGCCGTCTCAAGGTTAGGAAAGCTTGCTTTGAGAATGAATGTGGACGTTAATGCCTTTTCCACATGAGTCTTTTCTGTTTCCTCTCTCCTGGAGTGGATCAGGTCTGCTTCTTGATTTATACGCCACATGCATCATTAATCCTGCGACCATGCATGGCTCTACTGAATAATTGATCTCGGTGCTTCTGTAACTAAATCTGTCAAAACAACGACAGCCCACTCACCAAAAGCTGGCCCCCTACAAATGCTTATGGCTGTCTGTGTAAAGCTACAGTTTGTTGAATAAAGAAACAAAACATTTAAACATCATGCATAGAAAGAGTAGACTTGCATACAAACGAAATTATTTGAGGGATTTATTAATGTGTGTATTTTATATGGGAGGGGTGTTAATGACTCTTCCTTACCACAAGAGGGAGCTATACTGCTCTGGTCTTGTCTGGCTATTTTTGTGCAAGTGTGTGTACTCATGAGGTGAGGGTGATACTCCAGCAAATCATAAGAACGTGTTGTTATGACATTAAGAAAACTATATCAAGTCCTGCTCCCTAAGCATTTTTCTTTTAAGAATGGACCTTAAAAATGTTGTAAGCACTTTTTTCTGAATAGCAGGCATGAAATGTACCTGCTATCTCCCAGGTATCATGTTGTTTGAGATGATTGGAGTTTGGAGAGAGAGAGCATGTGCTTGAGGACGGCAAAATGATGAAAGTTAGAAAAATGGCTTGACTTGCTTACAGTGCATTCTGCTACGAGGGTATAAAACTACAGATAATACAACTCTCAACCAGATGTTGAGATAAAGCCGATTTTACCTTCGTAAAGCCACTTCTTATATTCTACTGTAATATAATGAAATAAATTATACAGTATATCAATATGACACAAACACGACAAACCTAAAAACATGCTTTTTGAGTAGCCACACACACATACGACGCATACAGACGGATACAGACTTCTGTTGTTTTTATACACAGCTAGTTATAAATACTATAACCTAACATAACTTTAACTGACTCTAAAATAAAACCTTTTGCATTACAATTATGAATGAATCAAAATACAGACCAAAGAAACTGTGAAACATTGCTATCCCAACATTGCCAACACTGCTACAGCAGCAAAACCGTTTCCATACCCATACTCCCTAAACCGAGCTGATGCTGCCAGTCTCAGAACTCCAGAGGCTGTAAATAAAGTCCTGTGCGCTGCATGGAGCAATACACACAAATCAGCCCACAGCAATCCTGTGCCAATTTACTGTTTCTGTGTCTGAGGGATCCTGCAGCCCCAGCCTGTGCATATCTGTATGCATGGCTGTTCCATCCCATTTCCATGCAGTGCCCTCTGGACAGAGACGGGGTTCTGTCTCTCTTGTGGGTGAGATGACCCTGGCATTGACTGGGTCTACAGAGATGGGGGCTTCTGCTAATGACCACGGAGCGGGTCATCGGAAGAGCCGGCGAACCAGACGCCAAGCGCCGGATCAGAGAACACAATGTACCGGACGTTTTTGGCTTGGAGTAACTCGACTCGTCTGATGTATTAATTAAACAACTGCGCAGACTTCCGACCAATTACCATTTTGTCCCATTAGTGGGAGAGCTAGCCAGGAAAGGTGGAGTCGCGCTAGCGAGGGGCCAATCCCGAAGCTCGATCGGCTTCACCGGGAAGTCATCCTACGAGGAGATCGTTTTAATGGCAGTAACATGACATGATTAATTAACAAGGTCAAGTGGATATCGCTTTGTGGCGTTTTCTAATGAGTCCCTGAATACGGCAAGAAGAACTAAGAAGTGGGGAATTGCGAGTATACTGCGGAGAGTATGACAATGGATAAGATAGTGAGAAAGGGAGTGGGAGAGTTTTCACATCAGTGTAATGTGCTGTTCCACATCGGTCCCAGCGGGGTAGAACGTTCCAGCGTCATTAGCGTCCACCCACCACTGAATATAATTAGCTGTCCTCCTGCATCGTGCTCTTGGACTCTAGAGTGCCAGTGACCCTTCGGTTTCAGGCTGCCGTCGCCAAGACGCTCTGAGTGACAGTATGATGAGTACGACTCGATTGGCCCCTCTCCGTTGAGTCCGCTCGGGGCCCACCGCGCCCCCCCAGCTCATTACTGCAGCGAGTTTGTTTAGATATCTGACTGCACGGTCCTACAGCAATGACAGTCACAATCACTTTGGGGGCCGCTGACTAGCATGGTTATGTTTGGAATGGTATACTAGCACAATACACGTATATGAAAAAATAGTGCACAATGTCAAGTGACATGAAATAAAGTAAATTAAAATATGATTATTATTATTATTGCTAATAATAATAATAACCATAATAATAATAATAACAACCGAGTATTATTATTATTATTATTATTATTATTATTATTATTACTTATTATTATTACTTATTTATAAATTATTTTATTTTTATTATTATTTTCATCATATTTTCATTAGTATTTTTGCTTTACTTTTTATTTCAAAACAATTATTATATTACTAAAATTAAAAAGGAATACATTTTATTTATATATTAATTTATTTATAATACATATCAGTAATATGCAGTAAAAATATAACTGAAAATGCAAATTTTATGGATGCTTTACTCCAGAATAATGTATCCCACAATGCAATGTTCATGACTGGCCAAGTGCACTTAGGATATATTACTCTATGTATTTACACTGTTGTATAATGCATTTTGGCATATATACAGTAGGTATCCATAATACATAATGCATACATAAAATATGCATATTGTGCAGAGTATCCATACTATACTGTATACTGCAGGAAGTATGTACTGTAGCATGCTACAGGTATTCAGCACAGCACAGCAGGTGTGTGTTTGCATATGTATACATACATGTATATCACTGTGCCTATCCAAAAAGCACCAACTTGTCCTCCCTCACACTGTGGGAGCCTTTTTCCACATCTCTAATGCCAGGCGGGGGGCCTATTACACAGTGGAGTCTGTCCAATCTAATGCCCGCCTGAAATGCCACTCATGGTCAAATGACCATCTCCTGCACAATATTTCCGCAGCTTCATTCATCTGCGCAGTTTTGCCTTCTGTAAAGTCTAATTGAAGAGCGAGATTTATGTAGGCAGTTGATGTTGGTGGGGTGGGGGAGAGGTTGAGAGCAGACGTTATCATGACGGCATATAAATGAAATGGAGCGTAAGCCCAGCGGAATGACAAATAGAATGAAACAGACGGCGCCTGGAAAGAAACACACACACGCACACGCACACGCACACACACACACACACACACACACACACACACACACACACAATCAGCTTTCTCAAACAGCTTAAACAATATTTAATACATTTAGGGGCAAATATAAACATGATGCATCAATGCAGATTGATGGAGGTGGTGGATGAAAGAGCAAATATATAATACTTCCTTATTGCTGTTTCGGGCATGAGCAATGACAGCATGTGTTGGACTGGAACAGAAGATTGAATTTCATGTTCTTGGAAATGGAGTTTGTGATGTGGGTTCCTCTCTATGCATAGTCATATTTTCATTTCCTCCAATCAAGAGCTGACTGGGAATGTTAACTTTAATATTTTCTACCGCTCTCTTTTTCTATAAAACATCTGACTGGTGAAAACTACTTGTGTTTTATGTTTAAAGAAAGATGATTGAACATACGCTGTTTGAAATTGAGGTATGAAAACGTAATGTGGCATCTCGTGATTGGGATCTCTGAATTTATTAGCAAAAATGCATCGAAAGCAATGAGAGGATTGGAGGAAGAATCAGGGATGGTCAAGTTGGGTTTTAAAGGGATAGTTTACCCAAAAATCTGTTTTTTACCCTCATGTTGTATATGTATATGACTCTTTCTTCTGTGGAACACAAAAGAAGATATTTTGAGAAACGTCTGAGGTTTGTGTTCCTACAATGGAAGTCAATGGGGGGGGGGGGTCAGTGTTGTTTGGTTACCAACATTCTTCAAAATATCTTCTTTTGTGTTCTACAGAAGAAAAAATTTAAATACATGAAGGTAAGAACAGTAAATCATTTTTTGGTGATCTATCCCTTTTGGGGAAATAAAATCGAGCATTTAGCATGAACACAATCAGAATTCAAGAACACTTCTGACCTTGAAAGCATAATAAGTTAAAGTCAAACATTTTCCAAACCTTCCAAAAAGATCTCTCACTAAAGTTCAGAAATCTGCATATGCCGTCCATGCCTGGCGATTGCTCACAGAACAATTTCACTGGTCTAAACAGAAGCATCCAAACAACCTGTGAGATGAGGGCAGGTTAAACGCCTGAATCAGTGAAAAGGCAGGGTGATATAATATCATAAACAGCGAGAGTGTGTTTGTTGTGAAACAAAGTATGAGCTGTGGCGCTCACATACCACAGGTGGGCAAGTGGGAATAATTGTGTAATTACATCAAACGTGTTCATGAGGACGACAGCGTGAATCAGCTCGGAGACACAAACACACACCGACATCTGCAGCAGATCTCAGCACCTGCAAACCCTGATCACTTTCTCCATACATAACCACCAATAAAACCACTGCTGACTCCTCGTGAAACACAGCCAAGAGGGATGAGAGAAAGAGAGAGAGAATGGAAGCACCCACTGAAACAGGCTTCACAAGCCAGCGGCTCCTCATTTAATGTGTGACCCATCTCATCCCTTCGCCCACGGTGCGTGTGTGTGTGTGTGCGTAAGATACTGGTGTGGGATGCCCTGTGAGTGGAGGGCTTCAGGAGGCAGCCTTCCTGACTGTGACTAAGGGTGTTAATTAAAAGCCATGGTGAAGCCAAGCAGAAGAGTAGGGCGAGCGATGCGGTGGGCGAGCAACGACCCCGGGACCCAAAAAAGAGGAGCACAAAAGGAATAAAAGAATAAGAGGAAGAGATGGGGACAGCATGGGGTGAGAGCCGAGGATAATTACTTCTAATAAAAGCTAATGGAATTAATCCCTCTTGTCAGGTGTAAGATGATGTGATTATGGGCGAGCAGGCTGAGGGGAAATTGGGAACTGATCTGTTAATCCCCCCATCCTACTGCTCTACGGACGAGCGGAGGTCCGAGGGGGGCTATCGGAAGAATGAAAACAGAAGACAGGGGAAATGAACAAGAATGAAGGTGCCTATGGGGGGGGTCAATGACTGTATGTAATGTATTAAACACAAACCAGTCGTCCATGTTAAACTCAAAACCTCAGAAAGCTATCAAACACACATATGATCTACAGGAATGTTCTGAACCTCTTATGGACGTGAACTTTCACGCTCGCTGGCGTGCTGACCTTCATGGAATATCACGGCACAGCAGACGCTGAAAGAACAATGCGAATGTGATGTGTGTGTGTTTTCTGGCACAGCTGAAACTAAAAAGACAAACTCCGCCCGCGATTCGCACCACTTCACGGGCGTATCGGTTTCATATCGGGTTTTCCGAGCTCTGTTTGTGTGTCTTTGTGTGGGAGAGCTGTAGATGCACAGATGATCGCTGCTGTATTTATTGGACTGTAAGGGCTGATCTCTGTCTTCTCTATCTCCATGTTGCACCTGCTTCAGGTCCCGATCAGATCAGAGGTGCGGGCCAGAGGTGAGCCGAGCTGAGCAAGAGATTCAGACAAGATGGAAAGAGTGTTTACCATGAGAGAGAAAATGATAGAGGACTAGAGTGGAGAGGAGATAAGGCCGTGTAAGTTAAGACAACCTGTGCGCACATCAAACATGACCCGAGACATACAAACAAAACAACCCGTGCTTCTTTTCTGTAGCTACAACATTTTGCAACAAAATTTAGACTTAGTTGCATAATGGCCAGTGTTTTTGTGCTTTCTTTTTGATCATTTCAGACGCATATAGGTGATTTTAAGATCCAATAAAGTAAAAAGTAGCTACTTTTGGCTACTTACTCAAGTGTTAAAATCATTCTGAATAGCACCGTCCAAGTGATGGTGTACAGCCAGCCAGACAACAAAGAACAGGGAGTGTCTGAACAAAAACCACAGCTTTCTCACACACATACCCACAAACCTTTGTGCTTTGCAGTGCCTACTCTGTACAGGTTCAAAACTTTCAAAACTTTGAACTTTTCCTCGTTTCTATTGAATATTTCAGATGGGAACCAGACTGAAGCACTCTGTCACTCTCCAGTGACGGATGAGATGGTTCCAGTCTGGCATGAGTAATCCAACACTGTCTATTGAAGGTTATGCTGCACTCTTCCCTTCCAGCATGCTATCTTTTCCCTCATCCAAGAACGGAACATCTTCTAAACTCTTCTCCCTGAACACTCAATATTGATCGTTCCACAGGCCCATTTAGCCCCAAAGCCAAAGCAGGACCTTCAGGAGCAGTTCCCAGGACCTTACGAGGCTGGGAGGAGACGAGGCGAAAAGGAAACGGAGTGACTCCAATTCTGGTTGGTCTCGGGGGCAGACGGGTGATGTTCTGCACGTCGGCGAGCGGCCGCAGGGCTTTATTGAGCTTTAATCAGGTTGGGCGACGCTCGGCGGAGATCAATGCTTCATGCGCGAGGTGCATCGACTGGGTCCTGTAGGGCCTGTCGACACCCTCTCCCCTCCTAATGCTACACTTAATGAGCCAATTAGCTGACAATGGTGCGGCCAGCATCTTAAACTGTTGTTTACTGATGATTAATAATTAATTTCTCATGTTAAGGTATGAATGAAATTAAAAGAGCAAGAGGGAGCCATTAGCTCCCTATAGTGGAGGCTTATTAGGAGCAGGCACTTATTTATCTGATGTTGGGAGAGGAGGTAATTGTTCACGGAGTCGGGAGATTATAGTTCAGTGACCAACATTGGATTTGCAATTTAAATAGGCAGTAATGAGCGCTGCTTTTTTGAAGCGAACGCATGCATCATCTCTAATGCCCAGTAAACAAATGCAGCCTAGTCCACGCCACCCCCTGTACATAACTATCCATCTTTAAATTCCCTCTACTTCTCATTTGAATAAAAATAGGTGTTTGCACAATATATAGTATATTATAAAATATTAACTGTATATATTATATAGAAGTGACCTGTACTGTAATACAGTAGTTGTGCTGCTCATGGTGGACATGACTTTGGAAAAATTGGCTTACATTTGATTTGTAAGCTAGAAATAGTGCCTAAATATTTTACCAATTTCATTAACGTTTAAAACCAATAAACTTAACTGCCAGTATACAGAAATCAGATTTTTCGCATATGTCTCATCAGGACTAATGATGACTGAAGCAGAATTGTCTTTGTAAGGAAATAGTGGCTGTCCCTCTTAAGTTATTCAGTCCACTGTGGCATGCAGTGAGATTGTCTCCGAGAAGGAAATATTATTGATTTCAGGCACTTGGAGCTCAGACAAAAAAATGCATTTTTAAGAAAAATGATAAAAAGTTCTCTGACAAATATAAGTTACTGAATGTTTTCCAAGCAAAGTGGAATATTATGCATTGGCTGTTGCATTTTGAGCAGTGTGTGCAAGATTCATCTCATGTGATGTGTAGTGAGACTGTGAAACCGCTGCTGTGTTCACAAACTGTGAGCGTCTGTTCCTCGGTTCCATCACTTTACAATGACTAGCAGCAAAACCTCACTCACGCACACAAATACACACACACACACACACACTCTTATACATTGTGGAGCCTTTACCGTACAAACTGTATATTCCCCTAACCCTCACTCTACCCCTAAACCTAACCATCACAGAAACATTTTGAGATTTTTGCATGATCATTTTAGCATTAGTACTTCAATGTAAACACGATAAACTTTAATAAAATTAAATAAAGCTTTTGTTAACCCTAATAAATTAGCTCTCTCTTAAATACAAAGACACACACGCACACACATCCTAAAACCTGCTTATTTATTTATTTTACTCATGACTTGTTTTCCAAATGAGGACATCCTCCCCAGAGGGAGTTTTTGGATAGTTCACTTTAGCAGACAATTTGGCAAACTATAGCCAAGTACACACACGCATTCAAAAACGTATTTACAGCCTCTCTCTCTCTGACACACGCACACACACCTGAAGTACTAGCGAGCACAGACAAATTTGATCTTCAGTCACAGACAGACTGCAATCGCTAAAGCTTCTACTTTAAATAGCCCCCATGACAAGCCTGCTGCTTTAAATAAGCACCTCTGCCAGTCTGGAGAGAACGCCTTATCCCACCCTGGAGAACACACAAACCCTAACTAGGTAGATGGAGATGAGAATTTTGTGGAAATGTTCTGGCTGTACGTCTGGGATAAATCAAAGAATATTAGAAAGCACATGCCTATTTACATACATATGCCCCTGCATACACACAAACACATACAAAATAGTTGTTATATCATCACTGTTTTTAAACTGAGCTAATTGTATTTCCTATTCTCTAACCTAATGTATTGTTACTTAAAGAATCTATTTTTATTTGTATTAAAACATTATTTAGTTTGTTTCTGAAGGTGTTGTCCTCATCAGCTGTTCCACACAATGTAGATGATTTCACAGACACGCACACATGTGTGAATTACCACAGGAATTTCTGACTTTGCGTGATGACAGTTTGACAAGATAATTACTGAATAATCACTCTTTGTGAATCCAGTTCATCAGAGTGCATTTAGTTATCAGTCTCATCTTGCAGAGAGTGTTTCTGGGTTATTCGGCTACGTCTGACAAGATGAGCCATCTCCATAAAAAGCAAAAAAAAAACTCCGGACTCATATTTAGCTCATGGTCGCTGCCGTGGCCCAGTGTCAGAGCGCTGATGTAATGCAGGCTGGAGCATTGGCCAGCAGTTCTCCTGACGTCAGACAGCGCTGCCGCCCGCCCTCAACCTAAACTCTCTCTCAACTCCCCAATGAGAACAACCTGTCCAGAATACACCAAACAGTCAAGATATGGCTTGTCCTACACCCCCCCCCCTCTCTCTGTACCTGCAGCTCTTGTTCTTTTATAGCAAATTGAACCTTTCACTCTGAAAGAAATAATTACTCTCAAGAGAAAGGGGGACTGCCACAGAATGCTGATATGACATGCAATGTCACCTTGCCACTCAAGACTGAAGGAGCGAATGCACCGCCGGCACAGAGCCTGGAGAAAAACAGAACGAGAAGGAGAAAGAGTATATATATTTGTGTGTGTGTGGCGGTGAGAGTGATATCGGTCAGAGTGAATATTTAAAGGACACTATAACACTGAAATGAAAAAGACCAGAGGGGTGTCAAGAGAAAAGGCAGACAGGAAGTAGGTGTATGAGGGACAGGTTGGGCCACAGAGGTCACCGCCTCTTCACTGGATCTGTTGGAGCGGACGAAGGAGCATCATTACAGACCTTGGCTTTTAGCACAACGCCTGGTTGAGGGGTCACGCTCCAGCTCCCAGCCAACTAAATGGCCGTGGTGTGTGTGTGTGTGAAACGAGGAAAGTGCACAGGGCCAGAGAACTCACTCAACACTGCCTGACACCTGAGCCTGTGAGCTCAACAAATAACCTCAGTTTCATAACACACACACACACACACACACACACACACACATATGCTGTCCCTCCTACCACCATCCTAAATTCATCTCGCAGCCAAGAGCTCCTGCTGATATTCTATCAGGAACAATGTCTTTATTTCTAATAGAGGAGGAGGGAGGGGGCAGGCCAGAAATCACTGACACACCTGAGCACACACATACAAGCATTCACACACACATTCTGCATTATCAGTAATGGTCACACAACCTAGTGAGCTACCTAGCCAGTATTTTAAGGCATCATTATTAGACTCCCAATGCCAGGGGGTGTTCCAAGATACAGGCAGTCTAATTGTACCACCTGCTAAATTGCCTTTTTGTGGCCACATATTAAAGTAGCATTGCATGTATCTCTTATGTATCATGCAATCCCAGAATACATTGCATCAGACCTAATAAAAAAAAAATTAGAATGGCCAACAGAGATGTACCTGGTATTTCACACCAAAAATGAAATGCATTGTTATAAATAGCTCGGTCCAAATAAAAAATAAAATATTGAAAGAAAAGTAAACCTGAAATGAAACTTGTTTTTTCATTTATTTACGCTCATGTCATTCCAAACCTGCACCATTTTTCTTCTGCAGAACACAAAAGTAGATATTTTGAAGAATGTTGGTAACTGGTAACATTGGGCCCCATTGACTTCCATTGTAAGGAAACAATATCAGCCATATAGAGGGTGAATAAATGATGACATATTTTTTATTTTCGGGGGAACTGTGCCTTAGGTTACTCATTGTGCAAATGCTAATGTTAAACTCTACTTAAATTAATATTTAACTCTCTCTCTCTGGTGTAGAATGCAGAATGAAAGCTATTTCTTCTAAATAATAGAATAACAGAAAATTTTTCTTGAAGGTCAAAACTCATTTGTCACACGGTGTCACCCAGTGCGAGCTCTATCCAGCCCAGATTCCCCACTCTTCAACCAAACCAGTGAGTGATGCTCTGCGGTCAACACCAAAATATTGTGTAAAAAATATTGTGTTTCTAGATACAAACTATTTATACTGCAAACAAGTCCACAGTTCCTTTGTGGCTGAACTAGTATCAGATCTGTGACTCCAACTGAGAAAAAAAACTCCCAGAATGCATTGCTGCAAGGCCAGATTACTCTCTCCCTCCAGCCTGGGACTTCATCTTCCTCCCAGCCAAAGGTACGACATTGCCATCATGCTCTCAATTTTCTGCCCTGTGCCTCTGTGTTTTATGGCTCTAATGCAATGACTCTGAACCTGGGCCGATGAGAGTCAGGATAACTGCCCTGTTAAAAAGACCAGCTGGACCAACACAGAAATGCATGTCGGGGATGACTTGTGCTTGTAGGGTGGACCACCTAAACTGTGCTGGTCACCCAAGAAATCTAAAATGACAGCAAAAAAGTGACTACATAGACACAAACAACTACACAAATCTCATTCCTCAACACTCTTCAATCTTCATCAACAGTCTGACTCACACACTCAAATAAATTACCTACAGTATATATGGCACACAACCTATTTACTCTCATGTAAACAATGCTAACACTCCCACGCTCGTACAGAAGCTAGCACGGAAGAACCTCGGAGATCCGAGATTCAAGAACGTGCACAAACTCTCCGAGAGGGCAATTGATGCGGTGCTTACAAACGTTGGTCGGTCTGGTGGCATTGATAGAGGTGTGAGGTACACACCACCTGGACTCCAGACAGCAGATAAACAGCGTCATCACTCACCCACACCGCCAGGCCTTTATTTATTCAAGAGCGTGTGGGAGAAGGGTGGCCCTATGATCCATAATTAATTCATTAGTTAATTCATTAAGAGTGTTGTTCATGCCACGCTGGCTCTTTGTGTTCATATTGCTGATGATCGGGTCTTAATAATACCTTGTTTATATCCTGGCATAAATGTCAGAAAAACGTGATGGACGACGGGAGCGTTTTATCCGGGGTACGAGCGAGATTTATCCTCCGGCTGCAGTCTGGGTAAGAGGCTTTTTGCAAAGAGTGGATCATAAATTACGCAGGGCGCTATGGCTGTCTGTGAAAAAGTAAGAGAGACGGGCGGAGAAAAAGACGGAGAGAGAAAGATGCTCTGTGTTTAAAGGTGCGGCTTATTTACGTGGATCTTTTACACAAACAATGCTCAGGGAGCCCAAACATTATTCAACTTAGATTAAACCGAAGGCGTGTCTTCAAATGAATGCAAACGTAAACCCAAAAGCAATCGCATGGGTGTCCTTTCAGGTACCCTATTGCCTTGCCTTACAGGGATGTAGGATTGCGAGGGCGCAGCTGTAATAAACAGGGGTCCCAAGGTAGGCCGGGCATAACGGCATAACGGTCTTGCCCGCCTCCCAGCCACACACAACATAATACATAACATCACAACCCAGTACCTAGTACCCACCGCTTAGCTGAACTTTGAAAGATATTGCTTATAAAAGACATGACTCCTGGCGACGGCTAAGTCCTGTAGTTTTATTACACCTCAGGGCTACAGTGGCCTGTCTTTGGAGAGATAAGGTTGTACCCTTTTCATTTCCTATCCGCCGGCCGATATTTTAAGCCGGCTTGTTAAGGGGCGTGAGAGGAGAGCGGGGAAAGGCGAATTGATGCATGGCTTTACAACAGGAGCTGGGCCCATAACGCTCAAAGGCCGATCATTACTGACCTTAATAGCCCAGTCTGCATCTGGGCTTGATTGATCGTGCCTAGCAGGTTGTGAAATGCGCCATCTGGAAAGAAGGAAGGAAGGAAGGTGTGGACGAACCAGAAAAGAAAAGAAAAAGAGAGGTAGGCAGCATAAGCTGAGCACTGAGCATTAGCTAAAGCATAGGGTGAGAGATATAAGAGAGAGAGAGAGAGCGAGAGAGAGAGAGCGAGAGAGAGGTGCGATCATGTTGCGGGATTGATGGCTGAAGTGGGATGCTATGGGAACTTAACTGCACTAAGAGGGCTTGCTAGTGCCATAAACACCATCACTGACATAAACAACAACACTTAGCTGAGCTATGTGTATACAATATTCATTTCAGGGGGCGGCTTGCTAACTCTTGTTTACTTGCCGAGCACTGGTTTATGTGAGCAAAGTGCAGCCAGCTGGGGTTAAGCGCCACTTTCTGCCTCATCTGAGGTGCAAAGAGTGCGTGTGTTTACTGGATAAATCACCTCACAGGTGTCTGGACGGTGTGTATGTGAGAGAGAGAGAGAGAAAGAGAGAGAGAATGCTCGTTCCAAATCAATGAAGAGGAAATCAAGAGAGCCGAAACATTTAGTGCAAACACTTGTTATCATCATTACATGACTTCTCACATCACTTGTATCAAAGGCTTCATTTAATTACCACTGAGCATATTAAAAAGAAAAGGGAAAAACGTATCTTACACCTCTGGTAGTATCTAAAAATGTATAAATATGGCTGTTTATACTGGTCCAAGAAAATATAAAATAATAATAAAAATCAAAAATTTGAAAATATATATTAAATATATTCAAACTCATATTAATTAAATAATTAATAATGGCCGTTTAGACAAAATGCTTCTTATGATAAAAACAAATTATCCTTTAAAGGTGCATTGTGTAATATTAAGGAGGATTTATTGATAAAAATGTTATATAATTTACATGTCTATGTCTTCAGAGGTGTATACATAATCTTACATAATGCATGTTCTGTTTTTATTCGCTTAGAATGAGCTATTTCTATCTACATCCGCTTCGGGTCGCCTTCGTCATTTTGTTTCTACAGTATCCCTACATGAACAAACTGCTCATTAAAATGCGTTTCGTAAATATGTTATCTCCTTCGTCAAAGAAGCGAAAACGTGATGACATCTTTGTCCTGTGTCAGCCACCATAGTGATTTGAAAGGGAGGGCAGAGCGGTGGAGTGAGCCGTTAGTTGCAATTTGCAACCTGACCTCTAGGTGCCGGTAAAATCTCCACAATGCTCCTTTAAGGCCATTTCAGATTAAATAAAAATATCAAGACATTGCTATTAGTCAACATTATTTCCTGTATGAGTGTAAAACAGAGGTCATACATCTTTCTGTACATTGATTGTACATACAAAAATAATCTAAACAACCTCATTGTCCCTCACTGCCTCACAAAACAGCAAACCGGACAGCATCAGAACATCTGGTGTGTGTGTGTCTGGGGTGACGGGAGAGCAGGTGGAATGAGAGTACCCGAGCTGACTCGACAGAATTTTCTCATTTTATTACCAAATCAGTCATGACGAACCCCTCACTCTTCACATCGAGGGGAGGGGACAATGGTGAAGCTTTTCTAGTGTCGAGATTTATCTGCTAATACAATATGACCTTCTCAATGTACAGTAACCGTCTCCTCTACACACACACACACACACACACACACACGTGTGAGACTAATACAAAGCTAAAAGATTGTGTCTGAATGTGTCGCGTGGGCATTAAAATATTTCCAAGGATCCTGTACCAATATTTAACATATAATATCCATTTCCATCAATATGATAATTCAATCACCTCTGTATTTTCTCCCAGAATCCATCTACAGAGAAATTATTTTCATGTTACATTAAATCAACAAGAACTCCTGATTCGGGCTTTTGTATTAGGTTTCATTGAGAATTACATTTTCTGTATCCTAGGAAGAGATGAGCTATTGACAGGAGGCTCAGGAGCTTGTGAGATAGGCTGTGTGAATGGACATGTAGAAAGAGAGAGAGAGAGAGAGAGAGAGAGAGAGAGAGAGAGAGAGGGAAAGAGAGAGCGAGAGGCTGATTGATGGCAGGGAGATGTGCAGGATTGTGCAGGACTCTGAGTGAGTGTAATGGAGTTCATTCATGAGTTACGAGTGCACTCCTCACCGCTGTAAAAGACGGATAAATCTCTTCACAACTGCCAGTGAAAAAGATACAAGCCAGTGGCATGATGGGACACAAAACAGAGGCTGGAGGATATTCCACACAGACACAAACACATGGGCGATTTCACTAAACAGGCACTTTTGCATGTAAAACCTGAGTCTTATTTCACTAAGCAGTCAAAATGATACGCTGTGCTGTATTGTTCAGTGACTGAGAAAGATGTTTCTGTAGTAATCTATAGTAATTCTTTCAGCTTTGAGTCAAAGCTGGGAATATACGCATCCTCAGAACAAATAAAAAGACAGTGAGAAATTGTGGATTTGGTTTTCTTCTAAAAGCAAGGTTTGTACACATTTCACAATGAAGTGCACTTTCTGCATTTTAAGCATCCCTTTCAGGTGACGTGAATGATGCTGTAAGGTCTTAATGTCAGATCGCTGTAATCCTCCATGACCTAGCATTCAGCAATCAGGCAAATTAGCCCAGATTTTGTGGGTGTGTTGCGATGTTACCCGATTTGCATAATCTTTAATGAATTGGGCATTAAAACAATGCAGACAGCGGTTGTTTAATGGCATTGTATAATCAGCAATTCTTTTCTTGTGAATAACTCTCCTGCTCCCCACACAACGTTTCTCACGTTTCTCTCATATACATTAGCTCCATCTCACTCACCGTGTTTGTGTCCATCGCACACAAACACACACACGCTATATATATGATGTGTACTTTGGCATTAATTTTCCTCTCTCTTTATTGGCCGGGCTATAGAGGAGGCTAATGGCCCTTCAAAGAATTACCACAAAGTGTCTCAGCCTCACACAAAGCAAGGACAGTCCTCCGCTTCACTGGAGCTCTGATAATGAGAACATAGTCCTCTATGATCATGCACAGAGAAGAGAAGAAAGCAAAGTCCATCAAATCCTCAATATTAAAATACTGGAACTGCTGGCAGTACATGCTGACTCTCTCTTTTAACCTCAACCGCAATGTCAGACGTTCCCTGTAACCCAAGAAACGAAATAATGATATCAGACTCCATGTGACATAAAACTATTTATCTTACACAATAGTTTTCATTGGATGAACCAAAACTGCACAAAATCTTTTGACCACACTTGGTGTCTTTTATCATATTGTTATTGTCGCCATACAAAGAAAATCAATAAGTCACTGGAGACAGTCTTAGAGTCATTTAACCAGTACACAGTGCTTAACTGTGGTAAAATAACTGTAACACAAGGCTTATTGGTTTACTATATAACCAGTGTTAGCTGTGATATCAGATTCTCACTGTAGAGGTTAGATCCAAACCGGACCCCAAATGGTTTGAATTCAACGAATTCCAATTTTTTTTAAAGGAACCTTGGATACACAATACACAAGTAATACAGACAACAGTACAAAAATATTATGATTTTCTAACTGTAGTGCATTCTTATTAAAAAAATGTAGTTTTTGACTCATTTTCTTTGGACTTTGGTACTTTGCACAATGAGTTCTGAAAATCTTCTTTTACTTCCTTGTAAGCCAAATAAACTACTTTGAGTCAGAGCTTGTGAACAGAGCTTGTGAACTCTTTCAGCTTTGAGTCAAAGCCTGTGGAAATATATGCATCCTCACAGATGAAAAAAAAAGACAGTGAACAAATGACAGAGTTAGTTCTGGTATGAAACTCTAGATGGCGCAGTTCTGATAAGTCTTACCCAATCTCGACATTTATCATTTAATATATGGCACAGCTGATTGGGTCCTGCCGTATTCAGCAGCCAATGAACTCGGCGCTCAACGTTTAAATCTTGGCTAGTGTTTGGTAGCAGTTGCAGAGCACTTCAGAACCCTCCTCCTTCCCCAGCTCCACCTGTATAGATCTGCTACTAGGTGATCATGTATGCTACATGGGGTTTTTATCATATATGTCATATGTGTATTATGAGTATTCCTTAGATGCTCACAGCAGCATGTCGCGGATGTATTGGCAGTAGCAAGTCTGCAGCAGCAGCAGCATCGCAGCAGATCTATTCCGCCAAGACCAAATACATTAATATGTCATGTACATTACCATTCCAAACCCCCTAAGAGTTGACATGACAGAACTGTTTTTTTGTTTTTCTGTCAGTACCTGGTGGGGCCAAGCTGGGTCACAGGACAGGACACTTGCTTTAGCTTCCTGAAGCTATTTATAACCAGGGCTGGAAAACTTTCACCATCCTGTGTGTGAATGAGATCTACACTAATACACACTCATTACGGTTCAGTGCCAGTCATCGTCTGAGAATATCTGCAAAGTTTTAAAATAACTGTAGCTCATCATTTTTCATTGGCCCTAGATTGGGTTACTCTGACAAATCTATTGAGTGTCATGAGAAAACTAATAATGAAAGTGTGTGTGCATGTCTGTGACAGATGTGAGAGGTAGTGGAACTAAGTGTGTGTGTGTCTGAGAGAGTAAGAGGGAAATATAAAAATCCAAAGAAAGCTGGATTACCAAGAACTCAGAATTTAATACACTGGAGTAAAGTGTTTTCATCCCAGATTATTAGAAGCCACTGACACCTCGATGGCCACTAGGAGACCTTGTGTTGGCCTGCGTGGAAACAGGTAATTGAGGCGTTGATGGATATTTCCCTCAGCCTCCGTGGTTTCATGCCCGTTCTCCTGCACGCTCGCCCGCCTGCCGCCCGCCCGGCCATGCTCGACAGAGCACCGGTGTCAAGGTAACAATGATTCATGGTGTGACCTTACCAGTAATGCCAGCCTTAATCTACGCAAGTGGAATAAATGAAGTGGTTCCGCAGACGACACGTCAAAGAGTTTTTATAAAGACAAATCCGCAGGCAGGTTCAGCTGTGTACATATATTCATAACAGTCAGTGTGACGCAAAAAAGGGTTGGTGTGGTATACATCTATTTCTTTCTCACTCACTCACTCACTCACTCACTCACACACACACACACTCACACACACACACACACACACACACACACACACACACACACACACACACACACACACACACACACACACACACACACACACACACACACACACACACACACAGCCTTGAATTTTCATAACACCCACGACGAAAGCAAAGAGAAAAACAGATAAAGAAACTAAGAGGAAGAGATGAGGAATAGTGGAATACGTTATTTTCTAAAGCTAGGGATAGTTCATTCAAAAATGAAAATTCTGTCATCACCTGTATGACTTTCTTTTTTCTTCTGAACACAAAAGAAAATATTTTGAAGAGAAACCAAATGCAAGTCAATGGGTACTACCGTTGTTTTGTAAGAACGAAAATCAAATAGGTTTGAAATGACAAGAGGGTGAGTAAATGAAGACAGAAATTTCATTTTTGGGTAAAATATCCCTTTAAGCCACCTTTGAGCTCTCAGCTCAAGCGCCCAGATCTTAAAATAGCAAAATTTGTGAGAAGATGATGGTGGAGATCTATGGACCATGCTATATCTGCATTCTTTTTTTTAATTGTACAATTGCATCATATAGAAATCTTTAGTGCCATTTTCATCATCTCACATAATTTGTTAACTATATTTAAAGGTCTCCTGCATATTAGTTATTAAAAAAAGTATGGAAATAAATCTATATCATACACCACCACCCCAGCCCTGTTTTAAAAGCTGGTCCAGCGCACTGCCAGTCAGATCATCTCCCATTGTACTGACAAGACAGAGTTGGATCTACCACTGGGGGGCGGCTGTCATGAGACGGTGTATTAAATCAAACGCAATAAAAACTGACAACCATTCGACAGCCTACAAGCCTTGCAGACCGTCCCCTCCCCCCAGCCCCTCTTCCCACACCCGGACTGATTTATGTTCCTGCTAAAGATGATGATGATGACGATAATAATTAATCAAGGGCTCTTCCTGCACCTCTAGGAGGTTTTTGGAGTGACCTGAAAAAAGATCCACGGCCCGCTTTCCCCCCCGTCCCCCTGCCAGTCCTGAGCTGTGGCGAGGAGAAAGCTCCATGCATTATCCTGCCATCACGGCAGCTATTTATATCGTCCAGTCTATCACTGACACTTACGATTCTCCGCCCGCTGTACAGCAGGGGCCCCGCGCCAAAGCACAATTTCCTTAAAGCTGGCCCATATATCGTCGGGCAACAACACAGCCTATGCAAATGGGGAGCAGTCAAAGGACAGCGAGGTGACAACAAGAAACCAACATCATCATTTCTCACGCTGGAAAGGGAGCAGAAAGAGGACCGCCCTGTCCAGAGGGAGGCGTTCTCGGAGCGTGCGGCATGTGCGTTTTGGAGATGTAGGTAGGGGGCGAGAATAGATGCTCTTGGAGAAGAACAATATTTTGAATTCCTGCGTGGCTGCCTCAACTGTAGCCTGGAGCCACGGGGAAGCTTTTTGTCTCACCTCCCTTTTTATTTCCTCTGCTGGCCTGAAGCCGACCGGACGTGCCGGGCATGTGTTTAAAACCAAAGCCCTGCACTCTGGATATAAAAAACACGCACACACATTGTTGAAACACACTGTCAGCACACGCAGCCCCTGTGACTGATAAAGAAAGCACAAATTGAGTACTGTACCATAAAAGACTCCAGAGAGAAAAAAGGACCTGTAATCCATATAGCTGAAAACAGAACTTTACAGCCAAACACATAAACACAAGGCCTGCTAGGAGAAGTATATCTCCTTCACAATCGCTCTCTCTCTCCCTGAGATACTCCCACTGTTTCACTCTTTTGTCTTTGGATTTTAGAAGTAACTTTTCTTCCTGCTGTCACTTTTGGAGATGAAGGGTATATCAGGACCCTTCAGCATATATCATTTCTTCAGGAAATTTGTCAAAAATGTAATATTTATTAGGTGAAACTGCATGTATAATTGTGATGAACATTATAAACATACATCAGCCATAATATGAAACGTATCAGATTTTTTACGATTGAACTACTTTTGCCTTTTCATCACTTTTCATCCTTATTATCAAATATCGTCAAAATTACTCAGCACCAATCCGTCAGACGTGAACCGCCCACCCCAGAACTGACCACACTGCCGTTTTGATATTTTACTTTCGTCCGAGTTTATGCATCGTTACTGTCAAGTCTGACGCGTTTACTGTGCCACCGCGCTTAAACGCATGTTGCATTACATTTCATCTCCGCCTGACATCGCCACAATGTGAATTTACAACCGCTGTGTCTGGCTGCGAGTCATCATGCTTTACGACCCACAGTCTATTTATACGTCCACGCCATCAAATGTTGCCGCGGAGAGGCCCGTGGCGGAACGCTCATCTGCGAGATGCGTATCCTCGAGCTTCCCACAAGTTGGTTGATTTCCCTGGGCATCGCAACACGCTGTGCCATTATATGCCCACCCACGCTGTCAGGATCCGCTGGTGACAGCCTCACCACAGTTTCCTGAAAATACAACCCATGCAGCATCTCCTGCGAAAACAAACGAGCCTATTCTTATTTTTTACACCAACATTCGAGTCTCAGAGCAACCCTTACAGAACTCCGGGGTTATTGTATGTGAGAGAGTCTTATTTATGGCTAGTTTGCTATTCAGGTTCCGTTGGCGAGGGTAGAAGGTTAGTTTCGCCATTTCGTTGCCAGCAGTAAAGCCAAGAGTAATGGAAGACTGCCGAACTGAAAGTAAGAGAGATTTTAAGAGAGAGATTTAGGCCCTGCAGCCAGGAAGATGGGTGAGTTGGTCAGTTTGCCAGAGGAGGCCTCCTTCTCACCCTGCAGCGATCTGCATCAGGGCCAAAGCAGGAGACCCACAGGCGACGTCTGCAAATCAGCACTGCCAAGAACCCTTGCGTGTCTCCAAAATCACAGAAACTGCAAAAAAAACGTTCACTACATGCACAATATTATTTAGGGATCAGAGCCCAAACCAGACGCTGTCATTCCCTTTCAATTATTTCCTTCGATAATCATGATGATTAATAGAATTGACATTAAAATACTTACCATATTCTTTATGTACAGTAGCACACACATCTAAAGTAAGCTTTCTGAATCATTTTCTTCCTGTTATGTGCACACATCAGTAAATCAAGATGGAAGTAATGGGAAATAAATGACTATCAGCTGGTACGATTCATTCTTAGCGATTTCCCCCTTCAGAATCCAGCGCATACATTATACACAGATTCTGACTTACCCAAACTTACAGTGTGGTAATAATACAACCACAATAACATAAAACAAGACATTAAGATAACCCTCCACATCACAGAACACGGAAACCATGACTATTTCATATGACTGCACTGGGGGCTGGAGGCTCCTCCTTACCAACAAATGAAACTTGCAGCCATAAAACAAGAAATAATGAATTCAATTAGATTTTTTACTAAAGTAGAGCTGTGGATGTGCCGAGTAGGCAGAGGATGAGTATGCCAGTTATGCAGGCTCCACATAGAGTTGCCCTATGCTAGCCTTTAGGAGCAGTTCAGACCTCTATAGGGCCGCCATTAGCAAATGAATGACTCTTAATTTGTCCGCTGAATACACACACGGCGCTTGTTGATTTAATGAGGGTATCGCGTCTCTATCAGCACGGAATCTCCGACATAACACACACCTACTCGCGCGGGTTGTATTGTCAGCAATGAGCAATTTAGGGAACAAATGTGATTTGCACGTAAACTGTGAGACATTAGCGCTCCGTGGGAGAGAGAAGGAAGCAGGGGAAGAAAAACAGGGAGTATGAAAGAAAGAGAGAGAGAAAGAGAGAGCTTGGCTAGTCATGAGTGAAAGAAACAATCTCTCATACAGCGTCGGCAGTGTTAACACTTCCTGCTACTAAGCGGGAACATTCAGTTCCACCAGTTGAAATACATTTTCCGCCAGTAAAAATTAATGACGGAGGGTGAATGTGAGCGTGGGGACGAGCAAAATTTGCGAAATTTTAAACAAACGTTGGAGATTAAATGTAAAGTCGGGTAATGCGTCACTCTTGCAACTGTAGGGAAATTGCACAGGATTGTACTTCACGGTGTGCTCAGACAATTCTGAAAAAAGACATTGTACAGAAGAGTAAAAACAGTGTAAAAGAGTGTTGATTCTGTGGAGTATGAAAGAAAAGTGAAAAATCAGGTTTTGATCTGGAGTGGCGTGATTACTGAATGCTTCAAGCGTGGAGGAAAAATTGCTATTATTATGCCACAGCTTTTTTCCCAATAAAATATTTGTAGAAATGATTTGCAATTTTGGCCTGAGATATTACACACCCTCTCACTGTTGGCTCTGTCTGCCATTGTTCTGATTCCAAGAGAAAATCCATATTTTCGCGCTCTGGCCCTATTTAAAACAGTGTCAAGATTCTCCCCGGAAATTATTTCTTAAATCGTATCCATGCTTCTCCTTGTTATTTCCAACTTACTTCAGCCAAAACAACATTTCTCAAATTATGTGAATGAGAGGGCAGAGGCATGTCTTTCCTTCTGTTGACACAAATCAGGTTTCAGATATGGCAAATGAGATGTTCATACATTTCATTTCTGAGTTATTGCATTTAGAAGGGAAATATTCCTCTAACTCTGCCTCTGAATGTCTTATTAGATTTGCATCAGTTTGAATCTTCTCATATCCTCTTCCACAGTTCCTCTCGCATGGGTCGAGTTTTGTTTATTAAAACAAGCATGCTGAGGAGTCAAACTCTTCCTCTTTCCTAAGTGTATTACTGTTACAACAAATTTCACTACTGTTTTCATTTTCAGTCAAACCAGAAAGGATAATGACAACGAATACAGCCAGCACTAAAATAGAAAGGCAGCCTGCCAACCCAAACTGGTATTAACAATTTAATAGTGCAAATCTTGCCAAAAGCCCTAAGAGGAATGTCAAAAATTTACTTTCAGACTTTGGTGCAGGTTGCCAGATCTTTACCTAATCTAGCAGCTGACAAACCCCTCTGTTCCATCACGAACGCTACTGGAGTCAGAGATGCAGGGGATATAATAAAACTTTGCTTCTCACTGTCTATCCACTGCCATTCATTGCCCATTCCACTGGCAATTAAAGGCATGATTAAAACAGACAAAGTGCTTGACAAATGAACATAGACACCACGGCCACTCACGCTTGTCAAATATTCTACAGCACAATGGGGAACTCAGAAAAACTATGTGAATATAAGTGAAATATATATATATATAGTATAATAATTAGATTCATTAAGATTACATTCAGACATTTGTTTACATGTTTACAATAATGACAAGTGCATTGATCCATTGAAACATACAGTCGCATTACTGTAATTTTCACATAGAAGTGCAAGAGTTCAAATGCAGCCACCTGTCACTTGGATATCAAATGGAGTTTGGCACAACTTACCATGACTGATATTGCCGAAAAGCTGGCATTATTACATTTTATTTGTATCAATTTGGTACTGACATATAGGTACACGTGACATCTACTTCAGGCATACAGGCATATAATTGATGCAGCACAAATACAGCAAGTAAAATAGACCCACTGACTGAAGGTGTATTGCTGGTGCCTGACTATTAGAGTCCGTGTCTGCGGCCTCGCATTGCATGTCACCGAGTCACAAAAGGCCTCAAGTGATGGGCTCAACAGAAAAGCCCTCAAGCCCACATAAACCACCCACAGCGCACACTGACGGCTAAAATATGATGGGCTCACGGAGCCCATAAATCTTCTTTTTGAGTCCCAGCCTCTCCAGCATCATTACTGTATCCCAGCGGCCCATTTGGGCCCCATTTCACTTAAATGTCAACTTTTCAGCCTTTCTCGGGGTGCTCTCTGTTGCCATTTGTTTTAGCGGCAATGGAGAAAAACAAGAAAATAAGACAGCCACGAGTGAGGAGGTTACGTGTGCGCGTGAATGCATTTCTGACAGCTTCGCGTACGGAGCGAGCGCATGGGATTATCATTAAGCGGTAATGTGAAGAAAGGAAAATTTAATTTGTGATATTTTAATGTGCTGATGCAAAGGTTGGTGGACACACCGTGGATGCATTAAAAAATATTTAACAATAATTTCTTGCAGAAAACAGCACGGAAAAAAGGACAATTTCACATCCAGCTGCCTGAGGTCTAATTGTTTGATATTTCCTAAATGTTACTGTTATTTACACATCAATCATCATTAAGAACTTAATGATATTCTTTTCATTTAATTAAATCGAAATGATTTTCTCAGCTGTGGTTTCAAATAGAAGTGCAGGCAACATGATAAGGTGCTCAATCAATTAAAAGCAGATGGTCCAGGTCTGTGCAAGGCCCATTCAGTGAAGCTTGCTGGAAATTCCTCTCTGAGAATCTGTAACATAGGTGAAGAAGCTTTACCCCACAGATTTAAAATCAGCACTTTCGAGTCCAAATCCTATCACGCAGGAGCAGCCCGAACTGCCTCACGCTCCAATAAAATGTAGCCTCTGCATGTGTTTTATTCATTTATGCTTCCCTGGATCTTTTAAATGTGTTTTTATACCTCTTTCCCCCGCCTTTCGCACTCTGAGGCGTTTGAAGGTGGAGGTAGACTTAACTATGACAGGATAGAGGGTGACTGTAAACAGCTCGTGGCTAAAACAGCAGCTCTGCACAGCTCATAAAGCTAGCGCAGGCATGTTAGACCATATCCTCCACGATGTTTGTGGAGAACACAGCTAGAGGCCAGGAGAAACAGGCTGAGGTGCTGAAGCTAATGCATCAGCCATCTGGCTTTAGCCAAAGCACAGCGCTCTCATCCAAGCTCATTTCATTTTTCTCTTTCTATATCTCTCTCGCGCTCTCGACAGGGCCTTCTGCTTCTGCATATGGATAGTTTCTCCGGTTTACGAGTGAACACGAACAGAAGGACAAAACCCTAAAGTTCTGCCAATACTGCCTTGCGTGGTTGCTTTATATACAGTATGTAAATGCATGAGGCATGCTCTAAAGCTCTAGGTAGAAGATACGAAGGTTTTTTTGTTCTGGAGGTCATTGTTCTGGAGGATGGACTTCACTCCATGCTCCTCCACACTGTTGCTTATTGCAAAGAGCCTGCTGTGAATATTTCATGAGTTTGCCAGAGAGCTGTGTGAGAAAACATGATGGAGAGCAGAAGGTTTCGGGACCTTTCCTCCACGAGCAGAGTTTGGACAGCATGCGGCTCGAGCATGGTGCTAGTTCATGGCTGCTGTCTGAATGAATGGACTGTATATTAACAGTATACACTACTAGGTTTAGGGTCACTTCGTCATCCTGTAACATTATTTTCCACATTTTAGAATAAAATGGCAAGCAAATTCATTGAAACTTTAAAACAACACAAATGTAACTATGGGAATTAAAAAAAAATCCCAAATGGATCTAAACTTTAAAGCATCTTTAAAGTAGCCACCCTTTGCCTAATATATATATATATATATATATATATATATTTTAAAGATGAGTAACATGTCAGGCAAGATCTAAAAACTCACATCAGTTCAACCTTCAAAAACACACCTTAAAGCACCAGCATTCTGTTCCATAACTTTGTGGTTCATCCAACATCCTTGATTAGTGCCATAGTGAGTTATGAAAACGTTATCCTAGATCGTTATCCAACATCCCTAGAAAGGACAGCGGTAGGAGCAGGGTTAACCGGACACCATGCATTTCTATCACTTGATTAGCCTGAGCGTCTGCTTGGTGGGCATTCCCAAAGCTTCATGGGAGATGGGGGAGGGATTTATCAATATCTGGCCCGCCGCAAACTACTGTTTGGGCCTCTACCACGCAAAACCACATTAGTCTAATGCAAGCTAAATCTCATTCTCTCCCTACATACTTTATGATTTGCCAGTGGAACACCTCACAAGTTATTGAATTACCTACAATAGAAGAATGCTATTAAACAATGCGTATGAGAAAATGAAATTTCAAGCACAGGTATGACTGGTGGTATAAAGCCACAGACAAAAACACCTGCATTAAAAAGACACAGCCCTCGGTACAGCGGCTAACACTTTCTTTTCCTGAACTGAGGCAGAGTTACGGTCCATTGTTAGAGACACACCCAGGATGAAATGTTCTCCCCAGCTGTATTATGAAGACAGAACTAGACACTAAGAGATACACAATGGAGTCACCAGAGAGGTAAGAACAGTCCTTTGTGTTGGTGAAGTCTTAAGCCATGTGGATGAATTCCTTGCTTCAGCACTTCAGTACCGGGGACAGCTCCCCCGAGGCTCGCTCATCCCCTGGGTCCCTCCTACCACTTTAACTGACGCTCACCTTCTGTTCATTTCCGGAGATGCAGGGGGAAAATGGGCCATCAGCTGACCTATTTCAACAGGGCCGTGTCTAAAACCCTAAATCGGAATTACATGTGAGAAAGGGTTAACCACCCTTTCAAAGACTAGCAGATGGGGAAAACTATCTAGCATGTGAAAGCTCACATTCATGATAATACAACAACAAAGCTAATCATTTTTTATTGGTATTTTTTTGCAATGGCTAGGGATGCAAATGAATTAAAATCTTCATTTTTGGGGATGAACCTTTTAAGCTTTAGCAATTTGTGTGAATGACAATTTGTGTAAATGTACACAACTGCTCCATTTACTCATTTTATCTGCACAAACAACAACAGATGTTATATTTCCCAAACAGCCAGGGAAAAATAAACACATAAATGCAATAATTCAATAATAAAACAACTTTATGTGTGTAATCTTAGATCATTAAAGATGTTGTCCTTCGTTGGTGCTCATTAACATTTCTATGGAAATTACACAGAAGCAAATGTTTATAACATCAAATTGACAAAATGCATTTTACACTGTCAAACGTATTAATGTAACTGCATGCTTAAACAGCCGAGACCAAACACATATGCCACTGTCAAATTTTGCAAGACTATTGTTAGATTATGATCAACATACATATATAGCATTCTCACATAAGGACGTGGGGAAAAAAAGACATTTTAAAGCACTTCCTCACACTCCCAAAGAGGGATACTAGTCAGAGTTTCCCACCAAAACCATATTAAAAGTCGACTGAGAGTGTTTTCATAAGCCTCCAAAATTCATCTGGGAATTTTTAGAGGTCCCATAAAAGATGCTGTAATCAATAGAGCAGCTGAGGTGCAGAGACAGATTCTCTCACCTGAACTTGTGTTAAGCAGACAGCCGACTTGTAACAGAAGTGTGGGTATGTCTTGTTACATTATGTTGTTTCTTCAATATAGGTTTTTGGTCCATATGCTTTTTTGGATATTTTTTAGCTTCCAAAATTCTTAACATGACAACATTAAGCTGTTTTAACAATAAGAACAGATTTTACTGTTTAGTCTATTTAATTTTTTTCACTAGAATACAGACTGCATGCAACAACAACACATTCTCTGTAAATGGCCTCTTACAGATCAAAGATTAGACTAGAATATATATGTGACCATAGACCACAAAAACAGTCATAAGGGTCATCTTTTTGAAATTGAGATTTATACATGATCTGAAAGCTGAATATATAAGCTTTCCATTTATGTAAGGTTTGTTAGGATAGGACAATCCTAAGGCCAAGATACAAAACAGTGCAAAAAAAATCTAAATATTTCGAAAAAAGTTGTTAATCGGAGGCACTGTAGAAACAGGTTTGTTTTAACACTCTCTTTTGACTTACCGCTGTAATGATGTTGTGGAGAATAGATGAACCCGAAAGCCGAAATTCTAAGCTTTACATAGATACCAAACTTGCGAGAAATTCCCAAAGAGCGGCAGCAGCGAGTGTAGTTTGTAGACGTGTTTCCGGCCATTTGTGTTCACGATTTTGCTGCATCCACTCACAAAAATAAAGTTTTGATATATTTACGGTAGGAAATTTACAAAATGTCTCCATGGAATATGATCTTTACTTAATATCCTAATGATTTTTGGCATTAAAAAAAATCTATAATTTGAACACATACAGGGTAATTTTGGCTATTACCTTGGATGTTCTTGTTTTGGGATCCAGGGTCACATATATAAAATTTACTTATAGACGTAAGATAAGTAGGCCTATAAGTATAATGTTAAAAATAGTAAGACATAACATTGACCTCTAATGTTATGAGAGCAAGAGCCCTGCGCACCACGCTCTCCTTTGGCCTTCCCAAAAAGTCCGGTGATAGTTTGTAAGCAGAATAGCTTTCCCTACTGATGAGGTGGTGCCACAGGACAGCTCCGGGCTGACAGGGCTACTGGAAATACGGCCTTCCTCTTTAAAGAGCCCTGACACTACAGTCCTGCACAAAGACACACTCCCCAGAGTGGGCATGCCACTGGCACATCCAGACAGAGAAAGATCATCGCCAGAGAGATCAGCAGAGATATGTGACTCTACTGCAAACAGTCCAGATCTGAACTCCTCGAGAGGAAGCTCATTACATCCAGAGCTCGCTATGCAAAAAAGATGATTAAAAGCTAACTGTGATGATTGAACAAGACCTAGTCTCCTATTCTCTTTGCGGTGAGCTAATTCTAGATGAATTGATAGTAAATGAGAGAAGACAAAAACATCCATTTGAGCCAACAACAATTCTGATGCTCATTTACTCTAATAGAGTTGATTAATTGAACGCTACGGCCCTCAGTTAGCGCAAACCGCAGCGAGAGAAACCAGAGGTGAACTAAAACAAAAGATTTCAGGCATAAGGAGAAAGACAAATAGTGAGCAAAAGCTAGGATTGTTTCGGGAAAAGGTCAGGCTGATTTTCTCTTCCCAAATATGCTGGCCTTGACAAATTAACTTGGCAAAGGCGATATTTCCACAAAGCCTAGACCATGTATCAAAGGCGTGTCCAAAGTTCAAACATCCAGCCTCCCGCCCCCTTCCCTCGTGCCGACCGATTGAGTCGCCGGTGTCAGTAATTGAGTAATTAATGCTATGGCAGGCCTAATTTCAGAGATACTGCGGTCTAATTACATTCACACGTTCATTAGCTCAGACGAATGCTTGACGGTCGCTCGGCAGGTGGGGACTGCCGGCCGAAGGCTACTTGTTGTTGGAACACAATTGTGGTGTCAATTGCTTGCTTAGTATGTGTGTGTGAATCTGCTGATAAAACAGTTTCCTGTTCTCCACTGATAATTACCCCTCGGCTCTCTGTGGAAAATGACCGATCACAGTCCAGGTCCGTCGATGTCTTCATTTTCTCTCTTCGTAGTTTCTGGCATGCGTTGGGTTTGGCTGTATGCCCCCTACCCGCACCTCCCAAGAGAAAGCAAAAACAAAGAGCTGGGGGGGTGTACCTTTTTGAAGCATTTTAATAACCAAAAAAGTTGCCTTCATATGAGGTAACCATAGCAACGGCGCTTTTCATAAAAATCATTATAGTATGAAGCTGTCAAAACATAAATGCTGTCATTATTTATCATCTTATTTTAGATGATGATATCACAATATAGCTTAAAAAACTTGCCGTAAACAGTGTTTTAAAAAAATTGTCTGCAAGGGGAGGAACAAAAAAATTAGTTGTACCAAGAATAATCGTGCACTCGTGTATGCTTGTCACAAATAATTTACATTAGATAAACACACTGACTTACAAGTATCTGACTATAGTCTGTTAGTTAAAGTGGTAAAGTGGAAAAAATTCGGTCATCATTGCACCAATGTCAATGGGTATCGCCATTGTTCAGTTACCAACATTCTTCAAAATATCTTGTGTGTTCTGCAGAAAGTCATAAAGGTTTGAAATGATAAGAGGGTGAGTAAATGATGACATCATTTTCATTTTGGGTGAACTATTCCTTTAAAATGATTATAAAAGGCCCTTTAGTATATCTTTATGGTTGTAACAATAGCGAAGCTCACTTTTAAGCCCCATCACACTGACAGTGATTCTAGCTCTAGAGGTCACCATGTCGCTGTACTGCTGGTCGGTTCCTGTCACAGGGTGCCGTGACATCACAGAAGGTCTGCATAACAGGTCATACTGCAGCTTTTAAAACGGTCATTTTCAATAACGCCTTTCTATTCTGACGAGGGATCAGTTTTCTTGCTGCTAGAAATTAATATTCAGCATGAGAAATCGTTTGTATATAAATCTGAGCGGTGCGTAATACATCACATCATGAACGGGATGAATGATTATCGATGCGTAAATCAAACTCACTTAGAATGCTGACACGTTATTTCTGTATTATAGCCCTGTATGTGAGAAAATACAAGGCAAAGAAAATAGTGAAACCGCTCACTGTAACAACTCCTCTGTCTTGCCTACACTTGACTATATGATCTCACAGCAGAGAGGCGTTCACTGCTATTGGTAGGTGACAATGTGTCACTTTACATTTGCATAAAGTGAAACTTTTCTCAGTTTATAGACGCTGAACACACCCAAACATGCTGCCAACAGTGACGCTCACTCATGTCCAAGGAAATATGCAACTCTTATTGAAAATGAATGATTTCCGGTGGCTTTGTCGCTGTTAATGTGAACAGGCTTTACTCTTCTTCTTTACTGGAACTTAACTTCCTGCCACCTGTTACATCATCACTCCTGTGATCCTTTTGATTCTTTTAGGATTTAATTTGGGAACAGACTTCTCGTTCAGACTTCTTGCTCTGAGAAACATGCCTAAAAAGCCTGAAACTTAGGTGCAAGTGTTTGTGATCCAAATCAAGCACACAGATTTTCTCTGTGTATATGAAACAAGAGGACAAAATGAACAAATGACATCCAACGTGCACTCTCTCTGTATATCTTCTGTGCCCATTTCCACCAGCAGGTGCTGCTGTGAATTAAGCCTAGAGTTGCAGCAGCAGGAAGCAGCCCAGTGCTCCGGTTGACATTTTGGCCTGCTCCCTACGGACCGTGCGTGAATTTATGTGCGTACCAGCGAGTGAGAGCAAAAGTGAGAGAGATAGAGAGAGAGTTCATGAATCTGTGTTTGCGTGCACATGTTTGTAGCTGTGCTGCTTGACTGCACATTTGGACAAGGTACATTCTGACCTTGTGCAAGCGGAGACAAACAGAAGCCCAGGGCTCGGCGTCCGTCACTAGACCTAGTGAACACAAACAATGCACCCAAACAAACACTGTTGTGTTAAACCAAAAAAATGATATTAAGAAAGATGACGTTTGCATCTAAACTTGTACTACAAAAATAAACGTTTTATGTCTCCTTACATCTTCTTGACCAACGGCCCTCTCAGCGTGTTATTGACTAAACGCCCTGCAGTGCATTAGAAGCACGATGTTAAATATTTGAAGCCATTGAATATGCTAATCTAACGGCCGAGGTGACCTTGAGAAAATGGGCTATTGTGTATTAGGCGCCTCGGTTCATTAGAAACAGTACATTAGCTACCATCCAGCACTGCATATCCACACATACAGTGTGACAAGCCCTAATAAATATACTGTACAGAGGTGAATCCACTACAAACCATTTTTAAACAGTTTTGCATGCAGTATTTCAATGCAAACCAATTCAAAAAGACACTAAATGCACTAAAATAGTGCTGCGCTGTTAGTATTTAAATTGGGTATTTTTTCAGTAGCAAACACACCCTGTTTTATGTAAATTAGACGCTTTATAGATGCTGTTTTATATACACACACTCAGCATTTTTATGCCTGATACAATTAATGCTACATTATTACCGCATGTGATCGTTGTTTATGTCTTCAACTGTATTTCATCAAATAATGATCAAATGGCAGTGGGCACACATCTAGACATACAGTAATGCAACCAATACACAAGATAACGCTCAAAACCGGCCTGCTAAATCAAAAATTGCATTGCACAAATTATACTTAAAGCTGACAGTGTGTTGAAATCACATCCAACTAATTCCTACCAAATTCTCCAGACAGCCTCTTAACATTAAATTCAATGTCATGATAACCATAAATTTACATCAGATCTATAAAATGCCTTACTGGAGTCTGATCAGCAGATCAAACATGTTCAACCTTTAAAAGACATCATCAGATTAGAGCTGGAGCAAATATCACCATCACATGCACTACAGGGAAATAATGGAGGCAAATGAGGTGCACACGAGCGTCATCCGTGATCATTAGGATCGATCTCACATCTCTCTTCTAAAAAGAACCTCTTTCCTTCAAAGCCCCTTGCTGAAACGTGACCGTCCCCTTCTCGTCTTTTCATCACACACACAAACACACACTCCGTGTCAGTAGATTAAAGGTTAGTTGATGTAAATGGAGTGTATTTGCAGAGATCTTGAAGCTGGGTAAGGTCACATCGCGCATATCAGCGATTGGAGGTGGAAAGAGCTCAGTGATGGACAGCTAAGAACCCACCCGCAGCCAAGACCGGGCCATCTCAGCAGGTAATGCGAAACCGTCAGGGCACCGAGCTGAGGTTGTAGGGTCACGTCCCGAATCTTAGGCTGGCACATTAATCATGCCATCACTTGCCACACTTAGTCAGAGGCCACGGCAGTGGAAATCAAATTATTTCTTTTAATTGAAAAAAGCTGAGCTCGCGGCTGGGGAATCGTGTTGTGGTATTGGCAGACGGCACAGGTGAAGTCAATACGGCTCAATGGAAGTCGATTCATCAGCGGCGCTTAATGTCGTAAGAGGCCTCTTTCACCCTCTCTCCACCAGTCACATGCTCGGTCTAGCCATCCATCTTCCTCTCTCATTACCTGCTTCTCATTGGTTTCTTTGTCTGGCTGACCACAAAAAGTCATTTGCATAAACCACAATTTAAGAAGAAAAGCGCTGGACTCATCTTCTATATAGAATGTCCTCCTAGGACGTTACTACTTATGAGATCAGAAATTGTAATTATGATATGATGTATGTTTAAGTAAATAAGAAAGAAAGAAAAAGTTTGCACATCTCTGCATACATCTACAAACTAAATCATACAGTCACAGTAAAACTTCATAACAACCAATCTGCTTCCACCATGTCTCCTTAAAGGGACAGTTCACCCCAAAATGAAAATTCTGTCATCATTTACGCCCCCTCAGTTCAAACCTGTATGAATTTCTTTCTTCTGCAGAACACAAAAGATATTTTACAAGACTCTGAAGTCAAAGGGTACCGCTGTTGTTTGGTTACCAACATTGTTTAAAATATCTTCTGTGTTCTACAGAAGAAAGAAAGTCATACATGTTTAAAATGACAAGAGGTTGAGTAAACAATGACAGAATTTTCAGTTTTGGCCAAACTATCACTTTAATTGACACGCATTCAACTCTGAAAGTCAGGACTCAAATCCAGAGTGTCCCGCCGACTTTGTGTGGGTTGGTCTCGTAAACGTGATCATCCTAACGTGACTTGAAGGCAACATTACACCCATCTGCAATCCTACCTTCATTCTACCTTCACCCTGTTTTGTCGTTCTCCTACCACACGTGGTGTTGACTCCAGCTGTTTATAATCGCCGGCTCTCCACTGAAACAGGTGATGAAATCATTTACGGCACAATTATCGGACTAATTATATGAAGAGGAGAGCAGAGGCAGGAAACAGAAACGGTGAGCTAGGAGAATTTAGTGGCGAGCACCGCTGGGCATCATTGTGTGGTTAACAGTGCCAGTGCGGATGCTGCCATTGGGCATCATGTGGCACCGTATCTGTCAAACAAGCTGAGAGATACACAGAGGAAGTGCTCTTGCTGAAGTCACCTCTAAACAATACACAAAACTCTCAGCTTCAACTGACTCTCTCTCTCTAGGGGTGAGCTGTTTTGTTTAGTGCTGTGCTGGGCCGGTCTAACTCCCTAGACAATTACTGTGTGCATGTTAGCCCAGGGCAGTCAGAGGAGACACATTAGTGTTGGTCAGTATCCCAGCATGCTCAGCTTACCTGGGCAATGCCCCCATGGGTTTGGACTACTGATATTCTGTTCTCCTGGGCTCAGGGATTGTATAAAAACAGTTGGTGCCAATCAGCAGGACATCCGGTCATAAACGAGTTTTATGTAATCTGTATGTGTGAATGAAACAAAAATACTTTGGAAGTCACTGAATAAAAGAAATTTCTGAAAAGAATGAATGAATAAATCTATTCATCCTTTAAGCTTTCCTCTCATATTCATGTCAGAAACCGGTCGGTTGAAAATGTAAAAGCTCAGCATTATCCCACTTTCTAAATGACTGAAAATAGTTTAGCACAGAGAACGCAGGAAAAAAGAGGAAAGTATTGAAAAGGCAGCTATATTGTCTCGATCAGCAATTCTAGCTTACCCCAACACAAAAGCTTATGACATCACTACTTGTGGGCGGGGCACAACCCCCTTCATGTTTTTAATAGTTTCAGCAATCAAATTTTTCTTCAAGCCTTGACAAACTTTCAACTATAGTTTAAAAATATAATCCTTCATAAAAATAATGTGATATGTTTAAGTAACGGAGCATGCTAACCTAATTGAAAAAAGAATTGCTGAAGGAAGAAAAATTGATCTAATTGTCACAATGTACTGAAACTGCAGGCACAATACAGATATAGAAATATATTGGAAAGAAAGACTTAGGGGAATAAGATTTAAAGGACGTTGTTAAACACATTTAACATATATACTATCTTAGAACATTTTCAGACAGATATTTCTTCTTTGCCTAAAACTGTCCTGTCAATTCAAGATTCTGAGCTCATCTTAGACCCCGGCCACGTGTGTCAAATAAAAAAAATCATGTGATCTTGTTTGTGTGTGTGTGTTTCTGTGAGATGATCAGGCCTGAATTATCCCAACCCTGTCGATGTGAAATCTTGGGATTAAGCTCCATTAAACACAGAAAGCCATGGAGCTTTATCTCAAGATTACACTCTTACACACTCTTACACACTCTTACACACACACACACACACACACACACACACACACACACACACACACACACACACACACACAAAAGAAAACAGCCATAGCATGTCCTTCACCTTTACTGCCCAAATTATAAAAGAAGGAACAATACACCTTCTTTTTTCTCCATCTCTCCCCCTCCAAGTGAAGACACTTTCTAGTCATTAAACTGCATGGCACGTGTCTTTTGAAGACACCGGTGTCCAGAGCAGCACGGGCTCTGAGAGTTGTCGTGACTGCTACAGATCACAGTTGCAATGCTCTCTGCAACTCCATTCCCCAGCGGTTCTCTCTGTGTTAATGGGAATTGACCAGTGTTGTGTCCCTGTTCTTCCCTCGGAGATGGCCCATTCTCCCTGGCGGCTACGGACCAGCGAACCCTTCACGCCCGCCAGCCTCCGGCTGCGGTTCGAGGCTGATGAGGTCACAAAGTTTAAGGAGCAAGGAGAGAATGGGAATAAACAGCTACTTTGGTGCTGTGGAATCCAGTCGAACGGCATCAAACCCACCACAATACAAATGGAAGCTAAAAGTATCTCTATAGAAATAATCTTCAATAAACAATTCTGAAAATGTTACCTTTGATTATCCATCAAACTGTTGTAATCTTAAAAGACCTGATATTTTAAGAGCATTTCTCATCTTATAGGTTTAACACAGCTAAATCAAAATCTCTCCAAGTACCCCCAGGAACCTGCTGCAGTAGCCCCCGGGTTCACCTGCTCCTGGCTGGGAATCACTGCTACAGTATAGATGGATGGGCTTAGATACCTGCTCTGGTCTAAAAAGAGCCACTTTCATCAAACATTTATAGACAGATGACATGCAAGAGGCAAGGGCAAACCTGCACAGAACTAACACACACACAAGCATCAAACACACATACACAGTGTGGGCTGGAGTGTGTCCTCGCTCCGCTGTGGGCTGTATTGATCTGTGCTGGGCTCTTTATTGAAGTCATGATTCATGCTGTTGTTGTCTCTCCTTCACTCCACACAGACACACTTCTCTCTCTTTCTCTCGCGTGTCTATTTACTTGGGTTTGTAACTTTATCACTTCTCCTCTAACTAAATGACTGGATGGTGGGCGTTGGCTTTGGCTTCGGTAATGCATGCTGGCCAATGAGGTTGTATTATTTGATATCAAAGCTAATATTAAAAGTATAGTTTACCCAGAAATGAAAATGATGTCATCATCAAACCTGTATGACTTTCTTTCTTCTGCAGAACACTAAAGAAGATATTTTGAAGAATGTTGGTAACAGAAAAACGGCGGACCTATTCTCTTGTATCGGTTTTGTGCCCATACAGTAGAAGTGAATGGGGACCGCCGTCTTTTGGTTACCAACATTCTTCTAAAAATGTCTTCTTTTGTGTTTTGCGGAAGAAAGAAAATCATACAGGTCTGAAATGACAAGAGGATCAGTAAATGATGAAAATGATCAATTTTTGAGTGAAATTTTGACTTAATTTGATTAGAAGTTGTTGAATTAATATTAATGACATCAACTTTTTAGGAAAACAATAAAGTAATTGCTAAGTGGATGGCCTATTAGACTGCATATACTTTTAAATACTTTGATCCACAGATCCAAAAATGTTTAGTTATTTTCAACCTAGTGTTGGGTCAAAAAGGGACAAACCTAGTTGTTGGGTTAAACTAACCAACAAAATGTTTATATTTGACCCAACGATGGGTTAACACAATCCAGATGATGTTAATTTACAATCCAGAGGCTGGGTTCGTCCCCAAGTGAATATTGTGAATGCATTGAACGTCAAATATGCCCATTTACATTTATTTAAGACGTTTGTTTGCATTTAAACTTCACCAAGACAGACATTTATGCTTTAAACCGAAATTCCTACTGGCCAATAAGAACTCTTTTTAGGAATAAGCTCAGCTCTCACACTTGATTTATACAGTGTAGTGTTGTAGGACTGAAATATAACTATCGCACACGCAAGATATGTACAATGCACACACACATAAACAAACTCTTCGCAGATGAGAAAATCTCTCTGAATAATCTCAAATATATTTCGCAAGCCGAAACACTTTTCAAAAGCCATTTAATATTATAGTCGAGTGTTGATATTGCGTTTATGAGAAAGTGTTATGCTTTGTGTATTTGATAATGCCTTTGTTGATGATTCTATGCTCAGCGTCATCGAGAAGAAGCTCTGTATTGCTGACTAATGCCCTTCTGTGCAGTGAGACATGTAAGGCCCCCTGAGTGAGCGCTCCATCTCCAACCAGCAGAAATTAATTGACTGAAAAAAATTTGCTGTTTAAGGTTGCAGTGGGTCACACAAGGCAGAGTAGCAATTGTTCACTGTTTGCCTGAGGCTATATAGCGTTTATTCTGTCCCCCCCCCCCCCCCCCCCCCTCTCTCTCTCTCTCTCTCTCTGTCTGTCTGTTATGCGTGATATTCCTCCTTCAACCTTTCTTTTCACTCCCTCATTCTATCCACTGCCCCTCCTTATTTTCGTTTCTCCTGTTCACATTTCGGAGGCATTTCTAATAGATCCATCTCTCCTACAGGGGATTCCTTAATCCCAAATCCTTGAAGAAAGACAGTGGATTTGGCATGACGGCCGCGGTGCGTGTGCATATGCGAGAGCGGCTGTGCGTTCTCTCAAGTACGAGCTACAAGTGGCCGATTCATATTGTGTGCTGTTGTTGAGTCAAACTGAGTCTGTGGTGTGCAGAACAGTCCTTAAATGTTTCAGCTCACTTAGGGTGATCACACTGGAGAGCGAGAGAGAGAGAGAGAGAGAGAGAGAGAGAGAGAGAGCGAGAGAGAGAGAGAGAGAGAGAGAGAGAGAGAGAGAGAGAGAGAGAGAGAGAGAGAGAGAGAGAGAGAGAGAGAGAGAGAGAGAGAGAGTCTTCATAAAGAATCTGAACATTTAAAAAGACTCTGAATTGATATGACGTTGTAATTGAAAAGCTGTGTTTTTGTTGTGATAAAGACAACATTAAAGCTGTCCCCATCAACTTTTTCAATAAAGATTATTGTGCCTGATTCATCAGTAAACATTTTGAAATAATATTTTTTAGTCAAGAAATGTTTTCATTATCTTTTATGATAATACCTTGTTCAGAGTGTAAAATAACTTTTCTTTTTCAATGACATTTTCAAGGCCACATGTTTTGCCTATAAGACTTCTATGTAAACTGTCTCCTTTCATGTGAAATGAGAAACAGCTCTGTTGTGCAATACATGCAAAAAATAAGAGACCATTCCAAAATTTCTAGATGTATGGTGGCCATTCAAGTCCAGTGTCTGTTAAATTTTAACAAAATCAAACCTCAGGAGTAACAAAGTCATGCAACAGCAACGTAAAAGCCTGACAGCATGACAAGACACATGAAAAAGTTGAGGTTATTACATACAAATATTTTTTTGAACTTTTCCTGAATACATGTACCAATATTACTGTTGCGTTACTTAAATAAATAGTAAATATGAAATTGTTTTCTTTGCAGTATTTGAGGTCTGAAAAAATACAGAGCATAACCTGTTTCTCCAGTTTTCATTTTCTCCAAATAAATGCAAATAGAAATTTGGGAGAAATATTGTTGTAGTTCACAGAATAAAACCTTATAATTTTACCTAAACACATACCCATAAATAGTAAATTCAGAAAATTGTCTGTAAAATAGTGTCTTATTTTTTCTGCGGCTGTATATACAAATGCATTTTCATATATTTTTAACTGCCTCACACTTCAGCCTCTTTGAAGAACACATCATGATGGTGCACAAAAGCATCACTTCTCACTCACTTCCAACTGATCATCTTTTTTCTAAATCTTAGAATCTAGTACAATAAACTCTTCAATCTTTAAAGATCGAGGACAACATGATTACTGTGGCTTTGAATATGTCCTTTTCCATAAATGTACAGATATATCCAACAGTTCTCATTTATTCTAAAATCAATGGTGAAACATAACATACCCTCGAGAATATTTGATAAAAGTCATCACATCAGAAAGAAACGCTGTGCAAAGCCAATTGTGAGAAAGAAAAGAGAGAGACGGGGCATTAAAAGGCACGACATGAGAAAAGCAGGAGTGTTTAACCATTTCCTTGTTGCCCGGAGCAGAAGGCTTTAACCTTTATTTTCAGCTAAACTCCTCTTAAGAAGTCCTTTCATGTTTAATATCAACTCCCTCCATATCACGGGTAAAATAAGCAACTCTGTGGACACTATACTGCCCCATATAAACACTTTAGCATTCCCTTTGAACTCCTTTCTGCGCTCATTACGGTGCCTTTGAAGGCTGGATGTCGGAACATTGCTAGGTTTTGATTTTACAGTTATTAGGCAAACATATAGCAACAAATTAGTTTGAAACTCGTACAGCACGTGTCAATAATGCATGACTTAGCCGTCAGCTCGCACGAGTAAACATCCTTCGGTTTGTAAAGCGCAATGAACCGGAACCTTGAAGGAAAAGCGAAAAGCTACGTGAATGAGTTCTGTGAGTCACCGAACTATCGTTTCTCTGAGATTCTGCATAATGTGCACAAACAAACTGGCATACGCACGGTAATGACGTCACAACGTCAAACTGTTATGATGTCAGAAAGAGACTCCGGCACCGCCTGCCGGCGTTCCTTAAAATCCCATCGCTGATGCTCACAAAAGACATGGAAAAGCTGAATGAACGTAGCCCTGACAAACACAGGTTGGCAGCCGGCTCTGTGAACATCTTTCCGTAGAGAGGCCTCATGGGAAATCCCTGCGGATCTGACAACATACATCTCTTACCTATTCTCTCAGCACAATTACTCTGAGTTTACTTACAAATACATATCACTCTGAGTTGGGAGCATCTGTTGACTACAAAGTTAAGCTAATCCTCTCTTCTCTGGAAGCGAGACATGATAACAGTGTCTGAGGTCCTGACGTAGGTAATTAAAAAAGAACTGCAGACGACTTAAAAGTAAAAAAAACGCTATGAAAGCGCACACAAGTCAGTTTAAAGTGTTGTTGCTTTGAACTCGCTCTCTTCTGATTTGTGTGCTGAATGCTGAAATTCCATCATCGGCCGAGCTGACAAATGAGTCGCGAGTCAAGCGCGGCACACCGAATCATACATCAAAACAAAGCCTCTCTCCTTCATTACGCTCTCCTCTACATAAGCGCATAGGTATTAGCAATGAAGGTATTATTGCCCATAAAAACTCATCAGTGATGTCTCTCTGTGTTTACACTGGAGTGAACGTAAGGTCATAGCACAGCTAATAATCAGAGACAGAACAAGCATGTGGTGTTGATGTGGAGTGTTCTTCAGCCCATGGCTTTACCTTGACGTGAGGTCTTTCTCATTCTCATTCCCTTTTTCTGTTCTCGATTTCAATGACTATACTCCACTTAAATGGCTTTTGTACAGCTCTACTGGTCAGGTAGATAATAAAAAGTGAAAAGGCCAGACGTCCCTCGAATAGAGAACAGTCGGCGCTGATCTGGCGAAAATCAGTGGCATTCATGTGACCCTAAAAACCCCTAATGTTCATCTTACAAATATCATTTATGTTGGGTTTTTACGGTAACACTGTATTTAAAGCTTGTGTATAGAATATAGTGTATAATATAACTTTATAATAGGCGAAGACATTACACTTTTCAGTTTAAAGGTCTGATCATAAATTGTTAAGTATTATGATGCATTAAAACATATTGGTATAAAGCTTTTCACTGTTTATTATTGTGAATTATAAAAACCTGTACAATGCATTATACATATAGGCTTCAAGTATTAGTGTATTATTTTACCGAGAGAATCATAAAAACAGTTAAAACTCTACAACATTGAATATAAAAACATCATGTCAGGATACCAAAGGCAATGCTCAACTTTTTGCATGCCACCCACATTGATAGAGCTCTTAAATCCGTAAAATATGTCTGATAAACATTGCAAAATTCAATCACACAGTCATACTCTGGGTTCTGAGAATGGATCGTGCCAGGATGACGACACTGCCCTTGCATCAGAGGGAAAATGTAATTACAAGGGTTGAAAATTCACATCCGCTTATTCTGTCAATTCCTCTCCGTATGGACAAGACCCTAAAATTGATAGTAAAGCCGCAAGAGGACTGGTTAACTTTTAAGAACTGTACATACTGCAAACTAATTACACCGGGTTTAAAGGAGATGATAGGGCGAGTTATACTTCACTGACTAGCACTTCCTTTTAATTAGCTGTGGTCGACGCTTTAGGAAGTCTGGCTCATGCCAGATTTATAAAAACAGATCACAGGAATAAGATGGATGGAGGGACAAAGCACTTTGTGAATTAGTTGTACAGCACTCTTGTGAAATGTGTTATTGGAAGGCCGCTATTGATCTTCATTCCACAGTCATAGTGGCATAGTGATGCTTCATTCTGAGCAAGAAACAATCGAATATTTTATATTTCGCAGCTTCTTTTCTGCTGTCCTTGCGTTCTGCACCTGGCACAGACCCTGCCATTGAACCAGAAGAGGAGAAAAGTGATTTGACAGTTCTCTTCATCTGTAATTCCTCTTATTGACAACATTTGAACAGACAGCAAAGCATCATGGGAAAACAGTCCTCCTGCATCTTTGGAGCGAAAACTTCAACAAATCTCTCGCTCTCCCAGGGTTTGGAAGAATTCCAAAACCATGGCAACGGCACACTCGGAAACATCATAACCGGATTGAGCTTCGGTCTTTCACGCACATACGCAGGATACACAGAGATTGCAGGAGTGAGCAGTCACATAGAGAAAAAAAGCGGAGCAGATATGGGTGGGGGGAGAACAAGAAGATAGAGCAAGACAGAATATAAAAGTGGGACCCTAGGTAAATCGATTAGCTGTCTATGAATTCCAGACAGTCAGGGAAAAGGCATAGGTTAGAAGTTTGGGAAAAACTTATAGAACAGAAACTTTGCCTTTGTACTTCTATCAGTTTCTATCTGGTAATTTCACACAAGAGCTGGAAGCAGCGGATTGTTAAGAGAGCCTGTTATGTCACTTCCTCCCCCTCGTCTCGCATCTGGCTTCGCAAGCTGTTGCTATCGGCGACCGCATCTGTATTGACACTCGGCGTGGACACGCCCTGCTCGCAACAGCATGTGGCATATCGCAAAATAATAGCCATTTTCGAAACAATTACAGACAAAACGTCCCCCTGGAGAAGAAACGTGCTGATAATTGGATCTGAGGGCGGAATGCTTTAACACGGATAAACACGGCTGCGTATCGCTGATCCTGCAAAGTAGCTGTTGCGTTTAATCTGGACGGGGAGCTGTGATACAGTTGACATAATCCAACCTTCCCGGCCGCCGGCCGCTGTAAAGGTGCCTGCTTGATTATGGCATTAGAAACGACGCTTTTGACATTTGTCTTCATTATTAACAATAGGCAGAAATGATTGAGCCGCAGGCATGCTCCATTAACCGTACGCATCGCGTACTTGCATGCCTGATATCGCGCATTAGATGGAGTCGACGTGAAATGACGTGCTGGGGGATTGTTTGTGGTGGGGATGGGGGGTGCAAGTGACGCTCTACGGGCATTACAGGTGGAGGTTAAGAGAGGGAACTGCATCTAAATAAGAAAGCTTATTTCAATCTGTATAATTACCACTGGGTAATGAAAAACTCGCCCACCTTGCCGCCCTCACTTAAGAGAAATCAATACGTGTTTGGGAGTTTATTAGAATGCCTGAATCATGAGTTGGGTCTGGGGGAGAGCAACTGTGTACCAACACCGCAACCTGGATTAATAGCCAATCAGGATAGGGGAGGTGCTAAAGCCATGGCATGAGAGTCGCCAAGGTCAATCTTTCGGGACTGGAGCCCCAAATGATTTCTGTAAGCAGTCCGGCCAGGAGTTCAGTGGAACTGTCTAGCGGGAGTTATTGAGTAAATGCTGGTTGTAACTCAGTTGCTATTGACAAGGATGGGTTGTCCTTGCAAAACAACGCTCTCTTTCTTTATATACAGACACACCAAAACATACACAATTGCAATTGCATCCTGGAGTTTTTGTCCAGAACTGCTCAGGACAAGTAGAGCTAGAGGTTATCGACTTGAGCTACAATGTGTTCTGCCCTGTCCTGAAAATAATGGTTATAAAAACAAACACTCTTAATAAATATCTGTGCCATTCAACTAGAGACTAGATTAAAAAAATACCTATTAAAAGTGACACCGAATTACCAGGCGCCTAGCTGAATGAAGTTGTTTTAATGTAATAAGTTGCTTCTTGAATATTTTAAACAAAAGGGCAGTTGCTAAAGATCATTCAGAAACAAATGTAAGACTTGAGGTTTTATCAGGCAATATTAACTATTCAATGCTTGACTTTCAATTAATATATTTTTAATAAATTCTGAATCTCCTGTACTCACTTTTTTTGTACTTAGTAGATACATTTTAAGGTAATTAACACTTAAATTGACTAAAACTAAATACACAGCCGAGGAAAAAAATCTGCATTTTTGCATGTATTGCGGTAATTCCAGCAATACACAATAAAAACATTAGTATTACTTATAAATATGAACTTGTGTTCAAGATCTGCAAACATTGCATATTTTAGTTATTTTCCATAAACAAATGCAAATAAAAAACAATAGTTTCATATGGAATTGGGAAGAAATGTTGTTACTAGCTCAAATAATGATTTAATCAGTTAAATATCTACTTTTAAATAATAAATTTAAAACATTATATGATCCAAACATAATTTGTGAGTTGTCTCAAATTTTTTTCCATAGATATAAATAGACGCAGATGAACTGAGTCGGTAATTTTCGATGCACCATGAAAAGGAAACAATAATTGAGATACGTTCAACATTAGTTAGCATGTGCTATGTCAGCATGTGCTATATCTGGGTTGATATCTATAGGATCTGAACTGTTGTAAAATGTAAAGCAAAACATTTTCTCCCAGGGGAGGAAAACCCTTAAATGCCCCTGATGTTTTTGGCCTAAACCCCAGATGTTGTCAAATCCCAAACTGCTTTTGCTTAGTGGCAAGATTTCACTAGAAAATACACATACAAAACACACTGAGCTTGCAGTTTGCTCAACTTTAAGCAAAACAATACCAACCACTAACCATACAAAATTATTACGAAACTTACTTCTCCCATTTCATAAACTCAAAGGTCAGAAGTTTAACAATGGCCCTAATAAACCTCAACAAAGAATCAAATATCCCATCCTGAAACCATTCCTCAAGACATGAAGCGTTGAGATCACCTACCTGTGTATGTGACACTAAACTTTTCTAGTTTTCAGCATTTTCCTGGCACATTATTCATCAATTTTGCCACTCGAATTGATGGTGCTAAAATGCAAGTAATGAAAAGACAAAACAGCTATCCTTGAAAGTGGTTAGCTGGCCAGGAATTATTAGGAATATAAATGAGTCGATCTGCTGTGCAGGTGGAATAATGGGTGATTGACTTTCTGATAAGGTCTTTGCTACAGAGGGCCAGCGGAGGGAGACGACTGATAAAAACGAGAAGGGATGGTGGTCGGGCAGTGACGGACATGCCTGTTTCAGGTGGCCCTGATGCATTGTGGGAAGGAGGATGGGGGGGAGCTCATCTAGCTCACCGTCTCCACCCTCGACTGAAGTGAAGGGGAGACGTCAGGAAGCCAGGCTGCTATTTCACGCCCTGTTAAGTACTAATGCTGTAACACACGTCTTGCTCCAATTTTAGGGAACAAGGAGTTTTACTGTGGAGCTCAAGGTTCATCTGTTATATAGAGAGAGAAAGTGGGAGAGATAGAGAGCGAGACTCCAGAGTCACCACACGTCACAATATTGAAGCACAGCTGAAAAGCACACATTGTTTCGATCGTACACACACTTCATCTACCGCTCCGCTTCCCTCTCTTTTTACTGTTTTTAGATCTAGATCGTACTAACGTTGCTGTTCACGAGAAGACGTCTCGCTCGCATCCCATTTGCACCAATATAATGCTGTGCCACAAGTCATCAAAATGTTTTCCAAACAGGTTTTCTGAACAATTACCCTGTCTGCCATATGCCAAACATACAGTGCTGCAAATGTATTCAATTCAGTGTCTTTATGCTATCAGAAGCGGTACTGCAAACAGACAAAAAGTGATGCAAGGAGATTTTATTCTGTTTGGTGGTATTTACTTTATGACTATTGAGAACATCTATATGCTTGCGTATGGCACAACTCCTATGGAGGACCAGGAGTGCCATTTAAAAAAAATGAAGATCAACTTATACAGCAATATAATAATTCAAACATAAAAATGTAAATAAATCACTTTTAAATGGAGAAATTATTAACTGTTTATTTAAATACTACTAATTATTCATTTTAATTCATGTAGGTTTATTTTCATAGGAATGTTACAATTAAAATTACAATTATTTAAAATAATATACAATAAAAACAATAAAAATACACTTACTGTAAAATTAAATATTACAATTAAATTAAATTAAATATGTTCAATGAAAGTTTATGAATGAATTCCAATATATCAAAATCAAAGAGATTATTACATTCAGAAGTGTTCTACAGCACGTAGCAAATCACAATCTAGTGAGTTAAACTAAAATCTATTGACTATTTAAAAAACAAAAAAAGGCATACGTCCCTCGAGTCCTCAACACCCTTTCCCTCTTTCTCACACACACACCAGACAATATGACACTTCAGTCCGTGAGGAAAAAAGCCCTCGGTGAAACTGCTCTAAAGGTGAAGGTCACGAAATGTATGAGCGTTTGCAGTAAACAGGTCTGAGGCAGACTGATAGGGCAAGGTTATTATCCTGAAGAGCACAGCTCTGATTGATCGCCGCCCGCACGGTCAGAGAGAGCTACGGTACAGAGCGACTTCTCCTTCATTATACCGCGAAAAGAGTATAAACACATGACCATCAGAGTCCGCTCACCGCTGGAACCATCTCCACCGAGTCCTTATTACGCTCCACCTATGGTGACTCTGTCATTTGACTGTAGTCTCTTCATACACCGCGTATGAGCACAGAGTGGGATTTTTTTTAAGCCTGCTGTGAGTTAGGAAGTGTTCCACAGCGTTCCTCTCTCTCTTTTCATTCTGCTTGCCAGACACACTGTTTTCTGCTGAGTCCACCTCAGCGCCCAAAGCTGTCGTGCCGCCCTACTGAAATTAGCCCACTGTAAGCCACAGCCGTTTATACAGAAAAAACATATGGAGGCATGTTAGAAGATAAGCCTGCCAGATGACAGTTGGCGATGCTGGCTGAAGGATACAAAGCAAGAGAGAAACATGTTTATTTGAGTCACCAAAGGTTTATTTGAGGGTTTCTGCAGCTCAGTGAGTGAGCTCAACTCTGAGTTACCCCAGCTCGATCGAGATCTTTAGCAGAAGCAAGCGTGTCTAAGGGCCAGAGAATACCACTGAGATGACAGAGCATTATATATGGAGAACCTTGCAGCATCTCTCATACAGTTCGGCTGTGAAAAACTCCGGCTGCTGTACTGAGAAACTTTTATAACTCGAAATGTCCTTTAAGGAGTAATTGATGCGAAAATGAACATTCTGCCTTTACTTAGTCACCCTCTTATCATTTTAAACCTATAGTATAGACTTTTACAAATGGAGAAAATTTGACTGAATGCATTCAGAGAAAGCAGACAGTAACCAGAGGCTGAAAGTAGTCAATACAACTTGAGTGCTGTATTTATATAAGTATTTCTTACTCTACAAAGCCACAAGATAACTTTGTATAAGAAGCAGACAGAAATTTACGCAATTATTAACCGCAAATATCTTTTTCACATTTATGAATAATGAAACATCGCTTAAATCATCAATTGATAATGTCAGATGCCATTGGCTGTGGCATGTCTTGTAACTGGCTTCAATATGTTAAAAAAGTACTGAAAAGTAAAAGTACTAAAAAAAATTACTGAAAAATAAAATAAAAAATTAGTCTGTTCTTCAAACTAAGACATTTTCAGTTTGTAGAGATATAACTTGCATAGACTATATATTGAACTTTATAGTGTTTTTTTTTTTTTTTGAGTGGACAACATGTCACTTTCTCTTTCATTCTATATAAAAACAAATCCAAAACATATTAAAACACAGAAAAATAAATTCAGAGTGCGACTAAATAATGACAGGATCTTCATTTTTGGGTGCACTGTCCCTTTAAGAGGTACAAAGTCAGTGAATATGACAATCTGTAGTAACTCCAAACTTCATCTAAAACATCTGCTGTGAAATAATGTTCTGCCAAAAAATGATTGGCAGAAATTCGGCTGTTAAGTGAGGTCTGTTCCCTATCTAATGAGAGCTGGATGAAGAGAAAACTAACCGAGAATAATGCACATCCTGGCAAGTGTATCGTGGCTTTGGTTCGTATGTGTAAAACAGCCACACATGACCACGACAAGAAGCTCGGCTATCTTAGGGACACCAAAAAATGATAGATGTTCAATACAACCCTCAAAAACAAAAGAGCAAAACTCTGGATCCAGCAGCCATGCTGTTTTGTGTGTGCGTGTATGAGTGTGTTTGAGAGGATATAAATCAAAAGAAACCTCACACACACACACACACGCACACACACAGAGGGGCCGTGCCAGGGCGCGGAAAAGCAGAAAAGGGCCCCGCAGTCTACCTGTGATGGCAGTGGTTCCCAGCATGGGGGAAGATTAATGCCGGCACTCTGAAGCAGAGCAAACATCCTGCGCTTAATAAGGTACAAACAATTGCTTCCATTTTGTTTGCTATCAAGGGAAAACTAAACTTGGGCTGCTGCTTGTCTATTTTTTTATTCTCAGTGTGGACTGGAAAAGTTGGAGTCGACTCGGGTCCACTTTACACTTGCGACACAAAAGGGCACAAAAGGTAAAAATACAGCACAAGGCTTCTTTCTGTAAAAGCGGCTAATATTGCACTTGCGTCCCGCGTACACGCATGGTCTTACCTCTACTCCCTGTACTTTGAGCTTCATGTGATCCTCTCGTGTGGTCTTCCCATCTTTCCTTTTCTTCCAGCAGTAGCCATCCTTTCTGTATTTCACCTTCTTCCTGTTGTATAGGATCATCGACCCATTCTGTGGCCTATATCCATACAAGAGGGAAAAGAGAGAGAAGGGACAGAGAGGAAGAAGTTTTGGTGAGGTAGAGCTTTAAAGTCAACATGCAAAAGCATTAACACTCATTTTTCATCTACATAGCAAAATTCTAAGCAAAACAGGATATACTGCGTGAAAATGAAAAAGTAGGGTTTATTTATTCAGTATCGATCAGATGGTGAAATGTGGGTTCAGAATGAAGCAAGACCTCAATGTGACCACACCATTCATAAAATTCATTAAAAGAAGCTGGAGTTCACCATCCAGAATGATGAATCTAAATGTATCTTAATAGCAGTATCTGAATGAAAACCTTTTATTTTTACAATAAGACCATAAATGTGCATAAACAAAGTATATAAGGTTCTTTCTCAGTGCTGGCTTCAAACATACTAAAACTCTGCTTTGTTTGTTTGTCAAGGGAAAAACACCATACAGCATATTTCATACAGAACGCCGACCAGCGCCTTAGCAGCGCCTCACACACACGAGGATCGCTGGAGTACGTCCCGCTGGGAAACCGTACGGAAAAACATCCTGAACAATTCATTCATAATTCATTCTCACTTTACCATTCCACTGGCCTCTAGTTGATAATGATAGCGTGTATGTATCTGAAGAGCCCTTGGTTTGCTTCTCTTTATGACAGTACACATGTTCCCCAACACCTAATAATTGCAGGGTGAGAACGAAGGTATTGCAAACACACGCCTTCGCACTCTTAGTTTCTCGGCCGCGCGTTTGCGCACACACAGTGTAAGCTGCACACTCAGTAAAAAGCTACAGGCGAAGGCATTAATGTGCATCTGTGGCTGGCAGAGTCTGGTTAGGTCCCAGGAGGTTGCAGTTTTGTTGCTTGAGAGTTAGGGAGTGTGGGAGTTCTGGCGCTTCAGCAAAGTCTCAGCCACAAAACCAGATGCAGTTAACGTCTGTTAGCCAGCCATCACTCTACCACATCACGGCAGCGAACATATTATACTTCACCTCTATCTCTCTCTCTCTCACACACACACACACACACACACACCCAATGTACCCAAACAGCTTTCCCTCTCTGGAAACGGCAAGTCATTGTCTGCCTGCATTGTCTTGTTTATTTGATCATTTCTTTCCGGCTCAGATTTATTTATAATGCTGCATACATCAGTTTGGAGCTCAGCTCATGGGGCGTCTTGTTTATCTTGCAATTGCTCATCAATCATTTCCGGGGACGAGTCTCAGGGGCTGATGTGGGCCCCTCTCTCCCCACACCGTGGCCCCTGACAGCACCTTTTAATTAGAGATGCCAGTCAAAATGTGTCATGCACAATCCTCTATCCCTCTCCCTCAGCCAATTTGTCAAGTGCCAACTGACTAGTTGCCACGTCGGTTTGCCATCTCTCTTTCATTCCTCCCTTTATATAAAACCACACTTTGTCATCTGTTGACCTTAACCGTAATTAATTCCGCTTCTAATCCCACCTCCAATCTCTCATTGTTTCAATTCCATCGTGTCATCATCTAGGACCTCTCATCCCCCGCGCCTGCTTTCATTCAACTCGCTGGTCTCCTCTGTCTGAATGTCACTCTGAAAGACTTCCTGCTGCAACGCATCCATTCTTCCCCTTTCTGTTTCTCTCGGAGCCTGGGACCATGTCGACACTGTTTAAGTCATTAATCTGCTGCCTGTGATGCCTGCTGTGGGATTGAGCCCAAGACACAAGGACAGAAAGTGGCACGGAAGAAACGAGAGAAAAATCTCTGTGGACCTGAAGAGTTACAATAACTAATCAGATTTCAAGCACAGCGCTTTAAAGACACCTACGCGAGCGCACACACACACACGCGCATTATTAGACACACAAGACTCTTACTTACCCATTAGGGGTGTAAGATTAATTTTTGCATTCTAATGTATAGATGCTGTTATTAAATCTATGCATATGTGGCAGATGGACGTATTTTGCTGTAACGTTGCTTGGTTTTACAAGTTAGACAGAAGCAACTGCATACACCACGTCTGTAATACCTGGAAAAAGCTATACATCACTCTGTGCATACGCCCCCTTACTCAGTAAACATCCCTGTGTTTTCCAGAGAAAACAGTGCACACTTCAAATGTTTGCTAAGACCGCATGTACCTACACATCCAAAGGTAAAACAACAACCCAAAACCTCTTTAAATGGATGAATAAAAATGAATAAGGCAGAAAATTCATAGGGTTCAGGGCCTCCCCCCTCGCCTGGAGAGATGGTGGAATTGGGGTGAGGCTCGGAGGTCAAAGGTCTTTGTGCCATACTTATCGGCGCAAAGCACAAGTTACAAGCCGCTTCTTTTTTTTCTATGAAAAACAAATGCATCACTTTTCAATTTGAGGAACTTGAAGGAGAGCACAGGAACTTTCTACGTCTTCAGGGGTGCAACATGGACCGCAGGCTTGTGAGCGTGGCCTGTGAGATTTCCGTCTCACCGCCTGTGTACATAAGCCATTCAATTACACTTACCAGAATTATACATATTTATATGTTGCGGTGAAATGTCAGCTTCACTGTTATCGAGGCACGGCGATAGGAGGCTCGTGTGTCTCAGAGGCCTAAACGTGACAGATTAATATGGAAATTTATCACGCCTTTATTCAGAACAACTCAATGTGATTCAGTCTCACCAGGTTAGCCGAGAGGATAATCAGCTTTGGCCTTCAGTCTGCACACGGACTCATCCGGAATCTCAAGAGAACTTTCATTTACCAAACATAATAGCATTCACATATTTAGTTTAATCATTCAATATGACCGGCCAATGAGCGAAGGCCTAGGCCTAGATGAGAATGTGGCTGGAAATATAATAACAGCTGTACAATTGTGTTTCATGTTCCCAAATGGCATTACGACATTACCAGAATCTAGTAAAGACATGAATAGTACTGTTAAAATATGTGTAAGTGTATGTTTAAAATGATGGTTTAAAATATTTAAAGCGACGTGTACACTCAAATAAAATGAAGACTAAATTCATTCTTTTCAAGTTGAATCGTGATTGAGACATGGTCCAGAGGTCAGTTCTAACACATTGAGCTCATCACAAAGACGGAGTTTAAATCAGCTTTGTGCAATTCCCTTTTTCTGTCTCCACTTTCATATGAAAATGCCAAAAAGCAAATTAAAAAGAAAAAATCTAATAGCAGAGGGAGATATCTGTATTGAAACATCAAAGACAGATCTGTACCGAAACATGAATCAATACATCCTATAGTGTAAACTAATGTCAGACATTAATAAAAAAAAATGTAATTAACCAAAGGCAAGGAAAAGAGACCAGTATGACGACAACACTACCACAGAGAAAACTTTGTTCTAAATATAAAATTCACCAAGACTAAATTAACCCACGAGACAATTACTCTGAAAAATCTTTTGCCAACATGAACAGGTTTGGTTTTCATTCTTCAAATATACAGTGGCTCCCCAAAAACTGCTTAAAATATAGACCAAGGGTCTCCAACCTATTTGTAAGCAAGGGCTAACTGAAGAGATAAAATCATCTAGAGGCCTACTTGTTGAAAAAATACTTATAAACTTTAAACATGTGATGCATTTTATTTTGGCTCACAGGACCAAATTATGTTTTCTTTCACATAGTTTTGCACTTGAATATATTAAAGCTTAAAACAAGTGCTAATAATAACATTTCATAATGATGTAGTACTTGGCTGATCGATATAGTCAAAGATTATATCAAACGTCATTGTTGAGCCCTGTGTTTGGCGAGCACCTTACAGTGTTCATGCGGGCTACCAGGTGCCCGTGGGCACCACGTTGGAGACTACTGATATAGACGCTATAGTCCTGCAGATTATTTCTAATAACAAGTGTAAGAAATAACAAGTAAACTACATTAGCTAGCAAGTTAAAAGTATGTCTAGTCAGTATTATTTGGGGTTACCAGTAGAAGAACCATTGGCTAAACTTAAATGCGACAAAGTTACATAAGAATACAATTATTACACAATAAAATATAAATGGCCACTAGCCAAACTGATCAACAAACAAACTTGTTTTGAAATCCTTTTAACCAACTGGTCTAACAGTCATTTTCTGTGAATGTATGAAGTTTCTATAAGTGATCCACAGGTGTAGTTCATCACATTAACTATGGACATGCTCCTCTAATGTCTGACAACCAGAATGTGTCTTCATTTTTCATCTACTGCTTCATAATTTAAAACCTATAAAAATGTCTTCCTGTGAAACGTTTTGCTTGAAAACTATGCTACACTTCCTTTCTTTAAAAGAAATGCCGCTTGGTTTGATATGTTGCTCTCTATTGCAATAACATTCATACATTTTTAATTGTGGCTTAAGTTTCCAAATACTTTTTCGGGCCACTGCTGCTCTGAGACTGATATGCCCAAAAGCGAAGCATTAGAATTATGACCACAGTAACTCTGATGAAGAAAAGTTGTCAACCGAGTGCATTAGAAAGGGTGAAATGTTTTCCTGGGTGATCTAGTGGTACTAAAGGACCAGACCAGGCAGTTCTTCTAAAGTGCTACAATTCCCCTGGAAAGAAGAGGCTGTTTGATTAATGCAACACTTGTTGTTTTTCTCTGCTCTCGACCTGTGAGTATATACACAGGTGTGTGTGTGTGTGGTGTCTGTGTGTGTGTGTGTGTGTGTGTGTGTGTGAGAGAGAGAGAGAGAAAGAGAGAGAGACAGAGAGAGCTTTGAAGATCAGGAAGGCTGAAGCCAATGTCCACAGGAGCGAGTGAGCTTGTGTCATCAATTACCCATCAGGCTTGCAGACGCCACGTCTAACCTCCGGTTATAGCTGACCAACATGGACACAGATACACACATCATTCATACAGACACACAATGTGCACCATATGAATGGACATAAACCCATGCAGGCCCTGATACTCACAGGTGCGTACTCACAAACCAGACCACACGCACACACACACACACACACACACACACACACACACACACACACACACACACACACACACACACACACACCCTGAATATAAGATAAACCGCACACAGCAACCAGCACTGGTAGTGTACATCACACACACAGAGCAGCCTGTCAATCTCCACTGAATCAGCATTCAGCATACCATACCCTCAAGTCATAATGACAGCCTCAGAAAGAGTGATGCATCACTAGACCACCTTTACACACAACTAGAAGGGTCCAGGGGAGATACAGTATAAATCCACTTCCTTTGCAATGCCAGGTCAGTAATTTATGAAACCTGGGGTTTGGGTTTCATTACTTTATTCTGCAGAACACTAAAGAAGATATTTTGAGAAACGTCTCATTGGTGTCCATACAATAAAAGTCAATGGGGGCCAGTGTTGTTTGGTTACCAACATTCTTTAAAATACTTTCTTTGTGTTCTGCAGAAGAAAAAAAGCATACAGGTTTGGAATGACATAAGGGTGAATAAATGATGAAAAAATATACATTTTTGGGTGAACTATCCCTTTAAATTGAATGAACTAAATGCATTTGAGGCTGGAATAAACTGTGCATCTGTGTCTACTCCACTGGACAGCAAATAAAACGCAAGCGATTCTGGATTCAGTCTTGATTTTTCTCAATGTGCAATCTGTGAAGCGCAACCCAAATAGTCTTTGGTGCAATTAGCACAAATGACAATTATCCGAAAGTCAAGTATCCTGCAGACTTCTTAAACAAGTGTCAGTGTGAATCGGAGCGCGATGTGGGTTCGATGATGTGCAGATAAGTAGACAGAACCATCAGGAAGTGATTTATGTGTAAAACTATTTTAAATGTAAATCTTCCACAGCCCTGCGATTGAAATTCAGCAGCCGAATACATCTCCTGCATGTCTCTCATAATGTCTCCTTCATGTCTCGCATAACAAAAATTCCCAACACCAAACACTACAAAATCAAAGTCAAACATAACTATAATAAATTAAAATAATACACAACAGAATTAAGTCTTGCATGAGTATAATAGTGTAGGTTTGTTTAGAAGTATTCTGTGACCTCTACTACAATCATACAACGCACAAACACAAGAATTATGGGAAGACAATGCTTCGCAGTAAAGGCTAAATCTGACCTCTCCGGCAGGTGACTTCCAAACTCTCTCTCCCATATCTGATTGCCTGAGAACTGATGCTCGTTGCTTCCAGCACAAAACAGATGTTCCAGACTCGGTTATCGTGATAGGAAGAAGTCGAGACAATTTAAAAAGAAAATAAATTACGGCGATTCGCACAATGTCTTTGCCTTCCTGGACCTACGGGGTAAGATAAAAGATGTCGGGAGGGAGGGGCCTGTGCTTTTTATCTGTGCCCGAAACGCCACCCAGATGGAAAGTTCAGCCTAACAGCGGCTACCGATGGGACGGCTGATATTCAGACCTGAGAGAGGAACGCATACAGTGAGAGAGCAAAATAAGATGTACTTATGACATCACTGTTTCTTTTGCGATGGGACTACAGTCTGATCTCCGTTCAATGGTTCACTGTGTTACCGAGCAAGGCCTGCTGGGCCGTTCTCTCTGCTGAGGAATGACACGGCTGTAGCCGGCTTTAATTAAAGCTTTTGAAGAGCAGGCAGGCGTGCGTGAATAAATCACCGAACAGGCTGGCATCAAAGCGTTGGTCGATGTGGCTCGGGAGGCTGTGTCTGTGTGGGGTGGGCTCTACATTGGCCTCATTCTTCAAAAGGGCCTCTCTCAGCCTGTCCAGTACCTCCCACTGGGAGGCAAATTCATTTCTTTTGACTGTTTCACAAAATGCTCTCGGTGCATTCTCTCGATCTCGCAGGAGTAGCGCCATTACAGCGAGACGTGGGCGTGCGTGCGCTTGTATGCAAATCCAGCGTTTGTAAAATCTAATCTATTAAAATCACGTTCCCTGTCCTATCCCTGAAACGCGCAGCACACGCTCAGTATATTGGCTGTTATTTGCTAATTTAAGTAAACGGAGGCGGCGTGTTTTTTGGTTCCAGATCTGATCGCTGGTGGGATTATTGTAAATGCGCTCTATCTGTCTCTCTCTCTTCTGCTCAGAGCGTGCTATTTGCCGTCTGAATTTTCGCCGTCGTTACTTATTATGACATTTGGCGAAGAGGATACTTTGTACTCTCAATAAAACTTGGGTGCGCAGGAATTGCTTACCGCCTAATTTCGTGTAGCAGCTCGCAAATATCGAAACCCTCCAGAGCTTTTCCTGTGCAACTGCTAAGAATAGCCACGCAATTAAATCTAAAACCGCCACGGCAGTGGAAACCTCGCAGAACTGGAATTGGCTACAGTTTTACCGACGATCCCGCGGTGCTTATTTGATTATGCGTACGACTATTTAGTAATGAGCGTGATGCATATTCAGACTTCCACGCTACACAAATACAACATTCTTTCTCTGCGGCTTTTTTGATGGACGTGTCATACATTAGCACGGTAACCACAATTATCAAGATTTCCTCCAGGAGCATCAACAACAGGAAGTGGAACTGCCTGTGAATCACCGTGGAGATTGTCTATCCTCCCGAGAAAGTGGTATGAGTGGAGGGACATTTATCATTCCTGGAGACATGGAGGTTCTATTTCTTTTTCTCTCACGTAATAATTTCAGGCTCGACGTGGTGCTGACACTCATTGAGGGAAAGAGTGGGAGAGTGAGCCGGAGAAAGTGAGCGCAGACATTTTTATAAGCGTTTAACAGCTAGGCAGAGCAGCTGGAAGGAGGCCTGTTAGATGATCTCATCATTTCTCTACAGCAATTCAAAGTTCTGGTTGAACACTCTCCGCTCCTCTGTAATAACCTGGCAAATAATGTAGGAAAAATGGTAAGGCTTCTTGTTTACAAGCTATAATTTGTATTTCCAGCTGAAATACCAGCAGAAAAAAAAGTTGGAAGTTTTAGGTAAGTTTAGGTCTTAAAGGGACAGTTCCCCCAAAAATCATCATTTACTCACCCCTCAGATTGTTCCAAACCTGCATACATTTCTTTGCTCAGCTAAACACAAAGGAAGATATTTGGAAGAATGTCAGTAACCAAACACATCTCATCCCCTATTGACTCTCATAGTATTTATTTTTCCTATATGGCAGTAAATGGGGGATGAGTTCTGTTCTTCCAAATATCTTCCTTTGTGTTTAGCAGAACAAAGAAATGTATACAGGTCTGGAACAACTTAGGAGTGAGTAAATGATGACAGAATTTTCATTTTTGGTTCTCTGTAAATAAGCGTGTCATAAAACAAGCACATAACTAACATAACATAAGATATATAAAAGAATATAAGCAGATCACTTCCATCCTTAACCTTACACTCTTAGAAATAAAGGTGCTACAAAAATACATTTTTGGTATCATTTAAAGGTTGTTATAAGAACTAACGTTTTCTCAAAACAAAAACCTTTTGTGAAACAGAAACAGGTTCTTCAGATGTTCTTTATAGAACCATTTAGCCAAAAATGGTTCCTCTATAGCATTGCACAGCGCCTTTATTTTTAAAAGTCTATATTTCCTAAACAGTACAACACTTAGTTTGATTGAACAGTTGCAGAAAACTGTTAACTAGAAGAAAACTGCCTCACCTCAGTTTTCTGCAACTTCTGCATTGTTTGAAAAATATCAATACAGCTTTACAAGAACTGTACTGTAAATGATATAAAGGCAAATAAGATGGATAGCTTTGACTAAAATTCCACGTTCCAGAGTCCACATTTTTTCAATATTACTGACTGGTGTCAGAACAGACTGTCTTTTGGTCTCCCATCAGATCAGATGTCAATGTAGATCTTATGGATCACCTGGGCATGGCCTTCACTCACCAACCCAAAGTCCACTCCATATCAATCCTTCACCTCCCACTTACTGTATAGACAACAAAAAACTGATAACTGATGACTCATCTGTAATGCAATTCTACAAGAAAAGTAGGGTAAAAAGAGTGAAAGGAAAAAGTTTGGAAGTTGATATCTAGGTTTACGTATAAAGCTCAAAATCACAGTTTATCAGACTGAGAGAGGGTGGGTGTGTGTGAGAGAGATTGTATATGATATAGTGTTTTTGTTTTGGGTCTAAGGTCATCAGGAGAAGCTACAGTTGAGTTGCATCTCTCTCTGGGTGGTCGAGCGAATCACAGAGTCTATCTCACCTTTCACCCATCAATCATGACCCTCGCACGCCCCACCAGCACTGCACACTTAATTGGAGATTGTAGACCAGCACCCAGTCAGTGATGGCTTAGAATTCACACTTGTGCACAAACACACACAAACACACACACGCATGCACACACACACACATCACGATGGGGACTTTCCGTTGACATCAAGACTGCTCACTAGATTTCGGAACCAAGCTAGCACATCGAGAGCTCTACTCAGCCAAACATATCCAAGACAAGCAAATTTCTCTGAACAAGTTTGTTAGCATGATAGATATAGCGAATGATACTGAGAATACTTTCTCGTAACACATCGCTAAATTTTAGACAAGTACCCCCAGTCACCTCACAGTGCGTTTTGTAACCAAGCTCATTTCCTGAAAGAACAAGAAGAGGACAGAAGCACTGCTGGCATGTGAACCACACACACCTCATCTCTCCTTCTAACTTTCGATGGATGAGTGTCTCTGCCGTGCTATCACAGTCCTCCGGTAGAGAAGTGCATTTTAACAGCCCCGCTGAGAAACCCTCAACTCAGAGTCATGGTACAAATAGTGGAGGAGAAAAACAGACGCCGACCGGCAGGGTGCTCCCTGGTGGAGCTTCATGGTGAGAGCTGCTCCATCTTGTTAACCCTCATGTTCTGTTTGGAGTCTTAAAGTCCTTTATGTAGCGTAGAGACCTTCTAAATCTTACAAGAACTGGTTATTGTTTTACTTTACATTTTCTATAAAAGACTTTTAAAATGTCATCATTACTGTTTGGGGTCATGCTATACATTTTCTTAGGGAAATATTTATAGTTGTTATATTTTGTTAAAGGAATAGTTAGACCAAAATGAGTATGAGATGGATAGTCATGTTTAAATTGACAAGATGGAAAGTAAATGATGACAGAATTTAAATTTTTGGGTAAACTGTCCCTTTAAGTTCATAAATGACTATTATTATACTAAGTCTCTGGAAAACCAAACATAAAAGACACGGTAGTAAACTGAATCTCAACAGAACGTGAGGGTTAAATAAAGCAAAATGTGAGCATACTTGTGTGGGTGAAGGCCTTTTCGTGTGCCAGAAGCCTCAGCTGAGCTGTTGGACGGCCTTTTGCAGCCTTTGGTCTTGGCAGCTTCACCTCTGGCCTGGGAGCAAGAAAGACTGTCTTGCTCCAGCCTGAAATCTGAGCCGCCGAATGATGGAAATTGACTTCTTTTGGATGAAATCACCCTTGCTTGACATTTTGCCCTGCACAACACACGTCATCGAAAGCACAGAGGCATCTTGGGTATTCACATTCAAGCAAACTCCTACTACGAACTTGTTTAAACGCAAGATGTGTTTGTGCTTCCGTGTGTGTGTGTGTGTGTGTGTGTGTCAATAGTGAAATGCACAGTTTAAGGGGGAAACCTGTCACTCACTTGTCTCCGGAGGGAGAAGAGACAAGAAAGAGCGATTGAGAGAAGGAAAGAGTCGACTAATGAGGCTGAGTAGAGAGCAAAGACTGCGGTGTTCCCATTGTCACGTTGAGGGAATGGCAGTGAAACTGACAAAGGGTGCCCGACACTTTAAGACTGTCATTAAACTTTCCCCCGGACGCGTTTTACGACTGCCTTTGTGTTTCGGAGGGGAAGGGGATCGTAAAGCAACGCTTTGTCTAGTTGCGATCGATTTATTTCCTTCGTTAGGGCCGTGACATTGCCTGCTTATGATGTTCTCACGCAGACCGTAATTATACAACTGTTCTCGGTTCTTATTGACAGAACTTTGTTATTTTAATTAGGCTTTATTGGTTCGCGGGAGTCGCAAGAGCAAGTAAAGGTGTCAGACGGGGATGATCAATGACAGATGTATTTTGGGAAACGATGAGAACCAGTTATGGAATGGAGGGGGGCGTGATGAGGCATAAGCCGATTGGCTGGGAGAGCTTTTACACAACAGTGTTTATTCGCAAAGGCCTCTGGGGGTTTCTGACTGCAGATACGTGAGTGAAAGGGACACAGGAGAGACACTCTGGTCATAATAATAGTGTTTGTGTGTTTGTCGGTGGGTGTTGAGGTGTTACAAATGAGCGAACGGGCAGTCGGCAGGAGGTTTCGCGCTGCCGCGTGTGAAGGTGACCTCCGGGGGGAAAGAGGCCACCTGCTTGCTGGGACGGGGTGACAGCGGCCCACCTGTCCTGACGGCGAGCCACAGAACCCCCATCTGCACCCCGCAGGACGTCCTCTCCCCCAGGGCTCGATGACCGCCACTGTCAGCCCCTCCAACAAGCCGACCGCCTGTCCTCCAACTGACGCCCAGCAGAGCGGCGGCAAGACATGCGATTTGCTGGCTGGCAGCAGCCGTGTCCCCGCGTCGCCTTGAACCCCCGAAGCCTTTAGCATGCAGTAATGATGAGTCATTCATAAGGTGCTAGCTCAGGTTTGATGGAGCGGTCTGAGCAGACACATCCTGGTAGGAGGTTTGTCAATGCCCAGTTTTTAGAAAGAGCTCTGCGGGTGTCGGCTGCTTTCAGCTAACATCACTGCAGCCGTCCAATACTGCCGTTTCTCACAAAAACACAAAGGATACGGATTTGACCTCACTCTGTTTTTTATTTGACCTGTTACCTCACTCTCCACCACCCCACCACACACACAACAACATAATCTGCTCAGCTATCTATGAATGCTAAACAGTGTTGCTGGCACATAACGCTAATGAATAATGGAAAAATGGATTAAGTGTTGGCACATTATACTGGTGAATAATGGATAAAAAAGTTAACCGTTTTTAGTTTTTGTCTCAGTTTTATGTCACTGTTGAAAATAAATGCACTGCTTTTTTAAAAAAAAGGTACATTTAACATTCAGTAAAAACACCATTAAGATAGAACATTTAATGAGAAATCAAAACAATACATATATTAAAAACATTTAATGTTGAATAGGAAACAAGCATTGAGATTTTTTTTAAGAAGATTTCTTTAGGGACCTTAATATACAAAATGCTTTGTGTGCAGTTGTTGACTATCTGGGCATTAAGACTTTGTCTTAGGTTTTAGACACTACTTTAGCCATCAAGCATCACTGACGTATACAGTACATCTTTTCATTCATTGGTTGTTTGTTTTCCCCACTCAACAGAAACAGTGACAAAAAGCTTTTTACAGCCAATTTTCAGTTCAAACTTTCAACATTTTTAAATCCATAACTCATCAGTATTATGTTTACAGTTATGTGTCAACAATAACCAACAGTACTCAAAGGATGATGGTCAGATTTTTTCTGACGAAAACAAGAACCACTGCTCTACAGACATATATAATTCTGTTGTCCACTTCATCCTCACATGCAATGTAAGTTGCTTTAGATAAAAGAGTCTGCCAAATGCATAAAAATGTAAAAGTAAATGCACTCCCTTTGCTGATATAACTACGGCATAGTACTGATCATTTAGACAGCAGAGAGAGAGATAGAGAGAAAACAGAACACAATCATCACACATATTAGGAAAAAATGTGTAATGTTTTCATTTGAATCTGCTCAATCCCCATACTTGTATAAACAAGTTGAACAGATTCAAATATTGACCTTGGCTAATTTCTCTCTGGCACTATTGCAAGCTGATCCACAGAACACAGACTGGACTCAAGCTCTAGAATTGCTGACGAATGTGAAGGGAATGACTGGCCATCTATTCCTCTCCTCTTCCCTTCTCACTGTTCTACATGACTGCCTGTTGAATCAGTGAAAGTCTGACTGGCTCTTTCCAGAAGACACAATGATATCTTTACCCATGCAGTAAAGATGTCACAGAGAGAAGCTGATTAAATGCTCAAAGAGCTCAAGTTTTCCAAAGCTCTTTTTGAGATCCGAGATGTCAGGCGTCAACCTCTAAAACAGTGGCCTCTGTTATCACTCGGAGCATGGCAAGACTCCATCAAGGACCTTAGAATACAGAGCTGATCTTTACAATGTGTTAATTATAAAAAAAAAGATTTTGCAACGATTGTAGATGGTTAATGGTGTGTCTACTGTATGTGGTCGTTACTAGTCTCTAAGCATCTATGGCTCTATACACTACCGATTAAAGGTACATATACAAAACGAATAATTCATAAACAATTCATTATAATTTAAGATGACTTAAACTCAAAGGATGAGAATTAACAGTAAATTGGTGGCTTCAAACCTTCAAACTCTACGTGTTTAATTTGGTTTTCAAAACTTTGAGTAATCTTTAAAGATACTACAGTAAAGATAGCTATAGCAGACCCCCCCATACAATTCTAATGATGACCAAAAACTGTTGGTGCCCATTGACGTCAATGGGGACAAACGGTTTTTGTTTCACAACATTCTTCAAAATATCTTCTTTTGTGTTCTGCAGAAGAAAGAAAGTCATACAGTTTTGAAATGTCATGAGGGTGAGTGAATGATTTTTGTTTTTGAGTGAAGTATCCCTTTAATGCTTGCAACAATACTGTGCATACTGTATGATGCTGTTGAGATAGGTTGACAACTCTCTTGATAACACTCTTGATACTTCTACAGGTGGTCCATCTGTGTCCAGCTGTAGTGATGAACAGAATGACATCTTAAGTGTTAGATTCTGAACTCAAGTACTTTTGGGATAAAAATGTCCCCTATGGACTGTTTGGATGGCAGGCTGACTTTAGCCACTGAATGCTCTGATAACCCAGTGCAGCCTGGATTTACAAAAGCATGCCCCGTTCACGTTTACCAATAACGACCACCCTCTGCCCCTCAGATCCCTTCACAAAGAAAAGCACAATGCCACATCAGCAACTCTTAGTCAAAGCTCACACAAGACCGATGAAGGGTCCTCTCCAGGGACCAGCCAAGTTCTTTGTCGTGGTCCGGCGCAGTCATTTTGTCCTCAGCTGTGAATTGTTAAAGTGGCCTTGCTGTCTAAAATATTAATGATGTTTTGCATGAGTTTAGCTGCTGTCCTTATTGTCTTGTGTGTATTCAGCAGTGTGTAGTTAATTTTTTTTAGAACATAAAGCTGAATACGGAGAGATCATAAAACAACCGCTGCCTATAGCCTATGGAAACATCATTGTACAGTATGTAACTTTATAACAATGACTTACAGTAGCCTATTATATTATTACATTAATGATCAATTTTATTAAGGATTTCTCATTTCATCCAGTTTTTACTAAGCTTGTTTCAATACATTATGGGGTTGTCTCTTCCACAAAACTGTGGTGCTGCCTAAGAATTTGGTGAGGTATCTTGGATAGCAGTAATATTAAAGCAAGGCCATCTGTAATACCTCATTTTTTTTAGCAGAACATCTATTTCTCTGCTCTATGACCATACTGCTATTATTTTTCTGGAACAGTCCGGAGATTTGACAGCAGTGATACCGTACAGACATAGCATTCACAAGGACAACTGTCATTCCAATGTCAAAGCAAAAGATAGTATGACAGGTGCCAGGATGAGCAGAAGAGACAGAAATTGTTTCACATATGAAGTAACAGTGAGAAGCAGACTGGGAGTTGGCGATTTCAGCCGTGGAAACTCCAACAGGGAGATGCACAGACCTGATCTCATTACTGTCAGACACACGTCGCACCTTTAGGGCGCAGGTGACCCCGTCACAGTGCTCACGGCGCTTACGGACTGAGCTAATCATTCCGTTTTAATCACCAGGATATTCTTCCTCATCCTCTCTCACTCTGCCATCAGCTTCTCTCTCTGCCCCGGCCTCTGCCAAGGTCCAGCTCATTTTATTCTAATTGCCTGCACCCTCAGCTGAGACTGATCTGCCTCATTGTCCTTATCCTTTCTCCATATTTCATCTTCCCTTTTCCTGCTGAACAGACCAGCTTGGATTAGTACGATTTCCCGTGGCTGGTTCACGCTGGATGTACAGGTTCAGTCAGCTAGTCAGTCTTGCAGGTTAAAGGGACAGTTCACCAACAATTCTGTGATTATATATTCTCATGCTCATCCAGACCTGAATTATTTTTTGATGAGACACAAAAAGATACCATTTACTTTCACTGTATGGAAAAAAGACACCATTTACTTCTAGTGTATGCCAAAATAAGGATAGAAAGCTTTGTCCCTATTTACTTTCACTGTATATAAAAATAGATAGAAAGCTTTGTCACCATTTGCTGTAACTCTATCTAAAAAAGACAGAAAGCTTCAGTCCCCATTTACTTTAACTGTATGTAAAAAAGACTAAAAGCTTCTGTTCAGTCGGACTCATGACCAGAAGGTCGCTGGTTCGATTCTCTACGCTTGCGGGTAACGGCTGAGGTGCCCTGGAGCAAGGCACCTTACCCCCACTTGCTTACTTAGAAACAAATGTATAGTATAATGCAATGTATGTCGCTTTGGATAAATGCGTCTGCCAAACGCATAAATGTAAATTTATCTAAATATAAAAGATAAGGCGGGCACAACAGCATCTAAAGCACAACATATTGCTGCTGTCCAGCAAAGGTGGTCTGTTCTGGAAGGCTCTGCACGAGTACCTGTCACACTCAACCCCTTCAGCTCACATCGCCACACTCCGTCTGGCCATTTCTATCTCTTCTCTGGCTTCCTGTCACTATCTCTTAAGCTGTCGTCGTTTGCTGTCACTCTGATTGTGCCTGTGTTTCCAATTTTCTCTGTTCTTCCTTCTCCACTGACCCTTCATTCTGGCGGACAGAACAAATAGCCTCCACGCTGACCGACCACAAAAGCGGGGCGGCTGACTGGCGCGCTTCACACACAATGGTGTGAGAAAGAAAGGCAGTCCGGTTCCATTAGGTAAACCTGACGCGTTAAGTCGGGGGCTTGTCGGAACCAGTCACGTACATCCACAAAAAGAGGCCGCACAAAGGCACAGAGCGAGTCCGGGCCGAGAGCGGTAAAGCCTCTCTGGGAGGTGGGGGCTGCCTTACTGATGCACTAATGTTATCAGCGCACACCTGCCATCCTAACAATCACTTAAACGGGAGAGCTCAAAATCATCCGTCACACTCTAATGTCGGCTCATGCCTCCAATAGGTTGGCAGCAGATCGAGACCTGTTTAATGTATGAATTTATCTGAAAGCCTGCCATATGAAGTTCAAGCCGGGACACAGCGCGTCTATTTATTTTACACCGTCACATTATCGCTCGTATCATATATTATTAGCAAAAGAATCCATGAGTGGGATGTTTAGCGTTATTGATATGGAGAGACGCAGGATTGGGCTTGTCGAGAGTCCGAGCGCTTCCATGCGTCTGATTAGCGCTGATTGTAAATGTAACGCTAGCTGGCTCGTGATTGAAAGGTCAGCATTCGGGAAAAGGTCGAGGTCTCATCATCAACACTTCAGGAAATGTACAACATCATTACTAGACACTGATGGAAATGAAGTATATATGATATAGAACTGAAAACCACTTGAGAAAAATCATTTAAATAATTTCATCAACATATAACAGTTTCCTCCAGCCATCAAACCTTGTGGCATTTAGGAGCCGCAGATATAAGCCGTCATGGGAAATTCAAAGCCGAAACTCATCTTTGAAAAATTTTCTTCCTTTTACTAATCAACAGCGCAGGTACATTTTCATTACACCTGTGTACAGCTCTTCAAATCGAGCACAGAAGCAGAAACTAATTACTTTTTAATTTATTGACTAATGGCTACAGCCATAGCAGCCTACTGCACCCGTTCCAGCACTTCTCCTACAAGTCCTATGTTTAGCTTCGCTTTGGATTCATAACCAAAATAATTTATCATCTCCAGCAGATTAAATTGAAGCGTATAGACCATAACCGCAGCAATTTATAACATTTTGTATAGGGAGAGGATTTCTTTTCCTGTAAATTCCCACTACGCAACCGTTCCTCCAGAATCCAGATTAATAACATCCTTTTATCACATGTTCCGCTGTGCTTTCCTTCCGCACTGTTTGATCTGTAATATTCAAACTATCCTGCACACACCGTACACACAGTAAGTTCACTGGATGATATGACCAGCGCTTTCACAAGCACCAGTGATAATCAATCAGGACTCAAGGCTCAAGCCCCTCCGTTGGGTTCAGTCGGCAGCCTGCTGCTGTTTCCGTGCAGTATGTGTGCAGAAGACAGCTCATATGTTTTTATGTTTTATAGTCTGAGCAGTGCTTTGGTCCTGAGGGACACTCTCAACACTGCTTTTCTCCCCCTGGGGGAGTAAATCTTTTCATCGTTTTCATACATCTCATCATTTTTCAGCCTTTCTACAATGGCTTCCAGCACCCAAAAACCTTTCCAGCTTTCACCATTGGTCTAAACAGTATATACTTGTTTACATATATTAATATGAAGAATTCAAATGTCTTTAACAAGAGCATGAATGATATTTGTAAGGCGGCGTCTTATCAATAACCAGAAATCTACGTATTTCTTCCTTTCCTGGAACTCAAACTTTATATTAAGTTTGACAAGAGTTCAACATACAGTGCAATGACAAGGCACACAAAAGCATTCTGGGATGGGACAGCGTTCCTGCTCAGGAACATCTCAGTCCCTTCGGTGTCCGTGGGAATGAGAGACAGTGATGAATTAAACAAACTCATCTAAGCTCTCCTCTACCGGCAGGACAAAAAAGCCAGGTCGGCTTTATTCTCTCTGTTGCTTTTTTTTCTCTTCTGCCCCATTTCTCTCTCTATCTTTGTCTGTTTTCTCTCACTCTTGCTTTCTCTTTCTGTTGGCGGAAGTCACGGGCTGATCAATAGACTCCAGCCAGTCTATGCTGAGAAGCTAAGAGAGCCCCTCCCTTGTGACCCAAAATAAGAACATAAATATAACACTCACTCACTTTCGCTCTCTCTCCTTGCTTGTGACTTCGGTCCTTGTATACAAAACTGGGGGCTGATGGCTTACTGCCAGCAATGGAGCATCAATGCTGGCAGAAGGCCGTACCGTAAGAAGGATGTACTTGTACAATGTAACGCACTAGTCACATTCTGGCTACCACAATGAAACATTTCTCTGCCCGACGCCTATTTTGTTTCTCTCTTTTGTCATCTATCTTTCGATTTTACTTTGACTTTGATGTCATAGAGGTCACTATTGATTTCATCTTTTGGTTCTGACAATATAAACCCACAGTTACAACAAGCACAACGAGAGATTTTGAGTACTGGATTTGAAAACAAACATTTATCGTAAAGAAAAACAATTGCCTTTGTCAAGCAGAATATACAGTGACCACAAAGATCATTAAAGGATCATTAAATAATATTTGATTCAGGCAGAATTTTTAGAGAGTGTCACTAATACATTTCTGAGCTATTAAAATCCTGTCTATTATCAAGGACACAATTAAATCCGTACTATCTCTCTCTCTCTCTTTCTGCATATTCCTGTGTCCCGTGAGTCTATAGTGAACTGCATCTTTAAAAAATACTGCGCTGATAATGGCACCATAAAACAGATCATTTTACAGCTAGGTGATCTCAGTCTTGAATGCACTTGAAAACCATTTTCAAGTGACATAAAGTTTAACATAGCGCTACATCTGCCGAGCCAATGGCTTCCATACTACATGGAACTGACTATTTAATTACGGAGCGGGAAATGAATGGAGATATAGAGCAGTCGGGTCCTCCCCGCTCTCCATCAACCCGCTCCGAGGCAGATCGCTCCATCAGACAGATCAGAATTTTCCTCTGAGAAATATATTAAGTCATTTTCCATCATGAAATCTGTATAAATGTAAACTTGAGTTTTACGTTTTCGGATGAAAACGTGTTGCTCGCTTTTGCTTTGCATACTACATTTGGCAACAAATAATTCTGTAATAATTTATTTACCCTCGTGTCATTCAAAACCTGTATGACTTTTATTCTTTTTGTGGAAATTTGAGAATGGTTTTGTGTCAATGGAAGTCAATGGGGGGCAATTCTGTTTGGTTACCCACATTCTTCAAAATATCATACAGGTACCTGTACCACAATATGCAATTCTGGCCTTATGTATATCTGTCAATTTAAATCTATTGTTTTCAGATTTACTGTTTTTACTTTAAATAGTTTTCAAGTTTGAGCAATAATAAGATGTATGAGTAGACAACTGCGCTATCCTTTACCACTAAAAACATCAAGGCAGACCAAGTCTATGATAATAAACTGAAGCCAGATAAAATGCCCAGTTGCTTCAGGCACTACTTCTCTAGTGTGTGCAATCCATCTCGAAACGTGGCAATATAAACAAGACTAGTGACTTTTGAAGACTCTCGGGTTGGCGTGACAGAAACACAATGGGAATTTATAGCCTTTTTTCTGTATAAAACAAGACAAAAGTCTCTCTCAAGGATTCCCATGGCCCTACAGCCCAGCAAACCGATCATTTCAGGTGCTAACAGAAGTGCTATGCTAATGGACTCTCATTTAGAGAGTATGGATTACTAATGCCCGAGTCTTCCCAGGCAACTTGATTTCAGAGCTAGCCACTTGAAAGCGCACAACATAAACTTAATAGATCAATGTGTATAGAGCGCTACAAATGGAGAGAGAGGCTCTGCTACTTTCAGTCACTAAATTATAATGTGCAGCTGGGAACATTTTGGTCATCAGACCTTTACAAAGTGTCAAGTGATCTATGAGCAGTCACAGACTTTTAGATGGAAGGTATTCAATGAAAAAGCCCTACTGCCTTCAGCGAACGCACACATACACGGAATCCATTTCGTGTCACCATTAACATAGAGGAAGGACGTTTTAAGCATTTTCAAATGCCACGATGATGAATAAATGTCAGTCTACGCTTTGTTATGCTAAATCAATTAGTCACCAGAGGGAGAACGCCAAGCGCAGCCCTGCAGTTAACATCACTTACGGCCAATCTCTCAGCTATCTATCCGCTTGGCTGAGATTTTAAGTCATCCAAACTCTTCTCAGAATTTGAAAATTGTCCGGCTAATTAGTTTAGGTATTGGTTTACTGGGGCCCAAAAATTCAATGTCAACAAAGTCCGCAAAAGTGCAAAAAAAATGTGAATTAACACTCTTGATTTGGACAGCTGCTGGTAAACAGCTCCGCTCTGGCCCTCTCAACCACTTCGCTATCCATCTCTCCATCTCTGGCATGAATTAGGCGACTTTTCAAACAAGGACCTCCTGTTGCATCTGGCCCCTGCCTGCTGCTCGGAGTGAGTGCGGCATGACAGCTCTGACACCCTGATAGATAGGATTCGGAGGAAGCATATGGGACCAGAGGCTGGCTTTCCTCCGCCCACTAAAGTACCGCGTACAGCTGCTTAATGGCTCGCATTGATCTGCGGCGCAGGAAATTATTTCTCCATTGCGAATACGTGAGTCACCTGCCTCCACCTTGCATCCTGTTTATGCACTGGAGACAACGGGAGACGCGCAACCTGTGCCCTCCTCCAGCTGTGCTCCAGATGTGCGGAGGAGATGAGGTAGTGCGAAACCTGGCCCGGGCTGAGCGGGCAGTGTGGTGCGGTGAAACCTTCGAGTGAACCTCTCGGGCTCGGATTAGGGTGGGGCAGGTCTCCAGTGGAGACGGGTGAGAAATGGGAGATCGAGAGCACAGAGGAGGTACATCTCATATACCTAAACGGGATGACAAAAAGATCTGCTGTACAATATTATTCTTTATATTTACAGTTACACTCTAATGCATTTAGTGTAACGGATTTAAACTCTAATAGTGTGATATTCACACTCCCAGCATGCACAGCTGCATGAATAAATTATGCGGTTGCATTGTTTTACTATTTGCTGTTTTCCTCACGCTGTTGTTGTTTTTGTTGCCACTTTTAGCGCACGACACTTGTTGTGTGCCAAGTGTTGATGTCTGTGCACGTCTGCTTGAGGAAATATAATAAAGATTCTTGCACTGCAAAATGTTGTCACTCTACATAAAACCACAGAAGCACTGCAGCCCGGTAACCATCAGTTCCCACTTTAAGCTAACACAGCACACCCCCGCTCGTGAATTGGTAATGACCCGTGGCACCACATAATATACCTATATGTACTAAAACATAAAATACAACCACCCTTCTGACATTATTGCACTTGTTGGAAGAGAAGTAATTAAAATTGAATAAGGTCCAAGTCTCCAAACCAAAGGGAATACTAATCACCATAATGGTGACTTCAAACGAGAGACGCTATTTACAGCAAAACAACATCAACAACACTAAATAAGAGCTAAAACCTCTATTAATTCTAAATAACAACTAATTACACGTCCCTATACATACCCATGCTTTGCAAAAGGATGCATAATTCAATTATTCAAAGCAAGAGCTTATGGGTCCCCTATAGAGCAATCTATCAATGCAGCACAGTTTTTGGGGGGGATTTTTATTTATTTATTTATTTTTGGTGAAGTATTGTTTCACGAAAGAAAATGCCCTGTCTGTTTTGTTTTCACAGTAAATGTCTGAATTCACTATTTTATTGTTAAGAATGACTGCTAAAGCTTGTAAATATCTGGCAATGTTTTAGAAATACAGGCACAGAGTGTCTAATATAATGGCACAAAGGCCGTCACGGCCAACCTTCAGCAGTCCCCTGCCACCTCTCCTCAGCCCCCGTGCTCCACTACTTCAAATCTGCACGTCATCCTGTGCCACAAGGCCTGACACACACACACACACACACACACACACACACACACACACACACACACACACACACACACACACACACACACACACACACACGCTGAGACACTCATGCATGCATCAACAAATACTGACACATTCTCATCCTCTTTCTCCAATTCTGTCCTGAAGGGGATGGGTCTAGAGATGGGTCACGATGCTCAACTAGTCATCCAACACGCAAGAAAGATCCAGAGTAGATGTTTTCTTTCCGTACATTAGGCTTTTCCCTATAAATACAGCCTAAACACCTGTCAACATCTAATAAATTGTTAAAGGGATAATTCATCCAAATATGAAAATTCTGTCACCATTTTGTCATTTCAAAACTTGTTTGACTTTCTTTCTTCTACTGAACACAAAAGAAGATATTTTGTAGATTGCTGGAAACTAGACAACAATGTTACCCATTCACTTCTATTGTATGGACACAAAACAAATGCAAGTCAATGGGCACATACTTTGTTCGTTATTAATCAAATTTTAATCATTAAATATAAGAAAGTTCCCACTTCCTGCCTTCTTCCGGCACTTCCCGCCTCTTTGCCCATTCTCTATCATAACCCAACTCTCCTTGTCATCTCCTCTTCTCTGTTTCTCCTCACATTTCCAGTCTCATTCTGACAGTCATCTTCTGCTGGTGTTTACAAGATTCAACCTCGGAACAGACGTTGCCTCGTATGCCGTCCGTGATTCAATTAGTGCGATTGAATCACGGATCCTTAATTAAACCTTTTAAAGGAATCATGTGGCGTGCTGGAAATCTGAGGAGGGGCCAGATTAGATCAAAAACAGTGAGAACATATGAGCTACAATTGGTTTAGTGCCATCCAGCAGTGTCCTGTGAGGACTGCCAAAAGTAAGACTCACTATGGGTCAGGGCTCTCATGGAAAAAAAACACAGATTGCTGTATGGGGGTACAGCTAAGGCTTGGGGAAAAGAGCTGGTCTGAGATCAGAGCATGAACACAGACAGTTCATTAAATGAGCCAGATCAGACCGAGAATGAATGTGAGACAGAATAAGTCCCAAATTGTTTGTCTTGACAGAACAAAGCCTGGAGTTAAAATCAGACTGAATGAGAGTCAGAATTGAAATCATAAAGACCGAGTCTCCTAGGCTTTCTTCAGACAGGCAGCAGAAATTGGATTTTTTTGGCATATCCAACTCAAATCCGTTTAGTTGTTTGTAGTCTGAATAGAGTTTAAAAAAAAATCCTCACATGAAATTCAATTTTTACAAACCTGATCCAAACCACACCCACATGTGGGTTGAAATCGGATTAAAATAGGATTTTTGAAATGCATGTCAGTCTGAACAGTCAGATCAGATTTCAAGTAGTTTTTCTTTTCTACATTTGGGACATTACGTGACTGTAACGTCAGATACGCTCATCACTCATTTACACTTAAAAGTGTCAAGCTCTGTGTGGTCTACTTAGTGGTCCAGAAAGTGAGCCTGGATTGTATAGATAATACCTCTGATGCTTACGTCACAGCAAAGGCAGCCAATGTAGACATGCTGGCTATTCACTATGCTGGCTGAACAAATGAATCTGATTTCATTACTCGTGAAGCAACAGTGCAGCGAGTCCTTAAGATTGAATTTGTAATACAAAACGGATCTGGTGTGGTGTGGTGTGAACAGAGCCTCAGTTAAACTCATATTATCTGAATAGTCTCAGTCTCAGATGGCACGCTCGTGGACGGTTCAACCGACCGTCTGACGCATATTGCACACAAAAATTGGAAGAGCTTCCTTGATGCTCAAATCTGATTAGCTGGCTTGACGCAATTTCTGCAAGTCGGGGTGAACCGGTTTTTGTCAGTCGGGAATCAAAGTTGTGTTTACAAGTTTCCAGGCTGCTACAATGAGTGCTTTAAAGGATTTGCCAAAATTTGTAAGCCTTGAGGCGCTGCGCTTTTGAAGGATATTCAAAAGGTTGTTTAAAACGCATGGCAGAAAGTAAACAAACTCTGCTACAAAGCTACTAAGTACGTCTTTATATGCTGTTTACTTGAAGTGGCCACTTGATGTATGCAGGTTAATATAAAAAGAGATATATGAACAGACTAACAGTATCCAAGTCTGTCAGTTACTTTGTTATAAAACATATATCACATTTTACATGAACATTAAAAATGATTTTTTTCACTTTTATTACTTAAATGTAAAAATGTAATAGATTTTTATTGTACTTAAGTATTAAAGGTAAACAACACATACAAATGTATTTATGAAATGTAGTGGTGTAAAGCGTATGATATATGCGCTATATTATATAAAGAATATAGTGAATCTCGATTAATCAATTAAAAAGTTTGGTGTGTATAAATATATGTGTTTGTATAGTGTACTATATTTATATTTATACATAAACAAATTATTATATTTTGGAATCGTGATCAATCAATTTGACAGCCCTAGTACTGAAGTACATTTTAGTAAAATGATCAAGTACAGATACTTGAAAAACGTTCTTGAACAGAGAAAAATGCTTAAGTACTGTCTATTTCTAGTTCTAGGAAAAATACAAATGAAAACATGCATATTTGAATTATATAATACACTTTGTGTCCACAACTGAAAAACGCAAGACATCCAACCTTTCCTTTTGCCAAATATATCCCTTACTAAACTAAATAATGTTACATAATAGTCTATAAACAATGCTAGAAGTCATCAGACAGTGGCTGAGTGACAGAACACAAACAGTCTAAAACAAGCAAGGAAAAATCTACAGATGCAATGGTTATCAGATTTCAAAAGCTCTTGTTGAGATGTCATCCAAGCCTGGCACAGAGGGACAATGCAACGATATTGGATCAGATGCCTTTTTAATCTGTTTAGGCATCTTTAGCCTGAGGATTTGCACACTACACAGACACACAGTACACAAGACTTCCCCTCCGTCTGAACCCTCGCTCTAGTTTAAAGCTTGTGGTGTGCTGCTATTTTGAAATGTTTTAAAGGATTCTGATTTGTCACAAAACACATTTCAGATCTGAAAATATAAAAACAGCCTCAACCTGTTCTCAGCTCAGAGATAATCCTGCACTGCCCTAATTGTGAAGCGGCATCACCTGCGTTGACAGAATAAGATAGAAAACAAACCGACTGATTTTACCGCCCATGTAAGCTGCTGGCTACTGTAATACTGGAACAATACGTTTTTCTCTCTCCCTGTCGCTCCATCGCGGAGATAATCGCATATAAAAAAAGTGAAGGGAAATCATCTCTGTTTCCATAAATACGATCAGAGTGCATATTTCTGCAGCTGGAGAGACGCAGGAGTAGGAACTGATGTTATTGTGAGTGAAGCAGGGTAAATAAGAGGTCAGAGGGAAAGAGTGCGAAGAGACCAAACTTTCTCTCCAGAAAGATGAAGCGCACGCACACGGCCCCAAGGACAGAGGAAATATGTCTATTAAGGTCTGCATAAAAATAAATTGTATGTCTACATACGTCTCTGTAAGACAAAATGACACGTGTATGTCTATATATATGTAGAGCAAAGTAAAAGATGGTACACGTGCACAAACATGGCTTGTATGCAAGTATTGAAAGACACATTGCTGGACCAACATCAAGTCACTTCATGTCAGCCGAGACACCCACATAAAGAAGGCCATCAAGCGGACCAGAAACAATTCCTTATAATTAAAATTTTCACCAGTTAATTCCAAAGGGCCCTTGCCCATCATCCATCCCCATCCAAAAACGTACATCGGGCTCCTCGGCCAGCCAGATCTGCCCATTGCGGGAAGACCACCCCAGATCATGGATTCTACTTAATAAGATCTTTGTATTCCACTACGAGAGCAGAGCAGAACCGAAAACAGGACTGAGCATTAAGCGTGATCACTGCAAAAACGCTGTCTGAACGATATGTCCTACTGTAATGGATCCGCGGCACAGACTGTTCCTCGCGGCAAGAGGATTTAGGGATATTTTAGCGGGGCAATTTCCTGCCTTTCACCACCCTGTGTCATTTTAAAAGCCGGCCACCCTTTCTAATATCACCCAGTCAAAGAGGCGTCTGAACAGCGGTTTCCCTGCTCCTACGGCAGTTATTTCATTATTTCCTTCAAGGGCTTGATTGCAAAGCGAGGTAATTTACGACGCACTTCATTGCCAATTCAACGGGGACATCACCTGTAAATAATTGACACTCTTCATGTCCATTCCAACATCATCACATCCAAATCAAATTGATGCATCTCTCTCTTGTCAGAGTGAGGTCAGCGGCAGATCCCGCTTTGAATCTGCGGCGTGCACCTCAATTATGAGTCTGGAAAATTCATTCATATTGCACGTTGAGCCATCCGTTCCCAAAAAAAACCAACATAACTAGATTTGCATTTCCTGAAGGAAACAGCGGTGCGTGAAAGAGAGCGAAAGAAAAGTTTTAGGTAAGTTTAAGCTTTGGTTTTGCGTAAATGAAATGCCACATTAGAGACAATTTGCCAGGTTTTTTTGGCAGTGCAGGAGAGGAGGCATCAATAAAACCATCTGTCTTGATGGAAGCCAATGGGAGATTTTAAAATGTAAATAATTTAGAACAAGTTTACAAAAAAAGGCACAGCACATCTAAAACTGGATCTATCTCCAAGTTTCAATCGAGTCTGTGTGTTCACAGTGCAAAGAAGGATTTATTGTGTTGCTATTAGTTTTGAACAGCTTGATTTAGCTGGATTACACACAGTATTAAGCTGACAAGAGGACATTCATTCTACCAAACATGATCAGTGAAATGAAAATGGAAAGAAAATAACTGAAGAATCGCTTTTGTCAGATATCTAATAGATTAGATATGATTTCAGAGAGACAACGCATCTAATATTTTAGGGCTACTTTTCCTTTTATAAATTTCTGACCATCGTAATAAATCCAAGATCAACACCATAATTCAACGTCTCAACAGAGCGGAATAATTAGGTAGGAATCAGAGCCCTGGTTTGTCTGAATTATCCTTGACCCCCAGCAGAAATTGCCTGTTTCTACGGTCGTTCATTAAATCATCCCTAAACCTTGAATTGATAGCCATTTTTAACTTCATAAAAAAGTTATGAATATTAATTTTCCAATTTCGAATGGCTCTTACCTCTCTTTTCCTATCTTCCCTTCAAACACACACACCAAAATGGCTGAATAATTTATCAATTGGCTTCTTACACTTTAGACAATTAATTCAGTGATGCAAAATTAATTATGGGTAGTCCCTTCCAAACCCATCCTTTCACAGTTTGTAATGGAGCATTTGAAAGAAAAGCTTTATGGCCTGCAGACAAAACTCGAGGCGGCTGAATACATTAAAGACAACGGCGCTTTATATAACCGAATGACGATAATGTAAAGAAACAGTTATATATCTCGACAAGGAGACGATACGTGTATGTGCGTGCGCCTACTGAAGACAAACGGGGAAAGTGACAAAATAGGAAAGAGAAGTGAGAGTGCACAGGTATAGCTGTGGCCCGGGCGGTGTTGTGCCCTAAATCACTGGTATCCGTTCCTGAAGTACGCTGTCCTGCTGCTGGTGAGAGCTACAGAGAGCCTTGGCCTGTCAGAAGGGTTATATATAAGCTATTGATTCCAGATGCCCTCCTGCATGTCTTTCTGGCTGTTTCTGTACACACAGAACCGCTCCTCTCTGACTGACAGCACACTGTTCACAGCGTGGCAGGACTGATGTGTTCTGGATGAGGATTAATGACCTGTAACGGGTGGTCCTGCGTGTTTGAACCACACACAAAGAAATGTTGACATGCATCGGTGTGTTATGATGTGAGAATCTAACGTATATACACTCGAACACCCACATATGTGTCCAAGATGATCACTCGCAAATGTGAAATGTAAAAAAAAAATTGCCTTTGGTATGTTACTCATCCTAATGTGATTGTCAATGACGTAAACAACACACTTACTTAGACAAAGTGTCTTCAAAAGAGAAAATCCTCAGTTGAAGGTGAGTTATAGATTGACTAGTTTGTCACGTGTGCAACACACTTAGCCATCAAAACTAAAATATAGGGAAGTAAATCACATTGGGTTTAATGACAAGCAAGACTGTTTGTCACCAAAATACAACAAAACAGCCAATTCCATTGTCATAGGGACAAAACAATAATTTATTATAACGCATTATGCAATTTCAGGGCCAATAAATTTGCTCAATTCGTTCACCATGGAGACAAGTATGTCAAAACCTTCATTTTAGAGACCTCTCTGTAGATTTTCTCACTTCACTCACCATTGGCAAAAAGTACATTATGGAGCCAACATATACATGTATCCTACACACCCACACAGGGGCACGCGGTGTTCTTTCTGTGCCACTCCACCCTGCTGGAGACCTGCAGATGGACCGGTGTGTGAATCATTGAAGTGCGGTGGTGCTGGTTTCTCACGAATCTCCCTGGAACAAACCCAGGTACTATTTTTCTATCCATCTTACATAACACAACGCTGTCCGGTTTCCCGCCCGCTCGGCTTTCAGCAGGACTGATTGTTCCCAGCTCCAGGAGAGAAGCGGCTGGTCCACTGCCTCTGTGCCACCCACAGAACCTGTTCCTGTCATCTACAGTCAGTAAGTCTTACCGTGATTTGTCTTCTTTAAACTTAAACTGACCAGAGGGCACTGAACTGATCTCAAAGTTCCCAGAGGAAATTTTTAGTGCTCACAGATACTAACTCATGATACTGGAGTCTTCAGTTGTTTCATTTAAAGCAGAAGTGTACAAGTTCAAGTTCAGAAGTTCTTTCCACTGTCAACCATTGCTAGGACAAATAGATAACCCCACCCCCAACTTGTACCATTGATCAAAACAATGTTGAGGTTTTGGTATTGATTCTCAAACAAATGGTTAAAAATGTCTTAATAACACCACAGAGCCACAGTTCTTTTCAGGGAAAACCTACTAATGGCTTACAGTACGTACAGCTGTGTCTGCATATTAAACAGTGTTTTAACAAATAACAAAATATACGCACTTTAGCTTTGAGTATTTACTAAAAGCTTTGAGTTTTACTAAATAACTTAATTTAAATGTGTCCAAAGATTTAGGAGAAATAAAAACTGACATGGGATTGAAAATAAAATAAAATAATAATAATAAATTATTCCAAATTCTAATTTTGAGATGAGAATTAAAGTTTGATCAACAATTTTTCTCTATTAATTCACTAATATTTTTAATCAGTAAAAATTTACTTGGCTATAATAGGCTATATTCTCACAGAATTTTCTTTACATTATGTAGGATGATTTCATGTAGAAAACAGTAAATCAAAAAATGACTTCAGCTGGGTTTTCAAAAGCAGGGCCATATATAGTATATTTATATATATATTAATGTGGACAGCATAACTTTGAACATAACTAGTCTCAACATAACTAACTCAAAGATTTCTAAACAAATTCATCTACAAACTATTTTTATATATTTTACTTTGCTGTCACGATATCATATTTTGACTGTGGAGTTATCTTGGCCAAACAAATTTGTGGAAACAATATTATAACAATACTTATTGAATGGTTTATTTAAGAAATAAATGCTATTTGGTCGACAAATCACATTCATAATACAAGTCTATGGAGGCAGAGAGAGAGAGTTTAAGAGAAACATTTTGAATAGATGCTGAATAGTTTACAATATTACAATACAATGTGTACAATTAACACAATATTGATAATCTTGATTTTAAAAATCATGGTTATTGTCAATATCTGTATATTGTGACCCTTCTAATCTGACTTGCAGTTGTATTGCAAGCTCTTCAGGACATACATACAAAATATAAGAAGCTTAGAGCGCCTTAGAGCAACAATGGAGAAATAAGCGAGATCTCACTTTCTCAGGAGTGACCTCCCATTCACATGAAGATGTGCACCACAACATAATGAGGAGAGAATGTCATGCAAAGAGGGTGGGGTGAGGTAACTCATACAGAAGTACAGTAGAAAAGCAGGAGACTGAAGCATACAGAGATTTTACGGACAAATACAATCATTTAGCTCTGCTATCATGTACGTGCGTGTGTTTATGTAAGTGTGCTTCATGTCTGGAGAACAGTACAGGGGCTGTTTGGAGCTGACAGACCGCCAGTGCGCTGTGCAACGGTGCAGAAGCGCTAATTGAATTAAGTCTTTATTATTACACTGCAGTGGCAGCACATCTCCCCATTTCGGCCCGCTTGGCTGACACTTTCTCCTTGAACACCTGCTTGACATCAACTTTTCTTTCCAGCTTAATTATTCAAGCATCCCCTCATTCGGAGGGCCTGCGCGGCAGCTTCCCCTAACACTGCCGGCATTAGTGTTTACACTTGGCCACGCTCTTTTAATTGTGCTTGAATCTTTTCAGGTTAACCTCTCTGCTTCATGCCCACTGGCACGTGGACAAATGGCATGCTGAGGTGTTTCCTGTGGCTGCTGTGCGGGCAACAGTTTCATCTGTGGGCAACGGAGACCGTAGACCAAAACATAATCTGAACTGATGGGGACTTGGGGGCGAGGAGAGATTCCCTAACTTGATGAGACGGCAAATAAAGGACTACCTCTACCTAAAATAATGTACACACTATTCCAAACCTGAATGACTTTTACACACAGTAAAAGTGAGTAAATAATGAGAAACGGGTATTTTTGGATGCATAAATTCTCAAATTTTGGCTCAGGTTCTGCACTGAGTGCCGCATCTCATTTTTGGACAGGATGCATTTCCATAAACAAGCTTTAAACCATGTGACTTTTTCTACTCCGTCAGTCTCCATCTCAATCTACACTGACGTTCTGCATTTTTCTGATGTCTATGCCTCCTCTTAGCACTCTCTCCTACCTGGTTTCTGATGCCCCCTCCCTTCTTTAAAGCACATCCATCATAGCTCAGCCCATCTCCATTTGACTCACTCTGCTTTCTCCTTATCGACATGCTTCCATTTTCCTCCGCTTTATCCCTCCATCATCTTCACTCTCGTTCCCCTTTCCATTTTTCATCCAATCCGTTTCTCCTCCAATTGACTTGTCTGTCTGTCTCCCTGTCCACATTCCCTTTCCATATTTTTCTTTATCGTTCTCTTCCTATCTTCCTCAAGGGTGTGAGTGGCTCTTGCCCAGGGGGCCGGTGGGTGGCACAACTGCCCTTGGTCAGGCCTCAGGCTTGGCAGCTCTTTTATGGTGCATTGTGTCTTCTCAGGGCACGTGGATGGATGGGGGGCATTGACGTCAGTCGGGCTAGGCTTTAATCACTCTACCTGGGGAGGGTTACAGAGATTTTCGGCTAATGGGCCAAGCTGCCATATCTTTGGCCTGTAGGCACAAAGTCCTTTATGCTTCACTTCTCTTGGTTTGAACTTCTAGCTACACTGTAAAAATAATTTTTTGGGTTTACTTAAAAAAGTAAGTAACCTGGCTGCCTTAAAAAACGAGTTCATTCAACTTAAAATATATTATGCAAACTCGTTTAAAAATTTAAAGCAGCCAGGTTACTTGTTTTTAGATTGAACCAACATTTCTTTTTTACAGTGATATGCGAGCTCAGTTTAAGGCGTCAGTTTGTTTCAAAATGAGTCGCAATTTAGCACAACGCAAATACATATTTATGGGTGACACAATGATAACGGGCATTATGGTATACTGTAATAGTCTATGGTCTGTTTTCTCTGTGAGGTCAACTACTGACATGACTACAATTTAATGAGAATATTGCTGCCTGAATAATAGCCAAGCAGGTCTATAATGCACAAACAAAACTCTACCAATCATAATCCATCTCACATGTTAAAAATCCAGTAAAAAAAAAAAGAAGTTTTGGTTGAACTATCCCTTCAAAAACTACAAACACATTCATCCACACAATGCGAGAACACGATTCTGGTATATAATTGTTGCTGTGGAGTGTGTTGATTTAATGGTATTCTTGTTATTGTTGTTAGTGCGACCGGGTCTGTACACTCATTTGTGTTGTCCTTTCTCTGAGCTGGCGATGTTGACGTGGGTTTTAATCAAAGCTGTGTCTTTTGGAGTGCTCTGCTGGGATCTGTGCTGAAGTGCATGCTGGGACGAGGGGTGAGAAAAAAAGAACAAGAGCGGGATAAAGGAATAGAAGAAGAGAGGGAGAGAAAGAGAGAGGCGTATTGCATGAGAGCACAGAGGTGGGAGACTACAATGTCACTGCGGGTCCTCAGAAGAGAGCTACTTATTGTTTGATAGCTTCAATATAGGATGCAATAGCAAGCTCAACAGGAAGAGGGGCAGACCTATCTTTTGTATTACAAGTCCACTTTCTCTCTTCAGTTTCAAAAACAAGCCACTTCAGACTTGCCATATGACCAAGACAAACTAGGACCCTGAAAAAGATTATTTTGACATTTTAATGAAGAACATTACAGCTATACATTTATTCTCCAGTAAGTGAACCTATAACCTTCTAGCCATGCTATAATACCAGTTGAGTTACAGGATCACATGAATTTGGCTACATCTCTCCTCTCCACTATAAATAAATATATGTATATGCTTGTTTATCATGAACCTGTCTTTCTGCAAACTGAGCACTTTGCAAGTATTTTGTATAATTGCATCCTATTTTCAGTCAAGGACTAAGGTGTGGTGTGGCAATAATTAGAGAACATTGCTGGATTCCTTCCAAAAACACATGACGTAGACCTGAGGCCAGCCAACACAAGTGCATGAAGCTGACTGAAGGACAGGTGCCCTCAAACATTAATAAACTCGATCCTGGAACCAAGTGTGTCTATAAATCATCCAATAATACTTCCATCAGAAATCCCCATCTAAACACTGGAGGAGAGCTAGTGAACAAAGCCTGTACTGTATTTACTCCAAGCAAACTGAACTGCGACTTTAATAGAAGTGCTTTTTGGATTTACATCAAAACAATCCAACTAAACCCTGTTGCAAAAAAAAGAGAATCAGCTGTTCAAATAAAAAGACGAGAATCTCTTTAACATCTTAAGTATTAGGTTTTCTCTCCTCTGAATGCAAGTACCGCGAGATCAAAAGTACGCTGAAGTTTAGTTCCAATAATCTTATTTCTCCAGTCTAGACTAAAGAGAGTTTCTCATTAAAGAGAGCGCGCATGTGATTGTGTGTGCGTTGGTGGGGGGGGAGGCAGTGAATCCCGGCGCTTTTCACGGAGTCAGCGCTGCGGGGCTTCGGCCCGAGCTCACCTAAATCACAAGGTGGCCCGGCTTTCATTAACACTTAATGCAGAGCTCTCCTTTTAATAGAAATGGAAAGGGAGGTGGCCGCCAGTGTAAATTAAAGTGCGGCGTGCTGGAGTTGTGGGAGATTTTCTGGGCTTTGACAGGTATGGCCTGAATTAGCTGTACTGTTGTTCCAGCGGCCGGCGTGCAAGCGCTCCTATTGATTTGAACCACTGTTGCACTTCCTGTCTGAAAGGGAATGTTTATTACAGGAACTGAGCACATCAATCACAGGGCTTCGTTTTTCTCTCTCCATCGTTCTCTGTGATTATTTGAAGACACGTCACTAAACCTCAACTATCTATAATGATTCTTTAAAAAAACGATATCGCCGGCAAACAATGTAGAATATTCAGTTTATTCCCATCATCATGCAGCGAGTCCGGGGAGAATGCCGTGTTTGTGGCGGTTCTCTATAGAGCCTAATCTCTAGGTAATACTAATACAATATTCTGTTTGTCTTTTTCACAAGCTTTGCACATGTTTATTCTATGTCTGTGTGTTTGAGTCCACAGCTCTAGGCTATGCCTCCATTCGTGCACGGCCACCTGCTTAGCTATTACACTCTCCATGGCCCATTGACCTCTGCCTCCCTCGTCTCTTCAGTCTGGCCTGGCCAGCGGCTGAGTCAGTTCCTGTAGCCTGGCGCCTCCGAGCTGTTGGCCTCCACCGGGAAGAGGAGTAAATGACATGCTGTTGCAAAATCGCTTAACCATATCCCCCTCTCTCATAACCCTTAAACCTCGCCCTTCACTATACCTTGACCACCGGGATCAAAATGTGCAGCTGTCAGTCAAACCGCTGCTGTCATGAAACCGCTCTCTGTTTTCTTTCCGTTTCTGTCTCCCCTCAAGCTGACTGAAACAACAACATTCATCAAACGTTCCCTTCCTAACTATATACACTGCTGAGTGTCCTGACACTTTAGATTGCATCAAAGCCAAACCTCCTCAAAACCTTTGCAGAAAATTAAAGTTTTTATTTTTAAGTTGACAAGCTCTTTTGAACACTTTTTATTGTTTAAATATTTGCAAAACCTACTGACAAACGTGAAGGGTAACCAATACTTACGATTTATGCCAAGTAATTAAAAGTTAATTCTGTCAACTTTTAAGAGTCCACTAGCATATAGCTAACCGACAAACCAAAATCCGCAGTTCTGAATTCACAGGCACACACATCCAAGGCACGAAATTGTCGCTACAGCATTCCAGCGCATACGAGAGAGCCTCCCTTCTTCCATTCAGCCAGTGATAATACATATTACCGAGCGCAAAGTCTGTAATGAGTGACTGTGGAGATGTACACTTTATTCATGGCTTCATTTTTGTGGAGATAAAAAGCCGAGAGGGTGCTCTTCAACTCATCTCTAGCAATTACACAAGGAAATGTCTTATAATTGGCTTTTGCTTTATGTCCAGCTATTATCAATGTCCCTTACAGGCATGGAGGCAGAGGGAAAAATTGGGTGGAAGTTGGAGTAGTCAAAGTCCATTTGCACATGAATTAGGATTGTTAATAACAACAGGATGTTGCGGAGAGGGATGGAGAAGACAGAATGAAGGAGATTGAGAGAGCAATATGCCAAGTGGGCCAAATTCCCATTTAGCTTAACACATAAGAGCGGTATTTCAGCGCAAAAAAAATTCTGCCAGTCATCTGTAGTTTTGCAAACAATTTACTTAAAAATTAAGTAATTAATTTGAGTGAATTCAACACTGATAACTTGTAGACAGCATGTGCAAATAAAAGCCGCCAGCATTCTTAATGAACTCTCTCCAGTGCATTAAACACAGTGTGAATTGGGTGCTGACATCTCTCGTCAGCTTCAGTTTATCTCTGTGGTGATGGTGGCCGGCGCTTCCTGTGCACAGAGGAAAGCGTGAGAGTTAGCAGTTTGTCTGGCACAGAGGAAAAGGGACTCAGAGCTGTCGAATAGTATGAGAACGACTCTCTCTAATTGGGAGAGAAGAGGGACCTCCTTCTGGAAATAGGTGTGATGAAGAAAGCGCTGCTCTGTTTTGACAAACTGGCTGGAACAGGAGACTGGAGGGCTTAACTTGAGGCCAGAAAAAATAGTCTGAAGGAACACGGATTAAAACTCTGGCATGTGCATACACAAAAACGCAAGAGAAATGTGGGTGAATCTGATGAAGCCGTGTCCCATATTTCTTGCTAAAATCCTTAAAAATTTGAGTTTATATTAGAAAAAGTACCATTAGAACAAAAGTTTGTACATTGTGATATTATTTTGAGGGCACAAAACATATTTAATATACATTTCATATTTATACATTTCTCATTATTTCAGAGATGACTTCCACTACACTGTACATTTTTAATTTACACAAGACCTTTTTGCTATAATCAATATAAACCTGCATAAAAAAATGAAAAAATAAATAAATATGATGATTTAAATACATTTTAATGTATTGTTTTGTAATATACTAGTAATGAGATGATTTAAATATGTGTTTCACTAATGATAATGACAAAAATGTCAATGCCAAACCTTTTCTTCCTTTGTTTTCTTTGAATATCTATTTCTTATTTTAATTAAACAAAATATAATAACATTTAAAAAATAAAAAAGAACAACTGCAAAGCGAGTATCCAGATAAGCAACACAGTTTTTTCTAATCACTATTCTTATCATATTAGTTTAATTTAGTTTATTTTAATTATAACAATAAAACAAATCTTAATCCTAACATGTAAAGGCCTTAAATTTTTTTAGTTTTACAGCATAAATGGCAGTACAATCTTTACAGTAATGAGAGTTTGGGGGAAACGTGCCAAACTGCAAATGCAAAAACTTAAAATTGTTGTAAAAATAGAGGCAATCCACATCATCTCCACACCTTGGACACTATAGACAAATCCCACACAAGTACACCTCAAATCCATCACTGCTGGTCTGGCTTACAGGCAATAAACTGTGGAGACAGCCTACTTGAAAATAACTAAATACACAAATTCTACTCCTGTGGGTTTAGGGATCATGCAGATTCACCAGAGCTGTTTTGCACCCTAGGGAGAGCTATCGGCCATAAGCCCTGATGACAGATCAATTCACAGGCGCACACACCTGCTCAGAGACTACACGTGCTCTGCTTACCCTTTTTAACAGCATCCTTCTATCACTTTCTGAGCACCCAGACAACACTGAGTTCACACCTTCGTTTATTAGCAGACGTTTAACTCGCTGTTAGATATGAACACATTACCATCACACTCGCAGAAGAGATGAGACACAGCGTCGAGCTAAGAGCTCTGCTAATAGGCTATTTGGAGTTATTAGGCCACATTAATAATCCATTACCTGTCAGGCTAACTCCAAAAAGAAGTAAACCTATTGAAGCCATCACTGTCCACCAATATCAAACACCCAACTTTTAAGAACGGAGATTTTCAAGTGCTTCATTAGTGGAATCTCAAGCTAATGGCTTCATTTGGGTACCGTGATGATAAAACTTGGAATTCTGGGTAAAAGGGAGCCTTAATAGTGAGTTGATAGATGAAGTCTCTTACCTTGTTTTAGGGGATGTTGTCAACCATTCTTCATGCTTTTCAAACGTTATCAAGTATGCTGCAATTTCCTAGAAGACAAAAGAGACAGAAATAAGGATGTGTGTTAATCTTAGAGGAAGACTTGCTGCTTGGGGTTTGATTTTTTTTAGCTCAGGAGCATAAACAATCATTTTAGGTAGTAAGATGGTATTAGATAGCTTTGCTAGAATTAAATAAAATATAAAGATAGACATATAGATATTTGGAAAATCAGAAATGGATATGATAGCTTTACAGTTTTAACAGGAATATCAGTAACATCTTACAATTGCACACGTATATAAAAAAAATGTAAAACTGTATAATTGCATTACAAACATTTTTGGAATTATTGGAAAAATATATTATCATATATAAATGCAAAAGGTCATTTTCTAAAAATCCTTCAAATGTGGTTACATACTTCAACATACTTTAAATGTAATGAGTTCAAAAACAGTTGGTTCCTTTAAACCTTGAGATACAGAGTGAGATGGCTCAAGAAAACCTTAACTTAACAAAACAAAACAAAACAAAAGCGTATTGTTTAGGAATGGCCGTCTGATAGCCAAAAAAGAAATCTTTTCATCGAAACACAATAAACATGACAGTAGATGATGCAATTTCTGGTATCAATGTTAACCCAGTCATCACTGTCACCCCACAAAGGAGACAAGTGGATGAGTGAAACATATCCCATCATTCCTTCACAAAGCTAATCATGGGAAATGAAAGCAGACCGGGTCCTGACAAGCAACCTCATGATTACCTGTGACAGCAAGCCATTCATTTCTCACTCAGGGCATTTGTCATTTGCTCATACAAAGACAGCAGGAAATGCAGAGGGACACAAATGATGCCATCACACGGGAATCTGATTATTTCTAGGTTGTAACGCATTGTTCTGTGCAAATTGAGATAAAACAGGATTTAAGAGTTGAACAAAATTTCTCAAAATATAAAGACGCATATAACTTTGCTGACAAATCAAATGACAGAGACATCAACAGCACTTGTGCAGAAGTGATGAGCAATCGTTTATTAAACCAGATTCACTCTTTTCTATTCGTATGATTTTATTTAATGCTGCTCAGAGATTCAATAGATTCATCACAAGTTTATATAGCGTCATTGTACTAGCTGTCTCTTATTTAATTTACTTAAATACTTGTTGTTGACCAATATTTTTTTTATCTGTCAATCAATATATGTGCTTTCTAGAACACTATGTTAAAGAATTCTAAATCAAATTCAATATTCTCCACACATCTGGGGTTGACAAGGTTTTATTTACTAACCTAATTAAACACTGTAAGCCTATTAACAATAGGCAAAATTCTACTCAGTGTACACCAACCAGTGCCATACTCAGATGCTGTAGCCCCCGAGAGGTGTAATGTATATTTATAGTCTGAAACTGCTTAACTCGCGCTAGAACTCTATGGTTTAATCCTGTCACACTTGGCAGTAGAGCCATCCCTGGAGGTACCAGGGTGCCAAGACTGGCAGTGCCCACACAGTGAATGCTAAGGTTGGCACGATGGCCTGCAGGTGCTGTCTGAGAGATAGGGCTGTTCTGATTAACGTTCTGCTCTCCTGTCATCAGGGCCAGAGGGAAAGACAGCAAGAGGCTGTGGAATATGACCATGGAGAATTGAAGAGGTGGAGAGAGAATCTCTCCATCATCAGAACTGCACACTTTCACGGCCTGGCTGCGAATAAAGAGGGATATTCCAAAATGAAAATGGAGCTGCTATATTTTAATTCGGTATAAGCTGCAAGCGGGAGCTTAACAATGTCCAAGTCTCGCACAAAGCACCTGAGTAAAAAAGCATTTAATTTGTTTCTCTAATTAAAAGAACACTGTGCCTTACTAACCACTCAATTAAAACGTTTAATGCGTGCTCTTAAGAAAATTCGTTTACTAAAGTTGTTCTTGCATCCTTTTGGCGCGCGCTGCTAATGGGCAGCTGTGCTGTTTATTTTAAAGGCAAGAAAGATTGTGGGGCGAAGCCCCTTTGTTGACCTTGAAACCGTCCGAGATTCTTCTTCTTCATTGCTTTCCCATTAAAAGTCAACAAGCCGACCCCAATGCCGAGGGGGTGAGCCAAGAGGCCCGGTCCGGTAAATAAAAGGCGAACGCCGGCATCGCACACCCGCCCCACCCGCTCCCCGAACAGATGTCAGGGATTATTCCAACCCCCCGATCAACCATAAAGGTGCAATAACCTTACGGCGAAAAAAACACAAACAAAAACAGACGAAGAGTCATTAAACATCTGCGAGGGACAAAGTTTGTTCGGTGTTGTAATGAGCGGCTAGCTCCTTTTCAGCTTGATTGGCCACAGTTGTCAAGAGCGCGCAACTGATCGTTGATGTTGCGCAAAGTCTAGCTAGCAGCTGTCATCCATCCATGAGCTCCATCTATTACGACCAACCCTTGAAACCTGTTCAAGCGCTCGAGATGATATTTAACATATTTAAAAAATAAAGCTACGCAATTGTCTTTTTTCAGCTTTGGGAAGGTGATCTGTTTGATGGACCTCACCGAGCGGCCCGCGGGTTTGCATACATTGCAAGTCAAAGGAAGAAAATAACCTTTTAAATCTAAGAACAATGTGCAACTGAGCTGTCTATGCATATGCCTTTTACCTTTGCTGTATTCTGGCAGTACCACAAAGCCGACGACCTTGACATTAGAGAGTCTGTAAAATCCACGTATCAGGAGCTTACATCAGAAAAGCTGATTACTGGGAACCGCGTCTACTCGCAACTGTTTAAAATGCTCTTAATATGCTAAATGGTGTCACCTTTACAAGGAGAACTACCTTACTCAAACAATGCTACATTTTTTTCCGTGTCGTCCTGCTTCTGCTTTCGTCCGAGGGCACATGTGCCATTTCCCAAATGGGTAAATGAGAAACGGGGTACATCTCTGATTCAATTTGCAAAAGGCTCGCTGCTGGAATACTGGACAACAAGCACCTCACTATTCATTCAGACTGTCACTGCAACAGCAGCGAGGGCAAGCGGGTCTTTGGTGAATATGGAGAAACGTCTGGCGATCTGAATAAAAAGATGACACATACCTTCTTTTTCTTTTGTGTCTGATGTGGAAAATTGTCACAATAACAGTGCAATGCAAAGGAAACACAATTTCACCCAAAAGCAGATCTGATGAATGCAAATCCTATTTCTTTAATGCAGACACTGGTCAATTCGCAGTACCTGTATGCCTGGCTGACCTGTGACTCGACTGTTTGTCAATGCTTCTTTTTGCCTCTGAAGCTAAGATTGATGCGGGTGAAAAGTGGCGACGAGAACATCAAAATTCGCAGTTTGAAGTGACAGGACCGATCACTTGAAACAACTATAGGCGCTCCATTAAAAGCAGAGACAGACGTCTCACTGGCATATCCCAGCACCCATCAGACACTTGTCTCTAAACACCATCCATAACGCATCTCCCCATTCCCATGAGCCGTCGAGCATTTGAGCCGACAAAGACTAAAAAGCTCACAGACGTTCTCAATGGAACAAACCCCTCTATTTGAATACTAATACCCTATTAAGTCTAATGCGGCACTTTGGGACTGTTTCATTTAAAGGTCTTGATGTCTCTTTTGAGCTTGAAACAAAAAAGTGACTTGTAAAACTGATCAAATGGATTCATCATCCACAGCATGAGTTTTCATGGGTAGCACATATGTCATCCTCATTCTTTCAACCCACACGCTGTTTTTTGTACTTTTCCGAAAAGAGTCGAATACTAAAACTAACTTTCATGCATTTCCCCGGTGTTGCGTTCTGTTCTAAAGGCACCAATAAGTCCCAGATATGATGGAATGAGTAAATAGGTTACTGAAGGCCTTTGGAGCATAAAATAAATGTTGCTGAAAAACATATGCGAGCACACAGGATATTTGTTTACTTTTTTCAGTTTGTTAGATTGAATAGTGAATAAGGTGAATTCGTGTTTATCTTAAAATCCTCAAACTTCTAGTAGTGTGCTCAATATCACAGTATATGTTGACCTTGTTGTACACTTGAGAGCAGGAAGTCTGTGCAAGAAGGGGAGATGGATATGAAGGTGGGGGGGTTGAGCTTCTCAACTTATTCTATTCCCCACGATACCTTGTTCTCAACTGGAAAGTGAGGTCATCTGATATTTCCTGCAGGGCAACCCATGAAACTGACCTGGCCGGTGCAGGGTGCAAATGGATTTGAGGGAAACCGGGGGAGAGGATTGAACTACCCAGGCATCCCTTAGGGCGAATTGAAATGCAATTAGACACAGGAGAGAGTGATACGCAGGGAGGGACGGTTGGGAGATGAGAGGATAAATGAACAGAGGATGAAGGTGTGAGGGTATAACAGAGACGAGCGAGAGTCAGTAGGGGATGAGAAAAGGTCAAGGACTTCAGAATAAGCTGTAGAGCTCTGCATCTCTCACACAGCTCATTAAAAACAAGCATGTCGTTGTTTTTACACACTTACGCTTGAAAGAAGTTCAGTTCTGGTTTGCTACTCAACAAAAACATTGGTCAACCAGCTTCAATATATGCCATATATAACCCATGCCAGTTGACCAGCATATTTTGTTGTTGTCTTTTTAACAGAGAAAAGAAATATAATTAATAAAGACACTACTTTATAACACACTAGCAACCACTAATCCTGCAGATGGCTTTTGAAGCAAAAAAATTCTGGAGTGAGTTCCAAAATATTCAAGTGGTATGCAAGTTCAGCCAAAAAACTGAAACAGCCACAGAGCAGTAGAGAGGAACTCAGAGAAGAGCAGGGAAAGAAAAGAGAGAGAGAGAGAGAGAGAGAGAGAGAGAGAGAGAGAGAGAGAGAAAGCGGACAACAAAAGCACTCTGGCTCCTGACAGCTGCACTTGGCATCTGCTGGTGTGGTGTGGTGCTGTTCTACGAGTCCCTGAGCAGGGTTAAAAAGCTATGCTTTCCAGTCAACCACCTATTAATCCCTGCATGAGGGCTCCTCGTGCTGCCCAAATGAGGAAGAGGAACGACACTCGCCGTTACAGCCCCTTCGCGCACGCCTCGTGCCGTGCCCCCTTCTGCGAGCTTTTGGCCACCGGCCTGCCGACTCGACAGAAAGCATTGGGATGTGGCGTACGGGTGTGCTGGATGTGCAGGACCAGCGTCAGCACGGTTGGAACGCATCTGAATCAGAACCGGCCAAGATAGAATCCATTTACTGTGTGGCGGCATCCCTCTGAGCTCATTTGAAAGTCTCTTCAGGCCCTTTGCCCTTTCCCATAATATGCTTTTAAAGGGTGTGTGCAGATCATCTCTCCTTCCCAGCACTGGTCAGACAGACAGCCAGTCTTAACCGCCCGGCAGCCTACATTATACATACAGTTGTGCTAAGATCAATTCCAAATTGATCCAGAATAGCTTAGATGTTTTCCAGCTGGTGGTCAATGTTTGGCTTGGCATGCTGATTCGCCTGCGGGGCACCTCCCAGGGTCCCAGACACTTCGAGGCCTCTTGAAACAAATTATCCCCATCTCACAGCACTGAATCTTCCCCATCAAGGGCTGAGTGAGTGGCTGAGCTCCAGACGTTCCGTCTGGGCCTTCTGTTTTCACAGCCCAGTCTCCAAGTGTGGTAGCAGGCAGAGGATGTGCAGGGGGAGGGTGTGGGGATGGGGAAGTGTTGGCACTTAGCGAGATTGGTTTGCTGCTGGTGCCAGGTCCCACTGCACGCGATGGAAATGAAACTGCTCTTTAAGAGGATGTCATCATTTAAGGCTAAAAAAATGCTGGAGATGGTCAGCGTCACCTCCCTCTACCATCTCCACCGCGAGCCAGACAGCCCGGCCTTGGCGGTGATGTGCCAAGGTCTACGCATGTACGAAGCGGAGAGGGAGTGTGTGCGGAGGCACGTTGACTGGAGGCCAGGGCTGAACAATGCAAAACAAAGGAAAACAATTATCAGACAGTGCAGTCCGTGCTACAAAATTGTATTATTTTGGAATAATAAGTTGCACTGAAACAAAACTCTATTAAGAGATGAAATTGTTGACTTCGCTGTGCAAAGAAAAGAACAACATGGAAATAAATCTAGAGCTGTCACGGATAAACTAAAGGAATAGTTCACCAAAAAATTCTGTCATTATTTATTTACCCTCTTGGCATTCCAAACACATATGCTGCTATGTTTTCAGTGGAATATAAAAATGAAGAACGCATATCTCTCTTTCCAATACAATAAGAGCTTATAGACTTACAATGCATTCAATCTATACATTTTTAATAACTGTATTTCTTGGAATCAAACCGATGACCGCAATGCTCAATTGAGCAACAAAAAACACTACATTAAATGGGCTTTAAAAGGAACAGTTACTCATCCTCTTGTCATTTCAAATCTGTTTGACTTTCTTTCTTCCACAGAACACAGAAGTAGATACTTTGAAGAATGTTCGTAACCGAACTATAGCAGTACCCATGCATTCACTTCTATTGTATGGACAAAAACCAATGCAAGTCAATGGGCACCGCCATTGTTTGGTTACCAACATTCTTCAAAATATCTTCTTCTGTGTTCTGCAGAAGAAAGTCATACAGGTTTGAAATGATAAGAGGGTGAATAAATAATGGCAGAATTTCATTTTTGGGTGAACTATACCTTTAACATCTTTGCTCGAAGATATTACTTTGGAATGATCATTTTCTTTACTACTAACAGCATGAATGTTTTAATGACACGAGAGCATGTCAATAATGACAGACATTTTAGAAAAAAATGAGAACTACATACCAAAAACAAAATGCTTTAAGTTTGTACCCTTGGATTATACCCTGCAGGGTCTGCATGATAAATCCTTCCAATTCAAATTTCATGTGGAAGAAATGAAGGGAAAAGGGGAAGTTAAGTATGCCCTCTGTCACTTGCCTTGGGCACCAGAGCTCAGGCGCACATCCTTCTGCTTTTTATGGATGTGGGGGAGGATTGAGCAGTTCTTCGGCTGGGACACAATAGAATACACAATCCCCCCATGTGGCGATGAACAGACTCATTTGTAAATGTCGGCCATTCGTTCCCACTCTCTCTACCTCCATGGGGAGCATCCAGGTTCACTTCCCAGAGTCCTGCTGTGCTCTCCGCCAATCTGCCCTCTCGTGTCCATGCTCTGAGCCTTCTTTATCATCCATTCAGCAGGACATTTCCCCTCCATGGCCTCTTACCAACCATCATCCGCCCAGATAAAAAGAGACCAAGGATTGACTTCACTATCACGTGCCATAGCCGAATCAACTCGGGGACAGAAGGTTCTTTTTGTTTTTGTAAATAAAAAGTAGGCATTTGACTACAATAAAATCACCAGCCGAAATGATGACATCAACTTGATGGTATGACTGTCATCTAATGAAATTCGAGTTGCTCCAATGGCCTTTTAAAGCATTCGCACCTTAAGCCGTCAATCAAACCCTTGAGTGATTTAATGGTGGTGGCAGCGCCATTCCAAGTGTAATCTCTGTGAGACAGACTCATTTTGTGGGGATCATGGGTGGAGTGGGAATTAGAGTAAGAAGTGAGTCTAATACAGTGTCACTGAGTCTCATTGACGGGAGTCCCTGTGGCGTTCCTGATGTGTGAGAAACTAGGGCAGGAGACAGAGACACTTTGAAGCCCTGGTACACCTGATCATTCACATGACTAATCTGACTTTATCTGAAAGCCCCATTTTAACAAGAAACAGACACTCTGGACCTGACTTGGTCAAAGAGTCAACCAACAATAATACTGTCATTTAAAACCTCAACAATATTTCATTATTTTACAAAACCTTTACATAGGTCATTGAGCCCTATGTAATCTATATAAATACTAGTACATGCAACTGTGATAAGCATCTGCGTTTGTGTCAACTTGGAGGCAACAAAGCTACACAACATAAGAGCCTTTAGGGCAAACTTCTATTATAATAAGGCTATGAAGTCATAAGGTGACCATGGTAACATTTTTTTTTTTGCAATAGGCAATGTAAATGTAACATCTTGGAAAACATATAGTAACACCCTGGCAAACAGCCATGACACCCGGGTTTCACACATTTTTTCAGATGTAATAATCTGAGTACACAATTTTTCTTATACGCTTATAAATTATTATAGACTCATAAACTTGTGGCATGAATTGAGAGCTTAACTTGACTGAAGCTGTGCAAATCCAGACTTGACCATCATTACTTTGAGACCTCAAAAACAATGACTTGGACCCATGCCTGGTCTCAACAACTCTTCTTTGAAAACAGGTCTGTTGGCCTGAGCTCTACTTTTGCACAGTTTGCCAGCCTGTTTATTTCATTCTCCAGAATCAATTAATGCTGGAATTATCCAGTGAATTCCACTATTCAGCACAGCAAATGACTGGGGCACCCTTGCGTGAAACCAATTTCGAACTTTCAATTCAGGGCGAGCCCACAACCACCTACTGGGCTCTGAGCAAACGCACGCCTCACTTCGACTGTCCTGCCAGTGCTGGTCACCCGTGCAGCTCAGGGCGTTATTTGTGTTCTTCTTCATTTAAAAAAAACCAATGCAAACAGTGGAGAAGAGAACTTTTGTGTTTAAAATAAAATGCATGTGTGTGAAAAAGAAATGTCTGCCTATAGTGCCATATTTCCAGATGTATTTTCTTTGCGCAAGAAGCATATACAGAAAAACTGAGCTGGCAGGCAGGATACACTCTCTCTTCAAATGAGCTTCTCACCTAAAGTGAGCTTTAATAGAGCACTGAACTCTACTCCAGTCATCACTCAGAGAGAATCGCCTCTCGCTCTCTTTTTCTGTCTGTCCTAGTGTTGTTCCTGCCTGTCCTGCCATTGAACTGTCTGCTTTGATTTGTCTTTGAGAAGGAAGGCAGGCTTTAATTGAAGTGTGTTTGTGCTATCTATCCAATGCATCGGCCATGCTGCCTTTGTTTGGCCATCAGAGCACCAGACAAGTGGTCCGGGGCTCTTGCCTTCCACCGCCTCGCTCTGCGATCACAATAAAGAGTCAGTGGGACTGTGAAGGTCACACTGAGATTGAGTCAAATCCAGCAAAATCTCTCTTTAACAGCATTTACCTTTCGAATAACATCAAGGCAGGGCTATGGCATGTCCAAGGCCAATAATGTCACATTACTTCAGTTCAGAGATGTAATGCTAGACTAAATAAAAACGTATTGCTGGGAGGTTGTTCTTTTAGTGATCATAAGACTTGAAACTTAAAGGGATAGTTCATCCCAAAAATGTGTACGTTTATTTCTTCTGATGAACACAGAGAAAGATATTTAGAAGAATGCTTGTAACCAAATAGTTATTGGCCACCATTGACTACCATAGTAGAAAAAATTACAATGTTTGTCAAAAGTGCCCCAGGACTGTTTACTTTCCTACATTCTTCAAAATATCTTCTTTGTGTTCAACAGAACAAAGAAATGTTTCCTACTATGATAGTCAATGGTGGCCAAGAACTGTTTGGTTACAAGCATTCTTCCAAATATCTTTCTCTGTGCACATTTAAATCGAAAGTAATAAATATATAAGTCAGATGTGTTTTTCATGATCATAAAGATATTCTAGGTTTATGCTTGAACACTTGAAATTCATTTTATAGAAAAATATTAACAGACAACATATCAAATGCAGGCAAAGTTATTCTTATACTGTATATGCATTTTTTCCAACTGAAACTAAAGTTTTAATTTTAGCCTTTTTTAAATAGATAAGTACAACCAGAGAGAGAAGGAAAAGCAGCCAACAAGTGCCAAGAATATATATGGAACTCCAATACTGTGTGAGGGAATACTGTACTCGAAGAAGAGTGGAAGAATGCCAAGAAGACGACGGTGTCTACTTCGAAAAACCAAAAATATTAAATGTGTTAAAAAATGTTGGTTTATAATCCTATATTCATATGAGCAAATCGACAGCCCATCTGCATTCATATTGAATCAGTCTGAAATCAGCACACGTCAGCACAATAATGCAGTCTGACATGCAGAACCGTGTTTGTGTCTACCCGTGTCTCTGGATCAAACAGACTGATGAGTTGATGACCTGTTCTGTGAGTTTACACACTCTCGTCCTCAGTCACCTCCTCTGTTTGTTTGTTCCCCACCAGTAGCTACATGATCTTCTGTAGACATACCGCAAATCTATTAATTGCAACCAATGATGAACAGGAGGCAACGTTCAGCTGTTAACAAGGAAACCATGTCAGACTTAAAGAAATGTAAAACGCGGGACAAAGCGTGAAATATTTGCTAATGCTCTTCTAATCTCGTCTCATTTCATGATTGTTTACCTGCACCGGTTTGCAACCTTGCTTTGCATAATAACCAACAGATGCAGGTTTGATTTAATGCATCTGCTCAGCTCCAGCAATGCATCCAGAGGCATTGTTGCAAATCCTTATCATATTCCATTTCTTTCATTTTTCTTTTTGCATTATTTTTCCAGGCTAACAAAAAGATGACAAATAAAACTAAACAAGATTTGCATTTCCTATAGGAAATAACAGTGCGTGCGAGGCAGCAAAAGAACAGCCTTAATGTTTTAGGCCAGCTTATGGTTTTAGGCTATGGTTCTGCATTTTGTTTTCCAGTCGACAGCTATAAATAGTTAACTATATTCAGCCACAATTTATTCAGGAAATGCAATATGCAAAAGATGTGTAAAAGAAGACCAATTGGGTATGCAAATATTACAATGACGCCATCAATGTTCCACTTTAAAGTATCGGTGTCAAAAAGTCCTGAATCCTACATTTCTTAAAAAGACATGTTTACGTGAACCAAAACCAGACGGCACACCTCAGGCTGAAAGTATCTACAGAACCGTTTGAATGGAGTGTGGATGTTAAGTGGTCCAGGATGAATTAATTGAAGAAGTTTAATGCTTAGGGTTAGGGCTTTAGAACAAACCCCTAACCAGAATGTTTGAGGAATATCAATACAGAGCTGCCTTGCAAGCACTGTAATAAATAAATCATTGAGTACAAAGATGAATTTAGGAGTGAGCAGCTGCCAAGGCGTAATATAATTCATGGCCATGCATCAATGTTACTGGCAACTGCTCCGGCACTATAAGGCAAAACTCACAGTGCCAGGTGCAAGCACATCAATCCCCTCATCATAGAAGAGCACAGAGAGACAGACAGACAGAAAGTGAGAGAAAGACAGAGACAGAAAGAGAGAAGTTTTTGTTTACCAATAATTCAAATTCACATTTTTCTAACTGTTTCCAGAGAGAGAGAGAGAGAGAGAGAGAGAGAGAGAGAGAGAGAGAGAGAGAGAGAGAGAGAGAGAGAGAGAGAGAGAGAGAGAGAGAGAGAGAGAGAGAGAGAGAGAGAGAGAGAGAGAGAGAGAGAGAGAGAGAGAGAGAGAGAGAGAGAGAGATGCTGTAAAGACAGCCTGGAACTCAGCAAACAACATACTCATCACCACAGACAATTTGTGAATTAAACCCCTTTCAGCATCAAGGCTATTCACACAAACCCAGAACATGGTTGTCAGTAAATAAAAATCTGAATCAGAGTATTCTATAACTGATATGATAATAAATAATATCTAACATAAAATCTAAATATCCAAAAAGAGTTTGAATTTTGAAGTGCGGCAGAATCACAGTCAACATCTACAGGAGTTGTTTGTCACATCATTGACATATATGAAATATTAGTGAAATTAAAGGATCAATGTGGAGATTTTAGCGACATCTAGCTGTGAGGTTGCGAATTGCAACCAACAGCTCACTCCACCCCCCTCAGCACTATGGTGGCTGACACAGGACAAAGATGTTGTCACGTTTTCACTTCTATGTCAAAAGAGAATACAAATTTACTAAAAACGCAGTTTGTCCGTTTAGGGCTACTGTAGAAACAACATGGTGAATTCCATGTAAGGGGACCCGCGATGTCTGTAGATAGAAATAGCTAAAAACATAACGCTTCATTATGTAAGGTCTTTATACACCTCTGAAGACATAATTATGTATATTCTATAGCGTTTCTGTCAATAGATCCTACATAATCTTACACACAGCACATTTAAATAATGGATGCTTAAGCAAGTTCTTATGAAACCTGTTTTTTACTTCTTTCTGGTTATGGTGGCCCCTCTGGTAAAAGATTGTGGATTAAGATTGTGGGAAAAAATATTGTTAAAAATGTATTTAGAGGAAAAATACATCTAAAAAGATATAACGCTATCACTATAGGCATTATTGTATGGGGGTATTATTTTGGTTACCTATATAGACAAAATTATAGAACAAATGAACTACAGTGTATATCTAAATGTTAAACAAACATCTTTAAGAATTAATTATATATGTATCAAGAAAGAAAAATTTAATTGCTTCTGGACCCGTGTTGTTTGCGTCTTCCAGTATGTATACCAAAAGAGAAAAAAGTCTCCTTATTGAATGCCTTTGCCTATAAAACATGTTCCTTGTCTAACTCAAATGCTTAACTCAGAAATGACATCTGATCGAAAGCTTTTGCTTAAGGAAATGTTCAGGGGGAAAAGAACTCCATTAAGTTTTGCACTCAAAGTGTTTGTGTACACACCTTGTATATTGTATGTATTATCAGATGACCAAACTGAAGAGGGAGGATGCAGGATGAGTTCGAGTGGCTGTTTCTTCATGTTTCGTCTGTCTGCCTTTTCAGCAATCCCAATGTTTTGCTGCTGGCAAACTCACTGAGCGGTTAGGAATTACTTATTTAACAGATAGCGATTCTTCTGTTGTCAGCGAAAAAAGGGCTTCTTGTCCATAACAGGGAAAACCAATGCAGTGTGAAATCAGAGGTCATTTAGAGACAAATAGTGTTAACGGGAGAGAGCAGGGGTTAGGAATTGTCCTCTTTTTCATCCAACATTAATTAGTGTGTAAACAAACACAACATTCATTTATCTCTTCCTTTTTTTTAAAGATGGCTTTTTTTGTTACCAGCAACAGTTTAACTAAATGTTTGATCATAATAGTTATGTCTTCTTCATCATTGTGTCTCATCCAGAGCTGTAGTGTACAAAGTCTACAGACAAGAGATAAGGTCATCCATGAGCAAATGCAAAAAAATAACCCTCCATTCTACTGTCTGCAACACACATAGCCAAAACATACAGCCGGCTGAGCATATGAGCAGGCGAGGGGATAATAAATAAGAAAAACATCTGCATTGGGCTTATCTCGTGGCACTGCTGTTTAAATGGCATGTCCATCATTTTCTGGATCACAGTGGTTATTCACGGCTTACAGCGGCGGAAATTCTTTGAGCCAAGAGGATCACACCTCAGTCGGAAGGACAGAGATAAGGACAAGCCTGAGGCACTTAGACACCTCACCACAATGCTTTAACATGGAATGACATTCTTGTCAGAAGATGGTGGAATGACAAGCGAGACGAATCTGAACTTCAATTTTTTCCTCGTTTAATATTCTTACGACTAGGTTTTTAAAGTCTCAAGGTTGATGATGGACAGGGCTCGTACGGGTTTATAAGTATGAAACTGAAATACTTTTTAAAGTAAACTAAATCAGGCCACCCACCAAAAATTCGGATTCACACCGTTTTATGTTGCGGTTTCTTATAAAACTATAAGACAAATGTAAACCATTCAGCCACTGGATCGTCTTCATTGGAAAAAATATTTTATAACACATTTACCAGGAGCAAATTCAACATTGAATATTCAAGCACATTTAACATTCTAAGCCCTGTACGAACCCTAGATCCATGACATTTAGCATATGCCTCCCCAGATGCACTAAGAAGAGCCACACATTGTCTCCAAACATCATTAAAAAGTTAATAATTACATTAGGTTCCTAAATTATGTAAATGCCCAAGGTTTCACTAGAAAGGCTAAGCGTTCCCACAGAATCCCGCAGAGACCTTACGAGAGTCTGTTTAAAACCAGATGTGTACGTCCCATCCCAGCCAGAAGCACTGCAGTCCTGCACCCCCTGCCAGCGAGGAGCCCTGCCATCAAACCTCCCCCAAAAGCGCCGCACACCCATCTATCCCTCCGCTTGTCTAATTAAACACAGTTAACATTCATCTCAAGGTCTTATGCAGATGAGCAAAGAGGGAGACGAGGTGCGTGGCGCGTTAAGAAAAACAACATGGTAGCGGGTGTCGGGGCAAATCGAGATTCGGCGAGATATCTTCAATTTGACCTCATTCATCAATTAATTAGAGCTATTAGGGGGTGGTGGGCTGGAACAAGCGCAAGAGTCATCGCCGTCTCATTCCTGGCTCCTGGTAAATGACTTCTGCCACTCCTCTCGTGCCTCTGAGCTGACACGCGTCACTCAGGATGTCACTTTTCACCGACGCCAGCACACAAATAAAACACAATGGTTTGACGGAGACGATCGAGGAACCTTCACCTCGGTCTATTTTCTAGTTTTAATGTTATACGCGCAATGTCCATTATTATTAAGGTTAAACTTAAATGCCACACCAGTTGGACATGAGACAGTTCATGTCTGATAAAATGGCTAAATTCTACCTACGTATCGTTAGAATACGCGGAATACGGAAAGCCAGAAGGGTTCTGGGAAAGAGAGTTGCAGGAACTCGCAATTTACGTTTTTGGATCCATGGCCAGCCATGCAGAGCAGAACGGTGCTCCCCGGGATCTTGTTTGTATCTGTCTACACAACATGGACCCCTGGGAGCTGGCTCTTAAATTCACTCACCTTCACCAGATAGCACAGGCGGGTGCCCAAGCCCCCAATCTCACACATATACACATGGTCACATGCAGTCCCTCTGTGAGCTCTTTATGCAATCTTTGCATCTAAACTAGGATTGTGCACGAGCACCCAAGAGTACATGTGCACTTGGAAATGACAGCCATGATCAATCATGAAAACAATAATTGTGACTTAAAAAAAGATTTCCACAAAACAGTTCACGGCTGCCGAAGTTCAGTGATAGTACAAACTGAAAATACAATTTAGAAAAAAATCAGTAAGTCAGTGAAATACAGTATGGGGAAATATGACAAAATATGACATTTTTGCCTGTTTGATAAACGCTTACAGAGTGTAAAAATGTAACGTGAGATTATGGGTGTTCTCAGGATGTGAGCCCTAAAAACAGATGTAACACATCTACATGGAAAAGAGTGCTTAAGACACATTTTAAAAGTGATAGTTCACCCAAAAATATTTCATCATTTACCCACCCTCATGTCATTCAAAACCTGTATGACTTCTTTTCTTGCAGAACACATTTCAAAAAACACATTTCTCAAAATATCTTCTTTTGTGTTTTACAAAAGTCTTATAAAGGTTCTGAGTGACATAAGGGTTAATAAATGACTAAATTATTTTTGACAATGACACAAAGTGTAAAAACCAGTGTGACAGAAAACAATTTATAAACATTTCTACTCTAAACATTTCCAACTTTCAAAAGACAGGAACAGAAACATCCTCACACATCAGACTAAAGCCTTTATCACACTTCCTCCTCTTGTCTTTTTCCTCGCTCTCTTTCTTTCTAAATAATGTGAATGGCCTCGCGCCCAGGTGGCTGTATTTGGACAGGAACGGCCCGTAATCCTGTGGTTTTAAAACAAGGCTCAGGCAGGGGGCATGTGAAGAGTCGCATCTGCGCCGGAGAGCAACAAAAGTGCGCGGGTGGAAATGGCCGAGCGAAGCTGAGCTCGGTAGCGTCGAGGAAAACGATGATGAAGTACGACATTAGCGCAGTGATTAACTCCTCTCCTGCTCTTCCTCCTCTCCGTTCGGTCCCATTTCCTCCAGCATGTCAAGCTGTTTTGATCATTCCGTTCGAGATTCCCTCGGCTCGCCGTCCATCTGTGTGCGAGAGAGCTAAAACCAGTGTGCAGTTATATGGAAGACTCCACACAGATAACTCAAGATCCATCCGTTACAGCATCCGAGGCCAAAAATCACCTGAAGTTTTCATGAGGTGGAGCCCCATCTGGTGAGCCGACCGGTTCACGTATAACAACAGTGGGGATTATGGACACAAATGTTACTGTACAAAGAGGGTGTTATGCCAGGTAAACGGTTTACTGATCTGAGTCATGTCTACTGATGGGCTTCACTTTTCTGACTTATTTATTTGCAATGTTGGGGAGAACATATATATATATATAATACACACCACACACTATGAAGCTCTACCGTAAACTGTCATTAAACCATTAAGGGCTCAGCAAAGTGCATTTTTGTTAGAGAAAGCAGGTGGCATTTTGTCTACCACTGATCAACAGCGCAACGGTCTGGCCATCTCACACAGTGAGCCCTCATGTTGTCACACAACACATACCTCACAAACCTACTCATCCCGAGCCTAAATTCTCTCACACAAAGAGCCGACCAGATGAACTATTGTCTCAAAGGCAACGCTGTGGAGAGTTCTGTGTAGTTTGAATGTCTGGCTCATGTTCAGAGTGCATCCTCCACTGCCGCCCAGGGCCTGCGGGGAGGCGGAAGCTGTGTCGAACACGTTTCTCAGAGCGGGTCCTCTGAGGGACCTCTTTGATATGCAGATTCTCTTGCCCCGTGGAAGGTTCGTCACCAGCAACGCTGGTGTTAGCATTCTTCATTATTACAGAGAAAACGCAAAACAAGAATAAATGGTCTCTTTCATTCGGAAAGACAGTTGAAAAATTGAATCATTACGAGAATAACTATTGTTTGCCGGGAAAAAAGCCGTAGGACTGCGGGCTGTTATTACAAGAGAATATGGATGAACAAAAACTCGCAGTGAGAAGGAACTGATTTCATCACCGGTAATTCACCCTCTCCGTTCAAATTATCTTCTGAGGTTTGCTAACACGCATGTGTTGACAGCAAGAGACAACACTGAAGGTGGCAGAAAGCAGAGCATCGTGTCAAGGAAGTGTCAATCGCTTGACAGGAAGTTGGCCTCGCAACAACAAAAACAACAACCTTTCCTCAGCCATCATGCTTGCACAAACTTTGGCTCCTATTCCAGCGGCTAATTCTATTAAAATGATGTCACTCTGGATTTAAATCTTTCAGGTTGGATCATACCTCAGCTTTTTGACTTTACCCAACCAACCAACCAACCAACCACAAGGACACGACGTGAAAGTTATACTGTGGATCATCGTAACCCTGGTCGACCCTGGAGACGTGCATTTAACTCTTCTCGGCTCTCCTTACAAAGTCCCTGCAGGTTAGGAGGAAAGCTCCACTTTCTATGGGCGAATAATTCGAAACACTTTCTCTCCCCGATCACATCCCACTGTCTCTCATCTATTATTCAGGTTTTAATTTGGCTATTTGAGTTTTGCACTCATTGAAGACAAGTAAGCCACCTGCTATATGGCTTTTCATCAATTAAGTAAATCCAACACAAGTCAACAGACACCCCTGCTGAGATTGACCATTAAAGGGGTTATTGATATAACACGCTCTCCCCGGCCATTATCCTCCTAATTCATGTGTAATTGCGTCTGTCAGGGCTTTTTAACTTTCTCCACGTTTGTATAGAGGATCCGAGGCAGCGCGTATGCTCGTATAAAACACATCCACATAACTGTCGGAGCATCAGTCGCCTCCCATCTCGCTCGTATTATTGATTGTTTTAAAATCTTTGCGGGTGAGAAGATTAAAAGTTCCTTTGAGCTTATTACAAATGGTCACCAATCTGAGCATTCGCTTTATCCGGTTCTCTCTCTACAGACTGTGAAAGACCAGCTGGCCAATCTATCAGAGAAATTCTCCAAGGCCATAATAATATGCAATTGGTGCAAAACTAAAAGAGAAAACTGCTTTTCACAGGGATCTATTGCTCATTGTATCTTGTGTGTCACGCGAGCCGGAAATCGATACTCATCAATAGTCTATTAATAGCCGGTCGCCGTTCGCTTCAGTCTGCAACACAGACTATCAGCGAGACCTGCTAGTGAATAGAAGAGAGCTCAATAAAATCTGATATCCTCCTCTGTTAACACAGAAAGCCTCTTAATCATCTCTCTTTCCCATTGAGTTGCTCATGCTTTTTTTGTAATGGGACTGCTCGGTGCAATGTTGAACGATTCTCTGGCGGATGAAGGTGGAGGGATTAGTGTCTGGGTGGAGTTCGAGCAAGGGCGCTTTTAGGGTCAGTGAATATTCGAAGATTAGCACGAATCAACGTAAATGCATGCTATGATGAAAATTGAATATGAAACATTTTAATTTAATAAATGCTGAAGATTCAAATATGATAAATAACTAAATTTCTCATTGTGAGTTCATGTATGTTATAGTTTAATAAAAGTAAAACTATTAAAACATTTCCGTTAATTTAAATCACATAAAATATTGACCAAAATATTTTTGTAAACCTAAACTTATTTACCTAATTCTAATTTTCGTTTAGTTTAGGTAGAGGCACTAAAACTATTAATTGAAAATGAATAAAAAACAATTAAATTTATAGGAACATAAATAATAAAAAACTGAATAATAAAATGACAAAAGTGCACATTAAAATTGCTAAAAATGTAACTAAAATTAATATGAAAAAATACAAATACAATCTTGTTGTAAAGTTTCACAGACACAGAATAAATGATTGAGAATATTTAAGAAAATGTGCAATCAACGGTGCAGGAAGTGTTTTCTAGAGCAGTACAATATTTTCTGCAGCATTTACACGAGCCTGCACTTTCCTTCAAAATAAGCTATGATATTCTGATATTATTATAATGATATTGTAATTTATGCAAATAATCAAAGATTTAGCTTGTCTTAATAGATTTAATAGTGATAATATTATTAAAAATAATCAGGCATTAAAGAGTTGACAAAAAACATTAAGGGCTATGAAGGAACATACAGTAATGTGGTTGCCCCTAGACACTCTCCAAGCATCTAACCTTCCCATGTACTGACGGTAGCGAGAACACATCACATTCCGTCTTTCTGCATTCCAGCCGAGGAGGGATAACTATCTGACGCCTGTGGGATGGTCTCCAGGCACCTAACCTGACCAAACACTAATGACGGCCCATGAAGGACAAATCCGGTGAGCTGATGGTTATCCAGACTAGAGCGGCACAATCCTATCACTTTGCCCATCCCCAAGCTCTAAGTGAGGAACGGCCATCTGGGACACCGAGCAACAGATGTATTTTTTGAGGCAGAAGGTCACTGTCTAACCCAACAGACGAACCACAGCTCCTCGTCTTCTTCCTCGCCTCCACAGCCTGCGGTTTCTCGCCGGGGCTTCTGATTGGAAGAAGGGGTCTGATCACGTGATCTCCCCTCAGCCCGTTCAGCAGGGACCCACCCGCTCCGATAGCACGGGGCCGTCACATTCGTCTCTGTCAGAATGCGGCGTGCCATCCATTCATCAGCTCTGCCAGGCACTGCCACCCCCCCGCCCTGAGACCGCGCATATCCAGGCCTCACTACATTCCAGTCATATGCTGGAGCCGCTCACCGCAACACTGATGTTTTTATTTATTAGGCCTTTCATTACCCTGGAGGTAAAAATCCAAATGCACTACCATTGCCCATACAATAAACCCGCTTTCCAGTCTGAAAGTTAAAAAAAGAAAAAAAATATCTGGGCTAAAGTGCGGTTCTATGCGCACCGGCCTATTTTCTATTTGTTTATGCAGGTTTAGACGGGTCTAAATGGCAATTCCACAGCATTACTCTTTCCCCGACCGAGGAATTCGGTCATAACTCATAACCTTCGCCTGAAGCATTGGCTCTCTTCAATCTCCATGTGAATATGCAAGAAAAACCTGATTCTGCTTTATGACCCACATGCCGTTTTTAAAACGAATTTTTACGCTCATCATTTCAAACTGAGAACGCCTTCCTCTAGGTGTGACCAGGAGATTTGAAAGCAATCTGGCCAATTTCAGTATCTGAAGATGTGCAAAACCCCCGGTTCAATACCGTCCGCAAAAAAAGTATTATTGATCCCCGGGACGGTAAATTCAATATGGTCTAAAGAAGTTAAAATTGTGGATCTACAAGCCAAGCAATTCAATAGTGTTCAACTCGTGCAGTGGAGAGGATCTTGGTCCTGTCTGATTCAATACAACAAACTGGGAAAAGGGGCTAGGAGGGCCGGGGAAACCAACAAATGCAATACCGAGCTGCCTGCGAGGAGATCTAAGAGTCAACAAATTTAATACAACCTCTTTATCCCCCTCATATGTTCTGGCAACTAGATTTAGTGCGAGGAGGTCCCACAAGTCCCCAGAGGCAGCGAGGAGAGTGTTCTAAATAAACCCGAGTGTTTATTGCGTATCTCTCTCAGATGCCGAGCCAAGCCTCGCTTTAATTATGACAAATCCATGCCATGTGCTTCTCATGTCTGCCAGTAATGAGGAACGTTTAACCAAAAAAAATGTTCTCAAAACAAGCTTCTGAAAAAACGTGAGGTGCAAAACCTGCCACCACCCTGGTGGGTGCATTTCTACGCTGTTGCCAGGGTGTTACGGGTTGTTTCTAGGCTGCCAGGGTCAAGTGGGCACACCCACATCTTTAAAATACTCTGTTCGCTAGATACGGCTTCCTTTAATGGAATTTCTATACACGTTTGGTCAAATAAGTTTGAAAAAATTGTCAAAAACCAGCATAACCAACTAATATGAGTGATTGATAAAAGCAAATAATTGCATTTTGAGGAATTATTCACAAGAAAGCACAGCTGAGAGACTGATTAAAATAATAGTTTTCAAATCATTCAAGAGGAACACAATGCAAAGATGGCCTACGGGACCACGCGAGTGCACCGGGGCCTCACGCTAGGGGAAGATTGTCTCTTATCTAACGCGGGACATTTATCACCGTGGCTAAATTACAGCATAAATTAAGGAACGATAGCAGAGACCGGTGTTCAGCAGATACAAGATGAATGTGATATACGCCACTCATGAGGATAGAATTAATTTTAAGCAACGCGAAAGCGCAGCATAGCCGCTGCCAATAACAAAGTAACTCATTTGAATATCTGCCGCATTCTCTCAGGACATTAGAATGAGAGAGTTCTCGCTTAAACCGGGGAGCGTCGAATGCGCGTAATAAACATCTTTAATTGCGAGCTTTGTTTCTTAATTTGTGACCAGTGACATTAAAATTACCCATTAAGTACAAGCTAGCGAATGCGTCGTTCTGACAAGGCGGGCGAGACGTGCGTGAGGGAAATTTTTAAGCCAAAGTTATGCTTCAAACATAAAAAAGATGGCCCAAAATGGATGCTACAGTTGTAATCCTGCACAAAGAGGCGGCTAATAAAAATCAGCTCAAGGCAGATGAAGCGCCAGTAATTCAAATGCATTCAAGGCACCCATAAATGAACTCTGCAGAACGCTGCTATTTCGGTCCCTTCTCTTCTCCTTATAGCCTATCTGGCCCTCCTCAACAGTATCTTGCTAAATCTATTTGGGATCGCTGCTAGGAGCAATTGAGTGAAAATGGCTATGTGAACATCTTGAAAATAGCATCTGTCATGAAAATCTGAAGGCTGTGCATGGTACGACTGGTTAAATAGCCGTGTTCACGGTGTTTGGTGGCCTGGGGGGAAAGAATGCATCAGACAGATGGGTAAAAAAACTGTGTGGAGTTGAGCCACTTTCTACAGAACGGCTCTGTGATCAAGCATATGACTTTACTAATCAATGTCTCAATCTGGTTCAGAGTCCAATCCATGATCTTAAATACAAAAGCTTTGCACTATAAATATATAGAGCAGATAGTTTCAGTCCTGGCTGCTGATTGGTCAATACAGTGTACCAGTCATATTAAAGGTGCAATGCTAAAGATTATGGAGGATCTCTTGACAGAAATGCAATATAATATACATAACTATGTCTTCTTCTACAGTTGCCCTTAACGTACAAACTGCTCTACAAAACATGTTTCATAAGTATGTTATCTCCTTCAATAAAGAAGCGAAAACATGATGACATCTTTGTCCTGCATCAGCCACCGTAGTGCGAACGGTGGAGCCGTTGGTTGCAATTCGTAACCTTACCGCTAGGTGCTTCTAAAATTTCCACATTGCCTCTTTATAAAAAACAGATGTGACACCCTTTCATCTACTGTATATATATCAGTGCACAGTACCCCACAGTATTTTGTTCCTGTTTACATGTCAATGACTATATTTAGACGAATAGGACTAAATGCAAACAACTGTCTAATATATTTATTATGAAGAAGATGATTTATGAAAGAATTGAGACAGCCAGGCTGTGCTATACTGTGAAAGTTTTGCTGACCTAGTCATGGCTGTCATACGTCTTGCTTTCTAAAAGCTAGAAATTATGACGAATATTAGAGTCAATTTATAAAAAAAACAAATATTCGCATAACACTGATAATTCACCAACGTTCTGTCTAATCCATTTCAAACCAGCAAATCGGAGGCGAGCTGACGTTTAAATCAATATTCCCAATGACCCTTACAGTACACCTCTAAGCAGATTTTCCAAGCAACCAAATTGCCTTTTGAATTGATTTCATCTGCTCCACCGTAATGAAACCGACTCCTAAACCTGAATTAAAAAAGGTGTCAATCAAGCCATCTAACCACGAGCATCTCGGTCAGTAATTAAAGATCTGATAACGGGTTTGATCGATGATTTCATAAAGAGCTTCTGAAAGACGCCGTCGACTCTGTTCCAACCCGCTCTTAAAAACGACACGAGCCCGACTCGTGTTTTGTCAAAGGCAGATAATTTGAGTTCAGCGTCAGCCCCTTGAACCTCAAAGAACATGTTCATTTCCATGACTTTGATTTCATTATGCATCAAAGATAAGTGTCTCTCTTTCTCCCTCTCTCTCTCTTTCTCTCCAGCCCAGAACTCTATTTGTCAATGTCATCGAACAAAGGCAAGGGGCGACTTATTCATGCCAAACATGCCTCTAGTTTCAACTTTTGGTTCCCGATTTGAACGTTTTTTTTTAATTAAAAAAGCTCTCCTTTCTTCTCTTTTACCAGCCGAAAGCTTCTGATACCTCCCTCTCTCTCTCTTCCTCTGAACGCAGTGCCAGCCTGTGAGAAGAGTCAGGCATGATAACATATCTTTCAATTACAGTTTTAATGTGACTCCCATTCTTCTACCACTCAGTGCCATCCCCTCTCAACAGTGCATACCTGCAAATGGAGAAGTGACACATGGGCCTGCATAGAAACGGCTTCAATTACAGCTCTCACGCTCCGGTGGCGAGCAGGAAGTCTCGCTGCGTTATCAGCGAGCTGCTGTGGAGGTGCGCGCGGACGCTCAGACGCCTGTCGGGCTCGGCTTCTAAAAAGCGGAAGAAAAGCACACAACGAGAGGGAAGGCGCACCCCTCCCTCTCCACACACCCAAACCTGCACGGCACCCTTCAAAAACAGACAGGAGGGCAGATTGAGGCCTGAGATTAGCAGACGTGTGCTCACAGAAGGCCAGAGAGATACAGTATTGAGAATGAATGGCCGTGTCATGTTGTCAATGTAGTAACCTTGGCAACAGACGGGACACTATTTTTGTCCCGTGCCTGGCCACTAGGGTGGCGGATGCGTGTAGCAGGAAGCGTTATTTCAAAACACCAAGGACTGGCGGCCAAAACAGACACTAGAACTAAATAAACGCATCTGCTAACATTTATATGAAACCTAAACTGAGAACATGCAACATACGAGGCCATTTTTGTCCAATAAGATCATGAGGATTTGGCATATTCGCCAGAAGCGAACTGTCAAACTTTAGTTTGACCATCAAAGAAAACCAGATCCGCTCTACCCAAGCACCTTCATTTCTGTCCGTCAACGTTCTTCTTTTTTTTTTTATTAAAACGAATGTATCATTCATAGTTGAAAAGGCTCTTGTTCAAGGGCACATTCGGATAATTTCTGAGCGAAGCGACACTTCATTTGGTCTCTGTGATTATTTGCTACTGGTGGGAAGTCAAAGTACTGTATTAAAATCTAATCTGTACACACCAACCTGGCTAACGCTGATGAGCCACAAGCCATTCATCATTGCCATTACTCCACCCCCTACCATCATCCTTCATCCGACGCTGCCCAGCTCTCCACCCTGAGCCCCAATCCCTTCTTCCTTCCACCCTCTAGAGCCATTTATCGCCCTGCGTTCGCTATGTTCCTGTCTCTCTTTCTCTTTATCCTCCGTCAATCTTTGTAATCTTTGTTTGTCTGCCTTCTGCCTTCTGCCGTGCTCCACCTCCACACCGTGTTAATCTTCAATTTTTGTCGTCTTAAGTTGCAGCCCCGATCACTTTCCTCATAGTAACATGCTGAGGTTTTGAAGCAGTAGCTGGAATCAAGTCAATCTAAGTCAATAGGTGCCCAACCATCCTTCAAGTATATAGCTACTGTGTTACCAGCCTAAACATGATTTTTGCTAAATACAAATCTACAGCAGACACAAGGGAAAACATCAAATCTACAACAGCAGATGCAATCCAAAGCAGTCTGCACAACACAATGTGATGCTTCAATATAGTACTACTGCTCTAAAACTAACAGGGGTCGTGATTTAGGGTGCATACCGAAGGAGGCGAACATACGAGGCACATGCAATAAACCGTGCACATTTGTATAATGTTCATGGCAAAAACAATTAAGCCCAGCCTATCCAAGATGTTAACTCTTCTCGTGTTGTCGTACATATGGGCTTCGCCGAATGTAAACAAACCTATTTATATTTTAATGAGCCATGAAGCACACATCTTGTGCATGTGGGCGGGTGAAAGCGAGGGAGGGAGTGAAGTCATCTTGCATGCTATTTTATTAGCCAAGGTTTCCCAGACCTGCAACCACAACAAAGCTGTGTGCAGCATAATAAAAAGGTCCATACGGAGGCACGGAGCCATCCTATAACTCTATATGAGAGCAGTGACTTTGATGACTTGACATCTGTGGACTTTGATCATTGCTTCACAATACAGTTAATAAAAAATGACACCTACCCATCACAGTGGCTCTCTTTCTCTTCATCTGGGCTAAATTATTATGATAGAGCCGCCTCTGAGACGAGTGCACAAAGACAATCTATCAATACAAATATCAAGACGATTGTTTTACAACGTCTGTTCTTTGGTAACATGAATGAGAATGTTTGCAAACACGCACATGTCAGACTGCTGTTCGACATTATGTGATTCAAAGTTTCTCATTATATTAGTGGTCTGTTTACTTGCATCTTAACAGAGTGGTTGATTTTTGATGCAAACCATTTTTTTCTTTTTTTGGGGCTTTTCCATTTTTGTTAGGACTGTATAGAGACAGGCTGGAAGTGATGGGGAGGAGAGCCAGGACTCGAACTCCGGTTGCCTGAAGCCAGTCTCCGAAAACATAATTTAACACTATTTCTACAATATTTACTCAAAAAACATGAGCATGTGATGTCGCCAGATATTGGACTATTCTTACTGTTTTTTTATTCTTGGTGATTTCATTCCCACTGTTTTATGTAAACACTAAGTGATGGGTTTAGAAAAAAAAGACTTACAAAAAAAGAAGAAAGTCTTAAAAACAATTGTACAGCTTTACTGGTCTCTACAAAGCTATACGCAATACAAAAAAAATTAGCAGAAATGTGCAGAGATGTTTTCGAAAGTAAAAATTACTGAATATATTATAAAAACAACCCAGAATATACTAAACTCCAAACATCCTTCAAGTGTGTGATATCACTAACCTGTCAAACTCTGCGAGCTTGTGAGCACTAGTCGCTGGATTTGCCACTGTATCAACCCCATACTCTTCTTTCTAGATGAGTAGTTTAAAACTGACACAGGGGGGACATAACCCTCCTGTTCCTTGGGCAAAAGAACAAGGTTATTGTCTGATAATCACAATACGGCCAAATATCATATAGGTCTGACAACATGGGTAGTGTGCCACGCACATTCCAAAACCCACAGTCATCTAAACACAAACACATGCCTTGTGCCTTTAATTTCGCTCAGTGAACATGAAGGGTTCCCTCTTCAGCTGTGATCAGGAGTAAAAATAGCACTAGTACTTTAGGCCAGTTTGGCTGGCAGTGTTTTAGGGGAAGGCAGCTGAGTATGGAGGATTAAAGTAAGAGTTTCTTTGATCACGGTTGTATTTTTGAGCGCTAGTCCAGCACTCAGTCCTACCAAATCCCTATCGACTCCTCATCCAGGGCTGCCGGACAGGAGATGGCAGTGTAAGACAGACAGACGGAGTATGTCTACACCTTGGCCATGTATAGATTGGCATGCTAGTTTACTACTTACTACTTACTACATGGCATATACACAGTCTAGTTGTTTTTTTAATCATTTTAAAACGTACAGTAGTATGCTACATTGTTATCATATGACCTCGCTACATTATCATGCTCAATTCAGCAAGTTATTGTCCAGTTATCAACTAGACAAATGGTGAACAGACAGTTTTTGGACATTTGTATTCTATTTTTGTGCAGTCTAATCAAATAATGTCTCAAAGAAATGTTTGAATATGCTTGCCTCATAAAATGTAAATGTTAGTTCATCAATTCAGCTTGAAATGACAGGTCAAATCCAGGGCATTGCATTGTGAGGCAGTATGGTCTGTTGTAAGTATATTAGCACAAGTATCCTATGCATACAAAACATGAGCATACTGTGCACAATGCACATACTACACTATGGAAACAGTATATGTGACCCTGGATCTCAAGACCAGTAGCACGAGACCTTTTTTAGTAATAGCCAAAATACACTGTATGAGTCAAAATTTTAGATTTTTCTTTCATGCTAAAAATCATTAGGATATTAATAAGGATATATTTTGTAAATTTCCTACCGTAAATATATCAAAACTTTATTTTTGTGAGTGGATGCAGCAAAATCGCTTACCAAAATTGCCAGAAACACGCCTACAAACTTCACTCGCTGCTGTTGCTCTTTGGGAATTACTTACTCAAGTTTGGTATCTATGTAAAGCTAGAATTTCAGCTTTCAGGTTCATCTACTCTCCACAACATCATGACAGCAGTGAGTCAATAGAGAACGTTAAAACAAACCTGTTTTTTCTTAGCAACGGCCTGCTACAGCACCTCTGATTAACAACTTTAACGGCCATTTTCTTAATGTTGTCAAAAATGTTGTCCAGGGTCACTTATGCTATGTATGCTATAAACAGTATATACATAACACTAAGCTAATCCTTCTATCTATTTGGAAAAATCCAACAGTAACTAAACGGCTTGTAAAAAAGGTATGGAAAAGAAAATTGTTAGCCCAGAATGATGAACTTCTGGCCGACATAGTAACCACAGTCCCATTGGACAGACACAAATTCTTTCATGGTCCCGCAGCCTTAACTCCTTAACTGAGAATTGAAAGAAGCCTGGGGTTGAGATCTACATCTCAGGTCGGTGAAGAGATGCTGGAGTGGACTAGAGGGATCATTGTTCACAGGCTCTAATAGAGCAGAGCTGTGAAGCCAGGAGCAGTTTTATAGACATCGGCAGCACATCTGTGTGCAAATAAAATATTCAAGAGCAAGCCCGCTCACCGAAGTAAGGCGCAGTCCTGCTTCTCATACCTTCTGCAGACGTTAATCATTTATCAATAAGTATCTCGCACCAGGCAGGGGAGGCAGGCTTGTTAAAAACAATCACATGACACAGGGAAGAGGCAATCATAAAAAATATATTTTTTCTGGGTGGTGCATCACCTTCTCCCAGTTCAGATGCAATTTTTTCTGACTTCATCAGAACACCTTTAGTTCCACAGGGCAGCAGAGGTATCAGAGAGGAGTAGAAACATGACTAACATCTCCTATGCTTACAGAGAAACCTACGTCAGACCTGCATCCAAATCCACAGAACAAAACGGACTGGGATCCAACGTGACGCACACGCTCGACCACATAACTTCAATAAAATATCAAATAAAACTTGGCCCCTGAGTTCTAAACACAAATTTAGCACACGTACCACGGGCAATAAAACAGAAGCAAAACAAGAAGACCTACTGCATGTGAGGCAAACAGTTTTGTTAAAGCAAAAGTTGTTGGATGACTTTTACAAAGACTTTCGCAACAATGTCCTAAAACTTCATAATAAACACCACTCCTACATTTAAAAGCACAGGAGAGGGATGGAGTTCAAAAGATGTGAGAGCACCTATTAACCTTGGACACGGTGTTAAATGTCATTATTTTCAGCTGACGCTAAAAGAAGACCTGGAGAAAGCTTCTCTCCGGGCGATACCGCATGTAAATCACTCGTTCCGAAGGAAATGACTTCCCGGGGCTGAGCGTTATTAATCTAAATTCTCTGTAAGTCAAATTGTTGCACATAATAAATATGGAGCAGCTTGTGATGTTTAGCCGCTGTGACATTCCGTTCTTGCTAAACATTTCTTTTCTTTTTAGTTCATGTGTGGATGGAGCTTCTCCGCCGAGCATGTCGTCCCCGCACCATGTGGCGCAGAGACTGGACACGGCAGGGTGGCGCTGACCCGGTGAGGTGGAAACAGGGCAGAGACGCAGTGCTTCTATGGGTTTAAAGCCAGTTCACACTGCATTCTCTAGCGGATCTTCATCCAAAAACATCTCTGTCTATGCCTTGCTCCCTCAGCCCTATCCTTAATGTATTTTTAATGGCTGTAAGTAAACCACTTCTCACCCACATAACATACATGATTGAGTTTAGAATTGAAAGACAAACCACAGACTGGTTACACAGTACAGTACGTCTATCCTTACATATGACAACATGCATTCATGATGCTGTGCTACATGCCTGGGGACATGTGCGCTGCACGCACTTGTACTGTACATCTCCAACCTGTGGTCCTGGCAGCTCCGCGGCTCCAATTGAAAGCCAATGCAAAGCAAGCCTAATAAATCTCCTGCCACATTAAAATAAGGAACCTTGACAGAGAGATCATTTGCATTTGTCACGACACCAAACACTCCGTCATCTCCCACTCAGAAAGGGGACTTGTGCTACCCACATGCTCGAATGAGCGCTGAAATAATAATGCTGGGATTTAGCCTTTCAAGCAGGTACTGTAACATACTGGAGCAAGGCCTGCTGGTAATTTACGGTACAAGGGGCTAAGCTGGGTGTCCAGGCCCAGAGACAACACGGGCAATGGAAAGGGAATCTGATGCCAATGTGATCATTATTAACAACTACTAAATGAAAAAGAAACATGTTGTTAACAGAATTAAAAGCAAATAATTGGGAAACCAAATATTTACATGACTCCAATGATGAGTTCTGGGAGAGCATGGGTTTGACTCAATAACTGATAAAAATCTAATTGCTTTGAAACAAAGTGTCAAATAAATAAATAAATTAGGAATGCACAACATATTATCTGCCATGTCGGTATCGGATGATAAAAAGTCATTTTTAATGTTATCGGTATCAGCCAAGTAATAAAATCTGATATATTAAAGGCAATACATAATAAAGCATTTCCTCGAGTTAAATGATTTTCGTCTTTAGACCTGTTAGACTTGTGGCTATTGAGAACACTTTAATGGGTACTGTAACAGTATTTGCTTTTAAACATTATACCAGAAAACTTTAAAAATGAAAGAATCTTTAAATAGTGTAAAGTAAGCCTGATTTTCGAAGAAAAAAAGAAAACAAAATGTTACCTTGTTTTCTGCTGTCAATGTTTTCAAATAAAAGCAGCTGTCCAGTTGCCTTTTGTTTCAGGCAAAAATAATATTAATATTGAGATACTGTATATCAGCCAATATAACGGTTATTGGTTTTTTCTATTATTAATGAATTATCAGTTATTGTTATCGGCCAAAATTTACATAACGAAGCATCTCTAAAAGAAATAATAAATATAAAAAAGATATAGAACATTTATAATTATATAAAAAATAAAAAAAATAATATAGAATAAAAAAAATAAAAATAAAATAAAATAAAATATGATCTTTAGTTCTAGGAATACTAAATATTATTTACAAAGCAAACATTACAATGCCAATAGATATCAATTCATAACCCTAAAAATCACTGAAAAATGTAATGTTGTTTAACATTTGTAAGTCACTTTAGATATAAGCAATGTAAAATATTAAAACAAAACCTACAATAAATTCTACATAAAGTTCAAAATTAAAAACCAAAAAATGCAAACATACTAAAAGCCAAACTAAACTGAAAATACTGTAAAAACATTAAAAGCTATTAAAGACAGGTGCCCATGTGATGTCAGTGTATAGAAATGGGGAGGGGCTGAGGGGGAGGCGGGCACTGCTGGCAGGGCTGATTATGCAGGTGTAATTGCACACGTGTGGGGGGAGAAAAGACTCAAGGTCAGGTGGGGTGGCTCATCAGCTCGAGCTGCTAGCAGTTTAATTAACTCCTCTGAGGGACCCTTCCAAAAAACCTCTCATTTCACATGCAGGAGAAAAGCAATGCTTATAGATGGGTGACACACCTAAACACCTTTAGGGACACCACGCAAATGTGTACGAGCACACGTAAACATCACGAGCACTCCTCACTGAAAGGAAATGGCCACATGACATCCCACCCACCACTGAGGACAGTGCTTTATTTCAATACATGAATTCAGCCCATTAAACACATATTGTGCTGATTCACCACTCATGCATCTTTCGCAATTAATCTTTGGGTAAAGAAATAAACATAAAATGCAAAACGTGTGCAAGTTGGAAGCTCTGCATCTGCGCTCCCTTTGGGGATTAAAAAAAAAACTGGACAAATTCATCTGTGGTGGTAGTTTGGTGTTCATGCATTTGCATGAGGGAGTTGAGGAGGTGGCGGAGAACGTTTGGCCAGGAACAGGAAGTCAGAGAGGAGCGTTTAACTGCTTACCTTACCTTACCAAAAGGACGCGTTCTGAATCTAGAGGACAGCCAAATGCTGGCATCCAGCAATCCTCGGTGCGTCTTGCCACCTCGGGTGCAGAATAAGCAAACGCACCTTAAAGAGTCTGACGCGACAGGGCTAGGCCCAGAAAGTGCCATTAGCACTTGCTTTATGAGCCTATTATCAAGATGTTGGCTGGAGAAGATGTGCTTGTCGGGGTTGTTGAGGACAGATTGGTATCGCATTGTTTGCGGATCAATCCGGGACTTTAATTAGCACCGGGTCGAGGCGGGCAGACCCCCGGCATCAGGTATGGCCCTTCCAAAAGGAGCTTACAGGTACCTGCAGCCCTAATCTCTCCACCCATCACACCCAAATTAAAGCAGCAAATGGGAAATTGATTTCTAGCCCCCTGTCCGCAGCAATATCTCTCTTTGTCTTAAGGACATTAGGTGGGTTTGCTCCTCGCCAAAGCTGTTCTTTAAAATGTTCATTATTGATACTGAGAAGAAACTGGCGTGAGGCCAAAACAAGCCTACCACCCTTTCGTATCAGCGGTCGGGAGTTTTTCACACCTGACTGCCAGCGGGAGGAGGGAACCCTGCGCCTCCAGCCAATCGCCGAGCCTGACAGCCTTGTTCGGCCAGCAGCCGATAATTGGAAGGCCCTGTGTTTGCTTCAGAGCTCTCCTCCACCTCACACCTATCATTCGCTCTGTGTAAAGAAGAAGCATCTAACAGATCTCCAAAAAGTAAGAGTGAGTCAGCAAAACCCACAACAGACGTGGAAGTGAGTCCATTGCTTCCTCGAGAAATCATATTGAACTAATGGGGTATAATCCATTTCCCTTCCTATATGTCACCCAGATTCCTCTTTGGGTTCTACTCTGTCGATCCCTCCACTTACGGTGAAATAGTGAACTATTTTTCATTGGAATGAAGCTCTCGAAAGGGGAAAATTCCCTTTGCTAAACATTCTCAGCAGTCGGCAGGTGGGGATGTAAAGCGTGCCGTGTCACACGAAGCGTGCCCGGCTTTGAGCAGATTTGACCCAGGCGCACGGGGGTAAACTCTGACACCTAAAGCTAATATTCTGAATGTGCAACACACAGAGACTGAGAGACAGGATAATTCTGTCCTTGCTGAAAATGTGAAAAGCGAGGTCTCGGGCGGGCAGGTAGAAGCCCTGGTGGTAAAATCCTGATAAATCTGCCTGCATGATGTGGCTCTTTTCTCATTTGTTAAGCAGCCATGTGTGAAAATGTTAATGAAGGCTTCTATAATCTAGGAGACTCGCTATGAAAATTTCGCTCACGTCCTAGGCTTTCTGCTTACACACTGACTATTGTGTGCATCAATCCTTCCACTGTCGGACTAATAATAGATCTAATTGCCTCCGTCAGCCTGGTAGCTCTGCATCTCCTCTCGCTCTCTCTTTTACACAAATACATTATCTTCCGTCCCCCTATCTGTCCCTGAATCTTTAAGACCCCGTGAAATCAAAATTGCATTTTTTGTGGCTTTTAGCCCCTGTTTTGGAGCTTTGAGGCCATTCAAAATTACAGTCTCAATCTGTTCTGGTACTATTGATGATTCATCTTGCACTACAAATTTGGGCCATTTAACAGTATGCCATACAGCTTCTGGCACGTAGACTTATTCTTACAACCTAACAAGCCCTCTTTTACCATAAAATATTAAGTTACTTTCTTCTCAAATTTATAATAAATGAGACAAAATAAAAATATACCTGGCCATGTGACGCTTCCCTCTGACCTCAGACTTTTTCATTTATCACGCATATTTCTAACTCTTAGTTCGCTTTTGAGAACAATGCATATTTACAAGCTCTACCTCACGTTTTTACATCTGGTCCCTACCTTTATTATGCAGATACACAATTTGCTAGTACTTTATTTTTGCTGAACTTCTTTTTTAACTATACAGTTCTGTGCAAAGGTCTTGGGAAGAATAGATGTGTGTATACTGTCTATGTATAAATATCCATTGATCACACCAAATCTCTATTTAATATGGAAATCTGATAATCTATTCGGTTTAAAGTGTTTTATATATATCCAAACATACCCACAGTTATGCCAAAACACCCAGAAAGACACTATGATTTGGCACAAACCATAACAGTTGCTTAAAGTACATCACAAAAGTTGTACCAAATATGGTATTTCCTTTCAAAAAAACTGCCAACCTGTAGGGGGCGATATCTGGTCATTAGGCCACATTTATTCTCATGTTCCAAGCTAAATAACCCTCTCTTGGGAATGGTTTGGCACCCTACTCTCCCTCAGAATGAGAGGAGCAGGTGGGCCGACCCCAGGGTCTGGAGTCCATCCAATTAAGACACATAGAGCAGAGCACATTCCTCTACAGTAGCTCAGCTTCTGCACCGCAAACACAGAATTTTGGACACAAGCACTGCTAGCATGGGCTCCTTTCCCAAATCAAGCCATGTCCATTTCAGGATACTGCATTTCTAACTAGTGTACTATGGAATCAGTGCAACAGACCCTAGATTTGCTGTCATGGTGCAAAAACTCTGCCACTCAAACCATCCCTGATGGAGAGAGAGAGAGAGAGAGAGAGAGAGAGAGAGAGAGAGAGAGAGAGAGAGAGAGAGAGAGGGGCGAAGAGACTGAGAGAGAAAATGCCCTCCAAATGAAACTAATCAACCAGCTGGCAGAGTAAAAGAGGATTACACGAACAAATACAAATATTTGCCCCTCAAGGAGTAGCTATGCTGATTTGTTGTAACTTTGTTTTAGCAGCCAAGTGGCATCTTAAACATCTTGAGGAAGTTGCAAAAAAGCTGAGCACGAGAGAAATGTTCCTGAAATCTCAGCGAGGTGACTGAGAGGTGCAGTACGCCTCAAACCCAAACAGTTTAAAAAAGGATACGAAATAAAATACAGTATAGAAATGAGGAGTATTCTCCAACATATATTAAAGAGATAAAGAACTTTACCCCAAAAGAGATATAAGTAAATAGGACTCGAGCAATAATCTCAGAGTACTAGTAAATTATATTTTTCATTTGCTGTGCAGGGGAATAATAATCAAATATCATTTATTCGTGCAGTTTGGCGCACGACGTAAAGCAGACTTCTCTTGAATAGAATTAAAGTGTTGTCAGATAACCATCTGAAAGTGTGAAAACTCCTTCGCTCTCAGCGGGGATAACGAAATAGGGTTTGCATTTCTAAAAATAAGTCAAGTGGTCTATGATATGATTATAATCTTCATCCCGCTCTTATAAAATACAATCACAGTGCAGGACTACGTAAAGGGGACTTGAAAACCAGGATCTTGCTCTTTTTTTTAAATACAATTTCGATACACTATGTAGACATACTCTAACATTTATCTCTAGTTCTTCCAGATCCATTAGAGAAACTAAACAGCCAACATGACTCAGAATTATCACAGCATTGATGTAACAACAGTAAGCATGTTATTAAATTACTAATCTATTTTGTAGACCAACACCTACTTAACACACAGCAACATTGTGTGAGTGCCAAACATATACCGTACAGCTAGATGTGAGGCATCTGACAAAAACATCCGTCTGACGCATACAACAACACATTCTGTGTCCCCTAGAGGTCAGACACAAGGAGAAAAAAGATCAACAATATGGGAAAAGAAAACTTTGTTTACTCTAGTCCATAGTCATCACATTTTCTACAACCATCACTGGTGTTAGACAGAGAAAGGCCAGCACCATTTCCAATGAATCAGGCAAAACAAGAAACAGAACAGACCTGCTATGACCCTTAATGTGAACCAACAATTCTATTACCTCTGGGTTGAAAAAACCCCAACACTTTCATATCCAACAAAAATAAAAACGTATTATTGGTAAATCAGGACAAATAAAATCAAAAGTCAAATATTTACACAATCCACAGATCACATTAATTTCTGCTACACAAACTTTGTAATCTTTAACTTCATGAATCATTTTCAGCTGTGTGTTTCTCCTGCTCTCTTACTCGCGGAGTGACGTCAGTGTAAAAAGGTTAATTGTCTCTTTTAGTAATAAAGCGGTGGATTGTGGGCCGTGACTGACATAAATGGAAAGGGTTTTCTTGCCTGCGGATTTTTCGCTTGCTGTGTGATCTGGATCAAGGGTCAATTTCCAACAATTGTGATTTATTAATAATGACATTCCATGCACTTTATGTGACATTCCTTTTATTAGGGAGCGCAGATAATGTGGCTGTAGCGAGAGCCGCCTTCCCATGTCGGCTTTTACAGGCAAAAGAACATAAATTTGAGCTCATCTCCGCCTTCAGTGACATGAAACAATTTCAGTGATGAAATCTAACAATAGTCTCCGGTGTGTTATTTCACATGACAATTTACTCAGGATTGAGTAAAGTTTACTGGGGTCATTATAGATTGGACAGCAGTATTAATTCAGTGCACTGGTGCAAACCACATTCTCAAAATCGACTAGTTGGTGGGTTGTCTGAATGACTAGTTGACCAATCGGTCTTAAAGATGCCCTGTATATTCATGCACAACACCATGTGCTTAAAAACAGCTAAAACAGAATGCAGATGTCTCGACACCTGCTTTTTTTATTATTATTTTTAACTTTGTGCATGGCAGGTTGGCCAAAAAAGCAAGATGCAGCACAACAGCCATTTTTTATATTTTTTGTTTGTATGACACTATGGATGAATTTAAACTTTTCCAAAAATGTTTCACTACACTAACAGCTACAGCGCTTAAAATAGCACAAGAAATGTCAAAAATCAACTCAAATGCAGGAATTTGTCGGAGCTGTGGCATAGTGGTCAGTGCACATTTTCCAAGGTTCGAGTCCGACCCGGGTTGTGTCCCGGGTTGTGTCCCCCTCTACCATCCCTGTTTTCCAGTCTGCTCTCTACTGTCCTATGTGAACAAAAGGCAGAAATCCCAAAAAAGAATTTTGTCTTGTCAATTGACCGCCAACATAACCCACTATGTATCACCTTTATACAAAAACAATGAAAGCATGCGGTATGTCATCATTTACTGTAGATGGAAATGTGTGTGCGTGTTAGAAAAGCCATGGGCATGTAACTCTAGAAACATGCTAGTCTGACCAGCCCAGGATATGTTGGCCAGCTCTGAAGGTCAAGCAGCCTCCCCATCAGCTGTGTGAGTGTGTGCACGAGCGTCTGAGCAGCTGGGGGCATATGTACTGTATAGGGGCTGCCCATCATTGACCACCTCACCTTCTTTCCTAATTAACTCCCTGTGCCCAGTTCCATGTCCTGCAAGCCCTCACCTGGAAATAAGGCCAGACATTTGACACTGGCTTGTGTCTGTGATGTAGCCCTCATTAAACCCCTCTACAGCCCTCTGACCAAACCTTAACACAAAACAAAAGAGAGAGCGGGAGATAATGAGTGAAACAGATGTATAAACATGGAGAGACAGGCAGATTCTGAACCCCTTATTATAGCCGCTGTCCCCAAGGAACAGCTCCCCGGTGGGGTAAATATCCAGCGGGTGTTTGGGGAATGTTTAAGACTTGGCTTAGCGTGGCATATGATAGAGTGAGTTTTCTGTAGCTTTTCAATTACAGCCGTGATAGATTGCAAGAGTGTTTCTTTTCTAATATTGTTCACTAAATAGCACATGGGCAGATGTGATGAAATCAGCCAAAGTGTGATGTAATAGTTTAGGAGCAATAATGCTGATGGAAAAAACTAGTGGGATAGTTCACCCCGAAATTCTATCATTATTTATTCACCCTCTTGTCATTTTTTTCTGTATGACTTTCTTTCTTCTGCAGAACACAGAAGATGATATTTTGAAGCCCATTGACTTGCATTGGTTTTGTGTCCATACAATAGAAGTGAATGGGTACCGCCATTGTTCGGTTCCCAACATTCTTCAAAATATCTCGTTTTATAAAATATTTTGAACAAACATTTTGCATTGGCATTTTTATGTCAATATTTAGCAACAGTGCAAATTGTGTTGCTGTCTATGTAGATCAAACATAATGGCTAAGATGCTGTATTCAAAGGCAGCTGTATATAGATGCAGCTCATTAGGTTTGCAACAAATCAAACACAAGCCAATGACAAAGAAATGCTGATCTTTTAAACAAAGTTCTCGGGAGCGATCCCGGTCTCTCTGCATTCTGGGCCAATGTTCTAAGCTCTGTGGCCGTGTATGTGCATGTTAGCACCTGGGCCTTATTGCTCTTCCTCCGCTGTGGTTTTTCTGCCACGACCAAGATGGAAAAATCTGTTTTACTGCAGGGTTTATTTGTTTGCTTGTTTGTTTCGTCTTTTCTCTTTCATCTTTGTCTTTCAAGGCTGCCCTCTTCTCTTGCTCCACCCTCCCCAGAGAGAGAGACAAAGCGAGCGAGGGATCGTGAAAGACCCTTTGAAGGAGAGATGAGAATTGAAATGGGCTACTGCTGAAATGTGAAGGAGAGAAGATGAAGCAAGTCAATCTGCCTGTGAAGCCACAGGACAGAAAGGACAGAGAATAGGAGCAAAATGGGAGAGAAAGGATGAAAGACGCACAGAGATCAGGGGAGAGAAAAAGATTGAGAGAGGGAGCAGGCCGCTAAAATTCGAGACCAAAAAATATATAAGATAAGACTATCAACGGGTTACATAGCTGTGGGAAGGTTGGTTGGTGTAAGCCAAAAAAACATGAAAATTACAGAAAAAGCATAACTTAGGGCTATCATGGAAATTTATCTCCAACAAAGTAATACCATAGTACCACAGGGAGGCAGTGTTGTGAATAAGCTGAGTTTTTAGAATCAAACGTAATGGCTGCATAATCACTACATGCTGTTTCATCAAAACAATACGGTGACTGATGAAACCGTAATGAATCGAAAGATCACATTTAAGCAAACCGCATGCCGGTTCGCACCAGATCCAGGTGAGGCTTGCTGGCACACACCGGACAACTCCAACGGCTCATTCCTTGCTATCGCAGACTTACAAAAGAAATTGTCTCTTTAGCAGATTTGTAATTAAGATGTGCGGTCTGCCATTAGCCACCTTGTTTCATGTTACTCTGTGAAGCGTGCGTCTCCTACATTGCATTCTCCAACCGCCCCATACCTCCTTCAGATGAGTCTGTCATTTATGTTTTTGCCAGTTTGTTGTTTTTTGTGGCTCAAGGGCATGTGTGAAAAGCGATAATAGATACAACTCACACAAACGCACGCTTTCTCAGTATTTTCTGTTGAGGGCTGGACGTCTCTGGTGAGTACTGTATATGGAAAGAGAGCACGGTAAATATTAATCATGCTGTTGACAATGGGGCCATCGAGCGCTAAGATAAGCTGACTGGTAGCAGAGAGGAAGTGCAGAACCCGGCCGGTGCTGCCAGTACGACGGTTTTAACACCCATCCAATGGAGAAACCTCGAATCTGACCTGAAAATGTGGACATAAGGTCCTGTTGTTGTTTTTTTAGCATTTAAAACCATCACGTTGTTAAGACAGCATGTCAAGTTGGTGTCTAATCCGGTGTAATGTGTTTTAAAGGTTTTTGGGCCATACTCTAACACCCCTGTCGCCTGGCGTGACGTGGTCCTGCAGATTTTAGCTCCACCTGTATGACTTTCTTTCAAAAAAGAAGATATTTCGAAAAATGTTGGTATCCGAACAACGGCGGTACCCATTCACTTAAATTGAGACACAAAACCTTGTTCGTTTACCAACATTCTTCAAAATATCTTCTTTTGTGTTCTGCAGAAGAAAGAAAGTCATACAAGTTTGAAATGACAAGAGGATGTGTAAATAATTTTCATTTTTAAGTTAACTTTCTTAATAATGGTTTTGGACGTGATTTCAAAACGTGTGTTGTGCTCATGTTTCATGAATAATGCCCAGTAACATTCCTCTGTAAATAAATAATTCAGGGGTTTAAAAAAAATGAAGAGTTCATTTGTGTATCGTCTGTGTGTTTTGCTGTGTTGTGGCGTGTTGTGTTCCTGCTCCAGTACGGATAGTCAATAAAGGGCCAGTGAGTGTCTCTCCCTAGAGGAGCCCAAGGCCCCTGCCTGCTCACACTGTTTTTACAGGTGATAAAAGGCTCTGTTTATCAACTCTTCGCCAGGGAATAACACACAGCCTTGCCCTCTCACACCCTTCTTTTTCTCACAGTGCATGGAAATTTGTTTCATCCATCCATTCTTTTATCCCTGCCATTCTCTCAAAGGGGCCCTTTTATTCTCTCCTCTTTTCTTCTTTCACTCCATCTCTGCTGTTAGATTTTTTTCTCTTTTTGCCGTTCGGCAAATCTTCACCTTTCCGGGGCTTCTGTAGGGCCACGTGCTCTCAAAAGGAGCACCGATGGGAGACTCTGAGGCCCCGGTTTCGCTCTGAAAGCCTAATGCACACGCACCACACCTCCAGCTCTTTGTCAAGCATCGCCCTGAGAACAGAACTCCCATTACGTGTGCCTCTAACGTTTAACTTACTCAGCAAAGTGCACAGAAAAAATTAAGCAACAAAAAGACGATGCCAAAGATGCCAGAGAGAAAGAGAAATGAAGGGACGCCTGTGAGCAGCGCAGATAGCGTGATCAGTGTTCGCATACCCCGAAAACCATTTTCATCTGGACAAAAACCTGCATATATTTCGCCCAGTGGATAAAACGTGAAGGGTATTATTTGTCAGAAAGGGATTGGACCAATAACCAGAATTACAATTGGTTGGGAATAAGACGCTGATAAAAAGGTTCAATTTACATGTCAAATTATGTGTCATCTAGTGTTCTCACCGTAGAGAAGTCTGCAGAGGCCAGCTCGTGTTATTAGTTTTCACAGATTTGTTTTATTTTGCGCTGTGTTTTTAATAAAGGTAAACAAAAGAGGAAAAAAATGTCTTTGGTTGGAAGATAAAACTCTTACTGTCTTCTGTAAATTGAATTTTCCTGCTTTTAAAAAGCCCTCTGCAAAAAAAGGGTATTGTCAAAACAGCAACTAAAAAGTAAAAAGTACCATTGATGTTTTTTGTAGTGACAAAAAACAACAGCACAGCTCAAATGCGCTTCAACTGTAGGTCTGTAGGTCATCTCATTCTGACTGATTTAAAGAAAAGGTGAACATGCTGAAACTTACATAGGCTTGACTTTCAAAATATGGTGGTCAACGTCTTACGTTGTATAAAGGTTGACTAGTAGGTTAGCGAGGTAACTATTGCTGCTGCAAACAGTTCAACAGAGCCTAAAAACTCCTTCAAAATAAAACCTAAACCAACCTGACTACACAAACCTTCCTAAACACACCACCCACAAACTAGACCAACAATGTAGAGATTTGCTGATGCTTATCGGTTAAGATGCTCTATTTGATAAGCCAGTTTTCTCTCATTTAAATGTTCTGTCGAATGAAAACCCTCTGGATATATGAGAGAGAAATAGAGGTACATTGACAGCTGAATTGGGTTCAAAGTGAAAGCAAGGACACAAAACAGTGGCACGTACAATGCGGGGTGCTTAAGTAAGACAAAATCAATTCAAACAACAATGTGCTGCGCTGGGACCCGGTGAGCCAACAAGCTCTTAGCTTTTCAGGGTTTAGCTCCGATACGATCCCGCCCACCCCTTTGTCATTTTCCTTCAGACAGACACACACACACACACACACACACACACACACACACACAGCTTGCAGTCAATTTATTCCTAGCCACACTTCTTGTTATCATAAATCTGTATATTCAAACCACCAGACAATTCCCATCTTTCTTCCTCACTCATGTGCTGTCTGTCCGCCTGCTGACCGCTGCTCATCTATTCAGCTGTACCTAGCAGAACAGAGGGCATCTTTCTCTCACGCACCGAGACAAGACCCGGAACACAGGCCAGGTGTGGTGTCTATGGTGTGTTGGCCAGCATGCATGAATTATTTGGGTCTGCTGACGTGTGTAATGACTTGTGCGCTTTAAACTGACATTTACCACAAATACATCAGCAAAACACAGAGACATTTGGGAATGTGAGGAGTCTGTGAGCCGACCCGAAGCCGACGGTGCGACTGAAATCATTACTTCAAAATGTTCGCGAAACTCAATTAGGTCTACCTCTTAAAGTTTCATCTGGTCAGATAAGTTTGGAACATTTCATTTTAATCCAATTACCTGATGTTGATCATTTCGAATGATCAATAACTGCTTTCTGATGACTTTCGATGCTTCGATAAGGCCTGGTTGTTGACACCAAGGCCTGTGGAGAGACTCTGGATCAATGGCCCACCTAAGAGCTCTCCGGCACAGGGTGCACACTGCAGCCTCCCCAGCATGCGGTAAAGCAAAACACTCACGCAGCGAAACAGGCACAGGGTCGGACGCCAGCTGGGAGACCAGAGGTCCTGCTGAGGCACCCCTGTTTCGATGCCAGTCAGATCACAGCCTGGCGCCCTGGTCCGTCTCATTACAGTAAGCCCTCGAGACCCCTGGCCACACAACACCTCCATAATAACACAGCCAGCCCTCTCTGCCGCGGGGGCCTCGCTATTACTATTCACCACGGACCGAAACACAACAACAACAAAAACAGCAACTGTTGAGGAAGAGAGGTCCGCTGACAGCTTTCTGACAAACTTTGCGAGAAGTCTCAAACTCTCTCTGCCTCTCGTACCCGCGCTGGCTGACGAAGCCAATGAGATTATTGACGTTCAGATCAGGCCGAAGCATTTCTACGGGTGGAATATGTGCCCCTGAACAGCTGAAGTTAAATCAAGCATTGCCAAGTATTTTCTTACCTGTGGTGAAGCAGAAAACGCCAGATTTCAGAGGAGCCACAGGTCCAGAGCAGACATGGAATAGAGGAGAAACAAAAACAATTTGAAAGTTAGTGAAAAGCGCCACAATGGTGAAAGTCGAATTATGTACCCTAGAAAGCCTTTAGAAAAAGGCAAGTGCAAAAAGTAGCGAGTCATTTTTAAGGTATCATTCTGGACAATAGCAGTGACAATGGATGTTATTGTAGCATTAATGCTGTGAATCGGCTGGTTCATTCTAACACAACCCCACAATGTGCTGATAAGGATTCTTTCAATTCCACATCTGAGATATTTGGTACCTAGTTCCTCCTTTGCATGCTAGGTGAAAAAAAAAAACTGCAGTAAACTTACAGTTGGGTTCACTTACCAAGCAACGCTAATAAAACCACAATCATTGAGCTAATGCTTTTACCTAAAGGTTTGGACATGAGTGTTTAAGCTATCTTGTTTATGTAGCTTAATGTAATACATGCCAAAGAATGTAATATACTTCTAAATGCCTATTAAATAAACATGATTTGCCCTTTTGACCCTTGCTTTGCTTTATCAAGAACACTGACGTCCTTATCCTTCATGAACACAGTAACACTGGATTTGCATTTCCAGTCTGAATACTTAGCCCTTTGAGAATTGGGCAGTAACATATATTAACACGTCACATTGACCTGCAAAGGCGTAATGCATCCATTATCTATTATGACCAACAAGGGAATTGGTTTCCTCGCTCACAGCATCTTTTCCCCAAGGAAACAGAAAACTGGGGATGTACCCGTAAACTGTGCAGTGCACTGGCGGCCTGCCCCTGGCTGCCCTGTCACTCAAGCGATCCAAAGCAATTATCGTATCCTGCAAGGCAAAAGCCACCAACGACCTCCCAGACCTCATTTCTACATGATGCCTGGTTGTATGTTAAATGTGACATGTTTACATGTGCATGATCAGGATCGGATTTATTCATGAGGCCTTTATAGTTCTTAACATAAACAACTGTGGAGGTTTATCCAGCGCTTGCGTTTCTACACCGGCTCCTATGACACTTTTATCACACTTAATATATTCAGAAACAAAATCCCTGTTTGCACACTCATCCACAGGCACATCTCTGAGGAGGTGTGCATTTTGTATTGTATTTTTATTTCCTCCCTTTGTTTGCAGAATAACTTCTTGTTTCCTTTTGACATTAATAATTGCAATGACAGAGACGATTAAAAGCATTAAGATCACATTTAATCCCTTGAAAATTGAATTCAACTCAACTGAATACAGCAGAAAACTGTATTTATCACGTTTTAAAGAGACGATTTACCTGAAATCAGACTTTGTTCCCTCATGTTGTTTTAAACCCATGTTGAATTATTTTGTGAAACAGATGTGTGGTAGAATATTAGGAGCTCGACAGTCACTTTTACTGTATAAAAAAAATGAATATACAGTCCCTAACTCTATACATTTTATGTTGAAAGACAGAAAAAAGTCATATTGTAAAGGTTTGTAAAAACGTTTTATTTAAAAAAATAAAAATATTTAAAAATAGCTTCACACAAACCAAGTAATCTGTGAATATGCATGGCAACCCTGCTACAAAAACTGAAAGTCCTACTGGCATTTTCTCTCTATGTCATGTTTCTGCATTAGGACCAAAAGATCATCAAAGACAACATTTCTTGTTTCATCTAGCTATGAATTTTACGGTTTCCGGAGACATATAGGAACACAATAAATGTAATATTCCCCCTGCACTATAGATCTGACCATGCCATCACCTTGCCGACTTCAATTCTCCACAATCATGGAAATGTAACTGAGAAAAGAAAACACACTTTACAAATAAACCTATGGCTTAGACATGTATGATTACTGTTTAGACAGACCATCATTAACCCCACCATCACCCCATTAATCTCCATCACATGACCCCCAACTGCCACGTCTCTGCGAGGTCCACCATCCGCAAACATCACCGTCATGCACGCTCGAAACATACCAGCCCGCCCTTCTGACACGGGAGCAAGCTGTTTTACAATGAGGCTGGAGACTACAACACGCTCTAATTGATATGACCTTTAATTGCTTCGCTCGCCGCGAAAGGAGAGCGGAGAAAAAGACATCAAGTCTGTCCGCTGTGGATTGAGGGCACGAGAGGGGGAGTGTGCACGCGGCCTACACATTCAGGCCCCCTGGACATAATTAAACCTGCATAACAAACACCGGCTCTCCGACCGAGCTGGATTGGGCCTCCGCTCTATAGACAACAGCCCGGAATGGGAACGTTTCAGGACACGCAATCAGCCCGCGTCTGTAAGCACAAGGGAAACCTGCAGGAGCCATTGTAATGAAGACAAAACAGCGTACTTTATAGAACACGGGGAAAATTGCACATTTTATCTCATGCAGCCAATTTCAATGCTTTTAAGAGGATGTTTTAGCACTGGTCACCGCGGCCGGTCAGCAGGGAGAACAGAAACCTTTATGCAGCTTTTTATAGAGGTGTTGCGTTCCGCAGCACACAAAAGTCGATATAATACTAGAATCTAGCATTGCCACGGCAGACCACGAGTATTAAAATGTATGAATGTATCAGTCTGTGTGTAAATCCAATCCGGTACAACCCACGGTGACAAAACCGACTCCATTAATGTCACAGTAAACTTCGCCTTCCGATAAGGCGTCATTCTTGTCCAAATCATATTATAATGTCAAACAGGAAGTGCCTGACTGTGATGGAGTGAGTCACTCAGCTCATTTGCTGTGGGACACACAGTAGGCTTTCCTGCCTATAGCCTGCCACCAGCAGCACAGATGTCTAGACTGCAAACTCATTTGCTTTCCTGTGGCTTGCCAGGCAGTGATTGTGAAGGCCTGCGCTGAGCTGAAGGGAGTGGATGTGTCCTGATTAAGAGCGTGCTTTATTACAGGCCTCTGACAGGCACACCAGATTACCCCGCCAAGTTTACACCTGCAGGCCAGCGAGGGGAGCGTCACAATTTGAGGCCTGCAGCTCGTCCTAAGTGTTCAGTGCGCATGAAACTTATACACAGCATGGACAGAACAAAGTTAGCCATAGAAACATCTGAGATCTTCTCAATGACCCATATGTTTCTCTTATTGAAAACTGAGATTTAAAGTGATAGTTCACCCAAAAACGAAAATTATTTCATCATTTACCCCAACATTTACTCTGATTGACCTCTGATTGATCTCAAAATATCTTCATTTGTATTCAACAGAAGAGAGTTATATAAAGGTTTTGAACAACCTACAGGTGAGTAAATGATAATGGAATTTGTATTTTTGGATGAAATATCCCTTTAAGATGTTTCCTCTTGAAAAAGACACAAGTAATCTTAACAATGGCACCAACTGTATTCGGATTTACCAGGATATCAAAGTCTGTGATCAAAAGTGAGACATTTTAATATGAATAAAATAAGAACAATTTATCAACAAATCATAACATAATATTGTATGCTGTACAATATCTTAATGTAAAGCATTATACTCTCTTACTGTATGTCTCATGTGTGGGGTTTTTAGAAATTTTTAAAGAAACATCTGGGGAAAAAAATTCTCATCTGTATTTATTGATCGATCTGGCTAGTGGCTAATAATCTAATATTTTATTTCATGTATATTAATAATAATTAATAGTAATATGTTATTGTTTTTGTTATGTTATTTTATTGTATATGAATTGTATTAAACAAAGGATTTGTTGAATGGGTCATGTAACTTTTTTTTTTATATGAGTTTAGCCAAGTAACCCAAAATAATGTCTATGACTAGACATACTTTAAACTTGTTAGCTAATTGTTAAATGCTTGTTATCAGAAATAATCTGCAGGGACTCTATCCTTTGCGGATGCGTACCAGAAGTTAAGTTTGCGCCACAAAGGGAATGCATGCGCAGTAACGTTTGTTTATGTTGTCGCTTTGAAACATTCTATTAATGATAGACCCCCAAAGATGCAAAGACTACCAAAAAAAAAGGAACCATCTTTGCTCCAACAACAACCCACACAACCCGAGCAACAATTCACCAGTGAAACACTCAGTGCTCAAAAAAGTGTGTTAAATTGATTATCTCAAAACTCCTTCATGTGACCAAGGGTTGACAGATAGTGTTAGTGTGTAAAAAGGGTTTTGTTCTCTTTCTAATAGTCTTCTAATATCTCATCTCCTGGCAGCAGAACACAAACCAAGGTCTCCGAGAAGGTCGCGGCCTCTTGGCCAAATCAATCCCCAACACTGAGCAAAAGGCTGCGCAGCTAGTTGAATTAGGGCAGGTATAGATGCCCTTTCGTCTGCATCGTGGCCCAGTGGCTCTGTCAAATCAACATTTGACACGAGTGCGGATTAAGTGACACACTTTCTGCCTCCACTTCACCTCTTGCAATGAGAGCCAGCCTCTTTTCATGGGCTCAGCATTTTTTCTCCATCCACTCTAACCCTTGCTGATATTGTTCCCCATTGGCATGTTGTGCTGGCTGCAGAAAGCCGGCGTAATATCGGTACCCCCTTTCTTTCAGACCCGTGCAGGACCATTACGAAAGGTCAAGCTCTCTCATGCAACAAATTATAGCAAGGCGGCACTAATCGCATGACTCATCCGGACACATGTGTTATTCTTGGTGATGCCCGTACGCATCTCTGACCGGGACCGGAGCGGAGATGGGGAGCGGGGTGGTTCAATTAAATATGGGAACAAACAAGTTTTCAAAGCCTTTGCATAATGATGATGCCTGCGGGCCAAATTATTCATGTGAAAGCCATCTTGTGCTGGGAAACTTAAAATAGCTGCCTCTAATTGTAACACAATTGGCTTAGCTTGCACTGTGCAGCTGTGAGCCTGTCTGTCATTTAACTGATTATGGCATATGTGCCAACCAATCAGGTGGCTCATCACACTGTCTGCCTGCTAAAGGACTCAGCGGTGAGAGTTTTGATAGAGTACAAACACAGTCAGGAGCGCGGATGCCAGAGAACAGACTGAAGCGCTACATCAAACGCAAACTCATTCTTAATGCTGTCGAGCGATGGAAGCCACACTGACAGAGTTCAATTAAAAACGGTCGTGAAATTGATCCTAATCCTTATTATGCATTTAATTTACTGCCATTTAGAAGTAGACGATTAAATACAACAAAAAGAGAGAGGATTGGGAGAAAGGAACTGTGCAAGCTCCACCAAATGGTCAAACCGCTAAAATAAAACCAAGATGTTGGTGCTCGACTAGTTTACGTTTACATGTATGCATTTAGCAGTTGCTTTTATCCAAAGCGACTCACATTGCATTCTACTGCACATTTGTTTCTGTGTATGTGCAAACCTTGGGATCGAACCCTTGACTTTGGCGTTGTTAGCACCATGCTCTAACCGCTGAGCTGCAGGAAAGCTTTAGTTTATCAACATAACCAGCTGAAACTCTCCTAGAACCAGCAAGCAAGCCAGCCTGACCAAGCTAGGAGACGGCGCCAAGAAACCCCTCTCAGCCCGGTTTGAGCTGTTTTTCTCAGCAGTCTACAGCCGTCATACGAGTGATGGAGTTTTATTGACACAAACACACATACGGCTGACCTGAGGGCCAAGCCCTTGATTACACCAAGACTGATGGAACATGGTTGAATTCCTAATTCTGCTAATGCCAGACTATTTACCACATGAGTGAGAGCATGCCCAACGGCTGGGATTTTAGCAGTGATTTTGGAGACAGATGGATGGTTCGTTCGCAGGATCGTGTTGCTCAGAATTTCTGCACTGTATTTAAAGAAGGGTGAGAGAAACTTGCAGTCTAGAGCGCTGTGCAGAACAAACATTCTTGAAGATGGTCAACTGTAATTGCAACTTTCTTCATTGCAAACAAAATATTTAGGGTCAATTCTGCGTTAAGGAATGTCCAAGGACCAGACCAAATGCAACCTAAACAATGGACAGTTCACCCAAAAATAAAAATTCTGTCATCATTTACTTACCCTCTTGTCATTTTAAACCTGTATGACATTCTTTCTTACATAACAGAACATAAATGGAGATATTTTGAAGAATGTTGGTTCCGCCGTTGTTTGACATTCTTCAAAATAAATAAGATTTAATAATATCTTCGTTTGTGTTCTGCAGAAGAAAAAAGTCATGACGACAGAATTTGCATTTTTGGACGAACTATCCCTTTAAGAGGGACAAAAATGGCACAACATGGGAAAACTAGTGCTGTCTATTACAGAGCTGTGCTCCCATATCGCTCATACCAAGGTATCGCTTCTTTCTGTTACCTTAATCTTGCTCGCAAATGTTCATTAGGAAATGCAAAAATATGCTCTTGGGTGTTGCCATCTGACACAGAGCCCAATTGTGTTCACTGCTCTCAATTGAAAACAATGGAGGGGTGACCTTTTCTGAGGGCCTATTTTTTATGAGCACCACTAAAGCAGAAAAGCAAGATAGCAACTATTAATTGATGATAAACAGTGCTATTTTATATCATTTTTACTGCAAACAGCAACCTGCTACATTTATAATTTCTTATTTAGCAAAATGATTCGCATTCACAGTGCATCTTTGTAAATCACACAAGACACATGTGGTGCTAAATTAATCGCCCTTGATTTAATAACGGAGTCCAATTAGTTTTATTTTGCCGATCACATCACCCATTACATGGGAAATTAAAGACATGAAGTGCCAACTCTAATCCACCAGACAGGCTGATAAAGTGAGTTTGTAAGGACTGTGCATCATAGTTTATTATGCATCTCTCTGGAATACTTGCTTCTAATTGGTCAGTCGTTGACTTCGCAGTCAAATATTTTCATGCTGTATAATAACCGCTAACTGCTAAACAACAATTAATTGTTGTCCCAGACAGCTACGTCTACGTTGCGCTAGTTGGTCTGTAGGAGAATGCTGTAGAAGTATTGTTCATTGTTTGTTCATGTTAGCTACAGTAATTAACTAATGTTAACAAATACAACCTTATTGAAAAGTGTTACCAGATTTCTTTGTCGAATACAAAAAAACATGTGTAACAAAATCTGCTTCTTCTGCACAACACAGAAGATATTTTATAAAATGTTGGTAACAGAAAACCATTGGTCCCCATTGACTTGCATTGGTCCATAAAACAGAAATCAATTGGGACCAACGGTTTTTGGTTACCAACATTCTTCAAAATATCTTCTTTTGCGTTCTGCACAAGAAAGTCATATAGGTTTAAAATGTCAAGAGGGTGAGTAAATGATGACAGAATTTTCATTTTTGGGTGAACTATCACTTTATGTGTATAAATTACAAGGAGGATTCAAAGTTTACATGATACACGTACGCTGACTCATAAAATGAAAGAAAGATAAACTTTCAGGTTTGATATGCCATTATCAGATTTAGATGTAATGAATCATATTTCGATTGTATTTCTACAGTTTTAAAAGCCAATGGAGCTGAAACATGAGTTAGGAGCATAGCAGGATCCCAGCCAGGGAGGCTGCAAGAGGAAGATGGAGAGAGAGAGGGAGAGAGAGAGATTGAGAGAGAGAGAGAGAGAGAGAGAGAGAGAGAGAGAGAGAGAGAGAGAGAGAGAGAGAGAGAGAGAGAGAGAGAGAGAGAGAGAGAGAGAGAGAGAGAGAGAGAGAGAGAGAGAGAGAGAGAGAGAGAGAGAGAGCTGTGTGTCTGAACACACAGCGGAGGAAAACCTTCAAGGTCACCGTCAGACAGAGGAGGAGATAGAGAATGAGACAGAGAGAAACAGACAGAGTAAAAGAGCAAGAACACAAGGGAGATAAGCAAAGAGGAAGTAATGAGAGAGGACGAAAAAAAGAGGGGGATTCAAAAAACATTTGAGAGCGAAAGAGGCGATGCGAAAGGAAGGGAAAAAGGGGGACATTAACAGAAGAAGGCAAAAGTTAGAGGGGAAGCTCAAAAGCACAGGACAGGAAAGTGCAGAGATGTCGGAAATGAAAGTGGAAGTAATGGGCGGGTATCAGGGGAGGGAAAGAGAAGTCAGAAAAAAGGAGGAGTGATGAGATTCTCGCACGCTCGAGGAGTGGGGGGAGTTAAGATAACTGAACGCTTTGGAGACGTCTGACTGAAGTGTATAGTGCACATGAGCGTAATGGGAAAAGTACAATAAAAAAGGCTGTCATAAAAACGTCAAGCACTGCATTGTTTTAGAAATTGCCCTGTGTGGACATACATTCAGGCGTGAAGCTACAGCAAACCCATTATCTGCTTTTCTGTCACTTTGGATTTTCCCTCGCAAACGTAGGACCAGATTCAATTTCAACACCAGATATGTCTGCTTTCCAGACCATCGCCGTCCTCGCAATCAGTACAGGAGAGTCAAAGCGGTCGTGTGTGTGTGTGTGTTTGCGTACGTGCGTACGTGCGTGCGTGCGTGCGTGCGTGCATGGGTGAGTCTTCATATCCCTCCGGTGAACTTCTGTTATTTAACACACTTCAGTCAGCCCAGGAAAAAAAATTCTGTGGATTTCTCTTACGTGGAGGAGTCACTGATGTTACACTAAAATGGCCTTGTTAAAGGAAGCACAGGGTGTTCAGATACCATTCAACTGTCTGGAGAGATGATTCTTTGTTGCAGAACTTTTCAGTGGTTCACTTTTCGAGCGGTCCTGTGAAGAAAGATCAGGGTGTACGCTGTGGACCGCTTCCAGAGTGCATAGTCACACAAATAAATAAATCGAGAAAAACAGTTTCATTTTGTGGATGTACGCAAACATACCTGCATCACTAAATGTACAAATTACAGAGCCAGAGTCAAGCTCACATTGTCAATTTCAGACATCTCGTACGTCCAATCAATCGTTTTCTTAACCAGGGAAGCCACGTCTCTCTGTGGACAAGCTCGAGGCTGAGTCACCTTGTTCAGAACGACCCCTTTTTCATGAAAACTTAAAAATAAGTCTTCTAGACGTCAATCGTTACGATAGCAGCAGGTGGGAACAGTGGCTTCAGGTTAACATCTGACAGATGAACGATAGCAGCCTTAAACATGATGGTTCCAGTTTACCAATACTTTCAATCAGAGAGGTTTTTTGAGGATGTACTGTACGAAGGGGAGTATGTTAAAGGAATCTCAGCGCTTCTAGATTTCACTATATTGAGGGAGAAATTAAACTCGCATCTACGTGCATTTATGCATACCCAGCAAACACACAGCATTACTTCTACTGTACGTGTACAGTACAAGAAAGCATAACTTGTGTTTGTTCTTACAAAAGCCAACAAAACTAATCATTCTGTTCATAGCACAAACAAAACAAGTGTGGAACATGTTATGCGCCATGTTTAAAATTTACGGTTAGGGGTTTGTTGAAATACCTACAGTAACAGTATGAGCACTATAACAGTGATGCATACACCACTGATGAGCTGTGAAATGTTGTCATGATGTGGTATAACAACCTCCAGCATCAGAAGGCTCAGATTTCTTGCCTACTTGTGTGTTGACACTGTGTCAGAATTACAGGAGAAAAACACAGTTAACATATAATAGGCAGGGCTGGTCAGGCAAGTAGCTCAATATTTTTACTTGGCTTGCAATTTAACTTGCAATAATAGCTGAAAACTATATACTGTACAGCTACAGCTGCATGCTGTCAATATATCTTGGTGTTTTAGGAATGTGTTTTTCTTTCTATTTATTATTATACAACAAGCTTCTCACTTGTTTTTTTTACAAAATCTATGATTGAGGTCAATTAAACATTTGTTATTGTTTTGTTTATATATCTTATTTTTTTCATTTATTAATGTCTTCAGAAGAACTTTATGTAATCATTTATTGCGTGAAATAACTTAATTAAATAAAAAATAAACCAAAATTTTCAAAATTCTTCTTATTTTTCAGCATTTTCCAGATTTGGCAAGGGGGGTGTAAAATGTTGACCGTAACTGTAGATAAAGAGATTAAAACAACAACATCCAATACATTACGAAAACCCTGTTGTTAAAGTAAAAATAAGCAGAGATACTTTAGTTTACTAAAATTAAATTATTTAAAAATTCAGTTTATTAAAATGAAATTAAATAAAATATTGGCCTAAATACTATTAGGAAAAACTTATAACCTAAACTAATGCTTATTCCTCAAAATGTTGCCTCAGGAATGAACTGAATTTTTTTTAAGTTGAAGCACTAACATTTTTAAAACAGAAATAATTCTGTTAACAATAATATGTCTGAAAACAAATCTAAAGTACCTAAAACCAAAATGAACAAATTAATCTCATACAGCAACAGAAAAAAATCTAAATGACAAAAGCACATACCAAATTAAAAATAAAAGCTGAAATTAAAACTATAATAACTTTGACCATAAGAAACCATGTATAAGATATAGAAGAGATATAGTCACAACACTTGCACGATAGGAGGGCAAACAGGCCCTTCTTATCTCTATACCCTGAAAGCTAGTCTTTATGATATACAAGATAACTTCCATCTTCACTCCACTCCTCAGCTCCTTCTTAGTTTCTATACTGAAATAAGGTCAGGCAGTAATAATTGAAGTAGTAAAGCTTAACCCAAAGATGTACCGCAGGTGGCAGCGCAAGAGAGTCATTAATGAGCCACTCTCCAGTCTATGAACCAGAGAGTCACCTCGCCATGGCAACCTTCTGGATCCCAGCCGAATACACATGTCAGACTCTGTGCCGCCAACATTCAGCATGTGGCACAAATGACAGGTAATTAAGACGAACAAACACACACACACACACACACACACACACACACACACACACACACACACACACACACACACACACAAGTACCCAAAGAAACTGCACATGTTCTAGCCGGCTGGCTACTTATCATGTGACACTGAGGATTCATTAAATGCCTATCAGAGAGACTGGGACTGAACAAGCCACTGTGTGTTTATTATAAGGGTTATACGACACTCCATCTTTGACCGGGAGAGAATGGCTTTTTATCTCAGATAACATTGGCCTTGGAGATAGCTGTCGCATCGATTTCCGTCATCCTCAGGGGTAAAGATAGACAACGGCAGTTGTTCGTGAATGGGTGCGGTGGGTTGTTTGCATAAACGATGCTTGATTAAGCCTGATGATTATGATATTGCAAATGAGGCAAAATTCACTAAAAGGATCTCGTAGCGGCACATCAGGACGCGGCACCATCAGCACTTTTGCGAAACACAAATGTTTCTCATAAACCCCTCCCTGAGATCACTATATTGAAGCTTACTATAGACAAAACACAGTCTATCATTTAGACCCCACCTTTAATAAACCTTGATTTTGAAATCATGACCTGTTTAAGTTGAGCACAGGTGAGCGAATGAAACAACAGCGCACCACATCAATAGACTAACGGTATACTTGGATCGCTCCCAAAACCGCAGGGAGACTTTTAAACTTCTCTTTGATCTTCCAGTTCCAAACTAAAGACACTTGCTGGATGTTCCACTGAGAGTTTCAGCATTCGCCCAAGCCTTCCCGAACCCTCCCAACATGCCCAAAACCGACACTCCATATTTTTCACACCTAGCCCAAACTCTGGTCCTGAGTAACTGCATTCAGGGCTGCACATTACTCTGGTGGTGCCATTTCAGTACGAAGGGGTTCGGAGTGCTTCTGTTGCCAACACAGGTGCTTTCTCAACCCATTTATTTACAACCTCTCCTTTGTATTGATCTTCTCTGCTAAACTCCTGGAGGGAGAATGCACCTCCTCTTATTTGCACCGAGATCTGTGTGACCTCAACCAATTAACAAGCCCCATCCAATAGGAAAAGAGGCATAAAAATCCAAGGTGCTTCGCAGCATGACAAGTAATAAGAATAAAGAGAGTGAAACACAGAGTGAAACAGCTCACATTCAATTTGCTACAGACCGTCTGGATTTCGCTTGGTGTTAACCTCTTGTCTACAGGTGGAATATCATTCTAATAACAGATACAACAATGGCTAGTAAGCTGGCATTGGAAAACAAATCCTATAAAAATCAATATAGTGAATAAATCTATTTGAAATGTCGGTAAACAAACCGTAATGAAAACGGATGCTGGGAAATAAACATACATCCAATAAACGAACAACCAGCAAAACACACATACTGAGGAATTACTGCCTGCCATTTCACTAATGAGATAACAATGACTTGATGATGACAGGGATATGTTCACATTTGCATTTCACATAAGGTGCCGATGAGAGAGGACTTGCGGGACTCGCACGCTCTAATTTTCTCCATTGTTTTAACATTTTTTGAAAAGCAAATGGCACATAAGCCGCTCTAATTAGTTTACTTATATTATTAAACGTTAGGAAAAATCATTACTTTGAGAGATTTAAAAGTTCAACACGGCAGAAAATGAGCAGATTAAGGATTCAGAACATACTTTGGTATTACTTCCCCTCGTTGTTTGCACAGATTTAGAGTGTTTCACAATTTCAAAGGTTAAAAAAATCTCTTCTCCCCTGACTGCTGAAGTAGACCGTGGAGTTAGGAGAAAGTGAATCTCATCAGCATGTTTTTACAGGGTGCCCGCTCTCTTCCCACGAGCCTTTGCTCTCAGCGTTAACACTGTGCTGGTCTCTGGCGGTGCTGAGTGACAGGGCATCTCCACCTCGCTACTCATCTGGGGAAAAGCTTTATCTTGTCCCACTGTCCACCTTAATGCGCATTAAGATGTCTAAAATTCAATTATGGACACCTCGTAACCAGGTCCTAATCTCAGCACACTCATCGCTGGTGGTACGGGACTGATGGACAGTCACCTTACCTGGGGAAAAAGCAAAACGCAAAACAGCCACAAGGTTAGGTTGGCATCTCAGCTGCTGTGAGAAGAGGGATGGCTGGCTGAATTTCAGACCAGGGCTGAGGCTTTAAAGGGTGATTCATGACCATCAGTGGGCAGTCGTGGCCCAGTGGTTAGAGAGTTGGACTCATGACCAGAAGGTTGCTGGTTCGATTCTCAGGGCTGGCGGGTAACAGCTGAGGTGCCCTTGAGTAAGACACCTAACCCCCACTTGCTTACTATACAAAATGTACAAATGTATAGTACAATGTAATGTAAGTCGCTTTGGATAAAAGCGTCTGCCAAATGCATAAATGTAAATGTAAATGTGACTATGGGCTGGCCCAGACTGAATTCAAAGACCTTTTTTTGTGCTGATTTTGGTGCTAGTTACCAAAAAAAAAAGAAACATTCTGAGATTATAAGCTGTCCCATGACTGACAAGTTTGGCTTAACTATAAATAGGTGTTGGTATTGCGAGTTTCCTCTTCTAGCATACTTGCCCAAACAGACATATATAACCCAGCGTGACAGGTGACCTTTACAGGCCGCAGTCAGGGCTCCAAGCCTGTCAAACTGTCCAAGAGTCATCTGAAAAGCTAGCATGAACGTCACGGGTCCGGCCTCCTCCCGCTGACGGCTGCCTCCATTAACGTCCTACGGCCCGACCTGCTCTATGATTGGCAATTTCCTCACGTGAGCTCCCCGGGATCAACCGCTGTGGCGTGGAGCAAGCGGACAGGCGCTGTGTCTGAAGTTGACCTCGCCTGTGCTTTACTGAACGCTGGCCCTTCTCTAACACGCAGGTGGCTAATCGTAAAAGTTAGGGATGTGTTCGACGCTGCACGGCTGGTAGTTTTATTGTTTACAGAGGCATGCGGGGAGGTACATCTGTGGCATTTAAGGCACCGTGGCATGAGGGGTCAGTGGTTTGACGAATGCGCGCTGCATGTAATTATCTGCTGTTTGTTCTCTCCCCGCGTCCGTCAATCGTGCAGGCTCGATGAATTCGGGCGAGGTTGTCGGGAACAACGACGGACCCCAGTGCTATTAACTAAAGTCAACAGAGCAGGGAACTGTGTTCGACTTTGCCATCACATGATAAGTGTGGATACACCCCCCTCAAATACCCAAACTACCCGATCCTGCCCAACGTAATTTATCTGAGAGATAAGCGGGTAGATGTGGGCAGGGAGATGGCGTCAGACCGGGCGCCATTGACAGGCCTGGCGGAATGAGTGACACCCCTAATAGCTCCGTCCCATTACCTGAGTACAAGCTGCTCCTTTATCTGCTGTCAAAGGGGTGTTTGTTTGCTTGTAGGATGATAATATAGATGTAACAAATGTATTTGTGAGCAAAATTCTGTCATCATTTATTTACCTTCTTGTCTTTTCAAACCTATATGACTTTCTTTCTTCTGCAGAACACAAAAGAAGATATTTTGAAGAATGTTGGTAACCGAACAATGGCAGTACCCATTGACTTGCATTGGTTTTGTGTCCATACAATAGAAGTGCACGGGTACCGGTGTTGTTCAGTTACTAAATTTTTTTTAAATATCTTCTTTCGGCTGAGACAAACCAGTTTGAAATGACATTTTTGGGTCTTTATCTCTTCAAAAATAAACGCAACACGAGTTTGGTCAAATAGCCATTTGCCAAACATTATGCATAAGTCTGGGCAGGTCAAGTAGAAAAGGACATTTTTTCATAGGCAGATGAAAGTATTATATTATGCAAAAAGATTACCAAGACATTTCCTCTGCTGAATAATTTTGATTTCATCTTGACTTTAGGAATTCTCTCTAAAGATGTTTACCTGGGACCAATATAGAAACTAATCTCAGTTGGTATATTCAAAACCTTGTGTACTTTAAAAATAGAAAAATCAGGAAGTACTGAGCAAATCTACTGAAAACTGACACAACCGACTTACAGAAGAATAGAAGGGATTATCCTCTGTCCTCTGGTCGTCTCCATGCTGTGGTAAAATGTGCCTTGTGGGTTCCAGGTGCTGAGCTATGTAGACTGAGGGATATATTGCTTTAATTGGGGACTTACTGATCTTGCAAGACAATTCAGTGCCAGACGTTATCTGCGATGTTTCTGCCACTTTTCTGCTGCGCAATCACAAAAATGATATGGGTGACAGCAGGTGATCCATAAAAGCCATTTTAAATCCTTGTTAATTATTCCTTTAGAAGTCTAATGAATAAAACAGATAAAACCAGGATCAAGATGAATCTCTTCACCCAGCCAGTGGGGAGGAGGTTGCAGAAACCACAACATACATGGCCGTGTTGTTGTGGTTTTAGTGTACTCGTAAAATGTTTGCCTTCATACTTTTGTTTCGATTTCTAATTAGCTGGCTGGCATTTTCAATGAGATAATGAGGGACTGGGACAAATTAAGCTACAGCAGCGAGCGAGGAATTAAACGCGCGTATGCCCCCGAGTTTAACGCAAGACAAAATACTATTACAAATTTATGTTCGGTATGCTACACGCAGCAATAGTAAAGACTGTATAAAATAATATGTAACAATGACAACAATCCCTAGTTTCTCACCACAAGATGTAACAAATAGTGTTGGGAGTTAAGCTACCGTTAAAACAAAATTAAAATGCAAAACAAAACACAAAAAGCTGACTCACATCGCCCAGTTTAACCAGAAATCTCTTTCTTCACATTTGCTGAAAACAGTGGCCTGATGTAAGTTATCTGAGGTTATTTCACTTTGAGTAATCCCCCTTACCAGTAGTTAAAAAAATGTTGTTGTGTGTGATTTTTTTCCCACATTAACATACTTTCTCCAACAAAACTAGAGCATATTAAAGGGTCAGTCATCATTTATTCACCCTCTTTCCAAACCTGTATGCCGTTCTTTCTTACACCTAAGAAGATATTTTCAAGAATGTTGGTAACCGAACAACGTCGGTACCCATTAACTTTTATTGCTACCATCCCTTTAATTCTCAACCTATCAAGAATTAAAACTCAGAATAGCCCCTGTCCTTCATGAATTTCCCCATATCATTTTGAATTGTAAGCTGTACTGTTAACATTTACTCTGCGTGTTGGGTTGTGTGAGGAGGAGAGAGAGAAAAGCATGCTTCAAACTTTCCCTGTCCTTTCAAAGCCCGTCCTCTTGTGCTCAGAGATGTCTGGCATGGCGAGAACTCAAAATGACAGCAGAAAGCCGATGTCCTCCGGTCATCTCCAGCCTGCTGGCGGATGAATAATGAAGCGCTTTGAAAGAGTTAAAACGCCACTTACATCACAGGCAGCCCCCTCTCACACAGACTCTCATTGAGTATTCATGCCAGATCAGCAGAGCACACATGACTGGTGCCTTCCACATTAGTGTATTTCACAAAAACTGACACAGACTTAAGGAGCAGAGAGCAGGAAGTGCTGATGTGGCAGCACATCCCTTTACTCTGATTCACGGTGGAAGAGAAATGCTTTCATACCAGACTAAATATACACGGGTGCGCAGGAGTCTGCGCTGTGTGACTGGATGTCAAAGCCCGGTACTCGAGCTGTCTCCCTCCCCGTACTTCATTTCCACGCGCTCGTGTGACATTTCGCTCTGGGCAATTAAAAGGCAAAAACATTGTAAATATGAATTGAAAATCTGCTGTGCGAGCAGCTTGGCTGCGACCGTGTGACACGTCGTGATTCGAGGAGAATCGCGGCTTGCTCTCGCAAACACGCCGCAAATTGCTCATCAGACTGCAAAGCCGAGTGCCTTAATTTTGCGAAAACGAAAGGGAGTGAAAGAACAACATAAAAGGGCTTGAGAATACATATGGGGTCACACAAAAAAAAAATGCTTGAGGTAAAAAAAGGTAAGAGAGAAAGATAGAGGGAGGGAGAGAGAGAGAGAGAGAGAGAGAGAGAGAGAGAGAGAGAGAGAGAGAGAGAGAGAGAAAAGTAGGCAACTCAGAGAGCCAAGCTGGAAATGTAGCATTTGATCACTGTGAATCTCAGCCATGAACCATAAATACATAATAAACAGAAATTAGCCGAGGCGAACGATGTACAGAACGTTTTATCTGCTGTGACACTGCCACAGACGCAAGTGTAGCAAACTGGATGCATCCATATTGATGCAGGGTGAGGAACAGATTTGTTAACACATCTCTAGCACCACAACAACTAAACTGTGGTGAGAGGGGGAACAGCAAATGTGTAAAAACAGATGCTATCATGAAAACAATGTGCATAACAGAGCAAAATTAAGGGAAATGGATTAAGAGATGTGCGCTGAAGTTGCTAATTCATATTTTGCATGAAATATTAAAGGTATATTAAAGAAAGCATTTGCCTAAAACTGAAAATTCTGGACTTTTTGAAAGATTGCATACTGTGTTGTCAAAGTTGACAAGCACTTGTTAATACTTTTTATGGGTTACATAAGCTCAAAAAGGGTGACTAATAATAATGATTTATGGCAAAAATTTTAAATCAAGAAACATGGAGATACGAGGTTTCAGAAGAACAGCAGTGATATTCAAAGTATAGGGTCTATAATGTTTTCATTAATTCATTGCTGTTCGAACATGGCAAGACAATGTAAATGATGACAGACCCTTCAAGTCTCGGGCACTGTCTAATAGAAGTGACCATCACAAAATGCTATTCTTCAGATTTAAAGAAGATAGTTCTTTAAAACTGAAGAATCTAAGGAATTCAATATAAGCACTATGATTAATGCCCAATTCCACAACAGCAAAAATCTGCGAATGTTTGAATACACACCTCAAAAACAAAACAAAAAACACAGAAAAATGGTCATGCTCACAAATATCAAGATTTGCAATTATAATCACTGGCTTGTGCAAGTTACAGCAGCAAAAAGCAGGAAGCGAGGGGTGATGAATTAGTGTTCTGAATCCTCTGTAATATTGTTCAGAGACACAACTGCAGGAAATTGCTACTTCCAAATTACATGCGCCATCTCCCCAGCCAGCGTGCCATTTGAGGAGTGTCACTATGCACCTCACCCCAGTGTTGGCATCTGGATTGTCACGTGCCATGCTAACAAGCATGCCGCCCAGTCTGCATGTGTGCAGCCATCGCTGCCAACTTGACACTTATGACATTGGTCCAAATCTAGAAAGTGCAGAACAATGGTGGGTTTTAAGAAGTGTAAAGGCACAATAGGAGGAACACGCAGCACGTATTAAAACTTTAGAGCATCTTCATCGAAAATTAATTAATGGCGGGCTGTAACCTTGGCACAGAGTCCCAGTGTTTCCTAAAAGGTCTTGGTGTAGCACAAAGCAAAATGGGAGCTGGCTGTACTGCAAACTATTGACATGTGAAGGGTAAACTAAAGGGGGAGGGCTGTGAAGGGGCCTTTGAGATACCGCAGTGTTACTTTAAAAATATGCTATCAGTAATTTCCTCAGAGTCTGAATGCGCCTTTGGTGTTTCATTTCCTAATTGGAAGAACAATATTAAACATCATTTATATACATGTAAAGTTACTGTAATAATGAAATAGCCCTCAGTGTTTTGGGCAAAGCAAGTTCACTTCATAGCTGTCTTTTAGAAACCACGCATCGAGCTCCGGACAAAGAGACATTTGGGCCTTGCGTGAAGCAGACGCAGGCAGGCGGCGTGGGAGATGCAGCCGATGTATCTTTACATGAGTAATCTCTAAAGACCGGGATAATTGAATCTCCACAACTTTCTTGTTCGCACCACAACAAAGGAAATTAGATAAAACAAAAGAACTCCTTGGCACCAAAAAAGAGAAAGCAGTAAATAAATGTATTAGAAAAAGCGCAAAAGCATCTAAGCAAAGCATCTATTCCCCAACGTACCGGCTGTTTCTCATCTCCTTCGATTAATTCTTTAAGCTCTGCTGATGAGTCCACGAGACTCCGCCGCAGTTACTTATCCTGACGGAGAAACGAGACCTGCGCGACCGATCCGAGGTCAGAGAATTACTCGCTCTGGGGTGTGAGAGCACGTTTCTACATAAACCGATGAGCGCCGGCATTGCTCCCCTCATTTATGATACTAATTGCTCCGAGAAGCACGAGGATACGTAGGAATATGCTCCTCCTGCAGGATGGGCTGTTATCAAACCCATTTCAGAAGCAGGTCACAGCACAGACACTCTCACTCAGCAGCTTTTAGCCAACACTGTATCTCATCATCACTGTTTTCACTGCCTCTGTCACCCAGACTGTTCTCATTCTCTCTTATCTATTATTCCCTCTGGATACTGATAGCTAGGAATTACTCCCAGGCCTTTTTAAAGTGCACTATCTGCCAATAAACATCTCTAAATGGATTTAAGTTGAGCACGGATGTGGCATACCACCACAATGGCAACGGTGCGCCTCGGAAAATTCAATACCTGACAATATTGCACCATCGAAACGATTTCCTGGTTGTAAAATGAGAGACAGACTGATGAAATAGCGTAACATCTCCAATTGTCTATCTAAAACCAGAGCCCTCAGGGGTACCTATTATGAACTCCACCTAAAAACCATGTGGGATGCTCTGCCTTTGTTACAGTGGAGTGCAGCAAAATGCCATTCATTTTCTCCAGAAGACCCTCTTTTTTTCTTTCATGAAAACATATTAAGCCTTTTAAGACACAGCCACTATGAGCTCAGAAATTGTTAAGTGGTAGTTTACGCTTTTGAAGAAGCCACAAGTCAGTGATATTTTGACTTCATTAAAAAAACGAGTTTAATATCTAAATTACCAGGGAAAGCTACATATGCTCAAATGCACATTAACTTAAAGAGAGATCCTACCCATATCCAGCAGAGTTGTTACCATTAAAATAAAAACAAAAACAGGTCAGTAGGCCACTCTCATTAAACACAGTAAACAACTTAGTTTTAAACACTTTGTATGTTAGTATACATTTTTTTAATTTTCTCAATCCATGGCTATAAGTCAACAGCGTTAAGGCATTGTAAATGACAATTACATTACCTATATATTTATAATAAACACACACACACACACACACACACACACACACACACATATATATATAAAATGTATTAGATTAGATTATATAATTATTAATTATACATTATAGAAATAAAATATAATTACATTACCTATATATGTATGTGTATATGGGTAGTTGACAAATAAATGTCCTATGGAAATTTGTCTTAAAAAAATAAATATAGATATATACATATATAAAAAATATAATTAACAGATTGTTTTCTAAATTTTTGCTGTCACACCATAGGGCACATGTGATACATATAATTATATACTTAAATATAATTATTATAATAATGTGGTGGGTTGAGACAAGAAAGACCATGCGAGATAGGAATCAATCTTGGGTCGCTGCAAGCGCACTTGCACTATATGTCGGCGCACTAAACGTGAGGCTATAGTGCTGACATATAGTAATACCATCATTTAAGTACTGTACACTATACCCGTGTCTTCTTCTCCAAAAGCTTCCTACCAAGACATGTACAATACTTCTGAAATAACACTGAAAACAGTTTGGACCAATAAAAATGGGTGGCCAGTGTTTCTCTCTTTACTCACAGACACCTACATGCAAACGTAAGGTCTGCATACTGAAATCACAATGCTCATATTACTCTGATGTCACTTACATATGGAGGGGTTAAACTGGGTTGCCTTCTCTGACAGTGAGTCAAGACACTGACGATGCTGCCACCAGCTCTATCGCTCATCCTGCCATAATAGTGAAGCAATTACAGATAAGGCAACGCTCGACGCGAGCATCTGCTGTGCACATATCTATATCACATGCTGGGATTGGTTCTGAATCCCCCTCACAGGAAGCATCACGCCCTTCCCCTTCACCATTCCATAGTGCACAGTGAGCGAAATGTGCTCTGTATATAAAAGGAGGTTATCGGTGTGCTCAATTTGTTCACACGCTGGGTAATGTGCGTATTTCGCTGGAAATATTCCACCATTTATTAACCGCTTCCTAAGGGCAAACAGAGAGGAAGAAAATGTAAATCAAACGGTTGTTAGAGGGTCAGCTGACCTTTTAACATTCACAGACTCCCCTGAAAAGGCTCTGGTTAACTATTCTTGAGAAGCGCCCACAAACAGACAGCAAAAAGCATCTGGAGCCATTAGCAGCATGACTAAAGCCTGTGCTCTCCCCAGAAATCTGCTTATCTGGTTTTTATATTATATTGGTGCTCCAGCGCATATGCCCTCCTCTTCCACAAGGTCACGGTTCCACCTTGTCCTCGGTACAATGAGCATTTGGAACGAGCGCACAGCTTGAAAAAATAACAGGGTTGCCAAAAACCCGGTGTTTCCAAGAGCCACATGAAACTGGACAGAGTGGCTCATAAAGCACCGAATTGTTTCATCAGGCTGGTTGATCCTGTTGATCACAGAGTAAAAATAGCAAGGCTCTGTTTTTCCTTATGACTATCTTTCTTGGTATAAATCAACAAACAAACAAACAAAACGAAAAACTAATGGTAAATATAAATACTGTATATAACAAACACTGTTACTGCTAAAATTATGAAAACAGTAATTGCTGGCTTTGAACATATTGCCCATCTCTATTTACATATAATCAGGAGGGTGTGGCCGTGGATGAGTGTGACATAAGACACCGTCCCACTTTTTCCCTGAAGCGTGTATGGCAACAAATAAACTAGATTCTCATGAAAAGCAAGCCATTTCATTTCCGCTGTCTCCACGGAGTAAGTGGGCCAGCCCCTGGAAAGAGTCCGTCCAGCGTAAAAGGGGCATAAATATGGGAATAAAATTTATCAAGCATATTAAACAGCAAGGCATGGCACGGAAAAAACAGGGCGCATAAAAAAGCAGAACGTGCGTGGAAAACAAAAGCGAGGGAAGAGGCCATAAACCTAGGAAAGCCCTGGCTGATGCCAGCCTGCCCCATCTGGGAGATAAAAATGAGTGATTCCGCTCCGCATCTCCATCCAACTGCATCTCTTTAGTGCTTAGAAGACGCATGAGAGCAAGTCAAAAGAAATTTAATGCAAAAAAAGAGGGCCGCTCTCCACCAAGTTCATCTCGGCTAAATTCAGCTGGAGGCTGAAGAACGCATTCGCTCTGCGTCTCTGGCTGTTGCATATAAACATCCTCTGAGTCCCAGGGCTTGTGTGTTTCTAGGGCTGCTCATGCTGAGTTCAAAGACAGAATAATTACAATGATAAACAAGGTGAGAGTCTATATTTCTCCAGTTTGAAACATACACACCTGGTATACAAGATGTCTTCCCTATAGCCATTCTCGATCTCCATAATTGGGTTTATACGTACCAAAACACATGTACTTGAGGAAATTCAATAAAAGGCTTATATACTCAACGCTGTATTGACATGGTCATAATCATACATAACTATATTCCCACCTGCCATCTCCTCTAATGGTTAGCATTCGGGGGGTTAGGGGTCTCGTGGTTTTATAGGGCATGAGTGGGTGATTTATGCTCGTGCTCTGAATCGATGGAAAAGGAGCCAAAGCACTGCCACTAAATCAATGTTTCCACTTGTCAACACAATCCAAAATATCCCTTTTATATTTCAATTAGTTGCACGCATAAATGAACTTCGCAAATGTTTATAGTGAGAAGCGATTAGACATCAAGAGGCTGGCAGGTGCTGGCATATGCTGGCATGGCAGCTTGTCCATGTTTTGCACGGTTAGGTGTGAAGACACCCTTCACCCCCACAAAGAGCACAGAGACCGATAGCTCCCTTCGGTATTCTAACCTGCACAAAGAATCCCCCATGTACACATCTTCTCTTGAACCGTAAAGCAGACCGAGTTATTTATGAACTATTAGATAAAATAGAGATATTTAAACAACCTTGCACAACAGGCTTACAGCATAAAACAGACCAAAATAGCAGGAGCTGTGAATCCAACCCGGATCGAAAAAGCTCTCCACAACAGTAGAAACACCATTTTTCCCAGTGACCTTAGAGGAAACGACAGACACCCCGTGGAGCCCATTCGAGGCCGAAGGAAAATTGTCCCGTTTTTCAGTTCTCACTACCCTGTTAAAGAAAATGAGCTTTATCTCATGACACTGCATGAATAATGCCCCCTCTTCCCACCTGTGGCCCCCTTGAAGCCCATCAGGGTGTTTAATGGGAAATGATCCATTTTTAATTACCACTTTTGGAATGAAGAGGTCTGGAATGGGAAGCACTTAGATAAGCTTTGGGAAGTTCCACAGATGTAACTTGGCCCGAGGCGGCGCACGTGCAATCGACGGGAACATTTCCTGTTCCCCAAGGTGACGTGAAACTTCCAAAGAGCTGTCAGATAATTACCAATACAGAGAGGATATTAATCTGAAATTAATGCACACCCATTTGATTAAGTTAGAAGAGCAATGCGGTGCGTGTTGAGAGATCAGTGTGTTTGAGTTTAATTCCTGTGACATTAATCCTGTGCTTGCAAGGATATCTGTCTGCGATGTGGAATCCACGCAGCATTCGGAAAGAACACGGAGATGAGAAGATAGAGACTCTTTATAATGCAAGGATGCAATAACAATCACGTTTGCTCATCAAGTTGTTTGGGACCACAAATGATGTAAGAAACAAAACTTTGAATGCATCACAACAGGTGTGTGAATATTTCTGGTTGTGATCATTTACAAGACTTCAGTCTGAATGTAATTCTGAATGTTTGGTCGTCTCAATTTGTTTTCCTTGGTGAAAAAACAATGGCATTATTGAATAGAGCAAGAAGTAAATGTCAACTTCTGTCATTGATCTGAATGCTCTTCAGTGCACTACTGAATATTGTCCCTTATCTTCTGGGAGACAAAGAAATATCCAACATTGCCAACATTTACTCTAAGCATATTTAACCACATTGTCTTCTGTCTATGTGTGATACCAAAGGGAAAAATCTCTCAAGGGCACCTTTATTACACGGTGTTCATTGGGCAAGCTCCCCGTGTTTTCCGTCGACTGCATGTCTGGGCGGAGCCGAACGCGAACGAGTAACTCTAATTAAAGTCGAGTTTATCATAAATAGCTGGAAAGGGCCACAATCCAAGCATATGTTAAGAATAAATTACTAATTAGGCCTGGCGAGTAACAAAACAAGTCCCAGACTGCTCGAGAAGTCTCGGCACGTTACTAATATATGAAAGGTATAAACAAACAGCAATCTGGTTGTTTAGCTTCTCCAACCCACTTACAAGGATCCAATTATGGCAGATCCCTGGAGCCAGCAATACAATCAGCGCTGAGAGTGCAGGCGTTATGATTAACTGTGAAGGCCACATTTACAATGCCTCCTTTCTACAGCCAACTGGGCTTCATTTCAGGTCGAATATGCAGAAGATCAGGTTTAGATGTTGCACCATCTATCCCAAAGGTGCATCTGGCAAGTTCAGTTATAGATGCACAATCATGACCGAGAATTCCTTCAACAATTCCTGCCGCTATGATCTGCTCAACATACACTACCAGTCAAGAGTTCGGAAATGCTTATTAACTACTTAAATTTCTTTCCACATTTTAGAAAAGTAGTAAATTCATCAAAACCATGAAACCATCTTGTTTAAGAAGATATTGACAACCGAACAGCTTCTATTGTATATGCACAGTGCCATGCAAAGACACTTGGAGGGGCAGGTGCTTAAGTTTTGACGGGGCGCATTTCAACAATCGCAAAAACATTTTGCGAAATTGCGATTGCTAGACGCTAACGCTAATAACGCTACAAACTATACAGCAATGGGGGTGGGGGGGTTGCAGAACGAGCGTTTTTGAAAAGAGCACTGTGGGCAAAAGGGGCACTTCGGGAAGAAAAGCGCAGGGGCTCAAGCGTGTGTGCACGTGCCTGCACAAAACCATTGCAAGTCAATAGGTACTGCCATTGTCGGGTTACTAACATTATTCAAAATATTTTTTGGGCAAACTTGGGAAGCTTTTTTAACAGCACTGAAGAATATCAATGCTGGACTGTTATTGGCTGATTTTAAGTCATTAATTAGTCCAAGTAATCCATATCAAAAATATTTTTAATAATTCAAATTTAGTTTTCTTAACTTTATTTTTGCCTACAAAAGTAATTTCTAACGTTGGAATATACACCTTTAGAAAAAAAGATTTTTACGGTCATGAAGAACATTTTTGTTTAGTCCCTCCAAACATTTGACTGGTACTGTACATCTGCACTGCTCTCTGTATTTTTTGCAGAATTTTTCACCAAACCCGACCCCAGAGAGGGCCACGGTAGAGCTGAGTCTAGCTGCTGAGCTGCGTTTTATCGAAGATTTGTTCTTGGAAACACCGTCTTTGTTGCCGACGTGTGCATTCGAATCCTGTGATACGAAATGTATCGAGATTTTCTCCTATCAGTAAAGCGCATGCAAAAGCAGATGAAACGGGCAGCGTTCGAGTTATTCCAAGCTGCCCGTACGCCCGAGTCTCCTGTGGGCCCTTTCATGGCGTTTCAGACGGAATGAGAGCGAGCGGTGGAGAGGTTGAGGCCGCAATGGATGAGAGGAGCTTCTTTTGCCATTCATCATTCAATGCTGGAGGTCATGTGCAGTTAGTCTGTAGGCTCTCTGGGAGCTGTAAAACACTCTCCCTGATGGCTGGCTGTCAAGTGCGCTGAAGCCAAAGGAGGGGGAAAACACACACACACACCATACAATATGATTTCTTCACAGCCCCAGCCAATCAATCCTTTTGCCAAGCTCTGGCCCGCGGAATCCCGCTCTCATGTAAGCGGGTCTCAAACGCCCCGAAGACGTTCCATTATTTAGCGAAAGCGATTCTAATGGAGGTTCGTCAAAGGGGGAGAGTTATTTGAGGTATGAAATGTTATCAGTGTCACATTTCAACAAATGAACTGATCTCTGCTTTCGTCATATCACGCAAGTCCCAAATTTCAGATTATCAATGTCTGTCATCCAGACAGTCGTGACATACAGCTGGAGGCTAAACGGCATAATACAGTCTATCCACGGCCTCGAGACAAACAGCGATCTTCTCCATTACCAAAGCTCAGTTTTTTAAAGCCTTGTAGTTTAATTAGGCATCCGTCATCACCAGCCAGCCACTCAACCTTTTTCGCCTGCCAACATTTCATTTTTCATTCCAATTTGATTAGAAGCCATATATGAGCCACACAACGGCAGCCGAACCATTCAGGAGGGTATGAGCATGACAAAACAGCCTCTCCTTCATGATTAATATGCCAGCCAATGGGAGAGCTGAAGGGGTGGGGGGAGGCTGGCGGTCATTAGAGAGGTGTTGGACGATTTTCAGTCCGTAATCACATCTGCGAGTCTTAGTGACCTTTTTGGAATTTTTGATTTTTGGCTTTTTGGCTATAAATCAGATCATGTATTATTCAGGTTCTGCTATGTGCAGTCTAATATGCCACTTTTTGCATAAAAACCAGTGCCCACTTTAGCCCATCTGAGATCTCTCTCCAGTTTCCATTTGGTCTAATCATGAAATGCTTAAAGCCCCTTGTCCAAAATGTATGAGCATCTGATTTCATAGACAATTCCATCGGACGCATGCTCCTGGCCCGAAGTTAACTTTTGGTGTGTTTGTCGATCAGTCTGGCTAGTATTTTATTAAATAAACAATTTGCTGAATGGGTCGTGTAACTTTGCCCAAAAAAAAGTTTGGGTCACAAAACTGTGCATGTGCAGTAACGTTCGTTTATGTTGTTGCTTTGAAACCGTCTATATTCCCATTTTTTCTCTCCATCACATCCTGCCCTTTCTACTATCTGCATCAATAGCACTGGTAAAGAAGTACTAAAAATACTAAAGACTGAAACAGAAACAGAAACATTTCAGTTACATTTCTATTTTGTAAATTTTGTTGACTGAGAAAAATGTAACATGCGTAAAAGAGTAGGAAGTTGGCATGGGGAGCTTTACAGAGAACCTGACATATACAAAGAGGTTTGCACAGCGGCATACTAACTAGGTTATTAAGGGATTAATTACAGGGTTAACAGTGGGTGTCAAAGCCCAGCCTGTGTGTAACACCGTCTCTCTCTCTCACACACACGGGCACGCACAGTAATGTGCTCTCAAGCTGACCTGCCTGCCTCAGATGCTCAGGAAGACACTCCTCTCGCCAGAGCCTCGAGGGCTGCAAGTGATACGTTCGTGTTTGTGGGTTGTTCTTTAACAAAATGCTTAAAATGGGCAAATGAGAGCTGTGCTTATCCAGCAAAATTGGTGCTAGATGGAGCAGAAAGTGCACAAATGTTCTATGACATTCCCGTAATGAGGTTTCATATTGATCCGACTACACCGAGCAGAACTACAGGCTCTTCTCTCTTTTCTATTTTAACCCACACTGCTCGCTCTAGGCTGCCATTTATTTGCCTAGACTCGTTGGTCCTCCGGGGTCTCCGATGCACAGACAGGTGGCCCAGCTGAGCATATCACTCAAAAACATCATCAGCCATTCAGAACAAGGAGATAGCTGGACTATATTTGGAGGGCAAGAAGAAATCGTGTCAGCAATGCATGCTGGGAGATCGGTTTCAGTACACTATGTGTAACGCAAGGATATATTATGGAAATGTGACTTTCTACAAGACCTCTATAAGCCTAGTCACTAAGTGACATTTGGAATGAATTCATAATGCAATAATACCTGACTGTTTTACATAAAATATGCCTGACAGCTACACCAGGTGCCTGTGCTAAAATATATTGCTTGTATCCTGAACCACAGGCAAGGAAATATATATTTTTAATTATATAAACATTAACTGATGGTTATTCCCAAGCTACAACAAAAACAGTCATGCACAACTACAAGTGTTAGTAGGTTTACATTTTTGCTGTCCAAGTCATGGGTTCAGTACAGAAAACTGTGATATACTTGAATGCACTGCAAGCATCTGCCAAATACATAAATGCAATGTAATGCGGGTCTAAATGATGCCCAGATGTCTGTCTAGCAAAGAGCTTACTGGCTTGTCATTACCAGATGTTTGTAAGCATGCAATAAAAACTTCCGCTTTCTCTTACAGAATGACATTTAATTCAGTAAAACAACAGCGGGCGTTTTGACAACCAGTTATTTAAGAACTCTAAATCTAGATGAGTGCGAGTCAAGTCTATGAACCTTAAAGGGATAGTTCACCCAAAAAAGAAGAATGTAACCGGACAACAGCGGTACTGATTCACCTCTACTGTATGGACACAAAGTCAATGCAAGCCAATGGGTACCGCTGTTGTTCGGGTACCAACATTCTTCAAAATATCTTCCTTGAAAGTCATACAGGTTTAAAATGACAAGAGAGTGAGTAAGTAATGACAGAATTTTCATTTTTGGGTGAACCATCCCTTTAAACAAGATAACTGACCAGATTTTTTGCTTGCTTGCTTGAACCTCAGCTGTTTAAAATTACACAACCCTGTGCAAAAAACAACCAACGTAAAATGAGCGCAGATCCAAACAGGAGGATGGACTAACACCAGCGAACTAATTACTTCATTTCATTTCCCTCGTGATTCGAGACGCCCGAGCTGTGCACTGCTAATACAGATAATCCCAGGCTTCAGCACAGAAACCCTGTATCTAAAACACATCCGCACAATTTAAAGTCCAAAGAAAACTTTACAATACGGTCATATTTAAATCAGAAAATGTCTCAGACACAGCATGGAGGCAGAACTACAGACCCCCCCGGGGCGTGTGGGTCCTCAGCAGAGGCACAGAAGGGCGTCAGGACGTTTCCCTCGAAGGTCACAACGTCTTACCATTTATCATCTCCATATTATTCAAGTGTGCAAGTCAGTTTGAATGTGCTACTCAAATGTGGCATCGACGGGCCGAGCCAAGCGGAACGGCGATTCAGACGTCCCCCCTCTCCCACCCCCTGCACGATTAAGCGCTCACATATCTGCTCAAGCTGAAAGGCAAACATGACCCATAAAGGCCATTTCTACTCGACTGCATTCCACTTTTCATAGTGTGAGGGATCTCAAACCATTCATCAATCCATAGGTCAACGTGACAACACTGTGCCATTTAGTAAGCAGCACGGAGTCTAAAAACTGGGGGGAAACCAGCGGCGGCAGCGAGCGTAATTTCTCATATGCTACAGGTGCGGTATTTCCCCTCCTGCTAGCCGAAGTCGTATTAAATCGTTGCAATAAAGTAAAAAGATATTTGGTTCAACAAGTCTATCCGGGGATGGTTTCAAATGACCAATCTTGAGCAGTTCATCTAGTTTTTAAACGGGTAGAGACTCATAAATAACATTACAAGCGTGGAATGATTTGAAATGTGCGCACTGGAATACTTTGAGGACTTGCTTTGTGCAGCTTGGCAGCATTTAATTTGGCATATTAACACCAAAGGATCTGTTGAAACTAAAAACCGGTTGTTCCGTGCCATTCGTCTACAGAAATGAAGTCTTTCAAAAACCATATTAATTTCCAAGTGTTTTCCAGTTAGCTAATGTATTTACATGAAACGTTCTAAAGACAAACGTGACTGGTGGTTGAATGTAAAATGGAGAGCGACATGACTCGTTCAAAAAGCCATATATCTGAGCTTATTAACTCAGCGCTAGACTGGGGATTCGCGGAGTAAAATAATGAAGCATTTAGAAAGTGATGTGTGCTTCACTGGGCCCTACCTGATCTGTACCACCAAGGGAGCACCAATCTGCGGCATATTAGAAGAGCGGTATTAATCCTAGCCCGTCTCAAAGCTAGCTTCAAATCAGGAGTACTCCTTTGTGACTCCCTCTATTTCATTTTTCCCTCTTTTTCTCAATGCATATCCTTTTTAATTTCATCTGAGAGGCGTCCACGGCTGTCATTGATTCGATGAGAAACGTTCCCGGCCGTGCCGTGCGGCTCTTCTCCAGGCGCTATGAGCGGTTTTAATTAGAGCACTCTGGGTAGGCACCGAGGGGCTCTCCACCTTCCACATAGCAGCCATGGCAACACTCTCTCCTAGCCCAAATGTGCTTTTAATTGAGTGACATCTAATCAGGCCTTGAAATACAACACCGAGGCTAACAAAGCGGGCCGGGGAGGGAAAAGCCAGCCAGCGATAGGACCAGCTACTTGGTTTAATACATGCTGAAAGGAGCTGAACGACTCAGACTGAGACAGAAAATACGATATGTATGTTCCTCGCATTTCTACAGTGTAAAGAAGCATCAAAATTAATACTTTATACATGGTTGTTTTTACTGCTATCAACAGAAAAGGATCTCTCAGACGTCTGCTAATGCCGACTCGCGTACACGCACAATGAATCGCCACACTATCGGACATGCGGCATCTTGTTGACGTTGCAGTAAAGCACTGCAAGAGGAATCATACAGCTTATCTACCCCTGAGGCATGACCACAGGGTAACATCTCCCTGCACTCTCGCTCTCGTCCCGAATCTCAATCTTCTCTTCCTGCGCTTATTTGTATTCTGAGCCTCCGCGGACCGTCGCGTAATCTCTGCCCCCGTCCCCTGCGCTTTCTTCCACGCTCGCGCCACATCGCCCCCCTCTCAAATAAATTCAGGGGATGTTCCCCCCGAGCGCAAAAACAAAGCGGACGACCTTTGCGTGCCAGTGTCATCTGCACAGCAGAAATAAATGAGATTTTAAAAGCCGCTCCGCACGCGTGAACTTGACGCACAGGCGCAGGGCAGATAGGATCTTATATAGGGCATTATTTTTAATACAGCCTCCAGTTTGGCTGCTGTTTGTGTTCGATCTGAAGCCTCCAGCGCAGGAGCTAATTGGTGCCATATTACAAGATGGCCAGGAGATGAATGTAACTGAACTTAGGAAGCATTTATCCAAAATTTCTGTCTTTATTTATTCACATTGTTTCTATCTTCTGTGAAATACAATTGCAGTAGTTTAACTAAATCTCGAAGCTGAGTTTATCCACGAAAATGAAAAGGGATGGACACCATCAAAATCTAAAACTGACAAAAACCACCAGAAAAGTGCTCCATCTAACTTGTGGGCTATATATCAAATTTGTTGAATCTAATCGTGCAATAGATGAACAGACTGAAATTTGAGTCGTCGCTCATAACAATTTCCCTCTTCACTGTAGACCTCATATCTCAATCTCACTTCAGTACTGTATAGTCAAATATGCATCAACATGACTGGTGGAGACAGACGCCAGAAATTCAGTGGAACATCTCCTTCAAAAAAAGGGAAGTTGCACAGGAGTGAATCAAAAGACGGAATTTATATTTATATTCAATGAACATATTTAAAATCACTTGCACAACTTGTTTGGTATTCCAGATCCCTGTTTACATCTGAAGATCTAGAATTAAAAAAACAGCACATGACGCCAATGGAACCCTGACATTATTTTATAATGGGAATTGCCCGTCTTCTGTGAGTGACCTCGTGCTTCTCATCACCAGAAACACTAGCTGACAAGATGTGTAGACAGCATTCAGACAAACAAACGAGGGTCATAGAGAAATCCCATCAACACAGACCTGTTTTCTCACACAGCATGTGTGTGTGACAGTTCAGTGTGCTGTGAAGGTGAAGCTTCATACAACACTGGAGAGAGAGAAAGAGGTCTGATAAGCCGAGCGAGGACACGCTTGACCCCGGTCACACATGTCGGTTGGCAGCCACTACATACAACCGGCTCATCATGACAGACGGGGAGAGAGGAATAAATTCAGGGTCAGCTTGATGGGCACTTGTTAGTGCACACTGGAGGGCATCTGCCAGGACCGCTCGCTGCTTCACAGGATGCTGCAGCTTCCTGTTTGATTTTGAAGAGGACAGAGAAGTTAAAAAACAGTAATAAATAAAGCATGCGTGACAATCTTTGTAGTGTTGCCGTGCACATCCTTGTCTGTTATGTGTTGCATTGCGCAGACGAGAGGTGACGTACGAGACTACGGCTCAGGGCGGCAACCTTCAAACTGGTCTCTCTCTCGGAGGCTGCCAACTCCCTTCATGTCTAACCGGGCCCTTACACGCTTTCTGCCTGTGTATATGCAAGCGCACATGCGCATGCACGCACAAACATACTCGTGAATTCAGGGTTTGTCTGGAGGGAGTAACCATACATCAAATTTTAATTACAGAATTACTGCAAGATAACCAGAACATGCTGGAGCTGTTGATATGAACCATGTAACAGTGTAATTACTGGCTACTGATTGTGCTCAAGCAGCTATAAATGAATTATCCAGCCTTCTATTTACGTCGACTTATAGATTTAGGCAGTGCTTGTTGTGGAAGACTGGGGAGTTATAGAGAGACACAAGAAACAAACAGGCCAATATGCTGAATTCACACATCTCCCAGCAGCACACATTACTCTTCCTCTCTCTCTCTTTCACTCTTACATACACACACAATCACATATTGAGAGCTCAGAGAAACACACACAGAGGAAAAAGTGAAAAAGAAGCATACCGCAAGGATTATTGAAAGGCAAGTGTATGCAGCAGCATGTGTCATCCAACATAATTTAACTAATAAAACAAGGAAAAAATGTAATTGAAAGCAATTTAGTAACAGGAAAGAAAATGGGATTGAAATAATATATGTATTCAGGGAGTGCTGGTCGTGTCTACACTGGATGCGAGTGGCATATTGTGATGCGTCAAAAACAAATCGCATTGTTTATAATCAATAAAGAAACTCTAGAGGAATCTGATGCACCTTTAGTGGATGGATGCTCGGTTTCTATTTTAGATTTCCTGTACTTTTCTGCCAGTTCCATTGTAAAATGTAAAAAAAAAAGCTACTTTGCAATTAATCTTTACTTAGATATTATTTCTCTATTATTTGCGGATGTGTACCGGAAGTTAAGTTTGGGCCACAAAAGTGTGCATGCGCAGTAACGTTTGTTTATGTTGTTGCCTCAAAACCATCTAAAATTGATTATTTGTTTCTATGCATCAATGCTGTAATCTTTCACATCAGCATGTCAATGCTTTAAAAAAAGATTATTTTCCACAGCCATAAAATGAAAAAGAAAACAATAAAAAACTTTAATAAAATCTAAATATGCGTGGGCCACATTAGAATAGAATAGCATTTTACTTTTTAGATATAGCCTCAAGCTTTTTGCTTATTGTCCATGTTTATTAAACATTCTAAAATTCAACTCTTAACATAGCCTGTAGTTGTTACAGCATGACGTCACAACACATTTTGTCACCTCCAGTGTAGACATAATGCATAAAACAAACCACATGGCATCAGTAAAACAGATAAATGATGAAAAACAGAAATGTGCATTAAAATAAATAAATATGATATGGTTACCAAGAGTATGCAGGAGGTCAGGGGTCATGGTCAACATAAACTATAATGGCAGCGTCATAGATGTGTCTGTGGAAATAAATATAATAGAGAATCAGTAAATCAGATTAAACACAATAAATCAAGAACAAAATTCCCCACAGGATCAAGTGAGCTTCCCTTTACCCAAAAGTAAAACATGCATCCGGCTTTTATCCGTCAGAACAAAACTCAGGTAGGATGACAAACTCCTTGTCACGCTTTTCAAACGTAGCTGTGCTTTTAATAAACTAAGACTCCCAGCAGAGAGAGTGGGAAATATGTGAGTGAAGTATTCAAAAATTTGACAACATCATTTTATCATCTTATACTTAAGGAGTGAGTCATCAATTATACTTCTGTATATCTGAAACCAAAGATTAGGTGAAATAAATGGAATACAAGATGTTCTGACTAATAAACGTGAATGAACCGCTAACATTTTCTTGGTGACATCTCATGCCAGCTGTGTTTAACAGAACACACACCGCACCACCTCAGTCAGGTAAGTACATGAGTGCGTATGCATCCGAAATACACAAAGTATGGAGCACGTCACCTACCGAGAGGGCCGCTACACAGAGGTAATCAGAAGCTCTCCAGAATAATGTGATGATAGTGGGAACCTGTCAGGAGTGCAGCTTAGATGGGCACAAGCCCATTACACAACCTCATTACATCTTTCAGAAGAAAATGTGAGAGGTGCTCGCTTATGCAAAATATGCCATCGGGATGTGAGGGTTCCAGATCACTTGCTAGAGTATTTTGGGTGGCTTCTAAGGGGATGATAGGGTTTCCAGGATGGTTGCTTACTGGCCAGATTTAAAAAAAAATTATATTCTGTTTTCATACATATGTCCAGGTTCTACAGCTACGGGGTATTTAGACTGCATATAAAAGTAATAGCACACCTCTTTTCAATAAGCTGCATAATTTGAAAGTGCCATTAGTGTCTATAAAAGAAACAGTGTGGAACAAGTAACATGTAAAAGTTTAAGATGCAGGGTTTGGGATTTTAAAAGCTATAACACTTAGGTATGAGAAACAGAATAGTGATGCTTGTCCGAGTGAGCGGCACTAAAAAGATAACTCTCTGTAAACTGTAACAATGATGCCTTCACAAGAGGCGTTTTTAAAGACCATGTGATTTAATAATATGAGAAGCATCACCACTATCAAATTTATATTGACAGAAAAGAGGTGATTTTACCTCATCATCATCCGTCTCACTCTTGTTGTCATTCTGTGTTTGTTGTGATCCTCTCCTGATTTAATTATCAAACTCGAATCAATTCAAACCACGCAAACATGCCACGGAAAAATCTAGGTGAATCTATATTTCAGATTGAAAGTTGAACTATAAAAGTGTAAACTTGAAATCTTATTTCGACTGCAATCCTTAATTAAAATTCATTTGATCAGATTGCAGCATAAAATCAAAACCAGAGAATTCAACAAATTACTATTACACTTAGCAACATAAATATCTCAATTAGATAATGGGAAATCTGTAAAGACATAAAAGCACAGTAATCATTAAAGCACCCATTGACTTGCATTGGTTTTGTGTCCATACAATATAAGTGAATGGGTGCCGCTGCTATTCGGTTATCAACATTCCTCAAAATATCTTATTTTGTGTTCTGCAGAAGAAAAAAAGTCAAACAGGTTTGAAATGACAAGAGGATGAGTAAATGATGACAGAAATGTTCATTTTTTGGTTAACTAATCCTTTAAAGGCATGATTTAAAAAAAAACATTACTCACTTTAATGTTGTTTTAAACCAACTTTCTTTTAAATACAAACGACAATGTTCAAGAAAATATCCAATTTACTTATTTATGCATACAATGAAAGTGAATAGGGAGTCAGCTTTGGTTTCTTTGAAACATTTCTGAAGGGCTTAAATGTCTCTAAAACTGTTTTCTCTGGAGTATGTTCTTTATATTCTATAAAAATCTCCTCAATCAGAAAAATTCAGCTTTACAAAGCCCAGGTCAAGCGAATCGCAGACCCTTCCACTCTCTCTCCTCTATCATTGGTTGACAGGAAAAAACTATCTGAGGTTTTTTACTCTACATTTTGGGTCAAGTTCACACACTTGCTTTGTCATTGCTTCAACGGTGAAAAACTGCAGACATCTACTATGTGATTTGCGCACCCCACCCCTCAAAAAAGGAAAAAAAAACCCTGGAGAACAGGAGAGGGTGTGATGGCGCAGAAGAGACAAAGCAATTCAATCCCCATTAAACATGAGCTAATCATCAAAGACAAATTACACTTCAGTGGGATATGCAAATTCCAAATGAGATGCAAGTCATCAAAAGATATGCACAATTATATTTGGTAACTTCAAATGGAAGAAGTCTACTTTCAAACGTAGTTTCCAGACAATGGCATAAGCTTTCCTGATTGTATTAATGGGCTTTCGGCACATCAGCCGTGACACGTACCTTCTGCAATCTATTTCTTCATCGATGGATTATTCTCCCCATCAGATGAAATGCAGTTAGTTGAAAATGGTGAAGCACGCAGACACAATTACCCATTCTATAGGGACTCACTAAAGAGCTGATCGATACACGTAGTATAGCAGGTCCAATTCCTTTCCTTTGCCCAAAATATTTATTCCGGAGATGTTCCGCGGGGATAAAAACTATTAGATTCAAACAACTTGTGCCCACGAATATTGTCTTTAGAGAGTGAACAGAAAAGAAATAGAGAAAGCGACTCAGAGATGAAGATAGAGAAGGAGGGGTGCTTTGAAATTCACATTCCTGTGTTTATTCCCAGTCTATCAATAAAACCAGTGACACCAGATGAGCCAAAAGGAAAAGGATATTGTGCGAAATTGCGAGTGTGGTGATAGGAGTGCAAATTAAAGGGAATGAGAGTTTAGTGAAGGTCAGAGCTCGAAGGAAAACAGTGGTGTTGGCACAGTGCTCAACGCTTCGACATACTCACCCATACATCACTGTTCTTCAAAGCACTGTTCAGGCTATAATAGAGTCAGATGCCTTACAGGGGCCTGATATTTTAACCCAACCGCAGTGGTTATTATATAGAGCAGCATGTGAGGTCAAGCTGCTGATTTAATGTTCCTCAAGATAAAAAACATAAAAGCTATTTGATGCCCCACACTCCCCACCATCACCACAGCCCCGATCCCTTCTATGATGGAGCTTATCATAGGAGAACAGCATGCAGATACTGTCAGAACTGCTTTCAAGTAATCCTGATTAAAAAGATGCGATTTTTGCCTTCTTCCCAGTGGACCTCGCAAGGGTACCGGGTAGGGCTTTGTGGGCTTCATCGATTTCTCTGGGCATCAACCAATGCTTAAAATCAAAGTCCAGAGGTATCATGTTTAAATCGCACAATCTTCTGTGCTCCTATGGAGATAAGATAGTGATTCCATCCAGCCCTGTTCAGAAAGGTCAGAGAGAGGTATCAAAGAGGTCTCCATACTGCACCTTTCAGCGCTCTGGAAATGAGAATGAAAGCCATTTTGAAGAGGATTTTTATTTCTACAAAATGATGTGTTATTTTTAACCCAGCGTTGGGTCAAAAAGGGATGAACCCAATTGTTGTAAATTAACATATGCTGGGTTGTTGTTGGGTGAAATACAAACCATTTTCTGGGTTAATTTAATCCAATGGCTGAGTTTGTCAATTTTTGACCCAACGCTGGGTTGAAAATAACCCGCCATTTTGTAAAGTGTATGTCAAAATGCAGAAGGTAAACTCATGTGCTTATTTAAAGGTGAAAATCTGCTCAAAAACCTTTGAAAAAACAGAATGCTAGAGGCTAATCTTCAGCTATTAAATATGCACTGAAACATGTCTTTATGCATTAAATCTATTCAGTGATGGTGTCCTTGAAACCAAGATCTCAAATATCTTAAATATATATTTTCATAAAAAGCTCATGTGGTGGCATGGTGGAAAAAACTTTATACAATAAGTTACAAAACCAAAAAATAAAGTTTCTGGTATTCACATTATTCTCTCTAAACTACAAAAAAAAACAAAGTTCCAAAGTTCCACTCCAGTCTCTTGAACCTCTCCTAGGTGAACCCGCACAGGGGACCCCAGTAAAAAGGGCCCAGCAAAGAGCATAGCTCCTAGCCTATATTGGAGCTGTCACATGTGTGTTTGGAGCTGCGAGGCAGACAGGCAATTTTAGCAATGTAGTGAGAATCAATACCCTATCACGGTCTTCGTGTGGAGCGCGCCATCCTTCAGAGGCGGCGTCATTTATATTGTTTTCGTCCCCATGCAAACAGCGCAGAGAGGGAATACAAGCATAGCACAAGAAGCAAAGTCGTCACTGAGGGTCTCATCCCAGGGCATGAATAAAGTTAATGTGCAATGTATTTTACCAATGTGAGTCTTAAATACCCAGAATGCATCACTTTATTGTGAGCTAAATGCACCATTCAGCGGGGAACACTTTGCCAGGCGGTTTTACTGATATCGCTGTTGTTCGTGTGAACGCCCAGGCTTGGCTTTAGTTGTCCTTTCATTGTTTTCCGCCTCTTTCATAAAAGTGTAATTATTAGAGTTGGTCTCTTGTCAGGGCTTGTCTATCAGTAGACAAGGATGCATTTCTATTAAGGGTTTAAAATGGACTATTGTTCCGTCAAAAAGTTTGTGATGCCTCTATTATGTCTGTGCAAAAAGAGGCTGGAATTTTTCCCTCTTCGATTTGCATATCCATTGTGGGAAAACATCTGAGGAGGAAACGAAAATAAATGAGATGCCGCAACGATTTAAATTGGCTTTATCTGGACATTAGCGGGCACGAAATTAGAGTGTTTTTCTCATGAAAGCTTGCAACAACAGATGTCCTAATCTGACAGCTACAACACCTCATTCAAACTATTGATCACGCCCTTAGAAAAGAACGGAAGAAAAAACACATTTGTTATTGGTCACAAACAAATTAAAATGCCAAAAAGCTTCAGACATCAAGCGAGTGAATAAAATTGCATTCTGCATGGTCAGTTACAGCCAGCTTTGCGCAGTTCTTATAATTGCTTTGTGGTGTTAATGAACCATGTGATCTTACATTAGCTAGAGCCAATATCAAACTGCAATAGCCCGTCTGAAAGCGTCAAGCCGACAATTCTGTTGATTCCATCTCATCTACCAGGAGCAATATTCAGACATCCAACCCCAGACATCGGTGAGATCTGCGAGGGAGTAATAAAAAAGTTGCCATGGTAGCACGAGGACCTCGGCTTGTTGACCCAGACAGGCAGGTGTCTCGAAATCACATCAGGGCAAGAGATGAGGCTGTTACAGACTCAATTTCAGCATTAAAGCCAGGATCATAATGGAGGTGATAATGACACGTCCCTTCTGCCCCGGGCAACAAGGTCTTCACACCCTCGTGCCTCTCTCTGCCTGCTTATTGATCAGTACACACACGGATGGCACACGAGCTAGGCGCCACGAAACATCAGCTGTTTTTGGAGAACTTCTGCCCTTTTATGGGTGGGTGCGGGGTGGCCAGAATGCTTTAGACGCACAGCGCCAAGAGACCAAGCTTAATATAATGCAGGGCTCTCATCTTCTCACCACAGCGCTCTAAAAGAACCACAACCCGATCTCCAGGTTGACCCTGTGGCTGAAGAGAAGTACACATTCTTGTTTTTGAGACATAAAAAGATACAATATTGGACCTATGAGTTTCGCATTCTTGGAATAAAGTGCAAGTGGTGGTACAATACTAGGTTATTTTGGGTGGCCTTTCTTAGCCAAGGTCTGTTGCTATGTGCTTGCTAAGGCATCGCTAAGTGGTTGCCTAAAAGACCAAAGTAAGAAGCCCAGCCCAAGTGATATTTTGGTCCCTTGTTCATTTTAAGAAACGTTTTGCCTGTTCTACCACCAATTCTCAATTCCAAGAACGCAAAGAACAAACTTTTGTTCATGTGCAGACCGGCCTTGCGAGGCAACCTCGAATGCGCATTCTATGCATCCTTGATATCAAGAACACATCCCGGTACTTCCAAGCATTTTCTGTTCTTGTGTTTTTGAGTATCGGAACCGGACTTTGGCGGTTAATGCTGGCGTAGAACAAGAGCAAACATTGCTGAAGAACGCATATTGAGAAACAGCCATACAGTTTAATTATTATTGAAATATGTTAACATAAACTCGCCTTGTTCCACTTGATGTTGTACAGTCATGTGTTCTTCAGTGGAACAGAGGCATCATAAGTGCAAATAATTCAACAATATACACAAAATCAGTCAGCCGTGTGTATCTGTGCTTCCACTGGAAATAAAACATGCATATTTACAATCCCTTCACATCTTCCCAACACACCAATTTGCATCTGTCTTGAAACCACAACCAGAGTAAGAAACTGTCAACCTCCCTCTTACCACGCTAATGACTCTGAGACCAAAGTCAACTTGAAGGCTCACACAAATAATCATTATTCATCATGTCAAGGAAATAAATTAAATCTTTCTCTCGACTCTAAAATGTGTTGCGATTTATAAAGGAAGCCAAAGAAACTAAACACTCCTTTTTCCTATATTCTAGTCTATGCTTAAATTAAATTAAACATTCACACCTTAACCTTCTATTTGCCTTTAGGGCACGGTTGATTGGCAAATCCCCCACTTACTAAATTATGGGTAACATTCAGCGAGAGGTATAAACAGCCAAGGACTAACTCTTGATAAAACAGCACTTTCTCTTCTCTTTCCCTGACAATATGTCTAAAACCTGCATTTAATTCAGCAACTTTCAAGTGCTTGCCTTGTCATGTGTAAAAAGAGAAAGGAGACTGTATCAGTGTACAGATGCCAAAATATAAGACACTACAAGATGTATAAACACAAACCAATATTTCCTCTGCTGATACGAATATACATTCCACCATCCGGTGTGCTGTCTAGTGTCAACAGATAGAACAACCACAGAACAATCGATGACATCTTGGCAATGGCTCAGAAACAAATCCCACAAATATACATGCAGTAGGAGGCAAACAAAATTGCAAGCATCATAGACCAAACTGTTTGCAGGTAATACAAATGAATGTGGGTTTAAAGACCCGGTGAAATCACTTGATAAGCAGTTTTCTGTTCAATGCCAACAGGCTACATTACAGTGAAATGATTTGCTATTTGAAAGTCTACTGCTGAATCTAGAGAAAAAGTTATTTAAGATAACTAAACCAAAACAAACCATTTTGGCCCAAAATACAAATATAAATACAATGTTTCATTTTAGAAACCGTTAGGAGTAGCATTTAGATGGTTTCAAAGACAACAGACATGGACTATAACTGTCAACCTCCCTCTCTTATCTTTTGCTGTAACACCATAGGACACATTTACGGTTTATTTGTCAACTACCCACATCATTTCATCACTCTTTAAGGTTGTTTGAAGATGACGTGGGTGGTCCTCTATTTGCATGTGTGACAGAGTACTCACATGTGTTTGTCTTTTGTGTGTAAAGTCCAGATGGAGCAGGGCATCACCGCACAGTATGAGTGCCCACAGAACGACTGGTACGAGCTGTCATAGATGGCATGCACCTGCTCCGCACACATCAGCCCTTCCCACTTTCTCTCATCATGAAGCCACACTGTTAGTACTTCAGAACTGAAGAAAGGCCTTGGAGAACCACCGTATCCATCAAAACAAAATTACACATGACCATTCGCTTATGCTGATATTCCTAATACGGCCTCAATACTTGGAGGAAACATATCTATGCATATCTTTGCAACCCAATGAAAGTCAATGGTGGTACCCATTTTGTGTCCATTGAATGAATGAATGGGTACCAACGTTCTTCACAATATCGTTTTGAGTACTGCAGAAGAAATAATACAGGTTTCAAACTACAAGAGGTTGAGGCAAAAATTGATGATGACTAATATTTTTATAATTTATTTTAAAATAGGCTAAAAAGAATATCGCATTGAAAACATACATATAGATAACTATGTGTGATCATATTAAAATCAATAGGTTTGTTGTGTCTGCACAGCTATGCGTCACTGGCCTAAGGTGAGTCGTGCAGGTATCGATGCAACTTTTCAATCTAGCAGCCTTGTCCAGTGTACACAGTGTTGAGTCTATTGCTTATAAGTGTTCCATCACTAAATGCTATCCAGGAGGTTGGGGAGGAAACAGGGCCATTACAGGTAAAAATGAAAGAAAAATCATTGTATCGTGATTGATGTGGCCCATTCCCCTCAGACACGAGCTACTGCCTCACTCTCAAAAACAGCAACTGAACAGCAACTCTCACCATATGTGACCCTGGATCACCAAGTACACTGTATGGGTCAACATAATCGATTTTTCTTTTATGACAAAAATCATTGCGATATTAAGTAAAGATCATGTTTCATGAGGATATGTTATAAATTCCCTAACAAAATATACTTTATTCTTGTGAGTGGATGCAGCAAAATCGTGAACAATAATGTCCGTATACACGCCTACAAACTTCACTCACTTCTGCTGCTCTTTGGGAATTTCTCTCAAGTGTGGTATCTATGTAAAGTTTAGAATTTCAGCTTTCGGGTTCATCTATTCTCCAAAACATCATTACAGTACTTGTACTTGTACTTGTAATTTATTGTTCAATTTTAGCAACACATGAGATGTGACATGAATTAACACTCAACAGTAACTTTTAGAAAACGTCTGGCTGTCCTCGAGAAGTCTGAAGTTCTGTATGCTGCACCGAGAAGGCAATGAACTACAGTAATAAATCTGTTTCTAATTCAGCTGTAATCTCTTATCCAAAGAGTGAAAAAGAGAAGAGAGCAGAAAAAAAGAGCAATTCTCAACTTCATCTCAGACAAGCAGCTCCCGCTGTGAGCGCACCACTGCTCATTTAAGTGGAGGGAGAGCTGTCAGCCCGGGCGTCATTACAACAAACTACAGCTGCTCTGTGTGCTATCATAGATACAGCTAGAATCATCTCTTGTTACCAAGAGCAACGGTCCTATCATCTGAAGGAAGAAAAAACCCTACATGTTATGTATTCGTCATTGCAGCATGTTATGGGAAAGATTTTTTGTGTGTTTGTCTGTAGACATAAACGTTACTGCGCATGCACGCTTTTGTGGCTCAAACTTAACTTCCGGTACACATTCGTAAATAATAGAGTTCCTGCAGATTCTTTTTGATAACAAACAAAAGACAACAAGTAAAAACAAGTAAATTATTTGGATTGCAAGTTAAAGCATGTCTAGCCAGTATTATTTTGGGTTAGCAGTAGTAGAACTTACATTTACATTTACACATTTGGCAGATGCTTTTATCCAAATGCATTATACATTTGTTTCTGAGTATGTGCAATCCCTGGGATTAAACCCATGACCTTGACGTTGCTAGCGCCATTCTCTAACCACTGAGCTACAGGAAAGCTACTTGGCTAAACTTAAATGTGACAAAGTTACATGACCCAAAAGTTACATTCAACAAATAGTTTATTTAATAAAATTAATATACAATCAATTTAACTAATTGTTTATTTACCACAATTATTAAAGAATTTTTTTTTTTTAAATATACAAATAAATAGTTCAATTATTAACCACTTTAGGCAAGGATAATGTAATATTTATCTAACTGCCAACATTCAAAATCTTACCAGAATCTTTAGGAATAAACGACCCGGGCATGGGGTCACCTGAGCGAAATAAGCCGTTTTTATAATAATAGCAGCCAATAGGTTACTCTGGAAAAAGGGCCTAACTAGCACATCAATGTTTCTTTAAATATAAGCCTAGATCCCCCCAAAAAAACAGGAGTCAGCCTCAACATGAGCTTCAGACTGGCAAAGTAGGTTTAATCAAATGTTCCTACAGAGAACTGTCAGTGACGGTGAGTGACACATTCATCCCGTCTGTTACATAAGCAAAGCATCCTGTGCGAAGCTCAATTCCAACAAAGCAAGAAAAAAACTCCTTTCTAGGTTTCTAGGCTCTTTCCTCCATTCAAAGTTCCCTGGAAACTAATTTCCTTGACAGACAAGCGCTCCATAATAGATGGAACACTTCCCACACATTAAAAGAATGGAGTTCCAAAACAACAAAGACAGGAGGCGCTTTAAAAGTCCAATCTCACATTTCACGTTGTCACACTGCAAAACACTCTCATCAAAGGCCATTGATTTTCCATTCCAGAGCAAATGATGATTAAGGCAAATCAGGCCTTTGTTTCATAGCTCAGACTCTTCCGTTCTGAATTTAGTGGCACTCGAGGTGTTTACCAATAGGCTGCTGTGAGAGTAAAAAAGAAGAGGCGTCTGCTGCCTCTGTGAATTAACAGAACAGTTCTAGTTGACCGATACAGGGTTTTATACAGTCAATATAATGCAGATACATAGATACATGATGGCTATTAAACATGCAAAACATTATTTAAATTAATATTTGATCTAAATAATGAGAAAAAAGACGGTTTCAAAGCAACAACATAAACAAACGTCACTGCGCATGCACACTTTTGTCCCTGATAACAAGCAAAAGAAATAACAAGTAAATTAGGATTTTGAATTTATCATTAATTATGAATTACAGGGGAATATATAATCTGTTATTCGGGCAAACATGGTGAATGGCAGATTTGTCTTAAGTTATATTCTCAAAATGTCTAAATATTGACTAATAAACCATCTTGGGCAATAAAATCACTATAGAACAGTGTTTCCAAATAAAAACCATACAACAACCTTGGGTGTGTGCGTGACTTCACATCACAACATCTTGTCACTTAGAAAAACAGAAAGTATATGAAAGACTAGCGTGATCTTTTTTATCCGAGCTCAGGATTGCTTTGTGCCACCTCTCAAGATAACATATAATCTACACTTGACCCCTTTGCTCCACTGCCCTCCAGGCTTGGTGACCTTAAGTGCTAATGCTATGCAACACCACAGGACATCAGCGCTCATCTCTCCAGACTTCGTTTATTGTGGGTCTCCCCTTTAGCCCACCTTTCTCGACAGCTAATTACACTTCCTTTAATAAAGATGCCTACAGAGCCTGGTTTAGCCCCTCTGCTCCTGGGCAGGGTACCGCCTGTGGTCTCTTCGTCCTTCAGGAGAATCTATACATGGACAGGCACCAGTCCGGGAGTTCAGACAAGCCCGCTGTTCTCCACACTAGCTTCCGAAGCGTGACCGCAGGGCTCGGCCGTATCACCAAAATAAAATAAATAAATTTGCTTCGCAATTTAAATACGCAAGACCAATTGCTTTGATGAATGGGGGTCACCGTGTTACAGCTGCTTGTACTAATTGCACTGTTTTATGAGTTATTACTCTCTAATTCCTCTTCCAAAGTCACGTTAATGCCGCCCTGAGTATATCTCATACGCGGCTGAGTAATGAGAGCAAGACTTTCATGCTCATTGTAATCATTTGTCTGCCGCAATCACTTCCCCGTTGCTCGCAACGTGGGTATTTTATTCCGAGATTTGTCTGTTTTATGGGGTACGGAGTGATTCATTCTTCTATAAATATCCCTTATCTAAACGTACATTATTACTTCAGATCAGGTCATTTCAAATCATAAGAACAGTTTTAAAGATGAAAGATACTTAACACGAGATGGAAATTAAACGAAATCCGTTAAATGATTCAAATAAGGGACAACACAGAGCAAAAAAAGGTTAACTGGGGCGGAAATAAGTTGTTATCTTTTTTATCTTCCTGAACTTTGCATTTTGGTGCTTTTATCAAGTAGAAGAGACGTGTCACTCAGCCCGTTTCATCTGCAAGTAAACAAACGTCTTAAACTTGTGTTTAACTCCAGTGAAAGTGATACCAACACTACTTCAAAAAACCGAAACATTGGGGATAAAGGCAGTTATTATTTGTTCTTGCTGTCACAGTGGTTCACTCAAAAACCAGCGCTGTGATATTGCTGTCAAAACGCTATAGCTCTTGTTTTGCTAATCTAGCCAGCAGAACAGGAAAAACAGAGATCCATAGCAGTGTGGATCCATAGCACAGCACGGTTCCAGTCTTCAGAGATGAGACACGGCTCATTTTGAGTACAGTCCTCTGAATGGACAGATCGGAGGGAAACGAAATACTTTTGTTCTCTATGCGTTACCACTCTCATGTATAAGACCATATGCTAAGTCCCTAAAAAGTCAAACAAATGAAAAAAGCCATTTTTGTACTTTTGGTCATTAGCTCTTAGAAAACTTGTCACAATGATGAACTTTCTTTAAGTGATGTTAGAGAATGCAGTGTTTCGTTAAAAATCCTTACCTTTTATACAACTGTAGACAAAATTATGCCTAATCATTTATCTGATATTAACTTCATGTTTATATTAAAGGAGCAATGTGGAGATTTTTGCCGAAGGAGATTACGTATTTACAAAACACGGTCTGTAAAAGTTTGTCCTTTTAGGGCTACTGTAGAAACAACATAGCGAATTCCATGTAAGGGGACCCGTGGTGTATGTAGATAGAAATAACTCATTCTAAGATAATAACAAACATAACGCTTCATTATATAAGGTCTTTATACACCTCTGAAGACATAGTTATGTATATTATATTGCATTTCTGTCAATAGATCCTCCTAAATATTACACACAGCACCTTTAACTAGCAACAATAAAAGTCATCAAGTTGTACTGATGCTTAAAGTGTGAAACAATCCAATGAACCTGACAACCACATGACCCAAAATCTGCTTCAGTGTCTACATATAGCACCACAAAACCTGACCAGCCAATGTCGGTGTAATTCCATTTTTGCTAAAAAAAAAAAAACATACGTGTCTCTATCCTTCCATCAGACACGGTGATTGTCTTTTCTATTAGGAGACTCCTGCAGATTTTTCTCCTTAATCCCATCAACTAATGTAAAGCTGTTGATCCATGACTGTCTTGAAGGTTATCTCGTGTGTGCGTCATGCCCGGGGGTATCTATTATTTACATGGCAGTCCACCCTCCGAGGGAGGTGCAAATGAACAGCTAAACTTTCCAGTCTATCAGTGAACATACACATCAGATAACACGCCTGACCGACTCAGGGAGGACACGGGGCTGAAATTCCTATCGCATCTCTATATAACAGATTATCATCCATAACAGCAGAGAAGGGATATTTGCGGTTTAAATCAGAGGTTCGTCCGTGGTGGTGCCTGGGGGAGTCGTTTTCCGAGACTGTTGTTTGTCAACAAACAAGCAAATGTCTTTGAAAGCTATGTTTCAAGCAACAACATTTGTAACAGGAAACCCTAAGGACATTTTCGCTCTAAAGTGCAGCACTTGCATGTAAGTGGAGAGAAATTTCAAACAATAACGCAGGCCTTTATTTCCAGACATAATATCCTGTGGCTCGCAGCCCACCGCTCATAACCGCGTTTTCCTGCATAAAACCCGAAGGCTGAAAAACGTCCACTTGTTGCATTAGCGTCTTTTACCTTCCTCTAATTACAGAGACATTAAGCTTTTTCACAGCATTAATAACAACGTACGCGGCGCCTGAGTCAGAGGCCAGACATCAAAAAGCGGTCATATTTACAGAGAGCTTTCTGTAAATGCATTGATGAGCGTCTCCGGCAAAAACGCCTTTCTCCCTCCACACAATCAAACATCAGTTCACACATCATTTGTTCCCCTGCGTTACGTGGGCTAATTTACCGGCTCTGCCAGACCCTTTGGCCTTGAAAGAAAAGTGGTAAAAAATGTGGTAATTACGCCGGCTTTTAGCAACACCGGGCCGTGTTTGATATGAGTGTGATGGCATTTATAGAGGCATGAAGTTCCACCTCTTCTGTTAGCTTGTTCTAACCTACACAATATTGCCCACTTGGCTCGCTCATTCAAAAAGCCAACATGTCAAACAGGCAGCTGGGAAACACGGCGTGTTGCGGAGAAACAAGAACAGCGAGCTTCTCGCGGCTCAGTGCGCTGTCGAGTTCCGGCATGCAAAGACACGAGTCAACCTACCGAAAAAGTTCAGAAGAAGAATTCTTTTTTATTTGATTATCAATCAAATAACAGTACTAGTGAATACAGTAATAGCTGAAGAACGTGTAATGGCCCTTTTCAAGGAAAAATTACAAACATCTTTCTTGTCAGTCATAGCCTACTTAAGGATTTAGAGCCACTCATAATCGTAAAACTAGGGAAACAAAGCGAATTTATCAAACGCTTTCAGATTAGTCCATTACGATCCCTAAATGCGCTGCACGAAAAGGAGGGCAAAATAAATCATCTAAATAAATAATTGATAAACACCCCAGGCAAACGTTTACATAAATATCTAAACATCGCTTTATGCATTACAGTGCTCCTTTGTGCACGTCCATATTCCAGATTTCCAGGTGTTCCTTTGGAGTTTAGAGATAGCCGGCTTTGATCAGAATATCAGAACAATTCTGTCTTTCATCTCAGGGAGCAGAGTTTGGTTAAGGGGGAATTTTGGCTCAAGGTTTAGCCTAGGCCTTGGAACGCCCCCGCCTCATGCAAACCCGCTCAATCCTCTCATGTAAGCAGTTCTGTATCTACTATCAATCTCCTGTTAATTCCCTACTTCATATATCCTGCTTGAAAAGTATCAAAGTATCATCTACTGAAGAACAGGAATGAAGGACATGGCTATTGTAAAGAAGATTGTAGATACAGGTTTTAATTTTAGCTTGAACACTTTCTAAGCACATCAAGCAAATTTCCATTTCCATTTACTCTTCCATGCCTCATGTGAAGGCTACAGGCACGTTTATATTATACATGGCCTCAAAAATAAATCCGACCTTCTCCAAAATAAAGAGAGAAAAGATTTTTTTTACATTCAATTACTCCAATTTAAAAAGCAGGAAGGAGCCTTCAGGTGCTAGTTTGCAGAGTAAAAATCTATAGTTTGCTCCAATAAATGAAAGCAATTTTCTTTTGCCGACTATGCATACGCTGATATCCTCTGTTGATTCAAGAGGTTATAACTCCAGGGCCCGTGTCCATAGAAAAGCAGAGCGTTATTACGGCGGTAAACACAAAGGCAGCAATGTTTGTTTCCTCTCCAGACACCATCCACGATTAGAGAGGGCCCGCTGTTATTCCTTCCACATCTGCAACATGTAATCCATCAACAACAGACGAAACTCATGGCCATCTTTGATTAGAGGAACTCTGGGAATGAGGAGGGACAAAGAGAAAGTACGTACTGAGCTGAAAAACTAAATTATTTAACCTCAGAGACAAACTGATAAATTGCTGCATCAAGGGTCAATATATTACAAGAACCTGTTGACCACGCTGGTGCTAGGATTTATAATGCGCAGGGCAAGATAAAGGCCATTGATTGTCTCCCGCAAGGTCACACGAAGGCGGTTTTCTTCTCCCGGCGTCTCTATCTGCGACAATTTTCTGGAAATGTTTGAGAAATTTCTGCAATTTGGTTAATCAAATTCACAAACTGCTAGAGCAGCATGCGGAGGGAGGAATATTTCCAGCCACTTGACAGGAAAATAAACTTGCAGCACATATTGGTTCTGGAGCAGAAAATGGTCGGATTTTACATTATTTATACTAGTCAGAGAAAATGTAACAAGCAATCAGCAGGACAAATGAAACACTCAACTATTTGCAAGAAGCACGAATACAAAGAGAATCAAGGATCTACAAATAGTTCAAATTACTGTCTTACTGTGATCTGAGCAGCATGCTGTTTATCAAATCTAACATTCATTATTCTCCATTTAAATCCCTCGGTTTTGGAAAGCTGATCATTACTGAAATTTCAAAGAACACTTAAGTAGAGCTGCGAGCGACCAACATACATTTCCACATGCGCACTGGAGGCGTTATGGGGTCATAACCCTTAAGAGAGGCGTACAGGACATTATCAGCACGGTTATTTTAGTTTGATTCCAATTAAAACTTTTAACGTGTTTCTGTTTATTGAAATCAAAGAAAATATTGGCCTAAAAATTATTACAAAAAATTGAAATAAACTGAAATAAGTTTAAAGCACAAAAATTATAATAACAAAAATAAAACTAATTAATCTTATATAGCAATGTAAAAAATAAACAAATAAATAATACATTGACAAAAGCATAAAACCTAAACAAATTATTAATATTTTAAGATATTAAAATCAAAACTAGGTACTCAGCTCACGTTTTCTGTCCCCATTATTATTTGTATTTTTTTGGCAAGACGTATTTTCAATATTTTCTTGTCTGATTGACAGCAAGGTTTACAATGGTGCAATTCATTGAACAGACTGCATGTTTATCCCACACAGCCTGAATGTAACTCATGTTCAATTAAACATGGCATCTACCCCGACTAAGGTCCACGTTCCCCTTTTTTCAAACTCAGAATGTTGGCGCACCAAAAAAGCTGTGAAAAAATGGATTAATGGTTTATCAAGCACATCTAATGAAGATTTGTGTGTGGATGCCGCGACGCTTTAGCTGATTCATCTCTCAAGAAAACACCAAAGGAGAGCGAGAAAGAGAGAGAGAGATTTACGGCTCTCATCCAGTTTGTAATTAAAGAGTAGTTTTCTATCTACGTCGAGAAAGCTCCTTCGACCAAGCGAGATGTGAACTGTAAAACAAGCATCCTTATTCTAACTTGAGACAAATTTGGCCGTAATTACATAATGACAAAAGTGTAAAAGTGAAAAAGTCATTCACTCCAGCATGTAACTAGGCTAATATAACAGGGTCACAGTCGTTGGCTTCTGAAGTTAGTTACATAATTATATTCAGCAATACGGTCAAACAGGGGGCGAGGCGAGATTTAACAGCACTACGCCGTCTATTTCCCATCTTATGGTCTTTACTAAAATCAATCAATTGCATAATTCTTCGGCAGCGCTGTGGGACAAAAATAGCTTTAATAGACACATCTCTGTCGTAAACAACGGAGCAGGCCCTCATAAACCAATGGCTACTAATTAAGTTTCTTCACCGATTTGAAACATCTAATTACTATAAGAGTAGCCATAAATGAAACAATAGCATTTCAGAGGCTGATAGCAGCACAGAGGGATGCTGGACAGGCTTGATAAGTGAAAAATCAATTTACAATAATTAACAGTATGCCACTGTCATTTATTCGCAGAAAACACAGTTACCTCATTACGCGCTTGTGTTTTTGTTTTCTTGTGCATCCAAAAACAACAGAATTACAGCTCCAACATTACAACATGCAATAATAAAACCCTAGATTCAATACATTGAATACATGCGGTGCATGAAAAATAAACATGCAGGGAGTTAGTTCTATGCATAACTTCAGCACAGAGGGATCGGAGAGGTAAGGCACACCGAGCGGACTACTAACTAGCTCACTTCATTTTTTTAAAATTGCAGAGGCTCTCTGAGAGCTCGCTAATTATGTAAACATGACTTGGAGAAATGTTAAGCAGTGGAGGGAGCACAACTATCGCAGCCCTGCATTACCTCATCAACAGATATTTCGAAAGGGGGAAAGCTCGGCGGAATTTCAATAGAACCTCAAGGTTTTTCTAAAGGACAGGATACGAGGAGAAAAGGGGTTGGGAGAGGGCACGTAATGAACTGCCTGAACACACCACATCGACAACTTAACCTTTCGGCTTTGGTGGTAGAGCGTAAGAGCTTGTGAATCTTTCCGTCAATGATGGCGGCCATGATGCCTGGCAACACTGAATTACCAAGGGTTCTGTGGTTTCTGCGATGCGGACGGAATCGCGGACCCAACGAATCTTCGTTTGAGAAAAGCTACTGTCAAACACTCTTTGCAGCAAACCGGCAAGGTCTTGTTAACAAATTTTAACACACCCACATTTTACCAAACCATCCCCCTTGAATTTTTTATAATTCGACCACTGAGTATATTATTTGCGTAAACAAGCAAGTAAAATTATAAAAAAAAGTACTTAATTATTAAAAAATGGTACTTAAATTGAAGTAGAACAAAAGAAAAAAATGTACTGGTAAGTAGGGATGCACCGATACTTAGCTCATGTACTCGTACTTGTAAAAGTACACCGATACGAAAGACCGATACCTCATGTGACATAACTGACTGAAATGTGTGCTTTGAAAGTTTGTGACAAGCACAGCAAATCATTTCTTTTTTCATAATGTGTTTGAGGTGAAATTAGGTGGTTTTAATTATGAAGTTATTCTATTTTTATTAGTCTCATTGTGTTGTGCTTGGAAAATAAAGAAAAAATACAGGTAAAGGGATCGGTATCGGCGAGTACCAGAAATAAAATATCGGCACTTTAAAAAAATGATATCGGTGCATCCCTACTGGTAAGATACTGGTTTATTAACATAGTTGTACATTATACCCATTTTTATGGATTTTTTCCCTGTATGGTTCAAAGTATCTACTGTTTTTTAATATTGTTTATAATTAAATACTATAGTACAGGGGTTCTCAAACTTTTTCGTTGTAAGGCCCCTTTTGTGTAGAGTGCATTGCTTTGCGGCCCCCTAAATAAAACCTAATAAACTAAATAAACTAAAAACGTATTCAGTTATACAATGCTGGAATATTTTGGTTGGTGGACTTATTTTTCTGATGTTTGGTTGCATAAAATCTATTAGAAATTTCATCACATTAAACAAAATTTGTGGCTCGTCTGGATCCATCTTGGGGACCCCCAGTTTGAGAACCACTGCTATAGTACAGTATACTGAAGTATTTTTTCATGTTGTCAAATATATTACTAAAACAGATTCCATAGGGCCATAATTACCAAACCAACTCTATAGCTATCGCCCGGTCCTTATTCTCTCGTACAGAGCGGATGGAAACATGTTTTGGGCCTTTTTCTGATATACATGACATGGCACTGAGCCCGAGGTGTAAGTGAAACAAACAGGAACATAAGGCTTCCAACTCCCAGCTCAGCATTTACACATCACAGCTATTTCCTGATTGGCTGGGTCACAACTGGATTCATTTCAATGTAAAGACGGTCCTATGTTCAGGACTGCTATTCGCAGTATACACACTGTGACCGCACACCTCTGGCTATGGATGCTGCGTGTTTGCATCCAAAATTCGTCTCATTGAGACGGAGAGAGCATTCATAGTCTAATTAGATTTCTGCAAGAGAATCTGTGTGTAAGGTGATTAAGAAGCATGGAGGCTTGCCTCCCCATCTGAATAATTACTGGTTACTTCATTCATCAAAACTGAATCTCAGGTTTTAAAAAGTGTGAATAAAATCACATGCTGAAATGAACCAATAGAACGCTGGTGATTTCAGCTAGCGATTCAACCGGCTTTAATGACAGCGAGCGCTGCGAGTGAAGATCCCTCCAGGGTATATGACCATGTCTGGCACTTTCGATCATTTCTAATCAGTCTACAATTAGAGCGAAGACATTCTGTGACTAAGTAGCAATCGCTATGCTCTCTCATCCCATATACCATGAGCAACAACTGGTGGCATTAACGATTATGGCCGTGTCAGCCTTTTTAACTTGGCATTTACTGAGATATGGATCTATGGCGGACATGGGCCAACATCTAGCAGCGCATGAGAAAAACTCAAGGGCCGACCTTCGTGAAGGACACCTGTCAGGGGGGTTCAAGAATCTGACCGATGTGGCAGAAGTAACATTTAGGAGCATAAAAACAGAAGATGAAGAGCGACCTTTCATTTTGCGGTTTAATGGAATGCCGGAGTCCCGTAAAGGTCAGGCGGTGTCATCCATTGCTGTCCGCAGACAGCCCTACAAGTAGTATGAGGTATAGTGATATATAAAGCCATAGATCAAAGGGTTCCATACGCTAATGATGTCGGTACCTTGCTGAAGAGCCTGTGAATTTCTGCAGACACAGCTGTAACTAAGCTGTGGAGTTAAGATTTAAAAAGATGTTAAGGGTTTCGCAAGAGAAAATGTTAGGAGATCCTGCAGCGTCAGAGAGCTGGTCTTCAAAGTGTGAAGGGACATAGGCACTCCAACCGGATTCTGCAATCTCACACCTTTCAGAGCAGGAAAATATCTCACTACTGCCGTCCACTTACAGTACATTCATACAAAAAAAGGAATAGGAAATAATGTGATCTGGCAAATAGCATGTTACATTGGCAAAACCCTGCAGATTTTGACACCGGCACAATGTTTAACTTAGATTTAATGGCAGTCCAGTTAGCCGTGAGTTTAGGGAGTTCTGCTGGGCTGCCAAAAGCTAAGCTTCTCGGCCGACTACATCTGTAATTCTTAGGCGCTTATGCGACGTATGCTTGTAACCTATTGCGATGACTCTAGAAGAACGATTTTACCAACAGGAAAAAGTGCATTGTCAGCAAAACAACCTTTTTTGAGTTTGTGAGAATGATTACCCTAGACGACATAAAGCAGATGCATATATCACGGTTCAAAACGAACAGGGTCATTGGGGGATAAACAATCACACAAAACCTGTTTTGGCTGAAGAAAAGACGCTACAGTATCAGTCAACGTCAAGAATGGTAAGCGAAGGAGAGGTATGAGGAAAGAGGGCAGAAGAGAAAGAGAGAGAAGGCCTGCTGTGTCCAGGGATGTCCGTTAGATGGAGCTGCAGATGGGCTGGAATCCAAACGCAGTGAGTCCCAGCCTGCTAGCTTTTCGTTCTCAAGGACCTTTAAAGATCAAAGCCCTGCACATAACAAGAAAGAGAAAAAGAGGAGGGATCCTGCAAAGCAGAAGAGCCTGCGTGCCCTTCCAATGATTAAGCTAGAACTTCCTCCCACTGAACCAGAAGAAAAGCATCAGGATGGTGGAGTCAGTGTGAGTCTCTGTGAATCACCAGCTCCACCTCTCTCCATACTGATGGAGCGGTGCCCAACCCCAATGCACGGATCCTCTCATGTTACCGCTTTAAATGTGGACATGAAGGGCTTTCTGTGAAACTGCTGAAAATAAAAAAGTCCTACTGGGATAGATAGATGAGGTCATTTCCACTAGCAATGAAAAAGGATTGTGCTCGTACAAACTGACGTGCAGCGACTGCATCTGACCAGAACGAAATACGAAAATGCATGTGACCAACCCTGGGGGACATGAGAACCAGGACACTAAGAAAGCTGAGTTAGCCTTGATGTGCTGCAGTTCCAAGGGGTCAAGACATTAAAAATAAAAAAAAACAATGGTCAATGTCCTTTAAAGTTCACAGGAGCTACGAAGAGGACAAATCATTTACTTGTGTTTTTTATTAAGGGGTGAGAATCAGTATCACAATATGATAATATGATTGTGATTCTTTATGATTATAGAAAACATGCACTTGTAAAAAAAAGCAATGGTTTTTAAAGGGATAGTTCATGCCCGAATTAAAATTCTGTCATCATGTACCCACCCTTTATTGCTTTCTTTCTTCTGCAGAACACAAAAGAAAATATTTTGAAGAATGTCGATAATGGAAAATTGTTGGTCCCTATTGACTTGCATTGGTTTTGTGTCCATACAATAGAAGTAAATGGGGACCAACAGTTTTTGGTTACCAACATTTTTCAAAATATATTTTTTTTGTGTTTTGCAGATGAAAGTCATACAGGTTTAAAACAACTTGTGGGTGAGTAAATTATTATAGAATTTTCATTTTAGGGTAAAATATCCCTTTAAGCACATATTCTCAAGTTTTGTTCTTAAAAAAAGATTCTTAAAAAACAATCACCTCACAGAACTGTAAATGGTGCTTCCCTTTATCCCCAAAAACATAAATGTGAAAATTATCCAAAAATATCTGCGTAAAAATATACAGAACTGTCAAAAATTCAGTAGCTATTGATACAATACGGCAATGCTTTAAAATGTCAATTATCTCCCACCCCAAGCTATTCATTTTAAGCTTTGAAAAGTAAATAAATGCAATTGAAATGATGAACGATTAGTCATCGGGTCCTCACAGAGATATCGCATTCATAAACGAAGGGCGGTGTATGTGTACGCCCATCTTCCAGGCAGCTCTTGGCAGGCTTCTACAGTGTGGCAGCGAGAGAAAACCGCTAGCTTCAATAATTAATCCTGTACAAGATCCATCAATCACTTCATCTCTGAGAGTCAGGGAGATAGATACCAATCCTATTTATTTCAAGTGGGGGCGAGCGGCAGGGGTATGGATTACCGGGGTATGCGCACTGGGCTGGCAGACTCCATGAAATGGAATAATACATCAGACTTCACTGTGTGCACATTGGTTCCCCTGCCATTTGATCCAGAGAGCTGAGAACACGATGGCATTTACTTTCAAACTCTTGTAAATATTAGCCGCACAACAATGCGCAACAAAGACAAGCATGCAAATAAGCGCCACGTAGCAGCCGCATCCCGCTCCTTTTATCCGGTAAATAAACTAAAAGTCTTCCGCAATGCAAAAGACCAGCCTGGCAGTTCAAAAATGAAGGTAGAAATCTATTTTTCCACCCTTGAATAACTTTGCACCTCACTGAACACATGTGGCAGAGGAGAAAGATGGAAGATGAGAGGAAGAGAAAAGAAAGGAGGAGGTGGGGCGGCGTAGCATGCGATAAAAAATGAAAGCGCAAGCTGGGTTCAATTTAGAAGTTCCCATAGGAGGTGAAGTGACCTGTATGTGCAACAATAGAGGTCAGGCAATTTTGAACTGGCACCCCTGTCATCACAGTGTACTGGAGACCCTTGCCTCAAAGCCAACAGAAAACCGAAAAGTCCTTGTAGCATTTAAGACCCCAGAATGACCCGCAGGTGGGTTCTCATTACAGACAGAGGCAGGCTGATGCTTACGGAAACAGGATGACGGTGAACAAAGCGGCCAGACATGCCTCCGCTTTACTTTTGAATGCACTCTGGTAAAATGCACTTTAGGTGTTACAACCAACAAGCCCTTGTACTGAAACACAAGACCGTAGATAAGTCAAGAGAAAGACCACAAACAACACCAAATTGTCTTATTTCATTGTCATTCAAAACTTGGTTATGACTCTTCGGTGGAACACAATAGAAGATATTTTGAGAAATGTCTCAGAGGTTTTGTGTTCACACAATGGAAATCAATGGGGTCCAATGTTGTCTGGTTACGACATTCTTTAAAATATCTTCTTTTGTGTTTTGCAAAAAAATTAAGTAAATTTTAATAGCTTTGAATGCATATGTGCTCATCCCATCAAAATATATCTCAACAACAAACGAACACCAAACAAAAAGACCAGATCATATCTGACTGCCGCCATGAAATCCGCCTTTGCATTACAAGCATTACTATCATTATGTGGGAGTCCTTGTCAACATATTCAAGAGGAGAGCAGTTCTCAAAAACATAATGGTCTAAATGAAATACTGGCAGCAATCCTAACATTATAAAATATTCAACAGGAAATAACTAGAAATAAATATCTCCCCATATCAATAAACAAATAACAGGAAATTGTTTTGGTTTGCAAATGAACGGCGGCTTATTTATGCGAACGGAGATCCCCAGAAGAAGGAGGTGGCATTTGAACCCTAATCTCAAATCCAACATCTGAGAAGATTCAGCAGCTCAACCTGAGCGGCCCCTGAGCGCCGCATTTTAAATTCAAGTCATGCTCTGGGCACCTGTTCGTAAAAATGTTAAAGCATTTCTCTCACCCAAAACAAACAAGTAAACATGACCTTTAATTTCCACTGATTGCCCCAGAGAGGCTAATGAACTTCTCGGTAAACTCTTGCAATTCATACGGGGTAATTTTAATTAGTCGCAATTGAGAGGAACATCCCATTTACAACATCAAAAGCAGCTAAACATTCAATCACAGGTAGACGGAGGTTTGATTGTAGCAAAATAACACGAATTAGAAAAAATGTAGACCGTTTCGAAAATCTGCTGTGATAATCCAAACACATCATTAAAAGTTAAACACCCATCTCTGTGACAAGAAACGGTTCAACGTCTTAACTCGTGTAATCCATGAAGCAAGAGTTTAATCCCAAAATAATCCAATGAGCTCAGGTTCATTTAGGGTGTGGTGGGGTCCCTTTAGGAACTGTAGCACTGACACAAAAAAGCAGATGGAGAGATGGAGGTTACCAGCCTAAATAACAAGACGTAGACAGGCCAAAACATCAGCATGCTGGCCATCCAGTGCTGGAACACATCTCTGCCAAGATAGATTTTAGTCTGGGATCAGACACTTTGCCATCCATAAGAAGACCAATATGAAGCAGCCACTAGTGACATAAAGACAACATTTACTTTCTGAATGAAAAGCGTGGAAAAAAATGACGGCACTGGAAGTCAATACAGTCTGTCTGCTACATAAAGGGTGTTATCCTCACTGTGAAACTGAGCGACAAACACATACATAGCATTGATAATAATGATAGCTTTAAACAATCACAGCAGTGTTTGCTGATTGAACCTCTATTTAGATATAAGCTTTGAAATGTAGTTCAATCAATTATAGGGAGGCAATTACAGTGGTGCAGGAATGACACACTTCACCTTTAAAAGCATCAATTACAATAGATTTAACCCTTTCGGAAAAGGGAACTGGCAACTTATTTATGCATTCAATTATGTTTTTTGTTTATCCATAAAGCAGTAATTGTCATATAATGACAAGGTCATGGGTTCGATCCCAGGGATTGCACATACTTAGAAACAAAATGTATAACGTATAATGCAACGTAAGTCGCTTTCGATAAAAGCGTCTGCCAAATGCATAAAAATGTAAAATGTTAACACATCAATATAGAAAACTAAAAAACCTACTAATTTGAAAATAATTGCCCTGCCACTACATGAACGACTCATGTCATGACACAATATGTCATAATATTACAATTAAAACACTGCTGATAAAAATCATAGGAGCATACAAGGCAGTTTTATTATAACAAGCTTGCTGAAAATAACTCAACTCTGGCCAACTCCAACAAGTTGATACTACAAATGGGTAACATATAGGTTACATAGAGGTTTCGCTTTGTTCGTATGCAGGTCTTTCATTATTTGTTCAGTCTGTGCTCGCAAAACAGTCATTATATTTTCAAAGCTACGACAGAGTGATGTGGATATAATTGAAGCCATGACCTGAAACTGTTATTGAATAGATGTGACGCAGATTCCACAGGAGGGACGGCAAGTGGGGGGTCGGGAAAGATTCAGATGGGAGACGGGAGATAAAAGGAAGGACGTTCCCTTTATTGTTGGACCCTGGCAGAGGAGTGAAACTAATCAAACGTGGGTAACGTAACAATGTATGACTTCTTTAAAGTGACATCTTCAAAAGTAACAAAAGTGACCTTTATTCTTTTTATACATTAGAGAAATAAAAAAATGGCAGAGCCAAAACTAAGATGAAACATTATTATACCCCCTTATTGAGAAAGAATGATCATACCAATGTGTTTAACAGGCATTTGTCCAAAAAAGGACTTTACTTTTTTATTTACTTTTATTGTATGGAAAATTGAAGCTCTGTTTGTGTCCCACGTATAACAAAACACAAAACAAGTGCAAGTAAATTATTACAGAATGTTGTCTGATCTAACCCTTTAACCTCTCAATTGTAATCTTCAGGACAGCCGTATACTGGGAAGCAGAGGATATCTCTGATCAGTATTTAATCTGGTGCACCACCTCTCACGAGGGGTATCGTATTGTTGTTGATTTGGAGGGGGAAATGTAGTCATTTCTGACCCGGTGAGCCAAACCTCTCTTTTTTCCTGCCCCTCCACATCCTGCGTAACAAGAACCCTCTCTCTGGACGTTGCCACCGGACGTGACTGTAACCGGAAGATTCGGTTCTCTCTGCCCACGACTCTCCCCGGGCTGCTCCAGTGCCATGTGCGTCCACGATGGCACCCCAGCAGGAGCGAAGGCATATTGCACGTGGGCACCGTGCCACGGCAGTGCCGGGCAGAACGGATTAGTCGTGATGACAGGGCATTAAATGTGTAGAATTCCTTAGTAGAGCTGAGCTGATGCGCACTCATCCCACAGTTGGGCTTGGGTTCAGATTCGAAAGAAGGTTCACAGGTCTTTAATGCCTGCCACTCATTAGAGGCTGAATGTCACACTAGCTTAGCTCCTTTTTCCTGCCTATCTCTCTCTCCCACAGGGTCCCTTCCAGAAACCAGCACATTTCCAGTCTTCTAATAGCAGTGTTGACACTTTTCAAGATGCTGGACACCCCATGAGAGCATTTTTGATGAGAGACCATCGTATAAGTTTGACATACATCATTATTCTTTGCCTGGACCTGGATGGCTCTCATGCTAAACTAAATATACATGAGAAGGACTGAAGCAGAATAAATAGTGTGCTTCTAAACTTGGAAAATATTGTCCACCCTGAAGGTGTTTTATCCTTTAAAACTATATCTGAAAATGAAATCAAAGTCATAATGCAAGGTAATAGAAACCTGGAATGGCTGGAATGGCAAGTTCCTAAAAAATGATAGCCACACATGAAGAATTACACTAACTTTAAATTTATTCAGTAACTAACTTTTCAAATATTGCTTGGTATAAAATCTGACCTGAACAAACGTAACAATTTTACTTAGATTTCTGTTCACAGAAGCCATTGTCAGATCTCACAGATCCTCTTTCTAATTAGTTTTCATGTTTGCCTCAAACTCTATTATGCTGTTTTTTGTAAGCCTTTTTTAAGGACTGTGGTGCTGTGGTTGTTCCAGTTAAATAAATTGTCAATCCTCGGTCCGTATTTCCTTCAAATCTCACTCTGACAATTTAAAAGCAGAGCAGCGCTTTTGTGCGTATCACCTCCCTTCTCGCCTCCCCCTCTCGCCTTAAACCGTCTCCCTCATTCTGAACAAATTGGTTTATCTAATTTTCCAGCAAATGCTTGAAATGTATTCCAACTCACATTGTGCCCATAAATGCACACAGGCAGAGATATAAAGACAGACCTGAGCAACCGGCAGAAAGAAGACAGGTTATGACCTCTGACAGCATTAGAAACTACTCTCCACAAAAATCTAAATTCCAATACTTTTACAGCAGATATTGTACATATGTTAGCAAAGATAGACTACTTGCTATCACATTAATGCTAAACAGTATTTGCAATACTTAGTATTTAATGCTAAACTTACATTAGATGACAGCAGTTTGAAGTTATGGCTGTTACATTATGACACTACTATTTTCCCTGCTTAAAACCCTGCTTTGTTAACAGTTTCAACAAATGTAATTTTCCTAAATCGCTACTAGTAAGCTCTCCCTGTTATTCATTAACATTTACTCTTTTAAGTTGAAGCTGTGACACGTCAGAGGATAACTGGCCCTCCCGACTGAGACTGGTCTCTCCCAAGGTTTTTTTCTCCATATATTCATCATTGGAGTTTGGGTTCCTCGACACAGGGCCTGCTGACTGCTTATATTAGATATGCTTATGGTTCGGTAAAATGTTGTTTTTTTCTTTTTCTTTTCTCCTGTAAAGCTGCTTGGAACAATGCACATTGTGAAAAGAGCTATATACATAAAATTGAATTAAACTGAATAATACAAAACTATCAGTATAACGTCTGTCTTAACTTCATGCTCATTTGACACACTCCCTTTTGCATACTGTGTATCAGGGAAATACTCATAATCGAACATATAGAGACATTAAAGTGTGCATAAAAATCGTAATGAGGTCGAACTCAAAAAAACAAATGTCACTTTTATAAGAATTACATAAAAACATCCTAAACATGTTTACAAAGTCCTGTCACACATACTCAGATTGAACCCTCACGGTTACCCGCACATGGTTATTTCAGGCAGAAAAAACAAAGATGCATAAGCAGCAGGAGGGATATGGAGGAAATACACGAGGTGTCACATTCAGTAAGAGTCACACAATCAGCAGCAATGAGACTGCTTAATACCTCTCAGTCTGCCATCAGTGATTCGCTCCAGTCGTGGTGTCTGCCTCACACACATGACACACATGCCCTTGATTTTTGGGAAAGGTTGCCTAGCCTACAACCTTCCCATGAAACAGACTATCCTGATCAGAATCAGAAAAATCAGAAGCAGTACCATGGCAGCTCTTTCTACTCATTTAAAAATGATGCTGAAGATGATCATTTTACAATAAGTGCTGACGTTTCCAAATAACTTAAAAAAAATTAAAAAAAACTTTAATTGTGACTGCATGCACAACATCGCAGGTCAAACCATCAGTTTCAATTACGAAGGCACCCACCGATTCAAAGCAACATTTTTATCTCTCGTTCTTTATACACCATTTCAAACCAGACTAAAAATATACACAACACGCAAAAAGCCTGAAGTGAACCGGCAGCATTGAGTGAAACGTGAATTAGTTATCCTACACAAATCTGAATGTTCAACTTCTCTGTGCATTTCATCATATTACATGAAATGAACCCACATAAACAACCATATCCCACAATGCTGTATTTGCACTTCAAAGAGGAATTATTCAACAAAATGCAACTGAGTCTCTGGTTACCAGAACCACACAGGGAAAAAATCCAAGACGAATATGACAAGACACAAACATTTAACGGCTGGTGTTTTCAGTGTCTATTTTGGCATTGTCATTCATATCCAAACTGCTCTGCCTAAAAAACTCACTTGTCACTCCACAAAAGGAAACACGGAGGGATAAAGCAGAGTATTCAACTCATAAATATCCCTTTAAAAGGGCAGCATCAGTGATTTGTCAGGACTTTTGGCAGAGCTGAAACTGATGTAAAGGTGACATTCGAGTTATGTATGTGGCTGTGGCAGGCATTCTGATATTACAAAGCGAGGCGGGTACTTCTCATCAGATGTCATTCATTAAAAAAAGAAAGACTTTTAATAAAAGATAAAACTAAAAACGCTCAACATGCACACACGCCATGCAAAATTCCTCTCTCACGTCCTCTGATAATATTGCTGCCTGTCATTTAATGCGAGAAACCCATGCATGCTTTATTGAGATCAATTGCAATAAAACAGCATTGCCTTGACTGAGCTATGAGTTTATGAATCTCCTCAGAGAAACTCAGTCATTTCAAATCCCTCCAGCTTACGGCAGCGAAACAATGTTTAGTTTCAATCTCCCCGCAGCCACCGCGAGGAGGGAGCCGCGCCGCACAACAGACTGAACACGAACAACAAATAAAATGCGAAAATCAAGCAAGCCACCCTCTCATTTCCATTAAATGATAAAGTAGCTGGGCTGAAAAGAAATGAACTAATTTAAAATGGCTGGCCTATAGGTCAAGGACAGCTGGAGCAAACAGTCTCAGATTTTTCCTCCCGCAGTCATACAAATAAAAACATTTTACATTTTCATTTTCAATACCTAAATCTAAGAGGCTTGTTATCTTTTCTTATTTGTTTGATGCATTGTGTCTGAAATACCCTCAGGCTTTGATAAACGTACTTAAAACACATTTTCATATGTAGATTATTAGGTATATGGGTTTGTAAGATATGCGGTGGCACAGGGGGGTACGAAGCAGCATGCCAGCATCTACTGAAAGCCAATAAACAACAAAGTCAAGTTAAACAACTTGATTCTATAATAAACATTATTTCATTACAGAATGACTTTTGAATTTTTAATACAGGATCCCAAAATGCCTCCTGGGAAACACTTCAAGAAGTCCTGAAACTACAACCAATCAGTGCAATAAGCTCTCCACATCTAGAGAAAGATTGAGTCAGACTCAGAGGAAATGAAGGAAGATCGAGATGAACAGACAGGCCAATGAATTTCAGTGCTTTGCTCTAATTTAGCACCACGATGTCTATCGACAGGATTTTCTCACTTGTCAACTAGTTAGTATGTTTTAAAAATCATATCCTGCCTATATTTCCAGGGAATTAAAACACCTACGAACAAAACTGGTGCTGGAACAGATGGCCAAAAATGATATAGCGTCAAGTTTTCACTTACAAACCGCTGTGCAATTTGCCATTGCAAAAGCAGAAGAATACGCTGAAATATTGAACGCCAAAACATAAATGTTTTATGTGCAGGTAATAAACGACTGCAGATTAAAATTTCCACTAATGTGAAAATGACACTTTTCTAAAAACACTTTATGAACCTGCTGTTTCCAGGAACACTCAATCTACGTCCAAAGTGCAAGAATCCCGGTAAGGAAAACAGGACGCTAAATCTAAATCCTTCTCACGCCACAAAAATGAGGCAATCAAGCAGTTGCTGCTAATATCCGAACTGACTGCAGTGTCCCAAGAGAGGTTTCTATTAACACATTGTGTCCGTTTCGCTGCCTAAAATAAACGAGGTTTTATCTCTATGAAGTCAGCAGGAGTTAAAAAAAGACAGCAGCAGATGGCGGAGAGAGGTGACCTTACCTCATTGGTGTTCCACCTGTGTCTCTCTTTTGGCAAAGTGGAGCATTTTGGTAGACATTCAAGCAACTTTTTGGGCAGGTATATTTTCAAATGTCCATGTTCATCTGCAGAGGAAAAACACACAATACAAGGTCTTAGAGATGAGCAGCGGCACGCACTTCTTTCACAAATCAATACATCATGCTAACATATAGGACTCGGTGCATGGTTACAATAGCAAGTCTATATCATTTAATATTGGATCATGATTATTATCCACTACATCTCTCATATGCAGCACATAACAAGGTCCATAAATTAATGGGCGCCAATTATTCTGACTACAAGGCGCAGCTAACAAGCAATGCACAGAATGAAGGTAAAACGTTTGGATGAATGAAATTCTGAATTAATGGGCCACATAGTGCTGCAAGGTAAAAAAAAAATATTGTGACATATTGTGATGAGAATCATCAAACTTCAGGTGTTTCGGCGGTGGAAGTCCACTCTCAAAGGCTTAAGGGAACTGATGCTAAGCTTTATTAAGACTTTAACTGCCCAATAAAGTACAAAGCCACCCTGATCCTGACTGCTAGAAAGAACAGTAAAAGCACAAATGCCAGCAGAAGATAAAAGAAAAAGAGAATACAATTTGTTCAGGGGCAATTAAGGCAGGGCTATATATCAGGCTTTCTTCTATTCTTACCATGTCTGTCTCTTCTTCCTATTCCTAAGGGCTTGGCAGGCCAGTCAAATCACACCATTTAACTTTCATTGTTAAATGAAAGTTCACTTTCAGGGCAGAATTTCTAAATTACAATGAAATTGTCTATACAACAGTGAATTGAGTCCAATTATAATCACCTTGTTACGACCATCCCCTGATTATATATTCGTCTGTCACCAGCACCCACATGACATTCACATCCCATTCCAATAAAACCCTCGCAATATGGCAAGATTGTGGAAGGAAGAAGAAAGATTGGGCCACACAGCAGTTGTTCCCCGGTAAGGGAGAAAGTTTGTCTTCTTGATATGGTAATAAATCTAAGCTAAGTTACTGTTTGACTGCAATAAGATAAAATAAAATCATCCAAATGTAATGTCATGAATCAAATGATACAAGAACATTTGAAATAATTGTCATCTGAATGACCTCACAATCTTGACTGAACAAGAAGGCAAAATCAGATCATAATTATGTCTCAGACTAATTTTCAAACTATGGGAGGCCACAGACATAAGGACTGATTTATAACATTATGATCTTCAGAACACACACACACACACACACACACACACACACACACACACACACACACACACACACACACACACACTAGACTGTTCAACCAGACTGTGACATTCACTGTTAAAAAAAAGTGTAAAAACACTGTTTCTGTAGAAATTACAGTATTACTGACAGCAGTTTGCCAGTAACTTCCTGTAGATTTATCAAATTTATTGGCAGGTTTGTTCAAAGATAAATGAAAATTAAGCATTAACAAGTCTTTATAAAGGTTGATGAGGATTTTTGGTTCCCAGAATGCTTTGCATAAAGCTCTTATTTAATAGTTTATTTCTGTGAAGATAAAGACTTATTCATGTTTAATGTTCGTTTATTTTTGAACAAACTGTTGCCAAAAAATTTGATAAATATAAACAATTTTTTACAGTGTACACAGTCCCATTATATCATTATTAGACAATATCAAGACACTTGTACTGTTACCAAGTCAAACTTATTTCTCAAATCCTCAACATAAAATGTGTAGTACACAACAGTACTTTTGAAATGAAACATTATTACCTTTATGGTAGAACAACCAAACCCTAATTTTACATTTATATCTTAATCATTACTTTCATTTTAACACCAGCACAATGATAGATAACCAAGACCATCCAAACAAACAAACTAACAGTGAGTCGAAACTGTAACACAATATGCCTGCGTCACCATCAGAAAGACTCTTTGCTTATAAGCTCTAACTGTGACAGAATAATCATTTCTGACATTGTACCAAATTCTATGAATGTGGTTATAGACACTAAGCTAATGCGCATACACGCTGCCGCTTGCGTCATTGATGACATATCAAGTTACATCTGCAGCAGCCAATTACACCATCTCCATGTTTGTGTTACACAGTCGGACTGTTGTGCAAAATGTAAATGATCCTGCTGTGAAGGCCCCCTTCGTCATATCAGCGCTTCCTCGATAGAAATGACACAAAATAGCCCAGAATGTGAGAAAGATATTTGCTTTTCTCTGACAGTAGCATCAGCTAAACTGGTTGGTGGTCCTGTTGTCATACAATCAACACTGATATTGCAGACATCTGTATATGTCAGAGAATAGGATTTTGTCATCTGTTTGGAATGAGAAATGTGCGCCGAAATGACATAATCATATTATAGATCTTCAGTGTTTTTTCTCTTCGTCTTCCATCAACACCCAAAATATATTAATTCAATGAAAAACGTTGCGAAAAATCACTTGTCACTGTCATGTCTCCAGATCTGATTGGTTTTATTTCCCATTATAATCGTAGGGTTAAGTGACTGGAAGAGGTTAAATATGAAAAGTGAATCTCAGCTGAATATATTGAATATTAATATAAACATCCTTATGAGTTTTGTAGACTGGTGAGTTTTAGTTTAGAAGCACTGACTTTAAGTTGTCCTTCTTGTCTACCTATATATCACCTTTGAAAATGTCTTACAGTGACTGTGCTCAACAAAGCCTTATAGTTTATTCAAGGAATGGGATTCTCAAGTGTGTTCTTCTTGTTACCTGAACCCTTTTCAATTTGTCTGAGAACCCTAAGAACACTCAGGCTTCTGTTTGCGAATATAAAACAAAGGCCTGTGTCTCAAGCAGAAGCTGACCAGAAATCAAAGATGCACACTTCAAATGGTAAACTTCATGTCCCCAGTGCTTCTTAAAGGCAAAGTCACCCTGCCTGTCCATTCTATAACACCTCTATTTTTAATTTGCTCAGATGCTCGGATGTCTAAAGTCATAAAAGACAATATTGCAAAATATGGAAGACTGAAATCTTTAAAGAATTACAAAACGTGGGTGAGAGAGGGGGAAAACGGCTCGGTGTAATCCCAGCCTGGAGCAAAGTCCTAACAAAGAGTTTACAGCTACCCGATAACAGCGTGAACAGCAGTGGCTCTGCGCTGTTCCGTTTGGGGCACAGAGATAATTCTGGAGAACGGGGTATGTGCTGAACGCGTCATACACTGATGGGAAAGATTGAACATGGGTAAATGAGTTTTACTGTGGAGAGCAGATACTGCTATCTGAAATTATTTGACTTGCTCAATTACCATTAGCATAAAGCACCTGCTGATGACAACCAGACACCTTCCCACACACAGAGGAAACAGATTTATCTGTGTAGCAAGCGGTGCCAGTAAACAAAAACAAACGTAAATCAAAAACACAGCGACGGCAAAAAATTGAATGAAACCTAAAAATAGTCTGAAGTATAGTGAAATTAGTTGAATTAAAATGACATTTTAAAGCACAGCAGGTGCATTCTTGCAGTGCGCTGCATAATGGAACACTGAGTTTCTATACAACTTCAACGTCAGTAAGATATGCAATCACTACATTAATGTTTACAACAAAGCATACTGGACAAAAGGTGATGATTCGCTTCATAACACTCACTTGTGATTGGTTGAATATTACGCCAGTCGGAGTTCCATAAACTTCAATAAATGAGGACTGAACGGACTGATCATCACAGTTAGTAGCTTTGAAACCTTTCCTGTTCCTTTGTTTCGAATCAGTGATTCTGAGCTCTTATTAAACTCACCAAGTCATGTGCTTCTGCGCTGCGCAGCCCAGTCGGCATATGACACTAAAGTACGGCGAGAACAATTCGATATCATAATAATCTTTTTAAATATTAATATACTAATAAAATAGCTAATCGGTGTTAGATCGTAGCTCAAACATAGTTTGGAGGTAGAGCTATAACTGATCTCTAGTCCAGTGGTTCTCAAACTTATTCGTTGCAAGGCCCCCCTTGTGTAGATCTCTTTGCGGCCCCCAAATAAAGCCTTAATAATATCTTAAACTTTGAATTTTAATTCAATCAAAAACATATTTAGTTGTCAAATTCTGGAATATTAATTCATTTGGTTGGTGGTCTTATTTTTCTGATGTTTGATTGCCTAAAATGTATGATACATTTCTATTTTATAAAATGCCACAAATTTTGCGGCCCCCATCCATGGCCCACAGTTTGAGAACCACTGCTAGTCAGTTTTATCATTAGATTGATTAACTCAATAACCAATAGCATTATTCAGTTTTAAAAACATATATAAAAACAGATATTTACTATATGGCATTTACATTACATTTGTTGTTACCTAAAATAACAATATATGAAAAGTGTGAATAAAAAACATGTTTATCTTGAAAAATACATGCTTGAGGTTGAAACAACAATCTAAATTGTTGTAAATATTGAAAACAGGTCCCACAGACCTGAACACCACATAATAAACACTGATGTAATCAGTTTGGACTCATTCACAGTCCGTTTCAGTTGCCCTCTATATTTATTTTATCATATTGTACACAAAATTTCATAGAAATGTAGTTTCAGAGGAGCAACTACATTGGGATGATTCATTGAAAAAGGTGCACAATTAACTGGAACATGTATAAAGAAAATACAACAATACAAAATAGTAAAACAAGCGGGTGAACATTTATTTTGTATCGGTTGGTGGGTTGACGACAGGCCTTGGTCATCTCCAGACAGCCCTCAGAAGCCGATCAGACAGTGTGGCAGGATTTTATCAAACCACATACACACAAAAACCCCAGGACCGCCACTCATCAGAGCCAACAAACACATTCCCTTAGACACACCCACTGTTAAAATCCTTCACTCCAGAGTGAAACTCCAATCCGTAAAACAATTTCTGAATTCTAATATAAGCTTCCACACAGGACATTTACTTCAGTGAGTTACTCTCTATGTGAGAATAATGAAACGGAATATTACGGTTATAAAACAGTGCGAGGGGCCTTAATTAAAAGGCGAAACATCTCAAATCAGCTGTCCACCGTGTTCTCTATAAATTAAAAGCAGACGTTTATCAGCGTAAAATGCTATTAGGGATTTGAAGACAGGTATGAAACTGACTTGTGCTGAATATAAGCACACATCGAGGAGAGTGAAAAACATTTTCAGCTCCGATTAGATGACTGCTTGTTAATTAAAAAGCCCTCATACTAATAAAATCCTTTCTAACTCCTCCCAGAGCTCGACTTGAAACACCACTTGAGATGTTTGGGCTATGCTCCTTATTCACCAAATAAAATGAATGACACTAAAATGAGGACTCATTGCTCTGCAGTTAAAAGCGGATGGAGAACAGAGCAGAATGCTAATTCACTGAAGTTCTAACGCTGGTTGCTTTAATAAAGAGCAGTCTATCAGTGTCAACACGCTCTTATCTGACATTAGTGCGGCTCTGGGACCGGGAATGAGCTCCGGCGTCAAAAAAACAACAAATAAAATTGCGCCGAGTGCCAGGGAACAAACGGCAAAAAAACTATTTGCAGAGGGGATGTTATGTCTGCGGACAGAGCGGTACCCATCTTTGTAAGCCGTGCACATCAACGGGAGAGCAACAGAGAATGAAGTCTGGGCTAACAACCCAGCTGCAGCCGTAACGGCTCTCCTTCCCACTTTGATCTCGTGGATGCAGACGGCACGTCCCGCTGCGCATCTCCAGACTCTAATTCCGTCTTGTTTCCCTTATTTTCTTGCCTAAACACTGGTGACAATGTGGACATTAACATAATTCTGTCTCCCAACCCGTGAACAACAATGTAGTTGTCAGATCCTAAAATGCAAGGCAGGCTGAAACCGTAGTCTGTTTTATTGGGAAGATGTGCTGTGTCGAGTTGAGCTAGGGAGGCAGCCAATTACTACAGCAGTTCTGATCAGGGGAAGGTATCTCACTAGTCTGGTGTATAAGGAAAATAAGTGCAGAAGAAAAAGAGGAAAGCAGGAGAATATAATACACTGCATTGACAAGCATATTTACTACAAGTGTGCTTTCCTTTTTCTATTCTGTGATATGGCATAAATACCAAAGTGACAGTGGCTATGTAAATATCATAAAAAGCATCTTCCATAACATCAGAATCTTTCAGTGTTAACACAATTTGGGTCATACCCAAAACCACAAAACCAATGGAAGCATCTATGATAAAAGACACTGACTAAAACCTTCAGATGACACATAACTCTCATATTTAGCACCGTGTGTTACCGTGACCATATTTAGCACACGAAACCAGGACTCGCAATCGCATCTCGCTGCTGTGTGAACTCATCCACAGATATGCTATAGAAAAAGCTCACAAACAGAGAGTGATATTAGTTGCGGAGGTGGCAGAATTTTTTTTTCCGCTTTAGCTTGCCACCCACTCAGAAGGGAATTCTCTCATTAAAGAGGCAGGTAGGACAAAAAATATCAAGCAGGGCTTGACACAGCTGAGCCCGCAGACACATGGGTACGCAACAAGCTCTTTTTGAACTCGCGACGTCTAACTGTTGGATTGTGGGAGTTTGAGGGTTTTGAGTGGGATGGGCCCCAGTCCAACACTTACTAACTGCAAACACAGAATTTCCCAAAAAGACATGTTGTCGCTTTTTGCAAGATGCCTGTGGTGATCTCTCCAAATAGGGCTTTTTCTATTTATTATTTCAGGGATACTAAAGGGATACTACTTTCTCAACTAGTCTGTCCACTTTATTTTGGCCATAAAACACTGGAGGTTTCACAATCTAGCATACATGGAACTGTACAACTGCACCAGTGAAATCCAGGTATATAAACTGATTTATTTGAACCCGTTTACATATTTATTATGAAACAGTTGGTCAGGATTTTTCAAGGCTAATTGATGCATGCGATGCGAGCGAATGCTGACCTGTGTGGTTCAATCCAACAGATGACGTAGTGAAGAAGTGAATGCTGGTTCTGATAGCTCTGGTTTGTTGCGTATGGGCTGCAAAATTGGGACCAACATATTATGAAGGTGGTCATAATGTTATGCCTGATCGGTGTATGTCCAATGTCATGTAAAATATTTTTTAAGCGTAAGGAATGAAGTCTTTGTGAAAATTATAATGAGACCTATTATTTTATCATTCTTTAATGAATAACTGCTGCCAATATCAAGATTAGAAAAATATATTTTTTTATTAATACAATTTTATTTACTGCCTGCTTTCAGCATATGAGCATACAATTTCTTTTTAAAAAGAAGGAATATTTGTTAAAAAACTGACCTAATTTGATAATATTTCAGTAATACTTCAGACCATTTAACGTCTGGTTAAACTGGATTACGGTCAGTTCACAAATACCTTTTTGGTGCTAAAATACCACACAGAAGTATCACGATTGTTTATTGAATTCACCTCTGCACTTTATGTGCTGCTTTTGGTAAGAGGTACCAAGTGTGTCACAGAAGTGGACATATATTTCTACAGGGAGAAGGCGACTGATCCTGAGATTATCTGAGATGCCACTGCTGAAGGAGACGGTTTAGGAGCTTTAACAATATCAGTCACACCAGCTTGAGCTAGTCTCACCCTGGAGACAAGTGTGGGTCATGAAACTTGAGAGGTCTGAAAAAACAAATCTAAAATCAATATCATCCACATCGCAAAACTCTCTGCACGCTCTCTCTATCTCTCTGTCTGCGTGCTTGTGCAATGAGTGACAATTGCTTTTAATTGTCACTTCCCTCTGCGAAGTCTAGTAAACAACCGCCAGAATCAAAGGTTATCGCCAATGACGTATTAAAACATCAATAGCATGTTTCAACAGATTAGACATTATAAAAATGTTTAACGATTACATGACCTCTTTTTCAGATCTTGGCTGTTTCAAAATGTGTGCATATGTGACCCTGGATCCCAAAACCAGTCTTAAGTAGCACAAGAGCATTTGTAGTAATAGCCAAAAATATATTGTAAGGGTCAAAATTATTGCTTTTTCTTTTATGCCTAAAATCATTAGGATATTAAGTGAAGATCATGTTCCAAGAAGATATTTTGTAAATTTCCTACCGTAAATATATCAAAACTTTATTTTTGTGAGTGGATGCAGCAAAATCGCTAACAAAAATTGCCGAAAACACGTCTACAAACTTTACATTCAAATTATCTATGTAAAGCTAGAATTTCAACTTTCAGGATCATCTATTCTTCACAACATCATTACAGCGGTACGTCAACAGAGAGCGTTAAAACAAACCTGTTTTTTCTTACCAACAACCTGCTACAGCGCCTCTGATTAACAACTTTAAAGGCGATCCTAACAAACCATATATCAAAAGAAAGCTTATTTATGTAAAATCTTAATTTCGAAAAATGTACCCTTAAGACTGGTTTTGGTGTCCATGTTATTGATGCTTGTTTCCATATGCATTCGGCCTTGTAACGTGCTGTAGGCAATTGACTGTGTAGTTCTCCACGTAATGAAAACATAAGAGACTGTGGCGTTTCCCCCTGTAGCCCACCCATAAAATCACTAAACATTAGAAGAGACGATATTTGCAAACCACTCTCAGCTGCAGTATAGATCCATTCAATAGTGATCTAATAAGGCTCTTGTGACCAAATAGCAAGGGTAGAAATAACAATCAGAGTGCTACTGTGGTAAAATATTTCACAACTTTTATAAAGTAGACATAAAATAGGACAATCGTAAAAAGATGAGAAGGCTGTGTTTCCTTTTTTTAAATGATCTAGTAAAACCCCATCTTTTTCCGTCATTGAATTTCTGGCCGCTCTTATTGAAGAGCTGTAGCCATTGGGCTATTTGTTAGAAGTCGACCGTTGCACAAAACCTCTGATCCTGCTATCACAGCTCAACTGATGAACTCAATTTAAACTAAGGCCTGGTGGGGCCACAGACTTTTCAGGCAAGCTTTTGCTGTCCAGAGATTGGGCTGTCATCTAAATTTAACTTTCTGCTAGAGTAGAATCCATGGTACGTGTTTTCATAAATGTATATTTTACAAAAAACAGAAATATTGCTGACCAAGAATATCACTAAGCACCGTTTTTAATGTATATCCACAGTAGATCAAAGAAGACATAAGTTGAAAGCTCTGGTGAGCTCCTTTCAATATTTAGATGTTTTTGCTAAAACATTACGGATTAAGAAAAAGACAAGCAAAAGGCTTAAAGCACAAGCCACGTGCATGTGTTTGTACGTGTACAAGGCCCACAAGAAAATAAAACCCAGCTGTTAGAAAAGCCATGCAGAATTAGCACAGATGTACAATGAATTAATGTGGATAAGAACACAGTCTCACAGCAATTCTCATCTACACCATTTACATATTACTGATATTCCTCTCTCTGGCTCTATGCTCAGCGGGTTTGTCTAATCAAAGAGAGAGAATCACCGCATGAAATCATTTAGATACAACTTTAAAACCACCGCATCAATAAATCAATGACTCAAAACAAACCATCAATTTCCTTAAATGGATGTCAATCTAAGGACGAATGATTACCTGGAAAAAAGCCCAAAGCTAAACCACTATTACCACCTGACTGAAAGTACTCCACATTGTGAGAAGCCATACCTCGCTATTATGATGAAGGGAAATAAAGAAGCATTGATTGAAGCATAATAGCAAAAGCCTTCTCGAACAACATAATGTTGACTTAATCGCATGCTGCCAATCACAGGCAATCAGTCACACTTAAAGCAGATAGCTGTGAGATAAGGTAAGAAAATGTCTCTTGTATGACTGACTGTGAGTGACTGAACATCTCTTTAGGGAATAATGTTAAACCGTTAAACCTTTCAGACCTAGCAAGCTTTAGTGTGAGTGTGCAGCATGTGGCATTGCTTTAGATCTTGAGGATGACTTATTGTATGTTTAACAAACAATCAAATACAAATATAGTCCATTTTTGAAAGAGAGAGAGAGAGAGATACTTTGATAGCACTTTCGTCAGAGTACAGGAGTAATGGACCTTTGGCATTCTGACATCTTATAAAAGTTTGACAGATTTATTGCAACATTGAACTCTGATTTGTGCGACAGAAAGCTCAATTTCAAGTGTACCATTAAAACTTGGGCCACCAAGTATTAAAATACGAGAAATAGCACCTATTTGTAATATCAAACTCTGACAAAAATGACATAACTGAAGGGAATAATGTCCAGATGCAAGTGATTTTAAAATGTGTTGACACCTGCATTTGCTTTAATGAAGAAATGTGTTTTAATTGACACTTTAATCAGTGTCCTCTCTTTAAAAATAGATTACATTATTTATTTTCCAGGCTTTGCTGTTGCATTGAAAAATCAATAATATGCTTGATTAATTGCAAAACCGTGGTCTTGGTTGAGCAAAGGGAACATGGTATCGGCCTGGCCGGTGGCTAATAATATTATATTTTATTTCATGTATATTAATATTAGTAATATGGTATTGTTTAATAGTTGTATTAAATAAACAATTTATTAAATGGGCCATGTATGTTTGGCACATTTAAGTTTAGCCAAGTAAGGGTTCCTTTACTGGTAACCCAAAATACTACTGACTAGACATATTTTTAATTTGCTAGCTAATGTCATTTACTTATTATTTCTTTTGCTTGTTTTTAGAAATAATCTGCAGGGACTCTATTCTTTGCGAATGCATACCGGAAGTTAAGGGCCACGAAAGCTTGCATGCACAGTAACGTTTGTTTATGTTGTTGCTTTGAAACCGTCTATAGATGTGTAAGTCAAGAGGAGCCAATTATACTGGAAACAAGCCAAACTGCCTAGAAAAATTTGGAAGTGAATAATAAACAAGAGAATTCAAGTAACAATTATTTTTCATAATTTTACGAATGCTCAGACTAGACATATTACATAGCAGTGTTCAGCTGTGTCTGCCCATAGTGCTGTTTGTCAGGCTAGCTATAGTCACTGTGACAAATCACCAGCAGGCAGTCTTGTTAAAAACACTGATGTGGTTTAGTGGGTGATGTCAGAGACTTGGGTACATCTGATGAGTTCTCAGTAGACATTAATGACCAGCAGCACCTGATGCAACCATCACCATTCTGGCTGAGGTTCCCCTTTAATAAATTTGTATTTCACATACACACAGAGTTATTTCAGGACTAAATCTAATAATGGCAAAAGTATGATGACTGAAACCTTGCAGCCTTGTTTCCTAACTAGGCTTGTCAGTTTTTGGCTGTACTTTGACTAAATCATTACGAGCATCTCCTATAAAAGTTGTCTGCATTCAGATGCAGTGGGTGGTTGGCCTGAATCCACAGTTTTAAAGAAGCCCACAACAGCGACTTAATTCAGCTACCAAAGTGCCTGCAACAAACCGAAGAGAAAAACGAGCCTTCTTATGTATTTTCAGCCTCAGCCAGGCTCACCCATCCATGAAAATCCCATCTCAGGGAGAGAGGAGGTGAGGACCTGCGAGCACGCGCGCACACGTTCACACGCACAGCAGACAGTAAGAGACACGCCAGCAGATCCTCACTAAAGCCCTTTATCCTTATCATAACTACTCCCACAATTACTCACATGAATGGTTTACCTGCGTCTGCCAGGCCATGCTGCATTTTCACTGTCCCAGTGATACGAAAACCTCCGGGCACCAACACAGACAGACACGCACATTGGTTACATCATGTGGGACTATGCGAGCGAGAGGGATAGACTCGATACGTAAAGCGCAGGCAGGCATGCATGCACACACATGCACGCCGTCTGAAACAATATCGCTTCTGGCGTTTACTTTACATCTCTGGGCATGTTCATTAAAATCTTTGAGTTTTGATGCAGCAAAGCGTTACTCAGTGGAAACAGCATAACAAGAAGATGAGGCTGATTTAACTTCACTTACAAATTTACACTAAAAACAAATGAACGGCCTTAATTACGCAGATCGACCGCATCTTCAGAAGTGCCAGGAGAAGAGATCCACTGCCTATTAAACATTAAAATAGTGCCACTTCTAGGGGAATCGGAGATCCACACAGCACAGCACATTAAGCCATATTAACATACACATGATCCAAACCAAACAAAAGTGCTTTATGCTTGAAGTGTAACATAAAATATGCATGTTTTATGTTTTATTCTAAGGGGGAAATGTCTAATCTAGCCTAGACTAATGACTTCAACAAATGCGATCAAGCTTAGTATGCAACACACATGCTGTGCTTTTGGGTGTGCAGGATGGATGTCTTTAAAAGGTTGATGTGTACTGTAAGCTAGCATTTGGAGCACAGGGGTGGGCTCAACCACCCACCCACCCACCATCACTTTCATTTACTGACAACATTTCTGATTTTGACAACAAACCCCTGTCAGACCACCATCTCGTCAATCATGGCAGAAAGCACCAACAGTAAATCCCATGAGAGGAAAAGACAACAAATGAAATCAAGAGGTAAATAAATGAATCGATGGATGAATAATAGATTAGGCAGCAAGTGGGCCCTTCGAGCAATGCCACAAATGCAATATTAATAAGCAGCTCTTACTGTTCGTCTCTGTGTCATCACTGACACTCTTAGGAGCAGCATGGGCCGAATAACACACGGCTGATCTGTACATTCGATCCGGATTACGGATTTTCTTCAGTCCTTCAGGAAGCAAAGAGAGAGTGGAGAAAAAAAAGAATTCTGGGAAAAGCACACATTCCCGGATGTACGACGGCTCAGCATTTTTTACGTTCCCCATGCACATAGCAGGAACTTATAAGACTTATGTTTACCGGGGTCAGCAGAGTCAGGTCTGCCCAACCCCTGTCAGCAAGCCCATGCATCCCAAATGTGTCCATGTTCATGCTGAAGAACACCTCTCCCAAACAATCTGCACCGTATAGCTTCGGAGTTCAGCATGCGTATTTGCTTCTTCCCTTGAATGCATTTAGGGGTGCATTTAAAGGGATTACTTTGGCCTAAGGTGCTGCCTTGTGGGGAGAAAATGCCGTTTCGATTGCAGGCAGGGACGTGGATGGGAAATGTAAAGGCAAACTCCGTTCCCTTGTAACTAGAGACTGCATGCACATTCTTATTAACTTAATATTGTAAGTGCCTGCCTGTTCTTGTATTTTTTCACAAAGCTCTTCCATCTTACTAATAAATCTTAAGGTGCTGAAATAAACAGTAAAGTAACAGGCCCTAACGGCTAGCAATAGGGGCAGCCATCACATTCATTGTGGTCCCAGGGCTATTTGGTGAGGCTCAATTTTGTCTGCATTTTAGTAAGCTGCACCAATCGATAGAGTTAATGTGTGTTTCTGTGCGAGGCAGGTAGGGAGGATCAAGACAAGGATCTGAAAGGATCTGTCACGGCTCCCCAGGAAGAGGGGGCATCCCTATCTATCCCTGCCATACTAATTCAATTAAAGTAGAAAATCTTAAAGCATATCCGCAAACTAAGAACTGTGGAACAAGTACTATGCAGAGAACTTAGAAAGGTAATTTTCTACAGAATGGCTCATTATGTCATAGACTGAACAGCTTTTAGAATTAATACCTTTTAAAGTGCTCACTATGTACGCCAGGTGGTTGGAGGGGTGGGTCTTAAAATAAAAGGGCCTGGAGACATCAGCCAAATTGCAAAAAAGGTGAAACAAAATAATATTTTTGATAAAAGATTCCTTCAGAAAAACATGCACTGATGGATCATACTCAATTAAAGAATAAGAAGGTTAATAGGTTTGGATCTCAGGTTGACTTTAAATAGCTATCTAGAGAAAAAAGGCTATCGACATGTTTACATGTGCAGCTCTATGTGCAAGAGATCCCAATACCCCACCACCAACTCCACCAACTCCACCTTCCATAGATACAGTCCCAGTTCCTGTTAATTTAAAAAGTGAGCTGGGTCATATCAGGAGACAGAAGAATGCTATGGGGTGTGTGAGACATTAACCATGTTTTTATAGCAGCCTCCAGCTAAGAACAGCCTGTCCTTATGTGCAAAAAACTCTGCCAAATAATAAGGCCCTGGAGAACAGTGCTCTATGCAAACACTTTAAATGCTTCAAGGACAAAAGGTTACATTACAGGCAACAATCAGTGCTAAAATGGCATGCAGAATATACAATCGCAAATTCACCTAGCGTACATGCTGAATCTGTAAACCTTAAACGTAAATATAAAGCACTGAGAGCTATATCGGATCCAGAAGTTACAGTGCATAGCACGCTATATTAAAATGGAGGTGTGGAACACTGGCTCCTCCCTCAAACATTGACCTGACAAGTATGACGAAAATAACTGAACCCATTTTGCGACAGGAGTCACAGGTCGGGGTTTCTTAAAAGCTCTTGGCAACTGAGATTCAATGTCAGAAAGCAGGCCGGTGTGAGACACGAGGATGTGTTTGCTTGCATCCGAAATGTACACAGAGACATGCAGAAATCGGCAAACACATGCATAGACGCACAAGCACACACATAAGAGAATGCTAGTTTAGGTGGTTAGCCTCAGTGTTGTTTTGAAAACAATGGTAGATGTATATTTATGGTCATTCCTGTAGACTTAGCTGACACAGTATTAAAAACATAACAGTGATCACTTAAGAAGCTCAATATCACCCCCCTGTGGACCTTAACGTGTTCGAACCCTTGAATTTGTCTGGAGCGATGTTATTGATGTCACTAATATTAGGCTAATATATTCTATATTTTATTGTGCATAATTTATTACTTAGAAGTGAGGTTTAGTGATCACATTTTTGTAGCAGCTCCCATTGAGCCATTCAGCATCATGAACAGTTCACAATTCATCAGCGCACTTTGAATTATCCACCCGTTTTCCTGCCTTCAAAGGTTCTTCGAAGGTTAATTTGTTAACTATGAAACACCATGTTACAATAATTGTATCCGCTTGAGTCAATCGTATAATTCAAAGATATCTGTAATCATGATTCGACTATTAGGTTTATTTAACTCGATGTCTCCACCTTGTGGCCCATAAACCATTGCTGGCTTTGATCTGCTATTGAAGGTGAATTGCAAGCAAAATATCCTCGCAACTAATGATGACTTTTCCAAAACTCCGTTGTTCATAACAATATTTTGTAATATTACTCGAGTCATGCAAGAGTGGAGACAGTTTGACGTAGCTATTTCAAATGCGAATCAAATGTAAATATTTATTGACCAATGACTAAACTAAACCAATGCTACTGATATTAATAATAAACACGCAGCTACGTCATAATTCAGACAAATTTAACAGCGACATAATGTAGATAAGCATTATAAACAGAAAGTATGGCCTAATCTACGAGTGTCATTGTGTATCTTATTAACTCATTCATTTTAGAGAAAAATCTGAAAAGTATTTCATAACGATAAGGATATAATAGCTCATGTATGGTTTTTAATGCCTAATCATCTCGTGTCCTAGCAAAAAAAAAGAAAGAAAGAAGAATTGTATTGCTCATCTATAAAACACAAAAACTGCACAGCGTTAATCTAATCTGCAAATAACTGATTTCAAGGTTATTCAAGTATCCACATTTATTTACATTTTTGTCTTTATGCATGTCTATCTGATTTAATGGAGGGGTGTTAAGAAAGACTACGTCCTTGAAACAAATGTGAAAAAGATCAAATAGTTTTGACGGGAGATCACAAAAAAAAACTTAAAAAGAAGGTCAGCTAGACGCGTGAAACTGTCTGGGAGACAAATCTACGGTCAAACAAGCTTACCAGCACTATTTTTGAAACTCCACGCTCGAATGATAGTTTTGGGTCAAACTACGGTCTACAGAACTCTATACCCGCCAACTCAGAAACAATTTACGCGACCGAGGAAGCTTGATAAATCGAAAAAAGAAGTTGGGAATCGACAACCGCCGCGAATAACAAGTTTGGCATTGAGCGCGCCCGTTAGGCTGAGGGAAACTGAACCCGAGACGGATTCCTGCTCATTTTCACAGGTTGTCGCGCTTTTGCTCCTGTTTGTTTTTAAATACATGTAATGCACGCTGCTGGCTAGCTACCGATGCTGGCTAGGGTGATGTGATGTCTCCGTGCTGGAATAACGAGTGTGTCAGGATAAACACAGAGGCTTTACAATCCCAAAAGCTCCTCGGTTCTCAACTGGCGGCTCTCCCCTGCCTGCCTCCAATTTTTTCCCCTCGCACACTCCTGTCGTACAAGTAAAAAATATCCCCGATGTTTCTCACTTACCTTCCGGCTTGTTTTCGGCAGCCATTTCCCCTCCGCGCGCCACATCCTCCTCCTCCTCTTCACAAGCGTTGGGTACCACGCGCGTTCACGCCGAGGACAGCAGCATGAGAAGGGACTGGCGAGGCAGAGGCGAGCCCAACCAGAGCGCACTCACCATTGGCTGTCGGACTATGACTGACCATGCTGTTCTGAAATGGTTTGTGAGAGCAAAGCAAATATCCTCCCCTTCAAAGTGTCTCTGAGAACCATTGGGCGATGTGTGATGTGTAGGTACACTTTAAGAAGAACCGAACCAATCCAAAGTGAGCGCTCGTGAAATGTTCTCGTGCAAATTAATAGGCGATGTAAATGTTTCAAGTTGCTACATGTAAAGAGGACTGATACGCCTTTACTTTACGCTAAAACATTAGTTTTTAGCTGATAGCTCACCAATAAGCAATAGGCCACAGAACAATATTTATGCAATTGATGTTTATAGTTTGTGAAAGACGCATTTTATGCATTAACATTAGATGAGGTTGAAAAGAACTAAACACGACTGGTTTCAAGTGTAAACGCAAGAAATACTATTAAGAGGTGAAGACATCGCGATCCATCGGTTTACCTTGAAAATGCAACTTTGGGCTCAATGCGCTTTAGCGCTGCGCTGTGGTGCTGAACGGACAGCTCCACGTGCATTGTGCTCATGTTACAGAGCGTTTATAAGCGAATTCCCTGTTCTTCCAATAGTCTTATAATTTACTGAAGGTTGTCTAGCTTTAAGCATTGGGCATGAGAGAGTTGTTGATATACTACTCTAATACTCTACCCATAATGTCGTGGTCTAAATCCGGCTTGAATTGTCTCGAAAACCTCAAAACTGCATTTAGGATTGTGGAAGGCGCATACCAAAGCGGATTAATTATTCCTTAGATTAAGCATTCGTTAATTGTATTGAGCGTATAGATAATGGCTTAAATGTTTCTTTGCCCGCAGCGAAAACCCACCATATCATTACAGCGCGAGTTTGCAGTAGCTTGATAACATGGGCGCTTTCCAAATCTCTATCTGTTCATTTTCTGACAGAAAAGTCTTAGAATGTTAAATAAAATATGTTTAATGACCCGTGGAGACAACATTAGGACCAAGCAATCAGACTCTGCTAATTGACTTAAAAAAATAAAGTTTTCGGTTACCAGGGAAAATATATTTTCACAGTATAACATCTATAGTTTATGAATCTGTAGGTTAACTATTAATTAGGTCAATTTAACTGATCACCTTACATTTACATTTATTCATTTGGCAGACGCTTTTATCCAAAGTGACTTACAATTGAGGAAAACAGCAAGCGATTTGTCTAAGTAAGCAATATTCACGAGAAGTGCTAGTAATACAAAGTTTCAAATACAACGTCAAGATAGTATAAGCAAGTATATAGAGAACATTAGGAAAGGAAAAATAGAGGTAGGAATTTATTTATTTATTTATATACCTTACTACAGAACTGTTGGACTAAGTAAGGAAAACACATGCTCACGTGACACTGACGTGTTATTAATTACTAGTACAAAGCTTAACACTTTCTGGCGTAGGCTACATCTGACTCACTAACCATTGTAAAAAAACGTATTTCTTAACTTAAAGGTCCAAAAAGGACGAATTTCAAAATATAACAATTTGTATACAATTAAATAAGAATCAATCCTGCAGAATCCTTTTTGTTGAGCAGCCATTGTGATTTTAAATTCGAAACCAATTTACAGCATTTAACTTGTTAGATCTTAACTTTCAGGGCTTAAGATTTTGAGTTTATGTAACGTGAGCCTAGTTCTTTTATTATGACGTTGCAGCTGTTAAGCAAAGATTTGGCAACGTAACGAATCACTTTGGCAACCCATAGATAGGCTACCTGCACTTTTATATCCTTTATCCTTTTTACTTTATATCCACCCAATAAATTAGAATTGAATTTATACTGCGAATTCATTTAAATGGCTACATTATCCAGTCAGTCATAAAACCGCGCACATAATAAACGTAGATATCGCACAGTAATTTCCTATACTGAAAGTTTAAACTTTATGAACTTTTAAGTCAAAGTTCCTCCCATCCTGTGGGTGGCGCTGGAGTGCCGCGTGCGCTGCAAGTGTGCACACAAAGATCAGCGTAGTTTGATCTGGCGCTGGGGCGGGGGGATGAAAGGTGGTAAATATGGCGGCGGCCTTGGAAGAAGATGAAATCGACAATGATGATTATTATTCTCTCTTAAACGTCCGTAGGGAGGTATGGCATTTTCTTGTTTAAAGATAGGGGTGTCAGATAAGAGTGCCGTAAGGAACACGTGAAAGCAGAAGCTCCAGATATCATACTTTAGAACCAGAACCCGGCAGCATGTTGTTAAGCTGTGGCACATCCAGCACACCGTGACCCTTACTTATCATTGCCTTTATGCAGGAAACTGGCTGTATATGAAGTAGTAAACCTGATTAATAAATAAAGACATTACTCTATTTACTTTTATGATTGAAGATTAAAATTCTGAGCAAACAATTCTAGCAACACTTCATAACTGTTGCCGTTTAAAACTTCTAAAGAGTTTACGAAACTAAAAATCTCTACTTGGAGGTGTCACCGTATATACGTTAATTGAACAATTGGTGTGAAATTCATTCTGTTTTTGTTACTTTGTCTACCTTGAAATTCGATTTTGGGGAGATTCAGTAGCGAAGCAGCAGTTCAGAAAAAATGTTCATCTGTGTTCACAAAAGTCCCGCATTAAGTAGCTTTTTCTTTTTATAAATTAAAAGTCTCGTTATGGTTACTTCCTGTCATCGCTCTTATGTGTGTAAAAAAGAGAAACTTTGCGCTTGTGTTTTATAATGAATGACCAGAGTTTTATTCGTACATCCAGGCTACGCAGGACGAGCTCAAGGCATCATATCGCCGTCTTTGTATGCTGTACCACCCAGACAAGCACAGAGATCCAGAGCTTAAGAGTCAGGCAGAACAACTTTTTAACTTGGTTCACCGAGCATATGAAGGTACAAGGTTTTGGTACATACAGCCTGTTAGAGCCTCTGACAAAGTTACCCCTTTCTGGGAGTTTTGCTTTTATAATAACAATGTGTTGAAATACAGTGACATGTTTTGTAATGCCATCCTGTGAGTTATTTTAAGTATTAGTGTTTAAAGGGATATGTTAACACATAAATAAAAATTCTGGCACCATTATATTCACCCTCACTGTCTGTCAAAACCGGTATATGATTCGTTTCTCATGTGGATTTCTCAGATATGACCTAGGGGTTTATATTCTTCAGTGTATCTTTTGCTTTCTGCAGAGAAAGTCATACAGGTTTGGAATGACACAAGGGCAAGTAAACGGTGAAAGAACTTATGAATGTTTGATTTTTATGAAATGTGATTTATTTTCTTGTGCAGTGCTAAGTGACCCACAATCCAGAGCAATCTATGACATATATGGAAAGAGAGGACTGGATGTTGAAGGATGGGAGGTATGTTGATGATTTTAACAAATACTTTAGCATTAGATAACACATTGCAGTGGAGTTTCAAGCAATTGCAAAAAATATCTATCTTTATATATTTATGTAATATATTCTGTTTACATCAATAATCTGTAGGTGGTGGAGAGGAGAAGAACTCCAGCAGAGATTCGTGAGGAGTATGAACGACTTCAAAGAGAGCGAGAGGAGAGGAGACTACAGCAAAGGACCAACCCTAAGGTGTGACCTAGTGCCCTAGTAGACCCTTGCCAACATTACCTTTGTCTCACTGGTTGTTTATATTGTCACTCAGGGGACAATAAGTGTGGGTGTTGATGCGACTGACCTCTTTGATCATTACGAGGAGGATTATGAAGAGGTCTCTGGTGGTGGTGGTGGTGGTGGAGGATTACCGCACATTGAGATCAACAAGATGCACATATCCCAGTCCATAGAGGTAGACTTCTTGTATATGTCAAGTTATGGTACAATGCAAGTACTTATATGTAAATATGGTTTTGTATTACAAATGTGCTACCAGGTAACAGTGATACTAACTCGTGTGCTGTCCATAGGCCCCTCTGACAGCCTCAGATACAGCCATTCTCTCTGGCTCTCTTTCCACACACAATGGCAACGGTGGCGGAAGCATAAACCTGGCCCTGCGACGGGTCACATCTGCTAAAGGCTGGGGAGAGGTGAGATTTTCTGTGAATACAGTCAAATGAGTTGTATTATAAAGAAACTGAGCATGATTCATACATGTTTATACAGGTTGAGTTTGGGGCGGGAGACACGCATGGCCCTCTTTTTGGGCTGAAGATATTCCGTAATTTGACTTCACGCTGGTGAGTTCGGTTCATTCCTGTTTTTATTCCTGGCATATATTTATGTTAAAAACTAATTTATCTGTGGTGTGTATTGTATGCTGAGTTATGTTTGTTTGTCAGCTTTGCGACAGCTCAGTGTGGCATGCAGTTTTCATCCCGTGGTGTACGGCCGGGTCTCACTACTATGATTGCACGCCACCTGGACAAAAACACTATGGGCTATTTACAGTGGCGCTGGGGAACTCAGTCTTCCATGAACACCAGTATCGTCCGGGACACCAAAAGCAGTCATTTCACCTTTGCTGTGCAGGTAGGTTGCTTACTTTCGCAAGCAGGTTTTTCCTTGCTTGGACAGATATTATTCTACTGTTGTTTTTTCTTTATCACAAAAGTTGGGAATTCCACATACGTTCATCATGATGAGCTACCAGTACAAATTTCAGAATGATGATCAGACCAAGATCAAGGGCTCAGTCAAGTATGTATATTTTTCTTTGTTGCTTTTTTATCTCTGTCTGATTTTCTAGATTCTATATAAACGTGTTGCTTCGCGTGGATAGGTAATGATGTCTGCGATATGTTGCATTGCAGGTCAGGGTTTTTCGGTACGGTGGTGGAATACGGCGCTGAGACTAAGATCAGTCGTCACAGCATCCTCGGAGCTACCGTCAGTGTTGGAGTACCTCAGGGCGTGTCCCTCAAGATCAAGTAAAACATGTTTATATATATTAAGGATTTTTCCCATTTGCGGTTTCTCTGTGCTTCTGAATCACTGCTTTTGTCTCTTGTGTCTCAGGTTGAACAGAGCCAGCCAGACATACTTCTTTCCCATACACTTAACAGACCAGCTTCTACCCAGCGCTGTTTTTTATGCCACGGTTGGACCCCTTGTGTTCTACTTAGCCATCCAGAGGCTGGTCATCAGGCCTTACGTTCATGCACATCAGGAGCAGTAAGCCTTTTAGCTGATGATGTCACATTGTCCACTTTTTACAAGAGCAGAAGTTGAATCAACAGTGAACGTATTCTCTTTTATTTAGAGAGCTTGAGAAACAAAGGGAAAGCTCGGCCTCAGACATCGCCAAGAAGAAGCAAGAGGCAGAATCTGCCGTGAGTTCATAACTTCTAAATACACTGCAAACAATTTATTATGCATGGCCGCTTAAAGTGGCTATAACTTTTCGTCGCAGGCGTTTTGTGTTTGGATAAAAAACAATGAGTTAGCATAAGGCTATCTTTCCTATCTGCACATCCGTCCCTGTGTCACAGTGATGAATGCGTGCCTTCACTACATGCATATACAAGCAGTATTATTTGAAATCGCTTTTCACTGTAGGTTCTGCTGATGCAAGAGTCTGTGCGTAGAATTATCGAAGCGGAGGAGTCCAGAATGGGTAAGACCCAACAGCGTGTCTGCGATCAATAGCATTGGCTGTGATAAAACAATGATTTGAATTTGTCAAGCGAGGATCATTGACTCGGTTTGCTTTTATATCAGGCCTGATCATCCTCAATGCCTGGTATGGCAAGTTTGTGACAGACAACAGTCGTAAACACGAAAGGGCGAGGGTCATTGATGTAACTGTGCCTCTTCAGTGCCTGGTGAAGGATTCTAAACTCATTCTTACAGAAGCTTCTAAGGTAAAGCACAGTTATGTTTGCTTTGTGGTTCAAGACATGCAGGATGCAATGAATTCTCGAAATTCCTCCTTGTGTCCCTATTGTATGTGCTTTCCCATCTTTACCCCTGAGATTATTAATAGTCTTCCCTTCAACATCAAATCAAATAAAAATGTCTCTCATTTGTAGGAAATATATGTGGATGTAGGTATTAATTAGATGTTTGTGCATGAATGTCCTCAGGCTGGTTTACCGGGCTTTTACGACCCATGTGTAGGCGAGGAAAAGAGCCTGAAGGTGCTGTATCAGTTCAGAGGTGTGATGCATCAAGTTCTATGTGGTGACACAGAAGCACTCAGGATACCAAAACAATGTGAGTACAAACAAGAAATTCAGCAGTTCTGTAAGCATTTATTGTAAAGCACGTTATCTTGACTTCATGGTGAGAACGCATTACTGTGTTAACCAGTGGTAAAGATGAATGATGTTCTCATTTGTAATTTGAAACCATGTTTTTTGTATTCCCTCTCCTTTGTAGCCCACAGGATTGATAGTGACAATTAGGAACATGTATCTGTCAAGCTGAATGGGAAAGCTAGGACTGGTAAAGACTGGTTTTCAGGTTTTCTGGAGTAGAGACCTGGAATCACTGTGTGCCCTTGAAAGTCTTCATATACCTATTTATCCTTCATTTTGTGATGTTTTAAATATTATTGAAAGGATGTCTTTGGATTTTTTTGGAACAGTTCATTTACTGGATTTCCTCAAATAAAATGTAAAGATAAAGAAACAAAGAAAAAAATGCTAAAAGTTAAATATCAGCTATTCCTTTTTGTTTGGTAGAACCCATTTTTAAAATAGAAGCTCCGCCCCCTGAAATAGTGATGGTGCATATTCATGTAAACTGTACTGGAGCATCTCTACACCACAACGGTGCCTGTAATCAGCACTCAACAGAGAGCATTATTTCACCCTTGTTACATCAGAGAAAATCTATTGCTGCTTGATCCAGCTCACTAAATCCCACAGGAGATGGTGTACCCCAGCTGTCAGCCCTCTTTCTATGTCTGACTCTTTTAACACCAGCATCCCAATATCTTGCTAAATAAAGTGTTCAGGAGGCAAAGCATGTTGTTGCCCATTATGTTAAAATTAGGAAAAACCTTTACCTGCTTAATTTCTACAATATCTTCAGATAGCATGCATTATTCCTCACTTCCTTGAATGTAACATTCGGATGTCCACGTCTCACTTTATCGGATGGCAGTTTTAAAAAAGAATTAAGGGGCCAATGCACACAATGTGCGGTATTATCTATAGGGCTAGTCTCCCACCTTGTGTTCAAAGACTTGAATAGCAATGGATGAAGCTTAAGTGACACGTAGTTTTTTGCTACACCACCCTTAAATCCTGCATTTTAGTGCCATATGTCCTACATACTTCTCAGATCTATGCCCCCCACATTACAGTCTTTCTTGATTTGAGCTTTTTGATTACTTTTTTGGGTATTTTGGGGATGTATATGCAAGAAAATGTATTGCTGTAATGTTAAATAATTGATTCTTAATTTGAGGGACTGGCTGTATATGCCATACAGGCATGAGCTCTTTGTGTCTGGTTGATTCTAATTTATATGAAATGTAAAAGGGATGCAGATGTTAAAAGGACTATACATGTGTATCTATAATTGCTGTCTGGAGTGTTAGTATTGTTATACTAATGGCCTACTACATGCAGCAGGTATAGACAGTCATTTTAAAATAAAGGAACCATGGAAATGTACAATGTTTGTATGTTGTACTTTACCCAACAATCAGATTTATTCAAAAGAAAACTGTGTAACCTTACCATTTTATTGTAAACATGTTACTGGGCTAAAAAACTATTTACTCAAGTTATCACAAAACATACAGTAAAGCTCAGTTTTAATTGGGTGTCTGACACATCTCAAATTTTTTGTCAGCCTCTTAAAAGAAAACGAAATCAATACTGTACCCAAATGTTAAATTTTAGTACTTTCAAAGATGTTTATTACTGCTTGGTCTTAAGGCCATACTGCGTTGGGAACTTTGGCGATGTGCGTGGCTACATTTGCGCTTCACTTTACGCTGTAAAGTCAAAAGATCTCTCTGAGCTTTCTGTAGTTTAAGCTTCATTCTTTTAATCACTTTGCATTTGGTCTGTACTCTTCTCTGCAGCCACATGTTGGCATCTAAAACATCAAAGAGGCGGGCTTTGGTTGTGCATGGATCCAAAATGACATAGGTGTGGTCTGCGTCTGATAAATCCTAATAATAGAAAAGATGCATGAATGTGATGTATAAACAACTAGAAAACTTGAGCTGATTGTATGCTTAAACCGTCACCTTTGTAGTTTGACAGCATGCCCCTTCATTAATGTAAGAGACTGGTTGAGCATCCTTGTGCATCTCCAATCTCTGAGCATCCTCAACAAAAGAGCTCTTTCTCTCACGTGCAATGCCATCCAATTTATCATCAGATTTCAAAGCTGTTTTTAGTCTTTTATAAATTGTATGCTGGCGGCACAAAAATGACAATGAATACCAGATGAGAAGCACAGTTTTTTTTCTGTTTCTTAATATGTTACTGACCTGATTTACCTTTGCATCCTGAGGTGGGATCGGGAAGAGAGTTGGAACAGCATTCCACAACAGATTTTTGCGGTTGCCGAAACCACTAAAACACTCTGGAGTGAAATGTAGTGAACAGACGACCATGTGTTTCTTTGGCTGAAAGTCGTCACGCCCGATGTTATCTAACCATTCTTTCAGAACTGATGGTTTACTAAAAGGAAATCTGTGAAGAGATAAAGATCAAATGAAACGAACGATTTCCCGTCTAATGAGAATATATTTTAGAAATCTTTATTAAAATGCTATCTATCATTACGTACCTGTGAAACGTTATCTCGGGATATTTGCTATTGTATCTACTGGTGCAATTAAATGCAGAACAACTTTTAGGCATCTTTGCCCCGAACAAAAATGGCGACTATCGAGCCCCGCAGTGTCTCAAATTAATTAAAAGTCGTAACATAAGCACGATCTTTAATCTGTTAGTTGTAATAATAAATATATTACAACACATAGCTTTCCATTAAACGTCCCTTAATCCATTAATCACAATTTTGTAGAATAGACTATATTATTTTTCGGTGTTGAGCCATGTGTCTTTCAAAATAAAAGCCTCCTAGCGTTGTAAATGCATGTACATGTAAAAGTTTTTAGTCTGTTAACAACCTGTCCGTAAAGGTTTTTCACAAGTCCACAATATTTTCTATTTTCATTTAGATGTAAAAAAAAAAAAAAGTATTGGTGCGCAGACGCTATTTCTAAAATACGATTGTTTTACTTGAATGAACGCTGTTGAGAGGCAGTCTGAACTCATAGGAATCTATAAAATATATATATATATATATATAGTATATATTATATACACACAAAATTAATCGTGTTTTTTGGGGCAATCACGGTTGATCTAGCCGCACATTATGGGCGTGGCCTCACAACCCGTCAGATGCGTCAGATGAGCCGTGGCTGTAGAAGCGAGTAAAGAGGGGGATGGGGAGGATTGTTTTTGTGTTGCATTCCTGCAGTGTGTTTGACCTTTGACCTCGTTGTTGTGTCCTCCTCGTCTTGCATTCCAAAGTGAGGATTTCCTGCAGTATGCCAAAGGCGTTAGTAGTGGCTGTCGGGGCTCGCCTGTTCTGTGCCCTGTCTGTGTTTACCACTGTTTGACCAGCAATACGTTACTGAAAAACTATCTGGACTGCCTGCACAACGCTACTGCTGCACGAACTGATCGTCCAAATCGTTTTACGGAAGGGCGTGCGAGTCCAGGCGAAAGCGCAAATACATTTTCAACTTGAGAGTGAGAGGAAATCAAAAACCTTTTAGCTAGCCTAGCACGCTAGCGGGCTTGCCGTATATCACGCACACGTTTTATATCCGCCGACTTGAGCAAAGGCTTCTGTATTAAATCCGCACCCGCGAGACAACGTTGAGGAAATGAAGGACAAACAAAAGAGAAAGAAGGAGCGCACATGGGCAGAGGCTGCTCGTATGGTAATATTTTCGTAATTTTATTCAATTGTAGCGTTTTAATCCCAGTGCGTGGGGTTTAGGGTGTTGTATGGGAACCGCGAACAAAGCTGTCTCGCGCAGGGATCGCGTTGTTTTCGGGTTGTACACGTTCAAGCGCCGCGGCTGCTATTTGTGTAGCTGAAAGGAGTGTGCAGTGTTTCATAACCCAGCGTTTGACTTTGCGTACATCTCGTTTTCCGCCACTATATCAAGACTTGCCTTGTTGACAGCATAAGCATACATTTCTAGTGTTTGTGCTCCCTTTGAATCAAAGAGCCCGGCTCGCTGGTAGCCTAGCGTATTAGCAGCTCTGCCTGTTTGACCCTTTGTTTGCGGGGCTTCTTTCTGCGAGCTGGGGGCAATACTTAAAATACACAGTCTTTTGTGTGAGATATAATATCTGCTGTCTATTAAACACCTATTATTAACAAACGCCTAACATCTTGTGTATTGTGTTTCTTGTTTTAAGCAGTGGTTGATGGAAATGTAGGCCGTGTATTATATACCGTTCGTGATCCATTGACGTGTATATACTGAAAAAATGAACAGATGAAATATGTGTTTCATGTCCAATATCTGTAACATACGCTGAATTTAAAAATGGTTTATATGTCTCATGCACGACAAAAAAACTCTGCATTATTATTCTCAATGCTGGTTCGTATGGATATAAAATTGCTTTGTGACGCTGTAGATCTACAGAATGTAAATGATGCATCCTGCGGTTTTCATTTATGTATAGATGGTTGATGTTTACGTGATCTGCATCGTCATGTATTTTTTATGTCATTTAATTTAAAATATGTCAGTTTGCACAATAATATATTTCTGACAGGACTTGAATTTAAGCTGGTGTAAAAGGTTTTACCCTTTTGTATGTTTGAATTGTAGTCCTTTGTCAGTGGCGTGTTATATAGTATAAAAACAGACATAAATAGTGCGTCACAGTACCCTATAAAAGCTCCCCTTTATTACACTTATAACAGATGCAAGTGTCATAGACGTGGTGTCTTTGCAATTGAATTCTGGGGTTTCAATCAATTTAGGGTGGTTAGAGTCATTATGTCTTTCATGTCTTTGTGTTTCTTCCCTTGACAGCTCTTTATTTGTGATCCACCCAAAGAAGCCAGGCGGTCTCTAAAATTTGGCAATTGCTTCAATTTTGCTTAGGATTAGGAAAAATATCTGAAACATAAAACAGCATTATCTGATGAAAGTAGAATTTTCTGTTTTTGCAGTTTGGGTGTGGATCACTTGTGCTTGGCAATCGCCACAACTCGTATTATTACAATCCTGTAATTTGTATTGCTTAAAAATGTAGTCTTTTTTTCACAATGGTTGCCAGCCTAAGTAATACCATTTAACCAATTTCAGACCGTGCTATTTTGCAGGTATCACATGCAGAATTTTAGAGACTTGTGAAGCAGGCATGGATATGTCTGGAACCAAAGACCGATACCAGATACCATGTTTGGAACCAAAGAGAGATAGTCACCCACCAGTTCATCTCATGGTGATGGGAGATGCGGGCACTAGGGCAAACTCGCACCCAAAGAGGGAGAGTCTTGAGTACATATAATGCAGGCGGATGGATGCTATATATTCAGTTTTAGGGACACTGATGCACATTTTCTTTAGTAGAATCTCTATGAAGTCGGTTACATCAATGAGTAAGAAGTGTCAATGAGCATTACATAGTTATGTAATGACTTTGAAACAAAAAGTAGCAGTGTGAAATGACAGTCCTTGTAACCAGATGCTTAGGCTCCAGGCCAATGAATATCAGATCATCTTTGTGATATTCTTTGCTGCAATGGGAAATGTCTAACATGCCATTTATTTGAGTGTTTTTGGTTATTCACATTTGCAATTTATGGTGTGTAGGCTTTCTTGCTAAATAATAAAGACAGCCGGCTTATATCAGTGTAAAAAAAGATTTGGTTCATTCTCATTAGTCCTAATGTTTTTTTGTTACTTGACAGGATTTGAGTGGAGCTGTGGTTTGTTTTTTGTGGCTCATTTTTGCTAGTTTCATTTCATCCTCTTGGAATAAATTGGGTGTTTCTGGAAACGAGAGAAACTGTACAAATGAGCCTTTTCGTGCCGTGAGTGAGACTTTTTATAGAATATTTTAAACCCTTGTTTGTAACTTCAACTCCTTGCCCAGTTTGATGTGTCTTTATTCCAGAGATGTGTTAAATGATGCACGAGTGAGACAGCTAAAAAGATAAGCTTTATCTTTTGTTCTGTGGCACATACAGGTCTCCTTTTGTGTTTATTGGTTGTTTCGCAGCGTTGTTGGCACCAGACATTCATCCATATCTTCAGAAAACCAAGTCACTCATTTGATTTCGTTCCACATAAATTTTAGAAATTGTGTCTGCTCCCCAAATTGAAGTGGTGTGTAATATTTTCATTCCCTTTGGCACAAAGAAATCGCTTTCATGGGAGGAATAGACATGGTCTCCAAAAGTGATGCATAAATGCACAATTTCTTTCAATTGCATTACGTACACATGAGCCATGGTACCTACTATGTAGGGCTGTGTTATAAATAACTAGGATGTCTGTCTTGTAATACATAGACCTAGTAGTTTGCTTGAAGTTCTCACAGCTTGACCTTTTGTCATAGCTGCTTGTACTGCTTCCCTGCAGGAAATGCACCTGGCGTTCTATAAATTAGTTTTTTGCTGTTCCATTTCCTGTTTCGATGTCATTGGTTTTAGATTCAGCTAAACTTGCTATTTATACCACCAAACAGGCCGAGGGTTGCCATGTCTTGTGCACTAGACCAGGATGAAATTTTTACATGGCAGCTGTGGTTCTTTTTGAGAATTATGTTTGCCAGAACACTGTTCAATAGGGAAAAGCTTTGCATTTGTTAACATCATCTTCAAATAAGTATGACGCAAGTCATATTTTAGAAAGTAACTTGCTAAGTTGTACATGTGTTGATTTAATTTCTTGTTTACTGCTTTCAGGTTCTAGAGAACTTTTCCGATGCCCCAATGACCCCCAAACAGATTCTGCACGTTATTCAAACAAAGGGGCTTAAAGAAATGAGGTATGGTGGAAATTAATTTCATTTAACATGTATAAACATTATGTAGATATATATTTTTGTTTGAAAACATTTGCAAGCCATTTGGTAAAGATTAGTTGCCATGTTGATTCCATTATTAATCCTCTGGTGTGAAAGTTTGTGTATAATCATGCTGTTTTGTATTTTTCTTTTTTCCCAAACCTCAATCACAAAACAGAAGGTAAGATGTATTAAATTGTCTAAATGATGAATAATTGTTATTTTACCATTGAAGCCTGAAAGTTTGAACTTACTTTCTCCACTTACACTTATGTTTTCTCCTCTCTTCTTCCTCCTGCAGTGGCACAGCCCCACTGGCCTGTCTGGTCACCATGCTTCACTCTCAGGTCAGAGGAGACCGAGTAAAGAACAGTATTTTTTTCAAGCTGCCTGGAAGGATGAGTCTATTTACCTTAAAGGTAAAGACACAGCAAAACTATTCCACACTCGTAACAACATTACGATTGCATGACAGCGACCACACCGGCACAAAATATGTCTGTCTGTATCCCATAATGCCCACAGAAAAATGCCCTACAGTGGACAAAGAACCCGTCAGCAGCCGAATCTGGAGATATGGCTGGAACCCCGTCAGCATCCACCGCAACAGTTGGAGCAGCAGAAGGGGCGGAGCAGGAGAGCTGTGACTCCACAGAAACGACTGCTGCTAGTGGTGAAAATGATGGTTTGTGGACTCTTCATTTCTTTCTTTTCATTTTTTTGTTCCTTACATTGATTTATTCTGGCTATTTTGCAGTAAGCGAAAAAGGTTTTTAAATTAAAGAAGCGTATAAAAGCTCTGGAAGGTAGAAGGCCCCGTCTTTTCATTTAAAAAAGCTTTGATTCCAAATGGCGATGAGCATTAAATACCCTGAGCTTAAGAAGCATGTAGCGCCTGAGAGACATTGATTTCCTTTTTTTGCTAAGGATGTGTGTGTTGCCATGGATACCGTAGCACATGACACATCCAGCAGTGACCTAGATGGGAGTATTTAGAATGTGTATTTGTGTGTGGTGTGAAAGAGTATAAGCGATATTATGCCTGAGATGGGTGTGTTGTCACATTTACTGTTTTACATATTCATGAAGATTCCCTTCATATTTGACAGACTGCAAAGATTATGGCGTTATATCTAACTGTTGTTGTACATGTTTCCTACCAATTTGCTCTATTTTGGCAAATTGCTTGTGGCGTCTAAATGTAACACAGACCATATTTCAAGTAAATATTTACGTTATCATATTACTTGTCGGAACTAGTACTACTTGGCGTTTATAAAAGGAGTTCTATGACGTTTCTATGCGTTGGCATGTGTCTGTCATTGGCTTGGGGTGCCGCATCCTGGTATCTATTTTATGTGTATCAGATTGATTTGGAATGTCATTACATTTGGAATTTTGATGTAAGGGAATACTATCAAACATCTTATATGTGTATATACTGTAAACCTTTTTTTTAAAAGCTGTCTGTGACATATAAGTTAACTGTTTGATTAAATGCTAACATATTTATCATTTCTATGTATAGCTCATGTACATTGGTTCTATGCTACTATAATATGCTTTTTCCAGTCTGATCCAATATTGAGTGAAGTTTTGTATTTAAAACGCTATTTATTCATGTTTTATTGCTAGTGTAGCAGGATTTTATTCAATGTAGGTACATTGTTTGTTTCAGGTGCCAGGAGTAGGACTCATCCTTTGTGCTGTGCTTTCAGTTTTCTAACAAAGTGTGATGTGAATAATTTTAAGCAAAATTTGCTCAGCCTGAATGATTGACAGCTGCTCTGCTGGTTTCCTTGTTTTTCTTCCAGCCTCTGTGGATGAGACCTCCTCTAGTGCATCTTGCTCCACAGAACCACAGACCAGACTGAGTCGGTCCTCACAGGTACCTGCAGTGCCTAACTTGACCTTTTACACTGAGTCATCACATCTAATTCTTACAAGCAGGACCCTTCAAGAAAGGACTTCCATATCGCCTTCATCATTAAGCACAGCACTCGACTCCTCTGAACATTAGTCATGAGTACATCCTCTCACAGAACGCATGATGTCACTGTGTGAAAATGATTCATTGTTGTAGTGCAGTTGATGTTATGAGTCAGAACAAGAAAAGCCCACAGATACCACAAACTGTTTTTAATGACTAAGGTTGTGCATCAGGTCAGGGAATTCTTTAGGTTGATGTGGTCAGATTTTAATCTGGTCACCTTATAATAAGATCATTTACTCTAAATGCTCATCTTTGTCCTTGGTCTTATTGGCTGCTTTGGGTGTGTCTGTAAAATGGGCAGTGATTGTGACTGTATGATTTATGGTTGCTTTATACCGTAAAAAATGTAACTCTAATTTAATAAACTTGTTAGCATAGCCACAACTAAATATGAAATATATGGAACAATGTGATTTGAGTACTGAAAACATTACTACTTTCGACCAATAATGAATCACTTCCACCCAGCGCTTTTTGCTTCTTGTTTGCATAAATGTTAAACATTTTTCACCTTTGATGCTTTTACTGCACTCTTAAAAATAAATGTGCTTCACAATGCAATAGAATAACGTTTTTGACTGAATGATTATTTGTGGAACCATAAATGGTTCTTCAATGGCATGGTTGTGAAGAACATTTTAGGCACCTTTATTTTTAAGAGTGTGCTTGGTCTGATATCAATCCCACAATCCCCCTGTGACAAGCCAGTCACTCAGCTCCCATAAGAAAATATTTCACTCTCTGACAGTGGACATGTAAGGCTACTCGCTGTCCTTCCCTTTAGAACTCTATGCATAAAATTGTCATAAAGGACATAACTATTTTAAAAATAAAACACTCTCACCTTTTGTCAGACATCATATTTGTTTCCTTCCAAGCATCTCAAGAGCATGATGTTGTTTTCCATGTTTGTGGGGAGGACCTGTGTGTGTGTGTGTGTGTGTGTGTGTGTACTGCTCACATTTATTTCTCCCATCTTTTACAGTCAGGCAGGCAGAGGAAGAAAGCTGTGATGATGCCCCGAGTAGTGCTCACTCCCCTCAAGGTCAACGGGGAACACGTCCCATCAGGTTACGATAGTTCTTTTTCTTCCTTCATTTTTCTCCTTTTCTGTTTTTTCCCCCCAACTCTGCAGTGGTTTGTGTACCTGCTCCCTCTCACTGTGGATGCTCTTAAATCTTAGTGGCCTGGCATTGTTTGTAATTTTATGCACTGACACTAATCATTTATAGTGCAGTTTCCCGGAGAGCAGTTCCCTCCTAATGGCTGCCTTCTCTTTTCCTTGGTTAAGTTTGCACTAAAACATCATCTTTTCTAGAAGCCACTGACGTATTTGTCACTTGAACGTCAATACCCCTCAATGTGTGAGCAGTATTTCTGGTTTGTCTTGTCAGCCCTGCACTGTTACCCTTGGATATCTGCTTTGCATTTGCACCTTGGAGATATCCATTCACCCCTCTTCCTCTTAATCTTGTGCCTTGGGATATTCGTCCCTTTGACGTTTGTGTTTCATGCACATGCCAAATCTTTGCCTGTCACTTTGGCCTTTGTAGTGCAACTAGTCTTCATGCCTCAGCTGCCCTACCCGCACTCACTCGTTCTCAGAGTCTTATAAGCCTTCACCCCCCCCCCACCTTTACCCTCAGGAGCAGCGGGGAGGCGCAGGGAAGGCTCTAGGGGGGGTCCAGCCCCCACTCTCCGTACCCGCTCCGAGCTGGGCTGGAAACGCACCCAGCACTTCAAGAGCATGCGTGGCCTTCGTTCAGGTACAGAGGATGAAAACCCAAGGACCCATATATTAAAAACTTCCCCCAAAACTACTTGCTCTTTACTGTTCCTCAGAACATTAATCATTTTAAGGGCAATCCTCCTTACCTGCTTTAGGTATTGCGTTGAGCGAATAGCTTAACAAGACACAGAATAGCCAAGTAGTCTAGCCTTAGGAACATCTGAAAAAACATTTATGTGAAAAAATGAAGTTAGTTTTAAGGCTTATTATGTGGCGTGGATGCAAAGTAGCAGAATCTGCCTGGTTGCCTTGTTTTATGTTGTTGAGTTGCTGTGTGAATCTTCTGTGTTTCTCTCTGCAAGTGTGCAATAAGGTGTGTTGACTACTTAAATTTAACTTTCCAAACATAACAGGTATCAATGTATAGCAGTATCATTTATAGTTCTAGTGTTTACACAATTTCTTCTATTAAATTTTGCACCAGGTTAGTGTACGACATAGAACAAGACACTTTTGTCATTACAATTTTTCTGTTAGTGTACTAATATTTTATTCTGTACAGTTTACAATTTACAGTTTTAGCTATACAAGACTAGCTTAACAAGCAAGCGTGTCTGAATTAGTGATAGACCGATATATTGCTGTGGCCGATTAACGGCGTTGTTCGATATATTTTTACAAATGGACAATTCTTTTCTTTTTTGCCGCCATACAGAACATTAGCATTTTATTCATAAAAATGCCACTAAGATGTAAAGCAGTCATTTGCCACTTAGTAATGTAATATGACTACAGTAAAATGGATTGTATACAAAAATTGTATACTAGGTATCAATAATATGTTTAAATTGCTATATTTTGTGTTAGATCGGCCACAGTACATATTGGTATCGGCATCGGCTATTACCCATATCGGTTGACCACTAGTATGAATTAAGTTTAAGTGTTGTTGCACGTTTGTTAGTAGGCATTGTGTTTCAATTAAATGCAGCACTGTCTCTTAAGCTTGGTGCTTGAGAGCTAATGTGTCAAATGTCAAAAAATATGTTTTACAGACCCCGTAATGTAATAGTATTCAGTCATCTATTTGTTTAATAACAGGTTTATCTTATATGCACTGGTATTGAATGCATGTGATTTCAGACCAGTGGAAATACTCTGAAGATTGTATGTGTGACTGCCATGCAGAAATCCATAGGGAATATTTATCTGACAGATTTATACTTAATGCAGGACTGTATTTCCAGGTCCAATGAAGAGGAACCGAGGAGGTGTGGAGGTGGATTTTGAGACTCCTGGCTCTATTCTAGTCAACACCAACATTCGTGCTCTCATCAACACACGCACATTTGCTGCTTTCCCCTCTCATTCTCAGCAGCAACTTCTTCAGCTTCTCCCAGAAGTGGACAGACAGGTATGTGTTAAAAATTGTAATTCTTTGAACTCATCTCTAAGTAAAATAGATTTTTCATGTTTTCTTACTATTGGTTTGTAATGTGTAGATTGGCCCAGACGGTCTTGCTCGGCTAAGCAGCTCAGCCCTCAATAATGAATTCTTCACTCATGCCTCTCAGAGCTGGAAAGAGCGGCTAGCTGAGGGTGAGTCTCCTACTTTTTATGGAGATAAATATATATAAAAATATATATGTGGTTCTGTACAACTGTAGATGTTTTTGCTTAATTGAAGGTGAGTTCACACATGAGATGCAGGTTCGCTTCAGACAAGAAATGGAAAAGGAGAAGAAAGTAGAGGTGTGGAAGGAGAAATTCTTTGAGGAGTACCATGGTCAAAGGTTAGTGTCCTTTTGCAGTTACAATTTCAGTAATTGTAATGAAGTTCTAGTTAAATAATTTTTCTTTATTCTGTTTTATTTGTTTTTAGGTCTGGCCTGACTAGAGAGGAAGCATTAAAGCTCACAATGAGCGATGCAGGAGATGCAGGAGTTTTAGACTCTGATACTGCTGCAGTGGCTGCACCCAAAAGACGAAGTGTTGGAAGAAGACGGAGAGAAGGCAGAATCCGACGCCGCTCACGGGCTGACCTCAGACGCAAGGCTCGTCGCACACTTTGTAAAACCGCACCTGCCCCTGTACCCTCAGCAGAACAAACAGAGAGCACTCCAACTACAGATGTTACACCATCAGTTGCATCACCAGTCCCAGAAGCTACAGCGGTTCAGGGAGAAGTGGTCCTTCAAGCCGACATTGGACTGGATGGTCCAGAAGAAAACCTTTCTGTAGAGGCGGTCCCCTCCCCTGTTCCTGTACCTACTCCTCCTCCAGCCTCCACAAGCTCAACCTGTGACGAACCAGAAGCAGAACCAGAAGCTTCCACACGCCTGCTGCCTGAAGTGGCCGAACCAGCTGTTGCTTCCACATCCTCTCCTTCCTCATCCTCCTCTTCTACAACATCATCGTCATCATCCCCCTCTTCCTCTCCCTCCTCTGCATCAGACAGACAGGCTTTTGCTGCAAGTTCAGACTCCTCCTCTTCCTCTTCCTCCTCCACGGCTGCTGTTGCCACAGACCCATTGGATGACGAGGCTTCGGTAATTACCACTGGCACAGCAGGCACTGGTGCAAGCAGTAGGGAGAGCAGCCCGGCAGCCAGTCCCTCCACCGCAAGCCCAGCTATTCAGCTCAAAGAACAGAAGAGACGGCCAGATGAGTCCCAGGCCTTCACCAGCTTTCCCGAGAAAAGGGCGCGGCTGGATGAGCGTCAGTCCTTTCGTAACACAGTTGACTGTGTGCACTCAGAAAAGCCCCAGCCTACAACCGAGGAACCCAAGGTCCCGCCAATCCGGGTATGGTCAACTCATTTGTTTATGCTTACAGTGCATAGCTTGTGATTTTTAGGGGCCTACTTTAGTTTAGTTATTACTTTAGAGTGTCCGACAACAGGTTTAAGTACAGACATGGTGTAAAAACACTTATTTCGTAATAATAATCCCTTCTTGACTGACTCTGAAATGATTCGTTCAGTAATTCATTTGTCTAATCGCCGCCTTTCCGCTAGCCTAGTCTTATGTGATTGGTCAGATGATCTAGTCTGCTGTAATTGGCGGGGACTATTTCTAGTGACGTAGATACACGGCGCTTAGAGAATCGGACTAGGTCACAACTCGTTTGCGTGATTCACAGTCTACCCCCTTTTGTCCAGGCCAATAACTTTATTTATTCACCTTCGGATTTACAACTTGGCAGACTGCTTACTTGCAAAAAATTTTTTTTATTTTGATGATTTTGTGGTATATACTCTTTAATACCATCATTGTTCTTTGTTTGAATAAATGTTCCATAGTGTCTCATTATGTATGTTTTACTCCCTCTTTACTAGATACAGCTGTCCCGGATCAAACCGCCCTGGGTCAAGGGGCCAACGTACCAAATCTGTCCCCGCATCGTCCCCCCCAACGAAGGGTCGCGGCGCTCTGGGACGGGGGCGCGCACCCTGGCGGACATCAAGGCCCGTGCACAACAAGCCCGTGCCCAGCGGGAAGCCGCTGCTGCTGTTGCAGCCTCTGGGGATGGGGGAGGGCCTGGGGGGAGCGGCCCGGGGGGTGGTACTGGGATACCGGATCGCTCCAGCGGGAGGCGTTCGAGAGAGCACCCAGGACCCATTGAACCTGGAGGAGGAGGAGGAGGAGGAAGAAGAAGAGTTGATTTGGAGGAGCAGGAATCGCCTGCGAGCTCTCATTCGTCTGGATCACAACTACAGCTATCCAGTGTAGATTCGACAGACCGGCCTCAAACATCTACTCCACTGACTGCACCGTCTCCATCCTCTGTGTCTTCAAACCCATCTCTGCCACTGTCAGAGTCTCCGAAAACTCTTACACTATCGCCACCTGCAACGGACAGTTCTGCCTCTCAGGACCAAGTTGAGGAGATTTGCGGAGTGGAAGAGGTGACTGCCTGCCCAAGTGACAAAGCCTCAGAGCAGACCTTAGACACCCCAGTGCCTACACCAAGTGAGCCAGAATCTTTTTGCAGTCACCAAGAGGGGAGAGGTGAGGAGTCCAGTGAGAGTAGAACAACTACCCCTGTATGTACCTCATCATCAAATGATGCTGTTGCTTTAGTGCCCACCTCAATACCAGACTCGCTGCCAAGATTTGGTGCCCAGGGTGTGGATGTCATCAGGACCCTGGCAGCTTCTTCTCAACCCTGGGAAGGTGAACAGAATGGTGCTGAGCACCAACCAGGAACAACTGGAGTTATCCAGTATGGCTCAGACTTGAAATTTCCCAAAGAGACACCTGTTGCAGCCCGAAACGGATGGGTGGAAAATAGTGAGGAGCATTCTGCAAGAGAGGGGCTGTTAAATGAACATAAAAATGGAGGTAGTGATGGCAAGTATGAATCTGCCTCTTTACGTTGTCTACCAGGTAATTCTGCCGAGGAAGACACTGGAATACACAGTGATTCAACAGAGACTGCATCAGACTTTGAAAATGAAATCCAAGAGGATGAATCCGTAGACTGGCATGAAACGCGAATGGATGGTAACAGCTTGCAAGCTCGGAATACAAAATCACAGAATCAACTTGTCATTCAGACCTCATGTCGGCTTTCTTCATCGATGTTAAATCCTCCCCAGCACCAGCAACCAGTTATACAGGCCCATGTATCTAACCCCACCCATACCCAAACTGTCATTCAAGCTCGATTCCCTAATGGTTGGGCAAGTCAGCCAGTCATTCAGCCTCAAAAGCCGCAAACAGTTCGTACCTTTGCTATAAACCATGCACAGGACCAGACTGCCACAGTGTCCTCTCAAGCCCAAATGCAACCATTTCTGACACAAGTAGAAAGGGACCAAAGTCGAAATCTACATCTGAATGAAAACAGCAATGGCGGTAAACTATTTGTCCCGACAGCGGATGAAACCAGACTTGTCAGCAGAGGGCCTGCAGATGAGTTTGGATTTAAAAATTCTGCACTTACTCCAACTGGCAGAAGAGTTCAAGGTTTATCTCGACCAGTTTCATCTGTAGAGGCCAACAATCCTCTTGTTACCCAGCTTCTTCAAGGCAGCCTTCCCTTAGAAAAAGTCTTACCCCAACCTCACTCAGTCAGCAAACTGGAAATTAATCGACTCCCAGGTGCCCCTGCAGGTAACTCGGTCAATCTCCAACCCGGAGGACCTCCAAGAAACCTAGGTCCACGTTTTGGAGGACCCATGGAACCCAGCGGCTCTGAGTTTCAGCACAAAGCTCGAGTGTCTCCTGGACCCAGTCGAAACTTTGGATATTCTCAACCAGGTTCTGCTCCTTCACGAATGGCATGCTTGTTTGAAGAAGCCAGCCCGAGGTCAACAAATGTTCAGTTCGCTTCTCAACAACCGGGAGGTGCAGCGCCTCCAGGGGCAGTACCTGTTATAACATCCCTCCCCACAAACTCTTCCACTAGGACTTCAATGGATATAAACCCTCAGAATGCTCCAATCTATGAATCAGCTGTTATTAAAGAACACCCTGGACCTCAACCTCCACGGGGTGAAACTCAGAAGAGGCCTGCTAGCTTTCAACAGCACCCCAACAATGTCTCCCAGTCTGTGTGCAGAATCACACCTGATGCTCCCTCACCTCAACACGGTGACCTTTGTCCTTCCGAGGTTGTACCTACTGTCAAGATTAACTGGCGCCCATCCAAACCTCAACTGCCTCAGACATATCAGCAAGAGCTTTCTCCAATAGCAAGTGTTAAAAACGAGGTCGTCTCACGCCCCTCGTGCCAACAAGCTCTCACCAAAAACTTACCTGCTTCTATCAGTGGCAATACTTCTGTTGTAATAACCAAAAAGGAGCCGCTGAGCTCTCTGGACAGTTTTCACGGTGCTGGGGGAGGATGTGGTGGTGGAGCTATGGAAGGTCTACTGAATATGGAAATGTCTCTTGTCAGAATGGCCAAGAAGGAACAAGTCAAAAGTATTTACGCCCGCCAAATGGACACCTCAGCATCCCCAGTCTCCTCATCCCCTTGCTCATCTGTCTCCAGTCTCCCATATCAGCTTTATGGCAAGCTACCAAAACTGCAGCAGAGTGGTGTCGTCGTCAGCGGCGGCTCTTCAACCAGCTTCAGTTACATGGCTAACGTTTCTGTGGTGGACAGTAGTGGCTTCTCTCGAAGTTTAGCCGATGGCGTTTTGCAGCTAAGGCCACGCATGAGTGTCAATAGCGGTGGAGGTCAGAGTGCCGCACTTAGCATACAAGCTTTTGCAGACAGTGCTGCGGAGGAAGTGGCACTGAAGTGTTCCTGCCGACTTAAGGCCATGATCATGTGCCAGGGCTGTGGTGCTTTCTGCCACGATGATTGCATTGGCCCCTCCAAACTGTGTGTGTCATGTCTTGTGGTCAGATAGTTTGATGCAGCTTCTCCAAACTGAGCCTATTGGTCAGAGCAAATGTTTTGGCCATTTCAGACATTCTAGCCCCTTGCAAGTGGTTAGACACCACAGGAAGTCTCAGACTCTTGGGAGCACAGAAGAGGCATGAGTGTTGAAATGCAGTTGGGCTGGAAGATGACTTGTAAGATAAAATTTAGTCTGTATTTTTGTTGCATATTTTTTCTATTGCTGTTATGGTGTTATTATTATTATTATGATCTCAATGATATTGTTATTATTATTATTATTGGTATTATTACGTGAATTTACATGGCACGGTTGATTGTAAATTGTGCCTTTTTTTCCCCGACAAAACATTTACCTCATCTACTTGACACCAGTCATCAGTTCAGTGTGAAGATGGTGACGTTACTGTTTGCTTTCTTCTCCGAAAGCCTCCCTGTGAAGAGAGCTTTGAGAGAATTTTGTGTGATGTGTTGCAAAGAAATATTTTTTTAAATCATTAAACGAGAAAATGGCATTTTTGTTATTTTGTAAGTGATTTCACTCTTTGTTTTCATTTTTATTTACTTATCCAAAGTGAAGTCCAGTCTGTACTTGGCGGTTAAGCACAGTATTCAAATCTAATAAAGCTGAAACAGAGCGGATTTTCTCTTTTTGGATTCTTTTGAGGTCATTACAAAAAATAAACGCAACTAAACACCAAGAATATTTTGGCTTCCTCCACATGTATAGACAACATTTCTTTTATGTAGCTGTGTATTTATTTATGCCTCCAGGCTTCATAAGTATGGTCATCTAAAATCCAAAGTCTGTATTTAATATTTGTTCCACTCATAGGACCAATGCTTGTCAGTGTTTACATTTCATTTATTGTTACATTAAATGTTTGCAGAGACTACAGTGTCCATTTATGTCTCTGAAAACATCCATGTTTTAATGTTAATACATGTTCTTGGACAGCGGATATTTTATAAACTGCAAGCAGCCTCATTCAAATCATTTTGGACTTATTTTCCACATTTGACACTCACTTAAAATTCATTATGCAGTAAGCAAATGTAAGGATGCAGAACATTTTAGTTAAAAAAAAAAAAATCACATCAATGATAAAATATGGTTTGTTAACAATGAATTTGTTAGGATACAGACATCACTGCTCTAAGGAACTTGTACTGGAATATAAAAACTTTTTTTTTTAATAGAAACTATTAAAAACATTGTACATCCTACATCACTGAACAAAGTGCATGTCATTGCAAAAGCATAATTAGGAGCACCATTTAGAAACTCATTATATAATGTGTTTGATAAAAAAAGCTGTAAAAAAAACCTCTATGCAGGTTAAACTGGCAAAACACTGGATAAAACTCCTGACAAAAAACTTTTTTATATTTGTATTTGCACAATATGTGTAATAAATCACACAAATAAAACATTTGATTTTACAAATTCATATGCCAGAAGAACATAATTGCCTATAATAGTTTCTGTTCAAACACACTGACACTTTTACTTTCCATAAACTATTAATACAATTTGACACGTGTAATTGTTTTCTGAAAATTGAAACCAGTAGGCATATAACACCCTCGAAAACACATCCCATTTATGATTTAGTAAATGACTAGCCACCAATCTTTGTTAAACGTTTGTCCTTCAGTGTCCATTTAAAGTCACCACAACTGACATGATTCCATGATGATTGTTAGTTCTGACTCTAAATCCAGATGTTTTTAACCATCACAGATCCACCCAGAATAATATATATCGTATGTAACATGATCAAACAGCCATTGGGTTAAATAAATAGACCGAACAGAGGTGCAATCTTCTAGTATAGTATATAGTATAGGTAAGTGACCAACACAATAGATAACCTAAAAGGTTCTTGATAGATACAGAAATCTTGCAATGGAAAAATATGACTTAATTCTGAAAGACTAAAAAAATCATGGGTTTAAAAGTGACCTGTGAGTAGTTTATTACGTATGACTTTGGGAAATGTGGTCTACTTCTCTCTGTAGTAAAGAAGATACATCTTGAGAGGCTCTGGCAAGGGTAGGCTGAGGATCCTCTCCCTCAAGATGTTTACAGGAGTATCTATCACCAAAACACTGCCCTCCTTCCTCCTCTCATTCTCCTCTTTTTCCTCTTGTTCACACCCCCCCCTGCAGTCTTCATCTTCATCATCTTCATTGTCTGTTGCTGACTGGTTATTGTTGTTATCCATGGGTCCGGGGATCAGGCGACTCATGAATAAATAACTGTTGGTCAGCAGAGCTGTATCGCGGTGCTCTCGTTTATGTTTCAGGTGATTTCTTCTCTTGGATCCAGTTCTCCTGGGTAGGGGCAGGGATCCAGATTTCTTCAGGATGTGTCGGATTTTGATACGAGTCAAATCCTGGAGACCCCGCACCTCAAACATGGCAGCTGGGGCACATGAAACAACATAGTCAATAAAATGTTTTGGACTGATTCTAGCACATGCACTAATAAAAAGTTGAATGAATTATGAATTGTTATGCATCATGAATGAGGTGCAATAAAGGTTTCAGACTGTATGCGCAGAAAACAAAGCACATCACTTACGCAAGGACACCGGTCTAGGTTTGCCATTTTCCCTGTGTTTTGGAAGCACAAGTGGTGCAAAGGACACTGCAATTATCTTTCTCGTCTCCCATGTGTTATATCCTGTCCGAGTAATTTTAGTGAGCTGGAACATATGAGAAATATAAATACATAACATTTCTCTCTTGGATTATCTGAGATGCATTGTAAAAGCAGTGGGATTATTCACCTTTTCCTCCAGTGGCAGGACTAAGATACCCCCAATTTTCAACAACTTCTTCATGTAATCCTCGTGTTCCTTCTGAACCCCTGCGCCGCAGTAAACCCTGTCGTACTGCTTACTTTCTGGGGCAATCTCCAGACAGTTTCCCACCACAAAGGAAGGTTCGCAGAACTCAAACCTAAAACAAAAATATCTCCTTAAGCGATGTTTAAGAATGAGAATGGATAAATCCATTTGCATGTTACATTTAAACCAAAATAATTCTCTAAACTCACCTGTCAAAACTCTCACTTGTCTTGATAAAGAAGTCTAGTTTCTGATAAGCATAATCTATAACATCTTCATGCAATTCAACACCATGATTCACACCAAATGGCCCTGAAAATGAGACGAAACGTAAACAACTCTTTGTACATAACATGCAAAAAAATAAATACGTTTGTGTTCCAGAAAATGAACGTTTTTTTCATAGTATTCTATCTGGAAATGAAGGGTTTTACTTAATCTCAGGTTAGCAGTATTATTGAAAATAAAAGAACAAACTTCTAGATTGTGTATTCACTAACCCAGTATAAGTCCCACCATGGTGCTGAGATAGCCCGTGCCACTCCCAAGGTTGAGAAATGACAGGCCAGGCTGTAGGTCAAGGGCCTCCATCACCTCAGAGTAGATACAAGGTGCCGAGAGGTGGATGTTGCCGTGTCTCCAGGCCAGATCCTTGTAGGCACTGTCACGGTACTCTTCCAGATAGTAATCGGCGCGATCGATAGCCCTGAAGGCGTGTTCGACCAGATCAGAGCGAATGTATTGAGCCTCCTTCAGGTTGTCAATCAACTCGTCGTTGTCCGCCCCTGCACTGACTGCGCCTCCCATTTTAGCTTTTCTTTGGAGGAAAACCTACATTGAGAAATTAAACCTACATTCATTATTAACACATTATGAGTTTCTAAAAGGTGCAATTATATAAATCTTACAAATTAGTTTGAACCAGAAAATGTCAAAGTCCAAATCTGACAATGTAACAACAAAATACTTATGTAAAAAATATTGTTATCTATATTTTATATAGATTTAATGCAAAAACATGCATACATTTTGGGGGCCAAGATTGTAATTTTGTGATTGTGTGGTAAGTCGTCGGACGGTGGCGCTGTGCTGTAAAGCTATGAAGCTTCCCCGGAGACGCTGTGGCTGAAACTGCAGACGTGAGGAGCATTTTCACCAATCACTGCAAAAGCAGCGCCATTTGGCAATAAACCCATACATGCTTTCGACGTCATGCAGCGCTGCGCGGACAGGTTGCGTATGACTTTAAAATACCGCGAGAGCGAAGCGGAAAAGCACAGCTCTCGATTTGCTCTCGCGGTAGTTTGATGTCAAACACCGATGGTTTTGCGGAGCGCAACATAGAAAGAGATCTATTATCGTACACGACCACATGTTTGTGTGAAACATCCAGGAAATTTTCAAATACAGACGAAATACATGCAACATAATGAAATTATTTCATTCACATGTTGCTGATTGTGCACACGAGACACACGTTAGCCTCATTGGTATTAATGACGACTTATATTACCATGCCAGAATTAAACTCCATGACAACAATCACGACTCAGTCTGAATAACGATGTGTTATTTGTCTTACCTGCAAAGGAAAAAAGTGAAAAATGAAGGAAAAGACAGGAGAAATAGGAATGGAGGCTATGGTTTCACACGGAAACACGTCGACGACTTTACAGTCGACCGAACGAAATCGATTGACTACAACAAAGACTATCGTCTATTAATGCTGTCCATTAAATCAGTTCTATCCTTTTGTTTCTGTATCTCAGCTTCTGCCCATGAACGTTGAGCGCGAGCAGCCCTGGATGTAAACATTGCCCAGCTGACTCTCTGACGTCACGCACACAAAGCAGACCGGAATATGGGCCATCGGCACATGCGACTCTTCAGGAGAGATTCATAAATACACATATATATATAACTGACTTCAGTAAGTATATAAAACCAGAACTAAATTAAACCTAAAGCGCATGCTCACGATGAAAGTAAAGTCATACTTTTTTGATTAAAACATGGATTCTGTTTTTACAATATCGATATTTAAAGCATTTGTTTGTATATTAATCTAGTCAAATACAAATGTTCTCAAAATGTATATTTTAATGTTATAGTAAATTCTGAAGAGAAATAGAACATTTTAAATAGGGGCCGTTTTAAATATGACAAACTCCTTGTTGTAGGTGATAGAATTCCCATTTATTTTATCAACAACATGGGCAAAGACTATCCATATGCAGCAACCACTAACACAGAGACATTTACAAAATAAATATGCAACAAGATCTCCATTCAATTTGTTCTTAAATACTAAATAAATAACAATAAATACATCATATCTGTTCAACCCACTTCACTCTGGAGGGTGTCAAAATACTTTTATGGAAAACAGAACTCATTAAATAAAGGAGAATATTAAAAAAACAATATAAAAATCGTTAGGTAGAAAATATTTGCACTTAAAAAAGAGATTATAAATCTCTGTCTTTAAAATAAATAGGAAGGTTTATAAAACAACTTGCTGTTGATATTCTTAAAATATTGCCTCTTTCACAGCAGAAGGGCAACTGTTTAAAAGCTGAGTATAGAATCTTGTTTTGTGAAATAAATTAAGTCCATAAATAGACACTGATTAATAAATAAACAAAATAAACCTTAACATGAATAAATAAATTAAACGTATATTTCAAGGACCCAATTTAAATAGCCTTAATAATAATTATAATAATAATAATAAATTACAATAATCACATGACAATAAAACTACAAACTATTCATGGAAGTGCAATCTAGGTTCTCAAATACAATAAATATTACTGAATGGAACAAGAGCACATTTACACCAAATATGAGACAACATTATCATACAGGGTTCAAATGTAGCCGTGTCGCCGCGTACTAATCATATTTTTGCAAAGAGAGGCCATTAATCATAAATTCACCTTCAGACAGTACACATAAAAACACTCGTACGCACACATACGTAGATCCACGCGCCCACCTACAGACACACGACCGGACAATCTCACGACTTATTGTTCACAGCAGCCTCCAATGCACTGAGAGACGTAGGAAAGGCAAATCAGTGTCTGTGAGAGTTGCTCTATAAAACAGTAACAAATGGTTTACTCCAAAAAATACCCCCAAAAGAAGAAGAGCCAGCTTGGTTTAAGAGGCAAAGGATCATTTCTCATCAAAATTGCTAAGCAGCATAATTTGGAATTTGGTCCTTTCGTCTGAGTTCCACGGGTTCCTCGTTTTGGAAGGTGCCGCATAGAAAACCTGAATGTCCTCAGATGGTATTTTAATGTTGGTCTGGTTATGCAACCCACAGTGTCTTACAGTCGATGCTCCTCTGCTCACACCTCAATGCCTTTGACGGCCTGGTTGATCGACTCTAGCAGGGCTCGGTTCTCCGGGTTCTGATAGCACTCTTTATCGGTGAACATGTGAGTCAGCGTGTCCACATAGGTGTCAAAATTCTGTTCGGTGATAGGCTCTTGCTGTAGCAAATGATAAAATACAGTTTATTTTTTTGTTTTTTTAAATTACACTTGTCTTCTGTTGTAAATATATTTAGAAGGCTAGATTTGATTATTCAATTCAGAATGTGCCATATTTGTGTAGGCTATAGTCATTATAATATAATGGGATGCAGTAGACTGACCATCTGTGGTAGACGGATGTTGGCAAGACTGCGGATGAGAGCCTGGCTCAGGCCTGACAGCTCCATGAACATAGCATCATTCTTCTCCTCAATGAGCTTGTTCTCCTCCTCCATGCTCTTGAGGTTCTTCTCCATGGATGAGATCTATAGAGAGATGAAAAACATAATCAGCACATTCAAGAAGTCACATACATCCAACATTCTAAAGTCACGGAACTGATGTGTCTTTCTTTGTTCTTTGCAAGTAAGAACTTGGTAAAGGCAGACCTGCGTGTGTAGGTTAGCCATGTCTGCCTCCATCTCAGAGTTTGATTCATTCAGCTCATTGATCTCCTTGTTCAGCTGTTTGATGTCCTCATCATTGTCAAGAACTGAGGCAGATATAAAACAAAACACATTAATGGAAAGTACAGCATAAACATATTAGGGACAAAAAATATATATTTGAGCTTACCATCACTTGCCCTGAATTTCTTGCTTATATAGTCATCTCCTGGGAACCGTGCTCTCTTCTTGTTAGCCGAAGCTCTAGGGCAACCCGAAAGACTAAAAACAGATTATAAAACAAGACTTGTTATTGTGCTTACATCATACCGTAATAACCCTTTTGCAATATTACAAAACAGATACATTTATATAGTGTTTCTTTGATAACTCAACTCTTGCAGGTCTATTTCAAATCTAGCAAGTTTTTTGCATGCCAGTATGTGAATATGATCACACAGGCACTTTGACCTTTGTTCTACAGCTGGATTTAAAGGCACACTCCACCCAAAAATAAAAATTCTGTCATCATTTACCCACTCTAAAGTTGTTCCAAACCTGTATACAGTTCTTTGTTCTGCTAAACACAAAGGAAGATATTTGGCAGAATGTCAGTAACCAAACAGATCTCATCCCCCATTTACTGCCATAGTAAGAAAAATAAATACTATGAGAGTCAATAGGGGATGAGATCTGTTTGGTTACTGACATTCTGCCAAATATCTTCCTTTGTGTTTAGCAGAACGAATAAATGTATACAGGTTTGGAACAAATTGAGAGTGAGTAAATGATTTTTGGGTGGCGTGTCCCTTTAATCTATGAAATTCATATCCTCTCATCCATATTTTTCAGCTAGTTTCACCAGACTGTGCTTGTACCTGCGATGAGTGAGGAAACTGCCATTGGCATGTCCTGAACCATCACACCCTGGCGTGGGGCAGGATGGCCCTTCAGTCTTGAAGGCTTTCCAGGAGAATGGTGTGCCATTTAACATGCCCTCTTTCTGCCGGCGTGCAGCCAGCGGGCACCCATAGGCACTGCGGTGGGTGGCATATTTCCCACTGATATGCCCCAGACTGTCACAACCTGGCACTGGGCACCTGAAGGGAGGTGGCAGTCAGTTTTATGTATAAATGTGGGATGTTTTTAGATATAACACAATGCTTTCTTTCAACAAAATATTTTTATATTTATATGCTCAAAACTTACTTTAGCAGCTCAGAATCTTCTTTGTCATCCTTAGTTGGGGTGGTTTTGATTCCGCCCTTCTTGGCACGTGGACATCCAGACAGACTAAAGAGACAGAAGAGAATAAAGTTTGATATATATTATATAAAGTTTATAATTGAGTTTTATTTGATAGCTGAAAAAATCAAGCATTTTGTTTTTGGAGAATTCCTCCTGAATAACGCTTATTTTCTTATCCCATTAGCAATAACAATAGCTCTTTCATCTTGTTTTAAACATACATTTGTATCTTGTTTTAAGGACTATTCAGTATTTTTGCTGAAAAACAAGACAAAAATATTAATACACTGAATAATGAAGTGATGGAAAAATGTGATGCAAGACTTAAATACTGTACCTCCTATGGGAAGCATAGTTTCCAGTGATGTGGCCTGATCCATCACAACCTGGAGTAGGACATCTGGAGGGTCGACAGAAACAAAGGTTGTCATTAATTCAATATTGCTTTAGAATCATTCAGTTCAAATATCAAGTGATCTGCATGTACTTTCATAATAAACAAACATTTAAGGTCTAAACATGAGTTCACTGTTTGCTACAGTCCCTTGAAAAAAGGATAAAGCTTCAAAGTGCACCAGAGTGACCAGCAAAAGGACAGCAAGCAGTGTTAAGTAACAACAGCAATGTTCAGTAGATTCAAGTAAAAGCAGTTAACAGTAAAGTGTGTTAAGGGCTCTTTAGAGGAAACAGCGTAGACATACTTGAGTTCAGCAGTGTGGGCAGCCATGAGGGTCCGAAGACTTTTATCAGCAAGGGGACAACCAGAGAGACTGAAGAGCAGTAGAAAAGCAGCAGGAAGAAAGAATCGAGGGAAAAGAAGATTTCATTTAGGAATAAAAGAGGATACAAACTCTGATTTGTAATACAAATCAGAATAAAGACTTACCACATATACAGTAGAAAAAAGACAAATGTATGTTTGGTTTGTTGTTTAAATAGTGCATTTACAATTATTTAGTTTTTAAAGACCAATGCATCTCCGAAAACAATGAATATATAGTTAGTTAGTTTGATTGTAAGCTAGTTAGTTAACTATGGGGATTATCGGTAATGGTCATGAATGAAGTCAAATAGGGACACAGAGGTTAATTGAATATGTTTAATATCATTCTACATGCTCAATGCACCAAGTGGTGCATTATGGGACTTCACTGCACAGTTTAATGCTACAGAAAGCAGAAAATGTGGCTGAATTGAGAGAAATGAAAACAGAAGGAATAAAGGAAAACAAGAGTGGTGCAAGTCAGCCAAAAAAAAATATGCTTCTGCACCTGCCATACCTGCGGTGAGATGCATAGTTCCCGGTTATATGTCCGCTGCCATCACAACCCGGGGTGGGACATCTGGAAAGAGAGAAAAAGACCATTACATCACTGTGGAATCACTTTAGTTAATGTCATTGTTTTGTCCGAAATTATTTCTATGGTAGTTTGCTGGTGGACGCTTACACCAAAATTTCTTTCTTGCAATCTTTAGGCTGGAACTTGACCTTGTAGCCGGAGGTAGTGACCTCACCAGGGTACTTCCTGTCATCCACGCTTTCCTGAGTGGCATCGTCATCCTCTCCATCAGAGGATGCGTACGAGTGTGTGGTGTACTCCACCTGAGGGCAACAGCGCATCGAGACGTAAAGACTGGGATTCACAGACACGCACAACTTTTCATTATCTTCACTTAAAAAGAAAGTAAAAGATATTTGCCTCTTCTGGCTCCTCTTCTTTTTGTCGGTTTGACTTGGTGTAGTCCAGAGGCCCCTCCCACTCTTCTTGTTTGTAGGTGTGGCTTGAGTGAGGTGAAGTGACACCGTGGTGTTGAGAGGATGATGATGAAGATGATGACGGGTCTGGTGATCTCACTCCGTCGCTTTTGGGTTTCTTCATGCTGAGGTCCAGTGTGCCATTCTCATCCACCTCAATGTCCATTTCCTTGATTATAAAGTTAACAAGTTAAGCTATAGAAAAACTATTTCGGCTACAACCTTCATCTAGGTTAAATGAGTGATGCATGTTTGAGAAAGATACCCACCTTGATGCCCTGGTCTGGCTGTATGCTGCTGAGGTTTTCTGGCCTCTCCCAGCATCGGGTGGACAGATTGAGAATGGCAGTGGCAGCCATGTGAGCGGCTTCGGCGTCGTGGGTATAGTCGTAACCGCTGGAGGTGGAAGAGGAGCTGCTTTTGGTGTATCCTCCGGAAAGGCTGTGGCTCGGGGATGGGGCTTTGGGGAATGGTTCAGCTGAAATATGTCTTTCTATAAGCTACTTGTTTGTATTGACAGTTTGTAGTTTTTGCAGAATGTTCTTGACATTATGTAGGAATGTATATACAAAACAGTTACTTACAGCTTAAATGACTACATATATAGAGACAGAAGGTTCTTACATTTGAAGGCTTTAGGTGAGGTTTCGCTGGTGGGCATTTTGGGAGCAAGCATGCGCTTGCCAAACACCTGCACATCGAAGCTTGCATAGTCGAAAGACACCTTGGAATACTTCTCCAGCTCCTTGGCCAGGTTAGCCCGAGGAGTGGCTGGCATTGAATTGGGCCTGTAGCTGCCATATTGAGGGATCTCAAGCTGTTTCACAAAACACATCGGTCTGCAGAGAAAGAGTGTGAAGGGCAACGTGAGGATTCTTTAAAAGCAGGTCTGTATCAGTACTAAGGAACTAGGTAAAGACTCACCTGAGGACTCTGTCTGAGTTTGAACCTCCAGTGGATGAATCGCTGATGGAGGTCTGAGGCTGTGACTGCTTTTCATGGCTCTTGTGTTTCCCTGTGGCGGCAGCAATGGGGCAGCCGGATAGACTGAAAGAATTTGAGACAAAACATTATGGTTTAAAGAATAAACTCTGAAGTTTCAAATGCGTAAAATAGGGGAAGAAACCATACCTGCGATGCGTGTTGCGATTGCTGTTGACATGTCCCTGCCCTGTGCATCCAGGTGTTGGGCACTTCAGTACGTTCTCATGCATTGCCAGGACTAAGGCCAAGATAAGGCACATTTATTATATAGAAATAAACAACAAGATTATGTTTAAATGCACATGTCGGAGTACCAATGCAAAAAATGCTTACTCTCTGGAGGGATTCGATCTTTGTGTGGGCACCCAGAAAGGCTGCGGTGGTGTGGGTACAGTCCAGTCACATGACCTGTCCCATCACACCCTGGAGTGGGGCACTTTATTTCCTTCTTCTCTGATCTAGATCCTTCTATGTTCAAGACATGAAACACATTAAGCTCTACTTAAACACACTAATATTCTCGTCATTTCAGTTGGGTCGTAAAATTTCATTACAAGTTCTGCATTTCTTATCACCTTTTCCGTAGTATCCTCTGCGTGCCGTGATGTCCATGCCTTTACTCAACCTCTCCTCTGGGCTGAGGTACCGTTGCTGCTCAGGAGAACAGCTCTCCTCGGAGCTGTGACCTATCTGCTCCGCTTTCAGTGCAATGGCCTGTTCCAGCAGTCCCAGGTTGCCCCGTGTCATGTCGTATGTCTCTGAATCATCCGTGACCTCTGACCTCTGTGACATGCTGTCTAAGTCATCATCATCTGCTTCATCTGCCTCTTCCTCTTCTCCATCATCTTCCTCCTCCTCTTCCTCCTCTTCCTCTCCATCAGAGCCCAGCTCGATAACTACAGTGGGCGACTCTTTATCCGAAGCGTCGTCTCTATAGTCTTCCTCATCCTCCTCCTCTTCGACAAGAGTGGTTCTCGCATGTGGTTCAAATTCCTGAGCTAAAGTGGTGACAGGTGCGATCAGGGAGTCACAAGAAACTACCTGGGCCTGTTCTTCCTCCTCTTCATCTCCTTCATCATCTTCACTGTCCTTCTCTGTCTCCTCAGTCTCTTTGGTCAGGACTTTGCCAAAGTCTCCACTAAAGTATTGGTGGTCTAAGTTGTTCTTTTGGCTGGAACATTGCGTTTCTTCTTTTCCCTCCTCCTCCTCCTCTTCTTCGTCTTCTTCTTCCTCTATTGTCTGCACAGTCTCATCGGTCTCTTTTAGCTGCTGTGTTACTCTTTCCTCTTCTGTAATCTCTTCTGCTTCCTCCTCTACCTCTTCCTCCCGAGCCTGAATATCTGTGGCAACCTGAAGCCCCTCTTCAGTCTCAGTGTCTACTGTGATTTGTTGGATGGATGCATCTTCAGTATTTTCCTGCTCCTTCTCACTTTCAATTTCTGGCACTGGACTTGAATCATCTCTAATTGGTGTCTTCTTCTCTTCCGGATCTGCTTGTGAACTTTCAGCTAAGGAAACAACAATGCATGTAAATGAAAAACTTGATCAATCTAACATGGATGATATCTAATGGACTGATGGACATAAACCCACCTGTCATTGCTTCTGTTGTTGGTGTATTTTCTTTTGCATCAACCTCTTTATCGGCCGTCTCCTCTTCTGACTCTGCACCTTCATCTTTTGTTTCTGTTTCGCTGTTTGTGTCACTTTCTGCGTTGAACCCATCATCCATGGCTAGCTTAAGGGGGTTGGGCTTCTTTTTGGAGGCTGGTTGGTTCTCCTCTGCCTCCTGGAGTTTTCTTTTCTTAGCTAATGGACAACCCAATGCACTGGAAGGTAGAGAGGAAAAAGATAAGGTGGAAACTTGTTAACTTAATTTTTTAAAATTTTTAGTCTTTGCTCTTATGACTACCAACCTTCTGTGCCGTGCGTATTTTCCACTGACATGACCTAAGCCGTCGCATCCTGGCGTAGGGCAGCTGTTACAGAAAGATGTTGATTAGCTATTTTATTAACATTACTAAACTCTGATTTTTCTAAACATAAAAGAGTAACAGCTCATGATCTCACCTGTACTCTTGTCCGACAAGCTCAAGAGGAACTGATTTAAGAACAAAGGTAAAAGCGCCACATCAGTCATTAAATTGATTGAAATTGTAAAGTGTCACAAAAAGATTTGTTTGTTCGACTGCTAGATGAAATTAATTTGAAGTGGGTCTCACCTCTGATGCCTTTCGAGCGAGTCCTTGTGCGCTTCTCATCTGCTTCTTGGCTCATCTGGAACACATAAGATTATATATTTACTCTTTATAATCCCTATTTCAAAGTATAACTTTCCTTATGTCTTTCTCATAATAATTTAAACTCATAAGACTCATGTGTGAAATGATACTCAGATCTGAGGAGGCTGTTCACAGACAAAGTAGCGCTGAATCCATTAAAGTGCTAAATGAATAATACACATCCAATTGGTTACTTTGAAATGCAACATTAGTGTTGGGGAAGTGAAATATAAGACATGAAAAAGAGAGGGATGGAAAAGAGATCTGGTACTGATGTCAAAACTAAGAGGGGAATGAAGAATTTGCAGCCTGTTTGTTCTTGAGAATAATGACAAATGAGGCAATCAATGGAAAAAGAAACTCCACTTCAACACAAATAGATATACACACATAAAAAGTCTTACTTTTATTTTCTTAATCCTCCTGTTCTCCCAGCTGCTGATTCTGTCTCGTGTCCACCTCTGGTTCAGCAGCTGCCCCCTGAACTCATTCTCTGAAGGACGGAAAGAATGCAAAAGATAACCATTTCAATCTGATCATCAAAAATGCACATTTACACACTACACAATCAAGTGTTAACAATCAATGTTAACGTATGTAGAGGCAAGTGTGTATAATTGGTTTTGCATTAGTGATGCTGCCATATGCAAAACATAATTGATGCAAAATACTTTACCCAGAGCAGGGTACTATTTTATACATCATATTAGTAAAAATGAAATGTATAGTGAATGAAACATCAAGAAAGCCACAGCAGTTGGGGCCCCAAGAATAAAAAGCAAACAAATCTCCATTTGAAATGCGGACTCACACACAAGTGTTGCATCATTTATTGTTATTAATATTAACATTTCAGAAGCAAACGTTAAATAGCCCCCCGAAGACACACACTTTGGCCACTATAGCCTATGATCTCTCAACAATACATCACAGTTTGACACTGAGTCTGCGTGCCTTCGTGGGCCTGGTGTCGATTATACATCCTGAGTGACGAGAGATCCGACCGCGACCCAGCTGCTTTTATCACGGCGTCATTACATGTAGTCTGATTACGTTTTAACTAGCACCTGGTGCTCCACACACACACACACACACACACACACACACACACACACACACGGAGAGAGAGAGAGAGAGAGAGAGAGAGAGAGAGAGAGAGAGAGAGAGAGAGAGACATGTAACAGAGCAGGGAATTCCCTCGAGAATCGCAACAATTGCAGCACTTGCGGACGTGACGCACTATACGCAACGCAAACCTTTCTTATAACTCAGTGTACCGTGTCTTTTAGTGGAGAATAAAATGCATACAAATGTTTGACGTTTATCTAATTCCCAAGTAACTATGAATTGACCCCACGAAGTGATCCTTTCGTAGAAGTATAAGGAATATGAATAATATTAGTTGGATTTCTTTTGTCCCGTCGGGCCCCTTGCCTTCAAAAAAAGAAGAAAAAAGAAACACTGAGATGCTGCGCATAACCTCTTTCGAGTACACCACGCCTTTAAATTACTACCAGCCAAACCCTCCGCATTTCCAACACTGTACACTGTTAAAGGTATACAGGCCTACTCGTGCCTCTTCTCGAAAGGAAAATATTAGGCAATACAAGAAATAAATGTCTACATGACTGATGGAACTCACAAGCCTATTTCTCAACTTGTATGTAACTTAGACTCATAATGCAACGCCAAAAGCACAGTTTGTTTATATAAGTATAACGAAGGTGTTTTAAAGCAATAACCTCTAAAGTCCAAACCACAGATAGCTTAAATATATCAACGAAAACCGTATGAATTTATCTATAAGCAGTATCATCTAATAGATGTGCTGCGTTATGTAGGCCCAGCCTGAAGTAAACAGATGGTTCGCTCGCATTGTTTTGTTTCTCGTATAACGCACACAATACAATAGCATTTAAGAAAACAATTCGACAGCGGTCCAAACATATGCTGCTTGTCCGTTGCTAAAGGGTTTCTAATCACTATTTATTCATTCCCACAACATACAATGCATAGATAGAGATATAGGCTTTGACTTACTATGAACAAACTTCCAATGAATATGCCTTTAAACTTCAACCGTATATCCAATGTATTTTTCAGAACAAGCACGCAGAGAAACGTAAGACGACTATGAATGTACCTCCTTTTACCATGAAATGTAAAAAACGGAATAATTTAGTTATAGATGGAATACAGGCCCATTAAGTTAATAGGTTTCTTGAAAATATATCCGCGATACAAAAGGCGTTACAAACATCACAATGTGAAAGCACATGTACACAATACAACTATAACCTCAAACACAATTATTACACGCACATAAAATTGAGAAGAAATGTGAAAATGTAAACACCGTGAAATGACACTGCTTCTTTAAGAGATTACAAGCCCGGCGTCCATTTGGCTTCAAGAGTAACGGACACCAAAAGCCTTATTTAAACCCCAAATCTGACACACGTTTTCCATCAGCGTCCAAAAGAACATCAAAGAAACAAATACCATATGCAAGCGTATCCCATTGACGATGTTTTTCAGGGAGATCCGAACGGCCTCTTGCTCTTTGTAGGCTCTGTCTGTTAACTTCGTTGTTGTACACCTCCCCTTCAAACAGAGTCGCTAAAAACCTCTAGTAATTCGCGCAGGATCGGTCCCAAACCTCCTCATGATGTAAGCAGTGCGCGTATATCCTTCAATAGGCATGTAATGTTTTCTCAAATGTTGCCAAGATCATTTCTCCACACGGTTTGTCGGCGAAAACGATATTGACTTACCTTTCGCTCACAGGCCCATTGTCCACCCCTCCTCTACCCTGCGCTGTGACATCATCATCATCATCATAGTAAATCGTGTACAACACAAGATGGAGAGAGGGTCGCTATTGACCCCCACCCACCCGATATAAAATAGGCACGCACACACACACGCACTGTAGATTTTGACAGGAGGAAAGTCATTTGACATTTGACGCATAATCCAGTAGCCAAGAAGCAAAGTTGTCATTGCGTTTCTCGTCTAAAGTAAAACATTCATATAAACATTTTTGGGTTTTAAGCTATTTATTAAATACAAAAATATCTTAAATTTGGAAGCATTTTGTGATTTCCTCAGTCTTGCAGAAAGTTCAGCACCCAAGACAGCGCAGTTTCAGTACCATGGACAAGAGCTCTGTCGGTGGCAGGGGTGAAGTGCGCCATCTTCAAACACTGAGAAGTGTAACAATAAATTCACTGAATAAACACATAAATATAAGTTGCACAACTCAAAACAAAATAACCAAATTTCAACATCAAAACAAGCTCGTTTTATTTATTTTCATGAGACGAGATATTATAAATCTGACCATTGTTCGCTTTGATAAACGATAATATTCAGTATGAATACCTACCTTTCACGCTGCATGAAATGTATTTTGGGTCTATTTATTCTTGCGTAATGACACTTATCTTGCTTTAAAAACGCTGAACTACTTTTCTTTTCTTATTTTTCAGAAGCATATAACAACGCGACATATTTCTGTAAAATATATAAAAAAATTAAAAACTATATAGGCTATAGTTAAAAACTATCATTTGTTGCAAAAGTTGCCAGCAAACATTACGGGATAACCCAACAGCCACTGTGAAATGATAATATAAAATATTAATGAATCTATATTATAAAATCATATAACCAAGCAAGAGAGCAGTAAAACCCAGGGAGTGAAAACTCAACTAATACGCAGTTATTCTACAAAAGAAACAAATTAAAACTGTGAAAAACATAAAGGGAGGGGGTGGGGGGCTTTTAACTTCAAAAAGTTTCGCATCGTAGCAAAAGCCTTTGAGAGTTTTGCATATTTAATGAGGCTGAAGTTCTTCGGTTACCAGCTGGAACTTTGCTTAGCCCTCATCCTAAAGTTTCATACAGATGGATGGCCCAGCATACAATTAAAGCCACAGTCTGTTCCCACTGGCCAGACACTGTGTATAAATATTACATAGGACGCCAGCTGAGCACAACACCCCGGAATCCACCCCATTGCCAGATGGACTGATCCGACAGAGTCCCTCCCTAACACAAAAGTTCTAATATGCCAGAAATCCTCAGTTAGGCACAACTCCCTCTGGAAAACAAAAGTTCCCTTTGTTCGGAAACTCTCTAAATAGGGATTTAGTTGAGCAAGTTTTAACGATACAGACACGCTAGGCTTTGCATCAGTATTTTCGGAAATAGCTTTGAAGGAGTTAAAACGTCTCGTCTGTCAAAAATGTGTAGCAACACTTAAAATGAAAGTACACGGAAGACAACAACAACAACCGTGCCTGCTTGACAGCCAAGATACGTTTAAAATCAACTAGTAAACATAGTCAACAATCGCCCAATTTATCATTTGTAATACATGTAATTTGTACTTGTCAACCTTATTAAAAAACAAAGAAATATTTCGCACACCCACATGAACACATTAGCAAAATTAGAGCCCACCAGAATGTATTTTAACGAAATAACTAGATTCAGAAGTAAAGGGAAATCCTGGACTCACCGAGAAAAGTTTTACACAGCCTCATCTTTGCGGTGATTTCTTCGCCTTTGTCACCGCAAAACTCCTTAACTCAACTTCATTACAGAGAAAGTTACTTTAAAGAAACTTACAGAGGTGGGCGGTCTTATTTGGCTTAGTGTGTGTCGACCAATCAGAGCCAGCGAAGTACTTTTGTTTTCCGCAATGAGCCAATCAGGCCGCGCCTCACAACAAAAGCTTGTCTTGTGCTCTTCGGTCATGTGTCCATTTCTTTTATTCGAACTTGTAAAACTTTTTTCAATAAAAAAGTTAATTTAAATCATTTTTACCACTTTAAAAGTGTGATTTTACATTTTCCCAAACATATTTTCAATACTTAAAATATATTATATATATATATATATATATATTAATATATAAAATATATATTAACGTAATTATAATCAGCATATAGGCCTACTAAAGTTAGGCTATGGTTTCCTCTTTCTTGTTATAAAACATTTGTTTGAAATGTCTAATTAACTCCTCATAGCATATTAAAGGAATAGTTCACCCCAAAATGAAAATTCTGTCATGAATTACTCACTTTCTAGTTGTTCCAAATCTGTATAAATTTCTTTCGTTTAGATGAACACAGAGAAAGATATTTGGAAGAATGCTTGTAACCAAACAGCTCTTGGACTCCATTGACTACCATAGTAGGAAAATGACAATATTAGTTGAAAGTGCCCCAAAACTTTTTGCTGTGCTACATTCTTCAAAGTATATTATAAAGTAATTTTTCTTACTATGGTAGTAAATGGGGTCCAAGAACTGTTTGGTTTTACACATTCTTCCAAATATCTTTCTAAGTGTTAATCAAAAAAATATAAAGATTTGGAACAACTCAAAGGTGAGTAAATGATGACAAAATTTGTATTTTTGGCTATCCCTTTAACTTTGTGAAACGATGTGTGTATGAATACATAAAAAATGTTTCTCTATATTTTATACATGAGCATATTTATTTAATTCCTCTCTCAAAGTTTTGGCAGTTTTTTTTCTTCAAATCATTCTCAAAAAAATCCATTAGTCTATAAATCAGTTAATCAATCCATCAATGAAACCTCATGCCCTCAGACCAGGTTCACTCTTTCTTTCCCAAACTCAATCTGTGCTGTCTGGTGCACCTCTCCCCCACTCTCTCCACTGTCAGCCCAGTGTGAAGGCATATGTGCTGGGTTACTGCTGGAGCACGTAGGCCTCTTACATGGGCTGAAGTCTTACCCCCCCCATGACAGATGGGCCTGCTGATAATGATGCTGAGAACTCCCCCCCCCCAAACTTACTGTTGCCATGGTAAGGAGGGGGACCATAGGATGTATTGAGGGGGCCAGGGGTGCTTATTAAGGAATCTATACTTAGGGGACACCAGGCCTGTATGAAGTGTGAAAACCTTTTAGAGGTTTATCTGTGAGTAGTTTTAAAGTGTACCAAGTTTATGCAGCCTGTAAATCACAACTCATCACAACCTAACAATGTCTATTTTTTTCATGCGTTTAACTGCAGACTCTGATCATAGACAGTGCACTTTAAATAATGACTCATTTTAATGATAGAGAATTATTAATGATTATTACTGATGATAAAGAATTTTACGATATATGTTTCTATCCTAGAGAAATTAATTATTTACATTCTAGCACCCAATATAACGGCAGATGATAAATATATATTATCATACAGCATGTTAAAAAAATTGTGGGGCCTTTAGTAATCAGCTTTAAGTAAAGCTGGGAGTAAACTTCTGTTAATGTATGTGCAATATGTCTACATCAGGTACTGAGGGCCTAAACCCACACACTCTCCATCTCCATACACATGCACACTGCTCCATTAAAATAACAATGGCTAACCACACTTAAGGGCGGAGCTTAGAGTGTGTTTTCCAGGCCACTGAGCCAGGGTCTCCCTAAATGAGCTTTGTGTGCGTGTGTGTATGTGTGTGTGTGTGTGTGTGTGTGTGCTTCTTGGCACAGCTGTCACCCTGGAGGGCGATATCAGGCAAGAGCAGCTAGTCTCCTTTTTTAAGGATCTTGTGAGAAAAAAATGGGGGAGGGGACAGGGAAAAGAAACAACTAAAGTTTATGTTTAAAAAATATGAGTGCAGAATGATAGACACTGTATAACATTAATCAGAATAAAAAATTGTGAATAAAAATTTCTAGATAATCGCTTATTCTTGTTCTCAGTGTACATTTGCCAAAACATTTGCCTTAACTTTTTCCCTCATGGTATCAGTTAAAGTAGCTAAAATATCCCAACAAAATGTATTGTCTTATTGCTTTGGTAACAATGTCTGGAAATCTGATTTATCAGAAGCTGCAAAAGCCAAAAAATATTTAAAGTTTCCAAACATGTCATGAAAACGGCCTCCATTTTGTTGAAAGTTTTTTGAAACAACAGATATGCAGCTAAGCTCTGGGAAAATCAGCTTAGCAGCTGTCCTAAAGTATAGCTTTTTGTCTCAGTGGGAGAATAAGACAAAAGTAGCTGAAAGAACAGAGGACGAGCTCTTTTCACACTATCCCTCCTGCACTCTCTTTTTTCTCACTCACTACTAAGACGATCTCCCTTCATCCTGAATCTCTGCTCCACCTGTTCCCGTGCCCCACAATTATTCACATTCGGTCATCTTGACCCACATATGACGGATACGGTGATGTGAGCACTGAGGTCCTGTAGTGTTGCTCCATTTACGTCTTAGCTTACCCATTATGTAATTCTGTGTCATCAAGCCCTTATACTGAATGATCCGAGTGGTGCTAATAGTGTTTTGAGAGGTAATGGTCAGTTAGTGATTCGGTACAAATGGCCCCCACCATTTCCCTTCAAAAATAGCCTTGGCAATTAAGATGCCACCTGTGCCCGGTGTTAAAAACACAGTAGCCATGGAACTCAAAAATATGCTTGGAAATTACAGGCTAGTCAGCAAGCCTTTTTGCCAGGCCTGCAGCCCTCCCTTTTTAGGCCCGAATGGGGCTGACTAGACATCTGTATGCAAATGATCCAAATAGTATAGAAATTACATACGTTGGAGGAGGGGGTTGAGACTTCTCTCCCCAGCACTACAAAGGCTAAATTGGTGGATATTGTGAGCATGCACAGCTGACTGGCTGATCTGGAAATTCCTATTCAAATATCCATACTCAGTGACCATCTGCAACTTTTCAGATAATAGCGGTTCATAGTAATCACTGGGGGAGGCTTATCACAAAAGGTTAAAATGCAATTATATATTTACATTCATTTATCACATGTAAAACATTGGGGTTATTTGCATTTATGCAGCTATTAAAATTTCCTCCCCTTTATGTTTTGTGGCTTTATTTTTGGGAGACTGGGATTAGTTTACATACAGGGAAGCTGTGACAAGGGTTTTATACCTATAAGGGTCTAATCAAAAGTCTACCGTGTGTGTTTCCTCAAGCAGTGATTTTGTATGTTGGTTTCCTTATTGAACCCCACATTGTGAATTCTATCATTCAAACTTGTAATCTAAATTTTAAAGGGCATAACATTATAAGACAATGTTGTTCAAGGGCCATTTAGGGCCTGTACGATGAGTTTAATAGATTAAACTTTATTTTCCAGACAAAGATTTTTCTCCTTTTTTTCAGGCCAGTAACATTCAAGCTGTAACATATTCTATATGGCAAGTTGTCACACATATTTAAGATATTTCACATTTATTTAATATATTTACTATAATTTTTGTTGGGCTAATTGTAAAACAACAGCTTTTTGCTGTTTAATGAAATGATTTGTATTTTATTTTTTCACTATTGAAATTTGAATGAAATATGATTATATATGATAAAAAGTAGTAGCATTGTGACTCTTTCCCATACAGCCACTTAAAAAATGAAGAGACCATCATCATTTCTGTATGTATTGTGGCCATTTCAGTCCATTGTGTGCTGACGTTTAACAGAAACAAACCTCAGAGATGATATATATTTACCCATCTGCAATGTGAAAGAATGAGAGAATGCATAGATGCATAAAAGTTGTGAAAAAAATCAGGCTTCTTCCATCATACAGTATATTAATTTTTATGCGTTCCTAAAACATGTAAAAACATTAGTATTGTGTTGTTTAAACATGACAATAAACTTGATATCTTTGCAGTTTGTCTAGTTTACATTTTCTGCAAATTAAAACAATATATTAATTTGGAGTTTGTGAGAAATGTTGTCACTAGTTCACACCAAGAAATGAAAGACAAACTTACTTAAACACGTATAAATAATAAAAAAATGAAAGCACTTAAGCCAATATAGTTGTTTTAAATTGTTGCATTGCTCTGCAGTTTGGCTTTATTCCTCAAAGTTTCAAATTATTTGTAATTCTGGAAGTATTAATGCAATATTTATCGTTTTACCAGAGCCTTTTTCAGTATGAGTGCAAATATCATTGCACTATTCTATTTTGTACACACTTCAAGCAAACTTAACAAAGTGTGCATATAAACTTCTGATCAGTCCAATTAACAAATGAGGGAAGTAAGAGCTTCCGGGTCACGTTACAGAAGTATGCAGAGAATCAAAGTCACCATGGGACAGCCACACCGGTCAATGCTTGACCTCTGACCCACAGAGGTGTTTGATACACAGGGGTCGTGACCTTAGCTGATCTCTTTATTTCAAAGAGCAGGTGCTGCAGGAGAGATGACCCTAGAGTATGCCAGGGCAGGGTCACTGGGGTCAATACTTATTTACTAGTTGTGATATGGCACACGTGCCACTTTCCCAAGAGAGCCGAATATCAAGTCGGCACTGTTGACAGTTCGGCTAATGTATGATTGCGTGCATATGTTTTTGTGTGATGGCTAAACACATAGCGCTGCACTTTTCCTGTAGGTCAGGCGGGGGAGCATCGCATTGGAAGTGCGCAGGGTCATAGGTTCAAAGCCTAGGGAACACACATTCTGAATAAATGTGAATGCACTTAAATGCATAAAGCTAAATGAGTAAATGTAATGTATAAACAAAGGTTTGAGCATGTTCAAAGCAAACTGCTTGTATTTCTTAGATAAAGTGCTTTGTACTTTTTTAACAAAGCTGGAGACATCCCTGCTCAGAACACACGCAGACCTACACTTTTAAACACTCTGTATAGAAGCGATAAGAGGGTCTGATGACCAAAATCTGGTTCTGTTCACTCTGGGCATCGAATGAAAGGTGCAGATTTGCAGAGGGGACCACCCGAAGTAAACTCATTAAGAGTCCAATAAAAACCTTCTGTCGGGACGGCAGGACTCCCACAGATACTCCAGTGACAATGCAATCAACAACAAGAGCAGAGAAAAGAGAAATCCACAGACAAAAGAGCCTTCTAATTAGCAGAGCACTTCTCAGTGACATATGCTCCTGGAATCGGGGGTGAGGAATGATGGAAGTGAAGGAGAAGAGAGTGAAGAGGAACTGCCCCGGGCGTTTGGACAGCAGGACCAGTGAATGACTCCTGTGCCATAAAGACCTCACAAAAGACTATCAACTGTACCGCTGCGCTGAGATAAGCACGGCGTCAGTCTGTGGTCATTCTTTTCTCTTGTTTTATCAATGGAAAGTAAGTTGCAGTGATAATGGTGGTTTTGTTTAACAATGACATTCCATACTTATTAAATGAAAGAAATCAAATACTGAATTCAGAATAATGCCCTCTCTGCATCTGTCTGTTTGTGGTTTTCTTTACTCACTCTGTCCTCTATTCTTCCAAAAGGTTACATTGCATCAGGCAATGTCTTTCATACACCCTGGGGAATCTTTGATGTGTTGATGACATTTCATCACAACATCAATTGACAAAACAGTCAGACATGAATCATTATGGTTGAGTGTTTCAAACTCATGTCCAGACACGTCATGTTTTATAGTGACAGGTATGCAATGCTATTGAATGTGCTTGTAAAAATTACATGCATGTACATTTTTTTCTGCAGTACCCAATACCATACCTGAGCAAAGTGTTGCCAAGCAATCGACTTGCCACATCGACTAAAATATTATATTATCAAATAAATGTACTTTGAAAAAATTGTAGACTTTTGTACTGAAAACAAGGGATGTATCATGTGTACTGGTTGTTGAACACTTCACTTTTTCATGTTTTTCCACAATTTAGAATAATATTAACGCATCAGAATTATGAAATAAAACAAAGGGAGGTATATTCCAACTATATCTGAGTTATGTTGCAACTAAAAAACTTTTTTTATTTGATCATCTTTATTATTGTCACATTTTGTCTAGAATTTTGCTAAAATGTTTTCTTGGCATTTTATCAATCGACTTTTTGAGGTCTCACCCTTTTTAAACAATAAGGAAACATTTATGTTTGCAAATTTCATACATTTAAATTTAATTTCATACACTTAAGATTTAAAATATTTTTAAGACAATGAAAATTGTTTCACTGAAGTGTTCAAAAACCTTTGACCGGTATAAATCATATACATTGTAGCTATGTCTGTAACTACATATGTTGCTGTTTAGTCTTCCATTAATGATATGTGCATATATCTGTCTGTATAATGTCTTGTGTTGCTTATACATTTACCTTATGGGTGGATGGTTCATGAAAAATGCTATTGATTAAAACTCCCACTGTACTATGATGGATGTTGAAGGGTCATGAGGTCATGTGTATCCCTTACAGTTCAATAAAGCTGCAAGCTGATTCAATAACATTCACACTTCAAGTCATTTCCTATAGTTATTCCCTTATTTCACGGCTCTATAGTTTATATATTGCAGTTTATCTAATTATCTAATACAGCATTTCAGTCATGCGCGCAACATTCCAAAAACGTAGCCTATCCTACAAATCTTGTTGAACGTATGTAATGATTGACTATGACAATAATTCGTTATTGATCAAATCTTAGCGAAACAAAGTGAAGTGGAATGTGGCTCTCTAGCGCCACCTTTTGATAGTATTTTTATCAATAATATATCAATAACCTGCCCTCTACTGGAGAGATGTGAAAAGTCTCTCATAGTGCTTGCGATTGTTGAGTGTATTTACAGTGTGTTTGTTTGTTTGTTTGTGTGTATTTCGTGTATTGCGCTGCGAGATTTTTTACATTCTTTGACGTACATTTCGGGAAACCTCAAAGTCTTTGGCATCTTCTAAATCCTTTAGACAATGAAAAACACTATCATTATTAGCTCGAGTTGTGATTTTCTCAGACACTTTTATATTCTCTCCCGGTTTCCTTACATCTTATACATGGTCTAAAATTGCACTGTCAGATTTGAATTCTGCATTATTTGTTCAATGTTTCGTGTTATTGTTCACATTCTGTGTAGAGGTGTACCTGCTTCTTTTGTTCTCTTGCTGGCAGCCCTTACAAAAACACATTTCCTATGCCAACCTTTCTCTCTGAATCATAACAACAGAGAGCCTGAAAAACAAACAACAAAGTGTTTCTTCTAGACGGAAAATGTCTATATTTAGTTCAGAAAAGGCTAACTAAACAAGCAATAACACCTGGGATTAGTGAGGAAGGATTGACAGGGACACTTTCAACACCTTGGTTGGTGTTATCAATAAAAATGTCTTGTGCCAGGCAGACAATATTTATCATTTGTTCAGAGGCACAGAACTTAGAAGCTAAGAACTGCCATTCATATTAAAATATTTATGCTTATAATTGAGTTTCAGTGCATGTGAGAGTTAAATGCAACACACTTTAGCCTAAAAATGTCCATCATTCATCATTTTGGGTGAAAGTATTTATGAACCATTTAAATTTTTGTTTCAATTTGAAGTAATTGAATGACTGTGAACTCCATGTGTTCTGCCTTTTAATGTTTATCAGTAATATGCATGCATTGTTTGTCATAGCTATAATATTAGCAATAATGATTCGATTTTCTGTACAGTGTTGTGTCTGTGAATGTGAATGCAGGTTACATCATAGCCTCTATAATCACATACTTTTACAATTATTATTTTTAATGTTTCACAGTAACATACATTTTGCACCGCAGGAACTAAAATAAGCCCTAAGACCAGCAGTTAACTTAAATAATTTCCTTATTATGCTAAGAATTCTCCATCATTGTAGTGTCCACATAAGTTCAACAGCAAACATTAAAAGCTCAAGGTTGCTTGCCAGAAATGTTTATTGAACATATACATTTTTGTGTATATTTTCTGGACTATTGCCATGTGCCTAGAGCCAAATACAGTTCCATTCAAAGACTAGTCTGGGTCTTCTGCGCCCTGTAATAAAACTCCAAAAGTAAAATCTAGACGACATCTACATTTTTATTGCAATACTAACTTATACCATCATTACTCTATAAGCCAACACAGATGAATACATGTAAGTGAATATCTATAAAGGCAAACATATCCACACACTGCAATAAAGCCCTAACATTCTCAATAAATCACTGAACCCTACTGTCTACTGTCAAACCTATAGCATCTAAAAAATATGTTTATAAAGATGGACTGTTTAGAGACCCTAAGCTGAGGGTAGACATGCTGTTGCTGTTACGGATAGAGAGAAAGGTCATTTCTGATCCATTACTCTCAGCACCATCATTTATCCATTAGCAAAGGGATGCGAGGCAACACAGTTTTTTTAAAGCTGGAAATGATTTGAAAGCTCATAGAATTTCTAGAAAATAACCCTTATTTAATAAATCATCCCTGAAATAAGAAAATCATCATCCAGGAGCTGCACTAAAGAAGACATCCATATTACAGATTTGTATGGAAGTGGTCATATGAGATCTATGTGGTCTGGGTATATGCAACATTATTAGGTAGGAGTTCTGAGAAGCATTGCTTGAACATTCTCTCAAGCTTTCCAGAACGAGGTGACCTTTCAAAAAAACATCTGAAATTAATACAGCCTCGGTCTACGCACATGACATGCGTGATTTTGTTTTTGTATGTGTGAATGGTTGAATGAATGCCTAAATTGTGTCCGTGGACATGCATTCCTTGGACGTCTTATTAAGTCACCAAATAAGACCCCCTGGATTCGCTCATCTGAAAATGGATGAATCACACATCCCTATGTATGCATAGTCTTTTGGGTTTGAATATAAGAAATGTGTCTTTAGTGATGTACTATTAGAAATGAAAAAGAAATGAAAAACATCTGAACAGTCAAAAACTCTAAAATATCTAAAATGGCAACAAAGTGAGGGACGGTTTAAAGCATTTTTCCAAGGGGCTTTTTACTCCAAAGTGCTTCTTTCATTCCCAGAATGATTCCTGTCTCTTATCACTTTTAGATACCAATGTTTCTCCATGCACAGTTGGGTTCTGATGTCTGACTATGAATCACACATCTTCACGTTCAAATAAAACATTTTTTTCATCTGCATTGAAAAGAAAATCAAAGAATTTCTAAAATGATATAGATGCATCTACACAACCATTTATCAATAGATGTATTTAGTAAACATAAATTGACAGAACTTATTCCGTTTAATGTTAATGTTGGCCACACTGCCGTCAATGCTGACAAAGGCACCTATACCTAAACAACATCAAATAGCATGAAATCACAAGCCTTGCTCTCAGAACAGATGAAGAAATGAAAAGTGAAGCTGAGTGCATGAGAGAATGTAACACAGAGATCAAAGTTCATCTGATTGACACCACTGAGAATATCTCATCTATCCAGCTACAGATTGTTCCAACATTTCACTCCATTTTTATTTTGTCCGTTTTGATTTGGCAAGGGCAAAACCATACACCATAAAATCTTTCTGCCAACACCATAAAATCTTTCAAAGCTGCTTACAGAATGCTTTTAGTGCACTCATCATCCATTTTCAAACAGACATTTTCAAACACCATCATTTTATATTATGTTGCAAGTCTGCCTTTTAGTCAGTCTGCCATGGTCAGATTAATAGTATGATTTTATGAACACTTATTTTCTTAAAAGTATTTTTCATGAGATATTTAGACAATTGCACGTGCTTGTTAGAGTGCGCCTTTCTTTTATGTGCTACCTATTTTTTGTCATGCTACATCAGTACATATATGCATTTTCTTATAGAGAACATGTTTGATTTTATAGAATGCACCTGAAGAGTGGCACTGCAGAAATAGCCTGCTGTATATCATACATATAGTTTCTAAAAGCTTCATCCATGAATAAAGGCAGATTGAAGTCCCACATCAAGCTCCAAATTTACATCAAATACACGTATATGTGCTTACTAAATGATTGTATACATTAAGATACTTCAGTGAATATAACAGGCAGTAATTGCATGGCATGCTTTCTAATCTAAAATTTTAAATTAAAACTAAAATTGCTAACAAGTATGCAATTATATCTGTATCTGTCAAACCAGCAGGTACTTGCATACATTTGCCACAATGATTAGAGCTCCTGCTGATATGAGTGGATGTTAGAGAACCATATACATGATTTAAATGAATTATGTGGTTGTGTATTCTTCTGCATAAGAAGGTTGAAAAGGAAGTCGACTTTGTAAATTGCTATGGCAACAACTTTGTTTAAAATAGAATTAAATTAAGGGCAACAAAACACTTACATTTTAGCCCCTAACAAAAATGACTGCAAGCATCCTGGATTCACAATACCCCTATCTTCTTTGGCCAATTTCTTTAGATTTACAGAAAGCAGAGAAGTGGGTTCATGTCCAACGTTTCTATGAACAAAAGTAAAACACACATTCATCCGGCCTAAATTGCTTAAAGTGTAATGTTTCCTTTGGAGGAATGTTACACTTGGAGGAACATAAAATATTTTCTTATATTTATCTGCTAAAAAATGTTTGGAAACCCATTCCTTAATTTGTATATCTAAACTGTGTCAACTAGCAAATGTGCAAGTCGTACAACTTTGACAATATAACAGATGATGTGTGCTTCTATGTTTGTCATGTATTTATCATTGTCATGTAAAGATTTATTAATCGCGATTAATCGCATTCAGAATAAAAGTTTGTGTTTACATAATAGATATCTGTTTACTGTGCATATTCATTTTGTATTTATATACACAAACACATATATGTAAGCCTATATATATTTAGGAAATATTTAGATGTATTTATTTTAGGGCTGTCAAAAGATTAATCGCGATTAATCGCATTCAGAATAAAAGTTTGTGTTTACATAATAGATATCTGTTTACTGTGCATATTCATTTTGTATTTATAAACACAAACACATACATGTAGGCATACATATATTTAGGAAATATTTAGATGTATTTATTTATTTGAACCAATAATTGAACTTATATTTAAAAGTTTATACATTTTTATATTTTTCTTTAATATATACATGGGTTTGTTTTTAAAAATACAAAATTAATATGCACAGTACACAGACATATTTTATGTAAACACAAACGTTTATTCTGGATGTGATTAATCTCGATTAATTGTTTGACAGCCCTAATAAAAATAAATTATTCACTTCTTTAATTTTTTGTCTAAAAGTTTTGTAGTTTCTTGCGGTAAAGTATGAACTGATGTGATAAAACTGATAAAAAGATCGACTTGTGAATGTCTTACATAATGCAATCGCGTAAAGGCGCTGTGCCACTTCAAGTGTCGGATGTACCAACTGAGCAGACCAGCAGAAGATCGTGCGTGTCTGGATGTGTCAGGTAGGAAGAATCATTATCAACATCTAGACTTTTGGTTGGACAGTTTGTAAATGAATGTAGGAACGTTTTGTTTAAGAACCTTTTGCGTTTGTGCGCAACTTGTACATTTATTATAAATGGTAGTCTATATGCGTCTCATTAAAACCCTGAGCTACACGCTAAAATATAAATTATAATAAATGTATAAAAATAGGAATGTAAGTAGTTTATTTAACATTTAAACGAAAAAGAGTAGGCTATAAACATGCTTTTGAACATATGTGGAGCATATCTGTGTGTTTTTTAGTTTGGTAAATTCTTCTGTAGCATAATTTGACATTTTCATGATTTTCTACTACTTTAAAGGTCCAGATCTTAATGGAATTCTAAATTACGATGGATAACAAAACGATTACTACGCAAGTGGAATTTCTATGCAACCTGAGCGCAGACTCTTCCAATCGGAATTACACGAACCAAACTAACTGCACATCTCCAACATGGTTTATATACCATGATTTCTACATTTGGCTTCCAGTTGTTTATTCAATCATCTGCGCCGTGGGACTCACGGGCAACACAGCTGTCATTTACGTTATCTTGAAAGCCCCTAAAATGAAAACAGTCACCAACGTATTCATTTTAAATCTGGCCATCGCCGACGACCTTTTCACGTTGGTTCTGCCCATCAACATTGCCGAGCACCTGTTAAACTACTGGCCGTTTGGTGACATTCTGTGCAAAGCCATTCTCTCCATAGACCACTACAACATCTTCTCCAGCATCTTCTTCTTGACTGTCATGAGTGTTGACCGCTACCTGGTGGTGGTTTCCACGCTGCGCTCCAAGTGCACGTCTCACCGGACCTACAGGTTAGCCAAGACGGTCAGCATCAGCATCTGGGTTCTTGTCATTCTCATAGTGATGCCCTTTACCGTTTTCGCCGGTGTCTATGTCAGTCCAGACGATGCTGAGGGCAGGAAAAGTTGCGTTCTGAGTTTTCCAGTCCCTGAGAGTTTCTGGTTTAAAGCCAGTCGGATCTATACACTCGTGCTCGCGTTTGTCATTCCAGTGTCAACAATATGCATCCTCTATAGTGTGATGCTTTACAAACTACGACGCACGCGACTGAATTCAAACGGAAAAGCTCTGGACAAAGCCAGGAAGAGAGTAACTGTGATGGTTTTTGTCGTACTTGCGGTTTGCTTGTTCTGTTGGACCCCATTTCACCTGAGCACAGTGGTCGCTCTTACCTCCGATTTACCCACCACGCCGACGGTTATAGGCATTTCTTATTTTATCACAGGACTGAGTTATGCCAACTCGTGTCTTAATCCGTTTCTCTACGCTTTCTTGGACGACAGTTTTAGGAAGGCTTTTAAGAAAATTCTGGAGTGCTGACGCGCATCTTGAAGCGCATGAGCTGTAATCTCCCGAAGAAATCTGACATCTTGTGACTGCTTTATTTGTACATCTTAATGTACTATATTGTTAAAAATGTCAAATATATTCATCCATGCCCTGTCCGCGTGTTTATACAGATGGGTTTGTGGAAAAGGGTGTTCAGCGTAAAAGTTTTAAAGCCTGCATTTTGAGTTGGGGTTTTGGCGCCCCCAGTGGCGAAAGAATGCTGCTGTTTTATGTTCGCTGTAATAAATAAATGTGCATGAAATGTGCACTGTCCAATATGTTTTTAATAAAACCAGAAGGAAATTTGAAGAGTCAAGAGACTAAATGAAATATAATAATTTACAGTAGGCTATAATAATAACTGAGAAGAATGTGACGTTTATATTCAGTAATACTTTAAATCACCAGTTGAGGGCAGGACGACATAACAGTTTTTAATTTACTCATGTGAACAGACGTAAAATTTGTTTTATTTATTTCAAATATACAGAGACGTTCAAACATAATGTCCTAGCATGACAGGCATTGTGTCATCCAGTAGGTACGATTCTGTTTTTCTATCAACTGCTAAGACTACCAGCTAAACGTTATAACACTGAAGTTTTTTAAGTTAACTCTGTACCATCCTACAACACAAAACATGTTAGAAAAAATAGATCAGAATGGCTTTATAGATAATTATTATTTTTGTAAAGACATTTCTCCTGTGGTGAAACTTCAATATCAATACTGAACACATGCAGAAAAATGATTCATAATTTGTGATTGGGGTTATTTAGCATGCTACAATTACTCTCTATTGTCCTCTTCTTAATTTATAATTTATTACATTTCATTCCATGTGGAACACTTGAGGACATGGTTTTATTGATCATTCAGATAGCCTAACTGTGAATCTTATTATCTAAGGTGTTTTGAGCATTTCTATTGGTCATATCTTATTGAAGTGCTCTTGAGGGCATGTAATTGCAAAGTAAAGGTGATTCTCAAACACAGGGTTTACTTTTTTGTTTATCTCATCTCCTATGAATCTTTTCTAAGATTGAAAATTGTTTGAGGCACATGCATATGCATGCACTTGGAAAGTATACAAATAGTATGATTCACTTTGTTTTCAAACCGTGCATATGAAAATTTCCACCCTCAAATATTATCCTCACACAAACCTGTTGATAAAAAAAAAAAACATGATTTGGTCAATAAATACAGCCACACATGCAAACACAAAGAAACACTGCATCATCTCATTTCATCCTGGCGCTGCTCCGAGTACTCAAACCCCTTTGAAAGCTGCTGTTTTATGGGTGCAGGGGGAAAATTGATTGCCTCATATCACTGAGTGTTCTCTACCGGGATAGAAAATATCCCCTCATTTATCTCCACACTCTGAGCTGCAGTGGTGTTAGCCACATGTACTGCCTTATAAACACCCTGTAGCCCACAGCACAACCTCATAAATAAATATTCTCCAGTCTCTCTCTATTTCTCTGTCATACCACATCAGCAATGAGTAAAGGCATGCACTGTAAATAAGATGGCACAGGCAAAGGCATTGTAACTTTTTGTTTACACATTTATACAAATTTAAAAGGTTAAATATCAGTTCTTCTTTGAGTCTATATGCATTATATAATAAATACATGATGTAGTGTAGGGCATGAGTCATAAAATGCAGAGCTATTTTATTGAGGACATTTAGTGTTTGGAAAGCAAAAGTTTAGTAGGCTATTTTTTATCAGTTGCAGAATTTGTGGAAACAAAATTGCATTGTCTTGAACCAGTCAAAGTGTGATTTATGACATTTGTGATCTGGACACAGAAAAGCTGGCTGTGTCTTTACATCTTGTAAAATGCCCTTCAGCAGAGGACAGCTTCTCTCTGTCTATCTAAAGCAATAAATAAAAGAGACTGATCTCACTAATATAAGCCCCAAACATGCAGCATAGCCTATCTCCCATGTGATCAAATAGGCTATAAAGACAGACAGATAGATCAGGAAAGATGCTTTCATCCCTTCAATTGAAATAAATTATAAATAGATCTTATAAATAGATTTTATAAACACATTTCATTAAATTTTTTATATACAAATATCCTTATGTGACTTAAAGAACTCGCCAGCAGCATAGAAAATAACACTATAAATAACCCAGCAAGAACATATATGGGCGTATATTCCCATGGAAAGCGTTCACCCCTTATATTGTATAAGCTATTATAAATAGGTCTTATAAACAGAGATTTCATTTTTCATATTTTTTTATTATATGTAAATATCCTTATATCACTTAAAGAACTGTAAGCAAACCAGCAGCATACAAACAACACTATAAATAACACGGGACATATGGACATAAATTCCCATGTGATTGTAAAGTAAACTTTTTCTTGGATTTCATTCAGCTCTTATTAAAGAACATAATTAAAACGACAGTTTCTCTCTCTCTCTCTCTCTCTCTCTCTCTCTCTCTCTCTCTCTCTCATAATGTCCTCACAAACTTGATTGAACCCGACGCTCGCGCCTATACGCACAAATGCGCATGCGCAAACTGTATCACAGTAACGAGCAGTCAAGCGCTGCGCACGGCGTGCACGAAAACCTCAACGCTGACTTTCTTCATACATTAATCTCGCTAAATATGAAATCTACAGTGGTAAGATTTTTTCTTGGGTTGTCTAGTTCTGTACTAATTTCATCGGATAGTCACATAATTGTACGTACTTGCTTGCAATACTAAACCGTTTTCTCTTAGAAAGCGAAAGAGTGTTATGCTCGTGACAAAGTTTCCCGGCTTCGTATCTTCTCGTCAACAGTTGTAAGAGCTTCAGGATGGAGTTGATGGATGAATTGTCCGGCGTCAGGGATGCCCTGGTCCAGCAGATGTTCAACGACACGCTCCTGCGGCGGAATTTAAGCGCGATAGATGATGGAGACGGACCATTACCTACCAGCATAAAGATCACCGTCGTTGTAGTTTACTTGATAGTTTGCGTCGTCGGACTTGTGGGGAACTGCCTGGTCATGTATGTAATTATCAGGTGAGAACAATGATACAATCCTACAATGATAGTCAATGATGGCCAGTTTGGTTACAAGCATTCTTCAAAATATCTTTCTGTGTTCATAAAAACACAGAAATGTTTACAGAACACCAGGGTGAATAAATGATGACAGGCTTTTTATTTTTGGGAAAATTGTTAATATAGCTTCAGACCTCCTGTAAATGCAACTTTAGAATAATCTCAGTGAAATTGTTGTACCATTAGTGAGTCAGAACATCTTCAGACGCTTAAGAGAGGTTTCTCATAATTGTGAGGGCAGTTGCTCTTGAATGCAGCCTAGAGTAACAGAACACTGCAGCTGCTTATATTTTGTCCAACCCCTGTATGTGCAGTGTATGAGAAGAATAATGAAGTTTGCAGGGTGTGTAGGATTGTTTGCGAAGTAAAATAAGTTGTCTTAACATTGCTTCTTCAGCAACGTCCACCTTTGGGTAAAATGGAAAGAAATACTAATTTGACATTTTCTAACTGTCTGTCAGGTCTATTTTTATGCGATTGTGAATTTGTGATTCATACTTTTGGTTAGAGCATGTTAGCTAAAGTTGCATTGATTTAAATCTTGCATATGGTGAAAAATCATGAACCAATTTCATTGTCTAGTTGTTATTATCCACATTTTCTGTTGCAATTTTTGTCCTACCGGTGTCACATCAAGGCTGCTTGTTCATTACATTGCTAAATTAACATTTGGTTGTTTTCCATCCCTCCCTGGTGTGACACAGCTGTAGACGGGAGGCAAGACACAGCTTGCGTTTAACTACACAGTTTTTGACAAGGTTTAGTGGTAAGGCATTTCACCATTTACCATTGAAGCATCGCCTAAGTGTCACAAATGTATTCAGCTTTGATTGCGGAGACTGACACAGTGTGACAGCTTTAGGAAAATGGTAAAGTCCCTGTAATTTACAAACACTTGTTGCCTGTTCTTTTGGTTAAGCATGAGAGACACAATCGTGTTTGCTTGGGATTTTTAGAGCTATAACTGCATCATAATAATATGTAGTCTTTGTAGGGAAATAATGGGTGAAATAAAATACGTTCATGGTTGTGGTTGTGTTTAAAATGCCTGTGGTATATACAGGGAAGAATGTTTGTGTGTTCATGCGTTCACGTGTATGGTCATTACTCACAGACGTGGTGATATATAGTCCTATGGGCCTATTTTAAAACCTGTTGCTAGGCACTGCTTGCAGAAATTTCTTACCTCTCAAGACCAGCCTGTCTCACCGTTTCAGTTTCATTGAAATTGGACTAGTGTCAAAATATCACTTCTGTAGTCCTGCTTTCATATGCGGAAAGATCCAACATATGTTTTGATTGCATATGAATGCGTTTTGAATGATGCATTTACTCACCCTTGTGTTTTTCAATAGGTCACGTCATCTAGCAACACATGCCAAACAGTGACAAATGATGTGTGTCAAAATTGTCTTTTTCTTTACTTGAATGAATGCATTATACATTTTCTAGAAAGCATGCTTTAAATAATCTTTTGTAACTGCAGGTACACAAAGATGAAAACGGCCACCAACATTTACATCTTTAACCTGGCCCTGGCTGATGCACTAGTGCTGGCCACACTTCCTTTCCAAGGCACAGATGTCCTCCTTGGTTTCTGGCCTTTTGGTCAGGCTCTCTGCAAGATCGTGGTGGCCATTGACTACTACAACATGTTCACAAGTATCTTTACTCTGACCTCAATGAGCGTGGATCGATACGTAGCAGTCTGTCACCCCGTGCGCTCCCTGACGGTTCGTACCCCGTTTCGGGCCAAGCTGATGAATGTGGCCGTGTGGGTGTTGGCATCTGCCGTTGGCATTCCAGTCATGATCATGGGTCAGGTGGAGGAGGATTTTAACGGTAGACATGTCCTTCTTTATAATCGTATGCCTCAACCTGCCATTCTGAAGCAAACCATGACCCATTTCATGTTTTCATGTATCTTGCTATGCTTTCGAATTTGCATCTATTAGCATTGATGCTTTCAGTTTGTGAATATGTCATTTTCATTTTCCAGTCCATTCTCCATTGACTCATCATTCAATTTAAATAACAGCACTACTTTAAATGACCTCTTAAACTTTACTCCCAACTTATCCAGGTGTCGAGTGCATGGTGGCCCTTCCTGACCCGAGAGGACACTGGGAGCCTGTGTTTGCTACTTGCGTCTTCCTCTTCTCTTTCTTGATTCCTGTGGCGATCATAAGTTGCTGCTATGGTTTGATGATACGACGCCTGCACAGCGTACGTCTCCTTTCAGGCTCGAAGGAAAAAGACCGCAATCTGAGGAGAATCACCTATATGGTGCTGTCTGTGGTCGCTGCCTTTGTGTTGTGCTGGATGCCAGTGCAGGTCTTAGCTTTGATCCAGGCCCTGGGGAAAGTGGATCTCGGCGGCAGCCGGGCAGCAATGGCGGCCATGCACTTCTGTATCGCTCTGGGCTATGCCAACAGTAGTTTAAACCCCGTGCTCTATGCATTCCTGGATGAAAACTTCAAACGGTGTTTCCGTGAATTCTGCGTGCCGGCCAACTCCGGTTTGTACCTGGAAGAACAGCGCAAAAAGTCACTGAGGCGAGAAGAGGGAGGATGTGGTGAGGTCGAGGCAGGTGTTTTACAGGATAAAGGCGAGGTTATTGATGTGGGTGCCATACCAGCATGTTTAAATCTGTGATATTTGTATTGTAACGTCTCGATTTGAAAGAGAAAGGTTGTGTGAACACGAACACAGGATTAAGATTTTAGCAAGTGCTTTTATGATGTAACAGTTCACATAAAGGCTTTTGTCTGGTTTAAACCAAATTCTACATGTAGAGAACAAAAGACTCTTTAAGTGGGATAAAGGGCTTTTTATTTGAGTTTTTTCATTGTTTATTGTAGCATAAACAAATATTTAGATTTTATATATATGTATGATTACTGTATTTTTTTGAAAATGTCATGCTTTTATTATGAAAATGGTGTGTTGGAATTGCATATGCTACTTATTTGATATTTTCTCAAAGCAAAGCTGTAAAAGATACAACCTTTAAAGGAAAAGTTCACATAAAAATGAAAATTCATTAACAGCTTTGTTAGTACAGTCGGAATGGCATTAAAGTAATTTGGCATATTACTCACGAGCCTGTATCTAATTCTTTCACCTTTAACATTGTTTCAGAATGGCAGGCTTGTGCTAATGAAGACAGGAATCTTTCACAGACAACATCTGTTTGACATCCGTGAAACACATTTTAGACAGATGGGAATTGGGTGAGAAATTGTTGATTTCTGCTTTTCTCTTGTATCTGTGGTGATGACGCTCTTGAGATCATTTACTTTAAACTCTTAGTTATGTGGACAGCTTACATGTGCCATGTGGAGTGAAGGATCTAAGAAAACATCTGTTGTTGTGAAATACAAAAGAAATGCTTTCCAGATGGTGTTTTATATGCTTCATAGATGCTCAGTATGTCTTGCTTCTTTTCTCACTTCAGCCAATTCAATCTTAATCAAACTCTTGACTGAACAAAGAATACAAAAATATATAAATATGCTCATTTTCATCCTCAGGGGAATAATAAACCATATACAGAGTGATTTAATAATGCATAAATTAACAAAGTATTGGTACTGTTATGCAACTTTGGTGTCCTATACTTAGAATGTGTGCTGTGTATTACTGAAGGTCTTATTAAATATGATCATTTTAACCTGAAAAGTTATCACTTTCCTCATTAACCATCGACCAGTGCTGACAAGTAGAAATATGAATTGGCTGAAATGCTTGAAGACATTTAGTAATTAATAAACAGGCCACCGAGATTGAAATCAATGTCCATCATTGAGAACATTTTAAATATTAATATCCATAAATAATTATCGACTACCTTTGCTTTTCAAGAAGTACATTAAACTCAAATAAAAATCAAATAAAAAATGTATGAACAATATTAAAGCACATAATTGTAACCACCAGTCATTTACATTATAGCCTAGCTGTGTAAATGTAAACGGTACTGTATGAATTATTTTCTGACTAGTCTTTCAACCAGTTAATGTTTTGAATTTTATGCCAATCAACTGTAAGTGCTAATTATTTTTTATAACTAACATAATTATTGAAAATAGATTGGTCATGCAGTAGACTGCTGCAGAACACCGAGATTTCATTACTGCCACTCTGTGGTGTGATTTGGTTGGGTTAGTCACTTGCGTTGGTATCTTCTGACAATGTAATGGGTAAATTAATCTTTTTTTCAGTTTATAATTTTCTTTCTTAGACTATTTGTTAGATGATTCTCTCAAGTCTATGCAGTATAGGGCTAAATGTAGTTAGACAAATGCAGTTAGACAAGTCGTGTTTGTTCAGTTAAGTGTTCATTGAGCCAAAGTGGTCTTATCATTTTTTAAGACCATTTTAAAAGTTTACCTTTATGTGCAATATCTCAGAAATTTGGGGAACATGTAGAGATGATATTAGAGATTACTTTTTATTAAACGTCTGTTAATCTGTTTATAAATGACCCATCCCCCAAGCGTCTTTACTGTTATCGGTAGATGGCAGCACAAGCACACTGTAATGTGACAAACGCTGGTTGCAATGGTTCACTGCGAACACCAGATAGTTTCACTAGGTTTTTGCAATAGGTAGATAAGACATAATGCTACAGAAATGCAATGAATGAGTCTTATAGGATCAATTTAAGTTAAGAATTGTAAATAAAACAATAACGTTTGTTCTAATTTGGAGTATTTGATACATTATAGTCATTCTACAAAGACTGGTTTTCTTACACAGCTTCTGTTTTATATTAAGACAAAAATAACACAACAAATCATATGTTAATGTGTGTACTGACTGTGGTCGTATATATTTGCACAATAAAGGAGCATTATGACTTCATTTAGCCATTGTGCACATAAGGCGCCGCTCTTTACATGCATAAGACTGTGAAGTGCTTAACTGTTGTACAGTTGTATCCTATGCATTTAATCCTAAATAATAATAATAGTCATTTTTATTACTATTATAAGTCAGTAAAAATAATAATTCAATAACTTTTTATTTATATTTTATAATACGCCTAATAATAGTTTTTTTCGAATTAGCGTTTATGTTGTAGCCTATTTTTAAGAATATTGTTAGATCTAATTAATTCAATTTAACATGCATCTGATCCAACCAGAGACAATATAAGCGCTAAATTTCACTATCTCACATTCAGTCTATAAGACCATGAGGTTGGGTAGCATATCATCTACTTGGAGTAGCCTAATATTATAAATGTACTTATAACATAGACTTAAAATGACTCGCACGTTATTGCAATTTTTGATGATAATTTCATTTCACGAGGAAAGCAGGTTAGGTTCATGCAGGAATAACGAGGACCGTTTTCCTCCCATCCCTCTTTTCTCCCTCCCTCGTTCCTCCCACACAGACTAGCGACCCCCTCCCTCTCTCCCGTCTCTCTTTTCCATCTACTCTCTTTTCTACAACAAACATGGCCGCGAAATCAGACGGCACAGCCGTTTCTTTGCAAAATGACATTCCGCCAACGTGCCTTCCTGGTCCGGAGAAACGCTCGCCAGAGTGCCGTCCCGTCGGGAAAGAGTTTTCTCTCCTGGACTGCTGCTGGACCCTATGCGCCCTCTTGGTGTTTTTTTCGGACGGGGCTTCAGACCTGTGGCTGGCTGCCGACTACTATCTCAGGCGGGACTACTGGTGGTTCGCGCTGACACTCATTTTCATCATCATTCCGTCCATAGTGGTGCAGGTGCTCAGTTTCCGATGGTTCGCGTACGATTACCTGGACACGAACGGAAGCGACACGGCCGCGGCTGCTATGGTAGCGGCGTCCAATGCGGAGAGTCAGTTCAGCACCAAGGACAGCGAACAACGGGGCGCTGGCCGTTCCGCTGTGGTCACCGGAACCCGGAGCAGGGCTGAGACGTGCTGCAGAGCATGTGTGTGGCTTTTTCAAAGCGCCGTGCATATTCTTCAGCTGGCACAGGTGTGGAGGTATGTGAGTGCGCGTACTTTGATTTAACGCGAATGATAAACCTTGCGTGAAATAACGTGTCACATCAGCAGTAGTTCAGCATCATATCTTCAGTTCTTCATCCGGTGCTCGCGCGTGTGTCCTTTCTCATAGAAAAGCGTAACACACCCACATATAGGGTAATCATGACTATATCAATAGAATGGCAATAGGACTACAACTTTTTTATGAGGTCAATATTTATGTAGTTTACACAGATTGATAGGAATTCAGCATGGTCAAGCGCAGAACAAGCAGGACATCACATTAATAGTGACGTGACTGCTGGTAACTATCACATATAAGATATTCAAGTCAGTGAGGAGAAGAAATCCTCCTTTTTATTAATACGGCTGTATTTCCTGTTGCCAGTCCATCATTATGTCCAAGCCATTTGGTTCCAGGCCCCTCCTCCACCTCTTATGAGCTTCTGGGTCAATAATCTCCCAGAGAGACTCCTCCACTCTTTCAATCTGTCCACTAGAAATCGCCTTATGCACACTCTGAAATCCCTTTGTCTTCACAGGATTGCAAAAGAGTAGCTCACTGGAATTTCCCCTTCTTCATATTTACCATATACCATAAAATATGATATGGTAAATTTGTCATTGTAGTCATTTTTAACATGTAGCTCCTGCACTAAGCTTGGATGTGGATGTGGATGCTGTGGCTATGAGCTGAATGTGTGTTTTTAAGGTGTTGGGCATCTTGACAGACAGCACATTTGAAGTGCTGAAGATGAAATGTACATTATGCCCTCAGTTTAATTCATTCACATACTGTATATAAATCAATAGAAATACACACACAGGCATGTGTAGGCAGCAATATGCTCATCCTTCCGTGTGTGTTGATCAGCAGTGACGGGACTAAGCTTCTGTATGAGTGGACATTACCCTTCTGGCTAACCCGCCGGGTGAAACAGAGTAATGGTGTTTGCTGTCATTGATATCGCGCAGCTGCCAGCCATTTCAATCAAACGTCACGTCCTGTCACAACAACTGCTGATCTGCCTGTGACCTTTTGGTTAGAGGATTTCCATTTTTTCTATTTTTGGAAGCGGATGTATGTTTCTTGGGTTTCCGACCTTTTCCTGTCATTGTCATGTTAGGAGCGTGTCATGCCACATTTACCATAACCATTTTTTTTCAGTGATTCAAAGCAAGCCAGCCAGCAAAAAGACATAATTTTCATCTCATTTAAATAAATCGAACCATTAGCCCATGTTATTCACAAATTAGCCTTGAAAATATTTGTCTAAGCCCTGCTGAGCTGTGCACCAATGAATATATAATTCATTCGAAACATTTTTAGTGCAACCACAGAAAAACAGCACTGGCACTACAGGCTGATGTCTAATAAATATGTTGTTACTCTCTCTCTCTTTGCTATTAAAAGTATCTGTTTAGTAATACATTTGACCATTTTCCCTGTTTGCAATAAACCCATAGATATTTTTCTCAATACTTTCTGAATCTTTGCTTAAAAGCTTCTGAGCAGGGCTTTCCACGCTCTGTCTTTGTTTGATTGGAATTAGCAGTAATGCTATTAAATCTGCCACCAGCGCTGGGTTTGTCACATCGCTGCATTAGAGGGATTATAGTGTGTTTACCTGCAGCAGTCAGCAAGTGAGAAGCACTAGGTGTAGAGTGCATGTGAAAGTAAGGAGTATTTTTAGTGTCTGTGATGTTTCCAGAAAGCTTTAAATGCTATTTGAAGCATAAATTGGGTTATTTTATCTTATAATTTACCATTGTGAGGAAATACCTTACTGATTTGTTAATAACCTCTTTTGTATGCCATATAATCCATCAAACAAGTTTTGAGTGGGTAGACGACAATGCATTCGGTTCAAAGTAAAAATGATCTATGGAAAAGGCGACTGACCAAATTTAGATGTGAGTGGGTGATTTGTGCCACAGTGTTTTAGACTTTTTGTAATGTTGCATTTAAAATCCAATTCTTCTAAAGGCTTCAGTAAATACTTTGCAAAGGTGTAGCAGAGGCAGAGTTAAAGCAGAGCCGTTGAGAGAGAGAGAGTTGCGACAACGGAAGTTCGACATTTTTTCGTGTCACGTGATTCATGAAGACTTCAGATAGTTCCAGGAAGTTATGTTTTCTCTTTAAATGCTTTATTTCTTTTATTTATTTATTCCTTAAATGACATTAAATGAAGTTTTTAAATTGGTTAAAAGTTCGTCACAATCGGTCTGTTTTGCTGCAGCTCAATGCGTTACAAGTAACTTCCGGGAACTATTGAGAGGCTCCATGAACCGCCACTGCTGTGAAACAATTGTTCCATTGGAGTCAACGGAGTTGACCCCACTCTCTCTCTCAATGTCTCTGAGTTAAACCAACTCTGATCTGGTTCAATGCATGGTTTTTAATTTTGTATTTTACTATAGAACCCTTAAGAGAACATTTATACCTTATAGTCATTAAAAGTTTATTTCTTTTCCTGTAAAGCATTGCCTGATGCATGAAGTTTAATAGTTTAACAAAAAAGAGAAGTCTTATTTACTATGTACTTTAAATGTTTGTTCACTCAATTCAATGTTAAATTACGCCATTACTTACATGAGCTATCAACATGTTCGGCCAAAGAAGTTGAACTCTGATAGGTGTTGATTCATATTACAGCAAACAGAATCGTTGTTTTTTATTGAGTCCATCCCTCAATGGACGGTTTAATTAGATTCTTCCTGTTGAGCATGCCAAGAGTTTGTTTAAAATCCTCACTGCCTTTCAAAAGAGCTATAAATAGATCCAATACTTTTCCAGATGGGCTGAAACTCAGCCATACATTTGAGGATTCATGAGTGATCAAAAGAGAATGCATCGATTTAAAAATATATCATCTGCTACGATGAGATAAGTTACAGCTGTTGTGTGATTGATTCACCACCATGGGCATCAAAGTTAAGCTCTACCGAGGAGGGCAGGGATCTTGGAGAGGATGTCTGTAACTGTTGGCCAAACAGCTTAATGCCTTCTTGAAACATATTCCTGAGAGTGGATTCGTTGAGATTAACTGTGAGAAGAAAAGAAACCCAATAAAACTTAAGCTGTGGTTACTGTGTGTTTGATAAACTGAGGATGCTGTGGGCAACTGTGGATTTCAGTGAGATTTAGGTTCAGGTTTGTTTGTGAGTATAGCGAATCTGAAGGGTTGAGCAATGCATTGGGTAGTAAAACTAACATTTAAATACATTTCATTAGGACTCTGTTGAAGGGAAGACCATGTCTAAAATCAGTCTTTGCTACAAATGCAAGAATGACATTTGCCTAAATGCTAAGGGCTCTTGTATTCCCCAAAGCCATTGAAATCATCAAGCTTGTACTGTATTACAACCAACAGAATATTTATAATCATTTAAAAATCATTTATCTTTAAGTTTAAATTATATATTTAAGATAAAAAATAACCCTAACCCTAAAACTGGAAATGCTTGTGGACCAGTGTTTACATGTTGCAATCTTTATTTTATTTTATTTGTCCATTTTTCTTCTTTATCTTAGCTGTCTATTTACATTATTTTAGGTCACAAAATGTATTTTTTTACAAAAGATTCATCATGTTTACTAAGCTTATCTTAATATGGACTTTACAACATCTTGACAATCAAAGTTAACCAGGATGACAGTTGTGAGCATTACTGTACTTGACTGAAATTCAAAGAAACAGTCAGGGCAGAACTATTTTGTATTTAAGATGGTAAAACACTGTTTGACAGAGAGGGATTCTGGTCTACTAAACCTATAACAAAAAAATGCTAAGTCTAAGTCAATTTTCATTGTTGTGATTCTGCAGAATCAATCTATCATTTCCATTGAAAAGAACAGCCCTGCTGAGACACTGCAGCATTTCCTGTGTTAAAGTGTGTTGGTGGGGTAACAGAATTAGGAAAATGGAAGTGCATTCTTTCTCTCTGTCTGTCTCTCTCTTTCTCAGTCTCTGTCTCTATAGATCCTTTAACTAAATACAAGAAAATATGTGAAATATTGTATTTTTTTAAGAGAGAGAGGGGCTATTTTAATGGCTTAAAAGTATATCTGAGGACAGATGGCTATAGCTGTTCCATTTGAGTTACAAAATAGGCCAATTTGACTGAATTTAAATGACATTCAATGGAAGGTGAACAGCAGTGGAGTGACACACACATAAAAGACTGTAATGTTGTCTTAAAGGAAGACTGGAAAAAATGCAGTCTCTATGTAAAATACAGAGGATTGTTCCCAGTTGTGTTATGTTAAGGGTTTTCAAAATGGGGTGAAGATAAATTTAGGCCTATAAAGACTGAAATGAAATAGGCTATATACAAAAATATTCAAAGGGATTTATTTAGAACCATTGTTGTTAATATTTACAGTCTAAATCCTATATGTGACATATATAACATATATATGTTAAGCAAAGTATGGGCAAAGCAAAATTATAGCATTTGTCAGTCATCACCATGGAGACTTGCTTTGCCTGCCAATCGTTGTTGTTTGTGTAAAGATCTTCTTCCAGCCTTGGAGCTGTCTGTCTGTTCTGTAGACATTCACACTGTGAGGTCTCATTTTTCTGAGGAAATAAAGAGTTTTGTGGTCAGCATTCTGGGTTTGATTTTGTGTGATGGCATCCTCATGCCCAGGGGGACGAAATTTTACAAGCAAAGAGACAACTTCAATGCGTTTTCTCTCATTGGTAATATACCCTTTGTTCATTCAATAGGAGTCGTCGCTTGTCAAATGCACATTTGCTGACAGCCGTTCTCCCAGGCTGTGTACCGCTCGCTTTTCAGAGGCTGCTTTTTACTTGCACAGCAAGTTGTGAAAGGATGTGGAGAGATTTTAGAGAACGTGTCAAGTCGGGGTGATTCATTCTGCCAATCTCCTGACATCCAGAAAGCACTGCTATTACTCTCAGTACCCTTGAAACAAGCTAAAATTTCATGAAACTTCCTGTCAAAAGAAACAAATGAACTCCAGTGAAAGTGAGATTTTGCAAGGAGCTCACATAAATATATTTCAAAGCACAGCTGCTTCGCTTGTAAAATGGATCCTTTCTTGCTTCATATCAACCCAAATTATCATGGCACGCTCTTCCGTAAAGGGCTGATGTTTATGTTAATCCAGCTTTCTGTGGCACTAACATCCATCTTACTGGATATGGCTCTTGGGGTCATACATCACGAAATTTGAAGTAATGAAAAATATAGCGATTCCTCCTCTGAACACATGGTTTCTGACATCTGTGTTACATCAAGTGACCTTGGTGTGTCTCACAAGACATCTGCGACAGTGTAGCTTAGGACAAAACATGACAAGTTGGAACACTCTGGCATTCTGCCCAGACAAGGTGTATTGCAGCTGGTCACAGTCACATTGAAAGCACACAGACTATCGGTATATTCTCAGCTTGCATACTAAGATCTTTAAGAACTGTAGCTTAACTACAGCTTCTACGGTTCATGATCTGCAGAAATGTTTGAAATGTCCCTTATTTTAATACACACTAATGATATTTGTGTGCTCTTTCCTGGCTGTACCTCAGGTATGTTCATGCCTTATATTTGGGAGTGCAAAGCCGCTGGCGTGGGAGCCACGAACACAGGCATTTCTACTGGCGAATGATGTTCGAGAGCGCTGATATCAGCATGCTGAGGCTGCTGGAGACCTTTATGAAGAGCGCCCCTCAACTTGTTCTGCAGCTCAGCATTGTGGTCCAGACCAGCCAGGTTCTGCCCCTGCAGGGTAAGTCACTCTTTAAACAATGCCTATGATTAAAGCTAATGTAGTCAAAGCAGTTCTATATTTTATTAGCCATATACGTGCATCCATAACTTGAAATGGTTCAAATGTGTCATCTTTACTGATCTTTTCATTCAGAAACATATTACAATCCTACAGACAATTATTGTAACAGTTTGTATTGCCAATATTTTATATTAGCAATATATAGAGCTACTTGTCACTTCCTGATTATTTGCACATAACATTCATTGCACACACACACACACACTATGTTTACATCTATGCTCATCTGTTATCTTTGTGTTATGTGTTGTATAGCGTACTGTGTATATTGTGTATTATCAATGTTTATTGTATATATTGTATTGTATTGTATAGTGTACTATGTAAATTGTATATTATATTGTATAATAGTCTGTATGTTTATTTATCCAAATGGCATCTGGAGGTTGCTCCACCAAAGCTTCATACATGCAACATGACAATAAAGTTCTTATATAGACGTAAACAACACTTGTCCAGAAGCACTTTCTGTCAGTTTTGTCATTTTTTTATTTTATTTTACATATATAAATAAGTCTAAACAATAATTGTTTAACAGTTTAATTCAGTTCAAAAAATGTTGTTGGTTGTGTTGTGTTTGTACATTTGTGTAGTGTTAAACTGAAATAAAACTGAAACCGGAAGTGCTTTTGGACCAGTGTTGTTTACATCTTGCAAAATGGTCTATATGTACTTTATATATTATATATTTCAGTGTTCTATTATTTTTTTCTTCAGATCTATAATGTTTTTTTTAAATTACTGTATAAATTGTGAAAAGCACTACAGAAATATAAAAATGTAATTAAATGTATTTATTTATATTGTTTTTATGTTTGAATTTTTAATTATTGTGAGTTTAATTATTATATATTATTAAAATATTATAATTATTTGATTTATTATTGAGTTTAGAGTCAAGTTTCACAGCATGCATAGACTGCATAGCAGTTTTTATATTAACTGGTAATGTAGCAAGAAAATGATATATTACTGAATATAAAAGAGAGGTGACAACTTAGGCCTACATGTTTTATATCATTGTGCATAAAACGGATCATTTTTAAATAAGTAATTTTATTACCGATTAATGCAGATCAGACAAAATGTTTTATTATGCCCTGCGCATAATATGCACGAATAGAAAGAAATACTATTTAACATGAAAATTACAGATATCAGTAATAGTGTCATCTTATGTAATGGTGACATTTCACAATCAGTGTTAATTGTAGTTTCATTACTTCAATCTGTCTTTGGCTCTGTCGGGACGGAACGGGACATGCGATAGTTACAAACCCACCTGACAGGTGCCTTTGATTCCAGAGCTGCAAGAACTCACTGCTGCTTTAGTACCGCTCCACGGGAACAATTGTTGCCTCTGTCAGATGTTCCCTGCGGGGAATTTTATCCAAATGTCAAACAGGAAAGTGACTCAAAAGAACAGCCAGAGATACTTAACTGCATGACGTGATCCTTATTGAAAGGCTGTCGTTTTACGCCATGTTCCTGTTTCTGTCTGTGCCATACTGACAAAAGTACAGTGGAAGGCTTACAGTCAAACTGCTGAGGACATCATTTTCACAAAACTAAAAATGAATGCCAAAAAGAGGCTAAACGTGATATCGCAGCAAGGCACACCTCAGAGTCAGCAGTGTACAGAATACAGACAGCAGGGCAAGACTTTTCCTTGGTTTGTCCTGACCTACACTTTTTAGAGCAAGGTTCTCCCTTGGGAGCAAAGAGTGATGTTATGGATATTGCTGGGTCTGCCATAACCTCTCAGAATCACATTTAGTGCTGTGAATGACAGCTGCTGAAGTAATGACTGTGTTCCTGCTGATTAGAAGAGATTCTCCATTTGACTTCTCCTGAGTAAGTGGCTGAGCTGATGAATGGTCAGACAAGCACCTGATCAAAAATTTATGAGAGCTTCTTCACGTTCTACAGAGCTCGAACAGAATTTCATTTTTCCAGTGTGTAAGATTAAGGAGGATCTATGGACAGAAATGCAATATAATATAACATATTTAGAGGTGTATAAAGACCTTACATAATGAAGTGTTATGTTTTTATGACCTTAGAATGAGCTATTTACATACGCCGCAAGTCCGCTTACATGGAGTTCGTCATTATTTCTACAGTAGCCCTAAATGGACAAACTGCTCTACAGAACGTGTTTCCTAAATACCTAACTTCTTCTGCCAAAAAAGTGAAAACGTGCACTGTTAAAAATGTCTGTAGAAATTACAGTATTACTGGCAGCAGTTTGCCAGTAACTGTAGATTTATATTTATAGTTTATTGGCAATAGTTTGTTCAAAGCTAAATGAACATTAAACATTAATAAGTCTTTATCTTTACAGAAAAAACTATAAAATAACAGCTTCATGCAAGCATTTCTGGGAAGCAAAAATCTGAAAAACTCAAAAAGGTTGAGGATTTCTATTGCCAGAATGCTTTGCATGTTATTTTATAGTTTTTTCTGTAAAGATAAAGACTTGTTAATGTTTAATGTTCATTTATCTTTGAACAATTTGTTGCCAATAAAATCTGCAGTAAGTTACTGGCAAACTGCTGCATAATTACAGCAACATTGTTTTACAGTGTGATGACATCTTAGTCCTGTGTCACCACCGTAGTGCTTCGAAAGGGTGGACTAGGAAAACAGATTCTTAATAGAAACCCACACATTTTCCATCCTCTCCAAAACATGACGCATTCCTATTTCTTATTATTCCAGCAGTCTAAAACAAAATTGAATTGTAAATAATAGCACTGTTTATTTGTTTCCACCCACTCTGCAACACTTTCTCATCGTGTTTCATTTCTTCCAGGTCTGTCTGCATCAGCCTCTCTGGTGTCTCTGGGCTGGATGATGGCGTCTTACCAGAAGGCATTACGGGACTCTCGTGATGACAAGCTCCCCATGTCATATAAAGCGGTGATGGTGAACGTGCTGTGGCACCTGTTCACAGTTGGAGCCCGCGCCATGGCCTTCGCTCTTTTCGCCTCCATCTTCCAGCTCTACTTTGGCATTTTCATCGTGGCCCACTGGTGCGCCATGACCTTCTGGATCATCCAGGGCGAGACCGACTTCTGCATGTCCAAATGGGAGGAAATCATCTACAACATGATGGTTGGTATCGTGTACATCTTCTGTTGGTTCAGCGTGCGTGAGGGCCCCACGCGGTGTCGCCTGCTCCTCTACAGCCTCATAGTCCTGGTTGAGAATGTGGCCCTTACTGCCATTTGGTACATATACCGCAGTCCACGCACCTCAGACTTTTACGCTGTGGTGATAGTTTGCGTGGTGGCCTGCAGCTACGCCCTGGGCACGTTTTTTATGTTCGTCTATTACTGCCTGCTGCATCCTGACGGGCCTGTGTCTGGGACTTATATTGGATGCTGTGGTGTGCAGGTGGGTGCTATTTCAGATCCCTGTATCTCTTCTCCTACTTCTGTCGCCCCTCTGGATGCAGTGAGCAGCCCGCCGCGGACACTGCAGAGGACTAAAGGAGGTGAGGTTGCTGGCGGAGACGGTGGGGACGTGTTTAAAGTGCGGCCCGTTGCGGGCTCACGAACCCCCGCACCACGCCTCACCCCAAGGACAGAGGGGCCGGTAATTCGCATCGACCTGCCAAGGAAACAATACCCGGCGTGGGATGCCCACTTTATTGATCGCAGACTGCGAAAGACCATCTTGGTTTTGGAAAGTGCGGCTCCGGTCACACCAAGAATCCAGTACCGATGTCTAGGCACACCGAAGGAAGTGATGGAGTATGAGACGACAGTCTGAACGTTAGCGATGCTCGCAAGCTGTTATGTCTACATTCAGCATTTAGTTTAGATTAGCTGTTATATTGTACTATACATTTGTACAGGATGGGGGTAAAGGGCACCTGCCGTGTGACAACCAGTGTGTCCAACTCTCTAGCTTTATTTGGTGGAGATGTAGTATTGTTTGGGAGAGGGGGGAAATTTGCAAGGCCCCGTGTTGGCCAGGCATGATGCGCTCGTGTCTGAAAAATAGCCCCCCTGTGGTGACATCCGACATTTCCACAAGCTATTGGGTTGGAGCTTTAGGAAGTTATGCGGGAAGCCAAATGCTAGGCAGTTCCAAGCAAAAAAAGAGAGCAAAAAGAGCAATCACAAAAGCAACAAAGACAATGTATGTCGAACAAAGCAACCCTTTCAGTGTGGTACATCAACAGTGATGGTGCTTAAACACATCATAAACACCATTCAAACCCTTCTGGATGTTTTAAAAAACTCATGTGGCAACTGGCCTAAACAGCATTTACTGAATCCAATCGGTAGTAATATGTTTTGTTCCTCTGAGGTTGTGATATGTCCAAGGCCTTAATGAGTTTAATCTTGGCCATTCAGCATCTGAAAGGTGCATTCCGACCATCTTCAGCGGCTATTATGTTTAAAACATTGGTGAAAAACATTGGTGATTATAAGAACAGATTGTGTCCACGGTTCTTTCTCTAAAATAAAATTAGCTACTGATAAAGCTCCTGATAATGTTATCGGGCATTGTTAAGCACAGAATGTAATGCCATCAAGGACAAATTTCTATTCTCCTCTTTTGATTTGTAAAAAGAATATCCATTATTTACCATTAAGGTCACTTTTAAGCGGACATTTTCTTAAACTCACCTTTAAAAGAAAACATAAAAATGATTTAATAATGCCTCTTTCAGTTTTTGTAAATGTTCTCAAAGGACATTAGTATCTTAATGGAGAAAATAAGTCTGATGCTTAAAAGTGGTTGAATGCATCTTCAGTAGTAATGTTTATCTCAAGGTCGAGGAATCCTGATTATTTAGGAAGGGAATAAGGTAGTAAAGCAGTATTTAAAGAGGATCTATTTGTTTAAGCTAACAAAGATTCAAGAGTTCAAATGTTAAACTTGCTTATTGTACTGATGTCAGATGAAAGAAGGAAAATCGTATAGCATATGTTTACATGTTTTAAAACTGTTCTCTTTTTACGATTCATTTATGATTCATAAAAATGTAATCAGCATTATGATTATGCCATTTCATGTAATTTGCATTATCCGGTGCAATAATATTCATAAATGTTTCAATTGTGAATTGTACGTTTGAAAATGCATATGAAGAAATCTACACAGTGTCTTCTGTCTCATTATTATCATTGATTATTTCATTTAGATTGATTATGTTACATTTGGCCATCAATACATGATTTCTTTCTTTTTTTTCCTCTTTTTTACAGTAACACTGTTCTAGAACTCAGATGACAGCTTTGTTGAGAACATCATTTTTTATTTGGCTGAATGATTTTCATAATGTTATGCTTTGTTGACTGATATCATGTTATCGCTAATTCCATTAACCCACTGTTACAGAAACACTTTTGGCAAACCATTATGTTCATTTTGTACTGTGTTATCATGTTGGTGCTAGCTGGACCACCTCAGCACAGCTTCTGTATGCTATCAATGTGGATCATATTAATTCACTCTGGTTAATGCTGGATTTTACCATAGACACAATGGGAGACGTTAAGCCTTACACTGCACCTGCAAGACTGTTGCTGTCAACTAAAAAAGGAAAAAAAGTTGAACTTCAGCCATGTGTTTTATTTGGAAAATAAAGCAAAGTTGTGTGTTTACTGACCTGACTAAAGCATCAACAAATTGTGTTTTGTTATGCTTTTAATGTTACATAAAATGAAAACTGAACTGTACATCAAAAAAGTAGCTATTTAGGTTTACTCCACTCATGTGGAAGCCAGCTAAATAGCTTTCATCCCGGCTTTTATTCAGATTGACTAACTGTACATCCAAGGTAAACCTTCTATCTGTATGTTTTTCTCTAGGAATTGAATCCATTATTTTTGATACCTCCAGGTACAGTATGGCATTCTAATCCTACCCTCACAATCGATGATCCAAACAGTGCATTCATTCACAAGCTTTTAGACCTCTGCTCTACATAAAACTATTATGTAATATGTATTTGCTGCCAAGCATGGCATAATCTAGAGGTCTTATCCAAGGTTTTCCCTTACTACCATTTGGCTGGGTTACTGTATAGGGCCAATAATGCTTAAATATGAATCACCTAAGGCTGAATGAATTTGACTGGATCAAAAGGCAGGTAGACAGATGTAAAAATAAAAGAAATAATTTAAAAAGTATTTTTAGCAGACTTAGTTTTTTGGATGAGTGCACAAGTAGATTATGAAATATTAACTCAAGCTGTATTATGTCTAATAATGTATTAGAGTATTGCCACAATAATCCTATACACGGTTTCATCAGACGAAGTTAACTTCCGGTCTGTGTTTGTTTACCGATCTATATAATATAGCATTTAGTATTTATTTTAATTAATATTATAGTTTATATTCATAAAATATTATTAATAATATAATCTACTATACAGGGACTATACAGGTTATTGATTCTTTGCGGAGGTCCACCGGAAGTTAAGTTTGGGCCACATAACTTTGGCCGTCTAAGTGTTGGCATACTATTAACATTTACCTCGAAAACATGCATCCACGAAAACATGTTTTATTAATGTTTTATTTTTTTTTAAACAATATATAGGTAATTTATAAACAGAAAATCAAGGTTGCACACTAAATGTGCCTTCGCTTCTTTTGTATATTATTATAGTTATAATTCTTTCAGATCAAATGCATACACATTTATTATCTAAATAGTTAACATGACCTCTGCACATACCTCAAATTAATTACATTTTAGAAATTACTTGTACGATCCCCGTTTCATCCCACACATTAAAAGCCAGATGACTGTACAAATTTATGAACCAGTACCTTTCAGCCAATCAGTGCTAGCAGAGATTCATTCGTATGCATACTTCAAGAATTTAGACCAATAATATGTCAGTAGGCGCGGCCAAAGACTCAACCTGTCTGGTAACGTTGTCTGCTTTTAGCTTTTCACAGTAGAATGGCGGCCGCAGCCTGCGGTGCTCGCGGTTGTCCCGGAGCTAATACAGCTAAACCTCTCAAAGATCATTTGCGAAAAAGCCGGGACTCGCGTCGCCGACAAGCGGCCCTGTTATTTCTCAACAACATATCTTTAGACGGACGACCGGTTTACAATCTAAACAACGTAGTCGTTGGCCCCAGGGAAGCCGAGAACCGGTGCGTGGATGTCGGAGCGTCGGCGTTGACGGGTCCCCCTCTGTCGACAACCAGCAGCTATGGAACCTTCACTCAAGTGTCAGTCTCCATCAGCGGCGGATCCGCGACCCCTTTACCGGGGACTAATACCTACCCTGCTCCTCTGAGCCCCCCGACATGTAACGTTAATCAAGGAAGTAGTGACGTTTTTACGGAGGATTTACGAGCAGATCCTTTGTCGGTTCAGGGACCCCCCCTTTCCCCGACTTCTGGACCGCTGAATCCATTTTCAGGAGCCAGCAAATCACCCATCCAGTTCCCGGGACCTACCTCTGTACCCGATCCCCGTCAAAGGTGCGTTTAGTTCTTTTTGGTTAACGCAGGTTGGCAGACAATATGACCGCGATTGTTCTCTGACAGGGATTGCATATAATTACTCCACAAGTGTAGTGTACATATACAATGCATTAGTTATGTACAGCTGTCTGATACACAATTCATATTATCACATTTATTATTAGGATTTATAATATTAAATTCCATAAGCACGCACTGGATTGTTATTATGGATTATGTTTCTTCCCAAATCGTATCACTCATGACAAATCGAAAAGCAGTCCTGGAAGCTGGCCTTATTAATAATAATGCTTTAAAGCTAAACTATACGATGCATAGTACAGGGAAAAACATAAATATGAAGTAGAACTGTCAACTTCCGCCTTTCTGTAAGCAACTTTCATTTTCATCTTTGGAGGGGAATCTCGTGGTTTACGCATGACAATAAACATCCCTGTTAACATCAAAAGATGAACAAAGCTGTACACATTTGTGAGTTTGACTTTAATACCGAAAAAGACAAAACAGTCTTGTGTTTCTTTGTTGAAGTGTTTGTTGCTTAATAACTTAATGTATCATAAAGAGAGAATGTTATAAATATTCGACGTTGATCTATACAGTGTAGTGACCTAGCTGTTCATCTTATTTGTCTGTACAAATAAACAGTCCTTGTGTTTGTAATAGCAGAGACAATATGATCAAGGAAGACACGACAAATGGAGGGTTTGCATAAAGATATATCACTGTTGTCACAGTACATAACTAAGAGCTGTTGTAATGAGGCAAGTGCTGAATCAGTCAAATAAAAGACCATCAACCTGTCAAAACAAGCTCTGTCTGCCTTTAGGTGATGTTGGTTGTGTGAAAAATGCATCATGACTTTTCATTTCAGAACATATGTACCTTATTTTCTTTTTTTTGTCTTATTGTCTCTCTATGTAGCAATATCCTCTTCTGTTCCCTTAACCTTTTATCTCATTATGGAAGATCTGTTAATGGACGTATGCGACCTTTAAGGCTTACATTTACATTTATGCTTTTATCCAAAGTTACTTTATTTATTGCATTATACTATACATTTGTTTCTAAGTATGTGCAATCCCTGGGATCGAACCCATGACTTTGATGTTGCAAGCACAGCACCAAGTTCTAACCACTGAGCTATAGGAAAGCCTTCATTTATATGACCAAGGGGATTTAGCCTAAGCATTATTTTCAGTGCATTGTCAATGGAATAGTTTTCTCAAAGATAACTTGTATTTCTTTCCTCTGGAAACACAACAGAAGATATTTTGAGATACGTTTTAGTGGTTTTGTGTCCATTCAATGGAAGTCAATGGGGACCGATGTTGTTTGCTTACCAACATTTCTCAAAATATATTATTTTGTGTTTAGTAAAGGAATACAGGTTTGGGATGGCATGAGGTTGAGTAAATGACCAAAGAATCTTCATTTTTGGTAGAACTATCCCTTTTTAAACTAAAGTTGGCCTCTTGGAAGATGTCTGACACAATAGCTCTCATCTTGACAGCTTATTCCAAATAAAGGTGCATTTAATTGATCTTTTTATTTGTTGTTCTGTTGCAGGACACGTAACCTCTCTGGGTCTCCGGGGCCTAAGGTTTCCAAGAAGGTGCACTTCATCAAGAATATGAGACAGTATGATACTCGAGGGAGCAGGTGAGTCAGCGGGTGTGATGTGCTGCAGGATATACTTTTTGATGAGCACTAAACAGCAGGGGGACTTTGAAATATAAATATCAAACCATTCAGCGGAAATCTGTGAGGAAATCATATTTCTTTCTTTTTGACCAAACTCTAAAATCAACACACATAAGAATAAAAATATCTATGTACAATATGTTTTAATGATTTTTATTTTAACAAATATGTAAACAATCACATTATATTACAATTCACAGAAACCATAATAACATAATCAGTATTAATAATGCACTCACGTCACGTAACATGAATATAAAAAAATAGATGCTGGTTTAGTAATTGCCGGACTGTTTCCTTCCCTATGTTATATAACTGCAGTGTGCTTTCGGAAACTGCAGCTCCAGACAGACTCCGTGGTTCCTTCGCTAACATAATAACAGACATAAGTACTCCCTGGATAACTCACTTAGGTTCTCACAGGGATGAAAGAGGTATAGATGTGGTTGCCTGCTCGGAACAACCGTGTTGGATTAGATTAAGTCTTGAAAGGAGCCTTATAGCAGTGGCATCCTCTGGTGATAGGACTGCATGTAGAACCAGCCATTAAAATGTAATGGAACTTTCTTACATAAGATAAGTGCTTCCAAAAGTGCTCTTCTTTTCACTTGGATTCCTCCAGTAAACTCTGTCTTGCTTTCGTCTTCCGCTTTTATAAGTGAACCATTTATCTTGATGTGATCTTGTTTATATTGCAATACACATTTTTACCTCTTATTTCGTTTTCATCGATCGCATCATCATCAGCCACATCATCGTGACTCGACTCACGTTCGTGTTCGTTTTAGCCTCGTGACATCAGCAGTGTGTTCCCTTTGACCTTACTGATGTGTCACACAACATGTGTCACTGCTGTTTTTTCAAACTCCCAAACGTTTTGTATTACCACTTGGGTTGCGACACCTAAATGTAAAAAGTGTTTAAAAATCAATTATAGTGTCTAAATTAGTTGCATATATTTACATTTATATACATACCTAAAGTTTATATACTGTACCATAACCATAATTGAATCTGAATGGTTTGACTTTTATTAGGCTTCCTGTCACCATCTTCACTCCAATGACATAAGATCTCTCATTTTTTGTCTTGCATGTTGCTGGGACCCTGGGTGTGTGCTTGAGCACCTGACTGATGTTGTCTGTTTTGTGTACATTTACCATCTGTGTCCTGCAGGGTTGTGCTGATCTGTGCCAAGAGATCCCTATGTGCTGCTTTCTCTGTATTGCCTTATGGAGAGAGTTATCACATCAGGTACAGAGCAACCACAGTCAGCCAATAACCTTCATTCATTCATTCCATATCATGCATACCCATACACAAGAGACGGACAAATGAACTTTTCCAATTAAATCCTAAAATATCATGAATCATTGAAGTCTGTTTACAAAGCTACATTGTTGTGTGCTGATGGTTGCACCATAAGCTTTAGGTCTTTTCTATAACTAAAATTATATGGAAAATCTATCATACCGTTTTGTGCAGAACTTCAAATGAGATGAAAGATTTTGGCTTAGAAATCAAACGATTTCTGTGATTTGTCCTGCTCTCATACACCAGTCAATCTCATCATTTATAAAAAGCAGGACACGTTTATTTTTTTTAGTTAATTGGTTTGTTAAATAAATAAATTCCCTGTAAAATCTTTTCTGTGTAAAGGGACATCAAAGTAGAGGCCAAAGACCTTTATACTGTCCCTTTAACGCCTCAATAACAAACATGAAGACAGCCTTTGTCATTCTAAGCTTTAATATAATGGTTTGTTTACAGACAAGGCAGCCCTCAGAAAGTCAGTTGAACCGTGATGCTGGTTTATTAATAGACCTCTTTGGTGACGTTTGCATCAGGCACACAACAACAGCACAGAAGAGTCTTTATCTCAATATCGGAAAAAGATACTGCAACTGCACTAATATGTTATTAAATATTGACTATTAATAATTCATCTGCCTGCTGCAGTGACTCAAAACTAGAAGGCCAGAAACAGAGACACTCTTCCGGCGGGGGAGTTGATATGGTCCCAGGACTCGAGGGGGTGGAGGTGGACTTTGGAAAGGTAAATTGAGATTTTAATCTCTGATAAGATGATTTTAAATAACCTTCCAAGATGTTTGTTTTCGTGGTTATGTATGTTATGCTGACTATCTGGTTTAAAGTGTTGTTGGGCAAGGTGCGCTACACACTGGGTCACTCACTGTGTTTGCGCAATGTATATGTTTGTGTTTGACAGATGTCAAGATTCAAGATTCAAATAGCTTTTAAAGGGACTTTAAGCATAAGCATGTTAATGGGATAGTTCACCCTTCGTTTATTTACCCTTATGTCATTCTTAACCTGTATATGACTCTGGCTTCTGCAGAACACAAAAGAAGATATTTTGAGAAATGTCTCAGTGGTTTTTTTGCTAACTATCCATTCAAATGCATAGACTTGAATATACACACATGCACTTCTGTACACACTACTCTAAATGCTGTTTTGGATTTCTGTGGGTTGCAGACTGTGTCATACGCCCGCTTCCTACTCCCAACTAATGCCCTGGTCCGGCAGAAAAGCAATGGGCCGCCTGACCCCATTACGGGTCAGACCCCCATGTCACGAAACCGCATCAACACCCAAAAGAACTTCACACCCTCCCGAATCAGCAGTATGGGCCAAGATACTGGTATGCTACGTGTTTACATTTACATTTAAAGAAACAGTTCACCCCAAAATATAAATTCTGTTATAAACTACTGTTCCTGTGTACTTTATACCTGGAACCTTTACATTTAATGCTGTGTGTTAATTCTTGACAGGTGTGGACGAGCTATCAGACTATGACCCAAACTTACTCAGCGACCCCCAGTGGCCTTGCGGAAAGCACAAGCGAGTCTTAATATTTGCGTCCTATGTGGTAAGATCCCTGCTCGCTAACCTCATGCACGTCAGCATGCTTTGAAAAGACTTAACATAACATGATAGTGTTCTTAAACTGCTTGGTAATCTTCGAACCCAACTCATGACCTATATCAGATCACATAGACATGTCATGTGATAAGCCTGTTGACTCAGTATGGTCAAACAGCTAAGCATGACATCTTGTATATCAGCTCAGCAAAGCAGCGTTGAATATAGCCCCGGTGTGTAGTAGTCGCTATAAAAAGCTGTATGCACTTTTATGCCATCTGAAACAAAAGCCTCATTGTCTTCCCTGCAGACAACGGTTATCGAGTATGTAAAACCATCCGACTTGAAGAAAGACATGAATGAGACATTCAAGGAGAAGTTTCCTCATATTAAACTGACTCTCAGCAAGATCAGAAGGTAAAGTGATGGAGAAAACGACCCCAGCGTTGTTAAACCTTTGTTTGTAGTTCATGTCTATACTGTGCTCATCATCTGCTAATGTGCTTTTAAAAAGTGTGTACATTAAAATGCACAATCGTCTTGAAAAAATGCACGAAAATACTGTTTTATATGAAATGCATCAACATAGGGAAAACCATTGGGTCTTTTAAGTAATTGCAATGTGTTTTATATTTGATGACATTACTTTTCTCTCTCGTGGCATTTGAACGTGCACCACAGTTTGAAAAGAGAGATGCGATCGGTGAGCGAGGAGTGTGGGCTACAGCCGGTTACCATCGCAATGGCCTATGTTTACTTCGAGAAGCTGGTTCTGCAGGGGCGACTGAATAAACACAATCGAAAGCTGGTGTCTGCCGCCTGCGTGTTACTGGCGGCCAAGATTAGCAGCGACCTCAAGAAACACGAGGTCAAGCAGTTGATTGATGTAAGTGGGGCATGTTTACAATGTTACTGTTTTGGATTGTAGTGTATTGCATATACTATAATAATAAAAGTACCATGGTAATACGAAGAACATTCGGGAATGTATGGTAGTGCTTCTCAAGAAGCCATGTACAATATAGTAATTATTCCATACTATTGTATTGTATGTACTATGGTGTACTGTGGTATTACCACTGTACGGTACATGATGCATTGATTTACTTGTGATTTATCTGCTTACTCTCTTTTTTCTTTTCCTCAACCTGTCCTTGACTTCTTGATCTGCTTGACCCTGAACAGAGGTTGGAGGAGCGTTTTCGAATAAACCGCAGAGAGCTGACTTCCCTAGAGTTCACTGTTCTGGTGGCTCTGGAGATGGCACTCTACCTTCCAGATAGCAAGGTCATGCCCCACTATCGCAGACTGGTACAGCAGGTCTAAACCGTAGAGGGCCCTATTCAGCGATCCCAGATCAGTTGTTTTTCTTAACTCCCATTTTCACTTCTGATTTTATAAATCACACATCTTTTTAGAGAGAGGCTTACTTCAAGCACATTTTTTCCCATTTAGTTTTTTATCAAAGACTTTTAAAAGCTTTTTTCTTCGTGTTGACTTATTTATGCAATATTTTTATGGATGACATTAATTTTATTTTGATTCATAATTTATGTTTTGAATATTATTTTTTTTATGATTCTTTGCATAAGTGGCTGGGAGTACTTTTGTACTTTTTTGGGATGGGGTATGTGGAGCATTCCGATGCGTATCCAGCCAGACACTCTATGTTAGAGATGACATTTAACAGGCGCATTTATTGTGCTTCTCTAGTAGTATTTTTTTGTTGTTGTAGTCATCAAACATTCAAGATTATACACCTTGATTTTAGAGTGAAATTGTATTTTTTAAGGAAACACAATAAATTGTTAGATAGTATTGAATGTATAAAGAATCACATATTTAATTTAAATGTGTAAGTGCCATTTTTAATAGTATGTATGTTTGAAGAAAGTGAACTGTTTACCAGTTTTTTTATTTTATTTATAGTTGCAGGTGTTTTTGAATGTCTCTAAATAGGTCTTGGACTTTTTATATTCTTTTAAGGGATAGTTCACCCAAAAATAGAAATTCTGTCATCATTTTCTCAACCTCAAGTGATTCTGGACCAGTATTTCTTTTTTTGTTCTGTTGAACACAGAAGAAGATATTCTGAAGATGTGGGACAAACCATTTTGGGGCACCACTGATAATCATAGTAGTTTTTGTCCTACTATGGTTGTCAATAGTGCCCCAGAACTTCTTTTGTGTTGAGCAAAGCATGAAATTTATACAGGTTTGTAACAACTTGAGTAAATGATGGCAGAATTAAAATTTTTGGGTGAACCATCCCTTAAATACAGCTTTGACAATTACAGTAAAAAAATCTGTTTAATTTTTTAAAGTTACTACTGTATCCTGTTTATTTTCTGTCAAATGTGCAACATGTTCCAAGCTGTACATGTACATTCAGCTGTTGTGTATTCGGTCACTGAGAAAACCTTACGTCCGTGACCAAATGTGTGAGGTTTGTGTTGTGCGGTGTTGCATATGAGAGAATCTTTATGAATCTGTTTAATCAGTGTTTATAAATGTTGTCTTATCTTTTTCCCTAATGTTCTGCAATCCCTCTGAAATGTTTATGTACTATAGGAGTGACCTGTTTACTTTCAAACCTGGACAGTATCACAGAGTGGAACATTACCACAATTTCACTATGCAACATTTTTTATTTATTTATACATCTGTTTAAATACCAGCATTTGATTTATGAATAACAGACATTTCACTCTTAAAGAAGCTACAGTTTGTAATAAAGTAATAATCCACAAGAGGTTATGGGTTATTTTATTTTGACTTCGCCAAAAGGGGTGACGTAAAGAGTGTCAAACCACCTTGTAGTCAAATCGCTGTAATGCACACACACAAGTGGCTTATTGCTTTTAAAAATGGTGCCAACAGCAATATGATTGACAAAAGTGGTTAGATTAATATTTAATCATCTGGCCACTTATATAGTTTATTTTCCTAACTGTGAGCTGAATACATAATGTGGTGGGTCAGGTGTGGGTTTTAAGGGTCTGAGTTACAGATCTGTTTTAATAGAATATTGGGATTTCTTTTCAAATAAAATAGAGCACATGACCACCATCTGGTGGTGGTCTTTTTAATGTGACAGCTCTGTATGGTGCACCTCTCCCTCAGGGCTGAGACAAATGATCTGTGAGCAGAAGCAACTGAATCAGAGAGAATTATGGGTAATCGTACTTCACTCATTCTGTAAAGTGTGAATCGTCACAGAGCATTGAAGAATGAAGTGCCTTTTCTATTACATTTCTCAAAACAGTTTTCAGCTGTACAATTTTTCACAAATCTTACCACATGAATTAGTTTGAAAGCACACTTTGACACATTTTTAATCAAGCATGTGAGTTCACATGGAATTGTGTGTTTATAGAAACTGTGTGTGATGTATGTGAGAATATATTCTCTCCTGTGATACTGTCGTGAATGTTTTCTGTGGATTTAGAACGGTACAAGCACTGTGAGGGTATCCTGTGACATTCTGCATGAGAATAATGTTTTTTTTGTGAGTGTTTGTGCCTATAAAGTCCTCCAAAAGTTTATTTTTTAGAATTTCCTATTTTCACAGTGTGTCAATGACTAAAATCTTTTGTGCTGCGCATCGTGGTTTTGTCTGTTCCATTGGAAATAGATTTATAAAAATGTTTTTGATTGTTTATATTGTCTGTGAAGTTTGTATCATGAAATATTGTCACCAGATTAAATGCATTTCTATCTCTTTATATGGAGATTTAGACTTAAAGGGGTAGTTCACCCAAAAATGAAAAATCTGTCATCATTTACTCAGCCTCTTGACATTTTAAACCCGTATGACTTTCTTCTGCAAAACACAGAAGATTTTTTATTTTATAATATCAGTAACCAGAAAATGTGGGTCCCCATTGACTTCTATTGTATGGACACAAAACCAAAAAAGTCAGTGGAGACCAATGGTTTCATTTACCAACATTCTTCAAGATATCTTCTTTTGTGTTCTGCAGAAAAAAGTAATACAGGTTTAAATGACAAGAGGGTGATTGATTTGCCATGCTTTCACCTTGACCTTGGTAAATGCAACCATAGCTACAATAGATTTTTGGTTCGAGTGTTCTCATTTTAAGTGTTGTTGGTTCTTATGTCGATCTTGCACAGAACACAACTGGAGGAGGTGCCTTTAATACATTTAGACAAGCTGTACCCTTGTTACGACACTTGTATAAACTCAGACACAGACAGGATTTTTTCTGTTATGTGTTTAATTAGATCCCTTAATCAATGACATTTGATAAAGATCAGTTCACATTTTAGGTTAATGCACGACAATATATAATTCACGAGTTTCTCGCCATCTTACATATTATGGAAGCTATTACGTCTTCCAAGTGGTTTGTCAAAAATTCTGATGTTTGTCAATTCCATACGACTTTAAAGACCAAAAAACAAAAACTTCTTTAATCAGTGAGGTTTGACATATATAACTAACATTAGCAAATTCATAAGACAGATTCGTAAGTGCATTTGTGTCACGAATTGTGGCGATTCACATGATCTATACAAATGTAGTAAAAAGTCACAATATACCACGTTCAATTATGTAAAGCCAGCATAGCACCACAGTGGATATTCAGGCCTCAATCTGTGAAGTGAGTTTCACGACAGTAATCACAACCAATAAACAACCTAACAGGAATACAGGTATGACTTAAAACCGACAGACATTCTGAGTGTATGTTTGCTTTACATACTTGCATCAATGTGACCGGCTTTACTTATCTAACTGTGATTGCTACAGCAACGTCAAATATGGCACAAAATCACGAGACAATTGTGAGAACTTAGTCTACGGGCATTAAAAGCCGTTACGTTAGCAGCTGGTGAAATAATGTGGTTAGATATTTCTAGAGAATTGCTAATAAGCATTGAGAGTGGGATTAGCTTGTGTGTTTAGACATACCAGAATATATGGTATAAAATACAGAGGGAAATCATTTGTAGCCTATAAAGTATGACATGGCCTAAAGCTTGGCTTTTGGAATTGTATGCACTACATGTGAAATGTAATGTGAAAGGTAAATACTTTGTGCTACACAACAGATGATCAATAAACATTTCTAATAAGATAATGTTATTTATCAGTTACACTGACCATCAGTCTGAACTGAGGCTAAAGGGAAACACTAAAGCTGTGCAAAACGTCCAACAAAACCATCTGCAATAGTAGCATGCTTGACTCCCTTTCCTAAACCAACCAAAGTATTTTACATAAACAGTGGAGCTCTTCGACACATTTATACAATTCATAAACAGACATTCCAATCGATCTTTGCATAGCTTGTGGGATTTGTGAGTGTTAAAAATCACAGTATTGTTTAGAGTATTAAAACAAAAGACGGCAATGTCTTTTTGCAATCCTCTGAGGTCAACTCTTGTCTTCGATTAATAATTTTTATGTAGTCTTTACACTGTCAAATGCATGTGAATGATGAAGCACATTCTGTAATCGACTGAGCATTTTTGGTACATGTATATATATATTTATATACAATACGAGGGGTAAGCTGACATTTGTGAGCCGTAAGTGCGGACACATCTCTGTTTCATTCACACCAGGATGTGTCATTCAATTACACAACAGTCCTGATGAGTTATATGGCTTTAGTTTCTACAAGAGAAAAGTCGCTTTGGCAACCATAAACAAAATGTTGGTGTCCGGTTGTACGAGAAGCTATTTATAAGCGCTTTATTTCTATGATTAAAAAACACCTACTTTTTAAACCAAGTAAACATTTTTTCATAAGCAGCGTTAATTTTTGTCTGATGAACAAAAATGAAACTGAACAAACAGGTCTAAAATATTTTAAATGAGTGAGGAATGAGAAACGCATTAAATTAGATATTAACGTTATATCGCAACAGAGATGGGATGAGGCAGAAAAACTGCTCAGTTTCCTTCTCAGGTATATTCATCTGTCATTGAATCTGCCGAATTTTATCAACAACTTCCTGCACATTCTGCCTAGAACACATTTTTGAAAAAGAAATCGTATAATAGAGATGATAAAAAAACGTGTCTTAATCTGACCAAAAACCCGATGCTAACACGATCTCCTAACATGTTCAGAGCAGCCTCACGATTCAACAAAGACGGCACTGCAGCGCTTCCATCGCTAACCGCGTGTACCCATAAAATAAACACCTGAGTGTAACTAGGCAACAAACACATGGAAAGGTAAGTACTTACATATATACTAACAATCTCTACATACATATTGAGGTTTGCACAGAATGTTAGCTCTAAACCTAAAAAAAAAGAATAATTTTGTAAATAAATAAATAAATTCTTGTGAACAGTAAAAGGTATGGATATCAGGTTATATATGGTTATCAGGCTTTGTCTGATAAACGTCCACTTGAATCTCTCATTCCAGCAAAAAAATTATAATAATTGAAAGGTGCTTGTAAAAGAGAGGAAATGATATGGACTGAGTGAAGGAGATGATGAATCTCAGGACCTTTCTCCGTCCTTCCGACTAAATCAGAAGATGTCTGGAAGATCAGGGTACCTCCTGTCGAAGTAACCACCCTTGTAGATCCAGTCTGCAGCTCCAGTGTAAGGATTATTGCCTTGCTGGAACCATCTGAAAATATTTTGGATCAACACAAACGCTTAAGTATTAGTATTAATACAATTAGTAATTTTCATATCCACTAAACCCAACAATATGAGTCAAAAGGGATGTTCAGAAAATACATTAATACATCATTCACAACAGTTTATGGTTCATTAGTCACCTTGTGGACCATTCAGCCTCATCTTTAGCACGTTCTCTTCTAGCAGCTCTCTGCTTCTCCTCCAGTCTCTCTTTCTCTTGACTTGCAGTGTCTGGAATTTAAGAAATATTATTTGATTTTTACATCCAGGTACACAACAGACAGTAATACAACAGCCCAAAGGGTTTGTGTGTCACAGAGAAAGCGAGCACTCCATACCTATATCACCATTCTCCATTGCTCTGATGTCAGGTCGCAGGCGACAGTCTGTTGGTGCTATGACTTCAGCTATGCCGGGCTCCAGCTCATTGAGTGCCATGGCAAAACTGGTAAAATTATACATCTAAACATGAATCAAAACAAAAGTAAGTAAGTTCATCAAAGACATCCAGAATAAAATAGAAATGTGTAGAAAATTAAAAGCTTTAGGTACCTGTGTGGAGTTTGGGGGTCGAGGGGCCACTCTCCACAGCAACGTGCTGCCTGGGATCATAGTGACCGTCTCCTGGACATCTGGCATCTCATCGGCGTCATCACCGCCTGGACTCTGCTCCTAATCACACACAGATACCACCATTAAACCCTCTGCCAAAATGTGACAAGTGCCAAATTATTTTGAAACATTTAAGGGATAGTTTACCCAAAAATGTAAATTGTGTCATCATTTACTCATCCTCTTAAACCCGTATGACTTTCTTTCTTCTGCAGAACACGAAAGATATTTTGAAGAAAGTTGGTAAACGAAAACCAATTGTCAATTCCATGGTCCCCTTTGATGTGAATTGGTTTTGTGTATATACAATAGAAGTGAATGTGGACCAACGGTTTTTGGTTACCAACATTCTTTGAATTATCATCTTATGTGTTTTGCGTCAGAAAGTCATACAGGTTTTTATTTTAATTTGAATTGAAATGCATGTAGACTAAGGGTGATGATAACTGCGTTTACTGATATTGTGTTAATACTACACAGATGATAATATAGTAAATAATTCAGCACCAAAATCAGTTTGTCACTCCAACAAATACTATGAATCTTTTGGCCACAATATTTGTGTAGTGAAAATCTGTAACACTCTATTTGCAAACCATTGTGGTCATCTGTGAGACTTTATTTGAGGAGAACAACTACCTTGTGAAAAGAGAACAGAAAATGCATTATGGCTTTACAGTAAGAGATAAAAGACCTGCTTGTGTTTCTTGGAATCTCCTCCACTTTTCTTCTCTGCTTTCTTATTGGCTTCGTAGACTTTTGGCTCAATGGTGTACACACACTCAGTCCACTTTCCGTAGATAACCAGACGCTTCTTTTTACTGAAATACATCCAAACGAAATCTAAGAATCAGAATGCTCTAAAAAAAATACATCAAACGAATACACTTTTAATTGCATTTCAAAAGTGTTTAGTGCTATAGAGACAAGTGAATATATGTGTGAACTCGACAGACTGTGTGCCAGATATACCCGATGACATTCGATACGAGTGACTGCTCACCTCTTGTCCTGAATATGTCCCTCTACTCTGTGCAGCTCTTTGCCAAACATGCCGCAAGGCTTAAAATTCAGCACACACTTATCCCCAGTGCTGAAACGAATAGAAAGTACATTGACTGAACAATAATTTATTTTATGCTCATCTTTGAATTTTGGAAAATACAAGAATATTCTTACAGACCACAGATAGAACAGAAGACATACAATACCTGTGGTTTACTATCTCCACTGTTCCATACTGCTCAATCCAGAGTTTACCCAGGATAACATTATGCACACAGCACATTGGGTTTGTCCATGTGTATGCTTCTTTGTGTCTGAGGAAGAACAAGTAGCTCAGTCATAATTCATGCTCCAAACCTCTTTTCAGAAAAGCTCAGAACTGACCACAATGTCTTCATTGTCACATCAACACATTTAACTTACTTTGACAGCTCGAGCGTCATGGTGCCCTTAGGCTCCGCCTCCACACTCTTCCCCCAGAATTTGAGTTTAGGGTAGATGGAGCCATGAAATGAGAAGTCTTGATTTAGTGACTCAGCATAGAAGGTACTGATTGGTGGATGGTGGCTGACCTGTTCTGAGACCATGCGATAACCCTCATCCTCCCTGTGTGCAGATGCGCAAATCATACTAAATTACATTTACATGTGTACAGAGAAGACCTGTATTTCACGGTAAATGAATGCAGCTTTACCTCCTGAGCTCGTACGTCTCTCCCAACAAAGGGTTAAAAGGTTTTCCAGTTCTGTCCCATTGTGATGCAACAGCAGAAACGGCGAACACGGCAACAAACTGACAAATGAGACGCAGCGGTCTAATAAACATTCAGATCTTGTGCCGATACACACGTGTGATAAATGAGGCACTAACCTGCATACGCTCGATAGAGTCTGAAAGTGTACAAGCTTTATGGATGAGGTATGTATGTTCCATGTACTCTGTAATTCTCTGCAAGAAGCTCAGCGGTTCATTGAAAACAATAGGCATTGTTATCTTCGACAGCTCCTAAAGCATTGCGAGAAAAACAACAGGTTGGCAAATGGACAACACAATATCATAATATAAATAATATGTTTTCTTCTATGATGTGATATGATGTGAAACCGAGCTTGACTCTTGACTAAGCGGACTAATTTACAGCCTGTTTTGTTGACACACTCACCATTCCGATGCATTTCTTCAGGAAGCCCCATATGCTGAAGTCATTTCTGGAGAACATGGGTGCTGGGAGAGTAGTTCTGAACGCACAGACACATACATAAATACATTAAACAAAGTTTCAGCTTTCTGCTGATGGATATTATATCATGTTGGCAGTATTAAGACAGCTTACCGTCTTTCCCAAACACCGTTCTCAGATGGCACTTTGCCATTCGCTGTCTGCTTGCCGGCATAGACGGAGGCATCTTTATAGCTGACTTCACACGAGTCGTCCGATTCCAAACCTGAGACAGGAAAAAATGAAGCTTCAATTAAGAATGTGCAGACCTTGGGATGTACATTTTCAAGAATAGTATTCATCGATTATCATTAAAATTATCCATGAATTAATCATTATCATCACAAAATAACATCACAAAAATATTACGTAATAGAAATGTCTGCAACAATACTACCATTGAAATGTTTTTTATCTGAAATCATGTCTGATTGTTTAAAATTTGATTTTTTTTTTTATGCTGTTTTACCGCCATTTGTTATATGATTATTAAATTCCATTTATGTTGACTTTATTGATCAATTAATAAGCTTAATCAGTTAAATTGTAACAATTGAATTATTGATCATCAATTAATTGTTAACATCCCTAGCTAGTGTTATATTGTATATTATAACAATTCACAGCTGGTTTATTTGACCCCGATCAGATTTCAGCTTGTTTTGTTGCTGGATGTAAGTCTGGATGATAACTTTCAACTTATGTACATTTTTATGCATCACAAGAACTTTATGTTCTTCATCACCTGTCTCAGCATCATAAAACTCTTCCTCGCTGTTCATGATGGAGTTACTGCTATTGATGTCAATCAGAAGGCATCGTTCCTCATCCTGAATGTGTTCTGTAAATCAAACCAGAGAATCACAGGTTGTATTTAATTATTAAAGAGGTTTAAGGCACGCCAAGCTGTTAAACAGAGATCAAGACCTACAACTGGGTGTCATCATTCCAACTAATAAAAATGAATCATTAAACCTGGAACACACTGGACTGCTGACCCCCTCTCCCTCCACTCCCTTATGCAACACGCCGAACAAATCCAAGCACACAATCACCTCACTGCAGTCCTTAAACAGCTGTGCTTGGCAAAACCATCTGATGAGAGTGTCCAACCAAGCTAATCCTTTAATGGCCAATGGAGGCTCATGGCAAAGAGAGCGGGTGTCAGCAATCATCTGTCATTATAGCAAGCAACCGACTGCATCACTTAACAATGTCGGCTTATTTATGGAAGAATACCATACAGGAATTATGACGTAAACATATATACAAGGACTTAAAGGGAGAACTATTAAAGAGCAGGATTGCGTTTCAAAATAGGGCACAGGGCTACTTCTTCAGCTGTAAAACACCAAATGTAAAGCAGTTTTAAAAACTATTGCCTATATAGCGGAGGACAGCGTCATGCAAATTATTTGGAACTAGGACAAGGTGACAGCTATCACAAACAGGATAGGACTGTGACTGACAAAAGGCTTTGGATTGGAACAAAGATAAGCCCTCTGTATTCTGTAGTCTTCATAAGAGAGACCCTAAATACTAGCTTGTATGAGGATGTATGAGAATGCTCCAGATGGATCATCTACTACAATAACAACACAATCTTGGAATTATACATGCCTGTGAGTCATAACAGATGTTTCGGATAAAGTGATCAACCAAAATCCAAAGGAAGCATCTAAACCAAAAAACATGTATATTACTATATTACACTGTAATTCTAATTAAGCATTTTTATTTTATTTTTTAGAAAATGTATCTTGATTTAAGAAAGTTTAGATATTTGTCTAGATAGAAAATGCTTAGTGAGAACATCATTTTAACCTATATATATATATATATATATATATATATATATATTTCTATATCATCTATATTACTGAAACAGCATCTGACAGCATGCTGACAGCATCACTTTTACATTTCTCATTATATCAAATGTATACAATCTAGTATCTTAAAGTATTTCAGAATATCTGCATGGTTCAGTATCCTTCCGTAATAATGATACTATAAAAGGTCAAACTAGTCTAACAACTCAATGGAAGGTGATACAACTATACATTTACTGTGACTATGACAACCAAGTATGTACTACTCGGAAATAGATGAAGTTCCTGGCTACACAAGTGATGCCTAAAGAAATACGCCATAATAACAAATCCAATGACTTCTGACAGGTAGGATGTGCAGATGGATGAATGGGCTTCTCTCTCCATCACCCACACAAGTGTGACCGATTAAATTTATACTGATATACTTTAGTTTAAAGTTATAGAAAATCACTATTGTTGCATATAACTCACAATTTCCGTTTATAATTTGCAGATCACACAAACGTCTCTGAATACAACTAAACACACCCTGGCCAGCAGGTATGCACTGCCATAACATAGCCTAGCCATCAGACTATCGATGCGTGCATAAAGACAAGCCGACATTTAAGTTATACCCTGTTAGATATACAAACAAATACTGATACTATTAATAACTTGACACGCTCGGCATCTCTAATCCAGATCCAGTGTGGACGGTAGGCAACTGTATCTGTGTCGAGCTGTTTTGACCCGCGTTAGCCGCTAGCAGTGCCAGCGAAGCGGTCAATAACAAACACCCATATTACTCAACAACCCGTCCGATGCTATTCAAACACACCACGCTACTCAAAATGTCACGTCATGTAAACTCGATCTTGCGTGGCAAGCTGTATAACGTGCGTGCGTCGCGTTACCTTTGAATAACGTCAAGCTGGATCGCTCCTTTCTCCGGTGGGACAGACAACAACAAGCGCCCAGTTTGGGAAGGCTGACACGGGGGCGGAGACATTTCGCCAGGACGAAATGACAGACGGGATTGGAGGACTATCGGAGGGGTCCCAATCAGGGTTGGGCGGGACAAGTGTTGATTGGCAGAAGTAGGAGCCTATTGTAAAAGGATTCCTCTCAACAAACGCACGATATTAACCTTTAAATGGGAGGGGCTATGCTGAAGTTATATAAAGGGGTCGGTACTTAAAAAGGCAGCCAGGCTTGGGGGTTTATTTATAAACTTAACAATAAATATCGCTTTCGGCTATGGAAGACTTTAGAATTGAATAGATATTAGAAAAGTTATTGACTTATATTGACCTATTGACTGAATTAAAGGTATGTAAAAGAAAGCCACACAGAAGCTTTTTATGAATGCACGAACACATTCTAACACATAGTTTGCTTTAGATGTTTTACAGCTTAATTTAATTTGAAACAAAATTCGTACTATTATTGTGGTTGTTATTTGCGAGTGTATCGACAAAAGGTTTTGACTTTTAAATGAGAACATTTCATCGTGGCCACTAGGTGGCAGAACCATGCCTAGTATATACATTAAATTCTATGCATTTTGTGTCAGTAGTTGCCATCTTCTTCCCCTTGAAACTCATTTATTGATTGAATATGACAAATACAATCGAAAACAAATACTTTTGTCTTCATTAATTTTATATGACGTTATAGTCGTCACGAGTCATGTCTTAATGATACATAAATGAAAAGAATTAAAACAATATAAACAACCTCAAATATTTTAAACATTTCACAAATGCAGGGATGTAGAAAACTCCTGTGTGGCACTATCGTAATTTATCGTAATCGCTTTTAATCATTCCAGTAAAGCTGTGTCAACACTGACCTATGACACTGATTCAGAGAGAGAGAGCGAGAGAGAGAGAGAGAGAGAGAGAGAGAGAGAGAGAGAGAGAGAGAGAACAACCAGCACAACACAACAAAACACTGAACAACACACACAAACTGACACAACACACACAAACTGACATTATATGACAGGATCCTGTCACTCTCACTGAGAACTTTAATCAATACTTTGCTCTTTTTCTACTTGTATTGATATGTATATATAGATACTTATATACTTTTATTTTATTTCTATCTTAACCTAGATTTGTAAAGAATGTTTTCATTTAATTTTCCTGTGCTTTGGCAATGTAAGATTTATTTTATCATGCCAATAAAGCTCCTTTGAATCTTGAGAGAGAAAGAGAGAGAGCGAGAGAGAGAGCGAGAGAGCTCCCGTTTTGTGGGCGGAGATTTTGAGGTTTTTAAAGCACATGGCCACAGAGTTGATACTCACTTCAACCCTAGAGTTTAACCTCTTTATCCAGATTTACCTTAACTTTACCTCATCTTACAAAAACTATTAAGAGATCTAGGGGTGTGAGAGGATTTTTACCGTTGCGGGCTATTAATAGTCTTTTAGCCTCGAAAAACTGTAAACAATGAAAAGCTCGTAGCGGTCTGTCGTCTTTGAGAGCCAATAATGACAAAAACAAAAGTTGAATCCAATCCTGTGTCTAATGCATCCTATCACGGACGGGACGGGCAGGATAAAGACTATGGAGACGAGAGCAGTCACCAGCAGGCAGGACAAATCCACCGGCCTCATGCGCAACAGATGACTTCAAAACAACCTCCAAAAACCAACTCGGCACCACCCATACAGAGCAAAACTAAAGACGTCTATTCTGCGAAATCCAAGCGTGGATCGTCTGGCACGGTAAACATCCGCCGCGCAACAAATGGTGCCATCCATATGAAACAAGAGTCGATAAAACGCCCCGAGAAAACCAATCAGTCAACCCGCCGAAGGAATCGCAGTAAATCGTCCGGGAGAAGAAAACTATCGGATGCAAGCATCACTTCTGATGATGTGAGTAAAGACTCCGGGAAATTGTCTTCCACTGACAGTAGCTCTGAGATCTCCGACTCATCGGAAGAGCATAAGCACTCCACTAATGCGCAGTGTGGTGAGCCAGAGGTCAGTTACAGCGGGGCTGACGAAGAGATGATGGATGATTCAATTCAACAAATATCACAACATAGAGACCACGATGGTGTGGATAATGCCACTTTGTCCCCCGGGCTTGGCTATGGAGAGGGAAGCATCTCTCCTGGAGATAGGTCGTACGTCTCCTTGGACAGTCGCTTAACCTTTAGGGCATCTCTGGCATTTTCGGATTTGACCGGAGACTTTACTGATGGGGTGCATGAGGATCTTAAGAGGGAGATTGAAGATCTACGATCAGAAAATGAATATTTAAAGGTGAGGGTGATTGTGTTTTAATGTTCATTTTAGTGATGATGAAAAACGAAAAAATGTTTTCATGCTAAAAAACTAGAAATTCTGTTGGATTTCCTTTAAACTACCATTATGATCCATCAGCGGGTTACCATTAAAACCATTACAAAGTAACTAGATCAAGTAGTGTGTTTTGGGCCTTATTCCAATAAGATTTAATGATGTTTTGTTGGTTCCCATCTGCAGATAACATTCAACCACTAGAGACCCAGAGATACCATTATAGCTGCATTAAAATCAATACAATAGCCATTGTGCCATGTACCATAACTTAATTCAAAATAACCATGCAAACCAAATTATTATTTGTTTAAAAGATCTGCATGCTTTTAAGGGATAACATACTACTCCACTGTTTTACTCACATTTAAAACAAAATGATAAAAGTAAATAAATTGCACGTGATGCATTGGCTTAGGCTATATTGACTCCGCTGGTAATGGGCTTGTGTCATCTCTCATTACCTCTGACACCGCATGGATGGGTTCACGACGTGAACAAGACAAGATTTGCTGTGATTAAGTGTCAGGTGCTGAGTAGAAACCAAAAAGTCAAAGTGCTGTCAGGTTATCCTTGAGGGCTTTAAGCGGCACGTCAGTGCGTCAGTCTTGGCACGTGCCACTAGGGCTATGGGATAATGCACTCATCAGTAAGCCAACACAGACTTACAGTCACTGGCAGCATATGCCTTATGAGGCTTGCAAATATAAATGTATGTAAATATCTTGAAATGAAATTGATTTTATTTATATTATTATATATTGCATTGATAAAAATAAGAGTTGTAAATAAATTTATGCAAATATAGAAATGTGTAAGCTAAATATGTGCATATCTGGTTTGAATAAATAATATGTTTTATTTTTTTTTTGCTGCTGCTGATGTTTAGGATGAGATGGAGGAGCTCCGCTCTGAGATGCTGGAGATGAGGGACATATACATGGAGGAGGATGTGTACCAGCTACAGGAGCTTCGGCAACAGCTTGACCAGGCCAACAAGGCCTGTCGCATCCTTCAGTACCGGCTCAGGAAAGCAGAGAGACGCAGTCTTCGCGTAGCCCAGACGGGGCAGGTGGACGGAGAGCTGATCAGGACACTAGAACATGATATTAGGGTAAGAAAGTGCTGGTCTTGTATGCATCTGTGTGGCAGAGTCATGCTTACCAACATTAAAAAAATCTGAATATTACATTTAAAAGGGGAAAGCATACCATTTGAGTGTGCCATTGACATTTACAGTATAATTAAATAGATGTTTTCCTCATGATTGTGGTCCAATTAAGCTACACAACAACAGCTACAGTGGTTTGTGTGTGTGCAGGAAAACCACTGTTAGGGTTTTGGAGACAGTCCATGGCATTCTTGGGTACAGGATGTTTATTAAAATTGCTTAACAGTTAGCACCAATAAAATGTTGAATAGTAAGTCACTATGTGAGTCAATGCTCTTTGTTTTATGATTCAGCATACGCTCAGGCCTCCATTCTCTATTTGGCAGGCCATCACTGTTGCTTGATTTGTGGCAGGCACAAGCATTTTTTGGTTTAAACCCCGCAGCCAATCAGAGAACGAGTTTTCTGTAGGAATCTACACAGCAGGACAACCCATATAAAGTGCCTGTTTTCTTTGAATTCAGCCCCCATGCTTGTAAACATAATGTCACAGATTCTAAGCTTGCTTTTTGTCTAATGTGAAACAGTTATGAGAATGTTCCAAAGCATACTTTGCGTGCTTGGATGCAATGAAATCAAAAATCTGCTTATTGATTACTGAAACTAGCAATAGTGCAGAATAATAATAATATTTTTAAGTCATACATTTAATAATAATCCATACATTTAGATTTAAAATGGTACAGTACATCATCTAGGTTGAATGAAAGTGTTCATGTGTGTTTGCCTGTGTATATGTGTCAAGGACTGTAGTCACCAATATCAAAGAGAGGAAGTGTTGGAGTGCAGCTGCTCGTGTGAGTTGTGGGCATGTCCATGATAAATCTATTTTAAAGACAAGTTGGAGAAATAGATACACTCCTTATAAAAACTGGGCCAATGAGGGTGCCCATCATTGCTTTCTCACCAGCAAGTTCTGCAAGTAGTTCTTGTCCTTATGTGTCCTCTTTTACGCAAAGAAAATATAGTTTCTTTTATATTAACTGTCAGCTTATTAAATAATTTGATATATATTTGAAAAAATATAAAAGAATACATTGTTAATATATTACATTATTCTGAAAAATACCTAAGGAATGGCGCTTTTCATACCCTAATTTTTCATTCAAAATATAATCACCTGCTTCCAATATATGGAAATGTGTTATTGAATGTATTGCATTATATTTTCCAGTAGTTTCTCACATATGTTTTTGTTTTGTAAGGGCTCTTCTTTCCCTAGAAATTGACACCAACCCCATAAAGAAATCTGTCCATTACTGCTTTTCTCAAGGGCACATGGTAATGGTTTATATGAGACTCAACCCACCTTCTAAATTCTGAGTTGTAAACTACCCACCTCACATCCTCAGTGTCACAAACCACATCACAGCAACAGCAGAAACTTGGCAACCAAGTGTACACTTTGCAATGTTCCCAAAAAGTCCAGATAAAATTCCCATGTCTTTCTTTTTATAAATAGAGCTTGTGTTTAATATTCAAGGAAAAAATAAATGTGAGATGGACACGCAGGGGAAATTGTGGCATGAATACATGATTGCATTATATTTAGACTCCATCTAAGTATTGTTTTCCCAGGTGGCAAGAAGTGTTTCCCTTCGTCTGCATGGTGAACTCGAAGCTATCCAGAAGAAAAATTCCCAGCTTGACTGGGAAAACCAGGAATTGCGTGAGCGGCTGCAGAGTCTGGAAGTGGCGAAGCAGGTCTTGCAAACTGAAATGGACAAATCGAGAGAGGTATAAATCTTTCAGTCACAAACAGCTAAATACTAGTACTAAAGAATTAGTTAAAATATAAAAAAGTTTTTTTTAGGTTTGTGTAATTGGCTATAAATCCTTCTATTATGCTATTACATGTCATTATATTTCACACCTGTGCTTACTGTATATCACTTAACAACTGCTTGTAGTTTTGTTGCCTAGACTCCTTGATAACATAAAGCATTTTGGATGACAGTTTGACCTTTACCCCAACTGTAGCGGGTGTAAGCGACAGCTGACTGCTCGGGTAGGGCGTAGTGTGATCTGAGGGTCAGAATTCAACCCACAGCTGTCATTCTTCACTTGGGGATACAGAGAGAAAGACAGAGAGTAAGAACAAAGGCAAACTCATCGGGCAATTGAAAGACAAGAGTAGAGAGAGAGTGTCAAAGTACTTTAACCACCTATAAATACGTCTGAAGGGAGATGTAGCCTACGTTTTGGCTGCAAGCCAGGTATCACATGAGTCATGAAATGCAATTACGGCACTCGTGTTAAAAATACTTGTAGATGCTGATGAACATCAAGGCTTGCTCAAATCCTACATAGCCTTCAATCTGATTTGATTTTCAAAGTAAAACATCGTCATACTAAGCAGAAGTCCAGCTTTACTGGCAACGAAGGCCTGTAGGTCTCGGCACGCATGCGGATTAATCCAGGATTCGGTGCTTAGAGGTGGATCGCAGCGGCTCGGCTCAGACAGCTGCTGGCCGTTCCTGATCCTCACCAGCAGAACAAATCAGCTACAGCAGCTTATGAAGACCTCATGCCATCGTCACGCTACCTGAAACATGAGGATCTACATGCAACACTTGTTACTGGTCCATTAAGCTGTTTTGCAATCTTGAGCAAATCCTGTTGCTTAGTATAAATCATAAAATGAATTATAAAAAGTTAAAAAGTATAGGTATAAGTCATTTCTCTAGGTTTTACAGCCCCATTAGTCACTGAGGTTATTATTATTATTATAACATTAGAGGAACAGTTCTCACAAAAATGAAAATTTATTTGAAGTCTTCATTTACTCACCCTCAAGTTTTTTGTTCTGATGAACACAGAGAAACATATTTGGAAGAATGCTTGCAACCAAAAAGTTCTTGGCCACTATTGACTACCATAGTAGGAGAATAATTGTTGTTTTTATAGAACACAAAAGAAGATATTTTGAAGAATGTAGGAAAGCAAACTTTTTTTACTACAAGCATTTCCTACTACAAGCTAGTTACAAGCATTCTTCCAAAAATCTTTCTGTGTTCATCAGATTTAGAACAACTCAAGGGTGAGTAAATGATGACAGAATTTTTATTTTTGCATGAACTATCCCTTAAAAGAACATTTTAAATTATAGTCTATTCCTCTACTATTTGTACTTGTAGGGATCTCTATGAGTCCTTAGATGGAGCAGCAGACAGATAGACTGACTCTAGCCAGCATTCTTAACATACTCCGAGCAGTATGGATGTTTGGTAAAGTTCTTGGAATGACCATGATTGAGTGTGTTTACTAGGTAAATGCTTTCCTTGCATATAAGCATTTTATCTGTGTATTTAAATACATTGAACAGTGGTAGGGTGGAAAATAACAACTGTGATGAATGTAATGCATACAAACACTTACAGTATGACCATAGGAGGACATCTTTTAGTCAGTAGCAAGCAAATGTTTTATAGGCTATGCTGCAGGCCCCAAAAAGTATTTGTACACTTTAACCAAATATAAATATATGTGATTGCATTATATTACAAAAGATTAAATCGAGTGTCATCTAAAAGAAATGTAACACAGATGCATAAAAGGTTATAGTTGTTAGTTTTTAATTGTAAAACGTTGATAATTTTTCATTGGCCAGATGCTTTTCTTATCTGACATTACAGTGCACAAAAGTAATAAATTTGTTGCTCTACTACAATAAACATTTAAACTGTACAAAAATAAGGCATTTTATACCACTGGTTGGTGGTAATGATGTCCATTACTATATTTGTGGTAATCTGCTAGGATTCAACTGACTTGACACATACACTAAAATTGTGAAGAGATAGCATCATATTTCTGCAAATGCCACTTGGTTTGATATTTTGTAATGACATTACACATGAACTTCAGTGTCTAAACTTGTTTAAAATAACTATAAGTCGTGTATACAACCTGCTAAAAATGACTTAACAATATTGTGCATTAACAGAATTCCTTGAAAAGGAGAAGTTTGAGATCAACTTCCAGCAAGGGTGATAAGAAGCTCTCCTCACAGGTGAGTTGGGTTAAGAATCATGATGGTTATCTTCTTTAAGAGTTTGTAATGTTTTAAAGTGATGGTTCACCCAAAAATGAAAATTCTGTCATCATTTACTCACCCTCTTGTCATTTCAAACCTATATGACTTTCTTTATTTTGCAGAACACAAAGATATTTTGAATAATGTTGGTAACCGAACAACAGCTGTACTCATTGACTATACAATAGAAGTGAATGTGTACCGCCATTGTTTGGTTACCAACATTCTTCAAAATATATTCTTGTGTGTTCTACAGAAGAAAGAAAGTCATACAGGTTTGAAATGACAAGAGAGTGAGTAAATGATGACAAAATGACAGAAACTTTAATGGCCTCTGCAGGATGACAGTGCTGATCTGAAATGCCAGCTCCACTTTGCCAAAGAGGAGTCGGCACTGATGTGCAAGAAGCTAACTAAGATGGCCATGGAGTCTGAGATAATGCGCGAAGAGCTCGCCAAGTACCGTCTGCTTTATGGTGAGGTCGATGAAAGCAAGGCTGCAGCGGGCACCGTCAATTCTGCCCACACCCGAGAAGCAGAGGCCAAAGTTCACTTGCGCCTGGTGGAGGAGGAAGCCACGCTGCTGAGCCGTCGGATTGTGGAGCTAGAGGTGGAGAACCGTGGGTTGCGGGCGGAAATGAGCGAACTGCGTGAGAGAGGAGGAGCGGGTCTGGAGGAAGACGAGTTGATGAAAGTGGCATTGCCCACCAGCACTGGTGAGCAGGGGGAGATGGTGAGAAGTCTGGATGATGAAGAGAAGACTACACATGAGAATATCCAAGTGGACCAGATCAATATAGAGGAGGAGCGCAACTCTTCCATGAGTCACATGCACAGAGAGGGGCCAATCGGTGGAGAACAGGAGCTTTCTGATGAGAGCAGAGACGAAGGAAAAGCTCAATGCGCGCTTGGCATGAAGGATCTAAAAGGTCTGCTTGCCGTTCATGATCAAGCACTGCTTGTCAGATCGACCATTCAGTTCCTGACAGCTCCGGCTAAAAATGGTCTCTCATCCGCATGTGCCCACACGACCCCTCCTGGTTCCCCTTACTTAAGCAAAGCGGAGGTAGATCCTACGTGCGAGAAGCATCAGTGGCTTCTGGACCCCATGCTCAGTCCCCTAACCAATGGATTGGAGGTGTTACAAGCCCAACTGCGTGCTCTTGTAGAAAAGTTTGAGATGCTGTTAAACTCCACATCAGAGGGCCCTGCTGCGGATCATCTAGAACAAACCACATTAGTTGAAGAGAAGGACACAAAGAATCAAGCAAGACCGGAGCATCCAGGTGTAGAAGCACATTTTGTTCATCCCAGAGTTCCTCATAGCAATGGGTGTGATCAGGATAGTCTAGTCCTACTCACGCTGCAACTCAGATGGTTCGTTCAGCAGTGGAGACAAGGAGAGAAATCAGCTGGAGATGGAAAGAACATGTTTGAGGTACATTTGTAGATGGACACTGCGGTCTTGATTCTTAAATAAAAAGAGACAGTGAGGACTTGTGTTATTAAGAAGCTTGTATTAGAAAACACAGCCTAATGTAGTTATGGAAAATATCTTTTATTTTCAGATGTACTGTCCAAATGATGTTTGTCTTCTAATGGAGGCAGAGTCACAGGGATGCAAGAACACACCACAAGAGAAGTGCAACAGTAAGGTATGAAATAAGAAGCAAGATGTGAAAAAATGTGGGTGTCGTGACATGAATACCAAAGAAATTTACTGTAGGTGTTCATTGTATGAATTTTAAGTGCATAAATTGTTTATTTGCTCGTTTCAAAGCAAATACTCTAGTCATACTAATTTTACTACAAAATGGTATAGAATAGTGCGAGTATGTGCATATGTCTCTCTCAGGTGAGCAGTGCTCTGCTGACAGACCTAAGAGCTGTTCTGCAGGATCTGTTTGATGAACTTTTGGAAGAGCACAGGGCGGCCCAACATGTTAGCCGTCAGTTTGCAACTACCAAAGCAGCTTGGGCTGTAGAATGTGCAGAGCTGAAGAGTCTTATAAGCAGGGTGAGAACCAAAAGACATGTTGGTGTTAAAAAAGATCCACTTAAATTTCTTATGAATTAGATCTTGTTTGATTCTTTCTCATAGCTCGAGGGGACATCAGGGAAGGTGGAAGCAAGGGGTCCATTAGACCAAAATACAGCTTTGCAGAAAGACCACATTGAGAAGCTTCAGCACTTGTTAGCAGAGTCTTACGCTGCAGTTATGGATCTGACAAAACAGCTGAAGGTCCATGAGAGAAACTGGAGTTCTGAGCGGCAGGAACTCTTGCAACACTTGAACCACATACGGCTGGAATGTGAAGGTTCAAAGACGACCAAGCTAAATAAGAAAATGCAGGTAGGAGCACCATTTGGAGTAGTACACAGAAATAATATTTTGCATGCAGTAAGAAAATATTGTTTTAAGACCTGTGTGGAGAGCTTAATACAGCTTGTAAATGCAGCATCGCTAGATTTCTGTATTCTTTTTTTAGGAGACTTTTTTATATATTTACATTCATACACCTAAAGAATGTTTCTCTCGTTTTGTGACCCATAAAGCTGTTACCAAAAACAGATCCCAAAATCCCTCTTTTAACTAATACAGTTTTTCAAATACTGCTAAGTTATGCCGCTTATTAAGCTTAAAACGCATGCATTATATATAATACTCTGCAAATGGCCTTGTTTCACAAGCCCACTAAGAGAGGTTGGAAGACTGACACAGTCTCGTGAGCCATGTGTGGTGAAAGGGTTGTAAAATAGCTCATGGCAACAGAATTTAGGCTAATCCCTATCTGGAACTGTGGGAAAGCATGCTGAGCAGAGACATAAGCTTTAATCATGACTCTAAAAAGGGTTTAGCCCAACCACATTGACCACAGAGAGAGAAACACAGACTTATCAAAGCTCAGATAAAGTTCAAATAAGGAATTAACTTTCTTTTACAGTAAATGTGGGTGCAACATGTGCAAATGAGAAAGAATTTTCAAGAAGTTTTTGTTATATTGTTTTATACAAATAAAGACTAAATTCTAAAAATGTAATTACAGTCACATGCAAAATATACATAAATAACAAATACCTTAAAATAATAATTACATTAATTTTAATAATTGTGTTTCATTACAAAAAGAAAGAAAAAGATGTTTGAGTAATTATTATTCAAAGGAACAAATGTATATTTTATTACAAATAATTTAGAAATACAAATGATTTTTATTAAGCTGTTATCTCTATTTTTAGATGGTATGCTTTTTATATTGGTTGCCAGCAGTTTCATTTTTCACTTTGAACAAAAAGTCCTGTTATTAACTGATGCTTAAAATTAAACTGGCATGTAGACAGTGACTGGGTTTGATGGGGTTAAGTTAAGCCTGAATGAACAGCAGACTGTATAGTTCTTGCTAGTCTTTCAGTTTATTTTCCTGTAATCCCGACTGTCACCCTGACACACTTTTCCTAATTTAGACAGACTTGGATGCATCTGCGTATCTTCAATGCTACTGTTGTCTTAATATAGGAAAGATTCCCTCTCAATCATTATTTGTACAATTATGTTTTTAAATGTGTAGTAATATTTTAATTTTTCTTAAATTTCTTAATCATCATGAGCATATAAATAAAGATTTTTTTGGTCTCACTTTCAGCCTGCTGGATGCAAAAAGACAGAAAGTGTTGGAAACATGCAGAGGTCAGTTGACTTGTCATGTCATGTTTGCATGTCATGTGTATTATTTGATAATATGCCTAAAATGACCAAATCAGTTATTTTAATTGTATTAATTGAGAGTTTTTTTCCCAACAGGACGGCTCTCAAAACTACCACGCCAAAATCCAAAAAGAACTGGAAGTATCTCAGTCATGAGGCTGCTCTTCTGGACCGGGAAGATCCCTGTAAGACTTGGGACTGCCCTATCATGCCTCCCAGTTTTCCTGGTGTGAATCTAAGTGAGAACTCAACTAAGAGAAGCCACACTGCTCCAGAGAGCACCAGCATTCGTATATATTACAGCCCCCCATCAGCAAAAAGGATCCATATGAGATCTACGATGGTAGAAATAGAGGAAGAATGTGAGAAGAGCCAGGAACCACATTTTAATGCGGTTTCCTGTGGCCTCATAAACCAAGATTGGGTCAAGTCGTATGAAACCTGGCTGGGGAGCTTGCCGTTTGACCGCCAGAATTTGATGGAGAGAGATTCAGTCAATAGCATCAACTCACCATTCTCTTTTGGGCTTCAAAACTCTAGTATTGGGTCGCCGTCTCGCTTGGTTTTCAGTAATTTAGATGTCTCAGCTAATCTGAGTGACGACATGAAGGAAATCACTGCCAGTGTGTTGCAAACTTCTCAGTCAAGCTCTCTGGAAAGAAGGACAAGGGATTCTGGGAGCAGTGTGGTGAATGTTGTCAGTACAGGAACTCAAACTCAATCCCAGCCACAGGTGACCACCGTTGGGCTACAGACAGATGGCCCCCAAAACCTATATGCCACCAAGCACTGGTCACCCCGGGTGACATCTTTTGTGTCTGCAAGAACCCCACAGGTTTCAGCTTCTATGGAACGGGTACCTGGTCTGGCCGAACGGTTTCAGCCACACGCCGCCTCTCCAAAAATCCAGCGCAGACATTCAGCTTCCTCTCCTTTTTCCTCTAAGTCTTCCTCTTCCACATCCTCTTTCACCACTTCCTCTTTGACCTCCTCCTCTTCCCTGACTTCCTCGTCCAAGCTGGAGTACGGAACTAAGGAACGCGGTATGTGGAACATGCCCCAACGTAGTTCTCCAGGTTCCGCCTGGACTCGTTCCACAACCGGCAGGTCGAGTTCAACATCAGCGGCGGCCAGCGATAAACTTGGAAGCCGGAAAAATGTAGGGACCCACAAGTACGGTCTAGTGCAGGAGTTTCTGCGCAATGTGTGTGGTCGAGGAGAGAAGACCAACCCTGGAGAGGAGAAAGCACCGGCTGCACGTAGGGATCACATCGGTCTGATGGGTCCGAAGAAATCCGAACAACCCCCCTCTCGTATACCAGCAGTGCCATTGGTCAGAAATGACAGCATCACCAAGATTGTTAACCGCAGGTTTATGAAACAGGGCCAAAAAGAAGATTCAGTGTGCAGCCAGAGCCAAAGTAACAAGGGTTCAGTTAGCAAGAACAAAAGCATGGAGGTTAGTAAAATATCTCGAATTAGTATGTATTGCTGTGCTATTTTGCAGGGCATGCACATTCTCTCAATGTCTCTTTAGCAACTCTGCTGACTGTATCTCACTTTTCTTCCTTGTTTCTTCGTCAGGACGGAGCTTGTGACTGCAGTTCACGCTCTCTGACCTCTTGCTTTACCCGACACTCGCAAAAAAACACCCAGCACGGTCAGAACAAACCCAGACCGCGTGAATACCTCCTAGCTGGTGGAAAAGGGGACCCGGTTGTTTAAAGAAGGGCAGAGTCATCATGTGATCTGACATCGTGGTACAGTCTGCAAAAGATGGTTTAGGAATAGGCAGGTCCACGTGACCCCTGCACCTGCAGAACTCCATAGAAAGTTTTGCAGAATTGTAACATCTATAGACGGTTTCATCAGACGCACGTGGTGGCCTGAAGTTAACTTCCGGTCTATGTTTGCTTATAATATAACAATTTAATTTATATTAATAATAATTTATATCAATATTGTATATTAATTGTATTACATTAAATTAACTACTTAACAGTTATTGATTCTTTGCGAAGGTCTACCGGAAGTTAGGTTTGTGCCACATACATTGGTTTATGTTGTTGCTGCTGAAACGTCTATAAAGTTTATTAATGTTTATAAGTATTTAAATATATGTTCAATATTTAGTCTAGTTTGATTATGTGTCCAGCTACCAATTACAGTGGATTACTCTCAGCTATGTTCAAAATAGTTTACCATGTTTAAATCCATTCCACAGTATTCAGAAAAGGAAAATATGAAAATGATGGACAGTCTGGGCCCAACATAAGTTAATGACTTTAAAATAATTGTAACATTGTGGCAAAGAAACAAAAAGAGTTTCTACAGAACTACTGGTGTTGTTATTGTATTGTAACTTTCCATCAGTTCATTGTTAGTTTTTAATAGCGTTCCTAAAACTCACTTAAGTTTTGATAAAGGTGCTTTGTTAGATTAAATATATCAATTGTTTTATTTTGTAAAATCTATTTATCTTTGTCAGGACTTATGTAGCTTTTTTATGTAACATTTGATCTATAATATGTTCTGTGTAGAAATCATGTTGTTGAAATATTTTATTAGATGCCTTATAAATGTAGCTTGTTTCTTTTAGTTGTCTTAATGTAACATGATCTGTGTTTAATAGATGCAAACATAATTTGCTTGGGGCCAAGCACCTTGAACAGAGAGTGATTTCTGTAAACTGATTTAACATGCCACCCTAATAATGCTCCAGATTTACCTGTAATTTAAAAAGCAGATAAACTTTTGTAAGAAAGTTGTTTTGAATCCTGTGATTTTTTTTCAAACTTTGATTGTATACATGATACAATAAATAACCTTATTACCTTTTCGTCCTGCATAGTCAGTAGGATTTTTTTCCTTCCTTGTTTCTTTATATACCTTTTTTATTTTAGCATTAACATTTAACATTTTAATCGACTACATTTTAGGATGGTAACATGATTCCATGTGTGTCTGTGATTTTTTTCTGTTTTAAATGGACAGTTCACTGTTCCAAACCTGTATACATTTCTTTGTTTGAACACAGAGAAATATATTTGGATGAATGCTTGTAACCAAACAGTTCTTACACCCCATTGACTACCATAGAAGTAAAAATTACAATGGTAGTTAAAAGTACCCCAGAAGTTTTTGCTGTCCTACATTCTGCAAAATATTTAATTTTGTGTTCAACAGAACAAAAAAACATATGTTTGGTTACAAATAGTCTCCCAAATATCTTTCTCTGTGTTCATCAGAACAAATAAATGTGTACAAATTTGGAACAACTCAAAGGTGAGTGATAAATGATGACAGAATATTTATTTTTGGGTGAACTGTCCCTTTAAGCAGGTTTTGTCCTGTTTTTAGATAGATTTATCGTGACCTCTAAAGGTTGACCGTAACAATGAATGTATTAACATGGTTTACTGAAGGTGTGAGCTATTTGTCCAAATATAAATGATAAAAATAAAACTGTTTAATATAGTGTAGTTTTATTCTGCCAAAGACTAATACATAGAAAGTATCTCGAACTGTAGTAAATGTAGTGTGATTGTTTGATGTTGTACTACGACTCAAAGAGGGCTTTTATTATAAAACATCCCGTTCCATTGGGGGCGGAGCATCAGTCGTAACGCCACTGCACTGCCGTTCACGCACAGCACTGCGGATCCTGTGAGCCGACACGGCTGGTACATTTCGGTCCGTCTCAAAGCCGTGTTGCGGTCATCATGGTTTTCTACGACTATGTCACCCAAGAGCAGCTCTCAGGTTTTGATAAATATAAGGTGATGCCACATTTATTCACGATATTAAGCGTAATGTGTCGGACTTTAGCGTGTCGGCTAGCTGTGCTATGCTATTACTGGTATCATGACGGCATGAGGTCTACCGGTGTGTGCCGCTCTCGAGAAGGGCAGCGGCTGCTCATTGTCACATTGAAACTTACGTTTATAAGAAACACCATGCTTTCTCCATTGTGTTATTTGGTCGAATCGATAAACCATAATAGTAGCTTTTATTCTATAGATTGCAATGTTTAAGAAGTTATAGTTAAATCCATTGTATTATTAACCTCTTTATTGATGGACGACTATTGTGGATTGACAATGGCAATACAAGTGGGCGTTTTTAAACATCACGAGAGTTAAAAAGTCGTTAAAGCTCAATGTAAACACGCGTTCGGGCGTTCAGTTTTTGTGGTAGGTGATTTGAATACTTTATTTTGTGGCTATAGTCTGAAAAGCAGGCTGATTTGTTAAGGGATGGGCTCATGATTCCGCCTCAGACACGGATCTTGATAGTTAAGACATGACTTGAATGTGAGTCACACTCTCGTGGTTAAATCGTTCAGTGTATGCATGTAATATTTACCCAAGCGTTACAGGGGTCAGAATTTACTTTCCTTTCTCTATTTTATGAAAAAGCTCGAAAAGCTTTTTGTCAATGCAATTATTAACCATTTGCTTAAGTAACAGACACGTGACTTTTTTCGATAAGCATCAGGTTTACATCCTGACAATTATGTGAATATTCTCGTTCAACTGGGTTCATAAGTGTGTCAAAGGATTCTCTGCAGTTTTCTTATAAATGGATTTCTGGATGAACATATTTAGGATGTTTTTAAGATGTAGTGTGAGAGTTTGTCATATTTGCTTATGTCCTGATCAACCTTAGTGACAGACGCTTATATTCAATGTGGCATTCAATTTATACATTCATAATCGAACCCCTGACATATGGGTTGCTAACTCGGTGCCTTACCAATTAAACTACTGCTAGGTGTGTACTAATTTTCTGCGTGCTGGTTTGCACATACTTGTAGGGCATACTGCAAGACTTAACCCTTCTTCTGCAATAGAGCTAAATATATCCTCTTTAAATATTATGCAAATTTTAGAAGATGAAAGTTTGCAGAGGTGTGTGCTATTTTGACTTCTATTGCTTATCTGCCTCATTAAGTTTAATATACTGAAAAAAGCACCATAGATGTATATAAATATTGGGTTGTTGTCGCCATTATAGAGTCCATTTTTTTCTGAATAGGTGCATTGTTTATATCTTGATTTATATTGCTGCATGTGGGGAGTTGACGAATATTCCATACGTTGGTGTGACATAGCAAAACAGTTAATAATATATTATTAATATTTATATTCTACAATACCATAAGAGAGCTGCTTTTTTTGTCAATTTTAGCCATCACACCATAGAGCACATTTGTCAACCACCCATGTACTTTCCTCAGACCAGTTCAGTTCAAACAGTCAAGAGTTTGTCTTCGTACTGTCTCGGGTCCAGATGTTTTAAATGGTTTATCCTTAAGCCCCAAAGAAAACATACTGAGGAATTTGTCCATCTCTTCCATAAGGCGCACAACTGGTTATTCCTTTGTTGAGTACTAGTTGTATTAGGCAAGCCATCCATAGACACACATTTAAGCACAGATACTATTTTTTGTACTTAATTTACAATAGCATTAGAATTTGCCTTCTGCAAATACTCAAATGTTTCTAAATGTTTGTTGTAGCTGACACAGTATCATAGAATGAAACTTCGCTTATTTAGCACTTTAATGCTTTGAACATTCACACTGTTTTAACAGACTGTTGGTGTGGTGACATGTGGTGTCTTACTCTGCATCTCATGTGTCGTCTTTTTGCACTTCACAGTACAGTGCCGTGGACTCCAACCCCCTTTCTATCTATGTTATGCACCCGTTCTGGAACTCAGTGGTGAAGGTGAGAGAATTAGCAGCTAAGATTCTCATTTTGGGCATTAATCAGAATGCACAAGAGCATTTGTAGATCATTCCTGTTGTCATTGATGTGTAATTACACTTCACTTACAGTTGTAAAGATAAAGAGAAATTAGACGTCAATACCAAAGGATCACTTGATTAGAAGATAAGATAAAGATTTAGAAGATTCTTATTGGGACAGTCAAATACAAATGTCTGATCAGACATAATCAAAAACTATTATAAGAATTTGTGTAAATTTGAAGTGTTACGATGTGTTTTTTCACAAGAACATTTAAAGACACAAACTGAGTGGTATATCCCTTCCAAAAATACACACTGTTTTGCTTTCATTGAATTGCATATATGCAACATTAATGAATGTTCCGTCTGGATCTGATTACCGCGAGAGAGATCAGACCATTTGCAGCTCGCTCATTTCTCTGTCTCTGTGTCTCAGGTCTTGCCCACATGGCTGGCACCAAACCTCATCACGTTCACAGGGTTCATGTTCCTTGTATTCACCTTCACCTTGCTGTCTTTCTATGACTTTGACTTTTTTGCCTCCGGTGAGCTCTATAAACAGTGTTTTTGTGATTTGTGATAGTCATGATTAGCTAGTTAGCTAATATGATGTTTATGTGAGAAGGGTCAAGGTTTCCCTTTCAGCTCATCATTTCTTTACTTATCAACTAGCCATCTGTTATAATACAGCCGCACCCAGGGTCACAGGTCTCACATATACAGTAACAGAGCTTAAATAAACGTATAAAAAAATGTATAAGCTGCATTCACACAATGTAAACTGCAGTTAGTTACAGTGTAAACGCTTACAATGTAACATGAAAAGTGAAAAGTCAGTTGTGTCAAGATGCATAATGTTAATATGTAACTTTTGCTCTTTTTTTGTGACAGGGGGAGGTTACACACATGTGCCAAGTTGGGTATGGATAGCTGCTGGTTTGTTTAACTTTCTAGCTTATACTTTAGGTAAGTGTGTGTCATGTCAAGACTCAAGAATTTATACTATTCAGCATTTTTGAATTGTGTGAATAGCTTTGTGAATTTCTATGTCTATGTATGCATGTTTACTTTTTTTTAATTTTTTTATGCGGTTTCATTCAGACGGTGTGGATGGAAAACAGGCTCGGAGGACAAACTCCAGCACTCCGTTGGGTGAACTGTTTGACCATGGCCTGGACAGCTGGGCATGCGTGTTCTTCGTTGCAGCAGTGTACTCTGTTTTCGGACGGGGTGAAACTGGTGTCAGCGTGGTAACGCTGTATTATCTCTTATGGGTTGTCCTGTTTTCCTTCATACTGTCCCACTGGGAGAAATACAACACTGGGATTTTGTTTCTGCCGTGGGGCTATGACCTCAGCCAAGTGGTAATTTCTTATACTGACTTGTGATAAGTTGATGAACATAAAATATGGCTTTTTAAAAAAAGAAATGAAGTTTCTTCATAAGTTTGAATGGTCTTTTCTTTTGTTTTTGCCAGACAATTTCTATCGTGTACATTGTCACAGCAGTGGTTGGTGTGGAGTCGTGGTACAAACCAGTTATTTGGAATATTCATTATAGAGATTTCTTCACTGTCATGATTATTGGTGAGCAAGCTCTTTACTTTCATTGGCTGTTCTCATAGTCCAAATGTCACATACTAAATTGTCATTGGCTGATTTGTTTTGTTTCCCATTTGTTTTAAAGCCTGTTTATTTGTTGTAACATTGCCAATGAGCCTCTACAATGTCTTCAAGTAAGTAGACCTTTTATTAAAGATTTATTTTAGTGCTTTATTGTATGTATGGTTGGCAAACAGGAGTGTTTGTTCTCACTTTGTCTCTATCTGTTTTTTTCAGGGCGTATCGTAATAACACCCTGAAGCACAGTTCAGTATACGAAGCCTTGTTGCCGTTTTTCTCTCCGGCCCTCTTGTTTGTGCTGTCAACACTGTGGATCAGTCTCTCTCCCACAAACATTGTCCAAAAGCAACCCAGAGTTATTTATCTCATGGTGGGCACAGCCTTCTCCAACGTTACTGTGAGTATCCACAGTACTCTGGCTCTCTGGTGGAAATAAACAAATTGTGCAGCTCTGACAATGGATGTCTTTCAGTTCCTGTTGAAACATCTTGTTCGAGGTCCGCTCCTAACATGCTCTTTCTTTCTTGCTCTCTCTCTCTTTCAGTGTAAGCTCATTGTATGCCAGATGAGTAATACTCGATGCAAGCCATTGAGTTTGTTGTTGTTGCCAATGACAGCTGTAGTATTGCTGGTGATCTCTGGGATCGTGCAGCATGGTGAAACTGTCATCCTGTTCATATGGACTGCTGTAGTTCTCCTTGTTCACATACACTATGGCGTATCAGTTGTGAGTATACCCATATTTTATGGCTGTTTTGCTTTATTATTATTATTATTATATTTTTTTACTTTAATAATTTTCATGTTAATTTCCCAATGTATGATATTCAATTGGAAAATATATATATATTTCTTATATAGTAATTTTTGTTACTTAAGTCCTTTTTTCATTGTCCTTTTGGTGTACAGGTGAGGCAGTTAAGTGGTCATTTTAAAATAAATGCCTTTTCACTGAAAAAGCCCAACTCCGACTGACAGGACGAGGAGAAAATCGGCCTGAAGGCTGCTGAGGTCTAAGCTATCTCTGCAAAGTCCTCAGCTAGCCGACTTTCACCAGTCACCAAGGAGACACAGCTAACACCAGGAAACCAAATTTTACTGACCAAACACGCCTTATTTTTCTCTGGATGCTGCTCCGTCAATAATTGATTGAGCCAAGACATGCAGCTGCATCACTGGAACCATTGAGCTCAGAGGTGGAGCTGCGCCACGGGGCCCACTGTGCCCAGAGGTGGAGCTGCGCCACGGGCCCACTGTGCCCAGAGATGGAGCTGCGCCATAGGACGATTTCAAGACACAGCTGCACCATGGGACTCACTGATCTCAAAAACGCAGCTGCACAACAGAACCTACGGAGCCCAGGAACTACAGTGCCTAGATTTGCAGCTGTGTAACGGGGTCAATTTCTCATAGAAAGAGCTGTATTGTGTTGCTAGCTCAGGAGTGAAACTGTTTGGTTGTCTGGTATCTGTGAAGCTGAAAATTATGCTTGTTTCCTAAGGAAATGTGCTTTTCAGCTGAGATACCAGCAGCTTTGAACAGTTGGTTTACTCTTACTCGTACGCTCTCTCAGAAGAGTTCACAGATTCACTCGAGCATGCTCCTTAACATGTAGCACAACACATGATGTACACGGGAGATGTGATGAATGTCTTCAGCTAATATGACTAGAGGATTTTATTTACAATTAATTTTCTCATTTTGGAAAAGTAATCTACTTTCAATGCTTTCCACTGTAATTGGAAAAAGAGGCATTACTGATTTTGAACCGTATAAACAGACTGAAAACCGTCTCAATTTCTGTTAATATGAATCTATATTTATGTGTGTGGGAATAGGAAAGCTATAGTAGGATTATTTAAAACTGTGGTGCTTTTCCTGATCTCTGACTATGATATATATATAAAATTATAATAATGAAAAAATATTGTATATTTTAATTACCGTGAAAGATGACTTGCTTGAAGACTGACTCCATTTTGTTAAACACAAACAACTAGTATATCGCACACAGCTCAAACTTATGACCTCTAACAAATTGAAAGGTGGAATTGTAGATTCTACCCTTTGGACTGATATAAGCGTCTTTTATTTTTGTTTCCTTTTTACATTGGTGATGGTGTGTCAGCATGCCGATTTTCAGTTACCTCCGTCTATCTATATTTTCTTTGTTTTGCTTCACTAGTGGGCTTTTATTGAGTTTATTTGTGCTTGAATGAAGAGTGCGCTTCAAACCCTAACCTGGAGAGAGTGCACTTTGAGTGAGCGAGTCAACCTCGCTCCGTTCTTTAAACACGATAAAAGCACTAGTCTCTGTGCCATCATTATGACCATTTAACCTACAAACAACCAGTGACAGGGCCTAAGTCCAACTCATTCCAACAATATTTTCTTTTCTTGCTTTCTTTGCATCTTTTAGGGTATCTTTTTTTGGTGGACTTAAACAGTGGTACTAGGATTGTCTTTTTTAAAAGCTATCAGTGATTGTACAAAGTGTGTGAGTTGAATGTATGTGTATATACATTTGTATGCGTGTGTGCATATGTACTGTATGTATGTGTGTATTTATCTGTGTATGTTTTACACTTATATACTCTCACACTAGAAATACCTCCAGGTTTCTATGGGATAAGTGACAGTTATTGAAACAGAACAATTGATGGTTAAACATGTATATATGTAATCCTATCTATGTTGTAATAGCATTGTGTTGTATTCATCTTTTAATTGTTTTTAATCTCCATAAAACTGAAATACACAAATGCCTTTCTCATCTTAATACCTCCTGAATTTAAGAGAAATCACCTAGTCAATGCATTTTATCAATGTTGTACCTAAAGTAAATGTTTGTTTGTAATGTGAATATCACTTGAATAATTTTGCTTCAAACTACATGACAGCTAAATACATTTTTTATAATATTGTTTTCTAACACTAACGTTAAACCAGAATATAAAGAAATCTGTAAAGATTGATGTTTTTGGTGATTGATTATCCAGCAGATGGCGACAGTTTCCATTCATATCAACATTAAAACTCCATTCTCGTTCAAATTTACAGTTACTTTTTCATTGTCGCCGTGCAGTTGAGTGGTCATTTTAAATTAGACGCCTTCTCGCTGAAAAAGGCTAACTTGGACAGACAGGACGAGGAAAAAAACAAATTTTACTGACCAAACACACATTTTTCTCTGAATGCTGCTCCGTCAACAATTGATTGAGACAAGACATGCAGCTGCCTCACTGGAATATCATATCTCTGCAAAGTCTTTAGCTAGCCGAGTTTCACCAGTGCCCAAGAAGACACAACTAACACCAGGAAACAAAATTTTACTGACCAAACACACCATTTTCTGTGGCTGCTGCTCTGTCAATAATTGATTAAGCCAAGACGTGCAGCTGCATCACCGGAGCAAATGCGCTCAGAAGTGGAGCTGCGCGTGGGACCCACTGCGCCCAGAGGTGAAGCTGCGCTGAGGGGCCCATTCATATCAACATTAAAACAGCATTCTCGCTCCCTTCCGAGGGTCAAATTAATAGTTAATTTATCATTGTCGCTGTGCAGTTGAGTGGTCATTTTAAAATACACACCTTCTCACTGAAAAAGGCCAACTTGGACTGACAGGACGAGGGAAAAAAGCGTCCTGAAGGCTGCTGAGGTAGGCTACCTAGGCAATGTATTTTATCTCTGTTGAACCTAAAGTAAACGTTTGTTTGTAATGTGAATATCACTTGAATAAATGTGCTTTCCATTACATTACAATTAAATAATGTTTTAAAAATAAAGTTATTTTATAACTATTTTTATAATATTGTTTTCTAACACTAACTAACTAGGAGTGCTGACACTCCATTAAACCAGAATATAAAGAAATCTGTCCAGATTGACGTTTTTGATTATTACTTTACTTATCCAGCAGATGGCGACAGTTTCCCTTCGTATTCACATTAACATTAAAACTGCATTCTCGTTCCCTTCTAAGGTTCAAATTTACAGTTACTTTTTCATTGTCCCTTTGTCGCTGTGCTGTGAGTGGTCATTTTAAAACACACGTCTTTTCACTGAAAAAAACAACAACTTGGACTGACAGGACGAGGAGAAAATCAGCCTGAAGGCTCCTCAGGTCTGAGCTATCTCTGCAAAGACCTTAGCTAGCTGACTTTCACCAGTCACCAAGGACACACAACTAACACCAGGAAACAAAATTTTACTGAACGTTTGGCACACCTTTTTTCTGTGGATGCTGTTCCATCAATAATTGATTGAGCCAAGATGTGCAGCTGCATCACTGGAGCCAATGAGCTCAGAGGATGGAGCTGCCCCTCAGAGGCCACTGTGCCCAGAGGTGGAGCTGCACCATGGGACTTACTGATCTCAAAAATACAGAACAGGACAACAGGACCCACTGAGCCCAGGAACTAAAGTGCCTAAATTTGCAGCTGGTTAACGGGGTCAATTTCTTGTGTTGCTAGCTCAAGAGTGAAACTGTTTGGTTGTCTGGTATCTGTGAAGCTGAAAATTATGCTTGTTTTCTAAGGAAATGTGCTTTTCAGCTGAGATACCAGCAGCTTTGAACAGTTGGTTTACTCTTACTCGTACGCTCTCTCAGAAGAGTTCACACATTCACTCGAGCATGCTCCTTAACATGTAGCACAACACATGATGTACACGGGAGATGTGATGAATGTCTTCAGCTAATATGACTAGAGGATTTTATTTACAATTAATTTTCTCATTTTGGAAAAGTAATCTACTTTCAATGCTTTCCACTGTAATTGAAGCAAAAAGAGGCATTATTGATTTTGGACTGTATAAATTATACTGTCTGGTGGTAAAACTTTTGTTCAATCCCTGACTGATTGTAAAACATTAAATCAGACTCTGGTTGGTATCACATCTATTCAGTATCAGGGGAGCTACTGTCAATGTAGCTCCTGTATACATTTATGTATATGCATGCAGTATTCATAATTCTGTTTGTATTACTATCACATTAAATGTTATAGTTAACAAGCCATAGTGGTTTCAAAATGCACGTATAAACTTTTGTGTGATGCTTTGGGGATAATAAATAAATAAATAAATTGTATGCGGTTTTCATTTTCCTTAAAACTAGTGGGTTGAAACACTTGATATTGTACAACTAAATCCAGCCGTGTTGTAACTGTATCTCGCTGTGCTGCCTCATTAAATGTAAGTGTATCCACAGTATCATTTTTTCCTATTGCAGATTTTGACACGTCATTGTGAGAAGAGGCAGCATTTCACTCGAGATACTGTGTGTGTCTTATGTGATTCGTGAACTAGTTAGTCGTACCTGAACAAAAGTAATGTGTGTAAAATTATACACATTCCATCTGAATTCTAAAATGGATTTAATGGCTATGATTGGGATTAGTGTTGGTTTTAATGAAGGCTGTGATCTCGGTGTGTCGATCTTTACTGGTTATGTGTTGGGTTCTATTGGTGGGATCCGCCAATAAATGCTATACTGACGCAATAATGAAACTCTGTATTGTTTTAATAGTAAACAGCTTATGGTTCATTATCCGTAATGGAAACTATATTTCCATATTTTTAGTGTACTTGTAGTTAATGGTATCAATATGCCAAAAATGATGATTTGATAGACTTTGTATTAGCCTAATTAAAAGCTTTTGTCAATGCTGAAATTGAATATCGGCTATTGCGAAACCTACATGTGGCTCTAGAACACAAGTTTAGTGGTAGCTAAGACAGACTTTCATACGATGAGTCTGTGAACAGTGTCCGTGTAATGTTCCTGGAGCGACGTCCGTTTTGTGTTTGACTGACAGTGCTTTGAGTGGGAGCGCGCCGTGCAACCCGGGAGAGCGCGCTCAATAATGCATGCACGTCATTAGAAATCGGAGAGGATCTGTGGATAGTCGTTATTTCCCGCGGAGTCGGGGCGAGGTGCTGACAGTCCAGTGTCGACCGCACCTCAAGTTACACCCACGAAAAGCTGTGAAGACGACACGTAGCCTATAGCTAAAAGCACTTATTAGGGAGAAGACGTTTACATAACGTATGCTATTTTTAAGTGTCTGTTGTAGTTAATATTCGCCCTGAGCTGTACAACAGTGTCACTTCTAGTTGACCCAGAAGTCCCGGAGTTCATCTTTTATTCAAATCGGGATTAACGGCGCGTGCATCATCGGCGATAACGCGCGAGGTTAATGGCCAAACACCTTCAACGCGGACTTTCAAATAGTGTCTAATCGCGCTCGTGTACGGTACGTGCTTTGCAAAGGAATTGGCTATTAGTTGGTAATGGGTCAGTTTTACCACTAAGAGTAGATTAGATAAGAAAGCGGCCAAAAACAAGTAGGCTATGTAAAACCATAAAGCGACTATTAGACCACTTCGGATGACGTAATCAACTCTCGTTGAACGCGGGATTCATTACAAAAAATGAACAAAATAAAATGAACAAAAACCAATTTAAAATGATAAACAAATATCTTATTTATAGGCTATAGCCTATAACATTAAAAAATAGAATTCTGGACCAGCTTGCGAAGTGGTCTAAGCTAGTTCACTGGTAGCCTATTTGTAGTCAGGTCATGTAAATGGTAATCAATCTGCCAAAAAACAAGGACTTCTATCATACTAAAGTCATGGTTAATATTTAAGGGTTGTGCGTTAGCTGGATCTTTGCATGCACTGTTTTGTCCATCATTTTCTATTCTCCCAATGATTTATACATTATCTTTGGTATTATATAATTTTGTCAAGTTTCTACTTGTCTAATACAAGACAGGGCTTGAAAGAAACTGATGACCCTGACACAGGCCAGTGGATAAATTGTTATTAGCTAATGTTGTACTAAAAGTAGCTCAGGTTAAGCTGTACATGAATGAAAGTTGTTAAACAGTAACCGCAGGATGAATCCATTTTCCTTTTTGGATTCTTACATGGTTGTTCAAAATGGTGTAATATATTAAAATGAAAAAAAAAAAAAACTAAAAATAGATAGTAATAGCACTTTTTAAGGACATAATTAAACGACATCTTGACAAAAAACTAAAGTGATGAAATCTTGGTCTAATGCATTACATATCGTTTCCATGGAGTTACTGTGTTGACAGATACAGTAAGATACCCCTGAGCTTTTTTCAATTGAAGTCACTTATTGGTACATATTTGTCATTTTCCTCTGTGGTGTGTTTAATGAAATCAGAGACTGATGGGATTCCGTTGGCGGTAATGTTAGCACCCTGGTACCGTTTAGACATTATACACACACACACACACACACACACACACACACACACACACACACACACACACACACGTCCACATATGTTAAAGATAATATCCTTCTCAACATGCTGGGATTAATTGTTGATAAACTTTCATACAATCATAACTCCAACCAACCCACACTAACAAGTGGCCTATTACATGGATCTATTAAAAAGAATTATGACTGAATTATATAACTGCAAGATGTCGAATTATCTAACCTTGGTTTTTCTGTAGTTAAAAGCTTGAGACATAGACATGCCACACTTCAATCCTTCTCCATCAGTACGCATATCTAGACGCGCACACACAAAGGCCAGGCCCCTCATCATCATATCATGTACCAAAACAAAGCCTTCATAATTTATGAGCTCCTCTCTATAAGGAGGGAAAGATTCCTTTACATTATTCAAAACCCCTCTGGCTATTGGGAAGCAGCCACAACACAGATGCTCATTTAAAATACACGTTACAAAACGCACACACCTCAAACGGCCAGACATTAGCCTAATAACCTGAGCATATTTAGTAAATAAGTAAACCGCTTACATTTGTATGTATATTTGAAGTCCTTTTAATAGGTTGTTAAAATACAAAATTGCTAAAAATCTACCAAAATTACATTTCCATTACGTAATAAATATCCTTTGCCATAATGGCATATGGATGCTCATTCTTTGGCACCGACTGGCAGAGTTGAGTGATCTCATTGAGATGCATTCATTCATAAAGCCAGAAACATGATAGGGGTTTAAAACCTACAAAGGGTATCAGTCAAATTGTCCTGGGACTGAGGGATTAGAGCGGGGGGGGGGGGGGGGCATGTGGAAAAGAAGGCATGGTAATGAGATAATGGGTGGATAAATGTTGATTTGTAGATGACAAGTCAATCTGATTGGATCAGAGAGGAAGCAGATGAGGGAGACACAATTTGGCTCAGCCATTCAAGGAAAACCTCAAAATGACTTTTCCTACGTCACACTTTCTTTCCCCTCTAAACCTCTGTCACCCAAAGTCCATTCGGAGTATTTCAGTCTTTTTGTCTGATTTGTTCTGTAAAGCCGATGGGAGCATTGGTAGGTTGAGATCTGTGGCCCTGCGCTGTTGTACAGCCGTCCGTAACTGAACAGAATTCCTTTTAGCTGCATTGCCAACGACACCACCTATCCCTCCCCCCCCTGCGCTTCTCTTCTCCTTCGCATGTCTCAGGTTTTTAATGACGAGAGCTTGTTGTCTCTGTGACGGAAACAACGGTGGTTTGGACCCGTTTACCAAGAAAGGTGAGGAGCCTGTGCCAGCGGTGGCGTGGCGTGTGAGGCCAACCCAAGTCACTTTTCTGGCCGGGGCTTCTTTCAGTGTGCCAGTTTGCCGTAGACGTGGTAGCGGGGAGGTTTGCGCCGAGGGTTCAATGTGGCGAGCGTTATACGTTTTCTCCTCAATAGCCAGTAAGAGATCCTTAAAGCGCTGTCCCGCTCTGCTCTCCAGGTGCGTTCTTGGAGATGTACCTTTCTCGGAGTAGAATGTCTGCAGCTTCTCTAGTTTGTGGTCATCTTGGTGTTCAGATTCCAAGCTTTGATATTTGTCCGGGTACGCTGTTGTCAGATCACGCGGCCTGTTTGATGTTCTCGCTCTCTGGGAGTCTCTAGAGGGGTCTGCGGTTACAATGGCATCACAAGGAGCAGAGTCACAGAGATTTGTGCCACTCCCCTCTCGGCACGAACACTGGGGTGGTGAGATGTGAAGCACCTCCTTTTCACTGAAAGTTGAAACTGAAACATGCATGAACAAACAAATAATTTTGCCATGTAAATAAAGCTGGTTTAAGCTGTGAATCGAAACAGAAATAAATGCACATTACGATTACCCTTATGAATCAGTCTGTCATGTGTCTCCACATATATGGCCGTATCATTAGTTGTATCCACAGGAAGTGAGCTTGGGGAATCTGCTCTGTCCACTGGGCTCGGCTGTCTTGGTCTGACTGTCACTGGCCTTTTCTTGCCACTCCGGGCATCTCTGTCCTGTGATCGACTCCGTGCGGTCCTACAGGTCTGCCTTGCAGTCCTCTCATTGGATGCGTCACTTTGAGGAGACTACAGGAGAAATGAGCCTTTTAAGTTTTATGATAAGTGTGTCACGTGTGTGTGAGAAATATTAAAAATGAAGATATCGAAAATGTCTAATTCTTGGAAGACAGATTGAAATTTAGTTGCACAAATCAAAGATTCCATTCATGGTTGTCTTCTCTCTCAGGATGACAAATATATAGTAAAGCAATTCCATAATGCATTGCAATGCACAGAAAATGAGAGGAAAAGAGAGAAATGTAAATTAGTGAAGTCATTTTTGTGCTTAATAACTCTTTACCAGCCATGGACGAGATATTAAGTCATTTATAATTATAACACAACAATTCCCCGCAATTGACAAGTTTTTCCGTAATTAATGAAGAGACTTGATGAGTTTTTCCAACTTTCCATGTTTTTATTGTTAGGGCTGCTGAAAAAAATCTTTCTAAATCTGATCTGGACATAGTCTCTGACAAAAACTTGATTTAACTTGTTTGTTCAGAATGTTGAGAATAATAATGAAAGAAAACGTAAAGACAATGCAGGGTTTTTGCTTCTTTAAAAGCAGAGGCTCTGTTCTCTCATTTGATATGTCGTATTCTGTGTACTTGTGTTTTTGTAAAAACTGTCAGGTTTGTACGCGTTTCAATTTACCTTCGTAGCTTTGACTCCTTTCTGATACCTGGTGAGTTTCTTCAGCAGTAGATGGTAGGAGGCTAAGATGGCAGACGGCTTGTTGCTGATGACAGTATGGATGATGTCAGAAAGACCGTAACCAAGAGATTCTGTCATGTAATTTATCACAGCTGAATTCAGATCCTCAGGACGTAATCTACAGAAGCAACAAAGGCCCACACACACACACACACACACACACACACACACACACACACACACACACACACACACACACACACACACACACACACACACACACACACACAGAACTTGGTTGATTTTTTTTAACATGCTACCAATACCCTGTTGAAACGACCAGTTTAGAACAGACTTTTGAATTTCCAGACTGGTTTAGCTGAGCTGATGGGCTAACATCTAAAAGATAACATATTCTGGTAGCCAGTTATCTTGTATTTTTAGAGAGTATCAAAAAGTACCAAAATGAACCATTTTTGTGACCTTAAAAATGGAAAAATTAAAAATGACAAAACAAACATTTCACTACCACCACTGTACCATGCACTGAGAAATGACTTTTTTGCAGGTACCTGTTTCTATAAGCGACAGTCTGGAGGAGTCTCTTGGAATAACCTTCATTCAGCCATTTATCCTGCATTGCTGCTTTGACCGTTGGTCTTTTGTCTGGTTCTGACTCCAGCAGAGACAACACAAACTGTACAGCCGCTGAAGTGGGAGAGAAAAACAGAGAGACTCTAAAACATGACATGTTGACACAACTAAACCCTGCTTTAACCTTACACTGAAGATCTCAGTAGATTTGTCAGAAGAGTGCGTGAGTGTTTGTGTGTCAGACCCAGACTGAACTTTTCGAGGTTTCTTTTACAAATAGCCAGATCAGATTTAAGCACTTTACTCTCGAGCGCTGTCTTCTCGATGCGGTGGGACTCCTCAGATCAGAGTTCCATTTTGGCAGTGTGCTGGCCTGTGTGTGTGTATTGAGGTGAAGGTAGTGTTTGTGTCAGTAGACAGTGACGATTTCATTTACTCATTCACTTAGACTGGCATTACAAGCAGTCTTACGCGTTTAGGATGCAAACAAAGTCAGGGGCGATGAAAACACTTAAAGGGATACTCCACCCAAAAATGAAAATTCTGTTATCATTTACTCACCCTTAAGTTGTTCCAAACCTGTATAAATATCCTGTTTAAAAGAAGATATTTGGAAGAATGTCAGTAACCAAACAGATCTCATCCCCCATTGACTCTCATAGTATTTACTTTTCCTACTATGGTGGGAAGAGATCTGTTTGGTTACTGACATTCTTCCAGATATCCTTCTTTGTAGTCAGCAGATTTGAAACAAATTAAGAGTGGGTAAATGATGACAGAATTTTCATTTTTGGGTGGAGTGTCCCTTTAAAATCTCATAAAATCGCAAAATGTAAACACTGGTCCAATACCACATTTTTTACTTTATTTTTTCAAATTCTATTTATGTATTTAAATCTTAAAGATATTCGTTTAACATTTTGATTCATTTGTAATTATTTTGTTGGTTGTATTCTGTTTAAATGTTTGTGCAGTCAAAAACTGAAACAGCAAGTTCTTCTGAACCAGCGTCTTCTGAAGTGGTATAGTAAATGATTTGAATAAATGTAATACATACAATAAATGCAATTGCTTCTCTTCTCTTAAAGCTACTTGGATGTTGTGCTTTATGTTTTGCTGTTTTTAATTTTTTAAAACACAGTTCGAAAAAAGTTGAATTCATCATTATGTGATGTACAAAGATTACAATGATCTAATGTAACTAGTAATAAAATAATAAAACCCAGTAGCCTAGATATTTCACCACACTGGAAAAAAAATATTTGTTTAGTATTTATGTCATGTTTTCTAATACAACTATCTAAAAAATCTTAAATGAAAACATTTGAAAAGCAAAACTTTACATCTTAAAAAAAGCTTTACCTCTTTATTGAGTACTTAATTCCAGTTAACTTTTCTTATCTGTTGCCAGATTTTTTTAAGCATCAACTCACTATATTAAAAAAATTGATAGATATATATGAAAATAAGATATTAATATCGTAGGCTATTTTGCTTTTCAAGTAAATGTATCTCGATTTAAGAATTTTAAGATGTTTTGAATAACAAGTCAAAACTATGTAAATGTTTTTTTGCAGTGCAGCAAAAAAGGTGAGTGTTTCTATTTTTGTGATTGTTACTGTAAATATCCTCTGTTGGAAATATTCATGATCAACATTATAATCTTGATTCATTCTACCTTTGCTGATGTCTGATGGTATAGCGCTGATTTCTCCATTCACCATCTTTTGATGCAGTTGTTTGATGTTGAAGGGCTCCACAGTAAATGGCAATGTGCCTGTCAACATGGCAAACATGCTCACACCCCTAAACATATTCAGACACAGAAATACACACAATGTTATTCAGCCTGCATTTTAATAGAGGTTACCTCTTAAATACATTTACTTAATGTACAAAATTACAAGTGGTTGACATCAACATGCATTGTGTATACTCACACAGACCACACGTCCACTTTAGAGCCGTACTTCCTGTGGGCCAAAAGCTCAGGTGCCGCGTAAGCTGGACTTCCACATTGAGTATTTAGCAGATCCAGAGAGAGGGAATCTGACTTCAAGGTGTTACTTAAACCAAAGTCTACACACAAACACAGAAGTTAGTGCACTACTTAGCTTGACTAATGTACATGTACATTAAAAGGGATGCATGGCAACACTCACCAACAATCTTAATGTTGTTGTGCTCATCCAGTAGGAAGTTCTCAATCTTCAGATCCCTAGTCAAATAACCCAGATATCCAGATATGAAGGATGTTAAAAACAGTTACACAAACCACACAGACAGATCACCGTCCTCCACGTTTGGGAATATTTGACCAGCCAGAAACCTCTAGCTGCACACCAAATGTAATGAAAGATTGTGAATAAAAAAGGGATTTGTGTTAGAGAACAGACCTATAACTGTTATTGCTGGTGCTATCGCAGCTTGGTGGTCCTGAATGTTCCAGTTATACTGCCAAGTTTTACTTTTACTCTCATACTCCCCTATCCCTTTTCTCGTACACCCCGTTTCTTTCTTCTTTGTAATAAACACACTCAGTTTGACGACCACACACTCATCATATTTAATTCGAAAGCCTATAAAAATATCACAGTCCTAAAAGCTATTTTCATTTCTCTCCATTTTTACAGACATGGCCGACATCTCAAAGCTCGACGGGTGGCCTTATGTGCCTCGGCACACACCGATTGTCCTGAAACGTACATTTATGCATTTGGCAAATGCTTTTCTCCCAGTCGACTTTACAGTGCATTTGAGTTATACTTTTTTACAGTATGTACAGTCAAGAATAGATGCGCTAAAATGTTTAGCCTCAAGGATGTAGGTTGAGTTGGTGGAGCAAGTCAATAAAACTGTTTCATTTCATTTGATTGATGTAATCTTGAATGAACTGTTGAACAGAGATGACCGTGAGCCGCACAGACTTCATTACCATGGGGACCATACATATATTGACTATCCCCGCGGGGTACAGATGGACCTTTGCTCTCTTGTGATGAATCTGTAGCCAAGAGTATATATATGTGAGTTCATGTAGCCTACATCTGTGTGTCACACCCTTATAAAGGCTCTGTACAGACGGGAGTAATCGTGAAGGAAATTTCCGCATTATGAGGCTTTATCCTGGGACTCCATTAGTAAGGAAGTCAGTGAATGATGTGTTAACCATAGTGGCTCTGGCTGATGATGTCATAAGAAACTGATGACATTCCCACTCCTGCTCTAAAGAAGGTCTACACACACAAACACAAATGTACACTATTGCTCTTATCTTAATTTTCTAGTTAAAATAAATTTAGTTAATTTTATTATTTTAAAAAATCTGGTATTTTTGTTGTGTATAAATCTAAAGAATCTTCTCTGATCAGCAAACCAGGTTGCCAAGTTTGCGGTTTTTCAGCATGATTTGTTTACTTTTAAACTGTTGCTGTTTTTTATTCTGTATTTAAGGTATAGTAGTGCCATATTTAACATTTTTATACTTTGGCTGTAGGGAAAATTTTGATAATTGAGATGGTTTTGGTACGCAGATCTGGCAACCCTGCTAGCAAATTACAAAGCATGGATCACATCACTAAAGCTTTTTCACTTGGATAACTGTGTGTACGTTCCATACCTGTGAACTATCCCGTGTTTGTGCAGGTGATCCACTGCAGACAGTATCTGGCGGGTGTATCTGCGCACCTCTCTCTCCTCAAGCCGCTTGCGCTCACAGATGCGATCCATCAGATCTCCTCCACTGCACAGCTCCATGGCCATATAGTAGCAGTTCTCCGTCTCCAGCGTCTCCAGCAGCAGGACGACGTTCGGGTGGCGGATCAGCTGATGAATCCGTGGTTCACGTTTCATGTTCTTCAAAACATACGAATCCTGTCGAGCCTTCTTCTTATCTATCACCTTGATCGCCACCTGACAGACAGAGACCAAAATAGAGAGCAGATGTGTTTCATTTAAGCATCAGATTTCTTAATGTTTTTAATGGTTGACACAGAGTATGAGGTTTTTATTTACATTTACATTACATTTACATTTACGCACTTGGCAGACGCTTTTATCCAAAGCGACTTACATTACATTGTACTATACATTTGTACAAGCAAGTGGGGGTTAGGTGCCTTGCTCAAGGGCACTTCAGCCGTTACCCACCAGCACTGAGAATCGAACCAGCAACCTTCTGATCATGAGTCCAACTCGCTAACCACTGGGCCACGACTGCCCATTTAACATGTTTCCATGTGTTTATGCATTCTCTGAAACTGTAATAAGTACAACTCTGTACTGTAATAATACTCAGTCTTCAGTATGTTAAATATTATTATACTGTACATGAATAGAATGACATTTGTAAATTAAATTCCAGGATAAAGGTGGTGCTGATCATCATAGTAACCAGTTCAAGCAAACAGAGTGGTCAGGAAAAACCCAGTGATCTGTATAAAACACACACACACACACACACACACACACACACACACACACACACACACACACACACACACAGGTCAGACTTACTGACCCATGAAAGCTCTGGTCACCACAGTGAGAAGAAGGGGACAGGTGGAACTAAAACTCTCTCTCTATCTCTCTCTCTCTCTCTCTCTCTCTCTCTCTCTCTCTCTCTCTCTCTCTTAGTCTCTCTCTCTCTCTCTCTCTCTCTCGCTGTTGTTTTTCTGAAAATAGCCAGGCTAAAGACTAATGTGAGATAAAGAACATCAAAGTTTGATTTTAACCATTCATTTCACTATGACTTTCAGATACCAATGTTATATTTTCACAGAACACCGTATGCAGGAAGGATTTCTAAAAATCATGAAAACTACTTCTATTTGCATTTATTTGAATAAAATGAGACCTGGAGAAACAGGTCAAAATAACAGAAAAGATGCTCTGTATTTTTTCAGACCTCAAATACTGTAAATAAAACATGTTCATATTCACTTTTAAGCACACTGAAAAAAAGGTTAGTTGGAATTACTCAATTTGTTCATTGGTTCAACATAATTTAATTAAGTTTTTATAACATAGTTTTTCTTGCAATTTAAGAAAATAAAATGTTAAATGTTATGTTAAAAAAATGTAATTCAATCATGTGGAACTGATGTACATGATTAAATCAAGTAATTCCAAAGGAACCTTATTTCAGTGCAATACAACAATAATTTGTACATGTATTTAGGAAAAGTTAAAAATATATTTTTTTATGTGATAACCTCAGTTACAGTTGAAACAGTTTTCATAAGTCTTGTCATGCTGTTTGTCTTTCATATTGCTGTTGGATGGCTTTATGTCATTCCTGAAGTTTGATTTTGTTCAACAGACACTGGACTGGAATGACCACAATACATCTAGAAATGCTGGTATGAAATGAAAGTTGAAGTGGTACAGCTGTGGGGAAATAAATATATTTAAATATTTATAAATAATTTTATATTTTATAATTTTATATTTGTGCTATGTAAGGCTCAATTAGATACCAAGTGTTTGTCACTATTTTTGCAGGCTCAAACCAGGCACATAGAATAAAAACGGCAAATAATTTACTAAAATGTATTATGGGTAAACAAATGGCAACATGAAGACTAGAAAACTCATAAATGCCAAAAGATCACCATACACACAGTCCATGGTCACCTAACCAAATAAAAGATTTCAGTGTGTAAACTGATGCTGTTTATTATTATTATTAATGTGTGTGTTTTAATATAAACGTAGTGAGTGATCAAATGTTGATTATTTGAATATTCCTGAACTGTGTCTCTAAGTATAAATAGTCTACTTCATTGCAAGTATGTATGTTTGTGTGAATATATTATTACCGTGGTAAATGTCAGAGATTAGGTAGGAGTCTATGAAAGCTGAGAGACTGAGACAGCATGAAAAATAAATGACAACCCTTCAGCACACGATGACTGACACCCTCGGAGTGTGTGACGCGGGTCCTTTGATTGACAGGTGTCTGTGCGTAAGAAACTTGCGCGTCTCTCTTACCTTCTCCCCCGTGATGATGTGCATGCCCAGCATAACCTTGGCGAAAGAGCCCTTGTTGATCATTTTGCCCACCAGGTAGCTGCCCACACGTTTAGTATGAGGAAAGTTTTGGAGCAGGTCACGGGGGACCTTCCCGAGGCAGGGAGGCGCTGCCTGCTCCAACTCTCCCGAATCAGTCATGCTCCCATCCAAAGACGACTTTAACGCAGCAGGCATGATGCATGTAATGCACGTCTTCTATCAGGTCCTGTAGATCATAAGCCTACAGAAGGGTGGATGAAGGAGAGAAGGGTCGCGGGTGATGAAGGCAGGTGTCATTGGATCTTCTTTGGAGGTGGTTGGAGAATATCCTCTGTTTTTATCCTCATGTGTGTCCAGATGCTGGTCCACAATCACATGTTTTGTTTTTAACCGGTGGGACCGGTGTGTAGCCTAGATTTACCTCTTTTTATCTCTCTTTTTCATCTAGACTGTCTCTTCTCTGGCCAACGGAAGGTTCTTCTGTCAGTCTGGTTAGTTCATGCACTCATGAGTGTGTGTGTGGGTGTGGGTGTGTGTGTGTGGTTGGTAGATAATTAACTGTATCTGGTCTCAGGTTGATGCAGTGAGCTTAGTGTAGTGAGAGGACACACTACACCGTAATGACCCCCCCACCTACACACACACACACACACACACACACACACACACACACACACACACACACACACACGTAAAAGAACAGAATCTGATAAACATGGCTCCCCAAAAATGATGTCACAGACAACTGCCTTAGTTCTTTAGGTCAACAGTTTGATCAGACCTAATGTTACATTTATATTTTCATTTATTAATTGTTGTTAATGTTAGTTAATGTCAACACGGTTATTCATGTTAGTTCGTGGTGCATTAACTAATGTTAACAGACATACCGTTAATAAAAATAAAATACAAATTTAGTAAATGCTAAAATTAACATGAACCAACATTGATAAATGCTTTAGAAGTATTGTTCATTGTTAGTTCATGTTAGCTAATGCATTAACTAATTGTTAACAAATAGTACCTTATTGTAAAGTGTTACCAATTTTTAAAAACTATTTTCTATACTAGGTCCAGAAAAAAATTGAAGTATACAATGTCATTCACAGAACAAAGGTTAAATAAAACATACTGTAGATGTCATGTCAAGCTCACATGAAATCTACAGTAGTGCAGATTTCTACAGAATAGGAATGATTGTCCTTTACACAGTTAGATTATTTATTTAGTTTAATATTTTAGCCAAAAATAAAAATGCAGCACTGTTAAAAGGCACAACAAAACGTAAACTGACAATGTCATTATATGCTTTAAATTCATTTTTTTTTCATAATCTTCATTTCTTCAAGACATATGTCTTGGCACGGAAGTAGGACTATATTAACAGTCCAATAGCCAGAAGTTTTTCAGTCAATTCCTGAATGACTAAATAAAGTCTCGACCTACACTTAAATTCCAGAAGCAGTTTCTGTCAAATACGACAAAATAAGGAAGAAAACACCATTGCAACTTATATTTTATCCTGATTTTAAACCAATTTCGTGGTTTGTAAAATGTAAAAACACGCATATTCCATAGGGGTCTACTTATGAATATTATCATTACACATGTAAAGACATGCATGCAGTTTGGGCCTATAAGCAGAGTTTGTTATTTGGGGTTTGTGTAAGATATCTTCCTTATTTGTTCACTCCATTCATCCACTAAAGAGAGAAAAATGAACTGAACAGCACGGGGTGGGAATCTGAGCCCCTTATACTATACAAACTCACACACATGACCTCACGCAGACAAATTCATCCACAGCAATATATACATTTAGTACAATAAATGTCTTTCATTCATATCGCTTCAAACCAAGCGGGAGCAGAAGAAACAAAGAGAGGCCTTATACGGAAGAGCTTTGTGTTTATGTGTGTGTGTTATGTGTAGAGTTATGTGCCTCAACACTTTTATATCCATGGTTCAAAGCAGGCCATGACAAAGAGAGCCAGAATGAGCAAACAGACAAGTTTTGCGTTCACCCCCCAAAAATGTGTTCCAGCCTCGAGGCTTTGGCAAAACACTGTGCGGTCGAATTAATAGTGCTGAAAACCTCTGTCCATTTCCTGCTCTGTAAGAAACCAATCCCCAGCAATCCATTAAAGCATATCTTAACACTAAATAACTTTTTTAAATCCTGCTGGAGCATCTCTGCACCCACGCGCTAGCAAGCTAAGCTTTACGAGCAAGTCTCAGAGCAGGATATTATCAGAGGAAACATCACTCTGCAAAACCTGAACAATAAAACAACTACAAACAAAAAAAAAGGCATTTATATATACCACATGCTATTAAATAATAGCTCTAAAGCCTGAAGCAAAAAAAACACGTCTAAAGAAACTGTTCATTAAATAATTTTAAGTGAAATGAACCCTTTTGCATTAACTTTCATTTTATTACTTTTTCTATTTTGAATTTTAACAACACAGCTTTTAGTAGGTAGAAAAAACAACAGTCAGCATCTTGACTGAGGAACAAACTACAACAGGTCTAAATAATGATGAACAAAAAAAAACTAAGTATTGTGAATGTTGCCCTCTTGTGGCTTAACGAAGGCTGGGGCAAAACGTGAACCTTTCAGTTCTTTAAATTCGATAAAAAATTACGTCATCAAAAGATTTCACCAGAAATTTTACGAAGGCCTATATGTTGTATAAAGATTATTTTTAATTGTATAATTAATTTGTAAGAATACAAATTTTGCTTTAGCAAATATTTTGCAAAATATTTCTCTTTGCCAGACACGTGCATCTTTGATCATATGACATGCAGTCTTAATTCAAACAAACACAGTCGTTGACTGCTTGCATCACAGCTTGTTTAGAGGTCTTGCGCTGTCAACACAATGGCCCACAAGAAAGCAAATAAAGCCGAGAACACAGACAGAAGAATAGATTTGTCTGTCTGTAAGAGTGTAGACTGTCTGTCTGTAAGTTTAAACCATAATTACATTCAAAAGACTTTAACACAGCTAATGAAGACCTGCTGCGCACACACACACGCACGCACACACACAGTTACATGGAGCAGGGTGATGACAGCAGTGAAGTGAAGCAGTCATTTCCTGAGCAACATGGCCAGATGTGTCACACACTACATCTAAATGTCTCTCTCTCTCAAACACACACACACACACACACACACACACACACACACACACACACACACACACACACACAGAGGTGTGTAATAAGTCAGACATTAAGTTCTCATTAATGTTCATACATTTTGTTTTAGATGGGGATAAAACAACAGACTAATGTGTAAGAGTGTGTGCGTTTGTGTGCATGTGTGCCTTAATTACTGTGTGCTAATGAAAAGCTGTGTGCAAGTTTGTGAGCAACTCAGATGGTGAAACTGCCACGCTGCGCTCACAGCTCGTAAATTGCACACCTTCCAAAGGATGTGGCCTGTGTGTGACAAGTGTGTGTGTGTGTGTGTGTGTGTGTGCGTGTGCGTGCGTGCGTGTGCTAAAAGCACACATTTTAAGGCCTAAATCAACAGAGTGTAGCTGCAGTAAAAAAAAAAAAATCTCCACGGAGATTAACTGGTGTATGTTATGATGTTATGAGATGTTATGATGTGCTAATGGAGGCAGGAGTCTACAGGAAAAACATTTAGACTTGAAAAATGTGTAATTATTCAGGTAAAAATGTGCGCATGCAAGAAAGATGGAAAGAGAAAGACTCTTCTATTGCATAAAAGACATAAATCACTGAGTTTCCTATGTAACCCACATTGATCCTTCCAAATGTTCTTTATAGCTGCCAGAAGAGGGCGCTAAAGAAAAATGTATTAAACACATCACTATTTTATTTTTAAACAAAACATAAATATTCAGTGCAGTTTGCATTGGAACTTCACCATAGTTTTGTTACATAAATCATTCGATTCATTCATTTTGTGGTCATATAAAACAAGTCATTGCTGAATAAGCTTTTCTATAATGCTTCACAAAAAACTTTATGTTTCTCAATTAAATCTTTAAAATTGAGCAAGTGCTTCACTTTTTTATTTCTCATTACTAACAAGTATTACAAATAACTTTCTCTACCCAAACATCTGAGTGTTTCATTATTTTATTTTCATTTTGTCATTGCAGATCACTAGGACGAAAGCTTTTTTCAAAGATCTTTATTTAAAACATCCCTATGATCCCAGCCCCCCCAAAAAGAACATTTCTCAGTGGATGCCCTGACTATAAATTCACAATTATTTGACTCTCTCTCCCTCATTTCAAACACGCAGCTTTTATTTTTCACCACAATACCAGCGATTTCCTGCTCATATGGTCATCCGTGCACCCAAAGTCAACAGCAGGGAGACTGTGCAGCATAATGGATGTGTTTTATGGAAAGGGTGTTATATTAAGTTTAATAGCAGTGTGTGGTGGGCTAATGGCTGCCTTTGGCTTCCCTCCTGCAAATAGAACAGAGGGTGGGTTTGGAGGGATTCCTCTCTATGGGTCTGTGTGTGTGAGAAAGAAAGAGATAAATATGGACACAGAAAGTGAAGACAGAATGAAAAAGAGTGTGTGACACAAAAACCGAAAGAAAAAAAAAATCAAAGGAATAAGATCATTTGAAATGTTTGAATTCTGTTTCGGTGTTTGAGTTTTAATAAAATAATCACATTTTCAAATAAACCAATTTCAATTTTTTAGATTTTAAGTCAGTTTAATATAATTTATAGTAAATTAAAGTGACTTGTCGGATCAATTTGATTCAACTTTAAAATTTAAGGCAGCTTTTGTACTAAAGTTTTTAAGTTGTATTTTTACTGTGTAAAGAATTCATCTTCACCTCATGCCCTCTTTGATTTCCCCTACACCCCTTTTAAAATGTTTAGCGGTTGTTTATGCACAAGAGTGTTTATCCATCTTGTAACCTTTGATCCAACATTTACACGATTTGGGCTTTGGGGTTTGTATGTGTAAATGGTCGATAATGGGCTATAATATATTGTAGCTCACTCTTAATTTAGAAGCAATTTTTAAGGAGCATGAAGGCACCGCAGTAAAATATTCCCCTGCGCCATGCCGAGCAAACACGCCCCTGTCGGCCTCTCATATGCCAGATCTCCATTTACAGACACTTTGAACAAAAAAAACCTCAAATTACTTTTGTTTTTTCTCTCTCTTTCCTCACCCGCCTTTTTGACCAGCTCCCTTTGTTTTCTTCCTTTAACAAACCTTCATCATTTTATCAGAAGTGCTTTCAATGAAGTGCTAAGTGTTGGGTTTTATTGAAAGGAAACAACTGGAACAACACGTGTGTTTTCTCAGGCCTGTAAAGAATTGGCTCTGCAGGCCAAATTCTTTCATATGAATTACAATCAGAGTACTGATGAATCCTCGCAGATTCATATCTGCTGAAAGAGAGAAACGAGAGAAATATATTTTTCCAACAAACTTAAAAATGTGCATACTAATAAATGTCTGAACATAAATGTGTGTGAAAATGATTCTGAAATCTTTAACGCATCTTAGTGTTAACAAAAATCTGCTTTTAATTTGGCAAGATGTGCGCTGCTTTAATGTACATGTATGTGTTGCCAAATTTGACAGCAACAATCCAAAAGACTGTCTGCTCCATTAAACAATTGAATGTACACTCTCTCTCTTTAACTGTAAATAAAAGTGTGAAAAAAGCCATAAGAGTGCATTAAACTGCTCACAATTCGCTTATATAGTAGTAAATACAGTGGCACCACACTCTTAAAAATAAAGGTGCTTCATGATGCCATAGAAAGGTTTCATAAAAACCTTTAACATCTGAAGAACCTTTCTGTCAAGGTTCTTTGTGTTGAAAAAGGTAGAAAAGAGATCTTTCTAAAACCTTTGACTGAATGGTTTTGGGAACCAAAAATGGTTCTTGCTGTGAAGAACCTTTTAAGCACCTTTATTTTTAAGAGTATGAAAAGTATGAATTGCACGAATTTCATTGTATGACAAAAATAAAATAGTGGCATACGCAAACAAATATAGATAAATAACAATGTTTTTTTTTTATCTGCATTAATGTACTGCTCCCTCCTTCAGAATCTGAATTTATGTGTGCAAGTGCGCTTAATATTTCTGTGTGTTATGTTGTTAATGGCACACCTTGTTTGCCAGGCAGAAACAGCCAATTAAAGGCAGGTCGTGTTAAACTGGGTCCATTTTCAGTGGTATGCCTCCAGGACCCACAAAAACAATCTTCGATGTGTGAGTGTGTGGGACGGGGATTTACACCTCACTAATGATGTGCGAGTTTAATGCACGGAGCTGTTTTCAGCTTCACATGCAACAGGTTAACACCTTCAGTGCCACGGCTGTCTTTAACAGAAGCGGAAGATGCGAGTCCATGAAAGTCTTTGATAAGTGAAGGCATCCATAAATCACTTGGTTCAATGTTCATGAAACTTAGCATTTGCTTTAAAGGACTAACTAGAAGTTTGATTTTGCAATCTGCAAAATAAATTACAAATCTACAGATAAGAATCTTGAAACAGATGCATGATGGGATACATAACAGTTTCTAAACTGGTCTAAATTATAGCACATAGTCTTGTTTAGACTCATATGACACTTATAAATAACAGTATAATCCACCCTATGTCTTTATACCCTATTAAGAGAAGTGTAAGGTAAATTGTGTTATTGGAATCAAGTCACAGATTAAATCGAGCGAGGTTAAACGGAGTAAAGTTGGCTGCGAGGAACGTTTTTAGCACATTGGCATGATGGGTTGCAGTAATTAGGGGGCGTGGCTTCACTCCACCAATCACTCTGTTGTGTTTGAAGCTTCCTGCTGATTTACAGTGTGCAGACTAAGATGTGGCTGTTTTAGCAGGTCATAACTTGCTACACACACATACGCAGACACGCTGGTTAAATGAGTGTCAAGCGCGCGCACACACACCAGTCCAACGATGCCAGACACACACACGCTCCACACTTCAGCATCACCTGGCTGTTTTGTTCCCTCACACACTTTTCACTCCTTTGCAAATCCCAGTGGAAACAGAGTCCAAACTGTCATGAATACCTGGACAGTGACCCAGGCTGCGGTGAACTGAGGAGGAGGAAAGTATGTATTGAGGTTACAGCTCTGTGTTGTGTTGTGCTGGGATGGTGTGTTGTTGCTCCAATGACACATTAAGTGTTTAACTAACATTAAAAATGTGTGCTGTACGTGCTGTAAAGAACATTCATTTACCATGACTATTTTAAGACATTGTTAAAATATTCATTCTTTAATCTTCTTAAATAATCTTTTGGAAAGCGTTGGATATTGTTGTTAAATAAAATGCACTGTACTTGTTAGGAAAGTATTTTTGGGGGGAATCCTTGAAGGGATGGTTCACCCAAAAATGAAAACTCTGTCATCATTTACTCGCCCTCTTGTCATTTCAAACCTGTATGACTTTCTTTCTTCCACAGAACACAATAAAAGATATTTTGATGATTGTTGTTAACTGTCACCTATTGACTATTTGACTTGCATTGGTTTTGTGTCCATACAATAAAAGTGAATGGGTGCCGCTGCTGTTTGGTTACCAACTTTCTTCCAAATATCTTCTTTTGAGTTCTGCAAAAGCGGGTGTAAATGATGACAGAATTTCAGAAATAAAGTGATTATCACTTTAGATATACTACCTCATATGCTAAATTTTAAACTTTTTTTAAACTAAATTATTTACAAACATTGTCCATTTCTGCTTTATAATTTCTTATTTCATTTTATTTTCATTTCATTTGGAGCCTCCTTTGGGAGACTCCATGGGATGGTTAATCTTGAAGTGTCAGCATGTGTGTTGTATGTATAGATTTCTCATCTAAATAAACCTCAGGGTGCAGAGACCACAGCACTGCAGGTGCAAGGGGTAAAGATCACGGACCACACACACATGAAAAACATACCATGACGATACATACTGTCAGAAAATCACTTCCCAATCATTTAAACTCAGTAAAAAAAGCTAAACAAATTAGATCACAGTTATACTGGATTAAACACATGTATGATATATATAAATACACACACACACACACACACACACACACACACACACACACATCTACACCATACAGCCCTGCCCATCTTAATCTCTCTGTGAAGTTCAGACTATCATGCTTCAGTGCTCACAACAAGTTTTTTGAGTGGAGGAGGACCGTCAGGGACCAGAGCCCTAGAAATCCCACAGGAGAGCAAATTAAAAACAAATGCTTATGTTTTATTACTCCTTTTCCTCACAGAGCTGCTGACAAAAACGAGAAGACAGAGAAGTGCGACGCCCGAAAGCCAGAAGTAATCCAGTGCAGACGTTTTATGATGGAAACTTCAGCGAAATGTAATTTCAACACTCAGTCAAACCAGAAAAGAAAAATCCAATATAACATTACAAAGAAAATGAGAGAGAGAGAGAGAGAGAGAGAGAGAGAGAGAGAGAGAGAGAGAGAGAGAGAGAGAAATTGAAATTGAGAGATACTGTACATGTCTTCATTCCTGTTAAAGGGATAGTTCACCCAAAAATGAAAATTTTGACATCATTTACTGGTCTTTCAAACCTGTATGATTTTCTTTTTTTTCCACAGAACACAAAAAGGATATTTTGAAGAATGTTGTTAACTGGCACTCATTCACTTGCATTGGTATTGTGTCCATACAATAAAAGTGAGTGGTCCGCTCCTGTTTTGGTTACCAACTTTTTTCAAAATATCTTCTTTTGTGTTCTGCAGATGAAAGAAAGTAAGGTTTAAAATTACAAGAGGGTGAAAAAATGATGACAGAATTTTTATTTTTGGGTGAACTATCACTTTAAGCATTTCTCTGACCAACACACTGACCAATGACCAGTTTGGTTCCACAACTTTATGACTGTTTAATAAAAATCAATGCATTTAAGTGTTCATTTCAAAGTGTCCTCTGCTACATACAGAGAACTTGAGTGGATTTCCAGCTGAGGGTGTAAGCGTGTCATACAAGACAGTAGGGATCAAGTGAGCCTTCTTTGAAGTGACCAGAGACTATCTGTCTGACATGAATAATAACCGCCGTGCACCCAGAATAATACAACAGAGTGATTTTATGGTACTGTTAAAATCCAGAGCTTTGGAATTGATCATGTTAAAGGCATAGCTCACCCAAAAATAAAAATTAAGTCATTATTTATTCATACCCATGTGGTTTAAAGCCTGTATATGACTATTTGTTCTATGAAACGCAAAAGAAGATATTTTTAGAAATGTATAATAATGGTTTTTATTTTATCAAGATTTATTTGTCCGCTACCCTGCAGAGGATAAGCGGTTCTGGGAATGAATGGATTCATTTGTAAAATTCTTTTATGGGCTGACATCCCACTTCATGTCTGATGGTGGCGCCACACAGCCAGCATGAGGTGACTGTGTCTTCAAGCATGTCATTACTGATCTGTGTCTCTTTCTCTGAGAAGAGGGCCAGAGGAGTGCAAAAGTCCTAATGTTTGACATCACAATGATTATTTTTCGTTTGCAGGGGAAATACTTTCTTCCAAACACAATACACAACACAAACAAATGTCACACCGAATTAACGCACTACACTATCCACACAGCCCTCAGATGGGATGACATGGGTGGATCATGCATGAAATATGCAGAGGTAAACAACAGCGGCTTTGTAAGCAGACATAATCAGTAACAAACGAGTTGTCAGCACTTCGGAACGGCAAGACAGCAAACCCAAACTGTCTGGCAACTGTTTTGCTTCATAAATCAAATCAAGGCTCCTCGCTCCACGATAACCCACATACCATTAACTTTCAATGTAAATTACATTTGTCCCCGCAGAGCCACCATAGACTTCCTGTAGCCTTTAAAGTTAAGACCTCACTGTGATATGAATGAGAGACAGAACCACAACTCTATTATATTTCAACACAGATCCTGAACCCTCACCACAGGGCCGTGAAACTGCAATGAGACCGTTTTTTACTGTGTGGCTTCCATAAGCCCTGCTTCATTTTTCAGCGAATTGGTTTATTAAATAATCAGGAGGATAAAATGATCCCCCTGCATGCTGAGAGTCTGTCCACAGGTTCAATATGAAATGAATTATGTTCAGACCACATCAGCAATGCAGTGTGGCAAAACAAAAGTGCAAAACTCTATAATTCTCTTAAGAACTATTATTAGTGAACACAATTTCATCACAAATGCATTGATTTGGCATCTTTAAACCACAGATGAGTTCAAATGACAACACTTATATTTCTGTAATTAGTCTGGCTCATTGAAAAACTGTTCAGTACTATTTATGCAGCTCGCTATGGTGACCACGACAGTGCCAAACATCTAAATATGGTCGTCCGAGAAACTGCTGGATACTGGCATACGAGGCCTAAATTCGAGCAATAAGCGAAACCAAATTTTGATTGACCCTGACACTTTTAAATGGATCATTTAAACACATGCCTACAGTTTTGGCCTGTACTGTTTTAAAAATACTTTTCGTTGACATTCGTATTCAAATGCCGCATTTAACACACGTCCGTGTTGTCACGAAAAATTCTCTGTGTTTACACGAGGGTTACTGTTATGTTAGATCACATTACTGCTTTTATGTTGTCTAAACAAAATTGTCTATTTCACCAAGTTCGCCTCGGCCCATGCGGAGCGGATTTGACGGATATTTTTTCCTTGTAAGTGCTTGTACATAGATTTGGCAGGAACCGAGCGCTGTGGAAAAAGCCTGCTTTGTGTTTTTAACGCGGCGGATTAAATTGGTTTAGACAAGCAATATGCCAATGGTTCTCAATGTAACGATAGAGCTTTTATTTGGTCAAAACCCTGTCATCAATTTGTTGACATAAATATGCATTAAGATGGCCAGTTTTTTAATTGCGAACAGAACTTTTGGGCCCGATCTCCCAGCCTGATGATGTTTGAGAAGCTATTCGGCGCGAGTCTGAAAGGGTGAGCTAAATGGCTGTTTACAAATTGAGTTGTTACAAAATAACCGTGTTATTACATGCATGGTTAAAACATGTTGGGTGTACAGGCACAGATGTGCAAATAGTTATTTAGTTGTCAAAACTTCAAACGTTTTAGGAAACTAATTAGTGAGCGCTCACCACAGGCTGTTATAGGTGAATAACAATTCACTGAGGACACACACGCAAACATGCCAAACATGCTTCATAGACACACTTCTACAATATACAAAAATTTCATTAAATACGCAAACACAACTCATGTTATAATTAAAAAACACAAACTTACATGACAACTTGTTTTGTCTCATGTTCTGCAGCGCTTGTTCATAAACATTTGGCGATGACCTCACATCATCCGTGCCCTGCAAAGATGAAAGAGTTTCTTTGTCTTGTCTTTCACAGTCTTGCTCTCATATTCCCTTATGTCATGCATACTTCATTTCTTTCTCTATTTTATTCAATTTCAACCTAAATGCAGCTGCTAATGACTGTGGTCAGACCAGGAATAATCACATACACCTGTTGTCCTCTTATTTTTCTTGCTGAGACACTTATTGCACCTAAAATTACTTTTTGCTCACGTTCCTTACATTTCTGATTACAATAACATGTAGAGTAAACTACAAAGCACATCATGGTACATACATGACGGCACAAACACACACGCAGTCTTGCTTTTGTTCTGTCTCGCTAATTAAAAAGTTGAAATGCTTTGGTTTGGCTGACAAGTAGAGAATTTTTGACCACATGTTGAGATCAATGCGTTTGAACTGGTGCGTTCTGGCTGATTAAGTGATGGCATCATTGAAAAGAGAAGGCTTACGGGAGTGACCATATGGAGTAAAGTGATGTGTGTGTTTGTGTTTTGCGCTGGCTGGGGGTATTTTCTGACCGCATGGGACAGCGACACACTGCAACTTCACTCCAGCCCTTAAAAAATGACCCTGCAGAAATGTGCCGTCTGATGACATCATCCTTATAGAACCTCAAAATCATGCCAGTCCAGCTGGTCTTTACGACGCCGTTCCATCCTAGAATGTTCAAAACATTCTGAGCACACAACCCAATAAACAGCAACTCTAAACTGTGACTGCGTGTGCCTGCATAAAAAAAGGGAAAAGCCTTAGAAAAGGAGAGAAGAAATGTTCTTGGATTAGCATGAAAAGAAAAACTGAAATGAAGTTTAATGGGATCTCTAAAAGGTTGTCTGTGATGACAGCACATTGGCTGACGAATGATGAAACATGATGGACTTGATAAGGGATGTGATGGAGCAATACAGATTGGAAACAGCATTTGGGTGGCTGTGCCAGTATGGTGCCAGTGCAGGGCCTGCTTAAGCCAGTTAAAGGTTCTAATGTGGCAGTGGTTTCATGGTGGTTGGCTTTGAGCAGCAGGAAAGGGAATAAAGAGGCATTTAAAACCGGAAGAGAGAAAAAGGAGAGCGAACGGTATAAGCAACCATGTTTTTTATGTTTTTCATTCTGCATTCTATTTCATTTCTCTATCATTTCTAAACATATATTTAGTCATTTTTCATTTTTATCCTATAAATATGTCACATACTGTATATGGGTAAATGGCATATAAATCTTGCCATGTGCCCTATGGTGTGACAGCAAGAATTTAGAAAACAAACAGTTAATAATCTATTATTTTATATCATTAATGTTTATATTTATAACATAAAATAGCATATTACACCATAGAACACAACTTATCAGCTTCCCATATAGTGAAAACCTTACGCACTCTATTGCTTCACACATACCCAGAGAAAGAAAAAGAAGAAACAACAAATGCTCTCCCTATCCTCATATTTTAATAGTTAAACCTGTCTCCATCGAACTGGACCTTTTCGTGCGTGTCAGAGAAAGGTGATGATGTAAGCAAGCAAAATGTCATAAAAGACCCATAAAAATGGGAACATGCTTTGTTTTTGTACATAAAACATTCAGAGATAAGATCTTTATTTCTTTATTCATTTTGTCAGTCATTCTTGCAGGGATATCATACACCTATTTTATTGATGGTATTGCAAAAAATGTAGTATTGTTTCCCGTTTCCTGTTTCCCAAAGATACAAATTTTTATGGGCACGTGCTCTCCTAACATGTGTTTCTTTTTTTTTGGCAAACACACAGGCGTAATGACTCACAATGAAAAACAACCTTACGTTTCATATCACCCGATTGATTACTTCAGCAATCACTCGTTTTGGCAGCCAACCATAAAATCTGAAAGTCTTTACACACACACACACACACACACACACACACACACACACACGCATGCACACATCTGCCTGTGATTCGTGTCTCATTGGGATACCGAGTATTCAATCAGATTCCTTGAAGTGTTTCATATCTGGGCTCTATATGTGTGCTGTGTGTGAAAGTTCTTCTGATGACAACCTTAAGGAAGAGAAAACAATGTTGGTGTGTACATAAGCATGCATGTGATCTCTCTTTCACTTTCTTCACTCCCTCTTATCCTCCCCTCCATTCATAAAATATCAAACAGTCCGGGTCCCGGAATAGGGCTGCCCTGCGGCAGCCTGACAGTGCGGATATTTTCAGTAGGTCCTTGTGGTGTTTTTGCAGGTGTCCATGAATTCGGAGAGCACATCTGACACAGTATAATTCTATTAGTCCTATACACAGATATCAGTATTAGAACCATACTTAGTCAGGGGGTTCCACAGTGCCTGAGGAACACGGGACAGGAGTGTGTGTGTTTGCGTGTGTTAATAAACTGCCAAAAGAAAGATTGACAGAAAAATAGACACAAAAAAGTGTGTGTGTGTGTGTGTGTGTGTACCAGCAACATGAAGTCTTTGGTCTTAATTTGCTGACGTTTCTTCCCTGAGGCCAGCAGTATACCATTACATTCAATTACACGCTTTAAAACGTCTAAAATAAGACTCGCAGTGTGCGTGGTGTGTGTGTACGCTGATACTTACGTTTGTTGTCTTGTTGCTCATGCTTATCTTTTTCCCTTTTCTCCATTGTCTCTCCATTTTCATTTACAAATTCCTTTATTCCTTTATAGAAAAAAACAACCCACAATTAACAAGAGGACCAAAAATATACGTTTATATTATTACTTCAGTAGATCTTGAAATGTAATTGACTTTAAAATATTCGAAAGTATTAACAAATTACCATAAAGATTATCTTTAGCTTAAGTTTAAAGAAACATTTGATCATGTATATTATGTTAATGGTGACATTAAGACTTTATCTCACTTGCGTGCCATTCATTTCAAATAGTGACATCTAAAAACTTCCTTCAATGTCTGTTCAAGCCATTCAACTTGATCTAATAAAGGGCATAATTTGTATTTTTCTCCCAGTTCATTTCTTTTCCCACTTGTCTCCCTCATTCATGATTTTATTGCTTTTGGATTGAAATCGTTCTCACTATCTCTTCTCAAGAGAGTCGAGTTCCTAAGAACAACACCTGCTCGCTACGTTTCGCTGCCTTCCACTTTTTTCTTCCGACTTTTCATCTTATTCTCCTCTCCCCCACAAATCTGACCTACGATCTCTTTCCCATTCTCTATTCAACACTTCCTCTTTTCCCTTCACTCTGTTGGAGGGAGTAGTTTTCTGGTACTTCATCCGTCCGGCGCTAATCTTGTCCCAAAAGGTTTTGGGGACCCTCTGAGTGATGTTCATACTCCCTGCTGTGGGTCTACAGAGTGAGAAACCATTACATCACCCTCTAGAGGCAAAGGTGAGTAACTACCATCACATTCTTCATTATCAACACCTTTCTCTGCAATGGTTCATTGAGCTTTCCTTAAAACAGCATTTCTCACACCCCCATCAGTATGGCTCAACTAATTCCTTATTAGGATCAAATCAGAAATGTGTTTATTTTAACTTATATATTATAGTGAATATAATTTAGTATCATCAAGTACAAAATGAAGTACAAAGTTACAGAAATGTACTACTGTCTGCAATTTGCACAAATTAATAAAACAGGCTTCAATTAAATTACACAAACATTTTTATTATTTCTAATTCATTTTATTTATTTATTTATTTTTTGCTTTTTAAATAAATGCATTAATGTGCTAATTACAAAAATGTGAAAATTACTTTAATAGGTTTAACAAAGAGGTAAGGTATACGTGCCTCCAGCATTAATGCTTTCAAAATATAGCCTATACTTGTTGTATGAACATGAAATTTAGACACATGCTATATAGGTATCAGCCCTTAAACGTGATCAGCACCAACAACAAAAACAGATTAATTTCAGACTTTACATAAACCACATGAAGGACATCTCAAGCTCACTGTCATTTCCTTAAATGTCATAGCAACAATTACTAGAAAAAGCTCTCACCAAATCTCTCCCTCCAGTGGCATCTTCATCACCGCCACAAAACTTATCTAAAAACACACATGAATTAACAAACATATTATCAACTTACAAAGCAAATTATCCCATATAACCCAAAATGTCATGCACAATTTATTTGTGTGCCGGTGTGCTTTGTTGTCATTTTGAGTGTTTTTTATAAGAGCTTAGCTACTGAAATTTACTATCCAGCCCTTCATATGAATTGGCCACAAAATCTTCATTGTATATAGTGGCCAAAAAAAAGTATTTGGAGAATTAAGCCATGTAAAATGAACTAATGTCTATGCAATAGATAACAAAATACTGCAGTTTTTAAAAACAAATTGTATGATATAAAACATGTCTAAAAATAACTTTAAAACAAAATGTTAGCAAAAAATGTTAACTTTAAAACAAAATGTTAGCAAATTGCTATTAAATAAATAAATAGGCTGGTATAATTTGGTATCATTTAGTCAAGTAGCATATAATGATTGCATCACTGATTTAATATTTTGTTTTACAATGTAAACTTACATTGTACAATTTCTTTTCAGAAATTCACAACCTGAGCTTGTTGGATCACAAAAAATGATTCAATAAATAGGCTACTTTTTGATATAGCCTACTATTGAAAGACAATTCACCAAAAAACATCGACATTGAATTCCCTGTGTCCTAAAAATATTACAGTAGCCTACACATATTTATTTATTTCTAAATACGGTTCTGTCTGCAATAGCCTACTATTTGACAGTCAACGATATTTCACGCCAGCTTCAGCCTCCTTCCCTTTAATAATACTCACATACAAACAAAGTTGACCTCTGTCCACGTGTATGTTTCTGCACTCTCGCGTGACAGGTCGTAACGCCTGGCGCGGAAATCCAACGTAAATACCTGTGTGTGAATGTGTGTCGGCGTCTGTATCCGCGCCGCCTCATAAAGACTGACATAAATACGGTAAATACGTCAGTGTATATGGTGCACGTTAAGAAACGCCGCGTTTTCACGGGAAGATTAACTTTATGAATGGGTTTGTGGGTTACGGGTGGTGTAGCGTGTCGTTTCATTCAGGATTGATTTGCTTATATTCGCGAGGATGCCTCAGTGCCCTCAGACTGGTAAACGGATCCGATATCTTTCTTTTCCTTAAATACATACACAACGACGCAATGGGTTCTGCCCTGCGCTCCTTTCAAAGGCTTTTTTTTTTATTCCTAACGGTTTTTCTTCTTCCCATATACCAGCGTTCCTCGCGCTGCCACTTCCGCTATAAAGCCTTTGGCTGGCTGCCACGCGGCCATTAGCACTAGCAAAATAACTGTTAACAATATGGTGCCCAGACATAGCAATTCTGACTCTTTAACCAGTTTAACCAGCCTAGAGGGTTTGCGTCCGCAATGCCAGAGGTTGCAAGGATTAGTAAACAAATGCATTTAATTAACATATAAGTGCATCATAATCTAGGTTGTGTAAATTAAGGCCTTAAATGTCTTTTTATGTGAATAAATTAAATTCCATACCTCTCTCGGGTTCCTTGATGATTCTGACCGAGAAAAGCTTATTCTACAGTTTTAATATTGACTGTTGTATGCATGTGTAAAATTGAATTTTATAAAATTTTCTGGTAACAATGAGCTGTAAATTAGCCTGCGTTTATCTCTTTAATTACGCAGAGGTCTGTTAATTGCCCACAGCGGGATAAAAATGTATGAAACTGTTTCCTCTAAATTACATCCGCAGGTAAATTAGGGTTATTATGAGCTACAAGGCCCGTTATTAGGCGCGTGTCATCCCGTGAACTGATAGCTCTCGTGCATTAAATGTGTTTCAGGTAAATTAAGAACGAAAGTATGCTAATAATACTTGAAAATATGTGTAAGGCCAAATGATTGGAAAGTAAGTGTTTGTTTGCAATCAGTAGATTTGTAGCAAGAGATCCAGATTTTGGGATATGGGTACTTAAACGTTATAATTTACAAAATACCATTCTTCAATGAGCAGATAAAACACTGCTCCTGTTTAAATAATTTTCCACTCCTCCTGATCAAAACAGTAACAGGCCCGTTAAAGTAGCCTATACAAACAGAAATAATGTTGTCGTTGTCTGCTGTTAAGTAGCCTACTGAAAAACAATTACGAAATCAAAGTCAATTTACAAAAAGAGATGAAATTTCAAAATATAATCTACTATGAGTGGCAAAGTAAGCCCACAATAATCTTAATATAATAGCAATATTTCAAATAATATTCGTTGCATAAATTGTAGGCTATCTTAATTTCCTTCACTCAATGTTTTATAAAAATCTCTATACTAAACTCATATTAACGTTATAGCTAAAAGAATCATTGCCTATTGGGTGTTCTTGGATGTTCAAATAAGAAGAATAGAAAGTCTTATTTATACATTCACTTAAATGCATAATGTAAAAAAACAAATAATTATAGCTTAAAAAATAAAAAAGAGCAAGATTAGTATAGGCTACAATTTTTTTATGTATTTTGGAGAAAATATAAATAGTTTAAAATCAGAATTGTAAAATGCATTATATGTGTTTGTGATTAGTTTAAACATCTTAATTTGGTTTAATTATAGCCAATATAGGCTAATACTTTATTTAGAAAATATAGTATGGAATGTAGGCTACTGACATGTTTTGAAACGTTTAATTATATTTACTATTTCTAATGTGTAAAAACAGTCTAAGCAGTCCAGAATGAACTAAAATGTGTAATAATTATTTATCGAAATGAATTAAATGTATTAATGTAACGTTGTATTTTTTTTTACCTAGACCTAACAAATAATAAAAATGTTATTATATTTGTAAACATTTCTGCTTTTACTTCATAAAAAATTGCGAATAGTAAAAAGCTCTGTTCTACCACGTTTAGGCAACCACTTAACATAAAATAATTGATATGAGATTATCCTCGTTTAGGCTACTTTTTTTATCCGCCGGCACAATGACACTACGACACAGTTGCATGTTATTGTAACTTGTAAATAATCAGAAGCAAATTCCACAAATGATGATGTATACAATGTGCTAGTCACGGTTACCTTTATGACGCATCAAACGAATATTAAATGAGGATAAAGCAAGGATGTTTTTATTTAGCTTCATTCAGTGGAGTACGCTGAATTGTACGAAAATAATAAATGAAAATGCCCCTTTCAGCATGTTTTCCTAACGAACATCTCCAACCAAATACTGTTAATTTACCATGAGCTACTAAAACTATGCCTTATATGCTAGACAAATAGATAGCCTACTAATAGCACTACAAAGCGAAACAAATGTTTCATTTCCTGAAAACAAATAATAGTTTGCATTCTGTAAAATGATGTCATTTTTGAGCATGCCATATTGTCCCTGCTTTCTCAAATGTTTTTTTAATATTTGTATTTTTACACCGTGACCGACACTACAAAAAGTCCATGAAAAAAATCCATGAGCATGGATTGCTATTTCCTCAAATGCGCGTGGTAACGGACATGAATTCTCCAAATGGACGAGCAACAATTAGCGTAATGTTCCAAACGGCTCTGGTAAATGCTTTAAAAGTCAAATGGGTTAAAAAAATAAATATTTAAAACAATGTAAGGCTAACACAGTTTTTCCATGCACACCAGATACTTATTTTTTATCCTGTTTCTTTACACTTTAAAAAAAATGGTTTTGACAATAATTTCAACAATAATCGAATTATAGAATAGCAACAGTGTTTGCTTAGGGAATTTATAGTACCAGGAAATTGTGTCTGGTTGTAAAAATTAGTGCTTCTCGGGGACTTATATTGGGAAACCGTAGACTGCAAGTCTCACGTCAGGTTAGTTTGACATGCCTTATTACTGGGTTGAATAACCCCGGCCTCACGCATATACAGGCGTAGATTTGGTAATAATTCTACATGATTGGCTCTCGAGGGCTGGTGGGGAGGTAATGCGGAAGCATGTGGAGCATGTGCAGCCGCAGTGTGAAAATGATCGCAATGCCGTGAGCATGACTGAAGTTCAGTAAGCTCCAGATGATTCATTCAGTCAGTGCGCTTTTCCACATATAGGCGGAACGTTCTCCACGAGGGGATGAAACCCTGCGTGCCTATTGGCAGAAATCGTGCATGATTGACGTGCAGTAGCCCCGCCCCTCTCCTGCCCTTGTTATTGGCACTTTAACGAATCCATGACACTGCCTTGGTGTCCGTGCGCGTTGACAGACCGATGAGGCTGTTTCAAATAGACTGTCGCTTCATTTTCAGGGTATTTGGCCCGGCACGCTTTGTAATTTCACCTGGCCCGTGCTAATTAGCTACTAAGGCGGACTATTCTAACTAACGGAATGCTAGATTAAGTGCTGTTGCAAATGCACTTCTGGTGAACCTCTCTCTCTCTCTCTCTCTCTCTCTCTCTCTCTCTCTCTCTCTCTCTCTCTCTCTCTCTCTCTCTCTCTGCGCGAAACATCTCGGACAATCCTCGGTTTGTAACCATGGCTGAGAAACGACGGTCCCCGTGTACGATGAGCCTCAAGGCGCACGCATTCTCGGTGGAAGCGCTCATTGGCACGGAGAAGAAAAGAAAGTTGGAGGAGGACAACGAAAACTGTTTTGAGGAAGAAAACGAGATGTCGAACCTGACAGAAAGTTCGCAAGCCCGGAGCGGGAGAACTTGCTCAAGGAGTTGCGAGATAGACTGCCCAAGCGACGAATCTCGTAAGTTTCTGCGTTTTTGACATGTAGCCTACAATACGTCCTAAAACAATAACGTAATTATGCGTGTTGAGTGGAAAACACAAACCTATAACCTACTGGGAGAGTAACTGGTCTACTAACAGAAGCTGAACATGCGTACTAAAAATAGAGACTGTTATTCATTGTTTCCTTTATAATAGCGTATGTGTTTTTTGATTTTTAATATTAACATTAAAGTAAAATATCATTTCATGTAAAAAGGCTAAAAATGTCAATACATTTTCAGTGGAAAACACCTCTGTAATTTTGTAATGTCTCTTGTCAACAAAGATGAGGCATACAATATCACAAAATAGCAGTAATGAGTCTCATAAATATGGACACTAAGCTAGTGACTAATCTATTTTGTGTTTATGAGTTTGGCCACAATCATAAACACTCAAATTACTTCGCAATTGCGAAAGCGTAAATAGCCTACAAATAAAGTTTTGCAACGGATGGATTTAAATGTAGTAAATAAATTCGACGATTCGTTTCGGTGCTTATAAAGTTCTTCCGCCAACCTGTAGCCTACCTATCTTGACAATATTTGTCAATTTACCATCAAGAATAACGAATAACAAAATGGTTGTTGAGTTCATGGAAATGAAAAAAAAATGTGTGTCATATAGGCCATCTATGTTTATATTGCAGCAATGTTTGTTTATATTTTAATGTGATAAACAGGAGCCTAAATAATTTCAGTGTCTACTAAAAAACAAAAAGGCAGCCTATATTAGATCGGTACAGTTTTTTGCTACCTCTTTCAACTTTATTGCAATATCAATTGTTACAGTATGTTTTATGTAAGCTTACCTATTTCTGTCTTAGCGGACTCCGAAGACGTGTTGCTGGATAGCCCACAACCCGCATCGCAAGGCTCACAGGTCCTAGTGCAATCAGGCACGAGCTCCGGGGAAGAGATGCGCGTGGACCTGCAGGGCTCAGACTTATGGAAGCGATTCCACGAGATTGGAACCGAAATGATCATCACTAAAGCCGGCAGGTGCATCATCAACACACACGTTACAGCATTAAAACTTTATTTTCTCAATCCTTTCCACAATTTATATTTGGGCATACAAAGATTAGTCTATAGCCTATCAAATTGTTGTGTTGTAAAATCAAGGTTTTTTTTGTAATACACGGTTTTAGTGTTTTTAATTCGTCATAAAAAACGCATTTATTAAAATATACCACAAAATATATTTATTTTGTATCTAAAAACATGAACTTAAATATTATGCGAAGCTATAAAATATAATAATATCAAAGTTGTAGGCTATATGTAAAAATGCTCGAATAAGATTGTTTGCATTTTGCTTGATTGAAAATAAGTATAGCCTAACGTATAAATATATTATTTTATAACAGGCGGATGTTTCCCGCGATGCGGGTTAAGATCACAGGCCTAGATCCTCATCAGCAGTATTATATCGCTATGGATATTGTTCCTGTCGACAACAAACGCTACAGGTGAGCAGTTTATTTTCAAGAATTTTATATTACCAGCTGGGCCTGTTTTAAGTAGCCTATTATTGTTGGGAAATGATCGAAATAGTTTAACAGTTTGTGTTCCAAAATGCAAAAATAATAATGAACATTTTAAACTAACCTTCTCTACAAATGGCACTTCAAGACTTTGTTGACATGTTCACCTCAGCCTTTTGCGATGCCCTTTTGGGCGCGTGACCTCCGGGACCTGAAGGTCATGCGACAACTGCAGTCAAAACAAATTCATTCATAGCGTGTTAGTTTATGTCGGACCGCTCTGTGTATCTGAACACTTCCTACAGCAGTGTGAAATGTATTATTGCTGCTTTTTAAAGGTACGTATACCACAGCTCAAAGTGGATGGTTGCGGGAAACGCGGATTCTCCGGTCCCGCCGCGTGTCTACATTCATCCTGATTCTCCCGCTTCCGGTGAGACGTGGATGCGTCAAGTTATAAGCTTCGACAAACTGAAACTGACCAATAACGAGCTCGACGACCAAGGCCATGTGAGAACCTTTTTATTCATATATCCAAGTAAAATGTGCTAAATAGAAATTTTAATTATTTTATTTTATTAAAGGAAAATGCATAGGCAAAACTTGAAAATCAGTTTCACCTATAGCAGACCTTCAAAATGTCCTGTTGTGATCCTGAAATGAATGAAATGTTCTAATTAGACAACTCTTTTCATGCACCTCATACACACATGTAAGCCATTGTCGCCCGGCGTGCATTTTGTTTTGCTGTATTATTTTAAAGGCCCAAACATGTTGTAATGTTGAGGGTTGTAAACAAACTCAATTGAAAGCATCCCCAGGGCGAGGCAGTTAAAGGGCTGTTTGGCCTTTGAAAATGGAGGCATGTGTGTTTTTATTGAGGTAGAAAACTGCTTTGGTAATTCCTCAGTTTCCCACTCTAAACACGGATGCGCGATGTAATGTTTTCCAGATCATTCTGCACTCCATGCACAAGTACCAGCCCCGTGTCCACGTCATCCGTAAGGAGTGCGGTGAAGAACTCTCGCCCGTTAAGGCAGTTCCCACTGGGGACGGTGTCAAGTCATTCTCCTTTCCTGAAACTGTCTTCACAACAGTGACTGCTTACCAAAATCAACAGGTAACCTTCAACGAAACACATTCTCTCACAACGGTCCAGTGCATGGTTTGGCAAATCATAATATCAGCAACCAAGGGTCAGATTGGCTTGAGGTTAAATGAAGAGAAAATTGTAGGCCTCTGTGCCTTTTCACTTTATTGGGTTGTATTATTGCAGCTTGAGTTTTATATAACAAATGCACATGAAGTAAAGCATATCGGCTATAAGAAAAAAATATTTACTTAAGTAAGTCAAAGCATGCAGGGTTCAACCCGTCTTTTATGGGCAAAAGCTAATAATGGCTATGTACAGTAACTGATCTATAGAGAGAAATTAAAAACAGGTCTAGGAAAAAGCTTTAATTTGTTGAAAGTAAAGTAAAATAAATTATTTCAACAAAAACTATTATACTATTTACTAAAATACTATTGCGTTGCAAGATGCAAACAAAATTAAAACGTGAGCTCCCTAGTTGCCTATTCATGCAATATTGAGACCGTTTGACTTAATAACTGCTTACAAAATTTTACAATAATTTGCTCTGGCCTCAAGTACATTCTCATTAACTATGAGATGGAAAATTTTAATACAATAGACTTTTTCTGGCATTGTGCTGCTCATAGAAAAGAAGTCTCAGTTCAGCTGTTGCACTGTGACATAACATTTTTATTCATAAGAAACTTACTGAACTTTCTGTTTTAGGTCAAATAACCAAGTTTATATTTTATTATTTTCTTTGATTGATTTACATGATATATTATTAAAATAATTAAACAAATTGCCTAAGGCAGCTGGGTTTGCTCTGCGCTCATAGATCAAAGCATTTAAGAGAAGAACAGAGTATGCAGCACCCCATAAAGAGCAATTTATTTATAAAGAAACAAGTTACATATGTGTTTATTTAGGGATATTTATTGACATTCCTGTGCCTATGGTTCAGAAGCGATGGATGAATCGCAGTTGTGGGTTTTATTAGCCGATCTTGCTTAATGCCTTTATTTTGAAAAGGTGAAAAATTTCCACATTTAAAAAATATCGAATGTACATAAAATACTGTGCACAATGTTTGACATTATTATGGTCCTTTTGATTTTGTAGTGATATATGTGTTTAATATTCCAACAGTAAAATTTAGACATGTTATTTTTGTAAAACATGTCGTTTTTCTTTAAGTTTCTGTTTGCTGACACAGATTTGTACCAGAGTATGTTTAAGATACGTCAGAGCTTGAAATCTTATCGTTTTCAAGTTTTAGAAATGATATCATCCATTTGTCTGGGCTTATTAAAACACAACACACATGCTGTCTCTCTCTCAAACACACACACAGAGAGAGAGAGAGAAGCAAAAAAAAGCTTATAAAATAAACCCACACACATTGCATTGTGGGATAGGGTTCACTGGTATTAGGTCAGAGAATTTGGCATTACAGGCTTTGGGTCAGTAAGGAGAATGTGTTTTGTGTGTTTTACAGATAACAAGACTGAAAATCGACAGGAATCCATTTGCAAAAGGCTTCAGAGACTCGGGAAGAAACAGGTAAATAGTTATTTTATTGTATATACAGATTTGTGTTACTCATATTTTACTAATTCTAAATAAATTCTATATTTTATTTTACTACAGAAATTGCACTTAAAGACCATTACTTTTATCTAGCTTTTTTTAGATGCAACAAAAAGGTTTTTGGTCGTTCTTATTTTCTGCCCCTTTTGACGTCAATATATAAGTTATTTCAGAACATTCAGACAACAATAAAGGATTATCAAATAATTGTTTATCCAAAAGAAAAAAATCATCTCTTAGCCAAACAGAAAATACCACCAACATTCCAGTGAGGTCCAGACATAATAAATATAAATACAGCATCACAAGTACAGCTGTTATTCCATGCACAAAAATAATTGCAGAATACAAAAATATTTAAAAAAAAAAAATCTTTGTCTTCACATAAAACAAGGGAAATAAATAATAAACGTGCAAACAGGAAATGAAGGCAGTGCCGAGTAAGGCTCGAAAACTCAGCGGGGAGGTTTTACCCCGCTCATTATTTTTAAAGAGAGCGTTTTTAACACCCCGCTAAATCACATTAGACCACATACATCCACTTCTCCGTCACTCCGCGAGGGCTCATAGAGCGCTCAGCGTTACAGGAAAAGTTAAAGCAGTTTGCTAAACAAACTCGGCCACTTGATAGCTCAAGTGGTGTGGCTGATAAAACTGGGACCGAAACAAGTTGAGGCATCTTGTGTGAATTATCGCCTGAGTGGTACTGCGGAGGGGGTGGGGTAGCATCCACACTAACAAGGAGCACCAAGCACCACCATTACTTCCAGAAAAAGCAAGAAAATACCCCCCCTCTCATTTCTTTCTCTCTCCTCGTAAAGCTTTAACTGTGGCTTCCTGCACTCTACGTCTGATCCCAGCGATAAAGCTATGTGAAAATAATTATAGCCTCACCGTCACACACACACTTTATGTTCTTCATTACCTGCTCTACTTTACTGCCTAAATATATACTGATAAGGAAAGAGCCTAACGCTAAGCTGGCTGCCAGTTTTGGACACGCTGTTGGAAAGGTTCGCTGAATTGAGAGAACTTTCGATTTTAGGAGTTACTAAACTACAATTGCCTCCTTTTGTTCTGCATTTGTATGTATATGTAGCATGACTGTGTACTGCGTATTTATTGGATAGGCATAAAAACTGTATTGAGCAGAAAGGGTTGTGTGTTTCAGGATGGGACTAGAGGCTTTGGTCGAGTCATACGCATTTTGGAGGCCCTCACTGAGGACTCTGACATTTGAGGACATTCCTGGAATCACTAAACAAGGTACTACATGTGTGTATGTTTTTCCCTGACTTAAAAACATAAATCCACTACGTAGCCTGTTTGTTTCATGCTAAAGAAACTTGAAGTCAACATGAAGTGTCATTCATAACAATTTACTTCCTCGATCTGACATTTTAAAGAGTGCAATAAGAAAGTTGTTATTTTCATGATTTGGAAAAAAGAGGTCAGAAATGGAGCAAAATACTTTTTCACTTGTATAGATGATCCATGCACATGGACAACCAGGAATGTGCATTTAGAAAGTAAATACATTAATTTTTATGTTGAGTTTAAACCTAGGCAGCATGAAACGTGGGACTTTACACTGTTAATCACACATTTTTTATGTGTGTGCACGTGGTTGCATTTGTAAAATAAATTGTAAAAAAAAGACTTTTGTATTAACATTATGTACTACTGTATACAGGTGCAGCTGCTTCCCACGGTGTGGTCGGGTCCTCAGCGCATCTGCTGTCCCCGTCCTCATGCTCTTCCCCTACATTCCACCTAGCATCCGGGACGGGGCCAGTGTGCGATTACTCCGCCTGTAGCCGAACAAGCCACCCACTTCATCGCTATGCCCCGCCTCTCTCTGCAGAATCCTACAGTCGTTTGGCTAGTCCCGCAGCAGACGCGTTTTCCACTACAAGAAGCTCTACGTATATGAGTGGGGCTGAAAGCGAGGCTTTCTCGTGCGCACAAACCGGCCTGCCAATCCAGATTCATAGCATGCCAAACACAACCTCCCAGCTGCAGTACCTAATGCCCAGCCATACTCATAATGCCTTTCCTACCAATCAAAGCACACAAGGATCTTATAATGGGTTCCGCCTGCACAGTCCATATGGTCTCTACAGTTACAACTTCTCCACTTCTCCCCGACTAGCCACCAGCCCAGAAAAGGCAGCCGCCACACAAAGTTCATTCCTTGGCTCCTCCCCTAGCGGAACGTTGACGGACAGACAAGTTTTTTCCACTGTGGACGGTCTTCACATGCTCGGTAGTAGTCAACAAAATCTTTTCGACTCAAGGACTTTGGGGTTGACAAGCTCCCAGGTGACAGCACACATGGCTTGAAATGTGAACTATGAAGTACAAAACCTTCCCAATGGACTTTATAGACAAGTGGACAAAACTCTAATGAGAATGTTTTTTTCTCTGATCAATTTGTTGATTGGTTGTCATAATTTATAATCTGTTGGACATTTATCACTCTTGCAAAGGATATCACAAAGAAGAAAGACAATGCCATAAAGGAAAACTGAGTCAATCTCAGTTATGTATTGTGTAAAGATCACTATGTCTGCTGAAGATTACATTGAGGATATTTTAAATAGTCATTCTGATGAACTGTATACAGAAATGATGAATATTGGACATCAGGGTAAAAGAAGTGCCTGAAAATACATGAATTCCAAAAATTGCTTAACACACACACAATTTTCCATAAGCACACATGGTTTCACAGCACAAACAGGACAAGAGTCATAGGAGTGTGAGGACATGTGACAAATGTAAGGCAGTCCTCCTCAGCTTCTTATGGACAATAAAACCTAGTTTGGCACTTAAAAGAGTGCAGAAGAGCAAAAAACAGGAAATTATGTCACAAAGGAGTATACAATCATCAATTGGGACACAGGTCAAAAATAATGGTTACATTCAAAGTACTTGTAGAAGTGAAAGTGGGCACTAAGCTGACAATCAGCTATTTAATTTTTGACAGACATTTGACTTTTTGAGGTTTTGACCTCAAATACATCAATCCAGCGTCCACAGCTGTTAATGTGGTTTAATCTGAAACTGGATTAGGGTAGGAATAAGGAAATGTGGCCTAGTGTTTACAATTTCTCTCCAAGTTGAAGAGCTTTTTCTGGATCAGCACTGCTGTCTGAAATCTGATCCAAGATGATAATTCTCACACTTTATAAATACAACCATTGGGATTCTTCAAAAGGATTATGGTCCTGCCATAAGATACGTGCTGATTCCAGGTCAGCTCTCTCTTATTGTCCAGGATCCAAGGACTGTAAAACTTTGATTTTCCTGTAGACACGTTAGCTTTCGCTAGGCCTGTCTTTTGTAATTCTTCACGAATATGAAGAGTATGAATATTATTAATACTGTGTAAAGATTTCACTTGCACTTACACTATGGCAAATATAAATTCTTGCTTTTTAAGTGATGGGCCTTATGCCAGAATGGCCACAACAGACACTTTCTCCATGTTTGAGACTGGTTGGCCAGGGAATTAGAAAGATATTCGAGCCAAATAAAATATATCCATATGGTAAAGGATAATAGAGGAGTTTTGTGTTTGTTCATGCGTGTGTGTGTTTCAGCATCAGAGGTGTGGATGAGTTCTCTTGGGGTCAGGCAAAGGTTCTGAATGCCTAACAAATGAAAAATACCACCAGGGGCTCCAAGGTGCACACACAAGCAAAACACACCAATGCACAAGACATTAGGTGTCAATGTTCTTTTGGCAACAAAACCAGCATTACAGTTTAAACAGTTAAACATGAAGTGAAAATTATTCAAGAGCTAAAAGTAAAAAGAGAGGGCATTTGTCCCCAAGAGATCAAACATGTCAGCACCATTATGCTGTTTATGTGAAAACCATAAACAAGTGTGAAATTACATGGATCGTCTTCATGCACTTGCAATATGGTTAGGTTTCAGAGAGCGAGAGAAAGAGAGAGAGAGATGGAGATTTACCACTATAAACTCCTAATATATACAACAAACTAGATAACATATCAGACAGTGGGTAAATTGTTTTTATTTTACCATTTTTTCTAATACAGAAATAATAAGAATATTTTACTAGCAGTCTTGTGTTGCTATTGGTAGGACTAGTTTAACCCACAGCATGCGTTCTACACTTCTCAACTAGTAAGACACCTGTCATGGACTAAAGGTGACAGACACACAACATATGCAGAGAGAGAAGGTTGTTGAGTACTTTTTATTTAGAACAGAGGAATGGTTGGCTTGCTGTATCTAACAGGTGACAGCCCCCCCCCACCCCATGGTTGGCAAACATTACACATGTACACCCATAACCTAGCATTTCTGGCTCATTATCAGTAGATATGTGAACATATTAACACACACACACAGAGAGAGAGAGAGAGAGAGAGAGAGAGAGAGAGAGAGAGAGAGAGAGAGAAGAGAGAGAGAGAGAGAGAGAGAGAGCGAGAGAGAGATATAGAGAGAGATAGAGAGAAGAGCGAGATAGAGATAGAGAGATAGCTATATTCGAGCACGAGAGATAGAGAAGAGAGAAGAGAAGAGAGAGCGAGAGATGATGAGAGAGAGAGAGCTTATTTTAGTCTGTGATGATTTTCATATCAAGGCATAAAGTACTCGGCTACAGATGAAATTTCAATTACTGGCTGATATAGCTTATGTACTGCCCGCCACTGTTTTGCCAAAGAACTCATGTCCACATGTTGGCATAAGGGATTGTGTTTCAGTTTCAGTCCCTATGTGCCTGACACTAGTGTCTCTACACAGAGCCAATACATAATCCTACACCAAATCTTTCAGTTTTACCCCAATAGAATATATCATCTGTCTTGGTACTCATAACTACTGATAGATTGTATATTTTGAAAGCTCTTTAATAACTTTGGAAGTCGCTTATACATTTATACATCTGTTCAGAACATTCAAAGCGTCATTGCGTCAGAGACTGAGTCACTAAAACCACAAAACAACTTCATATATAGAACATTATGCCTGACATTTCACACAAATCATGAATAATTCATCCATCTTTAACAGGTCCTCATGCGTCCATTATGGTTTTGGGAAGAAAGCAAGTCTTATTTCCATCAGTGAAGCTCAGGCCACATCACAAAACCGTGTTTTGCTACATATATTCATCCAAGTGTCTCCCGGTACATTACATAATCCAACATGGTCTGACATTTAACTTTAATACCCACTAATAGTTATAGTTCACTTCAGGGAGGAACCTCTTATTTTGCATAACTTGTGACTTATACAAACCCTGAACAGTAGATGTTTTTAGAAATCCATGTGTTATTTCTGTCTCTTTGTTGTGGGCAAGAATTCATGACTAGTCATGAAACAGGTAAGTGTCGAAAAATTGGCACAGAGAACAAAGTTTGGTTTGTGTTCATTAGGATTTAACACACATGAAATGCTAATTCAAGTTGCTAATTCAAAAACTAAGCCACAGAAAGAAAAGAGACCTTTTCAAAGACCATTTTCAGTTTTTCTAAATGTACTATTTATATGTATGTGTTTAGGCGAAATAAATACATATATATATATATATATATACTGAAATATATAGATTTTTATATTGAGGTTGAATCTCAAAAGAGTATGACACTGCTACATTATCTCTAAAAACGTTTCTCAAAAAAAGCATGTTAAGCATTGTTATTATTGACATTGTTAAGCATTGTACCAAAAGAAAAATATATAATATAATAAATAATATAAATCTAATTTATTTTGTACTTCAGTATAAAAAGAATGTTCAGATGTTTTATTAAATGTTCTTAGTCTGACTCTAAGTTGTTTGTAAAATATTATTGGTTACTTTATAGACTTTCATATTTGTTGCACTACTACAGTACCTTTATTGCGTTTTATGTTCATTTTTTAACATTTATGTATATTTAAACAATTATTTTGTGAATATATACACTCTAAAAAAAATCCATAAAAATAGGGCACAATATACTGTATTAATATAAAGGAATTTTCCGTATTCATTTTTTTACAGTTGTTTTACCTGTATTTAACATTTTGCTCTGCATTAAATTACATTTTAGCATTACCGGAAATGTCCGTAAAATAAACAGAAAATGTACTGGTAATTTTCTGCCAGTACTTTATCCGTTTTTTTACGGATTTTTTTTACAGTGTACATTAAGGTTTGATTAACGAGAGTTTAAGACATTATAAAACCAATATCTCCTGTATTTCCTCCAGTCAAAAGAAAAAATGCAGTGGAATTTCCAGCAAGTGTATCCAAGTGTATGTGTGTGTTCACTGACATACTCCAAATGTTCCAAGAAGAGCACCTGTGTTGTGCTGGGTTGAGTTGAGCTGCTGGTGGCTCATATATATTCGTGTGGGGGGGCGCGAGCCTCTCGTTGAAGCCGAGGGCCTTCGTGACCCGTTAATGGCCCGGGGAGTATTTGATGACAGTTGCAGTAATGTGAAGCTGACCGGTGTCTCTTACGTTCATTTAATCTTTGTCATCAAATCCCACCATCCGTCTGATTAATGGGTTCAGTTCAACACTGTTTTCAGAACCTCATATCTAGCTATGCTGAACGTTGATCTATGGCCATATTTTCCTCTGATTTAACCGTGGGTAAAAGTTATGTTTCTCAGTCCTCTACCTAGCTAAGCAAATCCTTAACCATCCAACTCTGCATATGAGGTTGCGCAAATGTGTACGTGTGTCTGGGAAACTGATATCTTCTATAAACGTCTTCTCCGTATCTTGCCAGGCGTCTAAATGATCTTGGATAAATCAAAGCTGAAACGCAAATCAGTCCAACTTAGCCTAACCAAAAGTGCCATTCGGTCAGCTCTCATCGCATGCTAGCACCTTCCATCATACACTCATAAAAGACAAAGTAACAGGTGTGAAAATGTTTTTTACTGTTCACTTTGTATTACACGATCATCATTTTTCACTATGCTGTTATAATATACAGTATGTATTTGTGTTAAATGCAATTATGTTATGCAATTACATTCAATTTAGGTTCCTAAATGATATCGGTTTCAGATGGCAAGCCCATGGACCACTTACAGTCTATTCACTGGCCTAAAATTGTGGTGTCAGTCTAGAACAGACTTAATATCAATAGTCAAAAGTCTGGCTACCCAAATACAACAAGAAAAAAACTAATGGTGAGTTAATGGTTAGAATGGTAGTTTGTCTTTTACACACACAGCATAAATAGTGACAGTCCTCCCAAGCACACACAACCAACGTTTCTCATCCCATTAGTGGCAGAATGCGGAGGGCTGGCACCCACCCTCCCCGTTCAATCCCCTCCTTAATGCTATGGCCAGACTTAGCACTGTCATTTATAGCACAGCACACCATCAATCTTAATAGAAGTGCGAAGTGCAAAGAGCCGATGAAACAGCAACCATGATCACTATTTCAGCCCGACAGAAGAACGCAGGAGGAGGGGCGAGTGTCCATGTCAGAAAGAGGGGGAGTGGGAAGCTCTGATTTTAAATTATTGAAAGTTCGAGCAAGTAATTTTTAATTATGAAATATTCTGATGCAAGATGTTTCTCGACTCTCAATGATGTTAATTGGCACAGCAAGTTTGTGTCTATTTGTATGTATTTTTGTGCATGCTATTGGAGGATGCTAAAATTTTTCATGACTGTGAAAAACAATTGAGATGTCAGTTGCACGCTCAGAGTAGCGTGTGAATCGTGTCAAAGTTTAGGAAGTGCAGGAACACATGCCAACTAGGCATAGACCGAAAACTGGTTTCAAGGTATACCGCGGTTTGAAAAAGTCATGGTTTTAAAACCACTAACATTTTCAGTAATACCGTTCCTAAGGTATATGAGCTGTTTTTATGTCTCATCAAAGACGGAAATTATAGGAATTCACCAGGTTCTGTGCTATTCTTGTTTATGCTTAATTTGTTGTTTGCTCATCTGCATTTAATGTATTTATATTTATATGTGTATGTATGCATGTAAGTTTTATTACTAGAAATGCATGTAAGAAAAAGACTAGAAAGGTGTCATGCTTTCAAAAAGTTTGGGAAACACTAATTTAACCTGACATACTGTACATGTTTACTACTGTTCCCAATATTTTGTGTTGCTTAAATAACGTGTTCAATGGAAAAAAGTTGTTTTTACCCAGACATTTTAAACAACACATTTTAAATCTGTAATTGCAATACCATCACACTGTGAAACCGTGATATTTTGGCAAGGTTATCATATCACAACTCATGCCTTAAAATTATATTGCAATATGAATGAACACTAAAAAAATGTATTTCTAAAAGTTATATTTAACCTATATAAAAAACCTGTGCATACAATGCAGCAAACCATTAATCATTAGGTATAATGTTTATAAAAATCAAAAGCATTGTTAAAATAATAATATAATAGAAAAGAGACAGAACAAAATAAAAATAAAGGCTAAAGATATTCAGCATACGTCTGATGCCTACAAGGTGCAACAATTTTAAACTTGTCGCCTCTAAATGAGTGGGTGTCCTGATGCAAAGCATTCTGGATATATGGACCTTTGACTCTAGCATGCCTTACCAGGGCAAGGACATAGTGATATGAATACATGCACGAACACACATAGATATAAGTGACCAATTGCTTTAAACCTTCATGGTTAAAACAAGCTCAAGGTTACTCATGCCATCTAGTGCCCTTTCAAACAATCACACAAACACACACCTGGCCACACACACACACACACACACACACACACACACAGGATGTGGCAGGATGTCTTTCTCAGCTCTCAAAAATAACACCTCATTAAATCTGGCCCGCAAGGTCTGTCACCACTGAACACAGAAATGGGACATAGCTAAACAACTAACTAATACTAATGCAATACACATAGTGACTGAATGGCTATTTATTGCAACGTGCCAAGTCTTTACTGCACCAAGTCTGATGAAACTGATACAGAAGACAACAAAACCATAGAATTAGCTTTTTGGGCAAAGTATGCAGAGGTTCACTAAGACTTTCTCTCTGGTGGGCAGTGAGGAAATCTTGGTTTATTTAGGTTTTGGAGAAGAGCTCAGAGTCCCCCCAGCTTCATCCGGGGGTTCCTGGACCAGAGTCCACTCTCCCATGACAGATACATCAACGAGCCGCAGCCTCAAACACACATATATACATACAGTACGCACACACACGCACACACACACACACACACACACACACACACACACAGCCTGCATATACCCAAAGTATTCTTAACAACCACATTTGAGCCCCAACATGTGAAGTGTGTGTGTTTATCTGTGTATGTTGTGCATGAGAGATGTGTTGGAGCTCACAGGTCTTGCTTTGTGTAACCCAGAGTCCCTGGAGTTCAAACTGTGTTCTGATTGGTTGCGGTTCTGTTTACATCTGACAGGATCAACATGGCCACCCATGCAGCCAGCAGCCTTCAGAGCTGTCAATCAATCAACACCCCTACTGACAACTTTGTAAATGCAACAACCAATCACAGAAGAGATAGGTGCCAGAAAATGTTCCAGTAGCCAGTCAGCACTGAGCATCCACCACAAACTCACATGATTGTTTGTGCCAATGTTATGTTGAGCTTTTCATCAAACATTGAAATCTCCATAATTAACATTAACTTAAATATAAATGTTGCAAAATGCCATTATTATGTTATGCATTAACTATTAACAAATTTAACCATTGTAAAATGGTACCACTGTAAAGCGTTTTTTATATAAAGAAAAATTATACGCAACATTAGCAGATATCAGTGATTCAACTAAACCCAAAATGTGAATCTGTTTATGGTGCCACGGTCTGTATATGTGTACATGTGTGTTTATTATTTGAAATAATAAACACACAAGTACACATATACAGACCGTGTTGTGTACACATAATTTATTTAATCGATTTACAGACACACACAGAGTCTGGAATGACAACACAAAGAGAGGCGTCCATACGTATGCACAAGATAAAAACATGCTTTTAACAGATACTTCTCAACCCGTTCTGAAAGACGATTGTTCAGCCTGTTTCGAAGTGCCACTGTGTAAATATGTTGTGCATGTGTGCGTGTGTGTGTGTGTGTGTGTGTGTGTGTGTGTGTGTGTGTGTGTGTGTGTGTGTGTGTGCATGTGTGTAAATTGAGCAGTTTACATTTAAATCAGCCATAATCCAAAAGACTGTCATGAAGGCACATACTGAACAATAGTGAAAGAGGATAAGACATGTCCCACTGGACTACAGTAACCCGGTATAATGTGCACACACACACACACAACACTGTCTTTCTCACATAGTACAGTGTGTATACTGTACAAATTCAATCCACTGTAACTACAATCAATGTGAGGATTAGAAAATCAATCCCATTTTCCTGTCCCATCTGTTCCTGTTAAATCTAGCCAAACAAACCAAAATTACAGCCAGGTGAATACAAACATACACAGTGAGATACTGTATGGATGTTTAGCCTATTTAAATCCATCATTCACTATATACTGTACAGCTATATACAATAAATTAAAATAAATGTATGTAAATAAGTGCTAACAAATGTTTTTTTTAGGTAAAATCTTATTCTTAATAAAGCACCTTTGTTTTGGTTTCTGAAGAATTATACTTTCAAAACTTTTTCATTTTGTTTTGTTTTTTAGTTTGAAGAATGCCTAAAGATTTGACTGACAAACAAGACACATAAGGTGCAGATGAGAAACACCATTTTTAGGGGGCTAGTTATCCAAGTAAGTGAGAGAGACGATCACATCATTATTACTGGTAGCCGGATATGCTGGTGACCCCAGAGGTCAGACACAAGCACGGATTATTCCCTAATCCCTGTGTATGTGCGAGCGTCGTTGTGAAAACATACTCTAGTATATTGTGACTGCAGGTAGAGGAAGAGAGGCTTTGAGTTCCACATTTTGTTTGGATTTAACTAGAAGGAAGCGGACATATGCAGACCGGCGAGTCAAATTTAAATACAAGCAAAAGAGTCGACTTTCCTCCAAATGTAGCAGAACAGTGTAGTCTGCAACTATCCTGACAAAAAACTCAAAATAATACAATACAAAACAATACAGTAACAATATTAAATCTAAATTCATTATTACACATGCATGCTTTTCTAGTTCTCATGCTCACTAGTCAGACCGACCAACAAACACACACTGGAAGTTAACTTCAGGCCAGGCGTGTGCATCCAATGAAAGGGCTATACTTAATATTTTAAAAATGTTAAGCAAAACATCTTTGTATCCCCTGCAGTCACATATAATAACATTACATTTGCATTTATTTATACCAACCTTATTTTATTTTAAAAAATAACCTTTTGGGCAACAAAAACTGTAGTAATTATTTAAATAAATATTAATATAAATAATAGTATATGCTTAAAAATGTTTATCTAGTCTCAAAAGAAATATTTTTTGTTTGCTATTTCTGTTCTCAAAAATGACCTCACGAGTAACCACAAATCGGCTTTGATGTGATAAGATTCTGATGTGTAAAAGAGACAACAGTGTTAAAGGAATGCATCAACTTTGCGGATCATAAGATCTGCAAACCGCACAAGTGTAAAAGATGACAGATTCACTCGCACACAGTCTCAACCAATCACTGTACAGCTTATCAGTGCTACAGTCAGATTGGCACCCTGTGCAGGCTCCAACAGGCCTACACACACAATTTGCAATGTGCAACCGTGGCATAATTCTTTTTTAACAGAATGTGGTACATTTTTGTGTATTTCTTTTGCATGCATGCAGCTTCATCTTTGTTTGTAACCTTGACATATGTCAGCACTTGTGTGTTTATAGTTGCTAACACTGCTAACACACATGCATATACAGTACATGGTTTCTCACAGCACACACTTCAGAAGTATGTCTTATCTGTACACAGGCATGTTGGAATAGCAGGGAGTATCTTTTGCAGCTGTAAGGTTTTCCGGAGTTTATCACAGTTGTGATAACTCTACATACCCACAACATATTTGTGCATGCATGCACACAAACAAACACCTACACAAATCGTTCAACTGTTTTTTCATCTGTAAGCACTCAAGCTAACAGCAACTCCTAAAGTATTGATGACTCAATCCATTTTTCCTAGCATGAAATGAAAATGTCAAAGAGCATGTTGTGTAATAGTTAACATTGTAAATATAATGTTTCATAGCTAGTGGTAATTCGATGTGCTTTACATGATAATGTTTACTATTTTAATTTGAAAAGAAATAAATAAATATTGTGGAATCTTAATTTCTTTGTTTCAGTTTTTTTATCTGAAACTTTTACATCTAGAATTCTTAGACTTTTAATGTATTCTCATACTTTCCTGTTCCATTGTATGTCCATATATGTCTCTGTAAATAATGTAAATACTGTATAAAGACGACAATTAAACAATTATGTAAATTCACAGTTTTTATGTTATTGCATTCCACATCCATCCATCAAGTTGTCCGTTTAAGAGTTTTGTGTGTGTCATTGTCACACAGACAAAGTGCTTCCACAATCTGGTTATTGAATCTGGAGTGTTCTGAATCGACAGATGATTTGTGTAAATGTTAAAGGCCAGTGGGAGCAGACTGGGGTTGCAGAGAGCAGGTTACTGGTTTTACTGGAGGGTTTTATTGGTTTGATCATTACTGGTACCTGGAGAATCAGACAGATGGTAAGAAACTATTAAAAAGATACAACAAAAACACGTGTGAGCGGAAAAGAGAAAGAAGTGACAAGGGTTTGAACGTGTGTGTGTGTGCTGCACTTGTTTTTAATATAATACCATATCAAGGTGTTAAAATCAGATCGTAATAAGTAAACACATGCATACAAACACACGCAAGCAAGCAAGCACCGGCACAGACGAACACATCCTTCTCTTGCTTGTCAACACTCCTTATCCCGGCTTTGAACTGCAGGGATCCGGAATGACAAACAGTGGCGCCTCTATCCAATCCTAATCAGAAGATATATCTCATTCACACCCCTACAAACCCTCATTTACACACACACACACACACACACTCACTCACTTCTCACCCTTATCCAGGTATCGTACTTCTGTCCTCCTACATTTCTACACTTACTGATGTGTGCAGTAATCCAGAACAATCAGAGAGAGAATCTGTCCTCTGATTGAATGACACTGGGGGCTGCGGCATGATTTCTTATTTCCACTAATCAGTGATCTTATCAATAAAAGAAAAACACATTGTGAAATATCTGATGTTAGCAAAACAAGCCGCAAGCCGCAAGAACATTATTTTTTTTATAAAATGTACATTTTAAATGCTTATGAAAAAGTTTGTCTATTGCATTTCTTCTGGTACCAGTGTTGGGTTAAACATGGACGACGATGTTCATGTTTGACCTACCAAAGAACTATAATTCTGTTTTGATGTGTTCGAACACGTTGATCGACAGCTTCCTAAAGGCTTCTGCCTCAGAAACAGCATGAGAAATGGCTTTGATGGCACTAACCAACCATGATAAAGTGGGCCTCTTCGCAGAGCCAGGTGGAACGAGCCGACTCATAGCGCTGCCATAAAGTTGGTCTCTCTGGTGCTGCTGGAATGCATGTCCTCACCATTACTGTTAGTGGTCATGCTGGTAGATGAGAGACGCCGCGACTGTGACATCAGATACTGCGGGATGAGAAATCAATACACCAGGGCTCATAATTCAAGACAGGCAATCTGTTCGCACCGACGCCCAACTCAAATTTGTACAACCTGTTTAGTAATCTGAGGCTTAATCTTAATTAGCTTAAAGCTTGTGATTTTTCTTATGGTGAAATATGCTCTTGTATTCCAGTCTAATGTGCACAGACAACTCTATGTAAGCCATTTGGTTGACTTCTACAGAAGTGTAAACACTGCAGTGCTTTTAAAACAATGCTCTGTTTGTTTGAGCTGTAAAGTATGTCAACTTCTGGCCAATAGAGTGAGTTTGGGGTAAGACTACCAGTTTTAGTAGTTTACTCAAATTAAAACTTTGAAAATGTTCCGTTTATTGATATTAAATTAAATAATAACCTAAAAATATTGGAAACACTAAACTGAAAGTATGTCTAAAAATAAAATAAAAATAAATGAATCTTATATAGCGACATAAAATATAAACAAATAAATAATAAAATGACAAAAGCATATTATTCTTATTTTAAATATTAAAAATAATAAGCTTAAACTATAACTATTATAACTCTGGTCAATGACAAACTAAAGGCGGGCCAAACACTTTGGAAAATAGATAATATGGTCACATTTGCATTTTTAGGCCCCCAAAATGCATTTATTGTGTAAAAAAATAAAAAATACATACAATGTTTTAGAAAATCACAAGCTAGTGACCCTCAGCATCATTTAAGTTCTTTAACTGAGTCTGTGCATTTTGCTCAAGTTATGCTGGCAAGTCAAGTTTCAAACGTTCAGCTGGAAACAAAAATATCAACGTTTTGCAAAAATGGTCAAACCTCAAACTTTCCTGTTAATTTATCACACACAAACAAAATATCCACAGCCACAGCCCTTGCGTCCGCCTGAATAAATGTGTTTAAGGGCAGTAGCTGAACTTAATAACAACCACAAAATTCCATTTCAGGATTGCAAAACATCATGAAAATTCAGTATTGGGGCGACATATATTGCTTCACATGTTTATATTTGTGCCCAGAGGCAACTGTATATAATTTTACTAGGTCATAGAGACCAGTGAGGAGATCTCAGTCAGCAGTCTGGTCTGAGCGTGCCTGGTTCCCATGACGACCTCCTTCCCTTTTGCTGGCTCCGAGCAGTGCAAATGTAGCATAGAGCTCTGAAACGCCCAATAGCCCCCGCCGGGGGCAACGGCCAATATACTATTGCCATGGGCAACTAGTGATGCCTAGGAGCAGGACTGTATTAGGGGAATTCTGAAAGTGTAATTGAAATAAAATGGAACATGTGTCTTGAGCTTGAGACTTGCTGCTACAAGTGGGGTGGAAAAATGGTAGGGTGAGCTAACACGGAGGCTATTTGTACAGGGAAATACAATTACAAACTACACAACTCACACACACACAAATATGCACCTATACGCACAACCACACATACAAATGCATGCGCATTTGCATCAAAGAAATTTTTCCATTTAATTTTTATAAATATACAGTCGTTGATATTTTAGTGGGTCTTCGTGGTCTCCTTTGATTTCAAAAGGAAAATGCATTTATACAGTTACAAACGTCTATAAAAACACAGAAAACAATAGAAAAATTATATAACTTTTAAACAACAAAATTTGACATTATATGTGCAAAAAAGAGAGAAAACATGAGTGAGAGACTATTAATAACTCTACCATTTCTCCCTCTTCGCTCTTGATTTTACGTTTTTTATACCGCTCTCCCTTTTTCTTTCCTGCTCCCACTATTTCTCTCTCTCTCTCTCTCTCTCTCTCTCTCTCTCTCGTTCACCCTCACTTCTCTGTTGTGTGTGTGTGTGTGTGTGTGTGTGTGTGTGTGTGTGTGTGTGTGTGTGTGTGTGTGTGTGTGTGTGTGTGTGTGTGTGTGAGCGTGTGTGTGTGTGTGTGTGTGTGTGTGTGTGTGTATACCATGTGCTTAGTTTATTTTCTCTCGGTGCTAATGTAAATTCCTCATGAACACCTTCCATCACAAACTCAACGATCCACAACGCAAGTCTCCACAAGAGACCATTTCATCACACGTCTTATACACACACAAAATACACTTCTCACACAGTTCCACCTCAGGGACAACATACATGCACATTTTTGGTAAAACACTGCTATAAATGCTCTAAAAAATATGTTTAAGTCAGATTTGTTTGAAATCATGAATGAAGAAAAGCATATATACGTATATACCTGGGAGTTACGCAGGAAACCAACAGGATTGTTAAACCATCAGTTTAAACAATTAGAAATGTATTACGGGGTTACATTTCTATTATACATGACTGCCTGCCTTCAGAGGTGACAGTGAAACTTCTCTTTCTAAAAATAGGATTTACTGGAATATTTTGAGATATATACTTTGCTTGCAACATGCATCTACGCGTTTCCAAAGCAACTTTCAGTGCATTAAATCTATATGTTTTTCTTTATAGGTTTCCTGTATTTTAAACGCAATGCTCTACTATTTAAGCTATAAGAAGACAACTGGATACGAAATGAAGACAGATCACCTGAATCAGCGTGAATGAATATATTTATATGGGGATTTTAAATCAACGTTCGAGACACACAACGTGAAAAAACAACACAGACTTGAACAACACTTCAGACTGATGTTAACAAGGAACTTGTGCGACGTGTGTGGCCTGTGTGTGACCCCTGTCAGTGTGTGAATCTGCATGCACACGACCCAACTTAATTTACACCTGATGCAACAGCTCCCACGTTACCTGTTGCTGAGACATCTGTGTTGTGTGAGCGCATGTGTGTGTTTTTGACTGTGTCTTAAAGATAAAGCGTGAGTGTGTGTATCAGGCATTCCAGCAGTGGGAGTCTGCCCTGCTCTGCTCTATCACACTAAAAAAACATGGCACATACACCAGCTTTATTACTTACTACAAATCACACAGTCCACTCCTTGCCCCTTTGGCCCTTCTTATCTCTATGTCTCATTCTCTGGCCCTCTTGTTCACAGGTCTTCAAGAAACATGTAATATTGGCTTTGGCATGATACCAACCTATTGATACCTTTGCCAACAAATAAACCTTAGTTGCATTAGTCTTACAGACAGTTTCATCGGATGCACGCGCCTGACTTGAAGTTAACTTCCGGCCTGTGTTTGTTGATCGCTCTGGCTAGTAGCTGATAATATAACCATAATATTATTGTATAATAATTCCATTATTTGTTGAAATTTATTAAATAAACAATTTGTTGAATGGGTTGTGTAACTGTGTCGCATTTTGATTTAGCCAAGTAACCTTTCTTTTACCACCCAACCCAAAATAATACTGACTAGACATACTTTTAACTTGCTAGCTAATGTCATTTACTTGTTATTTCTTTTGCTTGATATTAGAATTAATCTGCAAGGACTCTATCCTTTGTGGATGTGTACCAGAAGTTAAGTTTGGGAAACAAAAGCATGCATGCGAATCCTACAGACACTTTATATACACTATATATACACTTTTTAAAAAGTACTTCACAATGGCATAGAAAAATCATTTAAGGCATTATGGTTTCATAAAGAAAATTTAACATCCGAATAAACTTTCTACTTTACAAATGGTTCTTAGTAGTGGAAAATGGTTCTTTAGATTACAAAAAAAACATAAGAAATTGTTCTTATAAGAACCTTAGTTGAGGAACCAAACATGGTTCCTGTAAGGCATTTCTGTGACGAACCTTTTTTAGGATTTTATACAACAATTTATAAAAATTACATGGAGTAGACATTGTTAGAATGACACAATTTAAATATAATTCAGCAAATTTAGGGCAAATTTGCGTACAATTAATAAATATAGCACTGTACTTTTTTAGTGCTTCTGTGCAACCCAAAGATCAGATTTGTCTGACCAACAAACTGCAAAAACCAAAAAAGACAACAGTTGAAAATAGTTTTTCTTTTCTAGGTCCTTCATCGCTGAAGTTGGTGGGTTTTATATATATATATATATATATATATATATATATATATATATAGTTTATATGTTTATACATATATTTATACATATGTCTATATGTCCAATGCCAGAGAGCGACCTTTGATGGACACTGAGGTTTGTCCATAAAGAGCCACATGTTCAGTTCTATCATAAAGTGTAATGACAGACTGGTAGGCTTACGCTGCATTGTTACCATGTATATTGTGTCATTACAGAAGATCTGAGCACTGTGGTAGAGGATATTTACAGTTCTTAAATGCCCTTAACTAAAATTAGTGTTTTAATTTCCTAGGCCCTGCATGGCATAAGAACACACCGAACGCTCAACATATCAGAGAAATATCTCGACACACTTTTGAAATACAAGCAAGCGTATTTAAAACATGACTGTGTGTACGTGTTTGTGCGAGTGGGTGTTCATCGCAGTCCACTTCATTCAAGCGGAGAAACGGCGAGACAGTGCTGACACCCCATGGTGATCTCTGAGGTCAGAGGTTAAAGGTCAGGGCACAAGCAGTGCGTTTCTCTGTTGGGAATGTGTATTTACATCATGTTAGTAACCTGCCGGAATATCTTCAGGTTAAAAAAGACATAACAGTGGTTCGCAGTGGATCAAGGAATACAATGACCGACATCTAGCATCCTAATGTCTGTCAGATTTAACAACACACATTGCGTCTCACGCTCTTTTATTAACTTTCTCAATTTCTCTCGTCCCACGTGGTCTGTTTGTTCTATCTGTCATCAGGCCCACCTCCTATCACACGTTCACAGAAGAGAAAACAAAATCTCATACATCTATCCTGCCATTCCTACATCCATCTCAGAAACCACGGACTAGTCAAAATAACGCTATCGCTAAGGAAAACACTGTCATGTGGAGGTGCCACGGCAACGAGCGATGACAGCGTCTGCTCACACATTCCACGCGGAAATTATCAAGGGGGCCATCTTCACAAATACACACAAACAGAAAAGTATCACCAAGATTGAAGTACACAAACCAAATCAAAGTACTTGGTTATTCAAATGTGAATTTATTTTTTAATAAGCACACAAACACACTTTTTGTCCCAAAGGTAGTATTGTTTGTGTTGTCTAATAGTGCAGTGCATAAACAGCGCAAGCTTTGTACAAAGTGCACATATGAAAGATTACAATCAGAAATGTTGCAATCTGAAAATGAATAAACCATAACATTGTTCATCTGAATGATACAGTATCGTGACCGTTTAAAGGAATTCAGTCGCCCAAGCTGGCAGGAAAACACCCTCAGAAAGACAAACATAACCTACCCACTGTGCCAAGCAAAACAAATGGAGCTTACAGTCATAGGTTTTGTATTTGATATGATTTATATACTAAATATCCACTCCTTAATTGATATAATTTGCCTCTGTGTTAAGCAACAAAGACATTTTTATGATTTTGTAGAACTCAACAATGTTACCAACTACAAATCGAGCACAGCTTTGTTTACATTGTACATATGCACAATATACTCCCTCTGTTTTGTTAATCAGTCATACAATATCATAGTTTCTGACATACAGCGCTAAAATTCCAGGTGCACAAAACCACTGAAAGACATGCAGAACTTTTGAGTTTTGCCTGAAAACATCAAAAGTCAGGCTACATTTGTGTGTGTTTACATTTCATTATGTTACATTCATGCATTTGGCAGATGCTTTTATCCAGAGCGACTTACAGTGCATTCAAGCTATACATTTTTCATCAGTGTGTGTGTTCCCTTGGTGTCGAACCCACAACCTTTGCACTGCTAACGCAACTGTGCTACAAGACCATATGTTTAAACTTCTCTGGTTGACAGAAGTACTGAAAATCATATTTTTACTTAATTACTGAAACAAATTACCACACACTATTCTACACTGTATATTAATCATTAAAATCTAAAACAAATGCATTTTTTGTAGTAATATAAACTTTTATTAAATATGAATCTTTATTGAGATCAGTCAATATGTATTTTACTTTGAACACAAGGCACAATTCAAGTTGTTTACTTGCACAATAAACATTACTGAAGCCAGGAAGCAAAAAAATTAGAAAAGCACTAGTGAAAACTATAAAATGATCTTTGCATCGTCCTTAAAACAGCAAAAGTACATTGTCACGAAATAGAAAAACAGACATACCAAGACATTAAAAGGTCATTCCATAAAATTTTGCAGCTGAATAGGAGAGTTGGGAAAAGCAATCTCACACATTCAGTTAATTTCAGAGAACAGCTGAAAGAAAACCACTTCAAAGAACAACAACTATTAAATCACGCCTGGAGTTTGTTAGAAGTTAATTGACAAAACCTGAAACCCTTCAGAAAGAATAAACCTTTGTGGCCTGATGATTTTAAACTTTAGTTCTTAGTTCAAATGGCAAAGGCACTACAGCTTGCCGCACAACAAAAACAGGTACACCCAAGTAGGACTATCAGAAAATATTGAAGAAATCAACACAGAAGAAAAGAAAATATTTCTGTCAATCAAGACAATGACCCAAAATACACCAATAGCTATGAAGTAATGGCTTAAAAAGGTTGTATTCTTGAATGGTCCAGCTAGAGCCTTGAATAAAATAGAAATTCTGAGATATAAAGTCATCAGATTTGGCAGAGTTTGAGTAAATTCAGTCAGAAAATTTGACAGAAAAGCCACAATGTAATTGTGCAAAACTCAAAGAGAGATTTCCAAGAAGTAGTCACGAATGTAACTGGTGCTAAAGAACTTTGGGATTAATGCTTCTTTACTGAGACATTTACCCTTGAGCAAGGTTTTTTTTTTTTACTTATCAATGTTTTGTATTTTGCTTTTGAAGGGATGAAATGTTATCCATTATTTACCAATATTTTTATGAAAATATGAAGTGTTCATACTTACATGCAGTTTTATTAAGAAGAAAAATGATGAGGGCCAAAAGTTCATTTGACCACAACACACAAATCCAATGTCAGTTAAAAAATATACTGTGCTGCAGTCTGCGGTTTATATTCAGTAATGGCTTTATTTGTGCAATTTTTCCTTATTGATGTGTCAGGTGATTTGGGTGAACCCTAGCATTTAACTAAAGTGTGGAATTCTGACCCCTACATTTCTCTCCGTCTCGGTCTTCATCTTCCTCACTCCCTGTCGGGACAAAATCCCCATAATGTTCTGGCAACTTTTTACTGAACTCAGTGCTACTTCCAACTGTTTATGTATTTTTTCCTAATATCTGTTACCGGATCTGAGTGGTTCAGCATTTATCTGTCATTTTTCTGCTGAAAGCTTCATGGTGATAGACAACAGCATTTTACATGCATGCAAACTCATATTTATACCCCACAGGAACAGGATTGGAGAAAGTCAGCGATACAGTCTTTGGCAACTGAGACCAACTGTGAAGCATAGAATTTCATAACAGTCGCTACTTTGTTTGACTTTAAAAGTTTTGGGGGTTTTCCAAAAGTTTTGAAAGCTACATAAAACTACACAATACAAATACAAGACAAAACTACGATAGTCAAGATTATTTCTATAGACGGTTTCAAAGCAACAACATAAACAAACGTTACTGCGCAGTGCGCATACACACTTCTGTGGCCCAAACATAACTTTCGGGACACATCCACAAAGACCAGAGTCCCTGCAGATTATTTCTGATATCAAGCAAAATAAATAACAAGTAAATTATAATAGCTAGCAAGTTAAAAGTGTGTCTAGCTAGTATTATTTTGGGTTACCAGTAGAAGAACGGTTACATGGCTAAACATAAATACAACAAAGTTACATGAACCATTCAACAAATTACCGATAAACAAACACACACCAGAAGTTAACCTTAACCCACGTGCGTATGATGAAACCATCTATAGCGCTTTAAAATTTTGCATTATTTGCATAACTTTAGTTATACTATCTGTATAAATATTTTTCTGAATTCTTTTTTATATTTAAGAATTTAAATCATTTCAATAGTGTTTGTGCTCAAATTGTAACTAATTTCGTTTTTTTATACAATTCCTAATAATTTACTGTTACCATTTAATTATTATTCCCTTTCATGCTCAGAGTTTTGTCTGTTATGCTGATAAAGTTTGGGAAATATTTTTGAGTTAATAGGAGAGGAGAGTGGCCCTCCATATTTTGGGGGTCAGATTTTGGGGACAGCAAACAATCTCCCCTTCTCTTCAACCCCGTCATTTTGTCCTCCATCATGGACTTTGTGGCTTTTTACTTTCCTCTCTCCTCATCACTCTCTCAACCTAAAGGAGTCCAGATGGAGCAGTCCAGCAGCAGCTGCTAATTGAACAGCACATAAAACAATTTTGCCATTGTCTCAGGAAGTAACCAAATCAACAGCACATTTATGACCACTGACGACCACTTAAACATACACAGAGAGAGAGAGAGAGAGAGAGAGAGAGAGAGAGAGAGAGAGAGAGAGAGAGAGAGAGAGAGAGAGAGAGAGAGAGAGAGAGAGAGAGAGAGAGAGAGAGAGAGAGAGAGAGAGAGAGAGAGAGAGAGAGATGCTAATTACCTGAGAGGGAGAACTTCTATTTCGTCTGTGGTTGTGGTAGGTAAGAGGTTTTCTCCAGACTAATGAGGTTTAGATTGTGACTGGAGAAAAACGTACAGAAGCACCTGGATTAACACTACATTAACTTCCTGAAGTTTATTAGCTGAAACCTGAGTGGCGGAAACAAACACATTAAAGTCCACACAGATATGCAAAAGCACGACGCACACACGCATAAACACATGCACGCAACAATAAACACATGCATGCATTTATCACATCGACTCATATATGCGCAAATACACACATAAAGGTCAAAGACAAAATCTTTGTTTTGGCAGATGAAGTGTCTGAAACTTGCCCCTAGCAAAATTACACACTGTAAACACATTCACTTTTCGAAGAGTGATGGAGAATTTTGCACTGACAGCGTGCTTCCAGTAGATGAAAGAGGACAGAGGAGGTTTAAGCTGTTGGACTGTGTAGGAGGAGGTCCGAGGAGGAAGTTTCATGGGGTGTTTTGGAGGCCGAAGATAGCAGTGACCTCTGACACACACCACAACTTCATCAGAAGCTCACTCATTCATTACGCTCGCAAAATCAACAGCTCGGTATCACAGACCGTACACACACCAGACCCTTCACTCCCATTCTGTCACAACCTTCTCCCATAAACATCATCTTCCTCTCCTCCTCCCCTGCAGGGAAGACATCTCTATAGTACCCCGATAAGTGGAGTGGGAAGTGGCGCCGATAATTTATGACATCATGAGACATGAGAACATTCCCTCCGATTTCTCTCCCCGTGGCAACGTGCCAATTGTGGGCGGAGCCTCGGAGGAAACCAAAGACTAAGCAAAATGAATGAAAATGATAATCAGGACCGAGAACCGGAAAAATAGCAGGAGCTAGTGATAAGGAAAGTGGAAGATGGAGGTATAAGCCGACGCCTCCACTCCATTAATCACATTTATGGCATTTCATTTGCTGATACCGGCGGGCCCTCCTACCTTTTTCAGGCATCGTTACTCAGAAATTATGGGATGGCGAACCTTTGTAGTGCAAGCGCTGTGTCCACAGCCAGGCTGGAGGTTATTTATTGGCCGGCAGAGGAGAGGGGGAACGAGGGATGGAGAACGAGAGAAATGAGTGAGCGCCCTTATTAGTGTGATTTACAACAGAGCCACATTAGTTCAGCTTCATGCGAACCCCAAGCCACAAACACGCATACGCGCACAGACAATTACATACATGAAAAACATCATAACCCACTGTACGTCTGAGCCCAACATGATGGAATTCATTATTTTACTGTTTTGAGGAAAAACTACATTAGGCATGAAGATGTCACACACACATAACCACTAATGCTCACTTTCTCTCTCGCTCTCACACACGGAAGGAAACCAAATCTTGAAATGTTTCTCATAGACCTTAATGACACAGCATGTTTTAATCTGCCTCTCATCTCTGCACAGGCATGGCACGATATCAAAAAATATTCACACACAGTCACTCTGTGAGTACTGTACTCAGAGTCCGGCCAGATAGTTTGAGAGTTTACGAAAGAAAAAGATGAATGAAGAGACGGTGACAGAAAAGAGAGGAGGAAGTGTGTGTGTGTGTGTGTGTGTGTGTGTGTGTGTGTGTGTGTGTGTGTGTGTGTGTGTGTGTGTGTGTGTGTGTGTGTGTGTGTGTATGAGCTGTTTTTATGCTCTAAAAAGGCATCAGGCGCTAATAAAGTGCTCTGAGTGAGCGGTTGGTGTTTAACATCTGTGAAAGCCATCAGGAAACAAAAAGGGTGGTCTCTGGCTCTCCCTCACTCGCTCTCTCGTCCTGTTTTATTTAATTCTTCAGCTCATATTGGCTTCTCGCTCACCAAAGTATTTTCAGACTGAAGAAAGCAAGAACAAAATGAGCAAAGGCGAGACAAATGAAATAACCTCAGATATAATATACTCACAATGCATCCGTCTCTAAGTCAACGTTTTGACTGGATTATTTCTTCTACACAGTATATTATCATGTCCCCAATATATGCGTTTCATTTGTTTATTTATTATTAGATAATGACCCAACAACAGTGAAGTCGATACCTTTCTGCATACACACTTGTTGTTGGTTAGTGCTCCTTCCACACTCACTCAAAACCCTCTTGAGTCTTTCAGCAACAAGCCACACACACACCGACACACGCACACTTAAACACACTCTTAAGCCTGACAGCGAGGTCAACAACCACATTAACACACACACACACACACACACACACACACACACACACACACACACACACACACACACACACACACTGATGCCTTTCAGCATGTCTCTCCAACAGCGCCAAACACGGAAGGAGTCGCATCATACGTACCGCGTGAAAGCGCCACTCACTCTGTTATCACACCCGTCGGTCTCACTGCCGTATGTATGATCATTTAGATGTCTCCAGACAGCCTTCAAACATTCATTTGTCACCCTGCACTATCTCTTTTTATGTGAGGGAGATGTCTCCCATTATCACACACAGACACAGACTGCATCCATATCGTTGCATGGCTGTTTTCTGTCACAAGCACACGCTTAGAAGAATACAGCTTCAGTGTTTACATGATGCCTGAGTCTGTTAGTCTGCTAACAGTAAGAAGTTTACTTCTTACAAACATGATGTGAGAATGATCTAAGTGTTATACGTTCAGGTATATACAGCCGCAAAAAAAATTAAGAGAGAATTTCAAAGACCATTATTAGTTTTTCTGAATTTACTATTCGATTATTTTTGTTTTATTCTGTGAACTACTAACCCTATTTCTCCCAAATTTCGATCAAATATATTGTTTCCATTTGCATTTATTTGCAAAAAATGAAATCTGGAGAAACAGACAGGTCAAAAAACAGAAAAGATGCGGTGTATTTTTTCAGACCCCAAACACAGCAAAGAAAACAAGTTCATATTCAGTTTTAAGCAATACAACAGTTCAAAACCAAAATGATGTGATACATTTTTATCACGTTTTCACGTGTCTTGTCATTCTGTCAGTCTTTCACATTGCTGTTGGATGACTTTGTCATTTCTGAGGTTTGATTTTGTTGAAATTCAACAGAAACTGGACTGGAATGACCACAATACATCTAGAAATGTTGATTAAATGAAAATTTGGAATGGTCTCTTAATTTATTTTCCATGGCTGTATATAACGTTCAGGTATATAACAGATTGCTTGGTAGTGTTCTTTCCTGGTCATGGCATATATGCGGTAAACGTGTGTGTGTTTATTTATTTATAAATCAGTTGCTCCTACACAGAATAGTATAGTGGAAACCACACTGTTTGCATAAATGTGTATTTATGACATCATTCTTTCAGGATCCAATGGACAAGAATAGAGAGAATCTTACTGAAACAGTATGAATAAGTGATTAAGCACGCCTCAGAGACTCAAAACTATATCAAAAGTTATCATTACACAGTGTGGAAAACTTGTACATCTAGGTTTGGACACTCATCTCTGGTTTATTTCTCTGTTAAATAAAACCAGGAAAATAGAGCATTTGAAGATAAGCAGCCAGGTTGATGTTGTCAAGCAGACTAAAACGCCTACGTCTGAAGGTTATGGCTTCTGTGCAATATTTCATTCTTTCATATGAGTATTTAGGATCAATTATCTAGAGTGGTACAACCTGTAAAACATATAATGCTATGTTCTGACGACTAGGTCTACACGGTTTACCAGTGCTACGGTAGCATCGCGATGCTAAAGCTTTGAACTATTCGCGATGGCGCTGTGTTTTTTCTTTTTTAACGATAGTATGGTAGTCATTAATGTTGTGTATACGTATTAACGTCCATTAAAACACTTACATCCTACAATACTAGTCACTAGTGTACATTGAATAAGTGGTAATACTATATAGTACAGAATAATACAGCTACCATAGTAAATACAAATGTTTAATCTAGATCTGTGTATTTTGGGTTTTTTTAAGATAAAAATGGCACAGCATTATGACACTACTTGGTGTTGTGATACTTCGGCTGGTAGTATTATAAGACTTTATAGTATTGTGAAAACTGTAGTTCAGACTACATAATTTTCTGATAGTTCTGATAGTCGCTATGTCAGAAAAGAAACTCCCGATGTCTTGGGCATGTTCTTAAGAACACTTATTCCTCCATTGGAGCACTAAAACAGAGCTTTAAACATTGATGTTATTTTTCTTAAAGAATAATTATAATTCCATAAAAACAACATTAATCAACCATTAAAAAGGAATTCTCAAAAGTATTAATAAAGATGAAGGAATGGCTTTTCATACTTCATATTTAACAATGGAAACATATCTAATTGGATTTCTTGCACAACCGTGTAAAGAGCATTTATATTCCGGCTTTGTCCCTCAACAAGCACACGCACGGAGGCAAACACGTCCCTCTTTTGGAATGGCGAAAAGCTGGCATTTCCTTTTTTAGGTTTTTAATTGCATCCGTAGGGAAAAGGCGTCTTTTAACACGTTAGCGTTTCTATTCTGAACCAGAGAGAAAAAGAGAGAGAGAGGTGCCATTTGTTAATGGCACAATGCCTGTGTTACCAAGTTTAAACTTCAAAATAACCAGGCAGATTATAAAGTGGAACAGTGACCACATAAAGACACCAGAAATATGCAGTAAAGAGAGGCCTATTATGGATTTCATTAGTAAGAAGTCATACAACCGCATACTCATATACACACACTGTAAAAGGAGAAATCTTAAACCAGATCGAAATGGCACACAGTATAGACATGTGTTGTGATATATATATGTCTCTCAAAAGTCTTGTAAATGCACAGATGGCCTTCACCAAAATATGTGTGCATGGGCCTATAACAGGCATGCATTTACTGTGTAGATGTTTAGAGGTTTGTAGTATAAAAATAACTGTTTGGAGCTTAAAGATGGGTTATTACTGTAAAATGTATTGGCAGGGGCATATTGATTAATATAATAAATAATACAGAGCAATTCATGGATATGACCCAAAAGCTTTATTGACAACAATTGTTTAATTTAATGTACTGTAATATTTTTATTTAACTTTTATTCATGTAGCACTTTCTTGCAACAAAACAATATACTAATATAGAAAAGAATGCCATTTAGACCCCCATGTACATACAGTATACAGTACATAAGAATACATTTGATAAAAATAATAAAAAACTCATAAATGTGTACTGTATGTGTGTCCATGTTTGGAGGGTGTGAAACCCATTAAATGGCTAATTATAGCTCATCCTTTATCACCCCTTCACCTCTCTGTAGAGTGTCACCTACTGTCACACCCTCACTGATGGCTTTAACATCACAGCAATGCCAGAACAGACCACACACACAAACAAAACACTGATTCTGGCATGACCGAATTCATCCTTTATCACTTACATTCAAAGGAAAAGAGAATTAGGGAGACTTTCTGGTACAGGACCAGATTAAGTTCAAAAGCAGATAGAACGTGCAAGGAGTTAACGTCTCTTTCTACAACAAAGCGAGATTACAGCCCCGAAATGACATCATTGGGTCTGTGCTGTTTTCAACATTACATTTTTCCTCCTTTCTTTTTGTCATCTGCAAATCATACAATTACCCCAATCCACCCACCAGATTACCATTATCACTATTACAACATTTCCCTCTGCTGTCTAGAGCCAGAAACAATCCACTCACATCCAGTCTAATCCAGAACATCGGGCACAGAGGGGTCACACGAATCAACATTTCATTATATATTACATGTATAATTGTTCAGAATAAGTTTACAATTACATTCCAAAACAGGACCACAAGTGGTTCTCTGCTCTGTTCCTCGGGGATCCATTATAATGGTTTTCACGAATCATGCTCTTGATTTTGAATGAGGATATGCAGCCTGGCCAGTGTAGATTTAATGTCACAGGTGTTACATTCAACACCTTTCTGGTGTACAGACTGAGAGCAGATGCAGCAGGTTGCATAGTTTTATACTGAAGTTGGTGAGATATGTCCAGGCATTTATGTTGCTGACTGCAGATATCTTATTAATACTTTCCTAATAAAGTCAGCGCCTCGGAGTCAGAGAACCCCATGTATTCACATTTTCCATGGTGTGCGTCCGTGACAATGCTCTTTCCGACAATAAACCAGTACCTGCTGACTCAAAGCACACTGTAAATGGACCACATTGATGTAAAACTATTCACACAGCAATCTGACCTAAATCATATGACATTATCAGACAGAGGGTAAGAGAGTATGTCTGTGTAGGGAGGTGATACATTTATCTGTAAACTGATGGTTATGTAATGTCTGACATTATAAAAATAAAAACTATAGGGTATCTCTGCATGTCCAACCTATGATATGTATTTTAAGACATTTATAAATATATACAGAGGCATGCATATAAAAAAATAAAGCTATTCATTTTTCTTCATTGTAAAAATAGAAAAATTATTCTGTTAGAGTTAAGATTAGTTGTTTAAATCAGCTAAATATAAAAACAACAAAATCTGGTATAGCATGTCCCTGTTTAGAAACTAAGTAAACGTGTATGCTTGTGTGTCTATGAGCTCTCACCCTGTCTCTCCAATATTTGTTGTTTAGTCTGTGGCTTTGAACAATCTGCACAAACACACTTTTTCTCACGCGCTCTTTCTCCAACTACACAAACAGACACACAATGTTCAAACAGCCCTGCAGGACCAGTGTATAACCAATTCTGTCCAGTAAAATTGTAGAAAAAAAACTATACTATAGTGGTATAGTATTCTTCTTTTTAATTTTAAAAGAGGCAAATCTTTAATTATTCATTAGCTATACAAAACTGTGGGAGGCTGAAAATACTACTTACATTTATGCATTTGGCAGACGTTTTCTTCCAAAGCGACTTACATTGCATATACATTTGTTTCTGGATATGTGCAATTCCTGGGATGGAACCCATGACTTTGACGTTGCTAGCGCCATGCTCTAACCACTGAGCTACAGGAACGTCAAAGTCAAGGAAAGTCACTTAAAATACTAGATGAAATAGACTGTTTTAGAGTTACGCTTCAAAAAGAACTGATTGGCATTTTGGTCTTGATTTTATGATTAGCGTGATTATGTTTCCATGTTTTTGCAAATGTTTGATTTCTCTACGGGTTAAAAGCTTTCCGTAGAATGTGGCTTTTGGTTTAGGATATTTTTGAGTGCAATGCAGTGAAAAATATCCCAAACATTTTAACAGTCTGTCTTCAAACGCAACCTCATGTTCCTTTTTTGCTTTTTCGGCCTGTTTTAAACCGCCTACATTTAATGAAGTTTCAAATGAAGGAGAACTCTCTTGTGCTTGTTGGATTGTAGAACTGCGTTTCCTGCTAAAACAGAACCCAGGAAAAGCTGTTTTATAAATGTTTTGTATTTATGAATTCCAAAAGCAAACTGTACATCTCAGTTAAATTTCTGTTTTCTTTGTGGTCATTTAAAATATTATTATAAATAATAAAATTATAAATTACTTAATATATTTCATTATATACAAAATGTATTAGTGTTATTAATTAATGTTTAGGCTTTTAAAGTGATTCGAAGAAACGATCCATATTTGTTAAACACATTGGCATTGCTTTTAAAAAAAGTAAACATGTGATATTAGGCCTGCATATTCCAGCGTTAAAACGTGTATAAAACATTGAAATTAATAATGCTGATTGTTTGTGAAACAGACACAACCAGAGATAATGGTGCCTGGCTCCCCCTTGTGTTTAGAAATTATATTTTGAGACCGTGTAGTTTTCTGACAGATTAACAAATTGATGTTAACTGGCTAAAATGTGTTCTTTTAATATTAGAAGTAAAGAACAAGTAAATGCATAATATAAAACAAATGATAAATAAATAATTAAAATTATTTTCAATTCAAATGAAAATTAAACTGCACAAACCTTATCACCTGCAAACGGAACGTAATTTGTGTGCGCGTGCGTCAAAAATTTTCCAGGTGTGTGTTAGTTAACCATTTCACCTGAACTACTGTCCCAATTGGCATGGTCACACACATGATATCTCCATCATATTTATATAAAACCTCTGTTAGTGAGTGAGACGGTGAATGGAAAGAGAGACAGAAAGTGACTCCAATAAAGCTTCATCCCTGCGGGGAAAGCAAATCTCGTCAATTTTGACTCCATACATGCCAAAATCATTGACTGTAGCAGTTAACTGTGTGCGCGTGTAGGAATGGACGGCATATCACGCAATCTGATCGATAACACAGGAACGACAGCTTTTCAACACGACACCCTTGAATGCAAAGCCACATTAGCCATTACAGCAGCGCAAGTTACATGTGGACTCATATAAACGTGCAGGCGCAACGCTGAAGCGTGTAAATGGATTAACAGACGATGCAAATGCAAATAAACATAAGCAAATGCTCACAGAAACAAAGCCGCACTTCCAGAATTATTATTGAAGCAGAGGCAATGATCTCCTCTCAGCAGCTGGAATGAGAGTACGTGTGTCTGTAAATTCCATCCAAAAGTCAAGGGTCAAAGGTCAGTCTCCTACACATATGTCTTCTCAACAGGAGCCTCTCAACTCCTCTCAGATGATCACACACACATACACATCAACACAGTCCATTTACTTTCCAACAGCGATTTAGTGACAAGTACAATTTCAACTTAAAACCTGTCAACTTAAAAAAACGAATTCTAGGTTTGTTAACAGTTTGACTCATAACTCACCACCAGAGTTTTACACGTCTGTGGGTCAGATGACGCCTGCATGCCAAGCCCTCAGGTGCGTTTGTCCACCTGCAACGTTAATTGGTCAGACTCTGAACTGATTCACACAGACGGTCACATGAGGTCTCTTTTCATGCCCTGCAGTACAGAGACAGGGGTCCGAGAGGCATGTGTGTGTGTGTGTGTGTGTGTGTGTGTGTGTGTGTGTGTGTGCGTGTGCGTGTGCGTGTGCGTGTGCGTATGTAGGTAGTTATGCAGGTGGTTAGCGGCAAATTGAAATTCCATCCATCCCCTTTACCCTCAACCCAGTCCAGCACAGCTGAAAGTCGAAATGTGGCCTTCTCACTCTCCCTCTCTCTCCTTCCTCACTCTCTTTAAAGCGTTTCTTATCCAAACAGGAAGTTGCCTCCTGACCTGCAGGATGTAAGAGAACACCAGTGGAAATTTCATTAGAATGCACTGATCGCTTGTGGACGAATTAACACACCAATTACCCGCCTCACTGCACCTGTAAAACTTTACTGTGTGTCACTTTGACCAAGCCTGGCCACACTCGCTCTGAGTGTGTGTGCGCGTACGTGCATGTGTGTAAAACTCAGAGATGTGTTTAAATCTTGAATGATCCATTTCGTTTAGTGGGTCTACATTGTATGCTGTTATATTTCTGTGATCATTTATGTATTTGCAAGTTTGTGTGCTTGTGTACATATGTTTGCCGCTGATGCTTTTTAAAATAATGTCAGAGTAAAACACATCAAGCTCTAGAATACTGCCAGAGTAAAGCATGTGGAGCTCTAGATTTACATTTATGCATTTCACAGACACTTTTATCCAAAGCGACTTAAAGTGCATCATTCCCGCTATGGATTAATGCCCGAGTTATGATATTAATTAGGGATGCCGATTAGCACCGATATTGTTTTCTGGTAATCTCATATACCGATACCAATTCCTTTATCTGTAATTTTTCTTTATTTTTTGGTGCGGTGGCAATTTTCCAGGTACAACACTGTGAGACTAATAAAAATAGAATAACTTCACCTCAAACACATTATAAAAAATTAATAATTTTATGTGCTTGTCACAATCCTTCAAAGCACAAATTTCAGTCAGTTATGTCACATGAGGTATCAGTCTTTGGTATCGTTATACTTTTACGAGTACGAGTACATGAGCTTGGTATCGGTGCATCCCTAATATTAATATTCATTTATATTGATATTTGATTGTATATAAATTCTATTCAATGAAATGAAACCTACTTGAATTCACACAATTGTCCTGAATTCAGATCAGAGCTGTGTTTTTTGCAGGACTGAGTCAGAGGTGAAGTACAGTGTTGTTCTGCTTGAGACTGCTGGGTCAGCGGTCTCTGTGTGTGCTTCTATTCATCAGCGCTGTGTCTTTGAAGCAGACTCACTTTACCCAGTTGAAAAGGGCTGATGTGCAAATGGAGAATGATCAGAGGCCCCAAAACCCTCATATTGTTATTGTAGGAGCCCACTGAGCTTTTCAGAATTTCTCACCATTTCAGTCTCACTGTCTTCCTGTCTCCAAACAACACACTCCGACAAAGACACACTACAGTATTTTTCTCCTAATCCTTTCACTCTTTGGAAATTGTTTGTAGAATTTTTGGGCTTTCTGTATGTGTGTGTTCAGTGCTCTGGGAGTGTGAATTTGTAATGTATTTGTGCTGGAGAAACGAAGCGATGTTGGGAAATGGCTATAAATACAACGAGGCCCTCAGAACCTGCCTCTCACCACCGGCCCCTGGGCCGGAGCCTGTTGGCCAAACAGAAGCGTTGCCCGGGGAGTGAAATACTAGTCGGAGCGGTGGGATTCGCTTATGCTTTTATCCCACCGACGCTCGGAAGTCCAGCAGGAATGTCCCGGAATCCTGCAGTGATAAAATAATCTCAGCATCCTGCTGAGAAACCGCAGATTGCCTGTGAGTCTGTGTGTGTGTTTAAAACTGATATACAGTGAACATGGCCTAACCTCTCACACTCAACTCACCCACCTGTAGATGTGAGGGCTGCTTTTAGTTTCTCATTTCTCTTATCGTCTGGTCGCTTGTAGATTATTAGCATTTGGTTTCTTTAAAGGTGCCGAATTAAGAATGGGTTACGATGGTGAAACCAATACTTTCAAAAAATATATATACAAATGCTGTTACTAGTGCGGTACCCTTACATTTAGTACCTCAAAGGTACATTAGATGATTTCATCGGACACACGCGCCTGACCCAGAGTTTACTTCGGTCTGTGTTTGTTGATCAGTCTGACTAGTGGCTAATAACTATTTATATTTTATTTAATTTATATTATTATTCATTTATATTAATATTTTATTGTATAATAATTGTATTAAATAAACAATTTGTTGAATGGCTCGTGTAACTTTGTTGCATTTAAGTTTAACCATGTAACCGTTCTTCTACTGGTAACCCAAAATAATACTGACTAGATATTCTTTTAACTTGGCGATTTTAACTATAGCAAAATACTCATCATGCATTTTTTCTGAAACACATTTTCATGATCAACTTACTGAAACTCTCAATGAAGTCACGCCATTTCTTCCACAGACTGCAAATGCAGGTCATGTCCTCTGTAGAGACCCACAAATCAATCCTTTTATTTTTATTCGCTTATTCCTAAACCAGTAAAAAGCGTATTTTATCATTCAACTGAAGAAATCAACTTATGAAAGTATCTGACATTTCTCTGCCGTGGTTTAAATCCATTCTTTTGCCGTTGTTAAAGAGGTTTTGTGTGATCTGAGAGCCAGCAGAGGTCTACACTGCCCCGAGGAGAGAGCTCTGCTCACACATTTTATTTCACATTTTTCCTTTTATTTTCGACTTCCCTCAATCCTCTCCATATGTCTAACAGCCGAGACTGGAGGGGCATGTGCGGGGTGGAAAGAGAACGAAACGAGTGCTAGAAAGCGGAGTCAACTCGAGGCCTGTCTGGGCCAAATATAACCCATCAACACCTCTGTCATGTGATCGGCAGAAAACCTGAACCTCTGTGAAACACTTTAATATATGTGTGTGTGTGTGTGTGTGTGTGTGTGTGTGTGTGTGTGTGTGTGTGTGTGTGTGTGTGTGTGTGTGTGTGTGTGTGTGTGTGTGTGTGTGTGTGTGTGTGTGTGTGTGTGTGTGTGTGTACACCTGTTAAAGGAATAGTTCACCAAAAAATGTGACTCATTTATCTGCAAAACACAAAAGAAGATATTTTAAAGAAGGTTGGTATCGAACAACGGCGGCACTGATTCACTTCTATTGTAGGGACACAAAACCAATGCAAGTGAATAAGTACCGCCATTGTTTGGTTATTAACATTCTTCTTTTGTGTTTTGCAGATGAAAAAAAGTCATAAATGTTTGAAATGAGGGTATTTTGGATAAACTATCCCTTTAAAACTTATTTATTTTAATATTAAAAGTAGTCTATATTATTACTGTCACGATCAAACGTACAGATCTGCCCATATATTTTCAAGGTTAGTGCACTTGGTTTGCAATGACACCACATTCAGCCTGTGAAAAGCATGCTTGAGATATGAGACACATAAAAAGACCCAAAGCTCAAAGAAACGCTCATATACATCATTCTAACAAGTCTTTGTTCTTCAAATATCAAATTGAAGGTTTCATTTTCGTCCCTGCCCCTTTTCATCCTCCACTATGCTGTTCCCACACTCTGTAAAGTGAAACTGTCAGTAAGTCTCTCTCTCATAAACTTGTTGTGTATAGAGTGAGTATGTGAGGATTTTGTGTGTTCAGTGGACCATGGCAAACCCTGCACCAGCCAGCCGCTTAACCATAAGGGTGTGCCCTCTCCCTTTCTTTCTTCCAGGTGTTTAAATGGGATTTGATTTTATGTCTCCAGCAGGGGTAGAGCTATATAATGGGACCTGCTCTGTATCCATGGCGATCACACACACACACACACACACACACACTGAGGCCACATGTGAAAGAGTGCACGTGTGTGCGCATGTATGCGCGCGCGTCCCGCTGTTCTCTGTATCCGTGAAGACAGCGAGGACCTCTTCTGGCGGCCCGTCAAAGCGGCCCGTCACCACAGGAATCGTGGGTATGTTTACAGGGAAGTGAGTGTGAGCTCTAAAAACATCCAACAAAATCAGATCAGAGCTGGACTATGACAATGTGTGTGTGTGTTTGCGAACACTGAGCTTGACTTTACCTCCCTCCGATTTCCCTGGTATAATATATCAAAGCTCGCCTTTATGTGTGTGTACGTTCCTCTTTCCCTTCAGAAGGGCATTCGGCCTTACGCACCTGCCACCGTACGAGCCAAAACATAACTACACAAAAGTCAGACCCACAGCGGTCCGAGCACATATTGGAGACACAAAACCATGTGAGGTGTGAAGACATGTATGTAGGACAAAACCAGGTGGGCAAAGTGTTTAGTAAAAAGTCATAATGTGTTAAATGATTCTGTTATGAGAAGCTACATATATCGCGCTTGAAGGGATAGTTCACCCAAAAATGAAAATGTTGTCATCTATTATTCACCCACATTAAAATGTTAAATACATGTATAAGTGTCTTTTCTCAAGATATTTTGAGAAATGTCTCATACAATGGAAGTCAATGGGTGTTGTTTGGTTACCAACATTCTTCAAAATATCTGCTTTTGTGTTCTGCAGAAGAAAGAAAGTCATACAGGTTTGGAATAATATAAGGAGGAGTGAATGGTGAAATAACTTTTATTTTTAGGTGAACTATCACTCTGAATTTATTTTATCACGGTTAACTCTAACTGTATGACTTAAATTGTCAAATTCCAAATTGATTTTCCCAAAGATCTTCAAATACGTTTTAATAAAAATGTTGACACTTTAAAAAAACCCTTCTGAGCTACTCTTTAAGAAAATAATATATTCTTATGGGACATTAAAATGACCATGTAAACATCTTCTGTCATAAGCATTGACAATATTGCTATGGAGCATTCTGTCAATTCTGACTGTGTGAGAGTATGTGTGTGTCCAAGAGCTGAGACCCCCAGTACACCAGCACCAAATGGTGTGGATAGCTGAGGTCACAGGTCGTTCAAAAGGACCGAAAGGACACAAAAAAAACAAATGGCAGCTCTGGTGGCAGAGTATGTGAGAGCGTATGTGCCTGTAATGAGACCTTCCTCCTCACATGCTTGTTAAATCAGATGTCTACGGTTATGTCTTAAGGTGTCTTTAAAGCATGTGAAGTATTGCTGATGTTTTTGATCTTTAAATGGTTGCTCAAAATGTTTGGGACACGGTTCAAGCTGGTCTTTAAATTGTCCATAAAAATATGAATTCTGTTGTGTTTTGCTTCTCTCAGGCTGTGTGCACAAGACTTCATGAATGTGTGTGTTTAAGAAAGGTCCATTGTGAAAAGGTATAGCGTGGTCAGAATCGAGAGTGACAGAGCAAAAGGAAACTAGGGGCGAGTTGACTTCCCACACAGAATGACAGAAGCAATCATCATCCCAGACCACACACAAACACATACTGTATGTATCAGCTCACACACTCCCAATACAGATGAGACTTTTTGAAGGTATTTTCATTTTGAGAAGGAGAAAAACACCAATAACTGAGTATGACTTGGTGTTTACAAATAAAAACTATTGTAAATTAGTCAACAACACAAAAGTCTCCAGCTTTTCATTCTACCGTTCACCGTCATTTATTAAATACAGTCCGGGACTCAATGTCCTGATTTCTTTCAGTTGACCAGTCTCACCGAGACAGGCTGAAAGAAACAGATGATTTGAAGCTTAATGTTGAAAACTAGAGCGAGTTGGATCCTAATGAGAAACAGATGCTGGAGTCTGGGTAATATCTCGCTGTTTCTCTCTCTTTCTTCATTCCCTCTTTGGCTGGATTTTATTTTATTTTCATCACAAAGCGTCTTATTAAATGTTCAATGACGTTCATACTAGATGTGCTTTAGGCCTCTGAGTAAATTATAGATCAGATTAATAATGATGGTTGGATATCAGCTAACATTTGTTTCAATAACTCGTTTTTTTGTTTGTCTTGTTTTTCTATTTGTCTTTCTTCGCAAAATAAGGAACATAAGATTTTATTTTCACATTTCACAAATCAAGATTTTTTTTAATTTATAACCAGAAAAAAAACAAATTGAGAGTGAAGCTAGAAAAATAAACTTCAATTTAATTTTCTCTCTAAAAACAAGCCACACTATCTTTTAATCTGCAATTTTGTCCCCATTATTGTTTTAAGGATGTTTAAGACAAAAATACCGATTAAGAAAATGATTTGCGGTATTAGCTGGAAACAAGCCAGCTGCTTCCACTACTGCTTTTATTAATACTGTTTATAATCACAATCTGATGCTTGGCTGAAAGTGTCCGGCATGGTGGCATAAATAAACCTGGTATGCATTTCCCTAGATTTAACCAAAATATACAGATCGGACACAGCTGCTGTGACTAAGCCCCAACAAATCTGCCAAACGGTTATCAAATTAAATCAAATTACCAAGACAATAGCACACTTGTAGTCTACATATACTTTCAAACCGCAGTCAGAACATTGCAAAGGCTCTTCAAATAAACCTGTGACAGACCAAACACACATTTGTCAGAGCGGAGATGTGTGCTGTCAGCGAGAAGTCATGTGGAATATTGCATTAAGAGAATTAAATAAAGTGGAAATTGACACATTATTGTCATGGCTGGTGTGAGAGCGCGCAAGAGAGAGAGAGAGAGAGAGAGAGAGAGAGAGAGAGCATCAAATCGATTTCATGCTTCCTTGTTAAGAAACTCTGCTTCTCTTCTTCTGACACATAAAACAAAGAGAACTGGTAATACTATCTTTAAAACTCAAGATCTCCTCAAAAAAAGCAACAGCTGCTAAAGGGATTTTCTTCTTAATATAAAGGCAAAATAAAATATCACTGAGATGATTTCATCCGTCTTTTGTCCTCTTTTTCTCCTCCTGTCCCTCGTTCGGCTAATTTAATTGTCAAGGTGAAAACGGGAAGTTCTGTTGTTTCGCTTCATAAACGTCAACCAGTCATCGGGTGGTGTGTATTAGCAGAGGCTCATCTCCGGTATGCTGAGGAGGATGATGAATGCCCGTCTCCCCGAGGTCCTGTAGTGAATATGTGCGAGAGAGCAGGAGCGCGGTGTGTTTTCGGTGTATGACGGATGGTGTAACGAGTGTTTATGGTGCATGTCGCGTGGTCTTCAGTATTAGGAAAGGAGTTTGCTGGAGGTAAGGTCTTCTCCAGGGGGTGATCACCCAGAGGGGAAAAGAATAGAACCAGCAAACTGTGTCTGTTCCGGGCGCAGAAACGAAGGGTCACTGGAAAGCCATAGCGGTTTTGGGAGGAAAGTCAAGAATACATTGTTTAGACAGATCTTGTCGAAGAAATGTAGATCATTTCAAAGAATCAAGGATGGTGCAAACAAGGTTTAATTTGAACATTGTATAGACATGAGGTGCAGACACAGGTGTGTTTGCACACATATGAAAAAAGATTTATATTTATACACATACATGGCTTGCAAAAAGAAACATATAGGGCTTAATTGAGATCCGTAAGGTGCACAGATAAATGCATGCATGGCTGAAAATGCAATCTCAACATTCCTCTGCGGTTTGAGCATCCCGACATGGCAACACAGCACGGCGTATGTTTGAGTGGGACTATTTGTTTGGACAACCAATAACAGATGGGAAGTGTTCAGGAAAACCGGCCCAAACCTAGTTTGCTGATGTGACTCATATATTGCACTTTTAAAGAAAATAGTCACATCCATTTTTTCTGTAAATAGAGATCTAAAGCCTGACGTTAAACCTTTCATCCACATTTGTTACTTTACTTTCAGTAATGAGCTTTTAAACCACTTGGTCTGCAAAATAAAGAGCCATAGTTTCCTTTCTTTTGTCATTTTACGTTCGTATTTTCCGACTCTATTTGGCGACTGTTTCTCCCCTCTCTCTTCTCTTCCCTCTTATTGTTGCTGTAAATCCGAAGGGCCCTTTTGCAGTTTTACTGGAACAGAGAGTCATTAAATGGTTGATTTCAGATGGCAGTGTGTGAATGTTTTAAATTAACTTTATTGATCCGTTAGTCCGCCAGTCAGCCAAGGAAAAATTGACACCCGCTTGGCGCATGAGCAGTAGATTTGCACCTCGGCCGTTTAAAACGTCTGCTTAGCACGGCTGGCCATGTTCCACACACTCAAAGTCTGTGTGGTTATATGTATTATTATTATTATTGTGTATATTTGAGAATCTTGACTCAAAGTTAAAATTGAGAGAACTGTACAATCTTAAAAATAAAAGTGCTACAAAAGGTTCTTTACAGTGATGCCACAGTAGAGACATTTTTGGGTTCCTCAAAGAACCATTTACTCAAAAGTTTTTATAAGAACTGTTTTATAATCTAAAAACCTTTTTTAAAGAAAAAAACTCTTTTCAGAAAGGTTCTTTGCATGATAAAGGTTCTTTATGGAACTATTCAGTCAAAAACATGTTTTTTAAATAGGTCAAAAAAGTCACTTTTATGAATTACTTTTTAAATAATTATTTATAATGCTCTGTGAAATTGTATTGGAATCTTTATTGCCTGCTCCTGCACATATCCACTGAATGTGCCATACTACTGTACCTGTCTGTTGTTAATAGGGCTGTCAAACGATTAATCGCGACCAGAATAAACGTTTGTGTTCACATAATATATGTCTGTGTACTGTGCATATTAATTTTGTGTTTATAAAAACATACACATACATTCATATATACTAAATATTTTTAAAATTTATATAGGCCTACATATATGTATTTGGGTTAATAAATACAAAATGAATATGCACAGTAAACAGACATCTATTATGTAAACACAAACTTTTATTCTGAATGCGATTAATCGCGATTGATCGTTTGACAGCCTTAGTTGTTAATTTGCCAAAAAATGTTTCTGATAAAGTTTAGCTAAATTTGCAAACAAATTCCTATTTATCCTTTTTCTCCTGAATCCTGAATTCTTTTAGCTTAACACTAACACTTTTTTGCTCTCTCCGTAAAAAAAGAAAGTTTTGTATAGCAACATGTTTTTTTGGCATAATATGAATCTGTCAATTCCTCTTGTTTCTCTTTCTGTGAACCCAACTGCTTTTAATTCAGTCTCAGCATCCAGCTGCCAGTCATTCTTCTGAGGGTTGGCCTCCAGTTGGGGTCAGCTGACACAAAACAGTTCAAAGACCAGAGGGAGAAGCTTTCAATGTTTTGATGGGAGGAGTATTAGCTGTGTATTAGGGGAGAGAGCATTTCTGTCAACACTTGACTGACCTGCTAGTATGCTCCCTGCTCCCCACGCAACATATACTTTTTGAACCCATTCGCAGGTGACAATTAATTGCCTACACTTTTACAATCTAATACACTTCCACGTGCATCTCTATTACGAATGTAAATGTATTACGTATTTAACTGTTTTTAAAAATATACTTTTACTATCCTGAATTCGACCCATACATCTCTGTCAAACTCTGTCTGAAATACACCACACATTGCAACCTCACCAGTCACAAAGTATAAACACACAGAAGGCTATTTTCCTGTCTATTTGGTCTCCTGTGCGTCCTGGATGTGAATAGGTACTTCATTAATTTCATCTGTTGGAAGCTGAAGGCCAGCGAGTTTGAACGGAGCCCATCATTACAGCAATAATTCCACACATTAATCTCCCTCCTAGACTCTGTTATTATACACCACTGCCACGGCTCACTCAAACACACACTCCCTTTCCCATTTTCGATCTGTGGGCAGAAATATCATGGCTCATCCTCTATACTTCGCCCAGATCCATTACACAGCGCCGGGCTTGTTTAAATGAGACCCCAGTAGAGTCGCGTTTCTACTACAAGGGCGCCATCTTGGCTTAAGGAATCTGGCCTTAAGCTTGATCTGATCCCTGAACAGCAGACTGTTGGCCCGCCTCGGCTCATGGTACTGCCCTGTAAAGCCAATCGCTCAGTCAGGCTGAAACCCAAAGTGTTTAAATGAGAGGAAATGGACATTTTTGGCCGTGCCGAAGCAAGAGAGGGAAATGTGGTTGTAAAATGAATGCACGCTTGTGAGTGCGCAGAGGGGATCCGCTTTGGATGATAATTTAATGCAAACGGTTTAGTTCTGTTTGTAGGTTTATTAGAGTTTTAATGTTCAAGTTTACATGTTATTATAATCTTTGAATAACAGTGAAGGTTAAAAATATTTGGCTTACTGTATATGAAAGATTAAATCTCATAGGGTTTAATTATTACAAATAAATAAATGTAGTCGATTTATATGGCAAATTAAATTATTAAACTAAATTATTACAAATTTCAAGTGTACCAAACTCGCCACTTAAATAAAAATAGCATAGTACAGAAGACTGCTGCTTTCAGCCTTCTATTTCCCTCTCTAACAATTTATTTTTATATTTAATAATCACATAAAAAAGCGCAGTGTGAGCCCGCGGAGAATCTCCAACTACCTCTTTAATTCCATTCCTCGCTCGGCGGGTCATGCTCAATTTTTCCCAATAGAATCGATCACACGGTTCTCATCTTATCATCTTCCAAAAGTGCTGCCAAATAATCGCTGGCCTCTTCAGAAGTGTTTGTTTATTTGTTTGTGGCGGTCTGGAGCTCAGAAGAACAATCCTCCTCAGACTCGGCAAACAATAATAGAGTGTAAAACTATTAATGATGAAAATCCTACCACAACACACACTGGAGACTTTGTGTGTTTAAAATATATCAAGGGCTTATGTGACAATAAAAATCAGCTTTAGATTTGGAGAGGCAGAGTAGTCCTGTAGAGATTTTCCATGATGAGAAACAATTTACAGCTCTATCAGATAAATACAAAAGAGAGGCTGATGTGGTACAAGTCTATTTAAAGCCTGACGAATCACTACGTGGGGTAGAAAGAATGAAACGCCCACAGTCTATACATTCTATGCATCAAAACACGTTCATGTGTGCCACAGGCCACGTATGGGGGGTTGGCTTGGGTCAGCTTGGCTCTCTCTCATTAGCCGTAGCTCTTGTTACAGCAGTAAACTGCAGCTTTCAACTTTTAATAGAGCTCTGAAATCCAAGCAGCCTTTAAAATACACATTTCTAAATAAGTGAGACTGAAACAACGACAGAGAGAGAGAGCAAGAGAGAGAGAGAGAGAGAGAGAGAGAGAGAGAGAGAGAGAGAAAGAAAGAAAGAAAGAAAAAGAAAGAAAGAAAGAAAGAAAGAAAGAAAGAAAGAAAGAAAGAAAGAAAGAAAGAGAGACAACATAAGTTTGCATCTGCATTCTGCACAGCAATGGCCCTCACCAGAAAGGCCTGTGGGTCAGAACCAAGGGTGAAGCTTTAACAAACCAGCTTTAATGAGGCAGAACTGGATAAATAACCATATTACCTCATGATTGACAGGTCGACATGATTGACATACTGCAAGAAATCCAACATTGCTTCTTTTACAAACAAAATAATTAATTGTAGCACAAACCCAACTGGGGTTTAAATTAATCTAAAAAATGACAACCATGGAAATAAATCATCTTTAAAGTACAGTTGACATGTTTGATGCATACTGCAACAAATAAACTGCAACAAATAAACTGCAACAAATAAACTGCCACAAAATTAACAAATGGTATGTAATTCAAAATTAGACACTTTGAATTTGAGATCTTGAAGCTTTAATGTATATGCATGTCATCCGCATGTCTAAATAAAAATGAAAGTACATATAAGTGAAAATTGATATTTTGTGTATGTAGCTTGATTGAATGACATGTTCTGTTAAGCACTGGGAGAGCTGGTTTATTGGAAACAGTCAGAAAAAATCATATGTGCTGAATTTGCTAGTATGATTTAAAAGATAGATAGATAGATAGATTGTCGTTCATGCCCTCGGGTAGACTCGGCACTCCCTCTCCCCTGCTGAAGTTAATCATGTCCAGGAAAACTAAAGCGAAGTCAAAACGTATTTTCCCAGAGTTCACAGCAAGTGGGCCCTTTTGAGACCATGCACTGCCGATCACTGAGAGAAAGGTCAGTTGGACAGAGGTGTCACATGACATCATAGACAGGTGGACTACACAGGTGATCTCTGATGAACATTAAATTACTGAAACCATTGGTGGTGGATTTATGTAGCTCAGTAGCCTAGTGTTGTTCAAAGTGTGAATGTGGAAACAGAGATCAAAGCATCAAATATTTGTACATATTTGTACAGCATTTCTACGCTGAACAGATTCACAATGACAAACATTAAAGCAATGTTTCTATCAATGTGAGCCACTGAGAGAGGGGGACACAGAGTTTATGTTGATGTACTTCCTGGGAACTGGCCTGTATGCGCTCGACTGCTGCGCTTCCGTAGGCCTATACTCAACTTATCGGATCGCTTATCAGTTCGTTTGAAGTGATCGCAGTGTCTCCAAAGCCCACGTCTGCACCCACGATCCCAGCTTGAAATATTCCTTCCTTCAACAGCATGGCCGAGGTCCAGAGTCAAAGGCACCACGGCTAAGCAAATAAAAGAACCAATTGCATGTATCTTGGCAAAGACACATCATCAGATAAACAGTTTCACAAAGCCAATGAAGAAATATGCGTAACCTGAGACAATATCAACAAATATGTCCTACACATGTTCAGAGCCAGATTAGAAAGTAGGGTTCACAGTTTAATGCGGAGAGCAACGCAAACAAACAGTCACTGCCCTGTAGCCTGTCTTTGACTTCTAATTTACATAATAATAATAATAATAATCTATTTTTCAAGCCTGTTACTCTTGGGTTAATAATAAAATATATAATGAAATAAGCTATAGTTGCATTTACCAATTATTAGAATTAAAATATGATGTAATAAAAACAGACAGTTTGGAACTTGCATTTCTATGTGACGTAACAATTAAACAACTCCAAAAAGTTTATCAGCAAAAATGAACATATATGTGCATAATAATGCAAAATTAAAATCACTGGAATTGACACTAAAATGTTATGAACAAAATGTGAAAATATGTTTTAAATAACAAATGTAGGTAGGCTACAATTAGTTTATAGAAATAGCATTATAAATGGATAAATGTTATTTAATAAAACGTCTTTTATGTTTTGAAATCTTATATGCTTCACCACGTTATCCTTCAAAAAACCTTTAAAGGAAAAAATAAACAAACAAATAGCAACACTGACTACGCTCGAGTCAGTGTCAGACCTTCTTAAGCTTATTTTTTTAATTTAGTAGGAACAAAATGTGTCCACTGGTTGAAGATAATACCATTTCTGAGAAAAACTTTATGTAAACAAATTAGGCTTGCTGATAATAAATTATTGGTGTCAAACAAAATCTATTACTAGAGTGGTTGAGGACTCGCCTCTATCAGTTAGTTGTTCTCTGCTGCCCTCTTGTGTCTAAAGATTGTTTGTTATTATGTTTTTAAACAGTTCTAGCATTTCTAATAAACATTATACATTCAAAAGCTTGAACGTTAAAATCAGGTTTTATTGTAGCCTACATCTTATTATTGGTTAATTATTATTTTTGTTAAATTGCTTTCTATTATTTTTTAAATATTTTTTTCTCAATAAGCATTCATTTTGTTATTTTAGTGAAATGCCTTGCTCTAAATCAATTTTAAATAAAAAGTAAATAACTTTCTAAATTAAAAACACGCAATCAAAAGCAGCTATAACAATATTTCCCGGCATGCACTGCACACGTTGCCATAGCGTCTCGGTGGTTTACTAACATGGCGCATAGCCCGTCTCGTGTCTTTGCTACACTTTTACAGACTGCTGATGGTGTCCACGGACACGGGAACGAATCGGTATTTCATCACGCCGTCAAACAAAACTCTTTGCACCCTCAAAGTAACGTTAGAGTAGTTCAGGTCACGGGCTGTGCGGAGTTATCCTGTCTTCCGGACCGGGCTACTGTTGTCATTGCCGTCGACAACAGTAAAGAAAATGTAAACGACGTGACTAATAGTGTTACCCGAAGACTGGATTACATCCTCCAGACTGTTAGACAGAATGATGTTAAGGTGCGAATACATTTTTTTAACTTATTTTATTCCTTAAACTGATGAGAGTAAGAACAGCTTCTGTCTGTACGAGTGTCGCTAACTTTTCTCTATAAACATTTAGGTCTTAGTTGCTGGTTGAAACCTATCATTATTCACCTGGCTGCTTTAAATGCACGAATCATCATCATAAACTTGAACTAATTTGATCTTTCTTCTAAACAGGAAGAAAACATCACTGTAGCCAAGCATTTGCAAAGAGAGAAAGAGCTCTTCCACATGCAGGCTGAGGTGACTTTCTTTAATGCTCATATTAATGTTTTCGGCACTTATTTCTGTCATTCTGGTTCATTTGTTTTTACCACTTCTGTGTAGTTGCATGTGGTGTTTTCAAACTTTGAGACCATGCAACACGTGCGCTCAGTTTTGATTGAGAAACTTGACAAAAGTGTGTGTGTTGGTAACCCCCACTACACACACAGCACTGAAAGCCTCGATCTGTTAAGGTAAGTTTAGTAGCGCACACACTTTTGCATTTGTGTAACTTCAAGCCTGATCATAGCTGTCATGTGCAAACAAATGCGTAGGCCTGTAATGACACTGATGTATTTTTATGGTAAATTCTGCAGACGGCGAGTGTGTTTGCAAGCTGTGGACAACGCCCGGCTCAAAGCCAGCGAGGCCTGTTGCATTCTGGGACAAGCTCTGGGACGCCCACTGCTTGTACGCGAGGAGGAATCGCGAGAATGGACAAATAGCCAAGATGATGTTACTGGAACTTCTCTAACGTTACATCACAAAGCTGGAGCCACATTTTTCTCTGCATCTTCGCGTGTGTTTGTGACCTTTGAATTACGACCAAAGGACAAAAACGGGAGGAAACTGTGACCTTTTGTTTAGGAATAGTGAACGTAAATGATGAGATTTTGCTTTCTGTAAGATGTCAATGAGAATGTCTTCGTATTCAAGTATTTTAGGAGTAATGTAAACAAAAACGTACAAACCAAATTAACGCAGCGCAAACACAAACAAAGTTTAAATAAGATTATTTGCAATGTTCGCCACAGCTATGTCGCGCTCACCCCCAAACAAACCCCGCCACTTACCTGGACCAGAGCACGTGACCTTCCTCTTCCTCACTCATTTGACATTCACATGTGAGAAAAGAATTCGCTTCGTGTTTTAGACGAGCACTGTCTTACCCAACTCCATTTACATTCACAATGCATATGAGATTATGAAATACAAAAATAAATAAAAAAGAAAATGTGTGTATGTTGCCTGGTTTTACTTGAAACACTGTTTATTCTTTTATCAATACTGTCGTTTTACACCATAAACAGAACAGAAATATTTCTTCTGTTGTGCTCATCAAAATAAATAGGCTAACAAGTAATTCATCTTGCATTTCCAAGTCAGACTTAATGTATTTTGATCTTCTAATGGCATATTTAAAAAACATAATTTGTATAATTTTGCATTGATATAACAACTAGAGACTAAAAGACTATACATTTACATCACATCATGATTAAAATAACAGCATTGCCCTGACAATGATGACAATAAATGGTAGAAGAATGCTTGCGTTTCCAAGTGCAGATTCCTTTTAAAAACTTGCTGTTGCTCATTCAATCTTGAGGATATATCTCTCCTAACCATTCCTCCATAACAAACCTTTCCCCATCGAAGTGTGAAAAATATTGCTCTAGAGTAGGTATATCCGGCTGTGTCACACATAATTGTACATCCAAGACACAAACACACACAAATAAATACAAAACTGATTAGGAGGGTGTCTAAATAACCAAAGAAATCCTAAGATAAATACTACATAGCCTACTAAAGTTTTAAGTAGAAAATACTATTATTAGTAGTAAAAGATTTCACCTTAAAGCCTTGAATGAGCTGTATTTTATGCTGGGGAATATATCCGATCAGTATTGATGAAGAATCCGGTCCACTGAACAGAATTCTGTAATGAGGAGTGTCCAAGGCCCTCTCTAACTACACACACACATAAACATTTAGCTTTTACCTTTTCATGACCTACCGTTGCTGTCATTCTAGATTATGATGTTTGAACATTTCATTTAATGTTGTAATACTGATCATGTGCTTCTGTACCTCTGAGTCTGTGTATTTCTTTCTCTTGATCCACTCTGAGGGAGCTCGAAGTCCTGCATCCCAGCCCACTATCACCCCCATCATTCCATTCTGTGTTTCTATGACAACTTGACCCACGCGATGCAGCACGTATGATGGCCTGGGACTTCGTGGCTCCTTTGAGACTAGCCACAAACAATTTTTTTGCAAAGCAAAATAATTGATTATTATTCATTTCTTGATACTTCACCAAGATCTATTAAAATAAAATACCTTAGATTTAACATTGTACCTGCAAAGTAACCATGCTCATTGTCATGCATTAATAGCTCAATTGTGAGCGCCTCTTCCATTGTGTGCCGCGGATCAACTTCCTCTTCAAAGGATCTGTAGTGCGACATGAAAAGAATGATGAGTATCTGAATGATGGATGATTGCAAAACAGAAGTTTGTGTAAACTTACGGTAGTTTAGGAATCCAGGAATTTAGCCAGTCAACCCAAGCGGTCGTGTTTAGGTAGTTTTCTTTCATGAACACCCACGTGCCTAGAATTCTAAATAAGGAATAAATATATAATTACAACAAGAGTAGATTAACTTTAAAGCCGTGACAACAGTGTATATAGTGCGACATGCTGTACCTAATATACAAAAGCATGCCAAATAAATACTTCATGACAGTGGTGTGCACTGACCAAAATACTTTTGGCAGTGACATCACTGGCAACACTGGCAGTCTTTATGACATCATCACTGGCAAAACTGGCTGTCTTTATGACATTATTTGACTTTTATTTTCACTCTAAGGCCCCCCTTTAATATTCGAAGGCTCCCCTCTCACTCATAAAACCTAAAAAGTTCTATCCAATAAAATATTTTAGAGCTTAATATTAACTAGGACGTTTATTAGTTATAAAAATGGTCAAATAATAATACATTTCTTTTTTTACGTATTTCAATGCTCATTTTGTCTCAGTTTAAAATATTGGTTAACTTGAGGTCCCCTTGGAAGTTAGCTGGGGCCCCCTTGTTGTGCCCTGTTGGGAACCACTGTTTTATACTAAATTATACTTATCTGAAGTTTTCTATGGGGGTTAGAATTAGGAGCGTGGTTACAATGTAGAAAATACCATTAGGTTAGTATGTAAACCCCAAGTCTTTACGAAGATACCAAAACAAACTTATGTTTGTACCTCTGAGTGGCTTGGTTGCGTTGCACAGCATTACCGCTTGTCCATCTGGAAATGAGATACTGCGCAGGTAGCGCTGACAGAAGAAGAGTCAACTGTATGATGACAGCTGACGTGATTATTTGAGGCATCACTTTACCTGCCCAATAACAACATTACAACGTACATTATTAGAACGTAACAACTGATAAGTTAGCCTATGTCACATAGGCTACAAAACCTCTTACATTTAAGAGGTTAAAGTTGTTAAAGACCTAAACAACACCGCGCATCCACAAGTAATCTACAACACCACATTTATGATATTTCCGCATTTCTGGAAACGTGTTATTTTCTTATTTAATTGCGACATGTGCACGCTGAAATGTAACTTACCTCTTGCAACAGAAGAGACGAGAGTTAAATCTCTTTGATTTCACTATCCTCGAGTATTGTTTTAACTTTAAAAAAAGACAAGCTCTGAAATCAGAATTGTTATGGCGAAAGCATTCTCTTGACAGGCTTGTGTATTATATTTACATACTTGCAGGCATGCAGTTTCGGTTTGGCACCTGCGCCTCCAAGTTCAACTGCGCGCGTCCAATAGCGGCGCCACACGAGAGTAGTTGTGCGCGCGTCTAGTGCAGCCACGTCAGGAGCGGATGGAACACACACACATTTGTTTGCTTTAGCTTTTTATTTTTCGTTAAAACTTCAAGTATCATTGCATCTTGATAAATGTAATGGTTTTAACGGGAATTGTGATGGTTATAATCAGCGCTGGAAATAGCCGAGATTCACTGCGGGACTCTAGCTGGGGAGATGTTTTATAACCATAGATGCAGATCCTACTAGCCTATATCTGTTAATTATATATTAAATGCCAAAACGAGGCCATACGTGGATTACAGATGGAAAATCTCAAATTTTTTAAGTGGAACTATGTTCCCCTTAAAATGTACTTAGGCTAGTGGAAATTCATTTATCAGCAGACAGATTCATGATATCTGTAATGGAAACCATTAGAACTGTTATTGTTTTTGTCAGCAGGGTTAGGTCGAACTTATTTAACAACCCGGGTTTTCTGGCAATTAAAACTGTTTATCTCAGATGCAGTTCCAATTTGCGCACGAAAGATAGCGCTGTTCTCTACGAAATTGTTTATTTAAAACCAAAGATTGACGGTCATTTTAAGCCTCATAATTCGTTGAGATTGACTTTACTTTGTAGTGTTTGCGTGCAAGACACCCTTTTACTGTAAACACTTAAAATTCGCAGGAGCGATTTCTTTTTTAACTTTAACAAAAGAGGGTCACCTAAATTCAAAACAACCCACAAAACATTTGAAATGACAAGGCAATATGTGCAAACACAAATGTTTATTTCCTTAAAATATAAGTATGAACTAATGTGACAGCAGTACACCCTACACATACATTCTATTTAACGTTTTTATTTACACTTTTTCCTTTATATAAAAGTATACAAACTAACATAGAAAGACTGCAGAAGAAAAAACAAGACCCTGACCCCACGACGTGATCGTACCTTCAGATTTAAAAGACCAGAGAATATACTAACATGCATCCATCTTTGATCTCCTTTCTAAAAACCTGTCCAACATCTTTTTATAATCCATAAATGTCTATGAGACTTCCTGTGCAGTATGAAGATAACGGAGGGGTCATGAGTCAGATATATTACAGTATTCATGTAGCAACAGAAAAAAAACATGGGGTATGTACATGAACACACACATACAGTATCACGCAGACATGCATTCACCACGTATATTCACAGCCACATACTTCAACACCCCCATTTACACACATTCAACAGGCTTTGGTTCATGAAACCAGTTTTAAAGCAATGGGCTGGATTAGTTCTGTTCACTGTAAATATATGAATGACTCAGAACACAACTGCTGAGAAAATGTAAGAACTTACAAAATCACATGGCAACAAACCCAGCCGAATGTCATCCAGCTAGTCCTATCCCTTATAAAGAAACTATGCTATATGTATATTCATATATATATATATATATATAGGGGTCCGGACATAGAAGTGGGACACAATACCAAACATCTTCTCTTTGCTTACACATGTACATACACAAAAAGTCAAGGCACATTCAAAACACAAAATACGACACGCACACTGCCTCTTGTGTCATTTGCTGCCTTCTCAATGCATCAGATGAAACTGTTCTTCTTTACAGAATGTAAAATATCAAACACAGTGTTTCAATGTGATCAGTCCTCTTTCTGATGAAATGTGCAGTTCTACAGTAATTCAATTATTTTACCAAATTACAGAGAAAAAGGACTGCTCTATGGCTAAATGAAACTACAGGTAAAATATTGAAACAGTGAGACAATGAAGTTCTCTGCACACACATTATTAACATGTGACCATGCCTGTGAAAACCCAGCTAAAATATAACATGCATCAAAGTTTAATTTGAACTAATAATTTCACAGATTTCATTCTTTGATATGGTCTTACACAGTCAATATTAAAGATATCAAGGATATATTTTCACAGAATAATCTTTACATTATGAAGAATTATCTTTTTTGGAAAACAGTGAATCACAAAAAATGACTAGCTGGGTTTTCACAGGCAGGGTCACAAATGTACTATATTGGTTTTTAGGAGTGTACAGTGGGCTCGGAAAGTATTAGGACACTTTTGGTTGTCACATTTAGCAGAACCTGTCCATATTTATGGGGGGCTGGGTTGATATTTCATAGTATGCAATATTTTACTTCACAATGTATTATGTACTCATACTTTTACATTAATATTTTGGAAACAAAGAGAATGTCTATCAGAAAACAATACACACAAATTTGGGTTAACACACAGTTGTGCACATTTCTATTCAATCATAATCCAAAACAAACATATAATGCAGATGTAAAAGTGGTTTTGCCTAAATATTCACAAAGCATTAAAAAGATAATTCATTAATTTTAAGTGGTATTTTGGGTGGCATACAAACAGGTTTGGTGAAAGAAAATCAATAATTATATTAAGTTTTTAATCTGTGCATTTCTCTGCATGTGCAGGCAAATATTGATGCCATAACATCCAAGACGCTTAAGCACTCCCAATGTAACCAGAAAATTTAAAACACCCCTTTTTACAAAAAATCTAATCATGACTAAATTATGATTTTTGGATGAACTACAGACTGCTATCAATAACTACACGTGTCAATATAATATCGTACCACCTGCTGATTCCCAAAAAAGCAATGCCCTGTTCACACCGCCAGTGACACAGCGAGACCATCGCATTCATTTCAATAGAGAGCCGGCGACTTCCGGCGACAGTGCCTGTTGGCGACTGGAAGTGGGCGTGTCTAGCTATGCGACAAAGTTAAGAGTTGCTCAACTTTATGCAAATGATGAGCGACTTTCGTGAGCGACTACCAATAGGAGTAAAGCAGCGGAGCTCACGTCACCCGTCTCCCTTCAGTTACTGCAGGGTTTCTTTACACCCGTTACTAGAGAAAACGAATCATGGAACGCTCACTAGCGACACCCAGCGACAGAGTCGCTTGCGGTGTGAACGCACAGTAAGACAAATTAGGACCGAAAGTAATGAAGTTAGTTTAAAGAAAAGATCTTTAAAAAAATGACATTTAAAAAGTGTCCAAATACTTTTCGAGTTATGATTACGGATATATGTCGGATCACAGTGCATTGTGGGAGACAAAAAAATTAAAGCGTTAGCATGTGCCAGAGTAAAGATGTCACTATTATTACATACTGCAAATGGCATGAACTCATGAGAAGAGAAAATATGATGCTCACTAATCTCTACCCCAGCAACAGATCAATAACACACGCTTGTACTGAATGAACCAATACACTCATCAAACACGCACACACACACACGCACGCACGCCACACACACATTGGGAATACAATGGAACCATGATGTATTGAAAGTATGAAAAGGCACAAGGTATTGCTAATTATATAAAACATGCGGGAATCATCACTGCCATTGATCTTTTTTAACTTGCAGAGAAACACATTGATAGACGAAACAGTAGAAAGCATCTCATGTGGTCCTTCTCTGCACCCCACAACCACTTACACAAGCACTCGGAACATTCTGGTAAAAATAGACTTTTTTTTGAAGAAGTGTTTGATTTGTTGCTCTTCCGCAACATCTGTGTAAAAACAATGCATAAAATGAACAGTAGAGGAGACAAAACAGAGTAAAAGCTTAAGCGTTTACACAAACACACACACTTAACCACTCTCAAATAAGTGCTTTCTTGAGAGATGAAATCAGGTATTTGGAATTGTATAAGACTGTAACTTCTTCACTGGCATTCAAATAGTGCATATGAAAATCAGTATTTAACTGCATTTGTAATTTTTCTGTGGAAGAAATGTAAAGGGGGGCTTTGATAAGGGGCAGTGACCCTTTCAAGGGCAGAAAATGCCCTGTAAAGTCACCCTAAAAGTCAATGATTTGAAAACTGAAAATGGATTTAGAGTCAGAATAAAAGATTCAGATCATCATGACAGTCTAATAGCAGCAGGAATGCTTCCCCTCCCCAATGTATGTGATGTAACAGTGGGGTGGGGATAAGGGGTTATGTCGCAAGGACATACAAAGTTGGCATTATTACCAGCCAATGAGGTTGGCTTTGGCCTTTTCGGTGAGCTTGCGGACTCTTCCCTTGCTCGACGTGCCAAACGTAATGGAGGCATCCTCAAACAAAAGTTGTCTCTGTTCTTCCTCAGAGTCTTCCTCGTTATAGAAGGCTGTCCTTCGGCCCTGGTTACGCGTTCTCATTGGCCCTTTCGAGCTACTATCATCCCCCATGTAAATGTCTGGCTCCTCGCTCAATGCGGGGCCTGGGGTAGGGGGCGTTGCCTCTTCGTGGCCTCGTCGACTGCTCCTTCTAAGTGCTTTGGGGCTTGATGGAGCTGGAGTGTGTGATGGTGGCTCTGTTGTTCTGATCACTCGCGGTCTTCCTCGTGGTCTTGGGTGTTCTGGAGTCACTAAACCTGAATCAGAAAGGCTACTGTCCAGGGCCGTTGAAGAAGTCCCGCCCTCATCACCAGTAGACAGAGCAAGCTCCTCCTCGTGGGAGGAGCTTCTTTGTAGGGCCTCTAGATCTTTCTTGCTTTTCCTCCCTCTCTTTTTGCCGGAGGGTTGTGGCAAGGGGGGTGGCTCTACCACGGTCCTTATTTGTGCATCTAATCGGGGTCTGCCCCGCCCCCTTCTTACTACTCCCATAGTCACTTGACTCGTGTGGCCATTCAGATGCACACTGTTCTGAGGAGGGCTGTGATCAACTGGACCTTAAAAAAAGAGAACACAAATTATACAGAGTATAAATCAAAGATTTACATTTACATTTTGTGAGATTCTGAATCGAACCCATGAAGGTTTTACCTGGTGTGAGCTTCACAGGTGTCCGAAGCTTCCTCCGTGACTCTCTGGCTCCGCGCTCATTGCTGTGGGAGGTCTCGGGTTCTCTGGAGACATTAATGGAGTGAGAGTTTTGAGTACGCAGAACTCTAGACGATGGCTCTGTTGCTTTGCTGTGGGTGGAGGGAGGTGGAGGAGCTGGCTGCGCAGCAGGCGGTTCTGTGATTTGGGGTCCGAAACGAGCGGAGCTACGTGTTCGTCCAGGAGCAACAGGAGGCTCCGCCTTTCCGTTGATTTGCGGAAGCGTTTGTCGTAACGACGGTGGTCGTGAAGGTCCGGCGGGAGTGGGTGGAGTTGCATTGTCAGATTGAAGTGGAGCACGGGTGGAGACCCGCCTCTTCCTTTCTGGACTGCAAAATCAGAAAAAAGGAAAGTTCACATTTAAAAACTACGAAATACTAATTTTGTCCATTGATGAATCTAAATCAGTTTATTTTTTAATAAAATGTGAATGACTGCCTGTGCAAAACTCATCACTACAATATTAAGGTGCAGTGGGTGGTTGTTCAAACAATGCTGAGCAGTTGCTAAAATAACCTTTACTTGTATAGCATATGTTTGGAGTTTGTTCACACTGTATAATTTGTGTTACTCATTTAAAAAAAATGACATGATACAGGAATAGTGACCAATCCATTGCAACAACCAATCAGATACGATCTGATTCTGTACCTAGATGCGGAACTTGAAGGAGATGAGCTCCTCCTCCTCTTGACAGACTGTCTGGTCAACCGCTTCGTGTGTAGCCGCTGTCGAGTAAATCGCTTGCTGTGCAGACTTTGAGCAGTTTTGAATTCAGTCAGGATCGAGCTGATATGCTCTTCAAACAGAGCGGATAACCGCAGACTCATGCTATATATCTGTGTACACATGAGCACACAAACAAAACACAGACAATAATAAATGCCATTTTAATTTATGCATTTGGCAGATGGTTTTATCTAAAGCACCTTACATTTATCTTAGATATTTATTTATCAGCATGTTAAAATAAGAAGACATGATTTCATACCCTGGATTTTTTGCTGGGTGTGTATGCTTTGGAGTTGCTGAAGATGAGACGTACATCTATACAAAGATCCATGGGTGTGTCATACTCTGCCGCTAACAGACGGTTCAAAACCGTTCCAAAGTCCATAGGAGTTTCCACGATGTCTATATAGTCCTGGGAGACAGAACAAAAAATATAGCTTAAAAACTAAGACAAGCATCAAGTAATGAAACAAAAATTACTTAAGACATACAGCTCATTATGTAAGGTCTTTATACACCTCTGAAGACATAGTTTTGTATATTATATTGCATTTCTGTCTATAGATCCTCCTTAATATTACACACAGCACCTTTAAGAGCCCTGATCTGACAATTTCCACCTGGCGCTGCACATTAAAACTACAATTGTGTGTGTGTTTGCGTGTCTTGACCACATGTGTCTATGTTACCGGATACTCCTCCAGATCCACAGGTTGTCTAAAAGGCTCTGAATCTTCACACTGAAAGATGAGCTCCAGCAGTTCTTTACAGCGCCCCCTCCAGGCCTGCGGGTCTGAGGACGGCTTACTCCGCAGACTCCTCAGGATGGGCTGCTGCTGGCTCTAAAACAACAAAAACTTGATATAAGCCACGTATTACATCACTAATGTATGATGTGTCTATGATACTGCCTTTCATGCATAACCAATGACAAGACAGTTAAAGTCATACCTTCTTATTTCGGGTAGATGTACAAGGTGCCTCATGCTCCTCATCCTCATCTTCATCTTCATCCTATGGTGTCATAAAAAGACCAAAAAGTCAAATAAGCCATATTAAGCATTGCTGGTTAAGTATACCTCTCTGTGCAATCCTCTATTTGATAATATCTGTATCAATGACACTTACGTCACTCGAGTCTGAGAAAGCTTCTTTCTTCATACTGTTATATAGCGGAATAATATCTGTACTTTGGTCCCTGCGGAACATCAGGAAAAGCAGTCAAACAGGAGTAACGTGCATCATTTCTTACATATAAAGTAATACATCCAGGTTAACAATTTACATTATCTGGTTCATTCTGGTTTCAAAGCAATATTGAGTTTTTGTGTGAAGACTCACTTGATAAATTGCAGCAAGAGATCAGACACGAATTTGGCAGTTCGAACAATGAATGCACCTGGTTCATTGAAGGTTTGAGCATTGTGTTCAATGTAACGTACCTCCCACATCAGTGACGACATTCGCCTGAAAAGAGATCATTAGCAAGGATGATATGTGTGTATTTGAAGAGTAAACATTTAAGAACTAAAATATAGTGTTTATAGATGTGCTTTATGTCTAAATGCGTGGGCACCAGCTGACCTGTAAAAACGGTTTTCCAGTCTCTGTCGTATGGTGCTCAGATCTGTGACATAAGCAACCACAGTACAGTATGTTGGATATGCCTGCAGGTCCACAGGCAATTCAAACGGTGTAGCCACATCTGGAGGAGAAAGAAAGCCTCAGTTACAACACTATCAGAGCCAGGTGGTATTTGTGACCCTGGACAACTAAACCAGTCTTAGGGGTCAAATTTTCAAAATTTTGATTTTTTTTTCATCATCTTAAAGCTGAATAAATAAGCTTTCTACTGATGTATGGTTTCTTAGGATTGGACAATATTTTGGACAATAATTAAAACTCTGTAATCTGAGGGTGCAAAAAAATCAAAACATTTAAGAAAATCGCCTTTAAAGTGGTTAGTCAGAGACGCTGTAGCAGGGCATTGCTAAGAAGAAACAGGTTTGTTTTAACGTTCTTTTGGCTTACCGCTGTAATGACGTGGAAAATAGATGAACCTGAAAGCTGAAATTCTAAGCTTTACATAGATACCAAACTTGAGTGGGTAATTCCCAAAGAGCGGCAGCAGCGAGTGAAGTTTGTAGATGTGTTTCTGGACATTTTTGTTAGCGATTTTGCTGCATCCACTCACAAAAAAAAGTTTTTATATATTTACGGTAGGAAATTTACAAAATATCTTCATTGAACATGATCTTTACTTAATATAATATAAAATGATTTTTGGCATAAAAGAAAAATCGATACTTTTGACCTATGTATTTTTGACTATTACTACAAATGTTCTTGTGCAACTTAAGACTGGTTTTGTGATCCAGGGTCACATTTGTATTCTGATTTTCCATACACTAATATGTCAAAAAATACAGCCAGCATGTTTCCTACAGTAATTTATTATGTCACACCCAAAGTGCATAGCTGGTTGATGCCCCTGATGATGCGTTCACATTCTTCATCACGTGTACGTGAGCCCCACTCTCCTTCTAGGGGTTTGTACAGTAACGCCTTCTGCTCTTCTTCAGTTAGAGGAACACTGAGACCCAATTCATCAGGAAACACTGCTACACAGAGAGACAGAGAGAGAAAGAGAGGAAGATGGTCACCTAATAATTTACTTCTATTGGTTAAAACAATGCCAGATGGACTTAAGAACAGCTAATAGTTTCACTTTGATAGTTACCATAACAACTAACATGTTCGAGTGTGTGCGTTAATGCAAGTACTCTGCATAAAATATGGACTGTTTTGTATTACTAAATGAAAGGATTAAGATGTTGTCACGTTTTCACTTCTTTTTTAAAAGAGATAACGTATTTACAAAATGCACTCTGTAGAGCAGTTTGTCCGTTTAGCGATACTGTAGAAACAACATGACCAATTCTATATAAGGTGACCCACGATGTATGTAGATAGAAATAGCTCATTCTAAGATAATAAAAACATAACGCTTTATTATGTAAAGTCTTACTACACATCTGAACACATAGTTATGCATATTATATTGCATTTCTGTCAATAGAGCCTCCAAAAAACTACACACTGGTCCTTTAAACTGTTATTTAAAAATCTTTAAACATGTAACAAAAATGAATCAGAACTATTAATGTTTAATTTCCTATTTACAAATATTTTTCCTTAAAGCAACTAAATGAATCATAAATACAATCAAAACCAAATGACATAATATCCAATTCCTAATGAACCTAAAACAGACTGACGCCCTAATGAATGAATCATGATTCATCTGAATCTACAGGATAAGTGTTGAATCATGTTTTTAATGAGAGAGTGATGGGAATATGAACACAACAGACCTTCATTGGGAATCTCCTCCATGTCCCATGGGCTCATCTTTTCTGTGTCCCCATTATCCCAACTGTAATCACACAAAACACACAGATGATGTCATTTACAGTTACGTAAGCCATCCCATACACATACAAAGGATTCATGTCAACTCCCCTACTTAAACCCTGTTCAGCCTTCAAACAAAACGGAGACAGTGAAGTTAAACAGCCATTACAGCCGGAACAACTTGTGGGTTATTAAATTCACAGTTTGTTAATTTAGTTAAGACAACTTAATTACATCATACATTAGATGTTAAATACAACCAATGTACTTGCCTAATCAGCCATGACAAAGTCATTTTTCTGTCACTGAAACTAAAATGCTGCTCTAACCAATAAAATCACAGGCAATCAGAATATAATTGATGTTTAATATATGTGGTTGGTTAAGACAAAAACTTGAGTGCCTTTTGCTTGTGGCTTCAACAATAATTAGATGTTATGAACTAACCAGACGTTGTAGCACTGGAACAGAGAGTCTGGATATTCGGCTTGATAAGGCTCCTGACTCTCGATCGTACCGAACCACCAGGCGTCATCTATCACCGCCCGGAAACGATCACCTGACAAGAAAGATGCATTTATAGTCAGACACAATTACACACACCCTGTCATAAACATTTACACAAAAAGAAATAAACATCACACACAGACCTATCATCCAGTTCCGCTGTCTTGCGTTATCGAACTGCTGACGGAGTACCAGGAAATCAATGACGTCAGGCATGTCATGGTATCTGAGACAGAAATAGAGATGAGTCGGTGAGCCGCAGGTTAAAAGCTACTGAAGAACCATCACGAATAGGTCATTGTGACTCACTTCATGGAGAAAGAGCCACCCGTTAATTTGCCAGTGTCCGGGTCCAGGAAGGCCAGCTTCAGACAGCACAAGGTAGGCAAACCAACCTCATATTTAATGCCCACTATTTTCAACAGCTCCTGTTCCTATAGCACACACACAGCATGTTGTTTATCTTTATTGTCACATTGTGACAAACAGGTCAAACTTATGACTGAAAATAAGAATTACCCTGAGCTCCAGCTTGTGCCAAGGCTGTTTTTTAGGATTTATACTGAAGATCTTGATTTTCTTTGCCATCTCCACATACGCTTCATGGCCTTGACGGAAATAATATACCTTTTGACAAACACAACAAACATGTTTACAATTCAACACAGCAACCAAAAACAAATGTGAAATATGCTTGAGCAGACTGCTCTGCTAACAACTGTTTTTCACCTCATCACCCATCTGTGGGGTAAAAGGGCATCTTCGTGGCATGGTGTCAGTGATCCAAGGAGATGGTAACCATTCCTCTAATGTCAAACCCTTGTTCTGGAGTTCAGGTATCCTCTGAACACACACAAAATAATAGAGTTTTTACACAAAGTCAAGGAACTAAAAATTGATAATTTATTTCCTAAACCTACTGAAATGTTATATATTTTCTAATATTAGGGATGTCAATGAAATGTTAATTTAAGTAAATAAAAAACATGTTAAAATATAATACTAAATATAATGAAAAAATGTAAATCAATTAATCTATGATTTTTTTAAAATATATAATAATATATATTACATAAATATACAGCCACGGAAATAATTAAGAGACCATTGTCAGTTTTATCATTTCAGTTTTTCTGAATTTACTATTTACAGGTAGGTGTTTAGGTAAAATTTACCTTATAAATTTACGTTATTGTTTAATTCTGTGAACTACTAACAATATTTTAATCAAATTTCAAAACGTTTCTATTTGAATTTATTTGCAAAAAATGAGTCCTGGAGAAACAGGTCAAGATAACAGAAAAGATGCTCTTTATTTTTTCAGACGTAAAATACTGCAAATAAAACAAGTCCATATTCACTTTTAAGCAATACAACAGTCATATTTGTACATGTATTAAGGGTCACTCCTAAGGTTTGATTTTGTTGAAATTCAACAGACACTGGATTGGAATGGCCACAATACATCTAGAAATGCTGGTTTGAAATGAAAATGAAATGGAGTGGTCTCTTAATGTTTTCCATGGCTGTATATGGACCTACACACACAATATTTATACCCAAAGAACCACTGACCTTCCGCTTCTCCTTTGGATCCTGCTTCTTTGGTAACGCTCCATCTTTGTCTTGCTTTTCTTTCCTCCTGTCCTTCTTGGAGTCTTTCTTTTTCTCTCCATCCTCCTCCGAGCTGCTGGCATTCTTCTTCTTTTTCTTCACGCTGGTCTTCTTGGGCGGTTCGAGGTTGATGCCAGCATCTGCCGTCCAGTCGGAGTAATCACTGGAGTAGTCGCTGCAAATGTACACGCTCAGACGTGAGAAAATATATGTGACGGTGTGTATCAGGAGATCAGATGTGTGGCAGTGTGTCACGTGAGGTCAGAAGGTCATAATCACTCACCTGGAGCTGCTGTTATCATCAGGCCAGGGTTCTTTTTCTTCTCTCTCCTCATCGGATGACTCTCTGCTCGGAGGTCTTTGATCTGCCTCTCCCTAAAAACATCAGAGACCACAAAACAACTGAATTCTGTTTACAGCAATGGGGTAGACATGTTGTTTATTTGTCACTCACACTTCTTTCAGAGATTTTAACACTACAGATGGAAGATTTCACACAAAATGGTTATAAACAAGACCACCACCACAGTAAGTGAAACTAGTTTCAGTTGTGTTATTGTTTCTTAAAGGGACAGTACATCTGTTAGCACCTCTGATGCGCTGTGCTCCTCTTCGTTGGGTTCACTCTGACGACTCGTCTCCTCCACCGCCAATCGCGTGTGGTAGTTGTGCTGGTTACCCTGGGGACGCCGCCCCTCCTCAATGGCATTTTCTATAGCATGCTATATGAAATATACAAACATCAGTACACATATTGCCTTATAAACGCTCTCGTTCCTTATCGCTTATATAATGCCATTTACATTTGCATGTTAAAAAACAACACTTGCTTAAGCAACATGTCATCAAGATTAATTAAGCTGGAAAACACAGTTTGGAGGTTTTAAATACAAATTATACATAGGGAATGTGCTAGAAAAAGTATATTAAATTTATTTTATTTTATTTTTGTTTTAATTTGTCATAAAATCAGCACAGGATAAGAGGTTTAAATCATGAAATAAATAGATCTAAATAGATTTTAATGTTCTGTGTACATCTGTATGTTTTACCCTGTTTTCTCTGTGATACTGGCTGTGTATGCTTCGTCTCCTCCTCTCCGATCTGTAGATGTTGATCTCCTCCTCTCCTTTAGCTGTACGCCACACCTCCTGCTTACTGCATTCACAAACATTCATGCAGGAGTGTCAGCGCCACTTAATCAATGTCTAAATGAACCAAACTACATTAAACTGTAAAACTGGCATGTATTAATAGATCAACAAAACCTGTGAATTATCCTGTGAGCCAGAAAGATATTTAACATGCAATATGATTGTGTGTGTGTTTTACCTGGCAATGGCTGGTGATAGTTCTGGTACAAGGACCCTTCGGCTCCAGGCCACCAGGTCTCTTTCGGTGGCGATCTCACTGCGTGGGGCGTTACTGTGCATCTGGCGAACGCCTTCGATCTGACCGCTGCGTCTGAGGCCCACGTTAGGTGGAGAAGAGACTTCTGTGGGCGAACTGACTGATCCTATAAACACGAAGCAGACATGGCATTATCACTGCTATCAACAGTATTATAATTTGTCACTGGTTTATAAAAAGCATGAAATCCTCATGAAATCAAAATTGAAGGTTTTATGGCTTTTGTATGAATATGTTTGCCATCTAAGATATATGAATAAGGCCAACACTGCAAAAAATGCATTTCTTACCAGTAAAAATATCTATAAACTCTTAAATCAAGATTGATTTACTTGAAAGTGACCCAAGTGATATTTTGTCTTGTTTAATAAAAGCAAATATAATGATTTACTAAGTTTATGTTAAACAAATCTGCCAATGGGGTAAGAAAATTCATCTTGAATTAGGTAGTGTGTGTATTTTCTAAAGATGATGAAATGATGATGAAAAATTACAGAAGATTTTCACAAAAAAGTGCAAAAAAACTATTGTGATATTCACAGTTTTGTTTGATTTAATATATAAAGCAAATTATAAACACAATCAATATTTGATAAATCACCACCCTTCTGTTGACCTAGTAACCCTCTGTTAAGAGTCAATGTGCATTACCTCTGTTGGATCTGACGTCAGAGCCCAGCCTCCTTTGGTCCTGCTCTTGCTGTAGTCTCTGAATCATACTATCAAGAGGACTAGAGCCTTCTGCAGCCTGCTGACTAACCACCTGATTCAGCCCTGAGAGAGAAAAGCATAATAATAGAGATGTGCCCGGTGACAGATTGTAGGTGTGTTTGTAAACAATATGAGTGTAAACATAAGGGTAATTATTAATGTAAGTGATCCAAACACAGAAGGAGAACAAAAAGAAACTGTCTGTTTGCTTGTGAGCGTTACTTACCCGACGACGTCAGGCCCATTTGGGGTATGAGTTGTTCCTCTCTGCAGTTCTCTCTGCCAGGAACCAGCCTCTGGAAGCGTGGAGGGTGAGGGTTCCCGTCCACATCCACCAGGAAGGGCGGGGGCATGAGGTGAGGAGCCTGCTGGGTCTGTTCGTCCAGGATGAAGTTATGGGCGTCACGAATCAGCGGCCGGTAGTCGGTGTGGAAGAACATCTGATCTGCTATCTGGAAAACAGATCATAAAAGATTCTGAAACAAAATAAACACTTAAAGGGGTAGTTCACCCCAAAATAATTCTGTCATCCTTTATTCGCCCTCATGTGGAACACAAAAAAATATTTTGAGAAATGTCTCAGTGGTTTTGTGTTCATAAAATGGAAGTCAATGGAGGTCAATGTTATCAACGTTCTTTAAAATACGTTATTGTGTTCAGCCGAAAAAAGTCATACAGTCATGCATTGAAATGACACGAGGGGCAATAGTATACTTCAGAAAACAAAACATGCAAAATCGTGTAATCTCCCAATATAGTGCATTTTTATTTGATTTACAATTTTCAGTGTAATAAATAAATTACAAATAACATTAATTTTCTGGACTCATTCCACTATTTACAATTCACTTAGTTTTTTAACAAATGTTTTATTTTTTAACATTGTAAAAATATGCATATCATTTTACACATAATTTTGAATAAAAACATAAAGAGCATTCAATGTTTACTGTATGTACAGAATATTCTGAGAACAACAGGACTTCAATACCTTGTCATATCTGCTGCTAGACCCAAAGCCAAAGATGAGCAGGTGACCATGTGAGTCTGTGCAAGCAAAGTGTTGCCCATCTGGAGAACATTTACAGTCAAACACTGCACCGTGACCCTGACCTTCGATCTACACCCACACACAAACAATATATAGAAGAGAGAAAGTTTGTAAGGCACCTACAAATCAAAGGTATTGCTGATAAGTAACACATTTCAGGGAAGCCTGTATCTGCTCGAACAAACACAGGAAATCAAACATAAAGCAATTTACAAAGAGCCTGCTGTTGCAAGAAGGAGATGGGGCAGAGAGAGGTCACATTCAGGGGGTAAGCATATTTACATGGACTTGTTTGGATAAAAGCTGTGATATATAATGTAATAATATCTTCATTCCTAAATTTGAACCCTGTTGTAACTGTTTTAGGTACCATATGTTTTTTAATAAACAAACTTTGGTTGCACTTTATTTTACAGTACGTGCACTTTCAGTGTACTTATAGTGTACTTACCCAACAAAATACTGTTTACTGTCTATTAGTAATTATTAGGGGTTAGGGTTAGGTTTAGTGGTAGGTTTAGTACCTAGTATGTACATAGGTAACAAAACAAAAAAAACAGTTTTATTGATCATATATCAGTACAAATTTCCACAATATAACAATGTTTTTTTAAGTGTAGCCGTTTTGTTTACCATGTTGAAGAAAGAACGTATTTTAACTCCTTTTGCCAGATCCCAGACAATGGCATTCCCATCATGCCCAGCAGAGAACAGCACTCTGGAATCAAAAGGATGTGGCTCCAGCACAAACACCTCATCCTCGTGCCCCTGTCATGAGAACACACATGATCACAAGACTATTCAGGTACTGCCTTTCATTCATCTCGCTGACATCTGCACACTCTTACCATCAGGACATGAATGAGGTGTCCTGTGTAGGAGTTCCACACTTTTAGCGTCAGGTTGTTGGCAGCCGTGATGACCGTGTTGTCATGGCAATCCCACGCCACCATGGTGACCTTGAGTTTGGTCACTTTGTCCTCTAAAGGAGGAGGATTGTACTTGCTGAAAGAGAGAAAAAGTCTCATTGTACATATTCTTGCAACTGGCCTATTTTTAAAGAGCATGCTGAACGTGATGCACACTTGTATATAGGAACATTTTAAGCAAGGCTGAATTCCATCTAAATTCTGCCAGAAATACACTTCATAGACTTTGTTTGGTTATTTTATTACTGAGTTAGGACAACAATCAGCTTTTCAAATTGAATTTGAATCCATTCGTGGATTTTAAAGCTTGCCTTACAATAGTGCACTTCAGTGGCTCCTGTGCGGTCAGGATAATTTTACCACACTGGACCCCAAAGCAATTACGTGCTAACAATCAATTGTTTAGCAAAGAAAATGTAACATTATTGCAAAATTAATTTAACAAAGTGATGAATGTTTCTCATACCCAGGTAGTTTAGTGGCCATGTCCAGTAAAATACTCCTCCAGTCCTGCTGCTGCAGCTGCCATATCCGCGCCGTACCATCTCGACTGCCACTCACAAACCTAAACACACAATTCATGTTTAAATATGCATAGTCCATAAGGACAATTTATCATGCAGAATCTGTAAGAAAATATGCTCTGAGGCTGACCCATAAGAAAGAAGTTATATTACACTAAACAGTATCGCTAAACGGACAAACGGCTCTACAGAGCGTGTTTCGTAAATACGTTTTCTCTTTTGGGAAAGAAGCGAAAACGTGACGACATCTTAATCCTCTCACGGGACTCCGCAGCGCTTAGAACAGGAGGGGGAGGGGTGAAGTGAGCTGGTGGGTTGCAATTCGCAACCTCACCACTAGATGCTACACTTTGGACCTTTAAACAAAATGTTATATTACTGAAAATGTCAATATGAACTATTGTTAAATAATAAAAACATTCTATACAAATAGTTCTTATAATTTTTTTAAATATAATTTTCAACAAATCATTTTCAATAATAATCATTTATGTATCTCTTTGTCTTTCTTATAAGCAATTTCATGAGAAACACCTGAGACAAAGCTGATATTTAATAAAACATAACTGAGAAATCTTTTAAATCTCCTGAGCTATGAAATGTTAACATATTACTTCAGTGAGCTACAGTGTAAAAAAAATGTCACCACTAAAAATGAAATACTAAACGTTTAAATGCCACCTCACGTTTTAACATAAAATCAGTAACAAGTGATATATTATGCTGTGATAAATTTATTACACTTTATTACACACAGGAAACTGATTTAAAACTCATTTTTAAACTTTATATATTTTTTTACAGTCTAATGAATGTTGCTGTTGTATGTATATTACTCTACAAACCAAAGTACTAAAGAGGTCATAACATTTTTATCATTTTACTTTTTTCCTAAGGTTAAACAGGCTATTACTCATTGCTGTGTCTTTTCACACTCTTTTCACATGCAAAAATTAAACAGGCTTGGTTATTGCTTAGGCTTATTAATGTTTTTGCTTTATACAGTAATGAAATACTGTGTATATGTATTATCATGACCATTTTGTGTTTGTGTTATATGTATGTGTAAACCGTGGTACAGTTTTCATGTGCGTTATTCTGTAAAGGTGAAAATTGTCTTTGATGTGTAAATCTATTACTCTGTATGATAGTGAGGTTATGTAACCAGGTGCAATTTTCTGTGAGCTTATAAATGTGCAATAATGTTAGACTTTATTACTTTGAGGAAGTGAGGCGCTGTTAATGAGTCAGAGTATATAACTGTAAAGTGCTATTAATAAGTCAAAGTATATTACACTGCATTACACAGACTGTACATTGTGTATTGTGTGGAAGATGCTGTGTTATCTTGTCTTGTCACACAGTTTTCATCTTTTTGAGAGTGTACTCCGAAGAAGTATTGATTGGCGAGATTTCTTTACTTATATATAATGCTGAATGCTGTCTCCTACAGTAAAAAAAATCAGTCCATGTGAACATCCATCTCTTTAATTCCTCGGGGACCTGTTACAGACTTCTCCATCTTATTACTCTCACACACTCTCTCTTTCCCCTTCCCCCAATACGAAAACATTTGCTCATTAAAGTTGAGTGACTGAGAAAGATAGAAGAAAAGAAGCTTGCAGATACTGAACAAAGAGCTGGTATGTGCGGTCTCTCGTCTAAGCAGACTGAGATTGTATGGGGATTCATGTACAGTGTCTTTTAGTAAATATTGTAAGCACCTGACAAGCATGTTTGGGTGTGTTGGGAACCAAGTCTTTTTTCCTGCTGACAACATCAGCTCAACATAATTATATGAGGGTTCATATAATCAAACAAACATGAAATGCACACTCTCTCTCACACACGCACGCACGCACGCACACACACACACACACAGGATAACAGAGCTGTTGCCTACCTGTCTCCACCATGGGAGAACTGGATGCTGTCGACTTTATCCTGAGGAAGGATGAAAAACAAGTCATTAAAAAACATGAGGAGCATCTCAAAATAATAATGAATTTGGAAACAATAAAACCTGTACAGAGAATAAAAATGAGGTGCATTAAAAAAAATCTATATGCTCAATACACATACTCAATTGCTAATTCTACAAAAAACATTAATAAATACTGAAACCATTTTTTAAGGATTGATGCTACATACTAAATGTCTCAATGTCTGCAGATGATGTGGTGACACGCGCACACACATACGTTTGTTTTTGTATACTAGTGAGGACATTCCATAGATTTTATATCAGGCTTATGATATATTCTATATTCTATTCCCTACCCCTAAACCTAATAATCACACAAACATGTACAAGACATTAGATTTACAGAAAAACACTTTTTGACCAAATTATGAGCCTTTTTATTTAGTGGGGATGTCCCCACAAGTGGGTTGTAATGATAATTCACTGTATAACTGAGGACATTTGGCCCTCACAAATATAGCTAAACCTGTACACACACACACACACACACACACACACACACACACACTACTTACAGTGTGAGACTCCAGTTCAGATATTTTTTCTGGTTGTCCACCTCCAAAGTAATAAACCCTAATGATGTGATCAGTGCTGCCTGTTGCCAAGAACATCCCACCTAAAATATCAACAATATTATATAAATTACATCATCATTATCAATACAGTACTCATGTGCAAACAAACATCTTTTTCATGCAAACATAATCGGGCATTAACCACCACTCAACTGTAATTGGATAAATCACAGATCCAGCACGTGTCCTATGGTGTGACAGCAAACATTTGGAATAACCAAACAATGAAGATAACTCTCTCTTATGCTATTTTATAGTACATTTACATTTAGTCAATTAGCAGACGCTTTTATCCAAAGTGACATTCAAAATAAGGAACAATGGAAGCAATCAAACAAAAGACAAAATGTACATATGCATTAAAAACTGAACACAATTTGTTAAAACAGTATACTTTTGAATAGATAAATATAAATATGAATTAATATAAAATAATATATATATATAATTAACTGTTTGTTTTCTACATTTTTGCTGTCACACCATAGGACACATGGTACAGTTTATTTGTCAAGTACCCTACTGCCTGTATGTAGACAAAAAAATCCCACTAAACAAGATCATATAAACGCAGGTTGTGTAATACCAAAGAAAGAAAATGAAAAAATGTTCACCCTTGTGTAATCTTGTGTGTGTATTTAAAGAGCTTCTGCAGTGCTAAAAACTCTCTTTTTAAAAGTCTGTCTGACAACAGGATATTTATAGACTCACATCCACAATGTTTCTAAAAGAATACACACACAGCTTCATGATAATGGACATTCATCTTCTAAACTTCACAGAGTTCATTCCATGAGATCATCAAAATTACATTTCATGCAGTGTGTAATGTTGCCCGTGTTTGAAAGTAAGCAGTCTGCCAAGTTGTAAATCCGAAGGTGAATAAATAAAAGTTATTGGCTTGGAAAAAAGGGAGTCGACTCTGAATCATGCAAACGAGTCGTGTCGTGACCTAGTCCGATTCTCTAACCGCCATGTATCTTCGTCACTAGAAATAGTCCCCGCCTGCCCACGAAAACTTGAACACACGCGATAAACCAATCACAGCAGACTAGACCATCTGACCAATCACATCAGACTAGGCTAGCGGAAAGGAGGATTAGAGAGATGAATCGCGGAACAAATCATTTGAGAGTCAGTCAAGAAGTAAGGTAATAATAACTGTTTATTATTACGAAATAATAGTGTTTTTACACCATGTATGTATAAACCTGTTTGTCGGACACTCCATAAACCAAAGTAGGCCCTTAAAAATCACAAGCTATGTACTCAATATTCTCAAAAAAATATTTTCCATTGTTGGAACACAGGCAGTATGTCACAGGACTTCTGTCCAGATGGGTATATGTAGCACATGAAGCCGAGAACATGAGGTTTGATACTTGTAGCCTACCTGCACTGAAAGAGGAACAGATCATTTGGACGCCCGGTCTGGGTCGTTCGATGAATTTACTGGGCCGCTGCCTGCACACATAACACAAACATGTTCATGACCCTTGTTGAGCCATTTATGCATCAAATGGAAGCACATATACAACTATAATATCTTAGCAATAGATTAAAAATTATGGGTGGGTGGCTATTTCATCAATTCAGCGAAAACAAAAAGATCTTCAAATACTGAGAACAGCATGAAAACATCTCCATCCTAAAGCCCCACAGATGTGTGTGAGTATGTACAAAACTCACCCGAATTTGAGTGTGCGTGCGTCCCACTGCCAGAAACAGATGGTGCCGTCAGCTCCAGTGGAGGACAAGAACCTCTTATTGCCACTGCAAAGCGGAGAAAACTAAACACACACACAAACATCAGGATCACAACACACTAAATAAATCCTAATAAGTAGGACAATGTATGTGATCGTGTGTATGAATGCCTATACCACAGGTTTATACCACTGCATGTTTATTTGTGTTTAGTTTAAGTATAAAATCGTGATGGTAAACGTGTTGTTCACCTGTAGTGAGGTGATGGATGCCGCGTGGCCCTCTAGTACCGCCAGCGGGGCCGAGGTCTGAAGGCACCACACTCTGATCATTTTATCACAGCTGCCGGCCGCCAGCAGGGTGTTCTCATAATTCACTGCCATGTCTGAAATCTCTGCTGCGTGACCTCTCAGTGTCGACAGCAAACGCCCGTTGTCCGTCGCCCAGATTTTTACCAAGCAGTCGTCCGAACCCTGAGGACGTAACACACACCTGGTAACCCACTCCAAAGCCGTGCCAAAATCATGTGAAAATAGGCTTATTTTTAAAAACAGCCCCTAAAGCTCTAAGCAGAATATTTTATTTTAGCACACCCAAATTAAACCTGTAAGAATTTATTCGAGAATTTACAAATTCATTTCAGTCAAGAAACATGCCTAAAGCAACATCAGAAACTTGCAGAAGCAAAACAATTTCCCTCAAGCCTTAGAAGCAGGGTATAAAAGTTGTTTAAGAATTTTTAAGAGGCCAAGATAATAAACCATTAGAAAACGGAAATTAATTTCCAATGATATGATGCGTCGTTGCCTGTTTAATGACTTTAAAATGTCATTTACTAATTCAAACAAATAAACATGAAAACTTGAACTACTATTTATGTTTTTTTATAAGATCAAAACCAACAAACTTAAAGTGATTGTTTAAACAAAAATGAAACTTCTGTCATCATTTACAATTTACCCTCTTGTAATTTCAAACCTCTATGATTTTCTTTTTTCCACAGGACACAAAATAAGATATCTTAAAGAATGTTAAGAACCGAGCAATGGTGGTATCCATTGACTTGCATTGGTTTTGTGTTTTTTGGTATTGTATTTTCCATACAATAGAAGTGAATGGGTACCACCGTTGTTCGGTTACCAACATTCTTCAAAATATCTTCTTTTGTGTCCTGCAGAAAAAGAAAGTCATACAGGTTTGAAATGACATAAGGGTGAGTAAATGATGACAGAATTTTCACTTTTGGGTGAACTATCACTTTAAAGATCTTTATTGAAAGCATCTTTAAAGCATTGAGTGGACTAAGTATTATATCATTTCAACTTTTTATTGCAAAATGAAACTTTATTAAAGTGTCTTCAAATCATTAAAAGTATTATGGTTTACTCACACTACATGCATCAATTCTCGTCTGAATTTAGTACAAGGTGAATTAAACATTTGTGTGTGTGTGTGTGTGTGTGTGTGTGTGTGTGTGTGTGGTGTGTGTGTGTGTGTGTGTGTGTGTGTGTGTGTGTGGCATTAAATTACCATGACAACAGGCAGAGAACCATAAAAAGGCAAATGCTACCTAGAGCAACTTGAACCCAATCTTTCATTCACAGGCTATATTGGAAGACGCTTTTTTCCAACCAAAAAAAAACCCAAACATTTTGCCATTTTCCTTTTGACTCGTAATGTCGAATACAACAAAAACACATTATCACTGTTGCATTCAGAAACACAGGAATTATTGTGGTGATAACATTGATTTCAAGCAGGCCGCACGTGCATATCAAATTGTGCAAAAAAAAAGATCCCAGAGCCACATGCAGAGACGAACATTCGCGAAGATCTGTTAAACACAGGCGGAATGCCAATGACACACTGCCTAATAGCTCAGGAATAAGAAAGAGATTATTTTATTATTGGCTCGCGGCCAAATACATAAAAGAAACACTTTTTTCCAATGTGCGCGGACAGACACACCCCCTAAGTCTGGAGAAAAAGAGCTAGAGGAAAAAGAAATACAGAGAGACCAAGATCGAAAGTGGAAAAGACAAAGAGAATAAGTGTGTGTGTGTGTGTGTGTGTGTGTGTGTGTGTGTGTGTGTGTGTGTGTGTGTGTGTGTGTGTGTGTGTGTAAAAGAGGGAGAGAGAGGGGGGGTAATCCTTGCTGTTCAGCCATTTTTGGAGAATTAAAAACTTGCAGAGTAAAATGGAACCCAAATGTGCACACTTCAAAACACACATCAGCAAAATACACTCGAGCTAAATTCTACAGGATGCTTAAAAAAACTACAGCTCTGACAAATGCTGCAAAAGCTTGTGTCACACGGCGAGTAACAGAATCTTGAAAAATACTGTAGAGGGGGGGGATGATGTCACACAGCGGCTGTATGCCTGCCTTGTCCAGACGGAACATGTGAACGACCTTTAACCTCTACACTTATCCCACAGTCAAAACATTATCTGTTCCTGTTACAAGATCAGAAGGCTCACTGTCTAAAAATATCTCTTTAGTTCACTTGGAAAAAAAGTATTTCCAGTGTCTCACAACATTGAAATATAAAGAGAAACTTAATATATGAAAATCCATTAAGCATATTCAGTGAGGCCCAAAAGGTCTAAGACGAAATGTGTTTTTTTATTTTTTTCATTTAAACAAAAGTTTTTACCAAAGGTAATGATTAAATATTCAAGATTCTGCATTTTTTCAGGGTCATTAACTATGTGTAACAATATCATGTTAACTCATGAATACTGATGCAAGTTTTACATTTAAAGAAATGTTATGACAAGCTGTATTATCAGCCTACCTACATATGAGCATAATAAATAGTATTTCATTAAAAATGCAGAAACAATTGTTGCTAATAGTCTCAGACCTCTCTGTACACCACTAAATGCAACTAAAACCAAACACACCAGTAACAAAAACATATCAAAACAATCCAAAACTTCACAATATTACATGAGCAAACTTTAACAAATGCATTAAATTATCTTTTAATGTATTGGCAAAATAAAAGAAAATGGTGCCTTCAAAATCCTTTAAACCCATAACCGACATCTAAACATCCATATCTATAACACAAGTTCTTTACATTTCTATCCAGTAATCTGAGACCACACTATTCATTTGGGCATCTTATAACGTTAAAGCTATTGACCTCAAGTATTTGATACTATTATTCAAACATTTTAACAGCACCTTAAAATGTTTAAAAGCAAATGCCTTTTAACATTCCACAATGGCCAAAAGCACAGATGTTGATATCATTAAATCCAGATTGACTTCTCTCAATGGATCAAAATACCACAGATCCAACAATCAATCTATATAACAACAAATAAGCTTTCTACATTTAGCCTGTAACATGAAGAGATTTTCTTGATTTATTTCAATATTACAGTAAAAGCAACTACAAAGCTGGAACAAATTCATTCTCAACACATTTTAACATCAAGTTATTTTCTTTTTTTGATAAACTCCCTTGATAAAGTGATAATAAAGTGACCTATTTTTTGTCAGATATGGTGACCCATACCCGAAATGTGACCTCTGCATTTAACCCAACCAGTGAATAGTGAACACACACACTTCAAGTCGTGAACACACATACACCGGGGCAGTGGGCAGCTATCACTGCAGCGCCCGGGGAGCAAACGGGGGTAAGGTGCCTTGCTCAAGGACACGTCAGTTGTTACCTGCCGGTACTGAGAACCGAACCGGCAACCTTCTGGTTACGAGTCCGACTCTCTAACCATTAGGCCACAACTGCCCCAATAATGATATTAACTCTTAAATTAAATTTTCCAAAATATAAAACTTAACAATAAAAGATTTGATACACAGCACTTTTCTAAATTCAATTTATTATATTATATTCATCATATGCATACCTCATATTCATATTTTTTTTCCATGTGCTCAAACCACAAAATTATATTTCCAGACACACACAGTCTAATGGAACAAGATCGTGTCAAACAGACTACAATTCAAAGCAGCATGTATGTAATACTAAAATATATAGAAAAACAACTCCAAAAAAACAAAAACATTTGCTTTAGCAGTCTCAAATTTCTAAACCCCATTGTATTGCATATTTCCCTATGTTTAATTTAGGAAAAAATGTAAAACACTGCAAAATGTTTTTGCAAGACAAGAAAAAAATATATATATAATAAGCCATGCACACAAATACAAAACCAGTCTTACTGTAAAGATGCGGCGACCAGTGCGGTCGAAGGTGACACAGTACACTGATGACAGGTGTCCCAAAATTCTCTTGTGCATCTTCATATGTTGGTAAACAGCTGTAGGCACCAGCTGACCCAACCGATAAGAGCCATTCAGCCACCGACTGTATAATGTCTCCACTGAAGCATGCAAGTGTTTATAAAAACATTGTGAGAAAACACATTTTTGTTTCTAGTAGAATACATTAACAGTACAGCCAATGAAAAGTGTCCTACCAATATTGGGCGGGCTCCCATAGATGACTGGCGGCTCTGGTGGCCTGCCACAGTGCAGGGCTGCGAGGGCAGACCCCTTCCATACCACGTGCTTACAACCTGCAAACAAACACGTGGGACTGTCACTAAATATACACTAAAGTCATGGAACCTCTAGCCAGACATACACAAACTGGGATTAATGTAGTAAACACACCTACATCTATTAAATGAAACAAGCATTTGTTCTTGATAATATTGAATGTTTAAATTACTATATAATCTATATAATTTACCATTTTGTAAAAGCAACGTCACTACATAACATTACATACATATACAACTGAATGATATTTGCAAATACTAAAAATATAGCATCAAATGAAATTCTGCCAAAACCAAAATGTTTAGCTAATTTGTAAGTCACTTTGGATAAAAGTGTCTGCTAAATGTAAATTTAATTGTAAAATGTTTTTCACTAATTTGCATTATACAAAAATTTAAGGGGCAGTTTGGTCTGAGCTAACAGCCAAATCAGTATCATTTTCTGGCTTTATATTCTTTAACTTCTTTATCTAAGTACACAAAATACATGCAAACTACATTGTACTGTCAATTCACAATTACAGCTTATAATCAATATGAACATCTGCCATGAAGAAAAAACTGCAGTTTTTAACTGGTAATTGACTCTATGGTGGTGTACCTGTGCGCTCATGACTTGAATGCACAATTAAACATAAAGGAAGGAAGGGGGGCGCACAGAGACACTTACTCTTGTTGGTGCGTAGCACAGACTGACGTCCAGCTCCCAGCAGTGAGTTAACACCGGGTACGCTGGCTGGCACTTCCCTATCTAAAAGAGGGCTCACTCGTTCACACACCTGTAACAGGTGATCTGGAGAAATGTGACTGTACAATTTGACCTTTACACACACAGAGACACACACACACACACAAACATGATGTTGTTAATGAAATATACATCCTCAATGTGTGCAATGTGGGCAAATTTTTGTGTGTATATAAGAAAAGGGCAGAAACCAAAAAATAAATACATAGAAAATGATCATTTTAGAATACATTTACTATTACATAATTGATTCATGCATTATTTTACTATATCCAAATATATAAAAATTACGTAGTGTTTAAATAAATCATGTAAATATTAAAATGTATTCACTGCCCATTAATCAACATTTATTAAAGCATATTACAATATTATGAAACAAAAAAAATATCTGACGAACATTTACAATGCATAATTATCATCTTCAAATACTAATATTATATACTAGATTCGCAAAAGCTCATTTTATCTTTTTCCCCTGAGATGGATCAAATCTACATATAAAATTAGAATGTAAATGTTCATTCCCCCACGCGGGCATCTCCTTTATCAAGCATGTTCAGCAGATCCAGCTTCAACGCTCCGTTAGTAATTAATGTGGCTTTAATTGCATTTAGCGTCATCCTATTGGTCGTCACACACTCCATATCTATGCACACACACACACACAAAACAGACGCACAACGCTCACACAACGCTCAGCTTGTGATTTTATAAATGAAGCCATGCAAATGTGCGATTAACATCATAAGTGAGCAATAATATATGCATTAAGCAAATAATATTATACAGGTAATACACGAATTTTGTGATCTTATCTTAAATCTTATAAATTTGTAGTAATTACTGCGAATTAAAATAATCATTACAAATTATTTTTAGATATTTTTACATTTGCATTAAAATTGAATATATTATTTTTTTTAAATATGTTAAAAACGTTTAAATCGGTAATATCATTAAATATTATTTGTATTAAATTATCCTCAAGAACAATGATAATTAATGCAGATTGCATTGTTCATTAACATAATGATGAAAGGACACGAGACGTGACGAAAAAATAGGCTAATAATTGACAGCGCCAACACCAGGCGGTTAAATCCTGTGTGCCTTTCTATCCACGATCTGACGACACGAGCTTTAACATCTTCACACGTCAGTGGAATTGATCCACAAACAGTCGTATTCACACACACATTCACTCATTATTATAATAATGTGGAAAACACACGCCGTAATACGTGCGATCTAGTGGCGTAGCTGCGCGAGAGATCCGCCGCGAGACAACCGCGGATAAAATGTAACAGATAATCGCTACAATGTGTCTACATTTCATCGTGGGAGAGACACGACGGAGAAACAACACACCGTGTCTGTGTCGCCAACAGTCTGTGTGATTAACAGACAGCGTCTCTATTAGTTACACAACAGCTAGATGTTGGGGGCTGGCCATAACGGGGGCTGGATCAAAAGCGCATAAAGTTTTAAAATAAAGATATTTCAAAATCTTCCACTTCAAAAGCGATATATAATTGTCTTCCCGAGTGATATTCTTACGTGCAATAGCGATCTAATGAAAAACGAAAATAGCCCGATTGATTGTTTATTTACCTTTCTGAATATAGTAATTAATCAATTAATCAATACGTACTCATTTCGATGTACCTCTCATTTGTACTATCGGCCTGTGTCCTCAAATCTCACAACATGTCTTCAAAATAATCTCCTCCGAATAAAATCGCAAAACAACGATGGCCATAAAAAAATCCCGTTTCCCTTTTAGGTTCCTCTAAAGTCTCCGGCGTAGTTGCTTCCTGCTCAAAACACTTACTTAAAGTATTATAAAATAAGGTAAAAAATAGTATTTTACCCTGACTATGGTTGTATTACATGAGGCAGAGCGCCTCCATCCCGCCCCGCTTTCACTCTGGCGCACTGGTCCCTCCTCCCTCCGCTCCCTTCCCCTTATACAGCACCACATTCATGACGTCTCTTTATTTCTACATCAAATTTAACATGTATTTCAACCTTATGGAAACCACTGTGACCAAACTCACATCCCTGAGGTCAAGCCAGGCTCTGTGTTCACTCACTGACACTCATTTCTAACGCCGAGGCTGGGCTTTCCCCATGTGTTCGGATTAAGTTTTTTCCTGATTTAAAAATTGCGGGAAATTCAATTTCTTATTTTGCTCTCTAAAAAGTTTTCTCTCGGTTATAGGGATCCCTTACCAAATTTTCGTAACTCCCTGGGTGTTCTTTGCCAGTCCAGTCAATTCTTTTGGGTAACAACTGCAATGGAAAAATAATGATATTTTGATTTGCTTAATTTCTAGGGGTCAGATTTGTATTTTTAAGCAATAAATGTGATATCTGCGTTAAATTATCAGCTTAAAGTACAGCGCAGTGAGATGCGACGCGAGTAGGGCTTGTGCTACTTACCTCCTTCTCTTGAACCTCCCGTATCAAGGTCTGAAAAAGGCACAAAAATACCATTTAATCGTTCAATCTCCTCCAGAAATGTTGTTTAAAATCTTAAATGACAAATTCACCCACCTCTGCCGCGTTCTGACAAGGTCCAGCTTCTAAAAATCGGGCTATTAGGAAGTACAGTTCTGCGAGATGGGGGAGAATACATGAGCTACATTAGCTTTGAAGAAGGACGTGGTGGGAAAGGCAGATGTATATAAAAATATTTCAGCGCCACCTTTCAAAATTTACTCACCCGATTTCAGCTGCGCGACGTGTTTACGCTCAGCAGCCATGTTTAGGGTTGTTTTGGGGGTGAAGGAGAAGGTGTGTGTGGCCGTTCTGGGAAGCGGGTATCGCTGGGCTGCCCTATAGTTGTCAGTGTTTGTTCACCAGGAAGAGCTGCGCCTCCATTCACTCAGCACACAGAAAGTAGATCCGACGCATAGGTGTAGCCTTCCGCGCTCTCACAAAATAGCCCCTTCTCAGACACATTTTGCTACGCATCGATTCGGACAAACATCCTGCGCATCGGAACGTTTGGACAGTGCAATAAACGATCTTTTTAAAACTTGCAGTTTAATGTACCTTTGAGATGTTTGTAAATATTTTGCGTTTCAGTTTACGCTCCTCACCCCCTCCTCCCTCCAAAAAGCACAACCCCTTTGCGCAGGAATACACAATGCACGGTCTCGTACGTAAGGACTGACAGAGAGACTGCGATGCTAATACTGAAGAGGAAAACATATTATTTAAGCAAATGTTGACTCTTTCTCGCGTTATTTAAACCATTTATTTAGGCTACGTGTGCTTGTTTGTAAACCCCGAAATTTGAGCTTTAATGGTGGCTTTTACTTCTCGAACAGTCTGTCGACCTTGCAGCTAAGCTACGGATCTCACACCGTGCATGTTTTCCACACAACAGAATATCGAGGCTTACTATCAAACACCCATTTGTTACCACTGTATTTATGAGGTTGTAAAGTCGACAAGAGATCAGTAAATTCAATGGAATTATAGGAATCTCAAACAGACTGATCTCAAAGAACCCACCCCCTCTCGGTTGTGATCTGGATTGGGAAGTCCTCCATTTCTTTCCCAAAATCGAGCGGGCAGTAAAATGGGGGAAGGGTTGTAAACAGGGAGAATGTAATGAATTAAACCTTGTAAGTTTCAGGAATTTAATGGCAACACAAGAAGAACAACAAAATAAGACAAAGAGTAGTGATGTAATTGACATAATTTTCACATTGTGTCCTTTGGAGAAAGGAACGACATGAGTGTCTGGTTATAGCTGGAGTAAAAGACAATTTACACAAAATGGAAAAATTGTATTGGCCTTTTCCACAAAAACCTATTCATTACACAACTGTATCAAACAGATTTCTTTCTTTTTATTATTATTTGTTAATGGTAGATAACGTCATTTAAAGGGCAGTAAAAAGTATGAGCCCAAGTCTAGTTGAAGTTTTGTCCTCTAGTTTCTTGTCTAGGGTCTATATTGATAAAACGGTTCAATATCAGACGGGTCAGTGCTGTGTGCATTGTGGGTTACAATTATGAGGCCTAGTACTGACCAAGAGTAGTACTATACTATAGTACCATCTGAATTTGGTTCTTTTGGCATGTTATCAGTGCTAAATAATAAACATAACCTGACTTACACCTGATTTACACTGAATGCATGTGAAGCTCAAGAGGCTAAACTTACATTTAGCTTGATTAGTTCATTAAGTTAATGTAATGCAATTAAAAAGCTTGTTTAACAACAGTGTTTGTAATAAAGAACTATTGCAAAATATATAGACCACTTTGCACCAGAAGCACTTATGGTTTCAGTTTTTATTTATTTTTATTAATATTTTTTAAATCTTACATATAATTGTAAAGATATTTTTAACATTTTAAAATGGATATACAAATTCTGTTGGTTGTATTTTGTTTAAACATCTTTGTAGTGAACTGAAACAGTAAGTTCTTCTGGTCCATCGTTGCTTTATTTACGTCATCCTAAGTGGTCACTATTTCATAGTGTTTATATAATTTGAATGTATTTTGTTTACATATGTAATGTGTCTCTGTGTGTGAGTAAAGGTTTGGTTATATTTTTTTTTAAATGTTAACCAGTTTCTGTGGAGCAGTCTGTAAGTATAAAAGTAAACTAATCCATCTGATTGGTTCTCACTAATATAGGTTCTTATGTCTGAATGTGTAGGTGCATGAGCTGAAAAGGGGATTTAAATACCATCTGAGATTTTGTGTTTAAAGCTGAAAAAGTGCTGTGTGTCCTGTTAGGAAAGTCTTTAATTCAACAGTTTAATTTCTGCATACATTCATTGGCATTTGGTGTAGTATCATTTTCTTAACTACGGACACAGTGTAAATGAAGTAAAACACTTAAGAACTGGGAATATGGCTTTGGCTCCAAGGCTACTGACGCAACTCATCACATTCATGAGAAATTGTGTCGATCTGATTCATAGTGGCTGAGTAGTCACAAAACTTTATAGATTCAGATAATAAAAGCAATAGCTTGACATATCTTGATTCTAAAAACTAAAAAAATTTGGATGTGAGATTATAAAATTAAAAAACATTTTTGTATTTAATGATAAGTACAGTGCAGTATTTTTTTCCTGCCACTTGAGGTCAGGGCTGCCATTTCAGATGATGTGCATAAGGCCAAACATTGGTCAAAGGTTATAAGGGTAAATATATGAAGTTGGTGATGTTTACCTCAGTTTATGTCTAAATTAGGTGTTTCAACAAAAAATAACTTCTAATAACAAAACAGTACCAATATGTTCACAGTAGGGTAAATTTGGCAAGGACTTAGTCAATACAAGTTTATCTTCAAAGTGAGGGATGCATTTACATTTACATTTACATTTATTCATTTGGCAGACGCTTTTATCCAAAGCGACTTACAATTGAGGAAAACAGCAAGCGATTCGTCTAAGTAAGCAATATTCACGAGAGGTGCTAGTAATACAAGGTTTCAAATACAACGTCAAGATAGTATAAGCAAGTATATAGAGAACATTAGAAAAGGAAAAATAGGGGTAAAATGAATTTTTTTTTTTTTTTTTTATGAGACAGTTAAGTGCTCATGGAAGAGGTGGGTCTTTAGCTGTTTTTTTTTTTTTTTTTTGCAGTAGTCAACTCATGAAAACTACGGAATAACACACAGTGTAATAATGGGGATTAAATTAAAATATTTTATCACCTACAGTGTAGTCACCATTAGTCACCATTAGTCAACTTCTAAAGGTACTGATGGACTGTGCTGTGTTTAGGCTCTTACTGGATGCCCTTTCTTCATTATTCATTTTTTTTGTTTGCACAATTATATACTTCTACAAACTAATTTCAGAAGGTCAAGGGAAACATTTCACTCAAGCGGTAAACAAGTATAATACGTGTTTGTGTGTGTTAACAGACTTGGCATTAAGCATGAAGCTATGTCTTATACCTTTAATAAATTAATGAACTGTTTTAGTCTAGATACAGAATTAATGACAATTTGACGTATCAATCAAGCAACTATTTGTTATACGTATCTCAGTATGTGGTTTGATCCCCTTTATGATTTAATGATGCCAGAACGCCCTTAAGCTGGTTTGGACTCCACAAGTTGTGCAAAACCTAGCATTTTCGACGATGTCCAAAAGAGCATCTTGTGTGCTTCGATGGACGCAAGGAAATCTAAACTTTTGTTCTATTGGCTAGGTTTCTGATCCATTGGCTGGGCTTGGACCAATGAGTACTGTCAGTCCATTTCCTCTTCTCAGTTCCATCCTCCCAGTAGCATTGCTGACCTTTCATTTTCTGACATCAGCAGTTGTATTTAGCGAGTGTGCGCGTGTATTTGGGGGTCACGTGTGTCTGTGTATAAAGAACTACACTGAAAGGCTTTTGTAGCTTTAGACCAACCACCTCTGGCCCTCAAGAGCTTTCTACAATGTTAAAAACACAAACTCCACCAAAACCGGAGCTGCTTAGAGCTTTTGTTTCTGTCAGAATAATGACATGGTTCAATGCAGTACATGTAGACCATTAGAAGCAACAGCTAGTAAAAATCACTCACAAAAGACTCTAGCGACCTTTCATTCATCTTTTATTTGAAAACATTTTACAGGGAATACCTCAAACCAGTTAGATGTACTTTACATGTCTGAGATTCTTTTGTAGCGTTTTTATTACCATCTAGCTCAAAGCACCGCTTGTTTATTGCTATGGATGTCTGCAACTGTTAAGGGTCGTGTTTAATTCAGCCATTTTAACCAGAACACAATCGAATCTCATAATGCTACAAAGGAGATAAAAAAAGCAGGAATTCGGGCATTACTACGTAAATCCCTCATCCCTGCTTTCTCCATCTTTCCATTCTTTAAAGAATTCAACCAATTAAATGACAAGACTCAAAGACAATACACAGGCATACATTTGTATAACCACATACATGGATCTAAACGTTTGTACTCTGGTGGCCAAAGATGAATCAGATAGTTTTACATTACAGGATGTGACATATTCCAAGTGGCTTCATTTGGCAGGCGACCTGCTGGTGAAACGTTCAAGAAAAACTGTTGTCTTTTCTTAAAATGAATCTATCCTTCTGTCAGATGAAAGGGAAGAAGTCAGGTATGGTGCTTCAGTAGGGAGTGCGAGTTTAAGCTAAGGAAATCTAGTACGATAAGTCTAAAAAAGTTTGTGTTTTACAAAATACTCAATAGGAATAAAAAATGTTCTTTGTTATTCCAGAAAACAAATTTCAATCACTCTTTTGGCTCAGCCTCGGGTGTCTCAGTTTCCTATACAAAGAAAAAGCACAAGAGAGACAGAGAGAGAATATGAATGCTTATAGTAATAAACAGGGTATTAAAATCACTTATTCAGTTTTTCTTATTCGTTACCCGATGATGTGAAATCAGACAAATGGAACCAAAGCCACAGTGTTAGTGCTCGAAAGTACATATAAATAACCACCACTTACCTCATTCTGGATATCAAGATTGTTAATTTGATTAATTATTACATTATAAAAATCAACTCCACACATCCATAGCAGGACAAAACAGGTTTTAAAATAGCTTCCTTTTAAAGATTTTTATATAATCCTATATATAGAATATATATTCTAAAGTATATCAAATAAAGCAAAAAACACACAAATACACACAGCACTCTTCAAACTATCATACCCTTTACTCTAACAGTCTCACTCTGCCCTCGGATGGACAGGAAGGAGGGGGCGGAACTTCTCCATGATGATACACTGACAGATGAGCGTGATACGCAAATCTGTGTGTGTGTGTGTAAGGGGTTTATGCACATGCAGGTGTTTGAAAGGATACAATAAATGATAATTAGATAACGATCTGTACAATATAATATTTCAACAGCGATTTAAACAATCATTTTCTTTTGTTTCCATGACATACAAAACACATAAGATACTAGCCATTATGTTTAAAGGTCATAGATTTATAAATAAATCTAAGAATGTAAAAGATTTTGTCACCTAAGTCGAGGGATGATGCAGTGTATATGATTTTTTAATAAATAAAAAGGCGAGCTGTTTTAAAGGGATAGTTCACCCAAAAATCAAGTTTTACTCACCCAATAATATGCACTCACCTTTTACTTTTACGTTCAACACAACGTTACGTTACACAAACAAAGATATTTAGATCACATCCGAGAGGTTTCCAGGTTTCCTCATAGACAAGGTAATAGCATATATCATGTTCCATAAAAGTACTAAAGACATGGTTAAATTTACATTTACGCATTTGGCAGACGCTTTTATCCAAAGCGACTTACATTACAATACACATTATACATTTGTTTTGAGTTTGTGCAATCCCCTGGGATCGAACCCATGACCTTGGCACTGCTAGCACCATGCTCTAACCACTGAGCTACAGGAAAGCTGGTTCATTTGATCATAGTGGTTCAATTGAATTTTAATGAAGTGCCAAAAGTGCTTTATGTGTGCAAAACAAACTGAAATAATGAGTTTAATCAACATTTTCTTCTCCTCCCTGTCAGTTTACAATGCACGTTCATGAGACCACCAAAACGGTTGCGCATCCATGTTATGCGACGATTGCATGCGGCGTTTGTCTCAATACATGCATGCACAACCGAAAATGTTAATAAAGTTGTTTTTTGCACACATAAAATACTCTCGTCGCTTCCTAAAAATTCAATTGAACCAGTATGATGTTTTTAGTACTTTTATGGAACTTGACATATGCTATTACTATGAGGAGGCCTTGAAACCTCTCGGATGTGATCTAAATATCTTTGTTTGTGTTCCGAAGATGCTGGGAGTTCATAAAACATGTTGAACATCATGTAGGTGAATAAAAAATGGGTAAAACTTGATTTTTGGATTAAATATCCCTTTAATAAGACGGTCCACCCAAAAATATAACTACTTCTATTTTTCTTCGGCAGAACACAAAGCCAATATTTTGAAAAACGTTGATAACAATACTGGCCCCCATTGTAAGGAAACAAAAACACTCAAAATATCTAAATTTCTGTTACAGAGAAGAATGAAGATGAATAAAAGATTACAGAATTTTTCAGGTAGCAATATCTTACACTCAAAATAAAACTAGCTGTTGTCACAATTATTCTTTTATAACAAAATAAAATTCGACAATTGAAAGCCAGTCATTTTTACAGACTCTAACAGACAACACTTTATTGCAACTTGACTGTAACTAGGCCATTATTTCCCACCTCACATCTCTTCTACTTTATTCTTGTTTACACAACAAATCTTAGATTAAAAAATATTTAATGATTCAAATAATCTCTGAACATTTTGTTGATTCATTTACTGACATACATTCATCAGGAATATACATTAAGGTCTGAGCTCTGTTTAAATATTTGATATGAAACATGCAATGACCAATGCGTGTAAATGCATTACATACAGCATATGACCATATTTTAATTTTAATATCTGAAGAATATGTGTGTACAGAACCCTGTCTGTCATGTTACCTTTTACTGTCAATCACTGTTAGGGTACCGAGGTGCAAAATTGCTTTGTAATAATATGCACACACACACACAAACACACACACACCAAACAGCTGCACTACAATAGGCAGGTCATTTCTAGACTAGATTTTTTTATTTATTTAGTGAATAACTAAAAATGATGCAATGTGCTGTGCTCTTGCCCAATATATTTTAAACTTTTAACTTCTAAATATAAACAGTAACAATATTCTATATATTAAAATATTCAACAATTAACATAATATTAAAGTAAAACACCTGTTTTATATCTTTCCAGTTGCATTGGTCTTGCATTCCATGTAAAATATTACCAGCTAATGGAGACTCAAGCTTCAGTCCGTAAAGGGTTGAATGGCGAGCTAAGAGCAAACATGTGCATTTGTTTGGGTAAAATATTGTGATCCTGCTTAAAGTGTGCTCTGGTAAAAGTTATATATAAGTTTGACCAATGAATCATGTTCTTGTCTCTAGTAAGGCCATACAGATATCCCTGCTTAAATAGTTAAACATTGATATGGTTTTAATAATACTAATAATGCTACTCAATGGTATATGCAACCTAACAGGGCTCACACACCTCTTCTGGCTTGGTCTCCCCATTTGCGGTGGGCGCGGGCTCTTTCTCCTCCTTCTTTCCTTTGGCCCCGCCCTTCTTTTCCTTTACTGCTTTGTCATTGGATGGCTTCTGTGAAAGAACACAAACAGGATCACTTGGACAACAATCGTTAAATAATTCTGTACTAAACCAACAAAATTGCTGCAAAACACATTTCCCAGCACCTGATAATACCAGTTCTCACACTAAGATCTCTTTCAAAATACAAACAAACTATACCAGCTCTTCAACATACTTTCATATGTGCAGCATATGCACAATGCAAAGCACATGCAAACAAAACGTGTGTGTGAGATGAAAAAGAGAGAGTTTTTACCTTGGCAGCTGTCTTTTTGGCTTTTGGTTCAGGTTTAGGAGCTGGTTTCTGATGGTTGAAAAAAGACAACAGGATAAAGAATGAAGAAAGTAAAAAAAAGAGACTTTCGTAATAGACAATACAAAGGGCAAAATTAATGGTAAACTGCATTGTGCCCGAGGTATGAACATTTTCAAAAACTGTCATAACCCTTTTAGCCACTCACTTATATTATTTCTTTTATTCTTTCAATCAAAAAATACAGATAATAGTTAATTGTAAAAAAAAAAATTGAATTGTATCACTAACTGCTCCATATAGATACAGATAATACAACACTTTAGCAAATCTAGAGGGTTTATGATAGAGATTGCCCATTCTCAATGACAGATTAGCTTGTAAGACTGGTTTCCTACACTCACTAACCTTTTTTAGAAAACATGCAAATAACATTTGGACGTATGGAAAGAGTGTAGACACACTTACTGAGGAAAGACGCTCTGACCTCCGAGTGGGCTGAAAGAAAAAGAAACATTATGAGACGCTTATGTTAAGTTAAACGCTATGGTATTAGCAACTTTCTGTGAAACATACTAAAATATATTGTGATTTTTTTTTTAATAGCACTGTTGGTGGTTAAATAATAAATAATGGTTAATTTAATAGTGGTTTACCTCATGCTTTGTAACTTTGGTGGCTCCTTTAGCCTCTGCTCCCTCAGGTGACTAAATAAACACAGCAAACATACAAAATCTGTATATAAATATATTTCTTTACACAAATACATGTATTGTTGCATGTGTAACATATATCAATTAACTCAAATCTAAAACTTCCTAAACATCAACTGATGACATAAATCACATATGTTTGTATTTGCATTATTTTTGTTTTAAACCGATACACAATTGATTGTAGTAAAATTTTGTCAATTTAGTTTTTTTCACCAAATTTTAATCACCAAAGCATAATAATTATTTGTACCCCACGTTTCATGATTTTATCCCATAAAAAAGAAGAATATTATGAATTATTAAGAATATTAAAAATTATGAAACCCAAGAAATACCATAATTTGTACCCTTTGTAGAGCATAAGAAGCCATGCAATTTATCTAATTTTAAAAACTTAAATTCTGTTATCTAAAAATGTAAATTTAAAAAATGATCAAATATTTTCTTCAGTTTATGAGGAAAATAAGTTTATAAGTAACCATAAAGCAGAAGTACACCCTAAAGTAGTATATCAATGTTTTTATAGCTTATTTAACAATTTCACATATTTTACCCATGTAAGTTAACTTCAATTACTTACTAAATATATACCATATATACTACAAAGAAATATATTCCCAAAGCAATTGCTAATATTTCCTAAAAGAAACACATTATTCTTTGTTTAAAAGGGGGAAAATACATTTTTCAGGCCTTATTTTGTACCCTAGTCGCTTAAAGGGTCTATTGTTTATTAAATAGCATACAGTTCATTAATTATAGAGACACTCCCCCTAGAGAAACTTGTGCTTCTCTGTTTTTCTCGAAAGCACATTTGGCCAATAAAGCAGGGTTGTAATCTCTCTAACTTTGCTTTTTTTTGTGTAATCACAAAAAACAAAGGGCACAGAAACCCTTCCTAGCCATTAGACGACGACCCCCATTGATGTTGGATAGGGGTTGGTTATGGATGGTTACGAGCATCGTTTGCCTAGTCTAAATATAAACTTATACATTTAAACCGTTTTGGTAACGATTTCTTTCCTAGTTTCCGCGGTCTTTGCATTGTCTAAACATCACAATCGTCTCTTTGCTAGAAAGAGTTGAGTGTGACTGAGAAACCGGTCGGTTACATACGGGTCTGCTGCTCCGCAATGGGGGTGGAGGAAGAGTCTGTCGGTTAAAACATGGCTATACAAAAATAATGGGGACCTCTATCGATCGACGAAAGTGAGCTAATAGAAAGCAGCCAACTTAAAATGGACGTTGCCGAGCATCGGGGCTTTTGCGTTTAGCAAAAGCGGAGCGCAGGAATTTGGTTTATACTGAGGGCGGCTGAAGCATCACCGCAAAGTGACATTCAACACAAGTGCGCACGAAGTGGCGACTTCGCTGCGAAAAGACACATCGGGTTATTAAACCGCCAACTATCATGGAGGAAATCGGCAACTGCGACGATGATCAAATGGAAAGATGATCGGAAAGCTTTTGCGAGATTTCATAATGCAAACGGCGGATTAGAAAAGGACGCGGCGCGAATGCGCGCTTTTAAAAACTTGATCCTCGGCTTAACGTTAACGTTACCTGCTCGACGCTGCACGCGTTCTCGTCGCTGAGCGCGAGCCGCTATTTACAAAAAAGAATGAAAAATCAAGGATTTTGGGAGTAAAATATATTGCAAACCGACTTACCTTCCTCTTGGGCATTTCTGCAACAAATTCCCTCGACTTGTCTTTATTTAATTGTAAAAGCAGGTACGGACCTGTAAGGTGGGGGAGTGAGTTTAACTACCACGGAATACAGGATCAATATCTAAAACACCTCTTGTAATAACATGTTAATAATATGCAGACCTCAGACTCTACCCTCGTCTGTGGTCATTGGTCGAATCGGTGCACACTTACTCGCCGTTCCTCAAAGCGATTGGTCTACGGATCAAATATGTTAATACGACGCGCGCAGACATTGGTGGGGATATCGGAAAGCTCTTCAGCACGGTGCTCTCATTGGTTACGCGCTTTCTGTATGTAAATTAGACCGCTGTGTATTGGATGGGTTTAAAGATCCGCGTGAGGGCGACAAACCAATAGACGCTTGACACCACACGCTCGGCTGTATGGGAAACGTATGCTTAGCACAACAGTTTAGCCTCATATGTGATGCTCTCGGTACCACTTCTTGTAGCTTATTTTGACCATACAATTACACGATTATTAAATTAAACAATACATTATTAATAAAAAAATAAACAAAACAGATACTGTATCCCAATGACTCTAACATTTGTAAAATATTAACCAGAAATAATAAACACACATTACAGTAAATAGTGTATTTCAATAAAAAAACCTTAATGGTCTTAAAAAGACCTGATATTAATTACAGACAATATTCTTCGGGTATAACAGATATAACTCTTGACAAGATATAAAGACTCACACTAACTTACTACTAATTCAACAATGATGTAACTGATTTACATGTGACAGTCATGTGATTCCAAGGCAAAATGCACAGAACCAAAAGCTCACAATAGCATCTCTCCACAATGACCTCACAATGGCCACATCTCTGCCACGACCTCACAATGAATGACATTCTACAGTAACTTTACAATGGTACACACATGCACCTCTGGAACCTTGTTGCCACTCAAGAGCAGACAATCAGAGGTTTCCTGATCCTGACAGAGAATGGTTATGTACCAAAGGTACATTTTTAGGCCATGCATATCTATGGATCTGATTGTGGAGATCCATCCACAATTTAATGCAGATCAAAAAATGATCTTGCATGTTCCGGTGCTCATGTTTCAGATAGCCCTCTTTCAAAATCTCCTGAAAAGAAGTGAAAAGGGCACATAAACCATCAAAACTGTATTGAAATTATCGAAGAGGATCACTTATTCAACGTCTGCAGTAATATACAAAATCAGATTACACAGACATACAAACCACAAAAATAAAGCCACAAAATTAACCTTAAAAAAACATTTTAGTGCCACAGAAACATGTTGCAGGGCTTTAAAATATTCGAAGTGGACAAAAGACTTTAAGTTCAAGATCCACATTAACTTCAGATATCAAAAATGTGTGAATTTCTGCAGTGAGACAGAAATACATTATAGTACTTTTTAAATGCTAAGTGGGTAGTAGAAGATTTGTGAACAATTGCGTTCCTTTAGGAAAAGTTGAGTAATTGTTGTCTGAAATTAAAAACATTTTAATTTTAAGACGTCACCCCTTAAAGGTCACAATAAATGAGAAAAAAACAGACATGTTGTTTAAACTTTTATATGTGGTTGCTCAATGTTTATGAACCCTGAGGTGCTTTATAAATACATAACAAATCACTACAATTTTAGGGCAATTTTAAAAGTCAGCAATATCTTAACAAAAAGTTCAAATTTGAGAACCACTGACCAGATCTCACAGATAAACCTCCATGGGTGTTTTTACATTCACGAGCCTGTGCTTTACAGAACATTAAAAAGGCCAAATAAATATATATCATATATGATACAATGATCTAACAATAAAAACAACTTCATATATGTAAGCAAGCAAACAAAAGCACCACACACAACAAACTGAGAATTTAAAAATAAAATCAAAATACCCATCTGAATATTTGGCTTGTTCTCTTAACAAAAAAAACTACCTACTCAGTCTAGCTCTTTAACTCTCTCCTTTGTCATATAAAATAATTGACACATAATCTAGCGTAAAATGTGGAGAGAAACTTTAAAAAGTGCTGTGTGGGAGGACTGGTTCAGAGAAGACAGCCTATACCTGAGTCAGCCAAGCCACAGAGTGTCTTTCTGAGAGAGCAGAGCTTTGCCACAGTCATATCAGTACTGAAAACGCAGACCTTTTGCTTGCAAAAAACAAACTGAATCTTGAAGAAATCTTTGTTCTGAATCTCAAACAAAGCCACCCGTAAGCAAATATAAGGTCAGAGTTCAACATGCTAAAGCAACCCTCCGTCTCTACTGATCAATTTCTTATGGTAAATGTTTCTGAAAAGGGCCAAAACATTATTACATCATACACAAGACAAGCCAATCCAAGTCAACACAACATGACTTTGCTGATCCCATATTTGATCCGAATGACGTACATCAGCAACTATGATTCACAGATCCACTTATAATCTGTATTTTGTTTCAGTTTTTATTAACATTACAAGCCAGCTAACTTTTTTTGCTCACAGTTGACGATTACAATGTTTCAATCTTTACCATAAAAAAGTGGAAAAGGTCTCCCTCCCAGACTTTACCCAGAGCATTAAAAGCAAAGAAATAGACGTGTAAGCAAACTAAATATCATTTAATGAGTCGACTTCATAAGGGAGTTCACAAGCAAGTATCTGAGGTATTTGAAATTTCTTCCCGTTTTCAAGAAACTGATTCCTCCATGTGTAACTGTTATATAAAGACGCCCTGTTTAGAGTGTCACTTCCTCTATGTCATCATCAAATGATGTAATAGCCCTGACTGCGGGCCGGCTCTCAGAGACTTGAAGAGTGCTCCTGTTGTTGGGGAGAGAACCGATGTTTACACCAGTTGGTGTGTCTGTGTCCTTCCTGCGTCCACTCACTGCTCCTGAATTGAGCTGGGCTGATACAGAAGGGCTCAGGATCTCCATCTTGCTGGATTCTTCAGTTGCAGTGGACCCGAAAAGCTGCTGCATGAGATTTGATTTCCTCTCTTTGACTACACCGCCCAAATCTAGCCCTCCGTCCAACTCCCGAGGTGTTTGCGGATTTGAGTTTTGATTAGTGTTGCGTGAGGCCAAACCTGTACGTGGGGCGGGTTTCCCAAAAGACGGGGCATAGCTGCCAAAGGCCAAGTCAAGATCCTCGCTAGGTCGCTGTGCTCGGATACCGGCCTCCCTTTTTCTGCTACCAAGTGTGTTTGTTGTTTCTTCTAGATCCGTGAGTTTGAAAATACCGTTCTGGTTGCATTGCTCGGACGATCGTGGCGGAGAGCGGAGACTTCCTGTGTCATCTGAGAAGAAGTCCGAGTCCTGACCTTGTGTCTGCATGTCAATCTCACGCATTTTAGCCAACAGCTGCTCTTTGCGTTGACGTTCCTCCTCAGCTCGTTCTTGATTGGCGGCCTGGATCTCCCGATTTCTCGTTTTATGTTCTTCTTCTTCTTCTTCCAGTTCACGCTGCCTCCTGCTTTCTTCTTCCTTTTGAGATTTAGACAGACCGATTCTCCAATCCTCTTGCTCTCCGTCAAGGCCTATTTCAAAAGTAATACACTGAACCTGAAGCTATGCATTTTTATTGACATTTTGTAAGTTTCTATAACAGACATCTTAAATGAATATGGTATCTATGATTTTATTTATCAGTTGTATATTTTCGTCATTAACAAGTTCTTACCATCTCTGAGACTCTTTAAATTCTTCTCATGTGAGCTGGGCTGTTGATCTGGTCTCTTCTTCTCTTTGTCCTTCAATAGTTCTGTTTCTCTTTCTTTGTCTCTGTCGTGCAGTATGTGTTTTTCTTTCTCCGGTCTCGTCTGTTTCATTGCAGATTCAATCTCTCTTTCCTTCTCCCTCTCTCTCCAAAATTCTTGGATCTTCCAGTCCTTTGCATTCCTTTGCTTCTGCTCTCTGCCTTGCTGATCCTGGTCATATATTATAGAAAGAAAGAAAATGACACAATGGACACGAAGAACGAACACTAATTGCTTAAGATCAATACTTCACTGTGATTGGTCCATCGAGATGATGAAGATTTTTTATGATGACCATGTCAACATACTGCTACTGCTTTCAATACACTATGTGGTTCTTTCTTTTTTAATACCACAAGTAAATTACAGACTTCAGTAATAATGGCCTTGAAGGAGTTCAGCATAAATTTTATAATGAACATAAATCTGTCTGATAGATGGCTGTAGAAGTTTTGAAGTCCCCACTTAAACAAACCCCCCAAAAAACCTAAAATATTGCAGAAGAACAAAGTAGTAAAACACACAGCTGGACAAGAGAGAACCTAAATACAAAAAGATATGTAGCATTATATGTTATTATGTTAGCTGACTAATGTATGAAATAACATCCTTGTCATCCACTTCTGTACATAAAACATGCTAAAAGTAAACTAGCTAAATAAGCCTGCCCATACAATCTGTCCTGGAATATCTTATTCAGAATTATGTTCATTAACCCTTATGCGGTACAATCAAACTCATCAGCCAGGTGACTAGTGCTCTTCTGCTAATTAAGATATTTAGATTCGTGCTTCATGCCACAATGCTAAATCAAAAATGTGTGGAAATGTGATGTGTTTTTAATAGGAGCCAGCATGTGTCCTACAGTCAATGTCTTATTATAGAACAAAAACAAAAATACTTGTAATAGGGCAGGAAAAAGTGTTGCATGCTTGAAATAGTAGAAAAGGTATTAGGGGCCAAACTTTCTTACCCAGAGATGGTTTATAGGCTTTTGAACCTGAAAATTAATTATTAAAAATGACTCAGACACAGAGATTCGTAGGTATGTGAGCTGACTGAAAGATCGATATGTGATAAAGGAGAATGAGATTAAGATTAATAAACTAATTCAATCTTTTAACAAAAGAATAACTGCAATTATGACAGAGAACTAAATGAAAGAATAGAACTTAAAAAAAAATATTAAAAGTACATTTTATTTCATGGCTACTTCTAATAAACTGCTTATGTGCTGTGTTAAATAAATAAATAACTTTAAAACATCTAATACAGTTAAAATCTTAAAACAGAAAGAACACAGGTTTTTATAAAGTGAACTATACATGCCTTTAGAGAGAGGTAATCATCGGTTTGCTCGTCAGGTGGGAGATCACCGGTAAGCGCTGGAGGAGGCAAGGGAAAATCCAATGAGGAGGTCCTTTCTTCAGTCTGTACAGCTTTAGTGCTTGTTGTATTGGTCGCTTTGAAACGTAAAACGCGAAAACACAAGCAAGCAAGCATTTACAACACATACATCCAAGTAATAAACACAATACATAAAGGTAACACTAATTGTCATTATACAAAACAGCAACCTTCTAAGCCTATTTAAAACCAGGTGCCTAAGTGCCTAAACATTCTCATTGTTGTAAGTTTATTGTTTGAATGTTTAAGCAAAGTATATTGTGTTGCAATTCACCATAATTACCTGTTTTTAAAAATGTTAAGTTGGAGTGGGAATATTATCACCATAGGAAGATGTTTGTTAGGGAGTCATTATGTGTCTGCTAGTGGTAATTATGGACTGAATGTTTAAGTTTCTAAGAAGGCCCTGAGAGGAATGTGCATAAGCACAACTGTGTAATGAGACCTGCCTTAACCTATCAACACGCTGTACCTTTCTGGCTACTGGCATTATCTGCTTCTTTCTTGGAAGACGCTTTCAGCATCCTTTTAGCGTAGATGTTCCTTGAGTCCAGCTCCTTTTCTTTTTCCTGAAACAGATAAAACAAATGTAATAATGCATAATGGGTTTCATCCATATCCCAAAAATTCATTTGTCTAAACTTCTTTGAGTAGTTTGTGTCAGTTTGGTACCTTCAGTTTAGTGCAAAGTCTCTCCACTTCCTCCTGTAGTGCTTTAACTTCCTGTTGAGCATCGTGAGTTCTTCTCCTCTCATTAGTTAGCTGCCTTTGAAAGCTTCCGCTACTCAACTCCATGTTCTTTTCCAATTCCTGACAATATATAACGCACACATGGTAATGCAGAAACACATATGACCTTGTCATTATGGAATTAAGCTGCATGCGAGTACGTAGCGCTTTTTGTGCTGCACGTCTACCTTCACTCTGCGTTCACTCTCTTGCAGTTTGGTTTGACTATGCATCAGCTTCCTTGAGAGTTCTTCCCGTTCCCCCAGATTTTGGTCATCTGCGAGTCGTTGCAGTTTCTGCAGCTGACCACGACAGCGCTGGAGCTGGGCATCCCTCTCTCTGAGGCTGTGGTCTCCTGCTCGCTGGTTCTCCTGACTTCGTCGCAGCCTCTCGCGCAGCACGTGAGTTTCGTTGGTGTGGCGAGACAGCAGCTGCGAGATCTCGCTCTCCGTGTCGTTGTAGCGATGCAGTGCTTTCTCTTGTCTGAGCTGCAGCTGGCGCAGCAAACGGTTCTCACGCTGCAGCTCGTCCGCATGTAGCCGCAGCTCAGACAATGCATTCTTTAGCTCGTTGATCTTAAGCAGACGTGCAGACAGCATGCGCTTGGTGACAGGGTCGACATCTTTGGATGGAGCATCTTTACTCAGGCTGTGGGACCGCATGCCTCTTGACCGCTGCTGAGGATTCTGGGAGTGGGGTGGGAGGCGGCGTGACACACCTTTACTCACACCTGAAAAGAACAATACATAAATATATAGTACAAAGTACAAAGTTTTTAATAAATGCTCTTAGTGTATCTTTTGCAACTGGTCAAATGCTGGTTTCTTTTACATACAGAAGTGCACATACATGAATACACATATGAAACATGTATAGTTCTATTTCTATTAATTCACACAAACCAACATTTTAATAACATGTTTTATGGTGTCCAAATCATTTCATTTACTGATCAAAAATTAAATAGGGTTAATTCATTTAGAGCTTTTACTGTAAATAGCTCTTATGCAATCTGCTGGTCAATGGTGGTACTGCAGGAAGTTCTTTAAAAAGATGTTTCAGTCTGTTTAAGAGTCTGTTTAAGAGTGACCTGGTCATATTTCACCTCAAAATCAAAAGAAAATTGTGAATTATGTGAAATTAGATTCACAACATTAAGGAAAAAATCATTTCTGGAAACCATGAAAAACATAATGGGTCAAACAAAGCATAATGCTAAATATTGCATTCTTTTTCTATTGAATATATGTATAATAATCATGAAATATAAATCGATTTAATATATAAAACACTTTTCATTTTGTGAAAACACTGATGTTTTGCCTATTAGAAAGACTGAATGACTGAGTATGTGTTGGTTGAGAACACAGTGCCTCCCATTACTCAGATCTTGGGCTTGAATCTCAGCAATCAGAGTCTGAAGAAACATGATTAGCCATAAACAGGTTAAAACGGTCTGATACAATCACTGTGAAATTTGGATGCTGATGGCAGTTATCACCATGATAATTATATAATTGGGTGGGTTAGAGAAGATATTTGACGGATTTCATGTGCTTCAGAAGACACATGCAAACTGTTTGACCTTCTGGATTGCTGATTAATTTGTGATGATGAGGACTTACAAGTACACTGTTATAATAACAAGGCTCTTCAACAATACAGTGCATTTGTATGGGATTCATATGTTTCTTGCATAACACATAATCATATCCATGTATTGCACATTCTTAAATGCTGTTACATATGTTTGTGCATAATGTGCGTGTACCTGCTCGATGTAAGGGGCTGCTGGACACTCGTCTAGATCTTCCTCTTCTATGCGGTGATGGAGATAAGGACCGTGAGAGAGACTGGTCAGAGTGCGAGACATTTTCATAATCATCAGAATAGAAAGAGGCACTGCTGCGCTCTCCATCCGAACATCGATCTCGGTCCGGATCTCGCCTTCTGGTCCGTGCTGGATCCCCAGACGAGCCCTTAATGTCCTTCTGGTATTTCTCGCGTTTTTCGGATTGTGGAGACAATTCAGATACCTTCCCATTACTACGATGGGACAACCGGCTGTGCTTTGATTCCTGATTATCCTCATGTAACTCCATGTCTTCTCCTTGAATTCAGTCTACAACAATGGAGACAAAACGTTGGCTTAGGACAGAATGTGCCACTGATAAAGGTGGTTCTCCCACACTTAATAAGCAGCATACACATACATACAAACACACAAATAAGAAAAGGCACCGTCTCTATGATATGACAGGATATGTGTGCAAATTAGAGCTGGAAAAGTTGTGTGGTTGAGATGTAATTCAGTGGGATGTAATGCAACCAAACTGCATGAATTTAAAAATGTGTGTGTGGGCTGCTGAGGAGCTTTACAATAAACATTCACTCATGCCATCTTAGAGGCTAAAGATTTGCATCACCGTCATTTTTGTTGCACTCAAATACAACAGTATCATCATTATTTCTCAGCTAGTGCTGAGGTTTGGCATGCGGTGTCCAACCAGGCAAACTCAAACACTCACAGATACTGTCACTGCACTCAGTCATGAAATGAGGAACATTATCATTATTTCAGCATGGCTGAGCAATTCTCAAATACAAATATGTAGCTTCATTCAATATACGACTGTTTTATAATAAACATAAGCATACATTTCGTTTATGTTTTTTGCAGAGAAAAGTGCATATAATGCATTGTTTGCATATAAGGTTCAGTTGTAGATGAATGATGCTTGTTGAGTCAATAAGAACAAAATGGCAATACAACTGCACTGCAAGACACAAAATTGCTTCAAAAGACTGTTGTCTTTTATTATAATAAGCAAGATTTATTATCAGTTTTTAGGGCCACTGACAAGTCCTTCTTCTTTCAGTCCTTGAATCTGCACAATCGTGATAACCTCTCTGGTTCTACATCACCATGGAGATTTAGTCTGCCCTTTGTAAGCTGACAATAATATCATTCACTCCTTAATGGTATGCTAAACGCATTCAATTACTGCCTCACCTTTCTCCTCACCCTTTGGGTAAAATGCTTATTTTGGATATCCACTGAGATGTCTCAATGAAGAATAAAAGAAATGAATGTAATGACAGTCAATCACTCTGAGAAAGTGAATAAAGCTGAGGTGTGTAAAAAATAAAAATGACATGGAATGATGGAAACATTGAGCTTCATAAGAATTAGACAGAATACATAGGCAGTTGACAAAAAAAACTGTAAATGTGTCCTACTCCTATGGTGTGACCACAAAAATGTAGAAACTAACAATGAAGATAAATCTCTCTTATGCTATTTTATATTATATATTAAATAATATAAAATAATACATTATTACCAGCTTGTTTTCTACATTTTTGCTATGTGACACCATGGGACACATGTACAGTATACAGTATTTGTCAACGACCATATACAAAATACAAGTATGAAAAAAATCTAAATGGATAGTGTTTAAAAACTTGGTGAATTCAGTGTTTGTACAACAAAGAGCAAACATTAAAGCATATTAAATTTCTACTGTCTTCATACAGCACATACCTTTTTATATCACAGTTCTAAACTATTAGGTAATCAATCTAAAAGCAATAGCTAAAGTTAATACTATTTGCAGGCGTTTTAATGGGAAAAAAACTGATGAAACATTTTATATTTTAGCATATGGGAAACTAGCATTAAGCACTAAGACATCGGCAACTGACCCATCACAGAGCAGTTCTGTTTTCCATAAAATTGTAACAAAACACAGCAAAACAGGACCTATTTTATCCTAATGTATATTATTAAAAACAAAATTAAACATGTGAAAATGGGAACTGATGTTGACCAATCATAACAAATGGTCGTCATGGAAGCAGAATACTTAATTTATAACAAAACAATTTCAATTTCATTTTAATTAGTATGAACTTACACATCTCTTGTTTCATCGATATTTGCCGTGGCATTGCGCATGTCACAGTAAACAAACATCTTCGAAGGACGATAAACTGCGGTTTCTTATTTACTAAGTTAACGTTACCTGGTTGCTGTTACTTTGTGTGCTCTCGAGTGACAGAAACAAATCCACAAACACAAATAAAAACGACACGAGTCGAGTGAGATTATTTGAAGTACTTACCAGGTTTTTTGTCTTTCTAAGTCTCCATATCCATCTTGCCCGTTGCTTGAGGCGGTAGACAACGGTGTTGGCTCGATTAACGGCTCACAAACTCGCTAGCTAGCTACATGACTAACGTTAGCTGGGATTATGTCGTGCAACTAGGGCAACGCTCAAATGTACAGACGGAGAAACGATGTTTCATACCCAGTTAGGAAATATAAATTCGAATGTTTAGTTGCCTGTCTTATAACATAGCGACATCAGACGTCGATTACGGTGAAGATGGTGGCTTTTTGAGGAATATGTGCTTTACTGGAGGAGTTGGTGAAATCTCTGAATCCACGCCTCGCCTTCTGCTCGCGGTGTCATAGTGACGCCTCGCCATGGCAACGTGCGCCGCCCCGTCTTCAGCACTTGTTGAGCTCGGCTGATAGTGATAGTCAGGACTTATAACGCACCCGAGTAACTGTATTACATTGCTATACTGTATTGTTTTGGAGAATTTTGAAGATTAAAAAGTCTTTTGGGGTCTTAAAACACAAAATAAGTCATTTTAAGATAAATGTCTCTGTGATATTGTGTCCACAAATTTAAGGTCAGTGGGGTCCACTGTTGTTTGGGTTTCTGCAGAAGGAAGAAAGTAGGCTCATTTATGAATGACACAAGGGTGAATAAACAACGAGAGAATTATAGTTTTTGGGTGAACTATTTTACTATTTTAAAAACATTTTAACTTTTTGACCTATACATTATACATGTTTAGGTAGGCTATAAGGAACTATAAAAACTGCAAGGAATGCATGTAGGCTATGTGGAGGCCAAAACAATTGTGGCAGATACGCTACCTAAAAAGTCAGAGAGTCTGTCTATTATATTTCATGGTTATTTTCACTAAAGTAGCTTTGTAAAATTATTGTCTGTTTTCCCATTGTTTTCTCAAATGTTCTCCATGAGTTATTTAAATCTATAAAACATACATGATATTTAACTAAGTCTACTTTTCAGGTATCTGTCACTATTTTTTTGGCCTCCACGTACACATACATGCATTCCTTGCAGTTTTAATAGTTCCTTATAAAATGTCATGATGCTTCTATTATTATTCTATATGGATGCCCTTACAAAAAAGGATGATAAAAGCAACTACTTTTATAACATTTCCACTGTCTACTGATGTCGTCTGTGAACTTAAAGGGATTGTTTACCCCAAAATGAAAGTTCTGTCATCATTTAATCACCCTCTTGTCATTTTAAACATGCATGACTTAAGAAGATATTTTGAAGAATGTTGGTAGTAACCAAAAACCATTGGTCCTCATTCACTTCTATTGTATGGACACAAAACCACTGTAAGTCAATGGGGACCAACGGTTTTCTATTAGCCATACCAACATTTCTCAAAATAGCTTCTTTTGTGTTCTGCAGAAGAATGAAAGTCATGGTTTGAAATGACAAAAGGGTGAGTAAATGACGACAGAATTTTCGTTTTTGGGTGAGGCTATATCTAAGAACATGCAGGTGATTTTAAACCCTATACATTTAAATGTAAAAACTACATTTTCTCAAGTATTTTATCAGTGTTTACTTTATAATTTGCATCAAATGATAACACCACACAAAGCACAACATTAACTAAATAAATAAAAAACCCTGTTACATAACTGTAGGTTATGTAAACTACATTTCCCATGATTCAAGACTTTGAGCTGGCGCTGGAAGATAAGCGCTGTGAGTTTCTCGCGCTCCCGACTGAGGAGAGAAGTGCACTGATGGAGCGAGCTCGGTTTTATTATAGCACACGAGGAGCGCGCACTCACTTTAATTTGAAAGGGTGACGTAGACGTCACCTCAGGTTCAGAGAGTCTATAGACAGGGAGAGCGCAACATTTGCCAGCCTTTAGCCCTTCTCAAAGGGGAAGTGAGGATTATAATGGTCATCAGAGTGTATGTCGCGTCCTCGTCCGGCTCTGTCGCGGTGAGTAAGGGGACTGTTTATAACACCACGCAGTTTTTGCTCGTTGTTAAACTAAAGTCAGACAGGAATTACAGCTTGGCAGTTTAATCGGGGAGTAGGTCTTGACACGTAATTCAATCCATATAACTATTCTGTATAATAAATGTTTATCTTTTTGATGCTGTCTAGTGTGGGGAGATATAAATAAATGAATAACTTTGCCTGCTTATGCCATACGTGTCTATATGTGCATTATGCCAATAACAATACTTTTATTTTTTATTATTTAATTATGAGGCAATTATGATATTATTAAGCTTCTAAAATGCAATAAATGACCAAAGGCACACAAATAAAAGCTCATTATCTATGATATTCAGCATTGTTTTTAATAGGCTACTAAAATCTGATGATTATCTGATGAGGTTTGTGTTGTATTTGAGATAATATAGAGGTTGAACAAAGTGCATGTTTACAGTACAAACAAACCCACTGCCAACACCACAATCACGGGTGAGCACAGCTCTCGGTTTTGCAGCCTCCGGAAGCCAGAAAAATGTCCTGATCCATTCAGATCTGAGATGTTTCAGGATTATATTCCAGGTTTTAAACGGACTAGTCAGGTGACATTGATTTTTAGATCTTTAAATGAGGAGATCAGAGACTCTGAACAGAGAGCGGGCAAAAGGAGGGGCAGTGTTTATTTTCTCTAGTGTTTAATGTCATTCAGTCTGTGCCTTTGGTTCCTGATATGTGTGTGTTTAGAGAGTGACTCACTGTGTGTTTTACAGTTCTGATATGAAGATAAAATGTGTGCATTATGGGATGAAGCTATACTTTCTACTGCTGTACCCTAAAAAAGAATGATGTAATGGTTTAAATGAGTTATGCACTGATTTTCGCTATCTCCTTACAAAACGCAGACTTGTTTACCCAAAAAAGGCTATTTTTAAAACTCTCTCATCTGTCATGTTTGTGTGTGTCATGAGGATGTTTGTGTTTGTCGAGTGATGGTTGAGAAAAGCCACTCTGTATTTAAAGAGAGATCTGTAATCTGTGCTGTGCAGTGTTCAGATGACAAAGCAGATTTTAGGATCTAATAACGTAAGTGTGAGAGTTACCCACAATCCATCAAAGCGTCAGTACTTACAGTCACGCAACTGCACTCTGATTCACATTAACTTACAAAAGCTTTGGTCAGAGTGGGATTACAAAGGTTTTACCCCGACTAACCTTTTCCACTCATTAAACTAATTCACTTCCCACTGTTTATGCTTATACATGTGTGCAGTGGACAGAAAGAGAACACAGTGAGTGATTTCCTGTCAGTTAAGCTCAGAAGTGAGACTATGAAACGGTAGTACATTCATTTCAGTGCTAAGAAAGTTAGATTGTAAGAATGCATTGGGATCATTTATATAAAACACAGATGGCACCTCACATGTTTTTTTCTATTTGTAAATTCAAGAATATATTTTTGTAACAAGGTTACATCAAATGCAGATTGTTTAAAACAATAACTATAATAATAAAGTAAAATGCATATATTACTCCATCCATTTTCATCAGTTTGACCCATTTAGGTGGAGCGAACATGATATGCAGGCATTATGCCATTGACATAGCAATCAGCCAGTTGGCCTGGGCAAAGTTCCTGATAGTAAAGCAGAATACCAAAAATTTTAATCATGTAATTCCACGCATAACAAGTTTAAGCAGACATTCAGATGTAGACTTCTTAAAATGAATGATATAGACAGAGAATGACATAGCCCTCAGTCTTTTGTTTTGGGGAAGAGACAATAGCTTCATTGTAAGGCTGTCCAGGGATCAACACAATGCTAAAACAGCTATTGTACCATTCTCTGTTAATCTGGACATGAGTTTTATGAGGTTTTAAGGCGCAGTCAGTGCTTAATGTTTAATAGAGAACTGCTCTTTAGACATAAATTCTGTCTTTTAATCACACACACATGAGATTTACACATACTGCATTGCTTATTCCATGCACACAGGTGTGTGTGTGTGTGTGTGTGTGTGTGTGTGTGTGTGTGTATATGTGTGTGTTTATATTCACCACAGTGACAGAATTAATTTGAACAGCTCTGCGGGCAGCACCCAGCAACAGTGTGCAAAGTCAGCAAAGTGAGAGAGTGACAGATAGACGAGGCAATGTAAGATGGGAATTTTGTCCAGATACACTCACTCAAAAAACACACTTGTATACTGCCAAGTGTATATGTATATATTTTTGTGGTCCTGTGGTTTGAAACTAGTACATATAATTTTGTTTTGGTTGGTTATCTTAAAACATTTATTCAAATGTTTAAGAATATGAACTTTTAATCAGTTTATGGCAGAAATAATGCCATTTTGCCCTGAAATTGATCTACTGAATTCTTAAACAAGGCACAAAGGCAGTCAAGTGAGCTGTGCATATTGTGATTTTATGGTTTTGGCAGATATATTTTTCATTTTTAAGGTGTGTCCTATGTCTCAGCTGTATGTTTTCCATTCATTTTCAAATGAATCGCTCTTTGAAGATCAATATTCTCCTCCCACGGCTGGCTAATGGAAGCACAGAATATCAGCGTTTGCCATCTGTGTGCTCTTAGTATAAACATGAACACATATGGAAACATACTTAGAAATATTGAACTATACTGGATTTGCCATGTATAGTCAGAAACTTGCACAAATGGTATTGGCAACAGGAAATGACCCTACAACCAAATGAACTGTTTTTAATAAATATTTACATAACTGTGCTGTGTGTAATATTAAGGAGGATCTAGCGACAGAAATGCAATATAACATACGTAACTATGTCTTCAGAGGTGTATAAAGACCTTACATAATGAACCATTATGTTTTTATTATCTTAGAATGAGCTACATATACACGTGTCCCATACATGAAATTCACCATGTTGCTTCAGTAGCCCTAAATGGACAAAACTGCTCTACAAACGCGTTTCGTAAATATGTTATCTCCTTCGGCAAAGAAGCGAAAACGTGACGACATCTTTGTCCTGTGTCAGCCACCGTAGCTGAAAGGGATGGGTGAGCGGTGGAGTGAGCGCTAGATGCCACTAAAATCTCCACATTGCTTCTTTAAATAAATATTCTTGCATATGCAACTGTCATAAACTATGATAAATTCAAAAATTGTGAGTAACCTTACAAGCTACAAGAAATTGTTTAAGTAAATGTTTCATCAGGTTTTATCAAAGAACTTTGTGATTTCTCAGGTAAAGAAGCGTCAGCAGGCCGTCGTGGGCTTTCTGGAGTCCAACCGGATCAACTTTGAAGAGGTTGATATCACCATGCTTGAGGATCAGAGGCTGTGGATGTACCAGAACATTCCTGAAAAGAAACGACCTGAAAAGGGCAATCCCCTTCCTCCCCAGATCTTCAACGGAGATGACTACTGTGGTGTAAGTGTGCAATAAATTTGCTGTATCAGCAACTAATCCATATGCTTAATAGACGAAACACAAGAGGGGAGTCCCTGATCAGAAGTAAATGTATTCACTTACATGTTGTTAACTTTCGATATATCACAGACCTCTGATCATATGGTATTTAGTGGTTCTGTAAAGTGTCTTTGGGATTTGAAACATCCTCTGGAGGAATAATCTGTTTTTCTAAGACAGTTAATCAATGATAAGCTAAAAGCTCTCGGTCTGGCTAGTCAGCTCACATTGGACTTGAGAAGATGAGAAGATGTTTATGAAAAATAAATACAATCCATGTAAATCCATGTTGTTAGCTTTTTAGTTTTAGGTGAAACCAGACATTTCTCTACTTTTCTCTTTACCAAGCAATTATTTTCTAGTTTGGTATTTCTCATGTTAAGAAAGTTTATTATTGCAGTTGTAAATTATTAGTAAAATATTATTGTAATGGGATTTTTATGTTTGTGTCAAGATTTGAGTCGTAGTGTAGTGTAATATGTCAGTGTGACACACGCGCGCATGCGCGCGCGCACGCACGCACACACGCACGCACGCACACACACACGCACACACACACACCTGGTGAGTCAGACATCCACCATGTGTTGTGAATGGAGGAAGCACTCGCTGTGATTTGTTTGGGAATGACTCATGGCAGTAATGGTTTGATTTACAGAGTGCCCAGCTGATCTAATCTCACAGTAATCCTAGATACTCTCAAACCCCGCCCCAGTATCTCTCTTATCCAATCAGAACTGCAAATCCTCATCCTCAAGAACATGTCTGAATGATTAACTATCTGACACTAATGGAGAGACACATTTGACACATCTAAGAGGTGTTAAAATCTTGTGCCATTTTCAACAGGAAAGTGCCTTTTAGATCCATTTAATATGATGTATTGTTATAAATGAGAACAAATTTACAGATGTACTTGATATATTTTCCAGGCTCTGATTTCATTTTTCTGTTTTGCAGGACTATGAAGATTTCTTCCAATCTAAAGAGACCAACACAGTGTTCTCGTTTCTTCGATTGAACTCGCAGCCCTCGGTGAAGGTATACTCGCAAAGCACTTTTTGTCTCTTACCAAACATCTGTGGATGTTTTTTTTTATACATTTTTCATATGAGATGTAAATATATTGCTTGGTTTTTATATTTATATAATTTTTTTATATTATATTTATGTACGCAGGTTTAAAGGCGTAGTTTACCTAAAAACTAAAATTCTGGCACCACTTACTTTCCCTCTTGTCATTTCAAACCTGTTCAAATTTCTCTCTTTTGAACACAAAATAAGATATTTTGAAAAATGTTGGCAAAACCGTTGGTTCACATTGACTTGCATTGGTTTTGTGTCAATGGGGACCAATGGCTTTTGGTTACCAACATTCGTCAAAATATCTTCTTTTGAGAATGAAACTGATAGTGAAATGCGGATTAAAATGTAATGCAATGTCTATTTTTTTGTAGGACTATGAATCCTAGATTGGGTAGATGACCTTTCTTGTACTGAAATACTGTGGTATTGCCTCGTCTTCTGTGATGTAATGCTCTTCCTCTGGTTTTGGAGCCCTCACTGCCAGCAATGCTTTTGCCAAACACACGCTGCCCTCCTGCCCAGTTTTCCTTGGAAACTTCTACCCTTACAAACATACATGTGTAGGGTGACTACAGATGTTTCCTAAGGGCACTGTCAATTATTTATACACTTTTTTGTTGTTGTCTTACTTGTCATAAATGCGTTGCATGAAAAGCCTGTCGTACAATTTATAACATAATGAAGGAAGTGAACTCAATATGTGTGCATGAGTCATGTGTCCAAGCCTACTTAAAGCATTTTTGATAATCACATGACATTTGGAAAGGATCAGAAATATGCAAAGTTGTGTGTTTTTGTGTATTGTAAGCCATTTGTGATGTTCTGGGAACTTTCAGAAAGCTGAAAGGAAATGTCGTGAAAGTCTTGAATTGTCATTTCCGCAAACTTTGATGTTATTTAAGAAGACATGAGAAGCCAAAACGTAGCCTCAAAACAGAAAATAGAATCCTAACTTGCGTTAAGATCTCAGTGTAACTGATAAGCTCACTGTTTTCTGTTTATACCGACTTTTCAGTGCTTTTATGCTATATGATTTGGGCTTTAATTCCTTCAACAGTCACCAGCCTTTTTGCCGTTCTTTCTGTGGAACAAAAATACAAAGAACTCATATCTTGTCTATATCATTTCCTCTTTGATTCTTTGTTAATGTGTTTCATTTCTTCTCAGGGTGTTGACATTTGGCATGTAGCACATTGCACACTGTGATGCCTCAACTCCAAGCAAACCGCTTTCTGTAGCTCATATACACAAGCTGCACTTATATCATGCATCACTGTGGAAAAAAATGGTTTACACTGAAAGTTATTTTTTGGGATGCTTTATGTTTACACAATCATCTTTCTATTTATATTATTACCATTAATCACTTGCTTAACCCCTCCCATCCATTCATTAAATGATTCCACATAAATGAGCACTGTGTTTATTCTCTCTCTCTCTCTCTCTCTCTCTCTCTCTCTCTCTCTTTCTCTCTCTCCTTATTAACCAGCACATATCAGTGTACATATAAAGTTATGTTTACTTTCACAGTGTAAATGAACAAATGAAAATAAAGTACATCTTATTTGCTATAAAGTACATTCAAGTGCTTCTTGCTTATGATGTTTTCTGTACAGTGCGTTGCAAGCATTCATCTCAGCTAGGAGGCTTGAGACCGTGGGAGAATGTTGGTCTATAAATAGATACAGATACTTGCCTGCCCATGATTTTATTACAAATAAAGAGGGTGAATGCACTTTACAAATAACAAGAATGAATGCCAAAAAAAGCCATCTATACAGAACATTTATTTGTAGAACATATTTGTATAAACGACTAACGCGTGAAGTTGTTTAAAATAGACACCACTGCACCCTAGTGGCCTTATAAAGACTAGGCTGCTCCACTTTTTAACCAACATTTTAACATCCAATCCACAATGAAATGATTTGATATGTCCTCAAGCTTTAACATGTTATATTTATTGCATTTATCTGTTTGTGATCCAGGTTTATCTCTACATTTTTAAACTAAAAAGAGTATAACCACATCAATCTATTAAATGTACAATCTTATTTAACAGTGCAAAATCTGTATTTTCTTGGCATATGAAAACGTAGGAGTTCCAGTCCAAACTCAGAGTTTGAAAAACGCTTCTGCCTTCCCGTCCTCAGTAGCCTCAAAAAACTTTTGATAGTCCTACAAATACAAACCAGGATTAAGAACAAAACATACCGTACTGATTATAAACTGTTTTTTTCTAGTTTTTCTAGTTCAGAACAGTGCTTTTTTGCTGTCTCTGAAATCTAATTTGTGATTTGTAAGATAGGTGTGTGCTGTTCTGAGCATCAGACAAGAACCAAAATGTTCTCAAAGAGGCCGACAATCACACTAGCCAATGAGATGTGTGCACAGGTGTGTGTGGGGTCAGGGTTAAGGATTTTCTAAATGAACTGTCCTCAATATTTCAGCTTCTGAGGGTTGTGCATGTGTACACGTCTTTAAATGTAACTCTGTTTCACTGTGCGAAAACTGACAGTAGAAAGTGTATTAACCAGTATAACACTAATGATTAACCAGTATTACAAGCACTGAAAGGTGCTGTGGTCATGGGGAATGTTTTAAAGGGTGTGTTAGAACACAGAAGTAACTTAACAAGACCAACTGGTCTCCTGTGCTTATGTACGTTTACATTTCAAGTGTTGTTTGTACAACACAATTAATAGCATTAACATGCACTGCAAATATCACACCCTTTTCCAATACAACCACACTGTCTAGATTGTTCATGTAAGCCCTATTGCTACAGTGGCCCAACACGATTGTTGCAAAACCCGACACAGTGCACTGACAGGACTTTGTTTTGGAAGAGTTACAATGCTTTCTTTTTTTCTTTTAAATTAGAGTCTGAACTTTCCCATATGGTGAATTGTAACAGACTCATTGTCATGAAAGGTTACTGATGTAATGGCAGAATAGACATAATTCAGAAAGCATGACACTCACCCCACAGTATTTGTCCCCTTTGAAGACCTGAGGTGGCATTGCTGATGGGTTTCCCACTTTCTTTCTCATCTCCTCTTTTATTTTTTGGTCCTGTGTGATGTCCACAGCAAAGTACTTAATTTTCTTTGCGTCCAGGAACTGGAAAATCTCACTCTGTTGTTGCTTCACCTTGAGTAAGAGATGAAATAATGAATATTTAAAATGTGCATTAATGTAATTTATTCAGAATGCTTTCTCTGCTTTATTTACTGAATATTTTTTAGTACCCTTATCTCTCTGTATGTTCTTCTGTACCTATTTTTCTATCCTACAGACACACCTATAGACACTCATTTTACACAAGGCATTTTATTTATAGTGGAAATCACTTTCCTCATTACAAGCCTACCCCTGTCTAACAGGTGCAACAATACATAAAACAACAATGGTGACAAAACCCAAACAAACAGCAGACAAAAAGCATTCAGTCACCCAGTTTCAAGTCAAGTAAATGCATAAAACCAGAAAATACAGTCACACACCTCTCTAGAGCCACTAACACTGCTGAAGTAAACTGTGACGGACATCTTCTGAAATCCTGGTTTGATGTGATAAGTGGTGAAGAAAGTAGATTTATATAGGCTTTATATAGTCTGTCTGGATGTTTAATACAACAGCACACTCTAAACTCAAAGACCAGGTAAGCAAGTTTTGACATAGTTCAGCAATAGCTCCACCCTTTGTCAGCCTACCATAAGCACTGTCTCTCCAACACACACACACACACACACACACACACACACACACACACACACACACACACACACACACACACACACACACACACAACATAACATAACGCTACACAAGCATCAGTGTGGCATGCCTAAACTTGTCTATACGGGCAATACGTTTCACTTATGCTCAGTCTAGGGGTGTTGCAATATACATACCTGTATTTTTCAAATGAAACTTTGATATCATGACAATACTATGATGATATTGTAAATAATCCAGCATTCCAAGATAGTAGGTGGTGATATTACACACATTTACCATTTTGCAGTAAGAAGTAAATGTGACTCACTGGTCAAAAAGACGAATCTGTCCACCAAATTTAATTACTTTCAAAATAGTATTGTTATCACAAATTCATTTGGCCACTATAATCATGTATGGAAAATATGACAGCCTAACTTACTACAGACTAACTACAGACTAACTTCTTTATCAGTGCAAAGAAGCTGTTATTCTTGAAGATTGCTGTAAAAATACAATAATAGCAATAATTTATATTAAATAATAATTTACAATAAAAATTAAGCATTTTATTTTTTCCAGTACAGTATCGGACGATATGAAGTTTTACTGTAAAGGTTAAATTCCACAACATATTAGTGGCCGCAAAAGGATTTAGACATTTAAAGGAACACTCCACCTAAAAAAGAAAATTCTGTCATCATTTACTCACACTTAAGTTGTTCCAAACCTGTATAAAATTATTTGTTCTGCTACATGAACACAAAGGAAGATATTTGGAAGAATGTCAGTAACCAAACAGATCTCTCATTTACTTCCATAGTAGGAAAAATAAATACTATGAGAGTCAATGGGGATGAGATCTGTTTGGTTATTCACATTCTTCCAAATATCTTCCTTTGTGTTCAGCAGAACAAAGAAATGTATACAGGTTTCTATAATCTTAAGGGTGAGTAAATGATGACATAATTTTATTTTTTAGATGGAGTGTCCCTTTAAGCTACACGTAAAATTACATTAGATTTTGTCAAATATCGTTGTATAATTTTATCAGAAATTTAGGATTTGAAATATCTATACTCAAAATTATAATAAAACAGAATTTTGAGTTTTTTGTCAAACTTACTGAAACGTGTCTACGGCGTGTGATGCACCTGCTTCTAGGACATCTGTTTAAACTTCCCTGTGTCCCTTGCGCTCATTTGTAAATCGCTTTGGATAAAAGCGTCTGCTAAATTACTAAATGTAAATGTAAAGAAATTAAATTAAATGTAATTGAATCTTGAAAATGTAAAGAAAGTATAGTTAATCCTGGTTTAGCTATATATATATTTGTTCGGCACTTGGTTTGGTATCTTGTTATTTATGCAATTAAATCTCCATTTATTCCAGTATTTCCAAATCCTCAAGCACTAATCTACGCGTTAGACAGCACCATCTAGTGCTGGATTATTTTTTACTCTCGGCCAAGGTAATGCAAAGATCCAAGTGTTAAAATGTCGGTATAAAAACATTTTCTAAATAATAACATGTAATAAAAACAATATAGATACGAATACAAGCACGTGTAATTAATAAGACTTAAAATAAGGAACGGCGCGCATTTCATACAGGCTGTGTGGTAGACGCCTATGGGTCCATTTCCGCTTAAAACAATGTTGTCGACTCTATGACGTCCTCTTTACCCACAGCCAGAGGAAGGTAGGGCAAATTTTTTGCGATCTCTGACAGAATCTGTCTTAACTCTCAACAATCCTTCTTTAAAAATGATCAGAAGTGTATCCGAAGACATGGATAATAATAAATCCTTCATGTTTTGCCTTCATTTCAGAAATTTAAACCTCTCATCCATCCTTAATCTACAATGGCCGAGGAAGGGTAAGCATGATTGTAGTTTATGCCGGTTTAGCAACACACAAGTACACTTGATACGACTAAAAGTTATTGGTTTTGGTTTCTTAAGAGAGTTAATTTAGTCGGAAACTGAAAATTAGCTCTAATAACTTTCAATTACGTTTTTTATTATTGTGCAGCGGTTGTGCCTTTATTTATATCCACGTTATGTTCAATAACCGCTAGTAGCTTACCTCTCTTGCATACTTCGGCAATGATGATTTTCAATCTTTTGTCGGATACCCCTTCACTCTAATCATGAGTGAAAAACACCATCTGAAAGCCGGAGGTTATAAACACGTGCACCTGTGTTGCTCATTTTACACCCGGTAACACTATTTATCCCAATCCACAGCATTGCTGCCGGAGGTGTGATGGATGTCAACACCGCCCTGCCCGAGGTGCTGAAGACCGCACTCATCCACGACGGTCTGGCCCGCGGTATCCGTGAGGCCGCCAAAGCTCTGGACAAGTAAGTGTTTCATCTCTATCAATCATACAGTGTTGTGTATCTATGATGATAATTTGGCTCCCTCTACTGAAGTCTATGAGGAAACTGCCATTTGTCACCTAAATTCTGTCTGAGATGCTGTTGCTATGTTAAGTCATGGCTGTTTAGGAGTTTAAAGGCTAATCATGAATTTTTCTTAGGCGCCAGGCTCATCTTTGCGTCCTGGCAGCAAACTGTGACGAGCCCATGTACGTCAAGCTGGTTGAGGCGCTCTGTGCTGAGCATCAGATCAACCTCATTAAGGTACGGGTGTCTGGTTGTGTTTACAGCTCTTAATTTCTACCAGTAACTGTTTATAATGTTTTGGGTCACTTGGGCATATCCAAAGGGTTAGAAAATGTTCATGCAGTTTTCTTTATTATGTTGTAAACCCTTTATTTGGAGTTAAATGCCAATTATCTCTACTTTTCCTGCAGGTTGATGACAACAAGAAGCTTGGCGAGTGGGTTGGTCTGTGCAAGATCGACAGAGAGGGCAAACCCCGTAAGGTTGTGGGCTGCAGCTGTGTGGTCATCAAGGTGGGTGTCTGCCTGTGAATCTGTTTTTCCAGTTGTTTTATAAAACCATTCTGTGTTGAGGAGCAGCAAATGCCTTTTAAGTTTTATAAGTTTAGGCAAGGAATGTTCAAGCAACCCTTCTTTTTTCTGGCTTTTTAAGCCAGGTTGGGTTCTGTGCTTGGCAAAAATAAAAGCCTGAACACAAGCCTTATGATCTTCCTTTGGTTCTTGGGCTCTTAAAGGGATAGTTCACCCCAAAATAAAACTGTTCATTTACTAACCCTTTGAGTTGTTCCAAATCTGTATAAATTTATTTGTCCTAATGAACGGAGAGAAAGAAATTTGGAAGAATGCTTGTAACCAAACACTTCTTGGACCCCATTGACTACCATAATAGAAATCTACTTTATAATTTTTTTGTTCTGTTGAACATATTAGATATTTTGAATAATGTAGGACCGCAAAAAATTCTGGGGTACTTTTGACTACCATTGTCATTTTTCCCTACTATGGTGATCAATGGGGTCCAAGAACTGTTACAATCATTCTTCCAAATATCTGTTCAACCAAACATTTATACAGGTTTGGAAACACGAGTAATTCATGACAGAATTTTCATTTTTAGGTGAATTATCTCTTTAACTTCATAATGTGATAGTAGTATAACTGATCGTATGGAGGTTTGTCTGGGAAAGTAACTTCTATGTCTTTTTTTGTGTATCTTTAGGACTACGGCAAGGAGTCCCAAGCTAAGGACGTCATTGAGGAGTACTTCAAATCCAAGAAGTAAAGTGGCAAATAAAAGCTCTTTTTGGAAATGAAATTGTCTTGTTTTAATTATGGATTGAAACTACAGTTGTCAAACAAGTTTGAAGTTGTTTTTTTGTGTGCTGGTATATTGAACTGCTGATCTTCAGCAGAAATAGGGCTATCATACTAAAAATGGTGCACTCCTATTAAAGCTGAGTGTATGCTTATTTTATTGTATTTTTCCATCGGTCATGGTTATAAATCCTGCTCATCACAACAGTTCCTCAAACGTAAAGTCCCAGTAATCTGGCCATTCACAGTATTTTTGTACATTTAAAAATGGAGAAATCAAGAATCTCAAGTTAACTTTTTTATATCTACATTCACAAAATAAAAACTGACACAACCTTATAAGGCACAACAAATTATACACAAGACTTTTTTGCAAAAAAACAAAAACCCTTACAAAAAGACAATCAAAACAATACCATGTGAAAACACACAGCATCCTTAAGTGTTTAAGCTAGTTGTAAAATAATTTACATGTTTTAAATTGATTCTAAACTATCCTTGTTTCGAGTACAGCGCTTCAATTGTGATGATGAAGTCTATAGTATAGACAAATAAAATGTTCCTGCAGAAGTGTATATACGCAGTTTGCAGTAAAAGTTTTCTGTTCATGTGAACAAAATGCATACTTCACTCCCCTCATTCAGACACGAAATGCAGTGTGTGACGTAAGACCTTAGTAAGCTCTTTACAAGCCTGGTTTAACCATTACAATCCCATTTTCCAGTCTGTCCTAGTCTTCTTAAGACAGTGCAGAATTATCTCAAAAGCCAGAGTTCTCTCACAAATAATCAAAAAGATGACAACAACAACAACAGCATAAAAAGAGACTGCAGTGTACTCTTATTCTTAAATAGTTGTACAAAAAAGGCCTATGATACAGGTGTTGAGTGTTACAGGTACTCAAACTCCAGTGCTTGGTGGAGGGCAAGCAGGTCAGAGTGGCTTGATATTCTCCAGAAAGGCATGTTGTGCTGCGGAGAGAAACAGATTGTGAGCATGTGAGTGTACATGTTAAGATAAGAAAATAGATTTGAAAACAGTCTGAATATTTCCCACTATCCATGCAGAGATGTTAATGCATCCTAAAAGCAAAGCCTTCTTTCAGACAGCTATTCACATGTTGGCTCCACTGTTAATATCTCTTAAACTTGTTTTCCTGTTGCATTCCTGCTAATGTGATTAAAAATCCAAACCACAGAAAAAATGAATACAAACTTATTACAAAGCTTACTTGCTAGAGAGGGTTTATAAAGAGTTTATATACATTATAACTAAACGGGTATAGTTAGTAAAGTTGGTCATCTCTTTGATGCTAACATTACGAAAAACTTTGTTAGGTATTTATTTACAAATAAACCCTTTACAAATCCATAGATTCAGCGCTTTGTATAGTCTTGCAAAATAGAAACGATTCTGTTTGGCAAAATATACATGATTGATTGGCACACACTGCACAAACTCTGTTCAGAAATGCATCATAGTTGTTTTCTAGAACAAAAGTATTCAACTGGGTCTTAAGGCACTGCATCTCAGCAGATGTTTTACAGGACACCGAGTCGAGTGAATACCCTTGAAATGAAGACAAAAACTAGGATCTTCATCTGGGCTGCCAGCCCATCATTTCCTAAAATCACAACAGTGCTCGAGTCTAGCTCAGAGTCTGTTATCTGCTCACAGGAAGTGACGCAATTTTTGGCATCAGACCTTAGAGGACCCTCAGATGAATAGCTCTGTTCTGAAACTGGGGATCTGAGAAAGCGGCTGAAACTGCTACTGACATCCATAGTTAAACTACAGACGAAGAGTGAATAAAGCACGCAAGCTGCCGATCAGATGGATCTACTCAAAGCTCTAAAGCACACACAGGCAGGAAGTCCAATCTGAGAGGTCACACACTGCTTCCGGGTCACCTCCGGGTCGTTACCTTGGCAGCGGCCTGTTCCTCTTCCACACCATCCCCAATAACAACATACACTACCTTCCTGCCAAACCTCTGCATTACGCGTTCAAAGCAACTCTCTTTGCCTGCAACATAAACAAGGTGACACGTCAGAGGTTTGGGGTCAAAGGTGAGCTTTTACCTGGCTGGCTGCATGCTCCTCATCTCGCCCATCGCCAATCACAACATACGTAACGTTACTGCCAAACCTGGATACTATACGTTCAAAACAGCTCTCTTTACCTGTGGAGACAAGGCACACACTTGAACCTCAACACGCACAATGAGAATGTATTAGTCCTAATCATGGGATTTACTAAAGTCACATTCCATGTTTGCATGTATATGGGAGAAATGAAGAGAGCAGAAGGGAAAGGAGTTAAAAAATGAGAGGGCTGCACGTGGAGGAGAATAGAGTTGAATTTTTCCCATTTAGAGACAAAAATGACATGAATTTAAACACACACACACAAACCTTGACCTCTCAAACATTTTGTTCTCACTGTTACCATGACAACTTTAACAAGCATGGGATTTGTGGAAGTGCGTGTGAAGAAACTGGCTTTGGCTCAACGAGACGACTAAGCGCACAAGATGATAGATTAGATTAAAATGAGAAAGTCTTCTTCAATAAAACGTTTTACAGTTCATGTAATGGTAACATATAAAAAATAAAAAGAAACAATGAATTAAGTTGAATTTGAAGCCAACATAACATAATAACCTCATCAATCATCAGCCTCAAGCCCAAAAACAGTTGATATATATATAAAATCTTCATTTTTTTTGTTGCGTGACAGTAGCTGAACTGTTTTCATAGCCTGAAATCGTTACAAATCATGAATGAAAGCTGTTCGTTCACAAGTCCAGCTGTTTATGAAAGACGGGAAGTTGCCTTGGCTTGTGTTGTTCAACATATAGCTTTGATCAGCCAATTAGAATCAAGTCCACATGATCGGAAAGTCAAAGTAAGGGAGAGGAAGAATGCCATGACCAGGTCACCCGGATCCGTTTTCATTTATGATGCAACGACGTGAGCCAAAGCGTGTTCCACACACAAATCACGATATGGAAATAAAATGGTCCAGACTAAAAACTCACCTATTTTGGTTGCGCTGTAAATGTTTTCAACAGGAAAGACAGAGCCCAGGCTATACAACAACACTTTAGCAAACGCAGGTATTAACTGTGTCGTTGTCACCAAGACGTTAACGCAGTTACTTCTGTATGAGAGCCAAAAAGAGATGTTACAACAAATCTTGTGATTTTGTCTCAAATGTAGGTTGATATATGAAGTGACATACCTGGAGCTGATGATTGACAGGGACTTGAGCGCAGTGGTTAGCCAGGAGTCTGTGAGAGCCTCCACCTCCGCCCGTAGCTGAAGCCACGCCTCCCTCTTAGCCGGCCCCAGCAACCCTGTGAAATGACATCAACAAAATATTACATTTATAACAAATCGATGTATTGTGGGCACAATGCTTAGATATCTTACCGCCAACATTGTTTTTGTATGTGCAGTATAACTCCTTCACTCTTCTGTATCGGAAGGCTAACTTCCTCATCCAGTCGACTCCGCCTCTAACTCCTGTTGCTAGGCACAGACTTGCACTTGTTGCAGCTGCATGGAAGCCATCAGTGGCAAAACTGTAAGTACTGTTGATGATAATAATAACAACTCGTTTTATGTACAATAGGCATTCGGTCATGTTCGGTCAACATTCTCAACACTTTCTTAAAGGGACAGTTCTGTCAAATCCTGTTGTCATTACCTCACTCTCGAGTTACAAATCTGTTCCAAAGAAATGTATACAGATTTGAAACAATTTAAGGGCGAGTAAATGTTGACAGAATTTTCGTTTTGGGGAGAACTGTTCGTTTAAAGTTGCATTTGATAAACAGGTGATACTCACCTAAGATCCTGGCCATTATCATCAGATGAGGCGTCATCAATGTGCGCCTGGTCACATTCCTATTGAAACACACAATGGAGTGACCACGAGTAACCAGCAGGGGGCCACACAATCACATACAAAAGCACACACAAGTTTGTTGAGACTTTCCATAGACACACACACAAAGGAGAGAGGAGTCTGCTTACCTCTAAATCATTAAAAAATAAATGAGTATCAGCAAGGTTAAAGATCATCTCCTCCATTCTCAAACCAAGAGTCACAGCCAGGGGAGGGTCCTACGGTATCAGAAATGTATTTTTTAGTATATTTGTGTTCGCATCTATCTATCATCATAGCCAAAACAGGGAAATTCCTGTAGATAGGAAAAGAATAGTGTGAAGATTTTAGGTAAACAATGTTTTTTCGGATTTATTTGAAATGTTATATCTGAACCACCACTGATGACATAACGTTCAGAATATTTTTTTGTCGGCTACACAAAGTAATAAAAAGGTCATTTTGTGCATTGCAAATGTATTGCTAAGTATTTGCAAAGGTGTTATATTATTGAGGAATACTGAGAAATAAATATAAACACAGATTTTTGCCATTTTTGAAGCCGTAATGAGTTCATCAAAACACACACAGAAGGGGGGTGCACCCAGCTGTAAAAATCATCATGTGTGATGGAGTTTGTTGGCTCTGATGTGATTGGCCGGGACAGTGAACAGGAATAGAAAAGCACACACAAACACACACACCTAATGGCAAAACTCTGACAGAGATTGGAAATGATGATTCAACTGTTTGAAAATGTTTGGAGGTAACATAAGCACACGCTAAAAAATGATAATTGAGGCGATTCTTTGAAATGAAAATAAACAATCCAGGTCCTGTTGGTGTTGAACTGGCTTGCCCTCTGAATTTTGTTGAACAGTAATTTCACACTCTTAGCGCTGATGTCTTAATAAGTCAAAGTGTGTGTGTGTTAGCGTGTGTGTGACGGCATGTACGATCGCTCTGATGGGAGTGCTTAAGAACGGAGGGTTTTGATCGTCATAGAGACGGCAGAAATAGCTCTAGAGCCGCGAATAGACGCAGCTGTCTCCATGTCTCTCACCGACCGAACGACAAGAAATGAGGGAAGGTGTCAGAAGGAGTGACGCTTCAAACGTCTCCTGAGTCTGAGTCTGGCCGCCACTGTGTCATTTCTCTGTTCGGTGCCTGATGCTTATAATAGATACTCAATTAAGTTTCAGCATTCAAGAACTGAATCTGGATACATATCTATTTCTTATTTGTTTCTTGCAGCGAAAGAAGTGTGTCCATGCATTTAAAAAAGCAAAGAAAGATTTTAAATGTGCGTATAGTGTGCTTGTTTTCTCACCTTGCCGTATTTCTGTGCATACGAGCCAGTGAGGAGCGAGTGAAACACAATGATCGTCTCATCCAGATCCCAAACGAACACTCTCTGTAAAAACACACGTTTCAGTAAACAAACAGTGATGACAAAGGATTGTTTACATGAGCATTGGCGATTGTTCTGATTTTAGTATCTGTCTGTGTGTGTGTGTGTGTGTGTGTGTGTGTGTGTGTGTGTGTGTGTGTGTGTGTGTGTGTGTGTGTGTGTGTAAATAAAAATATACCTCAAGATCACTGTCGGGTGGTGGAGAAGGGTTGTTCTTTCTGCCCCGCCCTCTCGCTTTAGCCGCACCCCCTCGACACGCCCTGTCTTCCATCTCTTTAACAGGCGTAGACGGGCTCTGTCCCGCCTCGAATTCACCTGCATATGGGAACGCAAGAAACACTTATGGGCTGACCTGAGAGAAGCTTGAAAACAGATGCTCGGTCCTACTGGAGAAGTCATGCATTAAAGCTTGCGTGTTTTCCATTTCATTCGAACGCTTAAGCTCTCAACAATCAAGTTCAGGCTGTGATTCGGGAAGTGCTCGAGTCCAAATCCAAAACTAAAACAAAAGATCCGTGTCTGCATTTCAAAATGAAAAAATTGTCCACAGATCGTGAACACTGGATATTGGGATGCGTTACAGAATACAGTTTGTGTGTGTATGAGTCAAACTGTAAAAAAAAACGTGGATGTAATGAGCTCTGCTGAACGGCAGCCAAGCTAAATCACTGAAGAAAACAGTTCTAGGACCCCACAGAAATCTGCACAAAACCCCCAAGCACCCTTAATCACCGGCCTATCTAACACAATCAACAACTACACAAAACCTTCTGCCAAAAGCCCTGTTACAACAGTTATAGCGTTCTAACATCCGTTCTAGCTCTCACATGTGTGATTAGCTGCTCTGTTGGAATGATTCACTTTAAACTGCAATGCCAATTTTCACTTTTTTGACTGAAAGCAGAATGTTGAAGAGCTGTATTTTGAACTTTTTAAGTAAATCTGTGGTGATTTCCTGTGCCAAAGACATTGGCGTGATGCTAGGGTGTCATTGCCAAGGTGTTGCTAAGGTATTCATAGTTTTTAAGACGTTAATATGTGGTTGCTAAGGGGTATTTTGGTCTACTGGTCACTAGATATTTTATGTCTTTGGTTCCTGAATCAATATAGAGTACCTCAAAGATTACGTATTTTTGTATGCAAACCCTGGAAGCGAGTTTTTTTTTAGCACTTCCGGTTCCATCGCCCCAAAGTCTATGGGTTTTTGGTAAATCGCCTAAAATAAGATCCGTGGTTAACAAAACCTCTAAATATTTTCACGTTTTATTAGGGTTGTCAAACGATTAATCGCATCCAGAATAAAAGTTTGTTTACACATAATAGATGTCTGTGTACTGTGCATATTCATTTTGTATTTATGAACACAAACACATACATCATGTAGGCCTATATATATTTAGGAAATTTTTAGATGTATTTGTTTATATTTACCAATAATTGAAATTATATTTAAATGTTTATTAATTTTTCAATTTTTCTTAAATATATACATGTATGGGTTTGTTTTTATAAATACAAATGTAAACACAAACCTTTATTCTGAATGCGATTAATCGCGATTAATCTTTTGACAGCCTTAGTTTTAATCTAACATAGAGCACACACGCTCATGATTTTTAAAGCACCTATTGAAAAAGTTGTCGGAGGCTTGATGGTGGTGACGCTGATATCAAGCGAGTGTAGTCTGTTTATAGCCTCACGTTAGCATTTTTCAAGACTAACAAATGTTCTGTTGTGTTAAGATGATCTTGACAGACAAAACATTTAAGTATCATAATCTTTGTTAATCCCAGATCTTATTTTTTTGCCACCTGCCACAAGTCTATGAGAAAAACACAGGCTTTCGGTCGAGGGAACCAGTGCGGAGCTAACTTTCGTGGTTGGCCTAAAATAATACGTCATCTCTGCACCACTCAATAGTGTTTCACCCATTTATTGTCTTACAATGATTGGTGCTTACCTTGATTCAGGTCTTGCCCTGTCATAATGGGGGTGGAGTCTTGCAGCTGATAGGTGGAGACTGAACTTGTGCCATCCAATGAGCTGTTAGATGTCATGTAGGAACCATAGGAGGATGTGGAGTAATACTGAGCATACTGATTCTGGCCAAATGTTGTGTAGGAGGGATATTCCTGCTAGAAAACAAATACGACAGTATTATTGACGTACACATTGACAAATGATGACAAAAGCACTGTATTGGCATCAAACTGAACACAACCTGGGCTTATCATTATTTTATTGCACTTTCATAGCTTAATGGAGGTCTTTATTTTGTTTTATAAAAGTATCGTGTATGTAAAAGTAATGTCTCAGATGTTTCTTCTAAAAAGAGGAAATACAAAAATATATTGTATAGAATAGTAGAGAATAAAAATCATAATTGGTTGTATAAGAGTTTGAGAACAAATATATAAATAGTTTGCATACAGAAAATAAGTTTAAATGCCAAAAATGGATCATTTCTATTCCACACCTAAACCCAAAAGTTATTTAAGTCCCGTCAGGCTCTATTGTTATCTTCTTTGAATGAACATGTAGCAAAATATTTGAAGAGTACAGCTTTTATGACATTCTCAAATGAATGAAGAAGAAAGAGAGATGGAGTTTATCCGGGGAATAATAAAAAGAGAAAAAGGATTGGGTCAAACAGATTTCTGGCCCATCCACACAGAGCTGTTTTTGATGGGAGAGCTTTTATCACTCCCCGGCTCCTCTTGTATCTTTGAGAGAGTTTGACGTGCAGACCCAGGCGGATCTCATACGGGACACGACTCTAAAACTGTCACTCAACAACATGAACGCTGCAGTAAAAAGACTCTCAGCAAAACCCAAACTCCACTACTGCTTTCACATTTCACTCTAATTCAGATCACTCCTTCATTTCAAGCACTGCCAGAACTGCACTTTGTTTACACTGCTAAATTCATCAGTGTCGTTCGGTCCTTTTCTTTGGCAGAGCTTTCATCATAAAAATCAAGGGCAAGTCCTAAAACATAAATTCTCTCAGATGAAAGATGTCGAATTGCTCTTTTAGGCCTGGGCTGTTTTAAACAAGAGAGTTGGTCCTCTGTTGAACTCAGACGTTATTGGTAAGTGTATGTGTGCTAATGTGTCTGTACCTGTTGTGTGGTGAAGTTGCCAGGGTTGGAGTTGTTGGATGTGTAGAGACCAGGAGAGGTTGTGAAACCGGACCCTGCTGAGAAAAAGAAAATAGTTCAATTATTTAACTTTTATTCAACGTTAAAATAAATGATGCAGTCCTGGGACTTAAAAAAGTATTAATATGTCATATATATTAAGTGCATTATACTGACCAGGCATCTGATAGGGTGAGTAGGCAGTCTGTCCTGGCTGAGGGGTGGTAAATCCAGGGCTATAGCTGAGACCTGATTGGAGGGTTGACTGTGTCTCTGTCTTTATGCCTGGCAACATCACTCCCAGATCTGTAGCTCAAGAAAGAGAGCCTGTCAATCAAACTTGATTTATTCTGTACTTCTGTCTCTTTCACATGACTAGTGTTACCCTTGTGTAGCAGTAAACACAGGTCAAGTAAAATATTGCTACGCTAAAAGTTCAAACAATTTCCACACCCATAAACGTGAACAGTATAAGCACAAAAACATGTGTTTAATGTACACACGGTCACAACACGTAAACAAACCTATAAGATTTACCATAGGTGGAGATGCCGTAAGGCGGAGTAGTTTGAGAGTACGCCGTGTAAACTGTCGACTGCTGCATGCTACTGAACTGTGATTGGCCGGTGTAGGCTGACATGGGAGGAGCCACAGGTGTGGACAGGATGTGAGGGTAAGGCCTGCCAATCACAACACAAAAATCTAAACATTCAGCTTTTGTTTGAGTAGATGTTTAAGTGTGTATGTATGTATGTAAATTGTGTGTGTGTGTGTGTGTGTGTGTGTGTTAGTCTTACTTTGAGGGGTAAAGTGGAGGTGAATACTGGTGAGCTGGCCGAGGACTGAATCCACTGCTGCTTATAACTACACATTAAAAACATTTAAAAGAGAAAATAATTTTATTACAAATTATATTCTCAACATAACAAAGTAACTAAACTAAAAAATATATTTTAAACTACAGAATTTCTCAGTATTTGGGATGTTTTGCTTTTGCTTTATCGACAGTGTGAAATTGAGCTGCAAGTTTGTGCGAAACCTGATGATCCGTGTTTTCCCAGCATGATCTGAGAATGATCCAAAACGTTTCTAAATCTTTCAAAACTTTATAAATTTGATTTAAAATCTCACATTTCAATGTGCAATGTGCACAGTATTTTAATTGTCATTTTTAACTATAATGACATCCAACTTAAATGTAAAGAAATCGTCTTCACGCACACACACCGTACTGAGATTTATCAGCAGTCAGTACTGTATGTCAGCTGTCGTTTGCTTCCTCTGAATGTGTACTTTATTACATATCAAAACCATAAAATAAAATGTGCATTGGACGTTTTCCATTCCAAGTGCACTTGCCAAGAACCTTCAATTCAAACCCAAACACACACATGCGCACGCTTTGATTGACAGCTCGCAGTCTTTCTTAACAGCTGGATTCAATTGAGCAAAAAGAAAAAATATATAAAATAACAGGAACTTTTCTCAAAAAATCTGTCAATTTCTCGGCATTATTTTCCTTCCTTCCTTCTTTTTGCTTTATTTTTTCAGTAGGCAAGAAACACCACAAATAAGATGTTTTTAATATCTTAGCTGATTCTCAGTGAGATTAAACTGAGACCTTGTAGAGTCTCCTCAGATATTTGGAAGAATGTTTGTAACCGAACAATGTTGGTAACCACTCACTTTTATTGTAAGACACAAAACAAATACAAGTCAATGGGTACCGCCATTGTTTCGTTACCAGCATTCTTCAAAATATCTTCTTTTGTGTTCTGCATAAGAAAGCAAGTCATACAGGTTTGAAATGACAAAAGGGTGAGTAAATGATGACATAGCATGTATACCTATTTATTCTGTTTTTGTTAAGCCATTTTAAGAAAACTTTAAAATCAAAGTTAAACACTTTTCACATGCCTCTATAAGAAACCATTTATTATTCTAAAAACCCAAATAAACAGAAACACACAAACATCATGCAGTAATCTTTCTATAGAGACATCACACTCCACTGTCAACCTCAAGCAAGGGCCTCAACCTTCTCTGCAGGGGAGCGCATGGACAGCAGGTTTCTCAGTCACTGCGCGTATGTGTGAGCGCATCGATCTAAATAAAGAGTCTGAGGCTCTGATGACGTTCGCTCAAGGGCAGTACAAAGATTGAGGGCTCAAAGCTTTCAGCAACTTCCCAAGCAGGATTACAGCAGGCATTCTGCATGCAGTGCATATGACTGAATGTGTTTGTGCGTGCGTGTGTAGATGTCTTACCTGACCCAGTGTAAGAGTCCAGCACAGTGTCTCCCGCTGAGCTCACGGCCTCGCTGCTGTTCAGGGGCTCTGATTTAACTTCAAGAGAGAAATCGAGACATGCTATCAGCTTTCAAACTCCTATAGAAAAACCTCGCAAAGTTTACAAGCCAAAAGGAAACTCTCCGATTTTAAAATCAATGTTACAGAAAGCCTGTAAAAAAACAAATCGCACTGCACGCAAACACACACAAACGTGCTCTATCATATATGCACACTCCATAAACACATGCAGTATACCATCGTTCTTCATACTTGGGGCAGTGGGCGGAGTACTGCAGCCCAGCAGCCAATCAGCTGTGTTTAGAATTGTCATGTTCTCTCCTGGGAAGGATGGGGCGGAGTCAGATATATAGTGAACTACATTACCCAGTTACATTAACACCAGAAGCTCACTTACTATAAACAGTGGCACTAAAATGTATTTGCCCACTTAAGCTAGACTTTTAACATATCGCTGATGTCCTTCTGAAACCTCGTATCTATATATTCTAGATTTTTTTTTTTTTTAAGTATTAAAAAGTGCCCGTCAAAACAGTATGTAATCATTTAAAAAGTACAATGTTTTTTCCATTTCCTGAAAAACTAGCACATTTGGACATACAATGTATCAGAAGGACAGCAACGATATTAATTTAATTGCATTACAAAATTGCATCCAAAGTAAAAATACTTTTGATAGAAAGGTAAGCGTTTATTTTTTTATTTTATTTACATTAAATTGCATTAGAATGATGTTCACAATCAATGCCTTAAAAAAATTATGTCCATCATTCTTGATATCCTTATGATGACTTACACAGACAACATAATATCTGTCCATTAAAAAAACATGACAACTATAGCAAGAGTCAAGTTTCCAAAATATTTCGCTCTGATGACTTATGATAGTTCTGTGTGACACAGACAAACAGGCAGAAACGGATTCATACTTCTTTTGAATCTGTGTGTGTGTGTTTGTGAGAGAGAGAGAGAGAGAGAGAGAGAGAGAGAGAGAGAGCACAAAAGTCCTCATAAGTAAGATGAATGAGGCTTCACCAGCAGTGGGATTCATGTTGGGAGATGTGTGTCTGTGTGGGTGGTTGTGTGGGAGGACTGCATGTGTGTGTGTGTGTGTGTGTGTGTGTGTGTGTGTGTGTGTGTGTGTGTAGGGATTCAGTCTAGGCTGTGAGCTGATGAGGTAGACAGAGGAGAATGTTGAATATGTTGATGTTTTGGCAGAAGCACAGTCCCAGTGTGTGTGTGAATGCGTGTGTGTCGTGCTGTTAAAACCATTAGCTGAGCTCTAATCTAAATGATTTACTGACTTCTGCTTTGTTTTCTCTCTGTGTCGTTCTCTATTGTTGTATTCCGGCGACATGTCAAAAACAGGCGAGATCACACACAACATCAGTGTTGAGGAAGATGCATTAAATGATGATTACCTTGGAGTTTGGCAAGAACTTTGACGACAGACAGTCAAGCTACTCTTTTGAATAAGTAGTCAGGGGAATGTTTTTAAATAAACAAATCTCGCGTAGTGTGACAACCGCACATAAATATTTGTTTGTTAATAAAAAACTAAAACACAATAATTGATAGAGCAAGGTGCTAGCAACGCCAAGGTCACGGGTTTGACTTCCAATAAATGCACGTATTAGTAAACACTGTCAGTAGAAAAAAATAATGTGCTTTATGCATAAATGCACAATGCATTGTGGAAAAAGTGGTTTTACTAAAAAAGGACTGTCATACTACTGAAAAATTATCCTAACACTGTACACGACATACATACAGTACGTAGACACACAGCATAAACAACAAAGCTCTCTTCAGGGACTCCGCTCACACAGTCAGATCATCAAACACCCACTTGCTAAAAGCGTTAAGAGTCCATTTACGCTTGCGTATGTTTGCTCAATGTTTTCATTTAAAACGTTTGTTCAGCGTTTTCCTCTAACAGAGATTCAACGAGTAAGTGCGTGTTGACATCAGAGAGAAAATGAGAGTTTAAATGCAGGAAATAGTTTTCTGTGCACCGCCGGGCTCCCGCTGAAACACACACAGGAAAGTGCTGCGAAACGTTTCCATACAAAGATCACGCCTGTGTGCCGTGGATAAAGGGCAGAGAAGACAGCGTGTGTTTGACCTTTGAGGTTACGGCGAGCTTAGAACATCTCGCCGCTAATCCACCGAACCAGCTCTGGACTGAACCAAAACCGCCAGAACAAGAAACACTTTATCCCTGCGATCCAGACATCACACACCAGGACTCTGTCCTGCTTTCAATTACCGTAAGAAACTACGCAGTGTTGAACGCGGGCTGTGCGGCACTAAGGTTGATTTCCTGTTCTGAAAGCAATGCTCTGCTTTGAAAGGCCCTATTTATCAGCTAATATGTCGTTCTTTCACTCATGTACTTTTGTGTGTATTTTTCTTTCTTTCCTTCTGTCCGTCTTACCTCCTGTTCCATTAGTTGTGATGTTGTTGCTGAGGATGTTCTTGTCCATTTTGGAAGTGCCATCAGTGCCACTGTTCACAGCGTGCTGGGCATCTGCAAGTTCCTGCATCTCCAAGACCCTGTGACAGACATATTTAACTATTAACAACAAAGATCCTTTTCTGCCCTCATAAGCTAAATGCATTTTAATAAGTCAATTTAGAGCTTGAGCCCAAATCTGTCTACCTTCACTTCTGTTCAATGATCATTTTAACACATGAACTCATAAAAGCATCGCTTTAGATAAAATACAGCATGTGACACTGCTGGACACTAAACAGGTCATTATAAAAGCATCATCCACATTTTATAAATACAGATACAGATTTATTATTGGACCAAAACCACACACACTTACTTACTAGAATAACATAATGACAGTCGATAACAGACAAGCACTTCTATGGCATAAACATCTGTATGAATATTCAGAGTGTATTTTAAAGTAGACGGCGCTCAGACGCACATCAAGACAGCAAAGACAAGTTTGTTTTATTGAGGTACTGTGAAGCTGTCTGCTTTACACCCACTCACACAATGACTTTAACATGCCTCGCTCTCTTTTTATCTCTCGCTCTGTCTTTATGTGAACAAAATCACTCGGCTCCCACGGTTCACTGGCATACACGTTCATAAATAACACGCTAAATGGATTTCAGCGGATATTCGTTCTGCATAGAGACACTAGGTGAGGTGCGTTCACATTACCTGTGGTCTACTGGGTCTGGAGCATGCGAATCAGTGCTAGATTTCTTCACCTGTGAAAGGACCAGAGGAGAGAGTTGATGGATTGGATTCTGATTGAGTTTATGAAGAAAACAGTTCAGATTTTCTTTTATTTGATGATTTCTGTTTAATAAAACAGAATTAAAAATAATATAAGAAAAGCTTAACATTTTATAATATTGCATCTACAAAGAAGCTGATTTATTAAAGTCCACTATTTAAGAACAGAAATAAAAAAGTTGTGGATTTAACAGGTGCATCAAAATTATGAAACTTCAGTGACAGGTGTATTAAAAACAAAGTTAAAATCCTGACACTTTAACCACTGCTGTGAACATTTACAACGAAGTAAACACGGTTGTCAGTCCTGTTTGTCACATACAGAATATGACTACCTTAAAGTCAACATGAAGTCATAAATTACATTCATCTAATCATCCATTTCTCTCAAAGTAAAAAGGGATTTCAAGGCCACTTTCTTGAGCTGACAAGCAAGTCTGTCACATCACTGATATACATTTAACAGAAGAAGACTGGGCTTCAGGGATAAATGCATTGCTGTCAATCAGTAATGTTAGCATTTTCAACCTCTCAAAGGGTACAAAAATTGGCAGAAATAGCAGTATTGTGCAACCATGCATATAAAACTCTTATTTGGGTAGAGGAGCAAATGTAAGGATGTATCTGAGAGAACAATGGGAGTTACATCTGCTAGTAAAAACAGATGTCAGTCTCAAAACATTGTGTGAATGTATTTGTGTAGGTTAAAAAACACATTTGAGCTCACAACCCTCATAGCCAACTCTTCAGTTATATACATAGCAATAAATCAATCCTTTTCCCTCTCTCTCTCTTTCAATACAATTTCTCTGTCATGCTCAATCTGTCTCAAATACCGTGTTAATAAAACCACGGCTGAGATGTCTCTCTCTGAATTTGTTCTTTTCACATCTTTCTGTCTTTAACTTACCACTTTCTCTCAATCTATCTGTCTCTCTGTTTTGATTTCTTGTTTTATTTTCTCTCTCTCGCTTTCGTTCTTTGCTGCTGAATTACTGAATTATGTAAACCCTGTAGAATAAATGGAAGGATCAACACAATTTTAAAGTCTATAAACTTCTCACAATCAATTGACACAGTTCACTCCTCCCATCTGACACCATTCGCAGTCATCTGCGGTCCTAATTGAAAACACGCGTGCGGACCTGTGAGAGCGCATGCACGTATACATGTGTGTGTCAGATGTAGCGCGTGGTTTTGGCCAGAACGTTCGGAGCGTGTGGAGCTGTCGCTGAATAAAATTACTGAAAAACACACATGTACGCTGTGCATGTGCACTGGACAGAAATCACCTCACAGCGTTAACGGTTCTTTAAGACATGAGACACAGTTTATAGCTTATTAATTGATTTTTGGCATTTAATATGTGCTGAGAAGAGACACACCTATATACAGTCACCTCAAATTAGCCTGACACATTTCAGGTGATGAAGGTCAGATTGTGCAGGGCTCTAAGCCTACTGTAAATCTTTCTTTAACTGTAACTACATCCTGTCCAGCAGCATCTGTGCTCTATACCGTTTGAGAGCAACTCGGCAGGTTCCAGATCCAAATGAGGCCTGCTGGTGAATATATGGGATTTAAAGAATAGTTCAATGAATCATTTACTCACACTCATGTTGTTCCAAAGAAAGAAAGTTTTAACTTTATATTCATTAAAAAAGCGAAATTAGTCATTCCTTGGCAGATGTTTTTGAAAAACAACTGAAAAAAGTTAAATGATTCACATATAAACAAAGAGCCTATTTGCAAGTTCCTGACAAACACATCCATAGACTTGTAGAAACCGCACACACGCACACGCACACGCACACACGCACACACACACACACACACACACACACACAGTCCCCCTTTTCTTGTTCTTTTTCCGCGCTTTCAGTATTATGGTTATCAGCGCTGTAACTTTATACTCTTCCTTTCATGTAAAATACATTGTTACCTGTGCCCCCCCACCCCTCAACACACACACACATTTCAGCATATGCCCCTGGGAGGTGTAAGATTATCTGATGTGTCCCCTCCCTAAAACACTCTTCTCTAAAGGCAGGGGAACGCAAAAGAGAGGAAGAGAGAAAAAGGAAATAAAAAAGAACAGAGAGTGTGCGACAGGGCAAAGGATTGTGAGTATGCGCACACACACAACATGTCTAACGCTGGTGTTTTTCAGGGTCTTCCGATCAGGTGACATTGGCTTACGTTGTTCTGTTTTTCTGGGAAGATGACAACTCCCTAAGGACATCAACAAGAAAATGAGTAATTGAAACTAAAATTAGAAAAAGCGCACACACATAAATCCTCAGATAAATCAGATCGAGCCCACTCAGCGTCTTTTCAGCTTATCAATTGTAAACTGATCTAATCGTACAGTTTTCACAAGATTAGGCTTGTGGGTTAAATTTAGAATTAACACAAAAATATAAAGAATACATATTTTTTATTTTCAAACACTTTCAACTTTTTAATGTAGGCCTATCTATATATATATATATTTTACACTGAGTATAGATGGTTTTAAAGCAACAACAAAAATAAACGTTGCGCACTTTTGTGGCACAAACTTAACTTCCGGTACACATCGGTAAAGAATAGAGAGTCCCTGCAGATTATTTATGATTAAAAAACAAAAGAAATAACAAGTAAATGACATTAGCTAGCAAGTTAAAAGTATGTCTAGCCAGTATTATTTTGGGTTACCAGTAGAAGAACCGTTACTTGGCTAAACTTAAATGCGTCAGAGTTACACGACCCATTCAACAAATTGTTTATTAAAAAAATTAATATACAATAAAATTCAACAAATTGTTTATTTATACAATGATTATACAATAAAATCAATTATTATTAATATAAATTACATAAATATCGTTTTAATATTAGCCACTAGCCAGACGGATCAACAAACACAGACCGGAATTTAACTCTGGGCCAGGCGCGTGCGTCTGATGAAACCGTCTATAATTCACACAAAACTGCAGAGTAAAGATTTCAAACTTCTTGCCAAACCCTCTGCAATTTTGCTCCAAGTAACAATTACGCTTGGCCAAAAATGACTTAACATAAGAATTAATTTAAAGGAAGATTAAAATAAATCTACTCTTTCCAACCTGTCCTGCTGTTTTTTAGATCACTGTATATTATATTACAGTATATTCATCAGAATTAAATAAAGCGACTATTCCAATATTTAATAAACTCAGTATTCCCAAAGCCATATGAAGTCTGGAATAAATATGTTGATCAATCGAGTACACCAAAATAACCTGTTATTACCCATCATTCAGTTCATGTGTTGAACTGCTCTGTTTCCATGTCAACTGGGTGTATGAAGTTAGAATGATATATTCAGCCAAGGAAAAGGGGTCAGAAGGAAACTGGACACCCGGCCAAGCCCTACAGCCAGACACACCTTCACAGCTTTGAATGAGTGAGCGTGCATGTGTGCATATGTGCCCGCTCTCATGTGCGACATCGTCCTTTCTTGCATTGGCTCATTGATTCACCTATCTTTGAACAGCAACTAGTGTTTACACAAACTATTCTCTGTACATGTGCATTGGAGTGTGTGTGTGTGTGTGTGTGTGTGTGTGTGTGTGTGTGTATGTGTTCACCTTAAGAAATGAGCTGAAACTTTATATAAAAAAGCACTCTAGCATTAAAGTGTTCCCTTCCCCTCTGATTGCGGCAGAAAAAACGCTGCTTAATTATTCATGAGTTCTTGTGCTTGTGTCAGCCTTTCGTTAATTATTAAAATTAATCTCATTAACGAAAGGCCAAGTTTCAGCAGCATTTAATTAAATGATGAATTGCTTCCCAGATGTCGCCGTGCTTGTTAAATAATGTGCTCAGGCTGGACGCAAACCTGTCAAGCACGTCTCAACCCCAAACTGCACCCAAGGATGGATAACACTACACTTAATCCCCGATTTACGCAAACTGTGTAGTATAGGATATTTTTACAAAGTTGAAAAACGTAGTGAGTTTCATAGTATTTGAAGCCAGGTTAATGTGGTGTACTTGATGGGTTAATGGAAAAACGCTGCTTTGACTGATGTATTTATCTTCCATGTAAGTGAAAACAATTAATTAAGATTTGACTTGATTTGCAGCATAAGAGACAAGCAACAGGTGTTAAGCTCTTATTTAGAGCTTAGTTAACTTCAAGATGTTGGATGATTGCTTTTATCTTTATGTTTTGAATGTAAGGACAGAAAAATTGGTTTGCTCCAAAAAGGGACTTTAGTGTGCTCCAACAATGCCAAATAGAAATAAAATGTAATAAGCACATGAACATCACCTTTTTAAAAGGAGTGAAAACCCGCTTTTCATGTCTTATGTTGTTGGCTGAGGACCCCAGGAAACTCAATTTCACGCGTTACGTTGTACAAGCTGGCCAATTTAGACAAATGCCGACACAGACAGGTTGCATAACATGACTTCATTCTCAAAAAACTGAACAAAACCGTGATAAATAAAATCCAATGTGACCCAGAAGGTGAATATTGTTGCAAAATATCTTGCAATTTAATTTTATTCACATTTGTGTGATAACCCATTTTGATTGTTCTGTGTTGGGTCACCTCTTGATGCCCGACATACACAAATCTTTGTAGAAAATGAGTAAAGATTACCACATCACTTCATTAGCTTTCCACACCTGAATGCTTCTCACAACTTCTACTTTTCTTATGTATTTGTTAATATATGTTTATCAAATTCATCCAGCATGCCATAAACATAAATGTAGTGCCCTTCATTCTATTCGCATCTCCTTGTCTCTTTCCTTTCTTCCTTTTAGTAGGTGTGTGTGTTAGGGAGAGAGAGGGAGAGAGAGAGAGAGTGTGTAACTCGAGTCCTCTCTCTCTGTCTGTGGTCTCTGCTCTGGGGCTTTGGGGCACAGACTGCACCAGAGGAAAAAGCTGCTGCTACACAACCCCCCCACCCCCTTTTCATTTTACTCCTCTGCTATTTTTCCTCCACAACCAAAAGCATTGATCCCCTGAGTCACAAAATACCCCCTCCACCCACACCTCAATCTTCCTCCATTTACCCCAGATCTGTGTCTTTCTTCTGGATTATGGATGGCTCTGTCTTTTCCAAAGCGCGTGGATAAAAACACTCGTAAATGTACACAAACCGGAGCAACCTCAATATGTCAGCGTGGCAACATAATAGCAGGTCTGTTATAATCATTAATTGAATGTTCAAATGAAATCTAAACATAATAGATGAAGTTTTATGACGTTTTTCCAGAGGCTTGGAAAGAAAAATTGAAATTAATTGTCTGCTAACAGATAAACAGACATTATGGGAAAACAGGCGTTCCTACATTGTGTAGCATGTGAGTTGTATGCATGTGTGTGTGTGTGTGTGTGTGTGTGTGTGTGATACAGCTCAGACACATACTGGCCATATGGCTACTGTGCTCAACACTTCAGCTCACATCTGTTGTGTATAAAAGACCAAACACTGCCCAGTACACTACATACCTGGGTGGCCCGTACACATTTTTTCATACACACTAACAATTAAAAATCACAAGATCAAACTTTTCAATTATGGTACAGAATCGAGTTGGTCTACATGTGTCCAAATATACAGCAATAAACACAACTCAAAGACGCTCATTATGCACATCTACACGTTCAAAATCCACAATTCATTTGCATTAATAATATTTTTGGAGTTGGCTACAAAACACATGAAGCGTGTTGATATTCACTTACAATCTGGTCATTCAGCTCCTGTGAATTCTCCATCAGATGAACTTCCAGTTCTCCCAAGAACAGTCCAGACACCTGCAAATCAAAGATGCTTTAAAATCCTAAAATATAACACACCATCTCCCTTTGTCTCTCTTCCTTTGTCTCTGTCTCCCTTTGTATGTGTGGGTAGGAGGGGAAGGAAGAAGTCTGCGTACTTCACTATATCATAGACAAATAGGCTGAAGTAAATATAATTTACAGAAGTAAACATTAAACAATGGGCACAAAGAAATGTAACACACACACACAGAAATGTACATAAACACACAAAAGACAAACTCATAGTGGTGTACGACAGCAATAACATCCAACCACAATTTTGGCCAGGAACCAAACTTAACATTCACCAAGTGCCATGTGAAAATGGTGAGTGAAAACAGAGCGTCTTGTAACAACAAATATACCATCGGAAATGTACCTTTAAGGTGCTCTTTTCTCCAGAACTTCATGTGGTGACACATGTGTAACACACTTTGCATCAAACCCCCAAACTATTCAAATGTACAGATGACAATTTAATTATGTACAAGGCCAGTAAGAAATATTTCTGGCAGGTAAATGTTCTCAGTCCATCTAAGATTTGCAAGTTAATTTTGGACGCAGTGACTCTGAAGCCCCCCTCCTTCACAAAGAGGAGAGCCCCCGACTATCCATCCAAATGTTTCTCTCTTCCCATCCTTCTCCCATCATTTAAAAGCTTAAAACTTCTGTAAATTGCTTTGAAACCTCCAGAGACCTCCGTAATGAAAAGAAGTCTTATTCAAAAACTGAAAGGCTTTGAAAGCCTTAGGATGAGAAGAATAGCTTTATTCTCTGTCCTGCAGCAGGTACCAGACCTGTGGTTTACAAGTGTTCCTCTGAAGTGTTGCATTTTCAACATTAAATGAATGTTTCAGAGTGTGGGGAGATGAAATGTGTCTACACAGTCTACAATGCAAAAATGTTTGCTTGGTAACTTCAAAGAATTAAAAACAATTATTTAATATGATTGAATTACCATGACTATATTAGGTTACACTTACAAAAGTCATTTGTAAAGGTCAGATAAGGTACAAATAGCTCAAATGCATAAAACAATGAACTACAAACGTTTTTATTAAAATCTAGAGTTTTTGGGTATATCAATTACTATTACATTACACTCAGAACAATGGAAGTGAATGGGAAGTCTCCACATAGATATAAGCCTGTCTCTCTGTGCGTGTACAGGTTTGGCTTTACCAAAATGCTTAAAATATAGTGAAGCATGACAGAAAAGTTGTGATGTTTATGTGGTTCTCGCTAATAAGCGAAAGCAAATAAATCTGCCAAATACTGTTTTACTCTAAATGGCAGTCGTGGCCCAGTGGTTAGAGAGTTGGACTCATGACCAGAAGGTTGGTTCGATTCTCAGGTCTGGTGGGTAACGGCTGAGGTGCTCTTGATTGCTTACTATACAAAATGTACAAATGTATAGTACAATGTAATGTAAGTCGCTTTGGATAAAAGCGTCTGCCAAATGCATAAATGTAAATGTAAATGTAAATCTAATAATGTTGTAGGATTGTATGATGTTTAGGGCACAGAACGTATCATTAGTCTGGTATGAAAACAATGGGTCTATGAGATACTGTATAAAAGAGAGAATGAGGGAGAGAAGGAGGGGGTTGAAGGACACAGTTTGAAGAGCAGATCATTTGAATTTTTCATTTGCTTGGTAAAGCTGTGTTCTGAAATTCTAGCCTTTAATGCTCAGGCAGGAGAATGAGCCGAGCAGCATTGATTTTTACTGTTATCACTCGGTGCCCTCTGTGCCTACTGTCCTGCGCGCACACACACACAGACACACACACACACACACACACACACACACACACACACACACACACACAGTTCTGTCTCACAGCGCGCACACACCTTTTATTGTTTTCATACCAGCCTATTCCCTAAACCTAACCCTCACACAAACTTTTGACCATTATTGAAGTATGATTTGGCTAATTTATGTGTCTTTTTACAAGTGAGAACCACATCAATTGTTCAAACAAGATATGGTGTAATATATAAAAGTTTGATAATTTATTGGTTTTTAGCCAAAACCCTTTGCAAAACATAACCATGACCTAACACCAGTAACAATAATTTAACACACGGCATTTGTAGTAAAACATAGTAACCACAAATATACCATCGTCTCACCAGTAGTCATAGTTTACCATAACATTTGAAGTAAAACTATGGTAATACAAATTATAATCAATTTGCCAAAAATGGTTTACTTGGTTAGACTTATAATAAACGCATAGTTAATTTTCCTAAGGGAACTATTACACACCAAACAGAAGAAATCCCATTACTTTCAACCACAACATGAATTTGTTGTGATGTTACTACTAAGACATCTTAACTGTTTTGCCCTTATGACAACAAATATACATTATCTAATAATACGGTGCTATTTATTTTTCTTCCAAAAAAAAAGTAATCTAAATTGAAATATTCTGGCTAATTGTAAATGTTACAAGTATAGTCTAGATCATGTTGTCTCAAAATAACAAAGACTGGCACTGCAGCGCTTTACTGCTATTGTCATGAAAGCACGCGAAGCGTTTAGTGGCGAGGCATTCTGCGCGCGAGTCGACACAGCCGTGGCACGAGCGCAACGCACAGGAAAGCCAAATACGCCAAAGCCTTTATTTTCCTCCCTTTAAATCATCAGCTCTCCCACCACTGTCAAAAAAACACCGCCTAGTAATAAATAAACAAGCGAGACTAGCAAAACAACTGGTTTTATATTTAGGAAGAGTCTGAAGGGATATTTTAATCTGAAGGGATATTTTTGATTTAATGCGTTTAGTGTTGTGATTTTATGATTCCATTTATATGCAGAGTTGAATGACATTGCCCAAGTTGTTTTCCTTTGCCCACGTGTGATCACGTGTAAATCCAGTTATCCTGCCCTTGTAAATGTCTGACAAAACAGATAATTAATGTAGGCAGATGGTTTTAATAGCACTTTTATACAGTGTGTGAAACCACCACAGGTGATTGCAATTGACCCTTTATGATAGATAACGGAATGAATAAATGGCCTATTGTGACTAAAACATGTTGATTAGTTAACATAATATTGTTCTTACTGTGTGACTTAATTATAAATGCATTAGAGAAATAAAGCAAATAAATAAATTCATCTGAAATTCAAACAAAAAACTGTATCATAATAGTCTTATATTATAAAGCCAGGTCTTACCTTTTTCCCACTATTAAAAAATAATTCATTCTAATATAAATTAAAAAGCAATGTTAAAATCAAATTGATTATATATAGGCTAGGCCTTCTCAGAATTGGTTGAGATTCCCCACAAAGTTTCTATATGACGCTTGAAACAGTTAAAGAACCGGTCACCAGTGTTATCTTATGTAATTGTTGGCTAATGCAGTCCATCTTATTACCAGCCAGCAGAGCGACCTGTGTGAATTATTTCGTGTTAAGTGTGTAATCTAATCCGGTCTCTTTCTTCGGTATCGGGTTTAGGCCCGAGCTGGTATCGACAGCGCGAGAAAGCGGCCAATGGCCAACGCGCAATGCGGCTTCAGTGTCGGGATGATATTCCCGTTTCCTCCGTATCAAATACAAACACAAACTCCACGTGCATGGGAAAACGGACATGGCACGCGCGATCCAAACGGACACGGGGAATCACCCAACAAACTCAGAGCCCTCTTGTCTGAAGCACAGAGCTGACACTCAATAACGTGACGTGTTTAGTAAATAAATACATTATTCAATTATTAGAGTAGCCTACTGTTTATAGTCATAAATCCACATAGTATCAAAAAGAAAAGGAATCATAATGAAGACAAAAGAAAAGTTAGACTTTTGATGTCCACAAAGGATTTGGAAAACTAAAGATTTTAAAACAGAACTGACAAATCTGTGTCATCTGTAGTAACACTTTAGTGTGTGCACTATTAAAAATTATTTTAACGCAACAGGTGTCAATTAAAGCAGCAAAGTGAGCTTAAAATGGAAATTGGAAATAACTGAATTATGACTGACTAAACTAATTCCTAAACTCTTGTACGATTGGCAAAAGTGTTTTACGTGACCTTAATGTCTGAGCAGGTGTCCCGTTGATTTTACACATTGCCCGTTACCAAATCAATATTGAATAAAACAAACTTTAAAATATTTGTTAAGCGTAAAAGTGATTTCTAAAAATGGTCACTTCACTTACTTTGAGGAGTTATGCAGTACTAAGATTTCCAAACTCTCAGAAGGTCCGTGCGCGTCGCTGCAGTGTTGACATGCTCATCCAAAAATATTCAAGTGCTCGAGCTGCGTGTAGCGCGAGGAACAGCTCGCGCCAGACAGTGCACGCGCTGTCAGTGAGGCTGACGGTGAAGTCCTCCCTAAGTTCATGAGAGCTTTACTCTTCGCACCGGAGCGGAACGCTCCAACAGACCGACGCTATAACCCAAACCCCGTGGAGCGCTTCTTTGCCTTGGTCGTGCAGATGCCACGTATAAATTTTTTTGCTTACTTTATGCCCCTGAAGTTAACTTGAGTACACGCGCACTCTGTGGTCTACTTCATTAATAAAGTTCTCCACAGCGACGGAGCGAGAACGCTCAAGGGTGCGCATGCGCACAGCTGCCATGCGGGGTGCTGCTGTTGGCTCACACCCAAGTTAGTAATGGGGCACAGCGCAAGGGCTGGGGATGCCAGGATGAGACTCGTATTAATAGTTTGGTCCAAGTGATCAGCTCTGTATTATTTACAACCACAAAACGACTAATTCGACCCTTATCTTGAGATCGGATGCCCCTGGTTGTGGGACTCTCACATTGAGCTGGGCTCGAAGAGTTACGGCTAAGCAAGAGAATGTGTCATTGTGCCATTCTGGATAATTTACAGCTTTACGTATTCCTTTTAAATCCAAAATGTGTTGGCAAAGTGGGAAAGAGACTGACGCAGAACAACTTCAATATGTTTCAATTAATACTTCTTTATAGACCAGACCCCACATCAAGAAGAAAATGATGCTCTCGAACACCATGTTATGCTTTTTTGAGTGACACACCGTTGCAGAAAGAAAACAAGAAATTCATGCTGTTGAGTGGAATGTACTAGCAGGGGGTTGCTGTTGTTCTGCAGTCTTAACTCCACATGCTCCATGAGAATTTGGCTCCATAAACAACATTTCTCCACACTCTCAACACTTCAGGGAGGCTCACACACCTCTACATACTTCTACCACTTCATTTTAAAGTGCAAGCCATTGGAAGACAATTCAAATGAACTGGAAGGCAAATTGTTGGAAGCTACTTATTAAAGAAGGTGGAAAATAAGGTACTTTAGGAGCAAGTGCAGGCTGGCTTTTCTTTTTGGGCTGGGGGGCTAACATGCAGCTCAGTGGGGTCTTATTTATAGACCTGCGCAGAACTTTTGGCTGCACACTGCACTGTGCTGACGCGGTATAACCAGAAGATGCCTGTCAAACAAAGAATAAAAATACACCAAGAGGGGCGCAAACGGGGTTGCATCTGGCACCCTAGCGTGAAGACCCACAGTTTATGCCCCTCCCCCAAACAGCATGCATAAACCTGCGTTGCCCCGACATTGTGCAATACGCACATGAAATACAAGCGGTGTGTAAAATCTTCATCTAAGGCCTCAGATATGAATGTTATTTTTTACAGTGGTAGGAGTTTCTGTACTACTGTATTCTGTCCTGGCCTCATTTGGGTCTCTGTGTCTGTATAGTGATTTAAAAGTGTAATGTGTTTTTAATGTAATCTGTCCTGACTGTAAATTATAACATGCACTAGTTCTCCCCAGCATTTTTAACAGCGATTCACGCACCAGTGACTGTAATGAAAACACATCATTTAATAGATTTCATTAATAGTTCAAGAGCTGTAACTAAACTCCTGATAAGTATTGAGAAGGGAGGCAAGGGAGGACTGTGGTCACTGAGCCCCAGAGACAGGCTCCTTAAGCAGGCTAATGAAGTCGGCCCGGGCCGTGTGGGCTCTGATGGTTCCAGCAGCTGCTTGCTCGGGGAACAAAGGAAATATTTAACACCTCATAACTTCTGCTAATACCTGAAGAAAGGACCTCAGAAAATATGCTCACAATCTGAAGAGTGAATTCTGAGAGACAGGCAATCAACAGACGCACGGACTGACAAGGAGAGTGTGACAGAAATGCTTTTGACATGTTTGTTAGTTTACGATTTTTACTCATGTAGACACTGTGGTATTGCGTGCAATGTGTTTACAGCATTCTCTCATTCGCGGATTGTGTATGCTTCTGTTTGACTCAGGAAGTAGAGTTGGGGTGTCTATGTTAGTGTGTATTTGCGTGTTTGTGTGTTGGCTTCTGTTCTTTGCATTGGAGACTGGATATACTCAGTAAATATCTGGAACTAGCAGAGTACAGTTTCATTCGCCAGTCGGCCTTTAAATCCCACTGAAGCAATTCATTTTTTATTAAAGGTTACTATAGGGAGCAAATGAATAATAATAAATAAACACACGTTGTATGGCATACGGTTAGTAATATATCTAATTGGTGATGCGGAATTCAAACTTCAATCTTCACATGTGCAAGTTTCTGTGAATGAACCTCTGTGACAATATAATACACTAGACATGTATAGGTTTGGTCTGATGTCACAAAGGTGTTCTCTGATGTACATTTATACAACCACATATGACCAGATGATCATATAAGAATAGAGGAAGAAAAGAAAAACACATAAAGAGAGAGAGACAGGGGAGGAGAGTGACAGAGAGGAATTGTGTCTGTGCGTCTGTGTGTGCGTGTTCTGTCCAGCACCATTGTTATTTCATTAGGGTCTAGGATTACCTCCATTAACTCAGCATGTCGGCTGGACCTAAAGAACCTCTCTCTCATGGACACATGGACTTTCCATTAAAGTATCACAAGGCAAACCTAGTGCTAAATGAATAAAGAGCTTGACATTCACCTTAAAGATGCAGCCTTCTCTCCCACATCGCCAAACACGAATGGAACCGTGACACACTAGATTTAAATCGTATGTATTTTCCGTATTAGATTTTAGATGTGTGCTGTTTGTTTGTGTGTAATAGCGTAGCTGGTAATAATTAATAGGCTGTCTAATAATATGAAAACGTAACATGCCTCCATAGCCAGAACATTACATCACACAAGGGGAGGCTGAACAGGGCCCGACTCATTATGTGCCCCATGGACCCTCTCTATAGTCTAGGACCACTGGAAGTACACTGGCAATTGCAATGTATGCATCTCTGGTTAGACAAGTGCATATATAAACACCTTTTAAATGCTAAGAAACGTACCTTAAATCTCTTTTCAGAGATATTTTATGTCTGCTAGAACGACTGCAGAATGCATTCCATTATATTGAAGTCTGGTGTATTGAACAAAACCACATCTTCGACTGCCAATACAACCTCACGAGTGGAATTGTGTATATGGGACTATTGAGCTGTCCTCTGGTGACCTCATGACATCGTGTGCATATCCTGTAAGTATATACAAATGAGTGGGCTACCACAATTACAAGTTTACGAGCAGTCATAGAGAGGTGAAATAAGTGGATTTGATTATTTGTTAACCAATGAATCATCATCATCAGACAAAGCAAAACCAAAACAGTCATCTTACCCACAAGCCCCGAAATGACGTGGACACAGTGGAATGCGCACAACTCCCAGCATGCTTTGAGACCGCGGCCCTGGCTTCACGTCCTGGTAACAATGGCTATCTCCAAGGATAACACACGACTGGCCAATCTTGAAACTCCACCCCTGATAGAATTCATGCACACACACACAATGTGCTTCTGTCCAAAACCTGCAAGTAAAAACGTGCACTATGTTTTCATTGCTAATGAGTTCATGAGGGGAAATATACACAAGGGTTAAATTAGCAAGGAGATGATCAGAAAGTAACTGCATGAAAGAGTGAGAAAACAGAGAAGGTTGCTTGTTTCTTTTTTCCATTAGGGGAACATTCCTTCAACATGCCTTAATAATCCAACTAATTAGCTGTTCGCGCTTTAATTATAAACTTCCATCGTGAATATCCACAGAAATGTTTTCATTTGGATTCTAGGTGTGGTATATCTCCGCAGCTAATGACCTCATGTTCGAAAGGTCCCCAATTATTCTCAACTTCAGAGTTCGGTACTGGCAGTGACGATGAACAGGTCTGTCCAATCAGCTCAGAAAGAACACATCACACGTCATAATTACCTATGACCTGCACCTGCAAATATGAGCGTAAAAATTTGTGAAATGTTCCTGTGAAATTAAATTGACAATTATGGGCCCTGTGTGGGCCTTATGGAACTGAATGAAGACAAGCCCTGACCCTTCACTACATCACGATGATTAATCAAACTAACACAGCAAATCAAAATTGGTTTCTAAATCCACACATTCTTTTGTCATCACTTTTACTTTTCTTTACAGGCCTGTCAAACCTGTCTAAAATGATAATAACGTAATGGAATCCACTTCATGATTCCCACATCTAAATGTGTGTGGAACTAAAATGAAAACATCATAACATTACATTGAAAAATAAACGCATTAAAGTCTAACAGAGACTTCATAATTCTCACTCCTCTTCTATATGGAAAAACTGTTGGATCTTTAGTCCAGAGTCTTCTTTATTCAGTTTGCACAGATGGTTCTCAGATATCCCATCCACTTTATACCACCATAAAAATTGAACGATTATTAAATATGTTTTAAAAAGAATTCCCTAAAAAGGGCCAGAAATCTCTGGAGCGCCACAATTTAATTTACATTGATCAAAACTACACACACACATTCGCAACGGACACCATAGTGACCACAAATCTTAAATAAATAAGAAAATAATTTAAGTTTCCTATGCAAAAATCATTGCATAGAATTCATTTGAATGTTGAGCTGTGATGTAGTATAATACTGGATATACTAGTATAAGCTTTGAGACTGTTTAAGACTGTATTTGGCTCACTGTTTATGCGTCTTTGATGATGGTTCTGTTAGACAGTGCTCTTTGTAATTCTCTTTGACTGACCCAGTGTTTAACTGGTCACTGTCTACCAACCAACCCTGCTGGTCTTTGACACCTGAATTCATTTCCTGTGTTGCATGTGTGTGGGTGCATTTATGCTAGAAAAACAAAGATCAAGAGAAAAAAGTAAGACGATATCAACCCCTTAATTTACGATGTTTAAAACAAAATGGATCATTTTAAATATAAAAAAAAACATACTGCCCTTTTCCTGACCTGTACACATATATCTAAACATGCATGCAAACAGAAAAACCAACCTCTCTTCATTGGCGCCAACACTGACACATAGACCAAAGAGGGAGTCACTCTGTCATACAAAGCAGACTGATGGACAAACACTTTTGTTGTACATCTACCACTGCTTTGATCTATGACCATAACTACAAACTGGTGATGTCTGATTCGACAACAAATCATTCTTTTGGAAGGATTTATTGATTTGCGACTTGTACGTAACTAGACTGCAAAAAACAACAATGTTGGAACAATTCAAAACATTTTAGGATCTAACTAAATACATAAAAATATGTGTAAAGCCGTATTTAGCTATTAAAAGAGCCCATACATTTTTGGTGGTCCTTTCAAAAGTTTATCATCTACCAAAGTTTATGGTTCCATTCTTTAGCAATCATTTAAATGCAAATGCATATAGATTGAAAACTGTTTTTGTAAAAAACTGCATATAAATCGATTAGTATAAGTGATTGTAAGTTTGAAGGCCATTCCTGCAGTCATGTGACCTAATAATGACAGAGATGGCTGTTTTAACCCTGGTAGAGGCAGCCAATGCATTGGGTCATATTTCAAGTAATGCCCTCACTTCTTTAACAAGGCTGTGACAGAAAAAGTGTGTGCAAGTGTGACCTAAAACTGGCTGACAAGGACCAATCCATATCCTTGATTCAGGGGGTAATAGCTAATGCTATCATGAGTGCTAATGATTTTTTCATTAGCTAATAGAAGCTCAAGTTTCTTTTAAGCTTGTAAGACTGTGAGAGAATAATATTCTGATAGAGAAAACAATGTAAATAACATTTATTTGTATTTAAGTTTCATGAGGTTTATACCATGCATACTGTATGTAATAATTTCAGTTCGATAAACATTTATTATATAATTCAGAATCTCCCAGAGAAGCAATGAGCTTAGCACATATTATGAACTGAAATTGATTCTAAATTTAAATACTTAAATATAGTACACCTTCACTGTGTATAATATTAAGAAATCCCTGTATAGATGTATGTAGCTATGATTCACAGTTTCTTATGTGCATGGAATTGCTCAAAATCTGCCTAAAGTAACATTACACCTGACACACAAAATGTCCAAAAACACACCCAAAAAACAACGGATCCCAGGCACAAACAATGCACATGAATACACACGCCCTCTCTTATTCATACAGTAGTTCAAAATGATTAACTTGCTTTACCTCTTTTTGCCCTATTGGAATTACCTCTCTCTTTCTCTTTCTCTGTTAATGCATTCTTTTATGTCATCTCAAGTTTCCTGGATTCTGCCATCGCCGTGGTAACCCCTCCCTCCTCTGGTCCCTCAGGTCCTGCCGGATGGGATGCTTTTGTGTAGCTGCCACATTTTTGGGGTAAAATGATCCTGTCCCCTTCACCCACCCTCACACACATACACACACAGTATTTGTACAAACTTGGCATCAATTCAAAATTCTGGCTTTACCAAGGAATAGAGAAATTATTGCATAAAATGAGGAAAAACTCGTCTGACCATACATTCATACGATTGTGTAATAAATCATTACTCAAATTTATACAAACACGCTCGCACCATCTGTGATGCAGGTCATCCCTGTCCCGAGTACCTCAACAGATGCTAGGCACACTCACAGGTAAGAGCAGGGACAGCAGGTGTGTGTAAGACAACTGAAGAAATGTGTCTCAGTCTCTTTCACTTCCTGTCTGTCTCTATTCTCATCCAATTGTATTATGTGTTTACCACAGCAATATTGTTTTTTGGGTTTTATTACAAATTTTTAAATGCATTTGTCTGCATTTAAGAATATAAGTCCCTTCCCTACAGGGTCATACCGTAATTCTCCAGTGTGTCCCTGCACGTCTCTAGTTTCTCTTAGTAAATGATCTGATTAAAAAAACTTCTTTCAGCCTGGTCCGCTTCTGACAGCTTTAGAGAAAAAAAAAAACCAGAAACAAAGAAAAAGAGTGAGTGAAACGAACACTTGGAAACAGGACAAAATAAGCCATACCAACGCCTGAAGCTAGAAACCACCAGACAATGGAAAACATGGCTGTGAATAACACACCCTCACAGAATTTGAAAGTACAGTAAACAGGTAGTAAAATTATAAACCTACTGAATCAACATAACAGTTGTATTTGGACCTAAAGAGTAGAAAAGGAAAAATAATTAAATGTTTAGTCACTTAAAATCAGATTTGACAGCATATTGCAAAAACAAATGTATAGTTTCAAATTAAGCATAGTCCTGTTTGGTTTGAGTTTGGTTATATTTATAGTAGCTGTGTGCTAACCCAGGGGGGATCCGAAATGGCACTAAATAAATTACTGTTCCTGGCCAATAACTCTCAGTATTGATTTGTAAAGTGAAACCTGCTCAAGCTGTGATCTTTTAGTGTCTCCTGAGGCATCATGGGAAATTGAGTAAAATTGATAGCAAGGTATGTGTGGATGACATCACCTCACAATTAATCAAGACAGCATATATTAATCTCAAAGAAGTACAGATTCATGTGCACTGTTCGAAACCAAAAGATCAATTCAGCCTCTCTAGCAAAAATACAGTAAAAAAACTAGGGCTGTCAAAAGATTAATCACGATTAATCGCATTCAGAATAAAAGTTTGTGTTTACATAATAGATGTCTGTTTACTGTGCATATTCATTTTGTATTTATGAACACAAACACATACATGTAGGCCTATATATATTTAGGAAATATTTAGATGGATGTATTTATATTTACCAATAATTGAAATTATATTTAAATGTTTATAAATGTTTATATTTTTCTTAAATATATACATGTATGGGTTTGTTTTTATAAATACAAAATTATTATGCACAGTACACAGACATATATTCTGGATGCGATTAATCATTTGACAGCCCTAAAAAAAAACAAAGGTTTAAACCATACTGATAGCTTAGATATCAATATTTGATTACTTAATTTAAATACTCATGTAGGGTTTTAAGGTTTTTACGCATTTTTGTGCATGATTTTCCAAAGTCAGGATAGGTGGCGCTTTTAGAATGGTCACATCGATGACAGCTCATATTCCTCATTAATGGACATCAAAATTAAAATACAATAACTATTTTGTTTTATGAATAGACGGTTTCATTGGACGCACGTGCCTGGCCCAAAGTTATCTTATAGTCTGCATTTGTTAATTGGTCTGGCTAGTGGCTAATAATAGAACTATTTAGATTTTATTTAATTTATATTATTTGTATTAATATTCTATTGTATAATACTTCATAATTGCAGTAAATAAACAATTGTTGGATTTTATTGTATATTAATTGTATTAAACAATTTGTTGAACGGTTGAGTAACTTAAGTAGCCTAATAATCATCAGGGACTCTATTCTTTGCGGATGTGTACCGGAAGTTAGGTTTGGGCCACAAAACTGTGAATACGCTTGTTTTGAAATATACATGTTGTGTATTATTATTGCATCTGGTTTGTGCATTGTAATTCACAAAAATTCTACAAAGTGTGTTGTCATCTGATCCAATAGTTTAAAAAAAACTTCCAACAGATAAAGTAAAAAAATATTAGTGAAAATCGACATGAACTTTGACCTTATGGCCTTAAAAATGGCAGGCCATCTGTTGGTAACTGTTGTGCCAACTTTTAACACGGCCAATTTACCTCTCACAGATTTCACTACGTATCTCCAATGTCAACGAACAGACAAAGGCCACTGGGTAGTCCTGCTTTAATACTATATAAATGAGATGAAAAGTCTCCATAATCCCGAATTAATGAAACCGTCGCGTCCTCGTCCTTTCAGCACAACGCTTGATGGATTTTGGTGGTAAGCGCGTGCGCTGGTGTGTATTAACTGCGAGGTGCCAGGCAGACACACGCTTCGCAAACCGCCGGGGCACGAGGCTCGTTCCTGCGCCCAACCATTGGCTGCGACGACCGGCTGCTCGACGCGTGTAACTCGAGCCCGTAGCCGCCCGTCCGTCAAAAATAAAAAATCATTTGTCCGCAGCGGGTGCGCGGCTTGATTAAATATTAATAGCGAGAGGGAGACTGTTATCCGGTGTCGCGTGAAAAGTGATCCTCGGCCGCTCCGGAAGGGCATCGTGGCCTCACGGGTGGACAAACGGAGACGCCGAGAAAGAACAAAGTATGAAGCACTCAATTACTCCATACTTAGCATGAGTGATCCTCAGTTATGCACAGGTCATAGTACATTACAGTAGGGCACGAAAATATGTGCTAATAAATACTAGCATCGATAGCACGTGAAGTAATTCATATACAATGCACGTGCTTCTCATGACTTTAACCCTGATGATTAGTAGGTGGTTGGGTAATCTCAGGGTTATATCACACACGCTTATCCAGGTCCAGTGGAAAAACGTTCCCATCACACAAGGGATCAGCAAGTCCAGCTGAGTTTATTTTTCTAACTGCTTGATTGCTCAGCAAAATGAGAGCGAGAGAGAGAAAGGATTTCTCATTTTCACTCTTTTTCTCTTCCCCTCTCACCTAACTTCCCCTCTACCTCTTCTTCGATTTGTCTTTCTGTTGTCCACCCTCTCTCTCTCTCTCTCTCTCCCTGCCTGTCGCTCTCCCTCACTCGCTCCTGTCACTGTTTCCTCAATTTGACCTTCACCATCTGTTTTGAATGAGAGCACTGTTCACTTTTGTTTAAGGGAACGCTAAAATCAGACGTTCTCCCTGTCTCAGCCCAAACAGTCTTATTACAGCATTCAGTGCTGGAGAGTGGGAACCTCAGCCGCTCTCAATTATCTCCAGAATTCCCCTCACACATGAACACACACACACACACACACAGTTGCAATGCTTATGAACTCCCCAACACATGTAGACTTGACGCATGATGCACACATACAAACAGCGCACATGGTTGGGGATACCCTGGAATGCCAGGGTGTATGATGGTGAATGATCCCAGTCTTTAGGTTGGGAATTCCAGCTTTAATTGGATCCGTGTGTGGCGATCAGGGAGGTGTATGCTTGGGCAGAAAACGGCACAAACCGTAACATATGCACTCAAATTCAGACGCACTCCCGCTTCGGAGTTAAAGAAAGCATGTTTTTGATCTGGACATGATCGCCAACGATGGTCAAAGAAAAACATGGCTTTTTAATAACAGATATGCGCGAGTTAAATACAGAGGTACGTTTAATAACGTACATTTATAAACACCTGCTTATTCTCCAACGACAGGATTCCCAGTGAATTACTCTCCTATAGCCCACCACTTAATCAGTAATAACCCCCACCTGGGCAAACATTTCACACCCTGTGCACACGCACGCAGTCATGTTCCTAACATTTACCATTTACTCACTTCACTTTCATCATGGCAAAGTTTACAAGACTTAGCTATGACCCACCCCTGCACACTTATCCAAATCACACACATATTCACTTTTTAAAATAGGCTTCTAATGAAATACTTGTGAGATCAAGGACACTCTTTGTGAATGTGGGTGTTTGTCATTTGCAGTGGATTCCTGAATTTAAAGCTCTTCGGGCAGCTGAGAGTCAATTTCACTCAAGTGGAAGTAGTTTAGCTTTGATTTACCAGACATATGCACACAGTTATGCAGACCCAAAGACAAACTATACAGACCCACTGTTTTTGTTTGTTGTGTGGTTTGACTTTATCGTAGCATATGTGGTTTGCCTATTAAATAAATGCATATAGTTGTAGCAGATATACAGATAAATAAACACACTTGTTTGCGCAAGCCATGGACTTCTTAGAAAATGGGTTAGAAAGACCTCATAGTTGCCTCAATATGGTTCTACTACCACCCGGTGGTCATTTCAACGAAGCGCAATCTTGCCGTCATATTATGGCACAGCGTAACGAGATCGTTTGTCTTATTCCTCCCCCTGCAGGACGGTTTTGCTATTTCAGAGACGTTACATTAAAAAGCATGATTTTGGGACCAAGTAGTCCGGTTAAAATATGCGCACTGTACAAAAAGCTTGTTCTAACTGGTGGTTGCGTAAAATACGGACGTCTAGGTTCAATTTAACCAACGGTTGGGTTTGTCCATATTTTACCCAGCCATGGGTTAAAACAACCCGTCATTTTGACATTGCAGTTTTCCGTTAAATAGGCTACGTGACAAAGAAATATTTTTCTAGTTCTCGAATCGTCTTTAGGCCTACATGACATTTATATATAATGTAATAGTGGCCTACAAATAGCCTATTTATATGACTGCACTTGTATAATGAACACTTGTAAAATAGCCTAAATAAACTTGAAAATGATGGATTGTAAATAAAACACAAAATTAACAATATGTTATAATAAACAAATAATATAACAGCTCATATAATGTTACGGGTTGGTGGGTGAGTTTTAGCTAATGGTGTATGTGTGACCCTCCAACATTACTGTCATTTGAGATAACAGGTTTTCTTCAAAAATGTATTTCGATGCATGCTTACCCTGTGGTGCAATTTCGTCTATTCTAAACCAGTGGGCAAAGATAAGTAAATGCGTATTTCTGTAGCCATACTGCTGTTTTCGTGTCTCTAGTGAGGCTAATCGAGATCCACCATGAGTCGCTGTTCAGTGACTATAGGTGCTGAAATCTATATGGTGTCGTTTTATGCCGTTTGACCTCAATTTGTTTAGTTCATTTAAAATAAAGCCTTGTTCATTTCGTTTCTGTATGATTTATGTCAAGTATGATCCATACTCAAGCTGTTATGCCACTGCAAAAACCATTAAGAGAGAAGAGGAGGGTTTATGAGTGAAGGATGACAGACCTGCTATGTCGCACTGTGATACTCTCCAGACACAAGTAATTTAACATTAGCTCTGTTTTAAACCAACTTCTTGCGTGCATCGTAAACATGAACTGACACACACACACACACACACACACACACACACACACACACACACACACACACATCTATGGCAGTTTTTAGAGTAAGCTAGTGCATCTACACCACATGCCAATGTTCCCTCTCAAGAGATTTTATGACTATAAAAAAAGAAGTTTTGGGCAGCCGTCCAACAAAACAATTAGCCATCTCGCAGCGCATGGGAATCTAGGGTCCACTTCATCTTTCTAATGACCGACCCTCCCCTGCCTCCTCTTTCTTTTCCCGCTGCCGGGCAGAGCGCAGCTGACCCGGACAGCGTTCAGTGTTCTCTGCGGTGGTCTTTTACGGTGATGGAGCGACTTGCCTTATCCCCGCTGATATATGTACGATGATCGCGCGCTTCACAGGAAATAAAGGAAACTTCTTTTAAGTAATATGAGAATACCTTTTGATTTTTAGATGATGAAAAAAAATTACACGAAGAATGTAATAAGAAGAAAAAGGCGTGGCGAGCTTTCAGCGTCCCGTGAGAAAATGATGCCCCCGTGAAACTTATTAGCATAAGACATAAATATTTTTATATCCTCTATATCTCCTCTATAGGTTTTCGAAGAACCTTTGGTAGCCTGTAAAATCAACAAGTAAAAATTTCAAAGCAATAGGCCTATATGTATATTTTCTTGTAGTTTTATGCAAATAAGCTATAAACAGACGCAATAGAACAACATTGAAAATAGCCTAATTTACATTCTCAAGTGTAAATAAAACTGCCAAATTCTCAATAAGTTGTTTACGTTATTTCTGCAACTGATGTTTCATTTTAGATTCAAATTGCATTGTAATTTGCCCAATTTGGATGTAATAAAATCCTAACAAAGTTTAACGTAAACCTGTTTGGTGTCAAAATCAATCGAAAATAGGCTAATAAAAACAGCAACACCAAATATTGAAATTTTTCACCATACTTGAGCAGCCTATTCTTTTAAAATCATCGCTCACTTTAAGACTTATCAGCAGATTTCACAGTGATCTTTGTGGCTTTATTGCACAAGTGTGTGTGTGTGTGTGTGTGTGTAAGCCTCCCTCGCTCTCTCAGTCTCCCCTCAGCCTCTCCTTACAATAACAGCGAGTGATGGATGATGGCGGCGGGCTTGTTATTGTCTTGCGCCATCAAACCGTTCTGTCTCACCGCGCGGCTTTCTGTAGTTCTGTGAGTGAACGGTGATGACTAGTTTACCGTGGAATACAGTTACGTGGCGGGGGCAGTGTTTTTCTAAGCGGTAAGGCCCCAGCGTGTATGTGACATCGGGAACCCCATCATCGGTAACTCTGGGTAAATCGTGCTCGAGCCCCTCAGAGGAGTGACGCATAAATATCTGTCCTTGCGCTATAAACATAACGGTCACAACCCCGCGAGAAATTAAACAACGACTCCACCGCGAGATTAAGAGCCGCGCGATTTACTGGTCTAAAAACAACTGACCTTAAACACAGACCACGTCAGCCTACATATTTTTGGCCTGACTTCTTTAATTCCCCTAACTCTAAAAAAAAAAAAAAAAAAAAAAAACTAGGCCTATATCATTTTTAACGAAATTTCGAGAATAGGCTACTTCAAGAGTCAGAAAAGCGTTTTCTCATATTTTCAATACGGTTAAAGCCATGCTTATCTGATGACAGATATATCATGATAACGAGAAGGTTTACGTTTCTTCCGATTAAGGGAATTAATCATGTTATCTGTTGAAGGCAGGGTGACATGTCCCCTCGTCGAAGATTTTGAGAGAAAAAGGTGGAGCGAAACGATAGCAAGGTTCACACAGGTCAAGACAAAGTGAGTAAACATGAACTGTCCATGTTCAATCAAAGCCCAATAAGTTCATATATAATAAAAGCATTTTCCATCACCATAAAACATTAGCAATTTTTATTTACAATTGTTCTTCTAGCTATCAAAGCAAATGCGTGATGTTCTTCACTCCGCTTACTCTAAGCTATTTTACATGTAGCCTAGCTATAGCTAATGTCTTTTATCATTTTTCTAAAAAAAAAAAGTGATGACATCATATATAAAAACAGTTGAATAAAAAAAATCACACTATTGCCTTGAACCAGCAAGGCCTTGCGTGAATATTTAAATAGATAGCAATTTCTCTTTACAGGAATGCGAGTGAGGATGTGGTCCCCAGTTATTCCCACTCGTGTGTTTAGATAGGAGATGATGTGGATATTTAGTTTAATAAAAATATTTAAAATAGGTCCATGTTTTAAGTCCATTTTGTGCCTCAGGAAGCTGTAGTCCCACATAAACGTGTAGAAGTCAGCATTTCTTTAAGCTCGTTTTCTGGTTTCCCCGCCACCATAAACGGCCATGTCTGTGAAAAAAAGAAAATTAATGAAATGTCTGTAAAAGAAATACACCTCCAAACACCATTTGTCCCTCCAGTTTGTTTTGTAACTGTAACCTATTGCATATTGTAAGTTTAATATTTTTCAGATCTACATATGTAGCCTAACCAGCGATAGGCCTACTATTTTACAAAGTAAAAAAATAATAATAAATACCATAAACTTGAAAGAAAAACCTAAAAAGTGCTGGTAGTCAGTTCTTGTATGTAAATAAATGGTCTAGGCCTAATGATTTCTGAACAGTGTCAACTTATTTTGGGCCTGCCATATTTTCATTTATATGCTAGAGAATAGGTTATCTCATAACAATTTCGATGTGTGATGCTAAGTAATAATTGTTTATATGCTTCTTACCAGGTTGACAGGATGGATGTAGCCATTCTCGTATTTGTCATTAGCAAGTATCTGTCGCAGGTGCGCGATGTAGCTGGAGGCCAGTCGCAATGTGTCCAGCTTGGAGAGTTTGGTGTCCGGTGGAACCCACGGTAAAGTTGTCTTCAACCGGGAGAACGCTTTGCTTAACACGCGCATCCTTGCTCTTTCGCGCGCGTTCGCCGCGTTCCTCTGCCCCTGCTTGCCTTCTTGAGCCACACCGTTAGGTGCCGATTTACGCATGGATGCTGATTTACGCCGCTTTCCTGTGGTTGCGGTAAATTCTGTAAACGAAGCCCCTTCGCAGTTTGAGCTGTCCTCTGTGCTCTCGTTTGATGTCCCCGGGTCTTTACCGGAACCGAATTTCAAAAGGCCATCCAGCAGCTCAGACTCGTGAAATTCATCCACATCGCTGATGGAACCGGTGGACATGTTAAACTGGAGGCGGGGAGCTAAGTAGAAAAGATTATTGTTTTGAGTAGAAAGGTGTCCAGTGTCATGCGGGAGCTGAAGATGACCGAAACTTGTAACTCTGAAGAACGCTGAAGAATCTTACCATTTATCTCTTGCGCTTAGGGGCGTGCCCCCGCACGCGGCAACAACACACTCCTATGGGATATTAAGACGAAATCTGTTCAAATAGTTTTCCCAAAAATGCGTTAACGATAAACGCTGTAGAAATTGTGCAATGATGTAATGCTACATTTTCCCACGCATGCACGAAGCAAAAATAAAAATGTCTAGTAGTAGGTTTAAATTCACTGCAATAACACACATTTATATTTATTATTGATTATATTAATTTAGTTTGCAGGCCTACTGGTCTTTAGGTAAGAGATTATTTAAGCATAATAACAAGTTCGTTTTGCATTATCATTAAGCTATATAAATAATTCCCTCTTAATTTCACTAAAAGGTCTGAAAGTCATGATAATATAATACAAATAAGCAAAATCAAAAAGTACATGTTAAGAAATTTGAATGGCCTTTTCTAAAAAAAGTTTTTTAAATAAAAAATAGCCTACATGTTTCAACGAAGCACACGATAATAAAAATATTAAAACGCAGAAAAATAATTCATACATTTCTTGAAATGTATCACAATTATGCTAACAAAACTGCTGTAATCATTTTATTTTTTTAAATATATATTTTCGTATTATATGTTATAATAGCCTATCAGCCGGCAAAAAGATAATACATTGCAAGTTTACAATTAATATTTTGCAAATGTAAACGTTTGTGTGTTCCACGCTATGAATCAGCCAGAAGCACCTGCACGTTCCCTTTGAACTGACAGGTGGCATGATCGGGATTTTAATGGTGGATCTCTGGCCGGAAATAACAAGTGCGCGCGCTTGTACAGTAGGATTGTTAGGATGGTACAGTGATGACCCCACACGCAATCGCGTATTGCTCATGGGAGAGGCCGTGAAGCTTTCAGCACCGATGCCCTCTAATAGGATCCCACGAGAACCTTCTCAAATGGCCCACTGGCGCCTCCGGAGGGGCACGTGAAATGGATACTCCGCGTCCCCAAACCCCATGTTTTGCTATTTTAATGGCACCCCACACCGGTCTCTAATACAACCTCCTAATTCAAGACAAAACATCCCGATGTGCCGAGGTACTAAGTGGCGACGTTAAATGCGACTCAGGAGTGGTTTTAAATCAGGCGATGATTGCTACGACACACACTGGGGTATCTGGTCTCTCCTCAGCATTTTAGTTAGTGCCCATCATCCCATGATGCTCTTAGTTATGACGACGCAAAGATTAAACCAGGACGCTTGTAAAATTACAGCATGAAGTTTAGAGATTTCCAAAGAAAATACAGGTGATTAGAGGCGTTCCTCTGTCTCTTAACAACACCTATTTTGTCTTTCTCTATACCTCAGTATGATATTAAAAGTCTTTTAACCTTGCCATAGCCTAGTTGTTAACCTGACAGACAAATACATAGATCAATTTTGAGCAAGTCAGGTAAATCAAGGTTATAAAGTTTCATTATAATTCTAAACCTAAATTAAGCAAACACACACACAAAAAACTTATACAAAATCTATGACTGTGTAAATGTGTCTGTGCCTCCCTCCCTTGTGGGTGGGCTGGTCAAAAGAAAAGAAAAAGAGAGGATAGAAGATTAATCGTCCTGTCCTAGTGCAGCATGAAGAGCTTAAAATAGCCACTGTGTTTCTGAACCCTGCAGTCAGCTCATCTTTCCTGACACTAAAACGCAGAAATATAAACAGAAAGGTTAATAGAAAACAGCCCCTATATCGTACTGGATGTGGTGGGGACATGCAGTAATCATATTTTTAAATTGTATTCATCATATATTTTTTTCTGGAGATTTCATACTTAAACACGCCTAAATGTATCAAATAAAAACAAAAGTTAGAAGTGCATTCCGGAGGAGTCATGAAACACTAATTTAATAAATTACTAAATTTACACATTTGCAGTTTAAACACATTAAAGCACATTAAAAAAAAGTTATTTTGCTAAATTGCTGATGTCACATCCAGTGTGTGAATTACACATCAACCGCAATGTAAAGTGTACACATACAAACACAATCTTCTATCAGTATAAAAATGGCAAACTAACCCAAAAAATATGTCAACATAAATTATTTTATTTTTTCCTCTGTGAGTGCGAGAAAACTGTCTCGCACTCACTTACTTTAAAACGTCTCATAATTTTAGACTGCTATTATGTCTCTTTGCCGGCCCTTCATAAAATAATAATTTTAATTGTAATATATATTGTAGGAATGATTTTCATCCAAGTCTTTTGTAATAATTACTGACCGCATATCAGATTTGTCTCCGTTTGTCTGCTCTAATAGTTACAGACAGCAGCAGGTGAACAGCAGCCTGTTAAAACGAAGAATAATGAAGCCCGATTCAACAAATGCTATGGAATGAGGTTTTCTCAGTGGTGTTAGAGAGGATATCACTAATTAAGCTCTAAAGGGTCAAAGGTTGCTAGAAACTGGACACTCAAATGTCCGCATCCGACTTAAAGCTTAAGAACACAAACTCATACACTGATACACACACATACACACACACACACACACACACACACACACACACAACCAAGAGACGTGGTTACTCAACTCGCAAGATGACGGATCCCAACAACTGCACACACTTAATCTTACATGTGCTTCGATGACACACTCTCTGCAACGTGGCATCTAACAAACGTTTCTGGACAGAATTAAACTTTAGAAAAAAAATTTCAAGTGACAAAAAAAGATAAATTAGAATAACAAAAGACAAAAAAAGTACTGGCTAGAATACAAATGACTCAGTTAGGCAGCTCTTGGGTCAAACATTGTTGAGTCAGTTAATAAAAACATAACACCTCATGAAAGACTTTATATCTGACAAACTGTTTAATATAGACGGATGGTGCGTTTAAATGCTGCTTGTTTTTAAAAGTGGAAGTCTGACACATACAATCAATTGGAATGTATCAGACAAATCTGTGGGTTAGAGAACATTTAGCTTTTTTTGTTGATATAATTATAGAAGGGCCAACCAGTCGCAATGGTTAGACGCTATAGTGTTGCCTGTGCATCTGACCTGTAGAATACAGACTGTGTCAGAAGGGACATGAGATGCAAGCAAGAAGATAGTGAAGGGCATAAAGTGCAGTCTGGGATGGACAGTGCCCTGGAATGGATCAGCTGTCGGATATTATCAAGATGTCTTGCAGCTGTGTGTGTTGTATTTGTGTATGCGTGTGGCTTGTGTTTGTTTGGGGATGATGTAGCTAGGAGTGGCTGTACTCCCCTGCATTGGAGCTTCTAATGGCCAAGGTCAATGTCCATAGCCGGAATGCAAGAATGTTTTGGCTTGTCACAAAGTTTAAGCGAGGGCACAACTGCACCGGACGTGAATACTTGTAAGAGAAAAATCCTTTCAGAAGCTACAACTCAAGAAAAAACATTTTAATGAAAAGCACTTTAGAGGGAACAGAAGAACCTGCAGTGTAGCATCATGAGGTGTTAATGCACGTCACAAACTTTTAAAATAAAGGTTTTTCTGATGTTATATCCTAAGCCAAAAATGGTTCTTAAGGCATCATGAAGCACCTTTATGTTTAAGAGTGTTAATGAAAGAAAAACATAACTGTAATTTTCCAGTTGGAAAAATGTCCGCACTTCATGACACTCGATGATTTCATTATTTAAAATTTAATCAAACAGAACGGAATGCATTTTGTCTCAAAACTCTTCTGTGGAAATGCTGACAACCCTACTTTCATCATTTACTCTCTTAATCAGGAGGTTAAATCCATCTCCAGATCTAATAATTCTTAATAGACAGTTCTTTTAAAGATATGTTTATATAAAAGACAGACACACTTTGGGTTCATCCTAAAGTTGCATGTGGGGACGGTCAGACAGATGTGGGGTCGCCCCAAAGCTGTGTTTATGGGACGGTTTGTGAGATTGAGCCGAGTGTCTGATAAATCGATCGTGTGAGGCTGAGGTTATTTACATTCTATCTCTCACACAGCCAGAGATAAACGACTCTCTCTTTTACATGGGCTTCATCACACTCAACCTATTGCTCCTCTTCCCATCACTTAAAAGTCTATACACACACGCATGCAAACTCACACTCACCAGGTGCATGAAACTTCATACAGCAAGTAAGATTGTGTTGTATGTATGTGTGTGTAGTGTGAGCATACTTTTTTCCAAGAAGGGAATAAAAATTTGATAAAATATCCCTTTGGGGACTTTTTTATACAAAAAACTGCATGTAAATTAAACAAACAATGTGGAGATGTTAGGGGCATCTAGTGGTGAGGTTGCGAATTGCAACCAACGGCTCACTCCACCGCTCTCCCTTTTGAAACACTACGGAATTTTTGTCAGTTTAGGGCTACTGTAGAAACAACAATAGCAATGTACATAAAAAATAGCTAATTCTTATATAATAAAAACATAACGCTTCAATGTGGTCTTTAAACACCTCTGAAGACATAGAACCGATTTTAGGTCCACATCCGATTTTTTTACCCGCCTGTTTACACTTACTGTAAAGAGATACCAGTCCTTAAGCACAATGCTTGACCCTCAAATTCTGGATGGACTTCTGTTAATTCATGTTCAAATGTCAGCAAAGGTACACCCAACAGCAAGTAATTAGACAAAAAAAGCTAAAGCGTTTTTTAATGCTGCCATCATAAAGAAAGCTTTAACACTTTCCACATCAGTGACAGAACAGCTCGCAGTAAACCGTGAGCTGCTCCACGAGTACATGAAGTTTCCTCAGGGAGAAGAACTGAAGATTGTGGAGAGGGGATTCTACAGTTCCTGGGGTTTTCCTCAGTGTGCTGGAGCAATTGATGGGAGTCCAGAGAAACTCTAATGTGTATGACATGGCCGAGAGAGGATAACTTTTCCCCACGGTTCATAAGCTGTTAAACGAAGCATCTTAATAACATCTATTTGGCAGTGATCATGTTTTAAAGACACAGCCTTAGCTTTGACATCAGAGCGTTTCTGTGGTAAACCTACATAAACGTAAGATTGATTGAATTTAAGGAAAATTATATTTAAAATAGCTACGTTATGTGCATATTCACTTTCACCTCCACATTATAGTTTACATAAAGCACAATATAGTAGCATCTTTATAAGTTATGATGCTGCATATACTCTAAAGAGACATAGAATAAAACAATGGTTTGTAAAGAGTAGTCTTATAGGGGATATGTGTTAATTGCCAGATGGTGTTGTAATTCATGAAAACAAATAAAAAAAAATGTATAAACAATCAACGCAATCCGTCGTTTTTTTTTGTGCCAGTGTAAACGCAGCCATAGTTATGTATATGATATTGCATTTCTGTCAATAGAGCCTCCTTAATATCACGCATTTCACCTTTGAGTAAACATTCTCTTTTATTCTAAAAAATGTAAAACCTATTAGGGTGTGGGTAAGATTAGCGCTAATTATAATTACCTATATACAAAAAACAATAGAAGTTTATGGTATGTCGCCATTTAGATAACAAGTAAATGTGTGTATGTGTACACTACACATACAAAATGATAAAGACTGAGGCAGATAAAAAGCTAGTGAGAGAAGGAAGGATGCAATCTCTGTGCATGTGAGTCTTGTAGGAGTGAGTCATGAGAGACAAACTCTCGATTTCTTAATAAGCAGAGCCAGAGAGAACCACAAACTTAAAAGATTCAATGTCCACAGAGAGCGTGTTATCATCAGGAAGAGAATGTAGATCAGCAAGGACAACTCATAGCTAACAACCCCCAAATTTCCCAGCATAACTCAAGTATCAAACCTCCTGTGTCCCACATGATTTTCACTCCACAGTCTTCAGCTTAACGTCTGCTCGCTTAGACTGTAAAACTCACATGCTACATCTCCATCGTCTGGGTGACCAAAAGGTCACCGGTTCGATTCTCAGTGCTGGCAGGTAACAACTGACGTGCCCTTGAGCAAGGCACCTTACCACTGTTTGCTCCCCAGGCGCTGCAGTGATAGCTGCCCACTGCTCCAGGTGTGTGTGTTCACAACTTCCGATTTTGATTCTTATCGATTCCCAGTGTCGATTCCACAGTTGAAGTAAAACATTTAGATATCAACCTGTATGGTCACTTAGCCTGCTTATTGACTGTTTTGCAAAAATATATATATTTATGAGCACAGTTTTGTTTATATACACATAGCCACCATGTTTTGCCTCATTTATTACAATTTGTATTACCACAGTTTAACTAAGGTCAATTTGTGGTTCCTGTGCTTTACTGCAAACACTATAGTTAAACTATGCTTACTATAATAAAAATATGGTTCATTTACATAAGGGCTTTTATTGAGATAACCGCATATCACAAGTTAACACATGCACATTTCTAAAAAAATGCACAAAGGAATTGATTTTATTTTAATTTCAAGTTTTAAATTTTAGCTTCTGATTTGATTCATAACCTTTCGATTCCGAATTGATTTTTGATTGCCAACCCTATATTCAAGGTCAAAGTCTTTTTCTTGATGTGTGTATCTAGAGTTTTTTATAAAGAAGGCATTCAAAGATTTATTTGCATAGACCTTATGATGAATCATTGTTGCCAGCTAACAACCACACAGAACACAATAGAAACCACCTAGCATCCTGACAACCATGGTGACATAATTACTAATTACTAGTACTAATTAAATATAAATAAAAATCTAGAATACCTGGTAAAAAACATTCCCCCCAAAATGTAAAAGTCAAGTTCTGTGTGCTACTGTACACAACATTATTTCCTAAAGCCAGCTGTCAGTCTAGACTAATCCCATAAACCAACACTTACAAGCTCTCTTCCTCTTGCTTTTTCTCTCATATTGATATTTCCCAACACCGGTGGCTGTGTTTTTGCCAGTCGTCCCATTAGCAGGATAATGAGAGAACTGGACAAAACTGTGCAGCTCATTTCGTAACGCTGTAAATGTGACTCATATCTTAAACACTACACAGACAACGCGCTCATACACCAGCATCATACTTCCATCAGTCTGTTTGACAAGTCTGACACCACTTGTTTATGTCTACAAACAGAAATTAATATCATGCACTAAAGAGAAGTGGAGGGGGATGCTAGTTTGAACGATTTGGACGGATGAAGGAATTCCTCTCTCCTCTCTTTGTTCCAACAACTTTTTCTAAGAATTTAATTGCAGTTAAACTACTTCATATTAAGAGTAGCTTGCTTGACAAGCTACAACACCGGTGAACAAAGCCAACACACTCCCACGTAAATGCTGTACACCATCTTATCACCAGAAATTAGTGTGTAAGCCAAACTGTATGGTAATGAGTGGTGTGTTTGTTTTGTGTGCATTGAACAATCAGAGGCTGATTCTGACGCACACCCAGGAAGCTTGGATATCAGACTGGCTGAAATGGAGCTCTCTGGGGCTTCTGCAACGCTGAGCTCACGGCGCGGAGCTGATAACCAGGGCGCACAGCGCACCGAGTGTCTGCCCAGCCGGAGAGAAGCCCTATCACAGAAGTGATAGTAAGCACATGATGAAGTCTTCTAATGCAATTTGTCTCAAACTCCTACATTATGATACTGCACATGACTGCCTCCCTATCCTTACAAACAAACACACAACGTTCTCTTTATTTTTTTTCTGATTTCCATCCACTGTGGCACTCAATGTTGAAATATGGGGTCTATCCATTTCTATTTCTTCCTGACCTTCACTCCATTTGCTTACTTAAAATTAAGGTTTCATATAAAAATTTGGTGTACAAATAATTGAAATAGATACACAAATGAACTGAAACAGAATTTAAAATGAAGTCTTAGACCATATAACATTTTACATATACGGTACCAAAACAGATTATGTTATGCAACTGATGTAATGTATCTTTATCACATTTCTATTTCCACGAGTTACAAACATGCCCAGCACTCTCACTTGTGCCACTTTAAAAGGTGCATGAAACCATTACATCCAGCCTTAACATTTTTTACAGGTAAACAGATGTCGATGTACACCAAGACTTACAATAAATGCTTAATATAGGCCTAAAATTAAGCGTAATGTCATATGAAAAACATGCAAAATTTATATGCTACCCAATCATTATGCAGCAGTATGTAACTCATTGCAATCCGCAGTATCTTACAAACTTGTGCCATCACTTCTGCACCTTAAAAAGGTGCATAAAGCCAATATATCTAGCATAAATGGCAAGGGCAAACAGATTTGGTTGCACTAATGTCAATACAGTAAAGGTGCAAACAACTTCAATGCTCTGAATTTGTGGCAATTTTTTGTCCATGGAAGGTAAATTGATTGAGGGTCAAAGCAAACACTGACCCCCCCCCCCCAAAACTGCCACTTCAAAATCCTTCACCACTCTGTCAGATGGGGTTGGTATAATGTGGTCTAATGTCTTCCAAAAGGATGTTACTACAGGAAGGAAAACGAGGAAGGAGAAGTGGTCCCAGGGGTGCATGTAAGTGTGTGTGAACCTTAAAGGAGCGAATCAAAGGCAAATAGATCAAGGAGATGTTTCTGTAAGCGCATGACTGTACCATTATACACTATACCGCGTTTACACAACAGAAAAAAGTGTCTGTCGATTTTCGGTAAACATGTGCTGACAATAAGTTGTCTGTAAAGCGTGTTTTGTGTTTTGGAACTCGTTACTCACGGAGTCGGAGATGAAAGATGTCATCCAAAGTTTCTTGATGCTGCGCTCCACGTTCAGTTATAAAGACAAAAACATTCCTGTCAGTGAAATTTGCGCCTTCGTTTGTTTGACTCGTGTCAACTGTGAGGTCATCATCACTTTATTTGGCATATTACTATGGTTACAGGTGTTCGACTGAATCATGAGAAAAAGGAGGGGTTGACATTGATTATTTATTTATCCAAAAACATCCAGCGTCGAAATAAAATTACTTTACTGTTATATAAGGGAGCGAAAATGATTACGTGAGAGAAATGCTACGTTACCAGAGTGTGCGTCGCATCGACGCTTTTCTATCCCGTGATGCCATATGGGAGCTGAGGACCCTTAAAGTCGGCTCTCAATAAATCCTTGGTGTTTCGACGTCATCACGCAGATGTGTGTTTGTAGGGTCAAATGATTAATCGCGATTAATCGCATCCGGAATAACATTTACATTTATGCATTTGGCAGACGCTTTTATCCAAAGCGACTTACATTACATTGTATTATACATTTGTGCATTTTGTATAGCACCTCAGCCGTTACCCGCCATGAGAATCGAACTCTCTAACCACTGGGCCACGACTGCCCACATGAATAAAAGTTTGTGTTTACATAATATATATCTGTGTACTGTGCATATTAATTTTGTATTCATAAAAACATATACATACATGCATATATTTAAGAAAAATATAAAATATAAAGATTAATAAACATTTAAATATCATTTGAATTACTGGTAAATATAAAGAAATACATCTAAATATTTCCTAAATATATATAGGCCTACATGTATGTATATGTTTTTATGAATACGAAATTAATATTTACACAGACATTTTGTAAACACAAACTTTTATTCTGAATGCGATTAATCGCGATTAATCGTTTGACAGCCCTAGTTTTTGGCAAGTTCAAGGAGCATATGTAGTTTAGATAGTTAGGGTTAGGGTGTGGGTTAGGGTAAGGATTTAGTCAAAACCAACAAGCCCCGCACACGGATGAGACTTGAAACACCAAAGATTTAGTGAGAGCCCCTTAAAAGTCACCATGAAACGGAAGTTGCGATTGTCTTCTTTTCCGTATCGGCTTCTAAAATTGGAAATAAAGTAGGGCGGGACTTCATGTCGCTCTCTCCTAACTGATTGGATCATTGTAAGGTAACCTAATACACCATCAGTACTCATTGGATAGTCAGTTAGTCATACCTCTTTGTCAGGCATGACGTCATGCAGAGAAGAGTTGTTGTTTAGAGGGGGAGAGGAGTTTTTGTTGTTTTTGATTAAAGATTACAAGTGCAAATGAATTGTACAAAAATAATGATGTACATGGATAAATCATTTATAATAATCACTGCAACGCTGCATAAGAAAATTAGTATTAGCCTATCATTTTTAATTGCATGGTGACTTTATTTAAAAAATTAAAAAGTCCCGAAAACTGGGAGCCTTTTTTAAAGTGTAAGTGAAATATGTACCAGGATATATATTCCTGTAGTTAAATTTGACTGGTCAGAGGTTGTTGTTTGTACGTCATATGTGGGTCGCGTGACAATGCATGTTATGGCAATGTCGTATAAATGTAATCTTACTATACAGTATGTAGCCCAACTAATTGTACGTGTTGTATTCAACACAGTGCGTGCTTTTTGAACGTCTTTGAATATAATTTATCAAAAAGTTGTGGGTCTAACATTAACACTAATTGTTTTGCTAAAAAATAAGTATAGACTACACTAAGCCAAAGACTAACCCTTCGCCTTTAAAACCAGGATTAGCATAACAAACAAACAAACAAACATTATTTACTTCATTAAAACAATCCTCCTGCTGTATAATCTTTAACCTTAATTCTTACTCTAAATACATGACTATTAACTACGACCCTAAAAAGCTGGATTGCTATATCTTTATCTTGATCATATTTGGTAACATGTTGCTTGCATGCTGGTATTTGCATTTTTTATCTCTGTTTATTGTCTGTTTAGCACTGCATTAAGTGTCTGTCTGCTTCTCAAGAGACCAGCTGCAGCTATTCTACAGCACTTCCCATGTTCACACACGTTCTAACAATTTTGTTTTACTCTGTGGAGCTGAGACTGCAGTCATTACTGGCTATTTAAGCTCTGTTATAGAGAGATGAGGTGAGCGATGACTGATGATTGAGACGTTTTATTTAGCGTCAACACTTGGGGATAGTCACGGAAGAGTGATTTATATATATAATGAGTGTAAGCTCATTTTCTCACTCACATAAGCTGCATACACACATATAAACACCTTATACATCCTCTGCTCCTTTTAATGGTCCTTTCATCTTTTTCGTCCTCTGTAAACATGACATGGAATTTAGCTGATGAATGAAGTTTGCAAAGATCATGCACTCGTGTTAAAGACATTCATGTACACAAATACATGCTGCTGTTATCTCTTAAAGAAAGAGTTGACACATGAAAAATTGCATAAAATGTATAGGTTGCTCGTTCATTCTTTTCAATGTCAAACTTTTTGCATGTCTCATGGCTGATCACCAATGACATTAAACAAGGCACCACGTCTGAATTGAGCACATAAGTTTTGCATTTTAAAATGCATTGAACAACCATATACACCATATACCAACATAATCTTTTCAGTTTCTCAGTTCTTCTCAGTTTCTCTTCAACATAACCTCAGTATCCGTGAAGCACATCTGCCAAATATTTTTAAAACTGTCAGTGAAAAACGTATGCGTTAAATCTGCATTATGGCCAGATTTCAAACATAGTTTATCAGATTCATCCACACATTCGCTCACAACGCAGCCGGTCAGGGTTTTTCCAAACAAGCACAAAAATGCTTAACGTCTCCAAAACGTGTCAAGTCTTCCTGTCAAGTTGGTGGACGGAGTTCAGGCCAAGTGTCTGTGGAGGAAAGAAAACAAGCTGAGTGTTTGAACTGCACTTCTTAGGAAACCTCCTTGGGTCAAAGGTCAGACTGTCTCTCAAATTGTGTCTATTTCTATCCCTTTTGCATCTTATGCTGTGACCCTCATCCTCCTATTGCTCATGTTTGTATCTCCAAATTATAAAATATTTGCTATTTTAATCCCATTAAATTGCCTCCTTTGGATTTGTATATATAATGGGTTTGGCAAAGAAGAGAGGAGAAGCAAAAGTTGGAGCGCATGTGGTGTGTGTGCATTTGTTTAAGAGAGTTTTCAATCCATCATTTTAATGACAGTATGATGGTCCTTATCTCTTTTCCTCATAATTGAAGATAATAAACATATATGCTCTTCTTTTATGTCTTTTTTTCTACAGTGTCTCATTCATTTATCACACTCGCGCACATGCACATGCACACACAGGTGTCTGAGAGAGGTTAATGCATATGTCCACTCTCTCATCCATACACAGCTGCGCAGATAACTTTTAACCCCCCAACTCGAGCAAATGAACACGTGAATGAGGGCTATTAAAAAGTGCTGTTCTTCTCCTTTAAGAAAATAAAAATGGTGCTAAAAAATTAAAGAGAATTTGTTTGAAGAAAGTAAATGAAAAAAAAAATATTTTAAAGAGATAGTTCACCCAAAAATAAATAGCAGAGAACTTGAATGTTTTATTTAGCCTATTTAAGTCACCTAAAATAAAACTTCTGCTAAGGTAGTTTTCTTGTAACAATAGAAAATGAGGATGTGTTGATCAGATTTTTCCTCTTGTAAAAGAGAGTGCTGTTTCTCTTCTCATGAAGACATTTACACAGGTCCGTGAATCCAGCATAAGGAAAACATCTGATACTAAAAAATAACTTTAAATCATATCAGTCTTTATACTAAAGAACATTGCACTAATTTTGTTAAATACTAAATTTAGCTTGGCAAATTCATGCTGGCAACATGCTGTACGCACTCAATAAAAGGCATAGAGAGAGAGAGAGAGAGAGAGAGAGAGAGAGAGAGAGAGAGAGAGAGAGAGAGAGAGAGAGAGAGAGAGAGAGAGAGAGAGAGAGAGAGAGAGAGAGAGAGAGAGAGAGAGAGAGAGAGAGAGAGCAGTGCTGTCCAACTCAACCACTCACGCATTGTAACAGAATATGAAACTCTGAAATATAATCTCATGTGAATGACTCTGTTCATGAATTTAACTGTAGAAAGACAGTTGACACATTTTTATTTGTTATGGTTTTAAGTTTTGATAATGTCCTCAGATCTGAGCAGTGAATTGTTATATTCATTAAGGTCTGTTGTTTTTATGGCTTCTAACAAGAGTTTCCATGACAGTGATGAAGATTTCATTTTTGTAAAACAGTCCAACCCTGGATGGTTGACTTTTTCCAGGTCATATTGGCATGCAATATATTTATATATATATATTATACTACATTATATCACACACAAAGTGAAGGTGCTTGTATAAAGGTCATAATTTACAATTATGCCTTTAGTATGCTAACATTAATTTAAACACAACCATTCCTTCTCCAAACCCTGAAGTCAATATAGAAATATTAAATTTAGAGTGATAACTTTGCTTTCAAAGCCCAATGGCCCCTCACACACACACACACACACACACACACACACACCCATATTTATAGTTATTAATAGTTGCTATAATAACATCCTTGAGTAACATTGTGTGACTAAAAACGTATCTCTGTGTATTTCTTTAGTTTGTGTTTATGGGGTTGGGGGAGTTGAGTGCTCCCTAAATTGTGCTGGTGTGAAAATGTTACCCTCAAAAAGATAACACTACAACACACTGAAAACACTACACACATTCATAGCCAATGCACTTTAAAACAGCAGACAGTGACATATGTGTCTGAGGTCAAACAGTCATTCACCTTCTTATCTGTTCTGTCTCACCTCCTCAGTCATTCACTGGTGGTAATCAGTCCAGATATATTTTAGGACAACTGGTACAATTTCTACCACCAATTTTTATTTCCGGGCCATGTCATGATCATTCCCTGACAATGTTATTGTAAACAAATCATTTAGATTCAGCATCAGATCCATTTATTTCTTTAATTATGACTAAAACATTTTGGCACAATGCAGGAAAATAAACATTTTGTTCTGTTGTGCGAGATGTACTAGTCTAGATGTACTAAATTTTCAAGAAAAGGCAGATCTTTTGGAACCCCACACATAAAAACACTTCATCTTGAGTGACAGCAGAGGTCAGGAAGAGCTGTGACATCACTCACAGTGTCAGGGGCCCTACTGACGTCATGGCAACTAAGTCGGCCTCTTCCACCTTTTTTATCAGTTTATTTATCTCAAGGATTGGATGAAAAAATGAGAGAGAAAGGAAAAAAGAAGGCGTTTGTGATGAGAGAACTCATTTTTATAAACACATCTTCACTGCCTTTCTTTCTCAGTCCAAACACAGCCAAAGACCCACACCCTACCACTCCATCTCCATGGAAACTGCTGACCTCTTCCCCTCCATCCCCACCTGTGCCAGCTACTCTGGCACTTCCTGTTATTGAAATAATGGCTGCGGGGCAAATATTTGTGTATTTCAAAACAACATAAGAAATATTGAAGGCATATGTGTAATATAAATGTTTTGGGATTAAAGGAAATGAACGACTGATTTACTCACTTTTGATTGAACTTGTACATTTAGATGAGCAAAGTATTCATTGGCTGCATTTTCAAGTTAAAAGAATGTGATGATGGTTATGTGATTTAGATGGTAAGAATGAATGATGTAAACACATGGAAGTTCCCAGACCTGTGTTTATGACTGAAGTTGGATCACACACACACACACACACACACACACACACACACACACACACACGTGCGCACACACACACACACACACACACACAAACACACACGTGCGCACTTTCCCTATGTCAGGTCTCTTTTTACGGCTTAGCGCAGAAATACCAGGCACTCTAGTCTTCATAAATCTCACGACTTTAAATCACGAGTAGAAAATAAACCAGTGGATAGAGCAGGTGCGTCTCTATATGACTGTGATTGCATCTCTTTCTTTTTATCTCGATTTATCTTTCTCAGTTCTGCACTCTCTCACTGTTTGCTGGTTTAGACATTTGTCTCTTCTTCTTGCCAGATGTGATAAAGATCCAGAGATCTGAGAAAACTAACTCTCTATGATTTTACTGCATAATTTCTCACAAAGCATAATTCTTCACTATTGCTTATTTGCTTTGCAAACTATCAGGAAACAGCAAATTAATTCTGATTTGTATGTTTTACAATAAGCAAACTGTTACAGCTTAGTAGGCAATTATTAATCAATTAAAATAAATACAAATTTAATAAGTTTGGTTTTAACAAGGTTAAAAAATAATGTCAAAAAAATACTAAACTATTACATGATTCAGGTAGGACTGTTGTTGAATGTTGTTAGTAGACATTAAAACGTAACACTTTTTACTTTTTGTGTTTTAAGGTTTATTTTCGATGAATTCCTATAGAAAAACGCTTCATTAAAAATCATCATGGGTCTTCTCTCACACTATACTGTACAAATAAAGCCAAAAATAATTCTTTAGTCATTATAAGCTTTCCTGTGGCTCAGTGGTTAGCAATGCCAAGGTCATGGGTTCGATCATATTGTTTCCAATTGCACATATCCAGAAACAAATGTATAATGTATAATTCAATGTAAGTCGCTTTGGATAAAAGCATCTGCCAAATGTCTAAATATAAATGTAAATTAGGAAAGGTCTAGCATAAAATGCATCTAAACGTAATGAAACATTTGTTCTATTACACAGTTTTTTATCTAGTAATATTTTCTAAACTCAAAGAGCTACAACAGAGCTGGCTTCCCAATGTGCATCATTACCCAGAATGCATTATTGCAACCTCAGGGTTTCTGTGATGTCTGCCCAATGTAAACAAAGAATGGACATCATGCTCCACCCTCCTTGTTTACAAATCACCCTCAGAAACACATCCAACAAGGCATTTTAGCATCTCAAAACTAGACAAAGAGGCGTCCAGATGCATTTCATATTACTTTTACAAGGGTTCTAAAGGCTTCCAGAACTCAACTCCTCCTGTAACACCGTCCAATGCCCCTCAGCTAACCCCAAACACTCTCGTACGAAACCATTTCTACTATAACAAATATGCAAATTTAACGTCATGCTTGTATGTTATAGGGCAATGCTAGCGTTAATGCGTTTTATACAGACGCTTCTATCCAAAGCGACCTAAAGCACATTCAAAGTATACAATTTATCATGAAAAATGTTTCCTGTGATTTGAAGCCGTGACCTTGCAAGCGTTATGTACTACCAGCTGATCTACAGGAAGACCTAACACAACAAGGATAGCACTTCCTCCATCTGACCTCCCGAGCAGTTTCACTGCAGTAAATGAGAATGATGGTTCTGGAACTGACCAGAGCAAAAGTCGCAGTTATTTTCCTCATCCAAAGATGAGAAGATAGAAAAACAGAAGATTGGAGAGGAGCTTGGTGGTCAGGGCTGGGCTCACGGAGAAGCAGGGAGTAATGGAGAATGTGTTTACTCTCCCTGTTCTGTCTGTTTATGTATCTTCTATCTTAATGAACGGTGCATTATTTCTCTCAGGAAGGGAATTTCAATGATGCTAAGTTCTATTTTATAGTCTATAAACACACTTAAGACTCTGAAGTTCCAGTACAGCGGAGGGCGCGGCGAGAGGGGTGGGGGGACGCCGCTTGTGGTCTGACACTGCGCTAACCTGCTTTAAATCTCAGGCTTTATAGTAAACATCTCTGGACATCTCTACAGGGCTTTCCACACACAATTTATTTTATTTACTTCAGTATATTTCTGCCAGAGAGGCCCTTGAGATTTCACAAAGCCTATCTGGTAACCAAGGAGGGACTAAACAACAGCACTGAATCACTCCGAAGCTATTGTGCTGTTTTGCTTGGGAAACGTCCAGTTTGGAGAAAGAGAAAAGTCAAGGATCCTAGAGTTCAGCAGTTCATCCCAGCCCAAATTAGTGAAATCAAAATGGCTTGGTAAACACATTTAAATGAAAAGTTACAGACAGATCAAAGGAAAACTGTCTTTTCTTCCAAGGACCTTACTGATAATATCCACATAAATGTGGACAATTTGTCTCAAACGTGTTCAGTGTTGTCTATGAACATGAAATGCAGGCAACCGTGTGTCCTGGGTTCATTCAGTAAAACTCTTGTGTGCTCATCTTCAGCCACTGTTAAAAGTCCACCCAGACAGCTGACAATTCTCCTGACAAACATCCTCTTCTCTCAGACATGTTAGAGTGGCTACTTTAAGTTTGCTGTCACCTTTCCAGGAACCGCAAAACCCACGAACAGCGTTCTCGTTCCAGATGTGTCCACTTTGGACAAAAGCTGCTGACCCCCAAACCTGGAGCAGAGACAGGACATAATAAACACAGCCGTGAAAAGCTGTAAATAATATCTCACAAAAAAGGTGTCAGACGGAAACCTTGATAAGTGCAATGCTGGACCATACCGCCCGACAGATGGACAATGTATAATTGTCACTGTGTACAGCATGGGGTTGCAGATGACTCCTATGACATCATTGAAAATGATAAATCAACATGTAATCCTCAGATAAGCAGATGCTTTTAAAGGTGTTTGGGACACATTATCACAAGTCCAAATTCGTGCATTTCTCACAGGCGTAAAAATTCTGTGTGCACCCCCTAGTGTACAAACAGTACAATGTTTGTATTCATAAAAAAGCATTGGCCGTTTCTCAAACAGAAGGAAGAATCCTCCGGAGTCGCATTTGCAGGCTGCATACGTCATCAAGGCTGGTTTATTCCAGTTAAGTGAGCATTAAAATTGCAAGTCATAACAATACGACTATTTACGCGTAACTGGTCAAACTTATAATTGCTAATATTCTGAAATAAAACATCTTTATGACGTATACATTAATATACCACAGAGCTTACAATACATACAAAATTAAGGATTTTTGAGGGTTACGTTGTTATTATTAAAGGTTTGGTAAAACACTGTCAAGGCCTGTTCCAGACACCTCGGAATTAGGATATTTCCCACCTCACAGGCCTCATCCCCACCTTAAGAATAAAACATCAATAGTACGAATGATTTAGTACAAATAAACCACTAAAGGTATTTATTAAAGTAATTCCAGAAATGATTTCCGGGTTGAAGTGGTAAATATCCTTAATGTCCAGCATGTTATTGTGACAAACAGCACACATCTCTTTACAAGAAAAAAATAACTATTACTAACAACAAATTACACCAAAATATGGGCGGTGAGTGTAAATCTATTGCTTGTAAAATAATAAGAGGATTTTAATTTTACCATGAGTCGAAGTTCCAGGATTGTTATTTTTGCTATTGTCATCCCGTCCAGTCAGGGGGCGCTGTTTTCTTTTCAAACGGACTATTACCCGTCTCGCGCAGGAACTGAGAGACCCTTGACAACAATCGCCGGTTGTGTGTTGTTTGTGCGTTGACGCTTTTGTTTTCTTGCGATGCTCTTCCTACCGTTAATTTGATTTTACAGCCGTTTTTAACCGGTTTTACGTTCGTTTTTAATCACGTTTCCCGTCCGCATTTTTTAAAGGAACTCTTTATCGACCGTAACGTTGAACGCTTAGCATCAGTCAAGTAAGTTAAAGTTGTATTAGCTTAGTGTGTTTGGTTTATGTAACAACTACAACACTTTTGCAACGATGTCGACCCATAATGTTTATTTTAACACTACTATATGTAGTTTCGAGCTAAAATTGCTAGCAAGTGCTCCTAATGTTATTGTCTCTTTGCGTTGTGGTTGTGTTATTGCTTACGTTAAAGTTGCTCTGCTTAATAAACCTGTCTGCTGAATGAATAAACAAATATTCTTCATAAAGCTGTAGCTCAGTTGTTTGGGATGATACAAAAATGTAATAAGTTAACGCCCTGATGCATGGCTTATAGAAGCTACTTATTGTTTTGTATGGTTTTTTTTGTAATCTGTTTTTGTAAACACGATCTGAACACGACGCACAGAGTACTTCTCACTTTTGTACATCTATTGCAGGGGCATTTCCTGTAAAAGATCTGAGGTGGCTTTTGTTTAGGGTACAATGATGTAGTTAATGAATGACCTCTTGGTTACCATGTCAAGTGTTTGACCATTACACTACACCAACCAAAGTGTCAACTGTTCTTCAGTACTATTAGTCAAACCTGGCCTGACTGAATATATCACCCACATGTGATTTTATAGCAATATACACCGGTCAGGCATACCATTATGACCACCTCCCTAATATTGTGTTGGTCCTGCTTTTGCAGACCCATACGCAACAAACTGTGATGCATGCATGTGTATTCTGACACCTTTCTATCATAACCAGCATTTTTTTATGCTTCTAACACATCAACTTTCAGGACAAAATATTCACTTCCTGCCTAAAATATCCCATCCACTAATAGATGCTGTGATGAAGAGATCATCTGTGTTATTCACGTCACCTGTCATATTGTTATGCCAGATCGGTGGTACTATATATTTACTATACATCACTTAAGGCAATCTGCTAAATGGAAAAATGAAATATGCAATCAATCAGTTACTGAAAACATTGTTTATCTATTTTTACAGGTTGTGTTTTGGATTGTGACATGCATCTGTAAGAGGATTGTCAAGCTTCAAACACATACAAAGCAGCCCCATGGAACCCAGCAACGATGTGGCGCTTGATATCATCATTACCAACGTCGTGTCTGTCTTCAGAACCAGGTGCCATCTAAACCTGCGCACCATTGGTCTGGAAGGCACTAATGTCATCTACAAACCAGAAGTGGGAGTAAGTCTAGAAATCCAAAAATTATTATTATCCATTATTCAGGACAAATGTACTTTAGATTATATTAAGCCTATGACATCATCAATGTATATAGCCAATCATTAACGCACATTGTTGCTCATGTTCTGCGGATGCTTTTTCTTTTCCAGAAAGTCCTGATGAAGCTGCGGAAACCACGTATCACTGCCTCTATATGGTCGTCAGGGAAAATCATTTGCACTGGAGCAACAAGGTCTCCCCACAATTTGTAATTCTAATGACAGGAAACACATGCTCTGCAGCTTTCTAGAAGTTCCAGGTATTTGTTTAACTTGTAAATTGGATGCCTTTGTTTTGTTTTGTTTTGTTTTTTAGTGAGGAGGAAGCCAAGCTGGGTGCTCGACGGTTGGCCCGCTGTCTGCAGAAGATTGGATTCAAGGTGACTGATCGAATGTATTTCTACTAAACGATTTTGTAAACTGCTTTGAAAAACATACAAATGATATTTTCACTTTTGCAGGTGAGGTTCACGGACTTCAAGGTAGTAAATGTGCTGGCAGTGTGCTCCATGCCTTTTCAGATCCGTCTTATTGAGTTCACCAAGAATAACAGGCCCATTGCCAGGTAATCTTTTCGAAGGTGCTCAAAATTTGTGATTTGATATCTATAATTTTTTATGTATTAATGCATTTTTATAGTATTCACACAAAACACTTTTTCTGGCACTTATATTTATTTATATTTATGTCCAACAGGGAATGTGCAAACATATTTTTAATAGTTTAATGAATATTCAGTGCAAGAATTACATCAATTTAAGCTACTCAAGATTAAATACTTGTAGCTTCTCTCTGATCAATAATGTAAAATGATACTTGATGCATTTTAATTCATTACTCTGCTTGAAAGGGTAAACGTAAAAGTCATTGCTAGGTGCAGAAGGGGAACAGCGCTCTCTAGTGGTGAAATAGTGTATTCTGCATTGAGCAATCTATAGTGTTGTTTCATCAAACTGCACATTATGTTCTCCTGTAGCTGGATAGCCGCATTGGTCTCATGAGTATGTTTTTACTTGTGTATATTTTTAGCTATGAACCTGAACTCCATCCAGCTGCAACATACAGAATCAAAACCCTCAGGAGTACAGTACAGGTGTTTTCTACAGGCAATATCACTGTTACAGGTAAATAATTTGATCTGTCATAATCAATCCTCAATTATTTAATCGATTCCTATACCTATAGAGGTCATTAACTATATTTATTACCATAAAGAATAATTCTGACAGTATTTACCAACATTGCATTAAAGTTGTGCTACACTATCATTAAAGGAGATTAGAAAATGCAATGCCAGTGTAGCTTACAGTTTACAATTCTGCATTTATTTTTACATTTTGTTTAATGTAAAAAAACCCCGAAATAATGCAATGACTTCTTGTGTTTTAACCTCTCCAGGACCAAATGTGCAGACTGTGGCATCTGCGGTGGAGCAGATTTATCCTCTTTTGTTTGAGTGTCAGAAAACACTGGCATAGAACAAACTCACAGTCATAGGCACCGATTTGAATTAAAGCACCTTATCATGAATGTTTTACGGCTTGTATCTGTTGTACTGTATGTGTCTACAAGGCAGCTTTTGCCATTTCACGTCCAAGCAGGTCTGGGTCGTGTGTTTTCCGAGTCATGCCTTTGAACATTGACCTTGGTGTCCGGACCCCACTGCGAATAACGACGACCTCTTAAAGCCTAGAGGAGGACCATTAGTGCATTGACATTGTGTTGCAGACATTGTGTAGTTTATAAACACTTGACCTAACTGTATTACGATGCATGGACACCAAAGTAAAAACGTGGCAGACGTTAAGATCGCATTTTACTGAAACTTTTAGCTATTTTGATTTTAGTGATGAATATGGCTCATTTAATGATACCAGAAGTCTGGATTTAGAGGGCAGACACTTCACATTTAAACAGCTGATTATGTATATCTGGTGTATGCTGTTGGACAGAAACACTATGCGTTCTGAAGGAGTCTTTGGTCCACGTTTATGTAATATGTGGAAACCTTTTGTATTTTATAATAAAATAACCCCTATATTAACTGATTTTGTTCCTCTTTCGTCTGCAAGCAAAATAAACCAGCATTTCTTATATTCAGCAAAATCATTGAAAATTCTCCTTCACATCACATTTGGAGTTTAAGTTTCCACCTGTAGTTAATACATTTCATCATGTTTTAATCCATTCCTGGTTGTTCTTCCCCATTTCCAAATCAAATGAAAATACACAAGTCTGTATTTTGTCTTGGTGTGTTCCTGTGTTACATCATCTGCATTGTTGTTTTGACAAATCACGTGTATTTTTGAATAAACAGATTTGTATTGTATTACATAATATGTTAATTTCAGATTGTATAATCTGATTACATAATGCATGTTGTGCCAGAGACAACTTTAGGAGGTGACTACGGCAGTTCTTGGCACAAATACGGAATCAATTGTTGGGCCACAGATCTTGGTTGTGACTTACCATGGCACAATTTCAAATTTTATGACAACAGTGAATCGTATAAAAGCATTTGTCGAAACTACAGTGTATTAAAAATGTTTTAAAAAATCAATACAATTGCTTTATAAAATCTTGATTGACCCATCATGTCATGGGAAGGTATATTGTTAAGCTAAATGACATCCACTTTATCTCTCAGATACCTTGATCGGTACAGTCATGAATTTGGCTGTCCTTTAATTTGTCCGACTGTACCACGAACAATCTCCTGCTTGTAAAGTTCTTGCTCCTCCGCTATTCAACTAGGTGAAAAGTCAAACGTTTGCAAAACGTTTTTCCTCCTGTGAGAACTGTGTTTTAGGCTCCGGCCGTCTTTTATGACACAGCAGTGTGGTGTTCAAGGGATTCCTGCAAAACAATGCAGACTCTTATCTTATCATCGTGTCCCGCACCTTTGTACAGAAACTTGCTGATGCATGCGATGTGCGACAGGTGTCACAAGCATACGTGTGTTTTTAGGGTTTAAAAGCACACAAAGACGTGTCATTCAGAATATTTATCCACATGGGGTGTGTGTCTGTTTTAGAACAGGTTGCAGGAACATGCGCAAACTTGATAATGACGCTTCTTTGTTTAAAACTTTTAGACGATACAATGTTTTTTTAATCTACAACAATGTGCCTGTAAATAGAAAAAAGGTCATTATAACTAGCAGGAAGAGCCATTAAAGGGATCGTTCCACCCAAAATGATAATTCTGTCATCATTTACTCACCCTCTTGTCATTTTAAACCTGTATGACTTTGTTTCTTCTGCAGAACACAAAAATTATATTTGTTGGTAACAGAACAACGGCGGTACCCATTAACTTGCATTGATGTCGATGGAAAGGTTAACTACATTCTTCAAAATATCTTTTGTGTTCTGCAGAAGAAAGAAAGCCATACAGGTCTGAAATGACAAGAGGGTGAGTAAATGATGACAGAATTTTCATTTTATGATAAACTACCACTTTAAAACGAGTTAATATGTGTGTGTGTGTGTGTGTGTGCTTACTTCATGGCAAGCTCTTTGGAGATCTGTTCCAGCGATCGCCCTTTTGTCTCCGGCACAAATGCAATCACAAACACCACCAACACAAAGCTCATGGCAGAGTAAGAGAAGATCACGCTGGGCAGGCCGACCCTCTCTACAATAGGAAAACAATATAATAAGTCACTTTTATAAATACATTTCCCCCCACAAACACTTATTTGTCCTCATTGCACTGTTCTGAAGTTCATAAGCTTGTTTTTCATTCCATCTCTGCAGGAACATCTCAACAGGTGCCAAATGAGCATTTGGCAGGCTGCCTCTAAACACACACTTCTAAATCTGGGATAAGTGGTCAAGTATTCAGTTCATAGGAATGATACAACTTACATGTGTTGATTCTTTTATTTTTTACATTTATTTTGTTTTAGCAAAACCTGCAGCTATCAATAAGCTATTTATGTCATGTAAGCTAATATTATCCTGGAGTACATCCTGTAAATTGTGGGAACAACACCTGTAAGCTAAATTCTAACATGAATAATTGATCAACAGTTTTTCCAGACTAGTAACTTTAATCAAAACAACACTTTCTGTTTACGGTGTTAAGTTAATGATCTGTGGCTAGATGAAAAGACCTTGCTCCTACTTAACTCCTGCAGCGGCTCTGTTATATTGCTCTTAAAATCAACAAATACCTCTCTGTGCTGTAAAGGATGAATATTTACATTCTCAATATAAGCAAGTTCTACTATTAAAAACATATTACAACCACTTTCATCTCTTTTCATTATTCAATCACCTGAACATTTTTTATATTTCCTGGGATCTAGAAGATGCAGTCACATTTTTTTTAAATAAGCTAAAAACCAGACCACATAAGTATTACGAATACTATGCATGCATAATAAAAGCTTTTATGCAAATAAACCTACAGGGCATTTAATGAACCTGGAAATCAAGCATGTTTACAAATATTACTCAAAACACTTCTTAATCTTAATCTTAATCTAAACAGAGACAATCTCAAAATCTTCATGGTTTTATTCTGTTTACATGTACGCCCTTTTCATAGCAAAGCACTGCATTTAATGTACACTTTTCCAATATCTCTTTTTTTCTGGTAAAGGAACCGATAACCTTTGCATTGTTATAACACAGTGTGTATTACCTGTCAGGGTTAGGAAGGTCATTGATATCAGCAAATTGGTGGCCCAGTTAAAGGCTGAGATAACAGACACGGCCTTTCCACGGATGCCAGTTGGAAAGATGGCACTTAAAACCACATGTACCACTAAAAATGAATAGTCACAAAAAGAGATACGGTTAAAAAGAGACAGGGAAATGTGCAACATGAGAGTTTCATTTTTTTAAAACATATTTAGAAAATGATAGCAGCTGTTAAATAATTCACATTTGCAAAAAAACTTTTAATCACATATCAAACACTTACCATTATATCAAAACTTTATTTTTGTGAATAATATGCTATGCTAAGGACTTCATTTGGACAACTTTAAAGGCGATTTTTCTCAATTTGTTTTGCACCCTCAGATTCCATATTTTTAAATAGTTGTATCTCAGCCAAGTATCGTCCTACCCTAACCACACATCAACGGAAAGCTTATTTATTCAGCTTTCAGACGATGTAAAAATCTCAATTTCACCCTAAATTTCGATTTGTCAAAACAACACCCTTAAAGCGGAATTTGTTGTCCAGGGTCACTCACATATAGCTTTTGCTTAGTTTGGCCTGAAAAACTTTATGTTAAACAGGCTAAGCATGTGTGTGCTGTTCTGTGTGTTTCTTTGTTCTGCCCACGTCAGACCTTTTTTTATCAATCAATAGCTTTGAATGATGTCAATGGTTTAAAGGGCTACATCACTTTTAAACTTTCTTATCAAGTGCTTAATGTGTATTGACAAACAGATTTAGATAGTATGTGAACTACAGCAAAAGATTGTCATAAAAGCCCATCTTAAAAGGATAGTTCACCTAAAAATGACAATTCTTTCATCATTTACATACCGTCAGGTTTGTCAATCCAAACCCGTATTACTTCCTTTCTTCTGCAGAACACAAAAGAAGATATTCTGAAGAATGTTGGTAACCAAACAGCACTGACCCCATTGACACAAAACCACAGAGATATTTCTCACATTTTCTTCTTTTGTGTTCCACAGAAAAAAGAAAGTCATACAATTCTATATTATGGGATAGCTAGAAATGTTTCACTTATTTCTAGAATGTCATTAAATAATAATGTTCTGTGTTCTATACTTATTTTAAATACTGCTGAATCTTACTTGGTCCCAAGCTGATGGAGAATCCAGCTACATACACCAGCAGGCTGACCAGGGAGATCCATTTCAGAGAAGGCGATACGTCATTTACAGAAACAGATAGCAGTGCAATTTCGGAACGGTCCTCCTCTGAACGCGGAGCTTCTCGAGAGCTGGCATGCTTGAGAAACGTTGTCCTTTCATCATACGTGCGATTTAAAATCCAGTTCTCCTTAGTGTCATTAATGCTAATAAGAAAAGAATTACTTTTATGATTGGTTTGTCCATTCTGGTATAATACACGCGGTGCGTTTGTCTGAATGTCAGTCTCATCTTCCATCCTCAAAACAGTCAGATTTGCATTATTAATGGGGCTTTTGCACAGGCTAGACACGTGAGTGCGACTCTGCATGGTAACGGCCCCCAGTGTTGCTGTCGAAGCATCATGACAACCGCGCCGACGCACAAGAAAGCTTTAGGTCCAACTTTGTCCACCAAAAACACAGCAGGAATGGTGCCTCCCACCTTGACCACCCCAAACCCCGTGGAAGCGAGAGTCGCCGCCTCGTTACCATGGAAACCGACACTGCTGAGAACAGTCGAGGCGTACGCCAAAATGTTTGGCTGCCCGGTAGCCTGCTGCAAGAAAACCAGAGCAGCGCCAATAAGAATTCTGTGCAACATGTTGTCACGAGCACGGAAGAGGTCCAGAAAGCCATGCAGGCGCTCCGCCCCAAGGGCTACGCGAATGGCCCGAAGCTCCTCGTCCACCGCGTCTGTTCCTGCGATGCCCGCGCGAAGACGCAGAAGAGTGGCGTGCGCTTCTTTCTCGAGTCCCTGAGCGAGCAAAAAACGCGGACTCCTCGGCAACAGAGGCATGACGCCGGCTTGCAGCAGAGCGGGCAGCAGCACTCCGCTGAACGTAAATCGCCACCCGTCTGGAACTCCAGCGAACACCCAGCTCAGCCCAAAACCCAACAGCATCCCCAACACAACCATTAGCTCGTACACACACACGCACCTCCCGCGCCAGGCGGCGGGTGCCACTTCGGCCGCGTAGAGGCATGATGCGGTGCCCGAAAGTGCCACAGCCATGCCTACCAACATTCGCCCGATCAATAACGCCCAGAACGACACCACGCACACGCTCAAAAGAGTCCCAAACACACACAGCAGCGCCGTGAGGATGATGGAGAAGTGACGGCCGTAGCGGTCCAGTATGGTGCCACCACCCAGGGAGAGAAGGAAGGCTCCGAGCAGCAGAGATCCGACGACTTGCTCTTGCTGGGGACACGAGAGAGTCAAAACCTCCCTGAGTTGAAGTAATGTTCCAGATATTAGACTCATCTCGTATCCCATCATCAGCCCACTCAGACAGGCCACAGATACAGAACACAACACCAGCGCTGCACCATTGCCTAGAGAGAGAGAGAATACAGGATCCTTTAATAACATCATGTACTCGAGTTAATACAACTTTTGCAAATCTCAGTACTTTTATCCTTTACTTGACTACAATAGACTAGTTACTAAGTTATTTCAAGTCGATTTATTTCTGACTAATCACAAAATGGATTTGGAAGATGCTTTGCTCTAAAACTATTATGGACTATTCAATGTTTCCTTCGAATCAAACCCGTGATCTACGTGATGGTTTTCTCACCTGACTGGGCAGATGGGCTTTTCTCAGGATGAATGTGTGTGACGGGACTCTGCAGAGCCGCCTTGCTCTGGGGGTCAGAGGTCATCCTTATGGACTCTTCAGAAGCGTCCATGTCCTTCTTGTGATGTAACTACAACAAATGTGAACAGTTAGAAGTAACACCCAGAAAACAATTTGTGCATAACCTGTCTGGTGACATTGTGTTATTTTTGCATCATGATATTATTAAAAATGATCTTCTGTGCTAGCTTCAGAACTTATATCAAAGATCTCCTCCTTCAACAAGAATGGTTCCATTAGGAAAACATACCTCTTAATAAAACCTGCAATGAAATACATCACCAATATCAATTTGTACACACAAGTAAACACAAATCTGCTCTCAAGTTCAACTCATACTAACCAATATGCATTAAGGACTGTATCTGCTGCTGTAAACATATATCAAAGTATAACAGTATGTCCCAATAAGGAATGCACAGCTATAGACCATCTTGAATTTTCAGTGCTGTTAATGTATAGGCGCAGATCTAGCAAGTAAAAGCTGTAAACAGCGCATTAAAGACGAGACAGTTCCGTTATTACCTCTTTAATGTCTTTAACGTTATGGTATCATCTCCGCTGATCGGTTCTCTATCGCTACACCCGGTTGCCAGTAACTAATCCGTCCTTGGGTCGACACACGCTTCTTGTTTTGGAAGGCAGAGTGACTTAAACTCCGCCCACATGAGCCAAAAGAGACAGAAAGTGTGAAGCAAGCAAAAAAGGACTTGACCAACTTTTTCACGTGTGTGACTACGCTTTCTTCGTAATATAATGTGCGTAATGTCACGTTGAAATGTGTTTACGGTAGACCGGTTTGGACTTTCAACACTTACAAAACAGACTGGAGAATACTGCATTGCTGTCAGTTGCGTGTCTCGGTTGGGTTTTGCGCGTGACTTCCTGGCTGCAAACATACCTCTGTGTCAACAATAGTGTATTTTAATCGATCATGCTGAAATTCACGTAACGTAACGTGTTCATATATTAAAGGGTGTATTTGTGAACAAAGGGGTGGAATACAATCACTTCCGCAGTCTGTCTGTGGTGATTCGATTCGACTTCGTGCGGCGCTGCGCAGACCGATCCCTATATGACATCAAAGTACCGCGAGAGTTGTTCAAAAGCACTGCCCTTATCACATATGTATAATGTACATTTTATAATTCATATAGTGTATAAGCTAATTGAAACTTATATTAAGTAATAATGTAGCTGGTCGGGTGTGTAACAGACAACAATATATTCATAAACGGCTGAAATGTATCATTCTTAAGTGGCAAAGTAAGAGCTCTGTTGCCTTTCTATACATATAACTTAGAGATGCACATATATAGTTGCTCTGCAGTGCTAATGTATTTACACGACATGCTAGTATAAATACTAATGTAGAATCCGCCGACCTTTTTCCTATTTTTATAAAAACGCGTTATTTTTAGAATGCTTTCCCGTGATAATAAAGTGCCATCTACTGACCAGAGAGGTGCAATTACACGAGGGTGACAAGCAAAAAAGTCTTTGATTCAGTTTGGCACATAGAGACAGTGGGAAAATATGAAGAGATGACATGATAAATAAACGAATAAAATCATTAAATATTAAATAAACGTTTGATCTCAGAACACGTTATAAAAAGAGAGCGTGTACTGTGTTTCCTAACGCGTGGAGGCGCTAGTCTACATAAAAAACGTTCATGCTGTAAAAATGCTGACGCACGTATATTGTTTCATGTTATGAAATAGTACTTCATATTAGGGTACTAAATTATTGCCATACTCATTTACATGGGACTCCATTGAAATTGAAAGAAAATTACATATATATAAATTTTTATTATTAGCTGCTTATATGTGTGCTTCATGGGTATCAAACCCACAACCTTTGCACTGCTAGCACAATACTCTTTGTACGTGTCATGGCATTACCATGGTTTTATCCTAATATTATTATTATATATACTTTATTGAACCTTCACAGGAAATTGAAATTGTTACATCATTAGTAGCCACATTCATTCTTAACACCCACAGCATCTCTCCAGCACATAAGACACATAACATATAAGAAACATACGAACAGGCTAGAAAAGTGTAACAGTTAGATAATACAAATTATTGCACATTAAATAGCCTAATAGCAGCAGGCAAAAAAAAATTATGATGCTGCTCAGTCCTACATTGGTAGGATCATTCGACCACTAATTTTGCTCTGCCTGAACATCTCTAAAGCATGCAATAGGTACTATTACTATGGAAAATGTTTTGGTACTTATTTTTTGTTGTTGCATAAACAGCAGTTGTTTATACTGTGTGAAAAATCTTTGTTTATAACTCAATCCAGTACCTTTGTCTATTACAGTCAGTAATCCTAGAGTCAAAGTACCTTTACCAAGTAATAATGTATTATTCTGTGTAACATTTCTTTTCTTAATACTCCTCTGTAATCTTTTGTTATGAAAGCTCAGGTTTACCTTTAACAAAAAATGACCAGTCATCTCTATGACGCATGACTAGGTTTAGGGCCGTAGGTACAGCATTTCTGAGGAACTTGCTAAGACAATTACATCTAATCTCAGAAAAGCAGTTCCAGGAGCCAAAGTTAATACATGCAACCATTGACAGCTGACATAAAAATGTAAATGATGTTTAGTTAAAGATGGGTTCAATGTGCAGGGGTGGTGTGAGAGCATTGGGTTGGGTAAGAAAGCACTGACGCACAACACTGGTGACAGTATTCAGCTGAAAGTCCAACTTCTGATTGGATGAGCTTGCAATACACACTACAGCAGGGTGTATATAGTGTTAGGACATTGAAAATTACATATCCAAAACATTCTTCAAAATAAAGAGCCACAAAGATAGTTTGGGGAAAATAACAATAAAGTTTTATTGCGAACCAAACAAGGTCACATGATTGAAACATTTGACAATTTTACAGTACATTTATTGTTACATATAAGCATACCTTAAGTTTTTGTTCCATAAACATTAAAACTAATACATACACATAAAATATACAAACAAACTTAAATAGCAATACAGTCTTATTCAATGGAATGATGCTTGAACAAATCAGTCCATGTCAGATCTGTACGATTACATCCTAAGAGGCTGGAAGACTAAGGTGAGACAGATTCGTTGGTCCAGGTGCTTATCTACACACAGTAGCAACAGATCCCTCAAGCACCTCCCATTCAAGTCAAAAGAACTAAACCAAACCTAGGGAAGTGCTCTTTAAATTAAAAAGTTAACAAGACTAAATGTGCAACTTTGATCCCAGATGCGTAACTGATCACATTAACATCAGATGCTGATATAGTTCAGTGGTTTTAGCGTCATTACGACTATATTTATATCTGACTGACGTGTCAGATCACATGATTTAGAAATAAAAGCTGAACCAAGGGTGTTAAGATGAACACACGCACTCATCCAGAACAACATCTCACACTCATGAACAATCCTATAAATGTAAATAAGATGTCCAAAAAACAAAATACATAAGTCCATCAGCATCAGTCTTCTCCCTCTATCTTTCACCTTCTGTCTGTCTGATACAACACGGGGTGAAAGCGGAGGAGAAATCGTGCATTTGGATGCGAACGATGCAGATGAGTCTCTTTAATACGTGTAAAACTTGGGCCTTTTTAACAAAGGCCCTTCGAGCTGCCGGACGCCATGTGCAAATGCCCCCTCCTGGGGGCGGGGAAAATGAGACCGGGTTTTCTTTCTCATAGTGATGCACTACAGGTGAGATTCCATGGGACAGTGTTTCCATGGTAATGAGCTACAGGTAAGAAGTCTATGAGATGGTGTTTTCTGCGGCGATGAGCTACAGGTAGGAATCCATGGCGGGAGCGTAAGAGAAGCCCAGGAAGGCCTCGCCTGCCTCTGTGATGCTGGATGTGACCAGAGCGCTGTCCGGAGAACAGCCGATGGAATTCGGCACCGGTTCGTCTGTGAACTCGGGGTCAAAGTGCCGCAAGTCATTAGGGCCCGTCTGAAAAAAGTGTCAAAATGCTCTTATCAGACATGCCGTCATGACTATGTTCTTTTTATTTCTAATATCTCTGAGAATCGAAGTTCAACTAGAAGCGTAAATAAACATACCACGTTAGGGTTGAAAGGAGGTGTAAGCTTCTTGGCGTTCAGGTCATCCCAGTTTATTGGAGAGAAGAACACGTGATTCTTGATCTCAGTCTACACGTAAAAAACCCCCACATATTTTAGATACAAGACCAAGGAAAAGCAAACCAATGACTTGAGATGTAAACACACTTACAAAGTCATCCGTGAAGCCCAGTCTCTTGGTACGATCTTTCTGCAGCAGACCCTCCAGCAGATGTCTAGCAGCATTTGATATGTTGGGTTTGAGCTGCAGTGGCTTGTTCAAGATATTATCGTACATTTCTGCTGTGTTTCGGCTGTAGAACGGAGGCTGTGGGGCGACCACAAAGAGTCAGTTGTCGAGCTCATGTAGATCAGCGTTCAGTAAAGCAATGAAAATTCTTGCCAACTCACCAGGCCATATAACATTTCATACAGAACAGCACCCAAGCACCACCAGTCCACCGTCCTGTCATACGGCTGCTTGTGCAACACCTCCGGTGCCAAATACTGTAAGATCAACAGAGAAACGTTGAGTTTATTGATTTGAAACACAACACAACACGTACACGATTCATCAGATGTTATTAGCGATTAGCTAACCTCTGGTGTTCCACAGAATGTAGATGTTGTTCCATTAGGCTCTATGTTCTCCTTACACAGGCCGAAGTCAGTCAGGATGATGTGTCCTTGCGAATCCAACAGAATGTTCTCAGGCTTCAAGTCTCGGTACACAATGTTCAGCGAGTGCAGGTACCCCAAAGCGCTCGCGATCTCCGCAGCGTAGAACCGTGCACGTGGCTCCAGAAAACATCTTTCCCTTTGCAAGTGATAGAACAGCTAGAAAAGGAGACAACAAAGAGAATAAGGTCATGCGCTCCATACCCCGCATGACATATTTAATCAAGGCTTTCTAGACTCTTCAATCCCAAACAATGGAAGGAAATGAGAATGTACTCCGTTTAAAGTCCAGAAGAGACGTCTGCTAGGTTAGGTTGAGCTTAAACCTCAACAGCTGCTAAATCTGGCTCCCCCTGCACAGATTCTCCCCTCCCGAGCGTTTCCTGACGAGAGTTTCCTATTCGGAGCTCAGCCGCTCCTCTTTGCTTCTCATGACAGGATATCCTTTCTGTCTGCATCGACCTCACTGTCTCCTACATAGTTTACAATTCTATTTTTTATCACTCTCTCGTCTTTCCCTCTTTCCTGCTACATAATTCATCATTCTCCCTGCCGCGTATTTGGATTTTCCAATGTAAAGTAGCATTCGAACCCACAACCTTAGTGTTGCTAGGCCAACTATCGACCTATTGAGCTACACAAACAAAAGAAAAAGAAATCACACACCTCTCCGCCATTAATGTAGTCCAGTACGAAGTAGAGTTTATCAGCAGTCTGGAAGGAGTAATGCAGGCCCACCAAGAAAGGATGCTTGACATTCTTCAGTAACACATTTCGCTCGGACATGATGTGTTTCTCCTGAACATCACAGAAGGAAAGGTCAGAGGTTATAGGTCACCATGTTTCACGGGTATACTCGTGCTAATAAAACCAATACATTCTCTAATTTAGTATAGGACCTGAAGCAAATGTCATGTGATGTGAATTCGAGTTAGCTATAGTAGTTTTGCACGACCCTCACCTCTTTCTTCTTCAGGATAGCCTTCTTTTGCAGAACCTTAACGGCATAAAACTGCTCATCGCTCCGGTGTCGAGCCAGCAGAACTTTGCCGAAGCTGCCTTTACCGATGACCTTAAGGAAGTCGAAGTCTGAAGGTTTAGCGGTGGGGTTGGAAGAAGGACCAAGGTTGATTTGTTGAGATGGGCTTGGCTGGAAAAGACACAGATGTTTAGATCAATCTGACTTCATGTATATTTAACATTTGTAACACATATAAATGCATGTATATTGTATATTGCATGTACATACCGGTGGGGAGGGGTTGCTGTTCATCAGCTCAGCATCTTGAGGAGGTGTCAAGTTCAAGATGGACTGAACCTCAGGACTACAGAAAGAAAAGATCACAATCATTGACATTTATATATTATAAACATGCAAGTATTTATTATTTTAAAAACATTTAAATACTTTCTCTTCTCTTATAAGACGCATTATGGAGGTACCATGTTAATAGTATGAGAAGGAATGCTATGGTATTTTAAATTATACTTATGGTATTTACATGGTACTCCATTGTAATATTATAAATATATTAAACTACAACAGTTCATGTTAAATAAATATATATAATATATATATAAATGAATATAAAAAGTGAAAAGACTTACTGCTTGCATGCATAAGAGCTGGTGGAAAGTTTCTGTATGAAGTCGTTCAGTCCCATCTTTCTCTGTTTCATAAACGCTGCACATGAAAGAGAAAGAAAAAGCTCATTTAAAGTGAGATCACTTAATATTCTTCCTCTTTACTTGCGTTGGCTCGAGTGCCTCCATTCATATCAAACAAAGCCTACCACTGAGATTAGCGACTAGTCCTCTTGTTTTAGAGTAGGTCAACTCGGTCTCTGTTTGAATTGTCATCGCTGTAGTTTTCCACTGTGGGCCAGTAACCAAAACGACACAAAGCGCTACTGAACTCCTACGCTGCTGTTCCAACTATTTAAACGTCCGGAGGAGGAGCCTAGAGACGCGTTCCGCTAGAAGGCGTGGCCTAGCTGGTTGAAGCGTATGGCCCTCGTGTGTGGGGCGTGGCTTACTGCGCCGTGACGTCTGTTAGGAGGCTGGCGCGTCACACCCCATAAACTACTGTTATGTTACAGTTGAAAACAAGATCTTCCCGGATCCAGCAAGCCGAGCAGAACTACATGTACTGTGATGTCCGTAGCGTCAACATGTTCAGAAAATGAAACTTTTCTGTCGATAACAAACCTACAGTTACCGCCCTTGGAATACAGTTTACTCATGGCAAGATCAAGGAGGAAAACCCCCTTACTCATCAGACAATTGTAAATGGGTCAGTGCCTCCAAAAACAGCCCCTGCCGTCCACGAGTAGCTACACAATATTCATTGATACTCCTTCATTCTCCTTTTTTTTCCAGGCGTCTCTCCAACACTCCACTTGAACCATTGTGACGCAAGCAGCGACACAAAAGCAAAAGGACTGCAGCCAAACGTCAGTCCTCACTGGAAAAGTACTGACCGGTGACTTTTGGCCACATCATAACTTCAAGTATTAGGCTATTCTACTCTCCTTCCTTGTCATTTAGGACCAAATTTACATGCAATGTCCTCGTTATGCAATACAATGCCACAGCAGACTGCTAATTCATTCACACCCCATTAACGTTACTATTAAAGTTGCAGAAAGTTCGGCTAATTCTCAAAACGGATTTTGACTCACGGGGTTGTGGCCAAAGACGTTTAACTACTTGAAAGTAAGTATAAGCTTCTGATTTGAATCACGAGAACTCTCCCTAAAAACTAACAACAAACTACAGTATGAGTCACCGGCTTTCTCACGCTAATACAAGCAAACCAATGATAAATTACCAAAACAATCTTTCTCTGTTTGTGTCCATGTTAGCAAATGCCATGATGTAGGCTAACACAAATAAACGGCTTGCTTACGCGTTGTTGGTATTTATAACAGAAAAAACACGTGATTATTAATTTAACAAGAGTTTAAAAACGTAATAGCGTAACTTACATTTTATACTACTTACTAGTCTTTATTTTTATTATTAGAATTTGAATAGGCTATTCTTACATGAAAACTCAAACATTTCCATTCTGCCGTGCTTCTCATGCTGTACAGTAAACCCCTTGAGCCGAAACTGTCTAGAATTTCACAGGCTCGGCAAAGGCAAAGTTTTAAGCTCTTATCAGTCTGAATAAACAAATTAAAATGTTGAAACCCGGTTAAGGTAGCGCACCTATGTCCTGGCACAAGGGTTTGACACACTGTCCAGTACACTCTCACTATATGAAGAAATATCATTGAAATAAAAACAACCCCCTAACATAAACTTTCCGCGTTACATGGGGTGATGTTCAAGTTCACTTACATGTCAACGGTGAGGATTTGGCTTTCATGGGGTCAGTAATGAAAGTAAAGTGCGGCAGACCCGGTCGATGAGGAAGTTTGGAGGTGAAATAGTTTTTCAGCCGCATTCCATCCCGGCTGATCTTACGCCGGATATCTGAGGGGCGGAGTTACTCGAGACCTCCAACAATGACGCTTTACACAGTTTTCATGAAGTTCGCTTCAATAAAGACAAGTTTTAGCACGACTGTCTCAAAACAGAGAGCTACCACCCTAAACAGAACTTTATTTATTTCTAGAAAGTATCAGGAATGATTTTAAAGGCTCTTCTTTAATACTGTGCAGGCAACTTTTGCCTCAAGTAAGGCTTCTCCATATTCTTTTGTTACAGTTTTATTAGAAATATATTGTTAGCGTCTCTCTTCTGCCATTCAACATCATATTTTTGTGTAGGTCTTTATTTTTCACACAAGTTTACGAAGCATTTAAAAACGTAATAACTTGTATTTGTCAGATCTCAGACCTCAATTTTTCTCCCTCTTCTGTCTCTTCTTGTGCTCATCTCATTCAGATTCCTTTCTCTCTCCCTCTCTGCCTGTAAGTAGGAAGTCTGGGAAGAGCTGAAGAGCACACAGAGATGAACAGGCTTCTGTCTTCTGTCTATCTAAACGCTTTGTTTATTTACGTTTGAGGTCAGGATTACGTAAAATAAAATCCTCTTTAGATGCCTCTGAGCACTGAATACAGGACCCAAACATTATGCATACTAATGTGGTCTTAGATCATATGCAGGTTTTAGCAGCATTATGCATTTTCCCTCAGACAAACATATTCACATTCTTGCACACACGTAAACCTAAGATGACTCAGGATAAACTCTGGCAGTTTACAAATAACAACAGAGCTTTTCCTCAATCAAAAATAACCTTTATGAGATCATCACACAAAGTTAGTGGATGACTAAAGATAAAATGTACACAAACAAATACACACCCATACATTAAAGATGCACCACGACCGAAGCTGTACACTCATAGAATTGTACTTCATGACAAATTTACAAGATTCTAAATCTTACAGCAGCCCATTATACTGTTATGTAACTTTAAGTGAAATGACATTTATAATGAGACTTGATTTATCTACTGGAACACAACCACACCTGCCATAAAAATCTTTTACAAAAAGTTCTTCACAGTGATGCCATAGAAGCACCATTTATGTTTCCCAAATAACTTACTTTTCTTATAATACCCATACTTTTTTTATAATCTAAAGAACATTTTGTAAAACAGAGATATTCTTCCGATGTTAAAGATTCTGTAGATTATGGAAGACAACTTTAACCCTACTGATGACATCATCTATTAAGTAGGCTATGGACCAGCAAATAGAGGCTGAAGGTCAAGTTCACCCTCCAAGGCATTTTGATGTATCGCAAGAGTAATGGTTCATTTAGAAATCAGTTGTTAAAGGCAAATATTGCAGCAACCTTTATTACATAACGCTAACCATTGTAAAATAGCTGTTACTTTTAACATTAATAATTGACAAGATTTTAAGAAATTCAGCAATACTGCTGTTGGTTATTAAATAGGTGAATAGCTGTTGGCTTTTATTAGCCAAAATCCGGTGCTTAAATAAAACTTAAACAAATGACTCAGGATTTCAACTTGTGTAATATCTCTGACCTGGGTTCAGTGTTACAAGAGCTATGAAACATAAGTGGAAATATCGCTCTATGTAAATAAGATAAAGGTATATAGATTATTTTTATGTATACCATATTTTCAGATAGGCTTAGCAACCTAACATTTTTATGACTGGCAATACACAGACACTTTAGGGTCAGGGATTTTTTTTAAATCCCACATAATTCTCTATAAGGGGAAGTTCAATGCATGTTTAATAAATATGTGTGCTGAGTTCACAGGTTACATTCAATGTTTTTATTTGTTCGTGAGAGCAGTGGTTTTACCAGCTGTTTGGAGTACTGGCCCAAAAATACTCATTAAGGTTTTTACAGTAAGCCTCCATGGCTCAAGGTGATTACAGGTTTTGTTTATACCCACAGAAACAAATAGCGAATAAAGAAAGAAATGAGGATGAGAAAAAGTGTAATGACTGATCACAGATTTAATACAGAAATAAAGCAATGAATTAAAGAAAAGACTGTTGGGGGGAAAAGACAGAAGCACTTACTGTTGTCGGAGGGACAGCAATAATCAGACTCTGGGTCACCATGGTAGTAGAGGTCCATTGCCTGGGGAAAAAAAGAGTAATGTAGCTCAGTTTTTGAGGTAAAACTTTAATGGCAAAATTCTATTCTATTCACACCTCTCTTTTCCCAAATGTTTTCCCAAATGTAACTGCATAACAATATTAGAAGTGGGGCTTTGCTTCATCAATAATGCACTTCAGATTTACTTACTGACAGAAATAAGTCAGCGGGAAGGATTTCAAACTCTCTGAATCTCATTATTTAATCACAAGCAGACACACTTACACACATCACAGCTAAATGATGACTTGCGGATGGACTGTCACGTCTGCGTTAATCTAGAGCTAGCAAAAATGAAGTCATGTGACATCTGGCATGCAGTTTTGCACCCAAAGTGCAGCTTTCCATGTGAGGTGAGAAAGAGAGAGAAAAACAGAGGGTGCGAGAGAAAGAGTAATTACCTAAATCCGCTGCTTTAATAACCTCCCAGGAGTCCTAGTTAACGGAATGCTAAACTATGTGAAGGGGGAGTATTTATATCACTGCACGTGCACCTACACTACACTAACCCGGACCATGTGTTTGTTTCACAGCCCTTTTATCTCAAAACAACAAAGATGAAGCTGAACTTCAGTTCACAGGGAAATAGAAGCTTATAACCGATAAAGTTAAAAATAAGACAGATGCTATAAATAGAATACATTGTAATATTTCTATATGCTGACAAGTGAGAGCATGTCACATGGCATTGTCGATGTAAGAAAAATACCCTTGTATTGTTTGTATTTAGGAATCTATAATGTAAGACTTTAAGACAACTTTTGAGGCCAACGTACTTGTTTTTTTGTAAAATCAAACGTACAGAAATTTGAACATACTTTCTGGATTTTTTTTCTAATTGAAAATCGAACAAACTTTTTGTGAAATATCTTGCTTTGATGTGTGGTCATGATGTCCTTCTTGGTTTGACCAAGAAGCTTCTTGGTTGAAAATAATGTCACTTGGTTTGACATTTTGTTATCCAGTTTTATGTTTGGTGCTGACCTGTGTGCGTTGACGTGGTTGCCATGCCTCTTCATTCCCATAAGTGATGAAGGGACCGTTGCAGATGCAACATTCCAGCAATACAGGGCTTCCTAGTAGGGGTGACATTGTCCAGGGACAGATCACATGCACATCTGACTCCGCCTCCTTCACTTTGCTGTCATTGTGATGTCTACTGAGCATCTTCCATTTTCTCACCTGTTAAAAAGCACAACAGAGGTAAGTGGTGTTTGAACCAACAATTATAATGGTTACCAGCTCACATCTTTAACCACTACCGCAGAAGTCAAATAGCATCAATCAATCAAGTTTGCCACCACTTTTTAGTGATTTTCTGTCATATGCTTTTCTCAGGACTGCTAGGTCAGTTCCCAGTACTGTAAAGAGCCGAGTAACAAGTAAATCATCTCAGGGTTCAAAGGTCAAACATCAGGGTTAATAGAATTCTGCTCATAAATGCTCAAGGGTCAGCGGATGACGTTGTTGCACAGACTCAAGCTTTGTCTGTAATCCACAATAATCATAAAGACGCACGCACGCACGCACGCACGCACGCACACACACACACACTTTGATCTTTAGCCCTTTATTCCAAGAATAAAGGCTGATCTTGCAAGTGCAGCAACCTTCTTCTTGTGGCTTAGTCTAGTGCACACACACACACACACACACACACACACACACACACACACACACACACACACACACACACACACACACACACACACACACACACACACACACACACACACACACACACACACACACACACACACACACACACACACACACACACACACACACACACACACACACACACACACACACACACACACACACACACACACACACACACACACACACACACAGCCTGTCCCAAATATTTCAACATCTAAAGCAGGCGATTATGTAAGTGCCCTTACAGGAAAATGTTAAGATAAAGAACAGTTAATCAGCAACTTTTCTCCTTTCTCTTCTCACCTCTAAAGAGTGTGTGAGTTGGCATTTCTCTTGCAAGACACTGCACTGTCATTTTATTGTCTTCTACACTGTACTTATCAGGAAGAGATTTTCATGTCAATACAAAGCCATTATTTTTAAAAGCCTACGGGCGTGTTTGTGTCTGTTTATTTGTGTGTGCGTGTTGCCAGGGACAGTAAATCTCTCTCTGTATGAAGAGATTAGACTAACATCCTTGGTGTGGGGGTCAGAAATCAAGAAATCAACATTACTTACAAGCTCTTAGAGTAGTTGCTAAGACAAGCATCACTTTCTTATTCCTCTTTGTACCATAGCAACAACATAGAAACGCCCTGGCAATCTACAATACCCTAGTATCATGGCAGCGGGGTTGGCACAGGTAAGCACCACTTATATCCCTTAAAGCTGGTGCATCTTAACTACGTTTATATTTATCAATTTCCGTAAAAGCTCAATATTTTAATGCTCCTTCAACACGACAGCAATAAATGTATTAAATAGGTGAAGGTCACGAACTCCCTTAAAACAACTTCTGCCCGGCTGACAGCGGTGTTCCAGCTCGGAAGGTGAAAGAGGATGTGGCTGTGAGCCAGCCCTCGACTGGCACGGCACCAGAGAGTTAGCATGCAGAGTTCGACATTGGGGCCCGATACGGCAATAAAGAACCCGAACCAGGTCTTTGTAGAACCGACACCACACTTAAAATATGGGCTTTATGAGAGTGGTTCTATGTGGCTGGATGGATAGTATGCGTGTGTGTTTCTTAGAACCTAGTAACCATTAGCCTCATTAACCTAAAGCAGAGATTCACAAGGGACAAAGGGCTGCAATACCAGAGATGAGAAGCGTGAACAAACAGATAAAAAAAGATTGTGCTAATTGGTCTATGGTTGGGTATAGAAATGTTGTTTTGTTTTGTTGTATTGCAGTTGAAGAAGCAGATTGCAAATAAAGGCAAAGTCCATGACAGCTCAGCAGGGTGAAGAAAATCTGTTTGAGGAGTCAAAACTCTGGAATTTCAGTGGCAAACATCAAAACAGCTTTGATTTTACTGGAACTAATGACACGTGGCCTAGATTTTGGATGGGGCATGACAGAAGTGCGTTGGAGTGTTTTTGTGGTCGTGTTGGGCAAGAGGACAGATCTATTTCTCAAAGTTGCTCCTTCATGACTCAGGAGACGTCAAGGAGCTCTCAAGTAACAGCATTGTCTGGAATATTTATTCTATAATCCCTTGAAAGAAAATAATATTTCAAATGTATGTCACTATGTTAATAGAACAAAAGAACATCTTCATTTTAGGCCAACATTGCATTTAGTTAATATTGAAAAATCTAGCCCATAATGTAAAGGCAATAAAAAAAAATTAATTAATCAACATTTTATTTTAAAATATATTTTACTAAGAAAAAGATTCATTTAAAAATGTTAACAAATTTGAAAAAGTTTGTGTAACAGAACATGAATTATTTTCACCAATATTTGCGTTTTGTTTGTAGTTAAATGCATTTTATATATTCTTTATTATTTATAACCAAAAATACACAAAATGAATAAAACAGCCTATTTGGATTTGAAAGAATTTCACAAGAAATACATGTATTTCAGTTTATATTGAAATCTCTGACTTTTGATAGCAGATCAAAATGATCGAATTACTGTACAGTTGCAAAACTGCCCAGATCCCCAAAACTCTGAGTCTCCATTTGTTCTCCATTTTATTTCATTGTTGTGCTTGAGAACCATGTAAGATTTCATTTGTAATTGTTCTCTCCTATGGATCCGTATGTTTGTGTTTGTAGTATCAGTGTGCTTTACATCGACTCCATGTTTATCCTCAACCTTCACAAGTTCAAACCGCGGACACAATTCATACCAATCAGATGCGTGATATTATTGTAATGACAGCGTTCCTTGTATACGATAATTATTTTCCAGAGACTTAAATTTTCCAGGCACATAGATCTCATTACAGGCCACAGCACTCAAGCAGACCCCCCACCCCTTCATCTGCTGCGGAGAGCAATGTGGTCAATCAAACTTTACGTTCAACCTGGCACTATAAAAACTGTGTGTGTGTGTGTGTGTTTGTGTGCTCCGCAGACCTCATGAGCGATGAGTCATCGCCACACGCATCTTTCTGCCACACTAGCTTCACACACTCGCACAAACAGCACACAAACCCTCACACTGCGCGAGAACGTCCCCCGTCGCTTTCCATATTTTCGCAGGGTGGGAAATGAAGGTCCTTCCAGGCGAGTCTTACTATAAAACCCTATCGTGTTCCTTCAATACAACAAATTAAATCAAATACAATACAGACGTGTCGCAGCGTTTGGAGGGATTGTGGAACTCAAATCATCCCAGCTGTAATTTAGCAGTGAGAATTAAAAGGATGCTGGAGCTGACAGTGATGATGAAGGCAGAGGATGAGAGTGAGTAGAGTCATGGCTTGGGTTGCTGAATGCAGTCTGTGTTTCCATCATTTTCGCCCTGATAAATGTTACATAACATCACCCTCAGGACAGAGACTGGACACGAAATGATGTGTCATCTCTCTCTCAGTTTCCTCTTCTCGTCTTCAATTCTCTGTGTCAGGACATATATATTTATAACCATACATCACCTTTGTATACAAGCCGCCCAGTGTTGCTCCTACACAAAATTCATGAATAATACAGCTGGTTATTTGAGAGCGGTTTGTGGTGAAGCAAAGAATAAGTAGACAAGAGGTTATCGGCAATAAAGACAATCCAACCCACACCAGAGCAGAATTTTTCTATCACTATCTCATACTGTATGTCTAATATAACAGCATACACAGTGAGTAAAAATACAAATGTACATGTCCTTGAGCTTTGAAATATATTAAATTGGAGTAAACCCTGACATCACATCTTTCTCTCTCTCCCTCTCTCTCTCCCCCTCTCTCTCTCTCTCTCTCTCTGCAGACATGACTAAAATACACACTCCCTCCTCTAAACCATTTCTCTAATAATCACAATCTCTGAGAGCCAATCAGACAATGTGGTGGAGCAATTATGAGGACAATGCAAGAAAGCAAGTCACAGAGGTCTCAGCTACCCTAAGCCAGCTCTAGATGCTGTTTAATGGAGAGAACAACATGCCCAGCCTTTTATGCATCTCAGAGATTAAATGCCTGCATCATGAGGGATCAGAATAAACAGGAGAAACGGGGAAATATTACTTTGAGAGTTTTTTTGTTAGTCCTTCAGGATGGATGAAGGGATGGATGCATAAACGATGAAACTAAAACACAAACGTTCTGTTCCAAAAGCCTAGTGAGCTGCCTATGGAGGCAAGATTTAAGCAATCATACAGTAAGGGTACATGAAAGCTGTTCATAAAGATAGACACCCTAGTTATACCTCTTTTTGGTCAGCTTTGCTTTTAGTTATCATTGAAATCAGAATATTTTATAAATATTCAATTATTTTAAATCAACATGTATATTAAATTTAATACTACAAGTATATTAAAAAGATTTGTGAAACCCCAAAATTATTATTGTACCCAATATTTGTGTGTACTTTGTTGTTCAATGTATTTTTATGTATGTTAAGACATTATTAAACTCAGTTATCAATTATGTAATAAGTACTCTTTCTAGCATATTGTAAGTGTAGTTCAATAGTTGAGACTAAATTATAAGTGTACTTTATATACATATAAACATAAAGTTACACAGTAGTAAATCTACAGCAATTCTTTTCTGAGAAATACATTTCTTTCTGTATACTTTTTGATATACTAATAATAGCACACTTAAAGTTCTTGGTTTCAAAGTCAAAATTGTTTCCTGACCTTGCATGTCTTGTTTTTGTCCGGCTGGCAGGGTGTGCATGGGGCGCAGGGCTGACAGAGAGGGCTGGGGGGGTGTGGCAGATAGCATCCTCCAGGACTGTAGTGACAGCAGCCATAAGGTGCAGGGAAGTGCGTGTACCACAGATCTTGCCCTTCTTGACATTTCGGACACGGAGACAGGAAACCATTAGTCTGGACTTTCTCCACATTCACCTTTGGATTTCTCATCCACCTGCGCACCTGAAAGCAAAACACATTCCATTCATTTGTACTTTATAATTTATGGAGATGCAGTGTAGATGTGGTCAAATACCACAAAGTCAACAACAAATGCAAGTCGACTATCATAGATTTGTCATTTAATAACATCTTGAATCATGTATTGTTTCAGACAGTCTGGTTCAGGACTGAATTTCAGATTTGATAAATGAATTTCCAAGCGAATTAAATGAATCCTATGTCAGTCTTTTTTACAAACAAATCAATAAAATCTTAAAGGCATCCCAGCAGGGATTGAATAAAAGAGGCTGCTGTGGGGTCATATGTCTACTTTGCAGTGTACAGTGTATTTAATGACTTCAATCTCTTGAGTGAAAAACATTTTTCTGGGCCCCAGGATATCCAGGAGCTCCTGCAGCACAGGCCGAACGATTTTTACTTCTCACTTCATTTTATACAAACATAAGCTTTCAGTGTGTCAGCCACACAAAATCTAAAAGTTCTACACGATTAAACCTTTTGTTTATTTTTAGCAACAAGGGGGACAAAAATATCCCTAAATTATTGACAACAATACCTCTCGATGTCCTACATACATAAACAATAGCATTGTTTGTCACGAATCTCAACAATTCACTCTCTCTACATTGATCGGATTTTCAAAGTTATGTTTCCCAGTGTTGTCATTGTGACAGTGTACTAGCGACTTTCTGCTTTAAGCTTCAAAGACCCTCTTCTCTGTATTCATCCCTTCTTTCTGTTCTCTTGTCTCATCTCATCTCGCCTCTTTTCTTTTGACATGTGCCGCTTCACATGCTTCAGTTTTGTGTGCACCAGCTATGTGAGAGTGTCATTATTATGAAGTGGATTGTCAGACAGTGAATCTGTGAATCATTCTTTACAGGAATCAAAGTGAGGCGACAGCACTTCAAAAAACTCAAACACACGCCACTCGAAACACAGATGACTCACAAAACTCACAAAACTTCACCAGAGAAAAACATCAGTGTGTGTGTTTGTGTCTGCAAGGACAAAGTTAACAAGAGTACATTGCGGTTCCACACGCAGGATGACAAAACTGCAAGTCAACCAACAAAAAACAAACGTCAACCTTGGCGCTCCAGAAGATTCTTTCTGTCTCTCTCAGGACATAGCCACCCATAAATACATAATAATCCAACCAAACTGTCTCACTGAGTCACACTCTGACACTCCATCTGCTAAGAAAACAAGTGTGTGTGTTTGTATATGCTGGAGTCTGGACTCCAACCAAATCCACATACACACACACACACACACACACGCACGCACACACACTGATTCGCCTACAACCAAAACAAACACATTATACTGAAATTTTAATACGTGTTCAAGTTACTGCTCGTGGCAAATAGGTTACAGTCTCAAATCAAATCTGACTACAAGTTTCATTTGACCTGTCAGACAAACAGACAATGCCACTAATGCCATTGGTTGAACTAATGCTGTTGTTTTTGCAAAACAAACAAAATATTTTGTTAGTACACTACTAATAGTCTCTGAATAAAAAGCTCGGACAGAATTAAGTATTTTACCATCAAAAACATTACACACACTCAAATTGATACGTTTTAAGTTCTGCAACCCATACAGACGCATATTTGCACTCACCTTCCTCTTGACAAACTGGAAAGCAGAGCACTTCTTAAAGGAGAAAGCTTGTTTCTCCGCATTATGGACCAACCTCATGGCCTCTGGCCGGCCCGCACACTCTGCGGACCCCAGCGTGATGCCTGTGAGGGACAGGAGAGGTGAAAACAAGATTACGTATAGGCTTAGTGTTGCGACACAAAATAAATATGACACAAAATCATGATATATGAGCACCTTCCTGACAATCTCTTTGTAAGTGTGAATTTCATGAGATACAGTGTGACTGTTGTCATACCTGTTTTGTTGTCCTCTCTGGTCCAGGTTGTTATTACTGTCACTGCCGACTGATGTTATTGAGAGCGCGCTGATGTAGTGCCTTAGTCCTAATGCTTCAGCGTGCCTCTGTGTATCTGCAGTACCACGGCGGAGTGTGTGTGTGTGAGATAGAGAGAGAGATATATATATCGAGATGGATCAGGACACACACCTTGTCAATGTGAGAGAGAGACTACTGCAATCGAAGAGACGCACACCCCCCTCTCTAAGTACAGCTCTCACGCTTTCTCCTCCGGCAGCTCTGATGCTCTGACTCTCTCTCCTCCACCTCCCTCCGATATCTGCAGCATTGGATGCTCTCTCTCTCTCTCTCTTACTCTCTCTCAGTCGTTCTCTGTCTCCGATCCCTCCCTCTCCAGAGCTTTCATTGTGTGAATGGAAAGATAGCTGAAGAATGAATGACACACACACACACGTGCACACACACAGGTCAACTCTTATGCTTCTGGTCTGCCTCTTTCTAACCTTCTCCCTTAAATTGTCTTTGTCAGGCATCATTTATGAATGAACAGGGGTTTCAGCGGTGAATGAGTCAACAGGATCCTTGCCCAACAGCAAATGCGAGTCACCTGCACAGGAGATGGGAGACGAGAGAATGAAACGGGGAGAGAATCAATACTTCACAATCAGAGATATAATGATGAAGAGATCTATCAACCCCTTGTCATTCTGAGACCAGGCTGCAATGGATCGGCAATATCTACGATTCAATACTGTATATATATTTATTTAGCTTTAACATAACATAACATAACATAACATAACATAACATAACATAACATTTTTAAATAACATATAAAAATAGTATACGATTTTCACACAATAGATATGCACACTAAAAGTCATATAAAATATTATACAAAATCATAAGATAAACAGGAAATACATATAATTTTCATTGTTTCAAAGCAGCTTAAATAAAAGGTTTCATTTATTACATGAAATGTAACAATAAATTATAGAATACAATAGAATATCGTCGCTGTCTATCTGAAACCTCATATGTCCAAATTCTATGTTGATGCTGAGCTTTTGTTGACTGTGTGTGTTGACTCATTGTTATTCGACATGTAAACACAGCTGCCAAAATAATTTCAGCAAATATCTCTATGGTCATTTACCTGATTAGTGTGGATGACAAGTGCCTGTGACTCATAGCTCAGCTCCTGCATCCAACTGCACATCACACAAAACAAACAAAGAGAAACCAAACATTACTCTGCATCTGACATAAAGATAAATGCATTACAATTTTGCAAATTACAGATTACAAGAAAAATGCATTCCCCATGACTCTGAGAGCTGTCTAATTTACTTTCGCTTCACTGTATTCTCTTTTTGAGAGACAACCTTAGAGAACGGAATAAAAGCCTTTCATCCTGCACAAAAGAGATATTCATTTTATGCATATCACTGATCCTGCTATCTGCTTTGTTCAATCAATCCCATGATGACTTGCAAAGAGCAAGAAGCCATGGTGGAATAAACTGCTACTGAAAAATTTCATGCGTTTCACGGCTCACCCTCTCCATTTTTCATTAAAAACTGCGGTCAGAGGATTGCATCAGTTTGTGCATGCAAAGAAGTCTAATATAATCTGTCTGATATAAAATAAGGCGAGTAAAATATTTTTAAATATTTATAATCCCCATAAATCATACAAACATGCATAATTTCCTGTTGCTATACTTCAAGTAATAGATGCATCTGGCTACACAAGAACAACCCTAACTGCATTCAGGAGAGGTTGATTTCTAACTTTTCTGCCTCCTGTTTTCATTCATCAGTGATGTAGTGATTTGATAAATGGAAAAGAACATTAATTCGGATGGTTGAGTCTGAGCTCCACATTTCATTGAACCTCAACTAGAATGTTATGAAATAATTTTTAGATTTAGATTTTAGATTTTTAAGTAATCAAAGCACAGTGTAGCAGAGGGCATTTATTATTTATAGAATAGTTTATCCTTCAACAGACTGGGCAAAATGTCTAATGAATTAAGTCTGTCAGACACACAGTGAACAGCCAAACCAACTGCAGCTTTAGACATGTTTATCTTCCTACAAATATGCTATATGTGAAAATAAAGCTAAAATACATAAACCAGTCTTACCAATTTAAGGTAAATCTGAGACCAGCTGTTGACATTGTTGGTAAATTCAATTTTCTCCATTTTATCTCATCACAACAATTGACTTATGTACCATATAGTCAATTTTTTTTCTTCACCTCTCTTTTTTCCTCTCTCCAACTTTCAAATTCTTCTCATAGACACACACACACATAAAAGAGAGACTGTGAGCTCTATAAAATAAACATGATTCTCTCCTCGATTCTCCTTTCTGTGCTACAGTAAAGGCAAGATATCTCTCTCTTCCTCTTTTCTCACGCTCAGAATAGCTTTCTCTCACATGCAGAAAGTGTAATACCCAGAAAGACAGAATAAACTTATATACGAGAGTGTGAAATGTCACTTCATGAGATGAAAGGTATCTAAGAGACAGCAATATTGAATTAGATAGATTGACACAAACATAATTACAACAAAGAAAGCCCCTGGTTTGGCAACACAAGTCAATATCATACCAGTGCAGCATGAGAGGAGAGAGGGAGAGAGAGAGGGGTGGAGAGAGAGAGATGGCAAGGATGTCATGTTGACAGGTGGAGTGGGAGGAGCAGAGATGAGCTATGCATTAGCTCATCTTGATACACAGTGTGTGTGTGTGTGTGTGTGTGTGTGTGTGTGTGTGTGTGTGTGTGTGTGTGTGTGTGTGTGTGTGTGTGTTTATTTTTAAGTCCACTTGCAAAAAGGAAATTACACTAGTAATCGTTACACCACAAAATATATACATTCTGGTGTATTCAAATGTGGTACTTGTTAAAAAAGACAATAGCACAATCTGGTTTGGAACAGTGAGATAAAGCATAGCATGTTTAGTTGAAAAGCCAAATGCCAGAATGTGTCAGCGCCTCTCTAACATGATGAGTCATTGAGATTCTGAATCTCCCAGGATTCAGTGTTCCTCAAACTCCTGCGGTAGAACGAGAGGAGTGCAGAGAGGAGAGGAGTGTGGGTGTAAAAACAGCCGAGACACACCACGATGCTTTAACAGGGGCATCTGTGGCAAGTTGTGTGTGTTGTTCTAAAATGCCTGTGTATTTAAGATATGCTAATATAAAAGGCCAACTTACTTATTTCGCAATAGATATACACATCCGAGTTCACTTATTTATAAAATTTGCTGTCACAAGAGTTGTGTGGTAGGACACTTGTCTTACCTTGAGGAAATCTGAAATATATATTTACTAAAATGACCAGGTGCACAAATTGATTTTTTTAAATATTTGTTACTATTGCTCAACTGGTAGAGCAATGCATTAGACCCACAAAAGTCATAGGTTCAATTCCCAATAGAACACTGATATTTTCTCTTTGCAAAACAGCCTCTATGTAATAATGTAAATGTAAAAAAGTAAATGTAAAAAAAAAGAAAAATTTGTATTATTGTAGAGAAACTCGCGCCCAATTTAATACTACAGTAAATATTCTATTTAGACAATAATTACAACCCAGTTTTAACCAAACGTAGCATACACCATACTGGTCTTGCTTAAATAACAGCATATGCGGAGAACAGCTGTTTCTCATATCTTTCACATTCTCTGCACGTAGAGCAAATGATTTGGGACACATCGATTATGGCTTGACTGACAGCTCAACACATGGCGGACGCAGTGTGTATGTGTCTGTGTGTCAGTGCATTTCACGCTTAAGACCGTGAAAGAAACCATGTCAAATATGACATGAGGTTAAGCCATACACATATCCCGCTCTGTCACGCACGCACGCACATATCTCTTGAGAAAAGTGTGTTTTCTATTTTCTAGGAGTCTTTAAACTCTTCAGCATTTTTGAAAAGGTCAAACGGAGAGCGGGTGAGATAAGACAGAGGGAGGAAGGAAAGAAAGAAAGGAAGTAGGAATGATTTTAAGCAGCAGTGACACAGTGAGGAAAATCACATTATATTGGTGGTTTATATTAAGCTCCTGTCACAGACAAGCTTTGAGTAAATACACAAAAAAGACTGCATTGAAGATTTTTTATTTATTTATGAATATATACGCTATTTAAGGGAGAATATTAATGATAACTAATTTGTATGAAGGTGTGCATGTTATAGTATACAATGTGTAAGTACAGCATATGCTTTATCTGACAATAAAAAGATTGCACTTTCATCCCAAGTTTGGGAAAAGCTCTCCGCCGACTTAATGACACTAAACTAATGACTCATACAGTCCCTCACAACCCAGAAAGACTATTCGAAGAGAATACTTAACAAAGACAGTGTAAAACCGAAGACTACACACACGCACAGAGAGATGAGTCACCAAGATGAAAACAATAAATTTGAGACCGAGTCGAAAGGACGGCTTGTGTTAAAGTGAATTGGATATGAGCGGAGATCCCAAAGGACACGGCCTGGTTTCTCACAGTGATTGGTCCAAAGTCACATCCTATTCAGCCGTTCCACAGGCCGCTTTCTCCGAACGGCTAAAGCGCTTTATGATGACAAATGATTGAGAGAGGATGTTAATGGCACATACTGATAGAAGTGATGATTTTCTCAAGAACTTTTACACACAGGTTCAAGCAGTAATGTTGTTTTCACAGTTCATTCAAACCTGTCAGATCTGAAAATTTTACAGACAGCCTAAGGTTGGGTCTTAACCTAGTTTCGCTTCGCTACTGTGAGTTTAAGCCATCAGGTTAACAATGCAAAGGATCACACAGACACTGCGTTATTTCCTGGAGGCTTTGTGGTCATTTTTGTCATGTGTGTGGAATGCCATTGTACCACGTTACATGACTTAAAAAAGCCTTCCTGGCGTTCAGACCAGCACTGATAACATTCCACTACCCTTCAAACACACACTTAAGCTATGTTCACACTTGACTTCTTTTTTGACAAGAAAAAGTGGACAAAAGCGCTTTTTAGTAAAGAAAAACACTCGCAGTGTTGTGGTTACAAATAGCAACCATTCAGAGAGACTGGCTTCATATGCAGCGTAAGGCCGTGTTCACACTTCTTTTTTTAAAGCTGCTAGCATCTGTTTTACATTATAATCCTATGGAGTAAACCGTGTTTTCAAAATAGTCCTGAGCGCTTTTTTAAATGCCAGCGTCTTTTTCTGCAGCATCTTTTGAAGTTGAAAAAAGCGCTCAGGACTTTTTTTGAAAACACGGTTTACTCCATAGGATTATAATGTAAAGCAGCTTAAAAAAAGAAGTCAAGTGTGAACCCAGCCTTACCTGTGTTAGGAACTGAACAGCTGTGCATAATGTAAAGATGTTAATTAGATAAAGTTGTTGAGATCTTGAGATGTTTGAAAGAGCGCGTATGGTTGGTTGCTAATGTGTGCATGCAAGTTTTACATTTGATTCATACTGTATGTGCACAGCTGGGACTCTTAGAGTAATTCTGAAAATCAACCCCCCCCCCCACATTCAGGGCAGATTTGCTGATGTGAGCATGTCTGTCTAGTTTAATCAGACCCAAACCCTGTATCTCTCAGTGGATCCAAGATTAAGACATTTCAGCTATATAATCGGGGAAGAGTCCCTTCGCCGCCTCCCCTCATGTCAGCACCACCAGTCTTTTTAATCCACCATACAGCCAGCAGTATCTGATGAGACAGGCCAGAAATTAAAGGGATAGTTCACCTAAAATAAAAAAATATTTTTTTACTCTCGTGTTGTTTAAAAGCTGCACATGACTCTTTCTTCTGTAGTACACAAAAGAAGATATTTTAAGAAATGTCTCAGTGGTTTAGCATCCATACAATGGAAGTCAAAAGCTGTTTGGATACTTGCGTTCTTCAAAATATATTTGTTTGTGTGGTTTGGAATGACATGAGGGTGAATAAATGACAAAATAATTTAAATTTTTGGGTGAACTATTCTTTTAATCTTAGGATTTATTACCCCATCCCAACACTTCCTAAACTGAATAACTAGGCACAGCGAAAACACATACATTAATATATTGTTTTAAATTCAAAATAAAGTAAAAACATATCATCTTACAAAGACATTAAGATATTTTACTGCAAAACATGTGTATGTGGAAAGACTTGTCTAGGGTTCCTAAATTGTGAGTTTTGTCTAATATTCTGGCCAAAACACCATATGCAAGGATTGAGATTTTACTCAATTTTATGTATTATGTCAAGCAAAATGCTGGCAGCCAGAATTTTAAGGGGTTATGGGGATTGGAAGTGCCTTTGTGCATTCTTGCCGACACTACGGCTTTGAGTTTGTCAGTTGTTTGTTTACAATGAATGACTGAAGTGAGTTAAGAGCTTGAATGGTCATTCATGTGCTAATAAAGACGTGAGTCAAATCTCTCTCTCTCTCTCTCACTCTCTCTCTCTCTCTCACCCACATTCATACAATTAGACTGAAAGCCTTACTTTTTTGAATGAAAGCTAGTTTGTTCATTTGATTCTTATACAGCAGCTTTATTACCAATTCAGCATTTATTACCAATTATCATTACCAATTCAGCACAGCTGTCTGTATTGGTCTGATCAGTATTCCGACCGTGTGCATGCTGTGATCATTTGTATGCGCGCCGTGTGCGCTTTCCCCGTTATGTAAGCGCCCCTGAGCTTTTTCTGCATACTGATTGGCTGGCACTTGAGGTCACGGTAGCCAATTGTAAGCGCTTGTCTGACCACAGAAAGATAAAAAGCGCACTTCGAAACAATTGTATCCAGGCAACCATATCCCAGCAACAGCATCCCGATCTCAAGGAAACAGTCAACTTTTCTGCAATAGAGAAGACATTTTACACTCATTATCTCCTATCTTTTGTTATGCATGTTGATTGAACATTACATTAGTTACAGTAGTCAGCTGAAGTTATAAACTACTTTGTCTACCCAGGTTTGATTTTATAAATAAAGCACACACAGCTATCGTAGCTAAAAAGGATGTGTGTGCCGTTTCATTATTCCAATTTGCCTTCTTAAATTAAAGCAATCTGTAAGAGATAAAAAAGATTTAAAAATGTAAATTCTAAAATCACATCCAGTAGCAGAGATTTAGGGCTGAAAGCCAGTCTTAATAACAGACGATTTACTGTTGTGATTTACTGCAGTGAAAATCCTCACTTAACCTGAGATGGGATAACTGAAGAGATGGTAAGTTACCTCATCACCACACACACAACCCTCCACCAGCCCTCAGGGCCGTGAGGCAGGCTCTCTCTGATTTTCTGGTTTATGTAAGACTGACAATTGCTATCTTTATCTGATGCTGGAAGGCCATGGCATGTTTCTGATCTAGTGATAGTATTTCAAATTTATCTTTAGGATGTAGCAGTTATTTATCTTCCTTTAACAAGCCTTTTTTCATTCTATTCGTATTTGTTGAATACTGAGTGCTGGATTGTTTTTGTTTCATGCTGGGTAAATATTGGATGCTTTGTTATTGCTGGGTTATTTCAACCCAACTGCTGGGTTGTTTCCACTCATACTTGGGTAAAGACAACCCAGCAACTGGGTTAAAAATAAATTTTAACCCAGCAGTGTGGTCTGTCCAATATTTACCCAGGATCGAAAAACAACCCAGCACTTTTTAGAATGTTCTTTCCCTCTTATTTAAGTATTACACAAGAATTGAGGATTGGCTCTTTTGCCAAAATATTTGTGGCAGGTTGAAACAAGTAGAAGTGCCTAAAAATGTACACTCTTAAAAATAAAGGTGTTTCAAAAGGTTCTTTGATGCCATAGAAGAACCTTTTGGTTCTATAAAGAACCTTTAACATCTGAAGAACCTTTCTGTTTCACAAAAGGTTCTTTGTGATGAAAAAAGGTTCTTTAGATTATAAAAAGCAAGAAAGAGATGGGTTTTTAAAGAACCTTAGGCTGAATGGTTCTTTGTGGAACCAAAAAAGGTTCTTCTATGGCATCGCTGTGAAGAACCTTTTAAGCACCTTTATTTTTAAGAGTGTAGATGCGTTAAAGCGGTTGGATGTCATAGTGGGGTACATCTTGCAATGTCATTATACATCTTTGTTAGAAAAACAGATAGCCCAGGAGTTTAGTTCTAAAGCATCTTTGACCAGACAGAGACAGACCAAAAATGTGTACACATCACATTTGTTCTTTGCATTTCATTTCGAAATCACCCCGTCATTACACTTTCATCACTTCTTCATTCTGTACATTCCGATCTGTCTGCTCTTCCCCGACAGATTATGTGACAAGGAACGAGTGAGTTTGTTTTGAAAGTGTATAAAAGGTGACAAAATCATTTCACTGCATTTTTAGAAACTACTAGCAAGATTCTGGTCATTTTAAAGTATCCTAAATGTCAGAACATGTAACAACAACAACTATTTCTTTGATATACAGGACATGTAAGCCTTTTCTAAATAAAAAAGAAAAGAAAACTGTCTCTCATTTTTACAGTTATTGGCAAGTAAATAAGGTACAGTTCGTTTGGCATTATATGGGGTAAGTTGTCACTATATAAATCACCTGGCATTCCAGTTTGGCTAAAAACATTTAATAAATCTATCTTTATTATACAGTTGTGTCCTCAGTGTATCCCAAATTCTCACTAGTAAACCCAAAGGATATTTCTGGTATATGACTAATTTAAATCTGTCTAAGTAAATAATGTCTCATATCAACTAATTATAAAATGAAACTTCCTTATTCAGAAGAGGATTGAGGAAGGACAGTGAGATCACTGTTCTCATGCTCTCCTGATTTCCTCAATCATGATGGCCATAAAGATGATTAAAACCCTTCCCCTCTCTCTCTCTCTCTCTCTCTCTCTCTCTCTCTCTCTCTCTCTCTCTCAAACACACACACACACACACACACACACACACACACACACACACACACACACACACACACACACACACACACACACACACACACACACACACACACACACACACACACACACAACACACACACACACACACACACACACACACAGCCACTGTGTCTCCAGTGTGCTTCTTTTATGGCATTCCAGGTCCAAAATAGCTCCTCTCAGTGGACAGGAAGTGGGGTGTGTATGTACAGGAAGTAGCTGAGAGGAGCTGGAGACGGCTGTCTGCACAGCACAGCGCAGGGTCAAGAGTCACACACAACTTTACTCACAACTCAGCAGGAAAAAGGACGTACAGTGGGGTCCATCCACAAGTACGAGACCACTAGCACAATGCTTCCATTTGGTATTTTTCTAATGTTATACTTTTGAATATTATTATTATTTATTATCATTTATATTTACACAAATTTATTTAGCACATGCATACATTTAACAAAAGCAACTTACAATTCACGGAGCATTTAATATTCTCACAAATAAATCAAACTTAAACAGTTGTTACCTTGTTGAGTGAATTGTGAAATTTTAAAAATTGACATTGAATTTTTGTTTTTGGTGCATCACCCTTAAATGACAGCATGCACTAAAGAAACAAAGGAGTAAACAAAGAAAATAAAAGTCCTAAATTAAGCTGTTTATATTTAGGATTAAAATCTCAAATTTTAAGTGTGGTTTCAGACTTTCAGGCCCCACTGTTGCACACACACAACAGTTCACAACACAGATGTTAATCAAAATATAAATCACTAGCATATATAGATCGTCACTGTATCATCATCCTCTTTTACTCACTGACAATTGTTTATTTTTAGTATCCTATCCCTATATTGTTCGGCAAAGAGAAAGTTTGACAGTGTGTTATCCTTAGATCTTTTTTTGCAGGGACTATACTGGGAATTATCCTGGAAACATGCTTCTGACAGCTGAATGTCTGTTGTCAGATTTATGAGAGCTCTGATAACCTCACATGTGCAACATCAGACTTTTGTGTGTGATGAGTCAAAGCACATCAGAGGTCATTTAGTGGTTAACCTTCTTTGTAAGCAGAATACAAATGTGCTTCTACATGAATAATTAGCTTTTAAAAGAAAAAACTATCATCATTTACTCAATGACATGTTTTTTTCTGTGAAACACAAAATTATTGATTTTAATAAACGTTATATATAGATTCGCAATAACACAAAGTCGAGTAAATAATTAAGAGATAAGAGATGTTTGACAATGAACCCCAAAAAAAGAAACAGCATGACCTCTTCTTCTGATCAACCAAAACAATTCTCTAACTTTCCCTTTAATTATATGTCTGCCCATCACATATGTTTGGTTGTCCATATCTGTGACCTCTAACACCCTTCAGAAGAACCTCCCTGTCACAAAAACAACTATACTTTTGGGAAATAGCAACAAATAGGGCTTAAGGTTACGTACGTGTGTTTGCGCATGTGAAGGTACACACAGCATAACACACATTTCAACAACAACTCTCTTGTACGGATGAAGACGATGTGACGCCATGTGTTTGTGAACTCAAGTGACACACGGTATTCATGCTTTGGAGCATGACGATGCACCCAAACACAAAAAACAAGCACAAGAACAGAATCAATGAACCGAAGATCAATACAGAGTTTTGGAGATGGAAGGATTAGGAGAATTTAAAAACAACAAGACATTGCATAATAACTCCATGGTCAACAAGAATACTGATATTTACTTGACAGCCGAAGTTGTTCATAAACTCGTTCATAAAAAAATGAAAACGGCCATTCTTTGGATGAACATAAATAGTTCATTTTAGGTAAATGGAAATAATATATATTTACAAACAGATGTGTTTTTGTTTCATGTGTAAAATTGTCCAGGTTGTACATATAATGAAAGAACTCTTCCACGTCAATTTTTGTTATTGTTCGTGTCAATGTGTTACCTTTATTTTTGTAGTATTAATGTAGTGTTAATGTACTGTATCTATTATAGTAATTTTTAAAGGATTTGTAAAAAAAGATAGGATACATTAAATTGTATTATGCTATTTTAATGTTCATTGAAAATGTTTGTAAAAAATACTTTAAATAAATTGTTATAACATTTATTTTATTCTAATAATTCTTTTTGAAAACAATATTTTTTATTTCCAGAATATTATTCAAGATTATTCAAGATTAAATGAATGTAAAAATACTAAATTACTTTGGTTCAATGTAATATGTTCAGTGTATTATGATTGACTTATGTAAAACACGTTGGTTTAATAGTAGATAAGCGAGTTTAATAAAAATTACATTAGGTCAATGTAATATAGTCAAGTTTGAGTCAATCACGTATGGTTTAATGTGATTGTGATAATTGCAATAGAATAAGTTTTACTGCATCCAACAAACATGATTAGATAAACCTTTATTAAATGCAATAATTTTGCATTTGCATAATTAAATTACGTTCGACTGATGAGTCATTTTTTTTGGAGTGTATATAGAGCAGTCGGAGCATATAGCATAACATAAAGCCTATGAAATGTATATACATAAAGCAGTATAAAGAATAATGTTGAATAAAGGAAGTACAGGCTTTGCCTTGTGATGATCAGGCATCACTGTGCTAGTCTAAACTGACGTCTGCTTGTGGGACGCCAATGAGATGCCCGATCATGGGTCAGCTGCTTGTAGGGTCAAACAAAGTCTCTTTTGTTAACTTTTGTCGTTTATCCATGAGACAATCTCAGTTTACAAAGTAGTGACAAAAGCGAAAACCTGCTTTATTATGTGACATACACACACACACATTTAGGCCATGCCCAGTACAGTGTTGGCAATGGGTACAGCCTGTACCCTCCACAGCCTCCATGAGAAAAGCTTTCTTTTGTTCCAACTTTGAACTTTTAAACTTCCTTCAAATGTTCTTTTCAGACTTTTTTCCTGCCCCAAGACAGATGCAAATTCATCTGTCTATTTAACATTTTGTTCATAATACTCCAAGACTAATGCAAAAAAAATCTGAACACCAAAAAACATTAATCACATCAGCTTTGATGTTTCAGCAAAGATGACAGTAGAAGTATAATTTCATTTCTAGCCCCAAGACAATTTTACAATCTTCCCTGCAGTGTCTCTGAGTCATAATCATCTATCTGTTATTAGAAGGACAATGAAGAATCTGAGGAAATGCGGCTTTCTCTTTGCGCTTTGTTCAGGACAGGAAATCAGCTGTTGCATGCTCACTGAATACGGACATACAAAGACATATGTACTAGCGTACACTCTTGATACACTCCCTCAATGGTCGACACAGGCGTCTGTCTGAGACGGAAAGAATATAATGGACTGAAAGAGACAGTAACACAAAGCATCTGCACACACGCACAGAGGAAACGCAGTTGTAGTCTTTTGAGTCGAGACGTCTCCCCTCTGTCTTTATAAAGACACACCTAAACACACCCGTAACAATGGAGTCAAGATGTCTGTCTAAGGATACTTCATCCATCACATCTAAAAACTAACATGCCTTTTATCCATCAGCCTGGTCAAAGAAGAGTAGGACTAGTCCTGAACTTAAAGCAGCCTTCATGATAGTGTTTGTATTTTGTGAAATATTTTGCAAAGCACAAAATTGAATGAATAGCACATTCGTCTATCATATCATCTACAGTAACTAATACTTATCAGAACTGAATGAATAAATGAATATGTGAACTGTTTTCCTAGACAGCAACAATGTTACATGGAGAGCTTATAGTTTCATAAGAAATTTGATCAATGTGACAAACTGTGCTTAGATTTGCTAAACAAAATCTGAAATCAAAACTGAGATTTCAATATACATCAACACTACTTGATTCTCAAAAAGAAATTACATATTTACATTATTTCATTGCTGTATACTTTTACTGCACTGTAAGCGAACAGTTGTCTCATTTGTTTAAATTTGTACTCATATAAAGATGTATACCTAAACTGATACCTAAAAAACATAAATGAGAACTCAGTTATGCTACCTGAACTATAAAAAAACTATAAAAGCAAAAAATATGCTTAAAAAAAATAAAACTCTTTTATGGGAAGACATAATATTCATTTGACCACTTTGGTCCCTACTGAGATTTTGACAGTCACCCAGGTACAACATTTAACAAGCTAATTAATACTGCTAATGAATAAATCAAGATGTTGTAACCCATGAGCAGAAATCAATATGAATGTAAATAAAAGCATTGACGCACTCAGTATCTAGGACAAGGTCAATCACTCCAGTGTTTGCACTTTGCGTGTGTGGGTGTCTGTGTAGGAAATGGAAGGTGTGTCCCTCTCAACCAATTCAGAGAGAGGACAGGCCTCACCTCCAGTCGCCTACTTGCTTTACTCTGAGCGTAACCGAGAGAATTAAGTTTGCATTTCTATCATAGTTTATGTTCAGTGAATGCTCTTTGAAGGATCATACGCCACAGTAAATCTCTGCGATAACTTCCGCTTATGACAATGGGAGTTACGCACAAGCAGTTATCATTTCATCATAACTGCCTGCATTGTTTACACTGCCGGGACAAATATCCATTCATCAAAAGTATGTGAGTGGTCCAATAACTGAGTTTTACATCATACGTTTGGTTTTTATGATGCTGATTGGCTCTTTAGATGTGGGTTGGTTGACACAGGGTTTAGATGCTAATTTTATGTGAAGTGCCTCATGCGTGTGAGACTTTTTTACGTCACATAAATAAACTGTGTTGTTTCATCATGGTTTGGGGTAGGAGGTCTGAAATTATTATTCTAAAAATGTAACAAGGGCTCAAGCCAGTTTAATGACATCAGAACGCTGAGAACATTTGTGTGCGAAATCACAAAAATGGGATCGCTACAAGATTTCTCATCTCACCAGTGTCCCAAACTGTGCGTGAAGCACCAAGGCACTAAAGACTGCAATAAAAGTTTCATTTTTGTGTCATGCCATCCTGTAATTTTAGGAGAAACATCTAAAGAAAGCATATTCTAATGCAAAACATAACAGGTTGACAAATAAACCGCACATGTGTTCTATGATTTGACAGCAAAAAATGTACTAAACTAATAATGAAGATAAATAAATATTAAATAATTTATTATTAACAGTATGTTTTCTTAATTTTTGCTGTCACACCATAAACTCAAAGTATGGTTTATTTGTCAACTAGTCAAAATTAAAACACTCTGAGAGTGTTTCTGAGTATTTCTGAAAGCTTTCTTTCATTTCAATATCTAATTTCCATAAAATGTTTCTCTCTTTATCCTTTCCACATGCACACTGCATCTCTCTCGCTCTAAGAAACACTGATACAAACATATAAATACTGAGTAATCACCATCATGTGTCTGTGTGTGTTGTTACCATGGAGTGAGACCATCTGGATAAGTGGTAAAACATTAGTCAGCAAAAAGGGCTCCAAAAACGAAAAACCACACTTCAGTGATGTCACAAGAGCTGTGGTCATGTTGCGAAGAACCAGGGACTGTGGCTCACACAAGACTATCTGTGCGTGTCAGAATACGGTCTTTGACAAATAAAGTGTCAGAGAAAAGTGTAATCTGACAAATAAAGCATTTGAGTCTGAGCGATAATGCTATAGGGGGTTGGTGTGACTTGTACACACTAACACATGCCTTCACTTGTGTAAATACAGGCAGGGGACAATGTGTTCTGACACGACTTTCATACTTGTTTACTCGTATAATAATACGATTATATTATTCTCTTTCCTATATCTTCTATGTGTGCTTCTTAGTAATAACAGTGTGTGTGTGTGTGCGCGCGCGCGCGCCATACATTCTTTTTTATTCTTTCATATATTCAAATTTTATCCAATTTGTTGTTCTTACTTTTCTTTCACAAATGTAATGTTTTGCTTATAGTCATTTTGTCTCATGTACAGCTGCTTTGTAACAATGGAATTTGTAAAAAGCATATAAATAAACTTGAGTTGAGTTTTAAACGTTTATGTTTGATTTGTTTGATGCAAAACTATTTACGGGCATTTGTTTAATTGGCAATTTAATTTCCCATAGCTTCTCCCTTTTTTAAATAGTCAATAGCCTTTAGTTTTATGCCGAGCAGAAATTCTGTAAGCACAGACTGCAGGCCTAGTCATAGTTTCACAAAAGTGTTAAAAATATCATATTAGGAGTGAGGTTGAATCACTTCTGGCCCTGGAAGGTAATTGCCTGATAGCTTTACGTTGCCTGTTCTGTAAAAGAAAACAGCATGTTTGAAGTGGCCTGTCTTTGTGGGTTTCTGACTCAGATCTTTATATAGATTCATGCATTTTAGAAAATCACTGAAGTGCCTGTATACACAGTCATTGAATTATAATTTACAGTGTAACTGTTGTAACCCATCTGATCATTTCCAAGTCAAACACCTACACCATATAACTAAATGTAGTACAGATAAATCCACACAGCCGTGGAAAAAATTCAGAGACCATTCAAAATGTTCATTTAATCAGCATTTCTAGATGTATTTGTATTGTGGCCATTCCAGTCAAGTCTCAATTTCAACAAAATCAAACCTCGGGAGTGACAAAGTCAGCAATGTGAAAGAATGACAGCATGACAAGACACATAAAATCGAGGTTATCACATAAAAATATTTTTTTACTTTTTTGAAATACATGTACAAATATTACTTTTGTATTGCTTCAAAGTAAATAAAAACTTGTTTTCTTTAGAGCATTTAAATACAGAGCATCTTTTCTGTTATTTTGACCATTTTCATTTTCTGCAAATAAATGCAAATAGAAACAATATTTTTTGTTTGAAATTTTTTTTAGTTAAAAATAGTAATTATACTTAAACACACACCTATAAATTGAAAATGGTCTTTTTACAAGATCTAAACAACACTGGTCCAGAATCACTTTCTGTTTCAGTTTTTACCACTACAAACAAAACACAACAAAAGTCATTTTTAGCACTGTAGTTAAATGTCTTTAAGACATTTAAAATAAACATCTTATATATGATATGATATATGATGTTATATAGAAAACAAAGTTTTGGTTACGTCGTGCAAAATGGTATCCGCTCCTCGACACTTGTGCTTTTAGCAATAGTCACTGCCCACCCTATGGCCTATGGCTTCTGTTACTCTGTTACTTAATTCTCTCCTCCGCCCCCTCCACTTATCTGTTGGCAAGAAGGGTGGACCGGTAGGGTGGTACAGACACACACACACACAGATTCCATTAACTCAGAGGAAATTATACAAGCTACGTGATAATCCACCATTTTCTTCCTGCATCACGCACACAAGACAAATAAATGGGAAAAGACCTTTTAAGAAATGCCTTTTTACATTTCTCCTACTGTTTCCCTGAGTTTATTTAACCTGATTACACTTCAGATATTTCTCACAACCCCCTCCGCCCCACGCAGCCCACACAGGAAAATTCTCCGATATGACCTGCTGTTCACATGCACGGCAAAAACGTCTGTTGTTCTTATGCTATGCTCATTTTGACCACCCCTGAAAATGTTACTATTTGGAATCAACAACAAAAAAACTTTCGAGAAAATGTATGCATTAATAAATCTCTTGTGGAGCACATTAATAAATTTAAATATATGATCTTGGCTCTGAAATTATGCTTTGCTATCAAAGGAGAATGATATAGCCTAGCTCCTAAGCCCAGGGTTATTATGGGTAATATCCTCAAAACTGCATGTGTGTGTGCACACAGAATGGTACAAGGGCATCGCCTGTGGTCAAAGCAAAATAAAATCTGCCAATGAGGGCTCTGCCCTTTGAGCACGAGCGCACAGAGACGTGACAGAACACATTCACAAGTTTCCCTTAGTTTCTCAAACAAACGGCCACACACCCCTCATTAATCGACAAAAGCTTTCAATACCGATCCAAGATATCACTGTTAGACTTTTTCTCGAATTGGCCCTGTTGTGTTTTCTGCACCAGAGCTTGGCACACACTCTTGTCTGTGTGTATGTTATGTCTGCCTGTTTTTAAACTGCAGGGACCAATATCCTAACAAAAACATACTGTGGCATACAGTGATGACATCAGATGGCAATGCCGTGGTACTTTAGGAAAACTAAATGATACAATGACACTAAATGTAAATTCTATATTATATTATTTAAAATGTATAATATTTAAAGTCATATATATTTAGTGTTATGCAATATTATGCATGGCATTTATCAACAAATATTCCACAAGATAAAATAACTGAGTTACGATTATAACCGTTTACATACCTTCAGTTTGTAATATTGTGCTTTGCTTTCTCAATCACTAATGATTGTTTGCAGTCTTTTGTGAGGGTTGTGCATGAATAAGTTATTTTGTCTTGTGGAATATATGCAAATATATGTTATGCAACTTCCTAAGGGCAGCAATAGGCCTACATAAACACCCAAAACATGATCTTAATTCCAATATTATATTTCTCATAGTAAAAAAGCTAAGAATTTTACAGACTATGCAAGGAGTGTGTAAAACTACTGTATGACCACCTGTGTACACAGCACTTCAAGGTAGGCTACTACAAATAATACCATATCTTAAAGTAGTATCACACTTTTTTGGTTTATTTGATTTTTAAGTTTAAGAACAAGGAATGAGAAATTTGATCTTAAGACCAGAGATGCCAAGACCAGACACTCAAAGGTCAGTTTCATGCTTATGGTGTCTATCACTGGTGTGAAGCTCCAGAACCTTCAGAAGCACTGAGTGTTTGTTAAACACACACAGTCGTGGGCTGTACAAAGATATGTGCATGTGTTGTGATGTGTCAGATAGACACGTTCCACACTTGGAAAAAGTCACACTTTGCCAATTCTTGGAAATGACACGTTAATATGCACCCAGCTGTAGGAAGGTAGCATGCAAGAGTCTGGAGCTTTTATCTCAGTCTTTGTACCCACATGGTGTCCCAGAGAAAAGAGAATTACAACATTCGTGAATATCTTACACGTTTGACTTAGTCAGCTATGAATTTAAGCAGAGACAAATTCTATAGGTCAATATTCTTTGTGTATGTCAACAATTGTTTATTTTGTGTCTATATTTATTTTCCTACAAAACATTAGGAAAAACGTCTGAGACAAAGTTGATACAAAAACATAAGTGACGTCTCCTGAGCCATGTAAGAATGACAACATTTTTCCTTTTATGGCATATGCTTGATCTTAAGACATACCTTAGACACTTGCCTATAGTTACAGGAGGCACTTAGTTTTGTCATTCTGAACTTTATTTACATCCATCCAAGCCAAAAACCGGATTGCTTCCTCTTTAAAATTTGTAAACAGGTTCGCAATAACACATGATTCACATTGTGACTCACTCTCCCAGCATATATTACTTCATAATGTGTGTGAATGCTTCAGGCCATCTTAGTGTTTAATGGTGATTGTTTTAACCTCTGTAAAGAAGTGGTATGAATCTTTTCCCCCTTCTCTACCAATCCCGGAGCTTTTCATACCCCCAAACGGAAGATTTAAGTCTCTGACCAGCCAGCAGTTGGTCCACACTAACCCAGCCTGCAGTTTCCTAGCAACCCTGTGCACTCGCCCCACATCTCGGGACCAAACCGTGGCGGATAAGCCATAGCGTACACCATTGGCTCGGGATATCACTTCCTCCTCTTTATCGAAGGGTGTCACACAGGTAACGGGTCCAAATATCTCTTCCTGCATCAAGGCGGAAGAATCTGTAACCCCAGAGATGACGGTGGGCAGCATAAAATAGCCGCCCGCATTTCGCTGTGGAAGGGTAAGTTTGTCCACACCCTCCCCACAATGCACCTGAGCACCCTCTGCCAGCCCTAACGCAACATAACCTTTTACCTGTGGAAGGAGTTTGCAGTCAGTAAAAAGGGACAATGAGATAAAACGAGAAATGGCAATCATTCTGGTCACATGTGACCAATGCCTGAATCAGCATATTTGTTTTGTCTACTTCTACTATTTTTTGGGGGGGGGTTGGCTATATTTTATTTTGATATTTTAAAGATATGAAATATTGGGGGAGCATATTTTTATGTCACAACAAGAAACCATGATTTGCTATCTACTAGGCGTGCAGATAATGTAAGGTGGCATTACTATTTGACTGTACAAACTTTCTCCAGTCATAAATATTTTCGGTCTATTGTCCTAGAAGAGAAAGACTGTATATTTAACATGCATATGTGAATTGTCAGTGTTTGATCATTCTAATTCTTACGATTCTGTTTTTTATTTCATGTGGTCTGTGAGTGTCAGTGAGATTCATGATTGTTGTCTGACCTTCTCCAAGTGCTCTTTGCTGATGAGCGCACCATTGTTGTTGGCAGGGTCGGAGGGCACTCCGGTTTTCCACTGCCGAGCTGCCTCCACAAAGCGAGAAAGAAATTCTGGATAAATACTTCGTTCAACAAAGATTCTGCTGGTACAGAGACAGATCTCTCCCTGTAAAAAAAAAAGTAAAAGAGGTAAATTAATCCTCAATAAGTTATGAAGCATTATGACATCCCTAAATTAAATCACATGATGATTGTACTGTGAAATGTATTACATTTGGACACACATAACAACACTATGTGTGATGAATATGACATGAAAAGAACAGTTTGTACTCTGCTGTATTTACCTTATGTAGCTTGAGCACCACACTGTGGTAGAAAACAGAACTACAAGTATATCATAAACGTATTCAGGACTTAAACGTTAAATTAGCTTTAATAATAAAGTTATATTGCTATATGACCAACACTTGTTCCGTTGGTTGGTATTCCACATTGTATTAAGAAATGACGTAATGCCACTATGACCGTTATTGACGTTACAAAATAAATATATATATTTACTCACTTATGTTTACTAATGTCGTCTTCTGCCTCGTAATTAACACGAATATATTTTATGAGCCTGTCCAGGAGTCGTTTATTGTTTTGAAATATATTTATATTGTTTTTGAAACTGTTGCGTTGCCTCAAGCAGGCCTGATGCAAAGCTACTGTAAGCTGACTGGTTAAAGCGCTAACATGTGACAATATATTTAATCATGATTGGTTGGTTAATTATGACGCGGTAGAAGGCAAATTTAATAGGTGTGTACATTTTTGAGAAGCAATATTCACTGAATATGACCTACTGTCTTGTAATAAAATAGATGATAAAAAATAGATGATACCTCAATATCAATAGATGATATAGATGAAAAAAATTCTACCTCTATTTTTCCTTTTCTAATGTTCTCTATATACTTGCTTATACTATCTTGACGTTGTATTTGAAACCTTGTATTACTAGCACCTCTCGTGAATATTGCTTACTTAGACGAATCGCTTGCTGTTTTCCTCAATTGTAAGTCGCTTTGGATAAAAGCGTCTGCCAAATGAATAAATGTAAATGTAAATGTAGATGAAACAATAAATATTATGCTGTTATAAACCAAGCAAAGGGATTTCCAAACACTGACTACCCCAAACTCATTCAATCAGATTTACACACCAGAACTGTTGTAATCTAACCTGATTGGTCCAGCTGTGTATGAGCTCACCTGATTGGAGAAGCTGGATCGTACAGTAGTGCTGATGCATTGCTCCATATCAGCATCAGCAAATACAATAGCAGGGTTTTTCCCACCAAGCTCCAGAGAAAGTTTCTTGCAGTATGGTGCACTACGTTCATTTATCAGTCTTGCTGTAGCCGTACTGCCCGTAAATGAGATAAGTGGCACATCAGGGTGGGACACCAAGGCATCTCCTGCACGTGGGCCCGTGCCAAACACGACATTAATCACTCCAGGTGGAAAACCTATTTGAAAGAAATATGCACTCAATTTTGAATGTCATGTATAAAAAGTGAAATGTGCACAATCACCTGTTGACACACACACACACACACACACACACACACACACACACACACAAAGGCCTCACCAGCTTCTTCCAACATCTGACACATCATCCAGGCAGTGACCGAGGTCATTTCACTGGGTTTGGCCACCACTGTGTTGCCTGTAGCAACAGCCGGTGCAATTTTCCAGGTCAGGAGATAAAGCGGCAGGTTCCATGGACTTATGAGACCAGCTACACACAGAGAAAAGACACACGAAAACATGTCTTGGTCATCTCCAAAATGAATAGAGGAATGTTCATTTTGCGTAAAGAAATGAAAGCCTGTTTTGGAACCATTAAGGTTTCATGGCACTTTTTTACATTAGTAAAATTCACATGCCCACATACCCACTCCTACAGGACAGCGTATTGTGTAGTTGACACAACCCATGTGATCCATCTGACTGCAGTCATTAAGGTGATGCAGGACAGACGAAGCAAAGAAACGGAAGTTATATGCTGATCGTGGAATGTCCACATTTCGAGCAAAAGTTACAGTCTTTCCTGTGACAGAGAGAGACATGCGAACACAACAAAATAGGGTTAAACTTAATTATATTATATTTATCAACAGCCTCATCCATTTTGAGTAATACCATATTTCAATATATATATGAATATATTGTACAGATAATTGATAATGTCAGTTTTGTGAAATAAACATTATGCAAGACCCTGCGATGGTACAAGAGCTGATCCGTCTGGGTTTATTTTGTTATAATGACCGACTGACAAGACACTCAGCACTAAATATAATATATAAAAAAAACCACATTGATCAATCTCTACACAATGAAATAGCGCTCATACAAAACTGCAAGCTGAATGATTGTAGTAGTCACAATGCAGTATCAGATACCCTGATCTTTAGACTCAGCCTGGACAAACTCTTCCAGTCGGGCATCTATCAGGTCTGCCAGTTTATTTAGCACTTGAGATCTTTCTGCGGGACTCTTCGCTGACCAGTCAGGAAAGGCTTCCTTGGCTGCTTTCACTGCAGCATCTACCTACAGTACAGTATAAACATTCAGGATAAGGTCAACATTGCACAACTGAGTTGGATGGCATCTAACAGATGCTGTGTCAGTTTTCTGTTCTATGAGGCTATTAACTTTCTTTTTAAGAAGTAATGAGAGCTTTATGACTGCCTACTAATTTGCATATTGGTCAGTGCCCTCCACTAATATTCCCCCCCCATCAAATTGTTTTACTTGAATTAAATGTTGGAATTAAATGTTGAATTAAAGATTTATTTTATCTTTGCTCATATTTATCAAGGGTGCCAATATTAGGGCACTGGTTGTAACATAATATTGTACAGCAGGGCACATATATCCAGACATTTTTGTTCCATTGACCTCAGAGGAGTTCTTGTCGCGTGAGCTCTTGCTTAGTTTAGTTTAATAATTATCAAATGGACTTTGAGCATCATGCCACTACTTTTTGAATTTGTTTACAGTGGGAAATATGGGGCCAAAGGTGAGTTAGTCTGGTTCAGAAGACTAGCATTATTACTCTTTACTCGGAATTTGTGTCTTCAGCCATTTACTGGTGTAACTAGTTATATATTTCTCAAAGGTAAAGCTGTAGCAAAAACACCATTAGGCTATAATTGAAACTAGTAGAAATAGTCTCTAATATAAAGAATATTTATAGTCTATACAAAGAGATACGTTTATATCATGGTATGGAAAATAAAAAAATGAAATAAGTTTCAAGAGAAATCTAACCTCCTCCGGTCCACTGTCTGGAACTTTGCAGTAAACCTCTCCAGTTGACGGATCGAATGAGTCTATATGATTGCCGCATGGCACAAACTTTCCTCCGATGTAGTTTTCCAGCACAAGATAATTTGTGCGTTTTGCTTCTTTGGACATTGTGGAGAAATCAGAGTAAAGTTGGCAAACAAAAGGAGAAACTACAATGTGTGCATACCAGTCAGCAGCAGTTGAGCTTTAACCGGACTCTTCTGTAATATATTTACTTATCGAGTGGCTGTATACATGAACTCGCTCTTTCAGCAGATATGAAGCACCCAGGATTTTAGTGGTTGCATTGTGACTAAAATGTAAATTTTTACATTTAAACTATGGCTCATGAAATAGTTTATGGACATACTGAATTCTTAAATATTTATAAAAGCTAGTAAAAGTTTCTTCTTGCTCTGGATCCAGGATTGAATATTCCTCAACATTGACTGTTTGCACAGTAGCATTAAAGAATGTCATTTTGTATTTATATATTGTGTAACCTTATTTAAAATCGTTGTTTATTTATTTGTTAATCATAATTAGGATATTTTTGGCTGACAGTGTATGGGTTTAACACATGACTACGTTATAAAGGACCCTACTGACACAATTCTTCAAAAAGCCTAATTTACACTAAAAACATTTCTACATAAATACTTTAACCGAGGACAATGGTTCAGTCAAAGGAATGTGCTAAAGACATGAAAGGCATTATTTACAGGTGTGGAGGCAGATCGATGTGTCACATCATCAGTGTTACATTGTGTATTTGTGATGCTGTTTTCCTGTCAGTGCTGTACGCAACATGCTTAAAATAACCTGAGCTGCGGAGGAAGATACAGACAGAAAAGCCAAAAAGCCAAAGAGGGCAGAGACATCTGTCACACGTCTAATGCAGAGACATTATACACTATTACATGATCAAAAAAATGCTACAAAAAGTAATCGTTTAGTCATCTAAACTTTGATTTTTTTCAAGAGGCCTATTCTCTTACATGATAATGACAAATATTTATCAATAATTTGGGGAAGTCCCTTTTAGTACTGAAGATGTATACAGAAAAGGTATTTACCACAATCAGTTCAATTCTTCAAGAATTAAAGTGTATTTTTTAAAAGCAACCTCCATTCCATTTTGAACAGTTTGAAACACCAAGCAAAGAGAGGCCACACTTTCACCAAGATGCTTGAAGTGTGCCATTCCCAGACTAAACAGGATATAAATGGTGGCAGGAAATCCAATCACACTTTCAATTTCACACTCACTTTATCTGCCCACGGGCCTCAATGCAACTCTTAGTTCTCTGTTTAGTTTCCACAGCTTCAAATAAGCGTTCTTCGTTGAGTTATGGCTTGTCAGTGTGAGACCAATGAAACAGTTACATAATTGTGTCCATTTTAGGAAAACAATGGGGGCAGAGATCTGAGAAACCTTTCAGAATATCAGATATAATATTAAGAGCCACAGAAAAAAGATTTACTCACCCCCTGTCAATTCAAACCTGCACAACTCCTTCATAACACAAAAGAAGATATTTTGAAGAATGTTGTTAACTGGCACCCATTCACTTGCATTGGCTTTGTGACAATAGAAGATAATGGGTTACCAACTTTTCCCCCCCAAAATCCTCTTTTGCGTTAGAAAGAAAGTCATACAGGTTTGAAATTACAAGAGAGTGAGTAAATGATGACAGAATTATAATTTTTGGGTGACTATCCATTTAAGAAAACTGTCCTGCTGTAAAGCAACATTAGAAAAAAAATGAAAAGAAAAAAATGTCAAACAAGACAATCGTGGAACTAGCCAAGAACATAAAAAAAACCTCATCTAGACCATTAACAGGATAAGAAAAAACATCAATGCAGAAAATTAAAGGAAGGAAAGCCAATTATTGGGATGTTTTAAAGAGGATACAAATGCACAGTACATTTACATTTCATTTACATTTATGCATTTGGCAGACGCTTTTATCCAAAGCGACTTACATTACATTGAACTATACATTTGTACATTTTTTGTATAGTAAGCAAGTGGGGGTTAGGTGCCTTGCTCAAGGGCACCTCAGCCGTTACCCACCAGCCCTGAGAATCGAACCAGCAACCTTCTGATCACAAGTCCAACACTCTAACCACTGGACCACGACTGCCACAGTACATTTCACAAAATTACTGTGAAATTAGTGAAAAGAAACAAAAGAATAATAAGTATAATAGTCAAAAATGTTCTCGGACTGTTAGACTCTGGTGGTTTGTTTACAGCAGAGCTAATGTCAGGTTCCTTTAGGTTTGTGATACTGACTCTTGTAATGTCTAATTGCAGCAATTAGATCATTTAAAGTCCAATAATTTTCAGTTTGCAAGTTACTTAATGTCCTGTAAATGTCAAGTTACTAACTGCAACCATGTGGTAGGTCATGTGGTAGGTCATGTGGTAGGTCATGTGGTAGGTCATGGGGTCAAGTGAGCATTTAACTACCTTGTGTAGTTGCCTTGTAGCTACAAATGTGAGGGTAGAGTAACACATTTTGGCTTCTTATAATATTTGTTCAAGCATGAACTTCATGTTCAATGTTTGTATCTGTGCTTCGTTGTATTCTAAAGTTACATTCATAAAGTCTTATGCATCGCATATTGGAGTAGACAACCACTGCTCCACACTTAGTTTCATTGTAAGAAAACATCCCATTAGCTAACACTTAAACACGTTACAATGTGTGTAAATCAATAAAACAATGCATCTGTTGCCTGTATAATACGTTTGTGTGATAGAGTTGGTCATGGACAACAGCATGGTGTATAAATAGTGCTTTTTCGCTGCATTTTCCTCTATAGACAATAATTAAAACCATCAATTATTGGTGATTCCATACATGTAACAAACAGACACGTGTTTTCCACAGTGATCGAAATGTTTATTTTTCAGATTTATTTTTTACAGATTCACCCTCAACACACCCAAACAAATTAAATTAAAACCCCTTAATATTTATGTCAAGAACATATGCCTCATTTACACTGATGGACTGACTGTCCTTAGAGTTATTACTGTATGTTTACAGACACCTGGATGAGTTTCTCAATGCACCTGGTTTGTCGTGACTGTCCCAGAAATGAACTGGATCGGCAGGCATCATTTACATACTGTTCATCTCTAATGAGAAACAGATGGAGGTGATATGGGCAGCCAGCTGTGTTTCATTTATTCGCTCTTGGTTTCCCTTCGCTAATGTACAAACCCTTAATTAATTCATATTAAAAACCTTCGCCATGCTCCAAGGTTAAATGTCCATTATCTGTGCCCATATTTTAGTCTAAACCCTAAATAAAATATTACTACATAAAAGAAAATTTCTTCAGTTTCTTGATCAGAGATGTGATCAATAATGGAAGGAAACAACAGGTAAACATTCTGCGTGCATGTGCTTATGTGTTATTAGGATGGTTTGAGATGACATGTCATGGGGGGTATTACAAAGTTCCCTTGTTGTCCATAAAATAAACTGTGACTAGTTTTAATCTCAGTGGGTCTGGTGGTTATGTGTGTCTGTGTGTGTGTTCAGATGGGGAATTGCACTTCTGTTCAAAGACTTTGTCCAGTATCTTCTGAAGCATCCAGTTTCAACTGGCTCTCACTCTTTGATCTACAAGATAAGAATCAGGAGCATTAACAAAATAAACGTTTACTTACATTTTCATGACACAATGTCAGAACTGCTGATGAGCACAAAATATTTAGCATAGCAGACGAAGGGGCTGTACTGTATATTACCTCTGTGACAACTCCAGCAGCGATAGTTGAACCCACATATCTGAGCATGAATCGACCCAGTTCTTTAAAGTCCTTATAAAGCTCCAGAGCCACAGGTCTTTGTGTTTGAATCTCCACCACTGCATTCTGTCCTTTGCTCAAACATCTGTACAACATTTATTCAACATTAAAGTATAGTTTATATCAAATTAAAAAAACGATTTAATCTCGCTCATGTGTCTCTCGTCTATAGAACTCGACATTATTATGTCATAATTTGACCACGGACAACAAAAGGGTAAATTTTTCGAAATTAAGATTTTTACATTATCTGAAAGGTAAATAAATAAGCTTTCTGTTGATGTATGGTTTGTTAGGATAGGAGAATGTTTGGTCAAGCTATAACTAAAATATTTAAATCTCTGTAATCTGAAGGTGCAAAAAATCTCAATATTGAGAAAATCACCTTTAAAGTTGTCCAAATTAAGTCCTTAGCATAGCATATTACTCACAAAAATAGTTTAAATATATTTACGGTAGGACTTTTCTTCATGAAACATGATCTTTACTTAATATCCTAATGATTTTTGGCTATAACTAAAAATGTTCCTGTGCTATTTAAGGTTTTGTGGTCCATGGTCACATAAATGTATCTACATATCGATGCTGTCCATCTGAAACCTTGCATCTAAATATTTTGTATTTTAATTTTTTCCATAATAGTCACCCTTAATGTTTGTAACTGGGTTTTGCAAATATTTAACAAATAAAAAGAGCTTGACGACAGTATTTATTTGAAAAATAAAGTGATTTTTTTTTAATTCCCTGAAAAACAGCAAATATGGACATTTGAGGTTTGGGACTAAATGAGATCTCCTGGTTACTACTGTATATTGTACAGACGATAGCATAAAATCTGTGTTTTCCAGAAGAAAGAAAATCATACAGGTTTGTAATAACACGAGACTGAGTAACTATTAACATCAACTAAAACACTTACTTTGGTTTCTTCTTGAGAACCTCTCCACTGCTCTTGTGTAATATACTCACTAACTTTCTAATAGTAGCTGGTTCACTAACTGTCTGATAATGCAGCAGAACCTGTTAACCAGATCCAAAACACACAAACATAAACACATTAGTACACTAGTACATCAGAATAAAACATGAGAAAATATGTTATAAAAGAAAACTACAATTATTTTCTCACCGGGAAGCCTTGTGTGACGGGAACTTCAATGTTAAACAGCAGAATTTTGGCTCGGAATCTCGTACATGCTTTGATTGGCTCTTTTGGATGACAGAATATACATCCAACACTATGAAGAAGACAAAAGGAAGAGATTTGGAAATTTGAAAAGAACTGACACAGCCTGGAGAAACACTTTTAATCATGTACTGTATTATATAATCAAACGTTACATAACTAAAATAGGATGTAATCATAATATTATGATATAGTATTCAGAATATTTTCCACATTGTATGCTCACTTTATTTTGATGATATCCATGCCAGTTACAGTCAGACTGACATGATCACCGGCAGCTGCCCAGTCTAATGCTTCATCGTGGAGAGTTATGCCTACAGAGAAAAATAATCTGCACTCAGAATCCCTTTGACACAGGCAAAGAAAAAACATCCTGCAAAACGACCAGCAGAGGGAGCCATCACATATATTGTCAACATGCCTCACACACCAATTAATCTTTCTGGAAGGTGCTGATGCTGACAAATGTGCGTTTACCTTTAACAGTGCAGGTCTCGTTAGGTGGCATGGCCAGCATTTTATCCCCAGTCTGGATGAATCCAGCCTCGATTTTGCCCGTCACACAGAACCCAGAGCCCTGATCTGTAAACAGCGAGATCATATTAAAAATAAACCATATATCTAACAACAGTCAATGACATGATGGGGGCATGAATGAATCAAATAAAAAAAACAAGCCACATGTATGACCAGTTTGTTTCCATTTTTGTACATTGTAACATTTCATCACATAGATCTACAGCGTGTTCAGTCTTCATACGGTACATTCAGCTGTAAACGTTTTTGACCGTTCCAATGCTGACCTTTGAAGACGTCTGACACACAGAGTCTGAACGGCTTCTCCACTGACCTCCGAGGAGGTTTAAATGCATCTGCAGACAGATGAAAAAGGACAAGAGAGACATGAAGAAAGCAGCAGCAGTCTGAAGGTTTTCTGTTTGCCTCATCAAGTTTTTGTGACTCAGAATAAAACTGCTGAGGATTCTCACAGCTCAGCCGCCAATCACACAGCATCACAACACATAAGTGCTACTGTGAAAATCATCACAGCACAGGCTTCCACACACACATAACCTTATATACTCCTGAACGGGTTACATACTCAAAAGCACACATGTACACACACCTATCTGTTCCAGTAGGCATGGTCCAGTGTACCAGGCAGTAAGTTCTGCTACTTTGCTCTTGGTGGCGAGATTCTCTCCTGAAAGACCACTCGTGGGGATGTAAAATACATCAGAATCCTGCAGACAAAGTTTTGTAAATCTATGATATAAAAACAAACCGTTTGCAAGCTAAACTGCAAGAAACAGTTGTTTACAGTCACATTTATGCATTTGGCAGTTCCAGAGCATTAATTTCTTATGCGTTGCATCATTCTGACATAACGTGTCGACACATTTGAATTTTGATGATTTATAGACTGTCATCGGACGCACGCACCTGCGCAGAAGAAGATGAAAAGAGATTTTCCCAAATTTTACTTTTTGGTAACATATTCCATTAATATACAGTTAGGGAGAAACTAGGTGGAAAAAAGTTTTAACTTTAAGTGTCAGCTGTCCGTAATTGAATGTCATCTAAGATGTTTCCAGAAATTGTGTTCAGACAGTCAGTGAAACTGAGAAATAAGTTCAGTGACCATTTGTATGTAGTCTTGAATTTGATTATATTGGTACGTCACTGATCAGATCAAAATCTCCCTTTATCATGTCCAAACACACAAAAGCTGTGACGATCATACACTTTAAATGAAAGTAACACCTACTGCTTCCGAAACAAGATTTGTTACATTTCTGAGGAAAATAAACAAGTGAAGTACTAAACGGGTGGCAAGCTGTATAAACCACCTAGCGCACATACACACGTTACCTTGAAACCAGCTTGCTTCAGAAAGTGACCAAGCTTAGAAACGATTTCCTGGAACCTCTCCTGCTGCCAATTCACCTGCACAACACACATACATCAAGATGCGAGTGGTGGGAGAGAAACGATAGACGAGTTCTCAGACATGAATAAAACATGATTGACATTGCAGTGGTTACTGTATGCTGTTGTGGTCACCATGGTTACCCACCTGGTCCATCTTGTTGACAGCGACGGCAAGCTGCGTGACTCCGAGCGATCGGACCAGTAGGCCGTGCTCACGGGTTTGCCCTCCTGCCTCGAACCCGGCCTCAAACTCCCCACGGCTGGCATCTACTACTAAGACGGCAACATCTGCCTACCATTTACACACAAACACACAGCTGTTAGCTGCCCACTGCCCCGGTGTATGTGTGTTCACGACTTGAAGTGTGTGTGTTCACTATTCACTGGTTGGGTTAAATGCAGAGGTCACATTTCGGGTATGGGTCACCATATCTGACAAAAAATAGGTCACTATACATTTTTATACATACTTCTATGGTGATACCTACTAATGTTTGCAAACCATTTTGTGTGCATACTGAAACAGGAAATTTAGTAAGAAAACATGTAAAGCAAGACCAAATTATTGATTGCATCGTAAAAAATGGTTTCTACATGACAAGTAGTTGAGAGATAAAAGACCTGGTGACTGAGGAAGTTTCAGTTGTTTAGAATAGCATGCAAGGATTTAAACCATTAAACCATTACTGTATATTTAGAAAACAAATGCAAACAATTCTGTTTTCATGCTCCCTTTATAGGTAAAGCGTGTCATTTTTGTGCCATTAGTAGTGATGTAACAATACACTCACGATTCGATACAATACATGATATTGGGTACATGATGTGATAGCATGACAATATTTTAAACTAAATTTAAACCAGCTAAGAGAGTAAAAAATATGCGTTGATGCAGGTCACATGTTGGCAGATCAACCAATCGAATTAATCAGAGTCAAATCTTAAATAAGTACCAAAGCTGGCTGACACGTATTGTTAAATTTTTATATATATAGTAATAATTGCTTCAACTTCCCCTATAATGTCCACCTTACATTACGTTTGCACACAAACTGATGTGCACTGCTCACCACACCGTCTTTCATGGAGAAACATATAAACTGCTAACATGATATTGCTTAGTCATGTTAAATTCAACATCAGACACCATTCAGTAGTTTACAACAAAGACAGGCCCACCCACAAGACACCCACACCCACACATTCTTGCCCCCAAAAACCCTTTCTCAGCATCCCGTCAGCAGGAAGTGAGTAAATCCAGCCTGTATAACGTGACTAATTTCATTCATCTGATTTGTAAGCATCAGCCAAATCTAAACATACACACTCATATTCAGAGTACTAGTGGTGGCAGCACCCAAAAGTGCAGGTTTCATTGACACTTTCACAAGAAATTACGCGCAGACCTAGATATCCGCTCGTAAACGAACGCCATCGTGAGGGAAGTACCTGTGCAGCCCCTGTGATCATGTTTGGAATAAAGTCCTTGTGTCCGGGGGCATCCATCAGAGTAATAACCTTAGAGTTCGTCTCAAACTTTGTCATGCCCACATCCATCGTCACTCCTCTATGGACGATAAAGCAGATGATGAACAAATGAAAAATACAAAAGCCTAAAATCAAATTTGATGCATGTTAAACACACCTGTCTCTCTCCTCTCCCGTTTCATCCAGGACCCAAGCGTAGGCGAAAGATGCCTTGCCGGCTTTCTTAGCCTCCTGCTCGTATTTATGCATGGTTCTCTTGTTAACATTCCCCAGCAGATATAACACATGACCCATCAGAGTGCTTTTACCAGCATCTACATGACCTGCACAAACATGAAACATCAGTTAAACATCAAGCATCACATCACAAAACATCAAGTTAATGGACAGATGATGCGATACCTATGACAACCAGGTTAAGTAACGGCTTTCCTCCTTGTCTATTCTCCAGTTCGGCACGGATGTCCAGTTGCTGTTTGCTCTTTCCTGCTGGACGGGGTTGAGTTGGGGTGGCCGAGTCCTCAGACACACATGCTGATTTGGATGGGGTCTCGGTGGCTGGCGGGGTGATGACGTCTGGGCTCGGCCCTCTTCGGACTGATGAGGCGACAACGCCGTTTTCTTCCACACTATGAAGACATACGACAGCATGTGGTAACGCGGATTTCCAAACATAGTCAATTGTGTACGATAGATACCATGAGACAGTCAAAACAAGACTGAGGGAGAGAGGTGTAGACACATCTTTCTTTTGTTCATGTTAAATACCATCTACCCTAAGGTTCACTGCTTTATCTAAGAGTGTTTGAACATCTTTTCGAATGGACAGATTATGTAGACTTTGTCAATTGATAACATATTAAAACTCATTTAAACTTTATGTAAACAACTGAACAAAAAACAATATAGCTGGGCCCACCTGCAGAAACCCATAAACCCTTCTTATTAAGCTCAACGGGTGTGGTCTGTGGCTTAAGGAAAGGGAGCGATAGGCTGCGAGGTTAGTGTTTGTGAGTGTGAGATTAATCTACAAGCACCAGCTATGTGGTTTTCTGTTTTCTCAGAATGCAATGCAAGCTGAAAAAGACAGAGCTGGTATGGAGAACAGAAAGCTGTATTCTAAAATTGATACAGAGTGAGAACTTGGACACACAATACAAAAGGGATTGTTCAGTACTACAGTGTGGTTTCCTTAAAACCAAAGCAAATTCCTTGTGCAATGCTTTTCAATACGGATTGAATGGAAAGCAGTCATTGAAGCAAAACACTTACAGGTTTCCACACAAAACCAATTCAAGTGAATGGGTACCAGTTACCATTCTTCAAAATATTTGTGTTCTGCGTCACACAGGTTTAAATTGACAAGAGGGTGATTAAATGATGGCAGAATTTTCATTTTTGGGTGAACTATCACTTTAGTCACTTTCACAGACAATTTCAAGCAAAACAACTTACTGTACACTTTTTGCAGGGGCAGTCCCTATTAAGCATCCTGGGGCGCTATTCAAGAGCACAATGGTGAAAGATTATCAACTCCTCTATAAGGTTCCATCGTCCTCTACAAGGTTTGAACCTACAATCTTCCGGTTATGAGCCCAGATCTTCATCCACATAGTCAAACCACCCACAGTGACATGGATTTGCTTACCTTGGCACATCAAAGCCCATGGTCTGCTTTTTGCCCGATACAGTCATACGTGCAACCTTTGGAACAACCTCGGTTTCGACTCGACTGTCTGGTGCATCCCGTGCTTTGGCTAGAATGTAAAACACAGCATGCATACACTAAAACATGTTTTTTAGCTGAAACAAAAGTGCAACATGGAAAAATCCGTACTTTAGTAATTATAAACTGAAGGAAATTACCATGTCTTAGAACGTTTATGCAACGTAAAGGGATAGTTCTGCCAAAATAAAAATTCTGTCATCATTTATTCACCCTTATGTCATTCAGAACCTGTCCGGATGCTTTTATCCAAAGCGACTTAAAATGAGGTAAACAACGTTTATCATAGGAGCACAAAAGCAGATATTTTGAGAAATGTCTCAGTGGTCATTTCTTGGTGACCACCTTCTGTGCTCTGTGAAAGAAAGTCATTTATGTTTGGAATGACATTAAGGCTGAAAAAATGATCAAAGAATTTTCATTTCTGGCTGAACTATCGCTTTACAATTTTTGCAAACATTTAGCATAAAATGCAAACACATGAGCGAGCATTTTTGTGGCATGTCATTTTGACGCTCTTCGCTGCTTTAACAAGTGACAGTGTACATTTTATGAAAGCAGGTTTCCTGTTCGGTACAGTATGAAGGGTTACTCATTTTCAGACGAGCAGATGTGTGTGTCAGTGCTGAGCCTCATTTTCTCGCTATCTGTCTGAAATTCATGAGTCAACTTCTCCACGCTGCAATAAAACAGGTTCACGAAGCCAGAAAGGGGGATGGGAAAACAAAAGCAGGATGAGAGACGGCTCTTTCTGTCCCTGTAAGGTAAATGGCTTTAACGTGAACGCTGTGTCTCGTCATAGCAGTAGAGTCGTTTCGGTGGCAACAGCCACAGCCAGTCATCTCGCTCTGAGCGATAAACGTTCTGGCCAGGAAAGGGTTAACTTCGGCACGTCAGTCGCACTCCCACACTGACTGTGCACTTCCAGCACATACAGGGTTAATGTGTTAAACTACTGCGATAATGTGAAAACTCAATGCATCAAAGAAAAACACCATGGGGAAAACACTCATTAAACTGGTGAAAACATTTATCCTGATCATTTTTAAGGTATCTGTACATACATTTGCTTGGTGTAATTACATACACAACACAAAAACTAAATACTGACATGAATCGCTAAAACGTACAAGCAGATCCATGTTAAATGCACAAAGCAGAAGACACACACACACACACACACCTGTTACAAGGACAGGAAGTGCTGGGAAACATAGATATCAGTTCACCTGCCCACGCACACACACACAATCAGCCACACCCACAAAATATCTACCATCTAAACACACTCAGCAACACTTAACACACAAACCACACCCACACAATATATCTTAAGACACAGCCACCAGAAAGTTGAGCGCTGCCAAATTCAAAACTCACAAAAGGAAGATGTGTATGGACTATTATCAAAAACGTTTTATTAAAACATCCTATATGTCAGATATATGAAGTTTTCCTAAAAGGGTATTTGAAAAAAGAGAACATTCAGATTTTTCCTAAAATGCAACATAATTCAGTAATAATGTCTCTTTCCAAAAATGCAATAGAGCTCAATAATAATTAACAAAGCCGTAATAACATTAAAGAGAAAATTCTGTCTTTAATTACTCACCCTTAATTTGCTCCAAAGCTCTATACATTTCTTTCTTTTGAAGAACACAGATAAAGTTATTTGGAAGAATGCAGACAGTTATTGGCAAACATTGACTACCATAGCAGGACAAAACGCTTTATAAAATATTTATAAAATAAGATATTTTCAAGCACTTTTGACAACAATTGTATTTTTTGCTATAGTGTTTGGTTACAAGCTTCTTCCAAATATCTTTCTCTGTGTTCTTCAGAACAAAAAATAAATAAAGATCTGGAACAACTCAAGAGTGACAGAATTTTTATTTCTGGGTGAACTTTCCCTTTAAAAGACAAAGTAAGTTGATAAATGCTTTCCAGGCGCTCCCACACAAATGATACATGAAATAACTGTGGGAGATGATTACACGGCCCCCTTGCAGCCATTTCCATATCTGTGTCATAACCTGAGGGTCAACAGAAGTCAACATACACCACCAGACTTCTCTCAATCTTCTTAATCTCTTCACTGCACCTTATTTATTTTCTAAACGATCTATTTTACCACTAAACAAGGTTTTTGGCACCTTAAGTATTCAGGCAATATTGCAAATGTAAACAATAGTGCCAAGCAAGCTTTGTTGACTCGGTGTCAAATGATGTTCACTGGGGCATCATTCAGCTGTGACAACAACAAAAAACAGGCACAAAAATGCACGCAAAAACATTGCAACACACCCTTCAGGATATGTAAATGTGCCCTTCCTAGAAAAACGGATCCAGGCCTAGTCAAACACAGGTGAGACATGACCCTACCTGATCTCATTTACACAAAGTTAGGTCAACAAGCACATCTCTATGTGCACAGACCTGAGAACAGAACCCCCAGGGACCCTTTGTTCACTACACGTTACAAATCTTCCTAAATGTCTGTGATGCAGGAGTGACAAAAAAACCGTAAATGTTATCCTTCATGTTTGTAAATGTAAATGGTTGGATATGCTTTAGCAGTGCAAAGGTCATAGGTTTGAATCCCAGGAAACAGTCACTTAGGATAAAAGAAAAATTCATTAAAGCACAGTTCACAAACAAAACCTTTAAAAGATGAACTGCACCATCAGTCTCACTAGCCAAAATGTGTTTGAGACGCATCTGGTCCAGCAGGGGGCGCTAGCGCAACAGGTCCTGATGAAACAAGACATGAAAAAACAAACTTTCTTTTTTCCAAAACGCAGCCTACATTATAACTTCTTTAACAGATAATAATCCGTTCATCCCCTGCTTTTTCACAACATGTTTTTTTTTAGGTGCTGAGTGTGACCAGGTTGTCCCATATCTACGGGGAATCCCCGCACATTCACTTCTCTACCACCATTCAGACATCCTCAGTTGACAATGACATCTCGCCAACTATTACGGTACAGATTTTCTCACGTACGGCCGTGCCCATACACACCTCTTGAAAACAATGTGCGCTTCTGAAAAGCTTCACACTCGCGGACCGGCACATGCAACAGGTCATCACATGAACAGATACACACACACAACACTGCGTCTTATTAAATCTTCCACAAATAAAGAAAGACAAAGGTTGACAAAGGCCTCATCCTGCACTGTTTGTGTAAGTGAAGTCATACGGCTTGTTAAGGAGAGGTGTGCTATTATTTATTATTATTATCTATTTTTTATGAATTTTTAAGAGGAGTCAGTGAATAGAAAATGCTTATAACACATTGGCATTGTGCTAGTGAGTTTTGCATAAAAATGTCTTTTTTTTTATAAGAACTTAGTTCATAATATTCTAATTCTCACTTTTATTTAAATCAACCAAGGTAGCTAGGCTAATTGAAATGGCCGTTTTGTGACCATTCACCGACAGGAAAAAGAAACCAGCACACTTTATCGATGATGTGATCATCTGTACTCTCAAAAGGGTCAATAACCTCGCTCTTTTTCGCTCTCTGACCAATCTATGTAGTGCTGCACGTCTCGCAGCACAAGCACAATGACATATCACCATTTCTGCAAAAGCCACAAAGTGCAAAAGAGGGAGAAAACGTCAAAGAGCAGTAACAGGGCCAGCTGTAAACCACTCACTCTTTCCTGTGTGGGCGATGAAAGAAGGTAGAAAAAGAGATGAGGGGGAAAAAAGGGATAGATCACTTGGTGGTCAGATGGTAGAGAGATAGAATAAAAAAAGTAAAGAAAGACACTGCGCTTCTTAACAGCAGGTCTTTTTCTTCTTTTTACACCCATGCGTGGCTCGGCAAACAGAGAGTTAACAAGCATGTGTGAGAAAGAAACATAAGTTATACGATTAAAGCATCATTACAGTTAGCAGTGTTTTTAATAATGTGCAAGGAGCACATTATGTGCAAAACTGGCCATTACTATGCCGGCTACACTTTTTAGTGAGTTTCTAGAGTATACTTCTGGTTTCTTACTCACAAAAATCTCTATAACATTAGTCGCAGTACTAATGGGTACCTCCTTCAGAGCAATATTTTTTAAGTTGTTACAGAGAAAAATACTTAAAGTCTGTTTGCTTAGAAAAAATAGCACATCTATCCTCAATAAGCTGCCACAAAAAGCATTTTGAAAAACCCCTAACCTATGACAAGGAGCAAAAATACTAATAATGTTAACCTTAGAAACCACTATTAGCTATAGATGCATTAAAGGTGCAATGTGTAATATTTAGGAGGATCTATTGACAGAAACGCAGAATAATAAACATAACTATGTGTTCAGATGTGTATAAAGACCTTACATAATGAATCGTTATGTTTTTATTATCTTAGAATGAGTTATTTCTATCTACATACACCACAGGTCCCCTTACATGGTATTCGTCATGTTGTTTCTACAGTAGTAGCCCTAAACGGACAAACTTCTCTACAGAGCGCGTTTCGTAAACATGTTATCGACTTCGGCAAAGCAGCAAAAACGTGATGACATATTTGTCCTGTCAGCCACCATAGTGCTTTCGAAAGGGAGGGGCTAGTGGTGGAGTGAGTCGTTGGTTGCAATTCGCAACCTCACCGCTAGATGCTGCTAAAATCTTCATATTGCACCTTTAGGGATAAAGACGCAATCTGTAATTTTTGGGGGGTTAAAAATAAACATAAAAATAGTGTTGAGAGACTTCACCATATGCACAAAATTATTCTTACAATAATGATTTATAATGTGTTGTTTACAACTTCTTGTCCTAAAACTATGCAATAAACATTTATCAGGAAAAACAGGATCTTTAGTTAAGAGCTTTATTTTATCTAACTATTCGAATCCAGAATAATCTCAAACAATTGATGTACTTTTAAATTGCGAGGATTATTTTATTTAAAAGACCATGTCAGAATTCAATGTGAAGAATGAGTTTATCTTTGAGTATACTTGTGCACTATGTTCTCAGGCCATCTTTAAACCTGTGTATGTGCGTGTCTGTGAGTCTTCTCCAATAGTGAACCACAATGAAAGCAAAGGTAAATCTCATCCAGTACACTCTGGGTGTGTTAACACCTTCATGCGGCCACAAAGATTCTCTGTTTTATATCTACATATAGCATACACAAACGCAAGCGATACACACCACAACCTAACACACCCATGCATGCAACTACCCCCAATGTTACAGATTCCCTGAATCTCAGAAATGAAACAAGAAAGTTTTTATTTCAGAATCTTTACAAGTTTAATTACAAATATACATCAATGCTATAAAACAACTTAAAATGCAGCAGATAATTACTATTGAAAACCGTAGAAAAACATTTACTAAACATTGATTATAATACTTAAAAAGCACCTTTACACACTGTAAGGGTTGAGGGTTGTGTCTGGGTGTGGAAAAAGATGCAATGGGAAAAACTCCAGGTGTCCCCCCCAACCCAAATGTCTTGTGTTTCTGTGTGTGTGGTAAACCAGATCTGCTCCTCGTTTCAAAATACACCAGAACAGCTGTACAGACAAGTTTCTGTTGTTTTTCTTTATCTTCTGCTCTCTATATTTCATTACTAACTCATCAAAATGTAATAAAACTACACAAATCAAGTACAAAAATATAAATAAAAAGGAAGCGATTTTGAAAATATGTGCACCAAAACACAAAAATTAAAACTTTGTTAAATATAAATTTTTAAAAAAATAATACTAGTCATATAGAACTATTAATTTCTTGGTTAATACTTTTAGCCCATGTGACATATTATGATAAAAAATATGTCTTTTACTACCATACAGTGTCATTGTTGACTTTTACTGTTTTTTTACTGATTGCACTGCTCTTCGTGAAATGTGATGACCTCAGTACAGTGTTACTAAATGTTAAATGTTGTAATAGAAGGACATATAATTCAGAAGTGTTTACCTTTACAACAAAGGTAAAAAAAAGTGGGGTAGACAGATTCTCTCATTCTCGAGTAAAAGCTTTTCTTTGCTTCGCTTTGACTATGTCATCCGGAGAGGGTGTGTCGAAAAAAAACGGAGTGATGTGATGGAGAGGTGCACACTGCACTCGCTCCTTGACTTTGGCCATCTGCTTGCTATATAAAAAAGCTTTATGTCTCGCACTATTTCGCAGACTTTTCCCTTTTCTTACACGCATGCACATCGCTAACGCAAAGACAGAGGGCTCTGCAAGTACACGTTTTTTGTGACTTCCGGACATGTTGGAAAAACTCAAGAGGGTTGGCGAGTGCTTGTCTTGGTAACCTGGAGAAGCGTTCGGAGATGTTTGGGACATGAGCGCGCTAAGATCAACGTTATGATTTAAGCTTAGTGGCCGGAGCTTTGGCGCAGTAACTGTAGGTTTGTCCGAAGCTTTGATAATTGCCTTGTCACTGGTTTCGGTTTTGTGAGATGCAGAGCATGTTGGGAGTTGCTGGCCATTAGCTTGGTGTTGGGATATGAGGTCAGATAGGGACAGTGTCCCTAAAAAGCCAGGAGGAGGATGTTTGCATGTTTTGAGGTTTGTATTGTTTTGAGTATTGTTGGTGTGCAAATTGTGTGTATTTTGGGGTCCTGGCAAAGAATCATATAGTTTAGGACTGCTGCCCTGATGCTCCTGAATTAGCTCAGCTAATGACAGGCTCCCCACCTGAGGTCCGTCCCCATGCCTCTTGTGGTCAGAGTTTAGGTTGGGAGGTATTCCCAGTGACCCACTGCTTTTCAGGACAGAGCTCAAACTTCCAAGTGAGACAGGGGTGGATACCCGAGGGTCTTGCAGAGTCAGACTACTAAGTGAGCAGGTGAGAAGAGATGAGCTGGATGGTACATTCAGACTAGCTGCTATAGAGGCAGAAGTTCCCAAAGACAGACCAGTAGAGAAACGTGCACCAGAACCACAAGAAAACAAAGACATGGGTGGGGCGCTAAGACCCTGAGACAAAGCTGCAGATAGTGGGCCAGTTGGATTAAGACAAGAACCAATAGGAACTTTGGGGTCTTGGGTGAGACTGGCAGTAAAAGGAATACTGTAATCCAATGAAAGACCAGTGGAGGAGACCAAAGGCGGGATATTAGTACCCTTTTGTTCATGCTGAGCTATTAGTTGAGACAGTGAACTTTGGGAAGACTGTCCCTCATCTGAATTTTCCAAATACTGACTTGAAACTGCTTTTGAACTATTATTTGCCAAGCTGCCCAGACCAGGGGGGAAATTCTGAGTAACAGTCCTGATCTTGTTCGGCGTGACTAACAAATCACTAAGGTTAAATGACTGCACATGGTCCCGTTTCCAGGCTTTGTCTATCGTGTGTGTATTTTTTACAGTCTTAGTACTACTGTGAGATGAAGAATATAAGGCTCCTTACCTTGCGATGGCCAAATGTAGTCAGAGACAAATTATGAGAGGGTGAGGTTGGTGAACAAGTTCATTGGTTAGCCAAAACCATGGAGAAGGAGAAAAAAGGCAATATGTTATACTCATGTAAATACTGATGATATCAAGTGACAATGAAAACCTAAATCTAGCTCAAATTTTAACTCTTCTCTAAAAAGACAACTTCAATTGCAGAATGTTGAACTATTTTAGGCTGTGAAACTGAAACACATTTGAAAGCTTTAGGTTCTCCCCAGTTTTGGAAAAACCCTGGAGCTTAGCATTTTCCCTCGAGACGTCATGCCAAACTGTCTTTTTTTAATCTATGTTTTTTTTGTGGTTTAATAGGGCGTGCTTTTTATTCTCATTACACATTTATAAGTGGCAATATATTTCAGTGGAACTAGAACAGGTGCATTATGGGTAGGTAATAACTTTAAGGGTGTGTTAGGTTTTTTGGTAGTGATGTTGTTTGGATGTGGATGGAAGGAGGTGTGTATGTACCTTTCTGCGGGGCAGGTGTGGTGGTAGGCTCTGGTTTTTGGTTGGTTCTGGCTGGAGGGGTAAGCATACTGGTATTCTCTTCAGACAAAATGAAGTCAAGGGCTCTTTGAGGATCGTAGTCGTACTTCAAAGCTGCTTGAGTTAATGTGGCGTCTGGAACGGAGTCTCCCAGCACTGCTCTCATTTGATCCAAACAGGAAAACAACTGACCTGTCCAAACATAACCCAATAAAATAGAATATAAACACGTGATATAACATCCTTCCTGCAATCACTTTACAAAAAGACTTACATGAAGAAAAACAAAACAAAGAAACAATGTATATATGACCCATAGGAACATGCCTATGTATTGCATAAAACGTAACTAAAATTTACCATTGAGTGCAATTTCCTCCTGACTAATACTCAACACACACATCTTAAATCTTTAGCAATTTAAAGTCAGAGTATAAATGTCATTATCCGGGCAGGACATTTTTTATTAAACTTGACCTCACTACCCAATTAACTGACCATTCTGACCCATTCAACCCGTCCTTACTAACCTAGGTACCACATAACTTTACATTTACCAAATGAAACATGCATTAGGTCATACCTTGCTGTAGAGGGTCAAGTGTGTGTGTGATGGTGGGAGAGGTTGGCATCTCCTCCTCTTCCTCATACTCTGCCTCCTCCAGCGGTTCCACTTGCCGTGCATGTCTCGAGTCTTGACGCGAGTAGATAAACTGTGCAGCTATGAGACAAAAATATTATCAAACATAAACATAAAAAAGTTGCTCGTAAAATCTGGTAATATTCCAGCATACTGCACATTTGTTGCACATTTATGATGCATCATACTAAACGACCGGTTTAAGAACAGATTCACTCATTTTAAGTCACATTAATAACATAGGTGACAGCAGCACAAACCAGTTGCTGGTGAAATGCAGAAGTCATCCTCCACCGACTGTCCATACATGTCGTCATCATCAAAATCTGTGCAAGAAAGATATGGAGACTGTTTTATTCCAAACCATATAAGCTAGGTAAAGCAATTGAAACCCTTACAACAACAAACTCAAATGCTCAGATAGGGACACAAGCAGTTCTGACTAGTCAGACAAACTACCACAAACACAGCTGTAACAAACAATACTGCCAGCACAAAATATACTAATACTTATAGAAATAGAGTGAATTTAAGTATCTTTAAAGGGAAAAACAAATTAGCATTTGGCTATACTTGCTACAATGACAAATGTTCGGAAATACAAACACGAAATGGGTAATATTTAGTTAAGCTGTCATCTGGCTATGTTTGGTCTTAATAGATATAATGTAAATACATATTTGCTAATATTAAGTTAATAAACGTGATATTATGTGTATTATGTTATCGTTTAACAGATGACAGGTGCATGTCCAGCTGTTTCTGCGTGTAAGTGACACGACAGCAATGTGATAAGTCTACAGGCTAACGTTACTAAATAAACCAGCTAACGTTAGCTAAGAAACGTTTAGGCCCCTTCGTAATAAAAACCTACAAAATATACTATTTTACGTATCTACCTTCGTCGTAGTTATACCCTCGTACATTCCTGTGGCGGGACATGTTTTGTTCGACGTCTTTCTTTCACGTAATGAGATTAAATAGAGTAAGAAATCAATTCTCAATGTAAAGTTTAGGCATGCGTCTCACTCCAAACCCGCCATGTTGACGGTCATCATATGCGCATGCGCAGTAAGTAAACCGGTTCACTTCATGCATTTGGAAAAATTTAATCTTGTTTTAGTGTTTAAAAAATAAGAAAGCTTATGCTGTATGCTAAATATAATAAATGTTAAAATAAATGTTTGCTATAATTTAAAACATCGATTACAGTAGTCTACTGCTTGTGGTTGATGTTATTGTAAACCCATAACAATGTAAAATGCATGAAAACCTTTCTGTCAGAACACATTTATTTTATATGACAGTGGGGGCTAATTTAAAGCAGTTTTTTGTGTGTATCTGTGATATTATAGCAGACACTGATACAAAATTAACGTTTGTTAATATATGCAATGGGTTCCTTATAGACAGATAACATGTAGGGTAAATGCTCTTTTGACCGCCAGGTGCACAGATGCAGGAAAAATCCCCGGTAAGGGTTATCTGTCCTTGGTGCAAGATTCTGCAGCTGCACAACCAACTCCTGGAAATTACCTTAAATCTCTTTTCTCCTGTATCAGATTTTTAGGATCTTATTCTTTTCTGTACTTAGACTCTTGGGTATGTTCACATTATGGCTGATATTGAATGATGGCCAGGCCCATGGAATCTGTACACACTAGAAGAACGCAGTATTTTAGTGCTGTACACATTTGGTCAGGTTTAAATTCAGTTAACAGATTGTAAAAGGTAGTCTGCAGATTTTGTTTGGGTCTTGTGATGGCCCAACAAGTATAAAAATAATCAACCAACCTGTTATTCTTCCTACGGTAATTGACCTTTTTTCATACAGTTTGGGTTGTATGAAACGTGCAAAAAATGGTATGTGTGTGAGAAAGAGAGACAATGAGAAAGAGAGCCTTAACCACAGTCACTAATCTCATACTGTTTGTTCTAAATAAGTTTCATTCACATCTGCATGACATTTGGAACTTACATGTCTAAATTTAACATAAAAACAAACTCAAGACTCAGATATACAGATGCTTCATTGCTTCACACTTTCTTAAAGTGACCCAGATATATACCTGTAAGCCTCTATAGAAAGTGGGTTGCAAAAGCTTTCAGTAGAAGGGGGTTTTCTATGTGCAAAAAGAAAGGTTTCAGTGCATGACGCATATATGCACAATTAATTTGTGTTTTCTTGTTATTATTATTAAAACATTTGAAGAACATCTTTATTAAACGAAGTTAGGCAGACCACAGCAGAAGATAAACATTCCCCGCAATCCACATTCTGTGTGGTATGTATGTGGTGAGGGATTTTTCATTCACTATCTTTTAAAAGTGTTGCCCACAGGTTATGTTGGTGACGGGGTATTTTGGGAGGAACAGACAAATCATGCCAAAAAACAAACACAACAAAAGAGAAATTATGCTGAACATAAACACTTATGGTTAGGGGATAGAATATATCATAAGCCTGGTATAAAATCAATGGAAGTCTATTAAATGTCTCCATTAAACAGTGTGTGTGTGTGTGTGTGTGTGTGTGTGTGTGTGTGTGTGTGTGTGTGTGTGTGTGTGTGACTCACCAATATTCTGAGGTCACAAAAGTGAAAAACATGATGCAATGGAAAACCGTGCACTTTAACATGATCATATGCATATTAAATGATTCTCCGTGTGCTGTTTCCAGACACATGTTAGAAACTTCAGTTTGAGGCACATTACAGTTCGAGAGGCGGGTAGACCTGGAGAGTGGTGAAATCCAAGCAGACATTCACTTCTAGGCACTTCCCAAACCCCAATGCAAACGTTTACTCAGAAACAGTGGTGATTTCACAGAATCTTGCAGCTGGGCAATGTTCTTTATTAATCGTATATACTTTCATAAGTGTATGAACTTTTGCTGTCTGATATGTGCTTGATTCTGAATGGCACTTTTCTCTGTTATCTTCATTAAAGGCCCCATTACTGGCCAAAGGCTTGTTCTGTGCACATAAATTAATTTCCCCAAAGGGTATTTAGACATTTTAGCTACAACTGTATGTCGCTATAGCAAAACAGATAATAAATGTATGTTTTTTTTCAGGTAGTGACATATTTCCATTGGAAGCAGGAAGATGGGGAGGAACATATAAACTCCTTGTTTTATTAAATAGCTAATATATTACTTTTTTTAGTTTCTTGTTTTATAGAGCCCACAAGCTTGATTTGCAAAGACATGTATTTTATTGGACAAAATGAGTTCAGTCGTCTTAATATTTTTGTCTATATTTCATGCAAATATTATAGGGCCCTATAAAGATTTGTGCATATCTTTATGTTTAGTAGTACATTATCAGAAATGGCCTTAAAGATAAAACATATAGACTAAATGCCACAAAACTCTGCATTTTCAACTTTTCTGATCAAAAATATAATTTTGATTGTCTAGACTAGTCTACAGTTAAAACTCACAAGCAATTGTCACATAGGAAAGTAAGCTACTAAAACAAAATGGCAAGTGCTTTCTTTTTTAACCCCTAATAACAACTTGTTCTGCAATGCATACCCGCTCTCAGCCAGCGCGGCGAGAGCGCAGACACAACACAGGCGCGTTCACGAACTGATGGCTCTGCTGAGCACGTGAGCGTCACTGGTCAAAAACAATGCCTCGCGCTGACCGATATGATAAGTGACTGCCACAATACGCCAACCAGTGAGAGCGATGGGCAAACAAAAACAAAACATGCAGACCACAACCTTCAAGAATTCTGTAAACTGATCACATGTGGGTGTGTGGCAGAGAAAGAGAGTTTGCTGGTTAACCTACGTACAAGATTATGCAATTACAAAGACTATCACATGGCAACAGGTAAAACATGTAAGAGAACTTAAACAAGCTACACTGCTTTTCAATCCAGACAAAAAACATCACACTTTCAACTACTAAATTGAAGCGCTATTTGTATTGTGTAACTTCAGTCCTGGCGCAGAAGGAAATAATAAGTAACCCAGAGGTGGTACATTTCTGGAAAAGGAAAACCGAAAGTATACACTGCGTACCCTATGACAGTGAGAGAATATCTGGTTTAAACCAGTCAAACATAAATGTACATTAGAAAATAACAAACCAACTTATTTACAGCTAATAAAAATGAACTCGTTGTTTATGGAGTTACGTGTAAACACCTGCATGTAGGCTATAGTAACGCAGAACCAACAGGATGCCCGGACTCCTTACGCTCTGTTTCATCTCTGTTTGCCAAACTTTCACTCCCACTCAGAGTGCACATTGTCCTCCAAGAACACGCTACCACCCCTCCCTAACTTTTAATATCTATAAACACAATATAATTGTTCCGGAAAAAAACACAGCCGAAGATTAGCGCGGACTCTCGCGCTCCTCTGCTTGTCTTGTTCAGATGCGTGAATGGCCAAGCAGCTCTGCTCATGCGCAGTACCAGAGGCGCCAAATTTAGCGGGAGGGAGAGGCAGTCCCAGCTTTGTCTGATGGATCTGTTTACACTATCGCACACTCCGCAAGAGAGTTTAATATCGGCACTTCCTCCTCATAGTGGAGCCTACCGTAGGAACTGACAGCACTCCACTTCAGCAACTTTGAGTCGAACGTGTTCACCATCACCTCTCTACTCTCGTCTTGAGCAGCGGGATGGCGAGGCGGCCTAGACACAGGTGAGATATAGTTATATATTTTTAATGGGAAGTTTTGCCCGTGTTGTTTACCCATTTATATTAAAAATTACATATGGGGTTGTTTATACGTACGGTTTGACAGTTCTTGCTGGTAGCATTATATTTACTAAATGCAACCGAAATGCATGCTTTTTTTAAAAAGAATAATGCACGCTTTTTTAAAACCACATGCATCTGTCAGCCAAATGGTTATTTCCTCGGGTGAAGGCGCGCAGTGCACAGCGCCGCGCGGAACAGGTGGACATCTGGCATGTGCGCTCCTCGGCTCGCGCCAGCTCGGTGGTATCGCGCTCAAGTTCATTTAAATGTTCATTCATACACCGGGCGCACAGACAACATTTGCTGGTTCGCTCGGCAGGTTACGGTGAGGTTCGGTACTCCCCCCCCTAAAAATGACACACATTGTGATAAGGAAACAATGGTTAAGAGACACAATGACAGCGGCGATGCTGCTACAGCGGTGTGCCTGAAAAATAGCGGGCGATCGCAAAAACATGTCATTGTGTTTACGCGTGCTCCTTTTAAAAATGGTTTGCGCATGTTTAATCATTTTTAACGCGTTTAGGGAGGTAGAATCACACCATTACCATAGCTGGATTATTATATTAAGATTATATAGATGCGGGATGGATTACTCTTAGCGCATTTCTGAAACATGAAAATGACTTAAAGTTGAAAATAACTAGTATTATAATGTTAGGTTCATATATTGCAGAAGCATTATGTAAAAATATCATGCGGTTTATAAGACTTTGAGTGTTTAGAGAAGCTGCGGGGTTATCCCGTTCAAAAAAGTCACGCAACGCGTCTGTCACTTGTTACCCCGGTCGCTATTGCCCCGCAAATGACTAAATGAGCAAGCAAAAAACTTATTGCGGTAGAGAAATACAGTCATGCAGTCCGCTACTATTTGCATAATGTCAGAAACCCCAAACTCAACGCGTTTATTCATATTTATTTGTATATTGAGAGGCAATTCTGGGCTTCTATTATAAAAACAAAGAGGAGAGTATTTTAAATGCATTGTTCACGTAACGATCAACAGACTTAATGATTTCGAATTAATTAAAAAGAGTTTCAGTCATAATAACGCAATTTTGACACATATTCAAAGTCGCACGTGCACGTTGTTAGTAGGAGAAAAACTTAAAATTGTATCTGTTTGACTACATATTTATTTCAGTAAGTTAGGTGTGTTTTGAGTTTCACATTTCTTGCGAAATGCCTCGTCAAGCAAAGGAAGTGAGTAATTTTTCACCTTTTGATTTAAGCACTAGCCAGAAAGTATAAAAACATAGGGTTTAAAAGTACACAGATGCATATACACACATTCACACACATATACACGTATACACCTGTAGCACAAAGGCCAAAAGAACATTGTTCTCATCATCAGCCCTTGCTCTATCCTGATTGGCTAAGAGCCGGCCAGGTGAGATGGTTTTGACAGTACTTTAGCAGGTCTGAACACGCTTCCATCATGAAACAGTGCCAGTCCACGCACACGCTTGCTGTTTCTGTGGAAACCAAAAACATCAGAACAGGTTTCACTGAGTCCCCCCTGCACCCTAACCTTCTGGCTGTACTGGTTCATCCACTTTAGTTTTGTGTTGACTGTGTTATCGCTTAATTATTCTAGAATGCGTGATAGAAGTATGGGGGTGAAAGGGTGTTTTTTCTGTATGTCAACATACATCTAACGCTTGCATGTTAATGAGAATCCTCTCTGTCTTCCCACACTCCTTTATTTCTGTTTCCTCATCCTTTACTGTTTGCTTTTCCACTATTTACTGTACCCCCCTCCCCATTTCTGTCTCTTCCTCTTACGCTACCCTGTTTTATCTCTTTATCATTTTCTCTCCGGTCTTTCCTTTTCTCCAGTGTTTACAGTAGTGATGAAGATGATGATGATGTGGAGATTTACGATCACGACTATGATGGTCCTCATGCCAAGACAGGAAAACGGCACCTTGGCAAGACGCGCTGGACCCGTGAGGAGGTATCAAAAACATTTTCCCATAAAAATATAAATTTTGTACAGAAATAACAATGGCTTTTATTTAAAATAAACAATTGATTGTGAACATGTTTTGGAACATTTTTGTTATTGTAATACATAATTTCACATTGAGGTTTGTGCTCTTGCACCCGCTGTGTTTCTTTTTAGAAGTTTGCCTTTTTTGACCTGTAATATATAATCTTTTTAACATAATTATGGTGTATGTTTTTACACACACAAAACAAAACAACTTTTTTCAAAATGAATTTACATTAATTTGTCTGACACCTCTTCACACTTCATGTACTGTTCCTTTTGTGATGTGTGTATTTAGTACAGCATGCATTATTTATTCGATTATATATTTATGTATTCAGCGTTAAAATGTTTTGTCTTTACAGGACGAGAAGCTGAAGAGGCTGGTGGAGCATCACGGTTCAGAAGATTGGAAAGTCATCGCCAGCTTTCTGCCTGTGAGTGTGTGTTTGTGAAAGATTGTATCTATGATTGTTTTAATATGTGTGTGTGTGTGTGTGTGTGTGTGTGTGTATGCATGTGGCTTGTGTATTTAGGCTTTAGGGGGTTAAGTTAGGTTATGTTAGGTGTGGTGGTTTAGATACGAGCATTTGCATGTGAATAGCCAAAGGATCAGGTACTGTAGAAGTGAGTGCACGTTTTGGAGAATTTTGCATAATTGGGTATTCCTCATTGGTTGGCCTAGTTTGGAACAAAGTCAAAGGGGGGGTGTATGGCAGGGTTTCAGAATCCTCTGTGCACCTGCATTCACACACACATACACAAATGCACACTCAGGTAGAAGCACATGTTTACGCACAAACTCAAAAACACAATATGCACGCACCCAAAGACACACACACAGATACTGTAAAGTCATTACAGTGAAAATCCTAATCTAGCTATAGATCACTACGCATAAATAAATCTCGGCACACAAACAAGAATCAGAAACTGTAGTTGTTTCATTTCTGAATCACTCTGTGGGGTTTCCAAAACACCTGTTAATCTCATGCAAAGAACTTTGAAATAAACACGATTTAATTCTGTTCAGTTATACACTGTATAGAAAACCTAAAAATAATACTAACCATATTTTTCCGTTTGTGTGTGTGTGTGTTACAGAGTCGCACAGATGTTCAGTGTCAGCATCGCTGGCAGAAGGTTCTTAACCCTGAACTCATCAAAGGACCGTGGACCAAAGAAGAAGACCAACGGGTAAGAACAACATATAACCATGTGATGCCATGCCGCACCAAAAATGTTACCTCAAAATACAAGCTATGAGTACAACCACAGGCATATTGTTACGAGTTAAGAGGGATAATAAAGATCCATTGAGTTTGTGTTGTAATGATTAACTGTTGCGACCAGGTGTTTCTCCATTTCTGCTCATTTTTATGACCCAGCCATCATTAGCAGGTGTAATCTGCAGATATTCAGTGTAATCTGTGTACAACTCTTATGCAACACAAGTTCCTTTTCTCACTAAGTTTGTGCGGGCTTCTCCTACACCCTCCCTTTCAGTTGTGTCTATGTCCATTTTCTTTGTATACAACTATTACTCATATTCACTCTTTCTCTGTTGGTCTCAGGTGATCGAGCTGGTTCAGAAGTACGGCCCGAAGCGCTGGTCTGTGATCGCCAAGCACTTAAAAGGTCGAATTGGCAAGCAGTGCAGAGAGCGTTGGCACAACCACCTGAATCCCGAGGTGAAGAAGACCTCCTGGACCGAAGAAGAAGATCAGATCATCTACCAGGCTCATGAGAAACTTGGAAACCGTTGGGCTGAGATAGCCAAGCTACTTCCTGGAAGGTAAGACGACTTTAAAAATGCAACGACTATTCTGCGTATCAGTTTGCGACAATGAGGTTCTAATATAATTTGTTTTTGTCAGGACTGATAATGCCATAAAGAACCACTGGAACTCCACCATGCGGCGGAAAGTCGAACAGGAGGGCTACCTGCAGCATGCTGCTAAAGCTTGCCCTACTCCGTTAAACAACGGCTTCGCTAAGCCTCCTCACCTCCTAAATTATAACCAGACACCAAGCAGCACATCCATGCCCACCTCTTCCCTGAGCAGTCAGTACCCGTACTACATGTCCGACTCACAGCGGGTAAGACTAATAATCCTTGTCTTGCTGTATTTAACTATTAAAATTATGATTATTATTATTATGGACATACTGAGTTATTGAAATGAATATGAATATTTTTGTTCAGGTTCCATTTCCACTTGCTCTTCAGCTGAACATCTTGAACATTCCACAACATGGGACTGCTGCTATCCAGGTAATCCAGCGTTGGTCTACAATAAAAAGTATTTTTTATCTGTTTTATTATTCAATATATTCAACAATGTTGTCAATCAAACATATATAATCCTACTTTTACACATATATGTTCGTACTGTTATTGGTGTTTACTAGACAGTTTTGTTTTCTGCTGTCTAAAAATGCAATATATATCTTCAAAAGCGTACAATTGTACAATAAATATTAATCAGATTGATTCAAACCAATACCTCAGGATTTGAATTTAATTCAAAAAGATTCACATTTGTGAACTCTCACATTGTATCTGTTTGTGCGTGCAGCCAGAGTTTTATTTATGTGATTCATCTTGATTCCTGTGATACAGAGACACTACAGCGAAGAAGACCCAGAGAAAGAGAAGAGAGTGAAGGAGATTGAGATGCTGTTGATGTCAACAGAAAACGAGCTGAAGGGACAACAGGCACTACCGGTGAGTGTGTGTGTGTGTGTGTGATTAATTGGAGGAAGCATCTGGGGGTCTATTTCACATTCTAACTGCTTGGCTGAATGATGCAATTGACCCTTATCACACCACAAGCTCTGCAGAACTCCTTATGCAACTCAGACCCCCTCCCAAACACATCACATCATTCAACTCGACAAGTTCCTTTTCTCTCTGACCGTTCTTCCTCCATGCATCCCTTTCTTTATTTCACTCTACTTCTGCCTCTCCTCACCCTACGCACTGTTTCTCTCTCTCTCTAAAATATTTTTTCCCGCCTTCTCTTTTAGATCTCCATGGCCGGCTATGGTGGATGGAACCGAAGCTCTTTGACGGACGGCTCCGTGGGTGTGGCCGTCTCCGTCCCCGCCCCATCCCTAGAGCAGGGCTGCCTTCCAGAAGAGAGCGCCCATGGCAACACAAACAGCCCAAACAATGACAACAGCTCCACCTTACCGGAGTTTATTGACGCCATTGATTCGGTAAGAGATTTGAAAATATGGTGTACTAGATGACAGACACCTGAAATGGTTGGTACAGTGATGCGGGGTCAGGTGTTAGCCAGTGTTTAGCTTCCTAGTGTCTTCATATAATCTCGTCTTCTCAGGCCCCGCCTATATGGGCCAACATACACTCTGATAGGAGGTTGCCTAAAACAGACAAGGCAGAATCCAATTCATCGGGCCGCGTATCGCCCGCCCACAGCGCTGACAGCAGTGTCCACACATTTCTTTGCTCTACGCCCAAACATTCACCCATCAGACAACTGTCTTTTTCTCCTTCTCAGGTACCGAAGTGACGCCTAAAACCGCCATGATCAATAATCTCTCCAACTTAGTCACCCAATCAGTAGTGTTGATTTTCTGAACACTAGTCAATCACAGCACACTAACACAAATCAGTCTGCATTAGTCAACATGTGTAGGCTTCATAAATGTCATTAGATCTGTATTTATAGCACCTATGAGGTGTTACAATGTTCGTGTGTTAGAGAAAAGAGTTACTTCATCTAATTGCCGGTTATTCTGGTTGCCTTATTATGTTTTTATGACCCCCTTTAAGCGCTTTATCGCTTGAGAGTAGACGTTTAATCGCCACTGTTGATTTTGTTTGTGTCATGTTTGGTTGGTTTTAGTCAATCATTTTTTTAGTGATGTCATGTGTTACTTAGCAAAGACATCATTCAGCTTTTATCTTATAATGTAGCGCTGCCTTCTCTAATTGACATTTATGCATTTGGCAGATGTTTTTATCGAAAGAGCGTTTTTTGTCAGTGTTTTTTCCCTAGGGTTTGAACTCATGTCCTTTGCGTTGCTTACACTTTTCTTGATCAATTAAGCCTGTTACCTTTGTTGAATAGTTAGTTGCATGTTAGCATTTGATTTCTTCTCCAAGGCATGTTTGTCTCTGATTACAGACTTTTATATCTTTAGCTCTCAAAATTGTGGTGGTTTGTATGTTTTGCATCTAATCGAGCTGTTCTTTTTCCCCATTGTAGTTCTTCAACGCCTCAGTGAGCCCAAACGCAGACAGTCAAAATTTACCTGTCACGTCTTCACCTGCCTGTTCCCAGAAAGCACTGCAGCATGACCTTGCTCTCCGACCTCAGAAGGAAAATGAGCTGTAAGGGCCAATTGAGCTCACTTTGCATTTGTATTTCTGTTAGAATGTACCATACCCATTTGTAAATACGTTTCCAGTAAACATACTAAGGGCAAGACCTCTTTGATAAAGACTTGATCTTTGCACATCTTACTGAGATTACATAACTCATGAGTGCCTGTATACGTGTAACATTTCAGGTTCCGGACCACAAATATGAGGCGCTCTATTATGGAGTGTTCACCTCGCACACCTACTCCGTTCAAGTCCACACTGACAATCCAAGACACCAAATACGTACCACTGAAAAGGGTGAGACTATAAAATAAATGTATATGTTTTGTGTGCCCATGCATTTTGAATATCTTAAGATTTATATCTTATATTAAGATTTCGGTTCTGTTCCAGGCTCACAGCCCTTCTCTGGACTCTGGTGTGGTTGGTACTATCAAGCAAGAACCTCAGGAGTGTGAGATCAGTGTCGGTGGGGTGCACCTGGACCAGCCCCCCCTAAAGAAGATCAAACAGGAGGTTAGTTTGCTCGTGTAGACCCGTGTGGGCTCTTTGTGCTCCGTCATTTGAATACATCTCCCTGTGATATTCAAATGACAGAAATGTAAAAGCTTTCTTGCTGTACGTTTGAATTTGTTAGTAATATCAGTATCCAGTCAAACTTGTTCTATTCGGTCGCTCAAGGGTGATGAATGTGAACAAATTAGACATTAGGCCTTAAATTCGCAACATTGCGTAATTTGCAGCAATCCACGCGTGGTGCATTTGTATACAGTAGGTAATGTATTTGGATTTCATTTGTGTCGGTAGGTGGAGTCACATTGTCTACAGTGGGAGGGACAAGATCTCCACACCCAGCTCTTTCCTTCCAATGGCTCCAGCCATGACATACCCGTGAGTACCCTTGTGTTATCTAGATTAATCTTTTTATTATTTCGTTTACAGCATTCTTCGGTTTGTCTGATGTTTGACGCTTCTTCTCTCTCTTTCTCTAGGATCTGTTGACAAGCTCTGTGCTCATGCTATCCACTGCAGAGAAAACTGAGGATGGACACAAAACTGCCTACTTGCCCCGTAAACCTGTGGGAAGCCCTTTGCAGGTACACATCTACCATCATACCCTTATATATACATCTTGCATGGCTCTCAAATGTATTTAGACTCTTAAGTCACCCTTAAAAATGTTTGCATTTCGTTGCATAGATAACGAAATATTAAAGCAAGCGGCATCTGAAAACAAATAATAAACATCACTATTCTGAGTTATTTTGTTGTATTTGTAGTACAAATTTTATACATTATATATTGTTTTAAATGGTTTTAAACGTTAATGTTCTGTATTTTAAAGTAAATGCATCAGCAAAATAGTGATGATAATTTTCTATAGACCACTTTGTAGCATTGAGTAGGGCAGCAGGTGCTTGATTGCCCCATAAAATTATAATTTTATAATTTTATTAGACACATGAGAGTTGGCTATGCAAAACCTAACCAACCGTCTTCTTTGAATCCCTCGACTTCTCTCTCCTGTACTCTTTCCTCTCCTGCAGCAGCTGAGTACATGGGAACAAGTGCTTTGTGGGAAGGTGGAGGACCAGACGATGCCCTCCGAATCCACGCACAAATACCTCAGCAATTACTCTTCACGAGCACTGGTCATGTAAAGAGACAGATGAATACACAAAACATGAGGAGGAGGGGGAGACAAGACAATCATTCTGAGAAGATGTAAAAAAAAAAAAACACTCCAACACTTATGGTACATAATTTGGGAGAGGCTAAAAGCCATTTTTAGACTGCACAGTAGATGTTATTTGCCAACGTTTAAGCTGTGCCATGTTTTGTTTGAACCAACCAAAGACATTATTCATGTTGACATGTTGTGTTTTTCTACATTTTTATTTCGTTTTTTAATAATATTGTATTTTGTATAATAATATTTTGTATTATATATGGGAAATGAATTCTCTATGTGGGTTCTAATTTTATGGATTTTAATATAAGGAACAATTTGCAGTAATTTATTATTTTGTATTAAGAATAATAATTAACTACGGTGGGCATTTCTGTCAGTGTTTGACCCCAGTATTTGGGCTTCCTGCTCGTCTCTTATTTGTTAAGTGTGTGTTAATTGTAAGGAGTGTGTGTGTGCTCCTAGCATTATCAAAACCATACACCCAAAAAAAACTAAATTAGATTTGTACCATGTATCTGTGGGTGTCAAACAGAACTGCCCTTGAAAAGAGAATATGTATTTCAATCTAATGCCAACGAAACTGCTGACATGTATTCCAAAACAGGGATTAGTCGACTGTTTGTTATTCGTGCCCAATGCCTAAAAATCCTTTGTCCAAGTTTGAAAACGTTAGGTGATATATGTAGTGTACAAAGGTACTTTTCCAAGTTTAGAAGTGTTGCCATTTCAAGAGTCCAAGATCGAAGCCACAATGTTTTATTGTATTAGCACTATTTCAAAATTTAGATCAACTATGCAGAGATTTCAACAGAACAAAAAGTGTTTATCAACAATTTTTGTATGTGCTAAATAGAAAAAAAAACGTTTACCAAGCATTTTTAATCAAGGGTTTAAATGGTCAAATTTTGCCTTTGAGAGCATGAAACATTTCTTTATCGTTTTTTCATCAACACTTTTTTATATCATTTCTAATCAGATTTACATTGGTATTTCTAGTTTTTAAAACACTGATTGTTGCTTTTATACCTAGCTTGTTTTTATATGTTACAATCAGCCTTTGATACTAAGATTGCAGTGTCCAATCAAAAGCATTTAGCAATAACGTTTTTGTTATTCGCTGCCTTTTTGTATTAGCTTCAAGTACAAACACTTTTTTACACTGATTATGAACTTTTCATACGTTTTTATACAGACTTTTTATAACTGCCTTGTAAATAAAGTGTGTTTTTGAAAAAATCTGGATTAATTGTGACTTCTTTTCATCTCTGAAAGCTTATAAATTCAGAAAGTTGAATGTGCACCTTCATATAATACGTTAAAGCTCAACACCACATTCATCATTTACTTGCACAGATGAAGTCCAAAATGAAAAACTCATATAAACAAGTTTCATTTAAACCTACAATATCTGATTCCCCATGAACACAATAGTGCCCAAAAGTGATATCTAACTGGAATATTGACGTCTGATCTGGTTATTTAAATATATTAATAAAAATTAAATCTCAGCTTTGAAATGAATTTAGAAAGGCTTGGCAAAAAAAATATATAACACGACATGATATGAGCAAATAATAGAAGCAAAGTTTATCGAGTCAAGAAAGTCTTTTTTAATAAAAAACATGAGAATTTTGTATAACTAATAAAATTGTTGTCAATGTATGCTTTATATCCTTTTTGCATTTCTATGCATATTTTGTACATTAGGATAAAACCTATGGTACATTTTAAACAATCATTTTGACACATAAATAATTTAAAAACCTTATACTGTAAAAACATGCCCTTTGGACATCACTTTTGGCCACTACTGTACATACCAGCCTGATCTCACGGGAAGTCGTAAGTATTTTACGAGGTGGCTAATTCGTATGAATTCATACATTGTAAGTCGTACAAAAATGTACGATGAAGCAATACTAAAGACCCACCCCTAACCCCATCCCTACACCAAACATCACTGAGGCGAAAACAAACGTCACTGGCGTGAAAGCAAACCGTACTTAAACACATGACTGAGATTGTACGAATTAATACGAATTAGCCAAATTTAGCCACCTTGTAAAATACACTGTAAAAAAGAAATGTTGGTTCAACTTAATGTTGTTTCACCTTAATTATTTTCAATTATTTCAAATTAAAAATATTAGTTAACATGGTTAACTAACATTTTTCAAGTTAAATGAACTCAAATTTGAATTGAAGTTAGCACAAAATATTTTTTTTGCAGTGTACGATTTCGCCGTGAGATTGCATTGTACATACTGATCAAATGTGCTTAAAGGGATAGCTAACCCCAAACTAAGAATTTTGTCATCATTTACTCACCATCATGCCTTTTAAAACCTGTATATGACTTTTTTTAAATGTTTGAGTGGTGTTATGTGCATACAATGAAAGTCGATGGTCCCAAACTGTTTGGTCACCAACGTTCTTAAAAATATCTTCTTTTGTGTTCTGCAGAAGAAAGAAAGCCATACAGGTTTGGAATAACATGAGGGTGACAGAATAATGAAATACGTTTCATTATGGGTGAACTGCTTTAAAAGTGTCTGCCAAATACATAAATATAAATGTAAACAGTGATTACATTAAAATCCAAATGTGATGGTTTTAAACACATTCTATTTTTAAAGTTACAGCTTAGTATATCCACAAAAACGAAGGCGGACATTTTCAACAGGATCCAGCAAGTAGTAGTGAGCATTATTTACTCAGACACTTGGGAGCAGTGTAATAACTACAGTTGTGTAGTATTCAAATACTTCAGTATAGCTTGTAAGATGAGAAAAATGATAGGTTTGTAAAGGCTTGCTATGAATGAAAAGATCCTGGAACGATCCATTAACACTTTATCAGAGAGCATAGTGAGGGACATGCAAATCCTACCAACTGTATTCTCTCAGGCTATACACAGTAAGAAATGCTTTCCCTGAATGTCGATATCGACACACACATTTAGTTCTTTAGTACTTATCATCCAACATCAGATGACATTCATAGCGTTCATGTGTTTTATGTGTCTATCAACACCACATTTTTCAATGTCACAGATATTGTCAAACATGTAAAAAATGATTGTGAGGATAGGGTGGTCATCACTATTTAAAAGGTTTTATCATTGTGTTTTGCCACAGATGTATGTATATCAATATATAAATATAGTAAATAACATTACAGTACTATTGCAACTACGATGCCCCAACTAATATACAGTATACAAATGTACTTTATAATTTACTTTATTTATCCATATTATTAATATATATAACTTGTATGTGTGTGTATTGTCTAAGTGTGTGTGTTTGCACACTCTGCCCTGTTTTTAAGGGATATTTAAGGTTTTCACTTTAATGTGAAGTGTTTTTCAGAGAAGACTGTCCCCAAGGGCTCGACACTGATGGAAACACTTTCCAAACTCGACCCCTAACAGATGCTCCTCTTGTGTGGGTGACAAAGTGTATATGAGAAAATGTGCTTTTTTTGGGTCGCATTTTGGCGTTTGAACACATTTAAGTGTACATGTATGTGTGTTTGCGGTGCAGAAACTCTGGTCTGAGTCTCTTGAGGATATCGCCTTTCCTGTGTGGCTGTTGAAAGCGGAGGCCTAGCTCAGACCAGGGCCTAAATTTACAGCTGCCCAGGTCTCACATCCCCCATTCTCACCACCTGGTCGCTGGCGTCCCCACATCCAGTCCCAGAAACACACCAGATATGCCAAATATACACTGATACAGCCCTGGTGACAAGCCCTTTGGGCCTCTTCACTGCTTAGTGCTATTCATGGTTCAGAACACTAGAATACAGTAAGCCTTAACCACACGTACGATAAATTAAGGAAGATGTAGATATGGTACATTTACAAAAAAAGTGTTTTTTGGAAAGGTATTGTGTTAGGACGAAGGCAAGAGCGATCGATTCTTATTAATGAAAAATGAAAGGGTTTTTTGTCAGATGAGAAAAAGATGCAATGAATAGAAAGTTGAAATAGATTAACTGAATGATAATGAGGCTAAACAGGAAAGAGTGAGGAAGATGAAAGCAAGAAACAGAGAATTATTGTTCAGAGCTTTGCGAGTGTGTCAGCTGATGTTCTTTGTGTAAGCATCTGTTCACTAAACAAGTGTGTGTGGTGTGTGTGTGTGTGTGTGTGTGTGTGTGTGTGTGTGTGTGTGTGTGTGTGTGTGTGTGTGTGTGTGTGTGTGTGTGCGCGTGTGTGTGTGTGAATACTGTGGGTTACAGGAACGGAAAGGCCTGTCATTGTAGAGACAGAAGCAGACTTTCAGAACAGGAGCACAGCCCCCCAAAACCCCACACACCTGCTCTCTGTCTGAGAGAGAAAAAGAGAGTGAGTGTGTGTGTGTGTGTGTGTGTGTGTGTGTGTGTGTGTGAGAGAGAGAGAGAGAGAGAGAGAGAGAGAGAGAGAGAGAGAGAGAAAATAAGAAAGAGAAAAAGATGAGATGAGGTGTTGGTAGGGTGTGTACGGGGGGATGGGGGTCACCAGCCAAAGTGACATCAAAAAAACAAAAACACAGGTGCAAAGAGTTCCTTTTAACACCCAAACACACACACACACCCTCTTATCATGACCTTTATGTTGGAAACACGCTGTGTGGAACTTTTCCGAGTTCAATTATGACATCATAAATGTCTCTTTAGTCATGTTCCAATCAGAACACAGGGTACTGTGTAGGGGAGTGTGTCAATGTAAAAGCTACATATACAACATTTTAGCAACCACAAAAGCTAGCATGCGATGAGTACAGACAGAGGTTGCGTTTGCATGAGGGGGTAACCATAGCAGCATTTGAATGTTTTCTGTATGAATCATTATTGTATGGGGCATTAGTAATAAATGTGGCTATGTGTTTTTTGCTGTGCTTGGGGCACATGACTGTCAGAAGTTTTATAACTTTTTATTATTTAACTTGTATAATAAAAATAGTAAAAAGGCCACATTATGCATTAATTAATTATGCTAAAATAACTTGCCCCCATAAAGTTGTTTTTAGATAAGTAATAAATGGCCGGACCTCGCACATTCGAAACCGTCTAAGCAAAAATTCAGATTGACGCTATCTTTACAAATGGACCACAGATTTGACGCCTAAACAACCACATCACCTAAACAACTCCTAATACTCCATTTTGTGACACAACAACAGCATTATTTCAAAAATTAGGTGGGTTTGAAGTAAACGGAAGTGCAGACGCGTGCTTCCTTTTCCAGTGAAATAAACTCTTATCAACTATACAAATCTGTCATTTTCTTAGTAATGTGCATAAAACGAATTTCACAAGTGCTTTTAAGTAATACATATGAATGAAGGCTGCAAGAAGCATTTTAAAAATTATTTTGAACAATGTCTCAATTTTTATTATAAGAGACCTCTCAGTAATGCATATGAATGAATTTCGCTATGGTTGATAAATGTGTTTATTTCATACATTTTTGTAAAATTTCAGCATTTTAGGAAACTTTTCAGATTGCAGATGTACGTTTGTATGTATTTGAAAAGTTGCAAAGATGCAGCTCAATGACATGAGGTGACAAGAATCACGATGGTATTCTTTCATATTTCATGGTTGAGTCAGAGCCCGTTTTCCTCTCTGGGTTAAACAAGCCATTTCTGTGTCGCAAGCAGATTGGCACATAAATTCAGTTCGACCTGTCACAATAAATTATTAGCCGGATGTTGCAGCAGTGACATTTTTTCCTTGTTTTCACCCTCATTCTCTCTCTCTTGCTCTCTGCTTTACTCTTTTCTACTCACCCACCCATAAACACACACATGCACATCAACCCACTGGGAAGATTACAATAGGCTGATTTCCTCTGTGGTCAGGCTCAGTGGCCCCTCCCCGTACCACTGGCAGGTACAATGCCTCTGAGCTGCCATGATAAAGTGTGCTGATGTGTGTGTGTGTGTGTGTGTGTTAAAGGTCCAGAAGACTGTCAAAGTATGAAATAAAAGTCAACCATTACTGTCTAATGACCTAACCCTAACCCCTAACCCTAAGCATATGATTTATGATATTGCTTTAAGAACACAAACTTGTCAATTTTAAAGCACTTTTCATAATTATCAAATGCGTAAGGACAATTCCAGTGACATTTTCAGTCAAAAATTGAAGTATAAATTCTCAGAGAATTAGTTTACTACATATATATATATATATATATATATATAGAATCATCTGTTTCACTAAACCCCTGATGATAGAGTCCAGACATCAGAAAACTATATGCTTTTTTATGCTATACTTTTAGGATTTCTGTGAATTAAAGTGTGCAAATCAGAAGCAAAAATGCCCAACAAATGGAGACGGGATGGCTCTTTATGGAACATAATATGTAAGGGATAATGTACAGGCAACCGGTTGTTATCGCAGAAATAAGACCCGACGCAAAGCGGAACTGTGAACAGGCAATTTGGTTTAATAATTTGTCAATATAATGTCATATATGTTATTAAAAGACATATATTTATTTTTTAAATAGTTAAACTGTTTAAAAACTTTTAATATATAAATATTTAAACCACCAAATGACCTAATGACGTGCTCTATGAGTATGGTGAAAACGTTTGGTAAAAACATTTTACATTTACATTTATTCATTTGGCAGACTTGATTTGCATGGAATTGCACATAAATACACTCATAAAAATAAAGATGCTTCATGATGCCATAGAAAAACCTTTTTTCTAAATGGTTCCATAAAGAACTGTTAACATCTGAAGAACCTTTCTGTCCCACAAAAGATTCTTTGTTGCAAAAAAGGTTCTTCAGAGTATAAAAAAGTAAGAAAGAGATTGATCTTTAAAGACTGAATGGTTCTTTGTGAAACTAAAAAGGGATCTTCTATAGCATTGCTGTGAAGAACCTTTTAAGCACATTTATTTTTAAGAGTGTAGAAGAAAAAAGAAATAAACTGGGGCAGCAGTTGTAGCAAATGTTTGCAAAATAAACTTTCCGGTAACTAAACAATTCCAGCCACAATACCTATTTAAAGCAGGTAAACAGCTGTGTTTAATGTGGTGGAAATGACACTCACATCGCTGAGAACAAATACACAAATACATTTCTTGTAGCTCAGCTGGGAAAATATAGTGCTAATAATGCTAAGGTCATGGGTTTGAGTCCTTGAAAATGTACTGATAAATGTTTTGAATTAAAGTATCTGTCAAATGCATGCAGGTAATTCAGGTAAAGGTTAAACTAATGGGGCAACACTGCAGAGATAAAGCGTGCACTGATAAAGTGTAAATAAAACACACACACACACACACACACACACACACATGTGCACATGCACTGAGGGATTGAGGCGGCAGATGGTTTATTAGTGATAGTGGAAAAAACACAGGACCAGACCCCTGCCCAAAACGAGCTGATGACACACAAACACATGAACTCGAACTAAGTGAAAGCACACACAGATTGAGAAGATAAAGAGAAACAGAGAGACGAGAGAATGGAGGGAGGGGGGCGGAGTGCTGCGCCGAGGGTGATTAGCCAAAGAAACTGTCTCCGTCCTCAGATTTGGCCGTGTTTTGGCATGCGTTCGTTTGACGGTTCGAGCAGAAAAATATATAGAGCGGCGTGTCAGTGGCTGATAATGACTGAAAAACAACATTAACTGTATACACACTCAAAACAACAGTGTAACAGTTAATATATGAGAAGTAGGTCAAACAAAATGTGCAGAGTGGTGCCAGAACAAAAGGATTCAAAGCCTGAGACATCAAGATGATAATAAAGACGAGAGAAGTGTTTTCATTTCATTCATTTATTTATTATATAACTTTCACTTTATTTAGATTTACAAAATTGGATGATAGAATTCAAAATTCTAGTCAATGATAATGGTCAATGAGACTAATGCTGTGATTACATTGTGTCCGAACTAATGTAATTATGAGATAACAACTCTGAGCACTCATGAATGACATAAATACGAGATGACATCATAATGATGATAAACCTCTTATTAACCAACGTCGAAATAAAGATGAGCACACACAAGTGGATTACAACTAAGTCTTGCACAGAGAAACATTTGCAGATGAATAATTAGTTAATAATTATAACAATATTTCTCCCAAATTACAAATAAAAATATTGTTTCTATATCTGCATTTATTTGCATAAAATGAGAGAAACTGGAGAAACAGGTCACAATAACAGAAAAGATGCTCTGTATGTTTTCAAACCCCAAATACTGCAAAGAAAACAAGTTTATGTGCACAAAAGTTAAAAATATCTTTTATGTGATAACCTCGTTTTTATCACAGTTTTCATGTGTCTTGTCAGTCTTTCATGTTGCTGTTGGATGACTTCATGTCACTCCTGAGGTTTGATTTTGTTCAAAATTCAACAGACACTGACTGGCCACAATACATCTAGAAATGCTGCTTAAATGAAAACTTAATTGTTTCCGCGGCTGTACATAGTAGAAACAGATGTAGAAAGATGCAAATATATAAATATAAAAAAATATAGTACCAGGTATTATTGGTTCTTATATTGGTTTTAATAATATACCAATTCTTACACTATATGAAGTATTTAAACAGGAAATGACTTATTAAAGGGACACAGACGTGTGTGTGCACATGTATTATGGGTGTTGGGGTGATTTCGTAAAAAGCAAAAGCAGTTTCCCGCACTATATGAGTTTGTGTGTTGTAGCCTATTCACCTCGTGAAATAGAGCAGAATGAAAATACTAAATGGGGCTCATTATTTAAGCTGATACACACTCCCTGCACACCCCCTGTCTCGAACCCCCAACACCAGGCTGTCGGTCACTATATTGTTTTCCACTAATTGATCTTGACAGTAAATGAAGCAGCAGCACACACACACACACACACACACACACACACACGATGCACTTTTGGGACACTTGTCATTGGTCACTGGGCATCACCAGCTTTTAAATCTGAAAACGATGCCCCTCTCTTCATTCTCTTCATTCTCTTCATTAGTAAATGCATACGCTAACAACTAACAATAGGCAATATAATGTTTGATTTTATTGAATAACGCCAATACATTCATTCATATTCCTGTAACTGTAAAAAGTTATAACTTTTCATTTTTGAAAAACGTTTACATAATGCTGACATGAACATGAACTAAGATGAATAAATGCTGTAGAAGTATTGTTCATTGTTAGTTCATGTTAGGCCAATGCATTAACCAATGTTAACAAATACACCCTCAATGTAAAGTGTTTCCTCTCCATCTTTACTGTAATGGGGTTTAAATACTGTAAAATAAAAGTGAAAGTTGGTCTTTCACAAGTCTTTCCAGTTTGTCTTCTTGACTGGTGTCTGAAAGAGAGCATACATTTTTTTATTTAACCACATGCTTGAATTTTACATTGACTCCAAATGGCATGAAATTAATACTTTAATTTCAATATGTCTTATTTTTGAAGCACAAGCAGAATGAATGTGTTTGTGAATCATTTAAAAATAATAATAATGTGCAACAAATGTCCGTTACAGGAGAAATTATAGTGTGAACAATATTGGGTTATACTTTTAATAACATGGTTAGGTCAAAAAGGACAAACCCAACCATTGGTTTAAATGAACCCAGAAAATGTTTACATTTGACCCAGCATTTTGGGCTGAAGAACCAGCATAGGTCAAACCAATGGTTGGAATCATACCTTTCGGAAGAAAAAACAGCATTTGGATTGCATAAAATAAATATATTTTATATATTTATAAATATATAAATTAATAAAATAAAAATAAATGATTGACTGTTATATAAACACAATTTATATAAGAACAAATTATAAATGATTTCATTAGATCAAATAAGAGCTCATCTTTTGTGAATGAGGCCTAAACACTATTTTAAATGTTTATTTAATAATGTGTGTGTGCGTGCGTGTGTGTGTGTGTGTGTGTAGGGCAATGCAGTCTGGGGATTCCACAACACCTGCTTGAGCCTTATCACTCATTTTATAGAAGCACTTATAAAATTACAGCACTGCTTGAATAAATACACACACATATCAAATAAGATAAAACTAACACACATTCACATAAAAAGTGAATACTCATGATATTGGACACAATGTTCTTTCGTAAGGTGGTTTCCAGGTAACATATTTAAGCAGGATGTGTGTGTGTGTGTGTGTGTGTTGTGCATTATGATCCAGTGCACTTATCTGTACACTTAAATAATCACTCAATAATCACACACACAAACAAGAACATAATACACAAAAGAAAAGACAAAAAGGAGAAGTAGTGTATGTGAGCCATTTGTTAGTGGTTAGCGTAAGAGAGCTGGAGTATGAAATGAAAACAACTTGTCAAGTCACTTCCCCCTAGCTACACACAGACACACAATACACAATTACGCAAAAGTCATTGAAATCCCCCATTTGGAGAGCAGAGGGAAGGATTTGTCATTCAATGTTTGTGTGGTTGAGTTTGTGCTTTGCAAAAGAGGTTGAATTGTTTTATGTAATAGACATGTTCTGTGATGTGCTAGTGATAAGGAGTGCATATGTGAGTAAATGGGTGAGAAAATGAGACAGAAGAAGCTTGGATGTTGGAGAAAATGTTAAAAAAATCTGCTGACGCTGTTCAGAAAGAAAAACACAAGAAGTGTGAGAGTGTGAGAAATTCAGAAAAACTGTTGGAGCTTGATGTTAAGACGTATAATGTGCCAAAACTAAAGATAAATGAATGGAATAAATGCATTCAACAATTCTGACAGTTTAAATCTGTTTATTTTTATTTTACACAGATTTACCACATAAATTCAAGAGAGAGAGAAAGAGATATCTGATCTGAATATCATGGAGTCAGTCTGGGATTACATAAAGATACAGAAAATATTAAGACTCATATCTCACGTTGGATAAAAGCATCTCCAAGTGCCTAAATTAAAATTACAATAGGCCTACAATGTTTTAGGAAAATACATTCTGACTTCACACTTATCCACCCCAAACCACATCACTATTAAACCGGGAAGCCACTACTCTGGGTTCCCCTTCACACACATGAATTCACACACATGCATGCATATGCGCACACACACATTTACTATGTGTGTCTGTGTAAGTGGGGCATTATCAGAGCACAGCACTTGGATAATGTGTCATCAGAACCTCTTGGGTTTCAGAAAGAACTAAGCAAAGATAACAGTGAAACAAACCACAGAGAGAGAGAGAAAGAGAGAGAAAGAGAGAGAGAGAGAGAGAGAGAGAGAGAGAGAGTTTGGAATGGATAGGATTGAAATAAGTTGAAGCACAGAAGGTCTAAAAGATAAGCGTGTTGTTTTTGCTTGCAGTTTAATGAATAGAAAATGAGAATGTTTAGTGAAGAGAGTCATCTACATTGTATTAAATAAGGAAAATAAAACTAACACAGGAATGTATTTTTCTTCAATAATTCTATGCAACATTTATTTGAAATCATTTTAATTTCTAGTGTAAGTGCAGCTTTACAAAAAACTTTTACTACACTGCATGGAAAGGTGTAGAACGTTAGAATTGTTGTTAACCTTGTCATACCAAGACTATATCTCCATAAACGCTTTTGCTTTTTTCACTATGACCTTTGTCCTTTGCTAACTCCTTTCCTTTAACAATTTAACAAATACTTAAAATGTAGTCAAAACCAAGACACAACAAGACATTTTAACAGCGTTTTAGAAACATTAGTGCTTCTATAAATTCTGCTCCAAACCTTGAGAGAAAGATGATAAGCAGGAAAATACTAGAAAAGAACAATTTACAAACAATTACAAAGTGTACCCATGTTACCTTCAGTCAAGTCTCCATCACATTCACATGTACCTTCCGATTTGATCCTTTAACATCCTCCCAAGCAGCTGATCTTTCCGGAGAACTTCACATCTCCCACACGCTCGTTCACTCACTGAAATCACACAGACACAAATATTCAAAAGTGATGCTTACGTCATACTCACTTTATACTAGGAAAAAGGAAAAATACAAATCAGACACAAACCACCGGAGGTACGTGAGGGTCGATGGAGTAGACTCAGTGATCGTTTGATCGGAATGGGGAAGAGTGAGATCAGGAGTTATGCAAAACACACATAGATTCGCTGCCACTAACACAGCTGATGTTGGACAAACTCTGGCCTGTAGTTATGATGATTAAAGGTTTTTGAGTATGTTTAGCAGCAGAGCATATGGATTATGAAGCGTGACATTTCTTTAATGGCTTGCTTTTTAAGGTGAACTCAGAGGTTACATGACTTTCATAAATAATCATTTCTCATTGTTTTCTGTCTTAAGCGGTGGATCGTAAAAATACATTTTGATTTAAAAGTGGTAAAGTAAATGGGAATAACACAGAAATGTAAGTAATTGTACATCATGACTCTTAAAAGACATTAGTAGTCCAGTATGCTAATTGATAAAATGCTAATGTAGTATGCTACGCTATACTGTGTGCTAACTGAGACTTACTGTGATGTTTCAAGACAAAAATCCATAGTTGAAATTAGATTAAATGAATAGTTCATCCAAAATTGATAATTTATCTTCAATTATTCATTGCAAATCTTTTCTGCAGAACACAAAAGAAGATATTTTAAAGAACTACCAAACAACATTGGCCCCATTGACTTCCCTTGTGTGAACACAAAACCACTGAGACATTTCTCAAATTATCTTCTTTATGTTCTGACATGAGGGTAAATAAATGATGACAGATTATTTTGGGGGGGGGGGTGAAACCACATTGCAACCACCCTAATGAAAATTCTAGGCGTTTTTGCCCTTTGTGTTACCAAAGTTTAACTACAAATATCATGGTAAACTATGGCTACTATAGTAAAACAATAGTAAAAATTTTAATAATTTGACAAAATGTCAGGCTGGGGCATGTTGTCTCATTTATCATTAAACATGGTAGGTTGTGTAATAGTAAAATCTATTTTTTACAAAATAGTGTAATTGCTTAAACCCATTAAATAAGCTAAAATAAGCTATTTATCAACTAGTTCCTGTTTTGACCTCTTACCTCATATATTGTGACAACATGCTATTGGGTCAATGTGTGTTAAATTAACTGTATCTTCTTTCCTGAGCAATAACGGTGGAAAACAATACAGGGAACCCTATCCTTCTTGCCTTATATTGTGAAAATATTTCACACACAGGAGCTAAGGAATATTGCATTATAGGCTATTATAATGAAATTAATGCAATCATATTTAATACCAATTAGGAGAAACTGCTTTGCAATGTATTTACTTGATAGTAAACTGACCACATTAAGACATCCATTAGATATATGTTTAAAGCTTTACTGCGCATGTGGAAAGAACCAGGGGTTTCCTGCTTGGCAGAACTTCACCACAAACTCTTGTCATGCTGATTCAGCTGAAGAAAACATTCCTTTAGCAGCTTCCTGTCCTATAAATCTTCACCATGCTTGAATGGACGAGTCATCTGTTTACAAGGAACAATAGACTGGACAGTTCTGTAAGGTGCCTGCAGGCTATGCACTTGCGAAGATACTAGTGAATTCATTACCACAGTCTTTACTTTATCAACCACAAGTCAGGTAGTACAATTGGTTTTATTTGTTATCACCCAATATATGGGAATAAATTGAAAAGTTTATCAATGCGATGTGAACTTCATCTACAAGGTAGCCTATATTTGTATCATTGGCTTGTACCATATTTATATATTTTGTTAGATAATGCGTTCATAGTTTTTTAAGTGTGTTATATATTACATTCATACATCACTACAGTGTGAGATCTATTATCTGAAGTTCCTGAACTGAATAATAACCATTAACACCGTAGTTTTGTCAAGACACAATACTCACATATGAAAAAAAACATCTTATAGACTAAAACACTCCCTGAACCACAGACACACCTTACACACATACATACACACAAACACCAAACACAAACAAATACATTTTTGTACCACACCTTAAACCTGCACACCCACACGAGAAATACACAAAAAAGAATTGTATCTATATTTTATCCCTCCTGCATCCTTGTTTCTACCCTGATGAAGATTTCAGAGGTCTTATCTCACAAACACAGAAACATTTGTCTGAAAATGGATGGATGTTGTAGGATCGCAGGGGAAATGCATTGTGTGACGCGATCTTATTCGCTGTTATTATATAATATCACCACACATGGTGGTATGCAAAATGGCATTGAGGTTACCTGACAGGTGGGTCATAAAGAACAGGTGCAAAGCCTTGAGTCTACATAGACCCTGCCCCTTCCCCCATGATCACACACACAACCCTGACACACACACACACACACGCATGCATTTATATATCCATCCTCAAACTAACACACTTTCATGCAATGGTGCATTTGTGGTAATGCAAACATTGGACGTCCAGGCGCTTGGAGTGCTTACACAACAGAAAGCGAGACCATGATAAAGAGACAGAGGCGGGTTGCGGATGGTGGCATGCATCCCATAAACAAGAGCTATTGTTATATTGCCAACGTCTACCACCTCACAAGTGCCCGCACACGCAAACACTTGCTAATATTACAGTCATTACGAGGTCCTGTTGTTTAGAATAAGCTAATATTATTTTCATACCCCAAGGCCAGAAGCATATTTTTTACAAAAAATGACAAAACACAAACAAATAGGCCACCGTTACTGATGTACATTGACAAAAAACTCTACAGCTGACACTTGAATGCTAATAAACAAAACAAAGGATTTGTCTTTGTGTAATTGAATGAAAAACACTTCCTTCAGACCAAACTGCACCCACTCCCAGCGCAAAACCTGCATCTCATTTCCAATAACCAGATAGTAATCTGTTGTGTTAACAGGCGCGTTTTAAAATGCTCGAGATTGAAACATGTTACACATAATAACAGCACATTCAAAAACATACATAAAACCGAAGGCAAAAGGTGTATTTTCACCAAACAAATCTACAATTCTGACATATGATGTAAAAGCATCAGAAGTCCCACCCATTGGGTAAACCACACAAACAAACATGTGTACATACACACACGAAAGGGAGAAAACAAGAAGAAGAAAGGCAAGGGTAGAGAAGAAGGATGTAAGAGTAGTGCTATGTGACCCTTCTGGCAGAACCAGATTGGGATATGCGTGAATCACGGCAGGCTCGGCTCGGCTCTGCCCCCTCACCCTCCCAGCACGCCCAGGACCTCTCCCCTGGGATCCGGGATCGGTCCAGGCACGCCAGCGCGCACGACACAACCCGGACGTGCACGACAAACCTGTACTGTCACCCTTTTCCTTATTCATGTCAGTAATATAGAAAGAAGAAAGAAACATGTGGGTTGGTTGGATGAAGGAAGCACGAATGCATGTCATGGGTGTGCTGTGCATTATGGGAAGAATTATTCTTGGGAACAGGGTTGTGCAAATGTTTGTGCACAGGTGTGGGAGAGTTGACGAACAATGCTTTTACATTTGGCAGATGCTTTCATCCGAAGATTTTATATGTAAGATATACAGATACTTTCTGGATAGTGGAACATAGTTAATGTGGTGAACTACACCTCTAGTTACTCTGCTAGTTCTGAAAAAACCTCTAGCATTATTGGTTTGTCAATGTCACTTATATGATATATTACAAATGTCATATATTTGTGTAACTTTAAACACCAAATGTGTCCAAATACTCTTAGGGAAGCTTCATATGTGTAAGCCTGTCTTACCGTATGTTAGATCAAAAAGCTGACACAAAAAAGTCAAGTCGATTAATCGTGATTAATTGTGATGAATCGATCCCAAAATAAATGATTGTGTTTACATAATATATGTGTGTGCTGTGTATATTTATATGTGTATATAAATGCACACATATATACATGTATATGTAACAAATATTTACATAAATATATGCATAATTTATGTGTATAACAATAAACATATAGTACTCATATTAAATATATACATGTATAAATATATACATACATAAATATATACATGTATATATATATATACACACCCACGCACGCACACACGCATGCACACCCAAACACACACACACACGCACACATTATATAAACGCAAACATTTATTTTGGAGTCGATTAATCGCAAATTATCGATTTGACAGCACTACAAAATATTAATAACCAACAATGAAGAGATTTGTTTTATTGATGATATCCTATCCATATTTAGAAAATGTCAAAAAGATGACTAGAGTTGTATTAGAAATTATATACCATACCCCATGCACTTTAACTATGTACTATGTACTTAAATGTTCCATGTACTTGAAATCCAATGAAAGATTGTGTCAGGAGAAACAAGCTGACCTGGCACAAGGAGATGCCAATCTTTATCTATTTACATCAGTCCTCTCCTTGTCCCAACTTTCCTACTTTGAGATGCTTCCAAACCAATACTGTTCCAATCCAGCGTTGAACCAGATCTCTGTCGACATACGCAAACAATGAAAGCTAACAAATGCACAAAAATGATTCAGGGGTAAAGACAAACATTTATTTTATTAAAATAATAACATTGTTTCCTCAATACGAACCACAGATCCCATTACTACAGAACAGGGTCACCTTGATAACTTGAATTACACCAGGTGATTGACTGATAAAAATTGTGGAGATGGTATGATTCTTTACGCAACACTTTAGCAAACATGTACAGTACTTTGTCAGATTCTGTGGAAAAAACAACATCATAGATCCGGTTTCTGTGACTTCAAAGCCATTGAAGAACAAAGTGAATTAATTATAAGGAAAATGATAAGCATCACTCAATACATGACTCTAATGTACACAGAAGCTCACCTGAAGTCTACTTCAGGTAAAGAAGCAAAGAAACACTACATATAAGTCAGCACATATCACTTCAGTCACAAATGCTGAAAAATAAATTGGCTACAATGATGCTAAAACTGTGTAGAATGGACACTATGAGTGAGGTTTCAATGTTGTGCCTGAGGAGGAACATGTTTGGCTTGTGTTAAAGTTCACAAATATTTGCACACTGTATCTTGTTATTCAAACAGTGAAATTCAATGATCATTTCAAGATCAATATAAAATAGATTCTCTGGAATGTTACAGCAAAGTCTTGTTTAGTTAATAATATTTTGGGTTTAATTCAAGTACAGCTCAGTTTATGGCATTTGTGGCATAATGGTGAATTTCACAAGTTTCGACCAACCTTCATTTATCTTATTATCCTCATGATACTCAAAACACGTATTGACTCTTCCTTCCATGGAGCACAAAAGAAGATATTTTGAGAAATGTCTCTGTGATTTTGTTGTTGTTTGGTAGAACATTCTTCAAAATATCTTCTCTTGTGTTTTATTGAAGAAAGGAAATCATACCATTTTGGAACAACATGTGGGTGAGTAAATGATAAAAGAATTTTCATTTTGGGTGAACTGTCCCTTAAAGGCTATGATTACCCACAACCACAGTCATCCTCTTTGGGATTTAGAAGTGAAACAAAACTTATGTTTGTGGTTTTTAGCATAATGTAGTAAAATCTGTTTTGCCAATACAACATTCTGCAGTCACAATATATGTAAACAAATAACTTAAATGAATGTTTGTGGAAACAGATTTAAAATGATGCATTTTTGGGTTGTGTTGAAAAGGCCTACATTAATACTTAACACACAATCTCCAGTTCTACACTGAAGTGAAATATTAGCGCAGATATCCAGTTATTTCGATGTCCAAATAAGGGGTTTTTTTTGCATTGATTTTTATTCTATAATAGAGTAATACAGATATTTTTTATCATGCTCTGAACAAAAAGCAGCCCTAGGAAATGATGCTTAGACTGCGTTTTACATTACAGCATGTGATTCTGGTAAGTGATAAAGATTCCTTAAGGACTTATAGCATGCATGTTATAGACACCAGTTAGTGAATGATATAATTATCATTAACTTAATCCTTTATTTGGGCTAATAAGGCCCTATTTTTTAAGATATCATTGTAATAATTTCAGCTGGGGTTTAAAATGTCATAGAGACAAATGCTGGATAACTACCTGTTAGCACATACCCTCGTGTACTACACTTCACAATTATATCCTCCTCAGCGTCCCTTTCAGGACCCCCGGAGCCGCCTGGAAGGTCAGGGCTGTTCTCGTGGGAAAGTGCTGGACCGATACTCCCTCAGTCGGGACACGGAACAGGAATCCCGTCGGGCCTGTTTCCACTTTCTCCCTGTTCTCAGAGTTCCTATCCCAGCATGTCCCAACTCGTCTTGGGGAAGACTTGCCGAACGGGAAAAATGTTTTATTATAAGCTATCAGTGACCCATTTGTCTTGGGATCTTGATGTAAATGTAGCACACCGGAAGGGCTGGGAATAAATACATATTTGTTTAGTTCGCAATTATATAAATTATACATTATTTTTTGGACCATTAGTCTGACATAAAAACTTTTTTAAATGATAATCAAGTTAAAAAAACACAAATATCATATTTAGAATTTAAATTCAATTCAACATACTACATTTAATACTACATTGCAAAATCAAAAACCGGGCTCATATATATTTTATACATCATTCAAATGTTAAAAAAAGAACAGTTTAGGTACCAAACTTAAAATAAATATAGCATTTAATTTAACACCATGTGACAAAAGGTGATTTGGATACTCACATTTTGGAGATGTTGCTACAATTAAAAATACAGAAAAAGAAAATAATAGTCAATAAAACTCATTTAATACAGTATAAAAAGTATATCAGCTCTAAAAGTAGCTGAAATAGTTTTATATATTATTTATGTTATATATATATGCATTTGTTTTTTATCATGTACTATGATGCTGGACCACATTAAAACAAGTCAGTTACCCCTTACAAACAAGATTGTTATACTGCTATAAAACAGATTTATATTCTTTACTGTACAAATAAATCTAAATAATAATGTCAAATGTGATAATATAACACAACCCAACAAAGCCTTTATCGTGGCAGCATGACAGGTTCAAATTCTCCCAAAACACAGAACAGGTTTGGAGACATCCTGATGTACATGGATAAGCCCAACCTCCTCCTCTTGCCCTCCTCCACCTCTTCTTTCCTCTAAATTCCACAGATAGAGGAAAGTGGAGGCAAACAGGACAGACTGGATCTGTCTGATCTATACTGTTTTACCAGAAGAGAATGAGGATTCTCCATCGTAACATAAGAGGTACAGCTTTGGCAAGCAGACTCCTCATGAGTTTCGTCTTATAAGAATGAAGTCACTTTTCCCAAAAGTTGTACCATGAACAGGTTTTGCAGCTTGTATTATGAACGCTTTTAAACCACTGATTCATAGCTGTAAAGCATTATGTGTACAGTTTAGGATTTATTAAATATAATTTGAATTTGTACATTCAAGCTCCTGGGCATCTAACTAAACAGAAGGGTTGATGGCAAACCTATAATGTGAACACAAAATAAACTCTTTTTTATTTGTTCTATTTATTTTAAGCAACAGTCTGTAAGTTTTCTATCTTTGTTTGTAACATAAAATTCCAGGTTACTTTACGTAAATAATGTTTACGTGTTTTAAAAACAACTAATATTTTCTGAAAAATCCAACTCGACAGTTCAAATTATAAATCATTATTATTAGCTTACTGCTATGAATCGTGGTAAAGTATAGAGACCGTTTTGGACACTTTGGACTGTTTATGTTCCTGTGTTCTTGCTCAATAACAAAACTTTTTTATCCAAAACATGTTTTTCATGTTATTTTACACCCAGCTTGTACAGTCTTTCTGTCATTTGAAACATCATTAAAATAAAATGGGTTACAAATGATGTTTCATTTTGTTTTACAAATTCTATACTAGACGGGGGTTTTTTAATGCATGCGTCTGGCCTAGAGTTAACTTTCGATCTGTGTTTGTTAATCGGTTTGGCTAGTGCCTAATAAAATAACTACTTATATTTTACTTATTATTTTTATTTCATTCATATTAATAATCTTTTATTGTTTTCAGAGCTGTGGCTCAGTGGTCAGCGCTGCTGGCTCATGGGGACACAGGTCTGATCCGGGTCATGACCCGATCCCGCACCCCGTCTCTTACAATCATGCTACTATCCTGTGTACATGAATAAAAATCTCCCCAAATAAAATTTATAATAATGTTTTATTGTATAATAATTGTATTAAATGAACAGTTAGTTGAATTTTTATTGTATATTAATTATATTAAATAAACAATTTGTTGAATGGGTCGTGTAGCTTTGTTGCATTTAAGTTTAGCCAAGTAACGGTTCTTCTACTGGTAACCCAAACTAATAATTACTAGACATACTTTTAACCTGCTTGCTAATGTCATTTCCTTGTTATTTCTTTTGCTTGTTATCAGAAATAATCTGCAGGGCCTCTATATCCCTCTGAAAAACACCTGGCAATGTCTTGACAGTCTTCTAGGCACACCTTATCACGGGTCTACTTATTTGCATGAAATTTCCAAGTCAAATGAAACGATCTGCCTGACTTCGGGCCAGGGGTCTCAGGAGCCAGGTTCCCTCACACCCAGTCTGCCATCTCAACCTCCAACACATATATCAAACTGCTCTAAAACACAAATACACACATTACATACACAAAGCAAAACATACAACTTCAGAACATTAGTTAATGAAAATGAAAACCACAGAAAACCATTAACTAGGCCGTGAAAATGCAGATTTGTGGTTTTGTAGTTTGTGTTCTGTGTACTTATGGATCATGAAGGCCTTTTGGTCAGAATTCATTTAAATGAATGTTTTCAAGACATGACGTTCAAAGAAGGTCGAATGAAGGTTAACAAAAAGTTCAAGAGAAAGCAACAATCTCTCACTGAGAAGTTTCTTGGGAAAGAGGAAGACAACATCGCAAGCACACATCAGCCCACTTTAAGTGTGGGCAGAGGCATAAACAAGATTCTACATGTGTGAAATGCACATTTTTCGCATGTCCCTTCAAAACAAGCATGCTTACCCTTCCTCTCACTCAGTGTGACCCCCAGACATGCGTACACAACTGGCAGACACATGACCACCACCTTGACACACACTCAGTCGGGTCCTTCATTTGCATAGACATTTGCAAGCCAAATGAGATTGTGTATTCCCTGTGTCAGTCCAGGGGGAGAGGTCTCCAAGTTTATGTTTCACCAACATGTGCATGCACACACATTCCAGTCGATGTACTTCTAAATCCTACACAAATTCTAGTCCTGATACACATGCAAAGTGTTCCTGGTATTTCAGGACACGTTGTTGGGTGAAACCTTTGTGATGCATGTAAAGTAGGGTTCAAAGTCTGAACATTGTAGTAAAAATGTTTGTTTTTTTATGTACACGCATGGTACAGCCAAAACAACAATTATTACATAATTTACAGGTTCATACATTTCAAACCTGTATGACTTTGTTTCTTCTGCAGAACACAAAAGATGATATTGGGAAGAAAGCTGGTAACCAAACAATAGTGGCCCCTATTGACTTCCATTGTATAGATACAAAATCATTTTTCGAAATCTTCTCTTGTGTTTCACAGAAGAAAAGTCATATACAGGTTTTGAATGACATGAGGGTGAATAAATGATGACAGAATAATATGAAGTATGTAAACAATTCTTTATTTAACACTTGATTTCATTTTCAAATCCTAAAACCTTCCTGTTGCCTGTTTGTGGCTTTTGATTTCAACATTTAGGCCCCAGTGTAACTGCTCATGCCACACATCTAAACTAAACCCCTGTCACAAATGCACCCTGCCCATAATGTTTGAATCATCATGGTAACTCTTCGGTCAGCCCTGTAAATACAAGGTGAGTCAGTGTGCACTCAAAGCAGAACAGCTTATTGTTTGTGACCTAATATTTGACTTTAATTAAACCCCAAAAATACAATAATTAAAGCAGACAGCTGAAAAGCAGACAAACTAGCTCGACTCAACCTACAGGTTCAGCTTATTGAAACACCTTCCTTCTATGCATCATCCCTCTTATTGTGGGGAAATCAACATTTGTACACACAGCAGCTGACCCATGACATTTGCTGGACCGCTAACATAAAAAAAGTCTCTCATACACACACACATTACTAATGTTTATGATTGCAATAAGAGCAGGTGAGAGACAGGTGCGCTGACTTCTGTTTATGGGGGCTAATAAAAAATACATGAGATATCGACCAAATGTGTGTGCATGAGGAATTGAATAGTGTGTATAAATGTCCACATGCGGTAGATGCACAAAACATGAGACACTGGCAAAAAACAGAGAAGGAAGGAAAAAGAGAGATGGAAGGAGAATGAGAGAAAGAGAGAGAGAGAGACGGGGCAGTGAACGATTAACCCTTTCTTTCCCAGAATCATTGGCTTACTCATTTAAAAACTCAAGTGAGAGTCACTGGGAAAGTACCAACCGTGAGCCATGAAGGAGGTTACACACACACACACACACACACACACACACATAACACAGAAACAAGAAAAACAGTACAAATATGTATATAATACATTTTAATTACAAGGAAATGCAATTATTACATAGGTGCAGCCCTGTGATATTGGCTATGTTGTAAAACTTGACTTTGCTCTTAATATCTACACAGGCAGCATTTTATGGTAACTGTCGCGGAAACTCATAAGTGACCGTTTTGGAAAACTCTGCATAAGCAACATCTCTGCACACACCACATGGAAAAACTTGACTTGATTCCATGACTTTGACATTAACGTCTTGCATAGCTACCAGTGAAATACGCATATTAAGCATATTAATGCATATCAAACACAAAGAAAGTGGCTAAACAATCCATTTGAACTCATTTTCCTTAATATATTTGAATTTGCAATGCATTCTGGGATTGCAGTCTCCACAAAGCCTTTCCTCGTATAATCCATTGCCTGCGAGTCTGCAGCATTTAGCGCAGTCCATCCTATAGACGCACACGCAAACAACACACACGGTTACTAAAATTGGGCTGCGCGCACACTGCATGCTTGACCCCGCCAGTGACTTCATATTCGTCACAAGCACTGTAAACAACATATGACAGCAGGACGAAAAAGTAAACACACCCTAGGCTTTAAATGATGCCTCTTTAGGGTTTGGAGATGGTGTGCAGATGTGGATGTACAAGTCACAATGGGCCTCAAGGGGCTTTGTGTTGGGTGTAAACAGTTCCTGTGTACCATGCACACATAAAAACAGATTATGTCCAATAAGTTTAAACATGCAAGTTTTAGCAGGTGGTGGAACTTGTAGAGCTCTTTACATTCAAGAAAATGTGTATAAACTGATGTTAAATTGCTTAAAAGTTGATATTTACTGCTGGTTGACCTCCATAATGTGAATAATATAAAATCTCTCGTTCAGGTGAACACAAAATGCCTTTAGTGGAGCGCACAGACACCCAAACACAAAAATGATATGCACAAACCCCCCCACGAGGAATTGTACTCCCAGGTACATAGGTAAATGTTTAAAAAAGTGAACAAAGACTGTGTCAGGTGACCACGTAAAAAGCCAATCACATTACAGTGTTCCTTTAAATCTTTGGTTGATTTTGCATTGCAAATGAGTTCATACAAGTATGCAAATTTAAAACCAACTTGTGAACTTCCAGGACCTCACCCGCTTTTTATTTTCCACTCTTATCACATCTTCGCACTGTAGCTTTTTTCTTTTCTCTGCAAAGCGGCCCTGTGAGATATCAGTGAAATATCAGTTTTTGCAGGAAAGTTTGACTTCAATGCCTCATACCTTAAGCGCCCTCTAGTGGTGCATTTAGCCATTGTGCTCAGAATGGTCATCCTCATTTTCTCCCGAATTCACTTAGGCACACGTGACGTCAGTCATCAGTAAAATGTGAAAAATATAGACGGTTTCAGCGTCAACAACATAAACAAACGATACGTGGTTCAAACGTGTAACTACCGGTAGTCATCTGAAAAAACTCAATAACTGTTGAGTAGTTTTAATTTAATATAATACGATTTATATACAATAAAATGTTAATATAAATGAACAATCATATTAAATTAACTTTTATATTATAACCAAACACAAACCGGAAGTTAACTTCAGGCCAGCGCGTGGGTCCGATGAAACCGTCTATAAGAGTCTTACACAGTTATGAATTTGAAATTTAATGCATTAACAGGCGAACACGGCACTTCTTTTTGCGGTAGAGAAAGGTTGACACAGGATCTATATACATTTTCAGATAAAGAAAGTAAACACAAGCTTGCCTAAAACTACTTACTGTAGTTTTAATATTTAGGTAACAAATAAAGCAACTTAAAAACTAATGAAGTACAACATAAACATGCCCACTCGCCCTCCACTGTTTGCAAAACAGATCACCCAATCTATTGGTTGAGGTTGACAGACACCCACCTCCAAGCATTCTAATATCTGAAGTATTTATATATGCAGTATTTAAAATAGAATGGAAAAACACTATCATTATCTCTTTTGTCAACCTCAGAAACAAACAAACATTTGCATTACGGAAAGGTGGGGGCATTAAATGTAGTCCATTAGAGCAGGTGCATTTCTAAAGATAAACAAAAATAGAAAGCATATGCCAGATTTAGCAGTGAGGGTGAGACTACAGTACAACATTCCATTCTGTACACCCTCCTGTCAGACAAACATCATAACACATCTGACGGAAGCAAAGGATCAATCAGATTTTCAGCGTGTAACCATTTCCTGTCTCGGTAGACCAGCATATCCTCTCCATGATAACCTTTAGTGATTGGAAGGATGTGGGTTACAGACACAACAAAAAGATGTGACACATTGCAATTATTCCATCAAACAAGCATCCACCCACATTGGACCAGACAACAACAACAGTGTAAACACGGTAAATAAGGGCTGTTGGGTCAGGGTCAAAAGTATTTTAACAGCAGCTCATTTTAAACACCGTTTTGCATATCAATGTTCTTCAAACAATTCTGTTAAATAAGTGCAAAGATGTTCCTGTTTCAATTTGGCATCTAATGACATCACATGCGTACTTAAAATGTAACTTAGATGGTCAAGACTGATTCATGTGGGCAAAAGTCATTTGTAAAGCTCAGCCTTTGTTTATTGCTTTTGAAAGCGAGTCTTCATTAGCACTTTGTAGAAGAAAAAGGCAGAAAACTGAAGAGCAGAACATGTATCATTTATCTAATCTTCAAACGTAAAGCTCACTGTTACACAAACAGTTATTCAGATAACCTTTGTTAGTTCGACTTAGTTTCCTAGTTATCAGTATGTAAAAACACAAAAAAGTGCAGCTGCATTGCATAGATCAGCATCTGAGTGCCATGTGGCTGACAGAAACAGGTTATGACATTATGAGTACTGTCATTGTGTATTGCTGCTCATAACTACGCTGCTATTAACCATTGACATTCATAATTAACATGTATAAGTCCTCTTTGTGCAGAATATTTACAAATAAAAATAAAAAAGCATGTAAAAAATGTATGATCCCTGCATAAAAATGCTCAAAAACGTGCAGTGTGTTCTCCGATAGATGCCCAGATTTAGACAGTAAAAGTTATAAAGTTAAGAATAAAAGGATGGGGAAAAAGACACAGAAAGATCTCCTTGTCACAGCAGTCCATAACAAAAGTTCCTGGTCAACTTTGAGGTCAAGGGTCAAAGGTGAATGCGTCCCTGGCTGCGTCTGGTGTGATGGAAGATCTGTAAACCAACACAACACTGAAGTCACAACACCACACGATGCACAAGCCAAACAACATTTTCAACTAAACCTTATACCAAAATATCAAGTTTATTATGCTATTTACAATTGGCCATCAATGGAAACAAATACTTCTTGCAAGCATACAAGTGTAGTGTAAACAGCCAAACTATGACCCTGCAGAGGTAGCCAATATGCAGGAATTCAACATGGTTTTAAACTTGTGGCGGCTGCACAGGAAACTGTAATGAAATGTTGCCCCCTGCTGGACTACAACTGGCACCATATAGCTTTTTATTTAAGAATTACCCTCAGAAAATATATCAGCGTGCTTAAAAACTTATATACATTCAAATTGAAGTCCATAAGTGACGTTTACATCTTTTATAGCTCAAAAAAGCTTCAACCATCTCTATTTTACTACTGTCAACAGTAAATGTAGAGGGAACTTACTCTGGGTGTGTCCGGACTGCTGAATGGAGAGAATTCAGTGGATCGGTTCTCTTTTCCGAATGAATCGTCTCTCTGTCTGTGTGCAAACTTTCGTTTCAGTGCCTCAGCGATGAGAGCCGCTGGATCAGATGTGCATGTTACGCCTTTACTTCTCCATCTTCTTACTGGTGTTCCACCTGGAGACCTAAAAGCGCAGAATACCATAATATTATAATAAACCAAGACTTTTAGTAGTGAGCACAACATTTAGCAATGTTTCAGGGAGAATAACAAATAAGGCACACATTTATGACTAATATTGATTATTTATAAAAACAATATTGACCAACTTACAAAACTGAGAATTACCCATTGTGTCAGCTCCAAAATATACATAATCTAGAATTACAGTCATTTTAAATAAAAATAACTACTAATAAGAGTAAATAAAATACCACATTAAAGCACATTATGGTGCTTCCAGTATAAGCATACCTCTCCACAGAACGGAGTTTGACCTGATTCAGGTCTCTCAGCACTTCCAGCATAGAGGGCAGCAATGCAGATCCAGCACCCACAGAGGGCTCCATCTGTTCACCCTTTCCTCTTTTCGCTGCTTGTCTCTGTCGGATCACCTCCGTCACAGACACCTCGCTGGAGTTACCCACAAACAGAGGAGGAAGTGGGGGTGGAGGAGGGGGCGGAGGAGGAGGACACATCGGAGTGGAAGTGAGGATGGGAGGTCGTAGAGGAGTAGAGCATGGGGTGCTGAGATCTGCTGGAAGAGGAGCGGGGCCTGAAACAGATAAGTGACAGATATAAAATCCCTTATCATATACTGACCTTTATTTTAGTCATTATAATTAATTCCTCCCTAATAGGTACAATCTGATCTTTTGGAATTGGGTCTTTGACAGTCGCTTTTACAACAACCTGCCAGTTACATCAATGTAAGACCGAGAACAAATGGTACCTGCTGGAGCTGTGACTATCAATGCGATCTGTGCCCGTAGTCTCTGTAGTTCCTCCTCCAGAGCGGAGATCTTCTGCAGGGCCTCTGGCTGGGCACCCTGTCCCAGCACCCTGCCTCCTCTCTCAGCATGCACGGGCACAGCCAATGACCGTTCAGACCCAACTGAAGGAATCTCAAAATCTTGCTGTATGCAGTATTTCTTAAGTGGGGCAGCGTTCCTACAGAAACATGGTATGAAGTCAGTGTAAATCCACAAAAATCTGTCATTTAATAGTTACACAGCACCTGAAAACTGATGCATGCTTTCAATTGCACCAGAATCAAAGCGTTTTTACACCGTTCGTGTTTGTGGACATTCAAAGACTGAGCTATTAATAAACTTAAAGGACAATTTTATTCTGAGAGCTAACATCTGACTACCTGAATTTAGTGTGACTCTCCACCTCATCCTCCATCAGCCAAAGCACATCGGCGAAGGTAGGAATAGCTGGAGTGTCTACTGAAACATCAATATGGCCATGTCTATTGAATGTCTGCAGAGGAATCTGAAAGAGTCAGAAGTCATTATGATGCACTTAGTTTAAATCTTCAGACAGAGACTTTTAAGTGCTTCCCCTCATTTCAATTTAGACCAAGTGTATACATGCATGTAATGGTCTGTATGCAAGCATATACTGTTACATAAAAATCTTCAATAATACTTATCTTATATAGAGTCCGAAAGCACATAAACAGTTTCTTACTTTTTGATCACACCATACATGTCCTAATATACACAATTGAATAGCAAAAAACTGCAGCTGATTTACATTAAAACACTTCCTATCAAATAGAAAAAGTGAAACTTTGTTAACCTGAAAGCGCAGACGGGGGTAAGGAGATAGAGGAAGGTTTGTCCCAATCATACGGACTATGCTGCGGTACTGTCCACACATGGTACTGTCCCATACTGGAACCAGCTGCAACAACATAGAATGCATTAGCAAATTAAATCTAAAGATCATAATCATCATTTAATACTTGCACATTAAACAAAATTTAAAACACAACAATTCTCAATCCATTTTACCATGTCACCCGGCACTCCAAAGTATTCCAGTACACATCTGAGCAGATCAACCATGTCCTCCAGGAGAGACATTGTATCCCTGCTTACCCACACTAGATTTCTGCTGACAGACGAACCAACACACACACACTGCAGCAAACTCTCGTCTCCACGTGACCTAATGGATCATCTGCATTCAATTTACAAATGCAACAAAAGCGTAAATTTAGTACATTTAAATAACATTTAAATACAGGACAATCGCGACATCAAATGACAATTGTAATCTGCTAAATTACAGTTGTATCCGTATTACAAAACCAGTAACTGTCCAACCACATACACGTATTTCATCAGTATACCCAATCGTACAACGTATATGCTGTGAAGTTACACAATGATATAGTATAGTTATTAAATGCTGTTTATATTTATAAAGAAAGAATATTAGGAATAAATACAAACCCCCGCTTTATCTTCCGTAACACGCTTTCCCCGCAGGTAAACTCAAATAAAGCTCTTTGCTTGAGGACGTCTGTGATTGGCCGAAAAAGGAGAACAGGGGCCTGTAGCCAATCACCTTCAGAGATTTAGAAACGTCATCAGAGCTCGTCGACCAATCAGTTTGTTCCAAGGGAAGCTGTGGGAAATTTTGTATTTTGTGCGCTGTAAAGGGCGATTATAGAGGTGAGTTTATTTTACGATTTTTAGCAAGATGTTCCTTGATTTTAGATATAACTGTATGGTTTGGCATTGGCAAGAAGGTTTGAAAGAAGAAGAATCGCTTTTTAGACAAGTGTGGTGCTGTAAATGACTCCAAAACGGACAACGTATTAGCTAGCATGCTAACAACGTTTTTGTAACAGGAACTCTGTACGAAGCTCTATGTGGTTCGTAGTCAACAGATTTGAGATCTTTCTTAAGGTCTGAGTTGTATATTAGAAATGGTGAAATGTTGCCCGTTTGCGTCTATGTTTTATAATATTTGTGTTTTGTTTGTAAATAACAATATAAGAAATAAGGTGACATGTTTTAGTTTAATTTCTTTGTAATAATCTGTTTCCACATTCTTTGGTGTTTTAGATAACCACAATGATGGACGCCTTGTCTGTAGTCACGCAGCTGCGGGACTTGGCATCAGAACCACAGAATCGGGAGGCGATTGTTCAGGACCAGGGATGCCTTCCAGGACTAGTGCTGTTCATGGACCACAAAGACCCTCAAGTGCTTTTTGCCACCCTCCAGGTACACAGAACAGATTTTCAGTGCATATTGATGGGAGAAAACTCATTAGCTCAGACCTGGCTGCAAGATATGTCAAGTCCTGCCATGAAAAAGAACAACCAGCACAGCAGAACGAAACACTGCACAACACACACAAACTGACACGATGCGCACAAACTGACACTATATGACAGGATCCTGTCAGTCTCACATTAATCATACTTTGCTCTTTTTCTGTTTATATTGATAAGTATACTTTTATTTTTCAGCTTAGCCTGGATTTGTGCAGAATGTTTGTATTTAATTTTCCTGTGCTATGTCAAATTTATTTTATCATGCTAATAAAGCTTCTTTGAAACTTGTTAGAGGGCTATGACAGTAAATCCATATGTTGTTTCTACAGACTCTGAGGTACCTGGCTGAATCGCTCCGAAATGTCAACACTATGAAAAATGAGCTTGGCATGATGGTGAGCCTGGAGACACTGATGGAGAGGTGTGTGAATCAAAATGCAATTTATTTTAGATCATGTTCTCAATTGTTACATTGCAGTATTTTTCTCCATCTTATGCTTTTAAAGGACTGGCCTAGCAACTGAAATCACAGACCTTGCAAAAGAGGTGCATGGCGTGTTGAGTGCTAGACCACAGAGACAGGTTTTTCAGACTCAGAATCAACAGATGAAGAGAAACAAACCACAGTTTTTCTTTAACAGCTCCAACAAGAAAGCAAAATCGGTTACTCTGCATATACAAGGCTTAGATGGCGTGGTAGGTGCCACATGAATCTTTCACATACATTGTTTTTATTTGCTGTTAAAACAGCGATCAATCAAGAATTTCTACTAAGTTATGTTTTTCTTTTTATTAAAAACGTGTGTTGTTAACAGGATCAGAGAGGTATGTGTGAAGATGCACTTTTAAAGGTGAAAGGTGTAATCAGCTTCACATTCCAGATGGCTTTGAAGAGATGCACTGTCCGCATCCGGGCTGACCTGCCCACTGAGGTACGTGCAGCTTCTGTGCACTATATTCTGCTTTCTGTAAGGCGTTTTTGATTAAAAAGACAAACATTTCTTGACTAATAAGCAGATATATCTTTGTACAGAGTCTGGCTACTGCTATTGCTTCCACAAAGGTGCTTTCAGCTCAGCAGGTGGTGAAAAATGAAAGCGGTGAAGAGGTGGGTTTTAATGTTTCTGTGTTAAGTGTGTAAATAAATGTAAAAATGATGATTCAGAGCTCAACAGAAAGTTTTTTTTCTGCTTGCCCAGTAGTTCGTTTTAATGTTTCATAAAATAAATTGTTGTGTACAGGTTCTCATCCCACTCAGCTCTTCTGGCACAAAGGTAGAAGAGAATCAGTACCTGCCAGATTACCTGCCAGAGGAGGAGAGTCCAGAGAAAGAGCTGGACCGCGCCATATCCCGTACTGGTGCTAAACAGGATGCTGGTGGAAGCTGGCTCAACACAGCGGCTAGTTTCCTCACTAAAACCTTCTACTGGTAATGACAGTTTTTTTCTAATACGTCAGATAGCCTGCTCTTACAGTTTGGACCTCAACTGTTAAAAGGAAGAACAACTTGGACCATTATCCAACTTGAAGCACAGAGGAATAAAGAATTGCTATTCAGTTCAAGTGAACATGCCAACTTTTATAAAAAGCATGCCCCACATGCCAGCTGTACAACAACTCCGTATGAAAAGCTGTTCATTTTTGTAAATTTGTATTTGTTCACCACAATGGGTCTTTCACTAATTCCCTCTCAGTGAATTCACTTTGTCTGTTTCTATTTTGTTGTCTGTATTTCCTTTCCACTTTTGTAAATATTTGTATTTTGGTGTGTTTTAAGTGGAAGGTATCCAAGTGTTGAAAACAAAAGAAAAACACATTGATGCTATGTTCTGTAAAAAATAAAGAAAGAATAAAGTCGTGCAGATTCTTAATTACTTGTAAATTAAATTCCAGGATTTTTTATATATATATTTAATTAAGTCTGTGCTATCAAATGTTTATTAATAACAAATAAGCAGCTTGTGGCTTTAGTTTGGGGGGGAAAATAGATCATAATATATTTTAGTATTCAGTCTGTTCTAATTGCATTAAAGCTACACTTTGCAATGCTATACAAGCTTTAAATAACAGTTCAGTCTTTATAATGATCTAAAACTAGACAACAAAATCTAGTTCAGAGTGTTTTCTTACAAGTATGCGAAATCGTTTTTAACTTAATGGTTTGAGAATCAAGCTAAACACAACTCTGCCCTTTCAATTAAAACAACCACTATCCGAGTTGAAAGGCATTGTTAAGCTCCCCTACCTGTTTAAACCGAACATAATAATGTGCTGCACATTATAAGATCTTGGAATGAGTCAATAGTACTTTATTTGTTCAGTCTTGCACACAATGAATACGTGATGGTAACAGTAGTAATCTAAAAAATTTCTCATCTGACAATTACCAACAAGAAAATCGTTCCAGTATAGTTGGGTATGGCAGTAATCTGCTACACTTTAATGAAATGTTGATGCATGCTGTGGTCTCCAGTGATCTGTTCATTAATACAAACTAGAAAGCAAGAATAAGATAAGTATTAAGTACAGCTACATCACCAAATTAAAGATCTGTACAAATATCTGAAGAGCTGCAACTTACATCATTTTCTCAAGTTTATACTCCGGCTTGTCCAGTAATACAGACAAAGGTCTGACGGATGAATCTGTAAGATTGTTTTCACTCAGGTCCAGCTCTATTAAACATGAATGATTGGACCTTAGAGCAGAGGCTAATACTGTGCAACCTTCACCTGCAATCCCACAGTTACACAGCCTATGAAGAAAATATTAGTTAAATGTAAAAACAGTATTAAATTAAATGGATTTCAGCAATTTCCTGAAAGTTGTAGATATGAATAAATACCTCAAAATCTTTATCTGACAATGTGGATTTTCTAATCCAACACAGAGAATTTTTACCCCCATATCTTGCAGATTATTTCCCCCCAAATTCAGATTTTTAAGACTTGAAGATTTTTCTCCAAGAGTTGTAGCCAATGTATTACAGCAGTCCACAGTTAAACCACACTGACTCAAACTAAAAAGAAACATGAAAGACGCATGCTTTATTTCACAAATGAATATATTAAAATGCATTAATATAAAATATTTTTACGAAACTAACTTCATAATCTTGGTGCTGTGGTTCCTCAGCACAGGAGAAAGGAGCATTAGTCCTGTGTCTGTGAGAACATTATTACTCAGGTCCAGCTCTGTCAGATATGAGGGGTTTGAGTTGAGAGCCGCTGCAAGAACACCACAACCTTCCTTTGTGACTCCACTTTCTCCCAAACTGTTGTGAAAGATGTGAGGCATTTAAAATTTTTCAAAATACACCTATACATACAGGTAATATAGATTAAATCTTGTATATATTGTTTCTGTAGCTCAATTGGTAAAGTATTGCATTAGCAGTGTGAAGGTCATGGATGTAAGTGAACATTTACATATATACTCATAAAAAATGTATCTTAAATGCATTCTAAGATATGTTTAAAGCATTTGCAAAATGCATAAATGTTTACTCTCATTTTAAAGCGCTAGTTCACCCAAAAATGTCAGTAACTAAACACATTGACTCCCATCGTATTTATTTTTCCTACTATGACAGGGGTTGGGAGCTGATTTTTTTTTCAAATATCTTACTTTCTTTTTAAGGTGAACTATAATTTTAAGAAGCCATTTCAGTAAATTATTTCAAATGAAAATCTTTTATAATTAAAAAAATTCAGCTCCGCTCACAGCAGCGTCTCTAGCCTACAGGTGGGTTTCTTCACCACTTCAGAAAGTCGTGTCAGTCCAGAGTCTTTTATAAGGTTTTGTCTCAGGTCCAGCTCTCTTAGTGAAACATGGTTTAAAACCAGTGCAGAGGCCAAGTCAGCGATACCAATCTCTGTGATTTCACACAATGCCAACCTGAAACAGAAAAAGTAATCATAGGTTTTATATAATGTCACTATGTACAGTCCAAACAGAGAATTCAGACGACTTACCTCAAAATCGCCAGTTGACAATTTGGGCTTCTAAGCCCATTTGAGAGCATTTTTATTCCACGGTCATGTATAGCATTGCCGCTTAGGTCTAGAGCTTTCAGAGTAGAAAAGTTGGACCTCAGGGCTGAAGCCAAAGCCTGGCAGGTGTTCTCAGTGAGCAAACCATAACTTAGCCTAAATGTAAAAGATTTATATTGTATTATTTCTTATTGATCATTTCTTCTTTTTTCCATTTAGAGCCAAATGATTCTCACCAAAGTGTTTCAAGCTTAGACAGTGGATGTTGTATCACAGCGGAAAACTTCTCCACTCCATCATCTCCTGGATTATTCCAGTGAAGATCAAGCTCTCTCAAGTGATACGGGTTGGCCTGCAGAGCTGATGCAATTGCAAAACTTCCTTTGGGTGTGACTCTGCAGTCCTTCAATCTATGAGTAATCACATGTGATTATGACCACAAAACAATTTCCCCATTCAGTATTGTGGCATAAGTTTGCTAAACAAGCCTAGACCCAAATGAAAAAAAGGAAATATGTCTATAATGCAGCCTACCTCACTATCTCAAGCTTACAGTGTGGATTCTCTAGGTAACTGGCCAAAATCTTAATCCCTGCTTCTCTGAGGCTGTTTTCGCTCAGGTCCAGCACTCTAAGGTTTGGAAGATTTGGAAGCAGTCCTGACTGGAGAACAGAGCAGCCCCGTGGAGTGATTCGGCAGTATGATAGTCTAAAGAAACAGTAATGTGTTACATGTATCACAACACTTCCTAAATGCTAAAGATGTAGTAATATAGTGACACTATTGGGTCAATGAACCCATGTGAATAGAATGTGCAAAACAACTGCAACATCTGAATCTTGTGGTGTGCATGCGAGGAACACAAACATGAATAATGTATGGTAAATACATTAGCATTTAAAAGAATGGTTCACCCAAATATGAAAATTCTGTCATCATTTCTTCTCCCTCATGTCATTTAAGATATTTCGAGAAATGTCCGAGTGGTTTTGTGTCTATACAATGGAAGTCAATGCGGGCCTATGTTGTTTGGTGTTTTGCAGAAGAAAGAAAGTCATACAGGTTTGGAATGTCTCAATGACTCAACAATTTTGGGTGAGCTATTCCTTTAAAAGACTATTCAGTCTTTATCATCTGTCTTAACCTTAGATTCTCTAATTTACAATGTGTGTTTTTCAGTCCAGCTGTCAAAAGCTCCAGGCCTTTGTCCTCTATAGAGTTACTGCACAGATCCACAACTCGTACATTTGAAGTAGTCGAGCTCACAGCGGAGGCAAGAGCTCTGCAACATCTCATGGTAAGTCCACAGTTATCCAGTCTGAAATAAAATGAGTTATAACATTAAATATATATTTTTATATTGTATGTAATGCACACACTGTTTCCATATGTATAAATGTATATTATGCATAGATGTAAATTTACAGTAGCATAAATTGGTTAAGTATAAACAGACTGAAATCAGGTAACATAAGACTAAAACTCACAGAGCGCATTCTGACGTTTTGACCACCGGCAGCAATCTAGTAAGACCTTCATCTGATCTAACATACTTCTTTAGGTCAAAAACATCCAGTTTCTCCTCAGACGTCAACAACACAAAAACCATGGCGGACCATTGTGCGGGGGAAAGTTTAAAAAAATGCCCTGAGCTTAGGAACCGCTGAACCTCTTTGACCAGGGAAAGTTCATTCAGTTCATTCAGACAGTGAAAGAGATTAATAGACTTTTCCGGCAAGGAAGTGTCCTCTATCATCTTCTTGATGTATTCAACCGCCTCCTCTATGCTGTGAGATGTTCTGCTACCACTATGGGATACTAAACCTTGTAAAATGCTCTGATTGGACTCCAACGATAGACCCAAAAGGAAACGGAGGAAAAGGTCCAGATGTCCAGTCTCGCTCTGGAGGGCCTGGTCAATGGCACTCTTATGCAAATCAAACAAAGTGGCGCATGTAAGATCTGACACATCGTGGTCTTTATGACCGAGAACGTTGTGACGGTTGATCTTAAATATGAAATACACATACAAAGCTGCCAAAAACTCCTGAATGCTCAGATGGATAAAGCAGTAGACTTTATTCTGGGTCAGCGCAGATTCCTCTCTGAAGATCTGAGAGCACACACCCGAGTAGACCACAGCCTCCTTCACATCAATCCCACAAGCCATCAGGTCTTCTTCGTAGAATATCAGATTTCCCTTCTCTAGCTGTTGGAAAGCAAGTTTGCCTAGTTTTAAAATCATATCGTCAGCATTCGCTCCTGGCTTGTAGTCTTTAGAGTATCTCATGTTTTTAGCTCTAGTTTGGATAAGAAGAAAGTGGATGTACATTTGAGTTAATGTCTTTGGGATTTCTCCATCCTCTGCTACATTTAACATTCTTTCAAGGACAGTCGCTGACATCAAACAGAAGACCGGTATGTGGCACATAATGTACAGACTTCTGGATGACTTTAAGTGTGTGATGGTTCTTCCAGCGAGGTGTTTATCGCTGATGCTCTTGTAGAGGTATTCCTCCTTCTGTGGGTCATTAAACCCTCGAACTTCAGTCACCAGGTCAATATACTTGAGGGGGATCTGACTGGCTGCTGCTGGTCGAGATGTTATCCAGACGAGGGCGTCGGGAAGCAGGGACTTTTTGATAAGATTTGTCAACAAGACATCAATAGATGCTGGTACTTTTGGGTTGCACAGTCTTCCGTTCTTCTGGAAGTCCAGAGGAAAGCGACATTCATCCAGACCGTCAAAGATAAAGAGAACATTGTGCCTTTCATGAATGTCTCTGCAGTCCATTTTGAAGTGTTGAAGAAGCTCAACCAAGCTAAACCGTTTCCCTCTCATCAGGTTCAGCTCTCGAAACGGAAGTGGGTAAATAAACGTAATTTCCTGATTGGCTTTCTCCTCCGCCCAATCCAGGATGAATTTCTGCACCGAGACCGTTTTACCGATGCCAGCCACTCCTTTCGTCAGCACACATTTGATGGGTTTGGGTTTATTTGGTGAGGGTTTAAAAATGCTGTTGCATTTGACTGGAACGTCCACTGCGGTTTGTCTCCTCAATGCAGTTTCGATCTGCCTCACCTCATGCTCTTTATTGACATTATCACTTTCTCCCTCAGTGATGTAGAGCTCTGTGAAGATGTCGTTGAGCAACGTGGGATGCGTCTGTCTAGACAAGTCATGGTGAAAGCTTTCAAATTTTACTTTCAGTTTGGATTTGTGATCCTGCTGATGCTCCATGGCTGACTTGAAATGGACTGCTGTGTCGATAGCATTCTCCTCGTGATACCTGTAAACAGACAAGAAGAAGAAAATGATGAACTCTCATGCATGTGCTCAAAAAGAAATCAGGAGATATCAAAGTAAACTGTGGGGCAGTCTTACAGTTTCTCATTGGTCGAGTTTTCAGGTTGGAATAAAATTGGTTCGGTCATTGATGCTTCACTTTTTGATTGCCGGACCATTTGGCTTGATCTGTTAGCTTGGATACTGCACTGCATCCAAATATATATGGTCTCAAGATCTTCCTGAAAAACAACACAGAAATATATCTTGATAATAGATAAAGAAGTTCCCTTTTCAAACAAGTGAGGTCTAATATAGAACTGGCACACCTAAAAACTATGACTTCGTTGATTCTTTTGGCTTTGAATGATGGAAAAGGCTTTTCAGAAACTTGTTCTTTCAATCAAATCATAAATGTGATGCGGGTGGGTTCTTTATGTAGTTCTAGTATAAGATAATACAGATAATAAATAGTAAAGATATATTATGTCAGATGAGGAAAACATGAGGTATGTAAACAATTTATTTGACACACTAAAGTAAAATTTTCTACCTGGACACAATTGCAGAAGATTAACAAAATTTGAAATTGAATAAAAATGCTAATTTAACATCCACAGCTAAATAAATAAATAGTAAAAAATAAAACAGAGCATTACAATATAAATATCAGATTTGTCAGCAGACTGAAAGTGGAATTCAGAAGATTTTTAATCTATAAATAGTGTGTAATGTGACCATTTATGTTCCAGTTTTACAAAATTCAGCAACAGAATGATGAACTATTCTGTTGAGGGAAGTTGCACAGTTTCTTGCATTAATTTGTTTTTTTAAAGTAAAGGTTGTTTAAAGACACTGTTTTTCTGGTTAAATTATTGTATGACCTAGTGACCTAATAACACAAAACCACCTATTTTGACGAAACAGCCACACATCCTTCACACTGAGAGGTCTGTAACAGTCTTAGAGAAGGACTACAGTGTGTTTCATTGTTAATTATTTGGAAATATATCAAAGAATTGTTACATTTACATTTATGCATTTGGCAGAAGCTTAAAGCGATTTACATTGCATTATACTACACATGTGTTTCTGGATATGTGCAATCCCTGGGATCAAACCCATGACCTTGGCATTGCTAGCACCATGCTCTAACCACTAAGCTACAGGAAAGCCATTTAAATGTTAGCGATTAAATGCAATCATATATGTACATCAATTCAGTGAAATGATGATGATTTTGATGGTATGTGATTCTGAGATGATCACATGAAAAAATGATGAACAAGAAAAACAAGAAAAAAATACAGTATTGCATATCTGTCTTACCTATTATTATAGTTCTGGTCCTTGATTCTGATTGGCTGAGCCGAGTTCTAAGCCGATTTATAACAGCTGACCGCATTACATTACAAAGTATCACTGCGCCACTCACTGTATTAATATTTTTATTAATATAATTACATCTTATTTTTGTTTTACTTAATGAAACCTTGCTACTCATATGGAATACTCCCCATTGCGTCGTGCCTAACAACACCCCTTATAAAATACACTGTAACCCACTGCTTCTTGGGGCTTATTGCTTAATTAAGGCACACAGTTATAAGGCCTTTAAGAGCATTTTCTTTTTTCTACAATTAAACTCAAAATTAAATATATAAATCTACGCTAAAATTTAAACTGAAATCCTAACATGTTTTCTATAATACACTATTTTATTTTTCCATTTATTATTGAACCCTCCTCAGTTTTAATTGGCCCGGTGATTTTAGTGAATTAAGGTGTAGACTGAATAAAAAACAATTCGTGTGTGGATTATAATACCAGAGATTAGCCTACTATGTAAAATTGTATTGGAAAATAAAAAACCCATAACAGCTAACCAACATAACCAGGTGTTTAAATTAAAAAGTCTTGAATCATTTCTGATAGCCTATAGGCTACCAGCTCTCTCAACAATATCATCAAGACATCGACTATACATAGGCTTAAATCATACATGTATTGTCAATAGGCTACTTATATAACATCATTTAAATCCGAAAATATAATTCAAATGGCCAAACCTTGGCCAAAAGAATTGAAAACTGAATACTTACAAACAACACAAGACTAGATCCAAATCAGCGCTCATTCCAGTTTCGCTCTTAAGTCATTTCACTGCTTACAGTCAATACACGCGTCATCACAAGGGGCGGGGCTCGTTCGGCTACTATTTGGGTGTGTTTAATGTTGACAAAACCTTTCCCAAAACAGACGCAATTATTTAATCTTATATTAATGTATCTTTCGATATAGGCTACATGTCTAAAAATGTGACAATAGTTAAAAAATTCCGTTATACAAAAGCACAAAACCGATTCCTTAACGTGTGTTTTATTATTTCTGTTTTTTCATCGGCCAAGCATGTCCTTTGGCAGGTTAGCACTGTTGGAGGGTAACATTTTGTTTAATTTTCAAATTTCACTAAAAAGAAAATTAAATTAAATGACATAACTTGTCTTTATGTCATTGACGCTCCCCGGTGTGATCCTAATGTTTGCCAAGTCCTAACGCTCGCGTAGCTGCTCAGGATGTGCGTATGAAGTCTGGAAGTTTAATCAGACAGCCAGAGATCAGATTCATGTCATGAAGCCGAAGTCTCTCCTTTGTGCTCCGCTCTTTGGCTCATCTGATCGTTTTAATTCTAACGCCGTCAGTGGCAGATACAGGCGGCATGTCGATACCGGTGTTTCAGATCAGAGTCTCGCTCTACCGGAGGAAAGGGACGAAGATGTGCGACTCACTTTTATGCCGGAGAGATCCTACCAGCCCTTAGTGGAAGAAGGCAACCAACAAAAAATAAAAGATGAAAAGAAGACCAAAAAGAAAGAAAAATATAAGAAATACAGAAAGGTAGAATGCTTTTCTTGCCTTGGATTAGCAACATCGTCTCCACTATTTCTGCCAAAATAACATAGGCCTATTGTTGTAAATGTATAATTCTGGGGGGATTATTATTAAACGATCCTAAAAGTATAGGCCTAGTAGTTTCTTGAAACTTTTTGGCATATTTATGAATATGATGAATAAAACCAAACTGTTTCATTAATAATGTCTAAGTATTTTAGGTTACTTATTTCAATGGTGTGTTTGTTGTTTTAAAGCTTTTTTTATTTAAACATGTAAATGATCACTGCATGTCCTTTAATTTCACAGGTCCTGATTATATTTTACATTAAGACTATCAGTTGGCTACATTAGATTGACACAACAAGGCCACATATAGTAAAACATTTATTTGTATTATTTTGGGAGGAAAGGGTCTGTTCAAGTCACACGCTGTGTTCCATTGTTATGTTGCAGAAATGTCCTTCCATAAGATAAATCAGTTCATCCTGTTTTGGTATGTTGTCATAGAGAGAGGGAGTCAAATATGTATGTAAATGTTAAGTTGTTTTAACAGCATGTTGTTTATGTAGATAATAAGCTTAATATTTAATCCAGCTAAATATTGGGATAAAATATATGGAAAAATTCCATCGGCTCTATTTATGAATGAGGCCACTTCATAACCAACATAATACTATTACAATTTCAATCCCATTGTTACATGAATTCTTCGGTGTTCTAACAAATGTCCTGTAGAATTCTGACATTGTTTATTTTTTTATAGGTCTAAAGTTCAATTCATTTTATTTCAATTATAATGCATTGTAAAAGTTTGCTTAGCAAACTTTCATGTGTCTGTTGGGTTATCGTTTTTGATTTGTTGATATTAACATTTTCAACATACCATTTGTCCCACAGAACATAGGAAAGGCTCTTCGCTATAGTTGGAAATGTCTGATGCTGGGGCTGCAGAATTTCTCTGTAGGATACTCCACCCCGCTTTCCGCTGCTGCAACAATGGTTCCAGATTTCCACCCGGGAGCAGCTTGGGGTTGAGACAACCAGTGACAAAATATTTGTACATCAATGATGGATAAATCTACCATATATGGACATGTTCATTTAGCATTTCCAGATACAGATACAGAAATTCTGTATATTTCAGCCTCTCCTTCTGCAAATGCAGACCCCTACAGCTAGAGATGAGATGTGTATCATTTTGCTCAATTCTGAGTTGTTCTAAATAAAAAAATAATTAAAGGTTATTGTAGCATTGGAAAAAACTCTATTGCACTGAGGATTTGCCTAAGTTAAAGAAAAGTGAATGTTATAAGAAAGAAATGTGTAAAGTAGGCTAAGTGTTTTAGAACTGGAAAACCACAACAGGAAAACACAGGGTGGCACAGATCCGAAAAACTGCTGTGCCAATACCAGTTTGATGAGGCCATTAAACCACAGTAGCGGCAGTCATGACTGTGACAAGATTACAATTAAATTCCAGAAATCTGTATATACCTGCGTGCTGTCTAAAAATAATCTAAAAACTGTCTAATAAAATCCTTAACGTTTCTTAACATTACAACATTGTATTTGCTTTGTTGTTGCTGAAATTACCAGTGTTTCTTGGATGTTTGTCCGCTTGTGATTATGAGGATATCCTCCAGCACAACATGTGGCGCTGTTCATCCCTCAAGTCTAGTCAGTAACGTCACTTCGACCGTCGAGAGAAGCCGAGCGGACATCATGGCGGGATTAATGAAATCTCGAAGTGGCTTTAAAATCGAAACTGTCACATTCAAGTTTGTTTTATCTGCCGTGTTCTTTTGCCTTCAGTTTCTTCAACAGACCTCAGGTAAGCATTGATAAAACATAGTTTAAGCCGTTATGGGCGTATATATCAGGCTTAAAGTTGTGTATGAAAGTTATAAAAGCTAAGTGTTGTTAGCGTATTATTGCTCGTATAAGAGTTAAAAGTGAAAGCAGCAGGTGTTCTTTGATGAAAGGCATGTTTTACGCAATCGGGAAATATAAGTAATCTCAGAAACCTAATGGTGATCAGTAGTGACTTGTTTAGACATGTAACATCCAGACCTGATTTCTGTATGTATGCTATCACTGTTTTTAATCATTAAATATTCAGTAATAGATGTTATAGAAATAATTTTTGAATTTTAAGTTTTTGTAGGAGCCTCTCGTCCCATCATAGACGTAAAAGATGGACAAGAGATTAAAATGCAAGGACCTCAACATTTTTGCTACAATAACATCATCATGCCTGGATGGAGGGAAACGTGGACTAGAATACAGGTATTAAACGAGATTTACAAAGACATTTACAGTGTGGATTATTGACAAGAGCTTTGTTTGATTGACAGGTGAGAGTATGGAGCACTAAAATGCTTAAGGTGACAGTGGTTAAAGATGAGCAGGACCTGCAGGAGCTCGAGCATTTCAGCATCTGGCAGCTCGTGCAGTACTTCGTCCGTGAGCAAACCAACGAGACCACTGTCAGCGTCAGTCTCTTTAACAACAAGACCTGTTTCCGTGTGGACCCCTCAGACTACACATTATATACAGTACAACCCAGTCGACGTGAGTTGAAAGAAACTGCATTAAGAGTGTAAAAAATACTTTGATTCATCGATCTGACAATGACAACTGTATATGTGACTCTGGACAACAAAACCAGTCTTAAGGGTCAATATTTTGAAATTGAGATTTTTACATAATCTGAAAGTTGAATAAATAAACTTTTCATTAATGTATGGTTTTTTAGGATAGGACTTTTGGACGAGATATAGCTAAATCTGGAATCTGAGGGTGCAAAAAAATCGCCTTTAAAGTTGTCCAAATGAAGTCCTTAGCATAGCATATTACTCACAAAAATAAAGTTAGTTGAAGTTACGGTAAGATATTTGACCAAATATCTTCATGGAACATGATCTTTACTTAATATCCTAATGACATCAATAATTTTGACCCGTACATATATATTTTTGGCTATAACTCAAAATGTTCCTGTGCTACTTAAGGTCACACATATATTTAAAAAAAATAAGGTTAAAATAATCCTCTGGAATGCAAAATATGTCTTTGTCTTTCAGTTTACAGTACATAATACAGTCTTCATGCTCCAATATATTTAGTTTTGTTAATTTGATTTGACATTATTTGTCTATTTGTAGATTTTGACATCTACCTGTTTTTGGTGTTTCTGGCTGGAGTGCTGCTGTTCTTCTTTGCAGACATGCTCAGCAGGTAAAACAGTGTATTCGCTTTAAAATCTGTTTTGTTGTAACGCAACAGTTTATTGTCTATTGTCCATCTGGATCTATGAAGCTGTGATACATGAACAACTCTTTATGCTCTTCTTGTAGGAGTCAAGTGTTCTACTATTCTGCGGGCATGAGCACTGGCATGATTGCCTCCCTCATCATCGTTGTCTTTGTCATTAGCCGTTTTTTACCGAAGGTTAGGATCCCTAATGTCTAGTTTCTAGGAAATCTTAAAAAGAGATGACATTTTTTTAATGTTTGTTTCTTTGGCCTGTAGAAAAGCCCCATCTATGTGCTGATGATGGGAGGCTGGTCTTTTTCTCTTTACATCATCCAACTGGTGTTCCGGAACCTGCAGCTAATTCTTAGAGAGCACTGGCATCTCGCCATTGGTAAGAGACCACCTTTAAATAAAATGAGACCTGTTTAACCCCGGAAAAGATTTAAAGACTTTTACTACATTTTTCCCTGTTGGATTTTGAAACTTGGGCTTATTTTTCCAGCTCCCCACATCTTAGTTGTCAACAGATTCTTTTTGTCTTTGTATATTTTTAGGTTATGTCACTGTTGTCGGGTTCGTCAGTTTTGCAGTGTGTTACCGCTACGGCCCCCTCGCGAAGGAGCGAAGTATCAACATCCTGTCCTGGACGCTCCAGATATTCGGTCTTCTGTTCGTCTACGCTGGAATTCAGGTTCAGCAAGTGGCTTTTGCTATCATGCTGGCTGCGTTATGCTCCAAGAACATGGACTACCCTTTCACAATGGTTCTGACATTGTATAGGTAAGTTGTTCTCTTATAATAAAACAAGCTTTGAGTATCAAGGTTTAGTATATAATTGATTTAGTACAAGCTGAACTATATCATTTTTTGCACATTGTAAAGGAAACTTAAGCCAAGGAAGCCAGAGCCACAACGTATGCTGACTGAAGAGGAATATCAGCGACAAGGGGAGGCTGAGACTCAAAAAGCTTTAGAGGAGCTCAGAAAATACTGTAGCAGTCCAGAGTTCAACACCTGGAAGACTGTCTCTAGACTCCAGTCTCCTAAGAGGTGTACTGTAAGATATAATAGACACGTTCCTTCAAAGAGGATGTGATTAGAAAAACAATGTTTTTCGAACAAAATTATGAGATTTCTTAGGAACAACATACACAATTTATGTTGGCTTAACAGTGTTCTCAACGTGTCATGCACAGGTTTGCTGACTTCATCGAGGGCTCTCCTCATCTGCTGTCCAATGAGGTTTCGGTTCATACCCAGGAGTACGGGCTGGACGGGTCGTTCTTTGAAGATGAACTGTTTTCCACCGATGAAGAAAATCAGGAGGAGGAGGAGGGATGGGAAACAGATGAAGGTGTAAAGCCAGAAATAGTTTCTCCACGATGGAACAATACACGGGTGATAAAATGATGCTGTTGGAAAGCATTCGAATGAAGCATTAAGGCAGATCAGGTCTGTTCATGTGAAATGTTTACTGTTTATCTGTAGGCAGCGAATGGAGCCTTACATCCTTGACTGTAAAGCAGAACACCTGCTTGCACGTGATTTTCGTCATTATGAGCCTCGGATGATTAACAGAGAATCAACAGATCGCAGGCTATCCTGAACAATAATATTGGGATTTACGAGGAAGGCCAACTGTTGTTTAATTTTCTTTTTCTTGACCAGAACTTTTTATTTATTTTAATCTTTGTGTTTGAAAGGTTGTCTTAATAGACCTCCTGTGGGTGGGGACCGTGAAAGATATTTCTTTGCCCTGTTACATTGATTGTATTTTATGTAATGTATTTCATGATTTGTTTTGCTTTGTTTGTTTTGTTTTATTGTTAAATTAAGGCCCAGGAACATGCTTGTTAGTATCAATAAAATCGCAATACTGATGTTGATCAAAAGAGACACATATGTGATGAAAAACTTTTAAGAGCTGTTGACTGGAGCCAAAAGGTTATTTTATTTTTGTACAAATGAGCAATAAAAGCAGAATTGTTACCGTTTTGAAACATTTGACTTATTTTTAGTTTCATAAGCTAACTTGTTATATCTTTTTGCAGCCACAGGGTGGCAACATAAAACCATAAAGGCCTTACGTAAGCACAAGGTTGATGTGCTTGTATTAACATCGAAGGTCTATTTAATAATGCATTTCTTTAAGAGAGAGATGAGGACTGATTTACAAAACAGCTTTACTGTGAGCTGATAGTGGTTGAGTGAACAAAATAAGATAAAAGCTTAAATATTGTCAAAGATTAAGATCTGTGCTCTGTCACAAAATCCCCCTTCAGCACTATAAGATGATTTCATGCTAATACAGGTTCTCCTGACCTGTCTTGGAAAATTTTGACCATCTGTTGGTGGTTTTTGTCTTTCAGATATTTATTTAAAAATGCATATCAGATCTTACTAGTTGCATTACACAAGTTTCATTTTAGCAAATGATGACCATAAGAACCTTTTGACAACCTCCTTGTTTCTCACCCTCTTGTTATTTCAAACCTGTATGACTTTCTATTTTATCTGCAGAACGCAAAAGAAGCTCATTTGAAGAATGTTGGTAACTAAACAATGGCGGTACCCATCGACTTGGATTGGTTTTGTGTTCATACAATAAAAGCGAATGTTGTTCGGTTATCAACATTTTTCAAAATAACTTCTTTTGTGTCGTACAGGAAAAGGTAAATCGTTCAGAGGGTGAATATAATGATAACAGAACTTCCAGTACTGTTTTATAACCAGCCCAGGTACGTTTTCATTTAAACTAATGTACTCTCAACTCCATGTTTTATTCTATTATTCTTAAATGCAGTAAACATGAGTAGGTGTCTCCAACATGACTAATAGTGTGTCTGGGTAAAATCAAATGTGACTCACTCCTCTTCTGAGTAAATAAGCCTGTAAAGCACAAGGTTATATCCACAGCAGTCAGCAGAGTAAGATGGAGTTCCTAATGAACTGCTGTTTAACTGCTAATCACTCTTGGACATCTTTATACAAATGATGTGGTTTGACTGACCTTCACTGCTCAATACAGGCCTTTCTGATGACATGCATGAACAGGAACTGCAAGAAAGCAGAATTAGGGAAACATTTTATAGCTATAACAGCATCTCTAGAGTAATCTCACCTCAGCTTTTGGTTTTTGATCTGGCTGACTCCGAAAAGCATCCACAGCCGTGGGCGAGAGATATTACACCCTTCCTTGTGGTTCTTCCTCTGCAGGTTATGCAAATGCTGTTTGCATTCCAGCTGTGACATCAGCGGTGGTCCCCTGTTGCTTGAACAGTATTCTAGAACATTGAGCAAGAAGAAGATTTGCATACGCTTCCATGTTAATCAGACAGAACGTGTTGTATACGGTAGGCAAATTGGCGGCACAGGTGGGATGAGGTCACTATTCCCCTCCTCCGTCCTCTTCCCTGAAATGCAGTCGGTTTATTATCATTTGGGAGACACCTGAGCCTGTAGGTGGGGATTCCCATACAACTATCACCTGATCGCTGTCGCCGGGCTTGCCCCTGTCTGTGTGTAGGTGGCAAATGTAAAACTCCTGGATTTCCCCCGGTACACCTTCACAACTTATCCAAATGCGAGTATGCATTATTCCTTGGATTTGGCACGATTCCGTGAGTACGCTGGCTGGTTGCCGTGCTTCCTCCTGGCCGATTCAAACCTCTTCCCTGTTGTGCAAAAGTGAGGATTTTCATGTAAACTGTTGACCTGCAGGTGGGTGGTGTATTCCTCAGGTATTAGAATTGACGGCTTAACACCTCTCAGCAATAAGATGCAACTTCATACAACTTATGTTTTTGATCTGATCAATGTACTTTAATATTGTGCTAATTACATATCAAACATAAAATAAAACATTAATGGCATACTATCACACATGGAACAGTAAATGAATAGATCTACATGCATACATCTCCTGACATCAAATCTGCTGGCAGATATGGGAAAATCCAAATAATTTAATGACTTTTAATGTATTTTAATCATAAGAGTGCAACACAGATGAAGTTAAACCTGTACAAATGTTAAAAAATACACATTTTCACACATGAGCATGGCAATAACTTCAAGTTGGAATGTTTCAGGATAGTAAAAGCGACTAAATGAATAAATAAAGGAATTTAATATCAAATCTAAACCACACTCTACCAAAGTTCACCAAAGCATACTGTTGAAAATAACCTTCAGGAAAAGCAAATACAGTCGATTGTTTACCATATCACATTCGGACATTCATTGTTTTGCATTTTTATAGCAAATGAAATGAAAATGCAATGAGACATAAATTCATCATAAAACCAGCATTGAACACAAGACTATAAATAAGCAGCCTGACGAGAAAACATTTTCATCAGACATGTAATGTTGCTACATGTCTTTTCTTACCAGTTAGCCACGGTATATTTTGAATATTATGATTCAACACTATCACATTTGTATGATTTGACTCCACCATGACAGCGCTCAAAGTAACGCTTATGCAACTTTCGTTTGCGCAGACATTGACAAATGTGATTATGATGATTATACAGAGAAACAGAGGAATAAAAAAGCCACAGATTGAATAAACCTGAGCATGTCTTCTTTTAAATATGTGAACTTAAGTCCAGTGCAGTTTGTGCCCCTTAGGGCCATAAGGCTGTGGACCACAGAAGAATCATCAGGAGAAACATCAGTCATCTCATCTCCATGATGCTACATCCCACTTCATTCAGGGGCTGCAGTGTAATATCAGTATTTGTTTATGCCAAACAGTCGAACTCCATGAAACTGAGGCAACTTGGGAAGAAGAACACTTAGTAGTGATCCGGTGTTGACTAGGAAATGGGTGGTATCATATTTGGTATAGAAGCTAGCCAGAATGTACCTGGAGAAAAATAAGAGCATTTAATAATGAGACAATAAAATATTATATATAATGATGTCCCTATTCAAAATAAAACAGATTTATATATACACATTAGGACATTTTAGGAAAATGTACTGTAATAAAAACTGTTGGTCGATATGAAAATAAAACAGTTTTGCCTGATCTCTCAGCCCGACCTCTTTTTGTTTGTCAGTTACTGGAGAAAGGGCTCATATGAATATGACGTATGACTCACAGTACAATAGGTGAGATGGTGAGGAACTTTCTGGACGATGTAAACTGGACGCCGTAGTCCATCTGTTCCCAGTGCGTGAGCAAACGTGCCTTGCCCTGGTCAGGTGTCTCGAACGGAGTGCCTTTGACCGTGTGCAAAAACAGATACATTGCCTGGATAGCAGAGAAGCGAGTTAACACTGGACCGTTGTGCATTAACCAACTAATTTGTCAGTAATCTAACACAAAAGCAACCTACATGTACTGTAGGTATAAGGTCTTAATCGTTCACTCAAAAATAAAATTATGTCTGTATATACTCATATTGTCATAGCATGGTAGTCAATGGTGGCCAAGAACTGTTTGGTTACAAGCATTCTTCCAAATATCTTTTTAATATACAAAAACAATTTATACAGATTTGAAACAAGTCAAGGATGACTAAATGATGACAGAATTTGTATTTTTAGGTGAACTGTCCCTTTAAGTGTAATGGTCAAAGATTCAATGGTGGTATTTCATGTTGAGTGACATCAGGATGATACAATTATGAGAGAATCTTTATTTTTAAATGACCTATTCCTATTAAGTGTAATGGTCAAAGGTTCAATGGTGGTTTCAAAGTTTGTCCGGGGACCCCCAGGATGTTCTAAGGGGTCCCCAGAGTATGTCTGAGAAACAAAAGACTGCAAAAGTCAAAGACTGATGTACTGACCAGGTTGTGTATGACATTAGTGAGGGTCCACACCACAGGCACACTGAGGAAAGGGATGCTGAGTAACACCACATGCAGGGCAGTGGTCAGCAGCAGGTAAGCCAGCCAGATCCCCCGGCTGTTCATCACCCGGGTGTTAGGGTTCACCTCGCTGTGAGCAACGCCCACATTCATCCTGCCCGAAAACAATAACCATAATATCCTTAATGCAAACAGCCAAACCTATTCAATACAAACAAGGATGCCCTTTAGACACAACGAACTGCATTAGCCCACTCACTTTACAATGAGTACACGAAAGCATGCTGTAACAGACTTTACATAACGTAACTTAGTATGCTTTATTTGGGCTGTTAAGATTTCAGACAGCGATATTAGTACATTGCAGAGTCGTAAATTTTAGTTCGTAGTACTACGCGTATGTCAAATTTATATCTGGTCACTGTTAGCTATCAGGCTAGTAGATCCGCTACTGATGAATCAACGGGGCAATAAACTCTGCTATAGATCAAAGGTGACATGTAAAGAGTCAGGTTTGAATTGTATTGAATTATAATAAAGCAAGTGTAAGTATCTGAAAATGAGGGTTAAACTACATTAAAGTGGTGTAATTGAAAAGAGCTAATGTTGTCACTGCCACCCACCTTGCGAAGTAACCAGGAAATAGAGAATGTCCGGCTGTGTTTCTGAACCGAGTATGCTGCCTACATGACAACATTTTTACTGCGTCACGACCGCCTAGGCATGCGCAAAAGTGCGAACTAGCTAGGAAGCGTACTAGATTTAAACACAGGCTACATATTCCTCTCTGACCTATGACTTCTTTTTCACAGACCATGAGATTAAAAGTACGTGACATGTAATTGAAAAATACTATAATAAATATTTAATAATGAAGTATTAAGTACTTTATATTTTTATATTATACTTAATATATACTATATATTAAATAGGCCTACTTGAATACTTGTATTAATATAATTACTTATACTGGTAAATAATATTAGTAATGTTAGTATTTTGTATTAACGAATAAAATACTTTATTTTTTAACACTTTTCATTTTTATTTTAATATTTTTAATATGAAAAATTCTGTATAATTAATAATAATTGCCATCTGCCTTTTTTAAAAGTTGTGTTGTCTATAATTTAGTTTTTTTCCTTTTTTCCTTTCTTACTATCTTTATTCTTTATAGCCTATATATCTTGTCAGTGCTGTTTGCTAAGTTCACAATGTTTTGTAGCCTACACAATGTTATACAAAGTTACATTTATTTATACATTTTTATTTTTGGTATAAACTATTTTGATTAAAATGACAATCAGACAGTCAGAGGAGATATCTGGTCTCCATTTGTTTCTAAATTAATTTATTGATAATTTATATATAGGGCTAAAGGCTACTTGCATTTATTATTCGTAGAATTCTTTTTTTATTGATCTTTTTTCAACTGTTCTTGCATCTTGCATTGTCTCACGTGCCGTTCATGTCAAAATATTTTAGCTGGAATGAATAAAATAATGTGAACTCAGATTTTCTCATCTTGTAAGGTTGTTGGTAAACCAAGTTCCCTTTTGACATTACAACATGAATGAGACAACACATGGTATTGTGTTTTTGTTTAAACCCACATTACCTCAGAGGTTAGGACATATTTTGTAGGAAGCTTCACACAGAGTAGCACGAATGTTTATGGAAATCACATCTTCCCTCTCCTCTTACTGAGAGCTGTTGACTTCACACTGGGAAATTTGGTAACATCAGTTCATGTCATTTCCTTGTTGATGAGAGTAAAAGAAATTTCAGGTTGGTTCTTCAATTCACTTCTTTGTTCTCTCAAGGAACAATTGTACAGAAATCAAGACTATGGGTTGAAATACTTGTTCATAAATTTATTAGTTAGAACTTGCATACATTCTTAAAAAATGTTACACAAAACACTTATTGTACAATAAATACAGAAATAAATAACAGTACAATAAATAGTTAAATAAATATATCGCTCAAGTAAAACTTGAACTCTTTATCGGAATCTTTTATTATATCCATGATATGAGAACCTTTTAAGATGCAGCAAAAGCTGTTTGATTATTCTGATCAACATGATCATGATTAATAATCTCTATTTTTCTCTTTCCTCTCTAACACGGTTTATTCTCGATTTTAGGTGCTAGCGGGGAAGCCAAGAAAGAGAAAACACGTGCAGACATGATAGAAAAGGAGTAGAGCCTTTCCACACTGTCCCAACACAGAGCACTGTCATACCACCCCACATGCCAGCCAGCTGTGTTCACAGGCCTGTCCACCACTGGTTGCTGTAGATCAAACAAGAGCAATGCGTTAGTAGGTTTTATCACCTAATGTAACATAACTGACAGAAACTTTTTGATATTTAAACTAAAATATATAAGAATGGTATAGCTTACAGAGAATCTTCAAATGTGCACACAAATAGACATAAGACAATAGAAATGATATTGAATATTGTACCTTAAGGGTCTGGAGAAGGTTTTCCGTAAAATGTGAGATCTCATTGGCCTGCTCTCTCCACTTGCTGCAAGCTGAATTCTTAAACACACCATCCTTGTGAAAAATTCTGGTGTAGTTTCTCAGAGCAAGGATAATTCTTGATTGACATGTCTAAAATGCAAAATAAAGAAATGAAGGATAATGGTGACAACATTTATTTCAAAATAAATAGATACATGTGTATTCAACCGAAAGAAACGGTTTATAAAACAATGCATGTTATGGACAAATGAATAATGTTGTTATTTACCTCTTTGTTGGTTTCAAGGCTCCAGGGGTCACACGCGTCAATTTGTCTTATAGACACTGGAGGGTCACTGATGTTAGCTGTCACGTTAGGGGGATCAACCTGCACAGAGGGATAATGATTATTTAACAGCTTAACCAAGAAGGTATTAAACACGGATATGTCTTGATTAAATTCATACCTTGTTGTATAAATCTCTAGCAATCTCGTTGAGTTTGAGGGACAGCGATCTACACTGGGTGTAATTCACCTCTGCTGAGGGTTGAACCACCGGGGCGCCCCTGGCGCACCTGAACGCAGACAACGCAATGCAAAGTGCGAACAACAGAAACTGATCCATATTTAAACGCTTTCCAGTATAGTTCTGTGAAGGTATATCTTTTCTTCTGTGATTCTAACTGTAGTGCAAACGGACCTTTTTATATCTATAGGGAGGGCGATGAGTCACCAGGACTTTCCCACGTTCGCACAGGTAGGTTATCTTGTAAGAGTATAGCTTACGTTCAGTGCCAGTGAGTTTCGCTTTCTTACAAATATTATTGTTCCTCAAAAACGTCTCCAAGATGCCAGAAACAATGATCGAGGGAACTCGACAGACTCGAATATGATCCGAGTTCCCTTCTTCTTAACTTGCCTATGTGACGTCATGAGCATCGGGTGTGAAGGGCCCTTTATTGAGACTTAACGTTCAAAATATTTCCGAAAGGTTTAGCAGTTTATTAACAATAAGATGCTTTTTATATGAGACAATTCATATTTTATTTAGCATTTCTGTTTCTTATTTCATTACAGTGAACAGCCTTTCTTTAACTTTCATAAAATGAATTCGGATTAAACATTTAGCCTATAATGCCTATAATTGTCAGATTCATGCCCACAACGTGTGGCATATACAGGGGTTGGACAAAATGACACGGGAACCCTTGTGTTAATATTATTTGTGTAGGCTATAGTTTTACACAAATATAGTTTAGTTTAAACTTCGTTTGCATCTTTTGCTAGTATATTGTCGGATTGCATGTCAGAACATGAAGAAGTATAGTGTTACAGCGGTTACAAAATAAAAATAGGTGAATTGGGTGACTTGTCAGATTTCCAGAGGGGACAGATGAGTCTATTTAGCAGCAGCATCCCATAACACCGATTGGTTGGTGTTTGTGAACAATAATGAGAATCAGGTTTCCTATATTCCAGCTCAAAGATGTTCTGATAGATGGTACAACATTTTACTTGGAGAGTAGGCTACTCAAAAGGTGTTTGTATCTAGGCTATCTATTGAAAATTAATCTGAATCTGTATTAAAGGCAAACAGCGATGTTCACATTATTGGTCATCCAGTATGTAACCAAATATTTAGAAAATCAAACAGCCTTGTCCTGAGATCACATTTGGGTAGAATATATCTTCATTATTTTGTTGACCCCTGCTGTATGCCAGTGTGGCTTTATTGAGTTCACTTATTAACTTATTTTAAAGTTATAGAAAAAAGGGAGAATAATGATGGGATTTTAAGTAGGCTACAAAACTCCATTCAAAATTCAAAATCTTTGAACCCAACACAAAAAGCCAATTCTAGTGAAAATATTTGATCTCCCCTACATACATTGATATTTCAAGGTGTCGGTATAATGATTAAGTTTCATCTCGTACACTTAGTTATCAGTGATTGTTGCTGGTCTTTTTCCCATCGTGCTGATAGTGTGAGGACAGTAACGTTGGAATTTTTAAAAACTTCGATATTAAAATCAATATTTTAAGAAAGCGTATTAGTCTACATCTTCCTCTTTACACTGAAATGCAATAGAATTATTCCCAGCCTGTCTTCAGTTGTAGCTCAGCAGATGAATGGGCACACTTTAGTGGTCCATACCAAAAGGGATATGGGAAGTTTGATGACGTAATACTGTGAACTAAACCTAAACCCATTAACCTAAAGTATGCTTTTATTTATAGAAAAAGTCTAATTATTTAAAATTAATGAGATTTTGTTATTGATTGAGTATGCAAAGAATACATTATAATAAAATTGTGGCAATTGATTGCAAGCAATGTTTCTATTTAAATAAAACCATGTTTAAAATAAATAGTCAATTAGATTTGATAGGCCTACCTCATAATAAAACACTGAAATAAATAACTGCAAAAAGTTTATATAAAAAAAGAAATCAAAGTTAAACAGAAATGTTACATGGGAATGAAAAGAATTGAACAATTTAAAACTGCTAATATTGCTTATTTAGAGCTAAGTCAACTAGTTATTGTCGTATATTTCTCACATCATAAAACATACACTGAAGTATATTTATAATGTATTTTTATTTTGTTGATATATAAGTCCATTTAGGCTACATTATGAAAAACCTAGAAGTCAGCATTACAATATTTCCTTCCAAAACTTTTCACCCTTCCTAAACACAGGATTCTTGTGAAATTGAGGTTATCAAATTCATCTGTAGATCTTCCCATTCAGAAATGTTTCATTAATTCACATTTTCCAATGCACCAAAGCAATTCTCCCATTTATTCAACTGAATTGATAAAACTTCCAGTGTTGTAATTCTCATCATGTCACTGTTCTTAGAATCCTGAATGGGATAATTTCCTCATTTAAAATTTGTTCAAATATTATGGCCTTTATTATTGAGAGGAAGTGAGACTGTCCAAACTGTGCAAACAGGGTGCGTCTTTATATCATCCCAGTATATTGTGTACAGATGACATAATGCTGTTGTCTTTTGCTGCAATTATCATTTTCACCATTCATTTAAAAAGAAAGCAGTGAAAAAAATCAAAAATATACCTAAGCAGCATATTTGCTATTTTTTCAACAGGGGTTGATGACAGGCTTTTCTTGTTTTTATAAAAAAAACATTTTTTTTATTTATCTAATATAAACCAAATATTTATTTGCATATTGTTATTTATATTGTGTTAAAAGAGCTTAAGCATTCAGATAGCCTATATGGGTAAATATGATGTTTTTATATCATTGTCCATGTGTATTAAAAAATGATCTTATTAAACTGGAAAAGCATTTGCGCTCTTGTAGTTTGTTAAAATGTTTGATCTTTTTTGCGTCTCTTTTTACTACGCTTTAACGCGTCAAGATCATCCCGGAAGCGACTCACACTGACCCGGAAGTACGACGTTGTTTTTGTTTTGAATGAAGCGAGTAGAAATGCGCGTATGGATCCGAAGATAATTGTAGTTTAAAGGTATGATTTATCCACAAATGATACTGTTCATGGTTTAAAATCAACATTTTTCAGACCATCCAACTCGTTTGTTTAAAAATATGCATTTAGTCTTTTGAAAGAAATTGACTGTAGAACTTAAACGTCTTGCAGTGAAAACAAATACACTGTGTTGCTCTTTTATTCAGAAGTATTCAATCCTAACGGTTTACTTCTGAATATAATTCAGTCAACCCGTCGCACACTTCAATGAAATCTAAATGAAAAGTTTTATCATTAATTTCTATTTTGTGGTTGTTTCAAAACTTATTTTCATACCCATGCCCTTTAGAATGCTAACTAGATAGGTAGCACATTAGTGTTTATGAATTTCATTTTGCTGTCCCTAGCACCAGAATCCTCATGATGAACTTCGAGGGTCTGGACCCCGGCTTGGGCGAATACGCCCCCGGCCTGCACGGCAGCCTGGAGCCCGGTCTGGACTCATCCTTGGACCCGAGGCTCGACCCGACCCTTCTTCAGGGCGTGGAGCTCGACCCCGACGGGCTGGCCGTGCCCGAGTCTGTGCACATAGTGGAGGGTATGTACTCGGAGCTTCACAGCGTGGCTGCGGAAGTCGGGATCCCTGTGACAGCCACTCACTTTGACCTGCAGGAGGAGCTGTTGTGGATGGGGAACCACCGGGTAGGTGACACATTTATGACAGCCTTTGTGTTATCTTCTGTAGAAACAGAGGGCTGTTAAAGCAGAAAGTGTTTTCAGCAAAAATTCTGCATTCATCAATGAATTTCTCAATCGGAGTGGAAGATTTAGGGTTGAAGTTTAATTTCAGGCCAAAATTTCAGTTGTGGTTTTGATAGTAGTGACCTTCAATGCATCATCCGTGACTTACTTCCATAAATGTGATGTCACTTTATTAACAGATCTTTCCTCTCTTTCATAACAGGGGCACGCAAGTTCTTTTTTTAGTCCGACGATGGGCCGCTACTCATCTTTTCAGGTGCACTTGACGGATGACATCCGGCACATTCAGAGTATGGACACGGGGGTGCTGTTTCTGACTAAGAATAACCTGAAATGCATCACGCGTGGAGGCTTGATAATGTTTGATTATGCGTGAGTTACACTCATATATGCTCTTACCATATAAGCACATACAAACAAGCCTGACATCATCATAAAGAACTACGGATATGCTCTGAATACTATGATATAGATCTTTAATTTGCTTCTGCATGTCTGTTCCGTGTGCGATTTTGTTTTTAGGATGGAGGAGGGCGCTGACATGCACAGTTTGCTTCTGACTGATAATAACACTTTGTTAATGGGGGGTCTCCAGAATTATGTGGCGGAATTTGACCTCTCCACAGTGCAGGAAACCCAAAAAGTAAGACATTACAATATTTTTCATTTATGTTTTAGTTTTCATTCATTATAGCTGAAAAATTACCCTCATGCATCAGTTTCAAAAAACGACAGCCCTGCCCAAAATAAAGCCATTGAGACCTTACGAATCTTTGTTCTGCATTCTGAGCTGGGATACGAGAAAGTATTTTACCAATGCACGCATCATGAAGAATGTTACTGCTTGTGTTCTTGTTTAAGGTTTATAATAACTTGTCAGTGTTTTGTAAAGACAGAAAAAAACGACTTCCTGTTAAGGGTGTGACCTCATATGCTAATTTCATCCCTGTGGCTCTAGTTTTCTGTTGAGGTTCCTGGAGTCGCCATCATGAGACAGTCCAATCGCTTCTTCTTTTGTGGCCACACCTCAGGCAAGGTGAGTGAAGGAGGGAATCGAAAATGGATGTGGAACAAATAGTTTCCTCCTTTCGCTTTTCCCACAGAGTAGAGTGCAGATTATTGTGGTGCATGTAAAGTTTTTCTCTTAGCTGATGTGGGAACATGCTTCCTGCAATTTTGCTGTAAAGTTATGGTGGAATACATAGGGCTTTTTCTTTTTGTTCATTCATCTATTTCGTTTTCAGCTCCCACTATGTGGCATTTGGAATATTTATCGGGCCTCAGAATTAAATAAATGTAAGGATTTATGCACAAGGATAGATCAAAACACACTAAAACAGTAGCTTTTGCAAGGAATAATATTTGATGTAGATTTTAAAATAATGATATAGGTGCATTGTATGATATTTCGACATCTGCAAAATGTTTGTTTTTGAGTGAAATGATCTTTAAATGTCTTTGTTCATTAAGTGACCCTTGTATAACTGCATATTAGGTGTCTCTGCGGGATCTACGCACGTTTAAAATGGAGTATGAGTTTGACGCTTTTTCCGGGAGCCTGTCTGATTTTGACGTACACGGCAACCTATTGGCGGCGTGTGGCTTTTCCAGCCGTGGTCTGAACGGACTGTCATGTGATCGTTTTCTGATGGTGTATGACCTGCGTATGATGAGGGCCATCACCCCACTGCAGGTCCACGTGGACCCCCTGTTTCTCCGCTTCATCCCCACCTACACATCACGTCTGGCTATCATTTCACAAACAGGTATGAAGTGTGTGAGTGAGCGATGGTCCAAGTTTCAGTAACACATTGGTTAGACCTCAAGGTTATTCTATGACAAAGCTACTCACCCTTATTTAAAACCTGTATATGACTTTTCTGTGGAACACAAAAGAATTAAGTATCTATACAATGGAAGTCAAATGTTTGGTTTCCAGTTCTTTAAAATATCTTCTTTTGTGTTTTTCAGAAGAAAGAAAGTCATACAGGGTTGGAATGACATTGTGAATAAATGATGAAAGAAATTAATTTGTAATCTTCCGTTACTGATTTCACTTTTATTACAGTATATGGAAGTTAATAGCAGAATATTCTTGCCAGAATAGCTGTTAATGGTCTGTGTAAAGAAGTTTCTTTTGCCTGGACATCCTCTATATTAGATTTACAGGCATTGCTGTTGTAGCTGCCACTTTCCCTGATCTGTTGAACTAAACTATTAGGGGATTTTTCTTTAAGAAAAAAGTATTTTTCTACCATTCGAGTGGTTTATTTTGGTCTAGCATAGTCATTCCCTAACAAGGTTGTGTTAGTTTTGTCTCCAAGCTGTTCTGCTGCTGTCCTGCTGCTGCTGTCCATTGGCAACAGTTTTTCATTGTAACCTTTGCAATTCAAAAGTCCCACCTTCCTTTCATTTCCCCTTTGTTGTCCACATAGATTTTCAGTAATGGTGGTGAAGCCTGACACAGCAACTGGAACTGGAACAGTTTGTTTGTTTGTTTAATGGCAAAGACTAGGAAACGTGTTTTGAATTGACTTACAGTAAAATACACGAGTCTGCTAAATGCATTATTGTGGGTAGGGCTGAGGAATAAACCTAAAATTTGAAAAAATATTTTTCTGTATTTTTGCTTTTGCACTAAAATAATTCAAATTAAAATAATCTTTCTCTTTAGAATAAAAAACATTTTATTTTTATTTTTATAATTTATCCACATCACTTGCTGTTGCCATTTTCATGATGCTGACTTTTGTTATGACCTAAATGGGTCAGAAAAATAATATTCTTAATTTTCAACAATATTCATTTGTCATTTTATATCTTCGGCACAGTTATCTTAATGATCTTTGATTATCGCCCGACCCTGAATGTGTATTGCTTCAAGTTGTAACATGGTAACAGGTGTTCACTTTTTCAAAACTGCTTTGAATTGTGGTTCATCTATTCAAAAAGTACATTTGGTTTCACAATTAAAGCGTTAATAGGCAAATAGACATGACATTGAAAATGCGTGTTTAGAAATTTGAAGTGATCTGCAGGGCTCATGTGTGTCAGGGATTTCCTTATATGATTCCTGCAGGTCAGTGTCAGTTCTGCGAGCCTACCGGACTGGCCAACCTGGCTGACATCTTTCACGTCAACACGGTGGGGCAGCTGCTGATGAGCTTCGAAGTGTCGTCCAGCAAACAGGCACTCTCTTTCGGGGACTCTGGTGGATGTGTGCACCTGTGGTCAAGCGCTCCAGAGGTGTCTTTCAACAGTTACTCCAGAGAGACTGAGTTGGCTCTGCCCTGCCTGGTGGACTCGCTGCCTCAAATGGACTGGAACCATGAGCTGATGCCCCTCTCTCTTATTCCAATGCCTCTCACCAGTACAGAGCCCCTGCTCTCTGATTGGCCCACCAACCTTATTACCCCCAGCCCCAGGTAAAACTGAACGCTGTACTGAGCTTACTGTACAAGGCTGCCCCCTGCTGTACAGTTAAAGGGATAGAAGTTATGTATTCATGATATTTTGAGAAATATAGAAATGGTTTCGTGTACATACAATGGAAATAGATGGGAGCCAATGTCGTTTAGTTACCAACGTTCTTCAAAATATATTATGTTCTGTGTTACAGGGTTAAAATGACACTAGGGTGATCCTTATAAACGCTAATAATATTGTGCTAAAATAGTCACACATTTTTATATCTTTTAGCCCAGATGTATGGTTGTTTAGTGCAATTTAAGTGTAAGAAAAATCCCAGTGATTTAAATTTAATTTGGTTATTTGTTTGTTAATTTGTTCTTTCCACCCTTGCAGACATGCCCCTCCAGTAGATCCAGAAATTCTTAGGACTATGAAAACAGTGGGCTTCATCGGTTATGCCCCCAATCCTAGAACCCGTCCTAGAAACCAGGTAGATGTGGTTTAAAAATATATTATTTAACAGGTTAATGATTTAACATTTCATTTTAAAACATTTTTAGCATACCAATGAAACTAGTTAGTTCTTAGTGTCACTTATTGTGTCTGGAATCCTATCTGGCAACGTGTCAAGCATTCAAAAGCAGTAATGACAGCTGAATGCTGTCTGTCTGGGTATTTTTGTTTTGACTGGTTTGGTCCTTGTTTTCCTCAGGTTCCCTATAAGATCAAGGAGATAGAGCTTGACTATGACAACTATAATCAGGTTCCGGAGTCTCCCATTGGTCGAGATGAGGAGCCGCATCTTTACATGGTGCCAAAGAAGTACCGTAAGGTAGTGATGAGTCTGTGTTCTGCTCAAATAACTGTGTGATGCTTGTGCTAAAGTTTGTATTACTGCATTTCCAATAAATTTTAAAGCAATTGAATTATAAACAATTGATGCAGGTGAATGGGAAAAACAACTGATTATATATAATATGCATCAGGTCACCATTAAATACTCCAAACTGGGACTGGAAGACTTTGATTTCAAGCACTATAACAGGACTCTGTTTGCTGGTCTGGAACCTCACATTCCCAACGCTTACTGTAACGGCATGATCCAGGTAAAAAATACACACACACAAGCTCTTTGACTGTATTTTACTATAATATACTTGATAAACACTGACTATGTGTTCTATAATAAATCTATATTTGTCACTATTTTAAATCACATAGTTATAGAGTAAATTGAACTTAAATGTTACATCAGGAAAAATCCCAGTACATGTTCAAAGACATAAATAATAACTTTCAGGGTCACCTGAACAATTGCACTGCCTGCTTATCAGCACCAACATGTTCATTTCTCCAAAAAGTCCTCGGAATTTTTTGTTGCTCTGTAAGGAATTTCTGGAATTCACCGTGTTAGCTTTGGGTATTCCAGCAGTCTGGAATTTTATTAATAGTTTACTCCATGTGAACCGTGGCAGGTGCTGTATTTCCTGGAGCCAATCAGATGCCTAGTACAGAATCACCTGTGTCAGAAGGAGTTCTGTCTGGCCTGTGAACTGGGCTTCCTCTTTCACATGCTGGATCTGAGCAGAGGAGACCCCTGCCAGGTAGCACTTGCGACATCACTGCTGCTGCAACCTCTCAACCAATGAGACGTTCACACAGCATTTGTTTGTTTCCTTCAAAGGCCAGTAATTTTCTCCGGGCTTTCCGAACGATCCCAGAGGCATCTGCATTGGGTTTGATCCTGGCGGATTCTGATGAACAGACAGGGAAAGCCCGCCTGGGTCGCCTTATACAGAGCTGGAACCGTTTCATTCTCGCGCAGCTGCATCAGGAAACGCTGGAGCAGGAGGGACCGCAGGCGTACAGAGGGGCGAGCAGCAGGTGTGGTGGACCACGTGATGAAACTGCATCTGAATGTAATGACTGGAGCTAGCATAGTATAGGAGGCACAATAGTTCAATATGCAGTTTATTAGACATAAATATTGAACTACAGAATGCCACAGTTGACCAATCAGAATCAAGTATACCTGAAAGTTATTTAAATACATTTTAGGTTTAAATATGACTAAAGGTTTAAGCTTCTGTCTGTAATCCTGTGTGTAAATCTGCATGTGTCTCTGTGTGCAGTGCGCTGGGTTCCTCTGGAGAGTCTGTGATTGGTCGGTTGTTTGGCTGTGAAGTGGAAAACAGCAGTTTATGTCGCTGTGGGAAGGAGACCGTTCGCTCATCTATGACTCTGCTGTTCACCATGCATTATCCGGAACAAAGCTCTCTCGGTCAGAACCTACATACATTACAGATTTTGTGTTCTCCCTTATCCCCATTTCAGGCATTTGAGAACTTTAGTAAGAAGCTGATGAATTGAATCAGGAGAATCCATGTTGGGGTCCTTTAGGAACAGCTTTGAGAACCACTGTTTCAGATGGATATGGATGTGAATTACAGATGTTTTGTAAATTAAATGAATTGTTTGTGCTGTGTTTTGCACAGAGAAGACGATAGCGCAATATGACTTTGCAGATATTTTGAAGAAGAGTATCTGTCTGGAACAGAGCACACAGGCCTGGTGTGACAACTGCGAGAAATACCAGCCAACTGTAAGTCTGTTGCTCTCTCTCTATATGGCTGTGTCTGTCATCTCTCTCTGTTGTGGTGTAGGCTACCATTATAAAGTATTCTGTACTTAACCTTCTTTTTAAACAAGAGGCTGTCTATCATTTAGGGGTGCAAAAAATGACACAATAATAGACCCCCCAAAATGAAAACAATAGTGGAATTAATTTCATCCATTCAATGGTAATGTGAACGATTTTTACATAAACATAACAGCCATAATCTCTTTACAGGTGCAGACCCGGAACATTCGCTGCCTGCCCGATGTTTTGGTGATAAACTGTGAAGTCAACAGCTCTAAGGAGGCGGAGTTCTGGAAAGCGCAGACTGAGGTCAGACCGTCATAAAACCATGCATTACGGTCATAAATAATACATTTTCATGCATGTTTTAGGTTAACTACATTGTAAATATGGTCATTATATAAAGATGTCATTGTTTAATGTGACAGTGAGATATTTAGGTGGTGTAACAGGAAGTTCATTCTAGTGATCTCTAAATTGGTGTAAAAGCCTTTAGGCACAGTAATTTGTCTCGTTCATTCACAAATGAATACTGTTTTTGTTCACAGTATGCGTTCAACAGTGCTCTGAAGAAAGAGGCGGCGGAACCTCCCAAACCCAAAGAGCCTCTTCCTACAGAGTGGTGTTTAGAGTAAGTGATGCTCAGTCTGAATATCCAGATTTAAAATATATGTATAGATGCTTAACAAATGCCATAAATGCTTTGTATAGGGAGGAACTGTGCAATGTGGAGGGCTTGACTTTTGACACGCAGGCTGAGGACATGAGGCACGTTTGGATCCCTCTCAGTCTGAAGATGTGCATTAGTAAAACCCAAGGCCTGGAGGTCAGCAGCCTGTCTGTGGGTGAGGAGGTGAGGGAGATCTTTTTATTAATCTTCATGTGCCAACAATTGATATACAACTTGCAGATCATTACATTAGAGGTTATTTTTTGTGTGTTTCTATTTGCTTTCATAGTTGACTGAGAGTGAAGAGGCAGAGGGGGCGTCTATCTACGATCTGGTCGTCACTGTGTCTCACATTCAGGACCCACGGACTGGAGGAAACCTAGTGGCTCATATCAAAGTGGGCGAGACCTACCACCAGAGAAAAGAGGTGTGAGATCGACCAATATTTTTTTTGTTGACTTTAAATGATGTAAATGAGACATTGGCCATTTAAAATCACTCAGTCATGCTGTGTGATTATCATCACTTCAGACTGTGAAAAACATTTGTTATGTGTTGTTTTTAGGGTGTAACACACCAGCAGTGGTATCTATACAATGATTTTCTGATCGAGCCTATAGACAAGGTAACAATAGCACACACTTCAAAATCGAATGTATTATGTATTGTATTGTATTGTATGTATTGAATTGTTTCACTTTCAGGCTGAATCAGTTCAGTTCGATGTAAACTGGAAGGTTCCAGCTGTACTTTACTATGTCAGGAGGAACTACAACGCCAAGTATGATTTGAGAAGTACGTGATGCATCACCTCCAATAAAGATTTTTTTACATAAAGATAAAAATTTTCATTCGTTTTCATATGTGTTCTTTTGTTTCAATTATTTCCCCATCTTCTCATGTAGTTAAGAATCCTATCGAGGCCAGCGTTCTGCTGACCGAGGCCTCTTTGGCACGGAAACAGAGGAAAAGTCACGCCACCTTCATACCCCTCATGGTGAGCGAGATGCCACAGGCCGGAGACCTCGTGGGACTGGACGCAGAGTTTGTCACCCTTAACCAGGTCAGTGTCATTTAAAATATGGACATTTTTAAACACCATCTCCGTTAATTGTTTGGGCTAAGAAAATATTCTGGCCAAATCAGAACTAAAGATTATGAGCTTGCATTGACTGAGCAAATGTATCTTGTGTTTGTGTAAACAGGAGGAGGCAGAACTACGCAGCGACGGGACCAAGTCTACTATTAAACCCAGCCAGATGTCTGTGGCCCGTATCACCTGTGTGAGAGGTCAGGGAGCCAATGAGGGAGTGCCGTTCATTGATGACTACATCTCTACACAGGAGCAGGTAAAGATTTGGTCTGGACTGTCACATTGACTGTTTGGATGTTCAGAGACATTTTACAATTGTACAGAGAAAAGTATCAGGAGGACATTTTTTTATGACGCATGATGTAAACCATAGGTTTTGTGTCTTATTACAAAGCTAGATCTGTTGGTGTTACTTATACTGGGTGACATTTCATTGAAAGAAAAATCAATGATGAGCAACTAGGCCTGTTGCTTCTGAAGTATCATGTTTTTTGGAGTTTTTGTCAAAATGTATTTTCCTTAATGGTTTATCTCTTCACATGTTTAGGTGGTAGATTACCTGACCCAATACTCTGGTATCAAACCCGGAGACCTGGATGCCAAGATCTCTTCTAAACACCTAACCACTCTAAAATCAACGTACCTCAAATTGCGATTTCTCATCGACACTGGAGTTCGCTTCGTTGGTCACGGTTTACAGAAAGACTTCCGAGTCATAAACTTGTTGGTGAGTTAAACTGAAGGCATTTTTTTTGTCTATTGATAAGCTTGAAAAGGAAACTAATATCACACCTCACAAATGTTTTTACTATGTTTTACTATGTTTTTACTTTTACTTTATAACAAGCACTTTGTATTGCAACAGGTTCCAAAAGATCAGGTCATCGACACTGTCTACCTCTTCCACATGCCTAGGAAAAGAATGATCTCTCTGCGTTTCCTCGCATGGTATTTTCTTGGTAGGTCATTAGTCCGAACTTTCCCTTCTGCTTTGGACATTTTGTTTACTGCTTATCAGCGTTTTACATCTTTTGAATATTTGTTTAGATCTGAACATTCAGAGTGAAACCCATGACAGTATTGAAGATGCTCGGACCGCACTGCAGCTGTACAGGAAGTATTTAGAGCTGAGTCATAACGGAGGACAGGAAGAGTTCAGGAAGGTTCTCAAGGCTCTCTACGAGAAGGGACGCAAACTAGACTGGAAAGTTCCAGACATTGACTCTGCAGATGGTCAAGGTAGCCCCAAAAGTACGAATCGCTGATATGGCAATGAGAATATTTTCAAGTAGTTGTTATTTCAGACATAATCAGAGATTGTAAAATACTGAAGCATTTATTTTAAGTAGATATTTGCAAAGCATCAGCAGCCAGCTCACAGTATATGGGAGAGCAAGGTGGTAGATGACTGATATACCATTGTGTTTTGAACCAAAATATTTTTTCTTAACAACTATCATTTGTGTTAATTCTTTTGCCTCTGCAGGTACAGCAGTGTTTCCCTCTGTGATGGGGTTATGATCCCGTAAAACTTGGGTTGGTTGTATTCTTGCCAAACAGATGTCAGCTCAATATATTCAATATATTGTGAGCCAATTCTTTATGAGTATGTTTCATGTCATCAGATGAAAATGGCTTCTTAGACTCTCATTTGACATGTAAAAACAAATATTTCATTTATTTTCTGTCACCTGTACATGCTACAGTATGTCTGGAAAGAATGTGCAAACAGGACTGAAACCCAAGTGATTTTTCCTTACGTTTGACTCTGTAGTTGCTTTTGCACCAATGTATTTACAGTGTCTGAAACTGCACTTATTGAGAACATGAATTAGGCAGTAAATGGATTTACAGTCTGTTATTTTCTATTTTGTAAGTGTACATTGTAATAATGTGGCAGCTGAATAAAGAATTTTGGATAAATCTTTGGGTAATATTTAAAACTGAGGGTTAATGTAATTGCATATATAGCCTTTTAGTATGTAAGATCTCTTTGTTTGTTAGTGATGTAATCAAAGGTAGAGGTCATACATATACAAACATAATAAAATATACTGTTTACTATACTTTAGGATACATACCAATAACATTATACTGAAATATGCCAACAATACAGCTCTTCAAAAATAACACTTAACTTTAACTTTGTTTACAAAGATTTTTATTGAGATTTTTATTTTACTGCCCATTTTTTTTTTGATGTGATTTAAATTCTTTGGGGCATGTAAGTACCAACAGTTTAAGACCCAAAATGAAAAATGTTCAAATAGATGATAACAGAATTTTTATATTTGCTTAAACATTCCATTTCAGGTGTGCTTTTAAAAATCTGTTGCTCATTTAAAGACCTCATGAACAAATCTATGATTTCATAAATTATGCATATCAGAATTTTGTAACCACAATATGCAATACTAGAAACTCATGCTATATTTAAGAACTAGTGGAATTATAATTAGGAATGTCTAGCTCTAATAATAATATCAGTTTCTTAAATAACTTTATTACAACTTAGAATCTTGTGTGTTTAAATGCTGTAATTATATTATGTTTTATTATTTCGAATTAATTATTAATTAACAAAAATTACAACTGTAATTAAATGTGTTTTAATTTTGCAAACTTCCTACAGGATTAATCTGTCTGCTCTATTTAGTAAGCTACAATATGTAAATATCTATTTTTATCGTTATCTTAATGCATGTTTTATTTATACACATTTATATGGCTCCTCAAAAATAATGTATTGCGGAGCACATCAAAACTATGTTATAATATAACACTAACAAACAATATTTCATGTACAAAATACATGAAGTTGATGAGTTTTCTGATGGTCGTGTTACATCGGATTTTAATCAGATTTTCCATAATGTGCTTGTTGCGGTAATGCTTCACAAACATACGTAATAGAAAAATGGCATAAACTTTAATAACACGCCATTACAAACGAAAAACGAACGACTTATTCCTTTCAAAATGATATAATAATTGTTTTAAAATGGAGTTTCTTTTAAAAACACAATGCATGATGAACTCAAAAGACAGACGGTTGTTTGTTGCCTTTGGCACTTGTTATCAGTAAATTACCAAATGAATTCGTATATTATGAAATATACTTTTTTTATAAAGCAAAATGTTATATTTTATTTATCAAATGCAGTTTATATTTAAAGTGTGGAGATGTTTATTCTTGGACACTCAAGATGATCTTAGATGAGCTTTATAGTTGAATCTATTTTTAGGATTAGATGAACGTTTTATCTTTGTTGTAGAACGTTATGCCCCCGTGGGTGTTCGTGATAGTTTAAATGGCGAAAAACAGGAGTGAAATCCCACCCTGAAAGTTGGCCAAAGTGCTCTGACGTCACGTTCCCACAATGCACGCGCCCGTCGGCTCGAGCGCTGCTGTGTTTAGAGGGAAAGAAACAGCAGGCCCAAAAAATACACACATTATTTTAATATAACAAACAATCCACTGCGAACCCGTCGTGCGAATTTATGGAAAAATGTCCGAGCAACGACTTTTTGATGTGCATCGCTGTGAGATATAGACTGGATTGGCTGTGAAATGCAACTTTTGCGGCCATCAAAAGTTTCTGGTGAGCACAAGACTGTTTATATGCAAATGTTATAGTATGAATTTAAGACCGCGTGGTGTGTTTGCATTGATGTTTAAATGTTTAAACCCTTTTCAATGTTTTGCTTCTGATATTTTGTTTTTTTTTAAAAAGTTCAATGTTAATTCAGCAAGAAATCCAAATGTTGCCTGCATGAGCAAACAAATTAGCTACGCTAGACATTGTTATACAATAAAGTTATTTATTTTTAAATAGATTGTTATATGTTAAAAAAGAAAAGAGGTTTAAGGAAGAGTCCAATCTATGTTGATTTCTGTATTACCGTCAATACTTTAATTACTATTTAATTACAATATTTTGTGGTTCTTTGGAGATTTTGAAGAGCAAAACGTGCCGCAAGTTTCTCAACTTAAAACGTGCGGGAGTTAATAATAAAAGATCATCGCCACATAAAAATGGTATTATTCGTAAAACAGACAACTTTAAATGGTTTATTGTTTTTGTGCGCATAGTTTATTTATTTAATTTTATAATATCAACAAACGTGATGTTTAAAATAATGATAGGCTACAACATTTGTTTCATGCTTCATGTCTGAAATTAAAACTCATTTGTAATGTTGCTATTTTCGAGTGTAAGGAGTTGTAGGCAATTACTTAAAATTAATTTGCTTTTATAAGTTGTAATATATTTAATTAAAATAATTTGTTAATGCATTAATTAAAACATATACAAATCTTATATTAAGAACCTGAATCATCAAGCGCATTTCAATATAAAGTTGGATTTAAATTCATAAAAATAAAAAACAATAATCTTTTTTTTATAGTCTGTGCATTTAAAATGCGAATGGCGGGCGGCAAAACGTTCTCTAAAATTACTTAAGTCAATAAGGTAGTTATTATTGACACCCATTTTCCGGAGGTCTGTCAAGATAATGAATGTGCTTTTGTGAGACTTGAAACAGGTAAACAAACCCTTTATAAATGTCACTAACCAATCATCCTGGACATCCCTTAAGGCTGTTTTTAAGTTTCTTCTGTTGAAATTTGTTACCATTACTATTCAGAGGCCGGCAGGTTGAAAGACGTATAATTATGCATTAAACATTTGTTTACATAAGTTTTTTTCTCTAAATTGACAAAGACAAAGAAAGTCATACATTGTTGTGTTCCTCAGCAGAACTCATTTTTCAAGTTTAAGTTTAGTATTTCAAATGTAATTTTTCTTATTCGTATTTTAAGACATGTATGTATGTATGTATGTATGTATGTATTTATGACATGTGATTCAAATGAATAAATAAACTTTCCATTGATGTATGGTTTGTTAGGATAGCACAATATTTGGTCGAGATACAACTATTTGAAAATCTGGAATTTAAGGTTGCAAAAAATCTTAATGGAACATGATCTTTACTTAATATCCTAATGAATTTTGCCATTTAAAATCTATAATCTTGACCCGTACGATTTTTGTTTGGCTATTACTAAAAATGTTTCTGCGCTACCCTAGACTGGTTTTGTGGTCCAGGGTCACATATAGCATGAATAATAATAATTTTATATACATGAAAAATCTTTTGCTTTGAAGCCACATTTACTTAAGAATTTAGGTTGATCATTATAAAGCTTCAAAACAAATTTACATATGTAATGATTTTAAAACATGGCTAACAGTATAATCTGTATTAGTTTACATGCTGGTTGCACTGATGTATTTTGGGTTTATAAAGCATTTAACCCTTTCATGCATAGATGATCTACTACATTATCTCATTAGGTAAAAACATAAATGCATCTGAAAATGGGTACAAAAAATTCAATACATTACATAATTCACACATTAAAACTTGAAGCTTGTGAAATGTTGAATAATAATTAGAGATGTAACCCTTTTTCCCTTCCCGATACAGATTTTGATACTTGTGCTTAGGGTATCGGCCGATACCGAGTACTGATCCAATACTTGGATGTGTATCTGTAGCCTATATAGCCCTGTATGAATTGATAGAAGTATTTTTATTGTCTGACAGACATTTGACAGTAATATTATTTATTTTTCTTAAGTCGCATTTTTACTCTGCTAGGTCCACTCTGAAATACTTCCAAACAGCGGACATACTGCTAGCACGTTTTCATTTCTTTTTGCTAAACAGTGGTTACTTTTGATGACCCAACTTCCTGTGATTGCACACTGAGCTGCGAAGAAGAAGTGATTTGCAGCGTAAAGCAAAGCTACCGGGCATAACTAGGTCTGGTTTAAGTAAATGGTATCGGATCGGTACATGGATTCAAGTACTCGCCGATACCGCTAAGAGAATTTGATGTGGTTTTGGTGGCATTTCCGATATTGGTATTGGTATTGCAACAACCCTATAATATACGTCTAATCAGATTTTCTGCATCTTTGTGTTGGTATAGGATTTTGAACATGCAAAAAACCTTCAGCTTCAAGAAAAATTACCTGCCAGTGTTGTCTCTCAGGTATGCTTTTGAACTTTGTTCTCTTCCCAACTTGTAGTGTACATTGTCTGCACTCATGTAACCGTGATCTTTTTTTCAGATGCGCAGTTATATACACCCTACAAACTACCCATATATGTGAAAAAAAATGTTCCATGGCAAAGACCATTTAAACAGCCACCTCCAGACCCACGACCCCAACAAGCAAGAACTACAATGTGAAGAATGTGGAAAGCATTACAACACCCGTCTGGGTCTCAGACGCCACATGGCGACACATGCCACCTCTGCCGTGGGTGACCTCACCTGTAAGGTTTGTCGTCAGGTGTTCGAGAGCATGCCCACTTTGCTTGAGCACTTGAGTACGCATACCGGTCGGCCACCTCCAGGGGCCGTGGTACGAGAAAGAAAACATCAGTGTGAACGGTGCGGTCGCCGCTTCTTCACTCGCAAGGATGTCCGGCGACATGCGGTGGTGCATACGGGTAGGCGGGACTTCCTGTGCCCGCGTTGCGCCCAGCGTTTCGGCCGCCGTGACCACCTCACCCGACACCTGAAGAAAAGCCACGCGCAGGAGTTGGAGACCCTTGCACCGATGCCCATTAAAGAGGAGCTCAGTCCCACCATGTGCTCTGTTGGATCCGCAAAGGATGCATCAGAGGCTTTTACTATGGGCATGTTCAACCCGCAAGGCCTACAGAGTACATCTACCTCAGGGGTCACTCACCATCATTCGATGGTGTCTGGCCCCCTGTCCAGCCCAATGGCTGTGGGCTGTTACCTCGAGCCAAGCAAGCCGCAGCAGTACCAGCAGGCTCCTAGGTATCAGCCTGGTACCGCTACCTCATACCTGAAAGCAGAGATGGAGAACTTCCTGACCGAACTCCAGTGTGGGCCGATGCCGCCACAAGCCTCTGTGGCGACTGCGGTCTCTCGGCCTGGCGACTTTCTCCCCGACAACATGGGAGGTCAGAGTGCCCATTTCACTCTCAGGAACTCCTTCACCTCGGCTGAGCCCCCTACCACCTCCGCCAACATGGACCTTTCACACCTGCTGGGCTTCTTGCCGTTTGGGTTGTCCCCCTACAGCACGCCCTTGAATTCGGGAAGCCTCGTGATGGGATACTCCACCACAACCACAGCTGCGTCCCCAAGCCCTACCTCTCAGCTCCCTCAGCTCTCATTTCAGCCACAGTCACTGCAGGAGCCAATGGCTTCAGGGCACTTAAACCAGATCTCTGGTTTCTCTCCAACTCTACCTCGATTCCATCAGGCCTTCCAACAATAGTTACCCGTGTCCACTATGACCTGCCAGTCGAATGCAACAGCTCTGCTGTATCATTGCCAAATACCTTATAGGTAATATGATAAAGTTTGTAAGGTTTGCGAATAGATCTCGTAGAAATAGAGGATGATTAGCATGACATTGTTGCTAGGATAGATGGAATTTGGCTTCTAGAATAGTTTTAACTTTGGGTTTTTTCCTTTGTATCTTCTGAGTAACTGTTTAGCTATGTATGAACTTATTTGAAGAAAAGTCAGTGGAAAAGTTAGCAAAAGAAATACCTCAAATGTTTTTGTCAAGAAGGAAAGACATTCTTTTACAGTGTTCTCCGTTGTATAATGAAGCACTTTTTATCAACGGCACTTCTATGACTAAGAGTCAGATTGAACTGTGGTCGTAGATTTACCTCTCAGCTCACAGTCACACAACGTAAAACCTACCTCTCCAAGCTGGAAATTTCTTTTTGACAAGAAACAAACGAAATGCATTCATGTACTGCGCATGAAGAACATTATCACGTTTTTTGAATGCTCAACATTTTAGTTATGAAGATTTTAGATTCAAGAGATAGCATTAATTAGCTTGTGTTGATTTTAGCCTTTTGGTAAAAGATTTTAGGTGCTATTGTGTTCACATCCTTACATTTTTCATGTTTATGAATGAAATCACAATTTTAAGTGGATACCTTGTCCACTTTGTGTCTTGTAGACCCCATCTTCCTGTGTTTATTCCAAGGTGTTTTAAAGTCAAATATAACAAAATGATTGTCTAGGATTAAACAAACGAAATAGCTGATCACGAAAAATTCTCTCAAAAGGAAATAAGTAAAACCTTAAGCTTTTAATTTTGTACTAAAGTTTTTCATGCTAGTTGGTCATGTTGACAACGTTTGTGTTTTCGCTATATCTGGAAGATCATTTCTTGAGAAAGAAAGGTGTTTGTGTAATAGTTTTACACAATGATGACCACATTACAAAGTGTTTCCCCCCCAAACAAAAAGCTTAGCACACACTCTGTTTTGCTGAAGCACTTCATGTATCTCTCCATGCAAAACCAGGAGCACTGGTTAAGTTTAACCATGCAAATTTAAATAGCACTGCTTCTTTTAACTTGGTGTTACATGAATGAGTAACCTGTAAGGTTACTGTGATGGTATGGGGTCTGCTCTGTTTTGTTTAGACAAACTAAAGGGATGAATACAATTCATGAGATCCCTTTGTTCTTCCCATTCATTCTATATCAGAAATGTATAGCAGTATTTTTGGGTAAGAAATCGTGTAGGACATATGTCGACCTCAACTCAACTGTGATGTTTAGACTGATCTACCTCAGTGAGATGCACACTGTGCACAGCTGTACTGTACCTTCTTTAGTGAGAAATCTAGTTGTCCGTGGATGTTTAGCTGGAGTAAGTGGGTGTTTCACATCTTTCCCCAGCATTAGCATTTTTATGTTTCAACAACTGTTTGTTAAGGATGAATTAAGAAATAAAGCATCTTGTAGAAATTGAAGGGTTTGGTGTGTTTTCTTTTCAAATTCAGATTCAAAATGTTGATGGTCTATATGTTATGAGATGTTCGTTGAAAATATATGTATCTCGTCATTTTATTATTAAAATGATGGTTAATTGTAATGTTTTAAAAAATGTTATAAATTATAAATAAATAAATTAAATCAAAGTCCTTGTCAAAAGGTGCCCAGAAAAGATCTGTTTCCAATATTCAATAGGAGCCCTACTTCGTAAAGCCGAACCATTGATTTGCATACAAAGAATTAAATTCATGTATTATTTATAAAATGCGAACACCATTATGTCATTACGTTAAAGTAATTCGGGTCGGCGAACTTTTTCTTAGTCTAAATGCTTAATAGTCAGATTTAAAACACTTAGTAAACGAATAAAAAGAACAACACTTTTCTAGGCAGGCAAAGAGAACGGCAGCTAATTGCTAACCAAACAGGAAGTAAAACAGATGTGTAGGACCTCTTGTTAAAAATAAGGGAACAGTCAAAAACACTGGCGAAATACTTGAATTTTTTGTTTATGTCCACACAATAAATATTTTTGACTGAAGTAGCTGCAGTTTGTCGATACATATACTTGTTTTGGTCGTAAAGTTTGTTGCCGCCTATCAGGTTCAGTCTGGCATTGGCTGAACTGGTTGGGATGGCAGACGAAGCTCTTTTTCAGTTCCTGCACAGTGAAATTATTCAGTATGTCAACGGTGCAGAATCTGGAGAATCGGTAAGAGCTCGAGACACATGGAGAACTGTAAATAGTAAAATACAGTTAAGCACATTAATAATGTCATAATGTTGCATGATAAATTATGTAGTGTAATGTTGTGCACAGGAAAATGGACGATGTGTCTCTAAACTTGAGAACATGGGGTTTCGTGTGGGACAAGGGCTTATTGAGAGGTATCATGTTCTTATTTTATTATTAGACTACAGAATTATACTCACGTTTGTTGTTAGTAGTGCAGCATGTTACTGTAATAATCTACTGTACTGGTACTTTAGTTTGTTTAAAAAAACAAAACAAAATGAAAGTAACACATACATCTTTTCAGTAACAGTAAACATAATATCAGATTTTTCATGTAAAGATGTGTTACCACATACATCACTTCTGATTACAGGTTTACAAAAGACACGCCACGTTTCAAAGATGAGCTTGATGTCATGAAGTTTATCTGCAAAGATTTCTGGACCAGTGTTTTTAAGAAGCAGATTGACAACCTGAGAACGAACCACCAGGTTTGTACAATATAGAACCAAAAATGTATTATATATATACATTTATTAACTGTAGCGTGTAACTGGGGAATAGCATAATGGCTTAAAGTTTTTATTATTGGGATCTATATGTTATGTGATGCTATATGATCTATATGGGTATGTTAACATTTTTATTGTTTGTAGGGTATTTATGTGCTACAAGATAACAAGTTCCGCTTGCTGACCCAACTGTCTGCAGGCAAACAGTATCTGGAACATGCACCAAAGGTAAGCTCCAGACCCAACTTTATTATTATTATTTTTTTTTAACTTTAGTCACATCGTTAGTCACACATGCTTTGTCTTTGGTGACCCTCAGTGTCATTTTCTCTTGACTGTAGTTTTTGGCTTTAACCTGTGGTCTGGTCCGAGGAGCACTTTCAAATCTTGGTGTGAAAAGTATAGTCACTGCGGAAGTGTCTGTCATGCCAGCCTGTAAGTTTTATTTTTATGTGCAGAAATACACAATTCCAGACAAATTACTCCTATGAACTCCTGAGTTTAGTGCCTTTTCTTGCTACATTCTATTATTATTGAGCATCAATAAAGTTAAATTTACATTCAAGCAGTGATTAATCATAAGTTAAACTGGTTGTTTTTTCTTGTGTCTATTCACATTTCCTTGTCCCTCATCCCTTCTCTTTTGCTCATTTGTTCTTAGGTAAATTCCAGGTGATGATCCAGAAGATGTGATTGACTACACAAAGAGCATATTGCTCATAACATTAAATCTATTTTATTGCCTTGAACGTATTTTAATTGCATTTCATTTTTTGTTACTAATGACACTATGATGGTTTTTTATTTGCATCAGCTACTTGCATCAAAAGTGTTTTGACACGCAGATGTCATGCCTCATTGTACTGTATCTTGTGCACTCTGTATTTTGTTGATTCATTTGCACTGATGACATAAAAAGCTGAAATCCTGGTCTGACTCTTTTTGTGCTTAATCTTAAATGTTAAAAATTTTAGTTTAATAAAATTGTTTGTCACAGAACAGTATCATATATATTAATAAATACAATCACCATATTACACATTGACAGCATTACACTAACTTTATCATTTGCCGACGCATATCAAATATAAAAGCACTATCGCGCGTTTGCTATATGCGCAAATGTACATTTTGTGTTTTTAAAACATACGCCCATTTACAATCCATGCAACAACAAAAACAGTTTTTAAATGTCCGAGTATTTTGAGTCGCTTTTTATTAGGAGAACAGCGCCGCCAACAGTCACGTGACTATTGCGTCATAAAACGGCACAAGCGAGCAGCTAATAGGAATTGAGACGCGTCGCATTAACGAATCTGATTGGCTAGTTTGTAAACGCAGGGCTAACGGCACGAACTTTCAAATCAGTATCACAGTTCGGTTGTTTGTGGCAAGAGTAGTCGAGCGTCTTCTGGTTTAAGATTGTAGTTTTTCCGACCTCTCAGGTTGCTACTGAAGGCATCGAAGTGAAGTGTAAGTATTTACTTTTTATACAGTATAGACTTACGGTTTGATGTAGATTTTTAAATATTAAATTAGACTTTGGTTAGATCGGTCAACCGATTGGGCCGCAACCGAAGTGAATTAGCGTTGTTCATCTAACGTTAAATGTAAAAGCGCAACTGGGTTTAATTTTAATTCGTTTTTTAATTATTATTTTAAATTAATAAACTTTCTGAAGATCGCGTTTGTTTACATTGTATAATTATTATGCATGTTGGTATAAGATTTCAGATGAATTCTTAAGTCCGAACTAAATTTGCAATGTAAGGTGTCAGTCAGGCATTAAAGTATAATATATTGAGTATGAATAGTATTCAGTGTATTTTATGAGGTTCACTTTTTAAGAAAAGGAGTAAGACTAGGCCTTGAGTCTGAGTGGACACTAACGTCACCTTCCATTTTGCGCCACACTGCAGGAAGTTTTTTTTACGCAAAACGTTATACAATTTGTGGTTCTATGTAACACTTTCCTGTAACTTTTTTTGTTATATAGTAAGTTATTGGCGTAAATATGGAAGGGGGCTCTGTTGATGCATACACATGGGATGCCCCTTCTCATGTCATAGAATCCATAGATGATTTTGTCTTGGACCCCCAAGATAATGCTGATCAGTGGTTCGGTAAGAACCTGACTTTGCATCCGAGTATATTTATATACCCTAAGTTTATGCTGTAGAGATTTACAATGATTGTCCTTTTTGTCCCAATTCAGATTTGAAGGCCACTCCTAAAAGTGGTACAGTGGAACAGCTCACCACCCCTTTACGGACCACAAAGCCTTTTGATGAAACCCATAATGATAACAGACCCAAGGCTCTGGTGTCTCCTATGGTCAAACAAGAGGAGGCCACAAGTTCAGGTTGGCAAACTGCTTATGTTTACGCATCATTTATGGTTCGGTGACATTATGGTTTAATTTTAATATCTAATATGTGTATTGTGTTTTTCTCTGCTTCAGATGTTACAGAAAGCACCTCTACAGAACCCCCGTCAAACATTGTCACATCATGGGGAAACAGCAGAACTACTGCAGCTCCTGGACAAGCCCATAAAGCCGTTCCTGCTCAACCACGCAGGTACAGAGGACATCAGCTACGCCCCATTGGCTGCCCTGCTTTAGAAATATTAACAAAAAAAAGAAACCCATCAACCAACTATGTTTGCTTGTTACTTCCATTTTGCAGAGTGGCAAAACGGCCTGTGCCCAAAAATGAAAAGCCCACAGCTCCTACAACACCCCCTGTCATCAAGAAAAGGAGGTATGTGTATTTCTGTTATTTTACACCCATTTTTAGTTTATTGCAGGTTGCTTATTTAGCTACTTTGTCTCGATGCATAGAGTTATACCTGCTGCCACAGCTAGAAGAGCTTTTGAACAAAGACGAAGGTAAAAAAAATAAGCTTGGCTTGAGTTTGCTAAGCAGTGGAGGGCACCTAGTGGGGGATTTAGGTGTTTCACGGGTGAATTGGCTGGTTGGTTAAAGGGATAGTTCAGCTAAAAATAAATATTGTCATCATTTACTCACCTTTTGAGTTGTTCCAAATCTAAATCTGTATAAATTTATTTGTTCTGATGAACACCGAAAGATATTTGGATGAATTATTTTAGCCAAACAGTTCTTGTACCCCATTGACTACCATAGTGGGAAAAATTACTTAAATGTTTTTGTTTTGTTGGAGAAAAAAAAATTGAGATCATTTTGAAGAATGTAGGACAGCAAAAAGTTCTGAGGCACTTTTGACTTCCTTTGTAATTTGTCCTATTATGGTAGTCAATGGGGTTCAAGAACTGTTTGGTTACAAGCATTCTTCCAAATATCTTTCTGTGTTCAACCAAACAAAATTTTATACATCTAGAGTGAGTAATTCATGACAGAATTTTTTTTTGTGTTTGTGTGAACTATCCCTTTAAAGTGAACATTATTCTGTGTTGAACTGTCATCAGTTTGTATTTAAATCATATTGGTATGTTTTTACAGAAGCTCATCATCCAAGTCTGTTCGACGCAGCGGTGCAGGTGTAAGGAACAGCGTTCGACTGCGGAACAAACCTGTTGCCTCGACCTCAGCCACTGTCTCGCATACTGCGTCTTCCTCCCATGCCGCACAGTAAGTCGGAATCCTACTAGTAATGTTAGTTGAAGGAAATTGTATATTTAGTTGAAAATGCATCTTGTTGTGCAACAAGTGTAATGAAGTGTTCTGAACCTATGAGTTCTAAGCAGGTTCTGTTTTGCATAATGATAGACAATGCATTAGTTTTTGCAAGCTGTTAAATTACAATCTAGTATTTGTTTGGTTATTTTTTGTTATAATGACTCTTGGTGTATTGTCTTTGAATGACAGGCAAAAAAGCTCAGAGGAGCAGGAGTTGCAGCGCATTGCGACTCTTCAGAAGGAGGTGGCAGAACATAGGCGTAAGAATGAGGCGAGCTACAGGGCTGCGCTGGCTGGCAGTAAGTTACTTGTATTCATAAAGTTTAAAGCAAGTGCCTTTGTCAGATGGCTATAATTGTTTCTGTAGATAGGCCTTATCATACTTGATTCCATTGTCTCCTATTGTAAAAAAAAAAATGATTACCCTCTGCTTGGAGTTTGATTTGTATGCATTGGTTTGTGATAATTTTTTACTTTTCCTATAGGTCAGCCACCTAAGAAGCAAGTGTTGTCCACCACCATTCCCAAAGAGTTTAACTTCCGTTCAGATAGCAGGTTGAAAAACCACACATATGGATCTTCTACCGAAGACCACTCATACAAGGAGATGAACTTCACCTCTCAGCTCCGCAAACACCCAGCTTCCCCTGTGAGTTATCCAAATGTGCATTCTATATGGGTGTGAATGGTTCTTGGTACTTGTTTGGCTTTAAGAGATTGCTTACTGTTATTTTCCCATAGTTGAAGGCTCCAAAGGGTACAACCATTCCCAAACCCTTCAACCTCTCCAGAGGCAAAAGAAAGTTAGAAGAGACGGGCAACTACGTTCCGATGGCCCAACAGATTGAGCAGTTCCAGAATCGCACGCCTGCCCGTTATCATCTGCGTAGCCGGCAGTGCCATGAGAGAGGTGGGTCTGCTATAAACCTTTTTTCTGGTAACATTCTAAAGCGTGCGCGGCGGCGCTATATATATATATATTTCTGTCTTTAATTCTGTTTATCTTCTCATTTGCAGGACCGTCACCAGTGAAAGCAGATAAACCAAAGATCACACACCCTAAAACTCCACAGCTGATGACTAGTCACAGGCATCGGCCCACAATGGTGAAAAGCACTGCAGAGATTGAAGCCGAGGAGGTGGAGAAACTGCAGCAGTGAGTTCTGCTCTGATGCTCGAGAACCTGTTGTTTGCTTCTAAATGTTTTCAGGTCCTTCGCACAACTAACAAACATCTCCCTCCATCACCTCAGGTTCAAATTTAAAGCTCTAGAACTCAACCGGAAAATTCTTCAAGAGGCTGTTGTTCCCAAGAAGCCGGCAGTTAAGGAAGTTACTTGTCCAGAGGGCTTCCAGCTAGAGATTGAGAAGCGACTTCAGGAGAGGCAGACCAGCAGAAAGCCTGAAGAGCTAGAGGACCACACGTTCCACTCCAGACCTGTACCCACCCGAATTCTGGAGGAAGTTGTGGTAGGTACCAGTACCTTCAGCCATCTGACTTTTCTAAAGATGTTCTCATTTGTAATCATTTCTGCTTTTTAAATACTTCAAGGGTGTCCCAGAGAAGATGATGTTTAACCCAACTGTTCCTGAATCGCCAGCGTTTGCTCTTAAAAACCGTGTGCGAATTGAAAAGAAACACGAAGAGGTAAAGGTTAATTCCATGTGAATTTTGGATGAATGTCTGATGAATATTTTCAACGAATTGCTCTGCTTCTTTAGGAAAAGCCTCCAGCTCCGATAAAGGCACTTGCTGTGCCCCATTTCCTGCCCTTCCAGCCCAAACCTCTAGCCAAGAGCCAGGTGGAAATGTGCCCCTTCTCATTCGAGGAACGTGAGAGGGAACGGAGAGCGATGAAGGAGAAGAAACTGGAGGAACTGAGAAATGAAGAGGTAATTTCTTTGTGATGTTTCTTTTCCAAACCACCTTTGCAAATATCACCAAGAGTTTTTACAATTTGTATAATGCCAACACTTCACCAGGTGCCGAAGTTCAAAGCCCAACCTCTTCCTGACTTCCATGAAGTGCATCTTCCTGAGAAAAAGGTTTTAGAGCCCACCAAACCTGCTCCATTTAAACTGATGATAGATGAACGAGGATCAGCGAAGGGTGAACGCTGGGAACAGCAGGTAAGCACTTTGTTTTATTTATGCATGGTTTTGTAACATCATTAGTTGAGATTTGCGTCAAGTTGAACATTTTTAATCGCGTTAGCCTAGTTTATAAAATGCGTTGACCATCTGCATTGACAAAGTGATGTTTACAGTGCATGTATCTTAAAATTCTTCCTAGATGAAAGAGGAACTGAAACGTCAAGCTGAAGCAGTGTGTTTTAAGGCACGACCAAACACAATAGTCCATAAGGAGCCTTTTGTACCAAAGAAGGAGAATCGCTCCATATTGGGTATGTTTTATTTACCTGGTCAGCGTTTTCATTGTTTTTCTACCTAGTGCTGTGTTGCACGTGTCCTCTCTAAACCTCCCTTGGGTTTGCTGGCTTTGAAGTGCACTAATTTGACAATACTTCCTTCCTTCCACCTTTCTTTTCTGTTGTTTATTTTTGTGTGGCCGCTTTACTTGGTCCTCTTTGTTCACCTTTGGCACTTTCTCAAGCCAATACTACTAATTCTACAGTTCCGGAAGGGTTCCAGTTGTCGACAGAGAGGCGGGCAAAGGAACGGCTGGAGTTTGAGAGGGAGATGAGCGAGAAGGAGGCTCTGAAGGCTCATATTGAGGAGGAGCGGGCTAGAGAACAAGAGGAGCGCGAAAAAGACGAGGTTGCAAGGTTACGGCAAGAACAGGTAAAATCAATGGTGTGATGGATTAGTAGTAATAAATTCTAAAATATTAAATTGTGGTGGAATCTCTAATCTGTTTTAAAGGCCGAACCAGTTGTAATAAACTAGGAAGGTTTTTAGTTTCCATTTTGATGGGTTTCTTTTTCTCTGAAGGTGCACAAAGCTCAGCCAATCAGACGCTACAAGCCCGTTGAAGTGAAAAAGAGTGAAATGTCCCTCACAGTGCCACAGTCTCCCAACTTCTCTGATCGTTTCCGCATGTAAAATGCATGAAGCATTACATAAACTTTATTGTACATACAATTTTTTTTTTTTTGTGTTGTTGCTATTACTTATGCATCTGCAATACAAACTTGTTTAATAACTCATGTTGTTTTTATTATTGTGTGGCTTGCCTCTTGTGACATGTTTGGTCTAGTAAATAAGGTCGTACAAGGGCTGTGACAACTGCCCTTATTAGTTCTTTCAGATTTTCTTGTATATGCAACCATCCTGTTCTGTCCTTTTTAACTTTACATTCATAATAAAGAAACCTTTGGTGTACAAATGCTGTATGTTTTGACTTTCTAAACTAACAGAAATGTAGGTCTTATTTTTTCTTGAAAAAAAGTCTTCGTTACAAAACTATTGTTTGCAGGATGCTGCCTCTAGATGGGGGTGTAAGTCCAATATATAAAACTTTGTTTACTTTTGGAGGGAATGTAGGTTTGTGCTAAAGCGTATTTTCTTAACCCTTTGATGCACAACATGGGTCTAAAGTGACCCGACAGAGTTTTAATTTTGTATATCTTTGCAAATTTTTTTCATCATTCAGTATTCCGGGTGTTCCTCAATAAACTTGTTTTTGATTATCACAAACCCTTATTTTAATTTTTCCTTTTTTAATAAAAATATTTTTTGTAACACTACCCTTCTAATGCACAACATACATATTCAGCATAATAATATGTGAACCCTGTAATCCCAAGGTGAGATCATATTTATTTTATATGGAATAATAAAAGATGAAATAAATTAAATTCAAAAAGATAAAACAAAAATCACCCAGGCGTGCATAAAAATACATAGAAATAAGTATGGGTCATTTTAGACCCATGTTGTGCATTAGAAGGGTTTCAATAGCTTGCGCATCAAAGGGTTAATGCGGTCTCTCAATCTTAAGTAATTCCCAATATTTTAATGCTTCGGATTTTTTATTAGATCTGTAACGCGTTAATGGTAATCCTTGTCAAGTAACTGTAACTGAATAATCATTATGGCAAATTATGTTTAGTTAAAAATGAGGCTGCGCGGACTGATCTGGTGAGACATCGAAGTACCGCGATGGATGAGCTCTCGCGATATTTGATGTCATATGCCGCCGCTCGCATCGCCGTATGACGTCGAATATCATGTATGAAAAACATCCATCTAAAGGTCTGAACATTACATCAAGGTCAATGACTGGCTAATGACAAGGATCACAATTGTGTTCTCATGTTGGTTTCACATGATTGTACGGTATTGTTAAATCGGTCATGTCTGTTTTTATTTACACACTTTTAAAAACACGTCCTCTGCCTTGTGTCTATGTGGTTATGAATTCATCAAAGGCCACAATGTTTTTTCCATTAAGGATAAACAAAGATCTAATTGTCACAGCATTCCACAGGACAATAGTCAGAGGTGCAGAGACTTTTCTTTTCTTCTTCACTCTCACGTCCCCCCAACCATTCCTTCTGTACGTGCGTCTATTATCACCAGTCACTGTTTGAGACCCTCCGCCCCCTCTGGTCTGCCTATTTCTGGTGTGGCGGTCAGGGAGCTCAGATAAAAGAGGAATCTGTTATGTTGGTAGGCTCTGTGAGCTTCCACAAAACACCAGAGATCCATGTTTCCAATCTTTTTGTGAAGAACACATGCACTATAGACATTTTGGTCGGAACAACATCTTTACAGGTGGGTGTAAAAAACAAAGAGTAATTATGATTACTTGTGCATTTCTCGTACAGGCAGATATACCAAAGTAATTTTTTTCTTAATGACTTTTGATTCTGTGTTTAAGTTATTATTTCTAAGACTTTCTTGACTTTAACAGCATGTTTTCTATATCCATGAAATAGTTCTCTGCCTACATCGACCTTCAGTTCATGTATGTCCCTCAAGGACTCTGTGAAATGCCTTGTGCCTCCTTCCAACCCCGCAACCCTGGAGGCCAAAGTTGATGACTTGCGTTTTAAAGTGGACCAGCTCCTCACCAGGAGCTCAGGAAGAGGTTGCCCCTTATGTGGGACCTGTGCCCAGCACAGCACGCTACAGGAGGCCATGACCAGCCAGCTGTCAGCTCAAACCAGACTCCTGGATTCTTTGGAAATGAAAGTCCTGGAGATGAGAACAGCTCTGGAGGACCTGGCATGTGGTATGGAAAACAGAAATGATGCTGACTTTTTACTGTACTTTTATATGTACTTTATTATATTTCCAGCATTGTAGGATGAATAGATATAAATGAATTGAAGCCATGTTATATTGCCTTAATATATATTATGGTAAAGTGAGTTATTGCGTGTTGCTCTACGTCTTCAATACAAAGGTTTAGAAGACCGACTGTGTGAAAGAGTTTCTGTGCCTTTGGTGGCTCTACAGAGAAGAAAGTCACTGCCTGTCCGAACTTCTGCGGTCAGTAGACAAAATTATATAATATAATATATTGTATATGCATACTGTATTTTTATATTGTATGACATTCTTGTATTCCTTAATCTATAGCAAATCCGTTCATGCCTTTTGAGTAACTCAGCATTACTTTGCTTTTGTTACCCTTATGTTACATAACTTACCAGAATTTATATTTATGACAGGAGGAAGTCTATGTTTGTTTGGAACATAAGAATAACATCAAGACACCTGCCTTTGCTCCTTCTATGGTGAACCAGAGGTTGGTTGCTCCAAGGAGTCCTTCACCAAAGCCAGAAGTCCAGAACGAGAAGAAAGTGCCACCACCAAACCCTAAAGTAACCAAGACTACAACAACTTCTGCTCCGGTGACGACAGCTGTGGCTATATCTGACACAATCGTGCCAAAACATCCTGGAGCAGTAAATAAAGTTTATCCACAAAATCATAACATACCAAAGAAAACTCAACCAGTATCTCCTGCAACAACAAAAATGGCATCAGGTACCAGTACAGTGGTAATCCACAGTTCTCCTAAACTGCCAGACGTGTCCACAGCGTCGTCATCACCAAGTTATAATCCTCCAAAATCAAATCTGGTACCTCCCGCACAGAGTTTTGGAAAATCACCGGAAAATACAGAAACAACAAAAATGGCACTGTTTCCATCAAGCCATAAACACACAAAAACAATGGGGTTGACTGTTACAACGGCAACAAAGGAAGCTTCTTTACTTAGACAAGTGCAAACCTGTCCCAACTCTTTGCAAAGGTAAAGTGCGTTATTTGTCTCTGAATTAAAATGCAATATTTCTTGGTCATTAATGAAATGTAAGCAACATCTTAATAATCATAGCTTTGTACAAAAGGTCAGATTTGTTTTCTTCTGTTAAACCTTACAAGATAGTTTGTGAAGATACTCTTAATTTTTTCAATTCTTAAACAGATTGCAGGTCACTGCTGGTAATAAAGATGCACCCCTCACATCACCATTAGAAAAGAGAGGGACCGAATCATCTGAATCAAAGCACTTGGCAGGTGGAATACAAATTAAAATAAGCCCTGCTGTAGACAAACCTCCAGCTCAGACAAAAGTCACCAGTCCCCCTAAAACCTGTCTTAAGGTTATAGGTAAATATATTTCTGTCTGTGTATGTGTATGACAATGCAAAGTAGCACAATATAAATAGCTTTTTTAGACATTTATTCTTTTACAAAATAACCTCAAAATCACAAAACTGTGAACATGGGATACCATAAACAAAGTCAAAATCACTGCAAGTAGTGTTGTGTAAATCTGTTTACAAAGGTTAAAGAGGTGTCAGTGTAGCCTGACCTTAGACATGTGAAGTATCTTAAACATGATAATCCTCGGCCCCACATTATTGTGTCATCCAGTCATTTGCACCTGTTTCCACTCCAGCCCAACAACAACAGTCTCATAGGGATTCTTGACCCGAGATTCCCATTTAAGTAGACCGACAGTTGAAAGATTGTCATCTGAACTCACTGTGTGTGTAACGAATAGTGCCGAATAGACTTGATACATAGCCTGTGTGCTGTCAACAGTGAAACTGGTGCCACATAACATTTACATTTAGTAATTTAGCAGACGCTTTTATCCAAAGCAACTTACAGAGAGATTAGAAAGCCATAAAGCGATATGTCATACAGGGGCAATAATACAAAAAAGTGCTAACACCAAGTTACAAGTTTCCACAAAAGCCAGAACACTACTGATAGAAAGAGATAGGGTTAGTATTTTTTTTTTAAATACTTAGAAACAAAATGTTTAGTGTAATGCAATGGAAGTCGCTTTGGATTAAAGCATCTGCAAAAAGCACAAATATAATAATATGTAAATATAAATCACTCCTTAAGATTCTAAATAGTCTGATCTCAACTCATTCTGTATTTTTAACTCATTTAGATGATGTTCCATCTCAGCCGGCACCTTTCTCTCACCGGTTTGTTGCATTGAAGTCGAACCCTCCACTCTGTGACACCTTCAGTATCCACACCAGCGAAGTTTTGGGAGGGTGAGATGAAAGCTTTCATGACTTCTTCTGAATTTTTTCATTGAGGTATTAATCAGTTCTTTGTATGTCTGTATTGTTAGTGGCCGCTTTGGTAAAGTCCACAAATGTACAGAGAATAAGACGGGGATGAGGCTTGCTGCTAAGATTATCAATACAAGAAATGCCAAAGAAAGAGTAAGTACACCAGTATGTTTAAAATGACTTTTGAAATTGTCCTATACAAAAGCTTTCGCAAACATCAGCTCGTGAAGACATAACAGCTTTTTGGCTTTCATTGCATGCTGTTTTGCAGGACATGGTACTGAATGAGATCCAGGTCATGAACCAGCTCAGCCACCCCAACATTCTTCAACTCTGCGAAGCTTTTGAGGTCAAGAATCAAGTTGTGCTGATATTGGAGTAGTGAGTTATTTTATTTTTAATAAACATGTTCTAGAAAAGAGTTTAACAGGTGTTTTGCATTAATCAAAATATATTAGATAGTTTTGCTTTTTTAGTTTAGTTATGAAATGCATCATCTTGCAGTTCTTTGTGTTATAAATCAAGCTATACTGCAAGGAGTTATTCTGTCTGTTTTATTTAGTGTGGAGGGTGGTGAGCTGTTTGAAAGAATCGTGGATGAGAGCTGCCAGTTGACTGAGGTAGATGCCATGGTGTTTGTGAAACAGATCTGTGAGGGCGTCCAGTACATGCACCAGATGTATGTCCTTCACTTGGACCTTAAGGTAATGCTGTCTCTGAGACTTGAGAGAAATGATGCAACAGAACGGTTTAGCTATACATAGATGAGACATTTTTTTAGAAGAAAACATTAGTCTAGATTGATGATCTCAGAACATGGGAAGGGCTTACACTGTATAAACCTTTGGTAACTGTTATTGAAGGGAGGAATGTAAAAAGAAATGTGTGTCCTTGCTTGTCTGCGTCGCAGAGAAATTTAAGGCAACAACTGTTGCTGTCATTGACATTTTGTCGTTATTGTTACTGTGTAAACACGTGGTTAAAAGAATGAACTACAGATCCTGTAGTCTCTGAATGACAGCAGCTTCAGTTCCACCTCCTGTTTCGTTCAAAAATTGCAAATGATCTATTTATTCATGTATAATTCACTTATCAATTTCTCAACAGGTATATCGATTTTTCACATTATTATTGTGGGACAGAAATAAGGCCACAATACCTGCAAACAGCTTTCAGAGTTTCTTTTTTTGCCACTTTTAAGTAAATAGCGATCTCTCTTTCAATTTTGTTTTAGCCAGAAAACATCCTTCTTGTTAATCACTCTAGCCATCAGGTGAAGATTATTGATTTTGGACTTGCCAGAAGGTAGGTAGATAATCTATGCTATTGTATTCCAGGCTGCATGTTTATTAGATCAAATCAAAATTAGTATTGCCATCACGCCTTTTTTGGCTGGCATGACATTTGCCTTACATACTTTTCTAATGACCACTGTTTATTTCTGATTGTGTTGATCCTGTGACTATGTAAATATTATAGATGAGGCTTGTTTTTGACTGTTCCTCATCCATCTCTAGATACAAACCCAGAGAGAAGCTCAAGGTTTCATTTGGAACGCCTGAATTTTTAGCTCCAGAGGTGGTGAACTTTGATTTTGTCTCCTTCCCTACAGACACGTGGACTTTGGGAGTCGTCACGTATATGCTGTAAGTCACATTGAGCTGTCAAAACATGTATAATTCACAGGTAGAAATATTTGTTATGTTATATAAATTGGTGCATGTCTAAAATCACTTTCTTTAATGAATGGTTTCATAAAAAGAGGGGTGGCTGGGAGGCAGAAGGGAACATGGAGTGGGGCCAAAAACATCTTACAGGGCAACAAATCTGTCATGTAGGGGTCACTCAGTCAACTGTGTAGTCTAATTAAGGCAATACCAATGTGATGCCTTATTTTAGGTAGGTTCCAATAGCGCAAGCTCTTCTGAAACAAAAGAACTTGTATCTATGTTTGTTTGATGTTGTCAGAAGTTTACATTTACATTTATTCATTTGTCAGACGCTTTGATCCAAAGCGACTTACAATCGATTTGTCTAAATGAAGCAATATTCATGAGAAGTTCCAGTAATACAAAGTTTCAGATATAACGTTAAGATGGTATAAGCAAGCATACAGAGGACATTAGAAGCTAGATCTCTAAAGATGAAAGATACAAGAAAAAAACCAAAAATGTTGTTTTTCACTCACAATTCATTTTGTGCTTCTAGCTTAAGTGGCCTTTCTCCTTTTCTGGGTGATGATGACAGCCAGACCCTCAACAATGTGCTCATGTGCAACTGGTAGGCACTTTATATGTTTGTTTTCTGTGCACAACACATTCAAGTTAGCAATAATACACAATGACACACCATTTTAATATTTGTATAAAACAACGCCACCTGTTGGATGTTTAGGTACTTTGATGAAGATGCTTTCGAGCATGTCTCTGCAGAGGCTCGGGACTTTGTCTCCAACCTGCTGATCCGAGAGAGAAGGTGGGAATGAAGACATACTTACAGATTTTATCTTAAAGGAACAGTCAGCAAACAATGAAAGTTCCATCTTCCTGTAATAAACTGATCTAACTCATCATAACATCCTATCAATTCAAACTGTGGCTTATGTGCAGTGGCCGTCTGAGCGCTGCCCAGTGTCTCAAGCATCCGTGGCTCAACAACATCTCGGAAAAAGCAAAGAGCAGCAACATAGTGCTCAAGTCACAAGTTCTCCTTAAGAAATACATGGCCAGAAGAATGTGGAAGGTGAAATACACATACCATGAGTTGCACATACCATGACGCATCTTAATACACCACACTTCTTGTACACATTCTTATTCTCTTCTCATTTTTCATTTGCACAGAAAAACTACATAGCCATTGCTGCGGCCAACAGGTTTAAGAAGATTGGAAGTTCAGGTTCCCTGACATCGCTTGCAATATGAGAGCGTTCTTCTCACCTTCTCAGCTCTTTTTGCCTTTGAAATGTTATGATTCTTTGTCTTTCCTTTGTGAGAACACAGTATGTGCCATTTTATTTATTCAACCACATTGTTTAAACAGAACTTAGTTATATTGAGCACAAGCAAACTGTTGCATTCAGCGCATGTTAAAGACACTTATCTCTTGTGCTTTTTGGCATAAGAAACATGAGAAAGTTTTCTGCAGGTAAATTGCTTTACTCTAGTTTTTTCCTTAATGTAATTCAGACAGAACTGAATGAATGTGGATAAACAGTGTAAAAACAACGTCCGGAGGGCATAAATGATTGCTAAGAAAATTGGCTTGCAGCTAATAAATTCATATTTTGAGAATTAAGTTGTAGTAGATTAATAACCAGTGTTTAGTATACTTGTTTTGAGAGGCCATAAACAGAAAATTAAAAACAGGAAGTAAAACCACCAGAGTAGTGGGTGTCACCACAGAAATGCAAAGCAGCAGGAACCTAAAACTGACAGTAAAACCTGTGTTTCAAACCCTTAGGGCTTGACCAAATCTGTTGTGAACCTATGGCACTAAATAGACTTGCTGAGCGAACATGACTTTATTTTTGAGCCATGATGACATAGGGGGGTGACGAACAAAATTACATCTCCTTTGTTTGCCAAATATTCACACTGTGCCTGGATAAAATATGTGTAATAATAATATTTTAGTTGTATCTTGATCTTGTTAAGTAAGGCAGCTATATTCTGTGACATACATGTGTAGGCCTATATATAACAGCCATATTCAATAATTCATGATTGGATTGAACAGGCCTTGTCATAACTGATTAGCTTTTCTTAAGGTAATGTATAGACCACTTTGCAAGATGTAAACACTGGTCCAGAATCACTTCCGGTTTTAGTTTTTATTTGTTATTATTATTTTAAATCTTACATATTAAATCTTAAAGATATTTGTTTAACATTTTGAATCATTATAAATATTCTGTTGCTTGTATTTTGTTGAAACGTTTGTGTAGTGTTAAAAAACTGAAGCAGGAAGTTGACCCGTCATCAAAGTGATCTAGTGGAAAATTACATTTTTTTAACATAAATCATTAGGAACAAGATCCCTGCAATAGAAAATGCTTAAAGATAAAATGAGTACATTTTCTCTTTTGGCAAGGAAAAAGAACAAAATCTCGAATATATTCCTTTATCCATATGGCAAAAATCGATATTAATTATTGTTTAAATGAAACTTAAATGGAATTTTACTGGAGTTACAACACCATCATTGGTGATGATGTCATCCACGTGACTAAATTCACTGGAAACTCATGGCTATTGAGAATAAATATTTGTTAGCGGTTTTGAAAGGCAAGGTACCATAAAATTATCTGGAATAAAACTGTCTAATCTTCAATGACATCTTCAGTGTCATATGATGTTTACCTCGCTGCAATAAAATGATCTTAAAGGGAAAGTTCACCCAAAATTAAACTTACTTAATTTACTCACCCGAAACCTGTATGATTTCCTTCTCTATAACACATTTCAAGATATTTAGAAAAATGTTGGTAACCAAATACTGTCCCCCATTGACTTCCATAATATACACATTTCTCAAAATGTCTTTTGTATCTCACAGAAGAAAGTCATTTTGACCGACATGACGGTGAATACATTTTTATTTATGGGTGAACTTTCGCTTTAAGACTTCAGTAACGTTATACAATGTTAACCCCTCCAACACATTCGTTTTGTAATCAAAAGTAAAATACGTCTATTTGTATACGTTTTTAAACGACTGTATTGTTTGTCGATAACACGCGATAATCATTATCGACGCAAATAACCTGCACCGAAGTAACTGTTTTTTTTTGCCCAATGACTTTCTTCCTAAAGTCCACGGATAATTTACCGTAACGTTGGTATGCTTGCTGAGCCAAACTGCAGTGAGGGAGGAGTACAGAAGGGAGGTAACGTTACCAAAGTTTTTAGACACTACGGCTTCTAAAAACACCGCCGCTTCGATAATAAGCATCCAGTCTCGACTCTAACTGTTTCAACTAACTTTACATTTAACACCTCAACTCGAGGTAAGCTTATATTCCAGCCGCGCGCGTTTCCTCTGGTTTGAATTTTAACGGACTTTTCCAAGGTAATTATCTAAAGTATTTACGAGATATTAAACAAACTGTTTTACCATATGGTGAATAACTTACTCGCTTGCGTTAAGTCGGTAATTTGTTTTGACTAGAAATCATCGAAATTACACGCGGACTGTAATTTAATTGAGTTAAAATGTGAATGGTGACATTGTTTTCTTCGCTTCGCATCGAGCGTCGTGGACTTCAACAGTTAACTTAATTCGCTTTTTTGAGAAAAGTGAGGCCCTGTACCACACATACGCAGTTGAAACTCTTCGAAATCACTTAACGTAGGTTTGTTTTTGAAACATGCGAATAGTTTGTTTTATTAGACTTAAAACACGTTAATGCTGTACAAGTCTTATCACGTTGAGGGGGGTTGTGTAGGAGTAACTTACTAACAAAATACTTACAAGGTATGGGAGGGGGATTTACTGGAACTATACATACCGTTGTGTCGTCATAATAATCTTTACAAAACAAGTTTTTATTCTGGTAACTCGTCTACCGATACAGTTAGCTACATGAAGTCGGTTTCAGTTAATAATAAATAAATTAAGATAATAAACATTGATTATAATGGCAAAACAAGCCCTCTGATCTCGTGATCTTACTTATATGGTAAACACATTTTTCTTGCGTTTACACGGTTTTAGTCTCAGTTCCCTGTTCCTGAGGTTATGTCAACAGTTTATTTAACTTAGATCTTAAACACCAGTTCTTTTTAGTATTTTCTTGCACGTGTTTGAAAGTTTGATTTAGGGAGTTTGACTTTAAGAAACGCGTATTTAATTATTAGCTAACTTATACATCTTATTTGGCTCTGATCATTACAATGTCCCATATATTTTGTTAATGTATTTAACCTTTAAAATATTAAGGGCAGCGGGTGTGGTGACGTGGTTTCCTTTATTCTCGTTTCATTTTCAGAATCGAATTAAAAAGCACCATGTCTGTCGAAGGGGGAGCAAAGTGTGTCAAATACCTGCTTTTTTTCTTTAATTTCATCTTTTGGGTGAGTAAACAAGTCATTTCATATTTCAGGCATGTGCCTAACCTGCTGATCCATTTCCTTGTATGTCGTTCACTTATTGCACATTATCAGGAGGCGTTATTATGAAAGATTTCTCAAAATGCGACACATTGCTAACCCTTCCGCTTTACTGTTTAAACTGCATTACACTGACTTTGGTCTTTGAGTCAAAAAGAGACACATACAAACGAGTTAAATGGAGCCTCCTCTTGAGATTCCTCTTGTTGTGACTCATATTGTACTGTAAGATATTGCGCAACACAAATGAAAAGCGTATCATGGCCGTGTCAGTCACATAACTGGAATACAGTTAATGTAATGTATGCACACAAGTCAAATATGTTGGTGTTGTCATGTTTGTTTACTCCTTTCTTTCTGGTTTGGTGGTGGATGTTATGCTGCTGAAAACGTGTTATTGCCTATGAGCATGTATTTGTTCAGGACGGTAAGATAGAAACTTATAGACATTTATGTGTCAATACTTGATAGTTGGTTTTCAAGCTTTACAAAGTAGTACAGGTTAATTTCATTCCTATACAATACAGATTGTATTGTATTGTTTAAGGTCCAGTTTTTGAAATCTAGCGGCATCTAACATTGAGGTTACGAATTGCAACCAATGGCTCACTCCATCGCTCACCCCTCCCTTTACGGTGGCTGACACAGGACAAAGATGGCGACATGTCTTTGCCGAAGGAGATAACATTTACGAAACACGCTCTGTAGAGCAGTTTGTCCGTTTAGGGATACTGTAGAAACAACATGGCGAATTCCATGTAAAGAGAACGTAATAAAAGCATAACGGTTCATTATGTAAGTAAGGTCTTTATACACCTCTGATGACATAGTTATGTATATTTTTTGCATTTCTGTCAGCAGAACCTCCTTAATATTACTGATTGTACTTTTAAATGAGTAAAGTCACATAGTTGGTTTTAGACCTGTCCTTTAAACAGTTCACTAAGGCAAGACTTTCATTTAAGGGTAAAGAAACTTAACACTTAGTAACGTCAAGTTAGTTAGATTGATGACACACAACAGATCTCTGCTCTGTTGTGCTTTTGAATGAATTACCCTAGAAGCTGGTTTAACATGTAACTCGAGTAATTATTGGTGTGTTTCCTGAGTAAACAGTCTTGCATGCACATATCTCTGTCCATTTACTGAGCTAAGCTGTCCGTTCAATTGAAAACATCAGAACTTCAACTTTTGTTAATTTTGAGTAATAATGTCCGTTTACTTGTAGTGGCTGACCGGATGTTTTTCTCAAATGGCCTAATCCTGTGCGCCCAAGCTTAAATTTGCACTTCCTAACTTTTCTTCTGATTACATGATCACTTTAAAAAGTATTACCATGGGAGTCATTAGACATTTTATACAGAAAGTTAAACAGATATTGAGCTACAGGGGTTGTTCCTGACATAAAACAATATCCGTTAACAGCTTCTTTGCCCACTTATCCACTTTTTTGTTTTTTATCAACATGTGACACAAGTATAGGTCACACCTATAGTACTTTGTGTGTAGGAATAAGTCAACTGTTTGTTTCTCCCATTTCTCAGTTAAAGAGAAAAGAGATTGTAAGTTCAGCAGGAGTCATGTGATGTTCCTTTTTACGATGGCATCATGTGACTTTTCTTTCTGAGTAGCAAAATTGTTTGTGACGTATTTAGGGAAGTAATGCTAAAGGTCAGCTGGAATATGGGCTGATAATAGATGGTTTAACACCACTCCTTATTCATGTCATTACATTTTCCTTTACTTCATGCAGTGAAAGACTCAGAGCTAGCCAAATGCATTTCCACACTCTGTACCAAAGTGTCCATTTCACTTAGCAAAGGAGAACCGGATTCTCTTTTTTTAACTTCCTGTATTATTACAGGTACTTGTCGCCTGCTGCCACTGATTACACTAAAATATTTACACTGGTGTTACGCTGATGTAGTTATAAAAATAGATTAGGGCTGTCGACTGTTAAGCGCATGTGTGCACTGAAACACCCATACATCCTGCATATATACTGAACATCCTCTACAGCCGCTAAACTACATATGTGTTTTTACTGCTACTTTATTAGAAACGTTTGCACAGTACTTTATCTGTGATAATAGTGATCTGGAACATCTCTACTGATCAGCGTGTTTGCTTATGCAAACTTTATAAAGGATTATGAGCCAACGCCATTAGCAAATGAATGTACTGAACGGTATTATGACATTTTCAGACAGCTGTAAAGTACTTATAACTTGCATACCTACCTATTCTTAGTGGCTTTTTTGTATGACCAAGACCTTAATGATACAATAAATTGTAATACAAGAAAGAGTTTTTAGAAACTGTGATGTAATTGTACAGTGGTAGATCTAATCCTAAACTATTTATTCATCGTAAATTTCATTGTTTGAGATTCAAAAATCTTTACAAAGTGGTCTGATATGATGTCACAAATCAAGATTCTCATTACAATCAATCATAGCTCTCTAATTTTTAAGTCACTATATGGAAAAGCGTGTCTCACTTATTTTACCATGACAAATTATGCTGTATATAGTGCATTTTTTCTGTACATACAATAGTCAATTTTTTATCTGCATATATACATATACACCTGCATAGGTATTACACTCTATATCTTATCTTATTTTTACTTTTTACTTTTTTTATTCTTCTTTATATATAGATACATCTGTGTATTATATTGTTTATTTGTATTATATCATGGTATCTGTGCACTGGATGCTTCTTTCACCACAACAAATTCATCGTATGTGCAGACATACCTGGCAATAAAGCTCTTTCTGATTCTGATTCTGAAAATGTGAACATCTTGCATTTTTAGAAATACCAATGATTCTGCTGTAGTTTATGTATAACTAACAATTAATTTCTTTAATCAAACAGGTTTTTGACTCTGAATATGTGACCGATTTAAATCTTAGTTTGACATTTATTATTGTCTGTATAATAAATAACTAAAACTAGTCTTAAAAGATCTGTTTTAGGTGTCTGTTTTGTCTTGTACTAACTTTACTATTGTATCTTTTTCAATAGATATGTGGTCTAGCCTTAATAGTTCTGGGCATAATAGCCCAAGTTGCTCTCCACAGCACGGAGGTCATCAAAGGAGCCTCTGGAACAGCCTTGGCACTAATCGTGGTTGGGGTCATCATCTTCTTCATTGCTTTCTTTGGCTGCTGTGGGGCCTTTAAGGAGAATCACTGCATGGTCACAACAGTAAGGATGTTTCATTTCACATGTGTTGTAATTTAGACTGTTTAGAACCAGTTGTGCCCTTTTTCTCAAGTATTATGCAACTTCAAACAGTTGTTTTTTTATGCATTAACACTGCATCAGATCAGAAGTCAAACAGGTCTAACCAGATTATTCATTAGCCTGATAATGTGATGATACAATATATGCACAGTTGAATAAAATGCACACCAACAGTATTGAAGAACGGTAAGTAATAATGTGCCATTGTTTGTTTGGATTGTACATGAATAAGGTAGTGTAGGAGTTAGGGCTTGGTATTGATACATATTTCATAAATCGATTCCAGTTCACAAGCTCTCAATTAAATTCAGTTCAGATTTGATAGGCTTGCTGTTTTTGTTACTTTAAGTGTCTTGACTTAATGTCTGTTTTCTTTTAGTTTGCTGTTCTTCTCTCTTTCATTATCATCGTTGAAATTGGAGCCGCTATTGCTGGATATGTCTTCCGTGGAAAAGTGAGTATTCCCCTACTCACTAAATCCCTGAAACGATCTGATCAGCTGTTTTTAACAATAGAATGTGTCCCATAAAGCAGCTCTCATAAGAGAGTAATGAATGACACAAAATTAGCTTACCGTCTGATCATTTCTAAAAATGTGTACACAACCCTACTCTCATCTGTACTTAATGACTATTAACCAATTTTTCAGTTGAATTTTTCTCAGAATAATCTCTGGTTTGTTCGGCAGATGAATTATCTGGTGAACGAGGGATTAAATGTAATGATCAAGGAATATAACACCACAGAGAGTTCCATGAAAGCCCTCGATGAATTACAGAGCCAGGTTGGTCAGCCATTTATATTGGCAGCATTAAAACACAAATCGCAATACCAGAATTGTCATCAAGACAGATACCTAATCACTATTAATATTCTAATCATAAATCCGATCCTGCTCGGATCATAAACATCTCCAGGCTTGTTTGCTTACTGACATCTGTTAATGTTATGATGACATCCTGCTGTTATGTAGCTGCAGTGCAGTTTAGATGATTTTTAATCCTGGACCACAGACGTTAGGGAATACAATAATGACATTGCTCTTTTCTACCTGGTTTTGGTTTTTAGAAAGCAGAACAGCATCTAGTAGAATAATAGTGTTTTTTGTTTAGTCCATAAAACTGTTATTTAAATCAGTTCAGCTCAAGTACAAAACTAGTTAAATGGAAGGTTTTTTTGTCTATTTCTTCTAGTATAAGTGCTGTGGAGCAAACTCCTCTGAGGACTGGGTGAACTTCAAGCCATCCCGCAATTCAGTCCCAGACTCCTGCTGTAAAAATGTGACTCAGAATTGTGGTATTGGAGCAATTCATGATGCCAACAAGATCTACACACAAGTAAGAATCTTTAAATTATGTATTATGCTTGGGAATTCTGTACCTTTCTTTTTTAAGCAATTAGGCTTTGGATAAGGTTACATTGTTTTATTAGACAGGGTTAGTGGTGTGCACAGTGAAGTAAGATGTTTTTTTTGAATTTGTTTTATACAGGGATGTGATTCTGTTATAATAGACGTTCTCAAGAAAAGTGTGCTGTGGCTTGCTGTGACAGCTCTGGTCATTGCATTTGTGCAGGTAAGATGAGATTCTTTTACATGTATAGTACTGCACAAAGTCTGATGTTTATTTTAATAATCAAACATTGACTTTTGTTGTTGTAGATTATGGGCATTGTGTTGGCTTGCGTTCTGATGAGAGCCATCCGCAGTGGCTATGAAGTCATGTGATTACGTCAAGTCCAACATTTCAACCCAATCTGGGAAGTGGGGCAAACTTGTCACTTAAAGCTCTTAGAGACTATTTAGGTGTCTTGTTTTTCTTTTATAAGAGAAAACTCCCACTTGCTGTTTAATTTGACAATGCACATTTCCACACCATAGAGTAAATATATATATCTGTTTCATGTTTCTTAATCTAATAGATTAGTCTCCTGTTCCAGTTTTAATGTTAGTGTGTTTTTAGTTGTTGTTTTTGATGTGATCTACATTTTTATCAGCATATTGACCTCACTTTCCTTTTGGGTTAAAGGAATATTCTTGTACTTCTTCAAACAAACAAACCATACTGATATTACCAATTTTATATATTTTAGATTAATACATCTAATATCAAACAAAGAAACAATAAAATATTTTAAACATGTTTGTTCTTTTTTTTAATGAAGTTGTCAAAACTCTTGTTTAATTATAAACACGCATAACATTTATAAAGTCTTTAATAGGAGACAAGTTTAGATCTTCTCACACTGCACTGCCTATTAACATTTCACTGAACAATACCAAACAGCAGTGTCTCTTGATATTCAAAATTGCAACACAATTGGCAACATAAAACCATAACAGCATGTATTGCACCTTGTTTACATTGGTGTTAAGTGTAAAGGCACCTGTGAAAGGCTGGATGAAAAGGTTAGCCCAAAATCTAAAGCTTGTTTAGCGTTAGCATCTTTACTGCAGTGCTTTAACCATCAGCCCAGTGCACACAGCAGACAACTTTTTGAATAGAACAAGATGCAAATAATTTTTGTATAGTTTGACATACTTGAAAATAAATACATAAACTTAAAATGTGTATATAAACAATTAAAATGAGTATATACTATATTACAGAATTCAGCTTCGTAATAAAAGAATATACCTTATCTGCAGTCTCTCTTTACAGGCTATGTAAATCTTATTCCAGTTTTTTTTTTAAACATGATGAAATCTTAATAAATGGGATCAAACTTATTTTTACTACTACCCCAGTTGATGCCAGTGGATCAGTGCAGAGTTCTAACAGATATCACAAGCACGAAAAAATGGGTGTGCACACTGTTTGGACCATCTGTAGTAGAACAAGTCATTACTGTAAAGGTCCCATGATAAGACCAATGAGTTCCAAAACGATATGTTTGCCATATCACACTATAGGGCCTATATGATTGTGACCTTTCACAGCGATGCACTTTTTTGACATCATTAAACCCCTCCAGCATTGAAAAAAATAAAATACCTTCAGAAATTCCAGCAACCTAATGGTATTCTTCAAATGACCATATCCCTCATAGCTGTTCCTCACTCAAGTAAACAATAGAATATGTGTTCAAACAAAAGCATGACTGCCCCATTCATGAATACAGAAACTGAAATATTCTTCCATTACAGATGACACAGATAATAAAACTTGTGCTGCTTGGAGTTGCATACATGAGTCTTGTTCCCATGGCATTTGCCCTTAGGTTAATTTTGGTTGTTTCCTTTAAGTCAGTGGTGAACGCTGGGTAGAGAAGTCATCTGGTTGTCCGAGGTTAGTGACGTGGGTGTTTTGGGTAGTTTACAGTGAGCAAAACCATACTGTGCAGATAGAGAGAGGCCTCTGACTCTAAACAAAAGAAGGACACAATGAATGTGCAACACATAACTGTCATATTGTTTGCAAAAGTAGATCTGTTTCATGTTTTTTTTTAATTAAAATAGTTTAGTAACTCCTGAACCAACACCAATTGTCAGTTATAAAGCTCAATATAAAATACAAAATAGATAATAATTTAATACCAAATGACCAGTCTTTAGCACATTTTTGGTCCTGCGTACCTTTGAGGTGTGTTGAGAACTGTAGCCATTGTGTAAGCCATTCTCGACACTGTCCGGGACTCAGACGGTCTGGATTCAACCCTCTCACAAAGCATGCCTGCATGACATGTTATAAACATGAGACAACATCCCCTAAAAACACAGGCTACTGGGAGAGGAAAATGGATAGAAAGTGTTACAAAAATGACTTCTGACCTCTCTGAGCTCCGCATCATTTAACTGGTGCAAACCTAACCGAACAATGGCACGGTCGAGCTGCATGAGTTCTAAAGCGTGTTCATTCAAGCGCCGACCAACCCAGAAAGCAGGGAGGCGGGGCGTCAGGAAGAGCAACGGACAAAGTTGTCGCTGGAAAACAAGGGGAAAAAGTAAAAGACTTAAATGTGCAACTAGCCAGTTTTCTTCTTTTTTACACCCTACTCCAAAAAGATGTCTGTTATAAAATGCAAGAAACTGAACAACAAACAGAACATGCAGGACAAATGGACGCTCACCATTTGGTCTGCATACATTCTCCTGACACCTAAAGGTGGTCCAGAGAACAACGTTCTCACTGCATGAACATCAGACACCACAGGATGGACTCCATTTCGGACCTGCAGACGCACATACATACCCACATATATACTTAATAATGTAAAAAATTTTGTCTGGCTTATACAAAGGCTGTCTCTTACTTTACTGCAGAGCTCCAAGAGATTGCTCTTAAGACGGTTGTCTTGGACAGAAGGTGCTGTCCTCTCCAGCCCTTTGACTATAGCCCAGTGATGCTGTGCTCTCTGACTATGATATATTCCCTGAAACTCCACCAGCTGCTGTGGGGTCCAGAAGTGCCGGATGAGGAGCTGGCGAGGATAGAGGTACCTGGTGATAAAGGAAGAGCAGCAAAGCGGTGAAATGAATCGAAGGATAAAATAAAGGAAGTAAAAAAGGATTGAATTCTGATTAGACTACTCACATGAGCATAAATACCAAATAGTTGGCAAAAGGAGGTATCGAAAGAATGGCCAGAGGAATGGCTTTGATCAAGTCTCTTCGAAACTGAAAGCAGCAGACATTTATCACAAAAACAATAAATACATATTTCTGACATATCAGTCCAATGTAAGAATTCTTCCCACCTGTCTGAGTTTCTCCAACTCACGGTAAGGCAGATTTTCATAACCTATGTTATCAGTGAGCACCCGGGTTTGGATTCTTTGGATTTCTTTGGCATCTTGAAACAGGAGCCTAAACCCTTTATCCAACATGTCAAAATCAAAACACAAATGACACATCATAATGCTATGTTCATAAAGCCGGATATACTACAAGAATAATACATATTCATTGCTCATACCTTTCATAAAGGTGTGATAGAGAACATAAAATCGAGGAAAGCGCCTCTGCAGGAATCTCTCATACTTTTCATTGGCCCACTTGAGCCTGGACACAATGCTTCGGCCAATCCCATGCCTCGCTTGTGAAGGTGAGTAGTGTCTAACAAACCACAAACTACGAGGCACACAAACATACAAATAGACACAGAGACAGTAATGCATTGTAAAAGATGCTGTGTGATGTCACAGCAGAACAGGTTTTGTATTTCCTGTTCATCGCCATGCAAATGCTAATTTGATCTTTGTACAGATATCCATAAATATTTAATATGGCATCATCAGTAACTTAAATGCTAAAACACTAATATCAAGTTTTATAATGACTAGTCTATAAGCAGAACACCATACATGGTAGAAAAACAACCACACAACCGCCTTTAAACGATCGATCTTTCTGAACGCATTATACACAGTACCTCGATTGTGTGGACGTCAATCTAGGTGTGCAGAGACTTGCTTTGACCCCGACAGGTCGATGTCCATATTGTAAGATCACTGAAGCCCCTCGGCACACACCCCTACAGGACAGCGCCATCTTGAACTGAGCAGCTGACAGTTCTACGTGGGCGTGTCTTCAAGAAAAGAGGCTGCGCAACGCTGCGCAGACCGATCGGTGTATGTCATGAGAAATGCGGATGCTGATTGGCTGCTGCAACGACCGCAAATATTGTAAAAAGCGCACAATATTATAAACAATAATTTTAACATAATACATTTAAATTAATATGACAACATATACGACATTTTAGAATCACTCAAAACTCGGAAACGTTCACTGGTTACTTGTCACAGATTCCGCCACCAGCTGTCTGAGTCACATTACGAGCAAATTTGGATATCATGTTTCTCGCTTTTATCCACTGTGCTTAAAAGTAAACTTTAGACATTTCTAAAAAGGAAACAGACCTGAGACTAGATAAAGATAGTTATTTTTAAATATTTTATATACTGTTGGTATCTCTCTTTATGTTGTAATTATTCTGTTGTTGTTAGGATTAAAGTCACACATTCATGTAACTAGAGTAAGTTCAATGTCTACTGATATGATTATGTATTTTATTAGTGATTTTTATATTGAAATGACTCTCTCTCTCTCTCGGGTAAGTGTGCAGCATTTAAAAGAACAATATGTAAACTATTTTAAATCCAATTGTGTGCACAAATATAAATGCATTCGTCAACCGAAACATAAAACAGATTGAAGTGCAAAAAACTTCTTCTTGTAACGTTTATTGGCGGTGGCCAAGCCAACTTTTTTTGCATTACCGCCACCAACTGAACTGGAGTGTGAAGTGACAATGGAAAAAAATATACAAAAAAGATTAAAGTTCAAAGCAGATTTTGTTGGAGAGCATCGTGATCACGTGATGATCATTCCTGCATGACATCAGTTGATTGATGAGCTCTGTTGATTGAAGCACGCGCCATACCGCTAGCTACAAAAGACAACTTGTAAGTCCTCAGAATGAGATCATGCTGTCGATTTTAAACATTTAGACACTTTAGTATAGTTACAGATCGGTTTTAAATTGTAAATGTTTTTGATTAAACCTGCACGAGTTTGAGCATTTGCCCCCTTTTCTGTGGTGCTTTTAAGTAAAACCAACTGAAAACGATTTGGTGCTTTTTAATATTTTGATTTAAATTTTTATCCACGCAACAATATTAAACATCCACAGGAAAGAAACATGTCCACTATTAGATTCGGGTGTAGTGTCGGACCGTCTGGAGTAAATTCGGAAGGCACACCTCACACCTGGGAGGAAGAGGCTGGTGAGTTGGCTGTCGTTCTTACTAGCCTATTACAACTTTTGCGGTCACTTTTTTTGGCTTTGTAGTAAAAAACAACACGCCCGTGACCTATACACAACAATACGCGCAGTGTGACTCATTAATGGCGGCTTTTGTTCGTGTCCACATGTGTTAAAAGTACCGGATGATGCGGACCCCAACCGAATTGTGCAGTGCCCATATGACAAAAACCACCAGATCAGAGCCTCTCGATTCCCTTATCACGTTCTCAAGTGCAGGAAGGTGGGTTATGCTTTGAACATTTGCCCTTAATCTTTAGTTTAAATAAGATTCTTCCATATCCAACCCGTTTGACAAACTCGTGTTTACATTGGAGAGATGTTCTCATAACGTTGCAGAATCACCCCAAATTGGCCAGTGAACTGAAGACGTGCCCCTTCAATGCAAGGCATTTGATTCCGAAGCACGAGTTGTCCCATCATGTAGCAAACTGTGAGGAAAAAAAGCCCCTCAGTGCAGAAGGTTAGTGTTGCTGGTATATTCCTTGTCTGTTCTTCCATGTGCAAGATTTAAACTATTCTACTCCATTGTTGATGTTTTCTATATATTTTGTGTTTTTAGGACATGTTGAGATCCTAGAAAAGTTCCAGGTTCCCCTTAACTCCTGGACAAACCCCTCACCCAATGAGGATTGGGAAACAGGTCTGTGACCTGTTAAATGTGTGCTTTTTTTGTTTGTACTGTACATCTAATGTAATGCAGAAACTTTACTTCATATCTTACCATTTATGTGTGGCCTTTATGCATTGCCACCTTATTTTTTTATTTATTCTGGTTTGATTTTTGCTGCTTTTGGATTTGAATAAAAAAAATCTTTCTGGCTCTTTTTCCCTCTTTGGCTGTTTGCAGAGACCGATGATTCTGCTGCTCTATTTGTTTGGGGTAAAGCCAACAATCACCAACCACCAACCCTAAACAAGTGAGTCAATGTACTCCGTCATGCCATCACGTTTCCTCATGTTTAAACCAATGGCATGTTTATTAGGACAATATACATTTGTGTTTTTCACAGACAAAATCACAGTTGTGATGCGTATGCTGTTGGTCCTTAATTTAGTTTCCTACCAGCAGTGTAACCATTTGCACAGATCACTTTTAAACAATTACAGTCATGCATTTGACTGATGCTTTTATTCAAGATGACTTCACAATGTACATTAATAGTGTGTATGTTCCAGGACAATGAAACCGTAACCTTTTGCGTTGCTAATGCAATGCTCAACCGAATGAGCTACAGGAACACTTGAATATGACTTTGACATAATTAAATAACTTTTTCTCAGGGTAATGTAATGTGAAGTGACTTGCTTTTACATAGACTTGCGCTCTTATGTTAGACCAGAGCCGCCGTCTACAATCAGTTCATCTGATGGATTACGTGCACCGCGGACTCTACCATGGCATCTCTGTAAGCATTTTACACAACCTTAATGCTTTACGCAACCTTTTAGTGCATTTTAGAGTCATCTATCTTATAGTAACTTTACAGATCTACCTTTGGGGGCAGCATCTCTCTTATTTGAATAATAGTCATGTTATGATGTAGCTGCAACGAACAGTTCTACATTATGGGGATAAAATGATGCTACACTTTGTTACTTAAAGGCATATGAATTGTCTTTGCAATATAAATTGTATTTTGGGAGTATAAGCATTGAACATTTTAGTTTAGTGCAGTAACTATGGATGGACCTCAATGATTGTAATACCAAATTGTGTGTGGCAACATTTCTCATGACTTTTTTCCTCTCTTAAACCAAGGATTTGTCCCCTCTGGATGAAACTCACCAAGGGCTTGTTTATTTGAATACCTTGTGTGATTTCCCCACCTAACTTGTTTGAATAAACCTCTTAAAATTTGCTTTTAATTTTGCAGAGCAGTAGAATTTGTATTTGTTTAGCAGTTGTTTTAATGTGCACTCCATACATCCTACAAAGTCTAGAGTTACTCTGAATTAAACAAGAATTATTTCATCTTCAATGGGAGGACTCTGTGTTGTTATTGGTCATTTTTAAAAAAAAATCTTAACCTGTTATGATTCAATAAAGGTTACTTGAAGTAAAAAAAGCTTCTTCACTTAAACCTGTGGTCAATATGTAAGGTCTGTCATGTTTGTGTTGTACTGTTCACAATACATTTAGCTTTGAGAGTGTGTAAGGATCTTAAGCAGATCTGGTCAAAGTTACTCTCCCTCTTGTCATTTCAAACCTGTTTAACTTTTTGCAGAACACTATTCAAAAGATAATATTTTGAAGACTGTTGGTAACCAAACAATGGCACCCATTTACTTCTATTGCATGGATGCCAAACCAATGTAAGTTAATGGGTGCTGCTGTGTTTGGTTACCGCATTTTTCAAAATATCTTCTGTGTTCTGCAAAAGAAGTCATTTGAAATGAAAAGTGTGAGTAGGTGACAATTTCCATTTTTGCGTGAACTATCCCTTTAATTTAAACCATTTTATTGTGCGTTTCATAAAAGGAACTAGGGTTTTTATATTAAAGTACTATTTCTATATTATAAATGTACTTGAGATTGTGTACAGTATCTCTGAGCCTTTGTGTGATGTTCTGTCCTTCCTCTTACTGTGCTTGGTTTAAGTCACAGAGACGATGAGTCTGTGCCAATATGAACCGTGCTCGAGTTATGGCGCAGCCACGGGTCTGGCCCTTCTGCCTCATCTCCTGTGCCTCATTTAACCCACACAGACAGCTGGCCACACCAGCTTCTCCCTACTGGCTGTGCTGACAACAGACATTTGTACAAATGACCGAGTCTCCACGTGTGCTTGCTTTGTGTAGGCAGGGCTGATTGCTTCTCGCCTATAGGGTCTCCTTAATCTGTGCCTGTTAAATGCAGCTGTGTGTTCTCCTTGTGCTGAAGTCTGCTGATGCTCCAAGGTGCAGTTTATCTCGGTTTCATTTTTAAACTTTGCACTTTGGCATGTGTGAACAAATGAATGGCAGTCGAACCCTGTGATGTGTGAATTAAATCACAAAAGGAACTCCTTTTACAAAGGAATATAAACCTTCCAAAGCCTAATACCACCTGAAAATGATTTAACCCTTACAAGTTAACTGAAATGTTTTTTGGGTGCTTGGTGTCGTCTTATTGTTTATTAATATGGAATAGAATGCTGCCCCCCCAATTCTTTAATCTTAAACTATAACTGAGAGGAAAATCTTGGATTAAACCACAAGATGTGTTGCAACATGACTGACTGTCAGTAAAGACCCTTCAGATTCATCTGCTTCTCTCTGCAACAGATGCTCAAATGGGTTTTGGGCTTTGACACGTGTGTGTCACAGTTCATCGTTGAAAGGACGTTGCAAGATAGACTGTGTGAAGAGAAAATGGGTCATGCAAACCTTTTGGCTATGCTTAAAGTGAAACAATAATAGACCTAAAATATTTCATTTGAATTGTGAACTTTAATGTCACTGAATTATATATTTTTATGGAAGAAACGGGACTGGAGTAAATCATTTTTGCCTCTATATATCTATAGTTGTATATTGACAAATGTACCATTCATTTATCTTATTGTGTGACAACAAAATGTAGAAAACAATCGATTTATAATATTAAATAGCATAAAAGAGAATTATCTTCATAGTTTTTATCAAAATTTTTGCTGTCACGCCGTAGGACACTTTTTTAGCAGGCTGTGTTAGGGCTTTATGTTCTGCTGGCATTTGTTACATCAGCGCTCAACATCAGTGTTAAACTTGCTGGAGATGTGGATCAGTAGTACTGTATCTAGTATTATAACCTTAAACAACTTTTTGTTTAGAATTGTACCAAGCTCACTGCAAAGTATATTCTGTTAAAAGGTGTAAAAATATGTTTATTAAAAAAATAATGCTACATTTATACATAATGAATAATGGGACAGAGAGAGAGAGTTTGTCACCACCTTGGCTCTTAGACAAAAATTTCTTTGATATAGTCATTTAAATTAAAAGGGATAATTCGACCAAAAATGTAGCCTTACATTAAGTCATGTGACAACAATATTGTATCCCACTGTTATCAGTGCATTATGGGGTGTATCGGTATTGTCAATAATAATAATCTATCAATAACGTGTTAAATTAATAGTTCATCTAAAAATGAAAATTCTGTCATCGTTTACTCACCCTCTTGTCATTTCAAACCTGTATGACTTTCTTTCTTTTGCAAACCACAAAATTTAAAAAATGTTGGTAACAGAAAACCATTGGTTTCCATTGACTTGCATTGGTTTTGTGCCAACAAGTGAATGGGGACCAACAATTTTTGGTTACCAACATTCAAGAAAGAAAATGTATCATAATATACAGCCTTTAACTAAAGCTGTCAATTCTCGTGGAAATCTAGTTATGCAATATTTGGTGCGCTCTACAAACACTTACACTTTGCTGTGCTGTCGCTGGGCTCAAAATGCCTTTTGCTGTCAATCACATTTAGAATCATTGGACTGAACAAAAAGGAAGGGATGGGGGGAAAAACAGTCTGTCACTTCTTGTTCCTCACACACCACTGGAGTGATGGGTCGCTCTGTCCTAACTGTGATGGAAAGGTATTGCAGCTGTTACTTACAAATGCTGCGCTAAAGTTTCGGGCTCGTTGGACTCGAGGAGTGTCTTTGCATTTGCATTTTTAAGACGCTCATTCAGAGGGATAGCGAACAAGATTATATTATGTCTTGACAGAATGCAAGTCATAAGCAAAGGAATTATGAAGATGAATAAATAGCCCATTTGCTAGACAGTATGGTCATGCCAGGGGTAACTGAGGTTGTGATGCTGGGATTAAAAGCAAGTTTTATTTCTGTGGATCTCTTGAAAAGCTTTTTTAGGCCGTGTCCCCTGTGGCACTGCAACACAGCCTTGATTTTGTATAACATCTGTCAACAATGAATAAAATACTGATTAGTTGTGGGAGTTAAAGCTGTCAGATGTGATGTAAATTTATACACGCTCAATGGCTTTAGAAGTGGTTTAAAATGATATTTGTGACACTTGGTGGCCAAGAGTGGATTCCTGTGTGCAGAAGATTCATTCAGGACCGTTAAATCGCTTTAAAGACCCTGAATTATTTCCACCTCTTTGAATTTTGTACAATGGCTCATATATGATTTGTTTGTCGTTTTACTTGTTGCGTAACTGTTGCTAGCATCCCAAAATGTATTCATTTTGGTAATGCTAACATTTAATGTGGAACCCTGTCGGTTTTTCCATGACATTTCCCCCGTTCTATAGCCTTTCTCCAGCTCTGTCAGTTCCTAATGCCACATCACTTCTCAGCACCATACCGCTGTCTGACAGCCACTACCACCGGGACTGACCTTTTCTTCCTTTTCTTTCATCCGCGCCACCACTCACGCTTCTTTAAGGAAGGGCTGAAGATAAATAAAGCAATCATAGCATCAATCATTCAGTTTCACTCTAGGGGAAATGATTCAGAGCTCATGGACATTTCGTTTTCCTCTGGGAGATGAATAAGATATGCACTGACTGCAAAATATATCTTTTTTATTTTTCTGGTGAAATATATAATAAGCAACAACTATTCAACCTTTTCAGCCAAGGACCGTGTGATGGGCAGAGAAGAACAGGGATCTCCTGATACATTTTGCTATACACTTTTATAATTTAATGCATTTAATTGGACTTTTTTCATGTTTCCCCTATACATTATGATCCTACCCTGTTTAATTGTAATAGGGAACAGAAAAAATTGTGCTATTTTTAGTATTTCAAACCATGTTATAATAGTGCATTTCAAGCTTGTTATGTTACAGACAGGGACACGTATAGTTCACAAACAAAGCAGCAACACTGATTATATGTATTGGTGGGGTTTTACATGCTGAATCTGGGATTGAGGTCAGTGATATACTGTAGCATACAGCCTTAATCTCTAATTTGGATTATGGTAAACATTGCCTATATTTTAGGCCCATCTGTTTTAAGTCACTGATTATAGTAAAGTCCAGGGCACGTTTTCAGCTGTCACATGTATACCAGTAAATAACGTTGACCTGATGTTATGTTGTCATGCTTTGTCGAGGGATCGAGTACAGAGAAATCAGTTATCCATCAGATTTTTTGGAACTGTGCAATATTCCTGTAAGGTTACGTGGTTAGGATACATTTAGGACCTAAATTACATGATTCTATGGCTTGTCTTTTTTCATTCAGTCTATGCTTCACATGCTATACTAATATTATCTAAACAAAAATACATCTGAAAAACTTTGCACTTGAAATGATTACTTGAGGCTTTTTTGTTTAAGATTTTAGCTGCTAGTTGATGGAAAGGCATAGGCATGTTTTCTTGCAGCATTTAGCCACATGTTATGCTTATTTCACTATGTGGGCTCATGCAATAGACTGCATTACAAAAATGTTTTCAAATAGACTTGAAAGTCGTCGTGAGTGACTACACTAACCTTTGTTATAAAGCATCTGCAAAAATGACTCATTAGTCCATTTGTCATACATTAGATTTCTATTCACGTTTTTTAATGTGTTTGTTAAGTGTTTTGTCAGTGAAAGATCAAATAACCTGTAATCTGTTGATCTTGATTCAAATCAAGGTTTCACTTATAGAAAATTCAGACAATTCCAGACTTTTAGAAAGTGAATTTTTCGTTTTTTCATTTTAGAACATAGCATGCAGGTTTAAACAAAGAATTGTTCTATAATCCATTAAAGGAAATCAGATTATGGAATCAAGATATACATATTATGAGTCAAAAGAATCCATTTCACTTAGATATACAAAAACAATTGACTTAAACAAAAACTATTTCCCATTCGACAGATTATGCAATGTATTTCTTCATCTTCCTCATCTTTAGTTGCTTTTTTGTTTTTCAGCATAGTTTTGAAAACGCGGTGCAGAAAAATACCAGATTGTCTGTTTTCTCTGGTTCAGGACGCTTGTAGTTCATCACGAAAAGTCAGATTTATGGCAAACAGTGTCATGCAGCAATCATAATAATGTCCGCATCTTTCGAAGGTCTGCGGTCCTCCACCAGCAAGTTTATCATACTCTCCGACTTAATGAGCAGATTGCAGCCGAGGAAGAAGATCCCGAACACGACAGTCAGTGACAGCACGCAAAGAACCGCTATCTGCACGAGACGCATGATGAACTGATCGCGCTCGTCCTGGATCGGAGCACCGAAGCCGTCGCCGGTGATCACCGAGAAGTTGCAGCATCCTCGGACGCTTTCCAAAGGATGCTTGACTGCAGAGATCGTCCGGTTTAGTAATCCGTGTGAAACGTTCATGTTGAGTTTGTTAAATTTGCCGATGAACTTCCACAGGGTCCTGGGTTTGCCAAGGTCACTTGTGCGTTTCTACGAATATATTTATTAAGATAGATCATAAAAAAGTATTTAAAGCGTTGCCAGACAATATGGATAATTTATGTGATATACACTAGAGCACATTTAGGTATCTCGGTAGCAGTCTCAGTGATGTCGTGAAAAGCGCACTCTGGCATTTCTTTGCTCCTTTGAGCGCGCGTTGAGAGGTACGTGCACGCGCTCACACTTTCTTCAGTCGGGCGACCATCTGATATAATTATATTGTGATGTAGGCTACATTAGATGCGACTGGATTTTCGTATGGTTCTGGATGTGCTGACAGCTTGCGTAGCTATTTTTGTGGATATGAGAAAACAATAAATGGGAGAGGTTACACTTTTTTTTACTGTATTTAGTAGGTTTACCTGGTGTGATGTTTCCATTCTTAACGAGAAGTATAACGATTCTAAAGCCGTGTAAAATAGACATGAATAATTTGTAGAAAATAACGAGCTTTGCAAGACATCTGCCTTAGTCGTTCCAAACTGTCAGGATGTTTATAAAAACTATTCAGTTTTACACAGGTAGGCTATAATAAAAGATGTTTTATATTTAAGCAAAAACTGAACTGCGTTTTTATTGACCTCATGCCATAATCCTATTTACTTTCTCCATTTGTCAAACCAATATCACGAATTTTAATTCAAATAAACCAAACAAAAATCATATTCATGCATTTTAAAGTCCTGGCAAAAGTCTGGCATTTAAAAAGGGCAAACATTCAAGTGAAAGTGCCCTGCATACTTTGCATATACATTGAAAGTAATAAATATTTATTGATATTTAATCATAATTCTGAACACGTAGAACTGTCTTTGGACGCTAGATGGCAGTATTGTATATCGTATACATCTTGTTTATGTGGTGTGATCGGCTTTAAGTAGGTTTAGTCCAAGAAAAAGTTAAATACACATGCCAAAAGTAGGTTGGTAAGCACTCATTGACTTGATTTCTAGTCTTAACATCTTATCTGTAAAACATTTCCTGGGGATCTATGACCTTGGCTTTAGTGTGATGGTTTACCAGTTAAGCTATACAAAAGCTTTTAAGTCAACAAGTGCAACAAGCAGCATTTGCAGGTGTAGCCTTCAGAATTAATTGAGTATGCTAATCAAAACGTATGCTAGTCATGACTATTAAAAAAGTGCATGTATGTCTCTGGTGGGTAACATTAACTTCACAAAATACGATATACAGCAGTATCTGTTCTTTTTACAAGAAAACATGTATTTAATAATATCATCAACTATGTTATATTATCACTATTTAAACAGCAATTTCTTAAAAGGGAAGTGTGTATTTCTGGGCAACCAGCGTCACCAAATGGAATTAAAAAACATTTTAGTTTTCAAATGGGCTAAACATTACTGGCATTGCTGTCATCAGTCATGTATATGGTTTTCATACACAGAAGTGCTGTAATATACACTAGGCCTCCTACCTTATGGTCCCTAGAGAGCATTTGTAAATATTGGTTTACAATGACTCTCTAAGGGGGGGTTGCCTTTACATACATTTGATATTCTTTCGTATGTTCTTGGGGCTCAACTAGGTAGAGGCTGGTGGTCACAATGCCAAGGTCATGGGTTTACGTCCTTGGTAACGCAGGTTAAAAGATATTAAATGCTCTGTAAGTTCCTTTTTATGATTGTCTTAAAATATTGAGAAATTGCGTAACTTATGCAACCGCTGTATATCCTGCACTTGCTGCTATTGCACCTAAACTGCATTTCGTTGCCTTGTACTTGTACATGTGTAATGACAATAAAGTTGAATCTAATCTAATCTAATCTAATCTAAAATTCCGACAATTTAGAAGCAAGGAGCCCACATTGTGGGTAACTCAGCACCATTGCGCACGCAGTCACCACGCTGTTGGTAGCAACTTGTTTCCGTTTTACCATGGCGTAGAAATTTCTTCAGGTCCAGGTGAGAGAGATGGTGTCACTTACAGTTGCCAAGTAGTGTGATAATCCCTGAGGGGTCTGACTCCACGATCATGCACTCCGTCACATCTAAGTGCTGTTATTGATTTCATGTGATGAGAGGTTATTTTTACACTCAAGGCTAATGTTAGAGACCGGCAATCCCCACCCATGACAGCCCTCTGAAATCCCGAAATACATTTACTCCAGGGAACAACGTGTACACTAAGAAGTATCTACGCTTGTGGTGTGTGTGGTTGTGTGTGTTAGACTTTTCATCAGCGACCAAAAGGTGTTTGCATGTTTCTGCGAAAGACATGAAATAGGAAATCACACACAAACAGGAGTTGGAAATGCAAACAATTTTTATAATTAAGTTACAACACTGCAGTTGTGGCCTGCAAAATTAAAATGCAAAATAGTTGGATCTAGCTCAAGAATAAACCAGCTCAGCCAGTATTCTAAAATTCCTGAGGCAAGATCCTGCAAATTGTGGCTGTCACAACATCTGAATAGCCATGCCAATACAAACAGTAAAAATGAACCATGTATGTTTACGTGTTAAACACGTATGTGTCCTGCTGTGTCATTTGTAACAGCTGTGTGCTAACAATGCAGCTCTGTGATCATGGCTTACTGAACGTATCATCACATTCCCTGCGGGCCGGGCCACTTTGAGAGGGGGTCCCTACGTGACCAACTGCATACGTCTTGTTTATTTCTAATTATTTTGTTATGTGTCGAAGCAGTCATATGATAAGAAATGCATTTTCCTTGATCTGTTGAGATAAAAATGCCTGAAACCATACAGTAACTCATATATTATTTTGGGTTACCAGTAGAAGAACCGTTACTTGGCTAAACTTAAATGATTCAACAAATTGGTCATTTAATAAAATGAATATACAGTTAAATTACAACAAATATGCAATTACTATACAATAAAATATCAATATAAATGAATATTAATATAAATTAAATATATTATTAGCCACTAGCCAAACCAACATATTATTTAAAATGATATCTAAAATTATTTTAGTTGTTAAAATTAATATATTGTCATATTAATATTATTTTATTTATTTATTTATTATTTAGGCTTAATATGATTTTGGTTTACAATGTACATTTTTGTGCAGTTTTTGTTGTAATTTCACACGGCTATAGGAAAAATGGCTGTATCAGACTTGGTGTTGTTACTGTATGTGGTCAAGCATATCATTTTGAACATCATTCACAAAGGCAGGAGACGTGATGTTCTTGCAGGATACTAAAAGTTGTTTCAGAACAGAATTCTTGTGATCATTTTTGGGCTCCAGGTTTTCTCTGTTGGGTGGGAAGGATCATATCCAGGAGTTGTTCAGTGATTTATTTTATTATGTGTCCAAGCATTCATTTTAATGGAAATAACAAGAGTGCCTTATTTCGACCCAATCCTTTTTAACTTTAAATCATTATTTACTCACCCTTGTCATTTCAAACCTGTATGACTTTCTTTCTTCTGCAAGACACAAAAGAAGGTATTTTAAAGAAAGTTGGTAACCGAACAGCAGTGTTTTTTTTTGTGTTCTGCAGAAGAAAGAAAGTCATACAGATTAAAATGACAAGAGGGCGAGTAAATGATGACAGAATTGACATATTTGGCCAAACTATTTTACTTTAAGTCATACATGCTTTCATATATCTTATTATCTTATTATCTATTATCTTTTCTTTCTTGCTGTAGTGTTAGTGTTTCCTCATTTAAAACAACACAAGGCCTCATTAACACAGATGAAAGAGGACACGCTTTCACACTGCATGACATGTCACACGATCCAGAATCTGGATTGCATGTTCAAATAGATTCATGGGTTCAATGTGTACTGTACATTTTCCATTTGCTTTATGCTGCACTCACTATCGATCATATGGTCACTGCACCTGTTTGGTGCATGGCAAGGTGTCAACAACACTCTGTCAAGTCTTTGGCTGAAACTAAACGGGCTCTCTGTGGATAAAAATAACCTGGCTGGCTGGCCCCGGGTAAGAAAATGCTAAAGAAAATGTACTGCAGGTATAGAAACTGCTTATATACACTAATTCTAAAGACATTGACATTGTGATATTGCAAATAAGCTTTCTAAGGTCTTTCAGTGGGTTAGTGAAATTATTTGGATTTATTTGCATCCGTGACTATCCAATACAAATAAGTGCACACGTACATGTCAATAATCTTCTGTACTATATATTGACATCTGTCATGTGGCTCGCATCTCATCTGGGTGCTTGTGTCTAATGTCTGATCATTCTGTACCACCTCATTCTATACGACAGAACTCTGAACAACCTTTGGGCGCTTTTCCATAACATGCAGCTCTCGAACGAAACTTGAGCCTCTCTGTCGGTCTTGTTTTATATCTCAGCATTCTCGTGTTCTCAAGGCCTGGTGAGCAGTGGCAGTGCCCTATGTGAAGTTGTTGAGGGTTTGTTAAACAACTTTATTGGATTGGTATAAACCCTTTTAATTGTCGCCATGGCGATTTGCTTTGCGACACCTTGTTTCACCGTTGTCGCAGAATCTTGTCTTTAACAGATTAAGCTGCACATGGAAACTGTGGATATTTTTGTACGTCGTCCCCTGCCTTGCCTACATAACTGCTGTAATTGGAGTGATAGTGACTTTATCCAATTACTTCTTGTGGATGAGCTCTGGTATTTTTTATTAGAGACCTGCCATGTCCTTCAGATGTTCCTGATAGCTTGCCAAATCAGATAACTTCATAACAGTTTTGTTCCAGCCCGCTTGATCAACCTGTGTTACAAAAAACCCCAGACAAATAACATTTACATTTACATTTACGCATTTGGCAGACGCTTTTATCCAAAGCGACTTACAGTACATTATACTATACATTTGTACATTTTGTATAGTAAGCAAGTGGGGGTTAGGTGCCTTGCTCAAGGGCACCTCAGCCGTTACCCGCCAGACCTGAGAATCGAACCAGCAACCTTCTGGTTATGAGTCCAACACTCTAACCACTGGGCCACGACTGCCCCTATAAGCGATGTCACACGTGCACATGTGTGCAGTTTAACATAATCACAGATCATCACATGATTTCAAGTGTGTACTCAGATGTGTATACATTTTGGATGTATACACTCTTTTGTCTGACAGTGTAGTTCCATAGTTCCCAATATATACAATATATCACTGTAAAAAAACCGTAATTTTACAGAATTTTTTAAAATTTTCTACAAAAAAGACCATAAATTTACAAGACAAACTGTGAAAACATGTAATTTTACAGGAAAAAACATTTTACAGTTTATTTCTGGCGCCCCAGCTGCCAAAAAGTTCTGTTTTTTAAAACGATTTTTACTTACGGTTTACTTTTGAAATACGGTTAAAAACTGTAAAATTACAGAACAAGGCTGCAAATGTACAAAAAAAATGGGGAAAACAATTTATTATATATCCTTATATCATGTGATTTTAAAGGATGTTTTATTTTATTTTACGGTATATTTCGGTCGCTCCAGCTGACAGAAAATTTCTTTAATGTTTTTTTTGTATAGTGTATATATAGGAGATTTTATAAATAAATAAATATATTGCCAAATCGCCAGAATAATTGTACTTTGAACAATCTCAGAGAAAGAGATGCTTTGATTAAAAAGAAACCCAACTCAATCCAGCCAACACTACAGATGTATAGATCCATAAAGAATCTTTGATTATATCATAAAATGTTTTTTTCACACAACATTTTTTTCTATTAGCTCTTTTCATGAAACTTACTGTAAGCTACTTTCCTGCCAATTCCATCACCAATGCCCAGGTATTATATTGTGGAGTGTAAAATTCATAACACATGGGCACAGGGTCACTGATGCTGAAGGATCCTTCTCAATTTAAGCCCCAAATCCATCTGTTGATCTGAGGAGCTTGCGGAAAGTATCGCAAGAAGCCCCTGGCACTTCTTCTGTCTGGCCGGTCGTACTTTCCTTGCCGGTCCCATTCGACACATACCTTGGCAAGCACAGGATGTGTCAGTGCAAATTACAGTGACCCAAAATTAGGCCACAGAATTCAGTGTTCCCTGGAGGGAAGGAGGGGATACGTGATCCCCATGCAGTCCTTGTGGTGTGTAGCGTGACAGTCAGCCATCAGAGAGGTTCAGTGTTTTGAAGCTACCGCAAAAAACATTATTTATAAATACCTCGTATAGACAAGCAGGGTCCGTATTTTCTGTGGTCGTTCAGTACCATGTATCCTGATAGTGGCCTGCGGGGGCACCTGTGGCTCATAAATCCCTCTACATGAGAATGGAAAACAGTCACATGGGGTATCTCAAAGGCCCACAATGTTGTGATGAAATGAGATGAATGAAATTTGATGAAACGACATTCACGCCTTTAAATATGGACTGCTGTGTGTGGGGAGGGATGGGTTTAGAAAACTGAAAACTGGTGCTCGACTGTACTCTAAGCTCCATTGTTGTGTCTAAGAAAATAAAACAGTTCTTGAGAGATCGTCACTAATGTATAAAGACGTTTGTGTGTGTGTAAAAGTAAAAAGGATGCTAGGCAAGAGTGATCTGGATGTCTGCTAGTTAAAAACCCTAACAACCACACATCTTGTAGGACGTCTTGTGTTAATAAGGTTTAATTCGTAATATATTGTAAAGACCCAAAGTGACCAAAATACTCAAACTCACCCAACCTAGTATTTAGAAATTTGTTAAAATGCTTAACCCCGAATATGCAACAGTTAGCAATGTTAAGCAAGCACCACTTCATATAATGCTATAAATGTCATGAGTCATATTTTAAGATATTCATGAGAATCGACTAGTAGTTAAAAAAGAGAAAACACTCCTAAATGTAGTCGAGACCAACGTCAAATCTACAAATTTGCAGCTCTGATTCATTCACATGACACAGATTCGCCTACTAACTCCGTATGGAGAATCCGCTCAAGTGGTGAAATTTCTACGTAGAATCACACCAGTCCCGTAATAAAATACCACAGATCATGAGAATGAGGCAAGCAGATGAAGTCACGATTACTCACGTTACGACTGTTATGTAAGAAACATGAAACCTTATATAGCAAAGATGTCGTAATGCATTTGTGTTTCTATTTTTGAGTAGTTGCTGTTATGAAGAGTTTTCTCAACTAAACACTTTGTTTCCATTTTTTATATTTAATCAAAGCATGTTTCAGTAAATGTTGTAAGGAAAAAGTTAGAAGCACCAGGGATGATTTCTCTTTAAAATATATTTTATATAGAGAGCTGCAAAAAAACAATGAAAGGCAAGCAATACCTTTCATTCCATGTAATAAAAAACAGAATGCCCAAATTTGATGTTGTCACTGAGAAAAAGTTACAGTATGTAGAAGCTCTATCCATATCTATAAATACATAAAATACATACATACAAATATAATTACTCTGAGGCTTGACTGGTGGACTAAACCAAGTCTGTACATAATACTCAAAGTATTTGCATGTAAGAGTCTGTACGTGGTTCTTGTACAGTAGCTGCACTGGATCTCTTGAGGCCGTTCTTATTAAAAGCACTGAATCAATACAGTTTTTAGAAATGGGTCTGAAACATCAGCCATACACAATAGTGTATCAGTGTGTTTTCAGGGACATAATGCATTAAGGCTCTGTCTTGATACTTGAAGCATCCAAGTAAATGCTGTTTTTGTCTTTTTCCTTTCAGCTTTGGTCCATTGCCTTCAGATGTTTCTATTAAATTCTTGGATGCATTATATTTGGAATATGACCACTGAACATATCTGTAATACTGACTGTATGGGAATATCTGCATGCATTTCTTCCTCTCAGAAAGCTCATATGGAGCATTTCAGATTCTCCTTATTTTGCACCATTGAAGAAAAACACTACTGACTGAAACAACAGCCACAAAGCCAATATTTCAGCCTAAAATAAGCTACACTTTGAAACCAAATACATATTTAGTGAGTTCAAAATTGAAGACTGTGATGCAAGTCTCCAAACGCAGGTGTAAGTAAAACGTCACATTTCTCTGATTCCATTCCGAGAAACGTAAGCAATAGAGTCCAAGCCTTCTAGCGCTCCCCAAACTGCTCATATCCATCTCTTTTCATCCGTTGAAGTCACCTTGATTGTCCACTGAATGTAATCTCTTCAGAATGGCAATGTGTCCATGAAAATTTTATCCACAATAGGTGGAGGGGGAACCAAGTCTTCCAGTTTGAGATAGAAGATTCGCTGGAGACCCTGAGTGCACAGCGTTCTCAGCTCGGGAAGCTTGCTCAGGAGTCGGGACAGGTAGTTGGGCCGGGCGGCTTCGGAGGCACTTGTGGAGACGTGGTCTCTGAGACACGTGACCAGGCGGTTCTGGAGGTCCTCGACCCGTTTGGGCTCTTTCAGGCCATGCCGATCTGAAGGGCACAGTTAGGGTTAGAGACATATTTGTATATCAAGTGTACAAGAAACAGAATGATTTAGACCGTTATTTACCTGTTATGATAACCAGCGTAGCGAGACAGGAGAAAGACGATACGTCCAAGTTCAAGCGATGTAAACTCTGAGAGAACTCCATAATTGAGTCAATCCATTCACCGAAGCTTCGCACACACTGTGTCCGGTGCAGAACCGTCCCATTGCAGAAAATAAGCTTGTCTGTTTCAGGGTTCGACCTGGAGTACATAAAAAGAAATAAATCAACTGATTTTAACGTGTACACTATTTTTTACCATAATAAACTCCCTAACATACTACTAATACAAAGATACAAAAATGTACTCTACCTGTAAGCTAGCCGAAGTATGAAGAGCTCAACAAAAGCTGACTCAAGGAGAAGGTCTTGGTCCTCCTCACAGAACGCATTGAATCCTGGGATGTTACCAGCCCACTTCCTGATAACATTCATTGACCCTGTAAGCAGGTCATAGAACTGCTGTATGTCATTGGCATCCTCCTTCTCAGACAACCCGGATACTGATTCCTGATACTACACAATGACAAAAAACACAACATACATATATTATTTTCTATACTGCATATCTCAAAATGCATACAGTATGTCTGATAACTGAACACTTCAGGTTTAATTCAGGACCAAAGAAGGATGAAAAAGGGAAAATGCACATTGTATTAAAGTGTGTTCTGGCCTCACCTTTGAATAGTCTAGATTTCCGCCGGCAGGGTTGGAGTCGATATGTGCAGTGACGAGAGAGGCGATGATGTTGACAGGGGAAGACACAGACACTGAGTCTTGAACAACTTTTGGCTTGGATGGCAGACGACCCCTTCTACCTTTCAGACTGTCTGTTCTTACAACTACACAAAGAGACGACACATACTTATTATACAAATACATATAACAAATTGATTTTAGGTGATTAAATGTCATGTGGGAATGTCATTATAAAAACGAACTGTGATTATTTATGTTACCTTCTTTCACCATCCCCACAGTTAGGCACTTTTGGAAACGGCAGAACTGGCACCGGTTTCGCCGCCTTTTGTCCACCGGACAGTCTTTGTTGGCAAGGCAAACATACTTGGCATTTTTCTGTACTGTGCGCTATAAATTATAAAAGAAAAAGGCATTAAAAAACTATAATCCAATAGATATTTCCAAATCAATCAGAATGCAAAAACACATACAGTACATTATTTTTATTAATGCAACTGAACCTTACAACTGAATTGGTTTATTTCATTAAAATACAACAGATGTATTTTTATGTAACTGTACAGACTTACAGTTTATTTATTTATATATATTATTTATTCATATAATTATGTTATTTCGAGATTACAGATAATAAGTGTGAATGTTGGCATGCTTACCTTGAAAAAGCCCTTGCATCCTTCACAGGTGCGCACCCCGTAATGCTGACAGGACGCGTTGTCTCCGCACACTGCACAACGTCCCTCATTTCCTGTGGGGCTCCTCACTTTAGGAGACAGGTGCCCGTCCATCAGCGCCGACCCATCACGGCTTCCCTGTTCCAGGCCAAGCGGACTGAAGGGGAGGGGAGAACCATGCTGCTGGTTCTGTGAGAAAGGGTCCTGATCCGAAAGCTGAGACTGCAACTGGCTCATGGAAGAAAGCTCATCAGCTCTGACATGCCCAAACGGGAAGAACGATCCAGTCGGGGCCAAAGGACTCTTCTCTGAAGCCCAGCAGCCATCATCTGGGGAGCAGGGACCGTAGTTGTTATCCCAGGCCGGCATGGGCTGGTACCCAGGGGTTGAGGGAGACGGTGCAGAGGCTGGACTTCCAAAGCAGTTTGACCCCCCTGAAGAAGACAACGTCTCATCCAGGTAACTAAAAGCGAATGTGCCTGGGTAGCAGCCATACACCTGGAGGTCGTCCAGCTTGAACGAGTCCTGCTCAGAGGTGGCACCTGGGCAGGTGGAAGCAGCACCGGTGGCAATCTGGCAGGAGTAGGTGTCAAACTCGCCAACGTAGCTTCCGACAAGAGAGGTGATGCTCGGCAGGGAGGGAGCAGAGTGCTGGTCCCGCTGGTCCGTCAGATCCATGGCCAACCTGGAGGTGAAGTCAGGATTCAAAAACTCTGAGCTGAAGAGGGAGCTCTCATAGGTCTGGACTCCATGTTGACTTTGAACACAGGTCATTTCTGCAGAACAAAACCACAACATCTACTTTTTAATACCGTAGATATTGCCGCAGAAACATCTATATAAACATACACGGAGGAGAGAAGCACGCCTGCATTATATACCATCACATTCCTCGAGAACTAAACACCTAGATTGCATCTCGGATCTCAATTACAGGTCAAAGAGTCAATGTTACTCGATAGAGGTGGTTCTCTGAAGTGCCTTGAAATTTCTGGGAAAAACATGGAGAGGAGTCTGGCCAGAAAGGGCAGCCGTTCTTATGGTGTTACCAAAACCAGAAAAACGTCAGCGAACGTGACACGTGGGTCGCATCTGAGAGGGCGTGTATGTTTGTGTGGGCGAAAACACATGTCATATTCGAGATGTGTATGTGTGAGATTTTTATTTAGATAGATCAAAATTTCCCCAAATACAATGAGACCGTTATCTCTTGTTCCATAAGACTAAAAAAACAAAATATTTTTTGTAGAAACACTATTTGACTTTTTGACGAGACAGTGAGGAACATTATTCAAAGCCTAAATGTTTACCTTATAACACCTTCTCCCCTATAGTCTACATATCTTACATATAGACAGGCAATAAAACTATTTAGAAATCATGTCAATATTACTTCTAGGCTACACAACTATTCTACAGCAAGTAACTTCACTTTACCTCGATCTGCAAAAGTTATAAATACGTTTCAACACTTTGTCAGACTTTTGTGACCTTCCACCCAAAGCAAGGTGAGAACATGGCACCCCTGAACTCACATACCGACTCAAGCGCTCATTTCATATCCTCTATATCTCGACACTGCAATATGAACTTTAAATAATAACACTGGTAATAAAATACAATCAGTTTATAAATGAGAATGTGTGCAGATAAACTCTCGGCTGCGCATACAGACGTGCGCGCGCACCTGTTGCAGCGCGTGCAGAAGCGCTCCACTAAAACACACGCCCCCATCAGATCAGAGTGTTTAACTATAACTACTGCTTCATTTCGTACAGCTTTACACTGTTAACTGGTAAGATTTATTTACCATTTAAGTTTTAAGCCATGTATTTCGAGAGACCAACAAATCATGTACTTTTAACGTTGCTGGAAACGCGTTATGTTTCGAAATATCTCGCGCGCTTAGATAGAAATACAACAAGAGTGCAAAACACGAAATTGATTCACTTGACAAACTCTATCTAGTCTACAAGTTTGACGAGCTGGTCGTAAAATGAATTATACAGTCTTAAAGAAGCAAAAGCAGAGACTGAAGAGCAATTGTTAAAAGCTAACTTAACGACATACCTGATACTGGATGTAGTAATGGACTTAAAAGTGTCCGTATTCCAAGAGATGAATAACCATGTAGGCTATAACGTCCCCTGCCACGACAAGACGGTTTTCTCAAATTTCTGATAGCGAGCAGATATATACCGACTACTTTAATGTGCCGTGACGTCAGAGGTGCATCCTCTCGAGGCGTTCCACTAGCAAATATGGTCATGCAGGGGCGGAGAGAGAGAGCTTGGCAAATTGTTCCGGACGGCGGCCAATCAGAGCGCTCGAGTCAAAGACATGACGCACGCACGGGATTCCATTGACGCAAACAATCCGCACGATTGTTGTTCTAATTATAGTAGCGTAGTGCTGCGCAACATGTTGAATTTCGGTTAAAAATAGTGAGAAGACACAAATAACTAGCAGATATAGCAAGAGTGATAAAACGCACACGGACGTTTATGCGTTTTAACAGGATTCGTTTATAAATTGTGTGGACATTAAGATCCACTTTTGTGTTTTGTGTAGTGATAGCAATAAACGTGGACTTCCAAGTATGGGCTGTAGTCTACATGCATTATATGTTGTGATATGCTTTCAAACAATATATATATTTTTAATTCTTAAATACATGTATGCTATTGCATAATTCCCTTTCCTCCCCCAGATAACCACAAAGAAGCCACAAAGTGAGGGTAGGGCTACACCTGCATAACCTGAACTTGTCAAAACAAGAGTGTAAAGAGTGAAAAAAAAACGGACGTAATAGCTACTACAATACTGGCAATGCCCGTAAATGTCACGTTTCTTGTGCCACGTGGTGATTCTCACGCTTAATATTTTCCGTCCGGCTGGTAATTAAATTGTACATTTTAAATTACTGGCCATTCAATAGGACAAATGCATTGATATAAAAGTTTGAACTGATCTTGAGCGTGGCTCATTTGAACTCTTGACAAAATGCAAAAACTCATCTCTGTGTTTTAACTCAACTCTACCACGCACTTCTGTAGGTTATTTTAAAGTGCATGTCCTGATCCAGACATGCCTGAGTGAGCTAGAAGGTGATGATAGAAAGCTGTGTCCATATCATTTATTTCTCATAGAATAAATCGTCCCAAGACAGACAGTTTACTCTACTAGTATGACTATCGTCTTACAATACCTGCTTGACTTTCTAGGCATGATAGAAAGTGACCTACTTTTGCTGGAAAGATTATTCAAGTGCAAGTGATCAAGTATGCAACGCAAGGCACTTCCAGCAGGCCAACATGTTTTTTGGGACCAGATCTTTAGTGAGTAGCATTGCTTAATGCTTCTGCCTCTGGTGATAAAACACAGAATGTTCTGCATGGGGCTGTAAGTGTAACAATTTCTATTGTAATGTTTAAGAAGCATTATAAGAAACTCCATAATATTCCCCCATCTTCCTCGTGACCCAGTCTAACCTGAAAATAACAAACAAACAAACTGAATTTTCCATAAATAAAACAAGGCCTGTTAATATGCTTTTAACTGGGAAATTGATTTGATTTTATTGTTTTCTTCTTTTCAGTTGGTCTGAAATCCAGAAATGTCACGTGAGTGGCATTTTAGCGAGATCAATTCCTCCTTAATCGGCGTTTTCCGACATTCGTGGCGTTTTTATCAAATCCACCTTGCAGTCCGCATAACCGACATTGATTTTACCCGCTCCATTCGCTGTAAAAACCAGATGTCATCTTATCTGCGTCCTCATGATCAAAGACTTTTTGCTCAAGTGCCCGTCATTTCTCAACTCAGCCACAGACTCTCCTGCGTTGTTCCACCTGCGATCGCCGGACCGGGAGCATAGCCATCAGCATCACAAAGCAGAACAGTTCCTCTTTTGACCGTGCGGTTGGAGAAAAGAAAGGATGTGTGTGTGACTGTCTGAGACCAAAACCAGGAAGCTGAGCCAATGACGTCATAAACGGCTTACGTAGTAGGAATCCCTCCCGCGCGCGCTGCCATATGGGGAAGCCCAGCCGAATACAGCAGAAGGGCTTGTCAGCGACTGTCGTTGATAAATGACGCGACGGTTTTCCATTACTACTCCCATTTACATTTCGCCATACGCCGGATCACGAGCTTAATTACTTTTAAAATAAACCTTTTACGAACAGATGATAGCAGTAAAGAGCGCCGAGGGACAGTTACAGCGTAGGCCAATTATTTAACACCTGCTGTGTTGTTGTTGAGAGCTGAGTTTTGTCGAGAGGAGAGGGGTGGGATTGGAAAAAGACGGCGAGGAAGTGGTCTGTAGACAAAGACGAAAACAGCGTGCTGCAACGGAGGTAGATATCAGATCGAAACAGGTGCGATGACGAGAAAAAAGATGGAAAAAACTTTGTAACGTGCGAATAAAAGTAAACCGGACATAACATCACAAGCTGTAGACGGCAACAGACCTGACAAGTATGCAAACATGAACCCGTCATATTTTGTTTGAGTATACGAGCTACTATAAGAAGGTTTTGATCTGCTACGGTAGCATTATGCAAAAATTATATTTATTTCTTTTTAAGTTTATTAGTTCGCAATGCCAAATACATAATTTGCTGGAATATTTGTAATTCATCCCTTAGGAAATTGAACTAGCCTATGGTTTTATTTGAGTAAAAGTAACCCTATGTCCATGGTAAAACTACAGTTAAACCATGGTAAAATTGCAGTTACTTTGTACTAGGGTTACTATAGTTAAACCAGGGTTCATTTCTGCATATGCCAAAGGCGGGTGATAACAAGGGCGTTCAACACGGTGCACATTATTTTAAAGGTATAGGCTATTTGTCAAAAGCGCTGCAATGCATTTCTTTAGGTGTGGAACTTTTTAACACCTTTACCACTTCAGCCCCAACCTTAGATGTCAGAGTGCGTAGTATAAATACATATGTAGGCTATGGCATGCTATTTTGGCTCAAGGCTGTGGGGGGATAGAAGTACAGTCATTCAGTAACTCTGTACTGTTACAGTGGTGTCTACCCTGTCTAAGTCAATAGGGAGTTAAGACAGACCAGTCATGACATACAAATATTATATAAGAACTTTCAATGTGAAGTTGACTTCTCCAGGAAGGACTTTGGCTGTTACCTATGAGTGAAATGTGCTTTATGCAATGTTGCATGCATAGCCCACCACAATCTTCTTCGTAGGCCTAAGCAGCAGCATCTAAACACTGTCTTCCATTCGGCACAAGGAGAGACACAAATGTACATCAAAGGGAGAAGGTCATAAGCTCACGTTACCATTCCTCACCACATGTATTATGGAAAACGATGTAGCACTGGTCATTAAACGTATACAACACAAACAGTCACACTGTTGCTGGGTTTAGAGTTAGGCACCTGTTGCTGAATCGAAGTGATTTACGTACAGCTGTTTGCTTTATGGTTGCCCAACCGCAATAGCGCCCCCTGTCTGCTGTGAGTAACTGCATCCTGCGATCCTGCACGCTGCAGCATGCCTGGAGAGCTTTGAATGCAGCTGGGCCTTTAAAGCAAACCACGTGTATATATCATATCACCTGAACAGCATGTTTGTTGTGTGTTGTCTTGATTGAGCTGTAACTTAGTGCAGAGATTATGTAATGATATGTAAATGTGGTAAGCTACACTTTCTTGAGATCTTGACTTTGGCTGGATCTTGACCTTGACAGGGTATTGACCTGAGCACCGTCCCGAAAGGATTAGCCAATTCCCGACAGCTGCAGCTGTAGCTGTCAAGCGTAAAACTTGATCGCATTACCTTTGTTTTACTCTTATAATAAGGACATATGTTTCTGTTAAAAGATGCGTTAAGATGCTCTGACATGTTTGGCGTGTTTTTTTTTTATTTGGATGCAGCATCACACAAAAACGAAAAAGAGAAGTTTATTAAGTGTGCTTAAATTAAATTAGAACATAAATGATACTTTTTATGTAGGCTACTTTTCAGATATTTATTTACATCTCAGAAAAATACTTAAAATTACACGTGCTTCCCAGAATAATATATTTGACCTATATGTACTCTCAATTATTATCACTTGATCACAGGTATTCTAATATAAGTATACTTGGCTAGCAGTTGTGTTTACTCTTTTGAGTGAGTAGCATACTGAATACTAAATACTACTTTTTTAATACTCAGTAATCTAGTGGTTTACTGAGAGAAATACTTTAAAGTGTACAAGTACGCTTCTGCTTCAAATATTGAACAAGGAAACTTATTAAGTTATACTTATACATTGTTGTAAACTGGTTCTGTACCTAAAATACAACATACTGTACTGTAAATAAAAAATTGGTCCAATTTAGTACCAAGTATAGTGTTAAAATAGCCTAGTAAACTTTCAAGTATACTACTATACTTCTAAATTGATATTGGTATATTTACATAAAGAATACTTATAGAAGGATATTTATTTTTCAAATGGTGATTTGCAAAAATGAAATTTCAATGTGGCTGCATTGAAATATTTCCTATGAGGCCTTTATAAAATAATTCAGCCTTTATTAAGGTAATTTTATGACCTTGTTCTCTGTCTCGCTAAATATATTATTTCAAAAGCTCTATTTATTTTTTTTAAAATGAAAGAAAACCATTTAACCATTGCACCATTTAAAAAACTTTTTGCATATTTGAGTAACTTATGTTGCTAATGCTGTGATGAAAAGCTAATGATAACAGACATGTTTGGACCAGCCGTTATGAGGATCATTATGTTGGGATCACAGAACCGGGAGTACTGTGCTTTCTAGAATTCAGACGTTCCACTGGTGGGCTTAATTCACCATTCACCTTATCTAGTTCCACTCCTGGCACTCCAGTGAATAGATAGAAGGCCATATGTAAATATAGGCTGCATAAATTAGAGCACAGTACGTTAGGAGACCACAAGATAGGCTACAGAATCTCGGCTCTGAAGTCCAGTGTGAATCCCACTGTGAATTCCAGTTTTGGCCGATGACATCGGTGCACATGGGGTACCTAAGGCAGATGACATAAACACCACAGACAGGATGGATGGGGGCAGGATGGCTGTGTTGACTTGGGTGTCAAATATTCAAATAAACTATGGAACTTTATCTTATGGCCTAAAATGATAGTGAGAATGTTGTATTTTGTTCAAATGTAAAAGCATTTATCTAAGATACTTTTTACAGAGAGTTCCCGTTGTCAGACATTTCTCAATATTTTCTGTAAACAGGTTTTGTTAGAAGGTTTAGACATTTGGTTTATTGTTTCATGATTTATATCTAGGCGTATAGTTACTTTTTACCCATAATAGAGCTCCCACGCCCTCTGCTGGCGGTTTTATAAACGCCGTTGTTTGGATCAGAGCAATGATGTAAAGTGTGTGATATTTAGTGCATGCTCAAGTAAACGACAGCTTAAAATGCAAAGCACATGCTGTACTGCATACTCAGTCACACACACCTCTCATATGAGAGGGATATGTTTCCGTAGACTTTGACACCTGATTCGTGTTGACATTTAGCACATGGTTTAGCGGCATTGCTGTGAATTCATAACCATATTAGACCCCCTGATGTGCCCTGATAAAACAATATCGTTTTTTAGCACCTGGAAAATTCCTGCTTGCTTAAACCGTTCTATAATAAACTGCAGGAAAAATGAGTTCCAACATACATAGATTCAGTTCTATATAGAAATCTGATACAGACTATAGAATTATGTAAAACTTATTTATAATATATATTTTGATGTATTGATTTTGTTACTGTACATACTATTAATCATATATTGTATGTGTCAGACACCTGAATAAATAGTTAAATATACAATTTGAAATGTAGGGGTTGTTAGTGTGGTTTTTTGTGACACCTAATGTCTTTTAAAAACATTATTAGTCATTTTGTGTTGATTTTGTGTAAAGTCTGGTTAGGTAGCACATGACTGAGTATATTTCTAATGAACACCACTTCCCTTGTGCGCACCTTCTGCTAATGGCAGAACAAGATTGTGTGTCAAAGTTGTGAGAGAACAAGCAGTCCTGTTAGATAGAGTTGCAATCTCTAACAGAACCGTGTTTAACATCCAGTCATATGTTTTAGCAGTTCAAAGGCATTCATAATGTTAATTTTGTTAAAACACTTCATCATATCTTTAAATATAGGAACAATAGACTATAAGTAAGAACTTAAAGGAATAAAAATAATCTGTCATCATTTATTTATCCTCACATTGTTCAAAAATGTGGAACACAAAAGAAAGTCATTGTTTTTTTGTCCATACAGTCGAAGTCAATTGGGGGGGCCAATGTTGTTTGGTTACTAACGTTCTTTGTGTTCTGCAGAAGAGAGAAAGTCATACAGGGTTGGAAAACCACAAGAGTGAGTAAATAATGACAGAATTTTCATTTTTTAGTGAAATATCCTTTTATGAATGTTTAAGAATTTGCACTGTGTTCAAGTTCATCCACAAGAGGGCAGTCTCTGATCGACTATCCTTTTAATATCTAACCTCTAGGTTTTATGTTGCTAAAATAGTTTTGACACAGCACTGTACATCTGATTGTTTACTGATCTTTATAAAAAGCTGTTTGAGTCTATAGTACATGTAACACCCATTACAATGTACTGTTACAGTAGCTACAGTCAGAAGTAATTGCTGACGTAAGCTGAATGAGACCAAGAGAACACAGATCAACTGTTTCCCCTATTAAAATGTAAAAATGAACATACGGCCTGTCAACAATACTACACATTGTTCGAGAAAAGGCCTACTTCCCATATTGCTTGTTCTAACATTTCTTAAATACGTCACAACTTTAAAGAGCTCTTCAAGTTTCCCATTCTGAGTGATTTCAGTCCAAGTCTTCTCGATTATCATGGTGCCTGTTTTCTGTCTTTCACACAAGGAATATTGTCCCGCTGTGTTTCTGGACTCAGAAAGACCTTTTATTGATCGTGCCCACTCTCACATTCTCCAGGCTGGTAAACTACCCACACACACACACACACACACACACACACACACACACACACACACACACACACACACACACACACACACACACACACACACACACACACACACACACACACAAAGCTCTTTGAAACAAACAGTTGTCCAACCGTTTCAGTCTGATCTCACAGTATTCCCACTGGACATACAAGATTATTGTATGGAACAAAGTCCCCCTTCCACAGAGAACAACTAAAATATGAACTAAAATGGACTATCATCCACCTTCTCAATTGCCTGGACAACTGTGTTTATTAATGGAATTTGTCTAAAAGGTTTTCAAAGCCATTTACATTTATGCATTTGGCACTCAAACACTTTCATCCAAAGTGACTTACATTACATTATACTATACATTTTGTTTCCTAGTACCGAACCCATGACCTTGCCGTGGCTAGCGCCTGCTGCATGCTCTATCCACCGAGCCACAGAAAACCTTGTGCTACAAACACAGGAAAGACATTTTAATACTTTTTTATGTGATAAAACTCATAATTTGTGCCTGACTGATGATAAAACAAGCAAATATTGCATTACAAAAATGACCTAAGCCGTTATCAGAAATAATTTGCAGGGACTCTATTCTTTGTGGACGTGTACCCGGAAGTTAAGATTGGGTCACAAAAGCGTGCATGCGCAGTAACGTTTATGTCACAATATGGCTTACTGGTATTGACAATAAATGTGATGTTAAAATCATGATTACACTGTAAAAAATAAATGTTGGTTCAGCTTAAAAAAATAAGTAACCTGGCTGCCTTAAAATTTTGAATTAATTTAACTTAAAAATATTAGTTAACATAACAAGTATGTATGAAATTCATTAGCTTTTTTAAGTTGAATGAACTCAAAATTTTAAGGCAGCCAGGTTACTTATTTTTTTTAAGTTAAGCCCCCAATTTTTTTTTACAGTGTATTGATATTATGTTAATACTACACATATTTGCGCACATGAGTCACATGGTTACAAAGACTTTTTCTCTATACTCGTATTTATTAGTCAAAAAAGAGAAAACAACAGAGTAAACAAAAGTAAATAATTTGACTTACATCATTTTCAATAGATATCACACTGTGTGTGTGTGTGTGTGTGTGTGTGTTGAATACTGTTGTAAAAAAAATCTGATATTGACTCTTCATGTGAATGATATTATAGCCCATTTTTATAGTAGGACACTTGGTGTCACTATGTACTTCTAAATGAGAGAAAAGAAGTAAAGGGGTGGGGGTGCACGTTGTTTGCATTCCCCGAGTTGAACAGGAAAACAGTCAGGAAGCTCCAGCTAAGAGCTGGAAGTTCTGAGAGGGACACAAGAATCAGCCAACACCTTACAGTGTCTTATTCGGCTCCTACACCATGTATGACTCACTCATGTTGACCCAAATAGTTTTTGGAATTTCACTTTGTTGCTGCTTCAAGGTACAGCTCATAGACAGCCCAACAGCAATACTGTCTCAAAGTTTCCTGAATTCACTCAGGGATGTTATCGCCAAATGGATTTTAATAGTGAAAGAAAAACTGGGGGAAGCTTGTGGTACTTCTGTGTTTCATACAGCCACACAAACTCTTGTTTAAACGTATTATTAAAGTCTTACTGAATGACAGAATTTATTAGTGGTAGTTTTTTGAAAACCCCAAGTCAGTATTTAACTGTTTCTGCACTGTTTGTGCTAGAGACTTGTTATTAGTTGTCTAATAATTATTGATGATGTATTTCTAATCAAATTTGGAGTTGGACTTTTTTATTTCGGACCATTAATCATATACAACACAGACGTTTTAAGCAATATGCAATGCTCGTGCAGCCCAAAGACTTTTGCATCTTGCTGTTGAATTTTGCACAGGTAAGCACTACTTTTTTAGTTTTATGTAAAATAACATCTAATGTCATCCGTGTTTGTGCACGTTTTTTTGTAACGTACTTAGCAACATTCTCAAGGTCAGCAAGACTTCATTTGACTTATATAATTAAATCAAAAGTGCATCATGTCACTTTTGTAAGTAACTAAACACAGCTAAATTAAATTTAACAGTCTTCTCCATGTCTAATTCTGATATCACGGAGATCTTTACAGCAAACGGAAAAGCGAATGGCAGCCAGTAATAAACCACAGAACTTCCTCTTGCTCCATAGAACCCAACACCTACGTGGCTACAGCGTGACAGCTGCCACTTGCATCCGTCCATCCATTTCGTTCACCTTTCCTTGTCGTCATTATTACCTTTGAATATCAGCATTGTCATTCACACTTTTCATATCCCACGTATTGAATCAAATGTCACAGGGATTTTTTATGGACTTTCAATTCTCTCTCAGTTTCAATGGAAATGTACAGTATTTGTTGAGGTGTGTGTCTGATAGTAAATATCAATCTGATTTCTTACATGAACTTTTTCTTTGCTCTTTCTGTAACTCTGTTGAACCCACAGGTGATGTAAGTCATGTAGCCTATATGGAACATCCCCATGGGGGTGTGAGCACCCAAAGGGGGGTCCCCTTTCGTTTTTTTTCCATGTCTAAAAATTTGGTGGATTTTTTCTTTAGATTTGAAGAATAGATTGGAATTGAGCACTTGCATTTGTGCACTAGAGATATATTGATTGGTCCAAATGTCAAATATCCAACCGTCATGCTAGCCTAACAAATGTAAACAATACAAGTCAAGAAATATGCTTGCATGTGCAAAAGTAGACCGAAAATAGGGTGTTGTGGGTGGTTGCAAAAGTTTGGCAAAGTCAAAAAAATCCATTTCCATTATAATGCATCCTAGTCAGGTATCTATTCATATTTAATTCGACAGAAAAAAAAGTGTTCGGTTTGTGATTCATTGTGTTGTTGATTGATTGAAGAATCTGATCATTAAGAGCTGCAGTAATAGTCCTGTAGGAGAGAGAGAGAGAGAGAGAGAGAGAGAGAGAGAGAGAGAGAGAGAGAGAGAGAGAGAGAGAGAACAGTGTGATTAGAGTCAGATGGAGCTGGTCATGTATGACCTACTTAATCTGGAATTCAGACCGGGAAACACGCGGGAATGCTGTACAGTATCTCCAAGTTCCATCCTTTTTAAATCTCTTCCTTTTGGATTGGCCTCTTGAAAAACCCTGATGAATCAACATCCTCTGATAAACACTCTCAACCCCAGACCAGTGTTATAAAATAGACCTGCAGAGCCAAGCTGTTCAAATGCACACTTTTACGGCAACAACAACCATTTAGTGAAATCTGTCTGGACGGTGTGTTCCATACGCTGGTGTTCTTAAACAATGCTAGCGACAACAAAGTAAGAAAAAAATGCAAGACCACAATCGAATCAAAGTAGTCTCTCTTTAATGTGCACATTTCCTTGAACTTTACATTTTTTACTACTAATGAACGCTTTTATTTCTTTTACATAGTAAAAGTCAATGTTTACAAGGCACAAAGAGGTCTACACACACACTTGAGTCTTCCATCCAATCTCAATAAGACATGTATCTTTGATCTCAAGGAGAGAAACAATAGACCAATAATATTGACTTTTATTGGGTTATTTTTCGAAATAAATTTGTATTCATCTTTTAAAGTGTTGTTTTAGTATTTATACATATTAAATACTATTAGAAACCTGTATTCCTTCCAGGCGCATGCTAAGCAGCGAACAAACATTAGTCACAGGATGAAATGAAAAAAGATTGTAATGGTGGGCAGATGGCGTCCACTGGAAAACTGACATCTGTGACGATAACCCGTATCAGAGAGATTCTGTACATCGGTGAGCATACAACTGCTGAAAATGAGGAACAAACTCTGTGGTTTATTTGCAGGATGGAGTGTAATTTAGATTAGCTTTCTATTTGAATGCCTAACAACAACGGTCTTCATATCCTGGCTGCAGATATTTGACTTGAGTGTTTACAGACACGGTCTTAACAGCCCTGTTGGCGCACAAGCGGGTCTTAATGTACATTTAAGTGTTTCTTTTAGTTAGCAGGTGAACGCTTCTTCCTAACCCAAGCACACTTCACTGGGTCCTGTCAGAGTTTCGCTGAAGTGCAGCTGTCTGTTGTGCTCTAGTTTTAATCTCAGCTATCAGCACATGGTCCAAAGGGAGCTTTTTGCCACACCTGTCAGTGCTGAGAAAACTAAGGATGTGAAACATAACATATACATATAAAATATAAAACATTCTTTTGTCTAAATGGAATTTTAGCTAAAGTTAAAGTAGTGTCAGTTGCAGAAATTTTATGTTTTTTTCTATTTTCAAAACTTTCTTTTTCTATTTTTTTTCTATTTTTCAACGATTTTATATTTCTTGAAAATAGATCAAGGATAATTTCATTTGCATAGCATTTGGATGCTATTACATTAAATTTGACCAGAATTGGAAAGAATACAGTATAAAGTACATATATCTTTGATATGAATTTTCATCTCTTGTATATTAGCGAGATGTCTTTTTAAAATTATTTACATTTTAATTTAAAGGAGTAATGTGGAGATTTTAGCGGCATAGTGGTGAGGTTGCGAATTGCAACCAACGGCTCACTCCACAGCTCCCCCTACCTTTCGAAGCACTATGGTAGCTGAACCAGGACAAAGATGATGTTACGTTTTTGCTTCATTGCCAACAGAGAACGTATTTACAAAACGCGCTCTGTAGAGCAGTTTGTCCGTTTAGGGCTACTGTAGAAACAACATGGTAAACTCCATGTAAGGGGACCCGCGGTGTATGTAGATAGATTTATGTTCTTAATAAGAAACTAACCCTTAAAATCAGAGAGAAATAAAAGGTTGATAATGTTTTACAAACCCCTAACTGTAAACTTAATCCTACCCAGAAACTCAATGCTAAACGCTTTCTGGGTACAATCTGATTGGTTGATAAAACCATGAAACATTAATAATAACCATGTTTATTCACAAACACGTCCTACTTTGTAAAAAATCAATTACCCTATAATAGTCCTACCGACACCCTCAGATGAGAGAGAGAGAGAGAGAGAGAGAGAGAGAGAGAGAGAGAGAGCCGGAGGATAGGAGCAATGTTCAATAACTGACACCATTGCACCTGTTCCAGCCCGAGGCCGTGAAATGCATGTGTGTATAGGTGGGTGCAGGGAGTGCAGTATAGCGCAGCTGCCAATATGTTTGTTTGAATAGCAGCTTGTGTATGCGTGTATGCGAATCAATCAACAACATTTATTACCCACAATTCCAATATTACTCAAAAAACATAACACATCATTAGGGCAATTTACTTCAGACAGAAATCGGTCGATTCTCAATCAACATGAAACACGAAGGGTATAGATGCTTGTTTTAAATGTCCTCTTGATACGAGGCTCTTATTTGCTCACCTGCTATGACAGACAAAGTCATATTAAACCCTGCAGACAGAAGGAATATTGTCTCGATTAGGCAATAATTTGAAGCGCCGGCCTCACCGCGCGCGTGTGGATGGAAAGAGTGATGGTTAGGAAAGTTGGCCGAAGCCCTTTTTAACACCTCACACGTTAATAGAAATACATTTCACATATTTACATGTTCACACTGATAATGATTTTGTCATACAGTACACGGGTCTGGTTTTATGGAGGGAACTTTTCTTTAGGAAAATAAAAGATTCTGTTTAATGGCATTTGTCTCCTGTGAATCCCCCTTCAAATGGGACAAAAGGGATTTTTTCTCTCTGGAAAGAACAGTTTTAGTGCAGTCTTTAACCTGGCAACACAGCATTGTGATGCGTTTCCTGTGCGATATCTTTGCCACATCCTGTCTGCACATGTGACGAGTATCGGCGCACACACATGCCACATACACCAGTCAATGTCATATCCTTAGCAACATATTCAACATAAAGTGCACGCTTGGGTTGCTACAATATATTTTTGTTTGAATATTGAATATTGAAAACTGATTGAATTTTTGTCACATTGATATTGTCACAAATCTGTTTATGGATGGGGTTGTTAGAAAACAAGGATATGCATATCCTGGACAATATCTCATATCAACTGTTTTATTAGTATAATGGGGGTGTTGTTGCTCACCAAGGGAAAAAAAACGGTCAACAGCCCTAGGACAGTTGGTTTCAGTTCGAACCATTCTGCCGCATACATTTCCTCTTGTAATAAATATTAAACACATCTCACACAATAATGTGTGATAATCTCACACAATCTCACACTGTTCAGACATCAGTTTGCCAAATGCAAAATGAACACTGACTCTTATGTGCATTGAAATGATAATGTTCTCAGAGTTGCATGCAAAAGCAATCTAAGAACTAGACAGACAGACATCTAGTGTACATAGACAGAAACCGTATGGTCAAAATATGATATTAATGGGAATTTTTTATCCTTTGTTTGTTTCTTTTATGATAGAATGTGAGAGAATATCATTATGACATCAGCGTGACATCACTCTTTGTCATAAAGAAGTAATGACCCTTATTTAATGTCAAAAACCACGGCTGCAAAACAGTATTAGAAAAGCCGGGCAAGCATTCCTTTGTTTTTTGTACAACTTGCAAGTATTAATGTGTTAATTTTCCAAACAAGCCTGCCAACAGTGCAACCTGAATTTACGTCAAGTTGTGTTTTAGGTTTTAGCTTTTATGTGGTCCAAAATACTTTCCAGTGACTCCAAAGCCAGTTTAACATCACCAGGAAAATACAATGCAGAAAAAAGTTCATTGCATTGGCTTCTTCCTCTTACTCAAGTTATTGTATAACAGGCCCTAATAAAGACCATGCGCACAGACACAGAATGTTTTGTGTGAGGGTTGGACACATACTGTAAAAATACTTGCCTAGAAAATTGGAAAATCATCACTGGCAATGACTCATGACTTCCCTTTTTGCATGTCAGTTATAACGTATAAAAGCTGTTGTGCATGAAGTTCTTTTAATGTTAGTGCTGACCTAAGCCTTTAATGTTGTGCCTCATGACTTTTGTTGCCTATGTTAGCAACCGCGCACATGAAAATCTATTACGTTACATTTTCTGAAGGAAGTGCGAGTCGCCTTTGCATGCAAACTAACTTCTGCATCATTCGTGTTCGTAGGTAAAACAATGCAAGACATGTTGCATTTTTAATCCTTAAAGAGATTCACCCAAAATGAAAATTCTGTCATTTACTCACCCTCAAAAATAAAGCATTCCTACTATAGTAGTTAATAGTGCCCCAGAACTGTTTGATTCTAAACATGTTTCCAAATATCTTTGTGTTCAGCAGAAGAACGAAACTCATTTACAAGATTGGAACAACTTAAGGGGGAGTTAATAATTGCCAAATTTGCAATTTTTGGATGAACTGACCCTTTAAAGGTTTGAAACAATTCCCAACATGAGCAATAACATTCAAATTCATTCTTGACATAAATACCCAAACAGTAGAAACCTTTCTCTGAATTCTCTCCCATCCCTCCTTCTGTGTTAATTGGTCAAAGCCCACTGTCAGCCTATTGTCAAACCCAACCATCAAAAGCCCCATTCATGGCTATGCTTTGAATCCCTTTGTTTCCTCCCTAACTATGCATTCAGAGGTTTTTTAGCAATCGCTCTGGCTTGAAACGACTTTCAGCCTTCGAAAGCTGTTTAAAAACCTAATTACGACTTCAGCTGACGTTTCACACACCCGTCCCAGTCACGAAAAGCAAAACAATAGCTAATCTGGAAACGGGGAGCTATGCGGCACAGACACCAGTTGGCATCCTAAGAGGCTTTGACGTAACAGGCACCGGCCGGGAAGACGGACAAAAGGGAAACAACGTAAAGAAAACCGAGAAAAGACAAGGGGGAGTGTTCGGTGACCTGGAAGGTCAGGCTCAACATTGAGGTGATGATGCTGTTTGTTTCTTGTCACAGCACCATGGGGGAATGAGTTTGTGGACGCAGGCAAAGGCCAAAGGTTTAGCTCTGACCTAAAGGAAGAGAATCGAGGGTTGGGGTTTGGAATCCTGGGGTCAGTCTTTAGACGCACATTCCGATGCACGTTCCAAAGGCGAACTGGGCATTCCCTTACAATGAATTCATTCGACATCGCTGAAGGTCTCTCGGAGTCCAGCGTTAGAGGAATGTTCATGACACAATACACACACTGCCTCTTGGGAAGATGTTTTTGAAAGAGGTTATGAAAGCACATCCGGGTGTAGCCCCTCCTATTAACTGCCTGTACCGTAAGTGTGAAGAAAATATATGTGAGTCTGGAGAACAAAAGTGGTACATTTCTCTCGAAATTTAGATTTTTAAATCATCTGAAAGCTGAATAAATAAGCTTTCTAATAATATATGGTTTGTTAGGACAGGACAATATTTGGCCGAGATATACATTTAAATTCTGTAATCTGAGGGTGCAAAAAAAACGTTGCACCTTTAAGGTAGTCCAGAGATGCTGTAGCAGGCCGCTTCTGAGGAGAAACAGGTTTGTTTGAACTTTTGGCTTACTGCTGACAATAGATGAACCCGGTGAAATAGGTGCGTTTCGGGCATTTTTGTTAGTGATTTTTCTGCATCCACTCACAAAAATAAAGGTTTTATATATTTACGGTATTTACAAAATATCTTCATGGAACATGATCTTTACTTGAAATCCTAATGATTTTTGGCATATAAGAAAAATCGATCATTTAACCCATACAATGTATTTTTGCCTATTACTACAAATGTTCTTTTGCTACTTTAGGGTCACATATATGAAAGAGAAATCAAAGGAATTTGCACTATAAGAAAACTTGTGCTCGCAAGGAGTGAAGTGTGAAATACAATTCTGGGTAAATAAGCTAAATGGTGGTAATATATATATAAAAAAAACTAATTAGAGAAACTTGGACAAAAATACAATTATTTTATTTTAAAAAATAGAAAAGGTCACTTACACAAATAAAAGGGGCACATTAAATATCCTTCAAGACCAAAGTATTTACTAATTTCAAATATAAATGATCAAATAAAAAAATCATTCATTTTGTACATCTTCAAATAACAACCCCCCCTCAAAAAAACAAATTAAATAAATAACTTAAACTTGACAAAACCTATTTACAAACATTTACTTTTTCATTTAAGAAAGGTGCTAAATGTGCACCAGAAAAATAAGTTGTTAGACAATGTTAACAACGGAGTCTGCGGAGTGAACAGAAACTTTAAGATGTACTTTTGTAGTCCTTATTTCCCATTTGTACTAGACACTTTGTTGGTTTTTGTTATAGTATTTTAAACAATATTCCAGCAACAAACAGTAATACCCAGCCTCATCTACTCTCAGCATTTCAGACAAACACAACTTTTCTGAAGTGTATAACTGTTGTGTCAATATTTTTTGTATTAAGATTTCTAAAGCAAGGGTTCGGAAACATTTGGCACACTTGATGTCAAATTATGACTACTGAATAGCCAAGACCTAAAATTCTTTTGGGGAAAAAGTAATTTTTCTAATAAAATAATACTGCAAATGATTACAGAGATTTCAAGATGACCAGGATCTATTAAAGCTTAGTAAATATAAAAAAAGTTTAACAAAAAAAACCTCTCTGTAGTCACTATATTCTTTGGTGTATCTTTGGTCTCCATTCATATTTTTTGCATACACGTCTTTGGTCGAGTCTCTAAATCTCAGTTTGTTTCTCAAAGCTTGCTTTCCTCCTCCTCCAGGGGTCGATTTAAGCCCGGGATATACTTCAATAATCTCCGCCTGATGCTCTTTTGTTTGGGTTTGCGCTGTAGTCCGCTGAACCCTCCGCACTGTTGTTTCTCTCCATTAGGCACAGAGGACGGCGCTGACCCTGCGGGACCCCTCAGGTAGCTCCGTGTGCTAGCGCTGCGGGTCAGGGTGGTCTTTGCGGAAGCGAAAAGCTCGCTGGCGGGGCGTATCAGCCGCTGACGTCCGCCCTTTCCCTTTTCCCGCTTAGCATCGAGCTCATCGTTGCTGCTGTTGGTCCGTTCCTCTTGGAGGATGCAAGTCTGGTAGAGCGGGTCGTCCTCCGTTGTGGTGGCACTGAGAGCGCTGATGCTGCTGCTCGCACTGTCCGTCCCGCGAATCGCACGCAGGGCTGCGGGACTCGGGGCACCCAGGCTGCCATAGACTCCGGCTGACTCTAGAGACTCGTATATTGCCACGTCGCTCATGACGATGCCTGAGGAAAAAAGAGATACATGAAACCTCAAGAAACTTTTAAAGAAGAATTACTCTTTTTGAAGTCGTTTACGGTTTATAAAATGACACTGTTGGTTTTTACGAGTTCATGTTTAAGCAATTAGCATCTGCCTGTAAACATGTTTATTGATTCTTTTTATTTTGAAAGGAAAGTTCCTTAAAATATCTATTTGTTTGAGCCACATTAGAAAAGATCTGGAACAGGGCACTTTACATACAGGAAGTGCTTTGTGTTACAAAGATACAGGGCAGAAGTTTGTTCAACCTTTGCACGAAACTTATTTGATGACATCATGTACACAAAGCTCGAGGATCTTACCATGTACGAGTCTCTGTTCCTGCACCATTAGAGATCTGTACTCATCCCATTTCTCATGAAGGGTTTGCTGCGGAGAAACACAAAGAGTCATTTCACATGTCATTTGGCTGGTGTGCTCACAATGCTTTTTCCATTACCATAGAGAACAGGGAAGTGTGTGGTCTGATGGGTTAGACAGAGATCTCACTTCTCTAACCCTACTTCTCATATCAACAAGTCATCAAATTCAAACTTGAAACTCAAAAGAACCTAGAGCGGTGTTAAAGCAATAGTTTACCCAAAAATTCTCTCATTATTTACTCAACCTTTTGTCATTTCAAACATGTATGACCTTCACAGAACAAAAAAAAAGAAGATATTTTGAACAATGTTGTTATCTGGCACCCATTTGTGTTTTGCAGAAGAAAGTAAGTCATGACGTACGCATCCATACGAGACATCTTAAATGTCCAATACTCTTTTAGTGTTACTGTATGTGGCCTAGACATCTTGTCACACACAAGCTGAAGACACGAGCGGTTGCAATCGTCGCTAACCTGACTTCTCCTTTTCTGCCATTTCAAAAACGCCAACGTGCAAAGGAATGTCAAAATGCGCCTCGCTGCTTTTTTGAATGCGCTACGTCAGCTGTATTGTGGAATGTGAAGGATTAAGAGCGGACTGTCATTGGAACAGGTGGGGTGAGAGAGCAAACAGGTGTGGCCGGAGCTGGAGTTCGGTGCCAGATGGAGGCAGCTGCGTTAAATCCAAACGTCTTTATATAGGGAATATACGCCGCTTGGTACATGCATATGCAGTTTGAAGATTCTTACCTTTAAATACTGGAGTCGGGCGTCCAATTCTGCTTTTCTTATAGAGTCGCTGTACACCGTTTCCAACCTAGACACACAAATATTAATAGTTGCATATTGTGCTGCATTGTTAGATACTCAACTACCACAAACTAATAAAAGTAATCTAGTTCTTTACAACATCAGACGACGAGGCATCTTAATCTGACATTAGCTACACAAAACTCCCCTTCAACCAAATGTATATGATTTCAAGACCGCTGGTGATATGGATATGAAACGGAAAGCTCATTTTTACGGGGGTCTTGTAAACATTCTCATTTACAACGCACCCGCGCGCTTTAATAGTGGAAATAATTGTGTTAAGTACCGTGGAGAGAGAAGGCATGAGCCGCTGTGCATTCATGTGGTTTACATCATTGCTCTGCACACTTTATAAACGTTACTTCGTTCGTCTCTGGCCTTTCATCTTTTATTAAACAGAAAGGAGTGTGGTTCCAATCACGTAATAACCCAAGTAATTCTTCACAGGTACATTCGGAACGGTTTCCTAATTTAGCCATTTTTAATTTCCGACCCGCTGTGGGGAAAGCGCGAACATGTTTGGTGCGGTTTAGAAATCAAAAAGAGAAGAAAAACTAATATCTACCAACCTAATGTTGTTGCCTGATGCTTTAATGAGTTGAACAATCTCTTTGTGGCGAAACCCTTCCACAGAGTTGTCGTTCACGCTGGCAATGGTGTCCCCTACAAGAAACAAAACAGAATTCACATTAGACACTGTTCGCTTTTCTCGCGTGTTATACATCACACATGTGTGCTGTATGTGTGATGCTGAACGTTTGTGTGGCCTCATAGCTTAAAGGCAGCTGGCAAACATGTTTTCCTCAATACAAACCTTAAAGGGACAGTTGTTCCAAATCTGTATGAACGTATTTGTTCTGATGAACACAAAGAAAGATATTTGAAGGAATACTTGTAACCAAACAGTTCTTGACCACTAACATAGTAGGAAAAAATGACAATGGTAGTCAAAAGTGCCCAAGAACTGTTTGTTTTCCTACATTCCTCAAAATATCTTCTTTTGTGTTAAACGGAACAAAGACATTTATGCAATTTTTCCTACTATTTCCTAACTGTTTGGTTTCCCACATTGTTCAAAAAATAATTCTTGCAAATATCTTTCTCTGTGCTCATCAGAGCAAAGAAATACAGGTTTGGATCAACTTGAAGACAGAAATGTCATTTTAGGGTGAACTGTTCCTTTAAGATAGCACTTGATGCAATATATTTTTTGTGCACACTGTTTATCAAAGTTTTTAGGAATGTTTGCTGGGGAAAGCCGAACAGAACACATGAATATACAATGAAACGATTTCTTTTCTCTCTGAGTTTTGGCTTTTTGTTCAAGAAGGATGATGTCATGTGTCTTTAAGAGACAGGTCAAAGAGGACAATAGTGCAAAGCATGCAGGGTATGCAGGAAGTGAAACCAGCAGACAAGCACAGCAAGTTCCTATTTGTTTGTTCCTATTTGTTAATCTGGTGTGATATCGGTTTTCAGTGAATCATAATTATTATACTTACAGGACTTGGTGAAAATCAACTAATCTTAAGACAATCAAATGTCCGTATCTTAGATACAGCACTTGTTTGTTCACTTTGAGACAGTAGAGAGGAATTTAGCAATACAAACCTTAACCATCATTTACTTACTCTCATGTTGTTCCAAACCAGTAAGAAATATGTTGTTCTGCTAAACAAAAAGAAATACATTTGGAAGAATGTTGGTAACCAAACAGTTCTGGGGCACTATTGACTACTATAGTAAGAAGACAAACTACTATGGTAGTCAATGGTGCCCCACATTCTTCAAAATATCTTCTTTTGTGTTTAACAGAACAAGGAAATGTATACATGTTTGGAATGACTTGAGGATGAATAAATTATGACAGATTTTTGTTTTGGTGAACTGTCCCTTTAAGTCAAACTGTAAATGTAACAAAACACACAAATGTACTAAAAATGTACAACCCTCAGTTCAAAGCACAATTGGTGTAAAATGTGCATCCCACATAAAGCCACCACACTGTATCCTGTTTTACAGTTTAAAATAGTGAAATTCTGTTTACAGTATATGTGGGCTGTAAAACAGGTAGGCACACTGTGATGTTTGCACTTCCTTAAATAGTAAACTGTCACTCAACTGTCCTGGTGTTAACAGATTGACAAGATCTCAACTGAGAAAGCAACGCAAGACCCCTCCTTCCGCCTACTGAAATATTACTCCAGTGCACGCCGATTCATTTTACTACCAAACAGGATGTGGATGAAGAAAAGCGGTCCTTTGCTTTGAAACAAACTCCCTTTGACCTTCCATTAAAACCACTCAGAATTTTATTGTCTTGGTGTCAAATGCCAGTTTAGTGTGGGATTCCCATATAAAGTGTAGTGTTAAGTCAAAAACTCTTAAATCTTCTCCTTTCCCTCATTTCATTTCAAACCTGTTTGACTTTCTTTCTTCTGTACAAAAAAATATATATTTTGAAAAATGTTGGTAACAGAAAAAAACAATACAATGCAAGTCAATGGGGACCAACATTTTTTTGTTTACCAAAATTTGTTTACCAAAGAAAGTTTTAACATTTTTTGTGTGAACTACTTTATTATGAACGTACTTACCAATTTTAAGGCCTGCGAGCTGGGCAGGGCTATTTTCGTGGACTTTGCAAACAAAGGTGCACATCTCGACCGAGTTCTCGCTTTGGTGATGCAGTCCGTATGTCTGTAGGCCAAACAAAAACGAATGGTAAACAAAGCTGTCTCTTGTGCAAAGTTATTTATAGTCATGCAACCGGATTATAGTCAAGTAAACAAAATGACTCATACGCTAACAAAGGTGTGTGTGCATTTTTTCATCTTATTGTTCGACAGGGCATTGGTAATTCAAGTCTGATCGTGTTTGTTCACTGGCTGGCTGGCTTAACACCATAATGCACTCGGTGACTTGAATGTTGACCCGCTTGGGCTCACAAAGAGAGACATGACAGATTCTATAGCTTGAAGTAAATTAAACGTGACCGAAGCACCTGGAGCCATACCTCACATGCAAACATCCTTGATCAACAAGACAAACCGAAACTGGGCTGTTTGTAACTCCAGGTTTTGTTGTCGTTTCAGTGTTTGAACTGTATATACACATCATCTGACACAAAACCCCCCGGGTCATCTCTCAGCCATGTGGCCGCAGCAAACAAAAACTATTTTGCTTACAAGCATGTTACGTTTGAACAACAACACTTAGCATGATGGATGCAGAGAGTTTACTTAAAAATCTAACCTTTACTATTTTCATTTGATTTATTTGAATGAATGCATTCATATTTATTTGCATACTTTTTTCATGCATTCATAATTATGTTTTTATATTTATCAAGTTGAATCCATTGTTTAATTGACAAGTTATTCATTAAAAAATTTATGTATTCATTGTTTCCAAATGCTTAAGAATTGCACTGTGAATACCACGGCCTGGCAAATCCACAAACCTCTATAAACTCCCAGAACAAAATAAAACAGAGCAGGAAGAGAAACGGCATCAGATAATCTGTGTTTTCAACATGCAAAACATTGGCTTCATTTCCCACCATAACTGTGATGATAAGCTGACGTTGAGACGCAAACAGGCGTGCTGATAATTGAAGCCTGAACAGGAAGATGACTGGCAGCATCATTTGCATTTCGATGCCTTCAGTATCAGAGGCACTCCTGCGTAAATTCAAATGAGCATCAACATTCGTTTTACGTTAACCGCAGTAAAGCACCGGGTAATGTTTCTGTGAGCACAGTGCTTTCACTGGTCACCATAGAGATGGGCTGTGGGATGTCTGATTTCTCACGACACTCGCTTTTGCGATGAATGATATTACATTGCAATACGTCTTTCGCAGACCTGAGAATGACTAATGTTAATACTTGTTTCCTGTTCTGAAACCCCAAAACTGCTGTTGAGGTTAACAGCTGGGTGAGACAAGGACAGTCTTAAACCTCACTGTGTCAAAAATAAAAAGGCGAATTTGACTAAACTCTGTATGACTCTTTATATGATTGATTTAGAAATAGACGTCTCATTCTGTACATGGGCTTTTTTTTGAGGGGGATATTTTTGATACTATGAAGAACTACAAAGCCAAAATCCCCTGTCCCACAGCTGGATGTAGTACAGTAGACACAGAGCTCTTAAAAGTGATAATTCACCCAAAAATGAAAATTCTGTCATCATTTACTCACCCCCTTGTCATTTCAAACCTGTATGACATATCTTGAAAAATGTTGTTAACTGGCAACAATTGACTTACATTGGTTTTGTCTCCATACAATTGAAGTGAATGGGTGCCGCTGCTGTTCGGTTACCAACCTTCTTCAGAATATCTTCCTTTGTGTTTTGCGGCAGAAAGACAGTCAGACAGGTTTGAAATGAAAAGATGGCGAGTAAACAATGATAGAATTTTCATTTTTGGGTCGAACGGTCCCTTTAATCTGTAACTATGCTAAATACCACAACATTTAACATGATCATTTTAAATAGTCAGTTGAATTCATTAGTGTTAGACAGCTGATGCAATACCGCCAGAGAATTGGGCTACACGTCCTAAGAAAATTTACAAACCTATCCAACGTGCAAATATTTGGAACCGTCTGCTTCCTTCCTCATCCCACAAACACCAGCCGCTCGCACGACTGAACCGTCAGCGCCACGAGATGTGAAGCACATGTGTATTTACATATCCGATACCAGGGGCCGTGAAACTCTGACAATGTTAAACAGCCCGTCATCCAAGAAAACAATACATTTCTCGAACCCTGATGTCATATCCTGTACTAGAGGACACGGCAGGAAAGGAGTGGTCCACCGTCCTGCATTTGAACTATTATCCATTTCTAAATATAAACCAGCTATCTGGACATTCCGAACGAAATGATACTAGAAATCTGTGACTGTTTGTAATCGGTACGGTGTTTAGGAAACAGGTTGATAAAATGAACATTATGTGAGAACATTTTTTGAGTATTTGTTCCTTACAAAGTCAAGTTGTCGGCAGATTTTTGTTTCTGGCAAACTTACGAGCGATTTGAAGAGATGCCGAAAAGCAGACCCAACTTTGGTTATCATGGCTAACCCTACGCTAATACTCCCCTTAGCCGGTTTCTATTGAATTAAAACCAAATAAACACAGGTGTCATCCACAGTAATGAAACGATATAAAAGGAGCTTTCTTCTCTTTTATTCGGGATGTCCCACCCACATCTAAGCCCTGTTCAGAAGGTTGCATTTGAAACAGTTTCAAACATGAGCCTGTACACATCACCTTTAGCAAACAGAGATGAATAGCTTTACGGACAGTAACTAAATATCTAAATCCAAAACAATCTCACGGTAAAACAGTTTAATGGGGTGACAAATTTTTACAATATCACTTGTTTATTTTGCTTTTGCTCCAATTTCTTGTTTAGGGGAGGAGCATCAGTATGGCTTTTTTCTAGTAATCGTACGTTTTTGTACCACTCACATCATACGAATTAGACATCTTGCGAAACCTCGTGGTATTCCCGTGAGACCAGGCTGTTAAATCCCTCTTACCTGGATTTCAAAGCCGAAAGCCTCATCCTCTTTCTTCTCCAAGATCACAGTTTTCCTGCAAGGAAATCCAGCAAAACACAGGACATTGTGTTAATGTGAGCAGCGGGAAAGTATCAATAAACCAAACGTTTTTCAAGTCATGACCTCTCGATGGTCATACAACTTATGGATGCTAAAGGATCACGTTTGAGGAACACAAACCAACCTCATGACATTACAGTTATTTTCGGGACGCACGTAATAGAAAATGTAAATAGGGAAGATGATGGCGTTAAAAACACAAGTCATTCGATGGCAAACTTCTGATAAATATCTTACTGTTAAAAGTAAAAAACAGCCATGGGTGTGGCAGTCTGAAATGTCCTGTACTCATTTCTAAAATATGCACTTGATCGCTTTCAGTTTTAGTAAAGCCACACAAAGTCGGTGTGTTAATTATTTTCAATAACAAGAGCCTCAGGTGGTGGATGACTACAACGTAGATGCAATATAAACTGATATTGCAAAACCTAGACATGATGACACCTGGCGAGAAGGATTGTGGTAGTTGTCTAGACAATTGAGCAACCGTGAGTCTGGATTCAAACACCTCCATCATTTCAAATGCAGATGTATTATTTGGCAGTTATGAATTACGGCGTACTAAATGATAAAGAGTTGCGTACCTGTGAATAAAAACAGTGTTTGACCATCTGGCCAGCCCACTCTTTTCATGCACTGATTTATTCAGCCCTCTAAAGTCATTTCACAATATAAATATATCAAATTGTTATTTCTATTCCACGACATGGTGGAAACAAGTGCGAATGGCCTGACGTCAAATTAAATGTGTATTTTAGGGAAATAACAATGACGCATACATGCACCCATCACATCAGAGTAGGCGGAAGAATAAAAAAAACAGTGCCAATCTTACCGTTGCGGTTCTGTTGACTGCGCAAGGGGCTTCCATTTCTGCAGCCCACCATTCTGTTTTATGTGAGAGAGGAAAGAAAAAACGAGAGAGAGGTGTAAGAATATGTCTCTTTGAACTATATGCCGTCCATCAGGGATGTCCCTGATCAACAGGTTAAGCACTGGCTTTCCCAAAAAGGTGCAAGTTGAGCAATGTGCACCACAGACATAACTTGAAATGCATGTCTGTCTAACGTCTGGCACCTTTGGTTTGCATTTAACCCATAAATAAATCTATATACCACCCCAAACGTATTTTATCTCCAGACTACCGACAGTCTCACACATCACAGCATCTGTCTCTACACTTACCTTAAGAACAATCTAGACTAGTTACGCTCTCTTCGCGAACACAAATACTGTCACACATTAACATCAACTTCACTGATGGACCGGCTGATTAAACCCAAAACACAAACCACACAACACACATAAGAATTCATTCATTCATATTATTTTTGTTCTGACAGACATCCATTCAGCCCGGCTGTACCATGTCCCGCTGCCCACAAAGTGCACTTTGTGCACGAACCCTGCGAAGCTTGTAAAACGTTGCCTGCCTTTATTTTCGCACACTTTGAGAATTGTCGTAGGGTCCCCTCAATGACTTCATTTATTTCCAAGTAACTAAGAGGGTCCCTTGGGGGCAGTTGGGTTGGACGCCAAAGCTCTTAGCCACACAATACTCTGTTGTAGCCCAGCGTTCATGCGGAGTGTAGGAGTCTCAATGCAGGGATCTGTTCATAAACCTGCCTGTACTATGATGTGAAAAAGCATTGTAATCTTAAAAAAAAAGTGTTTCTGGTAAGCTTCTAAGAGTAAAACAGCAATGCTGCACAGAAGACACTATTTGTCATTAAAGAGACAGTTCACCCAAAAAATTAAAATTCTGTCATTTAACAGTTCTGGGGCACCACTGACTACCATAGTAGGTTTTTGCATTTGAAAAACGTATTATCTGTAATCAGCAACATTATATGAATAATAATAATAATAAACATACAAAACCAAGAACAGTTGGTCAATGGTTGTCACCCTTTGCGTTTCGAGAGCCTGGCTCTGTCATCACATGGCCAATAAAATAGCCACACTGACCCCACTTTTAACTTTTTCAATTCCACAGTGAGTTTAGTTTCACAGGGAAGAGCCAAACACCACAAATGTCACCACTGCCTCATACACTCAGTCAGGCCCCATAAAAGGCTTCGTCCGGCCACACAAGAGGTGGACCGTAAAAACCCGGCCGCCGAATTCAGCGGGACATATATGAGGTCCAGGAGAATTGGTGGTGTGTGGGTGGTCTAAAGACACCAGGAAACCCTTCACACCACGAGTGACCATGAAACACATTTCAACATGTGAAAATCTAAAGGGTCAGAACCAAGCACGCATGGTCAAACCCTTGGAGGGCAACTGATTTCACAGAACAGGTCTGCGATAAATGCCTCTCTTAAGAACTGGAAGGAAGTGAGGTACTGTACAAAAATAATTATGGTATAGGCTACTATAAAAAATGAATGACTCAACCACAAGCAGAAGTGAAAAGGTGTTGTCAACCCCACATCTTCGCATGACCGCTCAAACGTACGCATGCAAATGAGACCGGCCGCCACGTGCTGCAGGTCAAACTGACGGACAGGTGTGAATTAGCGCAGGTGAAAACATTCCTTACATTCCTAACGAAGCGTGACAACTGCTCGAGCCATTCAACACAACTGGACTCAAACAGAGACATTCAGTACTGAATACAGTCTAGCTACCTTTAACTAGTCCGCGTTAAACATACATGCTGTGTTTGACTTCGTAATTATACTTGAGTGGCGCATGCGCACCGCTGCTTCTAATCAAAGCAAACTGATCACAGGACTTCTGCTTCTGCGCATAATTGAGTCCAGACAACACTGTTCAATGTACTCAAGATGTTCATGTGTAAAGAGAAGCGGTAGGGGCGACAAACAACCCAAATTTTCGTTTAGAAGTTATACAAAATTGACTCTTTTTAGACTTAATAACTAGTATTAACTAAGTCCCGAGTGAACAGCAGTTCGTCTAAACAAGCAGACATAAAAACAAATTTGTCCAATACTAAAAACCATTATGAAACATTTGCTTTTACCATTAAACCCATTACTATAATGGCTTTTATTCAGCAGGGTATCAAACACACTTAAATTAATATCCAATAGTCTAACCTTTTTAAAGTTTCTCGGTAGGGTCCCTCCAGAGTAAGCCAGAGTCTTGTAGTTATACAAGTCCCCGGAGTTTGAGGGTCTAACAGTCCCAAAACTGTCCGATTTAGAGGACGAAAAGTAGATATCCCCACTGTCCTGACACAGCGATCCGCTGTCCGGCTCGTTTGAGTTCAGCTTCTTTACACGTCGAAAAGTCATGTTTTTCATAATCCGATCGCACTTAATGAAAACCCCTGTAACACTTGAAGGAAGAAGGGCAAGATGAAGAGTACTGAGCGTGGGTGAGAAACCACCCACCACCAATCTACACTCCGACTTGTGCAATAACCTCCAGCAGCTCTCTGTTAAACCTCAGCAGCATCTGCGAGCAACTCTTCGTGTTTAGAGACTCACACGTGTGAAGGAAACATCTCTAAGGGGGCGGGGTCAAACAATTGAAGAGATGCGATTGGACGCGAGGTACAAAATGACGTTGTTTTGTTTGACCGCACATTATTGCCACCATACGTAAATAGTATTAACTTCACATTTAATATGTGCTATATTTAGGAATTTCAATTTTTCTTACTTGTATGTTTGCGATGTAATGTGACTGTGTAACGATTAAACACTCAAAATGTTTAAAAGGTATAATATTACATTATGTTATAAATATTGATATACTATTATTTTCATGTATGTAGCACTAGACATCTTGGTTGCGTCTGGTCTAAAATTACTTCTACCTAACGATGCCCCCTGGTGGTTATTTGCGGAACAACATATTATAAGTGATTTGGCATTTTGACATAATCCCTTGTACGGCAAAATAAAGAGACACAAGACCAATAATAAACATTGAAATGTTTATTCACACAAATTCACAAAATCAAGAGAATTTCTACATTCTCAAGAGCTGCATAAAATAAAGCCTGCAGAGTTCCTTAAATCAGCGATTCTCAATGTTGGTCTTGGGGACCTGTAACACTACACATTTTGCCGGTCTCCATCGCTTATGAGTTAAGAACCCCTGCCTGTTCTGTACAAACAAACCTAAAGAATGAATAAAAGAGAAGGTGTGCAACATGCCATCTAAAACCACAGTTTGCCCATAGAATTATCTGAATTTAGGGAATTATTATTATTGTTTCATAAACACTGTGCAAATTAAATGAAATGATTAAAAATCAGCTTTACCGAACTGACTCAATACATTCTGGATACAATAAAAAGGACCCAATAAAATTAGTTATACATTACACCGTTTCAATATTTCAATATATTAAACATTACACCTGCTTCTTATGGTGTATATAGCAAATAAATTAAAATTAATGTACTAAATCTAGTTGTTGCTTTCTGATGGTAAAGAGCACATTGGCACCTTATTTAGTCTGGATTAATCTTGCAATGGCCAGAAAATGTACTTTATAATCTAAGAATCAAAATAAAATGCTGTGCAATATTGGCGTAGCAGTCATTCTTAAATCACCTATACAGCAAAGCCACTGAATACACTGTGCATCAAACGTTAGCAAAATAATTAATATGTTGGATAAATATTAACAATATCTCAAAACAAATATCCAGCTTATGTACTTGGAATGAACTGTGCAATGTCACAGCAAAATGAAACCCATGCAAAAATTGCATGATCTACTGTTTAAGATAACTACATTTCTTGAAAGAAAGTACTGCTGGATGCACAATTCATGTTAAGATGGGCTAAATAAAAGATCTGTTTGAAATGGTAACTGCATGTTATCTTTTAAAAACATAAAAGAGTATAAATAAAAACTAAAACCGTATTAAGCAATTGTTGCAGAGATCAAATTGGACTTAAACAGACATTGGCCATAAACCTGGATAATGCACACAGATCTGTAGATCATCTTTCATATATAACATTGGATAAACTCTATTTCAGGTTGAAAAAGCCAGTGGATTTGGCTTGAGGGCCCATCAGCATATTGGCTTGGTTCTTATGTGTGATATGAATCTGAGAAAAAAACAACAACAAGTTAGTTAAATCGTGCTTAAAGAAATAGTGTACCCAAAAGAAATAAACATATTTGCATGTACAAAAACAATAAAATAATATTTAGAAAGCAATGGACACTCACTGTACAAGGTGGCTGCATCCACGGCTCTCCATCAATCTGCATGGGCATGGGTTTGTTTGTCCTACATACAAGAGTGCATTTTTAAATATCAACCAAAACAATTACACTTTAATTTTATTTAATAAAATTGATGTCATCACTAAGTATTATACAACCACAGAATATAAGTCAATAATAAAAGTCAAATTTAGTTGACTATCCTCCATTACATGACAAAAGAATGTGTGCAATGTAAATGGAATAGTTTACATTTCAATAAAAGGCAAATAATGACTATGAATATGTTAATGAACCATACTGCAACGGACAATTATAAGCATGTCTGTGCATGTCTTGGCTTGTTCGTGCCAGTACGAGCTTGGTTTTCCCCACAAGCCTGAATGGGCTTAACATACGAATTGTCTGAAACAGTTTGTCTCACCTGATGGTAATCTTAGATGTTTTGGCGAGTCGGACTGCGCTCTTCAGCCCTGTGTATATCTGTCCCATTTCAATGGCTCCTTCCAAACCCACCACCTCCATGCGCTTATCGCTGATGTCTGTGTGGATGGAAACAATGACCTGTTGAGTCTTTTTTAAACTACAGGAAACAATGTTGTTTTTTGTCAGAATTCACTTTATGATCATTTTACACCCACTTTCTGACCCTAACAATTAAATAAGTCTGCTTTCACTACCATGCCTCTGCACTTATTTGTGAGCTGTGGGTTAAATATAGTTTGCGTTGTCTCTTTAATAACAGCCTTTTTGCACAGCCTTCATTACACGTTCACAAAACACTACGCCCAAGTTGCCGAAACAGGCATTCACGCTGCAATCGAATTTATGTTTCTGACATCAGAATTCAAGTGAACAGCTTCGCTTTGTTCAATCTGTTTGGACTGTAAGGAAGTTTCGATTTATGAAAATACAGTATGCTTTCATAGTATAATCATATCAAGATAACCCATTACCAGTTCCTGTGTGGAAACAAACCTACCTTGCGGGCTCACTTTTAAGAGTTCAGGGTCTAGTATGACCTCTGGTAATTCCTGGTCTGCTTTGTCACTTTTTTTGGCTTCACCCCACAGGTTGGACCCGCCGTGCATGCTGGGAATGTTGAGGACGGCTATACCCTCCAGGGAAAGATTACTGAGATCCAGCGGTGTCCCACAACACTGGATGAAGCCAGACATATTTCACATTCCCAATATTTCAAGGCAAATACTTGCGACATGTGTAAGCACATTTTTAAGTAATGAATTGCGTTTTGTTCGTATACTGAATTAAAGCCCTTGATCTGGTAGATTGAAACGGGCCTGGATGGAATACAGCTCCAGGAGACAACTAGAAACAGATTTATCATAATGCCCTGACAATGCTGATGCTTTCAGAGAGGAAGAAAACACAAGGAAAGAGGAAACAGGTATGGCCAAGAACAACATGATTATTGTCTTTATTTCCCATCATAATGTAAATATATCTCACCTCGATGGTGAGACACTCCTTTAGTTTCTTACAAGATGCTGAGATGGTCTCAGAGGTGGCAAATTCAAAGTACCAGAGTTTGTTCTTCATTCTGAAAGATGTAAGAGAGAGGTAGTGGTCTTACTATACAATTAATACAAATACTGTATTTTTATAATAAACAAAATATTAATTCTGTTTCTACAAAAAAGCACTAATGATGATAGAGCTGATGCCCACCTGCTGTTAAACTTCTGAGGATGTTTCTCTCTCATGGTGTGGAAGCGATGAGCAATAGATGCATCCTGTCAATAAACACAGCCAGAGTAATAAAACATTTTAAAAACTAGCTTTTAGAAACAACACATTTTATTTATCAAAGATGCTACTGAAGCCAGTGAATATATGAATGGATACTGTATGCGTCTTACCACTCCAATGGAGAAATAATTGTTGATGATTTCATAGGGCACGGGGTCACCTCTCTCCTGGCTTTCCTCGGGAATCACCTGTATGCTCCAGCGGTCCATCGAAACCACAGAACTTCCCTCGATGTCTTTCAGGATCCGGCCCAGATCCATTCCGTCATAACCTAGAACCAGAGTGCTGGTGAGAACTGCTGAACATAAGCAGGTCTATGGAAATATTTGAGTCTTGTAAAAGTTCATGTTCTGGATCAAGTGTACTTGTACAGAGAATAATAAGAGGCAGAGGTCTGTTAAGTTCTGAACTGATTTATGATTCTAATTATTCTTGCCAACACTGTCAGAAGACTAAATAAAACACTAAACAAATATATAAATGACAGCCAAATCACAATTTGAACAACACGGGAGAAAACAGAAAATTCATTGCTGTAAATGTTGTAGTAGTTTTCTCTATTGGTACAATAAAAAGATTATCCAGCAAAACTCGGTTTCTCTCCTCACCTCCACCCCATCGCAGACAGCGTGCCAGATCATTTCCTGTGCCAAGAGGAAGCACAGCCACAGGGGGGCGCACTGACAGGTTGGCTTTATCTTCAGTAAGAAAATGAAAATGATTAGTTGAAAGTGAAGTCAGACCAACAACATGTTTACTATCACCGGAAAATCTCAAATCCTCTTTTTTCTACTGTAAGAATCAATGTTTGACTTTTTAACCTATGGCATCAAGAATCCAGCCCACTGTGCCGTCTCCTCCGCAGACTAATATTCTGTAGTTTTCCAGATCTCTGAAGAAATGTAACCTGGTAGAACATACAGACGTATATACAACACAATGTAAGCAACACTGAAGACACAAGTAAAGAAAACAAGATAAAATTGGCAACTATAATAAAATCTTTACCCCGGTCCTGGTCCGCCATTGGAAAGATTATAAACTTGCAGAGGATTCAACAAGTATTGGAATTTTCGAAGGATTCTATGAAAGCATATATTTATTAAAAAGAACATGAAAGCATGTACATTTCTAAAAATCCTGATAACAACACAGACTAGATATCAGTTTGTATAGGCTCACCTCTCCCCCTGCTTTCCACCACTTTTAGGGTTCACAAACACCAAAAGTGGATGTTTGTCAGGAATTGGGTTTATCTGCGTGGACACAAGAAGCGTGTTATTGTCACAATGATTCGCAAAATCTGCGAAAATATCAGTATGCAATTCTGTCTAGACAGTCAGTAAAGACTGCATCCTACCTGTAGTATCTGTCCGTCAGGTGTAGTGTTGTCATCACCTGCAAATGAACATCCATTCTTAATGCTGTTCTGCCTCTCCTGAGAGGAAACACAGACGACACAAAGAACAGAACTGATGACTACAGACGAATAAGCGCATCACATACTCGTATACTTGACTACCATTAAACTAATTGTAAATAACTGTGCAAATGTAAGTATATATGTTTGTGCATATGTGCATTACCTTAATGATGGGGTATATGGCCCACGGGGGTAAAATATGGTCCCTTAAAGGGCCACAGCCGCATTCTAAAGGTTCCTGAGTCGCACACTCATCGTGCCTCTAAATGTGAGAGGAAAACATGATCGTATTAAAACACTACAAAAGGCTGGAAGTGAAATGCTCCATCACATAATTTACAGGTGACTATTTCATAACTACAATAAAATACCAGTCTCACCAGGGTGTGACACCAGATGCAGCGTTTTCCATTAAGGCCATGCTTTATTTTCTTTTGACACCTGTCGCACTTCCCTGAATCACAGTTTCCACTCACCCAGTCATGAGATGCAATCTGCATGAAAACAAATGTGTGCATGCTGTTTACATTCGCAGTGTTGACTTAAGTCATTCAAATACAGAGGTCAAGGTTAGCTGGTACACCTTTTAATGGAATATATCTAATATTTCTCAGTCCAGGTGTGTTTCGAAAGTCAACGTCTGTGTGCTATGATAATCTTTGTGACAACATGCCCCGATATCAGGACATGTTGTCACACGCATTGGGGTAAGTTGTCACAGTGGAACCATTACATCCCACGTTAACGAACATGTGACGTTAAAATGAAATCGGATGTGTGCTTACCCCTGTCTCCTTCTTAGACTTCACATATGTGCGGCTGCATGGAGCTGGGTTCTTATTGGCACACCGGCCGTGCACTGTGTATTTACAACCTGTGTATGACAGCAAACTATTGTGATGACTAAACATTGCTTTATTGTTTTTACAACTCATTTTAAATTTCTAGTTTAGGGAAAAATTTCACTATCGGGCCACACGGAGCCATTGCGTGCCAGAGCCAACTGTATTCCAACTTCTGGGGCTTTAAGTGACGTCAAAGGAAAATTCTGTCTTCATTTACTCACCCTCTTGTCATTTCAAACCTGCATGACTTTCTTCTACAAAACACAAAAGAAGATATTTTGAAGAAAGTTGGTAACCGAACAGCCGCGGCACCCATTAACTTCTATTGTATGGACACAAAACCAATGCAAGTCAATGGGTGCCAGTTAACAACATTCTTCAAAATATCTTCTTTTGTGTTTTGCACCATACTTTGCAGTTTGTTTTTGGGTTAACTATCACTTTAAGTGGCCTGATGGTGGAAATACAGAGGTCTTAGGCTGTCGACACCGGCTGATGACTTCATTGCCCTGGCCCGAAAGTGGACGTTTCCAGGCTATATCTTCAAAAAGTATTAACTTTAACAGGCAAATGCTTCTATTTACTTACGGGTGCAGCAGAGACCCTGTTTCCGCAGCCCCAGCAGCATATTCTGGCATACGTTACAGTACACAGGCTTGTTAAAATGCTTCATCCTCCACAGATGCTGGCCATCTCTTTGGGTCACCTTGAGAAAAATAAATGAAAATAAAAACGTTAAAATGTGTAAATGTGTCATGTAAACATCTTCAATTAAACAGTTGAATAAAAATCTTATAAAGCGTTATGTTTTTTTATCTTCATACACCGTGGGTCCCCTTACATGGAAATCAGCATGTTGTTTCTACAGCAGCCTTAAACAGACAAACTCCTCTAAAAGAGTGTTTCGTAAATATATAATTTCCTTCGGCAAAGCAGCGAAAACGTGACGACATCTTTGTCATGTGTCAGCTACCGTAGTGCTTCGAAAAGAAGGGGAGTGAGCCGTTGGTTGCAATTCGCAACCTCACCACTAGATGCCGCTAAAATCTCCACATTGCTCTTTTAAGTCAATGTTGATGCATAACAACTCCTGAGCTATAAAGCAACAACTGTTGAATAAACTCTCATATTATGATGAAGTGTGCTATAACTTCAACATTAGTCACTGGATAGTATGAGTAACTCACACAGGCATCTTCTACTTATTTATTACGCTTTGCCTTCTTATCCCACACCTACTGGTTATTCTTTATGAATTCAGCGGTCGACTGGAGGTGTCGAGGGGGGCTGAAGACATTGTGACTCACACATTCACATCAGGGCCTTATTAATAGAGTCAAATCTTTGGTTATGATGAGTCAGAAAGGAACTACAGCTGCCCAGGAGATCTGAAACTGGAACCCACGCAGACGTAACTTGGCCCGACGGCCCAACATAGCCCTTGTATCTCATCTATGGGCAGGTGGAAATAGCATGTCGGGAAGTCCCTGGCTTAGATATGTGGCTGAGCGGGACCGTGCCACAAGACACGGACGGGCAAGAGATATAAGCAAGATTTTTGTGTGATTCATCTTCATTTTAAATGTCAGTGATTCACACTGTGAACTACATTTACTGACAGTGACTGGTGTCAACAACAGACATCTTCAATAACTGTAACTTCCTCACACGTCTTCGTCGACTGCTTATGTGGTCTAACTGTGAAACATCACATTAGCCCTAATGTTAAGGTATGGTGTGACAATGCCACGCTGTGCAATTAGCAAAGAGGATTCAATTCATGATGTTTAGGTTAAGCGATGGAAAATCTGCTTTTGGCTTTGTGGTCATGCACTGGCAAAAACTCCAGTGTGTATTGAAGTACATTTGCGACGTCTAGAGTTCCCTATGGAGAGCGTGAAGCCAGCAAGAGGTCTAGCGTTACTTGATGGATGCCATCTTCAGTTTTTATGATGGAGTTGCCAAGTAGCATGCTTGGAAAGTCATTCTGTAAACTTATGGATGCTTTGTTCGCTCAATGTCTGGGCACAAGCAACTGAAAGCAACAATCTGACATATTAGGGACAGTCCCATCAATATTAATTGAATATTTGGTTAAATCCTTCTTTGTGAAATGCATATTTATTGGTGCATATCAACATGCATGCACATTTGAGTTTAAAAATGTGCGTGTCAATTGCTTAAATTCTTATGTGCAAGCATGCAAACACACAAGTGTGACAGGGTCTGCATAAGTGCAAAGTCAGCAGACGTTTGGTGTAACAACAGAAAATAAAGTGTTTGCTGGCTCACACACCATAAATAAATGTTTGCCGTTTTTACTTTTTTGACAAATTTTTAGGTGTGTAAGGAAAGCATGATGAAGCTTTACAAGTGCATGCTAAAAAAGAGAAGCATTTGGTTTTATTGCATGATCTTTGAACAGAGATACTGCCTTGTACGGTCCGAAAATAGCACCTCAACTCTTTGACTTTGCATCTGGAGCCAGAATGTGTGACAGCGATTTGCCCTCCCAAACCAAAGCGATCTGTAATCGCTCCACTCCAACTCTACTCCGGGTTTTTATGTCTAGCTCACTCCCAGTTTATTGCATTATAGCAGGGGATCCCATACTTTTCCATTCCAGGACGCACTTAGACAATCTATCTCAAAGAGCTACCAAAATAAATATTCTGTAGTGCAGTTTTGGGATAAAATGCACATTTGTTCTCTTTTAGTAAAGTGTTTTTCCCCTGTCATTTTATAAATGAAAAAATCATGACATAATACCTAATGGGGGAAAGTCGGACTCGTAACCAGAAGGTTGCCGGTTCGATTCTCAGTACCGGCAGGTAACAACTGACGTGCCCTTGAGCAAGGCACCTAACCCCCGTTTGCTCCCCGGGCGCTGCAGTGATAGCTGCCCACTGCTCCCGGTGTGTGTGTGTTCACGACTTGAAGTGTGTGTTCACTATTCACTGGTTGGGTTAAATGCAGAGGTCACATTTCAGGTATGGGTCACCATATCTGACAAATAGGTCACTTTCAATGGTATTATATCAAAACTATTGTCGCTGTTTTTATGTCATTCACTACAATAGCCAAGCAACCCACCTTAACCCACTGTGTGACCCACATGAAATTACTTTGCAACTGTTACTACTTTGTTCTTTCAGTTCTTGTTTTGTTGCATTTGTATGCACAAGATATGGATCACAAAACCTTAAAAGTCTTAAGTAGCATGAGAACATTTGTAGTAAAAGCCAAAAATACATTATATGGGTGAAAAGTATACATTTTCTTTTATGCCAAAAATCTTTAGGATATTAAGTAAAGATCACAATCCATGAAGATATTTTGTACATTTCCTACCGTAAATATATCAAAACTTTTGGATGCAGCAAAATCGCCAACAAAAATGCCTGGAAACACGTCAACAAACTTCACACGCTGCTGCCGCTCTTTGGGAATTACCCACTCAAGTTTGGTATCAATGTAAAGCTTAGAATTTCAGCTTTCAGGTTCATCTATTCTCCACAACATCATTACAACGATAAGCCAATAGAGACTGTTAAAACAAACCTGTTTCTTCTTAACAGCGGCCTGCTACAGCACTTCTGATTAACAACTTTAAAGGTGATTTTCTCAATGTTTTGATTTTTTTGCACCAGAGTTTTAAATAGTTATATCTCATTCTATCCTAACAAACCATATATCAATAGAAAGCTTATATATTAAGCTTTCAGATTTGGTAAAAATCTCAATTTCGAGATTGACCCTTAAGTTGTCCAGAGTCACATATTACGTTAAATCGGGTTTGCGCAATTTCTATAAAGCGGCAATGCGACAAAGAAGACAATGCATTAGTATCAGGATGTGATTGTTGTATGAATAGTCTACCAACACTGGCAATTTTTAGCTGACATGCAGTTGCACAGTGTTTGTGTTCAGACCTTCAGTCCCAGTAAAACCAGCAGCGGGATGTTATTCATGCCTCCCTCCACCCACTCCTGTAAGGACACGGTTCCACTGCTGTCCGCATCAATCGCTGTCATCATATCTTTCAGAACCTGGGAGCAAGAGGGAAGATGTTGGTGAGGATGTGTTTTTGCACCTGTGCAGAACAAGCCGTCTTTTTTCTGCTATAAAACAGAATATATTTTATTAAATGCACCCCTTATTAAATGTACATAATACTTGTTTAATGGACAATCTGATGTACTTCAAATAAGGAATTATCAAAGGAGCAACATCATGCACATCTTATTATTTATTCTCTGCCTTTCTTATTTTGCTCCATGACAAGTTGATTCTTGCCACATGAGGGAGGAATTTCTCTTCGGCAGGGTGTGGTTACATCTGGAAACCTTATGAAGAGCACACAGGCATTTCACTTCTCCTTGTCAAATATTACACAAACACAGACCATCGACTACATGCGTTATAAAAGCACAAAAACCTCTTGGCATGATCAGATTTCAATTTTAATTTCATAGAAATGTTCATTATATTTGAGCATTAAGGGCATCATTTGGCCCTCACAAGCATAACAAAACATGTGCACACACAAACAAACAAACTCACAGGCTCCAGTTCAGACACATCCCAACCAAGGTAGTCTGCAGCGTGCATCATCTGGGCAATAATGCGGTCCACTTCCTGTTTCACAGAAACATGATTGGTTAAAGATGTTACTAAAATAAGTCATTAAAGAAAGATGATTCTGTTCTGTTATGTAATAATGAATTGTATGTGAATATAAATAGATTATTATGCCACACGTACAAAATTGAAGTTGACATTATTCCTTCTAAAATGTAAGTGTTATAGATATTTTTTTCTGTATACCCACCGAACTGTCCAGCACTCCATTGCCATCTCTATCATAAAGTCTAAAGGAAACTGTCAGGGGGAAACACATGAACATGACTCCATATTGAAAAGTCATCATAAAATTCATTATAGATATTAATGTAAGATGGGAAAATGTATTTAAATGATTTACATTCAAGTTTGTCCCTTGGTTGCCCGTCTTCCAGAAGAGAGAAATAACAGGACACATCCTTCAGAAAGACGTCCTCTTTAGATAGAAAGCAAAGTTAATTCTGTCATCATTTACTCATGCTAACATTCATTTTAACATTGTGACTTTTGTTTATAAATCGAGTCACAAAACACAATTATTTTTATCTGTACCTGGCACCAGCTTAACTTATACTGACTTTGGTCACATTGTTTTAATGCCAATTTCTCAGCTGTTAAATGTTGTAAATAAAGATAAAGAGTTCAAACAATAAAATGGCATTTATGTACTAATAAGAACAGTAAGTCCTGTTGATTCACTTACAGATGAGATGCCCTCACTAAATCTAATGACACAGACATGGAGGTGGAAACAGTTGACTCACTGTTTTCATCTGATCTAGCCGACTCTGAGTTTTGGAAAGATCTAAACAGGCGTTGGCACAGATCTGCCGGGAAGTCGTCTTCTTCCAAATATGTCTTCAAGAAGAGTCGGAAACCCTCTTCATCTATGCACTAAGTGAATGTGAAGCAATAATGAAAATGTGATCAATAAAAACATGCAACACAAAATGCTTTATGAGTTTCACTTATGCACATCCATTAAAGTAACATAGAAAATGCACAAACTAATACAGTTTTTAACACACCATTAAAATAAAGGTGCTAAATGATGCCATAGATTAACAACTTTGGTTGTATGGTTTCAGAAAGAACCTTTAACATCCACTTTCTGTTTCACACGAGGTTCTCTGTAGTGGAAAAAGGGTTCCTTAGACAATAAAAATGTAAGAAAAAGATGCTTCTTTTAAAAACTTTTCACTGTATGTTATTTTAAATCTGTTTAAAAATAGTTTTCCTATGGCATCGAGTGTAATTTTTAAGAGTGTATTGTTGGGGGTTTTAATATCTTCTACTTTCCTAATGAAAACATACACATTATGGAAACTAATATAGCCATAAAGATATCTGGGAGTTTCTCAAGGGGGATGTATCTTTAATATCCAATTAAATTCTGCACTATAAACCTAATCCTCGTTCTACTAACTGTGCATGATATTCCTGTCCTACTTCCAAACAGAAAAAAAGTTGTATTCAAACTTTAAAGGCCTGAGGACATAACTGTTCTTATAGCCGTACATAAAATAAGATGCTATATGACATATACCAATTACATACCAATTACATAATTCATTTTTCATCGTGTTTTGAGGATTTGAATAATATTTAATAATGCTAGTAAAAATAAATAAATATTTTTTGTGCATGGACTTAAGAATCAAACCCATGACCTTGGCATTGCACTTAAGTACTGGTTTTAATAACATTTTGTTTTCTAAAAATCAATACAAAGGCACACCAAGGTGCATATTTATCAAGCAGGTACATGTTTGACAGACGGTCTGTTTTTGTATAACTAATACGCTGAACCAGACAAAAAGTGATTCACATTAGAGGTGGCTGTTTTCACGGGTACTTGGACTAACATGCTGTCAACATAGCGCGCTGCTGACGGAAAAGTCAATTCACTCACCTCTCCATGTCTGTACTTGGCTAACCTGCCATCTGCATTGAACTCCTTTAACACATCTTTCACTTTCAAATTGCAGTCTGCAAAACAATACAAAATAAAATTATTACAAAATTACAAAGTCACATGATTTTAGACACAAACTCTATGATTGGTGAGTGTCAAACATTTCAGCCAATCATCGTGCTTCTTTTTCAGTAATTGTGCACATGCATGTGAACCCATAAGTAAATGGGCCACAGGCTTCTGAGATGCACATAAAGGTTGTTTTTCAACCCTGAGAAATGTGGTGCTTAAGGGCGAGAGTGAGTCATAGTTCATAATAAGACCGAGCGTTTAGTGCGAGTAGGTGGGATGTGTGTGGGCATCAGGACTCACAGTCAATGTACTGCTGAAGCTGGATGAAGTCGACTGGCCTCAGCTCTCTGTCGTCTGAGTCTGACATCTCGACAGCCTCTCAATACCACTGAAAGAGAAAGAGAGAGACGGGTGAGGGGAAAACAAACAGATGGCAAACGGCAAGGCACATCCTGCCATTTACTCACACTTCAATTGTGATGACTGTTTGGTCATTATTTTCATTTTTTGGGTGAGCTATTACAGACTAAGCATTCGTGAATTTACAGCAAGCAGAAAACTCAATGCATTAACTAAATTTGAATACACAAATACAATCAAGTTTGTAATGTCTGTCAATAGAACAGTACATCTTTTGAAAATATTACAAAAAAGAATAATAATTTAGTATAATAAGTATAATAATAATTTTAAAATAATTTTAGCAATTTTACTATTATATTATGGTTATTAGATAATGTATCTAGGTACTTCAAAGAATATCATAATACATATTCAAAAACATGGTATCAGCATGGTATCAATGTATTAGCAAGTGTCAGAAATGTTATTAACCACAACCTATTAAAATGATGATGTTAATTCTGAATATGTAACTCATTGTTTTTATTTAAATGACACCAGTGGAACGCTAACCGATAAAAAACATGACCCCAAAAAACTGTAATTAATCTGAATGATAAGGTTCAGCTTGGAAAGCGTCTGTGTTAACCGTCACACGGCTTATAAAGTTAAGAGAAATGTATAAACTCCTTGTCAGGCTTCATATATTATCTTTTTATTTGTTAATAAAAATTGAGAGTGATGGTTAGTATGACTTACAAAAAATGTGACTGTACAATGTCAGATGACAAGACTTTAAATTGTTGAAGTGTGTGTGTGTATATAAGCTTTGCCTATTAAACTAGAGACTAAGTGAATCTCTCTCTTTCTCTCTCTCTCTCTCCTTGTGTGTGTGTGAATGTGTTGGACAAAAAACAACATGTTTCTGGGTCTCATCTGTAATGGAAAATGGATCAGCCTTCTCATTACTGAGTCCAGGGAGATTATACAAGTGCCAGGCTAAAGTTTTTCTCATTCACTGAGGTGTCTTCAAACTTCCACAACCCAAACAGTCTTCACGAAAAATAAATGGGTGACCTATTTAAAGCAAGCCTTGTGTCTAGTGATCTATATTTTTACAGCTAAAAATAGTAGCAAAAGTATGAGTTTCATAACAGTGATTTTGTGTCTGGGAACACAGGCAATCTGACAGATCTGTATCGCCAACAAACAAGCAAACACGTGTAAATCTGTAGACCGAATTGTAAAAACAACAGAACATCTTTTTTTTGTGAAATCCACTAGAAGGCTGTTTGTTTTGGTCTCATAATGAAAGAGCTCAGTAATGTGTTTACGAGCTCAGAGACTGTAATATGACAGGAAAGGCAGTGAATCGGGCCCATACACCCACTCCTCTCGTGTGATGTGAGCACACAAAGGGTCACACCGTTCTCAGTTAATTCCCTCAAAAGGTTGGTGTCGTTGCCTAGAAACTTTCTTTGTGTGGCCTGTGCTGTGTGTGGGTGTGTGCGAAAGTTGGAAAAACAGAACCAATGCATTTTTGTCAATAAACGTGTAACTGACGGGTGCGTGACAGACTATTTAGCATGTTTTGGCCTAATCTATCTTTCTTTATTTGGAAACAAACATTTTTTTTAGTAAAATCCTACTTTTCCCCAAACTAAAGTAAAGGAAATCGACTAGCCTTATTATGACTTTAAAGGCATTTTTTACCTGAAAAATAAAAAGTCTTTCATCATTTATTCACCCATGTTGTTCAAACCCCTGTTGTCTGACTTTTCTTCTGTGAAACACAAAAGAAGATATTTTGAGATATATTTTCAGTAGCGGCCTTTGCTATGTTCGCTTACACTCGAAAAACATCATTTTTCCCTGCCATCACGCCACGCATGCACCAGGGTTAAATATTAAGGGGAAAAGTGGCTTTAAAAAAAAAAAAGAAACTTTAAGAAACTTAAGTTTCAAGATAGAGTGCAAAAACTCCTGTAAGAGTTATTTTAAATTGAAATGTATGCCACCATGGCTTTAAACGCAACATTATGAGATCGCTGGGTAAAAACTTCTCAGAGCTTTTGCAGCATTCAGAATGTTCTAAATGTCGTAATGAACTTTTGACGACAACGATGTAAACAGATTTTACTTACAAAAGTATTCATCAGTGACGTACATGTAGCGCTTATTTTGATCTTTAACATTAGATCTTTACATCTAACATTTCCTTTTAACAAAATTATGCTCAAAATGGTTGCTCATTTTTATTCTTAACAAATAATCAATAAACAATTAAACAGTACACTTATATAACGTAGTTTTCTTAATAAAAACTAATAAGAAGGATATTACATAACATAAGCGTTACAACTGTTATTTTAATAAATATGCACAATAACAATAAAACAAATACAAATTCCCTGATATTAAACAAACAAAATACTAACAAACTCTTGCCCTTTCGTCCTGACGTGCCTGATTTAAAAAGAAACTAGCACAGCATGTGCTTTATGGAGCAGACGCGGCTTAATTCATCTGTAGCGTTCGACTGAACTAAATTTACTTAATTTCTATCAAAAACAAATTCTGATTGTAAAATAATTCTGTTTAAGGTAATAAAATACAGGGTGGATAGAATCCGTTTAATACACTACTGGCAGAAATATAAAAATGTTAAAAAATACAGTGTTTATAAAATAAATGGGGGGCCTTCAACTGTTTCTTTGAATTGCAAAGGCCGAACGTCTCTGAGAACGTCATACAGGTTTGAATGATGTATATGATGGCAAAACTATCCTTTTAAGACCCCAACAATATTTTCCACAGGTCTTTTTCTCACATCAGTGCTGTTTATAACTGCTGATGTCTGCAGGTCTTTTTCTCTCTAATTGTTTGGGTTGTGCACAGACGTGTGGTAATCTGATTCTGCTCTTCCTGATTGCTTATTTGCATGCATAGCCTTCTTTTATAGAGGGAGAAAATCTCAGCTTTAATAAACACCAGTGCAGTGTCACACAGCGATTGATGCTTCTGGATCAGCTCCAAATGTCCATGTGATTTTAGACCGCCCACACAAACAATGTATAAGAGTTGCTATTTTTACAATAGGGATACAGATTTATTTATGTTATTGGGACCATGTTCATGTCTCTGGTATCGCTCCACAGCATCTTGCATCACATATAAAAACAATTTAACTCACTATATACAAAAACTCGAATGTTAGTTTATTATATGCAATCACTCGTAAGTGCAAAATAAACATAGACGTATAGAACTGAAACATACAGAAGCATTTGTGTTGCTCTGTATGCTTTCACAAACCTTACAGGTAAAAATTCAGTAGCATTACGGAAGTTAGAGGAGTCGGAGATTCCTCTGTATTGTGTATTGTAGCATTATTTTCTCTTCCTGTTTGTGAATGTGTGGTTGGCAATAAAACATGTTTTTTAAAACAGCAATACTCTGTGAAATGTATATTAATGCATGAGTTTATATTTTAAATGCTTCATATTTTTAAACATTACAGTTGTTTTGCAGTTCTCTCAAATTTTCAACATACTTTGATTAAAAAGTCTATTGAGTAAAGTAAAGTATGCTGTTCCCACCTGACATGACATGTTATTTTTAACCACAAGATTTACATTTATCAGCCACATTTGTCCAAAGCAACTTACAATGCATTCAGGCATTTTACTTTATCAGTATATGAATTCCCTGTATATCAAACCCCCGACTTTAAGTTGGCATTGCTAGCACCATACGCTATTATTTGAGCTACAGGAAATCCACTGCTTTGCAATGATCATTGTTGCATTATTCCAACAATTTCAATTCCACGGCCAAGCCCCTCTCTCTATCTCAGCCATTAGATTACATTTCCAACCAACCCTACCAGAAAAGCTGGACTTAGAACACAATATAGACCAGACAGAGGGCGTGTGGCTCTCAGACAAGATAAAACATTTTTGCAAAAACGCTTTAATGTCAGCTGTTCATGTGTTAAGGAGTTAGTTAGCCTTAGTTTCCTTTACAAATCTATATTTAGAAATAATACTTTAAAAGCTTAGTGTTGTTTGGACAAGCTGTTCCCTGTCCTTGTGGGAACCTGCTGTTTTCTATCAGCAATAGTTCATAAACTCGAGTGTTTTAGCTTTTTATTCACAAAGGAACATTTTATTGCTCTTAAATAGCAGAAACACTTCGACAACAAAGACAATTGCTGTCATACAGTAATATATACAGTATATAGTACACTACGGATGACGTAAACAATGCTGGTCCAGAAGAACTTCCTGTTTCATTTTTTTAACACCACACAAACGCTTGAACAAAACACATTTATAACCAAATTAAAATGTTAAACGATCTTGCGAAGTGGTCTATAGAAAAAATAGACAAACATCTTGGCCAATCTGTGGGTCAATCTCTACTAGATGAGACACTCATAATTCAGGAATCAGGAATTTACACAAAAGTCTCCATTTAATCTTACTGTTGTCTAAAATAAACAACATTAAAGAAAGAGCCATTAGCATTACAAATGTGTTTTTTCTAGTCTGTTGTAAAAATGAAGAAAACCGGTTATTAGCTTCATATGAGTTGATATTTATCAGGTTAAATCAAAGCAAATCAAACCATTTAAGCTTTTGCAAGGAAACACAGTAATGCATCTGCGCAGTAAAAAGCATTTGCAATACTGGTTGCCATGGAGTGAGTTTCCCCATCAGCTGTGCTGCCTCAGACCGTTGCTAGGACAGGAATGATGAAGGGTGTTATAAGGGTAAGGAAAGCCCGGTCAGCAGTCACGGGTCTTCCCCTGCCACCCCCGATCCACCTACGCAAATAGACTGCTGTGCATTCAATGTGCCGATGAAAGTGTGAATCATTAACCTCAACTAAAGGGGATCATTCTTGTCCCATTTAAGTCTCAACTGGGGTAGTGCAATATGTGTGCTCACAAAGCTCATAAATGTAGTTTGCACATGTGTACTGTAAAACGTGCTGTACGTGTCAGACAAATGTTGTACGATGATCGAAAAGACTTCTGCTTCCATCACTTACAGGAATAGTTCACCCAAAAATGGTCACCATTGACTCCACGGTAGGAATAAAAATGACAAGGGTGAAGTCAATGAGGGTTTTTTCAGTTTTCTGTACTGTTGCCCTGAAACTATATACATGATTGGAAAAAAAACTAACCTGACACTCGGAGCAAATATGCTTAAACAGCAGGCAAAACAAATGCCAGGCAAACCAGCTTTTGTTAACTAAATGCTGACGTTTTGCTATTTAAACGCACTTACAGTAAAGCAGACAAAGTTCAAGAAATGCAATAAAAGATGTATAATGCAGCAATCTATACGAGTCACACCCCGATTTAAAACAAGCACTTTCCTCGTTGCTGCATGTACGCTACACGTTTTTAATGGAAAGTTGTGGCAGGACGAGTTCTTTTGTAAAAGCAAAGGGGCCTCAGCTCTGTGCAGGAAACCCTTTCAAAGTCACTGGCTGCCCGCAGACACGCCTGAGCTTGCAGAACAGCAAGCGTGTCATCCTCCTCCAGTAAAGTCTGTTGCGCAGTTTGTGCAAAGGCGCACGCTTGAGGAGACACATGTTAGCAACGCGCCTACACCCACACCGAGAGAACACTACAGAGTGCAGACGTACAGCAACTGCTGTGTTAGTCTCCTGCCCACACAGAGCAATATCAAGAGTCAAAGCCATGGGCGAAGTGATTAAGATTGCATTAGAAATCATAGACAGCCATTGCAATTGACTCAGGTAACTGAAAACTGAAAGGATTCATAATTATGCATATCATTTTTTGCCTTCGTGAAATTGACACGGGAACATTTCTGAATGAAAATGTACCCTAAAAGGCCATTACCAAACCATTATCAAGCGGGAATATGCTCGTCCGGCGGTTTCCAGTGTATGTAACCCGGAGATGATGATGTCATTTAGCTTTATGGGCCACTGAAAGGAAATTTTCCTATATCCTGTGGGAATACACAAGCTCTTTGGAGTAGCTCTATCCAGTTTTCATTTACCTCCTCTCGGCAAAAGAGAAGAAATCCACAGAGCAATAGTTATCGACCCAAATTTCATTCACAAGCTTTTGCCTGTTGCATAAATGTGGTTAGATCACGAGTGAGGTTTCAACAAGACGTCTAAATTCTGTGTCCAAGTTTTCCACTGCTTGGATCATGCATCTTATTTGCAAATTCCCGGGTAGACCTAAAACAAACCCTGTGATTTTCTAGCCATGCCCATAAGCTTAAAGAAACAGTTTGACAAAAGTATAATCTCTTTATTTTTACACACGTCTTTCAAAACCAATATGACTTTCTTCTGTGGAGATATTTTGAGAAACGTCTCAGTGGTTTTGTGTCCATACAATGGAAGTCAGTGAGGACCAGTGTCAAAATCTTCTTTTGTGTTCTGGAGAAGGAATGACATAAACAATTTCTACTAATGAAATGACAAAAGTTAGGTTTGAAACTACATGAAGGTGTGTCCCGAAGAGACCTTGGAGTTTTTCATTTTTAGGGCAGAACTTTAAATCCATTAGGCTTGCAAATTAGCCAGTGTTACAAACCACAAAGACAAACAAACATGCACTACTCTCTCTCTCTCTCTCTCTCTCTCTCTCTCTCTCTCTCACTTTCTCACTCACTCACTTTCTCTTTAGAAATAAATATGATATGTTTTTGTCAGCAAGAAAAGGAGTGGAAAAACAAGAACGGCTGACTTGGTAAGCGATTTGGCAAAAAGGTGACGAAACAGAAGCCGAAAGAAAACTTCAACAGATTCTCCTGTTATGATTGGAAATGGTTATAAACTGGAAATATATGAGAAAATTCTTTAGTTATATCTCACGATGCCAGTCTGAGTGAAAGATTGCAAATATCTCTTATGGGAATGACATAATTGATCCATAGTTGCATACTTTTAAATATAAAGACTCAAAAAGAACAATAGTGTGAGATATGTATCATTCAGTGAGAGAATAATGGCAACAATTACACAATTACACATCAATGATATCATATGAGAAAAATTTAGAGAGAGTTAACATTTCAGAAAATGTGTCAAAATATGGGACCGTTCACAGTTATCTCAAAATCTATATATCTATAATAATATATTTTGATAGATGGTGGGATGGATTTTTTGTCTTTTTCGTACACTTTGTGTAACTTTTTTGTGTACTTTTTTGTACACGTGTAAAAAAGGTGCTTCACAGTGATGTCAGAAGAACCCGTTTTGGGTCAAAGAACCATTTCTTTATGGAAGCATTCAGCCAAAAAGAATTCTTATGCATCGTGAAGCACCTTTTTACAAATAGTTTCTTACAAATGTGTTACAAATAGTTTCTTAAGAGGACTCTTAAACATCACTGAATGTGCATTTGACGTTTCTACTCACAAAACAGTGTGACTCAGTGTCCACAGTCCATGCAAATAGTTGCAATAAAACAAATGCAGAAATGACAAAATAGTGCCACTAACTTCCAACAGTCACTAACTTCGAATCAAAGAGGAAAACCGCAAATATTCAGCTACAACCCAAAGAGAGAGTCTGGTTGACAGGTAAAATGCATTGTGACGTGAAAGTGCAATAAGCATATCAATGAAAACGATAACATGATGCCCCAAAATGTTGTCAGTTTTTTTTGAGTCCCAAACATTCAGGTGCAGTTAAACTACATGCCAAACAACGTAATCACTGCTGCCCTCGTACTGATGTCAACCCACTAAATCGCTGAACAACAAACAAACATGAACGTTTTTTTTACCTTTTCTGGCAACCGCAGTCCGCGATAAGTGATTCTGTCTCGTCTTAAAAACAAATGCCTAGAATCAAATCGAAAATGTAAGAGGCGATGGTAGTATTAAAACTAAAGTAAGTGAAGACAGAGCCGGAACAACCTCCGACTGTGAGAAAGCGGCGGTGAGCTGTGTTTGTCCATGGGAAACGCGACAGAGAATTGACAGTGAACACGCCTAAAATGTTACTGACACTCCCATAGACTCAGAGAGAGAGAGAGAGAGAGAGAGAGAGAGAGAGAGAGCGCGCAAAGCACCGCCCGCACTCGTGTCTGAGAGCTGCACTTTACCCAACTCCCACAGACTCCATCTCCCGCCTGAGACATGAGTGAGATGTAAGTGAGAAATACACCGCCGCAGATTATTCAGCTGTGACACCCACACTATATATGCAGCCTGAGACATGAATGAGATTTGAGTGGAAAATACATAACTGTACTCATCTCCAATCTGAGGCATAAGTGAGACGTAAGTGAGATAAACACGGTAGCACGATATTTAGCTGTGACTTCCACACTGTATCTCCAGCGTGAGATACGAATGAGATGGGAGTGAGAAATACACAGTTGCACGTAACTCAGCGGTGACTCCCAGACTCTATATCCAAACTAAGTGAGACATACTATAGAAATAAACAGCTGCATGTTTTTCAGCTATGACTTTTACACTGTCCTCAGCCTGAAATAAGAATGAGATGAGAATAAGAAATAAAAAGCTGCAAATTTCTTAGCTGTAGCTACCACACTGTATCTCTAGCCTAAGACATGAGTGAGACATACACAGCTGCACTTTACTTGCATATAAGTCACACACTGTACAGTTTGAGACAGTCTGAGACATGGATGAGAAATACAAATAAACAACAATTGCTTACTAGATAGAGATTAATATATATTTTCATTGCTTTTTCAATTGTCATACAATTAAGATGCTATAAATTTGATTGGAAAAAGCTTGCCGAACTGAAATAGGAACTGCTGTACCGGATTATAAAAGCTCCAATCAAATCCTTTGTTTTTCTGGGGATTATGGACCATTTCCTTTATTAGGTAGACATGAAACAAAAGTGTTGGACGGGTCAGCTTTTTGTGAGCACTTAGTACATTTTCATCAAAATGAAATCTGAATCACAGTGTTGCGAAGATGCTGTCGTTCCATTATGTCCAAAAATAATTTGATTACAGGGTGAGATGTTGTAGATAGAGAATGTGTGGTTTCTGGTTAGTGCTGATGCTGGTAATGAGTCATGGGAGTTGTGACATTCCATTCGGGACTGGTAGCCTACAATAATGGGCTGGATTAATATGACCTGCCGCATCAGTGGCTATGGCTATGGTCAAAGAAAATACCAACAACAGGGATGTTATTGTCCAATGAGTGCATGTGAATGTGTGTTGTCAGATGTGTGTTGTCAGCAGAACAGAGAAACCACCAGAAAAGGTGACTACCTAAAACCTGTATACTGTAATATTAATACCATGCGTTTTACACGTTTCAATACTATGGTTTTCTTTCAAATGTCAATGGTGCGGTTGCAAACCAACTTCGTGTAATTTGGCAAATGTTCCTTTAACCCTAATGCAGACAAAACATATTTGTACTACACACTGAGTATTTCATCAGTGACTTTTAAAGCAAACAAAACTCTTGGCATCAACAACACAACTAACAAGAATTTCCTGTTAGCATATAAACAGTGACACAGAGACGGTGGCCTCGTATTGCAAAATCAATGATATTTATTCATATTCTGTCAGTAAACCACAACACAAAAGCAAGAATAATAACAAAAACAAACACAAACAGAAAAAGCCACATCCACAACAGTGCCAGAGCAGGAAACATGAGCACTTTAAACGTCTCATCCCTGATGCGAGATGATAAAGTCCTGAGGGTCTGGAAAATCCCATGTGTCTGATGAGAGATGACGTCTCATTCAACCAAACACTCAATGCAAACCTTCATGTCGTGAAAAGCAAACGCATCTTTACATTTAGGTGACATCAGTGCACGCTTTGGGAGGCAAAACGCATCTTCCCTTTTATATACCGCAAGCAGAAGTTTAAAGCCAGGCATACGCATGTCCTTGCTAACCTTTCAGAGTGAAACACAATGGGTCATGTCATCTCTCAAACTTTTTATGTAGTTTTGTGAAATTACATGACAGATCATACATCGATCATGCAGTGTATGAAGTGCAATAAGGCCAAAACGTTTACAGACATTTCAAATCGTAATTCACACAGACCTGAATGAATATTGCAGAGTGAAAACATTCGGAGTCCTTGAAAGTGATCTGCTCTCTTTTGCAAAAAGCAACTGTAAACAATGTGTTTAGCATTCAGGTCTATTTAACACTTGAGCAGATGACAGAAGAAACATTTTCTTTTTTTAAATCAATAAACTTACATATTCGGTATGTTCAAGCAACAGAAAAAAGCAAGCACAGTGTGCACACAACACAAGAAAACACTTTGGTTGCAGAGAAAACTGACAACTAATTAAACCGATTTAACTTTAAAATCAACTATGTACAACAAAGGTACTTGGACGTAAAAATACGCAAAACAAATTCTCAAACCACTTATCCAGATTGCACATTGTAAACAAACGTACGACCATCCCATCTGTTTATTCCTTCAGAGAAATACAAGCTTCTGTGGTAAATGATGGATTTAAAAAACTGTTCGGAAGTAAAACCACAGTAGACAGGTCCGGATAAAGAGCTGTAGGTTGGTCATTGTAGGTTTTCTGAGAAGTTCACACTTGATAAGATATTCTCAAGCATTTATGGTTTCATCAGCAGAAAAAAATGATACAAATAATCAGAGATGTGGATGGACAGGTGGCAAAACAGATTAGATACAAAATAACTGCAGTGATAAATTAAAACAAAAATCAAGTTTACAAGTTTCTGGTTGCACAAAACTTAGAAAACGCAGAAATATGGTATTAAAAAGCTATCGATTTGCACCTCCGGATCCTTCAATGTATCCTCTCACGAAGAATAAACATCTTTACGATACTAGACTCCACACATTTCAGACACAGAGTTTCATCTAGCATACTTTAATCAAAGCTCTCTTAAAAAAAATAACAACATTGAGAGATCCATGGTTGCTAACGTACTACTCTAAATAGCAAATTGAGATGAAGACATCAAAAATGTCCACTACTCTATTATAACAAGAACAGATAGTATATTTGTCTATATTTCTTTATTATCTGTATTTACAAGAATCTTAACTAATCTGTTACATTGTTGAAAGCTATGCGTGACGTGTATACTCTCAATCACAGGGAAATAAACGTTAAAGGGGAACTTAGATATTAGATAAGACATCACTTCGAATTGTTTTCTCAATGTGAATGCTAAAACGCAAGTGTTTCATCATCCCTGATAAGTTGGGGTGTTTCATTAGGGTCCACTTTTTGAAAATGTCCTTTTAAGGCAAAGAGAATGGGAATGCTGAAGGTCCTCTTCTTTAGATCATTTAAAGGAGACTTTGTTGAATTTGTTTTTTATGTCATCTCTCAGTCAGCGTTCTTGCTTAAAACGTGAGGTATTAACTGCCATAGAAGTCTTGATATTGAATTTTATCGGGATGAGTCAAGAATTTTTTCGAGGGGAAAATCGATTCTGTTTGAAACCCCTTGACACTTTTGCAATTACAAACTATAAGATTTCTTCCACGCCATGAGCGAAGATCATAACCAAGCCCGGCTCCAGAATCATATCTTCACCCATGTGCTGGTTCTCGCAGGCCATGACCACCACGGCCTGTTTACCCGGAATGCGTTTGGCCACGTAGTTTTCGTAGTATCGCCGGTTCATCTGCCGCGTCTCCAGCGTGGCCAAGCCCTGGGGCCAGTTGCGTTCGTGGGCATTTTCGATGAGGTCATTGACAATCGACAACGGGCATCCGCTGTCTATAAGTGACCGTTTAATGACAGCCTGAAGTACAGCGTCAGGCGTAGAGATCATTCCTCCCCAGCGGGTCACGCGAGCAGGCTGGAGGGAGTTCACCCACCTGTTGGCCAAACAAGTGTGGTTAGTTCGGCAGTCATGTGACTGATAATTTATGACATTTTTGCTTACTCATTAGTTTATTTACAAGGTAAACAAAGATTATGAAATCAACATGAGTTCGTATCTGGTATCTAGTCTACAAACAACTGCGAAAGGACAACAAGAAACTGGATTCACAACACAAGTTTTACTTCTGCGAGGTGAAACGAAACACAAACAAACAAAATTAACTTGATAAGCTTGATTTTAAACAACGTAAACTGTTGCACAACAAAACTGATAAAGTTCATATTAAACAAACAATATGAATTTATTGTTGACTTACTCCAAGATTTCATTGTACTCTATACTCTCCTCCAGGTTCTGCAGGTTAGGGTTAGCGCTGCGTATGGCTCGCATGTAAGCTTTCAGGAGCTGGATGTCACGTTTCTGGAACATGCAGAATAAAGGTGTTGTGTTATTTTAAATTCAACATCACGTCATCACAACAACTTTCCTCTTACGCATTTAAACACCCTTGCGATAAACAAAGAAATGCGCAGGTTGTACCTGCTCTGCAAGTTGGTGCTTGTGCTCAGCTGCAGTCTTCTCCAGGTCTGCAATCTTGGTCTGCTGCTGTTGCACCACACTGCGCAGGTGCTTGATACATTTGTGGTTGTGCATCTCATCTTTGGGCATTTCTAGCCTGCAGGGGAAAAGTAGCAGATTGATTCAGATTTATGCATTTGGTGGATGCAAATTTCATGTGCATTTAAAATATAAAGCTCTACCAATTGAGCTACAGAAACACGTTTTGTTAATTCTGTTTCTAAAAGGTTATCTTTACAAATAATCTGATCAAAATAAATACAAATTTTACATTTTAAAAGCACCAGAAGGTAAAAATGTCCTTCAAGTCATTCAAGTGCATTAACAGACACATCACCCATCCCCGGGCGCTCACCCGCAGCCTTCCTCGCACGTGACGGGTCGCTTAGGGTTGTGCTCGCAGTCCTTGAGGTGTGACTGCAGCTGGTCGAGGCGCAGAGTCGCGGTGCAGCCGAATCCAGCGTTATCGCAGGAGATCTGCAGTTTGGAAAGCATGTTACGCATGATGCGGGGAACGGGTCGCAGGTGGGCGAGAGTCACCACGGTGCGATCCACGGGACAAATCTGCTGCTGGGCAAACCACTGTGTGATGCAGGCGTTGCAGAAGGCATGCTCACAGTGCGGGGCCTGAGAGAACACACGCATCGATTAGCATGTAACCTAAAACTACGCATTGACTTTTCCTGCTGACTTTCAATGTGAACTTTTTCAGAACATCGAAGATAAAGAGGCCTCTCACATTTGATTTTCTTCAATGTTAAAATACCTTCTTTAACCCCAGTCTAATGCGTAAGGACAACTACAAGTCAATCCTAAATTGATCGCCCTACAGGTGATTTATTTTCACTACAGTGCCTTGATAATAAGGAACAATTTCTGGCTCAAGGAACAAATAACACACTTTTAGAGAGACTGGCTTTATCATTTCCTCATTCCAACATTGCCCCAGAAATTTGATATTGGATAAGATCGAAATCCTCTGCTCTTTCACTTTCTCAAGGTGTTCTCCTTAATGAAAATAAATACTGACCTGCACTGGCTCCTCCAACACCCCGCTACAGATGGGACATAACAGATCCTCGTCCACCTCTCCTTGGAACCTGGTAATGTCGTACCCCATGGCACATTACCAGAGCCCTTTGGTGTCTGTAACGGGACATACAGGAAAAGTGAGTAAAAAAAACAACAGCACAGGGACAGTAACAGGTTTGTGAAAAACTAATGTTTAAACAGGATGAGAATGAGGTAAATATGATGAAATATCTAAACTGATAAACAGACATTTGACATCTCTCTTGCATTATCCATCACCTTTAACACAAGCTCAGGACATTTACTGCCTAAACAAGCATCGCTCTAGAGAAAGGTAAACTGATAAGAGATTCTGAGATACAGCGTGTCTGCTGTAAAAAGGTGAACTTTTTGTTCTTTTTGGAGTCACCGAGTGTACACCGCTCTCTCAAGGGTAAGATGCAATGGCTGTGTGTGTGTTTTGTGTGTGCGCTGGTATGACATTACAGATGCTCTGTGAAAGATATATGGCTCCACTCTGTAATGTGATGGAGCACTTGAAAATGCAGCACAATCTGAGATCATTTTGCGAGACCCAGGAATTGCATTAGGATTTCAGTGCGCTACTGTTAATATTGTGAAGACGGAAATGTCACCGTACATTCTGAAGCACGATCATTAATCTCTGATGTTATGTTTCTGTCATTGACAAAGTTCTGCATATGCGGTTGTGAATGAAATTCAATTTTGGCTTAAAATGATATGCGAGATATTAACATAAACAACATAAGGCTATTAATTTAAAGGAATAGTTCATCATAACATGACAAATTTTGTCATCATTTGCTGAACTTCTTGTCATTTTAAACCTGCTTTACAAAAGAAGATATTTAGAAAAATGTTGGTAATTGAACAATGACAGCACCCATTGACTTGAATTGAATTTGTGGCTGTACAATAAAATTGAATGGGTACTGCCATTGTTCAATTACCAACATTTTTCTAAATATCTTCAGCAGAAGTAAGTAAGTCAAACAAGGTTTGAAATGACATGAGTGAGTAAATCATGACAGAACTTTCATTTTTAAGTACACTATCCCTTTAAATAAATATTTATATTAACATTTTACCTTAATAGGTCAAAGAAAAGTCATGCAAAGTGTTTTGCAATAACTAGCATGCTCACTAGTATTGGTATCAGACCAACCTAACTGACACCTACATAAGTATTACATTTATGCCATTGAGAACTGAAGACATGCATATTATACAAAGTACAAGTGATAAACTGTGCGAAAACACATTAGCTTCCATTAAATTATTCATGATCAGTGTCGATAAGCAAACCACAGTCACTTTAATGGTGCATTTGCATCAATGTTGTTACTGACAAAAATGTTACTGAAGGGTCAACAATAATGATGCCAAAAAGAAGCATCATGGCATGACTAAAATTACATGCCATTTCAACAGGTGTTAAAAAGCATTATGAAATATTCATAATAAAAACATTTACATCACAAGAAAAAAAAAAAAACATAGGTAATTTATCTGCTATTGCATACCTCACTAAAGCACAGCCCTCATGATTCCAGTACAGCTAGTCTTCCTCATGCGTCAGGGGAACAGGGTGATGTTATGAGACGGGATATACCATCCCCACCTAAGAAAGAGAAAAGATGCATCCATTATGACTCAATCGATACATCGCTGTAGAAGCAATTTAATAAAGAGTTCAAAATTAGTTTGAAACGTTTTCTGTTAAAGACCTAGAGACTTCCTGGAAGCGTCAGATGAATCTTTGGCATGTTTATGGTCAATTAGTTTATTCGTATTTTAAAAGGCTTTGAATAACTTTGGAAATGATCATTTAATCAGGAGATATTTGCTTGTATGTTTATACATGTCTATCACTGAAATAATGTAAAACAGGATGTGTCCTAAACAAGTCAAGACAAGGAAGAACTTGTCATTTAGGGATGTTATTTATACACAATGTGACTTGCCTTCTGAATACAGATAACTGGTCACAATAATGTAGGATTCAACTGATGTGCTGTCATATGTGTAATATATACCATCTTACAACAACTTCGAGCTAATAACTTCAGTTATCAAATATTTAAGGGTTACATAATGTAAAGTACTGACAACAGACATGTAATTTATTATAAATAATCTTAAATTGTATGACAACATACATCAAGTCCAGGGGAAAATGTTGAAAGTGTCAAGACGACAACGTGCACCTTGACGAATGTATAAAAGTGCTAGAATGTGTCCTCTGTAAAATCTGATTGCAGGATACGAACTGAAGGCTAAGATCTGGCTTATTTTGATACAAAAAAAATGCTAAAAGATATAAATATATATATTTGAATACCATAAGCATATGAAGCATCACAACAGCTTTAGAATTAAGGCAAATACCGCACCCCTCAAACTCTTTCAATTATCTACCACTTTTCGTCAGCCCATTCAATAAAAACAAAGCAGATTACATCAGCGGAGAATAGACATGTTTTATGTAACGTCGCTAAGAGCACTTTAATCTAGCAGCACTAAATATCCACTCAGATCCAAAGACAAGACATAAAACACAAGACAACAAACACTTTTGTTAGCATGCAGATCAATTCCTCCTAAAAGTGACAAATACTAGCACAAATGCAAAAGCAGGAGGCTGCATTGTGTACCCACAGCATCTTTTCCAAGACATAACAGTGCTGGGAGGGGTGGTGTTGTGTCCCAGTAGGCTGGTGGTGACCTAATTTTAGCTTCTCTAAGCAGACGTTGGGGAAAGAACGGGTGGTACAGAACGTTCTCCCCTCAACCCTCATTTCGACAATGGTGCACCATAAAGAATCCTTAGTGTTTAATTTGAAAAAGCTCACAAGGAGCACAACAGCTTGGGTATCACCAAGAGCTGCATTTTGGAGGGTAGCAACCTGGATGAGGCCGAGACCAAAAATGTTTTGTTTCATCCGGTGAGCATGAACTTGGGTAATTTGGATCACTTCAATAGATGACAGTAATACAAAGGCTTTAAACTGAAGTGTGAGATCCTAAGATGGGCAATAAAAGTATCATACAGTTTCATCTGCTGTAGTGTTATTGCAAAATGGAGGATATACCGTTTTGCTAAATGTCTGGTTTATGTATAACACACATGTCTTAAAGCACAGCAGGCCTCCTATAGCTCCAAACAGAAACCAATGATAAAGCCCCTCTTGAGGGGTTAATGTTAAAATAAAACCAAGCTATTAAACAAAGCAAGAGGCAAAAACATAACTGTCTCACTTGTTCAGGTGGGATCACTTATGAATTTGCCATGCAGGAGTCAGATGGACAGGCTAACTGTACAGTAGGTCATCTACAGTCAACATACATGATGTAATGAGATAAACAGGACAGGACAGCACAACCCAGACAACCATCAGTACATTCTACCCACGAAACACATGCGAGAAAAATAAAATGCACATTCGCCAACCTGAAACACTCGATGTGATTGTGGAAGTGAATGATTCGATTAGCATTAGCCATCACGATAACGATTTACAAAAACAACACAAACAGAAATCGCAACCACGCATTTACTTTCACGTACTCACTTTGAATCGATAATGCGATTGCTGAAAATGACTTATACTGTCCTTTATTCGCTGTTAAACCGCGAGTATTTAAAGAGTCTGCGTGGATGCTAACGAGCTAGCATGGCTAACTAGCAATAAATCAGGCTAGCTCACGCACTCCAACAGCAGCTGTAGTGTATCCGCTTAACAATAAACCGTTTAATGTCATATTACAAATTTGAACAGTCAGTAAAATTCCTCTCAATGACATCTTAATGCTGCTCTGCTTAAATAACGCCTTGAGGACTTCATGTTTCACGCGCTCTCCATCCCTCAGTTTGCACTGCTATCCGGCTATTTAAAACCAGTCGATGTTAATTAAATCGTTTGTAACGCGAGATATCCGTCAGCAGTACTGTAATACCTGTTCCCGCAGATAGCAGTAGTCCAAGATTTGATGTAATGTCTGGATTTTGAGAATATGAGAGATGTGTGTGGTTTCTTTTGCTGAACGGAGCGGATCAAGTCTTCCTCTATCTGCTCCTGGGTCTACATGAGAGCGTGCGCGCGCGTGCGGAAAGGTAATTATATCACATTAAATCCAAAATCATGCATACTTCTCTAGAGAAATATGTGAGAGGATAAGGATAGATAGATTAATCGTTTTGGATAGAAGCAACTTCCAAATCTATACATTTAAATACAGGCCATGTCCCGAAATGTGCCTTGGCAGTAGGTCAACATAAGAACCCAAATTAACCTTGTAAATACTTGAGAACGCAAGTTTACTTCACATGATGATTAGATAAAGCATGTTGATCAATGCCTTCCCGCCTTGTGATCTCTGATAAGCTCATAAAGCTGTGTGTTGATGAAACATTAACCCCAGCTTCACTAAAACCTTGTGATGAATCTCACGAGTTCATACTAGACACAGAAATGCGGATTGCGCAGACCATGTGATGACTTTAAACACTGCAGGGAATCATGGCTGGACAGACAGTCTGGTAAAGAACTGATCAAGTTTATATTTTAAAAACTTTTTTGAAAACGTTTTTGCATTTTGCTGATATTTGTTGTCTTAATTTTAATGTTTAATATATGTAATGTTATGAAACATGTAGTGAGAATATAGAGAGGTGCTGGTGTAGATTTTGGTTTTGAGAAATCTTGCTAAGAAATCTAAATAAATTAAAATATGGTAACTTGCAAAATGTAACAATAGTATAAGTATTTGTTGAAATCTTTTCTAAATGTAACTCAAATTACTAGGGTGTTTCTCTAAGCAGTAGTTTCCAAATGGTCTCCATTTAATCTCATTACAGTCTAGAAGAGAAACATCTGATATTTTAAAAATATTCTTGCGTTTTTTACTCACGAGTTTGCTTCTGTCATTGTAATTGTGTATATATTCTGTAATTCCACATATACTTTAATTGTGATATATTCACCCATTCAATTCAAAAGAGCCTTCTAAATTATTATACAACTATATTGATTATTCATTTATAAATTGTTATTGAACAATAGTGTTTGAATTTATTTATATTGTTTTACATTTATTATCATTTTCTTCAAGGACAAAAATGAGCTTCAGACTTGTGCTCTACCACTGTATCAGTTCTGTGATAATTGTACCCATCATCACATTGGGAACTCATGCCAGTAATGTCCAGATTGTCAAGCCCAGGATATTTAATGAAAGTACAGCCAAATCTACACAGGAACACCTGGAGGAAGCTTTTGAAGAACAGGTACTTAATTTCTTGAATGCTTTATTTACTCTTTTACTACATGCCAGATAATGCAGATGTACCACAAGGGATTTTTTAAAAACACAAAGAGATCAAGGGGAATAAAAGACAATGAGCACAGAAATAACTGATGCAATCACTTAAAATAAACTAGGTTAGGGATGTAGTTTCAGCACATGTTGAAATGTATTGGTTGGGGTGAGAAACGTTTATGATCCTAATGCACCATCATAAAAAAAACATGGACACGTGTTAACCTGTGGGAAAAATGTATTTTAATTCGGCCTAGTTTTGAACTTCTTTCGAACTTTCTATACTCAAGGGCTACTACTTGCAACGCCTATTTCTTCAGTATGGAGATAATGGGACTTTGACCTATGAGGGTCTGCAGAAGTTACTGGGCAGTTTAGGTCTTGGAGAGGTCAGCGTCCTGGAGATCCGGCATGGTGGATTGAAGCATTCCTCCCATTCCCACTCACATGAAGACCACCATGAACCTCATCCGCCCACAAACTCGCCACCACTCGGAGAAAGGTATAGATAACCTGAAACCACATGTCTGGGGCATTGCTTTTGTTTCATTTTATTTTACATAAAGTAACTGTGGTCAGCGTCTGTACAGTTCCCTCTTTGAATATTTGACTTTGGATGTAAATATTGTTTCCACAAAACCACAGCTGCATATCTATTGTTGTGATGATCTGGTAAACAGTTGTAAGTACCTTATCATTTTATTCAGTCCTGGAGATCAAGTTAAATCAGCAGTGAGTGGATCTTCTGCAGAATTTGATCACTCGAGGTCTGACGAAGAAAGCGTCTCGCTGCTGTCCGACCACCCGACAGAGAAACACCTTCATGGCAATGTGAGTGAAACTCCTCATAAATGTCCTGTTGAACTGGACAAAGTCTACATTGTTCTCTTCACTATCACAGGACCAAAGGTCTGTTGCTATCTTGAGGTCTCAGTTCAATTCCTGGTCTGGTGTGAGGTTCACAGAATAAATTGGAGAGAGATAATCATGTGGGAGGAAATACAGAAATGTTGTAAACTTGTAATATATAAATATAAAGCATATAAAGTTGTGATCTAAAATGGGTCACAAATCTGTTCTAGGTTTAAACAAATGCAAGTACCCATATTCTTTCAAAAATGCATCAAATAGGTTTACTTAATATGTCTAAAAGTGAGGAAAATAATAATACTTCATATATATATAAATGGATAAGTCTGCCAAATGCATAAATGTAAATCTTATCTCCTAATTTTTGTTTCCTATCAGTGTCTGAACGTCACCCAGCTCCTGTGGAACTTTGGTTTGGGTAAGGCAGCCCACATCACTCCCGCTCACTTCACCTTCCTCTGTCCCGCTCTCCTCTATCAGATTGACAGCGGGGTGTGTTTGCGACACACAGAGGTGAACGGACAGCCCAACAGAACCAGTGAGGGTTTCCTCAGAGGTGTGTATAAACTGTTTGTGTCCATGTGTGATATCAGAATCTGTTTATTTGGGTTGCTAGGGTTAAACAAGGTCATTATATTTCAGCACTAGGTTGGGCATCCCTGGCACTCTTTGTGATCAGCCTGCCATCCTTGTTTACCTTGGGATTGGCACCCCTGCTTCATCCCTCCAGCCTGCAGATATTCCTCTGCCCGATGGCTGGCATGGCAGTGGGCACGCTGTGTGGCGATGCCCTTTTGCACCTTCTGCCCCATGTAAGTGTCATGTAGCTTTTATTTAACAGAACACATTTATATTTGTATATGTATTGCATTTATTTATTAATAATAAATTAAAAAGATAATATACAACTGGTAAATCTTATTGCATATTTAAATGACCATTACCAAAGAATAGAATGTAAAATACAAACAAGCCTTGTTATTTAAAAAATCAACAAAAAAACAAAATAGATCCATTTTAAATATCAAAGGTGCTGTGGTTATTTTTTATAACTTGCGCTAGACACAAGATTGCTTACATCTGCTATCCTTTCTGTATGTGTTTCTTTTATAGAAGTTTGTTATTTGTGATTTCAGGCCATCTTTAGTCAACACAATGAACACCAGGATGCTGTTTTGAAAGGTCTGAGTGTGCTTGGGGGACTTTATCTTCTCTTTGTGTTTGAGAGTCTTCTGAAAGTAAAGCAAAATTTCAAGGTAAGCTTTATTCAGTATGCAGGACATAAGCATATTGACAATGTTTGTGGGCTCATCGACATTCTCAAATAGCCAGGAGGCTTTAGTTACATCACAGCCAAGAACTGGACTGACTGGACAAAAATCTAGATAGTAGTTTCATGATAGTGGTTTAGTGGATAGTGGTCTAGATAGTGGTTTTCATTGGTCCATTTCTGCAATTTAAATTATTTTTTATTAAACAGAAAAGGAAGCCTGATGCAGAATCTGGAAGAGAATTGGATGCACTGCAAGGTATGTTTTTCAGTCAAGAAAAACAGCAAAGCAGAAAAAAGCATGATTATTCAGCTTCTAAATTTGGACTTTGTTCTAGGTACCACATCACCCAATCAGAATGAGAGTACAGAGACTGGACACAGGCATTCTCATGGGCAGCCTGGGTCAGGGCAGACGGGACTCAGAAACATGGCATGGATGGTGGTCATGGGAGATGGAATACATAACCTTACAGATGGACTAGCTATTGGTAAAGTGGTTTATATAACAACACTTATTGAAAGTGCCATGTTGTTTTTATATCAGTAGCATAGAAAGCATATAGTAGCATATCAGATGCTATTTTAACCTCGTGGTAGCCCCTGTTTTTGTCACATGACCATCCATGCAGAAGGTAAAATCTGGGTTCTAATGCAAAAGCAGTTGAGAACCACTGTTATATACTGTAAGAATATTAAAATAAAATTTTACATACTGCATCTTTAATTTAGAAATAAACTATTTTAATAAATATCTTACAATGCATGAAGTTATATATTTTACTCCTTTTTATAGGCGTTGCGTTTTCTCAGAGCCTGACGGGTGGACTCAGCACCACAATTGCTGTCTTCTGCCATGAGCTACCTCATGAGCTAGGTACAAATCTCTCTCTCCATATACATATACTCATATATTGCACACTAGCTTAATTTTGAAATGTTTAAATCAGACCCTACATGAAAGCTGCACCCTTCGACATATTGCATTATAAATCATCTCCATACCTTTATTTCTTGCTCTTCCCTGCAGGTGATTTGGCAGTGCTGCTGGCCGCCGGCTGGCCTGTACGCAGACTGGCTGTGTTCAGTGTCGTCTCTGCCCTGCTGGGCTTTGTTGGTGTGGTAATCGGAACGGCACTGGGGAACCAGTGGGCGGCACACTCTCCATGGATTCTCACCATCACGGCTGGGGTCTTCCTTTATGTCGCTCTTACTGACATGGTAATAATAAATTATCTTGCATGCCAACTACATTTGCTTTCACATTTTGAAGGTCAATACTGGTATTAAATACCGTATTTATATAACTTAACACTGTTTTCTTAGATGCCTGAAATGCTTCACGGAAATGCTGGATCTCTGAGCCCTCTGAAGCGCTTCCTCCTGCAGAGCCTGGGCTTGCTGATAGGGGGCGCCATCATGCTTTGCATTGCATTATTTGAGGACCACATTGCTATTAGTCTGGGAGATGGCTGAGGATTTTAAAACTGACCAAATGGAAAAGGATTCTCAGGATGTCACGCCGTTGTGAGAGTTTCTATTGAACACTGCAGTATTGTGGACATAACCCGTCCCATACTGACCCTCTGCAGATGTGGATACTCTGAAGAAAGTGCACTGAATGGATGACGGGACACTATGGTCAACTTCTTTTTAACCTCCTGCATGTTAAGCTTCTTTGAACTTTTTTCCAGTTGAATTGTGTATTTCTGCAAATATTTTTTTTAAACTGTGCATACAAATTAAAAGGTAAAAAGAAACTTGTTTTACAGGATGATTTGTGACCCTAGACAACTTTTGAGATTTTTTACATAATATGAAAGCTGACTAAAGTTTTTTTCTATTGAAATATGGTTTGCTAGGCTAGGACTATATTTGGCCGAGATATAACTATTTAAAACTGAGGGTGCAAAAAAAACCCCTAAATATCGAGAAAATCGCCTCTAAAGTTAATCAGAGGCGCTGTAGCACGCCACTGCTAAGAAGAAACCGGTTTGTTTTAACGCTGTCTATTGGCATATCGCTGTAATGATGTTGTGGAGAATAGATGAACCTGAAAGCTGAAATTCTAAACTTTACAGTGATACCAAACATGAGTGAGTAATTCTCAAAGAGCGGCAGCAGCGAGTGAAGTTTGTAGATGTGTTTCCGGACATTTTTGTTAGCGATTTTGCTGCATCCACTCACAAAAATAAAGTTTTAATATATTTACGGTAGGACATTTACAAAATATCTTCATGGAACATGATCTTTACTTAATATCCTAATGATTTTTGACCCATACAATGTTTTTTTGGCTATTACTAATGTTCTTGTGCTACTTAAGACTGGTTTTGTGATCCAGGGTCTCATTTTAAGAGTGTTATAAGTTGCCTAGAAACTTAAACATTTCTAAAAAGAACCATTTCTGCAACTGAAACATTTATACATTATACCCATTTAAAATCTCTCAGACTGATAGTCATAAATAATTCATTTATTTGTACTTCATGATCTTGATGATAATCGTCATTACCCAAGCACATTTAGTAAAATATGATGTTACATAATGCTTGCTCTTAAAGTGTTAAAAGAAACAAAGACAACAACTTGTATGTAGCAATAGCATTTTATTTAAACATTACCAATTCTAAGCCACGATACTGAATGACGAGACCTACTGGCTGCAGCAGTTCATAAACCTGACTAACAAAAAACATATGGATTTTTTTTGTCTTTAAAGTCAGAGAGACCAATTCATTTTTAATAGGCTGAAATTAAAAATGATTATGTTCTTTCTTACTTAAATACACATACAGAGTTTCATATCTGTTAGTAACAAGTAACCATTCACAAGCTCATACTATGAATTAACAAGGCAAAGTGCTGTCTGGATTGCATTGTCACATAAGGAAATGAATGGCTTGAGGTCTTTTGTGGGGTTGAAAGGGTGAGGGTTCTCCTTCCTCGGGTCTAGACCCCAACAGATTCGGGCTGAACTTCCCGAACCTGTCCAAAATGGATACGTACAGAAGTACAAAAATGGCAGGGAGGCTGATATCAAACACGGATTAGCCGGTGACCGGCATAGTGTTTTGGAAGGGCGTAAGGCTAGGGAACTCTACATACCCCTGTTTTAGTACAGAATGAATGTGCATAACTCAAAAGCAACCGACCCCCTTTCGAACCCCAGACACCAGTAGAAAATTGAGTTGTTGCTTCAGTACCAAAGTCACACAACCACTCATGCACTCTACTGAACTCAACCAGATACACGTACATACCATGAAGAGCTGTAAACTTGAGTTCAGAGCGCTCACAGTGAACATTTAGAAGTGAAAAAAAAGGGGGGGAAAATTTGTACAAATGCAAATGCCAGTTAGTATAGGCTGATATTCTTCCCCGTTTTATTAAAAAATAAACAAAAACACGGAAAAAATGTCAAGAGCGACAGAGGCAAGACACTTATGACATCATTTGAAATATTATGGGGAGAAAGTCGAAGAAAAAATAATACAGTCTGGCTTCACATTCCAGTGGTACTCTGTTGTGTTACACTTATAAATATCATGTTACACACACAGATAGACACAGTTAAACACTCGAACTGTTGTCTTATATCACCGATTGTTGGTTATAAGTTATATATCTGTTCCATATACATATATTTTTCAGTTTTGCGAACACAACAGGTGGAGATTTTGATGCATCAAGCTGTAATACAGAGGTAGGAATAATGCTACGTAAAATGCCTCGCGTTTCTAACTACACCATTGTCTTGGTAACACCGCGGTACGATTCAGGCTTGAAGCAAGAGTGTTAAGGTGTTTAATGCAAGCAAGTAACGATCTGGATGATGAAGACCCTGCAATGGTCCCAGGCATTTGCTGGTGACGGTATCTCCTACACGTTCAACTTAAAGACAGGATAAGTATATTTGCAGATATGTCGATGAGGTATACAGGGCTCCGTACGACCCCTGTTCATTTTGCACTCTCACACAAACACACGCACTGGGTGCTGCACTACACAATCTGTTGCTAAGTTTCCACTGTCAAAACCTGGGATTAGACGGACGATACCTGCAAGCTCATCACATTTTCATGCAACGGTTCGAGACCCAGTTAAATAGTGCATTGTTTTGTAGCGTTTATTTGTAAATATTAAACCTCAGGGTTGTATTTTCTTAAAGCCAGTGAGCATTTCGTGTAACTGGCGGCGTAATGTGCATCAAATACTTGGCATGTCGAGCGTCTCTTGGAAGCAGTGATATCAACCCTGTTTTTCTCAAAGCCCTTGGCTTTTACAATGGAAACCTAGCCACAGTGTTGAGTTTTTGCTTTACTTGTGCAACAGCAACGTTTGGAAAGTCTTATAGACGGTGGGTCCTAGTGAAACTGGTTTCAAGCACGGGACGTAGAAGGTCCATTCGATTAAAGCCAGTCCTTTCAAAAATGGCCGAATCCTGCACACATCCGATTCACATTCAGTTTGACTGAAATAAGGCTCTCTCAGCACTGAAATCTGTTATGTTAGTTTCAGTAATAAGAAGAGGGTGTTAACCTAAGGTGCCACAGATTAAATAGCCAGGCCAAAATTAGCCAGAGCCAACAAATCTTAAGAAACATACAATTGTCTCTTGATACTCGTATTGCTTGTTCTAGAATGAAATCAAGTGGCCATCTCTACAGAGACAAACATTGGTCCTATGTTGTGAAATACTAGATTACTTTTCTTCTCGACTCAGTGTGCTCCCTGTGTTTAAGGTTTAATATGAAGTCATTGATTGCTTGAGGCCAAAATGAAGGATCTTGAAGTAAATAAATTATTCTGGACTACACTACTGAAAAACACAAACAGACGTACGGTCTTGGTTGCCAACTATTAAACGGTACTTCTGTTTTGTACAACGACATTCAAAAGGAATGTTTGATAAGTTCCAAAATATTTTTTTTCTTTTTCAAATATATTACATGACAATGTTGGGGACTTAATGTTATTCAGACATCTGCAAAGCAAGAAAAACATCCCGATCTAAAGATCGACAACGAAACGTTCTTTGGTACCGCATAACATATGGCCCAAAGTTGAAATATTGTGTGGGGGGGAATTAAACCCTGCATAAGTCACTGGTGACAATGGAGATCACAACGAATCCAACGATTAGGATTTGTATTTCTAGGCGCTTTCCTTTTGGTATCAATTTAAGCGGTCAGAGGTAAATAAACAGATTTAAACCCCCCCCCCCCCACACACACACACACACAAAATACACTTACTGAATGTGCCACAAAAGCAGCCACTGACTGAGAGGGGCTGGAAAACGGCACTCTCTTAACCCACCACCGATCAACTAACACACACGCCATTTTCCAGTACGCAAGTATCGATAAGGCTTGACACCCATCACAGTTTCCACCAAGTCCATTGTACATTCCACAAGAAAGTGCCACTTCTGTAGGCAAAGCAGGAAGGAGTTGAAATTTGTACAATCCAAAAAATAAATAACTAAAAACACCCTGCTTAAAAAAAAAAAAGATGGATAACACGAGAGGGCATTGTCCTCCGTTAAGGATACTATGGCGCACAGAAAAGTTATTGCACTTCAGTCCATTTCAGGTGGATACGTTTGACGTCGATACAACATAGACAAAAAGGAGTCATGCCAACATTCTACGTGACACTGGATTACGACTAATCTCCAATGCATTACCACACAAAAACGACACGGCACACGTCTACTTCACTAGAGAATTCACACTTTGTAAAACTAAACACATTTTTTATCCATAAAGATCAAACAGGTCACTAGCTAGAACCGACCAGAATTGTTTTGTCGTTGAATTCAATTTACAAATGTTTATCTGCAGCGCTGACCAATTCGATCGATCGACTCGAACGCAACTACGCGGCTGTTTTTGAAATGTACAACAGTTGTTCAATCATAAGGCTCACTAAAGGTGTTGAATGGAAGACCATACCCTGTGGCATGTACTTGATAACAAAAGGCACAATCCCACATACTTGTCACAAAGTGTAGTACTTTAAAGAGATGAAGAAAATCCAAAGAAATAGCAGCATGCCACGCAAAGCAGACGCTTCTCGCCAACAAGCAAGAAAAGTGTCGGATATACAGATGAACGGAAAGTGAAGCGCTCGAGTTATCTCTGGTGGCACTATGCAAATTAGTGAGATCAAAACGAAAATATTCCTGCATAGCTTTCGTCAAATATGGGTTTTAAAGGGATCCCTACATGCCCTGTGAGATCAGCCATTCAGTCAGGCTCCGATGGTCTTCGAACTAACTAGCCTTATGAAAACAAGCTGCCGATGAAAACGAAAAGCAGCCGATTATATCATTCGCTAGTAGATTTATGATTCGAACCATTAGTGCTTAGCGAGTAAAAAACTCAACGGATCAGAAGTATGAAGCAAAGAGTAAGCCAGGATAAAGGACATCGATGCAAATTCAAGAGCGCCTCTTGAAAAATGTTCTCCACATCGCAAGGCCTCGGCAACGCGACCTTAGGATTCCAGTTGCACAGAGCATGCGTAGCTAATATTACCTACTCGCGTACCAGTGTATATAGCACGACAGATATTAAGGACAGCTAGTTTATGAGGTAAGATTGCCACGTCGAGACAATGCAGACCAAACGTCTAGAGGAATAACGTGGAGCACATTCACTGTTGTGCTCTTGTTATTGACCTTGTTAGAAAGATTTGCATTTATAAGACCGCACAAGTCTTTTTCTTAACTACCTAAATGCTGCATTTAAGACACTAAAATAAAAACGAAGAGAAAATTTACCTTGGCGTATATAAAAGATTTTTCAATGGGCAATATTTACGTTTTGTGTCGAGGTTTCTCCAAATCATTTTCCGTGTTATACATTTGATGCGGATTATCGCTATAATCATTTTAATATTTTCTAGTGCAAAAAAAACCCTTCCAATCACATCAAAATGGTTATTGAGGCCAGAAGCCATTATGGTGCACACTTCAGCAAATCAACATATATAACTGTGCTTCTTGTGAATCTCACCGCATGAAATTCCAGGATAACAAAATCTCTCAAGTGCTGCGTCTGCTGAACGATACCGTTTCCTCTTAAGGCAAAAAGTCGGGAGCTAGACGTAGGTTTAATGAAACGGGTGTTTTTGAGTATTGCCTTAAATGGATGCGTCTTCAAGTAGTAGGGACACGCTGGTCCTCTGAGGTAAATAGACATTCTATCAGCCATTAATACCTTTGTGAGATATAAATTTGATGAATACAAAATGCAAGGGTGAGCGTACAATAAGGACACTGAGATTAATTAATCTGCGCTACAATTAATCTGCTTTCCGACAAAAATGGTTACAATTATCTGATAACTCCAGTTTCACTACAGCTCGAACCGTCTGCGAATAACTGCAACCATTATATATTTGTCAATAACAGGCAATGAAAGCTGGCCCTTGATGTGTAAAAAACAAAAACATTGACCTTAAAGATTGTTAATGTAAAAGAAAATGAGAAAAGCAAAGTAAATGCTTTATTTTGGTAAATTTCTAATCTGCCCTTCATGTAATAAAGATTTAAGGCTTTTTAAATGTTCCACTGCGTATAAATAAACTCTTTTCCCCAAATTTGCAATGAACAGTACCGCAGGCCACATTGAACTGTTATAAAATATTATTTTAGAAGGAGCCGTTGACTGAATGACTCAAATCCGGCTTCTCGGCAACGTCGACGGGCGGAGGCGAGCTCCATCCGTATAGCTTCAATACAAATACACTGGCATTTTTTCATCTGATTGTGAACCTCCTGGCATTTTACAATATTTGACAAACCATGTGGACGTCCAAAAATATATATAATGGGCACAGTAGCTTATGTTAGTTTGGACTTGCTCTTATTTTGGTAATGGTCTTGACGCACACACAAAAACCGAATCATTCATTCACATTTTTACAAACATATCAAAATGAGAAAAAGAAAAAAAAGGTTATGGCACTAAATGATTGTGGGATGTATTTTCCCCACATCAGTTATACTTCACCCTAAAAAACTACCACTTTGTGACCGGTTCCCTTATTGTTCATACATAAAACAGCAAATGCACCAATTCGGTCTTTTAAAGGGTCCGAAAGGGTTCGATTAGATTTTAGTTTGTGTTGTTATTAAATCGCTAACTACCGCACACAAGATCAGCACCAACACCGAAGCGAGCTGCTACCGTCACGGCATACATTCGACAAGACATTTGAACTATTTTAGTGCAATGCCAATAAGACAATACAAATGAGGAATTAACAAGTACGCTGTAATTTGTTTTGGCTGGATATGAATTAGTATCATGAATAAATAGACAAAAAGTAGCTCCGAGATACAATCAAAAGCAGCACTTTATCTTGCACCAAACTCACAGGCTCCACGGGCACTTGTTTATTCCAACTCAACTACATGGTATGACAAGCTAACTAAACGTTTTTTTTTTTGTACAACTACAAGCGTTGCTTGTAACTGGCAGTGCAAATAACAAGCTCATCATCGACTTGCACTTCATCGTACCCTGTGCCGTCTACACACGCACCAAAACCCTCCACCAAAGCTTGAGTAACTACAGGTTAACATAAGAAAAAATGTACTTCCTCCACGAGGGATCTTCCCCCTTAGTCGTGAATTACTAGGCTAACTCAAAACACTGCGACATAACTAGTCTAATCTGGTTTTCACGCATGCACAATTGCACTCTTGCAAGTAGAGGTCAGATATTTGCCCAGCTCGTGAACAGGTTTAAATATGCTAAATCTTTTTTTTTCTATTTTTTAAATTATTGAATAACCAAGTGCTTTATATCAGGCCTGTGTGGATTAGAGTCTTGTGTAAGCAGCCAAAAAAAAGAGGTCATTTTAGAATTTCCTTCTGAGAAATCAGTACAAATACACTCTCCACATGGCCTTCAAAACATCTCCCATTACCACAGCCTGTTTGTCCAACGCACCTTCATACAAATATCAGTTACAATACTTCAAAGCTACTCTACCCACATCATTCAAATCCCACTATTCTGAAAGTAACAGTACGAGTCCACGTTTTACGTTCGCCTTGAATTGGTAAGGATGGAGGATAGATCTTTTTATAGCTGTTTATAATGTGGACATTTTTGTTGATGCTTTTGCTCATTTCCAAAAGAAAATCTATGGTAAAATTAAAAGCCCTTTCAACTGATTGTCTCAATAGTGACTGAGCTTATATTGCCTGTTTGTGGTGCACAAACAAAGGGATGTTTCCAACACTCATTCACATGGTCTTATTTTGCGGTTTAGGTGAAACAACCTAATGGAAGCACAATCTTAACTTTAATCTACCTTTGGCAATAAGGAAGCATTTCATAAAGAGCAGGCGTGAGTGGCTTTTGTCAGGTCTTCAATTAAAAATCCCTCCTTTTTGGATATCTTTCCTAATAAAATGGCATTTAGAAATCGATCAATTTTGGTCATACCCATGACTGCTCCCATCACTGCGAATTTATAAAGGTCTAAACGCTAAATTTTTTGCATTCATATTTCAACTCCCTCAAGTCAGAAATAAGTGTGATCTGATATATGAATTCATAGAATAAATTGAATTAGTCAGTCTTAGAGAGAAATACTTAACATGCATGCACCATCTTGTGAGAGCAAATATGATGCGTTTAACTGACCTTAAGCAGACCAAAAATTAAATACATTTAGTAGGCACTGTAAAAGCAGGTCACCACTAAATATAACACCATCAAAAAAGCAAAGCAGTAGATTTAATTCAAGATATATTAAGAGCCCCTGCTAACCCAAAAGTGAAGACAATACTTAACAAAAAATAAATAAAAATGGAGGTCCAAAGAGCGAGTACTGTGTATGACAACTGCAGTCTCAACAATCTGTATTGATAAATGACATAATTTGTGCTTTCTATATTTCTATAGTTTAACATCTTCATAATTCATTTCAGTGCCTGGCAGCATGACATAAGTTTATATTCTTCTGCCAACCGACAAACAGTGATGTGGACTAGCAGACGCCTTCATTGTAAACCTAATACGACACATTCCGCCCTCCCTTTCCTCTGACAGTAAACATGCATTATATATCTGACCCCTCTAGCAGGAGGTCACTGGTCTTTTGGCTTAAGGTAGTATGGTTTTCCCTTACGTCAGAAATGATTCTGTTCGGTTGCTTCGTTGTTCCTGATCTGTGCTAAATCAGATTGCACCTCACATAAAAACCTCAAAATGTAAGAATCAAGTATGGGATGAAAAACTCTTGCACAAAAGTGGATGTCGCACACACGCAAACACGCTCACACACACGCACACCCAAGACCACTATCAAATACATGGTCCCGCAAATTCATGCAAATCGAGTGTAACCCGTTTAAATTGTTCCTCAGGGCAGGCTGTAAATTCCTACGGAAGGCCACAGCGTCACGCAAAAAGAGGCATGATATGGAAACCGATCCATTATCACTGTTACCATGGAGACACGCAGCTGCATAATTCTAACATGAACCGAGTCAAATCGACCGAAATGAAATAAAGAAATAAAGACTGAGTCACCAGTGGTGGATACTGGTTCGATCAGATGGCTTAGATTCAGCTTTCCACTTATTAAGACTCATACTAAATGGACAGCATTAAAAATGGGAGTCTGGGATGGGGCAGGGGGGGAATAAATATATAAATAAATAGCTAAATCCGGCCTCTCGTGTTTGCTCTCTGTAGAGAATGTAGAGAAACGCTTCGATACTGGCACAGGAGAGATGTGTGGCTGTAATTGCATATAGGTTTATCTAGGTGTGTAGAGAGGACCGGAGCTACCGCGAGGTCGCGGGTTGTTTGTTTTTGGACGCCTCACTCAGTCAAGCAGCCATCCAAGCCGATGGTAGCACCATGGCGATCTTTGCCGTAACCATGGCGAAGGCCTCCGTTGGGCAGGGGGGGACAGGCGGCGGTGATGCCACAGTGCTTGAGCAGGTTGAGGCTGGGCGACGAGGGCGAGGGGGGCGTGGTGGAGGAAGGCTTCATGGTCGAGAGAATGAGAGCGAGGCAGTCGGCGACAGCTTTGTTGGATGCGCAAGCCAGGGCTGGAGTATGACCTGTGAGATCAAACACAGAAACCGAGATATCAGCTATAAAGAATATAAAGAAGAAGATAAAAAAAACCTCACATTAGAAAAGAAATCTGTTTTTTCACACTACACGTTGAAAGTATTACCTGAATAACAAAACTCACCTTCCTCATCCACTGCCAGCACTGTAGCTCCACGATTCAGTAAAGCCTGAACCACTGTAGCCAAACCATTCCTGGCGGCAATGTGGAGGGGCCTGAAACAAAGACAGATGCCCAGAAATATTATGTTTAACGCCTAATAAGATGGTTGGTTTCAGGATGTATGAAAGTTGGAGTGTGGAGAACTCACATCTGAAGCATACTGTTTGTTGCGTTTATGAGGATGGGGTTGTGGATCTCCTTTAAGATCAGCATGGCACACATTTCATGAGCCTTAACAAACACACAAAAACATGGTTACTGGTAATTCTCAACAAGTCAGAAGAATATTGAAAATAAAGTTAAAAAGGAGGAACAAGTCTTGTTACCTTGCTGCAGGCTAGATGAAGGGCAGTGTTCTTGTTAACATCCAGGAGGGACAGATCAGCTTTGGCTCTGTGCAGCAGCAGGGCTGAGTAACACAATAACAGAATATCTGCATTAATACCAACAATGCAAATACGACTCGCACGTTTCAACACAAAGACGCCCATCTGTGAGACGGGTGCTTACCCACGGCACCGCTTTGTCCATGGTCGGCGGCCATCATCAGTGCAGAACGTCCTGAGTGGTCCACGGCGTTGATGTCAGCTCCGTGCCGCAGAACCAGCTGCAGCCCAGCCACGTCCTCAGCGACTGCAGCCGCGTGAAGCGGGGTCCTGATGGTGACACGTCACAAGTGGCTTAAATTGCAGTAAATCTGACATGCCGTGAAAGCAACGTTAGCTAGAGGTGAAGTGCTGTAATGTTTTTCCATTGGTAATTTTTGCACCAACCTTCCTTTGGCATCCCTGATGTTTACCAGCGAATTACAAACACTGGATTCCAACAGCAGCTCTGCAGAACCACTATGGCCATTAATTCTGCAATGGGACGACATTTAGACAAAATTGAAAAAATGTTAAATTTTCTTTCATTTGCAAATGCTTTGGATAAATCAATGTAAATGTAATAATGAATAAAAAGAAATATTTTGCCACTGACAGATTTGATTCAATTCATTATTTTGAATTGAATTAAATTCATTATTACTTACAGAGCACAGTGCAGTGGGGTGAAGGGGTTTCCCTCCTGGATACTACATGGTTTAAGTTCAAGTAAAACTTCCAAACAGTCTTCATGACCTGCTGGTTCAAATGCAAAACATGTTACTTACATCAACAGCATTGTCTATTTTTTGTTAATAAAATTAAACACAACAGTGTTTTCTTACCGTGATAGGCTGCCCAGTGTGTGGGTGTGTAGCCGTGGCGGTCTGTGATTGGGTCATGGGGATGGGAGTTGTCAGCAGCAGAAAGAAAATTGGAGAGAATATCAGCGTGGCCGCAAGAAGCAGCGAGATGGACCGCGGTTCGCCCCTGAATATCTCTGCTGAGGACTGAGGCGCTGTGCGAAAGCAGGGCGGTTACACAGTCCTCCCGACCCATCACCACCTACAAGAACAAGAAAATGCTTGGTCAGACTCTTTTACCTGTAAGGACTAAAAACAAGTTACTAACATCTTTAAGCTCTCACCCCTCTGTGTAAGGCTGTTCTTCCTCTCCTGTCTCTTATATCAGGGCATGCCCCCCGTTCCAAAAGCAGATGCACACAGTCAGTGTGCCCCCCCAACACCACCAACATCAGTGGAGTTCTTCAAAGAGAAAGACAGAGAAAGCTATTTTATCACTTGTAAATGGTGATGTAATACACTTAAGATACAGTTTTGATCATTTATGAGCAGTGCTAGGGGAAAGTTTCTTAGCTCATACGTACTGTCCCTCCATATCGGTGACATCGACGAGGTCGGCTCCACCTTCACTACAAAGCAGCATTCGCAGACAATCTGAATGGCCGTTGGCAGCTGAACATTAAAAAAAGATGACGTAATGTCAAACTCTGGTGCAAAGACATTTACAAACCAATTCAAACACATGAACTGTCAGTACCTGTCACATGAAGCGGGCCCCATTTACTGCGGTGTTCTGCGAGCAGGCAGGATGCTGACTGGCCGAGCAAGAGTTCCACGCAGCGGGCGTGTCCTCTTTGGGAGGCTACATACAGCACAGAGCGGCCCGTTGGGTCGCAAGCATCCACACACGCTCCAGATTCAATTAACACGGTCACGCATTCCCAGTGACCCGAATCCACCTGACCAGTGACGTGGAGTCATTTTTTAGAAACTCAAATATCTTCATTGACCAATTTGTCAATTACAAGTGTGCTTGTTGAAATAAATTTTATGACCATTGGAAGGCATTGTTTTACATATATTGTTGTAACAATAAGCAGCTCTTGTACCTACCGCCAAGTGTAGTGGGCTAACAAGCTCATTGCTCTCTTTCTCTTCCAGAGTGTTGAAGCACATCTCCAAAAGCTACAGAACCATTACAATAAAAGAGTGCATTTAAACATTTCATGGTAATAAAACAACGTTAATACATGATGGATAACGTAAAAGGTCATTCTCACCAGCTCCAGATTCTGTTTGTTGCCATGGGCTGCGGCGTAATGCACGGCACTGTATCCTTTAGTGTTGCACAGAGATGGATCCGCACCATTATCCAACAAATGCTCCACACACCTGCATAGATGATGGATTATTTCAAGTGTTTATGTAACAAATGCATGTAAAGTAGGCAACATTAGTCACAAGGTCCAGACTCAAAAATAGCTTAAAAGGGCCAATGACATGATTCAGTACAGCACAATCTGTACCCATGATTCAATCCTATGTCACACATACATTTAAAAACAAATATATATATATTACTATCATAACTAATTGAGTGACAACATTATACATGCTTCTTATAATTTAGTTTTAATGTTTGCTCGAATTGTTGTGGTGGACTTACAGGAAAGACTCCTTCCCCCCGTCCTCCTGGTTCTGATGGTTGCTGGCATGGGGTCGGTCCGTTCTAAAGTAAACACTCAGCGTGAGTAACAGTGAACATTGTGAAACCAAGGGGTTTAAAGTAATACTAAAATAATGCCATAAAGCTCCGCGTGTGTGTATGAGTGTACGAGAGTTTTACCTGCAGAATGCAGTGGATGCTGATGCGTAGTGTAGAGGTGTACAGCCAGAACGGTCACGCTCATTGACCTCTGACCCCGCTCCCACCAGCACGACCACACACTGATACCTCTCATTAGCAGCCGCATAGTGCAAAGGCGTCCTGAAGAAGTCATTAAATTATTACAAAATACACGTAAAACATTATTTTCTTTGCTTTTGGGCTGCTATTTTTATCTGAAAACCTCAAGTCTCCCCAACATCTCATTTATTTCAATAAAGCGTGAAGATTCATACCTCCCAAACTTGTCCTTCTTATTCATGTCGGCTCCACTGCTCAAGAGCAGATTGAGACATTCAACATTTCTGAGTGGGGAAAAAAGAAAAAATAAGAGTTATAAGCACTAAATATAGCTTTGACTTGACACGTTTCTCAACGGCACGAGTCAAACACAATAGCCATTTTATGCACAATTTTTGCACCAAAACCATAAAACTATGTCCAAAACATCCTTATCACCACATGGAAACTGTTAACCACAGGACTCAAAGTTTGGTACATGTTTTTAGAGACGTGGCGTAAAATAGGACAGTATCCCTTTAAATAGCCTATTCTAAGTAGAACTCCTGTCTCACCCTCCAGAGGCAGCAGCGTGTAGACAGGTCCTCCCAAAGTTGTCTGGGGTGTTGATGTCAAACCCGGCAGAGAGCACGTGCTCTTTACTCATTGACAACACAATGCTGTACAGCTGACCTACAAAAGACAGAGGTTTTAACACAACACTAAAGTATTCACAATATTACAGTCTGTTCTTAATAGGGACTGGGGTATCATTAATATAAATGAAAGACTGAAAGGTCATTCCATCAACCAAAAGCAGATACTGTTGTCCTATTTTTTAGTCCTTCCTGCAATTGGTCATTTGGTAGAGAGAAACAGTGTGTACCTGAGGAAAGTAGCTTACGACAACAGTCAGAGGACCCGTAGAGGACAGCTAAGTGTAGAGGGAACATTCCGTGAATCCCTTGCCTGTAGGAAAGAAAAGTTATTTTACTACTATCACTATCACAAGAAAAAATGCAAACTGACTTGAGATTACAATCAGCTTCCTTGCAAATGCAAATTTCTCATCTTGTTTATACACGTGCTGCCCGTCATCCAACTCACTGTAAGGGCCATGCTACCGATTGATGATTTACATTTGCAGTGTTTTGAGACAGATAAAAGATACAGGCGACATGTGTGGGTGTGTCCAGCTTCATGCCAAATGTATGTAAATAAGCCGCAACAACCAATGCCAGTCAAAACACTGGACAATACAGGACCTCCAAATTCTTGTCAATAAAGAATACTACCTTATTTTTATTATTAATATCTTAGTTTATTATTTTCTGCAGTGACTACATTGCTGACAGTGTCAATATGAACCCAAACCGTATGCCACTGTAAACCTAAAAAAATAATTAAAAAAAAAAAGAAAAGAAAAAGGCTGATTCCACACACACACACACACACACACACACACACACACACACACACACACACACACACACACACACACACACACACACACACACACACACACACACACACACACACACACACACACACACACACACACACACACACACACACACACACACACTTCTGTACCTGGCTGTGTCAGCACCGTTTGTCATTAAAGTGCTGATAAGCAGCTCATGGCCATACTTAGCAGCAACATGAAGAGGAGTATTGCCATATCTGTCCACACAATCTATCTCCCCACCTGCACAGACAGAACACAAAACATTGATGTATTCGACACAATATCATTTAAAATGACTTGCATTGTATTTTACTGCACAATATGCATTTATCAGTGTACTGGAATCGAATCAAGCAGCACATAAAAACCCAGTACAGATTTAAAAAGAAAAGAGAGGAGAGAACTGACCGTTCTGAATGAGAATTTGAGAGCGAGTGAAACGTCCATGAATGGCTGCCATGTGCAAAGGGCTTTTGCCTTCTTTACTCTGGAAAGGAAAGAAATACAGTAAGAATTGCATGCAACTCATGCGTTATTCTCTATCATTTCAAATATGCAAATCTTTTTTTAAATAATTATATTTTATATATATACACAGGACAGTGGAGGCAGATGGTAAGAGACGGGGTGCGGGATCTCCGGCAAATCTGAGCATTCTCAAGACTCATACCTGCATGTTGACATCAGCACCGTTATTAACCAGCAGCTCCAGGCAGAGCGCTCCGTTAGTGGACACCGCAGCCAGGTGCAGGGGCGTGTATCCGCGGTGGTTGGGCTGGTTGACGTTGGCCCCGCGATTGACCAGCTCGTTGGCTACGGCCTCCTGTCCCGTGTAGCAGGCCACATGGAGAGCAGTGTTTCCGAAGGCATTAGGCTCATCAATCTAAAATGGTGCCAAAAATGATTATCTATTAAAATAAATATGTATGAATAATCATTAAATCAGACAGTTGGAAAGAAAGGGAAACTGGCACAAAGGGGTCTAAAGTGCTCCTACACTGGCCCCATTTGGACTCATAGGTGTGCCTATTATAAGCACATTACAATTCCAACAACCTAAATGTGAATAACTAAAGATAAGAGAGGTACCATAGAGGGGTTCTAACCTCAGCTCCATTGCGTAACAGGTACTTGACCACATCGGCATGGCCACTGGCAGCAGCAGCATGGAGAGGGGTGTATCCCCGCTTATCCCTACAGCTCTTATCTGAGCCCTGAGACACCAGCAGCTTAACCACCTCCAGATGTCCTGAAGACACACAAACAGGTTAGCCACCATTCAATTTCCCCCCAATTTCATCTGATGGTCCTTTGAAACACACACACACACACACAAAAACCACATCCTGTGCAAATATCCCCTTGCAATGCAGTAGAAACATTTCAGGTAGATCCCAGTGTGAACTCACCGAGGTACGCAGCCCAGTGAATTGGCTGCCGGTCCTTTTTGTCACTGGCACTCAGATTGGCTCCCTTGTTCAGCAGCAATTTAACCATCTAGTGTACAGGAGAGACACGTTGTATGCATTTATTAAAACCATCTGAATATTCCAAAAAAAACTCATAATATTATTTAAATCCATGAGCATCTCCTGGCCACAAGATTCAACATGCATTGGAAAACGTATACAATTGAGACAACGCCATTACATCTACAACAAGACTACTCAAAATGGAAACCCGACATCAGCTCTGACAGTAATTTGCGCTTCCTCAAGCTTCTGAAGTGTTTAAATAAAGATGTTAAGGGCTGAAGTGGTCCACGCTCTCTATTAAACAGGGCCATTAATTCACCAGCGCACATTAGATGACTAATGCCACCCTACAGCCCTACCTCCTGGTATCCACTCTGAGCAGCGTGATGCAGGGGCGCTCTGCCCGTCCGGTCGGCCATGTTCAGGCTGGTCACATGGGGAAGCAGGGCCTCGACGCAACGCGTGGCTCGGTTGGCCGCAGCAATGTGCAGCGGCGTCTGCCAGAACTTGTCCCGTGCCGTCACGTCAGCTCCCTTTCTCAGTAGCAGCCCCACAGCCCTCTGAGAAAAAACAAACAATATTTGAATCATTAACATTTCATTCATGCATTTGGCAGACGCTTTTATCCAAAGCGACTTGCATTGCATTACACATTTGTTTTTGAGTTTATGCAATCCACTGGGATCGAACCCATGACCTTGGCGTTGCTAGCGCCATGCTCTAACCACTGAGCTACAGGAAAGAATCACTGTGAGAAATTGTTAACATGGTATGAAAAAGCTGTTACTCGGGCACATAATTCATACGCTCTATTTGTTCACCTCGTTTCTGGAAGCAGACGCTCTGTGTAATGGTGTTAGCCACACGTGGTCCTTTGCATTGAGATTCGCACCTTTAAAATGAAACAAACAGAAGACATTTCAGAAAGGTAGGCTAATAAAAAAAGGCTGAATGTGTAAGAAGCTGTGTTGTTTGTCTTCATACCTGCATTAATGAGAAGATCCATTATTTGAACGTCCCCCAGCCAGGCAGCAGCATGAAGAGGTGTGCGACGCTCTTGGTCCTGATCAAGAGAGGAAATGATAAAACTGATTTTTAACTTCCCTTCCAGACTGATGATTCCCACACAGCCCCTAAGTCTCGACAATCTGTCCATTTGTACCAATCGGTGATGCCATAATATATTCAGATGACACATACACAATTCATATTCACATTAATATATGATGTTCAAAACATACCAGTGCATTGACTTCATCTTTCTTGTGCAAAAATAACTTCACTTCATCTGTATTCCTGTTAAATATGGCCTGGACCAGAGGCGTCTGGAGGAGGCAAAAGGACTGGATGTTATGATACTGTGACATTTTTAACAAATTTGTTCAGATTATAGTACATAATTAAAAAATGGTGCTCGTGTGACTATTGTGAGTCTTTGGCGTTTGATCGTACGATAAATAATCAAATAAACTGATCTGATCATAAACCGAAAGTGTTACTAACCAGGTGCAGCATAACATAATATTTGTTACTCGATCTTCGTAAATGGTATAAAAATATTGTGCAATCATATGATAAATATATATTTCGCAATCATAGTATGATATTTGCACAAAATACGTTAACACAAATGTGCAATTTAAGAACATACAATAGATGTTTTCTTATGCGGATGGATGACACCCATCATATTAGGCTAGTTGGCTGGCTAACGTCTGGGCGTGAAAAAAGGAACATTTATGATTTTAAGCGCGCTTCTAGTAATCCGATCGTAATTGTACAGCAAACTCATTATGTTTATAGCCAAATGCATGATCAAAATCCAGGTTTAATGTAAAATATGCGAGGTAACGATAATAATCAGTCGTCAGGTTGCTAGCTAATATCAGGCTCTGCATACAACCGCAGAGAACGAACAAGAAATTGCATGAAGTACGCGACACATTGAGAGTTAACGTCTCTCACCTGGTCTGCGATGTTGAGTACCCCCATCTCCCTGTGTCAGTCGGGCCGAAAGTCCCTCATCAGTAAAAAATCGAGGCCGAAAAACCAAAACAACAATCTAATGTTGCGATTGTAGACGTGATGAGTGAGTCTTTAGCTGGTGAGGCAGTTGAAAATAACGAAAGCGTGATGGCTGCCTGCTGCACCAACTTTAAAATAAAAGTCAGCGAAGCTACGATTATTACACACAAATACAATGATTTAATCCAACTAATACGCAGAAAATAAAATACATTGGGCCAAGGCAGAGTAACACCGCGGACAGGTGAATAGTCAATTAAATGATTCACGTTTTATATATTTAATTAATTTAGGCATGGAAGGTCAAAATAACCTGAAATACATAAAATGATTTGACCTCAATGACATGTTTTTAAGGTCATCTCTTGTAATAATCAGGCTAATAGGTTGGGTTATGCCATGTAATTGTTCCCCAGCCTATCTGTACCCTTCAATCTGAGGATTATCAAAAAGTAGGCTATACACTACGCTCCATGCTGAAGAGGTACACCAATGGCCAGTGGGATGTACTGTACTTGTTTAGGAAGTAAAAAGCATGAAATCTTCAACATACAACATAAAAAAATCTGATATTGGTATTGTGTAACATTAACCCCTTTTGACTCTTAAAATTAAATTTTTAATATTACAAGTTATTAAATTACAAGTTTAATATCAGTCTTGTAATGTGCTCTCAGAGTAAAACTGCTGTAAGACCCCATTTAGTTATTGTAAAAGATAAAAAAAATTGTGTAAACAATATAACAAAACCCAATCAAAATTCTGATTTATACTGTATACAGAGTTAGACTTTTATTTTGGAGATACACACGGCAAAAAGCTTTTTCCGGTGGCCCTGTCGAAGATTTTTATAGGGTTGCCATTTTTACTTAACAACACATAACTTACACACACACACCCACACAAAAAAATGATTCGCTAGAAACGAGTAATGCACTATGTGTGTATTTGCGACTGCTGAACACCAGAAGAAAAACCGCTAACGTTGGCAAAAATGGCAGATCCTGCAGTGATGGGGAGCGCTTCTTTAAATTCCGGAAACGTAAATATCGTTTTGCATTTCTCTTGTCTGCAGGCTGTTAAGTTAGCTTAGCCAAACAACATGGACTTTTCGAGTAATTTAGACATATGGTACATTTAAAGTCAAATGTTGTCATCGATCTATTAAAAAAAAACCCTGATCAATTTGTTATTTGATGAAAAACGTATTGAGTGTCTTTAAAAACAAAGGCTGTGTTTTAAAATCTAATGCGCTTTCCATGTAGACATCATATTATTCGATTTAGGCCACTACCATTATATACCCCAAATCGTTTAAGAGTTAGTTCGCAGCTAGAAAACACATAGTAATGGTTTCCATTATGAACCAGCAGCTGTGTACCACCATGATAACATCCCACCAATAGAAACCAGGACATCACCAGTAGAGACCACTATAGTCTCCATTAAAACCAACACAATTCCCTTTCCATTGTTTTCCAAACACATCACTTACAGTGTCTAGTACAGTAACCCTCCTGATCTTCATGTTTTTATCCATACATTTAGCGCTCGGCCAGTAAGAGCAGCACAAGTCCTACAGAGAACTACCAGTTGGCCCGGCGGCGCACTCTGCAGGTGGTGGTCAGCTCTCTGCTTACAGAGTGTGGCTTTGAGAGCGCTGAAAAGGCTGCAGTCGAGACCCTCACTGAAATGATGCAGAGCTGTGAGTCCATACACACTTCAAGTCTACCTTATCCATGTACCACCTATATATTTACACACATGTGTAACAATGTGCACAAAGTCAGGGCAGCAAGATTGGTTTACTGGTTTGTGTCGCTGTATTGACAGCATTGTTTACTTTTGACAGATATATCTGAGGTTGGACGTTGTGCAAAGGCGAACTGTGAACACACTGCTAGGAGTACTCCTACTCTCTCTGATGTGGTCATCACACTGGTCGAAATGGGTTCGTTGCTTTTTTATTAATAGTTATAGCTACTTATTTTAGGGAGTTTACTTTTTCCATATGGTTGTATATCCAAATTTATTTGCTTGATCTTTTTTTCACATCCTAGGTTTCAATGTGGATACTCTCCCAGCATACGCCAAGAGATCTCAAAGGATGGTCATTACTGCACGTAGGTATCCTGCTGGGGCATTCTGAAACCTTTCAGTCGTAGTTTATGTTACATTTTAATGCATGTTGTTTCTTAGTGTAACATTTTCATTAGTTTTTAATGTAACGCTTTACCTTCCCACAGCCCCGGTGACAAATGCTTCAGTGGTACCGAAAGCTCTCATGACCGGTCAGAAGCGTACTCACCCTGCACACATCCCAAGCCACTTCCCAGAATTCCCAGATCCTCATACTTACATCAAAACGCCAGTGTGTTACGGTTTACTTTGTAAACAGACTTTTTGGCATTTATGATTAACATTTATCTCAGATGATTAATGATCAAATGTTTTTTGATCTGAATTGTGCATTTCTGTGTTTTAGACTTTTCGAGAGCCTGTGTCAGATTACCAAGTGGTGAGAGAGAAGGCAGCCTCACAGAGGAGGGATGTGGAACGTGCTCTCACACGCTTCATGGCCAAGACCGGAGAGACTCAGAGCCTTTTTAAAGATGACATCAGTGCCTTCCCCTGTGAGTTTTGAATCCTGTGTTTTAAAGAACTACAGTTCTTGACTAATCGGTCTTAAGTATGTTTTTTGTTCACCTGTTACATCATATGTGTTCTGTGATGTCTTTCTATACGATCAGTGATCGCTGCACGGCCAAATTCCATCCCGTACCTGAGCGCCCTGCTGCCCTCTGAACTAGAGCTTCAGACGCTGGAGGAAACCGATTCATCCGAACAGGACGACCAGACTGACTCAGAAAACAATCCCAACAACATGATTCAGGCAAGCTGGAACCATTTTCTTGACTGTCCATGTCTATATTTTTATTCAAGAACATCTATGCTTCCCTTTTAATATGCAGTTTTTTAATGTAACATTTTTTTTGTTCAGGATGATCAAGGTGCAGATAAAGAGAATGCAGTTCTGCCACCTGGTGGTGGTGTGCCTGCAGGGAAGCCCAGTGAGGAAAATATGATTGACAACCCTTATCTACGACCAGTCAAGAAGCCCAAAGTGAGAAGGAAAAAATGAAAATAGCGGCATTGACTTAAGTTATGGTGAATAATGACTTTTTAGCACTTGCTAATCACATTGTGCACCTGATAGTTAACATGAGGAGCCAGTCCCGAAACAACTCCAATTTGGGTTCGGTGTCTCAGCGCAGTGCTTCAGCTTTGGTCAACCAAGTTACTGTCGTTTGATTCCTATGGAATGACAGACTGCACTGCACTGTCAAAAATATAACAAAATACATTTTTTCAAAAATTGACATCCAAAAAGTAGCTATTGACATTTTAATATGCCGCATCCTAAAATACAAATTATTTTGTTTTTACAATTCGCAAAGCATCACACGTGTCATTCTGTTTTGATTTCTATGTATGTTACTTTAAACGCTGGTAATAAATGTCTTTCTGTTGTTTGGCTTGATGATACTGTCTGCCTGGTCTCATGAGAATTTCAAACTGTTTTACGAGCTTATTTGTATGATTTTGGTTGATGTGAACCATGCACCATTAGTAGAAAAAGCAATACTGATGCTACATCCCTAAATCTAAAGAAAATTGTACTAAAACACAAATCAGATTGTACAAATTAATCGAATTAGACACCATGTAAAATTGAGACTGTGTTGCACTTAAAGTTGACAAGTGTACCTGGAAGGAGATACGGTTTGAATTGAAACAGGAAACAAGCAGGCAAAAGCTTCTCATTTACATGTTTAATGAGTATATAGATTCTCGGATTGCATTCCTTGTGATAGTAAATTACTTGGTCAGTAGTACAAGCGTAGATATGCGACTCTGTTCCTCTGTTTCTGAAAGACTCTGTCGCTCAAGAGCTGAATTGATACAAACGCAAGCAAAAGGAATCTATATCAGCAAATGCAGAAAATGTGTTTTGTTTACTATATTGTTTTGAAAATGTTTCTGTACCTCTGTCCGTAGTGCCTTTCTTTCCAGCATGGGAACTCTTGACCAATCTGTAGATCCAAATTTCATAGGCCAAGACACCTTCTTGCTTTGGATGGTTTCGTGTGCATATGCCCCTGGACTTAATAAATACACCAAATAAAATAAGATGTACAGTTGGAGCCCATTAAAATCTTGAGTAAAGTGATAGTTCACCCAAAAACTGAAAAATCCTTTAGCATTTACCCTCACATCATTCCAAACAAAACAAAGAGTATATTTTTATGTTTTTGGGTGAACCCACCCCTTTAAAACATTCAAAGTCATATGTTTAAAGCTGAATTAAATGTCTACTAGGATTGTTTTAAGAATTTACCCAGGACTGGAGTCCATCATTGAGGGTCTGTCCCTGAACCTCGGTGTGAAACTGTTGAAGGGTGCTTTGCCTGGAGAACATACGGTATGTCGAGACCAATCCTGCTGGTATTTCTGTGGTGAAGGTGTGGTCATCTACAAATACAGGTGGTGTACTTTATCAATTGCTTGCTATTATTTAAAGAAAATAAATAATTGTGATGTTAATAAGAAATATATGTACAACCTTCACATGGGGCAAAAAGCGTGGAGCAGTGCGGGCTGCTAAGACATATCCCCTTTTACTCTCAGGTTTATGTTGGAGATCATATACAAGACTGTGCACCTGTAAATGTAATAAAATACATTTTTTATGTTTTTCATACTTACATGTGACTATATCAGAAATTGGTTGTAGTAGTCACCAAAACAACATTTGAACATTTTTAATAGGTCCGCTTTATATTTCATGGCCTGCAAACTTCACAAAGAAGCTGAACTGATAAATAATAACATGATCCACCCCTTACATTTCTGTAGGGTCGCCCACACTCACATTGTGGTTGTCGTAACATGCGGGTCCTAGTTCGACAGAGCCGCGCAGCGCGTGCAGTACATTGCCCGTGCGGTCAGGCGCAGAGTGCGTTGGAAACATAAGACGCTTTTGACAGCTGCCAAACGCGACCCTCGGAGCTCGAACGTTTGAAAAAGATGATTTAAGAGATAATATGATTAAAACAGTATTTTAGTAAAAAGACTTAAATAGCATGCTAAACAGTCTGTTTCGTATGCTGTTCAGCGGGTGATGGATAAATTAGAGGGTGTACCTGTGCTCCGTGTCGCCATAGCTTTCTGATGTTTACTAGTAACCATGGTAACAGTTGCATATAAACTCTGCTTGTGTGGACCAAACGAAGTTTTGATACGTTTTTAAATACGCTTTTACTGTAACAATGTTTTGGTGCATATGGAGTCAGTTATATAAAGACAGAGTTTAAATTAAATGAAATTTATTGATGTAAGTAGCCAACAGTGAATCAAAAGATAGGGCACTGTGTGTGGCAATACATAACATGAGCGAGTTATAGGGAGAGTGGTCCCTAATGGTTCACTTTAAGTTTAATTCATTCATTTACATTTATGCATTTGGATAAAAGCATTTGGATTATATTAAGACAGACCAAAACCAGTTTTATAGAGTAGCCTATATTATGGCTATTAAACTAAATCAAAAGAACATTACAATTTTTTATGCTATAAAATTCCTACATTTCATATTACCTGCTAAATATAAGGTAATAAAACGTCCGCAAATTTCATATTTTAAGTTTAATTACTTCAGTGTTACCATACAAACACTTTATTTTTCACCTAAATGATTCACAATGATTGAAAACCTGCCTTTAACTTGTTTAATGCATGTTAAAAACAGATGAAAAAATGAAACAGAAGACTTCCTTCCCAGATCACAGAAACTTACTGCCGGATTCATGGCATAACTGTAAAACAAAGAATTTTCTTTTTATATTTTTATAAACCAGTGAGGAGCAGGGCTCCTTATTTTGTTACATACAGACCTAAACAATGCTAATAAATACATTCAATTTCAAAATATCTTCTAATGTGTTCCACAGAAGAAAGAGTGACATATGTTTAGAACTACATGAGGTTGAATAAATGATGACAACATGTATATATAGTGAACTCTCCCTTTAATGTCATTATATTATATGATGAAGTGACGCTTAAGCTAAAATACTCACCAGGTTATTCGCATAATTTACTCATTATAACATGTGAAACAGTCCTCATGTTTTCAGGTTTCAAAATGCAATGGTTTTATTTTTGTTCAATATTTCAGTTATGGACGGTGATGATGATGATGTAAAGATAACCAGTCATTCTACGTCTTATAAAAGTCACATCTTTAATGACACATTTATCAAAACCTCCTAAATCAGGCTGTTTTATCACAATCCTGTTGCTAAAGTGTATGCACCTGCAACCTATATTAGAAAGGTGGAGCTGTTAACACCTTTATAGAAAAAATGAACAGAAGACAGAATTAAATACAAACAAAATTAAAGTAGTTTAGTTATAAATTGTTGAGCTTGAAACCAGTTTGTTATTCTTGGTTGCAAAATCCTAAATACGTTTTAAATAATATTATGAATCACTGTTTACAATGTTTGTTGCTTATTTATTGCTTGGGGCAAATGTACAGTATTACGTAAACCGGGATTCATATATCTTTCGTCTGTTTGGCAATATATAAAAGCAATCATTGAGTCATAAATGTTATATTGTTACAGAATTGTGTATTGCGAAAACATTTTTGGTACACAGAAAATAAAAAGAAATTAAAAGAATCGGTTTTGATTGCAAACCAATATAGACGCCCTTCAGACTTTTAATGTCAGAATTTTCTAAATAAACCAATTTGATACTTTAAGAGTAGATAAATAAGATATAGATGATGTTAATCAATATTTTACCCTTTTTATATCTGATTATGAAATTAACAATAAAAAGAGAGTATGTAGAAAGTAGATGTTACTAAAGTAATTCACTGTTAGAGTCTCTGAATGCTTAGGCCTCTCTTCCTGACTGTAGGAAGGACATCTTATCATCATGTTTAAAGATATCTTCTGCTAGCACGTACTCTAAGCTCTCTAGCCTTGAGGGGTTTTGTGTGTTTGTGATTGTATTGTTTCAGGGTTAGGGACACAATGACCAGAGACCTATTGTGACAATGTTTTAACTCTATATTGTCTGCCTGTCATCTTGAATAATCTATAGGACCAGATGTCTTCTCTCATGACACTAGAGATGTCAAGAACTTTGTGTTCTTGTGGAAGTTATTATCTATTGATAACCAATCACGTGACGTTGATTTACCTATGACGCAGTTAGTTGACTCTGTTTGTATAAATATTACTGCATTATGATGTAACGGCAGGTCGGCCTGTGGAACTCCTTGTGGGTGCTGAAGCTGAATTCTGCTTGCAAAACTACAAACAATTGTTCTCCAGTAAATTTGATTTCATTGATTGAATTCCTGACTCCTGCTCTTCATTTTTCCACAACTGGTCTACAACATCAGCACTACACACATTGTATGTGTTGTTTATATTTACAGCATGCTATTAAGACTAATAATAGTGTTCTGTTAAAACTTTGTGATCCGACCACATTTATTGTTTTGTTTTGTAGGCTGGGCTGGAAAATCTTGTTTATTAGGGAAGTTGATGAGTTCCACACAATTTTCTCTCGATAAATAAGGAGTCTTCATCATCAGAAAGCTTCATCCATCTGTTCATCTGTCTGCAAATTCAACATGCTGCAACAAGGACTGAACTTTCTCACCTGTAAGTCTGATGATATTTGTCATAGAAACTAATTTACTTCATGAAGATATTTGATTTATTTACAAAGTAAAATGTGTATTTATTGATACTCTTGTTACTTACTCGTATTTGGTTTTGTTTTATTTTTTTTCAGTGTTGGTGCTGCTGTGCCACAATGGTAAGGACAGACTTTCTCAATTGTACTATGTGTGTGCAAACACAAATAAAAAAGCACCCACTGACAGAAGCATAAATCGACACCTTTGCATGAGAGTAATCTTGTTGTATAAACGCTCTGTTTATCTCTCTAGGTGTCAAAGCAATAGACTTATCTAAGTGTGAATACTCGCCTACTCACCTCAACTGTGGTTGGTTCTCCTTTATTTAATTCTTGCAGTTTTAAGTTTTAATGTATTCTCATGAATATGCATATGTAAAATTTAATAACAAACAAATATGTCATTATTTATCACCAGGAGCTGGAATTATTAAAGTGCTTTCAGTATTTTATGGGCGAGATGACACTACCACCTGCTCAGATGGAAACACAGAAAACACTAACTGCTCTTTATCTGACGCCCTAAGTATAGTAGCCACTATGTAAGAACAGTAACATAATTAAAGATCTTAGTCATATTAAACTGCATGTAATATTGTTCTGTATACTTTGGGGGTTATTTGTATTCATTGTTTTTATTTTGTGCCGCAGATGTGATGGAACGTCAGTCTGCATGATAACTCCCTATACCATTTTCTCTGACCCTTGTTCTGGAACTGCTAAATACATGAGGCTGTCTTACGAGTGTGTCGTACCAACAACCCCACCACCACCAACAACACCACCACCACCAACAACAACACCACCACCACCAACAACAACACCACCACCACCACCAACAACACCACCACCACCACCAACAACACCACCACCACCACCAACAAGTGAGTTATACACCTAATTTATCCAAAATTTTAGACCGAACAAATACTCATTGTTTCACACATATTGATACAGATGAGCTATTGTTGCACACATAAGAAAAAAGTTTCAATTGTTTTTCAGTGGATATTTGCTTCTTATGTGACCCTGCCTGCGAAAACCCAGCTAAAGTCATTTGTAATTTATTGTTTTCTATATGAAATTATAATGTAAAGTACATTCTGTGAAAATATAACATTGATATTTTCATATTGACTGCAAGGCAATGACAGAAATCAAACTTTGATGCTTATTATCTCATGATGATGAGACTTTGGCTAGAAGTTAATGTGGATGGTCTATAACTTACTATCATATGTTTTGCTTTATTCTGAAAACAGAAAGAGAAGTAATCTGTCAAGATCGAAGCAGTGTCATTAGCTGTGGTAAGACTCTTAATGACTCTTCTCTTAATGCTTTTTACACTATCATCATTAAAGTGACACACAAATCTTTTCAACAACATCAATGTATGTAAACCATACAGGACCTGTGTTTATGACCTCGGGCATCAAGGGTTGTGCCTCAATATGTCTGAATTGTTTTTGTGTTGTTTCAGGGAAGGGCCGCAGTCTTTACATTCACAATGCTAATTACGGGAGGAGAGATCAGAAGACTTGCCCTAGCCCTCATGCCACCGTCCTGTCCACCCCATGCACGTCTTCTGAGACCAGCAACCTGCAACTCCGGTATATCACTGCTGTGCATTACAACACACATATCCACAAGAAATACAATATCACACTCTCTTCAATTAAAGTTACATCATATTTGTTTTAAACAGTGCATTTATAAATAAATAAAAGTGAACCTCGAATTATTCCAGCATTTGTTTTATACCTCTTTAGGTGTAATAGAAAGGGACGTTGTCTCCTGCACGCTGCGAATTCACAGTTCCGGGATAAGTGCCCTAACATCTCCAAATACCTGGAGGTGACTTACAGCTGCGAATAACCTGGTGAGTATTTTAGCTTAAGTGTCACTTCATCATATAATATAATGACATTAAAGGGAGAGTTCACTATATATACATGCTGTCATCATTTATTCAACCTCATGTAGTTCTAAACATGTGTCACTCTTTCTTCTGTGGAACACATTAGAAGATATTTTGAAATTGAATGTATTTATTAGCATTGTTTAGGTCTGTATGTAACAAAATAAGGAGCCCTGCTACTCACTGGTTTATGAAAATATAAAAAGAAAATTCTTTGTTTTACAGTTATGCCATGAATCCGGCAGTAAGTTTCTGTGATCTGGGAAGGAAGTCTTCTGTTTCATTTTTTCATCTGTTTTTAACATGCATTAAACAAGTTAAAGGCAGGTTTTCAATCATTGTGAATCATTTAGGTGAAAAATAAAGTGTTTGTATGGTAACACTGAAGTAATTAAACTTAAAATATGAAATTTGCTGACGTTTTATTACCTTATATTTAGCAGGTAATATGAAATTTAGGAATTTTATAGCATACAAAATTTTAATGTTCTTTTGATTTAGTTTAATAGCCATAATATACTCTATAAAACTGGTTTTGGTCTGTCTTAATATAATCAACTGTTTCTGTTCAATAAATAGCTTTCAAATGCAAACTTTTTCCTTTTTGTTCTTTGTGTGTTGATCCATCAAAAAACATCAAGGCTGTGAAAAAAGGCCCAAGATCAGTTGGAGCTGTTTACACTTCCCTTTGTATCTGTTTTATTTATATCTATGTACTGTGTCTGTACAGGTATACATGTACATATTATTATTTTGTTAAAGTATAATTACACCAGTTTCATACTGTTCTCCACTCACACCCAGTTTTGTCCATCACACAAAAAAGTTTGGTTATTATTTGTTGTGCGTGAAACAAAAAAGTTATTTGTTTTATAAAATTATAAAAACTAAATATTATTTTTAATATAAATATATAAAAATATGAATATATTGTATTAATATATAAGTATAATTAATATATTAAAAGTAAGCACACAGTTTGTATTATGTTCCTTATTTATTTGTAATAGAGTTAAACCATGATTCATATATCTTTATATTGATACAGTATTTAAAAGTACACCACTGGCATGTTTAGCATTAAATAAAGGCTGTCCATGATTCACGAATGTCATAAAATGTTGGGAAAAAATTCATTGCATATCAACATGTATAACATTTGTTAAAAAACTGTCGCTAGAACTGTAGCGCCGGCTTATGCTGAAGACAAAAACCAAAAATGATGGTAAATCCACACCTACAGTATTATAATGACACACTTATGACGTCTATCCTGTTTATGCTGACACATTTAAGTAGGCCTATGCTTACTCACGCAAATTTATGCTTTAATGTAGCCTATATTGTACTGACCTACTGCAAATCTGGATCGCATGCACTTCATGACATAGCCTAGTCGGTAACGAAAGCAAATATCCGCTGTCATAAATAGCCTACATTTCTTTTTGACTGAAGTGTCTTTACTCTTTCCCCACATGCAACAAGCAGATTTCGCCACTCGGTGGCAGTAAAGCTCAACTCGACAAACCCTCATCATTACCTGAAAAACGTGGATGCTCGGTATGCGCGTGCGTGGATGTGGTTGTGAGTGACAACAAGTGAAAGAGCAGAGCATTTACATTTAGAGAACAATCGTACGCTGTCGCATAATTATAATTCCTTATGAGAATTGATGGCCAAATTGAAATAAAAACTAAAATATAAAATAAAAAACATGTCAGGTAAGAGCAGGTGCACGAGCAACACCTGGGGTCTATCTGTGCACGTGCCTGGTTACTAGTTACGTAATTAGTTGTAATTAGCTAATTCCTAAATCAAGTTAAGGTTTGCTGTTATAAAGAAGGCTTTATAGGCCTACATCTATTCATCTGCACCTTCACATTCAACATGTTACAAGGAGAGCTGAGCGTTCTTATCTGTAAGTTTTTGGTGGTTTAAAACGGAAAACTAATTTATTTCATGTTGATACAGGTTTAGTAAAATTTGTGCTCATTCATAAAGTCTCTTATTTTTTTTTTTATTAGTGTTGGTGCTACTATGCCAGCATGGTAAGAACTGATTTTATATGCCATTGGTAAATGTGTATAGTGTTAAAAAAAAGAAACCAAACTAAGTACCAAAACCTTCATAGTAGTTCGGCATGCATCTGATCACTGTAGCATCACACCTCCTAACAAACTATTCTTCTCTCACTCAAGGAAAAGGTTCACCAACAAATCTGGTTACTTGTGAATCAGACACCGCTCTTCTCAGCTGTGGTGAGTTCTCTGGGTTTCATACAAACAATGCATTTACACGCTTTACAATGATTTAAGACCCTTAGAAAGTCAAAAAATGCCATTAAAAAAAAGTTACTTCTAATCAACAGCTCAGGGAACCATTAAAGTGCTTTCAGCTGATTATGGGCGTCTAGATGCAACAACTTGCTCTGCTGGAAGACCTGCTGCACAGCTCGCAAATACAGACTGTCTTATCACTACACCCCTAAATGTTCTGGCCTCTCGGTAAGAACAATAAACCACATTAAAGAGTTAATATAGTGAATATTAAATAATGCTGTTGTATATCTTTTAATATTCTTTGTATTAAGAGTTTTTTTTTCCTTGTTACAGATGTGATGGAAAATCAAGTTGTTCTGTTGTTGTGGACAATACAGCTTTCACTGACCCTTGTTATGGAACTTACAAATATCTGAATGTGTCATATAAATGTGATGCAGCACCACCTCCTCCTCCACCAGGTGAGTTCAATTTCGATACAGATTTTGTATTGTTGCACTTTTTTTCTCTCAATTGATATGAGTTGCTTTCATATGGTTCCCTGTCTGGATGCATATTGCACACATGAGTCTTTGGAGGAAGCTACACTGAAAAAAGGTTTGTTGGAATAACTCAATTTAATCATGTACATCGCTTCCACATGATTTAATTTTTTTAAGCTTTGCAAATTAAGCAATTAAATGTTTAATTCAATTGTGTGGAACTCATGTATATGATTAAATTGAGTAATTCCAAGGGAACCCTTTTATCAGTGTACAAAGTTTGTTTCTCATTTATAAATATGCAGTAATTAAACATAATTATATGGCCATATTGTTGTTTCAGTATAGTTTCTGTAACCAGCAGTTAAAAATAAATTGTGTCTGCAAATCTACAATTAATTAAAATTGAATGGAAATAAGCCGACACCATATAAGAATTGAGTCGAGGCAGCTGTCGTGCCTGTGTGGATTGGAGACGAACATAATCCAGTATTCTCACTGACATGATGAATCTCAGATTTGTATCAAGAAGTGTAAATGCAGACATTTAGTCAATGTAACACTGTAGCATTACACCTCCTAACAAACTATTCTTCTCTCACTCAAGGTAAAGGTTCACCAACAACTCTGGTTACCTGTGAATCAGACACCGCTCTTCTCAGTTGTGGTGAGTTCTCAAAGTTTGGCTAAAACAAGATTTTAAGACCGTATAACACAATGAGAAAATAAAATTTTTGGTCTTTTTTTTATCAACAGCCCAAGGAACCATTAAAGTGCTTTCAGCTGGTTATGGGCGTCTAGATGCAACAACTTGTTCTGCTGGAAGACCTGCTGCACAGCTCGCAAATACAGACTGTCTTATCACTACACCACTAAATGTTCTGGCCTCTCGGTAAGAACAAAAAACATCCTAAAGCAACTTTAAACATTAAGCTGCTATGTGCATATTTTATGCTGTTGGCATTCTTTGGTCATTGTTTTTTTTTTTGTTACAGGTGTGATGGAAAAACTAGTTGTTCTGTTGTTGTGGACAATACAGCTTTCACTGACCCTTGTTATGGAACTTACAAATATCTGAGTTTGTCTTACAAATGTGCTGCAGCACCACCTCCTCCTCCACCAGGTGAATTAAACACTTAATGTGGAGGATCAGAGATGTATTTTTAAAGGCCAACCCTAAAGTTAGTGCATGGCACATGGGTTACCTCGAGCGACACCGATGCGTTTTTCCCATTGACTTTTGGAAAATTGCAAAAAATAAGCTCTGTGTTTAACAAAGGGTTATGACACTTACACGTTAAGTTGTAAAGATTATCTTTATAGACAAAATAACACTTATATATCTGATGGCTTGAAAATTTATAAATTTAACATGCGGTTATGAAAGGAGTACACTATGGTTGCTCTATCAACGTCACCATCACAAAGCGTCTGACAACTTTCTCAAGCTTTATTAAAAATGTGTTCCCTGGTAAGTAATGACTGAATTAATCCTCAATGATTTGAGATTTGTTCGTGCATATAAATCTCAAAAATAACGCAACGGTAACATCTAACCTAGTTTCTTTTCATAAGAAGTTACATAAAAGAAAGCAAAATATCTTTAATCAATGTATTGTAATTTAACTCTCAAATAGGTTTATTTGCAAAAAATAAATAAATCCTCCTAAGCATTTTTTCTGTGTTGATGTGCTAATGCCAGTAATGAGACTAGTCTCTTCTCTTCTTATTTTAAATCTTTACTGAGCTCAAAGTGTTTAAGTTGAATTCAAATTAAAAACTGCAGTATATTCTAAAACTGTGCTGTAGTTGTGCCAGTAAATTGCTGGGTAAAATATCTCTTCATTTTGTTTTTCACAAATCGATTCTTAATGTACGTGACTCAGTAAGCTGTGAAAATCTGTCATTTGTGTTTCGTCCTGGAGATTTTTCCTTTTTCCCTTTAATTTAAAATACAGAAGATCATGGTGGAAGGTCCAGATAAAGGCTTTGTATGCCTACGCTGAAAGAACTGGTTAGGTTTATTTTTATTGTTTGCTTATTTTTGCAAACAGTTGAAGTAAATCCTGCTGTCGATTCTCATGTTTTAATGAAAGAACAAGAATTTAATTGTTGCACGTATACAGAAATGTTAACTTGACAGTTTGTACAAGAAATCATAAATATGCACATAAGGTAAGAACAATGTTCGTTTCTCAAAGCTAAATTCGTAAACATTAACTTATTGATATTGAATCTGAAACCATATAGAAGAATTGAATCAAGGCAGGTTGTGTGTAATTCATCAACATGCTGCTGTCGCATCTATTACCTGTGTGGATGGGAGATGAACATAACCCGGTATTCTCACTGATATGATGAATATCAGATTTGTATCAAGTGTAAATACAGACATTTAGTTAAATAGAGACAGTAAATGTAACACTGTAGCATCACACACCTCCTAACAAACTATTCTTCTCTCACTCAAGATTCACCAACAACTCTGCTTACCTGTGAATCAGACACCGCTCTTCTCAGCTGTGGTGAGTTCTCTGGATTTCATACAAACCATGCATTTACATGCTTTACAATGATTTAAGACCCTTAGAAAGTCAAAAAATGCCATTTAAAAAAGTTACTTCTAATCAACAGCTCAGGGAACCATTAAAGTGCTTTCAGCTGATTATGGGCGTCTAGATGCAACAACTTGCTCTGCTGGAAGACCTGCTGCACAGCTCGCAAATACAGACTGTCTTATCACTACACCACTAAATGTTCTGGCCTCTCGGTAAGAACACTAAACCACATTAAAGAGTTAATATAGTGAATATTAAATAATAATGCTGTTGTATATCTTTTAATATTCTTTGTATTAAGTTTTTTCCTTGTTACAGATGTGATGGAAAATCAAGTTGTTCTGTTGTTGTGGACAATACAGCTTTCACTGACCCTTGTTATGGAACTTACAAATATCTGAATGTGTCATATAAATGTGATGCAGCACCACCTCCTCCTCCACCAGGTGAGTTCAATTTCGATACAGATTTCGTATTGTTGCACTTTTTTTCTCTCAATTGATATGAGTTGCTTTCATATGGTTTCCTGTCTGGATGCATATTGCACACGAGTCTTTGGAGGAAGCTACACTGAAAAAAGGCTTGTTGGAATAACTCGATTTAATTTTTAAGCTTTTGAATTAAACATTTAATTGCTTAATTTGCATTGTGTGGAACTCATGTATATGATTAAATTGAGTAATTCCAAGGGAACCCTTTTATCAGTGTACAAAGTTTGTTTCTCATTTATAAATATGCAGTAATTAAACATAATTATGTGGCCATATTGTTTCAGTATAGTTCAGGGTTTCTGTAACCAGCAGTTAAAAATAAATTCTGTGTCTGCAAATCTACAATTAATTAAAATTGAATGGAAATAAGCCGACACCATATAAGAATTGAGTCGAGGCAGCTGTCGTGCCTGTGTGGATTGGAGACGAACATAATCCAGTATTCTCACTGACATGAATCTCAGATTTGTATCAAGAAGTGTAAATGCAGACATTTAGTCAATGTAACACTGTAGCATTACACCTCCTAACAAACTATTCTTCTCTCACTCAAGGTAAAGGTTCACCAACAACTCTGGTTACCTGTGAATCAGACACCGCTCTTCTCAGTTGTGGTGAGTTCTCAAAGTTTGGCTAAAACAAGATTTTAAGACCGTATAACACAAAAAAAGACCAAAAATTTTATTTTCTCATTATCAACAGCCCAAGGAACCATTAAAGTGCTTTCAGCTGGTTATGGGCGTCTAGATGCAACAGCTTGTTCTGCTGGAAGACCTGCTGCACAGCTCGCAAATACAGACTGTCTTATCACTACACCACTAAATGTTCTGGCCTCTCGGTAAGAACAATAAACATCCTAAAGCAACTTTAAACATTAAGATGCTATGTGCATATTTTATGCTGTTGGCATTCTTTGGTCATTGGTTTTGTTTTGTTACAGGTGTGATGGAAAAACTAGTTGTTCTGTTGTTGTGGACAATACAGCTTTCACTGACCCTTGTTATGGAACTTACAAATATCTGAGTTTGTCTTACAAATGTGCTGCAGCACCACCTCCTCCTCCACCAGGTGAATTAAACACTTAATGTGGAGGATCAGAGATGTATTTTTATAGGCCAACCCTAAAGTTAGTGCATGGCACATGGGTTACCTCGAGCGACACCGATGCGTTTTTCCCATTGACTTTTGGAAAATTGCAAAAAATAAGCTCTGTGTTTAACAAAGGGTTATGACACTTACACATCTTGTCTATCAAGATAATCTTTACAACTTAACACATTTATAAATTGAAGTTGTCAGACTTATAAATTTAACATGCGGTTATGAACGGAGTACACTATGGTTGCTCTATCAACGTCACCATCACCAAGCGTCTGACAACTTTCTCAAGCTTTATTAAAAACGTGTTCCCTGGTAAGTAATGACTGAATGAATCCTCAATGATTTTAGAGATTTGTTTGTGCAAATAAATCTAACAAATAACGCAACTGACGTCTGATCACTTATGATCTAAAAACTATGTTAAAGCTATTTAGCTTTCTTTTATGTGAATGTATTGTAAGTTAAGTTTTAAATGGGTTTACTGGAAAAATGCTTAGGAAGAATGTCTCTTTTGCTGTGCTAATGCCAGTAATGAGACTAATCAATTTAAACACTTTGACTTCAGTAAAGATTTAAAATAAGAGACTAGTTGAATTCAAATTAAAAACTGTAGTATTTAGTAAATAAATTGTAAAACTGTGCTGTAGTTGTGCCAGTAAATTGTGTAAAGATCTAATCAATTTTGTTTTTACTAAGCGATCTGGAATCCACAAATTGATTCTTAATGTACGTGACTCAATGGCTGTGAATATCTGTCATTTCGTGTTTTGTCCTAGACATTTTTTATTTTAAAATAAAGCTCATGGTGGAAGGTCCAGATGAAGGCTTTGTATGCCTGAAAAATAAGTAAACCTAACTAGTTAAGTAAATCCTGCTGGTCATTTCATGATTTAATGAAAATTTCATTGTTGCACGTATACAGAAATGTTGACTTGACAGTTTGTTCTTACCTTATGTGCATATTTATAATTTCTTGTACAACGTTTTTCTAAAAAGCTAAATTTGTAATAAACATTAACTTATTGCTATTGAATAGAAATCCCAATCTGAAACCATATAGAAGAATTGAATCAAGGCAGGTTGTGAGTAATTCATCAACACGCTGCTGTCGCATCTACTATGCCTATGTGGATGGGAGATGAACATAACCCGGTATTCTCACTGATATGATGAATATCAGATTTGTATCAAGAAGTGTAAATGCAGACATTTAGTCAAGCAGAGAAAGTAAATATAACACTGTAGCATCACACACCACCTAACAAACTATTCTTCTCTCACTCAAGATTCACCAACAACTCTGGTTACCTGTGAATCAGACACTGTTCTTCTCAGCTGTGGTGAGTTCTCAAAGTTTGGTTAAAACAAGATTTTAAAACCTTATAGCACAATGAGAAAATCAGATTTAATTTTTGGTACTTTTTTATCAACAGCCCAAGGAACCATTAAAGTGCTTTCAGCTGGTTATGGGCGTCTAGATGCAACAACTTGCTCTGCTGGAAGACCTGCTGCACAGCTTGCAAATACAGACTGTCTTATCACTACACCACTAAATGTTCTGGCCTCTCGGTAGGAACAATAAACATCCTAAAGTAACTATAAAGATATTAAGATGCTATGTGCATATTTTTTTTATTCTCTTGCAACTTATTTTTCCTTGTTACAGATGTGATGCAAAAACAAGTTGTTCAGTTGTTGTGGACAATACAGCTTTCACTGACCCTTGTTATGGAACTTACAAATATCTGAATGTGTCGTACAAATGTGCTGCAGTACCTCCACCACCACCAGGTGAGTTAAACATCAATTTAAAATGAAGGATCAATTAGATAAGTCATAAATATCACTTAAATTGATACAGATTTAGTATTTTTGCACAAGTTTAAACAATTAGATTTTTCTTTTCCTCATGTGATATGAGCCACTTTCATATGGTTCCCAGTCTGGATGCATATTGCATACGAGTTTTTGGAGGAAGCTTTGCATCTAATTTGTTTGTGACTGTTAATGCAACACTATAGCATCACACCTCCTAACAAACTATTCTTCTCTCACTCAAGATTCACCAACAACTCTGGTTACCTGTGAATCAGACGCCGCTCTTCTCAGCTGTGGTGAGTTCTCAAAGTTTGGTTAAAACAAGATTTTAAGACCTTATAGCACAATGAGAAAATCACAAATTTAATTTGGTACTTTTTTTTTAATCAACAGCTCAGGGAACCATTAAAGTGCTTTCAGCCGGTTATGGGCGTCTAGATGCAACAACTTGCTCTGTTGGAAGACCTGCTGCACAGCTCGCAAATACAGACTGTCTTATCACTACACCACTAAATGTTCTGGCCTCTCGGTAAGAACAATAAACATCCTAAAGCAACTTAACTTTTGGGGTGAACTCTAATATCTTTAATTCTGTCATGAATTACTCGAGTTGTTCCAAATCTGTATAAATGTCTTTGTTTAGTTAAACAGAGAAAGATATTTTGTTTGGTTAAACACAGAGAAAGATATTTTGATGAATGCTTGTGACCAAACAGTAGGTGGACCCCATTGACTACCATAGAACAAAATAAATTCTAAAGTAATTTTTCCTACTATGTAGTCAATGGGGTCCACCTACTGTTTGGTCACAAGCATTCTTTCAAATATCTTTGTTTAACCAAACAGACATTTATACAGATTTGGAACAACTCGAGTGAGTTCACCCAAAAATTTAAATTGTCATGAATTACTAATGCTATGTGCATTTTTTTTTTTTTCTTTTTTTTTTTTTTTTCATGTTACAGATGTGATGCAAAAACGAGTTGTTTAGTTGTTGTGGACAATACAGCTTTCACTGACCCTTGTTATGGAATTTACAAATACCTGAATGTGTCGTACAAATGTGCTGCAGCTTCACCACCTCCACCACCACCAGGTGAGTTAAACCTCTAATTGATCCTTTGTTTTAAATTGAACAGACATAAATATCGCTTAAATTGATACAGATTGAGTATTTGCTCAATTGTAAACCGAATTAGTTCTTTTTTCCTCATTTGATATGAGCCACTTTCATATAGTTCCCAGTCTGGATGCATATTGCACACATTAGTCTTTGGAGGAAGCTTTGCATCAGATATTTTTGTGACTGTTAATGCAACACTATAGCATCACACCTCCTAACAAACTATTCCTCTCTCACTGAAGCTTCACCAACAACTCTGGTTACGTGTGAATCAGACACCGCTCTTCTCAGTTGTGGTGAGTTCTAAAAGTTTGGTTAAAACACGTTTAAGACTTTATAGCACAATGCCACCAAAAATTTTATTTTTGATTTTCTCACTGTACTTTTAATCAACAGCTCAAGGAACCATTAAAGTGCTTTCAGCTGGTTATGGGCGTCTAGATGCAACAACTTGCTCTGCTGGAAGACCTGCTGCACAGTTCACAAAAACCAACTGTCTTATCACTACACCCCTAAATGTTCTGGCATCTCGGTAAGAACACTAAAATTCCACAAAAAAGGCATCTTAATATCTTTAAAGTTGCTTTTAATTATACTATTGGGTTTCTTTTTGTTACAGATGTGGTGGAAAAACTAGTTGTGCTGTTGTTGTCAACAATACAGCTTTCACTGACCCTTGTTATGGAACTTACAAATACCTGAGTGTGTCATACAAATGTGCTCCACCACCACCACCAAGTGTGTTGTACACCTAACTGATCCTACAATTTATATTAAACTTCTACTCCTAGATGTCACATTTATCAGATATGGGGTGGATTAAGTTGGTAGCTGTTTTCAAAAGTCTTGGTTAACGTGGTTTGTCCAAACCTGACTAATAAACTTTGCTTTTCTTTAAAAACAGAAACTGTCATAATCTGTCAAGATCAAAGCAGTATCATTAGCTGTGGTATGATTTTCTTTTTCTGTTAATGCATTTTACCCTATCATTATTGAAGTCATATATTTTTAGTGACTAGACATTTTATGTCAGACCCCTGAGGTTAGTGTTTGTGTTTTAGGTAAGGATCGCATTTTCATTCACAACGCTAATTACGGGAGGAGAGATCGGGTGACCTGCCCACATCTTAAAACCAGGGCCGTGTCCTCCACATGCACTTCTTCAGAGACCAGAAACCTCCGAAACCGGTATTACTGCATTAAAAGACACATGAAAACAATGCTATCACATTCTTTTTAGTTAGTTATTCACGTATATTTAAACTGCGTATTCATAAAACCTTAACTAATCCCAGCATCTTTGTTTTTCTTCAGGTGTAATGGCAAGAGAAGTTGTGTCCTACATGCTACAAGTCCACAGTTTACTGATATGTGCCCTCGCATCCATAAATACTTGGAGGTGTCTTACAGTTGTAAATAAGCAAGTGAGTTTCAATTTTTTATATCTTCTGTTTGTTAAGCACTTGTTGATTTGTTTTTTTTTATGTTTCACTATAGGGTAAACCCAGCAATGAAAACATCTGCTCATCTCAGTTTCTGTGACCTTTTATTGAGGGGAAAGGAAATCTTCAGTTGTTTTTTCCCACTTATTTTCATGACATTTAATAACCTAATACATTTTCATCTTTCAATTGGTTTCAACCGTTGTAAATCATTTACATAGAATCTGTATCTGACTGAAATGTTAGTGTGGCAACACTGAAGCCGTTTGACTTCAACAAAGAAATGTCTGGATGTTTGATTGGTTTCAATTTTTGTATTGTCTCAACATTATAGAAATAAACTGTCATTTCTGATTTGTATTACAAGATCTGTTTCTTGTTAGTTCAATAGTGTAGGCCAACTACATATTCTATTCGTTTTATTCTCTATTTGGTCTAAGGTTTTTGTCCTTACATAACCAATTACATCTGTTCAATAAACTGTTTTCAAATTCATAACACGAGGACCAATGATGATTTTGTAGTGTACAAATATTTTTGGTTAGTTATGAAGCAGCAAACCTGACAAAATCCAAGACACCCGGTCTCTGAACTGTAGCGTCTATTATGTGTTGGCTTATGCTGAAGACAAAGACCAAAAATGATGACACTTTATATGATGTTTAATCTGACACATTCAAGTACGCCTATCGCAAATTTGTTTTAATGCAGCTAAATCAGAAACCACATCATAGTATCTTTAAAATCCTCCGGTTTTTATAGGAAATGGGAAACTTTTCTTTTCCATAAATTCCAAACCAGTGCAGTCTAACAGTCACGTCTCTTAAATTTGCGCTGTGCTTCAGTGAAGTTATAACTGCGGAATAATGAAGCCGTGCATGCGTGTGAATGAAAGTGAGAGTACTTAAAAGGAAACTCACTGAGGATGCGTTATTCCCATTGCACTGTCACTTTTCCATTGCTTTTTAATGTAAACGAGTAATGGAGGCTGGCTAGTGTGAGCGCTGTGCAGGTTAAATCACACTTGACCTAAAGCGACAGATGATAGATGCTGCTGTCTTTTCTCCTTGTTACATCGCCCGTCTCCCTTGCCGGACTGATCACCGGTTCAGGACCGATTCAGTTACACGTGCTTGTTTACAATAGCAAGTTGAGATGGTAGTTTGTTGTGTAAAGCACATCTCTCATCCCACGCTGTACTTTAAAAAAAAACAACAACTTCCTGAGCCCTGTGTAACTGTGCCTGTTTACTTTTATTAAATGGCAGACTGGTGACCTAAGCACATACCGCCACACTACTGCTCAATATATTATCACATTCAGATCTTTCCATTTTATAACAAAAGGACTCCGGTATCAGCTGGCGCTGGGTTTTCCTGTGTTTACTTTCAGTCTCATAAGTCCGACTGATCCGTGGCGGAGTGACTCAAGCGGTTGGTGGAATATCGCACGGCTCTCAACCAATCAGATTCTAAACCAGAAAGAACTGTTGTATAACTTGTGATAAAGCACAGGAAACAGAAATTGACCATAGTTTCATTAACAGCAGTTTAACCATAATGTAGGAACTATGGTAATATAAATTGTAATAATCAGACAAAACATGGTTGCTGTGTCTAAAGACCCTATACACAAAACTGTGCACATAAATCTATATTTTTTGCAAACCGGTCAAATTACTATACAGGTTGATATCTTAATGTTTTACTTCAACTGTGGAATTGAAAGTCTATAAGCAGAATCGAAATCAGATTCTATAAATTTCAAACAATACCCAACTGTGAGTGACAAGTGAAAGAGCATAACATTTACATTATATTTAGAGCAAAATCGTGCCTAATTAAAATTCCTTAAAAGAATTGATGACCAAATTGAAATAAAAACTCAAATATAAAATAAAAAACATGTCAGGTAAGAGCAGGTGCACGAGCAACACCTGGGGTCTATCTGTGCACGTGCCTGGTTACTAGTTACGTAATTAGTTGTAATTAGCTAATTCCTAAATCAAGTTTGGGTTTGCTGTTATAAATAAGGCTTTATAGGCCTACATCTATTCATCTGCACCTTCACATTCAACATGTTACAAGGAGAGCTGAGCGTTCTTATCGGTAAGTTTTTGAAGGTTTAAAATTCAAAAATAGTTTCTTTCATGTTGATACAGGTTTAGTAAATTTTGTGCTCATTCATAAAGTCTCTTATTTTTTTATTAGTGTTGGTGCTACTATGCCAGCATGGTAAGAACTGATTTTATATGCCATTGGCAAATGTGTATAGTGTAAATAAATGCAAACTTAAGTACCAAAACCTTCATAGTAGTTCGGCATGCATCTGATCACTGTAGCATCACACCTCCTAACAAACTATTCTTCTCTCACTCAAGGAAAAGGTTCACCAACAAATCTGGTTACTTGTGAATCAGACACCGCTCTTCTCAGCTGTGGTGAGTTCTCTGGGTTTCATACAAACAATGTATTTGCATGCTTTACAATGATTTAAGACCCTTAGAAAGTCAAAAAATGCCATTTAAAAAAGTTACTTCTAATCAACAGCTCAGGGAACCATTAAAGTGCTTTCAGCTAGTTATGGTCGTATAGATGCAACAACTTGTTCTGCTGGAAGACCTGCTGCACAGCTTGCAAATACAGACTGTCTTATCACTACACCACTAAATGTTCTGGCCTCTCGGTAAGAACACTAAACCACATTAAAAGTTAATATAATAAATATTAATGCTGTTGAATATCTTTGGTATTTAGTATTCATTTTTTTTGTTACAGATGTGATGGAAAAGCTAGTTGTTCTGTTGTTGTGGACAATACAGCTTTCACTGACCCTTGTTATGGAACTTACAAATATCTAAATGTTTTATACAAATGTGCTACAGCACCACCAGGTTAGTTGAACACTTTTTAAATTTAAAATAAAGGATCAATTAGAAGTCAAATGTTTTCAATTTCGATACAGATTTAAAATTGTGTTTTTACACTTGTGCAAAAATTTCATTTTTCTAATTTGATATGAGCCGCTTTCATATGGTTCCCAGTCTGGATGCATATTGCACACATGAGTCTTTGAGAAACAAACATTGTAGCTTCCAAAGTATAAATATAAAGTTTAAACCTAATTATGTGGGTAATTTCTCAGATTTGTATCAAGTGTAAATACAGACATTTAGTCAAGTAGAGACAGTAAATGTATCACTGTAGCATCACACACCTCTTAACAAACTATTCTTCTCTCACTCAAGCTTCACCAACAACTCTGGTTACCTGTGAATCAGACACTGTTCTTCTCAGCTGTGGTGAGTTCTCAAAGTTTGGTTCAAACCAGTTTAAGACCTTCTAGCACAATGAGAAAATCAAACATGTAATGTTACTTTTAATCAACAGCTCAAGGAACCATTAAAGTGCTTTCAGCTGGTTATGGGCGTCTAGATGCAACAGCTTGTTCTGCTGGAAGACCTGCTGCACAGCTCGCAAATACAGACTGTCTTATCACTACACCACTAAATGTTCTGGCCTCTCGGTAAGAACAATAAACATCCTAAAGCAACTTTAAACATTAAGATGCTATGTGCATATTTTATGCTGTTGGCATTCTTTGGTCATTGGTTTTGTTTTGTTACAGATGTGATGGAAAAACTAGTTGTTCTGTTGTTGTGGACAATACAGCTTTCACTGACCCTTGTTATGGAACTTACAAATATCTGAGTTTGTCATACAAATGTGCTGCAGCACCACCTCCTCCTCCACCAGGTGAGTTAAACACCTTTGTTCAATTTAAAAATTAAGGATCAAAGTCATAAATATCACTGACACAGATTGGGTATTTTTGCAGAAGTGTAAATGGAATTAGATTTATTTCCCCTAATTTGATATGAGCGGTTTTCATATGGTTCCCATAATCTGAAACCATATAGAAGAATTGAATCAAGGCAGGTTGTGTGTAATTCTTCAACACGCTGCTGTCGCATCTACTACCTGTGTGGTTGGGAGTTGAATACAAATATCAGATTTGTATCAAGAAGTGTAAATGCAGACATTATTTTTCCCTTTAATCTAAAATACAGAAGATCATGGTGGAAGGTCCAGATAAAGGCTTTGTATGCCTGCACTAAAAAAAGAAACCTAACCAGTTCTTTCATTGTTAATTTGCTTATTTTTGCAAACCATTGCTGTAAATCCTGCTGTCGATGATGAATATCAGATTTGTATCAAGTGAAAATACAGACATTTAGTCAAGCAGAGACCGTAAATGTAACACTGTAGCATCACACCTCCTAACAAACTATTCTTCTCTCACTCAAGGTTCACCAACAACTCTGGTTACCTGTGAATCAGACACCGTTCTTCTCAGCTGTGGTGAGTTCTCAAAGTTTGGTTAAAACAAGGTTTTAAGACCGTATAACACAATGAGAAAATCAAAAATGTAATTTTTGGTACTGTTACGTTTTAACAGCTCAAGGAACCATTAAAGTGCTTTCAGCTGGTTATGGGCGTCTAGATGCAACAACTTGCTCTGCTGGAAGACCTGCTGCACAGCTTGCAAATACAGACTGTCTTATCACTACACCACTAAATGTTCTGGCCTCTCGGTAAGAACAATAAACATCCTAAAGCAACTTAGATGCTATGTGCACTTTGTTATACTATTGGGATAATTTTTTTGTTTTGTTACAGATGTGATGGAAAATCAAGTTGTTCTGTTGTTGTGGACAATACAGCTTTCACTGACCCTTGTTATGGAATTTACAAATACCTGAATGTGTCATACAAATGTGCTGCTGCACCACCACCTCTTCCACCAGGTGAGTTAAACACCTAGTTCAATTTAAAATGAAGGATCAAAGGTCATAAGTGTTCAATTTCGATACAGATTTGGTATTGTTGCGCAAGTGTAAAAACAGATTTTTTTTTTTCTCATTTGATTTGAGCTGCTTCATATGGTTCCCTGCATGCATATTGCAGAAACAAAAATGTATTAATCTACTTCATTGACATCTGAAAATATCTTTGAAAAATACAAGATTGAATCTTGTTTTCCAAAAACCCATATGGAAAACAATTCTGACTGATGTTTTCATAAAAAAATTAAATGACACGTTTTGCTGCAGATTGCCAGTAACTTGCTGAAGATTCAATTTACAATTTTGTATTTTACCTAGTTATATTTTCTTTCATAAATTAAAACAAAAGCAATATATCTTGGGTCACTTATGAAAATGTATTAAGTAGTTTTACTAGAAACCTAAACAAAACTGCTTATGACCAATGTCTTTTATTTATATATATATATATATATTTGCTGCAGTGTTCTAATGTGATCAGTCTCCTCTTTGTTCTCCTTTAAATCTAAACTCTGACTTTTGAGATTCAAATTACTACGGTTTTCAATTTGAATTCAACTGTAATCAAAATTTAAACCAGTTATTTGCAAAACTACAGCAAAGAGCTGGGTAAGAATATCGCCCATTTTAATGGAGGTTTAGTTTTTACGAAACTATCGGGAATAGATTCTTAATGTACATGACTCAGAGGCTGTGAAAATTATCTGTAATTTGGGTTTCATCCTGGAGATGTCGTCATCAATGTATGAAAATATGAATTATACCCACCTCGTAAAAAACGTATGAGATCCGGTTGGAAGATCATGGTGGAAGGTTCAGATAAAGGCTTTATGTGCCTGCACTGAAAAAAAAAAACTAGTTAGATTTACTTCATTTTTGTACATGTTTTTCTTTAAATAAACTGACTTAGGCACAAAACGGCAGATTTCAAAACAGGGGAGAACCTGCAGGATTTACTTGTGTTCATTTGTCTATTATACCTGTGTGGATGGGAGATGAACATAACCCGGTATTCTCACTGACATTATGAATATCAGATTTGTATCAAGAAGTGTAAATACAGACATTTAGTGAAGTAGACCGTTAATGCAACACTGTAGCATCACACACCACCTAACAAACTATTCTTCTCTCACTCAAGCTTCACCAACAACTCTGGTTACCTGTGAATCAGACACCGCTCTTCTCAGTTGTGGTGAGTTCTCTATGGTATTAAAATCTTGCTTTAACCAAACTTGTAGCACAATGAGAAAATAAAAAATGTAATTTTTGGCACTTTTAATCAACAGCTCAAGGAACCATTAAAGTGCTTTCAGCTGGTTATGGGCGTCTAGATGCAACAACTTGCTCTGCTGGAAGACCTGCTGCACAGCTTGCAAATACAGACTGTCTTATCACTACACCACTAAATGTTCTGGCCTCTCGGTAAGAACAATAAACATCCTAAAGCAACTTTAAACATATTAAGATGCTATGTGCATATTTTATGCTGTTGGCATTCTTTGGTCATTGTTTTTTTTGTTACAGATGTGATGGAAAAACTAGTTGTTCTGTTGTTGTGGGCAATACAGCTTTCACTGACCCTTGTTATGGAACTTACAAATATCTGAATGTGTCATACAAATGTGTTGCAGCTCCTCCACCACCAGGTGAGTTAAACACTTAATGTGGAGGATCAGAGATGTATTTTTATAGGCAAACTCTAAAGTTAGTGGCACATGGGTTCCCTCGATAGAGCTTATTTTTTCCAAAAGTCAATGGGAAAAATGCAAAGGTTTCGGTGTTTAACAAAGGGTTATGACACTTACACGTTAAGTTGTAAAGATTATCTTTATAGACAAAATAACACATTTATATATCTGATGGCTTGAAAATGTATAAATTTAACATGCAGTTATGAACGGAGGACACTATGATGGTGACGTTGATAGAGCAAACATAAAGCGTCCGACAACTTTCTCAAGCTTTATTAAAAATGTGTTCCCTGGTAAGTAATGAATCCTCAATGATTTTAGAGATTTGTTCGTGCATATAAATCTCACAAATAACCCAACGGTAACATCTAACCTAGTTTCTTTTCATAAGAAGTTACATAAAAGAAAGCAAAATATCTTTAATCAATGTATTGTAATTTAACTCTCAAATAGGTTTATTTGCAAAAAATAAATCCTCCTAAGCATTTTTTCTGTGTTGCTGTGCTAATGCCAGTAATGAGACTAGTCTCTTCTCTTCTTATTTTAAATCTTTACTGAGGTCAAAGTGTTTAAGTTGAATTCAAATTAAAAACTGCAATATATTGTAAAACTGTGCTGTAAATTGCTGGGTAAAAATATCTCTTATCCATTTTGTTTTTCACAAATCGATTCTTAATGTACGTGACTCAGTAAGCTGTGAAAATCTGTCATTTGTGTTTCGTCCTGGAGATTTTTCCTTTTTCCCTTTAATTTAAAATACAGAAGATCATGGTGGAAGGTCCAGATAAAGGCTTTGTATGCCTACGCTGAAAGAACTGGTTAGGTTTATTTTTATTGTTAATTTGCTTATTTTTGCAAACAGTTGAAGTAAATCCTGCTGTCGATTCTCATGTTTTAATGAAAGAACAAGAATTTAATTGTTGCACGTATACAGAAATGTTAACTTGACAGTTTGTACAAGAAATCATAAATATGCACATAAGGTAAAAACAATGTTCGTTTCTCAAAGCTAAATTCGTAAACATTAACTTATTGATATTGAATCTGAAACCATATAGAAGAATTGAATCAAGGCAGGTTGTGTGTAATTCATCAACATGCTGCTGTCGCATCTATTACCTGTGTGGATGGGAGATGAACATAACCCGGTATTCTCACTGATATGATGAATATCAGATTTGTATCAAGTGTAAATACAGACATTTAGTTAAATAGAGACCGTAAATGTATCACTGTAGCATCACACACCTCCTAACAAACTATTCTTCTCTCACTCAAGATTCACCAACAACTCTGCTTACCTGTGAATCAGACACCGCTCTTCTCAGCTGTGGTGAGTTCTCTATGGTATTAAAATCTTGTTTTAACCAAACTTCTAACACAATGAGAATCAAAAATGTAATTGTTACTTTTTACCAGCTCAAGGAACCATTAAAGTGCTTTCAGCTGGTTATGGGCGTCTAGATGCAACAACTTGTTCTGCTGGAAGACCTGCTGCACAGCTCGCAAATACAGACTGTCTTATCACTACACCACTAAATGTTCTGGCCTCTCGGTAAGAACAATAAACATCCTAAAGCAACTTAAATATTGAACATAGCATCTTCATATCTACTATTGGGATTCTTTGGTCATTATGGTTTTTTCCTTGTTACAGATGTGATGGAAAAACAAGTTGTTCTGTTGTTGTGGACAATACAGCTTTCACTGACCCTTGTTATGGAACTTACAAATATCTGAGTTTGTCATACAAATGTGTTGCAGCACCACCACCAGGTGAGTTAAATATTGTTTTCAATTACATGTTGATGACTTTTATGCAACAATCTGTACCGAACAGTGTAAATTTTCTCATTTGATATCAGCCGCTTTCAAATATGGTTCCCAGTTTGGATGCGTATTGCACACATAAGCTACTGTATTAGTCTTTGGAGGAAGCTTTGAATCTCATTTGTTTGTGGGAACACATATGTATTAGCTCTGCATGCAGAGATCACAGTATGTCTTAACAAAAATGTATTTTCAGCAAAAAAGTCCGATGTCCACATGTTCAAATCTTGTTTTCCAAAAACACAGGATAAACAATCCTGTCTAAGGTTTTCATAATTCATGCGTGAAAATAAATACTGTAACACGTTTTGCAGCATATTAAGTTACTGTAGATTTGATTTACAATTTTGTTTTAAACTTACCTAGTTATATTTTCTTTAATAAAACAAGAAAAGTGACCCAAGATATTTAGCTTTATGTAAATGTATAGTAATTTTAAGGTGTTTCAAATAGTTTTACTAGAAACCAAGACAAAAATGCTTAGGAAGAACGTCTTTTTTTTTTTTTTTGCAGGGTTGCTGTGCTAATGCCAGTGAGACTAGATTGTTTGATTTTCAAAATGAGCAAGAAGAAAAGTTAAAACCCTTTGACTTGATAGTTTAATTCAAATTGAAAACTTTACTTCTAGGAAAGTGCTGTAGTTTTGCCAGTAACTTACTGTAAAACTTTGGCAATTAAATCTACAGCGTGGAGCTGTGCCAAAAATATCTCCTATTCTAATAGATTTTTGGTTTTAAAAATTTGTTACTTTAAAATAACACTGCAGAAAATAAAGTAAATTAGCTGGTTGTTTTCTCAATTCCTGCTTTCTTTACAGATATGTTGGCTTGTCAGTTTGTTCTTACCTTATTGTACAAGAAATCATAAATATGCACATATTTGTTTCTCAAAGTATAACAATATGCCCAATTACTTCATATTTAATGTTATTTCAGTAATGTATAGCTAGGTTAGGGGTTTAGTAACCAGCATTTAAATATGAATTGTCTGCAAAGCTAAATTTGTAATAAAACCATCAGTATTGAGTCTAAATCATCTAAAACCATATAAATAATAATTGAACTGTAGCATCACACCTCCTAACAAACTATTCTTCTCTCACTCAAGCTTCACCAACAACTCTGGTTACCTGTGAATCAGACACTGTTCTTCTCAGCTGTGGTGAGTTCTCTATGGTATTAAAATCTTGTTTTAACCAAACGTCTAACACAATGATAATCTAAAAGTAACCGTACCAAAAATTACATTTTTTTTATCAACAGCTCAAGGAACCATTAAAGTGCTTTCAGCTGGTTATGGGCGTCTAGATGCAACAACTTGCTCTGCTGGAAGACCTGCTGCACAGCTCGCAAATACAAACTGTCTTATCACTACACCCCTAAATGTTCTGGCCTCTCGGTAATAACACTAAAGTTGCATTAGGATGTTTAAAGATACTATGTGCAATTTTTGTTACACTATTGTGATTCTTTGGTTTTTTGTTACAGATGTGATGGAAAATCAAGTTGTTTAGTTGTTGTGGACAATACAGCTTTCACTGACCCTTGTTATGGAACTTACAAATACCTGAATGTGTCATATAAATGTGCTGCAGCATCTCCTCCTCCACCACCAGGTGAGTTAAACATCTAATTGAGCCTTCATTTTAAACTAAATAGAAGTCATAAATGTCATTGTCAATTAATTTCTTCTCATTTGCTATGAGCTGCTTTTAAATGGTTCCCAGTCTGTATGCATGTTGCACACATATGCGTCTTTGGAGGAAGCTTTGCATCTGATTTGTTTGTAGGAACATTTACATTTATTCATTTGGCAGACGCTTTTATCCAAAGGAACATGTGTATATTAGATCTGTTCATTTTCATTCATCGAGATCACAGGAAAAACAAAAATGTATCAATCCACTCGTTGACGTCTGAAAATATCTTTGAAAAATACAAGATCAAATCTTGTTTTCCAAAAACGCATAGATAAAACAAATCCTGTCTAAGTTGTTCATAACTCATGCTTGAAAATATTAAATACTGTAACACGTTGTGCTGCAGATTTAATTTACGATTTTGTTTTCAACACAAACCTACCTAGTTTTTATATTTTCTTTCACAAAACTAAATATCTTAGCTCACTTTTCTTATGTAAATGCTTTGTAACAACACTGCAGCAAACAACATTAAAACAAAAAAAACATCCTTAGGCATTTTGGTGCAGTGTTCTAATGCCAGTAATGAGATCAGTCTCTTCTCTTCTTGTGCATTTTCTATTTGACTTAAACTAGATTGAATTACTATGTTTTAGTTTTGATTACAGTACATTATTGGCAAAACCACAGCAAAGTTTTACAGTGTGGAGCTGCAAAAATTTCCTATTGTAATCAATTTTACGAAACGATTGAGAATCCACAAATAGACTTTTAATGAAGATGACGCAAAGGCTGTGAATATGATCTGTAATTCATGTTTCATTCTGGAGATGTTGTCATCAACGTATGAATTCTAGCCACCTCGTAAAATACTTACGACTTCCCATGAGATCCGGTTGGTAGATCATGCTGGAAGGTTCAGATAAAAGCTTTGTGCAAATTAAGTAAATCTAACTAGTTCGTTTTTTTTTTTTTTTTAAGTGCAGGCACAGTATAAATAAACTGTTTGTAGAAAATCCTGCTGGTTTTTAAATGCCGAAACCATGGATTTCATTGTTCCACATTTACAGAAATGTTGACTTGGCTGTTTGTGTGGATGGGAGATGAACATAACCCGGTATTCTCACTGATATGAATATCAGATTTGTATCAAGAAGTGTAAATACTACATTTACTGTCTCTGCTTGACTAAATGTCAGTATCACACACCTCCTAACAAACTATTCTTCTCTCACTCAAGCTTCACCAACAACTCTGGTTACCTGTGAATCAGACACCGCTCTTCTCAGCTGTGGTGAGTTCTCAAAGTTTGGTTAAACAAGATTTTAAGACCGTATAACACAGTATCAAAAATTACATTTTTGATTTTCTCATTGTTCCTTTTCATCAACAGCTCAAGGAACCATTAAAGTGCTTTCAGCTGGTTATGGGCGTCTAGATGCAACAACTTGTTCTGCTGGAAGACCTGCTGCACAGCTCGCAAATACAGACTGTCTTATCACTACACCACTAAATGTTCTGGCCTCTCGGTAAGAACAATAAACATCCTAAAGCAACTTAAAAGCTATTAAGATGCTATGTGCACTTTGTTGGGTTTCTTTTTCATTGGTGTCTTTTTTGTTACAGGTGTGATGGACAAACTAGTTGTGCTGTTGTTGTGAACAATACAGCTTTCACTGACCCTTGTTATGGAACTTACAAATATCTGAATGTGTCGTACAAATGTGCCACAGCTTAAACCTTTCATTGAGGGGGAAGAAAATCGTCAGTTTCTTTTCTCACTTTTCCTCATGACATTTCATCTTTCAATTAATTATCCAGCCATTGTAAATCATTTACATAGAATCTGAATGAAATGGCAACACTGAATCAATTTGAATTGAACAAAGAAATGTCTGAATGTTTGATTGGTTTCATTTGTATTGTCTCAACATTACAGAAATAAACAGTCCTTTTTGATTTTTATTAAGAGTGATCAGTTTCGTTAGTTCAGTGTAAAATTTTTTTCGGTTAGTTTAGGCAACAAACCTGACAAATCCAAGGCATATAATAAGTGTCATAAAAATGTATGTGTGGATTTCCCATCATTTTTGTTTTTATTTCATGACGTTTATTCTGACATATTCAAATACACTTACTCATGCAAATATGCTTTAATGTAACCTATATTGTACTGATCGATTGCCAAAAAACAGCAATCTTTATGGCATGCACTTCATGACATAGTCTGTAACGAAAACAAATATCTGGTGGTCTGCTGTCAAATACTTAGACAGGTTTTTTTTTTTTTTTTATGGGTGTCTGCAGCAGATTTTGCCACTCGGTGGCAATATAGTTAAACTCTCATCATTACCTGAAAAACGTGGATGCTGTAAATGCGCGTGGGTGGATGTGGCTGTGAAAAGGGTTGGATTTGAAGAGATTAGGAATCGGATACTTGAAATCGGATACTTGAAATTTAAATTCCTCTTATCAATTCCTATGTGCATATTTTTCTTAGAAATTTGCTTGTTAACTTGTGAAAAAGCAACAGTTTAACCATGATGTAGTTAAACTATGGTAATGCAAATTGACACAAAACATGATTGCCATATAAAAACCAGTCATGCAGGTGCGAAAACTACAAACCAGTCAATAAGCAGGCCAAATTACTAGACAGGATATCTTAATGGTTTACTTCAACTGTGGAACTGATTGCTGGCCAAATTGAAATAAAAACTAAAAATGTCTTTCAATAAGAGCAGGTGCACGAGCAACACCTGGGGTCTATCTCTGCATGTGGTTACTAGTTACGTAGTTAGTTGTAATCCGCTAATTCCTAAATCAAGTTTCGGCTTTGCTGTTATAAATTTGCTGGCTTTGACCCCTCACAGAACCTCATTTCTACCCAATAAAATATTTTCGTTTAAAAACTTAAATAAAATATATTTTTGGGAGTTTAAAAAAATATACACACACACTCACTCTGGATGTTAGTTGCTCCCATTTATCAGTTTTAAAAACATCAGTTTTGTTAATTTACAACGAAAACGACACGGTAGAATAAAATCACTATTTATTAAATCCCTATTAGCGCTTTTGATAAGTCAACTTGTGTAACTCGTCCAGCTGGACAGCCTGTTAGAAAGGTGGAGCTGTTAACACCTGTTTTTGTTCTTGTTTGCATTTGTGTGGCTGGCTAAAAACTGTCTTTAATAGCATAATAACAGATACATCCATGGGCATACCCACAACTTATTTGTTTCGAAGACATAATTGCATGATTTTTAGATTGTTCTCCACATGCTTGGTTTTGTCTCACCTCATGTAGAAATATGCAGGCTCTGTGGAATGCTCGATTCTGATTGGCCAGTTGCGACATTTACAGGTTCGTTAATCCCAAATAACGACCACTCGAAACGAATAACACACCGTAACCCGGATGCTGCAAATCATTTGGATGGGTGCAGTTTAATACTACACTAAAAATAAATATGTTTTTTAATAACCTATATGAAATTATATTTACAAATGATTCAACGAAATTGCTTGTTTGGGACATTTGAACAGTTTCTTACCCTAAAATCGAAAGTAAACGGCTTTTCCTTGCTGAAGGTCTGCATTCGGTAAAAATAAGCTAATAAAATGTCAAATTCACATTTCATGTTCAGTTTTTCTCTCAAGTAGTCGTGTCGGGTCCTGATCACACTGTTGGGGTTATTTCTGCGATAACAGCAGGCTGCCTGTATCCCTTACATAACTTCAAAATAAAACTCCTGACATTTTTATAAAACTAAAGAAACGTTTAGTGTTATCTTATTATTTTCCAGAAATCAATAAGAAGGTAAAGGTCCAGTGTATGAAATTTAGCGTCGAGGTTGGGAATTGTAAGCAACGGCTCCCTCCACCACTTTTGAAACGCTACAGTGGCTGACGCAGGATAAAAATGCTGCGTTTTCGCTTCTTTGCCGAAGGAGATAACGTATGAATGAAACGTTCTGTAGAGCAGTTTGTCTGTTTAGGGCTACTGAAACAACATGGTAAATTCCATGTAAGGGGACGTGCAGGGTGTATGTAGATCGAAATAGCTCATTCTAAGAAAATTAAAACACCGCTTCATTATGTAACGTCTTTATACACCTCTGAAGACATAGTTATGCATATTATATTGCATTTCTTTCAGTAGAGCCTCCAAACAATAACACATTGGACCTCTGCGTTCGTAACCATTTGAACCACTTGTAAATACTAAAAAGGTTTGTTTTTTGTTTTTAGACTTGGCTGCCAGAGGTCTTTGCAATTGTATGACAGTCACATTAACTTTCAACAGTTACTTAAATAATTAACTGTAAATATTCTTAATTTCCTTAAGATTTGCATTTTTATATAAGAGGAAGTTTATTGGACTTATAAAAATGAGCTCCACCCATTCCAAACCTTTTTAAAATTATAACCGTATATTATTAATTTAATATTTTTCTTTATAAATCAGATGTGTCATTAAAAATCTGGTTTCAGGTTTGCCTCTATAAATAAGGAGGATTCAGAAGTCATCATCACATCTTGATCTGTTCAGAAGAGGCTTCATCACATCTTGATCTGTTCTGCGCGTTCAACATGCTGAAACGAGAGCTGAGCTTTTTTACTTGTAAGTCTGATGTTTTCCATTTTTTTAATAATAAAATATTTTATTTTATGTTAAAATGCGTTTTAGCTGTAATTCTCATTTTTTGTCATTATTTTATTTTTCAGTGTTGGTGCTACTATGCCAACAAGGTAAAAACTGATTTTATATGTCAGATGTATTCAATTCTTTATGTAAATGTATGTCATGTCACATTTTAAAAGTAGCTTTGTAGTATAAATGTATATATAAATATCTGCTTGTCCCTGTAGGTGTCAATGCAGTAGATCTCATCACCTGTGAGAAAGACACTGCCAAGCCCACATGTGGTTAGTTCTCCGTGTTTTTTCAGTTGCAGTTGTATGTTTTTCTTATATATTTAGTGTTCTCAATACTTTTTCCCCCTCAAAACTTGAATTTATTATGAATCTATAATTCATCACCAGCAAAGGGAACCATTAAGGTGATTTCTGCCAACTATGGGCGCACAGACAAAGCAGCCTGCACTTCTGGAAGACCAGCTAACCAGCTCTCAAACATTCAGTGCACTCAGAGTTCAACCTTAAGCGTGGTGACCAAACAGTGAGAACAATAGAAAGTTAAGGGACGATTCAATTCTAAATGTAAATTTTGTTTATTTAATGCTTTCATTCCCTGTGTCAATAGATGTGATGGAAAACAGGATTGTTCCATTTCTGCAACTAACACAGTTTTCGGTGATCCATGTGTTGGGACTTACAAATACCTGAATGTGTCCTACACCTGTTCCCAAGGAAGTTAGTAACTATTATAATAAGCAAAAGTCTTGATTTAATGTAGTTGGTCTAAAACGAATATGTTTCGCTTTTCTCCATTATAATCCAGAAACCGTTATAATCTGTCAGGATAAAAGCAATACCATTAGCTGTGGTAAGATTCATTTGTTGCTTATTTGTTTATTTAAAATGGTGCTTTTTTGCATTATTATCATCAAAGCTTAAATGTCTGTGGCCTGTCTTTGGCATGCCAATACTCAATATATCTGAAGTGTTTTTGTGTTGTTTTAGAGGGCCGTCGCAGACTTTACATTCACTCTGCTAACTATGGGAGGAAGGATAAGGTGACCTGTCCTTACCGTGATCCTAAAGCCATGTCCACCATGTGCACCTCCTCTGAGACCGGGACCTTACAAAACCAGTATTACAACACGCACACATTCACAAGAATGCTATTACAATACTATATATTTTCAGTTATTTTACTATTTTAGTTCAACTTTTGTAAAGCAATAAATTAATAATAAAGTGAACCAACATCAACTGTTTTTTATTTCTTTAGGTGTAATGGAAAGAAACGTTGTCACCTACATGCTTCCAATGCAAATTTCACTAATCGGTGCCCTCACGTCCATAAATATTTGGAGGTGACTTACAGTTGTGAATAATCATGTGAGTATTTTATTATCTTCGATCAACTTTATGGATGTGATATAATGGCATAGATATCACTTAATGCTGAATCTTATTTATATCAGAAGAATAATGTCAGCTTGGCGATCATTAGAGTTTTATATGATGTTGTTTACAGTATAATGCGTTAAGTCTATTATAATTGTTTTCTGTTTTTCATTTTTCCACAATGTAGGATAAAGCCAGCAATGTAAACGTCTGCACATCTTCTGTGACCTTTTATTGAGCGGGAAAGAAACCTTCTATTTTTTTCCATCTGTTCACTTTCTATGAATTAGACTCAAGTAATTTTAATACACTTAACATGTTGAAGGCAAAAGTTCACTCATTTATGTAAAATCTGAATGTTACTTATTAAAATAGTTTGGTAACAATATTTAGACTTACACAACAAAATATTTGGATGCTTGAATAAGTAAAACTAAGAAATATCTGAATATTTCAAAAATGTCCTTTTAATTTTCATTACAAAAGTGATCATTCTCATCTACATGTAATGAAACTCACACATATTGAAACTGTATAAAATGTTTATTTTCTGGTTTTTAGTTTTTTGTATTTTTCCTGTAATGGGCTTAAGGTTTGTTCTGTCCTAAAATAATCTTATCTATTCAATAAATAGCTTTCAAATTCAAACAATTTATTCTTGGTCTGTTCCATGTGTTGTGTTGTTTGATGGGTTTTTGTCAAGCTGCACCCATGTTCATGACATTTAAAAACACTTGCCAGTAATTCACAAATGTGTTGTCCATTAAAAATAATTCTACAATTACAAAAATAAACGTCTATTCCATGGATATGTTTGTATAACATCTCTAACTACAGCCAGGTTCAAAAATCTGTTTGACTTGCATAAACACTTGGAGCCTCATTTATAAAATGTTGCTTAGAAACCTAAATTCCTCAATTTGATTTGACGATCATTTCTGCGTGTGATTCATAGAAGTGTGTAGGCTACGCCTCTCTTTCAGATGTGAAATCTGCAACTCGCGAATTATCATTTCATTTCATTTCAATGACATATACCTGTTAGCCTATATAACAAGATAACAAATAGGTCCTAAAAAGGTGACATTTTAGCTATGAAAAGATCTATATCTGTGAATGGTTCTCCTGTTAAAGGAACTGTTAAATATTTAGATGTTTGAAAAGCAAAAAAAGCAAATCTGTATTTATATTTTGTGCATTTCATTCTGGGGTTCTTTATGTAGAGATGTAATGATGCCGCTGGTCTGCTCATAGCTAAATAAACTGAAACCGTATCCTAACATTATTCCACATAATCTTACGGCATTTTCATAACAGTTATTAAAGGAGAGCTAAGAGCTAAGCCCCTCTAAGAATAAAACTGTACAACTGCCCATGATAATAAGTAAAATGTATAATGAAACATACAGAATTAGTAAAGAGGAAGTAGAAGTAGGTCTGTACATGTCTGTGGACATCACTAAAGACATTTTCAAGAAAACAATAAGAAGGTTATTGGAATAGTTCATTATATGCTGTCAGAAAGAAACAAACATTATTATAAGAGTATATCTGTGCATCTTAGTACCTTAGGGTGAAATTTACCACATATTTTACTCATGCTCGTGCCATTCTGGGTGAATATGAATTTCTTTGTTAGACTAAAAAAAGGAAGTCGCTGTACACGTAGGATGGAATTTTGGGGTAAACTATCCTTCTTTGCTTTCATGTTTTAATAACTGTAGCACTTCTAACATTGTACAGTTTCTCATATCTGCAAAATGTAATAGCACTAATAATAGTTTCCTGCTAGGACTTTTTTTACCTGTAATTTTAATTTGAACTTGACTTTTTGTTCCATTTCGCAACTCAAAAATACAAAAAAGTTGTTTGTGTTTCAGGCTTGGCTGGGGAGGTTTTTGTAATTATATGACAGTCACATTAACCGTTAACAGTTAAATAATTAATCGTAACAATATACTTAATCTTCACGAGATTAACATTTTCAATGTTCTGGGATTCATAAAAATGAGTTCCACCCATTCCAAACCCATTTAAAATAATAACAGAATGTTCTTAGTTTCAAACGTGTTATTAAAAATCAGGTTTCAGGTTTGTCTCTATAAATAAGCAGAATTCAGAACAGTCTTCACCATCAGAAAGCTTCATCCATCTGTTCATCTGCACATTCAACATGCTGCAAGAGCTGAGCTTTCTCACCTGTAAGTCTGACACTCTGTTTTACAACAGAAAACTTATTTCATGTAGATACAGTAAGTGATTTAGTGAAATTTGTGCTCATTCATACACTTATTACTTATATTTTTTGTTGTTTCATTTTGTTGTTGTTTTATTTTTCAGTGTTGGTGCTAGTATGCCAGCATGGTAAGGACTGATGTCACACAGTCACAGTCAAAACGCATGTAAATGTAAAATTATAAGTGTAACTCCATAATATAAATATCTGTTTGTTTCTGTAGGTGTTAAAGCAGTAGACCTTATCACCTGTGAGAGACAAACTGCCAGTCTCATCTGTGGTTAGTTCTCCATGTTTTATTGCAGTCTTATGTTGTACAGCATCTTAAGAGTTTTCTCAAGCAAAACATAATGGAAAGCAGAACTGTTCCATTGTTGTGGGGAATACAGCTTTCACCAACCCGTGTCGTGGAACTTACAAATACCTGAATGTGTCTTACGACTGCATCGTGACATGGTGGAACCCAGGAACCTAAAGGACTTCACAGCAAAACAATTAAAAAATGTTGTGTGTTTTGGGCCGTATTCAATGTAGCCTATATGGAATCCTTTCAACAAAATATCTATGAGCTGCTGAAAGGTATTCCACTGGTTCATCAGATAACATGCCACCCACTGTAGAGAAGCCAATAAACTACCAGTAAAAACTAGAGAGACCTTTAAAATCATTATATTCAAGAATGTTTCTGTGATGGTTTCTCTTGTAAAACACAGCTGTAGTAATACCATAGATTTGTGTAACAAAAAATACACTGCCGTTTACAAGTTCGGAAACATTGACTAGAGTGTTTCTCAAGTTCTTTAAATCTTTAATTTAATTATAAGTAGTGCAAGACTTTAGTTCACCCAAAAATGAAAATGCTCTCATCATTTACTCACCCTCAGATTGTTCCAAACTTGTAAAAATGTATTTGTTCTGCTAAACACAAAGGAAGATATTTAAGAGAATGTCAGTAACCAAACAGATCTCACCCCCCATTGACTCCCATAGTATTTATTTCCCCTACATTTTTACAGGTTTGGAACAATCTGAGGAGGAGTAAATAATGGTAGAATTTTCAATTTTGGGTGAACTATCCCTTTAACACTCAATAACAGAATGGGGATACTGGACTGGCTTTGTTAATCACTACATTACCCTTACCGATGTTACATGTTACATGTATTACATAAACCAACCCTGCTAAAAACAATTGAAACCATCAAAGAAATTGGTTTCCATTAAAAATTATCAACTATTTCGATCAAAACCATTAAAATAGTTTGTAGTGTGTTTTGGGCATTATTCCAATTAATGGTGTTCTTTTGGTTCCCATCTGTCAGATAACATCCCACCAATAGAATCCATCACATAGTAGACATCATTGTAATTTCCATTAAAACCTATGCTATTTCCATTATAAGAATTAAATACATTACATTTTCCATCATGTTCCATAATAATTATGAGTTCTATAATAATTTAACATGAACATTTGTGTCGTTCTATCAAGCTCATTTTGCACTTTGATTGTTGGTAGTGTCTTCAGCTTGACTTAAGTCCACAAGGCTGGCCAGGACTTCTCATCTCTCTCATCATCTAAAACAATGTTATAATGGTAACGCTAATGAAAACGTAAATTGTACTTTAGCAATGGTTCTCAAAGAGGATGGTGAGTAATCAGCAGAAAAAGAGAAAGTATAATACACCAGCGAACAGAGAAGGGATTGCGACCTGAAACGCGAACCCGGAACGGAAACATGAATGGATGAAAGGGGACCCCACATCATCAGACTCATTTTCTTTAACGTGTTCGTGTCATCCGCTGAAGTGTCACCCCGAAACAGCAGTATAGCTTCAGAGGCAGCACAAAAACGGTGTGTGGTTTTGAGTTTGCTTTCGTTTATCTCCCGGTAGCACTAGCACTAATGGTCCAAAAGTCTCAAAACAATGTTGTTACGTATCCTCACGCTTTTTTAAGTGGGTATACGGAAATTCTTGACATTTTATACGACATAAACCTGCTCATGTAGACTACACCACTGCTGATTTATAAGAGTTTCTAGTCTCCTTTTCTGCATTCCTCTGAAGGTGACAGGATTTACGTGTCTTTGGTAAGGCCTCGTGGATATGACGTCATTGAGGCGACCAACAGGGGTCGTGTCACTGGTTAAAATGGCGATTTTTTTCACGATTTACAAGTTGGAAACATTTGAGATATTGTAAGTACTCAGCTGAACAAAATATATAAAAGTGGCCTAATGGTGTTTGGATATTTTACTGCAAAAATGTTACAAACTGTAGCTTTAATTTCTTTTATTAGACAGCTAAACCAATCACCTCCATGCCTGTTGTTATGGAAACGACAGGTCTCGCTACCAGAGCCCAGAGCCATTGAGAGAGAGAGAGAGTTGCACCAACAAAGTTCAAATTTTTCACGGGTCTCTCTATGGCGCTGGTCGCTACTTGCTTGTCATTGGCTAGCTGTGAAAAGGACGCTTGACATAGGGCGGTTTGAGCTGCAGAAAAAGACCCTGGCGTTGGCGCTTGGGGTTAAAAAAAAAAAGCTCTCAGGATAATGTGAAATTTCAAAAAAGAAGTCAAGTATGAACATAGCCTTACTCGTCTTCTCCCACATCCAACCGGCAGATTTGATTTCACTACTCATTAGCAGTATACTTCAACTCGACAATCCCTCATTATTACCAGAAAAAAAACGTGGATGCTGCTGCTGTGAGTGATAATAGAAAGAGCAAAGCAAAATCGTGTGCTGTCGAATAATTAAAATTTCTTACAGGAATTGATGGGCAAATCGAAATAAAAAACTAAAATATAAAATAAAAACCATGTCTTTCAATGAGGGCAGGCGCACAAGCGCCACCTGGGGGTCTATATATATGCACGTGTCTGGTTACTAGTTGTGTAATTAGTCTAGCTGTAATTAGTAATTCTTAAATGTCTGCAAGCTGACCTTGTTTTAAGCGAAAGCTCATGAGTTCCTAACGATTTTACACAGGTGTGTCTTATCAATAGCGTATTTACTTTTATAAAGTTTTGCCTTTGCTTTTGTAATTAAAGCTATAGGCCTATTCATTGGTTCATCCTGCACCTTCATATTCAACATGCTGCAAGAAGAACTGAGCTGTCTTATTTGTAAGTCTTTTGGTGTTTTTAAACGGAAACTAATTTCTTTCATGTTGAGGTTAAGTACATTTATGCCCATTCATAGTTACTCTATTTTTTTTTTAGTGTTGGTGCTACTATGCCAGCATGGTAAGAACTGATTTTATATGCCATTGGCAAATGTTTATAGTCTTGAGAAAAAGAGTCATACTAAATGAAGTACCAAAACCTTCATAGTATTTTAGTCTTTCATACACATGATATTATGCGGCTGTGGTGTAAGAAGGTTTGTCTCAGAGTTTGGTAGGGAGATAATAATTATTGGTATTTCAGAATTGTGGCTCAGGCATGAATTTGATGAAGTAAAGAAAGGCAGTAAATGTAACACTGTAGCATCACACCTCCTAACAAACTATTCTTCTCTCACTCAAGCTTCACCAATAACTCTGGTTACCTGTGAATCAGATGGTGTTCTTCTCAGCTGTAGTGAGTTCTCTGGGTTTCATACAAACAATGCATTTGCATGCTTTACAATGATTTAGGATCCTGAGAAAATCAGAAGTATAAAAAGCCATTTAGATAAAATGTGGGTAATTGTTACTTTTGTCAACAGCCCAAGGAACCATTAAAGTGCTTTCAGCTGGTTATGGGCGTCTAGATGCAACAACTTGCTCTGCTGGAAGACCTGCTGCACAGCTTGCAAATACCAACTGTCTTATCACTACACCACTAAATGTTCTGGCATCTCAGTAAGAACAATAAACATCAATAAAGAGTTAATAATGAATCTTAGAATATAAAAGATATACAACAGCATATAGCATAATCATTTTTGTTTTTTTTGTTACAGATGTGATGGAGAAATTATTTGTTCTCTTATTGTGGACAGTACTACTTTTACTGACCCTTGTTCTGGAACTTACAAATACCTGACTGTGTCATTCGACTGTGTTGCTGCAGCAGCACCGCCGCCTCCACCATGTGAGTTAAAGACCTAATTGAGCCTTCATTTTAAATTAAATGAAAAGACATACATGTTGTTTTAAATTTCGATACAGATTGGGTATTGTTGCACAACAAAGTGCTAAAACGGAATTAGATTTTTTTTTTTTCAAATATGGTTCCCAGTCCGGGTGCATTTCACACCTATAGGTCTTTAGTGGAAGCTTTGCATCTGATTTGTTTGTGGGGGAACAGAGATTTATTAGATCTTTTCACTCTTTCACGCATAGGATCACAGCATGTCTTAAAAGCAAATTTGTAAATCCACTCGTGGACATCTCAAATTTGAAAGATTCAAGTTCAAATCTTGTTTTCCAAAATCACAGGAAAAACAATCCTGACTGAGGTGGTCTCAATTCATGCATATTAAATATTAAACACTTTGCAAAAATCATTATTAAGTAAATCCTGCTGGTTTTCTCCTGTTTTGAATAAAAGAACCAGGGATTTCATTAAACATTAACAATATGCCCATAAGTCAACATTACTGTAAATGTTTTTATTATATGTATAGCTAAGTTAGGGGTTTTGGTAACCAGCATTAATATGAATTCTGTGTCTGCAAATCTAATTTTATTTAGTGTAGCATTCATAACTAATTGATATTGAATTAAATCAAACTCTTAAATGCAAACCATATAAATAATAATTGAATCGAAGCAGGATGTGTGTAATTTATCTTCAACACCCTACTGCTGTCGTGCGTTTTATGCTTGTGTATATTGATGAACATAAACCAGTATTCCCACTGACATGATGACTATCAGACTTGTCTGGATTTACACTTCTTGAGGTACATTTAGTCAAGCAGAGACCGTAAATGTAACACTGTAGCATCACACCTCCTAACAAACTATTCTTCTCACACTCAAGGTTCACCAACAACTCTGGTTACCTGTGAATCAGACACCGCTCTTCTCAGCTGTGGTGAGTTCTCAAAGTTTCGTTAAAGCAAGATTAAGACCATACAGCATATTACCAAAATTATATTTTTTGATTTTCTCATTGTTACTTTTAATCAACAGCTCAAGGAACCATTAAAGTGCTTTCAGCTGGTTATGGGCGTCTAGATGCAACAACTTGCTCTGCTGGAAGACCTGCTGCACAGCTTGCAAATACCAACTGTCTTATTACTACACCACTAAATGTTCTGGCCACTCAGTAAGAACAATAAACATCCTAAAGCAACGAAGATTTTAAAATGCTATATGCAATTTTTGTTCTACTATTAGGATTCTTTGGTCATTTTTTTTTTTTGTTACAGATGTGATGGAAAAACAAGTTGTGCTGTTGTTGTGGACAATACAGCTTTCACTGACCCTTGTTATGGAACTTACAAATACCTGACTGTGTCATACAAATGTGTTGCTGCAGTACCAACACCACCACGTGTGTTCTACACCCAACTGATCCTACAATTTATATTAAACTAATACTCATGAATGTCACATTCAGAAAATCAGATCATAGGGTAGATTAAGTTGGTAACTATTTACAGAAGTCTTGTTTCATGTGGTTTGTCCATAACTGACTAATACACTTTGCTTTTCTCTAAAACAGAAACGGTCATAATCTGTCAAGGTCAAAGCAGTGTCATTAGCTGCGGTATGATTCATTTCTTTTTCTGTTAATGCTTTTTATACCCTATTATCATCAGGTTTATTTTTAGTGTGACACCTCAAGGGGGCTGATACAAAGTGTCCAAAGTGTTTTTGTGTTTTAGATGAGGGTTGCAGACTTGTCATTCACTATGCTAATTATGGGAGAAGGGATCAGGTGACCTGCCCTCATCCTAATGCTAGTGCCGTGTCCTCCACATGCACTTCTTTAGAGACCACAAACCTCCAACTCTGGTATTACTGCATTACAACACGCATGTACACAAGGAAAACAACGCTGTCACATTCTCTTCAGTTAGAGTTATTCATGTATACGTTTAACAATGTATTCATAAATCAAACCTAAACTAATCCCAGCATCTCTTGTATTTCTTCAGGTGTAAGGGTAAGGGACGTTGTGTCCTACATGCTGCAAATTCACAATTCACTGATCGGTGCCCTCACATCCGTAAATACTTGGAGGTGTCTTACAGTTGTGAATAAGCAAGTGAGTTGTTTTTTTTTCTTCTGTTTGTCTTTGCCACCACTTTGGTTGTTGTATATTGAATGTTTTTCTGCGTTTCACCTTTTTGTGTCACTAGGATGAACCCAGCAATGAAAACATCTGCTCATGATCTCATTACATCTGTTCAATAAACTGCTTTCAAATGCTACTTTTCATTGGTCCTTTTATGAAAACTGAAAAAAATATTTTGGGTTACTCGAAACGACACACCTGGCAAAAATATCTCAAAAAAAGATTGTTTGGGAAATGTAAAGTGGTAAAAGGAAAATGGTACAGGGGAGTGATAACTGGAGTACCTCTAACAGTTAATGCAAATGAGCTGGAGGATGGACTAAATCAAGGAATTAAAAGTGCAAGAAGGCTAACAAGAGGTATGGCGAAAAGAGACAGAAACTGTACTTCTTGAATTTGACACGGAAGAAATGCCTAGAGGGGTATATTTTGGATTTATGAAGCGTAATGTCAGAGTACTTTAAGCCGATGTTATGAGTGCCAGGTGATAAATGCAACAACTTTTTAGATCAAATCTAAAACAAAGGATTTAGTTCGTAGTTAAGGTGGCAGTACATTACTTGGATTTAAGTGGTTTTAATAAGTAAGAGATGAATTAAATATGCAGTCGAGTCAGGAGTGAACATGTATAGGTTGATCATTTTAATAAACTGACTTCTCCAGTGGAATATGAGAAGTTTGCTAGCTAACGGACACGATTTCAAATTGTTTATTTATAGTAGGGAGGATAATCTAGAAGTTGTAAGAAGCTTGGTTAAAGCCAAATTTAGGTTTTGTGTGGATTTATAGCAAGACGGGATAGGAGAGCTAGTGGAGGGGGAGGATGTGTGACATTTGTTAAACGAGGTTCTGCAGAACGTAGTAGGCATAGGAAGGGATCAAGAATATGTGGTAGTAGGAGTATGGGGAGAGGGGGAAATGTCACAATTGTCAATTATAACCTGTGCAAAAAGATAAATAATCTTTTGTGGAGATTTTAACTCGTGGCAAATTGTGGAGTAATAATGGTTAAAAACGATAATATAGTGCTAGAGGAGTTTATGGATGAAAGGAATTTAGAATGTTTAAAAGATGGAAATAAAACAAGAATTGATATTAAGAAATGGGAAGAGTGATTTGGTGACTGTGTAATTGGTATGTATTTAGGCAAGGGACTATTGGAAGTGATCACTATCCAGTTATATGCAAAGCAAACATTTCAGTGGTAAAGGCAGCGAAAGGTAGAAGAGGAAACTGGTTTTTTGAAAAAGCTAAATCATTCAAAGTACTAAAGGACTCCTAATTATCATCATCTGATACAGTATAAGCGCAAGCAGTTGTAAGAAGTGTTTAGAAGAATTTAAGGGAAGAGGGACTTAAGATATTGTTGATGCTATAAAAAATGCCTAAATATTCCAGGATAATGGAAGGAAGCTGATACTATTAATAAGAAAATTGGGAAGGACGTAAACAAAGCAACAAATTATAGACCTATAGCACTGACCTCACTTATGTGTAAGTTGATGGAAAGAATGGTTAATGAACACACTTTTTTTTTTTGTTTAGAGAAAAGGATATGGTAACAATTTCAGAGTGGTTTTAGGAAAAGTAGGGGACCATGGATGCAGTATTACGTCAGGTGACTATTGTTATTTGTTTATTCATTTTGTTGTCCTTACTTTCCTTTCATAAATTTAATGTTTTGCTTATTGTCATTTTGTATCACTCACAGCCACATCCACGCACGCGCATATCGAGAATCCACGTTTTTCCCAGTAATAATAAAGGGTTTGTCGAGATGAACTTTACAGTCACTGAGTGGTGAAATCTGCTGGTTGTATGTGGGGGATGAGTAAAGACCATAAAAAAACATATTTATGACAGCGGACCACCAAATATTTGCTTTTGTTAACTGCTGTCATAAAGTGCATGCTATAGAATTTTTTTTGCAATAGATCAGTACAATATATAGACTACATTAAAGCATACTTTTGCGTGAGTAAGGGTACTTGAATGTGTCAGAATAAACATCATAAAGTGTGTGATAATACTGTAGGTGTGGTTTTCCCATAATTTTTGTCTTCAGCACAAGCCAACACCAGCATAATGTCATGCCTTGAATTTGTTAGGTTTATCTTTTTAAAACAAACAAAAATGTTGTTTACACTTCATAACACAAAGATCCATGATAAATGTTGCATTTGAAAGCAGTGGTAATGGAGGAGGTGAAGCTGCAGCACATTTGTACGACATTCAGGTATTTGTAAATTCCATAACAAGGGTCAGTGAAAGCTGTATTGTCCACAACAACTTGTTTTTCCATCACATCTGTGACAAAAAAACACCAATGACAATAGACATTTACATTAAGTTTCTAAGTGGCTTTGGATAATCTCGTTTGACAAATGCATTAATGTATAGCATAATGAAATGTGAGTATAATAGTATAACAAAAATTGCATATAGCATTTTAAAATCTTTGTTGCTTTAGGATGTTTAATGTTCTTACTGAGATGCCAGAACATTTAGTGGTGTAGTGATAAGACAGTCTGTATTTGCGAGCTGTGCAGCAGGTCTTCCAGCAGAGCAAGTTGTTGCATCTAGACGCCCATAACCAGCTAAAAGCACTTTAATGGTTCCTAGGGCTGTTGATAAAAAGTAACATTACCAAAATTATATTTTTGATTTTCTCATTAGTTAAAACAAGATTTTAAGACCATATAGCACAAACGTGGAGAACTCACCACAGCTGAGAAGAACAGTGTCTGATTCACAGGTAACCAGAGTTGTTGGTGAAGCTTGAGTGAGAGAAGAATAGTTTGTTAGGAGGTGTGAGATGCTACAGTGTTACATTTACTGCCTTTCTTTACTTCATCAAATTCATGCCTGAGCCACAATTCTGAAATACCAATAATCATTATCTCCCTACCAAACTCTCAGAGACAAACCTTCTTACACCACAGCCGCATAATATCATGTGTATGAAAGACTAAAATACTATGAAGGGTTTGGTACTTCATTTAGTATGACTTTTTTCTGAAGACTACAGTATAAACTGCCAAATGAATAAATGTAAATGTAAATGTAAACATTTGCCAATATAAAATCAGCTCTTACCATGCTGGCATAGATGCACCAACACTAGAAAAAAAGCAAGTGACTTTGAATGAGCACAAATTTTACTAAACTTAGTTTAGTTTTCCATTTTAAAACACCAAAAGACTTCCAGATAAGAACGCTCAGCTCTCCTGGCATCATGCTGAATGTGAAGGTGCAGGATAAACTAGCGAATAAAGCTTTATTCATAACAGAAAACCAAAACTTGACATATATAAGTTAATATGCCATTGATAACACACTGTTATCTTGCAGTGGCTTCGTCTGGGTTTCTAATACCCTGTGGATTGTGGTGCTTGTCCCGCCACTGGGCTTCACCCGACTGATTTGCCCTACCTCTTGTGAAGTATTGGTCAATGCGAGGATCCTCATTAAGCTCTTTCAGGCACTTTTTTCTGCCCTGATGGATCTTTAAACCTTTCTCTGATGTTACCTTTGTCCAGCCGCAGATGCATCTCTGTAATTTATGTCCTGTTGTTCCAACTTCTGCCATGCTGATCTCCTGTTTCGACATTTCCATTCCTAGTTCTGTTGCGTTGTGATCCGTCCATGAGTCACAAGGACTAGTCCAGGTTTAAGACAATCTTTGTCTGGGACACCAGCCCTATATTGTTCTTTTTTTCTTAATGTTGGTGCTACTATGCCAGCATGGAAAGAACTGATTTTATATGCCATTGGCAAATAGTCAGGCACGTGCACAGTGCCCTTTTAACCCTTACACTCTGAAGTGCCCTTTTTGGTGGTGTTTTTTCTTCTTCAACAAATCAATGTTATTGGAAACCCTTTACATTGGCCTGTCTGTCTGTCTTACAAATATTTAGCCAATAAAAGATATTAAAAAGTCACTAAATCTTGTTGGGTACGTGCAAACATTTAGTAAAATCTCATGACTCCACTATACGCAAACTGAAGCGGGTCCAGATTTGTTGGAAGAGAAGACCTGAAATGACTCATCACCAGCTGCTCAAAACACTTCATATCAATAGGGGTCAAGGCTACCGGACGATAGGCATTCATTGATGATGAGTTAGGCTTTTTCTGTGGCCATTTCAAATCCCTGCCATAAGCATTGCATATCCTTAGAATTAGTAAACTGAGTGGACAGCTTTATTCCAAAGGCCCTTTTTGCCTGGCAAATTCCTTTTTTTAAGTTGCTTCTTGCACTTGCATATCCTACTGCATCTCCAGATCTAAACGCAACATCGCAGAGCCTCAATAAGAAACCAACTTCACCTGTCAGCCACGGCTTATTGGTAGAGTAAACCTTGATGGATTTTATAACTGTCACGTCATCAATACACTTGTTCATAAAACCCAGCACAGCTTCTGTGTGTTCCTCCAAGTTTATACAGTCACCAGACACTGTGTGCATTCAAAGCAACGGAATGGCCTCCTGTGGCCACACTCTGATCTCCTTTACTGGGGGTCGTTCTCTTCTCACCCGCGGCCTGTACGCAGGCCTCAATAATACAATGAAGTGGTTAGAGCTGCTAATGTGTGGTAAGGGGGCTGCTGTGTATGCTTCCTTGATGATGGTATACAGATGATCCAGTGTATTTTCCCTTCTTGTTGCACCCGCAACATGTTGATAGAAATTAGGTAGAACAGACTTAAGGTTGGCCTTGTTAAAATCTCCAGCAATTATATACATTGCATCAGGATAGAAAGTCTGCAGTTGACTGACTATATTATAAAGCTCTCCCATTGCCTCTTTAAAATATGAATAATAAAAGGATAAAAAGTATAAGCCCTCCTTCACCAGTGAATCATGTAAAGGCCTCTGATTGGCCCGTATTTTCATACACGGAACTGTGATTGGTTGTAATGCTCACCGCTGTAGCAGATCTCTAATGCTGTAATTGACATTCGTTCATTTTTTTATATTTTTGATCGTGACTCTCATAGTTAATTTTTATTATGAAGCGGAATATGTTGAATACCTTTTATCTTGCATTTGGATGGCATTTTGTTCACCTTAGTGTCATTTTTCCAAAGTCTCTGTTAATTTCTGACCCTAATGTAAACATAGTATTCCTGTTATGTCAGGAACCGATCTCTCTTATTTAATTATCTAATAATGAAACATAACGTTTGCTTACACGATGAAAAGTTGTTCAGGAAATCTAAACCCAAGGCTAAATAGTGAAACTTGCTTAAAATCGGATGCTTTATTCTTATGTATCTCTAAATCAACGTATCCCCTCGTGCAGCTGCCACCAAACATCAAAATAAAAGCTTCGTTCAATGAGAGGTGAAATCATATCATCAGTAGCGAATACCATTTTAAGGCGGCACCCATAGTGGCCAGTTGGATGTCACACACATCGGTTTATGGTGGTGCCATCACTTGCTGATCCAGGATCAGTGATCCTAGCAGTATTTCTGATTTCAGCCTGATATTTAGAAATGCTTGGGAAATTTTAGCTTTTGGGACGCTACCGCACTACTTGATCAAAAAAAGAGCTTCGCTACTGAAAAGCTATTTGATTCAGAAAACAGAGGCGTTACCACCATGCTACTGAGAAATGTAGTTGCCGTCATTACTTGTAGCGACGCTACTGCCCAACACTGGACATAACTAAAGAAAAGTTTAGTGTCATCTTAATATTTTCCAGAAATCTATGAGAAGGTAAAGGTTCAGTGTATGAAATTTAGTGACATCTATGAGATTGCTAATTGCAACCAACGGCTCACTCCATATAAATTGCTCATTCTAAGGTAATAAAAACAGGTCTTTATACACCTTTGAGGATAACGTTATGTATATTGCATTGCATATTGCATTTCTGTCAGAAGAGCCTTCACATTGAACCTTTAAGATTCTGCGTTCGTAACCATTTGGACCACTTGTAAATACTAAAAAAGTTCGTTTTTAGGCTTGGCTGCCAGAGGTCTTTGCAATTGTATGACAGTCACATTAACTGTCAACAGTTACTTAAATAATTAACTGTAAATATTCTTAATTTCCTTAAGATTTGCATTTTTATATAAGAGGAAGTTTATTGGACTTATAAAAATGAGCTCCACCCATTCCAAACCCTTTTAAAATTATAACCGTATATTATTAATTTAATGTTTTTCTTTATAAATCAGATGTGTCATTAAAAATCTGGTTTCAGGTTTGCCTCTATAAATAAGGAGGATTCAAAAGTCATCATCACATCTTGATCTGTTCTGCGCGTTCAACATGCTGAAACGAGAGCTGAGCTTTTTTACTTGTAAGTCTGATGTTTTCCATTTTTTTAATAATAAAATATTTTATTTTATGTTAAAATGCGTTTTAGCTGTAATTCTCATTTTTTGTCATTATTTTATTTTTCAGTGTTGGTGCTACTATGCCAACAAGGTAAAAACTGATTTTATATGTCAGATGTATTCAATTCTTTATGTAAATGTATGTCATGTCACATTTTAAAAGTAGCTTTGTAGTATAAATGTATATATAAATATCTGCTTGTCCCTGTAGGTGTCAATGCAGTAGATCTCATCACCTGTGAGAAAGACACTGCCAAGCCCACATGTGGTTAGTTCTCCGTGTTTTTTCAGTTGCAGTTGTATGTTTTTCTTATATATTTAGTGTTCTCAATACTTTTTCCCCCTCAAAACTTGAATTTATTATGAATCTATAATTCATCACCAGCAAAGGGAACCATTAAGGTGATTTCTGCCAACTATGGGCGCACAGACAAAGCAGCCTGCACTTCTGGAAGACCAGCTAACCAGCTCTCAAACATTCAGTGCACTCAGAGTTCAACCTTAAGCGTGGTGACCAAACAGTGAGAACAATAGAAAGTTAAGGGACGATTCAATTCTAAATGTAAATTTTGTTTATTTAATGCTTTCATTCCCTGTGTCAATAGATGTGATGGAAAACAGGATTGTTCCATTTCTGCAACTAACACAGTTTTCGGTGATCCATGTGTTGGGACTTACAAATACCTGAATGTGTCCTACACCTGTTCCCAAGGAAGTTAGTAACTATTATAATAAGCAAAAGTCTTGATTTAATGTAGTTGGTCTAAAACGAATATGTTTCGCTTTTCTCCATTATAATCCAGAAACCGTTATAATCTGTCAGGATAAAAGCAATACCATTAGCTGTGGTAAGATTCATTTGTTGCTTATTTGTTTATTTAAAATGGTGCTTTTTTGCATTATTATCATCAAAGCTTAAATGTCTGTGGCCTGTCTTTGGCATGCCAATACTCAATATATCTGAAGTGTTTTTGTGTTGTTTTAGAGGGCCGTCGCAGACTTTACATTCACTCTGCTAACTATGGGAGGAAGGATAAGGTGACCTGTCCTTACCGTGATCCTAAAGCCATGTCCACCATGTGCACCTCCTCTGAGACCGGGACCTTACAAAACCAGTATTACAACACGCACACATTCACAAGAATGCTATTACAATACTATATATTTTCAGTTATTTTACTATTTTAGTTCAACTTTTGTAAAGCAATAAATTAATAATAAAGTGAACCAACATCAACTGTTTTTTATTTCTTTAGGTGTAATGGAAAGAAACGTTGTCACCTACATGCTTCCAATGCAAATTTCACTAATCGGTGCCCTCACGTCCATAAATATTTGGAGGTGACTTACAGTTGTGAATAATCATGTGAGTATTTTATTATCTTCGATCAACTTTATGGATGTGATATAATGGCATAGATATCACTTAATGCTGAATCTTATTTATATCAGAAGAATAATGTCAGCTTGGCGATCATTAGAGTTTTATATGATGTTGTTTACAGTATAATGCGTTAAGTCTATTATAATTGTTTTCTGTTTTTCATTTTTCCACAATGTAGGATAAAGCCAGCAATGTAAACGTCTGCACATCTTCTGTGACCTTTTATTGAGCGGGAAAGAAACCTTCTATTTTTTTCCATCTGTTCACTTTCTATGAATTAGACTCAAGTAATTTTAATACACTTAACATGTTGAAGGCAAAAGTTCACTCATTTATGTAAAATCTGAATGTTACTTATTAAAATAGTATGGTAACAATATTTAGACTTACACAACAAAATATTTGGATGCTTGAATAAGTAAAACTAAGAAATTTCTGAGTATTTCAAAAATGTCCTTTTAATTTTCATTACAAAAGTGATTATTCTCATCTACATGTAATGAAACTCACACATATTGAAACTGTATAAAATGTTTATTTTCTGGTTTTTAGTCTTTTGTATTTTTCCTGTAATTGGCTTAAGGTTTGTTCTGTCCTAAAATAATCTTATCTATTCAATAAATAGCTTTCAAATTCAAACAATTTATTCTTGGTCTGTTCCATGTGTTGTGTTGTTTGATGGGTTTTTGTCAAGCTGCACCCATGTTCATGACATTTAAAAACACTTGCCAGTAATTCCCAAATGTGTTGTCTATTAAAAATAATTCTACAATTACAAATAAACGTTTATTCCATGGATATGTTTGTATAACATCTCTAACTACAGCCAGGTTCAAAAATCTGTTTGACTTGCATAAACACTTGGAGCCTCATTTATAAAATGTTGCTTAGAAACCTAAATTCCTCAATTTGATTTGACGATCATTTCTGCGTGTGATTCATAGAAGTGTGTAGGCTACGCCTCTCTTTCAGATGTGAAATCTGCAACTCGCGAATTATCATTTCATTTCATTTCAATGACATATACCTGTTAGCCTATATAACAAGATAACAAATAGGTCCTAAAAAGGTGAAATTTTAGCTATGAAAAGATCTATATCTGTGAATGGTTCTCCTGTTAAAGGAACTGTTAAATATTTAGGTGTTTGAATTTATTTATTGCATTCTTAACGCCATTCCAGCATCTAAGGCTATATTCATGGCGAGAACTAGTCACTCTATACACACAAGTCGACACTATACACAAGTCTTATTCCACACATGAGTCGGGGGGGGACAATTTGGATTCCTCAATTAACCTATCCTGCATGTCTTTGGGCCGTGGGAGGAAACCGGAGTACCCGGAGTAAACCCACGCTGACACAGGGAGAACATGCAAACTCCACACAGAAAGGCCTCCTGTCCCACCGGGGACCTTCTTGCTGTGAGGCAACAGTGCTAACCACCGAGCCACTGTGCCGCGCCTTTAGGTGTTTGAAAAGCAAAAAATATTTTGTGCATTTCATTCTGGGGTTCTTTATGTAGAGATGTAATGATGCCGCTGGTCTGCTCATAGCTAAATAAACTGAAACCGTATCCTAACATTATTCCACATAATCTTACGGCATTTTCATAACAGTTATTAAAGGAGAGCTAAGAGCTAAGCCCCTCTAAGAAGAAAACTGTACAACTGCCCATGATAATAAGTAAAATGTATAATGAAACATACAGAATTAGTAAAGAGGAAGTAGAAGTAGGTCTGTACATGTCTGTGGACATCACTAAAGACATTTTCTAGAAAACAATAAGAAGGTTATTGGAATAGTTCATTATATGCTGTCAGAAAGAAACAAACATTATTATAAGAGTATATCTGTGCATTTTAGTACCTTAGGGTGAAATTTACCACATATTTTAGTCATGCTCGTGCCATTCTGGGTGAATATGAATTTCTTTGTTAGACTAAAAAAAGGAAGTCGCTGTACACGTAGGATGGAATTTTGGGGTAAACTATCCTTTTTTGCTTTCATGTTTTAATAACTGTAGCACTTCTAACATTGTACAGTTTCTCATATCTGCAAAATGTAATAGCACTAATAATAGTTTCCTGCTAGGACTTTTTTACCTGTAATTTTAATTTGAACTTGACTTTTTGTTCCATTTCGCAACTCAAAAATACAAAAATGTTGTTTGTGTTTCAGGCTTGGCTGGGGAGGTTTTTGTAATTATATGACAGTCACATTAACCGTTAACAGTTAAATAATTAATCGTAACAATATACTTAATCTTCACGAGATTAACATTTTCAATGTTCTGGGATTCATAAAAATGAGTTCCACCCATTCCAAACCCATTTAAAATAATAACAGAATGTTCTTAGTTTCAAACGTGTTATTAAAAATCAGGTTTCAGGTTTGTCTCTATAAATAAGCAGAATTCAGAACAGTCTTCACCATCAGAAAGCTTCATCCATCTGTTCATCTGCACATTCAACATGCTGCAAGAGCTGAGCTTTCTCACCTGTAAGTCTGACACTCTGTTTTACAACAGAAAACTTATTTCATGTAGATACAGTAAGTGATTTAGTGAAATTTGTGCTCATTCATACACTTATTACTTATATTTTTTGTTGTTTCATTTTGTTGTTGTTTTATTTTTCAGTGTTGGTGCTAGTGTGCCAGCATGGTAAGGACTGATGTCACACAGTCACAGTCAAAACGCATGTAAATGTAAAATTATAAGTGTAACTCCATAATATAAATATCTGTTTGTTTCTGTAGGTGTTAAAGCAGTAGACCTTATCACCTGTGAGAGACAAACTGCCAGTCTCATCTGTGGTTAGTTCTCCGTGTTTTATTGCAGTCTTATGTTTTACAGCATCTTAAGAGTTTTCTCAATCAAAACATAAATGTTAATGAATTATTAATTATGAATTAATTTATCACCAGCACAAGGAACCATTAAAGTGCTTTCTGCCAATTTTGGGCGTACCAACAGCACCACCTGCTCTACTGGAAGACCAGCTAACCAGCTCTCAAACGTTCAGTGCACTCAGAGTTCAACCCTAAATGTGCTGACCACTCAGTAAGAACAATAAATGTCATTAAAAAGCTTAAAGATATTAAAATATAAAATTATTTTGTATACATTTTGTCATAATAATAATAATAATGATATAATATTGCTTCAGATGTAATGGAAAGCAGAACTGTTCCATTGTTGTGGGGAATACAGCTTTCACCGACCCGTGTCGTGGAACTTACAAATACCTGAATGTGTCTTACGACTGCATCTTATCACCACCAGCACCAGCACCACCACCACCAAGTGAGTTATACACGATACTACATCATAGATCCAACTACAACTACAATAATATATGTGACCCTGGACCATCACAATGGTCAATCTTTTAAAATTAAGATTTATCCATCATCTGAATAAATAAGCTTTTCGCTGATGTATGGTTTGTTAGGATAGGACAATATTTGGCTGAGATATAACTATTTAAAACTCTGGAATTTGAGGGTGCAAAAAAATCAAAACATTGAGAAAATCGCTTCATCAGAGGTGCTGTGGCCGGCCGTTACTATGAAGTAACAGGTTTGTTTTAACGCTCTCTTTTGGTTTACTGCTGTAATGACATTGTGGAGAATAGATGAACCTGAAAGCTGAAATTCTAAGCTTTACATGGATACCAATGGTCTATGGTCAAATATTCTTTATTGCATGTATATCCAATTTTGCTTATAGGAAGCACTTTTTTGTGACATATTTGCATAAAAGTCATCATTTGCCCTATAAGTAACCAGATAACATATTTTCTTTACATATTTAAAGTGGATGTGGAGCCAGGAGGAAGTATCACATCTGATTTGTTTTTTCGAAACTCATGAAAGCATACATATCAAAGCTTTTACATTCATATCAAAGCTTTTACATTTATATCAAAGCTTAATATGAAGCCATCAAGTGCATTTTTCTACAGCTTGATAAATGAATACAATTTCATTGGAAAACAATTTTAATAAGGGAAATTAATAATAAAATAAACCAAGAACTAGTTTTGGATAATAAAGTTGTGCTCCAAGAAAGAATTTAGTAAAGTAAAGGTAGTAAATGTAACGCTGTAGCATTACGACTTCTAACATGTTATTCTTCTCTGACTCAAGGTGCACCAACAACAAATCTTATTACCTGTGAATCAGTGACTGCCCGTTTCAGCTGTGGTGAGTTCTCTGGGGTTTTTTATTACTATAGAATTTTAAATGCTTATTTTTTACTAATATAAAAGATTTTTTGGTGTAACAAACATAAGTATGTCTCTATTTATCACCAGCACAAGGAACCATTAAAGTGCTTTCTGCCAATTTTGGGCGTACCAACAGCACCACCTGCTCTACTGGAAGACCAGCTAATCAGCTCTCAAACGTTCAGTGCACTCAGAGTTCAACCCTAAATGTGCTGACCACTCAGTAAGAACAATAAATGTCATTAAAAAGCTTAAAGATTATAAAATTTAAATAATTATTTTGTACACATTTTGTCATAATAATAATAATAATGATATAATATTGCTTCAGATGTAATGGAAAGCAGAACTGTTCCATTGTTGTGGGGAATACAGCTTTCACCGACCCGTGTCGTGGAACTTACAAATACCTGAATGTGTCTTACGACTGCATCTTATCACCACCAGCACCAGCACCACCACCACCAAGTGAGTTATACACGATACTACATCATAGATCCAACTACAACTACAATAATATATGTGACCCTGGACCATCACAATGGTCAATCTTTTAAAATTAAGATTTATCCATCATCTGAATAAATAAGCTTTTCGCTGATGTATGGTTTGTTAGGATAGGACAATATTTGGCCGAGATATAACTATTTAAAACTCTGGAATTTGAGGGTGCAAAAATATCAAAACATTGAGAAAATCGCTTCTAAAGTTGTTCATCAGAGGTGCTGTGGCCGGCTGTTACTATGAAGTAACAGGTTTGTTTTAACGCTCTCTTTTGGTTTACTGCTGTAATGATATTGTGGAGAATAGATGAACCTGAAAGCTGAAATTCTAAGCTTTACATGGATACCAATGGTCTATGGTCAAATATTCTTTATTGCATGTATATCCATTTTTGCTTATAGGAAGCACTTTTTTGTGACATATTTGCATAAAAGTCATCATTTGCCCTATAAGTAACCAGATAACATATTTTCTTTACATATTTAAAGTGGATGTGGAGCCAGGAGGAAGTATCACATCTGATTAGTTTTTTCGAAACTCATGAAAGCATACATATCAAAGCTTTTACATTCATATCAAAGCTTTTACATTTATATCAAAGCTTAATATGAAGCCATCAAGTGCATTTTTCTACAGCTTGATAAATGAATACAATTTCATTGGAAAACAATTTTAATAAGGGAAATTAATAATAAAATAAACCAAGAACTAGTTTTGGATAATAAAGTTGTGCTCCAAGAAAGAATTTAGTAAAGTAAAGGTAGTAAATGTAACGCTGTAGCATTACGACTTCTAACATGTTATTCTTCTCTGACTCAAGGTGCACCAACAACAAATCTTATTACCTGTGAATCAGTGACTGCCCGTTTCAGCTGTGGTGAGTTCTCTGGGGTTTTTTATTACTATAGAATTTTAAATGCTTATTTTTTACTAATATAAAAGATTTTTTGGTGTAACAAACATAAGTATGTCTCTATTTATCACCAGCACAAGGAACCATTAAAGTGCTTTCTGCCAATTTTGGGCGTACCAACAGCACCACCTGCTCTACTGGAAGACCAGCTAACCAGCTCTCAAACGTTCAGTGCACTCAGAGTTCAACCCTAAATGTGCTGACCACTCAGTAAGAACAATAAATGTCATTAAAAAGCTTAAAGATTATAAAATTTAAATAATTATTTTGTACACATTTTGTCATAATAATAATAATAATGATATAATATTGCTTCAGATGTAATGGAAAGCAGAACTGTTCCATTGTTGTGGGGAATACAGCTTTCACCGACCCGTGTCGTGGAACTTACAAATACCTGAATGTGTCTTACGACTGCATCTTATCACCACCAGCACCAGCACCACCACCACCAAGTGAGTTATACACGATACTACATCATACATCCAACTACAACTTATGTCATTAAATACTAAATACCACATGTATATCTGAAAGATATTTGGACGAATGCTTATAACCAAACGGTTCTTGGACCCCATTGACTAACATAGTAGAAAAAATTATTATTATTTTTTTTTGTTCTGTTGAACACAAAAGATATTTTGAAGAATGTAGGACAGCAAAAAGTTCTGGGGCACTTTTGACTACAATTGTCATCACCTACTATGGTAGTCAATGGGGTCCAAGAACTGTTTGGTTATAAGCATTCGTACAAATATCTTTCTCTGTTTTCAACCAAACAAAGAAATGTATACAGGTGTGGAATAGAGAATAAATCATTCATGACAGAATTGTCATTTTGGGTGAACCATCCCTTTAATTTCTGTGGGAATTGACATAAACCCAGTATTCCCACTAGAGTGGAATATCAGAATTGTGCTTTGGGAAGTGCAAAGTAGTAAATGTAACACTGTAGCATTACGACTCATAACAAGTTATTCATCTCTGACTCAAGGTGCACCAACAACAAATCTTATTACCTGTGAATCAGACACCACCCGTCTCAGCTGCTGTGAGTTATTCTTAAAAACTGTTTTTCATGATTTTTACATCCTTTTAGCACAGCGAGAAAATTTGAACTGATGTGTTACTATTTAACAAACAAGTGTGTCACTATTTTTCCCCAGCAAATGGAACCGTTAAAGTGCTTTCTGCCAATTATGGACGAACAGACCAAACCACCTGCTCTACTGGAAGACCAGCTAACCAGCTCTCAAACGTTCAGTGCACTCAGAATACATCCTCAAGTGTGCTGACCACTCAGTAAGAACAGCATTGGACATTGTAAAGAGACTTTGTTTATTCCGTTTTTTATGCTATAATTTTCTGTGTTAATAGATGCGATGGAAAACCAAATTGTTCCATTTCTGTGAACAACACAGTTTTTGGTGATCCATGTGCAGGAACTTACAAATACCTGAATGTGTCCTACACCTGTGTCCCAAGTAAGTTACAGTTGTGACTTACAAAAGTCTTTGTTAATGTGATTTGGTCTAATATGTTATGTCCATTATGATCCAGAAGCAATCATAATCTGTCAAGATCAAAGCAGTACCATTACCTGTGGTAAGATTCATTTTGCTTTTTACTATCATCAATGTGAAACGTAAACACATAACATCTTAAATGTGACCAACAGTAGCCTATGAGGTGCATGCTAATACTCAATATGTGATTTTGTGTTGTTTTAGAGGGTCGTCGCACACTTTTCATTCACTTTGCTAATTACGGGAGGAGAGATAAAGTGACCTGCCCTTGCCGTGATCCTAAAGCCATGTCCACCACATGCATCTCTTCCCAGATCAAGACCCTGCAACTCCGGTATCACTGCTGTGCATTAACACATGCATACACAATACTGTGTTTTCGCAATATTTATAATGCAATAATTTGAAAGTGAACCAAAGTAATTCAAGCATTTTTTACATTTCTTCAGGTGTAATGGAAAGAAACATTGTCACCTTCAAGCATCAAATTCACAGTTTATTGATCGGTGCCCTCGCATCCATAAATACTTGGAGGTGACTTACAGTTGTGAATAACCATGTGAGTGTTTTTTGACATACATGTAAGTATCTTCTATCTCTTGATTTAATGGCATAGACATTTCATGATAAAATGACATTAAGTATGTTTAAAATAAGATTCAGCCATTTGTAAATTCATTTCAAGCCTTCCTAATGTAGTTCTATATTGTAAAATGGTTTTCCATGTTTTTTTTAATATAATGTAGGATAAAACCGGCACATCTGCACATCTCAATTTCTATACCGTCTATTGAGCTGGAGGGAAATCTTCTGTTTCACTTTTTCATCTGTTGTCTTCATGAGATTTTAAAAAATTACACTGATTTTAATACATTTAACAAGGTAAAGGCAGATTATCATTCATTATCATTGTGAATAATTTATATAGAATTTGAATGTTTACATATGAAGATTTTTCTGGTTTTTGGGCAGTCTTTTGTTTTATTTTAAACCGGGTCTAAGGTTTGTTCTGTAATAATGTTAACTAATGTCTGTTTAATAAATAGCTTGAATGCAAACGCTTTATCATTCGTCTGTGTTGTACAATGGGTCCTTGTCATTTTTTAAAATTGTTAAATGATAACCTTCTTATTTTGTGCACAAAATGTAATTATTGCTAGTGTACTTCTGTGTTGATATTTTATTGATATCAGGTTGTGCATTACTTTCACTTATATAGTTAAGATGTGAATGTGGAAGTTAGAAGTGTAAGGGAATGTTTACAATTGTATGCAACACAACCTTCTCAGGCACTTTACAGTATATAGTTGATATAAAAAGAAACATGTGTCATTTGATAAGAGCTCTGCGCTCATCCAGTTTAAATTCTTTATCTTTGGTGTAGCTTGTAGCGCCCTCTGTTGGTGGAAATAATCATTACACAACCGCTCTGGTGACGAGTCTATGTTGGTCGGGCTTTTGCTGTGTATTTGCAGTGTGTTTAAACGTAAAACTTAATATAGTTGTTTTTCTTTTCTTTTCTTGTATTGTATGTTGTATTATTTGTTGTGTGAAGCCTCTCCAGCAGATGGCGCACAGGAGCTGCTTAACGCTATAGGTACAGTACTGTAGCCTACATAGGAGAGGAAACGAGAAAAAAACGGCAGGGGCATTTTTTTTAAAGGACAATTAAACAAGTTTCACTCATGCTTTATTTCGTCTCGCCCTACAAAGATGCAGTGAAACACAGAATCTGTCTCATGCAAATCAAAATAGAGAGCAAACGCTCAGAAAATCCGAAGTGTGCAGGTCTCACATTAGTAATAATAATTAATACAACAGCGGTTCAAAAATGTTCTTGTCATACAGTTTATGTCTTTGGATAGGCCTAAATGTAACGTAATTAAACCATGATTCATTCATCTGTTAATGATTCATAGCCTGTCAATGACTCATAAAAGTGTTACAGTATTGTGTATTGCACAATATATGTGTTGAAAAAATTATTTTGCCGCACAGAAAATAAAGAACTGAAACTGAACCAACACAGACCTCTTTCATGGGTCAAACATAATTGTTAGTTAGGAGACAATTCTGAAACATCTACAAGATATAATGAAAGAGTAGAAACTGTTCATGTATCTTTTGAGGAAACACTGAATCTTTAAATCAAATGCACATTTCCAGTAGGCATATTTAAGATTGTGTTTCCATAAAGACTGTTCAACCAATTTATACGAAATTGTCATAATTTATTACAATTAAATTATATATGATATGATGAGATTTCAAATTCTGATTGTCTTACATTTATGCATTTGACAGTCACTTTTATCTAAAGTGACTTACATTGCATTATACATTATTATTATTATTATACATTTGTTTCAAAGTATGTGCAATCCCTGGGATTGAACCCATGACCTTGGTGTTGCTAGCGCCATGCTTGCCTTTATAAACCAAATGGTTTCAGGCTTGTCAATAAAAAGGATTACCTTATAAATAACATTCATCTGTCTGAACATTCAATATGCTGCAGCCAAAGCTAAGCTTTCTGATTCTCTATCTTAAAGTAAAATTTCTTTGCAGTGTTTATTGATACTCTTGTTGCTTACCGTAATTTGTATTTTTGTATCTATGTCAACGTGGTAAGCACTGGTTTTATATGCTGCTGTTAAATGTACAAAATTCTTCATATATATATGTATAAAATATTTAACTTTGTTGTATAAACATGTATAAATATCTGTTTGTCTCTGTAGGTGTCAAAGCAGTAGACCTCATCACCTGTGAGGGAAAAACGGCCAGTCTCACCTGTGGTTAGTTCTCCAAGTTTTAAGCTTCTTTGTACTGTAATTTCCTACAAAACATATTAGTATTGAACAAATACAAATGTTGTTATTTATCACCAGCACAGGGAACCTTCTGCTACTGGAAGACCAGCTAACCAACTTTCGTTCACTGCACTCAAAGCACAACCTTAAGTGTTCAGACCACTCAGTCCGCCGCCTCCACCATCTAGATTTATGAAATGTAGTCCCACCCATTTCAGCCCATTTTAAATAAGACAATATTGATGTCCTGCCCATATGATCAGACAGTCAGCATCTGTTCTTCCATCTGCACGTTCAGCATGCTACAAGACCTAACCTTCATTACCTGTAAGTTGATGTGTTTTTAAACACAAACCTAATTTCTTACATGTAGATATGTGATGAAGCTATGAAATTATTTAACGTTTAAACTTTTATCAACTAGTTTTGTATGTCATTTACATTATATATTTAATAGTTATACATACATTATTGTATTTTAAATGGTAGAAAAACTTGTTTTGACCTCAAAATAAAGCACTTTCCCACATGACTGTGGGGACGAGCACTTCTGTGGTGCTTGGAATTCTATATAATTAATTAAATTATTAATTATAGTTTAATTTTAAAATATAAAAAAATGTAACCCTTAAGTGTTTCTCAAGTGTAATCTTTTCGTAAAGGCTAGGGACAGAAAAACGGACATTTCCCATGTTTATTTGTTCACTTTAATATGATTAACAATATGACACTTTTAAACAAGTTTTTTTTTTTTTTAGCATTAATGCTACTATGCCAACATGGTAAGCAATTATTTTATATTGTAATGTGTGTGCAACAAACAATACAAATACCCTAATAGTATAAGCAAAAAGATGATACTTTATATTGTGGTATTCTAATATATAAAATGAGCTATTTGATCGGTCTTTTTCCAGGTGTGGGTATTGAAATATTGCACCACATCGCCTGTGAAGGAAATACTGCCAATCCTACCTGTGGTTAGTTTTCTGCTTTATTTATTGTTTTAATAATAAAATAATTATAAATTATATTAAATAAAATATTTAAAATGAAACAAAATCATGTTAATGTTGTGATTTATCAACAGACCAAGGTAACATTAAAGTGATCGCATCCAATTATGGCCGTACAAATAAAACAGCCTGTCCAGGAAGCTATTCAGGAGGATCCCAGCTCAATACTGACACCTGCTTCTATGATGTCACACAAACTTTGGCCCAAAAGTAAGAACAGTAAAACTCATATAGCTTGCAGAGCATTTTTTTTTAATATATTTGTATTTGTAAAATTTCATCTTTGTATTTTATTATGTCCTAGATGTGACAGACAAAAGAGTTGTTCCACTGGGGTGAGCAACAGCATATTCACAGACTCTTGCGCTGGAATTTACAAATATCTGAACGTTTCCTATAGCTGTAAGTTGGACACCAGACTGATCCTACATTAGACATATAGTCCTTTCACAATGTAAAATGACCTGTTAACTCATCCGTGTAACTTTACAGGCATATTTAGTCTGGTAGAAGAAAACATTAAATGCATTGTAGCATCTTGAGCACTACTGTTTGTTTCCCTGAAGGTTTGAAAACACAGGACCCACTTAACTGTGGAGGAATCGCATGTAGTGAGTTCTTGTTTACATTGACAAATACCTGATTGGACACATGTTAAAGTTCTGCTTCATGCTGTGACTGCTGTCAATATCTTACATGTGTTTTGCTGATCTTTTCTCTGAAAAATCCTAGAGAATATTTCAATCTGTCAATATGAGAAGAAAGCTATCCACTGTGGTAAGATTTATTTTACTGCTTTTTACACTGATTTTGTAAATTGCTGAATGCATTGAACTCACCAAAAGTCATTTCAGGTAATAAACAACAGATTTCCGTCTTCTATGCCAACTATGGAAGGACAGATCCGTTGACTTGCCCTCATTCCAACACTACTCTCACATCATCCCTGTGCTTCTCAGACCAGACCAAGACCGTGCAACTTCTGTACTATTGCCGAACACACACACACACACACACACACACACACACACACACACACACACACACACACACACACACACACACACACACACACACACACACACACACACACACACACACACACACACACACACACACACACACACACAAGAATTCTATCCTCACTTTTCAAGCGTTTACTTTGTGATCACCCACATCTGTTTCTTTCTTTTTTTTTTTAGGTGTAAAAAAAAAGAGGACTGCAAACTGTATGTTTCGAGTTTAGTTTACCTCGATCAGTGCCCTCAAGTTCACAAATATCTGGCGGTGTATTACATTTGCACATAAAAGTGAGTATTTTTAGTTGATAACTTTCAGTTATCATAGTGAGACTTGTTAATGTTGCACACATCAATCTTGTCTTATAATGCAATTTTACCATAAAGAGTTTTAAGTATAAATCATAAATAATTATGTAAATTCTCTGATATTTCAGAATTGAGATCGAGTCTGGCAGCCCTGGCAATAAAACAGCTACACATCAGAAAACTCTCTATTATTGTTACCTTCTATTGAGTGGGGAGAAAATCTTCTGCTTTATTTATTCATCATGAGATTATTATTCATCATGCTTTCTTCATAAGATTTACTACAAAAATATATCAAAACTGATATTAATGCATATATTTATTTTAGTAATTAGTGTGGACAATGTAACAAGATCATTGAAACAATTACGTTTGTAGTATTTAAACTGCTGGAAAGAATAAATTAGCTGGAAATATGATCTCATGACTCACTTTTGTTTTGTGTTTGTATCCTGAAGTGGGTGTTAGGAGTTATGCTCTATCTGGGAATAAGCAACTATGTCTGACTGTATTGTTGAATAAACTACAATCCAATGCAAGCTCATAACATTCTTTGTTTTGGTTTATCATTGAAGTTAAAATCCATGATGTGTTGAGCAACTTTTATAATTTTAAATGTTTTTATTTCACTTAGGCTAGTGAACACCGCACGTTGGTCACATCCGCTAATAAAAGCAGTTGGTTTTACAAACCAAATTTATTTGTTTTAGTGTTCGATGTGTAACCTACAATAGCATTATATAGTATCATTTAATGAAGAATAAAATAAAGACTAGGCCTCCAAAGATAATGAAGTAATATATTTTTCCTATCCACCAGATTACATATCAGCAGTAAAAGCCAACACAGAGTAAAGACCAGAGACCATTAAACCATTTTATTCAATAGAGTTTCTTTCATGGTTTCTGTTGTGAAAACATACATTGTAATAGCTGTTTTGTCATATACCCCTTATTCAATATCACAATGTTTTTATTAAACTAAAATTTAGTTCAAATTTTATTACGGCCAACTGGAAAACAGCTTCTGGTTTGTGGCTATTTCATATTTGTGATAAAACATATGGTAATACCTCCAACCCATCGACCAGTTTCTAGGCTAAATAAATCCCGATTGAACTGATCTGACAATGATTTTAGAAAATTACTACACTTAAAAAGGATGTGTTATTTTTATCAGTTTTGTGTGAAATAAATGAAAGGGACAACAGTTGTGTTAAAAGTAACACATTTGTTGTTTTTAGAGTGTAAGAATTAAAACCTGCTATACAGACACTTAATTTGATTGATTCATAGTCTGTAGATGATATTTTGTAAACTACTTTTATAAAAACAACTTTTTTTTTTAAAACCATTGATTATTTTTGCATCACTCACGTTGCATTTACACAGCTTTTACCAGAAGATGTCGCCACCGTCCAGGGCGCACTGCGCATGCGCAATTCATATTACGTTGTACAAGTACAAGGCAACGAAATGCAGTTTAGGTCTAACCAGAAGTGCAATAGCAGCAAGTGCAGGATATACAATGGTTGCATAAGTTACATAAATAAATATTACAGAAGTAATTTACAAATGGATATGTACTATGACCATGATTTACAGATGTCTCTTACTATAAACAGAAATTAACAGATGGATATATACTATGAACATGATATACAGATGGCTATTACTAAAAACAGAGATTTACAAATGGATAAGTACTATAAACATAATGTACAGATGGCTATTACTAAAGCAGAGATTTACAGATGGATAAATCTCTGTTTGTAGGTGCAATGGAAGAAATGGTTGCAAGCTGTATGTTTCAAGTTTAGTTTACCTCGATTGGTGTCCTCACATCCACAAATATTTGAAGGTGTTTTATGTCTGCTAACATAGATCACTTTCTTATATTAAATGATGATATATGCATGGCTTGAATTGAGGGGGGCTGCGAGGGGATGGCAACCGCTTTCTTGAAAAAAATGACCCCTCTGTAAAACCACAATCCTCCTTACAATCCCACTTATAATTTTATTTTGATTATTATAATATACATTTTATAATGCAAATCGCTTGCAAATCATCAAATCACACCATCCACCTTAAAACTTGGATATGCTATAAACACCATTGAATAGTGATGATGTCCTCTATTGCAGAATTGTTTGAAGATCATTGACTAATACTTTATAAAACTTAATTTGTTCAACATTATGTTATAAAATCTCACTTTATCCCCCACATTTCACAATGTAGGGTCAGGGTCATCATCGAACGGCTAATGAAAACAGACACATCTCCATTTCTGTGACCTTCATTCGTCTTCATTAGACTTTATGAAGTAATTTAAATCATATTGTGACAAATTAGTTTAGACAATGTTATAGAATCATTGAAGTACTGAATGTAATAATAAAACAATAATGTAGTATTTGAACTAGTTGATCTCTGAAGATACCATAAATTCACTTTTAACTTGAAAGTAATAATTCTAATGCTTTAGACTATGATTGTCATTATTTTATCATTCAGAGACTAGGAGTTATTTTCTGTCTGGGATAGACAACTACATATGTCAAATAAATTACTTCCCAATGCAAACTCTTTGGTTTGTGTAGAGAAAAATTCTTGTATGACCAAAATACTGTTACAATACAAGTACGGCTGCAGTATTTTTGCCAAGGTAAACATCTTTGTTGGTCCTGAAACAAATTTTCTGTAAAAAATCCTAACCTTAAACTGCTGGTTTAATAAAAATGATGTACGATGTACGAAACGTAAACTATAAAAGATAGCAAAGGATAACATACTGTGGCACTAAAAGCTAACTTTTAATGCTTAATATTGAAATATTTCACTATGCTGAAGAGATTTATCATTGCTAAGTGTGCAAACAAAACCACAAAAGACTCGGACTCAGATGCAAAAATGAAATCATAAATGGGATTAACATTACCAGGTGAACAAACAACACTACAGAAAGGACAAGCTGCCATACTTCTGACTGAGAAAGGATGACAAACCTGCAGGTGTTCCTGTAACAACTGAGCATGATGCGAACAATGGTTGCTTTTGATATCCAAATGGACTAATAATATGTATTTCCTGAACTATGAATATGGGCTCGCCCACTAATGCGTTTGGCTATTTCAGCTACGTCCATTAACAGCAGATGCATAAATAAACATAACAGAAATTCAATCTGCTTCTACAAACATTTTAAGTAGGGACAAGGCTTTTATATTCCTGCAAGATAAATCCCCACATTCATCTAGTGAAAAACCTTTGTAGAAGAGTGGAATGTGTTATTGCAGGAAAGGCATGGCTGACTCCCTATGAATGCACATGATTTAAAATACTATAAAAACCTGTTTGTTTGTTTGTGTGTCCACATATTGTTATTGTAATTTTGGTAATGCAATGTAAAGCTTAACAGAATAATAGCGATGGAGCAAAGAAGTGATGATGTCATTTAGAGCTGACACTCCTACCGCCCATATATGACCAGTCAGTGTTCATGCAAAATGACAGGAAGGCGTAAAGGACAGACTCACACAGATAACTTAAGTTTTAACACACACACAGACATGTTGGGTTTATTGTGGATGTTGGGTTTATAGTTAACTCCATTGAAGCGTATAATAAGAAAATAAACTGATGATTATCATCATGTTATCTATATATTTTGTCATGAGCAATACAGTACACTATCGTCCTCTGAACATTTCATTTGAAACTATTTTAGCCAATCAAGTTAATATTCATGAAAAATATGGTCATTGTCTAAACACATAGATAAACATTAACTAAACTATAAACAATATGAAGGATATATAAAAGACTTTAATCACTGTCTAAATTGACAACATGTAACAATAAATCGTACTTTATTATCGATTTGGATCGATGTCAGAGATCAACATGGACATTCTATGTCGCTTTGCTATCTGGGCAAATAATTCTGGCAGCTCTGTCATTCACTCTAAATAGAAGTTTAAATGGGTATCATATCCACAACATGTTTTAAAATCAAAATTTAACCTTCAAAACATCAAATTCGCAGTTATATACTATAATAACCTCAAAGAAATGCGATTGAAACATAACGTTATTCTGAAATTACACCAAGTTCGACTTTATTAGGATTTATTTCTTAAAATTGTTTGAGTTTGCTGCAGCCTGACTGAACAGTTGTCAAACAGCCCCACCTGCTGGTCGAGCCGCAACTCCATTCATCAGCTCCACATTGTCCTGCCACCTAGTGGCTAAATGAACTAATAAATATACCCAAATATAACATACCCTTATACATAACAAAGCTCATATTAACCCAGATTGCACACTTTTACGTACGGATTCCAACTTTTGTCTCTTTTCTTGATGTGGAATAAGAAAAATATATTACTTTTAAAGTACTATTCTTTTATAAATTGAATCAAACCCTTATTTTTAACCAAGCGTGAGTTTGAAGAGACGAGCAGGTGTTTATTTAGAGTGCAACTTCAATGCAAACAGTGCAAATGAAGTACTTTACAAATGCATTATAAATCCACCAAGTGCAAAGTAACATAGTTGATCATCCATTTAGTGTACATTAAAAAAATAATGGTGCACACAAAGTAAATGGTTATAAATGCGTATATAAATATTAACAACTTTTGGCTAATATGCTGTCAAATGTTTATAAAAATAAATGTAAGAATTGTTTAAAAACAGTTCCCTCTATGTGCTCAGCAAATACAAGTAAACATATGCAAGTCTGCCATCTAGTGATTAAATAGGGTTTCTCAAACCTTTTAGAAACCAAGTTTCATTATTGTGTAGATAATAATAATAAATATAATAAATGACCACATACTTCCTTTTTTCATTTTCTCAGTTAATGATCACTTTTGCCACTTTTTTTCTGTTTCTTCACTAGTTGTAGAATGAAACATCGTGTTAACACCCCACAGGTTGCTGAAGTGGTCCAGCGTAGATATCTGTCCTTCATTGTAACCGATTTCAAATGGTGCTAGAAACCCCAAAAGACTCTGAACACCAAAAGAAATCGGTCAACCTTGGGTAGAGGACACAGATCTCGAAGTCGAATAACATCTCCTGATATAAAGTGTGTTGACAGCCGACAGAATGATGGTGGTCAGTTTTTCAGACAGTAATAAAACGGATGTGTTCCCCACCCTAAGAACACTGATTTCAAATGGTGCTAGATTTATTTCATCAGTCCTCTAAAACACCATCTGAAACCAGTTTCCAAGAGGAGTTACAGTCGACCTTCTCCACTGGCCTTTGATGATCAGTTGCTGAAACGTAATTCATACAAACAACAACATGATATTAATTATATATTTGTATAATTACCTTCAATAGTCACGTAGTTAAGCCTCTGGCTAGTTCATGACTTTTAACCATTACGTCAAAAGCATTAGCATCATCACATAGTCTGTTCATATAGTTTTTATTCAATCTCTTACTCAATCTTTGCTGACAGATTGACACAACAAACCACAATAAAAAAAACAATAAACCTCACACCTCCCATTCAACAGGAAGCCCAACCCTGCTACGCTTCTTTGACAAACAATAATCAAGATTATTAAAATTATTATTCAAAGAATCCACCGGACAGAATTTGAAAGGCTGCTTTAATCTCTCACATCTTCAGATGGTCACACTTTAATCATCCAATGGATTGAAGGAAATAACTTACATAACTTTCAGCAACACCTTCTATCGATTTGAAGGATAAGGAAATAATGTGCCAGTGAATAATTATACAAAAGACAATGCTGATTTGCAATCTGACTAAGCAAATCTGGCATGGATGAAAAACCGAGCAGCCTGTGTTTGTGAGCATTTAGTGAAAAACTGTGAGCATAATGGAAGTATGTATAACAACAGTCCACACCTCCATCTCTATAGATATAGTCTGAACATTTTGTGTATGTTTCTTTACTACGCAGATGAGCCAACTTACCTACAGCTGATGTACTCTGCATCAGACAGACTTAATAATAGGCACAGATGCTGGAAAACATCCCTGTGTAGTCAAAAATGCGAGGCAACACCTGTGGAAGCAACACATGAGTATTAGGACTAAATCCAGCACGACATATCCGACCCACGTTGGAATTCTTTTTTTTTTTTTTTGAATCTACAAAACCTTGCTTTGATAAAATTGTCACAAAAGAAGGTTGAAGCAAAAAATAATTCTCATAAACATGTTTGATATCTCAATAGATGTGTGACATCACAACTGCAGTCCCTTAAAAAGAAAACAAATGCTGAAAATTGAGATTTTTCGCCCTGTACATCTAACACCCTGCCAAACTTTTCTTGTTCTCTATGTATCTGGGTCCTGGGTGCCAAACCTTTTGGCATGTAAACATAGCCCTAACCTACACCTAACCTATTCTATTCTAAGCTGTCCGATTTGAAGAGTACAGCACTTCACCGAGTATTGTTTTCAACCTTTAGTTTGATATTGTTTACTTTGAGCTCTATGGCAGAGGGAAGAAACATGCCCCAGGAGCTCGGTAACCCTTATCTGACTGATAGAACGGGACTCATGGGAGTTTCCCAGCCGAGCGGAGAGAAGCATGGCGACAGTTGCTGTTTAGAGGTATCTGGTTGCCCCTCTCACTTTCTGTGCGTTTGCCGTATCCCTGCCTTCAACCTGTTGTGTAATATGTGGAAATATTAAAGTAAAAGTTTTGTATTTACACAATTGTACACGCACACATTTTGCAGAATTCACTTCTAAACATTTTTGCACTAACAAATAACAAACACAACACAAAGCTGAGCTCCTGTACGAATTACACAAACACAGATATCGCAGCCAATTCCATGCTAAATATTGAGGGAAAACAGCACAAGTTCCAATCTGCGTCACAGTCCAATCCTCGGCCCAGACGCTTGCGGGTTAACTCCATCATGTGGCGAGTCTCATCTCTCAAAATATCCCCTCCTCCCTATGTGATGAGGCAGCCGGGGATGCTCTCCCCTCCAGCCTGCTTGTGCCATTGTACAACCAGCGTTTGCCAGAGCTCTGGTCTGTGGCGTCTAATGCAGCATTAACAGCTGCAGTGCAAGCCTCTGCCACACACACACACACACACACACACACACACACACACACACACACACACACACACACACACACGTAACCTTGGGGCAGCGCAGCTCGACATGCAACAGGTTTCGGATGAAACAATACGTTTACCGAAAGGGGCACGTATAGACTGTCTTTTACGTTATAGCACAGATGACATGCAGACTCGCAGATGTACAGAAAGATGCGGCTTTGGCACATCTATCTAAACAGGAAGCATAGTGGTCAGATAGCGAAGGAAGGAGGCAAGTGATTGACTGTGACAAATCATGCACACACAAACAACTCTGTATCGGTTACATAAATAATTCAAGAGAATTGAGGATGTATGATTAAAAACCCTTACCAGATTTCTTTAGTTGCTATTACGTTGCATTACAATATATACTGCGTCAAAATGAATAATATAACAAACAAACCACACCAGCACATTCTTACTTTAACTACATCAAACGTACACTCATGCATCGTTTTTGCGTAACTCCATTCTCTTAAGTAACAGCTCTCTAAAACAATAACAATCCAACGTCACACAGTACTCCTAAATAATAATATTACCTTTTGACCAATCAGATTGACCGTCCAGCTTCTTGCCTCTGATCATCCAATAGGATTTGGAGCAGTGGAGGCAGCAGCCGGCATCAGATAGGAGGAGACTTCTGTCACTCACTCCTCTGATGCGGCTGCTTTAGGAAGTCTAGCGCATGTGAACTGGACGCCTGCCAGTGCACAGTCACTAAGAGAGCAAGGTAAACAATTTCTCTCTCTCTCTCTCTCTCTCACCCGCTCGCTCTTTCCCTCTCATTCTAGCTCTTTCCCTGATTCCCTCCCATGACATTTACACCCTTTTCTAAAAACTACTCTACCTCAGGATATGAACTATAATATAAGGTGAGAGTAAATATGACTGCGTCATTACCTGTGCTTCCCGAAACATTTTAAGGACGGAAGTGCAACACAAATGTCCTATTTACCAGGAGTTTTTCCTTGCCAAAAGATCGTGAATTTGGGTTCCCAGTGGCTTAAAAATATCTTGAGTCGCACCTGTTCTTATTTCCACCTATAGTATGTGGAGCACAAAACGCAAGGTGCAAAACGTAAAGCATTTCAAAGGTTGTCTTACCTGTTGTCTTAAGAAAGAGAGTGATCTCAGCCCTTTCTGAGTTTGTGATATATCACTTACCTGTTACTAGGAGCCAGCTTTGCTATACAGTGGTGTGTATAGATACACAACAACATCATCTGTAAACCTACGTATACAATATAGACACTTTCGGTGTTGGATCAAATAATAAAGAAAACAAAACAATGATATGTATCCTTCACGTCTGTATCGAAGGAACCTTCGCGAGCAGCATTCGCTTTGTTCACGCTTTACGTTGTTTATCGTTTTTTGCTCGTTCGCATCATACACACCTCGCGACGCCATCACACACCCAGCATCGGACTCACACGCACCAGACCTCTGAATCACACGCACGCACACAAGCGTAGACTGTTTAGCTATATCATATTCTCAGCATCCATGTTTGAGCTGCGATTCTGGAGAACGGACAAAATCGTGAAATCAGAGAGAGTGAAAGTGTGGAGAGGAAAGCGATGGAGAAGAAAAGAAGTGGATGAAAGGCGGACGGATAGATGGAGGGCTGGGACACACTCACAGGTAGGAGAAAATCACACATGTCCGAATCTTCTCCTCCTAGCTGCTGTTTTCCTCTCGACGTGAAAAAGTGACGTAGCAACTAATCCAAAATCTCTTTCTCTCTCTCCCTCCCTTCCTCTCTATCTCTCTCTCGCTCTCTCCACCAGTCCTCCACCCTCTCCCGCTCGCTCTATTTTCATCTTGTTGCAACAGCAGAACCGCTCTTTCAGACTGCTGTTTTTTTAGACAGACACATGTCGGCATAAATAGATCACTAATACACACATACGAACACACGCGCTGCGATCACCCAGACAGATAGTTATCGCGAACTCCCACAATCCCTCTGTATCCTCCCTCACTTTGTCTCTGTTTCTCTCTCGCTGGTTGTGACGCAGCACTTAATTCTTTGGTCTTTTCGGCCACACAAACGTGGCTTCTTGAAAAACCCAACCTGGCAACACACTCGCTGCTACATAATGAGCAATAAAGAGAGAGACAGAGCGAGAGGAAAACAGAGCTGTTTGATAACAGTTTGCCTCTGTATGGTGTCCTCTTTTCCCCTCTGTCCTCTTATAACTGTGTGTCTACCCATCATTGCCCCATATCTTTAGCGTCTCATCTGCCTCTCTGAGAAACACTCTGGTGTCTCAATGAACTGAGACGACGTGTTCCTCTGATCACCTGACAGCCTCCAGCTTTTAAAGGCACATCGCAGAGCTCAGGTTATGTAACAACTGGGCTGTTTTGTTCCTTGTGTTTTTAATCTCAGCCTATTTCCTCGGCCTGTTTGAAATGTCCCAGGCTGTTGAGGGAGAGCTAAATCCGATAATACAGGTTGGGACGGAAGGCCTCTTCGAATTATAAACATGAATACTGACAATAAGACTGTCCCAGAACAGATGTTAAAGCTACGATTTAGATGTTCAGGGGAAGATGTGATAGGATTGTAAAAATCATGGAATGTCTAACAATTATCTTATAGGTTTCCTCTTCCTGTTTTGAGACTACAGAACTGTAACCATGGAGACAGACAGCATGGATGATGTAACTGAATTCAAAACCAAAATGACGTATAGGAAAAAGGAAGTATAAATCTTTGCAATCACATACGAAATATTAATTCGTTTCAGGAATAGTCTAGAGTGGTACAGATATATATAAATGAGTATATACTGCTATTGACGATAACTGTGATCATAAAAACCATGATTATCGATGTCGTGTTAAAGGTGCAATGTGAGATATTAAGGAGGATCTCTTGACAGAAATGCAATATAATATACATAACTATGTCTTCAAAGGTGTATAAAGACCTTACATAATGAAGTGATATGTTTTTATTATCATAGAATGAGCTATTTCTACATTGAATTCATCATGTTGTTTCTACAGTATCCCTAAACGGACAAACTTCTCTACAGACTGTGTTTCGGCAAAGAAGCAAAAACATGACGACATCTTTGTCCTGTGTCAGCAACCGTAGTGCTTTAAAAGGGAGGGTTGAGCCGTTGGTTGCAATTCACAACCTCACTGCTAGATGCCGCTAAAATCTCCACGTAACTCCTTTAATTATACACATATAATATTGTAAATAATTCGGCACACATTTAAAGTTTGGCCTTAAGAGCCACAATGGTTACAAATGCTCGACGTAATTTGTTGGCCAAAAGAAAGAAGAATTAATGATAAATTTGACTGATAAACTTAAATAGATATTGTGACAATAACTTTACTGTAAATATCTTTTGGATACGATAACCGCAAAGGGGAAATGCTATATTGTGGTAGCCCTAATAAAATGTAAAATTTTATACAATTATTTCTGTTCAGAAACACAAGTGTTGTCTTTATAATATTTTATGAAATATATCTTGTGGTTAAAAATCAAGTCCTGCTCTGAACCCTTCCCTTCAGTTCAGATTACAGATGTAAAATGGGTTGTAAACGCCATTTCACATTAAGTAAAATAAGATAAAATGATAAATTACTAAATCCCTGATGGAAATATTAAGTGCCTCTCTCTTAATGTTTCAGCAAACGAACAAAGGAAAACATCAATATTTGGCTGCTTGACATGGACCAGTTGTCCCTGATGGTGGACGCCATATCTATGCCATCTTGTTCCAAAAAAGACCCGTCTCTATTTACGGTAATGCAACCATGTATTTTAACAAAATAATTTGTTGTAAGCAACATTCATAACACATGTTTAACCGGTTTAAGCTTATTGCTTTTTAGAGAGATGCACAATTGTCAGAACGTCATTTTCCTCCTGCTCTAGAGTTAAACATCATCTACAACTCTTATAGACCGCTTTAAACAGAAGCACCACTTCTCTACAAGATATTAGAACGTCTACCATATTACAAAAGACAAGCACAGGCATTAAAACCTCTCAAAACCTAAAAACTCTCTATGCTCACAGTAGTTCATGTAGACCACAATTCCCAGCATGCACCTCCCTTTGACATCTCAATCTAAGTGTGGAAGTGAGGCAGGTCAGTTTGCAGGGTGCACAGCCGCCCACAGTCTGGCATCAGCAGTAAACGATAATCCTTCTCTCTGTTCTAGTTTATACGTGAGAGGTGCACAGTATGAAACAGCACTATGAAGTGTGTGATGTTACTCTTGGATATCTTTAATTATCATCTTGTATGCAGTAATCAAACGTCTGCTTAATAACGCCTGGAGGAACTTCTATGTCAGCTTAATAGCTTTTTGAATAACCCCTCCTTGCATTACAACTTGGCACCAAAAACACTGTCAAGAACCGTGTATTGATTGGGACATAAGTATGCAGGAACATACAGATGCACAACCTTTGCAAGTAGACTTCACAATGATCTAGAACCAACCAAACTTAAACATTTTAGACAAGTTTAGAAAAAGAACACAGATTTAATCATATTCATCAAATATATTTTTGATTGATTGTGGCAGACAAATGACTTCATCATATCTGTTTAGGTACGGTATTAAAAAAACGATTTAATTCACTTCTGAAACTCCATAATAAGGTAATTTGAGGTCTGATCTCTGCTCTCAATTTTTCAAAGCTCTCTAACTTCTGCAACATTTTAATGGCTATTTTGTAACAAAAACAAAAATGTATCGGTTCAAAATATTTGAATGATAAGAAACATTCAATCTTCATCTATAGCTAATATTATTTTGACCGTTGTCTGTGTTTGTTTGTCAATCATACATCCCAACTATGGCCCTTTCTGTTGCTATTAATACAGTCATCATTTAGCACCAAGCAGCAGGTTTGCCTAATTTTAGTAGCGTCATTTTTACATAGTATTCCACTTCCTGTAGGCTTAATCTATAACAGTAGGGGAGCCCAGCCAGATGACTACAATGCTCTGACAGGCCTTGACTGCCTCTCAAATCTCAGGCCCTGAGTGACGCACTTTCGAGATAGCTGCCACAGTGGACGCTCGGAACAAATTACAGCAAAACAGAGGCATGGGATGAAGATCTTGGCAGACAGAATATAGCGTGCTGGGCAGGAGAGCCATTTAGGAGTGAGACTTTCAAAAGACCGATATATTAAATCGATGTTTAAATGGGGTGGAGGGCAATGGGGATGTGACTAACCTTGCTTGTTTGGTTTGGACTGTCGTAGAATAAAACCGTAGATTTTCACTGAGATGCAAAACTCCAAAATAATGCCACAACCAAGAAGGGAGGGGTTATGTGTTATGGACAGTGATTTTATTCTTTATTACAAACTTATATGGATGATACGTAAACACATACCTTTATAGTGTTTCGGTCTTTCTCCGTCCTGGATCCACTAAAAAATAAAAGGATGTTATGTTTACAAATACAGCAGAAAACTATGTAGCCTACTTAAATATTTTAAAGCAGTTTTATGACAAATATTTATAACATTATTACATTGATTTGCATATCAAAATGTATTTTACTTTGTTTTAGTTGAACTCTCACGTTCTCTTTCAAATCATTAAACTAAAAAAACATGCTAATGTCTGTAACTGAAGCCACTTTATAGCGATACATCCACTAAACTCTTAAACCTTACAGAGATTCGGTACAGTCACACAGCGCAAAACAGCGCCACCCGGCGACAAAAGAAAATACCTGCTTTGTTTACATCAGAAATAAAAGGTGCGCACTTCACTAAAAACAACATTAGCTGGGAATTTCGGGGGTTAAACGTCACACAAAACACACAAAAGTAAAAATAAGGACAACTGAATCAAAAGATTATATAAAACTAGCCTAACTCAGTCATAATATGTCACGTCACGAATAGGTATTATCAGCTAAGACATGCAAATCTGAGACGATTTGTGTTCTCGGTACGACAAAAACAATTTGCTTAATCGACTTATGTTTGTTAGAAAACTTTATACGCCTTACTTATGGGAAACATATCGAGCTGACCTGCTTGATGGTATTCTGACTGGAAAGCTGTCTGGTGATGGTTTCAGTGCGGTTGAAAACATGTTTCGTGGGTCAGGGCAAAGCGCATTGGGTTGTAAATAAGAACTGCGTAACATCCTATCTTTGCCACGCCAAGTAGGCTAGGCCATCCACACGCGCACGCATACACACACACCTTTGTCGCAGCAGAAAACCCTCCTCCCTGCAAACCCCACCTTGATTTGTTCTCGACCAAGGCACGTATGTTTTGTATATTTAACTAAAGGCGTTATTTTAAAGAAAACAACTCAAGGTATTCCCCAGACCATCTCATAATACACGCAAAACCCTACGCATGCTTCGCAGCATCATTACCATGCAGCACATGTGCATCAGGACGAAGTATGGACCAAATACTTACGCTAACATTTGCTATAATTACATTCTACAAAACAAATGACATATTTTAAATAAATAATATTTGAAATTTTGTCGCAGAGCGCAAACACAGTTTAAAAAAAGTTAAGCAACCTGCCACATTACAATGCATGCTTTTTTTCTTATGGTGGATCATCTGGAATAACGCAATGCCCAAGGAGGACTTCACATCTATCTTCAAACATCTACCAACCCCCCCCCCCCCCCCCCCCCCCTTTACCTGAACAAGCGCATCGTTGAGTTTTCTACCACATAACGATTGCGTGAGGTGGACAATACAGACTTGAACTCCTTTTATCATTTTTAAATCGTCTATAACACACCTTGTTGCCGAGCGCATAGAATTTTCCACAGCGCAGCCCCGCCCATCCGCACACACCCCCGTTTTCTGATTGGCCGTCCGTCCGGAACGCAGTGTTTCGTCAGCAGAATCACATGCTTTTGACGCATGTTTACAAACACTCGACCGAATCACATGTCGCAGAGCTATTTCAACAAGTTTTGCTGCCGCTGGTTAACAAGGACGATTAACCGCATAGAGTCGGTTCACATTGGGCTACATTCGCGAATGTGACGACCGCTAGGTGACAAATTTGAGCGGTCTGTCACTAAAAGCGACAACAGTGCCAGCGGAAGTAAAAAGGCGTTTCCGCATAGCTCTAAAAACATTGCGCGAACCAAACCCGAAGGTTAATATTTTATCCATGATTATGATTAATAAACAAGATTATAACAATAAATCAAGCAATATTAGCACAATTAAAGCGGACGTTCAACTTGAGGGGTTTGTGCGTAATGGGTTCCATGAGCTGCTTCTTTCTCCCGAGCCTGTGTTCGGTAAACTGGATTAGTCGAGGCAGATATCATCAGAGATGAAGCACACCTTTATAAACCCCGTGTGGTATCTTTTCACTCTGGCGATCATCCTGCTTCGCTCCGGAATGTTCTGGTGGAAGACGCTGCTTGCCCCTGTGCGGCACGTCACACCCCCATATCAAAATGCTATATGGGTTACAATCAACTCATATATTTAAACACATTTTTTATTAAGCTAAATAAATAACTTTAAAACTGCATTTAAAATTAATATATTAAATTATAAAATATAGAGAGATATAGGACATACATTTATATTTAGTCATTTAGCAGACGCTTTTATCCAAAGCGACTTGCAAATGAGAACATACTGTAGGCTACGACCCTTATAAAACTTTTTTATTGTTTTATTGTAGTTAAAATATATTAATCGTGTTTTTTGTGATGGATTGGTTCCTGGTTAACTACTACTTTAATATCATAGTTAAAATGGTTACTGCAGTTAAACCATTCTTTTTACGCAAGGGGCATTTTCCTTTTTTTCACAGCAGAGGGCGAAATTTGTCTAAAAAACCTCAGCAGGCTACAGTAAATGAATCTGATAACATTCTTAAACTATGATGCAAGAGTTTGAATTGCACACTAGGCTGGTCTTCATTCTGGACCCTTTACATTAAAGCACTTTCATTTGAGGACGTTACCCAACTTGTCCACATTGCTCTCGACATATCTTGCTTTTAATAAAAAATAATGCAAAGTATTCTTTTGAGGCCATGTGCTGAGGTTAAGTTAGGGCAAGACACATTGTTCGCTTCAAGGAGCAGAAAACAACATGAACAGATTAATATGAATGAAGGGGTGTAAACATTCACTTTGTTGATCTTAGATCTGGGCACACACCTTATAGTGTGTCTATAACTAAAATTATATCTCAGCTACTTTATTACAAAACACATTTAGCCCATATGCATATAGTGATTTATAGAGAGACTGGATGCTTTATGACTACAATACACTGGAATGTTGAATCATGTTAAGATTTGAGCTAAAATGAAGCTTGACTTGGAAGCGTTACAGAGAACAGGAAATGAAGTCGTGAGCGTGCATTGCATCATGGTAGAATGAAAGAGAGAGAGATCTTTTCCACATTCCTTGGGCTTTTAGGGCAGATGCACATTCACATGGTCTTAGTCCGTAAGATGTTGTTGGTTTCAAGTCAAGAGTGTTACAACATGCCTTTAGAACAATGGTTATAATCCTTGTTTTTTCATAGTGCTGTTGTCCTCATCTGTCTTATAAAACATTTTTTATTAATACCAGTGTTTGTGATGTTTTTATGAATATGTATTTATAAACACACACACAGATGTGACCTTGGACAACAAAACCATTACATCAAATTACATCATATGAATAAATAAGCTTTTTATTGATATATGGTTTGTTAGGCTAGGACAATATTTGACCGAGATATAATTGATGCAATTTTTGTTAGCAATTTTTCTGCATCCACTCACAAAAATAAAGTTTTGATATATTTACGGTAGGAAAGATATGAAAATATATTCATGGAATATAATCTTTACTTAATATCCAAAAAGGCATAAAAGAAAAATCTATCATTTTGACCTATAGGCCTACAATGTTTTTTTGTCTATTACTATACAAATGTTCGTGCTACTTAAGACTTAAGGTTTTGTGATCCAGGGTCACAAATGTGTTTCTTAATTCCAGATTTTGCAGTATGCACTTGTTGTGGAGGAAGGTCATGCATGTTTTAGACAACAGGTGCAAACTTTACATATGATAACTGATAGCATGCTCAGCCCTCAGAGCTGCAATAAAATGTTATGGTCCACTAATATTCCTAAACTATAGCACTGTCATATGGCAGGGATTTACAGGTTTCTCCACACCCAGGGAGTGTGGACTCCTCTGGAATGAGCTCTATCAAGCATGTGGGAGGTACTTTCAATAAATTAAGACTTATGAATGTGCGACTTCTAGTGTTGGCAACTTGACACTATGGCTGTCCACAGTTTGTGAGAGTGTGTGCATGTGTTAACCTCACTAATAAAACCTGAGTATCATATTTAACATAAGGTGAAATGAAAAGCCTCAGGCGTGGCCGCCAGAAGTCAAAAAGTGAATGTTGAGAGAAAGCTCTGGTCTGAATGGCTTGCTATGTATGTGTGTAGTTTAACATGTTATGGACACACCCTATGGTCAGACTTATAGGAGTAGCACATGGCTATGTCAAACTGTCACGCGGAGATGGATAGAATTTGGCACACGCCTAACATGCGTAAGCAGGGATATCCTTTGGAAAATTTGTTTTGTCTACGTGTCTGCGAATGATATAGAAAATGTTTGTCATGTATGTTCTCACCCACAAAAATATGTTGTTGCTCAGAGGTTGCACATTCATGTCTTCATAAGACTTTTCCCATTTTTAATGAAAATATAAACGTTGTCTCAAATGTTTTTCCTAAAAATCCTCTCATTAGAAGCATTTATCTATACATACATGATAAACATTTTTCAGTTTGTTGTCATACAGTAAGACTATAAAGTTATAACATTCATCATAGATTGTTTGGTAAAAGGAGAATGTGTTGAGAAATGTTTGAAATCACTTCTCATTGCAAAATTTGGTGTCTTGGCAAATCTAAGCACATCTTAATACATTGTTAAAATCTCTTTTAAAGATCTGTAAGAACAGCAGAATCTTTATCTCATGAAAATCTGAAAAGTATGTGACTTGCATAAAAGCCTCTCTTTGTTCTCCATCTGCATAAATATTAAAAGATCTCATTTATGATTTTTCTCTTCCTCTGATTGGTACTTATAATATTGCATCCCATTTCTCCCCAACCAAATTCTGACAATGAGGTCTGGAATTTAACCCATCATTCAACACCCTTTTCTGACCCTTGCTGTAAGAACACTCATTGCCCCCCAGCAGTCACGTAGCTGTGGGTTATGTGTCCTCTATATTATTTAAAAACACCCTCTCGCTGTCATTGGCCATCGAGATGTGAGGAATGATGTGAGAACTTATAATAAAACAAGACACAACTGTCGACTGTGTTGTCTAACTGGCCTTGTTTGACTTGTTGCTGATATAATTTTGCTCAATATTCATTCAGTTTTTTGTCTTTAGGGTCGGCCCGTGGCATATAGAACCTAGGGCGCAAAATGACCGGAAAAAGATGCATTTATGCCATTTTACAAATAAAGGTGCTTCATGATGCTATAGGATTTTTTTGTCTAACATACAAAGAACCTTTCTGTCTCACAAAAAAGGTTCTTCAGATTATAAAAAAGTAAGAAAGAGATGATTCTTAAATGTTTTTTCTGTGGCATCGCTGTGAAGAACCTTTTAAGCACCTTTATTTTAAAGAGTGCAGTTCATCAAAAATGAAAAATATGTAATTTATTTATCCTCATATAGTTACAAACCTGTATATAAATCTTTCGTCTTTGGAACACAAAAGAAGATATTTTGAGAAATGTCCTTGTGGTTTTGTGTTCATACAATGGAAGTCAATGGGGGCCAGTGTTTTGTTACCAACATTCTTCAAAATATCTTTTTTTTTGTTCTGCAGAAGAAAGAAAGTCATACAGATTTGGAATGACATGAAGGTGAGTAAATCATGACAGAATTTCTCATGGGTGAACTATCTTTTTGTCCAGCGATGGACATTGTTGTGGAATTCCTCTTTTGGGAGGGTTTTTTAAAATGGGGGAAAGTCAATATATTTCCTGCTCAGATCTGTAGGGCCAGATGTTTTCCTACTGCAGGATATAAGGACTGTGTCAACAACGTTCAGAAAAGCAGGAAGTTGGTAAACATTCTAAAGCCCACTTATTCCTAATAGAAACCTCCTGGGGATACATCTGATATAATGGGACAGAATGGTCACAAGAAACTGCTTTCTGTAGATAAGAGCATGCAGTAGGCATGATCACGGCATACATTAGCTGTGTTTACTTTGGATTACAATGCTTTGACTTCTAGGTTTGATGAATTTAGGAATGACGTCATATTTTATCTCACTGGGACTGCTTGACGGATCGATATTATCGGGTTAAATATCTCATGAAATACCAGGCTTCAGGCTATAAGGACATTATGGAATATAGCATTTTGTGCATTGTGCTAAAGAAGTGTATCTGAAATCTCTCTTTCTCATCCATGTAAGACCAAAAGTGGCATTTAAAAGACATTTTAGGCCCATGCAAAATCTTTATTACTGTCCTTTCGAAATGAAACCTGGTCTTCAATACATTCGGGAAGTTGTACGTTCTCAGAACATCATAAACCGAAGATGCTGGTGTGATATTTCAAACGTTCCAGTCAAAACACATGAGATAGAGCTGCACTTTGCACCCTCACATTGACATAACATCAGAGTCCGCGTCTGTCTCTCCTTCATCTACCGTCACCCGCTGTGACAACATCAGACTCTCCGGGGATTCTCCTCCCTTGGCCGCTCTGACCCGAAGCCTGCAGCTCTCTCAGTGAGACTATCTAACCATCGGAGTGAGGCGAGAGAAAACTCAATGAGCCTCACAGCTGCATCAACAGACAGACCCACCCTTAGAGGCCCGACGCGCTGAGAAAACACCCTGCTGTCTTATGAGTGTGTGTGGAGGAGTGGGTTTAATCTCTGACACCTCGTGTCACACACAGAGGAAAAGCTACATCTTTTACTAGAAAAATAGTGCAGGGTTATGATTCTTTAACATATACTTTGATAAACTGTGACCCTGGGACACACAAATAAAACATATCCATGGCATTTACATATTTTTTGTAAATTCTCATAAGTTTTGCATAAATCGTGCACTTTGTAAGGTCCGCTTTACTTGACATGACCAAAACATGTCAGGAAAACATCAATAAGGATTTAAAGATGTATTTTTTCCTGTACTTAATGTACTTTTCTGATTATGTATAAATATTCTTTCCTTGTGTCTTAAAATACCGTTACTATCTCAATGTTGTTTGAAACCCATTTGTCCTTGTTTCTATTTGTATAGTTTTGTGGTGGGGTGATTGTGCTTCATGCCTGATTTGTAGAATATATTTAGCATGAGGGTGATCTACATTAGCCATAGTAGATGTGTTGGGGCAATCAGAGTGGATTGTGGGTATTCCACATCGCCTCCACCTATATGCAGCATGAAAAAACATGCATGTTAGGACACTGATAAGTCTTTGTATAAACATGTTTTGTTTTAGCAATATGTTCTGAGCATTTTTTGGATTACTTGAGACTTCTTAGGACCACATTAAAGCTTATAGCTACTAATCTTGCTTGTATTTTATATGCTGTAAATATTGTTGGCTGTTACGACAAATTCTTCGTGCTGTGCTTCATTTAGAAGACACTTTGTAACTCATTTAGTGTCTGATAAATAAATGTAGTATAACTTCGTCTGGTATATCTGAGTCTTGGCTTTTGGTCACAGACAAGGCCGCAGTTTACTAGCAATGTACTGAAGGTGATAATTACTTCAACCACTAATCTGTGCTGTATCTTTTTATGACTCACAACTTTATAACCCTATTTATTACGCTCTTTCCCCTTTTCTTTTATTTATTGATAATGCAATATGGCACTGCCATAGAAGAACCGTTCTTAGAATTTCTTTCTTACTTTTTCCACTGCTTTTGTGAAGCAGAAGGTCAGCCAAAAATGCCTCTATGGCATCATTGTTTGCATCATGAGTGTAGTTAAATGTGAAATTTAGGCAGAATTTGGTAAACACTTAAATACTGGATTGAAATAAAAGCTGCAACTTTGCCACTATTTTATCAAAAAGTGTTGCTGTTTTTCTAATTTGGTAAAGAATTGCTTCATCCAAAACTGAAAATTCATCATTTACTCACCCTCATGTCATCCCAGTACAGGACTTATGGTACTTAAAATGGTGATGCTTCAAAAAGCACATACTGTACATTCGTCATTGAAGAAATCCAAATGAATCCAGTGTATTATATCTTCTGAGCAAAAATGATATGTGAGAGAAAATAATATTATTTTAAGCTTATTTAGCAGAAATGAAATGATAGCAAAATGTAAACTGATTGTTAAATTCAAATATGGAGGCATGTCAAAATCTCATTGGTTCATGTGGGTCTCATGACTAGTTCATATATGTTTTGTCACATGACATGTCACCATATTTAAATTTAGCTTTTGAATCTGCTTGTTTACATTTTAGTTTAACTAAATGTGTAATAGTTTGAAGAAAGTTTTCCGAAATGACATAAGAATGAATAAATTGTAAGAATTTAAATTTTGGGCTAAACAATTCCCCTAATGATGGTATAAAATGTTAAGAATGAAAAGGCTCAAGTACATCTGTAATATCATATACGATTTGTTCCATAAACGTGTTTGTGTTGGGGTAAACAGTCATCAGAGTCGAAATGAGCAAACAGTAAAACAACTGATAGGGATTTTTTTTGAGCCCCACCCATATCACTGCGCTGATGTCATTATCAGCTTTTATGTAAACCAGCTGTTTGCTTAAACGGCATTTAGATACGAGCCAAATCTATGCTTGTGTGTAAGAAAATGAGCTTGAGATAGAAAGCGTGCGAGTCCATTTGATATCAAACAGTCTTTTTGAGTAAACATCATCTCAGCCGAATAAATGAAAAAGAAAAGACACACAAAGATGAGGTTTCTCTGGCAGACAGCACAAATGAATAATGAGTCCATTTACTTTCCAAAACTTTATTCCTATCTCAAACATACAGTACATCAGTTTAACAAAATGCTAGTACACCGATTTAGAAAATGGCGTAAATATGCTTTATTGGTATCTTTTTCTTCTGCATTAATACATTCATATATTCTATTAAATCCTTGTGTAATTCCACTTTCATGTTCAAAGTTTAACAAGAACATTTTCTGGAGGATGATAAAGAATAAACGAGACTGATGTTAGAATGTAGAACTGTTAATTTTGTCTAAATGTCATACTGACTAGTAATGTTTTCCTTTGCATTATGGTTAATGTAACAGTGTAGAAGTCAGAGGTCATTTAGACTATTAATTCAGTCATTCAATCCATAAACACTAAAATATTACAAAAGAGCATAATACTGGTTTACAAAGAACGATGATGCTATACCTCATTTCAAATGATTGAATACTACATCGGTTAACTGTGACCCTGAGCACTAATAGGCTTTGCAATACACTCGATTTTTTTGGATTTACATTGAGGTTTGTTTGCAGTAATGAAATGGAGTTGATTTTTCTAACTTTTTTTGACAACTTCTCCAAAACTCATTACTTTGTCACACAATGATATTAACAAAATTATACAAGACTATGAACTTGTCAAATCGTATTGTACACAAAGACAAACAGAACGTAGTCATTTCAGTACACTTGACTCAGAGGCACATTAGACACACAAGCAATCCCTTGCAAAGACCACAACTTCCATACGAGTGTTTCTTTATGACGTGGTGTATTTTACAGTCAGCTGGAAGCTCTGGTGTGTTGGGACCCTCCCAGTGTCCTAACCCTGGCTGCTCTCATTAAAGCCAGTAATGACTCATGGGAAAGGTCCCCCACCCCATACCAGTACAACACTCAACGTTTTTGCAACATATTCGTATTGAATTCTACAATGTTCATATCAATGCGGTCGTAACTGGCGTCAGCATCAATCATCGCTTGCTTTTATAACATACACAGATCTTTCAAAAAAACAATTACGCATGTACACTACTTGGGAAGGAAAACATACTTGGCCAATTATGTTTACCTTATTAGTAATCTTTATCGTTATCTTCGCCCCAGAAATGTTTCGAATAAACATTTCTGATTTTATTTACATGAGAATGAGTCTTTATTTGATCTCCCTTGTGCCTGCTGAAGGTCAAGGTGGATGTGCAGTAGACGGAGCAGAGGAGAACTGGTCCTTCACAGCTCGGTGTCTGCCGTTTTGGTGGTGGAGTGGCCGTTGGTGGCGGCAGGAGGAGTTTGGGTTATCACTCCCTCCGGGGATTCTCCATTCAGACTGGGCTTCTCCTGGGGCTCGGGCTGGTTCAAAGGGGCCACGGACACGAGAGTGTTACCCTGGTTCTCCTCATCAGCCATGTAGGACTCTTCAGCCTGTGAGAAGAAAAGACACTAATGATTCACATCATTTGAATCCAAGGAGCACAGATACTGAAAAAAATTCTATTAACTTTTTCTCCTAAAGAATTCCAAGATAAACATGTTAATGAGACAAAGCTGAGAACTCCAATAAGTATCATGAGCTATACAAATGCAAACTCTGAGCAATACCATTTAGTCTGGATGTGCTTTATACAATTTAATTAAGTTACATCAAGACCTCTAAACGCCCTTTTTTTTAACTCTGAGCAGAAAATTGGAACTGCTATGAAATAATTTTTCTTTGATGGCATAAGTTTTGCTGGTGCATCTTCAAAGCAAACCCACTCAAACATCCTTTCTGCTTTGAGCAACATGTGGCTTATAAAATCCCTCTGTAAATGAGAGGGTGTTATAATAATCCATACAATGTTTTTTTCTTGCTAGGCCTCTTTCTGAAGTCTGTTAAGCGCTCACTCCATTTCAGTTTCATGATTTGATATGAAGAGAGAAGAAAAACAGTTGAGATGTATTGGCAGGGAGATGAAACTGTTTGCTAGTGTCTGCTGTGGTTCACATTAGATGGGGTATGTGACGAACTGAAATGCTGCCAGTTGTTTTCTTCTAAATTACGAGCTTGGCAACACATCATTAGCAAATACGCAATAACTTTGCAATTAAAATGAATACCTAACGTGTTTAAAAAAGGGGTAGTTCACCCAAAAATGAAAATTCTGTCATTTTTTAAAGATATTTTTTTAAATGTTGGTAACCGGGCAATGACGGTACCCATTGACTTGCATTGGTTTTGCATTGCATTGTCTATACAATAGAAGTCAATATGTACCGCCATTGTTTGGTTACCAAGACTCTTCAAAATTTGCAGAAGAAAGAAAGTCATTAAGGTTTGAAATGACAATAGGGTGACAGAATTTTCATTTTTGGGTGAACTACCCCTTTAAGATAGTACATTAATGTTTATCATAGTGTAAATTCTTTAGATCCTAGATTTATTGGTCAGTTGAATAAATAAACGGTGTCTTTGTGCTGATACTTACCAATTTCATGCCTTTGACGCTGGTTTTGCGATGGCATTTAAAGTAGTATGCTGCAATTATGCCGGCAGCAAGCAACAAGCCTGTCACCAGAACAGACACAAAAACAGCCGAAGACCCAGAAGCACTCTTTTCTTTTCCTTCAGGCTCCTATAAATAAACACAAAAATAATAATGAAAATTTGTCTGATACCTGGGAATGTCAAAAGCATTCAAATTTTTTACATCTGATCATATAGTTTCCCTTAACAAGCCAGCAAGAAATTGGATACATTTTTGGATACATTTCAGATTTTTAAAGGTTTCACTCTTCAACTCTTTACAATGAGAATTTTTTTGCACCCTTATCTACTGTATAAAACTGTTAACCGCTTATACAGAAAACAAAAAGAGGGAGTGAGCAGGCCGGTATCTTCGTGGTTTAACATCTCTCTCACTGGCCATCAAAAGTTTATCTTAGATACTGATCCAGCATCGAACCGCATTTACACAACTGTCGGTCAGATCATTTCAGGCCCTGACACGTCCACTGGCCTCAGATTCTCGCCCGCACCATCACTTCCTCTTCTAACCTCTGTTTAGAGTTTATAACCACACTGAAGCAGTGAAAGGAAGCCTGTGGTCTCACACTCATTCATCTTGTGCGTGGAGGGATTATTTATAGTGAATGACAAAACAGGATCTCCTTAATCTGGCCTCACAGAAACAACAGCTTAAACTCTCGCCAAACTTTATCCTCGCAGATACGACGTTTCCTTCCTTTTTAAATGTGCACAGATGCGGAAGACACCAACTGAAACAAAACATCTGTCAAAGTCATTCTGTCCATCGGTATGACAAGAAGCCTTTGAATTACAGTTTTTCTCAAATATAGAAGAGTATACAAGTATACATCTATTCATTCTAATGATATTTTTGGTAGATATCGATATGCAAAATAGGGGTGTCACAATATACCAGTATTGATCGTAATATGTATTTATTAAAACCATTTTATTACACGGCACTCTGGAACACTTGATTCTGATTGGCCAGTCGTGACATTCCAAAGGTTGTTATTCTCAGATAACAACCAATTAAAACAAATACCACCTGGATGCTGAATTATTTTGACAGGTGCAGTTTAATATCACACAAAAATGTATTATAAACGAGTCTTTGAAGAACACCTGCAAGATTATATTTACAATTGCGGGTTTGTGGCATTTGAAAATCGTGCCTTACCTTAAAACCAAAAGTAAACGTGTTTTCCTTGCGGAAGGTCTGCATTCGTTAAAAATAAGTTAAATAAATATTTCAAATACATTTTTCATGTTCAGAAACTTACTTATAAGGTATGTAGCCATGTAATAAGGATGATAATGTACAAGCAGCCGGATGTCTGCGATAACAACCGGTTGCCTGTACATTATCCCTTTCTTAATAGATATCACAATCTCTTTTGGCCACAATATAGTGTTGTGAAAATCTGATATCGCAATAGCTCGAATGTACTAGTGTTGTTAACAAAACCTAAATGTTTTTGTAGCCAAAAACCACTTACTTCAGAAGTTAAGGAATTATTTATGCTTGACATGGGTTCTTCATCTTTTTTGCTTTTGGGTATATTTCCTGACGATGGATTGGCTGCAGAGTGTACTGGTTGGATAGGCTGTGGTGTGGTCTCGCTAATCTGGATAGCATCAGTGGTGGTGTCGGAGGAAGGTGTTGTAGGGTGCGATGAAGCTGAAGCTAAACCTGGAGCTGAACCTAAGGAAGGAATCGAGGTGATGTTATTTTAACACTCCAAGATTCCATTGAACCAAGTGACTGATTCATGCAGAAGCGCAACAAATGAAGCCTTATAGGGAGATGTAGAGGTTCATACCTGGGGTGGTGTTAATAGTGTTTGGGTTGTTTGGGTTACTAGTATTTGTTGTATCTGTGCCTGCTGCTTCGGTAGTGGCATTCGGTAGTGGCATTGACAGTGCTGTGGTCTGTATGGTTGAAATGTTCTGGTCCTGACCCTGACAACCTACAGAGAAACAAAGATATTAAAAAACAGCACATAGGCAAGTTTTAACTCTTCACTTCCACCTCCACTTTACCTTGAGGATAAAGAAGCTTCATGTTACATAAGCAATAAAGAACAATATTTCTAAACATTTTGTTAAAGGGACAAATTCTGTCAGCCTCGAGTTGCTTCAACCCTGTATACATTTTATTGTTACACTATAAATAAAGTAATATATTTGGAAGTGTGTTTGTAAACCAACAGGTCTGGGGCACTATTGACTACAGTAGGAAACCAAACTACTATGGTAGGCAATAGTGGCCCAGAAATGTTTGGTTTATCACAAACTTCTGTGTTCAACAAAACAAAGAAATTTATACAGACTTGAAACAACTTGAGGGTGAGTAAATGATGCCAGAATTTTCCTTTTTGGGTGAACTATTCCTATAGAGCTGTTTATAGATTTGAGCACTAAGGAAGAAAGGCATTCACACAACTATATTCTTTGCCTATCATACAATCACCGGGGGGTTTAAAGGGTTTGACCTGAGTGTCAAGCATGAGCCGGCCACACTCCCTCCGTGTTTACTAACGTGTGGGTGGTAGGCGCACTGTGGGGTTGAGTGGAGGTTAGAAAAGCCCGGCTCCTCCCGACCGCTATTCAATGCCCCTGTCTCCACCCGCTCGAAAAATGTGCCCTGTTTGCACAGCCACTCGGCTTTATTAATAGCTTAAGCGAGAGGCTAATGCACACACCACGGACAATGCACATAAACATCACCCGCCAAAAGTCTCGACCTCTGGCATCCCTGTGTATTACGACACCCCTTAGGAAGGAGTCTTTTTCTAAAGAGGTGGTATGCAGGAAGATGATGAGGAAATGGAAATAACAAGTGAGGATGCGGCAGGGCGTTTTGCGAATTCAATTATTCAATCGTTTGTTTTGGGTGGTGCATCCTTCTGCCGCCTGACAGACAAACTACGGCACATCCGAAAGCCCTCGATCAATGAGTTCTTGCTAACAGCACACTTGTCCTGGTCTAAGTAATGGTTAAGATTTAAATCTACATGGTGCATGACCACCTCGATAGCATTCACCCCCGTTTGCAGTGTGAAGTACCCCTCCCCTCATATCAGATCCACACGGAGTATCTTGTGAGCAGTGCTATCATGCACGGCTGGCCATATATTTTTATTAGCTGAACTGGGCATGTTTCCTACAGCTCTTAAAAATGTTCATAAAAGAAATCGCTGACTTACCAAAGCCAAAAGCAGACATGTTTATTGATATAATAACAGTTAGGAAGAATGTTCGACTAACTTCACATAAACAGCGCCTGTTTCTTCCAATTTACATGTACGGCTTTGTATACCTGTGTGTTTTCTATAAATGAGAAGTGCTAAACATGCTGTTCTTTCATAAACAAAAACAAACTAAACAACCTTTTAAATGGAAGCAGGCGCAGTCGTACACAATATGTAAATTAACATGTTTGCATACTAACTGTACTAAATAGTATACAAATTTATAGATGGTTGTACAAACGTTATGTGGCCCCATCTAATTTCTGGTAGACCTCCGCAAAGAATTAATAACTGTTGAGAAGTTTTAGTTTAATACAATTAATATTCAAAATTACAATTAATATACAAAACTGGATGTTAACTTCGAGTGGGGTGTCCGATGAAATAATTTGTGGTTTGTAGTAAGAAGGATGACGTACTATTTAACATGTTAGAAGCGCGTATGTAAAAGACTGTGAATTTTAGTTGAAAAAGCAAAAGTACAATTTTGTGATAACTGTCGGTTGAGATTATAAATAGTACATCTGTTTAGTAAAGAGTTTTCTGATGCATAATGAGTTTCTGAAGTGGATGCTAAAGCAATTTTTTAATATACGATGCTAAAAGTTATGCAAGTTACCAAACTTTACTTTTCTGCATTTACAAGAAACCACGCTTTCAATGACATAAGAGCAATGTGACCAAAAGCGTAAATAAATACCTGATGTATTGTGCGCAGCCATGCCACTTTACAGCTATGTACAGATACGCATATAAAGCTACAGTATCAAGATTGGACACTGCAGGTTTTGGTTTTTGAGGTTTTGAGACAAGATGAAGCAGAAACCTGCAGTTCAAACCGTGACTCCAACAACAGCAATAACAATCCACAAACACGACACATTTCCTTACCATGTGTGACCTTTTGAAACCTAGAATTTCACAATTTGTACCGCTGTGTGATTTTTTTAGCCATCAAACAGTGACATCTGGATGCTCCTACAGTAAACACAAACAGAGTTCTAGATGAGTGCTAGAACGTGGCCCCACCCGACCACTTGCCGCATGTTTCTCATCCACCGATAGAACGATAATGATGGCGGCAAAACAGAACCATTGTTTTCTTGAGGCAAGGGACAAAACTGGGACCAAATGTGCGCTCCAGATTCTGAATCACTCTAATTCGTTCCATGATGTTCAGGCACGTTTGGTCTGATGTGAGACAATCTCAGGCAAAGACTCAAAATCCCTTGTGCTCTTACCGTTTCTCAACTGTGCTTGAATGGACACATAGCAAAGAGCAGACCCAGACACGTTATGATAGCCCTGATATAAACCACCTTCTTCCACAACCCCAGGGAACATGAGAAATGCCCATAAAATGCTTAAAGAAAGTACCTTATTACGTCTTGGTTGCCGGGGTTAGATTTCAAGAACTGAGTTTTTAGTCAGTCACTTGCATGAAGTCTTAACTGCAAGAGTAAGTTAATCAAGGAATATTTTTTGGACCTCTGTCTCTTTAAATGCCCCTTGTGTCTACGCATGACACAAAAAATGATGTCACTGTAATTTTCCTAGTGGCGTTTATTTCTGGTATTCTAAGGGCATGTCTGACTTTAAAAACCTCTGAAAAATTGCTGGACTGTATCCTGAAACGAATCCCCAAGAGGAATGCAGAGATAAGCAATCTGCCTTTTCACGTCTCATAAGGGAGTCTCTTTAATCTGCCCGCATCAAAGATTCAATCCCAAATCCATTGAACTATGAAATAGTTTATATCTTGCTAACAAAGATTGTCCCTTGACCCTAAGCCATGCTGTGGTTATCTTAACAGTACAGATGACCATCACGAGATCTCTTATCTCTGACCTCCGGGCCTGGCTGGAAGAGGAAACATAAATAAACAAACAGCTTAAAAAAAGAGAAAACAGAGTGGTGATGGATGGAGACAACACAAAAGAATTGGTAATTACTATAATGATCACCACTAAACTAATGTGGTGTCCACAAGGCAAGAGAACATTTCTTTCCAGCAGATGTTCAGATCTCCAGGGAAGTCCTCCCCTCGCAACGTGCCTGATTTTAAAACATCAGGTCGTGACGTCCACGGCTGGACGGCAGACTGGGACTCATCCCCTCCACACCCAGGCTGTAGAGAGCGTTTCTTAGTGTTGATTGTTGCTGACTGCAGCTCCATCCCCTCCTTAAAGCAAGTCTGAGCTCCATATGTTCCTCTACAGCAGCCCACACGTCCTATGCTATGCTATGTGGAGGATTATGTGTGAAACCTAGCAAGGCCAAGCTCATAGGTTTGACGCTTAAGAAACACACATTTATAAAATATATACATTTGTTAATGGTCTTGGTCTGTCTCAGAGTTAAAAGCAATCATAGATTGCTTGTTTCTTATTAGATTTTTTTTGTTACTGTTTGTCAGCAGGAGATGAGTGGGGGATTGTCCTAAAAGAAATCTGTTAAAAAGGCCCACATTATTTAAGATGTGATTGCAAAAAATGTACATGTATGAAATCTTGTCTATTTATATTATAACATCTGACATTATCTAAAAATGAAATTGATTTTTACAATCCGTCAATAAACCAGGAGTTAATATGAGACTTAAATTTTAGATACAATTACAAAAAATAGTTTTTGTTCTATTTTGGCTAGTCCCAAACAAATCTAGAACAAATCAGAACCTTTGTGCATTTATGAGCAACACACAGCTATTAATCACGCTTAATAACCCTGATTCTGTAATTATGACTTTTTAGTGTTATGTGGATCTTTTAGATGAATTTTAGGATGAATTCTAGGCTGGTCTCGGTCTTGACTTGGTCTCAGCCTCTCAAAGTCTTGGTCTCGGTTTAGGTGTTCTCGACTACTCTACAAAATACCAAAGACTATTTATTACATTGCAAAAAAACAAAAGAAAAATTCTCCAATGGCTGGGTTTGTCCCTTTTTTATGCAACACATTTTTTTTAGAGGTAAAGTAAATTTATGTTTAAAAGACGCAAAAAAATTATAATAATCAGCCTATTAAATTTAGTTTTAACATTTTCTTAAGTCCTTATTTCAAGTTTTTTTTCTTACCCCATTGGTAGATTGTGGAAGAACAACTATGGAAGAACTTTTTTCATTTGTTGATGTCGATCCTCAGAGTTTACTTAGCAATGAGCCCACAGCCCAGCTGTTTTCTGACTAAACATAAATGAGTTTAAGGAATAAATCAAGTTAGCGTCAGGCGTGGAATTTACTCCACTTAAAACAGGATGAAGGTATCTCAGCTAAGAATTATAAACTAATACGCCAGAATGTTAACCATTAGTAATAATTTACCGCATTGATATTTAATACACAGACCACCCACACATTTCACCATCCAGAAACACATGTAGAAGAACATACAAAAGCAATACAAATACTAAACTATAGGTTTGGGATGTGGATATTTTGTGCTAATGTACCAAAGCTCTTGTTTTTTTTAAAAACATCTACAATATAAAACTGGCAAGGCTTTTTCTTGTTACCCCCCCGTAACGGCTCAATGTCAGCACTGACAACATTGTATGGCTGCAGATGTCCATGGAGCGTTTCCAAGCTCTTGTTCTTTGACATCACATTGCAGATTGATTTGGACATTGTAACTGGATATCTAAGTGTCTGATCGGCTGTCATGCTCAGCTTTAACAATACTCGTAGAAACGGCTACAGCAGGAAAAAAAGAGGGTGAGTTTTGGTGAAGCGCCTATCTCCTTCCTTCTGCTTCTTTTCACACAAAAGAAAAACTAGGGTTGGGTTTTACCCCTCTCTCTTTTTCTGGCTAACCGTAACAAATCTCCTGGGTTTTGTAACCCTGCGGTTAAAGAGAAAAGACATGCCATGAAAAAGGCCTCGTGCTCTCGATGGCAAGAAAACGATACGATCTTATGTTTTCAATTAAGGAACATTAGGGAGAATTGCCCCAGTGTTGTGTTGCTTGCAGAACATTAATTACCCCAGCGGTTCAAGAGGCTCAGCCAAGCCACATTAACTCTATTTACTCCTCGGGTAAAATGGCAAAAACCACCCTAAGTCAATGCTTATAACAACTAATACAAAACACAATAATTTAATCTGTCTGCTAATTTCAAATGCTGATAATGATTCAAACGTCTGCGTGCAAGATGTTGCACAATTTTGTATTCATCCCAAAAGTTACAATCTAGATTTCTTGTAAACTGTAACTTTGCTGCCATCTCTTTCTACATGCTTATTAAATGAACAATGATGCAAACTGTAGACTTATCCAAACTAACTTGAAGTTTCCACTCATTACACATTACACAACCACAGGCCAATTACGTGCTAATGTTTGGACTTAGGTTTTTAAGGGCTCACATTACAACAGAGCCCGTGTCAAAATGAGTGTCAGAGACTGTAAGCATCATGCCAGCTGTGAGATGCAATAACTGCTAACCTGCATTAAAGTGCCAGAAGTACAGAAGAACAAAGTAACGACAACAAATACTAATAAGAATCCAGATTGTCTTGTTTTATTCATTAAACATGCCTTCTTGCTTAGTTGGGATCTCTTCTGAAGTGTAGAGGAGAAACACGTGAGATTACAAAGGTGTGTTTCTGATGAAAAACATCTGAGAAGCAGCAAACTGGAGGTACAGTAAAAGCCTCCGTTACTCTCATTCAATTATTAAAGAAATCTTAAAGGGATATTTCAACCAATCTTAAAGGGATGAATTCTTTCATCATTTACTCAACCTCATGTCATTACAAACCTGTATGACGTTCTTTCTTCTGCAAACCACAAAAAGATGTCTTGAAGAATGCTGGTAACCAAACAACAATGACCCCCACTGACTTATACTGTATAGACACAAAATCCCATTTATCAAAATATCTTTTTTGTTCCTCAGAAGAATGAGTCATACACAAATGCTAATTTGTATTTTACTCTAAAAATCCCAATGCGGATATATCAGAGTGATGTAAGATCTACTGTAGTTCTCCACCCATGACTACATGACACAGAACATTAGTAATGTGTCTTGGGACCGCTGGAATGCCAGGCAATCGCTGAGGGCCATGAGAAACTAGCCGTTGTAATTTACAGTCCATGTTTTTTGGCCAGAAACTGCACTGTTTGCCAAGGGGAATGTTCCAAATCCAAGGTACACAGATATGAGGAACTTATCATTTCTTTCCTGTCTCCTGCTATCCATCTTCTTTATCAAAGGAGGATGGGTTACATCAAACCCTCACTTGAAGTTATTACAATACAATACAATACATGATGCTCTTTTTGTGTATTTGTATGGCTAAATCTGTATGAAAACCAAGCATCTGCCATCTACTAAATAGCTCTGATGTGCTGGTCGATGCTATAAAAATACCAGTCATACATTGCATGTGTTATAATAGTGTTAAACAATCATGTAAGAAGTGTCATGCGTAAGGAAGTTTGGAAATTCCCATTTGTTGGTTGAGATCAGTGTGGATGAATTGACCCCACTGTTGGTACAGATGATCTGAAGGACCACAGCCGTGAATCATATCCAAATATCCATATCCACATCTCTTCTGTGAATACTTGACGAATAAAAAAACAAAAAAATACTAACCCTCTATCTCTTTCTATCAATAAGTAGTGTTCTGGCTTTTGTGGATACTAGTAACTTGGTTTTAGCACGTATTGCCCCTGTATGACATATCGCTTTATTGCTTCCTAATCTCTCTGTAAATCGCTTTGGATAAAAGCTTCTGCTAAATGACTGAATGTAAATATAGAACTGTAACATGCCACACACTTTTAGGATTGGGAAAAGACCTGCTCCAAAGACACTACAGGTCGGCCAACTAGCTGAAGACGTGTGAAAGTGTTTTCTCACTCGCCACTGAGCGCTGAAGCCAAAAAGTATCCCATGATGCCCGGGCGGCACCAACCGTCATACTGGCACCTATCCATTAAAATGCCACATAGCTAGCAGGGTGTATAACGGCTCAACTCACATCATGGGAAAAGGTGGTAACTGAAATTTGGGAAGCTAACATTACAAGGGAGAGAACGTTTGCCAACGGGCTATGTCATCTAACCATTGCTCACTTCCATGGGAAAGATCTAGCATGTCGAAAAAGAGTAATACTGAAATTGAAAGATCATGGTTACATTTTAACAATGGGTGACTATCGGGAATGCAATATTTAAAACTATTCTCCGTTTTAAGAAATCTAGTTTAAATACCATGCTTGTTGGTGTTGCTAACATGGCCCATTGTATATTGAAAATGACTTCTGACCGTCTGTTAGTGAAGTCTCACAGAAGTGCCAATTGCACTAAAGTGTCAACCATTAACAGACTGGTGAAAATGGTATGTTATAGTGCTTTGTGGTCTATAGTGGGGAGGGTCAGAGAGGTCTGGAGTCAGAGCCATTATTGATGGTCATTACAGCATAATGAATTCAGTGGGTTAAAGTTTTGCATTTCTATACCTTAAGTGGGACATTTGAGGATACTCAAGAAATGTAGTTCAATAAACATTCGTGTCAGACACAAGCCTTGAGAACTACAGTACAGGATACAGGCTTTCATTTACTAACAAGAAGGGCAGGCCTGTCTAATTCAATTGCTCATAGCTTATAACAGATCAACTTAAAATCTACTAGCACTTTGGTGTTTTTTTTACCTAGAACCAATTTTCCTTCCTTCCATCATTGAAATGCATGTTTTCTATCCTAATGAATGATTAATGACAATGATTAATAGCAAATCTGATCTCAATATGACTGAATTGAAGATTTTTAAGTTTCCTGCTTCTCAAAGCATTAATTTTTCTAAATAAAAAGTCTCTAGCGTTTACATTTAAGTTCCAGAACAAAGTCTCAAACTGCTTAAACACCAAATGCATGAATTTAAGTTATAGATATCAATATAAGCGCAAACATTTGTCAGTAATTTTTTAATATCAAATTATCTGACCTATGTTATTCACCTAAACTTGACAATTGTACCTATCATATTGCTTTATTGCTTCCTAATCTCTCTGTAGATTGCTTAGGTTAAAAGCGTCTGCTAAATTACTAAATGTACCTGTATTCTGCTGAAATAAAGCTAATTTGAATTGAATTAAATGTAAAGAATTCCACACCTGTCTGTTTTGTTTCTTTGAAGAAATCCACCAAGAATCTATACATGGAGTTGGAATATACATGAAACATAACTCATCAAAAGGAGCATGCTGTGAGCAATAAACGTTTCTCTGCTTTGGTTTTACACACAAATAATACTGGCATGTTTCTGGGTAATCTCTAAAGAACATGTTCCACTGAACTCTAAACCCTCACATTAAGAACTGTGTTCAAACTAGATTTCCCATGATTAGACCTTTACAACACTACTTACATCTCTGGGGGGAAAGGGAATGGGGCATACAACTGCCCAGCCCACATGGGCGTCACTTCCAGACACATTTTTTTACCCGTTTTTGAAATAACGGACGTGCGGAAACCTCTCTGGACGGAAAGCGCAGTTTACGCAAAACCGTCTTCAGCCCTTTGGCCAAAACTTAAACATTCATCTACTTCCACATGAACCAAACACAGTGGAAAATGAATTGTTCCATGTTGGTAAAAAGCAGGATAAAGTAGACATAAAAGATGCTCGACCGACTCCACAAACAGTTCCCAAGCCCATGTTTCGACTCAAACCCCTGGCCAGCTCCACCCAGGCGGAGAACAGGATGCAGCCCATAATTACGATCAACGGCAAGTTTCCACTCTAAGCCAGACCCCTTTGTTTTACTTTCCCGCTAACTTTAACCAGTCTCCTCTGAGTAAACACTACACGCTGCCGGCTGTCACATCCTTCAAGGCGGGACTGTGTTTGAGTAAAAAAGTCACTAAAGTTCCACATTTTTAGCTGAAATCCATAATGCTTTAATGCCGTAATATATGCTGTTCATCTTCTGCCTTATTTCTTACAAAATATCATGCAAGAAAAAAACGTGTTTGCATAATAAATGATACAGAATAGGAAAACGAATAAGAAAAGTGAAACTTTTAACATTTGTGTGAATGTTTAAATAATGGCACAAGAAACGCAGAAAGAATATGTTCACATTACAGCTTACTAAGGACTCTTAAAAAAGGTATTTTTAAACTTACTGTGTATCAGAAGAAGGCAGAACACCAAAGCCGTTCTTTTCCAAAATTCATTCATTGTCATGAACACAGTCATTTTCTCTTCTGTGCACGCTGAGGTGTGTCGAGTGTGTGCGGGCGCTGGGCTGGGCTGAGAGAGTTTAGGGGTTTCCTGAGCTTGAGACAGAAACGAATGGGTCACAGGATAAAGCAAGGCTTGTGCTCCAGGGGTTTTATATGGCCCCTCTCCACTCCCCCCCCCCCCCCCCCTCTCTCTCTCTCTCTCTCTCTCTCACCATCACTCATCTCTTCCTGCAGGCTGGCCACCTCCTTTACTTTGTGTGTGTTTGAGACTATAAGAACTGCTATAATACAGAATGTGCAGAAAGTTGGTTTAGTTATTTATTTGCTGTTAGATGTCTTTATTGATCTTTCTCATTTTTTTGTATTTGAATATCCAAAAACTACAAAAGTAATCAGTAACCATGCTTCCAAATACATTCAGAGAACATTCAAGATGATTTAGTATTATTATAGAAAAACTTCATTTAAAGTGTTTTACTACAGGATGTTATTTTTTACTAATGTAGATGTATAAGATGCCTTGTACAAGTACAAGGCAACGAAATGTAGTTTAGGTCTAACCAGAAGTGCAATAAGCAGGTGCAGGATATACAGTTGTGCATAAATACAGGATAAAGGAAAAATTATGAAGAATTTACAAGTGGGAATGTACTATGAACATTATATACAGATGGTTATTTACTAAAAACAGAAATTTACTGATGGATATGTAAAATATAAATTAGACTATACAGAACAGTAGTGCAAATGAATATAAAGTGTGCATAAATTATGGACAGCAGCTATTAAGTTAAAGTAAACAGTGCAGTCATCTTATCCATGAAAAGAAAGTGATATTGATCACTAGCTGGCTCTCAAACGAAAAGCATCATAAAAAGACTTTACTCTGAGGCCTAAACAGGATCTCCACTGTATAGGTTTGGTTTATTTATTTATATAGCACTACTTAAAAACCACGGTGCTTTAAAATACAGTGTAATATAACCAAAATAAAATAAAACCAATACAAGAACTGACAAATCAAAACAATCACATACTGAAAAGATCAACTGTCTTAAGCTGCTGCCATCAAATCAGCAATTTCTTAAACATTGACAAAGATTCAGCAGATCTAATATGTAGAAGCAGGTCATTCCACAATCCAAACAGCGTGTATAGCCATTATAGGATTTTCTTTAAAACCACATTTTCCACGCATAAAAATGTTGCACATTAATAATTCGTTAAGTATTACAGAATGAAATTAATTAAAAACATATTTCTGGTTCTGTGAGGGTACAAAAACTGCAGGTTTAAATGAATCATGCACGTCTGATAAGCTTTCGACATCTGTTTTTTAATTGGGCCAAACATTTGTTTAAAGAACCACACCGTCCTGTTTTCACATATGCATCTGCTAAACAGGCAAATCTCCACACATTCTCCTCACTGTGTTTATAGCTGATCAGCTTGTAAAAGCATGTGGCATCACACTCGTGCCTGCATTCGATTTGTATGTACTGGACTAATGAGTAATACTGTGAGTCAACTTAATCCCTGACACACACACACACACCCACACACACACACACACACACACACACACACACACACACACACACACACACACGTTCAGATAGTTAACCGATTATTTAGCTCATAAGAATTAAACTGTAATTTAACACATATATTCATATGTTGTGCAAAGGGTGTTGTGTTCATTTTGTGCACATTTTGTAAGAAAATAATTGCATCAACCGGTTAGCAGCCCTAATACTAACGCATGCACACCCTCACGCAATCCTGCTTCCCCTGACAAACGTTCATTTTTCTCAGCGTTACTAGGCGGGAGCGCTTCACATGTATCTGTGTTTTGGCCCTGTGCGGAGAACATCTGGAAACGGTGCAGCTTTGTGTGTTCTTGGGGACTGCTCGCAAAATTACTTGTCAAACATTTCGGCCAGATGGAGGAAAGCAGAGAACACGCATCCCCTCCCACAAGCCGGAGTTTCTTTCCCTCCCTTTTTTTGAGGTTATCGGAGTTTGGGTGAACCACACAATGTATCCCCTTCTTGAACCGTCAGTCATGAATCACACACATACATACAGACAGACAGACAGGTGTAAATGTACTGAGAAACTATATTTATATTAGTGTATTAATAATATTTAAAAGTCAGTCGTCTGCGTGCAACGCTTGAGTTTTGTCAAACTTGATTAATGTTTTTAGGTAAAATGTGTTAAGAAATGTGTGTCTAAATACATGTCACAATGAAACCCATGTCATTGGCTATAAGTTCTGCCGAGAGTGTAATTCCATTGGCTTGTAAGCCATTACAAAAATAATGTAAGCTAAAACATTTTAATGTTTCAATGTCTGTAAATAGTCAAAAAAATCTATACTTAGACTTACTCTATACTTAAGCAATAAAGTAAAATTATTCAGAAAAACATATAATTGTTTGCTCTTTCATGTTGGAAGTAAAATGACTGCTAGACTTGTTCTTGATTTCACCACACAACAGCCACCTGGGCTCTCTGGTTTTTGGCCAGCAGAAGTGAAGGGGGAAATGGGACAGGACCAGTAACGCTACAGTGTGAGGAGGGTCCCACAGCAGAGCCAAAATTCAACATATGGAACCACAAGTAAACTAGGCTATTCTGCATAATGCCATGAACAGTACATATAACTCCAGTTACAAATACGTTATTACGATGTGCCTCTATGCAGCAAAGAGAAAAACACATGTGTAAATTATGCTTATGCATAATTTTTGCTTTAGGAAATAACTGTTACCATGGCTCACAGGAAAAAACATTGTCTGCTTAGCATCAGTGTGGATGGTGATGAACTCAGACACATGAATGATAAAATATGTATAATGGTTATTGCTCACAACCTCTTCCTTATGGTGACTGAACAGCCCTAAATAGCCTGATGCGAGATAAAACTAAGAAGTTCGCTCATTTCCTGTTTGTTCTATTTTCTACTTCCTGTTTGTGGAATGTGTGGTAGGTTCATTATTCTGTCATCTCGGGTTCACATAACATCTCTGGTAGTGAAAGCCATTTATCTGTAATGCACTTCATAGGCACAATAGTTGCATGACACTCAAGCAGCTCAATGTACAAGAAAATCATGTGTATTTAAAGTAAACATTTTGTACAAACTATCCAATCTTACATAATTATTTAATCTTTAAAATGTTATCTAGGTAGGCTCATTTGATTTTAAAAACCGAGCTAACTCGACACCACACACATGCGCACACGAGCACATTCAAACACCCGTTTTAAATTACCATTGAGACGGCTAATCATCTTTTTCTTCCTCTTCCCTCTTTTTTTCTGAGTCTCGGGGGTTTTGAGAAGGAATTGCCTCATAGCGTGTATGTTCTGCTCCTTCCTCTGCAGCAACGCCTGTGAGAACACAGCACATAACAATTTAAAGCTTCTGAGAACGTTCCTTCATCAACTGCATCCACAAGAGCCCAAACTGACTTTTTCTGTGTGTATAGGCCATGACACAGACACAGTGCAGTCATCGAGGAGCACTAGGGGTCGGGGCACTTGACCTATCACGACCTTGTTTATTTTTCAGTCTGTGGGGGCAGGGGATGGTTTACACAAACTACCACAATGTAACTAGCACTACTTTGAGAAGGAGGGATGACTCCCACATGGAATGCATAAGGGCTTGTGCAGTGAAGTAGACAGTTTGAACTGATTCAAAAAAATGATATTAACCCTCCTGTTATGTTTGGGCTCAAATTGTACTTTTTATACTAAACTTTCTATGCTGCACATTTTTCTGTTCTAATGAACCATTTCCTGATGAATCTCTCTCATAATATTGCCAACATAAGTACAAAATCTGTTTTACTTCATACTTAACATATAAAACATCACTCAAAATACGCACATTAGATTCTCAGTAGCAAAGAAAAATATCAACTAGTGTGAAATTGTATTTAGTGGCGGTTTCCCGGACAAGTATTAGCCTAAACCAGGACTAGGCCTTAGTTAAATTTGTCATGATTAAAACATACTTTACCAAAAAAAAACATTACTGTGTGCAAAACAATCGCACTGATGTATTTTAAGATATTCCAGTGCAAGTTGTTTTTGATCAATACACCTCTAACATTTAAGTTAGTCTGGGATTAGCCTTAAACCTTGTCCGGAAAACCTCTCCTTTGTGTTCAGTGTTTGAACATTTATATTTATGCATTTTGGTGGACGCTTTTATTCAAAAAGACCTGCAATGAAAAGGTTATACATTTTATCAGTGTATGGGACCCAAGCTGAGCAACAGTAAAACATTTGAAGCTGTTTAATGTTTTTTATGTATATATTGAATGTTTATATGTCTATTTGTTTAAATGTCTATTTTACTGCTCTTACACTCATCAGTTGCTCGTATAACATCTAATGATGTGGTCCTTACTTACATATAAAACACACATTTAAATGTGCTGTGTGTGATATTTAGAAGGAACTATTGATAGAAATGTCATATTATACACATAACTATGTCTTCAGAGGTGTATAAAGACCTTACATAATGATAATTAATAGTCAATATACGGTACCATCCATTTTTTAACACTCTGGTTGCTAAGATTGCCTCTAGATGTTGTTTACCTCAGGTTGAAGGATTTGACTCCAGTAAGGAAGTGTGCAGGGGTGGAGAGAACTGCGGCTGATCTGCGGTTTACATGACGCTCCTGCTAAGTATCTATCCGGCGTTCATAATTCACAGTGACATTATTCTAATAGGCTGAAATAAAGTCAGTCCCCATGTTTGATTTACACAGAGATCAGCTGTATGGTGCTGTGGAGAAAACTGTGGAGAGAAATCAAAGATGAATATGAATATGTCCAAGTTTGCAGAAAAACAAAATCCCTGTGAATTTAATATATACCATACATCTCATATTTAATCACATAAGACATGATCATCATAAATAGCTGATGTTATTTATTATTATTTAATACTTAATCTACTTTTTATAATTCAACATTAACGGGGGGTTTCCACTCATCCTCCATGCTGTTTATCCAATGTAGGCTTGCATTTAGTTTAATAATTCAAGTAAAATCCCTCCAATTCCAAGCAATCGTAATAGTGACCCCTAATTTATCTGTAATACAAATCTGTAAATAATGAGAATATAAATATTTCATAAGTAATTAGCCTGGAATTTTATATTTCAAAGACAGATAGAGAGGCAAATAACAAATTGCTTTAAACGACCACAAAATCATTTGTTAAGCCAAACTGCAGATGAATTGGACTCATGTGAGTACAACTAAGTTAAAGTGTCTTTAAACAGCAACTATCTTATATGGACTAATCCTTCAATGACAGTCATGACATTTCTGTAATCTATAAGTAATCTAAGAAGACACATGCGGAATGGTCACCAAATTCCTTCCTAGTCTGTCCAAACAAAAACTACAGGCCTGTTCAAACAAGCGATGTTTAGACTGACCCAGACCACGTCTTTGTTAACATCAGATGCCAAATGTGTCACTGAAATCAACAACAGAGACTTAAAGATGCCAAAAATGGTAAAGAAACGAACAAACCAAAAATAAGACGTCAAGGAAAACGAATCACAGTAACAGACAGCTGTTCAGTGGAGCTGTTCCTATAATGGTCCTAATGGAATTATGGGAGATTACTAGTGTCTTGAGTGAATGCCTGTCAGCACATTCAAGGGGTGAGAATCGAGTTCCCCAATGAAAATAAATGGATGCTGAGGACCTTACAGGTAGAAACAGCCCATAAGACTGGACTTCAGACTGTTTATACAACGCCGTTTTCAACTGAACACTTTTTATGCGTTTTGGCCGTTCGTTTACATGGACTTTTGATAATGGGTCTCAAAGTGCAAGTTTTTGAAAACATTGCCATTTTCGTCTCCATGTAAACTGCAAGGTGGAACTTTTCGAAAACGATGATGACATGAGCTTAACCAAAATATGGCGGCCTCCAGTCCTGTGAGCTCTCGCTGCTTGCCTATGTATTAACGTTTCCCCAGCAAAATGGATTTACTACACCAATAAGACCAAGCAGAGACACATTATTTACATTCGCCAGACTTTTAACACACATATACATCGACCAAGGGCACTTTTGGCTTATAACTGTGTATGTGCGCAGGCACATCCTGTTTCTGTACACAGCAACATCACCATCAACTGGCCTGGCATGCATACTACAGCGTTTTTATATATTTTCCTGGATCCGTGTAAATGCAGACCATTTTGATAACGCTGTACGTAAAACTTTTCAAAAACGCAAAGGAAAAAACTTTTCCGTTTTTCATTGTGTAAACGTGGTCTTACTTTGGCCAGAAAAAGCAGGAAACAATACAGGGAGCCCCTATTCTGCTTGGTGTGAAAGCCAACACTTCCTTCTTCCTGTCCATTGCCTGCTTCCTCTCATTCATTAATGTGTGTATTCGTGAGTGTGTTGGTAGCTCCCTGACTCCCCGTCCTTAAACTAAACATAGACATCTCTCTGGGAGATGACCCTGGAAAACCAGGCTTCTGGTCCGGGTCCAGGAGTATAGGGGTTAGACTGACCCACTTTTATTCCGTGGAACTGATGATATCATTATTTTCTTCTGTATTATGGAAATGAAATTCTGCATACTTATTGGAGATCTGAGTGGAAATCTTCCTCGCTCCAAAAACATGGAAAAGGAGAGCCTGAGAAAACATACAGCTACCGAAGTTGGAGACAGAGAAATTTTCCAATTGGGAAAATCAACTGGGAAACCTGGAGGAAAAGGATTGTAAAGTTTTCAGTAGATCCTAAAAGAGGCAGTTCAAAAATTCAACATTTCCCCCTTAATGTCATTCCAAACATGTATGACTTTCTCTCTTTTGCAGAACTCAAAAGACGATATTTTGAAGAACATTGATAACCAAACAACATTGCCCCCCCATTGTACACAAAACCACTGAAACATTTAACAAAATATCTTCATTTGTGTTAAACAGAAGAAATAGTCATATACAGGTTTGGAATGACATGATGGTAAATAAATAATGACAGAATCTATTTTTGGGTGAACTGTCCCTTTAAAACCAATTCATTATGTGGGCATGCATTATTATAATTAATTCCTGCCACATTCATCCCTGAATTAGGGGTATCATATATTTTGGGAAATTAATGATCACTTGTGGCTATAGCCAAAAGAAAAATGCAACAAGTTGTGTTTTCAAATCTGAAATGTTTACAGTGAAGTTACAGTATGTTTCATAATAACCTACATCAATAACCAACTGCAACAGATCTTACAAAATATATATTTGTTTATAGATATGCAAACTGGATTTTTATCAGCAATTGCGTTTGAGATGACAACATCGCACCAATAATTGTTACCAACAGCCAATATACACTACAGACATAATGAACGACCGTTCTCCTGTCTCTAATAATTTATAAGTGATTAGGCTAGATGGTTTTAGAGCTGCAGTCAAAACTCCAGAACACAAGACTCTGTGTTTCTTGTCCTCAATCCAAATTCCCCTCTATTTGTTCCAAACTCCCTCCCTCCTTTCTGCTCTCCGTCTTTTCTGTCTTTACAGCTTGTTGTCTGAGTCGAGCATGTGCAGATGTTGGGCTTTAGCAGTTATCTCAGAAGGGAGGACTCTCAATGTGCTAATAAAACATCGCCACCACACCCAACACCGCGTGCGTAACCTAAACAGTATGGGAAACAAAACATTCGACTAAAATTCAACTTATGCAAACTTAATGCAAACACATGTAAGCCATATATGCACTTTTGTGCCCACACACATTTACCCCCAAAAAGCCACATCAACAGAAAGTTTGAACATCAATACAACAATAAAACATCTATTAAAGAACACAAAAACTTATTAGAAATTAAATGATAAATCAATATAGACAAAAAATATTGATACACCCTCTGGTTCTCAATCCAGGTATTGCATAGTTTTTAATAGCGATTTAACATAATAATTGGTGTGACTTTATCAAACTTATTATTGTCCACTTTGTGAAAAAATGATTTTTTACCCTAAAAGACAATATGGATCACAACTGTTACTGCATGGAACACGAACACGTAAAGATTTCATATTGGCATGTGAGTTTAAAAGTGAGGGTGTGTAAACGATGAACTAACTTTTCAAAAGGTTCCTGGGAGACACAATGCAAACAATACACCTGATGCAGGTGACAACTATACTTCAAACACAATACTATGTTTCTCACCAAACTAATGTTAATAGTACATCTGGAAGCCAAACACACCATTTATCTGTCATATTCTGGTGAGCCTAACCACATCCTTCATTACATCATCTTCTAATTTCTCTTCTTCTCACTCTCTTAACCGGATTCTGGAACTCCACTCCACTGTCTTCACTAGGAGAGCTTTGAAGAGGACGTAACTCACCACATGACCAGTCCTGACTGGTCCTGATTGGGCGGCTTGGCAGACATCTTAGTGATTTATAGTGATCATTTGATCTCTCTGAATTTCTATGACCCCCGTTAACCCTCAATATAACTCTTAAAGTGAGACCTAAGGGAGATATCAGAAAGAGCAGTCATTTCTCAACAAAAAGGCTTCTCGCCCAAACCCACTTCCCACAACTCCTTTATGCACATACGGATGTTATTTTTCATGTGTTTTTTTCATTATAGTCTCTCATTCACCCGCCATGTAAGGTCTGATTCAATAAATCAGAATGAGTCCAGTCTACAGAATGAATGTGAGAAATAACTGAGAAAGCTGGGAATTACAGTACATTCAATCATTTGTGTGCAAGCATGAATTGACAGAACTGCAGCATGTCAAGGTTATGGAGTAAAGAATTTGACCGTAAATCTTTAGAAGTGTATGCATGTCTGTGGATGTGTGTGTTAGAAAAAGCTGGAGAAATTAGTTTAGCCAGAAAAGCCTTGTGAGACCGATCTGGTGTGCACACAGATGGTTGTCATTATATTTTGCTATCAGAATCATATCTAAACTGAAATCACACTGTTGGACTGCCATGTTTTCATCTAACACATTTCTAACACAACACAAGCAGTTTGCCTTGAAATGTTTTTTATCCAATAGTAACATTTAACGCACTCAACAGCATCTCACATAAACTCAACTGGTCCTTTGTAGTATCAAATTTTAAAGTTTGCAAAGCAAATATTTTGATATTTCTTAAATGTTTTATAATGTTTAGACGGTTTCATTGGACACACACGCCTAGCCCGAAGTTAACTCTCTTGTTGATCGGTCTGGCTAGGGGCTAACAACAATTTTTTTTCATTTATAAGATTAATTTATATTATTATTTTATTTGTATAATAATTGTATTACATAAAAACAATTAATTAAAGTTTATTGTATAATAATTTTATTAAATAAACAATTTGTTGAATGGTTTGTGTAACTCTGTCACATTTAAGTTTAGTGAAGTAACGGTTCTGGTTCAGTATTATATGGCAACCCAAAATAATACTGGCTAGACATACTTTTAACTAGCTAATGTAATTTACTTTTTTAATCTGCAGGGACTCTATTCTTTGCAGATGTGTACTGGAAGTTAAGTTTAGGCCACAAAAGCGTGCATGCGCAGTATCGTTTGTTTATGTTGTTGCTTTGAAACTGTCTATACTTTTCAAGAAATGAAAGATCTCCCACTGAGTTACAAACATAAACAATATTTTAATGCTCACAGTACATTTAACACAGAACACATCAAATTTACTACGGAAATAGTTTAAGTATAGTTTTAATTGTTCCTGGATAAATACTTAATTATCAAGCAATGCAAGATATTGAGTATAATTTCATCCACTTGATGTCAGCATAATACCTGTTTACAGAGGACAATGTATACCAGAATAGCATTATGTTACCATGGCGCCCTCTAACGTTCAGACTAAGAATCTTATGTCTTCAAACACGAGCACCCCAACACATCCTTAATTTGAAACCCTACCATTCAGTGAATTGTAAAAAAAAAACATAAAACAGCCTCAACAAAATAGTATTTCGCTAGATCTCTAAGATTTCATTTATATGCATGAGACCAATTTTAAAGTGTTAAGCTTAGGTGAAATAGTTCAGGGGTGCTGTAATTATCCTGTCTATTTGCTACAAAGTCTGTTTTAGTAGATACGAAAATGTACAAAGAATGCCTTTGGAGTTTTTAAAGCATGCTTGTTTCAGGTGTGTATGTTGGCTGCCTCTTGATGTATTTGCTCTAGGCTTGAGCACAGACTCTCAGGTTCTACGCATCAAATATTTATCCTGCAGTAACTCTTATGCCTTAAATAATTCTCAAAGAACTGCGGCAAAAGCGAGCCCTTACCAACCTAGACACGCTTCAACCTGGACAATGGATTGTGGGAAGTGGAGAGAAAGAGAATAAATGGTATTTTGAAGAAAAAAACCTGATGTGCACTATAAGACACACAAACATGTTTATCATTATGTCTTTAACTACAGTCCACTCTTCAGGCTACTTGAAATCCAGCAGACGCTTTTAGCGAAGTTAATGAACACCTGTCACCTAAACCATTTATTTTTCATTAAATGACTATAGTAACAAAATATTCTTGCTTTATTAACATTTACTGTACTGTAAACAAAAGCAAACTTCATTGTCATATCCGCAACTTCATGTTGCTCCAGTCCAAAAACATTTATCTTTCCTCTATAGGACACAAAAAGACCCCCTACATCGCTTGAAAAGCATTTATACTCACACATCAAACTTGATGCATGAAACAGGGACCCGTATTCCTGTAACGCCATATTGTCTACAAAATAAACTTTGTAAAACATATCATAACAAGTTCCAAAGAAATATAAAAGAAGGACATTGCAGCTCACATTACTAAAATCATAGCTTCTCTTATGCTGTCATTAAAGTTGAACATTGGCTGCACTCAACTTATGAGAAATATAGTTTATATAGTATCAGAAACAGACTGTAAATGAAGAAAATGCTCTTATATTCAGCAAAGATGTCTGAGACGGCTGCGATCAATAAAGAAAATGCTTGTGAATGCTTCCTGGGTTTGTTCTCTTTGATATTGACAGAATAAATTAAAGGGCTGTTTCACAAATTTCCTACATTTCAGCTGGATCGAAGAATACTTAGAATACTTGAACACTGAGGCTCGTACCAGAACATTATGTCACTGTCTCACACATTCATTTATTAATTTGTGTATTTCCACAATCATATCCACAAACTTACAGCGATGAGAGAAGGCTGGTATTAGCTGTACCGAAACAGATCATTGTGTACTTAAGTCCAAAAACTTATTAAAGAAATGCCGTCTTAATGTAGTTTTGATACAAGTAAAGCCGGGCTCATACTTTGGGACTGTGAGACTTGAATTGCTATCGTGCTTACACTACACAACAAGATTTCATGTCATATTTCATCTTGTTGTTGTAGCAGCATGCACACAACACAACACAACACAACGCAGACAATGTGCACTAACAACAAGACCTTGATCAAAAAGCAGATACGACCAACAGCAAAAACATCTCCCATATCGCAAGAATTTCTTGTTTGATACCGGATTGCAAACGAGTTGTTAGTGCATTTACACCAGCCACTGGAATGGAGTGTGAAACATTGAAATGTTATTAAAGCACGTTCCTGTTGCGTAATAGTGCGTTTTGTTGTCGATTTCAAATAAGAACAGTCGTATTCAGAGATCGGTCATATACACATAAACAATGCATAAGAAAGAGCACTAATGCACCGATAAGCACATGAACTTACTTACTCAAAGCCCCCACTGACTCCTCTGCAGCTCAACCCAGATGGTGTGGGAGTGCGAGGTGCCACTGAAGGCCAAGAGAGAGCCTTGCATTTGTTTACCACACTCTTTCAGTCTCTGATGAGAAGAAAGGAGAGGAGGATCTTAACATACCACTGGAACTGTTGAGGCTACTGAGACATGCAGTTCATGTGCAACTGAAATTAATTACAAGTCTAATGAGACACTGGAAACAGTGAGATGACAAGTGTATACTTAATGGTGCAAAGTAGAATGAACACCAATAATTTTCCAGTTTCTAAAACTAGTTAAGCTTAATAGCATCTCTGGCATGATGTCATTTTTTTGTCTTAATCGTCAGAAATTGTTTGTCTGACCAATGGTGTCCCCAGAGGCAGAAAGATTGCACACTTCACCTTTTAAATGTTTATGTAATCTGCATGCTTTTGGTCTTACATTTACGCATTTGGCAGATGCTTTATCCAATTTACATTTGTTTCTGAATACGTGCGATCCCTGGGATCAAATGACCTTGCGTTGCTAGTGCCATGCTCTAACCACCGAGCTACAGGAAAGCTGTAGCTGTAGTCTTTAAAGCAAGCACTACCAAAAAAAGAGCGAAAAATGACAGACAGATTAAGTGAGCAGACCACAACGCTATAAATAACTCTCCTTTGACAAGCCGACGGTTGCTTCACGTCTACGTTTCCTCTCCACAACCAGTTTTCCTTTACACATGCCCATCTTCCTGCGCTCCGCTCTCCTCCAATAACACGCGGCCGAGCTGCCCTCTATATTTACAGCCTCTCCATCTTTAATCTCCCACACTGCGATTCAGTACCTCACCTCAGCTTCCTGATGTCACCTGACATCTTTTGACAAAAAACTCTTTCAAACGCCTCATCTTCGCCTCCATATGCACCCTCATGACATCATTCCTCTAGTTATTATTTCATCATTAGTTCATTATTATCATAGTGCATTCTCTTTTGACTGTTAAGCACACTGCATTTTGGTTTTGTGTCTCTCAATTCTCTTCACAAATGCCACTTGCCTTCATCTTTTCCTCCGCCCGGTTCTCTCTATCTTCCTCTGTCAGGTAGCCTGTGAGGACAGCTCTTTGAGGCTTTAGTTCTGTAACTAGCCTCAGGGGATGTGGTGACTAGCCGCTGTCAGAGTATTCAGGATTAGGCCGTCTGCAACATGTAGCAGTCTGCGGATGACAGCAGTATCCATCTCCTCACCCGGTTCGCTTTCACTGCTGGGTAAGACCAAATGAATGATCAAAGCTAGAAGTGGAGTTTATTAAGCCATAATGGTTAAATATTATATGTAGTTGTTTTAAGGTTAGTGGGGTCCATGCTTCTTTTGAAATGCTAAATCTTGTGTAAATTGAAATAAAAAATGCCTGAAATACTGTATGCTTGGACTTAAAGGGATAGTTACCCCAAACTGAAAATTAATTTGGTCATTATTTACTTAGCCCTGTGTAATTTCAAACCTTTATGACTTTCTTTCTTCCGCAAAACACAAAAGAAGATATTTTGAAGAATGTTGGTAAACGAAAACCATTAGTCCCCATTGACTTGCATTGGTTTTGTGTCCATACAATAGAAGTCAGTTTTGGGTTACCAGCAACATAAATATCTTCAACAAAATATCTTCTTTTGCGTGTTTTGCAGAAGAAAGAAAGTCGCACAGGTTTAAAATGTCAAGAGAGTGAGTTTTTCAGAATTTTTGTTTTGGGCTGAACTATCCCTTTAATATAATGAACAATGAAACAAAAAAGGAAATTTACAAAATATCTTCATAGAACATAATCTTTACTTCATATCCTAATGATTTTTGGCATTAAATTAAAATGGCAAATTTCGACCCATACGATGTATTTTTGGCTATTACTACAAATGTTCTCGTGCTACTTAAGACTGGTTTTATGATACAGGGTCACAAATGCTATCGAAGCATCGTTATAATAAATAAATAAATACATAAATGTGTGTTCTTCTTAATGATTCAATCTATATAAAAGTGTCTGCCAAATCCATAAATGTCTATTTGATTCGAATACTCTACAAATCCATACTTTTGATCCAAGACTCTACCCCGAACATTATACATTAGTCTGTTTTATGATAGTCATTTTAAATAGACATTACAGCCGATTAAACTTATTCAAGCACCTCTGCTAATGAACATTCTCAACTTGGTATTGAAAGTTGCTCATATTCGCACGTCAAAACACATTGACAAGCTATTAGCATTCACAGAGCAGCATCACAGCTAATGAAGTTGCACTAAAACCCACTCGACTGCCTTGGGCAGCACCTCAATGGTGATCAGAGGTCTCGGCTTAGCACGCGGTAAAATATTTATGACCGGCTATTACACACGGCCTGTTTTATTATTGATGGCTGTGGTTGATGGTGAGGCTTTGAGCCGGACGGATCGTACCGGACCTCTATCTGTTTAACCGGCTAATTAGCGACAGACCTCACCGTGGCAGCTCATATTGACTAACGTTAGATGCGTAAGCATCAATGACAGATGGATGGTGGTTGAAAAACTAAATCGACCGGCAGCCATTTTCGCACAGGTCATTCGGCCCTCGGCGATCTCTTTCACGGCTCTGGAGGTAATGAGAAACAGAGCCCGAATTCTCCGACAACCTTAGTGAAGTAAAGTAGGCTACTGTAAAACATGGCTGCTGGGGGGCATCAGGCTTCTTAAAGGGACAGTTCACCCCAAATCCAAATTCCTTAATTCACTTTCTTGGTTTGGCAGAATCTCAAAGATGCTTTAATGAAAGTGAATGGGACAAATGCATGAAAGTAATAATGTATCAAAAATGTGTTTGAAGACAATATGTAAGTGCATTATGAAACTCATTTGCTCCTTCACTTTCATTATGCGGACAAGAATGTCCTCTATAAAATTCATTTTTGATTTATATTTAAAGGCTCTGCTTTATTATGACTATACACTGTAAAAAACCAACATGTTTTGGGTTAATTTAAAAAAAGCTGCTACCTGGCTGCTTTAAAATGTTGAGTTTATTTATTAGTTAACCAATGAATTTCAATAATAATATTTGATCTAAATTTAAAATTTTAAGGCAGCCAGGTTACTTATTTTTTAAGGTTGAACCACCATTTCTTTTTTTACGGTGCACTGTTAGAAATAAGGTACAAAACATGTCACGGTACCCTTTCGGAAAGTACACCTTTGCACCTAAAAGTGCATCTTAGCATCTAAAAGGTACATATTGGTACCAAATGGATACACATCTGTACCTAAATGGTACGTATTAGGACCTTTTTAAAGGTAATTGTCCCATTACCTTTACCTTTGCATTCTTTAACAGATGTCTTCATGTACTTACTGGACATACTTTGCACTCTAAAATCAGCCAGTGAGTCAAGGTTGCAATGAATAAATTAAACTTCCAGTGAATGAAGTCGAAAAATATATGCCTACAGTGTTTGGTGGTTTTCTTGCCTGAACTAGACATCATTATTGATTTAAACCCAGCGCATCTACCCCAGTTCCTTTGGGGGCATTTTACAGGGCCAACCAATCAGAAACCAGCGGTCCATTATCATCGTAATGTCATTTGTCTGAGAGAAATGTCCAGCTAGGGATAATGGCCACGTGGAAAGACAAACGGCAGCGCTGGGCTGTTTAAGCTCCAACGGTTACATTGTTACGCAGCGAGTGTTCATTGACGGTGGGGTTTAAATTGTATTCCTGGATTAAACCCAACTAAGTGTGAAGAATCTGTGGTCATTTTACCCAAAATATGATAGAAATCATTTATGTTTCATATAATGCTAGTGTAAGTTACATGCTGAAGCTTAAACCTGCATGTACAATGTCCAAATAGGTGCTGTATTGTTTATTAAATAAGAAAAGTACAACCACAGTTTTTAACCAGTAAATTTATTTATATATAACAACAGTACAAAGTGAATCCTTGGCTTGCAAAATAGGTGTGCTTCATATTTACAATAGGTACACATTAATATAATATAACAAAACAAAATCAGTTAAAAAAACAAGACCAACTTTTTTTCTTTTTAAATACTTTAACTCTCTTACAATTTTCACAACACTTAAAAAACAACAAGAACAGACAACCATAAGCGTTATTATTATCGAGGTCATTATTATTTCTATGTACTATGTTACAGAGCTCCAGTGTCTACAAAGAGAGATTTGTTTATAATTTAGCGTGATCGAAAATGGAAGGAAAATGGAATTCACCTGCGCGGTGACTACAAAAGCCTTTCTCTCGGTTTTGCTTCCTCGGAACGACAATCGGTAATATGAAGAGAATATGAACATTTCACTTGTTTGTAGCATGCTATTCCATCACAGAGCAAAACATGAACTATAAAGATAAAAGTGCACAAAATTGATTTAAAGACTCTCGATTCGTGCCAAATATAAAATTAGCGGCCGCCGCAGATGACTGCCAATATTTCTCGAAGCTGCCCAGTGCTGTCAAATTTCATTCTGCTCTGCAGAATAGCGCAATAAAAATTTTCATTCAATTTCATATTTTTTTCTGAGGGGATCCAATGTAATAAACAGCAATAAGCATCAAGATACCGAATCTTTCTCAACAAAGTGCAATTTTCTGTGCCAAATTTTAGAACAGAGAAATATGTGTCTACCTCCATGACCAATGCAGCAGCAACGGGGTTAACATTAACATTAAAAGGTTTTTAAAGTAATAGTTCACCCAAACATAAAAAATCTGTCATTTTAAACCTGTCTTTGTTCAGCAGAACACAAAAATGCTGTTAACTGGCCCCATTTACTTGCATTGGTTTTGTGTCCATACAATAGGAGTGAATGGGATCCTGTGCTGTTCGGTTACCAACTTCCTTCAAAATATCTTCTTTCGTGTTCTTCAGAAGAAGGAAAGTCATACATGTTTAAATTGACAAGAGGGAGAGTAAATGATGACAGCATTTTCATTTTTGGGTGAACTATCCCTTTAAGCCACATCCTGGGAAAAACTGCAAGGACATCGAGGTCTACAGAACGTCTCTGAGAGACTTTTGCCCTTAGAGAGTCCGGATGAGCTCGGATGAATGTAAAACAGGGAAGACTGTGGATAATCGAATGTAGGAAGCTTCATCGTGTCCCTTCATGTCATTGACATGAGACAATTGTAAATTCACATACGTTGCAAAAGCACATTTTCTTAATCAGTGTTTTGTCTCTATTTCCAGTTAAAAAATCCTGCATCAACATAAACTAAAGAACTGTTGTCAGATAATATATCTCAAAGTAGGTAGGCCTATACCATCCCAAAGGCAAGTAATTGTTTTATGGATAAATCCCATTTAAGTGTGTCTTCAGTATGTTTAGATGTAAAACGTGACTGATTAAGAAACTGTTTTTTTGCAGTGTATAAGCCACATGACATAATATACAGCGACTATACATCGCGTACATGGTCAAGGAATGTGTGGTTGTTCAGGAAGAGTGAAATTTCTATACGTTTCCATACCAGATCAATTCTCTGTCAATCACGTCGCTCTTCATTTGTAATCTCGTGCACCGGTTCCAATTTTTGATGTGTATTTTTTATCTCCCGATCACACTGTGCACACGACTGCTCGAGATCAAAGCTGAGCTTCAAAGCAGCAGGAGAAATCTGAAGCTAAAGGGGTCTGTCTCTCCATCTCATTCCTATGCTTCTCGAATACTCAGAGAGACACCACCAACCGACCGTCTGCGAGAGGCCACGCCTCCTCCGTCCCGCTTCATCGTTTCATTCATGCCAGTTATCAGATCAGTCTCAAACACAGTTAACAAAGACAGGAAAAATAACACAAAAATAATTTAAGGCATCAGGGAAAAACAACAAGTGAGTCGTTTCTATAGGATGTAACAGAACTGTAAAGGTGAGCTTGAGGTTAAAATAGCCGTGAAGCATCGTTCTTAGTCTCGGCTCCCACAGGGTTCTCCCTTAATAACTGTGTGAACCAAAGCGGACTCCGACCTGATCAATTTTGGTTGGGATGATCTTGAAAAACAACTACCTGCCATCATGCATTATAAATGAAAGCTATGTTCTCTTTTGTTCATACTTTCTGTTGACATGTCAGATGAGAAAAAAACCCACTCAACGTATCAAGATTCCAGACATTTGAAGTATTTTACAAATACTTTACATTTACAGCGTTCTGAGCCTGATCTTTTCGTACCTGAATTTGCAAGCGGTGAGTGCGATCGCCCCATACACATCTTTGCCATTGACCTTCCAAGGATTTGTTCGTGTGTGAATGGTTTCAAGTGATCTTTTGGCACTTAATCCCAACAGAAAGGAAGTGACACGGTATATTACATCATCAGCTTTCCTCCGAGTCATCCACAACTCACGTGACCTCTTGGCACTTGAATGTAGGAGCATATGAGAATGGAGACATATTTTTTTTAAATATGAGGTACTGTATAATGCATGCAGACTACACACACATTGGACCATACATAATAAGTAATACTCTCTGGTAAGATGATCTCAAGTAAGTCCAAACGCTTCTTCGTTCACCATTTCAGCTGAAGGTGCTACTCGTCACTGCGTCCGTAAAATAATTTTGGCAACGAAAAGACGGTTTCGAGCGCATCAGTTCTTCGAGACGTGCCGTCGGGAGGTCAGCTCAACTGTCTCCCGTTTTTATAAAAGCAATGAAAATTGCAAAGACAAAATAGAGTAACGTTTGTACATTCACATACGCTTACGCGTAGAAAACAGGACGTATACACACAGAGAGACCTCAGAGCGCAGTTTGTTCGTCCAGTTCCACTCTGGTTTCTAGTCTTTCGCCGATCTGTGAGATTATGGGGCGAACGGACATGCTGGTTGAACTCTACCGAGTAGTCCCGGACGATCTGAATAGTTCTTTGTGGTCTCTAAAGCCAGAGAGACTCAAAACTGTCTGTCCTGGCGTGTCGACATGCACACGCGTGTTGGTTGGTTTCCGGAGACATCACACCGAAACTGATGATATAAGCTAGCGTCACTATGCCGTTAAGACTCGAGAGGCGACTGCAACAGAACTCAAAAGCACTCATGTATAAAAATAAAAATTTGGAAGTAAAAGCCATCAGCTGGGCCGTAACGGCGAGGCAGTGGAAGTCCGGTTTCCATCGGATCCTCTTCAGCAAGCACGTGTTTAGAGGAAGTATCCAGAAATCGTATTCTTGCATCTTCGGAAATCAGTGCTAGACACGTCAAACAAACAAAAACACACAAAACCAGTCCAGGAAGCTGTTCGCCCCACTTTGCTGTTTTAAAAACAAACATGGAAGTTTCAAACGCAAGACAGAGTTCAGAGTTTTCGTTCCTGATGTCCTTCACAAGATAAAAGCCACGTGGCCGGCTTTTATCGTATAGTTGTCCACTGGTTTCGAAAAGGTAACCTGTTCAAAAAACTTTAGAAAAAGCACAAGCTATGTTGTAAGGTCTCTAGCCAGTGTCGCTCGCTCTCATGTGGAGAGGCTTTGGATGATGTTTGACGTCCTTCGTTCCAGCCCGGTGTTCCTCTCAGCTCTCCAATGACATGGCACCGATGAGCTGCTCTACTTTGTAGGCCAGTCGTTGTTTCTTCGCCGTCTCGTCCTGTTCCAATGCAGCCGTGAGCTGGCAAAAGAAGGCAGGGATGTGTTAATCATTCTGTTATCACAACAGATCTAACAGGGGTGAGGGGTTGTTCATCTCGCATCTGCACATTATAAAGTATTTTTAAAGCTTTTAAATCGGATCTCACGATGGAAGGTAAGCATCTTATTTAATGAAATGACTGAATGGCTGAGATAAACAACTGAATCCAAGATGAAATGAGTCACTTTTTTGTATCCCAAGACGTCATGTGTATGTCACTTTCGCATTCAGTGAACTATGTTGCCATGGAACTGATGGTCATCGCTGGGCACAGCGTAGTCAATATCTAAACCAACAAAGACCTTCTTATTCCTTCAAAGCGGATTTGAAACATTTTTACAGACTGCGGAAAATAAACTGTGCATTTCACAGCACACGTTCTCCAGACGGCATTCTCTGTATCTAATTATCGCAGACCGGTTACTGCTCACTGTGATATGAGACTTGGGCCAATTTTCGGCTTCTTTGAGAAAAATTGCCTGAGACTTTATTTCATGAATATTTCATTAAAAAGGAAAATATAGCTTTCGAGTCCGACCCGCTCTGTGGAGTGCCATATCTCATTTTTGTCTGCGCTCTTTCTTTTTCAAACACGGCAGTCAAAAGTGTCGAGTCATGTTGAGAAGGGCCGAGCGGATGGGATCGACCCTTCTCTGTGCTTGTGTCATAATGTCTGATCGGGTGTCGGAGGAACACCGGGGAAGTGGCATTGTGACTGCCGACAGCCCCTGATTTGCGTTCTAAAAAGAAAATTAAATCGATATGGGCATAAACAGTGAGCAAAAATGAGGATTTAACCATGGTGAAAATGGTGGTTACAAAAAATGGTGACAGTTACACGACCCATACAACTATTATACAATAAAATATGAATATAAATAAAATAAAATAAAAATAGTTATATTATAAGCCATTATAATAGCCAGACCAAACAACTTAAACCGTCTACGGAGAAATCTCCTTTTGCAAGTTTTTATTTTTGGGTAAACTATACCTTCAACCAACTAATTCAATTGCATCAGCAATCTGGTTTCTTCTCTCAGTCCCAACTTTCACCCCATCCAAACAATAAAGCTACTAAAACTGTCATTTGGACCCAAGAGTCACATCCTGGCCAACAAAGCAAAGCACTTATGCATCAAAGTAAAAACATGGAAGCACTTTCTTGGTTTTCCCAGAATGCCTTTCATTCGGGTCCACACCTGCTCGGCTCCTCGCAGAGCGGTTCAACACTCTTACATCTGCTCTGAGCCTCCATGAGAATGAGCCTGTATTTAACAAGGAGCTTGTGCTCTGAATTTTTCATGCGGTTGCAAAAGCACTCTCCACATTATTGTGTCTGATGCAGTTGTCTTCATATTTGAAAAGAGGGCATATTCTCTCTTTTTCCACCCCCCCCCCCTCTCTCTCTCTCTCTCTCTCTCTCTCTCTCTCTCTCTCGCTCATCAGGTTAAGTGCTCTGAAAGGCTGACAGAGGTAATTATTTTCAGATGTCCTATTCACATTTTATAATGAAATAGTGCAGGTTCGGCATGTTCCTACTCGCGACGACGTCCACTAGACGTTCTGCTCTGCGCACAAAGGAATGTTGTCATCTTAACTTCGGGTTTTGATTGTCTTCACTCTGGGAAAACACGTAAGACGTCTATAATAATTTACATTTCCAAAAGTTGGAAGTTGTAAACATTGGGCATGTATACAGTATGTTTCAAGATTTTTTAACTATTAACCAATACCAAATTAAATCTACACTGTAAAAAAAGATTTCCGTAAAAAAAGAACAGAATTTTTTGTCAGCTGGAGCAACAGAAATATACCGTAATATTAAAAATGTTCCTGTAAAATTACAGGATATATAAGACATTTTTTCCCCATTTTTCTTGTAAATTTGCAGGGGTTTTCTGTCTTTGACCATATTTAAAAAATATAGGAAAAAAACCCTGAAAATTTTCTGGCAGATGGGGAGCCAGAAATAAACTGTAAAATAATAATTTTCCATGTAAATTACATGCTTTCCATGTTTTCTTGTAAATTTGCTGTCTTTTTTGACTGTATTTCAAAAATACATGAAAAATCTGTAAAAGAAAACAGTAAAATTCTATTTTTTTACATTTATGTGAAAAAAAATCTGTAAAAAATAACAGTGGTTTTATATAGAAGGGGTTTCAGGGTCACAAACAATGACATCTGCTGATCTGAAGACAGACTTTTCTCAGAGTGCAAAAAAACACCAAAAAATGAGAGACTGGGATCTGTTGAAAACCCAAACAAACAACTAAAGCAAGATATTTACATGAGAGAGGAGAGGCTGCTGGCGGAGTCGCATCTCCAGGCTCCGGGCGTTTTCCTAAATGCTGTGTAAAGTAAAGGTCAGGCTAATGGGTCCCCTGAGTGGAGCTGCCATTACAGCTGGAACATCTCCATTGAGGGTCCTACTCTACGGCTCTTTGTGTCGGAGTGGCTGTCAGTGATCTAGCTGTGTGTAATCTTCCTCATCAGAGCTCTATTCATACTCTCCCTCTTCTGTCCACTTCTCTCTCGGATTGCATAGCGTGTGTGTGTGTGTGTGTGTGAGAGAGACGTTTGCTGCATGTGGCTTTAGAGACAGTTTAAAGATTACATCATTCTGAGTGTGTGTTATTCCACAAATACGGCTTTTCAGTTTTCAACATATGGGAAAGTTTCCGCTTTTTTAATATGAAAATGAAATGAAATCTAAATTTGTTTTTTAAGTGGGCTAGAATGTTTTTTCTTCATCCGGGACTAAACAGCGCAAAGCTTTTCTCAAGAAGACTTGTGTATGTGCGCGTTCATCCTCACCTCTTCGCTGTACTTGCTAATGTAGGAGTAAATCTCATTGAGAGCACTGAGCATGTTAAATTCACTGGAGTGAAGTCGTGCCTGTTCAGCCAAATACGCATTCATGTCCTGATCGGAGATGGCCGGCAGCCTGCTGATGTCAGCGTAGTACCTGTGGGGAAAGCCAGGGGGCAATGCTCAATGCTTGTACTATTAAATTATTGACAACAACAGATCAAATATTCCATTTGGTTTGGATATACAAATACTGATAAAATATCATTCAACTATCACATTCAATATGCATGAGACTTTTATTTTACCTTTCTACCCAGTTCTTGTAGTTGGGAATATCTTTTGCATAAAGCAGTTTATTTGAGGGCGAGTCTTTGCCCAATCTGTGTTCAGATGTGGAACATGAATCCATGAAGGTCTGGGCCACCACAGAGAGACAAGCATCCGTGATGCTGCTCTTGTGGATGTCGAAAACAAACTGCGGATTCTTGATCACATTCACCCAGAACCGCAGAGGAAGGCTGCACAGGAAGAGACACAGAGAGGAGACATGTGTCACTTTATTCTCTGGTTTATTAGAGAAAAGAAGGCATTCTTTTGGAGGTGTGTCCTACCAGTTGCTCTTCCAGGTGTGACGGACGTCTGTGTCGTGGATGCCGTGCTTGTCTGCCTGTTCATCCAGGAAGTCAAACATGTATTTGATAGCTAGCGGAAGGGCGCTACCTCTGTGCACCGTGCTGAAGAGAGTCTCGAACAAGTCGTCGACGAACTTCTGCAATGTACCCTGAGAAAGACACCAAAAGTGTCAGAATGTAGTTTTACATGACCATTCCGCTTTGTTACTGTGGCTTTAAAGGGCGAATAAATGATGACCGATTTTTTGGGTGAAGAATCAAACTTCTATAGTTACCTTAGTAGCAAGCAGGCGGGTGAGGTAGATCTCCGATACCATCTTGCTGCCACGGTCCCCCTCCTTCTGGTCTCCATGCTCGTGGTTCTTCACCAGATGCCAGACCTTGACTCCGCTCTCCAGGTCAGGTGTGATCATCGGAGCGCGGGACCGCAGGCTGTCCGGGCTTCCTGTGTAGCGGAACGTCGAGTCTGCAATGAGATAGAAAGAAATGAAGAATCAGGATAAAGATCTCACACCGCGGTTCTTCCGATGAACAGAAAGAACGACCCATTCGCGTTTCATTTATTCTTCCTATCCCTACGTATCTCTTTCTCTCTGTAGACAATTCACCCTTGTTTTCCTTCTAGACTGAGTGAGATGAGCCGAAGCTCCCCATTCTCCTCTTAAAAGGATTCATAATTGGCTCATCCTGATTCATTGTTCTGCAGACACGCTTCAAACGTCTGCATCGCAGGACCTAATCAATGCATCTAAAGATTTCTAATGGCTTAAGCTCTCCGACCACCTCATCCAACTCATCTCCTTTCACTTTCAGTCGTATCGAGTTAAGTAATCAGTCTCTTGCTCACTTCTCCAATTAGATGGGTCTTTTTTTCATGCCAGCTGAGAGATCTCCTGGGAGGCCGGAATGGCTTTTCACAATGTGGTATAATCTTCTGCATCTCTCTCTATAGCTCTCTGGCCTGTCACCTGGCTTCAAAGACGATGTGAAACAGCAAAGGAAGGCAAATAGCACAGGCTATTTTGAGACAGAAGTTGAATTCTGAGCAGATCGGAGCCACAAGGGAAGACCCTAGAGATTTGGACTTGTGAAGGGATGGGTGTGTGATTGTGGCGTTAGCAGCGGGGGGGGGTGGAGGAAGAAGAGGATTGCGGTTTCAATCCAGTTTAAGCTACTGCATACTTACAGTCTTTTCGGATGCTGCTATGGTGTTGCTATTGAGGGATTACTAGTATAGATTGTGTATCTGTCTGAGATTTACACAGGGTGATGGATGTTTATAACAAAATTAAACCAAAATACTTACATTTTACATTCCAAATGACTTTAAGCCATGGTTTAAGACCCATAACTGCTTAGATATGTATGTGTAGTTAACAATGAAGATAAATCTCTCTTTTGCAATTTTATATTATAAATATGAATAAAATACATTTATATATTATAAGCAGTTTGTTTTTAAAACTTTTGCTGTCACACCATAGTATGTATGTATTTGATATATTTGTAAACTACCCATATATACATTTTATACACATACCATATATATATATATATAATATAAAAATATAATGGGTATAAAATACATTTAATATTAAAGTAATTATTTTTTATTTTTGTAAAAAGTGCAATATAATTAGGTAATTAATTTTTTTTTTTTTTTAAGATTTTTGAAAATAATTGTGAAAAATTACTGTGAAAATAATTATATATTATTTCTGTATTATAAATTAAATATTAAATAAATATAAATTATTCATTAGTAATTTTTATACACTTTTAAAAGTAATTGTAAAAGGTACTGTAAAAAGTATATATTAAATATTTAAATGTATAAATAAATAATGTATTATTCTCACAAAAATAAAGTTTTGCTATATTTACTATAGGAAATTTACAAATATCTTAATGGATGATGATCTTTACTTCCTATCCTAATGATTTTTGGCATAAAAGAAAAATAGCTAATTTTGACCCATACGATGTATTTTTGGCTATTACTACAAATGTTCTCGTGCTACTTCAGACTGGTTTTGTGATCCAGGGTCACATATTATTTCTATATTATATATTAAATATTTAAATAATTTGTGCTCACAAGAGTATTTTTGTAAAAACTTGAATAAATAATGTGATGCGGGTGCCTGATCACATACCAGTGTAAACACAGGTGTGTACATGCAGGTTACATGTGTGTTTGATCAATGTGTGAGTCTCTCTCATCCAGTTGGAGGTGTGCGACCAGCGTGTTATTTTGGGCCGGGGGTGCTGGCATGCTAAATTGGGCCGGGCTGCTAAGTGTTGAGCATTAAATTGATATGAATCAATCAGCGTGTGTCTGGGCCACAGCTGTGCCCGCTGTGCCAATGCCGTGATTGATGGGCACCGGGGCGCTGCCAGATGAGAGAGCTGCTTTACATCCACCACACACATTAGCTTGCAAAAACACACAGAAAAGGAAAACTGAAAACCTCAGTTTTTCCATCTCGTCGAGTTTCCTAAAACACTCAACAAGCTTTTTGCAGTAAAATATATCTAAGCGCTAAAAACTATTAACTACCTATTTCAGGAAGGTGAAAGACATAAAAGATTGAGGTTAGTTGGCACACAAAGACGTCTGACAAATCGAGATGTTTATTCCTGAACTTTAAATGTTTGTAATCGATAAGACATGATAACTACACTCTTTTATTAAACAGCATTTCAGCCGGATCTACTAAATTAAAACCAGGCGAGATGTTTGCGTAGTGTTGCTAGGTGACACTGCATAAGGGACCCCATTTCAGCCCCAGTCCTGTGTCTCATTTTTTCTCTTTTTACCCGTGTGCAGCATCATTGCTAGTACATAATTAGCAATCAGAGAGTGGCCTGCAGCTCAATGTGATGGGAAATGAGAAGGGCCCTGATGGGAGCCCTGTGGCACTCCCTCCAAGCAATGCTATGGGGAAGGAGCTAATGTGTCCATTACGGGTGGCATCTACACTCGGCGGAGAAATCAGCATTATTGAGCTTCACACTAAACTCTAACACCTCTCTCTCTCTCCTTCTCTGGCACCCTTAAGGCTCCCTTGGGCATCCTGTGGGCTGCCAAGCAAAGCTGCGGCGCAGTCATCAGAGCCATTGTTTAAAGTAAAAGAGCACCAATTTTTCTTTTTACAACCACAACCTCTATATAGTAAAACAATATCATTGACTAAGATCACACAGACTTAAAACTACTAATTCGTTTGCAAATTGACAACAACAGGTCTTTAAAAGACCTTTTAAGGCTGTGCACCTTATGATGTCATAGTGCATGTGGGACATTTTTGTCATCAGTTATTATGATGCGAGTGATACTCACCGTATCTGCTAATGGAGGTCCGGGAGATGCTCGTTGTGGGTGGAATGTTGTAGGAGGACGTCTGCTTGGGTACCAAAGCGACCACACAGCGATCCGACACCTGTAAGAGACACACTTGAGTAAGTTTTATTTTCCCATAATCCTTCACTTCACAGTTCTTGGTTTTAAAGCCTCTTATTATTCAAAACAAACTGTTAATCTGCTTTAAATTTATTTTGTTGAACAGGTATTCGTACTGTAAACCATCTGTACACATCCAATAATATTATATTCCATTGCACAACAGTATGAAATTGTCTAGTTTCTCCCCACTGTTACAATAAAATGATATTTAAATGCTGCAAAAAGATCAGTCCTAGTTGTAAAAGCACAAGGAGCGTTCACGCTGTGTTCTCGGATCAAACACACATTCTTAAGTAAATGCAGCTTCGTCCCACATGGAAAAAGGATTTTTACATTTACATATGAGATCTTCTTCAGCGAGACTCCTGTCACTCCACACTACTCAAAAGACAGTAATGAGTCGAGCAGAGCCGAGAACCAGAGAGATGGAAGCTTATTCAGATGCATAATGTAAAACTGTCGCTTTATCTTGTACGTTCAAAACACAACTGTAAGCAGCCATGCGCGGGCAGTCCAGAAAGCATAAGTAAATGAAATACACAGATGTAACACGGCTGACATCAAGGTCTGAATCTTCAGGACGCGAGAGGTGAATTTGTTCTGCATTAGTAGCGGGATCCAAGTTGGTAGCGCAAACTGACCAACGGCGCTGAGTTTTTATATTTTAAATATTTATATGCCTGTTGCTAAGCAACTACAGCACTAATCCAGCCAATAATTGACAGTAAATGTAGCTGCAGAAATAAGCGGCGTGCAAAAATGGGTGACTTTATCACAGAGGGATGGAGTTATCTGTTTAAAAAGGACTAAGAAGAGACCAAAATGCAATCGCACAAGCATTAATAAGCTATAGATTGGAAAGGATTTATGTACAAACACATGAACAGAGAGAGAGACTTTAAAATGAAAGATAATAACTGAAAATACAAATAGAAAGGCAGGTTAACACAGTTTTGTCATGATGTAATGATCGATTCATTCAGAGAAAAGAAACGACACGAGGAAAGATGAGCTGATGGAGTCCAGGACATTCGGGGTGAAACTCTCAATTTTTCTTTGTCTGCTCTGTGAGAGCTCAAGCGCCGTCTGATCTTCTGTATTAATCTGAACTGTCAAGAGCTACAGAGGAAATGAGCTCTTCTCCAACAGAGGCCGGTAACTCGGCACATAAAAGGAACACCATAACCTCAGCTCACAATCACACTATCCAAATTTGAGATGCTTATCTTGTATGAAAAGCAAAAAATGTAAAGAATATGTTTTAAAAAGACAGTAAGCATTTTCTAATAAATTACAAAATAATAATTGTGGGGTTTGAACATACAACCTCATCTTTAAAGGGATAGTTCATCCAAAAATTATGAATGTATGTATGACTTTCTTTCTTCTGCAGAAACCAAAAGAACATTGAAGAATGTTGGTAGCCAAACAACATTGGCCATTATTGTCTTCCATATTAAGGACACAAAACCATTTCTCAAAATATCTTCTTTTGTGTTCCACAGAAAGAAAACTGATGACTGAATTTTTCTTTCCATTTTTTTCAAATTCCAAGTCCATTTTGATATAAAACCCTGTGTCCTCTCTAATACAGACATATATGAGCACCTCCTCTGCAGGGCAGTTAGCGGTCTTCAATCTCTTCCTCCACTCTCAGGGCCAAAGATGGTGCTACCCTTTTACGCCCCCTTATCCTCCAGCCCTATTAGTGCACGTCTTCCCGAGGCCGACCCTCACTGCAAGCCGGGCTAATAGCCTGACTGGAAAGCCACTTGAAGACCTCAGAATCACCTCAGACATGTCACCGGGTTCATCACACCCCCAAATGTCTTTTTTCCCCTCTATCTACTACCCACAGCTCGCAGTCTCCCTCCTGAGTTCCTGTGTTTTTTCTAGTTGCACCTGTGACAGGTGCATGACACCAGAAGAGTCTTATTACACTCTCTCTCTCTCTCTATCTCTCTCTCTCTCTTTAAGAATCGCAAGTGTGCGGCATTCAGCATTCATCCCAATCTGAAGACCAATGTTCACTGTATTTCTTGCTCTCCTCACACATGCCCTCTTTCTTGTTCTCTCACAGCAGTGATGGTGGCCGTATGAAGCCTGAATGATGGAGGGTAGATGGATTCGCCCTTGAGACACAATCCTCAGCCAGGCAAGCATGCAGGCAGTCAGGTGGGCCGTACCGCCGGTGGGTGTAAGAGTGATAAGAGCTGAGCTTTCCTCATGATAACGTCTGCATCAGACAGCTGACCCCTTTTCCTCAGGTATCTCTGAATCCTCTGTCTGCACTCTATCTGATGGAGAACGGTGAGCTTAAACGCCTCTAATTCAGACGCCACATCGGGACGGAGGGAAAGAAGGCAGTTACATGTTTTCTGCTAGTCATGCTTGGTGAGCGTTGGCCACACGATAGATGCTAGAGCAGGTTGGATGTTTCATAGCTGACATAAACGCATCTCAATGGCGACTGTACTGTGAGTTTGGCAAAATTTTAATTGTGGCGTTCTGCACCATGCTGTTATACAAAGATTTACTGTCCGTATATGATGTACAGTATGTCTATAAGTAGTTCAGTGATGTTCCCTGTGAGATACTGAAGATAATGAATTCATCCTTCAAAAAGGATGTGTTAACACATTTTTTTGTGTTATTGAATGCTTTTTAAAACACATTATGAGTCATTCTGTGGTTATTTTTACCCAAAAATGAACTGATTCTTCAGTACTTTCCTACATTCTTCAGAATGTCTTCTTTTGTGTTCAACAGAACAAAGACATTTACAAAGAAATTTTCCTTCTATAGTAGTCAATGGTGGCCAAGAACTGTTTGGTTACAAGCATTCATGTAGGAAATGTTTCTTTGCTATATAAATTGTACATTGAAGAAGTACAGTGGCCCCCGAGGGACACGCCGCCAGTTCGCTGTTCCACTTTTCAACCTACAGTATTCAAGGTCAATTGCTGCTGTGATTTCAAGTAAAAGTGAACAAGAATACAAGAGAAAAGTAAGCTATACGTCATCTCTAGCGTTCTGACTGATGAAAACTTCTCGACGCTTTAATCAGCCCCGCGCAATCAAAATCAGCAATCAGTGAAGAACATGCTGACCACAGGTTTACAGAGCGTCACGAGGACAAAGCCGCTGATTATACTGTCTGTTCTTTTTACTCTGTCGAGGAACGCGAGGAACCCACTGGGATTAGCATATCCACGGCAGTTCAGGAGAGAGGTGAGGGTGCTTGTGTAGAGGACTCAGAAGTGATGGATTTTAATGCGGTGTAGTCTAGGGACCCCCGCTCGCTATTTTCCCCACCTCTTCTCTAAATCCATTATTTTTCCAGTCCCAGAGGAATGAGCGGGAGTTAGTCTTGTATACGGCTGTCTAAGTGAGACACATCGTGATTTACTTTGAATATTTTGCACACTTTACATTTAAAGGGATAGTTCACCCAAAATAAACATTCTGTGTGACTCGTCTATATGACTATTTTGAGAAATGTGACCCTGGATCATAAAACCAGTCTTACGTAAGCATGAGAACATTTTTAGTAATAGCCAAAAATAATCGATTCAAAATTATCGAGTTTTCATTAGGATATTAAGTAAAAATCATGTTCCATGAAGATATTTTGTAAATTTCCTACCATAAATATATCAAAAACTAGCAAAACCGCTAACAAAAATGGCCGGAAACATGTCTACAAACTTCACTCGCTGCTGCCGCTCTTCGGAAATTATTCACTCACGTTTGGTATCAATGTAAAGCCTCGAATTTCAGCTTTCGGGTTCATCTATTCTCCACAACATTATAACAGCGATAAGCCAATAGAGAGTGTTAAAACAAACCTGTTTCTGCTTAGCGGCAGCCTGCTACAGCACTTCTGATTAACAACCTTAAAGGCCATTTTCTTTATTTGCACCCTCAGATTCCTGAGTTAGTGTTTTGTTTATCCTAACAAATCGTCCTATCCTAACAAACCATATATTAATAGAAAGCTTATTTATTTAGCTTTCAGATTATGTAAAAATCTAAATTTTGAAAAATTGACCCTTTGTTGTCCAGGGTCACAAAAATCTCCATACAATGAAGGTCAGTAAGAGCCAATGTTGTTCGGTTCCCAACTTCCTTCAAAATATCTTCTTTATGTTCTGCAGATGTCATACAGGTTTGACATGACATTTGAAGTACAGACAAGGTAAAGTCTGTAATTAATCCACTGAAGGCAAAGATCAAACTCTCTCACACGCACAACCATTTTTCCATCTACACACTTCAAAATTTCAGCAGCTGAGCTCAATAATTGTCCTCTATTATATCGCCCCATACAGTGTGAGTCAGACAGAACTGCAGGAGAGAAAGAGCTGTCGTCCGTCCCCGAGCCCAAGCTCACAGCGAGACATTTCTGAGCACTTTAAGAAAAAGGGCGCGTTTTTTGTTTAACGTAATTGTTGTTTCATGTCTGGAGAGTTAAATGAATGTACTGATGTTTTCTAGCCTGGTTAGAACACTGTTAAACATGCTGGTTTTGCTACTATCTCTTTAAGAAACTGCATGCCACTAAATATTTACTTACAATAATGTTTGCCTTAGCAAATGTCTCTGTAGACTGATGATAGAGCCTTATGTCATGCGTATGTCTATTTACAATACTCTTTTTATACATCAAAAAAGAAAAAAATCCATAAAATGTCTCTTTTAATGTCTACTAGCCGAGACAGAAGAGGGCACCATGGGATAATGTATCTCTTCCTTTATACCTGATAATGCATGAGCGTGTTGAGTCTCTTCCAGTCATTTTCAATCTTAGTAGTGATGTCTTCATCCTGCAGGACCACCCGGGCCATTCGTCCCTGTCGCCACTCTGACAAAAACAAATCAAACATCTGCCATTAAGACACATACAGAACCTCCCCCGGCTCAAACCAGATTGATCTGATCCAGTACTGTGAATGTGTCTTTTCAAATGGGTTCGACGTGTGTGCGTGTGTGTACGGTAGGGTATAATTAAATGCTAAAGAGAGAGCTGATAGGATATAGACAAGCTCAGAGTAAGAGTGATCATTGATTTTCTCCTCTGTTGAATGGGGATTATTAGTTTGCGTGGTTGCCAAATGCACAGATGACGCCTGCGGAAACCAACCCGACACACATACATTTACTTAGACCATGATATTTCCTTAGAGATAGCTTTTAGTTTTATATCCAACTTTAATATACGTATTTATCTATTAGTGTTATATACTGCATAATTAGAATTAATTGCACATAAGAACGTAACAAATTTTACTTTACACACAAACACACCTGCGTGCACATTATCAAGCAGTGTTCGTTTTTTTTATTAAAAACACATCGAATCAAATTTAAATAAAAAAGGAGTGGTGCCGTAAGCAGTTGCTAAGATGCTGCTATGCGGTTGCTATGGTGGTGTGGTTGTTAATGTATTGCTATGTGGATGCTAGGATCCCCAAGTCAAAATAGCCAATCTCCACATCTTTGATATTCCTGATATGGCTCGCATCCCTCCTTAAATGTAAGACTATAGCTTTTGTTATCTATTCATCACCTGCCAAGCACAAAAAGTCTACCTTAGAAAGAAACAGCACATCTCTCCTCAACATGCCACATGATTTGAGGATCATTCATGACCGTACCAATCTTATAGACTGTATATAAAGATATATATGACTCACCCAAGTCCATGTCCACAGCTTTGGGTCTCTGTGAATATGGCATGTTCTTATACACAGCGTCTAGGATTTTCTCTTTGACTTGCGTGATGGTGTCACAGTTCAGAACCTTGACTGGGATTTCTGGGCTGTTCTCGTTCTCCGGGTTGACGCAGTTCAAGATCTGCAGGAGAGAGCAAGAGAACAGGTGAAGAGGATGAGGACGACGAAGCCCTCAGAGAAGTTCGGCTGTGGTTGGTAAGCCCTAGGTGGGGAGCAAGACTCTGGAAAAGGCCATTCCCTGGCTCGAGAAATCTAATTTCACACCCTCTGCGGGACCCCAATCTCAGCCTTAGCGGGGTATTAGACTCTAATGAACACCAGCCAGACTGTCTGCTTTCAAACACACACACACACTCGCATACTGTACACACCCTGATGCAATAATACCAACGGTAGATATGAACGTTAATGAGATACTAGGTTTATTAGCAACATCATAAGAGAGTGTAATGCTGACCAGCGTCTTGTAGTCGATCTGTTGTCGGATAAGTTTGTCTTCGCTAAGGGAATATCGGGCCTCTCCGGTGATGGCGTCTATTGGGCCTTTTTCCATCTGTTGTTTTATGGCACAATATAGCATGAAGAGCGGCTCACCTGCACACTCCTGAAGAGAGAGAGAGAGGGTCGGTCATCAAAATGTTTTGGGATTTTCAGTGCTGATTTGGGTAGATTTTTAAACATGGTAAAATGTGTTTGGTATACCTCTTATTGCTAACTAACATCATAATGAAATTAGCCTGTAATATTTAATAAATGAACCCACCCAAGGCAGGGAATGGCAGAGCTTTCTGTTTTAAGCATGCCGTGTATTTTCAAAATGTGAAATAAAAAATATGAAAGCACATAAATGCATTTAAAACTGCCATTAGGGGGCGCTAATACTCCCGTTTAGGAACCACACAATGACAATTTCAAAGATTCTCTAATTATTAATCATTCTGCTCAATTTATCAGTGACAGTTTAGACCAAATATGGATTAGCACACTTACAAGATCCCAAAATACACAATATATTTAACTCTAATAATAAATTACCTTTAGAAACTTGTGAAGCAGGAAAGCAAACCAGTTGGTGAGCATCTTCTCAGCTACAGACTCTGTCCTGAAACACATACAAGCACACAACGTCCTTCTGTTAGGAGGTGAAATAATGACACTCGTGTCAAGGTTATGGCATAGCAGGTGAATATCCGAGCTGTTAACCAGAAGACTTTTACTATTGAACACTTGAGCACACTTTTTAACCTATAGAATTGACCTATTTTGTGTGTCTTGAATGACTGTTTGCTTATTTACTGTACTCATACTTTATTTACTATTATATACTTGTTGGGTGTAACATTACATAGTCAGATTCCTGGTGTTAACATTAATGCATTGCTTTCCGAATTTACACCAAACATTGAAAGGTTAATAATTGTATTACTTTCCATCAAAAGTAACTAAAGCTGTTAAAAAGAAAAATAAATAGATAGCGAGAGAGCGAACAAGGGGGAGACGGCGAGACAGAAAGTGAGACACTGGCAGACGGAGAGCATCTTTGTTTCCTTTCCTGTCATTCATTCATTGTTCACCCATTTTGTCCATTTACAATTTTTGTTGTGACCACCCCGCCTCATTCCTTTATATCTTTGCTTTGAGACATGAGACGGATACAGACACCAACCCTCAGTGACAAACAGACACAACACTCAGACAGTGTTCTCTGGGGCTGTGGGCAATAATTTGGGGAAAGAGAAAGGATAAAGGATGAGCCGAGGGTTTGTTGAAGACAGAGCAGGTGGAAAACTCGAGCGAGAGAGAGAGAGAGAAAGAGAGAGAGAGAGAGAGAGAGGAGGAGAGAGAGAGAGAAAGAGAGAGAGAGGAGGAGAGAGAGATAAGGGAGGCAGAGGAAGAGAGAGGGAGAAAACAAACAGCACCCTGACGGGAGCAGTTAACAAGCATGAAAAATACATGAAAGGGTTATTCCCGGTTCTGATGGCTAAGCGCGTCTGTAGAATACCAATACAACTCGTCTCCTTCTGGATCGTTCTATTAAACCGCTGCCTTTTCAGTGTGATAATGTGATTTTGAAACAAAGGATATGTTTTGAGTGTCCTTGATGAGTTTATAGTCAAAAAGTCCATACTAAATCTGTTATAAATTGTTTTTACATGGGCATGGAGTCCATAGACAAGCATTACTACAGCGAGGCATCACAGGACAATGTAAAAACAGCAGCGTATTTGTTGCCTACCCTGCCAAACATCATCCGCACTGTTCCACACATCTACACACACTTTCACACACTCCACTTGGCCACTATGGGGCCAGCGAGGTAGCACACCAGCAATTTACTCAACAGCAGAGAGAGAAAATGACTCTTTTAATGCATGTGGAAATAACTATGATTACACCACTGAGACAGCCCGCAAACACTAAGTGTGGGAGAGCGTGTGTATGTGAGTCTGGGTGGCGCGTAACAGCGGCAGATCGGACAGACACGATTAGCTCTGTCCACAGAGGTCAGGTTTGGATGATGATAAACTGTAATCCTGCCATATCCATGTGGCTGAAGTGACTACCACTAGACAGCTGTACTCTAATGCAAAGACAGAAACTTCAGACGTACTTCAGATTAAAACATTGGTTCAGACATGTTTTTATGAGCTTGACTACCAACAGACAAACATTCAGTGACCAATGGCGTCTATTTATGTCTACGGGACTACCAAATCACTCAAGGGATAGTTCACCCAAAAATGAAAAGTCTGTCATCATTAATTTACCTCTTGTCACTTCAAACCTGTATGACTTTCTCTCTTCAGAAGAACAGAAAAGAAGATATTTTGGTTCCCCCATTGACTCCTATTGTATTGACACAAAACTAATGCAAGTCAATGGGGCTTAATGGTTTTCATTTACCAACGGGTTTCGTTTTTGTGTTCTGCAGAGGAAAGCAAGTCATACAGGTTTGAAATGACAAGATGGTGAGTATGTGATGACAGAATTTTCATTTTTGGGTGAACTACTGCTTCAACATACGTTTTTTTCAGTCTTTCCCCATTGAAAAAAACAGAAGCTGCACTTGCACAACTACAAAACAGCCATCAAAATGGCAGAAAAATAGACTGACTTGCATTAAAAATGAGTTATTAGCGCTCTTAGGGCTTCGGAGTTTGTATATTCAGAAGCTAAAGAGGCTATTAACATAAAGACGATGTGATTTGCATTACGTCGCTTTTGTTGCTTTGTGTCTGAGGTATTCACTCGTCCGGGTTAATGCATTAGCAGATTGTAAATGCTAATTTTATTGAAAGAATAAACATGCCTCTCGAATAACGAGTCCGTCAAATTATGCCCGTTTAATGATGCCGATTTCAGTGAATAAATCAGTCCGGCTCTCACACGGAGATAAAGAGACAGATGAAATAATACAAGAAATGATGCAAGACGGAGCGGAATGAGGGAAAGTCTTCGTGATAAGTGTGTCAGTTTGTGCGATTGTTCTGAAGGACACTGTGTGTTCGAAAAACGTGTTTTATTCAGCAGCACGTGTGTCTGTCTGCACAAAACATCCTTATGTTTATATATTCTCTTTTAAGCCTGTCATCTTTCCTTTGTGTTCTACCTGTTTTCTTTAGGGTCTGAGAGCTGTGGGACCTCAGCGGAGAGATGAACCTGTGTGTGTTTGTGCATCGACATGCAAATTCATATATGGCACTCATTTATCGTTTCTCTCTCTCTCTCTCTCTCTCTCTCTCTCTCTCTCTCTCTCTCTCTCTCTCTCTCTCTCTCTCTCTCTCTCTCTCTCTCTCTCTCACGCACGCACGCACGCACGCACACAAGGCTGTTTGATGTTGGTTGCCTTGGAGGCCTTGGAGGAGTGTTTCCTGTCTGTATCCTTTAGCACTTAATCAGAGATCAATCATGGACGCTGACAGATTCATAGAACCTCAACTCACACACAGACTAAACTATTACTGAATATACACATAGAGTGAGAGGCTTTTATTACTTAAGCTGTCCTTTAAGCAGGGGGGGATATTTCACCCATAAACCATTTACTCACCCTCATTCCAAACCTGTAGACTTTCGATCTTCTGCAGAATACAAAAGAAGATATTTTGAAGAACGATGGTTACCAAACAACATTGACCCCCATTGACTTCCATTGTATGGACACAAAACCATATTCAGGCTCTGAACAACATGATTTTTGGGTGAACTATCCCTTTAAAGTTGCTGTTTTCCTCAATTGTAAGTCGCTTTGGATAAAAGCGTCTGCCAAATGAATAAATGTAAATGTAAATGTAAAGTTTAACTAGTAAGTTTGTAGGAATATGTGAGCAAAGTACATTTAGAATAAAAAAGTATAAAACGAAAATGATGCAAAAATATAATTTAATAAGGCATAAAAAATACTTTGGAGTCAATCACAGGCAACTGTACATAATGGACCACTAACACATCACCCACGTTTCCTCGACCCATCTCAGCGTGTCTTATAAACTACTGTAGGTCTAACTGGTGGAAATTGAGTTCTAACAAAGAAAATGAAAGGAAATTGGATAGGCATTTTCAAATGCATATGGGAATTGATAAGTGGGCACGCTCTTGGTGCACAAGCAAATTCGATATTTCAGGGGACCATTGAGTCAATTCCAGGCTTGGAAATGTATTTCAAACCCACAAAAGTCAATCTCCAAAATCTCTTTATTGAAGATTTGATGCTTTAAAGACCTCACAGAATCACTATTTTCTTTCACCAGGAAGGACACACGAACACAGACACAAAAAGACGCCGCCTGCTCATCTCCCGATGAGAGAATGTATGAATGGAAAGTTAATAGTAGCTATTTGAGCATCTAAATGAGGTTTTTCAAACTCTACAACTTCATCGCATAAAGGCTTTTGTGTAACGCTGCTTCAGTCATCCCAGACAAACTTTCCTCTATTCTGCAGCCATATTTGATTCTTTTCTCTCTCGTCGCCTTCTTTTCTCCTTTAATTGAGTTTCATTAATGAACATGAGGGTTTTATTAGCGTGTTTATGAGTTGCGCGCACGCTCGCGTGTCTTGGGGGTAAAGGAATGCTTCATTGAAGGGGCGACACGCAACACAACGTCCCGCTAATAGTCCATTCCAAGCGACTCTGGGCGCCTGCAAATCTCATTAAGGGAAAACATGTACACACACACACACGCCGACACGCACACAGAAGCGCGAGAGCCCGGGGCAATGGAGCCGTTCCATTTATAGCCACCATTCTCCACACAGATCAAAATAAGCGAGACACATAAGGTAAAGAGAGAAAACTCAACATGAAGGCTTTAGTGAAAACTGTGGTGAAATAAAAATAAAGGTGTGAGATATGGAATGAGATCGTTTCAGATGGAAACAAAACCATCCATATACTCAAGTTTATCCTCGAAATCTCTTTCAAAAGTGGGAAAAAACACACAATGCACTGTACAGCTCAGTTTTCATTTATTGTGGCTTTTCACTGCGATGAATCAGTCTGTGCTGAAAACATTCAGATTCCCCGCAGATTCAAAGAGAGACAGAGGCCCAAAATAAGCCAGCGTCTTGTAAGATTCTCAATCTCCTCCGTAATCAAATAAAGATAAAATAGCCAAGCAAAAATTAATGCCTATTAAGCTTCAGGCTATTTGAAATGAAACATAGAGCCAGTCTGATGACCACAGAGACCAGACAGACCCTTGTTATTTTTCACAGTCGGTTATCATTAAATGCAAGTGGGTCACTTTATGAAAATAAATTAGTCTCGCTGTTGATATTGTCTGATTCCTAAAGATGTCTCATTTGCAAGCGACTACCCTACAGGCGTCTTTGACATTCATTATTTTCCTCAACACACATGAATGTTCTTTGTCCTGACATCAAGAAAATGCAGAAGGACCATCAAAGTAGCTCAAGTTTCTTGTGATATTGTCAGCTCCAACTATGTAGTGCCTTTTAAGTTTTTGGATTTCAATGCTTTTAGTTTTCAGCTACTTGTTAAAGTCACATAAAATTGCTTGATGGGCTGTATTCTATTCTTCTTTATATTTTATGTGCAAAACCTGGAAGCTAGTTAGCATTTTTATACGTTTTTTTAAATGGGTTTTTGGTAGCCTAAATCACCTGAAATAAGATCTGTGGTTAACAAAACCTTTATAAATTTCACGTTTTAGTCTATGACATAAAACACACCAGTTTTTAAGGAACATTAAACGGCATTGTGAATAAATCTCATAATAATTCAACATGGGCAAAGATTTTGATAGACAAAACGTGTAAACATCATAAAGTCTATGAGAAAAATGCATATGCTTTCGGTCTAGAGAACTAACTTCCGGGTTGGCCTACAAAAGCACGTCATCCCTGCAGCACTCTATAACAGTACCATCTTAAAGAAACAGGAAGTGATATGACATGCTACCCAAGAACTAAAGCTGTCGATAAAGGAACACCAGCAAAATCAGGAACAGGAAAAGTCCTTAATGTTTATCAGAGAATTCTGAGGTCACTAGAAGGTTGTGTTATTTCCACACAAATCAATCGAAAGCAAAATGCTCGAGACGGACAGAAAGAAAACGAGAAAGAGGAAGAATAATGCGTTTGATTAAAGCAACAGAAAAGCAGAACAGTGAGACGGAGGCCAATCGATGTGGAAGAACGAAGCATTATTTTCTCTGACAACATCGGCAAGAAACTGAGCAGAGATGGAAAGTAGCGGACAGGGAAAGTGAAACGGTAAATAAATAAAAAGAAATGAAGAAGAAACGGATTCGTAAGGGGTTTCTAATTCAGTCTTCTCGATGCTTTCTAGAAAAGTGAGGACACACCGTGCGAACAAGAGCAAATGAAGCACATCGAATCGTTAAAATCTCTTAAATTCCCAAAGACAAAAAAAGGAAAAAGTATCTACGACTACATCCCCCTGATCCCCACGGCCCCGGTCTGCCAATGCTGGAGGATTAGTGTTTTGTGTTCCTAATGACAGCAGATAATGAGAGAGACACAGCATCTGTTGCTTTAAATAACAGCATAATCCACATTTCCCTTGCATCTCTATACTGCGACTATTAATGAGCCAAGTCACATCACAACTCACTGAACAGAGAGACGGGGAAACAGCGCTAGTGTTTGTTTAGCACGTCCGCTTTGAATATTCCAAGTGTGATGTACAGCTGATATAATGCAGCGTTCGGCAAGAACACATCACCTAAAGCAAAAATACGCTCCGTCAAGAGTTGCAAGGGCTGTAATGAAAGCAGCCATGGACCGTGATGTATGCTAACCCCCGGGCAACTCTTTGTTTAATCATTATTACACTAAATCTTCTAGTTGACATGCTGGTATAGAAAGTCTTTGAAAACCTCAATGAATTTAGGGGGAATAAGAACGAGCAAGAGGGAGAGAGAGAGAGAAAGAGAGAAGGAAAACATGTGGATTTGAGCCGCTCATAAATGTTTTATGAGAAGTGAAGCTGACAATGGGGCCGTATTCAGAGACTGGAAAGAAATACAGACAAGACGGATCTATAGACTGTTAATCGATAGTTATTAGGCTGTAATCTAAGCTAGGTTAACAGAAAAGAAAACATTCAGCTCAGTTAGTTACTTACTTCATCCATATGATGTTACAGCCCTCACAGCAGGGATTTTATTGTATAACACAAACTATTGATTTTTACATTTTCGGTAATTGAAGCAAACTATATAATTTGGAATGAAAAAAACAAACAAAAAAAAAACAGTCGTGGTCAATAATATTCATCTGCATATGGCATTATAGTGTCAGACTAAGATAATTGTGATATATATATATTAACAGTATTAAAACTGTAGTAACCTTGACTCACAAAGGTTTTCATTAAAAATGCCAAATGCTCAATCATACACCGCCTGCGTTCTTGCTATTTGCATATCGCATGAGTTCATATTCCATTAGAAGCCATTGTAATCATTATAGTCATTATAATCTGAAAACAACTCATTTATGTGGATGGATTACATCTGCTGCCATTAACATTTATGTACTGTATATGCACGGTTTCGTCTGACATGTAAAACTGTGTATTGTTAAAAGTGCTACAGAAATAAATGAGTTGAAAAAATGCTTAACATCCATGACAGTCAGGTAAACAAAGAGAGAGAAACTGAATGCTCTCTCACCTTCTGAGCAGAAGTTTGGGATGGTTCTTGCTCTCCAGGTTTTTCTCGATGAGGTCGGACAGCAGATGTTTGAGCACATCCGTAGCGTACTCCAGCCGACCCTGTAGAGCCGTCATGATTAGCGACGCCACGTTGCCACGATCGCGCATGGAGAAAGAGCGTTGCATTTCCAGCGTTCGGATGAATGTCAACAAAAACACCTTGTTGTTTATCAGCTGGCCAAACACTTTCAGAGCTTTTTCCACACTCAGCTGACCATTACCAGAGACCTGGAACACAAAAACAACATACCGTCAACTTTGCTGACATAACACCAACAAAATACAATCCTTCATTCATAATTTACACTGTAAGCACACATGCATCATGTTGTAAATAACACCACGTCTTCACCAACCACAACTACAACAAGACATTTTGTCGATCGCAGGTTTCTATTTTTGTGACATTGTGCCGGGTAGTCTCGCCCACAGCGAAATCTCATTGATCCAACATTGGTGTTGCGTCATGCCTTGTTAAGACACAGTGTTTTGTTAATACATTTCATTAAAGTATATTACAGCCCACCTCCAGCTCTCTGAGCACGGGATGATCCTCGATCCCGGGGAACAACACTCTCATGGCATACGTGCGGTAATCCAGATACGGGATACCAGCTCGGTCCAGATCACTGGTTAACTCATTAATATCTGTCTGCAACTCTGCAAAAGCTAGAAATGAGAAAAAATAGGATATGATGTTATTTTTTTAATACATTGAATCAATTATATTTCAATGTCAACATATAACATTATTGGATACTATATATGAACTACTATATATGAAATATATAATAATACTAAAAATGAAATATAATTTAAATTGTTTTATTACTAACCACTTGCCAGACCGATAATCAAACACAGAGAAGTTAACTTCGGACCGGCGCGTGTATCCGATCAAACATATTAAAACATAATGAAAATATTTTATATTTATATGACAATTAAGTCATATATTCCTGTCCAATTTGTATACTGTAAAAACATCATCTATTCATTACTGTAATATGAAACAAATTCACATGTTTTTATTAAAACATATTTCATTATATTTTTACTATATATATATTTATAGTATTTCTTTATGGTCAAATTTGTTGTTAATTTATTGTGATTAAAATAGTAAAGTAATATTTATTAGTGCAGTATTATAACAACAAGCAAGAATATTGCATTAAAATAAAAAATTATTTATAAATTGAAATAAATAATAGCAATTATTGAAAAATTTGAGGTATATGTGAACATTTTTGTGAGATTTTTAAGTTTGTTTCTACACAAAATGACCAAACAAAGAACACGACATTCAATTCCGTTCTAATCAAGATCTCTGAAGGCTTGACTTTGTCCATTTTCAGGTTTTGATGAAGTTCCTGAAGGCTGACAGAGAGAAACCAAAATAACATCTTTGCCTCTCTTTATTTATGGCTTTATCTCCCTCTCTCTCTCTCTCTCTCTCTCTCTCTCTCTCTCTCTCTCTCACACACACACACACACACACACACACACACACACACACACACACACACACACACACACACAGTGAGTAAATTGAAGGCTGCTGGAGCGCGTGTCCCCTGCTGGTGGAGACTATAGGTGGGATGTCTTTAATTGGGTCCATTCTAACAGAGCCCGCGGCATCGCTCTACCCCGAGGGAGTTATCTCTCTCTCTCTCTCTCACCTCACGTTGTCTTCTTTCTCCTTTCTATCTTTCTTTCTGAAATGCTCTTTTTGTTCATCATCTCTCTTGCTGTCCATCAGCACCCCAGTCTCTCATCTTAAGCACACAGTCTGTCTCAGATGTTCATTGAGAGCAGAAATCTTCCCCTTTAATGCCTCTGCATCTTAAACTCCTCACGACTCTAGTGTCAGACAACACAAACCTTTCCTGCTCAGCCCTGCAAACTATGAGTCATTGGTATTAACTGCAACAACCTGCAGCTGATGATCTTGCTTTAACGTTTTTGCACGTTCGCCTTTGTCTTTCTCACCTTCCTTGCACTCCAGTGCGACTCTGGACTCCAGGTTGTCCATTTGCATCTGCAGTCTCTTAAGCGTCAGGTCGTTCTCTCTGGACTTCCGTTTGTAGGCGATAAGCACGAGGATGACGATGATGAGAAGAAGGCCGCCGCCCGCAGCGATGCTGACGATAGCAGGAAGGGTCAGGAGACTGTCGGAAAGAATGTTTACCGAGCCGGGAGACACATGCAGCCCTCCGACTTGCACCTGAGAGATAAAACCCAAACATGAGAATCGGTCCAAAAGTGCACACACAGAAAGATCCAGGATGCAAAATTACACCTTACCCATCGAAACCACAAGGATACAAACAAAACACATCAAGTAAATAGTGTTCGGTTAGTTTTTGGGGGGTAGCACGTAACAGTAATTGGTTTGCTGTTCCTAGGGAACATGGAAACAGCAACAACACCGTCTAGCCTGTGCCTCCACCGGCAGTACAATCATAATGAGTAAATAATGAGTGTTTAAAGAGAAAATACACTCCTCACGGCAACACCGCTGGTCTCAAACCTAGTAAACATTGATCTTACCATGATTTTGTATTGGCCGGTGAGATTAGGGGGCTCGCACAACAGTTGAGACTCAGACACGGTGACAGAACAGGGAGTTTCTCCAATCAGAACGGTGTAATTCAGCTTTACACCCCCAGACGCAGATGGAACCAGGTTTTTACCCTGAAACACACACACACACACACACACACACACACACACACACACACACACACACACACACACACACACACACACACACACACACACGTATATGCATAAACACGTGTACACAAACTGTATCGTATACAATAGGATATTAACACTTACAGGTCAAGTCTGTTTATGAACGTACCTTTAGAATAATAGGGGAGCCAGGTTTCTGTTCCAGGATGCCATTGGTGCTCAGAGGTTCAAAGTAAGGATTGGGGTAGTACAGAAAGTTTGTATTATTGTACACAAGAAGGGCCTGGACGTTATTGAAAATGAAGCCAAACTCGTCCGCGTGTTTCACCGAGTCCAAACCCGGCCTGTACTCGGCAGTCAGCGAGGGAGCGAAACAGTTCATGGTAGTCATGTTCAGAACCTTACACACCTGGAAGAGAGAGAGAGAGAGAGAGAGAGAGAGATGGGCTTTATTTTCATCAGCAGTTTTCCAGAGTAATTGTTATTCATTGTTTCATCTCACTTCAGTTATTTCCCATTAAGATCCCTTTGATACCATCTGTTTTCGAGTGTGTTTTATTGAGCTGAAAAGACTACAGCTGCACTTCCTTTTGTTAGACAACAACACAACTAGAGAACAAAGGCTAGAGCGGCTTAAATGCTCGAAAGTCAGACACGAACTGAGAGAAAACATTAAAAGTATAATTTACACTCCTCTGATCAGATCTCTCTACATCACAGAACAGTGCAAGACTCGTCTAAGAACTAGTTTCTATTTCACAGGTCTTCTTCAGAGAAATGAGGTGCGCATCTACTGACAAATACATCTCTACTGTTAAAAACGAAGCAGATATTTCACTCCACAATCAAAGAAATAGGAAATTTGAATAAAATAAAATAAAAGCATTTTGAGATATTTTGACACATAAATGTTCTACAGTCATTTTCAGCCTGTGTAGCTTTGTTGAACTGAAACAGAAAGATACAGTCAAATTGTGCGACTCTTCCCCCTTTTCAAATCGCCAATAGCGTTTAGTTTACCTCACAGCTTGGAATTTGACAAGAAGTTGAAATATGTCACAAAAAGTGGAGCACAGGTTTATAAATTCTTCAACATATTCATACAAAAACCTCAAATATTAAAAGGTATTAAGGTATAACAATTTAAATAATGGAGTAAATTAAAAAAGTTTTTAATAGTCTTGCATTAGAATATTTCCATTCACCCCATGTAACAAATATTTTCATCAAGTAAAAATATGTATTGAGTAAAATATGGCCTTACAATTCACTCAGAAAAGCCACAGCTGCAAGGTGACCGAATCCAAATGAGACAAACGGGTATAAACTCCTATTATCTAATAACACTCTCAAACCTCAAGTGCTCAACAACAGTGAGCTGTAGCACATAAATATGAGCAGTCACACACGACAGACGCTCAGGCATCGAGCCGTTCTCTCCGAGCAGCAGAGAACAACATCGACGCTCCGACAACAAAATTGATTGCTGTGAAACTCTGACTGCGCCGGGAGTTTTTCATCTCGCTCCTTTCTTCTCTTTGACTCTCAGGAGAGAAACTTAATTAGAGCTAAATATCTTCAAAGCTCGGCAGGACCGGCGAGCACCACGCCTCCTACTTGCATCTCGCCTCCTCGCAGGCCGAGCCGCAATCGATACTAACTTATTTTGACACACAAACTTGATTTTGTGAGATTGAGGGTGCATCTCATTCCAGTGCTTTTGGTCTTCATTCCTCCGCTGTTCCTCTTGACTCGGCCCTTGAGGAGTGTATAATAAGTGATATTCTTCACAGCCATCCTGAGATTGCATTGGTGGTTTTTTCGATGGGATTAACTGGTATTGGCTTTTCCTGCATGCTGGGTTGGTGGATTTTGAAGGAAGCGTGCATGCTATTGGCTCAATTTTTTAAATAAGTAAGTTGGGGAGAAAAAAGCTGGTGTGCATTGAATAATGTTTTGCTTTAAGATGTATGTTTAAAAAACTGAAGACACAGCATTAGATTAGCATTACATAACCACATACATAAAAAACATATGAAGGTGATTCTTACCATTTTAATTGATATAAAAAAAGAAGAGGATTTTGAAACAATGATGAGACTTTTTTCTATTTTATTTTATTTTATTATTTTTTTTCAGTTTTTTATTTTTTAGAAAACACATTTTAGTAGGAGACACATAAAAATATAGATAAATAATTTATTTAAAATAATATGATTTATTATTAATGGTATTATTATTGGTATTATAACCAATTTTAAATGGTAAAATACAAGGCATTATAACACATAGTGCACATTTTCCATAAGATGTACAGGCAAATTGAACATCCAAAAACGCATATATACGCTATTATGATCTCACTTTAAAACTAATAAAGCAAACTTAAACTTAATAACGCCATCACCCATTAACAAAAACATGCTTCTGACATCACAACATTCAACACGACTGAACATCATGCGGGTTTAAACAACATCTGACGTGGCTTTAAAGGGCTTCTCTGTAGTTCTGGGGCACTGCGCATTACAAAATAGTGTTTGCATGACAAAGCGACTAGATCTGGTTAAAAATGAATGGGATTCAATACCACTGTCATCTAAACATGTAATCCCATTACACACCCCTCAGCACCACACATGAGCTAACTGACAGGCAAATGCAGATCTAGTCAAACAGGACAGCTGAGCAAAAGAGCATTACGTAGGGAGTAGGATTTATTCTAGAGGAAGACCTTACCATTTAATCCATCACATTATGAATGGTACCTACATGCTTTTCACAAGAGGTCTAACAGGACATAAGGAGGATCTAATGTGATGAACTGTATTTTAGTTTTTTCGCCCTTTGATGGCATCGCCATGCCAGAAACAGATGCTGTGGACACAATCAGCCTGGCACGACCCAGAACAGCCCAGAACAGCCCCGCTCTGGATCTGCACACCATCTGTTTTAAACTGGCTGAGCGCACATTGCCCGCTGCCACGTTTTGTGTTGCCGTACCAGTGTTTTTTTCACTTCCTCCCACATTGCATTACCAGTTTTCCACAAAATGTAGCTTTCCTCATGGCTGGAATTAAATTAGATGATTTTAATTACAATACTATAATACAAACAGTGCAAGCATACTGCTATGTAAATAGCAGATCGAAACCTAATAACACACACATTTTTATTTTCTTAGCAGTATTCTAGGGCCCACACCTGACTAATAGCTTTTGTGTTTCTCTTCTGTCCTTTCATGACCAGGTTGCAGCAGCTGCAGGTATTTGTCTGTAAAAATAATTGGGATCCGTATCCTTTCCTGTCTCTCTGAAATAATTGGTTTACGGTTCTTCGGAGAACTGACACATGACTCAGCACAAGGCAAAGTCCAATCTAACCCTTTATTCCCCTGTCATCTCTCCAGCTTCAGGGCAAAAAGCTGTGCAGAATGTCTTTAGAAGTCGTAACATTTGCCTCTATATCGCCATCCCTGTTTGAAACATACAACTGCAGGTTAAAAATCTGCTTTAACTTGAATTAAGTTGAACCTTTTCTTAGTCACTAAATTCAAGATTATTTTTCTTACCCCACTGGGCAGATTTTTTTGCTTGTTTTAAGCACAAATGTACTTCAATTTCAAGACTTATTTACTTAGGTCCTTTTGCTTATGAAGAAAATGCATCTTGATTCAAGAACTTTTTGACATTTAAACTGGAAAACAAGACAAAAATACTAAGTAAGAAAGTCTTTTTTTGCAGTGCAGCTCTCTTGCTTTTTTATGTGCATAAAATTAGATATCTGGCCATATGACAAAAACAAAAATGAACAACCATAAGTTTCCAGCCAAATGCCTGTGGCTCTGTGTTAAATGCACATGCTACAGTGCTTTTATCATCTATAGTTCATGTTCTTCTTGTTGGGTTTTGTGAGCGTGCTCTTATACACTGTGTCTGGGGAGGTCTTTTGACACTGATTGGTGGGGGCGTCTGATCGCTTCGTTTTAGAAGAAAACTGAAGTGCTTTTGTGATGGGCTCAGATAGCGGCACGTGACGCTTCAGGCTTTATTACAGGATCTCTCTGCCGTAGCACGTGTCAAACGGTTCTTTCTCTTAGGAGAAGACAAAGGTAGAAAAACTAATCAGGTAAGCAATAATCAGGTAAATGATTAATGTTTCAATAGCGGACTGGTGACAGGTACAGCAGGATGCACAAAAGCAATTGTGTGCCTTTCGTTCAGCTTCTGCCAGGTAAAAGAGAGGTGGAGGGAGGAGGCAGAGAGCCAGTTTGGGAAGGAGGCACATGACAGTTTGAAAGCTGCCTTGACGGGTGCTCGGCTCTGATTGCTCGACATCTAACCTCCCCACCAAAAATACAGGGAAGGGGGGATAAAGAGATACATAATTGTAACCTCTGCGGTTAAAGGAATAGTTCACCCATTTTTCATTCACACACTCTTCCATCACTCCAACTCGGTATTCATTTCTTTCCTCTATGAAAAGCAGCACTTTTTCACACAATGACAGTTGCCTGATCATCTTAAATGCTTAAAACTCTTACTACGTGTTCTCCTAAAGCCTTTTGTCAGCCTAGAATGAAATGGAAAGAAAGAAGTGAAGGAACGTCTCAGCACAACGACCTCATGACAGATAAAAGATACTAATAGCAGTTTTACTTTCACCTCAGCAAAGTAAATTCCCACTCAGATATGAGTGATGAACATCTGTTTTAAAACCTATTAGACACATCAACTGTTTTGCCAGAAGAAAATTAAAGCGATAGTTTCATAAATGTCAATTTAATTGTATTAAATTAAATTCTGTTACCATAATTTTTGTCATAATTTTAATTCTATAACATTTCCATATGTGTATGTAATTTCTCATTTTCACATCTTTCAAGAAATAGTTCACCCAAATTTTAAATTCTTTCATCATTAACTCAAAATGTATGACTTTCCTTCTTCAGCAGAACACAAAAGAAGATATTTTGAAGAATGTTGGTAACCGAAAACTGTTGGTTCTCCAACATTTTTGGTTGCCCAAAATATCTTCTTCTGTGTTCTGCTGAAGAAGGAAAGTCATACATTTTGAGTTAATGATGAAAGAATTAAAAATTTGGGAAGAACTATCCCTTTAAATCCACTGATGAGCATAAATTCTATGCTGCTTTAGGCAGGGTTATGCAATTTTATGCTGGTCTAGCTGATCTTTTCAGCACAGTGCAGTTCTAAAAGTAGATCCGAAAATATAACAATACTATACACCCTAGATGTATTGCGTATGTGACTGGATCAACATTTATATAACTGAAGGTGTATAAACAAGATTGTTAACATAACATACTGTACAGTAGTTTATAAACAGCAAAGTCTCTCTCTGTTCGAACACAAGGTGCCTCTGGCTATCCCAACATTCTGCCCGGACAGACCAAGCAAAAACCCAATTCCATTAATTAAACTTGGACTCACTGCAGTGTCGAGCAAATTGAATTTGCACCGATTCCTAAGCCATTATTTCGGGATCTCTTTATGCTGACCAAGCCTGTCTGACAACAGCTTATTTTCTTTTGCAACCCATTAACCAACACAACGTTCTTTAACTGGCCACAATCCACCGATACATCCAGAAAACATTTTTAAAGATGAAAAATACACACAGAATTTTTCATATAATAGCCTGCAAATTCAAGTTTGGCGATGGTGGTTGCAGTCGAGTAAAGTGCACAAATTAAATGCTTCATCCACACCGTTTTGCGCAGTCTGAATAATTCAGCAGGGTACTTAGTCGAAATTACAGATACACGACTTAAAAAGAGGTCACGCAGAGGTTTGTGGGTAGGTGATTTCTGGAGTTATGGCAGTCAGTCACGGCTGATCTCACCTCCGTGGGTCAACGGAAAGGACAGAAATGAGTCTAATGCATCCCAAAAAGGCAGCGCGCGGATTGGGCGATCCTGTCTCTTCTGAAAGTCACGGATAATTAACTCAAACCTGCAGACAAAGCATGTCACTTTCCAAGGTCGTGCATTTTCCGAGGTCGAAGTGATACGATTCGGTTTCATGAGATATCGCTTCACACAGGAGAGCTGTTCTTCCAAAAACTCTGAGCTCAGGTAACTGAGGTCGATTCAAACACAGAGGGCAGATAACTGAGAAACCGGCGATCACCTAGAAAGATAAAAAACTTGTTTTCAGTTACTCACATTTACTGATTCGCGTCCGCCATACTTGATCCGAATTCTCGGCTCCTGAATGACATCCAAATTCGTCCCGGTCACCACCAAAGGCGTGTGTCCACTGTAAAAGACATGACATCATTAATAAGGACTGCAGAAGTCATAACGTTAAAATTGACATTGAGCCTCAAAAGGTTGCAATTGAATTCATAAATTTAGTCTGCAATGTGCTGCTGTGTGCTTCAAAGTAAAGCAAAGCCACATTATTCTGTCTGTATTCTACCACACATACTCAAAACACGCAGGAGGGTCATGATGCAGTGTTTTCAGCGGTTTCAAAGCAGTGTCCACTTCAACTCAAAGAGATCTGAGTCCACTTTCAAGTCCAGGTACAATGTGAATGCAAAAAGCACTGGGTTCTTTTGTACTCACTGAACTGAAATAGGTAAAGGCCAATACTCAAATAGAAATAGAATTTGAAGCTCTGTCATTTTTTGCACACTTTTGTTTTAATGTAAGTTACTGTAGGTATTGGGTAAGATTAAGGGATGTATTCATAGGCATTCATATGTGCTTTATACATACTAATATACAACCAATATGCATATTAATAAGCAAGTAGTTAATAATGAATTTGTGTATCTTAATATAAAGTGTAATTTGTTATTCTTTTAACTTGGATCTATAAGCAGCAGCAGCAGCAGCAAAAGCAATTGGAATAATGAAATGTTTATCATATCACAGCCCAGATTGCAAATATAAGCACAAATATCACCTATAAAAGTTTTTGATCTACGTGTCCAGCTCAAACATACTTCTGACTACCTTTGCAACTTTAATGCAAACTTTGTGCAACTCATCTCCACATCAAAACTGCCCTAAAAACGGTTCCTTTGTAAAGCGTCGCTCAGAAGATAACACGCAAGAGTGATTAAAGATGCTTTAAACCGTCTTCAGGAGATTTAATCAAACATACTAGATTTGTCTTTGAAATCGCCAAAGGAACAGACACAGCAGTGATCCTGTTTAGCATTCTGGGAATGTCCAGGGCTGGATGAAGTACAACAAAAGCAATGAGCTTTGGAGAGCAAAGGGTGAGGAGCTCCTGTTGTAGGTGTTATTGCTGTTTACTGCCGGGTGTGTGGGAATGCCATTCGGAAAGAAAAACACAAAAAAATCTTTACGATCTCTGTTATGAAGTGAGATCAAAAAGAGAATAAATAGACACTTGTTAATGTCGCATTCTCAGATTTGCCAACATACATTTACATTTACATTTACGCATTTGGCAGACGCTTTTATCCAAAGCGACTTACATTACATTGTACTATACATTTGTACATTTTGTATAGTAAGCAAGTGGAGGTTAGGTGTCTTGCTCAAGGGCACCTCAGCCGTTACCCACCAGACCTGAGAATCGAACCAGCAAACTTCTGGTCATGAGTCCAACTCTCTAACCACTGGACCACGACTGCCCATACCAAATCAAATGTTATAGATTTCAGTATAAATTTGTCCTGTTATCTGTTTTGAATTTTGGCAGACCGAGGCTCGCATTATGTATGGCTCGCTTTCTGTTTTTGAACTCTGTGCGGCACTTAGACACGAATATGTTAAAGCTCTGTATAATCAGTTCATTTCTGTAGTGTTTAGCACTTAAAAATCACTTTAGATGTACTTACAGAAACTATCTGAAGAACATTAACAAAACACATTATATAAGGAAATTTAAACAAGCTTTTCAAATGTGTCTTGAAAAGGTAAAGAATGTACAGCGGACTTTCAAAACCTATAATTAAAAATGCAATTTCAACCTGAAATTAAGGATTTTGAAAAGTAATATGAAAAATTAAAAATTAGTTGGAGCTGTAGCTCAGTGGTCAGCGTTCCAGACGCATATACATGAGCTGTTGGCTCACGGGTTATGTCCCGATCACGCACCCCGTCTCTTACCCTCATGCTCCTGTCTGCCTCCACTATCCTGTGTCTATGAATAAAAAGCCACCAAAATATAATTATTAAAAAATTAAAAATAATAAAGTTAAATGAGGACCCCAAGTTGGACCCCAAAATATCCTCTCCTTTTATGATATGGTACATCTCCATTATATTTACTTGGCTAAATGCAACAAATTATTATACAAGAAAATATTTTTTATTTAATACAATTATTTAATTAAACATAAATATTATGAAATAAAATATAAATAGTTATATTATTAGATATCAAATATAAAAATTTATACTATTAGCCACTAGCCAGATCGATCAATAAAGTTGGAAGTTACTTCTAATGACACAGTGATGATGACACAGTGTATCGACTATGCAAAGGATTGTGGGAATTTAAGGAAACAGCAGTGAAAACGATTTATTTCTGACAGATCTGGCACAAAATGTGTGGTTTGTCTGCCGTCCCTTTCAATAACCTTGACATGGCCATACTTTTCCTTTTAAAGACAAGAATCTATCTGACCACAAGCCATTTGTTCATTTACAATAATAACTCAACCACCCACAGACAGTTACTAAACAACATAGTGAATATGATTTCTTGCAGTAACGCATCTTGTCTAATACTTTATTTCACTCACCTCGCGATGCTCCATTCTGGTTCGATGCGTTGAACTGTGGGATCATCTATATACTCAAAAGTCAAACTCTCCTTGACCTGAGCACGATCCACACTCACGCTGATCTGAACAAGCCCCACCCCTGTCAGAGAGGGGGCGGAGTAACACACAATCTCGGTCATAGTTCGTCTGTGGACAAAACAGATGGATACAAACATTACATTTAGTCTGATTTTACATAAAGATAAAATGTGTAAAAGTTTAATACGCTATTTGAAGGTTGAAAACATTATAAGACTTTCAGAACAACTAATGATAAAACAATCAATATTTAGAGCCGCAGACTTAATACCAGATGGCTACACAACACATAGCAGTTCTTCAGACACACTATATCTGAATGACGCCTGTGGGCGGATCTCTGATCTTTTTCATTTGTAGTCTTTATATTACGGTTCTGAATGTGGTACCTGTGCAAAATGAGTATTAGTCATTAAAAACATTAAGCTATTACTTCTGTCTGAAACACACACACAACGGAAACACACCATCCTTCCACAGGAACACAGAAGAAAAAAGAAATCTGCAATTAGCCGATATCTCATTAAAGCAGTTGTCTGTTGAACCTTAAAGCAGTGCAATAAGTCTCGTCTTTAAATAGACGTCCTGGAGAGACGGTGAGAGGGAAAAGGAAGATATATAGGAAGAGAATTGGTGGGGGGTCCATTATTTAGGTGGAGAGGAAGAAATCGGTATGTCAGCTAAATCACACAGAGAGGAAGAAGTAAAGACTTGAGTTGAGTAAAGTGAAATCTAGAGCAGAGGTTCTTAAACTTCTCAGGTGGCGTATCACTTCAACGGGAGAAGCGAGATTATGAACAAGCTAAAGTGGTAAAAATTGCAATTCTTTCATCATTTATCAATATTGTCATGTTATTTTAAACCTTTATGACTTTCTTTTATCTGCAGAACACAAAAGAAGATATTTTGAAGAACGCTGGTAACCAAACACTATTGACTTCCATTGTATGGACACAAAACCACAGAGACATTTCTCAAAATATCTTCTTTTCTGTTCTACATAAGAAAGAGTCATACACATGTTTTGAAGCATGTGAGGATGAATAAATCATGACAGCATTTTTATTTTTGGGTGAACTATCCCTTAACACACCAAATCTGGGAGAACCACCGTTTAACTCTTACTTTTAATTGTTTGTTGTACAAATTAGAGCTCACAATTTATAATTTAACCAGACTGCTGTTTTTCATATTTCTGTCATGCAAGTGGAAGGTGCACATTCACATTTTCAATACACATTGGGCAAAACAGAGCACAATGCATAAGGAACAAGGTATCCCACAATGCAATGGGTTCATTAAATGACTATTCTTACTCATAAAATTCACAGGTCTGGTTCCCGAAAAGCACCGTAACACTGCTGCCAGCCCCCAGATTCTCCCCGGTTATAGTGACTTTAGTTCCACCAGACTCAGGGCCTCGACTGGGGACCAACCCTGTGATAGAGGGCATCTGTAAGAAAGAGAGAGAAAAAGAGAGAAAGTCAAGTTATTTTTATTTTTGAGTCAGGATTATCTATTTACAAAATCTGTTTGACAAGACATTATTTGGCATGAATGCTTTTGTATAAATAATTTGATCAAATTTGCAAAATAGTTTGGTTCTCTTATACTGTAGGTGAAAAACATTGCCATCAGCTAAAAAGATGCATATATTGAATCAGATGTGGTTGACTGTTCTACAAAAGAAAAGTCACATCTGTAAACAACAACCATCCTTCAGTCCCTACGTCTTTAACTCGGCTTACAAGAAAAAGTAAAAGCTACAAAGAAATGCCATTTCCAGTCCTGTTTGAGTGATGCGAGCTCATGAAAAGCATGTCTGAGGACAAATACAAGGCTTATAAACCACAGTACATAAATTCTCTAGTTCTCCGCATTCTCTCCCTCTTTAGGGACTGAAAATAGCAGACGGAGAAATAGAAACAGACAGCTCTGTGTCTTAGGAATAAACATTCGATGACTGCCGGCCGCTTTCACACGTGTGAAGACTAAAAATGTATTAGCACCAATTTCTCTCGCCTTTTGTTGTTACACAACCGGTGGGCCGCTCTGGGACTCTATGTTGTCCGACAACGTTTGGTAGGAATGTATTAAAGATAACATGTGCGCTTTTATATATTACAAAGCCATATGAAAGGCGCAGGTGGTGAAAGCCTATGGTGAAAATAATGCATGCAAACACGCGCATACATGCATATAGGAAGTGGCTCTTTTAATTGTTGTGATATAGATAATTGCTTGTCTAAGTGTGTGTGTGTGTGTGTGTGTGTGTGTGTGAATGTTGATTATCTATTAACCCAAAGCCGACGGTTGGGTGTTTGGGACAGGTGTGAGGAAGCTCCCACAGGTGCCCCTCCACAGCAAACAACATAGCAACCATCCTGCCTTTGATTCGGTTAATAGCTTTCATTGTCTCAGTGTTCAATGCACACCTCCCCGGTGCTATGCGTTCATAATCACTCAATATTTTAATAACCGAGAAACAAGTCCTATTATGCTGACGACAGCTTCGCTTCCAAACGCAGGAAGCCGGGAGGCTGTAATAATGACAAACACAGCGGCAATCTGTAAATTAGCAGCTTTTATGCCGTATCCCAAGTCTTTGTGCCTGATGAGTGCATTAGTTCAATAAACCTGCGTTTCTTTTAATGCCTGGGTAAATAAATGCGTATATAACATTATTTATTTAAGAAACTACTTGACAAGAAGACTAAATAGCAGCATTAGTCTATAAAATGTGGAGTGGAGTGATTTTTGCACATTGTGATTACGTAAATGAGATCTCTTTAGTCTCAGTTAATTCTCACAGACATCAATGAGATGGAGAGCAAATGGAAACTTTTGCAAGTCCCCTGCAATGCAGATGTTTCTCTTGAGAGAAATCTCACAAATATTTTTTTTTCAATACCATCTTAACAAACTAAGCCCAGTTTTACCAAAAGTCAAAATTATTGAAGATTTCATTGTGAACCCAAATCCAGATTATTTTACCTATACAGTCTACTTTAATTTTACAGCTCCGTACTCCTATGTATTCTAACAATGTTGTTCTTTGTTTCTATTTAGATTTTTCCTAAGCAATTTTACAAGAAACATCTGAGACTAAAGTGATAATTAAATGAAAAACAACTCAAAACCCCATTGAATCACCAGAGCGATCAAATCGAAAGAGCAATAACATTTTTATTTTGGGATATTTCCTATGTATTTGTTGAAAAAATACAGACCAATCAAAATCTAAACTTTTCATTCTTAATTATTATTAATTATAAATATGCAAACCATGGTATCCTTTTATGTACTTTGCATTACTGTATCACATTTTGGTGCATACATTTTTCTTACAATTTCTTACAATAACTTAAGGGAAAGTCTTTGTTCCAAAACTGAGCCTATTTGGACAACTGAAGTGTGTCGAGTCACTTCCTCCGATTTGACATTTTGCTGTTAAAGCGCTTCTGAGAACAAAGCCACCTCAGCAAAGTTCACCTGTCCAAAGCGTAACGTCACAGCGACCCGTGAGTTCTCTTCAGTGGACCGAATAAAGCCCAGTTTAATAAAACCAAAACACAGCTCGGTCTCACCAGCACCTCACTGCATTATTCAGAAAAACAGCAGAGTTCAAGTCCTTACCACAAAGGAATACAGCTGAGAAGAGCGAGTCTGCAGTTCAGGTCTACACTCGCCCACGCACAAATGGACGGGGCCAGGTTTACTGTCCACAGGTGCTGCGTCCATCTCACACACGATCCTGAGGAAGAATAGAAACACAACATTAAGCCAGTTACATTTACAATCTTGGTCATGCTTCCGGAGTGACTCCCGCCGTCTCCCCCATCTTTCCATTGAATTCCCATTGATCACAATGCCATTTTTGCTTTGATAGCTTTAGCACACACATTCCATTAGTTAAACTGACAAGGCCACCTAAAATATACGGGGGTGTCAGACTTGTGGAGCATCGGACCCATGTGTTCGCTCAGGGCTCTTCCCGACAGCGTGGCACGCTGTAAGCTTGCGAATCAGACCGAGACGGCCCGTACCGATCAATACAGCGTTATCATGCGCTCTGATCAGAGAGCTGCTCGATGTTGCTACATCATACAGACTGATCAGGTATCGGATTCACAGACGGGTGGCCATATCAAATGATGTAATCGAAACACAGAACCCACTCACTGGCTCTCAAATGGATTAAATATGAAACCGACATGAGTTGAATGACTGGGCATGACTGTACGGCATGCAGCGCAGACTGCTTGATGGTGATGCGAGTCTGACATGTACGGCGGACACCGTTCACAGCTGTGTTCTATATACTTTGTGCACACTTAAGTGTGCGACTTATAGTTATGTGACAGTTCCATTAAATAAAAATGATTTTACAGAATTACAGTCGTTTTTTGTTTTTCTACAGATTTTCCACATATTTTTTGAAATATGGTCAAAACCCATCAAATTATTTTGAATAACTGTAACCCCCCTGTCAATTTACAGTAAAAGAGAGCAAGTTTACAAGAAAAAAATGTTATTTTACGGTTTATTTCTGGTGCCCCAGCCCCAAATATTGAAATTGTCAGAGCCAATGGCCTTGTGGGCAGTGCTCGGACATGTGGCGCGGTTGCTCTTTCGGGCGACCCGAGTTCGATTCCCGGCTCGAGGTCCTTTTCTGACCCCACCCCCTCTCTCTCCTACTTTACTTCCTGTCCTCTCTCCCACTGAATTGTGTCAATATATATATATTAAAATTAAAAGAAAAACTTGAAAAAAATATGGAGAAATGGAAACCAGAAATGATTTGTCTGCAAGGAACATTTAAATAATGAACATATTGCATGAAAGTTGCATCAATGTTGCATGAATTTCCCACTGCCCATTGGGCTTTAAAAATATTTACTTTTTATAAAAAACAAACAACATTTCAAACCAGAAAGGTTTTGTATTGTTATGATTACAACATTTAATATAATATAGCATACAAAACCTACTATTCTGGCTTCAGTTTGTGTCCCCCATCTGCAGGTTTGATGGGGTCCAATGGCACATTCCCCATTTCCTCCTAACATTCCTCTACCGCTCCATACAAATGAATCCACTCCCACTCGGCTCGGCTCTGCCCCGCTCGGATTAAACTGCTGTCAGGGGAGAGGAGCTGACAAATCTGCCTCCTACAGACGGCAGCATGCCGTGCATTTCAATTACCGCACATTCTCCCTCTATCCGTCTGTACCCACCTCAGCGGCAGAGAAAGGCATTGTGGGGATATGCTCCCCCTGAACAGACACTACAGGATATGTGTATGCCTTGAATTTGAGAGATTAAGTCAAGATGACCCTCATCTTGCATTAAACCCACTGTAAAATGACACAAGGCCTGCAGCGCGTGTGTTTCTATAATGATGACTGTGTCTTATCTGCTTAATATGCAGTGACAACTGTGAGTAAATCATTTCTGAGTTTATTTTCCTATGAACATTGAAAGTGTAAACACTTGCTCTGTGGTGCTATCAAAACATTGCTTTGTCTGAGGATTACTACTCCCGGCTAGGCAAAATTTGAGACCGGACCATCTGTTCTTTCGATTAAAAAAGTATTTCCAGGTGAGACAAACTTGATCCAAGCAGACTAACCTGTTTCTGGATGAGTGTGCAATTTTTTCTGCACGTCCTAGCAAGAAAAAAATGCATTACGTGTGCATACACGCGAAACATAACTTGGAATCATCAGGTTTTTGCTCTTTTGGCCCATGTTAATGATGAAACACTGGCGCAAGTACATTTACTGAAGCCGAAAACAAACAGGGTTAATGCCACAATAAACAGAGCAAACACAAACAGATGCTCAATACTGGAACCTTCAGCCGGCGCAGACCAACCCGAGTCTGTCTTGACTTTAATTAGGGCTCGTGTTTGATCTAGAAGAGCTCTGGTCACCTCTGACAACCGGCCTTTCATACACAAGTGTTTCTTCTGCCTTTGTTAAGATGTTTCTGTCAGACAAGATGCTGCGGCACACTCAATAGAGCAGAACGAAGAGCCACAACCAACCCTACACCTCAAACTCAATCCTGATTGGTGGGGATAATAAATCAAATCAAATATATTTCACCATGCAACAGCAAGATTTAAGATAAGCTAAACTAGTTTCAAAAACATGACTTGGACGTGGTCATCACGTACTGTTCAGCGATGATGTAGCCGTCCTCTTTCGGGGTGCACTGAATTCCCGCCACCTGTACGTTGTTGATCATGTCGGAGAAGGACAGACCGAGATTGATGCCACGGATGGTCACTCTAGTGCCCCCTTCTGGTGGTCCGGCCACTGGCGTCACCTGCGACGGGAGAGGAAGAGTTAATGATGCGTTCGTGTGCATGTTCAGCAATTCTTTCGTGGAAAAGGTTCATGATTTGAACTTTGTCAGCAATATGGTAAACATGCATAAAACAATAGGTTAAGAACACACAGCTATAGCCTCTGAAGTCAGTTTGGACCGCTATAGAATATTTATGAAATTGAAAGTTCAGGTAGATGCTGACTGGTCAATATAGTATTTTAACCGTGTAAAAATACAAAATATACTGTAGCACAAGCAGTGACAAAAAAACTGTTTACCTACTGTAGCAACAGTGTACATCACTGTTCAGTACCTATATTTTATCATTCATGACATGTAAGGGAACACATCTTCTACATTTTTTGCTCAAAACAGTTTAGTTAGTTTAAGTTAATGACTAATATTCAACATTATTTTATATTGATCACATTACATTTTTGTTACATTATATTTATATATTATTGTATTGTTTTATATTGCTATATTAGTTTAATTTATTGTAGTTTTACTAATATTTAGCTTTTATTTTTATATTTAGTTTATTACAGTATACTGTACCATACCGAACTGATCACATTTTATTATTGTTATATTATATATTTTTTATATTGCTATATAAGTTCAAATTATTTTAATTTGTTTTAGTTAACTTTTTATTTATTTTTAGTTAATATTTTTTTGTTTTAATTTTAACAATAATATTTATAATACTCTTGGTGCACAATACATTCATTTTATAATACATATAAAAGACAAAGTTTCCATGAGCACACGCGTCTTTTGTGTTCACATTGTTTAGTTAGAAATGCAACATTCATTCCAAACTTTCTTATATTCTACAGTCAGATCTGCATGCTGTACCACGGCTATTAAATCTAACACAAGGCCATTTTAGCCTTCATTGCAGCCCACCCTTTCATAAAATACAATATGGCCACTCAGTGTGACCTTGGCTCTGAGTGCCACGAAGCCTTCTGTGCTGTGAAAGCCCAAGAGAAGCTCAGTGTTGGACTTTCTCCAGATCCAAATATCACAGAGAGAGGGCAATGGAGGGAGCATCTGAGAAACCAACAGTCCACATATGCAGTACAGCCACTACAAGCACAATCAATAAACCATTTGTGTGCAGTCATGTGGAAGTTAAACCAACACGACTGAAGTAACTGTGCCTGCTTGCTGATCTGAAGCGGACTAGATGATGCAGTCACCCAACAGAAACAGTGTAGAGCAGTCTAAGTTTAGTGGACATGAATTGGTTAGAATCTAAAGTAAGTGTGTCACTGCAGTACTTTAGGGTGGAAGTGCATGAATCTTTTATTCCTTCCTGGGCATGCAGGACCGGAGCAGGAAACACATGTAAACAAGGAAGGGAACAGATGGAAATACAGAGAGAAAGAATGCAAAGCTAAATTCATTCACTTCAGTCCAAATCAGCATCAGATTAACTATGAAAAACAAACTAAACTTTTGAAATCATAGAAGTCAGCACCATATGGGTATGTTCAAAATAGCGTAATACCTCCTATTTTTGAAATAAAGTATACAGTATGTAGCATATGCTGTGCACAGTATGCCAATTTTCAAAAAGCGTAAAACAGCTAGAAAGCAATACTACCTTGCCAAAAATGCAGCACATATCCCACAATGCACTGCACTTAATATAACATCGTATTGTGAAGAATGTGATATCAAAATATATTTGCATCTCTTTTGTGACTGCTAAAATAGCACAGACATTTTTACACAAAATGGATAAAATAAGTATATTTTTAACAAGGGAATAACCAGATGCCATTCTTTGAATGAAACATTGTGAGAATGTATTTGCATACTTCACTATTTAAAAAAAACCTGTAATTTGACTTACATAAAGGTATGTTTTAAACAGAGATGGCGATAGAAGCAAAAGGTCTCCACTAGCTCAGATAATTTGATAACTCTCTATTCATTCTGACCCCAGATTCACCAAACAAGATTCTGTTCCGACTGACCATTACTGACATCAAATGGGCTTTATTCATACACAGCATAAATATCTTCAGCATTGACTCAATACTTCAAAGTCTCTTCCGCCCACTCCGAGGGGAAGCGATGCCTTGTTTGACCCTGCCGCCGGCCTCCGCCGCCACACAGAACCGCAGAGCTTCCAGAGCTGCAATCATGCACCACTGCAATTTCCCCCTCATTAGAAAAGTGACCGTCTGCTTTCCAGCCCGGAAACAATGAAGACGTTCACAAAACATCTTCTCACGGTTCGAATTGCTCGCCCTTCCTTTGAGTTACACTGACACGAACCGACAAAAACAGACAGAGTCAGACAGATACACATACAGCCACGGGCCAGTGTCGTGTCGAAAGTGTTTGGACGACAGAGAGGAAGTCTCTTCATTCCTTATGCATGTCTGTCCTGTGGCCACTCAGAGTGTAAGTCAACATTTGACAACAAACCCTTTTAGTTTTGTAATGAGATTTAGGTAAAAGAAGATATTGAACATAGGACACGGCTTGATTTCCTTTAGGATTGATCGGAAAGGTTATTGCTGTTTCCAGTCAACCGTGGAGGAACTTCCTTCTGTAAACTCCGCTGGAATTCACTGCATAAGATGAACGCAAGTTTGGTGACATCATTTCAGAGCAAAATTATACATTTAGAATGTGTACCGAAAAGCAAGCTTTTGACTTCAGTCCTTACCAAGCATGCAATGGGGCATCAAAAGTGGATCCTCTAGAATCGTGTCCTCGTCACAGGGCAAATGTGAAAAACGCTTTCGGAAAATCTGTCGGTAAGTGTCTCTCTTGCCAAGTGATGGAGAAATGCTAATGCTTAACACCAGCATGTTCGAGTCTAAATGGGGATGTATTTCCCGTCCTCGGAGAGTTTTCACGTGCTCAATTGCTGCGTATAATTAGGAAGCTGTAATGAAAGTGTGCGATGGAAGAGGAAAGGTGTGATTTGTTACCGCAACCGAGTCTTTTCAGCTGATTCAAGCACGTCCCAAATTCACACTGAGATGCAATTTATGGGCTTGATAAAACCTGGCTTATGGCTTGTTTCGTGCTGCATAAACTGCATACTAAACGCTTTATTTGCTCTTAAATGTCCCCGTGGTTGGCGGCGATAAAGAGTGAAAGGGAAAATGGAGAAAAGGAGCGCCTGTTTTTGAACTTCGGCCAAGCGGGGAAACTGTTTAAGGGAAAAAAGGAAGTGATGGGAGACTTGAAAGTGGTGCATCTGGTTTTGAAATTGGGATTTGTGGTTGAGTGCGCTGAGCCGAATTCTCAGTCAACAGACACGTGAGGTTGTCGGGAATTACTGCGGAGAAAAGGCTCTATCAGGGCAATATTATTTATTCATGTTCAATGCAGACGCGCTCTCGTTGTCCGTGTGTGACCTGTGTATAAACAGCCACGGAATAAATGAAGAGACCATTTCAAAGAGCATTTTCGGTACTATTTATAGGTGTTTAGGTAAAATGATTATTTTGCTTCATTCTGTAAACTACTAACAATATTTCTTGCAAATTTTTTAAATAAAATTATTGTTTCTATTTGCATTTATTTACAGAAAATGAAAACCGGAGAAACAGGTCAATAGTTCATATTCACTTTTAAGCAATACAACAATAATATTTGTTCATGTATTTAGGAAAAGTAAAAAAAAATGTATGTGATAACCACATTTTTTATCCGTCTTGACATGCTGTCAGTCTTTCACATTGCTGTTGGATGACTTTATGTCACTCCTGAGGTTTGATTTTGTCGAAATGTAACAGACACTGAACTGGAATGGCCACAATACATCTAAAAGTGTTGGTTAAATGAAAATTTGGAATGGTCTCTTCATTTTTTCCACAACTGTATGTATTTATTCCATAATTTCCTGAATTTTTGAACCAAACTGTAAAATAAATGTTTACATACAAAAGAACATATTTTTCTGCACGTGAAACCAACGAATCAAGTTTGCTGATATACAATATACACAAAATACACAATCCCGCCCTAATAAATCCAAATTTACCAAAAGTTCTCATCGTTGATCCGGGATCGGCTCTGCGGGGCACGAACTGACATCAACCTTTCCGTGACTAAACCGCTAAGACGAGGCTCAGGGACCATCTGAAGCAAAGAGCAGCGTCTAGACCAGCTTCAAGTGCCTGACTTTTCTCCACAATTCATTTGATGCCTAACCCTCTGCTTTCACTGAAGGCTTAAGACTCATTAATATTAATGAAACTTTAGAGGAGGGGCAGAGCACTGCTTAATAGAAGCATTAATCATTCATGACTGTCATCTTCCTGTAGGGAGATCTCACTAACGTCTGTGTATTTGTACAAATCAGCTTACATATGCCTATTTTCAAGCAAAACCACAAAAAACAACATCAAGTAGTACATCAAAAGACCTATTTCTATTAGTCCTCCAAGGCTTTTCTGTTGGCTCTAGTATTATAAAACTGTACATAAATAAGCGCAAAACAAGTGCAGAACAATTCTCAATAAAAATACACATTGACATTCTAAATAAACACAAACAGAACAAAAACGTATTACTCAGCTCTCTCCTTCGCCAAATCCAGAATCCATTCACCTAACAGTTCTTCATCTAATCTGCCTATGTATCCTAAATTAAACCAGACAACAGGAAGTCACAACTTTACTTTTTAATTGTCTCGTGTGCACAAGGGGCCACACGCAGGATGCAAAGGGCCGCATGAATCAATGAGCAGGTACTTTAAACACAGGGCACTGGTGCGTTACCCAAACTAATTAAACCCCATGTCTTCCTCACTCTCCGAGCACACGCGCGCCTCCCAGTATGCCATCAGCGTTCTAACATTGCGTTAATTACTACAAAAAGTGAGATATTGGCATCTAGAGTGACTGATGATGGAGGGTGACACTGAGAAAGAGAGAGAAATATTATTCCTGATACATGCACAGCTCACCTTTCTCTAGAAATAGCAGCATCAATAAAGAGCTCGCTGTCAGACCGCAGAGTAAGAATATGAGCTGGCCGGGAATCCATTTCTACACAACTTTGTGTGAGTGTGACCTACTCTAAAAGACTTTATACTTACTACATTACAATTGGAAATATTTTATGACAGGAAATACAGTTGTTATTTTGGATTAAAGCTTTAAAGGTGCAATATTAAGGAGGATCTATTGACAGAAATGCTATATTATATACATAACTATGTCTTCAGACATGTATAAAGACCTTACATAATGAACCGTTGTGTTTTTATTATCTTAGAATGAGCTATTTCTATCTACGTACACCGCGGGTCCCCTTACACGGAATTCGTCATGTTGTTTCTACAGTAGCCCTAAACAGACGAACTGCTCTACAGAGCGTAAATATGTTATCTCTTTCGGTAAAGAAGCAAAAACGTGACGCAATATTTGTCCTGTGTCAGCCACTGTAGTGCTTCTAAAGGGAGGGGTGAGCGGTGGAGTGAGCCATTGGTTGCAATTCACAACCTCACCACTTCACAAACTGGATCTTTAATAATTAGCACCCACACCAACGAACAATAATATTGTGTCCATTATAAGCATTTTAAATGTACTAGCCCTTTAAATTTAATTAGCATTTTGATTAGGTTTAATTGTTTGTCATTCATTAGAAAAACTTTTGAGATTTCCTATGAAATATCACTCAAAAATAGTGGATTGTATGTGTTTCAAAGAACTGAACTGCCCAAATAAGACTTACTATAATATAACAGAGGACACATAAGCATGTATTGTATTTTTGCGTAACACACCTCTGTGATTCGAGGGTTTGTGCACTTCACGTTGGTGCTGCCGAGGTGCAGCCAGCGGCTGGTGTACGGGTTGGACATGGGACAGTGCTGGCGTAGGGTGCAGCGGCCCTCCATACTGCACCAGCCACACTGAAACTTCCTCTCCGCCTTCAGACACACGCCACAGCTGTCCCTCTGAGCGCCACACTTGTACAGATGCACTGTGGGATACGGTGGACAGTCACTCATTATCAATTACAGTGGGCTGATGGTAGTCTGGCCAATATTGACATGAGCATACAGACAATTTAACATTTTTGGTAAAACAATGAATATCAAAAAATGAGTTATTCGCTCTCTAAATCTGTATACATTTCTTTGTTTGGATGAAAACAGAGAAAGATATTTGGACGAATGCTTGTATCCAAACAGTTCTTAGACCCCTTTTCAAAAGAAAAATTACAATGGTAGTCAAAAGTGCTCCAGGACTGTTTGCTGTCCTACATTCTTCAAAATATCTCATTTTGTGTTCAACAAAACAAAAAATAGTAATTTTCCCTACTATGGTAGTCAAGGGGGTCCAAGAACTGTTTGGTTACAAGCATTTGTCCAAAAGGCTTTCTCTGTGTTTATCAGAACAAACAAATGTACACAGATTTGAAACAACTCAAAGGTGAGTAAATAAAGCCAGAATTTTTTGTTTAAACTATCCCTTTAACTATAGCAATAAATAGCCAGTTCAGATAACATGAAATTCACATGGAGTTTCTATTTCAAAGTTATATAAAGGAAAAGCAGGTTTGTGCAATACCTTTGATGTTCTCAGGATTATCAATGATGAAGTTTCCATTCCACACCACAGAGAAATCCACCGGCAGCTCGCTGATTCTCAAGCCTTCATACAAATACTGCAGCGAGAGAGAAGGTGAGAGAGAGATTACAACAGTATTCTTACACTGCAAATGCTGCCATAATATAGTTTATTATATGTTTTATTGAATTTTATCTTTGGCACGTAAAAATATTGATTGCAATATGAAGCCAAAAAAATGAGAGAGACAGAGAGAGAAAAAGGGAGAGAAGGGGAAATAGCAGGAGGGAGTGTTCGAGGTGGTTTGACTGTATTAGTGGGGTTATTGAGTTACTCCACACTTGCATCATCAGTCAGAGGAATAGGAAACACTTTCAAGACTTGGACAGTGTGCTCCAACCGCCTCCAACATTATCTCTACTGTGTGTGTTTGTGTTCGCATGTGAAAAACCGAAATATATTGGGCTAACCCACGTTGCGATACAAGTAACAGACACAAGTAACAGGTTTTTTGGGTACACATGCAAACGCAGACACGTATTATAAACACGTGTGTGACATACCGAGCTGTTCTGGCATTGCACGCTGGAGCTGTTGAACCTGAGCGCGGTCACTCTGTGACTGACTCCTTGTATGTGTAACACACACTCGTACCCGCGCTGACCCGACTGGGGCTGCGGAAGATTCCGGGCTTTCAGCGTGATGGGCTTCACCTCCCCCGCCGGTATCAGAATCTCCTCAGAGCGGACCAACTGAGGACAGTCCTGCAGGAGTGAAGGGAGCGAGAGGTGAACGGGTAGTCACGACAAGCACACGTAATATCCTAACCTCCCTCTAACATGCACATTTACAACAAAATACCATTCGACGGTACTCAGCAGAGAACATGACAGATGAATCCGAAAAGACCTTCTAAAAACTTGTATAGCGTACATGGAAACACACACACTTTACAAGCCGTGATGCCCCAGATGCTCTTTAAAAGCATCTCAAACTGTTACTGTCTAAAAGCTGTGTGTAGTCATGTTGTGTGCTAGTAGGTCAGCTAGTGAGGAGTCCCTAGTGTCTCGGCAATACCCCACTTACACACATCTGAAAATATAGTAATGTAGACCTGTATTGTGTTAATAAACACAATAAACTAGTCATAATTACAGATTATGACTATCGATTAAAGCCAGACACATACTTTGCAAAATGTGTAAGATATAAATGCTTATATAAAACAACCTGATCTCATGGGAATTCGTAACTATTTTACTAGGTGGGTAATTCGTCCAATCCAAAAATTGTACAAAAACTTACGATTATTAGAAAGAAGCAATATTGAATCCCCTGCCCTAATGTAAATTGTATATTCATTTTATTAAATAAACAATTTGTTGAACGGGTCATGTAACTTTGTAACATTTAGGTTTAGCCAAGTAACGGTTCTTCTACTGGTAACGCAAAATAATAATTACTAGACATAATTTTAACTTGCTAGCTAATGTCATTTACTTATTATTTCTTTTGCTTGTTATCAGAAATAATCTGCAGGGACCCTATTCTTTGCGGATGTGTACCGGAATTTAAGTTTGAGTCACAAAAGCTTGCATGCGCAGTAACGTTTGTTTATGTTGTTGCTTTGAAACCGTCTATAAGATTGTACAAATTTATATGAATGCAATTGAGAAATCTTTTGATTGTAATTCACTGCAATGAATGTTGGAAGTGATTGTATGCGTCACACAATCATACCCTTCTTAAAAAAAAAAGCTTTGCATTTTTACTATAACAAATATTACTTGCTTTATTTATGAACCCTTATTCTGTTTGAATAAAACATTTTTAGTTACAACGATTTTTTCTATACAGAGTAGCTAGGTTCCACACACATGTTCCTGTTCATAAACATACTGAACACATAATTATGCAAATGCATAAATGATCGATGTGGCACCGCAAGGGGTTTTACCTGCGTAAGTGTGTGTGTGTTTATTAGTGCATATGGCTGTGTGTGAATAAGTGGAAAGTCTGTGTGTGCTGTGATGGAGAATATTCTGGATATCGACTGCTAATTGCTCGCTGTGAGAGGGTGAGCAAGTGTGTTTACCACCTGACAGGGTGTAATGTAGCACATTGATCAGCCGAACACCTGCAAGCGCAAACACACAGGCTCGCCGGCCCTCGACTTCACACACGCTTTCTATTATTGGAAGCGCTTCCCCAGAGCTTGTGATCTTGTAGATTTGCCACTGTGATGAGGCCTCATACGCACAGCTATTCAGTGTGTATGTGTGTGTGTGTGTTGTGTGTGTGTGATTGTACCTCCGAAGCATTGACACGTCCCTCCTGAAAGGAGCAGCTGGAAGGGTCATGAGTGCAGAGGTTTCGATATTTGCACCAATGGCATCGAAAGGAACTGGTCACACAGGAAAGACATCTAAACACAGAAGAGAGAGAAAAAATGGTTAGAACATGAAAGACTCATCATGCTTCCAACACACGCACACAAGGTGGCATTTCATTGGTTACGACCTCATCTTGGAATGATCTCATCTCACTTTTGAGCCTCAACTGCCACCAACTGCTGGTCCAGGATCAGTTTTTAACACATGTTCTTCCAAAAAGTGCTAAAATAAAGTGCTGTTTCCACCCTTATAAGTGATCAAAACCCCTTTTATGAAAAATAGTCAGTAATGAAACGTAGCTCTGGGTTTTATATCAGCACTGGGGATGAGGCTGTGCCTTTGAGACCGGCACTGCCGTGTTCTTGACCTTTGCCGCTTATTGCTGACTAAATTAAAAGCGGACTGTGAAAATTAGTATGTAGTGGACAGAGTCTCCCACTGTAGCCCACATACAGACGTAGTCAACCTCAGCTGTACTCTCAAATATGAAGACATTCACCCTGTATTAAGACATATAGCCAGAGTGTGACATTCTGTAGGATTTGCATTGACATCATATTGTCTGACTGTAATTGTAAATGTAATTGTAATTAGTATATACATATGTATTTAGTTAGCAATAACTCTTTGAAATGGACAATAATTTCGTTTAAAGGAATAGTTCAAGTAAAAATGAAAATTCATGTCATTTTAAACCTGTATGACTTTCTTCTACAGAACACAAAAGAAGATATTTAAAAAAATGTTGGTAACAAATCAACATTGGACCCCATTGACCTCCATTGTATGAACACACAACCATTTCTAATACAATAATATTTGTGTTCCACAGGGTGAATAAATAATACATTTGTATTTTTTGGTGAACTGTCCCTTTAAGCATTCGATGGAAAATGCATCACTTTGTGTTCTTCAGTATTTTCATTATATGTCCATTGCAGGCACAGTCCTATGGGAGAAACCTAAGGTTAAGTGTTTAATTTAAGGGGTTAACTCAAGATAAACCAGGGTCGTGATCTCAGTTAAATATTGCTTAACTTCCTGTGTACCATCTTTATATGGGTGGTGTTATGTATTGAGACAGTAATACAGTAATAAGCACTTCTTCATCATTTACATGCAGAAGAGAGAAGCTCCAAAATCCAAAATAAAAACGCCCCCATGTCCCCATGAAACATTTGCATGAGTTCTCTAATTCCTAGCTAGGGCGAGCAGGCCTTGTTTTGTTTGTAGAGGAATATGTCATGTGTTTGATGTTGTGGAATCCTGAAGGCACTTCTAGGCCAATAAACCTCTACACCACTCCGGCGTCCAAGAATTTTTATTTTTTTTGCATGCCGGTTAAATTATGCAGTAGTGCTCATGCTAAAATATTTATGAGAGCAGGCACTCCATTGGGCCGTTGGACTCACATGGGCAAAGCTGATTGGACGGCGAGAGACTACACTAACTGAGCAACACACAGTGATTAGTGTAATATATTACGGTGAACTTAATCACTTTGTTGCTTCACATGGGAACTTCAGAAAAAATACAGCATTTTAAAACATTTAATGCGAAAGGAAGGCGTGGGAGAACATTTTTGATAGGATGAGTGTGCCAAACAACCACTAAGCGAGGGACTATCCTGCCTCAGTTTACCCATAATCCCCTGTGGCACAAAAAGTGACAACCAAACTGGTGAGGTCTGCCAGGGATTAGACACAGGGAGTTTGTTTGATTAGTTCCAGATCTGTCAGATGCGTTTGTGACATGGGTGTGAGACAGCAAAGAAGTGTAGAAAAAGGAGGGAACTGGCTGCATAAGGGGAGAGGTGAGCCTCTCAGCGCCAGCCAATCGGAACCCTCAGAAGCTACGTCTTCCTGTGCCTTTTAGCAAGCTTCCAGCTACCGGGCACTGTGATCTCCAGCATCGCACAGCATCTGTTCTCCATAGAAGACACCAGAGACGTACGTTAGATGAAAACGCACACACGGGCTACGAATATAGATGCCGAAAATACACAAACACCATGTGTTTGGGAATTTGGAAACGTGGTATGAATACAAATACGAACGCAAACTGTCGTTCATAAACTGGTCTCCCCGAGAGAGCCGAGGTGCCGTCAAACTCTCCGATCACTCAACGCGGTAGACGAAGTGGAATTAAGCTGTGATAGACAGCGTTTCCGCCAGCCAGAGCACAAACCCACAAAACACTTAGATTCAGCAATTCAGACATCTCAGTCACTACACTTGAGAAATGTCAAGCAATCAGACGGCATTTGCCATAATGGAGGCTTTTTATAGCTGTGAGGCGAGGACCCGGCCACGTGCAGCCTGGGGAGGGTTTGTCGAGATAGCGGGCTGCAGTTCGAAGAGTTCGGACTCGCTGCATTGCGGGAATCTGGTGCGGAGCCAAACGCAGCTTCGATAACAAACTCTTTGAATATTATCAAGACGCCCGCTGGGCCCGAAACATTCACAGTTTTGTGTGTTGCATAACACTTTTGAAGTATTCACAGCGTGTGGAGAGAACTGGCTGAGCGGTGCGACATAATGCTCTCCGTAACAGGAAGTGAGAAATATATCAGCAGGACTGACGGCGTGGTCATAATACTTCACAGAGAGTAATATCACACAGTGACATGCCCCTGGGTAGATGCATCATACATCCAGTGAATTTAGACTTAAAACTAAACAATGGACATTTCATTGAGTCATAACCAATATTATATTCAATTGATAGAATTCAAACTTATTTTGAGAAATGAAAGAGAGACTTTGAAGAATGTTGGTAAACAAAAGCTTCACTTCTATTATACACAAAATTGGACACACATTTTATGCACTTCTATTGGACACAAAACCTGTGCAAGTCAATGGGGACCAACGATTTTCTGTTCCCAACATTCATCAAAACATCTTCTGCAGAAGAAAGAAAGTCATGCAGGTTTGAAATGACATGAGGGTGAGTAAATAATGACAGAATTTTCACATCATTTTTTGTTCTGGATGAAGATGATGGTGATGTCATCGTATACTTACAGCTGGTGCACGCTGCAGTTGTAAAACTTCACTTCTGTGCTGATCAGCATCTGACCCGTTTCCTTCGAGTTCAATCTGAGTTCCACACCAGACCAGTCTGAAACAGAGAGAGCACATTTGTCACATTACATTTTGTTGTGTGTTCACCACAGTTTTGTTTGCCACCCTATTTCAGTTTTCCTCATACTCAAGCTGTCTTCTGATTAATACTTGGCATCCCTCGCGCCTCAGTCTTACAGCCGAGCGATGCCCGGAGCGTGGCATCCAAACCGATGCGAGCATATTTCATCTTTGTAAAGACATGCTATTGTAACAGAACACAGCTGAGCCCTGCTGTTAATGTGGAACAGGCCCACGGGCGGCACAGCAGCCAGGCCGATCGCGTTTGGCAGGGTGGCGGCGTGAAGAATTCCTATTGCAACACTTCACATTCAAAAAGCTTCGTCCCAAACAGGCTGCAATTCAGCTAGCATGCAGCATGTCTGAGTCAGACGTGGCACAACTTTCCCTCCTTCGCACCTGTTTCTGCTCGTTTTGTCTCAATAACACGGATGAGTGGACGGAAGGCTACAAAGTTGTCATTTTTGAAACATTCTTTCTCATCTCGCGCGCGATTCCCAAATGCCCGGTGCCTCCCAGCGGCTTGAAATTAACTGAAATATGAACGGTCACACCCCCCACGACTTCAACCAATGCACGTAGCCAGTATTTCCACGCGCGATCGATGCTCATATGCTCTGCCGGAGAGACGGGCAGCAAATATGAAGCATCGGGGGATTACGTGACATTTACCTCAGGGAGGCCACTGATTGGATAACGCTCCCCGACACGAACACGGGGTTGTGGGTAAACAGAGCTGTCATTTACAGTGGGGTTGGGAGGGATTATTGTGAATCGGATAATCACAACCAACTTCTGCTGCATATACAGCCATCTGCTTCTGAATCGAGGTTAGAAAGGAAGCACATGTAGGAATTAGTGTACGAGTTTTAAAACTAGCAGTGAGAAAAACTGAATCACTGACGTTGCCGCAAAAAGCCAATAAAGTAAAAGGTTACAAACTATAACGAAAAACGTTAAATGAGAATTTCGTTTCATTGGCTTAATACTCATCAAATTAAATCATTCACAGTCCGTCACCACGCTCCGATCCCAGATCAGTTCCCCTTCCTAACCCATTCATAACCACAGATGACTCCGAACCCAATTGTTGATCAGCGCTCAGGAATAACACTCTCCCTGGAGCAATTACGGGATTGGAGAGGGCAAAGGGCACGTCACCTGTAATGGGTGTAACTGTGTCTGAGAGCACGCCTGCATCCCTGGGGCTGACCCGGGGTCAGCGTAGGCTCATTAGAGCTGCGGTTTCACGTGGACGGTGAGATCAATGGTATGGCTCGAGTGTGCGAGGGGGAGGCCCAGACGAATGAAGCTCTCATTAGGAAGCGCGGCTGTCGGGTACACCGGAGAGAGTGTATTAACGGAGCATCTATAGTCGAGAATAGAGATCACCTCCCTGAGGGGAACAGGTAGGTAAAGACGAAACTACAGGAAAGGAGAGGGCAATTGATAGAGCACATGGAACTGATGGGAAAAGTTGAGTAGATGAAGCAAGTGTAAGAGAGAAAACTCAAGGGGTGCTTGGAACACTGAATATTAGTTTTAGTATGAAAATACGCATGAAATCAAATTTGATGCTAATGGTTAACTATTAAAAAAGGATGGACGGATGGATGTATAGATAGATATACATTAGGTGTGTCACAATATATCAATATTGTCAATAACCGTGATATTAAAAAATAAGACGATCGATATTGTGTTAATTGTCCACATGACGTAATATCGTAAACTATTCAGCATCCATTGCAAGATTTTGTTGACTAAATAACAGACAAAACACAAAATACACAAAATTAAAGATGAATTTTAGTGATGGCATCATTAAAAAAATATAATTACCGCAAATTTGTTTGGCCACGTTAATCGTGCAGTGAAAATTTGATATCGTGACAGTCTTAATATACATCAGCACAAAGAAAAAGGAAAAAACAGAACGTCACTGTGATGATCACCTTGTTCAGTGGGGATGATGGGAACATCTTTAGCAGCAGGAGATATACACAAAATCTGGTTTCCATCCACTCTTCCTTCAACCTCCGTCAGGTTCCCAAAAGAACATGTGATTCCAGCGGAAAGATCCGGAACATCCGTCACTTTGACCAGCAGCTAAATAAATAAAAGAGAGAACTTAGACTAGATGACCCCATTACAATGCAAGAACAAAACTGACTTAAAACTAAAAATATGTGTGAGGTGGCCACGTGTGCAAAGATAAATGGGCAAAGTGCATTGCACAACACAGCAGATGGTCTCACCATAAAATAAACTCAAACCATCATTACCGACCTCATCATATAAAGACGCCTTCTGCTCAAAGAGCTTGAAACTGGACGTTTAATAATCCGTCCTGTTTTGTCTTTAAACTACATCCACACTTCACACCTTCTCAAAGCTCACACTTGGTCTTCTGAAGTCCCCCAGAGGAACCGGTGACACGTACAGGACAAAAGCTCATCGGGTATAAATACACACATTCACACGGTGCGAGAGAAACGAGTGAAGCGGTCCCTCATCTGCTACAGGAGATCATTATTACTGTGGCATTTGTAAAAATCTCACAGCTAATTTTATTTTTACTCCTCATCTCCATGCTGAGGGTCTCATTTTGAAGTTCACACCTTTCAGAAATAGTCTCATCTCCTTCACGTTTTTCGCTCTTTCCTTTGAAATGTCCCTTGAAAGTTTCTAATTACCCCCAAAACCACACAAATACTCCATTCGGCGCCGCAACTGATGGCTCAAAACTAATTAGCGATCTTGAGAAAAGGCATTGTTTGTGGTTAGTTCTGTCTACGAAGCTCTGCTCATAACAACATTGTTAAAGCGTGAGTGATGTTGCTATGTTTTTCCTTTGCTCCTTTCATTGCGTGCTAACGCTCTGGGTGTTTTTTAGTGGCTGTCGCTGTGTGGAGAAGGCTAATCGTTGCTAGCATTTCTAATAAAGGTAATTTGATTGTTTTCACTGCTTTTCATGCACCCCGGTATCACGCGGATGAGCTTTGTTGTCATGGTGACGGTTTCCCTTCGCCGCACGATGCGGCGAGCGGAGGTGACCCTGTTGTAGTGTTGTCGAGCGCTACGCGCGACAGAAACATCTCATTTAGCGCCGGCCGGCTCATTATCTTAATCAGGTAGCTGTGATACAGAGACTGTCAGTTATCTGGACAGCGGAATTTCATTAAATAAATACGTGTGAGAAGAGGCTTCCTACACTGTCAGCAGATAATAAATTAAAAACAAAGATTAATGAAATTAATTTTGTTTACTTACTATTAATGAGGATGAAATTCATTCACTTTTTTTGAAGAAGAATACATGGCAGGTTAATTGTATTTATGTATTTAGGTTCAAACTGGTCAACTGTACCATGATAACGTTTTGTGTAAACGTTTCCCATTAACCCTCTTCCCAGCGTGCACTGGGGCATGAACATTTAATATAGCCTAGCTGCATTATTTGACTGTTTGCTATTTACCTTCTTGTTCATTGTGTAATTATGTACATGAATTGAAAAAAAAGCACAATTCAAAGGATATTAAGTAAAGATCATGTTCCATGAAGATATTTTATAAATTTCTTACCGTAAATATATCAAAACTTTATTTTTGTGAGTGGATGCAGCAAAATAACGAACAAAAATGTCCGGAAACACGTCTACAAACTTCACTCGCTGCTGTCGCTCTTTGAGAATTACCCACTCAAATTTGGTATTCATGTAAAACTTAGAATTTCATCTTTCAGGTTCATCTATTCTCCACAACATCATTACAACGGTAAGACCAAAGAGAGCGTTAAAACAAAACCTGTTTCCTTCAAACCTTAACAGCGGCTGGCTACAGCACCTCTGATGGGCGATTTTCTCAATATTTTCATTTTGCACCCTCAGATTCCAGAATTTTAAATAGTTATATCTCGGCCAAATATTGTCCTATCCTACCAAACCACACATCAATGAAAAGCTTACATATTCAGCTTTCAGATTTTTATTTACAGAAATGTACTCTTGCGACTGGTTTTGTGGTCCATTTTCACATATATAAAAACCTTCATACTGCCTGTAACTGTATGTCTGAAATAGTTCTGCTTACACAAGCTAAAAGTATCTAGAAGGGCAAACACAAAAATACTGCCCAAAGAAAGCCAAAACAAGAGTCTAAGCAATGCTCCGAGTGTCCATCCGAATAGATGTCTCAGCCTTCCTAAACAGAACTCCGACATCGGCCCACACACTTTGTGGTATCTCACCCACACATGTATCTCAACCAAAGCCTCAGAGATCTTCAGCCGCCCACATAGAGCAACTCAAATAACCCAAAACTGCTTATCCAGACTCTGCACTGAAAACTAATTCATGCAAAAATTACTTTGCTGGAAGAAACATTCACTCCACTATCTTATTTAACACCACCTCAAGGCTGTGAATGTGTTTGTGTTATGGTGTAAAAAGTATAAATTGTTCTAAAGAGGTGAAAGGAGTCTCACAGGTACACTTGGTTCAGACACGGCGATGCTGTCCGGGTACACCGTGGCTTTCACACACTGGCTCAGCGTGGCGGCAAAACGGTACGGCTCATTTGCACGCTCACAACGGTCTCTTTGTGAACACCTGAAAGAGAAGGAGTGATTGTTAGTTGTGTAATGTCATTTTGGCAACCACAAAGGTTTACTTTGTTCATGTGAAAGACGCTTACACAATTGACCCGAGGAATCATTTACCCAAGTAATACCCCAAAATAGTTGCCCATCATGTTATTCCATGTAAGTAACTACATTTTTATTTTTGGGTGAAATATTCCTTTAACTTCTAAGTAATCTTCACACAGGCTGCTATAGGAGCAGATATCAGTTGCTGTCCTTGGTCCTGAAAACCAATACTGTTCATTACCAGTTTCCCCAGCAAAACCAGTAACTTCTGATTCCAGACCAGCTATTAAGACATCTGGAGCTTTTATTAAAGCGTTCATGTTCTAGATACTAACTCCAGAATAAGCCATCTTATTTCTCTCGGTGTGATTATACTCACCTAAAATCACTGACACAGAAGCAAACTGCATCCCAAACTGAAACTCCTGCCGTTCAACCAACTTACCGTAATATATTTTACTGTACTTGTGGAAACCAGTGGGCTGTTATTTTTACTTTCACACCACATTCATTCAGCTTGTCACTTGCACTCTCTCCCTGACAAAGAGCGTGTAGGCCTGCAATTTGCCGTGTCTTTTTAACATGCCTAATGCTTGGGGGAAAATGACACTTAACGCGCTTTCAGATGTCCGGGACGGCTCGCGCATACTTCAGCGTCTGAAAATGTGGGTGTGCGTTTGTCGGCGCATCCTCCGAGCCGCCGGATTCAGGCAATGGGTTTGATTTTGGAGGAGGTGGTGGGTGCACTCGGGATGCTCGTTGCCATGGCACCCGGAGACGGCCATTATAATGTGTGTACGTGTAAGTGTGTGTACTAAGAGGCCAAGCTCTTCTCTTTCTTTCATTAAAATTAAGGGTGTGTGTGTCCATGCCCATCATATTTTCTGTGATGGGTTTATTCAGTGTCGACAGCCCTGGTTTTCTAAACACAGAATGGAATGGACCTAATTTTACATGTACATCCACGTTGAAGAAAATGCCTGCACACCTTCATACACATACTAATAACATATTACATAATAATATATATATATTTATTTATATATTTTGTCAAACAATGTAACAATGTTGTTCATCAGGACAGACTTGATGAATACAAAGCTGAATTCGAGAGAGAGAGCGAGAGAGAGAGAGAGAGAGAGAGAGAGAGAGAGAGAGAGAGAGAGAGAGCAAGGAGGGTAATGGCAGTGGTGGAATAACCTTTGGGTTTTACTCTACCGTCTGCCTTTAGCCCTGTGCACCAGACAGGCAATTACACTCTTTTCTCCTCACACACACTCTCTCTCACACACATACACAACCCTGACAAGAGAAGACAGATGACAGGAGAAGATTTTCCCTCGTTTCTTTTCTTACAGTCTCAAACGCATCCCGCGAGGTGTGTGGCGAGACAGACGGATTGAGCAAAACTCAGAGGGAGAGGAAGAGGCGGAGCTTTACAGAGTGATAAAACTACAGTTATTAAAATAAAACTGAGAAGAAAGCTGTGGGAGCTAGGAAAGAAGAGAGGAGAGAAGAACAGAAGTGAAGAGAGGAGAAGTGAAAAAGAAAAGTAGCAGACAAGATAAGAATACAGGAGAGGAGATGAGACAAGATGATAAAACATTACAAGAGACATAACCAATAGAGATAAAAATATTGCACTGTCCTACTGAAACCTCGTATCTCCATATTTTGTGAGTATTTTTAGTCATCCTTTATTTTCGACATCAAATATCTAATTAATAAAAATTAGTCAACATAGTATTTAATCATTTCAAAAGTACAGTGTTTGGACATCTGAGGTTTCAGAAGGACAGTGACGGTATACAAGATGAAATGATACAGAATGAAAAGATTAAACATCCCTAAACACCCTCGTCTCCATACTGTCCAACTATTTCTGTAATAGAATTCATTCATAAACCCAAGCTTTGCTGAATCTGTTTACACCTAGAACCGCTTCCATCTCTCCTGCAGATCAATACGTCATTAGGAATTCATTTAGAAGAGCAAGAGACGAGATACCAATCACATAAGCCAAACATAGACCTGCGCTCGATACCGAGATCAAAGAGTAAACACCACCATCATGTAATGAGCAACGTAAGCTTGTCATTTACTATACAGAAGCTTGATGTAACAATGTATGTTTAGAACTCCAGAATACTGCTGTATACTATCAGCTATTCAATTAAAGTGCACTGCATTTTTGGCATAAGAGCAGTTCATCCGGGTATTCGCAGCACACAGAAAATTGTCATACATGACATTATTACATCCTATTCCAAACAGATGTGGCAATGCCAGAACAGACAGATCAGACAGAGAGAATGAATATTTCCCCACAGCACGGATCAAAAGCTGATCCCCGCTGTGAAGATCGCCTCACTCCTGGAGCGCCCGCCGCAGCCATGCAAACAAGACACAAGCCGAGAGCTCACACACGCGCTCTCAAACTCTCGTGTATTGCATAATCGCAAATACGCTTCCATTCCGCTCTTAAATACTGATCGGTGCTATGTTTTCCCACCCCTTTTCTTCTCCCTATTATGAACTAAATCCTAAAACCGATTCTACATCTGTTAAATTGATCTCCACTCAACGGCCGGATCGTTGATATTAAAATGCCCCATGACCTCACAGAAGTTCAGCCAATCGGATCAGAGGTAGGATTAGTGTTCTTAAAAGGAGATTAGTTGTTCCAAAAATCTGACAGTTTGTAGTCTCCTCTCACCCCTTAGACATCTTTTTCAGGGTCCTGGAGGATGGAATGACTTTCATTTTTTTGGAGAACACAAAAGAACATATTTTGAAGAACGTTGGCAACCAAACAACACTGGCCTCCCTTGAGGACACAAAACCACTGAGACATTTCACAAAATATCTTCTTTGGTTTTTCACAGAGGAATGAGGTTTTAAATGACATGAAGGTGAATAAATGATGACAGAATATTTACTGTTGGGTGAACTGTCTCTAATAACTCAAGAACTCAAAAGATGTTGATAAAGAACCATTAGAAGACCTTTGTGACGACTAAAGAAGTCATGGTGCAAAGTGTGAGCAATCGAATGCTCTATTATATGTGAAGGGTGGACTCCATGGGGGCCGTGAGGAGTGATAAATGAACAAATATGTGTGGATATGGAATTGGAGTGAGAAAAAGAGAGAGGAGGTGTTAATTTTATTAAGGGGAATCTACCATGTATGAATCCAGCCTGCTGACAGCATTGTGTGCTGTCTGCTGATTCACTAAAGGAATTGTGCAAATCATTTGTTATCAAGACATTTTATGTATATTAGTGTGTGTATAGACTCTATATATATATAGTGCCGGCTTGCCTGCACAAGATACCATGTTTCAAAAACAAATACCATCTGTATAACATGAGCTTTAATACAGCACAAGCCCTAGAGGGCTGCTGGGGAAACAAATCTTGCCGTGCTACACGCTGCGGAGTGAACCACCAACCTCATGTCGAACGGAGATGCTAAAATACCGCTCACTTCAACAATTACTGGTCCCTGTCCTGTCGGGAGTCATGTAAATTACTTTAAGTGTGCATTTCCTGGGAGGTACGGCCACCATTTAAGTAATGACAGCATGTCTGAATCCATACAGACACATAAAGAGAAGCTGTACAGGAGCACATTCTGTCTGGGCCATTTGTGTTAAGTATACAAGTTTGAAACTCAACATTCAAAAGCAGTTCCACCATAACACTTGAGAAATAAATGTTTGAGGATTCAGCTTCGTGAGACGAACAGATGCCGATGCAGTTGCATGTGTCCATCACCAGAGGGCAAACATCCTCTGTGCCATTTGAGGTTATGAGAACAGGGCTGAATCTAAACTATCAGGCTCTCCTGAAATTTTTCAGCCTATAAACACATGTTTGTAATGTACTGTATACTGTATACATTCCTAGTGTGATGGTAAAACGAGACTTACATGTTATGCAGCACACACCAACCACAGTGTGGATCTCCAGAGCTCAGACACTCTCCACACGTGCCGTACTGCTCACAAGACTCAATCGGCACCCGTGTCACCTGCAAAACACATAGAAAGACGTTAAAAAATAGAACATCACATTCAATCAGCATTCAGACAAATATTATGCATTAAGTTAATCATTCATATATAAAATAGTTATATTGCAGAATATATTTTGGATTTTTGAAAGATTGTAATGAGAAATGTTTGGGTTTTCATGGCCAATCTGAAAACAGTTTGAGACGTCGAGATGATTCCTGACACTGTAGGACATGCATGTGAGATTATTAAGGGCTAATATTGTTTTTAGGAGACAGAAAGAAAAATAATTTCCTCTTATTTGTATACAACACAAGTGTGTTGACACAAAATGTAAATTTTCCATACAGAAGATAGTGTAAGTAAGAACAGCTGCATGTAAATGAATGCAGTTTTCTTTAAAAAAAAAAAAAAAGAAGACAAAAAACAAAGATAAACACAAATGCAGGAGGACGATGGTAAAACATATACTGTGTGTGGAAACAGGACAGAAGCAGCTGTGTTACATACACAGAGGAATAAAACCAACACAGTGGTCTTTTGTATACCCCACTGCACCTGTCTGCTACAGAAGGTATGAACCACGCACGCACGCATGCGCACACACACACACACACACACACACACACACACACACACACACACACACAGAGAAGGAAACATAAAGGAACTTGAAGTCATGATCTGATAATCAGCTATTTACATAATATAATAATCAGTCAACACAGACCAGAAATTCCCTGTAATTGATCCACACACACCAAAAGTGACAAACTTATAATAATAAAAATAATCAGTGACAAAATTAAGAATAAAATCAACTAAAACACTCCTCAAAGGACAGGGCTAACCAGACACATGCATGGCCACCACGGCAGACTAGAGCCTTGCTTTGGCCACTGACCCAAAATGCCCCTCTCCACTCCACACACAGATCCTTCTGCTGCCCATTTGGCATGCTGGGATAACACCACTGCGATGAACGGGCCACAGCTCTGTGATTTGTGCCCGTGTTTGTAATATCACTTTTATCTATTCATTTATTTCCAGCCGTTCGCTTTTATCGCCAGGGCTGGAGCTTGTGATCTGTTGTTGCTGTAGGGATTTTTAGGGTGCACCTGCACCCTGTTTGCTTACACACGAACAGATGCCTTGCAGAGATGTGTGTGTAGACATCAAGGATTTGGGGATTATTTTGGAAATGTTTAATTTTGCTTAGCAACACATGACAGTCTAAAATAAGGAGAACTCAAATGAAACTTCAACCCACAGCATCACGCCAGTTACGGTTTCATTTGAACTCGAGCGCGGCATCCTTTCACGAAGCTTTTTGACGCTTCAAGCCTTTTGTGTTTCTTTCTTCTGACATTGTTGCCGGGGTCAAAGGTTAAGATGAAGTGAGAGACAGTTTTAAGATGGATGAGTGGGCACACAGTGTGTGGTTAGTGAGCGGGGCGGAGCAACACGCCGGGGTCCCGCTGCGCGCGTGCGTGTGCGCGCTGTACAGCCGTGTTAAATGTCATTAGCGTGTGAGCGGCGGGGTCTGACGATCCACCTGTCCTCGCGACACACGGCTCGCGAACAAAGACTCATTCAACCACCCGCGCTGTTGCTTTCGCAGACACATGGCCGCTATTGGTGGATTATTCACGACCGCGCGCTTGTGTTTTTTGTTGTTTATACATACACTGCAAATTAGAGAGGTGTCACACAACAATCCGTCCCTATTCCCTTTTTTCATTTTCACCCCCTCCTCTCGCACTCATTGCCCCAGGACAAACAGGTGGTCAAAAGTAATGAGTCCAGCACATCATCGCTGCCGCCCGGCCTGATGAGAAACAAGCTCACCAGGGGCTTTGCTCACAAAGCAACGCCGGCAATAAGTCTCAATGTTACACAACACGGACTTATTGAGAGACCAACAATCCAACAGCATCAGATTCGCCGATACCAGATGATGCCGTGTTGATGATGCTGGGGTGTTCTGGGTAGTTGCCAGTGTGTTGCTATGCAGTTGCTATAGCAACTTGTTCTGTCTAGTTTTTAACATGTTTCTAGGTGGTTACTATAGTGTTCTATATTATATTCCGTATATTCATTACTGCCTCAATTCCTCCATCAATAGAAGTCTATGGGATATTTTACACATTTTAGCATCTATAATCTAATGTGATCTGATACTGATCTCATGTTAGCAAGCAGCACTAATAAACAAATATAAATCTCTTAACACTGAAAAAAAAACGTAGCAATAGTGTTGGTTGCTCACACTATACATCCCATACTGTCTAATGGAGGACTATATCGTCGTCTTGAGGCAACTGTAGCTGATCTCAGAGCTGACGCAGTGTCGAGCGCTGAAGGAAGGGAACAGAGAACAGCTGCCCCGCGGGGCAGCACGGCTGCCGCAGATGTGTGTCCCCGTCTGCGCACGCGGCAGGACGATGCCGCAAGAAGAGACGGAGACGGAGACAGAGAGATTGAGAGAGAGAGTTACAGGGAGAAAAAGCGAGATGGATAAAGGTGTTATGGGGGCTGCGAGCAGCTGTTGACCAGCACATGCTTCAGTCACTCATCACAGCGGGAAGCACAATGAGGTCTGTTCTCCCACTGAGAGCAGCCTGTGTGTGTGTGTGTGTGTGTCTACTTGTCAATGTGTTTTTGAACGCATCCTCATTTAATATAAAATAAATATTAATATGTGATATTAAGTGATATTAATTTGCACCAATTTGTTGTTATAAAAAGTATATAAAAAGTCTCATTATCTAATTCCAATTCATAGTTAATAATGCTTTATAAGCTGTCAAGTATTTTGACTTTAACCCATGTTGAAGATGCCGATGAGCGTTCTGGATTGCAGCGTTAAATAATTAAATGTATTAGGAGTAATAATCTCAGTAAACAATTGTTCTGCATAAATGCATAAATATTATACAAATAATAAATATTGAACAAAACAAAGCAAAGCAAAACAAAAAACAGCAAAGCAAAGCAAAACAAAACAAAAAACTAACCATTTTAAAGCCCATATTATTTTCTATCAAATATTTAAAATATATATTTATATTTAAAAATGTTTTATCCACCAACAAAGCATTATAGCTCTAAAAATGTCTTATACTGTATGTGGTCTTCTAACTTTGAGAGTATTTTACTGAAAGCATTCAAATGCCCATATGACCGATAATAATCTCCATTTGCACTCGTGAACTTAATGTATTAATAACAGCCAATTGGCTTAAATGACAACTGTAGTTAGATTAGTGTGGAATTCTGGGTTCAGCCCAAACTCATGGTAGGACAGGGGCTTTGCCAACTCCTAATTTCCTCTTGAGCTCTGTAATTCTTCCACGGCTTAAAATGCTTCCAGGATGCTATCTGCTAATCTCTATCTGGCTTAAATCGGATACTCTCGTGCTGAAGCCGGCCAAGAAGCGTCTGGAGACAGGACATTTACAGAAAGAGAAGACGAAGTTGGCGCTGAATTCCAGACGCAAAAAAGATTCCTCGAGATGGTGGCCTTATGTACAAATACCCTGCTGTAGATCCTGACCTGTGATGTTATAATTACAACAGAAAGGCTGATTCCAGACCTGTGCATGGGGTTAAGAGATTGATATGGAGGATATATGGAGAATACAGCGTGCAGGGAGAGCTGGGAGGTGTTTTGGGACGTGGAGAATAAATGTTCGCATTAGCTCTGTGTTTCATAGTTCGCACTGCCACGGGCACCTGTCTGATGAATGGAGAACCATTAGAGAGAATACAAGAGCGAGAACGGGCGAGAGAGCTAGGGAATGGGAGAGAGATGTAGCGTCTGAGGTAAATGATTAAGAAAAGAAATTACTGGAGCTCTTGTGAAGAGAACATTATGGAGAGAGAAAGAGGAGAGATATCTTTGAAGGATGTAGGTAATCCTGGTCTGGTGTATCCACTTTTGATCATAAACATAAGGTCTAGTCCAACATGAATAAGAATTATGCATTCGGAAGATGCTTTTATGTGACCTACAGTGCATTCATTGTATATATCTTTTCAAGTTGTGTGTTTCCTGGGAATCAAACCCGCAACCTTTAGTTTTAAATTTCACATTAACACTGTACGCTGTAGCAAGACAAATTCCTTGGAAGTCTCTCATTTCTTGAAAGTCTATATTGATTCTAAAGAACGAACACGCACACACGCTTACTCAAAACGTTCACGAAATCCACATCGTGGTTGCCATAGCTACCAGTCCAGGCATTGACCCCTTACCCCACTCCTGGAGTGAGCCGTAAACAGCGGGTACCTTTGGGACATGCTGCCATCGACACACACACTCATATATTCATTTTTAATGTAAGCTACTGAGATCCTCACCCACAGCAATGAGAGCCATCGATCACGTCCTTTCCAACACACACATGCACGCACACACACACACACACAAAATGCAATAATCTCACTGACGCAAGAATCCTCGCAATTCACCCACATCTGCACCTGGTATAGTGTGAAATACACACAGGAAATGCAACCAAAAGACACAATGAGATCCAGGCACGTGATACACACAGAATGGGGATTTCTATTGTTTTTTGTTCTAATGATGTCTAAACCGAACATTTTTAAAGCTTTTTTGGTTTTCCTTAAAATAAACATCTTTGTGTTGACTGGTCCCTTGAATGTGCACACACACACACCTTTATCCTGAGCACAGTCTCTGGTGATAAATCCATGCTTGGCTTAGCCGAGGGCAACAATTAACTGTCTCCTATGTGGTCAGTACAGTGTCTCGGTAGAGTCGAGCGGCTCCCAATGTCTCACACATGCCTAATCTGATCTCTTTAATCGCAGCGGAGAGAGATAGAGAGAGAGAGTGTAGCTATTCACACACACACACACATCACAGGTCACACGCGTAGGTAAACACACTCAGACACACACGTCTCTCCAATCAGACACTAGAATACAAAAAACACATGTAAACACATGCACTCACACACAAGTTACGACACACAATCACCATCCCTAGTGTTTGTGCGACTGCGTCGGATCTATTCGCTCGCATTTCTCCAGCTTGTGCTAGAAATGAACGAGTGTGAGTGTGTGTGGGGGTTGAAACCCAATCAAAGGATTCCTGATTGCGTGAGGAGGCTCTCAGCGAGAGTCCAATGTTCTGAAACTGAATGATGGGATATGGGAGAGAAGGAGAGAGAGAGACTTCATCAGTGTGGGAAAGAAGATAAACCGGTTGCTTCAAGTACATTACGAAGATGGCTGGATGGAGTTCTTTTTTAAATAGGACTTCTTAGTTTAAATGTATCTCTCAAATGTACGATTGGGGAACAAACCACTTCGACATCAACACTAAGCATTTGAAATCGCTTACTAGTACACTATACAGCATGGAAAAACACAATGCAACTTCCTGGCAACATCTTAGCATCACAGTGAGTTTTGCATAGGTAAGCAGCTATTTTCTTTGTGTTCAAAAACGTAATTTGATGCGTAAAATATATGCGCAGTTGGACACAGCACAACTGGACTGATTAGGAACTATATTAAAAGCACAAGCGCAGCATCTGCGCTTACTGGCTGACCTTTGAAATCCCTCTCCGCTCGGAGCTTAAATGTCATATGGACTTTTTACTGTCCGCCGGAACAATACACATAAATCAAAATTAGACGTCGTCGCAGCCCGCCAACAATCTTACATGGCAATAAAATACAGCAAGTGAACTAACCGTCTGATCAAACGGAAACATTAGCGCGCCGTTTCCGGACTTCGAAACGGCATTAGACGGTTTTAAACCAAAAATCGATGCTTGTTTCTGAGTGAAGCATTCTGTCTGATTGTGTTTTAGATGAAATGTGAGGGCTCTTAACATCCGTGTTTGAACAGAGCTCAGATGGTCCCCAGCGAAGCGTTTCTCTCCCACCAGAGCTATTTGTGTAACGGATTTGGCCTAAACGTGCAGATTTTACCTCACCGCTTCAGATCTATTCAATGCTGCTATAAAAAGCTTCAGAGAATCACAGCAGGCATGGGCATAACACGTGTTTATTCACGCAGGGGTTGTGGCTAAAGTCACATGGTGACATAGACCATCAATAACGTACATACAAAACTTAGTTTAGAAAGCAGTTTAGACAACATTACAGCTCAAGCAACAAATATGTTTAGTGAATAATTTACGTGTAAGTGCTTTATTAAAAAACTGTCTAAAGGCTTCCATCGTACTGTAAATGCATTTCCTGTTTATACTCATCGAGGAATTGACTAATGTATTGTCTATGGGTATGAATAGCATTCACTAATGTAGTACTTGGACACTTGAACCATTACAGGGACAGTTCACCCAAAAATGAAACTTCTATCGTCATTTATGCACCTTCTTGTCATTTCAAACCTGTATGACTTTTTTTCTTCTGCAGAACACAAAAGAAGATCATTTGAAGATTGTTGGTAACCGAACAATGGCGGTATCCATTCACTTCCATTGCATGGATACAATACCAATGCAAGTCAATAGGAAGCATCAGTTTTCACTGACCAACATTCTTCGAAATATCTTCTTTTGTGTTCTGCAGAAGAAAGAAAGTCAAACAGATTCGAAATGACAAGATGGTGAGTAAATTTTCTTTTTTGGGTGAACTATCCCTTTAAAACCAACAAACTAAAAACAAAATTCTGTCTTCTATTGCTCACCAAAAACAGAGGGCATGCAAAACTGTGTTGGGATGCTCAGAAAATATTTTGATAGCACCGTATGTCTAGTAATAAAGGAAAAGAACCTGTCACTGTTATAGTAAACATAATTTACGGATACCGTAGACACAAACGCATTTGTAAGTGACATTTCACTAGCTGTTGTAAAATGACAGACCACACACTTACAGGGAATGAGGGCAGTTTACGGTAAAAGCATATGGGTAGTAAAAGGGTCAGAGAGACAAAAGAGCAGAATAATATAAAGATAGTCCAGACCTGAGATACAGACCTGAAAACTGTGGCCAGTCGATAGACAGCAAGTACATCAATAATGTATGACTGAAACCCTCTCGCCGAGGCTGTGGATCGGGGGGGAGCGGAGCCGCGCGCACGTGTGTGTTTTCTGCATTATTTAAGCATATTTCGTGCCTCACACAGGCATATGTACAAAATCTCAGTCGGAGTTGACAAAATGGTGATCCACACTACCTCACCTGACAACTACGGCTTCCACCTACCGTGACACTAATGAGAAAAAGCCCGCGTTTGCCTCGCTCAGGAGCGCGGCACCCGGGCGCAGCTGCCGGCTGTGCTCGGAGCCCCCTCGGGGAGGCCGCGGTAAAGCCCTGTAACCTGTCTGTCCGTCAGGCTGTCAATTAGACCTTGACACCTCCCTTGCAATGTGCCAGGCGGGCACAGGTCTTGAACTTACTCAAGGTAGGGGGCTCGAGCTAGCGGCCCTGGTCAAAATCCAACTGTCGGATAAGCTAACTGATGAGACCCTTAAACGTAATTACCAACCATATGCCCGCTTTCCAGTCTAGGATAGTTTTGCAATCATAAATAATAGCATTAGCACATTTTGGGAAATAGCAGATGTTTAATTACATCAGACAAAGATGGAGAGGTTTTATTATACGACGTAAAAGCGGCCGGTACTGCAGCCAGATCCCAATAATTCGGTTCAATCTGACAGGAGACAGAAGCTGAGGTGCCGTCTGAAGGGTGAATAATTCAGCCGTCAAACCTCAGAGCAACAGGCTGGGCGCTCTGCACGTGCAAGCGGTGGTCTACATCAGCAAGGCAAGATGATAGGGGGCTTATTGATTGAAAGCAGCCAGACAGTGGGCTTCTCGGACCCCGGGGATGCATAATAATCCAGGTTTGATTATGTGAAATTAGAGCCTATGAACATCAAGCACTTCTTTTGTTTCTGGAGAGCGAAAAGCATCAAAATTCTCCACTTCAGCATAAACCGCGTCTGTTTGTGTGTGTGTCAGCGTGTGTTGGGTTTCTTTGTCTGCTTGTTGCCCCCCTCCGCATTTGTGGAAGTCTCTGGTGCGTGTGTTTGTGTGTTGCACGCGTGTGTACATACAGATGGCGGGCTTGGCCGCACCCCGCTGCTCTCTTGGCTGCTCTGCAGGCGTACGCCCGGTGTGATTGGCTGGCCGGATTTGGGGAGAAGGGGGAAACTCGGCGAAGGCTCAGGTGGCCCCGTCTGGTACCAGTCAAGTCATAAACAAAGCCTCTTGCATTCAGCCATCAGACCTGTGAAAAAACTAATTTAGCAGAACCGCATGGACGCAACTGACCGCCCATCCTTCGATTCGCTCAGCGGATCGTGAGATCCTGGGACGGTGATATGATTGAGACGTGGGCCAATTTTCTTTCCCTCCTCCAGGGTAGAGAAGGAGGAGGTAGATAAATTCTATCCAAGAAACTCTGAAACGCCACTACGGGAAATAATAGGCCCTCGCTTTGTAGAAAAAAAATGTGAAGGAAAACACACGCAGCTCCATTCGCCTCATTTAATCCAGCCACTCTGACAGTCTTCTCCGCCTACGTCTAAGAGGAAGCCACAAGAAGATTCTGGTAATGAGGTTTGGCTGTCTGTGGATCTCATTTTGTATGTCCATCTAGCACAGTGAAAGGCAACTATGACTCTTTATTTTTGAGTGGATGGATATGCAATCAAACACCTTAAAGTGATGGTTCACCCAAAAATGACTTACTTGAAAAAAATGATATTTTGAAGAATGTTGTTAACTGGCACCCATTCACTTGCATTGGTTTTGTGCCCATACAATACAATTCAAAGGGAGCTGCTGCTGTTCGGTTACCAACAATCTTCTTTTGTTCTGCGTAAGAACGAAAGTCATAGAGGTTTGTTTGAAATGACAAAAGGGTTAAGTAAATGATGACAGAATGTTTTATTTTTTAAACACCTGCTGTTACTCCTGAAGACCAACATTAGCTTGGGCGTATTATATAGGCGTATAAAGGCGTACAAATAGGCGTATTTGAGTTGGAGTTAAACTCTCTGGTGGCTCTCTAAAAGCTATATCTGAATATCCCCGGTTTAGACACTCAGTCATGTACCTTGTGCACACCTGCAACTCAAGTAACACTTTAAAAACCTCTTGAAAATCCTTCCAAGTCTTCCTTCTCACCTTGTGATGCTTGCCTAACAACATTCATCACTGTCTTGGGCGTGCATCCCACCCGCTTGAGACTGACATCCATCACTGTGAAGTCAACATACTCTCACTGCATTAGTATTATCACCGTGACGATAACGCATGCGGCGTCGCTCTCTGAAAGCATATAATTGCAGACAGTGCTTCTGTCAATAAGCCGTGGAGAGCGGGTCATGCAATGAAGATGGAAAACCTGACTGTGAGGAACTGGGCTTTATTAAGCGGCCCGTATGCGTGTTTATTAATATATCAAAGGTCAAAAACAGGAGGTGTGATGTGGCATTAGCTCATAAGAGCCGACTGTACCACTCAGCGTGTTTCCCTCAAGAGTAAATGACACAAATATTCAAACTGCATCCATCGCTTTGTCATGACAGATCTCTCAATATGATCTCACAAGCACAGAGTCAGTAGGTCGATTCTCTTCACCGTTGGCCAGGAACGCTTCTACGACACATTTCGAAAAGGCAGAACCCGTCGTCACTGCTGTGAAACCCCGGAAAACAATCACATCACGCCGCGCAGGGTGTTTACGGTCACATCTGAGCCATTAACAGGACAGACAAAGAGCATATGCAGATCTGGCAGCCATTGTGCCGTGGGGCGGGCATCACCCAAAACTGGCAGCTAAACCCGCAGAGGTGCTAGAAGGAAAAGGACGGGGAAATCTACAGGAGGGCTTCATTTACAACCCCTCAACACAAAACAAGAGGAGGAGCACCAGGCCCGCTGTGACATTCAGCAGGGTAAAAGCAAGGATACATTGACCGGATCTGTCTGGAAGCACGCCGACACAGTGGGAGCGAAGCTCTCATCTCCATTATGGCCTGGCACAGACTGAGACACCACTCAAATTCGGGCAGATGTAATCGATAAAAGGAGGACAGGGGTTTTGTTATTCCGGATTCGTGGAGCCAAGTCTTTAAAAAGCTTGGACTCGATTAATGAGAAGTATCTCTGAAACGCTGCCGGGCACCGAATCAAGCCAAATGAGAACAGGAGCAAAAAGAACCTGTTTTGAGAGAGAGATGGAAATTGTGTTGTCAATAGCGCATTGACTTTGCAAGAAGGAAAGTCATTCTTTTTAACAATAGTATATTTTAATAGAAAAACATATAAAGATAATAAAAAGTACCAAATACTAAATACATTAGCAAAACAATATAGTGCATTAGGCCACCATGTTGGTCCAAGCTGGTTTATGCTGGTTTTGGTGCTTTGGTGTTCATCAATAAAAACCATAGTGTTTACTGACTTTTTCAATAACGTCGGTTGATCACAAACATCTTGCTGGTTGTCTTCCAAATACCCTTACAAAAATGACCATGGTTTAACAATAGTAACCTTAGTTTTTAAATTGTATTTGTAGAAAACCATTGTAACCACAAATTTACGTGGTAAGCAGAGTTTAACCATTGTACATGCTTTAAATAAAAAAGAATAAAAAATGAGCAAAAAAGAAAAATCTATATACTTTTATTACAATAAAACCATGGTAAACCAACACAACAGCATCTGCAACAAAACATATGTGATCTTTTCAGCTGAAAAAAAACAATAGAACCAAGTCCAAAATTGTAATGGTTTAATGGTTATAATAGGAATTGGAAACTATAATGGGGTCTATTGGTATGTGATGGATGTTCATTCCTATTGGAATAATGTCCATAACAAACCACAATTTATTTTTGTAACAGATTTAATAGGAAAAGCTAAAGGTTCATAATGTTATTTTAATGAAAACCATTAGATTGTAATGGTTTCTATCGGGTTTTTCTGTTTCTTCAGCAGGGAAATGTTTGTGGACTTCCAACAACAATAAAACCACACAACACCCATCTAAACCTCAAAGTTACTGATAGTTGTGATAAAGTTACACTGTGACAAAAAAGTCTTAAGAAAAAGCAGTAAGAAAGTTGTTTTTCGTCACACCAGCAGTAAACAAAGTCATTTCAATATATTTCATCTCTCTCAGGCAGATAGAGAATAAAACAGAGCGAGTCTTACTGTACCGCCTTCGTCAATTAGACAGCTAGCGGTGATGATAGCATGCTAGCAGCGTTTCTTGACAGAACTGAAGCTTATTACTTGAACTGGAAGTCAATTCTCTGTGAGACATCTTTTTTGTTTAATTAGGCTTGTAAATAATTATTGCAATTAAAGCCTGCAATTACAAGACTGTTAGAGACGTGACGGATGCCAGCGAGACCCCTTGGTGTGGTGGGGCGAGCACAAAGCCTGCAACATTACGCAGTCGCGCGGTGACAGCTAGAATGACTGTTGATATGCTAAAGCATTTTAATTGCAGATGCTATTATCTTGCCGTCCTTACATCCGATCCCTGAGACAATGACACGTTGGATAGGAAATTGCAACGTGTGTTTATATTTAGATAATAAAAACCGTTCAGAAGTTCAGTACTTTTCACTTGTTTCATTTCATTTAAGAATCAACTTCATCCCAGACGCTTCTCTTTAAATAAATAAAAAACAACAACATGAAAATTAGATGAGATATTTCTGAGATAAAATAACTCAAAATTGGTTTAATTTTCAAATTAGGGATCATCCCAGATGCGGCCACGATTTTCTTAATATAAATAAATGAAACACAAAGATACTCTTGAGATATAAGGTCAAATCAAATCAGTTTATTTTGGGAATCATTAAAGATTTCATTATTATCTTGCTTTTAATCTTTCTCACAGCTCAGTTTCACTTTTCCAAGACCTTTTTCCCCTCGACCACATTTTTCGACAAAACAGCAGGGCCTGTGTTTAACCACTCATCACCGCTAATGCTTGTCAAGCCACTTTACGCTATCGACATCTCTCGATAGGTGGCCCGACTCGAGAATGACAAACAACCGAAAGATTGAAGCTGAATATACCCTCTTTCTCTGTCACACTAAACCACACTTCTGCACGCCAGACGTGTTATCCAGTGACCCCACACAGCCACCAGTCACTTAATATGACATCCAACCCCTAAAAAAGCAATGCAGCACATCTCAGGTGCCCACGACCTCATTTGAAACTATTAAATCAACACAACACTGAAAGGCCCCTGGAGGCCTGTGAGACAGCGGTGAGCATTCAGCAGGTACAGACTGTGCCGCTAGTGTTATAACTTATAACACCCGATGTGACACTGCCACTAAATCTACGACCATCCTGACAGGTCAGAGGTCGGCGTGGGGTGCGGGCAGGCTGTTTACTAACAAGAACAAAGATCTTTCACCTCAGACTCTGAATTCTCAGCTGCACACCAGCCAATGCCGCTTCGCTGCGCCGTGGAGCGAATAATTTATTGACAGCCCAGATGCCGCCGGGGTGGAGGGGAAAACAGAGAAAGTGCCTTAAAGGCAATGCTTATTTTAATTAAACAGTTGATGGGGGCTGACAAGAATTTTGCTATCAAATAATGAGGTTAGAACCGGCCAACGGTTTCTGTGCACAAAACCTGATTAGTGTTAATCCCCGCTTAAGTCAATTACCAATGCATAGACCGGGATTAATGCAAACCGAGGGATACGTTTCGTTGGGCAGAGGAACACGAGCGATCGCTCCACCTCATAAGTCAGACATGTTGAGGGTGCTTAGAATCTGGTTGAGAGGGTTTGTTCCGGTCCCAAAGGCGTTTTAGGAATCTGCAAGGCTCATCTGTAGGATAAAAGATCTTAATATTTCAATTGTTCTTTCTTGACAGCATTGAGAGCAAGTTGAGGCTGTTGCTAAAGACGTTTGGGTAACTCTTTACAATAAGGTAGTATTTGTTAACATTTGTCTCAGTATAACTTCAAACACAAAAGGCCAAACTGATCTGAGCTATATTATTTACTTGGGTTTTAAAGTAAACATTAATATTAAAAGCTCAATAGACGATTTCAAAGCAACAACATACAGTAAACAAACGTTACTGCACATGCACGCTTTGCGGCCCAAACTTAACTTCCGGTACACATCCACAAAGAATCGAGTCCCTGTAGATTATTTCTGATAACAAGCAAAAGAAATAACAAGTAGATGACAAGCAAGTTAAAAGTACGTCTAGTCAATATTATTTTGGGTTACCAGTAGAAGAATGGTTACCTGGCTAAACTTAAATGCAACAAAGTTACACGACCCTGTCAACAAATTGTGTATTTATGAATACAATATTATTCAATTAAATATAAATATAAACGAATATTTATATAAATGAAATAAAAAAAATCTGCTGACATATCTGTAGAGGGAACAGCAATGGTATCTGCCATAAATGGCTCTTGTGTCCATATACAATTGACCTTTAGGTTGACCCTGACAGTTTGATACACTGCGCTGGGTCAAGCACTGACCCGTAGACCGCAATATACGCTGCGCTCAGACATAAAGCCTCCAGGTGTCCGGCGTGATTCTAAGATTGGAACCAGCTCTGGCAGAATGAACGCGCTAAATAGCTTCATCAATAACGGTGGATGCAGAATGTATCGACAGGGGCATTTATCCTGATCTGTACCTCTGTCAATAGCAAGTGAAGCTGTCAAGATGACACTCGGGCCGAGACAAAAACCGTGCCTCTACTCTGCACCCTATCATTGTAATTGATTCCCCACCTGAGCGCACTATAGCGCAAGCAGTGAACCCCTAAAAATCTGAGATAGAAGACAATATCGTATCAATCAGTCATGGTATTGTGTTAGCAGGACTGTATACTAGCAAGAGGGCGAATCGAGAAGAATGATTGACATTAGCACAATGTACACATTGGCAGCTCATCGCTGTTAGCGTAATGGTCCGCAGATGTCAGGCTGCTATACGACCTCCTGCCATCACGCGTCACAGACTAGCATTGTTCGTGCCCTGTTGTCTATATAAACACGAGCACGGATTTCACGGTCGCGTGACGTGACAGGCTGCACCATTTGTCCCGTGTGGTGGAAATTGCTTTTGACCCTAAACAAAACCTTTAGCTATTTGTTGGGCTACAATACTGTATGTTGTGTTGCACACAACTATTCTTTCAAGTATGGGTTGCACTATATACCGGTACTGTCAATAAACATGATTCATAAAAAAACATGATTATAGATATCGTGTTAATTCCACACATATTGTAATAATGTAAACTATTCAGCAACCATTTCAAATGTTGTCTTAGGAGTTACAAATTTTCTCTCTACCTCCTGACATTTGTATATTAGGTGTGATCCGTTATATATATACATATCGCAATAATATCACTATCATAATTTTTTGGACACAATAACGTCTAGTAAAAATCTGATATTGTGACAGCACTACATTCAACAGAATGTGTCAAATTTGTGAATTTGATCTGAGATCCAAAACAAGTTAATTTAAAAATAAAAATAAAATGGTTCATCTTTGCAAAATGATTTAGTGAATGGCTCGTTTGAATGAGTCATTTAATAGTGATTCACAATGTTATCACTCAAAGACGTCTACGTGTGGCATTTTATTTAGATTTGTAAGATTCTTTGTGAGAAAGACAAACCACAAATGAACAATTCTTGACATAAAATAAAAAAGTTATAAAATGAATAGGATATAGAAAAGCTACCTACTCTACACAGTCTTTATATTGTTTTTAATTCATTTAATTCAATGAGAAATCTCAGACTTTTCTCTAAGACAAATCTTTGAAACATTTACATATAAAAACAAGCCCAGTACTCTTACATAGGTCCTCAATTGAAGAAACTTATTTGATCAAACTTTATTTTATCTCAATGCTGTAACAATTGATATAAAATCATTCATTTATGATTTTTCTCTTCTATAGCAGACACTACCGGATTGAATTGAACAGATTTTTCACACATACAATGGATCACATTTCTCATGTCTAACACTTCAAAAAAAGAACATTTTCATTCTTCCCTGTCAATTACCGCGGCAGCTACACTTAATCTCACTCTTTGTCCGCTGCGAGATGAGTGACAGTGATCGGTGGATAGAGGAGATGAAGGTCAGTGGTCAACACACTTTCCTTGTTTCCATTTTTTAGCAAGAGCAGCTGCACTTTCACAGGCGGACCAAAGGTCAGAAGCTGGAGGGCATATCGGGCTGACAACGCACATTTTCAAATCTGTCTTTAGGCACAATTCCTTAGCGGATTTCAGCACAACCAGGGTCTTCCTTTGCTCTCTGTATAAGAATCAGAGGCCGCGAGCGCATCCGCACCTCTGTTAAGTGAATATTACCGCTGCTTTGTTCTCATTAATCAAATCCTCTGCTCTGTTGATTTCCTGTTAGCCCTTTCATCATATACACCCCCATCCCCCTAACTACGCTACAGTCACCCAAACACTGACATCCCGACACACGCGCACACACATTTACAGACATCCACACACACCCAAACCGGTGGCTGTTGGCCAACTCAATCTGCATGTTGTATGAGGGGCCGTTCGAATCCAACAAAGACAAACAAAAGACTCCAACGGAACGAAACGTAAATCACTAGATATGCGTACTTGAGAGCGCTATCTGTGCAGACAGAACTTCAATTATAGGACATCTGAATATTTCCATAAATGTGTGCCAAAAAATCTGGCATCATTTATTCATCGCTCAAAACCTGTATGTGACTCTTTCTGTGGAACACAAAAGTAAGTATTTTGAGAAATGTCACAGTGGTTTTGTGTAATATGTGCAATCCCTGGGCTCGAACTCATGACAGTGGCGTTGCTAGCACCATGCTCTAAACCACTGAGCTACAGGAAAGCGAAATGTATTATAATACATTTTTGAATGTTCTGCAAGAGAAAGAGTCATACAGGTTAGGAATGACATGAGGGTGAGTAAATGATGAACAAATCATTTTTGGAGTCATTTAACAAACACTGGAATGATCTGTGCCAATGGGGGGCTGCGAACATGCTCAAAGGAAAGGGAAAGATCCAATCTCGAATGCATACGATTCCAATAGCCGTCATTTCTGGAGATGATTCCTCACTGAATATTCTTCTTGGTAATGGAAGAGAAGTGTTATTTTAGGAGCTGTCTGGGATGGGCTGAGAAAGAGATGAGGGCTTTCAAGCAATCTCACTCCAGGTGAAAAATCCCATTTCCCTGTGTTTGATAGCCACACAGTTCATTTCCAGGACAAAAGTAGTACACGTTTGAGAGGAGTGTGTGTGTGTGTGTGTATGAGTGAATGATCAAAACTGTAAATACATGTACATGATTTGAAATGCGTGTGTTGGAGGCCAAGGGTGAGCAAATAATCTGGTTCTTCGAGACATGGAAAAGGGAAGCCATGCATGGATTTCAAATTTCACAGCTGAGCACTTGGAGGGAAATTGCCCGGGCGGAAATGCGGAGGCTCTTTTATTTGCTTGATGATCTTGGTAGCATTGCTTTTATGAGCTGGGGGGTGTGGGTGAAAGGAGCAGATCTAGGATCTTAAGCTTAGCCTGAGCTTCTAATGCTACAGATACTGCAACCACAGAAAAGAATGACAGCAGCACATGTCAAAAGAAACAGGTTTGGTTGTGAAACTCAATACTCAGTTCGCAAGCTTCTTTAAGTTAGTCACGTCGATGGAGATTTTACAGGACTCAAAAGTAAGCATGAGATGGATGCCAAATCAGTCTTGTGTCAAATTTGTAAGCCACATTTAAGCCAATATCTGATATTTAGATGGATATGATGGACAGCCAGAGATGACTCATAAAAGACGTTTACAAAGCGTATCCCAGTAGACACGTTCATCTCACATCAAGCTACACTTTCATTGCTGTAGACAGGCACTGGGTTCAGACCAACATCCTCAGCCGCTGATAATTGAATGAATAAATGATTAGTTGTGAATTTTTTAACAGTAATGCAGGGGGAGTTCATAACAATTTATTGTGCGACTGATTAAACGACCAATCATAACACTGACAATCTTTTCTCAAGTCCTCTCCTGCCTGATTGAAGAATAATTGGCACTCTGTTTTGCCATTTTACTCGTCCGTGTTGGGCCTCTCAATTAAAGTAAGATAGAAATTAGGTAACCAATTTTTAGCACACAACAGCCTGAAGCCAAAATCTTTGTTTTAGAGATATATGAGATCATATGCAAACAGTATGAAGAGCGATATCTCCTTCCTTCTACTTTGCATAAGGGTTTGGTTTACATGCTTCAATAAAGGTGAGGCTGGTTACATGATATGTATTTGCAAATAGTAGCAAACCCAGGTGTGGCTTTGCTTGCCCCAAAATATACTATATGCTCTTTGAAGTGCTTCATCTTTATTTGATTAAACATTTGCATACGGGTTCGGTTTAAATGCTCCAATGAAAGTGAGACGAGAGCGGTAGAATCGGTTGAAGGTGCTCTGGAATTGCAAATGGCAGAAAAGCAAATGTTTTGTGCTGTAAAATTCGCAACTTAATTATTTATTTATTTAAGTTTCAACACCCATTGCCCATGTGCATTTTTCCTTTGTAGACAGGTTTGAGTCATCAATGCTGTCCAGAGAACTAGAACTGCTTGAACTGATCAACACTGTCCATCCATCTAAATGTCAGAGAAATGAGGGAAATAATTCTAGTATTAAAATTCATTTATATAAATATGAAGTATTGATATGAAGTACTTGAATTTAAAGGAGCAATGTGGAGATTTTAGAGGCTTCTAGTAGTCAGGTTGTGAATTGCAACCAACGGCTCACTCCACCGCTCACCCCTATCTTTTGAAGCACTACGGTGGCTGACACATGACTTTTCAAAAATTATTTTTGTATTTTCATGCCTATTCCTTATCATCTTAGCAACACGCTAAAATTATATTGTAAACAACAGACAAGTTGCAAAATAAAATATATTTACTTATTATTATCCTAGTTAGGAGTCCGCTTTACATTGTACTGTGTGCAGAAGGCAGCACAGTCAGGAAGTTTGCAGGAAAGCTTAAATCTGAAACTCAAAAGGGTGTGAGGTATTCTTGAAATAGTCTTTGACACGCATTTACAAATGTGCATGACATTGTGAGGCCTTCGTGTCTGTTTTTGAGACTCCCTTTGTTTCTCTCGCCCCACCGTGCGCTCTCTCTCTCTCGCTCCCTCTCTGTGAAGCTGTTATCAGCTGAAACAGCTCTGACCTTTCGTAGCTGTTAGCCTCTGGCTCTCTTCCCCAGCCAAACAGCCAAAGCACTTTATCACAACGCTATGAATTACCACAGAAAGGACACCATCTCAACGGCTGCCTGATCTAAGACTGTACACACTCCCGTTCGGCTCTGGACGCTCTTTCTTTCAACCGTAGACGTTTGGTAAACAGACCTGACATAAGATAATAATGGTTGGACGATGTGTTTGTGCAGACTAGCTATGTATTATCTATATAACACAACCAAATACTATGGATTAACAATATGGAAACGATTCACCCAAATGATAATTCTGCCATTACATTTCATTTACATTCATGCATTTCGCAGATGCTTTTATCCAAAGCGACTTACATTGCATTATAGTGTACATTTGTTTTTGGATATCTGCAATCCCTGGGATCAAACCCATTACCTTGCCGTTGCTAACGCCATGCTCTAACCACTGAGCCACAGGAAAGCCACAGTCATTACAGAAATGACTGAAAAAGGTTAGCCTGATCCTCACAAAAAATAGCAGCAGAATGTTCTTGTATTTCACTGAAACAAATCTGTAACATATAGGCCTATTTCAAATTTAATGACAAGAAAATCCAATAATGCATTTACACATACAGTACATGCTCCGAGACGGGATTCTGAATTATAGTCTGTGAGTATTTGCCTATATTTCAGTATTTGAGTGTGTTGAAGTCTGCTTGAAATGTATTTGTGTGAAAGTGTGAGAGTGAGGGATGCTTATGCATTTGAAATGAGTCTTATTTATGTGGCTCTTTAGAATAGAGGCAAAAACACACAATATATGGCCTCATAGAAAAGAATTATAGATGCTGAAGGGGAAATGTGCTAGTGAAGTGTGTGCGTGCGTGCTGGGTTACACGCTAGGATGAGCATGCTTGAAATCTGCAAATCCATATTTGCTCAAGGCGTCTGATGCATGTGTATCTGTATCTAAATGCTGTATGCTGATTCTGTATCTAAAGTATGAAGATTTTTTAATGTATGCCTTTATCAGTACTGTAACTACAATATAACGCTATTTAAACCAAACACGTGTATGAAGGTACAACAACATTAAAGTCGATATAAAACATTTTCAATGCATCTACTCTTTATAATATTACCATCCCATTCCATCACACACAAACAGAGGAGAGATTACAGACTCCCATGTCCATATAATCGTCCATTTTGACTCCTCTTATCCATCACCAGAGATGCATTCTGGATCCAGTTTTGCTAATTTACACCCTACACGTGACTCCACTGTGGCTCTGTTTCCTGATAGCGTAAAGGTGAATGCTAATCCTGTCACTCTGTGAAGTGTGACAAGCGACTGCGTTGACTTCCCAGACACGGCCGCGCCGGGGTGACAGAGTCCGTGTGGCATTCATCAGCATTTTCCACTCCTCTCAGCCCAACCGAGTGCCGCGCACATGCATTCCTGAATTGTAAGACCACTCGGAGGAATGAGGCGGACGCAGCGAAGATAAATACCACAGAGAGCAATCGAACCTGATGCGAGCTATGCCTCTCGACGCGGCCGCTTAATAATCTGAGATATTGAATTAATCACCTGAAACACTTGAAACGGGACAAAAGAGGGTGAGGTAACGCTGATGGCTCTTTTATGACAGAATGGGTCTGAATTACTGAGCGAGGTGGGTGATCTTTAGAGGATGATACAGTAGGAGAACATTTCAAATGCTGATACAGTATGATGCCATAATAAGAAAAGCATCTCAGAAACTAGAAAAACTGACAACTGTAAAGGTTGCAGCCTCACTTTTCCTCTGTTAAAGGGATATCTCATTCCAAAATATTTATTCGCCATCATATCATTTAAAGCCTATATGACTTTTGCTTCTGTAGAACACAAAAGAAGATATTTTGAGAAAGGTCTCAGTAGTTTTGTGTCCATACAATACAAGTCAATGTTGTTTGGTTATCAACGTTCTTCAAAGTTTATTCTTTTGTGTTCTGCAGAAGAAAGAAAGTCATAATGTTTTGCTATGGCATGTGGGGAGTAAATAATAAAAGAATTAAAGGGTAAAGGTAAACTATTCCTTAAACTGATAATACCCAAAAGATCCTAAAGATCTGCCAAAACCAATAATAAACCAGAATTTTTGTAATCTCCTAAGAAGCAGACAACTCAGGAACCCTATACAAAAACAATATTTACCTTGTGGGTTCCCAGTTTAACCGCACGACTGTGAATACACTTCATGTTTGTTTTTCAAACACAAAGCTATGAGGAAAAACAAATACTGTGTCACAGATGCTATCCACAGAGCATAACTCCTATTTATCGCAACATAAATAACCCCTAAATTTAAAACTGTGGTGTGCACGTATAAAAGCGTGAAGGAAATAGAAAGTGCCGACTTTATCGAGTCTATATCCATCTTGTTAATTCTTTGTCACAAGATCTGGGCGATCCGACCATAAAGTTGATAAAACACCAAGAGCCCTTCTTCCATCCCTCAGGAGGATGTGATAGTCACAACGTGCTGACTCGACAAGTCTCACACTCTAACCCGCTGCCGCGAGTGCTGCCCGGCGGGGCTTACCCAGCATGCATTGCGTGTGCTGCTACGATGTGAACCTGTCTTCTCTTGCATTAAACCACCTCTCTCATTACCGACCCGTTCCCTCTCGCCACACCCGACCCCATCCCGCTGCCCTTGTTCCGCTTATTCCCTTATTATTTTATATATATATATATATATATGAAATATTATGGACATAAACCACTACCAGGTGTTGTGTATATGTCTATTATATCTGAAGGTCTCTCTCCCTTTTTCTCTCGTCATTACGCTGTCAAGAGGGAGGCGGGTGACCTTGTTCTTTCTCCATCTCTACTCCTTCAGCTGTCTCTCCATCACTCTCTCCTTCACTGACACGGCTTCTCTACTCTCCTCTTTCATTAGCGACCGCTGTCACATTCTCCATGGCTGTTAGGAAGCACAAGAGAGCACATTCACGCGTGCAAGTGTATATATGTTCTGACCTGTCTCTCCGACATGACGTAGATGTAGCTGTTGTCCAGGGAGAAGGCCATGTCTCTGAGGACGGGGCTTCCGTCTTTGATAACCGGCAGAGTTTCATACTGGACGCCACCATGAGGAGGACCATCAACCCGGATCTGTAAAAAAAAGAGGGAGGTTGAAATTATTAGTGTGTCACATTATAACGTTTCTCAAGAAATTGCTTGAAATGTACTTTTTTGTTTCATTGAATTTCTCTGTAAAAAAGGAAGTCAGTGTGAGTTGGACAAAATAGTAAATGAAATACAGCCAAAAAGCGTACATGGGAACTCATTCAACACGGTTTAAAAACATCCCAGTTGGAGATTAAAGTTATTTGAGAGAACGCCCAGAGTGTGCAGAACTATAATCTAGAAAAAGGTTTTTATTTGATTTATTTTCTCTTCATTTCTGCATTAAAATATTTTAAATGTGATTTGTTTTTAAACCAAGCCCGCCCTTCAGTTTTGATCATAACAAAGATCAATAATATCATATCAAATACGAATTGTCAGTCTCTGCCCAGTCTCCGCCCACCACTTCCACCCGCCCCCCAACGACCAATTAAAATACTTGGATGGAGGGTGTACGTCTGACCAGGGTCATAGTCAGGTCACGCGTCTGTCTAGTAGAACTTCACAATAGAGCAGATGAGGAGGACGATCCAAACACATTTCCAGGGGGCCGGGGGAACAGAGCAAAACCCAAGCAAGCCGAGTTCAAAGGCAAAATCATTGAGTTCCCAGCTAGTCTTTCATTAACCATCAAACTTACATGTGTCTCCAAAATTAATTCTCTCTTGTAAAATTTTGATGAGAAATGTCTAAGCTCATTGAAATCCCTGACTTCCTGATTCTTTGCTTTGGTATCACAGCGAATCTGAGTACAGTTTGAGACATTATTGAGCTCAAGTCTGACACTCTTGACGTGTAGGATTATTCGACTTTTTCACGACACGTCCGAGAAGCAAAAGACTATAATCTCTATTTGTGCTCCAACATGTTAACATTCTCTACAAACTCAGTACAGGCCCAGATGCAAAAAAAACCATGTCCATGTTTTTCGCCTTGTTCTACCATTAGCCTACTGCAGCAAATGTAAAAACCATCTGTGAGCCGTGCACTCCCATTCCACTAAACTGACATTTACAGCACGCCGACGTCCTGCCGTAATAGTAAATGTGTTCATACATAAAACATGCCAGCCAGTCAACACGGCCCGTCTTCTTTCGCTCGCCCGGGCGTGACCCCGGTTCGACCCGGCGTGCACCGTGGGGACGTTATGTCACAGAGCGCAGTGTGTCCAGTACTCCACAGAGGGCACTTTGAAGAACATACTTCATTTGCAAGCAGGAAGCGGGCCTGGCATTCTGGTGGTGGAGGTAAATGTTGTGTTCACGGCTCCTGCAGGGAACCTAAAAGCGCTCAGTCAAGGAAACGGCTGCAGGGAGAATATGTAAGTAATGGTAGTGATGAGACACAGGGGTGAAGGTAAATGTCATGTTATAACAAATACAACTGCATGGTTGTACTGCAAAAATAAATTTCTTCTTAGTACTGTATTTTTGTCTTGTTTTTTTTGTATAAATATCTACAAAAATTCTTCCACAATTTATATAATAGATCATCTTGCTTCTGCAGAAATATTTAGAAATATGAATTAAAAAATAAGACAAAAATACTAAAGTATGAAATTCATTACTTAATTAACTAAATTCAATCAGAACTAAGTAAGTTTGTATTTAAAACAAGCAAAAAAAACCCTATAGGAGCAATGTGGAGATTTTAGCAGCATCAAGTGGTAAGGTTGCAAAGTGCAACCAACGGCTCACTCCACCGCTCGGCCCTCACTTTTAAAGCGCTACGGTGGCTGACACCATTTCTGCATTTCTGTCAATAGATGCTCCGAAATATTACACACAGCACCAAAACCAGTTGGTCAGTTGAGATCCAAAAACAAGTTAAAAAAATTCTCTCTCTTTCTATGAACTGCTGCTCACCCAGTATTGAGTCTCGTTCTCTCGCTATTATTCTCCAAGACTCATGCTTGTCATCTCCCTTCATTCTTCCGCAACATTTGCTCATTACTTTTTCAGTATTGGCTCTCTCCCTCTCTCTCTCTCTCCTGTACATTATAGATGCCTTTGGCTCCAGTGAAAGTGCAGCTGTCTTTCTCATTGGGAGATGCACAGACAGCAGAGAGCTGAGAAACCCTCCCACGCACAAACACACGCTCAATCCCATCATGTAGTTGCACACTTCCACCCATAAGTACTTGCATATTTGATCATGTGTGTGTGTGTGCATGCACATGTCCAAGGTTGTCCCGTGGCGCTGTCATTACATGAGATTTCACCTTGAAAGGATGCCAAAGCCCTCACGCAGGTAAAAAAGAACCGTACCACTGTCACACCACGGGGGTCTGTAAAACCTGGAGAGAATTATCAATTAGCATTCTCCATCATCGATGAACCCCTGGAAGAACATGATCTCAAATATGCCATCTGAGCATAGAAGCCAATCACCTGAGTCGTAAATGTCATGTGACCTACCACTTGAAAGCTGCAGGAAAATGATGCCATGGCAACACTGCACAAGGATGCACGCCAAAATTTAGTTTATGTTAGTCTATCTAATACATTACTCAAGCTTTTTTTAATATATATATTCTCCACTGGTTTGACCCACATACAGGCTGCTGGCTTTCATATCCAAGTGGCTCCTTTTTTTAATTTATGTACATTAATGTGTTTGTACTTGTAAGGGGACTTCTGGACTCACCAGTCCCCTGCAGCTACATGTTAGCGTCATTTCATGTGAGAATGTAAGCATGCTTGAAAAAGCGTCCCTCAATGCACTTCAACATCGCTCCCACACTATGTATACTTCCGGTACACATCCGCAAAGAGTCCCTGCAGATTATTTCTGATAACAAGCAAAAGAAATAACAAGTAAATGACATTAGCTAGCAAGTTAAAAGTATGTCTAGCCAGTATTATTTTGGGTTACTAGTAGAAGAACCGTTATTCGGCTAAACTTGTTTATTTAACAAAATTAATATTCAATAAAATTCAACAAATTGTTGATTTAATAAAATTATTATACAGTAAAATATAAATACAATTGAAATAAAATCAAATATAAATAGTTATATTATTAGCCACTAGCCAGATCGATCAACAAACACACACCGTAAGTTATCGTTGTGTCAGGCACGTGCGTCCGATGAAACTGTCAATAGATTTAGGAAGTGATGATGTCATTAAAGCCCTCTTTCTTCAGCCCATACTGGCATTTTAATGGAGCTCTCTGTCATCTATGGCAGGCCCAGCTAAATGCTCTCAAAATCAATTTCAGTCAGAGCCATACAAAGATCTATAGTGACCTGAGAGGTCATTATACTGTTTATGCTTTTACACACCTTTTCCATGTTAATACAGCTTTACGTCTATTCTCACACTGCAACGATAGCAATGGGTATGTTAGGCATAACATAATAATAATAATAAGCATTGAAAGATCATCTTAAATGCAATATTTCCACAGTTCTGCTCTGAAAGTAATTATATGACAGAGGGCAGGTGTATCACAACGCAAGAGACATTTAATTCCAACACAAAGCACTTACCGACTGAAACACGAACCTGTTTAAAGACATTCAGCAACAATATTTACACTCTTCTATAGTTTTAGACATAACCCTTCAAACCACACAACTCAGGAATGATCAAAGCAGAACAGAAATAGAAAATCTGAATGCATTCACCATATGTATTTTTCTTTCTATTAAAAGGCTTTGAAAAGCACAGACCACAAGAAGATCATTTTCAGGTCACCATGGGACTTGGACATACACAATGAATGTCCTTGTTTAAATACGTGCGCGCATGAAAGCGAACAAGAGGCAGAGACAGAACTGAGACTGACAGAGTAATCTGTCCGGTGGCCTATTTCAGATCTTCAGTAATCCATTTGAAATGTGTAGACCCGAGAGAGAAAGAGAGCGAGAGATAGAGAGAGAGAGAGAGAGAGAGAGAGAGAGAGAGAGAGAGAGAGAGAGAGAGAGAGAGAGAGAGAGAGAGAGAGAGAGAGAGAGAGAGAGAGAGAGAGAGAGAGAGAGCCACCTGCACACACTAAATCGAATTACACCAAAGGGGATTTCTCAGAATTGACTGCTCTCACAGGTCAAATGTCACTGCTTATCCAGTAAGAAAAGGGTCATGCTAAAGGAAAGGGTTAACTGTCAAAATAAGGCCAACCTGACCCTCAACTTTTCTCAGATTTGTCTCCCTGGTATCATCCATAAAAGCTTTAAACACAATGGCCATGTTTCAACCCCTAGAGACTAACCTGACTCCAGGTACCAGTGCCACATATATTTTGATGCCGTCTTTAAAGTGAAAGTTATCTTAGAAGGCACAAGTTGCTCCTATTGATGCCTTATAATAATAATAATAATACTATGCTTACTAGGTTATAAAGTCATCATAGAGAGGAGGCCAATGTTTCACCACGTGTCACTTCCTGTCTTGATATTTCAGGTATATGCTTACAAAATTGTCAAGTACTTCACACAAAAATATAAATTCTGTCATCCTTTGCTCACCCCAAGTTGTTCCAAACCTGTATAAGTTTCTTTGAACAATAGAAAAGTTCTGGGGCACCATTGACTAATGTAGTATAGAAAAAAACTACTGTTGTCAATGGTGCCCCAAAACTGTTCTTCAAAATCTCTTTTTATGTTTTTAAAAGAACAAATACATTTATAGAGATTTGAAACAAAGTGAGGATGAGCAAACAATGACTTAATTTTCACTTTGGGGTCAACTGTTCCTTTAAAACACACAACTTTTCACAATGGACACATCTGCGGATTGAATACTTTTTTGATTTAGTTTTAGTTCCAGTTTTACTTCATATAAATAACAACTTGCAGACATTTATTATAAAGTGTATTATATTGCTATAAACATGGACTTCCCGAAAATCCACTGACCCTAGAAACCCCCTGTCAGAGAACAATAACCACAGGCAACTCTGATTTTTCTCTTGCAGTATTTGGGGTGGGTTGGGGATTTTCAAGTCGAAGCATTATTTCTTTCTCTCTCCATCAACCCAATCCCCCCTCCTCTCTCGCTCTAAGAGAGAATTTTTCTGAGCCCGAGTCCGCCTGGATAACACATCTAATCCATCACCTGTGTCAGCCTGAAGAATTCTGGTGTCAGCAAACCCTCTCTCTCTCGCTCTCTCCTTCTCTCTGATGGTTTCTATCAGTAGAAAACAGACTCTTTTGTTCTAGCTGCTGTAGTACAACACTATCTCCCATAACGCATGTGTTACAGCAACAGTCTGCTAGCGCCGTGTCACTTTCCATTCAGACACACTTGAGCATTAAAGCAGATCTCAAGCTCTCAAGAAACAAGGCGGAGAGAAAGAGTGGACACTTCGTCTTCGAAACTATTTCCAGGGTCCAAAATGATAGCTTTCATATTTGTGTCACTCATAGCATTAAAAAACAAGATGAGGCAGTGACAAGCCAGATTCAATGTTCACATTCACAACCATCCACACTGTAAAAAAGAACCTGGCTGTCTTAAAATAAAAAAGAACAAAGCAAATGAGTTTGCATGAAATTCATTAGTTAACTAATCATTTTGAAGTTCAATGAAATAAGATAACCTACACTCAAAAGACTATGAATAAATACCTAACACAACACAACATAACACAACACAACACAACATAACATCTGAGAAAAAACTTGTTGAGCATAATTTGTACAACATAAATACAGTAAAGTAGCAAACACCACAGGGTCCTGGGACCTCAAGCGTGTCATCATCCGAGGAAAATTCTCCCAGTGGGAAAGACTCACGGCCGTATCTGTTTCATGCACATATCCAGGGCAGTTTTAATTAGAGCGCTTGGCATTTACATAAAACAAACACTTTTCCTCATGTGAGATGTTTTAAATATTTTTCCAACTCCGGACATCATGTCACAAATAAACTTCCAAACAAGTTCATTGACTAACTTTGATATACAACATTAGCTACTGTATGTTTGAAACCCACACAAAGCTTTTTCTTTTTGGGCACAGAAACCAGATCTAAACATACAAGGGACTGTGGTGAAACATGGCCCAAAATATCCTTAATTATTTAAAAATGCCAACACACACGGGCAGCCAGATACTGTATATAAGGAAGTCTTAAAATGACAGAAGCACTGCCAAACTTGTGGACTGTGTCCAAGTGAGCTTATTGAAAATGAGTTTGAGGTAAAGCTAATGTTGAACCGGTGGTAAGATGGTGTTTTTGTGCACCTAATTGGCCTGAACTGTTCTACATTAAGATTTATTATGCAGTTAAATATTCCTCGCTGAGGTTTCCTCTCTCGCAGCGTTTTGTGGACAGCATTTGTGTTAAGGAAGGCAAATCTAAAGTTCAGAAATCTTTACTAAAGGCTAAAATTAGCTTGGAGTTTTCATGCTCAGTCCTACAGTTTAAGATTTTTTGCCCCTCTATGACTTTTCCACATTTACAGGCCTGTGTGCACAACTCTAACTTCTTCCTTTTAAAGCACTTGATTCCCTTGCTTAGAGAAGAATAAAGTGTTCTGCTCGGGAGACCAGGCAGTGTTTACTGTGAGATCGGGTGTCCCATTAATTCTGTGCAGAGGAGAAATAATGTAAACAGGAATTATACAGCCCCTCTCATTTAGCATGACCCATAAAAGAGTATCAAAGGGGCGTAAAAACTGCATGTTAAAATAAACCTCGACCTGCAAAGCCGAATTAGCATGCACCATTAAAAACCAAGAAGCTATTTAAAATTCAACATCGATTGTGAACATAATACGTAAAAGACGGAGAACAAAGGACAAATACTTAAGTTTAGCATCATTTTATGATTATTTTTGTTATGCAGAAATTATTTGTTGAGCCCTCTCCAAAAAACAATGATAGTAAAGTATCTTTCTTAAAGGGATTGTTTACCTGAAAAAACTCATCATTTATTCACCATCGAGAAGAAGATAGTTATAAAGGTTTGGAGGGTGAATAAATGTTGAACGAACTTTCATTTATAGGCGAACTATCCATTTAACATTGCAAAAATGGGGAATATAAATTGGAAAGCTATCAAAAATGATGTGACAGAAATATTTATACATATGTCTACATTTGTTAACAATTTAATATGGCAGGTTTTTATAAAAAAGCATTAGAATATCTTTTATTGTCATTGATGGCAACTTACCAAAAAATAAAAAAACAATAGGTGCATAACACCAGAAAAATAGCGGAGGTAAGTGTCAAGATGAAAAAGTGCTAAGAGAACAAGAAAGCCACAACACAAGAGAGTTTTGGGGATAAAAACTGATCAAAGCAAACAAAATAACCCCAAGCAAAAACGCAACGTATAGTGAGAGCTACGCCGTTCAGGACAGCTGCGGCGAACTTAGTATCAATAGATGCATAATTATGAAGACTTTATCAAAGCAACATGAAAAGAATTCGTCTTAAAACAAAACTCACATGAGCATAATGTGTCTCTATGTCTCTCTATCTTTATTTAAGTGCTTAAAGTGGATGATGGAATGAATGAAATCTAAAGTTGCCGAGCGAAAAGAAAAACAGCAGGATCGGTTTGAATTTCTCCCCTGGAGAACAATCAGATTGTATTGCAAGTTAGCAGGCTGTAATTTGACATAAAGAGAACAAAGAGTACAGTGAAACCGAACTAAGTGCATGCTCGTTTCTTAAAAAATAAAAATAATAATAAAAGGAACTCATGTCAGCTGAGACGGATATGGTTTTCATTCAAATCAGCATTGACATGAACGGCCATCTGAACCTTGTAATTTCCATCATTTTTAGATGTGGTGGATTTGAAACCTTTTTAGAATAAAATGTCCTTTTTGATCAGTCCAATAGATGACTACTGGCTGTTTTGCCAAATTTTTCTTGATTTTCTTCACACATTCCTCTTTCACGGTTCACTAAGAGGCGGTTTATACCACTCCGTTTTCAACTAAAAAACTTTTTACATGGAAACTATGTTTTGGGGCCCGAAAACGCAAACTTTTGAAAACGGGTATGAAAGTGCACGCCGCCATTATCGTCTCCTTGTAAACTGCAAGGTGGAACTTTTCAAAAACGATGACGTCACACGCATGCGTTTTACATTTTACGCCGCGCGAGTATAACCAAAACAGCTCGACTATGTGTTAACGTTTGCCCAGCAAAATGTGGATTTACTACACCAATAAGCCCAGCGGAGACACATTATTTACATTCGCCAGACTTTAAACACACACATATACGTCGACCAACGGTTTATAACTGGCTTTTGGCTTATAACTGTGTATGTATATGTGAGCAGGTACATCCGTTTTCCTGGATTCGTGTAAATGCAGACCATTTTTATAACGTTAAGGAAAAACGCTAAACTTTACCGTCTTTCATCGCGTATACGTGGTCTAAAACCTCTTGGTTTGAGCTTGATAGAAGAAGTTTCTTGTTTGTAGCTTATGGTATCTTCATTAAAGAGACATTAGAAAAAGCATTTGACAATATTTACACTGTTAGAGGCTTCTGGTGGCAAAGCAAGATATCTTATTTAGCGTGTTGTCTTATTTAGATCTTATTTACTCAGTGTAGGTCTAGAAAAGGTCTTTAAATGAATTAGTATTCTTCTTCGTTTTGTTCAGACACAAATGCACTTCATTGTCTCTGTCTCTGCTTTGTCCAGTTATCTTGGGAGTAATGCCCTGGAGCTCTTTTGTTCTTTGATAAGGTCAGTTTCTTACACAACACACCGCTCCCCGCCGCTCTCTTTACAGATGTGTTATTTTAAAACATTTTATTTTGCTTCTTATGCCAACACACCACACTAAATTGAATTACAAAATATTGTGACACAATTTAAGTCTAAGATTGTTTGTGTGACAGAGTTCCTCTTATCAGACGACCTGTTTGACTTTCCCCACAGACCCGCCGTACCTTATCTCGACCCCTTTGCCTCAAACGCATTGCTGTTTTCATTCAATCCGATATCTGCCTGCTACTGTCCAACCACTACTGACCATCGTTCGATAGCCCTCCTGGGTGCCGTAAGCGATAAGGGTCACCTGACCTTCTGGAGCTGGGGGTCATGCGACCCGGCGAGCTTGCTTGTTTCCGTGGCTGTAGCAAAGCAGGCCACAACCCCAATGCCAAGATCGGCTGCCACCATCACGGTAACCATGGCAACATGTCCCCCGGGAGGCAGGGGGTATTGGAGAGGTAAGCCCCAACATTGACCCACTCTATGAATTTGAGAAAGCCTTTCACAAATGATACACAAATGCACACATTGGCATTTTGCGAGGTTTATTTGAGCTGTGGATGATTTAGGACTCAGGAGAAGCGTTCTAATTGATCACGCATGTGCACCTATGACAGCTTTCAACAACATATGTTCACAAACACACGCACATATGCCAGGCGCACTTTGAGCAAAGAGAAAATGTTGAGATGATGAGATGTTTGGATGTGTTTTTGTTAAAAAGACAAAAAAATATTAATAATAATAATAATAGTAATAAATTGTTCATTGATAATTGATCATATTTATTGGCATTTAATAATAATAATAATAATAATTTATTATTATTAAATATTAAATATTAAATATTATATTATTTAAATATTTGTTCATATATATATATACTTTAGATTCAAAATGTAAAAGATTACAAATGTACTTTAAACAAACAAACAAACAAAACTTTCTGGGTCCCATTTTCCAGAGCAAAGTCAAACGCTGCCCCAACAAATGAAAAGCACTCACACACATAATACCTCTCTAGTAGATCAATACCTGAACAAAACCTGGAGGTCTTGTTACAAAGACAAGATCACCACTAAATCAACCTCTATGCATTATGGGAAAAAAGAAGAAGGAGGGGGCACATCAGCAGCTCTTACCTCAACTCTATCTCTCACGGATGACTGCAACCATAAATTCACATGAGGTTCTTCTCGCCTCGCTCTCGTCACTGCACGCCTCCGTCACCTCCTTAATGCCACGCTGCCGTGCCCTCGTATACAGGAAGATTCACATATATGGTGGATGGGGGGGGGTTTCGGGGTAATCGTGAGCGACTGTGTGGTGTGTGAGTGCCCTGCCGGCTTGAAGCACTCCCCAGTTGCAGCAAATCACACTGACAGACCCATAGGGAGGTGGAAACAGATGTGTGTTATTGTCTCCACTGTACTATATATTATAGGAGCAGAGGTGAGGCGAGGACCGGAGGGGGATTTCGTGGTTTGACTGCCCACAAATGACCCTCCCTTAGAAGCAAGGTAAAGCAGATATATATATTTAGGCTTATTACGGTTTTTAAGATACGGTTTTTATCTGGATCTGAAGGAAGGGTGAGAGGTGGGAGGAAGGAACCGCCCGAGCTATGATGTCATCCAAACCTGTATGACTTTCTTTCTTTGGCAGAAAACAAAAGAAGATATTTGGAAGAATGTTGGTAACCGAACAACATTGACCCTATTGACTTTCATTGTATGAACACAAAACCACTGAGACATTTCTCAAAATATCTTCTTTTGTGTTCCACAGAACACAAGATTCATATACAGGTTTGAATGACATGAGGGTGAATTTTGGGCAAACTATCTCTTTAATTCAATTTCATTATTCATAACTACATCTGAGTTCCTAACCAATATTATATTGCTTCAGTGATTATGTATGTAAATCAAGCCAAACCTTTCATTTTCTCCTCTGGCTCTGCGTCCTCCACACACACACACACACAAGCCTGCAAGACACTGTATGTAGGCCAGAACCATTAATGTCATTATTGCCGGTCAGCGCCCAACCACACAGTCTACAACCGACAGAGGCGGAAACAGGCCATAACATTCAACTACGGAAGCCAGAAAAGTTGAGCTAGGAAAGGCAATTGAGGAAGAAGAGCCTCCGGCGAGCGTGTGTGCATGTGTCTGTGTGTGTGTGTGTGACTGCCCCAAACCCCCGACTGTCCATCCCTAGGGCCCCAGGGGTCCGCTCGGAGATCCTCATTATAGAAAAGAATGACAGCTTGCTGTCAAATATGGGTCAAACATGAATCAAATTATTTCAAATGCTGACAGCCCATTCAGGTACAGCTGTTTATATACACAAAATTAACATTCTACCCTGCGGCGGGCACAAATTTGACCATATCAGTTTTAAATAGGACATCTAGTATTTGTCACAGCCTCCAATTATGGTTTATTACTCAGAGAGTGAGTTGAAGAACAGGTCTTGCTGGCTTATGCCGGAGATGGGTTGATTTGTCCTGACTGGCACTGAGAACTTGTCAGATGTCGGCCCGTCTCTGTGCGGTGATGTTGCGCAGCATTACCTGCGCTATAAAGCATTTCCTCACTATAAATTGCCTTTGTGAGGTAATGTCTGGTTCTGGCAGCGGGACCGAGGGTTGGAAGACGAAACGCTTTGTCCACGACTGAGCGGATAGCAAATCAAACGCAGTCGTTGTTGATTTAACACGCTCTATTGTTTTCACGAGGCGCACGTTTGTTATGCGGAGATGGAAACCGAATGTTTTGAGTTTTGTGGAGGTTGTTTGGGGGTTCTGTCATCGGCCGGGCTGCTTGCACAATTTCTAAAAACAAGCTCTGAATGAATGAAAAAAGCAATAAATAAAATAAGGTTGGCTGAAAATGGATATACACACTCTTTCTCTCGCTCTAGCCATCTATCTTACTGTCTCTGTCTCCATCAAACAAACCTAGAGGAAATGTCGCACAGAGATTTTAAAGTGATTGTTCACCCAAAAATAAATACTTTCTTTCTTCTGCAGAAAACAAAAGAAGCTATTTGGAAGAATGTTGGTAACCGAACAACGGTGGTAGCCATTCACTTCTATTGTATGGAAACAAAAAACAATTCCAGTCAATAGGTACCGCCGTTGTTCTAGACGACACATTTGTAAAAGTACTGACTCTTTTATTGTTCAAATCTAAAGCTAAAATCTTGGGAGCTCAAGCCAAACTCTCCATTCTATCTCTATTTAATCCAACCGCTGTTTATGAGAAACGAGTGAAAGAAAGAATGCATTCAATTCCTTCGCACTTTTATCTGCTCACCACAGACTCCTTTCAGTCGGCACTGTGTTTGTCCAGATTCTGGCCGAAACACTTGGGTTTCCTGTTGGTCAATTTCAAGCATGTCTGGTTATAATATAACAATGTACAAAGAAAAAGGTTTTAATACCTAGACTTTTTGTCTAAGAAAATAATCTTTGTCCCCGTAAGTATCTACAATATTGTGATCTTCAGCACTAAACAGCCACAAATTCGGCCTATACCTCACATAAATCTATTAGATGTTTTCAGAAGACAAAGAATATAGTCCATGAGATCATGCATATTCTGCTAAACATCAACATATGCGATCTATAAAAGAAAACAAAATTATATGTTTAAAAGAACATATGCAGTATTGACAAAACGGCTCACCTTTCTCTATTTTTCCCTCTTTTATAACCTCAATCTTTTGTGTATATAAATACATCCAGAATAATGGGCTCCATATGTAAGAGGCATTAAAAACAGGGACAGGCTCTGTCTTAGGGGGGATGTGAGAAACTATGCTTTGATGAGGTAAATGAGTTTGTGTTTGTGAGAGTCAGAAACAGAAAATGTGCATGTGTGTGTGTGGACACGACTCCCGAGGGCTCTCAGACAGGAAGTGTTGACAGTGCTCTGTGGAGCCGAGGGTTCCGAAAAAGGCGTGAAGATCAACAAAAGCTACAAAAACAATGTATGTGTGTGTGTGTCGGATAACCTTAGTCTTGTGACTGAACCATTGGTTGTTCGAAAGAGGGTTGGGATAAATTTCCGGTCCATTTCAGTGTGTTGTTTTGGTTGTACTAGATTAAAAAACATTGGAGCTTCAGACATACATGTGCTGAAAAAAGCTTATAAATTCCAGAGGTCTGCTAAGCAAACCCTGTATTTAACCGCCTCGCAGTGTAAGTCAGAGAGGCAAACAAACAACAATGCTTAAGGAGGGATGTCGCTTGTTGACATGGTCTCCTACTGATGAAGATCTGAAATTAGAGGCCTTGTTGTTACACCATGTAGGGTGCTATGATACACACAGAATGCAGAGAGAGGGAACGTATGCCAGGCTGCTAGCTTTGTCTCCAACCTTTTTCCAATTTTCTTTTGTTTTCACTCCTGGTCTTGGTAAATATTATATATATATTATAAAAATAGAAATAAGATATAAATTAGACTAATGTCAAATATAGATTTTTGACATTAGAAAAAAAAGTAATTTAGATAAAAAACTTAATCAATAAAAAATATGATGTATAAAAAAATATATATGTATTATAAAGAATGTATAAAAATATTATATATAAAGATGTTATAGAAATAAGATAAGGTTTTTGACATTAGAAGAAAAATTTTTATTTTTAATGAATGAACACATAACAGGCTGACTTCACACCCTTCCAGGTTCATCAGAATTAAAACACCTGTTATTCAACAAGCTTTTTACTATCAGCAGATTCCACATGGGCCTAGTCATAAGATGGTACACGTTAAAGATGGAATCAAACCATTCTCCACATCCATCAATCGAACAGCTTGTCACTTTTTGGTGCACATTGGCACTCATCCTATGTTGAGGAAGTCACGCTTCACAGGTCTGCACTTCCTCTCACCCTTAGCCTTGCGTCAGGGGGCCTGACCCCGGACAGACACCCTGTCATGTGTAGCCCCCTACCGAGACGCCGGGAGGGGCTAAAACTGTGATCTAGGGAGAGTGACAGTGCTCCAGCATAATTCAATAACACTAATCCCCAATGAATGGACAAAGACGCGGCAAGTAAAGGGGGGAGATAACTGTGCATACCCCGACAGACCCGGAGGCACGGGGATGCCTGGGGAACGGGTGCAGCTGACACATGCCTGAAAGGGGGGGTAAAAGGGGTGGATGGCGTTCTGCTGTGCCTCTCTTTATGTGGGGAAGGGGATAGGCAGTTTGGGGGTCCAGCTGTCTCACAGTCAGCCATGTGAGTTTTTGCCCGTGACTGCCGAGTCGGTGTCTGTATGTATCCATCTATCCGTGTGTGCATGAGAGATGAGCGCGAGGCATTCGTATCAATCGATTATCATTTGAACTGATCAATCATTCGTCCTCTAACTCACACTGACTCTTTGACCTTTGACTTCAGTGCTGGAATCAATTTCATTAATGCCGAAGTCTCTTCCTGCTTACATACAGCAAACATACAGTAGACACAATAGGTTTGTATGGAAATGTGCATACATTTGCATGCAAACACACACACACGTGCATGGCTGACCACCACCTCAATTCCTGTTTTGTTCATTTTGACAGAAATGAGATGAAAACAACACAAAGACAAGAAATCGGTCAGTCACACAGCAAACGTTTTAGATACGCTTGACTGCTCGGTTATTACTCAGACCAGATCGTCTGACTGCTTAACCTAATCTCTCCACAAATACACACGAAACTAACATATGACACAAGAATACCAAAATATATAACTATCAAATCAAATCAAATATTATTAAACATTAAACACTGATCTTACTCTCAAACACAGAACTCCAAAAATGCCTTGACCATGAACGAAAATAATCTAAGCCACATACACTACCATACTGCGGCCTTTTTACATTCAATTAAAACTGTAAAAAAGCAAGCAATCCACAATTGATATGCCACAAAAATTCACAGACTGTGTTGACAGCAAAAGCTGTCATTACCAGAGGAGACAGAAAGACTATTCAAACACCCTCACTGCTTAACTCGAACACAAAGCCAGCAAAAACACAACCTTAACTCCGTATATAGCTGATCGAAAACCTCCTAAATAGCTTATTTTCATACCGTAAACCAACTAAAATCCATGTGGAGTCTTATTGCTAAATACACTTTAATCTCAAACAGTTGTTTACACATCAAAATACAGCAAGTCTCAATGATTAAAAAAAAGAAATCACATTTCAGTGGTCCCTCTGCAGACAGCTGCACAATCTCAACAGCAGTTCGGCTCTAAAGCTGATACTGAATATACGGGAGGGAGTGAACGTTCTCCGGAGGAGTCTGCTGCCGGCCAGACCTTACATACTTCAGCCATGAGAGAACTTCCTCTTCCAAAAGCAACGGGGAGAGAAAGAAAGTGAGGCAACAAAGAAGGATGGTTCATGAAAAACAACATCACCACATAATTACAGCTGCTAGAACAATCCTGTCTAAGAGCTGAGTAAGCGTTCTGTTTTGGTCTGAGAAAACATGGAAGCTGAGAACCAACAACCTTTGGGCTACATTTCCTAAGGGCAGAAAACTGATTTTCACATTTGAGCCTCATCTGTATGACCATTCAACCTACACTTAAACACAAGACTTTCCTGTCATTGTTACATTTGTAGATTCTTACACATACATTTATCAGTATTTGTGTTCTTGTGGCTCAACTGGTAGAGCATTGCATTGGCAGCATTCAGTCAGGAGATACAATGTATGCCTTGAATGCACAGTTGATTTGGATAAAAGCGTCTGCCAAATGGAAAAATGTACATCATGCATTTTTAATCCACATTAAATAACCTTCCTCACAGTCATGCAGTCCGTTTCATATAGTTGTGCGCTCTGCACTCCTAACAGACAGAACATAAAAATACATTTGGAGAGATTAAAAACATACACGATCTCTCAGCTGAAGTAAGTCTACTTGATGCTCGAGTAGTCAGGGTGGGTTAGATGTTTTAACACCAAAACCAGTCCGATCATCGCAGATGTTTACTCAGAGGGCTGTGGGCGATTCCATAATCTCTTTTCTGTGGGAAACTGCAGCTCCGTCTGCTACTTGTTAAAGAAAACTCCCATGATTATGTGCGTCTTCACGAGTCACGGTTTCGTGCACACAAAAAGTCCTGTCTGTCAGGAGATCCACCTGTACCCTGCACAGTCAACAAACAGCTAAAGCCCACAGAATAGCCTTCGGGTCGGTACCCATGGAAACTGTAATGAGTCAGTCTGAGGGCTTACAGTTGAGCTGGGAGTGGAAGAAGAACCTGACCCAGAGGGCCTGAAACCAGACAGTAGATTTTAAGTTTGGGAAATAAGATGGGATAAGTTGCCTAAATCACACAGCAGGGATACAGCGGCCCTGATACCAGCTTAGACAATGGCTGCACCTTATTGGCTTGGAAAATAAAAATGTTTGTGTTTTTTCCCACTTCGCCAAGCATTCCAAGTATAATTAGTTCTTGTGGAAACTTGGCAAGTTGTTTAAAGGTTTTATCAATCAAAGCATAACACTGAACAAAGACTAGTGTACGGTACATATGGTATATAGATGTGAATAGACAGGCGGTCAAGTGGGGACAATGCACACATGAGTCAAGAGATTTACATTGAGATTGCGACGCATCTCGCAAAAACTGTGCAACGATCAAAACCTGAACTGATGTCCTTATTAAACTTCCGACTGTTTGCCATGAACACTCGATCCTTTTAAATGAAGAGCGGCAGAATGTCAGGTGCCTGAAGTGGCCTCTCTCTCGTCCACTCGCACTCTTTACACAAATCGACATAATAACCAAGATGACGAAAAAACTAATTCAATTGAAGCATAGAGTCAAATTAAGAAACACTGAGAGGAAAATAAAATTAAACAGGTGGACATCGAAAAAAAGGTTTGAGAACTCTCCGGTGGGACGCATGCGGCACATGAACCACATTGAAAAAAGTGTGCCTCAAAAATACTTACTCAACACTTTCAAACTTCCAAAAGCCGTTTCTACAGCACAATTCTATTGTTTGGCCTTCCCACCTGTACGTTTGGGGGTTTGAGCCGAGAAAAGCACAAAGGATAAAACTGCACTCTGCACAAAACCTAATTCCCTTATGGATAAAAGAATGGATGGATTTAAACTTATATGAGTCTAAATCAGGCTAATTAGTCTATTAATGAAGAGGCAAATGTCAAGTCCTGCCGGCTAGCCGGGTTATGAGGACAGTGCCGGAGGCCATTTTGGGAACGAAACCTCAGCTGTTTCACTTTTAGCCTGTCAGGGGATTCGCAAAACCCAGAGCCTGCATGTAACCGGAACGCTAGGCTACATTTCAACATGATCCATGCAGAAAACCAGAGCAAAAAATAACATTATCGACAACATGTGTAATGAGTAAAAAGGCTTTTTGGCTCCGTTCCACTGAAGACTTGAATGTGATAAATTATCTAAATGACAACACCGAACACCCTATCTTCTGTAATTTTAACAAATCATTCGTTTGTATCAGATTTGTAGTTTGGAGTATCTAACAGCGGGAGAATACATCGGGCGCCGTCGATAGCAGGAGACAGAGATCATGTAACACATCTAAAACATTCATATTCCCATTTACAAGTCATAACTGGGATTTTATTTCACGTCTTTGTTACAAGAGAACTTCGGCTTCAGCAAATACCGCTTTGGCTCTGGCGGGGAAATACAAATGCCACGAGTAAATCCAAACAAGTCCTTAGGAACTTAAGTACTCAGAACTGAGCTTAAGAGACTTACAAAAACATACAAAGAAACTGACAACCTCCCCATATTTGCACATAACAGCCTTGTCAGGAGTCATTGTTTTCCTGTGGCTAATCTAAAGGCCAGCGGGTTCCCTTCAGCTGTTCTGGGTTTTTTGAGGGGTCCAGTGTGGGCTTTCACTCAACAACAGTTTGTCAACCCCCTCTGCTCCCCCATCACCTTTACAGTAACTCTAACCCACAACGACACCCGATCCTGACTCGGCTTTATCTCTGAATTTGGCTCCCGCCGAGTTCAAACAAATAAACTTTCCGTGACTTTAAAACGATGCTTCTCAGAACGCCGGACCCCTTGGCATGGGGTCTGGCTGCCATCCATACGGTCCCCCTCGCGGCTTACATTGAGAAGCAGAGCTGTATAATCCAATGAATGGAGGAACCATTAAAAAAGCATTAATTGTGAAGTCGAAGCCTATGGTTTCAATGTATGCTAATATTTGAATGTACGCAGGAGAACAGCTGAAAAGAGGACAGTTGCACAAAGAGACAGTGAGGGCTAAGAGAGAAAAGTAGAAACCAGCACAGTCGAATGGGAACACAAAACACACACACACACACACACACACACACACACACACACACACACACACACACACACACACACACTTGCTTAGAGACAGATGCTTCAGGCACCAGGAAACAAAAGCGCTCATTGTGGAAAAAGTCTGAAAATAAAGTGACGTGTTTCAACTTTTGTCCTGACATTCAGGACTTCTATACACTCTTTTAAGCAAACATTTACATTCGGTGCAGACCGGAGGTTTAGTTTGTGTCTTTTATCTATAAAAACGTCTAAGCATCCTTAAAGCAAAATCTGAAAATATGATGTGCGATTATGCATAAAATAAGAAACTGTGTAAGAAATGTTTTCCTATTAAAGAAAATAAAGCGAATAGGGCAAAAACCGATAGCATTCGAATCAAATGGAAACTCCTGAACATGAGGTGTTTATTTGTTCTGCTCAGGGGCTGGGTTTATCTGAGGTTCTCTCCATTTCTGATGGGCTCAAAACAAATCAAAGAGGCTAAGCTCTACGCAAGCAGATTACCCCAATGCAGCCTAACCAAGGATTTGTGCTGTTTCATTTTAAAAAGATTTATGCCATTCACTGGCAATTATTACGCCCATACACTTCCAGTACGAGTTCTGCAAATCAGCCGGAGACGTATTCGGACACGCGCCGTCCCATGTGCGGAAGAAACGTCTGGATCAGCTTATAGACCGTCAGCCATCAATCAAATAACCGAGCAAATATGAGCTCTTGTGAAACCGCATGATGGTGCATTTAAACATGCTGCTCTGCCTCATGATGCTATAAATCACTGTTAAAACTGTAAATTACATCAAAAAATTTGATATTTTTGCAATGGCACTGTTTTGATACCCATGATGCTGACTCAATGATGTAAAACCCTAACCTCAGTAGAAATATTGCTCTGTTCAGCAGAGATCAATGCAAACTGTACTGGGTCAGGTACATTGTGGGAAATGAAATGCATTTGCATCTGGATCACAAATGTGTTGGTAATGAAACTGAAAAACACATACAGACATAAAAAGCAATGACAAGCTACATTTCTTAAATATTTGCTTAAAAAGAAGACTTGTCAAAGACATCAAAATGAAACAGCTGCCTGCTGAGCAAAAAAATGAGGAATCCAAGAGGAAAATACAAAATGCATAAGGAAAAGGATGAATCAAAGACTACTAAGGACTATTAAAAAGTTAATGGACCCGTTCCACCAAAAATGTGTCGCTCACTGTTTATTTTATGGTTTCTTTATGGGTTTTTGTGTTTCGTCTCTGTAAGACACCAAATGGCTTATTTTCTTCTCAGATGTAGCGAGCGCGTCTCTGTTTAGCCGTCTGTGGTTTGTGCGGAGCATGCAGAACAAGAGCAGAATAGAAATATTTACAAACACATCCTACAATGAACTTTCGAGAGCCATTTCAGAACGAATAGAAACAGAATGCAGAAAGAAAAGAGACCGACATTGAGCAGAGAAAATAACTAAATTCCTCAGTTCATCTGCCGCCGTCTACTTTAAATCTGATATGAGATGACAAAATCTAAATCCGTTATAACGCAGAGCAGAGAGACAGCACAGGAAATACAGAAGAGCGAGAGAGATGTAAAAACAGAGAAAGACACGGGGTGCTGGAGAGTAAATACACTGTTTTCTCTGTCTGACAGTCCATGATGATTCTTTTATGGGAAAGTCATTGTGGTCTGGAAGGGGAAACAATTTCCTCTCCGTCTCGCAAGGCAACAATAGCATCCAGTGTAAACGCACTGAATCTGAACTCATGCTGGTTTCACTGCTGCTATTGTTGCTGCTTATATGATCCCAGAGGTCTGTGTTTTTTCTTAAAGAAGTTATTGTTGGGTGCCTTTCATGAAATAAATGTTTGTGGTCAACAGACTGTATGATATAAACTCTTTAAGAGCTAAAATAAAAATCCCATTTAAACAAACAGCATATTTTTGTCTGCATGTCTATGAAAATATAATTGCTCGCCTTCAATATATCAGAATAATATATATATATATATATATATATATATTCTGATATACATAAATTATAATAAAATAATTAAATAATAATATACTATATATTTAAAAAAAATTATATACTGATATACATTATATAAATTAAATACTTTTTGTAAATGTAAAGTGGTGTTAATATATTTTTAGATATACGTTATATATGTTAAAACTAGAAACTTGCCACGGGCCAAAATTTAAAGTAAAGTAAATTAAAATTACTTGTAAAGCAACTTTGATAGTATAAAAATATTCTAGTCTAGCTTTAAATTCTGCATGTACTGTATATTAAGATGTACTACCATGGTCTGGCTAATTTTTTGCAATGACCGCCCGACTGTATTTTTGCCCTTCTAGTGCATGACTGGTGGACCCCAAAGGATTATGGGATTGCTCATAGAAACAGAGAAAGGCCGAGAGTTAAAAGAAAAAGAAAGTCAGCATTCGAGTGCTTGAAAGCCGATCTTGTGCAACACGGTTAATCTTATCTCTGTCACACAGCTCAGTGTGACCCTGTCTAAAGCAGGCAGCGCTCTGGAGAGAGAGCAGCCCAAACACCAGACAGATCTCATTACACGGGGGCAACCCAGGAAGCCAAGACTGTCATCAGATCCACCACACACCTTTCAGCTCTCACACATGCCGTCAAAACAATGCACGCCTGCCGTGGACGAGACGCTTTCTGCCACTAGTTAGACAATTTACACACTGCTGATATAAACCGTCTAATGATGAAGGTTCATGTGTTGCTCGGTTGTGTTTCATGATGCTCTTAAAGGGACAGCCATAAATGAAAATTCTGTCATATAGTAATTTATTCATCCTCATGGCGCTTTAAAACTGAAATAGTTAAAGAAATAAATGTATTTTCCTATTGCATTAAGAAAATAATAAAGTAAATCCTACAACTAAATGTAAAGCTTTTATTTGTTCTTTAAAATGAAAGTGAATGGGGACTAAAGTCAAACTTGGAAAATGATTCTTGGAAGACTTGTCCTGTCCACTGTTTACTTTCATTGTTTGGAAACGGACACGAAAACAACTCCTTAGTGGTTTACGGTACAAAGAAAATCATACAAATTTGGAACGACATGAGGGTAGTGCATTTTCATTTTAGGGGGCCTGCCCCTTTAATTACATGCAGACCTTGTGGGTAAATTTCAAAGAACAAACATCTCCAAAAGCCATCACAGAAGGACCCTACAGTCATTCTTCTACACAATGGAGATATTTGGGCCAATGTGGAGTGTTGACTCACATCCAGCTTCATTAACACCTAAGGAATACATAGACAGTGATTGGACTTATGATGGAGGACTCTCTGTGTTTACTTAGCCCAAGGGGCAGCTGTTTACTAGCTCCATAGGAGGGTGACAGAAAAACAAACTATGGGTCAGGGTCCAAATCTACACTCTCTAACCCTGTCCACACACAGCCTGTGGGTCTGGACCCCCTGCTGGACCAGCAGCTGCTTTCAGCCCAGCCTGACTGCATGAGCCAAACACATCAACAGTGTTGGATCGGACAATCTCTTCCAAAGTTTTAATACAAATATCATTGTTAGACTAACATCTGACACCCTTACTATACCATAGTATCACCACAGTACTTTTTATCAGGTTCAATAAACACCTTCGAAGCCATGTGATTCTGAGAACTATTCATAAGCAACGTATCATAGGTTTATGCTCTAAAGACACGCTCGGCTTACATTCATGTTATGGATTTGCCCTTGTGTGGCCTCCTGGGAAGGATATGTGATACCTTCACGCCCGATGTAATTTTCTTATAATGGATGACAACAGTGCAGGGTCCATTTTAATGCTTTCTGCCTCCAAAAACACAAAGCCTTGCTACACTAAACCGGGACGTGCCATCACTTACTGCATATATCACACCGCATGCAAATGTACAAATCACAGATCCGTAACCCTGGCACTTCCTGTCCAGTTCTCTTTCCTTCCATGATTGTGTAATGGGATTACATGGCCCTGACCTCTCTCCGTGCCGTAGCACTCCTGTTGCCCTCTGGACTGACTCACAGGCTGAACATAATGAAAAAGCCTGGAGCGGTGTCGAGACGGGATCCCAAATGAGAAACCACGGAGCAAAATATCCCATCTGTGATGCCTGTAGACCCTCTGCACTGAAATGAACAAGAGCGACTGGTCTTTTGTTCTACCTTTAAGGGATAAATGTAAATTCTGTCATCATTTACTTACGTGCTTGTCATTTCAAACCTGTATGACTTTCTTTCTTCTGCAGAACACAAAAGAAGATATTTGGAAGAACCACAGCGGTACCCATTGACTTGCATTGGTTGCAGTGCCTGTTGGTTTATGATAATAATAACAATATAGTTATTTTAATATCAATATCATAGCTGTGACATAAACTACAGGAAATTGGCTATTAAAAAAGCAATGAACCCTTCAATGTCTCATCTTTTTGTTTCAAGAAGACCCCCAGTGATGTCGAGTGTTGGGACGCACAGCATTATTAAAAAATTTGGGCAAGCGAGGATTTCCATTTTCTGCCGCTCTATATGTCTGAATGTGCATTTGGATGCATGAACGAGGTACGGCTGTCAGTTCATATTTGCGGTGTGGAAAGTGACGTCACGCTTAAGTCTGCCACAGAACAGCCGGGTAGGATGAGATCAGATGAAAGGAGGATGTGGAGATGGGGTGAGGGCCCGGTAATGACTTGGCGAAGGAGATGTTATTACCTGACATTCGCAACATTATCGCTCGCTATTAGATAAGTATCAAAATTCATTAGAGATGATGCTATCTGGATGCTGTCTATTGAAGGGTGACGAGATTGAGAAAGAGGTGGACAGCTCAAGAGACGAGAAAGGAAATGACCAATAATGATTTGACAGCAGCTAAATATTCCCCGTGCACCACGGATGCTTCCACATATCACCAAGAGAGTATTTTCCCCCTCAACAGCACAAGGGTATGAAATTAACCCGAGCTCTGGAGAAAATGCCACGCGAAAGTGACCGAAATGCCATAGATAATTAAAAAGAGGGGGCACAAATGCCAGCGCGGTGTATGCATCTTATTATCTAACGGACTCTGTGATGACCTGTGGCTGGTAAAAAATAAAAATAAAAAAATCTGGCTTGAAAACAAAATGTTAAGAAAATGCATTTAATAAAACTTAAAAAGTAAAATAATACAATCAAAGCAGATGGCAGAGACAGCTGTATGACCTATTGTATACTATTTCAAATATTATCAGATATTTTATAAATTGTAAAATTTCTTTTATAGGTAAAATCCATAAATGTTCAAAGAATTTGTTTCAAATTATAAAATTGAACTATTTTAGAATACATTTTCACATTTTCAATTATATCAATTCATAAATCTGCTAAATACTTTAATGCAAATGTAACTAAAGGCTCTAAAGTGGTAAATATTCAGCTGTACACAGCTGCTACTACAGCTTAAAAACGATTTTTGACATCTTATAATGGCACCGGCGAACACAATACATCTTGTCAGCTAAAATGAGTTCATAAGTAAGACATGAATAGTACAAAGCAGCTTCGATTGTTGACACGGTCCAAACAAGACGAAGGTTTTTTGAAGGTGTAATTTAAAGTGACGGGAAAAGAAAAGGAGAGAGAAAAAAGTGCTTCATCACGAGCGCAAACAACGTTCGCAGCTATTGTCAAAAACATCATTCAGCGTTTCAGTCAGAGAACCTTACTTGAAAGGTACACGATAAAGCGAGATCCTCAGAGACGTAACAAAATCAACGCACAGCGGCTATGAGGGCGACACAAACAATCGAGTACACACAGTAGGGTACACTTGGGAAAAGCATGTCTCTTTATATTTACCGCATATTTTTATGTATACTCTTACTCGTGGCGCATGGACTTGGTCTTTAAACCTAAGGGGAAAAAAGCTATTACTTCAACAATTATCTGCAAATTAAGTGTTTTCAGCGTAAAATTCGAACAATGTAATGTGTGGTCAAACTACAGCTCGGGCCCAGGGTGCACCACAGTATTTGCTTTAGTAAAAGCTAAGCCACCTTTAATTGACTTAAAGTGCACTTCACCTCTCCCGATATGCACATGCAGGACATTCGGAGGTTTTCCCATCTCTAGGCTTTAGCTTTTATCTAATTTCCCTTCGCTCTAAGAGACTACACTAATGAATTGGGTAATCACAGATATCTGGCCCATTCAAGTGCTTTGTAAAGTAAATCAATATAGTCTGGCGTCGGGCCAGTTGTCCACTTTGACGGACAGAAGAAATCTATTTGTGGAACTACAGCCAAAAATGCTTTTACACTCTCTTGCTCTCTCTCCCGATTACATTATCTATCCCGGCGCCCTCCCCCCTTCATCCCATGTCCTCATTCCCCGTATTTGCTTCTTCTATGGTAAAGGTGGGATATAATTTTACATTTACGTAAGGAGCTCATGTAACCCGGCTTTAATTCCACTGTAACAGATCAATACGCCGATGCGTTTGTATGAATTTCAAATGCTTTCCCCGATTACGTGAGCTGGGTTTCTGGTTAAATGTCGATATTCTGACGACTAGCCACACTATGCTAATGCGCTAGGCTTCAAGCAAACCACAGCGAACAGCCGACATAATTCCGTACAAAATGGATGTCATTACAGAGGTTTTCCTTTTCTAAACACACTTCAAGAAGGTCCCGCAAGGACATCTGTTAGCAATAAGGCCGCCGTGTAATTCTGGCCTCCGTTCGTGTTTAATCTTTTGAGCGTTGAGACATTGAGATGGAAACGCAGATCTTGTCAGATGTGGTTTACCAGCTCTTATGATACGCTGTCAAATGTTAGTGGAAACATTCGCTCAATTTGCTAGTTCACACGGATAACGTTCGGACCTCCGGATTACAGCGATTCTGACACTACATGTTAAATGAAACATACATGGTACATGTAAAGGGGAGAAAATGAGCTGAAAAACATTAGTATATATAAGTTTAGGTAAAATGATTATTTTTATATTCTGTGAACTTTTAACAATATCTCTCCCAAATTTCCGACAAAAATATTGTTGCGATTTGCATTTATTTGCAGAAAATGAAAACTGGAGAAACAGGTCAAAATAACATAAAAGATGCTCTGTATTTTTAGACCTCAAATACTGCAAAAGTTTACAATAACTTTTAAGCAACACAAAAGTAAAATTTGTACATTTATTTAGGAAAACTTCGATTTAACTTCGATCACAGTTTTCATGCAACTTGTCATGCTGTCAGTCTTTCACATTGCTGTTGGATGACTTCATGTCCCTTGCACAATAAAATGTAAATCCTACTATTCTTTATCGAGCACAAATTCTTTTCCACTGCCCTGCAAACAGCACTAATAACAAGCTGCATCTCGAGTTCATTCAAGGGGGAAATAAACAGCGAGAGTCATAGACGCAGGTCTCCGGTGACCACTGACTCTAATCGCAAGGTTAATTCATCCACCTCATGACGCTAAGACCAATTACAGACCACGCTCTTGAAAAATGATATGAAGGAAATTAAAATAATACGAGGAGGGGAATGTTTATTGGGAGGCGTTTAATAAAGCAGAAGGGTAGGAATAAACAGATGCTGCACAAGTGAGCAGAACACTGGGGTCTTGAGAGGGTGCAGATATTGGCATCAGCTACCTAATCATCTCGTCTGACAACAACTAATGTGATCCGTCTGCGAAACAAAACAGTGGCGATGTGTGGAAGAGCAAAAATAACATGCTGCTCTTTATCTTTTTCTGCAGAATTCACATTATAAAGATGTTCATGGAAATATTTATTGTTGTGTCTACCACACACTTAGGGTTCAAAATTATCGGCGGGCAAATGCAAGTCACAATAGGCTTTAACAAGAAAATAAATTGCTACTCCCCGATATCTGTTCAAATCACACACATGTATATATATATAGATACAAAAACGTTGAATTTGGTTCCTATGTGCAGTATTGTATTGCAGCAAAAAGTCAGAATTTCCTTCCGAACGTGATCCGTGTGTGTGTGTGTTTAAGAGCAAGCCGAGACTTTGCTTCCTTTAAAGTGAAGTATAGAAATATGGTTTGAAAATGAATTTAAAGAAGCGAGACAGGCAGACAAAGAACAGAGAGAGTACAAAAGAGCCATAATACACAGAGACGGAGAAAAAGCCGCGTCTCACGAACTTAAGAGCGAGTGGAAGAGAGGAGCGGAAAAAACTCAATACAGTTAAAAAGGAAAGGAGGGTGAAAGATGGGAGCGAGAGTAAGTATGTGTAGTCTAATGGTAATATAATGGACTGGCAGGTCAGACAGTATGAGCGAGACTGAAGAGAGACATGGAGACAAAGAGAGTAAGTTCCCGGTAAAAGAGTGTAGATTTATTTTCACAATGAAACTGAAAGGACTAAGTAAGCAAACTAAGCAAATGTCCTGACTGAACATGAAATGATCTGTGAAGGTAAAATGTTCAATATATTGTAAAACACTACAAGGGTACAAATGAACTGATTCAGCATTATTTACTTTATCCAAACATCATTTTTACAGGAAAGGACGAAGCCCACAGAAGCACTAAGAGGAAGACAGCTGGCCAGTTCTCAACTCACAACTCGGACACGACTGTCCACGAACAGAAGGCCAAACGCAGACCCTGCCAACTAGATAAGTGTAAGAGTTCTGTGTGTGTGTGTTTGATGAGTGAATGAAACAGCAGGGTTCCTTTATCACACAGCCTTTGGCTAAACTTGGCTCTTTAGCCGGGCTTCAGTCCTAAAGCAGCCCAGGAAAGCTTGAGATCCTCTTAAGAAACTGTAACGCCTGCTCTGAATGAAGTCTCACTTTTTTTGTCTCGCACAAAGCCTGCTCGGGTCAATCAGGGGTCACCTAAGTTTCAAGTTGACCTCGAACCAAAGTCCAAAAAAGCAACAATTAAATGAAGACTAAAAAGCACAAATGTTTTCTTATTCAAGAACTAGCTTTCTGTGCTTGTCCTATGCCCCAGTTGCCTAATTTCCAAGGAAAAAGCAGGCGAGTCAATCAATACATGCTCTTACGACCCTTAAATCCAACAACCAATCAGAGATCCCCTCTACACGCAGGAGGCAACATGAAGTTGAATTGTCTGGTGTACAGTAACATGATTAAGAAGATTGCTCGCAATCTCGCTGACAGTCAGCAAGGTGGCACTGAGGAGCAATAGCACCCGCAATCACAGCAGACAATGACCATTACTGTAATCACCTGATCATTCTATCAGGACACATTCACTGACAATAAAAGCTGCTCTGATGTCTGCAAAACGTCTGAATGTTGTACAGCTGTAGACTTTACAGTCATGTGAGACAGGGAGAGATAAATAGAAAAATAAGAACGTATTTATGATGCAAGTGAAGATCAATTGAAGCAAAGAATTCAATTTTCTGACAGATTGTTGCTAATTCAACATGAAATTGGAGAAGAAGGCGGAAATATGTGCTGATGATTGAAAAGCATGTTGTTTTGCTCATTTGGGCTGAATGTAATTGAAGCTTCCCTACAAGCCATGAAGACAATTTTAACAAGTACATCTGGTAACTGTTTGGTTCCGACAGCGCGTACCGTTCTGTCCTTTATCACCGAGATGTATCTAAAACTCAGAAATCGGGGATAATAATAATACAGAATCTCGAATGTAAAATTAAAAAAAGAAAAACTTGGCTTTTACAGAAAGCACTCAATCCAAGTAATTATAAAACAGCAGGCAAAACGTAGAACCTCAGCCAACAACATTGCAGATACACTATTTTGTGTTGCCGCACAACAGCAGAATTTGTTGAAGTGTTGCAGAATGTCGAGAAAGTGCCACCGGTACGAAAGCGATGTGCTAGATGCCCCTCTGACCTTGAAAAAACTAATGAACACATAACTGCTGGGCAAGTTTTGCTTGGCGGCCACAACTCTGGAGAGCGTTTCTGTCGCTGACAGTCTGTTTCTAAACGTCTCATTACGTTTCCCACTCACCAGCTAAAGTAAAAGTCATCTCTGCCTATCAAAAGAGAATGAAGCGCAGACATCTGGAGGGAAATATAAAAGAGAGAAATCTGAATTTAAAAATGCATGGCGCCACATTTCAGCATGCATATGTTTCAGTGTTTGTAGATTCTCGAAAGAAAACCCTACAGGGACAGATGTGCTTTTATTCAGAAGTCACGATAAAGCAGAACGTTGTGCGGAGTACGGTAAATGAAGCCTAATAGACCTGTTAATGTTGAGTGTGTTGTTAAAGAAATAATTCACCCAAAAATTTAAATTATCATCATTTTCTCACCCTCTTGTCATCTTAAACCTGTATGACTTTCACCTGCAGAACACAAAATATATTTGAAAGAATTTTGGTAACCGAACAACGAATTTACCGCAATTGTTGGCTTACCAACAATCTTCAAAATATCTTCTTTGGTGTTCTGCAGAAGAAAGTCATGCAGGTTTAAAATGACAAGATGTAAATGATGACAGAACAATCATTTTGGGGTACAATTTAAATTTAATGTCATTTCAACATACGTACATGTAAAGATTAGTACAAAAAGTAACATGCAGTGGTGATAGAGATGGCTATTTTTTGTTGGCCATTTTGTTTATTTAATTTCTAATAATGTAGAATATAAACATATTCATTTATTTTATATTAACATTTAGCAATATAGACACTTATGTAAATAAAAAATTAGGAGTTTTTATGACGTTAGTTAGTTCCTGGTGAATGAGTAAAACCTGTTTATATGGACCACAGCTATTTTAGTACTGCAAAAACCCTAGACAGACAATAAAGCACATCCCCAAACACAGCTCATTACGCTCCAAATCCAAGGGACAATCAGGAAGCCACAGACTGGTAAAGCGAAACGCGAAAGCCGCCAACCCAGCTGTTTCACAGCTCATCAAAGCCAAGCCGAATTTAGCATCCCGCTCTCAGCACAAAGCGCTAACATCAGACACCATCTTAACTCCACACCACAAAGGATGCTCGTGACAAACCAAAGGTGTTGTGAGGATAAGATCAAGGCTAGCCAACTAGCGACCCAGCTGCACGCTCGACCGTTTAAACCGTCTGCTCTTTCATGTGCCGCAGTCGCCTGCAGACCACCGCTGCGTCTCTGCACCAGTCCCAAAAACATCCGCCATGTCACTGAGACGAGCGCCGAGGAGTGGGACCGCTGCCCAGAATCTCACTTAACCAGTTCAATGAGACATTTGTCCAATTAGGACCTCAATCGCTCGCCAGAAAGAAGCCACCTGAACCCGTTTTTCACATCCAGTAGGGTCCAAACTGAATGTTGATCACACAACAAAGCAAACGCTTGGTTTGTGGTTGAGACCTGGGCAGAAAACTACAAAACGTCAACTGAGGACGGTGTCTCTTTGGGGATTTTACACGGATGGATTTACCATGTAGGTCATGCGAACCACTCCTCATATGAGTACTCATTAGAGCACCATTTAGAAATAGAAGATGTGTCTAATGGGGCCATTTAAAATTAGCCCAGGTGCTCTTTTCAATTGACTTTTTTCATAAACCTGAGTCAAACCGTCTTCCGCCGTCCCACAGTTCACTTTGCCGGCACTTTAATTGGATTAATGTAGTTCAAATCGTGTGACCATCTCAAATCGGCGCTAATCTCTCAGTGGGATAACTTTAAAGATCTATTTTTTGCATGCAGTCTTTTCCTCTCCGACAATATCAAAAAGAAACGAATCCCCCCGGGGAATGATCGCTCCTAACGCACGCCCCCTCAGGAAGCCCCCCGCTCTCTCCTCAGATTTACACTTAAAGCACAATATCAACTTAAACTTCACACCCTATAATTAATCTGATGCAATGTGTTGCTAACAGAGGTTGATGTTTTTTTTAAAAGCAAACACGGCCGACTGCACTTTTTCTACTCGCAAATATTACTGAAATAGGTATTATTAAAGGGATAGTTTACCCCAAAATTAAAATTCTGTCATCATTTACTCACCCTCTTGTCATTTCAAACCTGTATGACTTTCTTTTTTCTGCAAAACACAAAAGAAGATATTTTGAAGAATGTCGGTAAATGAAAACCATTGGTTCCCAATGCAAGTCAATGGGGACCAACGGTTTTCTGGTAACAAAATATCTCCTTTTGTGTTTTGCAGAAAAAAGAAAGTCATACAGGTTTGAAATGACAAGAGGGTGAGTAAATGATGACAGAATATATTTTCAGATCTTTTCATGGCCTCTAGATGAAATGGTGGAATGATAAGATTTCTATTCTGTTGCCAGATTCTGCTCTTCTTATCACAACTCTAATTTTAAAGTAGTCCCTATTACAAATGAAAATCCCTCCTGTTAAGACACAACACCAGTGCTAATCCCTCAATGGATGGCTGTTAATCTTACTTAAAATATTTTACATTTTGCAAAATCTGCCTCACTACTTGAAACAGATGTGCATTACAAAACACTAGCACGCTAGCACTGTTGAACCAGTCTGATGGAATTGGCACAATACCCCTCTGCACGGGTTCTGCATTTATTAATTCATTCAAATGGCTTTTTCTCAACGCGTACGTTCATCCCGCAGGCCTCAACGCTGGGAAAAATGCTGCCACTACCGGTCCAACTGCAGAAGCCAATGCTGCAGGAGTCGCCTGTATCGGTTTCACCACAACCAAACCAGCATGGAAGTTCTGCTGGGAGCGAGGAAGGCTATAGCGGGAGACCGTGTGGACTGAATGGGAAATGTGTGTCTGTGTGTGCGTCACTGAGAGAAAGTGGCAATAGAGAGTGCTGGGTTTGCGCTTCGGGAAAGGAGCCAATCCAATTACAGGCAGCAGTGCAAGCCCGGTTTCTTCAGCCGAATTTCACATTTCATCAGTTTCTTCCTTTCTCTTGCTGCCACTCGGCTTCTCTTTCTATTTTCCTGTGTCTCTCACCTCTTGCAGCTGGAAGGTAAGAGCAGGCAGATCATGAAACCGACTCTATTCTTCAAAGCATGAGGCTCAACCGCTCACCCCCCTTCATAACAATATCACCAGAGCATCAGATCCTGTCAATCTACAGTCCCTGTCAGCATGGATAAAACTCAGCCTAGGTTATATAGCTAAAAATAAGAAGCCTTGTGGTGAAATATATCTCAAAAATATACACACGTTCGACTGGAAATTTGTATCTACTTGGTTAGAAAAGCTTCTCAAATGATTTAAGATTTAGATGTGACCAGTCTGTAGCGTGATCCTCTTCTCTCAGCCTTTCATCTAGCGTAATTCCTCTTTAATTTTGAAAAGTGCATTCTCCAGTTTGTGAACTGGTTCAATTTGAAAAGCTATTGAAGCCAACTAGATAAAAAGTCAAGTTAAATCACTTTTCAAAATTTTTATCATTGCATCATTAAAAAAGAATAGTAAAATATTATTAAATTATTAAACAATATTACATTATTTATTACATATATTCAGGCCTCTCTATAGCAGACAATAGCCAGATGCTCTGAGCAGCCCGGCCAGACAGAGGCTTATCCACACACCAAAAAGTCCACGTGGCTTTCTAAGCTCGCCTAGTTGTGCATTCTCCAAGAGACACAGAATCTGGGGATGCGACGTTCCCGAACCATTCCAAAACACACAACACTCTCATACAGTAAGACTCTCTTAGCTTTTCCTCTGACACTGTTTCACCCTGTGCAGATGTGGCCGGAGTCTGTAGCATGATCCTTTCCTCCCCGCCTTTTCATCTAGGGTAATTCCTCTTTAATTCTGCTGTTTCTTCGGCAGCAAGCATGTACAACTACAGTGTTTTTGTAAAGTGCATTCTCGATGTGAACGAGCTGAAACGCAAGCAATTGCGAGCAAATCACATTTGGGGCTGCATAAGCATGCCAAGCCAGCAACTTTAAGAGCAAGATTCCCCCAGCCTAATTGAATTTTGCCAACCGAGAGAAAAAACTCAAAATAATTTACAAGTCGCTAAAACAAGAGCATTACAGAGAGCGAATGTCTACCACACCACTTCTTGATTGCGGTGCTGATTCAATTATAAATTCATTCATCAAGGCGCAAAACGCAATTTGGACGTTGCAGTGTTACCGCCCTGACACCAATGCCGGGTCTGACACTTTGACATTGTCCGCTCTTCTTGGTGTCTGGGAAGGCAGCTGCCTTTGTGTTTGTAGGGGGAAGGTGGGAATAAGGGACAAACCCAATGTTTGCACAGAGCAGGTTTGGAGCGTTTTGCTGTCTCTTGCAGCTGCTGCGGGGTGAGGAAAGAGGAGGGCATGTCTGTTCCTGCTCATCTAACAGGGTCTGTCCTGTCACTCGATGCTGTGGGACCCCAGGGGTTACGAGTCCCAAAAGCAGCTGACGGAATCTTATTCATCTTTATAAATGCTTATTATTGCAGGTAGTCTTACAGCATATTTTCACCACAGCATGCCAAAGTATGACGCTTATAGTAGTAAAATAATAAAGAATAACAATAGACTAATATCCAATATATCCAAGCGTTCACAATCCAAGTATCTGTGAAACACAAAAGATAATTTGAGAAATGTCTCCATACAATGGAAGGCAATGGGGGCCAATGTTGTTTGGTCACTAACATTCTTCAAAATATCTTCTTTTGTGTTCTGCAAATCATACAGGTTTAAAATTAGTAAATGATGAAAGAATTTCCATTTTTGGGTGAACTGTCCCTTTAAGTGGTTGAGGATTCTTGTCAATCATGCAAAAATTACCATCCAAAAACCTGATTATAAATCACACAATGTCTTCATGCCCTTTATGTGAGATATTATAATTATGTATATGACAACCTTTTAGCCTTGGCAGTGTCAGGCTTATAATGCGAGTGTCAGGGGTCTCTATACTCAGTCTCCATGTCTCTGTGCCTAACATCTCCTGGTTCTGGCTGAAAAGTCATATTAAAATTAATAGACTAGGGAGGTAGGCAGAAACCCCAGAGGTTGCCACAAGCTGCCCTTCGTGGACGTGATGAAAAGAATCAGAAGAACTTCGCAAAAAGCCATAAAATATTCAAAGTAAAAGTTTTTGGTTCTTACTACCATCTATACTTTCAAAGTCGATTCCAAGTGCCTAGGACACCATAAATAACTAACGTGACACGCTGTTTGCGAACAAAAACGTTTGCTAGCCTCTAAAGCTCTTAGGTTAGAGATCTAAAACCTACTCAACGTAACACAAACATGCCCAACTCTATAAACTTCGAAGCTGCTCAGAGGACACGCCAGTCAACCCTGTAAGTGAAAGCAATGCAGACGCCAGCACAGGAAAAACAACACCTGTGTTGAGGCTCACCTTTTTTAGTCGTCCACTCTTGGTGCCAACGAAAGCCACGCAGTAACCGTTGTAGATGTAGGATGTCACCGAGGTCATGCGATCCCTGCTCTCCGTATAGAGTGTGTGTCCGGTCACCAGCTGAGAGCCGCCAAGAGGCTGGTTGATGTCCAAACCGCAGAAGGAGTCATCAATAGGGACAGGCTACAGGAGGAGAAAGGGAAATGGATAGTCAGCAGTTTGCTCAGAATCCAAAAGTCAAGGTTGTTTACACAGACATCAGCAGGAGGGTGAAAAGGTTGCACTGATTTTAATACGGAGAAGCGCATTCGTAAGCAAATTGTAACGAACGATCAAACGTCAGCTGGCGGGTCTGTTGTTAAAAAGATCGTTCAGCCAAAAATGCAGGTTTTCAAACCTGTATGACTTTCTTTCTTCTGCAGAACACAAAAGAAGATATTTTGAAAAATGTTGGTAACCAAACACTGGGCCCTATTGACTTCAATTGTATGGATACAAAACCACTAATTTCTCAAAATATCTTCTTTGTGTTCCACAGAGAAAAAGTCATATGTAGATACTAAACAACATGAGGGTGAGAAATGAGTTTGGGTGAACTATCCCTTTAAAAGAGAATGCAAAATAGATCAGAAACAAGTCTGTGCATACACAAAATTGCCAGATTTCAGTTTTTTTTATTATTTTTTGTGTGCCAAATAACATCATTCTGGCTTTACAGAGTTCCCACACATCCTGGACCAATATCACCAGTGCATCACGATCAACCTGAGAAAGAACCTGACAAGCCAGAGAAAACCGACTCTGAGAAGATAACTGGACCATTGAATGTGGTTCCCTTAGCCAGATGCTTGGTTTTCTGTTCGGCCGGGCAGACATGTTTTTGATCTGCTCTAGTGAGTCCTGCCAGAGCCGGACTGCCTCATTACCCTGTGCTATGAGAATAGTATCTCACCCCACCAACTGGGGACAAGAGCACATTCACACACACTTGCACACCACACCAGCACTAAAACAGACAGGACAGAAGCTAAAACCATAAACACACTGTTAGATTTAAAGTTAAATTATCTTGTCAAGGGCAGAGTGGTAAAAATGTATTTCTCCCTCACTCGGACACATACAGTACGCACATGCACACTAAAGAAACTAAAGCTTGTAAACATTTACAATGTAATGGGAGGGACCATGAGCAATTTTTCATGTCACGCGCATGCACCGGCCACTATCAATCCCTATTTGAGTCGGGGTGGAGAGTTACAAAGCTCGGCGCCGTTTAGATTCAGGTCATCGCCGTTCGTGACTGACACTGGCCTCAAAGTGCCATGTAGAGTAAGAGAGATGAGTGCTGTGAGCCTGTGATGCTGAACGCAGCTCCGCTCTTCCCCAACACTCCGCAGCCCTGTAATATCATCCCACCGACTACAGACTCGGGCTGTAAAATCTTTACTGCCTACCAGCCCTTCATAAGCTGGGGGACGGCAATAAAGAAGGGATGTAAATGTTTCGTACTCGGCCGACCACGTCCTGCCCCTTCTTTACTGTGTTTTCTTTTATTTTCAAGTCTAAAAATAGCTGCAGCACCCTGCCGGACATATTTCTGGATTGTTTTTATGAGGTCAAAAAGCAAATTAAATACCATACGTTTGTATACATTAATGTAGTTTGTAAATTATTTAAAAAGCAAGTCAGGCTACTTGGTGTACAGGTATTTATACATTGCAGTTATAAAGTTTAAAGTCACTTACTTATTATTTTTGTCTTAGAAACTATGGAAAAACTAAATATAACTACCCAAAAACTACTATGCATAACACAAATGTATTGAGAAGTGTAATTGAGAACAAAAACAAACAAATAAATAAATAATATATAATAGAATAATAAAATATGAAACATAATAACAATAATAATAATAACTGAAACTATGGCAAAAACTACTATATAAGCATTACACAAATGTATTGAGAATGATCATTCTTAGAACAAATAAATAAGAAAATAATATCAACAATATATTATATAATAGAATAATAAAATATTAAATAAATAAATAATAATTAGTAAAGTAAAGTAAATGTATTTATTTATTAAAACTTGTCATATTTCAGCATTTTCAATGTAGTCTTCTTAGAATTCGTAGAAATGCACTGCAATTGCAATTGTAATTCTAAAGTGCATGAAAATTGTAAATTTGCTTTTGATGTGCATGATGGGATATTTCACTCCATGACCTGCCTTCACAGCACTAAAACTCATTTCCCATTACTGCTGTTTCATGTAGCAGGTTTTGGTGACAAAGGTCATCAACTGATCAATAGTGTTCTCTTTAGCTCACCGGTCCGTCTCGCACCACGACAGGCTTGATCAGTCAGCCTGATGAAACGCTACAGCAGCTGAATTAGTGAACAGCATCAAAGGCTGGATGAGCGGGCGGACCAGGCCGAGAGACACTGGCAGCTGGGCTGTGTGATAAATCTTTCATTGAGCCTTCTTGCCTTATGACTGCTCTCCCTTTTCTCTCTTATTTTTACATTTTTATTTTCAACAGACAGACATTGGAGCAAAAGGAACTGGACCTAGGTGAGGCGAAAACTGTACAGAAATCTGTACAAGAGCCAGCGATTAAAATAGCACTAAATAATTAAACATCACCGTTGGGGAGTTCTTGTAGTACTTTTTAGGTGAAATGAGCTTGAATAGCATATAAAAATGTCTGAGGAGTTTTATTTCGTTGTTAAAATATTTTCGTACTCCTACTTATCTAAAAATGGGATAAAAACGGCTCCGTGGCAGCAAGAGGGCTAAATTCTCTGAAATCTCCTGCTGTGGTCTTTGATTTGTGTAGGCTCATAGACTTTGCTATGTTAATCGTTAAAGATCTACCTGCATAATGCTATGGATTTATTGAATGATATTGACTGCGGAGGTTTTAACGCATCCCTGTGTTTTTCTTCTTAGTCACCTCTGACACATTCCTTCAAGACCGGGAGAAAAGAAGCAGGAGGTTTTTCTAAAGCTATGTTTTTAATGAGGCTTAGAAAAACATGGAGGAGGGCTGGTTGACATCATAAGCCATTGACAGCCCCTGGGGGTCACACAGGGATCCTCTAAGGGTCCTTAATGGGGCCAGAGTGGAGTCTGCTACTATAAGGACCACCCCGCTCAGACACTCAATAATGTTTTTCTCAGGGTGACAATCACCTCTGACATCATGCTAATTGTGAATTTACTGAAGTTAATAAAATTTACCCTGGAGAGAATCACGTACCGGTGGTTTGTTGTTAATACTTTGTCTCATGGTTTATGCACACAAATGTAAGAAAATTGGCACAAAAATATTCACAATCGTATATTATTGCTCCAAGGCACCGCAAGTCAATGCGCACGCTAGCAAATAAACACACGCTGAGAATTATTAGTGTCTCTAATTCAATTTGTATACCCGCAGATAAATAAAGGCTCTGAAAAAATTTGGTCCCTTGGGACTGAGACTAGTAAAAGAAAAAAACAAAGGAAAGGAAAGAGAAAAGATGCTAAAATATTTCATGTTACTTACTGTGGAAGGCATATCCCTCACTTCTTACTCTTATTCAAAGCTATCAATCTTAGACAATTATCCAAAATTACAGATAAACTAAAATATTTTGAAACAGATTTACAACTTAAAAATGAGATGATGGGACTGTTTATGCACATTTTTATGCTTGGACTAACCCTAACCATGTAGACTGATATTCAATCCTGTAGGTTATGGGGTCAATAGGTTTGCTTGGATAGTATTCTGTTACACACTAAAGAGTGAAAGATGGATACATCAGAACAACCACCGGCTAACAGAACACTGATCCTATCATCATTCCAGGCAAAACATAAAATTAGTAACTGTCCCCTCTGACCGTGATCTACTGAGGTTTGCTGGTGAGAAAAAGCAGGCACGGGAACTGGCAAGAATATAATAAACTATGAAAACAGAACTTAAAGGCAGAGGTACTGAGAAGATCAAATAAAACAAGAGCATGTGCTGTTAGAGTAATACAACTGCATAAATGTCTCACATACACAGCTATGCTCTGTAACTAGAAATAACAAAAAGACCTCTCACCGCTTTGGTACAAGGTACATCTTTTCCCAGCAGCCAATTGAGCTCCAGGTTCCCCTCTCCCTGATAGCAAGACTGCATGCGCTCTTTGATCCGAGCGTTGATGTCCCGGATGGAAAACACGCAGAGGGCCGAGTCATCCGGCGGGTGGTGATACTGTTTCTGACCTTTGGAAAAGACAGCAAAGAGCACATCATCCTGAGCGCTAATGTTGAGGGATGCGGCAAGCACCCGTCCGGGCTTGCCAAGGTAGGCGGCCTGCAGAAGTCTGTACTCTATCCTATTCCGGACACAACCTATAGGCAGCGACACATAGGAGTGGAATTTGTGGTCGTCTTTGCAGAGTCGAACGATGCGGGAGGTGTAAAAGAGATCATTGGAGGGGCCGCTGGAAGACATGCTGTTCTCGGGGGTTTCTGGCTGCACGGTCAGAAAGTAGACGAAGCTGCCGCTGGCGAAGCCGTAGATGTAGTAGATGTCGAAATGAGAGACCAACGCCAGGGTGTCTGATGGGATCTTGATGAGCGACGAAACAAAGTCAGTGTGGAGCTCGTAGTCCAGCATAGCCGACGACTCCGGGTCGCGAGGAAGCTTGCGGCTTGAGATGGTCGGAAAGTAGTCTTGCTTCCCGTCCACAGCCGTGCCGATGAAGAGGGTTCCATCCTTGCCTTGGGAGGGCACGATGACCCCGTACATAGCTCCCGTCTGGTTGACGCTAGAGAGGTAGTGCTCTTTTTTATGAGATGGTTCCACTAGGATAAAGAGGTCGTCCAACCGTAGCAGTTTGCATACACCTTGGTAAAGACTTCCGCAAGCGAGTAGCCTGTTTTGAGAGTAGTCAATGAGCAAGAGTTTGTTGATATTGTTGGTGGAAACCAGCGACTCACTGCAGGGCTGAACGATGAGCGGAGGGTAGCATGCCTTGTTGTCATCTTCAGGACCAGTACCATGGGATACTAGAAGGGTTAGGTTGCCGGATAACTTGTAGACACGGTTGACAGCACCGATATAGAGTGCTCCTGTCGTCTTGTGAACCGTCAAGTGGTTGAAAGCCCATTCCCGTCGCTCAGGGTGAAAGGTTGTGAAGGTCTGTTCACTGCACACTATTGGTAAGACTACAACTAACAACCAGGACCATATGAAGCCCCATGCAGGGCTTTGATTCAAAGTCCTCTGCGAAGCCTGCTGTCCCCCCATTGTCTGAGGGACCTGCAAGGTGAGAGAGGAGAAAAACGAAGAGGAATATCAGATGGCACAAGCTTTCTTCTTGTTGGGTTAAAGCTAGCTCTGTGGTCCAATTCCTCAGTAGGGTCTTCACATGTTTCTGGAAAACAGAAAGAGAAAGTCATTAGGAAATCACTCATCATGTCAGAGTATCTAAATAAATCAACATATGAGGCAAAAAAGGAAACAGACAATGAAAATTGCACCTCATTTACCAAATTGAGGCTCTTGGCCATCATCAGAGGAACGTTTTTATTAGCTCAGTGTTAAATCAAAAGGGGCAGCTGCTTTTACAGACAATGGCAAGAGAGGTTTATCTTCACATTCCAAAGGAGTTGTTGGGTAGATAACAAAATGCAGGAAGGTAAAACGCACTGTAGCAACGGAAATTAGCATGACCCGAGTCAGGCCGCTTGACGGTTCTCTGAGACAGCAGTTTCTAAGAATGGCGTTCTGTCAAAGGTCTCCAGATGAGGGCTTGCTTTGTCAACATCAATATCTAATATAACAAAAGGAAACAATGACACCAGTTGCGAACAAGTCTGAGTAATCGTTCCAAAATTACTCCTTTGTAGCTTCAGAGAATTTTTTTTAATAAACCACATTTTTTAATAATGCCTTTATGTCAAGAAAAGTAAGCTTAAGAACATTCATTTCTACTAAATGTGAACGTTGCACTCTCATTTCTCATCCTGCACCCCAGCATATTTGCCAGTACAGAGTAGTGCATCAAGGAAAAATGCAATTTATGTAATAGCAAAGGGTGGTCTCCCGCATACAATAAATCAAAAGGGGCGCCGGTCCCCCCTTTCTTCTGAATTTATCCCAAGGAGTTAATTATGCAATCCGCTGCACGAGGGAGGCCTGGATCTTATTACTACAACAAAGTGCGAACAAATTGGGTGCCGCTTCTATGCACCCTGTTTTTACTATCTGCACTGTAAGGGGGCTGTAAAACAGGATCTGAATTCATTAATTATGCTTTCCGAATCTCTTCGTCTGTTTTCTTTTTTGTATCCCTTTGACACCATTACGTCTAGGAGGGATTAATCATTGGCACTAGAGCAATCATCCCTAAACGAATAAGGCAGCCATTAGAGATGTACAATCTACACTGTCTGACCACATTCACCATATTTCCTCTTCTATTTTTCCTGTTTGATTTGCATGCATTATCAGTGCTAGGTGGCGGGGTAACAAGTGCAGACAATGCCTGCGCATCACAGAATCACATGAGATTAGGCAAAGCAGTCCAGAAATAGTAATTACATCCATGACGGTGGTAAGTTTAAGTGAAAAGGGGGCTTGAACATGGCAGAATATAGAAGCTATTGTTCTTCGCTTTGTGATTTGCATGTAGAGGCCAAAGGGAACAAAGTGATCAAAAGGTGTAAGATGTGAGCGGAATTACAAAGACCACTTTGGGACATTTACATGAAAACATTAATATTCTGATGAAAGAACAATAGCTGAAAATAATTTAGAGCAAAATCCTAACAGCCTCTATCTATCTATCTATCTATCATAACATATCTATCTGCATGTTCTGCTAATGCAATGTGAACGTTTGCTTGCTGAGATCTGCAAGTTCATAGAATGTTAGGCAGTACATTAGCATGGCTGTAAAGGGAGCTGATGTCCTTCATGCGGCTCTTTTGTGTTCATTCGCACATACTGGAGGTGCAAAGCACGTTCCCTGGAGGTGTCATCAGGCATCTGCTGAGCAAGCACCTTCCCGAATTCTGCTTTCTGGCTCTGAGGCCTCACCTCTGAGCACGTCCCCCTCCCTCCGCAACAGTCCTTATTTTTGGTTTTAGTCACTTAACAGCCCCACCTCCTTGCACATCCCCCCCCCCCCCCGTTCTGTTTCTCCCTCCTTTTCTATTCTCCTTTTCCACCTTCCCCGCTGACTGCTGGCTCTGCGCGAGCGCTTCTCCCTTTTTATGTCTCAGCGACAGCTGCGCTGAAGAGGGGTCCGAATGGTGTAAATAACGACTGTTCGGAGTTTAGCGGCAGCGCTGTCAGGAACAGAAGCAATAGGGGCTTTGTTTATAACGCTTTGTCTTTTTTCCTCTTTTCTCTGCAACGCTTGACAGGACTCTCGTTATTATGCGGAGTGGTCATAGAATTGAATAGATGAGACTGATTCGCCTCTTAGTTTCCTTTCATTGTTTGAAGTCAGGCTTTTACACTCGGCTCTCGGAAGAGATTACCATGTCAATGTTTGCACCTGTGAATCACGGGTTTGTCACACCACAGCCTATAGCGATAATGGCACTGTTTAGTCAGGTTTGCCGGAACAGGAATCTGTAGAAACGGCATTTTGCCAAACGCTTTCACCATGGCAGTGATTCATGCCCATACAGCGCACCACTGGAAAGGTAACGGTTGCCTTATTAGCATAACCATTACGACCTCACAACCACAAGCGACCAAGCTTTTCAGTCCAATGTTCTGTCCTGTGTGTGTGTTTGGTTTGATTTGTGGAGTTTAACATATGCGACAATAAAAGCCACATAAAAAAAGACTGTTACTGTGAATTCTGCAAGTAAGACAAGCTCCTGGATCAATATTTCTGGCAACCAGAACCATATTTCTAACCACAACTCTAAAGCTTCTAAGTTAAATACTATCACTGAAATCATAAAGAAATCAATAAAATGGATTGCATGCCCCAAACCCCAGCCATGGGTCATTCAGTCCTGCCCATAAAATCTGACCAACAACTAGAAGCATCCTACTTATCAAGACCACATGAAAAGTAACAAAAATTGTGAATTACTAAGCTTGAAACTACAAATCCAATGCATTTCTAACTAAGGAGCGGTGTTTTAGTTCCATCTGACCGGGCATCAGCACACGCTTTCACCGAGTGTCATTTTATCATGTGAAAATCCATCCCTGGGTTATAATCCTTTCATCACATTTACATTAAAGTGACCTCAGGGATACAATGCTGTTCAGATGGGATCCAAATTTAGCACCGCTAATCTCTTCTGAACCATGGCAAATTCAAGGCTATGCTTCTAAAAGAATCTTCGGCTAAAATGTGCACAGGCACACAGAGCTGATTTTTCAAGCCGCAGCGTATCTTTCACACTGCGGTATCCGACTGAATAAAGCTCTGAAAAGGGGTCACAGAATTTGCTAGTGTGTTATGTGTTATGTTACACACAGGACTGGATATTAATGCAGCGCTACTTACTGTACATCAAAAATTAAGAGGACTTTTTAATATCTAATTTGTTTCTCCTAGACAGCAATAAGATTAAAAGACGAGCAAATGGAAAGAGCTTTGCATCTTATATGTTTAAATAAAAAAAGAAGTAGAAAACAGCACCACCACTACAGTTGAAGAGCTCAGACTTGCCTGCAATCCAAGGTCAATATTATTGAATATTTCAATATGAACTCATTTCTTAATCTTAATATTAATATTAACCAAAACTTCAATAGCTCTACAATCTAAATTCATATTATAGCTATATTTAAAGGGTCAGGTACAGTTAACTTTCCACGTCTGCCTCTGTCACGTGCACACGTGTCACATATTTTACAATACACAACTGTGAACTCCATGCAATGTCCTGAGCTAAGAGCAACCTCTAAGCACTGGGGTAAATGTGGACAGAAAGATAGAAGAGGAAAAAAGCTACAATCCAGTCAGTGCTGAAGCTGTGATTACTGTACAGGAAAACCGTTGTTTTCCTTAATGAACAGTAAGAGAAAACAAACCATATGTTAGTGCTAACAGCACCCACTGAATAAACACACAGCGTCCTGAAGACTAAGTGTGTGTGGTTAGCTCACATCGGCCGTGTGCTAACATCATACAGAGATGTTCTGGCAATGTAGCTCTCTCTCTGATGTTGTGGTAGTAAGCTAATCTCTGAAAGTATGATCCATAGTACTGTATATATTGGGGTTAGTATATAAACATCAGAATTGGCTTGACGGTGAATGAAAGAGTAAAACTATAAGGGGATTTAACGGACCCACAGGGAAATTTGAATGCTCAGAAGTGGTTGTGCACTTGCTCATCATCTTTGGCTCAGATGTTTACTTTAAATCTCCTTAAAATATATAAAAACAGACACAAATGAGACAATTGTTGACACACGGTAAGCGTATATTGTGTACATTTATTCATTTAGCAGACGCTTTTATCCAAAGCGACTTACAGCGAGATTAGGACGCAAGCAATAAAGCGATATGTCATTGTTTAGATCTACATATATTTTAAACCAGATTCAATGGTAATATTGCTTTACTTTCCTCAATTGTAAGTCACTTTGGATAAAAGCCAAATGAGTAAATGTAAATGTAAATATCAATGGCTGGTCTGTGTAGAGGCCTATGGATACCAGAGCAAAACGTGCCACCAACGCCCCCCTTCATACACCCCCACATGTTGTGCGACTTGACATATTCTCTCTCGTTCTATAAGCTACTTAACAATAGAGCCAAAGTTGTTTGATCTCCTAAATTCCTATTTACAGCTATTGTACTGCCGCAGATAAAAAGCCTAAACCGCAATCCCGTTATGGTGGAAAATCCTATTAATTGTTGTGGAATGAAAAATTGACACTTTGGAATTTCATGCCTGGGATTAATCCGTCATTCCCAATAAAGACTAATCGTTGAGCATGTAATCTAAATGGTTAAATAAACACTAATACAGTCATACCTGCGAGAAGGAAAGTTAATTAAGCAGTCAAAACCGACATGTTTGTTTTCAGTTCAGACCGCTTGTTTTTCATCTACTCGATAGAAGTTCTGAAAACACAAATTTGCTGTCGCTTGGCAGCGAAAAAGCCACATCTCTGTTGCCATTTTTTGCAAGTTAAAAATAGAAAGTTTAATTTTCCTTGAGGGAAGAAGCTCTGTGTGGGAGTGTGTCTAAAAAACGATTAGTAGGAGAGGTTAGTCCATTAGTCTTTATTTCTTCTCTGACATTCTCTGGCGGCGATAATGAGAGGCTTTGTGAGAGCAGGGTGTCGTGGCAGTGTAGTGATATTTATAATTTCTTTTGTCTCTGCTGGAGCTTCGACTGCGCCGGTAATGGATGCCTTTCTCTGTGCCAGCTCTTGGTGTTGAGCACATCCATTGCACGCAGTGTGAAGTAAGGACGGATTACACTCTCCACGACCACATGGCTTGCCAGTGCTGTTTTACTACCTTACCCAGAAACTTTTACAAACAACTTTTCTTTTCGGGTGACATCACCAAGCCCTCTTATTCTGACTCCGCCCCTCCACCTGTCATTTATAGACTTTTAACAATTAAATGCATTTCCAGAACTTTATCATCATATAAAAAAAACTTGTTTTATACAAATTTACATGACTTTTTAGAAATAAGATTAGTTTAACTTATTTCATCTAAATGTGCTCCGCCTCTCAAACAACTTTTCTTTTCTGGTGACATCACCAAGCCCTCTTACATCAACTCCTCCCTCCCCTCCACCTGTCATTTATAGACTTTTTAACAATTAAATACATTTCCAGAACTTTATCATCATAAAGAACCCTGATACATTACATATAAAAAAATAAAACAAGTTGGGAAAATAGCAATAGATTCTACTCTACTTCAACTCCAAACCCTGCGGCGTCTCGCCATTATCCCAGGCTGTCTCTCAACGGGACATTGAATGATACAGACTGACTGAAGCATATTAAAGACTATTAAATCCCTTACACATTGTGATTTCCCACAGTAAAAGCCATGTCAACATGACATCAGAATTAGCAGACATCAGCGGGCGTCCTTATCCTCAAACACAAACACGGGGGTGCGTATATAATCTTCGCCTTTCACCCGCAACCTGCTGCGACAGCATGCATTTTCAACGCTTCGCCTCTACGAAAATAAACTCCCTTTCCCTCCCGACACAGTCCCGTGACTCCACTGAAGGGAGATTATAATATTATTGTTATTCTAATGCATTTTATTCCCTCCCACAGTCGCCACCTTACCGGCTATCAAACACTCACGGGCGCATGCAAACGCTCGTGAGGTGTACAAAAGTCTTGGCCTCGCAGTTATTACCACAACTGACAATCTGCTTAAGGACACACACACACACACAGGAAGTACTTCTCATCAGAGCTGTCTGTCAAGCCTGGCACGGGTTTCTATTAAGACTTATTTCCATAAATCTGAATTGTAAAGGCTGGCGGTGGGAGACGGGAGCCCTTGGAAAAGCATGAGACACAAGCGGAAAATGTCACCAGAGGCCACGGGATTCAGATCTACCTCCCTCAGTTCCGCGGCTATGAATTTAATTAAACGCTTTGATTGACGCGACACACGTTTATCAATCGGGAAGTTTTGAAAGTCGACATTATGGGGAAGAGACATGAAAGAGCCAAACTGTTAGCGGGTAAAATCTGCTGCTGTATGTGTAGTTGCTTCTTCGGAGTGCTGCCGTTTCCACTCGGAAGATGTTTGTTCAATTCACACTAGGTCTGATGGGATAGTTTTGAAGATATGGCGAAAGATCCAAAGCAATTTCTGTTTAGAAGAACCACTAAAATATTGTATATACTCGAAAATTGATTATATTTCAGTCTCTCTCTATTTATCTATTCAGATTTTCTCAGCTGTATCCAGCACCTTGTTCCAGGGACCACGTCCCAGGTGTAAGGGCAGACAGAATCTGGCTTTAGCAAGTATTAGATGGCCACCAAAGACAGACCGGGAGAGATTTGCAGACTGTTGGATTACGTAAACGCAGCACTCCCAGCTGTAAGAAGCGACTGTTAAGCTCTTTCAGACCCACATCCTAACACCCCAAACTGGGGTCAGTGTTAAACCGTAAGCTTCCCCTGGACTGCCAAAGCTCAACTTCAGATTTATCCAATGAACCAAATCGTTCTCTACCCCACATCAGCCATCAGATCGCCGCAAACTGAAACCAAGCCCCTTTTCTCGAATCATTCTCAAATGCCACTAAAGCTGGATTTGTAACAAATACATTCTGCCCAATTTAAAATTTGTTTAAAAGTGGCATGCAAACGTGCAAAACATATCAGGAGGTTTGTGACACCGAGAGGATTTCCCCTCTTGGGATCGGTGTGTGTGTGTGTATGTGTGTGTGTCAGGGTTTGGCTGGCATGGCGGCCGTGCGAGGCTCTGGCACCCAGGAGAGAGGGAGAGGCAGCAGAAGCCCATCTATTCATTACTCCAACTGGGCAACAACCCGTTACAACAGCAGTCACAACTCCAAAAACTGGCACCCACACACAGACTATTATCTGAGGCAGATTTACACAGCCTGGCACGGAGAAAGAAACGCCAGTGAGATGTGGGAGAGAGGAAGCGAGGGAGATTTACAATGTTTGTGGGGAAAAAATGAACAAGGGAGACAAAAGAAGAGATCAACGGATGGACGTCGGGATGTTGTTCAACGCAAGTTCGCTCGGTCTGCGCGTAACATCATGATGGCGACGTCAGAAAAAATAACTTTACAATCTGCTGCCCTAAAAGCGGATGCATTACATAAGAGATTCGGAGGAATGAAAGGGCACCTGTTATAATAATCCCCTTTGTTTCTCTCCCAATGTTTAAACCTCGGCGACAGAATCACACTGCAACTGTATGCAGAGCCATTCAGAGCTTCATCCTGATACTCCACACACACAGCGGGAGGAACAGCCAGCGCTGTGAGATTTAGACACACACATGTGCCAGACTGACTGATGAGCGACACGTGTGTGCTGGCGTAATTCTATAAAACATCAGGTGAATATCATATTAAGGGTTACGCTTGGTGTACACTACCTTTAGTAGGTTTTTATGGCAGCCTTTTTTATTTGATATGTCCTAACGTTTGTGTTAAGTGTTAAAAAACTGAAACATAATGTTCCTCTGGACAAGCAATATTTACGTTTTCTGAAGTGGTCTGTAATAAGGATTTGGTATTTGAACAATCAGGTGCAGTTTCATTGAAAATGTCAGTTTAATGTCAATTTGTTCATGTAGTAACCTGCAATTGTATGTTTTAGACAGAGATATAGTTACAGATTGCGCTTTAATCCTGACCAATTCCAACCAAGTGTTCCAGAAAGCTTTGGAATAAATTCTGAATAGATTGTGACACTGTTAAACAACAATAAAACAATATACAACAATACAAAAGTTTGTATCCAGTTAAATGTACTGTATATTTTATGCAATATTCTCAAAATTCACTTGAACTGTATTTCAAATTCAACTAGTGGTGGATTTAAAGGGATAGTTTTGTCATCATTGACATACCCTCATGTCATTCCAAAACATGTTTGACCAAAAAAATAATATTTTGAAGAATTCTTGTAACCAGGACACAAACACACTTTGTGTAAGACATTTATTAAAAGATCTATATATGTTTTGAGTGACATAAGGATGAACAAACAATGTCTGTATTTTTATTATCGGGTGAACTATCTCTTTAAGAACTGACACAAGGGGGAATTAACACTCTTCTGTTAATCATCTGACACAGCAGGCCCGGCTTTCCCCCACGCCGATAATCTCAAAATGCCAAATATCTGCCATTTAATCAGTCTGGCTGATATTTTAGACTCTTTCTCTCTAATGCTCAGTCCACACCAATCATGTCTTCAGCCAAATGTGATAAGCAGTTCCCCAATCTCACTGCTCGCCTGCTTCAAATGAAAACCTTGATCTTAACCACTGACCTTCTATTAGCACAAGCGACTAACCAACATAATCACTCTGCTTCTAAATATAAACTACAGGAGATTTCAGTCTGAATGGATAAATATAGGTTGCTATGAATGGCAGGTAGGCCACAGAGGGACCAGAGCCTGTCTCCACCCACTTTGCTTCTCTCATTATCCTCTAATCAATCAGATGCCAATCTAATTAATTTAGGCCTGTTGTGCAGTAGAGCATCACATGACGGCCGATAGTAAAGGGGGCCACAGTGTTCCAGGTTTAATCTGGCGCAGAAAACGCTAAAAGATTCTCTTTCGCAATTCATTTCGTAAAAGAGAATCACTGCCGCACAGCTTAATAAACAATAAAAATAGCAGACGGCTTTTAAAATATGTCATCCAGCAATAGCACAGACTGATGGGAAACCTCAAAACCGCTAAAACGCACGTAGGGGTCATTAACCGCAGAACTTTATGGTCAGATCTGCAGCAGTAGATGTATTTTACACCATCATTGTTGTGAAGCTCTTGAATAAATCATGGAAATGCTGCCGAAATAACTGCTTTGGTGCCATAAATCTGCCTGTTAATTATAGTGTTATGAGGCGGTTACTGTGCACGGCTTTGCGTGCTCAGGCATGGCATGTTAGGAAGCCACATTGAAATGCTTTGCTGTCAGCGCAGGGAATGACAACTGTATGCAATGTCACGGCAGTCTATACCGGCTGGATCATCCGTCACAACCTCCCCAGGCGTACAGGACATTGAGTCTGCAGAGCGTATACTGTCGCTGAGCGGCATTCATTAATACGCTGGGCTGTAGAAGGCAAGCTCTCTCTCTTTATTCACTGGCCTTGTCTGACAGTCTTTGTCCATCCACCTTGCAGAATCCAGACGATATGAATGTGATTTATGACAGGCATGGGAATATGGCAACTAAGCCCTATGACAGTGACTTCTTACCCCGGCATGTCAGGGATGTTCTTAAAATTGCACTGACATAAGAAATGATGAATTATGTAAATAAAACGAAGCATTTATGACTATTCTATTTGTTCTTCTATTCTATTTTGCACACAAAATATTTTTCCGTGTTTGAAAGAATACAGCACTCGGAGACGCACAAAAACAAATGATCGTGCTTAAAGATTATACCCTTGCGATTTATTTTTATAAGCGATGTTGTAACTTATACCCATTCAAATCCTATTCATTCACATTTATATGTAATTAAGAGTTCTTGCTTGATGAATACATCTGTGAAACAAGCAAACCATGCTAAATAAACACAATGCTGAAATTTATATAGCTCAAATCTAAGTCACGGCAGAAGAGTCCAGCTGCTTGTGAAATTACACTTAATCTAAATTAGATTTATTTATTTCTGTATTTATTTGGATTTAATACACCAATCTGTGCCAGCCCTCTCCACACTCTTACTGTAATACACCCGCATAAATATACCACTGTCATGTAAGCTGTCTCCCAAATATCCAAAAGTAAATGAATGCTACTGTACCACAAATGCAATGGCACACAGACCATACCGTTTTCTTCCGCCATCTCATCCACTTTATCTTGATACACACAAAACAAACATTGAACACGTTCCAGATTCCTTTTCTCTACTTAAAGTTTTCTATCCACCACACTGTGACAGCTTAAAATCTCATTTAGCACGCACGGGGACCATTCCTTCAGTTTATTACATTAAACGAGTCTCTCCGAGTTGCATTTCTCTCTTCCTGTCTTTCTCTGCCACACTTCCGCCGTCCACAGTTTCCGACAACAAGAGCTATAATTTCATCAACAGCAATAAAAACAGAGGCAATCGAGTTGGCGGTTTGTTATTGAGCCTATATAGTGGCAATAATGAAATAACTGTCTGAATTAGCTACTGAGAACTTACATAGAAGCACTGAGAGCATCTCGTGGGGACTTTTCTATTTAAAACGGAGGATCTTCTCTATCAGGCCAAGAAGGACCCTATCCAAGCGGCAATAAAAATGTGTACCACATAAAAGAACTCCTGGTAGGCCAACATATAAAGTAAAAGTCTATACAATTATATATATCTGTAGTCACCTATCGGTACATATCCCACAGTTTGAGATCCGCTGTTCTAAATATATCTGCTTTTCCTCATTCCTCTGGCCTTTCTGACAGACACTTTTTTATAAGAGTACTAACGTGATCTCTTTTAGGTTCTCTGAAAAGACGGATGCACTGCTGATCAGAATGAATTCATTCAGACTGTCCTTTGGTGACGGAGGACGGCTATGCCAAGCTGAACCTTACATGCTTATGAATAAATGAAGGCAATTAGTGGATTGGTTAAGTATGAAATAGGGACGCAAATGCGGCAAAACCCACCGGACTGGAAGTAAAAGGCAGAGTGATTGGTCACATACACATCAGGTGATTACAGTACATTACATTTGATGGCTTTTGCTATCTATTTATAGAGAATATTCTGCAAAAAATTCACATACATCATGGTATGGAATTAACATATGTTAACCTTTATTTACATATCAACACCTATGCAGTATTAAATCATTTGGGGGGGGGGGCGGTTACTTATTTCACATATAAATAGTTCAGCCAATCATAACAGAGTGCATTTCCAGGTAAAAGTCTTAAAGGTACAGAAGCAACACAATCATTTAAAGCATCAGGGTGAGGATGTAAAACACCCACGTGAACCTTCAGCATTTATGACAAAAATTATAATGGAAAAAATATGAAATGCTACCTATGTGTAAAATACCTTTAAACAGGACTGTATTCCCTTATGCATAACAGGGGTGTTCACAAATATCTATAGTTGTTGTAATTGACTAATATGTGAGCTGACGGTCTGCAGCCAATAGCCTCTTGAGTTATTTTACATCTTCCGTTCTGAGAAAAAAGGAAAGTTCAGTAATATTTTGAGCATGTAAAAGTGCCAACTTTATCATCCTGAACCCTGTCAGACATGGTATCCAGCCAGCGGAAATGCTGAGTCACTGCTCTCTAGACCGCTCCGAGTTCAACGCCCACAGGAAGAAACAAAGTGGAAAATAAGAGGCCTTCTTCCTGCTGGCCAAACACCTCGTGCCCATGCTTCTGATGAGGTCATTTCCTTTTGGAGGTACAGCAAGATCCATGTGTTTCAAGGCTTCAAAACTTAATATGAAAGGACAGTCTGAATGAATTCATTCTGATCAGCAGCGCGTCCGTCTTTCCAGAGAACCTCAAAATTTTCCAAAACTAAACTATCAAGCTGTAATTTTCACATTCGTTTGATAATTCATCACTCTTTATGCATGTCAACAATTGGCTCACTTATGTATTTCTATTTCTCCAAAGTCATTTTGGCAGAAACATCTAAGAACAAGTTGATCTTTTACTGAGCATTCCAATTTATCTCTTGAACTACAAAAGAGAAAAATCTAACCGGGAGAAGCCTTGGATAGTATATTAGTGAATGTCACACTGACCTACAACAACGGATGAAGAATTTTGTGTCAGCATACAAACACCAATGCACTGCATTATTCACTGAGGCACGGGGGCAGGTGCGAAAGACCAAGACTTATAACAAACATACCAGATGAAACATGAATAGGCACACCGCTGAACAATAGCGCAGAGGAAGCCAGTATAGAACAGCAGAGATGCTAAAAGGCTAAAGCCTTGGGACTTTGATTTCATGCCCTTGGATTCAAAGGCACGGCCCATCACGCTAAGTGCCAAAAACTAGTTGCTGGCTTCCATCTCGACCTCTCTTTCATCCTTTATTAGCAATTCCTCTTTTCTAGCTCTTCTTTCTCCACGAGCATCTTGGCAGGGTAGTGGGAGTGCAAGGGTTGGGGGCTGGGAGGTGTCAGGTAGGGTTGGAAACATATGTACGGCCTGTGGTGCCATATCCATTTTGACCATCAAAGATGCATCAGTGCTATGGGGAGAGTGTGACCTTGAGAAAGAGCGCATCTTTGTGTATAGAAGCCGAGGAATATGCAGCGTTGCCGATCTTGCATTTATTTCAATTTTAATAATTTCAACTTTATTTCAATTTTATTTCAGCGAACATCACTATTGCTTTTGCTTACACTTGTGTGAGATGACTTACATGCAGAAATGTAATACCATTTGCATAGACATCCAAACGTGTGTGCTGTTTATTAGCATGCTGCTATACATTTTTTTTTTAGGTATTCAGACTAATGATGTTCATTGATGATGAACTACTTAGTAAAAGCCTTTGCAACCATCCAAGCAACCACCTAGTAAAGCCTTTCCAACAGCCTAGCAAAGCCTTAGCAACCGCTCAAGCAACCACCTCAAAAAGCCTTAGCAACAGCCATGCCTAGAAAAGCCTTAGCAACCACCCAGCAAATGCTAAGCAACAGCCCAAGCAACCACCTAGCAAAGCCTTAGCAGCTTTGCAAGCAATGCTTTAGCAAGCACAGAAATATCATATAGAAACCATATGGTAACATAATAAAACTATTTTAGCAACCTGGTGGCAACTTTGGCAACCACTAACAAATCAATTACGTTTGTATGTTCTCTTTTTCATTTGAGTAATTCTGCAATAACCTCACATCCTCATACACCAACTATTTTAAATAGAAAAATGCATTTTAATTGAACATACATACTGATATCATCACATAATCACATGCCTACAACCAGCACACATCAGCAGAGAGAATTAAAATTCAGTGCAGGGATTTACTAAACCCAACCCGACATGTGAACTGCATAGTAATGAAATAAAGCTACTGACTTACTAGACCATACGCAACACATAGATCCTTTGGGACTAGAGTTGAGGTGGCAGTCTCAGGCCCATGCTGTTCGCTAAGGAACGATCCGTTTGGTCACGGTCTCAACCTGAATGGCTACGCCATTTAAAACATTTTTCGCTCTGTGCCTCTGACTCTTTCCGAGCAGATTCGTAACAGATGAAAGGGTGTTTTTCCTCTTCTCTCAAATGCAACAGACGCTCCTTGGGCATTACGTTTGATCAAAGACTAATCTGTGTGTGAATGATGATTCAAATTAGCATCTGTTTCAGCTGGGCAACCCGAAGCTATTTGAAGAAATAAGAGAATAAGAGGAGAAATTGAAGGGAAAAAGACGTGTGTGTAACTAAATGAAAAGAAACTTTGTGGATATGTAATGTTTTGCAACACAGCCAATTCTGGCAAGACTAGCTAGGTCCAATAACCCAAACCGTCTAGCTCCCAGGTGAATCACAACATGACAAACATTGAGTCATGGCAAAAATATATTTAGAAAAGACAATAACTGTGTACTTGTGAAAGAATAACCATGCTCATCTTATAGTAAATCCTACAATTTCATGTAAGAAGTAATTTTTCTATCACCATGAAATACAGAAGGTAACTTAAAGCAATAGTTCACCCAAAATAATTATTCTGTCAATATATGACTCTTTCTTCTGTGAAACACAAAAGAAGATATTTTGAGAAATGTCTCAATGGTTTGTATCCATACAATGGAAATCAAAGGGGCCAATGCTGTTTGGTGACCAGCGTTCTTCAAAATATCTTCTTTTATGTACTGAGAAAGAAATCCACCCGGGCACATAAATAAAACATCCTAATAAAGCAAAAGGTAAACCGAAAATCTATGGCTCACTTCTTAGTCATCAGCAAACGCGTCAATTGCATCAAGTCAGTGGCATCTGGCTTTTGATGTGCAGTGGAGGATGGAGGTTGAAAAGTACACAGTGTTTATAATCACATCATGCCAGACAGAAAAGGTGAGTATGTGCATGAGCACTGCACTCAATGTCAAGCAGGTCAGTGCAAGAGTCAGACTAACGTGTGCATAATCACTGAAGCCCTAAAGTAAAATCACCGCTCCTTGCTTATTTTTTAACCTTATAGTCGAGGAGATTCGTAAATTCCTGTTACTACAAGACAGAAGCGTTAAACATGCCTTGGTTTCTAAACAGGCTCCTGTCCAAATAGTGTGACTTATCCTGCTTGACCTCAACATGGCGCTACGCCAGCCGCCCTCTTTGACGTCCATGTGAAACTGTACGCCACTTCTTCCGTACTGTGAGAACGGTCACTCCAATGCCGTGCCCCGTCCGTCAAACTTCCCCTCAGTGCCACTGATAAAATGCATACTTCCCTTTTGCTCCCTTCCTCTTCCTGTCTGACTCACTTTCACAAGGAACAATCAAAGAGACCTTATTCACATTCCTTCTTTCTTGCTTCCTGTTTCGTGTCATATTCTGTGCTGCCTGCGGACGCTCTCAGTCCCAACGTTCCCAGTGACTTGGAAGACACAGCATCAGGAATCTTTATCATCGCATGACCACGCCAGAGGAATTTGAGTTATTTTCACATGACGTCACCATAAACACAAACACTATATTTATATATAGGATAAAAACAGTGAAGGGGGTGTAAAAAAATGACTGACTTGTGACAAGAGGAAAATGATTGACTGTGACTCACAGTATGTCATCCACCGGAAGCATCTGTGATCTCTAGGTTTATCTATTTTATCCACTTACCCATCGTGTAACGGCGATGACGAACACCAACACAATCTGCAGTCAGCACTAGACTCTGTTCAAACAGCGTTACGAGAGAAAAACATCAAGAAGATCGGAGCCGATAGCAGGTCACGGTATACCGATGAGGTCGCTGGATGGAGTTACGGACACAATTTATGCCGCGTCCTGAGGTGTTTCTCCACAGACCTTATCTGAGTGAAGATCTTTTATTATTCTGCTGTGTGTGTGTGAGAGAGAGAGCAAAGCAGAGCAGCCACATGATGTGAAACGTATTGACTCAGTGTGGAGAGCCTGAGGCCTATCGGCCGGCCGTGCCCGCACACTTAGACACCTCGGCTTTTGTTCTACTGATCCCTACTTCAAAAACAGAGAGGACAGGCGGCCACAAAACAGCAGCAAGGGGACAGGTGTGCGTGTCTCTCTCTGGTCATTAATGCAGACACACTGGGCATCTGCCAAAGTCCTCCAAAGTGATGCACGAACCCGGGCTTGACAGGAGAGGGCACGTTCTTATCCGCACTGCAGTACATACGTACACAATCATGCATAACCCCACCCATATACACCGCACACAACTGTTTTCTTCCAGCCCCAAACACTTCTGTCCTCCCCACTGAGCAAACAAAAGGAAGAACAGAGGAACCTGGGGAGGGGACAGCGTTTCGGAGGGGTGGAAAGCTGTCTGCTAGGAGTTGAATGAGTAAACAAACAATTCCTTTTTAATTCAGATTTCAGTTTTGCTTTCCGGCACCTCAAATTCTTCAACAAAGCATAAGACTGACAGATTCGTTCTAAAACGCGATAACGACAGCCAAAGATATTGAAATATTTATCGCCCGCAGGAACAACAGTGCGTGTTACATAACGGGTGCATTTTCAAACGACTGATGTGGGGCCAATAGAATGAGCAGATGAGGTGGGTGGTTAAACACGATTCACCTCTGAACTTTTGCTGGTGGAAAACAGCATCGTCTTAAACGTCTTAAAGCTGAGAGTTAGAGTCTTAATTGTGAAGGTTTTCGTAAACAGCTAAAACGCCTCAGGTTTGAACCACAAACTTAATAAACAATTCAACCTAAAGCCTCCAGAGCTTTTGGTAATGAGAACGCTTGTGGAACTCTCAGGAAAGTTGCATACAAAATATCATCACATTTGAATTTAGGTTTTTTTTTACAATGAAACAATATTAAACCTCAAAAATACTTAAAGGGAAAATTCTGTCATCATTTCACCCTTCCAAACCTGTATAAATGTCTTTGTTCTGATCAACACAAAGGAAGATATTTGTAAGAATGTCAGTAAGCAAACAGATCTCATCCCCCATTTGCTGCCATAGTAGGGAAAATAAATACTATGGGAGTCAATGGGGGATGAGATCTGTTTGGTTACTGACATTCTTCCAAGTATCTTCCTTTGTGTTTAGAAGAACAAAGAAATTTATACAGGTTTGAAACGATAAATGACAACAGGATTTTCGTTTTTGGGTGGACTGTCCCTTTAAACATATCTGACAACTCAATAATGCAATAAGACACATAGAAAATAACATCAGAAATATGCACTATGAAAATAAATGGGGTCAAAAGTTAAAACCAAAGACAAAGATTACTAAAGCAAAGGCTCAGAATAAAAACTATCAAGCTGTCTTCTGATTATAAAAAGTCCTGATATGAACTGCTAATAAGAGCTGATCTAAGATCAGTGTAAAAGCGCAGAGCTGAGTAAACCCAATTACATCACAGTGACAAAATATCACAGATTTCACGCATTTACTTCTTGTGTGGCAGGCGTTAAACAACTTTACCCATAATCCTACACTGCAGATGCAGACTTGAGCCTCTCTTCATTCTCAAGCAGAGAACCTACTCTCTCTCTCTCTCTCTCTCTCTCTCTCTCTCTCTCTCTCTCCCCACCCCCCATCGTCAGGCAGTAGCTTCAGCACAGTCATATTTAATCAACATCTCAAAGGACAACACAGGGATCTGCCGTTCGACGTTCCGAGTCTCTGTACTGTCACTCTCGGGATAATTGTCTTAGATACCCTAATTCGACAGTCACGTCCCTAAAACGCTGAGGAAAAAGCGTGGCTGACCTACACTGCTGATAATCTGTGAATTATACATAATGTCATCATTTGATTATTTATTTCCTGTGGTGTAATTCAAGAGCCGAACGCTTACGTTGGCAATTTACAAATGCAGCTGAAGGCAGATGATAATGTTGTGGTTTGACAGTGACACTGTCAGAGTAATAGTATGACATCTCTGTTGTGGTGCCCTATTTTACCGTAATATCTAATAGCAGTTATGATGCACATTCAGCAAACTTGCTATTAATTTATACAAGCATTGCGTTTATAACATAATGAAATATTTGATAGAAAAGCCGACAAACTAAGAAAGGAAACAGTGGTTGTTCATTGTTATCGTGATTCTGGACATGTTTAACAAACCAAGCTCCCCCCAAAGGTCAGATTTGAAGTCTAATCAATAGTCAGAATATCCAGTGACCTTGATGTTTTGAAATGACTCAATATTTGCTAGTTTCATTGTGACCTTGAAAGAAAAGCTAATAAGTGGAAAGATAGATAACTGCTATTTATTGAAAACACCCCTAGAAAGCAAACTAGCAGGCTGTATATGTAGCACACAATGAATTAGTGGCCAAAAGTGATGCCCAACATTAAAAAACTGACATCTTAATTCAAACATATTATTTTTGATGTATTCAAATTGTGTATACATGTCGCATGGTTGGGTTTGGAGTTTTGGCAAAAGAATAATGTTCAACATATGCACCAAAAAACACATGAGAGGTTCAACAAAATATAAATAACTGGTAAAATTGTCAAAAAAAAAATTCATATCACAATAACACCCACATTCCCTGAACCCTGATATGCTGCCTTCTTTGTACCATATATCTAATATTGTCATGGTTCAAATTAATATAAAGGGCCGTTAAAAGCAACTTCTGGACTTCTGCACTTTTGGCCACTACTGTTTTACTGTGTTTTTGCTTTCTTAAGAATGCACTGAAGATAAGACAAGCACAGAATTCAATGTGCTTGCTACCCAAAAAGTCAAGTCAAAGCCAAAGTAAAGATTCCAAAAATCACACAGAGGACCGGGAGGACTTAATACGTCTCCGTCCGGAATACCGAGACGCTCCTCCTGCATGACCCGCTGTTCCCATTCTAAGTACAGCTACTTCTTGTTTTCAAAGGAGCGTGTCCAAAACTTCTGGCATCAGCGAGACCTGAGTGCTTGCCCAAAGAAGGAATGTGGGTACCAAGATAGGATGTCATATTTCTAACTTTGCAACTTTCATCAATATTGAGTTTGTTTGGTACGTGCTGTGGAAAGTGTTTATCGTCTCGCCCTCTCTTAACCATCTCTCTCTTTCTTTTCTGAGGAGCCCCGTCTGCTATCGGCTTCAGGAATGAATTTGGAAGTCTTATCAGAGCTCTTTCCCAGCTGAGGCAGGGAGGATGTGTTGAGGCGTCTGCCTCCTGACAGGAAAGAGGACCTATCTTTACTGATAAGGCCACGGCTGACTTGTAACAAATTGTAACAAAGCGGACCGAATGGATGCAGGTGGTTACACGTCAGCGTGCATGCATAAGTCTGCAGCCAAAATCCCAGTCTGGAAAAGGAGGTTAAAAGCAATTACATTGCCACAACAAAGAAATTATTCCCACCAGCGCACAAGCAAGGAGCCGTAAAAGGTGTGATCTGAACGTGCCCTGCTCCTGAATTAAGCAAACATTCAGAAACAACAACAAAGATTTAAAAATATCATCATAAAGTGTCATACATGTCTGACAAGTTGGATAGTGCCCTCTTTAACAGACAAAAATATAACTAATAATTCCAAAAACAGTAAATAAAAACTCGACTTACGTATACAGAAGTAGGCTACTATAGCATATCTGTGGCGGTGTCTTGACTAAGAGTTTAGCAAACACAATGTGAGCGGTTGTGGTTTATGGGTGAAAAATCATTAGTGGTTTGTGGAAACACAAAAGGCTTGCGTAAGCATTCCATGCCTCGTGGACTCCGTGTAGAAAAACCAGCATTAGCATTTCCTTGGGTTTAATGCGCAGATTTGATGTTGATGTACAGCCAGCCTAAAGTTCACTGACAAACAAACAGGCGATGGCTATTATTAAGACGCACAACATCCGTATATTATTACTGCTATCAGCAAAAACCGGTATTCTTTACATACTGTGAAATATAGCATGCCATTTAGAGGAAAGGATTACATACGGCGAGAATTACAGAGCAGCGCCTCGATGCGTATGAGACCTGTTGTGCGTAAGCCGCTAATGTGTTTCGAGCTCAAGACAGATTGAGCTGTTGAAGAATGGCTGAGGGATTCTGTCCTATAGAAGTGTGTCATGAAGGCAATTCCATTAACATCTTAATAAAAGCGGCTCGGGCCCTAGAGAGCCTCGAGGCTTTGACTAGCGCTTTCAGTGAATGGCATGAGATGAAACAGTAGGGCCGCACGGCGCAGGAACTTTGAGGTGACGTTTTTTTAGAGACCGTTACTCTTCCCAAAGGACAGGCCTGTGAGTTTGTATGCTCTCCATCATGGTCCACTAGCTCCATTCGCTCTACTGTTTTCATTTACTGTCCTTACTCCCATCTGCTGGGTCGAAGACCTAAACAAAAGCTTTTGTTTTGGCAAGCTGGCGATGGCTGTAAGGGGAGTGTTGGGTTTAACTGCAGAGGACTCTTATGACTGGGCACATGTGTTGGCGCCTCTGTGGTTCTTTTTCTTACCCTTTCTCTCTCTCTCTCTCTCTCTCTCTCTCTCTCTCTCTCTCTCTCTCTCTCTCCTACTTTATACACACACACTCTTTCTCTGCCACTTTCTTTACTTCTGAATGACCAAACTCTCAAGAGGCAAAACTCCATCAAGACCAGCTCGTACAGACATGGCCCAAGAATCCAACGACAGCAAACCGAAACAACTGAATTAGCATGGGGAATGCTACCAAAAACCAAACCATCTCACAACGTATAAAAATCTGATAAAAGTAGAGAAGGAGAAACATGAGGCATGAGTTTTTCATGCTAATGCAGCACTGTCACATTGTGATAAAAGTAAATAAAACTGATGCAAAATATATTATCATCATATTAAAATCTCTTATTTAAAGACATTATAGGGATAGTTCACCAAACATGAAATTTCTGTCATCATTTACTCACCCTCTTGTCATTTCAAACATCTATAACGAAAGAAGATACTTTGAAGAATGTATTTGAAAAACGACTGTGGCATTGGTTTTGTGTCTATACAATAGAAGTGAATGGGCAAAGTTAATGGGTACTACAATTGTTCGGTTACCAACATTCCTCAAAATATCTTATTTTGTGATTTGCAGAAGAAAGAAAGTCATACCGGATCACACAGACAACAGATCTATCTGTCATTCAACTGCTGCAAATAACATCCTGTAGACAAACATTAAGAGTTTTAATAGGACTCAGCATTCTCAACTGACCATCACCTGCCTGTGATTGGCTTGGAAGTTGTAAATTCATCCACACTCACAATTCTCCATGACCAATCCGGACACTGGCACCTTCCAACCGAGTCTGTTCAAGGGTAATTAGCTGCGGCACAACACAGGTTTAATTACAGAGTAGCGAACGCCGGGTCACCGTATCAACTGCATGTCTAATCCACCAACACTGAAGACAAATTATCACGCCACATTGTTTACACCTCTTCACAGATAAGGATGTACAGATACAGACAAAGATGTTATTACAGCATCTTGCTCTCTATTGGTCAGACTGGTGCATTCCCATATGCAAACCACAAACTGGTTGCACGGTAAATAAACGTCCCTTGATACCCAGCTTTTAAGTTGGCCTTGATCAATGTCACAGTGTAATTTTTATCGCCACCGCATCTGGTTTCACTTGGATGCACTCGGCTGTAAGCACGCGTACACATGCTTAAACAGACAGAGATGCTTTTTCGTGACAGAGCGAAGCGTGAAGGGTCAAGAGTGATTGCGATTTTTGTTGTGACAGCTGGACGGCAGACAGCCCTAGATAAATAGTTGAGCGAAAGCTGCGAAAGAGAACGCAAGATCAATGCGTTAAAACAAACAAATGTAGGATATGCACATTTTACATGAAGCGTCGAGGAAGCAGATGAACTCACTGTACGTCTGTCCATCCTGCAGGGCATAGTGTGTATCTGTCTATCTGTGTGAGCATTTGGGGGACAGTGGAAAACCTTGCAAACGCAGCCCCCCGAATGCATTTGTACTGTTCACTCATTAAGAAATAGGTCAAGGATTCCGCCTGCATGAGCCGCGACTTGTCAAAACCTCTTAAGCTAAACAGTGCAAATGCCACCATGACAATGAAGTGGAGAGAACAGAGCGGACGTCTCTGGAGGTGTACTGCGTACACTGCAGTGCCCAGCATGTAACTAAAACAAGCACAGTTTCAAAAATGACCCACCAACCTTAGATGCCCAGTGTGTAAAAAAGCTTAGATTTGATTGTAGACATCAATAGGTGGCGTTATTGAGCTACGTGGATGTGCATGGTCAGCCGAGGTTGCTCAGGGAATTATCATTCAACGGTCATTTCGAGGTTTAGCTGCCTCAGCGGTTGAAGCTACACGGAGAAGAACTGGCTTTTCAGCAAACAGTAGCTGCCTGGTGGACAATGGTTGAGATGACTGATAGGAAAGCAAATACTTTAATACCTCTATACTGCCTTGCTGTCTCTTTCGACTGATAAGGTTATCTCAAAATCCAAGCCAAGATACGACCACGTATCCAAATTGGCCCCTAAACTAACACACTCAAGCATGCATTTAACTGGGGCAAGCAAGATAAGCACTCAGCATGGGTCTCTTGTGGCCACCCTATTGAGATTCGACCCTCAGAAGCCCCTCAAATGTATACATCGGCGAGCCAATGGTTCAAGACAAAACAACAAACCCCTCTTTAAGAACATAATACCATCCGTTTACCCTTCAGGAAGCGTTTAATGCTCCTGACTGACATATTCAAATCAATAGCACGGGACCCTGAGTAAAAGTGCTGGAGGCTTTTTGATAAACAGTCCAAACATGCAAACCTAGAGGAGCTGAGAAAGCACACGCTGTGAAGAGACGGTTTCACTTTATGATTCAAATCAAACCGCATGGAGCCGGGGTGGTGAGGGAATGTATACAGAGAGCAGGTAAAAGATGGGTAGAGACTTGTCTTTTCGGCTTTGTGTAGTTAACCTTATTGATTAAAGAGCCTGTGATCTGGAGATGCTCTACAGCTTTCTCTGTCTCCGAGCGCATCATCAAAGAGAACCAGCAACAAAGAGTGAGCGGGTTACCTAGTACAGCATTCATACGCTGTGTTGGAGAACTTAAAACTGTGATGCTTAATGCTTGCAAAAAATTTGAGATCTGTTGGCTATAGTGTTACATTTGCTTTGACGCATCTGTCAACAATTTTTAGATGGAAAAACTTTTTTATTATATGCAGAAGCTAAAAACGACTTTACAAGTAGATGATAATAACAACGTTTGTACTCTAATTCAAGTCACGCTAAAAGCACTTTCACTTCTTGAATAAAAGTCGTTTTCATCCCGCCGACCTGCCGTCTCAGGTCACCGCTGTTTCGCTTTAAGGCGGAGATAAAACGCGACGATGAGTAGAGGTCACGCTTTAGATGAATTCACCTCACAGAAAGCTCCGTTTGATTGTGTTAGTCAGACCGATTAATATCATTCCCGTCCTTCATAGCAGATGCCAGTGATTCTCATGCAAATGCCGGCCGATTGTCTACTTAAAGAAACATCTATTTTCTTTAGTGCCGATGTCAGAGCTGTACGTCCGAGGAAAATGAAGATTTGCGAGTGCATCTGCTGTGGAGTTTGAGGTAGGAGTTTGAAATACGACCAGCCGGCAACAATGTATCAGCTTCCCATTCTAAACGTGTATCAATTTCTTTGACAGCTTCCCGCGAAACTGTATGACATGTGTCGAGGTTATAGTAGTACTGTACTGTACATCACGGAGGTCAATGTCTGTTTAAGAAGGACAGAGAGGTGAATGATTTCTTAAGCGTAGGTTTTATAGCAGACAAGGATAAAGGGATAGGTGTGAGAAAGGTATGAGCAATTAACTTTAAGTGTAAATTAGCATCAATAAAATAATGTTTAATGCAGCGGAAGCGCATAGAACCGATGTGCCTATATGACAGATACGTGTACCAAACAGTCCTACCATTGACGCTACCCGAGACTCCAGATCCGCCACAATTGTCTATATGAGAAAAATGTAACATTTTCTAATCTGGTTTGGAGGACAAAATCCAAATGACGTCAAATAGCCACATAGGTCGAAAAGTCAGAGCGAAACCATGATCAATAATGGCTTGCATAATAAATTAGAAAAAAGTTGAAGCATTGCAACAGTGCGGTCAAGGCTATTCTGTGCTTGAAGTATAGGCTTAAAGGCATCGGCATTACCAACATCAGGCACGAACACTGCCACAAAATGCATTAAATGAAATCAGGTTATCCAAATGAAATTGCTCGCACACCACAACTTCTTTGCGTTTTCCCCAATTGAATTAGTATCCAGTGCATTATTAGATTTCTCTGCTTTCCTCTAACAGTGCACGAAACACATTAGTATTCGTGGCCACATCTCGCGCGTAAAGCATCTCTAGGCAGAATTGCATTTACTGAAACACGTTTCTCCACTCACCTATAATCCAAGAGAAAACAGAAGACGATATCTAAATGCTCTAATAAAACAGCTTCTGTGAAGATGCTGCGTTCAGATCAGTTTTGATGGATAGATCCACATCGGAATGAATGCTGCGGAGTCGTCCTGTAAGCTTCAAGGTAGTATCTACAATAATTTCTCACAATTCCTCGAAGATTTCTTGAGGGTGCACGCGAGACGACGAATGACGCTCGGTAACTGATCTATGCAGCAAAATCAACGCTTCATCTGTCTACGCCGTCCGCTCGGGAGGATGGTCATTTACGAGCGCGTATGCCAAGCGCATGGCACATTCCCTCGGTCCCGTGACACTGACAGCGGCTTGACATCACGCCTTTTCATCAGTAGCTCCGTTATACCGTCATGCACGCGCTCGTTGCTCTCCTCCGAAGGTTTTACGCAAGACTGGCACGCTCACCGGAGCCCAGCAGCGGTACAGTACCGCCGCGCTTAAACCCAGCCCCCTGTGTTAGCACCGGCTTTATTTGCATGTCGCATGTTTTAACCGTTTCATTCACTGAATGCTGGTCACTTAAAATGTGAGGTGAATAGAAATCAAACACACGGATAATGATATAAGTGCGCAAGAATAATCTGAATACAGCTCTATACTGTATGTGCAATGTGTGTCTTTGAATACGTTACGCAGGTTATAGACGGTGTGAATGCGGATTAATAGAGATGAATAAAAGTTTGGGCCCATTTACAGATATCAAAACACAGAGCTCAGTAAATGAAACACTGAAAATATGTGTATTCATTTACAACTATATTAGCTTCATGGACATCAATAAAAGCTTAACATTAAAGAGAATATTTTGATGCACTATATCTTCAAAATATATAATCTATATACTTACTTTGAAATATTACATATAAGATGAATAACATGGATAAAATGTTTTATTTATTTAATTTATTTTGCATTTTTTTAAGTTATACGATATATCATATAATTTGTTTTATGCTTGAAACAAGACTGATAGTCACTCACAATAGGCCTATGTCAAGTTTATTTACAGTCCTGTACAAAAGCAATTTTTTTTTTACAATTTCTTTTGGTTTTTCAACTAACCTCGAGTTTAAGGGAGATGCTGGTTCACGTGGTAATTTTGCTAGACAGTGCCATCTTTGGACAGAAGTATGCAATCACCTCCACAAAATCAATAGAGCCATTTCTACAGTAAGCTTTCAAATTAGTACAAACAGAGCAGAGATGGGGGGGAATCAATACATTCCATCCATGTGTTATTAAAAAACATAAATTATAAACATGCTTAATCTTACTTTATTAATAAATAATTTTTAATTACACCAGAATTCACATTGCTTTTTCTGCACATTCCTGTTCAAAATACAGTAGACAAATTTAATTCGTTTTTTAATTCAAAGAAATGTGTTTTTATCTATTTTCACCAGACTTAATTCTTATATTTGTAATCTTATATTTAATATGTCAATCACTGAACCACCACTATTTTTATATCTGCATTTGAAAGGAGTTTTGGAGGAATCACTCTCATAAACAGACAACACAAACAAAAAGCATGTAGGCACAGAACTGATGCTGGATTCCCTGAGCCATTTCTGCCCTGAATTTTGCTTCATAAAAACCTGTTCTGTTGTTTTCGATACAGATCCCTGCTTCTATATATAATCACAGACACTTTTTCCTATTGCAATACTTTGCAGATCAATTTTTAGGCTGAAACTTGTTTCATCTAATATAAAACATTTGCCAGCATCATAACGTTGTGTTACACAACCGACAAATGATATTTGCCTGTCAGAGGGAATTAGTGGTCCGTAAGTCATTAGCAGTCTCTTTCTGCACTAAATGAGATATTGCATCATCAGTTCCATTTTACAGGCAACATCAATCTTTTCCTCATACTTTTCAATTTATAGGCAAAAAAATATTTCTTCTGTTCTGACAGTCAGAAAAGTTGCTGCAGGTATCAGATTACCCACAGATAGAAAAACTATAGAAATCTGCCACTCTCTGCTTCGCATCTGTCGCACGCTTTTTTAAAATGACATTCTACAATCGATACTTTGATTGGTTGGCTACAACAGAAATAGATTAAGCATTGCCCTGTCTTCTACATCTTTGTACTTAAAAGGGGATATTGCGGGAGCACTTATTGCATGATCCATCAATAATTTAAAGTGGGAAAAGAACCAGTGGCAGCCATCAAAAGTATTGCAAAACTGCCAGAGGAGGAGAGTGCATCCACCAAGCCTTGTGTAAGTATAGGCTACTAAAAGCTGTGTACTCTTAAGCGAGGCCGGGTCAATATCTGGAGGGCGTCCATATTGAAGTTCCACTGCACTACCTCTCAAATGCATCTTAGTCATCCCCTTGTAATCAAATACAGGGTTTTTTAATACATTATTCTCTGGCCTGTTCTGAACAAGTGGTAGTGTGTTTAAATAAAGGGTAATTCAATTTGAATTGTAAAGATAAAGCTCAATCCAGTTAAGCTAAATTCAACTGTAGTTGCTTAAAATGAGAAAAAAAATAAATTATTTAAAAAAATCTCATGCACAATAAAATGTGAATACCTTTAGGCATACAAACCCCTTGATGAAAAACGCATTTATTGTCTGAGTTGCTCTTGACATATTGAGCCATGGCGCTTATGAGGGTAATTCAGGTTTGAATCCATCCTGCAGTTGGCTGTCTTCTCTCTGTCATCCTGTTTAAATAAAGGCATAAACACACAATTATTTTTTACATAAGAATCTGCAAAAAATATTTTTGACAACATCCTCCCACATTTCACGGCTCCAGTTATTCTGAGAGTGCCGAAAAGGAAACATTTGACTTTGGTCATTTGAAGTCAACAGCGACAGATGTGATTGGAGACTGCAGCTGTGTAGCAGTGAACATATGTCCTGTGTTACAACCACTGCGAGGCCCGACTCAAGGTTGAGCTCAAGTGCCAGGCACGGAACGAATGCTATAATTGGTACAATCCACGAAACATTATCCCTGCCTGACCTTGGCCGTGGTCGTACAATCTGAGCCTAATTACTGATGATTGCTGGACACCGAGGGGTTGTGAAAGTGCCCAAATTGGGTCCTGCATCCAGATGGTGAAAAAGCGAAACATCAGAAATATTTTAGAAGACTCAATTAAAACATTGCAGTTATGTTGGCTGGCAATCATTAGGATAATGACAAATCCAGGTACCTTTAAAGTACAGAAAATGTAATGGCTATTTTAATTCGGTTTCAAAGCAACAACATAAACAAATGTTACTGCCAACGTTATTATCAAGTTTTTTTTTTAGATAATAAGAAACATTTCAATCAGGTGTTCTAAAAGTTTTGGCCACTATGACCCCATATATATATATATATATATATATATATATATATATATATATATATATATATATATATATATATACATACTGGTGAAAAGTTTTAGAACACTTGAGTGAAATATTATACTTTAAATATTTTTATGTATATATTTATAGAAAACATCCTAGTGTTTATCTTCTATTTCAGATCTGCACTCCTGAAATCCTTCTTTGCTTCGCGCCACACATCAATACAAGGGCTCTATCTCTAACTGAGGATTTCAGGTTTGATGGATGGGTTTCGTGCCCTTGATGGTGGCGTCTACAGACAGCTCCTCTACAGCTGTGTCCATTGCATCCACCTTCTCTCCCTCCCTCTCCTATTCATCCTCTATGGCTGTTTAATCCTATGCAAGTCAGTGGTGGATGCAAATCGATTGGCCCATAACTCACATACACCTCTGCTGTCAAGGGTCTCCATTAAACCCCTGGGACTCTGCCACACGTTTGAGCGTGCGCGTGTGGGCACACGGCATCACGGCAGCTGCCCAGCCTGCCGTGCTCAGCGCTGCATCGAACACACAAACAAAAGTGTGAGTCATCGCTCACTCTTGTGACGGCTTTCCTGTCTCGCCAGCCGTTCGGCAATGAGAAAGCTGACAGACAGATTCTCAGACCCTTCCAAATGAACACTCCCCCCCAACTCTTACCCTTAATGCACGTCTGTGGAGCGTATTTGTAATCCAAATGCAACAGATTCCATTGTGGGCAAAAAGACTAATTTCAGGAATTAGAAGGGCATTAAAAGGCTGTAATGTTGATCTGGATATGGTGAGACACAGGGATGGGTTTTGTCGGGGAGAGAGGGGGCGGTTTTGGGGGGTTAATTTACGGCGTATTACAAAATGGAACGATTCCACACCCTGCACTGAGCCGATTTCGATTTGTCGGGTGATCAGTTCGGTGGGCGAGCCAGACGCCGGGAAAGCGGGAAGCGCGCTGAGCGTAATGCAGGGCGATGGGCCGCTGCAACAACGCCGCTCATCCGTTGGCGGATCAAAGCGCTCGCATGCCATAATTTTGTAGCGAGCTGAAAGGGGCTCTTGCTTTGACGCACCGTGGCGTCTCATCACCCCCTCCCAACTGTCTGAAAGCGTCACGAGGCCAAGCGTGATTCTGCCGGCACAGCAGGAGATCCATTCCACCTCACAGTTCAGCCATGCCAATGGACTCACGCAGCACACACCAGCCACAACAACAGCTGATTCTGACACACACATATACTGTGAAATGAAGGATTCTGGAACATTCACTGAATCTAGGGTTGTGTTATTGATGTGAAAACTGGCCTCTTTTGGAGTAAACACACTCTTGGTCTGCACAAGGCACCAGGCATTTTACCTTCAAGATATAAAGTAACAGGTTAACAAAGTTGGAGTTGATATGTTATCATGACGTACGATATAAAACAGTCCTACTTCACAGCTTAAGGTTTTCTCCAATACAATTTTATTTCTCTAAGGTTGCTCTTTTATAAGTCACAACTTTGTTTCAAATGTTCTTCTCAAAATTATTGTGGCAATAAAATTTGTGTCTAGCAATAATGTAGCTCAATGATCTTAAAACATTTTTATATGAAACATATTAAATATAATATGTGACCCTGGACAACAAAACCAGTCTTAAGGGGCAATTTTTCAAAATTGAGATTTTTACATAATCTAAAAGCTGAATAAATAAGCTTTCTATTGATATATGGTTCATATATGTGTCAGTTAGATTGGGAATATTTGGAAGAGATATAACTATTTAAAACTCTGGAATCTGAGGGGGCAAAAAAATCTAAACATTGAGAAAATCGCCTTTAAAGTTGTTAATCAGAGGTGTTGTAGCAGTCTCTTTTGACTTACCGCTGTTATGATGTTGTGGAGAATAGATGAACCTGAAAGCTGAAATTCTAAGCTTTACATAGATACCAAACTTGAGTGGATAATTCCCAAAGAGCGACAGCAGCGAGTGAAGTTTGTAAGCATGTTTCTGGACAGTTTTGTTAGCGATTTTGCTGCATCCACTCACAAAAATAAAGTTTTGATATATTTACGGTAGGAAATTTACAAAATATCTTCATGGAACATGATCTTTACTTAATATTCTAATGATTTTTGGCATAAAAGAAAAATCGATCATTTTGACCCATACAATGTATTTTTGGCTTTTACTACAAATGTTCTTGCTACTTAAGACTGGTTTTGTGATCCAGGGTCACATACAGTATAAATCACTTCATATTGGCAAAATATGGGCACAGTTGTGACACTCTAGAAAATATAAAATCACATTATCAGCAGCAGCAAAACACTAAATCTTCATTTGCGCTCAAATTAATAGCACTTTAATGGAGAAACACTTTAGGAGATCTAATACATTATGCAGTTTTTCTTTCCTATAGTTTGAAGCCCATAAAGATGACAAAACATTTGCAACCCATTTCTCTACCAGAAGAAACTACACGCAATCACATTCATAATGTCTGCACTGTACCAGACAAGTGAGAATAAACAACAAAAAACAAATATAACCTTATTTTTTAAGTTTCAAAGCTCCTCTGATCTAACAATAACTACAACCACAAACTATTAAAGTTTATCTGTTTCCCATCTCAGAGAATGTATAAACATTAATTCATTCATCCACATGAAATGTTAATTTAATATCAGTAATATCCCAGTAACTTTAATATATAGAATACTGACATACATATGGAGCAGCTGCTTTAATTCTCCGATCTGTATGTCATTGTGTCTGGGTGGCATTTGGGTTTGTTCTTTCTCTGAGAAAGCAACTGGGTCCTACCACACACACACACACACACACACAAACACACCACACACACACAGACTAAGTAGTGTGATCGTGTGTCTGGGGCAGAACCTCTGCACTCTCATCCGGGACTGAGGGATATCTGCTTGCTGAATGAACCATCTTTGTGTAGTGACAGTTGTTTTTGTGCTAGCCTGGATACATGAATGCATATACACGCCTGTCAGAGCAGCCAGCGGCTGTAAGGCTGAAATATACTACAAACACACACACACGGGTGTCTGTGCCTCTCTAATGGCCCACTCAAGAAGGAAGCCTGTGGCCAGCTTCACCACACACACACTAACAACAAGCTTACTGTCAGTCTGTACAGGCAGTTTTTGAAGAAACATTAATGCCTATCCAATCTCTATTCTGTAAGCAGCACGGCAATTGTCAGGGGAGCGTTCACCTTTGTTGTATCATTTCAGCGTAATGGCTAAATCATCCTCCTGAACTCATCTGATCAGGAATGAAAGACCCTCATGCTCGACAGAGAACAAACATCATGAAAATCCTTCAACGTGATGCCCTGCGGGGACCTTCGGTTACTCCATCAGAAACAAAATGCGATTTCATTTCTCTGTTCTTGCAGACAGGCAACACAAGAGAGTCTGTAATTGCCAGAAGCGCGTGTGTATGAGGCTGCACGTATCACATTGAAATGTTTATTATTGTTTTTGTCCTTGCTTGAAGGCATCTGACTGACAGCGGGCGGAGGAAACTCGGAGGGGACATCAAGTGCGTGGGAGAGAGTGGCGGGCCGCGTCAGCTAGCGGCGCTAGCAGAAACAGAAAGACTGAAGCACGCAGATGGCCGAACCTTCAACACGACGCTGCCATCCATACCACACAAACATCATCTCAAATCCTATCAGAGGAGGTCGTAATGGATAAAACAATTAAGAACGGCACATTCGCAAACAAGTCATTTACACATTTCGACAATTCACACTCACACATTTCAAAGCGTCATTTAACAGTCACTTATAATGACTAGCAAACTAATACACAGGGAAAAGTCATTTTCGCTTAATGAGACACACAGAATAGAGCTGACACTAGGTTTTCATTCTACAATAAAATTATTAATATTACACAAGCCAAACAACTAAACATACGTAAATTTTACGTTAAACGCACAAAGTGCCTCACACTGTTTAATACGAATACACAACCACCACAAACGCATCCGGAAAAAAGCACTCATGAAAATTACACGCACAATAAATCAGGGTCCATTTTAATAAGCTGTTTATCAGAACGCGCGTCTCTCGGAAATGACTATGTGTTTGCTCTCCTCTCTCATTGTCGCGGATCTTGATAATGTATTTGATTTTAATTAGACGTATTTCCACACCCTGCTATGCCAAACACCTCTCATTGTGGCGGCGGAAACAGGCGCAAACACGTCGCAGCGATTCTGCACGGCTCCGGCCAAATCAAACGCGCAGCTATTAAGCAGAACCACACTGCTTAATAGGGTAATCTACTGTTGATTTTGTCATTATGTCCCCCACAATCAGTAACCAGACATTGTGTGCATACTAATAAACCACTTTGCATATTAGCCAGAGTTCTGAATTTCTAAAGACTTCAAAGTTACATGACTCAAATAAGTGTACTGTCTCTTTAAAATACAGTAACATTAACAACGCAACATACTGTAGGTTACGAGTGTAATATCGTTACTACACCATGTCCCTTGATGTTACCTTGTCTTGTAAGTCACTTGATGTAAGTGTACATGACACAGACCTTCCCTCAACAATGCTGTTTTGTCAGTTTCCAAGATGAAATACTGTAACTGGGTAACAAAATCCAGTTTGTTGGAAAGACACAATGGACTGAACCAAGAGAAAGCATAATGAAAATGTCTTTGCTCTAAAAATAAAACAGGAAAAATTATTAAGTTACATGGTGGTGGACAGATTTTATCTTTGTTTCTCTCCATGTTTCTCCACTTTGTAGGTCGCTTTGGATAAAAGCATCTGCTAAATGCTTAAATGTAAATGTAAAACTGCAACAATTTAGGGTTGAAGCTACGCTTCTTAAACAAGGAGAAAAATTTGCTGTGGGTTTTTAGTCCTATGCAGATTTATGCTTCATTTACATTTATGCATTTGGCAGATGCTTTTACAAAAAGCAACTTACAGTGCAAAACTCTCCTGGAATCTAATTTATCAACACAATCTCATGGCAAAAACAGAACTATTTTACGATGTGCCTAACTTTGGCTAATTCGTACGAGCTCATTTATACATTCTAGTATGATTTGCTTTCGCGGCAGTGACGTTAGTGGTGGAGCTTCAGTATTGCTTTTTTCTAGTACGTTTTTGTACGATTCACAATGTACAAATTCATACGAATAAGCCACCTCGTATAGTAGTTACGAATTCCCTTGAGATCAGGTTAAATTTATGATCTTTACGCTGCTAACACAATGCCCTACCAACTGAGGTACAGTAGTGCCGAGTAAAATTTTCACATTTTCGTCAGTCATTACTTTAATATTTTGGTCTGCTTTTGTTACTTTAACAACCAATCAATGAAGTGACACAAAGGCCAAAACTCCTCAATTCGAGGCTGTTTTCTCCATCAAACAATGATTGTCAGTTTTTAATTAAGCGTGTCAATGTTTGCAATGCCCTCCGCTACCCGAGTGACTCCGAGCTCAATTAATCTTAAATAATTCCCTCCTCTCGCGAGCTGAGCCAAAGGACACCAGACACGCCCCATCACAAATTCATCCCATTACCTTTCGTTAAACCCCCAAAAATGCCAACAGATATGAATTACTCATTTCATCCGGCTAATATCCCCCGCCAAGGGATGCGGAACGCACAAAAGACGAGACAATTGCGTTCACCATTACACGTCAATGCCCTCCATCACCAGGGGAACGGGCGGAGTGATGCCAAAAAAGACATTGAGACTGATGAAGAGATGATGAGAAGGTCGCTTCCCTGCGTTCCGTCTCCCAAGATGGGGATTTAGACTCCTCGCCCGCCCGTTCTGGAAACACCACAGACATCTTCTGATGCTTTAATCCCACCTGGCCTTTCAAAGCCCGACCCGGACCAAAGCCTATGTAGATAGAAGATGTAAATGTAGAATAGAGGGATCAAGGGGAAGGATGGAATGGGATCAGGACGTGACAGAGTCATTAGAAGAGGCCTCATCCGTCACGCTGAGAAGGACGCGGGTCACGGTTAGACGCGTGACAGGGAAAACCAGGCAGCAGGGAAAAGGAAACGTGTGTCTGTTTCTCTTAAGGCAGCAAGTTTTGTTTTAAAAGATTTCTGTAGTTTTAACATTGATTTTGAAACTTTAAACCAACACAAAGGAAAGAAAAATCGCAATAAGGACTAATGTCAACATGTCTCAATATCTGCTCAGATATGCCAAGGCCAGAAATAAATAAATCTTTAACATTTTCCTTAAGTTCTAAAGTTCTTCAAGTTCTAAATCTGAGTTGTATGTTTTCCACATGTACATGATGTATATGAAAACAACATCTTAAAACACAACTCTTCCGTGAGTACATTTCATATAAAATGTATATAAAAGTATATAAATACTTAAAATAAATAAAAATACTAACCCTCTCTCTCTTTCTATCAATAGGTAGTGTTCTGGTTTTTGTAGAAACTAGTAACTTGGTGTTAGCACTTATCGTATTATTGCCCCTGTTTGACATCGCTTTATTGTTTCCTAAACTATCTGTAAGTCGCTGTGGATAAAAGCATCTGCTAAATGTAAAATGTAAATGTATATGAGACCATGTTCATTCTAACTTGCAACTCCATTATATCTCCTGAAATATCCTCACAATTTTCCTCTGTGAAATAATAAAGCGATTACAAAGTAATTGGGCTGAAGCCACACTTTAAAAATGCATGAATGTCATTGTATCAAATAACAAATGATCATTTTTAACAAAGGCAGTACAAGTTAACTAAAGACTGACTTTTCGCACCCACTGAAAATCATCTTGACACCAGTTGGTGAAGGGCAAAAAATAAAAGTGGTGTTAATTCTGAGAAAAGGTCCAACATCATTCGTCTTCACGGATGTCAAGATCAGGGTCGATAACACAATGACATTCATACATTTTTAAATGTGACTTCAATATCCAATACCCCCAGTATATTCAATATGTATGAAACACCAAAATGTGTTATATGTTCAATATTTCATTTGAAAATAGTTTTGGGGAAATAGCTGCAGTGCACCATGGGTAATTACAAATCATGTGATCATGAGAGTCAGCGAGCACATTCCTTTAAGATTCGCCTTCATTACTTACAGGAATGCGTGTGGTTGTGTGTTTCTGCAGCGTTCAGCCTCCTCTGGGCCTCTCCATGAAACTCTTCATGCGGCACATTTAAATTTAAATTAGATCCATTCAGAGTTTCATTTTTAATCATGCATTATTCAAAATAAAATCACTAAACGTATCCTGTAGGATGGCTTTCTGGACTATCATTATCTACAAAAACAACATTAAAAATGTACGCCACGCCTTAGGACTACCTCCAAAGACTGACTATAAGAGAGCAAATAAGATTGAACATTTTCATCTGCGAGTTCTCATATGCAAAACTGAAAAGATGTCTTAGTCTGCTGGGACTGCAATCAAAGTGTCTAAAACAGATCTGTTTAGTCTGATTCTGTCACGCCTGCAGTGTATCATTTGAAGCCCGGTGTTTATGCTTGATTTCAGGTGACAGACAGTAAATTAAAGGCCCATCATAAATCCAGAAAACTGAGTGCACAATATATTCACAAAGGCTTTGAAAGAAACAAAACCAGCTTTGGGTAAAAACGTAACAAGCTCCTACCCTATGCATTTAAAGGCATGAAGGGTACAGCATGCTTCCATCAAAAAGAAGTTCGAAAAAGTAGAGATGGCAAACATACACTGCAAAACATACCTGTAAGAACTGTAATATGCGGCAAGCTGAGGGGCCAGAAAAAAATGCTAAATAACTTTTTCTGAAGTAAAATAACTTTTTTTCATTTTATTTTACACCCGACTTCAAAAAACTTTATAATGTAATTTAACATTTATATATTGCATTAAAAATATGTGAAAAAGCTGTAAAAAAAAACAGTAAATTACAGTTTTTTTATAGCGCTGCCTTCTAAAAAACCTCATTATGACCACAATTGAAAGCAGCATCACATGCTTCCTCGCTAACAGTAACCGAACCTGGATTTAAATGCTCCAGTTGGGACAAATCCAAAAATGTAAAAAAAAATACATTAGATTGCTGTGTACATAAAAAGTAAGTACACTATTTGCTATGCAACTTAAACCCCTTTTTCAATAGCTCAGCCTTTATTAGGTCATACATAAAATAGAGCTAAAAAAGGAACCCTCGTGAAGACAAGCCCTAGACAGGTTTGATAGCTCTCCTCACCCATCAAATCCACAACAACATCAGCGCTTTTTCTGTACACTTCTGACATGCCCTCACAGGTCGCTGTGGTCACAGGATGTGTCAAGTATAATGTATTTAAAACTCTGAAGTGATGTCGCTTCCAAAGTAAATACCAGAATACAAGGATTTAGGGGTTTCTCAGAATGGGTCTGTTATAACTTTAGAATACTGAAAGTATAACTTCACAATTATACATATATTACTTTTAACGGTTTCGCTCTTAACTTCAAAACCCTTTTGAAATATCTAAATTATAACAATTCATATTAATTCTAAAGAATACAAAATGTTTAAGCTCTTATACCAACATTTGTTGCATGCTGTTTACTACTACACAGACTCCTTCAGTTTGTAAAAACAAAATAGTTCAAGTTTATAGTAATGTGCTTACAATTGAAGTCATGGGACAAGGCAGAAAAGTAGAAACGTAGAGCTTTGATCATGTATAGTACAGTATAAACAGTCCAAATCTAGTGTGTAAAATAAATCATATGGATGTTAAGTTAAATCTTAAAGATTTATTCATGTACCTTTCTAAACTGAAACATCAACTGTTCATGTAACAATGTCTGTCTCTCTATTCAAGATCTTCACCCTGATCAATGTGTCTTTTTACCGCGGTAGTATGGGCTCTGTTAAACAACTAGACAATAAAGACTGGCGTACACATACATAATCAGCCGTGTTTAGCTACCAGTCATTTTGTTTATTATGTTAAAGAAAACAGGACATTTCTCAAGGGCTAATGTATTTAAATGTGAGGACGAGCGAAGTGAACGAGCGAGAGAGCAGAAGGAGGGGGACAGATATGAATCCCCTGTGCCGTGCCATTGTAAAGTCGCATACATCTCTGTCCACTGAACTCAGAGCTTGCATCGATGTGAATAATGGACTAGTACCCCCAAACCTAAATCACCAGCACCACCAGTGTGATCACCATTACTGCTGTGAGATCTGGAAGAGCTAATGATGTACACAAAAGATACATTACATCAGATAAACCTGCCTGGACCATAATGGCATCTAGGATCAAGTGTATACAGTTGATTGTTTGTGACATTTGTGACCCTGGTATGGGTCAAAATGATCGATTTTTCTTTTATGTCAAAAATCATTATAGGATGTTTAGTAAAGAGTAAGTTAGTAAATAATATGGACAACTTTAAAAGCGATTTTCTCAAAATTGTGATTTTTTTCATCTTATAAAATGTTAATTCAAACTCGCCAATGATCAGTTTTTACAGTCGGATATCCAGAAGATCCGCTAAATAGCAGGAATACAGCAACATTGACCTTACAGTCTTCATAACCAATAATGTGGATTTATTACCCACTGCTGCTCTAATACTAGTTCAGTTCTATTGCATAGACTCTTATAGAGGAAGTGTCCCAGTCTGAACCCGGTTTAACTTTAACGCCCTGTTAAACATTTCTGGGGCAGTGAGGCTCAAAAGGGCCAAGCATGAGGAAAGCCAGGCTCAGCTGGCCATCGAGAACGACATACATCTCCAAAGCTTCCCTAGCAGTTATCACTTAGCAGCCATTAACAGGAAACAGGGAAAATGGCCTTTAATTGGCCCGTTAATTGCAGCATATATTTGAGTGGTGAGAGGCCCAATCAGATGGAAATTGTACCCTCGGATGGTGCTCCTCAGCTGGGCTGGCACAGCCAGCAGTTATCTGCAGATCGACATCAACTGGATCGAACACAGAATCAAAAAAGAAACAAAAAACACAACAAAAAGCTCAAATCTAGTGGAAGGATGAAGTTGGCTTTACATATGAAGAGTTTTTTTTGCAATAACAGATAACTCAGTTTAAAAAAATCTAAAATCATGTTTTTATTGTGTGTTGTTGTGTTACTGTAGCTGTCATTTTTGAGTTCCAATTACTTAATCAAAACAACCCAATTGCAGTTTGATTGATACTACTTGGAATGCACAAACAAAAGCATGATTTTTCAAGAGTTATCTGTTTTTGGAAACAAACACTTCATATACATCAAAACACAAACAAAACTCAATGGTTTCTGTTTTTATGCATTTAAGACAAACTCTCCAATCAGGTTTGGATTGTCTGTTTAAAATGGCAGAAACATTTCCACAGACATATACATTTTGGGACCAATCTAGGGACCAAAATATTGTAGAAAACAAAGGCCAGTAAGCTAATAAAATTCGCTCCTAACACCTTAGCAACTTTAAATAAACACCCCTGCAACTATTCACAACCACAGCAAAGTATGTCACATTTTGTACAGATCTCTCACATTTACTTATAATGCAAAATCTCAGTATTAGGGTTGCACGTTGTACCGGTGCTATGGTAGCATCACAACGCTAAAGTTTCAAATTACTTGCGATACCGCTATATTTTTTAATATATGTTGCATATACACATTAACATTCATTTAAACGCTTACATTTGCCTTTTTGTGTTTGCCCTCTAAATGAATGTGTTCTGAACGACTTGGATAATGATTTAGTCAGTGAGTCATTCATCAAAACACTTGCTTTATTTTTGAATGAGTCAGCCGTTTTGAACAAATCGTTCAAAAAAATGTATGCCATAGAAACCTATTTGTTAATGTATTTACTCTACGCTACAATTGATCCAATTACTATAGTTAATACAATACAAAATATTAAAGTGTACATTAAATAAGTAATTCTATAATAATACTGCTTAAAAAAAATAGATACCCAATAGAAACCATCAAATACATTTTTATGGTTTTTATTAAAAACATTTTGAATTATTAGCTTTTTCCATTAAACCACTACAAAATTCCTGAATGAACTGTCTGGTTAAAGAGACTGTTCACTCAAAAATAAAGCTTTTTTAATATTTTACTCACCCTCGTGTCATTTTAAACCTGTATGACTTTCTACAGAACACAAAAGAAGATATTTTGAAGAATGTTGGTAATCAAACTGCATTAGCCACCATTGACTTCCACTGTATGGACACAAAACCATATTTTTAGAGACATTTCTCTAAATATCCTTATTTGTGTTCGACAGAACAAAAGCCGTGTACAGGATTTGAATGGCATGAGGGTGAATAAATGATGACAGAATTTTTATTTTTGGATGAACTATCCATAGTATAAGACACTCAGCATCACTAAATCCCCATTAGCAAATCCTTACGCTTGCAACCCCAACTCCACTAAGTGGAAAGTCGCTTTCCCTGGTTAAAAAGATTCCATAGGCAATTATTCTAAAAGTGTTTAGTTTGCGTTTTTCAAACCAATCTCGTTTAGGTAGCGAGGCCGATGTAATTCAGTTACGACCGAGCGCTTCAGTAAACGGCGACACTGATCTTTCCCGATCCGCCCCTTTAAAATCCCAGTGGCATTCGCCTGACAATCCATCTAATGTAAATATAGAGACAAACACCTCCTCCTCCATCACTCATACATTTTCAACAGCTGACATTTCACTGACATTTCAGGCCCGGGACAAACTAAACAAAACGGTCGCCACACACCTAGTTAAATGGAAGAAAAACCAAACCTCTGCAGTAGGTACGGATGCGTACAGATCTGTCTTATTAAGCTGACTATATAAACACTGAACACCTGGAAATGTCAGATTTTCCGCTTTGGAAAACAACTGGATAAGTGGAAGACATTCATGTTCTCTGGGGGCTGCATATTTAACGTTTGGCGTGCGAGACAGTTTGATCAAAGGGGCTGTGAGCTAAAACATTTAAATGTGGCTTGATATATTTTTAGCGTGAAGAAAAACTTCACTTTTGTGGAAAGGGACTCAAATCCCAGCGGGAAAACCCATGTTTGCTTACTGCTTAACTCCTAAGTTGATTCAGCTTCTATGAAAGTCAATTGAACAGTATGACCGAATATTCAGTCTAACCTGACTCTCACTCTTTATTTATGTGGTTTCTTCTGTTAGGTTTCACAGTCGAGGTTTACAAGAGAACCTAGGAACAGCTTTCCAGATGTGCAGAATTAGCTGCACAATTCCTGTCTAATGGTACGAATATGTATTTCTGTCTGTCTATACACCCATTTCATACCCTGTTGGTTTGACACATTTATTTATTTGGACTGGTCTGTGTGTCATTTTGGCGACACCGGCACCACTAAAGCTAATGTGGTGTGAAACTAAATCCCATAATTATTCCAGCCTATACCCCCCTCGCCCCACCACCCTTTTTTTGCCATTAAACCAATTATAGTATTACCTCCTCAAGGGTCTCTGACCCGCTAATGGGGGTGAGTGCGTAGACCCGAAATTTGCAGTTGGAGTCCTGTACACAGGGGAGTCTAATGTACACAAACACAAACAAATCCAATACAGGGCACAAACTGTCATTTTACATTAATTTTCACCTTTGCCTTTTTCCAAACTGTAAATGGACAGAACATCCAGAGTGTTAATTATGAACATGGAAATATTCCATGTATTCGTAAGAAATCAGATTTCTCTGGCTGTTTTCATCCTAAATTAAACTAAATCCAGGATCTTTAAAGTCAATTCTGCCATGTTATTCCACAAAAGTGAACCTTATTTTACAACCAACGATAAAATCTCACCACGGACCAACAGGAAATGTATGAAGCACAAGATCGAAGAGGAACTTGTGCCCTTGACGAAGCTAACCGAAATAAAATCGCCCAGTATGATTCAAGAGACCCAATGCTTGTGGAAAAGTTAAGACGTTCTGTGTGGTCCGCTGCCCTTGAGACGGCATGTCGTGGTTTTTAGAAGCTGTCTGTCAGCATGCTGGGTTGTTTAAAAGCCCACCTGTGTTTCAGAGCAATGAGGGATTTCTCAGTTTGACAGTGACATGCATTAATAAAAAAGCAAGACTCAAGCTACCGTAGCTTGACATTTGCCACATTTCTCATAGGTCATAATTTCTAATTTGCATAAATATAATGAAAACTATATTTAGGAACCATAAGATATTTTGCATCGTGACAATGTTTTTATTAAAATAAGGACAGCACTTCAAATCATAATACACAAAATAAAATAAAATGAAATATAATTTAACAAAATAATTATTTATTTAGCATAATATAGTATTTAAATATCATGGTAGCATTTGTTGTACTGCTTTTAGCTATTTTTATAATTTAAGAATTTATTTGACCCTGGATTACAAAACCTTAAGTAGCACGAGAACATTTGTAGTAATCGTCAAATGATAGATTTTTCTTTTATGCCCAAAATCATTAAGATATTAAAATCATGTTCAATGAAGATATTTTGTAAATGTCCTACCGTAAATATATCAAAACTTTATTTTTGTGAGTAGATGCTGAAAAAAAAAACGGTGATCAAAAACGGTCGGAAACACGTCTACAAACTTCACTCGCTGCTGTCACTCTTTGAGAATTACTCACTCAAGTTTGGTATCACTGTAACGTTTAGAATTTCAGCTTTCAGGTTCATCTATTCTCCACAACATCATTACAGTGGTAAGCCAAAAGAGAGCATTAAAACACACCTGTTTCTTCTTAACAGCGGCCTGCTACAGCGCCTCTGATGTACAACTTAAAAAATGATTTTTATGAGTTTTAATAAATCTCAGTTTTACCCTTAAGACCCCTTTACCCTTGTTGTCCAGGGTCAAATATTTGTATTATAATAAAAAATGTATTATAGTAATTGGCTTGATGTTTACTACTGTAAAAAAAGAGAATTATTATTCAAAAAGAAGAACACAAAACTCAAAAGTACAATCTCTAAAGGCATTAAAGTGCTGAATTTGGAGAAGAAAACAATCAAATATAACACTTACAGTATGAGTTTGACTCTCATATTGACTACAGATTTCACACACAAAAAACCCTCTTTAACATCTCTGTGACATTGCAGATATTGAACCTGCAACTGTAAAAGTAATTCCTGAGCTTAACAGCGTACAGCTAAAAAAAACATAACAGCAGTCTCTGAAAACGCTTGATAAAAATAACATGCTTATCCTTTCTTTTTCTACCAGATTGAATTGAATGCTGGTACCATGTGTGCATACAGGGCAGAGAAAAGATGCAGCACAGGCATGCAGAGGGTCCTGGGTCCAAAGAGCAAACCAAGGAGAAGTGTGCCGCCTGGCAGAGCTAATAAGCGCCCACCCTGGCCAAAGACTTCTGAAAGGCTCATTTAACCCTGCTCCAGCCTCTAGAGAACGACAATTTGATTTGCTCGCAGGGTAATGTACTAGAGGAGCCCTTAATGAAATTTGCGAGCGAACGTCAGAAATAAAGGCACAGAGAAACGGAAGGACGGAGGACGACAAGCTAACGGAAATTGCTATTTTGCACCAAACCCCCCGAGGAGAATAGGGGCATTCAATTTAGGCTACCGGGGGCATCTGGGGGCATCAAAAGAGGCTTTGATGAAGGTCTAACAAAAGGCAGCGCTCTTGGCCTTTATCTGGCTGGGCAGGATGAGTTTGTTAGCAGCTCTATTATAAAACGAATAGCGGACATACCGCTAGGCCCTGATTGAATCACCTTCATTGGTGACTCGTCTTCTGACCCGCTTTCATTGTTAGGATGTGGGTCCCATCAGCTCCTCCAGCACGACGTGTACTTTATAACCTGAAAAAAACCTGCTCTCAGCTTTTCATGGAGACAGCCACACAGACAGATCTGCTAAAGAGAGAGCGAGAGAAAGAGAGGGGGGGGAGGAAAAACAAGAAGGACTGGAAATGGAAGAAAAAGTTGAGCTGTCAGGAACATTTAGAAACTGCAAAAAGGTACAGATAAATGGAAGATGACAGTTAGTCAGGAAAAGAGAAGACACAGAGAGATGGGGATGGAAGAGAAAGAGAAAGATAGAGAGACAGCGAGCATAAGAATTTAAAGGAACACCATACGATAATTCTGTCCCCATTTAATCAGAATCAGCTTTATGACTTTCTTCTGTGTACGTGCGTATTTATTTTTAGAACCAGACCAGTGTAGAGATGTATAGAACAACATTTTCAATGTTGCATGACTACAATCTGCAGCATTTCTTGGCGGTTTTACATAAGAAGTGTTCCTGCATTCCTGCAGCTCAGTGGTTAGAGCATGGCGCTAGCAACGCCAAGGTCATGAGTTCGATTCCAGGGATTGCACATATCCAGAAACAAATGTATAATGTATAATGCAATGTAAGTTGCTTTGGATAAAAGCGTCTGCCAAATGCATAAATGTAAATGTAAATGGATGGAGGGCAACAGAATACAGTGGTCGGGAGACACTTTACATATTGCTTTCGAAATGCAAAGCTTTTGGCAAAATGTTCAAAAAACAGTCTAAGATGTGACACATCGCCCAAATCCATCACTACTAGTAATGTCAAAAACATTCTCCTTTCATGTCCCACAGAAGAAAGTCATATGGATTTGGTATGATGTAAGGATTAGAAAACAGAATGTTAATTTCAAGGTGAACGTCTTCAAAGAAATAAAAACCAAGAATGAAGAGCAGAATTAATTTAGAACATGTGTGCGTGTGTGTGTGCATTTGCATCAGAACACATGGAGCTCACTATGTAGCAGACCAGAGAGGACTGGGGCACGACCTTCACTGAGACAAGGTCACACTCCACAGCACAGCTGGTGCGGGAGGAAGACATTTGCCTCTGGAATTAATGGTATGAATCAAGGTCATGTGCAGACTGATTGTACCGCTCACACCATGAAGAAATAATCAAAGACATGCAGGCTCTTATGTGCGAGTTTATAATATGGACCTACTATGAGTGATCCATATTCAAAATATCACAGAGTAACAAGATGTAAATGTAACAAGGTGTAAAAGTGAACATGCTGAAGATCATTTTCTGCTTTAGGTTATTTAAAAAAAAACGCATTAAAACGCTATTAATATAGACAAGGACTTAAACATACACTGTAAAAAAATCCATGCAAAAATGATAATTGTCTGTCAGCTACAGTGACAGAAATACACCAAAATAAAAAACATTTCCAGTAAAGTTACAGGATATACGGATATATAATCAATAGTTTTTTCCTGTAAATTTACTGTAAAAAATAAACTGTAAAAAAAAGTCTTGTTAAAAACAAGCTTGGCATAGTGGCAGTCCCTTGTAAGTTTTTCCTTGTCAAATTACATGATTTTTCCCTGTTTTTCTTGTAAATTTGCTGTCTTTTTCTGATGTTTTTCAAAAATACATTAAAAATCTGTAAAAGAAAACAGTAAAATTCCAGGGGAGTTTTACATTTGATGTGGAAAATCTGTAAAAAAATAATAATAGTGTACCATTTCATGACTAAAAGGTTTTTCATTTATAAACTAAAAGCATAAACAACAAGTCATGTGTCAGCATTTGCCCATACACAAAATGCTTCAACAACCACTCACACAACTTCACTTTAAAATCATAAGCATTAACAAAGTAGTGTGACAAGTTCAAGAACATTCAACCTTATTGTGCACATCTTCATGCTATGAAAGGAGATCTATACTCTGCCAATAATAATATATTTAGCTATAAAATATAAACATTTGAAGATCAGCCAAACTGGAGTGCAAAGTACATTAAAGCAATTTGGCATCAGCCTTAAAACGCCTCATGCTCAAGATACAGAAAAGTAATTGTAACACATTACAAAAACGCTCCTGTTGGTTAACATAACTATGAACCATAAACAATACGGTTACAACATTTATAAATCTTGAATCTCATTTACATGTGGGCATTAAACAGACTAGAGCTATAAAAACGTGCTGCACACTTTAGTTTTTGTTAATATGTTAATAAATGAAAGATGAATGTAAAGTGTTACCATAATAGTAGACACATGACACAACACACACCTGATAATATTGAAAAAACCAAGCCTTACCTTGTGATCCGCTAAGGGAACTTAAAATCCAAGAAGTAAATAAATAATGCAATAAGATCATTAGAAAACTATACGTTGTGTACGCTTTATCATGTAGGTTGAACATTTTCGCGTAATCTTTCGGTACCAATCACACTGCACGTTTATCCGTAAACAAACGTGCCTCAATAACAAAACATCAAACTAAGGCTGTGTTCGAAAACTCCCCCTGTACACTATATAGTGCACTATGTGAGCGTAGGCTATAGGTATCAGAAACAAGTGAACATTATCGAGTACGCTACTATTCACTGCATCGCATAATGCACCGTGAGGCCCAAACGCCGCATGCGCTCACTTTTGTTCATTCCCTCCTTTGATTGACGTATTCATTTATTAATTCATTCATTCGTTTCCTTTAATACATTTTTTGGAAGGATTAGCCTAAACTAAACATTTTTAGTTGGTTTAACTATTTAATAATTTCCATCTGATACCCAGAAAAAAATGCCTTTTTATTCTTTTTTAACGTCATTATTTGGTGCAGCAAATACCATAAACGCAACTTTGAGCTCTGCTTAATAAAAAAGTTTCTTATTTCATACGAATATTATTTAGTTTCAAACGTTTTTTTTTATTAATAGCAATGCAATATATATATATATACATATATATATCAGCCCGATCTCATGAAATGCGTATAAATAACACGAAGGTGCAAAACCGTAAAATAAGTAGCCTACGCCAAATTGCAATTTTGCGTGTAGGCCTATATACGCCAATGTTTGCGTGCATATGATACGCAAATAGCGTGCATGCATATTTGTCATATTAACCTGCCCTAACCCAAAACCTAACCTAATATTAGCGTGCGTGCATATTATAACCTTTCCCCTAACCCAAAGCCTAAACCTAATGTTATTACTTGAATTATTTCAGTGTTCCTCTTTATGTATGTTTCAAAATGGCGGCTCTCCGCCGAGGGCGTGTCATTTCCATGCAAAGCTTGACGTAGATATACACGCAAAATTGCAATTTGGCGTACTTATTTTACGGTTTTGCACCTTCGTGTTATTTATACGCATTTCGTGAGATCGGGTTGATATATATATATATATATATATATATATATAAACCATAAACTTAAAAAAAAAATATATATATATATATATATATATATGGATCAGTAACCTCTCTTACAAAACTGTCTTACTGTAGATCTGCTCAGGAAAAATGCCATAAACATTTAAAAATGGGAGACACACTGCCCCCTTGAGGTGAATCAAATGACAAGATTTTTTAAAGATTTATTTTATGTACAGTATATACTAAAATGAGCTAGCCAAAAAGTAGTTTTCTGGTGATAAATAGATAAAGATATGGAGTTATAGACTAAGGGAAAGAGACAGCAGTGAGTGTCAGACAGCTAAAGCAACACTGATGTGAATCACTTCTGAAAAACACAGACAGCAAAACTACAGGAAGAGAAAGAGGTTTATTGGGCTGAGACTAATGTAAACAGACTGTCTACACAGTTTGTACTTTCATTCATTTCGTGGTCATTTTTAGCTGCCTCTACTCACTTTTCTTTTGGGTATCTTACTGGTTAGATGTCAAGGTGATGTTGAATTGTTCAGCAGCATCCAGACACCATTCTGAAAGAACCAAATATCCATTAACCATTCAGCTCTATGGGGAAACGCTGATGTCTTTGACTACATGTGCGGCGTATCATCGACACGGCATAAACACGGCAGCGTCCTTCTCAACGCTGACCAATCAGATTCGTTCAGAGTTCAAATTAGAGTATAAGGGCATACTAGAACTACAACTAGACTGTAGAGAATGAGAAAAATATGGGTCTATTTTAAATAAACAAATAACAAACACTGAATCATCAGCCAAGCAAAAAAATGGTGTGTGAAATTTACAAGAAAATATGGAAAACATTCACACAAAATCTCAGTGGTGTGTTTTTATAAGACTGATCCACACAGAGTCACATATTCACTCAAACACACACGGCCCACGTTTAGTCTACAAGAAAATGATGAGAATTATGAGCAGAGGAAAAATAGAAAGAAAGAGAAAAAGAAATCGACTTTGGGTGATGCGAGAAGCAGGATAATTTTGAAATAGATTTGACATAAAACAACTTTCACATTTTCGGAAAAAAAATGATGGTGCTGCCACTGAGTCAGCGTGTTAAAGATGGTTGCCAAGGTGTTGCCGAGGCGTTGCTTCTGGTGTTGGTAAGGTGTCCTGAGTGGGTTGTTTATGTCTGTAACACAAACAGTGTGGAATGAGTTACATAGCAAAGTTTAAAACCAATTTACACAGATAAACATTCAAGGCATAAAGTTGAGAGTCAATTTACTCATGTAGCATTATTATGAGAACCTTACTATGGGATGTTATAATCAACATTTTATGACTGCTCTAGTCCATCTGAATACCTCATCCTCTTCCACCCACACATCTGGCACCTCATGGGAAAATGATCCCATCACTCGCCAAATTACACTATACACAGGCGTATGTGGAGTATATAATGGCAGACGAGGCTGTTTTGGTTTCCTAGAATTAATCTGACATTTATTTTTCTTTTGTCCTCTCCATGTTAACATGGCATTTTAACAAAATGTGCAAAAAAAGCATTTTTAAATTGAACGTAGAGCTAGAAGTATGGAAGAATGTTAGCGAATCATGAATATAACTTCAGTCTGCTCCTCCCCTGAAGCTCAGTTTACTTAAAAATAAAATCTGTATATGACTCTTTCCTCTGTGGCTATTTTGAGAAATGTCTTAATGGCCTTCTTTTGTGTTCTGCAAAAGAAAGAAAGTCATACAGGTTTGGATTGACATGAGAGTAAATAAATGCTGAAAACTTTAATTTTGGGATGAGCTTAGAATATGGCACACGTCTGCAGGTTTAATACTATTACGATGCGGTTTTGTCCTCCTTCTCTTTTTACGCTCCACGCTAGAAAGTCAGTTTAAAAATGACATGAGGATGAGTAAATGATGACAGAATTTTCATTTCGGGGTGCACTAACTCTTCAACATTTGATCCAAAACCTCATTACGGCTCAAGCAGGAACTTTTTATGTCGTGAGGAAATAAAATGTGGCAGTTTGTGTGATTAGTGACTGTGCTTGTTGTAACTGACAGCCAAAAGGAGAGAGAGAGAGAGAGAGAGAGAGACAGAAATAGATGGACAAGCACCTGACATTAAACTCTGGATGGCTGTAATAATTCTAGTTGAAATGCACGACACAGACTAGAGTTAATAACTCATCACAGTATTGCATTGTCTCATAGTAAAGATAGTGCCTTTGTTGAAGTAATGTTTTATTCTCCTGCAGGGGAGTCTGTATTAATGGATCTTAATTTAAGAGACAGTCGTCACTGGGGATGCATGGGGAACCGTAAAAAATGTAATGATGCTGGTTCTGTTTGCAATTTCACCAGTTCCAGATCCTAATGATCCCATTAACAATAGTTTCATTATTTTTAAAGAAGCACTATAGTCTCCCTAGACAATTACTCTTCAGAAAAAAATAACATTAAACTAAACAATATGTTTAAAAGTTTCTTAGTTTTAATTAAAGTGCCGTTTATTACAGCAAGATTTGGTAATTGTTTGGATTCTGAAAAAGAACATACTCTTACTTCCAAACTTACATTTGTAATATATATATTTACATTTTTTTTTACCTCATTCTTCTTCAGCTCCCAAGTATTGCTTTCAGCACAACAGTACAGTTACATTCCGATGGTTCATTATGATATCTGTAATGGAAACCACTAGAATTTCTATTGTTTTTTACAGCAGGGTTTTGAACACAAGAAGTTTGTCATGTGTATCCTGATTTTGTAATAAATCATCAGATCGTTCCTGTCTGCAGAAAAATCAAAATTTTGTATCTCATGAATCATGGGAATAAATACCCCAAACTCCAACTGGTGCAAATGAGCATGCGCATTAAAACATACCTCACAATCTCCAAATGCATGACATCATCGCGCTACAGTCTGCAGTCAGAACCCCTTCATCAGTCCGACAGCCTCCTATGCAAGACGTTCAGGTTGAGAACTCCACAATGCGTAATGCGTCTTAATGCGCGCTTTTGTCAGAGCGCGGACGATGCTCGGAGCATGCAAACTCGCGGCGGGTGCACGGAACAATTTGTGTGAGAAAATGACTCTAATTGCAGCATATGCCTCTAACCTGACAGATAAATTAGGCACTGTCAGCATGCTGAGTTGAGAAGCCGATTCTGGTGCATTCCAAATGCTCTTCTTTTGGCACTTTACGAATGCGGAAAAACTGAGTACACGTCACCCAAAGCATATAGGTGTCAGCCGAAACAGCCAGTCGTTTTGTTTCAAATGGGCATTTTTTTTTTGCTTTCGATGAGCGACCAGACGTCTCCAAATACATGGTTTTGCGCAGGCCTCTTTGCCGTGCCATTTTGGAGAACGCGAATCCCAGCTTTCATTCAAAGACACAATCGCGTTTGGAAATGCCTTGTGTTCTTTTGTTTTCCTTGCAAGCAGATGGCCATAAATATGTATATGCGAGTCACTCTCAAACAGCTGGGTTTGAACTGTCTTCGCACAGCCAAGGAGGAAATAAACAATACAACGCATTCTAGTCTATCGCCAGCCATGTTGAAAAGGAGCAGCTGCGTTCTGGGTTTGTCAAGGCACCTCTGGATCGCGTGGAGGTGGTTGAGTAGCCAAGGCTGCTGTTGTGGATACATTTGGGGGATCGTATAAGCAGAGGTTATTGCTATTTTTACAATAAGTTGCAACACTGGAGACGATCAGTAGTCTAGACTTTTGTCAGTGTTATTTATTCATAACAATCTTTAAAGAGAAATCATTTTTATCTTTAACAATTAATCAAAACAATTAGAAATATACATAGTTCAATCTTTTGGTTAGTAAGCAGTGGCTTAACCCTCTGGGTTTTTTCCCTCCTAACAGCGGAAACAACATCTATCAATTATTTAATGTCAATTATAAACGCATCACATGAAACTGTAAAATAAATCGATTTTAGACATCTGAATGTTTTCTATGGGCATAATAAATGTTTACAAACAACATCAATATGTTTGCAAGGCAACATAAATAAGTTTACAAACAACACAAATGTCTTTATATGCAACATAATTGGACAATTCCAGCGATATGGATGTGACATTTTTAGTCAAAACTTCTTAAAACTTCTCAGAGGAAAGTATTTATTACCGATATATTGAACCATCTGTTTGTATTTTACTAAGATATTTTTACTACGTTTTCTACTTTAAGAGAAGGAAAAATAAATGCGTTATGGATGTGACAAAAAACATTTTTGAGAGCCAAATTATGATGAATATGGAGCGTTATGTAACAGTTCACTTACCTGACTATAATAAACAATGCTTTAAAAACGTAGAGACTTCACATGCGTATTTAAAGCACAGAGTATTGGCATCTGACATAGAAGTATGGTGAAAATCTTTGGTAAAAACATTTTCCTCATTGAGGAACATTTTTCATCTTGAGGTTGAGATTGGCATGGAATTTCCCAAATGCGTATGAAAATGTTTTTTTCAGGGCATGTCAAAACCTCTCCAGGCCCCCAAATCCACTTAGACCCTAAAGGGTAAATATTGGAAAAGGAACATTTTTCAAGAGCAGGATTTTATGTTTAAACATTTACTACAAGGCATTGCCTGCTATTAATTGTTACAATGATGTCTCTGAGAAATATACAATAAACACCTTAAAATATACTAAACATACCAAGTCATGCAACATTTATACACATCTTTTTAATAACCATTCACTTTTCTATTTTTAACATTACGAACGGGACATCCAACTTTTGTTCCCTTAGGATGGCCGAAGACATACATCACTTTAGCCATCCCACTCCACATGACCCCGGCTGTAAATATGGTAATAATACCAGAAGGAACCGAAAATAGATCTGATTGATGAATCCAGCAATTAAGACCACAATCCACTAAAGACCCTCACTTTTCCTGCTCTTTGTGAAAATGCTTCACAGTGGGAGCGCCCCCTACGAGCACCATTGTGGATGTGCGCTTAGCGCTTCTTAATGGGCCTCATGGTAATTATGGGATGTCAGAAGCAGGTAGTGGGTAATCACTTTCAACTGATTGAAAAAGAACATATGCATCTGTCGAAGTGTCGAGGCTGATGTTGTAATTCTGTAGTCGCTAAATAGTCCTTGTTCTGTACATTGAAAAGTTTAGGTTTGACATGTGAGCATTGCTTATAGTGAGCGTCGCATTAACTAATGATCAAAATGTATTACATTTTTAATACCCCGATACCTCTCTCTTTGCTTTTATACCCCTGGGGCACATTTAGGTAGTTAGACATGATATCAAATGTACACACATATTATCTTGTCAATCCTCAAGCTATTGTTCATCCACGACTGGCTAACCTGTGCTATGTATAAACATGATGAATGTATGTCATTTCAAAAGCTAATAGATTGACTTTTTCTAAGCTTGCAGAAATCTAAATTAAACAGTAAATTGAGATGGATGGGGAGATCTTATATAAAATGGGATTATTTAGGGAATTAATGCAGAGGTTCTAGACTAATTATGGAAATCTGAATTTCTAATGAATTTTGAGCCTCAACATGATGCAGGTGTTAATCAGTCTTATTCAGAATGACTCTTGTTAATATCTCTGTATCTTGCTAATCAGAAAATGTACAAACATGACTTTCAATTCATTTTACAGCACACTACATTCACTAAATGATTTACCTCTCTTTTAGTACCTAAAACCTTCAAGAATTTAATGTTTATGTTAATTTATGGACTGAAATGTACAAGCCATTCTATTCAAGCAAACCTTTCTTGATTGCATGCATAATGTGTGTTGTATATGTTTAATTCCATAATATATAATGCCTTTTTTAGCTAGTCCTATAAAATGCATTCCTCACAGAGTTGGCTAACATTCAACATTTTAATGGGTAAGCAACTAAGAAAATACACAGAATACACATATATCAAAGCTTCTAAATGGCTAAAATGTACATGTAAAAACTATATAAAATATAAATGCAATACAAAAATATTAGTAAGACACATTCACTATGTTTGCATGCACCTTCATAATGCGATTAAAATAGGATTTTGGCAATATTGCGATTACACCTCACCTCATGTGAACCCAAAAATTCGATCTAAATAATGCGATTAAACTCATAATCGCAGTATAAGCATAATCGAAGTAACATAATGTAACTTACGCCAGTTCTAATCACAATAGGAAGGCATTTAAACACAGCAAATTGATGGTAAACATGAAAGTCTAAAGTTTTAACGTGAACACAACTCAAAACATTTTCCATCATATTTCTATATTCATCACGGCACCGAATAACCATAAAAAACGTCCACATAACGGTGTTTTGCATTTGACGTGAATATATTAAAACTGTAGCAGTAACACGCACCCGTATATGAGATCATCGTTTGTACTGTGTATTGTAGCAAATAATTAAACTTTCATGTAAATGATATGCAGGTATTACTTTACAGATTGAGATCTGTGGTAGATTTGATTGTACTTCATGCCTTTTTTTTCTTGGCTTGAAACTGAGACAAAAGTTCTTTATACTGATTTTAAAGTTGTACATTGACAGTACTGTAACTTTGCTATGACTGTACTCAATGCAAAATGCAAATAATAATGCAACCATTATAATCTGGAATGTTCTGCTTATTCTCATATTTGAAAATAGCCCGACCTCAGTGAATGCTGAGAGCGTTCGAGTATGCTTGTAGCTGAAGACAGAATGTGGGGTGTTATGTGGATAGAGGGGGGGCGAACAATGTATGTCATTGGCTGTGACTGATCTCCCCTGGCGACAGCTCCATCTCTGCATTAGCCCCATGCGGAGAGCTGCAGTGGTGACACCAGGAGTCTATTACTGATGAGAAAAAGACGAGAAGCCAGAGAAAAAGAGACAGGAGAGAAAGAAAACGAGCACTCTTACGCTGAATATTTTAAAGGCTCTATTGGAGGGAAACAGAATATTCCCCCATCATCCTCGAACCGTCTCTGAGGAGCATGTCATCAGGAGTCATCCCCCACCCCTCTTGTTTACCTGGAGGTAAAGGATTGTGGGGCTTAAGACAGAAATGAGAAGAGTTCATGTATTATTGAAGGAAATCGCCTAGTGCGCAAAGAAAAAATGCATTTGTAGTTTACAGTTAGGAATCACGTTTTAATTTTCAATGTGTAAGCATTTTATTACTTCATAGCTTCCTGATAGATAGCTAGATAGCTAGATAGCTAGATAGCTAGATAGATAGATAGCTAGATAGATAGATAGATCAGTGGGGGTGATGAAATGAAAAGGATGGGAAGTGAGAGGAAGATAAAGCATTTTAATGAAGAGAGCATGGCAAATTACTTTCATGTCAGTCTTCATTCTCCAGTGAATCTCTGAAATCCAGCTTGCCATGCATCTTGAACATAATTAAAACCAGATTGAAGCAAGCCGCAACCTGTCATTTCAACAGTGTGAGGTGGTTTGCTGATATTTGTGAGCAATTGACAACATGTTACAACTGTAATCGGTTTATCATTCTCTGCATCACTGTATTAAACACATTCTGCTCTATTACTACACATACAGCACTTTACAAGCTAACCTTTACTGATGCCAAGCAACGTAAGCAAAGGTGCACCTGAAGCTTCAGACGGTGCCTTTGGTCTCACAGTTTCAAGTTTTTGTGCTTTGGAGAAAGACCTCCAGACCCACAAAATCAATCCCACCTGACAACAAGAGAGGAAATGGGAGTCTTGCGATGCCACACTTTGATTGCTATCTGGAGAGCAGCGTGCTCCTTTCCAGGCCTGATCGATAGGGATCTATAAAAAATGAGCATTCAGATGCACTTACACGGTCCTTCAGCAAGACAAATTCAGCGCGCAGGAAGAGAAGTGTTTTAAAAATCGCAGCCATTACTGATGAACGCTTGACATTATGTGCGTTTTGTGAGGTCTAAATAAAAAAATATCCTATTTTACAAGACCTAGGAATGAACTGATGTGATTCTGACATATATAAAGCACGTCACTTTAACTATATGTTTGGCTAAATAAATATGTATGACCTGTTTGACAGTTCAGCAAAAAATTGATTCACTGTAGAAAAAAAATGGCAGCTGGGGCAGCAGAAAAATACTGTAAAATAAGTTTTCTCAGTAATTTGATGGTTTTTACCGTATTTAAAAAACTGTACAATTCTGTAAAATTACAGTTTTCTACAGTGTTCGCTAACATTGACTAACTAAAACTAACTGTTAGCACTAACAAATACAATTTCACTGTAAAGTGTTACCAAGCCAATGTCTTTAACAATATCTAAATTAAGCCATACTGTACATTTACTAATAAAAAAAATCTAAACATTTGATAAATATTGCACTTTATACAGTACAAATTGTTATTTAAAGAGCATGAAATTGAAAACTAAAAACGTGAAAAGCTTTTCTGCAATGTCCTTGCTCTAATAAATGCCCAGAAACCACTGAAATTGAAATGATGGAAAATAAATACGGCTGGAGTTCAATATACAGAAGACTTCCCGCTGCACTCTCATTATTGACTGCAGTTCACTACTGGTGACACGTCATATAGTCTTTAACCTTGAAAATAGAAGATCTCCAGGGAGATGTTGGAAGTTAAACGCTTTCACTGCATGCAGACCCTGAAAACAGAGGCGAACAGGCAGGGACACATCTAGCGACGGAAACTGTTATGACCGAGTCTCTGAGACATACTGTCAAAAACCAATGAGTTGAGCTCAGCTAAGCGTGGCAGAAAGACATGGGGTTTCTCTCTCTTAAAGCCAAGTTGAGACCAGCTCCCACTAACTGTCCTCCTATGCTGGATGAGATAAGATGAAATGACAGAAGTTTACTGTCAGCAAGGTTAATGAGACTGAAGAGAGACATTTGGGGAAGTGTTGAAGTCCTGGCTTGACAGTGAACTGAAATATCATCCGTATATATCACAACCGTTTCATATTTTTAAAGAATTTGGACTGACAGGTCATTAGGATGGTGAGCTTATGTAATAAATAAATGTCTTAAAAATAAAGATTGAAGATTAAAAATACAAAAGTTCACCCCAAATTGAAAATTCTGTCAGCATTTTTCACCCTCTTGTCATTTCAAACCTGTATGGCTTTCTTTCTTCTGCAGAACACAAAAGAAGATATTGTAAAGACTGTTGGTACCCATTGACTTGCATTGGTTTTTTCGTCCTTACAATTGAAGTCAATAGGGACCAACAGTTTTTAGTTTCCAACATTCTTCAAGTCATACAGTCATACAAGAGTGAAGAGGAGAGGAAATGGATTAAATAAAACCACATCCAGATTTTATCAGGAGAGACTATACACACACAAGTAGAAGTTCAGGTAAAAGTGTAAAAAAAATTTGACATGTAGAAGTGCTGATACTGTACACCATTACACAAATACCTTTAACAGAAAGAAATAACACGTTGGTGAAAGATTACAAGTAATCATTTGTTGAAAAATGTACTCAGGTGAAAGAATAAAACCAAATGCATTTATTAAGACAAAGGGCAGTTTGATTTAATGTTGTTTTTAAAAGAACAATGGCGAGAGATTGAGAGAGAGAGAGAGAGAGAGAGAGAAGAATATCAGGCATGTTTGCAGAGGTGTGTATGGCTGTCCATCAACTACCTGCTGTGAGTGTATTGAGCACCAGTGGGTTTCAGAGCATGATTCAGACTGCAGATTGGTGACTGGAGTCTGCATGTGTCTGTGTGAAAGCTGATGTCTGTCACTCTATCGATTCTCACTACAACACAGTCTGAAAAAAATGCTCTGTTGACAGCTGTAACTCATATGGGATGCATGAGTTTGAATCTGGCTTGCAACTGGTTCCTCTTGTCTCATTTACTGTCTACTTTCTCGTCATGCCTTAAAGGGACAGTTCACCTAAAAAGAAAATGATTTCATCATTTATTTACCCTCATGTCATTTCAGACCTGTATGACTTACTTTCTTCTGCAGAACCCAAAAGAAGAGCCGTGGTAACCAAACAACGCTGGCCCCCATTGACTTCCATTGTATGGACACATGCAAAGAGATATGAACAAGTTGAACTACATGAGGGTGAATTAATAATGAGAGAATTTTAATTTTTTGAGTAAACAATCCTTTCTAGCTGTGTGTGGTAAAATAACCAACATCGATCTAGAGACCCCAGTACACAACACTGGTTTAGTTTGTCTTTGATATCAGCTTTACAGATTAGCTGGTGATTAATGGGAAGTCAATATAGTGGAATGGATGGAAGCTATTGTAGTCTAACATGGTAAGTGACAGTGATGAAAGTGCAGCGGTGATTCAGGAAGACCTGGTGGATTTATGCTTTTGTTGTTTGGACCTAGCGGAAACTCTCACATGGCAATTTCCTCTTTAATGCAAGTCCCATGGGAAGAGATAAAAAGATTAACCATAATGCAATTCTTCATCAGCAGTTTTACAGGAAAAACAAAAAGTACTAGGCTAAGGAATTGGTTTTTGCACTGTTTCAGATTCCAGTTGCAGTATTTTTTTTAGAATTAAAGATTAAAATAAAATTTAAACTGACTTTATGTATTTCTCACCGGCAAAAAACAATGTGTGCATCCTGTGGTACTAATGTAAAATAAATGGTCAAATCAATACATGTTTCGCACTAAAGCAGACGATGCATCAATTGCAAATAACTGGATTCGCGATACATCAATCTGCATCGCATTTGCAATTTATCAAATGGCAGCATCTCAAAGAAATTTCAACTCTAATGAAAACTCATGATAAGTTGACTCATGACAATTTTACTGAGTACAGTAGCATGCAGAATACAGACATAGACTTGACTCAAACTGTATCCAAACAAACATCACAAAATTATATAATTAAATCACTTTATACACATCCTTTCATTTAGAAGTTTATAAGTTTATTATTTTCTAAAACAATAAGTTTGATATGAGGGCGTTATTTTGTACATTGCAAGGTTTTAATATTAATATAGTATATGCAACAACGTATCCGCTATATGAATTTTGTATACTTTGTTACACTCTTACAAACAAAGGTGCTTCACGATGCCATAGAAGAACCTTTAACATCTAAAGAACCTTTCTGTTGCAGGTTCTTCAGATTATAAAAAGCTAAGAAAGAGAACCTTTGACTGAATGGTTCTTTGTGGAACCACAAATGGTTCTTCTGTGGCACCACCGTGAAGAACCTTTAAAGCACCTTTATTGTTAAGAGTATACACAAAAAGATGTCCACCATTTTCTCTTTACACCAAGGCTTGTGAAACACTGATCGATGCAATAATAGAAAAACTCACGCTATACACGACCACCTGAACTCCGTTCTTCCCAGAAAGCCACTGAAAGTGGGGCGAGCACACACACATACAGAGACGCAAAGAAAATAAGGACTGCAAACTAGCCTGACGACACAAACACAAAGCAGTTGTGTCACCTTTAATAGCGTCCTCTGAATAGCCTGTGAAAAAGGCAACAGTCAGAAGAAAAGAGGAAAACCAAGTGAACTCCGCTGCAGTCCTCTGCCCCACGGCCATGAACTAATGGAACATCAGAGGAAATGCAGGGCAAGAGCACGAGATGCACAACACAGACCAAAAGATGCGTTTTAGGCCTCAGGGCGACACTCTGTTCCTCTATCAGGAGTACTGACCTGAGGAAGATGAGGACGATGAAAATAACAAGAGTGAAGAAAAGAGCAGCCGGAGTAAGCCGTGATCAACCAATGTGGCCAGAGCTTTGTGTTTGTCAGCACTGAGGGCTGTGTTGCATTATGTCAACCCTCCAGGGGTGTCTAAAAAACAAATAAGACAGCATTAAAAGTAGACCTGCAGTATATGGGCAGTGGAGTACACAACATAGACTGACGCCCTCAAGACAAGAGTTACATTGTCTACTATGTACTGTAAAAATAGGATGGAGTTTGCTGGAAATGGGAGAAATATTCAATATAGCACACAGTAGGAACATCTTGCTGCATGTTGTTGTATAGCCTACCAAAAACACAAAAGCAAAATTTTTTAAATGAATTATTATTAAAAAACAATGTATTAATTTGTATTGGTTTTGATATTTTGTAATGTGACATTGTTAAAAATTAAAGCACATTTACCATAAATAATAATTTAACATGATTTAAATCAGAATAAAACCAGTACAAGTACTACCATGATGTACAAGTATTACACACGCAGAAAATCTATTTAAATATTATTATAATGTTTGTATCATTACTTTTAATATTACATTATAGTGAAGACAAATAATATTTTTTTACAAAACATTACAAATAAATATTCGGTGTTATTGTCATTATGTGATACTACAATATATTCTCACAAATGCAATTTTCTAAAAAAAAGGCCTCTATTTAAAGTTCGAACACGGCCTAAAAGATTACATGTTGTCAAAGACAGTATTTAGTTTGTGTTTCTGTATTTATGATTCTTTAGTCTAAAGCACCATCCGGAGCATGTGCAGAACCGCAATAACATATGTTCAGGAAGTTCATTACAGAAAATGAGGTGTCAAAAACTAAGCAAATATGTATCGACAGATTTAGAAGTTTTGAGACAAATTGCTGCATTTCTACAGATCTTTTACATCCTAATGCTCTCAAAACTGTCATTAATCAGAAAAGTGTAATGCATGTTAACATGGTGCAAAGTTTGCAGATGCTGTACATACAGTATATGTGCATGAGATGATGCCTTTTGATATGCGGCCATATTTTCATAAAGGTTTGCTTTTAATGACCTCTGATCTGTTTACAGTCTAGTTTAGATATGCATAATTACATTTCTCAACTCAGGAGGGTTCCAGTAAATACAGAGATTAGATTGACCCACTTTGATAAACCATTCAAGGTCCTCCGCCAATTGAGTTTGTAGAATTGTGATGGACAGCGAGTCTAAACTTGGACCACAGCTGATGCCCACCAATCACTCAAGACGTATGCCATCAGACAGGAGTACACAAACTGATCCATAGACAGCGTTTTTCTAGTATGCATGTAAAATGACAGCATGTAATGCCCATCACTGTAAAAAAAAAATCAACATATCAAGGGATATGACTGGAATATTTTGAAGATTGTTGGTAAACAAAAACTGTTGGTCCCCATTGACTTGCATTGGTTTTTGTGTCCATACAATAGAAGGACCAACTGTTTTCTGTTACCAACACACTTCAAAATATCTTATATGTGTTCGGCAGGAGTAAACTATCCCTTTAAATCAAGTCATTGTACTATGTCATAATGCAAGCTGGTTTGCTGTCATTGTATTGAAAAAAGCAGCTGTTGTTACATTTTAAACCATTGACAGGTGCTGTGAGCATATATTGACATCGCTAGAAACACACTTGTGTATGTGTACCAGCGGGTATTGTGTGTTTCTTAATCTGCTCTTCTAGCCTTTATTGGTATTACAGAGAACTAGAGTGTGACAGTCACAGCTGTAACCAGAGAATTCAGCTTGTTTGTGTGTGCGTCAGTGTATGTGTGAGAGAGGCTGACACCCTCCGGCTCTCATCCGCTCTGATTAATGATTCTGGTCAGGTAGCGGATGTTGCCATTCACACCAATTAAGATGTTAGACTCGCTGCTCTTATACAAACAGCATGACTGCTGGCCCTTTTTTCCTCTTCTGGTTCACATCTCACATTCAGATTCTTCTCATTTACATGTATTCGATTTTTCCCCTTAATTTCATCCTGTTTGGCTTTTTTCTTTCACATTTAAAGATACACTGTCCAGCTAGACCTACAGCACCCAAAAGCACAAGCCTTTGTTTTCATCCTCTCAACTAATTCCTAATGTGAAAATATGGCTTAGAAACTGACTAAAAGCAATAGCAGCTGCCTTGTCGGCCAATAACTTAATTCCCTTTTATTTTTTACATTCATTCGTTATTATTACATTGGCGCAAAAAGGCAACATTAAAAACTGAATGGTGCATAAATAAATAGAACGTTCATGTGTTTTGACAAGTTTTTTTTTTTTTATAAATGTACTTACAAAGAAAGCTGTTTCGACTTTCCAAGGCAGCATAACATCACATCTAATGTGTGACCTGGAACAAATACAAGTGAGCTTTTAAGACAACCAAGCAAATGTGCAATAACTACAGTTGGCAGCATCATAAATTGGCATAAATTGGCATTCATTTACAGTAAGTGCATGCATGGAATTTTGGGATATCACAGCGAGCAAAGATACATCTACGCTGCCATTCTCATTACATCGTGTAAACACTGGAATAGGAAGAGCTACAGTTTAACTAAACTACTAAAGAAAACAAAGCCGCTTACATCACCCACCACACACACCAAAGTGAACTCTCTTAAATGACTCACTTACAACGAAGCAGGACGGTCGTACAATTATAAATGGTAACTGACAGCGCTAAAGCAACTCCAGCATGCCCTTTATTCTCCAAGTCAGTCACACTAACAATTTGAGCTATAGAGACGACAGCTAATCATGGTCAGTGATTAGGGTTTTATATGTCTGTGTGTCAAAGGTGGTGACTCACGCCTCCGCTCGTCTGCTCTGGATGTCGCCTCATCGTCGCGTTCACCTCCTGTTAGCGGCCTTGTCAATCAACCCGACAGGCTATCTCTCATCAAGTCGCTTTGCATGATTGCCAACGCAAGTGTGTGCAGGACTTTTTACCTCCCTGCAGTGTGTATTTGTATGTGTGGGTTCGTGTCTCATCTGTCACCTGCTCTGATCTCATGATCGGTCTTGACAGATGTGCTCAATAACGCATCAGCGCCGGTTCGAATGCTTTAGATGCTTTAGGTGTGTTTAGATTAGGCCGCAGGCGGATGCACGAGAGCCCGAGACCAAACTCATTTACAAAGGTGAAACCGCAGGATAAAACCACTGTATCCTTTATCTAGACGTGAAGGAAACAGACACAATGAAGATCGGAAAAGCCGAGGGAAAATTCAATACAGTTGTGATTGGCTGGAGACAACCTGTTTAAAATGTGATGGGGTCTACACACTGACACATGGTGAATGCCCTTGACATTTGGACATTTTGTGGGAGTAGACTGGATTTAAAGGCAAAGTCTGACAAAAATAGTGGTGCTTAAAAAGTAAACAATATGTTTAATAATACAATACTTACAGTAGGGTACTTAAAGGAATAGTTCACTAAATTGATTATTTTTAAACATGTATGTTGACTTTCATCTGCAGAACACAATAGAAGATATTTTGAAGAATGTTGGTAACCAAACAACGGCGGTACCCATTCACTTGCATTGGTTGTGTGTATATACAACAGAAGTCAGAAGTCAATTCTTCTCTTCTTTTGTGTTCTGCAGAAAAAGTCATACAGGTTTGAAATGACAAGAGGGTGAGTAAATGATGACAGAATTTTCATATTTGGGTGAACCCTTTAATATGGGCATAAATGTTACAGACTTACACTGAAAAAGAGACATTTTCCATAATGTCTCTTGTTGGAAGCCAGAAGACACCCAAAACATCCACATCATGGCAGCTATTTTGCACAGACAAGCACTAGTTAAACAGAGGAAAAAAATATCTATCTATAATATTAAAATGTAATTTTAAAAGTTTCAAGAAACACACTAAGTTGTTTTAAATACATTTTATACGAGACATAACGTGAATAGCATATATTAAGTCTGTTGTAAAATCATTCAATGCATATGACATAAAGCTTTATGCAGTGTTTGCCGTTTCATACCAGACTCAGAGGTATGAATGAAATGCAAATGTATGCATGAACCAGATTTTTTTCAACTGAGTGCATTTCGCCATTTAATGGGCCGTCACAGTGAAAATGGGATGACTGAAAGATTTTTATTGCTATTTTTTATGACTGACATTTTTCTACTATTGAAGTGCTGAGTGAGTCAGGAGTCTCAATCGATACATTTTTTTATTTATCCTATCTTTTATTCTCTTGTCCTCTTTCTCTCTCAAACCTGTCAATGTCTCGTAGTGTCTTCTTCCGACTGCACAGATTTTCTCTAACAAATAACCAGTATGTGGCCTTGCAGAGCATCAGAGAGGAAAGTGTGGGGACGTGACAAATAAGGAGCCTGAGGACTGTTTGATGGACTTCTAGGACCCTACTGCTTTATTTAGATGACACTGACATATTTATCTCAGTTTTTCCCTCGTTTCCACATGGACAATGTCGACAGAAAATACAACTTTACTCAAAACACTGTTAAAGGTGCTGTGTGTAATATTTAGGAGGATCTATTGACACAAATGTATTATAATACACATAACTATGTCTTCAGAGGTGTATAAAGACCTTATATAATAAAATGTTATGTTTGTATTATCTTAGAATGAGCTATTTCTATCTACATACACAATTCTCCATGTTGTTTCTATAGCATCCCTAAACAGACAAACTGCTCTACAGAGCGTGTTTCATAAATATGTTATCTCACGAAACGAAAACCAAAACGTGACAACATCTTTGTCCTGTGTCAACCACCGTAGTGCTTCAAAAGGGAGGGTTGAGCGATGGAGTGAGCCGTTGGATGCAATTCGCAACATTACCGCTAGATGCCGTTAAAATCTCCACATTGCTCCTTTAATAAAAATATGACTAGAATAGAAATAACACAAGTGTGTCAAATCCACTAAAATAATAAACAAAACAAAAACAAGCTTAAGAACAGATTAATTAATGGCCATTGTTGATCTTTTTAATAAGAAAAAAGATTTGCTTCTGGAAGGAGAATGCAATGGATTAAATGCAGGTAAAGCTAGCAGGTTCCCCCCTCTGTATAGTTTGGTTGGTGGGTGACGCCCTACCGTGTGATTGAATGGCCTTCAGACCCCTGGTGAAAATTCTGTCACGGCAAGATTAAGAATAAAATACTGCTTGCTCAAATCTTTAAAAGCAGCCAAACCACCGGAACGATATCGTCATGTTTGTAAATTAGCGCATGAATACAGAAATGCAAGGGAATAATCCTCCATTCGTGTTCGTTTTAGAGCACTGCAAGGCACTGCGTTGGCCACCGCTGCGGATTACTGAAGCTCATTAAACACACGGATGAATTATTGAAATGGTCCGGGGGCCTTTTCCATCCAAATTGAAGACAAAGGGACCTGGGAAATGAATGCTTTATCAGGGCTGGACAGAACTCCTGCATGCTGCTACTCCTGGGCACAACATCGACCCCTCCAAAGCTCCAAGATTAAATGGTTTATTGACTGTTGGAGGGGCATCAAAGCGAACAAGCAAACACATGAACTCACCTTCAAATATTGCTGTCACTGTTCTGGTCTCATGCACAGTATGTGGAAGGTGCTGTTTGGGTGAAATTATGGAGATTTTGTAGAATTTCTGTCAAAAGGATACTTATCTTGTAGAGTCATCTGTTGGGGGTTGCCAATATCATTATATCTACATTTTGGAGACATTAATAGTTTGGTGAAGAACAAAAGGCAAATGCAAGATGCTAATATCAGCCATTCTAAATCTCTGTCATTCATTTGTCAACTTTAAAACTTTGGACAGTTTCAATCATGAAAAAAGAGCCAGAAGTATTCCTGGTCAGAGAGATGGGGTTCACATTTACGGTTTATCTTGTTCTTGCACCTGGGGGCCATCGTACCCGCCCCCACCTGCTCGGTACATTCAAGCCCTTGTCAACATTTCCAGCCCACATTGCCTGTGACATTAAATTAAATAGGTTATTGACTGACCAATAAGTTGGCAATGAGTGGGCTTGAATTCACGCTCACTGCCTCCCTGACCCAACCTGCTCTGGGTCACCACACCAGAAATTAAAGCCTAATGGATGCTGATCTTTGGCACTACTTCCACGTACCTGTATTATTTGTTTTTAAATTGTATTGATGGAAATCCCATTGGTCTTGATAGATAGCCACTGGCAGGTAAAACAACACCTGCATGCAACCAGAGACACGTATTCCCTTGCCCGTCGTGTGTTTACAGCAGTTCTCTCATTACATTGATTCTTAAGCTAAGACTTACAGAAGCACAAACTACCAATGTAATAAACCTCAAACACGTAAACCCCTTAAGCCATGCCCACTTTTAAACTACAGACATAAGCTTGGTCTCTACATGCTACACTTACATTACATGCAGTATTCTTCAAAATACAGGTTTAGAATGACACATTTTGGGTGCACTGTCCCTTTAAAAATGTAGTAAATTTAGGATTGAACTCCCTCTGAATGGATTTGTATTGATTTAATAAATGTAAAAACACGGTAACATTGATATGATAAGAACTTCACATCTTATTCAGAACGTGAGTTTGTGTTCAGTTTTTGGATACACTGAAGGTCACTCCAACTTCCTCCAACTTTGATTCTCTCAACTTTTCAATTTCCCCATTTCATTCAACCTTCAAACAAACAATGCTGAGCGAAAGAGCGGCCGGCAGAAGCCGATGGCTTTCGGAGCGTTTCAGTGTTCTGTTCTCGGTGGCGGTTTTGTATTTGCTTTTAATTTGTATCGATCCCTCTCACGGTCTTCCATTTTACTGATGTCAAAGGCCTCCGAGAGCATTACAATATACAATGTTTTCTCTCCGCTCTTATCGGACTGGAAATGAAAAGCAAACGGCACCTTTGTGCCGGGACGTGCAGCTGTGCGGACGGACGGGGCTTTGAAACGAGGGGACGAAATTGAAAAGGTCACGAGTTCACCTCCCCGGACAATGACAGCCGTCTTCTTCCTCCTCTGGCCGAGCCCAGGAGGAGATTAAACGCATCAGAGAGATAAGCTCTTGAATCAGCCGCTGTGGCTTCTGGTGGCAGCATGATCGAAAGCAGCAGAATCGCTGGTGTTTGCCAAAAAGACTGACACGGGGCTTGTGATGGACCGTTCGCTCGCTGCTGACCTTGAGCTGATCTTAGTTCACCGGACACTTTTGTCTATTGTTTTGAGGGAGGGAGCCCTGGAGCAGACAAAACAAATCAATAAGTGAGCAACATAAGGATCGGTGGATGTGATTAGGTGTGATATGATAACAGACTGGGCTCTTACAGCTCTCTCCTCTAAGTGACAGGCATCTCCTCAGGTTACATCTAATTAGTAAAAGTACAAGATAGTTAAAAGTTTTTTTCCGGTCTGTGTTTATTAATCGGTCTGGCTAGTGGCTAATAATATAACTATTTATATTTAATTTAATTTATATATAATTATAATCCTAATTTATATAAATATTTTATTAAATATTTTACTGCATGCGCAGTAACGTTTGTATGTTGTTGCTTTGAAACAGTCTATATTAAAATTCAGTGTACATTTTATTAAAGAGCATTTCCCTTGAGTGCTTAGTTTAAATCTAACACTGTTGCAATGCTATTAGATGCTGACTAGTTGTTAAGCAGGTGGGCACAAAGTCTCTGCCCACATTTAAAGAAGCCCTAGAAGTATTACTTCGATTTATTTTGAGAATTATTTGTATCCTTATTATTCCTTTATTCCTATTACCATAACATGAACTAAACTTACCTGACCTACAATCACATTACCATTTTTTACCACATAAAATTAAAATAAAATCATAATTTAGAAAAACATCTGAATCTAAAAAACACTTTTGATGTAAAGCCACTGAGAATAATCTAAGTAAAAAACAATATAATTTGATATTATTGCTAATATATAAATATACAAAGTTGAGGAAGATTTATTAGGTTGTACTACATCCACAATATTCAGAGACAGTAGGTTGTCTTTGCTGAGCTCTCTCCTGGAATTTTCGTTTCCATGGTAACAGTGACTTTTCTAATAGTTCTCTTTCTAGGATTATATTTGATGCAATAGTCTACTGGAAGCTCATCAATTAAACATAATTTGAACAAAACATGAATAAATAGAATTATTTTATTTGACTTTTATTTTGTAGTTTAGAAGGTAATGTAAATCATTTTCCTGAATTCGATTTTTAATTAGGAATCTGACTGCTGTGCTTAGAAATTTCAATATTTAACACATCATTAAATACTGTAGCCTATAAAAAAAATTCACAAATCTAAAATGATTTTATTCAAAAATTCAGTAAACAAACTGCAACATTAACCTTGTATCTGCAAATTGAATTCCATCTCAAATCAGATTATTATTTGACATCATAAATATTCATACAAAAACAAAATCGTCTGTGCATTGCTATTCATACGATCAAATTCCACATCCATCAAGTTATTAATCTCATCTCTAACTTTTCAATTACATCTTTTAAAAAGGATTTTAATACATTTTCCAGACATGAGGAAGATGTTCACCTGTGTACAAAGTCTGGCAAAGCTTCAATCACACATGATATTATTTATTAAAGGCTCTGTCTGCTAAACTCCCACATGATATCATCCTTCATTATTGACCTCATCACTTCTTTCCAAACACACACACATTTTATATTTCGTGCTGTGCAAGGCAGGCGATGCCAGACTCGAGCTACCAGACAGACCCGCACAGATGGATAAACCAGACACACAAAAGCTTCTCACACTGTGAGGTGCAGTCAGATCCATGAACAGACACACACATACACACACACACACACACACACACACACACACACACACACACACACACACACACACACACACACACACACACACACACACACACACACACACAATATAAAACATACACAAACACCTCAGGAGAGATGCCTGTATCTGTTTAAAACCCAAAAGAGACCCCTAGAAAGAAAAAGCAACATGAAAGAGACAATAAACAAATCCTTCTGCATTTTGATCTCTCACAAATAATGTTTTTTCAAATTCAACCCCTGGTGAGATCAGCTCCTCGCTCTACCCCGGCCTGTGCCGACAGGTCTGTCAGCTGCCCGGTTCTCTGCTACCCCCCTGATGCTGGAATTAGACTGTTCAAATGACAGAGCTGCCTCGAAGGCCTACAGAAAGGACCCCATGCACCCATAGTTTCAAAGGGCCGCAAAGCGGGCAGCCAGTGGCTGTCAGGGGGAGACGTGAGGTGTGCGGCGAGGAGATAACCTGCTCCGGCCGGGCTCTTCCTGGCCCCTCTGACAGGCTTATTAACGGGAACCTGCTGAGGGAGAGCTCTCTATCATCCAAAAAGATCTAAGGGAAGGGGAAAGAGTAAAAAAAAGCGTTATCTCTGGGACACTGGGGATTAGAGTCTGGTCTCCTCCGATAAATTAATTATTCCCTCTTATCTGTCACTTTCCAAGGCTGTCAGACGAAGCAACCTAAAGCTAAAGCAACAGAGTGCAGGTAGAGGTGGAGATGATAGAAGGACATATGTAAAATCCAAGTCTCCTTTTAAACATTTCCAGTTTCATTTCTAATGTTCAGATGCTACACCACGCTTGTGACCTAACGTAAAAAGATCTGCGGGTATTTGAATTATGCTGTGACCCCGAGACCAAATGAAAGTCAATTTTTTGGTGGGGGGGGCACACACAGCACACTTTCCATTGTCATACTTACAGTAGTATCCAGCAAAGTGAATACGTTTATATATGATATATAGTCTATATCAGTGGTTCTCAAACTTTTCAGATCAAGTACCACCTTTAATAAAATGAGTTGTTCCAAGTACAGCCATAAAAAAATCATATGAATAAACACTTAAATTAATAGTAGAGCTGTGACTCGTTTAATGCATTATTAATAATAGAAAAAATTTTTTATTTACCAGATTATAGTAATAGTGGACACAAAACACTTTTCTGTAGTGCACTGGAAACAGGGCTCTGTAAATGACTCTTATGGGGGATTTATTAACTTTGTGGGGACTTGCAGAAAGACTACGAAGCTGTATTAAAGACAAACAATGTGTAAAGAATATTTAACGCAGAAGATAAATAAATATACATATACTTAAACATCAAGAGGACAGCTGTACAGGTATATAACAAACAGAGACTCACACTTTACTGCAGCGGCTCTTGTCAAAGCGGCAAGTCAAAACTAAATCGTGGCGCGCTTCATTCATTTAACCTCGAGTAGAATTAGCACTTTAAAGCAATAACAACAGCTTTAAACAGCGGTTCAAGTTCAGAATTACATAAGAAACTTAATTTACATGCTGCTCAATTATTGATTATTAAAAGAGATATTTCTATTTATTTTTTGCACCTGTCAAAATAACGTGCAACATCTGGGTTATTAATTTTGAGCAGTTGCAAATGTCACAACTGGCCAATCAGAATCAAGCATTCCAACGAGCCGTGTATTAATGTAAAATAATACCTTCATATCTTCATATACTGAGTAAGACAATGAAAACTGAAATCGGTGTGAAAATATTGGTTGAAATCAAACTTTGATCAAACTTTTAACCTGATCTCACGGGAAGTCGTAAGTATTTTACGAGGTGGCTAATTCGTATGAATTCATACATTGTGAGTCGTACAAAAATGTACGGTTAAGCAATACTGAAGGCCCACCCGCAACCCCGCCCCTACACCTAACGTCACTGGCGCGAAGGCAAATCGTACTAAAATGTACGACTGAGATCGTACGAATTCATACGAATTAGCCCAAATTAGCCACGTCACATTTTTTTATGAATATATCCTGTTTGACCCATTTCACGAAACTCATTTAAGATGGTTTACCCTGCTGCTAAATATTCGAAATGTTCAGTGCAAGCATCTCCATCCGAGAAGTCTGAATCTGGCGGTAAACAAACACATCGGGAGGTAAAACATTACATTCAGATCGCCTCTCACTCCACTGAGGGCTCAATCACATAAAGCCACAAATGTTCATATGATCCCCCGAGCTTTGCTATAGTGTATGCTGGGAAGGAAACAGCGAGTCATTCACTCCTGCGAACAATAACAGAGCCAAGATAGCCCTTGTTTAATTCACACAAATGCCTGTTTGAATTATTAAACAGAGCCTTTCATTTGGGCAACTAATTGTGCGCTATTGACTGTTGCAGTGAGTGAAGATAATGCTCCCAGCTGGATTCATATGAGGAGATTCAAACCCCAGAGATCACGTCAGCATAATTACAAAAATTGCAGTGTACTTTACAATATAAGACTTATTTTCCATCATTATGCTGTTTTTTGCTCAGTATAATGCAGCTCTTTTTAATTACCCATTTTCTATGCTATTTTTTAGATACTATCAGCTCAAAGCACAAAGTTTTTTGTATCAAAAGCAAAATTAAAGTATACAAATTACTTAAAATTTGTATTGCATTATTGCCTGAAAAAGTAACCCAATAAAGTACAGACCTGTTTATTAAAAAAAAATGGAGCAATGAGATTGAAAGGAGAGAAAATGGAGACAGTCTTCTGGTTTTCTTGGAGACTTACCTTTGTGATGTCACAGGTGTCTCTAAGAGCTTCAAAAAGGATCTCAACGTCTCAAACTGTGCTCCGATTCCCAGACACAAACGTCTACAATCCAAAAGTGAAAGATTTTGATAAGAACTCGAACACAATTGCTAATAAACATTAGATAATAAATGAACAAATGATCATTTATGCGAATACATTTTAAACAATTTTATAGCTCTTTACCCATTACTGTATGTAAACAAATATTCAGTTTGTATCTATATTTATCTAATTTTGGAGAAATAAAAATAAAATAGTTTCATAACAACAACAATAATTGTAAAATAAAAAATGTAGACACAAATTTTATTTTGGCAGTACATGTCCCAGCACCGCAGAAACCACTAGGCCATAAAAGCAAGAAAACAAACACGAAGTAAAAACTCAAAAAAAAAAAAAAAAGCTCCACCCAGATCACAACAAGCAACTATGTTAAACTATATTGACATGTTGATGTGCTGCAGCAGAAACCAACCTTGTGCCAGTGTCACACACAACAGGGCAGATTCCCCCAATTCCCAGCTCAGCACTGCAGTGTTTGGCACTGAAACTTCGGGCTGGCAAGAGAGGAATCTTGCCACATCAGACCTGCTGGGAGAACATGAAGTGAATACAAATGCATCTCATGTTTTATTAAGCCTTCATCTATCCATTCTCAATCTAGATGTTCATGAAACAAAACCATCATTCCCTGACATGTAATGAGAGCGAGACCCAGATCAATGCCTGAACATGGTTTTGGGAAAACGAATACTCCACAGCGTTCCACTGAGACAGCGTTATTAAAACGCCTCAGTTGGATGGGGGCTCGAGGCACAAGCTTTAGACCGACACCGGGCCAACGCTGAAGCTGTTTGTTTGATACTCCATCACTTTGCATGTTTTTCAGAGGAGGATGCGTTTCTTTTATCGCCTGCCATGAGAGTAAAAGACATCAAACCATATGAGCACCGACATCCTAAAAGCGTGCTTGTGTGTTACAGAAAACACAAGGTCAATGTTTAAAACAAACAAGAGCAGTTTTTTGTTTGAATAATTCTCCTGTTCGTGTGTGAAAAACATCTCCACCCTTTGAAAAGATCTTGACAAAACAAAATACTGTACATTCTTGTACAGTAACTTGCTGTTTTATTAGTATCGGATAATACTTAAATAGCATAGAGTTTGACAGGAATTTTCTGTTCCTTTCTCAAAAACCCATTTTGCTGATTCTTGTGCATCCTTCTCTTCTCCCTAACAGCTGTAAAACTGCTTACTCCTTCATTTACACTTATCTTAATGACTTTTTAGTGCCTACCTCACCATACTCATACATGCTCAAGGTGTTCTTTGCAAAAAAAACATTTTGATAGACCTCTTCTTGCCCCTCCAGCCCCAGAGAAGGTTCACGGTTTGACAGAGCAAGGGTCTGAAGGCCTCTGAGAAGGTACCCACCCCCCGCCGCACCGCCTGCCCGGAGAGATGCGATTTAAATAAATTTAATGAGTGCTGGAATCCATTAATGTCAGGGGCCCGACCCGGGCCAGATGGAGGGCTGGGCATTAGGAGCTCTATTACATTTAACAAGTGCTGAACTGCTGGCTGGAAAGGCCACGTCTGGCAGAGCAGCGAGATGTGCTCGAGGAAGAGAGTATGGGAGACGGCCTTCTCGCTGGCTTGCCGTAATTCATCTAAAGGTCATGCGATACGCGTATTGAAGCGCCGGTCCATGTTAACCAAAGTCAGTGGCAGAAACACATCCACTGGCTAATTTGCTTCTCTGGGCTGCTCTACACCCTCCCAACCCTCCTCTTCACTGCTGTCAATCTGAGACATTTTCCACGAATGAGGTACAAAATAAGGCTTTTTGCAGCCAGCGGTCAGTTAAAGGAAGTGGTTGACCTTTAGTAGAAACGTTGATCATCAGATGAGCCGTGTTATGTTCTGTTCATTTTATATGAGACTTGCATTTTTTTGCAAAGCTTACCAAAATTTGGTGTAAAAATATGAAGTAGACAAAATGTACAATTAATGAATAAAAAAACTGAATAAAAAACTATATATCAATATGTATATATCCATATATCAATACACAATTATTTTCCATTTTCCAATCAGCATCCGGGAACTGATGACAAAAAAGTGGATACACAATCTGGAGGAAAAGGACAGTTCACCTCCTCTGATAAATTCTAGAAGAGGATGAACACTCGCTCCACGTTGAGGAATAGGTCAGAGAGGCCAAACTACACTGTGAATAATTTAAGATTCTATTAACATTTAAATTTGACATTGATTTGACATGGCGGCGCTGAAGAGAAGTGACGGCGAGCGTGGAGGTGGCGAGTGAGAATATCTGCTATGCTAATTGTGCAGATGGCATCTATTGTCGAATACCATATTGTTCCGTGCAGCCGAGGGAAAAAAATTGAAAAAATTTAGTGGATCTACTTGGTGTTTCTTCAACTAGACACTTTTCAAAAAACAGATTTCAATGCATGCTTGAGGGAAAATATGAGACGTGCGAATGGGGGGGGGGAATGTGAAAATAAAGGTAAATTTCACCTGTGAACAAAGGTAAATTTCACCTGTGAACAGAACTGTGTGTCATTTACAATCAAGCTGTCATTTTGTCAAATTATGTCAAATGTGTGAATTTATTATTTAATTGCGTGTTTTTTTTAATTTTTTGTCTAAAAGCCAACAGAAGCTGTTTTTTTACGGAAGGATCTGAAAACTAGCTTGACAGTTTATTTACATGCTTTTGATATATCCATGTGAACGTTTTCTTTCATGGCCTGGATGACATAAACTCACAAAAGGCAAAAAAGCCCACCTAAGCCCATCCAACAGCACACCGTGATAAATCAGTGCGTTTCGCTCCCCCTGCCAATTGACTTCACCTCTGTTACCTGGGCTGTGTAGTTCCTACATTAACCTTTAGAAATCTGGCAGGTGGGCCGCCCCCTGCCAAATAAAGAGGGTTATCCTGTTGGGAAGAGCAGAGTTCATGGATCAATTGCCCCCAGGCGTCCGCTGACCAACAGGATGTCAGAGATAAGAAGTAAGGAGCCGGGGTCCCGGTCAGCCTTTCCGCATCCATCCACAGCTGTGTCAGACCCTTTAATCACGAGACCCTCGGCAGCACAGGGGTCATTCACCTGCGGGGGTGAAAAGTTCACGCTGGATGCTGGAGATATTTAGCGCTCTTGTGCTGTTACGGTTTACTCACGACACAGCAGCTTTGAAGAGAGAGTGACACAACGGCACAACATTAAAATGCATAATAAGTATTTTTACATAACACAATTGGGAAGACTTGAATTTATGAGAAGATATAAGATACAAATGAATCACAGGTTATATGGACATACATAAAATTCCTTGAATGCAAGATATGCGACATGGATTTGCAGTACTGTGCTAGATGTGCACTGACACTAGAAGCCGAAACCATTACCGAAGATCTCCATGCAGTGATGGATATGACGAAGTGAAAATGACTTGTTTACAGTGAGCTGCTCCGTCCAGCTGTCTTCTCTCTTCAGGGTGGAAAAGTTTGAGTTAAGCCCCAGTTCTGCCCAAACTCAGAGGACACACTGCAGGCGCAGACACACACACACACACACACACACACACACACCAACTAATGCCAGGTGGCATCCTGCTACTTTAGCACTGCCCAGAGACACACACGAGCAGGTGGCATGTAATGTCTGCAGAGAGAAAAGATCAGTGGAACCTTGGAGAAGTGAGAAAGAAACGGGGAATTTATGTAAAAGGCCATTGTGACTAGTACAATCAGGAGTTACCAACAATCTCTGAACCATGATGACTCATTTATTTATTTGATGTGCATCCTACAATTGTAACCCTTATGCAAGAAAAATATATTTACTGTCAATATTTGAAAATATATAGAATAATACATTAATAAATTATAATATATTGAATAATACATAAGAAATTGCTGCTTTTCATATATTGAAAAAAATAAGCACCTGCTTCCAATATATACAAATCTATTATTTAATATATTACATTATATTTTTTAGCATATCTCCATTTTTTCCACATATTTTTGATAAATATAATACATTTTAGTATTTTTTAATAAACATTTTTGTTTTACTTAAATTCAGCATGCACACAAAGGAGTAATGTGGAGATTTTAGTGGCATCTAGTGGTGAAGTTGTGAATTGCAACCAACGGCTCACTCCATCGCTTACCCCTCCCTTTTGAAGCACTACGGTGGCTGACACACGACAAAGGTGTCCTCACGTTTTTGCTTCTTTGCTTCCGAAGTAGATAGCATATTTACGAAACCCACTCTGTAGAGCAGTTTGTCTGTTTAGGGATACTGTAGAAACTGTGGCGAATTCCATGTAAGCAACCTACAATGTATGTAGATAGAAATAACTCATTCTAAGGTAATAAAAACATCTCTGTAGACATAGTTATGTATATTATAAAATTTTACCCACAGGACATTTAAAATAAAAATGACCTTTTACATTTATAACTTTTTTAAATGTATTTGCAATTTAAGCATCATAATACTGTATTATATTCTTGCGGTTATAAGCGAGGCTTAAAATTCAAAACTTAATTTAATACATCACGGAACAGGGGGTCCACGCTCCATCCCTCCACCCACCGAGGGGTCTTTGGTCCTGTCTGCGTTGAGCTTTATCACACAAATTAAAATCTGATCAAGGATATGAAAGTCTTTGATTTCAAAGAGCAAAACATATCCCACACTGATGGAATCTAAAGGCCATTTTCCACTCTGATAACCATGTGAAAGGTTTACCTCTATTGTCCGCCTGAATAAATTACTAGAGTCAATCTACTACCTCAATGTTCCATAGCATTCAACAGAAATACATTCAGAGTTTAATCTGTTCTGCATGGGCAATGAATGGATGTAAAGAGCATTGGGAAATAAATAGGTCCTGCCCTCATTTGGCGTAAAGGCAAAGTAATATGCAATCGTGTTTATTTGCCTTAGGCTGACGGGGAAGTGTAAATCAGATTGTTTAAACAGACAGATATTGAAGATGTTATTGAAATGAATCCAAAGAAATCCTTACCTCTCCCTGGATGTCTTGCTTAAAACTGGATCCAATCTGAAATACAAAGGGTAATGAGATCGTGCTCAGCAATGAAATGGAAGACTAGGTGCATTACATCTACATAACCTACAACTGGACATTGGGGGGGGGGATTTAAATACTTACTGAAACACTTGGCTATATAACAAGGTAGATCTATATTCACTGTAAACACTACATTTATAGCAGTTGTAGGAGCATTCTGGATGTCCATTTTTGTCCGTTTCTCTACACTATGAGTCTTGGGAACAATATTACGGTCAGCCATCAATAATTCAGCTGCAGGCTCCATGCGTGCTGTTTGTGGAAGGGTGACAGCTTTACACTTTACACTGGGAATGAAAAACTACCAGCTCATATCCGAGCCAGAATGTCAAATGGTTTTGATCCTGAAGAGGTCATGAGGTTGTGCAGTAATATTGTCAGTTTCTAAAGTTAAGACCTGCTGTGCTGGGAGAAACTCAGACTGCTCTCTATGGCACATGATCTCTGTGGTCTTACGTGTTATGAATGTAATTCTTTTTGAGGCATATATGAAGTAATAACACCCTTAAGCCACATTTAAAATGCACATAATATCAAAGCAACCAACATCTGCAAACAACCGCTAGAGGCTTTTTAGAACTACACTATTTGCCTTGACGTATTTGCCAAGTTTACACAGTGCAGTTCATACCAAATGAAATATGTTTATATATTTGCATATAGTTCATTTCCAACAATGTCCATTTTGTTATTTACTATATACTGTAAAACAAGCTTCCTTTTTTATATTTTTGGGACTCAAACTTGGGTCGCCGGAAACACAACTGCGCAACATCTGTAAATGTGCCTTAAAGAGACAGTTCACAAAAAATGTCATGTTGTTCTAAACTCATATGAATTTCTCTATTCTGTGGAATTTAAAAAAGATAAAAATGTTTGAAACTGGCACAGTTCACAGTCATTACATCTTTTCTCGGATCAATAAACGTTTTAGGGTTTTAGTCAGCAATTTTCATTTTTGAGTGAACTTTCACTATAAGTCTGCAAATATTTTTGGGGAACTGGCGTATATAAAATAGATTTAATTTACTGGCTGAGCTGTCTTTTCTAAAAAAAAAAAAAAAAAGTAAAGAGTGTAGAGTAAAGAGTGGCTGTCCATGCCAAGAACCGACATTTATTTATATGATGAACTACTCCAGTTCATTTTCAGCACTGAGCTGCCCACCACAGATTCAATTGCTATTTTTAGATGGGTTTTAAAGCAACAACATGAACAAACATTACTGCGCATGCACGTTTTCATAGCCCAAACTTAAATTCCGGTACACATCCGTAAAGATTGCAGTCTGATAACAAACAAAAGAAATAACAAGTGACATTAGCTAGTAAGTTAAAAGTATGTCTAGCCAGTATTATTTTGGGTTACCAGTAGAAGAACCATTACTTGGCTTAACTTTAATGCAACAAAGTTACAAGAATTTAATACAAATTGTATAGACAATAAAATTCAACAAATTGTTTATTTAATACAATAATGATACAATAAAATATCAATATAAATTAAATAAAATATAAATAGTTATATTATTAGCCACTAGCAAGACTGATCAACAAACACAGACCGGAAGTTACCTTCATGCCAGGTGTGTGTTTCCGATGAAACTGTCAATATCATTTGCACAGCAAAACACACACACACACACACACACACACACACACCTTAGCAACAACTTATTGGCAACAATGCACATACAACACTACAGTTATGTGGCATCAAGTTTTGCGTGGTCGAACATCACTCACACATTTTCTTTAGAAATGGCTTTGCCATTTTATATGTCTCACGCTATATGCATTTTTCAGATGAAATTATGACAACACATCAAAATGCTGCACAATCCAAGGCGATTCAGTGGGTCTTTAATCATTTTCCTAAAAGTCTTTATTAATGGCATCTTAACATGAACTAAAAGAGCACAATATATATTTGCTCTGGAATAAAGCAGCTATAATTCAGGCAACAGCAGTATGGAACCATGGGTATGTGTAGTACGTCAATTTTATGCAATAACATCAGAGAAAGTGTGCTGTCACACAGCAGGTCTGAGAAATAGACCCTGTAAGATGTCCTTTTCCCTTGTTTCAGTGACTTTTGAACAGGGCAGGTACATCCACAGATGTATTAGCACCCGTCCCTGAGGACCTCTGGCTGGATGCTCATTATTCGTGCACACCACACATACGCTTCATTATATGAGAGCAACACTTTTAGTTATCTAACACAAAACCAGAGTCAGACAGCAACAGATGTGCTGTCAGTCAAAGTCACCTGACCACATGCTGTCAGAGATCAGGAGGGTGTCATGAACACAAACCATACACACGTTCCGTTACACAGGTGTACAGAGACAAAAACGGCGTAATGAGACAGAAACTCGATTGAGCTGCCTACCTAGACAGCACTTTGATGGCTACACATGAAGGTTTTCCACACGGCAAAATCACAATAAAATATTTCGCTGTTGCTAAAATGTAAGGCAGCATCAAGTATATCCTTCCCAGAATGCATTGAGACAGACTCATATAATAGTTTATTATGGCAAAAAGGAATTGTCTGTTTAAAATAACTATACTGTATTAAGTACTACTGTATGAATGTGTTCCATTAAATAAATAAATAAATCACATACTACTCACACATAGTTTTCAGACAAACATTTGTCATTTCTTAAATTGTGTATCCAGTGAATTAAACTGTAGCAAAATTTTACAGAAAAGATTATGAAGATCTTGTAGATTAAAATATTAACAGACAAGAGTCAAAGAAAGGACAACTGCATTTTGAAGAGCCACTTGGGGACAAAATGAAGCCGATAATTTGCGCAGCTCTGAAGCGATGACATTGGTCTGCTCTGGTTTTCTCTTGTCTTTGACTCAGACAGAACATTTCATCTGACAGACCTTAGACCGGCCCCCAATTGTGCTGCTTATCAGCAAGTCAAGGTTTACCAATTTCTGTACTGCCACAGAGGAACTGTTACCAAAAGCCAAGAAAGAGAGAGAGAGAGAGAGAGAGAGAGAAAAAGAAAAAGAGAGAGAGAGAGAGAGAGAGAGAGAGAGAGAGAGAGAGAGAGAGAGAGAGAGAGAGAGAGAGACCAACCAAAAACAAAGTCAAAAGTGAAGAACTGCACACACTGACATCTCCTACTCTCGAGTGCCATAAAACGTTTTCGGCTTGATGCTTCTCATCCATCAGCGTTTACAGAAAATGCTGGAAGGAACAGCAGCTGTACCCTGCGGTTAGCAACTCTAACTTTATCAAACATCCAGGCAGGGTTGCCAGGTTTTTAATAACAAACCCAATCAAAACTAGCCCAAAACTAGCCCAATGGCCAATCAAACTAGCCCAAAAATTGCCCAAACACCACAACTCAAAATATGCCACTCTTATACATAAAATACATATTTTAAAGACATTGTTATGCATTCGACACTTTAATCAATAAAAACAATTTTATAGTAGTAATGATTTACCTAGTATATTTACATAATTATCTTACCTTGACATTTACAGCTGATGAACAAAATCCTTTAGGAAAGGTTTTTTGAGAACTATTTGAATGAACTACACTGTAAAAATGTTTGCTGTAGTTATGCAGCAGTTTGCCAGTAACTTACTGTAGATTTATATTTATCTCATTTATTGGCAACAGCTTGTTCAAAGATAAATGAACATCAAACATTAACAAGTCTTTATCTTTACAGAAAAAAAACTATAGAATAACAGCCTCATGCTAAGCATTCTGGGAACCAAAAATCATCATCAACCTTTTCTGTTTTTTTTCCTGATTTGTGGTTAGCAGAAATGCTTGCGTGAGACTGTTATTTTGTAGTTTTTCTGTAAAGATAAAGACTTATTAATGTTTAATGTTCATTTATCTTTGAACACATTTTTATTTACAGATTTAAAAAATTTGAAAAACTACACTGACTTCATATATGATAATACACTGTGGTATTATAGCAAAAAGTCGAATTAGAAGCAACTTTCTGTGAAAAGAAGTCTGTATACATCAATTCAGTCAGATGCATAGAATTAACCCTTTGACCACCCTTCAGATTTATGAGGTCACCCATTTTAAGAAAAGCTTTTATGCACCCGGAAATCCGGATTCTATTACTCACTGCTGTAATATACAATCGCCACGGATGCGTTTGATTTTGTGTGCATGTAATGATATCTGAAAACAATCAATTGGGAAAGCCAGAGGAAATTCTAATGTCATAGTCGTGCTTAATAAATGACTCTTGTCAATTTACTAATCACAAGCACTTAGCAAGAGAAAGCCTGAGTCGCTCTGTATTAAGAATTTAAAGTAGATTGATGGGTGTGAATATTCACCATACTGTACCCTTCTAGTGTGACAAATAAACGTGATTTTTAACATCATTCCTTTGACTCATTTGATAGTTTGGATTAAGAGTTTGGATTTTTTCTTCACTTCTGAGATAACCGAACACCACTCGCTGAATTAAACATGCACTTACAATGAGGTTATGTGACAACAATGTACCATATTACTGTTCAACATCTTCGACATCTAAAAAGAAAATAGGAGACCTCTGACCCACACATCTCATCAGCAGACGGTAATACACCCGGGCGAAAGCGTGTAAAAGAGAACAACAGATGAGGGGTGAACATTATTGACAAGGTGATCTTCACAGGAACATGTTATTTTGAAACTCTACAGACTGAATGGCGTCCTTCATTACCTGCAACACAAACTCCGATGAAGCGGAGAGACCTTCCACTACACTCGCTCGCTGACTCGCTGAACATGATGGATGGACATCGGAGTGACAGAGAGGTGAAGGTACCGTCGCATGGGTTTCTAGAGCAATGACAACAGACACAATATAATTAGAGGCATTGTTACAGCAGTGGCATTCAGAAAGTGCCAGCGGATGTACGAGAGACTCATCAGGACTGAGCAGCTAGTGCTTTCTAAGATGACAGGATCATTTCCAGTCATGTGTAAAGTGAGTTCATGTTAAACAGCCTGAATTAGGAATTACACACACACTTCAGGCTAATCGTGACTTGTGGAAAGAGAATGGTTATTTAAATAAATGATTTAACATTTTTGTAGACTTCAACTGTCAGCATTAAAGATTGCCGTAGAAATGTACAACAGTAATTGTAATTCTTTGTTAAAAATTTAATTATAGACGTTTCATCGGACACAGTTAACAGATTAACAGCCGATCTTGTTTGTTGATCGGTCTGGCTAGTGGCTAATAATATAACAATTTATAAATATTAATATTCATTTATATTAATATTTTATTTTATAATAGTTGTATTAAATAAGCAATTTGTTAAATGGGATCGTGTAACTTTGACGCATTTAAGTTTAGTCAAGTAAGGGTTCGGTAACCCAAAATAATACTGGCTAGACTTTAACTTGCTAGCTAATGTCATTTACTTGTTATTTCTTTTGTTTGTTATTAGAAATAATCTGCAGGGACTCTCTATTCTTTGTGGATGTGTGTTAAGTTGGACCACAAAAGTGTGCATGCGCAGTCACGTTTGTTTATGTTGTTGCTTTGAAACCGTCCATAACAAAACTGCAAAAATGTAATCACCATGTAGGAACATCATAGTTGATCCTTCAATTACAATTCTTTCTTAATTTATTTCCTTTTTAAACACGTTTTTTATATACTGTACTGTATAGGACATTTGTTTTTATCTCAACCAAAGCTTATGGAGAACCATCACAAGGCTGCACATATTTTTCTTTCTATTCTGAGATTTTATTAAGCATTAAAATAAGTCATAATTTACTGTGTATTTAATAATTTCTTTTATATTTATTTGATGTATTAATTATATTTTACTTAAATGGCCATTTTAATTGCTTATTAAATTCTTTTCCGTTATTTTTATTTTGCAGATGTACAAAAGTCTACGTAATAGTGAGTACATTATGACAGACTTTTCCTTTACAGGTCATAGTTGTGTGTTGATATTATTTTGACAGTATAACTTTATATTAGACTTCATACTCATTAAATCAAAAATTTCATAAAGCAGTGTTTGAAAACTTCATATTAATGTATGATCCTAAAGCTAAACAATTAACAGTAATTTATGCATTTCAGTGTAATATATGATCACGGTAGATATAAAGAGTTATTTTTGACTAAAGTCATATATTTTAGATTTTGAACACTATTGTGTATATTTGATCTGTTGACATGATAACTAACAAAGCAATTATACAAAGTAATAAAATCTTACACAGACCTACAGACAATTCTTTTATTTGTATTAAATGGTGGATAAAACACACTGTAAGCAGTGCAAAACATTTTATGACTGTAATACAGATTTTGATATTGCTCCAAAGAGCAATGAATCCCATCCTGAATTACAGAGATGGGAATCTGCAGCTGAGGGAAATCTTAATTGACAAGGGTTAACTATCGACCGGTTAGCTCGGTAGATGATGTAAAAAGAGCCGTTGTACCTTAATGCAGTTCTCAACGCTGCTTGAGTCCACAACACAACTAATAGGAACAGAATCATGGCCATTAGATTGAAGCTATAGAACCTACGAGTCATTACACAACAGAGGTAAACAGCTGGTGCATGAAGCAAATGTACTATGGTTTGGCAAATATGAACTCACATACGGTCTGTGAGAGAAACGACAAGTTTCATATAACAACTGAAACGGAATCAATTACATAAGTTTTGAATACACATGCTGTGTATATTCTGCTGTCATCATGACAAAATGTGAACAGAAACTAGACTGACGTGGTGATCAATCAATAGGAAGAGCTGCACAGCAGACTGATTCCTGTCAACCACCCACACAATCCAAACTGAAAGTGCAAATCAATCAAAAAGCAGAAAGCCACTAGGAAATTAGCCCATTATATCTTGGTTCTACGTCTATACTGTGCCCAAGGAGGTCTATGATACACGGGGAAAGCTTTCCGTTAGCACATCCATTCATCTTAATGCCACTTGCTTGGCAAGCACAGCTTTGCCATCTTTGCTCGCTGGCAAACAGTACTGAAATCTCTGAGCCAATCAGTTGAGTCATTTGACGTCATGGCGATGCTGATTGACAGATGGCAAGACAAGAAAGAGAACAAAGTACCCAAGACTTTCCCACTTTAAAGAGAGAAGTGTTATAACATAGTACGTTATAATATTCACATTTTTCCCATATTTCACCAATTTTGGTCAAATCCTGAAACATAAAGAACATGTAAATAATAAAATATGTAAACATTGTAAACTAGACATGTGAACATGTCGTAAAGAATATTTGAGTATTAACTTTACATTCATATCGTCACTGATGACAGAAGAGGTGCTTATCATGCCATTTCTAAAGAGCTCACTTCATTTTCCAATTTGCATTGCTTAATGAACTATCCACTTCAAATGATGTTGTGATTGACTCGGCTGAGCTCAAGAGGAAGAGGTGTTGACAGAGAGAGAGAGAGAGAGAGAGAGAGAGAGAGAGAGAGAGAGAGAGAGAGAGAGAGAGAGAGAGAGAGAGAGAGAGAGAGAGAGAGAGAGAGAGAGAGAGAGAGAGAGAGAGAGAGAGAGAGAGAGAGAGAGAGAGAGAGAGAGAGAGAGAGAGAGAGAGAAAGAGAGATAATAAATGAGAGAATCTCTCCAAACGCTCTGGTTATTTGGCTAATGGTTCTTTGAAAATGACAGATCAGCAAGTTCAGACCTTTAGGAAAGCAGGTAGAGCCAGTAATGTGTTGTTTATTATCCGTGTGTGATGGTATGGAGCTGACACTTCAGTAATTACCGGAGAGAAATAAACATTCATCCTGATTCCTGCTCAGCTTCACCGAAGCAGATGAAATAATCAAAGTCAAACAGACAGCAGACAATAAACACTGATCTGACAGCAGTCAATGATCCACACCACACCAAAAAAAGATGTTCCAATTGTTCTCGGGACAAAACACTAAGCAATTCATTGGGACGGGAGGAAAAGAACCTATATCTGTGTACCTTTACAAAAAAGAAGTACGTATGTCTTTAAATTCTAAAAAAATAATTCATACTTTGTCTACTTTTTATATACCTCTTAAAAATGTCATTTACTTTTTAGAAATATACTTCAAAGTACACTTAAGTATACTTGACTTAGTATAATACTATATATTTGGTCTAGGCAGGTCTGTGCTTGTTTATACTTGCACTCAATTGCACTTTAAAGCAGATATTGATTTAAAAATGTAGTATTCTAAGTATACTTGGCTTGTAGTTGTGTTGACTAGTTTGATTGAGTAGCTTATTGAATGCTTTTTACTATTTTCACTACTTTCACTAATAGTTTAATGAGACTATACTTCAAAGTGCACTTTCAAAAACTAAAAAATGTAAAAGTACTGAACATGTAACTTGACAGTACACATGTAGTATAGAAAGTTTGTGTATACTCTAGCTTACTATTGTTACATTTAAAGTATACCTAAAAGTATACTTCTATAATCTAAAAATTGTGCCAGTTTAGTCCCATGTAGTATTGACATTGTAAACTGCACACTAAAATTAGTATACTTACTATATTAAGGTGTATATTTAGTTAATTAACTAAAATCACACTTATTTTCAGCAACAATATACACAAACGTTACGCTAAGTAGCCTTAATTGAATTGAATACAATTAATATACAATAAAATATTAATACAAATTAAATATAAAATACATTCTTATATTATAACCAAAAAAAGACCGGAAGTTAAGCCAAGAGCTCAAGGCAATAAGGTCAACATAAAACTCTGCCACCAAAAAGGTCACAGAGTGCTAAAATACTCATGAAATCAAAGAGGAAGTTAAGAATATAAACCAGTGTTTACTGCCTCAACAAATGTCATGACTTTGTCTGTTTGCCAACCAATGGAAGACTTTTTGAAAATTATGAACAGCTTTGAAAAGACACGCTTACCAAGTAACACCCATCGAACCTTGACCTTCAAAACAGCGTGCTTGCTTATAATCTCCAAACACGAAGCCGTTTGATGGCAAACACTTTCTTACTCACCCAGGTGATAATCTGGCAACCGAGGTGATGAAATACATGCTGGTTAAACACGGCACCGTAAAACAGAGCGTGTGACATTTACAAGCTATTTACAGAGACAGCAGAATTAATCTATTATTAACGTATAACCTATTGAATAATGCACAATATAGAAGGAATTGTTTAGGCTTTGTGTAAACCTCTACCATTGAATCGATGAATAAATCACATTTGTTCTCGCAGGTGTGTGGGCATGCTGGGACTTGCAATTACGCCAAAACAAGGGTATTAAAAACAAACATAATTACTCACAGTCTTCTGTGGCGCTGCGGACGGGCATAGCTCTTACCTGCCGAGACGTCGCGATACAACCACGCACCCACAGCTGCGATTCATTCACGCTAATTCAATTTGTCGGGCTGCACTTTTTACGTTTTTGGAACGTTTTAGATTTCAGTCCAGAGAGTGTGAAACATAAATGTGCGCAGGAAGTTTAACAAGAGGTCAAAGATGCTAATAACCAGCGCAAATGGCAAGTCAACCACAGATGGTTGAATATGCGTGCCTCCACAACCTTCTTACGAAAGACCTGCTCCCAAACCTTCAGCCATATAAGCGGGGTCAAATGAGCCACTGTCCTCTTTTCATTGAGGTTAATAATTTAGAAAGCAATTAGACAGAGTGAGTGGGTTTCATGTACTGGGGGAAGGGGGGTGGGTGGTCTGTGGGGCTTCCCCGCTCCCTGGCCTTGATCTTGGGGCCCGGGGATCCACGGCTGTGACATTAACAAGCCTTCACAATGAGCGCAAGGCCGGCTCTGTGCCCATTAGCAAGCTCCCATCAGAGTAATTAGAGGACATATGCTCAAGATCAGCACTCGCAGAACGCCGTGCCAATGAGGGATTGATTTCCGGAGTTTTTTTTCCGTGCTGAGACCCCCTACCTGAGCGCACATAATCTAATCTGGCAGTCTGTAGAGTAAACACACATCGAAAACTGCCGACGCAATTGATCTGACCGGAGTGGCTTGTGAAATCAATGCCTTTATTGTGACAATCAAGCAGGGAAAGGCAGCTGAAATGTGCCGTGTGGATCTAGACTTTACATTCGCTTCCATTTTTCACTTCAAGTGCGGCTAGTGCCCATTATCCTAATAGTTTAACCTGCTTACAGTAACAACACACAAATAGCTATTGCAATGCATTTAAAGGATGGTTAAACCAAAAATGAAAATTCTTTACTCACCCTCATGTCATTCCAAATTTGACTTTCTTTTTCCTGCAGAACACAAAAGAAGATATTTTGAAGAATGTTGGTAACCAAACAACACAAGTCCCCATTGATTTCTATACTACGGACACAAAACCAGAGACATTTCTTAAAATATCTTTTGTGTTCTAAAGAGTAGGTTTTAAACTACATGAAGGTTAATAAATATTGACCGAATTTTTATTATTGGGTGAACTATCCCTTTAAGGTGTGTACTTAGAAAATGCATTTAATTGCTATACTGTCTATAAGTGTTGACAGTATTTTCCCCAATATTTTTAAACTATTACATCCGGTCCACCAAATATGTTGAATATTTAACCACATTTCTGCTCAACCTGTATTTGGATGTGTTTGATCAATTTACTGAATAAGAGATAAATGTCTAGTGCTCCAGGACTACAGTGTTTACACTACAAATAGCTTATTTAAAAAGAGTTGTCTCCGCATATTAAACTAGAAAAGCACATCGGAAAATGACAAAATTCACCTTTAAAGCCTGCTTGGCACTGTTTTCACATTAAGGCGCAAACAATGTTGGAAAAATGAATGTTTAGGCGGGTCGATCAAAGGTGAACGCTCTCCCTGCTGCGATACTAAGCCCCAAACATTATTAAAAATGACTAAAACGGTTTACATAAAGCCCAGAAGGCAAACATTGGTTTTCATAATCTCTTCCAATTCCTGTTATTCTGTTTTTAAGAGACAACATGGAGAAATGAGGTACTGACAAAGTTCCACTCTGGCAGACTTTAGCAGATTTACTGACCTCAGATTTGTGCTTTTCTTTATGTTTATTTTGTGCACTGATGATGGAGGTCGATACTGTTGCTTATTTTCTCCCAAATGCTCGAATCAATACCACTGTGTATCTCTCTGCCCTGTGCATCATCTCGGAGCCTTGAGACAGACTATTTTAGAGAGAAGAAAACACACACACACACACACACACACACACAAAAACGCACACACACTTTATCTATCAATCTATCAAAAACAGAAAGACATCTGATTTCAAAGCAACCCCAGTTTCTATTTCATGGAACACTGCATGTATGGAACACATGCACGCCTATTTAGTCTCCTGCGACTTTTTTCAGATTCAATGAATAACAGCTGAGACACAAGCTTGAGAAAAATAAAGGTTCACCTGAATAAGCCACTGGCAGGTCTGTCTGCAAATAAGCACAAAATACCATCTTTCAAATACCATCGATTTTGAATCTGCCGTCGCCGCGTCACGATCGATAAACACGTGTATGGGGTTGATCGCACAAAGCCTGAGTTTAAAACTGTAACATATGGGCTCCCCAGGTTTAATCTGCTTCCACATTAACCCTTTAGACCCCAAACCTGACCCCTATAAACAACAATACAGGTATTCTACATCAGACAAATCCATTATTGTCAACTGCAGTCGGTGAGGTAGAACGCAACAGTAATGTAGGTGACCGTTAAGGTTATAGCAGGTTTCACGTCCGTTGCGAAAACAATTTGGGGTACAATGCACGCTGAGGTTTAATACATAAGGTTTCTCATATACATAACAACATATAAGCAATAGTAATAATGCTCGCTGGCTGCTGACAATCTTAAACCTCTCGACCCTCTGAAAAACGCGGCTAATAGACATCATCACTTGCAAATGTAAGCATTCCTGTGATCTGCATGAAGGTCCGTGTGCAATTCTAACACGCAGTCAGCATACTTGGGCATGGAAAGGAAGGGGTTACAGGCAGGGCCGCTGGGTCCTGGTAAAGGCGTGACGTTAATGGCCCTTGGCGAATGGGCCGGGCCCGGAGCCGTGAACCAGAGACGGGTCCATTTCACGGTGTCTGCCTGAGATCCAGCCATACTCAGTCTCTCTGATGAAGAGTTCCTGAAGATACAACAGCCTGTGAGCAGAAATGACTCGCCACATCTCAAGAAAACGATGTCTCGCTTCGTTCTTCAAGATGAAATTTGCTGTACTATGTGTAGAGCACTTTTTTTCTGTGTGATGTGCAGCATACTAAACGTTACAACTCTGCCAGAGGCACTGTGTCAATGCTGTTATACAGTGTATATATATATATATATACACACACACACACACACACACACACACCAACACATCTAATATCTTTACACTACTAATACTGACTCAATACAAATGTAAAACTTTATTAAGATTACTAGATTAGACACAAAGAACATCTCTTACCTGTGGTAAAACAACTATAACAAACATCCTTTCGCTGATTTACTGCTTTAAAGGAGCAATGTTGAGATTTTAGCAGCATCTAGCAGTGAGGTTGTGAATTGCAACCAACGGCTCACTCCACCGCTCACCCCTCCCTTTTAAAGCACTACGGTAGCAAAAAAAAACACAGGACAAAAATGTCATCATGTTTTCACTTCTTTGCTGTAGGAGATAACGCATAGGAGCAGTTTAGCGCTACTGTAAAAACCACATGGTGAATTCCATATAAGAGGACCTACGGCGTATGTGGATAGAAATATCTCACTCTGAGGTAATAAAAACATAACGCTTCATTATCTAAGATCTTTATACACCTCCGAAGACAGTTACGTATATTAGTTTGCACTTCTGTCAACAGATACTCCTAAATCGTACACATTGCACCTTTAAAAAGAAATAAAGAATTAATACAAGAAATAAAAGAGGTACTTTTTAGACACGATAACCCCTAACTTGCACTTATGACTGAAACTGCACATCTAGACTTCAAACACTGAGTTGTTGCAACTGGTCATTATATCTCTATTACTTCTCTATATAAGAAGAACAAAGCCTAATCTAATATAAATGTCCCTCTTGACCTCAGGAGAAGTAACTTTGACAGAATGTATTCTCAAGAGATTCTCTGTCAAAGCCTATATCTGTAATCACTGTACATTTTCTACTTCAGTCTATGTGGCTTGATTACATTTCTTTGAATAGCTCTCATATAAAATGATTGAGAAATGTTTCATTGAGCGCGTATTCATAACTACTCTTTACTTCAAGCTCCTCTTATGATCAGACTGTATTTCCTTCAATAGCTCTAATAAAAGTACATCTTCAAAATCAACTACACCGCCATCTAATTTTCTTACCAAACTATTAAAGTATTTCTTTATTAATGTCCTTTTCAGTATCTAGAGGCATGTTGATTTCTGTAGACATCTTCAGATACTCTTTTAAAAATAAGGTATTTAAAATGTTCTTCACAGAGATGCCATAGAAGGACCATTTTTGGTTCCAGAAAGAATCACTCATTCGTTCTTTAAAGAACCATCTCTGAAGAACCTTTTTTCGCCTTTTGTGCAAACTGTAAGGTTTTTTTGGATGTTAAAGGTTTCAAGAATGTTAAATGGGAATAATTGTATTATTAAGCCTTTCCACTTCTTTGGCCCTTTAAAACAAAGCTTGGTGTTGCAGAAGACAGCGAGGTCTGACCCTGACCTTGTTCAAGTGTAATACTAACCAGAAATTTGTGACCCTGGACAACAAAAGGGTAAATTATAAGATTTTAATGCTCTTTTTTTTAGCTCACCGCTGTAATGACATTGTGTAGAATAGATGAACTCAAAAGCAGAAATTGTAAGATTTTATAGATACCAAAGTTGAGTGGGTAATTCCCAAAGAGGGGGCAGCTGCGAGTGAAGTTTGTAGACGCGTTTCCGGCCATTTTTGTTGAAAAAATAACCTAGATTGTACAGTGTGAATAGAGATCCTTGGTCCATTTGGTCCACATAAGACTTTAAGAATATTAAGGGTAAAACAGCCAGAAAATGGTCATGTTGTGTAAAAAGAAATGTTGACTTTATTTGGTATTAAAAACCTTGAAAAATATTTTAAGCAAATAAAGTGTGGTATATACCCACTTCAATGCCACTACGGTGGGAAATTATATTACATCATACACATATTCTATTTTAGAAATGCCAGTCATAAGTGTGATCAGGCCACTCACTCAGCAGCTGCAGGGCAACCCAGAAGCCTTCTCGTGATAAATATCAATGTAAGGAAAAAAATGTACAATGAAACACTAAGTTATTGTACCTTGAATCCATAAATCTATTAGAAAGGCCAGATGGGACTTATGGATTTCATTAATCATAGAAAACAGAGACCGAAAACACAGCAGTACGGGCAGGAGCCAATGCCTTACTCCTTTACAACAGGGACCTAAAGCATGCACATCTGACCCTGACTGTGCCATGCAAGCCAACACACAAATACCTACTGTACACACATCCATATTTGTGTAGGGTCACTTGAAGGAAATCTTTTTCATGATTTTAAAACCCTACATGTCCAAAAATATAACTGTGCCAATGCATTGTAATGGTTACATTTGTGCAATTGAATATTTTTGATGAGTTTAATATTATTCAAATATCACTAAAAAGTGACCGTTAACTTTGGGAATTATTTGGAAAAAATATGTTTAAATTGAATGCCAGCTTTTTAATGTCTTACCAACAAATATATTCTACAACAAATGCTGCAATCCACTTTAGCTATTACAAAACATTCAAAACAATAAAGAGGAGGGTTACTGTCAAAGACGAGAGAAGATCTTGGAACCGACACACACTTTTGAACATAACCCAAATGGGCATTAACACAACGAATCATAAATTAGAGAAATGTGAGCCAAAGAATTGCCTTGGCAGATACATTGGTCTGCTAAAAAAGAAAAACAGCATTAAAGAACATTTGGTGTTTGGCTTAAATAAGCTGAAATGTTTCACAAGGAAAATATCTAATAAATGAATGTTTGTGAATGTTCAATGGGGTCTAACTTGAAAATAATCTCCACATCAAAAACTACTTTTTGACATAATCAAACCCAATGCTTGCCCTTTAAACATGGATTCACAACAGTCTGCATATCCCTCTGAGTTTTACACCATGTGGCTGGTCAACTAAAATATTTCAAAGGGAACATTGTATCTGTCAGCGTGACATGTTTGGCTACAGATTCTTCCTTTAAAAACAGAATGTGACAGACAGAGTGAGAGTCAGATACTCAGCAGGTTAGAGAAACAGAATCAGGCAAAGAGAGCACTGATTGCTTACAGCTCTCGACTGGGGATCTCCCGACAAAGCCGTGTTGCTCACATTAATTTAGCCCATCGCTGCTTTTATGGGAAATGATTCTGGATGCTGTTCAAACACAGACTCCCAATCGCCCCACACGAGGACCCCCAAAAGAAGAAAAAGCTCACTCTGAATTTTTAAAGCGAAGGCCCGGCCTCTGTGGACGTCTCTGTTTTTCCCCTCGGCTCTGATTGCCGCAATGCTGTCCGTCTAGCCAGGTTTCGATTTGCTCTTAAGGAAGTGTAAACCATACCAATTACAGCCCTGCGATCGTGGACACGCGTGAGAGAGCCTCTGCTGAGGATGCAGAAGGAGGAAGGGGAACGGAACGGAGGGGTTTGGATATTTGCAGGGCACTGGAGTGTATCGAAAAATGAACCTGTAGAGACACGCTGTAGAGGGAAGCACAAAAACATACTTAAGCAGAAGGCAAACACTTATTGGTGTGCATTTGGAAGATTGGTAAAAAAATGGGAAAACGTACATACTATAAACAAGTAAACATATTGTACATATGGTGTGCACTCAACTGCTACCTGCTAGCGTGGATGCTTTCAAACTTACCACAAGCTAATGCTGTTGTATCAAGTTTGAACTTTTCACGTTTTATTGGTCACATTCACGAAACCTTACACAGTACGATATGTCTTGAGAAAAATTGAGAAAATCAAGACAATTAGAGGATTATATAATCTGGAGAGAAACATATATACTGTATATGGTTTCAGGATTTTTACATTACATTATACTGTAAAAAATCTGTAAGAAAAATAACAACAGAAAAAATCTGTAAAATGTAAAGTTTTTTACAGTGCACATTAACTGCTGTACATTAAATTGGTATGTAGTGAACAACATGTAATGTATGACGTATCTGGCTTTATAAAATAACATCTCAATTACAGGATCTTCTAATAAGACGGAGAAAGAAAACATATTACACCACAAAGTCACAATCCGTCATGTGTTCTCTTCTGCTTGGAACAAATTTATGTCCCAACAGGCTTTTGAAGTAATTACATAAAGGCCATTATTAATCTTATCCTACAGCGGACACTGTAAAATGGAACGCTCTGTATTGTGAGAGCAGCACATATTAAATTGGCCTGGCAGATAATATTCATCTTCATAATTTGCACTTGTTTCTATTTCCGAGTTAATCAGATTCCACCGAGAACTCGTCTCCGAGTTCAGCCGCCCCGTTTGAGGTGAAGGTTCACGAGACACGCTGCATCAAATCAATTCAGAAAAACAGAACGTTGGCACCAAAAGTTTCTTTTTCTACGTCCGAGTTTGCTAAACTCATAAATATCTAACTGCAAGTGTGAAAAGCTCTCTGAATCGCACTCCAATGTGAAAAGGTTATATTTAAATACATGTTAAATGTCTTTTTTCTCCTGCTAATGTAGTCAACAAATACTGGAGGCATTTAAATCCATCTCCCTGGAAAAGTTTTAGCCTTAGCCTGGGGTCTGAAAAGATGATAATTTGGGGTTAAAGGCAGTGCAAATATATGAGTGACAACTGTTCACACAGAAACATACATGCCATAGATTATCTCAGATTTTACCAAACATAAATTAATTAATGGAGACAAATTATTGAACAGAATATTTCACATTTCTACAGTGTGAAATGATTTACATGTATAAGTGATGTTACGCCGAGTGAATCAATCTTAAACTAAAGAGCACTTTCCTTATTAAATATTCAACATGAACTATCCCTTTAAAACAGCCATGTTGACACTGATGACATTTCACAAACAAACAGGGAATTTGGTATTAAAACAAGTCACATGTCTGATCCCAATAATGTTCCTGATCTCATTAGTAAGCAATTAGGAAAGTTAACCTCAGGTTTACAGTATAGTATAGGGGGTACAGTGTCAGATCTTGAAACCAATTACCCAGAATAATTACTAAATGGGTGAAGTATCAAAAGCGTGAAACCTACCAATGAAGAGTCCTGTTTTACGCAGGCACAGAACAACAATAATAATATGATTCTTTCCTTCTTTTAAAAGCGGGTGTCACAACCCATGCAGATCCTGCTGAGCCTGAGGGGGGTGAAGGGGATTATTGGAATTGGGGTACCTCAGTGTTCCATTAGACATTTTCTAAGGAATGGTTGGACATATCTACCTGTACGCTTTAATTCAGGTAATACTAAATGCAATGCTTTCACATTGGATATTTAAACCGGTCAATCAGGTGCTGGGATTTTAATATTCATTCCTATTGGACAAGGTTAATTCAAATATCAGGTTTCATATACGTCAAGATTTTGTCAGTCGGACAGGTTAATTTTGAACAGAACTTACGTCCTGATTACATTCATTAAATTCCACTATCAGCATAAATATGAGGCCTGTGGTGCATTAGCTAACACGCAGCCTGACAGATAACTGCACCGTCTGCAACAAATTACGCGATGACCTCATTTGCGAAGCAATTTAGATATCTATCTGTATTTGCTAAAAGAGAATACAAGGCTTTAACTGAAAGAGAAGACAATGCTGAAATTGAGCATCTTAATAAATGACTTTTAATTATTGTCTGTCTTTATGAACAACAAAGCAGGGTCTCTAATGTCCCTACGCGGACATTTTTTGTCCTCTATATCTAAGACTGGCATGTAAAAAGACGACATTTCCAATGAGCAAGGCGAATAAAAACACGGGTTGTATTTGAAACACATCTCTTTGACCTTTACAGGCTGCCATTAATTGCTAATGCCAGACAAGCGAAGGATTTCCGTCTCTTGTGGAAAGAAATTAGAGACGAGGAGTCTGAACTCACAAGTGAGCCCAGAGGTTGTACGTGTGTGTGTGTGTGTGTGTGTGTGTGTGTGTGTGTGTGTGTGGTGATAAAAAGCAGATGCATGGTGGCATTTCCAACAAAGCAGAAAAAGACAACAGACCCTCTCGCCAGGGATTTGATACTTCTGTTGATAAGAAGCATTTCATATTGAGATTTAAGAAATAAACAAAAATATCTCTATCTTTGCAAACAAATTCACTCCACATGTATGAAGAAACAAATTGTTACAAATCTTTGCTGTATCAAAACAAGACATTCAAATCATGTCATATAAAGTTGACATTCCTCTGGTACCATCTGACTATCCTATATTGCCAGATAAAAATACATTTAAAAGTTTTCTGGTGGAGGCCAGAGAAGAAAGGACCTTTTGCACCTCTGTGCCTCTGGCATCCTGTTCTGGAGAGATTAAAAAGATAGTTTTAATAGGCCTGCGATGCTCTCGGGCCTTATCAAGCTTGCACACTTGTACGCCAAGCTGCTTTGGGCAAATACGAATCACGCTTCCAAGTCTAGCCGTCCAACTGCTCCAAAGTCCAATGGTCTAATTTACATTTGGCATTGTAGGGTGGCAAATTCTGCGCTGAAGGATGAGCATGCAACCAAAAAGAATTAATACAACTGAGAATTAGTCCTGGAGCTACCACAAAGATGAAGAATTCATTTAATTCTGTTTCTAGTACTGTCCACAAACATAGATTGATTGATTTGGTACATTAAAGGTTTGTCGCCAATAATAACATCATCTGATCTTTCCCCTCTCTTGTTTCAGTGTCATTTATATGGTATATCTGATTCAAATGTATATGAACCTCAGTATTGTTATATTGTAAAAATGGAATCTTTCTAAATCTAAAAGTAATCACTTAACACTACAGTCCAAATAAATCAATAACACTATTTAACCTTCGCCTCGACTCTAAAGCCAAAAATTATCAATACAGACAAACCTTCCAAGGCCTTCTGAAGCTTCCAGGTCCACAGGCGGGTACAAAATTGGCTTCACTTATTGCAGCCGCAGGAGTTATTAGATGGAGCCTGGTGTGTGGTTATGTGCCCTGGAGCTGAGATTAAGCAGGTGTTTGGAGTTGGTTTCATCGCCTGCTCGACACTAACAACTGCCATTAGCTGCTAGCCGGAGAGACAGCTTGTGAGCCACCGGCCCACAATTCCTGTGTGTTTAGTTACAGCACAGAACTGTAGAACACAACGGATGTTCCAGAGTCACAGTCACTGTTGTATCGTTCCATTTCCCTTGAAAAGAGAGACATGAAACCATTACCATGATGCCCATGATCGAAACATGGAGTTATTAATCTGGAGAAAGAAAATATACCATAGTACTTTTGTTTACATAATACTATGTTTTGTGGGGAAATGTAGTGCAGTGCTTTTTAAAAATGTATTTTTTGTCGGACAGAAAACAATCACACAAACACTAATTTTCTATGAACGAGTTATGCGGTATTAGTAGTCACATGAAATCATTCCCCTTTTATTGACCGATAACGATTATTGGAGGATATATGGGTGCATCTCTAACTGATATGTTGTTTTTAAAAGGAATAAACAATGCTATCAGTCAAATTCATCTTTAAATATGTGCAAAAATTGGGGCAAAAAATGTAAATAGGTGCCGAATTATTTACTTATATTTTGTGTTGTACACAATATTGATAATCATAATTTTTAATATCATATTTAATTTTTTTAATTTGAAAATAAAAATCTTTCCCTTAAACACTCCTAAAATGAATGCTCCCAAATGTCCATATCTACACACTGAATGCTAACCAAATTCACACTCTTTATCTAAGTTTCATATAAGCACAGAATGAACACCGGACTGATTCTAACATGTTTAAGCCCCTCCCACCATATGCGCACGTAGTCTAGATGAGTAAGTGACCATGTCATACTTCATACATATTCATACCACACTGCTGATAATTATATCTACAGAAACTAAAGTGTGACATCTGCTAACAATTAGCAAACATTTCCTGCGCAAGTGCCGCCGCGTAGCTGCCGGCGTACAAGGAGCGGCGTTGAGACCGGGGCTGCGTTGACAAATCTGCCCCCTTAAATTATCACATCTATCCTTATCAGTTTCGTTACACTTAGACAGGATAGGCCCTCGCACCCCATCTGTCCTGTCAGACGCCACGCGCCAGCCCTCGTCTGGGCCGCTCTGCCCACGTCCGCATGTCAACGGTGCAATCGCACAAACAGCTGCATGTTCTCTCCAAATTAATAAGCTGCTCTCTACGTGTCTTGCAGGACGGATTTGAACGCAGGCCAGCGCTAAACAAGTCATCTGCTTAGATATTCCTGCCGTCTCACTCCTCTCACCTCGGGTGTTGAAGATATATAATAACAGGTGTAAGGCCCTTCTGAGGGGTGACCTTGGAAGAAGCATATGGGCTGTCAGCGGAAGCGCAGGACAATTCCGATCCACGAATGCTCACTTTTGATGACACGCAGTGAAGATCCACCAGCTCTGCTCCTGAACACACAGTGAGGGTGAGAAAAAAAGAGAGGGGGGCGTTTTTGACAAGAACGCGTGCTAAAATGAACTTTTGGTGAGTGAAAATGGCTGCAAAACTTCATACTTAATCATCAAGGGTGTGGAAACAATCACAACGCGCCAAGCGGTACGTCTCAGGAGAACGCAGGCGCGTCAGCCCGCGTGCCAAAAGAGACAGGTCTGTCCGTGAGAGAGCAAGTGTGATTCTCATGAGATGCTGAATTTGATTATGTCACTCGTCCAGGAATAAAAAACCTAATGACCCACCAGCTGTCTCATGGACAGGGCTGGCAACTGTTTCCAGGTTTGATGAACAAAACCATAAAAACGTTTCATTTTACATGGTGGATATTTCTTGCATTTAAAGTCATTTAAGTTAAGACAAAAGATGTTCATTTTCAAACTGCCACGCCAATAGAAGAGAAATGTTGAAATAAAATGCATATCACACTGTTTCAAAAGAGGATGCCAAATGTGCGAACGTCCCTTCATTTTTTCTTTAAAGGTCTCCTGAGAATACGAGATGTTGCCATCTAATAAATTGCAATTACTTTATAAATTAGAGCTAAATTGCCTAAATTAAATCTAAATGCAAACATAGCCTTCAATTTTCGTTCCCCCTACAACAAAAATATACAGTTATTTCCACCTGTTTCAGAATACAAACAATCCTAAAAGTACTTACATTGGACACATTTGTCCTGTTTATTTTCAGAATGGTGAAACTGTCAAATGAAAATGAAGGTAAAATCACATTTCAGCTGTTTATTTTCTAATGACGTGCGTGGGCTGTGCCACACATCAATATGACAAACAAATAAAAGCCCATATCCCAGAATGTTTTCTTCTAAAAGAGCTGGTTATTTCATATCAATGCTTTCATAAGAACCGGGTAGGAACGGACAGATTAATGTTTAGTTGCTTGTCATTGATGAAAATTATAGCACTCGCTGTCATCAAAACGGCATTTGAGTTTTATTACAAAAAACACTGAAAGTTTTTTATGAAGTCAGTATTGTATGTAAAATAAGGATTGCTGGCTCTTAATGTTAGTGTTGCTCGTAAAAACAGTTCTACTTGTTTGCTTTGGTTTTAAATTATTAAGTCATTTGATGGCATTCATCTGTAATATTTTGAATATATACAGTGCACGGAAGATTAATTCTTCCCACGATTCGTTGTGCCAAATACGTGAGCAAATGTTACACAGATGGTGAGGGACACCAGTGTATAAAACAAAACAGCAAAAAGATACAAAAAAGAAACCGTTATCGTTTCGGTTCAGTCATCCCTCAAGATTCCAAAAGCCCATTAGATCAACAATACATGCCAAACATGTGCAAATGTCGTGTCAACAGTCGTCTCTCACCCTGAGACAATATTGGCCCTTGTTTGATGGGCTGATAAATTAGACAACACAACTGTTTGCCGAGTTTAACCTTGCATGTGAACAGGGCTCTAATAAGGCACGTCGCTTTGGGAATGAAGCGGATTGAGACAGAAACAGGGCGATGATGTCCTTAAATGCCAGTCAAAATGAGAGTCAGGGTGTCTCAGTGAAAAGGTGACGGTTTAAGCATCTGAACACCTCTGATCAGCGGGTGATGTCTGACGCTAAAGCAGCCAAATCACGATAACCTCCTGCATCCTCCACAAACCAGCACACGGGTTTCAAAATCCCTTCATACAAACTTTCATCACCATAAAGTCTTAAATCAACATTAAATGAACACAAATGAGCACATCAATTCCCCTGTGTCGCAATAACTCTTATCTCTGGTCAAAAATGGGAATGACGAGGGCCCAAGGCCATTGGTGTTGTCATACTGGTCCCCTTGGGCTCTGTGGAGGACAACTGGCTTCACGGACCAGCAGTTAATGACATAAACCAGGGTCCGGAAGAGCGAGTCTATGTTGATTTTCGGCGGGGCTGGCCAGAGGAAAGAACAAAGTGTACACTTTTACCACATGACCTGGAGTCGTCCGCCATCTGGGTCCCTCACTCACTTACTCACAGATGACAGTATGGTCATGTCTTTTGTTTTACTTCATTTCCAGCACATTTCAGCCAATGTCCTTTTGAAGCCCTTCTGTTCTGTTAAAAACATTTCACACAAAGCGGAACAATCCAGCAATCTAACGTGCGTCATCACTAAAGTCATCATTTCATCCAGAACTTCTCAAATGATGGGATGCAAAACAGGGTCGGAGGCGGAAAAGAAGAAGCAATAGAGAAAACTAACGCTACGAACTGTTTCATTCTGTTGAACAGTGGTTCTCAATGGGTTCTGCTTGAGCAAAAATGTTTCATTTATGACATCCATCCACAATCCAACACCAACAAAAAAAGGATATTTAATTGCATCCTGCAAACAATTCTTTTCACAATTAGTAGTGCTAAGAAATAAATGTGTACTTACATGCACTTAAATGTGTTTTCTGTAAAACTGCTTTCCAACTACTCTATATAAAATTACAATAACGCTACAGAACCAATAAAAATGTAAATTAATTTAATCAACTTCGGTTTATACAATATTTACAATGTTTCATATTACAATATTCATATTATAATTAATATAAAAAATGTTATATTATTATTTATAACATAATATTATTTTGTCGCTGTCCTTCTGAAACCTTGGATGTCCAAAATATGTTTTTAAAAACACAACTTTTTAAATAATAAATACTGTTTTGGAAAGGTTGACAAGCACTTTTTAATACTTTTTAGGGCTTAGATATTTGCAAATCCCAGTGATAAACAAAAAGTCACTAATAATAATGATTTATGGTAAAAATAAAATCACAAAATATGGAGAAAAACAGCAGCGATTAATATTATATAGAAAGATTGGACAAACAGGTGTTTACACAAATAAATAAATAATAATATTGTAAATTTTCCATTTGTCATGTTTGTCATGATAAAGCATAGATGGACCCAAACATCAAATTTGGGTTACATTTGATGAAATGTTAAAGCTTTGTTGAAGCACTCCTATATGGACAGCAACCTAACTGTAGAACTTTCTTTTGTTCACAAATTACAATAGCAAGCAATTGAAAACCGTTTATATCAAATCTTTTTACAAAAAAAGAAATAAAATAATTATCAATATTTTTTTTCGAGTAGGCACATTACCCTTGGTAATAAACTGAGGCAAAAGACTGAATCCTAATAATGTTAACTATGACAAAGAAATCTCGGTAACACTTTACAATAAGGTTCTGTTTGTTAACAGTAGTAAATTCATTAGCAAATATTAGATAACAATGAACAATTTAGTTTTTCAGCATTTATTAATCCTTGTTAATGTTAGTTAATGTCAACACAGTTATTCATGTTAGTTCATGGTGCATTAACTAATGTTAAATTAACGTCTAAATTTTAAAAATGTTTTTGTAAATGCTGAAATTAACATGTCTGAAGATTAATAAATGCAAGTATTGTTCATGTTTAGTTCGTGTTTGCTAATGCATTAACAAATTGTTAACAAATAGCACCTTATTGTAAAGTGTTACCGAATCTCTACAATACAAGCTGACAGTGATAATTATTTCTTATGAACATTGTGCTGGTTTGCATTTGATAGATTTCGGTAAACATGAGAGATGTCAGTATGCAGAAATGCCAATGCATTTCTAATTTCATGCACCGACGTCCACTAAAGCTGCGACCAACAGTGACAACACACACAAACCAGTCAAAAGCATCTAATCCATTAAAAATCGCCATATTACAGCAATGTGTCGAAGCAACATCCCACCTTCCAATTACCAAAGCAGAGACATCCAACCAAAGATGTTGAGTGCAGGGGGTTCCTCTATAACACACTTGAGCCCTAAAAAATCATTCCGAACCCGGACACCAACTGTGCTCATATCATGTCAATATTATTTCATGGGACTCGGGAGATTTGAATCTAGCACCTCCCTCCATCCATTGAGTAAAGTGCGAATGTAATAAAAGGCCTCCCTAATATTTGGTCAGGCCTTTGATGGAAGCTGTTTTTGCCCGGTGGGAGACGTTTTCATCGGCACGCTGTCTGATTGAAAAGAGAAAAAACAGAGAGATTTCAGGCAGGTAAACAAAAGCTAGGGGTGGGGTGGCGGGGACTGCGCTATTAAGTTCCGAAGCCTCCAAAATGTAATACTTTAATTAGAACAAGACTATTATCCAGCGTGCGACAGTGCAGGGAGCCCCTCCGCAATGGAGGCTAATCAGATGCGGCTATAATGAGACTGCTAGTGTAATCATCATCGTACCACAGTCCCACAGCTTTGGGCCAATTACACCGAGTAAAATATTTATGATTCGACGCCTTTTAAAAGCATCCCCATAATGCACTTACATTGCCTGAATCTCAAGTGCTTTACCAACCTGGCTTTTCATGGTTGACCTTAAGTGTCAGTCCCCTACAGTTCTTCACTTCCTGTAAACAGCAGAGCGAGACATTAGTAATGCCAAGGTCATGGGTTAAAAATACTGAGGAATGCAAATGTATACATTCAATGCAATGTAAGCCACTTTAGATAAAAGCATCTGCCAAATACATGAATGTATATGTAATGACTGGAATGTTTTTGATGTCATACTGACGTTCCGGATGAAATACGATAAAAGATGTATATTCTCAAAGTGTTGACATATTTCTCAAGAATACTCAACTTATTGAGTTGGGTGACATTGCAGCTCTCAGTTACGCAGCTTCTCCAAAAAATACAAGAGAAACAAATAACAACTGTTGACATTTGAGAGAATTGTTTGACTTCCGACGTTTGATTGAAAATATGAAAAATATTATTAGGATGTTTTCTTGGGAGAAATTTCAGAAAAATACGAGACTAAAGTGAAACTTCCATTTGTTCTTTAATATCACTGTCGTCTATGAAAACATTTGGGATGTTGATGAGATCTGAAGTGCGATTTTTCATTCCTATGTGTGTCGGCGGCGGCAGCAGCGCTTTGTGACAGCAGAACTCTGTGTAATAGCTAGCCTGAACACTGTGCAAAAAGAACCATTTCTCCTTTTGACAGACTCCATCGGGTTCTGTGCGGATGGCTCATCGGGTGCCGGATGGAGCATCAACTGACCCTCTAGACCCCTCTTAAACCGGGCAGCCGGCTGTGACTGTCCCGTCTTCGCCGGTTGTCAATGGAGGGGCAGCTGAGATCTCCCCCAACCCTAATTACATGAAATGAGATGGGGCTTGTCTATCATCACCGTCCCTCATTTCACACTCACACCGGGCCAGAGATGGGTTACGGATCTCTGTAGAGTTTCGGCACAGGTGTCTTACACGGAAAGCAATCTGTGGTAGTGGACCATGGCAAACTGAAACTGAAATGGGCAGAAATGTTTTGGAAGTATTTCATGGGCAATATGAAACCAGAGTTGCATTGTGGTAAATGGGCTATGGACAAAAAACGATGAGTAATTAGATACAAAATAAAACTGTTCTGTGGAACACAAAAGAAGATATTTTGAGGTTTTGTGTTCATACAATAGAAGTCAATGGGGGCCAATGTTGTTTGGTTACCAACATTCTTCAAAATATCTTCTTTGTGTTCGGCAGAAGAAAAAGTCTTTGTAATGACATGAGGGTGAATAAATCAGTAAAGCATATTTTTGTGTGAACTATCCCTTGTTACACAAGCATGTATCAACAATAATGTGATTAACATTTACAGCTTTAACACAGCAGTTCAACAAACTGTAAACAAGCAAACCTAATACAAAGTGTGCTTCTTAAGCGCTATAATAAAGAAATCCCACGTATGGGTTAATGTGATTCTACTACAATAGTAAACAGAATATACAACAATCTACACAACTTCCAATCTCTCCTGACACTCAACAAAACAACACACACAGAATCACATTCAACTAAATGAGGAAAGTAATGTTCCATAACTACAGCACGCCGTGGCACGCGACTCATGAGCCGATGTGTGCCCATTAGTGGGTGGAAATGGAAAAGCGATTCTGCTTCCCACCAATAGAGAAACAACACACGCTAAGCATCAAATAAATCACACCACTGATGCCGAGTGAAAACGTGAGGTATATTCCCAAACTAATATGCACAGATTGCCTCTCGGAGGCAAAAGATGGAAAATTAGGCCAAATCTCAACATCCATCACTCGTGCCTGAACCTGCAGGAGCTTCAGACCATTTTGTAATTACAAATTATTTTTGTAATTAATTTTGGGCTTCCTGTTCCATTACCATCTGGTTACGAGGGTTAGCGCTAATTGAAAATGTTATTAAGATAATAATGTTTGCTCTACATGGTGTGGATCCAGTCGAGCACTGATGAGATCTCGTTTCCTCCGTGCTTTATTCTTTCGCTTCTCTCTCCTGACCCGCAGCCTCCCCTCGCATCTTTTTCCCTGCACTGTCGTTTCTACTCTCTCGTGGCTAAGGGCTGTTTGCTTATTGTAATTGCTGATGGTGGGAAGACTTTTTCCCCTTGTGGCAAACAGAAGTCCTCTAATCCATACTGACATGCTGTTCCTGAGCAATGGGCTCTATTTCACCTGCAGTGGTGCATTGTCGACAAATCGAGGGTCGAAGTGATGCGGGCGCACACACGGAGTCACATCCCCGATGCCTGTGAATTCTCCACTTGGCCGCTGTGTACAACAGGGAGAGGAAAAGCCTTTCTTAAGGGAATGAAGTTTACCCATGTGTTAAGACATAATGAATGCGTACATGCATGCTCTTTTCTTAACAGCCCCCAAGAAAAAGCATGACACAAATTCATGGAGCGCTGAGCATTTGCAGCCTCTCTTCTCATAAAGCCACTTCTCATGCGTAAATATTGTTTGGCAGCACGCTATTCTTATAAATGTACAGTCTAACGCTGACCTCACACAGAGCTAAAAACATATTAAGATATAAAATCCAGCATGAAGGTATCTAAAATATCTGGATGTTTGTGTCAGCCTGTAGTTTGTTTTCACGTTAGTCTATAAATGCCGAGCTGTGAAGAGGCCGTCATGAATCTCATTTTCCATGCCCGACACTGTCTGCTTTCATCGTCTCTCAGCCAATGAAACGCTTGCAAACATCAACAATATGCTCATCTTTTAACAAGTATTATTAACATCATATTCGGCGGACAGTTTGCAAACAGACCATAAACGACGCTATCCAAATTAGCAGTCCGCGTGGAATATTTATTGCTTTACGAGAGTGAAAACCGCAGCAAATTTGGTACGATCAAATTAAGGTTCGCAGTCGAACGATGCACCCTGCGTTTCTGCATGAAGCTGAAAATTGGGTTCAGTGTCATATCATGGCAGACGGAGAGATTCCAAACAGACTCTGCTGTGAAACGCTATGTGTGGCTGACTGCACAGCACGAGTCTTGAAAATCAACCAAGGATGTGTAGATGCCTTCTTTTGTAAAGCCTGATCCAAGAAAGTGAATTTGAACTATTTGGGCCATGACAATTTAATTGGAAATGAGATCAGTACCGCTTTGTGCAGTTTTATGACAGGGCAACGTTCAACAACAAAACAATTCTTGGCAGCGAGAAGAAATCGTGAAGAAAGGAGAAGTAAGAAGACAAAAAATAATTTTAAGGAATAAATAGTCATCATTTACACACCCTCATATCATTCCAAACCCGTTCGACGACTTCTTCTGTGGAATACAAAACAAGATGTTTACCAGAATGTCCCCGCTGATCCTACAGTTTATATAATATAAAAGTGAATTGAAGCTCCTGTGCTTCAAAATGATTCCACAATACAAAATCAACAAAATATTAAAAACTGATCAAATTGTAATCATTGTGTGCATTATTTCCCCTGAGATTTGTGTTATTGCATTTTATGTACTGTATACTAAACTAAAACCCATATTTGCTGATATGCTGTAGTTTGCCTTTTTGCCAAATAATGTATCTTATAAATACTTTAATGTCCATTTTATACTATACATCTCACATTTTAATGGTTTAATCCAACATGAGGGAGCGAGGGAGCATTAAAACAAATATTTGGCCACTTCTGTATATTAATATAATCTTTTTGGCATTTTTACACACATTCCAGGCCTCATTTAAGCTATAAAGTACAAGCTAAACCCCTATGTGATGTGCAGGGAGGCAAAGGCTATCATAACTGTGAGCGGTAAGCCCAAAATGACAAGTCATGAAACCCGCACACACGAGACAACACAGTACGACCGGGTGTTTGTCATCCCCTCGCAAACAATTAGCCTTCATTAAGCAAACGAAGTCTGCATGCATCTCTCCTGCGGCGAACGCAGTGGGGGCGGCCGCCTCTCTTGCCCGTTTCCACCCCCGGCACAGCCGGAGATTGAACATCCAGCCGCGCTGCAGATCTCCTCCGCAGGCCAGCGAGGAAAATTAACAGACTGTTTGCGTTCGGTGCTTTTAATTTATGCCTAGATGAACCCATCAAGGGTGCTGGATGGTGGCCGCAGGGGGCCGCTGGATATGACAGAGGCCGTGATCTCTATTCAGAGACGTTTTTCACCTCAGAAATGACAGTGGAGTTTTAACAGCCCGTGCAATATCGAAGCACTCAGTGCGGACCCTCGGCTAGCCAAAGCAAAACTATACGGCTTCAAAATGTCAAGCAACAAACACAGGCACGATATAGTCACAAATCCACTCTTAAATTTCATCCGTAACCCCGCGTGACTCGCGCGAGACCTTTGTGCACAGTGCTTCGTGCCGGGGCCGAACATTCTTCTTCTCCGTGTGTATGCTATTCAAACCCCGAGCAATCAATCTACGCTCAGGTTAATATAAAACCCTCCAAAACAATGGGAATGCCATTGAAGGCGCGCTGGCCTCCGAAATAAAACTCTAATGGATATCCGCGGGAGACTGCCAGGAAGAATGATTAATTAGGCCTTAACCGTGAGCTTTAAAGCCGAGCTCTTTGTCTCATTAAAGCCCAAAAGCAAGCATTTTTAGCTACAATAGTTATTATCCTTTCATAGCACTCCAAGCTGATCTTTTGTCCCGTTCTCGCTGTCTGATATTAAGGTTTTCACCGTGGAGATGTCTGACATTTACGGGCACCCGTGGTGCGGCTCGAGGGAGCAGAGCGTCTCTCTGGGGGTGACACCGTTTGAGATCTCCTCCCTGGTGGCTTACAGCAGCCTGATATTACTCACCTTGTCACCTACCGCTGTAACCTTCAATAACAGGGGATGACACGTAGGTCTAGACAAAAAAGTGCTGAAAATTACCTCTAATTACCTCTAATCAGACACAATATGTGCTGTATGATCTCTGGGACTCAGCTGAAGGGAATGAATGGACTAGATGAGCTGTGATTGTAAATGTAGCACATGACACATCAGAATTTTGAGGCAAACGGACAAAAATTAAAAAGTCAAATAAAAATATCTGTAAAAATGTCATCAAAAATATAGACAAATATTTAAACAAAGTCATAATAAATTGAATCTACAGTTTAGGTGCATGATGCTCCTGAGTTCACAAAGCCCTTTCAAAAAATAAATATACTTTATTTTACTAAGTAAAGTATATTTTACGTATACTTAATGTAGCAAGTACTGTATACTAATATCAATGCACTAGTAGTATACTTATGATTTCAATACTACTACTTTGGGCTAAAAGACTAGTATACTTAAAACTTTATTTAAGTATTCTTTTAGGTTTTAAGTGTTACAGTAGTAAATCTTGAGTACACATTTACATTTTACATTTACGCATTTGGCAGATGCTTTTAACCAAAGCGACTTACATTGCATGCTATACATTGGCTTCTGAGTATGTGCAATCCCTGGGATCGAACCCATGACCGTGGCGTTGCTAGCGCCATGCTCGAACCACTGAGCCACAGGAAAGCTCAACTAAAATATAGTATACTTAATACTTAAAGAAGTATACTTAAAGATATACTAAAACACACTTAAGCATACTTGCAGTACAAAATCGCAAAACTAGCAGTTTACTGAGAGTATACTTCAAAGCGTACTACAACAAGTATACTTAAAAATACCCTTGAAATACCCTTAAGCATACTTTCAGGAAACTGCTAGTTTAGTGATTTTGTACTGCGAGTATACTTCAGTGTAATACATCAAGTATACCTAAAATATAGGCTACTTGAAATACACTTACAAAATCACTTAAACTAGCAGTATATCGAGACTTTACTTCAAAGTGTACTTTCATAAAAGTGTTAAAAAGTGTTACATGTCAGTATACAAATCAGTATTTGTGAAACTTTATGAAAGTACACTTTAAAGTATACTCTCAGTAAACTACTAGTAATTTTGTACTGCAAGTATGCTTATTATAAGTATATTTTTGAGGACTAAAAGTATATTTTTAGATAAAAATAGACTAAAAGTATGCTTTCTTATTTTTAGTTTTAAAGAAGCATACTAATTAATCACTTAAAGAAACTTTTAATTAGAGAGTTTCATTTCATAGAAACATATAATAAAATAAAATCATAATGTTTTCATTTGGACATTTTGAATAGAGCCTAAAGAAATGAAAGAATAAAGCCCATAGGAACATTTTCATATGGCTATTTGCTAAGCCCTCACCTACGTTAATACATCAACATTTCAACCCACAGGGGATTTTCTGATGGCACAGAATGATGATATTCTCTTCAAAGCGAGAACGAGAAAAACAAACCTCTTACGTGCAAGCACACTTGCCGCCTTTCCTTTTGAGCTTCCATGAAGGGCACAAAACAGCACACAACAGCAGACTGAAGTTCATGCCGGGTTACTTGGTCCCTCTGTACAAAATCCTCTCTATAATTGGGCCACATTTCATCTCTACACAGAAAAACGTCCAAAAGGACGGTGATAATGCTATGCAAAAAAAATGCATTAAGGTCCACTGGGACTGTCAGTCTGAAGATATAGTATCAGAAAAGCTGCTGCTCCACTGCCAGTCAGCTTTTATGTAGATGTGCTTTCGTCCTGCCCGCTTTTGAACAATTTGTCATACTTTGATATTGTATTAACCTGCGAATGCTGACTCTTCATTTGTTCAATTCTGAGGGGAGAGGTAAAGCTCGGCAAAAGCAATATTTCAATGGAGAGCCGAGTGCTCAGTAGATCCGGCTGAACATTAAAAAAGGCTGAAGATGAAGGCAAGATGTGATCCATCATGTGGGCCGGCTGGCGCGGGCCCGTATCTGCGAGCATTTACATTATTGGAGCAAAGGTGAGGTGTAAACACTTTTGCGCATGGTTTACGTTCAATGCTCAATGCACCTAATTGGCTTTCGGGTGTATCATGCTGTCCTTGGAGAATGAGAGCTGATGAATGTTTGTCTGGCCTCTGCTATGAATCAGACGGACCTCCCACCACATAAACTCTATAGGAATATAACAGCACGGGTCCAGGATATTAGCACACTGTAAGAAAGAACTGCAAATCATTATTTTTTAAAGTAAAACCAAAATTCTGTCATCATTTACTCCCCCTCTTGACATTTTAAACCTGTATGAATTTCTTTCTTCTGCAAAACACAAAAGAAGATATTTTGAAGAATGTTGGTAACCAAAAAGTAATTGGTCCCCATTCACTTCTATCGTATGGACACAAAACCAATGCAAGTCAATGGGACCAATGGTTCTCGTTTGCCAACATTCTTCAAAATATCTTCTTTTGTGTTCTGCAGAAGAAAGAAGGTGATACAGGTTTAAAATGACAAGTGAGTAAGTAAATGATAACAGAAGGTGAACTATCCCTTTAACTATAAGCTTTCCTGTATCTCAGTGGTTAGAGCATGGCGCTAGCAACGCCAAGGTCATGGGTTCGATCCCAGGGATTGCACATACTCAGAAACAAAATGTATAATGTATAATGCAATGTAAGTCGCTTTGGAATCAAAGCATCGGCCAAGTGCATTAAGATAAATGTAAATGTTAACTTCACATAAAACTCTAATTTAAAAAGAGAAAGCTTAAGGAATTCAAACATGTAACAAAAAACAAGGTCAAATTCCTATGTTTTCACTAAAACATAAATCTCTATGAAACATTCTCGAATTGTGATGCATAAATCACCAATATTGACACAAACTGTCATTTGAATAACATAATATGAAATAAAAAAAAAGGAAAATTGAAAGAAAAAGACTCACCACTTTCCGCGATAGCGAAAGATTCAACAAACATTCGGTTCATCTGGAATTAACAGAACATGAATATATTAGAATTAATCATAATTTTTGTGTCCTTTAATAAACTGTCATTATTAGATTATGTGGATGATATTATGCAATTCAATTAGAAAAAGCCATTGAATTAAAAAATTGATGACTGTATTTACTTTTTTACAAAGACATGAATATTGAAACATTGCAACTTAAATTATAACACCCAATTTTAGACATTTTCATGTCTAGCATCACTTCTGGTAATGTCATTTCTATGATTTGGCTTAAAGCTTGTCATCGGCAACTGTCAGCGCATGTTACTGTAAAACACTGGCAGCCCATCGTGGGCGATTATTTTCTCCACTTTGATTCTACAGATATAGTTGAAGAACTACGAGACAGACAAATCATAACGTAACAAATGTGAAAGTCCTGACTTTGCTTATGCATGCAATAATCAAATCCCTTCTGGAAATGAAATATAGGAAAATGTACGAAATAAAAAGTAACAAACGCTTGAAGGGACGAGTCTTGAAGAGATGTGTCAGGGAGAAAACACGTTTTTTCTGATTTGACAGTTATCTTAATTAAAACATGCAGAAAAGACAATCCCTGGTGGCTTTAAGAAACATACAAATGGAAATGAGGCAAAAAAATTTACAGCAAAAACGAGTCTTTGTCAAGAGGTTAAATAAATTCAGCATTTGTACTTCAAACTCCGATTAACTCCCAGGAGATCACTTGGTGAAGACCCGGATTTCCATGTTCTTAAAGTACCGCTAACCAGCACACGCTAACACACACACCGCCGTAGCCATAACCACAGATCAGATAGAATAAAAATCAGGTTATTAAAACATTTTTCCGCCTACCCAGAATGCAAGGGGCTCAGCACTTTTTCACAAAACAACTGTCCTTTTTTATTAAAATGACTGGCTCTCCTCTGTCAAAAAGCACTCTATGCAGACCTTACATTTTTTTGTTGATGCAGTTAGCTGTGCTTCGGGCAAAATAACAACTTGCGTTTTTTTTCTTTCTTGTGACTCCGATGCCTTTTCCCCATTTTCCTGTAGAAACACAAGAAAAAAGATTACTTCCATGCCAGTGACCATTTGGTGCCCTTATAGTGATGTTTGACCCTGTTTTATATGATTTCATTTGTTCACTTTTCATTACTGTTTTTCTTCTGATTTGTAGAAAAGGCAGAGTGGAGCGCCGAGACGTCTATTTAGGATGACAAAAGGGGACCTTCGCCTGGTACCAACCACATCAGAAATGAACTTTTCAAAATATCTTTGTTGTACGGTACGAAGTGGAAAGATGAAAAGACAAGAAAAAACAAAATTTTGCACAATAAATAAAAAAAAACACAATTTTAAAATTTGAGGTTACTCCATTAAGTTACATTGGGTGTGGACAAACTGATCTTCTGTTCGTCCGTTATTGTGACAGTAATGTTGTTTTACAGATACTGTGAATCAGTATAAAGGGTAGATTCGCTTTGAGTTAATGTAATTCACCTCATGCCTCTGTGATTAGAAGCATAAGCATCCGTATCTGTGTGACTGGTGCCCTTCACACCAGGTTACAACCAGAAATAAGACCACACTGCCTCACACAATCTGTCACGGCCATTACAGACTGACATTAGTCCAAGGGCAGAAACCAGCATAGGGAATTTAAAAATGATAGACATGCAAGATATCCAATATAAATATGAGGAACAGAGCGTGAACGAGTGTGTGTGTGTGTGTGTGTGTGTGTGTGTGTGTGTGTTTGCATGTGCGAGTGAGAGACAGAGGGAGTAAGGCCCTCAAGTTCTTATTTCTTTAGAGATAAGTAATTATCATTCTGGGTAAGATGTTATGCTGATGTGGGCTTTTGTGAAATGAGAGTTAAATCTCAGTAAAAGGCTCTTTGCCTCTTTTAACCCCATGTTTCCCTGCAGACACAATTAGCCAAGATGCTGTTAATGACCGGCTTAAAACAATAGCATTAATGCTCAGTCATTTAGGCTGATTTGATGATTCAGTTGTAAGGGTTTAGTAGGGTTGCTAAAGGCAGTATACATGCTATTGTCCTGAATTGTGGGCTGATGACAAAATGTGGAGATAATATTATTTGAGGGTGAAATACAAATTAGAAGGACATGTGAATATGATTATTAGACCTGTAAAATCATCTTGTTTGTTTTCTTAGAAAAACCATTAAAAAATGTTTTATTTTAATTGCTGTTATACAAAAGATGTCCATAAGTGCTACCAGCTACATACAAATTAAACCTGGGAAATACTTAAACAAATATGTTTTTTTTAATATATTAAAAAAATATTAACAAATGTTGATATTACCACTGGTCAAATATGTTGAAAAATACAAGTAATACAATTTTTAAAAAAAAGAATATTACAATAACAAAATAAAAGTATTTAACCATCCTGTTCATTATTCAGGAATTGATTGCCAAATGTATAAATGTGTGTTTTTGTTTGTCTTGTTTTGTTGTGAATTAAGGTGTTGGGTGCTTTTTTTTACCTGATGTTTAATTTTTTTTAAATACTACATGTATAAAAAGTTCCTTCAAAATCTTATTTTTCAACAAATGAATAGCAAATTAAGCTCCACAACAATTTGGTTGCTTAATGTGTTAACAAACATAACAGACGCAACAAGCAAATAGCATTTGTAAAATAAACAATTACATTCTAGCCAAAATAGTATTCTTTTAAAAGAAATAACAATTTCTAACATATTAAACACAATAATAACCATTAAGCAAACAAGTTAAAGGGACCCCCCCAAAAAGAAAATGATGTCATCATTTACTTATTGTCATTTCAAACCTGTATGACTTTCTTTTTCCTGCAAAACACAAGATAAGATATTTTTATAAAATGACAAGACAATGAGAAAACAATGACAGAATTTTCATTTTTGGGTGAACTTTCCCTTTTGCCATTTGCTGAAGTCGAAAATCTCCTCAATAATGTCCTGTGCTGAAGTGTTGGTATCACTGTTTCAATGTCACCATGTGCAAGGTCCATTTTTCAATATAACAAACTTTTCTAAACTTTAAAAAAACAACTTCATAGATCAAACCACTGTCCAGCAACAACAGATGTTCTTTAGTGCTCCACTTATCCAACAACTAAATAATGAGCCAATCGGTGCAAGCACAGAAAAACCTCCCAAACCGATAGCGTAACACGAAAACAAACATGCTACATCATAAAGATCTCCACCAGCGCGGAGTTTAGCGAGCGACGGGCTCGGCGAGCGGTTTCGTCAGTGGGGATGTGGTGTGATTAGAGGAGACATGTGCCCCCTGTGCTCCTCACTTTGACTGTGCTGATGGGCCTGAGCCACATGGGAATGACTGTTCCTCCTCTAGAACTGCCACCCCTGGAGTGATTACTCCCCTTGCCCTCGCTGCTTTCCTTCACCCGTTCGAGTCTGAGGCGACAGACGCCCCACAGCGATCTGTGTCACTGTACGGAGCGAGTCGCTCACTCTGCCTGCGGAGGGTTCGCTTACACAACCAGCCCCTTTTGTCTCTTGTATACTCCCCGGTGTTAGCGTTCTGTAGTTCACAAGAACTACTTTTGCAAATGCATATTTTGGTCTTACATGTTAGTCCACATGAAATCAAAATGGATTAAGTTATTTACTTAAGGCCTTGTGAACAGTTTATTTGGGCATGCATGAGTGTCAAAGTACAGGACAGTCCACCCAAAAATTGCTCTTTCATGTCTTTCCAAAACCCTATGACTTTTTACTTCTGCAGAACACAAAGGAAGGGATTTTGAACAATGTTGGTAACCAAACATCATTGGTCCACATTGACTTTCATTGTATGGACACAAAACCACAGAGACATTTCTCAAAATATCTTCTTTTGCATTCCAAAGCTTGTCATATACAGGTGAGGGTACATAATGAATCTGCTGATATTACATTCACACTTTACCAATACAAAAGGCTAAAGTGTGTCATATTAGCACAGGGCTCATGCAATCGTATATGACCGCGCTGCTCTAATTAGAGATTCTTTTTAATTCCGACTCCAATTATCCTAATGTTCATCTCTCCTTCATCCAGCCGTTTTGATATTGAACATTACTGTATCTATAGGGGGCTGATCTAGGTCAGTTCCCTTGTTCTCCCTCTCTGACCTCAGAGCTCAGAGCAGAGAAACCGAGGTTCATTTATGAACTTGGTGAGGAGTTTCCAATGAGCCAGAAAGTCACTTGGAGTCATTTTCAGCCCAAGCCTAATTACAACTCCATCTTCTCCAAGCCATTCCTCATTCAGAGCCCACTCTAATAAATATTAACAAATGAATTAGAGCTAATGTTTCGAATTAAGTGTCTGTGACCAGCCATCATTAATAAGAGCTGCGAAGCGCTTCACTCATGAGCTCATTACTGTAAAACTTCTCATTTATTACCATTTTATTCTCTCTAATGGTTTTTTAAATGCCGTTATAGAGAAGCATGCGTAAAGCCGCAAATCGGCCTTTCAGAGATGTGAAAACAAACAGAAATCTATGAAAAATCGACTCCAATTTTGGATCGCTCGAACCTGAACAGGGCTGCCAGCGATCTTAGACATCCCCCGGGAGATCACCTAATCCCAACCAGCCTGCCAAAGGCCATCCGTCAGTAATGTTCAGAATGGTGCTGTGAGGAGTGCTCTTAATCTTGACAGTCAAATAGCTGTTGGTTAACATTATGATTCAAATGGACTTCTGAAGTAAAGGATAAACTTTTAATTGGTGATGCACTTAATGAAGTCTGGCACTTAAACCAAGAGACTGACCTCATTCTTAGGGGACAACGAAAATATATTTACTTATAAGTTAACAGACACTTTTACCCAAAGCTACAATAAGGTTGTATTTGTTAACATTAGTAAATGCATTAACTGACAATGAGCAATATAGGTTTTCAGCATTTATAGACCTTTGGTAATGTTAGTTAATGTCAATTTATTTATTTTTGTTCATAGTGCTAATGTTAAAAGTTACAACTTTTGATTTAAAAAATAAATTATTAGTAAATGCTGAAACTACTTGAACTAAAAAAAAAAAGATTTAGAAGTACTGTTCATTGTTAGTTAGCTAATGCTAACAAATACAACCTTATTGTAAAGCGTTTTATTTAAAAAAAGAAATCCTTAACTTCAAACAACCGTATGTATAATATCACACTCAATGGCCTAATATACATAAAATGTATTCTAGACAATTCTGAGAGATCTCATTTATCAAAGCATTTCAAAGGTAATATTTTTTTAAACAAGAAAAAAGTACCGGTTACAGTTTCAGCAATCTTCCTGACAGGGCTTCAAGAAACGTGCAGCGTAGAGAAGAACGTGAAGCACCGAGAGCGTAAAGCATCGGGGGGTACTGTAGGTGAACATGTGTCCTTGCCATCACTGTCAATGAAGAAAGTTTCTTAAGATAAGTGTTGGGAAATAAATGGCTTATCAACCCCACAGGCCTGAATAATAGTCCTTTCAGAAGATTTTCGCTGGGAGTGGAGTTTTACTTTATTTACAGATCTCTGCAATAATATCTCAATTCCAGGGACAATTTTTTAAAAGGGCTGCAGTTTTCTACTGTACATTGTACACTTCATCACAAAGCACACAATGTTCAAAACCACCGTTCAAGACTTTTCTGTGATGACAGAAAAATCAATTTCTGTCTTATTTTGATATGCTTGACACAACAGTAATGTAAAACCTCTGAGAAATGTGAATCCAAAAACAATGCCATGAACTTCTATTTACTAAATCATTTTGTATCTTCATGTAATACCAGATTAAGTAATTAATTAATGTTTGGAAATGCATACTGATATCCTACTGACACACTAAAGCAAACAATATAAATGTCCTCAACACATATTTAAATTCTTATTTCTGTATAATATATAAAAATGTCTAAATTCATGCCTCCTTTCACCAGAGGTCACCACCAAAGATACAGCTAAAGATCTCACAATAAAATCAAATAATGCATGCTATAAACAGACATTTCATTGTAAAGGGCCGTTCAGACATTGGACAAAAATGATAACATAAAAATAACGTTTAACAATCATTCTTAATTTAGGAGAATAAAGGGCTTCACATCACAATTAAATCGATAAACATACAGGGAACGATATCGATGGGATCACTTTCACAGCGTTTTTTTTCCAGCCGATGAACGATAGAACATACTGTTTAGTCTCTGGCGGATCTCTGATGTTTGGCTTTTGATGACGACAAGGGATTTATGTCCGAAATAAAGACTGTAGGGGTCGGAAAGCTGTGTGTTTGCGGCGGTTTATTACATATTGATGTAACGCTTATGTAAGTCTAAGCAAGCTGGCAAATATATACTTTACATCCTGGACACGAGCGCACCTTCAGCCTACAGAGAGAGCATCCAACCTTTGCACTCATATTTTAGAGGAAAAAAGGTTCGGGAATGAAAACGAAGTAACAGGTCATACATTCATTTTAGTGACTGGGAACCCTGCAGCGAGCAAACTTAGAATAAACAAAGTTATCGTCTGCTGGTGTGGACGCAAATATAGTAAGTTACAGTTAACGTTATAGTTATCGCCTTGTCAAGTTAAAACTAGTTTTACTTCGAAAAACACATCTTGAGACCTCTGTGCAGCTGTTTATTAATGAGCAAGTGAACAACCATAACTTCATAAAAAAAAGCCAAGATTAAAAATGCAGCTATTATAAAAAACTGACAATTGATCCAATTAAAAGCTTAAAACCGATTGAAACTGCTGATATTTGTGCACTAATAATCAAAACAATTCCCATCTCAACACTTCTAGCTGAGGAAATGAAGCGTATGACATGTAAACAAAAGCTCCCCTGAGAAAATGAGGGGCTTCGCTGCGCAACACAGCTGCAATTTTTAAACCAGCTGCTCGCGTCAGGATTCCTGGGGTGCTGGTGCTAGCTGCTTACCGGTGGCCATGCATCAAAACCGATCGATTCCTTATCTGATCCCCGACGTGGGTCCAGTTTATTTATAATTAACAAGCCACCTCCCTCCCTTCACATACAAAACCAACAGCTAAACAATAATGTGCGCCGGCTAAAGAGATCCAGGGGGGCCATAGATCTCAGATTACAGTCATTTCCAAACACACAAGCACACAAACGTAAACACACTGACAATATAAGTGATGGGATGGAGCTCACAACAGTAGCCAGTTTGTCACAAGTGACATCTTCATTGTGCCGCCGAATCCTTAAAGCACGAGAGCCAGGAGCTTCCATGGTCTCTCATCCATGAAGATGCAGCTTTCTCCAAAGTTGTTGACTTAATTTGCAGACCTGTCTTCTTTGCAGCCGGTGGAACAGCTCTATTTTCGTGCTCAGAGACATTAGCGTTGTGTTTCAACAAACACAAGAGAAAGTAATATGTGTGAATGTGTGTAGGTGGTGTGAAAATTCAGTTTGATCTTCATCTTGTGTTGTCTTTTGGGCATGCACTTAGGTACTGACATGATTTGACGAGGTAATATTTGAATGTTTGTGTGTATAAGGTCATTGTAGACTGTGAGTACAAACAGGGATGTGCTTTATAGAGGCCTATAGATTTTCCTCTGTTGATTTAAGAGATAGCATCCGAATTTATCAGCAATGGGGTCTTGAAAGAAAAGAGCGAAACAATAGCTCATGCCCCTTGAACTGAGGCCATGAGGAGATTAGGGATAAAAGGGTTTGTTTGTGAACTGGGCGTGCCATTTAAAAACTCATGTGTCACAAAACAACAGAAAATCAGTTTTGTTGGCGATAGAAGAAAGACTAGGAAGACAAAGAGCACTTTACCTCCAGCATGTCGACAACATAGACCCCGCACTCCTGATGCTAGTGGGGGCTGGTGGTCCCACATCACACATCATCCTCAGGGAATAGAAGACAAAAGTTACATGAAAACTGCTAAAAAAAGTGATATTGTTTTAATTAACACATACATTTTTGGTCCAGATGAAAAGGCTGCATTCGCACATTGTCTTCAGCATTACTGTCAGGGTCCATTACAAGGAGATAATAATCCTTAATTCTATTTCTACATCTCAATTGTACATTAAGGCCATCAACAAAAAGATCAACAAAGAAACTCAAATTTTACTCACTATATGGAAATAGATCTTCAAACTATTGTTGTTGAATAACAACAGTCATACAGTACAGAGTCCCAAATGAGTTGTTTATAATTTCGAGACTTCTTTCGCAAAGCTTACCCGTCTTAGTAAAATTGCTGTGGCAACATCACTATTATAATGAATACCAATAACTCTCTTCCCCTCTGTGATGAATATTACACCAAATTAATCTTCTTAAGGCGGCTCTCAATTACAGAGCGGCATCACCCAAACAATGATTAATATGAACCTATTACTATGAGCTGAGGTTCTGGATTATTAATGGAGGCTTTGCAGAATGAAAAAGTTTGGCTCACTCTCCAGCTCCAGTTGCAAGCCGAAGTGGGACGGGCTCCTCCAGCTGGGCAGTCTGGAGCAGGGCACCCCCTGGGGGACCGGAGGGCCAATTACGAGAGATAATGATTCATCACCGGCCGTAATAGAGCCCCCTCTCCTCCTGGTGACTAATTAAGAGAGTATGGCTCTCAGGGTGGGGGGAGCTTCGGATGAAGGGTATAAGCGGAGCACGAGGCCAAAATTGGGATGATTGCGCGGAGGATGGCCGGTCCCTCCTGGGCGACGTGTGCAAGCTTTCTATTACAGGAAGTAATTGATATTTTCATGAGAAATTAATGGTGGCTGAACGGCGACAGCTTCTCCTTTCTCCCCACCAGACAAATGAGTACAAGTGGAGGAACAAAACAGGGTAGATGAACAAAGATCCATCAAAGGTCTGTGTCCTTTGAAACCGCAGCAAGAGGGATACCCTTCCTCCGCGCTCCCAAAGATCCCAAAGTTTGCAGATGCTGAGAGGTTTAACTGGTTACTATGGAGACAGAGAGGAAGGGATAGCATATCAATATCAAAGACAGCTGATTTTGTGATTTTGGAGTAGTCAGGCGTCACTTTATATACATGTTTTTCTAATGATTGTTGCAATAGTCTGTCACAGGAAATGCAACATTTTGTTTAAAATTTACCTCAAAGCACTATGTATGGTATTTAAATCTCACTCCAAAGAATACCATAGGCACTAAAACAGAATATATATCATGACATTACCATGGTATCACTTGGCACTTTTTATAGAAATAAAAAAAGTAAAGTGAGGCAATAGCAAGACATTTCAATCACACATAATGTGTGCGCTTAGCACCACTGTGTATACGGTTATCCAACCTGAACCACAGTGAAATGACTCTCAAAAGGCATTTCTTAAACTTGGAATCATGCCATTACACACAAACGCTGATTTAGATGATAATATGTTCGGCACAGACACAGCTAAACATGCCTTTGTGACCTCTCAAGCTGAGCGCATACATGAGAAACCGTCTCTCTGCTCCCCTCTCGCCCACTCAGGAAAGAAAAAAAATACTCCAATTTAAAACCTAACAATTCTACGATGAGTTGAATGCACATTCTGCTGCTCATTTCAAGCAATATTACCGTCTTGTTTAATGTCTGTCCCTGGCTCTCCCCAGGGACGACTGACTTCACTTTACACATTCCACTGAAGATTTTTCCAGGATGATTTGCATTTAATCATTCGCCGGAAAGCCAAATGGCCAAATGCATTTGCTGTTCTCGGTTAGTTAACATTTGTGGAAGTGAAGCAACAGAATAATTCAAAACAACGGGACAATGGTAATGGTGAAACCACGCAGCGTCCCATTAAAGAAGTCACAGTCTGTCTAGCCAATTGCCTTTCTAAACTCTCACCTTCCCCTGATATGTTGTCAAGGGTTTGCCAAGTGATACACTGAAAGAAGAAAACAATCTCTATCTTTGGATAATTCATATAAGCGAGAGGCTTCAATTACTTCAAGAAGTTAATTTAGCCTCTCCAATCATTTACAAGAAGAGATATGGCATGGGTTATTTCATATGAAATAATTACATTGCAACGCTTTTACGTGACAGTAATAAGGGAGCTGAAGTGTTCAGGATGTCTTTCAGCCAGGACACGGAGAACAAAAGTATTCCCAGCAGGTCTAGTATGAGCTATGGAAATTGCGCTTAAGATGTTATCATATTGCAAATAAGAGCAATAAGGATGAGATGGATGGCAGCGTGCTAGGCAGGATATAAACAAAGCAATAATTTAGCATATAGAGAATACAACAAAAATACAAGTCTCCGGCTTTGACCGTGTGCAGATAGAAACACTTGATTGAGTTAAACTGTATATTTGGTATTCCAGACTCACAAAAACGTAGTTGCATTGTTCAGATTTGTTCTTTTGTTGGCTGGGGATTTACTTTGTAATGGCAAAAAGTGAGAGAAAAAAGTATAACATGCTGTCAGCATCCATTACTGTTAAAATACTGATAAAACCACCACTTTAAACAAGTCGATGAAAATTCCCAAAAGCAAAACAGACAACATAATGGAAACATAATTTCTATCACAAATGAAAGAAAATCCTAACCTACATTCTGAAGCATTCAGCCTGAAACTTTGATGACATTTTAAATATCATCAGAAAAGAAAAAACTCTCACTTCCTACAATGCCCCACTGCCTCGCCTCCACAGCCGAACAGCCGCACTGCAGGACAGACTCAATAACGCACAATGGCTGATACAAAATAAATCCCCCCACTCTGAAACCTAGCAATGAAACCAAAGATACATTCCCTCTTCCTGTCTGTTCATACAGCATAATGCCACCAGGACCAAGAAAATATTGCCACTATAAAATTCTGCATCTATGTGCACAATATCTATTTCATTCTGTGTAATTAGGAACGGAGAAACATTCTTCATGCGGCAAGAAGAAAAATAATGTCTCTCTTTTCACAGCTGATGAGATTTGTTTCTTATTAAAGACAGTTTATGCTTTCACCGCTGAAAGGCACGAACACAGAACAATAAAGAAACATAATGGAGGAAAAGGATTACTGGAGTTTCTTCGCTTCCATTTTCTTTCTATCTAGTGTTAGGTGTCTGACTGCTATTGACCAGAGTTTATTAACTTCTTTTGCAATAGTATGGAGAAGAAAAGAAGATAAAATAACATCAGGTAAAGCCCAAGATTTATCTTCTTTTCACAGAGATTTAGTTACTGTCATATGGTGCCTATGTTGAGTTCCCTAATCCGATTCCTTTTTTGAAAATAACACACAATTCCAGTTGCCTGAGTCATTCTAGCCTATATAATTCAAGAATGTAACAGCATCGACAAACAAATATATATATATATATATATATCATGGTATTACCATAATGTTTTATTTTGATAATCATTTAGTATAACTCTTAAAAGGACAGTTCACCCATAAATGAAAATTCATCATTTACTCACCCGCAAGTTCCAAATCTGTATATGTGTTTGTTATGATGAACACAGAGAAAGATATTGGGGAAAATGTTTGTAACTAAACAGTTTTTGGCCACCATTGACTACCATAGTAGGATACATTGCTTTATAAATGTCTTTGTTCTGTTGAACACAAAAGAAGATATTTTGAAAGCAAACAGTTCTGGGGCACTTTTGAGTACCATCTTATTTTTTCCTACTATGGTAGACATTTTTTTTTAACAGATTTTTAAAGATTTGAAACAACTCAAGGGTGAGGAAATGATGACAGAATCAATAAGTAGAAGCATAAACATTTAGCACTGTGCCATTTAAATCAGCAAAACATCTTTGGCATATAAACACCTGATTCTCTATCAACTTTGCGAACAATCAATCAAATAATAAAATCAAGCAAGCAATCGAATGTAACTTTGTGAAAACAAGAAATGCATTCTATCTACATTCATTACCATCAATGTAAGAACCGGACTGGCCTCAAGAAGAGAAGCACAGATGGACGAATTGATCCTGGCCCCTGGAAGCAGGATCATCTACCTCCCACTGCTAATTGCTGACATGGAAGCAAAGTAATGAGCGATGAATTCAAGATTCTGCTGAATAAGCTGTCTGTAGTAATGCCGAGGCAATGTGTGTGACCAGAGATGATCACTCATGACTGCCTTCCTCTCGCTGACAGGCGTTTGACTCTATGCAATCCCCTACATCTGTCAAAGATATAAAACAAGTTCAAGAACAAGGAGATGCATTTGTATACCGTATGTCTTTTTTACACACTTGATCACACCATTTCCTTGTACCAGAGTTTTGTGATGTCAGAAGTCGTACACAAGTTGCTCCACTGTATCTGGGTATGTGAGATGAGAAACAGGCTTTATGATTGAGTTCTCATTCTAGCGGACCAGAGGGCGTGTCATTAATTTGAATGGAAAACAGGAAGTCGGATAAATTTATCTCCGTCATCTCCAATCCTCCCTGGCACAACGTTCTGCCCCTTCACACAGGCAGCGGGGGAAAATAAAACAACAACAGTTATTAATGAGGTGTTATGCCAAGCGAGTGCATGCATTCATGCATTTCCTGATAGCAAACCCACTTCCTTAATGGCATACACAATTACCACAAAAGTACTCAAAGTGAGCATGAAGCCTCACTTTAGCATTTTTAAAGTTGAGTCTGAGCTTAAAGGCATAGTTTACCACAAAAAGAAAATAATTTAATCATTTATTCACGCTCATGTCATTCCAAACCTGCCATTCATTCTTCTGCAGAACACAAAATACATTTATAAGATATCTTATTTGCTCCACAGAACAAAGTCATACAGGTTTTGACATGAGGGTGAATAAATGATGACCAATTTTTGTGATTTTTTTTAAGAGCTCTGGCATGTTAGAATGCATGCCTAAATACTGTAAAATGTCATCATTGAAAGATATGTTTGTGAGCGAGAAACTGTCTTTAGGCTGAATGCGAATGAGAGAAAAATCAAGGTTGAGCTAATTGCCGTTACGCAGAATATATATTAATCTGCCTGATGGGAGTTCATTAATCAAGATCGGCATCAAAAGCCATTTTCCTCTCCGAGGAAATATGCAAATGGACTCTAATTTAAAAACACACCACAAAGCTAAAAGGAATGGACTTCATTTTCTAGCCGGTGCGTAAAGAACGTCCGGTGACCGCGGTTTTAAATTGAGACACCAGCCAAGAGTGATTGCTAATGCTCAACCCATATGTGGGTGATATCCACAGCATTTGCGTACCCAGACGGGTGACATCTACCTCTGAGGGAGCTGTGAGATTGGGAATTAGCCTCACGGAAGCCTGCTGAATACAGCCCAAACTGAAGTCTTCCACTCAGCCAGAACAAATATTAGCAGAGCGAAGTAATAATATTAGCAAATACAGTCGGGTGTGCTTTAGTCCCATATGTAACTGGAGCCGTAATTGCCTACAAAGCTATAAGATTAAACTTTAGTACCTTCCAGACACAAGAGTCACAGAGAATATGGCTGTTCAATATGAACAAAGATCTGTAAAACTATGCGAATTCAGGTCTTCAGGTCTGATAAATGGCCACTCAAATCTCTCCATTTTATTAACTCTTCTTTGTACATTTGCAATTATAAATGTAAACCACAAATGCATCATGTAAACAGCTTTAATTTGGGTGTTTATTTGAGGGTGTCAAGCCAGAACATGTTTGTGCTGCTCTGGCAAGTCTAAGCAACCAACTCATTTAAAATCATAATGTAATCCCTAAACCTCAGTGCTCCGCTGTGCCTAAAAGCCCGTCCGCCGATGCAGAATAATAAAAGGGTCTTCAAAACCGGATCAGACCGCAGACCCCCGCCGAAGCATCCATGGTCGGGGTTCATTTCCTTTCCACGTCCCGCAAAGGCTTTCGGAAAATAAATCTGAAGGACAATAGCTGCCATTAATTCACTTATTTACCGAGCGGGAAGAGCTAATCAAATTCTGCCGCAGCTATACGTCCTTCATGCACTGGGCTCTCAAATTAACCTCTCAATAGCCCTTTCTGTGAGTGAAGAGACGCTGATATGCAGCTGGCCTCCAGGAGGGATCCCTCCATTGAGAAATCCTCTACAGGGCTTTATTTCACCTGATGGCTTAAGCTGGGAAACAGAATATAGCAGAAGAATGCCAAGCGACTGTGTGCAACTTCAGCCCAATGTCACTTTTTGACAAAAAATAAACATGCATTCAGTGGAAATATAACAATGGTGTACATGCTGTTTAATCCTCTATTGACTGATACCCAACTACAGAAGTTTACATGAGACCTGAAGCACAAGAACATCAGATAACACTGCTATTTAAACATAAATGATATGAGAAGCAATAACACTGTTTACCATTTCAGAGGGTCACAGAAGGCTGTTGGTTTGGATTCCCAGCCGGACACAAGTTATGTGAAACCAAAAGGTGTATCATAAGAAAGACAGTTAACCCCTTGCTATCCACTGGGTGATGGCATCCATTACTCGGCTACAAATCACTGAGCTTTCTGTAAACACATTAAAGTAAAAAGTGTTATGAACTATTAGCATATAAATGATGAAAAGATTACATGAGCACAAAGAGAGACAAAACAAACAGCAAAAAGGTACACATGGGAAATAAAGAAAGCAATAAAAAACAGAAGAAAGAAAATAAAGAGTCATCTTGTTGTGTAATCTTTACCAAGCCTGCCCCTGGGAAGAAGTTGTGCTGCTAACAGGGGAATATATACTATTTAAAGGGACAGTTTACCCAAAAATTTAAATTCATCATTTACTATCCCTCTTGTCATTTTAAACTTGTATAACTTTCACAAAAGAAGACATTTTGAAGAATGTGATAACCAATCAACGGTGGTAAAAATACCTTCCTTTGTGTTCTGCAAAAGAAAGAAAGTCATACAGGTTAAAAATGACAAGAGAGTACTTTTTTTGTCGACTGCTAAGCGACAAAAGTCAGTTGTTAAAAGATTGTATAGCTATTCTGACAACTCATATAAAGTCCATAAAAAGGCTGTCTGTCTATATATTGGTATCTAATCTATCTACAGTTTATCTGCTTGTCTAAAATATATCAATAATTAGATGTTCTAATAATAAAACACAGACAACATACCCTTAAAGCTAACCTGTGTACAATGTGACCAGAAACTGATATCCCGACATTATTCTCCACAACAGATGAGAAAATATTCAAGTGGCCATGGGTTCACCAGGATTATAAATCCAGTCAGTTCCACCCAACCCCAGAAACATGAAAGACACCTTTAACATTTATTTAAAACTCCTCCTGCCTGTTAGCCTCGCTCTGTCAACCTTCGACTACAGAAGCTTTTCTGAGACCTGATGCCCAGGAACATCAGAGAACCGAACCTCTTCCCCATCACAGTCTGAAAGAAACAAGCAGGGTGGAAATTGCATCCTCACAAACCCCCGCCATGTGCATTTTCATATTTCAACCCCTTATCATACGTCTTTGAAAAGCAGGAGAGCAAGTGAGGCCAGTGTAAGACTGTGCAGATGGCCGTTTGATGCCTCCACAACCAAGTTTCTCAGAACGAGTAAAGAAAGCCTTTAGTTCAGAGTCAGGTGTCCGAGGACCAATTTTGGGAGACCGCTGAACGAGGATGACGGAGAGACCCCTCATGTTTTGGTTGAGACATAAAGTGAGGAACTGCACCCCAGTGTTTCTTTGATATCTGTGGACTGTCAGAAGCACAGGGCATATTAGTTCTCTTGGGAGGGCTATTTCATCCCCTCTAAAACAGGATATGAAAAAAGCCTGTGCTGGAACTTCGCTTTAGAAAACTTGACTGGGGTGTTATCTTGGCAAGGGTAGTTGTCTCCAATCTGGTCTTTTCGGTATCACAAACCTCCACAAAGACCTCCATCATCTATAACCAAAGACAAAGTCATCAAGTGTCAATTTTAAGCATTAGTGAACATAAGTTTTGTTGTCTTGTTTCAGGCTTGCCACTGCATCTTAGTTAATACTAAAACACTTCAATAACAATTTTAACCAATTCAGAGGATGGCAGAAGATTTCTGGTTTATATTCCCACCTGAACACATCTTCTGTATAGTTCAATTCACCTTCTGTAAACACATCAGAATAAAACATTAACATAAAAATGACAAAAAAGATTACATAAGCACACTCAGAGACACAACAAAATCATCAAATAATTAAGTGCACATGAGAAAAAAACACAGAAAGCAATAAAAAACAGGATGCAGAAAGAGTCGTCTTGTTGTGTAATCTTCACCCCGTCTGCCCCCAGGGAAGAAGTTCTGAACGCTTGGGAATGTGCTTAACATTGAGGACACGTACTTGAACTCCACCCTTACATTCTGCTTACCCCCCTGCTCACCAGCTCTGGGGCGAGCGATGGTCTAGGAAAGATTAATGCTTCTTCAACAGCGTGCATGAAATCAAATTAGTGTTTAGTCACCCCCATACGAACCATGCTTGCCCTAAACAACAACCACCGACTCGATCACTGTAAGCTCCTTCCTTCCAGATGTAAAGGATGACATTAATTATTTGCAAATATAAAAAATATTAATTGTGTTTTCACTCTCCGTATACAAATAAAAGAAACGTGATAGAACTGAGACAGCAACAAATTCCCCCAAACAATGAGATTCTTCCCTGGGAAACTCAAGCGGGGAGGTATTCTAATTCCATCATCTGATAGAGTCTCAATATCTCATATTCTCCGTAATCAAATAGTCAGTTATGAGGAAAGATGATGTTGTCATACGTTTTCCATTTCCTCATATAGAGCGAGCGCACGGGCTTCAAACAACGCCTCCCTTTCTCATTTTGGCGGCGCTCAGATTACATCACAGGGAGAAGTGTGAAGGCGCTACTCATAACAATGTCACATCGCATTAAGTCTCCCGTGCCACTTGTGGGCCTCAATCAAATTTCAGCTGACTCTACCTATCTGTGACTACAATTGGATTTGCTCGGAGACGACGGGGATTATGGCCACTTCTGCGTATATATATTCCACTTTCTCCAATCTAGCGTTTGATCATGCGATCGAGCTCTTGGGGAATAAGCCGGTTCAGATAGCTTTGGTGTGTAATAACCTATGGGGATTGGAGATGGAGTGAATGACAGGGGCGCAGTGTTCAAATAGGCAATATTACAGGGACACGTCCCAAAGTGAAACACGGGAAGCTGACGATGATCCCTGTTATTGAGGGAAGTCATGCTTCCTTAGATAAAGGTCAACGGGGCCAAGTGTGTATGAGAGAATGTGTACGTGTAACCAGTGACATCAGTGAATCTAGAGAATATTTTCACCAAAGAAGTGCAGATTGATTGGTTGATTGACAAGTTCATGTGGTCAACAGCGGATATAATGGTAACTAACCTTCTGATGCAACAAATGATGGTTCTAACAACCCCGTGTAAATTTGCTTAAAACTTTTGCCTTTTTGAATCCATCGCCTGTTTGAAAACAAAAAATCGCAGGTTATAAATCAATATAAAAAATCTTTGAAAATCATTATTATAAGCTTACCAGTGTGAATTGTGGTAAGGGATGGAGACATGCTTTTATACACTTTGTTCATTTTTGTTTATTGGGGTTTTAAAAACAATGCTGTGTCACAATTGATCCGGTCAAACTCAGGCAGTAATAAACTCAATCCTGCAAAACAGCATTGAACATGAATCACATCAGGCTCTCTCAGAACATTTTAAACACAGAAATACTGCACAGTTTCATTGATGTCAAACCAGTACCACGCCACAGTTACACGTAACACAAGACTGGCTGAATGAAAGTGGCGTCTGTGACAATTACAAAGCGCTGCGGTATAAAGGTACGCATAGCTGAGAAAAAGCAGGCGATCAGTCTTAGGCTCGCCTGTAGAGAGTTAGCATGTGGCAGGCTAACCAAGACAGATTAGGTTCCTGAAGGTGTGCCGTTAAGATGGAGATTCTCAAAGCTACTCCACCTGAGAGTAGAGAAATGGCTTGAGAAATCCCACAATGTGTTGCGGCTACGCAAGGTCAAATTTATCTCACCTGGAATCGTGGATGATTTGATTCTGATGCTAATATTACCTATGTCAGATATATTATTGTGTGCATTATGGCTACGTATGGCCCTTCACAGGATTGTTTTTGAAAACCGCAGTGTTAGCAAAGCCAAACTCTAAAATCATTATCGAGTGCCCTCTCCTTGAAGGGTAATACTTGAAATGCAGGATGTTTCCTCCCCTGCCAAGCTTTTCAGCAGAGCACACATCCCTCATAGGAGGTTCTCTTTACCGTATTGACTGGGGATAAGTTTGTCACTGGATCCGGATTAAAGTCTTAGGCCTATCTGTAAAATGGAGGTGGGGGGAGGGCGTGAAGGAAGGGCAGAGGTTTGTTTACCTATATTGGCTGCTGTGTACTGATGGAACGTAGCAGATGACAAAGGGGGAAAAGTAGGACTCCTGTTGCAATGTCACCTCCAGATTGGACATCTCAGTCGAGACCGATAACGCACACGGCGCTCTTAATTAATCATCAGTGCCGTATCGATGTGTCAATAAAGCCCTCGCTCGTCAGCTCGCCAGCCGCCCTCTATTAAACCTGGAAGCCCTGGAGTTCTAATTTAGCTTCTGTGATGCTCCGTGGCGTCTCAACGCAGTGCGCCATCCAATGCCGTGTCACTCATGCAAAGCTCTCCGGTGCTCATCAGATTGTTGAGTTTAAGGACAACCGCCTAGAATACAGTTTGACGTCTTCCATCTGTCTGTAAAAATGTGTATCAGAAACAGAACGGTGCAGCTGATTCTCAACAAGGGAGGTTGCAGACACCACAGGGCAGGGCAGAAACCTACCAGGTCCAGACAGTAAAATATTGCACAACAGTGTATCTGTTTACCTTTGTAACTCGTGTCCTCACCATGCGTTTAATCCCTTTCAAAGCCTATTAGGAATGAGGCCGAGTCCGTTTGGCACCCATACAGATCAAACGCTACCTACATCTCTGTTCTCACTGAATGCAAATGGTGTTCTGCCCTCCGAACCAGATGAATAGTAAATGGACGAAACATACCGGCGGAGCTTGCATGCAGATTACCTGCCCAAAGATGTGAGCCTAATTATTATTCATGTTTACAAACTTTCATCTCCTGAGGACGGGCCAGCCTGCGACGGTGCATACATAATGAGCAAACAGACCGTGCTCGTCATGTGGACCCAGACATGCATTTATTCATGTAGCCCACACACACACATATTCACTTACAAAACACACAGCGCTTCTGGTGTCTCAAGGGACCAGACATTTATGAAGATGCCAGTTCGATGGCATTATGGCAGCACTACAGATTCTTGGCTGCAGCTCCCTTCAGTATAACCAGTGTCCCGTCCCACTCCTGCAATGCTTAAGAAGGCCTGTCTCCACCAGCCTCGGGGGATAAGCAGGAAGAGGTTTGCGCTGTCACAGTCCTCCGCCGCATCCCAGAACCGACGTTCGCAGATTCTCAGGCCATATGGACGACAACAAGCAGCCTGTAGAAATAATGTGTGTAGGTATGCGGTGAGGCAGGTTATAGAAAGACAATGAAACCCTAAGGTTTAGACAGGTGAGAGCTATTCCACTGGCCGCCGGTTCTCTGTGGGATATTGATTGAGTATGCTTAGACCCTGGGATGGACTATTTTTGCGTGTGTGTTTGCAGAATAAAATCTTCTATAAACCATCTTCAAACCATTCTCATTAACCTCGTGCCACTGCGGCTGTGGTTTGAAATGCAGCGCTGTAATTCTAGACTTAAAAGTTTAAACGCCCATTTCACATTCAAGCTTCCAGCTCTTCAATTTCTTGCAGTTAAATTGCGTGAGTCAATGGTAGCAAAATGTAAAATTGCCTTAATTTCAACATTAGAGAGCTCATTCGTGAAATACTATAACTGAGAAACTCACACTGTTGATGTCCACAGTTAAAGACATCATAAAACTCTGAGGATTAACATAGAAAGTTGGGCAATTTGGGCATCTCCTGTTAGCTGGATGTTTTGCACTTAAACTTACATTTTGTTCACCCATTACAGGTATGTAATTATTGTCTTTTTTCATGCTTTATACGAGCTTGGCCATCTGTTGGGGTCTGTGACTGTATCAATAGCTAAAGTAAAAGATTAATTATCAGGGGTAGAGAGGCTGGGGTCAGCATCTCCAGAGTAAAGCTGCAGTCCCAACACAAACCCCCTTCACCTCGGCCACATGCTGGGCGCTCAAGGGTGCGCCAAGGGTTTCTTAGGATGGCAGTTTTTTCTTTAACAATCTTTAACAATCAAAATAAATTAGGACAAAACAAATACAAAGCAGTACCATTACATTATGTTGCATGATGACTGCAATATTAAAGGGACAGTTCACCCAAAAATAACAATCCTATCATTTATTCACCCTCATGTCATTCAAATTCTTTAAATGTCACTATTTCACTTCTGGAAACACAAAAGACATTTTGAGAAATGTCTCACTAGTTTTGTGTTTATACAATAAAAGTCAATGGGGGGAGGGGTTATAAATATCACAAGTTCACCCTTGACCTCATTCACACCTCATAGTTCTAAAATATCAACAAAACATATTTTTGGCAGTTTGTAGCATGGTACTGTATTATGTACCGTTCTGATAACATTCCACACATCGGCACCAAAAGGAATGGTGTGGATGAACAGGATTAATAATACATTAGGGTGCAACCTTGTCCTTCAGCCTGACCACTGTAGTGAGACACAGGGCTTGAATAACTGGAATAACAAGATTAGTCCTTTTTAAAAGGGTCATGTCTTGGAAGACAGGGTTTTCCTTGGTCTTATGAAAAAGTTCAATGTGTCACATTATAGACAAACAAACAGATACAAACATCTGGGTGCACATTAACAAATGGCCCACAACACTAATGTTTCACTGCATGCGCTTCAAATGCAAATGGTTACCCAGTTATAACATATTGAAATCTTAAAGGTTTTAGCATAAAACTACATAAGAACTATTACTCATGCAAAACATTTTAAACATAACTAGAGGAAAACAACTAGCGTGTCTACGTAAGATGCACTGTGTCATGTCAACAAGCCTTTGAAACAAGTGGTTGATGTCCTGTACAGCACAGTCGACTCTATAGAAGGAATATGTTATGACAAGTACTTTGTGTACCTGTGAAGCAAAGACTAACCGAGAATAAATGGAATGACCTCAAACTGCAGCTCTGACTTCAACATCCCTTTACATCTGGCTGCGTACAACTCGAGCTCAGATCAACACTGTGAGCCCTCAGAGACAGGCCCAAAGTTCACCGAAGGTAACAAATACAAAGAGCTTACTCACCTTTTCATTCACTATAGATACTGAAGTTTCAGGCATTTAGGCATTGATCTTGCAATGGCTGTGAAGATTAACAAGTCGTGTTATGTTGTGTAAGGTGGCAGACCATGGTAAAAAAGTTCAGGAAAACATGGACAACTGGACAATATGGTTCTGTGTCAATATATACATTTGACTATAATAAATGTTTTGCAGTTAAATTAATTTGTGACCTTTTGCGACATAACGTGGAATTATTCAGCACATGTTCAATCTCAGTATTGTGATAATACAGGCTACTCTCAACATTATCCCAGCCAATCCATACTTCCACCCTGTGCACTTGTTCTGTAGACATGTTGGCTGCCCTTCAATGAAGGAGAGGGAAAATTGGGTCTCTCTCTCTCTCTCTCTCTTTCTCTCAAAGCCAGCAGATGAGCGCACCTGCAGAATGTCCCATGAGACCTGCAGATTATACACCCCTCCCTCCAATTCCTCTGCTTCTCCATGCCTCCACCTCACTTTTCGGTGGAAGGACAGAGGGCATCTCTTACGGAAGGTCAACAAGAATGAGATCCACCACGGGACCAGAGCAATGTAGGAAGGGGTTGTGTTGTTGCATTAAAATATAAGATGCCAGCCTCGAGAAGAGAAGTGAGAACACTGGGGGCTAAAATGACATTTGAATCACAGAACAGGCACATTACAAACAGAGCCGCGGATGAAATTGTTGGAAGCATATTTTTATGTATTATGTATGTGGGAAGCTTTCAGATGCTTAAGAGAAGACGCCTCTTATATGTGCTTGTGTGACACTGCCCATGTTTTTGAGACATGTGGCTTCAGTGTAGAGAAGAAGAAATGAACATCAACAAATTTGAAATTGTCCCCATAAACTAAAGGGATAGGACACCCAAAATGTTTTATTATTTTATTATTTACCCACCCTCTTCTCTTTTCAAACCTGTATGACAAAAAAACAGAAATTAAGGGTCTTAAGGGTCACTTTTTCAAAATTGAGATTTTTACATCACCTGAAAGCTGAATAAATAAGCTTTCTATTGATATACAGAGCTGCTTGAAAGTTTGTAAACCCCTTGCAAAATCTGGAAAAAGCTGAACATGTGGGAAAAATAAGAAAATTAAGGTTTATTTTTTAATACTGTATGATATGACCTGAACAATCAATAAGAGTTTTTATGTTTTGTCATAGTTGTTTAAGGGCTTCTTGTTTGTTCTGCATCATTAAACTGTCCACTGATCTTCAGAAACATTTTCCAGGTCCTCCAGAATCTTTGCTTTTTCAGCATTTCTGGATATTTGACTCATGTCCAGCAGTAACTGTATGATGTTGAGATTCATCTTTCTACATTGAGGACAATCAAGAGACTCATACACAACTATTACAATAGATAGAAACATTCAGCAATGCCCATAAAGTCAACACGGTTAATTTAAAGTCAGGTGGGTGAATTTACAGTATTAAGAGCAGGGGGGTGTAAACTTTTGCACTGGGCTATTGTTAAGAAATTCTGTTATTATTCTTTGGTGTGAACTTTGTTAACATTTCTTTCGTAAAATAACTCATGGCAGGACTAAATTAAAAATAAACCTTAATTTTCTAAATTCCCAAATTTTCAGCTTTTTCCAGATTCTGCAAGGGGTTCACAAACTTTCAAGCAGCGCTGGTTTGTTAGGATTGGACAATATTTGGCCGAGATATAGATTTATATATAGATTTAGATTATATATAGATTTAAAACTCTGAGGGGGCAAAATAAGAAAAACATTAAGAAAAACTTAAGTTGAGGAATGTTGGTAACCATTCATTGCATTGGTTTTCTGTCCATACAAAAGAAGTAAATGGGTACCAATGTTGTTCGGCTACCAACATTCTTCAAAATATCTTTTGTGTTCTTCAGAAGAAAAAATGTCATACAGGTTAGAAATGACAAGAGGGTGAGTAAATGATAAAAAAAGATTTTTGGGGGGGGTGAATTTTGTCTACTCATGGTTTTAAAGGTTGTTGGTTCAAGCTCCAAAGTCAGCAGTAACCATGAGAATTGCTTCTCAATTAGATGTAGCCTACTCTTAGGGGCGATTCACATTTCGCGTCTAAAAAACCGCGCGCGTTGCTTTCTCTTTTTTTCCAAAAGCGCTCGCGCTCGCATAGCGTCTGCAGTTGCTAAGCTTGCGGTTAGAGGAGGAGGTATTTGTGGTAACTTGAGTTCATACGGAATGATACAATGTTTACATGATATACTGTTGCCGCTGATTGGTTCGTTGAAATATTTTTATCTCGATGCGGCGCCGACGCGCCTAGAAAAAGAAGCGCACCGCACCGCATGTGATGAATATGCGCTCACAAAAGACGCGAAATGTGAACGGCCCCTTAAGCTGTTTTAAGTGCTATATTTACAGGTAGGCTACTACTTGCAATGTTTATGAACTTTATTATACTATATAAAAGTTCCAAATGCTAACTCTAGATAGCATCACTGCTATAGTACAGCACCCTTTCATAAGATCAATGCTGCTGACAAAAGATTACATTTCAGGCTGTTTGTTTGTAAAGGACATCCATACTGAGAGCACAGGTGTAAAAACACAGCAGGAATTACTCAAGAAAAATATTTCTGCCATTTCTGCAATAGGAAACTGAATAAAAAAAGAAACATCATGATGAGACACAGAGGGACATAGAGACTTGAAACCAAGATGACACGACCAGATGGAACTGAAAAAGAAAAATAGACTGTATTATAAGGTCTTCACATAGCAGGAAAACAGACAAAAGTGGCAGAGGAGGAGCAGTAAAAACAGTATCAGAGTAGAAAAGTGTGAGGTAAAAGCAGCACAGGTGGCGAAAAGATTAACAATTCCATTAACGAAGCTGATTAGATCTTATGTGCTATTTCTGTGTGGTTCTCCCACTGAAACAGATGTTTGTCTATATATTTGCAGGCACATTACTTCAAATAGTGCTTGTGATGATTTTTACTTAGGGCATCATTACTGACAAAAGCCATAAAAATATATTTGGCTCACACAGTTGTGATAAAAACCTACTACATCTTTCTTAACCAACCTCTTGACCTCCGGATGTCTTAAAGGTATAGAAATAAATTCAAATTCACCTGTAAACAAACCCCAGCTATGGGGAGCTCTGGCTTTTTTTTAGCCTAACAAAGGGACCGTGGGGCTTGGACAGTCGGTATCTTTAGCTGCTGTCTCTGAATTGTTGCTCTGTGCTTTGTGCTCATGTGAAGGTTCAAAAACTGCCACCGCAGTAATAAGCGCCATCTTTCTACCGCATCTCCGCACACCTTCACAATCTCTCCTTCTTAATTTGCTCCCCACGGAGCAGTGAATGATTTAGTCTGTTCTATCCTTTATATTAAACATTTCACCCTATTAGCTCTCAATAATCATTTTCTGCTGCCACAGACAGGGTGATTTCCCCAGGCGCATAAAAACGCAATAACACCGGCCCGGTTGCCAAGCTAATATTGCCATCATTCGTTTTTATGTGTCTCCTGCAGTCTGGGGAAAATGCCTCCTAAGAACTCTCTCCCTCTCCGGTCTTATGAGGAAACAACTGAGAGCACGTAGCATTTGTACCTTTCGAAAGTCGCACAGAATCCAATTTCCTGCAGCGCTAGCAAAAAGTCGCTATTTGAGGGGGGGGGAATCAAGTGAGAAAAAGGGACCTAATTTTGTCCTTTCTTCACAGTACAGATAGGTAACATAATCCACCTCTTCACACACCAAACAGGACAGTATCCCAGAACTAAATGTGCCTCAAATAAGCTCTTGGATTTTCACTGGCTCTCAGAATGTATGCACTTGGCGACATCTAATAGAACAGTTATATAATGTCAATTAAGATTGTAATGTTTATTTGTTTTTTAAATGATATAATGCATTATATAACGAAAGTAAATTGTACATACATGCAACACACAGACAGAAATGCATGACCAATCAAATAAGGTTGCCGCTTTATTAGACATACCAAAAAAAGCCTCAATATTTTTCACACAACGCCATGTGTCAACTCTTCAACTACGTGGTCTTAACAACCCACCCTCCCCTTCTTTTGTTCTTGTATTCTCAGTTTCTTCTTGGAGTGAGAAAATCTCTCATTAGCAGCAGGTCCGGAACAATCAGTCAATATCTGACTGGCTGGCATCTCTGTGTTTTTGTTGATTGCAGGCAAAAGCAATCAAGTGATTCTCCCTCTCTGTCTCGCTCCCGAATAGCTGATTAGTTTTTTTCAGGATTAGCGGCATCCGTCTTATTCTTTATTCATGCACACTCATTAACACTGTGCGCAGAAAAGTGCCACTATCAAGCAGATGAACAAGAAGGTGGCACTCGTCTCTGATAATTGTAGAGAGGAAGGGATTTTGGCCAAGCTGGAACACACTGTGAAATCTCATAATTCTCAGTCTGCTTGCTCGCCGTGTCCCCGGATTCTCCATCTTAATTGGAGGCAGGCTTCAGGTGCGAGCACGCCAGCGTGAGGCAGAGATGAAATCAAATTACATGTCAGAGTCCGGATAAAGTGGGAGCTGATTGAGGAGAAAATGGAGGCTAATCTCCTCTAGTGTTTTTGGAGGCATGCTGGCTGAGTTTCTCCAAGATTCACTGCTAACGCTGTGAGCAATAAACAGAGCAGGAGGAAGTGAAGGATAGTGTGGGATCTAATCGCAGTGTGCGGTATTAGAGTACGACAATAATAGCTTTAGCTATGCTTGGATTTAAATACCACTATACTACTTTTTAATACTTGTAAACTAGGCACAGCATGCAAAAAATTGAATGCATTTGCACCATACATTATAGCACCAAAGCACACCAACGATCCAACCGGCTCAGACGGACCTCATCCAAGGCACACTAACCTAACAACCATCAATTTTCTTAGCACAACAGAAAGCTAAATTAAAGGGCCGTACACCGTGGAATAAATGTTTCTGATTACCTGATGGAAGAACCTGAGGCAAATGCTATATATCAGATACCACAGACAGAGCTTGAATTAGAAGCTGTAAAGTTGTTCATTAGAAACTCTGCTTTCAAGTTTGTTAATGGGCACCATATTAAACAAATCTTTGAGCAACTGTCTCTGAAGTAACTCTTTCACTAATTACTAAAGACTACAATTAGTACAACAGAAATGATGTGCTTCTAATTAAACCAGACTCCACATTATAAAACATCTCTAACATGGGAAATTCTTTGCTCTGAAGCTATGGCAACTGTGAGGAGAGCCATTTCTCTCCACTTGTTAACTAGTCAAGATTTTTATTAAACAAACCACAAGCTCAAACACAAGGAAGAAAAGTCATGTGTATTGAGATATTGCATAAACAATGGTAAATTGATGGTTAGTGAACAACTGTATTTTTTTTGCATAATCATGCAAACCACAAACCATTTACTTGACTATGATTTTAATCTTTGTTATGGCCTTACTCAGTCAATATTAAAGATTTTAAGGTTATATTTTCAAAGTATGTTCTTGTAGATTATCTTCTACATTATGTAAAAAAATATATATTTTCCACGGGTGGTGGGAGAAAAACACAGACATTCTGGATTCGGATGGCAATAAAATACAATTACCATCCAAATAAGACAACAAAAAAATGACAGCCATTTCAGATGTACACCAAGAGATGGCGCTACTGTGACTCCCATTGACTGAACTATAAGGCACACATCCCAAACAAAACATATCTTTCCGTCCTGTATACAAGCATGGGATCAAATCTTTTTTGGGCCGCACCATTTCATAACATTATATGACAGCAATAACGGCAATCTGATCCTAGCCCTGTTATAAACAAAAACAATGTAAGGAACAAAAATGATCTACTACATACATACATTTTGGCCTTTATGTAATATTGATTGATCCTTTTGATTTAATTCTCATTTTACATGCACGAAGTACAAGCCTTTCAAAATCCCCAAATGAGAACACAACGCAACTCTCAGCCTCTTTTCCCCAATAATTGCAAAAAAAGGGCAAAATGTCTGGCTATAACTACTGATTTAATATTAGCTAACAGATAGAAACTCTTCTCCATTAGTGTTGCAAAGATCTTTCACACCAATGCATTTTGAAAATACCCCCAGCCTGAGCCGCATTCAGACAACGGATGAGTTGACAAGCCCTGAGCTTTCATTAGAGCTCCAGGCTGTGGACAAAGCCAGAGATGTATCGAGTGTTGTTGTTCAGTCCAGGTTGGTGACATAACAGTCTGAACCCCGGCCCCTTAACAATAAAACCTGCGTCTCACACGTCACCCCTGCACCGTGCAGAACGACTATACGGTAGGTGGTCTGAATGGCTATAAGCTAGCATCAATCTCAAAACGCTGAAGCTGAGCACAGGGTCCACTTTATAGTCCTTATCAGGCCACAAAACTGCAGAAGAAAAAGTGTGAACTGCTGTATGTTTAAAGTCTAAAAGAAAACTTTAATGGTCTTCAAAAAGTTGCTTAAATATACACAGCAGATGTTCTCTAATCTTCAAACCCACACAGGCTCCACAAAATCCCTTGTGTTCCCCAACCTGAAGAACTTCGTGTTCTGCACATGCATTCATTCTGTTAAGATTTAAATTAGTGTGAATAATTTCTCTGCTATTGTTGTGTTTCCTTATCGCTGCTGAAGATTACATTGGCCTGTATGATTTGATCATTAAATTGTCTATCTGTCTAATGAGCGATTCATGTTATTGTGCGTCGATTGTTGTGAATTTTAAAGAACAATTTCTACAATTATAATCATGATAATGAAGAGCTTTGACTGACATGTTTTAGCACAGGAATTGAAAACTAGCAAGGGACAATGCTTTACCATCTGTATGATAATCTTTCTATCAAATGCTATCTAAGGCGTAAGGTTATAGCATTCAGGGCTCTGCGGTGCATTCTGGGATTTATTTCACATTCTATATAAGGTTTGTTTTCATCATCTCACTACAATGCAAATGAATGCGCTTTGGTTATTAATCTGCGGTGGTGTAATTAGAAGCACAGATCATTAGGACTCTCATTAAAATATATGAAAGCAGGGCTCTGAGGTCTCAGACCTGCTCTCAGCAGAGGTGCGGCCCATTCAGAAGCTGTAAAACAAAGTTGGTTTGAACAAGTAGGTTTCCAAAGACAGCACAGAACGGAAAGCAAGTCCCATCCTGTCCACATTCCACACCTCACGGAAAAATCCACCATGATGCAAGATAGGGGTAGAAAGATTTAGCAAAATGCACTGATCTGAGAGTTCCTCAGAATGGATTTTGTTGTGTTGACTAAAGGTTTTATAACACATCACATATCATGTATCATATACACGCAACATATTTTGCAGAAAGACAAAGCATATAGTGCTCACGTCAACAGTTCAATACTTTGAGTTTGACAGCTTCAGACAGATACGGTTGGGTTCACTGTACATTTAAACATATCGGAAATGTTGGAAAAATGGCTTTAATTTATCCGCATTTCATCAAACCATAACCTCTGACAAACGTTGTGTTTGCAAACAGTTTCATGTCTCGACTCAATAAGAGCTTGTCTGGCTGCTGGAAATTGTAATAAAACTTTCAAATGTTGCACTGCCTCCAATTTAAATGTTGTAAAGAGCTACAGGCAACATCAGTCTGAGATATTTACCCCTGCAAATATTTATTCCTGCTGTAAGCCCCCTTATTGTGTCGATTATGGTGCACCAAACTAATTTGTCCAAGCGCCATCCCAAAAGCTTGTGTCAACATTTTCACCTGTCACTCATCGCCCGGCTCCCTGCCTCGCTAAATGGCGGCTGCTGGTTCTGGTTCACAGGCTTTTGTAATATCCCAGTCATTTCTTGTCATAGGCACGTCTGAACCGTCTGCCCAGGGACAGCCTCCATTTTAGAGGCAGATTGCATTAGGCATTTAAATCACCATCAGCAACGGGCTTGTCACATTGCCTCTCCAGCTACAAGCAAACGCCTCTACCGCTCAAAACGTATTTATCAGGAGGATGTTTTTGATAGCGCTGGGGGCTATTAAAGCCAAAAATGATAACCCTGTCAATGTCGCAGCCACTGTTTTGGGCTTTAAGAAAATAAAGGTATCAATATTCCACACCGTCCGACCCATCAAACACAGACAGATGAAATCGTATAAGATGCACGCTGACTAAAGACTTTCACAGAACGCTCAAACCGAAAACAGAATCTGTAAAACATCACAAGAGAGTCTGAACACACAACTAGAGTGCTGTGTTGTATTAGACGAGACACGACGCTCAGCTTTTGATCATGCCACATCAGATTTCCTTATCGACTTCAAAAATAGAAAATATGCATCACTACATCTTGTCCATGGTGATAAATGTAGCATTGAGTAAGCGTACGTCTGCTGGTTTTGTTACTCTATTTCCAGATAAACCGTCAGATTTACCACAACAGGAAAAAATTGAATCTGAGGTAGATTCATAATTTACTTTTCCCGCCAGCTTAACCCAACCTTTTGGCATGAAATAAATATGTAAAGCTGGGGGCTGTGGATCATATTTTCACAGCCTCGCTGTGCAGCTAATGTTTCATGGAGATAAGGAACAATTCAGAAATAGACTGGAAAAGATTAAAAACCATCAATTTAGCTTGACTGACCTTCACAGTTATAAACTCCATTGTTTAGAGGATGTTAAATCACTTTATTCCATTATCAAAAAAACTTACTATCAATACATCATTTACTGTAAATGTCTAATAAAAAAAAAGCATGATAATAACTCTTCTGTTCTTTGACCAAGCTTGAGTCCCATATTACAGCTGCAGGCTGTTAAATGTAAATGAACAAGCATACAATTTAAATGATTCTGATTCATGACGTGTCTTATTCTGATCTTCAAAAAGCAACCTAGCATGCTGGACTTGTAAAGCATACTCTGCTTAGGAAAAAGGGGGATTTTACAGTCTTGAGTGACGTGGAAGAAAATGGGAATAGGATGGGGGGAAAGCATGAAAAATAAAAAAAAATGGACTTTGCCGGCTGATCTGGGCTCATCTCTTCTTAAATTACTGTTAAAGCAAACTTGGATGAAGCACTGACAGGATTAGACAGATAATCCCATAACACAGATATCGCAGAGTTCTATAAATCACTCTTCTAGACCACTGGAGTGTCTGTTAAAGCTATACTCTTTACTCCAATACTCTTTACTCTATATACAAAAGCTCACTCCAACACAATCCTGGATCTAGTGGTGAACAAAAGCGGATCAGTTTGGCACACCTGGAAAGAGAATGCCTCAAAAAAAGGCCTATGAAAACAACCTAAGCCATCAGTCAATTGCTCTAGCACACATTGTTTCTGCGTAGATATGGGGTCAAATTCATAAAGGTGAGTCTAAACTAAAATAACAATTACTTTTTTTATTTAGCTCGCCACCACATGCATGTCAGGTATTCAATTTTTACACTTTCACTGAATTTGTGATTTCTTCACCTTTTTCTTTTATATTACAACTCTTTTTTTCTTCGGGTACAATCATTTGTAAAAGTGATTTAAGTTTTCAGTATTCAGCATAAGCATTTTAGCAAATCTAAATGGAAGGGACAGTTCACCCCCAAAAAATATGTCATCATTTATTCACCCTCATGTCTTTCCAAAACCTGATGTGACTTTCCAAAACTGATGTCTTCTGCACAAAAGAAGATAACATTTGACTTCCACTGTATGCACACAAAACCACAGGCATTTCTCAAAACATCTTCTTTTGGGTTCCACAGAAGAAAGAGTATACACAGGTTTTGACTGACATGAGGGTGAATAAATGATAACAGAATTTTTATTTTGTAAACTATCTTAAAAAAAAGTAGAGATGGCAAGTTATGGAGATCATGCACTTTAAAACATACATAAACTAACAAAACTTGAAAAGAAAATGTTACTAACTTTCTTTTTATGAAGTGTCATTACATGCAATTGAATCTATAAAAACACACAAAGACAGATGTGCAAATTAAAACTACTGAAATACTAACTGCTAGAATTTTCTACACTTTAGTGCTTCATGTCAAGTCTATGCAAATGTGACACTGTAGTAAAGTTTGCTCTCGACTCATAACTGGAAATATCTGAAGTGCAGGAAAAACTATGCATCATCTAAAAATAACGTTGGTCTCCAAGAGTACCTAATGTCTTAGTATTAAAGCTCTACAAAAAGAACAAGGCTTGATGGTCAAAGATACACATAGAATATCGACTTTATATTGTCAAATCCTCTTCCTAATTTCCCTGAGGTCTGGGAGTTCATGCAGAATTACTATGCCACAAGACACTGAGTTTTATTAGCACCCAGCCAAAGAAACAGACCAGTAGCTGTCCAGTTCATAGTCTCTGATCAAAACTTTCTACCATATTAACTTAGAAAAACGACTTCAGCTTCCAGCAATGAAAAAGCAATAAATTCTCAGTTTAATTATGCAATATACCCAAGGATTTGAAGATGCTGTTAAAAATTCACCGTCACTTGAACCACAAGGCCCACAGATTCATGTGGCTTAAAGCTGCATTTCTGGGGCCGATGCTTCAACCTGCAACCTGTGTGAAGCGTGCGCTGTCTCGTCCACAGAGGACTGCACTCTGTTCTAATCAGGCCCTCCAGCTGTTCTTTCTTGGCATGGTTTGGGTTTCCATAGAGACGACGACAAGAGATCCAAAGAGTTTTACAAACACCAGGAATTCAGCTTACAGGCAGGCATGCACAAGCTCACGGAGGGTAACACTGAAAGTGGGTGGGGTGATTTTGGCAGGTTAATCTTGCCTTACATAGGGACATGTCTTTGTCAATTCTAAAGGTCCAATTCCCTGTGAATGGCACACAGTGACCTCTGCATTATGCACAAGCAGCAGCTATAAGAGACAAGCATGCAGGTACAACAATTTTTTTTTTTTTTTTTAAATAACCGCTTCAACTACACAATGCTTTTCCACTCATTTTTCATTTAGCTGACCTGTACCGTAGACAGAACAAGTACACTTTAGAGTTCCCTAGTCTGAAGCGCCCGCAGTGAGCCGGGGAGTCAGTGAGTTGGTACTAATGTGTTGATTGGGCCAAAAGTGAGGCTGAGAGAAAAGAGCATTTTGATGATGGCCCGCTGGGATGGCAGCCCTCCACTGTTATTACCCAGCTTTTAATTACAGCATGCCAGGAAGAGGGGCGGAAAAGCACTGGTTTCTCATGTCTAATGAAGGGGACCGCGAGCATGAGATGTTCAGGGCATTCTCACGAAACACGATGCAAATGTACGTGCGTCCAATACGATCTTGCATAAAAGAAGCCAACGGAGTGTGAGAGCTTAAAATATAAAAGGGAGTATTTCTGTTGGTATATATAGGCTCTGTACTGTAGCTGACAATAGACACCATGAGGACTGCAAACTGGCTAAATGTGATAAACAACTTAAAAGAGATAGTTCACCCAAAAATGAAAGTTCTGTCAATATTTACTGCCCCTAAAGATATTACGTTGGTAACCAAACAACGATGGTACCCATTTATTTGCATTGGCTTTGTGTCCATACGATAGGGTGTGTCATATTAAACATATCTTTTTTTGTGTTCTGCAGAAGAATGTCATACAGGTTTGAAATGACGACTTTACATTTTTTGATAAACTATCTCTTTAATCTTCTAGAATAATCATTCTTACAACTGCATTCCTCTGTTTTTGTTTAAATCTTTCCATCACTTTAGGACTGGGCTGTTGCTGTAAACTCTTGGTATGGAATGTTGCAATGAATGAAAATACTCAAAACAAACTACAGGTTTCTTGGAACGTGACTGAGCTTATATTTCCGCGTGAACAAATGTATTCTCTGTATCTCGCTCATCTGTCACCTCCCCTAGGGTGAAATCACATTCACAGTCGGCTCCGAGGTAAGATGGCCTATTCGTATTCTAACGGCGACGCCTCAAATTTGCATCCAAACTGAGAATGTAATATTTATGATGTCAAATAATGGCAGTCTTCACTGTCAATTTGCTTCGACATGAAAGTACATTACACGGCTGCCGCATTCCAGCTCGGGCAAGTCAGAACACACTTGGGCAACAAGTCTTCACATTCCCGTCAGGTTTGAAGAAAAGAAAGAAACAGTAAGAGAATGCACTTCCTTAAGGTTACATATGCTTTTCCATTTAATCCAAAGCATCTTTATGAACAATTACCAGTGTCTTAACAGTGTGAAGGTGAAATGTGCAACCGTGCATGGACTTGCTTTATGTGCCAGCGGATACTAATCATGGCTTTCAGATATCTTAGATGCTTTGACCGAACCTGCACCGTATAACCAGGAGCAAAGTTAAGAACCACAATACGGCCTGCATTCCTCCATGCATGAGTCACAGATGGGGGGAGACGGGACTCTTTAAACTGATCAGTACTTCTGCTCTCATGGGAGAGGGAACAGAAAAGGAAGATTCAGAGATAGATGGAAGGAGATCTAGGATTCTTGAAAAGCACACACACACAGAGGAAAAGAAAGAATGAATGCATTCCTGAGCGCGTTGAGACAGATTTGCTGCCTACAGGGAAGAGGCTACTGTAACCCAGCACCTCTATGTGTGAGTGCATGTGTTTCATGGGGGGTCATGCCTCAAAGCCATAACTCTGCTCTGACCTGAAGTTTCAAAATAATACAGCCAGATGTATTACGCTTGCTTGGTTTATTGACCAATAGTTCATCTCTTCCTCACTGCTGAAAGGGCAGCGTCTTATGAAATTGCCCATAAAGTTGCTCTGTGACTACATTGAGTCCCATTCTACTGCTAAATGCTCTCTACATTTCTCCTTAGTTGTCAATTAGACATGCACATTCTCAGATTTATGAAAATAAACATAGCCTACTGGCTATTGGCTAAATGTAATTCGAAGTGACAAAAATATTACACTTATGTGCAAAATATTATTTTATATTTATATATACACACTACCGGCCAAAAGTTTGGGACCATTTGCCAAAAATGTTTCTCGTGATCTATATAATTGTGCCAAGTTGCCAACATATTTTTTTTACTGGGCCAAATAATGAATAAAAGCAGGCAATAAGTCCAGCATAGATGGAAATTCCTTCAATACGATTTAAAAAGCTTTCCAGGTTAAGACCTAAAAATAATTTAAAAAATGGACGATAATAACATGCCAAGTGTACCTTTTTGCTAATTTTAGGCAAAGGGTGACAACTTTGAAGATGCTACATTTTTTAATTAGTGTTCTTTCTATCCATGGTTTTAATGGGTTAACTTAAATTCTCAGATGTGGTAAAATACAAATGTGACCTGGACAACAAAACTAAGACTAAGGTGAGTCTTAATGGTCAAAATTTTGACTTTTTTTACATCATCTGAAAGCAGAATAAATAAGCTTTCTATTGATATATGGTTTGTTAGGATAGGAAAATATTTGGCAAAGACATAACTAGTTAAAACTCTGGAATCTGCGGGTGCAAAAAAATGAAAACATTGAGAAAATTGCCTTTAAAATTGTTTATCAGAGATGCTGTAGCAGGCCGCTGCTAAGAAAAAACACGTTTGTTTTAATGCTCTCTTTTGGCTTTCCACTGTAATGATGTTGTGGAGAATAGATGAACCTGAAAGCTGAAATTCTAAGCTTTACATAGATACCAAACTTGAGTGGATAATTTCCAAAAAGCGGCAGCAGCGAGTGAAGTTTGTAGATGTGTTTCCAGGCATTTTTGTTTACAATTTTGCTGCATCAACTCACAAAAATTAAAATTTTAATATATTTACAGTAGGAAATTTACAAAATATCTTCATGGAACATGATCTTTACTTAATATCCTAATGATTTTTGGCATTAAAAAAATCTATAATTTTGACCCATACAGTGTATTTTTGGCTATTACTACAAATGTTCTTCGTGATCCAGGGTCACAAATAAAAAAAATCTGTCATAAACTTTTGAACTTTTAAACTATATATATACACATATACACACACAGAGAGATTTTCTTAGAAAGACTAGGTGTTTTAATCCCAGTATTTCAAAGGTTTAATTGCCCAATAAGACATTTCCGTATTATCATCGCACACTTGGAATTTGGAACATTTTTGTCAAAAGATCCTAAACTTTTGACCAGTAGTGTATATACGTACATTTTATATATAACGTGGCGTCAGTCCTTAATTGAGGCTATCCTGAAGATTTGAGCTCCAACGCTAATCAAGCAAACCTGAAAAATCTAAGCCAAGTCTTCAGGATGACTTAAAAATGACATGCTTATGTCTGATATACAGGCCTTGTAAAATTAGATTTGTATTCTCACATAATGCAAATAGTAATATGATTCAACTCCTGGGGACAGAGTATGTGACTTCTAAAACTGTTCAGACATAGTAGCAAAAAGTTTGGAAGGAGAGCTTGTGACTCCCATGCTGCAGGCAGGATGTTTGCCTTCAACCATTCATTCATGCACCTTTTGTTTTCTGCCACCGTTTGACTCGGGTCAATTCAACTACTGATTTTTGAGAGAGGAGGAGGCCCGTTTCTTTTCTTCCCCCTCAAGGTTCTGACCAGGTGCAAAGTTTAAGAATGCTTCAGCAGTTTTCAGGGCATGAAGCCTATATAAACTAAATGGTAGGAAAACAGCATTTGGATGCTTAAGTCACAAATAAATGAAGCATTTTTCCTGTGGCTCAGTGGTTAGAGCATGGCGCTAGCAACGCCAAGATTGTGGGTTCGATCCCAGGGATTGTACATACTCAGATACAAATGTATAGTATAGTGCAATATAAGTCGCTTTGGATAAAAGCGTCTGCCAAATGCGTAAATGTAAGTATCCTCTGTACATACACAGATTATCCTGTAAATATCAGATATATTCAGGCTTACATGTAGAGTACATGTGAGCTTAAACTTGAAAGATGCTAGAATTTGGAAAAATTCAAACTTACTCTTGAAATACGTCTATTTTTCCTTTACACACAAACAATGCTCAGCATGACACACCTGCAACAGAGATCTTATCTGGGATCCCAAACCTCCCCCTCTGGTGTAGAGTTCCTGTGGTCGAGAATAGAGATAGAATGTGTGACGATTGCATGCTCTTAGTAACAACTTTGTATATTCTACAGATTCATACTCTAGAATATACAAAGATAGTAGATAATGATAGTCTTTTTTAAGAAGTAAACATGAACCAGTCTTAAGTTCAAAATAAGATTCTAACTGTGCTTTTGAAATGCAAATGATGCCATTCTTTACTACAGAAAGAGGATTGAGTCAAACTATAGACCTGGCACGTACATTCCTGCAGGCCTTTGCAGAGGTAGATTGCATGCTTATACACTTATCCACCTGAACTGTCGGTCCTCTATCCATCCAATTTTATTCTGCAAATTAGGCAAAAGACACAACTGTCAGCATGCGACAAAATTGCTACTAAACAAACAACTCCAAAATGTTTGCGTTCCCAGGTGAGTGTGAGAATCAGTCCTCAGGAATTCCATCAGATCTATAATCAGTCAAACCCCCACCGGCTCTTACCCACAAACCAATTGTCTTCACTCAGAATGCCTATAGAAATTACAGGAGGGGTGGGGCATTCCTGCTCCTGTCCAGACTTGAGCCCAAAGCACATCGTAAAAAAAACATGCGTTTTAAACTTGCCAGGTTTTAGTGCTGCAGTTGTCTGCGATTCGATGTGTGAGGAACTTACCGCCATTAACGTCAACATCTGCAGCCGTGTGTCGTGTCAGCACAGGCAACGGGGTTGTTCAAAACATGCTAAAGAAGTGGAATAAAGTTTGAACTCAAAACACAGGTCATATAAAGACAACACTCACACAATAAAAACAAAAACTTGCATACATCTGTAAACAAACACAAATAAGTCCTCCTATTATTAATGATTTCAGTTTAAAAAATAAAATGAAAAGTTAACTTCACGAGACTCATTTCGCTAGCTATGTTTCACCAGATTTATTAACATGAATTATTACAAATATGAGATGCATTTAACTGTAAAACACCTGGTAAATTAAAACATGAGTGTAAATTATTTGATTCAAATTTACAACACAGTGAGTTGGAGGCACAAGGTGTGGTTCAGATTTATGATAGAGAGGGGTGCGGTTTACAAAAAAAGGCCTTTTCCTATTGGTCGCTGTCTGCTGGTGAAGTGGTGCTACCTGAAGCAGGTAGGCAAATAAAGACAGACCTGAGACAGAGGACCACACTGCAGCTCCTCACGGCTGCACTTCAACTTACAAGGACCAACTATAGACATTTTCTTCAGTTACTGACCCGATTCCATGGTAAAGGTGCAGACCTTTTTTATTTAAGCTTTGACAGAATATATATCACTGCTCTTTTTTTTGTTTAAATGTTTTAGATTTAAGTGTGTTTGGATCTAAGGGCATGCAGAAAAAGGTAAGTCTCTCAACATCAAGGTACGTAACTTATGTGTCAAGTGTCATGCTTTTTATTTCATGCTCATAGTTTCTACATGACCAAACTATGATACAAATGTGTTGGTTGGCACCTATTTGAATATAGAAAACAAACAGATTTGCTTCATTTTCTTTTAAGTAACTAAGTATCAAACCACTTGAATATAAAAACACTTGGGAATCCCCACCTCCTCACCCAGAGGGGGGACGGAGAAGTTAGGTTTGAGTTACAGTGTTAGTCAAAATGCACAGTAGATGACAAACCACACATGTAGGCCCTTTTACCTCTGTAACCTACAGGCACAGAGGGAGAGACAGGTTTGGGCTCGCTGAAGGGAGAGGCAGAGTCACAGGGTATTTAATCTCACATGTTCTCAGACTTTCACAGCAACAACAGCCCTCATACACTGGAATATACAGAGCCTGCAAAATAAAATTGGTGCATTAACAACTAGTTTGGAATATCAATTAAATTGAAATCTTCCACATTTAGAAGAAGCACTCCAAGTTGTGATTTAAAATATTCTTACTATGTTTTACTAACATGTGTTTCTGTCACATTGCAGGTATGGAAGTGCTGTCCTACCTTCTCTTAAGAGGATCTTCTCTCCGAAGGTTTTCTCTGCTCCATGAATTCTATCCTTCATTCCACCGGAGTCTGTGTAGATGTCCAATCAGATTTCAGTGGTGTGAAGTTTAGGAAACATGGAAATATCTCCCAACCTTCTACAAAAAATGTGTTGAGTCAGAAGCTAAAACACAAAAACAGCTGTAGAAGCCGACCACAAACACACCATTTAGAAAGTATGCATGGCTAGTTTACATTTGTAGTGTAATTTGCTTGTGTGCTTGGATGCTGGCTTGAATCAACGCAGCAGTGACATTATTTAGGCACGCTAAATACTGAATGTCAAGCCCCTTTTTTTTCCTATTGTGCAGGGCACGCTTTGAAGTTCACTATATCTAACCATCTATGTAAAGCAACGTGCCTCACCCTGCCCTTTAGCGCAATACGCTAGCTTTGAAAAACATGGCATGTTTGTTCATTTTCCTTTTGTTAAGACTGCAAAAGGCCAAGAACACACACATTATATCAAGCGTGCCTGCCAAGATATTTTATGTATGGTGGTTTAGCTCCTCTCAACCCACACCAATAAACTAACTTTTCAAAAAGTGTGTGATCTGTTTTGTGTGAATTGCTTAATCCTGACAATAAACAGTGATAATAAAACAAGCCTTAAACGCTCCCCTGGCATTTGCAGTCTGGTTGCTGCCATTTTTAAATTGCAATTAGACCACCATATATTCTCTGTGTGACCTGCACTTTGCACTTTTCTGGTGAGGTTCGAGATGATAGCTGTTAAGCCGGGAAAATATCCCACACAAAGCCGCACAGAGGTGAACTGAGTTTGAAATAATGCCAGTGCATTGCAACCCGCAGCTCTAAAAAAGGGCTTTAAAGTTCATCAACATTCGTGCCAACGCAAAGAAACTTGAGATACAGTACTAAAACTTCAACAGAATCACTTGTGTTGTTCCTTGTAAATGATTCTCCCTCTGAATAGACATGTTCGGCTGTGCCTCTTAAATAAAAAATACATGCAAAGTTACAAAGTATTGCCCCAAGGTTACGCCTGTAGCTTCTTACGCACCTCAAAACGCGTTCTTGTTTTTTAATGTTAAATCATGTTTAGACACGATCAATACCTTCTAAAAACCCAGAGTAACTGCAGAAGTATGACGCTCACACATAACTGGATGCCACTGCACATTATGCAAACATAAATATATATGTTCCTACAACTTAATTCAAAATAAATTCAGGTTTTACTACATGTGCAGATGCTTAAAAAAAGAGCCAACAAGAAACAACGCTCTTATTTTTTTCTATAATAGTTTTTTAAAACCCCACTACAGAGAGTGAAAGATAAAAAAATTATATTTAACATTAAACCATTTAATCTAAAAGCAACATGCTGTAAATCTCCTGATTAAGCCAAAGCACAGCGCTTGCTTGTTTTGCATCCATGAGGAGCACGTTAACATGGCACTTTAAAGCCCCTTCATGCAATTCCAGTCTTTTAAAGTAGATGCACTTAATTTATTTCCCTTTAATTTGGCTTTTAGTATTGCTTGTTTTTAGCTCGCCAGAAGCCAGTACAGTTAAATAATGTATCATTAAATGCAGGCAGCATTTATACAGATCTCAGATATGAAACTTTACCAGACCTTCACGACACTGAAGGTTGATAAGTGCTCAACAGGCAGATGTACCCAAAACAGCCACCTAGCGACCCAAAAATCTCAGGACAACACAAACAGACTGATGCAAACTAACCCACACCCGGAAACTCTCAGGTAATCAATTCCACCTACACTGCCTGTTATTACACATCAAACCAGGAAACCAAGGCAGAAATACAAGAAAAATAACAAACAAAAGTTTTATGCAATCAATTCAATGTCCAAAACTTAAAGAGATTGTTCACCAAAATGAAAATTCTGTCATCATTTACTCACCCTCTTGTCATTTCAAATTTGCATGACTGACTTTATTCTGCACAACACAAAAATAGATATTTTGAAGAATGTTGGGTAACCAAATCACGGCAGCAGTACCATTGACTTGCATTGGTTACCAGAAGTAAATGAGTACTGCCACTGTTCTGTAACTTTTTTCTAAATATCTGCTTTTGTGTTTTGCAGAAGAAAGTCTTATATTTAATTACGTATGGCAAGGATCTCTCTAGGCTACTTAATTAAATACTTTTGTCAGCCATAAGCAAATTCAACATCATACTCAAAATATTAAATAGCTATACCAATATGATATGTATTTTAAATATCTCTTGACAAAAACATTGCCTCTGCCGAATGTACATTAAAGATTATCAACTTAAAATCTGAGAAAGAATGAAAAGGACAAGGAGAAACTGAAGATGTCCTTTCCAAGGACCTTGACTATTTTAGGCCATGGTGATCATAGCCCCCAGAAGCTGGCCAAGACATTTGTCCAGAAAACAGATGATGTTTAGTTTCAAATTCCACACGCAGTGAGCTGAAAACATGAAGGTGATTTGAAAATAGACAAAAATAGAATTTCAGTTACAATGCAGCTACTGACGCTCATCTTCATCTTTCTCCTCAGCCCGGGTCTCGCTGAAGACACAGGTGAGCGGTAACACATTGTTCACAAATGACAAAAATACACATGGATTCTCTATCTGAGAGATGAAATGACACGAGAAGACAGTTTATTCACTGAAGGTGACAGTGACGGAAGGGGGAAATGTCTCTGCTAGCGCACCTCCCTGTTAATTGATTACACTTTTTCCCTGCGACGTCGCGTCTGCCGCTCTCTTGCCATTCACAGCTGTTCTATATGTTCCTGAAAGGATGATATCAGCTGCAGTCATCACGGCTGCCAGAAAGACTGTCAGGCCTGATATAGGTACACGTAACTTTAAGACATGACTGTGCTTGTTTGTGTATGTATACACGGCAGCCTGTGTACTGTATGTCTGCAAGTGTGGGTTGAGTGCAGAAGGGGTTGAGCGCAGCATTGCTATCATTAGAGAAAACTCACGATGAGAAACCAAAGAAAAATTACATTTACAGAATAAACATGAAACTAAACTGAAAAGTCTTCTGTACTCAAAAACTAACAAATACTTTTTGCACAAATACCTAAAATATAAAATGTTGTGATTTATTCACCTTCATGTGGATTAAAACCTGTACTGTCTTTCTTCTGTGGAAGATATTGAGAAATGTGTTTTTGTCCATGCAATGGAAGTCAGTGGGGGTCATAGTTGTTTTGGTTACCAATGTTCTTCAAAACATCTTGTGTTCTGCAGAAGAAAGCAAGTCATACAGGTTTGGAATGAGATGAGGGAGAGTAAATGATGCAAAAAAATGCATTTTTCATCTCCAACTATTTTTCAAACACTTTGCTAACCACTTCATACCAAAACATTAAGCAATTAATTTGAACAAAATCGTACATCTTCACACCTTCCAATTAAAATATATTTTTTTTATATTATTAGCACGTTGCTTTGTGGTTGCTACGTAGGCTGGTTTCTAGGAACAAACTTCATATCTCTGTAATCGGGTCCCAGTGGGACGTATCTAATTTTTCTTATATGCCATAGTGGCAGAGGACATTGGCCCTCACCAGCTGGAGCGTCTGGTGGGGCTCCTGACAGCTCGTGAGTGTGAGGAGCTCATCTCTGCCCTATCTCACGTCAAAGAAAGCATCTTCCAACGCCTAGGGCGGCTGTCTCCAGAAAGAATCCGGCACTCACGAAGACAAAGAGATACAGGTATGGAGTGCTCTAAAAAGACCTATTTGAAAAAACAGATACTGTTTTGTAAATGATGCTGATGAAGTCCAGTATCAGTAGTGCAGAAAGGTCTGTGGCGTGACTCATTGTGTGCAAAATGAAGAGCTCATCTGCCACCAAATGTATTTGTTTATCACTACCGTTAGCGCAGAGGACGCACACTTATCAGTCTATTCATGCGGAGTTGAGAGGTCCACTCCACAGACATCTCAACCAAACTAATTCTGTTGATAATCCCCTTTCATCAGAAATGAAATCTACTGAGGCATTGAGACGTGATTAAATTGTTTAATTGCCTGAACAATTCAAGAGCTGTTTGTTATATTATTGCCTGATCTGTCTGGACTATGTTTGCTATTGTGTGTGTGTGATTGTCAGACCAGAAGACCCCCTGTCGCTCGGCGCTCAAGGACTGGCTGCAGACTCATGGCAGTCAGATATACTACGACAGGCTGTCTCGTGCACTGCAACAGATTGGCAGGACTGACATTGCCATAGGTCAGCTGAGCACACACACAACACATGACGTGGTTATACCTGTTTGATAATCTTTGTGTAAACCCCTACTACACCACAGCAACATAAACCCTCATCTTAACATCTCCATTACACAACAAATAAGATTGTCAAAAACAAAAAGAAAGTTGTCTGGGTGAAAGTGATGAAGCTTTTCATCATCTCTCCTGTCGTTTTTGCACACCACTGAAGCATCGAGCTAATTCAGAGCAATCCATCTTAAGTTGCCATCCAAAAGATGAAGTTCAGCGGAGCATTATGTTATTTTTATACATTTCTGATGAGACGCGTTTTGCACCCTGTCACTCCTCTGGCAGCGACTGCAGTCCGGCGACTCCGCAGTCGAATGGCATCGGATGCGAGGAGGTGCAAATGATCTGACAGCAGGCTCGCTGGAGCTGACACCAGATTCGCTGCATGCCATCTGTTCCTTTCATCATCTCCGTTAAAAGGAGAGAGAGAGAAATAGATAAACAGAGAGAAAGAGGGGGGAAAATGACAGGCTCGACGGCCCAAGAACATCCTTCAGTGACAGCGATGCGTCGCAGAAAATAAAAGCAATTCCTCTGCAAACACAGAAGCTGAAACACATAATGCTGAAATGAAAGAGCTTTAATTGCAGGCCTATAAATGGGCTATGATGAGGAGTAGCCACTCGGCAACTTGGATAAATAGCATCCTTATGCTCCAGTGTGCGAGTCTCCTTCTGTTGTTCTGGCTTCATTATACCTGCTTAATTTATTGGGTCTGGCAGACTCAGTTCATTTCATTTCAAGGTGTTCACGGAGGCCATTACTGTGTGCTTGATTTGTTAACGTCCATTGCGTGTTGTATGAATATGAAATGATTGCCACAAATGAAAAGCAGGTCGAACTGCCTACAGCTTTGAGATCGATTTTAACAAATCAATGAATGAAATTCACATTAAATGTGTTGAGAAAAACAAGAGTTACAACTAAACTAAAAACAAATGGACAGGAATTAATACAGTATTTGAATGTGCACTTACAGAGGTGGGTAAGAACATCAACCAGGATAAAAATCTTGCTATGCAGAGATATGTAGAAGGATACCACGAGCTTGTTAACAAAATGGTTGCCCAACAAGAGAAGGGCCAATCCGATCTTGAGGATAATGATGGACATGAGGAAGTGCTACGATACTCAGCAAAACAGGGTGAGTGACCTCAGCAAGTATTAACTTGATGACCTTCATTGACATCTCCATACTTTCATTATTAAAGTGACATAATCGAGTATGAATTGACCACAAAATAGGGCTGTGCAATTAATCGAAAATTAATCGTAATTGTCAATTTGGATTCCAATGATGTCTACAAAAACTAAATAATCGATATAAAACAATTACTGTGCTGCATTCCATTTAGCAAGGGAAAATATTTTTTTTATGTCATTTCAAAAGTAATTCAATGAGTAACCATGTTAAATAATTGTAATTTCAATATTGGCAAAAATAATCGTGATTATGTTTTTTGTCATAATCGAGCAGCCCTACAACAAAATGTTACAAATATTCATTAAATGTCCCGTTTTACTTAACCAGTTTATTAACCAGTTTGACATATGAAATCAGACCTCCATCACATCTAGGCATTGTGTTTGGAAAAACTCACTTTTTATAGTTTCTGGAAAGTTACTTTTTGAAATTAAAAACAATACAATACAGGAGTAAAAAAACAACCTGAACACTTACTAATTTCTAAAAATAATACTTTGAATTACATAATACATAAGACTCTGTAATATCAAGACAGATCTCTATTGGTTAATAATCATAAGCTTAAGAATTAAACATACATACAGAAAACAATTAAAAGACAATCCATCATTCTAACCATTCTTGTTACTGATTGCTATACAGGCAAAGGATTGACCTGGAAAGATGTGGATTTAGCGGTAAAGAGGCATCCTGCACCACCATCTCAACATCAACTATTCGACACAGTGTGGCATCTGCTTTACGGCCTTCTCCTTGGATTTGCTGGGGCACTGCTCATGAGTGTGTCCGTCCTGTTTATTAGCATATATGTGTCCCATAGCAGCAGAACCAATTACAAACCTAGCCATCAACATCATCATCGTCCTCTACTTGGTTTTGAAACATCATCAGATAGAGCCTCATCAAAACACCGACAGTGCCCAAAAGACACACAGGATGAAAGCGAGAGACTCCCATACTAATAAATGTTGAGGACAATTATCAAGCCATGTTCATCAGTACGTAATTCAATATTGAACAGATCTGCCTTTGATGGCTCATGATGACCCGAGGTACTTCCAATAAAGCAGTTCCACTGGCTGTTATCTTAGTGCTATTTAAACTACATTAGAAACGAGTTAGACAGCGGCACGTGCCAACACCTTCGCTTCCGACAGTCCCCACTGCCTCTCATAAAGATATTTCTGCAATAAAGCGGCTGACAGAACATAATGACAGCAATCTGTTACCTCCATCGAGACCGCAGCCATTGTCCTGTCACTATTTTGATGGTTTGAGGGGAGGCTGTGCAGGAATGCGGCTTCTCTGGAAGCCCGGCTGCTGTTGCCTTGACAATCTAGGCACTTCCTGTTTCCAGAATGCGACAGTGGTGGTGTGCTCGTCTGGCATTGAGGAAAAACTAATTATCCAGCCTGGCTCCTTCTCCCCTGAGCTTGCACATACCCCCTGAAGCAATCCACAAGGCTAATAACAATGACAATGCCTGCAGACAATGCAACCTAAGAGAGACAAGATAGACTGGGTGGGTATGGCACGAAAACACACAGGAGAGAGCGTCTGAAGGTTTGGAATGAGGTACAGAAAGAATTTATTTACTGTTTCACCAAAATGTGCAAAGCACCAGGAAATGAGTTCAAGTGGATGTTCATGCACAAGCAAAATATGTGTCACACTGGCATCTGCTTTCTTTTTTACTCGTCTCTTTTTTTCTTTCTCCTCTTCACAGTTAAGTGTTTCTCTTTCTCCGAAAACGTTCCCCCTCCTCGCCTTTCTCTCCCGTTCTTTTCTTTTACTTCTTATATAATTGAACTAATTACTTCATTATACAAATCCAGGCTAATGTGCTCCTGGATCCAGACATCATGGATTAATAGTGGTGCTAAGCAGCAATTACAGGCAATTAGTTCATAAATCAACATCTAAACAAATTATAGTGCAGTGGAGGGGGGTTGTATGTTGAAAACGTCAGCAGGTCAACAGGCCACATACAAACTTTACATACAGAATTCCATCAGTCACACTTGCTAGTCTAACAGATCAAACATTGATCAGTAAATGGATCAAAGCAGAACAAACCACAAGTATTTGTCTCTGTGTAAATTTTAGTCAACTTGAATATCATTTCTGATTCTGTCTATATTCTTTCTCTGTGGAATATAGTAGAAACTAGTTATGTGCCATATTAACACTACCCCCATACAATACAAAAACTAGTAACTAGTGTCAAGCTTTAATATATAAAAATCAGGTAGTCTGTATGGCTTGTTTGCTTTTATATATTTGCACACAAACTTCATATAGACAGTGATAAGCAAAACTCGAAAATATGAAATAAATAATGGCATAGTGGAAGTATACAACATAGCAGAATAAAATACGAAATAGCATTTAAAGTGGGGGTATCACGCTGTCATGCATTCTGACTTCTTTTCACTGTTAAACATGTTGTCTTCTCATGCTTAACATGGTCAGCTTGTTAAAAAACGAGTTGGACGTATGACATAGTATTTCTGTGCTTGATACACTCCCCCAGCACTACAACTTGTTTCGGAAAGTCTTTTTTTTATAAGTCTGTATACCTGTTTCGTAACAGGTAAGGCCAGTGTGTTAGCCCCACTTTAAATTACAAGGACCATCATCATACCAGCAGTGGTCATCGTGTGCATAACATACTGTAGACCCTTGCAAGGTTATCTTCATATAGCCTGAAGTGAGACAGGTATTTATAGACACACCTGAGTTACTGTTGCTGAAGGTGAAAATGACTCCGTCCATGACAAGATGTTCTCACTTCATTTCCAGGTGTGAATGCACAATCGTTCACGGTCACCTGGACGCCCTAAAAAAAATAGAGAAAGATTTTTTTCAAACAAATTGAATAAGCATTGTCGGTTTAACAAATCTTAGGGTCCATACACACACACGATCATGTCTGCAGTGGAAACATAGTAGAAATAACAAAATCGTTGGAGCCGATAAACTCGTGGGCAACACTCCAACATATGGTGCACAACATATGACCCGAGTTTGATTCAAGGCTCAAGGTCCTGTGCCCTAAACTTTGTCAAAATAAAGTGCACTGGAATGTTGGCTACCTAAAAAACTTTTCTGAAGCCTCTCAACAAGCCAACGTAATAAAATGCCATATAACATTTTAAGACACAAGCCTTATTTCTATATATGTCAATATAGACAAACCAACAGGGAACACAGTTTAAATGTAAGAGAAAAAATCAAGTCTTTTTCGTAAGAACAGTGGACAAGTCAGACAAATCTGAAGTGTGCACATTAGCAATGGTGTATGGAAGCTAATGCACCTATAAACGTGCCTGCTGTTCAAGTCCGTCACACTCCGTCTACCTCTTTTTAATGCAAGAGCGCTTCTTATGTCGTGTATATCCCCTTAGTCCTTAAAACACAGTTGTTGTAGATATTACCGATGGGACAATTCACACAAAGTTCTTCCTGTTTTTCTCTGATCTGTGATAGTTTTCAGATGGTCTTAAAATGCCATGACACTCCTAGCAAGCAGATGAGATTTTTAGATCTCAACAGCAGAATGAGAGAATGCCTTAGGGTCTAACAGGGACAACCTCACATATGGGCTCTGTCAAAATGAAACGTTTAAGCATAGATGCATTGACTCACACAACCATAAATATGTATGTAATGCCACAAATGAATTCTCTCTCTCTTTCCATCACACACACAAAAACAGATGGAAGACAGACACGACACAACAGACCCATCCATGCATTCACACAGATTGGCATTGTGTGACATGCTGAAGTCAATGTTTTCTCAGAGTGACAATGCGCGCTTGCGAAGGCAAGAAGAAAATACACTTTAGCGAGAGCAGGCAACACATTTAATTTGACGTGAAGGAAAATTGGGTTGTGAGGGACGAACGCACACTGTCAATACATTAGACAATACACTATATGTTATGCTTTTGTTTACCTGGGTGTTGATCGTTAAGATGACAATTCAGTCACGTTTTATGAGCTTAATGAATGACAGTGGTAAGGCATGCTCTACTTCCGCCCCTCACATCTTCATTGATGCTCACGTCAGATTAAATATGGCGTCTGCTTTAACTCAAATTTAACTGCACTGCACATCTTTTCAACCATAATATCCACAATAAAGCCCTTAACTTACATGCAAATAAACATCAAATGACGTTATTCTGTGGGGAATGATTGACTGACACGCTGCAGTCCATACTACTAAACAATTAAGTAATATATTTACAAATAGCCTATTAGTTTATTAGGGCAGATTTCTTGGTAATACTGTTCATTAACGATATTAAATAATTTCAACTCAAGCATTTTACCGTGTTGACTTACTGTGGGTGATTTCCTGTAGCTCAGTGCTTAGAGCATGGAACTAGCAACGCCAAGGTCATGGGTTCGATCTCAGGGATTGCACATACTTAGAAACAAACGTATAACAAAATGCAATGTATGTCGCTTTGGATAAAAGCGTCTGCCAAATGCGTAAATGTAAATTTCCTGTCAGGCCTGGCGTACGCTTACGTCATCAACTTTAAGCGCCAACGTAGTACGCATAGAAAATAGATTACGTTACAAATAAAATTTACATTAATTTGACAATGCATATATAAAATATTAATATAGTGAATAAAAACACAAAAAAACATAAGCAATAAATAAAATATACAAACATGTGCAGTAAACAATACAACTGGGGCGAGGGTGGTGTAGGTTCTCCATGAAATGTGTCGTTTGCTCCCTCCTGATATTCAAACAGAGGTGCATGAATGTACCCCCTCCCCCTAAAACCTGGACAGCTTTTAAATGCCTGCTTGTAATCCAAAACGCTTGATTCTCTAGGGGATGTTTCATGTCATTAAATGATTCTACCTTCTGTTTTCAACATTTGCATCTTTGACATCTCTCGGGGACGCGCACATTTACCCAGACTGTCTCTGTCTATGAACCTTACACGCAGATCAGACGCTGTAGAGATCACATCTGGCTCGTTTAACAAACAAACTTTTGTAACACTACGTGTCAAAAGTTGTGCTAAACGCTCCTGTAGTGGCTTCCTTATGTGAAAACATGAGACGCATAGAAGTTTTTAATAGCTCTTTGCTCAAGTCACACAAGTTGAACTGACAGAGCCACAGTGCCCTCCAGTGGTCAAATGATGCCATTGAGAATATACTGTACTTTATTGTGCAAAGCTCAAAATTCTGTCTGGACGTCCGTATACAAAGCAACAAAACTATAGGAACATATCACCGTCATTGGCTAAAATAAAAACAGCTTTTATATTAAAATGATCAAATTTATTTAGTAGGCACTATGGGTAAACATTCTGCTATTGTTAGTAAAAATAAGCTTTAAAAGCACATGCATGTAAGCAAATTAAAAAGCAAACATGTCTTTTTATAGAGGGTGCAGCCGACCACAATGACGTATAAGTTGTTTTTCATAAGATCATTAGATGAAGCTGTGATTGACAGAATGCCATATGGCAGTGTTATGCATGTGTGTGCATGTGTACTTGTAAGATCAAATATGTTAATGGGGAACACAGGAACATACAATAAAGAAAAAGCATCACTTACCTATTTTTACACACACACACCTGCATAAACACAAAATAATGCACACAGTCACTAAGTGGACAATATTTAACACATCTAATGATTGTTTTGAGCAAATTCAGTTTGGGGTTACAGGGTGAGTCAATGCAATAATGGAAATCAGCCAGCTATATAATCAACCATTCAGCACCACCTATATATACATACAAGTATGTTACAGTATTCCCATGCATTGAGACTGAGGTGTATGACCTCTTTATGCAGTTAGTAATGAGATCCCTTGGGAGCCCGTTTACATTCTCAGCTGTCCGTTTTCATTTCTGTCCGGCTGTTGAACAAAGCCACAGCAACCCTCTGTGTTCACTGGAAGAAGATATCCCTAACATCTGAATTTTGTGAACAATGATGCCAATCATTTAAGCCCAACTGAAGGATGCTCTTTTTCTCCAACAATAGCCCAGGTTTTTCTCTCATTCCACAGTTCCTTAGAAGCTGGGATTTGTTATCATTGAACATCATTGAGTTTGGTTAAAACTGGGCAGGTGTCACTTTGCAGAGACTTTTCTATGTGTAAGTGAACATAATAAAGAGGTGATGTATGAAAATATCAAGTGCGGTATAATTTAAGAATTTTTGTTTGTTATTATTATTATTATTATGCTAGTATTATTGTAACCCCAGACTCCAAACAATACACCTTAGCAACCGCATAGCAACCTGGTGGTCACCTGGAGGCAGTGACTTTTGTATGTGAAAGCACCATTGTGCTACAGATCAATTCCTTTTCTTTTAGAATTTCCTTTTTCTCTATGCAGCAAACAGACAACAAAATGAATTGTACATTATATGATGCATGGCCCGGTTGCTGGATTGGATTTGAAGTAATTAAGCATCCTCTAACCAAATGCATTGCAATTTTATGCCTAAATTTATTACCAGTGCAATTCATGGAACATTTATTTGCAATCAGACCAGGGACGTGAGACAATAGACAACATAAATTAATATTAACAGTTAACGTCCAGAGTGGGTTTGTTACGGCCAGCGGCTGCATGGCCGGAGATTTATTGTGGTGTGTTCTGTAAACTCGTTCATTAAGTCAAACAATAGATCGTGTCAGCAGAAGATCTGTAAGATTAATCACGCTAGTTGATCACTGTCCAATCATTTGATGTGTTTGTGAATGGGTGTTTGTGTATTCTGTCCTCTGTAAGTGTGGCTGAATGTCAACAGTTTATTTATGGAGCAATAATGGTCAGCTGCTTGTTTGGTCTCCGCAAACTGGAAATTTCCATTTTAATGAAAAACAGAGTTTCGGTGCACATATGCCTTGGGTAAAAAATACTTGGATTATAGTGACTAAACTTCAAACATTCAAAGACACTTAAATTAGGAGTATGTGGACTATTTTATCTCTATCCAAAAGCTAAAAAAATGTTCTCCAAAAGACAATTATCCTGTTTTCCATTCCCCAGTCTCTAATTCACTGAATGGAAAATGGAGCTCAAGGAAATAAACTACTGGCTGTTTTAGATTCAACACAATGTTCTGGCAAAAAAAAACTTTTACAAATACAAAGCAGCCCAAAGTGAGACAACCTCCCATTTTGGGAATTGATTAAATAAGCATGTAACTTTTTAGGAGAAACTTGAAATAAAATGTCATGCAGAGCAGATAAAAGAAGGGAAATAATTGGCATTAAAGGGATAGTTCACCCAAAAATAAAACTTCTGTCATCATTTACTTAAATTTGAGTTATTCCAAATCTGTGTAAATGTCTTTGTTTTGATGAACACAGAGAAAGATATTTGGATGAATGCTTGTAACCAAACAGTTATTGGGTCCCATTGACTACCATAGTAGGGAAAATTACTTTAGAATTGTTTTTGTTCTGTTAAACACAAAATTAGATATTTTGAAGAATGTAACTTTTGACATTCGACCAAATATCTTTCTCTGTGTTCAACCAAACAATTTATACAGTTTTAGAGAGTGAGTAAATGATGACAGAATTTTCCCTTTTAAGCTCCTTGTCCTTACTGCATAACATTTCACATTTTGGTGCATGACTTAAAATCTGAAATGAGACCAAAACAATAACAAAAGCAAATTCCTCTCACAATGATGCTAAATGACAATCGTCCACCCGTGATGCAGTGAGAGCATTAAGAAACGTGTTTTCGCACAAGGAGAGAATCGGCCGCCATTTACCCGCGTCTCCGACTGCTACCAATTAAAGTCCGAAACAGCAGGATCCTTGTACAAGCCTACTGTGCAACCGCTCTTATGAGCCACAGAACCAGGTGCATGCGTGTTTGTGTGTCGAACCCCAGGACGTAATAGCCTCATATATCTTCTCATGCATAAAGCAAAGCAGAACTCCGTGGGCAGGGTGTGCCTGCACCTGCCGCTCCTGAATGCAGAAGTCAACAGTCCCCTCGAGAGAGGCTTCATCTGGGCCTGTTTTGGTCATTGAATTAGAGCTTAATAAACTCAGACAGATTGATCTGGCCAAGAGAAGAATTTGAAACCTATGGGCTACATATATTTATTTTGTAATGCTCAGATACAGTATTAATATAGACTAAATATAGAATAATATATTGTGAAGTTCTCAGAAATAAGAAATGACTTTAAATGCAAAATCATAAAAAAAATGTTAAATGTACTTTAAAGCTCATTTACTTTGGGTATATCATGATCCATTAGGCAAAGCTCAATTTTACCAGGTGCAAAACATTTGAAGAATTTTATCATTTGAAAAGAGGTCACTCTAAACCCAGCTGTCTCTCCGTGGATGCTACATATTGAGGAGTTGGGCGGGAGGGATGGTGATGATGGTGGCCATGTCGATGGTGACCATGGTGTCCATGACGATGATGGCGATGTCTATGATGATGGTGACCGATATCATGGCTCCTATGTGAAAGATTAGGTTGCTGATGGAGATCCCTGTGACTATGGTGACGTTCATGTCCGTGACGATGATGATGCCTGCCATGCCCATGAACTCTACGCTCGTGATGCATAATCATCTTTGATTCAACAATCACCCTTTCACCCTGAGCGATGCTGTCACATACAGAGTTAAAGACATCCATATCTATGAAGACAACCCCTACGCCACCAAAGCCTTTCTGGAGCAACCATGACACCTGCACATTAATAATGACACTATTAAAATATCATTTCTTAATTAAACCTCAAGTTATGCTCCTGCTTTTGAAATACCCACCTCCTCAACAAAACTTTGTTCATTTGAGAGACTTGTTAAAGTAATGAACTCCTCTCTGCTCTTTATAGCCTGACAGACCTGGAAGGATGAGAGTTTTAGATGATTGAATCATTTTAAGGAGTTAATATTTGATGTTATAACTTATTCGATCTACCTGGTTGGCCAGGTTTAGGCCCATGCCGTGGATTTGATATTTCTTTGGTTCTTCTGTGTCTTTGTCATTATTGCTGTGATGATGATGATGATGATGATGATGATGATGATGTCTTCTGTGTGATCTCCGTAGAAAAGCAGGCAAGGCTAGATTGATTTTTTGCAGGTCAACCTGCTGATCCTGCCAGTGCTGGACTGTTTTGTTCTACAACACATGATAAAAGATTATCTTGGTTTTGCCAGGATTAATGTTGTTGTTGGTGCTAAAACTGCATTCAAATCAACCAAATTTGTATTATGTTAAGTGGGGGTTTTGGCTTACGCATGTTAACATTTATAAATCTCACATTTCCCTCTCATTTGAGATCTTATTAAAAAATTATTTTAATTTGAACAACTTACAATGTACAGTCCATCCTTTTCCAGATGAGCAGGGGGAAGGGAGATAAAGTCAACATAACTTTTGGAACAAAAAGAAGGTAAAAAGATTCAAGATTTTGTTTGTCACATACACAGTTATATAAACACTATATTTACCACAAGTTATATACCAGCAATTATTTGTAAAATATATATTAAAAAGACAAAAATACATGAAAAGGATAGTAACAAGAAAGAAGCTGAGAAGCACAAGACTTAGATTATAAACACAATAAATATTCAGATGAACAGAATATACAAGAACAATGTGCACACAAACATATAGATGATATATAACTTACTGTAAAAGTTTTCGCACATCACTTCTGATAGCACTGCTGTGGTCATATTGGTGTGAAAGAGACGAAGAAAGTAGCAGAATCCGGTCAGAATCCGGTGTCTCCTCAAATGCTCCTCTTAGACTCTGCAGACAAAACAGAAGATTATATATTAATATACATATAGTTGCTATAAAGTAAATGTAAAAGGTGTAAATGTAAAAGATGTTAATTTATCCTTACCTTCAGAAAATTTGTGAGTAGCTCTGTGCTATTGCTAGATTCATCTGAAATGGGGCCATTGTCCCAAGTCAAGTCCAGGCCATCAAAACGTTTTTCCCTCAGGTAACTCGATAAATTGTGGATGAGATTTTCAACACTGGACTCACTAGTAAACATCAGCTTCAATCTAAACAGTTGCACATAAGTTAGTGATTATCATAAGTCATGTGATGGATCCCATATTAGTAGAAACACTTGTGAATACACCATATTGTTTTTTTTCACCAATTTTAAAATAATTATCATTTTCACACCGTTCGATTTGACTTCCCAATTTACTTGGTTCCCTTTTTCATACCTTGATGCTTTGACTTCCAATCCAAGTAAAATCTTCAGACTTGGGTTTCTGGAATTTAAATATTTCTATTACATTTTAGCTGTATGTACAAAAATAAATGCTTTTAAAATGACACAGACCTCCCCTTTATCTTCTCAAGAGCATCATAGTCATCCTCCGACAAGTTTTGGAAGTTGAAAGCATCATCCGTCCAGGCCGAAGGAACAATAACATGAGTGCACGGTCCCTCGCGTGTGCGGGGCGTTAAAACATCCAGATAACAGGTCACCCTGTGTTCCCTCTGTGCACCTGAGACAAGAGGAAAAGTGAACCACAATCTTGTATTATTATTATTATTCGGAGTGCCCTCGGCAATAGCCTGAAGTTATTCTTTCAGTTAATGCTTGTTCTCAAATGTGTCCTGTCTCAAGTGCTCTGTAATCTAGCGGCTAGAGTGCTTGTACTGCATGACACTATTGCAAATGCAATGTTCTCATAGACAGAAATGGAGTGTTGAATGGCATAATATACAGGCCTTACCCACTGCAATCACCAGGCAAAGGAAGACAAGAGCTGTTAAAAGAATATGGAAGATTATTATTAATAAGTACACAGGTGTAAAAACTGATATTGATATTCAGTATGCGTGAAAGATTTTAGGGAGAAACTTGACTGTTGTATCGTTGTATTTTGGTTTGTATGTGTTTGGTTTGTCTAGTTTCAAAAACCAAAATGAGAAACCACATCCTGATGTGTGAAAGTACACTCTGTTCTATATCATACAGAAAGGTCTCATATGAAACATGATTTTATGTTTTTTTGATTTTATATTTATTCTTATGCTGTATATGTCATATACACAATGTTTGCTTGTTATACCCATGCAGAAATCTGATATATAGCCATTTATAAACGTGTTCATATATAAACATATTTTAATATAACATCATCAATATTTCACATACTTTCTGTGTGAGGATGCAAGGCATATATGCACAACATCAGGACTCCTTTATATTGTAATAGCTCAAAAATGATATGACACTAAAAGAAAAATGCTGAAAATATAACATAAACTACACTTTTTAAAATTCAGGATCTACAATATAACATTTCGTGTCAAAGTTTAACAGGGGTGTAAAGATGCACTTTGAGTCAAAATAACACATTTATAATAATATAGAAATCTTGCATTCTTACCTCTGTTGAGCTGCATTGCTCCACTGTGCTGTTAAACTAGAGCAGGTCAAAACTTGTGTTAAAAGCAGACTGCATGTTAAAAACAGGCACCACTTCCTGTTTAAACATTTGGTTTGGTCTGAAAATTGTTTTACTGGTTCTGCACTTGTGAGTTTCTGACACCTACGATAAACCCACATCCGTAAAGTGCAGTGTTGTGCTACAGTCCTGCTACAATACTTTAAACGTGCTAAATTATTATTATAGTACGTTTAACTTATAATTAACATTATACGTTTAACTCTATTTAATAGGGAGTAAATACGTATTGATACAAAAATGTATACATTTGATAATATTATGAGCATAACAAAGATCCCAGAAACTGAACATAAAAAATAATGCGACACCTCAGTTTGTAGGTTTAATGTGCAAAATCCGCCACTAGTGGGGGTGATACCTCAGCTCTGCAGTTGTATTTTACAAAACAACTACATATTAAAGTGATTGCATAACTAAACTATTGTCTACACATTCACATTTGAAATAAAACGTGATCTAATATAAATAAGCGATCTAAAAACAGCATTTTTACAATTGCTATACGTAGCTATCTACTATATTTTCCTAACCACAGTATATTTCAGTAGCACACATGATGTTTCTATTTGAAGCACTTACATATGACACATTTAGGAGTTGATATTTAGTTCTAATATAAAGAAAATTTGAAGAATCGTTACATTATGGACGCTTGTTGAATGAGACCTGAGAATGAGACTGTGATCCTCTTCCTCCCTCCAGATTAACTTGAGCTAATCGGTTTAAAGAGCAGGCCTATGTCGTTTGAAATGTATTCTTGAGTTTATATTAAATCATAATTTTAAATAATTATCAAAGGTGATTTGCATTTGTCTAATAAACATAGCACAATGGTACATCTGGTCTAGAGAGTGAATTTGTTTATTCGATGAGATCTGCAGATATAGAAGCCATAATAGGAAAAGTTATTGATATAAACGTTGTACTTGGAATGTACATTAAAAAAAAGATGAGGAAATCGTATCTCAGGAATGATTTATAGGAATGTTGTGAACTGCTGCCCCCTGCAGGTGATTCCTGAAAGTACACCGTCAACTCCCACGTTATACAAATGTCCACACACACAATATTAAATCTATATAGTAATTTATTGGTAAATGTATAGTGCTGTAAAAAAATACATTTTTGATTCATTTCTTTCACTGTTTTGTTCGGTGGGTCTCAGTCGGGCTTCGACACTTTGGCTTGATCTCTCAGATAGTGTGGCGCTAAAATCCATTAGTTTCATTCCAAATGGATTAACAATCAAAACATTTCCTGTAGGGAGAAATAGAAAATTAATTCAACAAACACTTTTAAAAAAGTTCTTTGGCGTATTTCCTTGTTACATAAATAATTTACCTGCTCCAAATCGTTCCTTTCTTCATCGACGTCACAGCTCAGGTCTATCAGGTCTCCGTTTACCTATGATGAATAATGCATATGTTTTCTATCATACAGGGGAATTTCCACTCAGTTAATTTTATACTAAGCTAATGACATTTTTTCTCCTGCCAACACAAACAGGACTGAATGCTGTCATTAGGTTAGTTTAGCCACAGGATTTCCAGAAGCCTTGTTTGCTGAAGGTTATTCAAGCTTTGATCTGATAAGAGGCTGTTAACTTTGGCGAGATTAGTGATGAGAGATGAGTCAAATAGCATGTTTGGTAATGGGCATGGGGAAAGCTCAAAGAGTGACTTGCCTGTTCTGTGAGATCAGACCTCACGAAACGATTCAGACTAAACAGAGCGGCATCGTGGACGGAGATGAAGAGATCAGAGTGAGAGAAACAACCTTCCTCAAACCCTCCACCTTTCTCCAGATCTTCATACACCTGAGCTACACACATAAAATAATAAACCACAGTTTATCTACATTTATATCAATCAATAGCTGAAGATAAGACATATGAAGATCAAATGTTTGTTTATTTAAATTATTTATTTATTTTTGCTTCATAACCTCAATAGATTTAAATTAAACCTCAAACAAAACACCCCAGGTGTTAAATACTTTTTATTATTTTCTATTTTCATATGGATATGGATGTCATTTATCTTCAACCCCAATATTGAGTTATACAGGATATTTGTTTGCTAAAAAAAACCTCTCAACTCTCTTGAAGTCAAGTATTTTTTTATTAATGCTAAACTGATAAAGATATAGAGCCAAATGCACAAGTTTTAAGATGATTTCAGATAATCCACACCTTGAATATTTGCCAAGTACAGATTGATTCCCAGCTTCTTATAACTGCTGCTCATCTGGACAGAGAGACATAATTTACAGTAATGATCACAGCTGATCAATAGACACCATGTTAAACAGAAAAATAGCTTGAAATATTATCTCCCCAGTTCCAGTACAGAGCAATGTAAAACCTAGAGTATGAGTTCACTTAAATGTATTACCATTCCCACCTTTGTCAAAGACAAATGTGACCCTGGATTACAAAACCGGTTAATTTTTTGAAATTGAGATTTTTACATCATCTAAAAGTTGAATAAATAAGCTTTCTATTGATGTATGGTTTGTTAGGATAAAACAATATTTGGCCGAGATATAACTATTTAAAACTCAGGAATCTGAGAGTGCAAAAAATTTAAATATTGAGAAATTCACCTTTAAAGTTGTCCAAATGAAGTCCTTAGCATAGCATATTACTCAAGTTTTGATATATTTACGGTAGGAAATGTACAAAATATCTTCATGGAACATGAGCTTTACTTCATATCCTGATGATGTTTGGCATAAAAGAAAAAAGGCTAATTTTGACCCATACAATGTATTTTTGGCTATTACTACAAATGCTACTTAGGACTGGTTTTGTGATCCAGGGTCACAAATGTGTCTTATGCAATAGAAAAAGTACTAATACTGTATGAAGGCTACAGTACCTTGGTGAGAACTTTTACACCCATCAGGTCGATGAAACACACTCCTCCCAGGTCTAGAATGAGGGAATGGAAAGGCATGGGCTGCATCTCTACGGTTACAGGAGAAGGCCATTCTGAATCAGATGAGCCAGTGACATCACAGTAAGGGTTTTCAAAAGATGTTGGTGTGCTGTTGCTGATGGTATTGATGTCAGAGTCACTCTGTAGGTTTAGCTGAGATATAGTCTAAAAGAAATTATATGATGATATGAATCTTGGCATTAGTACAAAACTTTAATAAGCAATATGTCCAATATGAGACATGAGTCTTATCCTCCTATAGTATAACACAAACAACTTACCTGTGCCTTCATAGCAACCAGAGAACTCATTCTTCTCTTTATGTTGTCCAGCTTGTTCAGACTGTTTTCTTCCTTTGCTTCCTGTTTCTCTTTGTCTTTTTGCTTTTTCAGGAATTTCTTCCTGGCCAGCAGAACCTTCCCCGGATCGAGTCCTGTCTGGAACGCACACATACACGGGTGTAAATAATCATTTACGGCACACAGATATGCCTTCTGATGATCTTTAACACACTTTTTTCATGACTTTTCCTCTGAATATCTCTGCATTGGCGAAGTACAGTGGCGAGCAATAGCTCACTATTTTAATTCCTTCAAGTCTATTCACCTGCATAGAAGAAAACAGAGACGATGATGTCAGTAAATGGACTTGACGTGTCTTGTCGCATGGTGGATTATGAACATCAAACATTGTGTGGGTCTAACATTTATCACCTTATCGTAGACTTTTGGGTTCTTGTAGATATCTGTTTCCATAACCTGACCCACCTCTGAGCCGTTCTGACTACACAAACCACAATGCTGTCATTCAAATGTCAAACCGATGGTTAGAATGATAAAACTGTTCATGAAAGTACCAGCAACATATTAAGGTGGTATTACCCGTGATGACACTTACAACTGAGTTCGGAATATCACAACCAGGATTGAGAAGCTAACTCCCACAGCCACACCGTATGGCAAACTCAGAAGGAAAGTTGCTAGGAAAGACACGACCCAGACACACTACAAGAAAACAGATATTGATACTAATAGATGTGTACACCTAGATTTGGGTGAGTTAGATTATAGAAGTTATAAGCACATCAAAAACTTCTCAAACTAATGCATTAATAAAGTCGATTAGTTTTTTATAGCGGTTTATAATTTAGAATAATAATAAACAAAGTGAACTATGGGAAATATATTTAAACTAAAAACAATAATAATACATTGAAACATTTCTCTTTTTGACTAGAATTCAAGGTCTCACCCTGAGATGCTTTTTAAACCATATTAAAGGGGTTTCCATCTATTCTGAGCTCTTATTGGATGTTCTTTCTTCATTATTCAATCAAAGTCATCCATTACAAAAACATATATTTAGTAAATAAAGTGTTAGTTTTGTCATAATAAAAACTTGTCTATAAAACTCATTTCAGACATTTACGCATACACCTTCAGATCAAAAGTTTTGTTTAAATACTGAGAAACCTTTCACTCGAGTGTCCAAAAACTTTTGACCGGTAGTGTAAATGCAAACAATATAATTTAACATAAGAAAAGAGTTTGTACGCAAAAAAAAACATTGGTAACTAAACAACATTGGCCCCCATTGACTCCCATTGTATGGACACAAAACAACTGAGACATTTCTCAAAATATCTTCTTTTGCGTTCCACAGAAAAATATAATCATATACAGGTTTGAAGAAGGGTGAATAAATAATAATATAATTTTTGTTGTGTGTGTGATCTATCCATGTACTATTAGTTTTTATTATATTTACATTTTGTTTATATTAGACGTTAAACTATATTAAGCTTATTTTGGCTTTTACGGGTCATAATTTAACTCACACAGTCTAGTCTGCTCTTCTTCCAGAGATAATAGGGGTCGGAGAGCTGCAGAAGTGTGTTCTTTAGATTGACTGCTATGAGGGCCCCCAGGACTGACTGCAGGATACAGAACCATCATGATAATAAACACTCAAACCTATTACTTTAAATATTACTGAATAAAAGCGAGCTATTAATGAAAGCTGAGATCATGCATAATCAATGAGCTGCGAAATAAGGTCCCCACCTTTGGCAGAGGTCTCAGATAGGTTCCAAGAGCCAGCATGGTCACCATGACGACCAGCATCACGCACAGACTTGCAAACTGAGATGTGATGAGAAATCATAAAACAAGTGAATTGTGAAGTTATTCTGAATTGTCATAAAAATAATGTCACAATGCAAAAATTTTATTTTTTATCTTTATTTTAGGGTGAAATCGATTCGTAAAAAAAAAACAATTTCTATTTTAAGACAGATGTTTCCAATAATCTCACCTGTGATGAACCACCCGCATTATCTACAGCCAGAGTGACCGAGAGAGCACAGCAGATGACATGAATCTTAAAGAAAGATCCCAGCAGGTTACTGCAACCCAACGCCAGCATCTCCTGTGAACAGACTTTATAAATCTTTTTGCATTATCGTGCAATCGTGCAATCCATAATCCAAATAATGAAATATCAACATTATTCATAGTTTGCACCTGATTTGGATTAATGTCATAACCGTGCTTGGCGGCCAATGTCCTTGCCATTGCAAGATTGATGACATAACCAACAACAGCCAATGAGAAGGCTGTACTCATCATGCCTTCCCATTGTGACACTGTTGGCAGAATAGGGACGGGGAACCTAAACGAGACAACATCAGAACCAGCACTTTTCACCCTATAAACCATTTCAGTGCATATAGCCTACTGTACGATGTCTAATTTCTCACCCTAGAGGAATGTCGTCCACTATATCCATGTTATATTTCTTATGCAGGTCCAGTGGCCCAGAAATGGCCGTAGCCACAACCACCTGATGGGAAGGTTGGAAAAGTTGAAACAGTGCCTACATTTCCAAAGCTGCACAGTAGTTTGCTTTACATGCAAGATATGTTTTATTCTTTACTTACCACAATGATCTCCACTGGGATGGGGAAGGGGATTTTATGGCGGAATCGGGCACCCAGTTCTTTTACAACAATCAGAACCACACAACTGACCAGTGCAAAGATCAAGGAGGCCACGTTTGTCTTGGGTATGCCAAGAATAATATCTACTAGTGTCTGAAGCACAAAAAAAAGAGTTTCAAACATGAAAAAGTGATTCAATCAAATTTAACAAGTACATGCTAAATGAAATAAGTACATGCTAGATGCTTTACGCTTACATAAACAACTGCTAATGGGCCGCTAAAGGGTGGAACTTTGATCCCAAATATATACTTCAGAACAGATATGAGGATCTGCAGTCCAGCTGCCGTCATGAAACCTCTCACAAAAGATTCAGACAGGTAGATGGCCACAAAACCGAACTGCATCACACCCATACCGCTCTGTTGACATCATTAAAAACATGACATTCACAAACATGCTCTGAATACATGCAGACACAGTAAAATAAACCCAGTAATTCTATTGTTTTGTTTTACAGATTCCTCAAGGATTTTTGAAATTCGGTCAAAAAACGTACAAATTACAGAAAAAGACGTTACAAATTTACAAGAAAACTGGGGAAACTGTTATTTTACAGTTTATTTCTGGTGCCCCAGCTGCCAGAAAATTCCTTTTTTTAACAAGATTTACTTTTAAGTTTCTTTTTGAAAAACAATAACAGAAAAAGAAAATGAAAATGGGGAAAACTATTTATTACATATCATTATATCCTGTAATTTTACAGGAACAAGATGTTATTTTACGGTTTATTTCCGTCGCTCCAGCTTTTTTCTTACAGTGCAGTTATCTTCTGACAATGTTGTTATTTGACTGGATTATGGATGATACAGTTGATGCATGCAAGGCATTTCTACCTGTATAATGGCAGTAAGACATGCCAGCGTGGCTGAAATACCAAGTCGGACTTCGTTCATCTTATCCTCATCCACCACAGTTTTATTTTGTGTGGTGTTGAAGTGGGTGAAGTCAGATTCAGGAGCTAAATGCAGACAGACCATTCCAACCATGATGCTGAGCACAGCAAACGTTCCTGGAGGATAAAATGTCCTTGTAGGGAAATTACAATGCCACTGAACAAAATATGTTTTTGATATCTTTTAATAGTATATCTGAACACTTCTCCAAAAGCTCAACTCTAAATCCAGTGGCAAATTCTGTTCATTCTTTCATCATTTATTCACCCTCATGTCTTGCCAAACCTGTATGACTTTCTTCTGCAGAACACAAAAGAAGATATTTTGAGTAATCTTGGTAACCAAACAACTTTAAACCCCATTGACTTCCATTGTGTGGAACCACTGAGACATTTCTCAAAATATCTAAAGCGTCAAATACATGTTTTACATCATGAGGTTGAGAAAATGATGAAATAATTTGTATCTTTATGTAAACAATCCTTTAAGGCAGATTGTTCAGTTTGTTTAAGAAAAGTGTTGAAGTTTCTCAAATGCACATACCAGGCACCATTTGGTGAGCTGTGCCCATAAAGAAATAAGGAATGAGAGGGAAAAAGGAGGAGTATAGGCCATTGACTGGAGGCAGGTTAGCCAGAAGGGCAAATGCCATGCCTGAGGAAAGAAACACTTTATTATTTTCCACTTTTTAGAATTACAGTAGACTTATGAGAATTATGTATATATAGATATAAATATGAAATCAAAACTCATATATTTGTGTCTCCTGACGGGACAGACCTTGAGGCACCTGTATGGTTCCTGCACTGACCCCACTGATGACATCACAGAGGAGATTCTGTTTAACGTTGTACTTGGGAAGCCAGCTGAGAATTGGCAGACGTCTAAACAGGACGGCCTTCAATCGCTCTCCTGAACATCTGTGTTAAACATATAGATGTGGTTTACCACGGTATTTATCAAGACCGATTTGCATTAATTGTATGTCACATGCATGTCTTGGTACCGCAAGGCTTTGCTGAGTTTCTGTCCCAGTGGAAAAGTTCTTCTCTTTCTGTCAAACTTCTTATCAAAGTCAGTCTGAGAATAAACAGGCCGATCAGTCATGTAGCGGAGCTGGACCATAGTGTTCACTATAGTTGACTGATGGAAAACAATGCAATAATAAAAGAACATTAAATATAAAACTAATAGTGTAACAACAACTATATTCTGTAGAAGTGATGGAGCCAAACTCTACAACTTGGTTGACGTTGGTACCTTTTAAAGGGCTTAAGGTTTATTTATTTTTCATAATCAGGTGCCTTTCCGTTTGAGCGATAAACGTCTTATCTGACCTTGTGCAGATTTGTTTGAGCTATGAACACAGCCAATGCAAAAACATAACTACCTTATGACTTTGATTAAAGCAAAATACTGTATAAAAACACTGTATGATGAAGTATCTGTATTAGTCTAATGTCAGGGAGGTTTTTATAAAATGATGGTTTGGCTCCAACAGTTAAATAAAATATATAAAGAGTGTTCTCTTTCAATTGTATGTGCATAGTCATTTACTGTAAGCAAAACCAAAATAACATGACACGAAAAAAACATTTCAAATACATTTTACACTTGTTTAGTAATCATTAAATAATAATACTGTAGATTGTGACTTACCTTGTCTCTCTTGAGTTTTCAGACTGGCCTTGACATCAGTCCCTTCTATTACAATCTAATGTAGGGAGGAGCTTACAGTATCACAATACTTTAACACATGCCACAGTTACTCAGTTAGGCTTTACCATCACATTTAACTATTTTTAAAATAATACATTTATATAAAAGACTGAATCATCATTATCAGTCTCTAGTATTCCTCATGCATTTTAAACTCTATATAAAAGACAGATACACAAATGATGAAAACAGTATTTGTGGGTGGAATAAAACAGCAGAACTTTAATCTCATTTGAATGCAACTCAAACTGTGAAAATTGTTCAACTGCATGTCGCATTACTATAACATATAAATTCTGTGTTAACTGGTTTAAAGTGAGATACAAAACACATGCGAAAGAGTGAAATGTTGTTTTTAAGGTGACCTTCACCTTTCTTCTCATATCAACAAACAATACATTTAACATTTATAAGCAATCTAGTGCAATCCATGTAATATGTTGTACTTTTTGGCTCCTAAAATTCTATTGACCATCACTTCCAAATGGCCACTTTTCAGACTCAAGCAAACAAATGTTACATCTCGATACAGACTGACAAACACTCATCACAAATTCATGGTTTTTTTTCCTGGCAGAATGAAGCTACCTGTAAGAAATCAAAAATAAAGTATTTTTTATTCACAGATGACAGAGCACCAAAATAGCATTCATTTATCGCCCCCACTAGTGGCCAAGAGATAAACTGCATTATAATCATCTAACAGGCTAGGTTTGGACAGAATACTAGTGTACTTGTAGCATAAGCTGTATTCTGTTTTTATATTTATTAAATGGTGTAAACCAGAATGATTTACAGCTTCAAGATTAGTGTGCTCATACAACATTGTGTTCCACGTTTATTTGTGGAATAATTTATTGTTTTAAGATTAAGTAGCCTGATCAAATAATAAGTCAAAAATTATACATTAAAATAATATTTGATATATCTTGGAGTATATCCTATGCATATAGAAAATTTGCATTCTGTTCATATAGTAGTATGCTATTCCAAACATTGCCATAAATAATCCTCATCTTCAGTTCATAAATAAAATGAGTATAAACAAAATATTTTAAAACAACACAATCTGGAAACCAAATAAAAGAACACTGTTTCTGAGAACATCTACAACAACACTGTGTAGACAGAAAAGATGCTTGGATTGACAACGTCCTACATTCCTTCCTTTCTTGTTTAGGCCCCTAGAACCAGCCGTGTACATTATCTGCTATGCATTTGATATTTCACATCTGATATTGAAACACATCTTGCCCTGAGTAAAGTAAAAACAACCTAGTATACCCCACAATGCCTTTTAAAACTCCGGACTACAATGTCACAAAGTCACCTATTAAAACTTTTAAAAAGTGAAAATGACAAATGAGTCAGATCACAGGAATCATCATATCTTATTCCGGATCGGAGAGAACGTGGGGCTGAGGTTTGACTGTTTTTGTAAAAACAAGGAGACTGGTATTAAAAAAGGACAAGCATCCATCCTTCCATCTCCATATTGGCAGGTAAAGCCAACATCTGGAAACAAAAATCCATTCAGCTCCAGATGAGGGAGCCAATCAAAAGTCACTCAGGATGCTGATGTCAGCAAACTCCTGGCGGTACCGGAAAGAGTACAGACCCAGCAGAAAGGCCCACTTAAGAGTCATGAAGCTCCACACGGCTGACAGGTAGAAACTCTTGGGGTCAGACAAAGCTGCAGAAACAAAAAAGGGGATTTTGTTACACACCTTCAGTGAATGGGTATTAGATTATCTTGACTTAATCACAGAATACTGTGTATGCATACTGTAGATTACAGATAAACCTCCATATCATCTTGTAATTGATCTGAATTGAATTGCAAGTTGATGCGATTAGTATACAACTGCATTGTATGTTTTTCTTTCAATTCAATACAAAGCAGCTTTACATATAAAATACATTTACATTTTAGGGGAAACAGTAGAGACAAAAGGATATACATAATACTATTATATAATATATATATATATATATATATATATATATATATATATATACTAAATGATATAGTAGTTATAATGAAAGGGGATTTTTCTAAATCATATAGTTTGTCAGAACTCAAACAGTAGGAATCTGTGGTAAAGTACTTACCCTGCTTTTCAACAATGGCTAGAGTTAAGAAGGTGGCAAACCCAGCAACAGCCAGAAGAGAAAATACAGAACTAACTAACATGAAGAACTTGAGTCCTTTCAACCAGGTTCGCCAGTAGTCCTGAATGTACATAATGTGGGTGACCAAAGTCCAGAGAGCCAGAACCCCTGTAAACACAAATATGTTACACACACACATACACTGTAAATGGGTCAAATGCTGACATGTTATTTTCAAGCTCATTCTGTATAAATGGGTTGACATATATATCCAGCACATTATATCACTATTACAATGTCATCGTATAATAAACATACTGTGTAGTTATTAGACAAAATATTAACTAGTATGGTAGTAAAGTATGGTAACCATGTTTTTGAAAGCTTGATTACAATTAGTACAAAAATCATCATTAAACTATGTTCACTTTAGTGAGTTTATTGTAAATTAAGTGTTAACTATAATTGTACTACAAATACTACTAAAGCAAACTGTAGTAAAACCGTGATTAGTTTTCGTAAGAAATGCTAAACAAAGCATCACGACAGCGTCGAGATATTACTGTGGCCTTGAATGTATTCACATAACGTTACCCGATAATCCACCCATCGCCGCCGTCCAGGGTTGTTTATAAACCACATTCCACACGATAAACGCCGAAGATCCAACCAACATACCGAATGTGGCATAACCCACACTAATGTAGATCCTGTTTAGACCCATTAAAAATCTATAAAGTACCGCACGGGTTTGGAGAAGGTGTGTGAAGAGAATGAAACGAACGATTACACCATCGATTAGCGATTATATAATGCGGCGCTGCTGTTCGTAAACATGATGGTACGACCCGGAAGTGCTCCGCGTCATCACCATAGCAACTATCAACAACCTATCGCGGCGGTTATGATACTTTTTATTATTTTATTTTCTTACATGTTATACATATTATAAATGTCAGTATAATAACTAACAAAATAACGTTTATTGCGTTAGTTACCGGAGTCAGCTAAATAATATATGAGCAATGCAACAAAAAAGGAAAAAGATATGTGTAGGCTATATTAAATAAACCATGTGAAAATAAAAACAAAATAACAAACATAATCTCCAAACCGCGAGAAAAAAACGAAACTGTATTTTGGTATGTTATATTGTATTAATGATAGGCTATATATTATTATAGGATAAGTAGGCTATAGATCTTATCTTAGCAGATTCTCAGAAGCGATGACTTTGTTTTGGTGCAATGGTGAAGCGGGGGGCTTTTAATCTGTTCAATCTCTTTTTAGTGGGTTTCCATTTAGCTCTGAAAACCCCTTTCGGATGCTCAGAGATTTACAGCAATTCGGAAACATTAGATTTACATTTACGCATTTGGCAGACTTACTGCATTATAGACTAGCCTACATTTATTTCCAAGTGTGTGCAATCCCTGGGATCGAACCCATGGCCTTGGCGTTGCTAGCGCCATGCTCTATAACCACTGAGCCACAGGAAAGCTAACACTACTTCCTGCCTCAAAATCTTTTGTATTAATTATTAATTGTGATAATATTATCAAATTCTTGCAACTGTGTATGCAATACTGTCACTAATAATATCGTCCTTCATAGAAACAAAATAGCAACAAAAATCCACCCGTGTAGCTCCTTATGAATGAATGCAGCGTCTTTAGGACCCTCTATAAAGCACATATGACATTTTAGTCTCTCGATCAGATGATCTCTGTGTGATAAAAAAATGTGTGCAACGAGTGAATGTATTTAATTAATGAATAAGAAACAGAACTTGTACTTTAAAAGGGAGAGGAGATGGAAGAATCTCTGGGTTTACAGAAGAAAACCTGCTCCCGACCAGGTTAGGTTCACAGAGTAAGTTACTATGGTTACTGACTCGGAGTATAAGTTACATCTCTTCTCGGGTTTGACATACCTCCCATTCTGAAACAGAAAACACAGAGTTTCCCTCATTTCAGGGTTAACATACTCTGAGTTTTAACTAAACCTCCTTTCTGAAACAGGCCCCTGCTGTCATATTCACAAGACATTTGTGGAGAGACACGGCAAAGGATTATCAAAAAAATGCCGTTCATAGCAGATGAAAACACAGGACAGAAGCTGTCTGACTGGAGTTTGGAGGATCCATCCGTCCTGCATGTTCTCGTGTCCAAGGAAGGGTGGGAAGAAGTGTTGACAAGCACAGAACATGCGGCACATGTAGGGTACACGGACGAAAGTCCTGAAGGGAGTGGACACAGATGTACATTGACCCCATTTCCCTATGGTCACCGTGGAGAACTACTGTACAATACAGGATCTACTTGAAATTTTGCACAAATGAGGACAGTAAGTGTCATCAAGCACATGGCACACCTTAAGTCAGCCTTCACAACACACATAGACACATTTTGTCACCAATCAGAACGCAGCAGGAAGCTGGTTACTCGCATGGCCTCAGCGATTCAAATGAGATCAAAACTCAGAGGTTTCCTCTGTGTACTTTACAGACAGCACAGCGAGACAAAAAGAGACAGAAGAAAGCTTGAAGACAGAAAAGAGATAGAGATAGATACAGATACGCCGTAAGACCAAAGAAAGAATTGGAGTTCTCCTCGAAGACAAGACAGACAAGATCGTCCTGACCGACTTTACAAACTAAAGAAGAAAACTTAATCTGTTATTGAAATACTGGATATACCGGTAAGTTTGATCACATCTCTGACAGATAATCACAGTTTTTTTTCCAAAGATTTAAAGAATGTTTTGTTTGAGAAGACAAACCTGTGGCTTTGCAGTTGTGACCTAAGAAGCTATTTTTACCTGATGTCCTTAAATAACTTTTGTCGGTGTTATGTAGTCAGGTTGGTATTTTAGACGTAATATTTTGGACTTGTATGTTATTTAGATGAAGCACACTTTTAGTTTGCTATCTTAATACATTTTTAATGACATTACACAAATAAACAATGTTTTTTGGTCATGTTTGCTTACATTAAGTGAGACAGATTTGATTCAAGACATTATCCTAAAACTCTTCAGTGTGAAAACTCCCAAAGCAACTCTGTTTTGGTATTTGGACAAGTTTTAGTTTTTACATGTTTGAAAGGTCTGTACATGTACATTTATTTACGGTCAGTAAAATACACAAAAATTCCCTGACAGCATTCGCTAACGTGGGAAATTTTGATTCGCAGTGATGCTAGGAAAGGTAGGTGACTGGTGGGTGAAAGATGGTTTAGGTGTGAACTTACATAAACCATCAGAGAGCAGACAGGAAGTTACACACGAGCAGACCCTTATGATGAGGTGTGCAAGAAAACATCTATCTCGTTCTCCATCTACCTTTCTGTTGTTAACTGTGGTTTCAACAACAAAAATGTTCCACCATGGGCAGCAGCTCACACAGAGACATCCAAAACAGAGTCGGAAAAGAAAAGTTGATTTGGGAAGAAAATCAAACAGTGAACTTAAACTACTGTGCATACAAATCCTTTTTACTTGCATACAAATCCTTGGTTCATTTTTAAATTGTGGTGCATTAAAAGTCCTCAGGGAGTTAAGATTCCAAAGGCTGTGATTTGTTGCAGGAAATCCCACACCCTTTCCCACAGGAACTGTGTGCTTCCCTCTCTATCCTGATCTCTGGTGTTTCATTTTGTTCACTTTTTTTAAAAACACTTTATTAAAAAAATGTATGGCAATACAGCTCCTTGTAGTCATTCTAATAGGACAAGATTCTCATGGCATACAGTCGATCATCTTCAGAAAGCTGTTTGCTGTCAGATATCAAGTGTAAACTGATAAATGCACACTAGAGGGCGCGCAAAGATCTTGTTCGTGTTACATTATAGCAGATATTATAACAGATCAAAGAGACATAAAAACCCAGAAAATATCTACAGTTAAATATCCATATCTAGGGACCATAGAACATACAAAATTTCCAATTTTTTAAATGCTACCGATTTCACTAAATAACCAACAACAACCTAACATATACTAGTAACTAAAATGTGAAAAACTTACCCTAAAGTTTATGGAATATATGACAAATTTGCAATTTAATACATTCCTTAAATTCACTACATTGTCATTCTCATGTTTTTAGAGGCAACAGTATTAAGCTTTGCCATATTTTTGTTGTCTAAATTGAAAATATGAAAATATGCATTTAAACACATATAAACAACCTTCACCTTTACACTGTGTTTATATACCATAAAACAATAGACAACAAAGTGTCTATCGCTATCTGATCTGAACTTGTGCTTCTTATCAAAGACAAACTAGCATTCTCACTCGCCCCGTGTAAGTCACATGCAGGAAAACTGGATTTCTGAGTTCTGTCACTGGCACACTTTGTCATAGGCAACCGCGGGTGCACACAGTATACTTTCAGATATGAGCACAGATTCTGAATGAACACATTGTGGATGTCCTTTTTATTGCCCGCTGGGGCCTTAAGGTTCATATTAGCAGCGGTGGAGTGAGGAATACATACAGTAGTGGATATGCATGCCAGGATGTATTCTTTCTTTAAACGGATCCTGTCTCCTAAGAGGAAAAACAGAATGGGTAAGCGGCAAAACTGATGTTGTGTTGAGATACAGCTTATGATTGGTGAAAAAAGTTGTGTATATCAAACCACATGGTGTTGTGTTCTCTGTTGTGGTCTGATATGTGCGTGCAGATGTGCAAGTGTGTGTGTGTCCTGTAAGGGTGTCTGTGTAAACTTGCATTTGTTTTTCTTACAAAAAACCCCACAGGGATGAGCTTTATGTTGTTGTAATTGCATATGAAGTCGGTTCAAGAGTTGTTGTTTTGTGAGTCAGTCACTATAGCCGGACATAATGCACTTATGATTTTATTTTAGAAACATTTTTGGGGACATGATAAAAGGAATTATGTGAATAGAGCCAAACACTGTAACAAAAAACCTTTAAATATATAGGGCACAACTTTATTAATATGAAAGAATTGTATATTTTATTATATTAACTTATTTTATTATATTAATATATATATGATATATTAATAAAATATTATATTCTTATTTTTTCATGCTGTATATCTGTAATGATTAATTATTCAGGAGCCTAGAATGAGTGTTTTCAGTGTATTATGCCGAGAAGTAATATCAAATTTCTCAGGATGTTAATTCATAACATAAATATTAAGGGACACATTAATGAGTGCAGATGCTTAATCTGTCCACGAGGGGACAGAATTTAAATAACACCCTAAAACAAACCCTGTTTTGTTCTGGCATGGAATTGCACTTCCAAATCTGAAAATAATACTACATATAAACATTGACATATTTACATCTTTTAATTTTACTTTTATGGATTTGACTTTATGGTGTAGAAGCAACTCTCAACTCTCATGTTGTTCCATATCGTTCCTCCAGGAAAGGAAGCCCAACACTGAAACAATGGCCGGGGTCTAAACAAGCACTATGTAATACTCCCTGACCTCCAGAACAAAAATGACATGGTGGGCGGTGGACGCCCTGATGTGCGCCTTGTGGTCGTTCTTAGGGTGTGACATCTTAAGATTGTCCCCATCCTGACCTTTGGGTGTGGAGGATACACAAATCACTATGGAAATTCTTGTGGATACCTAAAAACAGAATTTTGGAATGTTTAAATATAAACAGCGTTACAAAACCTAGAGTCCTGCACACGGTCTAATAAGAAAATGTAAGATTTATAACAAGAGCAGCTACCAGAAAACACAGCACTATAGTTCACAATATCCAGAAAATGAGTTTTACTGTAGTCATGATATTACGCAAACATCAGAATAAGATATGATGTAACAGAACCACACATGCAGGCCTTAAATTAAACATCAGTTTTGACTCTCTTTCTGCACATTTGTCTTCTCAGAGGTTCCAGCTGTCATGTGTTCAGCAGACACACTTATCCAGTCCTCACGGCGCTCGTCCCTAAAACAGGTATTTGTGCTTTCTTAATCATCTCAAATGTGCAATAAAAAAAAAACATTATAATAACCCTTGATGTATTGCTTTTTTATCTGTGTTGCAAACTTATTTGATGCACCATTGTAGTAAAACCTCATGATCGTCAGTTCCACAGCCTAGTTTGCTGTATTTTACACATTAAATATTCAATCAGGAAAGAGTTTGTCCTAAACTTCAAAAGAAATTCGCATCAAAGCCAGAGCTTACATTTCCTGTTGGTTTACTCTGTCATTCCAACCTTGGCACCTGCATTAGTAACTAAGGTGGGTTACGAACACGCCCCCTGGTCCTTAGCCCCTCAAGGTTTATCAGGCAGCTGGAACACACAGATAAGAGAGCTGAAGGAGAGACAGAGTGTGGTATTGAGTCAAATGCATTAGCTAAACATATTTTTGCCTTCAGTAGAGGGCAAAATGTAGGCTATATTTTCTCCTTTTAGTTGAATGGAGAGTCTCATGATTCACTTGAAATGGATTTTAAAACAGAAAAATGTTTATTAATATGTTTTTTATAACTGTACTATGTTTATTGATATAGTTTATGATGAAACAAAATGACCTTATAAGAAGATCTGAATACAGTCATAATGTGTGATAAGCAATCTCATAACAGTAGGCCTACATTATGTATTGAGCAGTTGCGAAAATAAACATACGTAAAGCATATCAACTTGTTAAGTATTCCTCAGTATTTACTTAAGTAAATAGCCTACACACTGCGTCAAATGCTTTGACTGAGTAGCTAAATAAATAAATATTTCATTTATAAATTAATTAGCCTAATTAATGCATTATTACATTTATTTTGACGTGTTACTGAACTAACCTTACGCGGTGATTAATAAAATGTAAATATCATAAGCAAAAAGTGTCGTAGAAACACGCACACTATAGAAACAAACCCACGCGGACTCTGGGAAGCGAGAGGCGCGCCGTGTCCGGCAGGGGCGGGAGCGCGGGTGGCGCCTCCTGTTATTGAAGTGCTCCGCCGGGTTGTCGGGAGCGCGCAGGCACGTTTGACAGCGCATAGCAGGTTTTTAAAGGCATTCACAATCTGGAGATAAGACGCATGTAGGAATGCGGCGTGCAGGTCGGACTGTCTTTACTCTGGGATGTTCAAACCCTCACAGGAGATGTAGCTCGCGCCATGTGTTACTGCAACAGATGATCTCGAAGTGAAATATATCGGAGCAAACTGAAACATGCATCTCTTTCGGAGTTACAATTACCAAGTCCATCCCGATCGCTGTGGCAATGAGAAAACACCTAAAATCCGCGGTGTCAGCTGGGTGAGTGGACAGAAAAATATGACGTAAAACAGACAATACAGCATTTGATCAAGTTTTATTGCCATTTTGATATCATGTCCATTCGCATGTAAAAAAGTGAAGTGCGTGTGTAAGAATCTAATAAACTGGGTCTGTCCTTGTTTAAATTAACCACGGTTTTAGTATTCATAGTTGAAATATGGCATTTCAATCTGTAACCACAAATTTACCATGTCTCATGGTTTTACCATGGTATTTGTAGTAAAACTGTAATAGAAATGAACATCAATCAGCCAAAACCCAATAAAATGAAAGTTTTTATATTTTTATAACACTGTAGTGATTTATGGAAATGTCCTCACTAAAACATTGACTTGTGACATTGATTTACATCTAATAACGGCAACTGGTTCTGTGAGGGTTTGGTTTACAGTATAGTAAAAAATCATTAGTTTGTACACTTGAGTATGAAAACCAAGTGTGCAAGGACATGATGGCAATGAAACCAATGCCAAATAATGTAACCGCTATTAAACCCTCAATCAAACCATGTTAGATGAAAGGCTTCCAAACGAGTTATTTGTAGCATATTGTTTATTGAGTATTTAGTTATTTATAGCGCATTGTTTATTGTGAACCCTAAGGTTTGTTTCCGTACAGTTTGGAAAAGAATGTCCGCAGTAAGACTTCCGTCCAGCACAGGAAAATCACACTGCTGTAGACATTAGTGAACTATAGTAAACTTTAAAGAGACATCAAGTAAATCTCACGTAGCCAACATGTATTTACACATTGAATCAATACAAATGCAGGACACTGACTGAGCTCTTTTAAATTTACATTTATATTACTTGTGGACAACTTGGTGAATTTACGCAATAGTGGCTACGAGTGAATTGTTGCTCTTTCATGAACTGTAGATGTTTAGAAAACATTCATGAACATAGATCTACACTAAGCTTGTACAATGTCTTAAAGACATATGGGCAACAATTGGTCTTATTTCAACAGAAAAAAATGTCTTGTTTTGGAAGTTGTGAGTTCAGCATTAATGACTGTTAGTGGTAATAAAGTGATGGTGCTTCTTTACCCAGCATCTTCTCATGCATTACAGCAATAAAGCTAGTGACTCAACAGAAAATACCTCACATTGCCTAACATATATATATATCTAAAGAAAGATGTTCTGCCTCTTAACTCTTATATGGCTGGTATGATCAGTTTTTATCATTGGCAAATTGTATGAAATTAAATGACAACTTATTGTTTGTTTTCAGTGCAGTTGCTTTCTTCTTTCTACACTGCAGTCAGTAATTTCAAATTGTGAAGCACTATTAAAGATTACATAAACTAATACAAATACAGAGAAAAGAAAGCAAACTCTTGTACACACATTCATTTGAGTGTTATCAGACTAAAATGAATCTACCTATGAATTATTGTATGACTAATTCAGACACTAAAGAAAAGAAAATTTCACTTTTGAATCTTACCCTATCTTCATTGAGTAAATAGCTCTGGGTCATTTCACTCTTATGCCAGAGCATGTGATCCAGCCGGTCGACACAGTTTACTCAGTCAACAGACCCAACTGGGTGGAGAGATCTCCATGCTCATGAGGATCCAGTAAACCTGTTCACCTGAGAAGTAACCCTCCCCACACTAGATAGCAAGCACTGAGAAAAGAAGGTCGACACTATTGTAAAATTATTATATATTATCAGTGCGTGAAATGGCAAATTTACTAGTTGGAGACTGTTTTTTTAAACTACAGATATATAATATAGAGGACAGGAAATGGGGGCAGAGTCCAAGGAGCGCATTTCAAGGGGGACCAGAGTTGTAGAATGCTGGAATGCTTGATTCTGATTGGCCAGTCGCAACATTTGCAGGTTTGTTATTCCCAGATAACAACTGCTCAAAACTAATAACACACGGTAACCCGGATGCTGCAAATCATTATGATGGATGCGGTTTAATATTACACAATGAATAAATATAAATATGTCTTTTAATAACATATATGACATTATATTTATAAATGATTTAACCAAACTGACTGTTCGTGATATTTGAACGTCGTTTCTTACCTTAAAACCGAAAGTAGATGTCTTTTCCCCGCGGAAGGTCTGCATAAAAATGAGTAAAATGAAATATTTCAAATTCACATTTCATGTCCAGTTTTTTGTCATGTGGCAAGTAGCCGTGTAATACGCGGGATCACGTACAAGCAGCCGGCTGTTATCACAAAATAAGCCCCTTCAGTGTGTGATCACAATCGGCTGCCTGTACATTATTCCTTGTTTTGTATCCTGCTCAGTGTGTTCAATAACCTGACACAAAGATTAAAAAGGTTAGTTTTCAGTAAACCTATAAACCCATAAAGATTATATTATCAGGCCCATAAATATGAGGAAGTGGTACAGCATTAGTCAGCTGATGCTGGGCAACACTTGGCATGGGAACAGAGTCTGACAGAGACCCATAAAACTAGAGAGTTATGGACTAACCTGCCATCAGGTTAAAGGTGGCTGCTCTGGAGATTTTCTTTGTCAGTTTAGAAAGTCCAGCTCGACTGGTAGAGCATGTTGCCAAAGTCCTGGAGCACGTCGGTTCACTTGACACGGTAAGGTGAATTTTGGCACTTTTTGAGATGAAGGTCAAAAAGCATCCCAAATAACATGAATCTTTTTATGTGAGAAGACAGCACAGGCATCATTCAATGGACAGCAAGCCAAACCTCTACACCGTTCTTCTATTCAAAGGTTAACATGCAAACTACTTAATCAGTTATTTCTTCACTTGTGTCATGGTTTGGGGTATAGTGACTTAAGTGACCATATGCAATAGTAAGCTATTACTACTCCTAGCATGAAATGTGATATTGTATCAGAATCAATAACGACACATCATTCAGACGGTAGTTAACAGCTGACCATTACGCATAAATAATTAAAGAGAGTTCATCCATTATTCTATGTTTAACCACATCAATGCTCACCGTGGAGGAGAGAGAAGTTTGACTCTTGACAGGCCGTGATTGTGGACGGCTGGTGATTGTCATTTGTTAATGGCTGGACATCGAGTGCCACTTGAGCAGAAGTCCCATCACATATGCATACTTGGCTTCTGATTGAGATTCAAGAACGTGCTCCACTCCAGCCACCCAAATCACTCCAGTGCTTCCCTTTTCTTGGGTCGTTTCAATGACCTGTACACGATACTGGAAAATATTACTATTTTAAATATATAAAAATAATATAACAAAAAACCTACATATTTTAACATGTCAGTGCTTTGTAAAAAGATGACCCATATCTAACCTGACTCACAATATTTTGCATTTTACACGGCATCAGCACATTTGTCAACCTGTCTAGCAGGTTTTATCGCAAACACAAAGGACAAACCTTTAAACAACAGTTTCTCTCTACCACACAAACATTCCTCCTGAATTCCTGTCAGTGATAATAATTATATTAGGGCTGTTAATGAGTCTTGCCGAGAGGGAGGCAGGTGCCAAGGATCATGTGCAGCACAGGCGTCAAATGCCACACATGGCGGCATTAGTCTGGAATGTCTTCTGGCATTCTTCAGCCCCTGGTGCCTTTGTTGTATCAGGCTTTAATGCTTTGACCGTGTACATGGACGAAATGGCATTATCCCAGTCACAGCTTGGCTGTTTTTTGGGTTTGGTACCCTCTTTGTTTTGCCTGTGTCACTGTTGTACAGGTGAAATATTGACAATTTTTAGAAGCAACTCTTCTTAAAGGGACAGATCACCCAAAAGTAAATTCTTTATATCTTCTTTTATCTTAATAAGTTGTTCCAAATCTGTATGAAGTTATTTGCGCTGATAAACACAAAGGAAGATATTTGTAAGAATGTGAGTAAACAAACAAATCTCATTCCCCATTGACTCCCATAGTATTTATTTATACACCTACTATGGCTGTAAATGGGGGATGAGATCTGTTTGGTTACTGACATTCTTACAAATATCTTCCTTTGTGTTTTGTCACGTAACGGTTCTTCTACTGGTAACCCAAAGTAATACTGGCTAGACTTTAACTTGCTAGCTAATGTTATTTACTTGTTATTTATTTTGCTTGTTATCAGAAAAAATCTGCAGGCACTCTATTCTTTGCGGATGTGTAACAGAAGTTAAGTCTGGGCAACAAACGCACCTTTGCACAGTAACGTTTGTTTATGTCTCTTATATATCCTCAAATGCTTCATCTCTATCTCCTCACAGACACCTCTGCCAGATGCTGTGGAGACACAAGACACTATCAAACAGGTATGAATGTCTCTGAACTGTCTATGAGTTTTATACCCATTGTGACGTCTGAACTTATATTGTCTATAGAGGCAGAAAATTAAACCTATCCCAGCATCAGCTATATGGAGTTTCATATCTATTTAGCAGTAAGCAGGCCTTTATCTGCATGCCGTTGACCTCTATGTGTTAGTAATGTTATGCTGAGACTATTGAACCTCTAATAATGAAAATCTAGGCTAAATATAGCACAAAACACAACATCAAAAGGAAAGCAAATCTTCTGGAATCTGTTCTGCCTCCTGACCAGATATCACAACATTCTTCCATGTTGTGGGAGAGGTCACAATATTAGACAACACATTCATTTAAAATGTTGGAATCACTATGTATATAAATCTTTGTGGATTGCAAATCTAACATTTTTATTTATTTTATTTGTGCATCATTTTCAATAATTATTTTGCATATAAAAAATGATGCTCTTTTTGGTTTCATCCTCAATTTTAAAATTATTTTCGCAGGATCGCATATATATTTCATGAAAGCTCACCTTCATAGCTATTTCACAAGCCCATGAGGTTCTAACACTTCAGTGTCACCATTTATTTGCTTGTGTGATGCATGTCTCTCTATGTTCATGTAAGTCCCTTCAGAAAGGGGCTAAACATGTAGTTCGACTGGCTCTAACTACCGTACACATCTCATATGTACAATAAATCATATATAACGTTGAACTATGTCTGTAGCAATGTATCAGCTTGACCCAAACCCACATCCACCCCCACATCCAATCTGTCTTAGTCAACGAGTTACTTAAAGTGAGTAAACATGAGTAAGTAAACATCTGGAAGGTTATTCTTCCATTCAGCTTATCTTACAAGCGGCTACCTAACCCAGTCGAACGACAAGTTTGTAACTTGAAAGCCAAGACTTACTGTAATAGCCGCTATGATTATCATAACCACCTGCTTCCTCTGCAAACCGTAGTCTACACTTGTGTTTCTGTGTTCTCTGGTGGAAACCTACAGTAGAACAGAATGAAGAGACTAAAAACGTGAAAATATATATTTTTCCTACTAGATGGTTTTAGGCAAACATCTGGGTTTGCGTGCTTTGTTTTTAGTCAGTAGCAGTGCATGATGGGAGAAACACAATATTGGCAAGGATTTACTGTGGCTTATGAGGGTTCTGAGAGGCTGTTTCATGTGTGGAATGCTCTCAGCACCTGAAGTGGTATTTGGTGGGCATTGTGATTCTTCGAGTGTGTTTCGTAAGATAGTCAGAAGCTCTTACTTCTCCAGACTACCATAGTAGGAAAAATTGCTTCATGAATGCCTTTGTTCTGTTGAACACAAAAGAAGATATTTTGAAGAATGTAGGAAAGCAAACAGTTCTGGGGAATTTTTAACTACCATTGTCATTTTCCTGCTATGGTAGTCAATGGTGGCCAAGAACTGTTTGGTCACACAATTTTAAAAAATATCTTTCTCTTATCAGAACAAAGAAATGTATACAATTTAGGAACAACTTATTTTTGGGTGAAATTTCCCTTTAAATGCAGTTTAACTCTCTCTCAGCATCCACAGATGCAATAAGTTCATAACCATATAATCTGTCCTGAGAGGCCACTGTGTTTTGCTACGGTTCCTGCCCGCCTCCATTGTGAACTGGGTTTGTATTGTATGAAATGGAGCTTGGCTCACCAAGGTCACAGCATCACGACTGCCTCTCTGCTAGCGTCGCCCACAGATGGAAAACACAACTTGTTTCCTCCCCACGACACACAGGAGGGCGAATCTGTGCTGTTGCTACTTCACAAGCGATCGCATGTGGGTGACTAACACTTTGTATACAAAGGAAGCACAACCACATCCCTGTCTATGTAGCGAGGTTATTCGTGTTAGATGCTTGGTGGGGCGAGGCTGCATTGTTTGGTGGCGGACATTCATATTCATACAGTCGTGAAAGATCACAAAAGATAGAAATCTGATCTCACACGGTGCAACTTTATAACCACACATTCTGTACACTGATATTGTACAGTGGGTACAAACTTGCATATTGTTTTAGGTAACTGTTTACGTAGCAATCGGACCCAGACTTGAACAATGCCACCCGTTCCCTCGAAACAAAGTCATGCGTGAGCTGTTCTGCGACCTGCTAGGAGTTTGGTTGGCCTTCTTATGTGCTCCTTAGACACACCTAAGAGATTTCCCAAGGATGTATATAAGAATGACAGTGGCCCCAAAAGCCTTTTAATACTTAATGCAATACAATACAATGAAATTAAAATGTTATGTGTGACTTAAAGGCACAGTTCACCCAAAAAATTTTATATTTAAAAGAACATTGTTAAGCAAACAACATTGGCCCCCATTGACGTTTCTCAAAGTATCATCTTTTGTGTTCTGCGGTCTTGTTTTGTAAACAACATGAAAACAAATAAATGTTGGTGATAATTCCGTAAGGCTAATAATATGTAAAAAAACATAAAAAAATATGGATGTGCTTATAAATTTATTCTGTGAATAAAGTTGATCTTATGGAATATGACAGTGTATTATGCAGGCACAGGCACATCCTAGAAAAGTTGCCATTGTTTTTGTTGTCACATGTATCCTACGATACACCTATTCTCAGGTGTTCATCACAGTAAAGCCAGTGCCCGACAGAGAGATAATTATTTCCCATGAGACTAGAGAATGCTGGGAAAATACTGCCAACTACTGTTGCCATCTATACCCCTGATCTCCAGGGACAGAGTCATGAAGCAGAGATGACAGAAGAGAGATTAACATACCCAGGGTCTGTAGACGCTGTGTCTGGGCACACGCGGTGTAAAATGAGTTTGATGGAGAGTTGTGCGATGTAAAGGTCTCATAGGAGATGGGCTAGATGTGGGTTGACCACATTTACCAGCATTGTGTGCCTTCGCTCGGTTGAACCGGGATACAAACTAGCCTATAAAAGAGTAGAATAGATCTGAAATGTTTAATTTGTGTGACACTTGTATCTTCACATAGGAAAATATCACTCGTCTGATGCAGCCACATAATAAGAGGTTCCAAAATGAACACTCACCAAGTGCCAAATGTGAGAAAGAGTTGGCTTTACTGAGGAAATAAAACATTTAATGGGGACATACTGGGCAGCTGACCACTTTTTCAGGAGTGGCAACATAATATAGGGTTTAATCATGTTGTAAAACATTAATGAGTAAGAGAATAAAACAAACTGCTGGCAAAATGTATTTCAACACAATCAATATATAATCTAATGAAGAAAAAAAATCATTATTTAATTAGAGAAACAGTACATAGTAGTTTTATAGTACACAGAAACTATAAAACTATTGAAAAGTCAATACAAATGCCAAACAAATGCATTTACTGTTCTTTGACAGTTCTGTCCTTGGAAATGTGGGTTTGTGTATGGAGCTGTAACATACCAATAGTCCCGTAGGCCTCCATTTGGACTAAAAATGCCGGGTCAGCCGATCCCTCACGGGTCAGAAGCCAATTACATCACCATGACTGGCCGACCAGACCAGAGGCCAAGAGAGGGGAACACATCACCGCCCTCAGCAACAACCACAACAAATACTGTGAGAAAGAAAGTGTGAGAATTGAACCTTGAGACTTCATCCCTGGACAAACAAAACAAACAAATAAAAGTTCCACCCTTCAGTAAAAACACAAAACTAAAGAATGAGAAAACTGGGACAAACGGGCAATTCCTGAGCTGCTATAGATGATAAGTAACGGAAAACTCGCATAGACTATAGCGAAAGAGGGACCAGGACCGTATCGAAGGGCCAAAGTGTTGGGGATGGGTTGCGTTGATTTGGGCCTGCACGAAAACCACTAAATAGCAATGCCTTATCAAGGTTATTATAGTTTATTAAAACTATTAAAACACAGATCAAATAAAATGTTGTTCTAAAAATAAAAAATAGAAATGTTTCTTGAAATAAGTTAAATTAAAATTAATAATAATAAATCTGAAAATAACAAAAAATGCCAAATAAACACAACAATATTTAAAAAAATAAAAATATTTAAAAAAATAAAAAAAGTGAACATAAAAACTAAAACTAAAGAAATAAAAGCTAAACACTACAAAAAACTAAAAAGAAATCTTAGCCTTAGCAACCACCCAGTACACCCAAGCAATGGGCTAAAACACCCTAGTAATCTCACGGCAACACCCTGAACCACCCACTGTAGTAAGATTAGTATTACGCGAGCACCACAAAAAAATCCAACAAGTTATTTTGTAACGCAACGCTTCAATGTTTGTCTCCACATTTTTACAGCGTGTCAATCCACTGAACCAGTTTTATCACCATGTGATCGCTAAGTTTGTCTTGGCAGGCATTAAGAAAAAACTATGGCTGCGTAGCAACAAGGGTGGCATGCTTCAGTAACTCTGCCTCAAACCGCAGCCTCAATCAATGGGCCTGAGGTCTTACACTCCAATATTCAGTTTGTTTGGGAGCTGGTGTGGGACGCACTGTCTGCGGGGGTCCATCTGAACACAGCTTGGGAAAGGAGAGTGATGGAATGAAGGGAGGGGAGAGAGGGAGGAGAAAGCAGGAGTGTAGGAAAACAGAGATGATAGAAGAAAAACAGAAGAGCAACAGCTTCCATATGTGGGTGGAGTGTGAACGGTAGCGATCTTCAGTTTTGTAAATTCATCTCAGTGGAGGTGTTGGAGAATGTAGAGATGAGTGGATGTGGCACGTTTTATACACACCTACTGCCTGGGCCAAAATCTGAGAGAAATCATATGAAAATGTTTTTCTGATTGAATATATTTAACACTTTTTTTTACAATTTGGATAAATTTCATAATATCTTTGATTTCTGTTTGTTTTCATTTTGCTTTGATGACAGCATGCGCTCAAACTGGTGACTCCGTTTTTTAAGGTTTTAGATACCAGATTATCCGATTTTTGGACACCAGCATATAGTTTTTAATTTGTATATCAATATAAATATAAACATATTTTCAAAACTACTTTTTGAAATGATAAAATTCAATATATGACTTGTTTTCAGACAGGCTTCCTAAACACATTCCTTATTTCCTATTGGCTGGTCAAACACATAGTCCCACCCCTGCACTATTGAGGCAATGATTCTGCGTCTAGCTTCATCAGATCACAGAAACAGAGCAATGTGTATATAGTTCCGCAGACTATATACAGTATATAGTCTGTATATAGTTTTGTAATTGTTAATTTCTCTTTCAGTTTTTGTCCGACCGGATCCTGAAAGCCGCGCGGGTGGTTTACAGCACTCTTTTGGAGCGTAACCCGGGCCTCATAAGAGACAGAAAACACCATCTTAAGACCTACAGGTGCATCTTTCACTACATCTCACATGTACATGTGCCCAGCATGTTATATTCCTGGAAGTGATAGAAACACTTTTGATCACTTCCAGGAATTCACTTTGCATCCACTGGAGAAATAAATAAATCGGCTTGATTCACAAAGACGAGATGAATATGTAACACTTTAAATTAAGTATTCACTAAAATACGTGTTTCTCTGGTGTGCACCACAGACAGTGCAGCAGCGGGAAAGAGCTTGTTGATTGGCTGATGAAACTGAATGACTGTTTCCAGTCTCGGAGTCAGGCGGTCGGGATGTGGCAGGTTTTGGTGGATGAGGGCATTCTGGGTCACGGTAAACATCCACTTTTTGGATATCTGTACAAGAATTCTTCAGATATTTCGGTTTCAAGCTATTTACTCCAAGGCAATATATATGTGGCCTAATGGTTAGAGAGTCGGACTTGTAACCAGAAGGTTGCCGGTTCGATTCCCAGTACCGGCAGGTAACAACTGACGTGCCCTTGAGCAAGGCACCTTACCCCCGTTTGCTCCCCGGGCGCTGCAGTGATAGCTGCCCACTGCTCCCGGTGTGTGGGTGTTCATGACTTGAAGTGTGTGTTAAATTGGGTTAAATGCAGAGGTCACATTTCGGGTATGGGTCACCATATCTGACAAATAGGTCACTTTCATATGTGTTACTAGTGTTGCACTACTGAATGCACTGATTCATGTGTCTTTTATAACATGCAGTAAAACAGGAGTTAAACTTCCATGATAAAGACACACAATTTTATCGCTTCATGGAAGCAGAATTTGACCTTAACTGCTCCAACAATGAGAAAGACTCCAGAGAAGAAGAGCTCCAGGAGAGTCTTTCACTGCTGGTCCAGATGGGTCCAGATGCTCTTCTGACTATGATACTGCGAAAATGGTAAGACACAATATATTATACTATATTATAATATATTCAACTTACTAAAATGACCTTCACCTTTGATCTCTATAAACTGCATAAGAATCTTTTTTCATGTTCCTCAGCCCAAGCCAGAGATCTCCAGAAGACCTTGAAGTTATTTACGAAGAGCTTCTTCACGTCAAAGCCGTGGCCCACTTGTCTACATCTGTGAGTCAAATGAAAGTCATGTCATGTCTGTTCGTGCCACAAAAAAATAAAAACACACGTCCATCATTTCCTCAATCCTTCGCTCTTTCCCGCAGGTACGGAAGGAATTGGCAGCAGTGCTGGTTTTTGAAAGCCACGCCAAGGCGGGAACAGTCTGTGAGTGTGAAAGCAATGATGACAATTTCGTAAGCGGTGGGCGGAAAAAAAAACAGCGCTGATATTGAATTGCAAAAAAAAGCAGCAAATTTCTTTGCGGCAGACAGCGCGGTTAACACTTAATGAGATGATTAAGTCATTTCATTTTATAATCCACGGCAGCGTGCTGTATGTGATGATTGACAGTCTGGTATCAACAAAATGAGATGAAGAGAAAATCAAAGCGTTTGCGTCAATGCGGCATTCATACTTGCATACAGAATAGCGAGAGTAGGCAGTAGAGACACTGCCGATTATCTAATTGGGATTAGTCAGACTTAAAATCTGTTCATGTGCATATATTCATAAAGCATGAATAAAAAATGAAATTATTTAAAAATAATATAAAAAATACTGTAAATAGAGAACTTCATAGGTTTATCTATCACAGAGGACATACATACTAATAAAATGCCTACCTTGTAATGCACTAGAAGTTTGAATACTTTAAATGTCTCTTTCTATATCAGTGTTCAGTCAGGGGGACAAAGGAACTTCCTGGTACATCATCTGGAAGGGGTCTGTTAATGTCATCACCCACGGCAAGGTAAAGTCATCAGCCCTTTGGAAGACACTGGGTTTAAATATAGATTACATTGTCTAAAAGTAATTCATACTGAATGTTTCCTGTTAAGGAAAGTTTATTTTCTGACCTTGTGTGCGTGTTTCACACAGGGCTTGGTGACCACACTTCACGAAGGGGACGACTTTGGGCAACTGGCTCTGGTGAACGACGCCCCCCGTGCCGCCACTATTATCCTTAGGGAGGACCACTGCCACTTCCTGCGGGTGGACAAGCAGGATTTCATACGAATCCTAAAGGCAGGTTCTGTGTGTGTTTGATAGAACAGAAGGATATCTATATTTATCCACATCAATCTTGGGTGAGATTGTATTTTTAGGATAAGATTTTGGGTTCATCTTAAATGGCTTAAAATGCATAAATGTCAAATAACCTGAATTGAACTGCAGGATGTGGAGGCCAACACAGTGCGTCTGGAGGAACATGGTAAAGTGGTTCTGGTACTGGAGAAGAGCTCGATGCAGAATTCCACCTATCAGGGCGGATCAGCGAACAGCAACAGGTGAACGATTTTCTCTTTTCTTCACTTATTTAAATTTGAACTTAAACTTCACTTGTATATGGGATAACCAGGGGGCCTTGACCCTTAAGGGTCAATTTTGAACCCGAAAGCTGAAATTCTAAGCTTTACATAGATACCAAACTTGAGTGGATAATTCCCAAAAAGCGGGCAGCAGCGAATGAAGTTTGTTGATGTGTTTCCGGACATTTTTGTTAGCGGTTTTGCTGCATCCACTCCCAAAAATAAAGTTGTGATATATTTACGGTATTTACTAAATATCTTCATGGAACATGATCTTTACTTAATATCCGAATGATTTTTGGCATAAAAGAGAAATCGATCATTTTGACCCGTACAGTGTATTTTTGGCTATTACTACAAATGTTTTGAGTCTGTGATCACATATTTTTAGCAGACCAGTAAATAAGGCAATTTAACACCATGAACCAAGAATGTAACACTAAACTACAATCTCTCACATAACATTTATTATTATGCGGAGACAATGTCCGCAAAGAGACTGTGACGGTTGTAAATGACTCATTTGAAACAAAGGATTTTGCACAAACTACAGGGGTGCTATTGTAAAATGAACAGCGAGCTAAAACTTTAGTCATCACTATTATTTGATTTCAAGCGAATTAAAGCAATTTTGAATCCAATTGGATGAAAATGTTCAAATCTAATTATTAATATGAATTATTCTTCTCCCACATAATCCCTCTCTGTCTCTCACAGGTATACAGTGATGTCAGGAACGCCAGAGAAAATTTTAGAACACATGCTTGAGACGATAAAATTGGAAACTAATGGAAGTGATTTTATAGGTATGACAGATTTATATATTACTAGTTTGTGACCAATGAGAATTTTTGCAGTTCGTTTTAATATGAAGGTAAAGTGTAGTGAATGTATAAAATCAAAGTGATACAAATCAGTATCTTGAATAAATCATAGGTATCGACCAATTAGCATCAAGGAGGGAAACCTTCTGTTGTATAATTGTTTTTTTTTACAACAGTTTGTTATATAATGAAAATATATGCATACTGTATTATGTAATATTTCATAAATTTTGTAAGATTTTTCGGACCACTATATTACATCACATACTGTACGTATCTTGTTTTATACACTATTCTCTTGAGGAAAAAATTGTGTACAGATTCACAAAAGCATTCCTGCTCATTTTGTGTTTACACATTTATTACAAACCACCAGTCATCTGATTCAGAGAAAACAAGTGTGTGCTAAAGAAGTTTGTTTGTCTATTGTGCTTCTACAGATCCTAGCGTGAGTGACTTCCTCTTAACTCATCCCGTCTTCATGCCCTGCAGTCAGCTCTGTGCCGCCCTCCAGCTTCAATATCCTGCCTCTGCTAAAGCCTCATATCATCTGCTTGATAATATTTCAGTCTCTGTGTTTTGTCTAGTTTATCTGTATCTGTACTGTAGAAGTGTTTTTTGAAGTCAGATATTATTCCCTAACCGGCACATGCACTTACCAAGCGGAGCCGTCTGAAGGCACGGATCTGGAGAAGGCAGCGTATGCTCTCAATACCAAGCAGAAGATTGTAAAGCTGGTGTGTCATTGGGTGGCTCTGTATGGTTTGCTGTTGAGGGATGACCCTGTGGCATCGGAGTTCCTGGAGGTTAGAAGAAATATATTGATATAAAATATAAAAACAACTATAGTTATTATGGATGCATAATAAGTCAATGACCATAGGATGAACAAAGATTATTTTTTAACACATCAGTCAAATTAGACAAAGTAATTCATAAAGGCGTTTTTTCGTATGTCTATTTTCTATCCCAGGTTTTACGAATACTAAACATTTTTCAAAAATGTTCTACTTTAAATAATAAACTTGAGTTCAAATCAAATTTGTAAAATTCAAGAATAGAGCTCTGGTAAACTGAAACAATAGTGCAGCTGCAATTTCATCTATAACTTAAAAAACAATTATTGGTTATTAATCAATGCATCTCTAATAGATTCATGTTAGTGATTGTTAATGAAATGGTGCACTTCAAACTACTACATAAACTTAAATACCTCCTTTGTGACAGAAATTCAGAGAGGGGATGATGGCTGATTCCAGACTCTCCACTATGCTGAAAGAACAACTGAGGGACCGGAGAAAAAACAAAATGTAAGATATTCACTTTATTGATTTATTTATGTAACTTATGCAACCGCTGTATATCCTGCACTTGCTGCTATTGCACTTCTGGTTAGACCTAAACTGCATTTCGTTGCCTTGTACTTGTACATGTACATGTGTAATGACAATAAAGTTGAATCTAATCTAATCTAAAAAATCTTACAGAATCGAGAATGGATACCACACTTTGACAAAGGTAAGAAGCTCTCGTGGGGTTTCTCACTCCATGGGAAAACTTTTAGCAATAAGAGGCCAATAAATCCTCAGCATGAACTTTATGACACGGCACGATAAACACTCGCCGGTGGAAAAGTCAACAGCTCTGTACCCACAGTTCCTTAGGCTAACTCACAAAACAAAACAAACGTAGCCACCGCTCTGATAGAGTCGCACGAGCTATGAGCAATGACGGCAGTGCCCGCTAAAGTAGGTCAGCATTATTCACGATCATATAAAATCCAGCCAACCGTTATATTGTTTGAGAACAGGCATCTAAATGACAATTATAAATAACTTGCATGAAATTACAGAGACATTTTTATAAGCAGTTTCAAATGGGTTCCTTTGGGAATTTATAATTAGTATGTAAAACAGTTTAGAGTCAAATAAGGTCTGGGGTTAACGTTTCTTGAAGGTACTTTCCTCATGTGGTCTACAACATAAATGATAAACATGAATATTGAATCTGCTATGAGTTGCTACATAAAGACAACAACTACAAATGCATTTTTTGCATCTTCAAATCAAAGGGTTTCATAATGCTATGTGCACCAGACTGCCCTGATATCTAATTTATCTCTAATTCCTCACATTCTTGAAATAAGAACAAGTAGCCTGAAGTTATTTTCCTCCAGAGAGTAAAACCATCACACCGTCTCTGTTTGTCTACAGCTCTCTTATTCTGTTGAAAGCTCCTTATCTTCTTCTGATATCCAGTGTTGTCTTCTATTGTTTCAGCTCAACCAAAAGTTTGACTGGTTTTCTGCATATGAGGAACCTACAGGGAAATTACGATCGATTAGAGCTCAAGATAAAGGTTTGTATAGTTACTTCTGTAAGACAAGTTAAAACCCATCGAATTCAGAAATAAAGCAAACTGGAGATTAAGCTAGGACAACATTCATGTGACATATTGGTTTAAATGTCAAAATGACCTAAATCAACCTAAACAGGGTCATACCGTGGTAAATTAACCAAATACTGAAAATGAACCAAACTAAAAACTTATAACAAAATAATGCAGCAGGAATAATTGAAAGTTTTAGATGAAAATTGTCATTCTGAACCCCCTCTACAAATTTTTTTATTACTCAGTAAAGGATATCTGCACTGTAAAAAAACTGAATTTTTGATTAACAGAATTTTGAAATACGTAAAAATTACAGATTTTTTTTTTTTTTAAACCCAGGGAAAACATATTACGATTTTACAGGAAAAACTGTTATTTTACAGTTTATTTCTGGCACCCCAGCTTCCAGATTTTTTTTTTCGTTTAGTTTTGAAATATTATCAAAAACATCTGTAAGATTTCAATTGATTATATATCCTTATATCCTGTAATTTTACAGTAAAAAAAAATTTTCCGGTATTTTTCTGTCACTCCAGCTGACAAAATGTTTAGTTTTTTACATAATTTTTTCTTACAGTGTGGTTGACTTTAAATGACCCAATCCTTTGTTCCTTAATTCAGATATTTTTGTCTATTACAGTTTTGTACGAGATCCTTCAACCGGACCATAAAGTGGTAACGCTGATGTTGCCAGTCGATGCCTCTGTAAAGACCATCTTGTGTACATTAGTGGATCCTGACAGCAACCATGTTCTAGTGAAGATGAATTCTTCAGGAGGTAAGACAACAGATACCTGTGTGATGTCGGTGTGCTAAAAATATTATGTTGTATTAAGGGGTCAAGCACTGATTATGTGAAGTCCTTTATCGCATTTATTCATTTTCTGCATTCTGCATCTTCCATGGACATGTATGGTGAACCCTAGAACCGTACGTTATCAAATTTGCATGTACTACATTTAATGGTCGTCTCCTCATATCCTTTTACTTTTTCCTAAAACACCCAAATGTAGTAATGCTACTATAACAAAAAAAAAAAATTGGTGTTCTTGGCTTCATACTTATCTAAAGCTGCAGACCTGCTTCAGATTTTTCCACATGCTGTAAGTTTGTTCTCATGTCTATCAGACAGAGTCCAGCTCAAGTTGGAAGCCACAGCGGTCTCTGCCTCTCTAGGAATGAACGAGAAGCTTTTTTTCTGTACTACAGACCAAGTAGAGCAACTGGTGAGAGACACAATTATCACTTGGACAATATTTTCACAGCTGTTCTGCAATTCTGATGCAATGAACTGTAAAAAATGTCATTAAAGATCCTTAATGAGAAAATTTGCATCACAGTTAATTTGCGGGACTCAAATGGAAAAAAAACTGTAAAATTGTATCATCATTAATATACTAATGCACATAGCAATCATTAGTCATTGTACACATGCATGCACAATTCAATCTTTTACAAAATAGCAAACCTATTCGGCATACATTAATATCTATGCATCTATTGAAAAAGATACTGAATTAAAGTCTTTCTCTAATATGCAACAGACCCCTGTGAAGGAGCAGCTCGGCCCAGAGAAAAACACCATAGACATGCTGGAGCAGATGGGATCCAAAGACATCGCAGGCCAGCTCACCAGCTACGACTGGGAGATCTTCAATGCCATGCACGAGGTGACTGGCATACCACAACACCAGAACTTCGGAATCACACAAACTTAAGTTTCTAAGACAATCTGTGATGTCAGCTTTAGCAGATGAATATGGAAGAAATATTAAACTTTAAAGCTCTGCTCTGGACGAGACACATGTGTCAACAATCTAAGAAGCAGGAGACTTATTTGTAAAAGTCAATAAAATGTAATCAAATTGTTTAGATATTAATGCGATCTCACATGTCTTTCTTTTGAATATGCGCATCAGTCTGTAATCAGCATTGACTCGCACATTCAGTGACGAAAGCATCGCAGGATGTGTGATCGGTCATGTGTGCAGATTATCAGTCGGAGAATCGAGCGTAGTGTCAGATAAGAGTGAATCTTCACAGACATGCTGTCTGACGTCTGCCTTTACCGCCGCTCTGGTAAACACTTGAACAAAGTGTCTGACGCCGTATTGTCCCCAGCTCACAAATACCTAAATGAGTATAAATCAGATGAATGAGAAGTGGAAGCATTTCAATTGCTTTTTGTCCTTGTTCAGAGTATACACATATCTGATCATTCCAAAGTTCAGATGAAACGGGCACGGAGGTGCCAAACGCAGATGTTACCTTGTAAAACAGTGATGTACTAACAAGTACAAATAGCTTATCTAACTTGTTTTTAACTAATACTACTAATACTTTTCTTGCTTTCAAAATTATAATGGTATAAATAAATACTTCATATGGATTATAAAAAAAACATGAGTGATACTAAAGTTAGTTTGCTATACTACAGGTGGAGCTTGTCTACTACGTTTTTGGACGGGACAAGTTCCCAGGTGCCACCACGGCTAACCTTGAACGTTTTGTCCGTCGTTTCAATGAGGTTCAGTACTGGGTAGTTACTGAACTGTGTCTCTGCGAAGACCTGGTCAAGAGAGCAGCGCTACTGAAGAAGTTTATCAAGATAGCTGTTGTGTGAGTAGTCATCGAAAATGAAAAAACACTATACTTATGTGCTTCCTGAAATTCTAATAGCAATCCAATTCATAGTGAAATAAACACATTTTAATAGGTTTGCATTGCTTGTTGTCTGCTTGGCACCTGTTTCAGTTTAAAAGAACAGAAGAACCTGAACTCATTCTTCGCTGTGATGTTTGGGCTCAGTAACAGCGCTGTTCAGAGACTAAATAAGACATGGGAGGTATGGAGTAGTGTGTACACTTAACACCTGTTTAATAAGAATGCACTTTTGTTGCTTTTTGTTGCTGTTACTAGTATACGATACCAAAAAGCTTTTCCAAGAAAGACTGAAAACCTGTGCATTTTAATAAACAGAGACTTCCAAACAAAACCAAAAGGATCTACTGTGCATATGAAAGACTGATGGTGAGATTTGCTTCACGATATTCGTATTTATAGTTTCACGTCGTCTATGTGCTTTGACATTCCTATTTCACATCCATGTGTTGTAGGATCCATCCCGTAACCACCGAGCCTACAGACTGACTGTATCTAAACTCAGCCCTCCATACATTGCCTTCATGCCACTGCTGCTTAAAGGTACAATTCTCTCCTGACCGCAAATCTAGTTTACTATCACATACTAATGCAATATCGGGCGAGTAGAGGTGCTCTATTTATTAGTTCTAGTATTATTAGCTCTAGTATTAATCTTTCTCATTTCTAACTGTAGATATGACATTCATCCATGAAGGAAACAAGAACTACACTGATAAACTGGTCAACTTTGAGAAAATGGTGAGTTCGGGGGCTGAATGTGTTTTGCATTAGAATGAAATGGTATCTAACCTGTTGTAATTTAAATAGCTACTTTATATTTAGAAACGACATTTAATGTGAGCTTTTTACCTGCAGCGTCTGATCGCGAGGACAGTGAAAACAGTGCGGGAATGCAGAAGTCAACCTTACGGTAATATATCCCCCTAGTGGCGTGGAGCGCATGTTACACCACACTTCAACTATGTGTATTTTATTTTTTAAATATAAATACATGTTTTTAATTCATTATGTTTAATCATATTTTGTAATATGTCTAGTATAAATCAATATTTTTTTTGTGTTGTAGTGCCTTCATCTCCACAGAAGGGTCTAACAGAGAGAATGTTCTTGGATGCCCAAGCAATACGAATATCAACATGTAAGTTTTCTTCTACTCTTTAAAGATTATAACTATTAATAAAAACTAAACTAAAATGAATAAAGCAGAATAAAGACTTTATCTTTTAAATATTCTTGATTTTTGCATAATACATAGACATAATTTACCCCAAGAATATGTATTTATTGACCTCTCTTCTAATCTCTTATAGATTCAGATCAGTCTTTGACCCTGCGCAATGCAACCAATGTCAGACAGTACATTCAAAACCTCAAGGTGATTGACAATCAGAAGAAACTGACTCAGCTATCAAGAACCATAGAACGCTGAGAAACCATGAGACGGCCTTTCTGCAGCCCTGTTCTGCTCCATATTGGAGAAAAAAATCTCTTTCTTTTTCAATGTTACGTGACTGATGGAATCCATGATCACCCTATGTGTGGTTATATGGTGTAACAGCCAGTGCTTTATGGACTAAGCTAAGCCGAACACTTCTACAAAAATGTTGTCGTGCCCCCTGTGGGTCATATTTGGACACACTAAAACATGAGCAATGAATTTCACTTCAGTGCTGCTGGCAATCTGTTATTTATAAAATTGTATATTATAACATTGTTGAGTATAGTCATGCACATTACAGTATTCTGGACTGTTGAAATGTTAACCATTGAATTTCATTGAAAAGCACTTGTAGAATGTGTAGTGGTTATTACTAGCTGCTGTAAATAATAATTCATATACCTTTGTCTAAACCAGTTAGTGCTATTAACATAGTACCACCATTTTTGTAGACAGTATAAATATATATATATATTAAAGTATATCTTATGCATTTATTTTTTATAAATACATTTTTGAAAATAAAGGTATTGTTTTTATTGCTTAAAATTATTAATTAATATTATTATTATAAAAATACTTTGATATATTGGTATCTTATCACCCTACATTTATTAAATATGTACAGAAATATCATATCATGGAAACAACAACAAAGAATTTGTACAAAAGATTTATTTTAAAATGCAAACTGTAAATGCAAACAATTACTAGAACATCCCTCTGATTCTCCCCAATATGGGGCGATGAAATACCATATGAAATCAGCTGACAATTACAATAATCTCCTCACCAGACATATTTACAACTCAAAAAAACAAAAACAACAGGAATTTGGGGCAGTTTTTTATAGAATAGAAATAAGACGACATACCCAGTGTTACCTCCTGCTTACAAGCAAAAATCTCAGGTTTACAATTTAACTTTTGGAGGAATAAATAATGTTTTTGAAAATGTACAATAGATTCAAAGTATTGAAAAACATCACCAATGATTCAAGTGGTCTCTGCGTTTGTTGGCTTTGTGACATTTCAAACAGCTTCTTATCTGAAAGGAGTGTTGCAGTAAAATAAAACCACAGCCAAAATACAATAAACAATCTTTTTTGATCCAGTATCAATAACTAGAGATTTACATTTACCACATGTATTTATAACACACATCACATTGCATATGATATTGCGACAGAAATGGCTTTTTCCAAAAATGAATCATATTTTAGTATTTTTGGCATCAAAAAAGTGACTCCACTATTCTAACTTCTGGGTTAACCCTCAAACCGGGTGTTGTCTTCATATAAATTGAATTCCAGAGAACTTTACTAAAATAAAGTATTAATATGCACATGACAAAAAGGTTGAAATTAACAGATTAAAATATATTGCACTTCCATACAACGTCCTACACATTCCACAGTGGGAAATGCTTTCCCTTTCGAAGTGGCTTGCTCAGACAAGAATTTCATGATAGATGATAGCAAATGCATCTTGTTTGGCCACTTTAGCACCATGAAGTACAAAAGCATTTTTACTCTGAACGTCATTTACCGTGAAGCCCACGAGCTGAGCATTTAGACAAAAGTCTCTCATCTTTGCATCCTCTCCTCACACACACACACACACACACACACACACACACACACACACACACACACACACACACACACACACACACACACACACACACACACACACACACACACACACAATACAGAAGAAACTATACAGGTGTATTTCAACATTCAGTCCCTGGATGAGTTACTGCCACCTTGGAACGGGTATCTTTCAGACCACGAGTCAGTTATACTAATGCGTGTATGTATATGCATGTGTATACAATGACCTGCATGTGCACTGACAGACAGACTTCTCGTTCCAAGTCCACAGTTATCCAAAGAGTTTATTAGTGTAATGGCAAAGCACAGCTCTGCTTCAAGGCATTTGCAAGGTTTCACAGGCTCGACGTGGATCCAGTTGTGTCCCAGATGACTACTAAGGCAATGCTACTGCTTGCTACTAATAACTTAGTAAGACAACAGAAACAGTTGACAGTCAGCAGGGATCGCCGCCACGAACGTTCGTCTTCCGTCAAGGATCCTGACAATGTTTCTATGGAAACGCAAGGCACCGGACCTGTGCGCCGCTTTACCGTGGTATCACCTGAGACCGAAACCAACTTTGGAAGAGGTGACTGAGCTGAAAACATCTCATTCAAACTGAAAATGCTCACACAACAAAACATAAAACATTTACAATGTCTTTGTAAAAAAAAAACAAAAAAAAAAACAGCAGGAACATGGAGACGAGGGTCCATGGCGAGGTATCCTACCCCATTCTCACGTTCAAAACACAACAAACAAACAAAAACCAACCTGTATCAAAGTCTTTGGTGCTTGAAATGCTACACTGTGGATTGCTTAACTGTATTAAATGTTTAAAACATACGAGGAGGTGCGGACTAAAACCAACGACTAAGTGAAATTGTTAAAAATCGTAAGGTGAAAAATGTATTAGTGCAGTCGAGTCTTGGGCAGAATCTCTGTTAATCCTGAGCTTTGGTTCAGATAAACCCAAACTGTTTGTGAGTGGTAGGCTATAAGTGGTGGTTTAAAATCGAAACCCACAGCAAGAAAATAAAGATAAACACAACATTCATTTGGCTTGAAGTCCTCAGGGTCTCGTCTTCTAGTGCAGTACAGTGAAGATCCAGTGATCTTTCCTCCACATTTCTCTACTGCAGTCGAGTCTTTGTTTTATAAACAGCAATGAACCTTGTTTTTGATGGCCTCTGGTTAAGAACGTTCTTCTGCGTGTGTTCTCCGTGTAGTTTAGGCCTCAGAGGCGGCCTGAGGTTTGAGCTGGGCTTTTTCCATGGCGGTGCCGTACGGAGTTCGCTTGAAGAAGCCGAGCTACAGAATTGCGAGAGGAGGATACGGTTAGGATTGGTTGCACGATAACCCATCCGAAAAGCATAAACCAAACCAAGTACAATTTATGACAAATTAATTTGTATAGTTAAAGGCATACAAAAAATTAAAATTCTATCATCATTTACTCATCCTCATGTCATATTAAACATGTGATAACTTTGGACATAAAAACCACTCAGAGATTTCTCAAAATATCTTCTCTGTGTTCCACATGTATAAAAATGTTTTAAAAATGGTATTCACTCACCTTGTAGAGGACATAAATGAGCAGGGCAAGCAGTAAAAGGCCGGCAAGAATAGCTAGAATGATGATCCACAGAGGTACGGCATATGTGCTGCCTATTTTGTTCCAGACCACAGGAGTGATCATCTACAGAAAGGATCAAATGAAAATCCAGAGTGGATTATTTAATCTAAATAGCTACAAAATAAATCTGAGGTCATTTCAAATGATTGCTGTTAAACAAAGATTGTATAAAGTTTACCTTTTTGGCACCACTAGGAGTCACCTTGGGCAAAATAGCATAGGGCATCTTTTCTACTTTGTAACTTGCAAGACACTCTAAAACAAAGGTCTTGTATGGATTCTACAAAAAAGCATAAAAAGACTTAATATTTGAACTTTGCACAATAGATTTGATCAGGAATCATTTTAATGTTAGAACATTCAGTAGGGGGCAGCATTGCTTCACTAAACCTCAACATTTCAGCTGGTTTTGGCTCTCACAAACCCCTCTGACATTCCGATCCGCTGAGCTCTCAGAATTGCCTGCTAATGTATTTTCAATGCACTCATTTATAATCTTTGTATTGGCTAGATCAAGAGAGCATGTAAGGCATGTCTCGAAGACTTCTGTTTGGATACATCATCTGACTCGATTTGACATATCGAACACACACAAATATTTCAAGGTGACCTTGCCAGAACATGGCCACACTTGTGCGATCATAAAACAGACTTTGAGAAGTCAGCTAAGTTTTAAAAATCTTTAATCCAAATTTGGGGGAGTCTAAAATTGGACTTTATAATAGTCTGAACACCCCGAAACTGACTTTGCCAACTTTGCTCGGAGTTAAATGCATTATCAGTAAAAATAGAGACACCAGCCTTGAACTTCTGCTCACCTCCATGAATGTTTCGGCCCAGATCCGCGAGCGAACGTGCAGTATGGCACTCGTCCCTCTCTCCAATAAGCCAACATCACACGTTAAAGTCCAGCAATCCACACTGGAGCAAGACTGAATAGAAAAAAATAGAAAAGTTAAAAATCATCAGTTTACAGAAATGTTTCCCAACCCTTCTGTCTTATGCAACCCAAAGCAATGAATTTTTAAACCCTTCACTTATGCCAAGCAAGAATATTTTATATAGCAACTTATTTATAAATGAAATTAATAAGAAAGAAATAAAACAACAATGACATTAAATCACTCATTGAAATCATAGTTGGAAATCAAGGGTTTACATGACCGGCATAATGCAGTTTACAGAACTGTACTTGCATTTTAGCCTTTGCCAAATCTTCATAATAAGAATTAGTTTAACAAACAAATCAAATAAGTCATAAAAGATGTGCTTTAAACAAACAACAAATTCAAAATAATAAACGTTAAATACATTTCCTGGCGACATTAAAACAAACACGTGCCTGCTTGTCACTTAAGGGCACCGAGACAAACTCTCATTGAAAGCTGTAATTACAAACTCAAAAGTAATTCTGAACGTGATGATCCGGATGAAGAGCTGGAGACCATGAGACAGACCTTAGCATCATGAGCCAAGAGCAATGACAAAGGCCCTAATGTTAGTCTCTAATGCATCGACTGCTTTAAATTAGAGCGAATTCACTGCTTGAGTCACAGGACTGTAAACTCCTGCCACGAGTCGCCTAAAGCCAAATTCCAACCTACCGACGCAATAACATTTACTTCGCTGCTTTTTACAAGCTGTACACTACCACATTCCTCGTCAGATCCCTGTAATGTATTGTTTGCAGATCATGCAACCCTTTCCACAATGCAACTCCGTGTGAAGTCTTCTTGAGGTTTCGCTTGAGGTCTAGCTATCATCTCTTGAGTAGTCTTGGACCCTCACCCTAATGTTGTTTAAAACCTGCCTCTTTCTTCTGTAGAAGATATTTTGAGAAATGGGTTTTGTGTCCATACAATGGAAGGCAATAGGCGCCGATGTTGTTTGGTTACCAACATTCCTCCAATATCATCTCCAATATGCTTGAAAGTTAAACAGGTTTGAAATGACACGAGGGGGCGCAATGGTCAGTTTGGGGTAAATGATCACTTTTAGGGCTCTCCGCCATGATATATAGCTAGTTGCTGAACGCTCCAGCAACACGTCATCAAGCCGGGTATAATAAACGAGGGCGATGGAGCACAACAGGCTTCGGGACAAAGCCCTCTTTCATCAGGACACGTACAGAGCAAGGATGAGCGCAACCTGCACCTGGTCTACACAATCGGCTGCTGTCTGAGAGAGGTGCCAGACTGGGCAGGTTAATGACGCAGAGTAAAACTTAAAGGGAAATTAAAGGGTAGAGCAAGGACGTCCTGTCAGGCCCATCAGTTTGAGGAGTAATGAGGTCATTAATGCTGTATCACGCGTACGTAAACAGGCAATCACATAAACCCGGACTGACCTGGCAAATCAATCTTCATGGCGGCCAATCGGTCAGAGCGGATCTTTGACCCTGTATGACTCGACCTTTTGCGTTAACACACCAGTGAAGGAAAGGCCATGTGACTTGCGAGGTCATGAGAATGTTTGGTTGTTTAACGTTCGTTATACATACACGCAAGCTGCGTGCAGACCAGGATACCCACAATGCACTGTGTCAAACTCAGTGTGATGGACAAGGTGACAGAAATGTGTTACCTATGTAGGGAACTAAACTTAATTTTGGCATGTTTCACTCACTCTCATCGTGTTTTCGATTTTTTTCGGTTTTGATATTGTAATCATTCAAGGAATCTCACCAGATTGGTCAACTGAGACAGCTCGCCCTTGTGCGTTTCCCTCTTCTCGATGTGATGTTCGTGCGCCCCATCTCGCAAGGGAGGCTGCTCGGTTGAGGACTGCTGCAGCTACAAAGAGAGAGAGAGAAAGAGGAAAACAAAGAACAAAACATTAAGTGGAAATGTACCACCCTTCTGGACATTTGCATCACAGTTCAGTCTGTACAGACGCTCTCTGACTCAATGGGAGGGATGTTTGCATTTTGTAACTGCTGAATTTAGCTCCATTCGCTCCTCAAAATCAAGAAACGCATCCTTAACAACACAACAAACAACAACTTCAGGGCAGATATCTGCCAAATCCCACATGTTACATCAGTTTTCTGTTAAAGATCATCTAGACTGGGGGGCATGTCCCTCACAAGAGCCACATAAGAAAGTTGTTGTAACTATTTCTCAAACTTCTGGGTAATAGTCAAAACACTGTAAGAATAAGTTTGCTTGACCACAAAAACAATGTAGCTGGTTGCATAAAACAAAACCACCATTGTCTTAAAGTTGATTTATGCAACCAGCTACATTTAACCATCACAAGCCAGACGGTCACATCTATAGCGTCTATGTAAGCAAACAGCAGATGGGCCAATCGCAATTAAATTCATCAGCCATGCTCATAACTCATAATGCATGTTTCACACTCTTGAGTTCGCCTCTAGAGGGAGGTAGAGAAAGATCAAGAGATTAAAGTTGCACAGGGGTCTGTCAAAAGGGACTTCAATTGAGCTGATGGCTGTTTATATAGATAAAAGTGGCACATGAAAGGCAACAAATTGAGATGAGAGAACAGTAGGAGGATGAAAGACTTCTTAATGTTCTTGGGTGGGGCTGAAGTAAATACAGTACGGTGGTCACGTGCATGTGTTCGGCATATGCAAGGTTGACCGGGACATACTTGGTGTGATTGACAGCGGATGTCTATTGGGTTTAATTTAAGTAGTCATTAACAGGCTCAGCCCATTTATGAGTCTCTGATGTATGATGGACATCTGTTATATCTTGTGCGTGTGTGCGTAACATCTCTAATGCTGTAAATCTAATGTGTCCATATTTCACCCCTAATTAAAAGAATACATTTTGAATATATATTTAATTCCAGTATGATATTTTGCATAATGTTTTCATATTACAGTTATGTATTTAAGAGGAAAATGTAATGCAAAATTGTGCTAAAACATAAGCTTTTGTTTTGGGGGTGACATGTGACCATTTGATGAAATTCCCCCGCACACAGCTTACAAAAACGGCTGACAGATCAAAGTCATGCCCATAATCACAGAAGTCAACCCAACTCTTACTGCCGCAGGTCAATCCATAATTACATCTCTGCCCTGTGGTTAACCCAAAGCCTCTTACCTTCAGCTTCAAGGGGTTGACTATGTTGTGGGTGGTGCAGTTAACAGGGCCCTCAGTCGTGACCTCCAGCGGGTAAATGAACCTGTTACTTTGAAGCCTCGTGGGGCACTTCAGCTGCAGGACAGTGTGACTGATGCGACTCGGCCCGTTGTTCACCAACTGAGACAGAGAGAAAGAGAGAGATGACTCAAGTCTGTTGTCATAATAAAATAATAAATCCTCTGAACCACACTGCTCTTCAAGGTTGCACCTTTATTACACTTATTCCCTGACAACCACAGGATTAGTTGTGTTACCACAATTTAACTACACAGGTGTCCTTGTACTCTTTGGTCACCAGTGTTGGAGTAACAAAGTAAAAATAGTAATGGTGCTAACCTAACTACATTGTATGTGGTTTGTTTTTATGTACATCTTTTGAAAAACTATACGAAGCCATGTACTGTGTTTTTATATGTTTTTATGATGATACAAACTATATATTTTCCTCTCTTTCCTTGAATGTCTATAACAACAACAACAACTATTATTATTATTATTACTAATATTGTTAATCCTTATTAATGACAAAAAGTAATATTTATTACTAATAAACACAATAAACACTACTACTACTACTACTACATTGTTGTTGTTGTTGTTGTTGTTGTTAATTACTAATAAATGTTACTATTAATAATTAAAAATACTAAACGATATATAATATACAAATAAAAAAACACAACAACAACAACAACAACATTATTATTAATATTATTATTATTATTATTATTATTGTTATTGTTATTGTTATTATTATTATTATTGTTGTTGTTGTTGTTATGTATTATTAATAGTAACATTTATTGCTAATAAACACAAACATAATAATAATCATCATCATCATCATTATTATAATTATTATTATAACTACTACTATTTATTAGTAGTTATTAATATTGATCTATATTATTCATAAACATAATAATGATAAAAAACTATACATTATTATTATGATTATTATTTATAATAATATTCTTAAATCTATATTTATTGTTCATCTGTTTCACAATGTGTTTCAATTCAGCTGCTTTGCAACAATGCCATGAAATAGAAATAAACTTGACTTGTAACAGTAGCTCGGCTGTTTTAAAAATAGCACCATCTTTACATGAACTACTTTTTCCAATGAGCTACGTTGTTGAACTTCAAAACACTACATCACATTAAACATGTGCTACTTTTTGCTAGTAGCTTGTACTGTAGTGAACTATTGTATTAAAAAGCAGGTAAACTTTTAAAATTAGAGCAACAACAGTTTCAAAGTAGCTTCGCTGACACTGCTAGTCACCAAAAACTGATGACTCCATATCTTGTGCTATTTCAGGACGTCTGCATTACCGCTGGAGAAATTAACATCTCCATGACAACCTCTCCTTGTGTGATTTTCCGTGACTCATGTGCAGACGCCTGGCAGAAGGTATCAGTCCTATAAGAATAACGGTGAGGATTAGGAAGCGGTCTCTACCTCGTAAGTGTGCTGGACCGAGGGTCCGACATCCTGTTCCACCATCACATTCTTGGCAAGCTTCCAGTTTGGAGGGGGGAAGATGACCTTGTCTGGTCGTGAGACGCTGTAAATGTGAAGATAAAGAGAGAAGGTAAAATGAGAATGTATGAAAACAGAGAGAGCATGCAGAAGAGATGGTCTTGTGAGGTGCTTAGGAAAATAAATGGATTCTGCATGTGAACTCACCCCTGTAGAATAACATCAGACCGGACCACCACCTCCAGCTTGTAGGGGACGACTTCACTCTGCGAGTTATTTTCATTCTTACTGCAGATCAAGTACAAAGGTGCATATTTAAGGTCATGACTGAGCGATGCACAATTTATATCCGATCATATTTGAGTGGAGGATTATATGTAATGTCATACCAACGAATCTGCAGGTCAAACTGCACGAATTTGTGTGTGTCCTTCAGACGAGGCAATGTGAAGCGCAGTCCAGCCCATAACTTCAAACAAAACCAATATTATTTTAAAATTCATTCATTTGAATTATATCAAGTTTACATTTTTACAGTACGCTAAACATACAAATCGCCCATCACTGCAACAGAACGGATGTCTGAGGAATGTTTCCTTCCTGTATTCCATCCAAAAACACAAGTGCAACTACTTACCGAGAGCCAACGAAATGTTTTTACTCTCATTCATCATAGTGATGTCATGCAAGCATGCACGCTCCAAACTAAAGTATCGTCCACCCAACGCTCAACAGTATACAGGAGTTCTCTTTTATAAATGTGGTTTTATGCTCTTGCTGCACACACACAAACATGCAACAAGACCCCATACAAGCGCCTCTCAACTCTCAAATCCATGCGTGAGAGTTTGTGTGTAGGCGTCTGTTCTTGTATGTGTGATTTCTGAATTTCTCATGGTACAAAATACTATTACAGATACTGTACAATGAGTTACAAGGAACCTCTTTGGTGGTCTTGGAACACAAACATAATGACTTAAAAATGACCTTAATAATAAAATTGCTATATAAAACCTGGTGTAAACTAATGAGAACTAAAAGGGGTGTCTGGAAACCCATACTGAGAGCTTGAACAGTCGTTATTTATTGTCCATCACATTAAAAGAGCCACAAATTACACACAGTGGCATTTTAGAAAGGGGAACTCCAATCTCCAAGGGGCTCAAGCTAAAATGACTGTCACTTCCTGTATGGCTACTGGGAACTTCCTGTCCTGTCCAAACATGGTCCAGTACCCAAGCCCCTTAAACAGCACCAACTGACTAACACAGGTTAAGTGACTAACAGGAAACATGCTTACGGCGTTCTTTTTGGTAAAATGCTAGCCTGTGCTGATCTGAGACAAGCTGTTAGTCATTTCTAAGAATTGATTATACTTGACAAAAGCAGACGTTGATCATGAAAAATAAAATCACAATGAGAGGCCAGGAGCAACGCCAGGAGCAACGCCAATAGCGCGTTTTTGACTGCAATATGACTATGAAAGTTGGATTTAAGATTCATGACAGAATTTGCCTTCTTTCCGTGTAAAAGTGTGATGTGCTTACGCTGGTGCCAGATTTCATGGGGTTGCCCAGGTCACAGCTGAGATAACGGGTTTGATTTTCTGTCTCGTAACTGCAGGTCAGCTGGGTCAAACTCTGTCCAAAGAAACAAAAGCATCAGTAAACAGTGATCATTCAAACCCCTGACACATCCAAACCTGCTGACATCAGCTCTTCAAAACGCTCCTTGCATCATTGAAAATAAATATGCACGCTGCACATTCATTTAAACGCCAACAGCTGTCAGGTTTTTCCTGACTATGGGATTTTTCAGCTGAAACATATGTGTGCATATACGTCTGGCACACGTCTGTTTAATGGCCAGCATCTGTAGGGCGGGTCGGCCGTATCTCACCTCATTATTACGACCAATTCCGCTGTAGTCGGCCTCTGGTGGCAGGACCACATACAGCTCTGCTTCGTACGCTCCACCTCCATCGTTTTTTGCATTGAAAGTCAAAGTCAGAGAGTTGTCATCGCCCATGTAGACTTCCTTCCTGTCCCTGCAGAACACAAACCAAATTGTGAACTTCCGAATTCCCTTTCTTTAGTGTGATATTTAGGGTTGGGGATTTGAACTTTTCAAAATGCCATATACAAGCAAAATTTATAGCGATACATATTGTAGAAACTGCAATGTACAGTGTCTGCAGTTTGGAGTTTGCTGTACAGTAACACACAACATAAGACACACGGTGAAATGTGACCCAGAATGCAGCAGCAAGATATTCCCAACAGGAAGTCTTTCCATCTGTCCTAAACACTCATTTCCTATTAAAAATGGGTTTCTATTGTAGCTATAAAGTTCATGCAATGACAAAAAATTGGAACAGCACCTCCCACCCCACAAAGTTACCCGTTTATACTTCACGTTCCCTCCACCTTCTCATTCTTTCGACATTTCAGACACAATGAGAAATTCAATGCAAGGGCCACACAGACGCTTCCAATTACAGCCTGGCCCCGTAAAGCCACACTAGAGAGTGAGCAAGGGTTCAATTCAAACACTGGCATTGGGCGTTGGCTTTCTGATAACCTATATGGCATTGGGTTGACATTTGATTCAATGGTACAATATAGATATTGATACAAATATCTTAAAATGTCATCATATTTTTGTACTGCTGACTTATGCTGATTTAACAGTTGCAAATGTTTATAAATCACATGGAATTAGTTTGGTACTGTGTTTGCTGTGTTGGAATGAATAAAGTAGAATTAGGATAATTTGGATAGTTTTCTTAATCAGGTCCTTATAGAGAACATTCGCAGGTCACACGTTTTGGCAGAGAGAGAGTAGAACTAAAGAACATCCAACACGGGCCCCAAGGTGTCTCCAGAAATCTGTCTGGATGTATTTTCTCCTGAAAAATCGCCCCTCAAGTGAATTTTATTATTACGTTTGCTTGTTTAATGTCAAGATTATCCAAATCACTCTGTCGAGAATTAACGTTCCCCAACGTTTTCTAAGTATGTGATTTAAAATAAACTTTACAATTCTGTAGGGTTGTGGCAAGTCACATTTTTGTGGTTGTAGAGTAGCAACACTTGCAAACAAACCTGTGCATGAAAGAGCAAGTTGAAAGAGAACAGGAAATACCCTAAGATTTCACAGATCAAAGTAGGGCGTTACATTGGAAGTGCAGGGAAAAGAGGGCCACAGATTTCCAAGCCCCCAAATTTTTCAAACTTCATCTGTCCATCTGTTTTTTTCCCAAAAGCCATTGAACCAAACACAAAACCTTTTGCATAACCCTCCCTCCTGTTTTCCTCTTAAATGACTATTTGTGCACACAATTTCACTAATCTCACCTGAAAACACTGACACTGAGATTTCCAAACAATTTGCCTATTATAATAAATGTATCTTAACAAACCTTTTTAATTGTCTTTATGCCTAAAATAGTTACACAAACATGCAACTTTACTACAACCTCTGCAACAAGCAAACTACACCCCTGAGGCCTTTATTTTTTGCATTCCATGGTAATCATCTTACCCGTGCACAGAGAGTTTCAGGTCAGGGACGCAGATGTTGTCCTCTCCACAGTCCAGTAAAATCTGGGCCTAGAATAAAAGCGAGACAGAAAAAGTAACCAAGGTAAGTTCATGATAGGTTACAGGCTAAAAGAAAACATGGTTTCAAAATAAAATTTTCTTGGCTGTGGATAATTTACATAAAGTACTATTAACGTGTCCATGTGATCTAAACCCAAGAATTTGTAGTTTACAAATTTATCATCTGTCACCGAATTCTATTACCTGTACCTCCGTACCTGTCTTCTATTGCCACAGCACCAGGGTGCATCAATTTGTTACCACCCAAATAAAGACGTATGATCTTTCTATGATTCTAGTATGATTCTAAGAATTTTAATTAAAATAAAAACATAATTATTTAATTATACAATGCTGTAACATCAACTCTTTTGGTCAGCAGTCTTATTTTTCTGATGTTTGAGTACACAACATGTATGATCAATTTCTATATATCATAAAATGTCACAAAAACTGTGTCCCCCGGATCCATTCTGCCCCCCCCCGTTGATACCAAGTGTAAACAGGACTCACACATATTTCTCATGAGTGCAAATCACATTCAGGTGTCCCACACTTGAAATGCGCTTCTATAACACACTTCTCATGATCATTAAATACTTCACTAAACATCTCCGGGCATTCTACTCAAACCTCACAACTAAACGACTCCAAAAAAAATCAATCCATTTACAAATTGCTACGAAACGACTACAAACAACTCCAGCTACAAACAAAACTCTAAGCAAAGCATTCGTAAGACATGCCGTGTTTGTAAACAACAGCCCTTAATCATCTGCTGTATTATAAGCAGTCAGTTCGGCGGGGTCAAGTGTTTGCGCGCAGCCTCGTACATTATTGCACGGCGCAACATATAGTCTGCAGTAGCACTGCTACAAACATTATTGCTCTGACCGGTAAACATCAAGCGAAAACGTTACGTCCTAGATTAGTAAACAACGCTAAATGTATTTTGGGCTGGAGAGCAGATGTGTACAAGCTTTACATATAGCGCTTGTTTGGTTTTAAGGATAAGGAGCTTTGGTTGTACCCATACGCCTGCTGTATCGGCAACCAGCATCCACATCAGAAGCTGCCGACCCCTAAACCGCATGCTGGCTGCACGCGACACCACCCAACACATACACAGATATATATGTCACATTAATGAGCAAGAGAGGGAGGAAATCAAACTCGTATAGAAACTTATAGGAAAAAATTTAAGTTGTGTCACAGCTAATTACTTCCTCCTGATGCCGTGTTTCCGACATGTGTGATAATGACGCAACACGGCGATGAGGATAAGAAATAGACGGAGAAGATTAGAAAGGGGAAAGTGGCTTCCCTATAATCTGTTCACTTCAAACTCTAATTACGACCGATGAGGGCGGCCGCCCCTTTCCACAGCTCCCCGCAGGCCTGCGACGGGCCGCTCTGAAACTCCCGGAGAGGTTCATTGCGGACCGAGCAGAGATGTAAATGAGAGGGGGTCACATGTTCATAAAAATCTGAAGACCAAAACCATCATAGTGTGTTTGGATAAACAAACCGAAAGACACTCATCTGCTTCATTTGAAGTGTCATAACATTAACCAACATGAGGTCATAAACATTTGGATGTTTATTGTGAAGTGTTTAATGCCAAATTATAGACCATATCATGAAACTTGAGACTCCCTTGTGCCCTCCTGAAGCAAACGTGCACGTGTGCAATAAAAACAACACATTCACCTCACAGCCCTAAAAGTGCTGACCTGTTGTGGCTTTGCCGTCTTAATTTCTGCTGTTTTTAAAGGGACAGTTCACCCAGAAAATATTTTTTTATCATTTATTCACCCTTATGTATGACTTTCTTCTGCAGAACACAAAAAATGATATTTTGAAAAACATTTAGTAACCTAACAACATTGGACCCCATTGACTTCCATTATATAGACACAAAACCACAAAGACATTTCTCAAAATATCTTCTTTTGTGTTTCATTGAAGAAAGAGTCATATACAGGTTTTAAATGACATAATAAATGGCGACAAAAAAAAAATGTCAGTGAACTATCACTTTAACAGTACCAATGGCACTTCATGCCTGTGTAAAACCTAGGCAGCTTTGATATAAATGAAAGAGAAGCTTAGTTTTTTGGACTAAATGTTAGAGAATAGCTTCATCTGTAACACTTTCAAAACTTTTGATTAGAAAGGTTCTGCACATGGTCAGAGTAGCCCATGTGTTTAGCACCGAAAAGAAAGTGTTCTGCCACCCAAAAAGCTAAATCTAAAAACAGACTGCATATGGCCTATGAGGGCTCCACCTGGGAAAAAAGAGAAATCTATAAACCCTGTACATAAGCAAACACCTCCAAAGCACTCTGCCCTCCACGTTGAAGTTTCCACGAGGCCCGGCGAGCTACTCCTGGTGGGACAGTGAAAAGTTCTTGTAGCGTACACGCTTCACATTTCCATCTACTCTCAAATGGCTTTCCAGACAATCTGGAGAGCTTCCCAGATGTATGTTTTGAAAATGTGGAGGAACGCAGTCTTCCCTCATCAGGAAGAGTAGGTCTGGGTAAAAATGTATGCCATACGGACCAGGAACTGCACGGCTTCATTCAATAGCTCCGTTCGTTGCAAGGCATTGTGGGATATGTGTGACACCAGATTAGATGTACGTACTTTTTGTTCGATGAGCTGTGCCGTCTGATAGTTGAGAATGGGTCGCAGTCCGTGCATGTCTGCCGCTGCTTGCGAGTTCAAGCTGAAGTTGAGAGCAACAAAGATGGGAGACAGTTTGTCCCTGAATTCTTTCTCATCCTGCACAAAGAGAAAAACAGAACGGGAGTTTATGAGAAAGGTCACGAACCAGGACGGTATGATACTCTTAATCCCATGCTGCATTTTTGGCTGTTAATCGCACATTCTGTTGGCACATTAGAGTCACTTATCTTACTTACATTAACTCACTTTTAACACTTATCTTGTACTTTACAACGGAAAACTCATTTAAAGGTGCCGTACGTCATTTTTTCCATTGTTGAAAAACAAATATTATTTTTACACTATTCTATTTAGGAAAAGTCTACCAGTCTCTGGTACCTAAATATGGTCTTGATCTCTCACAATAAACATCTACGGGATGCAAGCACTATGAAAACAACTTATTTTTAATGTATTATGTGCTTTTGGAGGTAGAAGAGGTGTAATTTGAGGTCAAACTCACCCGCAGGTAGATCTTGGTGTCACTACACACTCTGGCACCATTCGGCACGGTTAACGTTCTCTGTAGACTTGGTAGCTGCGTGTCCAAAAACAGGGCTCTCCGTACCGCCCCCTTCTGCTGTTGCTTCAGACGATCCAGCTGAACTTCGACATTAAACTCTATGACACACCAAGAAACATTTTTTAGACTGTTGTACTTTCATGTTGGCTGTAAACATAGGTGCACAAGAGGCATGCTGACACTGCGTAAAATCTCAAACCCTATTGGTCAGCCTTGACCTTATCCCCTAAGAAAAAATTTAAATTCTCAGAACAGAATATAGTTTTATTTTTATCACAATCCAACACCTGAAGAGAAAGCTTATAACGGTTTGGATCAAAAGCTGTGAAGGTATGAAGGAATTTAGATGCGTTTGGTGTGCCGGGCAGATGTGTGTTGGGCACCTGTGCTCAGTTATGGGTGTTATTCTTCGCACATAGTCCAGGACTTTAATGATTGGGCATATGGCAGTGTCATTAGACCAGGGAAGTAATTACTGAAGAACCACATTGTAAAGGTTGTGTTTAAACAAAGAAAGGCTTATGGATGTGATTGGGAAAAAGAGACAAATATACATTTTATTCAAGACATAAAAAAAACATAGATTTTCTTAAAGAAAGAAACTTGAGGTATCGTTCACGTGCAAATTATGTTTGATGTGTGATGAGTTTATTCAAACTTTATGGGCTCTTATAGATGGGTAAACAGGAGCAGATGTGTCTGGCTGGCTTACCAAGATGATTTGGTAGGTGCTTCCCATTGGCTGAGAGACAGAAGCTCAGGTTTACGCTGAAAAAGGCAGAAAAGAAAAATGATGAGAGATGAAGTGGATTTATTACAGCGAGTCATTAAAATAGACGCTCATTATATGCCTGTGTCTATAAAACACTCGATATGAATTCCTTCAGTTGTATGGCTATGAAGTAAGTTAGGTCACAAAAAAAGTCACTAAGAAACAGCAAGACAGACAGACAGAAAAAGAAAGAGAGGAAGACAGACAGACAGAAGAAATAACAGAAAGAACAAAGACAGAACAAAAAGACAGACGGGCAGACAGAAAGAAAGACAGACAGACAGACAAAATGAAAGAGAGAAAGACAGACAGACAGAAGAAAGAACAAAAAAAGAACGAAAGACAAACAAAAAGAAAAGAAAAAATGCAAAACACTGTTAAATAAAAAATACACAAAGGAAGAGGGAGAGAAGAAAAATATATCTTCACAATCCAGGCTTTCCCCAACCTGAGCAATAAATGCTGTGTGCTCACACGTGTTTCTATGCCCTCAGTATACTTTTCTCTGTGTGTGTGTGTGTGTGTGTGTGTGTGTGTGTGTGTGTACTGCACACGCATGTGCAGCTCAGTATGTCCTGATGTTTCCCAGCTGTGTTCCACCACTAAACAATATCTCATTGAAAGCCACTGCTACACCTCTCTCTTTCCCTCCCTCTCTCTCTCTCTGTCCAACTTCTCCCAAAAGCCCCTGTGTCTAGGCAACGAGTTGTAATCAAGACATGTGTATACAAACTTTTCCTGTATAAAACAGAACAGGCGGAGAGAGAGCGAGAGAGAGAGCGCGAGAGAGAGAGAGAGCGCGAGAGCGAGAGAGAGCGAGAGAGAGCGAGAGAGAGAGCGAGAGAGAGAGCGAGAGAGAGACATTTCACGTCAGATGGGGAACAGCCCAGCAGAGTTTCCTTTCCCCTCTACAGATAGGATGCATATTTTAAAAACGCGCGTCATGGAGGCGGGAAAAATCCATTTCACGCTTTTCGCCACCTTCCTGGCTCCCGTTCAACCAGGCGAGCATGTCCAAACCATTTCAAAAAGCTTTTGTTGACAGCTTAAATATACCCTGCCATATGCCCGGTCTGTCCTACAAAGCCCTACTGTGGATGTAATGATGTAACCATAATTTACAAAAACACGTTTTCTAATCCTTAATTTTTTGATCAGTGTGAAAAACTGAAAACTAAACAAATGCTGTTATTTTCCCAACCTATCAACTTTTGTTACAAATTTAGTGTTTGATTTTATTAATGCATTCATTTACATCTAAAGAAAAAAGCTAAAAATGGAAAACATACCAGGAAACGTGCTGGGTCTCAGTCCCGTGGCTAATGGTGCAAAGTTTCTCTTCAGGATTAATAATAGTTGTATAGACACTCAAGGTGGCACTTGTATTTACAATAGGACGAGATCTGAAAGGTAAAAAAGACAAAAACAGCCTGTAGTATCTCTTTATTGTCATTTTCTATGTTGGTAAAGTCTCTGATTCGGACTCACCTGTACAGAATCGCAGCGTCTGCACCAAACGCACCAACAATGAGGTCTGCATTAAGAAATAGATGGAAATAAAACTTAATACCAAACTAGACTAGTCAGACTTAAGGTAGCTGAAAAGATCTTGAGCTAGTGAGCAAAGTTTTTTTGTTCTCACCAGGGTAGCCGTTGTAATCCAAGTCTTCACCTCCACGCAGGGCGTATCCGAAACTGGCAGGAAGATGTGACGATACGGATGAAGCCCATTGGCCAGCAATCACCTGAGAGGGCTTTTCTCTGAGACCTCCAGCGAATCCATTATAAATGAACACCAATCCTTGTTTGTTTTCCCCACCGAATGGACAGCTAATGGCCACATCTGCAAAGAGAAGATTGCAGAATACTGTCAAATCGTTTAGCCTGTGTGTAGATATAAGAAAGCATAAAAGATGCGAATGCTCCAACCATTGTAGCCATCTTGGTTGAGGTCTCCGAGAGGAGCGATGGAGCTGCCAAACCGACCGAACGTATGTGTGCCGGTGATGTGAGGTAGCTGAGGTCTAAGGTCCAGAGGTCCGTTCTGCAGGTACACGTAAACCCGACCCAACTCCTCCAAGCGTCCATCAGAGTCCCGAACCATTAACATGGGAGCTCCAACCAGCAGATCTGTCATACTGAAGGTGACATCAACCATAAATGTATACAAAAATAAACCACAGCGCAAAATGTCATCTAACAACATTCATGTTCACTCACCCGTCGTTGTTGATATCAGTAGCTGCCACTGCATAGCCGTAGTAGGATCCCATCTGAAAAACGTCAATGTCAAACATCTTCAAAGAGTCAACCCACATCTCACAAATTCCCATGCCTGATCTAAACGTCCTCCCTTCTCATTTATAGCATCTTTTGAACTGAACCCACCAACGCTGTTACCCAGATCTGAATCAAAGTACATATGCATCTTCTTCATCCTACAAGGAGGCTATTTCCAAGATGCTATGGTTACGTGGAAACTTTGCGCAAGTTACTTATGAATGCCACATGGACAGCAGCTTTGCATCGTTACGGCTAAGACACAAATTGACATTTATTCCAATTGGTTGTGATATTCGGTGCATAAAAAGAGCTCTCTGAGGACTCAGATGTGGCTCTGTTCTCCAGCCCCCTGAGGTGGGCACACACAGACGTATTCTGATTGTATTTACTCAGCTGAGGCAATCATAGCAGTCAGAAAGCTCCAACAATTTCCATTTGCGAAACCGTGGTGCTCGAAACTGCCCGTAAGCTCTTGCCTCCAATAATCATCTTTTACTGCCAACCACAGAGCACTCAAGATCGAGATTGTTAAGGAAATTATTTTGCTTATGTCATCAGTGCATAAATATCAGGCTGGGAAGTTTTGCAAATCTGAATTACATAACTTTCTTTTAGACCATCAAAAACTAAAAACGCTATTCATTTTTGCTTTCTTTCATTTTAAAGAGACAATACTGGTGCAGAAGCTGTTTTATAATAATATCTACCCAAATTTGGTCGATCGTAGGTAGAAATTGTGTGCTGATGCTATTTAAACTCACCTGCTCACCAGTGAAGTTCTTCAACATGTCCAAAGAGCCATTAAGAATGGAAACCTAAGACGACAACATGATAGAATTTACTTTCCATTACATGCCATCAGAACAATTTGTGGTTAAAGGACTGTACATGCACTACACAATGATTCCAGACAAATGTAGATTTGATGATGGATTTATAAACACTGAAAGGTTGGTAGCGTGATGTTTTCTCTCACCTGTCCATGCAGTTTTAGTCCTCTGGGAATTCCAGTCACAAAGTCTGAAAGACAAAGCAGGCAAGCCAACAAAACACAGGAAAAAGAGCAAGATTTAGTAGTGGAAACATGGAAATGTGTGGGTTTCACAGGAACTCTGAGAATTGTGACGGTCAGGGCCCGAATCGCTCCAAGAGCACGATTGTCGAATTCATGAAATGGAAGTGGAATAATCCTAACACTTCATGCGAAATGTTCTACAAACGGTTCTTGAATATAATGTATAATGCAAATTGAAATGACAACCACATCTAGTAAAACAATTTTTATGTAGCATATACACATAATTTTAACAGGTCAAAACCTTCACCTTCTTCATCACCTCCACTGAAATTTCCCACAGCCACAGAGTAACCTGTTACATAAAAAAAAGATTACAGATGATGATAAACATAGATAAAGTCATAAACAAATATGAAGCACAGAGTATTTCTAACCCTTAATAGCAGCATCACCTGCTGACTAATAAGGGATTCGTACCCATGTAGGTGTCATCAAAGGTGATTTCTTTTTTCTGTTTGGTCTGAATAAGTCCATCTACTGAAGTCAGGAAGTATCCAGGGTAATAAGCCTGGACTATTTTTTCTTTGACTGCTGTGATCACTTGACCTGGAGATAAATGTAGAGAGGTGTTGAACTTAAAGACTGAAGAACTGAACAAGTTATGACTTGCTGTGGTTAAATATGCAATCTCAAAACTATATTAGTGCTAATTGTTTAAATGCCAACCTTGCCAGAAGTAACTGCCAGGTCCACCAAGCACCACCTTTCCTTCCTGTAACATAGCAACAGTAACTAGGTGAGAACAACAGATGCACAGCAGAGACTTCCATAACATTTCTGAAATACTTCATTCTTTTCCAAATCCCAAAATTCTCACCCGAGTAAAATCAGCACTGAATCCACCCTGACAATAACCTTGACCTTTTCGTCCCCGAAATTCTGCAACGGGTAACATATAAATTTTTAGAGAGCATCACCTTGTGTTTTTCAATATTACGTGATAAAATTATTCTGACATGGAAAGTACAATTAAACAAAATGCACTCAAACCAAAGATTCAGAAACAAGCCCACCTGTGCGACACGGAGCATATTCCACAAACTTGGTGAAATTTTTGACAGATAGATAACATGATCCAGTGGAGTCGGCATGAGGCGTGTACTCCATGGTCCTCCATGAGTACAGAGGGGCACAAGCCTAGAGGAAGGATAATGCTAGGTTAAAGGTCACCTCCATCGCACATGCTAGCAGATTTCACAGCAGAAGGTGATGAATGGTACATCTGGAGCAAAGTAAACATGACGCTGAATACAGGTTTTTTTATTATATTTTAATTTAATTATTATTTTTTATTTTTTATTTCATACACTTAATTTAATATCCGAGATGACAAAAAATGATAACAAAAACTAATTATTGAAAATGAATAGAGCTTGATCTCAGAGATATAGTCATACTCATATACAGGATACATCTCCTATAGTATGAGTAAAACATCTTACCAGTACACTATCTTCATGGACTCGTACTGTTGCTCCAAACCACTGGTGGGATTTGAACTCTCCCTGCTGCGCTGTGAAGTTCACCGTCAGGTTTAGATCACCTACAGTCAAAAACACATGAGAAGACAAACTAAGACATGCTTTCTACTGTTTATGGTGGCTTTAGAATGACACACTATAGTTAATAAATCTTAATAAATGTCTTCAGGTGAAAAAATGAACAGACTGCACAATTAGTTCCTCTGACTCAGGTGACCTGTGAGGTTAAAGGTCAGCTCAAAGAGTGCCGGCACTCAAGTGGAAAAGACAGATGGTCACATATGGACTGAAACTGGATTCATAATCAAAGCAAAGGTGACATGTGCTGACCAATGAGAGAGGTGAAGATTCAACAATAAGACCGTCAGAGCTGAAGGATTGTTCACCTGATGAGAACAATGAGATTTTAGTCCAAATATAGGACTCTTCAACTTTTAATGTCATATTGAACTTAACAGCAGATCGTTCTTAAGTTGCACCGTAATTTCAAGCATGATCCAACATAGGGTACAAGTACTTTTCTTTTGATTTGGGGATGAAATATGACAGAATTGTCTTGAAAATAAAGGGAATCTCATTCATGATATGTACCTAACTGGCAGTAACATTTTGTCTGGATCAAGAGGGGGTGTGGCTTCGGTGAGGAAACAGTGCCAGGAAACCTCATCCAAGCAAAACAGGAGCTCGAGCTATCTGTCAGATAAATGCTCTCGTTCTCTCCTTCAGTTCACAGCACCCTTCACCTTCCTTTTCCCTTTCTCCAAGCCTGTCATCCCTTTCAAGGAATTCCATTATTTTCTCTTCCCTGTCCTAGTTACTATCTCCCACTCATTCTTTTAATATCATGTATAGCTTTTTTATCTCCTTCTACTTGTCAACTCGTCCCATTTCTTCACCCTAACACACACGCAGACACACACGCCTTCCATTTCCCCAGACGTCTGTTGTTTCCGTCTCTGAAGGATCATGGGTACCCCAGTAGGAAAGCAGAGGGGATTACAGCCCTCTAATAACATTAGAGCTATATGCCTTATGGTCACCTACAGGGTGATCGAATTCTCCGTTTCCCTTTTTTCAAAACCTGCCTTTCCCTTGTGCTCTGCCAAAGTAAAGAGGGCTGAAAAATCACGCAGGAAAACCAGCAGCCCTGCCCCTGCGAGAATCCACACAACTGAAAACTCGTGCAATGTGCTCCCAGATACTCCAAGATATATGAAATAAGATGCCGCCTAATGTAAATCTGCTGCTCGGTCGGGGTGAACGGCCTGTGGGAAGAGAATCAGTCAATGTCGGAGGAGGTGGAGCATTAAAACTAAAAATTTCCACATCACAGTTGAAGAGTATAGCTGGGATGATAAAGCTCGGCGGGGAAGGTGGAGGAAAACGGTTGTTTGGCCACGGTTTGGGGGGACAACTCAAAAAAAAATGCTGTCGTCATTTATTCACCCTCATGACATTCAAAACCTGTACACAACTCTTTTTCTGGAGAACACAAAAGAAGATTTTTGAGAAATGTTTTAGTGGATTTGTGTCCATACAATGGAATCAATGAGGGCCAGTGTTGTTTGGTCACCAACGGTCTTTAAAATATCTTCTTTCGTGTTCTTCAAAAGAAAGAAAGTCATACAGGTTTGCAATGACATGAGGATGAGAACGGACCACAACTTAAGTAGATAGCAATACATTCCAGCTACATAAGATGTAACCTATCGGATTAAACAGGAAGTGTTCAATGCAGCTAGAACAATAACTATGAGATGCCTGTGCTGTGATTTACAGCCATTTTCATCAAAATCCCCTCTATTGGTAATCCTATGAGTGCTCGCAGTCTCTGGAGTCGAGCCAAGGCGACATGCAAGACTCTCATGGGATATCCGAGGTGAGGAGGTCACACACAGCACTCTCTCTCTCTGCGGTGAGTGAGGTATCCCATTAGTAAAACATCAGACCTGTTTTAAGGGCAAGACAGGAAGGGCCATCAGAAGGCACGGGGCACATGGCTAAATTCAGTCATCACATCAAGTGTCCTCTGGGAGATGCCAAGAGAAGGAAATGAGAAAAGACAAGAGTCAGCATCCCTCCCCCTCACTCGGATTCTCTCCCTCATCATTCTCTGTTATTTTCTTATCAGGAGGAAGAGGAAAGAGGTTAGATCTTGAGACGTGATTAGCTATCAGGGACGTGAGACTGGAGGAAGTACTGTGTGACCCTCTCTTGACCCACTTAGAGAAACTGACACGCATAAGCGACTGCTGGGTCAAGCCCTTTTTCAGGTGGTGAGGTCTTAATATGAAATATTCACTGAGGATAAATATGAACAATGCAGTTTTAATTATTAGTATTTTTTAAATCGTACATATATAGTTAAATCTTAAAGATATACATTTTAAATCAGTTTTGTCAGGTTTGTGTAGTGTTAAAAAACAGAAACAGGAAGTTCATTGGGAACAGCATTGAATCAACATTGAACCAGCAGTGTTTACATCATTCGAAGAGGTCTATAGAAAATGTTTACTAAATGCATAAGCAATTCAAGCAGATGGAATATGCTTCTGTATTTATTTTACCGATAAGAGATTAGAAAAGTTGCAGGCTATCTTTTGGTTTTACACTTCTCAAAATATCATCCATTTTGAGTCTGTCTGCCAATCTGATGTATTGACATCTAATTAAATGATCATTGGATAAACATTGACCTCTCCTAGACTTAACCAACCGCTGCAATACGTCACACATCACAGAGTATTACCTCAATTCAATTTCCATCTACCGCTTGAATATTGAGTTAAGCCAAAATAAAATTAAGTTTTAATTGAAATCAAATGCAATAGGAAGAACGGCCTGGCATTTATAGGATTCATCTGCTATATGCAATGACACGGATTGATACTTTCCATAACTTTTGGTAACGTAAAACAGGCAGCACAATTTTCGAAACGAAAGATAAACCAAGCCACACGTCCCTATAAAAGGTTTTGCCAAATATTTGCTGGAATATTTCTTCGTGTGTGTGTGTGTGTGTGTAAAACAGACATAAATCTGGATTTTCACTACACAGACTTTTACTCTGCAGGAAGGAAGCCAACAGTTGGGAACATTTCACTGTCCCCCTGACATGTGTTCTACATACTTAACTTGGATCAGTTCTTAAGACTCAATCCACATCAAGAAAACAGACACTTGATAGAGTGCATGTTGTGGTCCACGCTTATTGTTTTTTCTGGTCACTGTAATGCATGGAAATCTGAAGCCTTGAGATTTACATATTTTGTTTTACCACAAGAGATGACTTCAAAGACCAGCAATGATAAATATGCAGAAACTAATAAGATGACCACAGAAAACTGACATATTATTCAGTAAACAATTTATATACACTACATAAACACTTTGCAAAATTTTGCCTATTCCAAACTTTGTTTACATGTTGATGGCTTTCATGTTGTTCTAAAAAGGGATCTTTTGTTGAGAAACTTTCAATGAATTTAGGAAAATGTATATAAAGTCTAAATGAGCTTTCACCTCCTTCCAAATCCCATCAGCATCACAGAAAGCAACCCACACAATGAGAGGAGAAGGGCTGTGTGACCGAAAGGCGCTAGCTTTCAGGAAGGCACATAATGGAAGGAGCAGATATCTATACAATCCAGATAGGGATTGTTTTGAAGGAGATATGGGAACTTAAGTCTAAACACTGGATCTATTTAAAGGATTACTTCAACCTAAATGAAAATTCTGTCATCATTTACTCACCCTCTTGTCATTTCAAACCTGACTTTCTTCTGCAGAACACAAAAAACATATTTTGAAGACTGTTGGTAACCAAACAGTGGTACCAATTGACTTGCATTGATTTTGTGCCCATACAATAGACCTCAATGCGCACCAACATTTTGGCAACCAACATTCTTCAAAAGATCTTCTTTTGTGTTCTGCATAAGAAAGAAAGTCATACAATTTTGAAATGACAGGAGGGTGAGTAAATGATGACAGATTTTCATTTTTGGGTAAACTAGAGTGCTGGTAAACAATTCTGGAGTTCTCAGTTAGCGGCACATGCTTGATAAACTTAATTTCGAGGTACAAAAAGCTTTCTAAACCATGTAAATTACACAAAAATGATTTCGAAGGCAGTTTTAACCTGTGTTAAATCAGCTGACTGAAACTTACCGTATGGATCGAACTCTATGCTGCTGCATTTTGATTGGTCAAGAGTCCAAGGACAGTAGAAGACAGAACCTCCCTCCCTGATGTTGGGCTGGCTGGTGTTGGCTTTGGGCGCTCCAACTATAATACTCACACTGTTCAATGGAGAAAAAGAGGAAGGAAGCATTAGCACACTATTAAAATTATGAAGAGCATTTCAAACAGAGAAGAACAAATATAAAAGTGCCCTGACACAAACAGGGCTATGGGAACTTTGGATTTGAAGTCTAAGCTAAAGAAAACAGCCTCATATTACTTTTTACATTTTATAAGATTCTAAAGACAGACCAGAAACTAGAAGAGAAATGCTGATGATCTGTGAGGAAATGGACTGGCTATAATCTACAGTACTGTGCTGTATTATGCAACAGTGTGGCCATGCGCAATCGTCCAGTGCCACTGGGTAAAAAGTCAATGAGAAAACAAGAGATGAGACTGCGACAAGCACGCACACACGCACCTTCAAAATGTCTCAAACAAACAACACATTAAAAAACACACTCTAAGCGATGAACATATCAAAAACCTTACAAACCAACAAACATTTTAGCCATGAGGAAAAGGGACTGAGAGACATTTTAATAAATGTACAAAAGTTAGCCACAATGCTTGGGGTTTGGGTGGTTGCCAGGGTATTGCAATGCATTTGCTATGGTGCTCTGAGGAGTTTTTAGTGCATTGCTATGGGGTTGCATAAGTGTTTGGGTGGTTGCTAGGATGTTGCTAGGACCCTCACACCCACATGTATTTATTTATAAAGTTCTGGTCCTTGGGTGTGGCTCAGGTCTTCTCTGCTAGTATATAGTCAGTGATGAAAACAGCCCAAGATCCACTGAGAGGACCCATGTTGGGACAACTGTTTTATACTTTTTAGCATAGATGCAAACATTCTACTATTTATGTAAGAAAATTGCATAGCAGTCAGTCCTTATAGCCCCTTCAATTCCAGCCCTGTATGTAATATAATATAGACGTCTATAGATGGGCAAAAATTGCAAGTATATTAGCTTAGAAAGAAGTCTTTTTCTGAATTAACTACAAGATTTGATGTACCGCTCATGACAGTGGCACACTTCTCTGAAATTTAGGGTTTGGGGTTTTGTTTCAAAGCAACAGTAACTAGGGATGTGCTTTGTAGTTCTGGTCAATTGCAGTGGATCATATATACATCTGAAACAAGCTCCCTCAGAAGTACCTAAAAGAGAGACGGACACTCCCAGTGTCCCTGCTCTTCTAATCTGCGTCTAATTTTCCAAGAGCCGGTGTGGATTTGTGCCGCCATGACCTCATTGTCTGTAAACTTACTATCATCTTTCCTGTCATTAACCCTGGTCCATTGAGAGCAAGGGGTGGGGGTGTGGAGGTGTTTGTCAGAGGGCACTAGGGGCATCTCTAGGGGGGTCAAGGTACAGGAAGAGAACACCCTTTCCTGCCCTCTGGGCTGCTCTCAATGACGCGTAGCAGAGGGTTTCCTTACAATGGCCGTATTCAGCCAACCCTTCGGTCAGTCATGCACTCAAGCCCACTTTAGATGCAGTACTGAGATTAGAGTCGTGTAGGTAAGACCAGAAGACCACTTATAGCACAAACAGACTATTTCAGGCTATCACAACACATGAGAAAAAGAATGAAAGAAAATTATTATATTATTACTAAAAAAAATATTATTACAAAATTAATAATCAAAATGTTCTAGTGACTTGTTATCTTTTTTTTTTTTAAACTTAAGGACATCTAAGAAGCTGTACAAGAGTGAATCTGGCAAAGAGATGACCAAACATGGACCAAAATAGTCCATAGTTTAACAACTAAAATATTTAAAGAATATTTGTTTTACTAATATTTCTTTTTTACTACTAGCCTTTTAAATCACAAAGCAAATTTTGTTATACAAAATAGATTTGGATTAAATGCAAAAAAGCAAGACAGTGAATGAGAAAGTGTTTGTGGGGATCAACAAATCATGAAAAAGTGCAGATGCTACATTTGTTTTTCTAAAAGAGATAGAGGGCAACCAAAACAAAGGCCTTTTCCGGCCTGGAGCGAGTATCCCGTTTTTCCACCACGTTTAGACAGAGAGACCATCCCTGAGGTGTCAGAAAGCTCCGGCTGAGGTGTAATGTTAATCCCAGACTCCCATGATGCCTTTCCTCTGGGAGTTGAGAAAAAACAAGTATATCTCCCAAATAAAAATGAATAATGTCTTAATCAAAACTGAGAAATGAACAGGCTGGCCCACCTCACTTGAACCCCAGCACACTAGAAATGAACTCACATGCATGGGTCTGATGAAATGTTATGTTGCCATGATGCATGTGAAATGCGTCGAACAGCTGCAAACCCTCTAAGTTTCCCAAGCGCTTCCACTCTAATCTAACTTCTCAAGTTTCTAGAATGTCATGCACTTTCACTACCGCTTTGGCTCACAAGTGTACAGTTACAGTACAAGCATCGCATTTTTATTATTTTTTCAAAAGTATAAATGTTATTAGCACTTGGCATATGCAAAACACTACAACAAACAAATATTTGTTGTAAAGCATGGACAAAACAGATTGCGTCTCAATGTACTTGTTAATGAACATGCTACACTACGCATAGTACTTCACATGTGTTGCTTTATAACACACAGCATTAGATTCACTATCACATCCATTCAACAGGAAAGTCAGAAACGCAAAACGCTTTCATCAGCCCAGTTGGAAATGACTGTATCTTCCGCTTAACACTGTAGTAAACAGTCTGAACTGTAGTTTGATAGTGATCTGAAAGAACTGTAAATAAGAAACAATTAGCATGTAATGGGATTTATCTTACAAGGATCTCATGTCTCCTAAATTTCCCTCTTTTTCCCGCTTAGCCCTTAAAAGTCAAGCTAGCAATAGCATAATGATAAGAGCCAGATTGCTTTTGGCTTAGATGCTAGATTCTGTACCGAGGACGACTACAGAAGGCTTTTAGTGGAGAGAATACTGGAGTTCTGACTTAAATTAAAACAATCTGGTCTTGTAAGAGAACAACGGAATGCTGTTCTCAAAGCGAGGAGAACAAATTATTACACTATTATTAGCACCCGTAAACGGTTGAACAGATTTATTGCCAAAGTCAAAAGGGTTTACCACGTCAGTTCAACAAGCTTTTTGCTCAATCACTGAAAATAAGTGTGCGCCATGCAGAAAATATTACGATTATGGTTTCATTTTTGTAGCTTAAAGCTATACTTGCTTTCATCTGTAAAGCTAATGCATATCAAATAATAAGAAATATTTTGCAAAATCACAACATTTCTATCATAATGTGATAAATTTAGCAATAATGCATCACTTACAAGAAACAGGAATGTGTATTGAAGTGGCCAAAACAGCATAAATGCCATTGTGGTGTCTGAGAGAGACGACCACCGTCTCTAACCGAAGACGCTAATCAGCAGACGCAAAAAAACATTGTCTGTGTGCCGCTAATTAAGCTAATTGAGTTAGTCTGGAATTCAGCCTCAGATATTTACTGCTAAAATGCTACGCTTGCTAAATGCTCACCGCTAAGAATAAGGATGTCTTAACACAGCTATCACCACACGTTTGAGGTTTGGTAATCAGACAGAATTAAGCAATAAAAATAAATTGACGTACCACAGATAACATCAACTTAAGTTGTGGCAACGAAATGTTGGGTGAAAGACGCTGATAGTGCAAAACTGTGGCACTAATTGGCTAGAAGCTCATGGACATCAGATGGCAAATTCTTGCTTTACTTCCCACTTTAAAACATGTCTCCACCCATTTTACACTTCATTATGTTCCAGCTGTTTAGCTTATGTCACTTGAACGCTATTATAATTGCTTGAGCTTTCCAGGAAACCCCATTGGTTGGATGAAGGGGCATGATGATCACACTAAATGCAAACCTATGCCTGCCTCCGTCATGGCGCTGTAAATTAAACAGAACACAGCCAGCGTTAGAAAAAAATTTAGTTGGCACAACTTTTTGGTAATGTACAGCATGAGCCCTGTCCCAACCGTATGGGCTAAGAAAAAGAAATCAAATCAAGCTAACTGCAATGCAATACACGTGCCAAAATAATTCATTGGTCACTTCCGTCATTTGTAATTGTTCCAGCTTTTCCCATGTCCATCAGACGTACATAAACAAGACCATGAGGTTTCAGACTGATTGTAATTTGGCCTTAGGAGCATTTCTGAAGCGCTTTGCAAACATACTTGACCAATCAGAGGCATGTGGAATCTGAACGCCGTTATTAGCAAAAAAGGTTACAGTGGTAGCACACCATGTTCTCACACAAGACGTGGAAGCAATCCAAAACAAATTGTAGGCCGTTGCAACTCTTTTACATCAAGGAACACACACTGACCTCAGTGAACCGACATTCTCAAATCAAAGAAAGCTAAAGTGAATTTTAAGGCCCAGATGGTTCGTTTTTGGGTGTTTCCTTTGTGAGACGCCAAGCGGGCATTAACACAGATTACTGTCTGTCTCTGTATCGTTAAGCAGCTAATAATGAGACGGATAAAAGCGAGCAGAAGACATTCTGTCCGACGGCCCACCGTCTGCTCTGTGGAGCCGATCCGCATGTGATCTGTTCTGCTGTCTGGGAGCCGTGGCCCGAAGATGATGAGCAAAGCAGTGACCACTGGGTCAGCTGGCACTGGGGGACGACAGTTCACTCACAAAACCGAAAAAGTGAACAGTAATAGAGGGAGACAACAGACACAAATTTCCAAATCTCACAATAATACAAAACAAATGCTAATATGAATCTCATGCAGTCACTATGGGAAGCTGAATTCACATGGTTTACGATTATAAAGTTTCAATGCATTCATTTCTTTCAACTATTAAAGTGATTAAATGATCCATTGCATTAAAACTGAGACAATCTTACACGAATAAAAAGTTTCTTAGGCTCTTCTTCTGCAACATTTGGTAGGACTTTAGCAACTTTTGCTAAATGTGTTTGAAACAACATGTGATAATGCACGGTTCAAATGTACATGGCCTTGTAAAAGAAAAAAATGCACCTATGCAGTGTCTGCTGCGAGGCTGTTAAAACTGCACACATGCCTTCAGCTGTTGATCTGATAAACATTCCCACCCCGTTTTAAAGATTTTAATGTCACCACAAAAACATTTCCTCCCAGAGGATATGGTCCGATTCAACATCGTGCACCAGGTGCGGAGGGGTCAGCAGCCAGATCTAGTGTACTTGGCTCAGCTAACAAACAGGCATCTAGCGTTGTATTATTTGCTATGCCAATTAAAGTACTAACAAACCAGAGGGAAGTTAAAGTGGAAACATAAGAACAGCATTCTAAAATGTGTAGTGCAAAGAGAAAAGTGAGTCAATGTTTTGTTGGAAAAACTTTGTTAATTTTCCACATCCAACACCCTTGCAAAGTTGTATATCTAATGGCACTTTGTGTTTTATGAATTAGGTAAAAAAACATTCTTCTGTCTTATTGGCCAGTGAAATAAACAAACATTACTTTAATATCAAATGCATGTACATTTAACACATACTGTACTTAACCATGTAACTTAATACACTAAATTCGATACAAATTTCGCAAAAAAAAGAACAGATTAATTTTTTAACAAACGTTGGAATAACATCCAGGCAACATATTTAACATGGAAGAAGCAGCCATGTCTTTCAACTGTAGGCCACATAATCATTTCATTTTCAATTGGCAAGACAAGTTTTTCATCTCTTAAATCTCCTGATACCAAATTGCAACCCCAACCCCCCCCAATAAGCTATAATTCACACATTTACAGACACCAGTAAACATCCCATTGTAAGCTGCAACTGTTGGCTGTTGACACCTCAGGAGGAGTTTTCTCAGCATGGAGTCCCTCTGTTCACACTTTAAAAAGTAAAAAGAGCCATCAACAACGATTAGCATAAATCACTCACCTTTACATGCTATACCTCGTGTTCTTTGTTTTTAATCCTGCTGGCTATCTAAATGCAGGCTGGACGGTCATTGTCATTGCTGGCCCAGCAGGGGCTTTACACACCAGAACAGAACAGATGAGGAGATAATGATCTACCCAAAATGTACAAGGCTGAACAATAGAGATCTGCTACTTTATGCATCAACCCCGAGCCATTACGAAGCCCAAGGGCTAAACGTCTGCAGTTGACTGGGCCATTTGTTCTACATTGATCGAATGCATGCCTGTTTTTCTACCAGGGTGCATGTACAACCTCACACACACAAGAGCCCATTATATATGCCTGCCAGGTCCAACTACGCCATAAAAAGCAGACGACTTCTCAACGACTAAGACAACCTAACCCAAACTCTCAATCAGAGAGTATGATTGTACCCATTAACCTGCAAAACAACGCACGGTCTAATTTTACCAAATAGACAGCGGCATCGGAGCCAAATGTCATGGGGCCAAGAGAGCTAAATGGGGTTTTATCAAGAAGTGAAGGAGCCAAAAACATGACTAAATAAATACAGATTTAAGTCACATGGAAACGTTGGGCTACTGAAAACAGCAAACATTTTCTACCGAAGCACAAAGGCCTCTATTGTACACACAATGCATGGAAAACACTAGTCGTAGAAGGGAGAACCTGAATGAAGAATAGCTTGGCAGCCAACATACACACACCCATGTCCAGCTGGATGCAAGACTACGAACAACAGACAGATTAATCCGTCGGAGGATGAGCGATGATAAACGACAAATGAAAGCCTTCTGGTTTAGCAAGAGCTCAAGGTCCGAGATAAATATTGATTTAGCAATGACCCTCTTAGAGAAGGTGAGCTTTGCGAGCGTGATCGGCACAGTCAGGGCCAAACCATCTATGATGTCACTTGCAGAAGTCTCTACAGATTCACTTGGGTAATAAAGAATACAGAGGCAGGTGATAAGTTTTCATGTTTTTACAGTAATATTCCTGCCAGTACTGATCATATTGTGGCGGTAAATTGTTGCTTTTGGCTAATGCCGTAGACGGTCCAGCACATTCAACCACAAGAGTCAAACCGTCGCCAACAATCATCAAACACCAAAAACGTTTTGAACATCATAAACAACAAAGGAATTTATGCATAGTAACACATTATTCTCTAAAAACAACACTTAGCATCTGGAGTATCCCAGCAGGACCAGAGAAACATTCTCCTTCAATTGTTTGTGCAATCCAAACATTTCAAACAGAGGTATTTGGTTTTCTGACATTCAAACCTATATACACACCATGACCTTTAACCTATCAAAGCACGCAGGATCATCTCCTTATCCAAAAGCAATGAATGCTGAGACAAAAGAATGTGGCGCTCCTCCACATCACCATCTGTTGAGGGGTTTTACCTTCACTGTCAGATATTAACTGTTGGGTCCGACAAGAGCATACAAGGACATTGTGAAGTGTTTCGTTTTTTTAGAAGACACTCAATGGCATAACTAACTAGAACTCTAAATTCAACCCAGGTGAACAAGTGAGACAAACAGGACTGGGTTATTTACCAGACCGTCCCAAAGAGGCCCCTAACATAAGAATGCTCTGTTCTCCTCACTATATTCAAGTGCCATAAATTTTTCCTCCACATATACAGCTGACAAGCCCCCTGACACCAAGATCGTGAACTCTGTCCTCAGGCAGTTCTCTGTGGTGGTCTGCACGCCATCTAATTCAATTAATGCGTGCCAAGCAGTACTGTTCTCCTCAACCGTACATCATGACCTGTGGAATCAGACTATCAGGAACTGTCCACGGGTGTAAGAAAGAAAATAGAGCGTGAGAGAAAAAGCATGACAGAAAACATACCTGACACCAGACTCGTCTTGAGAGAAGGAACAGAAAATCTTTAGACAGCTGCCTGCTGCTTTTTGACTTATGTTTGGAAGACTTGTATTACTCTGATATCTACAACCACAGCGTGGAAGCCAATACTATAGATTTCATTCATCCTTCATTCATTCAACGTTTATGCATCTCTCTCTTGTGTTATCTGGCTAGTTTGATAATGCTTTCCGCTACAATGATAATGTGACGAAACTCTAGGCTCCTCTTCTTTCAACAACTTGGCAACCCTGTGTATTGCATCATGTGCAGCAACTAAAAAAAAAACTTTTTCTGGAAAGAAAACACTCCACCATATTGTATACTCCACCACCCCTTCACTTAGCCTCCTGAAGGAGGCCCATCTCCCATCCTACTCCATGAGGACAACTCTGGGATGTGAAAAGTTCAGATGAAGTCATCGCAGAGCAGGCTGCTTCTTGCAGCGATTTCACAGCTTGTACGAGCGGGAGGCAGACGTCTAAAGTATTAAAGTGGAAGTATTGAATGAGGGGTTTAAAAACCATGCTGGATTACATCATCAGTGAGACGGAGTGAAGCACACGTTCATAGTTCGCACACACGCAATGACACACTCCTCTGACTCATTCAACAATGCGTCATTCTCCGAATCACGACTACTTCTGAATTTGAACCTGGCCAGACACCCGCTTGCTTTAAGAAAAGAAAAAGCAGCCTCAGTCATAAAAATAAAGTATGCAACATCAAGAATGACCAAGAGTGAAGAAGGCATAATAGAAGAGTGAGACACAAAGAGACCTCCAAATCCATGCTGACTAAGACTCCTGTACAGCTGTGAGCGGCTAGACGTGGTGGCCCACCAGACAAAAACACAGATGGAGATGATTGATTGTTCTGGTCAGGCCATGCGTGAGTTAATGATCACAGCAATCATACCATCGAACGGCGTTGCACAGCTGTACACAGCACGAAACGTAATGCACAGTAATGCAACCTGGGGGGGACAAACTCCAGTGAGATTGAATGACATCTCTTTGTGATTTCCCTCTAGATGTATACTCTTTGGTGGCTACATAGATCATATCTATAGGTCAAAGGTGATCGTGTGGTTCTGTCTTGACTAACAATCACTGTTAGATTACATCTACAATTACGGTGACTCCTTTCACCAACCTGGGCCATTTCATCAGACATCCAGAAGTATTTCAAGTGCATATACTAAAGCCACTTTAAACATCAGAGTAGTATTAAACAAAGTAGCACAAAGCAGAGACCCCTGATTCAGAATCAGCAGGTAAATAATCAAGAAAATCAGGATATTGGCCATTGGCAATACATTAGATACAATGCATTTGGATATACATTTTATGAGTCCAGACATTGTCTGGGTATCGAACCCACAACACTGTCAATTGCATGAATCAGGTAAACAAGAACACCAGCAATACTGATCAGAGTTGTCTAATAATCTATTCATAACCTAACAAAGGTCATCTTTGAGGGGTTAAAGAGTTTCACACTAGACTATAAGTCCATAGACTCCACGCTGGCTTTAATACATGCAATCTGAGATTATTATGTGTGGGTGTGGGGGGTCCTTTAATCACCCTGACGGGAGCCTGTACCCGCCTTACCTTACCATGACATTACTATTACCTACACTCACGCTCTTAAAAAACACCAGCGATTCCACTAAACACGCGATGTATATATATATATATATCATCATGTGCTCACATACACTTACAGTTACACAAACACTTAACCACACAGGGGACCATAGCTCCCCAACGGTGGTGATATGCTTTGATCTAAATGGCAGTGCACACACACACTGGCTGAAAGTGTAAACAACAGTTGGGGGATACCCCTGGTTTCATTGCCCTCAGGTCTGGTGAGTGTATATTAACCCTGAGCTCTTTAAGAACTGAATGCATTACTACAAAAGCGTCCACTATTATGATGCGTTTGAAGGGAATGAGAATTAAAAAGGTGTTTTAAATGTAAGCAATGAATGAACGGAACATACAAATGTTTATGACATAATACTAAACTAGCAACTTTTTATTCACAACAAATCAAATAGTAAGTTTCTTAAAACCGAATAACAATAAACTGGTATTATGTAGCGCACATGGGCATGGCCATAAAACTGAACTATATTTCACTTTAGAATGACGAGATAGGTGCGTCGCTTTAAACCAGCCCGGGTAATGTATACATTGTTTAACATGAAAGAAAACTTTTAATGTAGCAAATGTATGTCGACGAATGATAGGTGAGCGTGGTAAGCAAATCTCTTGATCGCACTTTTCTTTGCATTCCCCCAAGCGTCTTTAATTTGTGCAATATGTGCGTCCAAAAAGCAAACTTACCTCGATCCGACCATGTAAAAGTCCACCGAGTAGCCGAAATAACTGCCGCTGGGTCCCTGATACACCGCTGGATTGTCCACATCCAAGTTGAAGGCAACAGACAAAGGTAAAAGAAGCAACAGTAAAAGTCCCATTGGAGAGCAGCTCGTGTAGCGCAAAGCCGCCGTAGTCTTTGAACGGTGCCTCTTGGAGCCCATAGCAATCGATATATCACAATCCTGATATTTAATTCAACTTATTCACAAAGAAAATGGGGTCGCTTAAACGAAGTCCTCCCGGGATAGCGCGCAAAAGACGCTGCTTTACGCAAATCTCATGCCTTAGTGTTGCGCACCGTATTGAGTCTTTTCCCAAGCGCTTGTGCGTATCTGCTCCTGTCTCTCCTTACTGCGTCCTCCCTCTTGCTTAATTGAAGAGGTATTAGGAGGAGGGCGTTCGCTTCTTCCACTCGTGACAAACTATCATGGAGGTGGAGCTAGGAGTACAATTCACAAAGTGGAGACATGTAGCGGTGCATGGACAACTTGATTCATTCAACAAGGGAAAGTGCTTGGAAAACCAGAAAAGACAACCTGTATACAAAGAGACACATATTTAACAAAACGGATACATAAAATACCCATGTCTTGAAACAGTACTATACTTTGAAAATGTATGAACTGTTTTAAAATACGACATGCGTATTTTACGCGTAATTTTGGTGACCCGTCCAAAAGTTTATCTGTCCACTTGAAGGACTCTTTGCATAGTTGTCACAGATAGCGGAATGAATGATTAACCCTTTAAACAATGAAGTACTTGTTTTCAAAGACTGTTATCTTCCAAACAAAGATCTCCAAACTTGTTGCCTTCAAACTAACCTTCTCAGAATCGACTAAATACCGATAACGCGTCATTTGGAGATGTGAAAGGACGCCGTCATAGAAATATTTGAACCACTACAACGAATTCCGCGTGTAGGTATAAAACAGGATATGAATTCATTTTTATTTCGATACATGTTTACACTGCTCAAGCCTGCACGCTGAGTAAACTCTATTTTGGGGGGTTACTGTGTCGAGACGCACGGAGCTGGGAAACTGCGCGACCCAGTCGACTGGAATTAGATCGTGTTGTTTTAGTTGATTCAACCTCGGCTCAAGGGATTTACATGGGCAGCCAAATTTGGCTGTAAGGCCATAGGGAACACCACGAGAAGCTCTCTATTTGGGAAAGTGAGGGTGTGAAGGGGGAGCTTGCTTACAGCTGTCCGAACCTCTTGCTTAAACTCATAAGTTGCGGTCTCAAAATATGATTGTTTTGCGTAAAGTGACCTCTGGGGCGCGCAAAACGTATCCTGTTCGCCAGAACGACGATATTTCGTTATTTTACCTTTAATACAGCATGCGTAATGTTAAATGTCAGGTTTTCTCGAAATCATGTCATAACAAACACTTTAGGTTTTGTGAAAGCATGTAGGCCCAGCCACACAAATAACAAAGGCGAGCTACAAGTGCTTTATCATATCTGATTTAATATTTAATGCTTCAATGTTTTCTTAAACACTTTTTATGTTTAAGTTGCAGTTAGTTATTATAAAAAAGTGATTCTGGCTTCCCTGTTCCTGACAAATTTGGCAAGCATTGGTAAAACAAATAGGCTGTAACAGTGTTTTTTGTGCTGTAGATTTTTATTTAGTCTTGTATTATTGAGACTGTTTAATTATGTTTACATAGTGATTATGCGATTATTATTATCAAAGTAACCAAAATTGGAGTAAAATATGTTTAGTTCTGCGGTTTTAATCACACTATACAGACATGAATTGGTGTGTTTATACTAGAATCTTTCTTACATTTACTTTTATGCATCTGGCAGAGGAAATTTAAGGTATATACACCAACTGAGCAACAGGAACCAAATATCTTATTATAGCTGTCACATACATAATGCAAATATATGTGGCCACATTATGACAAGATATACACAACTTTGATCTTCAGATGTGTAGTACCCCTCCAGCAATTTGGATTTATTCTGTCTCTCCCTCTTTTTAGACCTACTTGATTCTTGTCATACACCCCATAAAACGTGCAGATACTGAGGCCTATTTACATATACAAAGACACGCACACGTATTCCACTGACACTAGGGAGGTCAAAAGTTTGAGGATCTCGGAGAGGTTCGAGCATACACAGTTCATAGAGAGATAAATGGTTACACGAGCACGCTGCCTGCCGCTGCGAGTCAGCCTCCCCACACTTCAAAAGGTTATCCTCCCAATTACCTGAGAGACTCTAAATTCTAGACACTAAACGCATTATGTCTGCTGTGCACCTCAACATCTGGCACCTTGAGGAGAATGCGTGTTGTACATTTCACAAATCAAAGCAAAAATATAAAGGTCCCCGAGCAGTTTACAAGACATATTAATGCAAGGAACCATTTTAAACCCATAGCATGAGAGGCCTCGGTCGAGATCTGCTTTTGCAAGTGTTCAGTAAGAATAACAGGAAAAGATTAGGTAATGGGGCTGGATGTAGGTCAGATTTTCTTTTCACTAGCTCCGCAAAAAGGGCTTTGGTGTTGAGATTAGTGCTGGGATGTTATCATATCTTAAGGATTGTGCATGAAGGAGCATTAATAAGTGATGATGGGTGGTAGTTAAAAATATTTTCCCCAAGGCTGAGATGAGAATTGTATATGTAAGTCTGATATACATGTGGAAACTTAAATATTTTGAACATATGGGATGTTTTTCCTTACACTGAGGACTGGTATGAGTGTGCGTCTATACAGAAGGTGATTACAATATTTGGATGGAATTTTGCTGTACTTGGTTATTCCACTCTGAGTCAGGTGGTTTGTCATACGTGTCTGGCGACTAAAGAACATTCAAGGCATCTTGAAGATTAGACACTACAGAATGAGGTCTGTGAGAGCATCTCTTGTGGTTACTCATGCAACAGGAAGAAACTGGTTGACGTTTCATCCCTTGAGTAATAATCTGAATGCTGAACTGTGACTTTTTTGTTTACTGGTACAACTATTAGTGCAGCACCCCACCCCGTTTTCATTTTTATTTAAAGTCTCTTTTACAATATAAAAACATGTGACTAGAAGAATTTCACACACTCCAAAGACTCGTATGTAGCCTATACAGAACTTTTTTCCATCGTGGTCCGTGAATAACTTCTTTAAATGTTACTTGGACAGATTTGTTGGTGGAGGACTTTCATACTTGCTTTGGCGACCGATAAAGAGCACAACAAAAATAGTGCGTATAGCCTGTGGGGTTCCCTGAACAGCTGGGGAGCTGTTTTAAAAGCAAAGTATATAAATATTACATTTTCTCTTATTTACACATACAGACGTTCGCATAGTATCAGAGGCACGTGTCGATTGTTCCACGGCCTTCACTCGTACTTGCCAGGTTCACGTAACGTTGTAAGTTTAGATTCAATTAGGAATCTGTTTATAGGAGGTACATAAAACAGATTTATTCAGTCCAGCTCTGTTGGCATATGCTGTCGATTACCACAGACAATAATTTTGAGTGAGTTTTGTAAAAACAAACAAAAATCTCATTTACAGTAATGAAGTCCATAGGCATTCTGGAGTGTTTAAAAAGCAGAAATATATAAAAGGCACTGAAAAATAACATTTCTGTTATCATTTAATTATCCATGTGTCGTTCAAAACCTGTATATGACTTTCTGATGTGGAAGATATTTTGAGAAATGTCTCAGTGGTTTCGTGTTTATACAATGGAAGTCAATGGAAATCAATGATGTTTGGTTCCCAACATTCTTCAAAATATCTTCTTTTGTGTTCTGTTCTCTCTCATTCTCTCTCTGTCATAAACATTTTCACCTAACTTCAGCAAACTGATATGAATCACTTGGACAGGAAATGCCTCTAACGTAAAGACCTGCCTTCACTTCCTGCTTCTTTGACTTATTGCCTCACACAGAATGTGAAACATTTCTTCATACTATTCTTTAACCATTTTCCTTTTTCCATCGAAAGGGTAGAAACAGGGAGATGTTGCTGATAGCCGCAGGCTACTTGTTACATTGTGAGTTGGCATGTGTATGCATCTTTAAGCTTTGTGCCCAGGACGAACAGCAAAGTCAACACTACTTGAATGACTTAATGGCTTAAATCATTATTTTATTATTGTACTATTGCTCATATGATTGATGATCTAGGACACCTGTAAATCCTGAAGGGTCATTTTCATACAAATCAACACAGTTATTTTAGTTATATCTTATGAAACATAACAGAAACACACAGAAATAGGCAATAACAAAGAACACCCTAGCAACTGCACAGAAGTGTGAAAACCACTGACAACATCCTAGCAGCGTGGTGTGTTTTGCAACCCAACTTAGTAGTTCAAAGTCTAAACTAAGTTAAACACTCAATAATAAGAAACACTTCGCTTTCCTGTGCTTTTTCCTTTCCGTGACCATGATAAAGGTTAACATATGTTGCAGATGGAGATCTGATCTCAAGTTTTTGATGTCTAGTTTGTGTTGCTTGGACATCCTTCAGATTCCCAGAGTAACTTACTCCAGAGCTACATCACGCTTCAAAGGTTCATTAGAATTATGTCCTCTTTGAGAAACGTTGCAGACTTCATAAATTTTCACACTTTAATTTCATTACCGAGTCTAGAAGTGATAAAGGGTCACCGAAATCACTGCAGTTTTCATGGCATGCAGTAAGAAACTCGTAAGTCTTGTATGTTGCTTTGGTATGGAAAGAACATCAGTCAAGAAGCCTGATGTTTAATGTTAGATATTTCTAACCAAATATTTTCATGCCAACTGTTGTTATTGTACTACCTTATTACATTACAAGTTGGGGTAGTGATTCCTAACTGGTTTTGCTTCAGGATCCAAATTTGACTTTGGGCATGGTGTTGACCCAACATGGTGCCAAAATAGTTTATAGCACAGAAGTTAACAGAAAAGTTCTTAAAAAATCATGAAACGTATATGCAACAAGTGAGCCACCAGTTGTGAACCATTGGTGCTCAAGCAACTAAATCCCCAACCGTAATTTTGATTGTTTACTATACTAAACATAACTTTAATTGAGTTCATCTGGATTCCATTTACCTCATTCAGGTAGGTCATTTTTAGAAAGAGGAGAATAGCATTCATTCAGCACTGGAGCATTAGAGCATTTAGTACCATACACACTTTTTTCTGCGGTGAGGTTTGTCCTAAGGGTCGAGGTCAAGTTCAGTAGGTGTAAAATACAGAAAATGCTGTGTTACTTGAGGTTAACCTCATGTCATAACCATTGAGGAGTCTGACCATAAATCTCATCTTTTGTGTCTAAAGTTTCATGGCACTGTTTTCTTTTCCAAACAGACTTGGAGCGCAGCTTTTAACAGTGGCACCACAGGAAATCAGTCTAAGATGCTACTAAAGTAAGTATTGTTCAGAAGATTCTTTTAAAGAGCCACAAAACGGTTCACGACGCGTGCTCTTATTGAGCACACATCCGCTAAGATTCCACACTGAGACAGGAGGTGTAGTATCCTGCATTTACAGGGCACATATGTTCTCTTAGCATAGGATCAGTTATCATCCATGTGGGTTACAATTATTTCAGTCTTATCTTAAGTATTCTCAGTGTCATGTATCTAAACTTTCAATAGTCAACGAGGTAACAATTATGTCGCCATTCACAAATAATTGACGTTTGACCAAAATGACTGTCATTTTGAGACAGTCCCTTACTTTTACATGCATTTTTAAGAATCACATAAAACGTGTGACATCATTTCACAGGCCGAAAGGAGTTTGGACAAAGTCAACAGTAAAGCTGGTATGTTGACAGAAAGTGTATAAAGATGTGTGTGAATGCCCTCGGGTGAGAAGGTGAGCACGTTTAGAGCAAACATTTGGACTAACGTCAAGTTAACGTAAATGTTTCTGTAGCTCTGTTCTAAGACTTATAGTGAACTGCCTACCTAGGGAGCATTTAAGTCATCATAGGCACATACCCGACACAAAACTCTGTTCCAATGTGAATAACCTTTTGGCTAAATTTAAGGCAGCATGTATTGCACGTAGACTTCACAGTGAATGCAATCCCAGAATGCATTGCAGCAAGTAAATTTTTTTATGTTAAATGGTGGATAAGACTTTTTGCTTTTGTTTAAGCTTATAATTTGTTTGCAGAGGCTTATCTCTTCATGATCTCTGTTCTTTTGTTAAAGAGCTTCTTTAAATGTGTGTGATGAGCATTTTCTAAATTCTTACTCTGAAGGGGTTTTGTTTTAATGCAACAAAACAAACATGCTTGTTTGTATTCTCATGCTTAACTCTAAACCTTTGCATGATCTTGATCTCACGGGCTCCACTGAAGGTCTACCAAGCATGCATTATGGTATTGGCTTTGTGCATCAGTCTTATAGAGTAACGGTGACCTCTGACCTCCTCCTGTGTTTTCTCTTTGGGTAAATTCAAGTTGTGGAGTAAGTATGAGGCCCGATGGGGAAAAAATATAGTGTATGTTTGGGTAAGTGTGTTTGGATCTGTGTGTCTAGGGTCCTGAGCATAGAACAGACAGGCAGTAAATCAGACTTTTAGGGGTGCCACAGGGGAACACCGCTATGTCCATCTTGAACCCTGAGCACACATACACACAAATAAACACACATGGATCACAGTTGATGTTTTTTTCACATTCATAAACTTCGAAAATCATTTGGAGCAAGCATACTGAAACATGGAGGGACAGTGTGAAGCAATGAAAAAATGAATGGAATTTAATTTAATGTGGAAGGATTTATAGCATGATAGAGCTTTCGTAATGAAAATCCCAAACTGTAAAGCCATCTACACATAAACTTTCATTAAACATCAAATTTATTGGCTTTTACCACATTGAAGATGATCTCAGATATGGTAGCCAAACGTATTATAGGTTTGTCTTCAGTTTTATTGTAGTTTATTATGATTTTGAATTAGTTATATATTTATAGTTATTATGCAAATTTTAGTTACATTTTTAGTTATTTGATTATGTGCTATTGTCTTTGTATTATTTTATGTTTTATTTTGCTGTATAAGTTTAATATCGTTTTATTTCCGTTTTTATTTACTTTTAGTCAATAATTTTAGTGCCTCAACCTAAATGTATTTCAAATTTCTACATTTTTTATCAAATTATATTTGATTTGATTTCAACTAAAATAGTTTTTTTTAAATAGTTTGTTTTAGTAAACTTTAATAATCTCACAACCACACTAAACTGTATGTCAGTTATCATCTCATTTTCTCTTTTCATTTCTTTTTACTTATTTCTATTCTTTTTTTTCTTTAAAGAAATATCTTTGTTGATATCTCAAAAAAACACAACCAAGAACTCAATTTAGTGTCCTGAGCTATAAAAGGACAACCTCTAAGTAATAAAACCTCTGGGTCCAACGGTTATATTTGAGTTGTAAAGAGAACACTAAAAAGCCCTCTGACAGGTCACATCCTCTGTGCGTTGTGTTTGGCTCTGGACTACGGTTCATTGTATCAAATACTCTGCATCATATCACACATTGTGTTATTGTTTGCTGTCTCCTGTGCAGCCACGGTTCTGCCGTGTTTGGAGATGGTTGATACTCTAAAACGGGTCACCATCACCTAAACACACCATAACAGCCCAACTGCAACAAAACCCTGTGTTCCACTGGGTGACTCACCACGTTTCCGAATTGTTCTGGAACACTTTCTGCCCTGTCAGGATCTGACAGGGTCTTCCTTATAAGACTATGTTCACTGTGCGAAAAGGGGGAGACTTTCGGGAAAGGGCCTAATACATATGGCAGCAAGGGATGTGATAATATTGGCATCTGTGTGGTGGCAGGGACCGTTTATTCTGTTAAAGACCGTTAAAGACCGATGGGTCCGTTGGTGGGTCAAACTAACATCTCTCCTCTTGGAATAGCGTTCAGCGGGCACCTTTGTAAAGCCCAAAGAAACGGTCTGACTGTACTGACTGTTTGGGCACGGCTGTGAGGGGAATGGTTGTAAACTCCTTTCCTTTCACGGGCTCGAGTTGCTGTGAAAATAAACCACAGTTGTCTTCACAAACAAACTTGTGGCGGGGCCGAGATGTCTCTTTTAATGGAGAAGTCTAAGGCATGCTGACCGCTAAAGCTGAGCTGGTAACCTGAGATATTCTGACCCTTAATAATGCAAGTTCATTTTCCATTTCTGAAATCCAGACGGCATCTCCACCTGTCGGGATGACCCAAGTTCATCGAGTCTAAATAATCTTCATGCAACTATCTACGATTGACCAAGACTGGATATAGACCGCCCGGTGTTGTTAGTAACCAGCAACATCTCGTTCTCCTTCAAATTGTTTAGCATGGGCATCATTTAAGGCATCTGGTCCAGACTATATGTGTTGGTACAGGAACAATTCATAACTTCCTGCTATTGTATGAAGGAATGTTGTTATGTTTTGTACGGAGACTCTGATGCATTCTCGACTCTTACAATGAAAGGCATATTTTTTACATTCGCTTCTTTATTCACAGAACAGTAAAGTGCACACATGAAAGCAGGTGTGAGATCCAGGACTCGAACCCAGGTCACCATGAGCCAACAGCTCTCAAAGAGATCGAAGTCTGCAAAGCAAAAAAAATCACTCATACAACATGTGCTTTGTTTTAACTGCCTCTCTACAAGCTATACGCTAATGTGCACCAGTGTTTGCTACTCCAGTGTTATGAAACAATCATTGCATATTTCGTCATAAACATTCCTACAACGTTTGCTGACAATTTCTCATGATTTGGTTTACAGCTCTTTGGATTGCAAAGGCAGCCTGACATCACACCGGCTTCCCAGAGATCATCTGCTCTCCAAGAGCCTCTGCATCAATTTTCCCAAAGAGAAGACCGAAATGCAGGCCTGCCTGTCAATAGCCGTGCGAACATAGGAACGGTATGTCACATGAGAGCGAAACAAACATTCTGAGAAATGTGTTTGGCCAGATGAAGAATGATGAGACAGTTGCTTTCCTGCTGACAGACAGACTCTGGTGGTTCCAAAGTGTTGTTGCTTTAACACAGTGGCATGTGCTTTTAAACCCTATCAGTTCTGTCTTTTTAACTGGAACACCCATGTAGAATGTGGCCGGCCAATGAATTAACACAGAGATAAACACAGAAGTGACCTTTATTGTTATTGCTGTTTTAGTTCACCATGATGGCACGAATCATCGCTATATCCAAATGCTTTTACAAAATAAAGCAGGATTCGATTTTCTATCAGGAATGTGTCACTGTTACTGGTTAGCACAAAAGAGTGTCAATGCAAGTTTTAATCATTTCTGCAGCAGAATATTTAGTAGATAAATTCACAAGCTAATGTGTAAAAAATATGCGGTATCTTAAAAGGAAATAACACCACTATCATCAGAAATTAATTTCAGGTGTTTTCCATTCTGTTAAAGAGAGTCCATAAATCAAGAGTCATCTATCACAACCTTCTGACATCACCAGTGCTCTCACAGAGCGCCTGAATGCCCTCTGTAACTTTGTTTGACATCAGTCAGTGAAAATAAACAAAACTGACTGTTAGCGGGTGAGAGTCTGCCACCGATAAATTAGGAGATACCACAACCTCGCTATAAAATAAATAAACCCAATGACATCCACCAATATACAACTTAGAAGGGTGACAGAAGCACAAAAGGCAGAAGAGATGATGGCCTCCTAATGCTCTACCTTAAGTCATCCCTGTTACTTCTGTACAACAAAGATATCAACAGAGGACAGAGTCCAACATATAGTCACTGAAGAAATTAAGATACGCATTGTGTCCATTCCAGTTCAGTGTCTGTTGAATTTCAACAGAAACCAACCTCATGAATGACATAAGGTCACCCAGAAGCAATGCGAAAGAGAAAACACACGAAAGGAAAAATATATTTATTTTTGAACTACAATACGTGTAAAAGCATGAATATGAACTTGCTTCTTTGTAGTAATTGAAAATCTGCACAAATGTAATCTTTTTTTATTATTTTGACCAGTTCGTCCCGTTTTGATTTTCTGCAAATAAATGCAAAAAACAATATTTTTTCTTTAGATTTTGAAGACAGCTGTATGTCTAGGCTAAGCCTAAAAGAGGCCAGGTGTTGTTGTTTTAGTCCACGGGCTGACATGAATGTAACAGGGTTGACATTATCACCTGAATAAACTTAGAAAGATGGTATGAAACACATTCAGATTTGGTCAAAGCTTTTGGATCAGCTCCTGCATTCCTCAACATGTAAACCATCAGGAATTTTAAAATCACTTTTAATGCTAAACTACTGTTTATATTTGCGATTCTGTGAGTGTTTGTTTTAGCCTGACTGTAAACTCTGTGCGTATTCAGGGAGAAAAATAACAGCATTATTAGACGGCACACATCATTTCATTGTTAAATATAACCTTTATGCAGAACAACTCGTGCAAACAGATACGGTCTGTATCCTCTGTGTATACAGGATGTGAGGCATGGGTTCTTAGTGAATCAGCTCGTTCTCTTTTATCAGACAAACATTATAATGTCTGACTGTTTACTGCAATCCACCAAGTCACCACCTTGTATGGCCATCTGTGCTCCCGTAAAAAGAATATTACCCAGAGGCCTTAGCGGTGAACTGCTGATTCAAGCGCACTTAATGATACAGTGAGGGTGATGTTTGAAACAGAGCACAGGCACAGCTTATCTGTATCATTCCTGACCACCAGTAAAGATGATTCCGGGGTAGCGTCATACCCCCCAAAACGACCTAATGCAAATATTCCCAAAGGAGGTGATGTGGAGTCTGACATGATGTCAATACAGAAGAGGAAAATGATCCCAGATCTGCTGATAAGAGGCCGGGGTAAGTGGAGCCATTTCAACAGGATCACATGAATGTTGTTGAGTGTTTGGAAGTTGAATGCTGTGCTTTCTTTCTTTGACAGCTGAGAACATAATAGTTCTACCAGTGAACAGAGAAAGTGAGCGGGCGAGAGAGAAGGAGAGAGACGTATTCTCCCCAAGACGTCTTGGTAAATATGACTCAGAAACTCGATGTGAATCATGTGATTTACTGCTTTAAATATTCACACACCCACAAGGCTTTTGATGTCTTTCCGTATCTTGGCCTGTCATTGAGTCTGACTCCTCCTGTGGACATGGAGGTCCCAGCTCACCCACAGCTCTCTTTAATATCACACATCTTTTTTTTCTGCTGAAGTATGCCGCTTTTCCAGAACAAATCACCTGAGCTAAAAAAAAATAATAAACTTCATTAGAACAAGTGACTATTAAAAAACACCAATGTATAGGAAATATGAAACTATGAATCTGAATTCAAGAGAATAATTTTTTTTCATGAATTAAAGGGATAATTCACACAAAAATGAAAACGATCACCCTCATGTCATTCCAAACTTGTATGACTTTATTTCTTTCGTTGAACACAAAATAAGATAGTTTTGAAGAATGTTATAAGTGACCAAACAACACTGACTCTCATTGACTTTCATTGTATGGACACAAAACCACTGAGACATTTCTTCAAAATATCTCCTTTTGTCTTCCACAAAAGCAGAAAGAGGTTTTGAATGACATGAATGTGGAAAATGACAAAAGGTTTATTTTTAGGTGAACTATCCCTTTAAGTAGAATTTGACAAATTCCTTACTTTTCAGTAACAATTTCAATAGATTTATCAAAGTTATCTTCTTTTAGTATGATTTATTCCCCAAATAATTGTATCTTGTTTATCTTGCTTAGATAATTTACAAGAAAACCAAACAAACATACTGAACATGTGCAAGAAAGAAATTACTTGAAGTGTCTGTCACTACAGTCTGGTCACACTCACGTCTGACCCTGTCAATACAGATTCATCCACCTCCCCGTACACGCATAGATATAAATAACTCGATATCCAGAACGCTGTATCAAACATCTGAGTCTGACAGCAGAACATCATGTAACATCTCACTTCATGAGAGTTTGAACTTGGCTGCTGTCCCATCGGTGACATCCCGTCAACCACATTTTCCCTGCAAGAGGTCCTTCCAGATGAGCAGGCAGGCCTGGACACTGTCTGGAGAAACTCTGAATTAGGTAAAGAAATAAACTTTAGGATAGCGATACCATGACACGTGACTTTGGAGCATGTGATTTTACATAGTCATGCCAGCAGAGCAAGCAAAGGGAACCCATAAACCAGTTCCCGCTCTCGTTTATGCAAATCTTTCATTTCTCCTGTCTTTTTTGCCAGAGGTCTGGCTTGCATTAACAATTTGGCGTAGCGCCCCTCGGGGCGGTTCACACGGTCTTCATTCAGTCCGCCAATCAGATCGCCCCGTCCCCCTTCAGTCACACTCACAGCATTTCCTTTTCCCAACAGAATATTTAGCTCGCTGGCCGGAGAACGGAACGTGTGAGTGAGCTGGAAGTTTGGTGTGTAAGCAGACTGGTTGCTAAGCTGAGGAGAACACATGCTTTCATGGCGAGCCCATCCTGTCATGTTCTGTAAGTGTATGCTTGACTAAACTGGAAACTATGGGAAGGCCCAGAGAACTCTCTTCTGACGTCAGCAGATCTGTACAGGAGATGTGGCCAACCCAAAGAGGAATTTAGAAAGGGAGAGAGAGATGATGCTAAGCTTATTGGAACTAGAACTCGGGGACGTTGGGGAATGTGACTCAGAGAGTGAGGAATTGACAGAGTTTATAAACTGGGTGGACAGCCAGCTTTACTGATGTCACCCAGGCAACCAGACTAAATTTTCAATGTTGTTTGTCCACCGAAAGCTTTATTTTTCTAACATATGTAACATCATCTGGCATTTATAGTTCCCCACCCAGAAAGTAGATCACACCACAGTAAAGCCAAGTATCTTCTCATCCACGCTCAAGTTCACCTCCCATCTCGCATGTGTCACACGAGTCTCTAACGGTTGATCAATGGTTTGGCAGGCGGGGAGACGGGGTCGCTTTGATCCCACCGTAGAACGCTCAGGCTTTTTAAATGTTCCCGTGCTTTCCTACGGCCCTAATTGCTTCCATCTTTCAGTTGTGGTGCAGTCAACGCTGACTGCTGCAGAATTAACGCCGGGAGAAAAGAACCGGTTGGGCAATATTAGGTCACTTCGTTTTTTTGGATGGAATCCTTTACCATCAATTGTCCATTGTCTTGGCCCCCTGCTTAAAAGAGTATAAACAGGACTCATTCACATTCTACGAAGAGTTTGTTCTGTGGCCTGAGAACAAAGGTGGGTAAAGTCCCAAAACATCGAAACCACAAACTGATGAAACCCTGCCAGATCATGAGGTACACAAGCACAAACATGATAAAGTAAACTGAAGCCATTCGAGGAGAGGATAGATTCGAACTTGGACATCTGAATGAAAGTGAGAGAGGGAAATATGTACTTTTGATTGAAAACACATTGCGAATGGGTTTGCTAAGCCATGCTGTCAGATATCGAGATGTTCTGCTTTTCGATAAGAACCTGTTAGCACTTTCCGTTGAGTCTCATTCAACTTAACATGCAGTTCTGTTAGGGGTATGCAGTACTCTTGAGTCTTACACTTTCTGTGGAACAAGAAACAGCAAGCTTGAATAACAACACCTTAAACCCAAATGATTTCCACCCACGTCGCCGGAAACGGTTTTCTCCTATAAACAGTGAGTTTGTGATTCTGTCTTAAAGGGACAGTTCACCCAAAAGTTTTCTATTTCTTAAAATATCTTCTATTGTGTTTTGCAGAAGAAAGAAAGATGATGAGCGTGAATATATGAAAACAGAATGTTTATTTTTGGGTGAACTGTCCCTTTAAGATACATTTAATAGGGGTTTTGTGTGCCCTTAGGTCCAAGCATTTACCCTGGGACGTGGCACAAGTTTTTCCCAGCGCTTGAGGATGTTGAATTCCACAGGTGTGCTTTATCTAAGTTCTGGCAGTCTCCAGGTGTACCCTGAACACATGTCTCTTTGATATGAATTAGGGAGGTGTGACATGAGCATTAAAAGAGTGGGAGAACAAGGTCTGCATGGTTCTCGGTTTTAAAACCGTTTCATGACTACATCATCCTTAAATCACCCCATCAGAGGTCCCTGTGTGTCATTAAAACTATGTTCCACCACCAAACCTTGAGCAAGAGTATGTTGTAAGCAGAACCACCAATGTAACCCCAACCCATCTCTGGTTAGGGGTGGGTGTATGTCTTTTCCATTGTGTATGCTTGAGCCAAGGCATTTTGTTTCTTAAATCTCAGAAGGACTCCAGCTGAGCTAATGAGAGCTTTACCTGGGGAGTCGGCACGAGACCTGGTTCGGTTCGCTTTACAATAGCAGACTCATCTAAACGGCAGAAAAAGAGTTCCCACAGTCATCACGGTGAGTGACGCAGTCGTCCAGCTACAACCTCACTGCTCGAACCATCATCACCTCCCTTGCTGGAGCCAAAACAGATGCCTATTGATGGAGGAAACACACAAACACACACACACACACACACACACACACACACACACACACACACACACACACACACACACACACAAATGACTGAAATGTTTCTCGTGATCTTATTTTTTTACCTGAAAGAATTACAAACTATATCATTTTGTATTTTATTACAAAAATAACACTTTTGATTATTGTTGAAATATATGATTTGGACCAAATAATGAAAAAAGCGGAATCTTCAATATTGTTAAAAAACCATTTCCAGGTAAAGACACTAAACAGTTAAATCATAACATTGTTTTACATTCTTTAAGGTTTTACAACATTGTACACATGATTAAAGTAGTTTTATTCCATAGTTTTGATGAGTTACTAGTTTAAAAAAAATGAGTAAGTGACCCTTAACTTTTGACCGGATGTGTTTTTGTGGATTTGTGAGAAATAGTATCCGCTTGTTATCCATCCGAAAATGTCTCCTAAAGTCACATGATAATAAGGAAGCATTTATCAAGGAATCTAATTCAGTCTGGGAAATGTTCATGTGAATGAAACAGGACAAAGAGGGTGTTTTTGTGCATGTGAATGTCAGAGTGCCGGGATGTGTGCATAAGTCCATTTCACAACTTTGGGGAGGGTGAAAACGCCAGCTTAAATGGTCACATCATTTGGAGGTTGTCCAGGTCCAATTTAATGAAGCATAACTTGCATTTCTCTGGAATGAGACTGAAATCCCTGGGAGAATCCATGTGGCCTTAGCAGTGCCTTGAAAAACTGGAAGAAAAAAAAAGGAAGATTTCACAGTTCAGGATTTTTCCATACATAAAATTAATAATAAGTTGATCCTCCCACAAAGATAAATACGATCTAAAGTGACAGAAAACAGACCACCTGTTAAAAGTACCAGAAACTACAACATCTTGGCATAGGTTTTATAACTTTTCAAGTCATTTTTCAGCAATGAGCTCTTTTCAGTTTATTTAAGATTTAAGTCAACATGAAATGAACATTTATATTTAACGCACATTCCTGCACATTATTCTGAATAATGTAATGTTTGTCTAAAATTGCTTTACAGATGATGTCACAAACCCCTCTCCTCCAATCGCCTCTGTTCTGGTATGTACAATTTTACAAATAAAATGACTTTTGGTTTTCACACACATAAACTTGTCTCTATGTATTGGAAACGAATACTGATCTCTGCTAAGATGTAGCGTGCTGCGTGACCATAATGTCATGGTGATGTTGTGTGTATTTGTGTAGTTATGGGTCAAGGTGCACCACAACTTGTTTGTGTGATGAGGACAGCGAGAGGTCAGAGAGTTACAGTGGGAATAAAAGCCCAAGATGTTATCAGCATCTGTGTTCTGGTAGGGTCACGTATGTCACAAATATGCATCAGAGCTCTCACACAGAAACACACAATGTGACATGTGCCAGACTCTTATGAAAGAGTGCAGAAAAGGGTTGAGGGAATATGTTGAGAGATCGTCTCTCTCTGTGCGTCTGTGTTTTTCAATAACCCCCTCTTTTCTCTCTATACTGTCATATTGGAATGTTTTGGGGAAAACATAGATGAACATATGTGCTTCTTCTAAGAGGGTTATTCTGCTTTGCATCTGTCCTTATCTTCAACACTTTTACAAACCAAGAATCAATTACCAATTCTGGACATGATGCATAAACAAACCTAAAAATGAACTTCCATGAATATTCAGAATGACATTGGGTTGTGTATCATTAGAACTAGTATTAGGTCAAGTATATAATATTATAGTTTTCAAATGTGCTTTCTGTAGGTTTTCAACACACTTTCAACTGTGTTTTCTGTAGGTTCATCGTATAAACTTTAGCATTGTGACCCGTTTTGACCCAAGTTAAGAGTTCATAAAAGTGTTGACCTCCAGCGGACCATTTCACAGTTTGACCGTGCCTCAAAGAATGCAATGTAGATTAAGTGAAGTGGACACGTAGTCAACGTAGCTGACACTTGCCAAAGATAAATGGTCGAACACAAGCGTTCTGGCCTTATCTTATCCTAAGGGTCATTCAACACGTCTGGGTGACCAAGGTTACACAATAGAGGCTTCACAGATCATTGAAACTTAAAGGGGACGTTCTGCTTCCATTTCTACAATGTTAAACCAAAAACAAAGTAAGTTCATGCAAATTGAATTGATAATATGTTTAGATTTCTCTTATAATAGAAATATTTCACAATGGCATTTCTTTTTTTGTGACAATATCATATAGTTTTGTCATTTATTCATTTGTGGGTTTCATCAGTAGGATTGTCCACAGCCATTTAGAAGATGGTGTAAAGCTAGTTCTTAAAACCTATTTACAATGTTCATTCAATGTACAATGTATTTCACTTAAAGGGACAGTTCACCTAAAAAAAAATTCTTATATCATTTACTCAACCTCGTCTTTCCAAACCTGTATGACTTTCTTTCTTCTGCAGAACACAAAAGAAGATATTCTGAAGAATGTTGGTAACCAACATTGGCCCCAATATTCACTTCCATTGTATGAACACAAGACCACCAAAACATTTCTTAAAATTTCTTCTTCACACAAGAAAGAGACATATACAAGTTTCAAATGACATGAGGATAAATAAATGATGACTTTTGAGTAAACTATCCATTTCATTTCACAAACATGGTCTGGTTCGGTAAAGATTTATGAGGGGGCAATGATCAATCTTGCAAAAGCAGAAATTTGGGAAATCCCTCTATTCCAAGAAAGGCTCTGGGACTTTTTAAATAGCCACAGCGAGTCATGACCTCAGATTTCACAGGAGGTTCTGATTTTAATTTAGCTTTAGTGTCAGCATAATCCTAGTATATGGAGCCATGATTTAATGTAATGCTTCCTGACTTCATCCTGAAACCTACATTTATCAGTGTTACAAAAACTAAACACAAAGATTCTTTAAAGTTTTGCTGTTCGGAATCAATTTAATGCTGTTTACATTTACATCAGCATTCCTCAGATGCCACTCTGAACTTTAAAGCCTTTTTTGTGGCTGTTTAAAATGAACAATTAATTACATTTCATTACTGGAATTCCTCAGCCCATTGTTTTTGGGCATGGATTCCTCCCACAGTAATGATCAGCAGACATCCAGCCTGGTCAGAGAGCATCCATGCTGGGCAGAGACAGTGCGACGGTCCCCCTTCATTATCCCAGCATGAGTTTCTGGAGCCATTAAGACTCATTGCCCTCAAGATGGTTAAGTTCCCTCACATGCTATGTCTTTACAATAATGCCTCTTTTCTCAATTCAATCACCAGGCTCTAATTTTATAAATACTACAGGATGAGAGGTCGTTGACAAATGACAAAGCCTGCGTCAACTGACGCGTGACTGATCATCTCAGCGAATTATTTACTGAACATAAGTTCTAGTTAATGTGAAAACTAGTTTTAATAAGCAATGATAAGCAAACTGCAAAGAGTTAGATATGACTGGAATTGTGTCCACAGCTCCGGTAGTTCAGTATTATTTAATATAATGTGGCTCTCGGGAGTCGCGCGCTGGAAACTAACAATCAAATCCGGAAGTGTTTGAATATAGTCGTTATGTTTGTTTGTTTGCGCACAAAAAGTATCTTTGTCGCACTATATTAATTAATACTGAACCATTGGAGTCGCGTGGACTATTTTACGATGTATTTAGGCACTTTGAAGTTTGGTTGCATTGCCATCTATGGAGAAGTCAGAAAGCTTTCAAAACTCCACTAATTTGCATTTTGGGGAAAAATGGAAGACCTATGGATTTTGAACTACTTGAGGGTGAGTAATTAAGTGATATTTTTGGGCGGAGGTACCCTTTAACAGGAAGTGTGTGACCAGACATTGAAGACGAACCTATGACCTCTTACTCCCTATGAAACCTCTCATCGCGCAGGACATGTGTGTGCGTGCATGCGCAAGGTCTTTATCTCTAAGATAAAGATGAGTTTAATCACCCCCCCCACACATGCATTCATTCAAGCTTTTAAAAGTCTAAATGAGGATGCATATATTTTTGTGTGTGTGTGTCAATGCTGTCTGGTGCTTTTCAAGAGCAGTAAAGAACAGATGTTACCCAAGATATATGTTGTTCTTAAAGGGGTCAAAGTGGATGGCTAAAACGAACAGTATTGTATGTATTTGGTGTAATACAGTGTGTTTATGCGGTTTACTCTTCAAAAAACCCATTCGTTTTCACACACTGTACATTACTATTGCTCCTCTGTGCCCCACCTTTCTGAAACACGTCAATTTTTACAATAAAAGCGTGGTGTGCTCTGGTTGGCCAGCTACCCAGTGTGTTGTGATTGGCCGAATACCTCAAGCATGTGATGGAAACGTTTGACTATTGGACATGTACTGGGTACATTAGGTTCCACCTGCTGCCACTGGCTGTAAGAATATATCCTTCTCACATTAGAACTCTTGTAAATGGAGGACCCATAGATTAAGTGTGAAGATTTCAGGCTCTGTGCCATCTCAGCTGTTTATGGAATGAGACTGAGAGACCATCCAGTGCTCTAGTCATAACAGCTCACATGTCTGATATTAAAGAGATTTTTACCCACATTGTATTATTTACTCACCCATATGTCATTTCAAACGTGTGTGACTTTTCTTTTTCCTGCAGAATACAAAAGAAGATATTTTGAAGAATGTTGGTAACAGAACAACACTGGCCCCTATTGGCTTCTACTGCATGGACATTTCTCAAAATATCTTCTTTTGTGTTCCACAGAAGAGTCATATACAGGTTTTGAACAACATGAGGGTGAATAAATGACAGAATTTGTATTCTTGGGTGAACTATTCCTTTAACACCTCTGGATCATCAAATCTAAGTATGGCTTATGCTTGTCTTCTGAAGTAAATTTTTCTTTATTAAGAGTAAATGTAGGACATGGGCTTTAGATGACCTGGATGATCACTGTACCTGTGTACGGTCACTAACAATTCATGAACAAACCCCAACATCTCATATTACCCCTTGAAAATTTATGAAGGCTAAAAGCCGTCCCCTCCCTCCGAGCTAAATCCTGCGTAAGCGAGATTGGGTTGCAATAAAAATTGTTTTATCAGTTCTTCTGGAAGCCAGCCAGCGTGGATGTAGTGTAAAACTGCAGCCATTTGAGTCTTTCCTGTGATGTCTGAAGGAATTCGTTTTGTCAGGCCTGGGTTGGGAGAACTAGATAAATGAGAAGCCTGGGCAACCTTTCACCATTAAATCTCTTCTGCTGAGAGGAGGTGAAGGGAGAGAGATGTCTTGTGAAGAGGCACAACCAGGGAAATAGAATCACAAATGAGATCTCTTTATTGTCTCAATTGTTTCTCATAGACAACAATGTACTTAAATAGAGAGCAAAGAGCAAATGAGGACTTTTGTTAAGATTATTTAAATGTCATGAGCACATTTTGTGCACAAATTGTAAAATACGTATAAAGCCAACCATTGGTTCAGAGCTGGATTGGTAATTGGCCAAAATTGTTTGCACTTTTGTTTTGTTTTCTAGTATAAATCTAAAAAAATCTTAGCTCAAGATATTTAGCCTTGTTTTATAAAAGAAAATATAAGCATTAAGTTTATATTTAAAACGAGCAAAAAATCTGCCAATTTTTCTTAGCTAATTTAAGTTTTTTTTCTTATCCCATTGGCAGATTATATTGTATTTTGATTTAAGAATTTATACATATTTCTATTAGAAAACAAGACAAAAATGCTTAGTAAGAAATTCATTTATTGCGGTGTGTCCACATTTGATCATATGTTGAAACAACCCAACAAATTTTTTGTCTCTGTATTGTCCAGACCTCTTCAAGGTCGAATCATTTCTTATAAAATTCTTCAAATTGATTAAATTATCTAAGCATTACTCTTACATTATGTTTTATCTGTGTCTGTTTTTATTTCTCTTAGGGAATTTTCTGAAAAGACATGCTTGTTCTACCACCCGGGCACAGGTGACGGCAGAGAGAGAAAGTTTGAGTTTGGACGGCTGGTGGCACGATATCCTAAATCTCCCCTTTCAAAATGGCAGTAAATTATTGTTGCGTGCATTGACCCTAAATTCCAGCCGTGCCTGTTTAAATCCCCCACTTTGTACCCGGCTATGGTTTATGACTTTACCAAGACACCATTACAAGACAAATAACAGTACATGATAAAACAATGAAACCTTCTGATGAGTTCTATGATGACGGATCGTCGTACAGTGAAATATTTTTTTTACAAAATCTAATTCCAGTGGATTAGAGGAATGTTATTTACAGTACACGGATGGATGGAGGGTCGCATTGGTTTATAATTGTTAACCAAGAACATTTGCGTGCACTCGCACAAACAGTCCACACGCTTCAGCTTGTAATAGAAGTCAATTCAATTCCCATGACAACAAACATTCATCATAGTTCTGGTAAAAGTATGCTCAGCAGCACACGGTCAGGCCCAGAGCCCAGATGTCTTTTATTCTCAGAGAGGATAACATGATCCCCCTCGACCCTGTATTCAGGCATTATAAATAACATTATGAACTCATTGTAAGCGGTAATTAATTACAGGCGGGAGATCCCTGCAGTAGAAGCTGTGAGGTATTATGACACACCGACTGCCCCCAGGACCCAGCATCACCTGTTGGACCCATGCAGGGCTTGTTTTCCCATTGGTAACCTAGTTAGTTTCTCTCAGTGGTGTGTAATGACCACTGAGGAACCGGATAGGAGCGGACGCATGAACACATTAGAGAATGGAAACAGTGGCTGTCTTGCTGGTGTCTGTCCTGTGTGAGTTTTTCTCTTTGTGTTTTGGCTGTTGTACAGATTTTAACTGTAAATCTGTTCACAGCTGAATGAGATTAACGTGACATTTCCTCTTACACTAAATTCAATTAAAGACACATAAACTATGAAAACATGCTGGTCTTATGGTTGTATACCCATTTCTGCCCTATTTTATTCCTACTTGTTTTGTAATTTTAAAGTGCTTGGAATGAGTGCATAATTTAAAAAAGAAATCTGAAATAATGTAATAAAAATTGTGTTTCCTCCATGAAAGATGTATTTGTAATCAGTCATAATACTGCTCTACAAAAACAATATTAATAATAGCAATAATATTTACAGTTTATCAACTTTTTTAATGTTTTTTACAGAAATAACTAATCCTCAAAACAAGGTTGATCTGATATAACAATATATAGGAATTAAATAATTACAATTTATTTGTATTATCTTCTTGCATCTATCTTGCTCAAATGTATTTCAATGAAATGCTTCAATATTTTTTTATTTTGACTTGTTTTTCAGGAAAAGTAACTCAACACCACTGGAGACCACTGCCCAACCAAACACAACAGGTGGCCATCCTGTTGGTGGGAAAACCAACGAAAGCCTGTGACGTCCGCCCAGGGTGCCAAATTTACGAGCATCTATTTAGAATGTAAGTGTGTACTCAAGAAAACAATAACACCAAAGAGGCCAAACATCAAAAGGTCTCATTTAATGTAGACCAGCAAACACCTTAAAAAACAATTATAGCTCAATTATGACATCTTACATTGATACACATTGTTTATAAAATTATAATATTACCCTCAATTTAATAGACGGTTTCATTGGACAAACACCTGGCCCGAAGGTAACGTTTGTTGATCCACCCAGATAGTGACTAATAATATAACAATTTATACTTCATTTAATTTATATTAATATATTTACTATATAATAAATTATTTACTGAACATTGGCAGCGCCGAACACACCTCTTGTGCTTTGCCAACAAGTTTACATTGTAACAATAAAGGCCAAATATTTCTTTAACGTGGCCGCAATACGCTCAAACACAGTAAAATATGTGTCAACTTCACTCTCTCTAAATATAGGAACCAAAGAAATTTGCCTACTAATATCAAAATTAACATCAAAACTTACCGGTAACACAGGTGACGCTGCAGGAAGGGGAGAAGAGGCATTTGTATATTTCCCCGTACCACGGGAGAAAGTGAACGCTGAGCCTGCCCGATCTTAAGTTCAAGCTCCAGCTCTTTAAGCCGGACGTCTCGTTGCGTCTCCAGCTCCACAGCTCGAATATGCAAGAGCTGGTTTTGATATTGTTGTCGGCATAACTCCACTTCCAGTTCTTTCAACCGGACTACCACCGATAGATCCTTTGGCGAAGGATTAACGGGATCCATGCCAGCTACATCTTCAGATTTGAATTCAGCGTCCGAATCGTCAGATGAATCTGTAACTGCAACACCCGTAACCACATTCGCACCAGGTAAGACCTTTTGCTTCACAAGCTCCGTAATGCAGTGCCTCTTTAATCACCCTTTTTAGCGCACTTCGAGGTACGGCAATATCATAAAAATCAGCGATCAAAAACAAATCGTCTTTACAACTTTGTTCCAATTGCTCCTCGGTTGGTGCGATCGCAAATTTATCAAGCTCAAATTTTGACGTCATACCAATCTCTGTTATTATTCCCTTACCAAACGAAAAACCCCAGGCAAAGACAAACAATAACTGAACAAAACAAATTAGACGAGCCCCCAATTTCATGTTACGCCCCGTCTAGGGGTAGGGCGCAACATGAAAGAGTACCATGACACAGAAGAGATTTGAAAAACATTTGAACAGTAATTTTATTGTTCACAATGAGGTAATGAGTACAAGCGGAGTATTTTACCTTCAGGAGCCGACAAGGCCAAAATAACAAACAAAAACCACTCATTTTAAAACCTCTAAATTCCCTACTTCCCAAATAAATTAGTACCCAAAAGAAAACACAAACAATCACTTCCTTAACTCCCTACCCAAAACAATGAATATAACGAATTCAAAAATAAACATGGCATCGGTCTCCCTACCTCCCCAAACTTCCTCAATAGTATTTAAAAGTCAGACAACCAGTCTTAACAGGGACAATCCAGAGACAAAGTCACAAACAGGCAATAGTCAGTAATAAAAACATGTGGCAAACTAGTCTAACAGATCACAACATATTCCTCAGAAATAACAAGTAAAGAGCAAGGCAACATTTAGAGCAAGCGCAGCCTTCACCACAGGAAATGATGACGAATCTTTATAGATCGCCAGTAATCAGCTGAACAGGCAGGGCGTGGCACCAATTAGGCTTGCTGGGACCAATCAGCTTCTTCCTGGACAGAGGAGACACAAACATTTCCTAAGCAAAAAGAAACAGGAAAAAAACAAAAACAAAAAGGGACCTAACAATAGGTCTCTTGTGGGATATTTTGGTAAAAAGTTATTTTTTCTGTTTCTGTTCCTATCTTTCACTGTGTTCTCATTTATTATTTGCAACATGGTCACTGTCTGGAAAAGCAATCTGTAATCTGGTTTAAAGGAAGCATTTGGATATATGGATCAGGTGATGTTTTATCACAGCAGAACATTCTCTCTTTCATCATTATGGACCGCAGAAAACGTCCTGAACTCTTGACCTGTTTGTATCTTGTATCTGTCCACCTTAACCACCTTTAGTTCCTCATGTGAAACCAAACATCCTATATCAGTCAATAACAGCATCTAGCAACCGTTCACGTGCTGAGAATCTCTCTCTAACGTTTGCCCAGACCGTATCACACAACAGATAAACAACTTCATGATGAAAGAAGATGCATACCACAGCTATCCTGTACACCCAAACTGACCACGCTGATGGTGTAAAGGCCCTTTGGCAACCCTGAGAAATAAAAACCTCCCTCCCACTTTCTCATGAGAACCACCGTGCTGCCACAACTTACATTGACTCCTTATGTTTCTTCTACTCTCTCACCAAATGATCAAGGCATGATAGACCGATATCAAAATGATGACAGACTTTTAGGACAAGTGCAATGGAGAAACAGGCACCGCTACTCCCTCCTGCCCTTCTTCTTATCCATATCTCTCCCAAAATCCCAACATTCTCCACTCTCCACAAAGGATTTCTCATCATTGTATCTATGTGACCGTACAACCAGGGTCATAGCATGTGTGGTAAGTGTGTGTTAAAGGTAAAGGGACATTATAAACCCTGTCAGGATGTCATGAATGCCATGCGGTGACCTAGGATGATTTGTTTTCTTATACAGTCAAGATAAGCAAGGCTACAAGAAATCATTCATCTAAAAATGTAAATCCTGTCATTCATTTACTCAGCAAATGTCATGTTTTTAATATAATATTTTTTATATAATAACTTATATATTATGTATAAAATACATAGAATACGTTCCATATGACTTGCACTATATTGCCATTTAATATCTTTAAGTGGGAAAGAAATTAAGTCATTATTCATTTTGAATCAGTTTGTCACCAAAGATATTATGTGGACACAGATGACTTGTAATATTGTGCATTATTCATAAGAAACACTTATTTCATATTTCATGAAGTGGTTGTGACAGCTCTATTTCTCATTCACTTTCATTAAATGAAAAAGAATGGTCAGGATATGATAACTTTTTGTTTCACAGATAAAATGTTGTACAAAATTGCAATGAGTAATTAATGACAGAATTGTAATGTTTGGATGTACGAATCGATCAAAATAGAATGATTACAGATGATGAGATGTATTACAATGGTTACTACGCCCCTGCCCACAATGCAATGCTCCTCATGCACTGAAATGATTTCATGGCCAAAGCATTAATGAGGTGATGTCATCTCTCAATACCCCTCCCCACGAAATCAGTTACTTGAGTTTTCCGCTGACATCACCGTGCACAATCCGTGTCAGGCAAGGCCCCCAAGTTCCCACATGCACTCTGGCCCTGTAAATAGGAGAGTGTTGAGCTAATTTGAAGTGCACACTGAAGAGGCAACAGATGTAATGCTCATGAAAGTAAGGCAACATGTTTTTGCTGAAAACAGGGTCACACCTGCGGCAGGCCACATTTCAGAGCTCAAAGAATGCTGGGATATTAACCCACCGAAAGAAGGAAATGAGATTCTGACACGTTTGCCAATAAATATCTATTGAATCTCAGTTAATAGTAATTATTTATATTTTTAGGTAATGAAGCGTAACATGCCGGTGAAACCTTTCCGAAATAAAAGTCCGTCATTAATACTGTCATGGCTTATATATATAGTTGTCTTTGTATGGAAAGTGTTATATAAAGATTATTCAAAACTTTCATAGTTAACAGCATTCATTTTGATTTCAGGTTGACTTTAAATGCCATGTTTCTTACAGCTGAAATCTTCCATGCATTAGGGCCGTTTCTCACGAGGTCTGACCATAAAAGGCGAGAGGCACCAAATCCACCAAAATGTTGCAACTAATTACATACGTCTCTCATCCTTCATCTGAATGATGTCATCAGGTCCCCCGTGTAGGGCGACCAACTGCAGAGTGAGCTGTCAATGATGTGTCTCATGGGAGCCACTTTAAAATGAGGGATTATGTCTAAATTACCTTTTTCATTTATTCACGAGTAAGCTTTTTCTACAAATGTAAGCGTTGTGAACATCTTTGGGTTTTTTTCTGTATGTGAAGATGTCACTTATTAGGTCATGTAAAATCTATTTGGAAGAGATTTCAGGGGTATTGTTTTCAAAAGGCGCTTCTGCACCACACGAGTTTACATATGTGTGTTTTGTCAGAACGAGGCACTGAGAGTGGCGAAAAACTACAAAGAGAAAAAGATGGCAGGGAATAAAGATGAGAATTACTATATGAGGCAACGTTTTTCTCAAACAGTGAGAAATGGTTAGAAGGGAAGATCCCCTCCCAGCAAGGTCATTTACACAAGAATTTACACATAGCAGGCAAAGCCCTTTGAAAAAGTAAGACTGTAGCTTTCACGAAGAAAAAGATGGAAGATAAAGATCAATTTGTGTGTGAAAATCTCACAAAAACATGTGCTTATACTTTAATGACAATTACTGTGTATTTTCCCTATTATTCCCATTATTTCAGTGGTTCTCATTACTGTAAAATAGTTTAAAAATGACTGTGATACATGCAGCATAAGGGTCATAAATACCTAATTCACTGTATTACTGTAATTTCAACTGATGGGAAGCTTAATGTTTTTTTTTAATGACATAATCTTGAAGTTGCTTCTGATTATTTCTATAAGCATTTCTTTAGGTTATGTTGTCATGTTCTGCCTGTATGATGGCTTGTGAAACTGTACGTATCCCATGGTGTGACAGCAAAAATTTAGAAAACAAGCGGTTATTATTTAATATCATTCATATTATATTTACCATAAAATAGATAGAGATTTATCTTCATTGCTAGTTTTTGTTCGAAATTTTACACCATAGGACACATGTACAGCGTATTTGTCAACTACCCAAATATGTGACCATGTCTGTGAAAACACAGCAAAAATCATAACTGACTGGCTCACGTATGTATTACATAATTGATTTTGTATGGCTTTAGCTATGCAATTTGTCATACATCTCATGTGGCAAAAAAGAATTTTGAAGTGAAGCTGTAACATATTTGTATTTTATGATTATAAAATAATTTTGTTATGACATTTATGTCATGAATATGATATTTTGCCAAAGACAGGTTCAGAGGTATACAGTCACCTATTATTAAAGCAATAAGCCCCAAGAAGTTGTGCGTTACAGGGCATTTTATAACAGGTGCGTTGTAGGCACAACAGATTTCATATGCGTGGCAATGTTTTATAAAATAAAACACAGCAAATAAGTGATACTTAGCCTATGTAAGCAGTTGAGGGTATTTTAAAACACATTATAACGCTGCTCAGCCAATCAGAATCAAGGATCAGAACTGACTGTTTTATAATTAAAGGAAAAATGAAAATTCTGTCATCATTTACCCCTCAGGTTGTTTCAGACCTGTATACAAATATATTAGTTCTGGTTGTTCTGGGATATCATCCACTATAGTAGGAAAAGTATTGTATGTTTTTTTGTTCCGCTGAACACAAAATGGGATATTTTGAAGAATTTAAGAAAACAAACTGGGGACCTTTGACTACAATTTTTGTTTTTCCAACTATGTTAGTCGATGTCCCAGAACTGAAAATTCTTTCTTCCACATATCTTTCTCTGTGTTCATCCAAACAAAGTAATTTATACAGGTATGAAACTACATGAGGACGAGTAAATGATGACAGATTTTTCATTTTAGGGTGAACTATCACTTTAACGTCATCATCTGAGTGTGTTCATTGTTTGATTCATTGCTTTCCTCTCCGTGAAATGTAAAAGTACAGAGCATTATAATATCTTAAAGGGATGTCCCATACCACAGTTTCCTTAAACAGCTGCCTTTGGTTGCTATGTGGGTATTTCTAGACAAATATAAGAAATAAAGAGGAACCGAAGAGGAATCCATCAGCAATTTTGAAAAGTAAGTGAATATGTTTCCTTGACTAAAACTAACAGCGACGCAACAAGTGGTTGTTAGCTGCTAAAATGTTTACAAAATGAGTCACAGGCTACATTACATAAAACATAAGATGTCTCCATTCACTGATATTTTTTCAGCTGTCATGGCACCGGTTGTGTTTTTTACTCACATGGTTTCTTGTATGTTACTTGGACAAGAATACAAAGCTGTTTCCTTTACTATAGTTTTGGCTTCACAGGAAAACACTGAAAGGAAAATCACATTTAAAGTTATGTTATGAAAGGAAACACATGTCTATATTGAGTTGGCTGTGTGAAATGATGCCACCATGATGATACACTGTTGTGGATGTTGCCATGAGGCTGGTTATTTATTTACTGGCTTGTCCCTATTATTTGAATCCTTGGGTATGGCTAATATCCCTTCAGTTAGGGAGTTGTTTGTGCCTATAGTTCATGCCTATAGTACAAACAAATGTGAGTTAGGCTACACTCCAAAATGTAATATTATATACACTAGTAGGGGGCGGTTTCCCGGGCAGGGATTAGACTAGTCCTAAACTAAAAGAAATGTAAGAGCTGTCCAAACTGAAAACAACATCAGTGCCTTTGTGTTGTCTCAAAATGCACACAAGTAATGTTTTTAGTAATGTATGTTTGTTAAAACTACTTTAATTTCCCAATTAAACTAAGGCCTGTCCGGGAAACCACCCCTAGAAGTTTAACTAAACACATAAATCGCCAACACTGAATTTATTCACCTAAACCTTTCTGTGATAAACTCTTTTCCATTTGCCAACCATGAGCATCTATCTGCCAAGTTCCTAACCTGCTCATTCATTTTACAACTGCATAAAACTGCTACCTTTCCTTCATTCTTGAGTCACATTTAACTATTTTTCCTCACATTTTGAGCTTTTCTCCATTCATTGTGTTCCAGAGGGAGGTGTTAAATCTGGTCTGAGTTGATCTACTGGAACTTAGCACATTGCTGTCAATGGGAGATTGTTGTATCGCACCCTTTGTAAGCACCACGAAATTCCCTCAGGCTGGAGTTATGAAGGAAATCTTTGTAGCCTGTCAGCTCTAATGACGGCAGACTGGCGATGAACGGGCATCACCAGCAGGCAAAGGTATTTTGGTCATAAAGAACTTTCGTTTGTACACAAAATGCATTTCTGGTTGGACAGAATAAAGGTTCAGTCCAGTCAGGACATTACCCACATTGCATTGTGAAGTAACACAACTGATTCCTGTGTAGATTCACAGCTGCATTCTGATTCATATTTCACTCATGCTTTTGTTACTTTAAGGGATGTTGTTGTTAATCACACTAAAGGCACTTGGGCTATTATTTGTGTTCACATTCTTTAGCTTATCTACAAAAACCTGTTGCTTAGTGTTCTTATTCACAACATTTAACCCAGCAAGTACACGTTAACTGACGCATTTCCTAAAGTTGCCTTGTAATGCACAGTCATTGGTTTCTTACGCTATCTGCATTCCTTCGGCTCTTCCGGCCTTTGGAAACGCAACACAATGGTGAAGCCGAGACAGGAAGTGTTGGGTGACTGAGACATCTCCCAACTTCTGTCTAACTCAGGTTCTTGCTCATAACAGTGATGGAATCTGTATATTGGACATAAGCATCATATAGGGAAAAAGTGACTAAGAACATCTGTTTGGGTGACAGTGAGACACCGAAGGTTTATTCTTTAAATTTAGAGTAAAACATGCAGAAACATCATTAACATCTTAGCTGACTAGTGTATGGTCATTTTTTCCACCACTTCTTGTCTGCTAATATACAGGAAGACTATGTGGACAGACAAAGCCCCTGAGATAGAAGGCATTTTGGTAACTGTACCCACCAAGCAGTTTCCTCCAATTCAGGGGAAACAGGAAAATGTTATTGTTTCCCATGCAAGTGATTAAGTGATATTGAAAAGATGGTGGCAATATTATTAGTGGTAGTCAAAACAGATACAATACAGACTAAATCAACTTCAGTAGATGTTGGTTGATATAAATTGAAAATAAAATAAAAAAATGTGACAAACAAAGACATTTCTAGAATGCATAAGCAAGCTGATGAAAATAAAAAAAGACTTTCTAATGTTGACAGAATCGGGCCAAACTATCAGACTATCAGACCCACCATAAGTTTTGTTTCTTTTTGTTATTTACAACAAATTTTCTTTCACAAAACATGACATTTTAGATTAAACATTCAAAGAAATAAAGTCTAATGGATGTAATGGTTATAATGGGATCTGAATTGGTTTTAACAGAGACTATAATGGCCAACTGGTAATGTGTTGGGTTCTATTGGTGGGACGTTATGTGGCGGATGGAATCCAATAGCACACCTTTAAATCCCGCCCTGCTGATAAAAACAATAGAAGTTGTGATGGTTTTAAAGGGAATTGTATTGGTTTTAATGGGAACTATAATGGTGTCTACTGGTATGTGATGGATTATATTGATCGGATGTTAAATCCTATTGGAATAATGCCCAAAACACACTAATGGTTTTAATGGAAAAGGCTAATGGTTCATAATGGTATTTTAATGGATTAGGATTTCTGTGATGGTTTCTATTGGGATTCTATGATTTTTTTTCAGCAGGGCGGATTTAGGCTCAAAAACACACTACATTAAAGGAATTTTCCTATAGTAAACAGTTTATGGTTCATAATAACCTTTGTAATGAAAACCATGAGAATATGTATCGTTTTTAAATGTGATGAATATGATTTAAAATGTGTGTCACGTGACATCATGAGAACACAGTGATCTCAAAGTCTGAATGAATATATTTTCCAGATCTACAATGGATTCTTTTTGGTTCAAGAGCAGGAGCAAACACAGTGAACAAGACAGAAATATTCATTACTTACGTAGCTTACAGTTTGTGTCTGAGGAAGAAAAAGCACATTTTCACTGGATGAATGCCCGAGGCCAAAACATCTGTGATGGTTTTGTTTGTAACAGCTCCATCTGTGAGAGAGTTTCGCCCTCTACTGGTCATTTTACGCCTTAACCCCACTTCATTCGGCGACATCAGAGCACCGCGAGTATTTCGAGAGATATACATTTTGAATAGATCTCGCGAGATCTTGATGCCACACGCCGAACAGCGAACAGTCTGCACAGCGCCGCATGAAGTCGAGCTTCATTTCTTCATTCTTTGAAGTTTTTTATCATCTCTGATTTGCTTTTTGAAAGAAAATCTCCGCGTTCAATAACGTTTATTATTAACTATTCACGTCTGTGACATGCTTGTCAACATTTCAGCTTTTTGGTTTAAAATCTAAACCACACATTATGCTATTTTATTTAATGTAATGCCTCTTAAATCTAGAGTAATACATAATATAATTTAATATAGATTTGCAGTATAATTTTTTATGATAAATTTTGAAATAAATAGGAAAATAAATCATGGTTTTGTGGAGTAAAAGTCAAGTAACCATGAATACCATTTGCATACTATAGTTTACAAATACTATTTTTAAACTGATTATTCTGGTGAGACCATACATTTGTGATTACTTTGGTTTTCTACAAAAATAATAGTGCAAATTCTGCGTATAGTATTTTTAATCATTTGAATTGATTTGTATTACACAATGGCAATTTCAAGATAAACCACAGTTTACATTTTCAATTTGTTTTATTTTAGATTTTGTCACTCACATTCATATAAAACTTTGTATGTTTTGTTTTCCTCTGTAGGCAACAGATAGCATAAGTCACTCTTACAGTAGAATTCATCTTCATTCAGCCCTATTAACAAAGCACCTCTAATACACACACGCGCAAACATAAGCACATACAATCATAATGCAAGTTGGACTTCAGTTAGTGTAGTGGTCTCACATCCATGTACATCACAAGAAGGTGGTGATGGACAAAAAAATGATGAACAAAATGTTGCTTTGCACTGTAGCAATGGGTACATGAAGCATGAGAGACATTGAAACCTCGACTTCAAAGGTTTTAAACCACTGGACTACAGCATGATTACATGAAAACAGTGAACAAAGCCTTCTGAAATGTCTGACTCGGTATAACATGTCTTGGTCCATAGCAGGCCCTTAAACCACCCATTATTGGGATCCATCGGGTGGTATTTTCTTTCCACGTGTTTGATACGAAAAACAGACAAAAACTGCACACATGGAGCCATTAACATCAATTAGTAAACCGATACATAGAGACATGCTAACAAACAATGAGGCAAACGCAAAGTAAAAAAACATATACACCGTAAATATAGAAAATAACAAAAATCCTTCATTTTATTGGTAATTTAAAAAGCACTAAATTATTGCAGATTTTTAGGTATGAATCCAACGCAAAGCTTGGGACTTTACAATGGTAAGCTATACATCATGCTAAATAATTTGTGAATAACGTCATATGCTTCATTTTACTAATCTAACCACGTAATGAAACGGTACATTTTATGACTTGAGGGTGATATGAGTAAACCCAGATAACTGCAATATTTGTAGTTTTTAATGTTAAAAAGGAACTCCGTTACCATTGTGAGCTCACTTCAATTTTTTTATGATTATCTGCTATTTTTAAGTTTATTTTTTACTACATACAAGTTAATATGAATACGTAAAAACTAAAACAAGAGCACCTTTTGAAATACGAAAATATGAAGATGTCATACTGCACTCACAGATTTGGTTCATCTCACAAACCTCTCTGACGCACACACGCACATCGCAAACGTTTTCTTGTGTTTAAATAATTTAGCAACATCACAGAATTTGTTATACTATTTGAAGACACCATTTTTTTTCATTTATGTAACCATTCAAATTATGTCTTTGACATTAAACAAAAGTAAACTATCTAAAAGAATTAACTAAAATGATTTATATTAAAAGAGCAACAACATTATTCATATTCTAAAACAACAGGGCGGGTTTTCACAGGAACATTGGACATTTAAAACCAGGTTCACTGTTGGCAGGTACAGTAAATATAACAGCCTATCCTAAATAGCTGGTCCTGTTAAAAATGTAGTCCAGTGTGAAAAATTTGGAGGGACCATGTGACATCAGGTCAACATTATGAAAACAACTAATTTCTCTTTCCATGTTACATATAGGTCCACAATAAAATCATTTCAGGTACACTTACTAGTTAACACATAGGCGAATCTCATGAAAACGGTCAAGCTGTCATATTTACCCCCAAATTCAAGAAAATATATTTAGCTTTTTTAAGGACCATTACGTTTTTTGCACCATAATGTTTTATGATCATAATCATGCACATTTACCATTGAGAATAATGTTAATTACAAGTTATCAATATATCTACATTAAAATGAGAATTTGAGGAAAAACTCAAAATGTTCTTATCGGCACATTTTGGGGTGACATGTAACCTGGACATGTTTCCATGAGATTCATCCATACACAGGACTAATTTTTCACATTCAACCGTAAGTACAGCTAGATGCTCTTCTGTAATCTTTAAAGGCTTGATGTGCATTCACCCCTGAACAACTAATACAATGTTTAAAAAGAAATAAAAAGAAACTAAAACTTTGATGATTGTAGATGACACTAATCTTTAAACACAATCACACATTGTCCTTGCCCTCACAATACAAAGCGGTTGTAAATAAATAAACGTCCACGGACCGGGACGGTAGGCTACAGCTTCAAACGGTGTCTTCAAAGAACTGCTGTGCAAATGGATTTGCACATTCATTGATCCCCCATCCACCAATTTCAAACGAATCAAGTTTTCAACGTGCATATGGAGAACAAGCAGCTTTTTCACTCAACTTCATGCTAGCTCTTAGCAAAACGCTTATACAGTACATGAAAACCAAGTATTTCCAGGATCGTGGAGTCTTTTCACAGGAAAGGATGCTACAAACACCCACTTTTAAACAGGAAATATGCGACTCCTCTGAGCGTTAGCATTGAATTAGCAATAACTATATGCAAGTTACTAATGGTGCATTCATGTCATGTCAGAATAACTGTAGTTACGATTATTGAAACCATCTTTGTCAAATTACAAGTTGAAACTAGGATATTTAAGCCAAATGTTATCATAGTCACTTGGATATATTTAGGCATTACAAGATATAAAATTAATACGAATGAATTTCTCGAATTCAAATGAGACACGAACGCAGCATTAGCATGCATGTTTCTGACGGTGCCAATTTCTTGTTGGGGTGCTCTACCAGAAACTCTACAAACTTGAAATGCCTTAGGAAGCCACTAGTTATTCCTGAAAATGCTTGTTCCTCAACATGAAGGCCACATTGTCCACCAGTATCAAATAATGAACCGATACTGCATTGGAAAAAACACTTGTCAAATCAGGACCCCCCCTTCTTTTTTCATTTTTCAAATAAATTATTCTATTTTTTTCTTTTTAATAACTTATTTCACCACTGACAACCTATTTCAAACACAGTACATGCTTATCGCCAACTAAATCTCATACAAACTCATGTAGGTAACTTGTATTTTTTTTAACAATTAATCAACGTTGCAGTCTGGTAACATACCGCACTGTGTGGAGGAGGCTCTCTTTCAATACAATGACTAACTTGTGCAAAACATCTGCAGAGGTGATAGGCCCTACACTTCTGGAGGAAGCTGTACTGCCTTTTCATCCAACGCCAGGCAAGTCTCGAGGCATTCCTCGCCATTTGAGGCCCGTTCTGGACAAAGCTGTTCTTCGCCCCCATTCAGGTTACTCTCCAGAGACCGAGGTGCTTCAGCAGACAAGCTATCGGCCGAGTCCCGCCTGCAGGTGTCTTGTTTTTGCCGATCGCTCTCCGCCTCCAAATCCCCGGCGCCGCTCACCACTTCAACTTGTGCTGGAAGCGTCTCGAAGCCAGCCGTCTCCACGTGCCCTACCTGATAGTAGAGTAGAGAAGCAGGGTCTTTGAGCAGCCTCTGGTCATCCGCATGGTTTTCTGTAATACAAAGCAAGGTGGCACCTTCCGGAAAAGGACCTTCAAGAAGAACTCCCTCGACACCTTCCATATCCTCCATCCCAGCCTGGCCGGTCAAGGCCCCTTGAAGGAGGCAAAGGGTTGGATCGGTGGTCTGCGCCTCCTCAACCTGCTGCTCCTCCTGTTCACGCCTCCTCTCCAGTTCTTCGGCGCTCTGCAGGTGGAGCACTGCGGTTTCGTTCTCACGTTCTAGACTGTCACACTGTTCCTCTTGCAGTTCCTGGATACTCTGGGTTTCTACTTCCACATCTGATTCCAAGGGCGAAAGGGACAGGGATGGCGAGGAGACCAGCTCGGCCTCTTCTATGCAATCCTCTCCCGAGGGAACACCCAGCATGCTTCTCTTTTCCAGGTCAAGCTTCATGATGGTGTGGAGATAGTGTGTACGTACACGAAGAGGGTTGAACTCAATTCTGCCGGCAGTGTTACCACAGCCGTCACGGGTGCAACCGCATGGGAAGGACATCCGATCCACCTATGAAAAAAATAAGCGTTATGTGGCTAAAATGAACTACTTTTGGACAGACTTTGGACAAGTTAGGCTTGTAAAACTACCTGGCATTTGATTCCAGCCTGGCTGCAGCCGCAGTGTCGAGGATCGCAGTAGAAGCGGCAGTCGCAGCCGCACTCCTCGCGGGACAAGCGTATGGTACGCAGCTCGGCCTTCTCTCTAGCATCTATGCGGGCGATGCCCGAGGCCCTCAATAGGGCCCGGCGCCGTTTGGTAGGTAGAGGCTGAAGAAAGAAGCAGTCGTCCACCTCTACGCTTTCCACATCCAGATCCTCATCCGATATGTCATCCAGCGTAAGAAGCTCTGCTTCTGGACATTCCACAGTTCCGTTACGTGTCAGCTGAGGACAGTCAGGTTAAAAAGATAACCCATCCCGTTAAAAAAACGACAGGAAACACTGTAATGTACAATAAAGCTTTAAAAGAACAATAAACCCAGCTAACCTTTAACTTGCGAGCGTTGAGCTTTTCTTGACGTAGGTGCTGGCGCAGTACAAGCTTGTGGCTGCTTTCTTGTTCTCGTGCAAACTCACCAAGGGTGTAATGGCGGATGGCGCAGTGATGCCGTGCCATGCCCAGGGAGCTGCCACCTTGGCTGGGCACGCTGGTAAAGCCTTGCCTTCTGGAAAAGTAGTAGACCGTCACTGCATCGAAGCGAACCTGTTTACGACCTAAAGAGACTTTGTGTCTTCTAAGAATGGAGGGAGCTAAAAAAAAAAACAAAGACATGGTTTATCAATTGGTTTATCATGCATCAATGCAGTTCAAAGTTAATTTTGCAAGTGGAGAAATTGTGAGACAACTGGTACAACATTACAAATATGATGTTTGGAATTACCTCTGGGGCTACAAGGAAAACGTTACTGTCGGCAACTTTAATGGTGAAGCTAACATAGAGGCACATGGGAAAACTGAGGTACTTCACTACTTATAACCAGTGAGCTGTTAAAATAATGAATCTTAAGTTATGGTGTCTTACGTGTAAGAGAGCTGGAGGGAGCGTTGAGACTGTCGCAGCTATCTGCACTGTCACTGCTGGAGATGTCATCGTCCGAATCTTTGGGTGTGGAACACGGCGAACCGCTGTCCACATCCTCGAATTTGCGCTTCAGGCCACGAGATAACACTGTCTCCATGGAAACACGCCGTCTGGGGGCATTACAGACAGGTGTAAGCTTTGTCCGGCGGACTGAGAGAAGAATAAGCATAGATATTTTTTAGATGTATACTGAAACAGATGAACAAATATGACATTTTATATCAAGTGTTCTGCATTCTGGACACCATGGTCACCAAAAATACCAACAAATGCAACCAAATAACAACAAAAATGTCACGTGCTACATTTTCTACTTAATCATTTACATTTTTCATTAAGTATCACAGTCCTGCTTAAAAATCACAAAGGCTGAAAACATCACCATGGCAACTGGAAAAGCACAGTTTAAAGCCAGGGGCTCAGGAAAACTGCACCGACTTCCTTTTGGGTGTCTTTTACCCCATTAAATATTACAAACAACAGGCCTTTGCAAGTCTGTGATAGGACCAGTTGAGTCAAACCAAAGAGGTCACACAGGGCCGAGTCGGGACGTTTGATCAGGCCACCTCCTTAGCCCAAGGGAACTGTGTAATACAGCTGCTTTGAGCGGCTCCATGCCAGTCGGTGGCTTTTTAGTGAGTTAAAAGAACAGCCTGGAACAGCCTAGTGGTGGCTTTGAGGAAGGGTCAACTTTTTCCACGAAAAGAGTTATGAGTTACATCTGAAAAGTAAATTCACAACATAAATCTAACCCCAGTGATTTGTGAAATCAAAAACTGTATTAGTCTGTTATGAATTTTAATGATCCGTACAATGTATTCCTTTATTTTTACTAGTTGTTTAATAATCGGGGTGGGTAACCTTTAAAGGAGTAGTTCATCCAAATATGAAAATTCTGTCAATTTTACTTCATATGTCTACAGAATCTCATTGGTTTTTGCAAGTCTTAAGGCCGTTGCACATAGAGTCCAAATTTGCGCCCAAAATTTTTGCATGTTAAATAAATACCTCACGTTGTTTCAATCACATTTACACACTGAAATTTTCGTCTGTCATAAAAGAAATCGCACTGGGCTCGATTTTCCGATTTTTTTCCCATTCATAGGAAGCCTTTTTAAAGGGGTTTTGGCCATTTAGAGCCGACAAAATTTTAGGATGACAAATACGAAATCACGCATACGAAAATTTCAGACTCTATGTGCAATGGTCCTTATGACAAAACACACATATACGACAACAAAATCACAAGATATGCATGAACCAATTAAGTTATCGAATTGCTGCCATATTTGGATCGAGCGCGTGATCGGTTTGTTTACATAGATCCACTATCAAATGCTAAAAAACCTTAAAATACGAATCATTTTGTTACATTTACGCATTTGGCAGATGCTTTTATCCAAAGCGGCTTACATTGCATTATACATTTGTTTCAGTATGTGCAATCCCTGGGATCGAACCCATAACCGCCATGCTCGAACCACTGAGCTACAGGAAAGCCGAATGCATAATTTGCTTTAGAAGGCATCCAATGAAATAATTTGATTATGTATTCTTTTTTATGATGGATGGATGGATGGATGTACTTTCTGGAGCTTCAATATTATAAATCTCATATAAGAGGGTAACATGACATTATTTTAATATAAAATTATTAATTTGTTCAACTGAAGAAAGGATGCCATGAGGGCAAGTAAACTTTTTTTTAACTTACCCTCATGGTTTCATTCCATTAATTCAGATAATGCAGATGAGTCTGCATAAAACAACATCTGCATGTGTTATATATGGTTTTAGAGCAACAACATGAATAAACGTTACTGCAGATGCAGGCTTATGTGGCCCAAACGTAACTTCCGGTACACATTCGCAAAGAATAGAATATCCGATGAAACCGCCGATTTCACTTATAGTTGTGACATTACGACCTTGAAACAAAGGCAGCAATCAAACGCAGCTGCTACAAACAGTGGTATTAAAACAACATGACGATATGAGAGCCAAGTCTTTATGCAGAGTGCTGCTTTTGAATGAACCGTATCCATAGAAACACCAGATGCTAAGAAACAAGGCAGTCCATTTTTGGCTCAAGGTGCACTGACTCTGGTGATGCACTAGAACGTCAGTTCAGAGACAGTTTTGCGGTGCTTTGCACACATGTGAGCTGTGAGCTGCCAGTGAATCATGCCATAGGTCGTCCTTCAAAAAATGTGAACCCAGTGACGCATGCCAAGATGTCTCGCCTGCCAAATTATGAGTACATCACTAATACTGGACAGCGCCATGTATACTGGCAGTGTCTTAAAAGCATGTATGATCCAACATATTACATACAGTGCATGTGGTAAAACATAATAATTATACACAACAAGTGACAACAGATTACTTTTTAAATGCCATCGATCCTGTCCAAGAAAGATTTGCAGTTCATTTCTTAAAATGTCAGACATCACCTTGGCCACAATCATCTCGAGAAATCTAAATAAATAAAAATGCATGTCTTTATGTAATTTAAATGTTTATTAAACCTGAATAATAAAAAATGGTAACGACACAGCTGACCAGGTTGGAACACGGTCTTCGTTTGGAAAGCATTAATATTCATAACAGGGCTATAAATGTCCTCTATTACATCACTATACAAAAAGCTTTCAGATATGCAATATGAAACTACACAAGTGTCTAAATTCAAGTACCTTGATACTTTTAGACTATTACAGATGCAAGAGACACGTAACTACTGTTGTATTGAGTCATGTTCTGTAACATGCGAAAAAGCACATATGGACTCAAATGTACTTAGTCTCACTATTAAAAGAATGGATTACTAGTTAAAATGGTAACTCTATTGTTAAGCCTAGATATATAGCGAATGTAACCTAATGCATATCACAAAACCTACACCGGTCTGCATCTCTACATCATAATGTCATGGATAGATGTATGATATCATTCACACATCCCAGACATGTTCACTGGCAATGTTCAACAACAGTTTCCATCTTAAAAGTGACAAACATGGACAAAATTTTCCAGCACGTTTACAAAAACTGGAGGAAAGGTCATGTTAAATGAACAAAATGAATCTATAGCAGGTAACCGAAAAGCAGGGACTGAATTGCAATGCTGCAATATGCTTGCACAGCTCCTGACATACATCCTGTGGCCTATTTACTTGGAGGCAATCATGAACAACCGCCTAGACTACCAACAACACATCAGTTTGGCTGGTCTGCACTGAAATAGCCGACGCTAGACATATGACACACAAACATCGAGCCTTCTTTGGGTTCCTGTTTTATTTTTATTTTTTTGACAAACCATACATTGGTGACGCTGCAATTTCTTATCATCCCAACACCTTATCAATGGGAGCACCCATGGCCCACTTCCTTTGCCCACCCAGCAGCTGAGGATTTATAAGGGTCTAACAATGCAGGAAGTGGATGAATTACTACAACATGACGTCACACACTCCACATTACAGTGCCCGTGCTGCACATATTACAATAAGTGACGTGTAAAGACAATATAATCACATGTTCGTTTGTATTACACAGTTCCTGTATAAACATCACACGTGAAGGCGGTGTTGTAAAGACTGAAAAAATAGAGATGACATATTACAGATAATGTCTAGTGATTTCATATTCTTAGAAAGACAAATAGGCTACACAGAAATGCTTATGACAGAGCAGAAAATGGCATGATGTGTTGCAAGTTGTCCAATGAACAAACCCTTTTCTTTTGTAAGCTAAGCTATATGGAAAAACAAATCAGAAATGAAACCCAAAACCTCTCATTAACTTACCTTGTGAAGAAGCAGAGAGCCTTTAAATCGTCGCTTTATTCGTCCTTTCAATTCTATTCTTTTCTTCGAATATTAGGCTTCTATTCAGCGGAGATCCACAAGGTTACAAGATGACAGACAAAAAGAGACTTCAGCCCATGGAAATGGTCAGATCATTGAGGAAATAGCAGTTTAAACACTAAGATACGGCGATGTGCCACGACATTTAAGCATCGTAAACAATGGATATTACTCTTGACTTTACTATAAAAGGGGGTTTGTGAAGAAGCCAGTGCGTGCATTCAACGTTGCACTCAAGCTCTTTAAAGAAAATAAAACAGGGCAGACGAAGGCAGACAAGGACCTCATTCAATAAAAATTACAAATCCTGGCGTGGATGCATCGGATACGTGCAGATAAAACGGACGATCTCTAGGTGATCCTTTAAAATGCCTGCATTGAAAAAGACCAAATAGAGTCGAGCCTTCGAGTTATATTTTCCCTTTGGGTGGTTGTGTTCTGCGCGGTGTTTAGATAACTCGCAAGGTTGTACCTATTTCCACGCCGAAGGAAAGAAAAAAACAAAAATTAGGTGTAGTATCTGTCGGCCCGAGGACCCCGCGGGCCTCTCCTCTGCCCCGGTTTGTTACAATGTAACAATAGAGTAAGGAATGCTGCACGGGATCCATATATACTCGCTGTGACGTCACGGCCGGGCCGCCGAGGGGCTGCTGGGAAATGAAGTTTTAAGAGATCTATTGTTAGCACTAAAACTCACGCTTTATCCTTAGCTGAAAACAGATATTGTTTGTCTCACATGTCAGTTTAGGGGACAGGATTTTGTGTAGATATAGTGTCGAAATGAGTTGTAAATCTCTGACAGACAGGATGGGATCGTTGTAGGCCCATGGTTGTCCTCGCTTCTTTTTTTGACATCTCGGTTTCCATGGAAACTAAGCGAGGGCGTTTTTAAACTGTAGTCTAGAAAAAGATTGATATTGGAAATAAACATGTAAGTAGTCGAGATCTGTCAATACAACATGTCAAGAACGTGTCAGGGTGATACTTTATCCCAAAATAATGTACATTATTCAATATACTGTATACATTTCTTTGTTCTGAGAAAGATATTTGGACGAATGCTTATAACCAAACAGCTCTTGGACCCCATTGACTACCATAGTAGGCAAAATGACAATGGTCGTCAAATGTGCCCCATAACCTTTTTTTGAACAGAACCCAAAAACTATTTTTTTAAATGTCATTTTTCTTACTATGGTAGTCAATTGGGTCTAAGAACTGTTTGGTTACAAGCAACATTTTTGGGTGAACTATCCCTTTAAAAAGAAAAAAACCCTACATTTTTACATCCAATTGGCATTACTATGCAACAAAAATAATTTTTTATCTTCTAAATGCTGTAAAATGTGAAACACTTATGACTAATTCACATAAATTGCTTGTTTCAAATTGGGGTTGTGAAACAAAAAATACCATAAAAAGGTCTTTCCAAGTACGTCATTTTATTCATTGCAATGACAAGACAAGGTGAAGGGTCACAACAAACAATACCTTGCATCTTTACCACCTTGGTCTGGTTTGAGTCTAGCACTAACCACAGCTCTTTTCTCATGCAGTGCAACATCTCGCCCCTTTACCTCATTTTAAGGATTAGTACATCAGTGGTCATATCCAAAAAAAAAAAGAAACAAATGAACAAAACTAAAAAGTAAAACATGATTTCTCTCTTTTATACCATAAAATAATGTTCATGGTAATTCTGACATTGGTAAAAACTAATCTAATATATGCAACAATGAAAGATTTGATGGGGAATCTCAGTACAGTTTAGAAAAACACATAATGCCCGCTGCTGCCAGCTTTATCTCCTGCTTGTGACGTAATGTGCATTTGTGGCAGCATCTGAAGAAACAAGACTACATAACGTCAAATTATGAATCAACAGTCATGAAGAGTCAATGCATCTGAGCTGGTATTTCCAAGTAGCACATAAGCACAGCCCGCATAGGATTTAGGAAATAAACTTTATGGCAGTATCAGTATTTCATTTAATCTGCCCCTAAAAATATCATGTTAACTTAAAGGTTATTAAAGCGATTCTTTATAAACAGCGTGACAGTATTTGGGAAAGGCACTGCCCAGCATACATTTAACAACAAGATCTTAAACAAAATCTTGTCAACAATGATCTGAAGATGACACTGGTTACGAAAAGATGAGCTGCATGGCCGACTGTAGATCCCTGCCCGCTTTTGGAAACTCCCTAGGTTGTGATATACCCTTCGTGTTGTTTATAAAGACCGTGTTCATTGAGGCATGTGAACTGCGTATCACATGGGACTCTAACACAGAGGCTAAAATATTCATGAATGATATCCAGACAGCTAATAATACTGTATTTAATACCATCTAAATCGCTCTTTTTAAGGCAGTACGGCCTTAGCACGTCATAAAAATAAGAATTTTTTTTAGCTTTTAAAAGCTTTAAAATAATTTTAAAAAACAACAAAGCAAGGTGAGGGGAGGTTGAAAAAATTCTGATGCTTGTTTCCTTTCCCAAAATCACCCCCACTACTATTCCAAGCGAAGCGATCTTCGGCGCGGTCCAGGAAGTGTGGCGTGTCGGGGCTGAGGGTTGATGCTTAAGAAAAACATAGGGGCCTGTTCACTCCCCCACATATCCTTTGTTTTCACTTTAAAATGATGTGATAGCCATCATTTGTTTCAGCTGTAAATTCAATTAAAAATAAATTATGTTACTAAAAATAAAGATATCTGTGATAATACTCCCAAACAACTGACTTACTCTTACCTTTCATTGTGTCCAAGACAAAACACATCTCATCTTGGAAATTCAGAATCATCTGTATAAGCAAAAACATGAATGTTAGGTCACATAAAATTACATTTAATCAATATGGTGCAAGAGTTTGTTATATTAAGGTACCGTAGGTACAATTTATGAAACTTATATAATAAAATAAACAAGACACAATTTCCTGAATGCTGTGTAAATAGCACAAAAACGCTCACCTCATCACTGACTAGCACATGGATACCAGTGGGCCCCTGCTTGAAGATTTGACTGATCTGGCGTGGAGAAATGTTGAAGAGCTGAGCCAACTTCTCTGTCAGCTCCACGGCTGTTAACTCTTCCAAATAGATGGCGTGATACACTAAACAGAGGGCAAGGCGAAAAAAATCTGGAAATCTAAAACGTTGAACAACATGAAATCAATACTGACCACTGACCCTCTATAGATGCCCTTGCTTTTATTGTGCATTATGCAGCAGCACACTTTATTTGAAAGAAAAAAGATTTGCTTTCAAAATCTTTCATTAACATGCATGTCTTGAACAATTTTTCTTTTTGCTGACAAAACCAAGGCTGAGCAGAGCAAGACAAAAACAGTTGATCCAGTATTATGCCAACATTTTCCACCAGACCATGTGATGCCACTAGATCAACAAACAAATCCCGACGGATACAACTCCTGCCTAATACTCCATTTCACATTACAGACATTTAATCCTTTTCAGGATTTTTCTCGTCTTGCTATGTTCAATGCACTCCGTTAAAGGTTTGTACGCTCACCGAAGAAGGCGCTGCTGTTTTCGTCTCCGTTCTCGTGTTTCTGCTGCTGTTCACGAGTCTGCTGGGATTCCTGGCACACGTAGATAGTGAGTCTGGGACGGACCACCCTATACAACAAAATACAAATACAATTATAATGATCTAAAATTATACATTTGAACACACACACAGAAACACACACCCTTACCGTCCTTTCAGTGCATTAAAAAGCCGAATGCCATCGGCGGGTCCACATATCTGAATGACGTCCTCTCGGGTCAATTTGAGCATGTCGGCCCCTAAAACCAACCAAAGGACGATCGATAATGCTCACATTACGGTCTCTCCTGCAATGTTATTTTATGCTATACAAACTGTAAAATGGACTATTACAGTTTACAGTCCTATACAAATATATGAAATGAACACAAGACATTGCATTTAGATAGGAAAGGTATGTGTCATCTTTATGAGATTGATGTAAAGGCTGGAGTGGCACTGTATGATTGCTGAGTGACAGAAGCTGTATAGGATGTGATGCACACTTATGCGAGTCCCTTTACCCGAGAAGTTTGAGAAGAGACGGCAGAATGGTGAAAAGCGGTTTCTATGGAGCCACTGCTGTGCTTCCTGTGGCGTTGCAGTGGGCAACAGATTCTGTTTGTTCAGGGGCAAAGAGAAAGGACAAAATAGGCCTTAGCACACTGACCATAAACCAATTACGATTCGTCTCTTTTCACACTGACAAACCCCTTAAACCGATTGACCTAAGATGAACCCACTTCAAAACGTCCTTAAAGTTTGTTACCTTTTATTACGACTAAAAAACCTTTTCAAACCAACCAAGGTTCGCTCTTGACGAAAACACATTTCAACATAATCATATGAGCAAATAAATGCATGTACCTGGTTGCTTTCACTGTCTCTTCTAAGTAGATGGCACGACAACTGTAAGGCAGAACGTCTCTCAATTTTAAAATCTCAGATTTACTAAAACCTCAACAAACCTTTAGTGTTATTGACGCGATGAGGAAGAATGTTGGGACAAGGGGGCTTATATGAGATTCAAATAACATTAGCCTCGACAGTCATAACTCATGTTAAAATGTGTTAAAATTGCTTTACAAAACAACTTAACTAATAAGAATGCAATATTATGTTATATGATAATTTCATTTAAAAAATCCAAATATATTATTTGGAAATTTGAAATACACATTAAAGAAAAAGCACTGTAAAATGTAAATATTTTTCTCATATACACTTCCATTCAAAAATTTGGATACATCTGACTTAACATTTTTCACAATCATAAACATGTTTTGATCTACAAGCGTACACTTAAAAAATAGAATTAGTTGTTAGTTGAAGTTATTTGTTTCCACTATAAATTAAGTTTAAACATTTTAAAATATTTAGTAAGAGATTGCTTTGAAGAAGTTTTAGTTGCACATTTCCATACTTTCATTTTAATGTTTTGATGACATCACCGATCTTGCACATTTTATAAATAATAATTGTAAGTAATGTGTCCAAACTCTTGACTGGTACTGTGTATATACACACTAAAAGTACAAAACTACAGTAGAGAGGGCAACATGTTGCTACAATGTATGAATGGACATGCATAAGTAACAGTCTCAAACAACCGCATCTTACAGCTGCAGTGATGTAAATGGAAAGGAGGGATTTTTCTTAGATTAAGCATGTTCATGGATGCAAAGACAGTATGAATGATGCCTTTCATACATACACACAAACACACACACAGCTGAAGAGCAACTATCTGTTCTATCCGAACACAGTTATGAGATTCAGTCGTGTCCAACAAACGGAGTTCAACATTGACCAAATAAACTAAAACAAATAACACAAATTTGGAAAATGAATACAAAAACATTCAGGACAAACAAACAAAACGGTGACAATAAAAGTGGTACCTCTCTCTAATACCAAATGTTAATATTCATCATAATTTTTAATCTATTTAAATATACTTTATATGACTGCAATAAACTGAATTATGAATTAATTTTTTACTAGTGGACTCAGACTTTTGAACATGACTGCACGTCAAACTTAATCAAGTTCAGAAAGGAACGTTTCACTCGTATGCAGCAAACATCAAATATGTTATTTGAATTCAATACGAAATGAATAAGCCACACACAAAGACATGAGGATAAATGCATTTTAACTGCGGATTTGAGATCAGTTTTATCTCAATGTACATATCTTGCTGTGGTAAGACTTGTACTGATTCTAGAATTTAAAGAAATGTTCTTTATTCTATCAAAAGAAGAAAGATTTCGATGAAACAAAAAAGGGGGGAAAATACTTACGTCTGCCAATTGTGCAACAGGCTCTGGCTGGTGAGTGGGTGAACCATTTCTAAAACAGCAGGTTAAAAAGGCACAAGAAAGCCATTAGAACTTTCTTGTATAAATTATAATATACAATATATATATATATATATATATATATATATAATATAAATTTAATAAATTAAATCACACAATATCACAAGTCATATTTGCGTTGTTAATACAAGAGCATTTGTTGCAATTTCTCCGTTTGTAAATACTGCCCAAGCGTCAACTGTTCTTACCCTTCAGTCACAGGAAAGCTGTTGTGGGTACTGTTGAAACCTGGTGATGGGGAATTGTTGACATATGTAGCCTCAGGCCAAGGAGAGCACTATACACATCAAAATCAGGTGATAAAATATCACAGAAATGCACAATAACCTTACGGATTTATTAATAACTTCTGGCAAATTCAATGCTCAATTTCATGTAGACACATTTCAAACCCAATGCTTGAAACCCTGGGAACAAACACACCTCGGTAAGAATGGTTGTCTCGTACGAAGGCTGGTATTTCTCCTTTTCCTGCGGAGCCCGTTTCTCCATTTTTTCTCGATCTGTCTTCTGTTTTCGGTCTGCTCCTTTAGGCTAAAATACAACCCGAGCACCAACATCACATTTCCCAAAACACTGTTTTAGTTGCAAGACTGCACACACATAAAAAACGGACATCATGCGAGTATCAATGGAAATCTCTGCCTACCTTAAAGACTTTGATTTGGCAGCTGGCGGAGTGGAGGTGCTCGGTGTATTCTCCAGCTTCGTTCTCCTTAAAAGTGTCGATTTGAACACGGAACGGGACACCCTTTTCTCCTCCATGCTTGCGCATAGTGAACTCTGTGCTGATACAGTGAACCTGAAACAAGCAGAGAAATAATGATGACAGTCATTTGACTGATCTTAGAGTTGGCAATGGAATAAAACAAGAGGTTAAGGTTACAGTTGGGTATAGGCCAACCCTTTGGGTCATGGTGGGCTTCAGGGTGTTGAAGTGTACAGTATGGAAATATTTGATATTTTATTATGGACTGTTATGTAATAATAATGTGGTTAAAGATTAAAGATCAAACACCAGGGAAGAGAAAGTATATCCTACTTGCTAATTTAAAAACAGCACAACAACACATACAGATTAAACCTTATCTTGAGATTTCCAAAGAAGATAACTTCTAGTGTGACAGTGTGATTTAGTACAAGACAAGGATCAGAGCCTGGGAAAGTTGGTTTATGATACCTGAATAAACACAGAGGTCCTCTTCGAGGGGTCCCAGAGGAATTCCACTGTGTTTAGTTGTGTAGGGTTTGCCCTGGGATCAACCACTCCCACCGACATCGGGATATCTGAAGAGAATATCCAAGCAAGCATGTTATTAATCTGGAATACATTTCTGCTTTAAGAAAATACTTTGTTGATCTCATTGTGGCTGTTCGAAGCAAATATTTCCAATCCAAAAACTCTATTACACCACATGAGACTTTTATAATTTGATTTTTCCATCAGCAGTTGGTTACAGTATTTACCTAAATCAAGGATTCGGTCTCCGGGTCTGTTCCAGCGCCAGCCCTCCAGCTGCTGATGTTCAGTGTACTGCAGACGGCGGTCGTGAAACACGACACGGATGATGCTCTGCAGGCAGCAACCACAGAAAAACACACGTGACTCAACACGTTTTCTTCACGTATAATACAATGACAGGCTGTTTAACCAAACATGGATTTAGATGAACACTTAAAGGATTTTCAACAGCTAAAGTGATTCAGACTTGATGCTGAAATAATCCTGTGTGTGGGAAACATGATTTATGAGGGATAAACCTGTGATGAACCACTAAAACGGCTCACCTTCACCATTTTCCCATTGATCTCAGGAAGTTCTCCCATTTTCCGATTGTCCAGCATTCGAATCTCATAGGACTGTCCTGCAGCCAAAATTAACAATATATTAAGTTTTGAACCACATTTTTTACTCGGATTGTTATGCTTCAGTCAAACACAAGCTTCCAATATTTACTATTACTATACTATTATGACAGTGATACGCTTATACACGTTCAATACCCCAACAAATTTTGCTTTTAAAATTAGACCTATTTCTAAGTGAAACAAAATATTTAATATAACAAATATAATTGTCTTCATATGACAAAAGTGGTTCTATGACAGTAAAATACTGTTCATTACTGATTTTATTCTTAATAATAAGTGTGAACAGACCTTGATTGAGGTAGGTGAGTGTCTCATCGTGCAGTTTAACAGCAGGAGATGTGGCAGCACAAAGAACATACTGAAAGGGAAGGATCTTATTGTCTGTTTCTGGAGGTAAATTAGATTCCTCCTGCTTAAAGATGGGTAGAGCCAGCACATCACTGAAACAAGAGGGAAAGAAAGTGAATCAAGTGAATCAATCTGACTATTTGTGTTGGATTTATGTCTTTACACATCTATACATGCATATGTGTGTAAAGAAGGGTTAGTGTGAGAGAACAAGTAACAAAAAAACGACACATCTACATTACAGATAAGCTTTGAGGTTCACGGAGTACATTTCTATTACTACTCAAACATCTAACAACTCATCACACAGATGGCAGGAACATGTGGTTTATAACAGGAAGCTATTTTGTTACCTGGAGACCAACTACAGGTGCATAGTGAATGAGGATATCTATCTGCCTCTCGACATGAGAATTCCTTTTATTTTAAATATTAAAACTAAATATTAAGCAATCTTATAGACAAAAATGGAGCAGGTCACATTTACCGAAATCTGTCATATCTGATTTTAAACCCCATCATAGTTTATTCACATGATAAACCAGGCACACACACAGAGCTCTACTTTTCAAAATGTTTTTTTTATTTTTTTACAAAACAATCATGTAAGATACAGCAAGTGTCTCTCTGGAAGGTCTGGATGTGCCAAAACAGACTCACAGAAATTAGAACAAGCATGTAAATCAGATATTTTTGTATTAAGTAAATCTTGCTCCATGTACATGCTTTTTGAATAAGGTAAAAACACAGATCCACAACATCAATCATGTAAATACTATTTGAAGGAGTTTTAATTTAACAATCAGAACTTAGGAAACTTCACTAGCTTTAGAATTCGCTTATAATTTGACATCACTTGAAAATGCAAAAAGAGAATAAGTCCACAGGCAGACTAACCTCATGCTGTAAGCACCAGCTCCAAGCTCTTGCCCGATTCCTGACAGACTGGCATCGAAATCCTGGACCAGACCAGACTCGATCACCTCATCGGCCAAGGGTAGTTTCAGAGCCCAAGCCATGGCTTTCCACCTCTAATTCAAGTGAATTTAAGAAAAACTAATTCACAATGTCCCTTTGGGTTTTTGAGTGCTCACAGACACCTGTCTAAAGAGAAAAAAAAACATTTTTATTTTATTTCGAACACCATTTTAATAAGGTATTTTCTATATGACACATGTTTATCTTTACCTTCTTATTAACTTAAATCAGTAAATAATACAAAGATAATACAGCAAAAAACAAATATAAACAGATATATATTTACACACACAGAATAAATTCCCCAATTGGCTTTACATTTAGAAAGTGTACAGACACAACATCATAAATGAAATACTGATCATATTATATAAGTAGAACAGGGAGGAAACATGAATAATCGTAATGCATATCGTTATTTGTTAACAAAGACATACAACTAGGCTGTTTTATAATAAATTGCATAAAAAATAATAGAAATTACCCCTGACAGCAGTCAGATTGAAAATGTGGTAAAGCTCATAGTTTCACGCCATTTTTACGTCGTCCTCCTCATGGCAAACAACTTCGTTTTGATCGAGAAAAAACAAGGTTGACTTCTGTAACGGCTCGCAGCTGAAATGTGACAATGTAGCGACAATTCTTTTGAAAATGACTATGATGAAGATGTGATGGAAAAACGAATAAATCAAATATTAAGCCTAATATTACATGTTTGTTTATCTCTTGTACTATGTAGAAATTGCCGTAATACCCAAGCGGTGTTCCTCGCTAACTGGAGCAGTGAGCGCGCAAACTCAACGGCGACCCCTATCAGCCTGGCGGTTTAGACTCACTGTGACAGCAATGAATCGTTCATTTTCTGCACATATCAACAGTTAATCATTTCTGTAGCTTCTTTTATTGAATGAACTTGCTTAAAATATGCTAGTTCTGCATTGTTTTGTTCGTTTAATTAGAAAACACACACACACCTCCAAGTAGCAGTCCTCTTTCGACTGCCTCCACTGTCATCAAGTAAAAACGAAATCTTACAACGATTGAAAGGCATCCAGTAATGATTAATTATGATTTACATTTAAAAAAAAAACTTAAAATAACTTGATCTGTATACTTTGTACTAAGAAACAACCTGTTGTGGAAATTAACTTGTATATTTGTGTGTACAGTCATCATGACTGGTTGTAGTCTGTCAATATTTTATTGTTTGTAAAGATACTTACCACAATAGTGTACCATCAAAACGTAAAAACCATAACATTGTGTTTGTTTAGTGTTAATTTATTCAAATAACAAGTTAATACCAAACATTACAATTGATACAAAATAAATATAGTTAACATGAAAGTATAACATGATTTTTATGTAAATACAAGGCATGGTTTTGTTCATGTTCAGCAGTCTTTTTACATATTTCGTCCATGTTTATAGCCTTAAATGTTTAATTTCACAATCTCTTTCTCACAACATTCTACCATAAATTTCTGGTATTATACCAATTAAGAATCCATGACATAAATACTGAAGGTCCATAAGAACAATATAGCTTTATGTATAGAACATAAAAACGTAATAAAACACGCTGGACTGTTTTCTGTCACAAATTCTGAAAATGTTCATATAAACTGAATATTGCTGCACATTTGCTGTCACAATCTTTCAATGTTCTATTATAAATGAGAGTACAATTCGCATTGTTTGATAATATCCTTTAACACTTGTCATGTTATAAAACTCTGATCAACAATAAACTAAATTTCAGATCGTGTTTTTAAAAATGCCCCATATAGGTATTCATGTAATTGTCTCTTGAATAGCGCCACTTGATATTAGATGTTTTTAACTAGACTCCTTATGGCAAAAACAAAATAACAGCATCCATAAAAATCAATAAGACATCTTCAATACACTTTACATATTCTATTTAAATCAACAGACATACCACAATGAAAATCACACAAAGATGAAAATTAACAGATCAGATGACAATGACTTAATACAGATTTAACCACATAATAGCGGGTCATGCTGTCTGATTTAGAGTACTATGATTGTCCAGTATGACATTCAACCGAACCACATCTAAAATAAAAGTACTGCACTGATCTCGAAGGAATTGAATAAAAGATCAAAATACACCCTCTTAGACAGAAATTTCTGAAAGTTAAAAATGACAAAATACCAGTAGTTTGTCTCAGGTGAATGTACAACCACATTTGTTTACAGCAAAACTACATGACCACATGAAATGGAAAATTCTGTCAAATCATTGATTTACTTCTTATGTGTACTATATATTTAGTCAAAACCAAGAGCTGCGAGTGCTACAGCAAAAGCAAATTACTTCTGTCAATAATAATGTCAGTTTAGTCTCTGTGAAATATTAAAAGCAAATGTTTCGCTTGTTTATGAATACTTACTTTCACTGATAAGTAAAACAAAAACAAACTGTGGTGGCACACCAAAAAGTCACTCTACATGCAGCACAACAAAAGGAAAAAAGAAAAATAAAGTATGTTTGATGTTATTCCAACACGCAGGAGCCGTCGATTCATCTCAAAATCAGTCATTTTGTTCTGAGCACCAAAAATTCCAACAGTTTTTGTACACCAAACCTTCAGAGAGTTCATTCAGACGCTCCACCATCCTAATGGGCCTGAAATGCATTGATCTTGCTCGTGTTTTTTAGAGTCTGCCGCCGGTTACAAAACCAGACACGGACCACCTCTCGATCGTAATTCAGCTCCTTAGAGATCTCTGTGATTTCCTGGCCGGTCGGAAGGGAGTTTTTGTCAAAGTACGTGTTGAGGACCTCGATGGCCTGCGGCGTGAAGCTGGTTCTCCGTTTACGCTTCTTGGATGGTTCCCCACCCACAAACTCCATCAGGTTCTGCTGACCCTTCTGATTCCAGAGCTCAGCTTCAGCCAGCCAGCGCTCCAGGACGGGTTTCAGCTTCTGGGCACTTTTCGGAGTGATGTCAAGCTTCTCAAACCTTCAGACAATAGAAAGAGAGTCAAAAGACATTGAAAGTGAATGTGCAGATTTGTGTGCGATTCAGCATTGGTTTTGTGTCCATACAATATCAGTAAATGGATGCCGCTGCTGTTCGGTTACCAACTTTCTTCAAAACAGCTTCTTTTGCAGTAAGAAAGTCATACAGGTTTGAAATCACAAGAGGGTGAGTAATGACAGCATTTTCATTTTTGACTAAACTATCCCTGTAAACTCTGCACACATGAGAGAGAAGAAAAAGTTGGGAGCAGACAAACGCAAGTCAAGTTCTGCAGAAGCGGACAGGAAGCCTGATGAAACTTGCAAGGAGCGAAATGGAAAAATCAGTTCCATCCAGACCATAATAAGACAAAAGATCTGAAAAAATACAGAGAAGATCGATGTATTAACCACCTGCAGATGGCTGACTGACTGTAGGCAGGCCCCTCTGTAGCAGTTAGAGCCTGACCCACTTGAGTCTGTGTCAGACCCAGAGAGAGCCGTCGAATCTTGAAATTCTTGGCAAACTCGCGGATCTCCTCCAGATTAATGGCCTCTTCTTCATTCACACCAGACTGAGGCTCTATTTGAAAGAAAAAAACAACCCATGACATTCAGGTTGTTAAAGCAATGCTCTACCACAGGAACTACAAGAACAAATACAAACATACTGCTGACAAGTTGGCCCACGGTTGGCATGTCTCCACATGCGATGGCACCAGGAGAGGAGAGACTCGTGACTGCTTTCCCCGCTGTGGGCTGAGGAGCAATGATCACTTTAGACTGGGTGACTTTGCCAACAGGACCCTAGATAACCAATCACAGCAAATATTACATCGAAATTAACTAGAAAAAAGCTTTTATGCAACGTTGCGCCGTAACGGCCGACGCTGCAATACCTGCGAGGTGGTCTTTGTGAGCGTCAGGGGCACAGCAACTTTGGGAAGGACAGAAGCAGCAGATGGGGCAACGGCCGCTGGGCCATTCCCTATAGTAGCGATGATCTGACCCTGGGAGTTGAGGAACAGCTGTGGGGATATGGTTTGGACCTGCAGGCCTTGAGTGGATAACGTAGATGCCGCTGCAGCTCCGGCCAGTGAAGCGGGATTAACCAGCAGAGGTAGCGTTCCGATCACCTACAGACAGTCATACGCCTCAAAAGTCGTAGTTCACCCCAAAATAAAAATTCTGTCATTATTTACTCACCCTCGTGTAATTTCTAACCTGTATGACTTTCTTTCTTTAACACAAAAGAAGATATTTTAAGAAATGCTGGTAACAGAAAACCATTGGTTCCCATTGATTTGCATTGGTTGTGTGTCCGTACAATGGAAGTGAATAGGGACCAACGGTTTTTGTTTACCAAAATTCGTCAAAATATCTTATTTTGTGTTTTGCAAAAGAAAGAAAGTCATACAGGTTTAAAAGGACACGAGAGTGAGTAAATCATGACAGAAATGTAAATGTAGAAGTAAAAATATTTTTTACCCGCTGTAAATTTATGTAAGATTAGCAAACATTAGAAAAAGTTTTAAAAGCATGTGAAGGTAATTCTGGATGTATTTTACAGATGATGCTGTGGTACTGACCTGGCCCTGTGCGTTGGTAATGATCTGACTTGTAAGTCCAGACATGGCATTGGTGATGATGGGAGTCGTAGTAAGAGAACTGATGAACTGAGGATGTGCGCCCAGAGACGCAGCGCTTATCTAAAACCAACCAAAATAAATACAAAAATCATTAAGAATTACTTTTTGTATGTACTAAAAATCTACCAATTTCTACTACAAAAGTTGTTCCCCACTCACAATAGCAGGATTGATAGACAGCCCTGCCGTCTGAAGCGCTGCAACCGAGACGCTGGGTTCTGACACCTTCTGCACAGCAGACGCAGCAGTGGTCGTCGCAGTCTGCACTGACTGCAGAGCAGACACCTGAGGCTGAAAGACCGCCTGCGCAGAGTTCAACACAGTCGCAGCTTAAAGGAGAAACAAAGTGAGTGTTAACCACCAATTTCAGGAACATAAGTGATACAATTTTATATGAAATGCATGCATCATACCTTGCAGCCCAGCAAACGGAAGCTTCAGTAGTCCTCCAGCAGGGCTGGCAGCGGCAAGGCCAGGGAGGGTGGCCACGGTAGCCGTGGGTAAGGTGAGCACTGCCAGACCACCCTGACCCCCTACAGATCCAGCCATGCTCAGAGGAATGAGCAGAGGTTGACCCAAAGAACTATGTTGGGCTAGCATGCCACTCATCAGAGATGCCAAACTGTCCTGAGTTAGAACCTGACAGGGTAAAATACGGTTCATTCATGCGTAACTTTTAATGATACTGACAACGCGGTTGTAAACATATTAACATATGACCACCATTTGGGTATTTAGTGACTTGGCTTGTCATGATTCTGACCCCAAAGTAAAAAAAATGACCTAAAAACTACATTTAGGCTTATACAAATTATACAAGACATTCTGGGGAATATGCTACAGAAGATCAAAATTGAAAATTGTGTCATTATTTACTCACTCATGTCATTCCAAACCTGTGTTACGTTATTTCTTGTGCAGAACACAAATGATATTTTGAAAAACACTGGTAACCAAACTATACTGATTCCCATTGACTTCCATGGTATGGATACAAAACCATTAGAGACATTTCTGAAAATATCTTCTTTTTGTGTTCCACAGAAGCAAGAATGTCATACAGGTTTTACACCACATAAGGGTGAAAAAAATGATTTTTTTTGGGGGGGGGTGAACTATCCCTTTAAATTGTGAATCACATTAAATCACAAAAGTGCAATATATGCATTTAATACACCATTACAGTACATTTAACTAGATGAAGAAAGCAAGTGAACTGTCTCCAACTGATACACATTTTAAGACGAAAACCTGAGTTCACCTGTGGGCAGGTCTGAACAGTGATGGGCATGTTGGTCTGTGGCTGGGACACACTGATGGAGACTTTGGGGGTCAAAGTTTGGGCTGCAGGTGCAGAGACATCCACAGTTACTGCAACAAAAGAAAACATTCACTATTCATTTAATGTTAACTACATAAACTGTTGTCTTTGACATGATTTTGTATGCATACCAATCATGGCTCTTTTTAAATATCTCTTACATTATGACAGTGGGTTGCTATGATACCAAACTAATCCTGCTATTTATATCATTCATTTTATCAGTCTCATAATTCTCTTACCAGCTGTGGTTAGGCTTGTTGTTTCTGGACTTTCCAAAGGAGCCTCCAGGGTCTGACCGCCCCCTTCCTCACCCCCTGACTCAAACTTCCCATCAGCCCCCGAGGAGGACAAAGCCGTATCCACCTCTACCTCCAACACACGGATGGTCTCCTGACCTGACATGACGATGACCTGAAGGATATAACAGTATGTCAGGGTATTTTCGGTGGAGTAAATGAGGAATAGTGTTGGGAAGATGAGCATGGGCCATGGTCTGTTATGGATGAGTTTACACCAGTATGCCAGTATGTGTGTATTCTGATCTCTCAGATATTGTATTCTAGCATTACAGAGCGAAAGCTTACGAAAGTGATACTAGGGCTGAGCAATATAATGTAAATCCTTATTTCACAAAAATCTTGCTTTCAAAAACTAAAAAAAATTACTATTAGAGAATGTTTCTGTATATTTTTACTTGAAAACAACCTCCCTGCAACATTATATTATGGTTATTTTATGGTTAAACGTTATTTTATGATTGCAAAAAATAATGTTCCTGGAACATTCCAAGAAATAGAAATATCGAGCACCTAATACTAATGTTAAGGGGACTGTTATGTGTTTGCTGGGTTTAAGACATTTTATAGATATTACATAATCACTGAGATATATACTGCTCAAAAAATTTATGAAACACATATAAAATCTTGAAAGTGTTGATAATTTATTGACCACTGTCACATTATTTTGTTTTCAATAAAAGATGTATGCATAAAAGTGAACATTTTTCACTTGAATGTGTTGTTCATATAGATCGAATATGTGATTTAAGTGTTCCCTTAAGTTTTTTGAGCAGTGAATTTCACACAAATGTCTGAGGCATAAATATTTATAGCAATATCACCCAGACCTGGTGGTTTTATATGCGAATGACAGATGCAGTTTGAAAAAAGCCAGTTAGGCAAAAACAAGCAGCACAGGTCCATCTGAATTTTGCTGTGTACTGTATATAGCAACAACAACAACAGAAGTTTTGCTCAGCCTGAATAGATGTAAAAGATTTTCGATAATGTTTCCAAATTGCATTTCAGTTGAGATCAGAGAAACATCACAGAAGAAGAGGACAGATAGAGACACAGGCAGAGATTAAGGCTCGGCGCAGAAAGCGTTGGGCCTACAGATGCAGGAGAGGGTGCGTACCTGGTCTTCTTGTGCTGGGAATTTCAAAGTGCAGGAACCTAAAATCTGAGAAAATACTTCTGCTGTCAGACAGTGAATGGCTAAAGAGAACAGAGATGCCAAGCACACATTAGGACACAAAGAATCAACCAAACAAAGACACACAGGTGACATGAGTTTAGCCATCAAACAAGAGCGACTAGCATAAGCAATGCTTTCTACAAACCCCTCACTACCAGAAGAGAATTGCTTGTGCTCACGAGTGAACGCAGATCGCACAGGGGGAATGAGGCTCACTCAGAGGTGTGATGGCTGGACATGATGTGATGAAACGGTCATGTGTGTACTCTTCCAAGTGAGAAAAGCTTGGAGATTATTTGGAGATTGTGGATGTTTGCATTTTATTTGAATACCTGTTCATTGACAGTGAGAGGAGCATTGTTTGCTGGGAGATCCTCAGTGTCCATGGTGATGTCTTATCTCCGAGATCAATGATTCTGCATAGTGATACAGCGCCAGTATCACCTGAAAGAAACATGCTGGTCATCTGAAAATGTCTTAGCACATCAACAGTTCATTCACTGAATAGAATCGATTTGACAAGCTTGAGGTCACAATTAAAGTTTAGAAAATAAACTGTAACGCTTTCATTGAACACAAGTTAACTTTTAGTCTGTGTTTGTTGATTGGTCTGGCTAGTGGCTAATAATATAACTATTTATATTAATATGTGAATGTATAATGATTTTATTAAGTAAACAATTTGGTGAATTTGATTGCTTAGACGAATCGCTTGCTGTTTTTCTCAATTGTAAGTCGCTTTGGATAAAAGCGTCTGCCAAATGAAAAAATGTAAATGTAAATGATTGTAAATTCATTCTATTAAATAAACTAAATTAAATAAATTGTTGAATGGGTTGTGAAACTTTGTCACATTTAAGTTTAGCCAAGTAACGGTTCTTCTGCTGGTAACCCAAAATAATACTGACTAGACTTTTAACTTGCTAGTCATTTACTTGTTATTTCTTTTGCTTGTTATCAAAAATAATCTGCAAGTTCTTTGCAAATGTGTAACGGTATTTACGTTTGGTAGTTAAGCGTGCATGCGCAGTAACGTTTGTTTCTGTTCTATAAAGTTAAAAATATATCATATTTATAAGCTTGGCCTTTCAGAAATATGGGGATCTCTGTGGGTCCATGAGCAAATTTTCCTATTTACAATGATTAAAGACCAAATGTGGGTCAATCACATAGCTGACACTTATTACATTTAAAAATGATGTCAAAAGAACAAATGTTGAAATGTATCTTCATTCATTCACATAAGATCAATACAAAAAATATGAGAATGAAAATAAATTTCTACACTGTTCATGGAGACTGCATATGAACTTACTATGACAACGAAAAACTTGTAATTGAACTATGCTTATCATAACTGTTTGACTATGACGTAGTACACACAACTGTCAACTCAAACACTCGGACCCTGGTAACTCATGGTCGAATGTGAATCCAGTTCTTATCATTTTGGTACATTACCACGATTCCATAAACCAATAAACCCTACTTTACAATACTGTGCTAGTAAAATCCAACATGTATAACTGCATAGGAGTTTAAAACAATGGAGCTTTATTCAAGTCTACGCATTCAGGGGGAAAAACATTTCCACATCAGGCCTGTATGGGCCCCGACTCTTTTTAAACGAATCGTGTCGCTTTCGTGACAGCAACGAGACACGGGCATAAGTTCTCGCCACAAAATGTCATTGGGGACAAACGGGTCGTGAAGCACGACTCGTAAATCCTCGATCAGACGAAAACTTCCGCACGTTCCAGCGCAACACCCCCAAATCCTCAATGCATGAATAAAACTCTACCCACGGGACACATAGTTCATCTACTGATCTCACTTCTCACATGCCAATATGCCATGCATCGGGACGGTATTTGATGTATTTCCTTTCTCTTTATCATAAATATATAAATTATGCTAATTAAGACCATTGCATATTAACCAAAAACTCATTCCGATTTCTCCCAGTTCGTATAGCGTGCATGCACAAATACGTTCAAACTGTGATCGTATTTACGACTTACCCGGTGAAAGGTGGGCTATTTTCTTAATTTCTTCTCCTTCGGCGAGCTTTGCCACAGTTTGTTTTAAACATGCATAATTAAAAATTCATCTCACAGCTTCCAGGCGCGCGCTACGGAAACACACAAAAGAGCTATTTGCATTGATAAGGAGGCTCGGGAGAGCGCTGCTGCTCTTTTCCTAAACGTTAAATGACGTCTTTTCGTTAACTGTTGTACCAGTGAGGTAAGTACACCTTATTAGCGAAAGTGAACCTGTATCTGCAGAAAAGTCCCCCAAAATTAACACAAATTTGCTCTTTTGCACTACGTCATGAACATAATTTATGCAGGCCGAGTCTTGCGTTGAAAAAATGGCGCTGGCTCGACAGAACACAAGCGATGGCCGACTTAAAGAGACAGTAACATGTGCATTGCAGTTCTTCGTGTTCACGCTGTAATATCTTTAATAGTGTAAACCATGCTAAATAATATGAATAGCTGATTTGTAGTTGATAAACAGTAATCACACGTTATTTTATGTTATACATATACATGCTTGTGTGTGTGTGTGTATATATATATATAAATTCAAAACATTAAAATAAAGTTTATATTTAAAGAAAGTACTGTTGTGTTGACTGATTAAAGACCACTACAAAGGTATATGTAGACCACTTCATGCATATAAGTTGCAATGTTTTTCTCTTCAGGAATGGTCTGATATTTGATTTATAAGACATATTCCTTTTTTGTAATGAACAGGCTTATGAAAGATATGTCGTGTCTCGGTACACACTCTCCATCTTTCCTCTCTGTTGCCAAGCCAGCTGGCAAACACCTCCATTTGCATGCATTAGCAGCATATTGCCATGGAGCTCAGGGGGAACTGGAATGGCTGAATACAGACGAATCTGTAATTAGGTTCGCATCCAGTACAGAGCACTACCATTAAAGAACAGTTCCATGTAGATTTGATATACAGGAACTAAACATGAAGAAAGGCAAGTAAAAGTTGTGTTTCTTTTTCTTTTTCTTGAAAGAGCTAAGCTGGAAAGCATCCAACCTGATTTTCACAACTTGGATAATAAATGAATTAGCTTGGCATGTGGGTCTGTTTATTCATTACTGCTCAATGTTTGTCGAGAGTGCAGACTTAACATTTAGTAGCATGAAAATAAATTATATTACATGCTAATGTTAATATAAATACCATTATTCTGTAATATAATCACCAAATATGTAAACTAATAATTATTACAGAGATTTAGTAGAATGAAAAATGTACAAGAACAAATTATTCACAGACACTCATACATTAGGCCTATTGAGCAATGTTATTCCACTTTTCAATACTATTTGATCAATATCAATGCTTTTTTATCATGTTTACACATGAGCTATAGTTGTATAAAAGAACATGTTGGGACTTAATACAGCCCATGACAGTATGAACAAGTATAGCCAGATAACTTCAAATACTTTGTTTGATAAAATAGGGATCAAATTCACTTTCGTTTTCGGTGTAATGTGAGTCATGCGTTTCCTTTAACAAGGCGTGGCTTCAAAATGTGACGGCTAATGACGTTGCTCCACCCATCACAAATACTCAAAGGATAGACGAAAACAAGGAAGTAACGAGTAAAAAAAAAAGGACAAGGAACTCCGTGTAAACCTTTAATTTATCGTCACATTAAGGCAAGAATCGACCTGTTGGAATTCTCGTCACATAGGCTGTTTTCTCCATAGTGAAGAAAAATGAACAACAAAGGTAAATTTGCGATCACCTCCGCTGTTCTGCTATTTTGGTTAGCCGCTTCCTAGCAACTACGAATTGACTTAGCAAGCATAATTGACTTACATAACACACGAGTTTACATACCGAACACTTATTCATTTTGTGCCAGATATCTGTCATTGAATATCTTTTGATGGAAAACGTTCATGTTTGACGGGAGAATGGGTTATTTACGCTGCTTGGTGATGTTTTCTGAGGGAATACACGTAAGGGGGCTAGCTTGGTTGCTACAGCGCGATGACGTGATCGTAGAGGTGACCTCATTAAGCATTAAGCGAGCGAGATACGTTAAATCGCGCACATCATTTGTTTTATCACTACATTTTTTAGTTTGATATTTTTCAGTACATTGTGACGCATTTGCTATTTGCCCCGTTAGCTGTCAATTAAAGCTGGTCTTTGTCTCTCGGTTGATCTTCCTTTCTTCCTAAATACCGTTTCTAACTGTATTTTATATATACATATACATACATATATATATATATATATATTCTGGCAGATTTGACATTAAATCAGTGTAAAATTCTAATTTTACTATATTTTGACTCTTTTGTCCTTGGTATTGCTGCAGGTTCGTATCCACAACAAGCTGTTTATCCTCAGCAGAGCTCAGCACCTGTTTACCCACCTGCTATGCAAGTCCCGCCTCAGGTGTCCCCATATCCAGATGCCCCTCCTCCATACTCTGAGGTAACTACATATAGTAAATAATGATTAGATTATCAAAAAAATGAATTTTGTCGTCTCTACCACAATATATTCACAGTTAAGTAGATTGCTTTTCATGGAATTCTCATTAAAACATACTGTTTTGAAGAATATTCAGCAGTTTTCAAGGGATAGTTCACCCAAAAATGAAAATTCTGTCATCATTTACTCATTCTCAGATTATTCTAAACCTGAATAAATGTTTTTGTTCTGTTCAACACAACAGAAGATATTTGGAAGAATGTCAGTAACCAAACAGATCTCAACCCCCATTTACTGTCATACTAGGGAAAATAAATACTTTGGGAGTCAATGGGGGGGTGAGACCTGTTTGGTTACTGACATTCTTCCAAATATCTTCTGTTGTGTTTAGCGGAACAAATAAATCGTATACAGGGTTGATACAATCTGAGGGTGAGTAAATGATGATATAATTTTCATTATTGGGTGAACTGTTCTTTTAAGACTTTGTTTATGTATCATCTATTTGTTAGTGTTACGCGTGCCACCTCTTAAACAGAAAAGGACATTCTAGCAGTAAAATAGTCCATGCACAGGTCTCCAAGTAAAAAGATATTGTAGCTAATATGATGGTGTCATAAAAACATAATCTTAACCTCATGCTCAGGTGCAATGTCTCTTTAAGAAAAGCATTAGGCCATAAAGGGGCCCTGCACTAGAGTGATTTTACCAGTTTTTGTCTTAAAACCCTGAAAGAAAAATAATAAGTATGCTGCATTTATAGCTTGTTTTTATTTGATAAAGATGTTCAATAAGTAGTAAACCTTTTAAATAACATTAATAGGAATATGCAAATCTTCTGCACTTTACTATAGGTTATTAGTGTAACTCTGGCCCATGTACAGTTGAAAATATGACATGGGGTATTAAAGGGATAGTTCACCCAAAAATGAAAATTCTGTCATCATTTACTCACCATCTAGTCATTTCAAACCTGTATGAAACCTGCAACACAACAGAAGATATTTGGAAGAATGTCAGTAACCAAACAGATCTCAACCCCCATTTACTGCCATAGTATGGAAAATAAACGCTATGATAGGGGGGTGAAATCCGTTACTGACATTCTTTCAAATATCTTCCTTTGTGTTTTGAAGAACAAAGAAATGACAAGAGGGTGAGTAAATGATGACAGAGTTTTCATTTTTGAGTGAACTATCCCTTTAATACAGAATGTGCTGTCACATGTATTTTTAGAATAATATGACAGCTTCTAATAATCCGAATAATCTAATAAACGTTCTATTTCATAATATTTAAAATCGTGTTTCTGCAACTTACTTTGGCAAATGTTCCACTCTCTCAGGTTTATCAGCCCAGGTATATGGCTCCTCCCCAAGCCCCTGGACACATCCCCCAAATGACCTCATACCCAGGTACTCAAATGTACATGCCCATGGCTCAGTCTGTTCCAATGGGTGCAATGGCCTCCAGTGTCCCAATGGCATACTATCCCATGGGAGCCGTGTACCCCCCTGGTTCCGCTGTGATGGTGGAAGGTGGATACGATGCTGGAGCTCGCTTTGGGCATAGCACCACCAATTCCATTCCTGTGAGTATTCCAGTGATGCGTTTTGTGTTTGGAAAGCTTTAAATGTAACCTGCTTTATTGACATGTTTGTTTTTATATTCAAGCCTCCACCCCCTGGACACATGCCTAATGCGGCTCAGATGGCAGCCATGCAAGGTGCGAATGTGGTGATGACACAACGCAAGGGCAACTTCTTCATGGGCTCCGGTGGGGGTTACACTATCTGGTAACAGTGAGCATCACCCTGGGCTTGAACCGAAGCCCTCCTCCCAAGTTCCCACTCCTTTACATCCCTTACTCTGCCTCTGCTGAGGCAGCTTGGCTAAGCCACAATACTGATTAAACCTAATGGAATGTAATATGTTAGAACCCCTTACTCAAGGTACAATACTCCGCCATTGATATAATTGTGTTTTTGCACAATTATATAATGTATAACACAATTATTTTGTATTCACAATTATAACTGTTTTTAAAAACGCACGATACATTTTTAGTGACCACATGTTGTATGTGACTTTTTGGGGAGGGACAGCTCATTTTTAGCTTTATCGGCATTAATGTACCATTTTACATCTTAATTTGGCTACTGAAGTTTTTTATGTCCTCTTGAGGCAGTTTTTCTGATGCCAAGAAATGTTGAATCATCTATCTGAAGTAGCTATGCAACTTCTTTGAATAGCACGCTGCCTTTTATTCATATCATTAAGATATCATAACCTGAATGTCTACACCCAGATTATTATATCTTAATTCTTGAAGGTAGGAAACTAGTCAGATATATAAAATGAGGAATTAAGCACTGCAAATTAAGTAGAAAGATGTGTTTACAAACTTCAACTATGGCGGAGTATTGTACCTTTAGGCAAGCTCATATATATGTTATCAGGTGCCAAAATTGTATTGCGCACCATTATTTAAAAGCAACGAAATTTACATATGAATGAATCTAAATGCAGTAAAACGAGAGAGAGAGTGAACAAGACAAACTAAACACGTGGTTCAGGAGTTCTTTTTTTAGTCAAAATTTACCCCTTCAAGTCGGATACCCAGAGCTGTACATATATAGCCGTTTCATTTAGTTAGCATATGTGTCAAACAGCTTCTTTCTTCACAGGTATGTGTTGTTCTTACACAAACTTTAGCATTGTCAACAAAGGTAACGTTGTTTACAGAGGTCAGGGCTCCACTTATTTTCAGTATTTTACACTTTGGCACATCAAGCATTTTTGCTTTTGTTTCGGGGAGCTGCTTGTACCAAAGATCTCGACTAGAATGCACTAGATGCTTTTTTGCTTCACTTACAGCATCTGCACACAGGTTTATTCATAAACATATCATATATAGGTGAAGGTGATTGCTTTGCGGGTATTGTACACCTGGCAGAGCAAATTACAGCTGTGACTGCATTTTGTAGGGGTGTGTATTTGAAACGGAAAAAATCAAATGTTGCCTAGTTGTATCTTGATGTTTCTGCATGCACTTTTATTCAGTTTTGTTCTTAATAAAGGATTCAGTTTTTTAGAAGTACTAAAAGTGAATTTATGTGCACTGTCAATCAATTCTGTTTATGCTTATTTTGTTTCCTTTTCTTTTGCACAAATGATTTTAAAACAGTACGAAGTCAGTTATGCAGTTTGCTGCATTGCTGATTTTTTTCAAAGCAGCGTGGGAAGTAGCGAATACATGCAACAGCTGGTGTTCAGAGGGGAAATTATGGCTAATATATCCTGCTATTTTTCAATGTCTGTGTACAAAGTTTGCCTCCCTTTGTAATCTAACCTCAGTTTTACTGAATTTACTGAAAATTATTACACAAACAAATAAAACTTATGATTTCAGAATGTTACTCTAGCAGTTTTTAAACCACCATTTGTTCTCATAATTCCAGAAATCTTTATTTCTCCTCTTACTGTTTAATGATCTTTAAAGCAGTTTGACACTAAAACGCATGACGTCTGTAGTAGTTACCTGTGCTAGATGTGACTTAAATGCTGCTTTTTTTTTACTAGATAACAATGAAATGCTTAGAAATGTTTTTTTCTTAATATAGTCACTGGCATGACATTATTTTTGTCATTACCACATAATCGTTTTCTGTTAAAACAAAAAAAGTCATTTTATGCCTGCCTGCTCAATACGGCACGTTTTTAGATGTGTATGTTTCAGGTGCATCACTGGGTATCCGACATCAGTTCTAAAGGTTTTGCCCTTATGGAAACAAACACAGCAACATCATTTAGGTTGTTTGTTCCTTTGTAAATAAGGATGAAATCCTCTCTTCATTAGTCAATGCAATTGTGATGATTATTAAACAAATGCCAAGTTTGTTGGCATTGCCTTACCACCATACAAATCATTTTCTGTGATTATTTTCTGTGTTTATGTAGGTTTTAGTCAATTTAAAACTAGTCATTTGTGAATTTAGCTTATGATTCCATACCTGACTTTTAAGCCATTCCTCAAACAAATACAATTTCATTGATGTTTTTCATACCTGTCATTAAAAAAATAAACATGAGGCAAAAAACATAAGAGGGCAAAGCTTTCAGAACTCAAGATCTGTTTCAGTTTTTTTATCATGGCGTATGCCACGGTTTGGTTTGTGTATGCTATGTAGCGGATACACTGCTTTTCTTGAGCCTCAATACCATGACAGCCATGGATGGTATTAGTTTATGTGGGTACAGTTCAGGGACCCCTTTTGTTTTGTTTTCCCTATATAAAAATACAAAGGTTGTGATGGGTTGTAATGGTTGCATACTGCAGCATCAAGGATTCAAGGTCCTTCCTAGTTTGCGACATGGGAAATGAACTCCAATGAATATTGTGGTGCACTTAACTTTTTTATACTAAACCTCAAGTATAAAACAAAATTTAGAATAAAAGTTATTATGAATTTTGACAATTTGTGATCTAATTTGTTATTCAATGGCCATGTTTCATGTTTCTTTCACTGTAATGTTTTAATAACTTTTAGAGGACTTTTAGTGTGACCCTGGTCTTATGGGTCAATTTTATTAAATTAAGATTTTTACATCATCTAAAAGCTGAATAAATAAGCTTTCTATTGATGTATGGTTTGTTAGAATAGGACAATATTTGGACGAGATGCAACTATTTAAAACTGAGGGTGTAAAAAAATATTGAGAAAATCGCCTTTAAAGTCGTCCAAATTAAGTCCTTAGCATAGCATATTACTCACAAAAATAAAGTTCTGAAATATTTACAGTAAGAAATTGACAAAATATCTTCATGGAACATGAGCTTTACTTCATATCCTAATGATTTTGGTCATAAAATAAAAATGGCTAATTTTGACTCATACGATGTATTTTTGGCTATTACTTTTTTTTATTACTATAACATTATATGGGTCAAAATTATTAATTTTTCTTTTATGGCAAAAATCATTAGGATATTAAGATCGTGTTCAATGAAGATATTTTGTATTTATTTTTGTAAAAAAATATCTTTTTGTGAGTGAATGCAGCAAAATCACTAACAAAAATGGTCGGAAACATGTCTACACACTGCACTCACTCTTTTAGAATTACCCACTCGAGTTTGGTATCGATGTAAAGCTTAGAATTTTAGCTTTCGGGTTCATTTACGCTCCACAACACCATTACAGCGGTAAGCCAAAAGAGAGCATTGAAACAAACCTGTTTCTTCTTAGCAGCGACCTGCTACAGCACCTTCATTCAGCTTTCCTCATTTATTCAGCTTTCAAATTATGTTAAAATCTCAATTATGTTAAAGTCTCTTAAGACTGATTTTGTCATCCAGGGTCACATCAGTCAAATGCATTCCTTTTTGATGTGCTTTCAGATTACAGAAGTATATTAAAGAAAATTGGTCTGCTTTGAACTGAATTTGCACATTCCTAAAGACAAACAGCTTTACCAATAAAGGCATAGATCAGATTTTGCATTTCAAACTTAATAAACATGCATAGGAAAATAGACACAATGGAAACTGACATAAATTACATTCATTTTTATAACGGCAAAGATGCTGTAACCCTGCACAAAAATGTGTTTGGCAATGGTCAGCACATGTCTGATTTACAAATCCTGACAGAGGTATTATTTTATATTTGGCACTGCTATGGCGTGACTGTAACAAAAACGAATTCTCAGTTATAAAGTGTCCAAAAACAAAATACATTTAAATGATTTGCAAGACACTGTAACAGTGAATTCTCCAATTTCAGTTTTGTTAAAAATAAAATACAGGGTAACCCAAGGGCAAAGGAGAACACTTATTAGCACTATAGTGTCATACATGTTTAAAAAAAAAAAAAAAACTACAGTGCCTCCAACATTTGGTTTTCACTTGCTAAACTCATGCAAGGTTATAATAAATAATATCATTTATAGGAGTTATCATAATATGCTGTATTAAAGAATTTCATCCTGGCATTCAGTGACTATACTATGTTTTTTGGACTACAAATGATATTTAGGCTTAAAAACATCAGCACAATATAAAGCATTGTCTCTGTAACTTCAAAATCAAAGACAAATCATAGTAACGGCTTATTGATGTTACACACAAACCAATATTTTTCACTTCTCTTCATCCTTCCAATAATACAGCACCATGTAACGCGAACTGTATCCCTTTAACCTCTTCCATCGAGCGCACACTGCAGGTTGTCGTTCTGCGCCTGGCACCTAGTCCATAGCTGATTGTTGAATTCCTCCGAGCAGGTCAGATGAAGTACTCTTTTTTGCCTGGCGTGACGGTATCATTGTAGACCTGGTCTGGGTCCACTCCTGGAGCAGGCTCACCTGCAGTCCTATAAACACCCTTGTTGTGGCACAGGTATCGGTAAAGCAGGAATCCACAGATAGCAAGTGTCACCAGGACAAGCGCAATTATGACTAGAAGAGAATATAAGGTCAGTTTTAACAGCGGAAAGTATGCAAGTCACATTGTGAAAAGCGTATACTATCAGAATGTATTAGACATGATGGCTTGCTATTTTTACACGAGGAATGGAACAAAAGATCTGCTTTTTATCCTGTCATGTCGGATAAAAACAGGTCTGTTTTTTACATGAATTACAAATTTCAAGGAAATACAATAAAAGAAATCTTACCAAACCTGACATTTCTCCTGTAAAATGTGTTATTATGACATCTACTGGCAAGTGCTATAAATTGAGTGTTGATGTGTACACATTAGGGCTGTCACAATATCATTCAAATTTATCTTTAATTGTTTATTTTGTCAATAAACAATTTGTTAATTGTTTATTAATAACACAGAATACAGGAGCGTAGGGAAGTGAGAGTTCACCGGAAAATTTGTCATTATTTACTCACCCCCTTGTCATTTTAAACCTGTATGACTTTCTTCTTCAGAACACAAAAGAAGAAATTTTGAAGAATGTTGTTATCTGGCACCCAGTGACTTGCATTGGTTGTATTTCCATACAACATCAGTGAATGGGTACCGCTGCTGTTCGGCTACCAACTTTCTTCACAATAGCTTCTTTTGTATTTTGCGGAAGAAAGAAAGTCATACAGGTTTGAATGACAGGAGGGGGAGTAAATGATGAAAGAATTTTCATTTTGCCATTTTTGGGTGAACTTAATGTAGCACAATTTTAAATGGGTGGCTACTGAATTATCATATGTGTAGCATTAACACAATATCAATAATAACAGTTTTTAATTTCATGATTATTGTCAATACCAATATATTGCGACACCCCTAGTACATATATCCAATACATTACCAATAATTCAGTGAATATCCGTTACCTCCTATGACAGTAGCGTCTGTTTGCTGTGGAGCTGCAGTTGTTGGTGCAACGCCTGATGCTGCAGAAAAAAGAAAACACAAATGCAGCCACATAAAACCTGTGTGTCAACATTCATTGCATGCACAACAACAGCCATGTGGAATTACAACGATTTCCGGGGGAAACTGTATAGCCTTGTTGAGAGTAATCAGATTAGGAATACTGCAACATGCCATTTAATGTAGGCCAATTTTGGGCACGGTTTTAACTGAATGCTCCCACATGAGATTTCAAGGTCAAATAAGCCTAAAGCACAGACAATATATGATAGAAAACAGCACTTGAGCCAAGGCAGATTATATTACACTAGCCTATTATGATGTTCAGATTCATTGTTAAATGGGCGTCACACCCAAGTCTGTGGGGACCTAAGATACGGTATCTTCTTACTTTAAGAACACGACTTACCACTGGGTGCAAAAGAAGTCACGGTGAGAGTCATAGTGTTATGGACAAACCTGTATGGAGAGAATTGAATAAAACAATCTTTCTTACAAAAACATTTCACCAAAAAGCAACTGGCAGTATATTTTGTAATAAAAATAAATACTACTATAAAGCATAAATGCTGTATATTTGAAATATGAATTTTTTTTTTTTGCAGTAATTGAAGAGACTTTCATTTTCAACATGAAAATGCCACAATGACAAAAAGGGTTGTTCAGTCTAAAGTTTATATAATATAGATAAATTTGTCATTCTTTGCTTAAAAGAAGATATTTGAAAGAAAATGTATAGAACCCCAAGAAAGTCAATCAAACAACATGAGGGTGAATAATCCTGCATTCACTCTACTGCCATTAAAAACTATTATGTGTGCAACACAAAAGAAAAATGTCTCCGCAGCATTTTTACTTCTTTCTTTTGACTTCGGGGATATTTGTGACTCAAACATGTTTTATGAGATTAATGCAATACTCATCTGAACAATAAAGTGCGTATCAACTTTAAGTTTTTTTTATAAATAAACCCTCATGCATGTGAGACACTGGTCCAAACCCCAAAATGTTGAATATTGTGTAAACCTCTGTTTAAGTATTAACTATTATATGTGGACAAACATCACTGGACTGTGAGATGTGTGCTGCTGTTGCTTCATTGTGATCCATTGAAAGCGTTCGTGTCTTTGTTTGAAGGTAAATGAGGATCAACTCTATCTGGATGGATGGGGGGTAGAAAATATGCAAACCTCCTAAACTACAGACTTGAAACACTGGGGAGGACACGTTCATTCTCACTTTAAAATGTTTAAAAAAGACGAATTTATTATCGTGTCCACCTACTTTTAATATGATTCATTCACTCCTGCCAGCTACTAAGTCATAAGATAAATGTATTGAGAAGTCTCACTTCCTATTTTCAAGCCTCTCTTGAAGAAAAAAAAACATCATCTTAAAGAGCGAATAAACAGGAATGATACTGTAGGAGGTGCTGGGTGGTCAAATAGTAACATTATTAGCGAAAGAAACACCGGTATTTGTTTGTGGACGCAACCCTAAAAAAGAAACGCAACCGATCCCTCTCGATTTCATTTGATGTCGTCGACAACCGTCAAAATCTAAAACTCAACGAGCAATCGAGGACTTTAAAGACATTTGAAGATTGTTTTAAGCAGCTGTTCAACCAGTTAAAACCGACAAAAGTACTCCCACCGCTACAGAAACAAAAACAAACTTACCTCCTCCTTTAATGTTGAAGTGACGTATAAGCTAACCTCGGCTAAAACTGAGATGACGACGATCCGCCTTCTTTACAAATAAACTCGCAACAGATCATAAAAGTCAAAAATGTTCGAGTTGAAATGTAACGCAAGTGAGTCGGCGTGAAGCAACAGCACGCTGAATCTATGCGCGCGTTCATGAGCGTTTCCTCTTGCGCGCTCCCGTGGGATCAAACAATGGTCGCATTCCACGAAATGACTAACATTAACCAACAACCACACCAGACTAAAACAATACTGCATGAGCAGGTAGCTGTTGTTAAAAGTGATTTATTGATTGATTAGTGAATACATTACAAGTGTTTCCATTCATGTGTCAGTTATTATTTTCCATACTTTGAACATGGCTGAAGTAATAATATATGGAAAAAAACATCATAATCCAGACACAAAGAAGACCACCACATGTGAGGGGTACAGTTTACACCGAATAATGATTTTACTCAAATAAACTTCACTAAAATTGATTTAATTTAACAAGAATCTAAATATTATTCTACACATACACCATAAGTGATGGCAAAGATTTATGAAATCAAAGTGAGCACAACATTTGGAAATTCTCTATTACGTTGCATATTTGCTGGAAGATCGCAGGTTTGCACATACTGGCAATAAACCTGGCGTATTTTCCTGTAAACAAATTTGAAAGTAAAAAAAACAGATTGAGGCATCAACTCGCAGTGGATTAAATGAAACACATGATGAGTATGAGCTGCAAATGCTCTCAAATTATGCTGACCTTTGTCTTCTATTTAGGGGTTAGTCTCTTTCAAGCTCTCCTTCCCCTTTCCTGATGAACGGTCGTCCTTGAAATAAAAAGAACTCATGACTTTGCTTGTTGACTTACTTTTTTATGTTTTTAAGATAGTACTGACAGAATGGCTATGAATGAAGTACTACATTACTTGTCGGTAAATACTGCACAGTATATACTTTTAAAATAGTGACACGGTGACATTATGCAACAATAAACATCTAATACATTATGGTATCCTGTGTTTTCTGCTATTTTAATTCAGTTTTGAATAAAAAAAACATATAACCTAATCACATGAGTCAAAACAGAAAAACTTTAGGTTTCATCACACTGCAACAGACTGCATTGTGGGATACTGTATGTTTACAATTGTAGTACATTTACATTTATGCACTTGGCAGATGCTTGCGACTTTGCATTACACATTATAAATTTGTTTTCAGTATGTGCAATCGGACCCATGACCTTGGCACTGTTAGCAACATGCTCTAACCACTGAGCTACAGGAAAGCTTGTAGTAGGTCATTACATGCATCAAATGTTGCTTACTGTGAAAATAATACACTATAAAATAGTAGGGATAATATCTTAGTAACCCTGTTTCAAACATAGCCAGTAATGTAAACTTGATGTAATATTTGCAATAAACGTTTTATTCTTCAAAATGGCGTATTCTCTTGCATCATTCAAAGCACTTTCACTTCCACTGAACTCACCGTTTGTGAAGTCTCGATGTGTTCCACATCTGATTGGCTGTCTGGAGCTATTCCGTTCTCCATCCCAGAAGGCTCAGGGTCCTCCACATTCTTAAGCTCCTCAGATTCATCTGAGGCCACAGTGGTTTTGATCTCAGTGCATTCAGTAGGACTCGAGTTTGCTTGACGTTCACTCTCATTTTCAGAAGATGATGAATCATCTTTAGACGCAAGACTGTCTCCCCGTCCGTCTTGATTTGTGGCTGTTGAAGATTCACTCTCTTTCTTCTCATCCTCCACTGGTTTATCTTCAGTGGTGTTGTCCACCTGGGGCTCATGGGAAGGAACATCTTCCTCTTTGGGATAGTCTATGGAAGTGGCTTCTGTATCACTGAGATGAGGGACGTTTTCATAGTAGAGTTGAGGCCTGGTGGGACTGGTCTGTTTAGGGCTGTATGGTTCATACTTTGGTTTGTCGGACCTAAAACTGGATGAATTGTCTCTCCTGTATGATGCGAAAAGAATGTTGTTTGTCGCAGCTTCAATGAGTATGTTTTGGCCCAGGTTGAGTAAAAAAACTTTCTACTTTTAAATATTTTTTAACAATATTGCAACATATTAATGTTTTGTGACAACATGCCCCAATTAAACTCTTTTAAAGTCTATAAAAATATTAAACTATATATGCTTTAACTTTGGATAATAAATTGCATATAAACATTCACAGCATTACACAACAGAGAAAATATATTTTATTTAAACTCCTCAATGTTTTAGTAAATCTTTTATTGTTAAAATATCCACTTTTACCAGCAGATGGTGTGAGTCCCCAACTTTTTATCAGCAAAAGCCAATGAAAAAAACGAAGATTTTACCTGATAGAGCTTCTGGGGCTGTAAGTCTTGTGGAAATCATAAAAGCTTTTAAGTGATCTAGGAGACAAAGTATCTCTAAATGACCTTCTCTTCAAGGAACCTGAGCTTTAAAGGAAAAAGAGAGTCTTTTGTTACTATCTGCCACAGTTTCAGAGATAGATTTAAAACCAGAGAGACCAGACTATAAAGCCATATACCGGTTGAAGTTCTTCACCATGAAAGTCTTATCTGGATGCTGGTCCCTCAACTCTTTCATCACAGTCTGTAGATCCTGATTGTTCTTAAATAGGAAAGAATAGGTTATTAGAGTTAAGAAACAGCTGAAATGTTTCATTGGTTCAGCTGTATTCTCAATGCTTGGTTTACCTTGGTCATTTCCTTGTAGAAGATGTCTCTAAGGTTGGAAACGGCTTGGAAGACTGTGACATAGCATCCGATGCGACTGTAGAATGTGAGAGAACATGAGCAGCTTTACTTTCTCTGTGGTCTTATATTGGCATTCAACTAAGAAGTTCAAAAAGATTAAAGGAAACAAGTTTTTCCATTTACTATGTTTTTCATTAAATTAAAGTTTTAAAACGACAGTATTGTACAAAGCTAATTTATAGAAACACGCTTGTTGAGGATTGTATGTTTACCGTTTAAAGTATACAGCCTATTAACTTTATTATAGATTTAAACACTTCACTAATGAATTTGTTACGTGTAAGATATAGGCCTAAACAAGAACATTTTCATTTGGAAGTTGAATTAAGTTAACTTGCTGCCTTTTAGGAATAAACAAAGAGAAACAATGAAGCCGTGCACAATCCCAGTTTATTTTCTGAGTGAACAAAAGGCCATGTGTTGTTGGGTCAATTGGCTGTCAAGAATAGGAAATCTTAAACAGAAGCCAAAAAACAAACCTATAAAAAGGGCTCTAAAACTGTCATTAGGTTTTAAGTATACATGCAAGCAATAAAGCTACTCACCTGTCAAATAGAATAGGCAGTTCCTCCTTCAGTTCTCTGTTTATGTCTTCAAATATCATCTTGGCTGCCTTCATCTCATCCTCAGCCTATGAAAACAACAGTTATTTCGTTTCCTAAAGAAATGGATCAAATCCTTTTTTTAAACAACAATAAAGCCATTCAAGCACGTTCTTCATTGGTATAAACATATTAGACAGTAAAAAAAGTAAAATGGTAGTAAATATTTCAAATATTATACCTTCCCAATTTTGATGTCATCTTTCTTTTTTGCATTCTTTAGCGTTGTCAGTTGATGCCGAGTGGAGTCATAGTCTACAAGTTTCCGGCCTCTCTTGGCCACTCGTTCCTGCAGCATTAAAAAAACAAGTTTACAGAAATTCTTTATTAAAAATTTTGGAAATTATTGTGATTTCTGTGTGTATGAGGCGGCTATCGATACCCTGACATCTGGAAACTGGCTCGTGTAGGAATCCATGTTAAGCAATGCCTGATCTCGCAGTTTGACCTCATAGTCGCTCCACAAAAGATCTTCCCCCTTGAATGTTGACACCAAATGTATTAATAAATACATTTTTTGTTAAAAAGAGTTATTTCTTGAAAGATATTATTATTATTGCATTACATTAGAAAAATGTGCACACTTAATGTGATGAAATACACCTGTGAGAAAGACCTTCATAGGAAACTGACTTCATCCATCCAGTAAAAAATATCTCAGGACTATTTTGCTAAATGCACAAACACCAAATGTGTTTGCAGATAATGCCCGTTTTTACTTTTTGTGTGTACACATATTATCTCAGACTGCCTCAGTGTATAAGACCCACCTCCACAACTGCCCCGAGATCCTCTGCGCCATCCCACTCAGGGTCATACGCATCAAACAGGGACTGAAACAGTCGACTTGAAGCATCTCTCATTACTGTCACACATAAAACCTTTGAGTCGGTTATTTAACTTCGAGAGCTGACACACACAAATTGTCATTTTTAAGTGTGCTTACACAAGCTCACATGTACGATTCTGACTGTAAATGTTCTCACCTCTGACAGCGTTCAGGTACGCTTTAAGATCCTTGTGTATTCTGTATGCCTCATTCTGTAGAGGAATTGTGAATCAAGGTCATATGAATGCAGCCAATCCCTTTAAAGCATTTGCATATTTAAAGCTGCCTCTTTGTTTACTATAGTAAATTGAATTTACCTGCTGGTCTTGAAGGCTCATCACACACTGCTCAAAGAGCTCATCTTTGGTCTCATCAGATTTGCCAAGCTTCTGCAACACCTGTCAACATATCAGATAAGCACACTTACATTTAGTAGAAAACTAAAAAGGACAAATATACATGTTTACATTGGTCAACTACTCCCTTCATTTCATAGTCATGTGACTGGAATAAAATCACACAATACATTTAAGCAAGACTAACAGTATTGGAAACGGGCATTATGGTTTCTGATACGCACCTTCTCCTGCGCTCTGCTGAATTTTTTCTGGACCCGTTTAGCCAGCACATTGGCCCCTCCTTTTGAGCTGAGGCTGGTTTTGCTTTCTGCCATCTCCACCACAGCTCTCTGTGCAATGTTTTGATAAACCCTTCAATTATTTGGTCAATCCTGAAGAATAAAAGAACGTTTACTTGGTATATGGCTGTGTTCTGTTTGCGACACACCTTTTTGCTAAGCTTCTGCAGTCATAAACCATAAATTTCTTATCTTTTCAGGTCATGGCTTTGAGCATTGCAGCCCCTGAGTCATATTTCATTGTGAATGGTTATCTGCTGTACAGTGCCTAATAGGGGTTCACTTGTCAAAGCATAAACTAAGACTGTATTTCAAAATAATTGGAATTATTTGGGAAAGATCTCATTTAGCTGCTGTTCTATCGGTTCCTGTATGTCAGATAACATCCCAGTCTTGCCATTTTCCATTTCCAAACCAATACAATTCCATACAATAGTGGTGTATTGCGTTCTATTCTATTTAGCATGAGAAGTGTTACATTACAATAGCTCTCAAACATTTTTAGTGTAGTATTTTGCTTTTACAATTCCCATTAGCAACCCAAAATACAGATCAACCCTTGCCCACTCCCACACACCAAAGGGGCTTATGACATCAAAGTACCGCGAGAGCGACTCGAAAGCAAACGGATTAGTCTGCTCTCGCGGTATTTGCTCTGCGCAGAGCCACATGACGTAGAACACGCAATGTTTTGAACTTTACACTGTCTTTTCGATGGGTTCATGTTTGAACTGAAGTTTATAACATTGATGTTTCTGGACCTGCTAGACATGATCATGGGAAGTGTTTTGGCCAAGTGTGCAGCCACCGACCTGGGCATTCAATGGGTCGGATGGGCACTAGCGTCTGCTTTCATGTCGGAGAAGTTTTTCGACTTGGCAGGTAACAATGATTTATCCAAAGACCATTCATCCATAGTCATGCGTATTTTATGAACATTTATCTATTCATAATCATATTTCTATAAAAGAGTGTTTAAGTGGCTTTTTTGTTGCAACCTGCGCGTCGTTTTCGTGTAATTTTAATAATATCGACGATATGTCGGCTATATGTAATGTTATCAAACAGCAGTTATCTAAGCTATTATAAACGTGTTGTGAAACAACCATAATGTCCCAAAGCAAGACCGACTACTACTGCTTTCCCGTATTTCGAGACAAGCCCAATCAAATTCGTGTCTCTACGTGAACTCATCGTATTATTGGGCTAGGGTTACTGTCAATTCTGCTGCAAGGGGCGGGACTTGTAAGAAAACGGGTGAAAAAATGTAACTCGGATGTAACTTTTTACATAGCTTGCAAAATATATGTACAAAAATGCATGCAATACTTTGTGAATCGAAACATGTAAATATAAGCATTTCTGAATAAATGGTATTATTTGCTATACAAAATACAACAACACTTGACTTTCAATAAAATATTTTAAAGCTGAAATAAAGTCTAATACTTTCAATAGTAACAGATTTAACATATTAAATATATACACACATACAACTTACTAAAAGTGATCATAACCTTCTATCTTTCAATTATCCCTGGCTTGTAAGTTGTATTGTGTATACATTTTTGTATTTATCTGTAATTTGATATATTTTTTGATATATGTTTATTCTGTGTTATCTGTATGCACCTAGGGTCTGAGAGTAATGCAATTTCAATCTTCCATTTGTATGTACTGTACATGTAGCAGAATTGACAATAAAGCTGACTTTGACTTTGATACGTTTTTATTTGTTTAATGCAGAGAGAAATTAAAATTGTACTCACCAGTCAACATTTAATTTGCATTTAAAAGATATATCCAGTCATTTCAGTCTCTCAAACTCAGCTCCTTGAGCTCTCTTTGTCTCTCTGTGAGAAATGTGCTCTTGAGGATCCTTGAACTTTGGTACCAATTGCCAGCAAGTCCATTGGTAAAATATTCAGTGAACACGCCTCACTTTTAAAATGGCCGGACACAGGTGAATGACGTTCCTGCCCATATCTTAAAGGATATAGGATCTCTTATCAGTTTAACTTAACATTAATGTGTCTGCTCTGTAGGATCGGGTACATTCATATTATTGGCTCATCTAAGTCGTGTGTGGGGTGGCAGTGGACACCTTAGACAGAACATACAAACAGGATGTGTCACTGCATGGGGACTGCGGTAAGAATTGTTGTATTAATGTACGTCATATAAAGTTAATAAGGTTAATAAGTGACGGATGAGGCCTTGTCTCGTAGGCTCGGGACTTTTCTCTTTCTACGAATCCTTAAAGAAGGACAAGACCGGCGGTTTAACAATGTCAGAGACAGCCCTGGGACATTCTTTGTGTATTGGACCTTGCAAGGTATTTTAACTACACGGCTGTTGATTATTTCCGTAGTTACTGTTTTGCTCTTAATTGATGACTGGACAGAGTTTCAGAAGGTCATAACTGTTCATTCCTATACATAACATATGTATAAACATATACATACATGTAAATGATAAAGCTTGCAAACATTTCTTTATTTAAATCTTTGTCTTTCTAGCTGTGTGGGTGTTTGTTACCCTCTTGCCCACCCTGATTTTAAACAGTGAGAGAAGAGATGAACCCTTGGGCCCTCGTGACTACATTGGATGGGGAATCTGGGGGCTGGGCTTCGCTACAGAAGCCATTGCCGACAAGCAAAAGTGGAATTTTAAGAGCGATCCAGATAACGCTGTGAGTAACTTTTACTAATAAAAGCAGTTTGATGAAAGTAACATTTTAAAAGAAATATTATGTGACGATCTGCCTAAATGTAAACATGTACACAAAACGAAGCGTCATTAACAATAAAATTTTACTTATTGAAACTAAGATTTTAGGAAAATGTTGCAGTTCCATCTGGTGACTTTACATGTGTCACATTTTAACATTCACTTCAAAAAAATCCTACCCCAAGCGCTTATTCATTTGCATGTAAGAATTTAATTAACATTACAGAGCAAAGGCATTAATCACATGTGCCTCCGTGTACTCGCAGGGAAAATTTATTCATCATGGACTGTGGGCATACAGCAGACACCCAAACTACCTAGGGGAAATCCTGCAGTGGTCTGGATTATTTCTGTCAGCTTCTTCCGTCATGCGTGGGCCACAGTATCTCAGCGTGATGTCACCTGTCTTTGTTTGGTTTTTACTGAGGCATGTTAGCGGCATCCCTATCTTGGAGAAACGGGCTATGAAGAAGTGGGGATCAGATGCTGCTTTTCAGGATTACATCAGAAACACTCCACTTCTTTGGCCATTTCCCAAGTTTAAAGGAAACTAAAGCACTACACACTCCACCTGCCTTGTTTTAAACCTTTACAGACACTGGTATCGACAAATAAAACAGATTTTGTGTATGGCTCTTTTATATACAGAAAAGAAATGGACCATTTCCTTAATTATACCAATTAGTAACTGTACACATTCATTTTAGTTGTAAGGTGAACTACATAATCTTAAATTGTGGCACTTTATGCTTAAAAAATATTAGAATTTAAAAGTTAACATTGTACTGTATCATTCCATCTCTGAACCCCAAAGACAGACACCACAGACACAAAGCACTTGCAATAGATGACTGTATTTTACAAAAAAGCACAACTCTTACAAAGTATCACACCATTCAAACTGAAAAGCAATTGAAAGTGATAAATCAACCTCATTCAATGTTCCACTTGGTTAAAGATTGCCCTTTTGAATCAATAAAAGTTCTGACAGATCTGTGCTGCATACAAGCAGAATCTCCAGAAACTCTTACTAGTCTCTTCTGGAGTTGTAATTCTGTGAATAAACATATATTGAAAAGACAAAGTAGAATAAATCCTTTTGGATCAGTCACTCACAAGCATCCTGTTTTGCTTCTACGTTAAATATGGTTTTGCAAAATTCAATAAACAGCCGACAAATAAATCAATACCGTAAAAGCTAGATGACAAAAGAGATTGCTGATTGGTTTCTAAGATCAATGAACAGAAGCATCTTGAAAAACATGAACATTTACATTAATATTCAAAAACATCATGAAACTGAAAGACATGCCCAATCACAACAACCAATAATGATTCTGAAATACATAATCGTCTCAACTTTTGATCTTACTTTCCAGAATCACTCAAATCTCCATGAGGTTTGACCTGGTTAAAAACTCAAATGTAAATTTGATCAAATTTTGAACCTTTAAGAGATTGAAATTTGTCTTGCCGTTTCATGTAAAGCATGAGTATACAGTCCTTACACAATATTACAGTTGTGAATTACACTATACACACAACTTCAAAGTTAGTGTTACAATCAGATTTGGGTTTCTTGATAAAGAACTCCCAAACTGACAGAACGAATTGCTTTTTTTATAAAGATTTGTGGACCGAATCATCCCTTTGGTTCTGAGAATGTTAACAGTACATTTAAAATTGACTAAAAAACAAGTTTGCATAAACAAATAAAACCAGAAGTGTATAAAATATGCAAGTTGGACAACATTATATAATATATATTGCAACGGTTTCCCGAAGAAAAGAAAACGTAATGCGCTCTAGTGTTACTTCAGCAGGGGCGAGGCGAAGAAGTTCCCCTGGCGAGGAGCACTGACGGCAGCTCTGCTTCTGCTGCCAAATCTGAAACAGGACGTTTTCATCAGTTATCTTACCTTTACGCAAAAAAACCCCACTGTATATGTAGATCTGTGTGGTATACGTACTTGGGAGTGATTGCATTGAGAGTTGCGTTCTTCATGCGCTGGGAGAGCGAGCTGGTTGATGGAGTCTTGCTCATCTGCTGGTCAGGGGTCGTGAGTGGCCCAAACATACTCGCTACAGCACAGAGAAAACATGTTTATCATAGCTCTCCAACTAATAATGAACATCAGGTCAAGTTTAAGTGAAATTCATACTTTTGTGGTCAGGTGTGGCATGGACGTTGGTGTTCTCAAAAACCATGTGGTCATTGTGACCCTGCTCGTTCTCGGTGATCATGAATTGACTCCAGTACTCCACAGGCAGACCCAGGAGTCGCTCAACCACCTGATGACAAAAAATAAAAATCAGGCTTTAAGAGACAAATATTTATCATATTAACAAGATCAAAGCAGTTATTCAAGCATTTTGTTTTTATGTTAGCTAAAACACACTTTTGTTTGATTAAAATATTTACCTTAAAGGGACCACTCGCCTAAAAATTTAAATTCTAAGGGTGAAAAATTGACGATAGATTTTTTATTTTTGGGTCAACTGTTCCTTTAACATATTGTTGCTGTCCCTCCGAAACATTGGATATCCAAATCTGCAGATTTTTCAGGAAATGGAAAAAATTGTACTTTTTAAATGTTTAAATTTGTATTGTCAAAGCTTTGACAATCACTTTTTATTGGTAAGACATTGGCTAACCCTATCCTAACCCTAATACCCAGTGCAAAACATCAAGGGTAACCTAATAATAATTATTTGTGACAAAAAAATAAATATCACAAAAAAAGATACAAGGGTTCAGAAGGACAGCAGCAATGTTTTAAATCATTAGTTAACATAACCTTCAAAGATTTTTACAACTACCAAAGGAAAAGAATAAATCAAACAGAACTTATGCGCAATTACTTTTGGCTGCCGTTTTGTGTCCTGCAAGATGGTCATCGGATCCGGGTCTGGCACAGCATGACCAACAATTGTGGGCCCAAACACACGAGCCAAATTGTAGCGGTCCATCTTTGTAACTGTGCTCTGGGCCACTCTGAAAATAACAGCAGTTAGTAAACAAAATGATATTCATGTTAATGTTACCAAAGTCTCAGAGCTTAAACTGTTTCCCTGCATAAGTGCCATATTTTTATTAAATAATAAGGGCAGAAAAATGTCTTAATAAAAACATAGTCAAGTCATAATGTATGCCACATTGGATGTTTACCTTTGCAAGTGGATGACCAAGAAAGCCAGTGTATCTCGGTTAGGCTGTGGCAGATCGCTGATATGCTGATACATCAATGCAATACTGTTGCCATCATCGGACACCTCTACAAGAACACAATAACTAGTTAAGTTCAACTATATTTGAAAGGATTTGGTGGCTTGACATCATAAACCAACACTAACCAGCAGCATCCATAAAGGCACGGTTGAGGCGGAAGGTTAGTAGGGGCTCTTTGAGGTTCCTCAGGAAGTCCTTGAGGAGCCCTGTGATGGCATGTATGTCTTCCACCTTGCTGAGCAGAGGAACAGTCTTCCCACGCAAGAACTTCTCTTTGAGTTCCTTGATCACCCTATCGGATCCAGACACTCGGTACAGACCGGTCTGCAGAAGGGATACACACATGACATGTATTAAGAATTGAAGTCTTGTTCATGAGCACAAAAATATACTGAATTTAGTGGTTTACCTCACGCAGGCCTCTCTGCTCGATCTCATTTACGCAGTGCACCACTAGTGAGGGAATCATGGGAGATGTGGTGGGCACAAAGTTTGCCAGGGTGCCCTATCAACATAACCAGACAGATTTTGAGAATTGCATTGCTTATTTGCAGATGTCTTTAAAACAAACAATGGCGTTTAAAGTCCATCACCTCTTCACTTTTAACTGGAGTCCCAGCCATAGTTGGAATGCAGGGCAAGGGGCAGCGTTCCCGACACTCAGGGTGGGTGACCACACGACAGTCCCTGCACTTCAGAGAGATCTTCCCGAATTTGATTCTCTTGCCACATGGCACACAAGACTCAGGCTTGATCACCTAAAGGATAGAGAGAGACATTGATTATGAGATCTGATGTCAAGTTTACCATTTAATGCTCTCATACTGGAATAGATCACGAATGACATGCTCTTTAGAAAGCGTAATGTTCTAATAAAAAAATGATTGCCAGCTTTACCTCATGCAGTCAAACACTTGCATGTATATTGTCCTTATTGGAACACAACCTATTTTGCATTCTTGCTTACTTCATGGGTCATGTTGTCATCACATGCATTACAAACGCTCATCTCAAGGTTAGGCCATAAAGTTACATTGTGTATGTGGGACTTTTAAGAAACAAAAGGTTAATCAAATGTATGAATTGTGAGGGCTGAGGATCATTTGCATTATACCGTTTTGGAGACAAACTCATGCATACGGACGCCTCCGTTGCCCTGGGGAGTGCTGGGTTCGGCTCTGACCGGTCCACTGGGCTGACTGGGGTGCTTGAACACATCCATAGACTGAACAGAATCGGTATCAACAGAGTCCCACTCCATAGCAGCTAAAGAGACAAGAGAAAAGCATTGAAACCAGGCCAACACTTCTGCAGAACACTTTCACAAGATAATTAGAAATGCAAAGGCTCGGGGTGTTTAAAAGAAATAACTATAAAACAGCCCAGCCAAAACACAAATCAGCCATTTAAAAGAAACATTTAATCTGTTTGGCAAGCCAACAAGGGATTAATTTAAAACACCCCGCAGACTTGAAAGCCATCTTTTTAAATCGGTTCAGATGAATATTTGACCACGTTTGATGGAGCGAAGCACTTTTTATTATATTGCAGCCTCGCATCACGGCTCACAGCGGTGCATATTTAAACCAAAAAGCTCACATATAATTATCAAATCAATACCGAAATTATGTAATCAATGGCTCTCTTAAGTTGTGTATATCTCCTGCTATAAACCGCTCACAACAGACAAGAAGTTTCAAATGCTGAACGAAGCTTACCGGTCTTCCGTCTGCTCCTGGTCCAGTAGGGAACAGCTTCCACCGTGGTGACGGCCTCAATGGGACCTCCGTCTGAGGGCACCGTCACTGTGGTCTTGGCCACCAGAGACTCATTACCCTTAGAAAGTGACATTAATTAACGGCAATGCTGCAATTCCTAACATGCTATGGACTTGAACTATTATTATTTTTAATATACATTTATATACACCTCTACAGACTCGCAATATAAAACAGTCAGTTATGTTTACATAAACGGCTCTTACTTTCTCAGAAGGCCGGCCGGTGGAACGGGACCTCTTGGCAGTGGCAGGGGGCCCATCTGTGAAATTCCGGGAGGAGCGCTGCATTGAGACAGATTAAATTAATCACGTATTGATTAAAATTCAGAATTAATTTGCTCGAATGCGCCTTCACTGGTAAACATACTCTCTTTTGTCGCTTCTTGAGACGAACGGTTCTAATTGCAGAAGAGTCCCAGTCCTTTAAAAAAATAAACAATGATCAATTATAGCTAGAGTGAAATGGTCAAATATCTTTAAATTCAACATTCTTTTTAAAAAGGAATATAGATAAGACTAATGTCTTTGTGAAGAAGGAAAGGACATACCAAAGAATCATCGGTTTTATCATAACTGATGTCTGACAGAATGGAGGCAGATTCATCAATGGTGGTCAATCTAGAAGATGATTGACAGGACAGCAGGAATAAGAGCACAAAATAAAATAAATTCTTTAATCATCAACGAACCTATTTTGCACATTCAGTGTGTTATTCAAAAAACGTAAAACAAAAATGTATTAAGCTTTCTTTGCAGACACAGACAGATAACACAAACTCATAACAGACATCATATACTACACAAATAAATGATCACAGTCAATTCCTTTTTCAACACTAGATGACTCGAAGCGACAAAGCATGAAACAAGAGACCTTCTCTTACCGTCTGCTAGTGTTGAGGTTCGGGGGATTCTGGGAACGGGCATTTAAAAATGCCAAAGCTGACCGCTGTTCCTCATTTAACTGGATACTGTTACTTGAACCTTCTGACACCAACAGCTCTCGAATAAGCTGAATCTGACGATCCTGCAGAGCAGAAAAACTAAAATGTTTAATCAAAGGTTACATTTGACAAACACGATGATCTATAAAACAGGTAACACTCCTACGAACCAGTTTGGCACATTCAGCCTCAGCATTCTGTCTTCGACGGATCTCCACGTCCACTTGGTTGCGAGCATGTTTGAGCTTGACCTCCAGCGCACCCTTCTCCGTCTCAGCCTTGGTGAGCACCTCTTTACAATGGATCAGTTCATGCTCGAGTCTCAGCCATTTTCGACGGGAGTCTTCAAAGTTGAGGGCCATCTGAATGAACTCTGACAGTAAAAACAACATTATAGCAGTGACTATTCAGTTGGAAGTTTTTCAGACATTACACAATGAAGCAGGTATTGACTCAATATATTGAATAAAGCACATACTTAAATTAAAATAACAAGTACTTACGGGGCTCAATGCTTTCATTGAGCACTTCAACTTGTGCCCGGAGATGCTCAAAAACGCCGTGAAGATTCATCACAGCAGTCTCCATGTCCTGCATTGGGAAAAAAAGTCAAATAGCCTACTGGTGTGTACCAAAACTAACTGAATAAGTTTAGAGGATTTACACATTTTATTTTGCTGCTGAAACCCTGCAGTTCATGCCTATGCAGTTTTTCCTATTTTTGTGCATATGCCTATAGACAAGAAGACATCTGAAGATGTACTGTCTGTCATACCATATGTCTGGGGAGTGGCCAAAACGACATTAGATATATATTAGGTTATTATCAGTTAGATATCACAAAATATTAATATTTAGGTCTGTAATAAAATATTAATATAGCAATATAGCATACGTATTAATCTGAAATGGTGCAAACACTTTAATAACTTATCATGAAGTCAAAAATTGTGCCCAAAATGTCTTTGTCTGAGAAAGAGATCACTGCAAATAACAATTATGCCTCAATTTATCCCACATTAACAACCAACTACGAAATAAACAAAGCATTGCGATAGTCAAGTTGGATCACGATGTTTATTCCGCATGGCAACCAACTACACAAATCACTATTCAAAAACATATAGGCTACGCTGCGTTTAATAAAACAAATAGCCATATTGTTTAACTTACGTATATGTGAAGATGTCCAGCCTTGCGTGAATCGGCCTGATAATAGCTCGATAAAAAGTTTTCACTTGGAACAATAGCGTAGCACCGGTTTGTCCGACCAGGTTTACCCGGATATTATGTTGCCAACGTTAGCGTCTGAAAGAGTTGCGTTTCAAATTTACCCGCCAGCCAATCATCAACAACCAGACGTGATGGCGTTGCTCGTCGACGCAGAACGTAAAGGCGGGGCTTCTGCTGCATCACGCTCTAGTCTAGTACTGTACAACTGTACAAAAGTAAAAAGGGAGCTAAGGGCCCAATTTGTCAGTACAAAAGTGACCTTCAGTATTTTAAACGGCCATAAATCAGTCACATCATGTTTTGCTTTAAAAAATAATGATGCTTACATGTTTAGTTCATCTAGACTTGTTTATATACATTTTTTCGTATATTTGGTGACAGTGATTTATTTATCATGCTGTGCAGCAGCTGTTAGAGAGTTCGCACTTTTAAAAGTCTTCAAGCATTGAGTCACGTCTCATGCTGTTTTGAACGACATGCCACAGGCGTTTAAACTGCACAGTTTAATTCTGTTGCAGTATGTTTTATAGCTATTTTATGTAAGATCACGTGTTTTGTATGCTATTACTGCCTAAGAAGTGTGCCTAGGTGTTTTTCTAGCACCAGCTAAAGGACCACAACAGTGTTCTGTTTAGTAGGCTAATCCTGTGTGTGTGTGTGTGTGTGTGTGCGTGTGTGTGCGTGCGTGCGTGCGTGCGTGCGTGTGTGCGTGCGCACAGTCATACCTCTGCATATGATCCATCATGTGGTGGAGCTTTGAACCACTCCACTGGCTGCCAGTTGCTGCCTGCATCAAGTTCAAGGCACTGATTCTTGTGTACAGAACAGTCACTGGATCTGCACCCTCCTACCTTGACTCACTTCTGCGAAACCTACGTTCCCACCAGAAATCTGCTTTTAGTACGTGAGTGAGCCCCTTGGTACTAACACAAATAGGCATAAAATCACTCTCCTGAACCTTCACATTCAGTATACCTCGATGGTGGAATTACCTTCCCACTCCATTGACTCACAACTGTGGATGCCTTTACTTAAAAATCTATTTCCATTCGCTTTATATTTCTGCACTAGCTTATCATTTTGTATCTTTCTAAGCAAAGATGTAACTTTGTATTGAGGCACATCTCCCTGGTTTATGTCTGGGTGTGACCTGTTGTAGTTTCATGTATGTATTCATTTAGCAGATGTGTGTCTCCAAAGTGACCTACAAATGAACAAGGATTCAACATTTTGCCTTAAGTTTTGCTCATTTTGTGTCACTTTGTATAAAACTGTCCACTAAATGAATTAATGCAATGCAAATGAATGACAAGTTGTAGTGTGCCGTTAAATGAAACTTATGGCAAAGCTCTTTGGCTTCTTTTAACACCAATAATTTCAAGATCCAAAAATCTAAATTATGTCATTTACTCACCCTCATGTAACTTTAAACCTGTATGACTTTTTTCTGCAAAACACAAAAGACATTTTGGAGAAAGTTGGTAACCAAACAACACTTGCCCCCATTGACTTCCATTGTATAAATACCAAACCACCGAGCCATTTCTTGAATATCTTTTTGCGTGTGTTCCATCATATATAGCCTACAGGTTTTTAATGACATGTAAATAAACAATGACATAATTTTAATTTATTTGATGAACTATCTCTTGAAATATGCAAGTCGTAAATTAATTAGTAAATTAATAAATTAATATTTCCTTTCTGTAAGCATGGATGCTCTCGCTCTCTATCTACACATTTATTTAACTAGTAACCATACATTTGGATTACAAAAATGGTTTAAGCCAGAAGCAGTAGCATGCTTGATTAATTTTCTTGGTCAATAATCATCACCTTGCAACTGAGAGAGAGACAGAGAATGAGAGAGAGAGAGAGAGAGAGAGAGAGAGAGAGGGCTGGCCAACTTCAACAGCATCCTATGAAAGCGATCTTCCAGTATGATGTGTAGAGCAACTTGCAGCACCAACTAAAACAACGCTTTCAAGCGATATAGGAGCAGTAAACAGCATCCGGACTGATATTGGGACGTAATTCTGTCGCAAACATGATTGCCACCACACAACAGAACATGACAACAGAGCTGGTAAACGAAATTAAACAGCACGTTTTCGTTCTTCTTTCGTTTTACATAAGAAAGGAATAGCAGACTGTCGATGAAACCAAGGTTTAGATGCTCTTTACACATCTGTGTGAACTAGAGCCGCAGCAAAGAGCGCGTGCATGCGCGGGGGAATATAAATTCGTGCACGCGACCACTATTCTCTTTCTTTTCGTGTTTTGTAAGTGTATACGATGATGTTTCCAGCAATTTATCTGTGAAAGTGTCTTAATGCATGCACGCGTGTTCAGAACAGGTGTTGTTCACTTTGATTCCGAAGGGTTTTCATTCATACTTTCATACTCCATTCGTTTCGTTACACCAGTTTACTCTAAATGTACTGCAGTGCTTTCAGCAGTGACTAACAGATGAAGGGGGTTCTGGCTGAGAGCACCATCGAGGTGTCGTTACTAACTTCTTATCGATTTTTGTTTCAAAAATTGAGTGTGATTTTTTTGCGTATCACGAGCGCTGCTTTCAACTGACGCAAATTCGACGTGAATGTGACAGGAGCTGTTGGACCTTTTCTCCTCAATTATGATTATGATGTGGAGTTTATTACTCCTCCTTGGGAATGAAAGAGCTCATGAGAAGAATTCGGTTATTTTCCCGCTGTTTCGGATAGTGTAGCGTTAACTTATCTGTCTTCTTGACAAGGAACATTTGACATGTCATCCGCTAGACTGTCTTGCACTACTGCCATACTGAGACTCTTTTGCTTCGTTAAGCTAACGATTGGATGGCATTTCTAAAATGTTTAGCGTCACAATTTTTCCAATGAAGAAGTGTAGGGTGTATAAATAAGCCGCGTTCTTTATACAGTGGCAGCTGACTCATATTTGATGTATCTGTAAATGAACCGTAATCATATCACCCCGCTCGCTTTATAACCTGCCTCATTTGCATATCTACTGCATAAGAACAAACTACACGCGCGCGTACTGAACGACTCTGTCAGCGCGAGAACTGCTGACTGCTTACAAGTGTCACCGTGACAAAATGTTATTGTTCGTGCATTTGTGTAAAAAGAAAAAGCACGACAGTCTAGGTGCACAGGACACATGATGCCAACATTCTAGAGAAGAAACTGAAATGGAAAAACATACAAAAGGAAGAATTTCAATTAGTAGTCAATGTCTTTATTGTAATAGTGGATGTTAGGCAGGGTCTATAGAGTGAAGTGAGATGCCCACAGGTCTGTGTCAGGCAGATAGGAAATACCCAGAGTAATTAGTTTCTTTTGTATTGTATTCCCCTCTCGCGCATGAAAAGTAATATTCTGCGCCATTCCTGTAATTTGTTTTTCAAGCCACTACTTCGCTGATAAAATTCACTGTGCTCTCCGAGTGCACCCATATCATTGAACTCTAAAACACTGTGCTGACAGGAATTTTTAAGCAATTCTGACAGGGATTTTATTTATTTAAGGCTTTCTGAGCGTTCAGAATTTTTTATGTTCTGTTTTGCTTTCCTTAGTGTTTTCCGTAAAGCTGACAGTTTCCCATCTGAAAGCCGAATAATAGGAATGGACGAGGCTGGAATGCAATGCATTCGCAGTGGTGTTTTATCGACTGGTGGGCATGTGCGAATCAAATCTCTAATGTCAGATCGCATACACTTGACAACCTTGGCAGCAGTCTACAGGGCCATCGCATCCAGTGGATCGGAATAAGCCTGGATGAATTTAAAGAATTGGGAAAAGAAAATTCGCAGGGGTAAAGTTATTTCCCAACAGATTCATCCAAGCCAAAGCTACATGCATACAGAATACATAATACGCATGCAGTTTGATAAAAAAGACAAAACTGATGTGTAAAAGTTCTTCTCTAGAGCACATCCATTGATCCAAGTGTTCTTCATTAAAAATCCCATAAATCACTTTCTAGATCTACATATGAGAAAGTTTTTTTGCTTGTTATCTAGGGTATCGACAGGTGGGTCCCCAAGAAACCGATCGCTTTGTCACCTACAAGAAAATGCTAAGGAGATTGAGCCTCTGCAGGAAGCTCATCAATTATGTAACGCTACTTTGTGTCTTCGATTGGTCCTGAACAACAAGCCCGGTCTTTCCTTTGCTTTTGCTCTGTTCACAAGAGCTGATTCACATTATGCATTCATCGTTTCTCTACTCAGATAGTTTTGGGTGAAACACACAGTGTTTGTTAGAGATTTGTTAGTTAATGCGGTTCTTTTTTAGAGTTACAAATGCAGCTACACTTCACAGTCTTAGCTAAGGACCCTTAATCCATGCACCCTGCTCATAACCCTATCTAGGAGGCTTTACCAAATTTCAGTGTGCGTGACTGTGTATATCTATGTGACCGCACATCCCTTCAGTTAAATGTTATTCATTTGAATTGCAGATTCACTTCATAATGGTAATGTTTTAATAGCCTAAACCCTGGTAAAAAGTAACGCATCTCATTACGGCTACGGGGAAACTGTGTTTTAAGCTGACTCCGTGCTATCCGCTTTAGGCGGCACATTCTGACAATTACCCCTGATCCGATCATGATCGAGTGGGCTTTCTGTTTGCCTGAACGATTCTTAATAAAGCATGTTATGTCTAATATCTTGCGAGTAGTCTTACGAAAACTCCAAAAGCTTAGGGTTTTTTCATTGTCATAAATCTAGGCAAATGCCAATTAAATGTGAGTCATATTTCTTAGGACGTCTTGCCTGACAGCTGTTAATGATTTATACCCAGAGCTTGTATGTTAAGCTGATGGCTGCACTTTGTATTCATCAAACATTTTTGTGCACAGGAGCCTGTTGTGTTTCAACAGATTACCTTTCAAGGTCCTAAAGGCGAGGATGGCCAATCTGTTTACATTAAGGGCTAGTTCACCCAAAAATGAAAATTCTATCATCATTCACTCACCCTCTTGTCGTTTCAAACCTGTATGACTTTCTTTCTTCTTCAAAACACAAAAGAAGATATTTTTAAGAATATTGGTTGGCAAAAACTGTTGGTCCTTATTGACGTCTATTGTATGGGCACAAAACCAATGCAAGTCAATGGGGATCAATGGTTTTCTGTTAACAATGACAAAGTCTTACTCCGATTATACTTGAAAAACTGATAACAAGGTCATAAATGGCATAAGCAAAACCAGCTCGGCAGAGGTAGTTTTTTGCCCATTACTCCGATATCGCGTTGCATGTAACGCCTTTACAGGTTTTCTCTCAGTTTTGTTTATGATAAGCATGTAAACATGTGAAAACAGGTTTCTTTTATAAGCTGATTTTTGAGAGATATCCCTTTACTTTATTTATCCCTTTATCCCTTTGTTGTAAACGCAATCAATGTTCAGTTTTTTTGTGGCCCAGTAAGAACCCACCCAGCAAGTATCAGCCACCTAGAGCACCCTAGCAACCACACAGTGATGCACTGAACCTACTCAAGAACACCCTAGCAACCACCCACAATACTCTATGATTGTAATGGCGAGATTTGCAGAATCAATCACTAAATTGCTTAAGAGGCTAATCGCTGTTGTTTACAATCTGCCCCTTTAACAGACCACATGTGCTTCCTTTAATGATATGACTAAATGAAGCATTTCAGCATCTGTTTTACTCTAAGTGATACTAAAAGAGCTGGTAGAAAAAAAGAAAATGGAGAGAAGAATGGATAGTGCTGGAGAAAAGCAAGTTAAGATGCAGTATATGTAATGTAAATGTAATGTAAGTATAGAAAAAATAAAAAGAATGCAAGTGTTTACAAGCCTTTGTATATCTTCAGCCTTGAAGTCCAACTGCAAATGCTTCTAACCTCAAAACATCTCAAGTCCATTAATATTTATATTCTGTGGTTTGTGCTTGAATTGCAGAGATTAGTCAGACAATAAGGGGTGACATTTTTCTAAATGCATTGTGGGATTTGCTTGCTCTTATTTCCCCGGTGAAGACAAAACAAAAGGACTTGTCATGTCGCATAGAGCTCACTTGTAGTTTGCGATGGCTTCTCAAAATCGTTGAATCGTCTATTGAGACTTCGGTCACATCACACGGTTGCATTACAGTGATGAAGTTGCTTGCAATTACATAAGCAAGTGTTGAGTAATGCTAATGGACAACATTTACTTACAAGGTGAAGTGTGTAATTTTCCCAATGATAAAAGACGTCATCATGTCTCAGCTTAATATGGAGAGACAACTATACTGTAATAAACTATTTGTACTGTAGGTTGATTATGCTAAACTGTGTAAACAAACACTGTCACTGTGTGGAACTATAAACCAGACAGCAATATCAGCTCAACCAATGATGTGAGTTTGGGGTGGGACAATCTTGTTTGGCCAACCAATGACAGATTGTGAGTTTTTTGGAAAACGTGATGAAGACAATTTACATTATTGTCGTTAGTGGCATGTTTAGGGGTGTAATGATATATCACGATCACATCCAGAATAAAAGTTTGTGTTTACATAATATATGTCTGTGTACTGTGCATATTAATTTTGTATTTATAAACACATACATATACATGTCTATATTTAAGAAAAATAGAAAAATCAATAAATATCTATATATAATTTTAATTATTGGTAAATATAAATAAATACAAATATTATTTCCTAAATATGAATGTGTGTTTGTGTTTTAAAATACAAAATTAATATGCACAGTACACAAAACATATATCATGTATACACATACTTTTATTCTGGATGCGATTCATCGTGATTAATTGTTTTTTACAGGTTCATTTATACCTTGAATGTTTCCAAACACGTTTTACGTACAAAAACAGAATGCATTACTGAAAATAATTAATGTTTTGGAAATACCTCTGTTATTTGAATTTCAGTGTCGTTTTAAAAATTTTGTTCAAAATATCTTCATATTTTGGTAACCCAGTATTGTGTTTTGTATTGTGTATTGAGCTGAGAGTATCGTTACACCCCATTTAACATGTATTTCTTCAGATTCTGCATTTATTATTTTTAGTGAATCACAATAGAAATCACATAAATTAAAAGTAAAATAGACTCTTATATAAAGTGTTACAGCAAGTCACATTTGTACATGAATCCATCATTGTTGTTTACTCATATTTGACATGTATGATTCACTTAGTTGGGTGGCATGCTGTACACAATCTCTGAGTTGTTTTCCTGTCTGTACTCTAGAATGAGAGAGACAGGTTCGTGGAGGCCGTCGTGCTCCATCCACGGGGTCATTTGTGAAGCACAGGACATGTGGGCTGTTTGAAAAGTGAAGGCGGTAAGACTTTCTGACTGCTAAGGGAGCACACAGAGGCGGCAATGCCAACTGTCATGACTTCAGATCCAGAGTCATGCTGAGGTTGTGTAACGAAAGGTCTGCAGGTGCCTTCTCTTCATCCTGTGACATTCTTTTAATCCATCTAACGTAAAGCCATATAACTCAACTCAATATTGACAGCAGGGATGGAAATTCATTTTTCAGATAATGTAATATGCAAAATAGATTGTCAAGCACAGCATATGCTGATGAAATTTCGGTATGTGTCTTGACATCCTGCAGTAGTGCTTTGGGTTGGGATGGTGTCACGGAAGTGGAGCATATGGAGTTCACCATATGTTTGGCACCAATGTGTTGAAATCAAGGGCGGTCAGTTATGAGGGCTCATTGCAGCTGGTCTGTTTTACTAGTTAGAATAAACCATCGCTGCATCCCAAATCGCATACTATTTGTCCTAAATAGCATTCATAATTGCGATAAATTTGTCCTAAATAATGGTATAGTAAAATGAGCAACCTAATCTAATAGCTGAAATTGGCCACAACTTATTGCTAGAGGGAGGAGTTAGGAAGCATCACTTACTTAACAAATTTAATTATAAAGATCATGTTGACAACACAAAAGAAGATATTTTGAAGAATATTGGTGAACAAAAACGTTGGTCCCCATTGACTTGCATTGATTTTGTGTCCATACAATAGAAGTCAATGGGGACCAACTCTTTTTGGTTATCAACATTCTTCAAAATATCTCATACAGGTATAAAATGTCAACTGGGTGAGGAAATGATGTCAGAATTGTTGTTTTTGTCATTTAGGACTAAATTATTAGTGAAATGAGTGAAATGAAGAATTCAACTAAAATAATGAAATAGGAAGTGCTTCTGGACTAGTGTTGCAAATTGGTCAGTAGTAAACATTATATCACTACTGTCCTTCTGAAACCTTGTATCTCCATATTTCGTGATTTTTATTTATTTTGCCATAAATCATTATTATTAGTCACCCTTTATGTTTGTCAATAACCAATAAAAAGTATTAAAAAGTGCTTGCCAACTTTGACAACACAGCATTTCTTAAAAACCCAGGGTTCAGAAGGAGAGCGATGACATAAGAAATAATTGATGATAAAATTATGATTTTTGATTTGTGTTATTGACAGTGTGCATTCAGTGAACAGTAGTCACTATGTCCTAGTACTTGCATACTCTTGCTTTGCACTTAAGTGTATGTACTTTCTATTACAAAATAGTGCATACTTGTAGTGCATAATATAAGTAGGTGTAGTGGGATGCATGCAGCATATGTGCTTTTCAACATTTTTATATTTTCTATACCAGTTTTCTATACAGAGACAACTGTAAGCGATTTACAGGTTAAATGTTTTTGGTGGTTTCATTTTCAGTGAGTTAGAGCTTTGTGATTGGCTGAAAGCAGTCTACTTACATCAGCGCATCCCGTGCTTATCTCACGCCTCTGTTCACACAACCATCAAAACATTCATTTCAGAAAATTGCCAGGACTGATTTACTGGGACTTTTAACAATATATATGTATTTTTAATTCAGTGTGTGTGTGTGTGTGTGTGTGTGTGTGTGTGTGTGTGTGTGTGTGTGATGATAGGCAAAACAACAGAAAGCAATTATTTCCTGGCAGCAATTAGTGTGGCGCTTAAGTTGATGAAATAGTTTCTGTCTTAACGTTGCTTGTTTAAAAGTCTTCTAAAAAAGAATAAGAAATGCTGTCAGTAATGTGGATGGATGCTGTTTTTATCCTTTACCCCTGGAGATGTTTTCTAATTGAAATGGCCTGGTCGAGCCAAAACAAACCATTAGCATTTAAACCTTCATAACTTGTGATGTCATTCACTATGGCCATAAACTGTAAAACAATTTAAAAACGTAATGCTTCTCTTTATAGCTTAGGGCTTATTGAAAGAAAAACACATTCAAGGCAAATTGGAGATGACTCTGTATACCCGTTCACCTCAATCATCACAAATAAACATGGTGTGGTTATGATGGATTGGGTATGAAGTTGTCAATATTCATTTGATGTGTATCCAGTCACTGCTGATGTGAACTGGTTTATAGAGGTTATGTTTGAAAAAAACCTCCCTCAGGTTTGCTTAACAGAACTCCAGCAGATGTTCCAGAATTATGCAGCTCAGATTTTGCTCTGTGATTCGCTTAAAGTGATTTGTTCTTGTTTTTCATCATCGCCAAACGCTATGAATTGAAGAAGCTCTCATCAGATTTATATGAATTACTTACACACCATGGAAGCTGCTCAAAGCTGCTGGGAATCTCCCTGGAGAGCAAAGGGAAAATTTGGTTGTTGCTTCCTTTAATGTTTTTCAAGTTGACCAAGTTTCCAGTGTTTCAGAATTGCAACCAAGAGTAAAGATGCTTGAGTAAACAGCATAAGAATCCATAAGAACAAAAAAATCACAGACGAGATCTCTTTAGTATCTCAGTTATTTCTCCTAGATATCAATGAAATAAATATAAGAGAGAAAATGGAAATGTTTGCTTAAAGGAGCAATGTGGAGATTTTAGAGGTGACCAACGGCTCACTCCACCGCTTGCCCCTCCCTTACGAAGCACTACGATAGCTGACACAGGACAAAGATGTTTGACGTTTGACGTTTTCGTTTCCCTCGTCACCCTTGAGCAATAAAATATTTCTCTGTGTAATAATAATGTTTGCTTTAGCAAGTATCACTTCTAAGCTCTTAAAATCCCAAAAGATCACATCTCACTGTTCCTCTCGGGTTCTACAAGATGTTCACAAGAGACACGATTATCTCAGCAGAATCATATTAGCTCCCCACTTCCCATATGAATTATTTCCCATTGGAATTGCTCTCGCTTCCCGCGGTATCGATCTCCTCTGGTAGCTCTTAGTTCGGTTCGCTAAGATTTTCCTAATGTTATATACATTATGGACAGCTAAACCACCAGTGATGTTTCTCTCCCTCGTATAGCACACGAGCATCTTTGATGAGACTGTCGCCCACACAAAGCCTCGCTTTCTGCATTGCAGGAGTGGTGCGATATACGTGACAGACAGCTTTGTAGAGGAGCTGCTCTGTGAAGCAGCGCTTGAGTGGAATACAATGAGAAATCTGTCTGCTTGGGATTCTGTTAGGCCAAAAATGTGCCACTTCAACACCTGTGCTCAGGTTTTGAAGGCCGGCCTCTGTCAGTTTGTCTCCATGGCTCTATTTGTCATCTGTTTTTCAGAGGCGCTTGAGATTTTGAAATTGTGTTGGTCTAGCGAAATGGGTTTTTTAGTGATTGTAAGGGAAAATTGTGTTTTGGTATTTCTCCCCTTAAAGGTCTTGATTTTCTTGATTGTAAATCAACAATTTAAATCATACATAGGACAAATTATTAGTCATTATAGTATTGAAATAGCATTTTTTACTTTTTAAGGGAAAGTTTGCCCCAAAATTAAAATAGTTTGATCATTTATTCACCCTCATGTCATTTATAACCTGTGTAACTTTCTTTCTTCTGCAGAACACAAAAGAAAATATATTGAGGAACGTTGGTAACCAAACAACATTGAACCTCATTGACTTTCATTGTATGGACACAAACAACTGAAACATTTCTTAAAATATCTTCTTTTGTGATACTTCTTACCCATTCTGATTTTATTCTATTTTATGAATTTGTTTGTGCAAATTAAAGTGATAGTTCACCCAAAAATGAAAATTCTGTCATCATTTACTCACCCTTTTGTAATTTTATTCCTGTATAAGTTTCTTTGTTCTGATGAACACGGAAAGATATTTGGAAGAATGCTCGTAACCAAACAGTTCTTGGCCACCATTGACTACCATAGTAGGAAAAATGAAATGGTAGTCAGAGGTGCCCCACAACGGTTTGTGAACCCCAAAAAAAAGATATTTATTTCTTACTATGGTAGTGGATGATGTCCCAGAACTGAAAATTGCTAACAATCTTCTTAATATCTTTCTTTGTGTTCATCAGAACAAAGAAATGTATACAGATTTGAAACCTAAGGGTGGGTAAATGAAGACAGAATTTTGGTATTGGTCTGTCACTAATTTTGAGGCTACAGCATCTCTCAGATGGGAATTCTTCTCTTCCAATATGTGTAAAAAACATAAGTTTGATGATATTTTCTCATCCCTCATGCTGGGCTCTAACCTATTTTCAAAATTGTATCTTTATTGCGAGTGTAGTGTTATTTCAGAGCCTGTGGGACACGGGGAAGCTGAGCTGATGAGCCTTGATCAGAGAGAGAGAGCTGCGCTCACAGCTTTTAATGCTTTGAAATCCAAACAGTGCCACTATTGTACTTAACAGATTGAACAAATTACAATAATTGTGTGTTGTGGCTGCCACTGTATCCACTGTAGTGGATATTATAAAATGAGATGATAAAAATGTAGAAGCCACTTTTCTTTTAAAGCTGATCAATGTAGTATTGTATCTCATTATGAGAAGGTTCAGACTTTCTGAAAGAGTCGACAGAAAACAGGGCTGTGATTTTTCTCTTGTGGTGTATTATTGGGGATAGATTTATCATCCGCAATCGGCAGATGTTTTAATTGTGTGAGGCAACCAATGACATGTATTAATAATGAGCCTTTGGAAACAATGCACGCTGGCAAACGTTTGATCTTTTTGTTTCCCAACAACATGCAGCATCCAAACAGGCTGTAATTAGGGCTTCTGCTCTGAATTTAGGACACAGAACAGCTCATTTTCTTTTGTGAAATTGTGAAAATATTTACGGTGCTGGAAAGAAGACTATGCAGGATTTTACAATAAAATAAAGTATGGCTCAAACAAGAATAAACCCCACTTCATCATTATGTATGATCCACTAGAAGTGTGTGGTGAGGTGTGTGTATTTGTATCTTTACGTGTATTTTTAACATAAATTGTTAAAATTTGGTGGCTACATTATTGTACCCTAAGGACCTATTGTGTACCTTTAAATGTAGAGCTAAATGACTCGTAACATGTAACTGTGCTTTTAAAGATACACAATAGGTCCTTAGGGTATAATAATGTACACAAAAAGGTGTTATGTTTTGTGTAAAGTTACAATAAAAGAAGATTTAAAGGGAACACCCCAGCAACAGAAATGGTGCAGTATACAGTCAAAAGTACAAAAGAAGTACAATGTTTTTTTGACAGTGGATTTTCTTTTTTTACCTTTGGTCAGTGGATGCGTAGCCTCCAGCCAATAATGATGGACAGGTGAAAGCAGCAAGATAGTTCACCCAAAAATTCTGTCATTATTTAATAACCCTCTACCTGTATGACTTTCTTTCTTCTGCAAAACACAAAAGAAGATATTTTGAAGAATATTGGTAACTGAACAATTGTGGTACCTATTCACTGCTATTGTATAAACACAAAACCAATGCTAATCAATGGGTGCCGCTGTGGTGTGGTTAGCAATATTCATCAAAATATCTTCTTTTGTGTTTGCAGAAGAAAGTCAGACAGGTTTGAAATGTCAAGAGGATGAGTAAATGATGACAGAATTTTCATTTTTAGATGAACTATCCATTTAAAGCAGCTACAACAATGTTTATTTGTACGTGTATTGTAAGTTCAGATTTGGTCTCTGGAGGCTTTTGTGTTGGTATTAGTTCATCTTGTTGTCTTGAATACCAGAGTTTCATACCTTTTCCAACACAGATCCTTCTTCTGGTGTAACCCTGAAGGAATGTGAGAGGATCTACAAGACAAACATGCAACAATCCCCAAAGCTTTAATGAATTCTGGGGTTCATGGACAGTAGATGAGTAAACACTTGCTTAAAGCTGCAGTGATTTTCCACTAGCCTTGGATTGGCTGTTTACTGTCCTCGATTAAGACTGATGGTCTTGTAACCGTCCCTACCTGTCTTTGTGGCGCAGCGTTTACATTTTTCCCTCAGCCTTGGTTGTCAGAGATGCATTCTGGGAGCTAAAACATATAATGTACCTGCTTCATAATTGTACTCTCGAATACGTTTAGCTTCGAAACAACTGAAAAAGTCTTGAATGTTTTTCCACAAGCTTTCAAGCCCTGAAATGTGAACATGGCCCCCCACGTTGTGACAAATCTCGCCTCAGCGTTAGCATACGCGAGCCCCGTTTAAGCCATTACAGGTGAAACGCAAACCCTTCTTGGGGAAATTAAGATACAGCAGAAAAATAGGACGCAATTAGCTTCTCATTTTTCACTTGAAAAATTTTGTTCTCGCTGGTTTTATGAAGGATCATCTTAAATTACACAGATTTTTGTCAGTGTGAAGTTCTTTCATTGCCCCACTGACGCCTCGCATGAAATCCTCGCTCTGAGGCGGCGGAAATGAGCCGGCACTAATACATATTCACACAATATTCACCCTCAGCAGCGGGAAACCGCGTGCGTCTAACAGAAAAACGTTCATGTGTAAGTTAATGTGGGTTACTTTTCTCATTTTTGGAGCAGGATTTGGGCAGCACGAGCGGACCTCCACGAAACTGGAAGGGCATCGGGATCGCTATGGTGGTCATCCTGGGGGTCATGTCCCTAGTCTCCCTGTCCATTTTTCTTCTCACCCCTGGTAAGTGGAACAAAGCACTGCAAGGAAATGAATTGGGTGATGAACCTGAACTACAGACGGACGAAAAAGAGAGGAGAAAGAGAAGATGGATGATGGAAAGGGAAAAAGCTGAAGATTAGAGAGGGCTTGTGTGAGAGCCAGAGAGCTTATATATAAGACCATTCACAAATACAAATGCAAGGAGACAAGGAGGAGCAAAATAACAAAGCTAGCCAGACAGCCTGTTATATTTGTTGCATCAGTACTATAATTCTGTGTCTGATCCACAAATTGTACATTTCGATTGAAAGTTATTTTTGTGTACACATAATAAAAAATGCTGGGTTGTTCAGATTATTGTTGGGTCAAAAATAGACATTTTCTAGGTTAATTTAAACGTCAATATAATACCACACCGTGGGTTAAAACAACCCATTATTTAATAGTGCACACAATTTTGTTGGGGTTTATCTCTCTAAATGTTTGATCTTGTATTGCAGATGAATCTCATCTCCTGTTGCTCTCTCGTCTTACTGTGGAGAACCTAGAAAACGAAGATTTCAAGGTTCACAACCCTTGTGTGACGTGGCTAAACGGTGAAACATATTGCACAAACACTTAAAAAAATGGAAATTCTTCCGTCACTTATTCTCCCTCATGTCATTCCAAACCTGTATGACTTTATATTTCTTCAGCAGAACACAAAAGAAGATATTTTGAAGAATATTTGTAACCAAACAACATCCGCCCCCATTGACTTTGGGGGAAACCGTTTCTCAAAGTATCTTCCCTATAGTGAAAAATAAATATATATTAAAATGTATTTGAAATACATTTATTTCATGCTAAGTGTACTGCAAATACATGTAATTATGTACATAATAAAAATACACTGCGATTGTATTTGTGGTATACTAAATCGGTATACTTAAAGTGTGCTAAATTACTAATTTTGCACGTAATGTCTTTTAATTGTGCTGAAATAGTCCAACTAAAGATATATTTAAGTGTATTTGATTGTGCTAAAGTGGAACTTTACTTCAGGTATACTTTAAATATCTTGCATTGATTATTAAAAAAATCATTATTATACAGATTATTTGTTTTTTTACTAGGTTTGTTTTGTGTTCCACAGAGTCCCATACAGGTTTTGAATGACATGAGGTTGATTAAATAATGACAGAATTTTTATTTTTGGGTGAACTAACCCTTTTAAATATAAATTTTGCACTGCTAGAATCACAAAACGGCTCGTGTTTTAATAAAAAAAAGCCTGCTAAAAATATTTCTGACTCATCTATACTTTGACCTTTGTGTTTTCCAGAGAACGATGTTTCGGTATGCACCCGAGAGGGTCACGTTCTAATCCACAATCTCAGCACCAATGTAACAACCACGCTTCTAGACAACAGCACCCTGGTGAGTGTGTGCTGACATCCCCACACATGCCTTCACATATTCAGATGGCACAACATCTGCCTCATCCACCGAGCCCCTTAAGTGAACAGAGCCCATGCCAACACACATACACTTTTGTATTCGTCTCTCTTCACCACTCCTACCACCGGCGTAAAGCAGCACTCTAGAGACTGACAGCCCCTGAGGCGTGTGAGTGGGACAAGACGTACAACTCCATTAGCCCCATTCATAGGAGCCCGACAAATGGGTCAATCCATCGAGAGCAAGACGTGCGGGGAGAGAGAGAAAGAGAGAGAGAGAGAGAGAGAGAGAGAGAGAGAGAGAGAGAGAGAGAGATGCGCTCCATGGCTGCTAGTATTAAACATGAAAAAAAATGAGCAAAGAATAAAAGCGAATAGCGTTCGGAGGTCAAACCCTTTTATCTGCACTTCTACCCAGTTGATCTCTTAGCATAAGTCTTCAAAGAGACTTGTTCAGCAGGGCCGCACTTTGAACGCTGCAGATGTGTGACACTGAGAGACATATATGGGTCATGTTTCCCACTCGGTAGATTGATTCTCTTCTAAAGCTGTTACGTTCCAAAATAAATGTTTACATTTATATAATATATGTGTTCAGAATCAGAATCGTTTATTGCCAAGCACAATGAGTTCACAAGGAATTTGCCTGGTGCATAACATTTAGAAAACTTGGAAAAAAAGACAGAAAAATATATATACAACATAAAATTAAACTATATCAGTGTAACAATTTAAGGATGTCAAGAAAAGGAAAGAAAATTAAGAGACTATTCCAAATTTTGATTTATTCAGCATTTCTAGATGTATCATTCATTCCAGTCCAGTGTCTGTTGAATTTCAGCAAAATCAAACCTCAGGAGTGACATAAAGTCATCCCACAGCAATGTGAAAGACTGACACCATGACAAGACACATGAAAACTGTGATAAAAATCTAAACACAGGTGCAAATATTACTGCTGTATTGGGTAAAAGTGAATATAAACTTGCTTTATTCGCAGTGTTTGAGGTTTGAAGAAATACAAAGCATCTTTTCTGTTATTTTTGACCTGTTTCTCCAGGTCTGATTTTCTGCAAATAAATGCAAATAGAAATAGTATTTTATATGAAATTTGGGAGAAATATTGTTAGTTGTTCACAGAATGAAACAAAAATGAACATTTTACCTAAACACATGAATAGTAAATTTAGAAAAACTGAAAATGGTTTATGAAATGATCTCTTGTTTTTTCTCCGGCTGCATATATAAATGTTTATTAAAATATAGTTTATGTATAAATATAAAGTATTCATATTTCTTAAATATATACATGTATATGTGTGCATTTATATGTACATATAAAGATGCACAACACACACATATGTGACCCTGGATCACAACACCAGTCTTACGGGTCAATTTTTTTTTAATTGAGATTTTTACATCATCTAAACGCTGAATAAATAGGTTTTCTATTGATGTATGGTTTGTTGGGATAGGACAATATTTGGCCAAGATATAACTATTTAAAACTCAGGAATCTGAGGGTGCAAAAAAATATTGAGAAAATCCCCTTTTAAGTTGCCAAATGAAGTCCTTAGCATAGCATATTACTCACAATAATTAAAGTTTTGATATATTTATGGTAGGAAATTTACAAAGTATCTTCATGGAACATGAGCTTTACTTCATATCCTGATGACGTTTGGCATAAAAAAAAAAACCTTTGGCTATTACTACAAATGTTCTCGTGCTACTTAAGACTGGTTTTGTGATCCAGGGTCACATATTATATATTATATTAATCGATTTGACAGCCCTATATTATTGTAATGGAGAGTGACATTTATTGTCTGTGATAAATGACATCATGCCAGCTCAAATCTGGCCGATCAAAGCTCATACATGTTCTTTTTCTTGGTTCTCATGTAGGATCTGAAGTCCATGAGGTTCCAGGTTTCTGCTGACAAGAGGTTCATCCTAATGGCCTATGATATCCGCCCTGTGAGTGATATCAACACACACACAGTTCTCTCATCTCCACATGGAGCCTTCATTACCTGTCTGGAAAGGAAGAAACGTAGAAGATTTTATGTTCAATTAATACACAAACACTTACACACACACACACACACACACACACATTTATTTTGATATCGTAGTGAGGGCCTCCCACTGACTTTTATTGATCATTACTCTCATTAAGTTAATTAGTGGTGCTTGCTTAGGCAAGTTATCTTAAGCCACAGACAGGAATTATATCTCAAACCGTGGGGCTTTGTGGAGGAGAGATGGGCTGTTACTCTCAGAAGTGATCAAATTTATGCCTTTACCCTGACGCACTATAAAACAGGTAAAATAATGTTAGACATTACCATAGGAAGAGGGACCAATTTTATATGCCTTTCAAGGAGTAAGGACCACTACAGATGGCCCTACAAATCAGTTTGACGTGAGGACCTTGTTAAAGGGTTAGTTCACCCCAAAATTGATTTACTCTAATGTCACATAACCTGCATATGACTCTTCTTATATTTTGAGAAATCAAGTGGTTTCAGTGAGAAGTCTCAGCGGTTTTGTGTCCATACCATGGAATCAATGGTTTGGTTACCAATGTTCTCCAAAATATCTTTTGTGTTATGCCGTTATTTTTGAATTTCATTTTTGGGTGAATTAACCCTTTAAATGATTGGGCTGTATAAGTTTAGCCAAACCTGTACACAAGTTTAACTGTATATCGATGGTCCCGTATAAGAAGGTTGAACCTCACAAAGGCTTTAATCTATCAATGTATAACCTTACAAAATAAACCAGCCCGAAACCAGCAGGAGAGACGACATACACTGTAATTTCTGCAGTGAGTTCAACAATGAAAGCTGCTCCTCCCAATAGCAAACGTGAAGGGAATAGGACATTTAAATGCAGGGAAGACGGTTAGGAGAGAGAAGGAGAGGAGCTGAGCTGTTTCTGGACTGAATTGCAATGAGACTCACACTCATTGTGATTACAGCGGGTTTAGTAACTGGCTGAAAATAAACAACTTGTAGGCTATTTGTCTGACTTAGCACAACAATCCGTGGTTCTCATCCCCCTGTCGACTCAGAAAACAATCATCTCTGCAGTGCTGTGTTCTCTCCAGTCGAAGGAGAATACTAAAGCAGGCCGTAAACATGAGTGATAGGGAAGCAAAGAGGAAAGCGATGAAAATAAATGAAACAATGAAATGTTAGAATCCGTACAGGCATTTTCCTCTATTGCAATTTCACCTTTGACTTCTCTCGTGAATTATTTTTGCTCTTCACTTGAGGTTGTGATATATGATGGATTTGTGTCGAATAGAATAGAATAGTATAGAACACGGATTTCATTTATTATAATTTTTTTTAAATCTTACATATATAATTAAATCTTAAAGACATTTGTTTAACATTTTATTTGAAACTGAACACGTTTGAACAGCGTTGAATCAGCATGATTTATGTTTTCCAAAGTGGTCTATAGAATAGAATAGATTAGAATAGTGTGTTTAATGCATGAATCTCACGTTGATTGGTTATATTTCAATGCAAACCAAAAAATTGAATTCTATTCTTTTTATTAGTAGTATTTTGTCAAGTAGTTTGTTTTGGGGCTTATCACACAACACAAATGGGGCAAAAACGGCATGAACTTTTATTGGACATGTTCCTGTCAGGATTTGTGACTTTCACCCCATTCTGCATTTCCATTCTCTCAAAATAAATGCCACCGATGTATGTATGGTAACATCTGCAGGGATACATGAGATTTCTTTGTTAGTTCCCCACCTCTTTCTCTTTATCTCTTTTCCTCCATCTCCAGAGATTATGTGCTGACTGAGACAGTTTGCAGTTCAAGCGACTGAACTGAGAGCAGCAGCATTACACCGAAGACACAAAGATAGAGTTGAGGGGGTGCCGGGTGGAGTGGGGGGAGATGGTGACTGAAGAAGCCGAGGATAAAAACGATGTAATCTGCAGCCGCCCTTAGATCTCCCCGTCCAATCAAAATCAATCACAGGGATGAGAAGTACGCTGTGTGTGAATGTGTGTGTGGAGAGATTAGAACAGCAACTGGAAAAGAAAGAGTGAGGCAGATGGGAAATAGAAAAGCTGGAAACAGAAAATGCGAAGTAAGGAGAAAAATGAAAAAGAGGAAAGCAAAACGGAATCCTGCTGCATGATGCAAACAAATACATCAATATATATATATACATTTATTCATTTGGCAGACACTTTAATCCAAAGCGACTTAAAAGTAGGAGAGCATACAACATTTTGTCAACACGCTAAACAGTATCGATAGTTTACTATATATATTCATATACAGTATATATATATAGATACATCCGCGGACCATTTCAAAGACCATTTTCGTAATTTACCATTTATAAGTATGTGTTTAGATAAAATTATAATTTTAGTTTTTTTCTGTGAACTACTAACAATATTTCTTCCAAATTTTAAATAAAAAGTTGCTCTGTATTTTTTCAGACCTTAAATAATGCAAAGAAAACAAGTTCATATTTACTTTTTAGCAATACAACAGTTATATTTGTTATGTATTTGGAAAAAGTTCAATTTTTTTTGTCATAACCTCAATTTTTCATCACAGTTTTCATTTGTCCTGTCATGCTGTTAGTCTTTCACATTGCTGTTGGATGACTTTGTCACTCCTGAGGTCTGATTTTGTTGAAATTCAACAGACATGGACACAATACATCTAGAAATTCTGATTAAATTAAAATTTGGAATGGTCTCTTTTTTCTGTGGCTATATGTATATATATTGTATATATATATATATATATATAGAGAGAGAGAGAGAGAGAGAGAGAGAGAGAGAGAGAGAGAGAGAAACTATAACAAGAAGCAAAATAGAAATGGAAAAGATGTTATGAAATATAGCAAGGCACGACTCAATAGATATTGAAAGAGATTAAGAAATGAGAGAGATAAAGGTGGCATAAATGGTCAAAAAATTCATTCAATTCTGTCATTGTTTATTTACTCTTATGTTGTTCTAAAACTATATGAGTTTAAAACTATGTGAGTTTCTTTTTCTGTGGAACCCAAAGGACAGACATCTCAGAAATGTCCTGATCTTGAATTTTGGGGAAAGTAATTCTATTCAAATGAGACTGAAGCCTTTAAACTTCAAAAAGCCTGCGTCTGTAAATGTAAAAAGAGTTTGTTCCTACTTTGAATACAGCACATATGCGCATTAAAGTTTTCTGAAGCTTTACAGTTTGCTTTGTGTAAAGAGATGACTAAAAGTTGACATTAAAAATCCTGACGTAAGCCTCTAGCTTTGAAAGATTTGCACACAAATCAGACTGATCTATGAGTGAGATGATGAACGAATTTTAATTTGGTGACTGAATCGTTACTTTAAGGCACAAAGCTGAATGGATAAAGTCAAAGAGAGAAAATGTACAGAAAATCTTCAGAAATGAAGAAATGAGGACTTTTCTGTAACACATGAATCAAGTGATTTCAATCAGAATCGACAAAACAAAGAAGACAAGACAGGGAAAGCAGTTCAGATCTCACGCTGTGCACTTTTGGCAGTGACAACTGTGTGGGCACCAGCTCTACTCTCAGTATTATTGAGCAAATCAGGAGAATTACTACAACAGTATCACAGCGTTACAGAATCCCCCATGAACAATATTTCTCCCTCTGTTTGCTGTATAGATATTTATTTTGCGAACAGAGGATTTATGACTCACACACCAGGAATGCACAAAAGCATTTATCTATTTTTCTATAAACACACACACAGTCCTACACATGAGAAATTGTCCTTCTAAACTAAACTTTGAGTTTGCAGCTTGAAAATTATACAGAAATGTCTCTTTTGACTGACAAAACCTTTAATTCTTTAAAGGAATAGTCATCATTTTTTCACCCTCATGTCGTTCAAAACTTGACTTTATGTCCTCTGCAGAACACAAAAAAAGATATTTTGAGAAATGTCTTAGTGGTTTTGTGTCCATACAATGGAAGTCAACGAGGGTCAGTGTTTTTCAGTTACCAATGTTCTTCAAAATATCTTCTTTTGTGTTCTGCAGTGTTTGAGTGACATGACGATGAATAAACTATGCATTTTTGGATCAACTACCCCTTTAAGGCAATATTCTTTGTAAGACACTACGACACCCTGCCGTTCTGTTTTTGGTGTTCAGTCTAGGGCATGACATTCAATCCTATTACGCTTTTGGAAAGCGGGTCTCGTTCAGAGCTTGTCACCACGCTGAATTCTACACCGATGCTGCAGAGACTGTAAAAATCAATAGGTCTAATTTTACACCAATTATTAGCAGTCTAATCCATCAATGCAAAAGAAATATATTTTCATGTAGTCATATGCACTGTTATATAGTGTCTGCTTTACTGACAGAATGTACAGTCGCCCTTTAGAGACCGAAAGGACACGGTATTGATTTAAGACATGTCTAACATGGCAATTCAGTGAAGTAGGTTTCAAGTAAATGTGCTGGTGTTGAAAGGTGGATCTTTTACTTTAAAAGGAAAATCGACCCTAATGATGGTGCTGACAGAGACGGTCGGTAACGTGACCTCATCCATGTTATGTACCGTAAGAATCGGACGATTTGAAGGCCGGATTTTAATTATTGCTGTTGATTTTTACATATAGGTTGATGCATATATTTTTTGAAACATAAAACTGAAAATACAGTATCCATACAGTAGAGAATTAAATTAAATATGAACTAAAAAGAGAGTGTGAGCGTGTGCACGTCATTGGCTATGTTTATGGAATACTGGTATACTGCATATTGTGAAGTATACACTTACAAGCTATTTTAATAAAATAGTATGCAGGACAATACACTGTGTACAGTATACGCATACATTGTGCACTATTCCAACCATAGCCTGTGTGTTTGTGTATGCATGCATGTATACAATTTAGGGATCTACCATGTCCTCTGCCCCTTTCCAGGTATTCTCACAGTCCTTCACTGCATCTTTTGCAATCTACACTGTGACCAGCGGGTAGGTAGACAGAGGTCCCGTTCTGCATGGCCTGTATTGGGCATGTGCACAACCTAAAAAACAGTCCAACGGTCCCCTCCTGTTTGTACTTCCATCCAAAGTTATCCATCAGGCATCGATTCTTTAACACTTTCGAAAGGTCCTATTTGCCGTAAAGTTGGCAGATGTCCAGCGTGCAAAATCTTGTTCACTAACCTACAATGTGCTGAATGCTCCGACAGGGATTTGCTGTATTGTGCCTGTGGTTATGAAATGGCAGTGAAACGAATGTCTTGAAGCCCATTTGCTTGTTTTTTGCTAAATTCACTCATCATTTAGCCTTTATAGCTGAGGTTCCATTGCATGAATAGACCCCTGGCCTTGACTCTTTGTGTATTTTACTTTTGTTGTCGGTATCTGCATTGTGCTGCTTCGAAGAGCTTCTTCAAGCACTAATACAATTACGTAAAGCCGTTTAGTGTGTCCGATTCGTCAATACTTGCGTGTGTGTTTTTCTCTGCGTGTCTGTAGGGAAATTGTGGACCTCACACCACCAGATGAGGAAACGTCTGTACTTCAGTATGCAGCGTGGGGGCCTCAAGGGAACCAGCTGGTGAGAATGCACCCTTCATTTGTCTTTGTCTCTAACTGTATTTCAGCTAGTACGCATAGCCAGCATGCTTAGAATGAAGTATGAGACTGCTCAGAATGGAGTAATAGCTAAATTGTGCTGTATATACTGTCTACTGTTTTTCATGAAAGTCATGAAAGAAATGGTTGATATCCGCTTAATTCAAGTCGGGACGTAAGGAACTGTTTTCGGGTCCAAGCCTCCAATCATGTCAATGATGGATATTATTTTATGAGCCCTGTTTATTCATATCACACATTTAGGTTTATAAACGTACGGTGTACACTACAGTCTCCAGGCTCACAGAATCTGTGATATCAATATTGTAATAATTTGTAAAAAATGAATTGCAGTATGGCCATTTGTGATTTGGAGATAAAGAATTGGATCGGGTTTTCCCATCACGCCATGAGTGTGTATCAGCATCTTTTGTTATTTGTCTATGGAGCTGTTGGACCCCGAAATGGTATATGACCTTCCATATATGTGCTGCGTTTATTAGTCATACACATGTACCCAACCTGTTACTGGGACGGTCCCCTATAAAAGGTCCTAATATATACCATATTGGTACAGATATGTATACATTTGGTACCAGTATGTACTTCTGAAGTGCTAAAATGCACTTTTTGGGTGCAAAGGTGAACTTTTTGAAAGAGCTAGTGACCGCTACATTTTTCACCATTTTTGTCTGACAGTGTACTGAAAGCTAAAGTTTGGGAACATTGCATTGTGGGATACTTTTAAGCCCAAGAACAATATCTATAGTTATACTATGACTTTTTTTTTTTGTTGGGCCTCTTATAGTTTTGTTGCCAGACAGTGCAGTGTAGAGAGACAGGAAAGGACCACTTTCACGATATAAAAATCGCTTATTAATTTAAATATTTATTTGCCCTTATGTCTGTGAAACACAAAAGAAGATATTTTGAGAAATGTCTCAGTGGTTTTGTGTCCATACAATGGGCCAATGTTGTTTAGTTACCAAACGTTCTTCCAAATATTTGTGTTCTACAAAAGAAAGAAAGTCATACAGGTTTGGAATGACCTGAGGGTGAATAAATACTGAAAGAATTTTCATTCTGGGGTGAATCTTTTTGTGAAAACTGCAGCGTATGAACTAAGAATAAATGTAATCATTCATTGGTGTTTATGCTAGCATAGTTATCGTTATAGTTATTGTTCTTGGTGTGAACTGGCCTTAACCTCTGTTTCATATATTATATTTAAACACTGTGTACAGTACATATCCATATACTTGAGCAGTAGTAAGTGTAGTATTCCAGTATGCCATTCCAGATGTAGTGTTAACTACGCACAAGCAACATGTGACTGATGAACATGTCGTCGATCCCTTCGTTTAATTAGCATTTCATATTCATGAGACCAGCTGTAAGTCTTATCTTTTAAACTAAAGATGCTCGAGCTGTTATTATGCATCCAGCCCTCTTCGTTTTCTAATATCCCTCTAAGCATCTCGGATTATAGCTCCATCTATTCACATTAATGTTGTTTTGGTGTCTCTGTTAATGCCAGGTCTTTGTTTTCGAGAATGACATCTACTACAAACCTGATGTTTCCAGCAAGGCGATGCGTTTGACAACCACAGGCAGAAGTGGACTGGTGCTCAATGGACTGTCTGATTGGACCTATGAGGGTCAGTGATCTCGAATGTGTGTCCAAAAAAAAACTTGAACCGCAGTCCGTCACTGTAATGACTCAATATTATGCGTTGCTTTGAGACAACTGTGACAAGACAGTGCAGAAGATTATGATCTCGTCTGGCCTCATAAATATGTGATGAGATAGATAAATTAGATTTATGGTAATCAGCACAGGTCAACGGTGCTCTCTGTTATAGATTAATATAGCTCATCAAAATTTCATTTCTGTCCCTTACCTCATTGAAATGTGTGATGTTTTAGAGGAGATACTCCTGAAGTATCCTGCAGTCTGGTGGGCCAAAGATGGGGCACGCCTGGCGTATCTTTCCATTAACAACTCAGCCACGCCTTTTATGGAGATACCTCACTTCCTGGGCGGGATCTATCCATCTAACGTCGTCTATCCGTATCCAAAGGTACAAGCACAACACAACATTATTTTTGCTGCACGTTTTTATAGTCATAGTTCACCCAAAAAGAAAAATGTTGTCATCATTTATTTACCCTCATATTGTTGAAAATCTGAATGACTTATATGAAGATATTTTGAAGCACGTTGGCAACCAAACAACATTGCCCCCCCATGGACTTATATTGACACAAAACCACTGAGACATTACTCAAAATATCTTACTAAATGATGACAGAATGTTTTATCATTATCATTAATATCCAATCAGTCCATTTTGTGTAGAAATAATTCACATCGACTTGAATGAGCTGGATTATTCATGGAAGAAAGAAAGGTTTTCAACAAAATTTTGAACTTTTACTTTAGAATGTTTCATGCGCCACATATTTAAATGTGAAGATGTTTGAAAAATATTCGAATCAATGCTAAATGCAGACTGCGGAGGGATTTGCGGATTGTGATGATGTTGAATGTGTTTGCTTTGTAAAGGCAGGCTCCAGAATCCCATCAGCCAGCCTTTTTGTGGTGAATTTATACGGTCCAGCACACACATTAGAAATGATTCCACCCGACTCCCTGAACAACAGGTGAAGTTTATCTTTCATTACATTATGTCCACAGTCTCACCTATGCCAACACATCACTGTGGGCAGAGAATTTCTGTTTCTAGTTTTTAGAAGAAAAGATAAAATGTGCTCTAAAACTTTGTTGCATGTCTTGAGGTGTCAATGAATACTGTGCAAGAATTTTATTTTTTTATTTAATTTATTATGAACAATTTATTTAAAAACATAACTGCGACTTTCTCTGTGTGGTGGTGGTGAATTTTAATAACAAGACTCAAAATGTTTTAAAATCAAGTTTACTCCCTATAAAAAGTGAATCATATTGTAGATAGGTGAAAACAACAAGAATGGCTTTTCTTATGCTCCACAGTGTACATGATGCCAGAAAAAGATGTACTACTGTTATGACTACATAAAATATTTGAAGCAATATTTTATTTAAACTTTATTGTTAACTTGTTAATTGCCATCTCATGTGCATAATGCATTATGTGTGTCTAAAAGATTTTACATAATATGCATTTATCCAGTCCATACTAAAGCCTCAACAATGCACATATATAGCCCAGAGATTTTTTGGGTCTGTCTAAGGTTTGCACATTTAAACATCAGCCATTCTTCAGCACAGATATGCTGCAACTTTGCCGAATTAAATGTAGTATGCGGCCGGACAGCCATTTTCAGGTCTTGCTGCAGGATTTCAATTGAATTTAAGTCTGAGCTCTGGCTGCGCCTCTCCAGAATACCAGCCTTCGATAAGCCATTCTTCATAGCTTTTGTTTTCGCTGTTTGCTTTGTTTTTGTGCCCTGCTGCAAAATGAACCCTAAACATAGATCTTGAGTCGACTGAAACAATTTTGCCCTTGACGGCAACATGCGTTCCAGCTCCTCCTGCTGAAAATCATCCCCAGAGCGTAATTTAATTAAACCTTTATTTTACCAGGTTCCTTCCTTGAGATAAAAGATCTCTTTTTCCAGAAAGATCAAGCTAAGATAGCAGCATTAAACATAACAATAAAATTAACACAAGGGATAAATGTGAAAACAACTGTGTGGTGTAGAAATGATGCAATTTAACCAGGCAAAATTACTAATATACCATAAAACACTGGCATTGGCTATCATTTAAAATTGAAAAGGGTTTTGCTTGTGCTCTAAAGCCATTTCAAGGCTCTGGAGTGTTTTTAGGTGTACCAAAAAGAAATGGCAACAGCTATGAAAATGACTTTTTTGAGCACTGAAGCGCCTAATATATCATCAGTATGCTGTACTTAAGTTTAATGGAATATTATTGAATCTATTGTGTATTATACATATTTTTGTTTCGTATGTTATGAAGGCAACAAAGCAATTAATATTTCATAAAAAGAGTTCAATTCAAAGTTTCAAAGCGCTTGTTGCAGTGCTTCAGAGCAGTGTACATATATGGTACAATTGGACAGCGGTTACTAGTAAAGAAATAAAATATAAATAGATAGATAGATAGATAGATAGATAGATAGATAGAATGTATACACAATACAAACAGAAAAGAATGCAATACATGATTTTATTGCAAATTTTATTGTCCTCGTAAAAAGATTGTAATATCATAAAATGTTCTTGAGACTATAAGACATTTGTGACCCTGGATCAAGTGACCCTGGTCTTAAGTAGCACGAGAACATTTGTAGTAATAGCCATTTTTCTTTTATGTTAAAAATCATTAGGATATGAAGTAAAGCTCATGTTCCATGAAGATATTTTGTAAATGTACGGTAAATATATCAAAACTTTATTTTTGTGAGTAATATGCTATGCTAAGGACTTCATTTGTATGACTTTAAAGGCGATTTTCTCAATAATTAGATTTTTTTGTACCCTCAGATTCCTGAGTTTAAATAGTTGTATATCGGCCAAATATTGTTCTAACAAACCATACATCAATAGAAAGCTTATTTCTTTAGCTTTTAGATGATGTAAAAATCTCAATTTCAAAAAATTGACCCAGAAGTTTTGTGATCCAGGGTCACATTTGGTCAAGGAATATGATCAATGTATATTAAACCAGACATGCCTTTCCAGCTTACATGAAAATGGCCCTCATACAGAATAGAAAGTTATATAAGAGTGTAAATGTTTAACGTGGGAATACATCTTGGGAACAAGTTTTCTTGTTTTCTACCTAATCCATATCTCGGGGCCAGAATGGCATTGAGACTCAGGGGTGGGTCCAGTGGCCTTGGTCCAGTAAGAAAACATCTTGCCATCAGTAACGCCCTATAGCAACAAACCAGAACATTGTTGCGAACACAACAGCAAATCTAAAACTACTCTGAGCACCTTAGAAATCACATAGCAAGACATTGGCAATTACCCACAACACCGTAATAGCATCGGGGTGGTGAGCTGTGCATAGGCAAGCACCGTCTGCATTTTTCTCAGGTTTATATCTAAATATTACTTCAAATACTAAATATTATTTTTTTAAATGTCATAGAAACATTTTGTGCTGGAGAGGAAAAATACTGTAGACTAAGAAATAAGCAATAAAACGTATCTCTTCTTGTTCTCTCTCTCTTTCTGCAGAGACAGTTACATCTCCGTGGTGAGTTGGATCAGCAGCACCCGTCTAGCCATGCGATGGTTGAACCGGGTCCAGAATCATTCTGTGCTGTGTGTGTGTGAGGCCACGACAGGAGCCTGCTCAGAGGTCAGAGGTCACCACTTCATCCACTGCAGCACACTGGGTGTCTTTATCTATTGATTTGGCCCTGTGCTCTGAATCTCCAGCTTCTCTTCTGCCAGCTCAGCCCATTTTCCTTTCAGAAGTGTGAAAGACTCGCTTAGCTTTACTTTTAAGCCTCAATTTTTTATGTGCAGCCTGCCTTAACTTTTAAAGGTCACTCACTCCCTATTTGTGTATGTATGTGCCTGCGGGTGATTGATCGGATGTGCGCTGGGGTGCTTGTGTTTTACAGCGATGTGACAATCTTGTTTGATTTTTAAATCTGCTGCGGGCACGTGATGCCTTCAGTTGTAAAACTGACTGGACGCTTTCTGTTCTGGATGCTGATTGACATGACATAGTAAAGCTATATGGTTAAACTAGGTATAGTTGCATATGCATATCACTGTACATCATTCCTAAAACAACACTGGGGTGGAATTGATTTGAATAATTTTTTAAAAATTGACTTCATTTTGTAGAACACAAAAGAAGATATTTTGAAGAATGTTGGTACAACTTGACTTGCAATGGTTTTGTGTCTATACAATGCAAGTCAATGAGTACCACCGTTGTTCGGTTTTACTTTTCTTTTAATAACATAAAGAAATTATGTGTCCTTATATTCATTATATATGAGCCTGGACCACAAAACCAGTGTCAAGTAGCACGGAACAATTTTTAGCAATAGCCAAAAATACATTGTATGGGTCAAAATAATTTTTCTTTAATGATGCAAAAATCATTAGGATATTAAGTTAAGATCATGTTCCATGAAGATATTTTGTAAATTTCCTATTGTAAATATATCAAAACTTTATTTTTGTGAGTAATATGCTATGTTAAGGACTTCATTTGGACGACTTGGTGATTTTCTGCATCCTGCATTTTCTGCGTTTTGATTTTTGCATCCTCAGATTCCAGATTTTCAAATAGTTAATTTGGATCAAATATCATATCCTAACAAACCATATATCAATAGAAACGTATATATTCCGCTTTCAGATGATGTAAAATCTTAATTTAGCAATAGAAATATTTAGACTTACTGTTACTATATTCACAATAAAGCACATCCTGTCTGAAGACATTAGAAATGAATTTGAGGTTCCTAATGGAGTGAATTTGGAAGTATAGTTGTTTCAGACAGCAGTGAGACAACGCAAGTAAACTCCAGATAAACATGAAACGTCCTTAATGTGATTCCAGTTAGAATGATGGATTGAGTCTCTGCCTCAGCCGATGAGTTTATTATGGAGTACACCTCTCCCTGCCAGGCAGAAGAGAATCAAACATTTAGGCGCATATTTTACGTATAAAATATGACATGTCTAATCTTTTAAAAATGTCTTTAATCTTCAGAGGCATCAAATGACATTGGATTTTTGGCACAACAATCAGCGGCAGGTAAGTTTAGCCCTCTCTCTCTCTCTCTCTCTCTCTCTCTCTCTCTCTCTCACTGTCTCTCTCACTCTCCAGGGAGACATTTAATCAATTTTCAGGCCATGTTGTACTCCTCTTAAAAGCTGGAGACAGAAATGAATTGCATCAAAATGGTGCTGTTTCTCATTGATCTGTTGGTGGTTGGTGTATTAATGGCGGCTTGTCCTACAGGACGAGCCGATGTTCACGGCAGATGGTTCCCAGTTCTACCTCATCCTGCCTGCCAAGCAAGGCGCCCGTGGGGAGTTTCTTCACATCGCCAGTCTCCCTGCTCAGGTCTGTGGATGGAATAATTTCATTCTCACACCACGCACAATGAAATCGGATGCACACGTAAACTTTGTGATTAGAAACCTAAAGGACGTATGCAGTTGAATAAGTTTGTGTCATCATTTTAGAGAATGTTGGGGTGATGTTGCATCCCTGCATATTTAAAGGACCAGTGAGGGAAATTTAGTGGCATTTAGTGGTGAGGTTGCGAATTGCAACCAACGGCACACTTTACCGCCCGCCCCTCTCTTTCGAAGCACTACAGTGGCTGACACGGGACAAAAATAACGTCACATTTGAGCTTCTTTACGAAAGAAGATAACGTATTACAAATGCATTCTGTAAAGCAGTTCGTCTGTTTAGGGATACCGAAGAAACAATATTGGATGTAAGGGGACCCGCGGTGTACGTAGATAGAAATAACTAATTCTGAGGTAATAAAAACATAACGCTTCATTATGTAAATTAGTTATGTATATTATATTGCATTTTATATCAATAGATCCTCCTTAATCTTCCACACTGGTCCTTTAAAATATGTCCCTTTTCTCATAATTTTTAAATTATTTTTTTAATTTGCATCTGTTTACCAATTCCTAACTTTTGTGACATTTGCAACTGTACAGTATATTGTTCCCTCTCTATCTTATAGACTTCAACTCCTTCAGCTTCTCCTCGCTTTCTAACATCAGGGAACTGGGACGTGACCTCACTTTGCACCCTTGATGAGGAGAACAATAAAATGTACGTTTATGAGCAAACCATTCAAAAAACCTCAAGACTGTATCGTAAAACCTCTCATCATCCACACTAACTACCTAATATGAGCAATTATGAAATTATTTATGCCTTGTGATCACATTTAGCCGATTGAATCACTCAAGATGGCACTTCATTAAAATGAATAAGATAATTTATTGTCGAGTTGATGCTAATGACGGTGTCATTTACGTTTCTCTATTATTCTCTAATTATAACTTCATAAAAACGTCTCTGTTAGATAATCATCTCGGAGGCAATTGCATCTTCTCTCTTTTCAGTGCTGAAATGTCTAGCCCGCTCTTAAAACCTGCTGATCTATATCACTATCAGAGTTGAGCTCTATAAATCAATGAATTGTTTTTAATCAGTCAGCTTGTACAAAAAAGTGTTTTGTCAGACCATTGAACATTTGCCGATCGCTGCTGAAAATTGGTTGCAGGCACAAGCAAATTAAATTTGTGGCGGTTAAACCTTTTATCTTTATTTGGGCATCTTTGAAAAATGCAAATGTGACAGTCATGTAAAAACTTTGTGACTAATTAAAAATTTCTGCATGAATCCTGTTTAAATATGTTCCTTTCACGAAATTAGAAGTGTATGAACGCACACCAATTAGAGTGATAGTTCACCCAAAAAAAGAAACAAATCTGGCTTCATTTTTCACCCTTTTGTCATACAAACCTGTGCAGAACACAAAAGATGTTATTTTTTCTATTTACTTCTATTGTACGGACACAAAACCAATGCAAAGTAAATAGGAACTGCCGTTGTTCTGGTACCGACATTCTTTGAAATATCTTCTTTCGTGGTTTGCGGAAGAAAGAAAGTCTTGAAATGACAAGAGGTTGAGCAAATAATGACAGAATTATTTTAAGATTATGTCAGATAAAAGCATTTGGAATACTACTATAACACAGTAGAATAAATATGCTATGTTTATTTATTTATTGCCATATACAAAAATATACATTTCAGCCAATACCTGTAAGTATTTCCACCAAATTGTTTACCAATAGTGACACGCTGTCCCGTGTTTGGAAAGATTTTCTGCAGGCTTAAGAAAATTATATTGTTTGCACCTTTACCCTACATCCCCTCCAGAAGTCTGCGGTCTGCAAACGAGCGGCGCCTCATTGTTCCTTCACAGAGAGGCATGAGATCCATCTCAAGGACATTTTCTTTCTCCGTTCCCGGCTGGTGGAATGATCTTCCTGTTTCCATCAGGACTGCTGGATCAATTTCACAATTCAAAAAACAGCTGAAGACCCACCTCTTCCATGAGCACTTAACTGTCTCATAAAAAAATAAAAATAAAAAAAAATTTCATTTTACCCCTATTTTTCCTTTTCTAATGTTCTCTATATACTTGCTTATACTATCTTGACGTTGTATTTGAAACCTTGTAAACCTTGTACCAATATTGAATATTGCTTACTTAGACGAATCGCTTGCTGTTTTCCTCAACTGTAAGTCGCTTTGGATAAAAGCGTCTGCCAAATGAATAAATGTAAATGTAATGTAAATGTAATGTTCACAGGGGCAGGATTAAGAGAAAGACAGCTACAAACATGCTTGTTATTCATCTGTATAAGGGTTGGACTAGGAGGTGGACCCTATCACCAAAGGATAAATGACATGTCTACAATACTACCTCAAAAATCTGTAGCCAACTCCTTAAAGATTTTCTTAATGTGCATTTTCTGTCGCAGATATTTCCTGAGTACAGAGGAGTCGCAGCAGAGCAGACACTTATACAGGTGAGTCCGGTCTTAAACAATACGTCATTTCAGTTGTAATTGAGTTTTTTATCATCGCCGTCTTGATATTCTATGCCTCTCACGCGTGATGCATATTTGCATCTAAATCAAGCCGACAGCATTTGCACACCCTGTTGTGAGATATTTCAGATTCTCAATAATGCGCCTGGATTTTAAACATCTGTGTCCTCATTACGAATGCTTAATGTTCCTTATATCCGTATGGACAATCCCATTTTTCCAGCCCATGTTCATTGACGACTTGTTATCATTCATTAAAGTCTGCCAGTGTATGTCTAAATGAACGGGATGGAATGTGTATTGGGGACATTCGTGAAAAGCAATGAAGTTTTTTCCCCTCTGGTGAGCTCCAGGCAAGAAGCCCAGCTAATTCATTTAACAGGCTTAGAGAGAGAGAGAGAGAGCGAGAGGGGCTTGAAAGAGAGATGGGCAGGGGAGGGAGGATTTAAGGTGTGTTCTCAAACCTTTGATTAATGCTCTAAGCCTCTCACTTGCTCTCCCTTTGTATTGCCACACTCCAAGCAATATGGAGAGAATCCAGAGGTCCAGCATTAGGCTCAAAGGATGATGGAATACGTACTCGGCATTACAAATTTAAGGAATAGTTCTCCCCAATATTACATTGCTTAGTCAACAATCCGTGTTTTGACTTTTTTCAATAAGAAAATATTTAGAAGATAATTGCATAAATTCCAAAATGAAACAAATAAACTAAAAAACATCATAATATATTAATAATACAGATTTGTATATTTTTACAGTTAACATGCCTAATGTACATCTTATGAAAAAAATTTATTGTATAAATTGTGTAAAAGTATTCTAAAATTTTATCTCAGGTTACTGTATACTTATATTGAAAACAGCATTTTTAGAATGAAATTATGGTGATGATAAAATCAATGATTAGCTATAATAATATATGTGCTTGTGACTAGTGTGGAGCTGGGAGGAGTGTTTCATCGCCAGTGTCTTACATGCAACCTGTTCGAACAATGCAACTTCTACAAAGCAGACTTCAGTCCCAACCATACATATTTTACTCTCTACTGCTTAGGCAAGATCTCTTTATCTCACAAATACACTTAAGCAGGTGAAAGGTAAACATTTCTTCTCATCGATCTTGTATATTTACAGGTCCAGGTGTCCCAAGAGTGACTATTCACAGCACAAGTGACCCATCCAGTAAGTGGAAGGAAATATTTTTCTCGCTAAGATTAGTTAAGATGTTAACCATTATTTGTCAAGGAAATAATTGATTCTGTCAAATATAACAGTTTATATAGTAATTTTTTTAATAGAGTATATAGTTATAGATTTTGTAGTATTCATGTATGGTTTGTTAGGACAGGACAATAATTGGCGAAGATATAACTATTTAAACTGGAATCTGCGGGTGCAAAAAAATCAAAACATTGAGAAAATCGCCTTTAAAGTTGTTAATCAGAGGTGCTGTAGCAGGCCGTTGTTAAGAAGAAACAGGTGTGTTTTAATGCTCTCTATTGGCTTACTGCTGTAATGATGTTGTGGAGAATAGATGAACCTGAAAGCTGAAATTCTAAACTTTACATAGATACCAAACTTGAGTGGGTAATTCCCAAAGAGCGGCAGCAGCGAGTGAAGTTTGTAGACGTGTTTCCGGCCAATTTTGTTAGCGATTTAGCTGCCTCCACTCACAAAAATAAAGTTTTGATATATTTACGGTAGGAAATTTACAAAATATCTTCATGGAACATGATCTTTACTTAATATCCTAATGATTTTTGGCATAAAAGAAACATTTATAATTTGGACCCATACAATGTATTTTTGGCTATGACTAATGTTCTCGTGCTACTTAAGTTTTATGATCTGGTCACATATTAGGCCTACAATTTTTTATTCTATATGGACCAGAATATCACAAAGGCAACCCGTTTAGCACATTTTCCTGTAATTGTTGATATTTTTCGGTATTTCATAGATAGAATACATTTTTATTTTTGCTGAAGTTTGTATAGGATCACACTTGAGTTTTATTGTCTGATGTGCTTTCCTTCATATTTACAAAACTGCAGAACTGCAAATGCTAGATCATTCTGGGATGGATTTACGCCACAACCTAATGTGAAGTTTGTGTATGACTCTTGCAGAATACACATTGTTGGAAGACAACAGCCTCCTTGCAATATCTCTCGAAACCAAAAGGCTTCCTGAGATGGTTTTCCGCACTTTTTCCACCGACAACAATGGTAAAGATTCTTTAAATAACCAATTGCATTTGTCCTTCAGCACAAATTGATCTTAACCTTTTTAAAAGCCAACTACATTTAGAAATCAATCAGATAATTGTTTCTGTTTTTCTAATTGGATTCTCACAGCTGCACGCCGGTATCGCTCGTGCTCCCTCACGTGTGTGAGAGAGACTCTGGGGGGGTTTACACCTGTCAACATCTGTGTATACATTGACATGCATTGTATAGTACATCCAGCCCCTAGTATGATCACTTGTGTGTGTGTGTGTGTGTGTGTGTGTGTGTGTGTGTGTGTGTGTACTGCGTGTGACTTTGTAACAACCCAACAGGCTCATGGGAGCTCATTTGCCAGTGGTTAGAATATTGATGAGCCAGTACCCACATTTCTTTGCTGTACGGTACAGTAACGGCGTCCGTTAGTTAGGTTGTAACTGTCTTTATGAATAATTACAGACCTAGATCTGAAGATGTCTTTGCCCCCTGGATATGAGGGAAACCTCCACGCTCTTCTTATTATCATGTAAGTGTTTCCCCCACCTGTATCATTTCTTTAAAGACAGCACTGTATTCTCTAAGCATTGTGGTTAATGCTATCTATCTGTGTGTGTGTCTGTATCTATCTAGGGATGGTATTCCTGGCAGGCAGTCTGTAAAGGAAGAATTTGCCCTGGGCTGGCCAGAGGTTTTGTCCAGCCTGCACGGAGTGGCGCTTGCGTGGATCGACATCAGGAGCCGAATGTCACAGGGGCAGAAAAGCAGCGCTCCAGACCCTCGTAAACTGGGATCCATCCGCATTAAAGATCAGCTCGATGTCATTGAGTGAGTCTCTCTCACTGTATTCCCTTATTAAGAATGATACCTGTTATAGCAAAATAATTCTGATTATGAACACCTAATGCCTTGACGCTTGTTTTTCTCCCATATTTTCTTGAAATATTGCTTTTCTAATATAATTTAATCCTACTCGAGGCAAGAAACAATGTTTGTATCTCAGCTGAGAGTTAATTCAGCGGTTGCATATGAAGCACACATTTCTCATGACCCAAAAATGCCATTTGAAATAAAGAGGAATCTTTCATTGCAGGTGGTTAATGCAGCTGCCGTACATTGATGGGAGAAGAATAGCTGTGTATGGAAAGGTACAGTATCCGTTTTAAAACATAAAGATCTTGCTTTGAAATCTGATTAGACGATATACGTTTAAAGCTGTTTTACCATTTTGGGCCAGTAAGCTAGTTCTAGAAACAAGCTTAAAACTTATTTGGATTTGTAGTGGTATGGAAATCTTTATAAGATGATAAGTAGTTTTAAACACACAACCTCTCGTGGCATTTTGTTTTAATAAACATCATCTTACAGTCTTACTGAAGACACACTGACACTGAAGAGAGTAATTGTATCATATCGTGTTTTGGGATATGTGCTGAATAAGACCTTCAGCAGCAGAGATCTGATATAATTTATCTTTACAGGGATTTGGTGGATATTTAAGTTTGAAGATGTTGACAGCAACCGATCAGATGTTTAAATGTGCTGCTGTTATGGCTCCTATCACAGACTTCAAACTCTACAGTAAGCAATACTTTCCTACATTAACCAAAAGTAGAGTAGTGCCATGTGAAGTAAAGAAAATACCATAGTAGCCTATATGAAAATCATGGGTCACACTTTTTCAATTCTCGCTATTAACAAACCATTACGACAACCACAACCTTTTTTTTCGTGATTTATCTTTTTTGTGATTTGTCTTTTTTTCTAATGGGAAAGAAACCACAGTACCTTTGTGTACTTTTATTAATGTCTGACATGTTCAGTCCTGATCCTCGAGTGCTATTGTCCTGTAGAGTTTGGTTTAATCCCTGCTCCAACAAACCACCTGTAATTTTCCTGAAGGTGTTTTGCATAAGGAGCTCAACTCTGCAGGACAGTGGGTCTTTAGAAGCTGGATTGGACATCTGCATATAATTGATTTAATATGTAGTAGACATTATACTTACATACCTGTCCCATACACTACCTGTAGGTGTGTGAAAATGTAATCATCTCTGTTTTTCAGGTGCTACCTTCTCAGAAAGATATTTGGGTCTCCCTGCAAAAGAAGAACATTCCTACATGGTATAACTTTTTCCTTCCTGGCTCTTTCTTTCATTATCAATCTTTACGTGGCTGCGATACCAATATATATACCACTGTATTCACTGAGGTAATTATTCTGTTGTTTTTGCAGACTGCATCTTTGTTGGACGACATCCACAAGCTTAAAGACGAAAGCTTCCTCCTCATACACGGGACTGCAGATGGTCAGTGTTTCACAGCTGCAGAAACCCTCTGAAATGTAGTTGATGTAGCTTTTAATTTTTGCCTATTTTCTGTTTAATATTTTGAATTTAGAATAAGTTTTTTAGTTTAGTTTTCCCCTGTATATTTCGTTTTTATTTTACTTTAAATATTTCAGAGCTCCCAAAGTTATGTGTTAAATGATATCATGCATATTTAATTATGTTTAACAGTGTTAAACTTCAGAGAGATTGCTATCTGGTGAGATTTTTGTGTTTAATGTAGGTGCCAGCAGGTTATAAAGTATAACGTTTTAAAACTGATACTGTGTATCGAAAAACTGAATCTTGAAAGCTAAAATGTTTATTTTTAGTTGTTTATTATTTGTTTACATCAGTTTATTTCAGATCTGTTATCTATTTTATTTATTGCCTGTGATGTTGTTTTTGTGTGTGTGCATCTAGCTCGGGTTCACTTCCAGCACAGCGCTGAATTACTGAGTCGTCTGGTGAAAGTGGAGGCCAACTACACCCTTCAGCTGTATCCGGATGAAGGCCACAACATAAGACAAGAGCAGAGCATCCAACACCTACACCGCACCCTCCTTCACTACCTCCAAAACTGCCTCAAACACGACCCGTTCCTTGAAGCAGAGGAGGAAGAAGAGGAAGAGGAAGAATAATCTCTTCCACTGTATCAGCTCTCCGTCTTCAGAGGAGCCTCCAAGAGGAGTCTGACTTGTGTTATGCCACCAAATCTGGGCTCAGGAGGATGAAATCCACCAGCTATTCCTAGCCAACACATTATGAAATATCAGACTAATGACTATAAATGTCGGAAGACGACAACAGGGAGATGAAACAGTCAACAAATGAAGCACACACAAAGTCATTCAATCAACATCTTTTATCAGGTTATGGGTAAATGGGTAAAAGCTGCTGCATAGGCATGTTCAATAGCCTTGATGTCATAGTGCCACCTTGTGGCGGACGGAACTTCTTCAATATACTGTATGTGGTATGCAGCATGGGTAGTTGGGTTGGGAAATGCACTAAAACACCTTGACTTTGTAGTAGCCTATACTGTGGAAGATTTGATTGAATGTGAACCGCAACATATTCTTTGAACCTGGCTCTTGATATGCATGACAAACCGACTGCATGGTGCTGTTTAACGTTTCAAAATCTCTGTGCCAAACCCAATAGGATCCTCTCGTAAAAATGTTGAAATCACACACTAGATGTCAGCGTGCGCAGACGGTCTGTTGTTAAAAACCAGAGAGCATCTTGAAGGCATTGCAGTATGCACAGGCGGTCCTCTCAATAAGGGTACAAAGTCAATGTCACAATCTCTAAATCACACTGCATGCTGCTCATGAAACAGAAATCTCATACAGTTTACATCAAATCTTGAGCCATGCTGTATGTATTATCACCGCCAGACTTTCTTTGCCATTGTCAAGCATATGCAGACTTCATGTTTACAAACAAAATGTGCCAAATACTTTGTGACCAAACCTTTCAATATTAGGTTATGTTACAGTTCCGAATGTGTGCAGTTTCTGCGCTTACTACATAATTTACTTTTTCTTGTTTAGACGGCAGCATGGCACTGTGCTAATAATGGGGTATTTTGATATATACATTGTATTCTTATAACCGTAATGCAATACATGTCAGATTAACACATTTTTAGTGTGGTATTGACATGGCATTCAAATAATACTTTGAAGAATACCACAATATTACCATGTTAACAAAGGTATTACAGTGCAAACAATGGTAGTAAGTGAACTTTTTGGTTAATTATGAATTATTTATAATTGATATATGCAGTTTTTACAACCCAGAACTTCACCAGCTCATAACACAGTGACATATCTGTAAAAGAAAAGACATCATAAACATCATAACAGATTAGACAAAATAGCAATAAAAAGCAGTATTGATACTTTGAAGTATATTGCTTATTATTGTGATGAAACACATATCACAGTGTTCTCACCTGCCTTGAACCTTCTCATATTTACTTTGTAAACTTTTTGTGACCTTCATGTATTGCTGAAATGTATGTATGTAAAAACCTTGTAAGTTCCGTGCAAACCTTGTAATGCAATTACATATTCTAGAATGTTATATTGTGCTGTTGGTCCAAGAAAATCCAGAGCCATGCCAATGTCATAGGCAGCATGAAGTCTGTTTGAATTGAACATCCCTCAATCTCTGTATCCATGTATTTGTTTTTGATGACGCTTTTCCAATAAACTCTAAAATCTTTGTGTATATGTTGTAGTTCAATTCAGGGCAGTTTACATGCATGTCTAAGTGCTCATATACCTGTATGTGATTTTATTCTGCGGAACACAAACACAGATATTTTGATAAAGTCTGAGTGGCCGAGTTGTGCCCATTAAATGGAGGTCAATAGGGTCATGTTGTTTGGTTACCAGCATTCTTTAAAATATCTTGTGTCATGTAAAAGAAAGTCATACCAGTTTAAAATGACATAATAGTGAGTTAAATATTAAATCATTTTTGGGTTGACAGTTATTTGAATTCAAACATTTATTGGGTTCTGTGAAATGAAAGGCATTTAATTGAAATACATTTTTTTAGGATTGAAAAATAAACCAAAATTACCAAAATAAAAACTTAAAAATCTAGTCAATGGAGCAAACATTCCTGTAGATCAGCGCTAGCAACGCCAAGGTCATGGGTTCGATCCCAGGGATTGCGCATCAGAAACAATAAATGTATAGTATAATGCAATGTAAGTCGCTTTGGATAAACGCGTCTGCCAAATATATGTAAATGTAAAATGAAAGTTTTTCACACTCAACTCCCTACATCCTGATTTTAAACAGGCAGTTTATACAACACCTACGGACGAACGTCTACGTCTGAATAATGTATACGCTAGCATCCTCTCAGCCAATCAAATAAAAACGCGATTATTATATTCACCAATAAAATCAAGCCTACTTATTTTCAACCAATCAAACTGCGCATCTCCGTTCCGTCCTCACCAGGCCCTGTATGATCCAAACCGCGCCTACAACAGGGCCTGATCCATTTTCAACCTTCACTGCGAGCACGGTACCGAGAGGGGCACCTTCAAGCAGGGGTCGATTATAAACCACTTCTGATATTTATACACACGTACAGAAATCATGTCCTTCCTCTCTATCAGCAGACTAGCCCCGAGGCTCCTCAGTTCAAAGGTAGGAAAGTTTTATTTTCATTACATTGACTGAAGCTGCTCGCCGGTTAGCTTAGCTTAGCATAGTATAGCTTACTGACAGGCAGCATGTCTGGCCCTTTAAATACAAAATAAACATCATAAATCATACTTTAAATCGAGTTTGGGACATTTGGGTGGATGTTGTGTTTCTTTGCCTTGCAGTTATTAGTGTTTTTTTAAGTCAGTAGTGTGTCACAAACCTATTAAGTTTGTCTGAACACCAGTTTTGTTCATAAAGCGCTTTTCTTTATGTAAGTTAACGTTAGACGTATAATGTAATGTACAAACAACGTTGCGGCACTTACAAAAAGCACATAAATCCCTTCAAAAATGGGCAGCACACCAAGTTTTTAGTCATTGACAATAAACAGCTGTTTTGTATGAGGTTAGCTTTAGGTAAGTTTAATGAGAATGATCATTTATTTATAAGAATGTTGTCTGTCATTGAGCTGTTTGTTGTAGGTTTTTGGCCTTGTAATAATACAATTGAATGCCTCTGCTCTTGAGACCACTTAGATTAATTAGTCTTAATACCAGTTAGCATGCACGGCTTTCCTCGGTCGTTACAATGTATCAAAAGAAAGAAAACCAGTTTGACATCTGTGAGCTCCACCTGCACTGTAAAGCTCAGCTGTAGTTTGACAGATCTATGATCTGTTGGTGTCTGTTGTGACCTCCATGGTTATCATTCATTCTTTTAATAATCAGACTGATGAAGTTGCTTTGCTAACAGTCAGATCTTGTTTTTTAAGGTCTCGATTAAAGAAAACAGGGCTACTAATTTATATACATGTTAAATACACTGTAATATTATAGTTGACATTAAATGACATGACTCATACTTTTGGAAGTTGAACATTGTGAGTATACTTGTATATTATGTCCTGGGCGATGATCAAACCTTGAACAGGAATCAGGAACAGAGTTTACAATATTTTGTAATTTCCAGTTACATGTCATACAAATATTGTTCCTCAATGATGTTTTGTTTTTGCATTAAAATGCCTTGTGGTTTTTAACATCTGACTTCAGTGTGATATACTCCAAAAAGGTTGGATAAGCAGGAAAGGAATTGCAGGCTATTTAAGTGTATCAAAGGGCACTCATGACCTGCATATTTGGTCCACTCATAAGACTACACAGTCATAATTGTTGTTACTACAGAGATAACGCCATTATCACACTGACTGTATTGTAATTTAGGTTACTGTGCTCTGTGATCCCTAGTTAACACTTCGTTCACATCCCTACATGACCTTTGTACTCTATGGAAAATGTCTTGCTAGTCTCACTATCGGCATTTTTGAAGTTATGTAATCTGCTGTTTGGAGTTTGTAGGCTATGCAATACTCGTTCTGTACTTTACTTCCGTAATTACCCTTTCTTTATTCTTGATAATGTATTGGCAAGTTTTCAGACTTGGAGTGTTGGCGGCTTGAGGGCACTAAGTAGATGCACCGAAAAGACACTGCAGAGGTGAACATGGAGCTTGGCTTAGAACATAATGCGGATTGCAAGGCAGCATGTGATATATCACATAAATCTAGCTATCCACCTTGTATTTTTGATAAAGCATTCAGAGCAGTCAGTCAATGTTAGAAAACCTCTCAAGCATGCAGACCCGTCTGACACAGCTGTCTACCTGTCATCTGTTGAAAAACATGTTTCTCAAGAACCTTATTAGCATGTCCATTATGCCTTTTCTTTAAAAAAAGAACACAACCATAAATCGCCCTTTTCTAGTGACTCCTGCTAACATCAGGTGACCCTTGTGTCTCCTCTGCATAGAAAAGGAGTCTTTGACATTGCCTTACTCAGTCAAGTTAATATTAAAGATATATTTAGGTTGTATTTTCACAGAATTGTCTTTTCATCATGTAGGTTGATTTTATGTAGAAAACAGTAAATCACAAAAGGTCTGCGTTTTCACAGGCAGGATTACATGTAAAAGCCTGCTATGCAATGATTCTCTTCTACATGTACACTAGGGTCAAGCTAACAGCTGCATGTAGCCTCACCTTTGTCACAGATTACACGGCTGTAGACAAGGAATGAAGGGCAGGAGCTAGCAGTTACTTATCAACAACGATAATAACAGCTTCCCAGCTTTTTACATGAACTCATATTCAACTCACAGTATAGTTTTTTTCTTAGGGTCTTTTGCTAGGTCAGGTAGCTACTGTAATATTGTGAGGGCACAATGTCATCTTTAGCTAAGAGTGACATGTGCAGGTGTTGGAGGCCCACAGTGCAGGAAAAGGCTTTTGTTTCAGAAAATGCCAAAACCTTGAGATCATTTCCTGTGTAATCCGGCTCCATCTTTTCTAAACTCACTGTTTCTTAAGTTGAAGATTTTTCAATCCTCATGTTTCATTTTAAAAAGAAAATGTTTGCAAATATAACAGCTCGTAGTACTACAACAACAGATTGCTTTGGATCAGAAAGATAGCGTGTGTGAAGATTTAGGAACGCATTAATAAACTTTATTTTTTTTCATTTTTTGACTACTGTAAGTAATGATTAGCGGCGGCAAGGATAGCATAGCATGTTGTAATAGAATAAACTGTATTATTTGTTTACATGACACTGCAGAATTGTTTTCTCTTCCACATATGGGCTGTGTTAAGCACATTTTCATTGTGATAGCTTACTGTGGTTGAAATCTTCAAATGCAGAGATTCAGATATTTGGTTTGTGGATGCTTTAGCATGGTGGTTAGGTGTTGTGTGTTGTACGTCGAAAATATTCTTGATTAATTTCTTAGAAAATTTGTAATGTGTCTTCAGGTGTTATCAAAACATGGCTTTGTTCATTGGAGCATTCTGACCACTCCAATGTAACAATATTAACTCATGTTTGGGTAACCTGGTGTTAAAGAAATTCTTTGAGATCTTTAAACATCTGAGATAACAGAAAGGTTTTTCTGTCCATCTATTAAATGGGTCAGGACTTTGTAGAAGCATTAGCTGAAGGACAAAATAGAACATTGGTTTGACAGAAATTGTATTGACATTGACGTACTCCTACAGTGAATTAAAAGCATCGTCTGTCCAGTGAATACATTGATTCTTTATGTTAAAAGGATGAGATGCCGCCATCTAGGCCTATCTTTAAAGCCAAATAGAAAATGTCATTAATATCATGAAAGCTGCTTGTAATTCAAACCCACTAAAAGGGTTGCTACCGTGACCGGCAGGTTTTGCATAGTGCAGGTGTAACTGAAGTCACCTGCTTTGCAGATGTCAGCAGGCAGCAAACTGTCTGTTATATTTTTGTTAGCCCAGGTTATTATAATAATAATAATGGTGTTGATGATTAACTTCCTTTGTACGACATTGTTCACAAGTCATGTTTTCTTTTCCAGAATGCATCATGCGTCCTTGTTGCAGCCAGAAATGTCAGCGGATCCACGGTATGTGTCTGCATCTGCTCACACGTTACGTAAACACATGACCTTTTATTTACCATTGATGACAGCCGGAAGCAGACGTTAGATTTTAATGAATTGCAATGGGGATTAGATCCCAGCTCTGGCTTTGGTTAACATCACATTTGATAACATGTGTTTAGTGTTTCATATACACAATTCAGATTCAACCTTCAAAAAGCATGTGTTTGTGATCTGTTTAGTGTGTTTGTGCCATGTCTATTGAAGCTGTTGAGAAACCTGACCTTGCTGTCCTTGATCTTTTGCAGAATTTGAAAGACGTCCTGGCAGACCTCATTCCCAAAGAACAGAGCCGGATCAAGAACTTCAAACAGCAGCATGGCAAAACCAATATCGGGCAAATCACTGTGGACATGGTGAGCGAAACATTCACAGCACTCTCAATGTGATCTTTTATCGGTCATCATTACATTACAATAAGTCCATATTAGAAATAAGTATTAGCAACAGTTTACAGAACAATACATATTGCACAGCAGTTCTTTAGACTTTTTAATGTGTATGGATAGATTGTGTTGGACATCTCTTATCTTTTATATATATTTAATTTGTGTTATGACATTAGTTCAGCGACTGTTGCCTAACATGCCTGACCAGTCTTACAAACCACCAAACACACAGCAATTGTTTTGCTCTCTGATTGGACAGTCTGTCTTTTCAAGGACCATCAGGCCGTGGTGTGATTCGTGTCGGTACACTACAGTTTCAGCTGAGTCATTTAGCTTCTGTATCACTGCCAGTTATTCTATACTGCAGATGAAACGCACCTGACTTTTATGATCCAGAAAGCCAGAGAAATTACATTAGGGGATGGTTTGGGGGCTTAGAAGTGTGTTTGTAGCGACTTGTCAATAATGTTTGTTTGCTGTTTTGTGTTGAACAGGTTTATGGAGGAATGAGAGGCATGAAGGGTTTAGTGTACGAGACCTCAGTGCTCGACCCGGATGAGGTTAGTACACATCACAAGCAAACACATGAAGACTGTCTGACAGGTACCGCACCCTTTAACCGGGTTGCATACGATTGTTTAATATCATACATTTCAGTTACCACATGTATAAGATGGCTAAAACAATCAAAAAACATAAATGAATTCATCCATGTGCACATAGATGTAAAGCTCGAATGGTGAAAATGATCAAAGAAGCTCTTTGTTTGCACATAGCACAACATTGTTGCCTCAAGCTAAAAATAGACAGCGCCTTTGATAAATATATTTAGTCAATAGTTAACCAGCTAACCTTTAAGTCTGAATGTTAACTTTATTTAAACACACAGACAGATGTGCTCACTTTTTATCAATGGCATCTTTAGGGCATCCGTTTCCGTGGTTACAGCATTCCAGAATGTCAGCAGCTGTTGCCCAAGGCTCCTGGTGGAGAGGAGCCATTGCCAGAGGGTCTGTTCTGGCTGTTGATCACAGGACAGGTGCCCACAGAGGAACAGGTGAGGGGAAATCCATTTATATTTATTACTACAGTCTTTTTTTCATGTGGATAATAATATTAAGTATCAACCACCTGCAGTCGTGAGCTTTTATATCTTTTAACTCTGTCGTCTTTGTCATTCGTGTCCTCAGGTCAGCTGGCTGTCTAAGGAATGGGCCAAGCGGGCAGCTCTTCCCTCTCACGTGGTCACCATGCTGGACAACTTCCCCACCAACCTGCACCCCATGTCCCAGTTCAGCGCCGCCATCACGGCTCTGAACAGCGAGAGCAGTTTCGCTCGGGCTTACTCTGAGGGTGTCAACAAGGCCAAGTACTGGGAGGTAAGCTGTTCGGTTTTCAGGGAAAGCAAGTGTAGGATTTCACAGTAAATATTAGCATGAGAAACATTGATCTTTCTGTGCAGTTCGTGTATGAGGATTCCATGGACCTGATCGCCAAGCTCCCCTGCGTGGCGGCTAAGATCTACCGTAACCTGTACCGCGAGGGCAGCAGCATCGGCGCCATCGACTCCAACCTGGACTGGTCACATAACTTCACCAACATGCTGGGCTACAGTGAACAACAGTTCACAGAACTAATGAGGCTCTACCTCACCATTCACAGGTGATGACCTCAAACTCGATGACTCATTTGTCATAAACCGTCATGTTTGTTGTAGTGTTATAGGAATTTTAACTTCAAAAATGTTAAGAATGCTTTGCATTTCCCTTTAGGGGGAAACTATATTAGTGTAGGAATTAAGCTCGTCTTTTGGTAATTACTACTTGGAATATCTTTATATTATATTATATATAATCTATTATATATGTTGTGAGTCTGAAGAGTGTAAACAAATCCTGAAAACTGTAACTGAATTCAGTGAATCCATTCTGCCCTCTATTGGTTTAGTTATGAATATAAACAGAAAACAATAAGGCAGTGTCATCTAGTTTTAGTCCGTGTCTTCTGTCTGTGACTTTTTCAAGATGAGTAACACATGCAAATGTTTATTTTCTGTCCAGTGACCATGAGGGTGGAAACGTCAGTGCACACACCAGTCACCTGGTAGGCAGCGCTCTGTCCGACCCCTACCTCTCCTTCAGTGCTGCTATGAACGGCCTGGCGGGACCTCTGCACGGACTGGCCAATCAGGTTTGAGCCCCTAAAATATACTTTAGATATCCATTAGTCCATTAGATATGCTAGCGGCAAATAGTGTGTAACTTAACTATAGTTCACCTCAATTTTGATCTGTATTGCTGCTTGCGTGGAAAATGCTGTTTAATGCATTTTCTTGATAGTGAACTTTTATTCATCAATATTACTTTTATTCTGTTATTTTATATCTTTAGCAGAATTATCTCTATATCTATTATTCTAGATATTGCCCTAATTATTTAAAATAATATTCCTTTAAAAACATATATTTCTGTTTCATTCATGATGTTCAACCTCTGGCCTGCAGGAGGTGCTGGTATGGCTCACAGCCCTGCAGAAGGAGCTTGGCGGTGAGGTTTCCGACGAGAAGATGAGGGACTACATTTGGAACACACTTAAATCAGGCAGAGTAAGTGACGTCACACTTTTCAGCACTCAAACAACAATGCAAACACACTTTTGGCTCATTGTCTTTTACCTGCTGCGTGTCATTACTCAGGTGGTGCCAGGTTATGGACACGCTGTGCTGAGAAAGACAGATCCTCGCTACACCTGCCAGCGTGAGTTTGCCCTTAAGCACCTTCCCAACGACCCCATGTTCAAGCTGGTCGCTCAGCTCTACAAGATCGTACCCAATGTGCTTTTGGAGCAGGGCAAAGCCAAGAACCCCTGGCCAAATGTAGATGCTCACAGTGGAGTCCTGCTGCAGGTGAGAGACCCAAAACCATATATGATGTGGAAACTGATATATGATATATTCTCTATTGACAATGTGCATCATATCTAAAACTCATCTCACGTCCTGTTTTTCAGTATTACGGCATGACTGAGATGAACTACTACACTGTGCTGTTCGGCGTGTCCCGGGCCCTGGGCGTTTTGGCTCAGCTGGTGTGGAGCAGAGCGCTCGGCTTCCCTCTTGAGCGCCCCAAGTCCATGAGCACAGACGGACTCATGGCTCTGGTTGGGGCAAAGTCAGGCTAGAGAGGGAGAGACCATGCCAGCGGAGTGGGAAAAGGAAGGGGGGAGCTTAAACTATAGTAGAAACAAGCCTATCGGCTAAGGGATTTAAAGAGACAGTACACTTTTAAATGTCATCTAAAAAAGGGCCTTTGTTATTAGTTGCGTCATGATATTAATTTTTCTTACCCGACAACATGCACATCAGCTACGTTTTCACTCTTGCACTTGAGAAGATTTATAACACGCATGTATAGAGACAGCGCACATTTTCATGGATTTTTCAGGTCGTATGAACAATTCTTCTTTCAGTGTGCTTGAAGGTTGCAGCTACGGATGTAGCCGGGTGGTTCGATGGAGAAGGCTGTGTTATCGTCCAAGAATACAGCTGAGAATCAAGTCTATTTAAACTGTTATCAAATACTAGTTCAGAAGAGTTAGCGCTTCACTTAGTATGTAAATAAACCCTTTATTAGAACAAACTGATGCTTTTATCCTCAGCCGTCATACAAACACAGTTTTTTTCTTTATATTTATTTTCCTGAAATCAGATGAGCCTTTATCGTCAGAGGAAAAGGTCCTGCTCTGTGCCTGTCAGATAACTCTTAAGCAATCTGACAGTGCGTCCCTTTAGATAACATCAATGTCTCTCCTCATAAGAGCACTCCATGATGGCAAACAGGTCCTCTCTCAATCGAATTGATTCTGTGAGTTCAGTTCAATTTGGGAAGCTTGTACATTTGTTGAAAAGGGTACTGCCCCTTTAAATTATCTCTCATATTGCTGTCTGACTTCAACCTATCATCTTTGTCTTGTGCTTGTTTGCTGACACACTTGTTTTGGTCCATTCTTATTTGAAATAATCAATCTTTTCCGTTACATGAATGTCTTTTTTTGCCATTATTCAACAGAAATCATATTGGTGAGACACAGGTACTAATGGCCGGCATTAATAGCTTTACTGTTCAACTGTAATCTGTAGATTTTGGATTTGAGTCATTTACACGTTATTGTAGTTATAGGCGATTTGTGTATCAACTTGAGAGCAAGCTGAACAAGTCCACTTTCTGTACGTGTTGATTCTGTTCATCGAGCGTTTTAACATCTACTACTTAAAACCATAATAGTTAGAAATCATTTTTCTTTTAGCTGTTTGGAGTTCTTTTAGTGTCTTATTTCGGTGTTTTGAACAACCACGTTTTGTGTAAAGCGTATATCATTTTGTGTAGGTATACATAATTTGTGGTTTTATTTATTAATGTAAATATTGCTTGAATGTATGAACTGCTTAAACATATCAAAACAGATTTCCAACAAGTCCTTTAAGTCATTGAACCATAAGCATAACCAACTATAATCACACCCACCATTTGTTTTAATAAATTATACATTTAAATGAAAACATGGCAATATCTTGTAAATGAAGTTGTATAATCTGACCTCGGGTTTGACTTGATTTCACGCTTGCTCTCAGGGTTTTTTGAAAATCTCTCCATAAGCACTCCATTAACTAACAATGGCACCCGTGTCACTAGTCATAACAAAATATTACTTGTCCAGTTGACCACGGCCTTTCCAGTGTGTCTGTTATCTGCATGGTGTATGTGCATGATTTGTGTCATGTTTAAATAATGAACAATCTGAATATGGAGATGATCGGTTGAAGTCAGATCTAACAGGGGAAACGGGAGGGGAATGAGAGATTGGGTTTAAATGAGTACATTTATTTGGGGTAAGAAGCTTAAGTGAACAAAACAATAAACAGGAAAATTGACAAAAAAGCAAAACCAATAAATGTTTTTAACAAAAATTTGAGACTACTTTGTGTTTCTGTATATGCATTTATTTTTATGATGTGTTTAATGTTATTTCAGTATTAGTGCAACATGCAAACTGTAAAACTCAAAACGTTCAAAGTCTGTTCATTGTTTCAAAGGCTGATAAACCTTTAAAGGTCCGTGACCAAAGGAGTTTAAGAAACTCTGAAGTTCCTCACACTGTTATAAATACATGACCTAGATACCACCACGCTCAGATTTCTTCTACTTCCATCGCCGGTTTTACTTTGTGGTGGTGTTGGTTCTGATACTGCGTGGCTCTTATGGAAACTACAAAAGTGAAATTAGTGCATGTCCACATATGAGATCTGTCTCGGCAGTTCAAGTAAAACAGAAACCGGTTTCATTTGAAAAACATTTATAGATTTTTAAATAAAAAGGAAACGTTTCCACAATATAACTTAACGCTGGCTTTGAAACAGAATTTATGGTCTACTTGACGCATAACATTCAGAGAAATTATGCCAAAATTGTGCTTAAGCACTGGTCACCTCTTTGGTTGTCAATCACAGCTGTTCAACCAAGAATTCTCATTTAACAAGCAAGCTTACATGATGTGGGTACACATTACAGATCTAATGATGGAAGTGTTACACTGGAAGACTCTGAGAGATGTTTACAGCACAAATAAATAATCATCTCTAATGGCAATGTTCAACTAAATGTCAACTAGTACTTAATAAATGCCACGAAAATGAGATAAAGCATTGAACGGCAGATTAAAACGAAATTTTATAAAAGAAACCTTTAACGAATAAAGTTCACTATGCTTGTGTCCGACATTTCTCCGACTTGTGCCTTTTATGGAAATCGGACCAGACAACAGAAATGGCACTTTCTTTGCTCTTTCTACACAAACAGGCACGATCTGTGGTTACTAAAGGAGACAGCAAACTGATTTATTAAATTGTGTATTATTTGTCATAATTTCTCTTAAGCCCTGAGTTTGCATGAATGTGTCCATATATTCAAGGAAGCAACAGCATGCACAATATAATTCAACATTTACTTTCATTAGAATGCAAGGGATGGCGGTGGGGGGATTTGAAACACTAACTAACAGCATTTCATATTTATATTTACAGTGTAGTCCTTTGAGTTGTATGTTATAAATTCAATGCAGTGTGATAGTCATGTAGGTAACTTTAAGCATTTTGATGAAAAGTTGAATTCCCACTACTTTTATATCTAGTTGTATAAAAGAGCTTTTACAAAGGAATATTTCAGGTGAAGCCTGACAGCATCTGTTAAATTCCAGAGAAAATTGTTTTAACTTGTGCATCAGCGCATGGAGGTCTATGGGTCAACATCTATTATACATACAATTTTATGCACACACTAGTTTTTTCTTTGATAATTGTCAGCATGTCAGATTCTGCATTTAACCCAGAATATGACTTTATAATTTATTTATCAAATTTGGCCCCAATGAACCCACAGCTGGACAAAAATAAGTAAGCAGTATGTTACCATAATGAAACACTATATATTATTTCTGTATAGACTGTTCAGTTTTATCAAGTATTTACAGTTGGACACTGTACCTGTCTCAAGACTGAAATATTATAAAATTTAAAAAAAAATACTCGACAGAGGAAATTTGAGGTAACAAAGACAAATGTGTCCAAAGTCTCTTCTTCATATGTGAGTTTAAGGTGTAACACTGGAGTTGAGCTGAAATACTGTCTAAAAGTCAAATGTACACTAGTGAACCGGACAGGTGTGTTGTTTGTGATGGTCTACAGATTTGGCTGTATGACAGTTGTGAGTTTCAGAGTCCAGGTGTGATGGTGAACCTCACGTCTGATGGATCTCGTGAAACATTAGCTCTCTGGGTATTCTCGTCTCGGGTCCGTACATTTTGCACGCTCTCCGCTCGAACGCGGCCACCATCTGCTTCACCACCTCATCGAAAAACACAGTCGCTAACTGCGAGTGTATCAACGAACGGAACTCGAATGAGACCTTTTTAAGACGTCAGCCGCAGATTTGAGGAAAAAGAAAAGAAGAGATTATGAACACAATCGGTTTATTGATCCTAAGCTGATGCTGGAGAAATGGTTTGTAAACTGCACTTACGGAGAAGTCTACTGTGCATGTGCGGGGATAACCAGGAATACCGGGACTAAACCGCCATATTGTCTCCAGGTGATTGAAGAGCTTTCCGTCAGAACACACAGCCTGATGTGAAAAAAATACAATAATGCCAAAGGTTTGATTCCAAAGAAACACATGAATTGATCATATATAGAAGACCCTCAGGAAGACTTACTTTAACAAGATGTGGACGAACGTGGCTTATCATAGATGTGTATCGCTCAACAACAGGAGGGAAGCCCACTTCCAACTGGGCTTTGGCATGACCGGCCCTTCTCATTATAATTTGGGACTTTTTGCACCACGGTACAAAGTGTTTGTACTCATCCACATTGGCTACCACATCATACATCTCTTGCATTGAAAACCTAGGATCAAAGAACAGAATGTTTCACATTTCAGAATAAAGTACAATAGGCTACAATAAACGCACTTACAAATATAGACAACATAAAAATATAGGCAATATACATAGAGCCTTATAATGCAGTGTTACATAGAGTCAGATTTTGTAATGCATTGAGCAAATAGAGATTATAAAAAAGCAATGTAAAGTAGTGGCCAAAAGTTTTCTTTTCTTTTTCTTCAAGTATTATTTTGAAGATGCATAAAAATGTAGTATGCATGCATATTGCATAGGACTATTTAAGAAGAACTTGAGGAAATTTGGCATGCAACACATATGCAAAGTTTATGAAGACAAAAGAATGACTACTAAATATTATTAAACAAGAGAATCAACAAATATTAATAACAAATGCAACAGTAGTCATTGTATGCTGTGAGCTTTTTGTATTTCTATGCCTTTTTGTATATTTAAAAATATATATATGCATTGCTTTTTCGCCCAATAATTTTGTCCACTAAATACATTAAAAGTTTTGTTTTGTTCATTTTATAACATAAACCTCATACTTTGATGGTTTAATCAAACCTGAGGGGTAAGTAAAAGCAAATATTATACAAATATGCCCCAAACAGACATCACTTTTGTCCACTACTGTATTTTTCAAAATGTGTGTCTTCTATTTATTTATTGATTTCACAGTCTGTTTTCTAGCCATTTTATTTTACTACTATGTATTCCATTTATCATATTGTCTTTCTTCATTGCTCCTGTTATAATTATGTTCTTTGTAAAAGATTCTAACACTCTCTCTCTAACTTTATATCAGCACAAATGTTTGTCTTCACCCCCCATTAAGGAACAGGGTATTGTTCGGGATCAGGGCCTGGGGCACTTGTAATTTGAACACCCTAGAATTAGACAGGGTGCAGCAGGAAGGGTCATAAAGATGAAGGGCAAACACGCAGATGTGTCCGAACTATATATTACTCACCCTAGTATTCTCCTCTCTGAATACTCTTTTCTCTTATTGGTGAGGCTGATGAAAGATCTTTTGTGATGAGTGGGGGTCTGATCCACATCAGACAGACAGAGAACTCGAGGAGAGCGGGTCATTAAAATCCCACAGGAGGACAAATGTCTAACATTCAGGACAAATGGTGCAAATACACGATTGTGTCAGTAGAGGAAAGGTTCAAATGATGATATCAGATGGTAAAACAAGAGTCATTTGATATTTACAAGATAAACATGGTACTGCAATTACTTGTTACATTTCCTAAAACTTTACCATAGTAAACGGTAAATACTATAGTTACTACATTTGTCACCACCATAGCTTTTTAAATGAGTTTTACTATTTTTTTATTAATGACCCAAACTACTTTCTCAGTGTCATGTATCATAGTAACTATGGTATTCTTGGACAAATGGTTCAATCAAAATAGCTAAATTATTTTATTTATTGATATAATACATAAAAACTGTGGTATTGTGGTGTATGTATATATATATATACGACATCACTATGAATAAGATGTAAATGTGTTTTCACCGGATGGACCACCGCTGTATTCTCTCCCTCTGTTTGAACGGGCTGCCCCCGCCGGAGCGACACGGACCGACTGTAGCTATTTCCAGAAACTCGCTGAATGTCCGCACACCCATCGGGATCCGCCGTGCACCTCCTGACACTGCCATCAATTTATATATCTGTCTCTAATGAATATGTGTCAAATATTATCGCTATATAACTCGACTAACGTTACCCTCGAATAATCACAATAATAAACCGGCGAGGACGGTCATTTCCACTACGTTACAATAAATACCGCTACAATGAGCAAACCCCAAATGTGTAACGTATATATGCAAATGCGGCACCCCCAACGTCTGATCCTGTCGTACAATAGAATATTCGCTAGTGATTCTTTAAAACCTATCGAGGTTAAACCGGTGAACCTCAGATAAGATGCCGGTGTGTGTGTCTATGTGGGACGCTCTGCTCTTGCTCTGTACGAGCAGGTGCAGCTGCCGCCAACTGGACCGGAGGAGGACGTACATGACATATAAAATACAAATAGTATATTTTAATTATACAGTGTGTTCTTAATAGTAATAGCCAGCAGAGGTATGTGACCAAAGAGCAATGACAGTGATGTACAGAAATTATTAAATTAATAATATTGATGTAATTTCCCCCCAACGTACTAGGCGGCGATAATCAGTCATGTTCATGAATGTGTACATTTCATAATAAAAGTCTAACACGACCGCTGATCTTATTACTTTAACATTTTTAAAAGCTCATACAACACCCAAATGTATGTATATGTGCATACTTATAGATGTTTTAAATAATACACATATTTATTAAATATCTATGATGTACAATAAGCACACTTCCTGTTGAATGCATGCCAATAATATTTTTATTTCATTATGGACTTTCTGTTATTTTTCTTATTACTTATTCTGTTATTTCAAGAAAAACGTTTGAAAACTCGTGTGAAACGGATTGCCGCGGGGTGATATTGGGATTTGTAGTTTTCAGAACCGCCTCAAGTAAGTTTAGTGTAACGCATGTGACTGAAAGTCTTCCGCGTCTTGCTTCAAATTTTTGTGCAGTTTTGCGTTCATGCATCATTGAATATTTGCTGTAATGTCCACATTAACTGGCGACAAACAAGAATGCGATACAAAGTCCTCGGATGGGTGAGTTTGCATATCAGTAGCATAACAAATTACCTCAATCTTCCGGTGTCAGTGTGTGTAGTACTTTTGTGGACATTACGTTTCACTGGAACATTTGTTAAATATATATTTTTAAGTATTTTTAATAGTTGTTGAGATGCGAATTTTGCATTAAGTCTTGCATTGCAGTTTTAATACTCACGTATTTAAAAAATGTCACGTATTGTAGATCGGAGTCTTCCACATAATCCCAGTGGGGGCGGAGCAACACGCGTATTAAAAAGAGTGTTGCATTTATATAAGATAAAGTATTTATATAGTAGATATATCAATATATTGAATGATTTTATATAGTTTGATGCATGTTATTGTGGAAATTGGTCTGAACTTTAGATGCTTTGGTTACCTTGAAGGACAGCTTACACAAAATTGTAATATCTCCTGCATTTAACAGATAATGTGTTTTGTTAATGCATTTTTTCCATTTTCCTTTATTTCTTTAAAACAAAATATTTCAGGTAAAATGTCCCTAATATTCTAAAAATGTAATATATGAACAATTTTTTTAAATTTATGTTTTACCCTATGGTTGCTGTTTTGCTAGATGAAATGTAGAAAATATAATGCAAGGTGACTGAAATTTTAACATTGGCATATGATTTGTTTGGTTCATTCTAGTAGGAATATGGATTCATTGCCTTTCAACCAGTTGACACACACGCTGACCAGCTGTTTACTCAGTCTAGGCCTGTAGCTAGAAGGTTATCCAGACTGGCTGAACTTATCAGTAGCTTCGAGTACAAACCAAAACAGCAACAGCCTTCCACTTCCATCTGCAAAGACTGCGGCCAGACGTTCCCTAACCTGGACAGTCTTGTGGATCACCAAGAAAGAGAGCATGCACTACAAAAACTCCATTGCTGTCAGCACTGTGGCCAAAAGTTTGCTTTGCTTTCCAGTTTGCAGTTACACAAGTGCCCCGGTTCGTCTCCCATGTGCCAGATGTGCCGTGGCAAGCCTGAGTGGGGTTCTCCTTGCTCTACCTGTGGGGCTGAACTGCCAGGTCCATTTTTCTCAGAAGAGCCTTTTTTTGATCATGACAACAGCCCCTTTGTGTGCGCCCCATGTGGACGAGCCTTCAGCCACAAGCAGGAGTTACTGTACCACCAGCAGGCTGGAGGATGTCAGCCTGCTCCCCTCGACCCATCCTCTCCAGTTGCTAGCCCGACCCCTTCCTACACATCCTCTCCTCCGTTCCCCACCCGTACAAGGGTTTCTCCTGTCACATGCACTTTGTGTCCCCGAACGTTCCGGTCGGCTGCTGGACTCGCTAGCCACATGCGTAATTTTCATGAGAAAAAGAAAGGGTCCTCCAAAAAGTTTCAGTTTCAGTGCCGCTCCTGTGACAAGGTTTTCCCTCAGACGTCATTACTTTACCTGCACAGGAAGGAGGAACATCGACGAGAGAGCCTAGTCACGAAACCACAGAGAAACTCCGCCGCGAAGACCTCCAGGCGAAGGCAGAGAGGCGAGACGTATCCCTGCCTCCACTGCGGAAAAGTCTTCCTGCACCATTTGACTCGCAGGGCGCATTTCAGACACTACAGCGCTCACCATCAGGCCCACCTCGCCCTCAGCAGCAAATTAACCAAAGTCGGGTTTAAGCCAAACGCAGCTAAGGGGTCCACGTTACTCAAAGATGGTATACCTAGGAAGAGAGGCAGGCCGAGGAAAATTCGTCCGGCTTTGACGGAGGAGGTGGTGGGAACAGAAGATCGCTTCCAAGCTGTGCTGAAAGCCCACAAGAAGGTTCCTCAACCCGAAGGCACTTGCAGGTGCTGTAGTGTGTGTACAGGTGGGATAACTCTCTCTGAGATACCAGAAGATTGTGAACGAAATGTCTATCACTGTGTGCCCTGTGCGGAAGCGTTTATAACCCTGGAGACATTTTTAGAGCACTGCCAGAAGCATCTGATACGTGAAAGTGAAGAAGATGAAGATCTGCTCAGCGATTAATAAAAGATCTAGTGCACAAGTGCTCTCAAATCTTCAGACTATACTGTGATAATAGGAGCTGAATAATGTCCTTGTTGTATAACTGATGTGGGCAGACCCATAAATCTTGGGCCTTTTAAATAACAGCTTTGACAAAATACATGTGATATCATGCAAATATACTTCACCCATGTGCCAGAGAAATAATTTCAGTAATAATAAGCCAATATAGCCATCTTTTTTTCTGATACGGGTTCCTGGTTTAAACCACTTTCACTTGCCACATGATGGCAAGAGGATGAATTTTACATGTTTATCTAAATCATTTTCTATTATATTACTGTGAAGAGATTTTCTTTCAGACATTCATTAGTTTGTTGCTGTTTGACAAGTAGAAATACATATCTATAGATCTTTTCTTGGCTACTGTTATATTTCAGCATTTTTTGTTATATTATCTTGTTTAAATAATTGATGATATTTCTGATGTTCTCAATGTCAACGATAAACTTCTAAAATGAAGGCATAACATATTCTGTGATTTAAGTATAGAATGACTGATGCCTGTGTTATTTACAAAAATATATTTTTCAGCCTGTGGGACCAAATATTACAGATATTATTCAGATTTAGTGCCTTCTGGATTAATACTTGTTTTTGTTTTTTGTGTGGGTTTGGAAGAACAAGATTTTTTATTTAGAAAATCAGATGTAACATCTTATCTCATATGGCGTATTTGAAGTGAAAATGTACTGCTAAAACTGTCGCAAAGAGGTAATTTTTGCTAGGATTGTATATTTCTTCATTATTATTTTTGCAACCAAATTGTCTGTATGTAACACTTCTGCTGTACTAACATTTAACCAGCACCAAATAGACTTCAGGTTTCAATGTTTGTCAAAATATTTTATTGCACTACTTGTCTTTTTTTTAATAACATTGTCTTTGAACACTGTACTAAGCCACTTTATGGCTCACATTATATAAGATGTATGCACATATAACACATATAGCTTATTGTTTTTTTTAATATTATTATAACAACAACAGTCTGAGGGTATGTTGAGTTTAGTTCGCTGCATGAATCTTTTGGTTTATTTGCCTGTGGCTACCTCCTGTGCGAACTTCTTTATTTTTAAATGTACCTCATGTTACTTACACATTAGTACATAAATGCTGTTTTTGAATAAATTTGGTAAAGAAAAGTCATGAAGGTGTAGAGGTGATGTGGAGTTTTTACTCATTTATTCATTTCATTTGGCATTTCAAGTTTAAAATGATCAACTGCCTCTCCCTTTATTCCCTTGCTCCTTTTTATAGCACTTACTAAAGATACAAGGTGTACTCATAATTTTTTATTACGTTAAAGTTTATTATATTTATTGTAACATTTCTCATTATCAGATGACTATCTGCTTGAACTCGATTGCTAAACGTGATTGAAACTTAAACTTCACTACGGTAGGGGGCGATGTTGCGTTTCACGACTAAAACAAAATCCCGCGGCTACGTCACTTCCTGTTCTTCACGCACCCGTCTCATACATTGTTTGAAACGTGTTTGAAACGTTTTTGTTTTACAAAATTGTTCTATTTAGCTAAACAAACATGAGCAAAGCACACCCACCCGAGCTGAAAAAGTAAGTATTTTGAAATGCTTATTAAAAATCTTAATAAAACTTTTAGAAAAGTGATTTATTTGAACATGAGAGATAACGTTAACAGTTACCTCTGTGGCCGGTTTGTGCGCAACCATTTCCACTGTATGTTCTTTTAATTTGTTGCAAAAGGACTGTTGGTATTTATTGTAATACAGTACGTTTCTGCTTAAACTTGTATGAAGTAATATATATATTATAATTTTTCATTCATTGCGGTTTAGGTTTATGGACAAGAAGCTTTCACGTAAGTATAATGCATATGCTTATGATAATCAGATTATTTGTATTTTAATTTCTTACAATTTGACGACGTTCAGTAAATTATTACATGATCCTAACTAGTATATTTTTGTTTTGCCTAATGATGTGTTTATTACATGGATTTAAAATCCTCTGTATTGTTCTATATAGTACTATTTAATAAATTCGTCTATTAAAATGTTGACTGTAGAATAGTACATTTTGGCATCCTAAATAACTTGAGCAAGATTTTAATTGTGTTTTTATGGTTGTTTTTAGTGAAGCTAAACGGTGGACGCCACGTTCAGGGCATCCTGAGAGGGTTTGATCCCTTTATGAATCTGGTAGTGGATGATTCTATTGAAATGGCTCCAGGGGGACAGATGAACACTATTGGCATGGTGGTCAGTATAACTATAGCCTGGTACCAAACACAAATGTGACGTTCTGTTCCCTCCTCTCAAGGAACTAAAGTTCTGTTCAATTACCATAGACCCAATTTTCGATGCACAGTGTTACAGAAATATGAGCTGATATATTTGGCATTATATGAAATTATACTCCATTTACTCTTATTTATTTTTTGTGATGTTATTATCAGACATAAAGACAGCATGATCTGATTCAGTTTTCTCCATAATTTTATTATTTTCATTCATTCATTCATCTGTAAATGGAACTGTTAAGTAATATTTAACGATTAGCGATAAGAATTAGTTGTGTAGATGGCGTTTTTGGTTAATCTTTTTATAGTTATAGTTATTTGTGGAATATGTGTTTTCAAAGGACCAGATTCATTTTAACAGACCAATGTGATATGTTGTGCAATGTCTTTGAATGTGACTGATTTGTCTCCTGTTTGGTCTCTTCAGGTGATCAGAGGAAACAGTATAATCATGTTGGAGGCTCTAGAAAGAGTATAAAGAAAATGACCACTTTGCCTGATTTTTTTTGGGCCTCCAGCCAGCAAATGTTGACAGATTTCTACAACAAATGATCTTTTTACAAAAAGACTGGATATTAATGCGATAACCATTTACTATGTTTAATAAAAGCCTGTTTTGTTTGTTTTTATATTGTTTATGTCTGTAGAAAGTTGTGTACACCGTTCATCATTTTTGTGAATAAAGTGACATGTAATGTGATTTGATGTGTTTTCCTTTGTGCATTTGTTTTTAGAAGCTGTTTTAATGTAGACACAGCTGGGGTCAAAGATGCTCCGTGTATTTGCAATGTTAGGGTAAATGAAGTAGTTGACCTCCACATTTTATGTTTTAGGCCTTATAGATTTAGCACATAATGCAAACAGTGCAGCTGTCATCTCACATTATTGTTATTAAGACAACAACCAGCCATTTATTTATTTTAAAACGTTTTATGCTAGAGTGTTCATTGTGATATGCTTAAGCGTTTTTTTTTTAAACTAATTTTCTGATGGTAAATTTCATAGGGTAAGGGTGTAATTACACACACCGAGTATTTTATGCAATACATTTATTTTAAAGGTGTTTCTCATGAATTAATTGCGAAATCTGATTTAAATGATTAGAAACTATTTATCTAAACATCTGGAATTTATTTTTTTCGAATACTTAATAATTTATAAATATTATGTCCATGTTACTTTTACTCCTTTAAATATTTTACGTGAAACGAGGGTTCATAGGACTTTTATTTTGTCAGGAAGCGTCAGTGACGCTGATCGGCACGGTTGGTTTATGTTCGCGCATTGAGGGTATGTGGAGAGTAGTCATGTCGGAGGAGGTTGGAAAGAAAGTGCAGGCGGTGGTGGACCGGGTAAATCAAGCGGTTTCCCGTCGACCGAAGGTCAGTTTCTCGTCTCTTTCTCTCACGTAGTGTTTGAGGACACAATACGCTTTTAAAATGCCATTAAACAAACTCAACATTTCATGCACACCTCGTTTTTACGGGAGGGTTATGTAATCTTTTCAACCTTTACAATACGTTAGACAGGCTTAATGAAGCACGTGAGGTGTTGACAGGTTATTATATAGCGAATAATTGTCAGTTTAGGGACTCGTGGCTGCTTACAAAATATTGCACCTGTGAAAAAATGCATTTTGCTTGAAATAACATGACATGCAATAGTCACGACCCAGCAAATTGTGCATGACATGTATCAAATGTATTCTGTTTTATGAAATGCAAGTAGGTCTTTAAATCCCAAGTTCAGTTTGTTTGACGATTAAATGCATTATCACATTAGTGCATTTATTGCAGATATGTCAGATTTATTGGACTTGAATGTGATATTGTGTTATTTTCCATGCAATGTATATTTTACTGCTTTACCTTTCTAGATATAGAACACTGGAGTAAATATAGTTTACTTTTATAATGTCTTTTACTCTTTCAGACGTTACCATGTATAACCCCTCGACTGGTGGCGGTCAGCAAGACCAAACCTGCAGAGATGGTGGTGGAGGCTTACAAACACGGCCAACGAAACTTTGGAGAGAATTATGTAAGGGAATAACTCATCACATTATATCATAAACTACCTAAAATGAATTTAAAATCATATTGGTTCATTGTGATGTGTTTTACAGGTAAATGAACTTGTCGAAAAAGCTTCCCATCCGCAGGTATTGCAGTCAGACAAACCACATTGTTTTTTACGATCAAACCTCTTGACTGATATAAATGACTTGCTGTCATGGGTTTTTTTCTTTTAGATTTTGTCATCATGTCCTGAAATTAAATGGCATTTCATTGGTCATCTACAAAAGAATAATGTCAATAAGCTCCTGGGTAAGCAAAGCCGAATAACAAAAGTCACTGTTATTAAATGTTTATTAGCAAATTGTCTGAATGTGACACTTGGATTGTGTTTAATCGCAGGTGTTCCAAACCTGTTTATGGTGGAGACCGTTGACTCTGTAAAGCTGGCTGAAAAAGTCAACAGCTCGTGGCAAAAGTTGAGAGCCGCCAACACACAGCGCTTAAAGATTATGGTCCAGATAAACACCAGCGGAGAGGAAAGTAGGTGTTTGATTGTTTATCTTCTGTTAACATTATATGAAAGTAAAGATTTGAATTTCTCAACACATATCTTGATGATATGGATCCTATTTAAGGTGCTTTGAATTTAGATAATCAAAATATTCTCTGTTTAACAAAAAGTCCTCACAGTTGGATGCATCACAGTAGGACTTGTTCAATGTTGAACAATGTTCTAATGAAATGATCCCATATCAAAGGCTCAGGTGTTGTTTGCTTGGCTTTCCTACAGATTGTTGCAATCTCACAGTATGGATGTTCTTTGTTTATAACATAGATTTCAGAGTTGGATATGTTCTCAGTGTATCACATAACAGTGTTTTCACAAAACCTCAGCGTGACTCTGACCATGACGTGTTTCATCAGGCAAACACGGCCTGTCCCCTGATGAGACTGTAAACACAGTGAAACACATTACATCTCAGTGTCCTGCTCTTGACTTCGCTGGACTCATGACGATTGGCCGTTATGGTTATGACCTCAGTGAAGGCCCCAACCCTGACTTCCAGGTGCATCAGATGAACGTTGTCACACCCGCTAGCATTACATATTTTGTGAGAATATTTGAATATATTTTAAGTTTGTGAACTGTAAATAAAAGTGTACTTTGCTTGTAGATGCTGTTGAAACGTCGTGAAGAAGTTTGCGAGAGTCTTAAGATGCCAGTGGATAAGGTTGAGCTCAGTATGGGCATGTCCACTGACTTTGAACATGCGGTAGGTGCCTCTTTAATCCGGCTTTAAAGCCAGTCTTTACTTTACATCTCTTTTACTTGTGAGTAAAACGGCATATTCACTTAAGAAATGAAGGATGAGATTTATTTTATGAAGTTTGGATGACAGATCTGTATTATTCAACGATGGCTATAGTTTGATTAAAAAGTTAGTATTGCAAACACCATATTTTTCTATGCAGGTTTCATTCAGTAATTGGTTGCGATGATTTCTCATGAAAATGTTTCTTTATTTAGATCGAGGTCGGATCCACCAACGTCCGTGTCGGAAGCACCATTTTCGGCACTCGTGAATATCCCAACACCCCAAGTCCCAGTCCAGAGAAAAAGCCAAAGGTTGTATGTGAGGAAGCAGCCAGAAAAATGGACCGTCTGACCGTTACAGAGCAATGAAAATGAAAAGAAAAAAGATTACTGAACTGAATCAATTTCGCCAGTCAAAAGCCATTAATGTGTCTTAACTATCACTACTGAGGTGAAACAACTGGAGAGATTAATGGAAAGTGTAATTTAACTAATTCAACCTGAAATTAACTTCCTGAAGGTGTTTTATTATCAAAAAGTTTTCAACCTTGCTTTCGTATTTCATTTGGAACAGATACAGGGTCAGCACGTGTTTGGTTTCGTTGTGCCAATTGTAGCTGAGGCATCATTTCTGTCATTTCAGTTGAGTAGATTAAATAGGTTAAATCGTAAGTCTAACATATGAATAAAACAACAGGTTTTATTTTTGTTTGTGTAGGTATGTTTAATGTTTGTAGTTTATTGTTTTATGTGTACTGTAAGTGCTCTGAACATTTCAGTGAGATGCAACACTTTACTATAAGGTTCAGTTATTAACATTAGTTTATGCAGTTAAATAGCAATGAATAACAACAAAGTTACTTTCTACAAAATCTGTTTTTCACCTTTTAAGTAACAATGTATTATGATCAAGCACAAATTAACATTGGTACATTTATAAATGATCATGAACCAATATCAAAGAATTGAACATTACTGTAAAGTGTTACTAGTGAAATCCTATTTGTAAATGATATAAATAGCACATGTATAGTATTCTGTTTCCTCTCGTTGCTGTGAAAGGTGTCAGTGACTTGTTTCAGGGCTGACGTGTGTGTGTGTGTGTGTGTATGTGTAGTGTTCTGCTGTAATTCATTTAGTAGCTATAGCTCCATGTCACACTAAACATTAATATTAAAATTGAGCACTGGTCAGCAGCAAATTGATTTAGGACATGAAACCGAAATAAACGTGCAATGACTAGAAGAAAGGTTTAAAGTGCAGAAAGAAACACTTTGCTAGAGTTTAAGGAAAGCTGAAGGTATTTGGTATTTTACTATGCAAGGAAAGAGACTGCTGCATTTTAAATGTTTGTTTAGAGGTAATTACATCATATTTTCTTTTTACATTTTAAATGACTAGTGTTGTCAAACTAATGCTATTTTATTGTTTATGGTCAATTGTGAAAGCAAAATGAAAACTACATTCATTCATTTTCAATCGTGTGTAGTGTCAAAGAGTAATATAGTTGTATTTTGTCAATAGATGGTTGTACATAAATATTCAATTCAGATAAGGTGTGCAATAAATGAAATGAAAACAAAATATATTTGTGTGACACGTAGAGGTTCAAAGGCCAGCTTTAGTATACTGTATAATTGAGCGATTTACTCAATTTAGTCTAAATTCAGAAATGGGGTGATCTGATCTGTTTTGTGACAGATGAACTATACACAGATTCAGATTTAAAACTAAAAATTAGAGTAACAACAAAGTTTACACTAGACCAAGTAACACTGACTTTACCGAGTCAAGAAGTTACAGTATAAATACATACTACATAAATGTCTAGATTCTAGAAACAACAAAAAGTATTGAGACTGAATCAGAACCCTATAAACCTAGTTTATTCTTTCTGATGACAGAAATTCCACAAAAAAGTTTTTGGGAATTATATTCAAAATGGACAATCCGGTAAATAAATAAATCACAACGTGAAACGGAAATAGAACAATGAGAAGCAACAAATCATTTTGTAAACCTAAAGAAAGTCCCTAAAACATCTAGCGAGGTTCCCCGAAACAGCACAAACAGGAAGCCACACAGATATTTTAAACACTTCAATATACCAATATATACACATTTAAAAAAGAAAGAAAATGTTAAAATAAGTAGCATATTCCTTCACATTTATCAGTAATAAAATCAACAGTAATGACCATGCACCCATAATGAACCATAAAGAAAGTCAAAACATTCTCTTCATTCTCATCACATTATAATTTTCAGGAGTTAATACTTACACAACATACAGCAGAATAAAGTCACATAACAAGGAGTGGTAATATTCTGCACGTTTAAGACTTATTTCGACATCATCTTGTGGCTAAAGATCCTTTTCTGAGATTTCCAACTAGCCCTGGACTGTACCGCATTTAAAAGAAAAACAACAAAATGAAGCGTTGGGCAATTTTATGCTTGAGCATCAAACTGGTGATGAATGTAACTTGAGCTGGTGTCTCTGTAAGTCTGTCTGTTGTTTAGACCAGCTTTTTGGCTTCAAAGAAGCACTTGAGATGTCTCATTTGCCAGATGCCAGTGATGATGAGGATGATGGTCTGAGCGATGGACCACCAGAGAACCCGCTGGTTAGTGCTCTCGCTGGTCATGCGGAAGCGTTCCTCGCGGTACTGCAGAAAGAAAGCTTACTGTAAGATGGATCTCGCTGCTTATTTACCTAACAATACAGCATTAAGCTGCACTATAACATAGATTCACCGTTTCTATAGACTTACCCTCTGGTAGTTCTGCTCCTTCTGGATTTGTTCCACCTGATCCAAAAGCTGCCGGACTCTTAACTGCAGCTCTGTCAGTTTGTCTTTGGCTGCGATCTCTGGGTAGTTATTGGTGTGCTCGCCAACCTGAATGTCCAGGTGCACTCTCTACATGACAGAAACACCAACATCCTAAATATTAATCTTTTTTTTTTTTTTAGTTTAATGGCTATAAATACCACTAATTATATATACAAGACACTCCACTGTATGTAAAATCATACCAGTTTTCCACCAGCAAACAGCACCATCTTGGTGGAGTTGGAGAAGAGGCAGATTTGATGCTCGCCTGGTGTGTGGGACGTGAAGGTGAAACGGCCGTCTGAACCATACTGACGAGACAGTATGATCTAATAGAGACAGAAAGGAAGTGATATTTACATCATTTAAGCAATAAGGCCAAAGAAGCAGTGGGTTACGGAGGCATTTTATAACGGCTTAGAACCCAAGAATCAAGGACCAAAACTGACCGCACAATTTTTAACATAAAATACTTTAATTACGAATTTCAGTGTAGAATTCATGTCATAAAACAGACATTATTCTTAAAAGTTAACAGTATGGCAGACCAAAATCTGCACAATCAATCCTTGATATGCATTATCAAGGATCTGTAGACAAAATGTTCTATGCTCTCCTACTTGTAAGTCGCTTTGGAGAAAAGCGGCTGCCAAAGAAATACATGTAAATGCATTATACAGCAGGTGTTTGGGTTCAAAATAAGTGTACCTTTGAATCTGGATCTTTGATTTCCACATGCATGCCCAAGCCAGGGGTGGATGGCAGAAAAGAACTTGTCTGTTTGTCCCACAGCTGTGTTCTGTATTTTCCTAAAAAGACACATAAATAATACATAAATGTTTAGGGTACCTGTATTTACAACATGAGAAATGATGATATTGTGGGTGCAGACATTAAAAAACATAAGAAAGGTATTATTTGATTTTATAATGAAGGTAATTCACTATACAGTATATATGGTCCATTATACATGATAAATCAAAAGATACATTGAAGCTCTACTGCCACGCTGTCTGGTATGTACTGACGTATTTTTATTTATACCTAAAACAAAGCATAAATTTAGGCTGTACGTCAAACTGTGCTGACAGGGCGGAACTGGTTGCACCTGTACCTCAGGTACCCAACCAGGATGCTGCACCTGCCACATCCGTGATCATACAAACGTTAACTGTAACGACAGCTCCGTTTAATTTAGACAGATGTAACTTACATACGTTTCCCAAATCTAAAATATTTTCATATTAACTGTGTTTACTGCAACAAACAATAGGTAACATCCCAACGATGCAACGATAACGCTCAGTTAGCCGACATAGGTAACGTTAACCGATCACAGAGAGAGCATTTCACAATGAACATACCGATCACCATGGTTTCATCGGGTATTTCTTCTATAAAACATTTTTTCTCCGTCTCTCCGATGTGGAAATAAAGGGCTTGGCTTGGAGAAAGCCACACAAATAATAGCAAAAACCCGACACAAGACACCACCGCCTTCATTTCCATCCAAATCACCCCTCACGTAGTCCAGTTCTGAGAATCGCTTTCAGATCGAATCGAGTCGATTCTCCATCGTTCTTCTTGTAACGTTTATTAGTGGTGGGCAAGCCAACGTTTGGTGCATTACTGCCACCAGCTGAACTGGAGTGTGAAGTGACAATGAAAAACAAACATCACTCTTGTCACTGGCCTATTCTTAATATTGCTAAAAAAGACTATTACGCTAAATATATTTATTACAGTCAGGAACGGACTTATTCCTTTCACTTATTGCCACTGTGCACTCTTCAGACCACCTTTCTTTTTCTTCCTTTTGCCTCTTATTAACGATATAGATTGATTTGCTGCAAAAAGAATCTTCTCCTCAATATTAAACTTTGCTTTCGTACTGGTACTACACTCTGAATCTCACGCAGGCCAGTGATCACTGCCCATAGTATCTTTCTGTACACTATAGGTGAGTTACCGGCTAAAGTTGCTGATGTTATTGTGAGATCTAAACATGACATACCACCTTTTACTACATCCATCCTTGTTGGTCTACCATCATTCAAGCATTCTGTATTCCTGCTACCCCATAAACCATTATGTGCATTAAAATCCCCACATCCCCTGCATATCACCCATCACTTCTTGCAAAATAATATGATTTATTCTTTGAATGGTTTATAAAAGTTTTTTATTCTAATCCTTTTATATTTTCCCATTACTTCTATACTTACATTATTATTGTTATATTTACATTTACGCATTTGGCAGACGCTTTTATCCAAAGCGACTTACATTACATTGTAATGTACTATACATTTGTACATTTTGTATAGTAAGCAAGTGGGGGTGAGGTGCCTTGCTCAAGGGCACCTCAGCTGTTACCCGCCAGCCCTGAGAATCAAACCAGCAACCTTCTGGTCATGAGTCCAACTCTCTAACCACTGGGCCACGACTGCCCATATTGTTATATATTCTCCTAAACGCTATGCCTTCTTCTATAAATGTTGCACATCCTCCACCTCTTCCATTTTCTCTATCTTTCCTACTACATATACAATGATCTTAAAATCCAAGGAGCTATTTAACCATGTCTCCTGAATAGACATGTGTGGGGCCTTTTTAATTTCCATATGGATGTTTTTATTTATTTATTTAAAATAATGTTCCTGTAAGGTTAAATTATAACTCAAATATAACATTTTAACTGCAATATTCAGAGGATGTTTTGAAAATGTTAACTTGGCCACAAATTATGTATTACAACAAAGAATATGCATTCTTAGTGCTTTCTATGTTTAAGGTATTTTCCCCAACTGCTCATTTCGTCATCAGTTCGAAGAACAACTATTTATATCTTTTTTGTATGTTGTAAAATTTGATCTTTCAAACTTTGTAATATAAAGTTATTTATATTACAAATTGGTGTTAACCATTCACACAAGACATTTGAAGAATTCTGAATTTACTTGTAACATCTTTTTTAAATTGTTTCTTTTAAGGGTGTAGATAAATGGCCATTTACAAAGATGAATTGATTTTGAGAGGATTTATAAAAGACATTAATATCTCAACTGTTTTAGACATTCAGTTGGTCAGGTTATATTTTTGGAATTAATGAACATAATTCTTGAAACAATCTAGATTCTAGAGTATTTAATGTTCTGATATATAAAGGCAACCTAAATAATGAAGCTGAGTCTTGAAGAGCAATGAGTTCTTTAACATTATAATGTGTGTGCTGCTCAGGGTGGTGCATCTGAAATAGTTGAAATCACAACAGACAGGATAAGCCTCAATGCAGAAATGTGAAGGGCTGGTATATGGGTTTATTTAATGCATATCACATGCTTTGACTGCATCAGTGACCTGTCACTTACCAGCGAGGCACACACATAGGCTACACATATACACAAGATATGCATGTATGTGTATGTTTTTATGAATACAAAAATAATATGCACAGTACACAGACCTATATTATGTAAACACAAACTTTTATTCTGGATGCGATTAGTCATTCGACAGCCCTTGCAGATATATACACTCCAGTCCAGTCGGTGGCGGCAATGCACCTTAAGTCGGTTTTTGCCAACCGCCAATAAACTCTTAAGAAGAATTGCCTGCTTTAGTCGAGAAGTTTCTCTTTTGTTTATGTGGAGCCTTCGTCTGTTATTTACCTACTTGGTGTTTTTTATTTCGTCTTTTCTAAGTATCCGTTAAAAGAGCAGCAATGGCGCAGTATAAAGGAGCGGCGAGTGAAGCGGGACGAGCGATGCAGCTTATGAAAAAGCGTGAAAGAGAGCGAGAGCAGCTCGAGCAGCTAAAACAGAAGATAGCAGAGGCAAGAGATACAGATACAACACAACTTACTGGCAGTAACATGTGCAAACACATATAAACACATTCAACCATCCCGAATAAATGCTTCATTTAATATATTAGACTGTTATAGTGCATCCATATATCTATATTATTATTATTTCTGTGTCTCATATCTAGACAGCAAATTAAAATGTTTAAGGTTTCATTAAACTTGATTAAAAAGTACCATATTTCTGACGTAGCAACCATACATAAACTGTACAAGTAAATACGCAAATACATGTGGGTTGCATCTTTTTATTAAATTAGTCATATTTTTATGTATAGCAGCTGCTGATCTATGGGTGATGATAATGAACCTGATGTTTAGTTTCTTGATCACAAGCATATGCAACCAAAAAACGTTTGATTCTGATGTTAAATATATAGTTAACAATATATTTTACTTTCCAGGACAACATGGTGAAGTCCAACATTGATAAGAAGTTTTCAGCTCACTATGATGCTGTGGAGCAAGAACTCAAGTCCAGCACTGTAGGCAAGTAAACATAAGAAATGATGGCTATTTAAAGCTTTGAAATATTTTTGGATTTCGCTTGAAGATCAGCTTGTATTCAGGTTCAGTCTATGTTTCTTTTTGCTCCTTAGAAAGCATTCTGTGATTGAAGGATGATTTTCTCTCTGCAGGTTTGGTGACGCTGAATGACATGAAAGCCAAGCAGGAAGCTCTGGTCAAAGAGCGTGAGAAGCAGCTTGCCAAGAAGGAGCAGTCAAAAGAGCTCCAGCTGTAAGCCAGATAACTTTATTTTTTCTCCTTGCTTTCATTGATGTCTTTTTTATTGTTTTTCCTTTTTTATTTTCCTCTATGTCTTCATGCAAACTCAGTTGTCATTTAACTGCACTGCATCCTGTTTCCCTTCTGGTCTATTTGTTTTTTCTCGGATCCAGTTTTATTTTTGAAATTTTGTGCTTCGTGTAGGAAACTGGAGAAACAGAAGGAGAAGAAAAGAAAGGAAGAGCAGAAAAGGAAGATTGCCAGTTTATCCTTTAATCCCGAAGAAGGAGAGGAAGAAGAGGAAATTGAAGAGGAATTTGAAGAGGAGATATGTATGGGTACTGTCAATATAAGATCCTAATGAGGCATAGCCATATTTATTTGAAGTAACATAAGTAAATGATGACAGAATTTTGACATTTAGATGAAATTAGTCATTCCGTGTTCAGATATCAGTACATTTATTTGCTTTCGAGTTTGAATTGTGGTAAAACATTGTGTTTACCAGGCATACCTGTGAAGAAGAAAAAACTTGGAAAGAATCCAGATGTTGACACCAGTTTCCTGCCAGACAGGGACAGAGAGGTAAAAAAAATCCTGCACAAGAAATCATGCAAGTTTAATTCATATCCAACAGCAAGTGAAGAATATGGACATTTCAGGCAACATGAGAATCAGCTTTTCATTCATTGCTCAGAATTGTGAGTCATAATCCCATCACCCTCCCCCCCCTTTATGTTTAGGTCTTATCCCACTATTTTAACTGAAACTGTAGCCAGAGCTTGTCAACTGTCATGAGAATTGTTGTTTTACTGATGTGACTGTTTTTACTGGCCCAATTCCAGATTATATCCATGACGCTAATATATTAAGATGCTTATCTGACAGATCCATTGTCGGTTTGTTTTGAACTATGAATGTATGTCATACTGTGCCTGTCAAGAGTTTTATTGATTAAAATAGGTTTTTAGGTTACATGTATTTTAGTCTGTTTTAGCTGTTTGAACTTCTAAGGCTAAGTCTGATTCAGATACCAAAACTGGTATCCTTTAGATACCAATAGGGATGAGCAATATAGGTAATGGGCATCTATGATTGTGGCAGAAATAATTGTGTTCCTACAAACTAAGGGAGGTGCTGTGGTGAATCATTTTTTTATTTGTCTGTGTAAAACGAGAACGTTTATTTTCCTAAACTATAAATACCACCTTCCCCTCATTTACTACTACACTCTTCTCTCCCCCCTCATTGCACACCTGTCTTCACTTGTTATTTGCACTAATGGACTGTCTATACATAACATTTATGTTCATTTGCACTACCAGACTGCTCATTTGCACTGCCAACTGTTCATTACAGTACCGACTGTTTACTGTTTACTATGCATCTTGCACTCCTACACTTTAACTGAAATATGCAATAACTTCTTCCATTGCACTGTTACTTCGATAGCTTCTGTCCATAATTTATTTGCACTACTCTATATTTATCGCACTGCTGCTCACCATAGCCTAACTTACTGTATACAGCCACCTGCAAATTTCTGTTTATAGTAAAAGCCATCTGTACATTATGTTCATAATACATATCCATCTGTAAATTTCTGTTTATAGTAAAAGCCATCTGTATATCATGTTCATAGTATATATCCATCTGTAAATCTCTGTCTATAGCAATAGACATCTGTATATTATGTGCATAGTATATATCCATCTGTTAATTTCTGTTTATAGTAATAGCCATCTGTATATCATGATCATAGTATATATCCATCTGTAAATTTCTGTTTATAGTAAGAGACATCTGTAAATCATGGTCATAGTACATTTCCATCTGTAAATTACTTCTGTATATTTATTTATGTAACTTATGCAACCAATGTATATCCTGCACTTGCTGCTATTGCACTTCTGGTTAGACCCAAACTGCATTTCGTTGCCTTGTACTTGTACATGTGTAATGACAATAAAGTTGAATCTAATCATCTAATCTAATCTTCAGCTAACTAAAAATAACATGTTTAAGGTAACGAATACACCCTTGATATGTCCCAGCACCAACTTTGTAGAAAATATGTCATCACAGGAAACAAAACTCCGTTGATTATATTTTTATTTGTGTTTTAGGAAGAAGAGAATCGTCTAAGAGAGGAACTCAGGCAGGAATGGGAGAGAAAACAGGAGAAGATCAAAAGTAAGATGTTATATTATAAGAGAGTTGTTATGCTAAATATCTTATGTGTGTTATATTTGAGCCTGGCCAAGAGTTCAATCATATTTGGAGTATTTGGATGTTTTTGGTCTCTGGTCTTGTCTTATTCTTCATACAACCGCTTTAAGTATTTGTTTCTTTACATTAACACAAACCTGTTTTTCAAATTTTTCATTCAGGTGAAGAAATTGAAATCACTTTCAGCTACTGGGATGGCTCAGGGCATAGAAAAACTGTCAAGGTACATGTCATGTTATGTGCATTGGTAATGTGTGACTGCACACTACACCCAAAGAGACTGACATTGTTTATTCTTTTGAAGATTGCAAATTGTTTTTCATACAATCATGTTATAAATGCAATCGTATTTGGAAAATGTGCTCAGTTGTGTGTGTGTGTGTGTGTGTGTGTGTGTGTGTGTGTGTGTGTGTGTGTGTGTGTGTGTGTAGATGAAGAAAGGCAACACAATACAGCAGTTTCTCCAGCGGGCTCTTGAAGTTTTAAGAAAAGACTTTAGTGAATTGAGGTAAATCCCTTCAGTGCTCACACTAATGAGACAAAGTTTAAGAGTAAAAGCTAAAAAAATCTGTAATATGTCATATATTTTGGATAATAGATTTTGTGCCTGTGTCTGAAAGGAGATCTATAACACTTCAATAATGTCAAAGCTCTGTTTGTGTTGCTCAGGTCGGCAGGAGTCGAACATTTAATGTACATTAAAGAAGATTTGATTATCCCACATGTAAGTAGATTTACAGTAAACTCTTTTTTAAATGCTTTTTAACATATTATCCATGATATATGAAGCTCTGTTATGTACTACTCTATAAGAAGACTTTGAAGTTAAAAACTGAATCTATTAATTATCCTCTGTTTTTCCAGCACCACAGTTTTTATGACTTCATTGTGACAAAGGCACGAGGCAAAAGTGGTGAGTTTCTCTTTTGGCACAGAACTACACAACGTTAACTTTGACAAGCTCCATGTGTGGCGTGACACAAGTTTCTGCTGCTTTACTGTCAACATAGTGTGACTAAGGCTGATTAAATCCAGTGTTTTCTTTAATATATTAATATTTAAATATATTTTAATATTTCTTCAGGGCCGCTCTTTAATTTTGACGTGCATGAGGATATTCGACTGGTGAACGATGCTACCGTTGAGAAGGATGAGGTAAGATGTTGAAGGTGCTTCAGACATGGCAGAAAGAGTTTATATTTCCTGAGAAGAACAGTTTGATTTTTGTTAACACAATGTGAAAAAGTTCAACTGTGTTCTTTTAGTCTCATGCAGGAAAAGTTGTGCTGAGGAGCTGGTACGAGAAAAATAAACACATCTTTCCCGCCAGCCGCTGGGAGCCTTATGACCCGGAGAAGAAATGGGACAAATACACAGTGAGTAACTGAAATGTATATTCACAATAAATCCTTGAATAGTGACAAGCAGACCCATCATAATGACAATCGTGCCTTTGAAGATCTCTTAGTTTTATGTCAAACATCTTGACTGCAATTGTCTTTGCATGACTCAGTATGGTAAACAGAGATACATTTAGAAATGAAAGTCTGAGAAACGTTGCCCCTAGCATCATGTTTGGTGGAAGAAAACATGAAATGGGCTCTTTAACCTAGATGTGTGGAATTGAAGAGACAAGTCTGTAACTATCCTAACCAAAACCAGGAACTCTTTTAACACTCTTTTCCATAGATGGAAACAAGATGTAGATGTAACACAGTATATTTTTATGTAGTTTTAATCTATGGGCTTTAACATTTTCTGACATGTTTGTAATCAGTTTTTATTGATCTTTTCTTTTATTGTTTATCTTTTTTAGATTCGATGAGATGCTGCTCTACATCCAAGATGTCTGGAGTTTGACATTGTTTATGTTTTGTTTCTTTTTACATCTGTGGAGTTTAAGCATCTGTAATTTTGAGTTGCAAGTTTTCATTGCATATGAGGGAAGTCGTTAAGAGTCAATTTCAAGATTTGTATACATTCTTTGTCATAACTTTTAGTCATGTTTTGTAGCAAGACAACACATGACTTTTAAAGCAACATGCAACCTGTAAGAATTGTTTGTAAATACAGTCCAACATACTTTTAAATGCAATAAATGTCATCTTGCCTGTCATTTCAATGACACTTGTTAAAAAATCCTTGTCATATTTTCCAGAAACCTTTTTGGCACAGTCATAAGAGTACTGCCACATTCTTGTATGTTGCTCAACCTCTACTACAACTGCTTTTGAAGATTGATGATGTTTATTTTTTGGACGGATTTGTGGTTTCTTTGAAAAACGGGCCATTAAAATGTTAATAAAGCAGGGTTACGAGATCATTGGATGTACACAACTCTTTGTTATTACAGATGTCTGATGTTGTTTTTGGTCATTGGCTACAAGTTAGTTCTGCAAAAACTAACAGTGCTGTTATTAATCCTGATCATTGTTCTATTTACGGTTATTTTTCAATAAGCCAAAATGCCAGCTTTCCGTCAGCAAGTAAGTCAGGTTAAGCATACCTGGCTGCAGAGCTGATGGATTATTGACAGCTTCAGTTTGATGGGTTTTCCCTCAGGCAACCACACCCTCGCTTGGTGTTTTCAACCAAACGTTCATTCTCCACCTCCTCCTCGCATGTATCCGCCCTCCTGCTTGATTTTGTTCCTGAAGAGATTATAGAAAGCATATGTGCTTTAAGGACGTAGCTGTGAGGTGGATTAAAGAAGGTTTTTCAGGCAGGTGAATGGAAACAGTATGTGGCTGCCAACACTGACTGCAGACCTGCTTGTGTTGGTCGGTTTGTGTTTTGGTGCCGGTGGTGAGCAAATATCTTACAGACCTCAGAGCTGCACGCTTGAATGCATCCGGCAGGTAAGACAAGTGCTTTGACTTTTAGCTAACTTCATCAGCCACAATGAGTTTCTTCATTAGTCTCTGCTGTAGCCAGTATAGTAGCAAGTAGTAATGGTTGGGTTTGCTGGAGTGAGAACTTTTACATTGAGATAAAAAGTGAAGAATTATTTTGAGTTTTTCTAACATATATTTTTCACACTATATTATTATACTTGGTTTTTCTTTTGCTTTAATGACACCATGCGCTGTCTTCGTCTTGACACGTTTATGCTAACATGGTCAACATTTCATATAGAGATATCAGGTTTTTACTACACAATTATCATGGCCAAAAGAATTCATTCTAACAGTATTATCACAATGTTTTCTATGAAAAAGTAATGTTTACAATCAAATTAATATTTAATTTAGTTTATTTTGTGTTTTCTTAGTTTGGCCAATGAATCAAGCTTAAAATAGTAATGTAGGAAAGTAGAGAGATTTTATTGTGGCTTTTAAGGCAAAATGTTAAATGGGTGCTGAATAATTTACGGTATGTGTAGTATTAACATAATATTGATCATCATGGTTTTTAATATCATGATTATTAATGACATAATCCCTAATGTGTCATGACTGTTTAGATATCTAAATATAATATAATTCATAATATTTCATTATGTGACTTTGTGGTTTATTAAAGAGTTTGCAACTTACATTATATGTTTCTGCAATGAATTGATAAAATTAATTCTTTGTGAGCAGAATGATTGTACTTTAGCTGTTATAGTGGCAGATAAAAACATAATCTGGACTAGATTAATACATGCAGTCACTTCTGAAATATTTTGTATTTAAACAATTTAAGCACTCACAGAGACACAGTGGCACATAATGTGGATCTATATTTTCAGGGAGACCTAGAATGTGAATACTGCAGAATTACAACAGATGATGTGCAGTTTTCTACCAGCGTTCCATACACCAGCCCTTATGGAAGTAAGTTGAATCCAACACCACTAGACCTTAATCCACTTTAAATAAAGCTCTATAACACAATGCAAACTATGATAGTCTACACTGAAAATGTATGCAGTGTGCATTTATTTTACCAACAAAACCCCTCCTCAACACTTTGCTTCTACCATGTGTCCTAAAGTGTGTGTGTGTGTGTGTGTGTGTGTGCGTGTGCGTGTGCGTGTGCGTGCGTGCGTGCGTGCGTGCGTGCGTGCGTGCGTGCGTGCGTGTGTTTTTCTTAAAAATTACATGCCACGTTTACGGATCCCGTTTCCAGATTATTGTTGACAATGTTACAGTGGTGAGGCCCACTTTCATAATGTTGCCTGGGGCTCCACAAACCCACTTGCAGGCCCTGCTTACATTTAAAAACTGTAAATAAAATAAAATGTATGGTATTATGCTTTTACAGTACCCTGCTAAATCTTCTTTTTGTCTCTTCTTTTAGTTACGTTAATTTGTTTGCTCTATACCAACCAGTGGATTTTTATTTATTTAAGCTTAACCACCTAATGCATGATTTAGAGTAACTAGATTACTAAAGAAAAAACACATTTGAAATGTATTCAGTATCAGTGTTGATGTGTCGTAAAGATAGGTTTTTGTTAATGGTTTATTTATAATTGTTTGCCTTACACTCTTAAAAATAAAGGTGCTTAAAAGGTTTTTCCCAGTGATGCCATAAAGAAAATTTCTTCAAAGAATCATCTACATTTTTTTATAATCTGAAGAACCTTTTGTGAGACAGAAAGGTTCTTCGGATGTTAAAGGTTTCTATGACATTGTGAAACATCTTCATTTTTAAGAGTGTAGCCCAGATGAGTTGTATTTGAGGGGCGAATGTCCGACACATGATGTAACATCAAAACCCTGCCTTAGATGAACTTCCTCAAGATGTTCCACAATGTAATTGTTTGCAGCCATTCCAGCAAATGCGTTATATTAAGTGTGAGCCAAATTATAATCTAGATGTGGTTTTGCAGTAAATTGATGACAGCCTTTATTATAGTCTTTATTTGACATTTTCATCAAGTTTATTCACTTAAAAAAAAAAAAAGTGCTAATAAGCTTCTTCACAGCGATGCAATATATAGAAGAATTTTTTGGTTCCACAAAGAGCCACTCAGTCAAAGGTTCTTTAAAGAATCTCTTTCTTACCTCTTTATATTCTGAAGAACCTTTTGTGAAGCATTTAGCCAAAAAAGATTCTTCTATGACATCATGAAGCACCTTTATTTTTAAGAGTGTTGAAGAGCCTGAGGTACAAGGCACGTGATATTTATTTGAAGTTAGATTATTCTACAACAAAATACCCTTTTGTTGTATATTAACTTTGAATGTGTCATGCTGACTGCATTAATTAACTTCAATAAAAGTAATGGTCTTGAGGGAAGGTGTCGTTTTATTGCATCATAACTGTTTTTCAGCTTAGTTCACTTTTCTTATTCAAAGAATAATGAAAAGATTTATATCTCATCAATGGTTATTTGCACATGTTGTGTGGTAATTTTTCCCCTCGCCCAGGTTGTGTACCTTGGCCCTGTCACTCTTTTCTAGGCCAGGACACCCCTGAAGTCTGTCTGCATTATGTTGATGCACCGCGCAATATTCATATCGAGTTTGAAGACAATCAAGATCCGACATATGATGCGGTTACAGTGTCATGGAACCCAGGCCAATACGGTAAAGAATGAAATACAACACATATTCAGTCATATCTTAACTGGTTAATGAGGCTGAAAGCTCAAAACCATCAGCAGATTTCAGATATATTCATGAAAATGTATTGATTGTTTCTTGCTGCAGGTATCGCATTCTTACGCGGTTTCCAAGTAACCCTGCAGGCTCTTGGTGGATCTCAAATTTTGTGTCAACTATTTCTCTTGCGAAATAACCTGTCGCTCACCCCTGCACATGCCCAAAGGGTACGTTAAAAAATATTTTTCATCAATGATGCATTGGAAAAATCAGAGCAGCTTTTGAGGTTGCTTAAATTTGTATGTACCCAGTTACATATCAGTTCATATGAAATCTGTAACATTTTCTTCATGGGTTTATAGGTTTATTATTCAGACCCTTTTACATGTCTATCATTGGATACCAGATATGTGGTGACTGTCATGGCACTGCCCGTCCCCGAACGGTGGCACCAGTTTTATCAGAAGAAAGAGTTTTTTACACGCAGTAAGATGGCACAATCCCGCTTTCAACTCTGGTTTAAAACAAACCTTGCATTTGAATAAACCTGAGAATGCATCCTTGTCTTTTTAGCATGTCCGGAAAAAAATGGCCTGGAGGAGTGTAAAAACGGTGCGCTTGAACTTTTTCACATTATTTGTCTGCAATGTTACATTTTTTTGATGTCATAGGGAGACCGGGGTTAGTTGTCACAACATACTAACATCATCATTTCTATCAATTTATATTTAGTTTTGTCTTTTCAATCATTACAGACTGGTACCCTAGATATGTTGAAGTCCACCAGGAGAAGCAGGACATTCTTGTGACCTTTAACCTTGCACCTGAGACCTTTAAAATCCATCACTATTTCTCATCATGCTATGGAGGCGGGCTACGAAACTATACAAACATTAAACCAGTGCGCTTAATACGACTTTTTTTAACCAAATTAAAAGTTTAGAATGAATTGTAGTTACAAACGTCACAAAATATGGTGAAAATGTCTTTTTGTCACTGTCCTAGGATTTCAGTCTAAACAAGACACATCACACATATCGCTTGCAGAATCTCAGAGCAGGTACAAACTACACCTGTGAGGTGAGTCTCTGTTTTTTCTGTTTTGGACAACATACCAATTACTTATAGGTAATAATCACTTGATTTCTTAATCACTTCAGATAGGAACAGATAAAAACAGTGCAACTATATGTGCATGTTTCAGAGGCATATAGTCAAAGTTAAATGTGCACAAGTTATTTTGGTTGGAATAATACATTTTTAATATATTTAGCATGATAAATTTCCATCCATGGTAGTCTACAAAATGTATTGAGATTGTATCGCTCAGTTATAATAATAATAATTAGGGCTGTCAAACGAATCGCATCCAGAATAAAAGTTTGTGTTTACATAATATATGTCGGTGTACTGTGCATATTAATTTTATGTTTATAAAAACAAACCCATACATGTATATATTTAAGAAAAATATAAAGTATAAAGTTAATAAACATTTAAATATAATTTCAATTATTGGTAAATATAAACAAATACATCTAAATATTTCCTAATATATATATAGGCTTACATGTATGTGTTTGTGTTCATAAATACAAAATAAATTTGCACAGTAAACAAACATCTATTATATAAACACAAACTTTTATTCTGAATGCGATGAATCGCGATGAATCTTTTGACAGCCCTAATAATAATACTGATAATACAAATATTTGATGTACAGGGTTCTGTTTGTTATTTTGTGTCTTCCAGATTGCGGCCAATGTCGTGGATGCAGTTAGGAAATCTTTTGTTGTTGTAGTTCAACACAATTGTGAGGGTAATTATTTATGACCATTTAAAAGAATCCCAGCTAAATTATCAAATAAGTCAAATGCTTTATCGTGGAAACTTCATGTGGTAGAGCCAACAAGTGACATCACCCTTTAAAGCCGGTTTATTATGATTGACGTGGCATCTTTTCCTCTCTTGTGATCAGAGCCGCTGACATCACACTTCACAGAGAGATCTTTACTCGTAGTCCTCTTGTCTGTGGGACTTCTGCTCGCTGCCACTGCAGTGGTCATCTTCACTGTACTCTACAAGAAAAGATTGAAGAAAGCAGTCAAGACCAAAATGAGACCAGGTTGGAGTTTTAAAACAAATCTAAATGTGACTGTATTTCATTGACATACCAGTTATTTAACTGGTACTGTTATTATTATTATTATTATTATAGTAGATTTTTGGGACACCTGCTGAAACAAATGAGAAAAACCATCATAAAAATGTGATTAATGATTTTAATGGTTATAATAAGAATTGCGTTGGTTTGAATGGAAACTGCTGGTAACGTGTTGGCTTCTATCAGTGGGATGTTATCTGTACCCAATGAACTTTTGTAATGGTTGTAATGGTAAACAGCTGATGATTTATAATGGTATTTGTAATGAAAGTACTTTTTTGAGTATTTTATTTCGGACGTGTGTCAGAATTACTGTTACGAGAAAACAATAATGAGATTGAGTGTTATTTGTAACCTATGGATATGCTTATGGATATGTCTCCTGGGTCAATTTTTTGAAATTGAGATTTTTGCAAAATCTAAAAGGGTCACAAATGCTTTTAAATAAATTCATTCAATTATTTACCTCTGTAGGCCTAATACTATACATTTTATTGTGTTAAAAAGCAATTATGTCTGTACTTTCTATTTGTCAGATATTATTGAACAGTACTATGACAAAAAGCTGGATGAAGGGCAATGTGTTTTACTGGAGCGTAATACCCGCCCCCCTCGCCTTCTGATTTGCTACTCAAGTAATGATGGCTCCGCCCATGTGAAAGTCGTGCTACAGTTAGCTGCTTTTTTGCAAAAGCACATGGCTACACAGGTAAGTATCATGAATACATCAAACTAAAATACCCATTATGAATTTGTTTTTTACAGTGCAAGGAGAAATGTATTTTTAGGTGCATTTGGATTTATGGGAGTCCCTAGGCATTATGGAGGATGGCATACATGGCTGGCACTGCAGAAGAATGAAGGAATGTGACTATGTAATGGTTATATGCTCCAAAGGTCTCCTTCACAACCACAGAAAACTGTTTGAGGATGAAGACCAGGAAGCTGTTGAAAACAGCACATTAACCATGATCGCCATGATCGGACAGGAGATGTGCCGTGCCAAAGCCCTGGGTCAAGACCTCTCCAAATACATGGCTGCCATTTTTGAGTACTCGGAGGAGGCTGATATACCAGCGGTACTGGGCCTTGCTTCGAGATACACCCTGACTAAGGACTTACCTTTGCTCTTCTCTCATCTGCATGGGGTGCCTTTGCAAAAGCCTGGAGTTTACCTACAGGTGGAAAACATTTCAGAAAGTGGATACTCCAAACTCCCAGCCGGGGCTGCACTACAGATGGCCATCCAGGAGGCCAAAGCGCAAATCTTGGAAGAGTTGACTTAAGAAATATAGGTACTGAGTGACAAATGGTTGACAGAATCCTATTGTGTTGAAGGAGGAGGAACCTGAGCCCTATTTAATGAAAAGGTTTTCACAGAGTCTTGAAAGTAGCAACAAAATTATTTTTGGACACTTGTGAAAATCAAAGGATACTGAAGTAATTCGGAAAGTATTGAGACCCCAAAATGCTGTGAATACTTTCATTAAATATCACAGTTGTATGTGTATTTATTATTGCATGTGTTGTTCTTATGTGCATAAATGTTAAATATAATCAAGTGAATTTTCATAGTATTTGCATGCACATATTCAGGTTTGGCATTGGAGTAATTTAGGAGAAATCACTACAAATGCCAAAACGTAAAAACTCTAAAAATAAATAATTATTTTTAATGATTTTCACTGTAACAAAGAAAACCAGTGTGTTGTTTTGTAGCACATCTTTGTTTCCAGAATTTACCTGTATTAACTTCCTCTTGCATTAAATGTTTATGTGCATGATGCTTTACAAACAAATCTTTTTATTTTGTGCTATTTTGTTCGACTTGGAAATGACATGCCGTTGAAAATAAAATCATGTACATTTTCAGTTGCAGTTAGAAGATCTTGATTTAAAGAAAATCAAATTTATGGCACAATATTTGTCTTATGTCATTTTATAATCAGTTTATCACCTTTCATCTTTTCACAACAAAGTTAATCAATCATACATTTTATTTCTTGTAAAACTTGGCTGCCCAAAAGCCAAAAATAATGAGCTTTCTTATATTTAAGTCATAAATTGGCTTGTGGGTTATTACTCGACTCTCTTGCCATAGCAAATATTATCTATTAACATTCACATGAGTATTTGACGTAATATCCCCACAGGAACAACGAACAAACAAGTCATGTCATTTTCCTGCATTTCACTATAACATCTGAAGAGTTTGCTGGAACATTTTAAATCCAATGGCACTGAAGCTGATGAAAACATCCAGATAGCTATACAATTCACAATAATCACATGACTGGCTTTTATGGACCAGTCAAACCAGTTTTGAAGAAATACTTTTTAATAATTTTTCAGATATTTATAGGGCAAGTCAATAAAATGTGTATATAAAATTTTGCTGGACAGTCCAAGACCACCCAGGCATCAAAAATGCATTAAATCTAGGGCTGTCAAAAAATTAATCGCGATTAATCGCATTCAGAATAAAAGTTTGTGTTTACATAATAGATGTCTGTTTACTGTGCAATGCATATTAATTTTGTATTTATGAACACAAACACATACATGTAGGCCTATATATATTTAGGAAATATTTAGGTGTATTTATTTATATTTACCAATAATTGAAATTGTATTTAAATGTTTATTAATTTTCATATTGTTCTTAAATATATACGCGTATGGGTTTGTTTTTATAAATACAAAATGTATGTACAGTACACAGACATAAATTATGTAAACACAAACTTTTATTCTGGATGCGATTAATCGTGATTAATTGTTTGACAGCCCTAATTAAAACATATTTTCATAAATAAAAAATATTCTAGAAATTAGCTGACATTGACCCAGACATTGGTGAAGTTTTCTTTTTTCAATTTTGCTATGTAATATCCTTTATTAGGCTAGAGGTATAATATTTAACAAAACACAGAAAATATTACTCATACACAAGCACTTTCTTCATTACTAAATTAAGCCAAACTTTTAATAACAAAATTGTTTGAATTGGGATAAAATAGTAGTGAATTAACAATATACTTTATACTGTATAACTATATTATATTATACTGGAAAATATAATAGTACACTTTACAGTACATATACACCACTAGGGACGTTACCAAGCGACGTCCATTTAAAGTCATGAATATTAATTAGTTGTGCCTTTCTTGTAGCATGATTGGTAATTTCGCAGTCGCAGTGATGAATATGCGCATTCAGCTGCTCTCTAGTCCCTCCCCATTTCTCTCATTTCCTTCCTTCGTTCATCCAGACTGCACACCTTGTCCACAGGCACCATGGTGCTCGATTTAGACCTGTTTCGCACCGATAAAGGCGGCGATCCTGAAATCGTGAGAGAAACCCAGAGGAAACGGTTTAAAGATGTGTCTCTAGTGGATAAACTCGTTCAGGCTGACACGGAGTGGAGGAAATGTGAGTAGCCCTAATGCTAGCGTAACACATGGCAGAATGTGAATACATATTTGAATCAGATTTGTTCGTAAAACGATATCGTCGACAATAGAAAGTGCACTTTAAATATACTGCACTGTATAATAACATTCATATTAACTGTGCAGATAAGGTAGAAACTCAGCATTGCCGGTTAAAGCGCTAGAGTAGCATGTAGCATTGAAGCTAACAGTTAACAGATGTAATTGACAGTGCGCCTAACCTTCTTCACAGCATCTGCTAAGACCAATATGTGTTTTTGAGCCTAAGATGTGTTCAGATCGGTTGTTTTCTAGGGATGATATGTAACGTTAGAGTGAGGATGTATCGAAATAGGTGTCGCAGCATCACCCGGATGGATCTGATGCAATCTCGGAGGTGGAGCTGTCAGTGCTGTTACTCTGTGTCACTGCCACTTTTAGTGCAGTCAAATTTGTAGCTTTTGTTTTTACCCAAAATGCATACATACATAAATAGAGAAATAAAAAGTCATATAAATAGGATTTAATGGTTATAATATGAATTGTATTGTTTTTAATGTAAACCATAATAGTCTCTGCTGGTAATGTTATTGGGTTTTATTGTTACTCAGCAGATAGGAACAAATAAAACACCGGTAAATCATATTGGAATAAGCTCCAATGTAATTAAATTTTGTAATGGTTTTAATGGTATAAAGCCATGGCTCATAATAGTGTTTGTAAAGGAAAATATACTATTTGTACAGTTTTTATTCAATAGGATAAAATAAATATGTAAACATTTCTTTTGAGGCAAAGTGAATGAATTGTTATTGACCACACGACCAAATTAATGTTAATATAACTTCATTTTTCAGATCGAACTGGATCTGCTTAAGTACACTTTGAATGCACAACAAAGCTTTATTTTTGTTTCAATGTTCAATATTTGTGTTTTGGGAGATGTCGTCATCGTGATGAGGAATGCAACTAATATCCATGTCATTAGAGATGAAATTAAAGTTCACTGCGTAGTAACATAAGTTATTTATCATATTGTCCGTTTAAAAAAAAAAAACAGCTTCAAAGAATAATGTCATGCATTGATGTTTCCAGGTCGCTTTACCGCTGATAACCTAAACAAAGCCAAGAATCTGTGCAGCAAAGCCATTGGGGACAAAATGAAGGTATGTTCAACATTACAAGTGTAAGAGCATTTTGTTTGGATTTGTGCTTCAACAGCAAACTGAAAACATTGGCAAATATTCTGAGCAACTCTAGATTTTACTGAGATGTGCTTCATGTCTTTGTTCTTATGATCCCTTTTCGTTTTTAGAAAAAAGAGCCAGTTGGTGATGATGAGACTCTCCCAGAAGAAGCACAGAACCTGGAAGCCCTCACCGCAGAGATACTATCAGTGAGTGAGGCTTCAACGCATAAATCATACATTTCATTTACATTTTTACATTTCTTGTCCTCAGATGTCCTTTATTTAGGGCAATTACTTACAATTAAACCCCTATGTATATTGTTTAGTTAAATAAATGCTTAAACTCTATCCTGTCCCTCACAGCCCCTCATGGTGACGCAGATTAAGAAGGTACGGTTACTAATAGATGAGGCTGTACAGAAGACAGACAGCAATCGGCTAAAGTTAGAGGCAGAACGCTTCGAGTACCATAGAGAGATCGGTAACCTTCTGCATCCATCTGTGCCCATCAGCAACGATGAGGTGAGCTTCAGTCATTGGACATCCGGGTCATAATTGATCAAATGTTCATTGTTCTACCAAGGAACCTCAGGGGCATGGTCATTTCTTTGAGAATATGTTGTAAATGAACTCCAGTACTTCAGTGTACTTTCCCGCTATTTCTGTAGTGTTAACGGTGGTCTTCTTTTTTTAGGATGCTGATAACAAGGTGGAACGCACTTGGGGCGACTGCACGGTGCAGAAGAAGTACTCTCACGTGGACCTGGTTGTCATGGTGGATGGATACGAAGGGGAGAAAGGAGCCATTGTAGCTGGAAGCAGAGGATATTTTCTCAAGGTTTGTTACATTTACATTTACATTTATTCATTTGGCAGACGCTTTTATCCAAAGCGACTTACAATTGAGGAAAACAGCAAGCGATTCGTCGAAGTAAGCAATATTCACGAGAGGTGCTAGTAATACAAGGTTTCAAATACAACGTCAAGATAGTATAAGCAAGTATATAGAGAACATTAGAAAAGGAAAAATAGGGGTAAAATGAAAATATATATATATATTTTTTTATATATATATATTTTTTTATTATTATTTTTTTTTTTTACATTTTTTTTATGAGACAGTTAAGTGCTCATGGAAGAGGTGGGTCTTCAGCTGTTTTTTGAATTGTGAAGTGTTGTTACACTTATGCATTCGAGGTATATTTGATCAGTATGTGTGTTTCCTGGAAATCAAACCCCACTAGCGTCCAATTTTTGTGAATTGTTTTCCGTGTACAATAAACGCTCAGAACATGTGGAAAACATTTTGCAGTATTTACAGCTGTAATTATAAATACGACAACTCGCACTCATTTTGGCACATTGTTCATTTGCCTTGTTTCAGGGGCCTCTAGTTTTCTTGGAGCAGGCTTTAATCAACTACGCATTACGGATCCTGTACAGCAGGAACTACAACCTTCTCTACACACCCTTCTTCATGAGGAAAGAAGTTATGCAGGAGGTTGCTCAGCTGAGCCAGTTTGATGAGGAACTCTACAAGGTTTGTCCCATATCTCCTGTAAATGTACATTATTAAAGGTTTGTGACAGCTGTCGTAGTTCATGTAGCAAGTCTTATTCCCACCACAAAAACAAAACTTGTAATTTGATTGCTTAGGTGATTGGCAAGGGGAGCGAAAATTCAGACGACAACACCGTGGATGAGAAGTACCTGATTGCCACATCAGAGCAGCCAATCGCAGCCTTCCTGAGAGATGAGTGGCTGAAGCCGGAGGATCTCCCCATTCGCTATGCCGGTCTCTCCACCTGCTTCAGACAGGAAGTGGGCTCTCACGGCAGAGACACGCGTGGAATCTTCAGGGTCCATCAGTTTGAGAAGGTCTGAGATTTAAGAGAGGAAGTCCAGTTTTGGTGTTTTTTTTATATTTAAGTCACTATAATGGCATTTTGAAACAAATGGGCACTTTTGTCTTTGTGGGTATTTACATTTTTGGGGGGATTTTCAGTTTTATTAGACAGGATACTAAAAAGAAATGACAGGAAATCATATGGCGCGCTGAACCTGTGCCCAAAATGCAACATGTTGCATTGTTTTTTGGCATCAACGAAGACTTAAATAACACAGTAATAAAGTCTTAAACATGTTTTTTCTCCCATTAATATATTAATGTCTAATAATATTCAACAGTGTTTGTACACAGTGTTTATTAAATGCATTAAATATTTTGTTTGATAGCGACAGGTGTTGGAAATACCATTTGAAACATTTTTGGAATGTCTTCATTTCATGTCTGATGGCATAAAAATAGTTAAATGTTTTTTTCAAAATCATGTTCCTATGGCCCATGGAAGTGTCTGTAGCTAAATTGAACTGGGAATTTTACTGTGTAGTCCAAAGCGCATGCTTTTCAAAATAACATTTTTTTTTCTTTGAATTCAACGGCTCTGAACATAATCTCTGTTTCCGTGATGTAACAGATCGAGCAGTTTGTGTACTCATCTCCTCATGACAACAAGTCCTGGGAGATGTTTGATGAGATGATCGGAACAGCTGAAAGTTTTTATCAGTCATTAGGAATTCCCTACCGCATAGTGAACATCGTGTCAGGTTTGTTGATGTTTTTCCACTGAATGCGCTAATGTATCCGTATTTTGTCTGTTATTTAAGATCTTTCAGGTTGTCACAATAAAGCTGTACCCAGGGTTCAATTGTATTTTTCCATTTTTATTTCACAGGTGCCTTGAACCATGCAGCTAGTAAAAAGCTGGATTTAGAAGCTTGGTTCCCAGGGTCCCTAGCCTTTAGAGAGCTTGTGTCCTGCTCAAACTGCACAGATTACCAGGCTCGCCGCTTGCGTATTCGCTACGGTCAGACCAAAAAGATGATGGACAAGGTACAGTGACCCTTTATGTTGCATACGTATTGCATTTATTGGGGTTGCTCGGTTAACCGATGTGTCTGTTCTAATAAAGGCTGAGTTTGTGCACATGCTAAACGCAACCATGTGCGCGACCACACGTGTCATCTGTGCCATCCTGGAGAACTTCCAGACAGAGGAAGGCATTCTAGTTCCAGAACCGCTCCGGGCATTCATGCCTCCAGGTGAGCACAGCTGAATGTGCATCTGTTTACATGTAGATGAAGTAAGGTTTAGATTTATAGTTTTAAGACGTGCACGAACAAGACTTTATACCTGCCTGTTTGTATGTTATCTTTAAGCAGAGGTGGTTTGGTGTTGCTTGCTATCCAGGTAGTGGTTAGGAGCTGTCTAGGGCCGCAAACCTTATATGAAACTGTAGTTATGATCATATCACTAAGGGTTTTATACCAGCTCATGTGTATCTCATTGTTGTGTCTTATTTTTTAGGTTTAACAGAAATGATCAAGTTTGTGAAGCCAGCTCCCATCGACCAGGAGGCAACCAAGAGGCAAAAGAAACAGCAGGAAGGTGGAAAGAAGAAAAAAGGCGGAGATGCTGATCTAGAAACGAAAGTGGAGAACATGTCAGTCAACGACTCTTAGATACACTCCTACAATCTTAGCCAATCATAACAGCTCTTCACAAACCCTCCATTTTCGTGTACCACCTTTCCACCTTCATTGGCCAATAAAGCTGTCGCTTCATTTTATCCTCTCAGACACTTCAGGGTTCTGTTGTGGTGCTAGCCGTCTATCAGTGATTATAATTTCACATATATGATTTCATCTGGAGTAATTTCCAAATCACTTTCTTTCAAGGGGGTTGTTGAATTATTTCATTCGAATGCATGGTGTTGAGAGACATTTAGCCATTAAATCTGAATGCTGTCACTGAAACATTGTTAAATGCAGTTTAATGCAAACACGTAACTAAAGTTAAAAGGGAACATGCATGGGTATAAACACTGCGATATACTGCATCAACGCTGCAGTGCAGGAGGGTATTTCAACACATTTTGAATGGAAATTGTTTCTGTACAATAAGAAAATTTATATTCTTTAGCATCTGCTCTTACAAATAATATTTGTGCTAAGGAAGTATAAATGTAATTATTGATCTATAAGCATCACTAGTCATATTGTTACAAATCTTAAAGTGATGTAGGGCGAGCAGTTACGATTAAACTTCCTGCCTTCATCCCTGTGATTTGTCTGTAAAGCAGGAAATGTTATATGTACAGTACTTGCTTGAGATGCCTGGTGCAAGTTGTCAGTATGATGGCATTTGCGAATAAATACACACCATAATGAATACATTGTCTGGTCACTAAGATAGGCTTTGCTTTACAGTAATTGAAGGCATTGACATATTGCCTCAATATTCATTTACTCAGCATTGCTTATTCAATGTCTACAATGATTATCTGTAATAGGAAATATGAATGTAAACAGCAGTCAAAAAAGTGGTGAAGGATGATTGCAAAAAAACTCGTTTTATTTAAATGCGTTTAATGCAATGGTGTTAAAATAAAAGAAGTGAACAACGGTCCTTAATGGTAAGGATTTTGTTGTGTCTTTGTTATCTTGAGTTGCTGTAAAATATTTAGTAACAGCAGAGCGGCATTATTTAGTTATATCCCAACATCAAATTACAATGAGCATCACAGCTGTTAACTGTGGTGGGTTCTGATGACATAAAAGGGGGTTATGATAATAAAAGACTGTTCTGGATCTGAAAAAAATATTTTTTCCTGAAAAACAGAAACCACGTAAATAAAAAATAAATTGTCAGCATACAAAAATGCAAACTACGCCTAATGGACTACAACTTCCATAAGCCTGTGCCCCAGCGGCATATCCTGCAATACTATTGGCTAACAGCAGTGTCATTGAAGATTGACCAATGACATTACAGGATACCGCCCCACCACAGACCGTCACTTCCAAACTGTAAGATGTAAATCAAATATTTCGTGTTACCCATTTCGCTGTGTAATATTTCAAATTAAACAGCAATTCTGTGCATCTGTCATTACAGATTCATTACATAAGCAGTGAATAAACGCGATGGGGTCCGGAGAGAGCACGTCAAGGAGAGTTTCTTTCGGCCTAGATGAGGATGACAGAGTGAGGATTCTGCGTGGAGTCAAGGTAATGCTTTCATTATGGCATGCTGTAGCCTATTGATAACATATACAGTAGAGGAATCGTGGAGTGCTTATCATACTTAACGTATTCGTTATATGCGTAATATATATAATATTTTAGTCGCTTGAATGTGACGTTAACCGACTGTCCTTGAATGAACTGGGCGAGGTGTATTGGACAAACACAGGAGAGCTATGTGGGATTGACAGGACACAGTATGGTTTTTGATATGTGTTTTGGCTGGCTTATTATTATATTATTCAGTTTTAATAACTTTATTGCGTCAGGAGGAGTCGGCAACATGACTGACAGGTGCACATTAGATCATGGCGCTGGTTCTTGTTGGACCGATGCTTCAGTTTGACATGATAAAAAAGTTGCTTTAAACCAGATTATTGTAAAAGCACTCAAAATCTCCCTGTAAACTGACATATACAAACATAAATTTGCAAGAGCCCCACGCTTTGTAAAGCTAATACAAGCGACCCGCCTTTTTAGAAAACGTAGCCAATCAGAAAGCCGTTCAACCTGTCAATCATTTTCGGCGCTCGCCTTAACTCCACCTCTTTTGTTTTAGCTTTCTGAAGATGTTCTGCAGCGCATGAGGAATCAGAGTCAAACTCCTGATCCAAGACCATCTACCCAGACTAAAGAAAGTTTAGGTGATGTAAATGTGAACACAAAAACATATAAGTTTTCATCTGTTGATGTGATTTTGCTGAATACAGATGTAGAGTAAGCTAAATTAATTTCTTTTGGGGGGTTCAAGTAGTCCTCTAGCTCTTACAAAATTTAACCATGTTTTTAACTTCTCTACCCAGATTAATCCTATTGGAATAATGCCCCCCCAAATGTTTTAAATGCAACAGCTAATGGTTCATAATATTATTTTAATGGAAACCATTAGAATTTCTGTGATGGTTTCTATTTGAAGTTTTTTAGGTTTCATTTGCAGTGAAGCCACAAATAATGGTCTCACCATAATAATCTTAATTTAACAAGGTATTTGTTGTAAAACTGGTAATAATTGTAATCAATCTGCCAAAAGAAGTGGCTACTACACTTTTACTATAGATAAAACCATGGTTAATGCAAGTCGGTCCTGTGGAATTGTAATATGTCTAAAAAGAGTTAAGAGTCATGTAAGGTAAAGAGTTTTTATGAAGTTTTCCAAGAAACAGATGTTTAGATTTGTAGTGAATTTATGATGATAATAATTTGCTCTTATTAACTTTCAGGCCAGGAGACTCGAACTTCCAGCGCGTCTGACGCTCCACCGCCAAAATCTCAGCCGAGGACTTTTGCTGACAATAAAGAGGAGCTCAGAAAGAGGTATTGTAATACAGTTTGTGTCTGAGAACTTTACAAGATTGATTTCCGACACTAAAAAACGTATTTCACCAATATATCCAAATCTCCGCTCATTTCGCACAAAGCTCTGCATAATTTTCAGCTGGATCATATAAACTTCCTCATAGGATGTTTCTAGTTATTCCCTAATGACTTCCCAATCAGGGAAAATCTGCGTTGCAAAAAATTGTAAATTGTGGTTAAAACACTTGTAAATATAAGCCCATTGCCAAATACTGTAACTCCCAAGCAACAATGAATCAGTTGTTAGTGTACTCATATTTTCCTGGATGGTGTTCAAGGTTGAGTCACAATAATAAAAAAAAGGGTAGAACAAGGACACAACGCTTCCACTCAGTGGTCAGATTAAGAACTGCAGTTTTTGAATCATGACTTGGCAACAGGCGATTAAAAAGTGTGTGTGTGTTTGCGCAGGTATGAACAGCAGCAGGCCATTATACAAGAGGAGTTGGCTCGCATCGCACACAACGAGAGAGAGGCAGCGCGTCACGACATCACTCGAGCGGTGCAGAGAGAGAGAGCACAGACGCGGCAGGAGTCAGAAAAAGCCAAACAGCTGGTGAGACACTTCACTATACTTTAGAACAGAAGTAGAACGATGCATGCAAATGCGCTCTGACTCCACTGCTCTTTCAGACATGAATGCGTAATTCAGCGTTTTGATTTGTCAGGTGGTGTAAAAAAACCTCAGAAATATTCATAGATTTTCTTTTTTGAACCCACAACCAAACCAGTTACTGCTGTTTTCTGTATTTTAATTTGTATAACAAGTTGTTGAGTACACATCTAAAAAGCCAGAGAGGTTTTGTGGTTTACACTTAAGTATTGTACCCACAATCCCACGACCTTGGCGCTGCTGACATTGCATTACCACCTAAGCTACAGGAACGCTAGCCCACAATTTGGCAATATATAAAACAGAATAGCTTGTATTCTTATCTCTCTGAATTTCCCAGGTTGAATGGTTTAGTTAAATTACATAGCAGAGGCGAGGGGAACTGTTGGTCTGGTCAGGTCTCTTTTGACACGGGTGAAATTGCCTCTTTGAATCCACTCAGTCTTTCTCCTATGTCCCACACATTATTTTCCCTCATCCACTTACTTAAGTCGTTTAGGGATTGTGTCCTTCAATATTGTGTCCCTGGAGGGGCCACCTTATCTAGTCTATAAGAGTTACATGTCGCTTGACGTCCTCAGTTGGAGGCGTGGGACTGGACGTTGTGCGAGTGTGTGATGTTGTATGACAGTCGATGCCCGAGGCCTGTAAAGGACATGTTGCTGTGTCTTATCTGAGCTCTGACATGATGTGGACATTTAATAGAAAGGTTTCCCTGGGGATGAAGTTTTGAAGAGTGTAGAACGTGTGTGTTTGAAGGTTTAATCCATTTATTCGTCTTTGAACATGCTTCTCCTCCAACCTCAGAGTCTTATTAGCAGATGTGTGAACATGCCCGCATGCCCGGAGATCTTTATCTGTGATCTTTTGTTCTGTGGTTTTGACTGCAGAGTTTGCATTTAATAGCAATCTAATACAGTACAATAATAGTTTAGAATTGTAAAATTATTCAACATTTATTTATACCATCATGAATGTCATAGACTCAACAATGTGAACAATTATTAAAGATCCTTTTGACGTGACCAACATGTTTTTGGTCATGACACACTAATTGAGTAGACGCATGCTTTTGTGGCCCAAACTTAACTTCAGGTACACATCCACAAAAAAAAGCATCTCTAAAGACTCTCCTGTCTCTGTAGATTATTTCTGATAACAAGCAAAAGAAATGATATTAGCTAGCAAGTTAAAAGTATGTCTAGCCAGTATTATTTTGGGTTACCAGTAGAAGAACCGGCACTTGACTAAATTTAAGGCGACAGAGTTACACGACCCATTCAACAAATTGGTTATTTAATAAATTCAGATGAAACAGTTCACATGTAGACTGTATATGCAGTGGTGATATGTGTCGCTTTGTGATGTAGATGTAATAGGAAATCTCATCCATCAGAATCAAACAGACTTGACATGGACGTTTAGAGACATTTAAAGGGTAGTGATTATCAATAGCATTCTCATCACGAGATCTCACTTAACCTGCATAATCGTGGTCAGGCGTGTGTGTCTTGCTAAAAGAACCACATTAAAATATTGTTATGGATCTCAAAGTGGAGATGAATCGAGTGTCAGAAGTGTTTTGAACGGGCATACGTTTCCTACTCTGTCGGTTTTATCGCAAGTATATGATAGATGACCTGGCCAAGGCTTTTTCTGATGCGGATCTTGGCAGAGAGTTACACATGTCTGTCCCAATTGTTTTGAGCCTACGAATTTGTTCTTTGAAATGATCCTAAAAAGAAACAGTGGATCTATTAAATGAAAAATTCATTCAGTGACAGAATTGTTTTCGTTTTCTTAATAGCTTGGCATTTATTTTTAGTTTAACTTTATTCGTTTCACTTATTTATTTCGCTCTCAGTGTGAATAGTTTTGCATTTGTGATGCGCTTTGGTTTTTTATTTTACTTTTAATGTGTGCAGGCCTGCTGTTCATGTTGTCTTTTTATAACACTTAGTAAATATTTTTTTGTAGTGAATATCATAAGTTGAGTTATATTTGGCAGATCATTTTAAACAAAGGTAACATTGCAACAACAATGTATTTTGCAGCACATGCGTAACCCATGTATCTGGCCCGCCTTGGCTTTGCTACATTCATTTAAAACTATTTTCCTCATATTATTTGATGGTTCACACAAAGAGTTGCTGTTATATGCCATTGTCTAACAGAAAGAACACAGTACAAAGCTGTCAAAACACAGTAATGTGTCACCTCCTCCTTTGCTTTTTCAGACTACAGTAACACACTTCCTGTGAAACGCACCAATCGTCTTCCGCCTTGCTGCCTCCCTCCATCTGTCAGGGTCTGTGCGGGTGCCCTCCTCGAGCACTCATCGCACACGACCAACCTTCGCAAGATTAATACAAAGTAATAGACAGAGGGATTGTGGGTAATTTCTTTGCTCTTGAACGCATTAATGCCGTTCTCTGGCCTGTTGGCGGGGCGAGGTGATAAGTAGCATTTGCATTTGGCACTTTACCGCCACAGTTCCATTAAAAGGCTCGTCTCATTAACATCGCTTCGCTCTTTCTGTCGAGACGCCCGCTCCTGTAGCGCACATGTTACTTATGCATGAGAGATGCTAAAATAATCAGAGTGCTCCCATGCCTGGCTTATCTTTGTATGATAAGGGCTCTGATCATTTTCCAGCCTCTCGTATCAGATTTTGTGTCAGATGAATGATGTTATTCACACATCTGATTTTTGCGCGTACCTGCTGATGATGTGACATCACAGCACAAAGCTGAGCATCTGCATGTGAATGGCGTGTGGGTCTGTAGGGCTTTGTCCTGTTTTACAGTGATTCGATTCAGTCTGTTCAGTTTTTTATTTAATTTTCTGTTTAGTTAGTATATAGTAAGTAGTTAATGCATTTTGTTTTCTTGTCTTGGCTGATAATACAGTGCATTTAGAGACAGTGTGTATACCATTTTTAGACACTAGATGGCAGAATAACTCTTTAATACAATGCCTGTTTTTGTTTCATCTCCTCAAAGTCTCAATGCAACACCCATGAGGTCTTTGTGAGTCACTTCCTGTGTTAAATCAAATTGTATAAAGCATCAGTCTGCATAATTACAATGATATTTAAATTGAGATGATTTGGAATAGTATTCAATTTTTTTGTGATAAATGTTGAATATTCATTATCAGCAAAGTATGATACGGTTCTGACACACAAGTGTGAGTGTAAATGGCGTCCAGCTGTCATGTGTTAAGTCATTTGGTCTGTTGTTGCACACAGGCATTTTATGACTTTGTTTTAATGTCAATAGAGTCTCGCATTAAGTTTGGGATGTGTCTGTGCCAATTTGATCTTATTGAAATGGAACTGTTTTACAATTTGTGTGCATTCAGATGACGATAATTATACAAAAAGGTAATATGATTCGAAAGAAGCAAGCATGAAGGTCCAGTCCTAAATATATCCGTCTCAGGGGCGATAGCAGAAAAAACCTACAAATTCAGACAAATAATTAAACACCAGTTTGCTAAAACATGAAATAGTTACGAATGTCTATGAGATTTTGTTGTCTGTGCTACTGAGTATGGAAACCACAAATGTATACGCATTTTTGTAAAAAAAAAATTTGCCCCTAAGCTGAGAAAATGTTCAGAAGTTGTTTGTAGATTGCCAATGGTTTACTGCAGCTATAGACCACTTCTCAAGATGTAAACACCGGCCCAGAACACATAATTAAATCTTAAAGATATAAATTTGATTCTGTTATAAATGATCTGTTGGTTGTATTTTGTTCAAACATTTGTGTAGTGTTAAAAAACTGAAACGGGAAGTTCTTCTGGACCAGCGTACGACCAGTGTTGCTTATGTCTTCCGAAGTGATCTATAGCATTTTCCATTATTTACTCAAACCCATATTTTTCATTGTATGAAAAAAATCCATATAGGCTTTTCTTCTAAACTTCTGCTAAACAGAAGAAAGTACAGGTTTCTATAGATAAGAATACAACTTTCCCTCTCAGCAATGTGTGTACTCTAAATTCACTTGATCCCCGGCGCAAATGCAAGCTTTATCTTCTCATCAAGAGCGTGAAACTTCACCTCATCACAAACACCAACATTTGCCCTCGCAGAAGTATCACTGTAAGCACCCTGTTACCAATTCATTCGTTTACTTATTTGCGTTCTTTCATCTCTCCTCAGCGAGCAGTTTATCAGAGGAGCTCAGCGTGAGTAATCCGCTGTAGCGTGAGAGAAGAGAGCTGGTCTGGTAGCAGAGTCCTATCAGTAATTGTAATCTCGGGCCTGACATCTTCCTGCATGCAAAGCCATTAAGACTCTCGCGCTCCCCGAGCACACGCCAGACCGCGGCTCAGGTAATTGCCAGAGGGGCCGCGGCGGCAGGTGGAGTGGATAGATTTTATCCCGTGCTCCCTGCTCCGGCTCTTCCTTTCGAGCGCTGTTGCTCGAGCAGGAGCCTAGGATAAGAGGGAATTATGTGCAGGATTAGGTCTTGTGTTTGTAAGTGTTTATTTGTCACAGCTTTCTACGTTAAGCATCTTTGTGTCAGTTGAGAGTGATTTACGTGGTGTTTTCATGTTGGCCTCAAAATGCCAGTGGTGATGAAAGTGTGTTATCTTGAGTTTGTTTGTTCATGGATGTTTTTTGTTCAAGGGATAGTTCACCCAGAAAATATATATTTTTTAAATAATTTATTCACATCAATGTTATTCAAAACCTGTATATGACTCGGAAACACCAAAGAAGATATTTTGAGAAATGTCTCTGTGGTTTTGTGTCCATATAATGGAAGTCAATGGGGGACAATGTTGTTTGGTGACCAGTGGTCTTCAAACATTTTGTTCTGCAAAAGATAGGAAGTCAGATTTGAAATGACATTAGCCTTAGTAAATGAGAAAACATTTAAGTGAATTATGTCTTTAAGGGGTAAACAGGGGTAAACAAATAAACATCTTAATAGAACCAGGCTGAAATGCTTTTCAATGCTTTTTTTATTAGGAATATGTGTTAACCACTAAACCACAGCTATGCCGGTCTAATGCTCAGGATAACAGCAAAGGGTATCTTTCAGGGGCATGTGACCTCTGAAGCGGTCAGGATTATGAGCGCTAGCTACATGCTTTACCCGTCGTTCAATAAAAGAAGATGAGCATATAAAATTTTTATACCGTGTGAGCGTTTGACCGTTCCGGGCTGATTCCCGTGTCTCTCCCTCTGGTGTCAAACCAATCCCAACCCTGCTTCAAATAGTTCCTCTAGATTTGTCTTGTTGCTCTAATCTATTTTCCCTCATGTCATTAATATCACGTTCAAGACCCTGCTCGAAAATGACATCCGCGTTCAAGCCCTCAGCTCTCGCTTGCACGGTGGCCGGATCGGGATCAGATAAGGACCAAGCATCGCCGAGAAATTATTCACGAGAAGCAAGTGGCCCTTTCTTTCCTCCCCAGACGACCTAAGCGGCGTGCACTCCGGGTAGTCAGTTTGAATATTAAGTGCTAATTTATTGCGTAGCCTGGAGCAACGTGTTAAATAAAAGCAGACGAGTAAATAGATGAGGAATGCGGGAGGGAAGATGCGCTGGGATATCAGATGGAAACGCAGCTCATTCAACCTAGGAGGAACGACAGATTATAAACACACACCGCAGGACACAACAGATGTATTGCATGCTTTTTTACAAGAGGCGGAGAGTGAACGAGTACAGTCTTACCGTTCGAAAGTTGAAATTAAATTAAATGAACTTGAATCAATTTTCCTGATGACACAGGTTAATCAAGAGCCGTCCGGTGGTACTGTTAGCTAGACGTTTCGTACGGGAGGAACATTTAATTGTGGATTATCATTACCTGAGGATGTAATGAATAGAAATGAGCGATTTTAAATATGTTTTATGACATGGTTTGTGACTGTAACGTCTAAATCTCATTTCATTTCTCAACAATGTTCTTGTTTGAGCAAAAACACGTTTAACGTTGTTGTTTAAATCCTCAATTTTTGGTGTAAGTTTACTGATCTTTCTCATTTTCTCACCCTCATTTCAAACATGTATGACTTTCTTTTTTTTGCAGAACCCAAAAGATATTTTGAAGGATGTTGGTGACCACACAATTTTACCCTCCGTTGACTTCCATTGTATGGACACAAAACCTCAGAGACATTTCTCAAAATATCTTCTTTTGTGTTCCACAGGAGAAAGACTCATATACAGGTTTTTAACAACATAAGGGGGAATAAATGATCTTTTTTGTCATTTAGGCACCAGCATCTCCCTAGCAACCTCATAGCAACGCCTTGGCAACCACCCTTGCATCACAGCATGTTCCTTAAAAATGAAATGGAAATGCTTGACCCCACAGGTTATACTACCAAAATTTTCTTTTTTCAGATGTTGAAAATGTTAAGTTGGTGTACTTGTTGCCCGATTGTTCCCATGCACACAGCCTGTCACTTCGCATCTATCCTGCCCTCTGTACTAAGTCTCAACCTAGCATGCGCACTCATGCGCCATGTTTACGACGAGCCCGACTCGGAGCAGGGCTCATTTCTAGACTTATCAGTGTAATTCATGCTTGCCTGGGTATTATCAGGCTGCTCCAGATCCCAAACAGAGCGTTACACGAGTGCAGCACGCCCATCAGATCGGCTTTGTCACCGGCGAGAATTTAAAGAGGATAAATAAAGAAATGACGAGGCCTGTGTGTAGTCAGCAGACGGGATTGAGCAGACGCGTGCGAGTGTGTATGTGGATCTCGACAGGCTTTGAGAGTTCTTTCAGATGGACTGATGAGTCTGCCGTCATCAGACCGGCAGGGAGCAGACTCTTGAGTTTGCCGTTGAGTCGCTTTTTAGTTCCTCGAGGGATATTTTGGGTAGAGTTCTGCTGGCATGGAAACAACCCTCTTTAGTTTTGTAAATGCCACTCTTATAAATAAACATCTTTAAGTCACTGAAAGATCAGGTTAATTATAAAACAGTAGTTTTAGCTCAGAAATCTGATTGGAGAATTGTGTTTGAAATCATCGTACATTCCACTCTTTCTGCTTGCAACGCAAATTAAACAATTTCATTATTTATGATATAATTGAAGGTTTTACTAATGTATTCAAAATAAAAATGCATACATTAAAGGGATGGTTCACCCAAAAATTCTTGAATTTTTTGTCGATTACTCAGCCTCATGTATGACTTTCTTTTTTCTGCAGAACACAAAAGAAGATATTTTGAAGAATGTCGATAACTAAACAGTATTGTCCCAATTGACTTCCATTGTACAGACTTAAAACCACTGAGACATTTCTCAAAATATCTTCTTTTGTTATATACACGTTTTTAATCGACATATGGGTGAATGGGTCGTAGATGTGCTGTGATGGTTAATAAATAGCTACACCACCCTTACTTTAAGAGTTAGATCTTAGCTTGACCTTTGGTTAAAAAAAGGCCAATCAATTTCGGTTAACACAAAAATGAGATTTAAAACAGAATAAATAATGTTTCTAATTTTAAGCTGATGTTTTGGACTTGAATGTGCAATATGACTTTTCTCTTGCTCTTGGTTTTAACTCAACCTTTTCTTCGCTTATCTCTGTAGATCCATGCGAGCCCTGGCAGCGCGAGCGCTTGGCTTCAGCAAGCAGACCAGATTACCCTCTCCTTCCTGTTCATTAAATACGTGTGAAATGCCCTGCTGTGGCTCCCATAATGAGCAGCGATTCCATACTACATAATACGTTTGTTAACACCCAATTTACAGTTGAATTTTAAAAGCCCTTGGAGATTTATGCTTAGCTTTTACAGCTGCCATTTCTCAGTCGATATTTAACCCGTCCAACACAGAAATTTGACTTATAATGTAGATGGTAGCTGTGTGAGTGGATTCTACCACTTTTATTAAAATGTTTTTTTGAGGTTTTCTGTGAAATGTAGGGTAGCGCCAACATAAAATCAATTACTCTTTTAATCTATTGAATCTATTTCTTATTGATTAATCAGAACGGCTTGTTTTTTAGTTGTAGTCAAGGTTGTATGGGTGAAAATGCTATTTAATAACTAGATGGAAACGAGTGGTGCTTGTCAAAAAATTGTGAGAAACTGTTTTGTTTGATCCTTTAAGTTTCATAAGGAAATGCTACTGTAGATGTTTGGTGTGTGTGGTTACTTACAAGTCAAACAAACCCAAGCTCAATCTTCCTTCTAGATGCTTGCTATGGCTCAGTTCTCTTTCTATGTAAATCTATGGATTTTTTTGGGGGGCAGCACAGATGGTGGAGGGATGTACACGCCAACATTTACACTTACAGTTGAGGATTTGATCACCTCCCGAACTGTCTCCCAAGGGATAGTTCACACAAAAATAAAACTAGTTGTCATTTATTCTGCCTCATGTAATTCAAAACCTGTATATGACGCTTTCTTCTGTGCAACACAAGACAAGATATTTTGAGAAATGTCCCAGTGGTTTTGTGACAGAGGTACCTATTTATTTCAGTGCAAGTCAATGAGTACTGCTGTGGTTCGGTTAGCAACATTCTTCAAAATATCTTCTTTTGTGCTCTGCTGAAAAAAGAAAGTCATACATATTTAAAATGACATGACGATGAGTAAATGATGACAGAATTTTTATTTTGGGGTAAACCATCCCTTTAGTGGCTTAACCTTTTATATACATATGTGCATGTAAATCATGACAAACATGAGATAGATATACCGATTCCATCTAGGTCTGCTGATCCTGGGTGTTGCATTGCTGCATAATCTCAATCCTGTCTCACGTTTTCGTTGTTGTGTTGAGTGATGTTTTTCTGTTTTCTCTTTATCTCAAGCCTGCCTCTGAACTGGACGCCTGGGTAAGCATGGCCTGTTCCACACCCATTGTTACATTCTTCCATTCATTTATTCGTTATACGTATCTCTCTCGCTTCTTGTTCCCTCCTCATTTAAACATGGTGTTTCGGTTTTCATGCATTAAGCCCCGATTGCGAGCATGCAAAGCGTGTCGGCCGTCGTGGCGGTTTCGGAGCTACCCAGCTAGAAAATTGCATATGATGCGAGTGCTGATGGAGGTGATTTACTGCTCGCTTTAGACAGGAGGCAGAGGAAGGGGGTGATTATGTATGCCCGTAATTTGGGGTTGTGCTTTGTTGTGCACTGTTGTCTGGCTTCTACAGTACATGCGCCTCTTTCCCGGTCAGCTCCACGGGGTGTCTCTCCACCACAGCATGCGTGTGTGTTCTGTGCAGGTGTGTGTGTGTGATTGTGTGAATGCTGTTTCCCGCTGGGCTTAATGTATCCATGCCTTGTACACAATTGCGGAATGAGGGAAGCTAATTACAGGGAGGGTGTGTGCATGGGCGAACGTGTTAGCATGCCGGTTTCTGCATTCCCATGCTCCTTTTTTCGGTTTCGCAGCTTGTAGCGCATGTATGTCTCTCAGTGTTGCATGTACGTAGCGTTTCTCGGTTGCGCAGATGTGTGCATGCTGACAGATACATCATCTTAGACTTGAAACTCCCTGGTTTGGGAATTCAGTATTCAGTAACCATGGTGGTTAAGAAATTTTAAGAAATCACCTTCAAACTTGCGTTTGTCATTATCTTTCTTTACTTGCGTCCCTCTCAGTTTCTTTGTTGGAATTCCCCCTATTTTGTAAATCCTTTTTGGTGATTTGTGTTTTTTCAGTGGCTGAAAATCGTACACCAGCTGTCCATTCTTAAAATTTCTGGCAGAGTCATCAGAATGGTTTTAAGAGCTTTCGTCCATGCTGTCGCAGTGAAGATGCGACGTTAATTGCGAGCGCAGCCTCAGTCCAGCTACTCTTGAATATGGTCAACTGTTTTGGGCCAGTCTGGACATATGCTGCTGAAAGATTTTGCTAATTCAACACCCAAAAACTTAAACCTTGACGAATCCCAAAGAAATGCCAACAAATACAGACATTTCAGAGACAACAGTTGGACTTTAAATGTCCTAAGCTTATAAGCCTTATGGTATAAAGATGTTTTTAAAATGATATTACCAAGTGGGCTTGCATGGGCTGTGCGTTCCGGTTTGTCACACAATTATTTTTTTTAGGTAAAAGCAGGGCTCTACAATGTTTTTCTCTTCCTTGCATTTAGGTCACTAGTTCAGATTTGTGCTGCCAAATGCCAATATTTTTATTGGCCTTATAATATAAAGATACACTTTATATTTGTCAACATATTTTTGTATGTGCAAGACAAAAATATATATTTCTGACTTTTTTAAGTAACTTGAAATTGCTCAAAGACAGCTATAAAGTAGAGGCATAGTTCTCTAAAAATAAATAAATAAACAAAAATGTATTTATTATTGTTCAAAACCTGTATATGCCTCTTGTTTTGGTGGAACACAAAAGATATTTTGAGAAATGTATCAGTTCTTTTGGGTCCATACAATGGAAGTCAATGTGGCAAATGTTGTTTGGTCACCAACATTCTTCAAAATGTCTTAAAGTTGACTAACAAATAAGACAAGAACAATATTTGTACATCTGAATGACACAAACATTCATCTTTCTTAACAGGGAAAACAGCTGGACAAGAAAGAGGCGGAGCTAAAGGCCCTGAATGCTTTCTACAGGGAGCAGATTGCACAGCTAGAGAAGAAGGTTGGTGACATCCTGTCAAACAAGAAGTTGATCAGATATTTGGATTTCAGATGTTTTAAATGTTTTGACTGTCATCAGGTTGAATAGCTCAAGGATGCTTTTAGTGTGTAAATTCGCAAATATCATGGTACGGCCCCCCTGCAGTTTTTATTACTTTTATGATATCAAAAAGCATTGAAAAATCTTTCTTTTAAGAAAAGAAACTCCAGTCCCTGTATAATTTTCACAGCTGGTCCCTGACATTTTGGAGGAATCAAATGGGGAGCTTTAGGGAAAGGTATGTGCAAGCGTACAGCCGTCTTTGGATCAGTAGGGGGTTAAAAACTTGCTTCCACACTGTTGTCGGGTTTTCCCGTTTGTGGGCGATGTGAGACGCCTGTTTGTACGCAACTACACCATAGACATTTACGACATTTTGTGTTTAGACAGGGGATAAAGCTCAAACGGGACCATTTTTCATGGCCTGACCTTCAACCATCTATCCTCTGTAAATGACTTGACAAAGATCATAATGGTCTATATGCCACCAAAGTGGGAATCTGAAGTGCATGCGCTCCGTTGGACGGATGGTGACGGCGGCTGCCTTTATTCGCCAGGTTCACACCTTGATTGACCCCATTGGTGTAAAAAAATGAATAAAGTTACGTTAAATGGAAAGGGCTTGCTCGGCGGGGTGAAGGGCAATGGTGCAGAAAGTGCTTTAGCTGGAGACTCAAAACTATTCAGCTATTGGCAAATGAAGTCAGAGTCGCTCTCCAAGATTTGTGATTTTCCACATCTTATTCGTTTTCTCTATTTGCCCTCCCTTGCCCTTTTTACCTACTCTCTCTCTCTCTGAGGTCTTATCGACTGCATGCAGCAGGCAAAAAGTGAGATTTGCTTCTGTCCCCCCTTCACCAACATGCCGTAGGAAAGCAGTCCAGCGTGTAACAGCAGCTGTGCTGTAAGGAAGTGGGTGTCCATAAAAAAGGCTGTTTTTTATTTTTGGTTGGTTGAGTTACCATATTTTCCACAATGCAGAACTACTACAAAAAATATTATAACCTAGTTACATAGTAAATAATGAATCTGTGCATTGCATTCTGGATAGCTGCTGTATTGAACTAAATTCCCATTTGATGTTACTGTGCAACTAGGTTATAATAGTTTTTAGTCTGGTACATGAAATATTGACTAGGAATATATATTGTCAAGGAACATATATTGAGGAAGCTCAACCACTGTATTCAATACATAATTCACATAATTGAATATGGTTGGAACAAAACGCATCGCAAGGCTGTTTCTTCATTCATATTTGTTTATAGCGTTTATTTTTTTTTCAGTGACTAACGAAACTCATTAGAGGCATTTTTTTTGTACCCCCATGAAACGTCTTATTTCGAACGGTCCCAGCCACCTTGACGGCTTTAGAGAGATAATTCTTCTTTATTTGACACTCTCGCTGTGTTCAAGCGCTCTTGCTTTGTTCATATAAGCTTTACTAAGAGAGTTGCTCACTCACTGGCTTGAAGAATTGCCTTTTTGTTTATTCACTTTGGGCCCAGTGATTCAGGGGAAGGAGATGGAGATGAATGTTTTGGGTACATGCTTCATTGTGATGAGAAAACAAAGGATTGCAAAGGGAAATATTAACACTGGGATGGCATCCATGGTGGCTTTGCCGGGCTGATAATTTAACGCTCGTGTCTCACGAAAGAGGGGATTTGTTCCGTGGTGTACAGTTAACGTTTGCACACAGCAGATTTACGCTCCGCTGTCTTTGAGACTTAATTCGTGTTTCGTTTCAAGTCTCAGACAGGTTTATAATGCAGTTTCAAATGCCATTGCCACTTTGTCTGCCTGCCCGTATTGAATGTATGTTGCTAATATTTCAGTGGACATTTACTAGGGGGAAGTTATTGAATGAAAGTATAAAACGCGTTCTGTTTGTTTTGAATGAATAGAAGGCTGTGGATTATATTTGTGATGCTGATGCAAGCAACGTGAGTTTGAGTTTATAGGATTTGAATAAAAAGTCTATACTGTACTATGGGCTTAACGTTAATGTGAAAAGACAATTGCAACTTATTTTTATTTTGTAATGACATTGACAGTAAAAATTATATTGAGTGAGTGAGAATATATAGCTATAAATGAATTTAAGCCACTGCTCCAAAACTATTTTCAGTGATATACTGTATATTCATATTTATAGTTTCATTTATATATTTGTGAGTGTGTGTATATGTGTATATATATTAGGTAAACACAAACTTTTATTCTCGATGCGATTAATCGCAAATTATCGTTTGACAGCCCTAATATGGACTTTCATTGGCCAAGGCCCACCCAAAACACCATATGACTGACAGGTAAAGCAACCAATCACGTTTCTTTTTGTGCCACGTCATGTTTAGAGGCGTGAAAATGTTCCCACAATAACAGACTGTGTCCCCACATTCACAAATGTTTATGATTTTATGCCGTAAACCTCACATACTTTTAAGAATTTTGTGTTTTAGGCTATCGTTTATGATCGTTTTTTGCAACTGATGTAAACACGACTTTGGCTTTTAGTTAAAAGTATGTCTAGTCTGTATTATTTTGGGTTACCAGTAGAAGAAAAATGTGACAAACACGACCCATTTAACAAATTGTTTATTTAGTCAAATTAATATAAAATAAAACTCAACAAATTGTTTATTTAATACAATTATTATACAATAAAATATGAATATAAACACATATTAATATACAGACTGGATGTTAACTTCTGGCCAGACACGTGCGTCCGATGAAACCGTTTATAATAGAAGGTTACGGCGGGACATATGAAGTGGCACATCCCTTTTTCCCATTTACCTCAGTCTGCTTTCTGGGAAGAAGATGAAGTGCAGAATGTCAGATTTTTTTTGATCCGCATTAGCAGAATAGTTGCTTATATCTTCTAAAAACGTGAATTTTTTTGAAGCACACTAGTTTATAATGTTAGCGTTCATATTAAAAAACTTCAATTTTGATTTCATGAAGACTTGTTGCACATTATACTATGCTGTTATTTTACAGGCGGGATGGAAGCGGTTAACTAAATTTATGCCCCAAGTGTTCCATCAGGGCATGAGGGGGTGGTCTGCATCGTGTCAATCTCCATCGCTGGCTCATAGCAGACACAGACTGCGAGGATTAATGGCGACCCGATGCTAATTACTGTGCGATCATCATAAACAAACATTCTACATTGGAAGCCCCCCCCCCCCCCCCCCCGCTGTCTCACACACTGAGGTTACAGATGAACTCTTTTCTGTCTAATAGCAAATGGGATCAACCTAGTGTGTCAGATGCCCCAGTATTTATATTTACCTCATTACAAGAAAGCGCCGTTTGCCAAAGGGATCACAGCCTGGCAATGAAAAGCGCGCAAAGTGTTTACAGTCGGGCTTTAGTTGCTGTGTGACAGAGTTAGAGCGACGGGAGAAGGATAATGCAGACAGTTGGCATGTCTGTTTAGACTGCTGTTACCCCTGTTGTTGTTATGGGGTGGGGGGTATATTCACGGCATACCTCTGGAAGGTACATCCATCCTGCTTCTCTCAATCGCTGTCGACAGCAGGTGCGGCTGGAGAAGTCTATCTCACCACTGCAGGGAGGTTCTCCGGACGTGGCGTTTCTCTCATGTTTTTGAAGGTGTCACACATAATTGCTTCACATCCATAAATTCTGCCAAAGACTGCGAGTTAGCGCCGCTGAAAGCAAAGTCTGTAAACAGCACCATCCCGCCACCGTTTTGAATTAGCACTAGCGCTTCCTAATCCCGCTAAAGCTTCCCCACTCATGTCTACGTCCTGCTCTCAGCCGCCTCACACTCTCAAGACAAGATTTTTTTATTGCCCTGCCGTTTTAGCCTACCTCGCTTTCTCCCCTGTCACTAGTTGCAAAGCACTTTGAAGCACTTGAAGCGTGGGTACGAGATAATAATCCTCCTGAAATCCTCGCAGCCAGGCTGACACGTTGTCAACGGGAGACCTCGCTCTAAAAACTCCCTAACCGGCTGCCGTACACTTCACCTGGACAGGCTCACCATCTCTGGCCCGGGGTGCCCGCGCCCGGCACATAATCTAACATTAATTTACTTCAAAGCTGGGAAAATGATTCATTTAAAAATTCAGTTTAATTTTTTTGTCCGCCATGCTGTGTTGGATATATGTTCGTGTCAGTGGCTCCAGGGGTGTAATAGCTCGTTGACTCTGTAATGACAGCGAGCGGGAGCAGCATTACAATCAAAAAGATGGAGAAGATGATTTTGTGTCTTGCATCTCGACTTGTTAATGCTGATGCATTAAAAAGAGGAAATTTGTCATGGTTATATTGGGTTTGCTTATTTAGCCTTATCAAATTTTCATGTTTATGTTTCTCTTACTCGATTCGGTTATTTAATGATATAAGAATAAAAGTCTGGCATTCGTTCACCCTCATGTGGTTAAAAACATGTATATGACTCTTTCGGTAACACTTTACTTAAAGCATTTATGTATAATGCGTTATGAATGTAGTTTTAATGTATTAATTAGGCCTTGTAATGTACCTTATAATGCATTGTAATGTGTCATGAATAATTGTAACCACAGTTAATACATTATAACACTTATCAATTTATTGTTACACTATGCATTTTAAATTTGGTTATAATACTTTAAAACAACATCCTTTAATAACCCTTTATAATGCATTATACATAAAGGCTTTAAGTAAAGTGTTACTACTCATTCTTCTGTGGAACCCAAAAGAATATATTTTGAGAAATGTCTGTTGTTTGGTTGACATGACATGATGGTAAAAATATTTGGGTGACCTGTCAAACAAACATATAGGTTTTAAAACAAACCTTTTCTTTTCAACAAAATATAATATATATATATTTTTTAAGGTTGTTTTATTTTATAATATATCATATTTTATATTTTAAGTTAATGTTTTATTTAATTTTTCAGAAATCAGAGAGCATACTGAAAATTAATAGGAAGTAGATGGTATTGCAGGTGCAAGCCTGTGTGTTTTCACGACTCTAATTTGGCAAGATTCTGAATCAACATCCTTACTGGTCCTGCTCCAAATTTTGTCAACCAATCACATTTTAGGTACTTTTCATTACTGCGATAAACTGGTTTGTAGTCTGGCAAAACTAATGGTCGATGTTTTGGTTGTTGCAAACTTCAAGCCTGCATAGATTTTTCAGCGTTGATTTCCATCACAGGAAATGCTCGCCTTTAAGAGGAAGTATCGCTGGAAATACCCCCGTGGTGAAGCAAAACATTGACAGAATTGGCTGTTTAAATAGGCAAGGGTGCCGCTGGCAGTCAGTGCCAGGCAAGAGAATGACAAAGCAGGTGCCAGCTGCGTGATTATAACTAACTAATGCCTTCCTGCTGTGCCGCTATAGGAAGTGCTGCCCACTGCTAATGTATGCATGGAACCAAGAGGGCTTTTTCATATGGATAACCCTTATCTTTTCTTTTAATGTTCTCATTTAGATTCACTTGTTCATTTTGACCATATATCCATTTATCCAGTGGCTATTGCTGAATATATGCTCTGATGAAGGTCAGAGATATTATTATGTAGTAAAAAAGTCATGGAAAAATGTCATGGAGGCTTTTAAAGTATCTAAAGGCCCCATATATAATAATTGCATTAAATCTGTACAGTACTGTGTTTGGTAGTCTGGGGTCTGGGGTCTGGAGCCTCATTTGTATTATTGGTTTTGTTTCACAGCATTAAGTGTAACTCTGGCATGACAATGATGCTGAATTGAGGATCTGTTAGGAATTGCTCCCTAAAAGGATACTGATACAGGACGTTTTTAGGTCAGTGTGGCAGAAATTCTGCAAAACTGCACTGAAATCTTTTTTCATTTGGATCTCTTCATAATGGTTTTTATTTCACTTGAAAATCAGAAATGGATACAATAGTTGATACATCAAATTTAACAGAATCTTTTTTAGGTGAAATCAGTTGCTTAATGATGATAATTTTGTTAATAATAAGTTCAAATATCGAGTTTCCAAAAAGAAAATGGTGCAGCTTTTTTAAAAGTGCAGCATTTCCAAACTCTCGCTTCTCTTCTCATGCCGTTTTTAAAAAAAATGTCTATGGGAGCTTTCTGTGGTGTTTTGTGATAAAAATGTTAAATATTTTGAATTTTGAAAATAAAGAATTCTCTAGGCTGAAGTTAGCAGCAGCATGTATTTTCTAGTTTTATTATTTAAAAGTGTTTTTCAGTGTTTTATTTATTGACAGAAGTGCAATATAATATACATAACTATGTTTTCAGATGTTTATAATGTTATATTTTTATTATCTTAGAATGTGCTATTTCTATCTACATACACCTGCTTTGAAAGCCTCGTAGAGGCTATATTTAGCTTATAATAAGCTGTTTTGCATTGCTTGTGTTTCAGAATGAAGAACGATTCAAGATGTCTGCCGAGCAGTTCCACACCGCTGCTGCCCGAAATGAAGCCAATATAAAGTAAGTACAAACTATATTCCTGAACCAAACCATTGTGAGGTTCTGACACTCAGTATGTGAAGTAATTGTTTAACCTAGAATGCAAATGTATAAAAAGATTAAAAGTCCTAACAATGTTTTGGGGCTCAAGGCAGGATTCAACTAAAAACGACAAGTCAAAAGTTTCTTGAAACTCTTTGCCATTTTTCATTGATAATTTTTTTTAATTGCTTTGCTGGAAAAGGTTTGTCATTAGAATTTGTGGACATGAAAGGGAATACTTTAGTCAAGTAGGTGTAAAAGCAATTTCAAGAAAGAGCCTCAGAGGTTGAGGTGCCAATTTTGGAAAGTTGATGTAGACATTACTAAACAAACAAGACAGATAATAAAAGCGCTTATTTTGTTCTGCCTGAAAACAACCCTATAATAACCTCTACTTTTTTGAGGACTTTTTAGTGCCTCGAAGATGTTTCATTAAATTAATGATCATGTTAGCTGCAAGGTAAGCCTTTCTGTGCACTGCTAGTTTACTCCCTGAAATACTCCATAATTGATGATAAGGTCAAAAGCGCGCCTCTGCCGTAGCCTTGCTCCGTTGCTTTCAAAGGAAAATGGCCTGGTTTCTATGGAGATAGGTCATCTCTGTCCTTTCTCTGCAAATGGTGAAATGAAAGAAAGTGCATCTTGGGAGAGTAGAACATGCTAGGAAGGACAGCCAGATTCTCATTAACTGTAATATAACATCGAAGGCTCTGCCACCAACATCGATTATTATTCTTTGCTTTCATGTTCTTGGCCTTTTCTTTCATATTAAACTCTATAACACAGCGAACCGTGCACGCACTGTTTATTTACGTGAACATGTCGTAGTATTGCAGTGTGTAGTTCAGTTTATGTAAAAAGGATCCTTGTTAGTGCTATAAAGGAAGACAAACTGTTTCAGCACATTTGCCACCTGCTTAAATCGGATTGCGAATGGTTAGTAAAAAAGACGCTTGTTTTTACGCTAAAACATTGCATGGAAAAACTATTTAATTCGTGCACACGTCTTGTCGAGAAACCTCTTTGTGTCGGCTCATAGAATTGGAGAGATTAAATTGCATCTGAGATTCATTAAAGCCAATTCCTTTTCTTCTGTGTAGGATAAACAGACACGTTCTCTCTGGGTTGGAATGAAATCTCTGACTGCTGTAATTAATGTAGATTGTTTGTAGCTCCTCACGACCCTTCAGCCGCCCCGAGCTGCTCACTATTCACTACGGCTAGAGGATCTTTGCTTTATCACATCTTTCCGCTTCCCCTCATTTATCTGTCTTCTCCACCTCGGTACTCTGTCTCTCGCACTTTCCGGCCAGTCTCTCTGTCTCTAGAACTTAACAGTGACGGCCTTTTTATTTGCAAGTCTAGTATAGTGTTTCTTCACAGGAATTTCAGATGGTCTTATTTTTAGTCATCAGGATTGGATTGGATATTAAAGATTTGTGCAATTCTTGTTTTTAATTTGGTAACACTTTACAATGATTTTATGCAAATGCAATATCATATACATAACTATGTCTTCAGAGGTGTATAAAGACCTTACATAATGAATTATGTTTTTATTACCTTAGAATGAGCTATATATTTCTATATACATACATTGCGGGTCCCCTTACATTGAATTCGGCATGTTGCCCCACCATGATTCTACAGTATTGCTGAACGTACAAACTGCTCAACAGAACGCGTTTCGTAAATACGTTAGCGCATTCGGCAAAGAAGCGAAAACGTGACGACATCTTTGCATGTTTCAGCCACCGTAGTGATTTAAAAAGCAGGGGGAGCGGTGGAGTTGCTAAATGCAACCGCTAGATGTTGCTAAATTTCACTGACTGGACTTTTAACTAATGTTAAAAAATACAAGTTTTACCTTTAATTCTTTTAAATAAACTTAAAGTGGCTTCCACAAAAGCATCTACCATTGTTTAACAACCTGAAAGCTTGTAGTATGTCTCGGAGGGTTTGTATGTTATTGCGAAAAATGTTTACCTCTGTGGATTTTTGAAATGCCAGTTTTATATCCGGAGCCCTGTTATTGAGTATTTCTAACCTCTCACAGAACAAAGCACTTTGGGTTTTTTGTGCATCTGTGAAAATGCTAGCAATCTTTCAGACCTTTCTAAATTCTTGAATTCGCCAGCCGTCTCTTGAAGTTGCCTTGTGTGACAATGCAAAAATAACACTTTTGACCGTTAAACCTGCAGATGGCTTGTGACTCATTCTCTCCCAGCATGCTTTGTGCTAGATTTAAACAGGGATTTGGAACGATAATCACACAAGGCCGTTCTGGTATCGTGTAGCGAGCTCTCGCGGAGTGCGAGTGACTTACGTGTGTAAGTGTTCGTGTAAGCTTGTTTTCCCCATCTCTCTTGAGTCTTGCAGGTTTCGTGCCAGCTGTCGTTGAGTGACAGTCATAGGTGCAAGATCATTTAGATGAGGAGCCTTCTATGAGGTTACACAAATGATGTTGGCGTCTGGGTAATGAGCTCTCTCTGGGGATGACCCGTCTGCCAATCAGAGCGTGGATGAACATCTGTAGCCGCCTAGCTTATGGCTTTTGTGTTATGTTTGTCTTTGATGGAAGTGAATGACCTTCTTTGGTTAAATCAGCTTGCATTAGAAATGGGTTGACGGTTTGCTTGAGAAACCTGCAGTGGCATTCGAGACCAGGTTTGGGTCTGTAAGGTGGTGCAGTGATTTACTCTATCAATTGACTGAAATGAAGTGGGCTTTCTATACCAGAATGCACCTGTGCAGCGAGGTGTGATATGACAGCTGCTTCAAGGGGAGGGGTTGAAAAATCAGAAGGCCTGATTTGAGATGTCAGCATTCCCATTAATCTTTGGCAGACAAATGCACCTGAAAATGCATCTTTGCTCATGAACTTTTTGATGGCACTACATCAATGCAACAGTAACAGGTACTTTAATATTATGAAATGTTTGCTCAAAGATGCAATCCTTAAATTTTGGTTAAAAATAAAACAGTGATTGAATAAGAACATAAAAAACAGCTCGAAACTGTCTTCCACGATTTGCAATGTTAAGGCTATTAAGATGATTTTTAACTTGAGCTGGTGGGTCATATTTTTTCTAAAAAAATTAGTTTGATGTCATTTGACTTCAAGCCATGTTAATATAAGTACATAATGTAACTTGCCCTTTTGTTTTAAATGGAGATGGACATATAAAGGGAAAGTTACAGGCTGCATCCCAATTCAAAGGCTGCATCATCATTTGATGGATACTGCACGGCTTCGGCTGTCCCATGATTCAGTGTGCAGCAGTTGACAGCTGACTGTTGCTGGTTAACAGGACCCCTATTCGGAAACACCAGGTGACACAATCCTCTGAAGGCTGGACTGTCCCATTTAAGAATTCCATGAAGTTCCAGTCTTTGTGGCCTTTGAAGGATGCAGCCTTTAAATTGGGATGCAGCCACAGATTTGTTATGTTTTAGTTTACCCAAAAAATATTTACTCACCCTTTATTTTATTTTTTTGTCGCAAAATGTTTTCTTAATGCTACTTTGCAAACATTGTGAAAGGTGTTATAAAAAAAAAATTGGAATGAAATATAATGAAAGTAAATGAGGAATAATATCTGTATGACTTGTGCACTATATTTCAGGTATCTTAAAGCTACACAATAGCAATTTTGTTGAGAAATGATTGATATGTCACATTTATAAGGCCTTTTTTATGATTTTAGAGCTTGACAGCCTAAGACCCCATTCACTTCCATTATAAGAATGGTTATTATGCTTCTCCCCAATGCACTTTTATGTTCCACATAAAAGTAAGTCCCACTTGTTTGGAATACCATTGAGTGAACTGTACCTTTAATACCATCACATACAGTCAGATGACTGATGTAAATCCAATCGATGTTGATTTCATGTTGAGTTTAAATTTGAGTTTTAACGTTGCCAAGTCATTCTTTTTCATCGTTTCTGCACTGGCTTAGGTACAGTTTATTCTATCAATCCAATCCACTTGTTGGCAGTGGTATGTCTGGCAGCTTTAGCGGGCGGTTTTGCTCCTCTACCTGCGTGGAGCTGATGTTTTAATCCTGGTTTTAATCCCCGAGGGTACTGCAGGCTCCAGACCTCCGACTCCTGGAGCATGACAGGGCCGCAGTTTAATCCTCACCAGCCTTGAGCCGCTCAGAATCCCTCTGTCGCCCGCTTCTCCCGACACGTGGAGCCGTGAGATGGCCCTGGGCCGTCCTGCCCCATCCAGAGGCGAGAACTGTGGTGAATCTGATAACTCAAATTGAAAATGCCTGCTGAGGAACTGCGGTCTAGCCAAGATGAACTACTTAACCTACAGTGCTGTTAAGAAACTCAGCTGGACCCGTTTGTCAGGGATAATAGTCTGGGATGTGGTGGGGCGTTTGAATCCGTTTGCCAACTTTTAGGTTCAATGCATGGATTCTTTAAAGAATAACTATGTCATTTTTAAGACAGATAAAAGATATAAAGAATAAAAAAAGATGTGTTGAATTCCTGTTGATCTTTGCTCTTTGAGCGCTTTGCACCCAAAAAAAGAAGCAAACGAGAAAAGCGAGAACTGCGTCTGGTCAGCGTCACGCTCGGTCTCCCTTTCCAGCAAACTTCCCCGCACTGTGGCAGCCAATTAAATCGCCTTAGCCAGGCATTTGTTGTTATTTTGCGACGGATGTTGTTTGCGGTCTGTCAGAGGAAAGATTCTCATTAGAGGAGCTGTTGGCTGTGAGGGTGGGTGGGAGAGGGCTGCGACTAGACCGCGGGTCACCAGTCTTTGATTTAACCGAGCCACATTACAGCACATGTTCATACGTCTTGCGCAACCCAAATAAAAGTAACCGACTGTGTGTTTTTCGTGAGAAATGAAGGCTTTCTGCACGCTACGTTTTTCACACATGCGGGAGGTTTTTGGGTGTGGAATTTTGACAATAATTATTGTTTAGCAGTCTCTTCTCACATTTCTGTATCCACTTCAATTATTCAAACTAATGTGGAGCTTCATCTGACAGTGAATCATCGCTCTCACTTATTTAAGGACTTTTGGATGACATTTTTTGGCTTTAAATGTAGGCGGCGGAGATGGTGGTTTACAGATCTGGGTGATGGTGTATAAAGTTTGCATAGATTTCATCCCTGAATTGTTTGCATGCATAGTCAAGAGTGTCCGGAGGGTATGCACATGTTTATGCTGTGTTTATTTTTGATACATTTTTGTGTGTAGGCCATTTTCCACCTGTTCACACCCTATTGACCCTTTTAAGGGATAGTTCACCCAAAAATAAAACACAAAAGAAGATATTTTAAAGAACGTTGGTAACCAAACGACATTGACCCCCATTGACTTCCATTATGTGAATGACATTTCTCAAAATATTTTGTCTCACAGGTTTTATGTCATATACATATTTTAAAGTGACATGACAGTCAATAACCTATCCCTTTAAGAGACAAAGTACAGGGAGATATTGCAGAGTAACCAAAAGTTGGATTTTGTACAAAATAAAGATCTTTAAAGCATGATCCCCTCTTGTTCTAAGGAAATGTTCCCACAACCCCTCATCCGGTCACAGCAGTGTAACCTCTCCTCTCCGCACCTGTCCCTGTGCTGTGGGTCGAGGGTCACGGAAGTGTGCGTGACTGTTGAGCTCTACCTGATGATTGACTAGACTAAGAAGTGAAGTGTCTTCTCAGCACTTCAGACACAGTTACCCTGCAGAGAGGTGTGCAACCCTGACCTGCTGCTCGAGCAAGACCCGACCCAGTAATTATCAGCTTTGTCGAATACTCGGAGCGCCCTCTCTCTTTCTCTCTCCCTCTCTTTTTCTCTATCTTTCCTCCCCCCATCCTCTCTTCGTCTTGTCAGGTTTAAGTGGGGCCCATCGCCACGAAGATGCCGGCCCCTACAGGTGAGATTGGACGGGAGGATTGGAGCGAGGGACGCGGCTGAGGTGGAGAGGGGAGTGAGCTTGTGCTCAGTCAATTGAAAAGCTGTCAGAGCTCGAGCGAGCCCTGGAAGGAAAGTCATCGAGATAAGGCGAGGTTCTCATCTGCCAGATGAGCTCGAGCGAGGTCAAGGCAACGGCGCCTCTAATCTAGTTAATTTCAGACCCTCGATTCGAAAAACATGTCGAGCCGAACTCCGAGCCGATAAAGCCTCGTGGCTTACGCGTTATATCAAGTTTGATTTCTTGTTTTTGTGTTCCCCTCTCACTGTTATTTGTTTATCTTCATTTCTGGAGCGTTCAGACGGTAATCTGAGATTTTTGTAGCCCTGTAATTCCACAGTCTTGTTTTTCCTCTTATCAACAAGAGCTGATTGGAAATAATTAATGAGCGGGCGGCAGCTAAACCTCCGTGCGGCCTTTGGTATCTAGCAATTTTCAGTCGGCGTACGGCTCCTTAGCATCAGAATAATGAGCTTGTCTCTCCAAGTTACGAGCACATGCTCCTACACACCGAATGTGTTTTAAGCTAATTTAATCTTTTGTAGTCGCTTTTTCTTTGCATTTCATTTCCATATTTTTGAGTTGCGCTTTGTGCGTTTCCGCCTCGCAAAGGTTTTCTGAAGTTGTGCTTTGTTCTGTAGCTCTGCGCTCTGTTAAGGAGATTACAAATAATAGACGAAATTCTCGTAATTAACATTTAATCTTTAAGCGCAGTGTTATTTATTTACAGATGTGAAACGAGGAAACGAGCGTCGCTTAAATGCGCGCGCATTCCGCTGCCAAAGCGGTCTGCTAATATTTTTATTAAAGACCTCACCTTCAATTTGGTTCAATTCAGTTCAGTCCGGGTTTGAGCAAGCCAATTTTCTGCTTCAGACCGCTTTAATAAACCCTCTGCTCTATCAGAAACCTTCTCCGTTTCCTGATGAAGGCAGTTTATTTTAAATTAAAGGAGAGTTTCTTATCTACCAGAGCAAAGAATGTGACTACTGTAGTCATTCTTCTCTTCACAGGGTAATTAAAACAAAAAACGCTTTCTGAGGCTGATAAAAGTAAAGCATCTGATACACGGCATCCTTGTAACATGCATAGATGTGCTATTGATGAAAGTTTATTTTCTACATCCTTCTCCCACATCTGCTATCCCCAAACAGCGATAAGACGTAGGACTCCGCTTGAAAGGAGATCGGCGGATGTCGTATCTCTGGCGATGCCGTGGTCATTGATGGGTTTTAATTGAATCCGCCGTCACGACTTGCAAGCGAAACCTAAGCCAGGCCGAGGCTTTAAATCGCCTTTCAATTAAGTGGGGTGTCAGTCGAACTTCTCAAAGGAGCCGTTGCGTTGCGGTTAAGCCGAAGGAGGGCTGGGTTTCTTAGATTCACTTTGCTTAATCAGTGTTATCTGGTGTGACATCTGGCTAGCTTTTGTCAATAATCTGGCAAGAGTGGTTAGTGTGATTGAACAGTTTGCTGTATAAATCTAAAATTGTTTTTCTGTATTTATATTTTATTGGTTTGCAATTTGAGGCAGGAACTTTTCCACATTCTGTACAATTACAAGTAAATTACCACCAGTTCAGTTAAGAGTACATCACTGTACATCATTGCGTGCTTATTGTTGACATTTATTTTGTGAAATACCAGATATTTTCTTTTATTAACATAGTTACGGATTAATGTTTCCGGCTTTGTTCTTTTGTTAAAACTGTCATGATATAAAATTTCCTACATGGTCATCATGGTCAAAAGAATTCACGATAATGATATCACAATGTCTTTTTTTAGGAAATAAATGATGCTATCAGTCAAGTTCATCTTTAATTTGGTTTATTTGTGAATCACACTTAAAATACAAGTGTATGGAGGCAGAGAGAGAGTTTGGAACCATTGTGACTATTAAGGCAAAATTTTAAATGAATGCAAAACCGTATATGATGTTATTGTCGAATTATTGTAGATTGTCGAATTAACATGATATTGATAATCATGGTTTTAAATATCACGGTTATTGTCAATACCGGTATATTGTTACAACCCTAGTTAAAGCCATGCATGATCGGAGTCTACGACATATAATTCATCAATTTAATCATAAATTCAACAATAACCTAATAAATAAATAAATTGCAGGCTAGAAATTTAACTTGAAACCTAGAAAGCTTTTTTGTAACTTGAAAGCCAAAAAGATTTTCTTGATTGAATAAATTGCTCTTTAAAATCAATGTATTTGTTTTATACTTGCATTTCATTTGATTGCTTTAGATGACCAGTTTTAGCGTAGATCTCTCCGCATAAATGATCTGAATCAATAACCATCATCTGAACAATCATAGGAACAAAGGCCGCTCTGTTGCGCATTATTAGTTCAAGTGAATGCGTTTGTCTGATGTAATGATGATCGACAGGTTATTTGCCGCACTCTTTATTTCTTCAGGGTCTACTGTACAGATGTACCGTGGGGTTTGCCGGGTCTGTTCACCCCCCCACACACACCTCCTTCCCGCTCGCCGAGTTATTTATCATAGTTCTTCTAGTCAGTGCCACTCTCGACACTGCTGTTATTAATGAATATCCACTCTGCCGGTAATTCAGTTTAACCTGTCTCCCCACATTCATTCATTCTACTAAAGCATCCACAGGAAGAGTGAAATTGAGGTGTGAGTGAGTCATGCGATTTACTTTATACTAAATCTTGTGGGGTTTTTGGGTTGTGCTTTATGTACAGCGTTCACCGCCACTGTGTGCAGAATTTATTTAGCATTTTTAAAAAATCCCGTCTTCATGCTCACTGACCTTTGACTTCTTTTGCAGGCCACGTAACATGGAGCCCGTGTGCACCAACCTGCAGGCTCAGATCCTGAACTGCTACAGAGAGAACCGAGCGCAGACGCTTCAGTGTTCAGACCTGGCCAAAGAGTACATGCAATGCATCAATGCTGCCAAGAAGGTATGAAATAATAAATATTCACCCCGCATTCAAATATGTGTGTACGTTCCTGCTATACACAACAAAAATAGCATGTAGAATGTCCAGATAAGCAGGATTTGTGAAACGTTATGGTTTTGTATACAGATTTTATTGTATTAGATTGGGTTTGACTTAGCATTACACTGTTCAAATGAAATTCACAAATCATTTTAACATACTATTTTAAAATGTTGTCTTTTTTTTACTTATCTAAATAAGTTTTAATAAGTCAACTTAATTTCAACTTTTTAACTTGCAACTCTTGCCAAAATGACATGTAAAGTCATTAACTTGTAAAGAATTTGATTGTACTATATAATTTAAGGTAAAAAAAAACATTTACAGTTTAGTGATGAGTTGGGATGATCGACTAGTTGATCAGGTCAACTCAAGTTAAAAAAATTATATTTCTTGTTGCCTCTTTTCTTTGTGTCTTGTAGCATAAGAATTGCGTTTTAAAGATGCTGCGTTCACTTTAAAAAAAATTGTTTTACTTTAAAGCTTTACTTAATCTGCTTTTATCTTTTTTCATTAGTAAATTTACCAAAAATATAGTAAGTACATTAAAAAATAGAGTTCAAAACTTTCCTTAATAAAGTTACATTACAATAATGATTTTTTATTTGATTTGTCGAGTACTGTTACACTGGAAACGTCAGTGTGACGTCATTTGATTTCAACCTACATAAAGATAAGTTTGTAATGTACCCTGTAATTTGTTTCAAACAGAGGTGGCAATATAGAGTCAAAAGCTACGAATCGCAGCTTAAAACAAAGCTTCTTGTGCGTTTTGTATCATTTTCTGCATTTCATCCTGACAGCTTTGAACACAAAAACAATCGACGCTACTTAATATGTGACCCGACAGTGCTTTTGTTGACTGAAACAACAAACCGTTTTTCCTTTCACTGCACAATCTCGTGTCGGTCAATTGAGTTCTTTCTGCAACACTGTTGCTAAATAGATACTTTTGAAGGTGTTAATTCTTCTGAAGTTTTTAGTATTGATGTTCGGTTGTAGCCAGGCAACAGTAGAATAATGGATTCACTCCATCACACCCCCAGTTGCAGGGACCGTGTGTGTGTGGACGGGGTCGCTGGCTCACTCGCACACATAGCACTCAGGGAGTGTGTGATAATCACTGCTATGGCAACGGCTCTCAGTACCAGGATGTGGATCTGGCGTCTCGCTCGCTTCTGCTGGTGGTTTATCACTCTCACATTCTCCCCCCCGCCCCAATTTCTTCTCCATGTTTGTGTATAAATCCTCTCTCTCTTTTCTGTGCTGTATTATAACTGTTGAGCGCAAGTGTCGGCAGTTGATTTGAACTTTGCTTAATTGCTATTTCTTAGCCCAGCTACTCAATAGTAAATATTCTTCTTGTTTGGCCAATTTATTTTCTGTTTAGCTTTTTTTAGACTTTTTTCCTGAAGCATGGTTTTTAATAATAAAAGGTTGTTTGATTTTGTGTGCAAGTGGGTGCGAACGCATACGTGCAGTCGCACGCTGGGTCTTTGTGCGTTCAACTTTTCACATAAGCAGAGAATAGCTATTGCAACAAAGGGGCAAACGCTAAACACGAAATCCCGATCAATTGTATTCGTTTGGTTAATCGATCCTCATTCTCAATGCACACAAAGCGATTTTTTTGTTTGCACAATGAGACAGGAGTGAATTCTTCAGCGTTCATAGCGTTCAATATCAAAATGACGAACACTTTTTCCAAAGACTTTCTTTGGCTCAAAATTGGCCTCTTACTTTTTTAATGCGTGTGTCTTATTCCTGGCCGTTGCACACAATTCCAGTTGTCATTTCAAACCTGTATGTCTTTCATTCCTCAAAAGAAGACAACTGAGAATTGAACAGAATATCAGATGTGCTTTTTTCTCACACAATGAAAGTAAATAGGAACACACTGCTAGGCTCCAAAAATGACAAAAAAGCACCATTAGTTTCATTAAAATCCAAACAACTTGGGTGCTTTTGAAGCTGTAAGGTAGCTTTGTGTGATGAAAAGAGTAGCTCTCATATCTTAATTTAGATGCCCCACTGTAGGCTTAAAATCAGTTGATGATGTCTTTACCTTTATGGTGCTTTGTTGTCCTTTTTTAGCAGTAATCATCCTTTTTGTATGGAAAAGTGTGATGCAGACGTTTTGCCTAACATCTCTTTTTGTGTTCTACAGAACAAAGCAGACCATACAAGTTTAAAATGAATCAAGGGGGATTAAATGATGACACTTGTTTCATTTTTGGGTTAATTATCAATTTAAACAATATACACATCGGCTCTTGGTGCGGTGGGTCACCTCTGGATCACATATATTTTCTGCCAAGCATTTGTGTTACCTGCCAATATTTTAGAACAGACGTCGCCGCTTGGAAGTGTGAAATAAAGCGCAGTCAACCTTGTTATAATCTGCCTTCATTTAATTAGAATTCAGCCATAAAACCTACGATAAGCAGTGACATTTAGTGCAATGATTTAGCTACATATGGAGGAAACACATATTATATATTTACATATCAGTTTAATGAACTGAAATGGGGGTTTGTGGTCTTTGCGGATTCATTCTGGTTTAAACTGGAGATGGTTTATGACGGTAGTGCCAACCCTAACAATTTGTTTGAGTTTGGTGCATTGAAATATACATAAAATAATTTTGTTTATAAACTACTGTTTAAAATGTGTAGGGTCACTCACTCTTTCACTTTATTTTGTAAATTTTTAAATAATAGTATAACTGTGAACTAAGGAAAAATGCCAAAGAAAATATAATAAATAGATTAATTGCTTTGTTATATTTATACTTAGTTATACATGTTTACTTGTATTTAAATAAATATAAATATTATATGTAATTTATTTATTTATTTATATATAATTATCTTTATATAATATTATTATATTTATATTCTACATTTGCTCAATTTCTAAAATATTTTTTTCAAATATTTTTTTAGTTATGTTGTTGAAATCATAATGGCACAATTTTAAAGTGAATAATTTTATAAAATGTTGATATTTCATTTTTTTTATTTTTCATAAAAAGACAAAGGTTTTCAAAATCAAGAGCATTTCGGTCAAGTAACCCTAAACTTTTGACTGGTTATGAATATGTGTGTTTGTCTCTGATGACAGCCCTGTATTCTGTAAATTTGTCTTAAAGAAAAACGCTTAAAATTATGTTTAGGGTTTTCTTTAGACCTATTAGTCAACAATTTGTTCCACCATTCTCAATATTGAAAATATGCAGTTTTGTGCATTTATTTTTAAAACGCAGATCAAAGTCAAGGCTTCTCATCATAGCAGCTCCCCGACAGCAGTTAGAAGTTACAGAAGCCCTTATTAGAGAAACTCTCTCTTGCGCTTGACATGCTTCACTTTGGGAAAACCGCATGCCCGGGAATGAAAGAAGACTGAGGGAGAGAAGTGGAGAGAGAGCCTGGGAGCAAACCCTACATTCTTCATCTGAGGGGGCGCTCACGCTTCTCTGGGCATTGTCTGGGATAATGACTCCGAAATTGGCTGATTCCTCCACCATGCACCGGGATTCTCCACTCATTTAGGGCCAGATACAGCGACTTTGATGGTGATTGATGGTTTGAGCTTCCTTGCAGTAAGCACAGAGTGGAATAGGAAGGAGAGAGAGAGAGAGAGAGAGAGAGAATGAGAGAGAGAGAGAGAGAGAATGAGAGAGAGAGAGAGAGAGAATTTAGTAAGAATGAATTGCAGCCAATGTTAGCCGTTCTGCACTGTTTGCCACAAATCGTGAGGGAAAGAAACTACAAAATAAATTCTCGTAGAGACCAAAACATACAAATAATGTAAAATACAGTTTGATGGCCGATTTCATTTATAGCTCTAAGTTTTAGCAAAAAAAGTGCATTTTAGAGCTTGTATTTGACTGCTTAGTAAATTCGGTCCAGTTTTTGTGGGCAACTTCTGCAAGAGAGAGAGAGAGAGAGAGAGAGAGAGAGAGAGAGAGAGAGAGAGAGAGAGAGAGATAGAGAGAGAGATAGATAGATAGATCTCGAGAGAGAGAGAGCTCTCTCTCTCTCTCTCGATCTCTCTCGATCTCTCTCTCTCTCTATCTCTCTCTCCCTCTCCTCTCCCCCTCTTCTCTCTCTCTCTCTCTCTCCTTCCAGAGAAGGGAATAGGCTAGTTAGCACTGGGTGTCTGACGCTGGATTGATGCTGCGGGGCGGCAGGGGCTGTTGTGTCAAGGCTGAACTTTTTGAGAGGCTGCCCGAAACTTTTAATGCTGTTTCTTCAGCACTAAATTTGCCCCCAAAGCTCCAGCCCTGCAATCAGCATCACTGCCGGCTCGAGGGCTAATGCCCCACGTGTGTGTGTGTGTGTGTGTGTGTGTGTGTGTGTGTGTGTTGAGACGTGTGTGACAGTTCAGACCGTGCTCCTGTAACAGATGTTTCAAAGCGCCTGTCCATATAATGAAAAGGCAGCAGTGCTCAGATGAACAGTAAGATTCTGTTATAATGAGGCTGCATGGTCAGTATGAGACGGTTTAATGTGCTATAGTCAATAATGTAGTTTAATTTATTTTCATCTAAAACTTTTTTTTTGATAGCATCTGAATCTTCTGTAAGATTTCTGTGGTTGTAGACTTCATTAAGGCTGTCTATCGGATTCAAGGGTATTATAGTTGACCAAAACTATTTGAACATTTCTTTGAATTAAAATCAAATAAATATAATTTTTTAAGTTAAAAAACGTAAAGGTGCTGTGTGAAATATTTAGGTGGAGCTATTGAAAGAAATGCAATATCATATACATAACTATATCTTCGGATGGTGATCAGAGTTTATTACTGACCAGGGCTGCTTTTCTCCTGTGAACTCGAGAGATGCTACCTCTTCTTTATTAGATTGAGTCTGAGGAACAGACTGGTGCTCCAGGGCCTTCCCATGATCCCCCCACTGTGGCAACTCTGCTGTGTGTGTGACTTGTAGATCCAGAGTTGCTGTAATATTGCATGACAGCTTGTTATTTATTTGGATGTAGAGTGGGACACAAATGCAACGACTGGCAACCGCTCCAGCACCCCACTAACAAATAGTCAATATCATCGTGGCCCAAGAGGGCATTGACAGCCTGTTAAAATAAATGGGTCATTCTGGAATAAATTATCCTGCATGAGACGTCAAATAAAATGTTTCTGTTGTGTGTGATCGCTGGGTCTGAGCTTGCACAATATCGGTTTGGCTTTTCAATGAGAAAGTGAAATAAAATGAGATAAATAGAAAGCTGAGACTAAGAGTAGAGATGTATTGGGTCAATGCAGTTTTAAGAGAATAGTGTTTTGTTAGAACATTGAAGTTGGATCTCATTGTCTGTATAGAATCATTGAACTGTCCAATCACCTCGAATAAGTTCTGACTGAAGTTTTGTAGTAGTTATCGCTACACTGATCAGAATTAAAGTCAATCATCTCTTTTTTTTTATTATTTGAACTCTTCTTTTAGCAGACGCTTTTATCTGAAAAGATATCTGTATGTGATATAAAGTGAAAGATTCTTAATAGTCTTCAATATAAGACGTTGAGATGCAGTAGGTTTATAGGGTCCACGCTGTGTCCCTCTGGAACCTCTCTTTCTCCTAAACCCTCATTACAGAATGTGAGAATTCACGCACAGGAAGCTTTTAATCAGCAGTCACAATTCTGCCACAGCTTATGGAAGCACTGCTGCAGCGTGAAGAACTCCTCTTGCTTTAATACAAATCCCTCAAGCCAGAGGTCTGATAAGTCAAATGTGACGGTCTCAAGCTATGACTGTGAGTTTCTCCTGTTGTGCATGTTAAAGAACCACTATGACAATTATTTATTAATATTTCTTGGCACAAAGAACAATTGTAATTCAGTTTTTGGACATACAATTGGACATAAGACTCCAATGGATACGGCAATGGCAATGAATCATGATTTGCTTGCTACTACAGTAACTAGTTGGTTGTAGGGGGTATTTCATATTCTAAAGAGCATTTGATTGGATAAATGTGTGTAGTGCGAGATGAGTCATCAGTTTTTTTGCTATGTATATTTGAAGGAATTATAATTTTGTTATAGTTTTATTAATATTCTCATTTAATAAGAATATTAGACTTATTAATTTATTTATTTTTAATTCATATTTATTTTAGTTTAAATATTAGTAATTTTGTTTTGTGTTTTTGTCATTTTATTGAAATTGTATTATAGTTATATAATTTTATTAATATTTATTATAATTATGTTCAATTAATAATTTTATTGACGTTATTCCAGTTTATAGCATTTTTTTAATGAATTTTTTAAAAATAATTCTTTAGTGTTTTTTTTACGCATTTTTATTAAGTGATTTTTTTCGTTTTAGTCAACTATAATAACCTTGTTATGCAAATCTGTTAATTACTACTAAAACATAGATTTAAAGCTGCAATTTTGGTTGCATGGTACTATAACAATTCAATTAAAAATAAGAACCTTTGATATTCGCTCTTAGTTATATAAACATCTCTCCATTATTGCTCACAACGACAGCCTTGACTCGCTCATCCTCTGCCATCATTTTAATCTGATTCCTTTAAATCTCTCCCCAACTCTGCCTTTCACTTTCCACCTCTCTCGTTCTTTCTGTTGTAGGTGCAGATCCCTCCAGCCTCCATCCATCCATTCCACACAGTGGGATTATTGATTTCATTTTCATATTGCTGCGGGTCCACCGTTGTAAACAACCATCCCCTCTTTTCAAAAAGTGAATTGATCCTCGGTCCGGCTGTGTTAGAAGAAACCAATCAAAGCGCACACCATTATCTTTCTTTTTCCCAGACGCCGCTCGTCCCTCTCTCTCTTTCTTTGTGTCCTGAAATAATAGCGCTCGCATTGGCAAACAACATCAAGTGTAATGGCGAGTTTGTTGGCGACGCGGATTTGAAAAGTTTCACGAACGTGCCGTGCTAAAGTGGTTTGAAATCAGAGCAAACTTATTGTTCCAGCGGCACATTTACACAATATAATAGATGCCGGGAATTATCTTGTTTGCGATAATGGCTCAGAAAGCTTTACGTGGCTGTGCATTTTTGCACAGAGAAAGAAAGTGGATGGAGGGGCTTTTTCTTGATTTAATTTCTCTTGCACGTTGCACAGAGCGGGTGGTTAGAAAACATTGATTTACACTGTATTGAAATGTATGGAGGAGTCAGACTCTTAGAACCTTTACACCAGAAAGGTACATTGATGTAGGGATACAACAACACGCGTTAATGTATTCGGCCCCGGAGACGAACCATAGGAGCGTGACGTTTACAACACGCATTCGTTTCCAAAATTCTGCCTTTATCAAAGCCCCAGGAAAGAATGCATTAACATTCATTGTAATCTTTCTGATCTCGTGGGGAAAATAACTAAGATATCTTTAAGTGTCGGTGTTGTTGATTAGCTAAACATGTGGGAGCGGGCTGAAGAAACGCTGTTGTGCTTCGCTGACTGCTTGTCTGTTGGCTAAAGGGATTACTACAACATTTCTGCTTCCTGCCCCTCGTGATCAACGATGATCAATGATGCGTGAAAGCAGAGAGGTTTATTTTTTTATCTGTTTGTCCAATATTTTCTTCCTGACATGAAACAGGGGTGGAAGTTCTTTGTGCTTTAACCCTTTTTATGACCACAGTCTCAGGGTCAATGTTTATGGTTAAAAATAAACAAAAAAACTGTTTTATGAGCAAGTACATACAATATAAGTGTTCAGTATTCTCTCCTTACCTTTCAATAGTGTTCATTAGGTTTTTATGCTTTAAAAAAGTTTCTCTTTGCAGTTTTTTTTACAATGGTAGTCAAAAGTGCCCCAGAACGGTTTGCTTCTTAGAATATCTTCTTTCGTGTTCAACAGAACAAAGAAAATCATACAGCAAATGGTGGCCAAGAACTGTTTGTTTACAAGCGTTCTTCAAAATATCTTTTATCTGTTATCAGAACTAAGAAATTTATACAGATTTGGAGTAAATGAAGACAGAATTCTGAGGTGAAATGTCCCTTTAAGTTTTAATCCTCCTTTTGTTTTGTTTCTTTTAGAAAGAAGTCCCTTTTAGCAAATAATCAAATTTAAAAATGTAATGTTATCCCATCTTAGTGTTAAATCTTCACACTAGTTTGCTTTAAAAAAAAAAAAAGTCTTTGTTATGAAAATAGATTCAATTTGCAACTAGCTGCCTTTACATTGAAAGCAAATTGGAACCAAATGTGACTATACACAATTCTTGCAACACAAAAAGATAGAATCAGAAAAGGCTCGTACATCACTACTCTTTACAGCCGCAATTCTCTATTCATTCTTCGATCTGTACTTCTCTTTCTCTTCTGCACCTCCTTCAATCGCTCCATCGCTATTGTCTGCACTTTGTGCTATCAAACGGTATATCAAGCCCATTCTGAAGGCTTCATTTCGGCTCAGACGTGCCACATGGCCTACGAACATCCTCACAAAGCCCTGAAGCTGCAGTCAGCGGGGAATCCGAGGCCAGGAACCAGAAACACAATAGCCAGTATGACCTTTCTGTAGCCGTGGCGCAGTCGCCTTCCCTCTGATAACCCGATAATCATGGAGTCCGCGTAGACAGACATTGTTCTGGAAAAAAGCAGTTTAGATTTAAACTAAAGAATTTTTAGGATTTTTTTCAGCTTTTGTATATTTCATTGAGTAACTTGGATAGATTTTGCTCTTTTTTTTGTCCCTACGCCCTGCTCTCCAGGTGTGATAAAAGTGCATTAGGAATGGCTTTCTTGCTTTGTTACCCCGAATGGATCTTTGTGCCGTTTCCCATTTGGCGCTGAAACAAGGCGGTTCACTTTGTCTGTCTGGTCTCCAAAAAGCTCTCTCCTCTGTTTTATTCTATTGAAGCTGTTAGGAAGAGCGGCAAATATTGCTCGGGCTGCCCATCACTTTGTCCACAAAGGCTGGTTTGAAGTACCTCTGCGGACTGACTTCAAAGACAGCGTTTTTTTTCACGATTGTCATCAGACATCATAAGAAGAGCAACCAAATTGTGGGTTTCTTTAGCCGCAACAAATAGGCTTTTTGTTTGTTTTTGTTTGCAGAATAAGCTTGTTGTGTTCCAAACTATGCATACAGAGGCAAAAATGGCTTCTTATTGAGAAACTAACTAGTGTGTGTGTGTGTGTGTGTATATATATACATATATATATATATATATATATATATACTGTATGGTATTTTATACTGTGAGGTTATCACAATTTTTTTTACTTTTCCCAAATACATGTACAAATATTACTGTTGTATTGCTTAAAAGTGAATATGAACTTAGCACTTAGTATTTGAGTTCTGAAAAAATGCAGAGCTTCTTTTCTGTTATTTGGACCTGTTTCTCCAGTTTTCATTTTCTGCAAATAAATGCAAAGAGAAACAATATTTGTATTTGATATTTGGGAGAAATATTGTTAATAGTTCATATAATAAAACCAAAATAATAATTTTACCTAAATACAAACCTATAAATAGTAAATTATGAAAAACTGGAAAGGGTCACTTCATTTTGTCCATGGCTATATCATATATTATCATTGAATGATATTGTTATAGGCTGAGCGAGATGAATTTTGTAAAACTTTAGCTTTTTCTAGGTTGTGTACAATATTCATATGGGGGATTTTTTTGGGGATAATAATGATGATGTCACTAGAGCAAAGGGCATTTCTAGCTTGATGTCCAGAGATGAAGAGGGTAGAGGTCATGCATATATTCAGGCCTCCCCACAATGTCCTGTCACACCGGACATGATGTAGTGGCCGGAGAGCTCAGGGTCACGAAACCCGCCCGACCTTTTCGAAAGTTGTGCTTGTGTTTAAAAAGGCTGGAAAGAATGCATGCGTTTCCGACTTCCACATGTTGTGAAGTTCTCGGGAGAGCAATCCATTTTGCCATCAGCATGGGCAAGCGTCGCTATATGGTAGTGAATATGCTACAAATGTGTCAATTTTTCAAAATCAATGCAATATATCAAAGCAATATATATACCAAACCAAATATGAAACCTTTTGTATAACCTTAATATTTAACAGTGTACTGTAATGTTACCGTGGTATAAATTGGCACACGCTGTGATATATTTGGTCATAACGCCCACCCCTAACAACCAGTATGGTGTCTAAGCAAGGTTGACTCTCTTTGAGATAAATTTACATACCACAATGAAACATCCTGTTAAATGAAGGGTGTTCAAAAAAGAAGATGTAACCCATAATCACTTCCTATCAAACCCATTAAATGCTTTATTCAGGACGCGCCTTACGCCAGATGCATTCCCCCCGCATATTTGATCACCCGCGTCTGTGATTTATCTGACTCAGAAATGAAAGCAGCCGACAGATCAGACAGTACATCAGACGTGGGTGAAGTAAAATCGGCAGATCTAGCTCTCAGATTGAACCTGCTCCCTGTCGCCGCTGGCTATTTTTCATGCGCTCGACTCCGGCGCAGAGTTCAGAGACGAGCTCCCTCTCGGCCTTGTTTGTTTGTCTTGTTTGATCGTTCTTCTTCATCTGCTTCTCTCCTGTTTGCCAGCGTAGCGACAGCAGTCGTCTCTCCCTCTCTCTTAACAATGAGGAACACAGCGGAGAGGAAAGCGAGCAGTTAACAAAAGCAGAAATGTTTCGGTAGATTTCATCACTTTTTTGGTGGACATCCAATTTGGGTGCGCTTAGGTGTGCGAGGTTGTATCGGAATATGTTTGTCATTTCAGTTTAGGGAGATAAATGATGCTCGTACACAGTTCATTGGTAAAACATAATGACAGACCCATTCTATAAGCAAAGTGATTCATCTTACATTTATCTTTATATCTTACAGAGAACTGATTTTTATTAGAAGATTTGTTGTAATGTGCTGTATGAATAGTATTATGAATAATGAAAGTAATGTTTTTACAATAGCAGTGATTGTTCAGTGTTGATTTGTGGCTTTATGGTTACAGATATTACTTGAGAGTTAGACAAGAGAATTGACGTTGGTTGCCTGTCCATGCAGAATATTTTCTGGTGTATATGGAAATATGACTGTGAATCCCAAACATTGGGATTTCAAATTCAAAGACTACATAGTAGAGCTACATGCTGTTGTAGACCAATTTTATGTGATAATAATAATGTGATATACAATTTGAGTTTTTATAATTTAATAATAATTATAATAATGTAATATTAGTATTTTTTTATAAATTTTTGTTTCAAAAATTTGTTCTGTATCTTTGTCATTTTATTATTTGTTTGTTTATTTTTTTTATCAATTTTATATTCATTTTTATTTCGTTTTTTTGTTTGTTTTTTATTTGCCTTTGGTTCATATTTTTAGTCCTTCAATCTAAACTTTTCAGTTTATTGCTGAGGTGGAAGTTCACATTTTGATATTTGATGTCAATTCAAAGAAATGTTTTAATAGTTTTAGTAAACTTTAATAACCTTGTGTACAATATGCAATGTGATGAGGCTTTGTCTTTGTTTGTTGATCTGTCTGGCTAGTGGCTAATGATATAACTATTTATATTTTATTTGTTAATTTATATTAATATTTTAATGCATGTTAATTTTATTAAATAAACAATTTGTTGAATGGGTCGTTTAACTTTGTCGCATTTAAGTTTAGTTATGTGCCGGTTCTTCTACTGGTAACCCACAATAATACTGACTAGACATACTTTTAACTTGCTAGCTAATGTCATTTATTATTTCTTTTGCTTGTTTTCAGTAATAATCTGCAGGGACTCGATTCTTTGTGGATGTGTATCGTAAATTCAGTTTGGGCCACAAAAGCGTAACGTTTGTTTATGTTGTTGCTTTGAAACCATTTATACAGTCCCCTTTATGCCCCTATGAGAGACGACATGCTTTTAACATGCTGTCAAAAATCTCTTTCAGACATGTTATTTTCTCACATATAAAATCTCTCTTTGCTCATTTACACTCTGTTTTCTTCCTGTCCGGTGTTTGTCCTTCACGCAGCGTTCGTTGCGAGGAATCCGTCACGGCTGTGATATCGATCCCTCGGCTTTCTTATTTATGTCTTATGTTTCTCTGCCCCGAACCTTTTTGCGACACCCACACCTCGCCCCGCCGCCATCAACCGCGGGTCAATACTCCACACTGGCACAGTGGGTCCTACTGTTGGGCCCATTGTAATTATCTCTATATCCCCCTCTCTTAGTTCAGCCTTCCCTGCACTGGCGGTTAGTTTCCCGCTGTGATCCGGGAGGTCCTCAGGGGGGTTATCAGAATCGGATTCTCTGCTCAAACACTAGCTTAGGCTGCTTTCGACCACAGAGGAAGACAGTCCAATCGATAAAGGACTGAGACTTACTCGAGCCCGCTGAGGTGACAATGGCCCCGTGCTGAAGCCCGTAGGAGGCGACCGCTGCGCAGGTTCTTTGTGGCATGAGTGTTAGAGAGTGTGCTTTACTGAATTAAAAGTGTCTGTTTTTCTTTCTATAGCACGCATTCATGAGCTACACCGTGAGCTGAGAAATAACCTCTGAACCTTATAGAAAACCAATTTTATATTTGTTTAGAGACTTCTCGGGGGCCGTGGGGGCGGTAATTGGTATAAATGCTGAGAATTCTGACCCAGACGATTTGTAACTCCTGGTGAACGACGGTAAAGCCGAAGAGGTTAAACTGGCCCTTGGTGCGTCTGACAGGTTGCCATTAATTAACTCGCAGTCTCCGTCTTCGCTCAGCCTGCGTTTATGCCGAGGAGCCTCAGAGGTCAGAGCCGGCGTTCTGAAGTAATAGTTATGTGGGTCGCTACGAATGTGAGTGATGTCATCGTAATGTCCTCCCTTTTTCCTGATTCTTTTTGTTTCTTTTCTCTTCCCCTGTCCTCCCTCCATCTCCCTTCTGCCCTCCTCTCTGGCACATTCCCTCTGTAATGTATGGAGAACCTCGTATCGCTGGAATTAAGGGTCCTGACCTTTTGTGGGTGATTATTAGCCATACAATATAACCCGCCCCCTCGCCCGTGTGGGCCTGAAGTCACTGCAGATCTTTACTGTAACCCTAAATGTTTTTAGTTTTAGTAGCGTTGGGGTTTTTTATGGATTCATGAATGTGTTCATTCTCTCTTTCTGAACAGAATCTCTTGGTGAATCACGGATAAGGAATGGCGCCGTCTCACTTGTCGCTCTCATTCATCTGTGCGTCTGGTTTCACGGGTCGCTTCATCTTCAGCCTTTCTACCCAATTACCATCTGATCCCATGGCTCCCGGTCGCACCACAGCGTACGGCTACATGTTACAGGATGCTGCGAGTATTTCATTATCTTCAACAGCACTGAGAATGAGACTGAAGACATGCAGGGCTTGATTTTTTTATAAGAATACACTCAGGAAATCCTGATGCTTTTATTTGTCAGGATTTTATTTATGCATTGTATTTCATTAAAACCACATCTTCAGAAATGGAGAACTGTTACTGGTTTATTTGTTCTTTGCTTAACCCCAAATGTTTCTGTCAAACTACCAAAAATCACATTGTTGTCCGTAAGTCTGTTTGATAGTGAACATGTTGCCCTCAGCAGTAGCTTTCAAACCAAATCTGGCAACTTACAACAGATCAGAACTGTCAAACAATAAACACCAAATGTCATTGTTTCAGACGTCATTATTGTTCTGAGATACGAACAGCACATGCATTCGCAAGAACACGCATTTTCATTTTCGACTATTTCTCAAATCAAACCACATTAACATTTTTGAACAAGACTGTAACCTATTTTTATAGATGAAATGATATAGTTTGCAGCGAGAAGAGAGATCCAGACGTGATTGATCTGCGAGCGGCGACACGCTTTTGGTGTCATACGCACAAACACACGCAACTTCAATTTGTTGCTTTTGACATGGTCGGGTCTCCCATGTGAGCTCAGGCAATTATGGTGAGATGGCATCACACACACAACCTTCAATTATCCGGCTGACACACACTGCATCTCCACGCTCGGTTCAGACGCGCACACGCGCTCCGTGTCAGAATACACACACTTCTCTGTCAGGCCTAATAAGGTTCTCAATCCATGCTCGCAGGATTGACTTGGGAATTACCTTGTTAAGGATACAGCCGAGCTGAGGCAGGTTTCCTTTGCTGAATGTGTGTACGTGTGGGCGGTCTGTCATTATACGGTGAGGAGAGCAGGCAGCGATCCATTGTTTTGGGGTAACTGATTCACATCCATTTATGTTTAAATTCACACGTACAGCTTTAGAAGAGTGAACATGAAATGGTATTCGCAAGCCACGTTACTGATGCAATGTGAGGGAAACACAATATTCAAAAGAAACAGATTTCAAGAATTTGACAGAACGTGAAGCCCACAAGTCAAGTTTTGAAGTTCTTTGATGTCGCCTTTTCAGAATTTAGTGCTTGAATCTGCTTGTTTATGTTTTATTTTGGTTGAACTATCCCTTTAAGGAAGTGCACTGTGTCAATGTACATTTTACATTAACTTGAAAATGTGTTTGTGTGCTGGACAGGAATGGTTTTGATGCACCACTGAGATATCCAGAAACGCTTCGACATAATGCAAAATAATCAGCAGGTAATAATACAGGGTTCATATGTGCCAGAACCCGCGGGACACCTTTAATACTGCGCTCACACAGTCAGCAGAAGTGTCCTGTTCTGTGCGCGCTGAGGACAAGATGGCAGGCGATAGCAGGAGCTGGAAGAGGGCGAAGGTTAACACAATAAGTGCTCCATCATACAGAAATGAGGTGACAGCTCAGCCATAAACGCCACACATGAGAGAGAGAGAGAGAGAGAGAGAGAGAGAGAGAGAGAGAGAGAGAGAGAGAGAGAGAGAGAGCAGCTGCACACCTCTGACACAAGCCTGCTAATCACTTATACTGTCTCAAACACACCCATCATTACCGACACGAGTGCTGGAACACATGCGGACAGAAACTGTCGAAAGAAATCGCCATTGTTCACGTAGAATCCGAACAAGCTATTTAGCAAGCCTAGAAAATGCTTTATATTTCTCTAACAGTACATAAAGGGACAGTTCATCCCAAAATGAAAATTCTGTCATCAAGATATTTCGAAGAATGTTAGTAAACAAAAAACCTTGGTCCTCATTGACTTCTATTGCATGGACACAAAACCAATGCAAGTCAATGGGGACCAACGATTTTCTGTTACCAACATTCTTAAGTAAATGGGGGAGTAAATGATGACAGAATTTTTATTTTGGGTTTTAGGGTTATAATCAAGTACATTTTGAAAGTATCTGTCCTGTTTTTACTTTGGAAAAAATGACTTCATTACATTCTAAAGCATGTATCATATTTTTTTACTGCACCACATTTCATAAATACATTTTTCTACATTACTAAAGTACATGGAAAATCTAGTACTTTCTTACTTTTACTTAAGTAAAAGTTTTGAAAAACAATAATTAAAGTAAAAGTAAAGTACTAGATTTGAATGTACTAAGTATTAAATGTGAAAAACAACATATGTTTATGATCACAATATATACGTTTCTAATAAATAGTTAATTTGCAAAAACTGGGTTGTTTTGATTAATAATAACTCAAAAACAGCTAACTCACACAATAAAAAACATGATGAGACAATAAAAAATATAATTTATGATTTTTAAAAATGAAGTTATTTGTTTTTGCAAATAAACTTTATATGTTTATGTCGCAATATCAGTTTGATGGATAGAACACTAATACTTGGTTAAGTTAATTATTTGGAGAAAAACAATAAAGGGAATATTACACTAATATATGAAAAAAGTGCATAAAAAAGGTTATACAAACTACAGCTTTATCTCTTAATAATATTTATTGATCCTCTCTTTTAAAAATATTTTATAGCCATTCTTCTGGACCTTGACTAAAAAGTGTAAAAGTTTACCTTCAAGGAACGTTACTACGTAACATGCCTACACATTTGTAATACATTTTTCATCATTTTAAATTAAATTAAAGGCAAAGACATCAATTTTCCAAAGTTGCACATCACTTTAAGCCAACATATATAATGTATATATAAAGACTTTATTTTTTAGGGCGAGTATATGATAACAAATCTTCATACTTGGGTGAACCGTGTCTTGAGTGTATACATCATACAGCTGAAGTAAGCAGGCTTTGATCGTAACAAATAAAATGATATTATTTCTACCAGCTGATCCCTTAGTAAGTCTCTGTTGATCCACTCTCTCTCTTTTTCTCTCTCCCCAGGTCTCACTCTCTGCCAGCTCAATCTCCGTCCATCCCGAGCATGTGCCCCTGACATTTGGATTGTGCTAACGTCCAGTCCCTTTGGGCAAACACAGCCTGGCTGTGGTTGTCGAGCGTGCTGTTATTACCATCATGTTGTGTGTGCCATCACCACCCTCCTCTCCCTCCTCCACATGGACCCTTCTGCATTTGAGCCACAGCACAACACAGCTTCACAGAAATATATAAACACACCTAGATGACATTACATTACCATACACATGCAGTCTATCTCTGACGCCTGCACACACACACACACACTGACATTTATCTTCAAATACCATGACACTCTTCTTCTTTTATTAGATCCTCTCGCTGTGCAAAGATGAGAGTAATTAGAGAGGAACGGCCCCCGCTCTCTTCCGTCCCTTTTTATTGCTTTTCACTCGTCTATTTTCTTTGAGAGTGAGAGATCTAGTGGCATATGATGCCGCGCTGTGAAAGATCGGTTGCACGGTTTTATGTTTCGTTTTTAGTTTGATGGTTCACTCGACTCGACTCGACTCGTCACTCGACTATTTCATAATAGTGTGAGATTTTTAGATGTGTGAACCTGGATTTTCTCACATCTTTACAGTGGGGTCTGAAAGTCTGTGCCCGCATTGAAAATCTTGTATTTAAAAGGTATTACTGGGATTTTGACATTAATTCATGCCTGTTAAAAAGCACTATGATGTCAAATGAAACAGAAATGTTTTTACTATATTAGATTACTATATGGTTCCTAGGCCTCTAATCTCTAAAAATGTGTTACTTTGACAATTTTAATGAGTTTTTAAAGTCAAATATTGTTGCTTAGGAAGGTTCTCAAATGCCACAAAATGTAGATTTGTAGGGCTTGTAGATTTCTTACCAACTTGAGTGCATAGTTGTATAAGCAAAAGGGCAAAAGCATTTAAACATATTTAAAAAGTGAAAGCATCTCTCAGACTTTTGGACCCTTCTGTATGTTTTCTATTCTGTTACGCTTGTATAGACTGTTTCATCGGACGAATGTGTCTGGCCCAAAGTTAACATATAGCTCTATTTATACTTTATTTAATTTATATTAATTTTATTGTTCAATTCATATTTTACTGTATAATAATTGTATTAAATAAACAATTTGTTGAATGGGTCGTGTAACTTTGTCGCATTTAAGTTTAGCCAAGTAACGGTTCTTTAACCCAAAATAATACTGACTAGAAATAATAATGTCATTTACTTTTGCTTGTTATCAGAAATAATTCTTTGCTGATGTGTACCGGAAGTTAAGTTTGGGCCACAAAGGCGTGCATGCGCAGTAACGTTTGTTTATGTTGTTACTTCGAAACCGTCTATAGCACCAGGACAATTATTTGTAATGTACAGACAAATGTTTATTTTTTACACAGACATATATGTTTTTGTGTACATTTGTATTAAATATACAAAATATAAAATAAGTGTTAAAATGTTCTATACAACACATGTTAAGTAACACGATTCAAGTAACTCATGTTGTAATCTACATATTATTTAATTTACATGTTATGTTCTATCCTCTAATAATTCAGTATTGAATAGTGAACAGTATACTGACCTAAAAAGCTGAAATCCTTCCCAACTTAGTCACGTATGCCGGACCAGTTCTAGACATTTAAAGACTCCAGGCCAAATCTATGTTGAAGGCCCTGCATAGGGGAAGGCTTGCTTCATTCATATTCATGACAAGCTCTACCAGATTGGTTACGGTTAGGTTTGGGCATATCAACAAGCAACGTCAAAGCTGGTTTTACTTGTCAGGTAACACTGTCCTCATGAATATGCACGAGCCTTCCCATGCCTTGCTACGTTTGTAAATTGTAGAGCGCTACGGCTAACTGCAAACTTCACATATGTTTATGGGAGGCCTCGGGCAATTGGCTAGTGTGCCTATATAGCTTCTGCATTTAAACTTCTGAAGTGTGCTTGACGTGTGCACATCTGACGTGCTAAATCTGGTTACTTTACATATAAAAAATTTTTTGCGGCACATGGGTTTTCTTAAAAGCTACTCTATTCGCTACGAATGTCCCATTTGGTATGTAGCGCCAGTTGTTTAGATGTTACTTTGTGGTTATATATCAAGACCAGTTACTGTTATTTCCCCCTTAAACTGTTATTAACTGTCATCAACACATTGGATTGTAGCACATAAAGCATTAATGAGAAGAACGGCTCTTTTTCTGAATTAACTTAGCATTTTAGATACTCGTATGTTTCGATTTTACCTTTAAGAGCCTCATTTTAGTTCCCGGAGCAATAAGTCACACGTTGGTAGTTTCAGTGCCTGTCTGCTGCAGTAATATCGGAGTGGTCCAGAGATGGGCCTTTAAAGCAGCCTCTCCTCCTAATGTCCCTCTTATTGCTGTCATCATTATGCTACAGTGCCTTTATTTGCTCTGCTAAACTTCCTCATGTGTTTTTAATGACAGCCGAATAGATTATTAACTGCTGTGAACATTCGAGACGCAATCCTCAGGTGTGAGCGTTTCAGCTCTGCTCTGTAGATTGTGGTTTAAATGATAAGTGCTGAGTTGTGTTCTGGTGGAGGCTTTGTTATGATTTTAAGCAGTCTGGGGGTTATATCTGCACTGGCATTTGAAAGATTGTTGGTTTGAATCTTGCAAGGTGCAGTTCTTCAAATGTTTTACTTCTGTACTATAGCGTAATTTACAAGTAATGATTTATCAGATGTTGTTATCCAAAGAGAGTTATAAATAAGAGAGCTTTTACAAGTAGAAATACATTTACATTTGTTTATTTATAATACGCATGCATTTGGCAAACACTTTTATTCAAAGTGACTCATTCAAGCTATATCTATATACATACGCACACAGATAAATATCCCTAAAGTGTCCAGTCAATTGTGGATAACTACAATTTTCCTAAAACACATTTTTGTCCAGATTTGAAAGCTGAAGGTCAAGTTTATTGCTTTTTTTTAAAAATATTTTTTATTTGTTTCTATTGCTGTAACCTTTATTCCATTAACCTGTATATATGCATACTTGTGCACTATAAATAAAACATAATTTTACTGAATTTTTCTGTTATTTTCTTCTACAGTTTTTTTTTCATGTATAATGTAAAAACGGAATTGTATTGTTGTTGTTTTTTTTTTTACAGATTTTTAATGTATTTTTTAAAATAGGTTAAAAAATTTAGCCTACAATTTACACATAATTTACAGGAAAATATGTTATTTTACAGATTATTTCTGGCGCCCATCTTTTTACCAAGGTTTTTTCATTTTTGAATATTTGGTCAAAAACCATAAAATTACAGAAAAATAATACAAATTTACAGTGTGGGACATACGTTACCAGCTTGGTCTAAAGTGATGCTTGAATAGACGTAATCTCTGCCAAGAGAAAGTTGATTTGAGAGCAGAACATAAACCGGTTATTATTGTTTTCTCTATGGAATATAGACTTGTGATGAACTGTGTATACAACCAATGTGTAAGGTGTATAGTAGGCCTAAATGTTAACCAGATGAGATGTTGACCTCGGTTGCTCAATGAGAGTCTGTCCTTCTAATAAGTGCAGTGCATGTTGCTTTGATCTGAAGCTCAGCTAAACGATTCATTAGTAAATGACAAATCACACTTTGATATATGACGGTTATTAACGCTGCACAGCGATCAAAATCTTTGCCATTTTCTGTAGCTTGTTACTACAGCTTTATACTTCCCCCTTGGCAGAAATAAACTTGGCGACATGGAGACTGAACTTTATAAAAGCAATGAATTCAGTCCCACATTTACATCCTTTGGTGCTTAGTGTAATAGGATGTTTGACAGGCAGGTTTCAATTAGCGTGACTGCACGTCTTGTATCTTTTAATAGGAAATCCGACGCTCTCTGCCGCATCTTAATAAATAAATTAATAAATATAAAAAAGAACAGGGTTTCCACAGCAACTGGCACCTGAGTAACAGCGGAGAGGAGCTTGAAGGCATCAGGTTAGAAAATGACATCTTTGCATGCTGACGTGTCCGCATTGATCCCATGTCATAACCAATTACTGCGCGCGCTTCGTAGCGGCGGCGCGTGCTATTCAGCGCCAGAGCGCCTCTCAAACGTCTCGCGCGGGAAGTGCCGTTAATGAATACCGTCGCGCCCGTCTCCTCTTTTCATAAACGTCTCATGTTTACCGCAAGTACAAAAACACTTCCGGCTGAATTCAGAATCATTGAGTGGAGGTGCTGTGATTGACAGTGTATAACATACACAAAACTATAAATAGGAAGGTAAGGTTATCTGAGGGAGGGGCTCTGTACCGAGTGTTGTGAGGTACGCGCTTACCACGCTTTGCGCATGTGCAGTAGCCTGGAAAAGAGTTTAAAGCTCAATATTTGTGTTGCAATTTATGTCAGGTTAATTTCTGGTTAAAATATGTTACTTTATTGTGACATTAGCAAGCTATTTTAGAGATGAGTCTGTCTTCTTGTATGACTAAAAAAAAGCTGCGTTGCAAATACGGCCGTTATGAATACAGCAAAGCAGAATTCCTAAGTAGCCTACTCTTTATATATCCACTGTATTTATCTATCATCGTGACAGGAAAATAATCAATACGTCCTCACATATGATCCTTTATCCCGGATCAACACTTGTGAGGGTTATATTTCATCTTGCATGCCTGATTCATAATCTGTTCGAGAGAAATCAATATTTTCCTTTCTTCCCAGAGAGTTAGCTATATATCAGAAGTTCTCTTGAGGTTTTTGTGCAATCTTTCATTCGTACGTTGACCGTCTCATCCAAGTTGTGACCAGGAGCAGCAGACATTGAAGTGCTCTACACAACATCCATGATATACTCGACTTATTAGAAACTCGTATACAATTTCACCTGACGGAAACATCCCGTGAAATCCTAGGCAGGTGCTTGATTTCGCCTGAAATGTGTGCTTACCGCATATACGCCATCGAGATCTGTTCGAGTACCACACAGTCAGATCCTCTTCTGTTCAGCCTCTTTCAACTGCCTGAACCCATTTTATGCTTGTTTCGTTCCCAAGTCGCCTCACCGGGGGAACACGGTCCACAATAGACCCTAATTAAAGCGTGCTGTGGGCTGACAGAGCCCATTCTTCTCCGCTGTGTCCCGTTTTAACTGGGCCTCCCTTCCTGTGGAATCCACACCCACCTCATCTCAGCTCACTTCAAGTGTAACCGGCAAGACTTAATGGAAGATTCGGGATGACCGTGAGTCTCTCAGATCATTTCTTTTGTGTTTTTGTCCACTGTGTGCTGTTTTGTGCTGTGTTAGCGTGTACCTTCTTTTAACCTTGTTATGTTTTAATTTTGTTTTTGTGAGTCAGAGTGACGGTCAGCTGGTGCTGTGAAGGTCCTGCGGCGAGCACAGCGAGGAATTGTTGTTGCATTCCTAAATGTTGTAATGGTTCGACAAAACAACCCTCACACATTTCAGTTTTCATTCTTTTCCATCTGACGCAGAAACAAAGAAAAGGTGGTTTTATGCTATTCGGCGGGATCAAGGTATCAACTTTGTCTCATAGGCTTATTTTATTTACTTATTTTGTTATGTTTGTTTTGTCAAATTAGATCCAGTTGATTTCGTACAATCTATACAAAATAATAAGACAAATAAAGTCTCAATGAAAAATGCATCCGGTCTCTGATGGATAGGAAACAATCTGTAAAATCTTTGGAAAGGTTAAAAGTAAAAGTTAATAAAACTGTCAAAGCTCAGAGTATTATAAACAATTATACTTGAGTATCCTATTAGACATATTGGAAGATGGTTCTTTGGTGCTAAACTTTTTTATTTTTGTTGTTTTATATTGTCACTAACTAATTTAGTTTTAATTTATTTTCATTTTAGTCCAATTTGTATTTATTTTTTGTTCATAAATTTACTGCCTCAACTCATTTTAGTTTATTGCTAAGGCAACATTTCTATTTAGGCCTATAATATTTTATTTGACTTCAATACACAAAATGTTTTAATAGTTTAAGTTGAACTATTGATACTATATAAGTAATACTAGACCAGAGTATCTAGACCAGCAAGAAGCACCGTAAACTAGCATGGCCCATCATGTAAGTTCACGCTGCTTTAAACTAGTGTTTTAGTGGGTCCCTGCATAAACTACTTACTACCAAACAACAACAAAACCAAGACCTGTGGTTTTCAGGGGACATTTGTTTGTGTGAAGCTGAATGTTTTTTAAACCTCACTTCAGGGAAACCAGAAATCCAGTGTCCCTTACACTGGTATTATAACAGCTTGAGGCTGTGTATCCATGCACTGCTAAAGCTCATTTCAAACACTCTGAGTGGCAGCTTTGGCTAGAAAATGACCCAGGACCTCCTGGTAACTCTCCTCATGATCGAAAACATCTGTCAGCTTTTTTTGCAGCTCGTAGACTGAAAATCGCCTAAAGGGTTTTTCTACAGGCCTTGAGGCTAGAGATTCAGACAACCTGCATTAACATGCTGTTCCACGGATGTAGCCTGTTCAGAAGGTGTTCAAAAGATTGCTGAAGTAATGAATACGTATACACGTAGAACCTACGGCAACTCTCGTTTGATATCTTTAAACACTCAGAAATCAGAAATCTTGAGTCACAAGCTTAAGACCAAAACCAAGATTTTTAAGGCATAAGCATGCACTTGACGCAAAGAGGCTAGCATGCTTTGCAAAGTTGCTACCTTTCCTGTAGCTCAGTGGTTAGAGCATGGCGCTAGCAACGCCAAGGTCATGGGTATGATCCCAGGGATTGCACATAGTTTGAAACAAATGTAAAGTATAATGCAATTTATAGTCGCTTTTAAAGCGTCTGCCAAATGCATAAATGTAATGTAAATGCTACCTATGTAGGGTGCTTTAAAAAAGACACTTACTCCATTTAACTTAGGATGCTGCCTTCAAAGACTGCTGTCTATGTAGGCAGTTCACTGGAAATACTCAGTTTGGTTGTTTTTATATTAATAAAGTAGAAACTAGGAAATAAGAGAAAGGTGTGGGTGAATAAGATGCATCTCAAGTGATCAACTGTGGCATCAGCACCACACTTAAAGCGTGTCTGAACGCGTACATTAAGCATCAGGCCACAGCTGTGACCTCTCATTTACAGTGGACTATGGTGTGAATATATTAAAAGTTGCACATGTTTCGTGCGTAACCTCATTTGCTTAATTGCCTCCGTGAATCAGGCGCTAAACAAGCGCAGAAAACGTGTACAAATAAGCGTCGCTTTTATCTGCCGTGTTTCATTCTTAACGAATTCTCCACTAAAATGTTGCAATTTCGCAAGAGGCCGAAGCACTTCTCTTGCGACAACATGTGACCTATTGGTCCGGCGTGTTCGGCTGAGCGATTCCATTTCCCTCGCATTCCTTAATGACATTCGTCTTTATAATCAGAGGACTTTTAGTTCAGGGCAGAATATTCCGGTTAAATGGAGCAGAATGATTAGCGTGTTCTGACAGGTCACTCGCCGCTGTGAGCAGGTCAGTGAGGGGATGCGTTACGGGTGATCAATTTCCAGCCAACTGATGTTTGATTGGTTAACCATCACATTTCTATGTTCGTCTGCCTTAGAGTCGGCAGGAAATGAACGTAATACTTGCGCCTGACACACATCTCCATTGCACTTCGTTTCCCCACAAAGAAAACAAATATTTGTCTTTGTAATCTTTCATGTGTGCTAATCATGTGCGCGCATATGCACACGCAGCATGTGGTGACACTATACAGATCAGATATATACAACATACTGTGAAATCATTTAAAGAAACGCACACACAAACACAGCCTGCCGCAAGTAAATACACACTCATTAGCGACTCGCTCAGTGTTTTCCAACATTCTCCTGACATCAGCAGACAAACAGACGCACCACGGAGAGGAAAACAGCCTCAAGACTGCTCTAAGATGTAGAGAGTGACCTAACATAGTGCCCTGTGTACATTCAGCCTTCTAGCAGGGTGTTACACCAGATTTGATAAAATGGCAGATTACGTACATACCTTAAAGTAATAATTCACCCAAAAATGAAAATTCGGTCATCATTTACTCACCCTCCTGTCATTTCAAACCAGTATTGCATTGGTTTCATGTCCACGAAATATAAGTGAATGGGTTCAGCCAAAAGTGTAATAATGAATGTCATTTTTTAGTTTGAAATTCCCATAAACATGTCATCATACATGACAAACTGGGTATTTTGTACAAACGTTATATAATGATTATATCCGGATTTAAAACAATCTAAAACCACGTGTTGAACTAATGAAATACTATCTGTTTTCAGTGTCTTAAATGTCTGAAGAACTGAATTCCTCTCATCCCAGCTCAGAAATACAAAGCGAGTCATTCCTAAATTCCTTGATTTTGCCCAACCCTGCCTTCCAGCCGAGGTGGTTTACACAGATTCTTATCGACAGATTTTTCCATCTCTTGTTTCTTTTTCTGTCTATCACTCTGTGTCGGCGTAGAGCTCAGTTACAAATACTTCACCTGGCACTTCAACAGCAGTAGACTCTCATGTGAAGTACCTCCATCATTTATGCCTGTGTGTGTGTGTGTGTGTGTGTGTGTGTGTGTGTGTGTGTGTGGGCCCACTGCATGAGTTCTGTCTGCACATGCCCAGTCGCACCTACTCTCAGTGGACTGACGGCCGCATCAAATTCTGTCTTTCTCATTTCATCTATTCATCACGGTCTCATCTCCTCTGAGCTTGTACTCGGTTGTAAGCTGTTCTAGGGGAGAGTGGCAGCAAGTGAATGAATCACATTATCTATCAAGGCCATCGTGTAGGTCATTACTTCACGATAAACTCAAGCCAGTTATTATTACAGGCGCTTCAAATTAAAAGCCTGTCATCCAAACCAAGAAGCTGCCCTGTGATAAAGTACCTCAATCTTGTGTATCTCATCCCTTAAAGGGACAGTTGTCAGTTACTCACCTTTATATCATTTCAAACCTGTATGACTTTTCTTTTGTTGATATTTTATGTTTAAAGAATGGGTCTGTAGCAGCTCAGTATCTTCCTTTCTGTTTAATCGAATAAAGAAAACATGGATTTGAAACAAATGTACAAATGTGTAGTACAATGCAATGTAAGTCGCTTTGGATAAAAGCGTCTGCCAAATGCATAAATGAAACAACATGGAAGTGAGGAAATGATGACAGAATTTTCACTTTCTCTTCTATAGATGTGTGGCTATTGAGGATTTTTATGATCATGTGTCATTTACCTATCAGGAATCCCTTTTATACCAGAAACACCAACAGGACGTCATGTCTGCTTATGCTTAATATTTCTAAAAATATTGCTTTCATTATTTAAGCAGTTTTGAGCAGGGCCACAGCTCGTAGAGCTCCATCGAGTGTGCTCTAAAGAGACTTTATTAAATTAGCTAATGGAAAACATTGCGGAGAGGATATGAAGAGCCATTTCAGATTTGGTAGGCAAGACATTGTGTCCATGTGTGATAGATTTTCGTGTTGAATGTGTTTCAAGTGGTTGCTGAGTTTGCTTGCTCATGTCTAAACATTAAAGCAAGATGTGCTCAAATATGTCTGTGATCAGAGAAGACAAAAGCGAGGTGAAACATGTGGGACGACTCAAGGGTTTGAGCTACTTGACGTATCTGGTTATGAACGTAACAAGGCTGTTTCTATCCTCATCCTGCAGGTCTGTGAAACTGTATACAGTATGAAAACTAAACGGCAGTGGCAGCAAAAAGTATTTTGGACACTTGGCCCCACTTGAATGTCATTGAATTGCAGGACTTTTGCAAAGAAAAATGCTTTACAAATCCACAACTACCAAGATGCATCTGTATGACATCATGCAAACATGGCGGCACCCAAGGAGATTTTAGGTCATGAGAAACAGTACAAAAGTAGTAATGAAACTGCTTTGTTGACTATAATCTAATAGTAGCACTGATATTGTGTTTTCTTTTTGTAATCCTAGAAGCACTGGTGAACGGCATGCCGTTGGAAATCAAGTAGGTCCACCACTTGATGTAGCATTAGTGTCCAAATACTTCTCTTTGGCTCCTTTACAACTGCTAAAATCATTTACGGCATGTTTGTCTACTTTAATATCTAATTATTATGTACAAACGGCCATTGCTGACATACATTAGCTCCAGTTCACTGGGGAAAATCAATCAGCCGTCCAAATGTGTTTTATCACCTTCTTTATCAGATTACGCAGCAAAACTGATGTCCGTGGATACGTCAGCGAGGCTCTTCGGCATTCCTCTTCTCCGCTGCACCTCGGGATAAAGAGATTGCCCTCGTTCTAATGGAATTATAGAGCTGGAGAGACAGAAGACTGGAGAGGAGCGGCCGGTTAACCTTCTCATCTCAAGACCAGCTCACAACCTTAATCCCTCCATAGTCCCGTGGATTAGACCGTCCTCTTATCGCAGCTTTAATGTGGCGAGCTGCATTGTCATCTCCCTTTTCTTTGCCGCGTAATTATCCCTGCTAGCAGCTTCCAGACTCATTATTTTTATCATACCACTTCCTGTACGACCAATGGGGGGCCAGACCGTCTTGGATCTGCGTCTCACGATGAGCTTTCACAAAGCCCGCTCTCATTCTGTGTTTGCCTCTACCCATAATTCCATGTTTATTTGCTCATCATGCAACCCATCCTTCCAGATCCTTCCCAGTGGCCCTCACAGAGCGTCGCCGTGCGTTCGCTACTCGCTTTGTTTACTCGTTTGGCGCAACTAAAGGTAAAAACTCGAACTCTGTTGCCATCGTGGATGAAAGCCACCATCTGGGGGACGCTGTCATTGAGGTGAATGACAGATTCACTCCTCCATACTGTCACAGCTGACAGGGATTCATCCCTTACAAATCAAAGCTTTCAGACGCTCTATTGTTTGTTACATCATTTCTTCTTTTCGCCCACACAGACGCACAATCGCAAATAATTCGTGGTTTGTTTTGTTTTATTATGTCATGCTCCAAACAACTTGAATTAGAGCTCTCTTACAAATGGGAAATATTTACATAAAAACAATAATCTTTGTTCGACTTGCCAACATACTTTCAGCCCTTTCATGAATGTTTTTTTTTTTTTTTACATTTAAAAGGTGGATTTAATCTGTTTTAACAGTTTATATTAACTTGCTCTGTTTTTCCCATTTCTCTTTTGTCTTTCAACCTTCCTTTTCTTGCACATTTTTGCAGTTTTACATGTTTTTATGTCTGGTTTATATCTTAACCCAAAATGTAAATATTTACAGTTTGCATCAAATATATATCTCGTACATGTGTCCTATGGTGTGACAGCAATAATTTGGAAAAACTAACAATAAAGATAATTCTCTCTTATGCTATATTTATATATGTAAATATTAAAGTAATATATTATTAACAGTTTGTTTTCTAAATTTGTCCTGTCACACTACGGCGTATTTGTCACCAGTATATATAATAGACATCAATATTGTAAGGCAAACTTATATACAAAACTGATGCTGATTTTAGACAAGAAAACATTTTAGTGCAGTATTTATATAATTCAGTTATGAGATTTTTGAGACATGTATCATAAAAATGTCACAATGCAAAATAAGGGTCCTAATATGGGCTTAATTATCTTTATTTAAGTATACTTTATTACTTTTGGGTGAAAATATAACAAGCACCAACACATCAGTCAATCTAGTGTGTTTAAATATAAGAGTGTTGAAAGCAGCTCTTTTCTATTTTATTGGAGTAACATAAGTTTGCTGTGAGTTTTGGCTGCGGGTTTTCTCTGGCTGTGTCTTTCATACTTTTTTGGCTTTTAGAAATTCAGAGAATAAAGGCTGAATTTAAGAGTGCCAACTTCACATATTCAATCATAGCAAAGGAAAGTAACCTTCATACCTAGTTCCAGCTAGGGTTCTCCTCTCTAACAATAGATGGCAGTCTTGTATCCATAGTTTTTTGGCTCTGGCTGGGTCTCCGCCTGTTCTGGGTTCAGTGTTTCTCTCTGTGATTTATGGGTAGTGTGTGCAGGGGACCTGAGGGCTTTTGTTTGTTCTCACAGACAAAACTAAGAGGTCACAGCATTGGAAAGAACGAGTTGTGTAAATGCAGCCCCTGTGGTTTTTTTCACACCGCAGAATTCTATTCAAGCATAAGAGACACTTATTTTATAGCATTCTGAATGAAAAGTTTTGTTCTTTTATGCTATAGAGTCCATTTGGCGTTGTTGAATAGAAGGGGCCGTGCGTCCACCTCACCATGCAGAACTCATAAAAACATACAAAGATTCTGAGAAACTGGAATGTTCTGCCCATTTCTAGTTTTACTCGCATGTTTGTTCACGGACATTTCCGGCTAATTTGATTACACTTTCAGCTAACGAAATATGCTTTCACCACATTGAAATCCATTACCATGGTAAAATCCAATAGGGCGTTCCATTTGTTGTTTTAGGTTTCAGAGAGGCTCACGAGCCCCCTCTCAATGAAATGACTTCCATAAATCCAATATTTGTAATTAATAAACATTACCATGCAACTATTTTGTGCTATGTAAATAAACCTCACTAATACAACATTGCCAAAGGGTGTGTCAGCGGCTCCTTTACATCCCAGCAGGCTTCAGCATAACTGTTGTTTTAATTTATGAGACGCTTCCATTTTTCCAGTGGCTCTATGCAACGGTTGCGATCTAATTGCCTTTTCTCTATTGTTTGTTTGTTAAAGGCATGCCAAGATTGGCCGAGGCAGGTTTTTATATAGCGGTGAGTGGTTACCCTTGACTGCTGACAGGAGCTAATGAGTAACACAAAGCTTTGAATATGAATATTTTTATGAGAAGCATCACTGCGGATGGCTCACCCTGATTATGACCTCTATGTTACTTCAACCTCACAGGAACCGACGTGAAGCTTTTATTAAACGCCAGAGAGGCGGGAGTCAAGCAGCCGATCAATGTTTGTCTTCAATGATGCGCGTCTGACTGTGACTCAGCGAAATGCAACAGGTGCTGCAGATTGTCTCTTAGCGATATATAATAACGTTAGAAATTCTGTAAATATGAGCAAGAAGCAAAAAGGAATTATGCTTAGGCTGTCAGTCTAATAGAATCATTTGCTCATTCTCATGTTATGCCAGTTCTGTGTGATTTTCTATCTTCTGCACAACCCAAAATAAAGATATTTTGAAGAATGTTGGTAACCGAACAATATTGACCTCCATTGACTTCCATTGTATGGACACAAAACCACTGAGACATCCTCAAAATATCTGCTTTTGGGTTATACAGAAAAAATACAAATGATGACAGAATTAGTATTTTTGGGTGAACTTTAAATTAAATGCTTAGTATTGTTTTTAACATAAAACAATTAAATTTGGGATGCTCATATTTTAGATGATCTTTCCTTAAAAAAACGTGATTACCTTTAGTTTATATGAACAATTTAGCAGCATCTCTTTTAGGTTGGTTGACAGCCCTTTTTGTAATATAAATGAGTAAAAATACTGTTCATCTAAAGCAGGCTTTTGTAAATCGTCCTCAAATGCTGATTTTTGTCTTGCAGAGATTTTTGAAGGGGTGCACTCACATCTCTCATGAGAACATTAAATGAGGTCAGGAACTCTTATAAAAAAAAAACGTTGCCTTGTTTCGTGAGTCTTGACACAGTTGACACAGTTTTGTACTTTGAGACGGCACCCGATAAAATGGTGAATTATGTAGAGAAGACACCACTTACTGAGGTCTTAACATCACGAAAATCACTCATGAGAAATTATTCATGGTGGTAGATCCTCAAAAAAGATCTTTTGTCATGAATGTGGTTATGGATTCTAATAACACAATATCAGTACTCAACCTTGAGTTATTAAAATAAAGAAAGATCAGATTTATTAGTGGTGCTTGAAGAGAGATGACTGAAGCAGGAAGTCATGCAGAGCTTTCCAAACAAATACATAAGTCAATTCCATATGTAATTGGTAAATCCTCACAATGGACATTTGACCATAAAAGACGTTGATCTACTGTTTTTCACTTCGCAGGTTGTCATTACTCCAACAGACAGCATGAATAAACCAGCAAACCCAGCAGTGACCGGCCTGTGATGCTCCTGAAACAGCTGTGACCAGAGCCATGAATCATGTCATCTGGTCGGGCTTATGAAAGAGCTCTGCGTCTGTGCGTGAGACTCAGACAGACAGAGTGAGCTGAGCGGGTGGCACTAAATCATCCTGTTCATCACTCCCAATGCATTTGCCCAGCAAGACACGCTCTGGATTTATGGGCTAGCGAAGCTACCGGTCACAGATCTGAATACACTGTTTATCTATTTTGCGCCGACCTGGCGCGCATTGTGCTAATCCGTTTCATGATGTTCATAACCTGTAATGCAGGTTGCGGAATGAGTAACGAGAGGTGGATTGTGGGATCTGTTGTTCTTTTTTCCCCCAAAGTCGGTGATATTGAAGTCAACATGAAGCGGTATCCTCAGTCCGGCGTGACAATGATGTAAAAGTACAAAATGTTTATGCATTTGACAAATAGCTTCTTTGTTTCTTTGAGTTATGTCATAGTGTGTTCTACTGTACATGTCTAATCTGTAACGTCACCTCATGCTGGGTGTGCATATGCGCATAACAGACAAGATTATGCATTTACGATTCAGCAACGCTAGCAACGCCAAGGGCATGGGTTCAATCCCAGGAATTGCACATTATACAAATGTATAATGTATAATGCAATGCAAGTCGCTTTGGATAAAAGCGTTTGCCAAATGCATAAATGTAAATGTAATATCAGGCACTGTTGAATCATGTGCAAAGACTTCATGTTGACTTCAAAGGAGGCAAGGCTGTCATCGTTTCGCCACACTGCTTCTAAAAAAGCAAAATCACAAATATTCGATTTCAATTCGTGCTGAAGATATCCAACTGGGCCTGACTGATGAAAGTACCCATCTGGCCATTGTGAAAGGCCGGTCGTCCTCTGAGGAACGTCTCCAGCCAAGGTACATACAGAATGAGTACGGTCTGAAACTGTCATGTGACCCGCAGACCATCGCTGAGAGTAAGTGCGGTGCGCTTCTCCAGGTGGTCCACTGTCTGCCTCATGCATGCTTATTCAAGCCCTGCGAGGCTCAAGAGAATGAGACTCACTTTGCGTGGCCCCCCTACCGTGGCGGAGGGGACAGCGCTAGGCTGTGTGTTTTGGGCAGAGCGGAAAGGATTGCAGTGAGATGAATGGTAATGGAGGGAGAGACAATGCAAGCGCTCGCCTGTGACTGAGCACAACTGCTTCGCAGTGGCTCTCTCAACAGGGGAGTGAAAGAAAAATCGAGGGGAGAAAATGAAAGATACATGAGAGAATTGAGACCTCGGATTGCAGACCAGCATTTTTGGTGACCAGCATATGTTGTGTTTTTGATGCTGGTGCACACACTACTCTTAACTAGATTGTTTAAAAATCTTTTTGTGAGACGTGCCTTGGTAGTAAGATCCGTCTCGGGTGGTCGGATCACAAGTGGCTCAGTGAGAAACACAGCAGTTTACACCTGCTAGTAACATGTGTCTCTTGGCCACTTAAGGGTCTCTGATTTCATGACTGTAAACATCATTCACTACATCAGGGTGCGATTGTTAAAGGGATAGTTCACCCAAAAATTCTTTCAGCATTTATACCCCTTCATGTCATTCCAAACCTGTATGACTTTCTTTTTTCATGCCCAACACAAAGGATGATATTTTGAAGAACGTTGGTAACCAAACAACATTGGCCCCCATTGACTTTCATATGGATATAAAACCCTAAAACATTCACAGAAGAACCATAGAAATGTATTGTTGTCATGTAAGCGATCAGATCACAAAATTAACCCATTTACACCTGTATATACGCCGTCCACGTGTTATCAAATCACCAGGTATAAACATCCAAGATACACATAGGCAACCAAAGGCTTTGAAAGATAAATGTGTCATGCCTGCTTTGGAGATCAATCATACACAACTCACATGGATTAACATTTGACTGTGTAATCTGCATGAAAATACTGCCAATCGATCGCTGGAAATGTATATTGATGTTCCTTTCAGCATGAGACTGCGGCCAGGCTAAACAAGTCAGTACATTAATCATCTGAAATGAAAAGAACACAGTATTACACCCAGAGACGTACCGCGAAGTGCCTTTGGTTTCGAAAATGCCACAAGCTCTCATTCGGCTAATCAGGTGCGTTGTTATTGGCCAACGGGCCAAAGAACAAAAAAAATCTATAGCCAAACAAAAGTTCTGATTTCCAGATCTCTTGCATTTAGAGCCCTTGCTGTAAAACACACTGTACTGTTGAAACAAAAAGGAAATTGAAAATCCATCATTTATTCACCATCTCTTTGTTCCAAACCTGTATGACTTTATTCTTCTGGGTAACACAATCAATGGGATAAAAATCATTAATGTAGTTCGTATGTATTGTCTTTTAAACCAATAGCTTTGTGTAAAAACCAGTCTGAAATGTAAATTATCTATTGAAAATATTGATTGACAAGCCCAGTCACCCTTGAAGTCCATATGGACAAGATCACCTCAGACACTCTTATAAAAATAATCTGGTGTTCCACAGAAAACAAATCTGGAAAAAAAGTCTGGAACAACAAGAAATGCTGTCAGAATTTTTGGGTGACCCGTCCCTTTAAACGTGAACCCAACAATTAGCGGCGTAAACCAGCCTGGAGATACACAACCATCTTTGACTGCTAATTACATACAAATGACCTCTGATGGGACCTGGACGATGGGTGGCCAAAGTTCAATGGCTTTGGTTCAAGTTTAATGGCTCTCAAATCACCAGGGTTCCTTCTCCAAGGGCCCACGGCCGGATAATGGCCGTGACCGAGACCGCGCGGGTCGCATCTGGATCATTTCCATGACAATCGTGTTGGTGCTGGAATGGGCGGGGCACTGAGGAGGGTCTGGAAGATATACCAGGATGTGTGGTACGGCATCTGTCCTCATTTACTCTGATTCTTGATCTTTTTGACCAGGCTGTGTTGTATTATTAAAATCACCCCCGGTCATGGGATTAGGGAGGGGGTGGGAGTGAGCCGAAATGATATCCCAGAATGCACTACTGCAGGGTGGCATTGAACAGCTCAGCACGGTAGCAGCGCAGGGGGGTTGGAAATGCAGCAATTAGTCCTGTCTGTCTTTCCGTGCGCTATAATCAAAGGCTCTGGGGATGCTCAACACGCCGGGGTGATCACATGATTCAGGTTTCGCCTCATTATTCCTCACACGGTGGACAGGTTAGCTCTGTTCTTCAAGAACAATGGGATGTACAGTATGTGTGGTTTAACAGCATTACGCTGCGTAAGCCATTTGTGTGTTAAATGGAGAGGTCTGGATGAAAAGATTTGGGATTACAATTACACCAATGGAAGTTATATCTCAAATGATATATCTTAGTTGTTTCTTAGACAGCAGGGATTATAAATGAAGCCAATGTCTCCTCTAGAGTTATCTTAATAATGTCAAGATAACCAAAAGTCTACAATCTAAATTAAGAAAATGTATCGGTTCTTGTGTGTAGACCTGCACATAAGAACCAAAAATTACATACTGAGCTCAGATTTGCCAAGTTTGCAATCGGAAGTCAATATTATTGAAGATCTCAATATGAACTTAAACATTTCTCATCAAATTGATACAAATTCAGATTTGTTTACATTCCACATTCATGTATTGTCTTTTGTTTTTGTTTTTATTTTAGCAGAAACATCAGCGACAAAGTATCTGTAGTAGAAAAAATGACAATGGTAGTCCAAAGTGCCCCAGAACTGTTTGCTTTCCTACATTCTTGAAAATATCTTCTTTTGTGTTCAACAGAACAAAGACATTTTTCCTACTACGGTTTCCAAGAACTGTTTGGTTACAAGCATTCTTCCAAATATCTTTCTCTGTGTTCATCACAACAAAGAAATGTATACAGATTTGGAACAACTTGAGGGTGAGTAAAGGAAGACAGATTTTTATTTTTGGATGTACTGTCCCTTTAACTACAACATCAATGTGTGGATTCAAGGTAATACCTGTATCTGTACACTCTTTAAACCCCTAAACACACTGTAATTCACATTGGATAAAAGCCTTTTCCAATAACCCTACTGTAACTGTAAATAAAACATCTGAGATCTCCAATAAGTCTTCTAAGCTATACGAAAGCAACATTTTACATTTTACAAATCAAATCATAAGGTACAACAGACAGAACAGTCTGACAGTGGAGAGGCAGTCTCATTGCATCGCCGGTCACATATCATTGGGTTTGATCCTTAAAGGCAGTGCACAGAGGGGAACAGTTGAGAAGTGTTTATCCAAACCAAAATGGGGATACATATGTGTTATTGCCTTCAAGCCCTGATGCTGTTTTTTCATAAAGGCTAATAATGCAAGTTGTTGTTTGGTCATGCAGCAGCTGTGTTGGAGTTGGCGGGCGGTTAAACGGGTGACCAGGGTACTAGATGGCTGACTGCAGTGTTTCTCTCCTCCCAAATCAAGGTCTCTGCCTGGAACGCTGTGGCCTGGTGTTCTTGGCAGTCCCGTGGGGTTACCAGGAGGGCAGAACAGCACTTGGAGTCTGGCATCTGTGAGTTATTCTCTCTCATACTGATGTTTGAATCTTATCACTTTCTTGCATTCTTTCAGTCTAGGTTTTACTAAACATTTCTCAAAATATCTTCTTTTGTGTTCTGCAGAAGAAAGAACGTCATACAGGTTTGGAATGACGTGAAATGAGTAGATAATTTAAGACCTTATTTTTATAATTGAATACATTTAACTTTTTTCATTTAGTGCAGTTTTCGAGTACTGCACGCACGTTCCACTTTCTTGCTCCCTCGCACCCTTGTAAACTCGCCCTTCCGTGACGCTCTTTGCAATGCTTTTCAAGCGGAGGTTAAAGTGATGCAATACGCTTGTGATGTAGTATCATACAAGTGCATCCAACTCGTGTGAAAGGGACTTTACATGCAGTTGGATCGTAACGTGAGGCTTTCGTTATACCCACGGGTGCCGTAAAGAAAACAAAGAAGGCAGTTTAGTTTCTCTCCATCTCTCTTTCTTTGTCTCTCGTCCCATCACCCATTTGTTATGCATTTGTCTCAGCTCATGTTAGCCAAACATTTATCCCTCCTCTCCCCCGCTGCTAACAGCACAAAGACGCATACCACAGCGGGGCTGTCCGTATCTTGATATATTCAGCTGTTTACTCATTCACACTGCGTGCTGGCTTTTATCCTGAGCACTAAAGGAAGCCATTGTGGTGAAGTGGCATTAAAAGGCTTACAGTTAAAGTTAAAGTTAAAGTAGCTTGAGCCGGTCAGCGTGCCACACGCTCGGGCCGTTAGCGTATTAACCCGAAAACCCAAAGTCATGTTTTCCCAACGTTTTTGGAAATAGAATTGAATGACCATTCGCTCTGAATCGCTCGCTTTCAGCAATATGTTAGGGATGTTTTGCATAGTTTGGAGTCTGTCATTTTGACAGAGACAAATGAGTCATACTCGACTAGGATGTCTCCTCGGGCAAAATGTACCCTGTGCGAGTTTTCACGCGTGAGTTGATGAGCATGCGAAGCGCCGGTGGTTCAACCGATGTCTCTCATTCCAATTGGGATGTTTAAGAACCACAGACGTTGCGCCCGCTGCAGCTGCTACGCTCTCCAAAGTTTCGGGACGAATGTCACGTAATGACAATCGATTAAAATATGAAAACGGTTCGGGATTGAGGACGGGTGTCTCGCGCTGTCTCGTTCGCTGTTGTTTTAATATTTCAGCCAAATAGAGGGGCTGTCTCTTTATTCTGACCTTGTGCGGTGGTCTGTGTTAGTTAGGGCCGCAGATGAGAAAAATTTACATTAATGACAGACACGTCACTTTCAGTAACTCTTCCTTGCTTTTTCATGCTTCCAGAGATGCTTGGCCAGGCAAAGAGAATAAGAGAGAGACTTCACACTGATGGCATCAAACGCACACATGCGGAAAGGTCCGTCGTGCATTTTTCCCAGGGCAGGAGAACTCTAAGGTGCTCGTGTCTGAAATCCACATTCTTATTCTGTCTATTAACCTCCCCCTTCACACACACACAGTCCTCTGTCCTGTGAATCAGCTTTCTGTCTGGAATCTGCGCTGTTTGGGTGTGTATGAGCGGGAAACTACGCACATATACGTGCCAGTATCCGCCCCTCTGGCTGTAGCCGACGTGTGACATCAAGCAGTAATGTAGCACTCTTGAGTTTGCCAAACTCAGGGCTTCATCGCTGGATCTCTCCTCTGGCTGGGATGCCTCTCCCTGCGTCTAATTGCTGGCTCCTTCCCTGGACATCCATGCCAAGCTCCGGGGCTAATTGTTAGCATTTCCCTCTGGCAGAGAGGCATGGCTGCATCTCACCAGCTGAATTATCACAGGTAGACTATGGTTTTTCCACTGTGGTTTTCCACATGAAACTATTTAGCTTTCTTCCTTATTTGAAACATCATGTGAATGGGATTTTTTAAATGAAAAGTTAAAAGAAGGCTGCAGGGATAATGTATGTTTGTAGGCCAACCTAAAGTTAGTATAACACTGGTTCTCTCGACAAAAAAAAAACATCAGGGTTTTTCCATAGGCTTTTGAAACACATGAATTTTTAAACCTAAATTTTACCCTAGAATATAAACAAACTATACATTGGTTGCTCAACATCATCACTACCACCAAGCTTCCAAACGATTAAAAACACTGAAAAACTTGTTCCTTGATAAGGAAGTATTGAATGAATCTCCTTTTGTATTATTGCTAACTTGTTAGCAAACAGCTTTTACAAGACAATTATTTTCACAAATGTTTTTATTGCATATGGTTCTCTTATACTTTAAATAGACCTATTGTGTATTTTTTATGTTAAGTATTTTTCCTAGTTTGTCCTTAATAGCATATATATATATATATATATATTTGATTCTTTCATTTATATTTTAAATCTATTTCTATAGAGCTATTCACAAAATAAATGAAAGTATATAAAAATAATAAGTATTTGAAATATATAGGATCTATGGTTTCTTACAAAATAAAATGGGATTTTTCGTAAGATGTATATATTAGCAGTATTAGCTGTAAGAAGCTTCCTGCAAGACAGAACCTAAATATAGCAAAACTGCATATAAAAACTTCTCTCTGACATATTTTAAACATGAGCCTTAATGAAGTGTAGATGTTGGACCGAGTCATAAATGAGTACGTATGCATTCTCTCTGATGTGGCTATATGAGGTAATTAAGCGTGTTCATTATTGTCCGACCGAAGCTTAACGCGAATGCTATAGTCTTAGCGTGTCCCCTGTATGATGAACGGTAACATTTGCCAGGACCACAGCAGCCATCGATCACATCGACACTCAAGTGTGTGTACAGGTGTGTCCTGAGAACCACAGGCTGTTCTCATGCTTCTCAAGGTAGATCTCTCGGTTTCTCTCTCTCTCTCTCTCTCTCTCTCTCTCTCTCTCTCGCTCTTTTTCCTCAATCTGGCTCGTGATTGGTGCAGTCTTCCCATTGGCAGCCAGGACCTGATGGATGAGATGCTGTTACACTGCAGTAAATGGATTAAGTGCTTTTTTCTACCCCAACTGTACCGTTCTGGAATGAGGAGATTGGATTTGGTTTGACAGGCAGGCGGCGAGTTTTCAGGCACCACTGTGGGGAATTGTGGGTATGTTCGCGCACACGCACGCGCAGGAAGTGGATGAGTTAAATCATCAGTTTGACAGGTTGACATGACTGCCAGGACATAACAGCCGACAGCAATGATTTCATTGGCCTGGTGTCCCATGCTTCTTCAGGTTTTTTCTTTTGCACACTCTTGAGTTCCTCGATTCATTTGTGTGTTTGTGCTGCTTGGTATTTCAGCACAAACTGTTGTCAAGCTGTTAACCGTTAACCTGTTCATCTGTTTTTTTTTTTTACATTGGTACCAGATGAAGCGGCGGACAGATAAGGTGCAGCTCATTAGCTCAATAAGTGCTGTTCAGCAGTAGCTTTGCAAATCGCAGACTAGGCCAGATTTTTTCGTTTTCGTATGTAAATGTGAGGGAAGCTTTTTAGAGGAAAATTTTATTGCTCAGAGGTTGCTTTTTCATAGCTCAAGAGATTTGATGGAATTTTCAGTTGCGTTTATAAGTATCATCTCATTCTAAGATGTTTCTCCTAAAGAGAAATTAAAATAGAAACAAATGAGATAATTGTTTAAGTACATGAATAGTATAAAATACATGGAGGTATAAAATGAATGTCTAAATAATCTGGATTTGGGTAAATTTGATAAGAAATAAGTTCATATTGAAATTTATTGTGATTGAGATTGGATTTTAGACTTCGCAAATCTGAGCTCAGTTTGTGACCAGATCAGGTTGTGACCTCTTCTGAAACTAATGGAGACATTTGAGATTTTTATTCTCTGAAAAAAATATCTTAGATGCAGGAACCTAAAAGGAAAACCCAAAAGATATATTGAAGAATGTTGGTCAACAAAAAACTTTGGTCCCCAATCTATTGTATGGACACAAAACCAATGCAAGTCAATGGGGAACAATGTTTTTCTGTTACCAACATTCTTCAAAATATCTTCTTTTGTGTTCGGCAGAAGAAAGAAAGTAATGAAATGATGACTATCCCTGAGGTTCTCTTTAAGCAAAAATGTCAATTTGCTTTTCTTTTTAATCTCATTGATGTTTAGGAGAAATAATTACAAATGTTAAAATAATTCTAAAATATTTAAATATTATTTTAATAAATATTAATATCAATATATTATTCTTTCTCTTTTATAGATTGCCCTAGCTAAAGTTTCTATCGAGATGTGAGTGGATGCCAGGGAATTGCTTATGCAGTTGCTATGGTTTTTGGGTAGTTGCTTGGGCGATGCCAGGTGGTTGTTAAGGTGTTCTGATTGGTTGCTAAGTGGTTACTTTTTAGTCCATGGCAAGATTCCTCTTTAATTTAGATAAATCAAAAGCTTATCAATTTTATACTTTAAATATGAATATTATAAACACCACTGATTAAAACAATAATGTGTAATATTATTGTGATGTTACCCAATTACAGGCACAGCATAAAGATTTGCAAAACCGGATTTTAAACCAATGTGATTTTACTGTGGGTGTGTCTATCCTAAGAGACAGACTCTGTCACTACAGTCTGGCTCATATTAAGAAACCAATTCTCTCTTCCTCAATATAACGCTGGTCATACTGTCCAACATTATCGGTCTTATGTCACTCTGACATATTCCGGTGACACACTGAGTCTGTACCCAGACTCTGATTCATCCCTCCATTTTGACACCAATCCCTGGCTTTAACCAATCAGCTGAGATTAACCCCCAGCTCATCCAATCACATAATCAGGCAACAGCGTCTCAATCCTCCAGCAGGGAAATCACTGACTTTAATCCTCCACCTCAATTGTAACAAGTTCACACCAGGTTGTGAGGGGAACACTGCAGAGCGAGCCGTGCGATGTGAGGCCCGTCTCCATCAGGAAGTTCATTTTCATCTTTGTCATTCTGAAGGGTTTTGACAGGGTCTGAAGGCAAGAGCTTTTAGCGATGCTCGTCTGCTCTTATCTCTGGACTGAGATTTTTTTAATGCTCTCTCAAGTTTATGGATATTGTGACACCAAACATAGAAACAAATGCCAACACAATCTTACAGAACTTCGTAACTATTTTGCGAAGTGGCTAATTCAAAGGAATTTGTACGATCTTACTTGTACAATTTGGGGCTGGGGCTTCAATTTAGCAATGAATTTGAATGTATCATGTAATCATACAATGGATTTGTTCTGTTGAACACAAAAGAAGATATTCTGAAGAATGTAGGAAAGCAATTTTTCCAACTATGGTAGTCAATGAACTGTTTGGTTACAAACATTCTTCCAGATATTCTGTGTTCATCAGAACAAAGAAATGTATACGGATTTGAAACAACTCAAAGGTGAGTAAATGATGACAGAATTTGTGTTTTTGGGTGAACTGTCCCTTTAAATATACACAGGAAGTTAAACTTTGATGAGTTTTTTTATGTGGGTGGGGTGACAGACAAAATGTCCTGCCATTTGTCCCTGTCGTGAGACGGAAACTCAGATTAACATTGAATAGATAGCTTTTGACACTTTGTCGTGCCCGGTTAGGACACGGTGCGATGCAATCCAATTATCCCAACACTGTCTATCACCTTTAGCCATAACATGGCGTTCGTAGCTGGTCACAGTTCAGTCTCATTTAAATAAATGTTTCCTTCAACCAAATCAAATGATCTTTTCTTCATGCCCTCATTCTCCTGGGCTTTACTGTTTATTAGCCGTCCGGCTCTATCTGTCCTATTGATCAGACTCTCTTCCTCTCACACTGCGCCATCAGCACTTCGAGTGTATTAAAGACGGGCGCGCTACACGCAGATGGTGTCCTTAAAGTCCCGGTCACTTAACTGTTCGCCTCATTTCAGGGTGAACTTGATAAAGCCCAACATGGTTTGCCTGCTTACGGGACAAACCGTTTTGATCGCCTCATTCTGGATCTAGTGTTTTTCTGGCTTTTCTGTTTTTCTTTTTCTCTCTTTTTCTCTCTGCTGGCCTTGACCCACATCAGCAGATACAGAGAATAAATAATAAATACGAGCTTTTCAGATTCCTGTCATCTCCTGTTTGCTGTTCTCCTTCGGTGGAAAAAGGGCAGAGTTGTCAAGAGTCTAGAACAGATTTTTTCCCTTTTCTTCCTTCCAGCAAGTAGACACAGCACATGCTCACAAGAACAGTATGACAGTGTCAGTCTCAAATGATAAATTCTTAGATTTTTGAAGATAAGTTACTGGCTAATTTTGCAAAACTGCAAACATTCTTTTTGCTATTTAGTAGGGATGGAAAGTAGGAGACTAGTTGTCAGATGACTAGTGAGGTCATTTTTTTGGGTTAACTTGCAAGTAAGCTAAAATATATAGTTATGTTATGTTAACTAATATTTTTAATTTGAATTAATTCTACATTTTAAGGCAGCCAGGTTACTTATTTTTTTACAGTTTAGATTTTTTTCTTATTTGTATGTATATATATTTTAGCAGTGTTGCTTCATTTAGCTTTAGCCGTTAGACATCTTAAAATTTAAATCCATCGCCCTTAAAGCACTTCTGCTATATATACACTGCATATATGATATATAAGGCCATGTAAAATATAAATTAGGATATCCAATTACTCTGAAAATAACAAGGCGTCTTTTAAAAGATAAATATATGTACATGCTCAACATGCTGTGTACCTGAATTCCCAGAGATATATTCACTAACATTTAATTCTGCCAGCACAGGTGCCTTTGCAAATCTGAATTCAACAATTTCTGGTAAAACCGCAGACTTATTAGTAGGATTTGACTTAGAAGGGTTTAAAGGAGCGTGAGGAACAGTCCAATGGCTCTCGGAGCGCTCTGTGCTACACTGCAGAGCAAAGCCGAGCTGATTCCTCTGTGATAGTGCTGCTCTATTAAAAACGCCATTTCAGGATAAGAATTGAATTTCACACATGGGTGCCCAGACACTACATATGTTTCTTCTTAATAAAGAACCAGCACTTATTCAGAAAAGTCCAGCCTCTGCCACTCAGGTCTGGCTTCGGTTTGCTCTGAATCGTTCAGTTGGTTTGAGAAACAGACCAGAAGTCCTGCAAGCAAAGATCTTTATAAATGCGACCCTTGTGGCTCTCTTCACAGACATGTTTTATATGGAAAGTATGAATTATACTTGATTTATGATTCCATTGCTTTCTATAACAAAATATTCTAGTTACCAGGTAACCAAACTGGTTTACAGCTTTACGTCACAGATCATCTTAAAGAACGCATTATTCCCTATAGTAGACAGACAGCCATCTGTGTATTATTGCTTTAAGGCTAATTCACACTGATCCGACAAATGCCAACAAACACTGAGATTATATGTTGGCCGTTGGACTTAGAATGTTGGGAACGGTTGTGTTCACACTGCGCCAACAAACCTACACACTGTGAGAAACAACAAACATATATATATATATATGTATATATATATATATATATATATATAAGATATTTAACTCAGTTAAAGGTATAGTTCACCCAAAAATGAAAATTCATCATTTACTTACCATTCTGTCATTTCAAACCTGTTTGACTTTCTTCTGCAGAACACAAAAGAAGATATTTTGCACGTCGGTACCCATTGACTTGCATTGGTTTTGCGTCCATACAGTAGAAGTGCGTACAAAAGAACATTCTTAAAAATATATTCTTTGTGTTCTGCAGAAGAAAGAAAGTCATACAGCTTTGAAATGGGTGAGTAAATAATTTTTGGGTGAACTATTCCTTTAATATTTATTCGCAGTTACCGCCTCTATAAGTAGTCTACATAGTCTTTTATTCCTTCTGCGTTCTGATGACATTGATAAGGATTTTCATTTTAAAGAAGACGAATAAAGCAAACCTATATTTCACAACGGGTGTCATAATGCAAACTGTCGAAGCGACTATTATTTTCGATAAGATTATTTTTTGGTTCCCAACAATATTTTATTTATTCCACGATTATTGTGGAACGTTGATGAAACATGTTCAGACTGTAACAGTTTCTGTTTGTTGGATCAGTGTGAATTAGCCTTAAAAAACTAAAATCTCAATACAGATATCAAGTCATCTTATGCAGAACAAATGCAATAGAAACCTTGAATGAGGCAGTCATGGCCGACACAAGTTACACTTACTTGGATTTGAGAAATGTCATCTCCAGAGACTCATGAACACACAGTCTCGACAACAGCAATATACTATATTTCCATATACGCAGTAAGCATGAATTGCCCATCCTCCTGCATGAATGGCAGCAGAGGTTTCTCTGAGCGTGTGTGCTGCAGTCAGTATGCATTATGCATGTGTGGATTGTTGGGGAATTTTTCTGCTCTCAGATGAACCGTGAGGTGATGGGCGCAGACTTGCTCTCTGGCAGGGGCCACGTTCGTGCTCGGCCCAGCTGGAGAGCCTCTTGACGTAGGGAGTGGACGGTGAGTTTTGTCCGTCTCTACGGTGGCTGTCAATCATGTTGCTAATGAACTCTTTCTGTATTGTTTTAGCTCACGGTCTCTCGGGGAACTGCGCAGGCATATAAACCTGCGGCGCGGTGACAGCCAACAATTCTATGTGAAGTCGCCGTTCGTGATTGCACAGTTCAGAACTGCGAGCCGTTTCCGAGCACAGCCGTGAAATCAAAGCTCAAATGAATAGCTTCTCTTTGCTCATTCATTCAGATTCTAACTCTGTGTCTTTTTCTTGTCGAGACGAGGTGCCGTTCGTATCAGTCATGCGCAGACGCTGGCAGGATTTGGTTTAATTGCTGTGATGTGGACTTGATAGGAGCAGTTCTCTCTTTCCGACTCATTTTCTCTCCAGCAATTGCGTTTCAATTAATAGCACCCAGCGAGGCATTGCTTGCGGATGTGAAATGAATATGATTGCCCTGTCAGTCACCAGCCAGGAAGCCTCCAACGTTTGTCAACGTTCCCGTCTCGACCGAACTAGACTTTTTGCTCTTGAGATCTTTAAATCTGTGCCACATGTCATTCATTCAATCATGATTCATTTATGTCCCCAGATATTGTGTCCTGTGGCTCAGAGAAGTCAGTGTTGGGGCATTAAGAACCTTAGATCTCTTGTGATGGCATGCAACTTTAAAACCTGCCTTCAGTAGGCAACACTATCTTTTTGTTTTAGAACTAAATCCTTTTTTCCTTCTAGTGTTGAAAGTTTCAGTCTTTCCTTAAGAAAGAAAAGTCACAGATTTCATGTCTTAATTGTTTCTTCTAGACAGATTAAATGGAAAGCAGATGGTGAAATCTTCAGCATATATGTGATTTTTACTCTTTTTCTCTCTGTTATCTTACATTTATCTATATTACAAGTTTTCGAGTATGCGCAGAATTGCCATTTTGTGTTGTGGAGCACAAAACCAAAAAAAGATATTTTGAGAAATGTCTCAGTGGTTTTGTGTCCATACAATGGAAGACAATGGGGGTCAGTGTTGTTTGGTTACTAACATCGGTCAAAAAATCTTCTTTTGTGTTCTGCAGAAGAAAAAAGTCATACAGGTTTGGAATGACATGAGGGTGAGAAAAGTTGTTTCATTTTTAAGTGAACTATCCCTTTAAGACCGTATTTTATTTAGGACTGTAATCTATAGAAATGTTATTATAAACTGTGTGTAGTCAATACTTAAACATTAAAAACAACTGATCTGGGTTATTGTACTCCTATTAAGTTTTATAGCTATGTTCGGTATGTTTGTGAAAAATTGTGAACATTTGACACCAAGTTCACAGAAACATAACTAAGAACTCAATTATTTCAAATAATACTTCACAGAAATATTTCTGAAAACTCAATTACTTCTCAATTAAAACTTTCTTCTTGCTTTCCTTCTCATACACAAAACTCAATTAATACATACGTCTTTCTATGCATAATATAAGATTGATTGACATCTGTAATGAATGTGTTTTTATTCTTTTTCCTACTATTCCAAGTCTGCTATGATTGGTTCTGGAGGCGAAGTCGAGTGAAGCTAACGTGCAGAGAAGTGAAGCGAAATGCTAACAGACACAAGCTACTGCTCTCCCCTCTGGCATGATGCCTCTAAAACCCTAGGCAGACACCATCACATCCCAGCGATGCATCCCCATCACAACCGTACCTCTTCCGACACGTGACGTGCTGTGAAGCGCCGCTCTCATCTACGCCGATTCTCTGTGGGCGTCCGCTCGTGTATTACTCATTGTGAGTGCGGTGCACAAACCGCGCAGCCTTTGTCGCTGTAACCTTGCCTCTTCTCTGTCCCTATAAAACAACAAGAAAAAAGAAGAAAATTGAAGGTGTTGAGTGGGCGGAAGTCAGAAAGAGTGAAATGAAAGTGGGCGTGAGGCGTGCGTGCCGTGACCCGATAAAATACAAGATAAAAGGAAGTATTTAATGACCAGATAAAATGAAAGCCCATGTCAGATTAAAATGGTAAAAAAAGGAGTTGGGATGGGAAAGAGGCAGAGTGTCAAGGAAAAAGGCAACATGGGAGAGAGGGACGGGGAAGATGAATTACGGCAACGTGTACGGTGTGGCGCGCCTCGTTTGGAAGCTGATGTGTCGGGAAGCGGAAGATAGGTGTTAATAAGAGGGCTTATGTGGCTTTCTAGTAACCGAAATGCTTCACAGGCCATGGAGAACAAGAGAGAGAGAGAGCTGTGATGCTGCCTGATCTTTACTAAGTCATACAGATGGCACTTCAGAAGATACAAAGACAATGAATACACACTTAAGTGCAATTTAAAGCTCTTTCCTATTCAGTAGATGTTTTGTTACTCATGTGTATCTAAAAATAACAATTTGTATTCAATATCGAATTCATTTACTTTCTTATTTGCTTTGCTCTGAAATACGTGAACGCTGAAAGTAAAATGGATTGCGTATGTTTGTTCTGCTACTTGATTTTTTCAGTTCTTGTTTGTTCATCTGTGGATCTCAGTGACATATAATGACTGCTTTTATTTCCTCTCTCACTGCAGAAATGCTCGCTGATCATTTGATTTTAGAATCTCTGGTGTTGCACTGGCAAAAACAACCTCAAGCTATGCAGCACTGAGTCCAGATACCTGACTTCACAAACATTGAATCGAGTGTGCTGCGCTCTATCACGTTGCAAACGCTCTGCGGCTCCTAGCTATGAATTAACCAAGACTTCTTAATGTAAAATCAATTTGCTTGATGCAATTTCTTAAATCAGATGTACAGAGAAGCCGGGCCTTGTTAAGGAAGCACGGGGTTGAAATAGACTCATGGGGTTAAATCAGCTGAAAATAAAAATTCTGTTGTCAGATCTCATCCTCGTTGCATTCCAAACCCATATGATTTTCACACACACACAAAGAATGTTGATCCTGCCTTATTTTCATTTAATGAATGCCTTGTGTGTTTCATAAAAAAAGTCATATGCGACCCTGGACCACAAAACCGGTCAATTTTTTGACATATTTATACATCAAGGCTGCATATATAAGCTTTCCATTGATGCATGGTTTGTAAGCATAGGACAATATTTTGCCAAGATGCAACTATTTGAAAATCTGGAATCTGATTGTGTAAAAAAATTTAATTATTGAGAAAATCGCCTTTAAAGTTGTTAATCAGAGGCGCTGTAGCAGGCCGCTGCTAATAAGAAACAGGTTTGTTTTAATGCTCTCTATTGGCTTACCGCTGTGATGATGTTGTGGAGAATAGATGAACCTGAAAGTTGAAATTCTAAGCTTTACATAGATACCAAACTTGAGTGGATAATTCCCAAAGAGCGACAGCAGCGAGAGAAGTTTGTAGACGTGTTTCCGGCCATTTTTGTTAGCGATTTTGCTGCATTCACTCACAAAAATAAAGTTTATATATATGTACGGTAGAAAATGAGATTTTTACTTAATATCCTAATGATTTTTGACATAAAAGATCTATAAAAAAATCTATCATTTTGACCCATACCATTGGCTATTGCTGCAGATATACTCGTGCTACTTATGACTGTTTTTGTGGTCTAGGGTCACATATGCAGTTTTGAGTGACACAAGTGTGCATTTGATGAACATATTTAAAAATAAATAACTAGATTACAGCTGAACAAATAAAACACTTCTATTTTCTCATTATATTGTATTATTAAACATTAAAATATTACATTATTTATTAGGATTTTGCAAGATATTTCATCCAATCTCCCAAAATACATTCAAGTTGATGATTTTTTCCTCCTATCCTGTATCAGCAAATATATGATGAGCCGTCAGATTCCCCCCTCCTTCTATTCTGTCCAACACCCCCCCCCCTTTCCAACATAATACCCATATTTCGTCCCAGCATATCATTTCTGCTACATTGGTTGATCTAATGCTTGCTGTGGGGTCTCCTGTGAGGGTTAAGAGGAGCGGGCCCTCTCTGACCGTTCACATAAAGCTACGAGTGCCATTACGGCATCGCTTTGCATTTAGATAACCGTCAGCGCACCAAGTAAACCGTGAGACCGTGCACATCCATGTCAGTTTTCAGAGCTGTAGGGGGTTGAGGAGAGAGAGGGGGGGTTGCTCCACCTGACTGAAGCCTTCCATCAAATCAGCATCTTGATCTACTCCTCAGTTTATCTATGAGACGCACACACATAAAGCTGAGATACAGTATGTATAGGCCAGTCAGCTCGGCGGATATTGCCCTCATGCAAATAAAAACAAAATATTCACTTCTTAAAATGTAAAGCCTTTAAAGGGATCGATCACACAAAAATTTGTCATTTCAAACCGGTATGGCTTTCTTTCTTTTGCAAAGCACGAAAGAAGATATTTGAAAGGATGTTGGTAACCGAACAACAGAGGTACCTATTGACTTGAATTGGTTTTGGTAGCAGGCCGCTGCTAAGAAGAAACAGGTTTGTTTTGATGCTCTCTTTTGGCTTACCGCTGTAATGACATTGTGTAAAGTAGATGAACCAAACTTGAGTGGGTAATTCACAGAGCGGACAGCAGCGAGTGAAGTTTGTAGGCGTGTTTCTGGACATTTTGTTCGTGATTTTGCTGCAAACACTCACAAAGATAACGTTTTGATATATTGACGGTAGGAAATGTATCTTCTTTATTATCTTCATGGAACGTGATCTTTACCTAATATCCTAATGATTTTTGGCATAAAAGGAAAATCGATCATTTTGACCGATGTATTGTTGGCTGTTGCTACAAATATACCCGTGCTACTTGTGATTGGCTTTGTGGTCCAGGTTCACATTTCTGATCGCCCATTTTGTTTTCTTGGTAGATCTGAGAACAGTTTGTGATACAAAAAGTGAGCCATTACCAATCACAACTTTGTCCTTGAGTACTACAAAAGGAGTCCAATGGAGATGTCGCCATGAAAGGTACAAAAACAAATCCCTGTACTGTTGTCTACACATGACACCTTCAAAATGAAGTTTCAATGTGCCGTTCAACTGGAGGATGAGCAACTCTCTCACTTGTTCTCCCTGCCTATCACAGGCTCCATGTCAAATTCCTCTTTCACCCATCCAAACACATGGCAATAATTCTTGTTAGATATGGTTCCAGAAATAACAACAAACCATTGCAAGGACAAAGAAAGTCATGGAATGTGACATACACTCTCTCTCTTTTTCCGCCTTTCTCTCTCTCTCTCTCTCTCTCTCTCTCTCTCTCTCTCTCTCTCTCTCTCTCTCTCTCTCTCTCTCTCTCTCTCTCTCTTTCAGGAATGTGTGCTCCCTGAGGGCTTTGCTAGCCCTCTTTTCTCCTCACTCATTTACACCAGCACTGATGCATGCTGGAATTGATAGCATGGACACCTCCTCTTATCTTGTTTTACAGTAGTCTTTTCAGTAGGAGTCCTTTGTCACCCACTGGCAGAGAGCAAAGGGATGTCACAGGTATGGGATGCACTGCCAGGAAGTTGAAAGTTCTGGCAGCTTACTTGAAAAAGATTTAGTATAATATATGAGGTTCAGTTCTTTTTTTCTCAAAGAAACATCCAACGTAAAATATAGGAAACGCAGCATTTTTCTCGCCTTGTCAATCAATAACGTTGATCTAATGTCACATTCTACCATTTCCTTTTGCCAAATGCATTTTTAAGATGTTCTTATACAGAATGCTTGACAGCCGCCGGCATGACGAATTTGATAGATGATGTATTGGTTTGTATGTGCGTCTTAAACCGTTATTATTCTTCATGCATCCAGCCTTCTTTCTCTCTGTATTTATAGCATAACAATGTCTCTGTCACAACTCAATAATTCATTTCTGTTCATCAGAAACCAGTACAAGGCTGTTGCCGAGGGGACCGGTGTCGGTAAGTGCTGCCGTGGCGACAGTAAGAAGCAATGCATTTCTGCGATAGATGGCTGAACGAAACAGGAAGTGTTAGCCATTCCTGCTCGCCGGCTTCTGGAGACAGTAGGAGCGCTCAATGCCCCGATGATGAATCGCAAATAAATGATCAGGGTCTGGCACATGAAAGAGCATGGGGGGAAAATGAGGAGGGAGCGAGAAACAAAGAAAGAAAGACTCTTTTTAACTCACCGTGTCAGACTTCAGTCTTTGACTTTGGTCGAGACTAATGATCGGTCTGATATGAGAAAGTAATTGGTGTCTAGGGATGTTCGACTACAATACATAACATAATCGGCAGCCAGACGCGCCGATATAGGGTGCAATGTTTAGTTGGGAAGACCATGCATACCGTGAAAGGCAATTAAAACTAAGGATGTGACATTCGGATGATCCACTGTCCAATTACAAGGCCAGGAATGGGCAAGCAATTACGACAGGCAGAAGCGTTTGTAGTCTTATCCTCTGTTTAAATACTATTATGAAATTGCTTGTGTTTGTACTCAAAGATGAGAAGCTACAAACTAATATCTGAGATTGTTGACTGTGTTTGCACATGAGTCCTGAGGTTACAAAGACTGCATCGTGTGTATAGTTCCTGCATGATCAAATTGCAAAGAGAGGTAATTTGGTGTATTTGCTGACTGTCCAAATTTGATACTTTACATCATCACATATTATTGTAACATCATCAGTATGTCTTCTAGTTGCATATCATGCTGTATTACCAGAGTCAGTATCAATATTATTGACTTTTACGTGAAGAGCAGGAAATGTGGAAAATATTGTTTAAGGTACATAAAATGAGAAATGTCTATATAGAGATCAAGATTGTGTATACACACACACATATGTGTGTGTGCAGCTGTGGAAAGAGAGCACACCAAAATTATTTTTAGTTTTTCTGAATTTACTACTTATAGTGTTTAAGTAAAATTATGTTTTTGTGTGTCATTCTGTGAACTAGTGACAACATTTCTCCCAATTTCCAAATGATAATATTGTTTTTTATTTGCATTTATTTGCAGAACATTAAAATGGAACAAACCGGTCAAAATAACAAAAAAAGATGCAATGTTTGTTGATCTTGAATACTGAAAAGAAAAAGTTCATGTTTAAACAACACAATAATGTTTTTTAGAATAAGTTCATAAATGAATATGAAATAAGCCTGCTTTTCATGCATCTTCGCATTCTCGCTTTCACATTGCTGTTGGGTGACTTTGTCATTCCTGAGGTTTCTTTCTGTTGAAATTCAACAGACTTTGGACTAAAATTGCCACCATACATAACAAAATGATGATTAAAGGCAAAACTGGAATGGTCTGTTTGTTTGTTGCATGTCATTGCTGTCCTTTCAAAACCTTGGATGTCGAAATTCACAAAAAATAAAACCACGGAGATACAAGGTGTTAGAAGGACAGCAGTGATATGCATATTGTATATATTATGTATATAATTTATTCTGTAAGACTAGATAATCTGTTTTGCAAATATAAAAACATATCAAGAAAAGATTACATATATGTCCTTTAGACAAAACACAACCACATAAACACAATACACACACACACACACACACACACACACACACAAACACACACGTAGTCTAACGCCTAATTACCCAGTCAGGGAAGAACAAAATGAAGTTTATTTCTGGATGCAGACAGCAGACAGCGTCCCACACCCACGCTCCTTTGCTCGCTGCTCTTTACTGTCCACACTTCGATCATTTAGTGAGCTAGACAGACATAACTCACAGAACTGCAGCGTGTGCACAGAGGCAAACCGTAGCTGTGATCCTCCACATGATCGAAAAAAGCGTTACAGAATATAAGAGAAAAACTGCACTCCGTTCCTGACGGTTCCTCCTACTTGCTCCACACACCCCCATGCCCCAGCCACACATCACAGGGGTGCAGAAGCAGCCAGTGCTCTTTTTTCTTTTGATTCGTGCCAGAGAAAAAGAAAGTGTTTGTCCCTAATTAGCTTCCCTTGCTCCCGCTTCCACACAAGATTTTAATTATGATTGGGTGTCGCGGTGGATCCAGAAGAGATGCACGGCTGACATCAAGGCACTGCTGGCCGGGAGAGATACGCCGTGAGCCCCGCGAGCAGAGAGGAAGCTTTCGCATCTTGGCGGAAGAGTGTCCTGTGAGAAATGTGCGGCCTAAACCGCAGGACGTGATACTGGAGGCAGGCGGCAACATACAGCTGCGTGTTTGTAAAGGCAACAGTCATCACAGCGGGCACCCGAATTCATGTTTCTCTAAAAGGTTTTGAATATGTGACCGGGGAGGCTCTGTTACAGAGTGCATAGTGGAAATGCATGGATATGTGTACGATTATACTCACTGGGAAGTGGGAGTGTGCTTGTATTCATTTCTAAAAGAATGCAATTTAGGCACAGACGGTGGTCGAAGCCTAAAGAGGGACAGGGAGTAAAAATGACTAATATCTCTGCAATCGCCACCTGCTTCAGCAAAACTGAAACAGAGTTGGAAAGAAAAGTTTTAGAACTAATCAATCTGAGTCAGACTTTCTTAAAACCGATGACCTTGCGACCATCCCTAGGGAGGAGTGGCACACTTATCTTCAGAGCACTTTGTTTTTAAGATGCAGGGCCAAGTCTCTGAATGACCTGAGTCATCTCTGTACACCTGCCTGGAAGCACCTGACACCTGACCAACACCTGTTGAAACTCTCTGGTCTGATATCGCAAATAAACATTTATATCAGTCGTTGAACACGATGACTTTTAAAAACGCACTTCTGTCAGTCAGAGTCATCATTTTCTCAGTGCTTGTGAATGAGTTTCTAGAGTTTTGAGTGGCACGGCTTGATGTCTATTTTGCGTTGGTATTACTCTTGCAAACCAGCCATTTTATTATTAGTAAAGAATCTGGCGAGTACTGCATAGCTTATTCTGGCCAATAACTATCCACAGATATTTTTGTGATGTAGGGTAGTTAAAAGTTAAGTCAGTGCTCGACTGATGTGCAAAAATGTGGTAAATTATTCAAAAGATACTGCAGCAGGATGAATGGAAGGCTCTACAGATGACTTTGGAGAAATGAGAAGAAAATATTTGAAATATTTTTTGTTCTGTCTTAAAGTAACAAGTACTGATTATTTCATGCACATTACTCTTCAAATAGAAAGAAAGATACAGCAAGGGTACCCTGGCCATCTAAGCATATTTGAGGCCCCTTAAAACTGAAACTAAAGGGAGACATATGTATTCTATACAAAATTACAGATATGAAATACAACTTTAAAGTGCACTGAATTCACATTCTGAAACTTTTAAAGCACAAGAAATGCTGTATAACAATAACAGCACACAACAGTTCTTTTGTAATCCTTTTCTTGCAGACAGACCACAGATTGATAAGCTTTTCACCACACAAAAGAAAAAAACTTCACAAATCATTCCCTAAAGTTCCTTCATTTGTAGCAAATCAATCGATTTTTGAGACCCAGAGCACCTCAATGTGCTTATGCACAATAAAATACTGTGTGTTTGCATCAGACATTCATGAATCACTGCTTAACAATGCTTAAAACTCGTGAAATGCTCACTGCTGCATTATATTGTCAAACACATTATTTTCCTTTTTCAACTTGTTTGGCGATAAAGCATCTTCCAAGGACAAAATAAGCACCGATGTTCTTGTTGTAAACAGCCAGAAGCTAAAGTCCAGTAAAGCCAGCAGCCAAGCTGATACAATGTACCAGAAAAGCCTCATAGCAGTGAAGAACTGTGCCAACAGAGAAATACGACAACTAAACAAAGCAGTGTTTTAAAGGTTAGGGTGAAATGTCAGCCGAGGTTTATTTTTGTTTAAGTTTTGACTGTTCTGACAAGCTTGTTTGTGCATCCAGACTTTGTTTGATCTGGAATCTACATTGTTTATCAGAACAGCTTTCATTCTGCAGAAGGTGCGCAAAAGGAATATGAGGCGTTAGGCTCAGGGGGTGGTCAAAACATTCTGACATGAGAATGTGTTCTCCGCTTATATAAGAACCAGACCTCTGTGTGATGTCATAGAGTATACATGGGAGTGATCCAACATCAATCTTCATGTTTTATAACAAATTTTTTATTACACTGCGTAATTCACCTATTTCAACTTAAAAAAACATGAGCTCAGTTTATTCTTTACATTATTGAGTAATTGAAATGAAACTGACTCTACAAAACATTTTAACTTTTACATCTTAAATTTAAAATTACATCAAACTGACTTTTAACAATATTTTAGCAAGTTGAAATTGCTTACGCAAGTTGAAAGAGTTAATGTAAAAACATATGTGCCATGACATTTGATCACATAATGTTTATATATAAAAAAACAATGTGTAGTCAACAATGTTACAAAATAGCACCTTTATCTAAATAGAACATCTTCAAAAAGATAAAAAATGAAAACACATAAATGCTAGTTTATATATATTCTTTGTTTAACACGTGCCTGGCAATGAAAACAACAGACACAAGTCTGTGAGATTGTAATAAATGTGCCTAGATGCATCGACAGGTGGTGCACCGGTATTCAAGACTACAGACTCTCACTGTAGTCATCACATAAACCTACTGGCTGAAGCGCGCTCAACGTCGCCGCCTAGGTGTGACGCGAGAAATATGTATCAGGCGGCGCGTTCCCGGAGACTCAAAACGAGGCTGGCTGGCGTTCGGGGAGCGCGGACCGCATTCCTCTTCATTCATGCCGTGCTAGGACTTCACACTCGGAAAGTGAGAGCGGAGCTTTACACATTGCCGCCGAGAAAATGTACGCAAGTTTGAGATTTTACGCATGGCAAGGATAATAAACCAAGGCATCAAACGCACAAGTAAGTGACGCCGGATGTTTACGCACGAGTGTGACTTTTGGATGCAGTTTGGTTTGGGAAAAAATGCATTTTTAGATCAGTTCGTTGTGTCTGCAACTACATTGCATTTCTGTCGATCTCCCTTCTACCGCTGTTTGCTTTTGCCTTACACTTGTGAATGCATCATATACGAGATCGCGACGGGAGAAATAGAGAGTTTAGGTATTCTGTATGCGGTTTTGACACCTTGCTGTTTATTAACTGACGCATTAAACACAAGCTGATATCTGCATTGTGCAGCATCATTGGAGGAGGCTCCCAGACTAACTTAGATGAGGTTTAATAGCTTTACTAAAACAGCGGGTTTATGAGGCGTTTTTAAAGATCGTGGGAGGATTTTTATATTTCAGGTGTTCGGAATGTAAACGATGCATTTCTTGGTGAGCTCAGTTTACCTGCAAGCCATTGCATATCGCACTTTGGGGAAAACGGTCTTCTTGGTTAAATCGCGTTTGGGAGGGGTGCTGGATATTTTTAAACCCCATGCAGGGTCTATCCAGCACCTCCGAATTGTTCAGTTCTTTAGCTATTGCGTTTTGCAGACTCGTTGAAACTGTGTGGGTTGGCTGTCTGTAAAATCTAGCCAAGATTTGTTCAGTTGGGAATTGGGGAAAATTGGATGTGGGATAGAACTGGTGGGGTACATGGAAAAAGACAGCTTGCGAAATCTAACATTAGACCGGTTTCTGTAAGAAACACTAGTGCTATAATCCTATAAACAGGCAATTAAAATTTCGCACATGTAGGCTATCATCCGCATTGCCTTACCGCAAAAACCTCGAGAAGATCTGGATGATTTCAGTCTCTTTTTAGGATGAATTTAGCCTACATATTTTCTAAAGCACAGCTTTAACGTAGGCTATTTATTGGAAAGACACGGCTGTTTGACAGACGAAGGTGTAAGTCTAAGTGTAAGGTCCGTGTGTTTGTATGTTTTGAGTAGGCTAGTAGGAGATGTGCAGCTTAGATCGTCTTCAGTTGTGGGGTTTTTAAGTCGCGTTTTGTTATTGGTTTTAAGAACATTATAATATACTAGTTTATATGAAATATTGAAATATAGGATTGTGTCAATGTTTCGAGCTTCCTCGCCCGGCTTTCATAGCAAGTCTTTGCCGTGCCTTGTTCTCATATGAATATGCGGGTTTTGTGTCGCAATACGTTTGCTTTTTAAAGCAAAGATTCTGTTTTTTGGAAAGCTTAGTAAATTACGTTCCTAGAACTACAATTGACATGTATTCAAATTTGGTTGTTAAACTTCCACAATGCAACCGCTTTCCGTCAGCATCAAAGCACTCGTAACTAGGCTTAAAGATGTTCCTGTGGGAAATAGAGCAGACTACTGCGAGTGCGCGTAATTTGTCCAAATTGTACTCGCATATGTGGAAAAAGACAAACCTCGTTTCCACGTTCCTTTGAGGTTTTCTCGTATGTTAAATATGTACCTTTTAGATTTCTTTAACATTCGTAAGGATTATTAAAAGAGCTCCGTTGTTGTGATGTTTATTCGTTACAATATTGCGCTGTTTGATTGTGAGAAGCAGAGTTTTAGCACGGATTTCCCGCGCTCTCCTCCTGTCTCCCCATCTGCACGAGACTCCCGCTCCGCCTTTCTCCACAGGGTCCAAGTCTTTTATTATATTGCATACAGTAGACCCAATAACTGGATTCAACGGTCCATAGAGTGATATAAAATGAAACTTCAGGGTATACAAACATTTGCTTTACTCTTTTGGCCATAAAACCTGGTATATTTTTATTAGCCCTACTTCTCAGATAAAAACGGGAGGAATAAGATACAGTTAGCGTTTCGGTATAGGCTATGTGGTGGTGCTCGTATTACGCCTAATAACTTTGCCACTGGTAGTTTAATGGAGTTTGTGTGATGACGTGATGCTCGAGCATCAATCTTACAACGTTATGGGCGTCAACGTCCACCTTTCTGAGGAGCGCTTCACCTCTGTGTGACACTGTGGGAAACGAAGTGCGCCGTGTCAGAATAATCTCGCCTTGAACCGTTATTTTTCGCACTCTCTGGCCTTTGTCGTCATTGACGGATGTTTTAAATATCCATGACATCCTTACCTCAGAGCTTGTCAGTGCCAACCTCCTCTCGAATCTGTCACTGGGGTGAGTGGGCAGTGTGGCTGTGTTTTAAAGCTCCAGTACCCACACTTTATGACGCGTCGCCTTATCTTTCCTTCATTCCCGCGCGTGATGATACGTCACAATTACCATCATGAAAGCATAAATGCTAGTGTTACGTTTCATTTTCCTTTCAGCAAACCGTTTCTCATATTTTGTCTTTTTAGTTTCCCCAACTATTAGTTGTAAGTCAGTGATAGCAGTTTGATTGAGTTTATCATGAAACTCAAGTTATTTAATTTACTCTTTCAATTCATTATCAGCCCCGTCTGTACTTCAAATCTAAGGGGACGTCAAACTAACACAATAAAGGCAGTCGGGCCTGAAGGGTTTTGAAGCTGTCTGTATCAGATCACAGGAAGAGATAATAAAATTGTTTCTCCCTTCACGTTCCTTCTTGCTTGTGCGTTTTTAGACGTGCGTGGTAGAGGCAGCCAGATGTCTATCCCTTTGAGAATGTGTGTGCATGATACTTGGATTCTTTAGTTTATGCTTTAATTTTATGACAGGAATGTTAGTTGACTTATACTCTGTTGGGTTTAAGTGCATTATCACTATGTGCAAAGACTGCTGTTGTATCTAATTCATTAACATTTTCTTTCCTGATTTATTAAGTTTATAAAAATAGCGCTTTGGCATCAGCTAGGTTTAGCGATTCAAGGGTCAGGCCAAGTTGTGTTTGTTATGGCCCTCGTCCAGAGGAGATGCGGCTCTTTGCGGTCCCTCGCCAGACTGGTGGTCTCAGCTGGGAACCTCAGTGGTGGGATCAGAGATATTCAGATGGTTGTGATTTCAAGACGGCAATGACAAGCTCTTTATTCTGTTTGGTTTAGCCAATGACAAAAGACCATGCAGCACATTTAGGGAAAACATGACACATTTCTATTCCTACCTTTCTAGTTTGACCTACATACACAAATTGATTTACCGTATGTATTACTTTAATACTGTTATTCATACTTGGGATTAAGTATTTGAACAAGTAACCCTACATATTACATTTTGGCTTGTACCTCATTTGTGGTATTGACATGAGTGATTTTTCAGATTGTGGGGCTTGTTGAGAAAAGATGTTGTATTTTCTTAGCAGACTTACGACTTTTGCTTGGGGGATGATAAAACAAGCGAAAAAATCCCATAGACTTTCATTGAAGAGGGAGTTATAAGCCACCCCTAGAGATCTGAATATCTTAGAAACTTGGGGGTGGGCTTTTTGACTTGAGTATGCAACGACCCAGAAAGCTTAGCATCTGCATAGCAACAAAATGAAAACACCACTCCGAACACCTTAGCAACCACAAAGCCGATGCATTTTGTTTAAAAATACAGTTCTTGTTTTGCTACCAAAGCATGTGGCCATCTATAAGATGATTCGCTTTCCTGTGGAGGCCGGTGAACCTTGACCATGACTAAGAGCTGCTCATTTCAGAAAAGTCGAGTCAGCACTCTAAAATTTACCCAGCGGCCAGCATTACATAGTGCTTATTTTAGGAAGAGATAACAACACGTGTGTGTGTGTGTGTGTGTGTGTGTGTGTGTGTGTGTAAAAGAGAGTGTGTATGTGTCTATATGGGTGTGCAAAGTTGTTCCCCTCTTGGTAAAGAATTAACCTGCTGTGTCTTGATCCAATTCCCAAGACTTACTCCAACTACGCATGAAATACCAGGAGCGACCTTCGACCTCATTGTCACGTCACATACCGATGTGAAAGAGAGTGTCAAGGGCCCTCGAATGAGCTTTTGCTAAGTTCTTGGTTCTTGGATCTTGGCTTGGCCCCTTGACCCCAAAGACCGGCATATTGAACCCTGTGCATATTGAACATTACATCATTAGTATTATTAGCAATACACGCTATTAGAATTAAGTTACACGTCTGGGACTGTTAATGTATGTCGATAGCAGTCAGCAGTGTGGATTTCTCTTCTGGGGTGAGGGGGGTCAGGGGGAACCTTTCCTCTCACCTCTTCTTTCTGTTTCCAGAGCAGCACATCTATCCTTCACCCTTATCGGGTCTTGGATCCGATCAATGCTATCCGCCATCTGCTTGCAGACTACAGCTTTACCACCACCCTCTGTGGAGTTTTCTATGGCCCCTAGTACAACTGATCCTGGATAGTATTGTCAAGCCACTCACAATGTATTATGTTAAGCGCAGGGTAGGTTTCACTGATGCCAAACCAGCTGTTAAGGGTATTATTAACTTGTGCCTTAGTGTTTTTCCCCTTTTTGTTCGCCTGTGTTGTTGTATAGGCTGTAGGGCTCTTGTGATTGAAGTCACAGACTGGCAACATTTCAGAGCCAAATTTCTGCTGCTGTATTCAGAGGCGTCCTTTACAACGGTCTGGTTTGAAGCATGTGTTTATTTACCACTTTCTGCCGAAATTGACTTTGGAAGCTTAGCTGTAGTAGGGAACATAAATACTGTAACAGGAATAGTTTTGTGTGTATATTTGGTTTTGCATGTGTGTGTGTGTGTGTGTGTGTGTATGTATTTCTGTATGTGCAGTCGAGAAAGCGAAGGTTTGTTTATAGCTATGCATGTAAGGTGTGTTTATGAAAGTTTGCCCTTCATTGTCTTTGCAGATACAAAAATGCTTTGCTCTATAAAGCGTACCTGTTGTCACATGATTCGGCTCTATGGTATAAACAGTGTGAACTCAATAATAGACTATTTACTGTCTGGTTCATTTCATTTGGCTGATGTCTCTCCTTGGATACTGCAGCTGAAGCACTTCCTCGGGCAGTTGTGGTTTGTGTACTGAAAGCCGGTTAAATAATGCAAGATCTCTCGACCGGCCGTGTAAGTAAGACTAAAAGTGATGGAACCCATGGGGACGATGTTGCTCTCAGAGGACCACAGGCAGTGCAGATGCTTCAAAAGACTTTGAAGAGGTCAGCAGTCGCCAGACATATGGTTCATTTTTACGTGTAGGAACCTAGAAAATGTCATAAAAGAATACCTCATGGCTTATAGTAGAGCGTTCTGTGAAGTCATTTCAGCAGATCGATAGAAGGGTAAAGCTATCTGTTGATAGATTGATAGATGTAATATTAATGTCTAAATGTATGAGTTTAAAGATGAGTGGCGGGTGTGTTCAATTCTGCTTTTCAGTAGCCTCTTAATTAATATCTCATTAAAAGACCGAGCGTATTGATTTCTCTTGGTAATGTTCGTCCTTTAATGCAGCTCGAGCGGATTTAGATTGCTCATAGCTGACCTCATGAGCTCAACTGTTGTCTCTTGTGGTTCGCTTTGGGATTATAGAGAAGGACCCTTTGCATTTTTGGCCTCTAGTGCTCGCTAGCATATCTTTGACTGCTTTTGAGATAAACTGGTTTTGATCGTGAGGTGTTCTTAATTCAGACCAGTCCTTTCCAGCAGATTATCCATTGCCCCAGTTACAGAGGACTGTGAAAGGGTTAATTGAAATCCCAAAGCGAGGTGACACGTCCCCCTAATCCTGAGGTGCCCCTTGACCTCTAACCTCACGGGGGGTCTTTGATGAGGCCCCCTCGCCTTTCCAGTATTGTGGTGTGCATGGCAGGCTATATCATAGCTGAGCAAACATCTTTCGTGATGATGCTTCCTGACAGAGGAGCAGTTGGGGAAACAGAAATAATTAATCATGTTTCTAGCCGCCTAATTATGTTTTTCCAGCATTCTGAGAGCGAGTCGAACGCATGGACTGTACTTTTTTTATGAATGCAGTGGTGCCAACAATACAGCACAAACAAATAAAAAGCTTTAAAAACTCCACAGGGAGGCAGAAATAAATAGGATTGAGTTTGAATAGGAAATAAATGGAGTGCTTTCAAATACTCAGGTGTATAAGATAGCAAACATCATAATTTGTTGTTTGTCACTGTGATTGGTTGCCGTTCCTACTTGACTGCAGTATCCAACCGCATCAGCCGGCAGATCACGTCTGCATTCCCATTGGTTGCCACGTTGTGTCATGGCTTATTTGCATAAAGTAGATCTTATTTATTTCAGATTTTTTTTGTGGGGGGGGTGATTGCCTTGTAGGGTTGCCTTGTGTATTGTATGTAAATAACTATGTATTGTCTTGTAATGAACTAGTTTTCTTATTCTCTCTCTCTCTCTCTCTCTCTCTCTCTCTCTCTCTCTCTCTCTCTCTCTCTCTCTCTCTCTCTCTCTCTCTCTCAGCTTGTTAAAGGTGCATACAGTATTGAACATGGGCAGATTTCGAGAGCTCTGTTGAACATCAGCAGGCTTATTTTTTTAGCATAGCTTGCTGCAGTTATTCCTCTCTCTGGAAAATCTCTCCGTCTCTCTCTCTCTTTCTTCTGTCCACACACACTCTTTTTGAGTGGCCCGTTCTGGAAATGATTACTCTGCCAGACCAATGAGCAGGCTCCCCTTTGATGGGTCATAAACAGAGGTCAGAGGTCAAATTCCTCTCCCCAGATGGTATTCGCTTGACATGCTTCACTGCGGAGCCTGGAGGTGTCGGGGGACGGGTAGCGCGCGTCCTCGTGCCTTAGTGTGTATGTTGGTTAGATGTTAGTGTAAATCTTTGAGATTCTGCAGGAAGTGATAATCTCTTACGGTGCCTATGGAAGGTGAGAGTGTCTGTTTGAATGAGTGAGAAAGAAAGAAGGTGTGTGTGTGTTTAGGTGTCATTGCAAGTGATGGAATGAGTAGATGTTCAGCCACAGGGGTGTTGGGGTGGCCTTTACACCCTCTCCTGACAACCTGCATTTAACGTATGTTTAGATTTGCTGGCGTTTCACTATTTTTGATGTGAGATTTTTACCACCTCTTGTTTTCTCCCAAAGGAGCTTTTTAATGGATACAACCTCTGACAGTCTGCTGCCTGTAAATTCAGACTTCATGCGGAAAACAAACTCATGAGATGAGTTCATTCTGAAAAACACTTGTCAGTAGACTGATTAGGCACCTTAAAGCACTCAAGTGTGCCATCAAGACCATAGAAAATTAAAATATGTACACGTGATGAATACAGAATATAAGGCTCGGTAGTAATCGTTCTCTCAATATGAAACTTTCTTATCTGGGTGTAAAGTTATACAATATAAATGCAATCATGTCCCATTACTCCGAGTATTTACTATGACTTAATGGTTTGCTGATATGTATTGACATTGAGCTCTGATGCTCAAGTGGGAGGTGCAGGTTTAAATCTGGTCTCTATTATCCCTCCCATGTCTGTCAGTAAGAAAAGAGTGACACATTTTGTAATTGTAAAGCAAAACCTTTCAAATCCCATTTTACATTTTCTGAATGTTTAAAAGGTGCTTAAAGTCACCTGCCCAATGGTCGTGTGTTCTGGTAGGTTGCCATTGACTTGCTATGTGTGGTTGCTAAGGTTTTTTTTTGTAATTGTTAGCACATTGCTGTGTAGTACTCCTAAGTATGTGAAGCTGTGGTCTCTAGATATAAGTCTAAAATAGGGAATGTGTAATATTGGCGTCTACAGAAATAAGATATACATAACTATGTTTTCAGAGATGTATATTAATAATAAACCTTTATGTTTTTATTACCCTAGAATGAGCTGTTTCATACTGTAGACATACACCGCGGGTCCCTTTACATTGAATTTGCCATGTTGTTTCTACTACAGTATCCCTAAGCGGATAAACTGGTCAACAGATTGCGTTTCGTAAATACGTTTTTTCCTTCGGAAAAGATGCGAAAACATGACGACATGTTAGTCCTGTGTCTGCCACCGTAGTTCTTTGAAAGGGAGGGGTGGGTCGTGGAGTGAGCCGTTGGTTGCAATTCGCAACCTCACCGCTAGATGCTGCTAAACTGGACCTTTAATAATAATGAATTTTAATTGTTAAATATATTTAAAAGTCTATTTTAAAGTTCTTTTTCATGCATGTGTACAGTAACTGACACCAAATTCAAAATCCACGCCCCCTTTTCAATAGGCCTAAAGTGAAGCCACTCAGTTTTTAATATTCAGAAGGACACCAGAACACAAGCACATCTCTCCTAACATCAGCAGCTGTCAGGGCTGGAAATCTCTAGGTGGATGAGGGCTGTTGTGAGATGCAGCAGATGCTGCTCGATATAAAGGCTCAGCAGAACGTTCCAGATGATCATGAGAAGAATGAGTTGTGCTAAGTATTGGAGAGCTGCCCAATGCAATATACATACGTCTCTTCGCTCTCTTTGTAAATGCTGGTATCCCGGGACTGTCATTTATCTGTATAGAGCTGTGTGCATGCGTGAATTTTAGCTTATGTGCATGTTTGAGCTAGGCCTGCAAACTTGATTGGTGTATAGAAAAAAATCTATTGCTGTAGTAATTGTATATTGCATGCAGTTGCCCCACACAAAATAAGAGCTGTAATATAAAGCATGTTAATCACGATTACAACATCAAAGGAAATAATCGTCAAAATCTTGCAGCCCTAGTTTGAACTTTTAAGGCTGTATATTAAAGTGCAGAAGAGAGAAAGGGAGTCTTAATGGTTAGCATTATTCCTTGGCAGATGTGTTTTGTGTATGATGGCGCAAATACTCCTGCAGTCATCGGCCGGGTCGCATTTGTGGCTGCGACCGGGTCACTGTATAATTGAGAGTGCGATCTTCTTGAGTTTGGTATTTACAGCAGCCGATGATACTGTCCCTTTCACACATGCTCGCGCGAGCTCGGCTCAGATAAGACTTGTCTGTTTCAGCTTCTCGCAAAATGGTTTTTTCCAGCTCAGTTCTCATGCTCCTGTGACCCTGTGAGTGATGTTGGTGTAGTTGCTTAATGACCGTATTAAAATAAGTGCATATATCAGTACTCATTGTGCAAGGCTGTTAAATAAAATAAAAGACATCATTTAAGACATTGCACTTTTGCAACATGTTGCACTTTTTGTTTGTGATTACATATGTTTTTTTAACTAATAATTGAACACATTCACTTGACAGGCCTAGTTTAAACGTAAGGAAATGTAAGCTTATCATTAAACAGTCACACTTGTGTGTGTTTATGTGTTTTAATGACACTACGCTACTGTTTGCTCATTTGACTCGCTGCAGATTTGTTTGCCGATCTCACGTGCGCTTGTGTCAACGTGCGTTTGGATTCTGTGTTTGCACATTGTCCTTCCTTAGCCGGTTCTGAAAGTTTTATAGAGTCCAGTGTTATTCTTTCCTGTTTCCTGTCATGTTTAGATGAGTCAGGTCTGCTGGCTGGAGGGAGCTCGGAGGGCAAACAGGAACAATGGGTCCTAGTGCTGCTAAATAGGCCACCAGACTGGGGTCGTATCCAAACTCGCCTCGGGGGAAAAGATGCTCAAGCTCTCTAATAAGCACAAGTTAACTTCAGTTAACAAAGTCAATGCCTTGTGGGCTTCTCAGGCATGTGAGGAAGAGCCTTTAAAGAAGTTTTTCAGAAGTTGTCTGTTTCTTGAAATTGCTGCAATATTTTGCTTTGTACATTAAACCATTTTTATTTTAAAGGAATAAAAACCTTCTTGCAGTATTTTACTGAGAATATGCATCACGATTCACTCATAACAATAGTCAACGTTTGCTTTTGTAGGGGAATGAGCTGTTGCTGATATTTTGCATAAGATTGTTTACAGTTCCTCTGTAAAGTGTCTTATTCTCTTTACTCAACCAGTTTTATTTAATAATTTAGCAGATGTTTTATCCGAATGAGAAATTCTGCAATGAAAGAAATGTACAAAATGATCATGATGCCACTGTGGTCTCATTGTGAGTACAGCCTGAGCAAAGTTGTTTGTGTTTGTTTATTTTATAGCTCTTTTTTGCAAGGTCTTCATCACCAGATGCAGATCTCTCTGCCACAGAATTGCTCAGATGGCTTTTAGTAATGCTAGAACTAACTATATCTACTTATGTTTGTCCACAACCTTGTGTGTTTTTTGCCTTTGTCTTGAATGGTAACTGAAGTTAATTTTAACCTGAGTGATCTTGTTCCAGGTTCATGATCAAATCATTATGGTGGATCCTTAACTGTTGTTTAATGGCCAATATGATATGAAAGAGCCATTGGTTAAGGAACATCGTGTCAACGCAATGTTTTCATAATTTGGGGGAAATAAGTCTATGAATGGCTGTGGAAAGGACAACTTTACATGTAAACTGTACATGTGTCCTTTGGCGTGACTACAAAAATTTAGAAAACAAACTGTTAAAAATATAATATTTTATATGATTAATATTTATATTATTAATATAAAGTTGCATAAGAGAAGGTTTAGGTTATTATTGTTCATTTTTTCTAAATGTTTCCTATGTCACACCATAGGACACATACGGTATATTTGTCAACTACCCATTTAAAGTTACAAACTTTTGCCTTTCTATCACCATCTTTTTCTGACACATAAAATTGCAGATTTCCTGCAAAATCTGACTAAATAGCTCAAATTACAAATCATTTATTACAAGTTCAAAAGTAGAAATTCTTAGGCTACTTATGATACATTACAGCTGTCATTATATTTTGAAATATGCAATATTTGCTAACAATGATGATCTGAAAATGTCTGTTTATTAAGCCCGTCTGATACCAGTCGATCATCAGACTCTGTTTATCATCCGAGAGCATTACTGTTGCACTGCAAACCCCACGCGTCTTTGCAATTACAGCTCATGCTAACCCAGAAGCGAAGGCCTCGCGAGGAGAGCACTTTAGAAACCGCGTACTTGACATCCCCGATTTTCTTTGCTTTTATATGGTTCAGAAACATTGGTTGGTCGCTGTAGCTGGATTTCCCTGTGGTAATTGTTGAGCATAGCTGAAATACCTGCGTCTCTCCCCCGCGCCGGCGCTAATCACTACCACATCTACACACGCTTCCAGTTTTCCAGCGGATCACTCTCTGATCCTCCACCCGCAGGGTCCCGACACGTTCTTACACCAACCTCAACCCTTGGATGGGATGAGCGGGCTCCCCGTCTGCCGCCAAGCCATCGGTCACTGTCATGGCAACACATTCCTGAATTGAAAGAGCTGGCGAGCAGTGAGCAAAAGCTCTGGTGGTTTTTTGCTGCAGTGGGGTAGCGAGTAATATTAACGGCTAAAGGAGCAGTCAGACAGCTGGCTTTCTGTGGCTATCCATCACATTTGTCACCCTCTGTCTGATCAACTTCTTTGTAGGGATTCAGACACATTTGGGACAAGGTGCCCTAATTGCTGACTTAGGATCAGGTTTCTCGTTCCGCAGGCTTAATTTATAGGCATTATAAACCACAGACTCTCTAATGTGGAAGATACATAATAAGCTCTTTGGGAGGCGATTCACCTTGCTTAAACTTTGCAGTGCTTCATAATGCAAGTGGTTGTATTAACTTGTATTTGAACTAAGAATAAGCTTTTATAAAATGTCCTTATTGTGGGCATTGTGTTTGCATTCAAGTTTTTGTTTACATAATATATATGTGTGTATTCTTAAAATTACATGTGTGTAGGTATATATTTACTTAATTATTGTATATTTAATATAATATACATACATATATATATATATACACACTCAAAAAAAATTATTCAAGTCCTTCTTAGATCTGACACATTAAAAATAGGTTCATTTTATTTACAAATATTTAATTAAGAGCAGTACGCATTTATATTTATTTAGACTAACATAACATTTATTAATAGTGTCATCTATGAGATTTATTTAAATAAGATCAACTCAATTTAATCTAATTAATATTAACGGGGCGGCGTTTGCGCATGTGCTGGGCAAGCTCATGTAAACACGTTCAGCCGCCATTTTCTTCTGTGGGCTCTGCAAAGATTCATGCGACTTACGACGGGCTCTCTTTCTGTTGGATTCGTTTTTGGTGAGTATTCTTTATTTTTTTTACTGCTTAATGTTGTGTATATCGTAATGTAGTAATGCAGAGTTGAAAGTTATGCGAAACGTCCATTCCCTTCGCTTAAATTCAGGTTTACGCAATGTGCGACGTATGGGTTGTCGAGGGCCTTTCTATTTAACGTTAGAGGTTAACTGCAATCGTGCTAACTAACGTGAGCTTACTTGTTAACTGTCAGTTATGAACAAAATACAGTGGATATTTTTCTAAAACTAGACAGTTAGACAACAACTTTCGTCAGCCTCAGAGTTGACGCTTCAGGCACATTGTGTAAGTTAACCTCACAAACTGAAGTCATCTTTAATGTGCATTTGTGCAAACTGACTTTACCATACGCTGAAAGATACATTTATCTGTTTGGAAATAACGGAAAAACAGCGCATTAATACATAAAAAACGTTGGATGTTACCACATCAATAGCAGATAAGCTTACGTTACAGGAGACCATTAACGGATTTGCCAACGTGAGCGTATTTATTGATTCAAGTCCACCTACTGTTTAATAAGAAAAATAATATAGGTTTAATCTGGGGTATCCTGCATGTGGAGGAGACAGTTAATTGTAAACAAAAGCATATTTTTATTAGTGACGTTACTTGTTCCCAATCTTAATATACATTCTCTTTTACAGAATAATCAAAATCACCAAGTGAGCAGCAACTTCCTAGTAAAAGTAAGTTATATTTGCTCATATACTTTTTTATGTAATTTCATTAAATATAGTATCTAAATAATCTTTTTTTCTCCTTTTAGGATTTTAAAAGTGGCAGTGCAAAGTGTGCTCATTGAAATTGGCCAGCGGGTATTTGTTACTGCAGCATTTGTCACTGCAGGCTCATGGACACACACACACACACACACACACACACACACACACACACGCACACACACAGTAATGTTTATGGACAATGAATGAAGTAATACAATACTGATATTTCTAGAACTGTAATTCTAATCTGAGGTAGTTATTGGGCTGCCACAAACTATCTGTTTTAAATAATTGTGCAGTTTACCTGCATCTTGAACAGTTTAATTGTTACTTTAAATCTGTTTTATGAATTTTCCACATGCAAATGTCCAGAAATGTGCTTAAAAAGGTTCAAATGTGTACTTTACTGTCACAAGTTTTAAATAATAATTGTGCAGTTTACCTGTATCGTACTGGTTTTGAACTGTGTTGAATATATGTTTTTTAAGTTGAAATAAAATATCAAGATTTGATATAAAACAGATTTGTCCCTTTTGCAATATTTTATTTTAAGTTAGAAATGAAGAAAAATCACTCTAAACATATGAATAAATTTCACTTTAACTCTATTTGATAAAATTGAGTTGAACCAACTCATTTATATTGTATAATGTGAATCTATGAATTTCATGTAAAGTCTATTTAACAAAATTGAGTTGGACCAACTCAATTTCATTTCATTGAACAAGTATATTTTTTATGAGTAGAAGCTACACATTTTTTGGATGGAAATCCTGCCCTCAATTAAATTGAGTTAAACCAATGAATTATTTTTTGAGTGTACACACATTTTGCCTGCCCTAGTATAGTTTATATATAATACATCATAGTATACTGTAGTACTGTATATTTAGTGTATATCTATATATATATATACATATAGGTGTGTGTGCATATATACTACAGTTTATGTATGGAGTAAATTACTATATAATGCTGTAGTACTAACTGTAGTGAAGTGATAAGATAATAAATACCGTAGAATACTTTAATATTTACTATGGTAAGTTTCAAAGATCTGGGAACTTTTTTAGTTTACTATAGTTAAAACATCATCTATCATTTGGGATGTGTTAGAAAAGAGTAGTATTGTTTTTGTTTTGTATACTTCAGAGTTCACTTTAGAATTAAAATGTGATGATTATTTAATATAATGTATAATGCTTGTTCTTGGACCCCATTGACTACCATAGTAGGAAAAATGACAATGGTAGTCAAAAGTGCCCCAGAACTTGTCTTACATTCTTCAAAATATCTCATTTTGTGTTAAACAGAACAAAAAAATTATGAAGTCATTTTTCCTACTATGGTAGTCAATGGGATCCAAAAAATGTTTGGTTACAAGCATTCCTCCAAATATCTTTCTGTGTTCAACCAAACAAAGAAATGTATACAGATTTGGAACAACTCGAGGGTGAGTAAATAATCATACATTTTTATTGTACAATCATTGTTACACCCCCAATATTTAATCTAAAAGAATCAAAAGAATCATTAAGGAGCCAGAACTATTATGTGAACCTGAATCAGATTTGTTAAATTCCTTACATTCTCCTCTTTATTGGTTAGCATTAAAACCGCTGCTCAGACCTGTGGGTGATTGAGGGTAAATAGTGTTGATTTAAATCCCTTCTTTGCTCTTTTCGTCTCTCTCTTCTTCCATGTGCATATTTCATCAGCAGCCTGCACGTTTAATGAGGAATTTCATTTCTATTAAAGATGCAAATGTAGCCTTTAAAGGAGATTGAGATGCAGGGCCGAAGCTAGCATTCAGACGGCTTTATCTCGCCGCACTGTTCATTAGCCGGGTGTAATTGTGTTAGCACAAACTCGTTCCTCAGGAACACACATATCTGACTAGAAAGGTCACGCAGATGACATGGCGCGCGCACACGCCGAACTGCGTTCCGTTTTCCCTCATGGATGACTTCATCGCTTGATAAGTCGTTTAAAATGAAAGCGCTGGAAAGGTGTTTGTTTGTGCGCCCGTGTGGGAGGAAAGTAATGCGTGAACTTAGAGAAAGTGTAAAGCTCAGCACATAAATGCTCGTAGTACGCGGGGAAACGGGCCAGAGAATGGCCATTGCCCAATGATGCGATCCTGATGGAATGCGAGCCCGGCGAGGCCCGCAGAACATGAAACACCATGAGCTTCCAAGCTACTGTTATGGGATTTGAAGTCTTTATTCCCTTTTAGCCTGTAGTTTAAAGTGTCGCTGTAATCGACCGAGCTGGTCCTGTCATGCTTGAGAGTTAGCTCGCTGTTTGTGGCGGACAATAATTGTGGAATTTAGGTAAAACGCTTCGGTTTGCATGCATGTTTATCATCATAAAGTCTATTGCACAGCTAGCCGGTGAAAGAGGGTGATGGACGTACTTCTGCGAGGTGTAGAAAGAAATAACCGAAAGCTTCCCAGGAGAGACGGTGAGCTTTTTATTGATGGCTGAACTTTGAGTCAGCAATGTTTGTGGGCTTTTATTGGCTCCGTGGGAGCTGTAGCCCAGACACAAAGGTGTGTGGTAATGGACGTGGATCTATTAACACGAGCAGGGATGGAACGGGAGGTGTCTGTTCCGTCTGCTTTTGTTGTTTATGGGTGTTGATGTTGGAAAGTGTGTTCTGTTTCTCAATTTTTGTATGACTTTTATTTGTTAGCTGCTTATTTGTGTGTATGTGGCTCAGTTTGGATGACTACCCTACAGTTCTGCTGACCATATGGTTTGTCACATTAATATTAGCATCATTGCAGTATGTGTTAATCTGCCATGACTAACTGCTTTTTAGTGTGAGTTTACATAAGGTTGGTCACGGTTGTATCATCAGGGGCGGGGTAACGTGTGTGCAACCGTTCAAGCCGCTGCGGTCGCAAATGTCAATGACTAGTCTCAAAAAGCTTTTCTCTTGCAGTGTCCTGTATTTTCCCATATCTCTATATTTATCCCCACTGTGACCTTATGAGCCTGGATTTCCTCTGTTCTTGATTTAAGATTTGTCTGCATTGCAGTGGTCTTTACTTTGGCTGTAATGCATACAACAATACAACAGTTTCTGGAATAGATCTCAGTGTTAAACAAAACATATTTATTACTTCATGTGTCTTTACAATCAGCCGTGTGTCGTAAATTATACTTTACATGTTAGTCTGCAATATTCGTAGTAGTGGTTGCTATTGCAAGCATTACTATTATTATTATTGCTCATACTTACATTTGGATTGGGGGCCTGTGGAAATCCCCAAAAACGTTTTTTAAATTTGGCACATACCTCAAATAGTGTGTGTGTGTGTGTGTGTGTATTAGTTTTTTATCCTTCAGTAAAATTGATGTACATGTTTTTTTACTTGGGTCAGTAAGCAACTTCTTAGAACACTCTTGCAACCACTTAACAACGTTGAGCATGAGTAAGCATTACTTGTGTTCTCTTTAGAAAATGGAAAAATGTGGTTGGATAACTATTTTGACTTGTGATTGGAACACTGTCATCATTTTTTCACCAACATGTCTGTGGAACACAAAAGAATATATTTTAAGAAATGTCTCAGTGGTTTGGGGTCTATTCAGTGGAAGTCAATGGGGGCCAGTGTTATTTGGTTACCAACATTCTTCAAAATATCTTCTCTTTTTCTGATTAAATGATGAAAGAAGTTTCTTTTTTGGTTTTGCAAATGAGTTTAGCAAGAAAGCCATGCTTCATACTGGTACCTTAATTGCCAATCTAATACATTCCGACTCGTCGTGCCTTGTTTAAATGCCCACACAAACTTGCACTCCGCCTCCATTCATGGCTTAACTTCACAGCACACTCTTTTGGGCTGAGGGTGGGTATTGTTTGGGTTTGACTAATGGCCGTGCAGTGGGGAGGGCCCGGTATCTGCAGGAGTGTCGGACACTGAGGAGGTGATTGTGCAGCGGCCTGTTGCACTGTGCATGTGCCAAAACCAGAGAACACTGTCCTCCATTTATAGCGTCACTCTTTAGCATGTGACCCACTGACACTGTGACGGCAGCCCCTCCCCAACCCTCCAAAACCACCATCGAATTTACCCGGCACACTAGTGTAAACAGGTGCATTCTGGGAAAAACATCAAAACATTTCTTTTTAATTGACCTAAAGCTGCAATATGTAACTTATGTGTCTGTTATTGAGCAATTCAGATTGTAACTGCTATGCTTCACAAAAACAAATGTGGTTGCTATGTGGTTGCTAAGATGTTTTAAATAGTTGTTAGTGTGCTTTGAGTGGTTGCTAGGTGGTTACTTACTAGCCCAAACCATCTCTGGCCTTTCAGTCCCTACTTCAATGTTCATGCAGGACATTTTTGCCCTTCTTTCAATGGCAAAAAGTTATTTTCATGTCGAGTCGGGGGGCTGCGTCCCGCTGCGTCTCTTTAAATCTTCATTCTCATAACACTCGAGGCTTCATCTGTGATTTAGCCCCGCGCTATTCACGTTGAAGATTGGCAACAATGACGAAAACCACTAGCGTTGTTATTTCATCTTTTCATCAGAATGCGATGTCGTCCAACGACTCTGTTTTGCAAATCATCAACAAGTCATTGTTTCCTCTATTATCCCCCCGCATTCCCAGTCACAGCTTGCCTCTTTTAAAATATCGCTTTCGTGGGAGGTCTCGCCGGATTGAGGCTATTATTGCTTTTTAAAATTGGAGGGTAAATCGAGGCTGTCTTTTTTTTTTATATCGTGGCCTAAATCAAAATGTACCAACTGTATTATTCCAACGTCTTTGCAAACACGTAGCATTGCGTGTAAATAGGGTTTTATTCTTGTTGCTTATGACTAAATAACTTCCAGTGTTTTGTTTTCGACGTGTATGCCCGGCCCGGCGGTAATAATGCTTAAATATTTGCTCGGTGGACGGTATTTCCATTAATTTTATTATGCTAATCTGACATCTTAATTTGATGACATAAATTGGATTTACTACAAGATTTGCATTTTTAATGGAGTCCAGAGTGTGTTTTCTTGTTGAGATGCATAATAAAAGCTGTGGCTGGTGTTGTGAGTAGACAAACAGAAAGAAAAGTCAGAAATGCAAGATAGACGGACAGCCAGAATAGAACAGCCAGACAGAAATAAAGGAATCCAACACAGAAAGACTACGCAACCCACGTGGGGGGGTGTGTTTGTGTGTTAGGATTAAGGCCGCTATGTATTGATGCATGCGAGCGTGTCTGCGTGCCCGCAATAAAAAGCAGGTCCCGCTATGCAGAGCCTCTCTGGGTGGTTTAGTTGTGGCCATCACAGAGCCCTGCCTTCCTCTACCCCACAATGCTCAGAGATGTGACCTCCATGTTAAAGAGGCGCTGTGTATAAATTTGCTTAAGCATGGGGTGCCGTTTTCATGGGCTGTGCTGTAATTTATGTGCCACGAGCAATAAATCATCGCGGATGCCATGGTCCCGCCAGCCATTTTCCGAGCCGGGCAGGTTTTGCCGTCCTGAAGGTGCCACGCAACTCCCATACCTCCTTTAATTGATTCATTCAATTTCACCTTTGTCCTTGTGTGGGCCTCTGCGTTCAAATGTTTGGAGCGAGTGGGCGGCAGCTTCTAATTGCCCTATCCCATGAAAATAGCATTGCTGTACAGTATTAAGTCGCTGCATTTTCAATTTCTCGCTCTTAGTTCTGTGTTGCATTCTTCCAGTCGAAAAAGTGGACACTTGGATGTGCATCGTTGCTCTGTTATTAGCATATCCTTGTCCCAGATAAGTCAAAGCCCTGACAGATTTGTCTTTGTTGTTCTATTATGGGTCAGGTGCAACATTGTTCCATGCAGTTTTAAGTATGTTGTAGAGTGGTTTAGTTGCTTGATTATTTATAGGCAAATGGTGTTTTTTTATTAACAGTGGAAATTACTTTGACAGTCCCTTCATCACAGAACCAAAAAGCATCTCGGTCTGCTGATTCAAAGTCAGTTTAGCAGGGGAGAGCTCAGCTGTGATAAGCAGAATAAATGGGGGAAATTTGGGTCCCAATCGACACTACATTGCACAAGAAATAGTTGAAAATGTGACATGGTTAGCCTGTGTTCTTTCTGAGTGCCACTTTTACTCTACGTTTTGAAATTGTGTATGTATATTAGACTATTTTTTAATGCAGATACTTTTAAATAATGTAATATCAGATTGTTTATTATAGTGCATCAATACTTTAGATTTGTGATTCCCAACCAGGCGTTTGTGCATTGAAAAAATGTTGCTATGTTAAACATAAATTGTGACTTATTGTTGGGACTGTTAAAAAAGTTTTTCTTAGTAGGGAAATCCGGTGCAAAGTTAATAGGAATATATTTCATGTTTAGTATCAGTATCATTGAGTCATCTCTTATACAGTAATGTATTAATTTGTTGTGTGTATTCATCATAAATTCATCATAAACTGGTTGGCGGTATCCCAGGCCTAGTATGTGTAGGGGTGTCACAATATACCGGTACGTCCAATAACCATGATATCAAAAAACAGAATGATCAATATCATGTAAATTTTTAACATGATAAAATCGTAAATTATTTAGCACTTGTATAAACTTTAGCCTTAAGAGCAACAATGGTTATAAACTCTCTCCACTTCACTTCATTGTAATTCATTGGCCAAAAATGAGACCATAAACAAAATTAAATATGATATTGACCAATATTATTGTTTGTTTCTTTTTAAAATATTTCAATAGATATCGCAAGAATATAGATATGGTGAATTCTTTCGTACACGATAACGTGTAGTGAAAATCTGATATTGTGCGTGTATGTTTTGCATGTTTTTCCCAGTATTCGTATCCCCACGCGTGACAGTCAGCCCACAGTGTAGCTCACAGCATTGAGCAGTGAATGAGACCCAGAGACGCTCTCCTCACTCAATAGTCTTGTGAAGTGAGATAAATGTCATCTGAGATACAATGATGCTTCTGTTTTGAACACTAGAGAAGGTCACAGCAGCAGACGGTCTATGCTGCTGGCTAGATGAGAGGCCCGAGATTGCCCTTGTGTAAGTGGCTTATTGCCGGACACCCAAGTCTCCTCCGCGTTGCCCGTGATCACATGAACGTCATTAGACTTTCAATCAGAAAGGAACTGATGGATCGTCTCGTCTTCCGCAGCCCCGTGGTAGAGTCAAGAGGGCATGTTATTGGTACTGTGGTATTTTAAAACCTGATCGCTTTCCCATGGTTCAAGGAAAGTGCTTTTGTTTTATGCGGGGTCAACTTGAATGGCTTCACTGAGCAAGCGTGAGGAAATGAGAGCGTTTATTGCTGATGCTTCTGCGCTTATGGCATTCTTCAAGGTGAATTGGTAAACTAGTCTGTTTTTTGCATCACACACACTCTTCATTCCCCACTTTCTCTCTGTCTCTCCCGCACTTTGCCTTTCATTTTTGTGCCAGCTGAGTTGGCACAGACTGTGTGAAATATTTAAGGGCACAGCAGGTCTATCAGACAAGTTCTCAGTGTGGAGTTTGTGGAGTGCTCTGGTGTCTGCTAGCTCGACACACTCATTAAATGTTGTATAGGATTCCACCCAAGGCCAACTGTAAGATATTTATGTTTATGTATTATAAGTTCCCGTCCTGGCAGGCAGAACTTTTAAAACTCATTTGAATCAATAGACTATGTTCTCATGATGTGTTTTCTTATCTTTGCAGGGCTAGCGGCCATGGCTCTGCAAATGATGGTGTAGACGACAGAGGCGTGCCGAGAGAGCGAGCAGAGAGGACACTGGGTCAATAAGTCGCTCTCCTCACCGTAGACTGACAGACGCTGTCCAGGTTTTTTCAAGCCCGAAAGGTGAAACGCACCTGGCCGAACGCTTCCTCTCAAAGATCCTAACCATGCTGCCGTACGGGAGGAAGATCCTTCCCGCCTCTCTTTGCGAGGCCTTCCTTTTTCTCTTCTTCCTCTCTCTCCTCCCTCAACATGGGGGGCTTGAGGTCAACCTCTCTTCCTTCCGGACCTTTGTCCCACCAGAGGGAGGGCTTACGCATTTGGTTGTCCACAACAAAACGGGTGAAGTCTACGTCGGTGCTGTCAATTGGATATACAAGCTCTCCTGCAACCTGACTAAGCTCAGAAGCCATGTTACAGGTCCTGTGGTGGATAATGAAAAATGTTACCCACCGCCTGGTGTCCAGTCTTGCCCTCACGAGCTGTCGCAGACTAGCAACGTCAACAAGCTGTTGCTTTTGGATTCAGGGCAGAACAGGCTCATCGCATGTGGCAGCACCTCTCAAGGTATATGCCAGTTTCTGCGACTGGATGACCTCTTCAAACTGGGCGAGCCACATCACCGCAAAGAGCACTACCTTTCAAGTGTATCCGAGGCAGGCACGATGTCAGGAGTGGTTATTAGCGGAACCCAAGGTGAAGACAGCGGGAAATTATTTGTGGGAACGCCCATCGAAGGCAAATCTGAGTACTTCCCCACCCTCTCTAGTCGTAAGCTGATGGCGAATGAGGAGAATGCTGATATGTTTAGCTTTGTTTACCAGGACGAGTTTGTCTCCTCTCAGCTCAAGATTCCATCCGACACACTTTCCAAGTTTCCAACTTTCGATATCTACTACGTCTACGGCTTCAGCAGCGAGCAGTTCATCTACTACCTAACCCTTCAACTGGACACCCAACTTACCTCGCCGGATGCCAGTGGTGAACAGTTTTTCACCTCAAAAATTGTCCGCCTCTGCGTGGACGACCCCAAGTTCTACTCCTACGTGGAGTTTCCGATTGGCTGTACCAAGGATGGAGTGGAATACCGACTGGTCCAAGACGCCTACCTCAGTCGGCCCGGTGCCAAGATGGCGCGATCGTTGGGTATCTCTGAACACGAGGAGGTGCTGTTTACCGTTTTTGCTCAGGGCCAGAAAAACCGGGCCAAGCCGCCAAAAGAGTCAGCGCTGTGTTTGTTCACGCTGCGTAAAATCAAGGAAAAGATTAAGGAGAGAATACAGTCTTGCTACAGGGGTGAGGGCAAACTGTCCCTGCCCTGGCTGCTCAACAAGGAACTGAATTGCATCAACTCGGTGAGTTAATTTTTTATTATTTCAATCGATATTGTTTTAATGGCTTTGATGAATGTAGATGCAAATCAATCCACTAACAACTTTACACATTTGTAGACCACAGGCCATGTGCATGCTAGCTTGTCGTTGTTTAACAAGGCAACCTCGGCTACCCAGTCATTATTCCAGTCTCTTGGATTAGCCCTTTTAGTGTCAGTCTCCGGCCTCATGCGTGCGTCCCTTTCCTCAAGTGTTAATTGATTTAAAGTCTTAAAGTCCCATCTCCCCCCCCAAGTTCTCATGGGACCATTGCTTTGGTGTTGGACCATTGCCTTGGTGTTAGAACATTGTGGACAGCCACAAAGACGCTAGCGTGCACATGCATCAGCAGCACTCTTCACTCTGCTTTCCTCATATTGGAAATGGCCAAAACTGCAGTTCTACACCAAATACAATGCCCTAGCACAGAATGAGAGGATTATTCCCAGAGAACAGCCCAAATCCTCCATTCTATTATATGTGCATCATGTTCCAGGGTGATTTGACTGTACTCGGTCATACAAGAGGAAATGCATTTTGGCTGATGGAGCGAGACATTGGAGAGTAATAAAAGAATAGAAGGATGAAACTGGTGATTAAGGGGAAAAAAAGAAGATGGAGGCAGATAAAAATCCCAGGCAGTGTGCGACTTCATGTTGTATTATGATGTATTATGATACAGCCTCAGCGATGCAGTTATCGGTTCACAATTCCCGTGCCATGACATCTCATTTCAAGCATTTTGTCATAACACTGGTGCGTTGTGAATTATTAAGTTTCCCGGCCAACCTTTATTAAATGCCCCAAATGAGAAAATGTAATATTCGCTGCAGTTTATAAAGGCAATATCTGATCTGATCAAACGTTCAGTGGCAAATACATCAAGGCTGTAACATTCAAACTAGACAGTAATTCTTTTTTCCATTCATCATATGCTGAATTGTAATAACTATGAGAACGTGTGTGTCAGACCTGCAGATATTCAGCTCTCAGAAGTATTTTATAAAGAATAGTACTGGTAAGAAGATGGTGTGAGCATTAGATAGTCTAATGTTGTTTTATTGGTTAAATTTGGAATGTGTTTGTGAAGCTTTAATAAAGAAATGTAGTTTTATTTAAAGAAACAATTCTCAAAAATATTTTGCTCTCATGCCTTCCCAGATGTATATGACTTTCTTTTTTTTAGCCTAACATAAAGACTTGAAATACAAATACCATTCGTACTAAAGCATTAAATATGGATGTAAGAAAAAGGGAAAGTTCACCCAAAATTCTTTTGACATTTACTCACCTTCTTGTCATTTCAAACCTGTATGATATTTGAGAAATGTTGGTAACCGAACAACAGTGGTACCGTTTCACTTCTATTGTATGGACACAAAACCAATGCAAGTCATTGGGTACCGTCATTGTTTGATTTCCAACATTCTTCAAAATATCTTCTTTTGTGTTCTGCAGAAAGTCAAACAGGTTTAGACTGACAAGAAAGTGATGACAGATTTTTCATTTTTGGGTGAACTATCCCTTTATTTTTTTGAAAGAGTAGTCACATCTGGAAGGTAAATAATTGATGAGACTTCTGGCTAATTTTGCCTTTCAGCCACAAACCTTTCAATTTTTGGCAATTTCCCTTTAAAGGTCTCCACTTTTAAACCAAATGCTTTGTGACCCAGCTATTCTCAGCCTTAGACAGTAAACAGCCTGTTTGCCAACTGTCTGATGCATACACAAAACTGGAAACAACATTCTTCATCTTGTAAGCTCTTATTTGTTCGGCTGACTCTATGCACTATGAGTAAAGGCATCCAGATTTTATAGTTAGAGTTTCTTCATATTTTCTGCTGTTTTACTGTGTGTTTCCTATACAGTCCTGTAAAAAAGTAGTTTTTACAACCACCTGTTATCCTGGTATAATATAAATACCATTAATATTGCTCCACCAGACACATTTTATTAGTATTTAAGCAACTATAGCCACAGTAGACATGTTTGCGCTTAGATACTCGCATTGTCATCATAAGTCCTCTGTATAATCCAAACTGTTGCCATTGCAGTGCATTGTGGGTAGTGTAAACCATATGGCCATGTGCCAATGCAGATCATGAAGCGGCCACAGTGGTAGACTTCACCGACGAATAACTGACACTCGCATTAAGGATAATAACTGCTGCCATTATAATAAGGGGCCTGGAGCAATCTGCCTTGGTAATGATGACGGCACGGCTGGCTGAATTGGATGAAAAGATAACGCTCTGAGGGTCCTCCACCAGCAAGTAGCATCCAGCTTATGAATAATTCACCCTCGCTCACCTTATGTTATTCATTTATATCCCATCACAATCAGCGCATGATCAAAAATCCCTCTACCGCCGCGCTCTGCTTACAAGCAATTAATGTTGTCATTTTCCAATCACAAAGCACACTTTCATAACTCGCAATGCTACGAGGGAGGATGCAGACAGACGGAAAGACAGGCAGGCAGTCAGACAGACAGGCAGGCATTGTTTTTAAAAGACAGACACTATAACTGCTTTTGACGTCTTTCTTCGGCCCACCTGTCTCATTGCTCATGGTAAAGCTATGCATATATGGAAATGAGACACTGTACATGATGTTGCTTGATTACCATCTGTGACGGTGTGTTGCAATCCATCAAGGACACGTCAGCACAGCCAAATAGTACATATGTGCTTTTACTGTTCTGCGTTTTGTTGGTGGCTGTCAGAAGTGGTCTTTCTTCATTGGAAATCTGTTTGACTGATGTTTATATTGGACACTTTTATGGGCCACACTGTAAAAAAAAAATCATGTTTGTACTTATTGAAGTGTTCTTTTTAATTTGAGGTTAGTGCATAAAACAAGTGTAAGCTTAAAAACAAGAGCAGACAATATTTATTAACATCATTTACAGTTTTACTATACTTTTTGAAAGTATTTTTCGCAATAACAGTTAGGGGTGTTACAATACCGATATTGGCAATAACCGTGATATTAAACACCAAGATGATCAATATACACATCGTAATATCGTAAACTATTCAGCGTCCATTCCAAATTTTGCTTTAAGAGTTACAGTGGTTACAAACTCTCTCTCTGTCTCCATTTGTATTAAGAGTGTGATTTTTTTAAAACCAAATAACAGACAAAACACAAAATAAACATAATTAAAGATGAATTTTACTGATGACATAATTTATTTGTAAATATAAAACTAATATTATGATAATATCATTAATGTGAATTTGTTTGGCAACAATAACCATGCACCGAAAATATGATATTGTGACAGCCATATATTTTGTATTGACAGTATATGTTACATTAATGCTATTTAAAGTATGAAGAAGTCCTAAAGTTTCCGGAAAATAAATAAAATGCAAAAAAATGTGCACCGAATGCAATAACGAACAAATATATATTTGTGTGTGTTTATATATTCGTTCAGTCATTGCATTTTATTTATTTAGGTTTTGAAAAAGACGTGTGTAATATTGATAATATATGCTAAATATTGACAAAACCTGATTAGGAGTGCATTTGTTTGTGCTTTAAATAGCGCCACGATAACACCACGCATTTGAGATCGATGTTTGACGGAACGGCCGCATACAAAATACCACGTGATTTGAGTGACAACTGCATTTACTGCAGGAGTGAATCCACTAAATGATTTTTCTCTGTGTGTGAACTGAATACAGCGGTCGCTCCTGAAATCACGATGATTGACAAAGTGATAACTAGGATTTCACAGTTGCAAACAAGAAACGGGAATGCTAACGGTTCATGCTGTTTGGTGTTAGCTACTTTGACCAAAATAGTAGTAGTGAGACATGTTTTGTTAATGAATGTTAAACAGATGCTATTAAACAGCGTGTTCTCTGGGCGTTGTAATGCATGGGTTACCCCCTACTACAGTGAAGAGAGACAAAATTTGTGAATGAGCCAAGACACGTACAACTTTCTTTATGATTTGCTTTGAGAACAAAGACTATTTTAAAATGCTTTAAGTTTAACATGAACAACCAAGTTGTCAGGTTGTTTATTCGGTACACACTACTTGGTTTAATCTTAATTCGGATTCGTATACATTTTTACAAAGCGAAATTTGTTGCAGTAAGTAAATAATGAAACTCCGTGTGTACAGAAGAGGATTAAGCCCTCAGAAGAAGAACGTCAGCTGTATGTAACTGCATTGTGTACGTGGCCAATATTTACTTTGCTCCCAAAGTGGCCTATTCAGATGTCAATATGAAGATATCGGCATTGATCTGGAGGATATAGAGATTACACGCCGCGATGGCGCCTCTTTATTTCCATGCGGCAGGCGTGCCAGGCTCATCTCAAACTCTTCTTAAATTTACGGCTGCCATAACCGCAGAGGAACTTTTTAAAGTTCCAGGTCACCTTCCGTGCCAGATGCAAGCTGGTTTCCAACGATCTGAATTGTGCTCGTAAAAAAAAGAAAAGACGAAAACAAAACAAACTAATTAGCATTGCTAATGAGCCTTTCAGTATGTCCGCAGGTGATATTAAAAAGCACGGCACAATAACAACAAACATCGGCAACAAAGCGCTCTCGTCGCTTCCATACTTGAAAACACACCACGCGAGTCGCTCTCTCAGGAAAACGACGCTAACTGCAGCGTTGCCGAACGACTGCTTTCCATTTTGGGACTAGAGCTGATTTTCGCTATGGCACCGAGACAAAATTTTGTTTAACTGATGAGCGAAAAACACACCAGGACCGACTCCTCACCCTTCGCTCCTTTGCATAATTACATTTATCACTTATCTCAGTTGATCACTTGGCTGGTGATTTTAATTGCTAACAGTTTTCCTTCCAGCATTCGCTTCTCCTTCAGTCTGATGGCTGAAAGATTTTCCGTCTTGTCTTTTAATCTCGCTTCCTATTGAAAACTTCCCAGATGAAAGACTTAGTGATTAAATCATGACATTGAATATCATTTGCTTGCTGTTAGTATTCACTTTAGTTCATCTTATTCCCCGCGGACCTGCTCAAGAAAATGAAAAAACAAGTCCATGTGGGAGCTCTTCACGGACAGGAATAAAGATATTGTACTGGATTACACTTTAATGGCTTCCCATCTGGGCCTCCTTCCCTGTAGAATATTGATCAGAGATGACTGGATATCGAAAAATCGTATAGATGAAATAATATCCAGCTCCACACCCTGCGGGCTAATCGTTTTTCCATAGTATTATGCTTTGGAATACGTGGTTGAGATTAAGGAAACCCTCTAGAGATTTTCTTTTGTGAAATAAATGAACAGGAGACATCCGTTAGGTCCAAACATGTGGATAACATACCTAAAGCACTTGTAATGTGCTTAAAGGGATAGTTTACCTAAAAATATTTTAAAAAGTCATTTATTTATCCACATGTCATTTAAGTCACCTGTATGTGACTCCTGTTCTGTGGATATTTTGAGAAATGTCTCCGTGGTTTCAGGGATCAGTGTTGTTTGGTTACCAACATTATGGAAATGTAATATAATTCAATATCTTCTTTAAGCGAATTATTGTATTAAAGGAATATTTTTTTTATACAGTGTAAGTGGATGGGAGCTATGGGCTCTTGCGAAGGATAAACGCATCGTAAAAACATTAGTTTTTGAATTACTAACTTTTCTGAACCAATATTATAACCTTGTGAAAAAACCCCAAATAAAAATGTAAGGTGTTTGATCAAATGATCAAATTTTAGCTGTTGTCACCATTGACTTTCATTGTGTGGAAAAGACCAGTTTTGGTATTCTGCTGTGTTCCACAGAAGAAAGTCACACAGGTTTTAAAAGACCGAATAAACGATTAGAATTTATTAGAATACATTTTTTGGGGGGTGAACTGTGTCTTTAACACAAGCCGCTCAAATCAAACAAAGCCCTGAGAAAAGCCAATAACATGTAGACAACAGTATGAATTCACTGTGATGGTAATTTTAAATCAATAAGTCAGCCAGTTAACTGGGCTATAAGAAAAATGACCCCCTCCTCAGCCTTTCAGATGGAGGCTCGGTGTGTAGGTTGCAAATCTCTTCACAGGTCAGGCTTGGAGTGTTCCCCATCTAATTGTTGGCGTAATTATTTATTGATGCGTGTTTGTGTGGGAGCGGCGTAGAGAGTGGGTGTGGAATGGTGGGTGGTTGTGATCAAGCTGGCGGTGTGTGTTTGTGTGCGACACTGTTTGCCAGACTGCGTGTGCAGCTGTATTTGTTGTTTCCTGTGGTGGTGGGCAATGGGATGGATCCCGACAACATCACACTGATTCATATTCCACATCGGCTTGAAAACAACACATATACACAGGCTGGGAAAATCCAGTTATCACCTCTCTGCTGAAATGACTAGCTAGGATTTGGTTTTGCTAAATACTTGAAAATGTTCCTGGATCAATATTACCTGTGTTTTCCTGACAGTGTTGTCAGTGTTTTGCTCGCTAGAGAGTTGTAAGAAACATTATTCTTAGTATTTAATTTTCTTTTTTGTGCATGTTTTCAGTACAGTCTTTATAAAAATGTGTTATGTTGTGCAAATAACTTTTATTTTTTTTTATTTTATTAAGTACACTATTGTTCAAAAGAGAAATGTTTTTATGTAAAAAATCTTTTGATCTAAGGATTTTGCATAAATGTTTGAAATTAAAAAATGTAAAAAAAAGATGTAATAATAATAATTAATAGTAACAAAAATGTAAAGTTTTATTGGAGTAATAAAAATAATAATAATAATAATACTTGTTATTGTTATTATTACTTTAATATAACTTTACATTTATTGTTGTTATAATTATTTATTAAGATTAGTATTTATTTAGTTTTTATATTATTTTTAATATTTAAATTTTTATTACTTTAAAAATGAATTTGTTGATAAAATGCAAAGAACATTTCAGCAAACTATTGGCAAACTGTAAAAAACACTATAGATGCTAAAATACAAGTTTTTATTTAATTTGTCTCTTTTGGTCTGGATTTTTTTTACTTTTGGAAGTAAGTGACCCTAAACCTTTGAATAGTAATGTTTTTTTTATTTTAGGGTTAGTATTAAGCCTAGATTTAAGGCTTGAACAAGGCTCTCAGTATTTACGTACATGAATCACCCTCTGAACAGTTAAGGCTTGATGTTGGATACTGTGAGGTTTAGACTATGTTTTCATGACTGGAATACTGAAATCAACAAAAGATGTTGATTTAGGAACACATCATATTAGGCAAAACCACTGTCAACATTTTTTTAACAGGGTCGATAGAGAACCACAAACTTTCTTGTTATGTGATATGTACAGGAAATGCTCAACCATTATCGTGTTATTCCTACAGATGAACCCTTGCTAAATCATTATGAGTTATGGCCGGCCACTTTTGGTAAGCAAATTTCAGAGCATAACTAGCATGACCTGGAAAGAAACACGGCAAACCACTTTTGAAAGGACAAAGCCATTTCTCATTCCTGGCACCTTAGCCGAAGCTGGAGAGCCAGTGGGAGAATCGTAACACCCAGAAGAGGTCATGCTGGATTGTAGCTTACTGTTGTCAGAGATGTTTCTAGCAGGCTCTGGAGTCTATTTGTAATGAGAGGGTGTATGATTAGATGATGGAGCATTACTGGATGCTGAGGTCAGGGGTTCCAGGAAAACATAAAATGTTTGGGATTCATAATGAGGCTTGGATGTCCCCTTTGGTGTTGTCACAACCTTGCAGCATTTTTAGGGGGCGGATCCAGTGCAGTAAAACGGAGAAATAATGTTCGCTAATGGAAACCAACAGTTACGGCTCCAAAGCCAAAATGACTGTGCTTTTTGTTCAAGTGAGTGGGAAGGACGGTTTACTTTATGATGGTGGAGTTTATGCGCACTGAAGGTTTTGATGACCGTGTGTTTGAATAGGCAGTGTTTGCGAGGTGACTTCCATGTGTTTTTGTTCGTTTAAAGCGCTCGTATTGCTCCTGGGAGATATTTGGTGATAACCATGAAACAGTACATTTAGCAAATGTGCCTGTAGATGCTGTTTGATTTCATTGATATTTTCCATGACTCATACCAAACCCATTGCTTGTTGTTTTGATTTTTCCACCAAAGAAAGCCAGCTTGATCCGGCTCATAACTGCAGTCATCATAAGGACGGATAGCTGCTAGGATATTCTCTGCAAGCATAATCTTGAATTGCTCGGTCTCTCCATTTTTACATCAACCCTTGTGTGGAATTTTATTGGGTGTACAGTAGGGCTGAGTTGCTTAGGTTAAAAAATTATATCTGAGTGTTTTATTATGTACCATACTTATTATATCAGTAAACACCAATAGTTACCAATTTGTGAGACAGTAAAAAAAAAATAAGTAGCATTATTTAGGTTTAAAGGCAACAGTTTAAACAAACGTTACTGCGCATGCACACTTTTGTGACCCAAATGTCACTGCAGATTATTTCTGATAACAAGTAATTTACATTAGCTAGCAAGTTAAAAGTATGTCTAGTCAGTATTATTTTGGGTTACCAGTAGAAGAACCGGCACTTGGCTAACAAAATGACCCTGTCAACAAATTGTTCATTTAATAAATAAATGATTCAACAATTAAATATTAATATAAATAAAATATAAATAGTTATATTATTAGCCACTAACCAGAGCGTAGACTGAAGTTAACTTCGGGCCAGGCACAAATGCGTCCGATGAAACAGTCTATACAAAATGTGCTAAATATTTGCTCCATCATCCTACAGCAAACTAGCAGTTTAACAACAGGCTGAACATTATATGATCTTGATCTTGGTTCTATATCCAGGGCCTCTTAAAACCCCCATGCAGTTTGTCACTCGAAAGCTTGTAGACGCCTCATGCTGAGTCTTGGAGTAGCTTTTCCAGCCTCTGTCGTTGAATGGGCGTCAAACGGCAGACCCATATTCTCTCAACGCTATGTTGTGCTTCTAGTTTATGGTTGTTGAGAATGGACTCAGCAGGACCCCCAATGGCCACCATAGAGCTGCTGAATGGAAGCTAATGAAATCGCTCATTGCACTCGTGCGCACACACATACGACAGGGCTATATCACGAATCTCATTACACTGTATGAGAACGTAGCTCTTGAACACACACAATTTTTCAGTGAGAAATGCAGTTTCGCGAGCGCGCCGCTCTGGGCAGGGAGGCTGCATCTGAGTTGTAATTGGATTAGTGTTTATGGGATGCTTAATTTTAGATTATGGAGATTATAATCTGATGCTTTTGCTGGAACAACAATGTTAAAAGGCTCAGATCGGCTTCATGGGCTTATAGATCAGACTACAGTGCAAAGACTGCGTCTCACACACACACACATTATGAGGGTTAAATTATTTGAGTTTTTTATTATTTTTTTGGAGAGGGGATTAGATTAGAAAAATAGACATTTTTAACCAGAAGACACATTAGGTACAGTACATCATGGATTCTTATTTTACATTAAATTGCATTTTACTTTTATATTAAGTGTTGATCTGTTTTATTGTGATATTTAGTGCTATTAGACTAATTCTTTAGCAAAAATATTTAATGACCATATATTTTTTCACTGCAGACAAAAGTATGTAAATCCAAGTAATAATGTTTATTTTAAGAACTCGAATCTTGCATTGAAACATAGACAGACGTTTACCAAAGCCTGCTCCCTTTCTGTGTCTGTAAACCCATGTGTTTTTCAGGCCAGGTTCAGGTTCACTGGAATCTTAAGGGGAAGCGATCAGGCAGGAAGTGGGTCAGTAATGTTGAGAAATTGGCCTAAATTGCATTTCCTATTCAGCACATTAGTTAAAGGAACAGCTGCTTTCAATAGAAGCTTTTTGAAAGCCATGACATGTCAGCGTGCCAAACAGACGTGTGATCTGCGGCACAAGGTCGCAAATCATTCAGCCTCTACAGGTTGTTTCTCGTGAGAGGCAGTGCAGATTTAGGGATGCGGTGCCAAACTCTTTGTTCCGTTATTCTAATGTGACCCATATGAGTACTGTTTTCAGATCAGCACATATAGAAAATGTTGCCTAATGTTATATGTACAGGTAAGAACAAAACCGAGAAACATGCTTGTGGCATATTTCATGACTTAACCGAGAGAAGAAAATGAAGAGATAATTCAATAAATTTGGATTACAAAATGAAGCCTTTTAGTACTTTAATGGTTCTTTTGCTTTTTTCGAGCTTGAAAGCTTCAGTCCCGTTATTGTGTAATTGTGTTCTTTGGACTGCGTGAGCAGCGCGGTTTCCAGAATTTCTCCAGAAAGTCATACAGGTTTAGAACAGCATGAGGCCTTGTCTGTTTGTTTACTGCAGAACCTTTAAAAGTTTTTTAGGTATTACTTGAGCTGCCAAAACTAAATGTACAGTATGTTTGTTATTTGATAAACATATTTTGAGAGAAAAAGATGAGTAACTCAATACATAATAACTAATAATACAAATAGCTAACAATACATAAATAATTCGTTCTGCTTACATATGACAGACGTTTCTTCTACTTTTGCTGATCTTTTAGAAGATCATAGTGATGATCTAAAAACTATTACACAATTTAAAGGTGTGTGAGAGAGAGGGAGACAGACGGAAAATTGTGTGTTTGTGTGTGTGTGTGTGTGTGTGTGTGTGTGTGTGTGTGTGTGAGAGAGAGAGAGAGAGAGAGAGAGAGAGAGAGAGAGAAAGGGAGAGAGAAGGAGAAGAAAGGAGAGTTGTGTGTGTATTCTCCGCCAGATGTCACGGGGCTGAGAACAGTTCATGGGCCGTCACATAATCAGGCCTGTATGCGCTGCTTGGAAATGTTATTGCGTTGTGTGACGCTGGTCTGAGGAATTTGTGTGTGTGAGTGTGAACAAGCAGTGTGGAGCGTGCGTGTGCAATGTAAGGTCAGCAGAAAGGGGATATAAACATCTGTCCCACAGCTTTAGACTGCTGCTTGTTAAATGACACAAGCTTACACATAACGCATTTGCATGTGCGTGCAGCTCGGCTTTGGTTTGAATTTTTGCACTCGAGTCGTCCTTCAGTTATCGCTTTGTTTGAATACACTGTACTTTCATATGAGACCTTGTCACTGAGATGTTTGTAAGGTTTGCACTGATGGAGCATGATGCTTAGGAGGTGGTGGTTTCACATATCAATCAAATTTGGCCAGAATGTGTTGCAATTTTGAATTTGTCTACCTCCAGTTCAGTGACCTGTTCGCTTTCTCTCATTTTACTCATTGTATATCCTTTCCCATAAGTGACCGTTTTGACATCAGCACTTTAAATGCTATTTTAATCTACACCTTTAATATCCCAACATTTAAAATCGGCCCAGATCAGCGGCGCACATGCTTTCCACTGATATTTTCCATCGCCTCCATGCGGTGAACACCTGCGCTCTCTCCACGACACGGTCTCGTGCAAGATGTTATAAAGCCAAACAATAAATGCTGTGAGTGGCGTTTCTGTGCCAAAGGAGTGGATGGAGTGAAAGACAGAGAGGAACTGAGACCGGGAGAGAGAGTCCAGAGGTAATAAAAGGTGAACATGTAGACTGATATATCGTCTCTGAGCTACAGCCATGCCGCAGGGTACAAGACCTGAATAACAGGACCCTTCTTAACGCACAACGCATATTAGACGCTGCAGGTGAACGTTTGATAAATGTATATTTGTTTGGTTTTTTATTCCTCAATGACAGGTTCATAAACCTACATAAACCAAAGGACTTTAAACGAGTGTCAATAGGATTGCTCTGAAGCCTTTATAAATAAAAGCCGAATGATAGATCATGATGACCATGCTAATATGACGCGTATTTTTAGATAAGCTTCGGATGCTTCGGGAGTCTGTGATGCTCTCCTGTCTAATGCTGTTAATTCCAGAGAGAGCGTGCAAGGGGCACGGAGCGCCCAAATCCTGGCTCACTTTAGTGCTTGTACCATTAAGACCCAATTAGGGAGCTTCCATTGGCTGTTTGGAGGAAACAAAGGCCAAATGGTAGAGCCGCTGCATTTCTACCGTCACCAATCAAAACAGGAGGCTGGCAGCCTGCCAACGCTCCACTCATCTCTCTCTCTCCTAGTTTCTCTCTCTGCATCCAAAGATTTTGGCAGCCGCTCTTTATCTTCATTTATGTGTTCCACAATCTACAAACACATTTGAGGGCGAGTACACACATAGCTATATATACACAAACACATTTGAGGACAAATATGCACTGGGTGGCGGGTGGGGTAGACATTGATATTGTAATGGGGGTTGTTGAGAGAGAGAGAGAGAGAGAGAGAGAGAGAGAGAGAGAGAGAGAGAGAGAGAGAGAGAGATTTTAATAGTTGATACCAATACCATTTTGGCAATCGTATACCAGTTTGGATAAAGTTACATCGTTTACGTGAATGTTTGTGATTGGCCACCAAATTTTAGATTTATTCCCCCTCATGTAGTTTAAAACCTGTATATGACTCTTTCTTCTGTGGAACACAAAAGAAGATATTTTGAGTTCTGTGTCCATACAATGGAAGTCAGTGGGGTCCAATGGTATTTGGTTACCAAAATAAAAATATATTTTGTGTTCTGCAGAAAGAAAGAAAACCAGGTTTGGAATGACATGAAGGTGAGTAAATATTAAAAGACTTGTCATTTTTGGGAGATCAATCATTTGAAATGTTAGCATGACTTTGACCAATCCGCATCCAGTATCAGAACTGTTCGTTTTATAAGCCACATTGTTATTTTTGGCTATTCTTCTGTTTATGTTCTCCCAATAATGCCTCGTCTATCAGGTCTCTGTCTCTGTGGATTACGCCTGTTGCGTCTCTGAAACCCGCTGCCAAATTAACCCTTTGAGACCTGTCCATGTCTATCACATCCTGCTCTGTCAACCCTGCCTCCCTTATCGATTCCCGAGGCTATCATTGGGCGGATGGAGAGAGAGGCAGGAAAAAGCTGAGAGATGGAACGATAGAGACAGGTGGATTGTGCCCGCTGTGATATCGATCAGATGGTGTAACGATAAGACATGAGGATTACCGCTGCTCTCGAAGGTGTGTGTGTGTCGGTAAGCTGCGTTGGACACATTTTGTTTCCCCCACCGATCCGTAAGGGTTCACATTTGGTCACATAAAATTAGGCCACATTGGGGTGTGTGCCTACCACACATGCACTACATGGGATTATGGGTAATAGCTTACTTCCACTCATTTTTATCAGCTGATGTAGTTTTTTTAAAAGCCTCCTTGTTTTAATTTCAGTTTGAAGTTCATTCTGTCTGACAGAGCTGGATTTAGAGGCATCTCCTCCTTGTCCGGCCTGTCAGAGACGTTTTCAACCCCTTCCATCTCAGCTGTCTTCCCCCTCACATTCCATGGATATTGAAGATGACAGTCACGGCCCGGCCCAAGAAGCTGCGGTCACACGGTGCCTGTCTTAAAAACTTGTTAACATGTCCGTGTCACTCAACGCCCTGCTCCAAATCCAGAGGCTTGTAGGAGAAAGAGATGAGATTCCTTTTCGGGTCAGGACACCCTTGTTGGAGTCTCCTCCCTTTACCTCCCTCCTAAAAGATTTAGATAAATACCTCCTCGGCGTAGACGATCAACCTTGCGCCCTCGTTGAGTCTCAATTGCATCTTTCCGTCTGTAATTTAAATTAAACTGGACAAAACAAAAATGGCAGCGAGCAGGACAGCCTCTGATAGATACGTACCAATGCCGGTTGCGTTCACTGGCCACGGGTGGCTTCACTGTTATTTCTGTAGATCTGCAATGGGATGTAGAGTAGCAGGTGGGAGGAGAACATTCCAGCAGTGTTTGTCATCAAGTTTAATTTGTGTTATTGTTTATCATTACCTGCACATATACGTAATGCGCCACTGTTATCCAGGTTGGATTCATTCATTCAGTGCACACCATTAGCTATAGTTTGTCCCCACGACCTTGTCTTTGCCAGCACTTTTCAAGCTTTGCTAGCGTAAGTGGTATTTCCAGCATCATTGGTTGGCTTACATTAACCGCCATTACCAGCGTCATTAACTCTGCCAACACAGATAATGTTACTTCATCCAGCTGAAAATAACACCTAGTGGCAATTGCTGAAATTGGTGAGCAACCAACATTTGCTCCCCGAAGATCCCTGCACCCTAAGCAAAACTCGTACTTGAGGCCTACTGTAATTACAGTACTGCAGTAGCGCTGCATGATGGTCCCGGTAACCCAGACGGTCTGTAACCTTAGGGATGCTATTGCTCCCTTAGTGTCCCCCTTCGTTTATCCAATCCCCTTCTGCTTGTTCTATTTCCAGACGCAAATCCTGCCGTCCCCCCGGGTGCTGGAAAGGACACACTCTCTTGTGTTGTAGGACATGGCATACAGTGTTAGCAAGCCTGAATATCCTTCCCGCTGCCTGGAACGGGTCATCCTTGGCAGCGTTGGCGCCCCTCGCTGGGTGAAGGATGAGGGGCACCATTGGGCAGCATTGTGGGGCAGTTGGGGGTCATGGCCACTTTTGTCTCCGCTAATGAGTCCAGTCTGTTGGCCAGAGCAGGGAGGACATCTCCTGGGACTCTTGGTGCATTGTACGGTTGTCTTTGTGTGGGTCGAATAGAGATTGCGTGTGTAAGGCTTTGTTTGTATGCTCGTGAGGCATTTGGTGTTGGCCGCGGTATTTTCGTACAAAGGTGGAAAGAGCTGAGAATGATTTTCTCTCAGGTCCTCTATATTTTCTGAGCATTCCCCTAGCAGCATAAGCTCAGGAACTCCTCCGGCCATATATCCATACGAGTGTGGGCCTCAGGCTGATTCCTTAGCACAGAAAATACAGAATATGGCTTTTAATAACCCAGAGACATATTGAGGAATGGATTGGTATTGCAGAAGATTAGGACGAGTCAAAATGCCACGCTGCAACGGCAAAGCTCTCCCACTCACTAACTACTCACAATGTTGTCTTTTTCTTTCCCCGCAGCCGCTGCAGATAGACGACAACTTCTGCGGCCAGGACTTCAACCAGCCTCTAGGGGGCACCACAACTATTGAGGGGATTCCTTTGTTTCTGGATAAAGATGACGGAATGACCTCAGTCGCGGCGTATGACTATCGTGGGCACACCGTGGTCTTTACGGGCACCCGTGATGGGAGGATGAAGAAGGTGAGCTACATGGTTTTTCAGTTTTGCATTTGCGTGAGTTACTGCGATTGCACATGTTAATTTAAGTTGAAATGTGGGTGTTCAGGAATGTTTCGAGGTGGTGGTGTTTGTTGGGCAGTGCAATTGAAAAGAAGAAAATGTGATGCTATTTTTTAATTGCTCACAGATACCAAATTGTTTCTTTTTGTGTGGAAATGTAATTGGTTTACATTATAAGAAATACTTGTTACAAAAAACACTGCTGGTATCTGATGGTAGTACTGCATGACTTTTATATATATATACTGTTGTACTGAATCATTGTTCTTTAGTAAAGTACTGTGTATATTCATGGTGTTCACATTACTTCAAAAATAGTATGTTTGAAGTTGAAGTTACAATGGCAAAGTTAGCGAATGCAATTTTTGTGTGTTAGAGTACTTGGACACATTTGTTCACAAGAACCTGACACCATCTAGACCCATTCAGACTCGCGTTAGTGCTGAAGTATGCAGTTTTCCAGTCCTTGCATATGACCCCTGCCTGACATCTAAACCACATAGGTTGTATGCAGGATGGCTGGGTTGGGGTGGTGAGCGGATGTCGAGCACTATCTCATGATCGGAATCACATTTCTCCTCCGCCTTCTCTTCCTGTAGTGGCCCTGATCCGGACAGCACTGCCTGTGTCATTAGACAGAAATCAATGGCCCATGTGCAAATAGAGTATGTGTGTCTCAGCTCCTAATAAGGTGAATGCTAAAAGGTGTATGTACATATGTTGATGGCATAGTTAGACACGCAGGTGATGGAATGCTTAACCGTGTTTGTGTTAATTGAGAGATCATATCTCAGCGTCTGATCGTGCATATTCCTCTACGTACATACATATGTATTTATGCATTTGGCCTACACTTCAAGATGAAAAATTTTAATTGAACTTATGAGTGAAACTGGTCTCTAGACGGATCCTTAGCTAAGCTGTGTTCCCTCATAAGGCGAAGCGGGCCAGCTCTGCGGTGCCCCTGTGCGTATCGGTGCCGACAGCGCTGTTTTATTGCAATTCATTTAGTGCTAAATTGTGAGTCTGGCCCTAATGAAATGTAAAGCTGTAGTCTATTGACGTGGGCTCATTGTAATTCCCCAAGTCTTCCAGTTGCACTGCGAGGTCTTATTGATTCATCTGTATGAATATATAATCAAGGGCCTAAATCTTAGTGGCTGCAGACAGCTGGACGAGTGGGTGTGGGTTTTAATGCAGTTTGTGAAGCAGAGACCCACGGCTGCCTGTTAGGCGGCAATGTGCCAGATTGTTTTCTTTGAGTTGTAATAATGTTTTCACGGTGGCATTATGGGCGGTACCTTGTTGTCCAGTTGCCTCGAGTCTGAATGCTGATTTGTCCGTCAAGTTTTTAAGCAATAAAAATGACAAGAGAGTTGCATTATGGGTACTTCATTTATTATTCAGGTGGATTATGTAGAGTGAGTTTCTGAAGGCTGTGAGATTTATAAATGTATGTATGTGTTTATAAGATTTATCGAGTGTCCCCGCTAAAGCACACGGCCCCTGAGGGCTCGGTTCACCGGAGGTCAATGCCAGTGATTTTACAGAATCCACTTTTGGGGTTGAAGATAGTGAAAAGCTTTTCGTGTTGTGCGCATAAATATGCAGGCCTCCTTGACATCACCTGAACTCTCCATTCATATGCCTCAACGTGACCGACTCTAAATTGAAGATAAAAGCTAATAAAGAAAGATACAAATGTGCGTCAGACGAGACCATATGCTCGCAAGCTGTCTTCCGCTGCGTCTTTACATCTGAATCAAAGCTGTGTGATGAGTTCTGCAGTTTTGGATCAGAAGTTGCAGAATGTTTCTTTAATTTTATAATGCAAATTATGAATGAAATATTTTACTACAAATTATTTTATTATTTATCATAATGATATATTTGGTTCACTGCATAAATTAGATTCTAGATCTAAGAGCAGGTTACATATCTGCATGCAACAGTCTTCATCACATGCGGTCAATTCCTAGCATGTCTCTTTAGCGCATGATAACCCCTCACGTTTCTTTGACGTCCAAGTCCGCCTCTTCGGGTCAAATCCGCTCCAACGTGGCCTGCAGGGCTGAGAGAAGATCTCCTTTAGAGAAGCTAAATGCTAAATGCTGACTGAAGGCTGCAGGTCACTTGTCATTTAGCACGTTAGTGTGGTTAATTAGCATGTTAGCGTAGCCACACATGTACCCCTCCACCGCCGAAATGTCACTTTAATTAAGAAGCATGATCTGATTTGAGCTAATTTGCCGAGCGAATGGTAATTACAGATAACATTTGGAAGCAATGAGCAAGAGGGAAGGCTGCTGGTGGCGGTGTTGGGGGGGAGGTTGGGGTGCGCGACAGGAAGTGATTTCTCCTTGTGGAAATCTCGCCTGATTGAGAACGATTAATGATTGACAACATCTTGTAATCCTCTCCAGGAACGACGGAAGCTGTGATTGGTGGAGGTGATTAGCGAGCGTGCGACGAATGGAACAGATCTTTAGTTTGTTGCATGATCGGTCATTTTGAAATAACGCGTCATGGGCGAAACAAAGGGAGACCGCAGCATGTTAGAAGTGATTGTTGGGGATGTTCTAGATATGTGACACGATGGCAGGGTTGATTTCATGGCTGCTGGGTAATTTAGTTTTTTTTTGTGCGTTTCAATGGTAACAAGGGTTTTCCACTGTGCTGTCAAAGTAATGTTGCGTATGTGCCATTACACAATCACAATTTACTTTACTCTCACACTCAGGCACAATAAATGTCACATCTTTTATAACAGGTGCTGTGCATGTCTCCGTTGCTCTTTCTTTCCATTTTCCAACCTCTCATTCTGTATCTTCTCAGTGTTTTTACCCAGGCGTAAGTACAAGATCCACCCGATAGTGTGCATTGTGGATTTCAGTCTCTGTTGTGCTCTGACTAAGATCCAAAACCTCTCCAAATGCAATTAGAACTTCAATGTTTGTCCTTATCTGAATTCTCTAGCTCTGTTCCAAAACCTGGTGAGCTGCCTACCTGTACACCTGTTTAATAATAGATGTGTTCTGGACGGGAAGACAGATAGGTATCGTGGGCAAGTTGAGGTAATGTCAATTACAAATGTACTGTTGAGACAAAATATTTTATAACCGTATTAACACTTTACAGTTATTTTTTGGTTAACATTAGTCATTGCATTAGCGTACAGTACTTCTACAGCATTTAAAGGGATAGTTCACCCAAAAATGAAAATTTGGTCATCATTTATTCACCCTCTTGTCATTTCAAACCTGTATGATTAATTTCTTCTACAGAACACAAATAAAGATATTTTGAAGAATGTTGGTAAACAAACAAAGTTGGTACCCAAGTGAATGGGTAGGAAGTTGTCTATGTAGGCAATATACAGCACATGAGCTCACTATAGTTTGTAACAGAGCTTCGCCCAGCTCTACATGAGCATTTTCGGCGCTGGCAGATGGGTCTGATTGAAAGAGCCCCTGGCTATGCAGCTCATTGGACATCTGTGTGAGAAAAGCACACTTTAAACCAGGTGCTTGCAGGTTTTTTTCAAAGTCCTGACTTTGCTCAGAAGTGCCCTTGAGAAGCACTTAACCTGGGGAGTCCAGGGGGAAAAATCCGTACCCATGGATGGTGCTAAAATTAGCCTGAAATGGATGGCGATTGTACACAGACGTGCTTATGGTATCGCGAACTGCGGCGACAAACAAATGCCGATAAGCTGTGGGAGACACGGAGGACTAATAAATAAGCTGCACTTGCATTAACAATTTTCGAGAGAGTTTACGGCTTGTGTTTATGTGGCTTTGTGTCTTTGCAAACCGGAGGATGGTAATGCTTGGTTTTCTCACATTTTCTGCCTCATTTGTTTAATGTTGCGACGAGGTGGCTTGTGTTCGTTTGACAGCTGTGGATCGAGCAGACGTGACTCCATCCTGCAGCAATGGACACTGTCAAAAGGAACAGAGGGATTGCTGATGTGTGCAGTCCGGTTGTGTTTTCTCTCTGTGTGTGTGTGTGTGTGTGTGTGTGTGTGTGTGTGTGTGTGTCTGATAGTTACCAGATGCCAACGGAGGATGTGACCGGCTACATTCCTGCGATGCTGCTTGCCAGCTTTCGCCACAGCTGCGTCGAGGGCAACTGTGCGCAACATCACCTGATGCCAGGAACGGACAGCTGCCCGCCCAACAGCTAACGTATAGCATCTGCGGCCGCCACTGACGTCATCCCGCTGTCTGACAACTGCAGACACGCCTTCATCCTCCACCCGCTGTGTAGAGCCGAAGCAGCTGCCTGCTTTCTTTTCCCTCATTGGCGCCATCTGTCCATTCGTCACGACAGAAGCGGCGCTCACTGACTGCGGTCAGTCACATGCGTTAACATCGAACCCTTGATCCCCGGAGTGTGGCCCCGTCCACTTGCCATGCTTGTTGGGGCCGTGTAGCAGTGCAGCAGACCGCATGGCTTAGTAAACTCGGTGTACCCACAGACTAACTTCACGCCAGGACATGTGTTGAGCGTCCATCAATCATGCTGTGAGTCCAGGACAGTTTGCGCTGGACAGGTGATGGAGGAGAGGATGAGCGGGTTTATGCATCTTTTTCAAATTAGTTTTAAACAAATTTTATTTTTAAAACTGGTAACACTTTACATATGTAAATATATAGTCACATGTTATACGTCTTGAAATTTTGTTGATAAGCTAAAAAATTTAGTTGGCAGTTGCAGGTTTTATTCAATGATATGGAATAATAGATCTATTATTTAAATTTAATATATCATATAAAAAGACAATTAAGTGTAAATGTTATAAATATACATATTATACTGTAATTTATTATAAATATTATAAATATATGCTGTAGACGGTCTCAAACCAACAACATAAACAAACGTTACTGCGCATGCGTGCTTTTGTGACCAAAACTTAACTTCCGGTACACTTACACAAAGAATCGAGTCCCTGCAGATTATTTCTGATAACAAGCAAAATAAATAGCAAGTAAATTACATTAACTAACAAGTTACAAGTATGTCTAGTCAGTATTATTATGGGTTACCAGAAGAAGAACAGTTACGACTCTTCTAAATGTGACAAAGTTACACGACCCATTAAACACTGTTTATTTAATAAAATTAATATACAATGAAATTCAACAAATGATTTGTTTAATACAATTATTACACAATAAAATATTAATATATTAAATAAAGTATAAATAATTATATTATTAGCCACTAGCCAGACCGATCGACAAACAGACTTTAACTTTGGGCCAGACGCATGCGTTCGATGAAACCTATTAATATATTAATCGATATTAATATTATTTAAAAAATATTACTTGTGTTTTATAATAAATTATATATATTAATAAATCTATTAATTTTATTATTATTCTATTATTTTTTTATGTGAAAATATAGTTCTATAATTCAACTATTTATAAAAACATAACACTGATTTAAAGCTATGCATTATTTTCAGTAGGTGTTGCTTAAGTTTCAAGTAAATTGTTTCCCTTGAGGGATTTTTTTCTTTTAAAATTACCATCGGGTCAGTTTAGACTTTTTGTGCTTATTGCGGAAAGTTCCTTCATCTTTTATCATTGAATGACCAGCTGAAGCTCTGTCTGCGAGCAGGTCCTGGTGTTCAGGCTGCCAAAGCCTCTGTCACCGGGGCAGCTCTCCCTTGGGCTCGGTTGTTGTGGAAACTGAGTGTGTCATGCATCTAATCTGCATATGTGGTGTGTCTGCCATCGTTTCTGTCGCTCTCTCTGTGTTTATGAAAGCACCTCACGCAAGCGTCCTTCCAGCCCTCCAGAATTCTAATGCGTTCCGCTGTTTGTTACGTTTCATGATCAGAAGCGATACGTTTGGCCCCTTCGGGACCTCCTTTCAAGTGCTGTCTCGGTGATGAGACTCGGTAGGAAAGTTCTTCCGTAGAACTTTGAAGAAAATGACTTCTGAAAGCTGACAGACCTTTATTTTCTCCACAGACCTGCTCCAGGTGCTTTTGGGAAAGTAGTTACAGGTATTATAAGTGAGTTAACTAGTAAACGTGTAATGGCCAGTAGTCTCTTCTTAAAGGTGTATAGTTCACCCAAAAGTGAAATTTACACACCACCTGACTGTTTCGTAGTTTGATTCTTGGAAAGCAAATCCTCATGTTTTTGTGTACACTATTTACAATTGGTTTGGTTTGATAGTCTTCCCAACACTTGTATACAAAATATTCCATATGCTAAACAAAACCAGCAAGGTCAGGAATTTCCCAGATTTTAGAAGCTTCTCTTCTGGCCGTCTTGAATTTACACATGAGTTGAGTTTTATCATATCAAAGATCTCGCTCTCTTGTGACCACCCTGGCTTGGTTTCTCTCGAAGCCCTTGAGATGGAAATCACTGCGCTGTAAAGGAAGAACGGGCTATTGGGGGGCCTCAGCACTCCCGGACATAGTGATTATCAAGTAGGCATCAAGTCCCTCGAGAGGCCCCTGCAATCAGGACGGAGAGACCCTCTGACACAAACCCACACACACTCGCTCGCTCGCTTACACACCTGCATCCCAGACGATATGCATGCTGAATACCCACTCACAATCTTGAATTAGCGGCTCTCGGCGTGTGAGAGCGAGCCTTTCTATTTGAGTTTCAAAGTCAGCGGGGTGAAGAGGCAATGGACACACACACACACACACACATACTTCACGCGTTTAGATTCAACAGAATTGCTCATAAAAGGAAGCCTGGGGAGATGGAGGCCACATCTGTAAGCGATTCAGTCTTTCATTTGAATTTAGCTCTAAATTTTGGTGCTGTAGAGAAAAAAGAATGATGGTGGTTTGAGGGACAAAAGATGAACAAAGAACAGAAGACCGAGAGAAAACATGGGTAGCTCCATCTGCAGACCCTCCCCTTGCCAGGATTCATTACATCTTCATCGGTGCAAGATTACCATCCATGATACCCGGATGGTTTGGACCAAAGGCTCCTCCCTTAACACGGTCCCCTCTCCTTTCCAGGCTTCAGCTCATTGTTGAGGAACAACGGCTGTGGAAAGCCGTGCGACCGGAGTGTAATCTCCCTGTGTGCGGCACAGCCTTCCCAGCCTTTCATGGTCAGACGTCCCCGTAATTAAAGTATACCGGCTTGGCACGCTTCCTGACAGGCCTCAGAGCAGTGCTTGTATCCGTGTGTGTTTGTGTGCACGGCTCATCCACGTTATCCCCCCATCCTCCCCTTCATCTCGTTTCTCTGCCTCCTCCCTCCCATGTGGGCCACCCTGATCTTCTATGGCAGGCTGTGGTGTGTTTGTATGAGTAGTTCTCTGGCTCCAGGCCCTGGAGGAAGCGTGGCTGGGGCCCACATTGCTCGTCTGTGTGTGTGGGAGGGGTCGGTGCAGGATGAGGAAGTGCAGTCTGTTTGGGAGATTCTCATTGGCTGGGAGGGGGACAGATGTTCTGCTGGCTCCGTGAAACCACTGGAACCGCTGCAGACAGTAATGATGTGGGTTTTGAGTGGGTTTTCCCCCACCGCACACACAGATAACTTATAATTTTACAACCCCACTTTTTTGTGGTTGTGAAAGGATCTTTCACTCAACGTCAACATTTTGTCTGCCTGTCTTTTTTGCAGGGATAAAGGGATAGTTTGCTGCAAAAAAGAAAATTCTTTATTCATTTATGCATCCTAATGTCATTATAAACCTGGATGACTTTCTTTCTTCTGCAGAACACAAAAGAACATATTGAAGAATATTGGTAACCAAACACTTTTCTTATATTATTTTAATTTCAAATGTAAAACAAATAGTGCAAAATAAGAACACTTTTTATTTGATTATAGAGTATATTTTAATTTATTTTAGAATATATTTCAATTTATTTTAGAGTATGTTTCATTAAAACATTTTATGTTATTTTATTTTAGATTGTTATATTTTATTTTGGAACATTTTAGCACTTTTTATAACATAAAGGTTAATTTTTATTTTTGGGTAAATTTTCTTTAAGAGTATTTTAGGTGTCCCCTGTATATTTTATATATATATTTTCCAAGGGTGCCAATAATTGTGGAGGGCGGTGTATATATATATGTGTGTGCGTGTGTGCGTGTAAACTGAAGTTAAGGATTGGTTAAGGTCTGTCTGTGGACCGTATAGCTGTTTGAAAATAAAATGGCCCTAGTTCATGTTGAAGACCATTTGATCAGAGAGTGCGATGTTTTGGCTTTGATATCACACAGGGACCCTTTGTGCTCCAAAATGATCAAGGTCAAAACCAGGCCAAAGACGTGTGTGTTAGTGTGTGTCTCTGAGAAACCATGTAAAATTATAATATGAAACACTTCGATCACATCCCTCCCTGTTAACCGTAAACACCCATCTCTCGCTCTCTCCACGGACCGACTCTGTGGCTGATCGGAGTTCAACTCATTTTCTTCTCCAGCATGATCATAAACAACACCCCCCGTCTTCATTCCAATCACATAGAGTCATGCAGTTTTTCCCATTAATCAGCCCTTGGGGTTTAGTGGGGGGGGCTATCACATTTGGATCTGAAACTCTTTCACTCGATTCCAACACGGATTACAGAGCATTCATCACAACAAAGTGAATATTGTGAGCGTTGAATTCTGCACATCTCAGATGACAAAAGTCATGCGGAGACCCACACACACACACACGCGCACACACACACACAAGGGCAGGGCGTGACCGAGTGTGATGAGGTTTCATTGCATTAAATGTCATCTTTACGTAACCTCGTGCCACAGAGTTAATCGCTTTAGTTTATTTCCAGACCCTGTGTGAGATCCTTCCTGTGATTCGCTGGAATGTTAGTACTTGGATGATGTAAGAGGTGGGTGATTGTCTTCATGTGTTGACTTTCTGACCCCTGTGGTCGTGGCCATGGCTGTCTCGGCTTTTCTTGATGGTAATGGGAATCATTCACTATAGCTTCTTTCTTTAATTCTTCTCAAAGTTGAGCTTCAGTTTACACTCCATGCACGATATGCAACATGGGTTGAAACAACCATGCATTTTTTGTTGTTGTTGTTGTTGTAAAGCAACATCCCAAAGCCTATGGTGTCAACCACACTAGACCTTTATATTGATGAAGTCATAGACCTTGCTTTTAATAAAACATACTACAATTGTGGCGGTGTCTGATGTATGTTAGATTGTTATCATCTGTCATTGATCCTCCATCCTTGTCTTCTCAATCCTTCCTTCACTTCCTCTTTGGAAAGCCGAATTGTTCACTGTGCACTCGGGGAGACGTCTTGCATTAGCTTTCCTTTGATGCAAACAGCACACAGGGGTTAATCCAAGCGATTAAAGCAGATTTCCCTGCACTGGAAATGAATAGATAACAGTTTGAGCTCTGATACATTTGAAAAGAGGGATTAAATGCCTTGCTTAAACACTCGCAGATACATTGGGAGGTTAATTGTTTCCTGATAACATATTTATCCCTCCATTTGTCGGCAGACTGAGCATTCGGGATGAATCTCTGAATGACTTTCTGCGCCGTGTTTTTTTGTTGGAGATGAAGATTGGAGTTATATTGACCAGCAGGTCTATTGTGCCAGCATCGGATTTGACTCGCTGATTCGAGCCACTTAGTCTGACAAATGAACCTTTTGGATGAGTTGACGCTTTGTCCATCCAAAGGGCGCAACGTGGAAATTTGGACCCGTGTCAAATGACGTTCTCTGTGGTGCGCTTGGACGTCTGCCCCGTCCCTGAAGCCCACAAGACATGAGCATCCTACAAATTGTCCTTTTGTAAAGCCCACACAGGTGTGGAGTTCACAGCGCTCCGCCACTCATACGGTCCATGCGGCATTACATCAACAAAGAGTTAAAGATGAGATCTTAGTGTCACAGACGCCTGACAGCTGCCATTTCAATAACATACTCGTTTTTCTCAAGCCCTCATTGTCACTCAGGTTCTTTTGTCTCGAGCCTGCGATTTCTAATTCTCTCTCTCTCGCTCTCTCTCTCTCTTCATTATGAGCCGCTAATTTATTTGGCTTTATTAACCTCTGCGCTGTGTCCTCTCTTCTCAGACACAGAGGGTGGAGAAAAATGACAAGAACAAAATGGCTTCAATGTAGATCGCTGCAATACAACTCCAATCATTTCCTCAGTCTTGCACAACAAAATTCATGTCGTGAATCCGGGCCAAAAAATTAACCAGAAAAAATAATGTGGCTTGTCTACAATGCAGAAAAATCTTTTTCCAGTCAAAATATCTAAACATATTTAAACCAAGCAAAATGACATATAAATACTTGTTTCCAGAGAAATGTAATAAAATATAGTGAGATTTATGCATAAACTATAAAAAAAACTTTGCCAATAGGGCAAGAAAAATATGCTTGTTTTTGCTCAAACCTATTTGGCAATCGGTTTTTGATGTGTTTAAGGCATTCACTTAAAAATCTAAATTCTTAAATTATTTATTCACCCTTATTCTAAATCTGTATGATTTTTGCTCTTCTGCAAAACACAAAAGAAATTTCATGGTAACCAAACAACATTGGACCCCATTGACTTCCATATAAAACCAGAGATTTCTCAAAATATCTTCTTCTGTGTTTCACATAAAAAAAGAGTCATATACAGGTTTTGAATGACATGAGGGTGAATAAATGATGACAGGATTTTTATTTTTGGGGGAGCTATCTCTTTAAGCTCATACCTAAAATAATTGTTAGATTTCTCTGAAAATGTCATTTTGCTAGTCAAAGTTATCAATTTGTCCTGAAGATATGTTTACTAGAAAACAACCTGATTTTTTAATAAGAAAAGCATTTATTGCAATGCCATTAAGAGTGTCGCAGGAAAAATAATGATAGGGTCTCTCCTCCATGGTCTCTCCTCCGAGGCCATCTGTGTCTGGACCTGAACCCTCAGAGCTGGCTTGGACCGTGACACCAGCATCTAACTGCCATATCTTCCCGTTTGCAGGTCTTGGCTGTATGACCCAGTCTCCCCCTTGTCTATCTTCCGGCTCACACCTCTGTCCATCTCCTTCAACATAGCAGTACGATATTAGACAATATACACAGAATGACAGGGAGCAAAGGTTGCTTCTGGATGAATTGGCAAAAAATCTCCTGACAGGATGACAGCGGATGTCGTGGCAGCAGGTGCCCGTCACCTTTTGGCCCGCTCTGGCTGATCCTGCCAGGACCTGTGGCTCCTTCACCTTCCCTATCCCACACCTCCCTAATTGAGACCCCAGCGGTCTCTTGGCTCGCTCTCATCCGCCAGCCTTTCTGCCCTGCAAGACAGACGCGTATCCCAAATGTGTCTAACAGTGCTCATACTGATGGCTTTATTAGCTTCCCAGCCAAACCCTGAAAGATCTCCAAAATGGATGCCAAGAGTCGTGCATCAGTGCTGTGTAGGGACACATATTAGCTGTTGGAAAACGTGGACATGGTGGTCAGCTATAGGGATCAAAGTTGTTTAAAAATACTCATATGAGTAGGTCTTTGTCTCTTTCTCTGTTAAACCTGCAGGCTTCCTGTGCATGGCCTCTTTGTTTAACCTCTTAATTGGATCAAGTCCTGGCTGACAGGATAGCTCGTTCAAAGCACGCTGTCACATCTGACACCGACCCCCTACGTGTTTGCTAGGCCTGGCATCAAATCTGAGGATGCCACAACCAGTCAGATCACCCACAGCATCTTTTCAACGCCTCTCTCTCGCTCCTTCCCATCACATTAGGATCATCTCACCATCCTTCGATGGCTGTTTATAGGAAGCTTTCAAATTTATAATCGGATGGTTTGCTTGGAGATGTGTTCTTCATGTGATTGTTACCAAAAGTCGTGTTTATTTGGTTTGTATAGTGCTTTCAAACAGCAAAACAGCTTTCATTAGGGCAGAGATATGACAACAGTTTATGTAAATGTACAACATTTTAAAGCCATTTGTTTAAAGGCAGATTCATTTCTTTAAGTGTAATACCTTTTTAAAATGAAAAATTAGATATTGCAGCTTTAATGTAAAAGCTACTTATGATCTGACAGGCGCCAGCAGAGGAAATTAACCTTGGATCTTAAAAGGATGCTTTGGCTTGTTGGCTGTAGTGTTAATCACTGTTCCCAGGTACCATTAATACAACTTCCCGGCCAGTTCTGCAATAATCTCTCTCTCTCTCTCTCTCTCTCTCTCTCTCTCTCTCTCTCTCTCTCTCTCTCTCTCTCTCTCTCTCTCTCTCTCTCTCTCTCTCTCTCTCTCTCTCTCTCTCTCTCTCTCTCTCTCTCTCTCTCTCTCTCTCTCTCTCTCTCTCTCTCTCTCTATCTCTCTCTGTATGTTTCTTTCTATGTCTGTCTATCTGTCTCTATTTTTCTATGCCTGTCTATCTGTCTCTATTTCTCTATGTCTCTCTGTCCCTCTGTCTGTATTTTTCATGAATTTTTTGTTTTTGTTTATCATTTATTTTGCACTCCGAATTGTTTTGAATAAATGTTTTTTTTTAAAGTCAAGTCTCTTCCTCTTTCTGTGTTATTCTGTATGTACAGTACGTTTTTCTTTGTTATAATTCTCCGTGACAGATGCATTGACAGCATAATTCCTCCGAGTTTGGTTTGGACTCAAGTTCTCATTGGCTCGTGCGTTTAGCACACACACTCTTTGTACACACCCTGCGGTATGCCTCAAAGGAACAGATTCCTCATCTTAGTTTTACTCCACGCCGAAAGCTGTCAGGAGAGCGAAATGAAAAGACGAGGAAAGATCACATTATCGTCTGCTATTAATTATAGCGAGCAGACATGCACAATAAAAGTGATAAATGTCTCTTTATCTTCATCTTAGCGGCACGGAAATAGAAGCAGTGTGTTCGCGTCTCCATTGTGTTCTTTGGAAAACATGTTTAGTGCTCTGACTGAGTAAATGAACAGGGTTTATCGGATTAGGCATCGCTCTGATATAAATACTGTTATTTTATTTTTCGCTCGTTCTTAAATGTGATTACTGTTTACAATGCTGCCAAATTATTTGCAGCCGACGTCGACTCTGCGTATTTGCATAATGTTGTTGATTGAATGCCACCAGCGAAGGCATTCTCACGTTTTGTCTGGTCCATTCTGAGCACTTTGAAGATGCTTTTATATGTTATCTGCAAGTTTGATCTCATAATGTCTGATTATGTACATGTCTGTCTGTCTGTCTGTCTGTCTGATAATGTCTTATCGGCTTGATCTGTCTCATCTGATGTCTGATCCATCAGTTTCAACTGAATGCATGTGTCTGTCTGTTTAACCATACCCTCAGCAAAAATTGCAGTCTGATCTATGGGCCTTAATGTTCTCATTGCAGTCTTCTGAGAGAGAGAGGCGTGTTGTGAGTGCTCCGAGCAGGTGGCGCGTTTAAGCTCTAAGACTCGTACAGACTAAAAGCTTATTTACCTGCATGATTAGCCGCCTTTCCCTTCTCCTCCATTATCGAGCAGAATGTAGCAGCAGCGCTGTGAAACTGTGCTGCGGTTTCTCGCAGGTAGTTTCTCTTTACGAGCCGTTCCACCGACGTATCGACCCGCACAGTAACGATTTTCTTTGTCCTCAAAGAGCATCTCTCTTCTGTGCCAAGATCAGTCGTAGGACCCCGAGGCTCTTTTAATAGTGGCTGCAGGAAAATGGGACGGCTCACGAAACCATCTCGCAGGTGGAGATCTGTTTGTTCGGCCAAGCTCCATAAAACAAGAAGACAGTCCTGGCTTAGTTTATGCGTTGTGAAGTAGAAAGTGTGTGTGACCTGATTTAAACACTTCCTCATTTTGTAGTGCTTGTGAATATTTATTATGTTGCCTTATTTAAGTTGAGCTTATTTAAAGGAAAATCTTCTGTGGAACACATAGATGATATTTTTAGAAATGGTTTTGTGTCCATATAGTCAATGGTTGCCAACATTCTTCAAAATATCTTCTTTGGTGTTCTGTCATAGTCATATTTGGCAATACATACAGGTCTGAATAAATAATACAATCATTTTATTTTTTTGAGTGCACTATCCCTTTAAGTATGTGTATGACGCTCAAGAGTGTATCGTCTAGTACTATATTTACTGCACTGTCTGGTTTGTCTTAACACACGCACACATTCATCCCTGGTTTCCATCCCGCTCACTAAGGCCTACACTTGCCTAGGGTCAAGATTCCAGTGCTGTCTGGCTGAGTCACAAGCACGTTACTGTTGCTTCAGTGGCTGATGCAAAGGTGGGAAACACGCACACACGTGTAAACACAATCTCACATGCTCGCACAACAGCGGGCCGGAGGGTTTTATTCCCCGAGCTGTTCGGTGTACTGTCAGGTTGTGTTAATCGGATGCCTCGGTTCCTCTCCGCAACCGTCGAGGGCCTCTAGCATGACCCAGTCAAACACTCACATACGAGTTTGTCTCTCACGTATTTTGTCTGTCTCTCTGTAGACCCGATATGGATCTCGTATTCTCTTTGCAGAGGCTTGTGATCCCCTCAGGTAGTTCACATGGCGCTCACACGGTCTCGATACGCCCCTCACCGCATTAGCAGTCGATTGGATTCTGTTGGCTTTTTGTGGCTTTGGGTCTAAATACCCCTTTCGGTGTTCAATCTTTAAGTTTTCAAAACCAGCAGGCGTTTTCTTGAGAGCTGAAGTGACTTAATTGTAAATGGGACGACAAACAGATGAGCCGGTTCTGTTTTCTGCTGACCATGCGTAATCCCTATCGCGACGTCTCTACGTTCATATCCTTATTACGATCTAGTGTTCGATTCGAACGAGTATTTCCTCCTCTCCATGGACGGTGTGGATTTCAAATGAAAGGAGAATTGACCTTGACAGAAGAGAAAGGGAAGGGAAATGATATTTATGTCTACAGTGTGCCAAGGAGGGCAGGGATTGGTGGAGGATAGATAGGTGGGTTAGTTTTCATCTCTTTTGCAGACGCCCGGAGGGGATCGATCACGCTCGGGCTGTATTCGCTGGTGATGTATGGCCCGTGTTTGTGACATATTGTGCATGTCCCATAGTCAGTGCTTATGTCATTCTGTGCCCAGCCCTGAACGTCTTGGCGGGTCCTGGATGACCTCCATTGCTGATGTCATGTGGCCACATATCTTCATAATCTCATGTGTAACACCCGCTAGTAATTTCAGATGCATTCTTTTTTCGTCTCATTCTCTTCTCTCCACTTCTATTTTCTACTTGTCTCATTTCTTCCCCTGTTTTATCTTGTCTTATCTCATCCCTTCTTGTGCACTTTTTTGATATTTTTCTCTTGCTTCTCTTTCTGTTCTCTTCTCGTTTCATCTTTGCCTTTGTTTTCCATTCTCTTCAGTGCCCCCCGCTTGGCACTTGGCTAGCACGCGGCGGGCCCATTTCCATACTAATAACCCCGTAAAGCAGGCCTGGCCAGCACAGTGCTTGACTCCTGAGATGCAGAGATTTACTGCTTTGGGTCTCTAGGTGTTCTCGAATGAATCCCTCTGGGTGCCATTATACTAAGCGTTGGCCATTTGGCTGGACTTTGGGTTTTTGACTGACCTGCGGCCCGCTCGTGGCCTATTGTTCTGTTATTTCTAGAATAATTTGTGATTAGGGTACATCTGTGAAGTAAAGTCCAGTATAGCCTTGAATGACACAAGATGCTTGCTTCGGTTCAGTCATCATCTTTTTCAGGTTATATAACCATTCAGAAGTTGATGTGAGGTGTGTTAGGTGAGGAGTTTTGACGGTTTTGTGTTATTTCGGCAATTGTATTTTGTTTATATGGAGAATATTTAAATTAAGTGAGGAAAAAGAAGTACAGATACAGTGTGGTATTTAGAGAGTTTGCTCTTGCCAAAATGTGTCCTGTTTAAACGTTGGAATAATATTTAGCAGACGTTTGGCAATGTACTAACTGGGCAGTGGTAGAGGGAAATCTGTTTTGGGACAGAACGGAAAGGTGGTAAAATGTGGTCTGTTTCTCTTAAATAGCCCCCTTGAGTTTGGCCATGTGTTGGCTGTTTTGCACTGACGCCGAGGTCGAGTCCCTGCGTCGCCCAAAGGTCTCTAGGGTCCCAATATGCTTTAAATGACATCCCTGGTGTAGTCCCTGGAGGCACACGTATATAAATGTACACACACAGGTACTTTTATGCATGCATACACACATTCATTCACACGTGTTTACAGACTGCAGAAACACAAACACTAGCACACGCATGCCATAGCTCTCCCAATTTAAAGGCCTGTACTGTTTTAAAATCAGCTGTTAGTGGAAAAAAAACAAGTGTGTGAGACTTTCAAAATGGCCTCCAGTGGTGAGCTTGCCAGAGAGATCCGCTATGCTAACAGCATCTGTCCGTGGAAGGTGGGAAGAAGCCGTTTGTTAATTGGCTCAGACCTTTTGTAGACACAGTCAAAAGCTGTCTCAGCTCATTAGGTTTCCTGGCTGAGATGCCCTCCAAAAATAATTGAAAGAACCCAAACAAAAAGAGAGTGTTGCTTTAATCAAATTTGCAGGCAAACAATGGTCCAATGGTTAAATTCATAAAATTGGCTTAATGCAATGATATTTAATGAGGTCGTTTTCACCGCCCCGGATAGCCGAAATGTCTCGAAGACACGCTCACGCGCTCGCTCATTAATGCGCTTAATATGTATTCCCTTTCAAGTCCTTGGCTCGCACACTCTGCCACAGAGGAAAGCCAGATGACATCACAGCTGCCTGCGGAAGGAATGTTTAGACAGGGTCGTCCTACTGTCCGTTTACATTCTCACTACACGCTGCCCGAGAAAATATCCTGGAGATACTGTATGTCACCGTCTCACGGAAATGTTAATACACACTGACAGACAACAAGCACATAAACATTCGAGCTGAAGTTCCAATATGACCCCGTGTCACTTTTTGTGTGTGTCCGACAGAACCACTGAAAGGTCTTTAAGGTGATTTGGGTATGTAGATACTGCAATACTCAGGTCATTGGAATTGATTGAATTTGGTGGACACTTATCCAAAATGACTTCCATTTGTGTGTTCTCTGTCTATCAAAACCACGACGTTTGCGGTGCTAACACAATGCTCTGTCAATTGAGATACCGAAATCCCAAATCTGTCTGTTATTAGTGTTTTTTGTCACCTGTTGGTAAATTCAACATATTTTTTATCTGTACTGTATCTTAATGAACACTTGGGTTGCCTTTAGGTGGTTTGTAAAGGTCAGGTGGTTGATGATCAACATGGCCTTGATGAATTCATCAATCTCTCCCTGCAGCTGTCAATCAATAGCTCCAATAATCAATCGCCGACTTTATTGATGGTTTTTCTCACAGATGTTTTCAAGAAAAAAGCCTTTATGTCTGCAAACAGTGTCACGGTTTACTGGAGGTTACGTCTCAATTATGTCGCTGCCATAGCTCAAATGTTGTAGGTTTTGTTCTCATAAAACATGCATATTGATACAAAAATTAAACCTCGAATGCACTGTTAGTCCATTTGAATAAAAGCCTGGCCCGAAATTAAGTGGCTAACCGAATAACTGTTTAATTTAATTTATATTTATAAATACAAATTATATTAAATAAACAATTTGTTGAATTTTATTGTATATTAATTTGATTAAATAAACAACTTGTTGAATGGGTCATGTAACTTTGTCACATTTAAGTGCCGGTTCTTTTATTGGTTACCTAAAATAATACTGACTAGACATAATTTTAACTTGCTAGCTAATGTCATTTACTTGTTATCAGAAATAATCTGCAGGGACTCTATTCTTTGCGGATGTGTATCGGAAGATAGGTTTGGGCCATAAAAGCGCAAATGCGCACTCAGTAATGTTTGTTTATGTTGTTGAAACCGTCTATTAATCAACATAAATTTTACCCATCAGGCTTTGTGTTGCAGTAGTCACGTGTCACAGCAGATCCGCATGGCGAGTCAGTGATTGACACCCTTAATGTAAAATCACCCAAAAAAGGATCCTTGTCATTGTGGTTTTATTTGATTGCTCCTAAAGCTGTTATTGGCACTCATTTATCAGCAAAAATGTCGACCTCTCTTTTACACATTGCCTGCTGTGGCATCCATTACAAAATCACTGTTTTGTTTGTATCATGAGAAGGATAAGGGAGTGATTGGGATTGTTGTTTTTGGCGCAGGTTTAAATATACTTAGATAATGTTTTGTTTTCTCTCCTCCGGAGCTGCTTTTCTCATTGTTACATTTAGTCCTGGCGAAGTTTTGTTTGTGGAAAAAGCACAAATTTGGATACAAAGCAGGCCCATAATTCCTCTTTATGTATCTCAAAAAATGTTAAAGTCAAATATGAAGTGTTTTATGGCAGATTGGCCAATAAGTGTTGAATTAGATGTGATACAGCTATATCCGCAGATAGTTTCTCTTTGTGTAGCTCTGTTATCTAGTTGAGCGACGTGCTTTGCTGGAGGTAACTTGATTGATTGCCTGACATGAGCCAGACACTCATTCACTCCCATGCAATTTATACAAAGAGTTTTTAGTGGCTTATTGGAAACCAATGGGAGCCTTTGATTGGATTATTTGCCATCTTTCAGTGTTAATTACAGTCTTGCAAATGAAGGTTTTTGGCTGCTGCCGGGCCACCGTAGGGCTTCTGTGGGCTTTATCTGGGCTTGAAATGCCCAGCTGGCAGGAAGCTCAGGACCAGACATGTAAGCAGAGCAGAGAAGATAATATAACCCAGTCAGAGCTTCTTGAAGCGTTTCCTTTCAACTCTGAAACTTCCTGTTTGGGAAAATGCAATATCACACTACTTGACTTTGGACGTTCAACTTGGAAACTTATTTGATTTTGAATTTTGATCTCTTTGTCGAGATGTATGATGATACCCAGACAGAGAAGAACAGTGCTTATTAAGTATTTTTTACTTTTACTGTACTTTAGGAGAGATCATTTGACTCTACAACATTTCATAAATACATTAATACATCCCGGATAAAGATTTGAATAAAGAAAAAGTGCTTAAAAGATGAGTTACTACACATGTTTTCTTTCGGAAGCTGTTGTGGTGTTTGCTTTGAACTTTGCACATCATTTGTATCAGGGAGAGTAAGATTAGCGTTCTAACAATTTAAATTGTAGATTATGTTACAAATCGTACTAAAGTTAGCAGCCAACTGGCAAGTAACTCGATTATATTTACTCACTAAAGCCCATTTTTAATTGCATTTGGCTGTTAGCGAGAGCTCATGTTGGACCCTGATAACAATAGAAATTGAGTGTGTTTTCCTTTTATTTTTTAAGTTACATCAGTCAACCTTCCTACATACTGTATCAAGCCAAATATTATTACAGTGGCTCTCAGCAAGCAATCGGCCGGGACGAAGCCGTCCGTGGGGTGGAATACTCCATCCCTGCGAGAGAAAGGTCAAGGAGCTTGTTACAGAGTGGAGTGCCTGCCGTTATTCCCCGTCAGGCAGGAATAATGGAAAGCTCCAGAACGCCGATGCAAGAAATTAAGGGCACTGTCGAAAAAGTCATGAGACTCGCTCCATTCACCCTGTCACTCTTTAAATGGACTCCTAGGTCTTTTTAATGGGAGAAGACCTGAGACCGACCCCACTGGATTTGAGTTATGGGAATATGAGCTTCTCTGAGGGGTCCAGGGCTGATTTTAGGTCTGAAGCTTAAGTGACTTGGCACACTGTTTCTGTGGTGACCTCCGGCATAGACAATCTTGTTGAGCATGTTTGCTTTTTTAGATTTTTTTATAACATCGGTGTATTAGCAGATAGCGTTGTTATACCCAAAGCGCCACAGTGGTGCAGGGATGGCAACAGATGGTCAATACTTTATGAACTATACTTAAAATTAACCATGGTTTTACTACAGTAAAAGTGCTTTTGGAAATCAATACTAATATTGCAATTGCAAATTGTTTTAGATATTTAATAATGATATTATGTAGCGTTGCATGATTCCAAACAGATTTGGGTGCTTTGAATTGATAAATTTGATAAAGAATGTTTACAATTTACATTAAGTATTGTAATTGAAAATAGTAATTCTGGTATTTAGCGCTCACATCACAAATATATTTACGTATGAAAGCATGTATACCTATGACAAAAATACCATAGTATTACCATCACCGTGTGATCACCGACTTACCTATAGACCACTTTTTATGGTTTATGTATGTTTTGGATTTGCATGCGTTGTACTGGTTTGTTTTTGCATTGAAGTCTCTTTCATTCAGAAAAAATAGTAATAACAGAAGCGCACGAGTAAGCGACGAACACAAATAAACGTAATTGTAAAAGGGGTGTAAAGTGACAAAGCAAAAGATATCGAACGTCTTTTGTTTGTGCCAGCCTCAGGTGCCATGTGCCGACGTTCAGCATTGTTTTGTTGGCAGCTGAATCACGCGTTGGCTAATTGTCAGCTTTAATTAGCTAATTGGAGCTTGTTTTTACACTATGGCTAAATCGTTTTGCGTCTCGTTGTCATCCGCCCCTTGTGGAAGCTCCTAACAGTTTAGAAAAGCAAAATAGTGTTTTTATTTGCGCCTCGCTCTTGTTTTTCTCGTTCTTTTAAGCGTTTGTCGTTCCATGTATGCATAACATCAATTCATTCTGTTTGAGTATTCATAAAGTAACCAGGCAAGAAATGACAGACTAAAAAAGAGGTTTTATTGAATGTGATTGCCTTGTCAGTGGGATCACCTCTCTCTCTGTTGTCTGCTGTTTGTCAGAATTTCATTAGCATTTCTAAGATGCCACACTGACAGGAGAAGATACGCATTGTTCTCCGAGGGTGCGACGGCTGGGGTTGCGCCAGCGTTTGTAAGATGTGTGAACGCATCCAGGACTCATAAACGTCTGCGTCTGCAATCCAATCCACTGACATTTCCAAACTACTTCCTCTAAAGCCATCGGACATCACCTTCTGACCATCCGACCTAATCAACTTCCTCATTTCTGAAAGACAACTTCCTCTGGCAATTTTGTCTTGGACAGAATAATATGTATATACATATTTATTCCACTGGACAGAACTAAACATTTTTTATCACAATGTATATTTGGATATTTATTAAGATATTTTATTTTAACAGTTTTTTTTAATGTAAGCATCAAAAAATGTAAATACATTATACATTTTACTTGTTCTTATAAGCCAGGCTTAAAAAGAGTTTTATATAGTCTCTTTATCCACCAGCCGTCCCTTGGCCTGGAAAAGGTTGAAGACCCCTGTTTTAAGTGACTTCCCCAATCAATAAACATCAAGAGTTTCACACTTTTGTGAAGAGACTATTGGGTTATTCGTCTCCACGTTTAAAGCGGCAAAACCAAAGTGGCATTTTAATGTGCTTTGATTTAACATTCATGTGTGTGACTTCTTTCTCCAGCTTCTATGAAATGGCTGACATCTGTGAGCTGCTCTTAAACTTCAGTGGCTTCAGCAAAAATGTCAGTAGGGAGTTAGATGTCTCGCTGGGTGGTATCGGCTCCTAAACTTCTCCATGTGGTGGGAAGACTGTGAGCTGGAAAGCAGGGCATGGTGGTGCTAGGACTGGCGGATTTGTCTGAGTCCCTAACCTGGATAAGACGACTGTGCCTGGCACCCATTAACCACCCATGCTCCTCAAACGCGGCATTTATAAGTGCGCCTAAATCCCGGAGAATGCCGGAGAGGTTTACTGCGTTTGTAGTTATGAATGCTTGCTGTGTTCTATTGTTTTATTTTAGCTTAGATAATGGTATTACATTGAGATTAGTGGTATTAGAACCAGCTGGATCTTGTTTAGTCATGTGAGGGGAGGAAGGGTTGAGTTTAAGTTCAGGTCAACTGTTTCACTTCCTGTTTGTCAGTGTCTCATGGTGCTTGACATGAAGCTCGCGTCTGTGTTTATATCCCAAATTGGGAGATGCCTCGAATCCATATCGTCTATGTGAGCACCACAGCTAGATCATGTAACAGAAGTCAAAAAGTAGATTTTAAATATCGGCATTAAGCAAATTAATTTTTTTAGTTTATTTAAAAAGTTTTTAGTGTTTTGTTTTTTATGTGCAGTTTTTTTAGCATTTTGTTTTATTTTTTAGTGTTTTGTGGTATTTTTGTATTTTGCTTTTGCTTTGTTTAGCTTTTTAGTGTTTTGTTTTATTTTTTTATTGTATTGTTTTTTAGAATTTTGATTTGTTTTGTTTTTTAGTATTTTTTTTGTGTGTTTTGTTTTTAGTATTTTGTTTTGTTTAGGTTTTTTTTTGTATTTTGTTTTTAGTATTTCATTTTTAGTATTTTACTTCAATATTATACATTATTTAATCGGTGCAGGTCATAAATAATTTATATGTGAATTTTGCTAGAAACACATAAAAATATAACTAAAAAGATAACAACTGTGTTTGTTTATCGTAAGCTTGTGCTTAACTTTTTAATTGTGCGATCCCTTTAGATACATATGTATTTTGATTGGCTGTCAATGTTTTATCGTTTATTAGCTAAAGAATTGCTCTGAAAGAAATTTTAACTTTTGTTTTGCTTAGTGATGTGTATTTTTCAAACTTTATTATTAGCATTTTTGGTGTGAACATGCCTTTTGAGTAGATGCTGGAATTGAGGTTTATATTTTGCAAAATATTAGTATGCAGAAGTATTAGCAGTCGTGACATTTCTCAGTCTGCAGTATTTAAAAACAAAGGAAAATGTTTGTCGTTCTGTCTGTGCATCCGGGGTTTAGTTCACATTAGTGTTAAGCAATAATAAGAAGAGAACTGACACCGGTCAGCGTTCAGTTTGTCTTATTACAGTGGAGCACGGACAGGATGTCTCTCATATTAAGAGCGCTGATCCCAGGTCAGGCACCAGAAGAGGGTTCTGATCTTTGAGAGTATTGATGGATCATGCTGGAGTTTACCAAACAGATTAGCTTGCAATCCATGTGGGAAGAATAATGTCAGGCCAATAAACAGCGCCGCCCAGATGTTGCATTAAAGGTCAATCCGCATCCGCGCTGTGCACGTGTGAATGCATTGTGATATTCCCGATCCACTTTATCCCAGTCCTGCTGTTCTCTGTCATACTGCTCCCAGTTGTGTGGCGGCTTTGAGCTACAGCAGGAAATACCAGCGCTGGCCTGTTGCCATCGGGACGTGGTTTGGTTTTAATATGTTGTTTTCTCTCTCCTCCTCCTCTTCTCTATCCTATGTGCTCTCCTCTCTTTCTTTGGATTGCAGACTTTACATTTGAACACAGAGACATTGTTGAGATCTTCGCCAAAGCGTTAGATGAGACACATGAGATTTGTGGGTTTTGAGACTCTGTAAGCAAACATCTCACTGCTGTGTAAGAAAAACAGCGAAGAACAAAAGACATCTCATCTCTGATTTCTCTTTCCTTTGGGTAATCTTTTTTCCTGTTCTTCTATCTTCCCTGACCCATCGGGAGACAGTATTAGAATTTAGGGGAGAGGTCACGGTTTCTTTCCCTCCACGGGCGATGCAGGGCTCCTCAAATATTGCTCTAGTTGAGCTGTAATGTCTCATGCTCACCAGACTCAGTAAAAACTTCAATACCCACAGTGGAAGAGAAGACGCTCGGGGGAAGAGTAAAACATGAGAGATAAAATTGGATGTTTATTTTTTGATTCGCATGAGTAATAAGACTTGATTTGGTAATTTAATGCCAAGACTTCATGTCTAGCGACAAGAGATAAACTAGAGTATCTTTTCCATCCTGATCAGTCCCATATGACATGACTTTTTTCAAATTCATTCGCATTGTGCTGGGTTAAGGAATTACATTTACATTTAGTCATTTAGCAGACGCTTTTATCCAAAGTGACTTACAGAGAGTTTAGGAAACAATAAAACGATGTCATACAGGGGCAATAATACAGTAAGTGCTAAAACCAAGTTACTAGTTTCCACAAAAATGAGAAAAATTAGAATTAGAAAAATAACAAAATGAAAAATCGATTTGGTCCCATCCCAAACTACTGAATAGGAAGCACATGTGAAAAACCTCTAAAGGCATAGTCCAGAAAATAAAGCTAAAAAATGATGATGTCATTTTTATTTTAGGGTAAATTATCCCTTTTAAATTCTTGACATATGACTAGTTGTCACAGAATCTGAGCTTTTCACCTATCGATACCTCATTGACATTCCTCCATCATAAATCCCTTTTATTAAACGTTGGAAAATAAATCCCCGTCTGCACGGTGACCTTCTGTTCTCTGATGCGTTTTGCTTCCCCAGCACTCCAGCTCTACCTGTGAGCCTTTTTGCATTCATAGTGCCATCTATCCCCTGTCGTGGCACGGGCTCAAGGCTCCGGTTTATTGGCAGCCGCTCGCTGGCATGAGAATCGTGCTCGGGACGCCCATCCAGAGCTGCTTGGAGAGTTTTTGGAGTGATTGTGGTTTGTACTAGTGGAGTGCTAGCAAACAACTCCCACCTCCTACACATCTCCCGTTCCAACCGTGAAGGTCCGCGTGCTGTTGAGAGTCTCGGGCGAAGTGTGGAATGAGAAGAGCATGTTTTGAATGGAGCCCTCCAGAGGCCATCGAGACAACCGAAGGGCTTAGGTTCGGATAAGTTTTAAGCCCCAGGTGAGGGAATGTAGGTTCAAAGTAAGTCCACTCAGGAGGGCGGCGCCTCAAAAGAAACGAGGACAAGAAAGCTTGTCACTGTGCTGTTAGGGATGTCCTGGAATGACATGGGTGACCTTTAAAGCAACACTAATAAGTGTAATTCTGGTGTCCTTTGACATTAGGAGATCTTGGGGACATCTGTTCATGAGTGTCTTACAGAATTACTTCATCTGGATGTTTTTCATTCTTTCTGCCAGCAGTATTTACTCTCACTTGGTTATGTTTGGTCTCATTCGGCTGAGGTTGGGTGAACTACATGTTTCCGGTTCTCCTCTGGGATGGGCACCCCACTCAGTTATCTCTCTCTTTCTCTCCTACCCTCAAAATTATATTTATCTCTGTCTCCATGTTACCCTTTGTTGTTTCAGAATGGTCCAATAGGGTTAGATTTAAAAGGAGTTTATTTGTTGTCTGCTGTCAACAGCAAGGAGTAAGTAAATAAAAAAATAGGTTTGGAAAGCTCAGAATATGCTTTATAGAAATCTGACTGTGCATTATTCTCGTAATTTATTTTCTGTTCTGTTTGTAGTTTTTCTTATAACAATTACGTTTTAAAGGCACAGGTCACCCAAATTCTGACATCATTTATTCACCCTCAAGTAATTCAAAACCTATATATAACTTTGTCGAAAGAAGATATTTTGATAAAAGTCTCAGTGGTTTTGTGTCCATACAATGGAAGTCAATGATGCTCTATGTTGTTTGGTTACAAAATATCTTCTTTAGTGTTCTGCAGAAGAGAGAAAGTCATACAGGTTTGAAATGAGATGAGAGATTTTCATTTTTGGGTGAACAATTCCTTCATTTTACATGAGTTTTAATTACCTAAATCAGAAATAATAGGCATTTCTTCTCTATATTGGCATACGTCTCACTGTTGATCATCACTACAAGAGAAGTCACTAAAATAATTGGTGTTTTTTATAAGTGGGAGAACATATGTTTTTGAGCACATGGTTCAACCTCTGAATGTGACTACATTACCCATCACTCTCTTTGACAGCACAAGGATGATAAAATACATTAAAACGCTTCGATTACACACCCAGTGCACATCCTTTGCTCTGCATTTTGCTGTAATAGTCCTAAAAAGCTTCCTGTCTTTCTAGTGAAAAAGAAATATAAAATTGCCCAGCGAGATTTTATTCCAACCAAATTCACTTGAACACCCATTACATCCCAATTATGATTCCCGAAGAACTTCCCAAGAGGACAGTCATGGAACTAGCTTTATGTTGTATATGCTAGAACTGTTAGGTACTGTTTGAAAATACAGTAGCAAGAAAAACAGACCCTAAATTACCTCGCTCGTGACCCTCATCGTGCTTTAATAAACACATTGACAGGATGCTGAAGTGCTCGTGTCAGTCATACACATCTCTTGTTATGCCGCACGCCGGCCTGTCGTCTCATTAAACTCTAACTGTGCCGTGCACACAGATGCTGGTTCCTGTCTGAATGGCAGTGGTGGTAAAATCATGATGGTGTCATGGACTCTTCAAACTGTGCGATCACAGTCGCTGAGCCATGATACGGCACAGGAAACATGGAGAAACCCTGTTTGTGTTCTGCTGCAGGCGGAATGTGTGAGCGCGTGTCAATGTCAGCCACTATAATTCTTTTAATGACGACCTGTTGTGTTGCCCGGGAATCTTGGAAGGTGTTGGGAATGTCGGCCTCGCTTACTGTAAGGTTGTGAGAATACCACAACTTGAATGTTATATTAAATGCAAACTAGGTTGTGCTAATTCTAGTAAAATTTCACTACGAATCTGTATTTAATTTTGTTACTGATCTTTATTTAGTTAATCATACAAGTTTTAATAATTTGATCTGATATAAAGAATCTCACAAGAATTTGTAAGTATTTTATAAGGTGGCTTATTCGTATGAATTCGTATGATCTTATTCGTACTTCGATCTTCGTACTATGTCCCAGTGAGGTTTTGAGGCTGTGGCTTCAGTATTGCTTTTTTCTAATAATCGTACATTTAGGTTCGAATTACATTGTATGAATTAAAATGAAAACTTCAAAATTCTGTGAGATCAGGATGGATTTTTGTCCTTCTTGTTTACATTCACTTAAAATAAAGCGATTTTTTGATACTCCATATTGATACTCCGTAAAATGGACATTTAGATGAAGAACGTTTTTGCATGTAGCTGCATTACCACAAACGCAATACAATAAGCATGTACGCAAATATGCATGTGACCCCTTAACCATGTTTGTACGACAAAAATTACTACAAACATAAATTTACTATGAAAAAAGATTTATTTTATAATAAAGTTATTAAATAATATCTTTCCTAGAAATAAAGTCTGTCCTATGACATCCTTCCTAGAAAACTGTATATTCGCTACGGCAGACAGAAAGTAAACATTGAGATTTATTACCTCCGGTGCCATTAAGCCTATTGGTTATTGCTTAAGCCTGAGAAAGCGGGGTAATTTTAAAGTGGGATGGAGATTTTACTTTGTTGACATATGCAGATGCGCACACACACATACTTGTCTCTTCATTTGAGCGCTATCATTGATCCATGCATAAGAAGCCCATCTGCAGGGTCGTAGCATTGCATTAACACTCCCAGTCTTCTGTGCGTAACCTCACGGCAGAGGGTTTCTCCTATAGACACAGGCTATGCATGTGTGTGCTCGTCTTAATTTCGCCCCTTTTTCGTAGTTCTGCGGTATGTTTGTGGATATCTGCGTCTTTTTGCTTTAGTTATTAGGTTGTCAGTTCTGGTAGCTTTGAGGTTGAGTTGTAGGTAAAACTGAAGCTGCTGGTCCCTAGATGTGGTTCAGGTCCTTCATTGTAAAACTTAAGGTTACTTTAGTAATAATATTAATAAACAGATTTAGAGTTGATAAGTGTTCAGATTTTGTCCCTTTTGGTTTTACGCCACTAAATAATGCAACATTTGTGCCGTGTCTTTTTAATCCTAAATGTGAAATCGTTGGACCTGTCACATTGGACAGAGGATAAACATCATGTCAAATCAAAATGTCATGAAATACCTCTCTTGACGTCCGTCATTGATCCTTTGATGAGGTTATGTGACTTACATCACAATCATTGCGTTAAGAGAGACCGTCCGCCATGCATTCGGTGAGATCAGGTGCCTCTGTTTTTGAGTTTTTCTTCCATTCGTCCTCCTGAGAACGAGGAACTGATGAAGAGAGGAAAGTGGAATTCCAAACATGAGGAACAACGTCTCTCTACCGTGACCGCAAACAAAAGCCCTGCGCTCTGTGTGGCTAATGGGCTGTGCTGTATCTCGATTGTCTGAAGGAAACGCACAGTTTGTCTTTGAGAGCTCAAAGCCCGTGTCATTGCATCTGTTTTATTTATTGTCTGTATTTATCGTCTGTTATTGTAGTGTTTTCTTTAAAGCATTTATGTGTCAGCTCTCTAGTTTCCAGAAAGAATCAGATTTAGCTTTTCTGTACTTCCTGTTGTTCGTCATTTAAAGAAATTACAGTAAGCTTGACTTTTGACTTTGATCTACTTTTTTAATGTTTATAGTGAACAGTTACAGTGAACTTCCGCTCTGTGTTTGTAGATCGGTCTGGCTATTAATTTATATTAATATTTTATTCTATAATAATTGTATTCAATAAACAATTTATTAAATAATCAAAACTAGTTGGGTCGTGTAACTTTGTCGTATTTAAGTTTATCTAAGTAACAGTTCTTCTACTGGTAATCCGAAAAATACTGACTAGACTTTTAACTTGCTAGCTAATGTCATTTACTTGTTATTTGTTTTGCTTGTTAGCAGAAATAATCTGCAGGGACTAAGTTTGGGCCACAAAAGCGTGCATGCGCAGTAACGTTTGTTTATGTTGTTGCATAAACAAATGTTAAATGTTAAAATGTAAGTATTTTATTGGATAAACATTTTTTTCCCACCATATAAAATAAAATAAAAATGTGTTCACTTAATTTTTAAGGGCATTCTAAGTAATGTCTGTAATTTGTAACACCGACTCTGTTTATATTCTTCAAAAGTTATCCCCTAACGTCATGTGGCTGTGGTCTGAATCTTGTCGGCTGGACACAGGGGGGCAATTTTGGCCCGCTCGCCTTGTTCGAGCGCAGTTTTCAGTTATTCCCACGTGTCAGTTTTCTCAAGATTAATGGGGCCGCGATGCGCAGTGCCTCCGGCGTCACCCTCCCAGGGCTTCTCGTAGCCATTCATATTCATTTACAACCTGCGTGTGGCACTGCGGGAGCGAAGCCCGATTGACACGTGCGCGCACACACACACGTACACACACACACCGCCACAAACAACTGTCGAGTTATTGTAGCAAAACACACACACCGAGATCCTGAGATGGCATGCCAAAAGATGGCAGCCATTCAAGGAGAACGAACAAAACAAACCCAAGGATCTCACACTTTTGTTTGGCATCACAGATTTGTTTTGTGCACTGTTCCTCGTTCTCCTCCCCGAGTGTTAAATCAACAAGTGCCATTCAGTCGTAGATCCTCAACCACTCGATTTTACATACAACCGTACATCAAATCGTTCCTTTTATTGGTGTACCAGACTTCTTAAAGTCATTTTTCTAGGTGAACCCTCACACATGAGATATGAGATGAACGCAGGACTCCTGGCAGGAAAGTGAACCTTTGCGGTTTCCAAAGACCGAGATCAGGTTCGGTTTTAGATTAGGTTAACGCTCCAGCTTCCCGTTATTGATGGACGGATTGATTCGAGCTCGTTCATAACCGAGCGGCCAAATAAATGAATCGGCCGACATGATGGGATTCAGGAGAACCTGCTGCGGTTTCACGCACACGCTGTCTTATACTTTATTGTATAGGGCCATTATGAGCTCATCATTCCCTGCGGACAAGCCCCGAAGACCAGACGGCCCATAATGCGTTTGATTTAATCCATCCGTAAGCGGCCGGTGAATGAACGAGACACATCATTAGAGGTCTATCAGGTTACTCGGCTGGTTTCTTTACGCTTGCACAATACATCGTAGACCTTTGATGGTGAGAGCGGGTGTTTGTGATCTCTACGTTGCTGCCAGATGCATGAAAGTTGTCTATTTGTGTATGCGTGTGTGCATTAAACCCTTTCATCCTCGTGTGGAGGGTTTGCGGGTCGGCTGCGTGCGTTTAAAGGCGAGAAAATGGGCTGCTTGGTGTTTTTGGCAAGCGCACGTCTGTTAGGACATTCCTCTCGCAACCACAAAATGACTAACTTTCCTTCTTTTTCCACTCGCTGGTTGTGTGGCTCATGTTTTCCCATGGACTCCACCTCCCCCTCCACGCCTCCCCAGATGGGGGATGTGAGACACGCACTTCTCGTAATGATGCCTTTGTGTGGTCACTCGTCTCTTTTTGTTGACTTGAAGAGGAACAGTGTAAACAACGTTTTAGTTTTAAGCTACATTTAGCCTCACGAGTGTCTTCCACTTGTGAGTCCCTCCTGAGGCGTCTCGAACCGAACCATCCCCCTGATCTGCTCTTCTCTGGCTCTGTCAAGCCCGTCGTAAACAGCCATAACTCAGACTCGGGATTGGCCTGGGCCCTCTTCGCCCCGTTTTGCCGTTGAAGTGCAGACGACACCAGGAATGTGGCATTGTGTAATTGTGTATAGCTGCTTTAAATGGCAATTTGAAGCTCTGGTGGCTCTGTAATTAGTGGTGCGGTCCCTTAGGAGCGAGCTTATCGTTTCCTTTGTAATTACACATCTGAATACAGCGGCGTGCATGCATGAGGCAGGACTTTCTTATCGCGTGCTGACGTGTTGGTCGGTCGGAGCGAGGCTCATCGCTGCTATGGCTTGCCCTGCGCTGCATGGCCGTTACATAGGTTGTTGAAGCGGGGGGATGGAAGAATATGGGCTTTCGAATCGGCTGCGGCGGGGTGATAGCGTTAACCGATGCGCTCTAGGGTTAGAGGAGCCACTTCAGCCCTTCAAAGAGTCGGTTTTTAATGACGCCGGGGTATTACATTTGGCATTCAGACATTTTTAGAGGCCGGGATGTGAAGAAATGTGTTTTTTTATGGAGGGGCTGGACTTGGTATTCCAAATGCTTCTGGCTGAGCCAACATAGTATGTGCTATTTTTATTATTTTATCATAAGAAATTATTTTATTTTATTCTCCATTTCTGATTGTGCTGATTGTAAGAGAATATCTGACATTTTTTATGTACCATGTAATGGGTGCCTTTTATTATTATATTTAAATAATGTGAAAATAGTGTAAACTGGTGTCGTTGGTCTGTTCATTATGTCCAACCAGCCTGACATTGCAACATTGTCTCGACCAATGGTGTGAGTTTGGGGGCGTGGCTACCTGTTTTTGGTGAAGCAGAGCATTCTGCACATTCTGCAGGTGCACCTTCAGCTCATTCATGGCTCATTGGGTTTAAAATATCTCTTTTCTCCCAGATCCCAGACTTTGATCTAAGACCTCATAGCCTCCCATTATACATCCATTAATTCAATACACATTGAAATACTTGTATGAATCTTCTCTGTTGCATTTCTCTGTATTATCAGATCTCTGTTTTAACTGTTGATACCTTTTAAAGCGTTTCTCCCTCCGCCTTCTGAAATTGCTCATTTGTGGTGTCTTCACGTAAGAGCCCCTTTACATGCTGCAGTGGGTTAATGATTTAGTGTCTATTGTAATACAGAATGAAGGCCTGGAGTAAAAAGAGAGAGAGAGAGAGAGAGAGAGAGAGAGAGAGAGGGTATGGAAGAAAAAGAGAGGGTAAAGAAATAGGTGTTTACGGGGAATGTGTGGATTAAAAGCCATAATGTTGATGGATTGTTTTAATTTGCTGGCCTGTGACCACAGAACGGGAGAGACACAGATGCTCAACACTCCACTTCCTCTCGCTCCCTCTACTGGCAGGAGGTGGCACTGCACCCAAATCCACTCAAAATCTCAAAATTGACCCCATGCGTGAGATGGAAGCTGCTGTTTTATCTATTATAATGTGTTTTAAGGTCTCTAAGATGGTTTTATGTTGTGCTTGAAAGGTCAGCGTATAGCTCACAAAGCCCATACTGTTTCAAGTCTTAAAGGTTAATAATGCTGATACATTGAGTGGTGGTGTGTAGTTGTGCATTTTAGATTTGCATGGTTTTGGAAAAGAGCTGTTGTGTTTGGATCCTCACGGCCCCTTCAGGTAGACCACCTTGCACAGAAAGCAGTTTCGTTGAATCAGCTCTGGTTCCTCATGCTGTTTTTTTCTGGTTAATATGTTTTATATGTATGTTTCGTTTACTGTATAAGTTAGCGATTAAAAGTACTCCGCTATTCTCACGCAAGAGAACACCTTTCAGAAAGAATTCCTCTCGTATCGGGAAGTTTTCTCTTATCTGTTTTTCTAGGTGCAGATGGTGTTTAGAAAAGCATTCCTTGCGCAGACCTTCTTAAATCACCTGCTAAAAACTCCCCTCTGCTATGTCTCTGTCTAAACAACTGTTATCTTTAAATTCACGTTTTATGTTGCCAGGAATTGGCGGTACATTGGGTAATATGCTTATATCACCCGACCACTGCCATATGAGACAGCCTGTGCCCCCTCACACCATTATTTTCCAATTAAATAACAGTTACATTTCACATATATTGTGAGTTGAACAGATGCACAGAGGCGAGGTGACTTTTTAAAAGAAATACCTAAAATTGATAACTGTATTATTGTTTTTATTTTATTAGATGTAACACTTTACAATAAGGTTGTATTTGTTAACATTTGTTAGTTAATGCACAATGAACTTTACCATTAAAAAGACTTCAAAAATGAAAACACAGTGAAAGATATTTGAAAGAATGCTTGTAACCAAACAGTTCTTGGCCACCATTGACTACCATAGTAGGACAAATAACAATGGTAGTCAAAAGTGGCCTGTATGCTACTGTTTGCTTCTTCTAAATATCTTCTTTTGTGTTCAACAGAACAAATACATTTATAAAGATTTTTTCCTACTATGGTAGTATACAGATTTGCTCGAGTAAATGAAGACAGAATTTTCCTTTAACAAGCAGGTAATCCTGGAAAACGATATTGCTCATTGTTAGATCATGCATTCACTTATGCTAACAAATAAAGTGCTTATTACCTAATCTGTCTGTTTTGTTTTAGGAAAACATGAGCTCTATACAATCCCAGACCATTAAGATATACTGCTATTACTGGATCCCGTACTGTGTGGTGAACTATATACTCGATGCTCTCTCTGTCATCATTAAAGCCGTATATGTGTGTGTGTCAATGTGACCAGCAGGACACCGTACATACTGTAAGGTAATCATCAGTGACCCCTCGACCTCATGCACCTGCACGCTGAGCGATTACTGCGACGCTGCATTAGTGACCCTTTGTGTCTCCAGCGAGGCGCGTGTGAGCATCTATATGCTCTCCACCGTGTCTCTAGTCTTTAGAAAGAGAAAATGACTGCTGCATCCCTGCCTGTGCTTACAGTATTCTAATGTTAGCTTAGAGACATGTGCTAACATTAGGAAACCTAAAATGGTTTTATTACAGTAAAACTTTTGGTGGACTGGTTACCATATATGTCATGTGTCTATAATGTCATATACAACCTATACATAATGTCACATTTTCTTAACAAGCACTAACTAAACTAAACCATATTTACCATCATGTAAATTCCCAACTGGTCTTCTAAGGACAGTGACAAACATCTGCTCAATATTTACACACACATATTACTTGCAAGTTTGTTGTGAAAAAAATCATTTCTGTAAGATTTGTTCCTGTCTGAGAATAGTGGAGTAAGGGTTTTGTTAAACTTATGATTTATTGTCGTATTTGCTTCTCACTTGTCTCATATCTCATTTTGCTGCAGGTGGTGTTTAGAAATAGCGTTCTGTTCTTAGACCTTCGTAGATCACCTGCTAAAACTCCCCACTGTTCTGCCTCTCTCTCTACAACTGTTCAGTTAATGTGTGAGCACGTATGGCACACATAAGTTGTGGTTTATGCTGACATCAGTTCTCGGTTTTCGGGTGATATGCTTGTCACCCAACACTTTCAGACGAAACTGGAGTTTCACTCTAATAAGCATAGTTACTCACCCCTGTGTGCATGCATGCATGCTTGTATGTATGTATGTATGTATGTACATATAAACAGAAAGTATATGTATAGGGTATATAAGTGTGTATACAGTATAAAGTACATAAACGTTCTGTCATCCATAGATATGTATATATAACCGTACTGTATGTGCAATATATATATATATATATATAGTCTGTGTGCGTGTGTGTATGGGTATATATATATATATACCCAATATATTTGTATGTACTGTATGTATGTGTTATATTTATTATACAGTATGTATGTGTATATGTATGTGCGTGAGAATGAAAGCGAGAAAGAAACAGCGAGGAAAAGAATGAGCCAACAAACTTAAATCTAGGTCGTGTAACAATATGCCGAGCTACAGTTGCGAATGCCCATAGGAGACAGTGTGTCGCAGGCGTTTCATCTCGTGTGTGTGTGTGTGTGTGTGTGTGTGTGTGTTGTTCTTTTGTCAGTGGAAGTGATAGATGCGTGTGATCATGAGTTTCTGCTGTGTATCAGGTCTATCCGTTTCACGTGTGTGTGTGTGTGTCGAGATGCTGATGCTGCATACTTCTCAAGCGTGTGCACATGAGCTGTGTTTGAATCATTTGAGTCTGCAGTAAGTTCAGTTTTATGCAGCGCTCGAAGTAAAGATTTTAGTATGTGCGGGTTTGCCGTGTGATGTCGAGAAAATGTGACTGTAATGCTTGTATGTTTGTAATCTGGCTGTGGAATTCAGTCAGAGCTTTTAACTTTTATCCTAAAGCTCCTCATCTGTCCTTTTTCTTTCCTCGTTTGTGGACCCTTTAAAAATGAATCAACTGCTAACTGAGAGAAATCACCAATGTGACTTCCCAACTAATCTCTAGATGTAATTGTGAAGAAAGCATTCATTTAAGAAGTCTGTCCTGAGGTGAACGTTGGAGAAACATCCATTTAACTTAACACTAACACTATTTAGCGTTGTAGCCATTTCCTGAGATGACTCTTTGTAGTCGTGCGTGCTTGTTTACGGCCTCTGGCGTTTCACGCCGCATAGATGTTCTCTGGAGTCTATGAGATTCTATTTGGCGTCGGTCAGCGGCGCAGAATGTCGATGTTGATAATGTTTCCGTGAAAAACGTGCGGTTGAGTGGTATGCTGTAAACGGATAAGCGTCTTTGAAATGCGCTTGTTTCTGCTGAGGGTCTGCTCGGAAGGTTAAGTGTTTCTATGTGCATTGACATTTACTTCAGAAGAGCAACTTAATTGGCAACACACTCACCCACGTACACACACACACACACACACACACACACACACACACACACACACACACACACACACACACACACACACACACACACACACACACACACACACACACACTTAAACATTTAATCTTAAATCGGTTTATGGGCCAAACAGAAGATTGAATAACCCTCTTCGAATTTTATGATGAACACGTGTGTCCTAGCATGTCTTAAAGGTATAAGAGATAATATGTATAGTAATGTATAAGCAAAATTCATCTGCATACATCTACATAGTGACATTTATTTACTTAAGGGGAAAACTCAAGGAAATAGGAAATGGTTTGTTGTAGGCAATTTACTTAGCTTTTTTACCCTTTTATAAACCCTAAAAACAAATCGATTCTGCTTTGTCTTCTTTTTACGACTTTAAGTTGAATTTTATTTCTCAGGTAAATAGCCAGTAAACAAACCAAATCCAGTTTGACTCATAACTGCTTTCAAAGCATCGAATAAGAAGCAATAACGTTTGTGTGCTTTATAACGTTTCCTTCAGTTTACTGTACCATCAGTCTCAGGATTGTCTGAATTCTCTGCTTCCTATGGTGAGCTCTTCCATGAAGATGGCTTCACTGGGATTATTTTGACCTGCTTCACCCTCTGCAGATTGTATCTCGCAACTCTCTCTAGTTTTAAAGCGCCGGCAGGTAGCTCGTCCCCGTGGAGCCCGTCCTCAAGTGATGTTTCTCCTCCGAGCTCAAAGCCAGTGTTTTGTGTGTGCTCAGGTATGTCAGATTGTCTTGCAGGGGTGAGATCGGCAGAACGGCGCCCTCGCTTTCTTTACTTTGAAGTGTCAAGCGCGCTCACATCCTTATGAGGGAGTATTTGTTTGGCTTTGTCCGTATTATTGGCTCGCTCCATTGTCGCGGCTGGCATTTCGTTGACACGCGCTGAGAGGTGCAGAGCCGTACGTGTTAAAGAGCGGCGTTTGCCGTTTGACTTATGCCGTGGAGCTCGAAGGTGAAATAGAGTTTGGCCAATTGTTTTAAGCGTCGTTCTAAGCGACAGGAAATGGTACTCAAAAAATGTGGCTTGTCATGCTCTGTTTGCAACGCTGACCCATATTATGCAGTCTTTGTGGCTTTTTGTTGCGTGTGCAATCGTGGGGTTGTTCACCCGTAAATGAGCGTCTGTTCATCACACATTTACTTAGCTCTGGAGTTTTATTGGGATGCGTAGACATTTAATCCCAACACTAGAGAGCTGTCTTGTTTAAAGGAATAGTTCACCCCAAAATGAAAATTCTTTCATCATTTACTCACCCTCTTGTCATTTTAAACCTGTATTACTTTCTGTCTTCTGCAAAACACTAAAGAAGATATTTTGAAGAATGTTGGTACCCGTTCACTTCTATTGTATGGACGCATTACCAAAGCAAGCCAATGGGGACCATTCTTCAAAATAACTTCTTTTGTGTTCTGCGGAAGGAAAAAAGTCATACAGGTTTGAAATGACACGAGGGTGAGTAAATGATCAGAGAATTTTCAATTTGGGGTGAACTTAAGGAAATGATGTCATTCTTGTTTTAAAGGAAATATACTGTCATCCGTGTTGAACCCTGAGAGAACCCGGTAGCGTCACACTTTCGCCCGTAATAATGCAGTTGATGAAGCTTTGGTATTTGCGCTCACAAATGAGCTGTTTGGAGCTTCCATTTAGCATTCTGAGATGATGTATAGACAGACGCAATCTGTAGTTAAAGAAATAATCGCTCTGGGCTCCTCTAATGACTATTGGTATTGCGGCGCTATGCTAAGCTTCATAGCGTCCCATTTATTCGGTATTTTCATCCGCAGTTCATTCTTGTCAGAGGTTGGAGTGTATGAGAAGTGGCTCGGCAGTTTCGGCGTGCAGCTCGTGACAAATGGAGATGACTTAGGAGTTGCTTTCATACTCACCGCAGGGCAAACTCCCATTTTTTTCCAGCTGGTTTTAAGCGCGCAGTCTGTCTTGCTTGACTGCCGGTGTGTGTCTGTTGTGTCAAGAGGACCTGAAGGAGAGAGGTCTGAGAGAGAAAGATAGAGCGAGTGGAAGGCGGAAAGACGTCGAGTAGGAAAATAGAAATGAAATTCCTCGCAATGCTCCGAGGAGCCTCCGAACCCGGGGCCAAATCAGATATTGCAGGGGAAGTGGAACGAACCGGTGGGGTAGCGAGGCAGAATGAGCCGGAGCCGCTATCTATCGCACGGCCTGTCATAATGAAAACGTTTATGGCTGGGGTTGTGAAAACAGGAGCTTTAGGCCAACCGTCTGGAGACCTTTTTGATTGGCCCGTGCTCCCTTTGCCAGCTAGCGTCGGCGTTCTGAGCCTTCCTTGTTCTCAATACCCAAGGGGTTCGCTTGTTTTCCCGCAAAGCCCATCTGGGCCGGTGAGTATATTTTGTCTGTACCGCACAACAAAGTTCTCCCTCGATGAAGGCTTCGTGTCTCTTTTGACTTCAGGATTGTGACCTGCGGCTTTTAATATACATGTTTTGTTTTTGCATCCACCAGGAAGAGGATTAGGAGAGCGGGACGGTTGAGCTGCTTTTAGTTGACGTGTCTTTGTGTAAAAGCATCTGGTGGGGAAAATGCTTTGGTTATTAAGAAGGGGTATGATGCTTTTGAACAAAAGGTTATTGCACCAATGATATTGACTTATTCACGTGAAGTAGGAGCTGTGTAGAAGCTATACTTGTGAGACTATCTGGGTAGTGATGCTCGACAGGTAGTTGTTGCTATAGCTACCTTTTAGCAGATGACCTTAATACTAGTAAATGAATAAAATTTTGTATTGAAATACAATGAATGAAGTAAATGAAAAAAATGAATTCAAAATATTGTGCTATTAAACACTTGACACAACACAGTTTAAAGCGGCATTTCGTAGCTTTTTGGTTAAAAATAAACAAAAATCAGTGTCTTGCCTCGAGTCACAACGGTAAGCTTATACTAGTGATCTATATGATTTTGTAGGAAATGTCAGGTATGACTTGCATAACATGAAACGTACATAAAGTAACCTGGGATTTTGTTTTCAACAGAGATTTTATTTGAATCTTATCTGTTATGCAAAAATCAGTGCAGTATGAATACATTTTTCTACAAAACCCTTTTTTATTTTCTTAAATACTAAATATCTTGCATATTGTGCAAGGGGGTATGAACTTGAATACAACAGTACACATGAGGGTTGAAAACAGATTATACACAAATGAAACAGTAATTACTGTATACTGTAGTATTGTTTTATATGTTTTAATAGATTCAGTTTGTTCTGGCACATACATCTTATTTTCCAGCTTCACCTATGTCCTATTTTTACACTCTTCTTGTTATTCGCAGCGCTGAGCCCGTTCGCCATCATCGTTGCGTAAGCCGCTTCTGCGCGTCCCAGGAGTGTTCCTCAGGTTCCTTATAGGCTTGGCTGGGTTCTTCTCTGGGGAGCAGCTGGGATGGACAGTGGCAGGCGCGTGTCGGGCCAGCGTGGGCCTTCCATCTCATTAATTAGCCAGTGATTGTGCTCAATCACATGCAGATCTTTACTTCAAGGGCTGCATATCAAAGGCAGGAATCTGGCGCCTGGTTTATTATTCACGGGGAGACCTAGTTATGTCAAGAGCATGCAAGTGGAGCTTGTAGCAACAGCGGGGGTGAGTGGCAAAGGAGATGCTCTACCCATGGAGAGCCTGAAAGATTAAAAAGGGTGGAGGCTGAGACGTGTCTGCCGCTCTCCGGGGACCGAGCATCGACTCCCTCTCTTCCTTTATTATTTCCCCCTTCCATCGCTCTCCGTCTTTCCCCTTATCATTTAGTCACCGAGATACGATGCCACAAAGACCGAACAGATGCGACATTGATCCGTGGCGTCTCCAGCTGGATGGCGGGGCTGGTTTATTCAAGCCTTTCGAGCATGCAAAGACCAACCCCGTTCCTGTTCCCTGTCTTATTAATGACAGAGCTCACCGGGGAGCAGGCACCGGGACCCGGGGAGCCGCGCGGTGGCGTGCCATCACGGTGCCCGCTGGGACTGTCTGTCCACGACTGCTTTTGGCCGACTTCCTGTTGCGAGAGCAGCGGCATGGCAGGGAAAGATGATTAATTTCCCAGAGTAATCTGTCATGCTGATCAGGCCCAATGAGTACCAGGTTCTGTTCTTGCCGGCAAGACGCAGACTTGTGAAGTCAGCAGGTGCCATGGGAAGCTTTGGATGCCCTCCAGAAAAGGGTCAAAGAGACTCGAGACGCTCGTGCTAAGCGGCTATCCCTGCATGTGTTTCAGGGCCTTCGGTGGAGACGAGAATTTGGGTACGTTGTCTGTGACAAAATCACTATAGTGTTTAATAGAAACTGGCTAAGGGTAAATACGAAAATGACACTAAACTTGGGAAGCAAGATTTCATCGTCTTCTATTAGAGCTTTTAATTTAATCCAAGTGACCAAATTAAGATGAACCCATTGAGATTTGTTTTGCCTGGAGGTCAAGCTCTGTTGATACCAAGCAGGCGGAATACCCAGCATGCCTCAGTCCTGCATTTCAGCTTATTGATCATACGCCGCCGCGTTGATGTCGAGACGCGATCCGTCCGAAAGCGACCTCATGGTCCGCACATTATCCGTGGCTGAGAGGGCACTAATGAAATTGGTTTCAGGCTCATCTGGAAAGTGCCCTCCTGTTTGATTTAATTAGCCAAATGTCTCTTCTCCCATCCAGGCTGGACTAAAATGATTTCAAAAGCCGAGAGCTGACGGGTCGCCGCAGACTCCTGTCTAAAAACACAACTCCTGTCAACGGTTGACATAACCAAAAGTCCCGCAGTAACAATCCTTATACACTGAATTTCAATTTGCATAACCCCACAATCTCTTTAATGTCTCCTGCAGTTTATCATTGTACCGACTGTTGACCTCCATGATGTCATAAGGTTACGCACAAACTCAGACGTGCTTAACACAGACGTTGACAAGATTGAAAAGGCCAGGCCTGTTTCAATTTGCTCTGAAGTCATCAGACGTGACCTCTCGATGAACCCTGGTCCACCTTAATTATTGTTCATCCATAGAACCGGCATTAAGAAAGACTGCAGGGCTCTCCTTTTTAATTTATAGGTTCTCATTTCAGGTTATTACCCGACGCGCTCATTATACGCAGTCTGCAGTGGGGACAGGCGCCTCAGGAGGCAAGAGATGGTCCCGTCTGTCCTGGGAGGACAGAAATTGTGTCATGACTTATCATAATGGGACCATAAACATATGAGGATAATGTAAGGAGCAATCACGGATCACATTCATCTAATAAGAACGTGTGAGTTTAATGTTTGTTTTAGAGTGAATGATTTCAGTACAGCACATTTGAATTCGTCTGTTTATTTTATGAAGATGGCATATTTGTCAATGTTAAAAGGCTTTTTCCCATTCAAGCTTAATGTGCAGGGAAAGTAAGCCATTTGTAGGTGGACTTGCCAAATAGTGTAGCGTTGAGCGGTCTTGCGTGTCTTCTGATTCGGCCAATGACATGCTGCAAAAATTCTTGATAAGTTTTGTCTTGATTTTTATACAAATATCACCAAATACCCAAATCCCTAAATAAACACTACATAAGATATTGTGATGTATTAGCATAGAGGTTTTTTGAGAAAATTAAAGGATATTACTCAGTTACTTAAGCTGCAAAAATTAATGTCTTTGTGTTTTGTCTCGTTTTCCAGTACAAATATCTCAAAATTTATGAAACAAGATTTTACGTTTTTACTTGAAAAGTAACCTCAGATATGAGCTCTATATTTTATGAAAGAAAATTTAAAACTTAAGTAACAGGCCAAAATATATCCCAATGGGATAAGAAAAATATAACTGAAAGTACTTCATAAAAATGTTTTACCCAATTTGCAAATATTTTGGACTGATAATAAGATCTAATAACTTGGGTCATTTAGCTTAGTCATTTAAATATGTTGATTTAAGAATTGTTTTATATTTTTATTGCAAAACAAGACAAAAGTAAGAAATTCGCTGGAAAACACTGGCAGATTTTTTATAAATAAGTGAACAACAAGCATTAAAGCTTGCCAGTATGGTAGGACAAAAATAAGCTAAAAATTAAAAATGCTATTGTTAATATGTCTATATATCTTAATATGTCTTGTAAGCTGTACTTGTTTTACAATTTTTTCTAGAAAAAGAAATAGTTTAAAAGTAAAGTTAAAGCCGCATTTAAGCAAGTGTGAGGCTGCAGTATCTGTTTGACGACCAACGGCAGACATTCATTTGATCAAAAAATGCGGTATCAGTCTTTGACATACATATGTGCCCCCATGTTGCTCTTTGACCCCAGGAAGTGATTCAGCAGTACAAGCGTGGTATCTACCTCAGGGACAACAGCAGTCACCAACAGACTGCTTGAGTGTGCTGGGATTCATCTGCAGTCTGTCAGGGGAACTGAATTTGTTTTTGTTTTTTCACCTCCCAACTTTATCTCTCCTGACACCTTCATAAGAGAACAGAGACGCTGCCGATTTCTGTAGCTTCTCGTGCTCCTTCCTGTTAAGGGAGCGACGGGCCATCTGCCAAGAATCTGCTGTCTGAAGAGTTGCTGGACGATTACGGTTCTGAAAGAGGGAGGAGCAATGCAGATGGCAGGTTTTGCTCAACCTTGAAGAACAATTATGTTCATTCGGAAGTTTCATACTGCAGGGAAACAGATGACTCAGGTTTTGTAACCGTTTTATCTGCATTTGCGTTTTGGCCTTAAAAACAGACAATAAACCACAGCGTAACAGTGTCACGCTTTGTTTAGATTGTAGGTACAAAATGTATTCCTGCTCCATGCAGGTACACTATCTCACCATCACACGCAGGGGAAGATGGTCTCTCTCTCTCTTTCTCTCTCTCTCTCTCTGCTCGCGTCCCACTGCAGGAACTTCAGCGTTACTTGGCAGTGTTTCCAGAAGGACTGTCCTTGAGCTGTTATCTGCCACTACTTCATAATGAGCCGCGTCCCATGGGAGTAATGCTCGATGAAGTGATGGAGAGGACGACAGACTCCAACTTCCAGACTGCTTTGCAATCTCTATCATCCATTGGGCTTAAGTTACAACGGAGTTGTGAATTGGCACATGATCTTGTACACTGCATATTTATGATGTAATATTTTGCACAATCGCACAATATTTTTAATTATATTTCACAATTCTGTAGTGCATTTCAGTAAAACTGGATTTTATTACTACTGTATTTACATGAGGTGAAAGAAGATTGAAGCTATATGCTGTAAACTAAAATGCAACTTTTTCAAGTTTTCCGAATTGCCTTTTTTTCCAAATTTGAAGGCTGTTTATGAATGAAGATCAGCATATCATGCAACAACTCTTCAGAGCCTCAAGTCTCATCTTAAAGCGATTATTCATCCAAAAATGAAAAATCTGTATTTAAATGTAAATTTCAGACCTGTATGACTTTTTTCCGCAGAACACAAAAGAAGATATTTTGAAGAATGTTGTTAACTGGCACCCATTTACTTGCATTGGTTTTGTGGTTCATACAATAGAAGTGTTCGGTTACTAATATTCTTCAAAATATCTTCTTTTGTGTTTTGCGGAAGAAAGAAAGTCACGCATGTTTGAAATGACAAGAGGGGGAGTAAATAATGACAGCAATTTTCATTTTGGGTGAATTATCCCTTTAAGAAAAAAAAGCGCAACCTAATTAAGTTTTACTGTAGGTACAAATTTAGGAAATAGCACAGCTAAGATTCTTATGAACGGCTGGTGCAGAGCTACTCTGGGGAAAAATATAACCCATGTGTCTCTTGTTTGTTTTATTTCCTCTGTAAATGTGTCACATCGCACAGCTTCAGGTTTTAGTTACAGAACTGCTTATTAAGTTCTCCGCTACTTCTATTTTCAGATGTTCGATGTAATATTAGTTCCCTTGATTCGCCTGCGAGGGTTGACCCAAATAGGCCAAGCTGTCTAGTCCCAGGTGTGGGCGACTCAAAAGTTTGTGCAACTCTTTCGCTCTGTGATTTGAAGCTTTGCGAGGAAACCAAACAGTATTACTGGCTTTCATAAGTGGGTCGGCTGGTTCTGGTGGTTTACTCTGGTGTACTTGAGCGCTTCGGGCTCTCTCTTTATTAGCGGTAGGGTGGTGTCAGAGGGCCCAGGTAATGCGCTCCCATGATGCTCTGAGAAGGGGACGGTCATTAATCAGCAGGACATGGCACCGGAACCCGAGCACATCATTAGGACCTGAAACGTGAAGGGATGCGGGGGTCACGCTTGCCTGACCCTGCATCAATATGGACAGGGAGGGGGCTGGGGATCTTGGCGATGTTAGGGTTGAGCTGCGTTTATTATTGACTGAGGTCAATAATAAGCCGCTTTATGTTTAGCAGCAGTGGATATCGAGGTTCGAACATCAAAGTGAGATTCTTATAGTTTTTGTCTTTTTTTAGTAAATATATCTTTTAATTCTTAAAACAAGATGTGTTTACTCAAGCAACCAATTGAGATAAGATATTAAGTCTTTTTTGGGGGGGGGGGGAAATGCCAAAAATTATTTATTGAGTTTATATTTTAAAATAAGCAAAAAAATCTGCCAGTTAATAAAAAAAGTACATTTTATTTAATACTTAATTTTGATTACCCCATTTGCAAATATTTTTGCTTGTTTATAGCATACACTGACTTTATTTTAAAGATTTTTTAAACAAGACTAAACATTGTATGGCAAGTAAATGTCATATTTGCATATTACATATTGATAAAAATCAACATTAGGTGAACTTTTGCTTAACAATGAGGTCATGAAAGTACATGAGCTGTTTTACCTTTCTGTTTTTACCAGTTTCCCATCGTTGCCATATATTTGTGTTTTTAAGAGACTTGGGTGTTGTTTCTTCTTCTTAAGTACTGTTAATGTATCTTGATTCAAGAATGTTTTGATATTTGTCCTGGATAACAGAAATACGAAGTAATTTATTTATTTATTGCAGTGTAAATTAGACACGCCCCCTCTTTCTTTTAGTGGTATCTTTAAGGTAACTATGTGGTTGTCCATGTCATTTTGTAAAAAATCACTTAAGCAACTTTCAAATGCATTTGGTATTGTGGAAAAGGTAGTAATCGCTTTGATGTTGCAGAGCACATCATGGAGCCCCAGAGGAAATCATTGTGTTCTGGAACTATAGAGTTGGTGCTTGGTTGAGAACACATTCATCCTTCTATAACAAAAGCTGAAATGGTCCTGCCTCAATTTCAAACCCATGAATCATATACAGTGTATTGTATCTGTTGGCAACAAAAACTTCAATCTGTTATGTTATGTTGCTCTCATACGTCTACTGAATCAACCAGACTGGGGTTGTCAGATTGTGTTTTAGAGGTTAACAATCTCTGATTTACTCTTTTTGTCAACCACGGATCTCCCTCAAATTCTGGTGCCTTGTGGGAAACACTTTTAACTCGACAATTAAACATGTATTTCCTGTGTGTGTTTCAGATCTTGGTGAACTCCATTACCCAGCCTGCACTGCTATATGAGAACGTGGCGGTGAGCGAAGGGAACTCAATTTTGAGGGACATGCTTTTCAGCCCTGACCATCAATATATCTACACGCTCACAGATAAAGAGGTAAGACTTTGGGGAGTGTACTATTTTGGCTCTGATGGTTCATGTGTTTTATTTGCCCGAATGTACTGAAAGGACCCTGCAGACACACGGCTTGGTTTGGTCACGCGCCTGGATCCCCATAGACTCGGATGAAAACACACAATGAATGAAGTTTAAGGAGAGACGATCCTGTTATTTTATTTTAATTATTCTGTGTGACAGAATATTACCTTTAGCTTATTTTTGTCTGTGTACTAGGAGTCAAAGTTTGGACGCCTGCTCATTTTTATACATGTCTGAATATAGAACATGTTACTCAAACGTGCCAAAATAGATGATGCATTTTTCCACATCCTGCTTTTTATTCGGTGTGTGTGTGTGTGTGAAAGAGAAAAGAGACGCGCTCCTGATTGCCTGCATGTGATATTCGACACTGCGTGTCAGCCCCCTTCCCACTTTTCCACACGTCTACATGCACACACACGCATGCACGGCGCCTCTGGTAATTCACCACTTATCAGAGAAAATTGAGGAAGGGCCTCTCTGATCTTTTCTGATGGAAAAGAAAGCGTCCAAACCCCATCTGCCCCCCTTTCACTCAGACCGAGAGCTTGAGCATTTCTCGTCTTTTTCTCCTTCCATCTCGCTCCTTCCTTTGTTTTCCTCTCGCCTCTTTCATGTTTGCGTCACTTAGGGCTGATTGGAGTGCTTCCTGTCTTCCTCTCATTAAAGGGCATTTCCTTCATCACCGTAACCCCGCTCGCTCCGCGCCGGCCCTCGCCGCCTGTGATTAGAGCGTCGCATCGGAGCCCGGACGGGCTTTAAATCCCAACCCATGGCGCTTATTCTGTCTTTTAATGTCAGAGATTAAGAGAGAATAAATGTGACAGAATTACTGCAAACATCTGAATAATTTAGCATGTTATTTTCAGATGTTTCTGCCGAGAGAGACTTTTAGGCTTTTAGAGAGGAGATACGGCTGAGGGTGCGTGGGGAAAATAGACCTTCATGGAAGTTCATGTTGATGGCACACAGTTGGGGTCTCACTGATGTGAGCTGAGCGTCGCTGTCTGACCGCAGTCTGCCCTGCCACCCTGAGGTATTCACGGTAAAGCCAGACGAGAGCGGAATAAAAGTGCCATTGGTTATCCCAAAAATCCCAATTCTAAAAAAATCATCCTTGACCTACAGTGTTTTAAAATGCTTTTGATAGTTTGGTGGTTATGCACCTGTGCTAGTTTTTTTATTAGTCATTACAAATTACCCACATACTATAGTAAACTGTACCTTAGTAGTATAGATCACTTCTTGTTTTGTTTCACACTGCACAAACATTCAACCAACATTTAAAACCGAATATCGATAAGATCAAATTTTATGTGTGAGATAAAAAAGAAAACAAACAAACAGGAATTTTGCCTCAATAAACTCCTAAATTACTGCTTATAAGGTCGTTTTTAGGTTTAGGTATTGGGAAGGATTAAGGGATGTTGAGGTAATGCAGAATAATTTATACATACTAATATACAACCAATATGCATGTTAATAAGCAAGCAGTTAATGATGAATTTGTGTACCTTAATATAAAGTGTAACCTAAAAATACTAGATGGATTACGTTAATGAGTAATTGTCATATTATCAGTTGCAGTATCTCCTTTATTGTATTACTTTGATTTTTTATGTTTCATATTTTATTTATTCGGAATATAAAAGATATCCTTATTTAAAGATTATGATGTATTATAAACATGGTTGTTTATAATGCATTGCATAAAAATATGAATAGGTAAACCTTATCTTTATTTTGTAGAACATTATTGTAAATAATGACTTTTTGGGTGAACTATGCACTTTAAAAATATTTTATTTCCTGATATTTAGATTTTATTTGGTTGCACAGAATCAAACCCTCCCAAGAGGCATGTGTACGAGCTCAGAGTTCAAATCAACATGCAGCGAGAAAACATTTGGTCATAAGGGAGCTAACCCTGTGTCACCCTCTAATTTACAAACCAAGCCCAACCTTTGACCTTCAGCCGCACCCTGACCCTACGCTTTAAGAACTACACTAGTGCTTTAATACTCAATACAACTCTTACACTGCCTCCCCTGTGAATTCATTCAACATAATGGTTCCCAAACCAACCACACACACACACCTGCTCACACGTACAAAAACATCTCAGCCGCACCAACTCTCCATCAGCGATTGCAGATAATTGTTTTTAATGTATCCATGTCTTTTGAGAGAAGATGTTCTGTAATTGGTATAGATGGGTTTTGTACGAGTGCCTCGGATACAGGCGCTGTGTAGATTGCATGTGAGGGCAGGTTTGATAACCTCTCAACACATTAACTTACCGGAGAGGAATGTTAGGGTAACGCTCTTTAAATGGAGCCGTTTCCTTCTCCCCATTTATTCGGACTAATATTGATTTAAGCGAGGCTGTAAATGGCTTTGTTAGAGAGAGAAATATTAAACTGTTACACAAATGAGAGGGAGGAAGAGCTTCTCTTGCAGGAAGTTGGGTATGTGGCTCTACCAATGGTCACACAGAGATAGAAACACCATCTTTCTCTCATATGTGCTCGGGAAGATGAGTGTCATTGTAATGGAGATGAGAGTCGTGTTGCTGTGGTCAGCGTGTGGGTGAGAATGTAATACCCTTAGGTTTTGATTATTGCCTTGGAAGGAAGACAGACAGACAGACAGACAGACACAGATTCAGTGTCTTTACAGGCAACAGAGAAGCAAGAGATCTAAATGTGATCCATCTTGGTTCATTTACCCCATTAAAATATAGTAAAGACGGTTTCATCGAATGCACGCGCCAGACCCGAAGCTACCTCCGAAGTTCTGTTTGGTTATAATATACAATTTATTTTATATTTAATTAATATTTTATTTTATATTAAATTAAATTAAAACTGGTCAACAGTTATCGATTCTTTGCGGATATATACCGGAAGTTAAGTTTGGGCCACATAACGTTTGGGCACATAATGTTGTTGAAACCGCTGAAATCATCTATACAGTACTTTAGTACTCACTGTTGTGTGCTATAGTTTACTGTAGTATATTATACACATAACTATACTTGGTTAATGTTTACTACATTATTCTGTAGTATGAAATACTGTGAATTGATAAGCTGTAGTGAATACTTTTCCTTATGAAAAGTAACTATGGTTTTACTTCAGTAAAAAAACATGGTGTCTGTAGTAAAATCAGGAAAACCAAAAACATGATTACTACACTTTTACTACAAAAAACATGGTACATTTTCGTAAAGAGTAGTATACACTTTCTTAGATACTGTGGTGTGTTTGAATCGTACCATAGTATTAGTATATATTAAAGTATACACAGTATTTTTGCTTATTGACTTTCATTGAACAGAAAATGTTGAGGGTGCTAAGGAAATGTCACATTTACTAGGGGTTTCTTGCTTTTTGCTAGGTGGTTCTTTTCTGGCCCAAGTCAAATACTCTCAACACCTGGATGTGGCAAAAGTCCCGTCTGCAAATGTACATCAGTCACGTTTGTTGCGTTTAATACTCAAAAGTGTGAGCAATAGCATCATAAACAAGTTTTCCCAATGGTTTTGCCAGTTATGTATTCTTGTTTCTCCCTGAAATGCATCACATTACAAAAGTTATTTTGTCTTAAGGTGCGTCAAGTGGAAATGCATGCTGGTTAATTCCGCGCACCTGCTGTGTTTTTTTCTGCCGGTGATGCTCGAGTGGGTTTGGACCTACAGCGCGAGGTGAATGAGTTTCGCAGCGCGTTCTCTCCCCATCTACAGCCGCTGCACCCAAACACCCAGAGGAGCAAGTAGAAAGAGAGAAGTGGAAATTAATTGGTTTGAAGCAATTTGTTCTGTCTTCTTTCCTTCATCTATCTTTTCTTTCTGTCCTCTCTTTTAAGTGCTCCTCCTCCGGTGGAGGAAGGAGTCAATGGGAGAGTTGGCCCAGGGGTCATTTTCTTTCAAATAGCGGCTACTCCTCTCTCTCTCGTGCTCTCTCTCTCTGTATCTCTGTCGCTGAGATATTGCCGTCTCTTTGAGAACCGACAGCAGTCGTAGGAGATAGATTGTGATTGGATCACTCCGGCTTCCTTGAAGCTGTCTTTCATTAATTTTTCTTTCCTCGCATTCACTTTTTTCCCTGTTTATCGTAATCTGAGGCCATCTTTCTTGTCAACAGCGCCAGCTAACAAGGCTCCGTCGCCGTTTTTGGTCTGTCGCGCCATTTTTTTCAGGTTTTATAATGCTTGAGGGGGTGGACGAGCTGTATAAAAAAAGCCCACGGCGTTCTCTCATAAAAGAACGAGAGATGTTATTGTTCCCTTATTTCCAATCCACCAAACAGAAATTTTTGAGACAATCCGTAAACACAATCACACCGTAATCCGGCGTTCCGATCCGCCCCGCATTTTAATATGTGGGTTTCCGTACCTCGGGCTTAAGGAGATACCGCGCAGCATTAAACCAGAGACCAAGACTGTAATGTTCAGAGATATTGCTGTTATTTCTCTCGTTTTTCACAGATGTGGGGGAAGATGCGATGTATGTCATCCACGTCCGCCCGTCGCGCCTTTCATTTTTTTCCTCATTTGTATCTCTTTATTGGATAATAGAAACGGCGCACAGAGGACCGTGTTGTGCCTCAAAACATCAAAAACTCCATTTCATCGGGTTGACAGAACAATTTTCCATTTCCCATATTCACACCCAGTTAATTAAAAGTTGCTGATAGGCCCGGCGTCTCTCCGCTCCGTGGTCCGTGCGAACACATAAAGCTGTCCCGTGCTAAGCGGGAAGAAAGTTCGATTAGCGGTAGCTTGATTTAAACAGCGCTCGCTTCCGCTCGGACGATAAAGTTTTACATTTATCTAAAGCTTGGAGGAATTTCTTGGAAAACAAAATCTATCTATGGATTTGTCAGTTTTGTATATTGCTTATATAGTTTGAAAAGAAAAGGTTTTCGTAAGATTGGGTACCGTTTGCTTTTTGAGTGAAACCTGTCAAAGTTTTAGAATTTTTATAACAGTAATGTATACAGTATATATATATATATATATTTTTTACATTTGTTTTTACTGCCCATACTTGGCAAGGTTTTGGATAATAAGGAATTTTGTTTATAATATGTTATCTTACTGTATTTTTGTAATAAAAATACTACAGTAGCACATACATAGCTGCTGTCTTTCTGAAACCTTAGATTTTTTAACCTTTTGTTTGTCACCCTTTTTGTCTGTCACTGGGTTTTGCAAATAACTAACCCCAAAAAAGTATTAAAAAGCTTTTTGTTCACATAGCTGCATCTCAGTAGAGTGAGGAAACTCTACACTAGTACTCTACACTAGTCTCTCTCTCTCTCTCTCTCTCTCTCTCTCTCTCTCTCTCTCTCTCTCTCTCTCTCTCTCTCTCTCTCTCTTTCTCGCTGTGAAGGTCACTGTTCTTATGTACCGTTCTATCAGAGGAAGTATCAGCTGGCTGTAATCTGATTTGTGTGGCGGACGTCTTAATATAGGCAACGTGACAAGACGGAAGAAGAAAGTGCCAGCTCTTCATTTCTGTGTGTGTTGAGGTGGTGGGCCAATGTTCTTGTAAATGCTTCCAATCAAAGGTTTGGACACACTTTACTGGATTGTAAGGTAGAGCCAAAAGACTGAGATCATCTTAAAATGAAGATTTCAAAATCCTGTTTAGAACTGACAATAAACAATAAGAGTATATAAATAAAGATCCATTATGATTCATAGGATGTCTTCGTTCTGGCCATTATGAATTTAAGCGACATTTCATAATGTGTAGGCCTGTCCAAACTTTCATATGGAAATGTATATGCAAGGATACTGGAAAAGAACACACTTTTTTCAGCACTAACTCAAACAATTATTTCACAATCACATATTCGCTTCACGGCTGAACAAAGCCATTTACCGCCTCATTCATTCATAATTTTTCATTCTTTTGCTAGCATATCTGCTTTCTTCCAATTTTGTCATTTCTCACGCATTAATTTGTTCATTTTTCCCTTCGCGCGCTGATTTTTACCAAGGATATCATCCAGACGTGACACAATGACCAAGCGAGCCGTTCCAGATCCCAGATGTTGCCATGGTGATATCTATAGGGCTTGCATAAAATCCACGAAGGTGTGCTGGTATTGATAAAGCGGGAGGTTTATTGAGCTTATTCATGGAGACATGTAGCACTGTGCATTTGTGTTGAAGAGCACTTGTTTCTCTCTGCTGCACATCGAAGGCCGTTTCTGCTCGCACATGCCCCCCGTGAGGAACAAGGGTGGAAAATCCGATGTGAATTAATGTCTGACAGACATTTACTGGAGGTAAAATAAAGGAAAGGTTATGAAAGGAAAAATGAAGCGTGTGGAATGCCAAATGTTAATTATGTTTTATTAGTTGTTTATCATTGAAACAGGCAGTTGCTTTATATAACCGTGACAAAAGCTTCAATTTAAAGTAATTATAGAGCAATAAGTATGTAAGCAAAATTGATCTTAAAGTATGAGCTGTTGATTATATTTGTGTCTAAGCCGCTGACAGATGATGGCGTAGTGGGCGGAGTCCAAATGTCATCGTGGCACTGCGGTTATTAGATGTACTGTTAATTATACTCGACTGAATAATACTCGGTGCTTTGTACAGTATGTCTGATATACTGTAATAAAAAAACAAATATATTTGGGGCTTAATGCTGTTTTTTAATAATTGCATTTAAGGGGGACAGGAAATTATTAGGCAGATTAGGACCATATTTAAAGGGATAGTTCACCCAAAAATGAAAATTCTGTCATCATTTATTCACCCTAATGTCATTTCAAACCTGTATGACTTTCTTTCTTCTGCAGAACACAAAAGAAGATATTTTGAAGAATGTTGATAACAGAAAACCGTTGGTCCCCATTGACTTGCATTGGTTTTGGTTTTTGTTAACCAACATTTTTCAGAATATCTTCTTTTGTGTTTTGCAGAAGAAAGAAAGTCATACAGCTTTAAAATGTCAAGAGGGTGAGTAAGTGATGACACTATCCAGTGTCTCTTCAGTGTGTAAAAATGATATTGAACAGACTGTACTTTCATCCCTAACTGCCGTGTTTTCTTTAAAATGATAGTGTTTACCTATAATAAGGTGCGTGTGTTCTGGATTTAATGTGTGCCAGATTTGAACCCGCTCAGATGAGGCTATTATGGGACATCAAAAGAATACAGAAGAGGTGAAACTATTCATCTCGTAGTGACATTGTAATGAAGAGTATTCTGTACATGATAAGCTAACTAGAAGCTCACGGTTCGGTGTTACGAACGTATCCCTGCAGATGTTGAGTCCCGGGGCGTTCTGTATCACAGACACCGTGTCGTGACCCCATCACCCCGCTTTAGATTAACCAATGGACATATACCCACAGGGCTTTCCATCGGTCTGATAGCTATACATAATTTATGTTTAATGTGCCCAATGTTCCTTAAACCTATATTATCAGAAGGACGCTCCCGCAGCTGCTTAATACGACTCTGGCGCAACAAGTTCTGTCACGGTGATGACCGGCAAATGGTTTTGGCGGCATGATCTCTCTCTTTCTCTCGTTCTTTTCTTTCATTCAGCCTCTCCCTCCTGGCTGTGTCTGGCTTCCTGGCCATGATCTATGGTTTCATCCGCCATTTCTTCTTTTGTACGTGGCCAAATTGAAGATAGATGAACAGGCCGGTCTCAGAAGGGGGGCGTTAAAGAAAAGCAAAGGCCTTCTCGTGGAGAAAGTTTTCTCTTTCTAAATTAGGCCGTGTCATTTCGGAAGGCCAAAAGAACGACCTTATTCATTTGGCGCGCGTGCGCTTGCCATCCGGGGTGCGCGTGTGTTTTGAGGACGAAAAAATAACCCATCGATCATCACGGGCACCTTTAGTGCATGACCAAATTTTAGCCCAAATTGCACAGATGGAGCAATTACATGCGGCGGGTTTCTTCAAGCCCCGCGCCGAATAAAGAAAACACACGACCCTCAATTACATCGACAAAACCCCGGCTTCTCTTTCTCTCGCTCTGATTGAGATGCTTTTCATTGTGACCCAAATGCCTCGTGCCTCGTTTGCAGATGTTATTTATATTTAATACACCCCGTGCTTCTCCACCTCCTCCTCTTGTAGGGAGATGAATGGTTTCTCTTTCAGCTGTTTAAATAGCGAGGGATGATTGCTCTCCGTACCGACGGCTGCTGTTTAATAGTCTCCGGACCTGATGTTAAAACAAAGAGCAGAGGTAGGACGTGATGCTCGCCCCTCCGATTGGCAAATAGACTTTATTGAAATGTTACAGGCGCTGAACTCTTCCACCCTGACAAACTGAGCATTGCATTAGCGCTGTCATCACGCATCACATTTTTGGGTCATTTTTTTCGTCAATGACCTACAAGTGCAGCCTTGCACTATAAACACAGTAAATGAAAAATGAAAATTCGGTCATCATTTACTCAACCTCAGATTGTTCCAAACCTGTATAAATGTATTTGTTCTGCTGAACAAAAAGGAAGATATTTGTAAGAATGTCATTAACCAAACCGATCTCATCCACCATTTACTGTCATAGTAGGGAAAAAACTATAGGTGTCAATGGGGATGAGATCTGTTTGGTTACTGACATTCTTACAAATACCTTTGTCTTTATCAGTACAAGGAAATGTATACAGATTTGGAACAACCTTAGAGTGAGTAAATGATGGTGATTTTTGGGTGAACTATCCCTTTAATGACTCATGTAAACTGGGTAAAACTTCTTTCTTGGTGCTGAATAAATCATGTAAATTTGACATTATTCTGCTGTGTTGTCACCTCTGCATCGTATGCGTTGTGTTGATTGAATTTACTGTGTTGGTCACTGTGGCGTCCCGCAGTAAACAGATCTCACACGACTCTCAAAAAACCTTCGGCAGGTTGATCATTCCGTGTCTGACCTATCTGTCTGTCTGTGTGCAGGTGTACCGGGTTCCGGTGGAGAACTGTGAGCAGTATAACACCTGTAGCGGGTGTCTCGCTTCTGGTGACCCCCACTGCGGCTGGTGTGTCCTGCACAGTGTGTGAGTATCTCACCCCACAGCTGCTCGCTGTCTCTCTCGCACGCACGCACACACACACACACACACACACACACACATACCCACACACGCATACAGACACACACACACACATTAGGCTTCTATTCATTGTGGGGACTTGCCACAGACTTAAAATGACCCTAAACCAAACCATCACACAAATCTTTTCTATCACTATTATTATGAGGAATGTCAATTTAATGGAAAATTGGTTAGCATGTTTGCCATTTACATTATTCGGAGAACTGGTGTGTCCTCATAATGCAGGGTTAGTGACCTCAAACCTCAAAGTCAACCTGGAAAAACACTGTTATCTGAACGTTAAGTTCACAAAGTTACACTCTCACTCTGATCTCACTTATAAACTGTACTTTCTTGTTGAATTTTCTTTGAAATTGATTGTAATGGTTGTGTTTCCCTCCGGTGAGCATTATTTCTGTTTATGTGTGTGCAGTTGTTCTCGTAAGGACCATTGTGAGCGAGCCGATGAGCCTCAGCGTTTTGCTTCCCGTCTGGAGCAGTGCGTCCGGCTGTCTGTGCAGCCCAACAATATTTCAGTCACTATGTCCGAAGTTCAGGTAAGCGTGTGTGTTGTTTGTGATATTCTCTTATTTGTTTTTCACACCTTTTATCAGTGTGCAATAACCGCTTGCCATTTTCTGATGTATCCATCTTGTGTCGATTCTGTCCTACAGCTTGTTCTTCAGGCCCAAAACGTTCCCAGTCTGGCTGCTGGTGTTAACTGCTCATTTGAGGACTACACTGAAACAGAGGGGCACATCATGGGCGGACGCATCTACTGTCTGTCCCCCTCGGCACGGGAGATCGCTCCCATCACTCGTAACCGGGGTAAGACACACGTGCTTCTTAAACCCTTCTTCGGGCTTGTTAGAGAGCGTTGAAGCTCACCGTGTGTCTGCTGGCAGGTGACAAGCGGGTGGTGAAGCTCCATCTGAAATCCAAAGAGACGGGAAAGAAGTTTGCCAGCGTGGATTTCGTCTTCTACAACTGCAGTGTCCATCAGTCGTAAGTCAACCCATCTTCTCATGCCGTAAGGAGGAAGGCGGCTGCTGTCGCCAGACGTCAGAAAAGTTTCAAACTTGAAGTTTATTTATATGGGACAGCCCTGTGTGTGTTTACTGCTTCAAAGTGAAAGAGGAATGTTATTTTTGTGTCCTGTTGGCAGATTTTCGATGAGCTCAGAGATGAGATCAGACTTTTAATGTCATTTCATTAACGAATCTGAGAATCCCTGACTTCAGCTATACGGTTTTACTGCTCATGAGTTATAATCCTCTCTCTCTCTCTCTCTCTCTCTCTCTCTCTCTCTCTCTCTCTCTCTCTCTCTCTCTCTCTCTCTCTCTCTCTCTCTCTCTCTCTCTCTCTCTCTCTCTCTCTCTCTCTCTCTCTCTCTCTCTCTCTCTCTCTCTCTCTCTCTCCCCCTCTCCTCATTCTCTCCCTCAATCTCCGTCTTGTTCTCCAGTTTCTATATTTAGCTTCTGTTCCCATGTTAGTGACCAATAAAAATATCTAATATTATGAAAGAGCAGAAATATAATCTTTACATTCACATTGGCTTCATTTTCTAAAGCAAAGGTTTATACATTTTCATCCAAATTTTTGATTTAATGACTCAAATGTCAAGTATTGTAAACATTAAATAATACTTAATTAATCCTTATTTTTTATGAGGTCATATTCATGTGCTCATGAATACATATGGGTCTTACTTTTAGTCTCTTTCTTCACCTCTTCTTCCTCTTCTCCCCATATAGACGGTTTCAAAGCAACAACATAAACAAATGTTACTGCGCATGCACGCTTTTGTGACCCAAACTTAACTTCCGGTTCACATTCGCAAAGAGAAAAAAGAAATAAAAAAGCAAAAGAAATAAAAACAAGTAATTTACATTAACTAGCAAGTTAAAAGTCTAGTCAGTATTATTGTGGGTTACCAGTAGAAGAACCGGCACTTGGCTAAACTTAAATGCGACAAAGTTACACGACCCATTCAACAAATTGTCTATTTAATAAAATTAATATACAATCAAATTCATACATTTGTTTATTTAATACAAATGTTATACAGTAAAATATTAATAAAAATATATAAAATAGCCACTAGCTAGACCGATCAACAAACACAGACCTGAAGTTAAGCCAGGCATGCGCGTTCGATGAAACGTCTATATACGTCAGCTTGAAGTCGAGAAATCCAGACGGCATCGACACCAGATGTTTTGATCTCTAGCGTCTCTTGTTTATTAAGTCAAGCTGTCGGCTCTCCTCAGTGTGTCTTTACATTAGCATGGCACTGTATGTCCCATTAGCATCCCGACCACTTCATCTTATGATGCACGCTATGAAGTGCTCACCTGGTGCTCCTTAAGCCCTCGTGAGCCTACAGTCTCTATTTGTGTGTGTGTGTGTGTCTGCTTGGCATGGCAAATTACCCTGCTAGCTATTTACATGCAGCGTAACAATATTAGAGTTTAGCATGAGACGGGGCGGGGACGCTTAATCGAGCATGCGAGGGGCCCGATGCATTTTTAACAAGAGGAGCGCGACGAATGAAGAGGGGAAAAAATGGCAAGGAGACAGAGAGATGGTGGCTTTTGTGGAGCGATAAAGCGCCGGCGAGGCTGAAAGGTTGACAAAAGCTCGGGCATTTTAATATGAAAGGGGCTTGTGCGTGTAGCACAGGTCGCACATGCTCCTGGAAAGACGTCTGTTCTCAGTGTGTGTGTCGGAGCCTCAGGGTTCAGGGTTGGCACCGTGCAGTTGTGACGTATGTTGAGCTGATTGTCTGTCTCGTGACCATCTTTGTCGACTGCTGAGTGCTCGAAGGCAGTAGATGGACGTATGTCAGAAGTATGATGTGGGCTTAGAGAAGATCGTGAAGAAATGTGAAAGGTCCATTCTGAGGGTATGGAAAAAAGTCAAAGTAAACACTGTCAAAGTGAAGTGTAGTGGGAATTAAATGTAAAAGTTTTAAAGGTACAGTAGCAAAGAAAGCCTGTTCATAGTTGTGTACAGCTAAATTATGACTGTGTTGGATTTAGGAAAACTAAGTAACTCTTATTGGACTTCAGGGAATGAATTATACAGAGGTGCACAAAAAGCCCTAAAAAATCATCACAGGCTGAGATTCACAGATTTTTTTTGTGTTCACTATTATAAGGATGATGTGACATTTTTGGGGTGATGTAGGTGTCTTGAGGATGTAAGATTAAAATAATACAAGATCAAAATGTGCCAATGTGACATTCATTAGTGGATGATTTTTTTTTCTCTTGCTCGCTCGCGCTGTATCTCTCTCTTTCTCTTTCCTTCTCTGCCTCTGTTTTGTTGTTATCTATAAAATACCACAGTTGGGTTCCAGATGTGAAAATCCCCTTCATTTTCTCCATAGGAGTATTGATTTTTACGAATAACTTTAACCTGTGAAGGCAGAACTACTGTTGGAGGTTGGTAATCGATGGCAAATGTCTCTGTTAAAGCCACCAGTCCATGTTATTTCAAATTACATCTTAAAAATATTGTGTTTAAAATTGGAATTCATGCAATAAAAGATCCAACCAATCAGATTTAGTACATTTCTCATTGAATCTTTTTTTGTTTGTTTTAAAGGGATAGTTCACCAAAAAATGAAAATTCGATCATCGTTTACTCGTGCTCATTTCTTTCTTCTGCAGAACACGAAAGAAGATATTTTGAAGAATGTTGGTAAATGAAAACCGCTGGTCCCCATTGATTTGCATTGGTTTTTTGTACATACAATAGTAGTCAATGGGGACCAATGGGTTTTGGTTACCAACATTCTTCAGCATATCTTCTTTTATGTTTCTCAGAAGTAAGAAAGTCATACAGGTTCAAAATGTGAAGAGGCTGAGTAAATGATGACAGAATGTTTGTTTTTGGGTGAACTATCCCTTTAAATCAAAGTTTATAATGTTTTTCTTGTAGCCCAATTGGTGGCACATTTTGTTAGCAGAGTAAACATCAATGGTTAAATCCCAATGATCACACATTTATATAAATATAGGCATCTGCTAAATGCGTAAAATGTAATGTTTGGTATACATCCTACAACTCATTACTAATGATTTTTCAATGAGTAAGAATAGGAAGAATACTTCGGGAACAAAGTACGTCACTGTTTTCCTCAGTTTTTTTATCTTTGTTCTCTCACTTTCCTTTTTTCAGTTTTTCACTCTCTTCCTCTACCTTCAGAATGTCTCTCTCTGCTCCTCATGCTCAGCCGGTGGGTTAATTCAGCGGCTCTTGTGTCTGATGTAGTCTAAGCATGCTGAGGAGAAAGCTTTATCACGCACTAGCAGCGGACGCGAGCGTGAGCCTTTGAACATTTGGCACAGACAGGCGGAGAGCAGTAGCGCTCACTTCTCGCCTTTTTGTGACACCGCAGCTGACCGCAGAAGCCTTTTTTCAATATGAGAAAGCGCCGGGTGTCTGAAGAAAATTAGGGAAACGTGTGTTACGGGAAGCTCACAGGTAGCGTCTTAAAATACAGTGGAAGTGCCACTTCATGTAGACTTCAACATTGAGGCTGTGACGTTCGGAAGTCCTTCGCTGTAAAGAACGAGTTTGTTTGGGTGGTTTGTTTAAATTTAGTGTTTTATTTTGAGTCATTTGAAATGTCCATTAATGTTTTGTTAATCCTTGCACAATTCCTTAGTTCTTGTTATTCTAGACAGTAAGATGTTTGTCTTGACTCCACAATTGAATCCGATTTGGAATGCTGACATTCCTTATCATTGTTTTCATTTACATTTACACCATTGTGTTGTTTCCAACTCTCTCCAAACCAAAATCTCTCCTAGTGAAGTTTGACCTACAAACTCCATAAAGATGTTATGCTGATGTTACGATGTTTAACATATATATATGTCAAGCTTATAGAATTGCTTACAAAGACGCTCCCACGCAGCCCTTGTTACGACTTTAAGACACAACTCTGAGACTCTGAGTGCGGATCAGCATCCTTGTCCTTCCCTGCCAAATGCAACGAAATCCTCCAGCGTAACCATGGTAACAAAGCCAGCCTACACCTTTGTCTCAGTCTGTGAAGTGTTGAAAGTTGACAGAACGTGTTTGTAATGTGTCTGCTGTTCACCTTGAGGTGTCAGAAGTGGGCTCAGTGGTTAAAAGTCTTGAACGAACGAGTCATCCGTGTACTTGATGTAAATGAGTCATGAGATGTAGTGTTTAAATTTGACTTCTAGGCTTTGTTTTTGGGTGATTGTCTCATGTAGTTCTTGAATGATTTTTTATTTAATAACATTTGTTTAGTGTAATTAAAACGATGAATCGCGATTAATTGATTGTAAAATTAATGTTTATGTTTATATAATATATGTATATGTATATGTAAAACATAGAAAACTCACACACATATATATTTTTTTATTTACATATGTACTAATACGTAAGTACTTACATACTGTATATATGTACTCATACTATATATGTATGTATGTATATTTATATGATTTATATGATATTATATTTGATATTTATGAATATACACCCCACTCACACACATATTATATAAACACAAACATTTATTTTGAAATCAAACAATCGATTTGATGGCCCTATTTTTTTTTTATGATTATGTCTAATTCATATTCTGATTGTTGTTGCTTGTGGTTGTTGGCATTTTACTATGAGGTTGGTACTGAAGGGAGTTTTTGCCTTCTTGGGTTGCCAGGGTGTTCACGGTAGTTGCTAGGTGGGATTTTGTCCAGTTTAAAAAAGGCAACCTCCAAGTGTCTATGATATTGTGGTCCCCGGATATAGCTTCCCTCCATGCCTGTTTTGAACATTTGCCAGGCAAAAAAACGAAAATCTGCTTAGTGGTTCATATTTTCTTCAAGTGTCTGAATCTCTTAATTTATCTCTGAGCCCATTGTGAATCTTCCAACTAGCGGCAGCTTTGCTTCAAGTCAAAGGAGTCTCTATAATATTCTGCTCCCTAGATATGACTCTACATAAGTCTAGTTTTTTTTACCCAATTCATCATCTGTCAGGCAAAATTGCATAAGAAGTATTATCACATGAGATCTTAACATGCCAATTTGATGTCCATAGCTCCAAAAAAGGTACTTGCAATGTTTGATACTTAGAGTTAGATGTTGTTTGCATCCCTTAAGTATGAGTTATAATGTGCAGTAAAATGTAAAAACTTAGTTTTCTCTCTCATTAGGTGTCTGTCATGTGTGAATGGCTCCTTTCCCTGCCACTGGTGTAAATATCGACACATGTGCACCCATAACGCCAACGACTGTTCGTTCCAGGAGGGCCGTGTCAACGCGTCTGAGGTCAGTCTTTCCCACATGACATACAAGTTTACACACAAACCCCTTTCTTTTTTCATTTCATCGAAAATTGCTTTTCATGTTCGCAGCCCATCACCAGCAAACACACATGCACACGGGCGGTCACGTCCCATTTGCGAGCGTTGTTGTTCCTGTGCGCTGGCTTTGTGCGAGCAGCTGTTCTAAGGAGAGCCGCGCTGGATTAATGCACTTATAAACGGCACTGACTGAATGACTATGCAAATCGTATCGTGTTCTACATTTACAAATGCTACATTTGCATAAAAACCAATATCAATCACATCTCTCCCTTTTTCTCATGAGCGGCGAGAGGCCGCGTTACGCGCGTACGCCGTGTTATGATTACAGGCGCGTGCGCGAACGCGCGCATCAATCTTCTGCGTGCTTATTCTTGACTGCCGGAGTGGTCTCGGGGGAACGGTTGTATCTTTAAACCGCTTGAAGTCGACCGGGGGGCTTTTCGCATATTCTGCAGATGTTAAACAGCACGTTTGTCGTTGAGAGGGACGTTTAAATGCAATGTACGCAAATATTTACCCTTTTCCACAGGATCTTATCAGCGTTCTTTTATTTGCGGGTGACTTTAATTGGTCGAAACAAAACCGGCTCAGTCCAGTCGTGTGCATTCGCACCGGTACCCGAGCTGCGGTGCACGGACCCGACTGTAATCTTTGAGGAACGAGCCATTTCTAAATTGTTTTTATTTTCGTTTTTATTTAATGATTCATGTATCGCTTAACGTTTACATTTATGTTGATATCTTACATTGATATTTTGTTTACACTTTAGCTGTACAGCCACAGTGATATGCAAAGATTTACATACAGATAGAAAATGCTAATGTGCAAGGTCTCAGTAGTTTATTTATGCAGAGAACTTAGTATGAGAACACTTCAGGATGTTACGGCGGGTTGTAACCAGTTTGTTTAAGCAATAAGGTACGAGAGGCCGCGCCGCATTGGGAATGTTTTCAAGGCTAAAGGCTTAATAGCCTTGAGTGCCTTTATTTTATTAAACAAATCCATTGTTCTGCCAGAACATACTGTATGGTCCCTGACATATAATTTAAGGTTAATGGGATAGTTCACCCAAAAATGAAAATTCTTTCATCATATACTCCCCCTCGTGTCATTTTAAACTTGTATGACTTTCTTTCTTCTGAAAAACACAATAGAAGATATTTGAAGAACGTTGGTAACCAAACAACATTGGGGCCTCATTGACTTCCATTATATAAACACAAAACACTTTGTGTTCTACACATATACTAATAATTCACTCTCATATTGTAAGATTCAGACCTTCTGAATCAGCATCAATGCAACCGTTGGAGAAGATGCTCTTGTCATGATGCTTGGTGGTGTTTACTGGTCTGATGATGGGGGTGAGAGAGGTGTTGGATTGAAACAGGAAGTGAAGGGAAGGTGTTTGTAATCTGGTTGCAGCGGTGATTTCAGAGAGCTTTTCATCACTCACTGGCTGTGTCTCAAAATCTAGTGTGCTGTCTACATAGAGAACATATTTGGGCATTGAAGGCTAGTTTGCAAAATGACTGTAAACCTTGAAATAATCCCTATGCTATGTGTGTCTTTCTATGGCAGGGGTTGGCCGTTATACTACGACAAAAAAGATAAAATGTTTTTTATCTTTTTACTATCCGCGGTGGCTGACACAGGACAAAGATGTCGTCATGTTTTCACTTCTTTGCCAAAGTAGAGAACGTATTTATAAAACGCACCCTGTAGAGCAGTTTGTCCGTTTAGGGATCCTGTAGAAACAACATGTTTTTTATGTTTTTTAATTACCATGTTGTTTATGTAGATAGAAATAGCTCATTCTAAGATAATATAAACATAACGCTTCATTATGTAAGCTCTTTATACACCTCTGAAGATATAGTTATGTATATGATATTGCATTTCTGTCAATAGATCTTCCTAAATAATACACACAGCACCTTTAGTTTTCGATTCTTCGGCCCCATTACGTGACTGCAAGCTTCCAAACCTACGTAACTCGCTAGAAAAGGTGATCACAATTCCCACAGCCTGTTCACGTTATTGCAGTTTAGTTACTGTACAAGCTTACCTTAAAAGGTACCCGACATCCTCGCGGATACATGAAAGATAAACCGTGCAGTCACCGAGCGTAATGAGTCACATTTGCAAATCAAATGTATATAAATCAACATTTGCCTGACAGCGGATAAACAGAGGAACACATTAAATCTGACCAGGCGGAAAATTGCTTCAGTAAGCCACACTTGAGGAATCCACAAGGAGAAATAAACAAACATACTTATAAACAAACAAACAGCGGCGCGTACGCATTCGTTCTGCTGTTATTTGTGAATCCAGCCGCTAGCTCATTTGAATCATAGCTCAAAACTGAAATCTGTTTTAGTTCACTTTTTGAAACTTTAATTTAGTCCATTTACATTCTCCCATTTTCATAATCAATTGTCCACAAACGGACCATTGGGATTGGCTAAAAGCGGTTGACCCGCCATGGGAGCCCAACATCGTTTCTTCACATCTCACTCACCCGACCCTGTTGAGATACAAGCGCCTGGTCCATAAGCGTAATAAATGAAGTTTGTTTAAGGGATGATGAAACTGGTGTTACGGCTGCGTTCCCCCGCTCATTTGAGACTCATTAGTGTGCGTCTCCGATGAGACAAACGAGGGTTTTGATAAATAAGTCATGGGGTGGTGTATCGCCGAGGAACCTCTGGATGGTCCCGCGGGTGCTGCTTGATTCAGTGATGCTCTGCCTCGCGTTTGCTCTTATAAACAAAGACACATCACCCATGATAATAGCAGGAAAAGCAAAGGATTGTGGGGGTGTGTCTCCTCAGTCTGGTGCGTGTGTGAATTCAAGCTTTGTATTGTAAATAGGGCTGAGTTAAGACGCAGTTCTCATAATTCATACAGGGCTGTTAGCATTGAAAGCGTTGTACCGAATGCTGTTGTGCATACGTCGTTTTTTTAGTAATAAAATAACTCGGCAGTGCAAATATTTTATCCTCAGACATTGAAAACCGTTTCGGGGTAATGCGTAACGCACTAATAAAGTTGTCAGCAGGAAGATAATTCAAAGAAAGCCTACACACAGACACAAAACAGAAGTAATTCTTTTGTCTTCTTGAAAGACGGGTTTATTCTCAGGGTTTCTCTGCCTCAATTATAATCAGCAGCAACTAATACGCTGTTGCCAAATTTGGAAACTGCACAGTTCAGTTCATCAGAAGATTTTATTATCAGGATAGCATCGTGTTTATACTCTTTTCCTCTTCGCTTTGAGGGGCTAATTAAAAATGAGAACATTTTCAATTCATGTCTTTAGTTTTGTCACGAGTCTCTGCAATTTTCTTTTTAGACGATTAATAATATCTTTGATTCGTCCACTGAGCATAAAAGACATTTCATCCTGGGAAAATAATAGAAATTGAGCCTCATCACTGTAAACTTAAAAATAATAGATTGATTAATATGACACATGTAAAGAACCAGATTACAGTACCTCTAAACTAAAAGAATTTTGAAATAATGTTTGGTAGAAAATATTATCTTATTGCGAAAGATTTTCATTTTTGTGATGTTTTTTTTATGACAATTATCATAATATGATCAATATTTTATACAGTGAATGTTATGATATTGTCAAATACAAATAAATAACTGTAAATATATATGAAACACAACACAACCGTATACAGCTATATAATTATATCATAATTGTTATATTATATTATACAAAATATATATTGTATATTGGTAGTTGACAAATATACTATACCATACATACTATAGTGTGACATAAATTTGAGGGGAAAAATATTATTTTATATGATTAGTATTTTTATTTAAAATATAAAATAGCATACAAGAGATTTATCTTCATATTAATTTTTTTCTATGTTTTTTGCTGTCACACCATAGGACAAATTTACATATTTATTTGTCAAATACCCATATTTTATATCCATTTATTATGGTATGGTAAATGGTATATGTAGTATCCATTTTTTTTCCATCCACTTCTTGTCTCCAACCTCCATGCAGCTCTGCTTTACTCTGACTTACAGCTTGGTCGGGTGTTTCTTCATCCCTTGCACTCCTTCTGTTTCTCTCTCTCTCTCGCTCACCCTCTCTCAAATCTTTGTCCAACCCGTGCAAATACACTGCAAATTCTGGTCTCCCCGCCTCTGATCTGGCCGCTGCTGGTGATAGTGCTGCTTTACAAACAGCCGAGGATAAAGCTCAGAGGAGCGTCGCTTCCTGGATCAGCATTCTAGCATCCGTGCCAAGAACTCCCATCTCACCCCTTGCCGTTTCGGTTCCTTGAGAGCCTTCATATCAAGTTCCATCGTCTCCTGCCCAACGCCTCGTCCTCTGGGGACACCAGAAGTGACGGCCCATTGTAATTAATCAATAATCAGAAAAGCAATTAGCAGAATTGGGACCCCGCCACGCACCCTCACCTTTGTTGTTGGTGCGGTTCCATCCCGCTGTGTAGCAAAAGGGACTCAAAGCTCCCGTGGTTCTGGTTCGCTCTGGCACTGGGCCTCTCGGAGGGATCTGACGCTGCCACTGATCTGTGGCTTTAATTATTCAAAGTGTATTAAATCTTAATTTCCAGATGCCTCGGCGTCTGGCTGCCTAATGGAGACCAAAGATGAATTTTACATTCAGGAGTCAAGATGATGGTGTGAGCGCTTGCACAGTCTTGGGTGGTACCCAAGGAGACCAGGCCAGGACCGGCTTCCTTATGCTGTTTTAACTCGGTCCAGTGCTTCTCATTGGGTTGCTTTATTTGACTTTGTATAGATGTTATATTTGGATCACTTTTTTTGAGTCGTAACCTAGTTTAGCATCACAAACCTTGCTTTAAATGTTTGCATTTATGCGAATGGAAGATTATTGTCCAAAGCAACTTATAATGCATTCGAGTTATGGATTTTATTAATATGTTAAAGGGTTAGTTAGACTTTTTGTTAACACTTCACAACAATGTACTATTTGTTAATAGTAGTAAATGCATTAGCTAATATTATCTAAGAATTAACAATGTAGTTTTTCAACATTTATTAATCCTTGTTAATTTTAGTTAATGTCAACACAGTTATTCATGCTAGTTCATGGTGCATTAACTAATGTTACCTAATGCATTAATTGTTACCAGATAACACCTTATTGTAAAGTGTTACCGACTTTTTTTTAAAAGAAGTTTTGGTAACACTTCTGTATAGTGGGCAATTCTCACTATTAACTAGATGTTATTAGCATGCCTATTATTGGCATATTTGCTGTTTATTAGTACTTATAAAGCACATATTCTGCATGACCAAACTCTACATCTCTAATACCTAATGCTAACAACTACCTTACTGACTACTAATAAGCAACAAATTAAAAGTTTATTAGGGAAAAGTCATCGTTAATGGTTTGTTAAAAGCGAGAATTGCTCCTATACTGAAGTGTGAGTGAAGTTTATTTTGGCAGAAGAAATAAAGATTGGGACGACATGAGGGAAAGTAAATTATAAAATGATTACAAAAATTGTATTATCCCTTTTAAAGCATATATGAAGTGGAAGTAATGCATTATGAATATTAATTTTAGTAACACATTTCCAGTTTTGCTAACACAGATTTGTTTGGTTTGCCCCACGTCTCTAAGTTTTGAGTACCTCTCATTTTTTTAAGCCCTGTGTGGGTGGACACTCAAAAGCTCTTAGACTTCAAAGTCCCTTTCATTCGACAACAGACTCCTCTCAGAGTGGGTAGTTGTTCCCCCCTCACCATTTGGCCCTTACTAGTCAACAAGCTTCAGACTGCCTAATTAGATAGCATCTCATCTGTTCCTCATCTGCTACCCCGATGAGTCGTGCCAAATAAGTACTAAAAAATCTGTAGGGTAGACCAGGACTTGAAGGGTTTTGGTGATACCGCCCACAAGTTGTTGATATAAATTGATTAAAAATAATAACAGGCTTGTCAAGTTGTTTAGCCGCTCATTCAATAGTAGTCCCTTATAAATAGCCGAGCCGAGCTGTGCAATTTTTCCAACCGTCTTATTAAAAACAGCCAATTATCTGTTTACTTTAGAGGATCTTTGGTGATTGATAGCAAAAGTGTAGAAAATAGGTGCAAAATTGGGAGGACCGCAAACCGCCGAACATCTGCTATGAATTAGTAACCCAGTTTAGCTTTAATAAAGATGACAGGATATTTTAAGAGCTCGGCTCTGGCTGCAAAAATGCCTTTTTAGAGAAGTCTAAGGGGGCAGATATTAGGTTTTTCAAGGCGGCACATCTTGAATGAGATCATATCTGTTTCCCTAAGGAGGTGTGCACATCATACCAGGCTTTTACTAACTATCTTCTGTTCCCTTTTTGCCTGTAGAGTGGTGAAATAGGGGTTGACGTAATTCTGCCGTAGCTTTATAGGACCGCAGCAGTATCCTGAGGGTGCTGTCGGTGCGCTCAAGCCTGTCCTGACTGCTGTTGGTTAGATGAGCATCCATTCATCAAGGTTTCACACTTTTTTATGACTGACACATCATTCTTCATTCTTTAAGGAGGCTCTAACAAGGTGGACTCGTAGAAGATAGGCATGTACATGTACTTTCGTTGAATTTGAGGTCACATTTTATTCAGCATGTTTTTTTTGAGGAATCAAACCCATGACCCGTCGTGCTCTAGTTGGAATGCAAGGAATGTACATTTATGCATTTTATCCAAAACGACTTACGGTGCATTCAAGCAATGGACTTCTGTAGCAAGTTAGCGATGTCGACGTTGTACGCTTACAAAAAATACCGTAGTAGTACTATGGTACAACGATGACATCAGAGTACAGTGTTACTTTGATAATTATAATAACATAATTTCATCATATTTAACATATATTTTTAGTTTAACTCCAAAAAAATTATTAAACTTTTTTTATAAATTAAACTTAAATGACTTGTACAGACAATTTGATTATTCTTTAAGAACTTAGGCAAATGAGAATTGTTTTTGAGAACAGTGATATAATATTAGAAAAAAAACATCATGAAATTTAAGATTGTCATTTATTTCCAATTCCAAACACAACTTGGAAACAAGAAAATGTGGATGACCCAAAAAGCGGTCTGTGTTTGCAGTGTGGGTTTAACGTTTCATGAGCGCAGTCTCCGGATCGCCCGCAGGTTCTATAGTCTAGCTAAGAGAAAGAGGGGAATAGAGAATGCGAGAGGAAGTGGAAAAAAAGAGCAGCAGATATCATGTTTTGCTTGCAGGAGTTTCGCTACAGGCAACGTTTGTGCAAAACAAACAGCAGACTAGCAGAGCGCCTCTGCCAGCGAGCAGAGCCAAAAAAGCCTTCCTCTTTCCCTCAGCAACAGTCCTGCACTACACACCGCACGTCTCTGTGTTTCTTTATCTGACTCACACCACACATCAGGTCCAGAGCTCTCTTCACGTTTCAGCCGCCGCGTCCTGTGGACTCCGACCAAGAAGGCTAGCTTTCCATTCGTGTGGATGACAGATTTGAAACATCCTGAGAGTAATCTCGATAACCATACCCTGGTATTTCCTTTCCTGGAATAAAATAGGAATTTCATACATGCTTTTTGAAGGCCAGAAATGAAGATTCTGTCATCATTTACATACCCTTTTATCAACCTGTTGGGGGTTATGTTTTTCTAGGGAATGCTAGAAGAATCTTTACAGAACACTTTTCCATTTAGCAACATATGTGACAGCATCTGTCATATTCGAAAACCGACGTGGAAGTAGTCCATATGATGCATGAACACAGATTTGGTGTCTGTTTCAAGTCAACTGGTTCATTGATAAATTACTCTTAATATAACATTTACATTTACATTTACATTTATGCATTTGGCAGACGCTTTTATCCAAAGCGACTTACATTGCATTGTACTATACATTTGTACATTTTGTATAGTAAGCAAGTGGGGGTTAGGTGCCTTGCTCAAGGGCACCTCAGCCGTTACCCGCCAGCCCTGAGAATCGAACCAGCAACCTTCTGGTCATGAGTCCAACTCTCTAACCACTGGGCCACAACTGCATATAAGTGTTCCTATTTTTTTTTTTGTCTTTTTGGAGATTCAGTACGAACTGTTCTTCATGCACAATTTCTCTTTTTATGCTTACAAAAACAAACATGAGTATGGCAGAATTTGTTTACTATAAATGATAAAACTGAGAGATTTGGAGCTCCAAGACCGTTTTCGGGCTGTTTTTCTAACTTGTTTCCATGTGAGTTTGCTCGGAGCTTATTCGCAACATGATTCAGAGCTGTGGGGGCGCGCGCCACATGCTAACCTGGATTCAGGCTCACCGGAGCCACCGTCATTTCAAAGCAAATAATGGCAGTAAGAGAAATAAATCGTGAAGCGCTTCAAAGAAATCCCCGAGGTACACCATTATTCCATTGTGCTCAAGCAGTGTGCCATCTGATCTGCACTTTTAACTCTGTTTTGACACCTGTCAGGCTAGTTAATAAAATAGTTTCCAACGTTTTCACTCTTTTCCTTTATTTCATATCAGATAGCAGTACACGACTCTCTGGAATACTTGATTCTGATTGGTCATTAGGTCACATATTTTTTCATTGAACATTGATTCTCATGCTTTTCACATTCAAGTCTTTTTTATTCTTTACCTTTTTTTGCCTTCCCTTTTCCACTCTTCTTCCCTATCTTTGCCAGCACGTACACACAGTGTTTGTATTTTTCATGAGTGGGGGTGGACGCACATTTCTTATCTGATGGTTGGAGCATTTCAATGAATGTGTAGTTTACGGCTATCTGTCCTCCACCCGTGCATTTTGATTGGCTAAAGGAACGGCAGAGCCACAAGCAAAGCATCTCTTAGCATCAGTCAGGTGGCTTAGCATTAATGATAGCACCGCTCTCTCGTCTCTGATTGGCTCTCGCCTCTCTTATCGTTTTGCCCTTCGCCTCCCGCATTTTTGAGCTGAAGACTTTGTTAAATTGCGTTTTGTCACATTCGAGGATTATTTTTCTAAATCAAGCAAAACTAATCATGGTAATTATGTTTCATGGCAGTTTAGTGATAAACAAACTGAGTAAAACGTTATCAGGTGTGATGATGATGAAGCCTAAAGGTATTTTAATGTTTTTGTATGTCTACCATTGTTTTTATGGTAGTACTATTGGTTCTTGGGCTTTCCAGTACAAATACCGTTATGAACCATTAGCTGTTTACCATTAAAATCATTACAAATTTCCTTCATGTAGTGTGTTTTGGGTCTTTCTCCAGTAGGGTTTAATGGTGTTGGTTCCCATTATTAAGTTACATCCCATCAATAGAACTCAACACATTACCAGTATAGACCAACGAGACCAATAAAGTCTCCATTAAAACCAATATGATTCCCATCATAACCATAAAAACCATTAGAATTGTTTCCCTGCTGCAAAGAAACAATAGAAACCATTAAAGAAGTTATAATGGTTTTGATGGTTTTAAAAGGACAGTTCACCCAAGAATAAAAATTCTGTCATCATTTACTCACCTTTGAGTTGTTCCAAATCTGTATACATTTCTTTGTTTTGATAAACACAGAGAAAGATATTTGGAAGAATGCTTGTAACCAAACAGTTCTTGGACCCCATTGACTACCATAGTAGGAAAAATTACTTGACACATTTCTTTGTCCACACAAAATTAGATCAATTCTGGGGCACTTTTGACTACCATTGTAATTTTTCCTACTGTGGTAGTCAATGGGGTCAAAGAACTGGTTACAAGCATTCGTTCAAATATCTTTCTCTGTATTCAACCAAATAAAGATATTTATACAGGTTTGGAACAACTAGAAAGTGAGTAATTCATGACAGAATTTTCATTTTTGGGTGAACTATCCCTTTAAAGGGAATTAAATTGTTTGTAATGGAAATTGTTTGTTTGGAAACTATAATGGTATGTGATGGATTCTATTGGTCAAATGTTAAATTCTGTTGGTCCAAAACACACAACAAAATGGAATTTTATAATGGTTTTAATGGAAAAAGCTAATGGTTCATAATGGTATTTTAATGAAAACCACTAGAACTTTTGTGATGGTTTCTATTGAGTTTCTAACTTTTTTCAGCAGGGTCATGATATTAATACTAATGTATATATTAAAATGCTATAGTATTACTATCTGATACCATGACCTGTACAATGGTACTGACACATTTACCTTTTAAAAAGTATTCAGCATTGAAATCATAACTAGATCTTACAAACCATGTAAACAAGCTTCTTTTGAAACCTTTAGCTCCGAGCAGGGAATCTAACATTTCAGCTTTGCGTATTGCCTCCTTCTGTAACCGATAAGGCCTCTTTGCGCTCGGCACACAGGCCTTTATTGACTCTGAACAAATTGCACCTTTTCATTAGCAGTGAAACCCTCACCTTTGTGTACCACACAGTAATTGAACACTAACACAGGCGCGCTCCATCGAGGGGGGGGGGGTGCGCATCACAGTCTATTTATTCAGTCACAAGCGAATCGAGCGAGCGCGGTGCAGTAATAATAAGGAGACTGCCGCCCGAGGCAATTAAACCAGCAGCCCAATGGAAGTCTGCAGAGTCACGATGCCGCATGTGGCTTTCCCATCAGGTTTGCTTACAGAACCCTCACCGTGGTGACGCTAGCTCATATCTCTTGCAGATTTTAATAACGCTGCTGCGGGTCTATTCTCTTCCCATTCAATTAGAAGCAGAGGCGGGGAAGAGGAAATGAGGGTAACTAGTTTAGATGCTCGATCGGCTCGTAATAAGATGGGCTGGGGTCAGAGCCACACTGTGCAATTGTGTTACTTTTTTATTTATTTTTATAAATACAAGCACCATAGTTACTGTATAGTCCACTATGCAATTATCGAATGAATCGGCAACTAAAAACACAACAGGACTGGAAGCACAGGTTTATGCATGCATTATTTACTGGTAAAATCGAAACCATTCAGAAAGTCCACCATATTCATGTATATCTTTCAATAATGTTTACATTACGAATCCAAATTAAATGGTTTAAAATATGTTGGTTGACAATTTTCATTTAGTTCTAGTTATATTATTTGGTGTATTACATTTTAAAAAACATTATTTATTCAAATAATTTTTTATTAATATTTTTCATTTGCACATATATTTTGTCTGTGTCAGTGACTGTCTTATGTTACAATCTTAAAAATTGGCTTTATTTTCATTTTTGAAAATAAATCTGTCATTTCCTATCTGTTTTGATGTTGGGATGAAAATGACATGTTTTTCTACCAGTTTCATCAGCTTCTGTTACCACTTTTCAACACTGTTTTCCCTGCACCCAGGCATCAAAAGAAAGGTTGATGCTTTGATCTGGTTGTCCACCTTTCATCAAGTAATGCATCAGTGTTTTGGGTACATTTCATATGCGCACATGAGCTTAAAGCCCTATTCGGACGGTAATTGTTTCTAATAGGGACGTTTGTAAAAACAAATTTACAAGGCTTCTCTGTAATAAAACGCATCCGTTCGGATTAACATATATTTACGGTGGATGTGTGAGTTTGTAGTTCTGCGAACCCGGAAATGTGCTTTTCATGTGGGCAGTCACATGGCCAGTCACATGGTATCTCAACATGGTGACGAGGTAGCGCCTCTGGACGCGTGAAGAAACACTTGCATTAATATTCTTAGTTAACGTTACCGCAAATCAAATTATCGTGAAAAGCATGAGTACGGTGGATTTTAGTAATCAAATTTATATTTTAAGGAATTTACAAAACGACTTTCGCATAGTTCCCCTTTATAAACTCAGAGTTGTGGATTTGGACGGCAATTAAATTACCACACGACCTGGGCGTTTGTCAAAAAACAGTAGGTTATTCGGCCAGGGATTTTTCCTCGGGTGGTGTGAGAAAAACACCGACATTCTGGATTCGGACGACAATAAAATCACCATTTACCCCTGTTATTGGTAAAAATATCTTACGTGCCTATGAGAAACAATTACTAATAGGGCTTTAGTCTGTTTTGTAGAAGCACATGTGAGCGTTTCGACACGCCAGTTATCTCACTACGACTTTAAATAAGCAAAACAGTCCATTTTAATCTTCACTAAATATAAACTCATTTATTTTCTAAGCTGAATTCATATTTTACTCTGAAGGGTATTTGAGGAGAGGTCTTGTGGGGTGAAGTCTCACGCCCATGGTAATGTCGCTGCTTTGCTAGTTAAAGTGCACAGTTGGCATCATAACTCGGATGCTGCTGCCAAGTCTTTAAAATGGCACACGCCCTCAAAAAGCTTAATTGCATCTTGCTCTGTGCCCTGGTTTTCCAATCTGTTGGCATGACAACGGTGACGATGGCCTTGAAGTCCTTCTAGCATCCTTCGCATCTTTGGCACATGATGTAGCGACATCACAGAAAGGCTTGCAATGTCTGAATAGCCACATTTGCTCAAGTAGTGAGATCAAAAGTGTTTTTGATCTCCTTTTAGACGCATCTTGGTGCTATCATTTGAATATCTCGAAATTGTAATAGCTAGTCATAATAGCAGTGTTTTCTTAAATGTGTGTGTGCATAAAACAAAATACACTTTTCATACCTCTAAACAAATCTGATGTGTGTTATGTGCAATCTGGTGTTTGTTCTGCCGACTTCAATTTTGAAACCCCTTAAAACCCTAGTACCCTGGCAACCACTCTCTCATGTTTTTCTTCATAAAATGTTAACACATGCTTCTAAATGTTACCTCTTTTTGTATTTTGAAGGAGTGTCCTCAGATCTTGCCCTCAACACAGATATACATCCCTGTTGGAGTCATGAAGCCCATCACCCTCTTGGCCCGAAATCTTCCACAGCCCCAGTCCGGTCAAAGGAACTATGAATGCATCTTCTATATCCAGGGCAAAGAGTACAGCGTCACAGCTCTGCGCTTCAACAGCACCAGCATACAGTGTCAGAAGACCATGGTGAGTTCAAATACACTTTTCTTTCTCTTCAACCCACAGGTTTTTGCTCAGGAGAGAGTTATATGTTATCAGGATCCATAATAGGTATCAAAGCTGTTTTAGGGCTTTTTTCCAACATAGACCATTTTGCAAGACTTTAAAAACACCGGTTCAGACGCACTTCCTGTTTCAGTTTTAGAACCAAATAAAGAGTTCATTTGCAAAAACAGATAACTCCGTTCTTAAAAAAAAAGTAAAGTTATGTTTTTTTTTTGAGCATTTTAGATAATATCAATGAAACTGTAGTTGAGTTGTAAAGCTAACTAACACGATAAAACATAAACATGTTTTTTGCAAATAAACTCTTCAAATATAACTATCAGAACATTTAAAAGTGAATTAAACAAACATCTATAAGACAAATAATTAAAGAAATTATAAAAACGTTATATGGTAAATTATTAACATTTTTAAGGCATGTAATTAAAATCATATAAATATAATGTGTTGATCAAACACAATATAAACATATATTTAATTATAGTAAATATAAAATTAATTTACAATGTAATATAAATAAAATTAATGTTTTAAATACAATTGATTTAAGAACATATGTCAAATTAAAAATCAAAATATTGAAACAGGAAGTGTTTCTGGACCAGTACAGTTAGTTTTGCAAAATTGTCTACATAAAGCCATTGTTATTAAATTCATGTTAGATAATGTGGTTTCAAGATAATTTAATGAAAGATTATATTGTTTTATATTGAAATCTGTATAGAACAGTTTTATGTCTACACTGCGAGCAACCGATTCCTTCAGACAAGGCCGTGACCTGTTGAATTGCCACATCTACTGGAGTTCTTTAAGAGCCATTATAGCCCATGAATCACAAGTCCAAATGGCTGGCTTTTTTACAGCCTTGCCGACACAATCTGCCCCCTTTTGGCCAATCAACATTTTGTCTGGCTGTCAAAACTCCCACCAGGCACTGGGCAGAGACTGGTGAGCCATTAGGGCCCGACGAAAGACGTTAAACTTATCTTTTTAACCGACTGCTTTGCGAAGGCAGTCATTAGAGGCGAGTGGAGGCTTGTGCATTTGATGGCACCATGACACCTCTCACGGCTGTTTATTGATGGCCGTTGTAAGATGCACCGTCTTTCTGTGGCGTTCTTTTTTGTGGATGTTACTGAAGGGAAGCTAATTACATGGCTAAGAGTTTGCGGTGAGCTGTCTTGCTAAAGACTTTATCGACTGTTTGCTGTCGCGCCCGTTTCAAATCAACAGCCATTGCTGCGACGCAGACGAGAAGCTATTCCTCTGTCTCAGCTAGCAGGAAGCATCAGCCGGAGTGATGTTAACTTTAACCGTCAACACGAGAGCAGAAAACAGCCAGCTGATAAGTGCCACTTCTCTTCTCATTTTGTAGGGAGGGTGGATGCTTTATACGATTAAAGTGCTTTGGAAGTTTCTGGATTTTTTTACGTTTGTTTGCCCCGAACATGAGGCTGCATGAGTTTCTCGTAATTCTAATTCCGATAATAACCATTTTTCTTTATTTTCTTGAGTAGGGATTCACAATATATAGACATACTGCAGATACACATAGTGCAATTTTTCAATAACGTAAGATTTGTTTTTATGCCTGCAACGGTAAAGCATGGCTGACCACACATTGCATTATTTAGCAAACTATTACTTATTTTCTCCAGTATATTACAGTCATATATTATAAAAGAACACGTAATATTCTGGCAGAAAAATTTAAAATAATTTTTTCATTTTATTTTACACCCAACTTAAATAAATTTGCAATCTGTTTCTGTAATTTGACTTTTTTTGCCGCATTTCAAAAATATGTGAACATTCTGTAAAATATTTTTTACAGTGTAGTCTTTGTGTTTCCTGTTGAAATAATCGTCTTTTGGAATACTTTGTCATCATTTACCCACCCTCGCATAATTTCAAATCTGTTTGACTTGCTTCTGCAGATATTTTGAAGAACTTTGGTAATAGAAAACCTTTGGTCCCCATTGACTTGCATTGGTTTTGTGTCCATGGAATAGAAGTAAGTTCAGGATGACTCATCAGTATTTTCGTTCCATTTTTCATGTTGAGAAACACTTTAACACTAGCACACAGAGGTCTTTAACAAACCTGGTTAGCAGTAGCTCACCTCGATCTCAGTTCAAGCTCTTCTAGTGCTGTTTTATTTCTTCCTCAAATGTCCGGTCTTTTCCCCAGTCATCTTTGGTTTATGCCTGCGACGGAACCACGCCAGGTTTGGTTCTGTGCTGCTGGGTATTCAGACAGCCCGTCAGTCCTAATGAGAGCCGCAATTACAGCCGTGTTAAGATCCACACTGCAATTACACCATTAAATGCCAGCAATTATCAGTTACTTAGCATGCAGTGATTTTAGCACGAGTGCTGCGGAGCCCTGCGTGAGAGTTCCATTACAAGAAGTAGGAGCATGTCTAAAATGACAGGCTTTGGCACAGATCAAGAGCCGCTATTGTTTTAGTCATTCACAAAGTCATGCCTTAGTGATTTCAATGACTGTTCGTCAATACGCTTGAATTGGAACAGTCATGGCGCTTGTGGGTTAATGCGTGTTGGCTGGGGTGCCAAACGGCGGGTCGTATATGAATCACCTGCCCAATGTTCTTTATACGCCGTGGAAACCTTCTCCGTATGAGTGATTAATAATAGCGCTGACTTATGGTTTTGTTGAATTCAAGGGCTTTGAACTGTTTGCCATAACAGTTGAGTTTCTACAAAATGTCATTGTAAGGTTGTTGTTGGTGATGTTGGGGGTTGTGTTACATAGTTTGTTTATTTTTTGCAGTTAACAAGCAAAGTGCTTTAGAATGATTGGGGTAAAAGCCTTTATTGTAAACAACGTTTTACCACGCAATACTAGAGGGTCATTCCGAGGTCGATCTGTAAATCGCACATGAAGCCATATGGAGATCCTTATATCTCTAGGATTGCACTATATAGAGCCTTATAAATGTAGATACCAAAAAATGAAGTTTATTAGGAATCCGAATCTGAAAGAATATCAAGATATATTTCATATTTCTTGATTTACAGGCATGCAAACTTTGGAAAAAGAACACAAGTTACTATGATTATAATTTAAGTTTTTATTGTAAATTGCACATGGAGCCATATAGAGATCCCAGTGTCTCTGGGCTTGCACCATATAGGGCATTATAAATGTAGATACTTATAAAAAAGTTTTTTAAGAACCAGAATTTAAAAGTATATTAAGATATCTTACATTCTTTTTAAGTTGCAGCCATGCAAAGTTTTGAAAAAGAGCAGAAAAAGCTATTATTTATAAGTGATTTATTTAGTTTGTTTATTATTTTTCAGAAAAACATTTTTTAAATTGGAATTTGACCCCTTATACAAAATAGTGGATTACAATTTTTAGCTAGGGTCTGATTTGGCACAGAATGACCCTGTTTTGATATTTTACATGTATATTCTTTGTTGATTGTAAAAAAATATAACAATGCATTTTAATTGTATATCAATGCATAGAGTAAATAAGTCTGTTCTTTTTTAATAACACAAACATCATTTATTTAGTTACAGTATAAGGCTTATTTCTTAAATGTACGTTCCCCAAGACTCTTGCCAGGTAGATGCAGGGCAACAGCTGGCAGGCGTCATCTCAGGCTCATAGTGGGCAGATGGCCGGTGCTGTATGATTAGGTAGGAAGAGCTGATTGTGTTTGCTTGAGATTGATCAATTCGATCTTGTGTCTCTCTGCTTAAGACAATAGAGAGGCGGGTTAATAAAACACAACTGTGTGTTGGGACGCAGAGGGAAGCAGGTAGTCCCGACTCGATCGATTGAGCAAACAAAGGATATAAGGCTTCGGATGAGGTGTGCTGAGATGGAGAAACCTCATTGAGAATTAGCAGCTTGATACTGAAGGGGAACTTCTTGGAGTCGGCTGGCTGAATAGGGGCATTTTTTTTAGTTTATGTGGTTTGGCTTTGGCTCTGAGTGTATGTCTGGACAGAAGATGAGAGAGAAAATAAAAAAGGAAGGTGAGAAAGGGTTAATATAAAATGTTTTTCTCTCTTTCTGTCTCTGAGCGCCACAGACCAGGACCCGAGGGATGAACAGAACAGGGTGATGGTATCAGACTCTGCTTTACAACATTAGCTCCAGCTCAGATAAATGACCAGCGAGAGAGATCTAGAGACAGACACAGAAAACACAATGATAGAAGGCTAAAATCTCAGCAAGAATCTCCTCCGTGCCGTCCACCATTCGCGACCGCAAAATGAGGACTATCGGGAGAGTTTGATAGGATCCAATTAAAAGCCGTCGCAGATAAAATGATGATGAATTGCAGCCGTGTGGCAGCTAGATGGTTTCTGACTCAACGCGCCCATTTCTCCCCGAGCGCTCTGAGGGGGGAAAAATCGAAAGATGGAAGGAAAATGAGCTGGGGGGTCAAGCGAAAAGGGATGCAGTGTTTTTGTTGGTGTGAGAGAGAGGTGAATAACTCAAGGAGTGTTTGTTGCATCCTGCAGTGGGGTTAAGATTGTGTCAGACGCTCCTGTGGAGAAGATCTCCTGCTAGGAGGAAGATTCACCGTGAGCTTGCATTACGACATTAGCCACTTGAAGCCCCTGTTCTCAAAGAAACACGGTCCTTTATGCAAAGAAAATATATTTGGTATTTTTAATACATTGTTAATATATTACAGTGTTAATGTAGCTTACATATGGCATTTGGTCTCTTGCTGACATGCAGCTCGGTCAGCAACCTACATCTAGACTCGTCACGATACACGAAACATATCTTACGATACTATACCTAGTAGTATCACGGTACTGTGCCCGGTTTATAATTCAAATCTACAAAATGTCCTAAATATACAGATTTTGTATTTACTATAGTAAACTGTATGATGCTGTAATATATTACAGTATTACCACACTTATTTAATGTACACTACAATAGTTTGTGGTATTAACTATAGCAATTGGTATAGTGTAGTAAATATTTACTGTGGTGGTATGATTAAAAACTAGTGTCTACGAGGTTTAGTTTACACGGATTCATTTAGAAAACAAACAGAGAAAAAGGCTGATGTAAGTGTTCAAATAAACGTTAATACGCATGTGCAACATTACGTACTAAAATAGAGCGGCATCGCCAGTATTTTGAAGCTTTAGCATTGCGATGTTACCGTAGCACCGCTCAACCGTGCAACCTTACCTACTGCAGTTAACACATACGCCTTTTTGACCTAAAATAAAAAACTGTATTTTTAAAAGTAAATACATCATAGACAACCTCCTTGCTTTATAATTAACAATACCGCCTCTGCAGAAACAAAAGGAAATATATCACAAGTACAGTACTGGTGTTTCTCTGTGTTCTTTCAATGGGAGATGCGTGTCCGCGTTTAATAAACCTCCTCCAATTAGCTGATGTGTTATTTTTACCCCGGCGCACAGGTACGCTATCAAAATGACTAATTATATAAGACTGACCTACACAAAAGGCAGCGTTTTTTTTTCTCCCTTATTCCAGCATCTGGTGTGTTTTGTTAACATAGGCACTTTCCAGCCCCATGGACCCAAAATCTCCTGCCTCACCCCCTCCCTGCTTCTCTCTGATCTATGGGCTTGCCAGCAGAGGACGGGCGCAGGCTGAGGAGATGCCCAGTGTTTCACTTTTTCTGGGGCGCATTCATTTTCCTCTGTGAGGGTAATTATGCATTTTGAGCGTACAGGTGGGGAGAGATAGAGGACCGGATCCTGTACAGCTCATATGTTAGTCTGTTCTTGCACCTTTCGTAGGTTTATTTGAACTGGTAAAGTTTTACAGTGCTTTTTTTTGTCATGTTCAAAGTTAAAGTGTGTGTTGTGTTTGTCTTGCAAGGTCATCGAGTTTTAGCCTGTGTTCTGCACTTTTTTTATTTTTACTTAGGCTAAGGTTTTTGCCCAAAAAGGCAAACACAGTTGTGATTTTTTATATAGTGGCTAGTCAAGATATCTTGCTCAACAGGATCAATTCAAATTCTGATTTATTTCTATAGACGGTTTCAGAGCAACAACATAAACAAAACTTAACTTCCGGTACACATTCGCAAAGAATCGATTCCCTGCAGATTATTTCTGATAACAAGCAAAAGAAATAACAAGTAAATTACATTAGCTAGCAAGTTAAAAGTATGTCTCATCTAGAGATGAGGTCATAGCCCACATGGTTTAAATGGCCTTTATCCAGCTTTTGTGTCCTTAAACAGCATTTGGTGCATCTCTGAGCCACCTTACACCTCTGCAGTGTAAAGACACTTTTTATAAGCACTTTTCCTGAAAACACACCACAGTGTCCCTGTGGACACCGAGATGTGCTGTATCACACAGAGACAAAGATATAGAGAAAGAGACATTGTAGCGGGCGTTGACATTTATCAACACCTGCCATTTCAGCTCAGCACCTGAGGGACTGCGTGTGCGCGCGCGCGTGTGTGTGAGGTGTGTGTGTGTGTGTGAGGTGTGGTACGTATGGAATAGTTGCCGGATCATGGTTCTTCTTAATTAGGTCATGTGCATGTTTCTACTCACCTTGTGTGTTGAGGCCTCCAACGGCCTCATGGGAACTCGCACTTGCACAAGCAATTAATTACCCTCCGCCACGTCTCCACGCTGACCACGGGCTGAATAATGAGCGTTATTATTCTTCCCGTCTCCAGCAGAAGATGAGTTCTCCCCGAGCTCCCCGAAAGGACCCGTTGTTTTCAACCACCTTTTCCATAAATGCTGCATATGTGACCTTTTGTGACGAACAAAGCCCCCTTCAGTCGTTTCCAGCTATTTTGTGGTCACGTGACCTGGGTGACCTTAGCGCTGCAATTAGCGTGTGCGGCGATTGTCCGGCCGAGGTGAGCGTGTAGTGTAATGTCAAAAGCGTGTTAATAATGATATGAATAAATCATATCTGTGTTGCCTTCGGGGAACAGGGACGGCCGTTGTTGAGACGTGCCGTGCGTGGGGGGCCGGGCAGCCCCGGCTCTTTAAAGTTTAATGGGGTTGGGACTCTGGCGAGGAGATGTAGGCTAAAGAAGTGTGAGAGTTCACATGGCTGGTTGGAGAAGAATGTTTGCATGAGCGCGGAGGTCTTTCGCGGTCGGCGTGGAGGATGTTTGATCAAGCTGAGGCTTTTGAGAGAAGCTGTCAATGAATAGTTGTGTAAAGCAAAGGTCTTGTGACTCGAGGGCGTTCAGCGGTTTTACTTTGACCTTGAGCCTTTCAAAAGCTTATCGTATGACTCTTTGGCTTTGTTCAGACTGGCAGCTGAAATCAGATTTGTGTGTGTATGACGTGTTTGCGTCGATCTTGTTCTGTACTTTTTGAACTCTGTAACTTTTAAAAAGAAAACGGGAAAACTGATACAATTATTTTCACTTATTAAAACATTATTCTTAAGTAAACATGTTTGGTTTTTAACATTTTCCATAAAAACAAGTATCTTAGGGGGCGGTTGTCAGTATTAGCCAGTATTAACACTGTCTGGACTCTCATCTTGTTGTTCACGTATTAAAAAAATAAACTGTTGTCAACAATTATATGTGTGAATTTGTGTGTGTGTGTGTGTGATGGTGAAGACAGTACATCTCTTAATGAGATATGTCACCAAGCAAATTGGAAATGCCACTTTCACTTACTTTCCAGCAACATGCTTCACGCCTAAATTCCGCCACTTGTTGTTAGACTTCCAATCCGTAATTTAGACTTTTGCGATTCCGTTTCCGTCTCACTTCCTCTGCGTGCTCCCTGACCTCTCCTTTCATCCAGAAACGGGCAGATACGCTCAGACAAATCGTATTTTTCTGTGCGCTGGTTCTGAGTCAGTAGTTTTACTGATGAGACCGTTTCTCACAATCCTGATACGAGAACCTTGTCTGTGAGCAGGCCGTCTGGTACGTCTGCTGCTGTTTATCGGCTCTTGTGAGGTGGATGTTTGTGTGAATTCGAGGGGCAGTAGGGAAGATGCTGTAGTCGGGGTGGCGTGTTTCCACCTCCCTCGTATTGATCTGGCAGTCGCACAATTGCGTGATGAGAATCCAGACGTGTCTGTTTCTCTCCATCCGTCTCACTCTGTTGCCCGTCTCTTTTTATCTGGCTCGTTCTCTCTCTCTCTCAAGGATACACACTTAAATGGCAAGATTTACATGGGCCGAGATAAGCCAGCATGTTTCATTCCGAGCTGGAGTTGGAACGCTGGAGCAGTGTTTCTCGGAAAGCTCTTCTTCCCAACGGACCCCAGTCGCATGTCAGGATCTGTGTTGTAAATCACTGACGTGTTGCGCACCAATATGGTTGCGTTGAATTGGCGTGATATTCGCTTTGTACGTTTGTGGAGGATTTATTTAGTTATTTATTTGTATATAAAACACAGTAGACTGAAGGCTGTACAATATCCTAAAATTTCTCTCTCTCTTTCTCTTTCTTTTTTTTTGTCTCTCTGTAGTATGACTATGAAGGAAATGACATCAGCGACCTTCCTGTGGACCTCTCAGTTGTTTGGAATGGAGATTTTGTCATCGACAACCCCTACAATATTAAAGGTAAAACTGAACTCTCTTTCTTACTCTCCCTATTTTCTAAGACTCTCTCAAATGCTGTTCTCTGTGCAGTATCCACATATTTCCTCTGTGCTTTTAAAGAAGAATTAGTGCTGTTTTACGGCTGGCTGCATATCTTTCCAGGCCTCAGTGCTCTTAATACAGATTAGCTGGTTCTGTCTATGCTGTGACTACAACAAAACAGACATCGGTTCCTCTCAAATCATACAGAATAAAGGGTGGGATTTATTAAGTACTCTTAGTAAAAAACCATAGAAACCATCACAGAAATTCTAATGGTTTCCTTTAATATACCATTATGAACCATTAGCTTTTTCCATTAAAACCATTACAAAATTCTATTTTGTAGTGTGTTTTGGGCATTATTCCATTGGGATTTAACATCAAACCAATATAATCCCCTTCAAAACCATTCAAACCATTACAACCTCTTTAATGGTTTCTATTGTTTTTTCAACAAGGTAGAATCTACACAACAAAGTAAATTCTAAGTGTTAACATTTTGCAGTGTAAAACTCACTTGAAATCTCAAGATTTTGGAGAGAAAATCTACTAGAGATGAAGATAGAGACTAGAGATATCATCTGTGCCTTCTTTTTTTCTCACTTATGCTTTTTCTTTTGTTTCCCGTTCCATCCATATGTCACTCTCTCACTCTCGCTCTATATTTCCACACCCCCTTTATAGCATAATAAATGTATCTGTCTCCTCTGCGCTGGTAAAGAAACCCCCAGCTTTATCCTGCTGTAAAGTGGAAATGTTAATGTAATTAAATCATTCATTTGGTTCAGTTTAATTAGCGCCAAGCTACTTTTAAGCTTAACCGTGGCTAATCAGATTAGCACGAGGCTGAGACGGATGGATGCGCCGTTTCCTTTGAAGTCCGGCGGATGCGAGACGTTCAGAGAGCAGAACGTTCAGCCACAGCATCCTCCAGCTCCAGGGGCCTGTGACAAAAAATCTGCCATTTTTTATCTTTACCAAAGAAATGTTGTTAGCTGTGTCTAAGGTGACACCTGTTGGTTCATGCATACTTTAATCTCCTATGCTTGAAGTTTAGAGTATTTTTCTGTTTTCAAATCCTTTAAAGAAGTTTAGTTTGCCCAAGAAGCAACCGAGAAGTTAGATTGTTCCTTGCCTCTGTTTCTTTCTAAGCATTTATCTGTCTTTCTTCGGCTAGCGCACCTGTACAAGTGTTATGCCATGCGGGACAGCTGCGGAATGTGTTTGAAAGCAGATCCTCGCTTCGACTGCGGCTGGTGCGTCCAAGAGAAAAAGTGTTCGCTGAGACAGGAGTGTGCTCCTCCTGAGAGCATCTGGATGCATCCCAGCGCTGGAAACAGCCGCTGTGCACACCCGAAAATCATCAAGGTAAGTTGTTTTCTTTCAGTCACAACCCATTCACACTCAAAAACGCAAGGCTTAAAAAAACCTTGAGCTTTTAACAAATGCTGTTTAACCAGCGCCTTTTATTTTAAGAGTGCAGTCACGTGACTGACGGAATTAACCTGTCAGTAAAGGGATTTACAGGATTGTGTCCATTCAGAGAAGCTTCGCCTTTTGTTCACTTCCTGCGTGCTGACAATAGCGCAGTGCCCTGCCATTCTTCAGTTTCTATAACATTGACACTCTTAATCTAAAACAATAGACCTTGGTCCCGTCTCCCTGTGTTTTCAGCACCGGCGTTGGCAGACAAATCTATCGCTTTGCTTTTATTGGCGTGCGGCAATGGATTGATGCTAATATACTGCTATGTGCCAGCGCTGCCAGCTAGTATTCAGAGAGACAGCGGTCTCCCTCAGTCAGATTAGCCCCTGATTCTGGGTAATTGCCAATGGCACAGTTGCTAATCCGTTAGCTCATGCCTGTCTCTCCATACTTATCGCTCTATAACCAGAGCTGAACGCCTGAATGAAGAGAGAGAGAGAGAGAGAGAGAGAGAGAGAGAGAGAGAGAGAGAGAGAGAGAGAGAGAGAGAGAGAGAGAGAAGTAAAGACAAAGAAATTAAACAGCGTGAGTTGGGTTTTATTTTCTTAACCCGGGTCACATGTCATAATAAGCACAGTCCCAAATTTAGCCATATAGCAGTCATCAATAAGAAAGTATTACCTGGTTGTGGTTATGGTTGTCCGACAACAGACTAGTTGGTTTTCTATTTGTTTATAAAGCTGCAATCTGAATATGAAGCTGCTGTTTGAAACAGAATTGCAGGTTATAGGGGGATAGTTTACCCAAAAATAAAAATTCTCTCATCATTTAGTCACTCTCTTGTCTTTGCGAACTTGTATGACTTACTTTCTTTTGCAAAACACAAAAGGAGATGTTGGTAACCAAACAACGGCGGAACCCATTGACTTCTATTGTATGGACACAAAACCAATGCAAGTCAATGGGTACCGTCGTTGTTCGGTTACCAGCATTCTTCAAAATATCTTCTTATGTGTTCTGCAGAAGAAAGAAAATCATATATGTTTAAATCTACAAGAAGGTGTGTAAATTATTACAGAATTTTCATTTTCGGGTGAACTATCCCTTTAAGGGTGAGATATTTCGCTTTGTTGAGTTGCAGGCATTGGTGGTATGTCGCTGGTTGTAGAAAGGACTATATGAGCTGGTGGTGACCGTCCTTAACACTTTTCTTCTTTTCTACATCATACAGAGCATTAACTTTCCATATAATAGCTCAACACAAGTAGCATTATGCATGCCTATGTCTTCCAACCTCAGCACAGGCATTTTGTACAGTTTTCCCATTTCTGCCGCACTCATTCTCTTGTTCTTCTTTTGTTCACATCAGAGCGGTGTGACTTAGTATATTAGCTGCTGGATAAGCTTCTAATTTCATTTGGAATTGAGTCCTTAACTGGGATTTTCTCATTCTTACGGTGTCTCTTCAGAGAGACCCCTGGGTCTGAGTGGTAATTGAATTTGCTTTATGTCTGTCTCATTGTGGGCTGCTTTGCGTCTCGGCCGAAGCGGACAGTTGACGTCAACGTTTTTATGCTCTGATCTCTGTTCCAGCCATTGAGGTCACTAAATAGCTGTCCGTCAGCATTCACATCTCAACATGCAGCTCCAAAAGTTTTCAATTCTGCACTTTTTGTATGTAAGCTTGTATAGACCACTTACAGAAAATGTAAGCGACACTGGTTTAGAGGAACTTCCTGTTTCAGTTTTTAACACCACACAAACGTTTGAACAAAATTCAACCAACAAAACATTTATAACCGAATCAAAATGTTAAAAGAATATATTTAAGATCAAATACAATAAATAAAAATGAAACCAGTGTTTACATCTTGCGAAGTGCTCTTTGAATTACCTTGTGTATGAAATGTGCTATATAAATAAACTTGCCTTGCCTTGCCTATAGTTGTGGAAATATTTATGAACCAATCAGCTCAGTTGTCAGAGTCATGTGACCAATTACTCTTCAATCGGAAACCCTGATTGGCTGATACCGTACTGTATGTCCGTTTAATGCTTTAATAAATTGATCATTGATAAAAAAACAGTAATATAATAAATGATTTAACACTTTTTGTTTACTCTTGCCCCCTTTTTATCTGAATCACTTTTATGTTCCACCCTGACAAAATGCAGGAATATTTTTAAACAAGTATGTCATGCAGGAAGGGAAGTTAAAGAGAAGAGGTGCATTTTGGGAAAACCTTTGTCATCAATATCGCCGTCGACTTTTTCCGATTCCAATTACACAAGAGTACAGCGCACCTAACCAGGGGCAACAGCGAGGTGTCTTATGCTGAGCATTTAAATTCTTTTATCTGGGATTTTGTTGCACTCTCTCTCTCTCTCTCTCTCTCTCTCTCTCTCTCTCTCTCTCTCGCTCGCACACACGCACACACCTCCTTATCTCACCTCTGTCAACAGCACACAACACTGATAAGCTTTGACATGAAATATGTCAAATATACATGTTGTTCTGACTTGGTTTGAATGCGGCTAGATGAAGTGAGACAGGCAAAGGAGGGTAAACAGAAGGAGTGATTTTCACAGCTTCTGATTGGATGACCAGATGTGCGCACCCTGCACATGTAGGCAGCAAATGAAAATAATCATAAACATGGCATCCTTTTGGGAGACCAAAGAAAGCAAATGTAGCCTTTTGCAAAGTCTGCATGTGATTGGACGCCACCAAGCTACATGTAAAACAACCCCAGTGAAACCAATTACACACCACTTTTGCTTCTTGTTTGGTTATTCTGTATTCTTTATTGGCATCGCTTGTGCAAAAAGCCAATTTTTGACTGTATGGTCTATACGAGGCTGTGAGATTGGCTTAGGGGGAGAGGGATTTGAGAACATATGCTACAAACTAGCAATATTGAAGTGGAAAATAGGAAAATTCTGGGCTACAGAACTCCCAGAAACGACAGAAGTTGTATTCTTCAGTAGATTGGTAGAGGCTCTATAAATAGAAGGTTTGCAGGGTGAAATCCTGAGGGAAACTGCTGTACCCGTAAGCAAAGACACTTAACCTCAATTACATCAGGAAGCAAAGAGCCGTGCGCCAGACGGGTGCCGTTACATACGCGATGAATAGCGCAAGTATGTATTTCTACCGGCAAAGCATCTTATAACAGGACGGTTTGTGTAGAATGTACGTTGCAGTCTGAGATCCTCAGTTATTGTGTTGCCAAACGTCTTTTTATGGAAAGATTTTACCCGGGCGACACTCGTGTGCTTGCCAAATCTGCACACAGACATCCAAGCCGAGATAAAACCGCACCTTGCTAATGAGGATCAGGGAAAGAACGAGAGGCGGACAGACAGACAGACGGCGAGCAAACGTAAACAACAGAGGACACGGAAAATCAGGAATCTGTTAAGCCTCTCGCGCTGCGCAGGTGGTTGGTGGGCGGATGGGATCTGGAAGACGGGGGTCCCCAATCTGCACCCATTCTTTTCGCCCTCCAAATTCTCCCACTCTCCCTGTATTGTTGTCCTCCCACCCGCGGGGGGCGGGGACGGGGGGCACGCGCAAACAGTAATAATCTCGATACTGGAAATCTGCAGGGGGGCTTCCTGCGTTCCAGTGCACTTTAATCGCAGTAATTGCATATATTTTTGAAATGTATCGTTACCATGAGACGATAATGAAAGGGAGATTTACTTAACTGTGTATAATTTAACAAGGTCCTCGGGGAGAACGTGTCTGTATATTAGTGTTCTCCCTCTTGTGCTGAGAGATTTTATTTTTATCTGTCATTTCCCTCTAAGGTTGATTTAATTAGAAATGTATAAATGTTTTTTTTTTTTACATAATAAAAGACATCTAATGTAGGTTAATTTTAGTGTAGGCTAATCCCAGTCCCACAGCAACACGATCGAGTCCAAATTCAGTCATTTTTAAGTCAAGGCTCATTGGTTTGCATGCTCTGTCAATAAAGCCTAGATTTGTTTTGCTACTCTGTTTTTTCTACATGTACATGTATGCGTTTGGCGGACGGCTTTGTATAAAGCCAAGGAATTAATTTTTTTTTATCTGTGTGTACAGTTTTGTGGCCAAAACAACATTGGAAAAGTGTTTGCTTTTTATTTAAGTTTATTATAAAGATGTTTTAGTGTAGGGCTGGGCGATTAATCGAATCGCAATCGCGATTTGAGACAATTGCGAATAAAAAAATATGAAACGCGTCTGTTCCAGTCAAAGCAAAAGCTTGACTGCCCAGCTCGCCTTGAGTGACAGTCTTACTAACCAATTGAGTGAGTGCACCTCCGTTGTGCCCAATCAGCACTGCCCTAGCCTGCGTAAACGCCCACCATTACAAAAATAACAAACAGAAAGCGGTACAGAGAGCGAGTGGGATTGTGGCGTCTCGGAATGCTCATACTCGCGTCTCTCTGCCACGCGTGCGCGGTGCGTATCCTGCGTTTCACGGGCGAAACGTTTATATTTGCCGCACACATGCAGCCTGTTTCGTAATGCGTGTAATGTCCAGCTCCGCACCGCAAGTATCCACGAGCGCATCTGTGTTTAGCTCGCGCCTGCTTTGCTAATTTCACAATAAAGTAGCCTATGTAACATTTGTAATATTTTAATAATTGACTAAAGTAATAGGCTACAGTTCTTTATTTACTTAAAATAAACAAATATTTCCAGTGAAATTCAGTAATTAAGTTCATTCTGTGAGTTTTAATACCATTATATCTTCCCTGCTGAATAAACAATAGAACTCGAAAATTTTATGGTTATAATGGGAATTGTATTGGTTTTAATGTAAACTATAATGGTGTCTACTGGTATTTGATGGATTATTTTGGTGGGATGGAATCTGGCAGATGGAATCCAATAAAACAACAGTAAAAATAATGCCCAAAACACACTATAACTGTGATGGTTTCCATTGGTTTTTATTCAGTGGGGTAACAATACTCACACTATTGACAGTACTGAGCTGAAGCTTAACTTTGCTAAATTAAATTGCAAATCGAATCGCAATCTCAATATTAGTTATTTGATATAATAACTTATACAATTAGTTATTTTCCCCAAATCGCACAGCCCTATTTTAGTGCTTGAAAATAGTTTGAAGTGTAAACTAAAGCTCAGCTTTGTAAAAAGTTAAAGACTTGTTAAAAAATTTGGAACACCAAAAATTCATGAGTGATACATTTACACTCATTGTACTGTATGTTGAGCTTTTAGATTTTTTCTGGGTTTTTTGTTGTACTTTTTGCCAAACAATTTTGTCCAAAAGTTCAGTTTCAGTGCAGCTTTGTGCATCTGACCCACCGTTACTTTAATAAACCGTACTGACGTTCTCATTCCAACATTACGCCTGTTGAACGTACAGTAACACTTGCACAATCATTGCCACTCGAGAATTTCCCCTAGAGCCCCAGCCTCTGAGGCAGACGATGCCCGGCTCCAGGTTTCCATGGAGACCTCGTGGTCGTGAGATCGGGCGTAGAGAGCACCTGTAATTACCTCATGATGGCTGTTACGGGGCGCCGTCCCGCTGTTACCCCTGCACATCATTCACCATATTTGTTTTGTCATGCCACACCTGTCCTTGTTACGGAGAATAATCCAGCTAAATAAATCACATTATCCTACCGCCACGCAGCTCAGAAGCACGCATCCAGGAGCATGGGTAATAAGTTTCAATTAGAGGCTGGATGGAGGAGGGGCCGGAGGGACGTATCTTACCGTGCCCGGCGTTAGGGGCTTCTGCTCCCCTGCGCCGGAGGGGTGATTTGTCTCCATTAAAACGCAAGGCGTCCGAGTTTGTGTGGGGACTGGGGAGCTGTAGGGCTTCATGCCAAGACCTTTCCACTGACCAGAGGTCCATTATATGGTGTTCAACTATCAAGGGTTTTTTAAGGGAATGTTTGTCTACCATGGCACAAATCGTGTGATGTGGGCATGTCCTGTTTCGTAGGTGATCCCATCACAAATGGGCAACCAATTGATGTTTACACCTGGTAAATGTCTCTCATGTGTCATTGTGTTATTTCATGTCTTTAAAATGCTTAAAAAGGGACACCCCCAAACATACTTCAAGTTTAATCTAAGCACAAACCTGTTATGTCCGACAGAACTGTCCGATATTTTAGTTGAGTCCCTGACCCCATTCGCACCTGTATTTAGCACGTCCGGATCACTCTAGACAGGTGTGAATGGGTTCTTAGATTTATCCTTGTTGTTTTTTCATCTTGAAAATATGTCCCATTCAGTCAAGGTGAAGTAAACCTCATGCATTCTTCTATTTCCATACAAACTGAAAGCTTTATTTCTCTGTTTTACAGCTGTTTCCAGAGACCGGCCCACGGCAGGGTGGAACCAGACTCACCATCACCGGGGAGAACCTGGGCCTGCAATTCAAAGACATTCAGACGGGTGTTCGACTGGGAAAAGTTCCTTGCATTCCTGTAGAAGAGGAATATGTTAGCGCAGAAAGGTGATGCATACCATATGCATACTACAGCATATTTATAATGAATAACTAGGAGATTATTTTAGTAATAATATTTACAGAACCTCTATCAAATGCATGTATCTGTTTACTTCCCCCATGTGGTCTTCGATACCTGAGCAGTACTGTTACTCACAAGAGGATTCTCACGTTTCTGTTTTCCGCAGTATTGTGTGTATGCTGAATGACGCCACAGGGTATCGCGTACAGGAAGCACAGGTGGAGGTTTGCGTCCGAGACTGTCTGGCTGACTACAGGGCGCTCTCACCCAGGGCATTCACCTTTGTGGTAGGCATCATGGAGATAAGGGATAGTTCACCCAAAAATACAAATTCTGTTATCATTTATTCACCCTCTTTCTTCTGTGGAACCCAAAAGAAGATATTTTGAGAAATGTCTTAGTGGTTTTGTGTCCATACATTGGAATTCAATGAGAGCCAGTGCTGTTTGGTCACCAACATTCTTCAAAATAGTTTCTTTCGTGTTCTGAAGAAGAAAGAACGGCATTACACAAGGTGAATAAATGAATTTTTAGTTTTGGGTGTACTCTCCCTTTAAATCTATACATTTATATCCACATCTAATGGTTGAAATAAAAGCATTAAACACTGTGTTGGTCATTGCATCTTTAATGTATATTTTTTCCTCAGACACCATACTTCACACGTGTCCAGCCCGCTCAGGGACCTCTCTCGGGAGGAACCAGAATCACCATCGAGGGGAACCACCTCAACGCCGGCAGTTCTGTTGAGGTCTATATTGGTCGTCACACTTGTCACTTTAAAAAGTAAGTCCGGTCTTGTGACTGCATGTATTGTTTGGCTGCCTCACTGTCTGTCTTTCCATCTATTTATCCCTTCATCTGACAGACTTTCATGTTAACTGTGTTTCTGTTGGTCATATAGTTTGATTGTTTTATATTTTTCATTGGCCATGTGCCGTTTGCCTGTTGGCTGTTTTGGTGTAACTTTTGCCAACAGACAGCCTCCTTTTGCTTGTTAATATGGTCTCATTCTTTTCCATCTGCCAAGTCGTCTCCCTTTCTCTTTATCGGTGTCGTTCCCAAAAGCCGTCTATTCCAGCTCCTCACTTTAGTACGTCCACCTGTCATTGCGTCAGTCAAAATACCCCAACGTGGGTTTTTTTACCAGCATGTATCCACAGCATAAAGACACTTTGAAGACAAGACCGTCAGCCGGGTTACGACGCAGACAGTCCTGGAGGATTGTGTGCTTCCGCAGTGAATGAGAGTCTATCTGTAGCACCAGACTCTCTGCATTGCAGCTGAGAATAAAAACATTGTCTCGGTGCCAATACTCAGACGGGAGAGAATGAAAGAACGAGGATTACCGCAGTTCTCGCTGACTGATACGTCAACCACACCTGCTCCCGGGTCCCGGGTTCACATCAGAGAGAAGGTCCAGTTTCAGTGAACCCGGCGCACGGTGGGCTGGTGAGATTAGGGAAAAAGAGTGTTTCAGTCAGAAATGATAATTCGGTCTTTGTTTATTAACACTCATGTCGTTCTAAATGCATGTGTTTTGTGGAACAGAAAATTAAAAATGTTCTAGTCATTGTTAACCTAATTAACAATTACACAAACAAAAAAAATGTTCCATGCAAGAAGGTCATGTGAATTTGAATCAGTGCCCATTTTAATTTTTTAGGTGAACTATCCCTTCAATATGCCCCATTTTTTGTGTCTTCCATTCATAAGATCCCTTGAATTCATATTCAAATTTATTCCCCATGTCTGTAATCCAAATTACATATTTAAAATGCAGAACCTCTGAAAACATCCCAATGTTCAGCAATGATTTCATTTAAAACTTTGTTTCCCTGAACGTCTGTATATTTTTACCTTTGAGGAAATGTAGTAGCTTATCCTCTCCGCAACTCGCTTCCATCTTTTTTTTTGTTTGTGACAACCACCTTGTCAAAATATGTGCGGTCTTCTGAGGATTCTGGGGTGTGCATCTTGAAAAGGGTTCCCATGGCAACAAGCTAAGGGGATATGCATGGAGATTGCAGGCACGTCTCCAGGAAGGGAGGAGAGACGGAGATGGCGTGCATGCGTGCGTGTGAGCGACCGGCAGACGAAGACATACTCGAAGCCTTTGAAACTGAATTGCTTCCCATATGGCTGTTAGCGCGAATCATGAGGCTTCATCAAACATACTTAACTCTTATGAATGCGATGACATGCTTTATAAACACACCGTCTGACTATAATCAGTGTGATCGTAAACATTCTGGTAACTTTTTACTCTATGACTTTCACTGCAGGAGGACGTCTAAGGAGATCGTGTGCGTGACCCCGGCCGGCGTTAGCCCTGGAAGCATCCCGGTCATGGTAGACATCGATGCCGCTGAGCTGAGAAATCCAGAAGTGAAGTTTAACTACACAGACGATCCAACCGTCCTGAAGATCGACCCGGACTGGAGCATCGCGAGGTAGGTGACGTCGAACCTGTCCGTTCAAACCCATTGCGGCAGTCGTACGTCATCTCTTCACATTCCCTTGAAGTTAAAAAGAGCCCCAAACATAGAAATTAAACATGAAATCGCTTCTGGAGGAAACATTATGTCTTCGCTGAGGGAGAACTTAGAACAACGAAGTGGTAATAAAAATCAATACCTAACTATTTGTGTTACAGTTTCTCTTGACACATGAGCAGAACTCATTAAAAGGGTGAAAAATGATATTCTTTGCGGCGTCGATCTGGAGTCACGGCGTCAGACGTCTCTACCTGCGAGCAGATCTGCTGTCAGATGCTGTTTTTGCAGGTTTCATGGGAGGAGCTGCGATTTGCACTAAAGCGCATCTGGGCTGTCGGGGGTGAGATAGAAACGACGAGTCTAAACAAACAGCATCGCTGGTGTTAGATGAGGCAGACGGGACGGAGCACTTATCACCTGAAACTCTACTGTTTCTGAGGGTTAGAGAGTGAGGTCTTTAAAAGCCTGGAGCTGAAATGAAGCTATCGACACGTCTCTCTCTTTCTCTTTCTATTTTTCTGGCTATACTATTAACTGTAAGTTAATAGTACACTGCAAAAAGTGAATTTCTTTTCTTTTTTGTTATGTTTTGCTGTAGCGACATCACTGCAAATATCTATTTTTAAATCAAGATACAAGTTCTTCAGAAGCAAAATGACTTGAGATTAAGACCTAACAAGATGAAGTCTTGTTTTCTGAAAAACAAATTAAGTTGATGTAATAATAATAATAATTGTATGATTATTATTAATATTATATTATAATTGAAAATGTTATTAATAATAATTACGAATAAACGTAATAATTGAGTTCATGCTTAAAAGAAGCAAAAAATATACTAATATGGTAAGAGAAATAAAGCAGATTTAAGTTTTCTTTAAATACATAATTCAGGTTTTCTTGAACTTTTCTTACCAAATTGGCTGATACCAAACTTTTACCAAACTTTTCTTACCAAATTGGCTGACACTTGCATGTTTTAAGCACATTCTGTAAATTTTGTTACAGAAATCAAGAGTTAATATCTTATTTCACTTTGTTTCTTGAGTAAATGTATCTTGATTTAAGATATTTTAGACATTTGCACTACAAAACAAGACAAAAATTTAGAAATGCATTTTGATTTTTTTTGCTTTTTTCTTTAGGTCAGTCTCATGTAGCTACACCTTTGTTTGGCCAAACCTTTGGACCACATTGTAACTTATTCTGACAATGAACTGTCTACATGTACTTAGATAGATATCGTTGACAAAAAAACTGGGTAATGTTCTGAATGGTTATGATTTTGTCTCTTTACAGCATTTTGCTTTAAGTGGGTACAGAAAAATCGACAAAAATAATCCAGTGATTTACGATTAATGCATTTGGCAGGTTTATCCACACGCACATAGCACAGGTAGATCTACAGCAATAAGATTCCTGCTAAAGATCTAATAAACGTTTATTAGATGTTTTTATTTAAACCTCAGGTCTACTCCCCAGCAGTGTCAACCGCCGTACCTTTCCCCCACTCCGTCTGGATCCGAAAACAGACGCACACACTCGCGCGGATCAAAGCGATATCGGAAATGACTGCGCCTGTGCAGAAGATGCCCCCAGCTTGAACAGACATAACTGCAACCAGAAAGTTGCGGCCCTAAAGCCTGTTAGCGCGCGCTGAGTGAAGCTGTATTGATTCGAGCTGAAATGCCCTTCAGGGTTACGGCACAGCAGGCATCACAGAAGCAAACGGGGAGAGACATCGCCCCTGCTACGGTTCCAGAGTCTAACTCGTAGACCGGCTGTGTCAACAAGCTTGTGAACACAAGTGGGTCTCTGAAGACGTCGGTATAAAAAACCTTAAGTAAATTACAATCTTTAACCCGATTCAGAGTTTCGATAAGGTCAGTTGAAAGAATTTGACAACATCAAAGCGTTGTGCTAACATGGTGCCATCACGAGCTGAACAAGTTTTTGGATATATGACTTGCGCTGTTTTCAAATAACTCACCTAATATCATCTTCCACCATTTCTGTATTAAATACGTTGAGGTAGAGCATATTTAAATACCCGAAAATCTCTTTTGTGTCTCATCACTGAAGGGATGATGGGATACATTACCTCTGCTCATTTTTCCTCCCCTCTGGGATGAGAAGCTTGATAGTTCCTCAGATTTAATTCAGAAGCACAGACACTGTATCATTGAGTTACCGAGCGAGATTCGTGCCCAGTTTAAATGATGATGACTTTCTGTTTCTCTGTTTTAGTGGCGGCACCCTGTTGACCATCAGCGGCACCAATCTGGCCACCATTAAAGAGCCCAAGATCCGCGCCAAGTACGGCTCGGCCGAGTCCTTCCACGTACGTATATTTCCCCCCCCCCGTATATTCCTGACATTTCTGTCTTCCGCACCACTGGTCTCTTGTTGTTTTTCTTGGGGGTTTTTACAGTCAAAGGTTCTTCCTCTTTCTCTTGTAGAGGTCAGACCTCCCTCCTTTGCTTTCTCTTCCTCAGGTTTCCCTTAAAGAAACCAAATGTCCATCTCACAGCAGCTCTGAAACATTCCCCTGCCACTCTCGCTGCGCTTTAAAAAAGACCTTGTGAGAGACAGAAAATGTGAACTGCAATTTTTATCTTTGAAAAGGTCACAAAAATCTCTCTCTAGCTGTGTTTTAAAACTTGGTGAACTGCCTCTGTGTCTACTGAGCAGACAGCTTCTAAGGCAACTGTGATGTAACCTCATAAATGACTGAACTGGACAGAAACATCAAACTATGTTTTAGAAACATTTTGTAGTAGTGAATGACATATTTAGTGTATTTACATTTTTAAAGGGATAGTTCCCCCAAAAAATGTAAATTGTCATCATTTATTTACCCTTATATTGTTCAAAACCTGTATATGACTCTTTGTTGTGTCCAACGCAAAAGAAGATATTTTGAGAAATATTTTGTGTCAATGGGGCCAATTATTAACATTCTTTAAAATATCTTCTAATATTTAAGATAACAAAGCATCGTAGAATGCAGAATACACTTGCATTTTGTCCATGATACTTTACAATAGGCTTCGCTATCTCTCTCCTTCCTTTTCATATCCATTTTGTTACATTTATCTCCATCACGTGCATCCTCACAATAAAATTTTTTCAATTTTTATTATTTGGCTTTCTTATTCTCCCCAGAACTGCACGGTTTTCAACAACTCCGTCATGGTTTGTCTGGCTCCCTCCGTGGCTGATTCTGAGCGAGGCTTCGCAGAGACCGGCAGCGGACCGGACGAGATTGGATTCTACATGGATGACGTCCACGCTCTGGTGGTGGTCAACGAGACGTTCAGCTACTACCCGGACCCTGTGTTTGAACCCCTCAGTCCCACTGGCATTCTGGAGCTCAAGCCAACATCTCCACTCATCCTAAAGGTACATAACCGGTTTAGGTGGATGTTGGAGCGGATGTTCGCCTCTATTCTGCTTATAATTTCCTGTCTTCTATTCTGCGTACCTTTGAATAAAAGGAATCAAAAAGTCCAAATATAAAAGATTAGTATTTCCGTGGAAGCTGTGAAATATCTAATAACCAATATCTGGCCTGATATCTCAGTTTTTTCTCCTAGTGTCGTTCTTTTCCACGTCATGTTTTTCCTCGTAACGTCACTAATCTGACAGGTCCATCCATTGTTAGGCGACTTTGTAAATGCCCCGCTTGGCCTTCTTTCTTTTATGTACAACCTCAGAATGCCGATCACAGACACCGGCTCTAATAAAAGCCTCTCTTTTCTCCAAACCCACTGAGGTGAGAGTCAAAGCATGTCGAGTGATATTTCTTTGTTAAATGGAAATTTATTAACGAAACCTTTTTACTTAATGCCCGATCCCCCGCACGGCTTACTGGGGGGAGAGAAACAACTCGGCGCATTAGCCAAGAGAAGGAAAATACGAAAATGCAATTTGGTGAAATAATCAAGGATATTCTGGAGATGCATCACATTCTCCACGCAATTAATTTCTCATCTAATTTGATCTGGGGTTGGCGGCGCGGATGAGATGAGAGAGGCAGAGGGAGGCGAATTTGCATTAAAGACCGGCGTGCCGTGACCTCGCTGAACCCTGGTGGTGCAGGGATCGGGGGGTGGAGTGTCGCTGCTTGGCGGCGTTCGGCAACATTTCTTGTGTCCGTACGTCCGTAGAATATTTTGACTTTCATTTTTTTGTAGTGTTTATCTGTGTGCGGGAGATCAAACTCATATCTGTTAAAGCCTCTGGGTTTTTTCTCTCTCAATATCTACATGACCTTTATGTGTCTGAGGTTGTGTGATGCTTAAATTTATCTCAGATCGTGGCTGTTATCAGGAGAACTTGCTCCGAGACCTTGAACGAATATTCTCGACACATGTGGAACTCTGCTGAGTGCCACAGACAATACGTTTAGATCATTTCGACAAGTCGTGAACATGGACGGTAAGCGTGTTCACAGTAATGCATTGGTAATGGAAACCAGCGGGTAAATGTGCACTACCACAAATAAACTTTAAAATAAAACACCACACTACTCATTTCATGTGTAGATCAAAGTGTGAAAGACTTGGAAAAACTTTTCTCTCATTAGAATCTCATGCAGTGTTTCAGATCTGTCTAATGATGTCTTTCATTTTTATAGGGTCGTAATTTAATTCCATCAGCTCCCGGTAACTCCAGGCTCAATTACACCGTGTTTATAGGAGAGACGCCGTGTGTTCTGACTTTATCTGAGACTCAGTTGCTCTGCGAGTGGCCCAACCTCACCGGCCAACACAAAGTCACGGTACGTACTTCATTCTCCTCTCATTCACACTGTGATCAGAATACATTTCTGTTTGGTTTTAGTTGGATTTTGTTGCTGTTTTATTAGTTACAGTTATGTTGACTTAGTATTTTGTTTATATATTTTTATATATAAAGTTTGTATCTCCAAAACTGCCACTTTACAGAAAATAAAGTAACTTTTTGGGGGGAAATATTTGCAAAACCCACAGACAAACATGAAGTGTGACCAATAGTAATGATTTATGAAATAAAAATAATGCAAAATTGAGACGAGCAGTATCAGTCCGACAATATCTTAGAAATTGTAGTTAAAAAACATGATTTAGATTTGTCCAAAATAAACAGATTTTTCTTTATTTATCCATTAACTTTTTGGCATCGCACATCATATTGAGTTTTGATTTAATGAAAATTATAATTTTGCATACTGTGTTACCAGACGAATTCATCCAGAGTGACTTAGAAGAACAAACATTAAAACCATGTTATACAGTTATTGTTGTATATTTCTTAGTTTTTCAAACAGTGTTTTTCTATTCAGTTTTTAATGGAAGAAAATTGGTTTTAATTAGTTTTTCCAGTAAACTAAAAACTAGATATTAAAATAGAATATACTGTAAGAGAAGCAGCGCTGAATAAGAAATCCACATTAAACTTACATTTTAAGTGGAAACAAAAGCTTTTCAAAGCTATATTGTTAAAGATTATATCAAAGCTGCTGTGGTGTTTTGTTTTTTCCCGAAAGTGTTTTAAATCGTCCTGGTTCACACTGACCAAATGTCGGGCGATTGGAAATGACAAGTCGCCGGCTAAAATGAGCTCGAGCGCTGCTGAGAGCACTGCTGAGGAAACATGTCTTAAAGGACGTTCTTTATCTTGCCGCGGTGTGTCATTTGGTGTGATGGCGCTGAAAGAGAAATGCTTGGAGAAGAAGAAATATTTACCACCACTATTCTGAATTCCCATTATTTGTGAGCTGAGCTGCAAGTGTCACGTCAGATTCAGAGAAATTGTCTGAAATGTGTGTTTGTACAGCGCTTCTTGAAAAGATGCCGCTTCAAAGATAGACGTGTCTCTGTGTGTTTCTGTCCTCATGTGGCACTTTGAGGGACTGTGAGGCGAGGCCGCACGCCTGTACTCGCTCCCCTCTACAGTGACCTACTTATGGGACGCCTCAATAGGCACTTGGCGCATTGGCTGATGTCACATGTGTGTGTGTGTTTCTGTGTTTGTGAGAATTAGTGTGTGTGTGTGTGTGTGTGTGTGTGTGCTATAGCACACAGCTGTGTGTTGACTGCCGTGATCCCAGTTAGCGAGTCTCTCTAGGAAATTTTGTATGGCTTGGATCTTTGACCTCTTCTCTTCCCATGAGCCCACGCAGTTTAGCAGACAGCACATAATGTCTGTGGCGCTGTGTATACACAGCATGACATCATTTGTGCACTTGAATTCTCTTGAAGTGTGTTAATATAACTTTATATTAAAGAGTTAGAACATGCAGCAGTTACATTACCAAAAAATATAATTACATTTTACTTGATTTGAAGTTGATTTTAAAAACGGGGTATGACAATACTTGCTATAACAGGTCTGATTATTTTACAATTCATCGTAACGTTTTCTGTTTACAAAACACAAGCCTTCACAAAGCTCGAAATGATCCAGTAATAACAGAACATTTTTAGCTAAATGTGTTTTCAATCTCCTCGCCCGTCTCACAAATGTGACGGGCTCATAAAGTTTTAATTACGGCTTCACGCAGAACTGTCTCTACTCAAAAGAAGATTTTTCACCTACAAATTGCTGCAACAAAAATACGACTTTGCTTCAACTGAGTGCTTCTGTTACAGGTCCGGGCAGGAGGCTTTGAATACTCCCCCGGTACCCTGCAGATCTACTCTGACAGTCTTCTCACCCTCCCTGCCATCATTGGGATTGGAGGAGGTGGAGGTCTTCTCCTGCTAGTCATCATCGCCGTGCTCATCGCTTACAAGCGCAAGTCCCGCGACGCAGATCGCACCCTCAAGCGACTTCAGCTGCAAATGGATAACTTGGAGTCTAGAGTCGCTCTTGAGTGTAAAGAAGGTAAGTTGTAAGTCTTAATTTCCTTTATTAGTTATATTGATGTCAAATCTGCAAGCATCTTCCATCCTCTTGTCACCATGGCGAAATGTTGTGGTTGTTTAACATGTCTTGGTAACATGTTAGCCGACTGCAATGTTGTGGCATTCCAGCTTCCACCCTGTTGGAAATGCAGTCGCCGCTGGGTCTAATTGGCCATTATCTTAGGACTGTCGGACCTCCTGGTCACGACCCTGTCAGGTGGATGAGAAAGCCCACCACTGCTAGCTAGCTAACAAACAGCGTTCGCCACCGCAAAAGGTGGAAATGGTTAAATGGCAGACAGAAAATGAAAGAAATTTGTTTCTTGCCAAATGGGTGAAGGAGATGGTGGGCATTGATTAGCTGTCACGCTCTTTGGCCTGATTCGTTGTGATTGGCCGGTTGCCTTCATTAGATGAGAACATGAACGGGTTGTTATCGCGGCGGTGTTCAATCTGCGCATCAATATTTTATTCGGATCGTATGCGCTGACATTATTTACAAGCTCTGCAAAATATTTATGACCTTAGCTTGTTTTTCCTGTTTGGGTTTGGATAGGATTCGTTTTGTAATGACCGAAAGCTCTCAAACTCGTTCTAACGCAATTCATGGAAGTCAACGGGGTTGAAAAATGGGCACTTCTAGAAAATAGCTGCGAAAGAGCGAGTCTCTGGTCATGTTCCACTCCTGAAAGTGAAACCTTTTAAAAGATTAATCACAACATTTGTATGCAAATCTTTTTTTCTGTGTAGCACAAAAGAAGATATTTTGAGAAATGTCTCTGTGGTTTTGTGTTCATACATTGGAAGTCAATGGGCTTCAGGGATGTTTGGTTACCAACATTCTTCAAAATATCTTCTTTTGTGGTTTGCAGAAAGAAAGAAAGTCATACAGGTTAGGAATGATATTAGGGTGAGGAAATTATGAAATATTATAATCTCTTGTTCTCATTATTTTAATATAGAAAAAGATAGTTGGTCTTTATATTCTTAATGCAAAGGCTTAGTTTATGGAGTGAAATTGTGTCATTTGACATAATGAGTAACGCCAATGCCCTCTAAATCAGTCCGGCCATATAGCATAAGTGTGGAATAAGTTGTGATGGTGCAGTCACTGGGCGTGAACCAATGAACGCAGTCCATGTGCAGAGACTTACTGAGGCGTGATGAAGCCCATCAGAGAATGCAGCAATACAAACAAACAAAGCACGGCTAATGGATAATTAGCGAGCAATCCAGCGCCGGTTTAGATACTGGCAACACTCAGTGGGGATATCGGCTTACTGCTTTACATTAGCCCAGAAACGCTAGCACAGGCGTGTGCGGACATCACAGTAATTGAAATTGTTTTGAGTGCTTTTGCCACGAACCGTTTCAGAAAGGAACGCATTATCAGCGATGTACGAAACTTTTCAAACTTGTTTTGACAAACAACTGCAGCACTAAAGGAAATGTTTCGCTAACTGACCTTGCCAACACTCCCACTTCCACAGAGGCGTAATGTTTTGACCGCTATAACAGCGGGGCTTTGAAAACGCCACGTTTAGGCTGTCTGCGATGCCCCCTCGCGCTCCGCCATCCGACACGCGGCTCTCCGAGTAATGAAGCGAAATTGAATTACAAGGCCATCCCTCATGTTGGAAATCTTTGTTGGGCCTTTCAAGTGCACTTTGACGAGGAAGAAACATTGAATTAAAAGCTCTTTAGGCCTGTCACATTTTTTCTAAGGAGACTGAAAATCCCATCGGGCAGTTCATGTTGGATAATATTTGTGTAGTGTTTTTAAGATGAAAAAGCCTGACTTAGTGGCGAAGCTTCACTATTCGCATCCCAGCGGACAACGGGGAGGAACAACAGCTGGAGGAAATTATGCATGAAAAGCTCCGTTACTTTATTAATTACCCACTCATGCAATTAATTGACTTTCTTTTCCCGTGAACTTTGCGTCTCTTACGTCTCTTCCCTCCCGCTTTTTTCAAATGTTAAAACCAAATTAGTCGTACGCTGAGTAAACAAACAGATTGACAGACTTCGCATCGCTTCTGTTTACCCAACAAGTGCCCGGTTTTGTGCGAAGCACCTGGTGACCGCGTTTGTATTTAAATGTGGATTCTCAAATGAGGACTCAAACTCTGTTTAAGAACCATTTCTAACTCAAAATGACTCGAGTCAAGTATATACAGTAGATCTGCTTTCTTCTTTTGAGTTGACTTTGTTTGTTTCTCACAGCATTCGCCGAGCTCCAAACTGACATTCACGAACTGACCCAGGAGCTGGATGGAGCCGGTATTCCGTTCCTGGACTACAGGACGTACGCCATGAGAGTGCTCTTCCCTGGCATTGAGGACCACCCGGTGCTTAAGGAGATGGAGGTACGGGTCAGTACATCCTCATCGCCATGGTGACCGTAGAATAGAGCTAACAATATAATCAAAAATCAGTAGACCACCACTAACACCGAAACATTTTATCAGATACTTATTTGATGCAATATGTCTAGGATAACTTATTGGTAATTTGGTTGAATTTAGTTTTTATCACTTTGATAAATGAGGTGTGATCAGTCGTATGAAAAAAAATCATGTTTAAATCTACAGTCGAGTGTAGTCGAGGGTTTAGTATGTTACACATTGTGACCCCTTGTACTTTAAAGCCAGACGCTAAAGACTAGCATGTTACAGCTTGCACGAAAAAAGCATCACCTGCCATCGCAATTAAATACGCCATAACTCCGACACGCTACGTCCACAAGCATGCGTACACCAGGTCACGCTGTCGGCTTGCGGAGGGTTCACGTATTTATTATTTCTTCTGGGGTTTGTTTTCACTGTATTTGCCCCCGAGTCCCCGGCGTAATCAAGTGCCTATACGAGCGGCTCAGGCCCTTATTGCTCTGTGTAGCTTCTCGCCCCAAAGCAACCTACAGTAGAATCGGCCTTCCCGAGAGGCTGCAAATTTCATTCGGCTCAGCACAGAAGAATTGAGCCACTTTATTAGTCTGTGTTGTCGGAAAAGGACTTTGTCAGGTTACACGCTACATAAGGCGCTGTAGGGGACAATAACAGATGCTGCTTTGATGGTGGAGAACCGCTTTCCTGCTTTGATGTCTGATTCCAGTGTTCTTGTTCAGAAATTGCGTTTGTTCCTTGTTGTTTTGTTTTCTGTAATTTCTTCGGATTAGAGCGCCGTGTCCTTACCTGGCACCATACAAGATTCCAATGACAAGTAATTTGCCGGCTCTAGAAGTGAAAATGCTGTGCGAGGCAATGTTATCACAGCCAATCAGAACATTTAATGTAGTTATGTTGTTTGGGACTAATGAGATTGGATCCATGCATGCTGGGTAGCCCCGCCTATAGTGCTATCTCACTGGCCCACAATCTAATATGTTGCTTTTATTATGTGTAAATGTGTAGGGTCAAGGAGAGAGAGAGAGAGAGAGAGAGAGAGAGAGAGAGAGAGAGAGAGAGAGAATGAAAAGTGACATTATGCCACCCTGTGGCTCATAAGAGGACAGATCGCTGTGTTTCACCCCTGGATACTGAGGGTCATGTCTGCTTCCTGCTGCACATTCCTTTTCCATTTCTCTCTTTTTGAGATTTAATGGATTATTTTTCTTTTTTGTGCAATATAATTTGAATTAATTAATAATAATAATAATTGTTTTTCTTCTTATTATAAAATATTTATTTATTATTAATAATAAGCTGCTTAGTAGTAGTGTTTTTATCATTATTATTTCTACATTTATAATTTTTTGGTTTTATTACTGTTTTTTTGGCTAAACAAAGACTCTTAAATTCAAGTCTCCTCTCTCTCTTTCTCTCACTCTCTTTGCTTTTGTTTTTTCTTTATTTAGTTGGGATTTTTTGAGCTGCTTGCATCTTAGATTCTGTTTGTTGTCAATCAAGATGCTGCGCGTCCCTCATGCAGACTTCTGCCTCAACACTGTTTGTTTTACTAAAGGGCTTCTACACTGTCATGTTAAAGATCTTTGAACCAGACAGTTGCATTACAGATGCTAGATAAACAACAGGACAAACAGCATTAAACAGTATATAAATTTTTTATAGATTCATTATTTGCCTTTTCATGAAATATTCCGTAGCTCTTATTCAATCTCCGTGTGATGATATTTTTCCAAGTGGCTTTTGTGTGTTTTCCCTCAGGTTCAGGCTAATGTCGAGAAGGCCTTAACTCTGTTCGGTCAGCTCCTCACCAAGAAGCACTTCCTGTTGACATTTATCCGCACACTCGAAGCCCAGCGCTCCTTCTCCATGCGTGACCGTGGCAACGTGGCGTCGCTCATCATGACGGCTCTACAGGGAGAGATGGAGTACGCTACGGGAGTCCTCAAACAGCTGCTCTCTGACCTCATCGACAAGAACCTGGAGAGCAAGAACCATCCCAAGCTACTGCTCAGGAGGTGAGAGAGAACGTACTTGCAAACTCTCAAGCACCATTTTATTTGATAGTTTTATACTCCAGCGCTTCGGTCAAACTACTTATAGCTTAAGTTAACGCCTGAACACACCAGCATCGAAAGTATTAAAAATGCGACTTGAGTCTTATCTGGTGACTAGAATATCATATAGACCTTGGGCATGGTATTTTTTAACTTGTGCCTAGCAACCACCAATAACACCCTAGAAACTGCATAGCTGTACATTGTGCATAGACTCTTAGCTTTCCTGTAGCTCAGTGGTTGGAGCATGGCGCCAAGGTCACGGGTCGATCCCAGGGATTGCACATACTCTACTCTATGTATAGTATAATGCAATGTGAGTCGCTTTGGATGTCTTATCCACAACAGTGTGAAGTGTTAAAAACAGATCATTTATTATTAGAACTCTTAAAGGTACAGTAGCAAAAACAGATTTTTTGGGGGGAGGGGTGGATTTTTGTAAAAAAAAATATAAAATGCTACATTGCAAAATATGTCCAACATGAAAATTCAACCTCAGCACTTTTTTCCAACACCTCAAAAGTTTGCAGGCCAGTATTCTCCATTTCACCCTACCCTCAATCCCAAACTAGTGCACGCAAATGAGCTACTCAGGACACTCCTTCAACATCCCCTTCATTCACCTTATTTCTCCTTTTCCGTTTTATTAATGACTGTATAATTTAATAATAGATCCTTATGTAAGGAAGTGATGGGAGCGGGTTAGACTACAGTACGTGTATGCATTATTGAACAAGAGAAATGGTTTCCAGAGGGCTCGAGGGAAAGAGACGCTGTTAGCAGGCCATGCTAGCAGCCTCTTGCGTTCACCGGCTACACGGTAGATGAATTAAGAGCATTGAAGCCCATTCATTACAGATGCTTTAATTACTTTTGTTCTGGGGAGGCTTTCGGGAGGTCTATGGCTGGCGACAGGTTGCCCATTAATGGAAGACGTCGCCCAATTACTGTAATTGTCCGGTCCTAATGAAGATTGGTTGTTTGTTTTGAAAATAAGTGGGGGGTTTTGGCAAGAGCCATAGTTTAGCGTTTTAGTGCAAAAGCTTCATTCAGTTTTGGATTTTGTTTTATTTTCCTAACAATAATGCTCTCTGTATCTCTCTCTCTCTTTTAGGACCGAGTCTGTTGCTGAAAAGATGCTGACGAATTGGTTTACCTTTCTCCTGTACAAGTTCTTAAAAGTAAGAATTCACAATACGCACAGTGTTTTTGCCCCGCTGAACTTACACGGCAACTGTAATAATGTTTCACTTGAGTTGTGAGTTTGCTGTCTGAATTGAATGTGATGAGGTGATAAGTTTGGCGTACAATACAAACACACGATACAGTAAAAAGACAACACTTCCTGGTACTATACTCGCTTTCCCTGAACTCACACACCCTTGATTCAAGTATAGATCAACCAGAAAGTCCATCTTGATGAGACAGAAGCTAACCGTCCTCTCCATCTGAGCCCACATTGTTTCTATCTCTCATTCTGTCTCCCCCTCGTCTCGTGCGCTCCTTTGCTTTTCTCTCCTCCTTCATCCCGCTTTACGCTCCACGACGGCACTCACGGATTGTGATTGAGCAGCGGGACGTCACCGCCCGCTCTTCCTCGCGCTCTCTGTCTGTCTCACTCTCGCATTAGAAGCTCTCTGGTTTTATTAGTTCAATCACGCAGGGCTCAGCGTGCAGCGAGCGAATTTTAATCAACGGGAAACAGGAGTCCAGAACATTGTCACGTCATAGAGAATCACAACAGAGTTAGAGAATTAAAACATGAAAGGGAAACAGGATGTATGAGAATGTCAGTCAAAAATGACAAAGACATGCTGTAAATAAACAAAATGTAATTAGAAAAGAAAGCAGAATGCAGGCTTTAAAGATGTTTGTTTTGTATGGGTGACATGTCACATAGCACATACGGCGTCAAGTCACTTTTTTGACGTTTCAAAGAAAATTCTCCCACTTCATTTGGGAGAATTTTTGTTGGGTGAACTGTTTTTTAAAAGCATTTATTTCCTAGTGACATCTAGGTTGTGAACTGCAACCAACGGCTCACTGCACCGCTCACCCCTTCCTTTCGAAGCACCACGGTGGCTGACACAGGACAGAGATGTCATCACGTTTTTGCCGAAGGAGGTTTACTAAACGCATTCTGTAGAGCAGTTTGTCGTTTAAGGGCTACTGTAGAAACAACATGGCGAATTCCATGTAAGGGTACCCGCGGTGTATGTAGATAGAAATAGCTCATTCTAAGATAATAAAAACATAACGCTTCATTATGTTAGATCTTTATACACCTCTGAAGACGCAGTTATGTATATTATATTGCATTTGTGTCTCCTTAATCTTACACATTGCACCTTTAAATGGACTAGCGCTACATAACTATTCTGCATGTGATTTAGCGTTTCACTGAAGAAGTCGGCGTAAGGGTGAAGATAAACTCGTTTCTGAGTGAACTTTACTTGAAATCCAAAACGGCCAATTTGGATTGCTCGTTTACAGTCCCTGTCAAGCTTTGACCGTTTACAGGCTCATCTTTGGCTCCTGTACCAGCTGACAAAAGTTCAGAACCAAAAAATTTGCCATCAGTAATTGGCATGAGGAGAGGCAGGGCTGTTTTAACAGGATGAGACTGTGGCTCGAGTTAGCAGAACTGACAAACTCTCTTCGCCAACACGCATATGAAGATGAGACTCGAATTGACAGGAATCCAAACCTTCCCTGAAATCTCTGGGAAAAACTGTTATCAGCATTCCGACCACAGTTGTTCTTTTTCAAGCAGGTTTGCTGAAGGCTGCAGTGTGGAATAATTTATCAGTATCTGTATATTTCAACAGGATATTTTTCCTCGGCTGTTCATTAGCCCTATGGGTGGGTGAGGTCTGGCCGCGTGGTCTGGTCTCTCGCTCCGTTTCTATCCGTCTCTTTCTTTAATGAAGCCGGAGCGTGGGATGAGGTCTGGTCTCAGAGCGGGGGTCTCTGAGAGTGATGTATTCGCGCTCGCTCTCTCTAGTTAGCAGCTGTCGGCTTAATTAGCGCAGATGCTAACGAGACGTTAACAGCATATGGTGGGAGGGTAGGTGGAGTAAAACAGGATGAAGAGATGGAGAAGACCAGAGGAAAATGTTTTGAGTGGGTATGCGCGAGGCGGAAGGTAGACGGCGGCTTTCCTCGTTTCTCCTCGCCCGGCGTAATCACAGCGGCGTGGGGGTTTGTTTAAGAATGACATGTGTGTGGTTGAAATGTCTGGTCTTTGACATCTCGTCATGAAATGTTCAGGTTTTGATTGTGGGTTGGAAATCAACCCACCAGAAAATATCGGAAGCTAAAATAAAATGTGCCTACATGCAAGAGGAATTTCCCACAGCACATAATCAGTTCTGTTTTTAGGAAATCTGGTTTGCTCATGTGTGACACATGACATTAGCACACACCACAATCTTTAACAATCAACACAATGATACAATAACAATAAGAGGGGAAAAATAGACATGGGTTCTAATAAAACATTACAATAAATGTAATATACAAACAGTTTACTTCATTTTTTCATGTTCATAATCAAATCCGGTCACACTTTACAATAAGGTGCAATTTGTTAAAAGTAGTAAATGCATTAGCTAACATTAGCTAACAATGAACAATTTAGTTTTTCAGCATTTATTAAGCCTTGCTAATGTTAACACAGTTATTCATGTTAGTTCATGGTGCATTAATAATGTTTGATTTAAAAATGTTTAGGTAAATGCTGAAATGAACATGAACTGAGATTAATAAATGCTGTAGAAGTATTGTTCATTGTTAGTTCATGTTAACTAATGCCTTGTTTACCACTTTTACCCTTAAGGCATTTGAGTTGGGACTACATAAATGATTTGTGTTGTGCGGTGTTAAAATAGAACTGTTGAAACATTTCCCAGCATGCTTTGCATGAGACAGATCTTGGAAATGTAGAAGAGTTTGTTATATTTTGATTCTGTTAAAAAAGTGTAAATCACTAAAATAGTTTTTAATAAATAGAGTTGAGAACTTTAATCTAAAGGTATATAAAAAATAAAAAAAATAAATGATGTTTGTTAAATAAACATAAATATGGCAACATAAATAATATAAATTACAATGTAATGATATATATAAATAATGCTGAGAAAACATAACTTTAATGTGCAACCAATTTAAAGATGTTTTTTCCGGGTACTGTTTTTTTATGACTGAAAACTAGACCCGTCGCTCTGAGATCAACGGATGCCTATGGCAGATAAATTGCAACTAAAGTTAAAAAGATTATTGACTAGCTTCAGTGCAATTTCCAGGTTTTCATCAGTTTCCTCAAATAAAATATACCAAAAGCCAGATTAAGAAACATTGTGACCGAGAAGTCAGACTATAAGAACTAAACTAAGTGTCTGAATCAAACAGCAACATAGACACTTGAAATCCAAAAGTTTTTTGTGATGTTTATGCTAATGTTGAAAACCTGTGCCGCACCTATCAATCTTTCTTTCTCTCTCTCCCGTTTCGCAAAGGACTTTAAGTGCTTCCTCCCAATCGTTAACCTCCCTCTCTCTCTCTCTCTCTCTCTCTCTCTCTCTCTCTCTCTCTCTCTCTCTCTCTCTCTCTCTCTCTCTCTCTCTCTCTCTCTCTCTCGCTCTCGCTCTCTGTCTCTCCCGGCGTTTAAACTGTTTGTCTTTTTTCGAGAGGGGCTTTTTGAGGGTGTGAGAGGCTAATGGTTGTATTGATTGGCAAGTCCTTGTGATTATTTGAAAGCGCTGCACCATTCCAGCTGCTTGTTTTTCACATCTGAAGTGGCAGTTTATCAGTAATCAAGTTTTGCTCAATATACATACCTGAAATGCATTTTATCTTTATGAAAGGAAAGAAGAGCTATTGATTGCTTTGTGTGTTTGCTTGTGTCTCACTTTTTATGAAAAATCACATCACATATATCTGTGACATGAACAGGCTGCAGTCTGGTTTTAATCTTTCTCTCTCTCTCTCTCTCTCTCTCTTCAGGAGTGTGCAGGTGAGCCTCTCTTCATGCTGTATTGTGCCATGAAACAACAGATGGAAAAAGGCCCAATAGACGCCATCACCGGAGAGGCCCGATACTCCCTCAGCGAAGACAAACTCATCCGACAACAGATCGACTACAAGACGCTGGTCAGTGTGAAGTAGAGTTCGCCTCTGTTTCTTTAAGGGTTTTGTGTGAAATGTGTACTAAATGGTTTTAATACCAAATTTTTGCTTCTATTAATGTCTTCTGGCAGACGTTGCACTGCGTGAACCCGGAGAATGAGAACGGTCCGGAGGTGACGGTCAAATGCCTGAACTGTGACACCATCACCCAGGTGAAAGAGAAGCTGCTGGACGCTGTGTATAAAGGAAGTCCTTACTCACAAAGACCCAAAGCTGGAGATATGGACCTAGGTAAGATCTCCCAAGAAAGTTCAGGATGGATAAATGAGGGTTGTTTAACAAAACAGATCCTAGCAGACACTACAGCAAATGTGGAGCTGATCAGCGGCGTGATATAAATGCGCACTGATGTCACCGTCATGGGCACCAGGGGCACAGACGCCGAATCGTATCATCCGCTGTGAGATTCTATTAGCTAGTGCACTTCCCAATGCGATCGCTATCCGCTTTAAATTGAGCGATGTTATCAGACGTGTTGTGGAGATCTGCCGTCATCTGCGTCTGTTCTGCTCCGCGCCGGTTGTCTTTCAATGTTTGGAAATAAGAAACTGCTGCTTCCTCCTCCACAACAAACAAACATGACCATGGAGCTTGTAAAAAGCACAGAAAAGTCATACTTATAACCTTGATGGGTTCTGGGTTGTTATGTTTCACATCGTGTAGGTCAACACTGTTAATAGAACTCATGTTTCGGGCGAGGTGTGCACAAGGTTATTTGCTTTAAATGAAATGAGAGAAAACTCAAGTAGATCTTGTTGTGGGAGTGATGTTTGTGTACACAGAGTGCTCATGTCATATTGTGTCTGTTGCAGAGTGGCGGCAGGGGCGTCTGGCTCGGATCATTCTGCAGGATGAAGATGTCACTACTAAGATTGATAATGACTGGAAACGGCTGAACACACTTGCACACTATCAGGTACAGTCACTGTCTATAACTGAGACGTCACTCAAGATAACCCTAGTGTGCTGAATAAGGGTTATTATGCGTGGTATTTATCTATGAGGTCTGTTGTTTTCTCAGTAATACAGTATAAGGTGAACTTTGAGACGGGTGTTTTGCCTTCTAAACCTGGGGTTGAAAACGTTATGATGTCAAGGACCCCCAAATATGACATTTTGCATGGAATCCCATTTCTATATATATGTAAACATATATCAGACATAATTCGAAACATGAGGAAAAGAGAACTATACATATATTAATGTAATGTAAACACAAATAATCTTTGGTACAATGTTGGTCAATCAGGGTTGCCAGTTCCATGATTTTCCTGCATAATTGGGCTACTTAAAAAATCTGTTGCCATGCATTGTTTTTTATTCGGTGGGTCAAAAGTGGAAGGGTTTTGTTCATTTTTCATGATGAGATTAAGTTATTTATGAAAAAAGGCTGTGTTTATGATCAATTCTGTAGAGTGATTTTAAATAAGATATTGTGTGTAATGCATAACAGGGTCTGTAAAATAGGGTGTTTGGGTGTTAGGGTAGAGCTGTGGAATTAATTGTAATTGGTTTTAAGTTTCAGTTTTGGCTTTCAACAATCATGAAAACAAATGAATTGGGATAACAGATTATTTTGTCACATTAATATTTTTTATTTGAATGTATGCATGTATTTATTTTTTTGACATTTTAAATTAAATCCAGTGTTTTGAGTTATTTATTTATTAATCTGTAATGGTTATCTGTAATTGTGTATTTTGAATACTGTAGTGCAGCGTTGTGTCCGTGATGGTGTATTTTTGCACAGTAATGTTGTCATTCGCTGTCCTCAGGTAACAGATGGGTCTGTCATCGCCCTGGTGCCAAAACAAAACTCTGCGTACAACATCTCAAACTCCTCCACCTTCACCAAGTCCCTCAGCAGATACGGTGAGTGTCAGCTCTTCCGTTTGGATGTTGTCTTCAGACTTCCACAACAACTCTCCTCCTCTCCTCAGAAGAAAGCGATCATGTTCGCTAGATTAAACTGAAAGATTTGTTTATCTATCGAACCAGGGATCAACAGCATCCATTGTTCAACTTTAAAAAGACTCGAGCTAGTATTGCCTCCTCTTCTCTCGATTTTAAAAAGCCATTTTAGATATTTTCTTTCTGATGATTTTGTTTTGTTTTCTGAGCACTTGCAACAGTGTTGGTGTGAATAAGAGGTGATGATTGCAGCATCCCTCAGAACTGTGTGTTGTTCCTCGTCCAAAAAGAAGGATGAGAGAGAAAAGGCTGTTTAATGCCGTCTCTTCTCCTCGGGAGTTGAGTATTCATGATTGCTGCAGAATTACATCTACTCATGACAGACGTCCATTATATTTCCCTTTGAGAAAACTCATGTTTGATCATTTTTGGGGTTCTCAAATAGAGGACACACTTGCTCCACTCGTTGCCATGGAAACGGCAGCGGAGAAGTTAACTGTTTTTTAGGCTTTTCATCTTTCTTGTAATCTCACGATTATAAGGAAACATTCAATATGTTTTTATTTACTTTTTTACTAAATATAAAAAGCGCTGCGAGGAGCCGAGTTAAGCTTACAGTGGCTGTTTCTATCGGCCCGCCAGCCTGTGACTGATGAACTCCACTCACTATCTCTCACACCCACTTGCCACTTAAGGATGGAGGAAACCTGAGGGAGTTTTTGATGGATTCCACAGATGCAGTATATTCATTGTAGTGTAGAGCATCCACAGGAAAACGGTCCTTACCCAGAATGCCTTATCCTCAGACAGATTACTGCGCTTAACCATCCATTAGCCGGAGCTCAGCTACTTTCTGCTCTCATCTTTGATGTGTAACTCCTGGGTATTTAGCAGCCGACTGCTCATCAGATAGAAGAAAGCGGCCGCCTTGATTTACGATTGTTGATATGTCTGTTTCATGCCGTTTAGCTTACAGCTTCTTTTATATTTATGAAGCCTCGGCGTCTGTGGGCTTAATACTGTACCATTTGGAGAGCGCAGCGTGTGTTAAAATAACCGCAGTGGTAAAGGGTGGATTAATTTCGATTGGATGTCAATGTTTTGTTGTTCATTGTTATCAGTATGGTTGTGGTATGTACTTTAACATTTTCTTTAATTTACATAATTTATTTGAACTAAAACACTGGTCCAGACCCCCTTTCCTTTTTATTTATTTATTATTACTTTAAATCTTAAATATATAATAAAATCAATATTTGTGATCCTGCATCACAAAACCAGTCTTATGGGTAAATTTTTTGAAATTTAGATTTTTACATTATCTAAAAGCTGAATAAATACGCTTTCTATTGATGTATGGTTTGTTGGGATAGGACAATATTTGGCCGAGATGCAACTATTTAAAAAATAAATCTAAATATTGAGAAAATCGCCTTTAAAGTTGTCCAAATGAAGTCCTTAGCATAGCATATTACTCACAAAAATAAAGTTTTTATATATTTACGTAAGGTAATTTACAAAATATCTTCATGGAACATAATCTTTACTTTATATCCTAATGATTTTTGGCGTAAATGGCTTATTTTGACCCATACGATGTATTGTTTGGCTATTACTACAAATGTCTTTAAAATGCTAAAAATCACAATATGATCTATCTTTTGTCTTTAGAGAGCATGTTGCGGACGGCCAGCAGTCCAGACAGCCTGCGGTCCAGGACGCCCATGATCACGCCCGATCTGGAAAGCGGCACCAAACTCTGGCACCTGGTCAAGAACCACGACCACGCGGACCAGCGCGAGGGCGACCGCGGGAGCAAAATGGTGTCAGAGATCTACCTGACACGACTGTTGGCTACCAAGGTGGGTTTGCATGATGTTTACACACATTTTATTATAACAATTTTAATTCTTTTGTCAGCCTTGATGTTTTGAGTCTCATAAATACAGTCGTCTTGTGTTGTTGCTTCCGCCTGTACCTAAGATTTAGCCTTGCAATTTAATATTCTCCCCATCTCCTACTTCCTTTCTCTCATCTTTCTCATATTTTCTTCCTCCCATCTGCCTATCTATTCCTCTCCCTCCTTCCCCGGCTCCGTAGCTTATTTCCTTGCCGCCTAATTGTAAGGAGAGGCAGAAATTGAAATCAGAATATGTTTACAAGCCTCTCGGGTGGTCAATTTTGATACATAATAAAAAACGATAGATAAATGTAATGCTGGAGCGGAGGAGAACAGCAGGAGACAGGTAATTTGTTGTGGATCGAGTGTTTCATGGTGCGTGGTGACATAGATGCTGGAAAACCTCGCGGACTGTCACACGCGCACACACGCATGCACGCACGCACGCACGCACACACACACTGGCATCCTAATCAACACGCACCGTATTACCTGAGAGCCACTGCTTGTTTTCCACTCGCTTTCAGAAGTGACGAATAATCCAAAATCTCTGCTTCGGATCCTTGAGGGCGTTTAGCGATTTTAGACTTTTAGTGCAAGTAATCGTTTTGAAGTAACCTTTGTGATCAATAGTAAAGCCTAGTGAAGCTTCTGTAGTGAGGAGGTAATAGCATCAGTATATTTTTATGTTTTTTGAACAAAGTTTTTATGTGCATTGAATTTCTGTAATTTAATACAGCGGTTTTAAACTGGTTGGTCACGACCCAGAGATCAGAAGTGTGTTGTGATAGGGACGCAGACAGCAGAGAATAAACAACAGTAAATGCAAATAATAAAATTCAACGCACCATATCATTGTGCATGGTTAGAATATTAAAATAAATAGACTTTAAAAAAGGGAGGAGAACGTGTTTTGTTGAGGCTGTGCGTCCAGTCATGTTTTGGTGCTTTAGTATCTGTTGCTTGGTAGGATTTGGCAACAGTAAAGGTAGTTCAGCACAAAAGTTACAACTCTGTCATCATTTATTCACTCTCATCATTTCAAACCTGTATGACTTTCTTCTGCAGAACACAAAAGAAAAATATTTTGAAGAATGTTGGTAAGCGAACAACAGTGATACCCATTTGCATTGTTTTGTGTCCGCACATAAGATGTGAATGGGCACCGCCATTGTTTGGTTGGCAGCGTTCTTCAAAATATCTTTATTTGTGTTGTGCAGAAGTAACAAAGTCATACAGGATTAAAATGACAAGAGGATGAATAGAAAAATGACAGAATTTTTATTTTTTTGGTAAACTCTCACTTTAACTATGTGTTTACTGGTGCGCAGTTACGAATGCATTTACAATGTTCATATTGTTGTGCCTGTGCAGTTCATGCTAATGTTAGCATTTCAATGTTTGATTCTTTTGTACCTTTGTACAATAAATTGTGGTACTATGTTGCATAAAATAGATCCTAATTTAATATTTATTGCATATTTAAAATAAATGTATTATGTATTTCATATTCACGGAAGACTTGTTCTTCTCACCACAGGGTACTTTACAGAAATTCGTAGATGATTTGTTCGAGACGATATTCAGCACGGCGCACCGCGGCAGCGCCCTCCCTCTCGCCATAAAATACATGTTTGATTTCCTGGACGAACAGGCGGACAAACACTCAATTACAGATTCAGATGTTCGGCACACCTGGAAAAGCAACTGGTGAGAAGCGTTTTTGTGTAATTTATGGGAATATATATTTTTTGGGCGATATAGGTGGTTTCATCGGATGCACACGTCTGGCCTGAAGTTAACTTTTTTGTTAATTGGTCTGACTAGTGGCTAATAATAAAACTATTTATATTTTATATTAGTTTATATTTTACTGAATAATACTTGTCAGTTTATTGTATATTAATTTGATTAAATAAACAATATGTTGAATGGGTCGTGTAACTTTGTCGCATTTAAGTAACGGCTGGTAACCCAAAAAATACTAACTACACATACTTTTAACTTGCTAGCTAATGTCATTTACTTGTTATCAGAAATAATCTGCAGGGACTCTGTTCTTTGTGAATGTGTACCAGAAGTTTGGGTCACAAAAGCATGAGCAGTAACGTTTATGTTTTTCTATATAGGTTAGGAGTACTGTTATTTTAGACAGATGCAAGCCTTAGATGACCTGCTAACAATTTACATGTTTCTCTTTTTCTCAGTTTGCCTTTAAGGTTCTGGGTGAACGTGATCAAGAATCCTCAGTTTGTGTTCGACATCCACAAGAACAGCATCACAGACGCGTGTCTGTCCGTCGTGGCTCAAACGTTTATGGACTCCTGCTCCACATCCGAACACAAGCTGGGCAAAGATTCCCCCTCGAATAAGCTTCTCTACGCTAAAGATATTCCCAACTACAAGAACTGGGTAGAAAGGTATAAACAATATATAAACGTATACTAGAATAGATCAAGTGGTGAATGGAGGCAAATAGGAACTTGAAAGCTGTTTCCTCAATGGTTTTATTGACCTTGTGAAAAGATCACTAAATCGACACCTACTAGCTTGGAAATTCCTGTAGATTTTACAGTAAACCATGGCGCTAACAATGCCAAGGTCCCAGGTTCGATTCCCAGGTATTGCGTGAACCAACCAAAGTCACAAAAATGTAAATCCAAGTTTACACTTGTCACCACGGATGGTTGAAATTGTTCTCCACGATTGTATTTCCAATTGCACGTATTTTGCCTCACCGGCCAGACTGCTCGGCTGTTTTAGTCCCATGTTGTAACCTTGTTGAAAGGCCACAGAATTCACATGAAATCGGAGTGCAACCGCTCCATCCACCGGCACCCTGACGTTAAACTGTCTGTCTGGTCCTCCTGCAGGTATTACTCAGACATTGCACGAATGTCTGCCATCAGCGATCAGGACATGAGCGCGTATCTCGCCGAGCAGTCTAGACTGCATCTGAATCAATTCAACAGCATGAGCGCCCTACATGAGATCTACTCTTACATCACCAAGTACAAAGATGAGGTGAGTACAGTTCGGAAAGAGAGGGTATGTTTGGAATGGCATACTTGTGTACTGCTTATTGTGCACGGTATGCATGCTGTTTTTAAATTCCGTTTTTTGATATTCATCACAATGGAAATGAAAAAAGCGCATGGCATCATGGGATATGGTGTTATAAGCAGTTGTTCTGTATCGAATATGTGCATACTGTAAATTATATAGTTACTATTCACAAGTACTTGAATATTTAAACATGCACTGTTAAAAAAGTTTTTATAAAGGTGGGGTTTGGATTCAGTTTAGGAGATTAAAATACACGTTTAAAGGGATAGTTCACCCAAAAATGAAATTCTGTCATTATTTTGTCAACTTCTTGGCGTTTCAAACATGTATGACTTTCTTTCTTCTGCAGAACACAAAAGAAGATATTTTGAAGAATGTTGGTAACCGAACAACGGCGGCACCCATTCACTTCTTTTGTATGGACACAAAACCAATGCAAGTCAATGGGTACCGCTGTTGTTTGGTTACCAGCATTCCTCAAAATATCTTCTTTTGTGTTCTGCGGAAGAAAGAAACTCATAAAGGTTTGAAATGACAAAGGGGGGGTGTAAATAATGACAGAACTATCCCTGGCAGGGAAAATGATAAAATCCTTTTCTCTCCAGTTAATAGATAAGGCTGTTAAGATGGCCGAACGTAAAATCCAACACGTTTAAAACAAGGACACTTACAGTATCATCCAAGTGGCCCTTCACATATAACGGCGACTGACAGCACACATGAGCTCATGTGTCAAAACCACTGACTCATTCCAGCCGCCCCGGATAAACGAGAGATAATGAGCCGCTGAAGGAGACCATTTACATCTACCTCACCCAGATATGAGGCCGCGTGTGTGCGCGCGTGTCCTTATTTCAGTGACACAGTGGGTCTGCTTAATTGTTCCTTCATTTACGACTGTGTTTCTTCAGCTATTAAGCAGATATAAAAAGGTGTCTGTAGTTAGCACCAGGACCCGTTCCTCGAAAACGATTTCATTTCCGTTCTCCGCTTCCTTACCTCAGGGAGATTTTAGCCGAGCACGACTCATCAAGCATCATCCCGGCTCTCCGTGAAACCTCGCTCTCTTCCTCTCTCGCCGTCTGATGTTAATACACTGCAGCTGGTTGCGTTTTAAACAGCCGTTTATGTTCATTAGTCTTTATTATCCAGATGCACACGTGTCCACATGAAGATCCTCGCTGAACCTGCATGAAAACAGGGAAAATTAGCAGTCCATTATCCGGCGCTGAGGGTGTTTCCAATCCTTGTCTTTTAGATTTGCAGACTTTTGGACTGCGCAGATGTGTGTGCAGATGTGTTTTAGCGTGTAGAGCACTTTTGTTAAGTTGTAAGTTTGAAACCCACAGGGTGTGATGTTTCTTTAAGACAGTTCTAACTGCTTACAAGACGGTGTAATTGTATATTTAAAAGTATTTGTAATCGAAAACAGACATTTGACTATTTTATATATATATATATTTTAATACAGAATGCGTTTTATCAGCATTTTAGCATTCTAATGTAACATCATTTCCTGTTCGGCAGATCCTGTCGGCGCTTCAGAAAGACGAGTTATCCCGGCGACAAAGACTGCGCAGTAAACTGGAACAAGTTATCGACACCATGGCTCTGGCAAGCTGAGGACCCCTTCTCTCTTTTCGGCCCCGCCCTCTCCAACCTTCAGGCCCCGCACCCAGCCACTCCCACACACGCATTAAGCTGACGGACTGCAATGACAGAAGCAGTACACTGGAGACCCCTCAGCCCAGGGTGGAAGTCCTCTTTCATCACTTCCTTTGAACTCAACACACACCTGAATGTCTCCCTGGACGTCACGTCCAACCAATAGGACTTTTTTGTTCGTTGTTCTTCATGTCGTTCGCAGCGTGTGTTGAGCCACGGTCGTGTGCTGTTACTCACCAAGGATGTCTTGTATTATGAGCCTGAAGTCCTTAAAGTCTACAAAAGGATCAGAGCGGTGAACTTTCACGGACGCCATTTAGTTTAGCTCTTAATTTCGACGTTTTCCCCCATTTTTGCCCTTTGGGTTGATCGGCGGACTCGCTCACGACAGTCTCCTGCCACTTGTGTTACTGCTGAATTTGCACAATTTACAGGAACTACAACAAATGAAAATGATATAAATATATATATAAATGTGTATAGAGATATAAATACAACTGCATTTTTATACAAAAAAAAAGAGTGAAAAGAAGCGTACAAAGTTTTCCATTTTAACATAGAAAAGAATAAAAGATGAATTTGATATGTGAAGCAAAGACTGATGAGAAAAAATCTAGAAAAAAAACGTCCTGTGCCATGTTTTCTTTGAATGTTGTTTAGTGCAAAAACGATTTTCTTTAGATAAAATGTGCTATGATTTCAATGTTGACCCTAGTGACTGAAGAACTACGAGTGAAAAAATGTGCAAAAAGGAACAAACGTGTTCCCGTGTGGTACCATTGGAGGGAACTGTCCTCACCAAAAGGGTTTTGTTGGTCAGTTGGTGGACGAATCTGTATTTAGTTTGTACGCATTTTTGTTGGAGCTTTATTGTTAATATTGTTTCAGCCACTTGACCACATTGTTTGCTATTCTGGGATTTTTGGAGAAACGAACGCAAAACTTGACCATGTTATAATCGGCCCGTTTCCGTATTAAACATTACTCATCGTTTAGTCGTCCGACAGAAACGGACGTGAGCACTTGGAGCCTTGAATGAGACCAGTAACTTTGCACAAAGCACATCGGTTTATAATGAAGGAAGAATCAAGGTTGACGTTACGCTTCGCAATTTGATGCCGTACAATTTCGAGAAGGTCGAGAGACATTTGGCATCAAATGTAGCAAGTTCCTATAAACCTCAACCTTTCTCAGCTTTTTATTTTTTGGAAGTGTGGTTTAAAGCATGTGAATGGTTCCTACTGCGATGAATGTGCTGATTTGACCCATTCCAAAAAACAGGAACTTAAGCTAGAAATCGATTTTAATTGAGCTCACATGCAGTGACGAAATAGAAACTATTGTATCATGAACTTAAATGACTGTCATGGCAGCATTTTCGGAAGGTGACGTTTTTATTACGTTATGTATTCTTTTTATTTATTTTTCATTTTTTTTGTTTGGAGCTCATAAGCTACTTGGCTTAATCCTCATGCCATTTTCTTATTTTGTTTGTTTCTCTTTCTCTCCTGTATTTCAGTCCATCATGCCCCATCCGTCAATTCCGTATGACGTGTAATGAATGAATTAATGCATTTTTCCGTTGTGATTCGTGATTGGTGATGTTACAAATGTGAATCTCTTCAGGGGTACGAATTCGATGAAGTCAAGCTCTTCCCCTCTGCTTAACTTTTCTTCACCGTTCTGGTTGTTTTGCAGCTTCTCTTTATCTTCTCTCTCTCTCTCTCTCTCTCTCTCGAGAACGTCGATAACTTCGCGAGGGTCTGTATCGCAGTGACGGGCTTTCATGTGCTGCTGCAGTTCTCCAAAAGTCAGTCATGTTCAAACAAGAGAAAGCCTCTTTCTGCTTTCACTTTCCACTGAGATTAAAGCAGAAGACTTTGTGAGATGTGATAGAAAAGTCTTTGAAAGATTTAGGTCAGAAACCCGAAGAGAATGAGAGTGAGTCACACAAACTTGAAAATTCCATGTTTTCTCGCTTGCTTTACCTCGATACAACCAGACATCAGGGTTCATTTTAGCTCGGAAAGTAATAAAGAATCATTGGTTTTGATTTATTTATTTTTGGATTGTGCTTTGTGTTATTGACTTTATGCCATTGCAAATGTCTCCCAATCGACTGGGAGCAGGTCTCCAGAACTCTTTTCTATAGTAAAGACAATCTCCCTTTACGCATAGAGATGTTCATTCCTTCTGCTTTGTTCTTCGCACAGATCTGTTGAGAATTATTCGATTCTTGACTTGTTTGCATGTTTGTGGGTAGCTCTCACGAATCTCAAAGCTAGTGCATTTCATCATTTTTGCCACAAGGTCTGATCATTTTAAGCTATGTGAAAGGAACTGTCAATGAAGTAGATAGATAGACTGTCAGACCTTCAGTTCTTAATGCCTAGTATCCGTGTTTCATTTCCGGTAAATAAGTTTGCATGTTTCTACACTACAGGCGAGGCCACGCTATCGGAAAATACAAGCATGCTATTCTACTTGTGTTTTCATTCTACATCTTGAAATTTACAGTCTGGTCATGTTTTTCTTTTCTATTGTGGCTTTCCAGGTGGAAAAATGTTGACGTGCTTTGCTTTGTGCTACTTTAGCGGGTGATGGTGATTGTAAAACAGCTGGTTGCATCGTAATGTCTCAGGACGTGTGTTTCACTTTGTTGTTGTCTATTCTCTTTCCATTCAAATTTTGAGCGTTACTTTGATTTTCTGTTGTTATTTTGATGTTTTCGATGAGTTGTGGAACATGTGAAGTCTTCAGAGAATGCTCTAAAATTTCCAGGCATTTTGATGTGCAAAGTATTTTAGTGATCACCATTTTTCAGCACTTGTTTTAGGAACGCTTACTTATTTTGAGTACAGGAACAAAAAATAAGAAGACATGGGTTTTCTTCAATAGAGTTCAGTTGTAGATGGGAAAAAGCTGAACAGAAGATGTTTTAGAGATCAAAGAGCTTTCGTTTCTGCACAGAGTGCCTTGTCAGCTCCTCTCATCTCTTGGCCGCCTTTGACCCTTTCATTACCCACGATCCATCTCTTCCCATTCCGGCTCTCTATCGACGTCTGACCACGCCTTCAATCTTACACTCCCCTTCAGCCCAAAAGACCAACCTCTCGATCTCCGGTTTTTAATTTCTGCTCCGATTGAAAACTCCTCTTCGAAGGATGAATAAACTTAAGCGTAGGAACAAAAATGTGAGCATGATTTCGAAGAAAATAACTAAAGAATTTTAATACTTTATTAATTCTGATACCTTTTGAAGAGTTTCAGACTCGAATCAACTGTGACAGGTTGGCTGTTAAACGCTCATTGTGTAAATATTGTGCTCTTTCCTATTTTGCAAATTTATTATGTGTAAATAAACACATGCATCAAGGAGAGATTAAACATTTTTCGCTAAACTTGCTGTTGTCCCTGGTCTCTTGCGTGAATATTGTTTTGTTGTTTGACGTATAATGGGGTATTCTGGGTTTTAGATTTACTTTTTTGTTTCTTAACAACACAAATTTGAGAATGTTCCATTGTACAAATGAAAGATGACAAAGTCAGCATCACAAATGTGTATGTGCAGAATCCAATATATTCTCCCCTTAGTTTATAGTCATTGGTATTTCTTTATATTCTCTTTAAAATGTTTATTTTTGTGTTCAATTTTTTTTTTACATAATGTGGTGTCAAACATTTGGACCTCACTGTAGGTGAGATGTGTGGTCTGAATTGTAGTTTTAAGGTGGCACCTACAGCATTCACAATGTGAAAAGTTTGTGACTCCAAACAAGCTGCAAGAGCTCATTTACTTAGTATCACAACGTATGATTAAAATAGGTAGTTTTCAGTCATTTAACCATTCCAAATTTAATTTTAAACCAGCATTTCTAGATGTATTGTGATCATTCCAGTCCAGTGTCTGTTGAATTTCAACAAAACCAAACCTCAGGAGTGACAAACAAAGTCATCCAACAGCAGTGTGAAACACTGACAACATGACAAAACACATAAATCGATAAAAACATACAATTCCAGATTTTTACTGTTGTAATGCTTAAAAGAGAATATAAACTTAATTGTTTTCTTTGCAGTATTTGAGGTCTGAAAAAATACAGAGTCTGCCGGAGTCGTTTATATATGTCTCCTGTTTAATAAATGCTACTTGTGCAGCATGCAAAGTTAATGCCTATGTACTGTAGAGTCCAAATCATTCACAATTTAATTTAGTATGCAGCCTTAAGGCATCTGCCAATGTAGACGGCAAAGCAGCTCACTAGACTTTGAAACAGAGCATCAGCGGGCAGATGTTTATCTGAAGCCGTCCTGATATTTTGGTCCCGGTAATGACAGAGAGACGGAGATTTCAGTCTTTATGCAGTTCGGTGGGCGCAGCCAGATGAAACTGGCCCCATTAGTTTGGAGCATATAATCGCTCCGAGTAATTCAATTAAAAGTCTTTTTGAAGGAAAGCTTAAATTGTCCTATGATTGCGAGCCCACCGAGTCTTTAAATGATTCTGTCAGACTCAAATGTGCATGTAGCAGTAAAGCTGTGATTTATGACTGCCTGGCAGTGGATGTGATTTTCTTTCCTTTAAGCAGTTCCAGTCAATGATGGCCGCCTTACAGCAGGAGCAATTAAACCTCTGCTTCACTTTTGTTGCTGCTCGAAAGTGTTGAATGACGGAGAGATGCACTGATACAGTCTGTGACTTTCACATATAAGACACTAAATCTCTCTGTCTGATTGTCCTTCTGTTTTTCTATTTATCAACGTGTCTGTCTATCTCTCGGTTTGTCTGTCAGTCTATCTACCCACCTCGTATGTCTTGCTGTTTGTTTGTTTGTCTGTCTGTAATATCAACAGTTTTTTTCATGTTACTGTATGGTTAAAAAAATGAAAGAAATTGTGAAATTAGGAAAATGTCATGACTTGGACACATTTATAAGAGCCCCCCATGTGTCCAACCAGCCATCAGCTCGACTTCTCTTCCTTCCACCATAGTTATCCCCATTTTCCCCTCAACCCCATTGCCCTGTTCTCCATTTCCCTCTTTCAACCGCCTCCTGCTGACAGACACATTCTTGAATGGTTGATGGTCAGAATAAAGAGGCGCAGATGTGGACAATTATCTCTCTGCTCGCTCATGCGCGCCGCCGCGTCTCTCACCCGGCCGCTCCGTGCGTCTCTGAGGAGGGGAGCTGCTGATGAAGCCGTGGGATCGCCCCTCTGGAAATGATCACACCTGCGTGGGGGTAATAAGATGGCGGTTTGCTGAGAGCCGGTTTGATTATGGAGCTCTGAATCGAGAGCTGTGATCGGCAGTGATTATTGGGGACGATCCGAGCCCGATCTCACAGGGTCCTGCCTGTTATTTCGCATCGGTGTGGAGAGGTTGAACATTTGTCTAAGATTATGACAGCGGTGTTGTGTCCGTACAAAAAAACATTTAAACATTTCCGAGAAAATGACCTGGAAAGCATCACAATACTTAAGTTTGCGCAGAAAAAAGCTGCTTTTTTAAATCACTTTTATTGTCACATCACAGACACAACATGTGCAGGAGTGAGTGAACGTCTTGAGGGTTTGCTCTACCGTACAAATACAATACACGTTATACACAATATATATACAAAGTGTAAACTCTGACACATGAATAGACCCACATGAATGATCCCTCAAATCACGCAGCTTGTCGAGGAGAGAAATGCTTTAAATTTTCAAAGCAATCAGACCTTCAATTTTCTGGCGGGTGATCAAACGGGTGAAAGAATCCATAGATTTACCTTGAAGGAGGAACTTAAGCAATATCTGGCAATCATAGAATATATTGAGGCTTGGAAATAGGCTCCTTTAGATCAGTAAGCAGTTACATAGCAACCACTAAGAAGACCCTAGCAACAACTCCAAGTGGCCCCACTTTGTAAAGAAAATCATAAGAGTGTTAAAAAGATGAACGTTTTGTTGTCATTTTAAAGGAGGCATTACATCACTCCCAAAATTCTTGGCATGTGTGCAGATTTTAGTTTATAATTTAATAACACACTTCAGACAAACAGTCTGTGACATCATTTGGTTGCTTCCCAAATATTCTTTTAGCAATGTTCTGTTTTCAATAACAGTGTCATTTCATTATGAATCGTGTAGCAGTCCTTTTAAACACTGTTAAATATTATCCACTTAAACTCACTCGAACAAAAGCATCGAATTATTTAGCCAGGACTTAAATATCATTCTGCCTCACTTCTGTCGAGTAAAATAAGGTCACACAAACACACGGGTGTAGAGTTTTAAAACTTTTCACATACGTGGCTCGTGGTTCTTCCTCAAAAAGGTGAAGATGCAAATGAACTAAATTTAATGAAAACGGTGGCGGCGAAAGAACAAGAGGGTGCGAGTATATTGCAATCTTTCAATTTATCGACGGGGGATTTACATGCTGGTTCTTTATGTTTTGCAGAGATAAGGAAAGCATTGCAGTTTGGGATGTGAGCACGCCAAGCGGGATCTTTGAAGCAACAGAGAACCTTTCTGCGGATCCGGAGATAGTATGCCTGCATGCATGCGTGCGCGCGTGTGGGGAAGGGGGTCTCGACACTCTAAATCCTTCAAAGGTTTGATAAAGGAGAGTGATTTAAGAACAGCAGCTCCGGCCGCTGCGACCGCTGATGTGTTCATATTGATTGCAGTTACGCTGATTTCATGTGTGAAATGGAAATGCATGACCTCAGCAGTGTCCAGACAAACTTATAGTCAAAGTAACCCTGGTCACAGTTAGACGTTAGCACACTAGAAAACCCTGCCAATGAATACAAACATGATGAATATTACTGTCCTCGCTTCTCAGCCTGAATACATAGCTGTTTATAAGTGGCCAATTCGTACGATGTGAGCGTACAATAAATAATAAAAGCAATAATGCAGGCCCACCCCTAACCATTTGGAAACTGCCCCGATAGCACATACATCTCAGAGACGTCTATTTGATGTCTGCATTTACATCTGCCAGACGTCTTTTTTTATTGTTTGTTCATATACAGATATAGAATATGTATCATTTGGAATGTGTAAAACTGCCCAAAGACGTTTATTAGATGTTTTTACACAGCAGATGTTTTCCAGATCTTTAGTAGACATCTTACAGACGTACCTGTGCTATCTGGGCAGATTATAATGAAAGATTGTGGTTTTTTGCCCTACAGTGCACCAAACAATGTCATGTTCAAACCTGTATGACTTTCTTTCTTCTGTAGAACACAAAAGAAGATATTTTGAAGAATGTTGGTAACCAAACAACACTGGCCCTCATTGACATCCATTGTATTAACACAAAATCACTGAGACATTTCTCAAAATATCTTCTTTTGTATTCCACAGAAAGCCAGATTTAAAATGACATGAATAAATGATGACAGATTTTTATTATTGGGTTTACTATCCCTTTAAATCATGAAATTTTACTTTTGTATTTACATTTGTATGACTGTATTCCCAAAACATTGATTCTGCATTGTTAATATCTTGCAAGGTTATTATTTTCACTTAAAATAATGTCAAAATGTTAACAAGATCACATGTGGGCAACCAGATGCAATGCGTGCATAGTTGCATCACAGATCACATTTTTTATATCATATCTTTTTTTTCAAAACACAAATGCTCTATGTTGCAAAAACGCACAAAATTCGGTCATAATCCTTTTTAAGATGCGAGTGATGCCATTTCAGATATTGCGATGGAGTTGCATGCTCTGTGCCGCAGTTTGGTGTGCGGTTTGCTAATGAAGAGTTTCTAATGGGCTGAACCTTCTGAGTATCAAACGCAGCTCAAGAGATTCACTGCAGAATATGTGCATTCACTGCAGAGCATGCTGGAGTAAACTGACATCGCAACTCTTGATGCATTTTACATGAGGGTTGTTGCCTCCCTCTCTCTCCAGAGCTGTTCCACGCTTACACTTTTTAGACAACACAATTGAAAAAGGAAAAGAAATGAAGCAACGGCTTCATTGTCTGATCAAATCAACCTTGCATCATGCACCTTTCCGACGTACCCAGAAGCCATCATGATCCGCCGTATGCTGTGTTTACAAAGAAAACGTCTTTAAAGAGCATTCTCTGGCTGCGCTCTCTTTGTTTTTCTTCAAACACTCAACATATTTATGCTTGAATAAAACAAGCTGTATAAAAACGAAAACTCATCATTACCCGTGGACGTTCAAGAAACAATTTTCCGCACTATTGGCTCATTCATCCGTGCTTGTGCTGATGATAAGCAAACATAGATTCAGAGCGGACCGTGGTGCGAGCGTTGCTGTTTGCGTTATCCGTCCGGCCCTCCCTCGGGGGCCGTTATTACGGTCACGTTTTGTCTGTTTCAGCGTCTGATCTCAGGTCAGCTCCTGACAGCGGCATTACTCACATCTCATTTCCCCCCCGTCTGTGCTCCCCTGCTCCTGGGTCAGCGACTCCTTCTGGTGTTAGTAACATTCCATTTACCCCATGTGGCCCGGCCTGATCTGGGGTCAGCCACAGGTGGAGTTGCTCAGGTCTCATTTTCCTCCGGCTGGCCCGCTCTGATCTCTGGTCAGTGAATCTGTAGGATCGATGGCGCGTTCGTGATGAATTCATGGTGCAATGAGCTAGAAAGAGAGTAACACATTTGTTTCCACTGTGCTTCAGCAACACAAACTGGTAACATCACTTTCTTTTCCCCGCTGAACACAATAGAGGATATTTTGAAGAACGTCGGTAACCAAACAACATTGGACCCCATTGCATGGATGCAAAACCACAGAGATATTTCTCAAAATATCTTCTTTTGTGTTCCACAGAAGAAAGTTATATACAAAAGTTATATAAATTTGCACCACTCCATCACTCTAATCCAGTGTTTATGCATTAGTGCTGGGTTAGCTCACCTCCGTATTGACCAGTCCGGTCCAGCATCCCGAAAAAAACAAACATTTTGCAGCAAAACAAGAAAATGTGTGCGCTGTCTACCATCGACACAGCCCAGCGCTCCGGATCGATAACACCCCATACGAGTGTAATCCTGGCCTCTGAATTATACTAATCTCAGGCTAAATAATCCATATACAGCATCAGGAGGCTTGTAGCATGACGTGGGCGTCGGCGCTTAACCAAAGCCTTGTTAGAAAGATTAATTAGTTGATAATTGACACTGTATTTGTCACGGAAAAAAAGCAATGCAACTTTTGTTTATAACAAAGCCCCAGTGGGGGGGGGATGTGATGGGGGGGTGTTGGTTTCGTTGATGTAATAAATGATACATGCATGCAGCCGCAAACAATCAATTACATTGATCCGCATGCAACCCTCCGTATTAGCATTTGTTTATCTCCCGTTTAAGCATCTTGCCTCGGTTAAGACTATTCCAATCCGAATCCACACAGTCGGATCCTCTGTTTTATTGTAATGTCAGTTCCCGCATTAGATGCGAGTCTCGTCTCCCGCAAATCCCCGCACAGACTCTTCCTACTTGTAACTCAGATTAGGGGAGTGAAAAAGCGAGCTAGAGAGGAGCAGTAAGATAAATAATAAAACAAAGATCCTGCTGTTTTGTCTGAGGGCAGAGTACTTCGCTTTAATGCACACATGTGCACACAAAAAGTGTAGACGCATACGCTTGCTTTCCAATGCCGGTAGAACTGTGCTTGGCACTGCAACTTCTCTCTAATTAGTCCCAGGGTAGAGAGGTAGAGAGAGAGAGAGAGAGAGAGAGAGAGAGAGAGAGAGAGAGAGAGAGAGAGAGAGAGAGAGAGAGAGAGAGACAGAAAGGTGAGAGAGTGGTTGGGTGGGGGAATGAAACTTCAGGTTAAGCCTGAATGAGTGAGAGGGGAAAGAACAGGAATATCACAATGTTACTCTGAGGAAGCAATGTAGCAGTATAAGGGAGGACTAAAAAAGAGGTACTGTATATAATATTTATGAAATTTCGTTTTCATTGTTCAGTGTAAATATAATGCTTAAACAGAACATTAACAAACTGATAAACATGTATTTGAATTCACAGTTTTTGATCAAAACAGCTTGCTGCTGTCCTTCTGAAACCTTGTATCTCCATATTTTGTGATTTTTATCGTTATTATTAGTCACCCTTTATGCTTGTCACTGGGTTTTGCAAGTATCTAACCAATTAAAAGTAGTATAAAAAGTGCTTGCCAACTTGGACAACACAGTATTTAATCATTTTAAAAGTAGTGTTTTTTCATTTCCTGAAAAACAGCGAATTTGGACATCCAAGGTTTCGGAAGGACAACAAGATCTGGCTAAATGCATAAATGTAAATGTACTACGGCTCTAATAAAAAGAAAATTGGTCTTACGGCCCACCCCTAATGAGCGCTATATTTAATAATATGATATTATATTTTAACAGCAGATACAGTACATGACGTACCTCTGAGGTCGGCCCATGCTCTCATATAACCCATGCCATAGAAAAGAACTCTCTGCGCTGTCTACATGAAGCCAACGGCCACATCATTAGAAGAGTTTTACGCAGAATAGGCTAAAAAGAGAGAATATTGAATCAAACAAAACCTTTCATGAATGAGATATGTTCCCTCTACACTGTCCATGCCTGAAGTACTCTCTAAATAGAAGCAATGGCATCATCTTCAGTCTGAGAACCAGGAGATGAAAACTCACTCCATCAGAGGCTTCCTCCCACTCAACTTAGTCTGGTTAATTTATAAGACCATCAGACCCGAAGAGAGAAGCATATGAAATGCCACGTTGCTGTCAAAAAAACTTTTTATGGAGTTTCATTTCACACAGCACATTCTTGTGTTAACGTTTCCAAATCCTGCTTGGAAGACCAGTACGTTCGTCCATCCATCCATCTTTTTTTTAGAATTTTGTTTTGTCTCAAGAACGAATGCACTATATTAAACAGGCAATTAACAGAACAATCACACTGGCCTCTGGATAATGAAACCGAGCCACAATAACCCTTGCCAAAAAATACAGCAAATCCTGGAGATTTTCACGGCTCCAAACATATGGACGGTTTTAACTCTGACCCTCAGACTGCTGGACTGTGATGGGCCCTCATTACCGACGACAAGTCATAATGGTCAAGTCAACGTCCTGAACCTTGTTAGCACATTTCCAGATAGACTCAATTAAAAATCTGGTGACTCCACAGCTGACAGCAAGCATGGCTTCCTGCCATGACAACCATTAGACCGGATTTAAAACTAGAACCTTCGGAATCACGGCAAGCCCAGCAGTCATTCTCTCAGGTGTGTACGGCGTTCAGATTTTACTCCGTCACCGTGATATGATCTCAGCACCTTTTCTGACGGCTTCACAGATTCATGTATCATTTATGAAACGAGACCTGCGGCGAGTGAAAAAGCACACTGAGGTTTGAAGGCACTTGCGGTTTTTTAGAACCTTCTTCTTCACTTTGTCAGTGTCACTGTAGGCTGCCTTACACCTTCTTCGCACCCTCATTCTCACATTTGAGTTGAAACACTAGTATAATGAGCAGGCTGGGATCTTTAGACAAGGGTTTGAAATCTGTTGGTGCTATTAGTTGTGTGCTCATGTCCGGTGGTCAGTTGCCAGACTTCTTGTGTGGGGTTTTTTAGCTATAAAAGACAGGCTACTGGAGCCAAATTTTAAATACAGTATCTGTAACTCCAGCCATCCTCTTTAAACAAACTATGTGGATGTGTCCAGTCCCTTTTTAACGTAAGAAGAATATGAACAAAGGAAACAATAGACATGATGGATGATGTAGTGAGGGTAATTATTTAAAATGCAATAGCCAGACAGCACAGCTAAAGCAAAGGGCTGCTAAGGTGTGATAATTCTCATTCAGTTTGGTCTAAATAGTATAATTGTGCCGTGGACAAGATATTATATAATTAATTACCTTTCTTTCTATTTATTCACACTTGCCATTTGTTCACTCCATTTTTTACCCTACAAACGAAATTTTCTATGTAACTCACAAAGACTTATTAGTGACAGTCTCTATACAGATTTTGAAGTATGAAACTAGATTACACTTTTAGAAGAAAGGTTTCTGTCATCATGTTTCACCTGTCATTCCTGTATAGATGGTTTCATCGTGCACATGCCTGGCCCGAAGTTAACTTCCAGTCTGTGTTTGTTGATCGCTCTGGCTAGTGGTTATTAATAATATAACGATTTATATTTAATTTAATTTACATTCATATTATTTATATTCATATTTCATTATATAATAATTGTATTAAATGAGCAATTTGTTGAATTTTATTGTATATTCATTTGTATATTCATTCGGATGTCTTGTGTCCGAAATCTATTCATAATAATACATCTGTGATAGTCATACTTCCTGTATCGCCGTTCGAAGTATTTCATTGCACATGCTGCATTTATTTAAAGTCACCATAAAACAGAAGTTGCGATTGTCTTCTTTTCCGTATCGTGACATATCCGAGTGAAACTGCTTCTGAAATATATAAAAAAGTAGGGCGGACTTTATTTCGCCCTCTCCTAAGTAATTGGATGGTAAGTTAACTTAATACACCACCGGTACTGATTGGACAGTCAGTCCTACCGCTTTTTCAGGCCTCAACTCATGCAGAGAAGAGTTGTTGTTTAGAGAGGGAGTGGAGCTTAATGTTTTTAATTAAGTTCAAATTAATTGTACAAAAATAATGATGTACATGGATAAATCATTTATAATAATCACTGCAAGAATGCGTAAGAAAATTAGTATGATCGTTTTTAATTGCATGGTGACTTTAATGCAGAACATACTGCGTACGCTATGACGTAGTAACTGCGTGGTTACGTAAAATCTAAACAGCTTGTTTGTCGCTTGGATTACTTATACCTTATGTTTTAGTAATTTAAAAGCGTTGATTTTATGAATCACAACTACTTTTGCTTTTAATAATTCATTCAAGTTTTAATTTTTTAATTTAACGGCCCTTTAAGAACAAGTTAGCGGCGGGTTTGTGTGGCCCACCTGTTGAATAACGGCGGACTCAAAAAGTACCAGAACGCGACAAAGAAGGTCCTTTTACAAATGTGAGGGAGTCTGCACGGAAAGCGCCGGTTCGGATGAAAAATGAGGTGAGACCTTTCCTTCTGAGCACAGTAGAAGGCTCACATTGCGGCATTTGACTTGTAGCGGGGACGCCGAGTGACCATTTGTACAGAGGCAGGTGCGGGGACACAATTAAAGCGCACAAAGAAGGAAGGAACCTGCCAGTGCACACTTTCCCTTAAAGATGAAAGGAAAAATGGTGTCTACGCGAAAGAGGAAATATGACTTGCCACAGCGAATACATGCTGAATCCGACTCGCTGTCAGATTGTGTAGATTCTACCATCCAAAATTCTCTGCAGCGCTGCGTGTACCGTGCTGATAGCGCTCGCGGCAAGAGCTCTAAGTGTGTTTCTGTTGAGATGTCCCCATTATTTAAACAGAGCCTCTGTAATGAGAGAGAGAGAGAGAGAGAGAGAGAGAGAGAGAGAGAGAGAGAGAGAATGTCACGACACTAGAACTGGGAGGAAGTGCTGGTGGGTGTTTAACTGAAGTCATGCTGTTGGCTTATCGCTTGCAATGAGAGTTTCTCGCTTACACTAAACTAAAACACAGATCCAGGAACAAAACTTCCTCTGTTGACTAAAGAGCAAGATTATGGTGAAGCACACCATTTACAGACATTTACAGAATTTCCAAATGCTTTCCAAATGTACAGGACGTACATCATCATAACTTATGATCACAGAAGGATTTATTCATTGATTTTAAGAGATGCCATTTTAACAATAACAATTTTGGTTGTGCCAGCTGTGCCATTTTACATTTTCTAGAAGGGCGTTAAAATAGGCACTAGACTCGATATGTTAATCGATTAAAACAAAAGAGCAGTTTTATAAATGTTATATTAAGGATTAGGTTAGAAGATTTTAAAGATATTTTGGATGATCAGTTATTAAAGTATTACATCAGTGTATTTGTGATGCTGCATTAATGTTGCTTGAATTGTTTCTGAAGAACTACATTGCTTAATGCAAGAATAAAATTGTTAACAATATCAATATGTTTTTATTGATGTGTGTTTTTTATGAAACCCTGCCAGGTGTATAAAAGTTTTATAATAACAGTAAGCTCCATGATCCTGGAGCCAGTGGCCTTTTGAGCAGTGCTCTGACATGTGGCAACTAATAAAAAGACACAAAACTGCCACAGAAATGGAGAATTTAGTCTATTATTTTGAAGTCACTGTTAACCATGGCTTCTTGCGGCTTATTGCTTTAATTTCTAATATCTTCGATATCGAATTTTTCTTTTCTTCTTGTATTTTTTCTTTTCTTTTTTTATGTCTTGAGTCAACCAAAGGTTGCAGATAATGATGTTGCCATGCTGTCCTCGACTATCCATCTTATGGTCATACCTCACCACACTAGAAAAAACACACAAAAGAAATCAATAGAAAGAATCTGTCAAAGATCCTTAGAGTCTCACTTCACAAGAGCTGTGTGCTGAATGCTGGCTGCAGGAATTCAGCGCACTTCTCTGCAAAGAAAAATAAACACAAGGTGAAAAGGTCATTCCCGTTTTAGTTTCTGTTCAGTTTTAAATAGCATGAACTTGTTATATAATACAACAGCGTGACACGTCACATTAAAGAGCTAATAATGCACTGGTATAATTGCGTATGCCACTTTCATTATGTTATCGTAATCTCGCCATCTCTCTCTTTCTTGTGCACAAGGTATCGCCCCAGTCAGGCCGTTTAATGCATGCATCATGGCACTAATTTGCTCGTCCATAATAAATGAGAGTGCTCACGTACTACGACTCTTCTCCACGTAGTACAGTAGAAAACTGAAGCTAATGCATCATGGGAAGTCAGAGCGCAACCTGCCTCAATGTTATTCACTAGAGAACTGGGGCCCCAGGGCCCTCGACGGCCCCATAACGGCAGCGTCCGCCTGCCCTACATTGTATGTCCTCTCATTATCCCAGGGCTTATTCATCACTATATGGCAGGGAAGCCCAGTGGGACAGGAAGATCACTGTGAACAAAGGACATGCCGTCCTCCAGTAAAGGACTCGCATGTGCAGTGATTTTACACCTAATTGATGATTGTATGTTGATAAATGTCACTTCAACTCTGTAGAGTTGAGTCTGGGGTTTTGATGTGTGGGATGATCCGGAAAACCGTCAAACTTCCTGTCTGACAGCGAGGGAGAGTTGGTTAAAGCGTGCATTTTGGTGTAGTCAGCATTGGTAACAGGAACGTGAAATGATAAGCCTGTTATTTCGGGAAAGCTGACCTGGTTTAAGGTGCATAAATCTATACTTTATATAGTAATGCACGTCCATACGCTTTCTAAGCATGCACATGAATTGCTCAGGTTGATAACTGGCTCTTTAGTGTTCTTAAAATCGAAGTTTGAGTCGCTTTTGTGAAAATTGCATTATGGAATAGGAGGTGGTATAATCGAAATCTATGCATTTGTCATTTTCTGCCTATTGTTGAAGGCCTTTGAATCTAATTAGACCAGCCAAGTCTGTTTGATTTAGTTCATATAGATATTCGCTTACACGCAAATAAGTAAATTACCCTCTGAGTTCACTGTAACCTTAGGAGATCAATGATTTAGTTATTGGCAAACTACCAAGATTCCCCTTGGGCTAACCTAGTTCAATGAAATGAAGCTGAGTGATATTTTATTGATATTTTTATAGGCCTTTGAGTCACCTTATGAATCTCATTTTCTACTTCTAAATAAGAGATGAATTGAAAATGGCGAAAACTAGTTATAAAATCAAATTTCAGAAGTTTCAGGAGTTGTTTTGGTTTATTTTGTTAAAGTTATGTTACCTGATGACAGTTCATGTCTGCATTATCTGATTATGGTGAACTTAGATCACATTAAATATTCATTAAATCATATTACATCAGTTTCCTATGTAAATGCTAGAAATGTTCTCAAATTGACCGAATACTAAAGGTGACTGATAGGGATATAGTAATACATGTCATTTTGAATACTCTCTTTAGATTTTTTTCTTTACTCTCACATTGGATTATAAACAGGAAGTACGTATGCTCATAACAGGAAATTAACACACACACAGTGGTTAAGATCCTAGTTTATTTTTAACAGTCTTTGTTTGTTGGCTTGCTTGGGAAATGCATGACTATGAATATTTCTTATTATTTACACGTTATATTTTCCCTCTTGTCATTCCCTCTTGTATGACTTTTTTTTTTTGCAGAACACAAAAGAAGATATTTTGAAGAGTGTTGAAACCGTTGGTCCCCATTGACTTCTATTGTATGCACACAAAACCAATACAAGTGAATGGGTACCACCATTGTTTGGTTACCAACGTACTATAAAATATTTTCTTTTTTGTTCTGCAAAAGTAAGTAAATCAAACAGGTTTGAAATGACAAGAGGGAGAGTAAATGATGACATCATTTTTGGGTGAACAATCCCTTTAAAGTATATTTGGCTAAATGCATCTGCTAATGCTTATCCTTTTGTTAAAAAACTTAGTTAAGCAGTTCTGTTTCACTACTTTCTTGATGAAGTTATATCCATTAGAGTGCTGTTTGTAATTAGTGTAATTTGTGTGCAATTCAGTTTCTTCTTCTAACACTAAATGTGGGTGTGCTTGTGTCACAAAGGGCACTTACTCTTTCTACAAGGATTATTCTAGTTGTTAAAATATCACTGTAACTTTACATAGGGTTTCACACATCGCCCACAATAGTAGTTATTTATTGATGCCAATTTACTATTATTATTAAGATTCTTTTGTTCTTCAGGGACCTGTTTATGCAATGTTTTGTGTCTCATTTTACCATTACCAAAACCAGTAACTTCAGTATGTGATAAACTGATAAGTTTAACAATTTAATTCACAAATCTAAATACTAAAATGTGACGTTTTTAAACACAGATCACTAATTGGTCAGAGAGAACGTCAAGAAAATGCATTTTAATACGTAATGTTGGCAGTTTATTATATGCTTTGTGACAGTAATATAGCGATTGAGACCCTTAACACATTGCCAATTGCAACATTAGTTTACCCTCGTGCGCCGTCAAGTAAACCAAATGATGTTGTCGTCAGCTCTTTGTTGTAAGAGTTTTCAAACTCTGGCATTTTTAGCAGTATTTTGTTTTGCTGCCATCCGCCATTGATAAGCTTCATTGATCCTGTGTTGTGCAGGACTAAACTGCAGTGGAAAAGCAAACCGAGCCGAAGTGAAGCGAGCCTAACCGCTAACCGTACCAGTGCTAATACCAGTCCATTTGTCTAAATTGGTTTTATAATGATTTTCAGTGATTAGCTAAAGCGAAAATCACTACTATTGTTCGTACTTGTTAAACTTTCACATGTACTGTATGAAATGGCTGTTCATAGGAACCACCATCAAATATCACTTGTTTCTTTAGAAAATGGCTAGTTGTAGTTTGTGTGTGTCTGTGTGTGAGGCTTTTAAAAACCAAGCAGCTCAAAAAATGTATTTGTCTCGAGTTATTTTATTTAATAGACGTGAAAGCGAATTGACTGTCATGACATTCAGTGTATAATCAAGCCGCATTCACAATATAATTGCACACTGACTGCTTTGAGTTTTTTCTTAAGTTTTTGCTCTTATAAAACAATCAATAAACAATTCTTAAATGTTTTGATTGAACTGTGTATAATCTATAAAATCTCATCATCGCTTCCTGATTCTGTCAAAAAACGTTTTGCTCCAAGTCTTTCGACCCTTAGCTAAACTTTCCAATTACACATATCCTCATGCACTTCACTTGAGCAGTTTTAGTCCAACTTTCTGAAGAATTTTGAGATCATTAAGAATGTAAACCACAATTACTGCATCCGGTTGAAAAATCTCTGGAGCTTAGAATGCCTGTGTCAGACTGTCAAGTCTTAAGTGGTACTGTAGCTATATGCACTGTTTAATAAGAGCATAACTTTTAGTTTAATGATACGAGAACACTGTTTTTGTATTTGGAGTTTGTTGTTAAACTTCAGTTAAAGTTTTTTTTTAACTGGTCTTCGGTGATGTACTTTCTCTCCTCGTGTCAGGTTGTCTTTTACAAAGAACCTTAAAATAAAGCAGCAAGGGATGAGAGGACACTGTACCTGTGTTTCCATGGTTACCTCATCACGTTCGCACACCTTTTCACTTGTGATTATGAGCTGTTAGATGTGAATATGATGCGGCCTTCATGCCACGATTCATGATCATCACCAACTGGCGTATGAGTCAGAGAGTTTAACTCCAAATTTTTCTTTTCTCTGCTGGGGTTTAGGGAATTGTTACTGGTCTTGAGATCAGGAGAACTGAGATACCCGTGTTTGATATGCTTTGGAGGACATGAGTGTGCTGGAAGGTTCTTGATGAACTATTTCTCAAAGGAAGTCCGCCCTCATCGGTGGCCTTACCTGCACATCTCACTCCTGCAATGACAGGTTCAAAAACCGCCTTTGATTTAGTCTTTCATGGTATTCCCTTTTATTTTACTTCGTGGTACTCGCATTAAAGCTCAGAGTAACACCGTTTTGATCAGCTCGTGCGGCATGAGCTGCAACCTGGTTTTATGAATCTCATGTAAGGATAATGTCTCTTCCTTTACTGTTTTTTTGTTTCAAGCGTTCATTTGTCTAATACAAAACGTGTGATGTCGGGTTTTATATTTCACACCTCTCAGGCTATAGATAGACCTTATGACAGTTCTTCTCACAGGTTTTGACTTTCAAATTACAAAGGTTAAAAGAGATTTATGGTAAGGTGTGCTGCTGTTTAACGTTCTCACATCCGAATTTTTTACATTTTGACTGATTTGCTTGTTCAAGCTATTTGCAATTGTTTTAATGCAAAAATATTTGATGGAATACTGTCCTTATATAAATCCTTAAGGCAAGCATACAATTTATCTTGCATACCTGAAAAATTAATGCATTCTCAAGTCATAAATCTATAAGTCTCGAAAGTTTTCAGGTAACCTCGCTCTCACCCAAACATTGAAAATATATAGACTGTCTGTCTTCAAGCTTCAAGAAACGGCTTGTGATTGACAACCCACCCTATTACCAAACACTGCCTGCAGGGAGTGTCAGTCTTTAAGCTCAATTCCCTGTTAGCAGGCAGGTTTCTGGGAGCACCAACAAAAACAATTCTTGAATAATGGCTTTCTGTGACTGTAGCATGCTTGGAATAATAGCACACTTTTGTAAGTAAATGCAGCGCGACAATTAAATCGCCAGGCTGAATTTCAGAATTTCAGAGTCTTTTAAAGCTCATTATTTACTCATGCTCCAAAATCATGGTCCAAAGCACATGGTGCTGTTATTTTTGTGATCAATATCAGTGATCATCTTTATCAGTCTCGAAAACATTTAATGAAATCTTGTGATCTTGTCTTCTGAAGATGTGACGGGTGGTTATGAGTCAGGGCTTTTGATGAATGTATGTAATGGAATACTAGTCTACTGCATACTGTATAGAATATACTTTCTAATATGTTTTTAAGTATTATGTGAAACCGTGTTTTTAACACTAGCATCAGAGACTAGAAAGCACAGCGAAATGATAAAAGAACACATAAATATAACTCAGAAAAGGGGCTGTAAAAATGACTGTTAATAGTGCCTTTCAGTTGAAGCTAATGACCTCATTGTTATCTTCTTTTTGAATTTCCTGGAAGAAAATGCTAATATGTGTAGTAGTATAGTGTGTTATGTAGTGTGTTTGACATGTGTGATTGTACATGAAATGAAAATTTGGACAACAATTTTTGTCTTTTCATTGCAAATCTTAATATGATTCAACTTTGTCACATGTTACATTTAGTGAGTGACCTCATCTAGTTATCATCTTGGATATAAATACATTTTCCATTTCCTATATAGTTTCATCAAACGCACGCGCCTAGCCCGAAGTTAACGTCCGGTCTGTGTCTGGCTAGTGGCTAATAATATAACTATTTATATTTTATTTAATTTATATAATTTTTTTTGGATAATAATTGTATTAAATATAAAAATTTGTTGAATGGGTCGTGTAACTTTGTCACATTAAAGTTTAGTCAAGTGCCGGTTCTTCTACTGGTAACCCAAAATAATGTTGGCTAGACATACTTTTAATTTGCTAGCTAATGTCAATTACTTGTTATTGTTTTGCTTGTTTTCAGAAATAATCTGCAGGGACTTTTCTATTCTGTAGATGTGTACCGGAAGTTACAATGTAATCTCACGGCGAAATCGTAAGTATTTTACGAGGTGGCTAATTTTGGCTAATTCATATGAATTCGTACGATCCTAGTCGTACATTTTAGTATGATTTATTTTTGTACGACTCACATCATAGGAATTCATACGAATTAGCCACCTCGTATATAATACTTATGACTTCAAGCATGCATGCGCAGTAACGTTTATGTTGTTGCTTTGAAAGCGTCTATATATAAAAAGGCCAATCCAGTCAAAGTGGCAAGATGTTGTAAAAAATTATGGTTAAAAAACACACATTCCGGCAAATGCAGTATTGACAACAGTAGGTATTGTTAAAAATACCAGGTAAACGCCATTTTGAACATACCCCATGTGTTTGTTGACTGAAGTATGCATTGTTGCATCTTGGAATTCGCATCATTAGAATCCTTCAACCGTCTTGTTTTCTAAATCATCTCGACGCCAAATCTCAAACCCTCAAGTCGATTTTTACACCTTTCCATCTTGTTATAAGCCACTGTTTTAAAGTCTCAAGTAAAGTGGTGGTTTGAATATATGTGCGTGGGTTTTAAGTCGAGATGGACAGAAAATGAAAGAGAACCAGACAGGCAGAGAGAGAGAGAGAGAGAGAGCGACTGCACTATAGTGAATCTGCAATAGTAACCGGTGCGACGTGATCCAAATCACAGCTTCTCAGCAGTAGACTTTCTCTTCTCGTTTTTGTGGTTATTTGGCTGTCCACAGGAGTCATCGGAGCAGAGAAATTGCCTGTTATCTGGGGGGTCGATTTCTCATGCGCCCTTAAATTGCTTTGTATTGACACTCTGTCTTCGTGTGGATCTCGACAATCTCCCCTCAGGTGTGTGTTGCACCCCTTCTTAAGAAAGTGAGGGAGCGCTGTGTGTGTTCTATCTGTTGTGTGTGTGTGTGTATGGGGCGGTTAACTAATGCATGGCTAATAAGCTTTAAAGTGGTTGTGTATCGTTTATAGGGGGAGAATGGACTGTTGTTTGGCCATTAGCCCATTAGAAGTTCATATAAGCGTTTTCATCTTACATGCTGATAACATTTTAGTTTTTTCCATAATAACTGTGTAGAATCGTTTTATTGAATGCACTGCAGTTAAAGTGCCATGTTTGGCTTCATAAGTGTTTAAAAGTCTTTTGTGCCAAAATTGGAGACCTACATTGCGAATTGACAGATGCAAATAATCTTAGGGCCTGACATGAATAATACTCCAAGCCAAAGGATGCAACACCAGCAGCTTTCAATCGTTCACAAATTGATATAAAAAAAATGTAAGGACATGTGAGTAGTGTTGGCCCATTCAGAACTTGATTATGAAGTATTGGGCATGTTTGCCAGGACATTAAATCTTTTGGGTGGTTGCTTACTGGCCCAAGTCAATGGAGCCTTTTTTTCTATTTCGAATAAACTTGCTCGAATAAACTGGAGCTCAATTCTTCAAGCACCCCGCAAGCAACGCAAATGGCATGGGTTCCATCCCAGGGAACACCCAGTTTTTTAACACTTACTCATTTACTTACTAATATTTTACACAATTTAGAATAATACTAAACTATGTATTATGATGAAATTATGAAACAAGGGAAGAATATTGCAACTATATCAGAATGATGTTGCAACTAAATTTTTTTTAAAAAATTTAATATAAATGTTTTATATTTTAGGACCTTGTCACGGTACAGAGCAGACAGGCAGAAGAGCACACCACAGGAGTGAAGGCAAAAAAAGGGGATTTATTACAAAAACTGGTAAACGTATTCCAAAGCAGGTAAATATCATTCAAAACAGGCAACATCAAACAGGGGAACAGCATGTATCGTAACGACAACAATACTGGACCAAGACTGGTAGACAAGTGCAAACTTAAATAGTGTCCGTGATACAAAACATCTTGTTTGAAATCAAACAAGAAACAGGTGCGGGTCAAATAAAAGATGGCTGACGGGGTGCAAGGGGTTATGGGAAATGGAGTTCGGAAGTCCGGGGAAAAGTGAACGGGAACACAGGGTTGTTACAGACCTTTAGTTTGGTCACATTTTGCCTAGAATTTGCATAGAGTTCTTATTGGTTGTTCTTTCTTCATTATATAGTCAAAATCATTCATTTCAAAAACATTAATGAAATAAAATGTTAGTTTTGTAACATTTTTGTCTATGAAACCAGTTTCATACATTTAAACATACACCTTCAGATCAGATAATGAGAAACATTTCAAAAACGTTTGACCGGTAGTGTACATGCAAAAAGTTTAGTTGTTTGTTTAATTCTTTAAACACATTTAATATGAACAACAGTAAGCCTTAGCAAGCAACACTAACTAAAATACAATTACTTACTGTATATTTTAAATTAATTGGGCAGTAGCATAGGGATTATCCAAGTCCTCTGAATTGTACTTTAAAATTCTTTATTTCTGCTGGGTGCTTTACAGCTGAGACTTATTCATTGATTTTAGAAACTACACGCTGCAGTTTATTACCTTTTTAGAACCTCTCAGAGTATCACAAGTATTTGAGTATTTGAGAGTATTTGGGTTTGGGGCATTCCTGCATCTGCCATAGATTATACTGAGAGGTCCACCTCACATCTTTCCTCAAGCTCGGATTAATGAAAAGGAGTTTTAGAACAAGTCCACACTTAATGCTAAGACCCACAGGACTGTTTCTGCCTATTAAAGGTGCACGTAGTATTATTCTTTTGGTTGTGATGGTTGCTGAGTCCTCTTGGAGACTGAAATGAATGACCTAATAGATGCTATTCGTGGTTAGTTTATTCCATGGATAAAATAGTATTCAGCTGATCATGTGATCTTAACGTCTTCTCTTCCTCCGCTCCATGAATAACAAAACATTGGCACTTTTTAAAAGAATGATTCATTTCAGCATTATGTTTTAAAGAGGAAAAAGATGAGGGTAAACGTAAGAATTTATGCACAATCAAACAAACTGACATGTGAGGGACTTAAGCATAATAACATATTAAGCCGCTATTAGTGCGCCTTTGGTGTGTTGCTCATTGGGACACGAGTTGCCGTCTGGGATTTAAAACATGCTTGAAGAATAGGTGTTGAAAAGAGAGATGGAGTCCCAGGTGGATGCCACGGTTCTCCCAGTGGGGTAGTCTGGAGAAAAGGAGGGCTGGAGCGAATTGATCTCTGTTGCGTGGGCTCCGTTCCAACCTCCTGTGTTTTTGTTCTCCTCTTCACATTAGCATACCAAATAAGCTGGCGTTTCTCTTAGTATGCCAGCTTTTATTTGTCACCCCTGGTATAATGCAACACCCTCATCCCCTAGCACACAGCACGAGGTGTCCCGCTGAGCCAACCGACTGCGTTCGTATGTAAGAGTGAGAAGATATCCATTGATTTTGACATGCAAAGAGTTTCTCTTCTGGTGGAGCAGGAGGTCTTAATAAGTGCTTCCATGTATGAACATGACTGTGTTTATATATGTGAGCGTGCATTTGCACATGCAGGTGTACCCATGAGAGAAAGAAAACACACAAATTAGATCTGATGGAATCTCAGGTGTTTCTTTCAGAAAGCAATGAGATTAAATGCAAAGCATTTTGACTTGAGATGCACGTTTGTCAGATTCAGTTTCAGAAGAGATCTCAGTAATGCCATAATATGCATTCGGCAAAGAAGTTTTGCAACCAAATGCCAGATTTTAATATTATTCATATTATATAATATTATATATATATTACTGAAACTAATTATATTAATTTTGAGATATTGTATACACGTCAATATATCGGTTATCGGTTTCCATTATTAACACATTATCAGATATCGTTATGGGCCAAAATGTATCGATGCATCCCTATTTTGAACACTTCTTTTGTTCCTGGTTTGTATATGATTACATGTTACTTATGTGCGTGTGCTTTTTCAAGACATTATAATGCTGTACACATGCAGAATTTACCTTTAAAGGTTCAACAAGCCACAATCATTCGGCCCATCAGCAGAACTCACAGCTAATTCACATAAAAGCACAAAGATGTGCTGTGGGCGAACATACGAAACATAAATAAATGCAGAAATTACAGCACGGGGAGGGCAGCCTGGCTGAGAGACAACTCTATTTGTAAAGGTCAACATTTTTAGGAGAAAAAAACTTCCCTGCAGCTCTCTCCTCCCAAGAGCCAAGAAAGAAGAGAAAAATATTTAGAGGACTACAAACGGTTCTTATTATTAGTGTGGAAAGTCGTGTTTAACTGTTCCCGACAGGTTTTGAGAGCCGAGTCCTGTGGGTAAACCTCCCCCACCCCTGCTCTTGGCTGCGGAGAGCGAGAGGCGGCCTGTGTGGCGCTGGATCTAGGTGTTAAACGGCTAGGCTGCCGCCACAGCTGTCCCACGATCTGCGTTTGGTCTGTCGGGTGCGCTGTCTGCTGACAGCCAAATAGGAGATCAGAGTGAGGTGCTACATCTGGTGTGGTGGTGGAACCCTTAAAGTTGTGCGCAATTTGTCTGACAATGACTTTAGAGATTCAAAGAGAATATCCTTTTGTTGTCGAGAAAATATAGAGACAAATCCTAGCAGAGAGACAGTAAGTACAGATATAAAAAAATGCTGTGGAGAGTTTTCTAAGCATGCCAAGACACAAGCATGTTCTCTTGAAGGCAAGAAAGGCTGTGCTATAAATGTGGATAAGAGGATAATTAACGGCTTAAAAATAATGCAACTCAATGCTTTTCCCCCCAATATGTCTGTGAGATTAAATGGAGATCAAATGGAGTCACCTGCTTTCTGATGTCATGTGTTTCTCAGATTGTGTCTGAAGGAACACTTGAGAAATCTCAGATGTATCTTAATCATTGTGTTTACTTGCACATTTATGATCAAACCATGTCTTCATCTTTCAGTCCAAGTATACATGACACAATGTGTAGTCGATTCTTTGAAGGAATGATGTTCCGGGTTTGATACATGTCACGCATCACCTGTGGTAGTTTGTAAAAGCATGTATATACTGTACCGGTGAAGCCAATTGTGATCCGATTAAGGAATTAAATCGAATCTCCACAATTGAAGGTTTAAGAATGCTTGACAAATTCAAGCTACAGTCACATTATCTGTGTCTGTTATATCGACATTAAAATCTTTTTAAAATGTACATGGAACATATTATTAAGAGTTTGAATTCTAGTTTTTAGATCAGACATTTGCATGTTTTCATACAGAATTTCTCAGGCCACAGTAATATGTTTTTGTTTGAAAATTTTTCCTCTTTGTTTTGGCCTTACGTATATACTGTGACAGCGTTTTTTTGTTAAAGAAAAAGCTTCTGAAAATGCATGGATACAATTAAAAATGCTGTTTTTCTGTTGTCATGTGATGCAGTCATTGCAAGAGCCATTCCACCCGATGTGAAAAGCAGTCCAATATTTTTTTCACATATTTATTGCATTATTTATTTGACATTTCTTATTAATTTATATAATATGTCTTTATTTGTTTGATACTTTATATTTGTATTTATTACTTTGAAGTGGTCAATACCATATTTCACCATATTTCGCATAATTTTGCCATATTAAGCTTGAGTCCCAGACTACTTTTTCACTCACGTTTGCAATTTTATAGTCTTGTTGTACTTGCAGCAACAGCTTCATACAAAGTCTGTTTATGGAAGTCGTCCCACTCGGCGGCCATGTTTGCAATGCCTCCAGGCAGCTATTTACATCATAGCAAAACAACAGGCAGATACTTCTATAATCGCTGGCAAAAATCAGAATTAAATAGCAGATTTACGCTCAATAATTAATTCTGACATTAACGTTGTTATTGTGAGTGTACCCACGTAAAGTAGACAACTTACAGTTTCTAATAATGTCTTACATATGAAGTGTATGCCCATAAATAATGAGTGTTTTAAGTCTCTGATAAGAAAAAAGTGAGGTAGCGGCACCCGCCGACATGGATGTTAAAGGGAAAATAATCGAAATAACGACATGGGAAAATGACGTCGGTTAGAGGTATTCGATTACTTTTCGATTAATCGTCCAGCCCTACCAAGATTTTTAGAACAGTTGTTTTGTTTGCGTTCGTTTGGCCGTTTGATGTGCTGTATTTGCTTTCTTCTAAGAACAGGTTTAACACTGACGCTTGCTGTTGACCTGCGAATCATTACAGATTCAAGATTCATGATCTCCAGCAGTTTTGCTTGTGAGTATATGCCCGCCGCTGCATAAAGTTTCAGCATTACCCCTTGAGGAATGGAAGTCACAGGCCACTCAAGGATCTTTAGCTCCCTGTAGAGCTCTGGAGATGAGAAGGACTTATCAGCTGGCCTGCAGAGCATTGTGCACAGGGAGAAATGTCAAAGAGAGACTTCCTTCTGCATTAATGAATCCAGTCAGGCTGGATCATAAGGGACCGCGAAGCTGTGCGGTACTGTGGGGACGGGTGTGCTTTGGCATTTTTTGAGTCAGAAAATGATCCAGGCTGTCACACGGAGGATGTTATATGCATTTCTTACAAGGTGCTGACTACGGCGGTGTAATGCAGGCCTGGAATCGCCTCTAAGAATGTTCTAATATTTAACACGCGACAAAAGAAGCTGTGACAGATATATACTGTAGTAGCGAATGCTTATCGAGTGGTGCGAAAAGTTTAAATCCGAGCGCTCTCTTAACTTCTTCAGCCTTTTGTTGTAGCTAAGCAACTTCAAAGCAGCTGGGAGCTGTGAAAATCAGCCGTTAAAATTTCCGTTTACTCCGAGCTCCTCAGAGCGATCCACCTTTCTCTGGTAATTATTTGCAGCGTGATGAACTTGAGGGGTTGTTTTTTCAGGCTGTTGTATGCGCTGATCAAAGCGAGAGGAAGAAAGTGACTTTTTCCACACAGCTCAAGGTGCCAGAAGCTCGTACGAGCATCTGCTTGTTTGGGGCTTTGAGAACAGAGGCTCGGGCTCCGAGTAAACATGATTGAGGGGCTCCGGTCTGGTTTTCCCAGAGCTGTCTGACAACACAGGTGGCATTTAGGGCTTGTTGGCTGAAAGACGTGCGTCTTAAGAGGACGAGATGTTAATTAAACCGTTACGCGTGACCTCTGAGTATCCATTGGATGTGAGAAGGCATTTTACTACAATTGTATTAAGGAGAGATTTATGTTTAGGAATGTGAGTAGGGTCATGGACTAGCACATGACCGAGACTTAGAAGATGCAAGTTTAAATCTCAGATCTAATTCATATCATGTTTTCTTCTTGCTGCCATTTCAGTTAGGGATGCATCAATATGTAAATTGTGTCCTATAGCAATAACTGATCATTCTTTAACAATGGAAGCCGATAATCGATTTATTGGCTGATTTACAGTGTCAATATTAATATCGATTTGTCTGAGACTGAAACAAAAGGCAAAAAGTGGACGACTGCTTTTTTTTTACAACATTGACTACAGAAAACAAGGCAACCTTTAGTTCTCTTTTTTTCTAATAACGATGTATCTAGCCTATTTAATAGTAGTTACAGATTCTTTAACTTTTCAACTTCTCTGCTATAATGTTTTTAATAAACACATTTAAGATGTTCTGCCAGTGCAAACCAAAAAGGTTTCTGGATTCTGCTCCAAGACAGAAATCATTCAACTAGAGGAAATGATTTATAATTTATTGGCTTTATTATCCAATACCGATAATAACTTAAAATATGATATGATTGATAATATATTGTACATCCTCAATTTCAGTAAACTAGATCTTTTCATTTTATAAAGCAATGGTGAAGTATGCTTGCTTTGCAAAACTCAGATTAGCAGTATACTTGGTGTTGATGGCTACATTTTAAAAGACCCAATCCCTAAGTCTCTAAATACTCTGGTGCTTCCTAAAATGCGGGTTTGATGTTTTATCCATTAGCTGTTATGCGTTCCCAACGTGTAGGAGTAATAAACTGCAATGACCACTAAATAATTCAATTTAAAAAGCTTTTTTAAAAAAAGCATTTTGACTTAATTATATGATTGCGTAAATCAAAGTATGTTTTGGAAATGATTTAAACATTGACGTGAATTAATCTCCTGCAGAGTTATAAAACCCTTCATTAAAATGTAGTTTAATGAGTACAGATATGAAATGAAATATTAAACCAATATTTTTAATTATTTAAAAGTTTGTCTAGTGTGTCTATGTTTAAATCATGTGGATGGACAGACAGACAGTTTTGCAGAGAGAAGATATTGATTCAGATTGGACTCAAGCAAGGTCAGACGTGGCAAGAACAATTTACAGTGTGATTTGAACCAGAGGCTGAACGCCTGTGGAAATGTATTTAATTCATCTCTATCACTATGTCCTTTATTTAATATTTACAGGAAGGAAAGCTGCAATACCCACTTTGTTGTGAATGCAAATATAAATGTTTTATCTCATGAATATGTTTTCTCTCCATACTGTTTATTCATGCATTTATTCATCCATTTTTCACGCTTATGAATCTGCAGAGACCTTGTTGCCGGCGTTGCATTGTGAGAGTACTGCACAGATAGATACACAGCATTCATGATAAATGTGTGTACCTTTGCCGCCCTACAGAGAGAGGGTATTTTACCTCGGTTCTGTCTGTGAACAATGAGAACTTGTTGAGGTTAGAAATGATTCGCTATAGGGAGAGAATTTGCCAGAAAATGACATTTATTTCAAATTAAAACAGTGTATGTTCTTTATTGAATGTCTCATTTAAAGCAGACTGCAGTTGTTGGCAAAAGTCTGTATGAAGCAAACACTAGCATTTTTAATGGGTGTATTTGTTTCTCTTGGATGTAGACAGCATGACATCATTATTGTGTATTTTTTTTTAAACCTTCCTATTGGTGTCATAATTTTCTCATGCTAGCGATCATAACCAGAGGAACAAATTCATTTTAAGCGAGGATGCTTTGAACCTGTACAGTTTGGCCTCTCTGGAGCTGTAATAACAGACACTAATACGGTTTGGATTTTGGCTTTTGAACGGAGTCAATTTTAGGGGCGTTAACACAAACTTTTTCCAATGTGTACTTCCTCTTTCCAAATTCGCCAGAGCTCCATTGACTAGTTTTTATAAACGGGTACTTAAAAGAACATATTTTTCCTCTTTTCAACTGCATCTCTTTATCCTCATTTATTCTCACCTGTGACTGCCAAAATGAAACCGTGCAATTACCAAATATTACATTCACCGCTAAATCGCAAACTCTCCAAGCATTTAAAAGGAAGAAGCCATTAAATTCGGAGTCTAGAGTTATTCTGTGACCTCTGTCTTTGTGAGAAAGTGTAAAATTGCCATTTTCAGTTGGATTAAAGATCAGAATTGATTATTAAATATATGTCTTTTGAACAGCTTTGGCTTTGAAGTGCACCCTTCACATAGAGGTTGAAAAATAGATTTATAATAGTAGAAAACAGTCATGGCGACAGGAAGGCCAAAATCTGTATTTTTCTGTTTTCATATTTATGTATAAAGGATTTAAAAGACTGAGGCAACATTGAAAATCTGGGTTTGAAAACTGCAAAGAAATCTTTGTATTATTTATATTAATTATCAAATTTGTGACTTACTGTTAACTCTTTTTTATAAAATTGTCAGATATTTTTGTTTCCATTTAAGCACACAAGATGCTTTTTGGAACATTGTCAGATAATGCTGAGCCAACATGGATCATCAGGTTTTGTGGAGTCTATGCCAGCTCGTGCATGCCATCATCATACCGAAAGATACAGTATCAAAAATGATCAAAATATGGCAAAGTTTTGTAACATTTGTGTAACATTTGCCTCAAATTGTTATGCTTGTAATACATTTTATACCACCACAAATACATTATGTAGTTTCAAACTTAATATATGAGAAAACATATAAATATAAAAATATAACAATACCTCAAATTATATTAGATAGTCTTCACTGTGCAAATAACATCAATTCATGAGCAAAACTCTCATGCATGTTCAATATTACACACTTTTCTTAGACTTTTTGGGCTAAATTTGATCTTAACAATTTTACTGCTCCATGTTTTTCATTGTCTTGTTTCCATTGTCCAAATGGAAGTGTGGCTGATATGTGTTTGTGTTTATTAATGATTGTATGTTGTTTCTGGCAGCGTGGGATTGTGTGCGAGCATTTGCACAGATGGACAGATGGACAGGGCAGGTGGGGTGCTAGACATACAGATGGGACACACACAGCCTGCCTTGTCATTAGGCTATTATTCACCCAAATTCTTCCATATACCCAGTACATTGCTCTTCCTAATCTCAAAGGGCCTTCCCATAGGACAAAATGTTGCTCTCAGAAGTTTCTTATAGACAGCAGATCTGATCTTGTATCTGATATTTTCCCTTGAGAAACATTAACCCTAATCTCACATGTTTTGTGAGATTAATGTCTTAAACTGTGCTCAGTCTCAGACACCAAAGTCTACAATCAAACTGTGAGATTATGTTTGTGCTTAAGTGAAACATCTGAAAAGTCAAAGTCTTCTAAATTACTGTATGAAAGCAATTTCAGGCAAACCAAGTGCTTCTGATCTTGGACAAGTGTCAGTTTGAAAAGTCACTGACTGAATATTAAAGCCGTTTTAATAAGGACTTACAGATGTGCTTTCATTAAGATGAAGCTCAGCAGGAAGAACCAAAACAAAACAATACACAAGTTGAACTCATCCTGTTTTAAACCGCAGTCTTCGAGGTTGTTGTACATGTGTAAGACTGCAGGCTAACACATCTAGCCAGTGTGTGACAGAAGTCTCTCTCCAGAATTCTGCTTTACCGGTCACTTCTCTGCAGAAGATGGTGGAGTGAAGACAAGTGAATGAGATGAACTATCTTTGTTGAAAGGTTAGAAGACGTGCAGCCTGGGAAAACAAGCCCTGCTTCTCTCTGCATGCTCGAAAAACACTATCTCTTTATTTTATATTGCATGAAATTCCATCTTTTCTTTGAATAAAATAGAGGGGGGAGGGATTTGAGTATCCCCGCGCCTGTCTCCGAGACCTCCCTGGGGTGTGTTGCCGTGGAAACGGCCCCAGGTAAATCAGCCTCCTGAAGGTGTTTTTTATGTGTGGTTCCATTCCGCTTCAATAGGCCATAGACTGTGTATTTCTCCCAGTGTGGGGAAACGATACAGGCTAAATGAAGTCGACAGTCGACGGCCCCAGGGAAACCCACAGGCAGACTTGTGTACCAAACTCATTGGGCTGATCAGCTGAATGCATTAAAGTGTGGCTGATGTATTAGTGAGGCAGGATTAATTTAAGAGAAGATGATGTGACATAAGGACTTTAAAATCAGCGTGAAGTTAAAAAATCCTAATACATGTTGCTGGTTTTATTGTATCATATAGTCTTAGTAATCTTTCCTGATGCTAAAATATATATGCCTATGAAACATTTTTGTCAATCTTGTTTGACACGTATGGCACAGAAATGAAACATGTCACCTTTATTAGACAGGGCTTCTTAGTTCTGATGAACACAGAGAAAGATATTTGGAAGCAAGCTTGTAACCAAACAGTTTTTGGCCACCATGTCTTTGGCAAAATGTCTTTGTTCTGTTGAACACAAAAGAAGATGTTTCGAAGAATGTAGGAAAGCATTTTTCCTACTATGGTAGTCAATGGTTGCCAAGAACTGTTTGGTTACAAGCATTCTTCGAAAAATCTTTCTCTGTGTTTCTCCTTTTGGTGAACTGTCCCTTTAAATAAAGTGTACTTAGCGCACTCTTTACCTGGGATGTCCTAAAACTAGTGCTATATTTTGTGAAGGGGTAAAAGATTAGACCTCACATGGCAAGGCGCATGCTTTGGACCACAACATTTTACGACTTTTTATTTCTAGAAAGTTAGCAATTAGCTGCCCACAGGCTGCAAGGTGTGACAGGAGCGTATAAATTCTTAATGCAATAAATTGCATTTATCGTAAATTCGCTTCCAGCGTCGCATGGCCAGACTCCCCGAGACATATTGCATAGATTTACACAGACGCGTTGGCCGAATGCAACCCCGGGCCAATCTCCTGGACCGAACGCACCTTTTCTCTCTCTTTGTGGAGAGTATGTGTCTGTCAGGCCTGTCACAATGGCCCTGCAGCTGTTCGACTCACCGCTCTCCCAGCACGTCCCCCGAGACCTCCGCATGTCAGAACAGTCAATAAAGCCAGCACAGCAGTGCCAAGAGCCTGCGGGGCTGCTCGTGGTGGACTCATTAATGGACCCGCATTGGTGGCATGGAAATGTGGGAGCTGCTCTGGAATTTGGTCGTACGTTCGCATTAACCTCCTCTGGGGATTGTAAGGGACCTGGTTCAGGCCTCCGAGAAGCTCTTGTCGGCAACCTTGAGGATGATGAGGTTTAACCCACAATTCATTGCGCAGTCAGGTCCCGCTCCACGGACGGACTTTGGTCTGTTGTGCCACCACGGCTCATGAATGAGTAGCGGTGCTTCAAAGGGTTGTTTTCGCTCTGTACATTTCATCTTTTGTTTGGATCACTTTTGACTATTTAGCTGGCGGCGATAGTGTTGCAATGGCGGTCTTCGGACGTGAAATAAGACAAAGTCACATTGCCGCGAGCGCATCCGCTGAGATAAAAATAAAGGGCCGCGGAGGGGGGGTGCACAGAGAGGGAGGCGAATACGAACAGACAGAATAAAAAATGTCCGTTTGATCCCTTGTCAAAGAATGAGTTCCTTCATCCCTTTTTAGTATTCAGAGGTAATTCGGGGTGTTTTTCAAACATTTCTTTGGTTTGGTTCTAACTGGTACTGGAATGTATTTTATTTTGCTCTTAAATGTACTTGGCATCAAGTCTTACATGTACAAATGATGTATTTGGCAAACACTTTATTGTTGTTTGATATATATCTTTATCAGTTTTATGTTGAGTTATCATGAACAAAAAAAGCATGCACAAATAACCAAATAAAAAAAACCTTTATGAAAATAATCATGCAGACACATTTGCCATTTTAACGTACTAAATATGTAGGATGCATAAACCATAATCTTGGATACTTGGGACGCAGCGATGGTCAGGGTGGTCTCAGTGGCCCCTTTGGCTGTCAGAGTCCTCACACCTGTCTGAGTTTTAGAGATGTAGTCTGGGCTGCCTGCTGATATGCATGGCCACAGAACAAGTGTGCCAGTACAGATCGGTGAGCCGTGAGTGGGCTGAAAGCTTCTGCGGAGGGCCAGGTGTGAAGGACAGCCTGTGGGACCCCAGTAGGACAAGACATGAGCTCAGATGTGCAAAAGACGGCGAGATAAAAGGGGAAAGTGACATAGAAGTGGAAAGTTTTGTAGCACATTTGAATAAGGATTGTGTTACCTGACTTTTGTTTTTAAATGGCAACACTTTTACGCCAATCTGAAATAAACAGAATATTCCTAACATAATGTAGTGTTTATATAGATTTAAATATATAGTGACGTTAGGGTTAATAGATATTTAAAGTACATCTGCATTATGTCTTTAAGGGATAGTTCACCCAAGAATGAAAATTCTGTCATCATTTACTAACCAAACAGATCTCATTCCCCAATTACTACTGTAGTAGGGAAAATAAATACTATGAGAGTCAATGGGGGATGAGATCTGTTTGGTTACTGACATTTTTACAAATATCTTCCTTTGTGTTCAGCAGAACAAATACATTTATACAGGTTTGGAACAACCTGAGGGTGAGTGAATGATGACAACATTTAAATTTTTGGGTGAACTATCTCTTTAACAAAAGAATGTGGGATATTTTTTGTGGTGGTTTATGTCTCAGGAATCTGTAATCCATTGGCACTGACTGTATAGAAAAAATGTATATGTGTGGGTTGGTTTGAATAGTGTGAACGGTCTTATCAGAGCAAAATGATGTGAAAAGATTGAAAAGGTAAGAGTAATTGATAGGTACTAATTTAAGTCTACTAAGCAAAGACATTACATTGCAAAAAGAAACTTTTTTCATAAAGAGCTGTAGGAATTCAGAAAGGCCTTTGTGTTCAGATTGATTCCTGTTGACATTGAAAGCTCAATACATTCTGATCTATAGCTCATTCTCCACCTCCAGAGGATTTTGAACAATCACTAAGGCTTGTGTGAGATTAAAATAGTTTAATTGGTGATTTTGGTTTAGTTGAAAGTTTTAAGTAACACTCCACACTTTTAAATAGTTTACTGTATATTGAAAAGCACATGTGTTATGCCATTAAATGTCCCAAAAGTCCCAAAAGTTTTTGGCTTTGGTATTTCTCTTAAAATAAAGCAATGAATAAATGCCATCTTGTAACCTTGACACAAAAAAAGTTAAAGAATGGAGTCATACGTGGATTATGAATAATATTTTATGAGGAAGTGCACAAATATAAAGAATAGCCTCATATCAGAAAGTTTTTTGGCTATCTCATCGCTGCTATGTGTCTTTCTTTCTTCCTCCTGCCGTCTGATCAGCATCCTCTTCATTCTGTTCTCTCTCAGAATCTGTCTGTCTCTTCAAAGCTCAGCTGTTTACACTTAAACACTTGCTTTGTAGTTAGAAAACTGAAAAATGATCCTCTGGTTATTAATTAGAGCGTTAAAGGATTTGTATTAAAGAAACAGTTTCGTCTATCTTGCATGCTGACCCTTCTTTCTGTCGTTTTCTGTCATTGTGACATACAGACCGAGGGTGGCATGCATCAAAGGGCAGGAAGAGTAGAGATGGCACACCCACAGAGGTAACATTTAAACTCCATCCAACCCCACCAGGAACCAAAGGCAGTGCGCGGAAGGAGAGATTAAACGCAAAAATATGTTTAAAAAAAATGTACTTTCTCCTGCTTTCAAAGGTTCACAGGGACAATCAAACTTCATCAAAGGTATTTCTTCCTCACGTTTGCTGGGCTGAAGAGACCAATGACCTTCTGATTTCAAAGATTTATGTCATCAAATGACTAATACAAGGTCACTTTGATCTACCTAGAGCTCTCTCTCTCTCTCTCTCTCTCTCTCTCTCTCTCTCTCTCTCTCTCTCTCTCTCTCTCTCTCTCTCTCTCTCTCTCTCTCTCTCTCTCTCTCTCTCTCTCCCTCTCTCAATTCAGCTTCTATAGATGGCATGGACACACGCGCCTGGCCTGAAGTTAACTTCGGGGCTGTGTTTGGTTATCGGTCTGGCTAGTGGCTAGTAATATATACATTTTAAAATGTATTTTATTTACATTTAATTTAGAATAATATTTGATTGTATATTAATTGGATTACATTAAACTACTCAACAGTTATTGAATCTTTGTGGAGATCTACCGGAACTTAAATATGGGCCACATAACATTTTGGTTATGTTGTTGCGCCTAAAACCGTTTATACTGTATGTAGAATACAGTAATACACATGCATATACAATAGCTCCAAAACATCTCCATGTATGAAGTTAATGGCATTAGATGCACTAGGTTGGTTATATTTTGTTCTGTAAAAGGCATACAAATATATTGTATATAAACATACTGAAATAAAATGTATGTATAATTCCATCTTACATTTACATTTACGCATTTGACATGTAGGCCTATATATATTTAGGAAATATTTAGATGTATTTATTTATATATACCAACAATTGAAATTATATTTAAATGTTAATTAATTTGTTAATTAATTTAATGTATGGGTTTGTTTTTAGAAATACAAAATTAATATGCACAGTACACAGACATATATTATGTAAACACAAACTTTTATTCTGGATGCGATTAATCACGATTAATCGTTTGACAACCCTAGTACAAATACATTTAGGGGCCACACAGAATCTTCCCTCTTTTATCCATTTAGTCCTCGTATAACCGCACAGCCGTTTAAATCCCTCTGCCTTGTTAAACACATCTGGTTTTGTGTTCTATGACCTAGTCTGTGATAAATGTTAAGTTCAACACCTTTTGTATGTCGTCCAGACAAGGATGAGAAATGATGGTCTTAATTGATTCTCATTTTCAAAGGGTCCGATTACAGTGATGGGTGCAAGTGTCAGGCAGCTTCTTTTAAGGCCTAATGAGCTTAATCGACAACATCTGACGATCCATTTAAACCCGTACATCCCCGCCCCCATGCCAAGAATTAAACCGGTAAAAGAAAGTCTTGAACTTGACAGGCAGCCTCTTAATCTCTGTAAATCAGACTAATCCAGCATTGCAAAGATGCAAAGAATGACTTTCTGATCCCGGTGCATAGGTGTTGCTTAGCGCGTCTGAGGGGGCGTGTGCTGGTTTTGTTCACCCATTCATATGTGCATGCGTATAAGGAGGCGAGGGTTCCAGGATTAGGAAAAATTACAATTTTGTCATTGGTTACTCAAATTGTTTGACTTTTCTGGCTGTCATGAAAGCTGTCTCTTACTCTGTTTCCTCTATGCCCTACGGGAGAACAGTGTTTATTGGCTGCCTGAAAAACACCGGCCTTTCCACCAGCCCCCGGCTAGCATTGTCTCAACAAAGCTTGTTACTTGATGGTTCAATAGGGGCTTTTGGGTGTGATTTGCCTGCTCTCTGCTCTCTCTCTCTGCTCTCTCTCTCTCTCTCTCTCTCTCTCTCTCTCTCTCTGCTCTCTCTCTCTCTCTCTCTCTCTCTCTCTCTCTAGCTGCCGTTTCGGTTCAGGAGCATGGCGAATGGGATCAGAGGCAAACAGCCTCACTGATAAAGATGAAGGGCAAAAAATGAAGCCTTATTGTTTGTTTAGCTCCCCTGTTACCGTCTCGGGCGTCTTTTTACTTTCTGATTTATATGCACCTAAGCTCTGACACAAGCTTACACTTTCAGCTCAGGCTTATTTTTAAACACAAAACTTTGGAGACGATGTACCGTTTATGTCTGTTAATGATGCTTTGGATTTGATATAGAATAAGAATATAGAATATTTAGATTTCCCCTGATGTTTTTTAACAGTTGCATGAAACAAGCTAATGTTCAAACGAAAAAATAAAAAAATATATTTTGAAGACTATAAATAAAAATAATAAATCTTTTTATTTAAGTCATGATTTTAATTTTCTTTTTTCAGAAATGGGAGTTAGACAGAGGGCCTGTTTGGGCCTTTTCTCGTGGTCTAGGTCAGGGGGTTCTGTCTCCACAGTGAGATGCTCATGGTCGGAGGAGATCACCCCCAGGCACCGTCTGGAGCTCTGACAGATGGTGTCAATACAGCCCTGCATATAAAGAGAGAGATGAATGAGAGAATAATAGAGAGGAAGAGCAACAACAGGAGAATGAGAGACACTTGTCTTGGTGAGTCACAAACAATGAACATCTAACACGTCTGTCCTTGGTGTGTGACGTGAGTACTGATGTAAGATTATTTTATTGTAATCTTTGTTGCTCTATTGGTTAATGCTAAATGAGAGGGGCATGGCCTCAGACAGTACTTAATTATACTTGGATTAAAGCTTAATTTAAAGGAATAGCTCACCCAAACATGAAACCTGTATGACTTTCTTTCTTTTGCAGAACACAAGAGAAGATATTTTGAAGAATGTTGGTAACTGAACCAGCCATTGACCCATTGACTTGCATTGGTTTTGAGTCCATACAATAGAAGTGAATGGCTACCAATGTTGTTCAGTTACCAACATTCTTTAAAAGATCTTCTTTTGTGTTCTGCAAAAGATAGAAAGTCATACAGGTTTGACATGTATTACTTATATTATACAGAAATTATAAAAGCCTTTTATGCTCCACTGTAAAGATGCCATGATTTGTATTTTTGATTGAACCAGTCCTTGAAAAAACCGATTTGTTACACCAAATCTAAATTGATCCAGATGTGTAGCGTCAAACCTATGTGACTTTCTGAGTAGTGTATGTGTCAGTAGGCTCGCATCTAGAAATATTTCCATTTCACGTTAGCTGTAGTCTGTCATTGATAGCTGCCGTGTGACCTGCTGACTACACAGTTTGGATAACACACATTTAGAAGCATGTCGGTCATTAATCAAAATGATTGACAGCTCACTTCACCCTGTTTAGACATATTTATTGCCACCCCTGTGATGCATGTGTGATGTTTGTGAGAGCCACAGCCGACAAGAAAAGAAAATGAAAGATAAAGATACTTCATCAAATTACTCGCTGTTAGATCTAAAACACATGCATAATGTTTTTTAAAATATATGAATAATGCCTCCCTGGAGACCCGGGAGATTTTTGTCATGGTGCGAGTGAAAATGTGCCTTTGAAACGTTAGCGTACGGAAACTCTGGAGATTCGCAGACTAATTAGCCTTATTTGCATGCAGAGGAACGGAGGAACTGACAGCGTCCACTGCCGGCCAAGAGAGAGATGCTTTTAATGAGATCTCACTGCTAGAATCCCCTGCTTCCTCAAACACACAAACATTAACACAAGTTACATGTAACCCTTCTCTGAAGCTCCGCCCCCACAGCCACGTTGCCTTGGCTACGATTGTCACCCCTCCAATTGAAATCAGGGCATGTGATAATTACATCATTACTGTTAACAAATCTATTTTCAGGTTGAACATGCTAAGTTGCAATATGTTTAAGCTCATCAAGCAAAGTCTTTAGTTTCAGTTATGACCCGAGCATTGTGGGAAGGATTGCGATGATGTAATGGCTTCGTGTGTCGGTTGACTAGCACAGTTTTCCTGGTGAATCCGGGAGACATAAGCAGTCTTGCTCATTAATAAGCCTGGAGGGATATGGAGCCCCTCCAATAGCGTAAGATACACCAAAATGTGAGTTGTTATTCTCCGAAAATCTATCTCGTTCATGCTTCTGTGCCCTCTCAATACACACGAGAACTTCTAGCGCAGTCATGAAAATATAAGTGGATGAAATAAATCTGAGACACTTAGAAACTGGAAATGAGACCTCATGGGGAAGACCATGAATCCATGGCCTTATTTTTGTTTTTCTTGCTGGTTTTCAGAGAGAGGCTTGCAGAACATGGTCAGCTGTATTAAACAGTTGTATGTATGTAGTTGTATTTAAAAGTTGTGTTGACAACGTTCTCATTGAAGTTAACAAATAAGTCAAAATACAGCCGTGGAAAAAATTAAGAAACCATTTCAAAGACCATTTTCAGTTTTTCTGAATTTACTATTTATAGGTATGTGTTTATTGATTATTTTTGGTTTATTCTGTAAACTAGTAACAATAATTTTTTTACCAAATTTAAAGTAAAAATACTGTTTCTATTTGCATTTATTTGAAAATGGAGAAACAGGTCAAAGTAACAGAAAAGATGCTCTATTTCTTCAAACCTCAAATACTGCAAAGAAAACAAGTTCATAATCACTTTTAGGCAATACAACAGTAAAAGTACATGTATAAAAAATGATAACCTCGTGTTCATGTGTCTTGTCATGCTATCAGTCTTTCACATTGCTGTTGGATGACTTTGTCACTCCTGAGGTTTGATTTTGTTGAAATTTAACAGACACTGGACTGGAATGATCACAATACATCTAGAAATGCTGAATAAATGAACATTTTATTTGATCATTTTGGCAGGTTGAAAATCAGTGTGGTTTGGAAACCATGGAGTAGTTTTCTATAAAATTATATAATTGTTATACAGTAGTTTGACTACCACATCAGCATCCAACCCAAACGCCATATGAAGAGCTATGACATCACTGTGCAGTCACCTTGAGCAGAGAGGCTCATGGGAGGTAATTGTGTTCTGACAGAGCCTGTGGTGCTACAGGAACCCCCTCCATACACACATACACACGCACAAATATAGACCTTTGGCTGTCATTAAAGCAGAAAGCAAAAGCCTCCTCAGGGACAAAGATGGATGACATGCCACTACCAAATTCTTCCACAGAGGTACCAGAACCTGTCAGCACAACCAAACCTCTCCACAGCCGGCCACAAGAGCTTCACGGCCGGCCCGCCGGCTCACGCCGTCAGCTTTGGCCAGGCTTCAGAAAATTCACAGAGCGAGGAACGAACTGATAGACTCGGACAAAGGAATAGGCTCGACAGAAGTGAGCCATCAGGGAGGACAATAGGAGGCCAATTCATCAATTTCAAGAGCGGCTTCACCTTTAGTGCAGTTTAAGGTAAACTCGAGAGAGTAAAGGAAAGGAACTGGGAGACATAGACTAAGAGACACTTAAAGGCTCGGAGAGATTTATTGTAGAGACGGTGTTTGCTGGCACAAATTCCTCGCTTATACTTCTTTATTTTTTGCCATTGTATTTGTAACCCCATTATAAAAATGTTTGGAAAATAAGTAGTTATTGAGCTTGTGGGTCTTTAAACCTCCACCCCTAAGTTTTAAAGCACAACATTGTACAATATTTGTTATATCTTCTGTTAAGCATGAATGTTAATGTCATTTTTCTCCACAGTGTTTTGTCCACAGACACCAGACCTCTCACAGAAGACGTGCAGAATGAGTGTTATTTCACTGTTGGACGTCAGCCCTCGTGTTAGTCCATCTGGGGTGCTGTAGTCAGTGTTGTATCATCATGGAGCTTTGGTATGATGACTTGTTACTATAATATACAGCCAAAACGTTAAAACCTTGTTAAGATGCAGTGTTTATGTTAAAAACTTTTATTTATTTTATCTTCATATTCTCCATTGGTCCAGTTATAAATTTAGTTGTTTTTACGTTTTTTTTGTGCCAGAGCAGTGATGATGTGATGAAAAATATGACGCAGTTTGTAAAAACCAGGCTAAATCCCAAAAATCTCATGATGTGATATTGAGCATCAAATTTTGGTTTTAACCATTAATGTCACTGTGATTTGAATCTTTGTCATTTTATGTAAAAACAGTAAATCACAAAAAATGTTTTCACAGGCAGGGTCACAGATATCTTTTAGACTTTTTAAAGGAGGAATTCAAACCATATGTTTGGATCAGAATGTCATAAAGGGAATGGGTGTGTTTGATTCGGGCCAGCGAGTATCCACCCAAAACATCTGAATGTCAGAATCAATCCGATTTTAGAACATTGAACATCAGAATTAATTATTGCTTTAGCAGAAATGAAAAAACAGAATCCAACAAGCTGTTGAACATTGTTTTATGTTGACTTTTCCATAATAAAGTTCCAATGAAAACCTTGCTTTCTGACTTTTAAATAAATAAGAGTTTTATAAAATTAAGAGAATGTAACACCATTTGACACGGTCTCCAGTTGAGCTCCGTTCGCTTATTTATTTATTTCAATATTTTATTGCCTTTTGATACGCAAGAAAATAAAAATCGATGATACTCTTTCTCCTGAAGTGGTTTTCAGAAACTAGCATTTTGTTAATTAGCATAATTTCGAACTAAATTGTTCAGGGACAAAAAATAACTGTGACGGTTGGACTGCTGGCATTGCTATTGATTTGCTAACTGCCCTCAGTCTCTAAATTCTTTGTTCCTAGAGGTGATGCTTAACCTGCATGAATTTCTTCAAGTAAAGAAAGAAACTCCTACACTTAACATCTGACAATACAAAATATTGACTCGCTATGCCCCTCTGGAATAGGTTTTAAAGACAGAACATACATTTCTTTTATCATCCTTCACAGGATGTGACATTCTTGGTACTTGTACCGTATCTGCCGGCCTCCTTGATATTTCATATGTAAGACTTTGATTGCCGAGCATACGGGGATCTCCAGGGACCTTGCCGGACGGAGGCGACTGCAGGGCTTGCATCGGGTTGAATCATTTCGGAATATTTAGGAAGCTGCTGTGGTCCACAGGGTCATCTCAATATGTCTATTATTTTCTCAGCACCTGGGATTATGCAGTGTCTCTGAGTCTTAAAGGATTTGGAGAAATCAAAAAGGGCAAGTCCGGCAAGACTACACCGAAGCCCAACTATGGATTCGGATAAGCCGGCTTATTGCGTGCGTGGTGCAACTGTACTCCGTGCGGCGGAACAGCTGCTGTCCGGGAGCGGTGGCTTCATGATAGCTGGGTTCATGCTGATCTTAGCATAGCTGCTGGCGTCCTCTGGTTCTTGATTCTCTGGGGTGGAGGCTTTGAATAGCTCTCCACCCCTCTCTGTTTCCTCCTGTGTTCTGGCAACTCTGATTCGCTGCCTGTCGGTTGTCGCAACAGTGCAGCTGACAAAGCAAAGAGTGCAGAACTATCCGGAAAGCCAGATGCGGTCTGTGTTTGTAAATCGGTCTGGCTGTTGGCTAATAATATAACTATGTATATTTTTTTACTTGTTTATTTTATTTTGATATTTGTATAGCAAAAATAATAAGAATAAAAAACATATTCTCAAACAAAGAGCACTAAGATCAGAGAGCATCCTGCCTCCCGCCACTATAATTCAAATTTGGGTCAGTATGTTATATCTGTCTGAGACGCCGAAACAAAATAATGAATTAAAAGACAGCTATCCTCAGACGAGAAACAATTACACCAGAATCGGATTAGAATGCCCGTCGTCCATTTAGTCCACAATAGCGGAGCATCACAAACACGTTGAGTAGCAGGTGGAAGCCACATCCAAGCCAATTCATTTGCACAATGCGAGTCTCACTCGCCTTGATGAGCCATTGTCTTGGTTACAAGGGAATTTAAAAAACAGGATGCAACTGGCACGTGCGCCCGTTGCTCGCCAGTTGGGTGTTAAGAGGAGCAGATATGAGAGTGTGGGTCGTTGCCAGACTTCTGGCCTTGAATAATGAGTCTGCTCTTCACACCATTGCTTAGAACACCAGCAGAAACAGCAGCGTGTCTTAAGGAACGCATCAGACACGTGCTAATGCGCACACGTGCGTTGCTCTGCATCACACTTTACTGTGATTTCACTTCATGAAAATGCAAGAAATAACACGTGTAATGTGCTTTGAAAAAGCTAATCGCTGTCTTTTTTAAGGTCAGCACACAGCAATTAAACATTTTTCAAGAAGTTTTCCTAACTTAACCATTATTTCTGTTGGTCAGTTAAAGGGATAGTTTGCTCAAAAATAAATATTCTGTCATTATTTATCCACTCATTATGTCAGTCAAAACCTCTTTAATGCCTCTTTATGTTGTTTGGTTATCTGCGTTTTTCAAACTATCTTCTTTTGTGTTCTGCAGAAGAAAGAAAGAAAGTAATACAGGTTTTGAACAACATAAGGGTGAAAAAAAGATGACAGTTTTGTGTTAATTGAGATGTTCACTTCATCTTAAACTTGATTTTTGGATATTTGCAGCATAAACAAGCCTAAATGGAAATTCATGTTAGTCTAAGCTGGCCTTTATAGTATAGAGCTAGTCAGAAAAACCTCTCTGGGTTTGAATGTCCTATACATAGCAAAACTGTACTGTATGTTGTCGCTGTCCTTCTGAAACCTTGTACAGTATGTCCAAATGGATAAAATGTACTTTTTAAATTCTTACATACTGTGTTGTCAAAGTTGACAAGCAGTTTTTTATTTATTTATTGGTTAGATATTTGCAAAACCCAGTGACAAACATAAAGGGTGATCATTATTATGATTTATGTAAAAAAATAAAAACCACAAAATATGGAGATACAAGGTTTCAGAAGGACAGCAGCGATATATTTCTAAATATATCATAAATAAACTAGGGAAAACTGTGCTAGTGATATTAAAGTCCCTACTTTAAAATCTTAAGTAAGCCAGTACTGTATGCCTCCTGTTTACTGTGATGTCACCTCCTGTGAGAGTGAGATGCAACACTGTACTAATGATAATATCTGCAATTAGCAACTGAGTGTAAATAACACGCATAATCATTTGTTCAACAGCTGATGGCTAGTTATTTAACTTTGACTTTTGTCCGTTTCTTGGTGGTTTGGATCGGAGGCATTAAGATGATGTGAGAGATTCATAATTAACATTATTCCACTGTGGTGTTGCACATTATAGCTCTTAGCAAGTTGCGTTTGTTTGCAAATCTTTAGGGAGCGAAAGAAAAGCGCATTTTCTGCTCCATTTACTGTTAAATGAGTGAATGTGTCAACTGATCTGCAAGCACAGTGTTTGAATACACTTGACAGTATCTGGACTTTGTGAAGTGTGTAGTGCATTACATTTGATATTTAGACACTTATCAGAAGCTTTTATTTAAAGAGTTTAACGACGCGTCACTGCATGCGTTTTATAAGAATGCACATATGATGCATGCAGACGCATGTAAATACTTTAAAATACTACATTTTGTTTTTAGATGTTCGGTTTGCCCATTTTTCATCCTGAAATGTATAAGGTTGCTATGGAAAGCAGAGTACACAAGCTCGAATAATGATTAGTCCCACGCATTACACTAACACAATACACAACTGATGATCTTCAACCAAAACTTAATTTGGGTCAGGATCCAAACACAGGTCAGCTAGTTCAGAAGCGCTTTGTTTTAGATGTTTCTAGTCTGTTTTATTTTTAAATTACATAACAAAGAACACCAATTAAAAGCACAGAAATATTTTCACGTTGCTTCTGTGCCGTGTTCTCTATCTGTGTGAAAATATTGGAAGCTTGTGTCTGTTTATTATCTCCTGTCTCTCTCTCTTTAGCATTGCTCTTAAATCACTTATTATGGCTTTCTTCACAGGATAAAGTCTATTTGTAGTACACTTTTGTTTGTTTTCTGTGGTTATTTTGTGGCACATTATAGTCATTTTAGCGTTAGTTTTTTCATTTGGCACCTGTGTCTTAAAAGAGTATCTTTGCAAGAAAAACTGGAGAAAATATTTTTGAAAATTTAGAGATGGACAAAAAGCAAGGAACACATTTTATGAATGCTGAGTGGCACTGAAAAGCTTTAAAGTATTTGAAATGTAAATATATGTATAGTTATTTACATCATAGCAGGTCCACAGTCCTATCTACTTGAATGGGGGAAGGCAAATCATTTGTATTATATTTCCTATCAATAATTAAACCTGACATGAATTGTACCATAACTTTGGTTTGCTAAGGTCAAATTGAAAAAAATCATCATTTTCAAGGTCGCTTCATCTACTGCGCATGCAGTTGACGATTGGCTCGTTTCAATTCAAGGCGGGACTTCCTTTTCTAGGGCGGCAATATTGAGTGTTGCATTCCTCCCCGTTGTAATGGCAGTGGCACGTCTTGTTAATGTTGTTATCTTTGGTTCGACTGAATAATACAATTTTGGGTTGATCTATTCTGTAGGACACACAAACATCCATTGTATGTCTGCATACAAACAACACAACTTGTCCACGACTCTAAGGATTGAAAATGCATTCATAATCCCATTAGCTTTAAAATTGACAGCTCATATTTAACAGTCCCTCCTCCTCATCGTCGGACATTCCGCCCCCTGTTTGCCTTCATCAAACCCTCAGCACCAACAAAATGCTTAAACATGTCTCATATGCATCTTTACATCATCAGGGTTGTGGACTTGTGATACCAGCGTGGCCCTCCCTGCTTGTCATATCTAATCTCCATCTTTTCCCTGCACTCCAGGATGAAGTATGGGATGCTATTGAAAAAGGAAGCTTTGATGTCGGGAAGCAGATGGCCAGAGGAGAAGAGCTGTGTGAAGACATGTATCTGTCTCCAGAGCTCTGCAAGACAAACATTAGGAGACTATACAGATTTCTGGCAAGTTATGACTCTTAACTTTAAATTGATGCATAATTTAACTATATTAAAGAGACGTTTAGACATTAATGTTTGCCAAATTTGACTCCTACAGATACTGGCATTCACATATGCCCTTTAAATACTGTATAATTCCCCCCATTGCCTTCGCTTGTGTATTCCCGTTTGCCAATTGGTTTGTATGTGGACTTACATCCAAGTTTTGCACGACAAAATTGTGTCATAATATTTTAAATGCAATTTCTAAAAGTAAGTGGAGCGTTGAGTATTTACTGTGCGGCGTCTTTTGGATATCTATTTTAACAAGTGAAAGCAAATCCCAATTGACACAACTACACAGCATGACCATTGTAATTTCAATCAAAGAATAAAGCTTTTCTTGAGCTCAGGAGGGTAGTGTCAAGAGACAATGACCACATCTTTCTCCTGTAATCAATCATATATAGCATATATCATATATATTTTACTCATGCAAGATTGTGTTCATCAATTGGTATTATTATATGATTTTGTAATCAATCACGGTCCATTATCTGGCCACAGCTATGTCTACAAGATCATTCTTGTATTCATCATTCCAGTGTTCATTTTTCAACCGCTGAGTGTGATCCTGACATGCTCCTGACATAATTTATGAAGCGCTGCAGAATCGTAGCGCTGGCGCAGGCTAATTGGTGAAATAACTATTACCTCTCAGCATGACATGCTTCTTTTGCACCCTCTGGCTTCTTTTTCCCTGTTTGCGTCTCTGTAGTCATCTATTACGCTTAAAGCTGAATCAGCAACTCCCTGAAATACTGCTGAATATTTGTTCGATTGTGTTGGGTAGTGGAACCAGTGTTTGTATAGAAAAAATAAACCATGCTGTGACATCCAGTTAAAACCTACCAATAAGTTTAATAGTTTTTTGACCAAAATCTGCATTTCAAAGTGTTGACTTTACAACAGCTTATAAACACATTATTTATTTTTTCTTTTCAAAATGGTGTAGTCTGTTTGATTTATGTTGCGGTATAATATGTCATATAAACCCTAAATGTCATTTTGGTCAGTTTACATGTCAGTCATCTGGTATCTCTTTGTCTAAGTGGGCGCTTCCTGTCCATAGACTTATCCATCCTGTCCGAGGTGCAATGAGCTGCTTTTTGCTAGCAGGGAACATACAATGTGTCTAAATATTTTTACTGTATGACCACCAAAACGCTTACAAAACCAACAAAAAGTTAGATGAGAGAGAGGCAGATGGACAGATCACGTGGAGATAAATGCATGGTTAATATTTTTGGCACCCATTTACTACCATGACGCATGAATATGATATTTACCATATTACTGAATAATTCCCCTACATTCACTTTACTATGCCGTTTCTTTTACACCGCAGGGTTTGAGCAGGATAAGTCTGTGACGATTGTGAGTCTGCTGCTGAACACACACGCAGACCTCTGGTTCAAAAGACATCTGATCAGAATTCACTAAAGCCCTAAAGAGTGAGCGAACATCACCCCTCGACACCCACGTCACCCTCCACCTGCCAGTCAGCAGCCGGGACCAGCGTGAGGTAAATAAAAAAGATAATGAAGAAAGCTAATCGGATTGATCAAATTTCCTGTCACTAATGAAAGGGAAAGTGTGTCTGGTTTCTGCCCGTGTCTGTGATAAAGATGATTAAGCGCGAACATCTGATAAACTTCAGGCTCCAGTGAAAGCCCATGAAATATAGAGGGACTAAGAGAGAGTGTGTGTTAAAGAAAGTCTCTAATTTTAGGGTTTGAGCGTTTGGGGTGTTTTGTGGAGTCGCGGTTTATGTAGAAACCTCAGAATTTATTCGGATGCTGGTTTAGAAAGTAGACTGCTAGGATTCTAAACATATCTCTATACGTGGTATAAATGAAAATTAGGTTTGGGTTAAAATTGTTTTGATGTTAAAGAGGCTCTTTTTAAATGCTGATATTCCTAACATCACTCCCTACCTAAGTGAGACACCTGCCGGCAGCGTTCTCATTCGTTTTTCGCATGCCACCCATTTTGCATTGATTCGCAACCTTAAAGCTTGTCGCTATTGGCTGTTAAGGGGAAAGGAAGCACTGCAAGACCGCAAAAGCTCTTTTCTCTGTATCAAAGGTATAGCTTGTAAGGGCACAGATTGCTGTCCTGCCTCAGCCAGTAGTTGAATGAATGATTTTTGTGGAAATTGGGCACCTGTCATCCAGGTGGGCAAGCACTGCTTTTTTATTTCACACAAACGCACACTTCTCCAAAAATGCGTTTTGAGCCTTTTTCAAAAACATTTTCAAAAAAGCCTTTATAATCTATATGTTTTGGAAGGATGGTTTCATCAGTTGTTATATTCAAGCGTTAAGCGTTTGAAGTATCGTCTTACGAGAGCTGTTTTTTGGACATCTTCAAACACTGGCAGCCCAAGGACAGAAGAGCTCTTTAGGATGTCTCATGAATAACTAAATGTGTAGGATAAACTTTATATTTGAGCGTAGAGGCCACTGAAGTGCAAGAATTACTGAACAATAGGAATATATTTTGCTTTGGCGTCACTCCTGCTCTACATTATCTTCTGAGTTTCTGTAATCTCAAAGAAAAATGTGCATGTGTTGTGATTTAATGACGTCTTTTTTTTTAAGGAAAGGGTTAAACTGACTTTAGTATGGTGTGCAGATCAGGAACTTAAACTAGATTAATCATAAAAGCAAGAAGGTTTAAGAAGGTTTGCAATGAAGTTAGGTTGGTCAATGTGAAGATATAATGTTTATATTTTTTACCAAGTTTTCATGAGAATTACATTTTGTTAATATACAGATTTACCTTTATTCAAGTGTGCTTTAGTATACTTATTTTATAGTAAAAGAATAGAAAAGTATACTTTCAGTCTACTGTCTATGTATTCTTCAAAGTATACTAGTTTATTTACTTAGAAATATACTCCAATTTACTCTTAAGTCTCTGTTGACACAAAGTAAACGTATCTTTTGTAAGGACAACCAACAATGATGTCAAGATGTCATTAAGGATTTTGTATACCACCAAGATGGAAAGCCATACTGAGGACACCAAGAAAACCCAGTATAGTCATTACCATATAAAACAATATTTTTTAATATTCTCTTCTGTACGTACACAACTGTAAACTTGACTAGACATGACCCTATTATTCTTAATAGCTCATGACAATGGCTATCATCTGTAATGCTTTCAGTCATAATCTGATATTCAAGCACATCTGTGCCAACACCAGGCTTGCAGCGGGTCAAAGCTTTCCTTCGTAAACAGTCGCATAAATGTTGTACCGCATTTAGAGGCAGCAATCTCACGTCTTTCCATATAGCACTAATGGAATTACACGAGAGATGTGTACGATCTGCCTCTGCCATCAAAATCAGATCTGCATGTCGTGTCCCAAAGCAGCCCTTGCCATCTTCCTGTAATTGGATATCTGTGGTCCATAATGAAACAGCTGTAAAGCCAGAGAGCTCAGATAGGGCGAGTGCTTGCGCACACAAAGAGAACTGCTGACTGGAGGAGCTTGGGCAGGTTGGGTCCCTATTGTGAGCTTTTGATGCAATTTCCCCCCGTCACTGGTAAAACACATTCAAAAAAACGTTTAATTAAACTTCCAATTAGGGAGAATCTGATAGTGGTCCTTGCGCGCTCTGTCAAATGCATTGTGGTCTTTTTAGGGCTCCCAAAGACTTTTGGTGTAGAAGTATTAAGCTTGTGTCATAGTATTTGTGCTACAGACATGATCGAATTATGCAGAGAAGAGAAAGCGTTTAATTTATATGACTGAAAAAAATCCCAAAGGCATTGAAGGAGGGGGTCCAGATTTCTCTGAGGACCAAAACCCCGAAGACTATAGCATCCTCCCACAACACCTTAGAAACTGTAAAAATCTAGTTTAGCGACAGCCTTTTATAATTTTCCTGTTTAACATTTCAAGGTCTTTACATGGGCTCAAACCTTTGGTGTTTGGAAGCTTAGAGAGGCAGGTGACACGTCCTTGTTCAATATGATGAGAGAGCTCGTCCTGTAAGTCTAGTGAAGGCCTCAGGGTATGGCTGCACTTTTCATATCTGCCATGTTGAAATCTAAAAATTGTCTGAAAGGAGCCAAGATATGGTGGAAAGTGAAATCTCTGACAATTTGTCTTTTGTTCAACCACTTCTAGGTGGTGTTTGCAAGGCAGTACTGTATATTGGCACTACATAGATTGTATGTGGATTGTTTATACTTATTATTTCTGTAAATAATGTTAGCTAAGGTGCTTTTTTGTTTTAAAAATAACCACCAAACAATCACCCAGAACATGCTAGCACTAACCTAAATTCACTGAAAGGCTAATTCGTATGATTTTGTACAATGTGAATCGTATAAAAGCGTACGATTATAATCAATACGGAAGCCCCTGCCTAACCCCACCTCTACATTTTACGTAAGTGGTGCGAAAACAAATCATATTTAAACTTACGAATACGATCATACGTAACACTGTGACGATGAGTCACATTTTCTTTTTTTATGTTTGTTTAATTTTAGTCTCAGGATGTCTGTTTTTACTTTCCTAAAATAATCAAATATTACAAAAATAAAAAATATATAAAATCTTGTATTACCTTGTATTACACTCTTTAAAAAAAGTGACGCTTGTAAGAACCATTTTTGATTCCACAAAGAACCATTTACTTTCTCATTTTTATAATCTTATTCACCAACAGAACGGTTCTTTTGACTTTAAAGGTTCTGTATGGAACCATTCAAACACAAATGTTTCTTCTATGGTACCGTGAAGCATTTTTAAGAATTGTACTCCAAAAATGTGTTGATATTCGTGTGTAAAGCTTCGCTAACCTAAACTTTGGCGCTCATCTACTGCTGCCTTGCAAACACTGATATATCCTCCAAATCTTTGTTTTTTTAACCTCTGTGAAGCACATTGATGTCAATGAACTATATTTATTGTGTATTATCTTAGCACATCAAGAGGAAAGAGAGGAGGTATTTTCGTTTTATGAAAGCCATCTGTTTGCATGTGAGGCAAAGCAATGAGATGTCCCTGGAGCTTTGGCTTCTTTAGGTTGCTGTCAGTGAGTTTTGAGACAGTTTGTTGAGTTTGAGGGCATCCCTGAGGAGATGACCGTTGTTGGCATTAAAGAGAATAGAGCAGGTCTGAGTCCTCACTGTTAATTGAGCTCATTAAAGCTCTTCAGAGGGGTTTTAATCTCATTACATATTTACTCATTTACCCGTGCAGTGACTAGAGCTCAATCCAGCTCTCATCAAACCGTTACTTTTTACTGGAGATTTAACAGTTTGCCAAGAGATGTACAGGAGACCAGGGGGCAATTGTAATAGGGTTCAAAGGCTCCTGCAAATCCACAGCCAAAGTGGGGTGGGGTGCTTCAACAAGTGTCATAGCATCACAACTGTGGACAGCGAAGACGCATATAGACCACTTCAGATGAAGTAAACAACGCTGGTTCAGAAGACGTTCCGGTTTCATTTTTTTAACACTACACAAACGTTTCAACAAAACCAACAGATCATTTACAACCAAATCAAATGTTAGACGGATGTATTTAAGATTGAATTATGTATATAAGATTTAAAATTAAACAAGTAAAATTTAAACCGAAAGTGCCTCTGGACCAGTGTTCACATCTTGCGAAGTTGTCTATAGCGCTATGAATATAAAAGTCTGGTTACAATCCTACAGACAAATATTTTTACAATTAGTATTGCTGATATACATCTTGTATAAAGATTGGGATAATACCATACATCATATTTTCTATTATTTAGTACTGTTTCCTTATAGACGGTTTTATCGGACACACGCGCCTGGCATGAAGTTAACTTACAGTCTGTGTTGACTGGTCTGACTAGTGGCTAATAATATAACTATTTTTATTTTATTTGATATATATTCATAATTTTTTGTATTATAATTTTATTAAATAAACAATTTGTTGAATGGGTCCTGTAACTTTGTCACATTTAAGTTAAGCCAAGTGCCGGTTCTTCTACTGGTAACCCAAAATAATACTGACTAGACATACTTTTAACTTGCTAGCTAATATCATTTACTTGTTATTTCTTTTGCTTGTTATCATTAATAATCTGCAGGGACTCGATTCTTTGTGGATGTGTACCGGAAGTTAAGTTTGGGCCACTAATCCTGCATGCGCAATAACATTTGTTTATGTTGTTGCTTTGAATCCGTCTATATCTCTACTGTCTGTTTGTTATGTTCTGTAAAGCTCCTTTTTAACAGTGAATGAATTAAATTGAATATAGAAATATTTTTGTTAAAAACACATTATGCTAACCAAGTTGCTCATCATCACTTTTTCCAGAGGCAGTTATGTGTCTTGAAGAGTATGTACAGTATGTGTGAAATGGTAAGAGGCTGTATTCTATTGAACTTAACTGTTTCCAGATAATGTTTTCTTGGCTGGACTTGATCTCTTTATTACTTTTTTGTTTTTTAAGTGGTACAGTATGTGATCCTGCAAATGTTATTGCCGTGTTGATGCTGTTGATGATTGCCAAGACACTACTGTACAGTTGTTTTGAGTGTTTTAACATGTTGCGGTTGCTCTGGTTTCATGGGTAAGACTATAGGAATTTTTTTACATTTTATTGTTCACCAGGTCAAATCATAAGTCATACAGTATTAGTGAGAAGAGTAATAGCACATAGTGAGTCTGTACCTTTAATTAACATTTTAATTGTTTTCCAGTAAAAATATTTATAAAACAAGATTTCTTTATTTAGGAAGTAACACTCAACATATTAAGTTGACCATTTTAAGATCTAAATATCATGTACAGTGTCTTTTTGCAAGTACTGAACTTTTATTGTATGACAGTTTTCACTAGAAAACAAGAGTCGTTTGATTTGTTCAAACTGCTAACCCTATGTTAGAAATAGTTATGCCTAACCATAACAAACACTACAATAGAAATAGAAGAAATAATAGGTATATTTGATAGAGCCAATCACACCATATGTTGCATTTTAAAGCCATTAGAAAACATTTCAACAGTAATACAAGAGACTAGCTTAACTTATGATCTGCTAGCATCCTGCTTTCAATATTCCTTCTTTTTAATGTCAGCCCTGTTCAATCAATGGTGCTAATAAACAACACTAATAACACAAAGGCCCGGAGCCCGCAGAGAAGCTTTACTTTGATAGGAATATAGTGTGGGCTTGCGTTCCTTATTTCATTTGTCATAAGACTCCATGAGTCAAATAAATAGACAAGAATTCCTGACACAATAAAAATTACATTATATCGCAAATAGTGTTTGTTCTCATATACTGCTTTAAAAAATACAGATGGCTTGTGGGTTTAAGCTGGGTTATCTGTTCTTTTAGTATCACCAAGCAGGTTTTCAGCTGATTTATCTGGTTGCTTTCAAACCAGTCCAGCCAGTCCAATGACAAACAGTCCGATGGCCAGGCTGGTTTATTCTGGCCAGGGAGTTTCTATTGGTAGAGCAAAATAATTTATTTTCTAGGAAAGTAGCTTTGATGAAATTTACTGTATGTTTCTTTATTGTGCATTTTCTATTCATCAACCCTTTCTATGGAGGCCTTTCCAACCATCATATAATAGAAAACCCATCCATTCAGGCTTATACATAATGGTATAGATTTATAATATGCAAACCCCACAAGACACTATCAATAAGAAACTTAACAGCACATGAGCCTTTGATGTAACGATATTCGAACACCAGGAAACCCAAAGCGTGGTCTATCAAATGAAAATGTGTATAATGAGATCTTATATTAATGAGGGTGAAATACATTGGGGTATGGCTGAAATAAAGGCAGCGTCTGGGGACCGCAGTGATCCCACACAAGTCAGTTGTACTATGGTAATGAGGTCTCAGAAAAAAACACTGTTTAGAAAGACAAAGAACCTCTTTGATGCATTATGGGATACTTGGGACAATGGCTTTATGGCTGTAGTGATATTTTCCATCAGTGTGGAAAAGCTTTCTGTAATCAGTTATGACTTGTGTTGTGTTGCCAAAACCTCTGTAAGTGCTCCATTCATAAAGCCTTTTATTATTTTATTTCTCCCAGTTTAAAAGGGAATTACACCAGTACATTTCTGGTTTATTTGACCAGAAATTGAAAACATTTGTTTGTTATTTTACATATTACACATATTACAAAAACAGCCGTGGAAAAAAAAATTAAGAGACCATTCCAAATTTTCATTTATTCAGCATTTCTAGATGTATTGTGGTCATTCCAGTCCAAATTAAACCTCAGGAGTGACAAAGTCATCCAACAGCATTGTGAAAGACTGACAGCATGACAGGACACATGAAAACTGATAAAAATCGAGGTTATCACATATATATATATTTTTTTACTTTTCCTAAATACATAAACAAATATAACTGTTGAATTGCTTAAAAGTAAATATGAACTTGTTTTCTTTGCAGTATTTGAGGTCTGAAATAGCATTTTACGAGGTGGCTAATTCGTATAAATTCATATGATGCGAGTCGTACAAAAACTTACGATTAAGCAACACTGAAGGTCCACCCCTAACACGGCACTGACGCGAAAACAAATCGTACTAAAACGTACTAAAACGAATTCATACGAATTCGCCAAAATTTGTCACCTCGTAAAATATTTACGATTCCGCTGTGAGATTGCGTTGGATCAGCTCACACAATTTTTTTATTTCTTTAAGGTCTCAGACCTTAAATTCGCTTTAGCTTTAACATTTCTTTCAGACAGGTTCATGTAATGAATAGTTGAATCAAATGAAGGACCCCATTGACTACCATAGTAGGAAAAATGACAATGGTTGTCAAAAGTGCCCCAGAATTGTTTGCTGTCCTACATTCTTCAAAATATCAAATTTTGTGTTCAACAGTACAAACAAAGTAGTTTTTTCTATTATGGTAGTCAATGGGATCCAAAAACTGTTTGGTTATAAGCAGTTTTCTCAGTGTTCAACCAAACAAAGAAATGTATACAGGTTTGGAATTTTCATTTTTGGGCGGATTAGTTCCGCCGGTTTGGAGAGAAGGCAAAGCATTATGTGGACATCCAAAGTCTGGCTTGCCTAAACCAACAACGATGAAACAAATGAACAAAGCATTTATAAATTCGACTGCATTTTAGCCTCTATTTGGGCTTGAACTTCATACATGCTAATTGTGGCCTTTGTTTGAAATCCAAATCCCTTTAAACCCAGTATACTCCGAGTCTGTTCCAGGTCTCCGGTGACATTTAACCATTTTCCCATTGCCACTTGGACAATTACATCAATTGTAACAATTAGCCCGCTCTAGATTGTGTTACGGCCGTAAGTGCCATTTAGCCAAACAATGCGTTTCAGTCGAATCAATGGCCAGCAGAAATCACATTGATCTTCAGAACGCAATGAGAAAATGTCTCATCTCGCAAAAAACGTCATTGTGTTTAATAGCGGCCCGGTTAGCCTCTGCGGACGGCGGCTCGGTGCGCTCGGCCGTCGCTCTAATTTCGCCGCTTTCATCCCTACAGAGATGAATAGATTGAGTCTTTCATTAGGTAAATGGTGCCCAGAGAGTTTTAATGAGGGACGACAACTGCAACTAGCTGTCTTGTGACCTATTATCATCTGTTATGGCGCAGAAATCTCATTTGACTGGATTTTTAATTAAACTGCTGCTAAGTAAAAGGGCATGTGTATTCTACAGCATAAGTCAGGGCACACACCGGTAACCACAGACGGCAGGTAACTTTTAATCATTCCTGCGTGTCTTATGGGAGCTGAAATGGTATGTATATGGCACAAAAGAAGACAATTCAAAACGTGTTACTAAATGTGATTGCGCCCGCTGGTTAACTTGGTGTTAATTCCATGAACCATCAAATAATTTTGATATACGCAAGCATCCCTTTTCTTTAAATAACTCTGATGGGTGATGGTGTCTGTAATCCCCGGGTAGCATAGCCAGGGTTATTTGATGGTTAGTCAAACCCCAGTCGGACATGTTGGGCTCGAGGGAGTCGCCTCCCCCAAACTGACACCAAAGTTAAATTTTCTGCTTGCTTTTCAGCCGCCTGCACCTCAGGTCTCCTGCTGTTTGCAATCAGGAGCTCGCACAAGCCCAGAAACTCTTTGATCCGTGTGATGTCTCCTTCCAACACTTTCGCTCTCTCTCCCTCTCTCTACTATTCTGTGCACCATCTTTCTCCCTTTCTGTCCTTCAGTGTGGTTATGGTCATACATAGAAGATATTCTCTGACCATCTCTTGCTCTTATCTAAAGCAACAGTGATCAAGAGGAAAAATTTGAGTTTATACACATAGAAAATAGTCATTATTGTGGTCATTGTGGTTCTTTCCCATGCACCAAAAAATGAACATTTTTGTTTGTTGAAGAATAACATCTGCCTGTTTGTATTGTTTTCATTATATGGCAGGATGTGGATTATACTTAATGGGGCAGTTTCCTAAACAGGGATTAGACTAGACTAGTCCTAGACTAAAAGAAATGTAAGAGCTGTCCAAACTGAAAACAACTAGCACTGACATATCTCAAAATACATCAGTGCCTTTGTGTTGTCTTAAAATGCACACAAGTAATGTTTTTAGTAAGGTATGTTTGTTAAAACTACTTACATTTCCCAATTAAACTAAGGCCTAGTCCAGGCTTAAACTAATCCCTGTCTGGGAAACCACACCAATGTGTTTAAATGGATATTCAGTGCTAATAGCAAATTATTCCAGACACATTTCAGTTTATAATTTAACCAAAAATGCCCACAAAGAGTCACATAACATAGCATGTTTTCTTTCACCCCAGTATGCTTTCCTTCTCATCTTTCTCTCTCTTTCTTCCTCTCTCCTTCTGTCTTTTGCATGCCACAGTTCAAAGTTTAGTATTTCAAAGCAGCTTCCTTTTGAAGGGAAGAGAATCTCTGAATTATGCATTGGCTGTTTAGAGCAAGCTAAACTAGACTGGCTCCAACCAGGAAGAAACGGGCTTGAAAAATCAGACTCTTAATGTAAAGAACCTGTCTCTCTCCTTCTCTCTCTCTCTTGCATCTTCAGAGCTTCGAGGTTGCTGCATCCTTTCTCTCATCACTCGCTTTTTCGGGCAGTTCCGGAGGAGTTGAATCTGCACTTTTGTCGCATCACCTACGCGAACTGAACCAGGCATGCATGCACGTTCGTGAATATAGCGTATGCACCTGCGTGTGCGTGCGGGTTTGAAATGACGCATGCATGGATCTGTAGGTTTCGAGGTGGGGTGTTAATTATTTGGAGATGAGGATGGTGGAACAACAGGTCTGTCAGATGTGGCGTTCTGGCAGACAGGATTGTTTGGTGGCACCTCCACCTGGTGATATGACGATACTGCAGCCTACAAATGCACAGAGGTTAAAAAGTGCTAAAAAAAGATTTTTTTTCAAAAGGCATAACTAGATAGTCACACATCACATTGATTTATTTCAATAACCGGCAGAAAAACATAACCTTCAAAGAGAGCACAATCCCACCAATAGCCTCTCTCCAACTGGGTTATGTCTTTATTGTTAATAAGCAGACTTCAAAAGGACCTAAATGAAAGCATGGGGGTTGGGGAACGTGGCACATTAATTATTCTCCGTTACCAAAAATGGGTCCAAGGGTGTAATGGTCTCTTTTCCCGACAGGATCACTGGGGGAGCTTTCTGCAGCGTAAGGATTGTACGTATTACGGTAATGTGTGATATCTATGGCAAAGATCAGCCAGAAACCCAGTGGGGGGGCTTTCCCAGCTCTCTTCCCCAATTCCATCTCCCACTATCTACCCGAATTCTCTTTTCAAGTGCACGCTTCATTATTCACACTTATTATTAATCGGAGGCTTTTCTTGCAGCGTCGGTTCGAGCGAGGGAGAAAGGCGGCGATCGATAATTTGCCGGAAAAAAAATCGTTTCGGTTCTAAATTGTTGCTCAGATCAGTCATCGCTTCTTCACCACAAACCGAAGATGCGGATGCTAACTATACTCACCTGCGGTGGCAAATCGATGACGAAACGGGAGAAAATGGGGTCGGTCTCTTTTTTCTTCTCATCTTCTCTCGTCTGGCTCACTTTGTTTGAGGTTTCGATTCATTGGATTTCAAGGCTGTGGTGTGGGAGTTTATAACAGAGACTGTTCTGAGGAACCTAGTGATCGTCACAAAGTCCAAACTGTTGGTTGTTGAAGGAATAATTGACTCAAAAATGATACGTTTCTCATCATTTAATATACCCCATGTTGTTTCAACCCTGTATTTTTTCTTTTGTCTGTGAAACACAAAATAAGATGTTAGGCGGAACATTCAGGCTTTTGTTTTACACACAAAGTGACTGATGATTTAAACAGCTAAGCAAAAACTAAATCTCATGAAATTCACCCAAAACTGGAATATCAGTCATTATTTAACCCTAACCCTCTTGTCATTTCAAACCTGTTTGACTTTTCTTCTTCTGCAGAACACAAAAGACGATGTTTCAAAGAGCGCATATCATTGAAAATACATTTCAATGATATGAATCATGTTGCTGTGTGTGTATGTAATCGGCCTTCCAAGCTGTAAAGCCGAAAGTGCACGAATAACATACTAATTTTATTTCCGTGACTGATTTGCGTCACTCTGTGCAAAGCCCGCACACGTTGAAAAATTTGAAGTAGATCAGAGTAGGCTCACAGAAAGGATGGGATTAGAAAGATGAATCGAATCATTTGAGAGTCAGTCTAGAAGTAAGGTGATAATACTACATTTTAATATCTTCATTTGTTTCCCAAGAAAACGAGTAACTAAACAGCCATGACTTGCAATGACATGAGGGTGAATAAATGATGACAGAACTTTTAAAGTTATGCTCAGTCATTATTTTTTACCTTCCTGTTATGTGACATCATTATCACAAAATGCCACTGGTTCTCATGTGCCATATGGCCGATCTCAATGCAGCAGTTTGTAAGATACATTATAAGTAGAATATCAGTGTTGGAGTAGCATGAGGTTGAGTAAATAAATCTGTGGTGAACTATCCCTTTAAGTGTTTGTTTGCCCTTGCTTCATAAACGTATACGAGTCAGAAAGGGTTTTAATTTAGTACCAATGGTCAGATTAATTATTGATTTATTTCAGTTGAAACCAATTTGACAGAACGTATCACACTGGTTGTATCGCTCGCTGACATGTCAAACATAAAATCAAAACGTTGCGCAAATAGATTCCAATAATATCAAAAGTGTCGCATGGAAAATGAAGAATTTCAAGTAATGAATCGACTTGCTCGACTCGGTGGTTTATGTCAACAAGAAATGTGAAATGCTCCCTAATTAAATTCATGACAGAACCTTCTCACAGCAATTAATTCCATATTCAAACTCAATAAATGACAGGCAAATAATGTCAAATAGACAAAAAGACAAGGTTGCACATAATCCCAGTTAAATCTTTCCCTGAGTTCCCTGTTCTTAGATCCTGGAATCATCAGATCCTCTAAACACTTGTCGTTTCAGGTCCACCAGGCGCGGACTCAGCGGCCGCTGTTTAACAGGCAAATGGCCATGCACGACTGGTGGGCAAAAAGGTCAGGGTTATCGAATATCTCACCTCCTGCCCTTTTCCCACGCCACTGCGCAGCCAACAAGATGGAAACATTAAGGAAAATTTCAACGCTCTGACAGGCAAGGGTCACCTCACCCGAGAGCGACTGCCAATTTTCCATTTGAAGAAACCCTCGATGCCTTCATCTGCCATAATGCTGTTGTATCCTGAGGCGCGACCATATTTTAAAACCCATGTTGAAGTGTTTGGTTAGGTGGGTGGAAAGGCTGGTAACGGGTGTTGCTTGGATATTTTTATAAATTCCTACGTTTGCCCGCTCCGAGGATCAGCATACGCCACTGTGGCTATAAATCATTACAGCGTGATTTATAGACTAAAGTCGATTAATTTTACGGGTTTTACACAAAGCGGTAAATACGTCAATCATTCTGTCAGGCTTGGCACAACGTTGCGTTCCTGTGGCATTTTCGTTTCCTCTAATTAACCTTTAACCTCCATTTCCCGTTTTAAACGCTGTAAATACCTCAGTACGGTTCAATAAAATCAAAACCGTGTTCATAAACTAGCGTTCATTTGGTACTTTTCTGGAGATGAATAAGAATCTAATCATGCGTTTTTCTTGGAAAGAGAGCAAAGCGAGGTGTTTGGATCTAGAGATTGTTTTATTCAAATTCAGATCTTATGAAGTGAGAGATAGATATGAGGATGGCCTTAAAAGAGTGTCTGCTAATGAGACCGCTTTCTGTTAGGTGGCTCTCGTCTTTAGCACTTCACCACAGTGTTTATTTCACTCTCGAGTGTCAATTAAACCAACCGAATAAAACTGAAAAGCCGTCATTTTCTCTTGTGGTTTAGCCGATAAGGAAGTTTTTCACAATGGCTGGCCATTTATAGTCTGATTCTGAATATACTCAAACAATTCCACAGAGATAAAGAATTTTTCATGTTTTCCCATCAGAGCTTCTTTCATTTTTCATTGTCATGTCCTGTTTATCTGTGGTATGAGTTATGACATCAGGTGAATGCTAATTGTGAGGATTATTGGGCATCAGAAAAGGTTTTTTGGTTTGATTTGAGTTATTTGCTGGTGTTGTGTCATGTGTAGACGTTTTTTAAACTGTAAACTTAACTTCCGGTACACATCCACAAAGAATCGAGTCCCTGCAAATTATTTCTGATAACAAGCAAAAGAAATAACAAGTAAATGATATTAGCTAGCAAGTTAAAAGTATGTCTAGTCAGTATTATTTTGGGTTACCAGTAGAAGAACCGGCACTTGGCTTAACTTAAATGTGACAAAGTTACAGGACCCATTCAACAAATTGTTTATTTAATAAAATTATTATACAATAAATTAATAATATGAATATATATTAAATAAAGACCGGAAGTTAACTTGGGGCCATTTGCCTGCATCTGATGAAACCGTCTATGGCTTTGATGGGTGTCCTGACCCTGACGTGACTTCTATCTAGATAACCACACAGCCTGCAAACCCCAGATGATGTTTAAGAGCTGAGCACTGACCCAGGACCAGTGGTGTCTGCATACATATAATAGGCCTATTGGGCATATCCGGCAGACCCCCAGAAAAAGAAATTGCAACAATTTGATGGTTTTAAGGATTGGGCTTTCCACAAAGATTGTTTTTTCTATAAAATTTTAAACCTCTATGACTTTCTGTCCTCTGCAGAACGCAAAAGAAGATATTTGACAAATGTTGGTAATCAAACATCATTGACCCCCATTGACTTCCATTGTATGAACAAATCTACTGGGACATTTCTCAAAATATCTCCTTTTTTGTCCCACAGAAGAAAGAGTCAGATATAGTGCTAGTCAGTGACAGAATTTTCATTTTTGGGTGAACTATCCCTTTAAATAATAAACATGACAAATCCGAAATCCAAAAATAAAGCCAATAATAAGTGTGACTAGTAACTATTCTCATACTTTTGGCCTAGTGTGGATTTGCTAAGCTTCAGAAGCTAATAATGTGAAAGCCTCGAATAATCTCCTTACATGTCTCAAATGCTCCCAAAAGTCTTTTAGCCAGTCTTCAGCCTAAAGTAAAACTTGCAGAAGGGTCATCAAACTTACGAAAGCCTTCATCCATTTTCATCCCCCACCATTTCACGAGAACCCATCACGGGCACTTACTTTAACCACCTGTGTTGCTAACCGCTGGCCCGTACTTGATAGAGGTGACAAAATAGAGGAAGGTCAGGAAAAAAGGAAGAGAAAATGAGAGTAAAGGAAAGACTTGTGGCAGAAAATTATTTGGGCATTCACCTCCGGGCTCCTCCGTGCCCGCCTCATTTCAACATTTCCTATTCCACATCCACCGGCCTCTCGAGCACAAGAGCCTCGGATTCATAAGTTAACAGTTGCCATGGCGCTGAGAATAAGGTTTAGGTCTTTTCCCACAGGCACAATGATAATTCTCAGAGCGAAAATGGATGAATTGCTTGTCCGGCTGCTCTTTGGATGTATTGGACGCATGATAAATCCCTAGCATAGTGGTGTAAGCTGTATGGATTGCTGTGACATCTGAGGGGCTGTTCATTGTGGATTTGCGGCCGGCACACAGGGAGTGGACAGAACCAGACTTCTCCGTCGTGAGAAGTGGATTTGCAACACCTCAGATCCAGGCGGTGAACTTCACGAGTCTTTGTCGTCAGAATAATCCTCTCGCTTATAATGCGTGCGAGGTCTTCGGCTGGTGTGTTGTGTAGTTTTAGAAAGCCTGTTTGGGTGTTCACAACATCTACATGAGAGAGATGAGACATCACAATGGTGCAGAAATAAGAGAGACAGGAAGTGATGAAGAGGTGGACGGCCATCTTGGCAGAGAAGCCAATGTTGTTCTGTTAGCAGTGTTCTTCAAAATATCTTCTGCAGAAGAAAGAAACTCGTACATGTTTGAAATGACACGAGGGGAAGTAAATGAAGAATTTTCAGTTCATGCCGAACACACTGACTGACAGAACTTCAAAAGATGAAAAGTCAAACAGCGCTATCCGCCACGTGCTGGAGTCATGTCACAAAAACTAAGCGTAAACATTTACAACGGAAGCAATTAGGATGTGCACGGAGCGTCGCTTTCTTTTAATGTGAAGCAGACAGCTAATGTCTCTCCGTTTGCCCTCGGCTTCTCACATTAGCCATCTCCACAGATCAGCCGGAACTAGCGACTCATTCTCGTTCTCCGGCTAAACAAAGCTCTCTAACAATGTTTTTCTGTTTAAAAACGTCATTATCACAGCAGGTAGACGTATTTTACAGTATTTTCCAATTATTTTAGCAGAGACAGAAAGGATGCAATCCTATGGTTGAACAGACATCAATTTGAGGTAAAAAAAAAAAAATGCAGTAAATAAAAATACAAAAGTAGATGTGCTTAAGAAAGCTGTGGTTATGGAGGAAAGAGATTACACTGGTTTTAACTGTAAGAACTTGAGGAAAACGTGAGGAAAGTGGAGGAATATTTCAATGCGTTTCAAAAAGTGAAAAATCAATACAGGAAACGCTTCACATGTAATGTTCTTTTGCTTTTGCAGACACAAATTGGTAGAATTATGACCTTGATCGGGTTTCTATGAATAATTTGTGTCTCAAACTTTTGGAAGAATTGAAAAACCGCAGAAATATTGAAGCGCTAGACCCTGAAACTTCTCATGAAACTAGTTTTAAGAGAATGTCTCGACAAAGCTTATAATGAAAGTAATCACAGACCTTCAATGAATGAATACTATTTATCAAGAATGTGGCTGGGTTCATGACAGAGATGATGTGTAAATACTCAGCCTTTCATTGAACATTCTTGCGCTTTTAATTTGCTAAATGTTATGAGATGTTTTTATTTTAATAGCCGAGTTATGCTCCACCTTGTTGCACATTTCACTTTATGTGATGCATGCAAACTCAGCTGATGTGTAATTTCGATTGTAAGTACACTTGGACCTGAACTTACACTTGTACTGATATGCATCAGTTAAAACATCACTTTACGTGTAGTCATGTGACCCTTTTAAAAGCACAGAAAGCACTTGAAACTTTGTTTATGCATATTTATGGATAAAAAGAAAACTAATTCAAGATCAAAAAAGCTACACGATTTCTGGGTTGTTTTCGACAAGCACGTATCCTCAGCAAGGTCTCTTATTTTCAATTTTCACTGTTTGCGAAAAAATGATGATGATTCCAAATAAAAAGCCAAGAATGGAATGAAGTGTACATTTCTGAAAAACACTGTCAGATGAGTTTTCAATTCCAGGTCTAAATTTCAGGGTCTCAGCTGTCAGCGTCTGTTTCATGAAGGGTAAATAAGTTACAAAGTGCAAAAAGTTGTTTTTTTAACTGCGGCCAAGATGTTTGTGATGTTCTGTGTTATGTTCATGTATATATGTATGTGCATAACTTAACCCATCCATTTCAAAATAGAACTGCATTAAAGGGATAGTCCACCCAAAAATGAAAATTCTGTCATTATTTATTCACCCTCAAAAGAAGATATTTTGAGAAATGTGTCTGAGGTTTTGTGTCCATACAGTGGAAGTCAACGAAGTCCAGTGTTGTTCGGTTACCAACATTCTTCAAAATATCTTCTTTTGTGTTCCGCTGAGGAAAGAAAGGTCAAACATATTTGAAATGACTCGAGGGTGAATAAATGATGAACGAAATTGCATTTTTGGATGAACCATCCCTTTAAACCCTTTAAATCACATTTCTATGACTGTTTGATGTGTCAGAGATCTTACCCATGTTTGCATCATTTTCTTGTTACCAGCAGAATGACACTGGGAAGTGTGTTTACTCGTGTGATGTTGCCGTCGTCGTTTACATTCAATAAACCGACACTCTTTTGTGCGTCTCGAGATTAGAACAGGTGCGCGCCGGCGTAAACAACCCGTTCAAAGTTTTTAATAAAGAATTAAACGCGAGAAATTCTCTTTGATTGACTTGTTTAGGACGGAGAGGTCGGGATCTGTGCGCGGAATGTTCAATAAGCTGCTTCATCCCGGTTGCTGTGGTAACTGGAGCGCACCGGCGTGTGAATGTGTGCTATCCGCGACTTACCGCCGAAGAGCAGGAGACCTTTAGAGATGTGGGCGGGCTGATGTCAGTGACTACTGACAGTGCACATGCTAAATTATACCTGGACCTGTCTGTGCAGCATACCAATATGGGATATTTTTATAACCCAAGAATTCCCAGAATAAGCTAGTGAGCAAGCTCTTCTCTCAGTTGCCACCCAACCGTTTCGACGTTAATGAATCGCAGCGTAGCGTTATTCAAAGAAAAACATACGCGCATAACATTTACTTGATAAATGTCTCTTTAAGCCTTGAACGCAGACGGATGTTTTCTTTGGAATTAGTCGAACATGTTTTGCTTTACTCGTACGCGCGCTCGCTAAAAAACAAAGGGGCCGCTGACGATTTGAATTCAACGCGTTTCTCTCGGTCACGGGCCGTGAATAATTAAAAGCTAAAATCAGACACATGAAGCTACTAATCCCAACAGTCTTCACTTCAGACTCATTCACGCTGCCTTTTATCTACAGTGCCTCCTATTCCAGCAAAACAAAGACACAGACATCATAGATTTAGATAGTGGACACAACAGGGAATGATTTTCCTCATAGGCTTAATGGAATATTTTCAAAGAGAATCAAAGATAAATGTCTTTTATATAAAGCGAGTGAGAACGTAGAGTTGTTTAAACATTCAAACTCATTGGCTCAATGCTTTTAGATGTATTATCTAAATCAGCACAGAAACTCTTTCTTTATACTGACTTTTCGATAAATATTTCAGAAGAAAGTTTTTCCTTTTTAGTTGATGACCAACGTGGTTCCAAAAACAAGAATTGTGCTTTTTCTCTCTAAACAGTTCAATGGAGTTAAATTGAAGCAAGCAGACTTGGTAAGTCTTTAGTATCTCATATCTGAAAGTTCTTCTCTGTGAAAACATGTTGAGTTTGGGTTAGAGTAGGTGTTGTTTAATCTTTTAGACTTTTTTATTTGTTTGAAAGTAATTACTCAAGTAACACATTACACCTGAAAACCCTTTTCAAAGAAGTAATGCACATAACTGTTACGTTTATATAATGTTAAAGTGTATCTTTTTTGTTTTTATGTGCAAGCCATTGGATGTTCTACCATCTCAGCTTATATACCACTTCGCAACACTGGTCCAGAAGCACTTGCAGGTTCAGTTTTGACTTATTTTATATGATTTTCTTAACATTACATATATAATAATAGACATTTGTTTTACATTTTGATTTGGTTATAAATATTCTGTTGGTTGTATTTTGTGCAAATGTTTGTGTAGTGTCAAAAACTTGAAACAGGAAGTTCTTCTGGACCAGTGTTGGACCAGCATTGTTTACTTCTTCCAAAGTTGAAGAATGATTTAAATGTGGATTGATGTATTCTCTTTACTGATGTTGATAAACTGATTTTTGGGCATCATTACATTATTATGTTAACCAATCACAGACAACCAAGGATTTGGGTTTGTCCTTTAGGCCCAGCTACACCAAGTATCCATTTTCAGCGAACTCTTCTAAAAAATTGTCCAAACTACAGTATTTTCTTTCAAAGGCTAGGTTGAATTTCTAAATGTCCAATCGCTGTATTCATTCAGATGTTTGACATTTTTCCCGAAAATGATGAAAGTTTGGCATCTTATTATAAACACTTTTGCTGCAAAAACGTGTTTTCAAATATTTTATACGTTTGTGTCACTTTGTTGCATCAGACATGTGTTGATGCAAACGGCCTTTTACACGCAGTGTTAAATAGACATGGGGTGCTTTCCTCTGTTTTCCCTCGACATCTTTGATCTGCGAGCGTACGAAAGCCAAAGAAACCTGCCAGTGAATTCTCCAGTCACGTACGCTATATGAATATAGACTCAAACCAATGCGTCAAAAAATGTATCTTTTGATCTTCACACGCTGGTGATGGAAGGACTCAGAGATCTCAGCAGACATAAATGACCATCCGACTATAAAGGGTCCCTGTCAATCTCACCGCTGTCATCGCGAGATGAAGGTCACGGGCAATAACAATCAAGTCTATTTCATTATTCTGTCTAACCAAAAAGGAGATGACGAACTAAAGTGAGAGAGAAAGAAAAAGAGTGAGATGCATGTAAAAAGCCCCCCATCCAAACCTCTCTGACCAGCTTCCCACAGCCACCACCACCTTTTCTGCACTCTCATTTATTTCAATTTGTCATGCTTTGCTCCCCCCTCTACAGGAGAAGCGGGCGGCAGTGGGGAAAGATGGGGAGAGAAATTGGTATCTCCGTTCGAGGCGTAATGAAACATTTAGATGCGAGCGGAGCTATGCCTCCGCATTAGCACCGGCGATGAAGGGAGATGGCTGGCGGCACACAGCCCACTCCACCTAATACCTCTCTAATCCAGGTCAAAGTGGGACACTTCTTCTCCTTAATCAGTATTGGCACCTTCTTTTGGAGGATGTATTTATGGTATGAAAGGTCCAGCTGTGGTGCCGACGGCACGAGCGCCTCTTTCTCTGACTGGGAATGGAAAAATAAATCATGGCTTTGCATTTGTATAGGGCTGAAGATCAAGGACAGGTGCTGAGATTGAAAATCCTATCGGTATTTCAGAGCTAGCACATTTCTAAGGGGACTGAATGTATCAAATGTTTGCGAGGAAACAGTTGAGTAAATAGCTATTGGACGTTAAGACGCCATTTGTTTATCCCTGGCGATAGCTAGTTCAAAGTTCCTAGTAATGTTGACGTTTAGCATGACCTGAAATGGAATTGTAGAGAGGTTTGTCTCGCTTGGACTGTAGTGCCATCTACACGACACTTTTCTACATCTGGGGTTGAACCCATGACCTGTGCGTTGCTAGCACAATGCTCTACCAATCGAGCCCATGAACACTTATCTATATACATATATTATATTATATAATGTGACCCTCTGTCTCACCATCTCTCTGTTTATAAATATTTCACATTTGTATAAATCTATCATTTTAACATACTGTACAGCACATATATAGCAACAACAGCTTCCCGATTGTTTTTTTTCTAGTGTTTACCACTACTCGGAAGGTATGGTAAAACCCCATCGCTTCGGTGCCTGCGTGCATTTCATTTCAAGATTGAAGTTAAAATCCACTGCCTCGCAGATCAAATCTTTGTCAGGCTAACAAATCTTATTAGTCTTCGAGAATTACTTTAAAAGAAAGTGACATCATGACAAAGTTCTACTCGGCTGCTGTCACCGAACTAAAAACTACACAGAAATAAGACTTGACACTTGACACAAGTTAGTTTGTATGGATTTTAGAGTGCTAAAGTTGCATGGGCGCGGCTAACGGACAATAACGCCTCACGTTGGCTTTGATTTATCCTCCAGATATGTAATAAACCTCAGTTCCACAAAAAGATTCACTCAAATAAATGGCCGTGCCCGACAGAACATTAAGGCTTTGACAGAGTTCGATTAGAGCTGGAGTGAAATCAAACAACGGTCCAGTCTCTTGTAAAACAGCATTTGAGTAAATTGTTTTTTAATGAATGCCTTTTTAACAGCTTGAATCCTTTTTTCTGTCATCATCGGACGCACTTTATCTCTAGTCTAATAGCCGGGAGTGCAGGGTGCTTGATATTATTCCTCTAAAGCCGCCGTGACTCTGTCATCGCTGACTGGACCTTCATTAATTCAGCTCTGAAATCGATGGCTCTTCTGTCACAGCTTTGCAATCAGTGACTTTCCCCCTTTTTCCTCCGCGCTTCCACGCTCCACGAGCCGAGGAGAAGAATGAGTGGAGATGTGACAGAGAGGTCAGTCAGCCAAAAGCAACACAGTTTTTACCTTGAGTGAAGTGTGTGTGCAAAACGGGAATCTGTCTGATGTTACCTTCAGCTCGAGTCTGACCCCCTCACCCTCCCGTGCCATTTCTCATTACCGTCACGCTCGTTTTGCTACAGGAAAGGCCGAGCTAGGACATTGAACGCTGTGAGCTTTATTTAGTTCTCAATGAATTATAGAACAAACTCATTCTACATCCATACCTATGTGTTAAATCTCGCAGATAAATCTTTTATAACCAAAAACAAGTAGTGAAAGTAGCTAGAAATTGTTTGAAAGAATGGAGACTTGGTTGTAAGAGTTATTTAGAGCCGTGGTTTAGGCACCCAATGCTAATGATGCTGAGATTCATGCTTTTTAACCGAGACTAATAGACAACTATTACACAAAGATGCAAAGATTCCCTGATGCTTAAGAAGGTAACATTGATCAGTATGGAGAATAAGGCGTATGTATGTAAACTTTTGAACTGGGTTATTTTTATACATTTAGTTATTATGTGTGGAGGACTCTATGTTAACATGTGTTATGTGAAATAACTTTTTCACATTTCTTATTTAAAAACAAACTTTCATTTTCCAGATTCTGCATGGTGTACTGTATGCAAACTTTTATCCACATTTCGATATGCTTTTGTTTGTTTCCACATATAGCAGAATTACAATGATTACTTGAACTTGAAAAGCAGACATTTTGTCTTAAATTTATCTTTCATGTACCAGTTGTGTGACATCCTCTAAAACCATAAACAAAACTCCACTAGAAAATACAACGCTGGCTTCATTCAATACAAATGTATTTGCAACAAGGACAGACATGATCTCTGTTTTGTACAGGTTGCCATGACTGTGACACCATCATCATGCAATACATTTAAAAAACCAATATATAAAGATGCTGTAAAACTAAAACATGCATTTTCCATTTCAGCCGTACAGTACGTCACATTAATATTTGTGCGTATTGTTGGACCATCGCAGTTCAGTTTTAATTCATTTCAGTTCTCGAATTTAAGTACATTTATACGATAAACAATTCCAGTTCTGTGTTGGGTCGCCATTGATGTCAAATATAAAATCTGGGTCCTGAATCAAAACCAGTTGACAACCACTGATTTAGATGACAACAGACCAAAAGTGTGAAGCTGTAGGTGACAGTGAAAGAGACGGAACGGCGAGAGGAAGAGAGAGAGCGCGCAAAGTGTAATTTGTTAGCTGTCTCGCTCTTATTCCGGTTTGATGTCACACCATTACAGTATTTGTCAGCGGTATTGTCTTCTCATGACAGATCCATAATTTCAAAAGAGCGATCATGCGGAATTCCTAATCGTTGTCTCCTCTTGGCCGTTTCTTGGCGGTTAGCGGCTACGCTTAGCCAAACTTGTGTAACTGAATGTGTGCGTTTGTGAGTCACTGATCATTCATTAGGACGGTATTATGCCAATGCAGGGTCAATCTGAGCCTCAACACAGTCTGTCAGGCGACTCGATCAATGTGTAATTATATCTGACCACCGTCATAAATAACTCGGCTTGCAAGTTCAAGGTTGTACTTAATTGTGTTATTCACATCGCCCATGCGCTATTATGCCTCCGTGTCTCAAAGCTGCTATTGAAAGTGATGTTTTTACCTGGAAGCTGGGGATGGATGTTAAATACAATAGGTGAATGGATGGATGGTATTTATAACCTGTGACGATAATCTCATGGGTATGGCTTGATTAGTAACTTACTGACAAAAGAAAGAAGAAATGACAAAGATGAAAATGAAATGTTGATACGACCCGTCTAAATCCATGAATTTCTTTCCGTTTACTAGAATTTTAACCTGAATAAACCAAGCCAGACTGACTATTACGGCAACGAAAAAAGGAAATGTTGCTGTGTGCTTGTGTTACCATGGTATTGTGTGGGCACATTATGTTCACCAAGGACACACATTATTCCCAGTATAATAGTGTGATTTTGCAGTGCGAATTTTAATGTATTCATTCATGTATTTAATATACACTACCGGTAAAAAGTTTAGGATCACTTGTCAAAAAGTTTCTCTTTTAATCTGAAGGTGTACGTTTCAAGGTTTGACATTATTTTAATAGACAAAAATATATTTGTGCCAATATATTCATTTCTTTCATTAGAAAACTACATGTTCATTAAAAATATATTTTTGAAATATAATTTATTTCTTAATAACTTGGACCAAATAATGAATAAAAAGCTTCCCAGGTTGAAACCTCAAGAAGCTGGATGATGACATGCCAAGTGAAAGATTTGCAAATTCTAGGCAAAAGTTTGAAGATGCTAAATATAACAGAATTTGTTTTAGATGCTATTCATTCCCAGAGTTATATTTGGTTTTGAATGGTTTACTTTTATTCTAAAAGGTGGAAATATATAAATAAAGAATAAGTAAATGATCCTAAACTTTTGTAAGGTAGTGCGTATTAGTCTACACTTAAGCATATTAAGGTTTAGTGTGCTTCCTAAGGCATCAATGTTTTTATAATTATCATTATATTTATTATTTTCCATCTGAAACTTCAGTAACACATTGGATTGCTCTATGCCAAAACTTTGTGATTATTTGCTTTGTCCTCGATCTTATACTCTTACCTCTTCACATCGATGCCATAGAAGAGCCATCTCTCTTTTAGCTTTTTATTATCTGAAGGACCTTTTTTGGCCACAAAGAACCTTTTGTGAAACAGAAAAGTTCTTTAGATGTTAAAGGTTCTTTATAGAACCATTTAGACAAAAAAGGTTCTTCCATGGCATCGTGAAGCACCTTTATTTTAAGAGCGTACTGTACATTAAGGGAGTAACCAGCCCATGTCACATGTCAGCACAGGTGCTTGAAAAGGTTCTTCGATGCCATAGAAGAACCTTTTGGTTCCATAAAGCACCTTGGACATCTGAAGAAGATCTGTTTGTTGTGTAAAAAGGTTCTACAGATAATAAAAAGTAAGAAAGAGATGAAACCAAAAATGGTTATTCTATGGCATCGCTGTGATGAATCTTTTAGGCACCTTTATTTTTAAGAGAATACATTCCATAATATCATAGAGATCTGAGATTTGATCTCTTCTGACTTTGGCTACTAGACAATCGCCTAGAAACCGCAAAGCAACATGCTAATAAAACCACTGTGTGATGTCATCGCTTCAGGTAGACTCACCGACTGGCCCCAAAAAGCTTTGCTTTATAATCGCCAGCATTCCAGCTTATAGTCTTTCCTTCTTAATGAGACAATTGAGTAATTGCCCAGTGATTTCAGAGCGAAAGAGGGTAATAGATTAAAGTAATCCTCTCTACAAAATATCAGTGTTTCCCTCTTCCCAGAGAAACTTTCCTATTACAAGCTAAAGCCCATTAAATCGCGCTGTTGGATTTACAAATGTAATCAATAGATAATTGTCTGGGGCTTCTTTGGAGCGCATGCTGATGCCGACCACCCGCCGCTCTTGTATTTTCTAATCTAAAGTATTTTTTTCTTTTATTAGCACTTGCGCGTCTCCTATCAAAGGCAGACAGGTGAGGGGTTCTGCGCGTAAACTGTACAGGCCGGATTAATGAAGAGAATTTCAGTGTTTGGTCCCTCGCAAACACATATGTTACCTGCTCACTTACTGCGTTCATTTGAGGCTCATTGATGTAACCATGCCGGCCTTTTGGAATTTTATTTGGACAGTTAAAAAGATCAAGCAAAGTGAGCGTCTGCTGTATAATCATGCATTTAATTCATCCGAGCTTGATGAAAAAACACAGTCCTCTTCATCATATAGATCCATCAAAGTTGGACATACCACACCAGAGATTTATAATGGCTATGAGATCTGTCGGTTGTGCTGTGACCTGATATGATATTTCAGCACAAAGGGTCAGGCAGCGGTGCAGAACCGGCCGTTCCGAGTGTTCATGGGTAAAATAAAATCAGAGAGGGCAACAGTGACACAGTTACCCCGGATTGACCGACTGTGATTACCTCAATCTAACCTCAGAGACCCAGTTCTCACGCTTGACCTTTAAACTCTCAAGTTCACCGTAAGTTAAATATCTCAATTTGTTCGCTTTGACAGCAGTAAGACTTCATATAGTTTTGTCCTCTAGAGTTAGACAAAATACCAGAGTCATTCTCAAATCAAATTCATACAAAACCAAATGATCTGAGCGATGCGATCTACATTAACTTTACAGCTGTACAGTATATTCGTACTGTGTGTAACAAACGTCTAATTTGTTTCTATTTTTATTTCACCTAGGGGAAAAACATCCGAGAAACATCTTGCGCTTAAGTGAAACACCTGAATATATTTCCCCGAGCTATGAAGGAGAATCATTTAAGCAATAATATTTCCTCTGGGTGCCATTGTTAGACTGAATGGAGGTGGTTTATTTGTCAAGTCTTGTATTTTACAAAACTGTATACACGTTTTGTGCATTTTAATGGCACCTTTTATGCCACTAGCTATTTATATGTTAATCTACTTCTAAAGTTGACAAAACCTTTAGCTTGTATACACAACATATACATAAATAGGAATATTGATGACTCATCCTGCACTGCACAAGCATCTGTCCAATCAAATGCCCTCTTATCAAATTCAGACTTTTATGTCACCTGGCAAGTAGCAAATCATAGTTTGTGTCTGTGGCATAATTTGGTTATTTTAAACAAAGAAAAGGACGATCCTGTTGATATGTTCTGCCCAATCTTCTACAGGAAGCAAGAAAACTATTCTCATTTTTTCCCCTAAGAAACCGTAAATAAAATATAGATAAGAATACATTTTAAAATCTCTGATATGATATTTCACTCTTGACTCTTTTCCAATGTTCAGTTGGGGTTGAGCAGCAACACATTTTCAATTCAGCCTTGGCACAAAATCCTTTAGCATCTTTGAAGTGCACCGCCGTGTCCTTCAGACTGTAAATGAAAAATAATGCATCAGTAACATTTGTCTCACAAGCCTATTGTGAGAAGACCAGTGCGGTGCAAATTAGTAAAGATGTTCCATACGAGCACTTCACGCGCGATATTCGCACACAATTTCTCCTAAGAGCGCATAGACGCTGTTATTTTACTTTGGGTCTGGTTGCCATGGCGATGCATTGGTTTTTGAGGTCTGCGTGGACACTTGCAGTTTTCAATACATTAAGACATAATGGCAGTAGCCGTGCTGGATACGGCAATTTGTGCCTCTGCGGCTTAGCCTTATTGTTGCACTCCTCTCTTGTTATTTTCTCTCGCTCCCTCATTTCTTTTCTCTTGCCGTATTTACACACTCGCTCATGCACGCACACACTTAGCGCACAATGCTGTTATCTTTACAGGTACCTCGCAAATGGTATTGGGAATGTGGGCATGTTTTTATTTATATGATATTGCATGCTGATGATAATAAATAGCAGTTTATTTAAAGTAAGCACTTATAAACTTCTGCCTGGTATAAATGAGTCATTAGTTCTCTAGAGAACATATAAGGCTAGGAAGAGCTGGTAAACCACCCTGAACCATCAACAAAAAGCTTAATGTGGTTTGCTGGTCTTCCAGTCTGGTCAAGCTGACAGATGCTCAAAACTCAAAAAGTGATAGTTCACCCAAAAATGTCATTATTTACTCATCTTCTTGTCATTTCAAACCTGTATGACTTTCTTTCTTTGGAAAAACACAAAAAATATCATTTTAAGAATGTTGGTAACTGAACCATGATGATTCCCATCGACTTGCATTGGTTTTGTGTCCATGCAATGGAAGTGAATGGATACCGCCATTGATCCGTTACCAACAGTCTTCAAATGAGAAGAAAGAAAGTCATACAGGTTTGAAATGACTTGAGGGTGAATAAATAATGACAGAATTTTATATTTGGGTGAACTATCTCTTTAAATCATACCAGTTTGACCAGTGGAAATCAGACCAGCAAAAAAAGGTTGGTTTCAAATAGATTTTTGTCTGTCTAGTGACAATATTATGATCTGCCCTGTTTTTAACATTCTCTAAATCATCGGAATTCTGAGGCATAAGCCAGTTAAAGCTTTTCTCCAACCTGCTTTCTGTTTGCGTGCAGGTCACCGGAACGAGAGATATGAAGTCTTGAAAAGAGTGTGTGAGTTTTAACCGTCCAAGTTAATGACTCGGAGCCCCGAGGCCTCAGACAGGAGCCTGCAGACCTTCGGATTGATTTCCTCCTGTCTCCTTCAGGTTAGCCCTCAGGTACCCCATCCAATCACATCAAATCACGGACGCCAAGTGGTGCGGTCCCGTCCAATCACGCTGATTGCTTTGGAAAGTCCGGGCCATCCCTTAAGCTAACAGTGCAATTACTGGAAGTGTCTTATGAAAGGAATGTGGGAGAGGATGGGCGGGTGAAGGTGATTAATTGAGATAGGAGCTCTTTAAGGGAGAAGAAAAGCGGCGGATGATCGAGGAAGCGCAAGACGGAGGTTCGAAGGGGGCGACGGTCGGGCAGGGTTCATTGAGGGATCAGGTGGATAAAAGGAAGGAGGGGGTGGAGAAGAAGTAGCAGTCAAGTCCATGACCAATATGAGAAAATCTGAAGATGTTGTGAAGAGCAACTCACCAGTAAGTTCCTAAAACATCTGTTTTACTAGAAGAGAATAAAAATATATTAAAGCATTGCGGATAGCATTACAGAACAGTGCATAAAATAAACAATAATAATACCAGTGTATTTGAGCTAATAAGAGTAAACATCCTGGAGATTGTTGTGATGCTTTGAAATAAAACATTTTCTTTGAATTAGGATATGTATATGACTTGGGACTCAAAATGACATTATAGTGCTTGAGATATTAGAAAATTTACTACGGTTAATATAGAAAATATAGCATCTGTTTGAAACCATTTGAAACTAAGAGAAATATTATTTAACTATTTAATCGGGTAGAAAAAAAAGAACTTAAATCAAGGGTGAAATAAATATATTAATAATATTAAAATATAATTCTTTATTATTAATAAAATATTAATCTCATTCAATTTTACTCAATTTTACTAAATTAGATTTCCCTGAAAACAAGTTTTAATGTAATTTTACTTAAAAAGTAATTCAAATTAAACCCTTACTTTTACAAATAAATATATACCGTTATACGAATGTTTTGATATTTATACTAGAAACAATATAAAAGTATTAAGTAGATAAAGTTATTTTCTGCCATGCAGAAAAAAGCCAATAATGTGGCTTCATGAAGCTTTACTGTCTATCAGATATTACAAATAATACAAAGATAATATGACAAAATGAGAAGATATCTTTTCCGTGTGTTCAATTGAATTTCTGTCCTAACCATCCGTGACAAGACCGAATTATAACACATTATTGTACGCCTACTAGTTATGAAAACCTTGAATATTCCTTTAAATTTGCATCACCGGCACTTTTTATTTAAATATCTTTGCACAGAGAGCCTGATTTAATAAAGATTTATTAAAATGTTGTTTGTTGGATAAAGTGTGAGTAAGTGAATTAAATTATTGACTCGCTTGGCTCAATGATCTTTTTAATGGGTTCACATGTGCCAGTATATTACGTGCTAAATATAGAGGAAAATCTGGTCCAAATATCAAAGTAGATTTAAAGACTAACACATTCAAGTACTTAGCCAAGTTTCTCTTCAAGTGCAAAAGTAGAAAAGTACAGAATCGCCAACGAAGACGAAAGCAATTGACGCAGAACCTCACAGATCCGCTGCAGTTTGAAAATGGCAGAGATTATTACAAACATAACACAGATTTGTCAATACTTTGCTTATTACCGAAGTGGAATGTCATTGCGTCAGTAATACCGTCTGATATTTTCCAGCGTTTTCTCAAGGTAGTTTGTAAAAATGCTGCGAAACTGTGACATCCAGAGAGTAAATTGCATGGCAGGACGCCTCTGCTCCCCGCGTGCCACTGAATATGCCGCTGTTGTCGTATTCAATGGCCATCACAATAAAGAGAATTCCTTTAAGATTTTCCCCTTCCAAATGTCATGGCCATCTTCAAAGGCCTTGAAGGGCAGCAGTATTTTAAAAGCAATATTGGCAGTAAACACGCCGCTTACTCTATCTGTCTCTATCATCAGCGTGTGTAGGGGTGATAATCGTAATGGGGAAATGGCACCTGAAATGTTTGAACTTTACTTTCTTCAACCGTATGGGCCTGTTTTGCACTGTCATTGTCCCTCTTTGCTTTCTTCCTCTGCCACGTCGTCTCTTCCCGTCCGTCCTCTTAACCTTATCATCCCAAGCCATTTCCGGCTCGCATGAATGCATAGGCGAACTTGACCGAACACATCCAGGAAAATAGAGCTGGATCTGAGGTGTGTACAGTTTATTTAGTTTGAGAAAAAAGGTGATGGAGAAATAAGCAACATTGCTTTTAGGTGAATGTGGGCTGTTTGGGTTGCAAAGCATTATGGGTATATTATCTGGTATAGTATTTTATAAAGTGTATTTGTATTTGTTCAAATACATACAATCTCTTTGATGTAGGATGTTTTAGTATGATCTGCTTTTGCTCCAATGACATTAGATGTAGGGGTGGAGCATTATTTTATCATATACTGCAAAACATTTTGGTTTTGTAAATATGTTATCTCTGGAAAATTACATCTTTGTCCCGTGTCAGCCACCGTAGTGCTTCGAAATGAATATGGTCATTTGAAATGACTTTTTTAACGTAAAACTTTTTTGCACAGTAAATTCATACAAAATCACCTGCTAAGTTTCCCATCTTGAATCTTAAATGACTTTTTTTTCAGACAAGATTTGGACATTTGTATATTTTTTTTCTTTTGCTGATGCAGGTTGTGCAACCTAAACTATATGAGAGTATGTTTCATTCCCCATTTTCTTTTCACTTGACAGAAACTGTGCTCTGAGCATTCCTGGGGCAAGAAAAACCACAGATAAAAAAACCCTCTTTGCTTCTGGCTAAATCACACAACTCCGGTTTCACTACACAATGTCCACGTACTTGCAGTAGGAACACAACACGCAAAGAACTGTTGTTAAACTAAACGAATGCCTCGACCAATCAAATTAGAGGATCATACATTAACAGTCCATTATTAGATATTGATTTAGATCATAGGCTGCATGTCTTACTCTCTAAGATTGTATTTATGAGCTTCAAAGTATCAATTTTCTTCTGACACGAAGTTTGATAATTTGCAACAAGTTAACTTTTCTCATTAAATAGCTCTCTGTACATGCCACAAAGAGCTGAGGTTGCTATGGCAACTAAATAAATTAAGCAGTCCTCAAAGCAAGTTTTTATAGCTGTCATAGTTACTTTTCCTTATTGTACGATATAATGAAACAGATGAAAGGGAGAAAGAAAGTTGTTGCATATCAGTGACACAGTTGGTTTAAGTACCCACTTTTTATAGCCATCAGTGAGCGAGTTTAAGAACTTTTTGTCATCATTATAGTGAGGACCGAACATTTCCTGACATGTTTATGTTCTAAACTCTCTCTCAATGTTATAAATACTGTATCTGTCTTTAGCTTAAACACATACATTTGAAACACGAGGCATGTACGGTGCTGTAAGCCAAACCTAGGAATTGTATTGAAAACATATTTTCAGAAAGAAAAACAAGCCAACAAAACGGGATGAGACAGGTCATTTCTAACCACAGAGAAAGCAGTTGATATTTAAAGAAAGTGGCGTTTCTAAACGCCGGCCCTCTCAGTCATTGCCATTGTCAACATAATTATCATTGTTATCACCATCACCATGATTATTCTCATCATTATCTCTCTTTTAGCTAATTGACTCCGAGTCGTTCTTGCCACATTGTTGCCTCTCAGACAACCCAACAGACGGGCGAGGAAAGTCAACATCTGCGTTCCGAGGTTGACTCGTCTGTCGAAATAATAGCTGCATCTCAACAAGCGTGCACTATTATTGGAGAGAAATGATGGCTGTTGGGGCCCCGGGGTCCTTTTGTGAGGCTTTGTTCTCAGGCTGGGTCAAAGGCTTGAGCGATAATGGCTACTAGATATATATTAGTGGTTTGAGAGTCGACTATTTATATATGGAGTGGGATGAAACGCCACGTGACGGGTTCGAACGCAATTAAGTTCATTAACTTCATTCGGATCCGACATAATTGGTTTTTCTTTTTCCAGAAGACTAATTATCACGTGTAGCTGAAAAGAAATTAAGCGAAGTAAACATATCTGTGAGGTGCTGAACGTACTGTAGATTAACCAAACAACTTTATTCCTTCATACGGTTAAGTCTGCAATTCACGTCCTTTCCTTTTTCTTTTTAAAAAAACTAAATTAAACACAAAAGTTATGAATTGCAGGTTGAAATCTGAGCAAAACAGCTTACATTAACCTCAAAATCAAATGAAATTTTAAGAATTATATTTTGTCCTCCATTAAATTACTTTGTAGTTTACTTAATTATACTTCATAATTTACTTTTGAATGTTTTTCATTTTTGTTTGAGATGTTTTCAAACATTATTATTATTACATTTACATCCCTGTAATATAGTGATTTCATTTTTTCTTTTCGTTTTGTGTCTAATATGACCTATACACCTCTTCTTATATGTCCTTGACTGGTTGCTCCAGTCGCGTGGAGTAAGTAAATCTACAGTATACAGACCTGCAGTGGTCCAGGTCAGACTTTTACCTTCAGCTGGTCAGATGATCATCTTTGGTACGGCACAAACCTTCTGCGCAGACACTTGTGTTTTCGAGCCGTGAGATGAAACACAGCTCTGAGTGTACAGGGTGCCGAGCAGCAGGGGTTGTGACATCACATACAGTATGCCCTTTACTTTTTCAGCTGCAGTGCTTGAGAGCATTAATAACTGAACTAGCTCTGGGATTTCGAGTCTGATTCTGCTCTGCTTTGCAGATCCTTCACACTTGAGTCTGGAGTCGCTGATAATAGGGCCCTCTGGGAGCTCGGTACAGTAGCGGGTCTGCGAACTGTCTGCATTAGAAAGGGGCTCCTGCGCGCGGCCTACTTCTGAAAGCTGTCTGCGCAGGGAGGGAGAGGAGCTGCAGATGAGGAGGAGGAGGATGGAATGAGAATGAGGAGGTTCAAACTCATTCACACAAGACAAAAGTCGAGTAATTGAGTTCAAGGTGAAAAAGTGCAGCCTTTAAGTTTGAGAAAGAACTTCTCTGCGTGGTGATTGGATGCTTGAAAATGTTTTGGGGGGAATGTTTATCTAAGCTAGCTTATGATAGTTTAATTTTCCTTATTCCTACAAGTGTAGATCAAATGAAAGGCTAATATTACACCTTCAAAGCATCGTGTTTATTTTCATTTTCGAAAAGAAATGTTTATATTTTATTGTGTGATAAGCGTAAGTCACCTGCATTTCTTGTGTTTTAAACGCTGGTCTCTGCTACATGTAATAAGACTGCGGATGGGACGGGATGGGCAATCACATATTCTGATTTGGCAGATATACCTACAGTATAATCATATAGTTCATTGCATGCATTATTTTTACATTTTACTGTGATTAAATTGACAGATCATTATTTAATAGATACTACAAATAAGTATTTAGTATCTGATGATAATTATTTAAGTTTTAATTATTTTTAATTGTCAGCTGGATATTTTTGGAGGGACCCAAAAAAATCTGGGGGACAATGCCTCCCCTAGGGATAAATATATATATATTATTATGAGCACTTTTTTTAGATATTGAGTTTTTACAATCCATTTGAAGATAATTTTGTAGATAAAACCTTGTTGTTTTCTATAATAAGTCCCAAAATGTACACGACATAAAGAAAAAACATCACATAATGTAAATAAGTTGTCACAGAATAAGAATATGTGAATAATTCAATTGAGACAAAAATCCCTGCTGAAAAAACCATAGAACCCTGCTGAAAAAAACATAGAAATTCTAATGGTTTCCATTAAAATACCATTATAAACCATTAGCTTTTTCCATTAAAACCATTACAAAATTCCATATTATAGTGTGTTTTTAGCATTATTCCAATAGGATTTAACATCCGACCAATAGAAACCATCACATACCAGTAGACACCATTATAGTATCCATCAAAACCAATACAATTCCCTTAAAAACCATTACAACCTCTTTAATGGTTTCTATGGGTTTTTTTCAGCAGGGAAACCATTAAAGCTGTTGTAATGGTTTTAATGGTTTTAAAAGGGAACTGTATTGGTTTTAATGGAAACTATAATGGTTTCTACTGGTATGTGATGGATCCTATTGGTTGGATTTGGACTATTGGAATAATGCCCAAAAACAAACTACCCACATAGAAACCATCATAGAAATTTGTATGGTTTCTATTAAAATACCATTATGAACCGTTAGCTCTTTCCATTAAAACCATTACCAAATTCCATTTTGTAGTGTGTTTTGGGCATTTTTGTAATAGCCCTGCTGAAAAAAACAATAGAGACCATTAAAGAGGTTGTAATGGTTTTAAAGGGAATTGTATTGGTTTTAATGGAAACTCTAATGGTGTTTACTGGTATGTGATGGATTCTATTGGTCGGATGTTAAATCCTATTGGAATAATGCCCAAAACACACTACAAATTGAATTTTCTAATGGTTTTAATGGAAAAAGCTAATGGTTCAAAATGGTATTTTAATGGAAACCAATAGAATTTCTGTGATGGTTTATATTGGGTTTCTATTGTTTTTTTCAGCAGGGAGGATTTATCCGACCAATAGAATCCATCACATACCAGTAGACACTATTATCATTTTCATTAAAACCGATACAATTCCATTTAAAACCATTACAACGTCTAATGTTTTCTATTTAGCAGGTTACAAAATGGAATTTTGTAATATGGTTTTAATGTAAAAAAGCTAATGGCTAATAAAGGTATGTTAATTGAAACCATTAGAATTTCTGTGTTGGTTTCTATAATTCTATAATGTATGGCACATTTCAAAAACAGCTTTACAACTAAAACTGAATTGAAGTGAATTAATGCTTCTGTGTTCTCCAGGGTTCTTAACTAGCTCAACCTGTTTAAAGAAAACGGTGCTGATTGACCAGCTTAACCAGTTAAGTGTTGTGTGGAAGTCCACAGAGGTCAGTCCAGCATGGTTTACACATTTTCTGCCTCAGTGTTTCACATACATTTGCCTTTGCATTCAAAGAAAGCTCATATTTTTCTCAGCAAGCAAAGTCATTAGGTGTTTGCACAGAAATGACCTTTCTTGTAGGTTCAGCTGAGCATTTGAAAGGGGCATAAGGCTCTAGAGAAGAAGTGGATATTCTCGGGTTCATTAACAGCATAGCAGGTATCAGACTCAACAAAGCCAAGGAAACAAATCAAAGGGAAATCTCTCCAGGCTACATGCTGTAGGGTAGAGGTCATGTGCTTGCATGCAGACCAAGGAAGAGTAGAGCAAATACTAATACTGTGGAAGTTCTGGAGAGTTTTGTGTTTGTTTGTTGGGATTTGGTATAGATGCAACTCTCAAGTTACACAGAAGAAACTACAAGCATGTGTTTTGGGTGCTGATGTCCCAAAAATTCAATTACAAACCTGTGTGACAAGATATTTTTAAGAATGTTGGTGACCAAACAACAATGGTTCCAACTGACCTCCATTGTACGGATACACACCACTAATTCTCAAATATCTTTTTTACTTGAAATGTCCAGTATTAATTTTTTAATAACATTACTTCCCCAGTTATACTGAAAAAAACTAGATTTGAGTGTTCAAATTTGGATAGCATGTCCCAATTTTATTTCTGTTTCAGGACATGCCCGTACAGAGAGACACTAAAACACATTGTCAGGGCTGTAACCTCCTTTAGTTTAATAATGTTCTCTATTCAATTTTGCACTGTTACAGTCCTCATGTGTCAAAAAGTGCTAAACATCTCTGCTCTCTTTTTCCTAAAATCTCGCCGTCTTGTCCAATGGGTGTCTGGTTGCACACTCACCCTGTATTTAAGAATACATTTGGGAGACTTACACAGTGAAAAGTGATTGTCCTGTAATGGTAGGTTTGTCAGGAAATCAACGGGGAGGCTAGTCGCAGCGGTCACACTCCTCCTCTGCTCTACTGCCAGGACCGGCTGCTCCCTTTTGTGCGAAAGAAAGAAAGAAAGAAATCGATTTCTTCTTCCATTCTGCACCAACCGATGTGAGAATGAAAAAGAAATGCTCCTCTTACACCTAATAATCTGCAAAGTGTTTAGAAAGCAAAATTCATACGTCGTGGAGGTTATCGTTCGCCAAATCTGTATGCTCGCGCCGTCTAACAAACACTGAATAATTCATGCAAGAACTCTCTGTCTTCACAGCAGAACAGACGCCACGGTCCGAATTTCGTTTTTGAAGCTCGAGAGCTCGTCCACTTCCCCACGATGACCTCCACGTGGTTGGCTGTGTTGTTTACTGTTGGAAGCAGATATCTGAGCGTGTCACTCAAAGTGAAGCGGATGGACGCGAATTCACGGCGAAGATGGAACGGTCATTAAGAGTCAATGAAAGAAAACCCTGGAGCTTTGGAGAGGAACAGCTTGATGAGTCAATCTGCTAAAGCTTTGACTACAAACTCCAATTAGCCAGACAGCGTTGACCCCCGTTTGCTTATTTTGCAGGGTAAAACCTCTCCTTGGCGGACGTTTCACTCGGGCAAGCCCTCTGTTGATGCATTCAGGTCTGGCTGGCCTTAGAGCGATGGTGAAGGGCGCCAACCTTCGGATTTGAGTTTAGAAGAACAACAAGTGCAAAGCCCCGGACACGAGATGTCAATTCAATATTTACAACAGCACGTGAACACCATTCACCCTTTAAAAATGTGATAACGTTTTTTCTTGCGAATTAGGTTATTCATTTATCTCATTCAGAACGTATCAAAATTTTGCACATCCCATGTTCAATTACATAGGGGTTAGAAGCCTAAAGACTGAGATGGAGCTGATGTTGGTACGCAGATGGTCGGGTCTGCTGTTAATTGACAGCTAAAGGATGCGTAATCTGAAATGGTTGAAAGGTGTAGTTGTTAGACACAAATGAGATTTGGGAGTATCTGCTTGTCCTTCAGGGCCGATCATTCTCTTTCGACGCATCTCGCACACGCTCTCTGAGATTCGCGGAGGGTCAAAGCCGAATTAACACCAGCAGCCAATTAGCTTCCTCCCACACTCTCCTCTACAGATGCTTCTTTAAGCAACATTGAGGTTTCTAATTAAACTCTGAAGAGTGTCTTGTGTTCGCCCGCATGTGTGTGTGTGTGCACGTGTGTGTGTGTGTGTGTGTGTGTGTGTGTGTGTGTGTGTGTGTGTTATAATAGCGAAGGAAGGAAATCCTGCTCAGCCGCTCTGAGTGAAAGATACGGACTAAAAAACCTTCACCTTTAAATTGAAGGTCATGCTGGTTTGAATAATTGCAGTGCCCACACAGCATCTCGACACCTCACACCTCAACATCAGTCTAATTGATCTGGCAATTATACTTAATAACAATTTAAAGTACTTCAAATTAAAGCATATTATACCTGAAAGTTACATTTCGTGTGTTATCGTCTTGCGAAAACTTTCTCGGTGAGAGTTTAAAAGAAAATACGGAGAAGTGTTGAGTGAAAAACCTTAAGAGGACTGAGAGACACAGCTCTTCAAACCATGTGGCGGATGTCAAACTGAACGTTTCTTTTTCTTTTCTTTTGTCTGTTTTCAAAGTTCAAAGTCATTCAAGTCATAGTCAGCTTTATTGTCAATTCTGCCACATGTATAGTAAATTTAATGGAGGATTGAAATTGCGTTACTCTCAGACCCTAGGTGCATACAGATAACACAGAATAAACATGTATCAAAAAATATATCACAATACAGATAAATATAGACACAATACAACTTTACAAGCAAGGGATATGTAACCCGAGATAAATGTGCAAACCAGTGAAATAAACAGCAGTGCAGATGAAATAAACAACAGTGCAGATGAAATAAACAACAGTGCAGTGTGTGTATATCTTCTTTTGTGTTCTACAGAAGTAAGGGTAAGTAAATGGTGACCAGATTTTAATTTATAGGTGAACTAATAGAACAAGAAGATATATTTTTAAATAGGCCATCGGTTCCTGAATTCCCTGCTCCAATCATTCATACACCTGACTGAGATGTTGATCAATTTCCTGGTAAATCTAAAAGAATACAGAGATGTGATTATTTTGTATTTTAATGCTTGTCTGCTATTGTTTTGTCTGTCTCTTTGTTGTGGTCCTCTAGCTCTGATTTTGAGAGCTCTTTCAGAGGGACTGCCCGAGCCACCTGTCCCTGTTTGTGTGTGTGTGTGTGTGTGTGTGTGTGTGTGTGTGTGTGTGTGTGTGTGTGTGTGTGTGTGTGTGTGTGTGTGTGTGTGTGTGATGTTCCTCTCTCCCTTTTGCTTTGTCTGTATATGTGTGTTAGGAGACTAAACATAATTTTCGCTGCACATTTAATGCTTTATAAAAGAGCAGAGATTATAATGTTGACAGTGCTTCGTGAAGTGTGCTCAGACAACATCAGTTAAGACTTCGATATACTATACATATTGAGCACAGTGACTCAAGACAGTAACTGAACATGATATACACGTTACGTCTGGTGTTTGCAGATTACATTTCGGAGGCAAACTAAAATTAAACCATGTTTTAAAACCATTAGACTGTATTCGTCTGAAAGGAGGAAGTCATATACACCTAGGATGCCTTGAGGGTGAGTAAAACATTGTAGTTTGCCTCTGAAATATCCCTTTAATGCTTAAATCATTTTAGAACTGCTGGTCAGCACAAATGACATCTTTTGATTTGTCACTATAGGCGGCAATGGGATTCAATAGAGAGCAAATTTTTGCCTAAATTTTATAATGAAAAGAAGCTCACAAATCTCCTCTAGAATTTAGAAGAGATCTCAAAAATATCTCCGACTGTTTCTTAATGGAGCTGAAAACTGGCAAGCTCAGTTTGCTGATGTTATCTTAATAATTCATGTAGATGATATGTCTGTCACCGGTTTACACTAATAAGTGCTATGTACAGAAATATGGCACAGTGTGGAATTCCTGGAAAGCGTCCAAGCACAAAAGCCTGGATGAGCTCCAAACGTGCTCCCCTTAGGCTCTGTTTGACTAGCATGAATCAGTGTGTCTCTGTGGGGAATCTGATTTATCTAGTGTACTCTAAACTTCTGTGCTTTGTGGTCACACCAGGCCACCGTACAGTCACAGGAAGCAGGTCTACTTCTGTTGGGCCTTCCTCCCTGCATTTTGAATGGCTACATAAGATACAGTTTAATATATTTTAATTTGACTCCTGTGTCAGACAGTGATTTGCCTTAAAAAGGTTTTTTTATGTATAACTGTAAACTAAATTACTATTCAAATGTATATATGATATGTGACCCTGGATCACAAATCCCATTTGTAGTAATAGCCAAAATACATTGTATGGGTCAAAATAAATAGATTTTCTTTTATGCCGAAAATCATTAGTATATTAAGTTAAGATCATGTTCCATATATTTATAAAAGATATGATGTAAATTTCCTACCGTAAAAATATCAAAACTTTATTTTTGTGAGTGGATGCAGCAAAACCGTAAACAAAAATGGACAGAAACACTCTCAAACTTCACTTCACCTTCTCAAATGTCATTACAGCGGTACGCCAAAAGAGAGCATTAAAACAAACCTGTTTCTTCTTAGCGATTTTCTCAATATTAAGATTCCAGATTTTTAAATAGTTTATCTCAACCAAAACTTGTCCATACACCAATGGAAAGCTTATTTATTCAGCTTTGAGATGATGGAAAAATCTAAATTTCGAAATAAATTTACCCTTAAGACCTTTGTATATCATCTTGATATATATATATGTTTCCCAGGAGCAGAACATGTATGTATGCATCCTCTAGTGTAAAAATAGTAGTTTTTATTGTTTCATTTTAGTATAGTTAGTGCGTGAAAATATTGCACTTTAAATACATTTAAGTTTATTTTAGTGCACTTTTTGGTAGGGTCCCCTTAAAAAAGTTTATTCTAGTGTGATATTAGTATACTTTGTACTAGTATAATATACTTATACTTAATAAACTCACTTATGGTATCAAACAGTCAAAGTATATTTAAATATGGAGAACTGAGCTTTTATTCATTCTGTATTGTGTATTTAAATAAATTAATTTGATTTATGAAAATCAATCAAATTAATAAAAACTGAACAAAATTTGCTTTTGCAAATGACCTCTTCATGTGGTCTATTCTTATTCAGTTATTCTTAAGTATACTTTGTTCCAAAGTACTTGGTTTGTAATTCATGGGTTTTAATGGGTGTGTTTCTCCTAAAGCTGAATCAAGCTTTATTTAGAGCTCAATATCAAAGGCTAATTAATACAATTTATTGCATGACATTTAAAAAATTCAACATTCTTAACCTGTTGTTTTATAAGCCATTTCTGAAATAGTAATGGACAGAATTTAATAGACAGTTATTTATTGATATATTTCTGAGGGAAACCACATGAACTCAAAGACTCTTGCCGTGCACACACCTACATACACACAATCAAAGTAAAGCAATGAAGCGGCTCTTCTGAAAGAAAGATAATTACTTAAAACAAAGGCCGATCACGCAGCGAGCGTTCCGTCTGCGTAGGCGTCTACAAAAGATGCATCATGCATGTGGGTTTTCATGCTTGTATGTTCGTCTGAGCAAACCGACTGCAAGCGGGGAATTTTGATGAATGTGTGCGTCACCATACCAGTCTGGTGTGTGTGTGTGTGTGTGTGTGTGTGTGTGTGTGTGGTGTTGCGTGTTCATTATGGATGCCTTTTGTGCCATCTGCATCTCCTTTTTTACTGTGCCAAGCCCACTCAAAGGGACCGGCCGACAACGAGTAAGACAAGCCCACACACATTGGGCCACACATGGACGCTGTGTCGGCCATCTTGAGTGCGTTTCGGGCTTCAGACGAGTGATCGGAAATGCGCTAATTTCGTTTTTTATCTGCTCGCGTGGTGTTCGGGTCACTTCCGAGCCACCAATATTGAAGTCTGTCTCAGCTTGGATGTAACCTTGGAGTTTCAACGCTTACAATTCTGAACCTGTTTCCTCCTCTCCATCAGAAGGAAGCTCTTCGTATTTGTGTGATGCTGCAGGGATGTCCAGAATATTAACACAAACCTTAGAAGCTGTCAGCCATTAATATGCCAAGCACAGATCTCCCAATTAGTGGAAAACATGGCTTTCTTGCGCTCGGGAGCAGACAGGTTGGCTCAACACCAGTGCGACTCTAAGTCGAGTTAGACAGGGGTGAGTTTCTCGTGCGGAAAAATGATGTTCGGGGAGCTTCAAAGCTGCTTATGAAGTGATCAAATGCACGAAAAATAGCTTTATTGGAGCCCCTGGCGTAGAAGATGAAAGGCAGGATAAATATATTTCTTTATCCTGATATGAAGTGTCCAAGTGGTGATGAAGCTGTACTCCGTGAGACGTTTAGCCCGACTTAAGGTGCAAAACACACACGTTAAAGAGTGCTATTAATGAACATGTCAACATTGAGGTCTGTGTATTAACAACACTTAACCTTTGGATCACAACCGTCTTAAAGGGATAGTTCACACAAAAATAAAATGATGGCATCATGCCCTATAAACCTGTATATGAATCTTTTATTCTGTGAAACTCAAAAGAAGAAACTGTGGTTTTACCAACGTTCTTCAAAATATCTTCTGTTGCGTTCTGCAAAGTCATACAGGTTTGGAATGACATGAAGGTCAATAAATAAACTATCCCTTTAAAGAAAGGTGGATAAAAGCCATAATGAATAGACACATCCACCTTGAGATCCGTGCATCAGGACAACCTTTCATCCAGGTCACGAGCATCTTAAATTGATTTCCAAACTCACGGTGATTCAGGCAGAAAGCCTTCAGGCATTTCAAAGCTGTCTGGGAGTTATCGGACCTCCGATTTGATGATTTTCAGTCGACGTTTATTGGGCCAACAGAGAGGATTTCAGTGCATTACTTTAGCAGCAGCCGCTCGCGGTTTTCACTAAAAAGCAAAGAGTCTCTTTGGAAACATTTCTTCTCACCTGCATCAGGCTGGCAGTCATTACGTGCCCCCCACTGATATACCGTAGGCCCGTCGCAGCCCTCGCGGAAACTCGAGTGCTTGTTTGAAATTGATCAATTTGGCTGAAGTGGCGCCTCAGATTAATTCCTGGCCTCTTTAGGTGCACGATATCACCGTGTTACGATACTCTGTAGTGTACAGACTCACTTTAAACAGAAAGAGACCTATTATGTGGCTATTAAAATCAAAAGGTTTCTGTCATTGATAACAGTGATTTGTCATTGCACACATACCTTTTTTTTACATGTACATTTCTTTATTTAACAAACAACACATAATATAAGCTCAGGCACCTATTCCACAAATATGCAGTTGCCAACAAAAAAATGGAAACCGAGGGAAGATCTGTCTTGATTACTCGCTTGGTGGCTAATGGCAACAGCAACATTGCTTATAAAGGCACTTGAAGTAAATCTGGACCTCCGGTCTTATTTTCATCATGCCAGTGAAAACCTTTCTTGCGTTTCTATGGTAACCAAGGCTAAACCTCTCGCTTTTGTTGTGTGCTTGTATGTTGGTTGTTTTAACTTTGCACCGTTTTTCATGTCGACAAATACTAGAATGTTTCAAGAGGTGCACAAGACGCTTTCAATTTCTTGATTTAAAAAAATAACGGTAACACTTAAAGCATTTATGTATTATGCATTATGAATGTAGTTTTAATGTATTGTAATGTGTCATGAATAATTGTAACCACAGTTAATACATTATAACACTTATCAATTAATTGTTACACTATGCATTTTAAATTTGGTTATAATTCTTTAAAACAACATAATGTATCACAATGCACATTATGAACAATTATAATGCATTATACCCTTTAATAACCCTTTATAATGCATTATACATAAAGGCTAAATAAAGTATATTGTTACCAAAATAACTAGTATACCTGGTTTTTTAGGTATGATTTAGTGTCTTTGTTGCAGTTAAACATTGAAAATAATTCAGGCAGACATTGGACACAATGCATTGCTTTGGACTATTGCTACATCATAAAGATACAGAGAGATGTAAACTTAATATTATTATATAATATATAATATGGTTATATTAAAACATTCATTTTGTTTATAATTACCATTACCGTGTATTTCAATACAGTAAACTGAAAAAGTGCAAAAAAAGTGGTATCCCAAGGAGAGAAAGAGAGAGAGAGAGAGAGAGAGAGAGAGAGAGAGAGTATTAAGTATTCATTTCTGCTTCTGTAGATTCAGGCCCAGCCTTCATCAGCATGTTACTTTCAGTAAAGATGACTTTTTGGGGTTAGTTCTGCAGGAATCTCTCTGTGGATCTGTGTAAAGGCAGGCTGGTCTAAAGAACATCACACAGCTCCACGGCAGATTAAAGATACCAGCCGTCTGTGTCTTCTCCAGTTCTCAGTCCAACACAAGTGTTATGTTGCTTGTTTTCTTATGTTAAAAGTGAAACCAACATAAAAGCAAAACTTTGAGATGCATGAGCTTGAATGAACTTTGGGGCTGTTTAAGAAATACAACTGAGAAGAGGCAAACTTAAAACGATAGTTTCCCCAAAAATGAAAATGACTTTCTTTCTTCTGCACAACACAGAAGTAGATATTTTTAAGAACACATTCTCTTGTATTGACACAAACCAATGCAAGTCAATGGGTACCGCCCGCCATTGTTTGGTTCCCAACATTCTTCAAAATATCTACTTTTGTGTTCTGCAGGAGAAAGAAAGTCGTACGGGTTTAAATTGACAAGGTGGTGAATATATGATGACAGAATGACAATTTTTTTGAGTAAACTATCCCTTTAAATTACCATTGAATTCTATAATCTGTAGTATATTTAATAGATAAAATCTACATTGACATTTTGAACAAATGCAATATTTTCCCTTTTTTGTTTATTATAAGAAATAATGATAACGCTTTAGATTACGGCCTGCATTTTACCGCATAATTAAACAGAATTTACAGCGTAACTAATTGTAACAATAATGTACCTCCATATCCGTAGGTAAAGGAGAACAAGATGCAAAGTTCGGGGAATAAAAGGAAAATTCTGTTTAATTATTAAACGCTGTGATTATGCGATACATTGCGGGCCGTAATCAAAAGCGTTACCGAAATAATTTTACTGAACTGTCAGACATTGTAATTATGGATGCACCGATACCATTTTTTAAAGAGCGAGTACAAGTACCGATATTTTATTTCTGGTACTCGCTGATCCCTTTACCTGTATTTTTCTTTATTTTTTGGTGAGGTGGCAATTTTCCAAGCACAGTGAGACTAATAAAAATAGAATAACTTCATAATTACAACTCCACCTCAAACACATTATGAAAAAATAAATGATTTTATGTGCTTGGCCCGGACATAGTGCCAATCTGAATGTGAGTTCAACTAGACGATGACAAAAAAAGATATTTACATTGTATACAGTTTTACACCCCCCCAGCGGTTCATCACTTTGACATGAGAAGACAAGCGTGGCAGCCGGGTTGAAGAAAACGTGCCTCTCTCTGAATACGTCTGGAGGATGTTTAAACACACTTTGCCGAAAATATATTAAGACGACGCTCAGCCTATCTTCTTCCTGCCCTCAAGGAGGGCTGTAGGTAACAAATCAAACGGGAATCCGGGCCCCAAAACATTCCCTCCTGGAAGCATCGTCTTCCCTCACAATGGTTCCTCGCTTATCTCTGCCCAAACACCTGCCATGTTGGTTCCTACTTATCTAGTGATTACAGCTGTAGCCATTTTGCAATGATTCACCGCAAAATTATTTAGAAAATAAATAAACATCCCAAACCGTTCACAGACTAGAGCCCCGTCTACTGAACGCTCTTTGAAGGTTTAGTGGGGGTGCCGGGATGGGGGGCTTTTATTAATAGCTCTTTCTACTTTCACTTGTGTTCTCGAAGTAATTATCCTGGCATCCGTAAGAGCACTTCAAGGTGACACGGGTCCTTCACACTGGCTAGACGCACGTCTCTCTGATGTTTTATGGGGGTTCTGCTTGATTTGGGGCACAAAAGCTTTCCTTTATTAAAAAAAATATTTTGTATAGGTTCTGATGAGCAACTGTTGGTTTATATATATGCTTCCTTATATTGATGGAGTTCTCAGTTGTTTCGTTTAAGTATCAACTTAATCTTAGATGTTTCTTTAACATTTTTTGAAGAAATAAAAATGACATAAAGAGACTGTAGATTGCAGAGGTAAAATAATCTGGATTTGGGTCAATTTGATGAGAAATGTTTGAGGTCATAATGAGATCTTCAATATTATTGACTTTTGATTGCAGAGCTGACAGATCTGAGCTCAGTTTGTGACATTGTTGAGATCTCTTCTTAAATTGTAATGGAGACATTTGCGAGATTTCTTGTTCTGTTACTCAGGAGAAATGTCTGAGACACAGGCGACATCCATTTCATCCCATTAATATCTATAATTTTTTAACTTCCTGAATGGTTGTTTTAGCTCAAAATAATCATTGCAACTAAACAACTCAAAATATGAATAATAAGATATTATGAAACATTATGAACTTTTATTAATTTTTAAACCGACATGAGTTCACCGGATCATAGGATGGTTGGATTTGTACTTTTCTCCTAACATAGTTGCACACATTTGTGAATATTTTCGCCCTTAATGCTGTGATCATTATTTTCTAATGATACACTTTGATGCATTTCAAAGAGCAATATGATGAGCTTTCAGAAGTGGATGTGATGGAGTGGTGCAGTCTGGATGCTTTGTAACAGTTTTGAGATGCATATGAGAGATAATTCTCACAACGTGCTTCATTAGTTGCTGTAATAATTTTTCACTAAAGCTCAGATCTTCTAAACTCATTTGAGTCGACAGCGGAAGAAGGTTCCACCTCACTGTATGAGTTGTGTTGCAAATAAAAAAAACTGCAGTTAACACACCTGTGATGGCACATTCAAAGTGTTAATACACCATGTTGCTGTTTGGCTTGGTGATCATAAACAGATTGTATTTGGTTACGACATTTAGATCCCTGCAGATTATTTCTGATAACAAGGAAAAGAAATACAAGTAAATGACATTAGCTAGCAAATTAGAGTAGAAGAACCGTTACTTGGCTAAACTTAAATGCGACAAAGTTACACGACCCATTCAACAAATTGTTTATTTATTAAAATTCATATACAATAAAATTCAACAAATTGTTCATTTAATACAATTATTATACAATAAAATATGAATATAAATTAAATCAAATATTATTATATTATTATTCACTAGCCCGACCGGAAGTTCACTTCGGGCCAGGCGCGTGCGTCCAATGAAACCGTCTATAAGTCTTATTGATTATTTAGGAGAAAAAAGATTACAAGCTTAGAAAACAACTTTCAGTGTTTTCTGGCCAACCCCAGTTCACGGTCATTTCATTCCCGTCCACATTTATTACAAAACTCACATTCAAATAACTGATACATGCGGCGTGAACATCTGAATGAAGTGAATAATTACAGGCTTTCAGAACCAATTAGCGGCCCTAGTTGTGACTTTATAAAGGCGATATTATAAAACCATGAACATCCTGAATGGGGGATATGTTTAGCTGAAGCACCATAACAGAGACATCGGTCAAGGATCTTGTCCATAATAGGAAGCCTATTAAATTTCAATGGCTGTTTCAGCTATTACCGTTCCTCATGTAATATTTATGTAAGTGTCTGCTGAGCTGACTGAGGAAGTGCCGGTTTCGTGTTGAATGGAAATATGAAGTGCTTCCTCAAAATCATCGGGATTGGGTTTAAATAGATAGGCCTACAGGTGAAACAGGAAGTAGCTCTGATTACATCCCACGGTCACATGGACGTCTCCAGGGGTCTTTCATAATACATGCGCTGCAGCGAGATGAATATTTGGCATAAACTCACATTGGGGTTCAGTCGATCCATCACTGATGTCGATCCATGGTTTGTCTCCTTTCTCACATTTTTCTGAAGCTAATACTGACCCCTAGTGGTCAGTTTTTATTTTTACAGTACACTGCCACTCCTCCCTTGCATGGATGAAAAACCTATACAGAAAAATATTACTGTTCTGAAAAAACACCCCGAGAGCACAGACGCACATTTTAGGCCGAGATTAGATAGCAGTTTGGTTTGGTACGCTTTGAATCTGCATTTCGCTGTTTCAGCTACTCTTAGATTTGCGCTGCAGTCTTTGGTTATCAATTACTTAACAGTAGCGAGAACGTTTTCAAATGCGATCGCGACATCACAGTCAGAAATGGCGCATGCACGGGCCAATTAAAAGTTTGCGCATTGATGTGCTTTAAGCCGGTCGGCGATTAGTGAATCAACATGTTAACATGTAATCTTGAAAATGTACGGTTGAGTGATTTGTGTTTGTCAGCAAAGCAGCTTCAATGGTGGAAATCTTTTGAAACCGTAATCTTGTCAGGCTGAAGCATGTTTAGTGTTTACCGTTCGAGCCGTGAATCCGTTTTTCCATAGAGCCGCTGTGCGCGATAAGCACTAAAGGAACTCAAGATGTCTTTAAAAAGTACATAGAGGACTTTAACCGACATATTGATGTATTACAGGAGAATAGACACCAGCTGCTAACTCATTGCAAGTTACCGCTACAATTCATTTAACGCTAAACACTTTAATTGATGAGTAGGAGTTTCGCGGAGTTGCGACGCGTGCCAGCAAAGCTCGACTTGTTAAGAGAATTAAAGCATCTTTAGAGTTGATTCAACAGGTGTCTGAGGAGAAATGTTCAAGCTTACAAACTCAACATATATTTGAAACCCTGAAGTTTTACCGCATTGTTTTGGTTTTCGAGGACGACTCTAATGAGTATAAAATCATAACCGCCATCTGTTTTAAATGAAGGCTTTTCAGCTGCTAGAAATTTTCATGGCTCCCTAGTTAAAACATCACAGAGTAACTGTTAAGGATGTCTTATTTGTTCTGGAGAAATGTTTGCAAATTTCATCCAGTCCACCACTGTGAGAAAGAGCTGAATTATCTCAGAAACCTCTGTTTTTGTTCATGGGCAGCATGGGTAGTAAGGGTGTGGACGATGAGGGCAGTATTAAACAACAGCAATTACTGTTTGCATCTTAACAGTTGTATCACTATGTGGCATACAGCAAATACAATCACAAAAAAATGTTGTATTTAAGCTGCATTTCTAGATGTATTGTGGCCATTCTGTTGAATTTCAACAAAATCAAACCTCAAGAGTGACATAAAGTCCAACAGCAATGTGAAAGACTGACAGCATGTGATAAAAATCAAGGATATCATATAAAAAATATTTTTGAACTTTTACTAAATACATGTACAAATAGTACTGTTATATTGCTAAAAAGTGTGGTTTTCTTTGCAATATTTGAGGTCTGAAAAATGACCCTGGACCACAAAACTCAAGTCGCAAGTAGCACGGGCATATTTGGAGCAATGGCCAACAATAATACATGGTATGGGTCAAAATTATCGATTTTTATTTTATGTCAACAATCATTAGGATATTAAGTAAAGATCATGGTCTATAAAGATATTTTGTAAATTTCCAACTGTAAATATATCAAAACTTTATTTTTGTGAGGGCACAATATACTGTATTAATATGAAGGAATTTTCCGTATTCATTTTTACAGTTGTTTTATCTGTATTTTACATTTTGCACGGCATTAAATTACATTTTAGCATTAACGGAAATGTCCGTAAAATAAAGGAAAATGTACTGGTAATTTTCTGCCAGTACTTTATCCATTTTTTCACGGATTTTTTTTTACAGTGTGAATGCAGCAAAATCGCAAACAAAAATGTCCAGAAACACGTCTACAAACTTCACTCGCTGCTGCCTGTTTTTGGGAATTACCCACTTAAGTTTGGCATCCTTGTAAAGCTTAGAATTTCAGCTTTTGTGTTCATCTATTCTCCAAAAGAGAGCGTTAAAACAAACCTGTTTCTTCTTAGCAGCGGCCTCTGATTAACAACTTTTAAGGCCATTTTCTCAATTTTTTTGCACCCTCAGATTTTCAAATAGTTGAATATTGGCTAAATATTGTCCTATCCTAACAAACCATACACCAATGGAAATCTTATATATTCAGCTTTCATATGATGTATAAACCTAAATTTGAAAAAATTGCCCCTTGTGACTGGTTTTGTGGTCCAGGGTCACATATGTAAATATATACGAAAGTTAAATGTTAACCACACTTTGAGTTACACTGTAATCACTCATCTTTCATTGTAATGTTTTATTGCGTCAGTCTTACATACAACCTCTCATACACCCTTTGATGTCAAGGGTTATGTTCCGGGCTAGGGTTGTTTGATAAGAATTTTGATTCAGGATCAACAACAGTGCATCATCTCCTTGTGCTTGTGTTTTTTCTTACTGAAAAGTCGGAACTGTAAATGCACCATAAACCCGGCAAACACGTCTGCGGCGTCTTGGCGAAATGGAAACGGCACTCTTCTGATTCATTTGTGAAATTATGTATTCATGGGTTTTTTCTTCTCAAATGGCATTTAGGCAACAGAAAGCAGCGTCCTGTCAGCCTTGAGTGCTTCGTGGAATTGTTTAATTGGTTTGCGCTTTCGTTCAATTGATTGCTGGATTTGAGGCGGCGTTGTGATGCGGGCTAAAAGCTCCAGGACAGTGAGGAGAGATGAAATGTGGGACATAAAGGAAAAGGTCAGCGGCTCGGGTGTAAAGGGTATCACTCGCTGTGTATTAGAATGGAATAATTGACAGATTTGCTTGTTAACCGGTTTTATATAAGAACACACCCACATAATTGAAAACAGCGCAGAGGGGATGTTTCTAAAATGGTGCATTAGTACAGAGTCCTTTTTGGGTCGTTTTGTTAGTAAATTTTGACAATGAACAAAGTAAAAATAGATTTTTACAGTTTCTGCATACTTGAGTAGTCTGCATGCACACATTGGTTGTGATTGGTTGACAGAGTGGTTGTTAGTTGGTTGTTCTGGGCGTTTGTAAGTGTGTTCTGGGTATTTAATAGGGTATTCTATGTGGTTGTGTGTTGGTTGTTAGGAAGTTCTCCATGGTTGCTATAGTCTGAGAGTTTGATAGGGTGTTCTAAGGTGGTTGTAAGTTCATTTTCTTTTTTCATTGATTTCTAGCATATTCTAGGTGATTGCTAGGTGAATGTTCAGGTTGGTTCCAATCAGAGCCATAGAGAGAGAGAGTTGCGCCAACGGAAGTTCAAATTTTTGCGTGTCACGTGATTCATGGAGCCTTCAAATAGTTCCCGGAAGTTATGTTTTCTCTTTAAATGCTTTATTTCTTTCATTTCTTTCTTTTTTAAATGACTAACGTCTTTAAATTGATTAAAAGTTTGTCACAATCGGTCTGCTTTGCTGCAGCTCCATGTGTTACTAGTAACTTCCAGGAACTATTGAGAGGCTCCATCAACTGCCATTGCTGTGAAAAAACGGTTCCATTGGAGTGAATGACGATGATCTCTCTGATTGTTTATGTAAATAGCGCAAATAATGCAGGATATGTTGCTTGCTAAAACCTCTGACTTCAAGTATGAACAATAGTAATAGTTTTGCTTGACGTAGCAACCAGCACTTTAACAAAACAGAAAATAAGCAACAATTTATTTACTGCATGGTCAGTGGTATTTACTTTGGTGAATCTCATCTAGGGAATCTCATTATTGCTGTAGTGAAGCTGCTAATCTAACTGAATGTCCAAACTCTTCCAAAAATCCATTAATTGTTTGTCTTAAGAAAACATGTTTAGAATCTATATGAAAACGCCAGCCTAATCCTTTAAAGAAAAGCAGATTTCCTCTTTTCTCTCTCAATTCTAATTTAATGCCTTGGCTGCAACTGGATTCTCGAAGATTATTCGCTTTTGGTTTTCTCTTTAACAGCGTAAGGATGTTTGGGTAGGTACAGGCGTAACTAAGAGCTACAAGCGGCCGTCTTTATCACAGCCCTTTATGTGCGCCGGAAATTCACATTTTTTAAATGTTTCCTCATTATTTAAACATTCGCATCTGTTTTCACAATGGGTGGCACTTAAAGATAATGAAGCCTAATAAGGCTTTAATGCTGGTTTTAATGCATTCTACAAAGAGTACACAAAAGAACAGATGGTGGGCTCTACATCCACATCTCGCCCCAAAACCTTTGGTGTTGTGTATGCGTCTGTATTTGAAATATCCAGCATGCAGCTGCGATGTGTTTTGTCACTATTGATGGAATGCTCTCACTTGCCCTGAAACATGATGGGAAAATAGTCAAATCGGGAAAAAGGTGTTTTGACATATGACAATGAACTCATTCATGTGTCTTCATTCAAGTTGTAAAAGGAAATACACACAAAACTCCAATGTGTAATTGTATTGTATATCTAACCACACAAAGCGAAATGCTTTATACTTCAGTATTTGGTGATGCATTTAAATTCAGTTCAGGTTGATACACAGTGTTAGTATGCTAAACAGAGCACAAGGGTCACTGGGTTTTAAAGGAATATTTTACCATCAAAAATTAAAAATCTGTCACTACATTAGCGAGTTAAAAGTATGTCTAGTCAGTATTACTTTGGGTTACCAGTAGGAGAACCATTGCTTGGCTAAACTTAAATGCGACAAAGTTGCACGACCCATTCAACAAATTGTTTATTTACAATTGTTATACAATTATATATTAATATAAATTAAATAAAGTATAAATAGTTATATTATTAGCTACTAGCCGATCAACAAACATAGACTGAAAGTTAAGTTCGAGCCATGCACATGTGTCCGATGAAACTGTCCTTGAAAGCAAAAGAATCTCTGTTTATTATTAAACTACGTTCCATCTTTAAAAGGTACAAGAGTGAAGCCCAATAGATATACATTCACTCTCTCCTAACATGATTTTCTATCTAGTCAAACATTTTGGTGCTGTTTGGATTGTCTACTATCTCCTGATGGCTTTCTCAGTCCAGTGAACTTTGTGAGCACACAGCGCGGTCTCCTGTCGTCTGTAATATTTAAACGCCGTGGACCCTGTAAGATCTGGTTATTAACCTCCTATGCTTCTCTCTCCTTCTCTCTCTGCCTCATGAGATGCTCGATCTCCAGAACAATATTAAGTATCTCGCTCTTATCAGGCAGTACTTCTGTTCTTATATACAGAGACTGAGAGGTATTTACAGGTTGCTCTCTGTACAGCTTAACAAGGTCTCTTAGTTAAAGTGCATACTTTACCCCAGCCGGTAAAATAAAAGCTTTTAACTTTAATTCAAGAGAGGCTGCTTTAGTCTTGGTTATGCTTGTACAAGCTTGAATTTATTTATTTGTGCTCATCCATATGCAAGATGGTTAAAAGCAAGTCAAGGACTCTATATGATGTATGTTTTTGCAAAAGGTTGATACAAAGGTCCAGGTACACTTTGGTGGTTTATTTTAGAGCTTTGGAAAATGTGTTTGTTTTTGACACAAAGTGTGAAAGATAAATCAAAATTGATCACATAAATGATATGATAGATGATAAAAAAGTTTTAATTGACGTAATCTTTTCATAAAATTGTTTAAAAAAATAAAAAAAGCAATTTTTTTTATTGCTCCTGAGGGCACGTCATCATGTTGTCACATTTAAGCCATATTCATAATATAATACAACGTCATATAATGTATTGCTTTAATTGCTTTAAAAGGCTTTTATTTTCCTAGAGGATCTTAACAGAATATCATTTATTTTTATTTGGCACATGGTTTAGCTTAATGGAATCTACGTGTAATCTATTGCTATGGCGTCATTGTGCATTTAGGTTGAAGATGAAGCGATGTACGAGGCTAATTGGAGTTTTGCGTAACATCTATAAAGATGAGTTTCATCAAGCACAACATCACTCCTCTTAAAGGTATTGCTTTGAGAAATAGTAATGACTATTACAGGTTTCTCACATGGTTGTGTTGTAAACTGTATCACAAGGTGCCGTATTCTGGCGCGGGCCACTTGTCATTGGAAATGTCCTCTCCTCTGACAAGCTGTCATTTACAATGCTTCGGAGACGCCGAAACATGATAGCAATTTCAGCGAGCTCCCTCCGTGAATCCGAACGCAAAGCGAAGGAAAAAACACATTCTAATTAACATTCCCAGTGACCCGAGAATAAACATTTATTTTCCCATCTTCTGCACACTTCGAAGGCTTTCTGACTCTGTGCTTTGATAGCTACCGTGACTAACATTTACCTCCTTCAAATCCCACTTCCTTTCTGTAATTTATGCATCAAATTCATGCATAATTAATTCTGTATTTACAACTATCTGATTATGAACGCGACCAAACAAATTTCGCCTTTATTGAGGTGCGTCGGCTACCGTCATTAAAATTGAATATGCTTTTTGTCGCTAGATAAAAAGTAACAACGTTTCTGGCTTATGCACGAGTTTCATGATTCGTTTTCCATTTCAGGCCACTGAGCAAAGATTGGAAAGTTATCTGGAATTCCTTATCACAAATATGTCAGACTACTACTCACTTAAAGATTGGAAGCTTTTACATTGCATATCATTTCTATTTAAAAATATAAACATTTATATTACTAAATTTCCAAGAAAAACTGTACACTGTCTCACATTAAAGAAAGAACAATCACAGATAAAATCATTGTAATATCTCATGTATCAAAGTAATTCAATGGAAAATGGAAACTTTCGCTTAAATTGCCTGCGTCTCGAAATCTCACAAATGTCTCTATTAGTTTCAGAAGAGATCTCAACAATGTCACAAACCAAGCTCAGATTTGTCAATTCGGCTATCAAATATTATTAAATCAAATACATTATCAATATCATTTAAGATTTTAATATGTACTCAAACATATTTAATCAAATTTACCCAAATCCAGATTATTTTACCTCTACAATCTACATTAATTTCACTCTCATACTTTTCATAACAACTTTCTCATTTGTTTCTGTTTCTTTTTCAGATGTTTTTAGGAGACTATAATAATATTTAAATTAAACATGCATGAAAACTCAACAAAGTTAGAATCAATTAGAATGTTTATTGTTTTCTCATGTTCGTAGTGAATTAACTAACGCATTCAAATTTGGATTTTGAGAATAAATTGTCGAAATTAACATGAACATAAACAAATACATTCTGTAGAAGTATATTGTTAACTAATGTAGTTAACTAGTGTAAACAAATAGAACCATATTGAAATTGTTACTAACAGAATTCAATGAAAATGTCACAATATTTCTTAAAGTTTTGTAAATGTTGGTTTTAATCTAAGCATCATTGTCGTGGTTAGTCATTCTGATCAAGTATTCCTCTGTGTCCCTGCACACTCATTAAAGAATAAGTGAATAATCTGTGGAAACGTGGGTCAGGAACCTTACATGAGCATAAAACAATCATTCTAACTACTGAAGCTGAGATAAATGAATGCAAATCCATCACAGGCCGCCTGTTTGTGCATGGAAATCCAGGAGGAAGCGTAATTACAGGCTTTATAGCGAGGAAGGCATTAAAGCATTAAGAAGCGAGATTACAGCACGAACACTTCCAACTGCGGCCTGTATAGGTGCCAGCAAGCAAAACCAAACTGTAAGGGTCAAGAAGAGAAAAGCTGTCAGGAAAATATTAGCTCAGACTGTTTTTATGCTGAACGTTGCATTGTAAAATTAAAGTTTTGACAGAACCACAGAAGATTAACAGGAAATAAAAGTTATGCAATGTATATTGTTTCTATTTAACATCAAGAAAATAGTATATATTTGGTTATTCTGGTCATAATAATGTTTAGAGAATGTTTACTATATAGTATATTTAGTTGGTGCTAAAACATCCAAACGTTGTTTATGAAGGGAAATAATGAGTTTAAACCTAAAACTGACTCCTCACAAAAAAACGAATGCTCGGTCTCCACCATAAACATGCAGTTAATTTATTGCATTACTTTTCAGCTCGGCAAAAGCCAGGTTGTGTATAGAAAACACTCTGATGAAAGGTGAGGCTAGAGGCTTGAATATGCAGATGGGGTGGCATTATTCATAAGAAAAAACCCTCCTTAAATTAAAGCAGCCATGTGTCATAACCTTGCAATTAATAAAACTATTCCAGACGCGTTTCTAATGGAGCGTGGGATTTATTGGGCACTAGGTCTGTAACCCTGCTTCAACGGGGCACTGCTATTTGTCAATCACCAAACGCCCTTCATTGAAAAGCCAAAAATCTTTTTTTCAAGTCACATAATTAATTGTTTGATTTAGTGTTTCATGGATCCTTGCCCTTATTAATATCCCATTGTTATATGGGTTTGCCGTAAGACAGATGTTGAATCTTCCATTGAATCTTTTCAACCCTGTCATATGTCGTGGCTAAAACGAACATTATTGTGTGTATTTGGTGTAATACAGTGTGTTTTTATGCAGTTTACGGTTCAAAAACTCATTATTTTGCCGTAAATTACTGTTGTTCCTCTCTGCCCTGCCTTTCTGAAACACATTGATTTATAAAAAGCTAATCGTTCTGAAAAGTGCTCTGATCTGCATTGTGATTGGATGAATACCTCAAGCATGTGAAGAAAATGTTGCACCCCTTACCATATTTAGAACACCAATTTTTTTAAATTGAGATGATTACATCATCTGAAAGATCTTTTCATGATTTTTTTGGAGACCTCTTTGGGTTTTGCACAGTGATACAAAAGTATTGGGACGCCCCCTTCTAATGAAAAGTTTTGACTACTTTAGTCATTTTGTAAGTACAAATCTTATTGCTACAGCATATAATGATATTCTAGAGAATTGTGTGCTTCTAATATTTAATATGGTATTGTATGGCATAGTATTAATATTGTTTTTGATTGGAATTACTATATAATCATGTTCATTAGAAGGGGACGTCCCAATACTTTTATATAGTGTAGCTCTATATATATAAATATTGACCAATTTGCATCTGGTTTTGCTATCATGTTTCATCCTGGAACTATCTGTTTTATAATAGCAGGAATCACTTAAAGATCTGATTCAAAGTCATTTTTGCAATTTGACTTTAAATGCCTCCCTAAAGCAGTACAAAACAAGTCATTTCACCCTTTAAATATATATTTGCCACACATCTTTGCACTTCAGGTGCGAATAGCTTCAGTCGCCAAACTCGCTGCGTTTTAAAATCGATTTGCGTCGAACAAAAAAAAGTAAAAAGATATTTCAGCGGGCCCCAGACGCGCCCGTCCTATCTTCATTTCCGCATCAGCGTGATGCATTTAGTCTGCGAGCACGCAAATCATCTTTATTCCCCACAAAAAGCAGCGGGTGTCTTGCAGTTATTTAGCGAGATTACATGGTGTATGGATCTCGTTCAAAAACGTTTTATTTACTCGTTCGCTCTGGATGGATGAGCTCGACTGAGGGGAGATGAGCAAGAAAAAGAGAGAGGATGTTACAACAGCACAAGAAAAGTTTGGGATTTGCATATTTTTGGGTGCTGAAGACATGTGTGCAGTCTTCAAATATGTCATTTTCGTGGTGGAATATGAGGTGTGAGCACATTACAGGTGTGCATTGGTAAATTGAGGCAAAAGATTTGTAAAGCATTGATAAAGCTTGTAAACACATATTACAAGAGAGATTTGGACTTGATGGAGTCACAACTATAGGGAGAAGAGTGGTTATGCATGTTATTTTTATATCTGTTTGGGTAAAAAACACAATAAAAGCACATTGGGTTACATCAAAGCAACATTTAAAGGGACATGTGTACTGAAAATGAAAATTGTGACAACTTGCCCCATTCTTTCCTATTGGTTTTAGAAAAGAAATATGGACAAGTTCACCTTTCTGGTAGTTGATTTAGAGGCTGTTTACATGAGATCGTTTTTTATGCGTTTTGGCCGCTTGTTTACATGGAAATGGCGTTTTGGGGGGAAGATAATGCTAACTTTTGAAAACGGTTCTCAAAGTGCAAGTTTTTGCAACTGCAGCCATTTTCGTCTCTGTGTAAACTGCAAGACAGAATGAAATAAAAAACGATGACGTCATGCGCATGCGTATTACGTGTTCAGACTAGTGAGTATACCATAACTATATTTCGGCCTCCAGTACTGTGAGCTCTCGCAGCTCGACTATGTGTTAACGTTTCCCCAGCAAAATGTGCATTTACTGTACCAGTAAGACCAGCGGAGACACATTATTTACATTCGCCACACTTTAAACACACATATACGTCGACCAAGGGTATTAAAAGCACTTTTGCTCATAAAACGTTTCAAAAACGCAAAAGAAAAACTTGTCTGTTTTTCATTGTGTAAACGTAGTCTTAGATGCAAAAATAAATGTAAACATTTGTGATATTATTAACTAACATATTATCACATTAGCCACAGCACCAAACATTTTGTATCATACAGAAAAACATATGGTCTCAGATATAAGGTAAAAATATCATCATGGTTTATGAAACCAGTAGCATGGCAGTAGATTTCAGCATCACGTGTTAGAAAACCCTCCCCCAACCCATGTGTATGTTAATCTATACTGTTTTAAAGTGTTCAAGAGGCAAAGGGATGTACAAGGCTGGGATCATAATTGGCGAGAAACTAAAAATGTCAGTTCCGCTAGCTTAGAAATCTCAGTCTACCGTTTACAAGCTGAGCTTTTTAATTCCCTCTGGCCAGAATGCCAATTTTCTGCTATAGTAGTGCTGTGTCCCAGGAATTGCTTATGTTAATAAAGCTGCTGAAATAACCGCACAATTAAGTAATTTTACTGCTTAAATTTTAATTTGGAAATACTGCCATTTCTCTGCTTAGTCGTCTGTGGCGTTTAAAGAAATCTACAGAAATGCACATGTTTCATGTCTTATCCTGTTCTCTCCCCCACCTTCCCCCCCCCCTCTCTCTCTCTCTCTCTCTCACACACACACACACACACGCACACACACACATACACTCTTTCTCATATTAACAGTATAAGTAAGGGGTATCTGTTTATGATCACACAGACACTGTACTGTATTTAAAGTCCTATACCTAACCACACCTACAGTATATACTGCACTTTCCCCTATATATACAGTACAGTATATGTAGATTATGAACATATATGTAAATGGTCATGTCTACGTCATTTTCAGTGTTATCAGTGATTATTTAGATTGTATATATTTGAGACCAAGATTATAAAGTTTGTCTTCTGCCTCAAGCAACGAAACACAAAGCATTACAGAAACCATTATCAACTAGATTAAAAAAATAACTACCAGTGGACTCAATTAGTTTATGCAGGCAATGCAATAAAACTGCTTTGTGATTGCATTCTTAAGTCGACACAAAGAATTCACACACAACCCGGAAAAAATCAACCCGTTTACGTTATCTGAGTGGCCTGCCGTCTAAAATAAAAGCTCTGCCTTGAATGGAAGGCCTCGCTGAAAAATAACCGCAGATGCACTTTCTCATTGAGGTGGATTTTCAAGCTCCTTTAGCATGTTGAAATCTGCGCATCCTCGGCGCTGGAGCGGCAACAAAACAGTAATTATCATTTGAAAAAGACTCACCCGAGAGCAAATCCCTGTCAAAAGCTTTGTGCTGTACCTGCGACTGGAGCCCCCAGATCAAAGGCATTTGATAGACTTCTGCTCTGTCATCATGGCACTTTTATAATCTTCTTATGATAATTCACAGAGGGGGGAAAGAAGAATTTCAAATGGCCTTTGCAAATTCAGTCAAGGTTTGTTTTAGTACAGAATAAGTACGTAAATAAATAATGTAACGCAGTGTCACTCAGAAGAACCGCAAAGCTCTTGAGAACTACAGATGCTGTAAGTTTGTTTTCACATTCTCACAACTGTTGGCTGTAATCCCCATAACCACCTTGGTGTAGGAAGGATTTAGAAAATCTTTTACCTGCTCTGATGTAGCATGCATTTGTCCAATTACATACATCCGACTGAAGTCTCTCTTTGGATTTTGACATCCTCTATTTTGTAGTTTTCAGGGTATGTCCGTCCAATTCAAATACAGCTGTTCAAGAACCATGTTTGACTGAAAAGTGTGGTAATTCGGCAATGAAAAGACGATAAGTAAGGGCACTCCGGGCATCTTTCTGGGAGGTGATTTGGAAATTAAAAGCCTCGATGATTTCCACGAGTGTGTGTTTATCCTACATCCCAAGATGAGCAGACAAACCAATCACGGTAAGAGGAGCGGCCCTCAAGTTTGAATGCCATGAAACACTCGATGCTTTCCCATAGCGGGGGGCAATTTGGTATATTCTGAGCTTTGCGGAATTGCAAACAACATCAGCATATTGATCAGTTCTTCTGCAGCTGGTTACTAAGCTGAAGGTACATTTGTGAGAGCATTTTAATTCAGTATTTTAGGGCATGTTGATGCAATGCGAAAGTGTTTTGCATAATCCTTAAATGTCATCTTGCATTTCATTCCATATGTTGTATTATGGTTTGACAGAAGAGCTGACCTCTCTTTAAGGCAATAAGGAAAGGGCTTCGAGTGATGATAAAGACTGAAGTCTTGATGCATGATGCACCACTGTCCTCTAATGGATATGTCAGGTACAACATGTTACACATGTATATAGCATGTTTGGGTTATATTTTTAAACCACATATGCAGAGAATCCCTCTATATTGATTTGTAATTAAAAATCATATTAATACTTTATTGTCGTCAAATATCATGTCCCTTATATGTTTTACCATATGGTACCACCCTGTAAATTGGTGTCTTTTTAGTAATTTTTACAAAACAAATGTGACCCTGCCTGTGAAAACCGGGCTAAAGCTGGAAAATCTAATTCTGAGTTAACAGGCATCAAAGTTTGATTTCACCTATTTATTTTTATTATGATTTGAATCTTTGACATGACCTTACTCTAACAATATTAAATATATCAATGTTATATTTTTACAGAATGTTCTTTACATTATGCAAAATGATTCTTTGTAGAAAACTAAAAATAACTTTAGCTGGGTTTTCACAGGCAGGGTCACAAATGTTTTTGTTTCTAATCTGGCTGCTGTAGATTTAGTGTAAAGTCAACTGAAGGGGCTTATATAAATCTGATATTGAGCTTGAATCAGATCTGTTTTGAAAGAGCAGAGTTGATAAATGGAGAACAGGTCAGCACACAGGAGCATGCACCATCTTTCAATAACTGAAAACCTTCAAAGCTTTTCATTACAGTCAGACTTCTGCTTTGACAAGACAACCTTGACGTTCCCTCAGACTCAATACTTGTTATTTCACTCATTATTGTAGCATAGGATTTATCACATTGTGGTGCCAAAAGAAAATCAAAGCTTTTCATTAAACACCACGCTTTATGTAAAGGTAACATAAGGTCCAGGGTTTTCAACACGATAAACAATTTAAAAGTTTGAATATGTGGAAAAGGCTGCTCTGCAGTTTTATTGCACAATCACAAAAATGACAAAATGATCTAATGTCATGACCAACATGAGGAACGTAATATAAAAAGTAAAGTAAATCACTTTCTGCAATGAATATTATGATTATCAAAATGAAAAAATTTGACTCATGCCCTAATGTTCCTTATTACGTTTGCATTACAAGATGGAGACTTGTATTGTGTCATCTCTAAATGGCAGTTAATGGGATTGTTCATATGAAAATGTAAATTCTTTCATTGTTTATTCACCCTCATGTCATTACAATTCTGTATGACTTTCTTCTGCAGAACACAATTTGAAGAATGTTAGTAACCAAACATAAAACCACATTTCTCAAAATATCTTCTTTTGTTTTGCACCGGAGAGTCATATACAGGTTCTGAACTACACAATGATGAATAAATGATGACAGTAGTCTAAAGCATGTGTGAGACTGGTCATCCGGTACATGTTCACAAACAGCCTGTGACTAACCTGATCCTTCACTTCAGTCTCTTCATCTTTATCCCTCACTGTCTGAATGTGGTACCCGAACTCACACGTCCTTCAGGTGCAGTAAGCGGTGCGTAACCGTGGGAACAGCCGCTCGGCTGATTGATGTGACTAGTCTCTTGTCGTATTAGGGGTATGAAGTTTTAGGATCAAGGCTGATTGGGGACTAAAGATGCTGTTGCAATCCTGGTCCACATGAAGCATGCATATCTGTCAAAATAGACAACAGTTTCTTGTTCTGTATAATGATTTTTATTAGGCCACAGAGTGTGTAACAGTCTGACTTCAGACTATGTTTCTATGTTTCATGCCTTGCTCTACCTGCAGTTTGCAAGTTTAATCTGCTGGTGGCAGATTGTTGGCGCATCCACCTTTCCTGTCCCCGCTGAGGAGCTGCTCAGCTGTGCATATGACAGGGATAACAGCATCATCATCATCATCACCCAACCTCAGCTCCTGCTCGAGGTCTTTTACGCTGCAGGTGAGAATGTTGACTTTGTTATAAAATATGGTTTTCTTTCAGTCACAATGTGACCCAAGTACATGAAAGAGAGAAGTGCTCATGTGCTTCTGATATCACAAGCTAATGTTACGCAGCGTGTAAGACGTTTGTTGCATAAATGTTGCCACACAAAAAGTAACGGCAACAGCAGAACAAAATGTTAGAAATGTCACAAAATAATACATTTCATAGCCAAAACTTACATCTATGATCTTATTATTGCATTATTTTATGCTAAAATATAACATTGCTCTATTTGTTTTCAATGTATCCAGACCAGCCTGACACTGGCGGGTCTTTCTGTTTAGCCAAACAATGGAAGATAAACGTGGGAGCATTTAGTAAACCTGTTTGTTTATAGAGGGGCAGAAACTCACTTTTAAAAACTCACTTCTATAATTAATACCAAAATCCATTCAGGTTCCAAAGAGTCCAGTCCAGTTGTGTGACATCTTTAACAGAGCTGTGATAGAACAGCTCTCACATCACTACCTAGTTTAAAGTTCTGATCCGATCTTCAGTGCCTTGTGTCTTTAAAATGACCTGCTGCTTTTGTACTGCCTATCAGAGATCTTACATCACATCAGTTTCTCTCCAGCAGCAGAGGACAGAGAAAAGATCAAGACACTTTGATGTTCAGTTCACTGCAGGCATATGCGGTTATGGAATGAGATTTTTGATTTTTTTTCATCTAGATTAAAATGTAATGTCTGGATAATAATTACACCAAACAGCCGTAGAATTATTTTCGTTTTGTTGTGACATCTTATCTCTTGTTTTGCATAATTTATAAATGAACTTAATATTTTCAGTGCCGAACTGTCTTCTACACTTAAGCCATATTTATATTGTAGAGGTGTTACAGAAGCTGCATCGAAAGTGCCATTTAGGTGCAGGTTTGCACCGTTTAAAAGGATAGTCTACACAAAAGTAAAAATTCTGACATCATTTACTCGCCTTCATGTCATTTCAAATCTGTATGATTTTCCTTCTTCCTCAAAACACAAAAGAAGATATTTGAAGAATGATCTAAAACTAAACAACATTGGCCCCCTTTGACTTTCATTGCATGGATACAAAACCACTGAGACATTTCTCAAAATATCTTTGTGTTCCACAGAAGAAAGTGTCATATACATGTTTTGAACAACATGTGGGTGAAAAAATTATTAAAGATTTTTTTGTAAACTCTCAGTTCTCACAATTTTGATCTATTATTGAGTTTCTCAGATTAACATATACTCTCTGCTTAAATTTTATAGGGCACACACTGGCACCTGCTGGCAAGGATGGTGTACTGTCACTCTTACATCTCTCAACCTCCTTCACATTTCACTTAATAATGTGCAACACTATAGACATAAAATCAGAATACAATTCTCAGCCAATGGTGTTTGTCCTAAACTACATATAAACTGTTGTCACTCTTTCTATGTTTCTTATTATATGTGTGGCATCAGATCGATAGATTGTAAAACAATTATTTGTATTATTCTAGATTGCCTGTATGATCTACAGTCTGGTTCTGATCTCTACGTACAGTACCATCTCTCACCAATCAGTTTCGGCTCAGCCGGTGTTCTCTCTATATCAGATCTTTCTGTCACCTCTCTCTTCACACATAACCAGTCTGTCACTATCTCATTGGAAGAGAAAGCTTCCTGATACATCTGGGTAATGAAAGCCTGCATCAAAGCTCTGGGTCTGAGGTTAAAATGTTTTTTTTTTGAGTAGCCTACTGTAGTATTTAGAAAATGTCCTATTCGTGTGTTTGGTTACTGAAATCAAAGTGTATATGTTGTATTCGACTGGTCATGTGATCTCAGCACGGTGGTCCCATGATAGGATAGTTCATCCCAAAATGAATATTCTTTCATCATTTAATCCATTTACTCACCCTCATGTCATAACAACCCTGTATAACGTTCTTTCTGGAATACACAAAACGCTGGTCACAAAAGCAATTTAAGTCAATGGGGACCAACAGTTTTCTGTTACCAACATTCTTCAAAATATCTTCTTTTGTGTTCTGCAGAAAAATGAAAGTCATACAGGTTTTAATACACTACTTATGTGACTGAACATGGTTTAAAACCATTTTAAAAGTACTATTAATTAATTTTTGGGCATTTATTTAAAAACATATTGAGTTCTCATTCAACAAAATGTTGCACAGACATCACGGGCCTGCACTGCGGTTTGGCTTAGTGGCAGCAGGCCAACGTTGGGAAGAACCTTGAGTTTTTCACAGTTCACTGACACTGTGATTAACAGACTTTAATTAAACTGAAAATGTGACTACAGCCCAGTTGATTTACTATCTTTCTTTTGGGTATCCGCAGTGACTATGACTGTGTCTATACTGTATATCTTTATTTATAGGTAACGTATAACCCAGCCACATCCCAAAAACGTTTTTTAACTTACAGTACAATCCCATCAATCAGAACATAAAAAAATATATTTCTAAAAATTATTAAACTTTGTCTCATCTTTAGTTTATTTTATAAGACAAATTACTCTGTAATATGAGGATATTGTGTTAAAGCTCCCATGAGGTCATAGAACAATACTGCTGCTTTTAATAGGCAGGCCAAATGACAAACGCCAGGACAGAGGTCAGCAGAGGTCAAGAGGTCATGGATTGGCTCTGATTATTTTGTCCAAATAAAGCAGCACGTCTTGAATAAAATGAGTTCAAATAAAGGTCTTTGTGAGAGAAGCTCTGGATGAATTATGCTTTGCTGACTCACACAGACAATACAACGTCTGCCAAAACAAGCACTACACAGGCCAGAAAATCTAACATTAAAGAGCCATATTTCTAAATGCAGAGGGAGGCTGAAGTGATTATTTGCTCAAGGATATCTTCAAAGATGGCATGCGGTGGGGCTTAAACTTAAAAATTAATGATACGGTAGCAAACTTTTGTATTGATATTTTAAGATTGAAAAGTGCATTTTATATTTTTGGTAATGTTAAGATTAACAGTGCTTTTGAAGTTTATACTGAATTTTATTGGACATGAATTGCTTGTATGCAACATCGTGCATAAAAGGTTTTTTTTTGTAACTTATGCAGTACTAAATACATAAAGGTGAATCTAATAACACAAACTGTCCGAAATTTATTTTTTACCTTTTACCATCGATTGTTAGGGCACAAAACAGTTAACTGTACCTTTAAAGGTACACAATTGGAAATGAATAACAATAATGTACCCAAAAAGGAAAAACATTTTATATTTTGTATACCTATGGAGGTAGAAAAAGATAAGTGCAAATGCAAATGCAAAAACTCTTCCTCCCATATCATCTAATAGTAGAGTTAGTACCCTGATAGTACATATACATTTCAAAGATGTCTATTTGATGTCTGAAACTCTGCATTTACATCTGCAAGACGTATTTTTTTTGTTTGCTCATCTGCAATACGCCTCTAAAATGTTTCCTAAAATAGACACTTAGATGTCTTTAAGATGTTCCTGATCTCAAGATCTTTATCAAACATCTTACAGACATACTGGGTTGGAACTTACTAACCCTGGCTCAAGCTGTGAGTAATCCTACATTGTAATTTTACAGAATTTTCTGTTATTTTCTTTTTTCAGATTTTCCAGAGATTAATTTTTTTATTTATTTTTATGGAATTGTACTGTTTTTAATAGATTTTTCATGTAATTTTCAAAATGTAAATTTAAAATTTACAAGACAAACGGGGAAAACAAATAATTTTACAGGGAAAACTGGTGTTTTTTACAGTTTTTTTTAAAGGCTTTTATCACAGTTTAATTTAGAAAATGTGGTCAGGAACCATAAAATTTCAGAAAAAGACCGCAAATTTACAAGAAAAATTGAAAAAACATGTAATTTTACAGGTAAGAAATGTTGTTTTACGTTTTTTACAGGATTTTTTTGCAGTGTACTGTAATGTCTCATGTGACCTCAACTATAACCTGCTCTTTTAACAGTGCATATTTTTTTTATATTCCGTCAGCACTCAGGTGACATGCGGTACTTATTCTGGCTCCATTTACAGTAATCGACCTTCAAACAGAGCAAGACCAGCATTACCAACCATACTGTCAGTGAAAGAACAGACCGCTTTCATGTTGAGAGCTTTTCAAGTAGGCCTACTGTACCGTCGCACAACGCTTTACCATGCTGTAATAGCTTTTGTGTATCTGAACCACAAAGCTCTAAAATTGGTTACCTATACCACCTGACTCTGAAACTGACTTTGCCAACAGGGATATGAATAAACAACAAAAATGAATTCATGAAAACAATAGGTTTTGCTAGCAGTTTATATGCCAACAGCAATGCAAACTGAACGTTTTCATTAATCAAAAAGAATGATGGTCACATTTGGCCTTAGATGATAAAAACAAAAACACAGAGTAACTAAGAGCTTCTGCATCAGTTTGGCAAGGCTACATATTAAACATATTTCACTTCAGACACCCTATGAAAGTCTTATAACATCACCCAATGAAAGCAGTTACCGACGCCTGTGAACTCTCTCTCTCTCTCTTTCTTTCTTGATCTTCCCAGATCTGACTGGTGTAATATAGTGAGGAAACGATTATTTATTTCTATAAAACACACTTCAAATAAAGCACAATGACACAATCCATTGTGCAAACAACCATGGAGCCCAACCAGTTCTCTGACTGGTTCTTCAGTAATAAACACTGCTGTAACCACAGCAAAAATGTCAGGACATTTTGAGAATGAAGCAAGTGTCTAGATCTGAAACCAAATATAGCTGAAGTTTTTCCAGTAAATACAGTAGCGCCTGTCTCCAGTCGTACTTATTATACGTTATTGGAAACAGCAGAGATGAGCCTAGCAATGCATTCACATACTGTATGCACATATATATCAGTCAATGTCCTAAAGCTCATTGCTTACTCGTTTGATCCCTATTATATGAATATGTAGCATTCACTGCACATGAAAGCCTGTCACTCTGTCAATGAAACTCTAACACAAGTCTCTTATTACCTGTCAGGCTATATTGCGTATATAAAATTATAGTGTGATTTTGTCCTCTAACATCTACCGTACGCTGCAGTCTGGTTCATTTTTGACTTTGAATCAACATGAACCAGTTTTTATCAGACTTGCTTAAAACCATGCTTTATAAGTTGATATTGCTATTTTATTAATTTTAATAATACTAATAATTTTAGTCTGTTATACACATGCCTGCTTTTCATTTTTGAATAAGACAGTGATTCTCAACAGGGAGACCATGGCCCACAGGGGGACCCCAGACGACTTCCAGGGGGTCCTCAGGATGACTAATAAATTAAACTACAAAATTATTAGACAAAATGTAAACATTTTAAAACAACTTAAAAAAGATTTCTTATTATTTGTCCAATTTTATATTGACTTAACATTTCCAGATAATGTCAAGCTCTAAAATATTTTATTGGGTAGACATTTTTAGATTTTGTGAGCGGGAGGGGGGGACTTTGAATATTGTTAAATACAGTGGGGGCCATGGAGTCAAAAAGGTTGAAAACCCCTGGAATAAGACAACTGTATCATAGCAACAAATCTGTGCTGACTGTACAGTTTTCTCTAATGTATGCTAGTCCAAACAATTAGCAATTTAGCATAGGCTAACTTTACCAATTTAGCAAAAAGTTTAATAATTTAGTATAAGATAGCATCCACACCCACAATTTCACATGTATACCAAACAAAGTTGACTAAAGTTACATCAGGTATCAGACCAGTATGTGTCAATTTTCCGATGTTAACCACCAGATGGCACAAAAATTACATTTTTATCCAAAACGCTTTTGGACATGTTATAAAAAATAAATGTCTATAGACACACATAAATGTGTTTAAGTTAATGGTTAAAATACTAAATCGTCTGACTTAAAAGGCATTACAGTTAATAATGCGTTTGATTTCGTAAAAAGTGGATCACTTTAGTCATATTTAGGTAAACAAAAAAGTTTTTCTACTCACCTGCTTTAACGGTACAAAACGCGCGAGCGAGCAGTACGTTCGAATCTCCTCGGGGTTTCGAGTGGTGACGTCGCAATCACGCCCGCAGGTTCCGCTACATGCAAGTGAGCGTGACGTCATGGGCAAAACTTTGATACGGTGCACTCCATGTTTAGGGGAAGTCGAGCGCTACTGACAACAGCAACATGTGACGGAGCGGAGCACAAGTTACAGACGATCAATGGAAGTTATCCGTAATGTTCGCGAAGACTCGCCGAATCAAAGTCCTAGTCGTGGGCTTTAAAGTTTTACGGGGGGTGGAAAGGTTCGTGTAACACCCAGCTTGAAACAAGCTCTCAATTCTCCGGTGGACGAGCGGTGTGCGAAACAGTGTGTCGGATGAAATACACTGTTGAAAGAGAATCAGACTGTTCGTTCGGATTGCTCGTGGTTGTATTTTTGTCTAAAATGAGGAACTCACTATACAGATGCTTTTAGGACTGTTCAGCCTCTCTCGGACCTCCGTCGCCGGACGAGAGTCGGGCATTGTCCGTTATATCAGAATGGTAAAGCCGAAAGTGGGTCGGATATTTTTGGCGACATGCGTCGGGTCGTTTTTTATCCTTATTTTATACTTTCACAACATCTCAAGATCAGGTGAGTCAAATTAGAATTAAATATCATGAGCCTATAATTTCTACCGATCTCTTTAGTAGAATGTAAACTGATCTTTTGCTTTTAAATGCTTTTGTCGTCTAGTGATGTTTACACACTGGGTTTTAGGACAGGGATCAGTTGACACAATACAATAAACAGGCTAATATGTTTGTTTACTTTATTCAAAATTGTTGTCTGTAATGTAACCACATCCTAAATTCATGACGACACGTTAGCGTTGAAGATGCAAACTTTCGGTGGCTCCTCCCAGGTCTAGACATCCTAAATAACTGTGGACAAGATCGGAGATCGGGTTGTCGATTTAGTTTATCTCATTATTTGTATCATTTTGGCATTTTATCACTGCTGTCAGAACAGAATTACGAAACAGATCCTGTTTTGAGTTTAAATACACCAGCTGTGAACCACAGTATTAACAATGACAACAGGATTAAATCCCTTGAATGGTAATTTAGTGTCTTCAGCTCTGCCATTTGTCAAGCTTAGGTAGAAGTTTAGCAGCACAGTCTAGTGGACACTGGACAGGCACGCCACGTACCCACAGCTCCTCTACAGACTGAAAAGGACAGAAGTCTGTCCTCAGAGTGCACATGTGGACTTTTGCCTGTTTAGATCAAGTGAACAAAAAAAGGCTGTTTAAACCCATTGGGAACAAAGCAGAGAGTGAGGAAAAGTGCCCCTGGAATGTTTGGAAAACCCCCCTGAGAGAATCTGGGGCATTCCAAAACTTAAACTCTTCCCTGATGCCCACGGTCGCCTCATCTTGACAAGGGTTTATGTAAGATAACGGTGATATTAGAGATGAAAGGAGAAGTAAAGGTCAGTCACTGGACTTTTTGACCCAGGTATTGTTTACATTCATGGCAGTGTAGTGCTGTGATAACTCATGTATATGAAAACCACCTGTATGTGACCAGAGGTCGTAAGGTCAGTTATCTGCATATGAGGGCATAGTTCTGCTTATGATCAGATAAAATACTTCATGACAAACAAAAAGACTCTGGAAAGGCAGCTTATCTCTTTTTTTATTTTGCAAACACAACATCATTCTATTTGCCCAGAAAAGACACTGCAGCCAAGTACGGATGATACAAGTGTTTTTTTTTTTTGTGAATGTATTGTACAGCCAAGATTTAGATGGCATTTGTTTTACAATTAAATGCGTGGGACACATCCTCTGAAAATGTGGCTCATTAATTCTTGCCTAGACTTGTCAATGTGAAGTTCATGAGCTTTACGGTACATACTCAGAATTGGTTCAGGATATGACCCAGAAAGTCATGCAGCCAGGGGCAAATAGCTCAACAGCATCACGTGATTCTTCATTTATCTCTCTTGATCAGGTGTTTATAAATATTTTATCGGAAAAAAAGATCTTGCCAAGTTCAGGTTTTAAGATGACTCAAGATATTGGTGCTGTGTGCATAATGCTTTCGAAATCTTTCTTGACTCAATTCTTATCATAAGCAAAAACGCATGCACTGAAGTACACCCGGATCTACAGCGGTCACAGGGTCATGTTTTGGAGATGTCTGATGTATATACTGCACTTCAAGCAGACATGCAGGAAGTTCAGATGTATACAATGTGAGTCTAAATTTTGGACAGCTTTAGTATGCTGTTTTTAACATTTTACAGTACACGTCAAAACTATGGAAAAACAACAATCGTGAGGCTTTATATTTGACCATCTTTAAAGTAGCCATCCTGTATTACAGTTTTGCTATCTGTTTACTAAACCATTTTATCTATGTTATATAACTGATTAAAATGTTCATCCTGCAAAATAAATTTGTGCATAACAGTTTATATAGTATTTGTATAAAACTTCCAAGTATTCAAGAATAAGCCTTCAGTTTTAAGTTCAAGAGTGAACTTTTGAGTGGTAGTGGAGTGTTGCATGAACAATATTTCTATTTAAAAAAAACAAGTGATCATAAATGAATAATTCTGTGGACGTCCTAGCACTTGCGGTTTTAATGAATAATTGCTCTTAAAATTACTCATCTGTTTATGTGGCCATACGTGCTATCTTCACAAAAACCTCTTTGTAACCATCCTCGTGTGTTAACAAAAGCAGCATTTATTCATGTGTTTGTAATCAAGTTCACCATAGGAGAGATGTTTAGATCTCACGTCTTTCCGCTTCCTTTCTGCTGATATGCCTCTTTTAACCTAAAGTTAAAACTTTAAGGGGGTTGGCGAGAAACAGCCAATAAACTTGTAGCAGTTTGTCCATGAGAACCATATGAGGCTTCTTCTCTTTTTCTTAGGGGTCAGTGAGTCAGAGCAGAGATAATATTAGTAACAGGACTGTTGTCAAAGAGCCTTTAACCACTTTCAGTAAACTGTAGACTCGGCAGATACATTAGTCACATCCTTTTATTAAAAGCAGTGGTCAGTTTAGTCCTTGTATGGCACGGTCATGTGTTCATCTTGCTTAGCTGAGCGAGTATGGTGCTTCCAACACCAAGATCAGGGGTTTGATTGTAGAAACCATGAAACACAATGTATACCTGTGCTGTAAGTCAGCTTAAATAATAGCAATGTCTTTTTAAAATGATTTTTTTTTAGTGTCATTTAATTCTCACAGCATTATTTCAGATAGCTCCCAAAAACTGCCACCTTTTTGTTCTCCTCTAAAAATGTGTCTGCTGAATGTGCACAGAATGTCATTGCTTATCTAAGCACCATCAGTTTCTGCTGCTTGTGTTTGCAGACGCAGGGCTGCTGACTGCGCCACACGTCACACTTCTCTGCTTGTTTAGTTTGACATCTCACCAGCCAGGCGTAGTTTTACTCCGCTCTCTCACAGTTTGCTCTGATAAAACTGCCTATTCAAGGGTAATTGTAAAACTATGAAAGGCTTTCTTCATCTCGATTGTCACATAGTGGCATAAATACTAGAGGACAAATATTTAGCCTCTAACTGAAGAGTTTACAGCGACTTTCATGTGATATAAAGCACGACAGTCTGTCATGTGACCCTGGATCACAAAACCAGTCTTATAGCACAAGAACATTTGAAGCAATAGCCAAAAATACATTGTATGGGTAAAAAAATATAGATTTTTCTTTTATGCCAAAAATCATTAGGATATTAAGTAAGATCATGTTCCATGAAGTTATTTTATAAATTTCCTACCGTAAATATAGCAAAAATTTGTGAGTGGATGCAGCAAAATAGCTAACAAAAATGGCCGGAAACACGTCAAAAAACGTCACTCGCTTCTGCCTGTTTTTGGGAATAACCCACTCAAGTTTGGTATCTATGTAAAGTTTAGAATTTCAGCTTTCGGGTTCATATATTCTCCACAATTTCATTACAGCGGTAAGCCAAAAGAAAGCATTAAAACAAACCTGTTTCTTAGCAGCGGCTTGCTACAGCGCCTCTAATTAACAACTTTAAAGGAGATTTTCTCAATGTTTAGATTTTTTTGCATTCTCAGATTCCAGAGATTTAAATAGTTATATCTCGGCCAAACATTGTCCAATCCTAACAAACCATATATCAATTATTTATTCAGCTTTCATGTGATTGCAAAACTTGCAACGTAAATTCTCAGAGAATGGGTTTTATTACCAATATATTGAAGCATCTGTTTATATTTTTCTAAACCTCTGATGATAGAGTCCAGACATCAGAAAAATTTATTTTTCTATTTTAAAAGAGGGAAAATGTATGCAGATATGGCTGTGACAAAAAATGACGCACGATTTTGAGAGACAATATACTTTGTTGGATTTTTTGTGAAATAAAATGTGCAGACCACAAGCAATAATACCCAACATATGGAGAAGGAATGGCTCTTTATAGAACATAAAATCCTAACTATATTTTCTTTTCTTGTCTTGTCTTGATGGTTGTAGATTTTGTGAGAGAGATCATGTTGACCAATTAAAATATTTAGTTTAAAATTCAACGCCACAATGCAAACTATAAATCTGAGGGTAAGAAAATGTCACACTTTCATGTATGCATACTTAGTTGTGCATTAAATGTGTAAACTACAAGCGTAAAGCACATCTGTAAAACATGAGCTCATGGTTAAGTAGTCATGCAAACCTCAAGTGCTCGCACATGGACCGGTCGGAAAACTTTATTAGGACCGTTGCACCAGAGACCCTGAAGCAAAGCCGTCTGTGATCCTTAAAGGTTTAGTCACATTATACAGTGCCAGACGTCCGAAGTGGAATTATGTTGAATTCCTTCATTAATGCAGCCAAAATGTTCCCATTTTGGTAAACCTAAATAATTGACATGTTTTCTACCCATTTACACTGTAGTTGTAGTCAAATGAGGTGATTGATAGTACAGGTTTCCATTAACCTTGTTGTATTTGAGTTGAACCACCCAAGTTGTTTTAATCTGAGACTTCATACTGAAACAGATTTCTTGGGAGCAAGTAAAGGTTAAGTTAATGTCTGTTTGATGTTAAATACCATGTGCCAACATACAAATGATCAGTCGAGTCCTTTCTTGGGCAAATACACAAACGTCCTGGAGTCTTGAAGCACTTTGTGATACAGGCAAATGAGTTTGGTTGTAGCGTCATCAGCATTGCAAGTGTTTTGTCCAACCGTTACACTACCCATAAAGTTGCATAACTCTGAGGGCTGCTGCGTTCTACAGAGCCAAGTTTCCCGACGGACCTGTTTTATATTTTACGAGGAACTGTACACAAGATGGTTTGATTTACGGTGCTGGTGAAATGGTCAAACTCCATCTTTTTTTTCAGACTTAAGTTGTATTTTATGCAAACAGAGATCTGGAGGTCTGATTAAATTAGTTTAGATTAGGCTAGGTGACTTTATCTGTTTGTTTGATAGCCGGTCATGGATTTGGCAAACGCTCCAATTAAGCAACGCTTTTGTTGTTTTCACTTTATTGGTTTTGATATGTTTTTCTCACTCCTCAGGACTTGGAAAGGAAAAAGGACCACTTCCTTTTAAGGAATAGTGTTTAAACTCCAGATTCTAATAAATGTTTGGCATTTGGGATAAACAATCATGACTGTATGTTTGTAAAGGAATCGAGTGACTCCCTTTCAGTCTCTGAGGAGAAAGAGAAAAGCTCAGTCTTTCTACACCACCTCATATCATATGCAACCTGAAATACAATTCTACATTTCTCTTTCTCTCTTCTTCAAATTTCTTCTATAGTTATGGGAGTAAAGTTCCTGCTATGAATAGAGGACTGTATAGTACCACACGCTGTGCCACTCTGAGTGGATGTAACTTTATCCAAATCTCTGATTTAGCACATTCCTCATTCTGTAATGGATTTTGCTTTATGGCATATAAGACGTTGCACTTTCCCAAACGTCTTGAGACAAATGAGCACTTTATGAAAGAATCTGTTTCCTTCTGTCCTTAAAACACTTAAGGAAAAACTAAACACTTGTGCTAGTAAGACCTTCACTGGGGACAAAAATGTCAAATTAATTTAAAATGTAACACTGTCATATTCCTATAAGCATATACAGACATCAACTTCTCGAGTTTCAAAAGTGTTGGCAAGTGGTAATAGAAAATATCAAAACCTGGAACTTTGGACTAATTCAGTTAACGCAGAGGTGAAGACCAATTCATCTACTCCTTTCTTACTATTTGTATTTTTTAACTTCTTATTGCAACGTTCAGCTATATATTATTCTATGTATATGCTTTTTGTTAGGCCTGACGCAATTTATAATTTTTATGTTTCGTATAAGGAAAACTTCTTTGGGAAAATGACACATTTTCTGTAAGTTTGGAATCTAACTTCTCTTTAGATCGATCTTTTGTTTATTTATTTGTTTTCTTGTTGTTTTTTGCATATAAAGCCTATATTTATTGTTTTTACTGACACCATTTTATTTACATTCTGTTTCATTTAGATCATTAATTTAGTTTAGTTTGAAAACAAACAACATTTAAATGCAACATCTTTTCTGTTGGTTTTTACCCACATCATACATGTGATTACATCATCCAGGAAGTAAGTGCTTTTGTGCATAAATTTTCATTGTTGTTGTTTGCAAGAATTTCCTGGTAGCTGGTAAATGTCATCAAAGGGATATTCTTCCCAGAGCTGTTACTTCAGTAGTTTGAACATTTTAGTGTATCAAAGCCTAATTATATTTAGACTATAGTGGTGAGGACACCAGCTGTGGAGACAAGTGAGTCAATAAATCCGTTAATTTAAGGAGTAAAACTAAGTTCAAAAGCCACAGCGTTGAACAAAGACTCTCTCTCACCACGAGGTCTGAGCAGAATTCGATTAGTAAGCGATCAGCTGTGGGACAGCGGGAGGGCTTCCTGCCACGTTACCTTGCGAACTTTCGATTAAAGCCTGTTGATTTGTGCGATGTCCTCGCGAAACCCTCTCAAGCCGGCATAAATGGCCGCGAGCCTGCGAAACATTCCAGCAAACAACCTTTGTTGTTGCCGCCGCCGGGCCACGGTTGACTTGAGGAAACTCACTCATAGTGCATACTAACAAGGTTAAAAAATGGACCTTATTGTTGCCCACCTTAGAAAGCTGTTTAGTGCCCTTCGTCCACAGAGTAGCTTAGTATTGTTTCGAGAAAATCATTTTGTTGTTTCCGGTGTGCTGTGTAATTTAATAACCTCAGTTTTTCTCTTGAATGTGATTCTCTGCTGATTATTCTGATAGTGTTCCTGAAATAAACTGATAAAGTCAAAAGAGGAAGTAAGTGTCATTCAAGATGTTCTGCGGTAAGACGACCCGTAACGGTCTCTTCCGTTTAACACTTCCTCTTAAAATGATTCTCATCTGCAGATTATTAGTAGAAAAGTCCATAATACGTACATTTGCGATGACAGATCTGATATGGCATGGGGTTTCATAACACTGCAGTAGTTTTTGTTATTAAGTGGTAAGCCATGGTTTAACGGTTTTTGAATGATAAAAAAGACACTTGAATCAGTCATATCTTTCAAGGATATCTAAAGCAGCCATATGTTTTTCTTAAAATACAGCAACTATTAAAAATAAAACTGTTACTTCTTCATATATGAATATGTCAAGGCATATCTTAAATAAGTTAACTTTATATGTAGCTTAATTTCCCTGTAAATTGGTTAAGTGGTTTGTTTGAGTTGTCATGTCAACATTTGGCTCAACCAATGAGATGGGTTTAGGGTTGTGACTACCTGTTTAACCAACCAATAGGAGATTCAGTCTGTTTGGTGTCGGTAGCGTTTGCTGAAATTACAGACTAAACCAGACTTCACTATAACTGCTGTTATGGCCATTGTGCAGTAAAACAGATTCTGTGTTGTATTCTGTGTGGTCTCTCAATAGCCATAAAAACTATGCATACAGGTAATAGTTAAAAAATTATGCCATTTAAAATGGTTCTGAACAGAGCATATGGCATTTCAGAGGCTCACACATTTCATGTCAACTACCTTTATGTGTTATTTTGAATTACCTGTCATATATATGTATATACAATGACCATATGTAAAGACTGGGGAAGTGCTCAGCACCGCTCAAGTCTCACATTTAGGTCTGTATATGTGCTCAACCCCCACCCCGTTTCCTTCTTTCCACTATTTCATCTGTTTTTTCATACGGTTCCTTATACGATCCATTGCACGTACTTATTTCAGTTTTACCAGATCGTCTGTGCTTTAACAACACTTGTTCGCTTTCACCGTCCCGATTTCCAAGAGCGTGCCTTCGCACTCTCTCGAGCAGCTAAAGGATCCCTTTGACATAGCTGGCACATGTGCAAAACCAATCACTTACGTTTGCCGGCGAGGGCCCCAGCGCTGTGTGTGTGTGTGTGTGTGTGTGTGTGTGTGTGTGTGTGTGTGTGTGTGTGTCGGGTGGGAAGGGGAGTAAGGGGGAGATTCACTTGGACTGAAGAGAACACAGTGTTCCTATAGAAAATGTAAAGGCAGGGAGGAATTTAAGGCTGATCAGTCCAAGAAGGTTATGTGGTTAGAATTAACAGGTCTTATTTTTATAGCTTGATAATGTAACCATTAAAAATAAAAAAAATATTTTTACATTTTCTGGTTATAATGCAAGTGGTTTTGGTCATTGTAAACTTGTGCATGATGCTAGGCTAGGGTGTATAGGGTGGTTGCTAGGGCGTTGCTACACAGAGGCTAATGTGTTCCAAGTGGTGTTAAACGGTGCTAGATCTAAAGCCACTCCACAGTTTTGATGACATTGTGGTCTCTGAAAATTGTGCAGGTCCTTAAAGAGCAAATTATAAGTCCATTCACTTAATTTTTATTATAATAAATAATATTTCAAAAAGTTGTTTTATTAAGTTACGGGCCATTTTTTTATTTAGGGGTTTGTTCAAGGTATACAATAGTAATAGACAGTGTTGCTTTATTATCGCTTAAAGTATGTCTATATGTTTTACTCTTAAAACTGTTACTGTTTTTATTCTGTTTCTTTGCTCTCATCCTTTGCTTTTTGTTGTGTGTTTGTAGCTTCTGAACAGGTTTCGGGTCAAACCAGCTTCCCAGTTAAATCAGGAAGAAGTCCTCTACAAACACTACAGGAAAATGATCAGGTATGTATTTAGATTCCTTGAGCAACTGTTTGGTCAAAAGGTCTAAATAAGGCAAAAGGAACTTTAAAGGCTATTTTGGTGGTAGTCCTGGTTTTTACAGAGGACAGTGTGCATTCCTCTGGTGTCGAAGGGACAGATTTGTAACTGGAGGTAAAATAACAACCTCACATTCCTGAAGCGACTCGCTTCACACATCTTATGCATACATCATCATTTCATAAAGATGCTGGAAAACCAACCTACAAAAATTAAAGCATTACATATTTGCCAGTGGATTTTCTGCATTTAGTTTACAAACTAAAATGAGCATATTTAATGTACACAAAAACCTTTCTTCTGTTCCCAAAGAAAGGGAAGAAATATGGAAACTTTTTGTGTTCCTTTAAAGGTCTCTGTAAAAAAAAAAACCTTGCCCAATTCAAATTCTGTTGTATTCTTTTCAATATCAAACCCATCTGTGGATCGTCCCTCGAGCAAAATGTTTCCCACCCATAACTGCTTTGTGTTTTCTGGACTTCCTGAAAATAGAGCGACTGTCTTGTCATATGTCACACAGATACACTTTGTCTGCTTGTGCAACAATATTTGGTTCCCATAAATGCAGTTACAAAAAAAAACGTATTTGGTTTCAGCCACCAGATTCTGAAGAAAAGACCTCAGTGTTGTTAACCAATAAAATAAAGACTTGTTTTTCTGGACGAAAAGTTTTGTTTATGCAGTTTTTGTGTTTGTTCCATTGCATAATGCACTAAACTGTTATTCGTCTCAAAACATGTTTTTCCACCTCTAAGTGTTTCTTTTTAGGTTGCCTAATTCAAGAAACGATTAAAGGGATAAATGAAAATTCTGTCATGAATTACTCACTCTATAGTTGTTCCAAACCTGTATAAATGTATTTGTTTGGTTGAACACAGAGAAAGATATTTGGATGAATGTTTGTATCCAAACTGTACTTGAACAATTTACAATGGTAGTCAAAAGTTCCCCAGAACTTTTTGCTGTCCTACCTGTCTTCAAAATATCTCATTTTGTCTTGTTTTGTTATTCTTCCTACTATGGTAGTCAATAGGGTCTAAGAACTGTTTGGTTATACGCATTCTTCCAAATATTTTTCTTTGTGTTCATTAGAACAAAGAAATGTATACAGATTTGGAACAACTCAAAGGTGAGGAAATGAGATTTTGGGTGAACTATCCCTTTAATTCACTGATTAAATAATTGTAGATTTTTTTGTCCTTGTAAATTTTCATATTTTAATCTGCATTGCTTTAAAGGGATTATTCACCCAAAAATGAATTCTCTCATCATTACCTCATCCTCATGTCATTCTGAACCTGTATTAGTTTTTCTTTTCTGCAAAACAAGATTTTGAGAAATGAAAAATATTAGCCTTCATGGTCTCCCACTGTATGAACACAAAACCACTCAAAATATCTTGTGTCATATACAAGTTTTGCTTTATCAAATCTCTAATCTTGTCCTTCTGTTTTTCAGCTGGATCATTCTGCGGTTCAAGCCACTCTACAGGGCCGACGGGAACTCTTGGAGGAAACCTGTCGAACCCACACTCATAAAAGACGTGTGCTCAGCCCGGAGGACCTCCGCCACCTCATAGTGGACGACAAACACAAGTTACTGTACTGTTATGTCCCTAAAGTGGCGTGCACGAACTGGAAACGCGTGATGATGGTGCTAACAGGCGACGGCCGCTACCGCGAGCCACTTGCCATTCCGGCCAACGAGGCTCACGTAGCGGGAAACCTGCGTTCGCTCTCGGAGTACTCCACATCCGAGATCAACAAGCGCCTTCGCACGTACCTAAAGTTCATCTTTGTGCGTGAGCCGTTCGAAAGACTTGTCTCCGCCTATCGTAACAAGTTCACCCGTAGCTACAACACAGCGTTTCATAAACGCTACGGAACCAAAATCATCCGGAGGCATCGGGTGGACCCCCAGTCCGAGGCTCTGGAAAAAGGCAACAATGTCTCCTTTGAGGAGTTTGTGTATTATTTAGTAGACCCACAAACTCAGAGAGAGGAACCATTTAATGAACACTGGGAACGGGTTCACTCGCTTTGCCACCCGTGTCTTATTCATTACGACGTGGTGGGCAAGTACGAGACGCTTGCGCAGGATTCACGCTACGTGCTGAAGCTAGCAGGTGCGGATGGAGAGGTCAAATTCCCGACCAGCTCCAAAAGCACCAGGACCACGGGAGACATGGCCGCCAAGTTCTTCGACAACATTACTCCATTTTACCAGAGTAAACTCTTTAACCTTTACCGAATGGACTTCTTACTTTTTAACTACTCTGTGCCAGCATACTTGAAGTTGAGTTGAGGTTTTGCGCAACATGTTGCCCTAACCGATTTTGTTTGAACATGAATGTGTCTTGCAAGCGTCTGTTGGGGGTTTATACATCACTCGGGAGTGAGCCACCTTAACAGAACCTGAAAAGCCTCGACCGTGGGGTCACCCTGACTACCTTAAGGTGAACTTCAGTGCTGTGAATAAATTACTGCTGGCATGGGTGTTGAATCCCATGAGAGTTCACAAAATACTGTCTGTAATTTCTTTGGCTTTGTTATAGCTGATGACTGAGTTCCAAGTATGTGCCTTTGTCCTTTATGTTGATAAGTGAAGCGGGATTCTTCATCAACGGACAAATGCCGTGAATGTTTCACCTCTTTCAATCTTCATCACCCAAATGATATTTATGGTATTGTTTACGTAGTGTATTTATTGAAGCTTTCGCTCTTGAACTGGAACCAGCGAAACCTTGACTTTAATCTTGAATAAATTCCTCGAGAAAAGTATTGTGGCTGATGTCACAGCCGTCTAGCATTCCCTGGATATGATTTCATACCATAACGCCACACAGTTCACCTGGAACACATTATCTACTGACATAGGTAGTTCCAAGTGTCCAAATCGAAAGTTAAATCATCAAAATTTGAGTTGTTTCAAACTGGGTTAAGATAGCAGTGTCAAAGTAATAAAATAAAGGGAAGATTTTAGACTTCTCCTTTAGTTGGAACCTAGACTGGGCTTTCCACATACTGGGCTAGTTTACCTTTTCTGGAATCAAACATTTTCACAGAGTCACCCCTTTATTTAGCTTGCATCGGGCTGGGTAAACAGTGCATAGCTGTGGTTGGGGAAAGGTAGACCCTCATCACTGCTCCTCTTGTTGAGTTATGGATGCAGGGTGAGGTGCAAACTACCCACTGGACATTGCAGGTCAAACATCAGTAGGGTCTTGGAAAGAATCACTCGTCTTATGAATCTTTAATAAGGGTTGAAGTGCAATAAAGGTTTGTATGAGGGTACCAGCATCTGGTTTGTGAATAATACTTTGTGAGAAGCTTAGCCTTCAGAAACTTTCAAGAGAGAGAGCTTTTGTACAAGTGCAAATAGCAATGGTTCCCAACCCTGTACCTGGAGGAACCCCAATGGATATAAACAAAAACAGCTGATTTAACTCCTTGTTAGTAGGTTATTAGAAGAGTCCTCAAAGACCCTATTTGCAGGTAAGGAAGACATAACAAGTTGGTCGTTTGGGAACCAAAAGCACCAGGACCAGGCCGCCAAGTTTTTTGACAACATCGCTCTATTTTACCAGAATAAACTCTTTAACCTTTACCGAATGGACTTCTTCCTTTTTAACTACTCTGTGCCAGCATACTTGAAGTTGAGGTTTTGCGCAACATGTTGCCCTAACCGATTTTATTTGCACATGAATGTGTCTTGCAAGCATCTGTTGGGGTTTATACATCACTCGGGAGTGAGCTGAAAAAATAACTGATTTAACTCCTTGTTAGTAGGTTATTAGAAAAGTACTCCAAGACCTTATTAGCAGATAAGGAAGACATAACAAGTTGGTTGTTGGGGAACCTCCAAGAACAGGGTTTGGAAATTGCTACTATAATTTGAGCATAAAAACTGTATGAAATGTTCTTGGTTATGTGATGTGTATGTTTTGTGTCATTGCCAGCACCAAACAAACTTGTAAAAAAATAAGTTTATAAACAAGTTTCAAGCAGTATTTCTCCAAACTCGTGGTGTTGGTTGGGCCAGTGTTGTTATGTCTGTGCAGATTTATTTGTTGGTTCAGGAATTACACATTTCATTGCAAGTTTCTTTTACGTTATTGGAAAGGGTGACTAATGTTTATGTCTGAAATTATGAAATCAGATGAGAAAGAGTAAAGAATATCTGACTAATATCCGGCCGACAGATAGACAGGAATTGTCTGTTGGAAAAAGTTTTTTAGCTTACCACAATATAGAGTTGACATCTTCCATTTCAAGAACGGCCACAAGGATTCATTCATTCATGCATCTAAATATCTGTTTATAAAGTTTCAATGGGCAACCTGAAGAATAAATATATACTTCTAGATTTGAAGGGTACAAGATGAAACGCAAAATTCATTTAATACTGTACTGTATGAATGTATTATAGCAGGTTGAGTCGTATGAAATAAATGTAAACTTGTACAAGGTGAACTGTTGTACGTGTGGTAACAAACCGTACTTGCCCTCTGTGATGTAACTTAACAGTTTGCACCTGTTTTGAAAGCTTGTGGTAATATCCTGCATAACTGTGAATGCTAATGTGCACTAGTCGGTATGGAATCTTGCATTGAGAGGTGAAGACACTTGTTTTCAGTTGTATTTCAACAAAAAGGTTTTGTTACAGCCATTTGAAATATCTTGAAGGCAGATTGTCTGGTACAAGCTCCAGTGAAAAATTTCTGGAGTTTTTCTTTTTTTTTCTGTATTAGGGGCCACAACATAAACTGTAGAGGAAATTTTGTGAATAACTATAATTCAGCCTCGGAGTGAAGCTATTACAGATGTCTTGAATAAAACTGCCACATTTTCATTGTTGTTGTCATAAGTTCATTAGTGTAAAACAACTAGTTGTACTAAAGGTGATTTTAAGCATGTTTAAGAGAAAAAAATCAATGCAACAAAAATACAAATTGTGAGACATCCATTTATTTGTATCATATTTAGTAAAAATATCCAGCAGCATTTTTATGCATTTAGTAAAACAGCAAAGGAATGACTTCCATTAAAGTTTTGAGGCTTGTACCTTAAAACAGATTCTCATTCGGCTTTAAAAATACTTTAGTGAATTTCACAAGAAGAAAACTCCAGGAATATGATAGCTCCTTCTGTCTCTTAACATGTAAACTTTAAATTTAATTTATACATGGCACAAAAAATCGATTATACATTTGTGATGTCCCTAAAGTTACAGTAGCTCATAACATACATGTGATCTGAAAGCAGCATCCGGGCAAAAGGACAACACACCTAAAGATCAAGTGTAACTATAACGGTCATTACGTGTTTCCTGTAAGTTTCCAGTCAACTCATCCTGTCAGCATATAAAGTCCATACTCTTCCCTCTTCAAAGCCACTGCAGCCAGCCTGGGCGACGGGGCCCCCAAAGATACCATGAGTCCATGGGGATGAAAGAGGTGAGCGTCTTACAGACCGAGCCCCTACACTAACATGACCAGACGGAAACACAGGGCGAGGAAACCAGTACCCAACAGATCTCCCAGCGCAGTCAGGTATGGGATGGAGAAGTTATCCGGGTCCAGGCCTTTCCTCCACATTAAACGCACGATCAAGTCAGCTGTATAAATAAGGATCCCGACCTGTGAGGATTAAACGAGTAAAATAATTTCACAAGCAATTTTAGTTACTTGTATTTTAGAGTATAAACACACTCAATATTTGGGTAAAGATTTTGTTGGAAATGCCATGGACGTGTTTATGATCATATTTTTAACATGATGTACTTCCATCTACATGCAGGGAATAAATCATTGATTCATGATGAACACATCTGCACTTTTGACTTGAAAACAGAAAAACATGAACTTCAATGACTTCAAAAAAATGTCTGTCTTCAGTAATTCAGCTGAAAAAAGCATAGAAAAACATCACATAAATTCTAATGGTTTCCATTAAAATACCATTATAAACCATTAGCCTTTTCCATTAAAACCATTATAAAACCATTAATTCTATTTTGTAGTGTGTTTTGGACATTATTCCCATAAGATTTAACATTGGACCAATAGAGTCCATCACATACCAGAAGATTGTATTTCCATTAAAACTAATACAATTCCCTTTAAAACCATCAAAACCATTACAACTTAGGGCCCTGCTGAAAAAAACAATAGAAACCATTAAGGAGGTTATAATGGGTTTTAAAGGGGTTTGTATTGGGTTTAATGGAACCTATAATGGTGTTTAGTGGTATGTGATAGATTCTATTGGTCGGATGTTAAATCCTGTTGGAATAATGCCCAAAACACACTACAAAATGGAATTTTGTAATGGTTTTAATGGAAAAAGCTAATGGTTCATAATGGGATTTTAATGGAAACCATTAGAACTTCTGTGATGGTTTCTATTGGGTTTCTATTGTTTTTTTCAGCAGGGGATTACAAAATTCAAATTTCTAGCAGGGGTAAGATCACAGTTAAACAGACACAACTCTTACCTGAAGCAGAGCAGCGCACAGGTAACAGCAGATGAAGGCAGGAGTGATGGCAGTGTGACCTCCTTGAAGCATATTAATAGCAAAGAGAAACAAGAGATGACCGGGCACCACCAGCAAGAACAGCACCCGGGCCGATTTCGAGTTTACTCCTGAGGACACAGAAGTTCTATATTCAATCATCTCAAAATGACTAAGAATGATCCAAATGACTTAATTCATCTAAAACATCTGAAGGAGTGAGATGATTTACTTTCAAAGTGACCTAACCTGAAGAGAAAAATGTGACGCAGGGGTTGGGCCAGTGCTCTCTCATCTTATAGGGCAAAACTCCAGGTACGCTCCAGAAATGAAGATAGGTGGAGATGCGACTGGCCTGGATGGCCACCAGATTTCCTCCCACACCTGAAAAGAAAGAGAAAAGAATTTCACACCCGTCCAATCATTACACCATTACAAGTCTCAAATTCCTTCAAAAAACAAACAGAAGTACGCTAGGGCAAGTATGCAGGCTGACTTAAATATGCATTATTCAACATATTCCATCACCATCAGAGTATTATGTACACAATTAATAGCTTTTCCACGTTTCAACTTGAGCTTATAATGCAAATGAATGCAGGAGAGAATTCTTCAAAACCAGTAAATGAAATATTGAATTAGTCCTCTTGAATCATAGCCACCTAGTGTTCCTCATTAAAGGTAGTTTGTAGCTGGACTAAGCTGGAAAAATTGTCAGATGGGTGCCAGATTCAGAGGTCTGAAAAGTTTCCAGCTGAGATCAGGGATGGGTTTTTACTCTTAATATGAGACAAGGATGGTGTAGTTTCTTGAGTCATTGTTTGAAGGAACAAAATATTGGTGGTGCACATGTGCAGCTGGATAGAAACGAAATCCAAGAAGGGAAATTTAAACCAGGCTGCTGAAAATCACAAATGTCTTCTAATGATAATTTATGAAAAACCCAACCAATTCAACCTCTGACAGTCTCAGCTGGGGTTTCTCGGCTATTTAAACTCCCATCAAAATACTTCTTTTATATCAAATAGAAATTTGCAAAGAGATCCAGCGCCTTGATTTATTGTGATGATTTGGCATGAAACCGTTTTTTTCTGGCAAGTTTTTGAGTTTAACAGCTCTATCCCAAGTAATTTAAATCGTGGAGAATGAGAGATGAGATCCATTCTGCTAAGAGGATGGAAGAAAGGGAGAAAGCCTTAAATTAAGCAAATAAATGTGTTATTCCTCTTCTCTTTTGGGAATATGTAGCTAATCAAAAGGAATTTATGAAAGGAATGAGAATGTAAATGACAGACACTCACCGTTAATGACTGGCGTGAAGACTGCCATGCCCTTGAAATCTGGATCGCTCACAGTCTTATCAAGAATGAGACCACCGAAACTTTAAATGAAGAGAGGTTTTTCAATGAAACACATTAATGCTTTTCATCATATGAATGGCTTGCATAGAGTTGTGTTAGCATATGACACTGGATATAAAACAGTATTAATATTAAACATTTTTGTTAAAAATGACCTGCTGATGGACATGGCCACTATAACAGGCTGCCAGCCGGACTTCAGGATCTCTTTGATCTGTGGACTTCGTCTGGCGATGAGCACCCACAGTGGGATGAGCAGAAGAAAGAACCCACACACCAGCGGGGACAAATACCACACATCTATACACACAAATGATTTATGTTACACTTAACAAGAACATCATTTAAGATTGTTAGGAACTCAATAGCAGCAACAACCAAGAGCATTGTGCATGCAACAACTTCCTTTTTGGAATTTGCAAACATAACTGACAAGATTTCCTAGTTCTCCATCTTTGATGCATGACTTCTAATTTAAACAAATCCAAGTCTATGTACTTTAAAAGTCATATTTTAGTGTATTGCTGCTGCCCTCTTCTGTTGCTTTAATGTAACAACTGTGACACATTACATTTGCTTTCAATTTTCTGTAAACTGCTTTGCAAAATGTGGATAGCACTAAAGAAATAAATTTAACTGAAAATGTTAAATATAGGCTAAGGCCTCCTAATGATTTTTGTGTACATGAAATACATAACGCTAATCTGTACCTAAAATACTGGACAATGTACACTAGTATGTTTTTTTTTTTTAATACAAGTACAGTGTAATGTACTAGGAATGTCACAATACTATGAACATATCTTACGATACGATACCAGCTGAGGTATCACAATACCAAGTAGTATCACAATGCTATGCCATCTACAAAATTAGCAAAATTTTCAAAGTTGCACTGATCTAGATGAAACTTTGTATTTAATATAGTAAACTGCACTATACTATACTATATTAAAGTATTACTACACTTATTTAATGTACACAACAATATTTTGTAATATTAACTATAATAACTGGATAAATTGTAGCAAATATTTACTATGGTATGATTCAAAAACAGTAGTGTCTAAGAAATTTAGTAAAGTTTCAGCCATTACAGTGGGCATCGTTTTGCACCTCGAATTTCTACCGGAAGTAGTAGACCACCCAGGAATCTTTGGCATACTCTTTTCAACATACTACGATTTGGGACATCAAAGCGCATATGCAACATTACTTACGGTACTACAATACTACTGTTTAAAAAAATAGAGCATTATCGCAAGTATTTTGAAGCGTTAGTACACCGCTACACCGTGCAACCCTATAATGTACTAAAGTAATTTTACGCATTAAATTTTACAAATTGAATTTCAATAACCCAATTCTCACGTGCATTATATGATGCAGTCTTGATTCTAAAAGCAGCAGTGATTGGGTTATATAAGGGTCAACATGACCTCATGAGCAGATGGTCTCTCACCTCTGTATTGGAACAGCGTGCTGCTCACTCCAGCCAGCAGAGAAAGTGTGATAAGATCACCCAGACTGGCCGCTATCGGTGTGGCAACGTTATCAGGGTTGATGCCCACCTTTCTGGAACCAATGATCACACCAACCATCACCAGACCTGAGAGAGAGAGAGCAAGAGCAGCAAAAGCCATTATTGTGTTTTAGGGGTCATACTACACAGACAAAGCAAGAAAGAAAACAATAATGTGCATTAAGAAGAATACGGGTAAGATTTCTGTTAGAACATTTACAAATTTTTCATTTACTATGAGTCAATTAAGATTTAAACGTATAAAAACTGGCAAACCTAAAGACAGTGCAGCCACAAATGCAGTGGTGACGCTGCTAGCACACAGAACAGCCGCCTGGTCCAGTTCCACACCACCTCTGGACACGGCACCCAGCGCCACAGCCGCCAGAGCTGCTAGAAAGCCCACCACAGTGGCCTGAACCTGTGGAAGAGAACACAACCCAACTCATCGGAGCCTGAGATCATCCTCCATTATTTATAATTTAATGAAGATTAGAAATGAGTTTATTGATATTCAAAACACTGAGATCTCTAGCGTGAAGTTTCATAGTCTCATATTTGCGTATATTTGTCTAGATTTATTTAATGTTTAAAGAATGTTTGTAATATCTTTTTGCCTACTAAAAATGTGTCTCCATGTAATATTTTAAAGGGATAGTTTACCAAAATTTCTTTCATAATTTACTCCCCCTCACATCATTCCAAACCTCTATGATTTCTTTCTTCTGCAGAACACCAAAGAAGATATTTTGAAGAACATTGGTAACCAAATAGCATTGGCCAACTTTGACTTCCATTGTATGAACACAAAACCACCGAGACATTTCTCAAAATATCTTCTTTTGTGTTCCACATTTGAAAGGTTTCGAACAATATGAAGGTGAATAAATAATGACCGAATTTGTATTTTTGGGTAAACTATCCCTTTTACATTATAAGCATAAACAAAAAGCATCATATTGTCACAATGTTAAGTTTACAAGAACAAGCTACCGAGTAAGAAATGTGACTCGCACCCACCTGAATAAGGGCAAGATTACATGTTACCATCATCCACTGCTGTTTGGGGTCATCCATTTGCCCAGTGTTAGCCTGTACCAGAAAAAAAAATCATCATGAGACATCATAAGACATTTTCTACTCTCTAACCTATTAAATACAAAAGTTACAGCTTGACCAGTAATATACAGTAATGCAAATATTATCAAGGTGTATTTTTCATACAGCAGTAGAGAGACGAGACGCGAGAGTCATCTCCAGGTTTCCCTTCAGCCCGACCAGAGCAGGTACCAGGATGAAGACTTCCGTGATCACCTTAAACACGTCCCAGTGCTAAAACACACACGCAGAGACAATGTTCAGATAAATGCGTTAAAACTTACAATTGTGATGTTTCTCCATTGTGCTGAGGTTGACCTAGTACAAGACAGTACATTAAGCAATTTCAGACACAAAGAGGCACAGCGTAGAGGAACAGCTTGTACTAGTGTATTTGGCCCCAACATGACTGTTCTCCTTCCAAACATATGATTGCACTACAAAACACCATCAGAGCCAATCTCATGAACACTGTCAAGAAATATCTGGATCACAGAAAGAACAGAAAAAGATATTTTGCATTCTGTCATAGTTTTCTGGTTACAATCAACCTTTACAATTGCCAAAATATAATACAATTTTATTGTAAAATACAGTACCTGAAAATTCTTAAAGAGCATTTCGTCCGTGATTTTGATTATTTACTCCATTACAAACACAGCCTGCGAATGACATGCAGATACACTATTTTGCAGGAGATGTTGACAGACATCTGGCATCACTGCTGACGTGACAAACCATCACAGTCAACATGAGTGACGTCTGAACACAAATTGGAGTTCTTCATCATCTTCTTTAACCCACGAAAGAATAAAGACGACTTCAATTATGCGTCTAGTCATCAGCAAAATCATAAACCATCGTATAATGCTCAAACTCCGACAAAAACCTTGCCACACCACACTGAAAGCGAATGGCTTCTTGACGTCGTGCCATATTTAGTATGTGTCAGTCTACGAGTTGAGCGCTCCCTACTCAAGCATCTAAAAATAACCGCAATGTTTCAATGAACAGATAAGAGACCGGTGCCAGCCAGCCAGGGACTGGTATTTTTACCACACATGCGGTCCTGGAAAGTTGCCCATTTCTGCTGCTCTCTCTCAGCCTTCTAGAAACAAGAGTTGTTATTCTCCAGCTTCTAACTCAGCCACCCCCATGAGAGTTCAATAAATAGACACAAAACACAGTCCATGCCAGGCATCTCTATATTGAGAAGAGTTTTTAAAAAAAACCTGGAAGACTTTACAGCAGAGCTTTCCAAACTACAGAGGGGTAAGGCCCCCCAAAAACAAAAGCTTCAATGCTCTCATTATCTTACCTTTGGCATAAATATATATATATATATATATATATATATATATATATATATTTATATGCACTACAGCATTAAAAAACTGTCATATTTACTATATAAACAGTTTTTTTAACCTTTCTATAGTAAATATTGAAGTGTACTTCAGTAAATCAATTAACAATAGTTATTAATACTATAGTATAGTCATTTTGCTAAACTACAGGTATATACAATCACAGAAAAAGCATTTCAAAGACCATTTTCAGTTTTTCCTGAATCTACAATTTATAGGTATGTTAAGATAAAAACTACCCACAATATTTCTCCCAAATTTCAAACAAAAAGATTGTTTCTATTTGCATTTATTTACAGAAAATGAAAATTGGAGAAACAAATAAAAAAAATGAAAATATGCTCTGTATTTTTTAGACCTTAAATACTGCAAAGAAAACAGGTTTATATTTCATTTTTAGCAATACAAACTGTAATATTTGTACATGTATTTAGGAAAATATTTTTTTTTCTGTGATAACCTTCATTTTATCATCATTTTCAGGTGTCTTATCATTCTGACTTTATGTCATTCCTGAGGTTTGATTTTGCTGAAATTCAACAGACACTGGACTGGATTCATCTAAAAATTTGGAATGGTCTCTTAATATTTTACACGGCTATATATAGTACAGTATTCTACAATTTACTACAGTTTACTATAGTAACTACTACAATATACTACTATAGTATTTTGAATGTGAGCTACCTCAAAATTTGCAAATCGTATTCTGGCGAAGGTGAGATGATAATAAATGTGTTGTATTTGTAATCCATAAGATTGCATACCATTTACAAATGACATCAAAATGTGTGCTACACTATACTACATCCCACTGCTTTCGATGTACACAAAAAACATTTCAAAAACATATTATCTTCCGATTCTATCCCTGTTCATTGTGTAATTTTTATCAATACTAAGAGTACTAGTTAAATGGTTAGACAGTGTTCAATAACATATACAACATTTATAAATCGAGGCTGTTCATACTTGAATAATGTCCATGACAATACCAGCCGCTACCATTCCCAGACCGCCCAGCAAGTACGGCAGCAAGACTTGCGCCGTGATGGCGTAGGAACTCTCCGGGAGGAAGCCATGAGCCGATCGTGTGAGTTTGCAGGTGAAACCTCTGAGCTTCTTTCCCTGATAACAGAGCTCCAGTTCTAACTGTGTGACCACCATCTCTGTTACCCCATGCCACACAAATGAGGACTGTGAGCGGATGCAAACACTTTAGATGAGGTGCTTCTGGGTTCTTGGAAAGTTTTAACACCCTCTTGAGTGGCTGGATGATCGTTTCAATTAAACGAAGAAGAACATAAACATATCTCCAGACAGAGAATATGAAGTAAATGAGGTTAAAGAAAAATATTCGCAGCAAAACAAGATGTCTTTAAGATTTTGTTCTTCAAATTGTCCCACAACAGGAATGGTCCACATTTTTAAGATGTAGATTTTAATCCTTTTCTCGATGGGTTTTTCAGCAGTTTTCTAATCTGAAGAACTTTTTGCCAAATGTCTTTTCTAACAAAACATCTCTCGCAGGCTGCTGTAACATCCGTGAGAATTATGACATCCAGAAGCGTGTGGTCCCCAGTTTGCCACGGGCTTTACTTCCAGTCTCCAACCGTCTTCAAAAGCCACTTGGTCACCCGGCTTACTCTAACAGGTCCAGAACGTGAGAGAAACACATGTTTTTTCACTTCTTCCTGTTGGCAGTTCTCTTCACCCCCTTTCTCCTCATTGGTGCATTAGGCCTTGGTGTCTAACCCTTGTTTTCTCCTATAATGTCCTGTGTCTGTCCCCATCCTACTTCTGTCTCGCTCTGTCCCGCTCTTCCTGTCTGCTTTTGCATCCTCTGACGTACCACTGAACTCTTACAGTCATATCAGTCTTATCAGCTGTAAATGAGCCGAGCGATCGCCAGTGGAGAGGGGAAGAGACAAGGCAGAGACAGATCGTGAGAGAGAACAAGTGTTTGTATGAGAAACAAAGACAGACTGAGAGCCCATGGGGTTGTAAAAGCAGCGTTGTTCGATTACTCATCGGCGTAATGGTTGCCAGGACATAGAGAGCGAGAGGCATGATTCAACTCGAGATAAACTGCTCGGTCGTGAGCATCACAATGACGCAGCAAAACCACATTATTCAAAGAGGCTGTTTACACCTGGTATTAAGATTTGTTTGGATCACAAGTGGATGACGCTAAACACAGGTGTAAACGGGGTGTAAAACGTTTTGAGCTTGTCCATTTGACCGGTTGGGTATGCTCATGTGGTTCAAACAGCCACAAGAGACCACCTACTCTCCTCATACGGACATATGTGTTAACATTCTTAAACGCGCATTAGACAGGATTTACATTTTGGACATTAATATGTACATTGCATGCACTTGTTTAGGACATTCGATCGAAATATCTGAAAAGCACTTGTATTTAGCCGCCCACAAACCCCCCCCCTTGAAGAAATCAGGACAAAAGTGGACACAAGAGACGGATTTAAAACACCAAGTGTCATCCACTTGTGATCCGATCGACCAAACGCATCTTAATACAGGTATAACAGAACCAAAAACCTAACCTGTGTGATGTCATGCATTTAAGACTGGGACATCACTGGATCTCTGAATTAAAAGTCAACTATTTTTTAGGTACAGAATACAAATATAACTGTGACACGGTTTAAAGGGAATTTGCAATATGCCACACTGGCTATATGCTGTATACAATGCATAAGTCTGAAAGTGACAATCCTCTCAAGAACTATTCCTATTGTTTATTCACTTCAGTAGGTTCTAAGGATATCTCAAAAGTTTGGTTACACCTGTAAAACACAAATCATGACTTTTAAATATAAATATAATAATAAATCATTTTAAATATAATATTTATAAATATAATACCAAAAATATTTTTAGGAATATCAGGTTTACTAAAGTAAGAAAATAAATACATTATAATCATTATTTTTTGTCATAAGTCATAATAACATTTTTAAAATTAAAGATGTAGCATAAAGAACCAAATTGACCAAAAACTAAACTTCTGTAGTGATTTATTAACCCATATTATTGTTCAAAGGCTGTATAGACTCTTTCTTCTGAATCTTCCCTCAAATAACAAAATAACTCAATTTTACCAGTTTATATATGGTCTTTTTGCAATAGACTATAATTCAGCTTCAAATATCAAAACAAAACCCTTAATGTTCAATAAATTGGTTAACTTACAAGATCATCTGCCTAATTCCATAATACTGCTCTATGATTAAAGTACTTTCCAGTCTCCTTGAAAAACGATCCCATTTATTTTACTCACACTCCATAAATATCACCATCTGACTCACTCGATAATTAAAACTGCCAAAGAACAGCCAGACACTGAAATACACTGACACCAACATCAGTAGCAATCATCACAACACTTCACAGTCTATTGGGCCTTTATGGTACCTAAATCATCATATTTACTGTACTCACTGTTATAAAGACAATATTTTGAGTAGTGAACAACTTTTTTATAAAACACACAATATGTTTAAAGACACTATCCAAGACACAGACATTTTTATCCAAACCAACTTGTGCATTATGTGCGTTCAGACACATGCCCTCTGCTCTACCAACTGAACAACAGGAGCATGATATAAGGCCGATACATACATTATACAATACAGAGATGGTTAATAAAATCGTAATAAAAGAAACAACAGACAAGAAAGAAAGTCCAGAAGGCCAGGATTGTCTCACCTGCACACTGTCCAGTACCATGCCGGCCATCACCATCCCCATCCCAGCCAGCAGGTAGGGGAACAGCACCTGCAGACAGATAGAGATGGCGGACTCATCTTCTATCTTCGCCTGGGCTGTTTTGGGCTTCTCCTCCACAAGCTTCTTGGGTGGAGTGGCAGGAGTGGGTAAGAGCAGGTCATTTTGGTCATCTAGACTACTTGTTCGATCCAGGCCACCCTGCCCCTTCCCTTTACCCTTCTTGGACTTTTTGCGGCCTCCTCCTTTTCTTTGTCGAACTTCGTCTGCTGGCATGGTGGAGTCTCCGTTCCACTGCCTCTGAGAAACAGAACGTCAGACACAGTTAAATGCAGGCACAGACAACTTAGAAACAGAATGCATTATTATTATTATAGTGTGGATTGACTACCATAGCTTTATTCAAATATCATGGCTGAACTATATTTACTGTAGAGTGGTAAATTTGTGGTTAATGCGTTTACCACATGGTGGTAATAAAAGATTCAGTTTCATAAGGGGAGACATATGCATCCTTCAGCCCTGATGCTTTTTTTTAATCAACCGGATGTCTGATCATGGTGCTGATGTTTTGGATTCATATGTCGGCAAAACACGTTGCCATGGCAATCTCAAATCATACATTACCAGAGATATCACCGATACATGTTTTAAAACTCGAAAAGCTCTTTTTTTAAAACAAATAAATGCATCCCACGCATAAATAATCTACACGTTGATTACAATGATGGACAATACATTGATTTATCACACTGGCGCGTGCTCCACATTAACAGCAAAAAGTCACGTAAAAGATAAAAGCCTACCGTCTCAATTTAGACGTTCGTTTGTATTTATATTCATGATATTACATCAGACATCACGATCGATATCGATATTATTTACTGTAAAACGCATAGACGCGTTCAATCGCCACAAGATATGTTTAACTTCCTAGAAACGAATCCGCCAATCATACTACAGAGAAGGCCGGGCTCATGAATATTGATTATGACGTAACCGGACGCTCTCGGAAAGCAACGAATCAGCGTCAGCGTAGCTTAATTAATATTCAATAGTCATTTCGTACAGTATTTATATTCCATATATTTAAAAAAAAGCACACATTATTTTGTGTGTATACATACCAAAATATACACGGTTAGGCATTGAATGATGTTACGAATGTAACATTTATTTTTTAAAGATTATTTAGACGGACTAATAATTTTTTTTGGATCTTTGGACAATGTTGTCAGGTACAAAACATTTATTATACCTACAACTGCATGTCTCCACAAATTACTAGGCTACATTTGTAATACAAATGAATTTTAAAGGTTAAGGTTACTGCTGTTCCATGCATTTGGTTCATTGCAGCTGTCCACCTCCAAAGGTCAAGAAAAGTTGCACACCAGGCAGACAAGTAACAAGTAAAAGTATGACTGATTAATTTATGGGGATGTAAAGCACATAAACGTATATATCCCAATATATCTCAAATCCTGGTGTAGCACTGACTTGTCATGCAGAACACATAAGTCTTACCTATCACAGTGGCCCAAAGCGAAGGAAAGATCGGTTTTAAGCGCATAAATCTTGAGGACACCAAGAATAACCATGTGAGTTGGGATTGGAGGAGTCACAGATGGGAGGGGGGCCTTTGAGAGTGTCTTAAATTTCATCCTGTTGGCAGTTTAAAACGCTCCCCTCCTGTCTGACCTCATCTGCCACTGAGGAGATAGTGTTGACACCCACCACTCCATTCCCTTCAAAGAACATCCAATTAAACCCTTTCCATACACATGGAAATGACAGCGCTCGCAACCAACAGGGTTCGTACAGCTTTTAGACCTCATTTGTTTGTGGAATTATGCAAATATTTGTTAGGGCACAGCATATGACTTGGTCACTTTACATTCCCTTTAAAAAAATAGTACAACTTCTAATGGTTTCCATTTCAAATGCCATAAACCATCAAAATACGAAATTTCTTTATTTTGGAACTTATTTCAATAGGATTTAATGATGTTCTGTTGGTTCTCATCTGCCGAATAACATCGCACCAATAGAACCCTACATATTACCAGTAGAGACTCACAGAAAATCATACCCTGCTAAACACTGCTGGAAAAAAAACAATAGAAACCATTAAAGAAGTTGTAATGGAATGGTCTTAAATGGAATTGTATTGGTTTTAATGGAAACTATAATGGTGTCTACTGTCTAAACAATACAAAATGGAATTTTGTAATGGCTTTAATGGAAAAAGCTAATGGTTCATATAATAACATGAACCATATAATGGTATTTTAATGGAAACCATTAGAATTTCTGTCATGGTTTCTATTGGGTTTCTATTGCTTTTTTCAGCAGGGCATCATCCTGCTGAAAAAACAACAGAAACCATTAAAGAAGTTATAATGGTTTGAATGGTTTTAAAGGGAATTGTATTGGTTTTAAATGGAAACTATAATGGTGTCTACTGGTATGTGATGGATTCTATTGGTTGGATGTTAAATCCTATTGGAATAATGCCCAAAACACACTACAAAATGAAATTTTGTAATGGTTTCAATGGAAAAAGCTAATGGTTCATAATAATATTTTAATGGAAACGATTAGAATTTCTGTGATGGTTTCTATGGGTTTATTCAGCAAGGGTAGTTTGAATGGTTTTAATGGAAACTACAATGGTGTACTGGTATGTGATGGATGCTATTGGTTGGATGTTAAATCCTATTGGAATACTTCCCAAAACACGAATGAATTTTTGTTTGCTGGAAAAAGCTAATGGTTCATAATCATATTTCAATGAAAAACATTTCAACTTTTGTGATGGTTTCTAATAGATGTCGTTTATGTTTCCAAACAGTGTTAAACAATGTTGTTCTTATGTTGATCTTATTGAACTGTTTCAGCATCAAACTGGACATTACTGTACTCTGGACATTTCGAAGAGCAATATTATTTTCACATGACCTCAAATATAATGCAATTGGCGTTCAAGTATTATCAAATAAAAAGTTATACTTCTGGTTCATTCCTCACCCTGTAAATAGAAGGTCAAGTGTAAAGCATTAAAGAATGAGTAAGAAAAGTATTTGTGTACTTGTTGTATTACATATGATGTCATATTTTCAGTAATGCGTCCAGAAAATTTGAATGTACATACTTAATATAGTAGTATATTGTAGTATACTATTACAAACATCTCAATTTCGCATCCCTGCAACACTGGTTAAGTCCACTAGGTGGAAGTAAAGTACAGGATAACGCGCACCTTGTAGCTTTATGGAAATGAGCCACATGTGTGTTACTGAGGAAACAGCCAAAAACTGTGTTTTAGTAATTATAATGGAAATGGAAATGAATCAAGGTCAGTGAATTACATGATAATATCGCAACACAATAACCGTGATTATAGAATCAGAAAGCACAATAACAGCTTGGTGAACGAGTTACAGGCATAACAAGAACTCCCACAATGCCCCTCGTGGACCTCTGACGTTAAAATACAAGATTAATACTATCCTTCTGGGGAAAATAGAAACCCACTCGCACGTTGTAATTATGGGTATGCGGTAGCCTGACAGGAGCAGTGGAAACTTGTCAGAGGTGCTAAATATAGACGCTGTCCCTTTCCATTGAGACACAGCAGACACCTGTCACACACAAACACTTACCCACAATGCTTAACTTTCACTTTACGCCACCTACCACACTCTTCCTCTGGATTCAGACACCCCAGCTGTACGTCCTTTCATCTCATACATCAAAGCGGAGAGAAGCCAATAAACACGACAAATGAGATCTCTTTAGTGTCTCGGTTCTTTCTCTGCAAGATATGTAATCGAGGAAAAAAAATGTAGCATTCTCAGATTTTTCTCCTGAAAAAACCTCTCAGGAATCCTACAGTTGTCTCATAAAGTTTTAGAGGAGAGATCAACAATGCGTTTGTCCACAAGGTTAAGTTTGACAATGAACAGCGAGAGGGGAGAACAAAGATAACTGTGTTCCGGCGATCAATAATGCAAAAATGCTCAGCAAAGGGAAATATGGCAGACGTACTGTACTTCAAACCCTCATATGCCCGTCGAAGTCATTCATTCAACGTTGACAAGTGGCTTCTTCCCACTTTTAAAGCAGGAAAGGATGGCTAATTGCTTCCTCTTGAGCGGATTGCCTCAAACATGGCCGTAAAGCTGTCACATCAAAAGACATCACAGTAACAAGTAAACAGGGCCGGTTTCCACAGAAATTACAAGGCAAGACGCAGCGAAGCTTTTACTGAAACCAAAAGTACATATATGTTTAATCCCTAGTGGACTCAAGAGACAGAGAACATTGACTAAGAGCAAAGCAGATAACCTTTGAACTTTCCTGCCATGCGGTAGCTCCGCACATGTTAACAGCGTCTTAGCAGGATTAGATGTAATGTGAATGATCAAATAGATCTGATTTCAGACCTCTGAGGTCATGTGCTGGATGTGGATGTCAGGTGGGTTACTGACAGAAAATCTTCCTTACAAATCTACAACGCATCTCTGGAGAAGCTAACACTCGCTATACCTTTATTGGTTTTATTTTGGGTGTATGACTGGAGCCTCTGAACTTGTTGTCATTAAACTGATATATTCACCCAAAAGGTTCTGTAATCATTTATTCACCCTCTTGTCTTTTAAAACCTGTTTGATTTTCTTCTGTGGAATGCAAAAAATGACTCAATAGGTCCAGTGTTGTTTTATTAGGAAGTTCTTCAAAATATCTTCTTTTGTGTTCTGTAGAAGTAAGTCATAGAGGTTTGGAATGACATGAAGCCAAGTAAATGATGACAGAATTTTCATTCTGGGTGAACTATCCCTTTAAAAACGACATGCATTGTCACTTTTGAGCCTTTTATGAGTACGTTTGATCCAAGAGTCCTGATGTCTGACTGTCATGGCACATGCTGAATGAAAAATAATCCTGGCACACAAGTCTTACTGTATGTCAAGCATGTTAAAACTTGTTTAAGATGGTGGATGCCAAAATATAGATGGTATAGCAGATTGTCTCAAAATAGAATGAAACCTGGTTTTATCTTCATACCATCAGGACAGGTTTTTTCTCACAATGTCACATGTGCTCGAATTTATGAAAACGTGACAACATCTTAGTCCTGTGTCAGCCACCGTAGTGCTTTGAAAGGGAGGGGTGAGAGGTGGAGTGAGCCGTTGGTTCACAACCTCACCACTAGATGCTGCTAAAATGTCCACATTGCTCCTTTGAAGTATTAGCGTGACTTTAATAAATAGTGATAAATTCTGTCAGATTAAAGGAACACATTTCTGATCTAGTGTTGATGCTATGGGGTTGTGGAGGTACTATAAAGCAAAAAAGTTTGTGTAATGCTGTATTAACCAACAGTTCATTATAATATGAAAATAATTCCGAGTATGCATTTCCTGATGTTAGCCGCAGGTTAAATGCAGTGTAACTGTTTTCCCACTCCCACAATTCTTTGCTTTCCCACAGCGGCGCTTTCTCCTGCCTAGCGTGCTCAGATCGGCCGCAGCTGTTCGTGTGGATCTCCACCCTCTCCAACAGAACGCTATTACATAACACTACAGAGTGATTGATGAGCTGCTCACATTTCTCAGCACTGCCAAGTGTCTATTCTCTCTCTCTCTCTCTCTCTCTCTCTCTCTCTCTCTCTCTCTCTCTCTCGCTCTCTCTCTCTCGCTCTCTCTCTCTCTCGCATTCACTTCTCCAGTCTGCACAAACGCTCTGGTGTCCTGCTGTATTTTATTCGCCTCTCTTTTCCAAACCTGGAGAGAAACAAATGGTGGCAGGACAGTGCAAATCGGAGTCATCTGGTTTTTTTAACCTAATCTCATTCATGTCACAACACGTGGATGATGACACGATGACTGCGCTTGCAGCACACTGCACTCTTAGCACATAGGCCTATAAAGGTCTCCTGAGGATTTTTTTTTTTTTAATCATTTCTAACAAATGTTACAGTTCTGCCTAACTCACCAGAACACAATTCAATGATTTATGGGCATCTTATTTCATTTTATTACTATTTTAACATCCTTCATTTGCAAATAGATAACAACCCAACTGCAGTTTTATTGATATTACTTGGAAAGTAATTTTTGAAAATTAAAAATGCAAAGTTATCTGTTTTTGCATAGAAACTCTTCATATTTATTTACTTAAAATACAAAGAACATTAACTGTTTTCAGAGAAAAACTTTTTTTATGGTTTATGCTTAAAACAATACAAAAGAATTCTACCAGTGGGTTAAGAAAAATAAACTTGTTTTTTCTAAATTAAATTGAATTAAGTTTTTTTTGCATGTAAATATCTGATAAGACATTTTCCCAAAAACAAGGCAAAATCAATAATCAAAAAATTAGAAAGCAACTATTATTGGATTTTTCATTTCTTGCCATGTGCACACAAAACGCTTTTGTTCTAACAGTAATTCAGATTAGCATGAGAAGCGAGGATGAAAAAAGCGCCTGCAGTCAATTTCTCCGGGACAGTGAGCAGTTCATTGACGTCATGGCATTGAATAGCAGCTCACAGAACGAGCCTTGAGCTTTCAGTGAGCATTACAGCACCATATTCACAGGTGCAGACAGACATTCTTACTGTCAATCAAAGTCTGAGAGAAGTGTCAGAATAAAGCCTGCGCACTGACAGCTTCTAATGACTATTTGCTAAGACAAGCATCACTATTACTGTCGCTTATGTTTACAGTACAACATACAAAGTATCGTACTTTGGCACAGAACCTATGTTATACACAATGTCATACCTCGAGTTGAGGACATCCTATTGAGAAGATGTTCGCTGTTACTTGGAAAGTTTTTGAAAAAGGAAATCACATCTAGGGACCAAAGTTCCCATTTTCTTTACTAAGAAAATTATCAACAGAGCATCAATGTTAAAGAATGATTATAGTTTTAAAATAATGTGTGTTTATGCATTGATCAGAAGATGATCTCCACCACTGACTTCCGATTCTGCTGACATCATAAAATAATAAAGCTTACTTATAGAAAAGTCTAACCGTTTGAGGTCAGAGAGGAACCCAACAAAACCCGAAAGGACTGGCAACACTCATCTGAAACATCTCTTTGCTGTGAAATGACTCTGGGGACTCTGGGAGTTTAGTTCTGCTCTTCATTAATGGTTGAATCTTTGAAGTGACTTCATTTTAAATATCGAGAATACGCTTGACTGCACAAATTTTATTGAGCACTCAATTTTTATATAGCAGTGGGAGCGAATTACGGAATGAAACATTGAGGCTGCGATACACAAACAAACCGATTTATTTGGTTTAGTTATGTCATTAATCCAGACCAAGTGCTTTGGTTCTAAACAACAATTGTTGTTTGTGTTTTTGTGAAACCAAAGTGGAGAAAATTGAGAATTCAACACACACACCTGCAAAACGTTCTCTCTGCACTGTTCACATTTTACACTTCTTTTGCATTTTGTTAAATGTAGCTTTTTCATGTGGTCAATAGGTTTTGGTAAAACAATTTGAATTGTGCTTCTGGCCTAAATTGGTTGATTCTGAGCCTAAATAAACAGCCTTAAATCCCATGTGGTGACACTAGAGGCAGTGGTACACATCTCACCTTTAAAGGGATAGTTCTCCCAAAAATGAAAATTCTGTCATAAATTACACACGCTCTAGTTGTTTCAAACCTGTATACATATCTTTGTTTGGTTCAACACAGAAAAAAATATTAACCAAACCATTGACTACCATAATAGGAAAGATTCCAATGGTAGTCAAAAGTGCCCCAGAACTGTTTGCTGTCCTACATTCTTCAAAATATCTCACTTTGTGTTCAACAAAACACAAGCATTCTTCTAAATATCGTTCTCCGTGTTCATCAGAACAAAGAAACGTATACAGATTTGGAACAACTTGAGGGTGAGTAAATAATGACAGAATTTTTTTGGGGGGGTGAACTGTTCCTTTAACAACTTCCAACTTTTGCCAAGAAACACTATCGTCTGGACATTTGATGAACAGGGACAGATTTCAACTCAATAGTTTTAGTGTAGGTATGTGTATCTTAACACAACAGGTCAGACCAGCTCTGTCATCTATTCTAAGCGCCCGTCTGTTCACACAGAATAAATCTACTATCTTTCATCACGGTTCTGAGTAAAACTTGCTATCATTATTTCCTGTGAATGTCTTCAAAGTCAGCATGGGGAAACCTGTTCCTCACTTACTAAAGACACAGGCCCAGGCTAGCCGAGGCGACTAACTATAACCTGCACAAATTTAAAGATTAAGAGATTTGGATCGCAGATTAGATGCAAGCAGTATATGACACGTCCTAATCTTCACAACAACAACAAAAGCAAAATGTTATTTCAAGTCGCACATCTTTGCCAAAGCATGCCGTGATGATGTGTTTGTACAATTTCTACTTCCTTCGCTCTTGCAGCGAAACAAATGATTAACAAAAGGATCTATTAAATGTTGTTTAAGATGTTGTTTTAGCACTTTCGTGCATGAACAGCCAATCACAGATGAGCTCAGTGAATAGCAAATCTCTTCTATCTTCTGGTTGTGATTTGCCACAGTCATTATGGTATTACAGCAGACTGAAGGCTTGGCCACAAACTTTCTTGGAAAGGCAACACCGGCATCTTAAAATGGAGGGGAAAGGCGGAGAGGAATATTCAGCCTACGGAAGGGTAACATTAACCATGATATGCAAGATGATGATGGCCCCTGGAATGGTATTTCTGGCTTTATTCAACGACTATTACATAAGTTACCCTGAGTGCTGTCGTACCCCTTTCTTAGCACTCTTTTCTGCCTAACACACATCCTAAAAAAAGTTGAATACATCAAAATTTTAATACACATTTTTTATTAGAGGTTTACATAACGCATATGTTTTGGGACTGAATAAATAAAGCTAACCATTAAAAAACATGGCATCACAGAGGAAATTTGTACTGTTCTTTCAGCTAAGCTTCCTGTAGCTCAGTGGTTAGAGCATGGCGCTAGCAACGCCAATGTCGTGGGATCGATCCCAGGGATTGCACATACATGAAAACAAATGTATAGTATAATGCAATGTAAGTCGCTTTGGATAAAAGCATCTGCCAAATGTGTAAATGTAAGGAGATTTGATGGAGTTCTTGTGTGTTTCATTTCATTCTCAAATGTAAAAGTCTAGTGTATGAAATTTGGTGGCATCTATTGGTGAGGTTGCGAATTGTAACCAGCGGCTCACCCCTCTTTTTTTTTTAAGTGTATCAATGACATGGTTTCAACGAGACTGTGTTTGTGGTCATAAAAAGCCTTTTCTGGACTCTTGAGGATTAAATCAACAAACTCTTTGTCCTTGACCTTCGTCCACAATGGCTGTGTGCGTTTCAAGCAAGCAATCAGCCTCATTCGAATCCCTACAATCGCTCCAAACCATCAGTGTTGGACAACAAAATTACGTACAATCTGGTCTAGTTTCAGTCCAAAGGCAGCTAATGTTGGCTCTCCTCATACACACACATCTGGGCTCCATCACAATTCTCTGCTGGCCATGTGGTAATGTTTAATTTTCTCTTTCTATCTTCTCCCTCTCGCAAAACGTCCCACTAGTTTCACTGGTTCCAACTATACAGTAAGATGATCTCTATGAGAGCAGAGCTGCCACAGACCGAAGTGAAGGTCCTGGTGTTTTAAAATCTACATTAAATGATCTGAGTCATGGTTGTCACATTTTGGCCCTCCATTTTAGAAAATAGCCTTTATAAACACACATTTGACTAGTTTAGTCAATTTGTCTACTAACAATGATCAACGTTACATTGCATATGCATGTACAGTAGAAAAATATATTTATTATGAAACACTAAGAATATTTTTAGTGTATTGTGTTTGACATTTTAAACATCACATGTATCATACTTTATCTCAAGCATGCTCTTGACATTCTTGGTAAGCAAGTACACTTTGTATCTTTGTGACAGATAGGAATGGCTAAGCACAAATGGATGCATCTCTCATTGGTCGTTTTTATGGGTCAATGCAAAACCTCTCCAAAATTCTCATTGGTCGACGCACTTCTTACTGTAAGTACAAAAGGTTGCGAGTTCTTTCAAAACAAACCTTTAAAGGACTCATACAGGTCACTGATACACTGTTTTGCTTTGTCATCCAGCAGTCGTGCTGGGAACAGCGAGCTCCACCATCAGCTGAATGCCATCGCTGTGCTCGTAACTTAAACATTATTGAGTTTTCTCATGAATCAGGCTACACAGCCGGCTCTTTAAGCTCTGTGACTTGACTTTGCGATAGCATTTCCCAAGAGCCAAACCTGCAAACCCACGTAAGGGGAAAAAATAGCCTTTGACCGGAAAAAATAGCCTTTTTCTACTGTGAAAACAAGCGCGCTGGAGTGATATTAGTGCACCCATGTCCCATTCCAACCTAAACAAACCTAGGAAATAATGAGGTACAGAAGCCCAAAATGCTGACGTTTAATGAATGAGGGAAGAGAGAAGTAAACAGAAGAGATGAAAGATGCAGGAGAAAGATAAAAAGCAAAACTCAAAGGGCGAGTGTCCAGAAGTCTCGAAGCCAAGAGAAGTTGAACACTTCTGGAAGAGAAATAATGTCACCTTTCAGAAGACTGATGAGAAAAACAACTGTTCGGAATCAAGGAGGCAGCATGTGAATTAAACGCCAAATAAAGAAGCATTCAGATTCGGTTTGTGAGGTGGCAGATGCTTTTATACGAAGCGAATTACAGAACATTTTAAATAAACACTGCCTGGGAATCAGGCTCATGATCTTGGCATTCCAAGCATTATCCTCCACCATCTGAGATACAGAATAATAGGGGGAACATGAAGAAATAAAAGAAAAGAAAATGAAGTTACTTTACATTATATTAAATCATGTAAACACAGATTGCATTGCAAATATCAATAAGGTACATTTAAAGTGGCACTTAAATAGTGTATATGTGTATTTAGAGAGATATGACCTAAAAATAGAAGTTATGTCATTCTTTACTCACCTTACAAACATGACGTTCTTCAAAAGAAGAGAAAAATTTGAAGAATGTTCTTTAAAAATGCAACCCATGACTTTTGCCTCTCTATCGCCATCTCTGTTTGAAACATCAAATTGCAGGTTACTTTATATACTTTTTCTTTACATGGGTTAAAGTCAAAAGACATTTGAAGGAAATATGCTATTTGTTATTAATAAGTTGTTATTATAAGCTTCCCTTTGTAAGTCAGGGTAATGTGGACACGTTTTGGAACGCTGATTTTTTCCCCCCAATGAAAGTGAATGGGGACTGAGGCTGTCAGTCACTAACATTCTGCCTTAAACCTACTTTCTTCATGTTCTACAGAAGAAAGTATATCATACAAGTTTCATGCTCTTAAAGCTCTTGTGATGCTGTGAAAAACTAATGTTCACATGCAGAATGCTAATAAATGAAACAAAGAAGCATTACAGAAAATCAATTCATTATTGTATTTCTCATGCTTGACCGAACAGGTCTGCATTCCTTGAAATTTCACTTAGGACTATTCCTAGAAAATATCTTTCCAGGAAACACTTACCAGGCATCAGATGTCAGGGTTTAATGAGGAAACAGGTTCAGGTGTTGCTGTGTAAAAAAAAAGAACAGAAAAGCTGTTCATGTTTTATATGTAGCTAGTACATTGTGATGTATCAAATGTATTATTGAGTAATTCTTTTATTAACACATAATACCACTTGTAAAGTAAAGAAAAAATAAGGAAGTAGGAGCAAAGTAAACTTCTGAAGCTGCATGACACAGATTGTTTGTACAATGTTTTGTTGGTCTGTCACCATCTCAGGTGTCACTAACCGCTCACACCTTCATTCTCTTTTCATTTTCACAGTTCTTCTGTTTATAAAACTGTCAAAGCCACAATTGTTAAGAGAGGCATATTGTCAAAATCCCAGCTCAAATGATACGGTGCGGTACAAACCCTTTCTTTTGTTAGTGTGTATGTGTGATTCAGTATTTTCTTTCACCCCCAGACGTTCGTATGGGAGACTCTGGCACAATATCAGCTCTGGACTGCCAGCTTTACTTCTTTTTTTCCAGCAGACAATTCCCTTTCTGTCTCCCTGTGATGTCCATTAGTATCACCATTACAAAATACAGTACATCCATTTCGTATAAAAAAACAAAAGGAGCTGTTTGAAATGCGTTTTAGGGTGCAGTTGCGTGACTGCAAACACATTCTGGGATGATAGGGACACATGGTGGATATCTGGCGTGGATCATTTCATGCTGACCGGCCAGACATACAATGCTCAAAAAGAATATTTTTGATCAATTAAGTGTAAACAGCTTGACTGACTTGAATATTTTATAACAATGAGCCATCAAATGTGGGTTGTTGTCTTTCGCAACTAAAATCGCATGCAATTGTGTCCGTCTGTCAATTGATCAAAGGAAAATCGACACCTTCTGCTTGCATGCATGCAAAACTTCCGACTTACTCAAGAAAGCTCATACTTTAAAGATGCTGTCGTGATATTTCGGCTGACAGAATAATTTGTCTTTTGTCTCAGTGGTGCATAAAAACATAGTTAATTGATGATGAATGAAATCTGATTCTTTTATTTAAGACATTTATCCAGTACACAGTACAGACCTTAAAAATATTCCCAATTATACACTGCAGGGAGAAAACCATACAATAGAGGTTTAAGACTATATAGACTTATAAAAGAACACAAACACTACTGTGGCTGCTGGCATTAATCTCTGCTGGTGGAGACGGCCAGACTTTATTACATTTTGGAACTGCAGAATACATTCATTCAGATTCACATATAATGAATAAGCTCACAGAATAAATAAGCAAATGTTACAGTAGTTCTATGGACATATTTTGTGAAATAATATGAGTTGAATGTACTGTTTCACTACACAAAGCTTGTTTTTTTGTCAGGGTAATGGACTATTTAGGAAAACTTTGGCAAAACTGAATTGTTCAAATATCAAGCCTTGGCTCGGAAGTATGTTTCCTAATAATTTCCTCAATTTTTTTTTTTATATTTCAAAAAAGGACCCATGTCTTGAAACAAAGCAAACAGATTTAGAATGAATCACAGCAATGCACTTTTTAATATATTTGAATCAGAAACACAACAATACAAAATGATTTCCTAAATGTTATCGAGACAGTTTTACTGGACGCCCAACGCCTGCCTGAGGTTAACTTCTGATCTTCATCGCTTGGCTAGTGGCTAATAATATGAATATTTATATTTAATTTAATTTATATTCATATTATAGTGTCTAATAATTGTATTAAATAAACATTTGTTGTATTGTATGTTGATTTTATTAAATAAACAATTTGTCGATGGGTCGTGTAACTAATCGCATTTACGTTTAGTGCCGGTTCTTCTACTGGTAACCCAAAATAATACTGACTAGAACTTGTTATCAGAAATAATCTGCAGGGACTCGATTCATTGCAGATGTTTACCGGAATTTAGGTTTGGGCCACAAAAGTGTGCATGTTTACCACATTTCTCAAAATATCATCTTTTGTGTTCTGCCAAAGAAACAAAGTCATACATGAAATTGCATGAGTAAATGATAAAAGATTCATTTTTCCCTTTAAGAGTATGACCAAACATTCAAATACAAATGTTTATAGCTCATGGATTAACAGCACTGTAATTTAACATGATACTGAAAGTATATCCAGTCAAAATAGGCATTATTTACGTAAACATCTTAAAGGTACAGTAGCAAAAATAACCATAAACTTATTGTCAGAGAGAAAGTGTCAAACTACACAAAAACCTTTGATGAAAGACAAGAGAAAGGAAACTATGGTAAAGATCACAACTGAATAAATCCATTCTGCGAGCTGCGGTATCATTTCAATTCAGTCTAATTGACACCAAGTCAATTACGTCAATTTTTTTCGCCTGCCAGTTCTCAGTTCTGTATATGTAACCACATACAGTGAGTATAAGTGGGCAAACGGGGGCCGGCGTGTTTGTGGGGGCGAATCCCTGCCTGCTCAGGAAACAGCGTTTCTGCCTCGGGCCGCGCCGCGCTAAGAAAACATGTAATGAAGTTTTGCAGCCGTAATGTTTTTTAGGACTGCGAGCTTTCAAACCACAGCTCTGTTACTGCGCCTGTCGCCTGGAATCCAGATGGATACAGTAAAACACAGAACTCATGCACCGCAAATCAGAATTTAAAACCCCATCAAGATAAATGACCATGTTTACAAGGTAAGATAATCCCGGGTTAAAGAAAGAGTCCTTCCCTCTGTGTTAACCAGAGCCAGATTATTTTAAACTTGGCATTATGGATAAAGCAAGTCATTCACATTGGACACAACAATGTTTGTTGAGTGTTGCATTCTGAAACAGCTTTGATCAATTCAGCATTGACTGTTTTACAAGTGTTGGCCAGTAATGGACGAGAAATGGGACGCTAGTCATTTAAATACATTTTGTCAAGGTTTTTCCAACTTGATTTTGTCCAACTTAAATTATAAATCATACAGTTGGAAAGTTAGACTGTTCCCAATAAGTAGCTTTGAAGTGCTTTGTTTGGAGCGTGTGGTGTAGCGAACTACTATTTCAGAACAGTAGCTTAGTTTAACTATTTTAAATGCTAAGAAGCTTGTCCCCGAGTCACAGTTCCACAGAAGATACACTGTGTCCTTAATATAATCCAGGGTGGAAAAGCAAGGCATGTGTTATATTCAAAGCAATGACATGCAATATGATCAAACCTCTTGCAAACGTCCTTGGACGGCCACATGGCTTCAGAATTTGCATGCTTAATGAAAACCACAGAGAATAACACAATTCCTCAGACCATAATCACATGCTTTTGGAATGACACAAACTCTCCTCATCCATCTTTGAGACTGCAGCTGCGCTTTTTAATACTGTACGAAAGCGAAAATAAATGACTAAACCTCGAGAAGTGAACGCAACTCTTGCAGAATCAGTGCATGTCTCAATCCCAGAAGCGATGCCAGCTCTATCTGTGAGGTTTCAAAGGAACAGCCTGAGGCCTGCCGGGTCGGCTTGAGTCACTGCCATTCTGGCACGGTGTCAGAAAGCTTGTGGAAACAGTGGGTGGGGGGGTTCTGGTATTCCACCATTAATATCAGCTGACTGTCACACCACTGTGACTGAGCCAAGCGTGTGCTCGCATACTGTACATTGGTCAAGTACTAAACACACGTGATGGCACCTGTCAAAGCAAAGTATTACTTCTTTCTCAAAGTCAAGCTGGGTTTACACTTTGATTGTTCACAAGTTTGATTTCACTTCTCTCTCTTCCCAAACACAGTTTCTTATTACATTGCATTTCTTGGCTCGGAAACACGGTACCTCTATGTGAATACTGATGACTTAATTTTTTAATAATTCATTCTTTTAAGATGTTTTTGTAACATGTTTTTACCTTTAATATTATTTATAATTTTTTTTTATTAAAAACACATACATTAAATTACACTTATTCAAGTAGCCTACATATAAACTCACGAGTCGTTCTGAGCTTTTATTAAAATATCCAATTCGAATAATTTGAAAATGACAATATTTGCGGATGTCCAGCCAGCAAGGAATAAAACAATACAATTCAATACAATTACATTATTTTTCTCTCTCAACACATTCAAGACATGCAAGCTCACCACTTATTGTGTTATTATGTATCTTGTCAGGCTAAAAATGTTGATATTCAAGAAGAATTAATAGAACCAATAATAAACCATGAATATCATTTGCTTGTCATATTTATTATTGCATGAAGGAATAAATTATGATGGTTAAAAATAAGAATTCTTAAAAATAAATGCTCCTAAAATGTTGTGGTTCCATAAATAAACTTGCACATCCACAAAACCCAGTTTTTTATAGTGAAAAAAGTTACAGGCTACAAAAACATAAGAAATCATTGAAAAAAGGTAATTTAGGAAAGCAAATATGGTTGTTCTGTAACATCGCTCTTAAAGGGGCAGTTCACCCAAAAATAAAAATTTATTTACTCCTCCAAAGTTGCTCCAAATCTGTATAAATGAGAAAGATATTTGGAAGAATGCTTGTTCTTGGCCACCGTTGACTAGAAAAATTTCAATGGTAGTCAAAAGTGCCAAAGAACTGTTTGCTTTCCTACATTCTTCAAAATATCTTCTTTTGTGTTCAACAGAACGAAGAATTTACAAAGAAATTTTGGTAACACTTTACTTAAAGCCTTTATGTATAATGCATTATAAAGGGTTATTAAAGGGTATAATGCATTATAATTGTTCATAATGTGCATTGTGATACATTATATGTTGTTTAAAGTATTATAACCAAATTTAAAATGCATAGTGTAACAATTAATTGATAATTGTTATAATGTATCTGGTTACAGTTATAATGTATAAATGTGGTTACAATTATTCATGACACATTACAATGCATTATAAGGTACATTACAAGGCATAATTAATACATTAAAAGTACACTCATAATGCATTATACATAAATGCTTTAAGTAAAGTGTTATCGAAATTTTTCCTACTGTGGTAGTTAATGGAGGCCAAGAACTGTTTGGTTACAAGCATTCTTCCAAATATCAAAACAAAGACATTTATACAGATTACAACTTGAGAGTAAATAAAGACAGGATTTTCATTTTTGGGTAAACTATTCCTTTAACATCCCTTTCAGCATCTTTATTTTTACATACACAGAAACATATTGTTGCTTTTCCTCTTACACCTTAGAATATTAATAATGCTGACTATGATCTATACAGTAAGCTTCATTACTTTTTAATTGGTCTCAAACTCACTGGTGGGGCTCACAAGCTGTTTTAGGCTAAACACACCGCTGTCAGCCAAGAGCAATTACTGCTTGGACAGTTCAGGCCGCAGGGACGCAGTTGGGAACGGTGGGGTACTTAAAAATCCCTCAGCTTTCATTTAGGCTATACAAATGTTCTGAGAAATGAGATTCTTTGCACCACAGGATGTGGAGGCTTAGCTTCATAATGATTATTCGAGCCATTCTGGGGTGCAATAAATCAAGAGTATATTATATTTACTGTTTCAAGTGCAGGAGCATTGTGATGTTATCATGAAACAAAATATATTTAGCACATCTTAAGACAAAAGTCAAAAGTAAAATAAATCTTCCCTTTTTTGATTTACAAAAAAACAAATGATTTATTATGCTAAACTCACACATTTATTACATGCAAACCACCCAAATTTAGTTTTTCAAAATCACTAGTCTCATAAAGTATACTATATTACAATATACATGTACATGTTATAAAGTCTATATGAATATCAAAACACATTTACCTTTTTGTGAAATATATATTTCAAACAAGTTATTTATTCAAACAAGAAAATGCTGAATAAATGAATTTTAAATACATTTCAATAAAATACTTTTTTTTAATTAAAAATTATCAGTCTTTTTCTATATCTGTTGCCTATTTATTCTTCACAAAGATATGTGTTCTCGATAAGATATCATGTTTTTACATTTTGCGATTTGCCAAGGCGGGACACTCCGTCAAATATGAAACGGCTTTTTGAGGCGAGCAAGCGTTTTCAATTCATCTCTATGGAGCGCTTCTTTCTCGAGGTGGATTGTGGGATTGACGGGGCATTAAAGCTACAACACTGCTTTAGAAATGAAAAGTGTGACAGGGAATGTTTAGCGAATGCAGTTATTTGTAATGCTAAACATATAATATAAACTCAATAAACAATATACAAATATACTTTATGTTGACATTAGCATTGTACAGTATGCACACATACATTACTCATTTTGCCTGTGAGAAATACATAACCTCGGTTTGAATGTTATTTCAGTCTTTCATTTAAAAAAACGTTGGTGCAGCCCCGTCGTCAGCAGGGGTACGTGCATGTGCCCCACTTTGGGAACCACTGAAGTAAACCATTCATGGGCTGGTTTCACCCAAAAAAAGGTAAACACTGTGACTCTGTGGTAATATCAAAACATTGCTGTATTTGTTCGAGAATGTGCTATCTTTAAGACTAAAGAGTTCCCTGTGGCACCTTGAGAAGATGTCATTAGGTGTGAAGAACTCATAAAAAGAACTGTAAAAACACTGGCACCTTTCTAGTAGCTGTGAAGTCTATTGTAACACAATTTAAACACGGCATAAGTCCAGACGCTACTAACATCAGGCCGTCCTACCAAACTGCACAACCGAACAAGAAGGGCAATTGTCGGAGAAGTGACCAAGCGTCCAGAACTCTTTGGCTGAAGTGGAAGAAACTCTGAATGTCTGGACAATCTCTTTAGCATGTCACAGATTTGGCCTTTACTGTATAAAGAGTGGCCTAAAGGAGTGAAACAGGAGAACATTAGGTCACTTCCAGTGTTTACCAGAAACCCTATCAAATATAAATCATAGTCTAATGGCTCTTAGGAAACTACGATATGCGTGAATAAATATGAATTAAGATACAGCACAACGCAGGTAACATCATCAATCTCTGGCAAAAGAGATAGTATTTGGTAAGATAAAATATAATAAGATACTTGGGGCATCGTTTGGGAACGTTACTGGTGAAAAACATCTAGACATCCATAAAGGACAGTTCTCTGAGGACCCATAAGCTTCTGTGAGACTGACAGATGTTCTTCTAGTAACTCAAGCCTGAAGCATTTCATATACTGTAAAGTTCGGTTATGCAAAGGAGCCCCAAATGACGCCTATTTTCATATTTATTTCATTTGTACATTTAAAACCAAATTATACATCTCTTGTGTACTCTATTATACTCTACCAGGGTTGTCAGATTTTAGTAACAAAACCCATCCAATGGCCAATTAAAACTAGCCCAATATGCCACTCTCACCTAAAATACATATTTTACAGTCACGGTTACAGAGGAGAAAACCATGCAGTGCCCCCTTACAAGAATATGTTCACTCTGTGAACTCATGGTGCCACAGTTTTGTTATTGTTAGCATGTGCTTTTTTCTAGAAGCATTTAGGTCTGTAATTTATGAATATGTCAAATCTATAACACGAGGATTCAGTTTAGAAGTTCTGTGGCAAAACCACAGCGTTGGCAACCCTGCACTTCACTGTATATACTGTAGTTTTTAACCGGAAAAACTTCAGATATTCTCAAGATGTTCTGTTGTACAAAACTGCATGTATATATTAAAAGAATTGATTCATTTTAAAAAGAAGGAATGTTCTATTACAAAAGAAAATATGTAAAATATTTAAATAAAACATATTACAAAAAAATATTATATACAAATATAACAAGATATTATATAAAAATATATATCTCTTTTATGTTTGTTTTGTAAAAATAACTTTATTAATTTGTATATAAAACTGTTGGAGAGCCAAATTGAAATACAAATGTGTGCAAGAACTTTTTGAGCAACCTTTTTCTTTTTTTACATAGATGAATTAGTCTGTTTGATTCATTTGATTCAGGTGACTCATGGGACTCATGGGAGTGGTTGTGTCCTATGATTCAAACAACCAAACATTTACACCAAAACATTAAGCATTTTGCTTAAATTGAGGTTTAATTTAATGTATCTGGTATTGACGTCAAGCTCAGACGTCTGTCTGTCTCAGACCAGCAGACCTGCGTTTCCTCAAAGCTGTTGATGATGGGTGCGGCCGCCGCTTTACAGAGACCTGCCTGAGGTGAGCCGTTCTCACAGCACACAGCTGTCTGAAAAAAACCTTGTGTCATTCTTCATCTTAATTCAGATGTTAGTGTGTGTGTGTGTGTGTGTGTGTGTGTGTGTGTGTGCGACCCCCCTCCAATCATTCATAAGGGAGTCACATATGTACTTTGAATATTTCCACTCATCTCTTTGACGCTGTCATGTGTGTAAACAACTCAGAACAGCGTACACTAGAGGAATGTTACATACCTCCTATTTAAGCATTAGGCACACCTGTGTACCCCAGAGCACATGTCCCGCAGTGAAGGAACTGCTTTTAAAGTCTCAATTTAATATCCATTGACATAATTACATTTATGTAAACTCTTGCATAAACTCTTATGACCATGTTTTTGGCCTTTCTGTTTGTTTGTCTAATGGCAGATAACCTCAAGGTCTGCTCCAAATGCAAACACTAGGTCAGCACTTTCCTCAAATCAAACACTTGTGGCTCACAAAGTCAGAATTGTAGGGAGTTTTGCTTAGACTATACTGTACTTGCCGTATAAAACAAAGCAAAAATTGTGGCGTTTGAAGATTTTGGCAACACATGGATCGATCCTGGCGTCGCCACACACGTTAATCATTTTTCATAATAATCGAGGTATGTTGGCTCTCGCACGTGAATAATAAAACATGAAATAAATGCAAAAAATGTGTACTGTACTGTTTATTAGAAGGCGGGGGGGGTGAAACCAGATGCGGTTTACTTTATCCGAGCCCGCTCGTTTTTTAAGGCACAGGCAGATGCACACAAACACATACACACAGATGCACACACTGTAAAGCCGTGATGAAAGAACCCACTGTTTCCACTTTTATTTTCCACTGCATAAACAAATCTGTTAAGGGCAAACATGAAACTCATCTTTAGCAAAGCACAGCATGTGGCTCTTGAATTCAGGTAAAAATCTCAAATTCTACTCTACTAGTTTAAAGCACGAATACTCTGCTTTCAAGTTTGTTAATAATCAATAGAAATGGAATGGAAATTTGTGTATTTTTCTGGAAAGATGTTTAGAGTTAAACCATGGGCAATATACAAACATTCACAATCTGCTTTACATTACAAAAATATGTGAAAGCATCGAGTTATAAAGCTTGTTTTGCATGCGTTTAATCACTCCCTGTTGAGTGTGTTTGTGTGCGTGCGTGTGAGATTGAAAAGCACGTTCCCCGTACGAACTGCACACAGTGGGGTCCACACATTCATAAAAGTTCTTTCAGTGTGGAAAAGAGCAGACCGACCCCGACGTACAGTGTGCGTTTTCATACAGCTTCACGTTTTGAGTTGGTTTTCACACGTAAATGAAAACAAAAGGTAATGTAAACAGCATAACACAGACCTCACGTCCCTGAGCTCATAAATTATTGTGAAAGGAGCATTTATAGGCATTCTTTAGGCCCAAACAGAAAAGGCCCCACGCTGAACGGGCCTCTCTCTCTCTTCTCTCTCTCTCTCTCTCTCTCTCTCTCTCTCTCTCTCGCATTCTGTCTCCAACTGTTACGTAACGACGTCATTATCACCTATCTTTAAAGTCAAGTGAGGGAGGGAGGGGGCGGAGCTACACGAGCTCCTCGGTTTCCTTCTAGTTTTTAGTTACTGTTGTCACAGTGCTATTTAAATCTCTGGCTCTTTAGTACTTTTATACGTTTGGCCTGTTTTTTCTGACCCGCTCTCTAGGGATATTACGTTTCTGCGTTTTCTTTCTTCATACCCCACTGTATCCGACAACCCCCACTTTCATTTTCCTTGCACTCCATTTTTCCATTTCACACTTCAATTTTCTCCTAATCAAAATTTAATGACCGACTGAAAGAAATTAAAAACAGTTATGAAACACATTGGCTTCATCAGAGTTTATAATCGCAAACTGCACTTTTATATTTTCAGAAGAAAGTGTGGGGGTTGTTTGTCTACTGTACAGTTGCTAAGGTGCTCTTAAAGGGACAGTTCACACAAAAATACAAATTTGTTCATTTACTCACCCAAGTCATTCCAAATCGGCATGACTTCATTGATCTGCAGAACACAAAAGAAGATATTTTGAAGAACGTGGGTACCCAAACAACATGGACCCCATTGACTGTCATTGTATGGACACAAAGTCTATAAACACTATTCTGGTCCTATGGTTTAACGCGCCTGATCGTTCTGGCCAGTGGCTCATTATTATATTATATTTAATTTAATTTATATAAATGTATATTAATATGATATTGTATATTAATTGCATTAAATAAACAAACTGTTGTATTTGATTGTATATTAATTTTATTAAATAAACAGTTTGTTGAATGGGCCGTGTAACTTTGTCGCATTAAAGTTTAGTCAAGTGCCGGTTCTTCTACTGGTAACCCAAAATAATACTGACTAGACGTATTTTTAACTTGCTAGCTAATGTCATTTAGGCTACTTGTTATTTCTTTTGCTTGTTATCAGAAATAATCTGCAGCGACTCTTTGTGGATGTGTTAAGTTTGGGGCACAAAAGCGTGCATGCACAGTAACATTTGTCTTTCTTGTTGCTTTGAAATCGTCCATAATATCTGATATCTGATATTTTCATTTACGTCTCTCCTCTCACGCTTTTAAATCCTCAAGATGGATTTGAAAGTCTAATTGCTAAGAACGTCTCCTTACTATTATATTATACATACATATACAAATGATATAGTATATACATTTCATGAACGAATAACTGTTACTATTGCTACAAAATTCACATAATCTATAGGCAGGGATCATACGTGGGAACAGAAATACTCTGCAACTGTATATATACGCTGCTCATACACTGCTGTGTGTATTGTTTTTGGTTTTTTTGAGAAGGCATCTCTATTCAGACCTCAAAAGGTTTGTGAGTTTATTTATAATCAAGTTTATTTGCTTTTTAAATCGAAGTTTAATCCTAGTGGTGTGCTTGTGTGATATTCTCTGCACGCTAACAACTGCCTGGACCGGTCATATCAGAACTAAAGGTTATAAGATGATCCAATGATGTCATTACACAAAATTCATTTATGCAAGACTGTCTGTAAAGTATTCTAAGGACATGGAGAGAGAGGCGACACCATACAACATGTTTACAAACAGGGTTTCACAGTAAGGGGTTTGTGTTTTGAGAGACTGGGAGAGCAAGAGAGAGAGAGAGAGAGAGAGAGAGAGAGAGAGAGAGAGAGAGAGAGAGAGAGAGAAAACAGAAAGACGGAGCGAGCGAGCGAGAGAGCAATAGAGAAATAGAGGAGGAGGAAAATCAGCATGTGGGTATCAGTGTAATGCAAACAGGATCCTGTTGTGAGGAGTTTTGGCCAGGAGCTGAAGACCACAGGTGGGCACCGATTGAGGCGCTCTGAGGTGGCAAGTGGGCACTGGGGAGCATCGAAGAGGAAAACAAAGCCGTAATGAGAGAGCGCAATTTAATTGGGCTTAAACCATGAAATTGGATTGAAGGGTAGTTTTCTGTCCTGTGTTGATGTAAACAGGAAGTTGGCGGGACATTGTGAGCAAACGTGATTTTGCAGTAAAATAGTGGATATAAAATAAGTTGAAGCAATATTGCAATAAATAAAATACAAATATTTTATTTAGCACAATTCACCCAAAAATAAAAGTCAACCTCATGTCATTCAAAACCTGTATATGAAGATATTTTGAGAAATGTCTCCGTGGTTTTGTGTCCAGAAAGTCAATGAGGGCAAATCTTATTTGCTTATCAAAATTCTTCAAAATATCTTCATGAAAAAGGAAAGTCTTAAAGGTTGAGGGTGCGTAAATGATTTTGAGGTGAACTACATCTCTTAAAAACAACCTCCCCAAACGTCTTACAATATTTTTATCAGCCGTTTTGCAAAAGTGGGATAAAGAAAGTTGTGTTCAGTGAATCTGAAAGTGGTTTTCTAGGAAACGTTTTTTAAAGTGTACGTTGCCAGCCCTGTTTAAATGTGAGTTTTTGCACGGTCCCCGGTGGAGCCAAAACGTGCTTGTTTTGAAACTTGCAGAGTGAAAGAATTGTGGAGCGTGTTTGGGCATGGGGATACAGGGGCCCCACAACACCCCTGCGAGCGATGAAGGGCCCCAGCAACAACCCCCTCCCACCAGTGAGGAAAGACAATCCAGCTACAGCTCTCTGTGCGGGAGCTCGGCTGTATAAAGCAGAAGAAAGTGTCACTACCCCCATGTTTACTCTCTCTATCCTTCTTTCTCTGCGATACGCATGCTACATCTTGATTGTGAGAGATGGCTTCGGTTTCTGATTGGCTCAGTGAAATGACATCACATCCACAGTTTATTACATGGGGCTAAAAATATATGTGAGAAGGGAGAGAAACAGCCTTGCTTTTTCTAGCTTTCTATCCCGAAGACGCGCCCACAATGTACCGTACGCCGTGTATTGTAGGGTGTTTACGGAAAAGGATGAAGCCATGTGACTTCCAAAATAAAACATTTAGATACGTCTACCACCTACATTTGATTTTTGTTTTATTTTTAAAAGCAACGAAAGAGAAACTACTGAGAACGCAACCACAAAAGGCCTTCTGGTGCCAAAGACTAAACAACACAGACCAAATTTGATGTGCTTGGCAGTGAAGAGGCTACGGAGGGCACAAAATGTACCAGCGTTCCCTCGTGCTTTCGAAAACACATGGAGACAGACGTACATACGCACTGCTATTTTAATCATTAACTTGTCCAAGAAATGTTTTCAGGACGGCAGTCGTATCAATCAACAATATCCAAGTTCTCAAATATGATGTTCAAAATCACATTTGCAACTTGTGTTCATCATCTTTCATATGGAAAACACTCTGTCAGAACACATCAAAAATGACCAGCCTCACCGGAAAAAAGTAGGCCACAGGCGTCTGTTTGTGTGTGTGTGTTAGCATACTGGGTCAAAACTGGAACAATGAGTCTAACAAAGATCTCTGCTATGATTTAAACAGAGTGCAATGTGTACCATTATCTAGTCTGTGTCATCTCTTCATCTTATTCTGTTTTGAGTACAAAGAGAGATTTCCAGAATGTATTCCTTTAGATGAAGCAAAAAAGCAGGAGGATGTTATATCAGCTGACGTTCTCTCATTAGAATAAAAGTGCCATGTCATTCACGAAATAAAATAGCATATTTATTTGCTCATAGGTGCATCTTCACATTGAAAAGACTTAAATGAAATAAATAATAGTTTATATTAACATTATTTGAATGAACATCAAGGAAACTTACTGCAGACTCCAAAGTCATCTTGTGTTGCACTAACATCACAGAAGCCATAGAAGCTCCAGAGCTGTTGGGGGCGACAGAGGGGTTAACATTGTCATTAGATCTGTTTAAGAAGGTAAAAAGAGACAGCATAACATATCTGACTGTTTCCCAATATGTGTTTTCAGCGAGCTTGCATCCTCTTGTTCTCACTCTACGTCATCATCAACCATCTGGTTCAAATACTCAAGAACACAAAGACAGAGAATGCAGGAAAGTACCCGGATGTGTATCAAGGATGCATGGGATGCAGACTTGCCCTTGGCATTGTGACACCATCCGAGTTCGTTCTTCCAAGATTGCCTCGATAGTCCGTTCTTTGCATTCATCGCATACTGTGTACATACTGAATTCGATTCTTGACATTAAATCAGTACATTTTAAATAGTATGTGTAGGTGCAGTATGAATTTCAGAATTTCATTATCATTGCAATGCAAAAAATGACTTTTTTACTTGTCTTGTTTTCCAGTAAAATTGTCTAAATAAAGATATATTTTCTTGATGAGCAAAAAAATAGGTCTTGTTTTTAAACAAAAAAATAAGTTAAAACAAGCAAATAATATATATAAATGTAAAACTTAAATTAAGATTATTTTTCTTACCCAATTAGCAGTTTTTTTTTTCGCTTGCTCTAAGCACAAACTCACTTACATTTTATATTTTTTGCTTGTTTTAAGTACAAATTCACTTAACTTTCAACTTTTTGTCTAAAAACAAGACCTATTTGTTGCTCATCAAGAAAATATATCTTGATTTAGAAATTTTTTGACATTTTTACTAGAAACCAAGAAAAAAATACTAAAGTAAGAAAGTCATTTTTTGCAGTGAGACCCATACGTTCGCTTACATATGACACACTAACAGCAGCCATGAAAATACAATGTGGAACCATGTGGAATACATTAAGACATTTATAGTTATTATAATAATTAACGTTTTAATTTGTTGGCATAAAATATAGTGTCCAATTGGTGCAGAATGAGAGATTTTGTTAAGGTTTTGGACATATATTGGACAATAATATTTAGACATTCATTTGGACATTTATTACACACAGCGAACAATGCTCCTGTACACAAAGTAAAGTCTAAAAAATGGTTAACTGAGTCTAGCTGAACATCTTTGAGATTAATTGGAACACTGACTGTGAGCCAGACCCCCATTGCCCAACATCACAGCCTGACCTCACTGATGCTCTAGTGCCTGAACGGGTCCAAATCCCCAAAGATGTGTTCCAACATAGTGGAAAGCCCTCCCAGAGACTGGAAACTGACATGGAGCACCAACACCCTATTAATGCCAATGATTTTGAAATGAAATGTTCCAGAATTATTTTGATGTGCATTTGACTATAAAGGTTACTTATAAACAAAGCCCTTATTGATATGCTAAACATAGCCAAAAAAATGGTGCACATTTACTTCACAAACAAAAGGCCACTGGGTGGAATAAATTCAGCAACGGCTCAGATTCAGACCTGAAAATATGACTCAGCATTCAGCATGCAGGCTGTTCTATTCCAGTCTAGCGAGTGTGTACGCGTCACACCGTGCAGCACAGATCCATTAAGACGTACAGCTGTTGGCGGCTTTTACGAGATCAGCGAAAACTGGCATTCACAAACTCCCGAGTGAAGCAAAATGAGAATTGCTTTCATTGGACGTAAGAGCCTTGTTCCACCTCAATCAAAAACCTGAAAAAACACTTTATTCAAAGTTTGGATGGCAGAAGAGAGCCCATTGTGTAATGTTACACAACACTAAGTGATTCTCCGCAGGCTTATTGGCACGACTGCTCTGTTTCTCTCTGAATTGTGTCTCTGTGTTGGGTGTTCAAGATTATACGATAGGTATAGCTCGTCCGGGGGGGATATGCTTTACGGATACTATGCTGATATTGGCTTGTTTTTTTATTCAGGGGCAATATTTTAATAGCAGAAGTATACATATTTGGATTGCTTCTACTTTAGGAAAGGATTTATGAGACATTTTTAGGTTTTTTTGCCAGGTGTGTTTTGGCTGATCGTAACCTAGGTCAAAATGACTTTTGATAACCGGCGTGTTTGAGGTTTGTACACCCATAACAACACAGGCAGTGGCAAGTATAAACTACATTTGTGCTTGCCCATGCAAAACCTACTGCCATGATTCTAACTAGGGTGGTTGCCAGGTGGTTCTTATGCGGTTGCCAAGGTGAGTGGGTTTTAAGTAGGGAACAGTAATGTTAGTGTATTGAATAAATTCCTACTAACAGTTCTAAAATCTTTAGACAAATAGATAAACATCAAAAAGAGCAATGGCTGATCTCTGCTTGGTGTCCTAAACAGTTCTGCCGTTCCACCGCAACTTAACCCTCATGAATTTCCTCGAAGCCACCTTGCTTCAGTTATAGATGCATTTAATGGTTCAAAAAATACTGACATCATAAATCACAGCAGCTGTGAAGTGTGGTCAGGACACATAGACTTGGTCATGCAGTGCTATACCACCAAGAGAATACATGTATACTTACTTTAGCCTATGGGAAGCCTATTTTGTTTTTCTCCATGTTAAAATATTTGCTCCCAGTGGCTATTTGAAGTTCTCACATCATTGTTCAGTTTGTCATGGCTTTCGGAATAGCTCAACATAGCAATGCCTTCAAAACCAATTGCATGAGTTTGGCATGCAGGAAGTGTTTAGGAAACATATTTTTGCTATAATATTATTTTTTTAAACAAATTCCAAAGAATAAGCATTGAGCTGATTTGAACTTTCAAAGTGTCCTTAAGTAACACTTCATGTCAAAATCTTTATCAAATTGAATTGTGTCATGATCATGAAGTGAGGCAAAATTGTCCCTCTGGACCGTTTTAGTCCCTCTGGACTGTTTAGAAATCATTTACGTCACTGTTACCTGAACACCGAAGGTTCACAGAGACAAATATTGATCGAATCCGAGCCTTTACCGTCACTGTAAACACACGATCAATAACACAGAGGATAGAATGATAGTTGTGTCTGGTCAAACTAAACAGAGATGCGTCAGTAAGCGTCAGAGGTTTTCTTGTTTAAACTCAATATTAGAACACGTTTTTTTCACTGGGACAAATGTGACTAAATACATAAATCAACAACGCTGAGTGTAAATGCTTAAATGCAACTAAATATAATTCTGAATTGTTGGGATAGCAAAGTTAATGGGTTTATAAACCTAACAAGAGAGTTGATAAATTATACTTAAAGATGCGTAAAGGGTTGTACAACTGAAACTCAAGATTTAGAAATCTTTCTGTTTAGCTTTATACAAGTTAGTAATTTTTCGTATTGTGGATTTGTTTTGTATATATTGTATTTATGTCATGGTTATATACACTCTTCAAAAAGGTGCTTCACAATGCCATATATAGATTAGAAAAACTATTTTAGGCCAAGTGGTTCCATAAAGAACCTTTAAAATCTAAAGAACCTTTCTGTTTCACTAAATGTTCTAAATCTTCTATGGCATTGCAATGAAGAATATGTTCATGTTGGAACTGTGCTGGGTTCTATTGTTATCCATTGTAAGCAAGGATATTTTAGTTTACTAAAATTAAAACTTTGAGAACGTTTCTGTTTATTGAAAACACTTAAACCAAAAAAAGAGAATAAATCGAAATAATAATAATAAAAATGATTTTTTTTATATATAAAAGGTCATTTAAAATATAAAAAAATGATCATAACTCTATGGGTTCCCAGTTCTGCTAAAATCTAGGCTTTAAAACTAAAACTACAGTAAATGAATCTGAGAAATAAAAGACATATAGCATGCAGCTCTCTAGCAAGTGTTCGATTCTCATACTGCGTTCTGATAACTCAGTTAAAGTTATGAAATCACACTGTTACCAGGGTCAGCACAAACACACTTGATATATGAGTATTACACATACACATGCTTGTGTGATTCTGATGATTAAGCAGATTTCATAAAGATAGTCTGCACTCCAAAGTTCAAGAGAAGGTCAGTAGGTTTTGAAATCTGTTCTTCTGGTTTCATAGAACACACTTTTTGAGCGTTGTTAGAAAACCTAAAGATACAACACACTGACCCATCCAGTGTGGACAAATCAACAAATTTTGATAAAACATCTGTCAGATGGTTTACAGTGCACTTCACAGTGATGTAAATTCTGCACAGCTGTGTGACATGAGCGCATGATATTATGCAATATTAAACAGACTTTGTAATCATTTTCTGATGAGGGATTTTGCACAATAAATGGCAACCTTACCCAATTTACCCAGTGCCAATAACCTTCAGCAGAGTGAAGCGAGTGTGTTTGCGCCCTCCTCTTCGCTCTTCTAACAGCATATTGTTAAATGATAACCCCTGTCCATGCCAACCTCAGTCAGCTGGTAATATATTTCCTAATCTGTATCTAAGTGGAACAGCAGGTTTAGGAGTTAGTTATTAATTCAGAGTGCAAAAACTAATATTTACTCTAGTACTGTATATACCATTGCATGCAGCATTTGACCAAAACCAAAATTCAATTAGCGCAAATGTGTAGACTACATACATTATTATGAAAATTAACCATGGTTTATTTGTGGTACAAGTGTAGTAACCATGTTTTTTGGTGCATTGATTACTTGTGGCAAAATCACGGTTTTACTACAGTAACCATCGTTAACTATGGTTTTTAGCAAAACTATGGTTTTCAAAACCATGGTTATTTTGTGGTAACCATGTTTTTACTACAGTAACCATAGTTTTTCCATTTTAACTGTAGTAAAACCATGGTCAATTTTTGTAAGGGGCAGCAATGTAGGACACTGGACAGAGTTTTCCCATGCTGGCTGACATCTTGCATTATGTTGGTGTCCTTTTCTCTTTGACAATCTATTGCCTTTTCTTTGAACTGTGAAGGCTAAAAAGAGCTTTGCAGCTAACAAACGCACTTTTGTTATCAAGCTTGTACGCGCCAGGGAGAGAAGCGAATGCCAAGGTTTAAACCCTGACTACATTTTCAAAGCCCAAGTGCTTTCATTCCCTGCGGTCAGTTTTGTTCTGTGTAAGAGATTACAATCCAGAACCTAGAAGTCAAGCAAAACTTAATTCAAATCGTCTCTCAGACTAACCATCATTTACCGGAGTAGACAGTTTTATTTCCGGAAGAAAAGAATGCGTCTCGGCTTGGAAACGGAGGCGAGTGGAACTGCCAACATCTTTCTCTTCAAGATGTTTCTGTAGTGACATACAGATGAAGAGATCAAGCGTGTATGTATTTTAATCGAACCCTTTAGACGGACACGCTGAAACTGAGCATAGCAACAAAGTCTAAATCTGTGTTGTATTATCCGAGGTGAATTTAATGGTAATGTTGTGGTCAGAAGATCGATCAGAATCCTACAAATGTTTACCGCAAAGCTGTGAGCTATAATGAAAGCACGTGCACGTGGAACACAAGCAAGGACGATATCCGAGGCAACGTTCATAAATCATCTTGCACATGTTGTCAAACTGTCCAAATGAGAATTAAAAAAGGACTGCTTTGATCTATTAAGTTTGATCAGGACGACACATCCACCCTGTAACTTAAGACACATACGCTGTAGACAGAAAAAACGACTAATCTACTATTTATAGAAGAATCATATTGTTGCGTGTTAAGGATAGGAGACCATAACCTTGATAGCAGTGAAGTTCAACCCAGTTTGACATAAATTTAAAAAAATGATCCTGCAAAATGAGTAAACAGTAGTTTGTAATGATTAAATGAATAAGTCACAGCACTGTTTCCTGTTGACTCGTCATCTGGTCGACCTCAAGTTACCTCAGTAGTATGAAAGATGGATCGTGAACGCTCTTAAAATAAATCTGTCAAATAGCTGGAGGACCACTGCATGTGCGCAAGACCAGGAGAGCTACATCTCCTGAGGAAATATAGTATTGTAACCACCGCTGGAAGACTGATTAACAGCTTGAAACTGAAATGAAATCATATAACATATCCATTAAATAGGCTGCTTTCCAGCACAGGGTCATAAATCAAATTGCTCGAGGAACATAAAAGTCCCATATGAATGAACGTGGACTTCATTATTCAGTCTTGGAAATAGAGAAAGTGAAACATCAATCAAAAAAACAACACTCAAAATTAAATTCATTTGGCTAGGAACCCAAAACTGCCCTCTCTGGAGCTGTATTTATGGGCTAACTAGAACTAGAACAGAAGTAGAAAAAAGATTTGGATCTCAAAAACAAATCCAGAATCTTCACAAAAAGTTAGCTAACGTCTGGAGATGTTGGCAATGGATCTACGGATTATGCATCAGGGAGGCTACCCAACAGATGGCCATAAACATCATCATTTCACCACATTCTTTTTCTCCAGGCCCCTCCCTCCCTCTCATCTTTAGGAGAGCCACATGTGGTCCGGGAGTTTGGGAAGGGAGCATAAATTGGATCTGTCGGCTTTAAACATCAGGGCATTACATAGCAGCTTTCTTAATGGGCATGATGCTCAATATTCCCTTATGCAGAGTGACTCAGCATAAACAATATTCATGAGTGAGGAACAATGGTGAGCTTTGCTAATAGATGGCTTATAAATATATTGACGTATATTTATCATAATAAATATATATGTAGTAGGGGTATGCCACATATTGTTAAATTAATGTTTGCTTTTAAAAAAAAGTGCATTAAACAAAAATACAATATTAAGTTGAAATTCAATTTAAATTCAGAGTAAAAAGTATAGGCCACTCAAAAATGAAGATTTGACCATCGTTTACTTCATACCTGTGGACTTTCTTTCTTCTAAAGAGCACAAAAGAACATATTTTAAACAATGTTGGTAACCAAACAACTCTGGACCCCATTGACATTGTATTCCACAGAACAAAGAGACTTTGAAAGAGGTTTTGAACGACATGAGGGTGAGTAAATGATGGAAATGATGCTATCACTTTGAGTATAGTTAAATGTGCCAAGGCTAAATGTTAAAAAGGTTGCAAAACCAACACCTCCTAAGTTAAGAATATCAACCAGATACTAGCGCTGAATTCTTTGATTCTGTATTTTCATAAGGGATGTATTAGTATGATATCAATAATCACAATTATTGTCAATACCAGAATATTGTGACACCGCTGATGCACTTCACCGTATAAGACATTCAAATATACATTCATGCAAATGTGCTTTTGAACAGCATGTATTGTTATTCAGAAAGCTAGTTACAAACATACAGTTTTGACATGCAATAATTTGTTGACTCAAACTTGCGTTTGTGTTAAAGAGTGGGTACTTTGATATCATTAAAAATACATTTTATGCAGTGTGCAATGTTGCTGTGTGTGTATGTAAGCCGAAAGTCCACGAATAACAAAGTAATTGGCTTGGAAAACAAGAGTCCACTCGGATTCACTTGAACGAGATGTCGGACGTTCTAATTTGATTTCCGTGACTGATTTGCGTCACTTGGTTGGCCCACCAGCGAAAACTTGAACACATGCTGTACGCGCTTGACCAATCATGGCAGGCTACACGCTAGACCAATCACAGCAGACTAGCTAAAACTTAAACACGCACTGTCCGCGCTAGACCAATCACAGTAGGCTAGCGAAAACTTGAACACATGCTGTACGTGCTAAAACAATCACAGCAGGCTAGCGAAAACTTGAACAAACGCTGTACATGCTAAACCAATCACAGCAGGCTACACGCTAGACCAATCACAGCAGGCTAGCAAAAGCTTAAACACGCACTGTCCGCGCTAAACCAATCACAGCAGGCTACACGCTAGACCAATCACAGCAGACTAGCGAAAACTTAAACACGCACTGTCCGCGCTAGACCAATCACAGCAGACTAGCGAAAACTTAAACACGCACTGTCCGCGCTAGACCAATCACAGCAGACTAGCGAAAACTTAAACACGCACTGTCCGCGCTAGACCAATCACAGCAGGCTAGCAAAAACTTGAACACACGCTGTACGTGCTAGACCGACCAATCACAGCAGACTAGCAAAAATTTAAGCACACACTGTACGTGCTAGATCAATCACAGCAGACTAGCGAAAACTTGAACACACACTGAACGCACTAGACTGACCAATCACAGCAGACTAGCGAAAACTTGAACACCAATCACAGCAGACTAGACCATCTGACCAATGAAATCAGAGTAGGCTTACAGAAGTAAGGTGATAATAGCTGCCTATTATTAAAAAATGTGTTTTTACACATTCTATGCATGCAAACGTGTTTTTGGACACTCTATAAACCAAAGTAGGACCTTAAAAATCACAAAATATTTACTAATACTGGTGAAGGTATTATAGGACCTGTAAATGTAAACAAAACAAAGACAACATACACCTTTAAAACAGCTCCAAGTTCTTATTTTCACTTTATTTGTAAATGCATCTGATGTATATCAAGAAAAATATATAATATTTATATATATATATATATTGAATTGTTATTATGTACATTGGTTTACATTTTACAGGGGACATTTATACAATCAAGGACGCAAGATACGTCAGTAAAAGAATATCCAGAACTCTCTGATCCAACGACATTTTGTACAAAGTCTGTACATACAGTATACATACATTCAATGGTGGCCATGAGCACCTGTTTCACGAGAAGTTCATGTAGACAGTAAGGAATGCAACGTTACGCAGCCTCCGCCTTCCTGTCCATGTGTTAGTCTGTACGTGAACGAAGGTCGTGAACCTGAACGGGGTGCGTTGAGCGCAGGCCATCAGCATAATAAACAACATGCATGGGTTGAGTGTATTCGTACTGTGATTTGGATGGGTGGAGCTAGGAACTATGAAATCAATCGTGTGTTGCTGGCATGGTTACTTGTCATGTGAGAGGAATAAGAATTAAGAGCAACAAAAGCATGTTTGGAGAGATATGATAGCATTTGAAATACAAGGAAAATAGAATATGGGACACTGTGTGTATTTAAAGGGATAGTTCACTCAAAAATAAAAATGCTGCCATCATGCATCCACCCTCATGTTGTTTAAAACCTGCACATGACTCTTTCTTCTGTGGAACACAAAAGAAGATATTTTGAGAAATGTTTCAGTGGTTTTGTGTCCATACAATGGAAGTCAATGGGGTTCAATGTTGTTAGGTTACCAACATTCTTTAAAATATGATAAAAGAATTTTCATTTTGGGTGAACTATTCCTATAAGGTATGTATTCAAGTTAAACAGGCACAAACAGCAGCAAAACACCCACTATTATAGCATACATGTGACCAAATGTGTGACGTGACAATATCCTTCATTTAAAGGGACTGGAACTCTGGTCATGTGCTGAACTGCGAGAGGCCTTCGTGCTTCTAATCTCTTCCAACTCTGTATCTGATCCGAGATCAAGTTTCCTGACCACAACAATTACCATGTCACGATAATTATCAAGCGTTCCTCTATTTAATTATCAAGGTTCCTGTTGTATAAGAACCATATATACTGTGTTTTATATATGTGTATGCATCTATAGGTGCCTGTTGTGCCTGTTAACACTACAAAGAGCAAATGTAAATCAATGAATCACCTGAGGCACTCTGGGTAACTTTGTAGATGTTTGCATTTCGGCTGTTGTTTTGGCAAAACAGATTGCATTGACCAGATTGCATATTCAAGGTTGTAAATCCTAATACAACAAGTAATAAGACGTTTTGTTAAATATTAGCGCTAGTAATCGGCACCCGAATAGTTTAACACGCATTCCTGTGGCAAACATGTGGTCAACGCCATATCAGCACTCAAGCTGTGTCCATGACTACAGTTCCCATGAAGAATGTCCCCATTGAACTCCAGATGGATCCCAGACTACATTTCCCAAGCGTGAGGATTTGACCTGCATGTGTCATCTATGTAGGTGCTCGCTGCTGAGGCCAGTTAGCACCTTGCAATTCCAGTTTCTGTCAATCATGCTTGTGTCACCTGGATGATTTGGCAGACGGTGAAGTAGTCCAGGGGAGAAAGATTGTTCGAGGCAGGTAAGAAGGAAAGTGTCATTCAGTCCTGTACTTGTCATTTCAAGGGTGAAGATTGTGTGTTGACCTAGCTTACATATCAATGTGGACTGGTTTAGATCGAAAAGGAAATGTGTTGTATTGCTGTTAAAAATATTGCAAACGTCTTGGCCCCAGCTGCAAACATTTAGATTACATGAAGGCCCAGAAGGTATCTTGTTCTTAGAGCCTTTGATGACGCGACCAATGAAATGAAAAAACATTTGAAAATCATTTCAATACTGATCAGAAGGCCAGTTCACATACGACAAATGTGCGTGTTTTGACTTTCGTTGCTTTGCTCTATGGTCTCACGAGAGGCGTTTCACAGTTTACAAGCACACAACGGAAAGTCAACATAAAAACCCTCTTTATGTTTGCCAATAGCTTATAATGGCACAATCCTACCATTGATCAGTAGTTCGAATGAACCCGAGTCTTTTTGGTTTAGAGGAGCTAAACACTTTACGTTGGCATAAAACGGCGACCTCATCGCGATACTGAACAAGGAATGTTGATGATCGGCAATGCATCAACAATTCACACCTCAAAAGTACAAAAAACACTTTGAACGTTGCAAAATTTGTTCTTGATAGAAAACGTTAACGCTACAAAAATACAATCTACGAAGCTCGATCTGTGAGGCCGACGAGTCAAGTAACAGTTTTGAGAACAAACTCTTCTTCGGTTCATCTGAACCTCACTTAATAAATTATCACAGTACCACAAATGAATCCGGCTCTTTTTCTTTTTTGTTCAGTCTCTCTCTCTCTCTCTCTCTCTCTCTCTCTCTCTCTCTCTCTCCGTGGTGGGGGGTTGTGTGGGGTCAGTGTGTAGTTCGTGCTGTCCTGTTGCTTCGTGGAAAGCGATGGACTTTGATGTGTTTGGACAGGTGATCGCTGCGGGCAAATTTCTTCTCGCACACGGGACACTGGTAGGGCTTAACTCCAGAGTGAGACCTGCGGTGTCGCGACAGCTCATCCGACCGGGAAAATCTGTAACAGGAATGCAGAGATATCAATGGTTATACGGTGATCCGGTTCAGTTTTGGGCTCGTGCATTAGAAAACTGTTTTCTTTGGAACAACGTGTATTGTGGAAAGCATTACAACGGCTTGACTTTTGTGCTTGCCTTATTGATTTATTACTGTAGTTAAATATGGAATAGGGTCTAAATGCTTCAATTACACTTAAAGTCAACAAGAAAGTTTAAGTTGCCCTTTTTACCTTCTTAACATGAATTCTTAGTCTTATTGTTCACATCTGTCTAACTAAGGAAAAATAAAGCTTACTTTTCCTTATGAAATGTCAAATCCTGTTCTACACGTTTTTCTAACTGAATATGTCCTACATCACAGAAAACCACACATTTGTCCAACAGAGGTGACTATTCACAATATTAAATCCTACTGCGCACTTTTGAAAGAGCAATCATAGCTCGTAAATCCCATTTGTGTGATCGGATGAAAGGTTGAAAATCTTGCTAAAGTTACTGAGTAACTTTAGAAAAACCATTAAGGCATGAAGAGAAATGTCTTTCATGGCCTTTGAGTCTCATAGGCTGACACAGTGAGCATGCAATGTCAATTAAACCCATCAAACAATCGTTCAGTGTCTTCACCACCCAACACCAAATGGAGCTTGGAACACATCTAATAAGCAACTATATTTAACTCGGGGCTTAACCCAGTGCTCAAGTTCCATGAGAAGATTTACACCACATTGACAATCGCTAATGTTTTCTAAGAGTGAGTATCCCGCTTATACAGTAAAGGTAAAGCAAAAACGCTTGGGTCTGTTTTGTTAGAAAAATATGGAAGCGTTTTTCTTAATTCGACTGACAGTCAGAAAAGTTATGCCATACAACCGGCACGGACCAGGGTAATGGAGACTTTTGGGAAATCTGTAATATTACGTCTCTGCTATAAGAATAACTGTCAAGTTCTCAATAGCAGCGATACAGGCATTACGGAATAAGCAGCGTGCACTTTTGTTTAAAATGAGCAAAGCAGGAGATCAAGCGCTGGCTCAACCCTTAGGCCACGCTATGAAACCGTAGTATCTGTTTCTAATGTACCAGAAACATGTGTAGAGTGTTTGCAAGGCCATAAAAACCAGTCTCTCTCCTGCATGGCTTTTCTTATAGCTTTTCAACAAGCTAAGACAGGAAACATTTGCAATTGTTGCAACGCTAACGGTAATGTGTAAGCTTCAGTTTGGATCCAAAGATAAACCCCCACAGCAACAACATGACTGACAAATCTTAAAGTGATTGTTCACCCAAAAATGAACATTTTGTGAGTCTGCAAAACACGAAAGAAGCTATTTTGAAGAACCAAACGGCAGCGGCACTCATTCACTTCTAGTCAATGTCAACAACATTTTTCAAAATGAAGAATAAAAGAAAGTCAAACAGGTTTGAAAGGACAAGAGGGTGAGTAAATGATGGTAGAATTTTCATTTTTGGGTAAACTATCACTTTTAACTCAAGAGAGCACATTGTTATAGTAAGTAACAATCTTTGGCGTATTTAAATCAAAGTATTTGACATTCTGGAATACTGTATCAGTTAACGTGTTGGTATGTGAGTAAAGCTGGCTTTGAAGTACAGTACGTTGGGATTGGATGGTAGTGGGGTAATTGTTGCCCTCTGGGGTAGGATGGGACGTGGCGTCCGTCCTAGTTAAGACGTCAGAGCTCACAAACTGAGCTGTTCCAGCATGTTCCGCAACACACATGCTAAACCTTCTCAGATATTAGCACACAAACACTTTTTGGGGTCACAGGCATGCATACAGCATAACTATACTAAAATATCATAAACTCGTAAATTCTTTCCACTCTGCAAATCTGTGTTTTCAGTTTCGAAACCCAATGGAAAATGCAATAACAGAAGTCACAGGATAGCGTTTTGGTTTACTCTGCTACATGCACATGTTGATACTGTAAACCGTGTCAGTTGAATTACAGCATGTCATGTTTTTCCTACAGGTATTATCCACCATTAACCTTTTGTGTGTGGGTTTCTACTGTACATACATCGGTGCTAAAACTTCCTGCTGCGCTTCCTCGTCTTTGAACCTTTTGAATGTCCGCACTTGCGAATGGCAAAAGAATGCAACAAAATATTTTAAGGTTGCCCTGGAATCTTGGCGCTAAGTCCATGGTGTGTTTTTCCGTTCAAGCGTGCTTTTATGCCTAAGAAAACTTCTTCGCGTGTGTTCGTGCCACTTGGACAATTTTATTTGCGGTGCACCTAAGGAATGCTAAAAATGCTGGCGAAGCATTGCCGTTGCCAGATTTGATTTTTCTTTTGCTGTCTTTCCTACATCCATTTCCTGCCAGTGTCTTGGAAAACTCAATCAGACGACTGTAGTGCAGAAAACACAACTGCTAAACAGAAGCGATGCTAACCAAGGTCACTGATAAACAGACCTTTCAACCAATCAAGTCTTATCATACTTGACTACAGGCCTTTCACCACACTGCTGACTTGACTTTTAAAGAATTGGTTTATCTTGGAGAGCCATTATTATGGTAATCTTAGTTAAGTGCTTTGAATTTGGGAATATAGTTGAATCTTGGACAATATCTTACTATACCTAGATGACAGAAGAATGTTGCAATCCCAAATACAAGATCCATAACACTAAACACAGCTTCATTAGTGTTTATTTTGTATTTTACTACGTAGAGAACCAACACCCTACACTACACAACAAATTTTACAACCAAGTCAATAGGATTACCAACAACTATCCTATTGAAAACCAATGCAAAGTTTATATGTCCTGTCAATCCTGACCTCACCACGAGAGCGGGTGCACTTTACACTGTATTCAGGACCTACACAGAAGGACCTAAACTGAACATAGACAAAAGGTAAACAAATGAAGCAGTTAACAGACCAAAGTCCGCTTCTTCAAAGACTTTATCTAATCTGCAGGAGATAACACACATCAAACTGTGAATGAAATTTACTCATTACAAAGTATATTCAGGTAGTATCCTTTTGCATTACAAAGTAATTTATTACAAATCCAAGATAATAAGCTGATCTTTTCCAATACTTCAAATGGCAGGAATAACATTAACAAACAAATCTTAATATTTAGTGTCCATAAGAGAGCCTGTCTGAAGTTCATTCACGGATAGTAAACAAAGATAAAGATCTACCTTGTTTTTGCAATGACTACAACTTGAAGTGAAAACTAAACAAACACAGAGACCCTGACAGCGGAGGACTATAACATTGATAAAGATCATAAAATGGAAACTCCAACAAATTATCTAAAGAACATAACAGACAACTGCAAAAAATGAATTTCTTCTTTTCTAGTAAAAAATATCTAAAAGATTTTAAATCATTCAAAGAAATCAATTTACTTGACAAGAAAATATGTTTAGTCTTGTTTTATTGGAGAAAATAAGTAAATAAATATATACAATTAATTAAGTTTATGTTTAAAACAAGCAAAACAATTGAACTAGAAAAAGTATATTTTTTTACCCTGTTGGCAGACTGTTACTTGTTTTACACATAAACTTACCTATTTATTAATTTACTCATATATTCTTTCATAAAACAAGAATAATATCTTGGGTCATTTTCCACATCAACTAAATGTATCTCGATTTTTAGATCTTAACTTTTAGAAATTTGAAGTTTTCTAAAAAACAAGACAATAATGCTTAGTAAGATATTATTTTTTTGCAGTCATAAACTTTGCCCCATAAGGCCCATTTCAGAAACGGCACACTTTTTTCCAGCAATTTCTGCCCTACATTTAGAGCAATGTGGAATTCAGATGGTACAATGTGTTACAGCAACAAATCCTGGACTAAATATAGACTAATACTATAGACTAAATAGATTTTCTAAGGAACTGGTTTTTATTCATGGTTCTACCCTCAAAACTCACCTCCATCCACAGCCAGGCCAAGTGCAAGCAAACGGTTTCTCACCCGTGTGTCTCCTCAGGTGGGCTTTAAGGTGGCTGCTCTTGGTGTACATCTTGGCACAGCCAGGAAAAGTGCACTTGTGCATTTTAATAAGGTCAGCTACTGAGCTTTTCTGGAATTTGTGACCGCCGACCAGAAGCCCCGTGCCCTGGCCGTCTCCCGTTCCGTTCTCTCCAAGGCCCACGGGCTTGGCGGCGATGGGAACCGGAGCGATGCGGACGAACTTTGAGGAAGAGCTGTTAAGGCTGGCTTGGGGGATCATCTGAGGAACCAAGGCGAAGGTTTGACCCTGGATGTTCACGAGGAGCTGGGTTATTTTGATGTCCGAGGCAGGTTGTGGGGGTGTTGAGGGGGCGGTTTCAGGGTTCAGTTCCTGCTTAACTTGAACGGGCTGAAGCTGTAAAATCACGGGCATGCCGGGACTCTCCATTACCTCAACCTTCCCGGACGAATCCTCCTTTCTCAGCGCACTTTGAGGATTCGTGGAGGCCGCTAGTGAGGATTGTGCACTTTTGGGCTCGGAGTTGGCTGTGACTATGTCACTTGAGACAGGCACTGTTTGGTCTAAGCTTTGAGCCCACATTTCCGACGCATCTCCTTGACTGTTAGAACTGGTCATTAGACCATCACCAGTTTCCTCCTTCAAGGCCACAACTTCCATATTCTCCTCTAAGAACTCCTCGATCTCCTCCAGGGTGGGTTGAAACAGCAGCCCTGCGTGGTCCTCCAGATCTCCAGGGAAAACTGGAAACTCGAAGCACTCCTCTTTGGCGGTGCGGTCCCGACGCGACTCCCACGACAGACCCATGGGAAGGACGGGAGGGACCATGGGAGACATTGCGGTTGAGGAGTTTTGGGTCAAAGTAGACTGAGAGTGGAGGAAGTCGAGAAGGCCATCTTGACTTTCTCCGCTTGAGTTGCTCCCACAACTGGAGCCAAGGACCTGAGACTCGGGGCTGGAGCAGGAACGTGGGCTGGAAGAGTCACTCAGGTTGTCCTCTGAGAATGGAGATAAAAGCATATGATACACACCGTCGTCTGTCACCATATCCGACGGGTTGTGGGTTGGCAGCAAAGTGTAAGAAAAAAAAGTCTCTTCATCAAGCAGCAAGTGATCCACCATTCCTGGCTACTGCCGGTCCGAAGCTCGAATGATTCAGGTTTATCTTCGTCTTTAAAAGAAGAAATAGGAAATGTCACAGATGCTCTGCATTTAAAGTACATTACAGTAATTACCGCCCCCTAATGATTATCTAACTAAAGTAATCTTGAGATCAGCTTCCTCCTAAAGTGTTTAATGATGCCGAGTACAACTGTGGCTCTCTTCTTACCCACAAGAGTTTGGTGCTAAATTTTAGAAAGCGGCCCTGCAGCGAACCATTAGGCGAACAACTACCTCTGCCTGACGCTGGCAACAATTTACTGTAATGGTTGCATACGTCAAAAGTACAGTAAGGATGTCTTTCGAAAATCCTATTTAAACAAGATAGCATTGTGAGCACAAAACAAGTCTCGGAATACCGTGTGATTGGAAACAGATGATAAATGGAAAGCGAGACGCAAGCCAAAAAAGCTCATGAAATGACTCTCTGTTTCATCAATATGCTATGATCAGTAACTCACTGTTTTAGTGTGTTTTTAAGGTATAACTGTTGCATAAATAAAAGTATTTTGTCTCAAGTTTAGTTTGAAAGACATTCAAAAAGGTAAGATTGGATAACTCCACTAACTAAGACAACATACACCTATTTACTAATAAACAGAAATAATAAGTGCATGTGATGTACCATATGTGAAAAATATTCAGACAAATATATAGCCTGTAATTCATTGAGTATGAAAAATAGAATAGAATATTCACAATCAGTCCAGTAATAGAACAGAATAAATATTTGCAAGACATTTTTCATGACATCCAACAGCCATAAAAGTTGTGTAAATCTGTGTGTGTTTCAATTTTGTATCTGACAACAATTGTTTCCATTAAATCTTTAAGATATAAACTAGAGGTCTAAGTCTACAGTCTGTGTCTCTCTTTAAACGGTCTGATGTAATGGTTATGGTTTATTAATCAGTATTGAAAATGTTGATCTGCTTTTGATCTTTGGTCGCTGAGGTGACTTTAGCGCCCCCTGTCTGCTGCAGAATGACCGACAATAACCCTGACTTGAGTGTCAACAGCAGCATGTGTCCACTGGAAAACATGAGATATTGTTTGTCAAACCACGAGACACTTTAAATATCACTTTCAACTTCTCGTTTTTTTACCTGTGGATAAAGGGTCACTTTACAATCGCGTTTTTTAAGTTGCAATATAAATAATAGGTCAGCAACACATGACTGTAGCCTACTTTCAAAATAAGTTTATATTGTTGATTTTTTTATTATTGTTAATCAAGTAGGCTATACACGTTAAAAAGTAACTTTTTAAAACCAAAAACACGCGACATGGATTCGCTATAAAGTAATGTGTTTTAAAACACGTGACATATGCATTTTAAATAGTCAACTTATATTTGCACGTTAAAACATAATTGTAGCATATACAACCATAGCTTAAATCATTATAAAATATTTCATGACCGAAATTCCCATGTTAAAAACTGACGCCCGGCCGCGCGTCAGCGCAAAAAGTTGCACGACTGTCCACGCACAAAGCATAAAAAGCATTTCAAAAAGCATGCAAACTCACCCCTCTAAAGCACTCGTATTAACCCTCGATCTTTACAGCTCTAATACGATCCGTTTCCGTCTTCTGTCGAATACTTCATTTGTCGTTACATTTGTCCTTGAGACAGCACAGCTCTCATGGCAGATCATGCTCTCTGGAGTCTCTGTAGTATTACGCTGCTGTCACACGATCGCAGTCTTGTGGGCTATAAGAGTAGATGTGCAGAAGGCAGCTGAAGGCTCGTCTGCTCGACGAGCTCGGATTGGTGGAGCTGTAGACGGAGGCAGTGCTCTTTCCTCTGTCGTCATTGAACCTGCAGCCAGAACAACTACAGAATAACTCTGTCAACAGGAGCTTTAACTTCCATGCTGAAGAAAAAACGAATGGTTTCCATTATGAAGCATTTCAACATTCCTGTTTGTGTGTTTTGAGTCCTATTCCAGTATGATTTAATAATGGTGACACATAACAATATACGTATTATCTCACTACATGCCAACACATTAACATACGAGACTGTTATAGTTTGTGATAGCTTCTATTATTTTATTCAGCAGGGTTTTGTTTGGCAAATGGGCTTAGAGCATCTCAAGTCAAAGCTCAAACGTTTGATTAATAATGTTGATCTTTTATATTCACTCTAGCTTATCACATACGGCTTTACTATGAAGAGATAAAACACAAAAGATTTGGGAGTTGAATGTGGAATTAAAGTGCAAATCAATTTAATGTGATAACATGTTGCTACATTGTGCACAAAAAAAGAATTGCATGCTCTGGTTTAACCTTTAACCATAACTTAAAAATATGGGAGGAAAAAAGACTTTGAGACAGTTTTCTTTCAGGGTGTGACAAAAAAGAAATGGCCACTCTCAATAAAAGTCAAATACGTTTTATCAAATAGTAGACTATATTCATGTTTTATTTTGTGTTGTTCTTGGTTCAAAACAAATAAAACAACAATTAATGTGTATACTTTATTAATATTGTATACTGTATACAGGAGGCATCTCTTCTGGCAACTGCTCACACACTAAGTGTTGTTGTTTTCCACTTGCAGCACGATGAAGTCACACTTCCTATTTTTAGTTGGAGGATCAGACCGGTCCAAGCCAACTTGAATGAACATTTGTTTGGTTTTTACACGTATATGGTTTACCAGAGTCTCCATAGGCTCTAGAGAAAATGTTTTTAAACTTGTACTGTGGTAAAGGGGGTAAAGTTGGTGCCAGCGGGCGATCGGGTAAACACTCATTTGTCAGTTGAAAAGAGGCAACTTGTGTCTGCTGAGGACTCTAGGGTCACTTACTCGTTCAAGTATAAATAAATAATACTATAAAGTACTCACTAACTAGATAATCACATTTAAGGCACATTTGTTATTCTATCTACACTCTTAAAAATATAAGGTTCTTCACAGAGATGCCATGAGGGGCAACGATTTCATAGTTTGCGATGATTTGCCGGAAGTACCTGATTTTTGATGGATTTTAGTTCCGGAGAATGTTTTTGGAGGAACACTTTAGCTCCTTTTCCGAGGCAGGGTCTAAACTTGCAGGACAGGAACGATCCGTGACATACAGTAAGCAAACGCTGATCGGCCCATCTTCTGCTGTTGGTTGTATTTTTCTTTCTATAATGTACAATAAGGGCTGTCACGATATCAGACATTTTTTTCGCTGCACGGTTATCGTGGACAAGCCCTTTTGCGGCACTATTATCATTTTTTTTAAATAAATGATGCCATCAGTGAAATTCATTTTTACTTTTGTTTATTTTGTCTGTTATTTGGTCACACTAATAATACAAGTGTATGGAGGGAGAAAGAGAGATTGTAACTGTAACACTAAAAACAACATTTTAAATGGATGCTGAATAGTTTACGTTATTACGATATGTGGACAATTACTGTAACACGATATCGATAATCTTGTTTTTTAATATCACGGTTATTGTCAATGCCTAAAATACAATACTGAGTGAAAAGGTACTGCTACGCTATTTAACTATATTTAAGAACAAAAAGTAGTAAAATCAATACTATACTATAATTTCCTCCAACAGACACTGGATTAAAGCTCATGTACAGGAGACCACATGTTACGTAATATGTTTTCTGTATCCTAGTGTTGCACTTCCTCTCATTTACTACGTTTATTAAGCCGCTAAGTGTGCCTCTGTGATTTACAGGATTACTGTACAGCCTTTCACCTACTTCCAATGACAGCAGAGCAGATTGTGTCTGTATATCCTGAAGATAAGATATGAATCATATAGTATCAGTAATAACCAAACCCACATGCTGTTATTTTTGTGAAATAAAAAATCTTTCCAATCATCATGCAGCTTTTATCCACAGATCCGGTCCGAGGATCCAAGCAGACAGGAGGGTTGGGATGATCACTGCTTTAGAAGATTAGCATGCAATTTCTAAGTGCTTTGTGGATAGACATGGTCACCAATGCTATTGTGTAAAAATATCAACATTTGTTTGTACAGCGGCACACAATAGAGATACAGAGGCTACGGCTTTCACCACATTTCACTGTTGGCCACTCTTACTCTCTCCTGGGAGAGATTAAAACTTCCTTTTCTCAGTATGTTTACATCAGAAAAACACACACCCTGAGTTCAAGGGGCACTCGTACTCTGATTGTCCTCAAGGTCGCTTTTTGCTCGCAGTATGGTCAACAAGTAGACTGACACTGAATGAAAACCGCTGTTTTCCCTCTCTGGTCAAGGTTCAAAGCATGTATTCGCAGGGGGTCCGGTTGTTTTCGTCTAAAAGGAGCATAACAATCACTGTAGACACGTGATATTCATTATTATCATACATATATTTTTAATAACACAAAAAGTTTTGATAATATAAATTTACTTTTTAAAAGCGTTAAGTATTGTTTAATAGGATTTTCTTTGAATATTGAATATATTAAAAATGTATGAAAATTGATTGACATTTTCTTAAATTTTTAAATATTAATTTATAATAAAAAATTACAATACAGTATAATAATAATATGGATATAAATAATAATATGACTAATTATAATGCATTACAAAATTATGAAACACACTTTTATAAAATAAAGTTGAATTGAATATTTGAAAAAATGGCAACAGCAGAAACTTTAATGAATGAACTTGTTTAGTCTATAAACACCATATTAGCAGATTATTTGCAGAGCGCTGTCAACGTGTACTTTTACTTCTTTATGATGGCTAAAACAACATGGTTAAATTCTTCTATCAATCCATCGCTTGAAACCTTTGAACTGTCAACTTGTCACCTTTTCAAGCCTCTTTTACGTCAGATACGCCATAAGAACAAAAACAAAAACAAATGTAAACATTCCTATCTCTAAAGTAAAAATGTAAAGCGTGACACATCTGTGTTATCTCCACTGACAAACATGTTTCTACTTTTAACAAATTGTTCATATTTTTATCACGATTGTCATTTGTCCATAAATAATAAAGTGTCATTAAAAAGGCATAGTTTGCTGGGAGGCACTTGGAATCGAAAAGGTGCTTATTAAGGATGAAGGTAATTTCCAGGTGGTTGAATTCTGGGTCAAATTAAAGTTTTTAAGTTCTTCACATACCTATAAATACAACCTGGACATGATCATTTCCTCCCATAGGGACAGACATGGTACTGCAGGAACAAGTGCAACATCTCGTGAATGCGGAGTAAGTCCCTTTGGGGGAAAAAACATTTCCAAAATGCAAAAAAAGAACAAGACTGCAGGTTGACAGGGATGCCCTTCGCGAGAGGCCTCTCTCATACACAGTGAGAATGGACTAGTTGTTATAACAGCATGCTGATGACATGAGGGGGGAGTTCACCTCAGGTAAGCTGAATATTTTAATATTCATTTCAGACATCATGTTGTTAGACGCTGTCACCTTGTTCTGACTCACGCCGAGCGCTAAAACCCGGTGAAGCTGATTGGTTAAAATGCTCTTAAAGTAAATGTGAATTCAATTCATTCCACAGATTCCACAGAACATACGGAAAGCAATAAATCACTGTCATTTTTTTATTATAATAATATTCATTTATATTAACATTTTATTGTATTAATTAAAAAAGTTTAAACAGTGCACCTGGCTCGAAGTTAACCTCCAGTCTGTGTTTGTTGATCGGTCTGGCTAGTGGCTAATAACTATTTTATTTAATCTATATTAATATTTTATTGTATATTCATTGTACGAAATAAAAAAAATTTCAAGCGTTATTATTTGTGGAGGTCTACCAGAAGTTACGTTTGGGCCACATAACGTTTGTTTATGTTGTTGCTGCTGAAAACGTCTATAAGTTTGCGACAATGTTTTTTGTCGGGCATTTTTCAAGACATAATGTATTTGTAAATAAGTAAACATGTGTTGTCAAAGTTATATTGTGATCGGCGCCTGTAGTTGTGTGAACAATGCTACAGAAATGTAGCGTAATTGTGCTTCGGGTGAGCCGAGTTCGAGTCCCGGCCGTGGTCCTTTCCCGATCCTGCCCTCTCTCCTCCCCGTCTGTCCAGCCTGATCTCACGGGAGAATGGCTAATTCGTATGAATTCATACGTTGTGAAATACTCGCCATGATGTCTACGTTTTCCGAAGGGGTCTATAGAAATAGTGGGAGTTATGAGCTATTACTGACAGTTTGAGAATCCAATGGTGTTTAGTCATAAGCTCTTTTTAATACTTTTCATTTGTTTAATGTTTCAGACACACGGAAAGGGTGACCAAAAGTTATCATTTGTGACCCACAGGAACATTTGCAGTAATAGCCAAAAATACATTGTATGGGTCAAAATGATCGATTTTTCCTTTATGCCAAAAATCATTAGGTATGAAGTAAAGATCATGTTCCATGAAGATATTTTGTAAATTTCCTACCGTACATATATCAAAACTTTATTTTTGTGAGTAATATGCTACGCTAAGGACTTCATTTGGACAACTTTAAAGGCGATTTTCTCAATATTTCGATTTTTTTGCACCCTCAGATTCTAGATTTTCAAATAGTTATATTTGGCCGAAATGATGTCATAAAAATCATTAATTTATATTGGCCTTACATCTTCTAAACGCAACTTTCTTTAGGGTGTTATATTCAAGACACCAAAATAGCACTCTTTGATTTTTAAGATGCCCAAACAATGACAATGTGTTGAGAGAAAGGTGATTTTTTTACCATATAGTTTGTTATTTATAAACGTGACAGAAGCGCCACTCGCTCCGCGGAAGTTCTTGGTGTGTTTGTGTCTTCGCTGATGTTAAACAACATCTTCAAACAAACCGTTGCATAAAAGCAGTTGGAGATGAGGTAAGTGGAAACATGCGGCAATCTATCGCTGTTTTCACTAACAGGGAACACACTTCACCAGAAGCTATATACACACATGTCTCCCTCAGAGCCTCTGTTGATATTTGTCCAGTTTCTGAGCTAAGACTACGTCTGACCTACTACCACATTCTGACAAAACCCTTTTTGTTCGAGTCTCCTTAAAAGCCTTTCGAAAATGTTCCGTTTTCAACACGTTCGGCTTATTTCTTTCCGCTCCCTCGTAAAAGCAGGCGAAGCGTCACGGCTCTGAATGACGGTGTCCTGCTGTTACTTTTCCAGGGAAAATAAATAAGTGAAGAATATATAAACGCCCGAAAGCCATCGGCACACAGGAAACTCGGTGGCGTGTTTAATCAATCTAACAGTCTAATGAAACTTCAATGCACTCTGAATGTATATGAAATGGGACTGAATTAACCAACTTAATGTTTGTATTTAGTGTCACTTCATTAAACTGCTTCTGGGGTTTTTTTATTGCTGACATTCTCCGATCTGCCTTTATGATAAGAAATACAAGCTGTTTCCCTCAAAGCCAGTGGGTTTTGTTACTGGTAATGGGAAACAGGTTAAAGTGGAAAAGCACTAGTTTGATCCTCATTGGTAAAAAGCACAATATTTCTTCTGTCTCCTTTGGGCCCGGGAGACAATGTTCGCGTTACGAGGGGTCAAGAACCATGGGCCATCAGCTTCTGCGCACCCTTCACGTGTCACAGGAAACTACACAAACATCTTAGCGTGAACTCCATGATGATCGATTTGTGATAAACCTCATTCACTCTCATCCATGAGTAATAAACTAATAAACTAGTGCACTTCACTCTGAAATAGCCTACATTCATATACCTTAAGTAAATTTGGATGCAACTGCTTTTTCATGTTCATTTGAATCCTAAAATTATAAGTGTGAAATTTAAAACTTGCACATGGGCAATTCCAGATTTTTTGGATGTGATATTTTCAGTCAAAACTCGAAATATATAGAATCATCTTTTTATATTTTACTAAACCAGTGATGAGAGAACACATCAGAAACATATCAGTCTATGCATGAGTTTCCTATTTTAAGAGGAAAAATGTATGGAAATGACAAAAAAAGGTCGACATACTTTGTAGGATTTCTGTGAATTAAAATGTACAAATCAGAAGCAATAATACTCAACATATGGAAAAGGGATCCCTCTTCATAGAATAAAAATAAGTAACTGTGTGACACTGTAAAACAAAACAAGGGTCAATTATTTGAAACTGATATTTATCACATGATCGAGCTTTCCATTGATGTATGGGATTGTTGGGACAATCTGAGGGTGCGAAAAAAGTCAAAACATTGAGAAAATCGCCTTTGACGTTGTTAATCCGAGATGCTGTGGCAGGCCGCTGCTAAGAAGAAACACGTTTGTTTTAAAGCTCTCTATTGGTTTACAGCTATAATGATGTTGTGGAGAATAGATGAACCTGAAAGCTAGTTTGTAGACGTGTTTTTACGGACATTTTTGTTAGCGATTTTGTTGCATCCACTCACAAAAATAACATTTTGATATATTTACGGTAGGAAATTTACAAAATATCTTTATAAAACATGATCTTTACTTAATAACCTAATGATTTTTGGCATAAAAGAAGAATCCATCATTTTGACCCATACAATGTATTGTTGGCCCATTTATGAGGAATATGGCCCATTATAGACGTAACAACTCACATTGACTATGGAAAACTACTTAAAAACACGCAAAAAATGCTTTAAAAACTAAGACAGAATTCACATGCGGGGATTTAAACCAACTATTGACATCTGTGCTATCAGTATGGCAAAAACCTTTGGTAAAAACTAGATTTCTTCATCTTAAGGTTGACATTTTCATAAAATTGCCAACACGACATCAACTAAATCTAGCAAACGAAATATATTCCTCCCTAGAAAAACAACAGGAAGGCTTTAGCAGAGTTCTTGTGTGAAATTGATTTGCTGACCACACTCTTCTATCAGTAGAGAGTATTTAATTACCTGTTTATAGCAGCGAGTGGATGAGAATCTGCATCCCTGAGGATTCTTCTGTGGCTTTGGGGTTGCGTAAGCTGTTCCTCGACAGTTCTCCACTCTTAATGAGAAACAGTAGTCTCTCCGACGCTTTCATCGCTGCTTCTTCACGCTCTCTCTAAACGTCCTCTGCAACGGATGATCAATCTTCTGTGTTCACCATGGCTGCTCGGGGTATGATCATTACCTAACAGCTCTTGCTTGAGCCTAAAATATTATCTTATCTGGAGGAAATAGAAGCAAGAGCTTTGTGTTGTAAAGATACAGCTGTTGCTTTGAATGCACACATATACAGGAGAGAGAAAACACAGCAGCACCACATGATCTTTATATATTGATGAATTGATGTTGGGGTCTTTTGAGTGGTCTTTTGTCAATATGGTTTCTAGGTATTGCAAAATTGTTGATGGGGTGTTTTTATCAACCCAGGTCGCATCACAATGTGTTTTTAAGAAGCAAAGCAACAGTGGTGCAAGCCAATAAAAACATGAACATTAAACCACTAGAGGACAGTAACTGAACCAAAGTTTCCCTTACCAAGTACAGCAGCTCTCGCTCTCTCTTTCTCTAAGGGGATTGGTGTATAGGTGCACAACATGTGTGTGCGCGTGTGTGTAAGAGAGGTGTGAGGATAAACTCCCGGAGATGTTTACTCATCGAGATCATGTGGGAGAATCGCTGGAGTCTGAATCTGTTCAGCTGAGGAGAGCCGGAATAGCACCAACAGTACAAAACACACACGAGATCTGTCATTAAACCATCTGGCCGACATGTTGCCAGGCAAACTGTTCACCAGATGCTGAAACCAAAGATCAACAGTATTGATTTCAATAAAATTCATACGCAACATAAAAAAGTATAAAATCAGGTGAGCGAATAACGGCAGAAATGTCATTTTTGGGTGAGCTATCGGTTTCATTTCCTAAAACGTGCACAAAGCAGACACTGAAGACAGACGGCACAAGGTTCCAGAGATCTCCAGCGGATGTCAAGAGACCCTTGAGTGTCACACGCAATCAACATTCACACTGATCAACACTGGAGACTCCTTACAAGAAAGAGAAGCTGAGTAATTCATCATTTTAATAGTGACATGCTCCAATTCCCAAAGGAAACAGAACAGTTTGCAACACAATGCATATGCAGTTTTTGTCATTTAGTGATGTTGTATATTGATTAGTATTGGTGATTGGTGCAAACGCTTTGTCAAATTCTCAAAGATTATTGCACATTGTATTTTCTCATACTCTCTCTAATGCACAAAGAATAGAGAATAGAAACAGCATAGACAGAAACTATAGAAGTCTATAACTTGCTCACCACCAGATGCCAGTCAAGAGCCAAAGAGCTTCTGTAAAGTTCCAAATCAGGACTTTCTTCAAAGTGAACACAGACTTTATTAGCTTTAAATGTCTGTTTCTGTTCTGTTTATTGTCACCTACTGTATTCATCCCAGTGTTCAAGTTTGGTACGAACACACATTATACAACCATTCAAGAACACAAATAAAAATATTGCTCCATTCAAGAGAATGTTTCAGTGTCGAAACTACTTCTCTCATCCCTCTATATGTTAAAACAAAAATAAAACTTAAGTCATGTTTACATTTACAGTAGTGCACTTTCAATGAAACTCTATGAGGCATTAATCATAGTTAAAAAGCAAATCTTTGCAAATTTCATTTGAAAATAAAATTATTGCTTTACATGTTTGTGATGTGTTAAAAAATGTATACATTTGATCAATTTTACCCACTACCTTTTGAGTATTTTAACATGTATCACTGTTCGCCTTTCCCATTTAACTTCTAAACTAAAGTCAAAATTATTTTCAGGTAAAACTGTAAGCATGACACAAATACCATCCACAGAATGAACTCATAACTTTTGTGCAAGGGTTTCTAACCTTTACAAAACCTACACCATTCATCCATCCACCCACCCTTAAGATAAGCATGCTACTCTTCAGAAGTCAACACAAGACATTCATGCTTTATTAAACACGACAAGGAGATATAAAATGCTCTGCCTCACATATATTGTTACACAACCTTGGCAGGAATGTTTGACATTATAGCACTTTGGCACAAGCAGCTGTATTTACTATAGCTGTCTTTACTATGAAACAAACATTCAAATCTACAGTTGAGCAACAGTTAAACACTTTAAATAGTATATTTGTATATATAAATAAATAAATACGGTATTCAACATGAAAGTCTGGTCAATATTTGATCACAGCAACAAGGCTTGTAAACAATACATCGATAAATTGTGGCGATATGTAATAATGCGTTTCAAATGTTATTGCGCAATGTATTATATACAGCAACATTTCTGAAAGAAAAACAAAAGGTGGAACATTCATCGAGTCTACAATCGTCTTTGGAACTGCAATCGGAAAACACAACGTGCGAAATATTTCACCACCAAATCAAGTTATTTTGCATTGTGACATTTTTGCCGTCTAATGTATTATAAATAAATCTTTTTCTTTAATGTGATGATAAATTATCGGTAAAGTGCAATTGAAAGTTTTGTATGATTATTGCTTCTTTTACTAAATATAATGATGATGTTTTTTTCATTCGAGTTAAAGGTTTTAATTGAAATGAAAATATCACAATGCAAAATTTCATTTTGACATTTTCATTTTCAGACCCACCTTCCTGATCCACCTCTATCTGTCCTTTCAGCTTTAAAAGAATCTCTCTCTCTCTCTCTCTCTGTCGTTCAGATGATCACCTGATTTGTCTTTGTCATGGCATTCATCTACCTACTTCCTGTGCCCATTAACCTCGGCTGATTATACTCCAGATATTTCTTCTCTCAATCTTCCTCTCTCTGGTTGAATTGCACTGATTGGCACCTCAGTTTCAGCAGGTAATTAGCCGTATCCACATTTGGTGTGCGGAAGGCTCCGCGTGCGTCGGTGTTCCCGCACGGGCATCTGTTTTCCTGGCAGACGTACCTACTTATTACCTCCTTTCAATACCGAGCGCAAATTGGAAAATATTTACACACTCAAAAGTATGTGCCCGTGCGTCGAATTCAGGCGACGAGAATGGAAAAAACTATCCTACGTGGAATGTGAAGACGTCAGGCGTGTGTGCGCGTTTGGTGAATCCTGGGTGAATCTCACGAAGAAATATATTGGTCATATTTCATCCCAAAATCAAAAAATTTAGGAATTATATTTTGTATGACCTATTTTTGGAACAATTCGAATTTTGTGCATTAGCATTACTTTCATGACAGAAAAGGGATAGTATAAATCTTCCATCATTTACTGTCTTTTTTAAATCATCAGACCTGTCTTTTTTCTGCTTACTGGGGGGGATTTTGGATTGAAACATTTCTCAACAGTTTTCCTGAGATTGACCCTCCTATCTCTCCATTCGACGGAAGCACAAATGGTTTCTGATGATGAAGCATAACACCACACGTTATAACAACACATTCCTGATTTCAGTTGATTATTGTGTAACTACATAATGTGCTACTGCTAACTGATGCGGAAAGGAAAAAATGCATTCCCTGTGACAGATATGCAGCTATGCTTGAGAGAGTGAAGAAAGTACTGATCTAGGATCAGAGGTGGGCATTTATCTGTGGCGTTGGAGAGGGTGACAGGGCCGGTCTGGGTTCGATGCCTCTGCTCTTCATGAATGACAGCAGCTGGTCGGGTATCTCAGCCAGTACATCCTTGGCCAGTCTCGCCATGCTGAGCACCTGGTTCCCCGATCGGTCGATGTAGTCCCGGAACGGCACAAACTGAATCAGAGATACAGGAATTAAAGGAAGTAGAGCACACAGCACGTAAGAAATATGTTTCATCATGCCCAGTGAAGGACAAAGTTGAGATAAGGCTGAAAAGAATTTTGAAACTGTTCTGAAATCAAAGCTCATGGCTTCCGCTGGCCATGGGCATGATGGTCTAGATTATTTACGAATTTATTGATAAGGACTTCACTTGAGAATAATGCAACCTTTCCTCCCTAAATCAAAACCCTGCAGCATTAGGTACAGGCAGGAGTTGGTTTTTATTCAAGTTTGCTCTCATAGCAAAAAATTACAATTATGGCTCAAACTAACATTCAATTTTTAATCAAATACGTTATTAAAGATGTTTTTAAAACGTTGTATTCATGTTGCATATACTTGGAATATAAACTGGAGCTCAGCTTTGTGGCAAAAAAAGTGCACAAATTGTGCAAATAAATTGTACGAAGCTTACCCAGTAAAGTTTTAGAAGAATGTCTATAAAATATTACTAGAAGAGAGGATCAACAAATTAAAAAGTTTATTTGCAAAAACAGATTTATAAATGTTTATAAATGTATTTTTGTATTTTGTACTCAGTTATCTGTTTTTGCAAATGAACTCTTCAAATATGAATTATTGATAAATATGTATATTTTACGTATGCTTTATCGCCTCTAACCTTTATTATACATTTATTGTGTATTCAAATAAAAGCCATACTGAGTGATTTACTGTTTTGCCCAATAATTTCATCCAGTAAATACCTTAAAAGTGTAGTGTTTTGTACCATACAGCTCATATTTTCATGATTTCATCTAGCCACTAAAAGCAAATATTGTACAAATATCCCAGCCATCCATGTATAACGTGAATAGAAATATGAAATAACTCATCTGGTGTACTTATTAAGGTGGTACAGTATGATCTGCAACTTAAAGATCTATTAAATGGAATACAATCTGTTTTTAATCCCTATAAGACATATACCATCATCTCCTAAGCATAAGCTAAACCCTGCATTTGGTTCACCCTCTGTGTACTCCTGAACCTCTTTGAAACCTCAAAAAGCCCATAATTATGAACTATACCTGGACAATGTCTCTTTCAGCAAAACGTCCCCTGGAGGACACCCTGACCTCATCTCCATCCAACTCTTCCATAGCTGTTACAAAAACAGAAAATAGTTACATAACCTGATGTTTTACCATCTCCGTTCGCAGCACCAAAAATCCAGAAGCTCACCATCAAATTCAGCAGGACCGACCCCCACAATAATGATGGACATGGGCAGAGACGCCGCCTGTAAACAGAGAGTTGTTAAGCAAAACGTGCGATTGTAGATATCTGAATAAAACATGCATAAAACAGACTCACGGTAACCACAGCCTCTCGGGTCTGCACCATGTCTGAAATAACTCCATCTGTGATGATCAGCAACACAAAGTACTGCGAGCCGTCCGTCACCTCCCCAGCGCACCTGGACATTACAATATAATCCTAGATTTAAAGAAATCGACCAAATAGCAAAATCATTGGTTCTCGAGTGCCTAGTTATAGATCGTGACATGGCAGATTTGAATATGCGCATATTCAAATCACACAAATGAGATTTGAGAGGAACTGAAGCGAGAAAGATTTTCACTGAATAATGACTTTGAATAATATATCTGAATAATACATGTTGGTCTATCCCTCACACAACGCTATTGATGACTTATATAATAATTTAGCATGTGAGTGAGACAGAAAACTTTTATGGAGTTTCATAGCCCCCGGTAACCTTTTACATTGATTGTTTGGAAAACAGCAACATTCAACTTCTCCATCAAAAACAAAAAATAAGCCATTTTTATTTACTGGGATCTATCCATTTAAAAGCATCTGAAGTACTAAGCAAAATGAATTCTGGGAAATAATTCAGCATCACTAATTGGAGTAAAACGTGATGAAATGAAGCAAAACGGAGGACAATGTGAGAGGTGCTTGCCTGCGCATAAGTCGCCTCCAGATGCAAGGTGAGGTGTGGGTGGTTGCCAGGGCATTGCTGTGTAGTTGCTAAGGGGGTTTTGAGTGGTTTTAAAGCATGTGGTTGCTTAATGACCCAGAACAAAAAAGCCCAGGTCAATGATATTACATTTAATTATAAAATACAATCATTCAAATGAAGTCATCCGCCAAGTTAAAATAATACGTGACCTGTCTGTGAAATCCAGCCTGAGGTCTCATAATCTAATTATAAGATAACAAGCGTCCAAGTTTGATTTCCAATATTAATTTCGCTATGATTTCAATCTTTGATGGCTTACTCAGTCAATATTAAAGATATTAAGATTATATTCTCACAGTTCTTTATATTATTTAGGATGATCACATACAAAATAATAGCCAACCTTAATAAGCACTTATTTTGAAATAATTGAGTTTAATACGAATATTTAAAATCTCGAACCCTAAATATTGGCTCACTGAAAGGCCATTAATAATTTGGATTTCAATACAACATATCACAAAAAAAACCAAAAATCCAACCTTATGACCTTATTATATCTCTTTCAATGTTTATGATTAAATCTGCCCACGCCCGGCAGACCTCAATAACAGCGGCAGATATTGTCTCAGTATTCGCGCAGAAGATGTGGCTAACAGAGACTGCCGACTCGTACCGAATCCAAAATCTTGACCACTTCAGCGATGCGCGATCAATACCTGCTTCCTCCAGCACCTCCGCACTTCTGGGACTTTGATTTTCTTTAGATTGAGAGATTTAGTTGGATCTGGAAAGGCCTTGAAAGCGACAAGGGCAATTAAAAGCCCACTCACGAAACGCCAGCGTGCGTCTCCAAGGTGTAGAGTTTTTGTCATGTTGTGACACAAACTAAATGGAATGTAAAGCCATAGTTTACACTTTTTGGTTTGTACATTGTGTATGCTTGTATTGCATACCAAACATTGGCAAGGTTACTTGTAACGAAAAATTCATTCTACATCGGCATTGTTCACACTGTGATTTATCAAAGATGGCCTAGATGCTGAATATTGAATTGGTATTGATTTATAAACGTGTGCGGTCATGTTAATGTGCTCAGGTTTGACATCAAAACCACACGCTTGCTAAATGACCCCCTTTGTACTTAGCTTCGCTTTTAATTTTATACCTGTGTCGGATAATACATCCCTTTTAAAAAGTTGTCATCGCCTGCTGACAACAAACCACGACTATAGCCGAGCATGTAGAGAACGGAGCATTAGTCAAACACAGAATTCTGGAGGAGCACATAAGTGCATTTGTGGAGAGAAGACAGGCGTTAGAGTGAATAACAAGTGGATAGTGACAGGGAAGAGGGCAGAGAGAGAGACGCAGAGGTCGTGTTATAGGCCGCCGCTCGACACCGTGTCAATTGCAGGAGGATGGTTTAGCTTACTGTGCCACCTGGTTGATGACAGGGGAGAAGTTGGTCGGTCCGTAGAGTTGCACTTTCCTCAGACAGTCGTAATATGCCTCCAGGACGCCTTCGATGCCGACGCAGTTCGCGTTTTCGCAGTCCGAGTTCTACGGGGTGAGAACTCGTGCATGAGGAATAATTCATATTGATTTTTACTTATTTAAACCGGCCTAAAGCGCTTTCTGTGTTATTTTATGCTAGCGTATATGCAACATTAAAAATGTATGACACTATAGTTTGGCATTAATAATAAATATCATGTGTCTGCTGATTAAGATTTAAGTCTCGAACATCCCATGCGTGTTTGTGTGCGGTGATTTCTCACCAGGGGAAAGGCATGAGAGATCTTTCCGTCAGGTGGGAGTTTGGCTCCAAAGCCGTAAGCGGGGAAGAGTTTGTCACTGTCATAGTCTTGGACGATTTCCCCCACGGCCTTGAGGGCCATGGCGTACGCGTTCAGCTGGTACGGGTTCATGTAGTGGAGCGATGTCGGCTGTGATGGGTTTCCTGCGGTCAGTATCGATCAACACAGACACTTACATCAGTGTTACGTTCTGAAGCTAACACTGCAAAAACTATATATACTTAAAACGGTTCCAAATCGTACAAGATTGCTTAAGATGTTTATTTGGAAAACAAGACAAAGGGGTAATTTTGGGGTATAGAGCTGATATATGTCTGACCAAGTTTTTCAGTGAATGAAGATGATCTTACCATTAGACGCAGTGAAGTCTATAGCTACAGTGAAGTTGAGCTGTGTTCTGTAGTCAAGAGAAAAAAAGAGAAAAATTGTACACTTTATTTAAATATATTATTAAAGAGTGTTTTAAAAATGTTCCATGTGTGATGTGAACTAAGTTCAGCTTTGTGAAGTATTTAAGGAGGCTTGGCAAAAAATTACAACACATAAGCAAAGCTACTGAGTCAAGGCCCAGGGGAACGGCTACACAATATTACCACAAGATAAAATAAAACCCATATGCCCTTATGTGCCACATTTATTTTGTCCAATAAATGCTTAAAATTTTCTCCACATTTAGGTTTAATCTATTTTGAGGGTTCATTAAAAGCATCACTTCTGGCCACTACTGTACATACTGTAAACATGGTTAAAATGCATCTCTCTTGTAGTTTCCTACATTAATAAGTTTTTATGTTCAATTCTTCATTGGGAATTATATCAACAGCATAACAATTGAAATTGAATCGAACAATTGATATCCTCCACAAATGCATGTCGTCCTTGTGCTATAGCAACACACACTTGAGCTTGCATGGATTCCTCAATTTTTGCAAAATCTAATGATTCATGTAATCCCATCTTGATTTAAGAACAGTCCAAATAGCATCTTGTGTGTTTCTATAGGAGGAAAATCTGACCTTTCGTACAAAGCGGTTAACATAGTCCAATGTCAGAAATGTGCCTAATTGGACAAAAGACACAGAAACATGCACTAAAGTGTAAAGAATCTTATTTTCACATTATAACATTACTATGCTATATCATTATCATGCAGGTTAAAATTAGATTTTAAATCCCAATTTTTAAATGTACTGCACTATGATTACTGGACAAATTTAGAGAAAGAATATTGAAAAAAAATGTCTTTACATGTTTATATTGATACAAACATTTATATGATATTTTTACATCATTTTCATCCATAAATATCAATCATTCCTGTCTTGTTTATTCCAAATAATTAACACTTTTGTGAGAGTTATAAGTCTCTATTCAACACATAACATAATTCCTCAAATAAAATGTCAGTCTCTCCTGAAATCAGATCTGGTTTAATGCTATTTGCCTTTAATAACCAGAATTCCTCTGATAATTTATATGAATATCAAAGCCACTCTTTAACAAATCTGCCTCATTCTGCTGCCTAATTCATCCAGGCCACTCACCCGCCCCGGATGAAGTCCACAAATGTGTACTCTGATTCGACTTTAAAGGACAGAAGTGTTACCTAAAGACAGAGGAAGAGGGTGAGAGAGAGAGAAGAGATAATGGATGTCATTATGAAAATAAATCAGAGGAAGAAAGCACATGACAGGTAATTCATTCACACGTACCGTGCCAGAATTGACATATTTCTTTTTCCTGCCTTTCTTCTTCGGATTCAAGACCTGAAAGAGACAAAGACGCCCATCAGGATGGATGAAAGGGTGAATATGACATATTACTGAAATGTGGAGACATGTTTTCCCTCATACGGTTCAAGAAACATATTGTTATGAATACGGTGCATTTTGGTGTCCCATTACTTTCCTTTGAAGCATTAGAAGACCAAAACAATTTTTTTGTCCCCTGTTACAAAAAAAGTTAGCAATTTAATTATATTATCTGAATTTGCACATGAATTGTGATGTTGGCTACATTTATCGAACCATTGAAACCACTGAAGCCATTAATTTTGATGTTTATTTAATGTTAACTGTTGGAAAACTAAAAAACATGTCATATTTACTTTGACCTATGTATCCTATTTGTCGAAGTTTACATGTAAAACTTAAGAATTTGGAAATCCTAATTTAATCTTTTTGTTACCTCATAGACGTTGAATTGGTTCTGTCCACGAGACAGTTCCCTATAGCTGGTGGTAAACTCTCCAATGAAGTCATGACTAAAAATACAAAAAATGCTTATTTTAATAAGTACAATTTTAAAAAGTAAATAAGAGTGAATACAGTGTGTGCTGTGAATACATTACTGTGGTAATGTCAACTTGCCTTGAGTTATTCTTGTAATAAGGCATAATTTATGTATTCACAAACAATATTTATTACCCACAAGGGGAAACAAGGTATGAAGAAGAGCGTACCTTCCATCTCTATCCCAGTCGTAAACATCAACCTTCACTGTTCTGGAGAGATTACAAACAAATCAAATCTCACAGCAAGTCAATATCGAAAATTAAGTGCAAGACAGCCTGAGTTTTCTCAAAAGGTCAGAGAATGATGGAAGCCTGCAGAGTCTACAGAGCCGGTCTAAAATAATACCAGCGCCGGCCCGGAGACTGCTGGGATTATTCTGACTGCCACAGAGACACAGCTGCTCGACTCCAAACCTCACGGCACCGCCGGCCTCATGTCTCGACTGAACACCTCAAAACTCAAGCCTGAGGAAAATCTTTCCAGGTGTTACAGAAAACACTTTCCTGTCAGAAAGACTTCTATCAAAATGTCAGCCATTATTGAAATGTTGTTGATATAAATACAAAGATACTGGCTTTCAGAACACACTCAAGAATCCAAAGCTTTCACATTTAATGCATCATTGTTGTGTTTTACTCATATTAGTAAAGTTTTTTAGTCATTTAACATTTTTACTTTTGTTTACACAAAGAAATCAATAGATTTTTGAAAGGGGTTTTAAAATACTGTAAGAGATCCTGGTGACGTCTGAAAGATGTGGGATCTTAACATTTGAAGTGGATTAAAAAAGTTAATCAAAGTTTTCCTTTTGATCCACTTCAAATGTTTACTACTGTATTAAAAAATAAGCAACATTTTTAAACTATAAATAAAAATGTATTCATACAGGTCATTTTGGATTAAAAAAGTTAATCAAAGTTTTCCTTTTGATCCACTTCAAATGTTTACTACTGTATTAAAAAATAAGCAACATTTTTAAACTATAAATAAAAATGTATTCATACAGGTCATTTTTGTATTTCAAAGAAAGCATGGCACATGTCTCGGCCTGAGGGCTGGACTATACCGACTGTCCAATAGCTAGGCTTTCAACGATCCAATTAATTCCCAAAGGAAAAAATCAAGCCCAGTCCTATATTCTTCCTCATTGCAGAATATACATCACAGTGTGGAAGAAAACATCATCGCGACTTCCGTTTCATGTCAACTTTAAGAGCCTCACCTGTCGTAGTCTCCATTACAGAGAGCTCGCACTGGGATGGTGAAGGGCTGCCATACAGGATTCAGGGTGTTCTTCACCACTTCTGTTTTGTGACAGATTGTAAATCTACAAAAAAGACAAAATCACAACAAAATCTTTACTTAAAGGCTTATTTTGACACCTGAAGTCAAATCTGTAAGACTTTTTTTCCCCATATCTAAACATATAATAACTTTCCTTGGTGAAAATCATTAAAAGTGGTTAACAACAAGTAAATCACTTCCGGGCGTACGCTTTATCAGTTTCCTGGGATTTAAGGCATTGATGTTGCTACAGTCGGGATGTAGGTACCGGATGTGGATTCAAGATATTTATTATATGTATTTATTTATGGTCATGCATAGAAACAACAAAACACTATTAAAGTACGTAAAGTGTCCCTCATTACTCACGTGCCATCTTCATTGCTTCTGTAAAACACCAAGAAAGGGTCGGACTTCCCGAAGAAATCCTTCTTATCCAACTTGTTAGCACAGAGCTGCATGGTCGCAATATCCTGTTATAAGACACCTGCATTACTTTGAGATGTATGTGAATGGAAAATTCCTGGTGTCGTCCCAAAAAAACAAGCAAACCCCAAACAAAGTGATTCTGGGTCTTCGGTGCCAATTCCGCACTGGAGCTATTCAATCCCCACAATGCATTTTAATCGGCACCCGTGGTTAACATCTACCCATAGCAGAAAATCAGGACACAACAAAGGCAAAATACTAGGACGAGAAATCAATTCCACCGAGAGGACACGCTCTCGTGTTAGAGGAGAACAGCGATTGGTTCATACATATTAATGATGAGCGGATGTCTCCAGTGTTTAGCTATTTATTGGTGCTGTTCTCTTCAGAATAACGGTTCTCTTGGGAATAGGAGGGAAGTCACACATGCAACAGATTTAATTGGAACTTGATAGAGGAGGATGTCTGGAGAGCACTTCTGAAACTATAGCCTGGGTGACACAGGACAGGCTCATCTGCCTTTTAAAACCTGCCGGCCGGTCTCTCATGGGAGGGCTGAAGCTGTATTTGAAGTGCTTATACGATGCTTACAGTCAAACCTTTCCTGTAGCTACATGCTATTACAAGGACACAGGGGGACAAGATTGAATATATATACATAATCTATGGCATTTTAAATTATATTCACGTGGTTTTGTGAAATGGCTCAAGGCGCTGTAACAGTGAAATTGTGAGTGGAATGCCTGAAAGTGATGAACGCAAGTATTAAAATAGACAGGTCGAAATGATGAAGTGACAAAATCGTGAGATATTTTACCAGAACGTCTGTGTGAGTAAATCTCACATTTTCCCCCTAAATCAAAGGGGTGGAAAAAATGTATTTGCATTAAGATTTTTTTAATATGGGTTTTGTGACCATTATTCTTTCTCAAAGGTCATTCTTATTATTGTAATACTGTGTTTTACTATACTACGTTAACATAATACTACGCTTTTACTGTAAGTACTGTGTTTTACTAGACTGCATTCATGTAATACTGCACTTTTACAGTAAATAATGTGTTTTACTAGACTGCATTAATGTAATACTGCACTTTTACAGTAAATAATGTGTTTTACTAGACTGCATTAATGTAATACTACGCTTTTACTGTAAGTACTGTGTTTTACTAGACTGCATTCATGTAATACTGCACTTTTACAGTAAATAATGTGTTTTACTAGACTGCATTAATGTAATACTACGCTTTTACTGTAAGTACTGTGTTTTACTAGACTGCATTCATGTAATACTGCACTTTTACTGTAAATAATGTGTTTTTACTAAACTGCATTAATGAAATACTTCATTTTGAACATTGTTTTTACTGTACTGAATCAAAGTAATACCACAATTTTACATCGGCATAAACTAAAAACAATAAATACATACTTATGTTTATGTTGTCATTACAGTAATAAGGATGAGATTTATTTGCATTATAATAAGAAGAATAGGGGTAATGTTTAATTGACATGAAATCAATGGCACAATGTATAAAAAACATCTCAAGTTATTTTTAATAAGAAAAAACGAATTGTTTCTTTTTATTTCAGGGTAAAATATAATTTGTGCAATTTCACGATTTGCGAGATGTCCACATGCATGTTTGAATGACTAGTTTTTTGAAGTACAGATGCATTGTGTATTAACTTGGTAAATCTAGACCTTTCCAGTCTCTCTGTACCCGATCTTAGCAAAAAGAGGAACGTACTTCAAAGAAGAAAAGTACTTTACCTCTGATATTTAAATATGATGCCTTAGGCATTGATAAAAGGTACTGTAGAGTCAGGCTGTGTGTGTGTGTATGTGTGTGTGTGTGTGTGTGTGTGTGTGTGTGTGTGTGTGTGTCTCTTGTACTGACCCGGCAATTGCTAAGTTCCTCAGCTGTGAAGATAATGTTCCCGCATTTCTTTCCCGGAATGCCCCTGGAGAAAGACAGATAAATGCTTTTAAACTTTTGATAAAATGTGGGGTAACGTTTTAAAGACGAGAGTTCAGTCAGGCCCGAGCCAGAGTTACAAGCACACTGCAAACCCACTCAAAATCAGGACAAATGAGACGACTTAGTTTTTTGTGTGATTTTCACGGAGCAACACGGGCTCTTTCTGCTGTTAAGAGCTTTCCGCGGAACAATTCGATTGCACTGGCAGTAATGGCGGACCACTTGAGTCGGTGAATAGCCCACATCAAACCCCTGAAAAGAACATGATTCACCTGAAATGAGGCAAAGTGTATGGAACGAGGGAGAAAGGTGATGAGGGTTAGTCAGGAAAAAACATACAGGCCGTGGGAGAGAACTGAAAGAGACTTTTGAGAATTATGTGATGGAACTACATCAACAGTAGGAAAGACAATGGGTCCTTATTCACCAACTGTGCGTGTGTATGTATGTGTTTGTATGCACTGAAACAAGAAACACGCAGAAAACTAACCTGGTTCGATTTTATATGTCATACTGACTGAAGGTACAGTATAGATGTGAAGCTAAAAAATGCAAGAAAAAAATCCAGCAGCATTATACTGTCGCCTGGGTAGTCGAGACATTTCTTATAAAATTCAGAAATAAAAATAGGAAGATTGATTCGAGCTTTAAAGATCACATTCGTCTCCATGGCCACAGACTCTTTTTCATTATGTTTAAACCACATTCTAAGTGGTCTCATGCCATCGTTCCCTGCGATTGGCTAAAATCACATTTCCATGGGAACAAATATCACCACAACTGTGGCAGGTTTTTCCTGATACTTTAAAACACCTTTTGACCCTCCATCTATGTGCACATTCACATATTCACCACCTAAATCCAGTTAAAGCTCAATGATGGCAAAAGGACTTTAGACCGGAGGATCATTTTAAGACAGACAAGGCTGCCCACCACACGTCTCATCTCCCCTCCAGAGACGCGTGTCAGATCCAGACATGCAGGTAGGATTCAATGAAGCACATCTGCTATGGAGAAGGCCAGAGGTGACATGAAGGCAGAAAATGACTCTCGGCTGCGGGGAAACGTTTTATCAGGTTATGTCCAGTTGGATGAGCTGCAACGAATGTAATTATATAACAGTTTTAAAAAATATAATGATGTATGTTACGTTCATCCCAATTTTACAACAGGAGGGTCATTTTGAATGAAAAATACCTTATTATCCCCATCGTGTAAACATGTACCTGTTCTCATAGCATTTCATGCAATGCATAGTATGCCATAATGCTTAAAAGGGTAGTTCACCCAAAAATAAAAAATTCCTTCATGATTTATTTACCGTAATGTCATTTAAATCCTGTATGACTTTTTTACTCTGTGGAACACAAAAGAAGATATTTTGAGAAATGTCTCAGTGGTTTTGTGTCCATACAATAGAAGTCAATAGGGGCCAATGTTGTTTGGTCTCCAACGTTCTTCCAAATATCTTCTTTTGTGTTCTGCAGAAGAAAGGAAGTCACACAGGTTTGGAATGACATGACGGTGATAAATCTTACAAACGGTTTTCTTAAAAATAACCTTCTCAAAATGAAAACGGCATGCCGTACTACAGAACGATCAAAAAAAAACAAATATTGTAAACAACAGTGAACGGATAAAAGCAGACAACTTAAGAGTTTGAAAGCGCCAGGACATCTTACGACTCGGATTCACACAAAGACCAAGAGTGTCTGAAGGGTTCAAGTCTCGTCCGAGACACACTCTCATCATGCTCAAGGTCACATTTGTCTCAACATAACCATCGACTCATTACTCTGTACAAGTGAATGTGTAACTCAAGACAGCTGTCAGTGTCGCTAACTCTTGCATTCACTTTCCTGCTGCTATGGAAACAACTTATGAAGGTGAGCCGAGAAGGTTTTTAGCCCCAGCTTTAGCCCGTCGCTGCTACTGTAGCACTCACAAAAGAACAGAAAGTTCCACCGGTGTAAGTAATACTGAAATATAAAGAAATAAAAACCATTGACTGACAGCAGTGAAATGAATAAAGACATAAATTAATAACTTTTAATGAATGACATTTAACATTCGAGAAGGAAAGTCTTTATTGGCTTAAGAATGACTCACATATCTTCCTTACAGTTGTGCTATGAAATTCACGGTCACACAAGCAAATATTCTTTCTTTCCAGCCGAGCTGTCACCTCTCTAACGCGGCATATCTGACAGACAGAACAAAAGCGTCAAGATTTTATCTGAGAGCTTCAAACCCCCCAGTTTTAGTGTGTCACTGCCAAAAACATCCCTGCATGTGTAATCAAAGTCCTGTGCAGCCCAGATAAATCCGGGCGGCATTAGAACGGAGAATCCTGAGCCCCTGTTACTGAACGCAGAACAACCGACACTGCTGTAAATGTGCCAGGAATGTAGCAAGAAAGTCCATAAAATCATATTTATGTATATAAAATAACAACTTGAACCATAAAAACACATTCAAATTCGCCAAATACTATATCTCAACAAGCTATTAAATCTGAAATATGTCTCTTTTATCATATTGCTGTTGCCTTGCGTCGTACATAACAACGGCACTTAACCGTAGTAAAAATTACTTTAACACACTGCCTCTTGTGGCTTATTGCTATAATTTGCTATTCAGTCCTCGTAGCTCCTCGACCTGCATACACATGTGACAAAATCACGTCCTGAAACGTTGTTCGTGTAGACAAAATGGTGTCTCATAAACGCAAATGACATGAATTTGAATAGATTCAAGTTTCTAAAAATACAGTTTGAGAGACAGGAAAAAACCTGCACGGTCTATTGTTCGGCACGTTGTTGAAGCACGCTGCGGGTACAGCCATGGTAACACGCGCTAGACAATGGGTAAGCGGCCCAATTAGACCAAAATGGTGAGGATTTTCGAGCGTTCGCATTAACAGTGTTTGGTTTGGTCAGGTTAATTGCTGTCAAAATTCCCCTGCTCCCGACACCACTCAAACGCACTAAAACCCATCGCAAAAGAGCATATCGGAGCAATTATGAAGCGGGTAAATGTCTGTAGGATGGCTTGAAATGTATCTGAAGTGCGTGATCCAAATAAGCACTGCGATCATGTGACCTGATTATGCATAATGAATTTTAAAGGCCACACTGTGTTTACATGTCTCCCGGCTGACGGATTCCGCGCGCACACATCCGGGTCGAGAATCAAGAACTGTGCTTAACTTCTAAGCCCGTGGTTCCATGACTGAGCCCTCTTAATAAGCCAGAGACTCATTTGAAGGTCAAACGTAGCAGCTGTGTCTACAGATAAAAAAGATCTTAAGATAAGCTCAACCCTCCCATTCACCCACTGAAATAGCATCATCACTCGAATACATAATAAACACAGACCTAATACCTGTGACTTCAGACTTTAAAACAGTACATGCACACACACAATCTTAAAGGAATAGCATGCCCCAAAAATAATGCCATCCCAGATGAATATAACTGTTTTCAACAATTTTACACCCTGGACCCGTTTGACCCACATATTACTGATGGGATTTTGGATCCCTCGACAAGTCTGCCAAAGTTTAACTGGTTTAAAATGCCACCATTCTGCCGAAACTATACAGTGCTAAATTCAAATATGGTAGCATGTTAAAAACATCAAATCTTCCGCGTCTAGTGACTAGTTGTCTAATGATATTTCGTCACGAGAAATGCAAAAAGCAATGAAGTTTGAGATTACTGATGTACTACCATATTTGAATTGAGTGCCGGTAAGTGCTTTTTTGGTTCAATATCGCTAAATACATTCAAAATATGAATAGTTATCATATTGCACCTTAAAGTTTAGGATCACATTATTCTTTCTTTATTAATATTACAGAATAATAGTAAACCCATAAATAACATAACACAACTATTAAAGTAACTGTGGGAAATATGTTGTGACTAAAAGCATCCAAAATAATCATTATTTGGTCCAAGAAATATTAGTCATTTCAAACATTGAAACATACTCCTTCAGATTAAAAGACTCACGAGTAACATTTTGTCAAGTGATCCTAAACTTTTTTTGGGAGCTTCAACACTCTGAGTGCTATATAAGAAAATGTTATTATATAAAATTGTTTGTGTTCAGCAGAAGAAAGGAAGTCATATACATCTGGAATGGAATAATGGTAAAGTCATTTAAGGATAAACTGTTCCTTTCACAAACATTTAATGCATGAATGTCATTGCATAAGATAATAAAACATTTAAAATATAGAGATCTAACTAGAGAATACATAACAGTTTTTTCCTAATGTTGTTTTAGCTGCTGAAGTCCAAGCCAAGCGTCGGTAGAGTAACTGTGGAGTTTTTTTTAGCGGTGTATCTAGACACACTTCACCCTCATACATCTCACTATAAACACGTGACAGCTGCTATGATGAATGTCTCCAAGACCGAAGGTATTTTCACAGAAAATGTCATGCTTCTTTTCAGCTAATTAGGACCTTTGTGTGTGTGTGTGTGTGTGTGTGTGTGTGTGTGTGTGTGTGTGTGTGTGTGTGTGTGTGTGTGTGTGTGTGTGCGTGCGTGTGTGTGTATGTGCGTGTGTAGTGGGGGGTAGAGAGTTAAATTGCAAATTTCGTATGAAGCAGATTGATCGAGTGTGTATTAGATAATTTGTTTTTCAGCAGTGACCAATGACAAATTACCCTCCTTCTGATACGGTGATTCAATCCTCATACATACCAAGAACGCATTTAAAACCTCAAAGTCGAAATATTGACAACTCCGTCCTGTTTTTGCACATGCATTCTCTCATCTCAAACATTCCTGGACTGAAAACAGGTTGTCTAAAAATATATTGCTCTGACTGGCTTTAGCAGCATTGAGCCTGACACTATATGGTTCTCATCTAACCACGCACATTTTCTGCAGAAATCCACCACGCTCGCGTGTGAAAATGAGAAAATCAAGCCCGAAGGGACCAGCAACCACAAATCCCGCTTTCGGAACATCCCGTGGCATCTCCTGTCCTAAGGACTCCCCGGCCTTATCTTGCGAAAACAGAGAGAATTAGATGGATTTGCCCAAATGCAGTGCAATGTAATTGAAAAGCCACTAGTCTTGGTGGGTTGCCATAGAAACCAGCAGGTAATAGAGTAGTACCTCTTCTTCCACACTTCCACCCCAGTGTGTTACAGTATCTGCCCACTAGCTCTTTAGAGAGACGTGCTGACCTACTAAAATATGCCTATTGCCGCCAACCTCTCTCTTAATCCGCTGCTGTCCTCCTGCACACAGAAACAGAGAGCGCGACACAAAGGCCAAAAGGAGACGACCTATTTAGTGTTTTTTGCCCCGTGCTGTGTCACCCTCAGACGCGTCTGCAAAAAGCTCGATTGTGATACGGAGCGCATTCACTCCGTTCAGGCTCTTCTGGGAAAAAATATGCTATTAGAAAGAACTTACTGTACAATCAGTTTCTTGTGTTATTAAGGGGTTTAGTCACACAGTCTAGCTGTGGCTTTCATAATTTTCATTCTTAAAGGACTTGTTTATATTCTGCACACTGAGAACACTTATGGAAATGAATATGAGGCTTGAAACGATAAAAATGCATAAAACCCACATGCAAGCAGGAATCATCATTTATCAGTATGGTGATATACTCCGATTTTGGATAAATTCTATGTGACCAACCTGTGAAAAAGTTTTTTTCTACAGAAAAGCTACCTACATAATGTAAAGAACATTCTGTGAAAAATACAATCTTGATATCTTTATTATTGACTGAGTAAGGTCATATCAAAATATTTAAATCATAGTGAAATTAATGGTTGAAATCAACAGACTGGGTCACAAATTTTAAAACAAACTCAAAAAGACAAATATACCCCAGAAACACATGACTAAAATTCATGTTCTAACCATACGACCAAACGCAAATAAAATCCCTTTGAAGGCATCATCTCTCCCCCATCCGACTTCGTGCAACTGAAATAGATCATTGATGTGACCCAGATACGCTGGACAGTGGCAGCTTGAGACTGTGGCATTTTAACACTGAGATACGAGACCCAGAGTCCCATCTTTCCACCATCCAGATGCAAACTTAATTACTTTCTCTTTATAACCCCTGCCGAAGCTTTCAGATCAGTTCATATTCTCAACCATTCTTGATCGGAAAGGGCACAGAAGGTGTGCTTTTGAGAAAACCCAAACAAGCCCCTCCACTTGTTAAAAGCATCGATTTAAGAAGCGGCGTCAAAAAGCTGGAGCCTGTGAAAGATTTCGAACCACAAGCTGTGCGGAAAAGCTCAATTTATCAAATCTTTTGTCTCATAATCATCGTGAGGGCACTTGCTAAATAAATTAGCTCACTTGGGCCATGAAATGAACTCATGTCTTAGATGTGGTTAAGTCTGAGGCCTGAATAGAAGCCCCATGGGCTTTGGAGAATTTATAAAAGTCGGTTTCCATGGTATTGTTTCTTCTACTTCACCTAAAAATTCTCAATAATCCCCCTGATCAAATCTGTATGACTTCTTATATGAAAATTATTTTTGAAGAACATCCAAGGATGCTTTTCTATAATATAAAAATGGTTCAAGTCATCCAAACAGCTTCAGAAGACTACACCAGTCATTTGCACTAAGGGGCTTTTTATTTATTTCACATTCACTTGGCCAAGATTTTCTTTAAAAAAAATTCACCTTGTGCGTTTGACATCAGTAAGTAAGTCATACAGTTGGACTGACGTGAGGGTGAGTAAATGATTGAATTTTCATTTCTGGGTGAAGGATTTCTTTAACGCCATATCAAGGGTAAAAAATAATCTTAAGACTTACGAAAGCACCCGCTCCAACCTCGACCCGGTGGACCCAATAATCTCTCCTAGAGTGCAGAAAGTCTGGCCGAGGAATGACTGCGAGAGAGAAAATGATGAAGGTAAATCACATAGTTCTGTGGTTTTCCCACTCCACAGACACAAATCAGCAGTGACAGTCCTGTCTGGAAAATCTCAGAAATATGGTATGAGGACTCACCTTGGATACAGTATGTCACTGAGTATAAAGACAGGTGAGGTCTGGCTGATGAAACTCTAAGCAATGGAAGGGTGAATCAATGACATGGCAATGCATACAAAAAGCAAGCTCAAAAAATAAAGAAATAAAACAACAAAACAAGGGTACTGACTTTGAGAACTACGACAGACTTTCGTGCGGTTTTGAAGGACAGGTTGGGGCTTTGAACTCTCCACAAAAAAAATAACATGACACGAACACACTTTTTGAGAATGAGAAATAAAAACAAACCGCATTCCCTTCAAACATGACACTGAAAATGAGCAAAGGATCATTTACACTCATTTATTTGTACCTTCTGTCGTCCGCATCCATTGTAGCAAAGAAAACATTAAACCAACTTGTAATTTTTTCCAGGCAACAGACTAAAACTTCCAGCATTGCATCATGGTTTATTAGCACAGTGATTCTCAACTGGTTTTGCCTCCGGGCCAGACTCAACGCTGGACAACAACAATGATAAAGATCCCTACATATTGTGCTATCCCAAAAATACACAATTATACGGTTATCCAAAGTTTACTATTTGTATTAAGCATCGTTTTCCCACCTGTACACAACTTTACACAACATTTTTTGGTCACGACCGTCCAGTTGAGAAACACTGCATTAGTATCTATTAAAAACTACGTGAGACAAAATTTGCTTACATGTTTTGACATGTTTGAGCTTCTAGAGTCCACATTGTATCTGTGTGAAAGCAAAGGTGTGAAATTTAAACATTCTGTAACATCTGTAGTTTGCCCACATAATCTCACTTCAACTCGTAACTATTTTATGAAGTGGCAAATTTGTGCGAATTCGTACGATCCTGTTTGTACGTTATAATTTGCTATCGTGCCAGTGATGGTTAGTTAGGGGAGGAGCTTCAGTATGTTTTTTTCTAATAATCGTACGTTTTTGTACAATTTACATTGTACAAAATCATACAAATTAGTCAGCTACAAAGATCAGGATGGGTTTGCAAACAAAATCTCATGACAAGTCGTAACTATTTACATTGAAGCAATGTAAAAAGCGATATGTTCTTTCGCCACAGTGACATTACGTATGTGGGTGGACTTTATTGTTTTTAATCTTACATTGTTGTACAATTCACACGGAAATTATACAAATCAGGTTTCAAATCAGTTTACATAACTTAAATTTATGCTACTTTTTCCAAAAACAAAAGGCCTGATAGCATCACCATCCACTTACACGTCAAATCGAAGGTTCTGCTTTTCTTCAAAGAAGTAATCCAAGACAAATTTCCTCACAAAGTCTGGGTTTAGAGTGTTGTCAATCACTTCTGTTCTGCCAAACTATAAAAGAAACATGCATCACCAAAACAGGACAAAGCAAAATGGATTTTCCATAAAAATACTACTAAATTCTACAAGGATATGGATGTTTTATACCATCTACGCATTATTTATGATTGCACCACCCCAAAACATAACAGTTGAGATGAACAGAGAACCAAATGAGACTAATATTGATTGTTCAACCGTATTGAAAACGTGCAGTTTTATAAGACAGAAAAAACACTGGTGTGCCAAGAATAATAACAATTGCAATGATGGCATTTTCATTGCAATCAAAATTACCCCTGAAACTTCCCCTTTTTCTGCAGGCTCTGAAACAGCCCGAGCGCTGCGTGAATGTGGGGCAGGAATAGAATCTCACAGTGTGATTCTGAACTCATACAGCTTCCTGCCAACGAACACATCCCTGAAGCAATCAGACAGTAATTCCCATCGGGCAGGAGCTTCGGCGGAGCTCACTGACGGACCAGAGTAATGAACTATTGATTCCTAACTCAGATTCAGAGCCCAAGATCATGTTCTCCATGCCCGAGACACATAATCCCACCTATCAACTTAGTATCCACGCTTTCCATTATCTGCTTCTGGAGGACTTCCTGAAGTCGGTTGGTCATTGCAGGAGTCACTGGTTGCTAAAGTACATTATTGTATAGGGATGTTTAGGATGCGGTTGCTATGCACAGGTTATGCACAGGTTAGGAGGTACTTTCAATGTAAGTGGGCACTTGTGTGTTGATATTTATTCGAAAAATGTCTGGTTCAGATACACTGTACAGTAGCTATATAAAAAGTCTGTGAATATTTTATGATGCCATCTGGAACGCGAGGTATCTCTAGAGAAGTCTAGAGCGCTCACTGCATTCCTCAAGTTTCCAAAGGCAACACTCACTGTAAACTCTCTATTGGGCTGTAAAATGTATTAAAAGTACAATTTAAAGGATAGTTCATTCAAAAATTAAAACTCTTAAAACTCGCCATCATGTTATTACGAAGCTGTATGACTTTCTTTCTTGTGTGGAGAACAAAAGATATTTTGAAGAATGTTGGTAACCAAACCTCATTGACTCAAAATATCTTCTTTTGAGTTCCACAGAATAAAAAAAGTCATGCAAGTTTGGAATGACATAAGGGTGAGTAAATGATGCAGAAATGTTCCTTTTTAGGTAAACAATCCCCTTAACTTAACACAGCATGTTCTAGCTTTTATATAGTGTATTTCAAATAGATTTTTCTTCTAGACTGTCAATAACTTTGAGCAAAGTTCCAAAGACTTCAAGCAAACGTTCTGCACAGGCAGCGGAGATAGAAGAGGACAGAAATTATTACATAAGTCCTTGAAAGAAGAAAGCGCACTTGAGTGGTTGACATAACCTGCTCATTCACACACGGGGTGTCAGAAATAGATATAAAGTATAGCAGTTTTATAACAATTAAATAACACACTAAATCAAAAGCAAAACATTAAATCTTGTACGATTTCCCCCTTAAAATAACCAATTGTTGCATCTTGGTATTGTAAAAAAATCAACTGCATGTTATTGTTTATCTTTCCTTTAAAATAGCTTTGCACTTATTTTTGGTCATAAAGATATAATGTTAAATGCTCTCTCATGTGTAAATCACTTTTGTTAAATGGGTAAGTCAATTAATAAATGTAAATTTGTTTATCTCTATTATAAAAAAACGCAAGTAATAACGTATGTTTAATACAACTACATTATATTTTTTCCACTACATTTTCAATCTGAAGTCAGTCGTGCGGTTCATCTTCAGGATGGTACAGCGGCACCTGGATGTTCAATTGACAATCGTCACGGAACATAAAAGAATGAAAACAGAACATCCACAAAAAGTGGAGGAGATATTGACTGATAGATACAGAAACCTGATAATAAACTGACAATTCCAAGAATTTCATGGTGGATATAAAAGCACAACAATGGGCTGCATCAATATAACTGCTGAATACGTCTGGCCTTTGATCCTAAAGCTGCAACAAATGGACCGTGATAATTGATATCACAGGCCGAAAAACAAAAGCAAACAATAGCATACTCACCTCTCTCCATTCTTTAGTACCAATTCCTTGAACATACAAGACAACCACTGTCAAAAGAAATGGGGAAAATTAATAGTTGCAAAGAACAAAATTATCAAGTAAATACACAGTCAGACAAATGCTTAAAGTCTTGCAACCTGCGCAGACTTTACCTAAATAAACCTAATGGAGAATCTTAACTGATGACTCAATTTCACCATCTAAATGACTTGGAGAAGTCACCTACATCATGGCACGTGACCAATCTCGCATTAGTCGCAAGTGCACTCACGTGAGTAAGTGAAGCAGCAGGTGCGAGATCTAGCTCATCAATTTTTACATTCAATCATTGAAGAGGAGTCCAAACAGGAAACACTCTCACTAACAAATGGACCGCAGCTCTGGGGGTGGTAGTTCGAGTAGATGCCTGCTTCTGCAAACATTCTTGACAAGACACTGTATGGTCCAGAAAGCTCTCGAGGAATACTGAAACTTGCACGTTGAACCTTTGCTCTCAAATGTTCTCTCCTCGCAGACCTCAAGCTTTTACAAAGATCTGCAGGAGAGCCATCAGTTGCAAATCTCATTGAAAAGACTGTAACACGAGGGTCACTCGTAACGTTTTTGTGGCAGCCTTGTTATGTTTCAGAGTTGAAGATGAGTGCAGATAAGCATGAAAAATAACCACTAGTGTTTATAGCCAGTAGGTTTGTGCTGTGTGCCAAGAACCCTTTTCTGTAAAAAATGATTACAATGACTTGTTTTTATAACAAAGTTAAGCTTTCGAGTTTGAAAAAGCCAAGTGCAAATATAATGAAAGACAAAAAGTGCATGCTCAAAAAAATCTCCCTCACAAAACATGACGGCAGAAAGAGCAAACAAAAATCTTTACAGCAGGAAATGTCAAACACCATAACAGAGCAGAATGGAAAGTGCAGGTACAAAAACGTTTCCTTAGAATAAAAGCATTTTTTACAGAGTCAAATCTATTTAATAACGTGATTAAGTTCAGTATTGCAATAATTAAATGAGTAGTAATCCACTCATTTTCATAAGAATAAGCCAGTTTTTCAAAGAATCCAGTGAGAAAATCTATTCATAATGAGACCTAGTATTACTTGTGTTTTGTGATGCAAATGTGATTTTCAAAGCATTACACATGCACAATCTTTTGGCACGGGACGAGATGAGACTGACCAAATTCATTATTTTCAAGTCTTCAGAAATCTACAGTAACTACACCGGGCCAGAAAATGTCTAGCGATTTCCCATAAATTACACGGAACGATCACAGACGACAAAAAGCGTTTCGGGAAGAGCACAGACACCTATTCAGGTATGACCTTTGCTAGATCAAGCGAGGAACTGATTTTGAATAAATCTCAGCGTAAATTACAGCAACTCAGATGTCAGTCAAGCGTTTGATTGCTGTGAGCATTAGGGTGCAGGATTAATACGTGTTATAATTTGGGCTCCTCTGACTCGAGCAGGTTTAAAAAGACAAGTTGAATTCAGAGGCTTTTCTTTTTATTTGCCGAACTCTGAGATTACTTTGAAAGGCAAGCGGGCCTTTGATACTTCGAGACAAAGGAGCGAAAAAAATAAACACCCTAAGGGTACGACGCTTTTAGAAACGCCTTCTCATACCAAACAGACGTAAATACCTCATCTGAAACCTTGGAATTTGTTTTCAAGGCAACGGCAAAATTATTCATTTGAATAACATTCATAGCTGCGCGTGTGACATCTGTTGGGGGGAGAAAATGCTGTGTGCTCTCGCTCGGTGTTTGACCCTTCTGAATAATGTAATGTAAAAATATTGCCACATTCATATTATCATTCAAGACGACTGTTTTATTACCCTTAAGAATAGTAAATAAAACTCTCTCAGAATTATGATCCGCTCATTATTCAATCAAGAGAATCACAGAGCTCCGAATATGTAAATACAAAACCTTGAACGTTGGCTATATTAAATTTTATAGCACACAGCAATGGAAACGATGGCTGTGAAATACTAGCATACTGCTCACTACATCCTGTGCATTTTTAAGTATGTTAAACAATGCACATCAGTTCTGGCCTCATTACGCATAGTCAAGTGCATTGCATTGTGGGATACAGACAGTACCCAGTGCAGTAAACTTGTACACTCGTGTAAACTTGGGAAAATGTAAGACATTTGACACAAACACGGCCACTGACTATTGTAGACTTGTCAAGCCACACAACATGAAGCAGTCATAACAACGGATCAGGACGTACCTGGTGCAGACCTTGAAAATGTATCAGCATCCAGCAAATTCCTGGAAAAAGATACAAATAGAAGTGCTGAATAACACGGAAGGGATAATAATAAGCCAACAAATGTTTCTGCAAAATTAAGTGGCTGTCCATGTCCAAGGAGAAACAGAAGCAGCTTTAATCTAAACAAACAGACTCGTTGATGAGCAAGTTCAGCTTTTCTCAAGTCAAACATCAATAATGAAGGTCATGAACATTTAAAGCCAACAGGAAATCAAAACTGACCCAGTTTTCTGTCTCATGATGACTGACTAATCACTGCCATGACTTTCATAGCTAAATATCCAGCTTTCTTGTGTTCATTCGAAAAAACCTGTGCCTTATTTTAACGCGATTATATTTTACATTTGCGTTCAATGTTTTAAAATTCACTTGACAAATAGGGCTGAAAAACATTGAAGGAAAAAAATGTGATGTAAAGCTTTAAGTTTACTGGGTAAAAATTACCCAATGGCTGGGTTGTTTCCACTCATGGTTGGGTAAAAACAATTGGGTTCTGTCCAATATTTACCCAACATGGGTGTATAACCAATCATTTACCAGACATTTTTTTCTTCCACACGTAAAAGCATGCAAATGCATTCATGCACAGATCAATACTCAAAACTAAGACTATACATATCCTTTTGATGTATTAAAATCATATGGCAAAACAGTTGTGATATGCACATTTGCAATATTTCGATTGATATATTGTACAAACAATGGTTTCATTTAAAATGGTGCTTTCTTACAGTAAAACTAAATCTGATGTAATAAATAGAAATACACATGGAATGACATTAAAAGACTGGAAAACAGCAAAATACAGAGCATGCAGGAATATGCATGTGCTGCCCACCCTAAAAAATTACTCTTTAATTTTGTGTTTATCTGGTCTAATTGTCTTTTAAAACCATGCTTTGTAAATATATTTACCAAAGTGTATAACTTGCGCATTTAATATAACTTTTCAGCTGACCTCACAGCACCCTCTCCTTTTTAACCCATCCCCTCCAACCACCTGGTTTGAAACCAGTAACTGTTGACAAAAAGCAATGATTCGTAACTCCATCTCTCTGACTGCAAAAACCATTCAACATTCGTTTGGCCATCAATCCGAGTGTTATTAGTCTCTGAAGGTGCATTTAAATAAAACCAGACAGTTCAAGATGGGCGATGATGGACGACCAGCAACAGGAACCCGAAGATATTCTCTCATGGGAGAATTGTATTGGTGGAAGAAATAGAAAGGCTAGAAAAGTACAGCAGAGAGCACATTAATCCATCCGGCTGAGCAGAGAATCGATTCCATCTCCAGTCTGCAGGATGCGGCTCTGAGCAACAGGAGGTATTGCCTGACATCTGGTGTGACGCCAACTGTGACGTTCCCGACCCGAATAAACGGTCCTGAAGCTCTGGCATGTCAACGGGGAGTATGCGCACCGTATACGAGGGGGATCCCTTGACATAACGCGTGGCTTCGGTTGAAGGGCTAAAGGGGATGACCTTGATCAGAATGACACAGGAATATTTAAAAAAAAAAAAAAAATAGCATGAAAGACAACCTTCACTATTTTTGTTTTAGAATTTATGCAAATGTTATAATGTTTAAGCAAATTCATCCACACCCATGATATTAGTGCAACAGCCAAATTTCATTACCAAATTTAATCAAATCACCAAGGAACGTGGCAATCTCCAAATCAGCTTAAAAAGATGCGCGCATACACAATTCAAACTTCGACACACACAGAAAGAACACAAGAGACCTACACAGCCTGCTCTTTTTCTTTTGAGCAAGTGTGAATTCTTTACTCGAAGGAAATCAGACCGGTGTTACGGTACAGCGTTTCTCCTCTCGTGCTGCCAAGATTGAGTCGTATGTTTCATAAATATGCAGGGAAAATGTTTTCCTCTGCTTCTCAAAATATGGGCGCTATCTAAAAGATATGAATTTACAAGTTCTCCTTGATAAACACAGCAGACTGCTGCCTGAGATCTCCAGGTCTTCAACACGTTCTTCCATTCTGATTTCTCACTAGACCCTCTCTTATCAAGTGACACAACGACATCTGGTGCAATCTGTGTTGACAGTGACAAACAACCTTGATGAATTGGCTTCCCTTGCGAACAGCTTCCACAATTTGCCAGCATAATTTACTGATGCCAAAGCACTCTTATGAACTTGTTGCTATCAAAAGTGGTATCTGTTTTGTATGCCTGTGTGCCATGAATTCAAGTTTCTGACTTCTTTGTACTGTTCCATCAAGTCGGTAATTTCTGGTTGTTTCTCTCAAGTCTTGAAAACAAAACATAAATACAGTAATCATATTTTTTATTTGTATAACTCATGACTATTTGCACCCTAGTACACCAACACCACAGATGCAACAGGAAACTATAACTTAAAAACCTGCAAATATTCTGTTGCTATATTTCATTTCTCATATATTCTGATGTGTTGCGTTAGTCTCCCAGCGGGCACCCATGAAATATGTACCATGAGGTACTACTTTGCTCCATTTTCTTACCCCGTCTTCCACCTCAGCCAAATTACAGCTGAAAGCTCAGCGGGCAAAGCCTGGCGGCCGCAGATGTGTCTCGTGTATAAAGAGACCTCCCTCGGATATCTGGGCAGGCCGTGTCTGAAGTGAAGGCTTTATGCAAACACACAGACAGCTTCAGCAGTCAACACATTCATTATTCAGGAAAGAGTCTGTGCTGTTGTTTGTTGCCAGTGGTGTCTGTCCAACAAGAAGAGGGCAGTCCGGAGGGACGCATTAAGCGAAGAGGTCAGCCAGGCATTAAAAAAGGCTGCCCTTTCGAAAACACGGATGAAACCGAGTTTTACTTTTAGAGAAAGTAAATCAAACAAGCAAATGATAGAAACGTAATGCGTGTGTTAGGGATACAGAATTTTAATAGCATGCAGGTTGGATGAATGCACCCTGACGTTTTGGGGCAGTAAAGATTTCTACTGTATAATAAGCTGGGAAACTACCATTTATAACACTTAATAATAAAACAATACAAATAAATATGCTAGAAAATAAAACATTTAAAAACGACAGCCTTCAAAGATCAATACAGCAATGATATTTACATTAAAAAAACATTTATGTAACCGATTCCCTCAAGCAAGAGTGTTTCGCACACACCTACGATGCCCAAAAATGCAGCCTAGATAGGCAACTAACTAGAATCTTACACAGATACAACCTCGCAGAAGCTCCAGGATTCTTATACGCAATATCATAGTAATACCGTGGTACTGTCATGTTTAACAGAGCCATATTCGTTTACCATTTGATCTCCAAGCAGTAGTGATATGTCTCACATTCTGTTTAAATAGTTAAAATGATTAATAGTTTATATTTTGGCTCGTTGCGATGTAGATGCATTTCCTATCCATGTAAAAGCAATGCAACGTAATTCAAGTTACGTAGCCTAGATTAGTTAACTATTTTTCCACTGACAAAAAATATAACGTTATAGAAAGACGTAAAGAAATTTTAAAGAATATCAGTTGTAATTCCGTTACACAAAAATCTTACACGAATCATAAAACCAACCACTCTTACCTGCAGGACACGGTGATCTCTATTTTAGTGGCAGGTACGGTGCTGTTTAACGGATCAAACTCCCCGATCGATGCCATTGCAGCTCCTCTGGAGTTGAAACAAGTCTTAAAATCACTCCAAAATCTGATTCTCACTGGTTTGTAATATAATACAGCCCAGTTGTGGTCGCAGAAATGTTTCTTTTCTTATAATTTGGACCGCGCGAACATCATCAGGTCCGTTTGAGTCAGACCCCCTCGCGCACCTGGAGGAAAGAGCGCGCGCGGCCGCGAGCGATGCGCGTCAGATCGACAGGTACAGTGTGACTGACTGACTCCCGCCCTCCGCTCCGCTTTGAAAACTTAAATTGAAAACATCAATTTTTAATATTACAGAAGCCATCCAATATGTATGAGATGTGGCGTCAGATATGGATCTGAAACCTTTGGGGACGTTTAATCTTTTGATGTGGTGAAACGATTTTTAGACCCATGCTTTTTAAAATGCCCACAGCTTTAAAAACGCGGTTACGCGTCGATGTGACGCAGTATACAAAACAGGGAATTTCACAGCATCCTAAAATATACACAAACAAATCGGGTATTAAACTGATGGGCTGTCTACATAAACAGCATTTTTGAGGCTTAAAATGATAGAACTGGGGCTGTCACGGTTATGAAATTTGGCTGACGATTAATTGTCTATTAAATAAATGCGATTATGGCGATTAATTTTTTGTTTTAAGGCTTTGACAATATAAAATAAAGAAAATATATACTTTAGAAATGTGAAAACTTTGTAAATAACTAATATTACTTACTGTAGAGTGACCTTAACAGAAACAAAATATGAAGGTCTTGCTGTGTAGCAAAGCAACAAAATAATACAAAGCTAATACAACCTAAATGATGGAGAAATGTCATTTAAATATTATAAAATGTTTCATAATAACTGAACTGTTTCTGAAAGGAGCACCTAACAAAATTTAGGTTGACACTTTCACATTGAGATTTTGACAGCAAAATTGACCCAATTTACACCAATTTGCCATGGTAGTCTATACAGTCAAGCTATACCCAATGATCAACTTACAGCACCACGCTTGCGAATCGCAAGTTGCGATGCCAAGGTCATGGGTTTAATTTCAAAACACTTCCAAGTACACTTCAAAGAGTGCAATGGTAATATGTTCAAAACACCATGATACGTGATCAAATAGCCATTGCGGCACATGCAAAAACCATGGAAAGTGTTTTAGCCACACCCCTCTGGTCTATTAGATTTTACTTTCTTCCAGCCATCTTTGGAGTGACCAGAATTTTAACCTTAATTTTAATAAGTCCCCCATATCCTGCGGGAAGATATATAATACTGTTATATCTTCTAGACACTCTCCCTAACCGCTTGTGATTGGCAGCATTGCTGGGGCACAATAGCTTTTAAAAGATGGCACATTGAAAGTCCTGGCCAGAGAAGTGAGCGAGCGAGCGAGAGAGAGAGAGAGAAAGAGAGAGAGAGAGAAAGAGAGAGGACAGAAGAAGTGTTTTCGCACGTCCCCGGTGTGGTTACTCAAGCGCATCCTCAGATGAGAGAATCCTCTTTACCTGAACCCATCTACAGGGAAATTTAATTGTCCTATAAGGTGAATCTCTGCTTAGCTTTCCAGTCACAAACTCAAAGCAGGAGATGGATAGGGAAACAGGGTGTGGAAGAGCCTCATTACACCTGCATACAAAAGACTGCCCGTGTCCCGCTGTCCTTGAGATGCCGGAACCCTGAAGCATCAGAGAAGAAATGAAAATACACAGCAAGATGCACAGATTAACAATTTGCCCACAGATCCTATATTGTTGTGAAAATACAGATATGAAACCATTGAATATAAAGCATGACTAGATAAATTTGATATACGTTAAGGATTCTTCATTCTCTTCTTTTACAAAATCTAACATGGACACTAATATAAAGAAATAAACTTCTCAGCATAACTTTTATTTCCACAGGTATGAAACCTCAAATCCTGTGGCTTGTTAAGGAGAGGTGTGCCATTACTTCTCTATGATCAGACGTATGATTCTCACCTGGAAATCCTTTAGACTTACATCAAAGTGCTATTTTTTAAGGACTATTTTGAGGTGAGCTAGCCGAGCAATGCCCTAGCAATCACTCAGAACTCAACAACCACATACAACACCCTGGCATCACGGTGCCAACTTTTAAACAGACGTGCGCTTGTTCACAAAATAAAAATCAAATTCGCTTCTGGCGTTTGTGGTTTCATTGTTCAAGCGCTTCATTCATACCGTCTGTTCTTCCAGATTGTGTGGATTCTCAACACAAGCAGAAACAAATAGTGCCTTAGCAGAAGAGCTCCCAGCTCCAAATCCTCCGTCACCGTTTTCTCGTGGCACAATGGAGCACAAAATCAACATGATGTCCTTCTCTGTCTTTCTAGCCTTTGTCTCAAAAGCACTAATTATATTTCCTGATAAACATTAAAGAGACGCACAACACATTAGCGGAAAGAGACGTAATTATAACTGCGAAACAAAAGCAATGCCAAAAAAGCTATTTTAATTTTCTCTAAATAAAACGTTTTCCCAAAAACACGTAAAACCCAAATACAAAACAAATAAAGAAGCTGACCATCATTAAATAAGGAAAATGCTTCCTTAGTAGTTTAATGTTATCATAAACAGGCTTTGAAATGCTTTGCCGAAATCACCAGAAATTCAAAGTTATAGACACTAATATTTTTAGACACTGAAAAACATCAAAACCAGAAGGACCCAAGGCAACAGTCCAACACATGCACAGAAACCAAATCCAAGCGCTCATGCTGTTTAATGTGGTTGCCTATCTGGTTTGCACTGATGAAGGGGATCTATGGCTACACATCAGTCATTAGCTCAGTATTCAGTATCAACAAGGTTTCAGGTTCTAATAAACCTTTGATTTGCAACTTGTGTCACTTCTAAGCTAGCAAAAGTTTTGAAGCTCTGGAGAAAACACACGGAAGAGGGGAGAAACAATGTCATACAGGTTTATCCTGTGAAGATAACGGACACGCAGACACACACTGCTGGGCACCGAGACGCCCTGTTGTCTACCTCGAGGGGGATATTTTCAACGAGAGCCTTGAAGTGTGAAGGAAAAGAGTTTGAAGAGTCTTGACTGACTCTTATAGAAGCTACAGTGCCCCCTGGTGGTCAGGAGAATGTACAGTCTACCCAACGTCCTTGAGTATGACTTGTGTGTGAGCTTGATGTGTACGTGTTCCTATTGTTGACAGTGCTGGTGGATGAAGGAGAGCACGTCGTCTTTAGAAAGTTTGTCAGGGTTGACCCGTGTCTGTGAGTCGTGAACCCTGACGCCTTCTTCCCAAGCCCAAAACAGCCTGTCCTTATGACATGCACTAGGAAGAGAGAATGAAGAGAAACATAAGGGTTATAAATACATTTAAGAGTGTTTGTGCATATTTTTTAAAAAATGTTCAAGCTTTAAAAAAAAATAATTTTGACTGGCTCTTTAGTAGAAGCTTTAAAATCCTTCAAAGATCAAAAGCTGCTTAAAGAAATACTTTACCCCAAAAATGAAAATTCTTTCATCATATACTCACCCTCATGTCATTTTAAACCTGTATGACTTTCTTTCTTCTGAAGAACACAAGAGAAGATATTTTGAAGAATGTTGGTGACCAAACAACACTGGACCTCATTGACTTCCATTGTATAGGCAGAAAACCACAGAGACATTTCTCGAAATATCTTCTTTTGTTTTCCACAGAGTCAAATACAAATTTGAAACAACATGAAAGTGAATAAATGATAACAGATTTTTTTTTTAGGTGAAGTATACCTTTAATAGAGACGTGATATCTTTAGGACTGTACATCAGGACTCTACTTCTACTTACTGGAAAGGTGCGACAGAACTTGGCGGCAGGTCGTAAGTCGATTCTTTGGTTTGTTTATTGTAGAAAAACTTCCTTTTAGAACTCTTACTGAATGCCATCGTCCATGGGTCTGGTGGAATATAAAAGTTAAAACAAATATGAATGACAAATCACTGCACAAGTCACATTTTCTTATTACAGCGCTCCTCTCTCTCACCATTGACAGTTTTGATAATGTAAAGACCGCTGGGGAGGAAGTGACGGTCATCTCTACCCGTGTATGACAGTCTTGGCATCCCACCTGAACTCTTAGTTATCTTCATTTCCAACCTGACAAGTGGAGAACAAATATATTTTATATTATCATCGTAATAATTTGAGTCAAAAGAAGAATTTAGAAACCCAAATCTTCAATGAACACCGAGACTTTCTACACACCTTACAAAGATCTTCTCCATCTCCTCTAACCTATACACCTCCTTCACTCTGTCAAAAAAAGAGAGAGAGAGAGAGAGAATGATTGAGTGATCGAGCCAACATCAAGCGTGCTGATGTGCAATATCACCGTAAACATGAAAGGTCCTGTGTAGGCTCTAGTAAAACACAGTATCTTCATTAATTTTAAATACTGCACACCACTGTGCTCATAGGACATCCTGCCCCCCAGGGCAATCACTGACACATTAACATGGTAATTAGAACCACCACAAAGAGAGAGAGAGAGAGAGAGAGAGAGAGAGAGAGAGAGAGAGAGAGAGAGAGAGAGAGAGAGAGAGAGAGAGAGAGAGAGAGAGAGAGAGAGATGAGAGAGAGAGAGAGAGAGAGAGAGAGAGAGAGAGAGAGAGAGAGAGAGAGAGAGAGAATATAACCTGATCGGGTTCATGTCAGGTCTGCTGGGTTTGGACACAGCTTTCACAAACTTCTCTGCCATTTGGATTCTGCGACAAAAACAACATATGCACACTGCAAATTACTGCCAAATTACCTATTGTCAGAAACAACATACTTTTCACTTTTTTGATCACAGAACCCCAAAATGATGAAATATCTAAAAATGACTAAAATGTTAGAATATAAAATGGATAGTTCTAGGTCAATTCAGCATTACAAACACAGCTGAATAAATGCTCAAATATGACCTGTGACACAAAGCACCTGTTCGCCATACCGCTGTGCAGTCTGAACTGTTAAGACATTAAATTAAAGATAAAAGACAACAGGGTTGCAATGATTCAGACCTCTGGTTGAAGTGCTGATCTCTGACGTCAGTACCGTTGAGAACAAGAGCATCCAGAATATGGACAGCATTGATCCTCCGCTGAGCTTTTCCCTGTACGAGCACATATTGAAACTCAGTTAAACGTTTTTTACCAATATACATGTACACACAGGATCCAGAATTAAAACATGCTGATCACCAAATGCAATTACAAACTGACTATGGCTAGTTTATTAGTACAGTTACTCTCCAATTAGCCTTTAACTTTTAGAACTGCAACATAAGACAAGGTTAATATCAAAATATAAGAAAACATTCACCATTCCCGATTTAAACTAAGAAATATATCTAACCATTATAACAAGCAAAAGCCATCATGCAAATACAATCCATCCATCTACTAGAAGAAACAACTGTCATCATTTGCAACTTTTACATTTCACATTTTGTCTAAGCAGCCAATAATAAGCTTAGTCCACAAACCTGTGTTTACAAGTAGGAATAATGTTTCACTAAGAGTAAAAATATTAATATAAATATAACATTTTCCCCAATTCACCCAACATTAACAAGTGTTTTATAATGCAATGTCATAAATCACATTGTCATCACAGCAATCCTTTACAGCTCTTGTATTCTCCCTCATTTGCAATCATGTAATTTCTCAGTTTTTCTCACTCTTCACCTCTCCTTTCAGCTCCTGGACAATCTCAACGCTCAGTAGTGTGTCTCTGGGCAGCTCCAGTTTGAAGTTCTCCAGCTTTTTCCAGCGTAACGGCGCTTTACCGTCCCAAGTGTAGATCTGAGATTTCTACACATAAACACTCAGTTTTCAATTTAAACACTAGTGTCCTCTATACAGTAAGCACATAGACCTAAACACCACACACATAAGCAGTAAATTGTATATCACACATGCATAGAAATATTCCTTACCCCAAGTCCCAAGAGAAAGACCTGTTCTCCCCCTCCCACAATGCACCTATAGTCCAGGACATGCTGTAGTTTTTCCTGATTTCCTGAATTCAGCGCAGTTGGTCTGGTATTAAAACTATCCATGTCTGACCCCTACAAGAATACATTAGTATTTTTGCATAATGCTTAATAAACTGTATAAACACACACACACACACACACACACACACACACACACACACACACACAGTATATTACCTTCACAAGCTCATGGAACTTTAATTTTGGATCTGATGATGATGGAGTGACCCTCGCTTTATCAGGAATCTGAGACAAACGAACAGACTTCATTCGCAACAAATCTTCACATCGCCTTAAAACAACGTTCTCATCGCATTACATCAATCAACGGTTTATACATACTCACCCCCCACAGTTTCAGACATTCCTTACGGATATCTGCTTGCCTGGGTTCAAAAAGACTCCTAGTCAAAAAATACACACACACTTCTTTGAAATGCTTGTTCACACAAACACACATATATAAAAGAGAGTATGATATGAACACTCTGAAACACACCAGACAAAAAGTGTGACTCACGTTTCTCTGACGTATGTGTGGATCTTGGCCAGCGCTTTGATCTGTACCGCACAATGGCTGCAAGACAGAGATCAGAGCTCCATCAAAGAGAGAGAGAGAGAGAGAGAGAGAGAGAGAGAGAGAGAGTGTGTGTGTGTGTGTGTGTGTGTGTGTGTGTGTGTGTGTGTGTGTGTGTGTGTGTGTGTGTGTGTGTGTGTGTGTGTGTGTGTGTGTGTGTGTGTGTGATACCTTTCATTGGAGTTGATCATATACTGGAAGAAATCCGTGTCTCCTTTAATGATATCCAGAGGGACCACTTCAGTGACATCTCTGTCTGAATTCCTCAACTGATTTAACTTCAGGTTGATGGTGAACATATAGTCTCTCACAGCATCTGCGCCCGGCTTTAAACCCTTGCACACCACATATCTGCGTGCAAAAAAGTCAGTTTGATAATGTTGGTTTTAACTGTGTTGAAATGTATTCTGCAATTAGAAAATGCTCCTTATTTATTAGAATACACAAACAAACAATAATTGTTTTATAAATCAAAACAAAATCAATTCTGAGGTCTCAAATTCGAAAAAAATATCCCATATTAGGATTATGCACATACATACAGACCAAGATATAACAAGAACACCAAGAAGTTATGTACACTATCTGTATTTACAGTGTTCATACATCCTCAAGGATCTCTTACTCCTCCCCAATAGGTCAAAGGGAACACACGCACCTCTCCGAATTGGCGGGTCGGCTGGTGACGGGTTTGAAGAGCGAGATCCTGTCGAAGCAGAGGTATAGCAGATAGATCAAGCCCACGCTGAAGGGGGTAAACAGGTCAAACGTTTTACACACAAAATGTCCACCTGCAAAACACAAACATCTGAATGAAACAACTGGCAAATCTGTGAGAGATAGTTAACCATACATTGTTAATGCTGCTTAAACATGAACCATAAAAAAAAAAAAAATTGACAAAAGTATCCAATATAGTCTTTTTACCGCTAGAACTGACAGTACAATGTCTATAAAATATCCTTCTTGATGCAAAATACCATAATTGTATTCTTCAAGTCATATAAGTACAAATCTAATATCACTTTAGACCAAATACAGATCTGTACATGGGAGAATCCCGAAACCAATTCTAAATAGATCTGAGACATGATATGACAATATTAGAGCAAGAGAAACAACAAGGCAAAAACTCACGGCATCAAATAAACTAAAAAGCATAGCAAAATCCATCATAAAAGAGATAAGAAAATTTGGCCTGACCCAAAACAGAATGTCTGGGCAAGATAAGAGAAACAACCAAGACTTAATGCAAATCTAAAAATGATACAGTACTCTTTGACAAAGATGGTAAATGTGCTGGTGATGTTGACCATCCCTGTAGTAAAGTGTTAGATTAGATTAGATTAGATTCAACTTTATGGTGGCAGTAACAGACATTGATAATAATTCTCTATATAAGGGCCATGAAAACTAATTTGGGAAAAGAGAAAAAAATGATAGAAATGGAGCACAGAAACATCCTTGAGGAAAACAAGCATTACACCAGAAGGCTGGGACCAAAAACACAATATATCTTTTGTGGCTTAAATCAGGGTTTCTCAACCTTTCACCTGTTGTTCACCTGATATGGCACTGAATCATGGGCCATTAACTAATATGAATTAGTGAATATGAATACGAATTTAAATGTTTCTGTTTTACCAGTAGTAAATAAATACAGTCATGATCCCAATGTTGTAATACAATATATTACAACCCAAGAGCATTATATTCATATGCACACAAAAAAGAAACACTACGATACCTGGTCTGACAACAGACATGGCCACGAGAAACTGGCAGAGCAGAAGTTGTTTACTCAGAATCTCTTGAATGTTCTCCTGACCCTCCACAGAAAATCCCTGGAGAAGAAACACACCATCAGTATATATCAACAGTTCAGCACAGGTATGTACAATGTATCGCTCTTACCCCATCAGCCATTAGGAAGTGCAAGCCCCGGCCCTCAGTGCTGTCTAGGACAAAATTACGGAATGCGCTAATGTTCGCTGGCAGTGTGATGTCACCATCGCCATCGATCCCACCCTCACCTGATACACCGGGTATGAAACATTTAACAGAAGATTAGAGGCTTGTTTCTGGCCTTATCAGTAAGAATAAAGGAATCTCTGGAAATACACGAACATACCGTAGTAGGGCTCAAAGAGCTCACTGGGAGCAGCAAAGAAATCCTCCAGTTTAAAATCGTTGGCTCCTTTAAGGGTCATCCCAAAACCTTTGGCGTGCCAGCGTCTCCGCCACAGCACGTACTCCGAGAATCCACCCGGGCCCGCGCACACATCTCCAAAATACAACAATTCGCCTTCCTTATCTCGTGTCTGGGGCTTCTACACACACACACACACACACACACACACACACACACACACACACACACACACACACACACACACACACACACACACACACACACACACACACACACACACACACACACACACACACACACACTTTAGAAATGTTATTACAGCACATTTTACTGTCTGATGATATAGGCGTAATAGTGGTCTCACCCCCTGAGAGTCCTTTGGGTTAGTGAACATATAGTCGAAAACATGATCCATGTTTGCCATCTTCATAGCAGCTCTGAGAAGAACAGTTATAGATGAAGAGATTTAGAAAACGTGTGCTTTTATAGTCCCTCCAAATGTGGAGAAGAGACCCACCTATTTAGAAAGAAAGCCCCTCGTATAGTCTCGTAGGGGTTGGATCGCGTGCGAGCTCGCCTCATCTCCTCACCCTCCAAATCATCGAACACAGACTGAAAAGACGTAAAATAAATAACACAAAATATTAAGTGCAAAGCATGCACAAAGCAGAAAAAAATCTAAGTATCATCAATACACACAAGCAATGAACTCACCTTACAGCGAAGCAGCAGGTGCAGTAAATTCTCAGAGCAATATTCTGTTTCATCTTCAATCTTTAGCTTTTTCTGAAATAAATAAATACATGTAAATACATGTAGGGTAACTTTATTTAATTTACCTATAACGTTGTTGTTTTTTTTCTTCAAAGTGTTAGGTTCCAATCTTTATGTGTATATTTTGGATGCTAAAATGCTTAAATGTACAAAAGCATTTGACCATGTAGAGAAAAGGGAATCAAAGAAATTCTAAGAAATACCCAAGATACAAAAAGCTTGTAGAAAAAGACTAGTTTGATAATCCTTATTAGTTTGTAGCAGAATGTATTCATTCTTTTTATCATGTCTGTGTTTCCATACCTGTCCCACAGCCATCCAGTCTCTCAGCTCATCTGCGTCTGGGATCTCTGTGGAACATTCTGGAAACCATGTTACCTCCTCTATAGCACTAGGCTGCGATAGACAAAGTAAACAAAAGCAATTGAGAAATCCTGATCATCTCACACTACTGATAGATAGTGATGTTGACACTGAAATTGTCAATTTAAATTTCAACAAATTTATATTGTAGAAACTGTGAAGATGTTTCTGTACCTCCGGCTCATCTTGCCAGTCAACGTTGAGGTCACCCTGGAAGCCCTTCAGGGTTAGACCCAAACCTCGTCTCCCTCGCTGGGTCGATGCCTCTATAATTTCTTTCCGCCCTTGACCGTACTTTCCCAAACCCTCGCCTACTCTGAAACCCATTTTAGCCTGTAAGAAAGAGAGGACGACAATTTTAATGTAGTACAGTATACCTACTACAACAAAGACTTAAATAATAAAGGAGTTCTAAACACAAAAAAGCAAAATCACAAATGCTCTAATGGCCAAATATCAGCACACAGCAATTACTCTTGTTTTTGTGATATTGCTTAAATATAATGTAATGTAATAAATTGTATGTTCTGGATGTGCTTGTGTTACCATGAGTTTCTGAGAGACACTGTTGTACGAAGAAAATTTGGAAGAGCTCTGATCAAGGGCATCGCTGCTCTGGGCATTCTGGGAATCAGAGGGTCTGGAAAAACTGGGTTTGTGATCTTCAACATCACTGAGAGACTCACTCTGACTGGAGTCTGAGAGAATGACCACAAACATCAACAAACACACAAACAAACAAACAGCTCAAAACCATGTAAAGTTTCCAAGCATGCTAAAGATAACATGACAACTTGACATTAACAACTGATGTTATAATGAAAATAAAAACTCTTGACCTTAGCAAATCTCTCTTACCCTGACTGGTGGTTCTCTGAGAAGACACCTCATCTTCATCAGAAGAGTCGTCACGATGACCTTTTCTCTTCTTTTGAGGCTCATCTGATGCTTCTGTTCTTCTCTTCATGGTAAATTCAAGAGGACCAAGAATCTGCATTTAATAAAAAAATTAAATGACATCAACACCAAATGAACCAAAAAGAAAAAGATCACTGACAAATCTGATAAAAGTAGCTGATGAACTCTTTACATTAATGTACGGGCATTTATTTATGTATCACATTTCATACATAATAGTAGGGAAATTGCATATAAAAACTTAAGTTAAAATGTACATAAAAGGCCGTTTAAAATTCCAGCTCTAAACATTAAATAAACACCCAGCTTTCGGTTTCGATTTTACAAGTGCTGCAATCAAAACAATCTATAGTATATACTTCCTACCAAATACATCTATACATTAAAATTTCGTTAAAACAGATGCAATGTAACATAAAACAGCAAAAGTCCGCTATACTATATTTCCAGTATAATATAATATACTAACTTTAACACAACGGTATGTATTATCCATCTGCTCTTTTGACAAAATGTGATTATTTTGGGCCTGAATAAAAACTATCACTTTATGGTTCTGCTTTCTAACACATATACTTAAATATTAGGATTTGTTTAGAGATTTAACAACGACAGTCGTTCAATAAACAACGTTTTATGTAACAAACTCAGAGAAATCAACACTCAGCTTTAGGTTTCGATTTCACCCGAAATAAGACTGCGACACTCGGAAACATACCTAAAGAAAACGTGCGGCTATAAATCTGAAATGCTTCCCAAATAAGACTGCGACACTCGGAAACATACCTAAAGAAAACGTGCGGCTATAAATCTGAAATGCTTCCCAAATGTAAATTCATATTTGTATTCGCTGCACTTTCACTTCACAATTTTTTCTTTTTGTTGTTTTTCAAATGTCAAATCTGGCCCGCGTTATTCCTTCAGTGGGTCTTGCCGTGGTGATGGCGCATGGTAATGACGTCAGCTGCAGATTAAACAACAAATGCCAGTTTCTCTCGGCCTAGCTCATGAATATTAATTATGCTCGTTGCTATAACTTTTATAGGCGAAGACTGTGCTTTTATTAATATTAATTATATGAGGCAGATTTTTTGTAGGGCTTATTCGTGAATATTAAAAATCATATATCGCAATGGGGGTTTGGAAGAGTAGGGTATTAGGGTATTTTTTTTTAGATTTTATGACTTAAGGCTGGACTACACTACAAGACTTTTGCTCAGCTTTTTGCCCAGATTTTCAGTCTGGAGTTGTTGCATAAAGCCTGCGCCAGTCTGCAGATTTTATTATTTTCTTTGCAAACGTTCAAAAAGTCTGCAAGTGTGTGATGTCTAGTTTCTTAAAAAACTGTTCAGATACAATTCTTGTAGTGTATTTCAGCCTTTAGTATCTCATAATAATGCAAAATGTCGACTTTGTTTCTTATTATTATAATGATATTATTATAATGAGAAACACCATGGTTTTACCATGTGTTTCACACTTGATATGAACGATATGTGATGTGTTTTTAAATACATGAGATAAGTTTTCAAATACAAAACTAGTCCGCTTGTTTAACCCTGTAAGTGTTGTTTTGCAATCCATAGCAGGATCATCTCTGTGATTTGTTTAGGGTATCATGTACCCTTTAAATGGTGTAAACCTTACTTAACCTTATTAAGATGGGTCATTATATCTCTCATTAAGAGCAGATCTGCCCATTTGTTAACTTATTAATTGCATCAACAAAGCTTTAATCAAGCAAATGTTCTGCTTAAATCAGTGTTAAGAGGCTTTAGAAACCCTGTTTGCGTCATCGATTTCAATCAACAGCAAAACAATGGGATTTTGACTTAATCCAATGTATTGTGTCCTAATATCACATCATAAGTAAGAGAATCTCATTGGTGGAACTTTTACATACAAAGACATTTTGACAAAATAGGCTATTGCCTCATGAATGTGGACATCTATTACATTTATCAGACGTTTTGATCCAAGGGGACTTTTACATTGCATTATACTTTACATTTCTTGCTGGGTATTGCAATTCCCTGGGATCGAAACCATGACCTTGGCGTTGCTAGCGCCATGCTCTAACTACTGAGTTACAGGAAATGTACATGAATGTCTGTTGTTTTGTAATTTACTAGAATAGCTAAATCAGCTCCAAAATTATGGAATTCTTTCCCAGCTGACATTATGGAAGCAAAATCTGTAGGGATTTTTATATCCTGTCTTAAAATTTAATTAATTTTTATTCTATTTAAATGTATGATTTTGTGAACTTGCCCCTGCTGTATTTTCTTGATATATTGATGCTTTGTTTGTGTATTTATTGCTTTATCTTTAACTATTGTGCAGCCACTTTTAAAGGTACACTAAATATTAATATAATGATTATTATTAAAGGTTGATTATGACAATTATGACAGGAAAAAATGAAAGTTTGCTCCAGCGTTGCGAACGACGCTGTGCAAATTTCTTGTGCTTCATTGGAAATGTAAAACATACAGAATAAAGGCAATAATTAATTTCTTTACATTTGAAACATTTAACATTTTAAAACATTTCTCATATTTGTATGTTTGCCTGTACAACATTAGCTGCTGATTAACCTCCAATCCAAGTGATGTTTTTAGGGATGCACCAATATGTACATTTTGTCCGATAATGATATCGGCTTTAATTTATCGGCCTGATTTTATTATCGATACTGATAACATTAAAATTCTACCATTTATCAACTGATACCGATATGGCCGATAATATATCGTGCATCCCTAGTTGTTTTGTATTGGGCATCCTGAATCTATAAATAGTATGTTTCACTCCAGATATCACACACACATACCGTCCCTTTAAAAAAGACAGACAGGATTTCGTGCAGACATGTGACCTGTTGGATAAGCACCCAAAGCTTTAAAACAGTGTGCAGAGCCAGAGTCTGATGGGACGTGGTTGATCAGGAGCTTTTGGGATATCTGACCAGAGGGCTGCACAGGTCCAAGAGATCCACAGCGCTGAGATGTTCTTCCGCATACCTCTCCTGACACCTGGATACATTCGATACCTGCAGGTAAGTGCTTTGCACTGCACCCATGAATAGTCACTAAACTAAATGACTTTTGTTATGATTTTTAAACCTGTTTCCCATCTACAACCATTATCACACACCCACGAATGGTTGGGTTTTGAGGACCATGAACACTGACCATTGCTCATATGCTGTTGTAGACCCAGGCGGCACGAACTGGACCCCAGAGGGAGGGCCCTTTTGTACCTCGCTTTGCCATGCTGCTCGGCCTCGTGGGTATTGGAATGTCTGGATACAGCTCTCGTCAGCTGACCCTGTACCACAAGCCTTCCGCGCGTCTTTTGCGATGAGATGGCAAACACGAGAAAAGGGTTTAAAGGTACACACCCACCATCTGTATACATTTAAGCTGGGCTGGTCCTTAAACAGACTCTGTATCCGTTCCTACATCTATTTTTATTCCCATCGTCCAAAGTTTGTAATTACAGCGACATCATGCTGAAGCTGATCATCTTGGTTTGGTTGCGAGGATGGCCGATCCTCAGCCAGGCTCTTCCAAACTTGTTTTCGGATTTAGTGCCTTAGGAAGACACATCAACATATTTTTAATCTATTTTAATCTAAAATGCTTTGCGTGGTGACACTGGGGCAACAGGGTAAAAAGTTCACATTAGATCAGCTCTAAAGATTTATCAATCCCAATATTTTTTGTACACCTTAATCGAGTTATATCGAGTAAATAAGCCCACCATTACATGTGTTTAAGGATTGCGTCAGCGTGCGCATTTCACAATGCGGATATAACAGGTTTGTTAGTTCAGACAACCCTAGTATAAGTACGTTTTGTTAGTAAGTATAACTTTACCTATTGATTTCTTAAAGTGTTTTCTTGGACCCATTGTCAATAAAGAGGTCAATATCAGAAGGTCACATTCATAAAATCACTTAGGTTACAGTAGGACTACATCAGTAAGACACTTATCATGTAATAGCCATCAGTGTCAAGCAGTTTCTCTCTATTGGCTAGGTTTTTGAGGTAGTTGTTTCAGAACAAAGGAACTATTTTTTGCACAAGTTATAAATAGTGTTGTGTTTGTTTACAATCTGTTAATTCTCATAAAAGGAACTGATCTGTATGGCACATATTTCATAAATTTCACTGTTTTTTTTCTTTTTCTTTTGGAATTCCAAAGTACAGATAATTCACATGTACAAAGAAGTGTATTTGTGTTACATAAACTGTGTTTATAGCTCTTGAGAGTGGGACGGTGTTTCTAAAATGGGCTCAAAGCTTTGCACTTGGCTGGTGTTTTAAAATCTTGGCCAGACACTTTGGCCTGCCAACCTCAGTGTCACCCAGGAAAAAACGCCATGCAGCATGCATCACATCCGAATGCCCACGCAAAACACTGACCTGTTAGAGACTCTCTCTTATTTAGATAGAGTTTCATATCTTTTCAATGGTGATGTTTTGCCATTGCTTTATGTAATGAATGTGAATGTCTCACCGACAGCAAAATGTGATTGTTTTTATCACGGTATCGATGTGGATTTGACGCTGAGTCATGTAACGGTCCCATGACATCACAAGCCTGCATCAAGAAAGAGGAGCTTACCTTCTTAAAACGGTTGATCTGCTTCTCTTTCTTATCCAATTACACTTGGCTGCTAATGTAAGGTCAAACAGCTTTATCTAGAAACCTCACCAGCAAACGGCAGAGAGAACAAGAGTATCACCCATTATTTCAGGTTGTGTGTGTATGGTATTTTCCAGGTTGATCTGTCAGGGTGTCTTAAGAGAGCTTAGGCTTGTGATAATCCAATTTTACAATGAAGATTTCTTCGCAAGCACTGTTTTGATAAATTGTGGATTATGTTTAATGGATTTTTTCATCTGGTCCGATCCTTAATTTGGTATGACTGTTGCTATTGTATTAAGAGTCAGAGGCTTTTAATGACTTCTGATATATTCTTTTATTTTCAAAATATATTAAAATATATGAAATACTGAATAAATGTGTCTGAGGAGTGTGTGTGTACACAAACAATGGTCATAAAGATACACAGCAGACGGCATCACTGCACCATAACCTGTAAAAATCTGAATAATGTACATTTTTAAGCATACAGGTAACTTTAAGTCCATAAAAATGATCACGACCATACAAAACTTGTTTTCGTTTATATGGAACAGAAGTGAGAGTTGTTTTGTGTGTCTGACCTTCCAGACAGTCACCTGTGGTCTTTAATATGTGGCGAATAGACTGACCCAGTTTAGAAGCTAAGCTCTATAAATCCTCACCAGAATCAACCTGTCTGAATCACTTCTTATTTCAACATCCTTCCACACAAACAGTCAAGCAGCAAATAAATGGATACAGTGCAGTTATTGTGTGGGACATTTACTTGAGCAAGTTTCGTAAATACCAACCTAATAACGTTTGCTTTTCCATCATTAAAGGTAAAATGGTCTTCTACAATTTCACTGTATGTGTGTAAAGAAATGAGTGTGTATGCATGTGAGAAAGAGAGAATGGGGTAAATATCTTCAGGAGTCAGCATGCAATGGTACATCCCTGTTAGAGGCGTGGCTGGATGGAAGATTAACAAACGAACAGTGTACTTTTTGTCATAAGATCCACAGAGAACTGTAGTGTTATGTGGAAACATTAAGTCAATGGCACCTCCCATGGAAAGAAATGAAATGGAGCCTTTAAAAAGAAACGTTTTTACAATGTCAGTAAATAGATCAATTCTAAGTTTACGTATTTACTGTAAACATACAGTACTTGTATACAAAGCTAACTGCTGACCATTTTGATCTGTGGATTAACTATTTTTAAACTACCAATCATAATGTTGCCACAAAATGAAATGCAATAAAAATTGAAATCAATAGACCCACATGACAACTCGAGCAGAAATACTAAAAGAGCTATTGGCATCTATTGAACAGGAGATTACATCCATGTAGCCTATAAATGAATCGATTTGCATCTACATTAGCACTCACTATTACCATTCATAATTTTAGATTATGAGATAAAAATACTGTGCACGTGGTGAACTCTCTATGCAGTTAACAAAGAGTGTATTCTTTATATTTAAAGCATGACTAAATGTACAATAGATGAGCACATTATGTATATGTTATGTATGTAGACCACTGATGTCCGATAAGCAAGACAAATGCTTATAAAATGGACTAATTAAATAGAAAGTGGTACACAAAGAATGTATTTTTTTCATTTGAAGTGTGCAAACATGTAATGCGTCTATGCACAGCACATCAACACATTTATACAGTGTCCTCGGAAGGTATGAATTTCCTTTCCAACATTTATTTACAAGTGAAGAATGCATTTGCAAAAAAAGATAATAGATCATTTTCAAAAACCATGTTTTTTATTGTGCATTCCAATTCAAATCAAAGTGTAGTTTGAGTAATAATAACTCTAACAATACTAAAACAATAAAAACATGATAACATGTCTTTTTTTAAAAACCCTCTTCAAATAAATTTGCCATTTGCAAATAAATTATGCTAGATCTTTCTTAGTTTAAGCTTACTAAGTTTTTGCATTCACATTCAACCAAATGTAATTTTATGGATGTCTGAAGTCAGTTTATTGGTTGTATCAAATGTTCTAATAAAACCTAATAAACGTCTTGTAGTTAAATATATAAAATACATGGAACATGGTTTTATATTCAGTTACGCCCTACATTTCTGATAATGTGCAAATATTTTTCAGTGCATTGTAGCTATATTCCACTAAAATCTGAACAAATGTTTGACAAAAAAAGCCACATAATTTCACCACGTTTACGTTGTCGTCGATAAGGCCTCCTGTCCAGGCGGGAGGGTCCGAGGGGGAGATCGGCCCGCCCACATTGCCATGACAACCAGCTGATCAGCAGCAACCGGATCCGTGATGGGAGGAGCGGCGGTCCAGGTGCTTCAGCCAACAGCGTTGTTCAGACGCAGCAGAAGATAGTGGGCCGGAGGAAAGTGTGCGTGTGGGGTATCGCGATTCCTTACGATTGAAGGGCAGGGCAAAGCGATTACAGTCGCTTTATTGTTCAGATTCGCTAATCCGGCGTTTGACCGGTGCTTTCCCGCGATCTCCTCACGAACAATCTTTACTGGCATCTCATGGGCTTGGATTTACTCTGTCTTTGAAAAACAGTTGTACTTGTGCGTAATGTTCAAGAAGAGCAAGAGCAAAGTGCTGGTGGATGAAGCGTCAGAAGAGGACGACGTGTCGTGGCATCACGAGCACGCGAGGAAGGTGAGTGGGATGTTGCCTGTGGGCTTTGAACTTGAGAGATCAGATATGCTTGTGTCTGCTTTTTCCTGTTTTTTACGAGGAAGACTACACAAAGTGAAGTATAGTTGTAAAGTTAGAGAAGTATTTGCAAATGGTTATAGGCCTGTTTAACAAACAGTAGGCTACTCTCTTAATGTTTACTCACACTTACACAAATTAAATGAATGAGAGCTTAAGAAAAAAGTGTTTGTGTTTTGGACAGTGTAAGTAAGAATGAGTTAATAGGGAGAATTGTTAGATTACCCAGTTGAAAAAAACATCACATCAATTCTAATGGTTTCCATTAATATACCATTATGAACCATTAGCTTTTTCCATTAAAATTATTACAAAATTCCATTTTGTAGTGTGTTTTGGGCATTATTCCAATAGGATTTAACATTCGACCAATAGAATCCATCACATACACCATTACAGTTTCTATTAAAACCAATACAATTCCCTTTAAAACCAATACAACTCCCTTTAAAACCAATACAACTTCTTCTATCTGAAAAAAACAGAAACCATCCCATTATTCCGATAGAATTGAACATCCGACCAATAGAAACCATCACATACCAGTAGACGCCATTATAGTTTCCATTTAAACCAATACAATTCTATTTAAAACCATTCAAATCAATTTTGTAATGGTTTCTTTTGTTTTTTCAGCAGGGGTATTGTCAATCTCTAAAACATGAGTATATTACAAGAAAGAAATAAGAACATGAAACAATAATAACATATTAAAACGAGGGTATGAGAAGATAGGAGAGTAAGAGTTTAATAGAATGAAAGTGGCAGAGTTTGGTTTATTCCAAACAGATTTGTTGCATTTTTATATATGCAGTTTTAGGCTTATTTTAAATGTAAATCTAACAGACTTTACGGTCTAACCGGTGCTACAGTGAAGCAAAATGTAATGATCATTTTCACAATAAAAGCATTAGATTAAATAAGCAATATCTGTTTTTACATGCAGCTTAATGTTATTCACCCTACACATTCCGTACTGATGTAACGTTCCCTCATCTGTTAGAATGCAAGCGTCAGATAAAGTCCTTACAGCGTAACAGCAGGAGACAGTTCAGTGCAGATAAGTGTTCTTTTCCTACCCCCCCCCCCCCATTTTAGTGTACTACTGAAGCATGCACAGAAAAGTGGAAGATTCTATAGTGATTGTGACCGTGTCACCCAGACGACCTTGAGTAGGGCACAGTCACATTCTTCCTTACAGAATCCATTTTACAAACATGATCTTGATGTCTGAGACAGCAGGAACAGAGCGTAGCCAAAAGCCCTGATATAGTCAAGCTGCTAGACCAAACTCTAAATCTCTGGAGTCAGAGGTAGACGACTACTCGTATTTGTTGATAGAAGACGTTTTGCTCTGCTCCTTGAAGGCAATTTAAAGAATACCATGCTTTATTGTAAGGGTACCACATTAAATTGAAAGATTATACTATTATCATTTCTATTGGTATTTATATACTGCTTCAAAGCACAACGAATGCAAAGGTGTTTGTAACACTTTGATATCACAATGTACTATGGTAAATTATAGTTTTACATCACTAGCAGTGGTATGTTTTTCCAACGCACATCAAGCACCAATGTATTAGTATCATGGGTAGAAATCACTTGGTATTTTTTCCCATGTGAGACCAGAAGATGTTCCTCTTGAAGCTTCCTGTGGTGGTGCTGGGGTTGTGGGTCGTGTATTGGAGAGTAAAGAATGTTCTGTTCATTTTACAAAGGGGATATTTCAGTGAGATCCGCTTCCTTCAGCTGTTAGTAAGTTCGTTCACCCAGAACTTTGTATGTACGGCAGGAAGCCACCAGCTGAGGACAATGAACCCTAAACTTGCAGCTCCTTGTTCAACTTGTTCAGGTCCTGGACCTCAAATTTGGTGGAGGGTTTAAATTCTCCACAGATACTTTTTACTCAATGTCAGAATGGTTATTTTGCAGGTTTATATCACGCTGGTTTGTCTGTGTTGATTATTTTGTTGACAGTGGGGTTAGTTTTGCGCCATACATCATATCTAATATGTCAGATATGAGTCAAGAGGGTAAAGCACTTCAAATATATCCTAAATATTCTTTGCTTATATGATATCCTTCATTTTATAAATGAGTATTGTCACTGTATAGAAAAAAGGGTGCTTGAAGGTGACAAAAGGTACGTTCGGTTCCATTTCACTATATTACTCTACTACTCATACTATTTCTGCATTATGTGAATGGCATGGAAGATGAATTTATGCATGCACTGTAAAACATTTTTTAGTACAATGAAATTGACTGCGAGTCAAACTGCTGCCAAATTGAGATAAGGAGCTGTATACAGGATAGCTTACTGGAATATTGTATCCCACAATGCAGTGCACTTGAAGTGCCAAATACTGTAGGTACATATTGTACAGTACAATGTTCAGGGTTTGGCTGGTCAGCTTCAGCCGGGCGATGGTGGTACATGTGCTAAACATAGCGTAGGCATTGAAGATCAGAAGTAGACCTTTCTCTCTCACTTGCTCTGAGTCATAGTACTGGTGGGGCAGGAAGGAAGGGAAAGAGGTCAGGCCCCTGACAGGAAGTTGAATGTCACAGCAATTGTGATTGGCCACTCAATGCGAGAAGTCGATGATCTATCGACCACCTTAGAAATTATTATGAACATTAAGGAAGTTCAGTCAGGACTACTGGGAAAAAAAACCTTTGGAATCTCAAACTGCTGAAAGCAAATTAATTAAATTATGATAGAAATCGGTCTTTAAGACAACAGATGTTTTGCCTTTGTAAGGCAATATAGCTGTATGTGTGTCTAAAACGAAGACTACAAGCTCATTTCCAAGGCCGGCCAAAAATCTGCGAGACATTGTTTACATTAGCGAGCTAAAAATATTCTTGGCGTTTTGTGAGTGTGTGTGTGTGTGTGTGTATGTACATGCATAGATTAATGAGTTTAAGTGTCTATGTTCTCATTGTTTTCTACCGCTTGGCCTTTGCTTTTCAGCATAAAGACTCGGAGGGAATGGAGGAAGTTCTGAGCCCCTCGACAAAGGTAAACACACACCATCACACACACCAACACTTAGAAATGCTTAAATTTGTTGACAGGGTCCCAAACGATACCATAGCAACAACGTCAGGATGTGACGCAGAAGAGGGTTACAAAACCGTGTATTGTTGTGTTTTGGGAATGAAAGGCAAGTTTTATTTCACACAGGTTGTGAATAGTTTAGACTCCTCCATCCTTAAATAACATTATTTTAATAAATGCTCCATTCAACCTGGGCGAAATTATGAGTTCTACGAGTTCCGGTTTTTATATTACAATAAAGTCTTTATCTCAAAACTTCCCATGATATGAATCACTTTAAAGACTCTTCGCTTCGAGTTCTGCTCCGTCCTCCAGAACTTCAAGTTATAAGGGCAGCTGTTTATTTCTGCTGCATGTTTTACCGAAGCGGGAGGACAAGACAGATTAGGACATAGACCGAGACCAGCAGATGGAACGCAGGGTAATATGGAGTTTCTGACTAAAACTTGCCTTTCAAAAACAGCTGAAGACCCACCTCTTCCATGAGCACTTAACTGTCTCATAATATAAAAAAATATATATAAAAAAAATTCTACCTCTATTTTTCCTTTCCTAATGTCCTCTATATACTTGCTTATACTATCTTGACGTTGTATTTGAAACCTTGTATTACTAGCACTTCTCGTGAATATTGCTTACTTAGACGAATCGCTTGCTGTTTTCCTCAATTGTAAGTCGCTTTGGATAAAAGCGTCTGCCAAATGAATAAATGTAAATGTAAAATCTGAGGTCAGAGATAAGCATCATCCTAAAATCTGTTTATCACAGAAACTGATTTATGAACCCTAAAAAAATAGTCATAATGTGCTTGATCTTGTAATAAACAGAATGAAAGTTCATTTGTTAATGTGCATGAATGAATGACATGTTTTTAGTATCAAGGAGTGACTGAACACAAAGGTGTTTGGTTTGAAACAAAGCAGGGAGTGTCAAATAAAAATACCCCCGTGCTTTTACCTTTCTAATGTTTGGAACATTGTGGTGTAATCCAGACATGCACCAACAGCTTCTTCTGCGGCTACATGTAAACCCTTTATCAGAATGTCTGTTATCAAGTCACAAAATCTCAGATAGGTCACTCAAAACAAACTCAGACAAATGTTTATCACCAGGAGAAAACCTCCTATCATGGCAGAACCCGCCATCTATTAAGCATATTTAACAAATATTATTAAAACCTTCTCGTGTCATAAAAAAAGGAAAGAAAAGAATATCTAGCAACGCCATGGTCATGTGTTCGATCCCAGGAATTGCACATACTGAGAAACTAATGCAACGTAAGTCGCTTTGAATAAAAGCATCTGCCAAATGCATAAATGTAAATATAATAATAATCTTTTGCATAGATAAAATGAAGCTTGTTTTATAGACAGTCTAAAAGCAACAACATAAACGTTACTGCGTTTACACGCTTTTGTGGCCCAAACTTAACTTCTGGTTCACATCGGCAAAGAATCGAGTCTCTGCAGATTATTTCTGAAATAACAAGTAAATGACATTAGCTAGTAAGTTAAAAGTATGTCTAGTCAGTATTATTTTGGGTTACCAGTAGATATAACTTGGCTAAACTTAAATGTGACAAAGTTATATGACCCATTCATCAAATTGTTTGTTTAATAAAATTAATATACAATGAAATTTAACAAACAATAAAATATTAATATAAATAAAATATAAATAGTTATATTATTGACCACTTGCCAGACCCACCAACAAACACAGACCGGAAGTTAACTTTGGGCCAGGTCGAAACCGTCTATAGGACCAGCAAAAGTTTATGACGTGACAGTTAAACACCTCCATACAATGTTATTTATTTAATATATGTACAAACTTTAAGCATTATTGTATTTTTTGTTACATATCACGTTTTTTCTATATCGCGCAGCCAAACCATACTCGTAAATCTGTCAGTAGACAGTCTAAAATTGTTCCCTTTTGATTTTGAAATGAAATCTGACGTGCACATTTTCATAAGATTAGACCTTTTGTTTTTCACTCAAGCAGGAATTAAGGGAAGGACGCACTGTATAAAGCCAACCCCAGAGAATGAACGGCTTATGAAAGGGTGCGAGAAATTGTGGCAAAGGTTCTGTTTTATATAATAAGCTGCAAAGCCGGGCCGGTATTTAAAATTCTGAGGGTCATACTGAACTCAGGTGGGAGTGAATATGAAGGAATGTGTCAGCTCGCCAAATGACCCCCCCACCCACACACGCACGTCTACTGAGCTATCCGTATAATAAACAGAGGCCTTTCCTGTTTTTACTGTCGTGCCCTCTGTCATTCACATGCGGCTTTCTGCTGGATTCACCATCAAGTGTCTCTGGGGGATATCTAAACCAACAATCATCTTACCGTCTATATTTTACTCTCAATGAGAAACCAAAGCATCATATAAGCTATACAGTAAACCAGGAACAATGAGAACTCATTTTATGTGGTTTGTTGTTGATCTTTTGTAGGATTCAAAGTTAAAGAAGGTTAAAACAAAACGAGAAAGAGGAGATAAGAAGTTGTTTCCATCTCAGGACGACGAACACATCTTGCTTACAGGAGTCACTCTCTCTCCCAGAAAAGGGTAAGATGAGCATCTTATATCTGATATTTTCAAGATGTTTATCAGATATTTGTACGTAAAGAGATTCCTAAAATAGAATACAATGCCTTCCTGATAATGCCTCCTAATAGACATCTAGACAATGAACGTGTACTTGGTGGAAAACATTCTCATTGTCCAATGCTTTCACTCCATTAAAAGGCCTAAAATGGACTTGGCATCTCGTGCCAAATCACAAGTCAATATTTTGCCATTAAACAAAAATAAGAACCTTTTCGTCCTCCCTTGTTTGGACAAACAGACAATCCCCAAACTCATGCTATTATTTGTTAAAGAAGAACTTGAATGTTACAATCTAACAAATAAAAGCAATGTTTTCTAAGCACCACAGATGCACGATATGTTTACTTTTGGAAAAATCAAGCTATGAATGGTTTACTTATACTGTAGCTCTTTCTGCACATTAGAGTAATTGTTCACCCCTAAAATACAATTACAATTATTTACTCACTCTTTTGCCACATTAAACCTGTATGACTTTCTTTCTTTTGCAGAACACAAAAGAAGATATTTTGAAGAATGTTGGTAGACAAACCTACGGTCCCCATTCACTTCTATTGTATGGACACAAAACGTCAATGGGGACCAACGGTTTTCTGCTACCAACCATCTTCAAAATATCTTCTTTTGTGTTCTGCAGAAGATAGAAAGACATACAGGTTTGAAATTAGTAAATGATGTCAGAATTTTCAGTTTTGGGGTGAACTATCCCTTTAAGTTGGAAAGTATTTTAACAAATGAAGAAATCACACACAGAGATGGAAGGTGTCTTTACACAGCAGTGGTGTATGAGCTGCTATATATAAACACGGTGTACCTCTAAATAAGCCACGTGACCATCAAGTGTGTTGTTGACGTGGAAACCGCGGCCCTGTGGCTGCCTCGTGCCATTTCCAGCTTCATGCCCAAACATTGTGCAGATGCTGTAATGAACTGCACGTCTAGCTTGTACCCTTTTATTAATGCTACCTTCATCGAAGACATAAACTGAGATTATTTTTCGTGAAACATTTTCTCTGAAACATCTTGGAATTTATTTAGAGTAATTCATTTGCAGTAAGTGTGCCAAGAAAGTGTTTGGATAGAACATTTTTGCTTCTTCTGTGAGCACATTTGGCCCTGTGGAGGTTTAGAAACACAGTTTTCACACACTCGCTAATCTGTTTAGTTTCTCTACTATCAATATTCAACATTTATGTGTCAGAATTTGGTCATTTTTGTGTGGGGTGAATGCTGTTTGTGTTGTGTTTGTTGTGTTATGAGTAAAACATGTGACGTGACGTATGCCGCAAAGCAGGTCGATGGCTGGGGATGAGCGGGGCTTGGTGTACCTACCCAAATACCAAAGTCTGGTTTTGGCCGCTAGGATCCTGCTCTGGTAGCGGTGCCAGTAAAATTCGTCCTGTTAAGAGTTCTTCTACCACTCAAATAATTTTAGAGACATTATTTTAAAGTCAAAAACTACATAGTGCTGCTTTAAGTTACAGAAGCTGTATTTCAATTTCATTATGTACAAAAGAATAAATACAGTGTCTCGCTCTCACTCTCAGGTCTGCTAAGAAAGGATGGGACGACGAAAAGAGCAAAGCACCCTCCGAACACAAAGCTCACTGTCTGTGGGACAACATCACCATGACCATGAAGCAGATCACACCTACGAGGAAGCTGGATAAGATGGAGGGCTGGGAACCTCCACAGATGACGGAGGAAGAAACACGCGAGTCTGAGAAAAAGATCGACTCCTCTCCTCTTTCCTCTCCTCTGTCTCTTTCTATCCCACATTCTCTGGGTTTGCCATCCTGGGTGGGGCTGGGTTTGGAGGAGGACTCGTCTCGCTACGCCAGTCTGACCGAGTCACAGACTCAGGGAGGCCCCGCCCAGTGGGCGGCTCGCGCTCGAGATAAATTAGCCGCCGTCCGCCGGCGAAGCCCGGCCAGCCTGACGGAGAGTGCATGGGAGGGGCTTAAGTGATGTAAAAAGTGTGGTAGGCCACGCCCCCTCATGTGCCAACTGTGATGGGACAGCCAATGGTTTTTGAGTGCTTGGATGAGTGCCTTAGTGAGAGGTCGGATGATTTTTTTGTAGTAGTTTTGTAAACAAAATTGACTAACTGACAATGACCAATTTTTCGTTTTATTACGCAGACGTTTAGCTTGATAATCATAGTTGTGTCATTGTGAGCGCCGTGAGCTGCAATACCCACACTCGCAGACAGGGGCAGTGAGTGTCTATGGTTCATATTATCCCAAAGTTGTCTGTTATATTCAGTTGATTAATTTATTCCGTTACGTAGTTTTGAAGCCTGAATGTGAATGGTGTAGAAATGCTGTGATGCTTGTATAGTCACTACCGCCTTCTGATATAACACGACTGCTATAAAAATCATAATGTACTGTAGATGTTTTTCACTATGCAAGTCTTCTCGCTGTCATCCCAAATATCTTACATCGATGTGCCAACACAAGTATTCGGAGTCATTTCTAGACCAAAAGGAAGAGAAAGTGAATTGTATGTGAAGGTTCTCAGTCTTGTCACTGGAGATGAACAGTTCCAGCTCCGGTCAATTTGGGAAAATCAAGTTGAAATGAACTGACTTAAGTGTGTGTTACAGCGGAACCTCAGGAATGAGGTGAGCACACCTGTTTTAGGTGCCCAGAGGTCTTCCTTTAACACCTTTCCCAAGACCTGAAGTGCTGTGCTGTTTTATCATGAAGTGCATTTTGGTTTTAATGGTTGCTGTGCCTCAACAAGTCATGTTGTCTTGATTATAGTGTCTTAAAGCAACCGGGAAAAATGTGATCTCAAGATGTTTCCAATTATGTGTTCTTTCTAAACACTCAACATGAGGAAAATGACAATCAGTCTTTTACGAGTCTTATGTGAAATTTGTAAACCTTTGGCTGATGCCATGAAACATTTGGTATGCTAGATGTGTCTGTAGCGTCATTTTTCTTAGAAAGTTTTGTATAATCTTTAAAAACTGGGGTTTGTTGTCATAGTAACATGTTGTACTTTTAAAAGCAATTACAAATTGTTAATTCTGACATTTTGCTCTTTCCATTTTTGGCCTAACAGTGTTTTGTTTTGATCTTTTACTACTACTGAATGATTTATATGATTTTAATGCAGAGATTAAGCTGTTGTAGGTTTAGGTGTAAAGATTATTTCATTGTGTAAATCTGAATAAAAAGCAATGTTATTCTCAGGCCTTGGTTTTTTTTAGCAATATCCTTGTGCTCTGTTGTCAAAACTTGCATAGCTTTCAGCTTTTTACTCACTGAACCAGCTATAGATATTTGTTCTGTTGGACATGGTGGTTAAAAATAAACCAAACAAAAGACTTCAAAACAAAGGACATTTATTCCCAAAAGTTTTAATCTTTTTATGTAATCGTGTTTCTGGTAAAGGCTTCATAGTACCAAACACATTCTACGGTTTAGCCATTTTAATGACATTTATATCACTGGAAAAGTAAAGGAATATTACAAAGTTCAGAGAAAGAATATAAAATACATTTGTTTATAAATAGCAAAGCTTACATTATATTTTCCATCTGCCCTTGTGACAGATTTGACAAAAGTGTATCATATAAAGTTGTTTTGTGCAGCAAATGTATACTTTAGTGTCGAAACCTCAAATATATATACGCACAAAACAACACGAGACTTCACGTAAACATTGAACTACATCTACCTTTGAATTGCGTTCCATTGCTACCGAAACAAAAATGCAAACACAAAAGACAACAACATAGTCTCTGCTTGGAATCTCCCATATGTTTTCATTTTCATCCCTCTATTTTGAAGCTTTAACAAGCAACCTTGTTTTTTTTTTTGCCCTTTATCTCCAATCCATCTGTGCTCAAAAACCAGTTTAATAATCTGAGGAATCAGTGATTGAGGACAACATGGAAACACTAAAATCATGACATCTTTAAAAGCCCTTAAAGTTAAGGTGTAAAAAAGAATCATTCGTTACATTGTCAAAAAAATCCCAGGCCTTTGAAGCACAAAAACAGCAGTCGGTTCGGAATGGAGGAGAGATGATAGACATGATTTTAAACAGTGGAATAAAGGTGGATTTGAAGGTTGAATGTTTAATCAGGTTCATAGTCTTGGTTAGAGGTTTTGTTCCAGAGAAGATCGCAAGGTGAGAAGTCCAAGAACATTCAGAATTTGAAGAGGTCTATGAAATGCTGGGGTGAGACGGGGGTGAGGCAGCTGTCTGGATCATTTGCTGTGCAAGGATGTCCCGAGTCCTGTAATGGAGGGAAAGAAAAATAGACAGAGTGGCTTTTAAACCGAAGTCATATCATTTTTTTAATAACATGTGAGAAGTCTTTGCCTGTGTAGAACACAATGCCAGGGTGTTCTTGGTGGTTGCTGACTGGCTTAAGTCAAATAAGCTCACTAAGTCTAAAATAAAATTCTGTAGGCTGGGATTCATTGCAAGTATTTACCAGCCATTTCATCAACCTGCCAAGTGACAATCAAAAGTCTGAACACTTATTATACCACATGCATGATTTGAGGTATAAATTACGTTAATGTACTATTAACATAATACAAAAAACACAGTTGTTGTATATTTGTGTACAAAACAGTGTGCAAAGCATTAATCTACAATCATGATGTGGAACCCATGGAAGACAAATTAAAAGAAAAGATGGCAGTTAAATACAGAAGACATTCAGAGAGAGACATCCACTCAAAGATAAACAATACAAACATGATGGGTTGGACTGAAGTTGAAGGATGAAGGGAAAAAAAGAGACAATGAAGGTAGAAGCGAAAAATGTTATCAATGATCAAATGAAACAATGACACAGATAGAAACTAAAGTTGCTGGCATGATGATATAAGGTTTCGTTTGTACCTTAAAGATTAAAGCCAGGTGTCTGTCCTTTAGGAGACAAGGAACCAGGAGGAGAACAGGAAGGGAAAAAAGGCCAAAGGTTAAAGGTTTCAGGAAGGGGGCTGATATTACAGAGGAGGAAGTCTTAAACTGTTGAAATTTAACTTTTGGACGGGACTTTAGAGGAAAACTGATTTAAAGGAAATGAACTGAAAATTCCAAATGTCTATAATTTCAAGCCAGTATGAATTTCTATACAATAAAAGTAAATCAGGATGAATGCTGTCAAGCTTTGAATATGCAAAACGTAGTCCATACTACATTTGAACTATACTCAAACATGGCATGTTTTTGTTTAATATCAATTCAGTTTGTTTCTTACAACAAGCTATCAGTTGATTTCGAGTACAACGCTACATAGAATATAACATAATCATTTAGACTACTTAGGATAAATTTATGATTTTTCTTTGTCTTTTTTAATTTAAAGCCCCAGTCCCCATTCACTTTCATTATTACTGTAAAATATTCATGAAAGAAAGCCATAACGTTTAATCAAAATCAAGGTATATACCGTACCTTCCAGAAGAGGATGCTACAGTGCTTACAGAACTGCAGAGTGTCCCCATAATGTTCTTTCTGAGGGTAGTATTTCTGAAGTGTAAAAAACATGAGCTTCCAGTCCACATGGCCCTTCTCTGATAGAATCAAGTGCCTGCAGAACTGAATACAGACAAACACAGAGACCTCTGTGAGTGCAGTTGAGGAACAGAGACTCCCAGTTTCAGTTTTGGCTTTATTTAAAGGACCTCTGAGGTGACTGTGTGCATAAAAGCCCCTGTGCTGCCATCTTGAGGTTAAATGAGGCCATTGACTCTTTGCTCTGTTAAAGTAACGTTGCCTTTAGATTATAAATTTGTGCTGTGTTTGGAATATGATATTGCATTTGCAGTAAATCACACCATGAGAAATACATACAAATGGAAATTTTCTATATGAGATCAATTAAATTGGGATCTATATTTAACTATTTATCTTACTGTCCTACCTGTTTTTCTGCAAAATGAAACTGGCACAGTTTCTTCCACAGATGCCGGTCCTCACTGAGCATGTGCAGCGTTGGCGTGGCTTGTCCCAGGCTGATGATGTCACAGGCATCAGTAAACTTGTACAGGATGTTGTTTTGCATGTGCAGAGGGAGATCGCTGAGTGTCATCCCTTTAGAAACATTCTGCAAAGACACATTTGTGTGACATCATTACTTTAATACTTACAAACAGACATTTCTCCACCAGGCGAATAAATTATCATCAAGTTGAGAAAGCAGTCACAGACAGACAAACACACAACCCGATATATACACGGTTCAAAGGCTACCTTTGGGATTTGTAAATTGTTGAGCTGCTGCTGCCAGTTAAGAATAGTTTCTAAACGACAGGCCCAAATGTTGATGTTGCCAACCAGCACGGACCTCCCGACCTCTCGGATGAGGATGCAGAGGGTGGAGCTGAGATCGTGCAGCAATGCCTTGATAAGTCGGGGGTTCTGATGATCATCCAGAACTGGTAATTAAAATACAAGATAAAACAAGTCTGTTGTCAAGCACAGACAAGTTTTAAGCTATGATAATAATGATAATTCTTTATACTCAGCCCTCTCTCACCCTTCTTCACAATCTTCTCCAGGACGTTAAAATAGTTCTTCTGTGCAGCTCCGCTCAGAGACGTCAGCTGGGACTTGGCGATCAACTGCAGAAGCTACAACATGAACAGTAAATAAACAGTAAATTTAAAGAGTATAAAGAGAAGTAATGGGCACTAGTGTCTCTGGAATGACAGGAATTGTACAGAACATCTTACTTTGACCACATAGTTGAATCGGCGCACGTCCTGAATGGCACTGGAAAAATCCAGACGATTAAAGGCCTCTCCAAGTGTACAGTACCCGTGTCTCTGCAACAACACACATGTTTGTTTAAAAACACACATTTCAAAATGGTTACAAATGAAGGAGGAACTATAACAAAGTAAACATATTTAACAAGACAAAATGTGATTTCATCCATCTGGTATGACAAGATTGTACTAGTTATCCATGATGTCATATGTTGACATCATGATACAATCCCTCACCTCTCTCGTACTTTCCTTCTGAACATAAATCCATTTCTCTTGGAACAAAACTAAGAGAAACAATAAAACAAAAGTTTTGTGCTTAATTTTCAAATAAATAGAAACATTTAGTCTTATTAAATTATTACTATCTTAGTCTACACATAGCTTAAAGTTAACATTTATAACCTTTAGACACCTTGCAGTAACTTCAATACTTGTCATCTTTGTTATAATTAAAAATTTAGTATAATTATATAATTCATGATTATGATATAATTATAGCACATTAATACAAGCACGTAATGTAATGCAATTTTACATTGTGATTTTGTGTTGTTGTTGAAAAAGTCCTTTTTTCTCTTCTTGGCAGCTACTTCACAAACGTCTCCCACAAAGATGTTCTCCTTGTTATCATTGTCCAACCTAGAAAGTGTATAATATGAAAGTTATTTACCACTCCATTACATAAATTTAGGTTATTTAGTTACACAACACAAACAAAGAGCAAAGATGTTTTTGGCTCGATGAATATAGAGCTGCGGAAATATTTAAGAGACCGTTTCAAATAATTATTTTAGCTTTTCTGAATTTACTTCATAGGTAGGTGTTTAGGTAAAATTATCGTTCTTGTTTCATTCTGTGAACAACTAACAATACTTCTAACAAAAATATTGTTTCTATTTGCAGGTCAAAATAACAGAAAAGATGCTCTGTATTTTTTCAGACCTCAAATAATGCCGTTCATATTCACTTTTAAGCAATACATCAGTAATCTTTGCACATGTAAAAGTTCAGAAACTTTTATTTATTAATAATATTTATTATTGTTATTTATTAATATTTTATCATAGTTTTCAGGTGTCTTGTCATGCTGTCAGTCTTTCACATTGCTGTTGGATGACTTTATGTCACTCCTGAGGTTTGAGGAATTCTACAGACACTGGACTGGAATGATTTTTTTCCGCGGCTGTATATACAACATATATGTATAAATGCAAAACCAATGTGCTCCTGAAAATAACCACCAGCGCACACATCAGTTCTAAACACAGATACTTGACTTCCCACATGCCACATACACACTTCCTCTTTTGTCTCTTCCTCCAAATAATGCATTACGTCACTAACAAAACAAAATACTCAGGAGTGCTATATATAGAAAAGTCTATTGATTTTATTGGTTTTAGGTTTGAATTCAAGAAGGGGGATCAGTATTCTATACACTTAAACCCCCCCATAACTTCAGGTTACTCCAGATAATAAGTATTCTGTGCGTTACAAAAATTGAATAGATCCTATAAGGTCTCTCACATAAATATTACTACAATGTCACAATTTAAAGCATTTCTTACTCATCCAAGCCAAGTTCATTGATGTTATCTCCCAGGTTGTGGCCGAAATATTCAAAGCGTTTCCATCCATCCTCAGTTTTGATCCAGCTCCAGCCTGGAGATCTCCAGTCTTGACCCAAGAAAGGCATCTTCTTCCACCTGCTCCAGAAACCTAAATACAACAGACTCTTATCTAAGACAGATCAAAGGTCAATGAATCAATGTCATCATGATAAGATCATATAACTCTCAACGACTGTTATTGTTACAGATTGTTTACAATCATCATTTATTTAAAAACAAAATGCTTTTTATTTTTAAATAAATAATGATTGTAAAACAACCATGTTTTAATGTGTCTGTCTTGTCTTGGTTGACAATCTACAGGCAATAAATTTAGTCAAAAGAAAATTCTGTCAGAAATCTTATCTCACTAAACGTCGACAAAACATCAAAGACAGCACAACTCTTTAACTCTATCGTTATTTTACACCCATAACCTTGTATTTTTACCGATAAAGAACGTATATTTCACTTTACCTACAGCGGTTCCTTTGTTATGTTGCTAATTTTCTGCTTGTCTTTGAATATTGACGGAAGTAAACAGTCAGAACAGCGGAATGTACGGCACGCCCCCTACCGCCTGTGATTGGCCACAGCGCTTGTATTTATTTTGTTGCTACCCGGATTTCCCAAGCTGATTGGCTCTGTGACCCGCCGATCACTCCGCGATTTATCCCGAGCTCTCCGTAAAGGCCGCTTCTTACACGTGACACGAACTCTGCACATGTTGTCGTGTTTTGATTTTGCAATGGGGGAAGGGAAATGCAGAGAATGAACGATGGAATAAGCTGGATAACATCACAAAATAAACATTTCCAGTACTTTTTAAGTCTTTGCCTTTTTAAGTCTCATCAGACAGTTTTCACAAAACAGTAATATCAACAATAAGCCCTACAAACGTCAGGATACGCAAGCAAAAAAAAGCTAATATTACGCTGTCTGTACATATCATCTTTATTTTTACTAGTGCACAAGATTTTCTGTTAAAATTAAATAAAAACTTGAACCAAGTGCATGGATTTTACAATGTCAACTGTATAAGTATTCTTAGACTGCAGTAAATATCTATATACATTAAAATCTTAACTAAAAAGATATTTAAAATTTTCCACATCAAAAAAGATACAGATCATTTATTACAAATGTTCTATTCATATTTCTATTCTAATTTGTGAACATAAATTGTGCTTATACTGTCAGCTCAAAAGGCAAAATAACTTTTTTTGGACATGACTTTGAATTGAAGTGTCTGCTAAATGAATAAATGTAAACTTTAGATTGGCACTTGCATAGTGTAGGCTACACGAGGCAGGAATTTATTGAACTATATCAGACACAAATTCGATTATATAAGAGAAAAATTTCAAAAGGTTGCAAGCCTTTTTTGAATTGGACTTTTGACTCTTGAAAGCATTTATTCAACTTACTTATGCAATAATCATCTCTGTATCCATTATACAATAAACCTATCATATTTGATACAAGTGGGTAAAAAGTCCAAATCACATGGTAAAACCTTTCCTATAAAAAAAAGAGTCATGAGTCACTGAGCTAAAGGTTTCCTGCACTTAAAACTCATTTCAAACCCTTACGATTGCCAAGAAATTATTCTGCCAACCTTCTTAAATCCTTAAGTTCTACAAGAAAAGATCTTCCCAGAAATGTTCAATTGTAATTTAAAGTAGTGCAAAGGCCAAAAACACTCCCACTGCAAGATCTAACCTGCCCAACAGTCTACATGCCAGAGAGGTTACTTTCTGTGCACTATAGACATTTAAAAATAAATTAATTTGAATTACTAGACATAATTATGCATTTACAGTCATTAAATACTTGTTCATTGTCTACTTTCTGAACCATATTCAGTGTTTCGGTTCACTTTAATGTTAAACACGTGTAACAAGAGCTAAAAGCAAGAGAGCATACAAAAAGAAACCTGTACAGAAATTGTTTGCAGTGAAACATTTTATTCAAATGTTTTACAGCTGCATTTGTGGTTGTATTTTGATATTTACATAGCCAATATAGCATGTCAGGTTCAGAAAACACCTTATCATGTTACTTCAAACATTACACGACTATGTGAATTTTCACAGTTAAGTGAGTCAGAAAGATATGACGAGACTCAGAATTCTGTATAAACAGCCTCCTGGTCTTTTTTTACCTGTGTGACAGTGGCACAAATTATACACACCCAAACAGGGTGTGAATGTAGACGCGTTTTATTCACCGTTTCCTGTTATGCAATGAACTGAAGTGTTTGTTTAAGGCCATGTTATTCCATATCTCAGGGCCAGATGCTATCTTGTGCATTCCATTGCTGAAAGGCATATATGATGGTCTGTTTAGCTTATAGACTTTTAAATGTTTCTGTAAACTATCATGAAGGTAAAAATTCATATGCATATTCACTCTTAATATAACACTGAAATGCAAGAATGAAAAAGATCAGAGGTTTGCAACTTTCCTCCAAAACTGATCAAACTTAAGGATTAGGCCTACTAGAAAGTTGGCAGGTGTGTTGAGGGATGGATCTAAACGCTGCAGTAAAGTCTCAACTCCAGACCTCGAGGGCAATACATATGCAATGATATGAAACCCTGGACATAAATAGCCTATATTATAAAATCAAGTAACATGACATTGAAAACAGAACAATAACGGTACCATCATATCTACTGTATAGTGAAGAATAAAAGTACAGGGTGAGATCTGGTGGGAATCTGGTGGAATTAAACAAAACCACAAAAAAACTCTTTAATCCAAATCTCTCAGTGTCTTTCCAGCCTCCGCTGCATTTCTGCAGCTGTAGAGCCACTTGATGATGCGCGCGTTGCGCTCCACGACGGAACAACATTGGCGCTCTTTCTCCTGCAGCTCGTCCTCCTGAAGTCCGTCGCTGTGCCCGCTGCTCTTCGACAACGCGTCGTCTGACGTCGCAACGCTGACGCTCCGAATTCTGCAGCTTTGGTCGTCCGAACGCGCGGAGAAGTTCTCTTTACCCAGGGACTCGATGACGTCACCCTCGAGGCCGCAGTACTTGAAGAACACGTCAAAGTTTGCGAAGTTTTTCGAGTAGCGCGAACTGATGTCGGAGCTGGAGCGCACCACCCCGCTTCGGCTCTTGCGCTCCTGCGTTTCGGCGACTCTCCGGAGACAAGGCGCTCTGGGCAGGCCGTCTGGTCCACTTGGTTGCGGGTTTAACTTGGTTGACCTGTTTAAAACGACCGAAGTTATCACATAGGACTCTTGCGCGCAGACCTTCCCGGAATCCGAGCTTTCACCTTGCGCTTCGGGAAACGCGTGTGTTTTGTCCTTAATAACCAATTTTTTGCTTCCGCCGGGTGACCCTCGCAAGAGTTCACACTTTTGTCTGTACAACAGAATCGAATCGCGTTTTTTCGAGCTGATCCGTCTCACCACATTCTCTTGACGCGGTTCAACATCATCGCTGGTGGCTTTCTTAACGGAACCGTGCCCGTTTGAGAACCCTTGACCGGACCCGACGCTGATAACGGACTCTTGGGAAGGACTAGCTACCTGTTGGCTTTTAACGTATTGCGGTTTACTGGCCGCCAGTCTCTCCACGGCGCTGACTCGTCCCTTATTCCCATCGTTTTCGCGTTCAATCTGTTTCCTCAGGAACTCCGGACCCTTCACAAGAATGCGCGACGCGTCCACGTCGACCGATCCTTGCGTTTTCTTAAGCATTTAGCCGGTCTAGGGTAACAAAGGGTCCGTATAACTTGGTACATCCAAGTGCTGCTTTCTAGAAGTAGCCTACTTCAAAACGTGTGCAATGTTGAGCTTAGAGCTGAGAACGCATGGTCTGACGCATACTCTTACCTGTTCATACTACTACTCACCTGTTACTCCACCCACTAACAGGTTAGGACAGCACAAGCTCTGACACTGGAGATGTCTAGGACAAAGGTATTTAAAATTGGGGTCAGAACATTAAGCCTCAAAAAGTATTTGGACATGCCCTGGTTTAAAATTGCATTATGATTATGAAAGTGACATCAATATTTTAAAGAAAGATATCAATACTTCAAAACAAAAATTTCACAAAAATACATTTAAGTTTGAAATAGTAAAACTTAAAAGGAACTGAGTTCTGCTGTATATACATACGCCTATACATATATTGCATCTTAAATAAGCAGTGCAGATTTGTGTCCTTTTTGAAGACTAGTTTACAGTTTTTTATATTGTTGCACTTGTATGTCTTTTAAAATAATATATGTTAATGCATATATAAAGTACACTTAAACCATACCCCAAAAACACATGCTATAAATGTTTTTTTAAATCTTAAAAAATCAAAAAAGAATTGCCGGAATCTTGTGTGATGATACAGTTCATACAGTATCATACACATTATTGTGTGCTGCACGTTTTGTTAACTACTACACATAAATTTAATTGTCTTACACTCCCACTATAATCAAAAACATGAAGATAACACTGATTTATTGTAGATTATTAATAAATGCAGTATCTCTGAGAAACCAGAAGATGGCATTCTAGAAGAGGTAAAGCAAAGTATGGGGTTTATGCTGTTAGTCAATGAATGATAATGTATTGGTTTGAATGCCTGGTCTTTTTTCCCTTATTGAACCAAGGTGTACGTTTGGGACATGTATGAACTTTCTTTCTTACGGAACTGTATCTGACATTCTCATCTATCAGGATGTGTTCCCCCCACTATGATGGACCAAAAAATATATTTTTGGGAGCGTGATTCCTGTGTGTTTACACACTACTTACAACAATTAAAACAGTGTAAATAAACTTTATATGATCAACCACATCTTATGTTCTGTCTACAGGGCAAAATCCAAAGTCATGTGCTGAAACTTTGGTTTTTAGAAATAAACATAACAATAGTTTTTAATAATACTACAATTTTAATAATCACGTATATTGCAGTAACAGTACATTTAAAAAAAAAAGTAAATTTAGCCTGGTGAATTTAGATCAGGCAGACATGTGGGCAGTCCGCAGCGCGGAAGTCTTTGACAGTTCAATATGGCGTCTTCCAGTGGAAAATCGGTGTTATTCGTGTGCTTGGGTAAGAGAGTTTATTATCAATCCAAAAAAAAACATGTATTAACGTTTATGTGTATTAACGTTTAACGTTAACGTTTATGTATTAACGTTACGGTTATGTTTAGATGTGTAACATATAAGGCAACATTACAGCTTTACGAAACCACAGGGTAGTACGCTGAATAAAAGCTTTAATGAGTTTATAAACCGGTTTAAATGAAACCACCGCAGATGTCTTTACTGAATACGTTAAAACGTATTACTTGAAAGTAGTACTTAAAACACTGAGTCTATTATTCTTTCCTCAATCTAGGCAATATCTGCAGATCCCCAATTGCTGAGGCTGTTTTCCAGAAAATGGTTACAGACACTGGATTGGTGGACAAGGTAAGTGAAGCTTGTGGTGCAGCATCAGTATACAGCTTTATAGATTCATACTTAAACAGAATGACCAAATGTAAATGTAGCAACTTATTATTCGTGCCAATTATTTGACAAGATGTTGCTTTCTTGATATTTGAATTGGCTGCTAAAGTTCCACAAAGCAATTTTCCCCACAAAAAATCTTATTGTGTAAATTTAGACAATATATTATGCTAAATATACTTTTAAATACATACGTTTAGGTGCTATGGTGGGTCTAAGCTGAAGTCTGTACACTGAGAGTTTGGAAAGAATATTTTTGTTTGTTTATATCTCATCCCTGAAGGGAAGGACTGGAAAATTGAATTGACAGGATCCTGTGGGTCAGCAGTTACTTTGTTTTCCCTCTTTTAGGATCGAGCATTACTGACTTCTATTACAGCTATTATAGTGATGAGAATGTTGTGTATTTGTTTGACAAATGGGACCAGACAATGTTAATGTGTCAACTTCCAGTTTTAAAGTTTATGCCAGATGCATACTCTATACAAGACACAATTTAAGTACTTATTCCTGTTATACATTACATGCATTTTTGTGTTACTGTGGCTTAAAAAACCTCAAGGGGGCAATAGAGGTACCATCAAATGTCTGGCCTTGAAGGGATAGTTCGTGAAAAAATGAAGTCTTTCATCATTTACTCACCCTCATGTTATTCCAAACTCAAAATGTTTTGAAGAATATTGGTAACTAAACCAAACATTGTTTTCTGTCGACTTCCAAAACCACAAAGATATTTCTAAAAAAAATCTTCTTTTGTGTTTCACATAAGAAAGTGTTGTATACAGGTTTTGAACAATATAAGGGTGAATAAATGTAACCGAATTTTTATTTTTGAGTAAACTATCCCTTTAAACATTTAATATTTACAAAGTTTTGTATACTTGCAAAGTTCTTATTAAAACCATGACAACATTTGGACTTGAAAGAGAAAATAATGTACTGACAAACTTGCGCAATGCTTGCATAGAGAATTTTTCAGGCCTGATTTTTCAAATGAATATCTGAATCCAAGAATGAAGACTTATCAGACCTGTGGATGCTCCAATCCTCACTGCCAACTAACCCAGTGCCATGCTGCTCTTCTGTTTGTGTGTATAATCCGCCACAGAGCTGCTGCTATTATCATCAATTCTGCATGTGTATATGTGTGTCTTCAGTGGAGAATAGATAGTGCGGCAACATCCACTTATGAGATTGGAAACCCCCCAGATCACCGCGGCCAGGCCTGCATGAAGAGACACGGCGTGTCCATGAGACACGTGGCGCGGCAGGTGGGGTCCTGATTAGCATTAGCTCTCAATGTTTTCTGTGTGTGTGTGTTTGCAGTGGGTTATAGACTCTGGTGCCACCTCAGATTGGAATACTGACAGCGCTCCTGACGCCCGTGGTCTGGCCTGTCTCAGGAAACATGACATAGAGACAGATCACAGGGCACGACAGGTACTGCAGATGTGCGTGTGTTTGTGTAAGAGGGGAACAAGTCAAATTTTTCATTGCTGTATCAATGTACACAATACGACCCGCATTGAATCGTCCCTACGTTACAGCAAGCGTTTCAGAAAGCATAACTTCAATCACTCTCGCTCATAAAAACAAACACGAAATAAAGCCGTCACACGCTGGACATATGTATCATTAAATGACATGAAAGTGAATAAATTACTTGTTTCTTTAAGGGAGCATTAATGCTGCAAACAACTTAGGGTTTAAAAAAGAATACTGCAACATCATTGGAACTTGTGGTTAGCTGTCACCATTCCAGTACTGACATAAACATGGTTTGGCTTCTCACTGTAAAACTCCTAACTGTTGTGCTTTCCTCCCACAAATTCAAGCCATCAGTCAAATATTCCAGTCATGTGGACAGGCTTTACCTCTGCCTTTATAGGTCAGCTTTATACAAGGTTGTACAAAGCTAAGCTCAGACTGAACATTTGAACCTGCTGGCTGCAATTATGCAAGAAAACACGTTTGCAATATTTAATTAATTAATAATGCGTTTAATGCATATGTATTGTTCGTTTTTTAAATTGGCGAAGTAGGTTCCTACCATGATTGACTCTGCAATGCATCCCAGATGAATGTTGGTTCTTGCTCAACATACTGTATAAACACATACACACACAGCTACAGATGTGTTTTGATCTGTTTCATAACCCTGTGTCTTGGGCGAGGGAAGCGAATGTTCGAACAGACTTTAAGCTTTTAAAATCGCCTCTTTTGAGGAATTAGAGAGGAACATAAGCTGGATGTTGGCTTGAGAATCGTTGACCTGTGTTCAGTGGCAATGAGAAATTTATTGAATGGTGTGTAATGGTAATTATTCCGTGTGGTTTTCTCTTTGTTAGGTCACTAAAGATGACTTCATGACGTTTGATCATATCCTCTGCATGGACGAAAGCAACTTGAGGTATGTAGTTCAGGCGTGATCCTGAAAGTATTTTATTTTGTTCTTAGAGGGAAACACTAGAAAAGTTCCCCTATGACTTCTCAGCAGTTTAAAGTGATAAGTAACTTATGGGACTGACAATTATTGTGTCTAATTCCCACCTGACACCTTTATTCTGACTGATGCTCAAAGGGACGGTTAACATACTATAGATAGACAAGCTCATACACAAATGCTTGCTTTGGCCTGCTCACTATTATTGATAAAAGAGCAGGGAGCAATTCCTTTAGTTATAGTTGTGTATTTGTTGGAAAGTGTTATGATCCTGGGGTGTGCTGTTATATCGAATATCATCGATTGTTTCCTGATCACGTTCTTGATTTAGGGTTGTGCAAAGGTCATAGCATTGATATGATTGGACATCAGTCCACTTCCTGGACAGTTTCTTATGCGTGTATGTTTTTCAAATAGGGATCTGAATAAGAAGGCAAACGGTGTGAAGCAATGTAAAGCCAAGATTGAGCTGCTTGGCTCCTACGACCCTGAAAAACAACTGATTATTCAAGACCCGTACTATGTAAGTGTACACACACGAGAATTTTGCCAACTATTACACTTTTTTTAAAGGTAGAGTAAAAATACCGTCATTTACCAATCCTAATGTTGTTCCTAACCTTTATGCCTGGCTTTCTTTAGTGAGACAGTCCCCATTGAGTTTCATTGTGTGGATAAAAGATGCAGTGCATGTGAAGGGTAACTGAGACTGTCAGCCCCAAATATTCTGCAAAAAAGTCATACAGGTTTGGAAAAACATGAGTGTTAGTAAATGATGGCAGAATATGCAGTATCACAAACACAACTGTATTACAGAGCACTGTTGATTTGGATTAGCTAACATAAAACTGTAAAAATGATGGAATGAAGGAATGAAGGGAGGCACTGCACATATAATAGGGAGGAGGCGAGTGAGTATGTTTTATTTCTTGAGAAATTAAAATGGAAAGAACCTAAATGGTCACCCTAGCTGAGAAAAACACACCACAATCCCTCACATCACCAACTCTCCAAAAGACATCTGTTGAGGTCAACAAACTCAGTTTTTGGTATGAGATGATGTCTGGAGATGGATGAAGGATACATTCTGAAGATGTTTTGCAGGGTTGCATGTGTGGGCCACAGTCACAACGAGATTGTAGAAGATAAAAAATGTTTACGTGCTATGAGGGTGCAAGTTGGTCATTTAATTTCATTATTTCTCTCATTGGCTCCACAAGAGTGCAGTATGTTTTCATGCCGCCACACTCTTGCGGTGGCCCTTACCATCCAGACTTAAATACTGTCTTTGGTGATGCTGATAGTCTGTGGCTCCCATTGGATTTCTTATTTATCTGGTCTCTGTTAACCTGTAAATTAGAATGCTCCTTTACATGTTTTTAATTTACTTTCTTTTGTGTTTGTTTTTATTTGTAGGGGAGTGATAAAGACTTTGAGACAGTGTATGAACAGTGCGTGAGATGCTGCAAAGCTTTTCTGGAGCAGCACTCATAACACAAAGCGAGAGGAGAGCCACATCATCATAAAATGCTACTAGTACTTTAATCTCTTGCAGACAAGCAAATGACGCTCAAGTTTTTCTGTTAGGAAAACAGACAAAACACTGGAAGTGTCTTAATTGAAAAAATAATTTGTAATATGCATGTTTGTGCATCTATGAATTGATTTTGTTGACTGTATTATCTGTTAAACCGAGGAGATGAAATTCACCAAAATAAACCAGCTGAAACACTGACATCAGTTGAACCTGAAGTCTTTCCACACCTCACACAAACACAGTATATCCTTAGAAACCTGTTAAATTGAAACTTGTCCTTCCTTTTTTCCTTTTAGAATATAGAAGTACTTCCTTATGTTATTGGTTTTGATTGTTCTTCTTTTTTCAGATAAGATGAGAGATGCCACAAAACTTTCTTCTTCTGAACCTGTTCCTCTGTTTATCCTTTTCAGTCTGTTAGTGGGTTGATACATGTTCTCTACTATCACTAAGATATTTGGCAACAATTTCTGCAAACTATCTTTGGTGTTGCCAAATAGAAATTCAAAAACATCAAAGCATCTGCTATGAGCGATAACATCACTTGAACTGCCTTAAACTAGGGAGGGAGATGCTGACATATTGTGGTGGAGATCTAGGAATACTTTTACAATATTGATTCAGGACCCCAAAGTTTAAACAATCATAATTTATTTAAATATATTTTCTTTTAAATATACACATCTCAACGAACCCGTCGGATGCTTGTATGTTTGTTATAGGTCTCATTTGTACAGTATTTACAAAGCAACCTATTGTTGGTCTATGCATCAAAATATACTGACTATATTGCACAGTCATACACCCGTAGTCTCACACAATACGAAAAGCTTTTGGTCACAGATTTACGGCAAAGATCAACCAGACTCTTTAACGTGCTGCTGGAGAACAGAAGCGAAATAAAACGTTCAGGCAAGTTTTCAGTGCTTGCACAGAGAAAACGAAAAGCTGCAGTGAACCAAATGGCAATTTTTCGTCACAAATCTGACGTGTTACCCCTGTCGATCAGCACTGAAATCTCATTGTCTGATGCCAACAGAATGCAAAACCAAGACAGTCCCTTTTCCTTGGTGAAATGTTTTTCTTTTTTTGGCAAAAGCGTTCAGAACCCATTAAGCCAGATGCTTTCCTCGCTCTCTGACGTCTTGCAAGTTTCGCCTTGGCGAGTCGGGTCCACCGTTATGTCCTCAGGCAAGTGCATCCCACTATTATTGTCTTTCTGCCTTTTTATGACTCGATTCTTTTCTAGATCTGTTCTCTGGAGAGGCAGAGTTGTGTTTTGGACGCGATGTGCTGATTTGTTGGAATGTTGCATGTTGGTTTGAATTCTCTTCTCTTTTCCAAAAGGCACTTTGACTGCTTTTATTCTGGGTCACTCTGGTTTGGTTTCAACCTGCTTGATAAAGGAAGTGAAATTTAGTGCCGTTCAGACTTAGCCGTGTTTAAAATACATGTGTTCAGTTGGACGCATCAAAAAATGTGTTTCCTTACAACATTACCGTGAAAAATTTAAATGGATTTGTTACTTCCCCCACAGTGCGTTTAAAAAACAATGAAATTTAAAACATCGAGTTCATACGTTTGTGACATCATACACTTGCTTAAATCATATGGCACGCAGGTGTATCTGTATTGTGATTTAACCGGGTATGAATCTCCTTCAACAGCATGTGTCCTCTTTAAATGGGTGGAATACCTTAAATTCTCCGTAATTTTCTACATTGTGCACCAGTTTTTGCCCCATTTATTTTTTGTATGTTGTATTTTTATTTACTTTTCACTCCAACCTGTTTCGTGATGCCGGGAGCACATTTATTATATTTATACATATTATATTATATTCTGTCCACTGTCTGGACAGCCGCGGAAAAATGTAAGAGACCAAAATTTTAATTTAATGATCATTTCTAGATGTATTGTGGTCAGTCACTGACAACATAACAAGACATGAAAACTGTGATAATCATAATAAAAAATATTTTTGAACTTTTCCTAAATACATGTGCATTAATAAATATGATAAATATTATTGTTCTATTTGAAAAATTGAAAATGAATTCGTTTTCTTTGCCGTATTTGGGTCTGAAAAATACAGCATCCTTTCTGTTATCTTTTCTCTGGTTTTCATTTTCTGCAAATAAAAAACTATATTTTTTATTTGAAATTTAGGAGAAATATTGTTAGTAGTTCATAGAATAAAACAATATAAATAATAATTAATTAATTAATTATTATTAAAAATAAATATTAATTTTACCTAAACACATACCTGAACATACAAAACTGAAAATGGTGTTGGAAATGGTCTCTTAATTTTGTAATATAACACTTTCCAAATCCACCTAGGGGTACAAATAAAGTAACCTGAACCTGATTTAAATGTTTAGGGTCACCTACTCATTCTTTATTTAAACACATCCACATGATAGATTTATGTAGATATGACCTAATAAAGATCCAAAATAAATGTTATATTTTAGCAAGTAGCCCCTCATTGATTTGAATTTGTGAAAATGTACTCTTGCCATTTTCCTAACCAGCTTCTTGAAGCACTGCTTTTTAAACAGTATTGAAAAAGTTCCCATCTATTTTGAGATCTTATTGGCTTTTTAATCATTTGGTTCAAGCAATTCACTTCACGTTTTGCATATCTAATTCAGAAATAAAGATTTTTAAGATCATGAAAAACATGTCAGTCAAATCACCCTAAACTTTTCATTGGTTAGTTAAAAATGTCATACCTGGTAGATTTAACGCTCTTGACACCTTGGACTCTCTGCTAGTCGCGTCAGGAGCCGCGCACACCTCTTGTAGTCTGAGGACAGAAGTGAAACCATTAGTTGACCGAGTCCTGAATCATATCTGTGACTCAGCCGACATAGGCTGTCATGTAACTCTACTCACATGCAGGGATGGTGCAATCTCTTGTGTTGTGATAAAGTCTGTAGACGTGCTTTTTGCATTTTGCACTGAAATACAGAGGACCTACGGAAAGAAAAAAACAGGTTAAATTTCCTTTCCTTTCCTGCATTTTTCCAAGGTCATGCAGTAAATAATCGCTTCTCACCTGTTAAATGATGTATAATCCTCTGCTTTTTTCTAAGGTCTCTGGGAAAGATTTCTGCAAAAAGATGTAAGAAGGTCAAATCGTGGATATCCCCTCAACCTTTGGAAGGGTCAATTCTGAACGCTTAATATTCGCCAGCAATGAGCATGCTCTGACTAAGCTTTTCAAAGCAGAAAACAGCAGCGGTTTATACACCCCAGTACACAGATTATGATCACAGTGTTCAACACTCTCATGTCACTATTTCAACACTTCATTCAACACTAGGTGCTCAGCCAAATATATATGCAGTACCATTAAAGGTATGCACTGCAGTACATATTTGCACAGAGGTCTGTTTCTCTTTTATGCCGTAGATCAACTGTTGAACGAAACATAATCTGCACCATAAATTTGTATTTTCAGCCCTGATTTTGGATAAAAGTCTGCAAAATAAAGTCTGCCCTTGTATGACTCATGTGCGTGTGCACAGAACAGGTGAAATGCAAACTACTGCAGATAATGCTTTGAGAGTTACGACTTTGACTTGTGCCCTTGTGGTCAAGTCTCAACTCTTGTAAATGAAGGTCAGAGAAACAGACGCTCTGTGATATATTTCAACACTTTAGCTACAATTACAAATGTCTATGAATTTTATTACAAATATCAAACACATGTGTAGATCTTTGACAACCAAAATATATCCAGATATTTTGCAATAAACTTGTTTATTTAATGCAATGACAGTCACTTGCTTAATATCTACTGTCCACAACTTCAGTTTACCTAATATTGTTTCCCCTGTCTTCGTTTTGAGATTATGATGGTCCTTTGACATGGAATGCGCGCTCCCGTCACCAACACTGTTTTCCACCTTCCTCATGATGTCCATTATCCGTCTTAACCAGGTTTTCTCGTCTCTATCGCCCTTGTTTATGCTGGGATAGCTGTGTACTGTAGTGCAGATGAACAACACGAGCCCCATGACAAGCACTGGAGCCCGCAGCGCGCGCATCGCTCCTGCAACCAGAGTGCGCGCTGCCTAAATCCTCGAGATCACTGGTGACAGAGTTTGAACATTCATTTCAATAAAACTTTTAACTGAAGTTAAAAAAAAGTTAAAATAAAGAGAAAATGTGTTGAAATAGGGGGGGGTGGGGGGGGCTTAGTCGTCGTCCTTATCAGGTCTTTCTGGTTAAATTAAATAGGCTACGAAATGGTAAACGGAAATGCACCTTCTCAAATCTCCGGATGTCATTTAAATATAGAAATATGCAGTTTAAAAATCGTACATCAAAACATAAGTTTCGCAAAAATGTAACAAATGAATTTAAGTAACTTTTTAAGTGGTTCATTGTAATAGTTTTCAATGCAATGTGCAATGAAGAGTTTAACTTTCACTACAAGTTAACTAAGCCTGAAATGTTACAATTTCCCAATATTTCCTGGCTTTGTACAAAAAAAATATTTGAGAAAGTAATAGAAAGTGTCCAGTAAACCTACCTGTGGACGCTCGTATCGAGTCGTTGGTTTCCGTCAATCTGACAGCTTGACGTGTCCTGAGCGCGCAATGTATTTTGTCGAATCTCGGTGTCTATATAACTCCACGCGAGGATACGACGAGAAAGAGAGAGAGAGAGAGAGAGAGTGCGTTATCCAAGTAAATCGTCCTTTATTATACTCGAGCGTGGGAAGTGTCAGCGGTCAGTCTCCTTCCTGATTGTCGGTACTTAAGAAAACTCCTCAAAGCTCCTCGCGCTCGTCTTGAAGTCTCGAAACAATCGCCGTCGAGTCACGGCAATTTATTGCGTCTCGCGGACGGGAGGACTCTTCCCTCGTGGGGTTACATCGCCGCATCTTTAATTAGAAACGTGTTACGCGAGCAACGCATCTTCGGATTCCCGTTCCTCACGCGCAGCATCCTTTTCCTCTATGTCATTAGAGCACTCAGAAAGCTGTAGGAAGAGATGTGGCTATACCAGGAACTGTCCCACAGACTGGAACACCCATAGTGACTAAAAGTCAGGTTTTCCCCTCACACTCCATCACATACATCAGCATTTCATCTTCTCTAGAGGATTGATTCGAGTTACGGATCAATGCCTGGAAGTGACCACAGCTGATGTAATTATTCTGCGTAATGGTAATATTAGCAGGAGCGCAACGTTCAGCCGTGCAGACGGGAGAAAACCGAGTCCTGTACTCCAGTTCTCGGGATTAGTTTGTGTTTGCTTTCACTCATACCACTCCCTCAAAGTAAAGGAGAAGTGGAGCTGTTGGCTTTATTTCTCTGGCTCCCATCCCGGTCACAACTGGTGATATGCGCCCAAGCGGCTTTCTCCAACATATAACAACATGCCAGGTGTTATACCTTTGTTAAACTCGAAACTGTTTGGTGGTGTTTACATGGAAACAGGTTAACACGTTTGGTTATCTTATCAGTGAGGTGAAGTGCTCATAAAAGCGGCCGCCGAGGGATTCAGCACGATATGCAGAGGATAGCAACCCTGTGCACGATAAGGTCATTACACTGCAGGTATCATAAAACCCTTTTCTGTACGGTGAGAACTAAAAGAATGGCAGGTGCCCTGCAGGTGACTTTATATAGAGGCTTTGGTTAAATATCTATAAGGAAGGTTAAGAATAGCCCGAGTGACTTCACAGGCATGTACGGTCTCGCTGGCTGACACAAGTGATGGCTCACTAACATCTTGAAGTGTTATCTGTAACAAATAATGAAACAAACTCGGAAACATTCACATGACAGCTCGAAAGATGTCCCATAAATCATTACAGAGTTTTGAACCACAAACATCAGGCCTCATTGTAAAGTATGCATCTCGTAAAAATGGAAAAGTGCTACATATTAATGTGAATGCATTACAGACATAAAATTCTCCTTCTGGTTTTTTCACACAAAAATCATCCTGTGCCAGTGTGAAATATTTGATCATTTTATGTGGCCGCTCGGGGATTCTGCAAGTTCAATACAATACATTTATTTTATTACACGATCTGGACTGGTGTCTGAAATGTCATTGGTGTTAACTTCATGAAAATTCTGTTATTATTTACTCATCCTCGTGTTGCTTCAAACCTATATGTGACATTCTGTCTTTTAAATAATTTAAAGTAAAACAGAAACAAATGAGACGATTGCTGACATGCAGTAAGAGATACAAAAAATGTTGGTGGCATAATCCAGATTGTTTGATTTTGGATGAATTTAGTGAGAATCTTTTTTATTTATATTGAAATCGGACTTTTAAATGCATCCATTATTATATTAAGAAATCTCAAATGTGAGATTAACACAGTTTTTACCAGGAGAACCAACTTTTAAAGAATAAGCAAAAATCTCACTTTGCTCCTTATTTAGAGATATTAAAATGACCTCATTTGTAATTTGTCTGTCTGCGTTAAGGAAATTGCTTGCACTTTGATGGTCAGCGTAAAACAAGACATATCAAAGTGTCCAGTCCTTCCCATTTTGCATATTGTTTCTTCAAAAAAAGATAATTATAAAGCCCATTTTTGAACTGTATCTCTCATTCTCTGCTTTTAGCTTTAATACTATTGATAGCCCTTCAAAAAAGTATTTACAAAACAAATCAGACTAAATGAATAATGGTGAAGATCTTGTTTGTTTACTTAATGAAAGCAAATGGCCATTTTTAATAACCAAGGTAAAATACACCATAACGAAATATATACCTCTTTCTTAAACAAAACAGATTACTCCCTTTCATTGCTTAAGTTATTGTAAAATTACCTGGAAACTGTGTTTCTTGAAAAGTACAAACGCTTTATTCAATTTATATATGTATAAGAAAACAAACACAGTTTAATCAACTACAAACTCTCCAAATGTTGGTATATTGCCTTTACTTATCTTATTTACAAATGGATTTTAGGTCTGTGCAGTGCCCGTGGGTGTGACCACTCTTAGAGCGCATTAAAGAGAGAAAAGGTGTTTGAAGTCAATATGAATTGGCATTCAAATCCCATTATACTTCCACAATGGGATGAATGTTTGAGCGAAACAAGATGTTCAAAAAGAATAAGGACGCGAGATGTTATCTATTGGGAATAGTTTGGATCAGGAGAGGTAACAGGTGCTCGGAGGTGAGGGGTCGAAAAACAAACAGCCCAAACGCATTTTTATGAAAAATGTCTTTCACAATAAGTCGTGTATTAACAAAGTAAACAGTGTTGCTTGTCATTTCATGCTGATTTTAAAGCAGGATTGCTGGACAATACCACAATCAAACTTTATTGTATGCAAATGTTTTCGGTGGTGCACAGCCACAAGAAGAAAGATGGGAAAAATTAAACATCGCAAATTACAACACATCAGGTTTTTGTAACAAAGTTCACACAATCCAGCCAATGAAATGTGTGTGTGCATGATTTCCAGTGGGACTGAATTTCAGGGGAGGAAAAAACACATTCTCCATCAGAAGGAAAATATTTGATATGAAATGATGGAACTGAGAGTAGAGGTCTTGTTTACATGCTCTCGCTGAGCGAGGAACAGCAGCCACACTCATCATAGGAAGCATCAGGAGGTGCTGGAGACGTTTTTTCTCTTTTTATAAGTCAACCAAAAAACAAGCTCACCAAGCCAAAATCAACTGGCATGATGGAAGAGTTTCAGATAGCCACCTGTGGAGGAGAAGTGCAGAAGATGAGCAGATCTCAGGCATATCAGTCTCTCTCGCACGTCTTCCCCGTCTCTCACGTAAACGCAAAAAAACGTGACGTATGAAGCGTATGAAAGTAATGGTGAAGAGCCCACTGAACACCATGATGGTGACTTTTGTTAGCTGGGAGTTTTCGTAGGTTTATTTTGTTTGTCTGTGTGTCTCGAAAATTGTAATACATGATGATTCAAGATGTTTTAAAGATAAACACATAGCAGGCAAGCAGGATTGTTAACAAACAAATAATCAATATAATGCAAATAATGAAGAAAAAAATTCTGTCAGAGGAAAAAATTGCCATTTCTCTTCAGGAACAAAGCGAACGCTCTCATCAAAATGAAAACATAAGTTTGTTTTAATGATGTGATCTGCATGCTCACGTGTTCCTCACGCATGAACGTAATTTAAGGAACGTGAAGTGTTGCCAGATGTTGCCACTGTTTAACACCGTTAACCTGAGCAGAACTCAATCTGGCAACCTGCTGTGAACATGTTGTGTTTATCACTCTTGTGTGGGTGCATTTAGGCTTCATATGTAAATAAGTGGAGTCTAGATAGGTGAGCGCTTATGGCACATGCCTGACACAGTGCTAGGGTGGTATGAGTGGTTGCCAGGGTGTTGCTATGTGGTTCCTAAGATAGTTGTCATAGTGTTGCCATCTATTTTGTTTATTATTTACTTATTCAGTGTAACATTTATTTATTTTGCTTATCGTTCAGAAATGCACTTTCATCAAACTCATGTTTGGCTTGACATGAATGTGAATAAACATTGAGCATTTTAATTTATCTATTTCTTTAAGAAAACAAGATTCAGGTTCTGTGTGTGGGCATGTGCTACTTTGTATATTTGTGATTGCGTGTCTGGTATGTGAGAGAGAGCACGCGCACACACACACACACACACACACACACACACACACACACACGCTCGTGCGTGCGTGCGTGTCGGTAATGACCTAAAGCATTTGATCTGATGTATATGTTGCCCTTGCTGCTGGACTCATTACTATCAATAGTGGTGAGCTCATCCGACACGAATCTCTGCGCTGGATTCATCGCTCACACCCAATGTCACGGCTCTGTTCCTCTTCTGAATAAATGCTCTCTGATGAAAGTAATGATAATGTCCTATGACCACCATTCGAGCTGTCGAGGCAGGAGGGGCTGATGTTTTTCGGGTCACTGTGTCGAGCGGTTATGGGTGTGTCATCTAGGGAATGTCAGTTGGAGTTATTAGTGTGTTGGTGGTCCTCATAAGACTGCGTGAGTTTGCAGAAATAGTTGAGACACAGAAAGAAAGAGAGATTTTGATGTCTTTGATGTGTTTTTCTGAAGATGAGGCACATCTGGTGGAGGTGCAACATCTGAGCCAGAACTTCTCTCATGCAACGATCCGTAGTTTGATTAGAAGCAATCAAAAGTCTAAATAAAGCCTTTGTGGCATCGCTTTAGTTTTTGGTTATTTGTATTATAACTAGAATTGCAAACAAATAAACATGGCAGAAATAAGAGGGAGTGCTTGTTTCTTATCCACCACAAGCCACAATTCTGATGTTGGGTTAAATATTTACTGTAACACTAATTAAATGCACATTTAGATTTAACACAAGATGAGGTCTTAATCATCCATCCTACGATCTCTGCTACTACTTCAATGCTTCTGATTTTATTTTTCACATCCCATAACCCTAGATACAAAACTTCAGTGTGACTTTTGCACATGCAAGCATTTATATGTATATTCACTTTCAATTTGATGTATTTTATTGTCTGCCTACTCAGTGCTTTGGTTCTGTCTCTCACTTTGGTTTAAGGTTTGGGGTTATTGGTCCTATAGATTGCACACCTGTGAGAGATTTAAACTTGTCAGGCCCACAAAAGGCCCTGAATTCCATGTATGTGTGCTTACAGTTGTCTCTTCACTTAGGATAAAAAAACATTTACATCTTAAAATAACACACAGTCAACAAAAAATGATAATAACACACTTCAACTCTACAGTCCTTGTGCTTCTCAATAATAAATCCATCTCCCATGTTTAGCTGTGAAACAGTGCCGCCAGATTTAGGTTGTAGTTTGGGTTATGTTTGGTCTATTCCAGCAGAAAACTTTAGAAGGGGGGATGGTTGTCTTTGATACTCTTAGGTTCATGTGCTTGTGCCTTTCGTTGCTTTGCATTTAGGTAAAACAGCTCGGCTTTTGTTCAACATGCCACTCGCTTTCCGATTGTTTTTGCATAACTCAAAAGTGATTCAAAATGTGCTCATTTACAAAATGGCTGCTTCTTTTTGACTTCACAATGCAATCCAGGTTTTGAGTTTGAGGAGAATTTAAGGTTCTTCAAACTGCTTTTCAGACCTGTCTAAACAGAAAATCATTATGGTTAAGGAACTATTGAAACATAAAGTGGAATCCCATTTTTTCAAAGACTACTCTTTTGCATTTTAAAATTAAAATTAAAATTGAAATACTATTGCCTGTTGGTGCTTCTAAAACAACATCATACCCCTATCATATTAAATATACAGGCAATCCAGATAGTTTGTGAACTCTTTTTGCTCATAATGGTGTAAGACCAGTCAGTCTCCATATGGCTTATATTTACGATAACTGTCTTGAACTTTATTCACATTTCACATATTTCCATAGTGATTATATATATTGAATATGGTGCAAGTGCTTTTGGGGAGGTAAATGTGTGTGCAATAAATTTTCAATCCAATGAAAATGATCCAGTGACTCAGATCGCCCTGACTAAATGTTGTGCTCTAGACACATTTGTCAACTGTGAATTGCAGTCCAAATATCCGGGGGGTCTTCCTTTTTTTTGGAATTTTGGAAAACACTGCCACTGACTAAGTGACATGTTAGTCATTCATTCTCACTTAATGGCCTCTGGAAGCTCCATGAACTCATCGAGGGTTAACTCCTGACGTCAGTCTCACCCGAAGACACAATCAATACGCACCAGACGATTCACTCAGACAAACTCTCCGGAGACGCCTGTCAGGTGACCGTAAAATATATGCCTGGATCTGTTTTATTTGCTGGTCCAGATGAGATAGATGTTATGTAAACTAAGCATACAGTTAAAAAGGAATCGAATAAACCTTCAAATCAAAATTGCAGAAAGTATGTTTATGTTATGTTTAAAATTAATGAATAAACTATTAATCGCATCCAGAATAAAAGTTTGTGTTTACAAAATATATGTCTGTGCATATTAATTTTGTATTTATAATTGCATATATTTAAGGGAAAAAAGTACATTTATATATTATGGAAATTATTGGTTAATTCAAAATAAATACATGTAAATATTTCCTAAATATGTATACATGTATGTGTATGTGTTTATAAATACAAAATTAATATGCACACATATATTATGTAAGCACAAACCTTTATTCTGGATGCGATTAATCGCATTAATAAAAATCTTAATTTTCCACAAATATCCTTAACATCATCATGATTTACAATCAAACATCATATGAATAACAGTAAATAATAATAATTTATAATAATAATAATAATGCATGCTGGGAACTGTCAGTTTCCTTTCCAGCAAGGATGTTAATTTAGGAATACGTCCAACTTGACAGAAACACATTAAGAATGACTAATCGTCATGATCCACATCTAATCCACGTGAGACTGTCAGCCTGTAATCCACGTCTATTTGCATATGTTTTTAATTTAGCCTCCAGCTGAACATTTGATCTGACAGTACAGTGGTCAAGCACATAACAATAAATCAGATTCAATTTCTGTTTTCATCCTTATGTCATGTATAGTAAGGTAACAAAGTGTCAGCATGAGTCAGGATTTCATCTGATGAGCACCAAGTGAGAACAAAGTGAGACAATTCAAATTCTTTTCTTATTTCCATTAATGCTCACTCCAAGCACATTTACACTGATTCAGGATCAGCTAGCCGTGACAGGTAAACATCATGTTCTCATCACTCTGAAAGTGCCATTGACTTTAGACCTAATGTTGAGATAGTGACTCATGTTCTGTCCTCTGGTGTGAAGATCACCATCCATCTCACTTTCTTCATCTTCGCTTATTAAGCTTCATGTGACAGGTTGGCTTCAGTTGGTACATCCATAACCATCTCATGTATGACAATAAAGGCTTTCTCAGATTGGTTTATCAAAGACCCTGCTGAAAAACAAGTCATGCAAGATTAAGGTCAGGCTGGTTTGTTGAGGATGGCTGAGATGCTGATGGTCCAAGATGAGTGTCAATCACTCGAGCTGAAATACCTTTATTTATTTTTAAATGCAGTTTAGTAGAAGGAAATGTCCTTCAATTCACATCAGTCAAAATTCTGTCAATTTATTATTCTTTCTTTAATTTAATTTCACCTCAGGTGGTTTAAGATTTAAAGAAATGAAAGTTTGATATTTTGTATTTGATGCTTCTATCCCACATGCAAAAAGCATTTGAAAGAATATGTGCCACAAAACTATAATTGGTTTAAATATATGTATTTTTTCAATGCAAGAATTATTCCTTTTGACTATGTAAATGTAAACATTTTCCACAAAGTAAAAAGAGACTTTTCTAGACGTGACTGATGTTTTCTTTAGCAGGTGGTTTGTATGTCCTTGAAAATTTGAATTGTGCACGTCACTTACTTCTTAGTAAGGATCAGACTATCATTCTTACAATTCCACTTGTGATGTTACAGGTCCTAGCTACAGGCCAACCTATTTACTTAACAAAGCCAGTTTGACATCTGATTTGGCCTACAACGGCACATGATGAGTTCAAGGGATGGTTCATCCAAAAATTCTGTCAGTATTAATCCTCATGTCTATCAAAGCATGTGGAATACAAAAGAAGATGTTTTGAGAAATGTGTCAGTGGTTTTGTGTCCATACATGGAAGTCAATGTGCGCCAATGTTGTTTCGTTCCCAATGTTCCTCAAATTTCTTTTGTGTTCCAAGTTTGGAATGATGATTTCTTAACAATAGCCGATACAAGCTCATAGTAATGCCGGCAAGGCTTGTCATTCATCTGAGTGGTTATTCAAGTCTGAACATCTCATTCATCACCTTCATACGCTTCATCTGATTCATTGCTTCAACCAATCAGACTGTTTCTTTCAACTCCCACGACATTTCATCCAATCAGACTTTATCAGCCTGTGGCCTACTTCTCAATTCCATTCATTAAGTACATCGAAGACGCCAGAAAAAGAATCTCTGACATTCTGACATTATCATTATCTGCCCAGACAATCTTCATCTTTGAAGAAGGGTGGATGTTAAATAAAAAAAAGAAATTCATGCCCTGTCTGCAGCCCAAGTTAGTAGAGTTATCTAGACAAGTTTCATTTCATCCTGTTAGTTATTAATGACCATCTTCCCTCATCACCATGGCAACAGCACTAACGCTTTAAAAAGTAGAGAGAAAACTTTATTACTAAAATATAAGAAACGCCTAATTTTCTTTCAGGACATCGCTAAGCTTCGAATGTCAAATCTCTATATCAACATTTTCAAAACTGTTGTTCGGTCACCAACATTCTTCCAAATATCTTCTTTTGTGTTTTTCAGATAAAAAAAAGTCATACAAGTTTGGTTTTGGGGTGAGCTATCCCTTTAAACACGTCTTTGTGCAAAGTGCTGCATGTGAATGTTTAGACATCAGTAAGTAATGTGTTGAATAGGGGCTTCACCCACTATATCAGCCAAACCTCAGTCAGCGTTCTCCTACTTGCACACAACGTCCAGCACGTACACGCGCTACAATCAAATAAACGCTTAAACCACCAATAAAGACATCACAGTAATCCATTATAGTCATGGTTAACTGTCGCTGGAGGACACTTATGATGATGTCAGTGGCGTGGATGAGAGCGATGATGACACAATCAAATAAACTCATGACATCATCATACTTCTGTTGAACAAGCCCGAGGGATGACTAAAGCATTTCAAAAGCACAGCACCTTGTGAATCTTGTGAATGCAATAAGCATAAAAGAAGGGACTGAATCATCTCAAGCAACATTTTTGCTTCTGTGATCACCTAAATGTGACATCTCACAGTTTTGATGTAATAAAACATGTTCGAATAATCACAGTAATACCAATGTCGTTTATTTGTGTTTATCTATTAAATATTTTATAATAGACATACTAAATAGACAATGATGATGGTTACATAGAAATACATAGAATTCTATTGTTTTTATACACAGCTGGTTATACATACTATAACCTGACCCACATTCCAACTCTAACTCTAAAACATTTTGCATTGCAATAAAAAAGGTGTTTTTACAAATAAGAACATCCCCCAAATATTGCTCGGATTTGTCAGGTTTTGCTCACTTTTGGGTACACATTTGTGCCCAGTATATAGTTAAGTGGGTACACACACACACACACACCTTCTTTAAGTTCACCCAAAGATTGTAATTCTCCCATGTATGACTTTCTTTCTTCTGCCAAACAATATAGGATCCCATTAACTTCCATTGTATGGACACAAAACTACTGAAATGCTCCCAGTTTCTACAAGAACAATATAATACTTAACTTATGTGTACCTACTGATTTTTGGGAATTAATCTGTTTAACCAAAAACCAAAATACAACCCAGCTTTGAAAAATAACAAGTGCTTAATAAACTATATGTTTGTCCCTAGCTACTTCTGTATTGGTTTCATATGGAAGTCTCTTTTCTTCTGAAATAATACAAAATTAAAATCAAACCAATATTCTTCTAACACTAAAAGCCTACCAGATTCACAGAGGAACGTCACGAAAACAAGAGATCATGCGACATTAAACTTGTAAATGTGTTTGTCTAAAGTAATGGGTTTCTTTGACCCAAACAGGGAGGCAATTTTGTGTAATTATCTTCTTTTCTTGGTACTGAGTGACACATGTTTAAAATTGAAATCACCTCTTCTCTTTTCATGTCCTCCTCTTCTCTGATTGAATTGATTTCCTGCGTCATCGCGTCTGTTTGAAGAGATTCCCATCTGCTTTGTTGCTGAAACACGTCTTCAAACACAGACCTTCCGGAAGACTCCTTCAGACAAACATGGGTTGCCACATCTAATGGGATTTCCAATAGACAGAGACCCCAAAGCCCCTAAAAATATTATAAGCAAACTAAGAGGTGTCTTATTTTCCTTTATGCAGCAAAACTTAATGTAGATGTGTTTTCCTGGATAAATATTAATCTAATATCTCACCATGCAGTGTTTCCCAAATCCCTCCAAACAACAAACAGTCATTGAGTGTTGTGAACCCAAGATGCAAGTAAAAGGAACAAAAAATGTACGCATTTTGTTTTCAATGACACGTTTATTTAATTTGAATTTGTCAATGGGATGGACTGTGGCATAGTGTCCTATCACACCCTAAAGTTCCACGGCATTTGAGCCGCGTTTCTTCAGGAATTGGAAAAGTTCAGATGGTGTTTATTTGTAAAAGAAAAAGTATGATACATACATTTGACAACAAAGGATATATTAATTGAACCGTTTATTTCACATCAAGCAATGTGCTGCTTGTACTGTAGGGTGCACACATACGGTTTTTCATTGAGAAACTTAAATGTTATTCAACCTCCTGAGACCACGCGTCCTCATATAAGGACATACGTTTTGGGTCTGCTGCAACATACTTAATTCTTCTTAACTTAGGCCTGTTGTCCTTGTCTGTAGACAATTCTTGTCTACACATTTTTCATATATTTTCAGGTCCCAATAATCCCAAATAGTTAGAAGAAATTAAAAATGCATATGAAATCAAAGCTTGAATCCTAAGAGGTTAAGTCTGTAAATTATAAAGTTCTCATCACCCAGTTTTGGAAATACTGTTTCGGTGCATTACATAATGTAACACAAGATTAAACTCTAAGGGTAAATTGGCTTAAGATATTAAGATCCTGTGTTACCTCCAAAACGTCAGAAGCTAATTTCAAAAGATTGAATATGAATTTCAGGAGAGAACTATTGATTTCATTCCCTTTCTGCAAACTTATCCGATTTGTCCATCAGTGTATTGAGGTAACCGCTGCCCACATATTGCCTTTGTACTGCCCTCACTGAATGTTTAATGATGATGACATAGAAAAACATCATGATGATGACATCAACAACAGCATGTAAAGACAGAACTATGACACTACGCATTTGCCTCATTGTGACCCGACACATTCTTCTATTGGCACTGTTTTATCTGTCTTAACGCTCTCTTAACATTTACCCTACTCCCTAAGCCATTGTTTTAGTTTTCACCCCTGGTTTCACATAAATTAACATTTTGTTTTATTTCTGCATCAACACAGCCTGCATCTGTCATAACAAACCGTGCCATTCAGGAGACGGCTTCGCCCATCCCCAAAATGATGTACATGATGTACAAACCTGCCTGGTGATGTGCAGAAGGGCTTTGTGTGTTATCTCAGGTTAAATTTGTGTCTGCCTCTAAATGAGTAGATGTCACTAGACAAATGGGTCGACCAATCAGGGAGTTGAAAATGTCAACTGCTTAGATTTGATTGGTTTGATAGCGAACAGAAATGTGGACAATCAGCCTAGAAGATGATTTAACCAAAGATTATATTTTGTTTCTGTGTGTTTCTGCAAGACCAAAATATTACCTCGTATGGTATTGATATCTTGTGAAATGATTTAGAGATCTCTTCACCCACAAGAAAGCTCAGGTCTAGAGAAAAATGAGATGAAATCTAAACATGCACTCTGTAGGGTTTCACTCACAAGATGAGACTTTCCGAAAGATGCACACACAGTCATGCATGACTCTCACAATCTCATTCCTCATGTCTCTCCCAACATCTCTTTTCTTTTTCCGCAGAATTCCTTATTTAGTGGGTCAACAAAAAAATCACATTCGTGTGTTGTCAAACCGAAGGGGTGTAATTGATGTTCCTTCCTAAACCTTTAAAGTGCAAATGCAGACACCCACCCAAGTGTCTTCTCAAAGATGTCATATACGCAGTCAGCCTCCACAATGATATTCAGTCATAGAGAACCCTTCATAATCTCTAATGATGCTCTAGAGAGGAAAGTCCTTTTAACATGATACAAGACAGAAAGAGGTTAGATGGAGAGAAGGTTGAACTGTGAGCCGTTGAGTGGCCAGACCTCATCCCCTTCCATCTGATGGAAAGTAGAGGACATTTCCCAGAAGAATCTCTCTTGTTGCTCAGAGTAAAAGTAATGAAATAGTGAGAATTGAGCTTAAAATTTGTGTTGACAATTTAATGAGTATTGTTTTATATTAAAGCCTCCAGCTTTTGATGCTGAGTGCAGTTTGAGATATTGCATGTGTGTGAGATTTCTAGGTCTTTTTCTCAGAAGACAATCTGAGAAACAGGAGATCTCCATTTAATCTCTGTCTAAAACGCCCATTTCAACCTCATGTCCTAAAAAAATCCTGTTGAGTGGTAGATATAAGTTTGGTTCTGGAATGTTCTGTTTCTTCCTCCCCAAAAGAAAATAAATCTTTAAATAGCCTCTCCCAAATAATAAAGTCTAAATAAAGGTTCAACTTCAGGAGAGCAAAAGGACAAAAGAGCCTCTCCTCTGCAGACTTTCTGAGCTCTCAGAATCAGATTTGCAGAGGGCGAGAATTCTTTTCTCACACACAGACATTGATAAAGTTCTTGGCGTACAGAACACACAAGCCATAAGTAAATGTAATGACCTATTGGAGCTGGTAATAAAAACAAATGTGGATGAGACACAACCCAGATCAACTACTAAAGCTTCAACATCATTTATGCATTTAGCTCACGAGCTAAATTTAACTTTGATGCACGGGACATGCAAAGTTTGGTAATTCCCACAAAACTTGTCCCACAACACAGACATGAGTAATAGGTGTGGTGGAATGTTGCCAGGGAGTTGCTATGCAGTTGCCAAAGGGTTGCTAGGCAGGTTCTTCCAGTCCAAAAGAGCAAACCTTCAAGTCTCTGTTATTTTTGGATATTTTAATCTCCCTTTTTGACAGATCATATTTCACATAAAGCACCCTGAGGTTCATCTACTTTTGGAAGTCAAACTTAAAGGGATAGTTCACCCAAAAGTGAAAAACCAGTCATCATTTACTCACCATCTTGTCATTTTAAACCTGTATAAAATAAAAATGATATTTTAAAGAATGTTGATAACATGGCACCCATCGACTTGGACTGGTTTTGTGTCCATACAATATTTGTGTCCATACGATTACCAACTTTCCTCAAAATATCTTCTTTTGTGTTTTGCGCAAGAAAGAAAGTCATACGGGTTTGAAATGACAAGAGGGGAAGTAAATGATTTTTGAATGAACTATCACTTTAAATATTCTCTTATTTGTAAGTTGCTTTGGATAACGTGCAAATGCCCGGCTACAACATGGGATCGTTGATAGAATTAGTTTTTCATCTTGCACACATTCTCCACACTACTCGCTTTGAGTCATTTTGAATGATCATTTTATATCTAGCACTGCGAATTTGAATGATGTTTTTCTCACGTAAGCTGTGCATAAATGTTTCCAGAAAAAGAAAAACTATTTCTTGCTTTAGCCAGCTCGTTGTTTCTGTTTCCCATCATTTAGGCCTGGAGGAGTATCTGTATAACCCCGCATATTGATGAAAACCAGCCCTAACCCAGACTTCAGACTGCATATTATGAATGAACATTCTTACACTTTACTTCTCTCTGTCGCTCTCTTAAATGTTTCAATTTCAGATTCATAAATAAATGTGCCAGTATTACAATTATCAAAATTATAGTAATAATATCATTTAATTCTAAATCTCAGTGTAGCCGCTGGTTTCTGCACATGCACTTGTTGTATAAATCCAGCTGTGACAAATGCATGACTGCCCTCCTTCAGTAACACCTGCACTTGATCTCTCTCAGACAAACCTTTATCGTGGTCTCTGTGTGTGTGCTTTCTGCGCTCAACGTGGTTTACTGTAAACGTATCACAGCTATTGATCGCTTGTGGGATGGTTTATTTGAAGACTATCAGCACAGTAGGGCAGTTCGGCAGCCGCTAAGAGCTAATCAGGTCTCTCTGTCTTCCCAGCATCCCCGACGCTGACTGCATCACACTTTTACCCAGCCATGTGATCCAGGCGCTATGCTTCCCATCAGAGTGCCGTGTCAGAATGATTCCTTCAGAGAAACTGGAGATGGCACAGACACACACATATACAACTGAGACGTTAAAAAAAACTCTGGTAAAGGGACAGTTCGTGCACACAAACAATCTGTCACTGTTTACTGTCTTATTTCAGTAAGAATGACTTTGTATCTTCAAAGAACTCAGAAGGTGTAATACTGGGGCTTTGCCATCTCAGTCACCATTTACTTATATTGCATTTTATATACAATGAAAGTGAATGAAGAGAGACAGAGCCTAATATTTCATCTCTATGTGTTCCACAAATGAAAATAAGTAACTCATTCGTAAGCAAGTCAAATGTTACTCAGAAAATGATTTAGAGCTTTTAGGTGTACTGTCACTTTAACGCTTCCTAGAAAGCATAAATAATACCTTATATTGAGTGACTGATTAAATAAGAGCATGTATGTCAGCTCTCAAGGTTTTGATGCCTGTCTGAATATCCAGACGGATCTCCGGCCTCCACTGATAATCCAGGAAGTACCGTGGCGCTAACCGGAACTATGCTGCCCATACAGCACTTATCGTAATGTAAGGGATATGTTCATTTAGAGGAAATGATGATGTTGATTACAAATACTCGTTGATATCCCAGAAAACACATATTTATTTTACTTCTGGGGTTGATGACTAAAACAATTGATAAATAGATGGAATAACGGATGCTGATATACAAGCAAATGGAAAGGTTATCAGACGAGCCAAGATACGGCAGATAAGTTTCCAAGGTTCCTTGCTGTAATCAGTTTAACTGGAATTTTTACACCCGTTTTATCTGTCGGGCCGATATTGTAGGACATTAAAAAGTCATAATTTATCTGTGATGTGCAATTTCAAAACCATCTATTGTTTCTGTGGGGAGGTGGAGGTTAAGTGCAAAGACATGATTATGAAGGAGGAATATGAGCATATTTGTTCATTCCTTGTTGTTTTGGCAACAGCGTGTGCCAGGAGTTTGTAAGGCAGATGGTTTGCAGATGATGTGTATGAGATCCACAGCTGCAGAGACACATCAGAGAGAAAGATGGTGGGGATTTTAGTTTGATAACATTATAATTAAATGTATTACAGTCAGGAGTTATAAGAACAGGTGAATTAGAAAACTGTTGGCGTAAGAGTGTATAAACGATGTTTGGACCTCGAGGAAGGTTGTTAGCATGAAATCTGACGGGTCAAGGAAAAAATGTTGTATAACACACATCATAACTATAAAAATACAGAATCAATGTTTAGGCTTACAGGTGGTTTAAAGCACAAGTGCTTTTATTTCCCTTTTGGGAAGAGGCAGAAGTGCTGGATTGAAAAATAGCATCATTTTCTGGTCTCACAAGTTCTGTTTTTGTTGGCTTAAGGTAGACAACTTACACTTTTATGAAGCATATCTGAATAATCTCAATATCTTTACTGATCAAATATACTACAATATTCTTGAGGTTAGAATCTCTACACATAAAAGTAATTATCAAAGACATCTTTCCCTAAATGCATTGTTCAGTCCTGAGCTCTTTAATACTACTAATATCATATACACTTGTGACTTACCATATAGGGTTCACTGCAACTTTCTATACAACAAACCCTGGGGAACTGGCATACTACCCTCTACTGGTTAAAGGAAGTCATTTCACATACAATTGACAGAAAATTTAACTTGAAAAATACTTCAGGAAATTTTTCAACGCAATCATGTCTAAAAAACGCATTCCGTTTATTGACATAAACAATTTACATTTTCATGTTCATTGTAAACAAAGTCAGAAACAATGAGGTTTCAAAAAATTCAGTGTTAACAACAAACATCTTCAAAATGGTATGTATTTACACAAAGCAGTTGTATAATATAATGTTCTTTAATATGCCTTTGATAAGGTCTTATCTTTAATGCTGTGCCACCTAGCAGGTCGATAAATCGTCCATCAGCAATATGAATCTCAATGAGAGTGCCACCTGTTCCCTCCACCACTGGGATATGTCCAGTTCATGTCCCGTCTCTCTGCATGTCATCTACTGGGTTTTCTTCTGCTTCTGTCTGGCAGCTTTTCTATTTATTTGCACAGTCTTCAGTTCAACCATGGTTGAAAATGTCCTACATACCCACATAGCCTAAAACATAGAAATTATGTTTGAATATCATTTTTGTTTAATTTTTCAAATAAAACACAAAAGTTAAGAAATGGCTGTAGAAGTAGTTCAGTGTGTGCAGTATAAGCAGCATTGTTGTAGGATTTTACATACAAGCCACATGATCAGAGAATAAAAATCCATATGAAATCCAGATTTACCCAAAATTCGAGGTCTTATAGTAACCAACTGAACTGTGTATGACGTGAACATAATGAAAGAAAAATTAAAATGCTTACCACAATAATAACAGTGTTTAGCAAAAGCGGGATGGAGTATACCAGCGATATGAACATTCCTTTTGAATCAAAATACTGGAACCTTGAAAAATACCTATAAACAGAAATACAGACTTATTTGATGACAACAAAACAACTGTGACCCTCAGGCTTGTATTGGGTGGACACTCACCTCCAATTCATGGCTGCCAGCTCATTGAGATATTCTGCACTGTAAACCATAGCAACTTCAGAAAGAGAAAATAACACGATAAATGATGGTTAATAGTACTAACATAAGTGCCTCTTAAAAGGATTTTATATTTAGGTCACAATCTAATCGTACATAAGTCACTTGTGATCTTTACTCAGCAAAATATTTGAGTTCCCATTAAGATACGTTACTGCGAAAGCATGGTAATGAAATCTTTTACTGGAATTGTGTTTCACAGAGAGTACAGTAAAAACTCACCCATCACGAGAAACTGGCAGATCTGAAGGCGATAGTACTTGCGGCAGAGGATGGTGACAGCAAAACAAATGACATGAAACGCAAGTAAACCCATTAGCCAGGACTCAGACCAGTCAACCTGAAAAAAAACATATAACAAATTACTGTTTTTCCCAAAGACAAGAAAACGCTGCATTTCCTGTGTTTTAAACGTTAGCTCAGTCTACAACATATGAAGACATGAAATGTAGCCCTCTCTAAACCCCTAAACAAAACAAAAAATGTTGCTTTAAACTTACAGACTGCAGAAATGTCCACACTGATGTAATACGGACATTGCTGTATCCATCAATTGGAATAGAGCTGATATTCTTGACTTTTGGCTCGGTCATTTTTTTTCATCAAATACACGCCAGTGCAGTATACAAACACTTCCGCATTCGTCACAGGTTGTTTCTTCTCGTGCCGTCCTAATGCTCGTCGTGCGTGGCGCTATTGTGCTTTTTAAAAATAGTTTTTGAAAGCCAGTGTAACCGCAAGTATAAATATTTAATAATTCAGAAACGTATTCAGTGTTTTCAAAATGTTGATGCTAAATTGCGTAATTGTTTCTATTTAAATAAATGAAAGCGTAAATGAGTAACGTTATTACGTGTTTTTTTTTTTTCAAAAAAACGTTATTTTGTTTTTTCAAAATAAAGGTTATCCGAAGTTCTACTGACTGCTATATAATTTGGTTGTGATTAGGCTTGGTTTACTCACAATTGTAATAAGGACATATTGTAATAATGATAGTAACAGGAATATGACGTTCTTTTATCTTTCATCGAGCCTTGCCTCTATGTGGTTAGTACTATGTACTGTTTTAGTCCATTTCTCCTTTAATGTTGAAATTTAGTATTCTTATATTATGTTATGTTTAGGATGTTATGGAATAAAGGACAAATTGCATTAATTAGAATCAACTCATACATTTAATAACGATATAAAATACCAAAACACATATCAGTAAAGTATTTAAAAAACATTGTATTCGTTTTAAACAGAAACTTCAATGTCAAAACACGTCGCGTTCGCGTTGCAGCGAACCCCCGATGACGTCCTTCCTGTGACGCAGAGAAATTTTAAAACATCGTCCTTCTCAGTAATGGCGGCTTCGTTCCCTGCGCCTTCGGTAAATAACAATAAATGGTACTTCACGCGCGAACAAATCGAAAACAGTCCGTCTCGCCGATCGGGACTTGATCCCGACAAAGAGCTCTCGTACCGACAGCAAGCCGCTAATCTGCTGCAGGACATGGGACAGCGACTCAACGTGTATCTTTCTCATTTCGTCGCTTCATTTCGAGGCTGAAGCCGGTTTGGGCGGCATGGGTGGTGTTGCGTTTCTCCATTATTATGACCTTAAACACTTCTGGGAACGTTAAATACGCATCTATATTGCGTAACCAGTTTAGTATGTTGTGTAAAACGCAATTTTGTTTCCCAGTTTGTGTGTTTTTGGCTTAGTTTAGGCCTCGAGGCCTAACTGATGTCTCCTACTAAACAATAGCGCTGCCGGTGTCACTTGTTCCCACGGTTATTTTGAAATTGTTTATGGGATTTGTTTACAGTTCACTATTTGACTGTATGTTATTTAGACTAGTTCATGCATTTGTTGTTTAGTATTATATTTGGACAGCTTTATTTGCCTATTACTTGAATTTGGGAGACAAATGAGAGGTGCAGCTTTTTTTTTAGGGTGTTAATGTCATTGCCTCACCTTAAGTTGTGGAATTTGAATAATTTCTATTTGTGAGACTTCTGTCCACTGTTTTTTTACAGAGATTATTTTTCTTACATAAAAAAGTTAATCGTAAGCTATGTTCTCTATTGCAGTACTTATTTTTGTGAATTGAACTGTATTTGGAATATCTCCGGTTTCACTTTTCCACATTATTGTTTTCCATGCTGATCTGTCAAGGCCACTATGATCCTTAACTTCAGATTACCAGGTCGCAACTCACAATTAACACCGCCATTGTTTATATGCATAGATTCTACATGATACAATCCTTCACCCGCTTCCATCGAAATGTAAGTTTTCGCATCTGTAGGTGTTTTTTGACACTTTGTGCTGGTCTGAATTATAACTTCTTCATGTCACGTGGTTCACAGGTGATTGCCCCTGCAGCTTTGTTTTTAGCAGCAAAGGTGGAGGAACAGCCCCGCAAGCTGGAGCATGTGATCAAGGTGACCCATGCGTGTCTCAATCCTCAGGACCCACCGCCAGACACTAGAAGTGATGTAAGTATTGCACTGATACCAGGCTGAACTAGTCAGTTAAAAACTGTGCAGGTATTTCATGTGCTTTTGGTTTGTAAAGACTTTTTAGTATTGTTTCTTTATAATGCTTATTTATAATTTTTAGGTGTTTTGTGTGTGGTGGATTTTTTAAATGATCACTTCTTGATTCTCTAAATTCCAGAACGTGTGTGTCTATACACACATCAAATTTGACGTTTTTATATGTCACCAGTACCAACTCATGAGGCATAACGTCGCTTTTTTTAACAGGTCGCGTAACCCACGTAGTCTAAGGAAGATTATTTCCGTACGTCTGCTGAAGCTAATTTTTTTCCTCTTAGGTTGCATATTTATAATCTTTCTTTTCGGTTAAGTTGGTACAGACCACAAGATCATTCAGTATTGTTATATGGGTCACATACTGCCATACTTAGTGTGATGAAGGTGCTCATTGGCTTGTTGCTCAAAGAGGGTCATGATATTTTGATGGGAGTGAGTGAACGTGTAGCCCATGACCAAGAGACCATGTGAGTAATCTGCCTGTCCTCTCAATCTCAGACATACCTGCAACAAGCCCAGGACCTGGTCATTCTTGAGAGCATTATTCTCCAGACCCTGGGTAAGTTTGGAAGGGAGAGAATGGGTCAGTGAATCACCATATCAGAGAAATGTACAGAATAACCACATTCACTGCACATTCCCAAGAGTCAACAAGACAATTTAAGGTCTTCATAAAGAGCCATTGTTATTGTCTCGCCTTTGTCATTTTTCCCATGTCAACTGGACAATGTAATTTTTCCTGTTTTTATTTTTTTATTAAATGGTGTCAGCTAAGGATGGGTGGTATGATCAAATTCTTACAACATATACATCACAATATAGGGATTTCTTTGTAAGATTAATAGTTCCAACTAAGTGTATATTTTGATTGAATCAAACGCATTATGTGACTTGGCAATTGTGACGTAACTTAATAGCATTTTTCTTCTTTTTGATCTAAATGATCTGTCCCATTCTGTATTTATATCTTGCTTCATAGCTTCAAGGGCCTGTAACTTAAAGCTTTGCAAATATATATCCACTGTAGAAACAATATACATTGGATTTCAAAGTTTTTGTGGTGTATAAACAGTCATACCGCCCATCCCTAACTTGAGACATTTTTCTGTGTATTTTTGATAATCCTGACTTGAATGATATCATATTTAGCAGTTTGACTGACGTGTAGTGTTCAGCAATTCTCTTCTGGTGCCATTTTGGTCATTTGTTTGTAAGATTTTGACTGTAACCAAATTGCCCACAGGCACTTGCATGGAGTTCGGCTCAAACGTGTCTCACCGAGCGAGCACAGGAACACCTGTGTTTGTGATTCACTCACTCATTCACGTATATAGCTGTAGATGTTACACCTTTGAAGAGTCCTAGCACTTCATTTAAGTTCAAACCAAAACTAAAGTCTTTTTTTATCTGCTCTTTTCCCTCCAGCATTTGAGATCACCATTGATCATCCCCACACACATGTCGTCAAGTGCACCCAGCTTGTACGAGGTAAGGCCCTTTTGCTGTAAATTGTACATTATATATTGATATTTAGTGCAAGTGTTTAAAGTCAAGCATTCATTTTGAAATATTAGACATTTGTGTAGAATTTGTTATTTCATTTTGCCATTTTGCATTTTTTTGTTGGTGTTGTAACAGCGAGTAAGGATTTGGCTCAGACATCATATTTCATGGCAACAAACAGGTATGTTATACTTTCAATTGGTATATCGTATTACTGTATTTATCTTTAAAGGGACCGTTCACACAAAAATAATCATTCTGTCATCATTTACTCACTCTCGAGTTGTTCCAAATCTGTATAATTTTTTTTTTCTGATGAACACAGAAAAAGATATTTGGAAGAATGCTTGTTTAACAAACAGTTTGACTACCAACAAACCATTGACTACCATAGTAGGAAAAATGACAATGGTACTCAAAAGTGCCCCAGAACTGTTTGCTTTCTTACATTCTTCCAAATATCTTTCTCTGAAAGCAATAATTCAGCCCATGTTGCAAAGATTATATTTTTGTAAGATAATATGTTGTTTTCTTTTACTTGCGGAGGAGTTATTGTATTACGGTTTTTCTCACAAATGTTTTTTGTTTGTTTTTGTGTGTTTTCGGTCATCATTGGGGATGTCGTCGCCACAGTCTCCACCTGACTACGTTCTGTTTGCAGTACAGCCCACCCATCGTAGCCTGCGTTTGTATTCATCTGGCCTGCAAATGGTCCAACTGGGAGATTCCCGTTTCCACAGACAGCAAACACTGGTGGGAGTATGTTGACCCCACAGTGACCCTTGAGCTGTTGGATGGTATGTAAATGTAGTTGAATGCTACAGATATGGCAGGCTGTGGGATAGCTTTTCTTGTGTTTGTTGTCATGTCATGGTTAAAGAGGTTCGCTCGTGTTCGCACTGATTTTTTAACCACTTATTAATGAGTGTGTAAGAAAGAACATCTTTGAACTTCAAATAATGGTTTTATCACATGATCAAAAAAATGTGATATTGATTCAACAGATCTCACTAATGAGTTCCTTCAGATCCTGGAGAAGACACCCAGTCGCTTAAAACGCATTAGAAACTGGAAAGTAAGTGTGTTTGACTGCAGTTTTTGTAGCTTGTCCTGGTTTAAGGTCATGCTCCTTCTGGTAAATGACAAATATTTTTGTGTATTTTGACTTTACACCGCATCCTTTTAATTTTGAAAATTTTAATTTATGAATCAGGCGGCAAGTCAAACTGCCAAAAAGTCAAAAGCGCAAGATGGTGACCAATCAGATGCCATCCTGAACATGATCTCCATGGCATCATGTGACAGCACGCTGGCTGGGCTGATGAGCCTCTCAGCCTCTCGCTCAAATTCGGTTTCCTCAGCAGATGACCTCAACACCGGAGCCTCATCTCAACAGTGGCAGCCCCCTGGTAAGGAGCCGCCGACCTCCAACGAGCTCCACGTACCTGCGAAAGTCTCTCTGAGCGAGTACCGGGCCAAACACGCGGACGAGCTGGCGGCACAGAAGCGACAGCTGGAGAACATGGAGGCCAACGTAAGGCAGGGATACGCCACAGCTGCCCAGGCTCTCATGAACCAGCAGAGAAAGGAAAAGCACCACCATCACCAACAACAGTCCACCTCAAGTTCTTCAGACTCTGGCAACCCCTCTCCCATTGTCCTGAAGATCCCTGTGGACGAGCGGTCGGAACGCACTTCCTTAAAGATGCGCTTCCCAGCGCCTGGCCAGTCGGCAAGCGGGGGGCATAGCGGCAGAGGGTCCGAGCAGGACATTAAGGTGCGGATACGTGTTCCAGAAAGGCGAGGTGGATCGGGAGAAGACGGTAAAAGTCGAGAGAAACCCAGAGAGCGTTCCAATCACCATCATCATCACCATCATCACCACCACTCGTCCTCCAGCAGTTCTTTATCTTCTAAACATTCAAGTTCTACCAGTGCAAGTAGCAAAAAGGTCTCAGGTGACTCTGTGCGAATCAGCTCCTCATCTTCATCCAGAAAAAGGACTCACGTACCCGAGCCTTCAGCCAGCACCCATCCCTCAAAAGTTAGCAAATCCTCTCGAAACTATCAGCTCCCGTTGCTTCCCGGGATGCCCTCCCATTCTCTGGGTCACGGATCTGATATCCTCCCCTCGCTGAGCCTCTCGCACCATCAGGGAAACTACTCGCACACAAAGGCGGATAAGGCCGACACCAACGGGCACAATGCAGGCGGACAGCCTAACGATTACCAGGACACCTTTGACATGTTGAACTCATTGCTCAGCGCGCAGGGGGTGCAGCCGGCACAACCTCAAATTTTTGACTATCGCTCTCAATACGGAGAGTACCGATACAGCAGTAGCGCTCGCGGAGGAACCCAGCCCCCACCCCTCCCATCAGAACCACCTCCCCCATTGCCACCCCTGCCCAAATAAACTGCTCACTTTTCTGCTCATGTCATCCGTCCACACGCTGATCAAATCAGCCGTCAATGAAATTCTGGGTTCCTCTTGTGCGTCTCATTTTTTGTGATGCTCACTTTGACAGCAAGGTAATGTGTACCTTTCTTCTCAGCCTTTGCCCCTCCTTCTGTCCTTTTCGTTTAGTTTTGTGAGTGTTCACAACACCCATCTGTGGCAATAATGTTAAAACAGAACAAAATATTGCAAAAAAAGAGAAACAAAATGTTATTTATTAAAAAAAATGTACATACTATTTTTGATGTCGCTCAGTTTTATAACAGTGCTATATAACAGAAATGCATAATGGATAAAGGGTATGTATAACTGAATGAGAGGGACCTTGTGTTTTAGCCATTGTCCTCTTTAAAATGAGTAGAACTTTGAATGCAAAAAGAGAAATACATGTTTTTGTTTTGTTTATATATGAATTTAAGTCATGCTAACAATATATGTGTTTTTTTTTATCGAGTATGGTATTTATTATTAGCCTTTTAAAACAGTAGATGTTAGCAGTCGTTTCTTGAATGCGTCAGACGATATCTGGATTTATTTTTATACTGTACTATATAACCTGCTTCCCAGTCTGTATTTACTTGACAAGTCTTGTATGTTTTGAGAATGGACATACAAATCCCCATATTTGCATCAAAGTGTATGTTCCTAATATATGAGTAGTTACTGAAGTAATGTTATTATTCTGTTTGGTAAATATTTGTGGTCTTTTTTTGTAACTTTCTTGTATTAATTCTGTAAATGACTGAAAATCGACACAACCTATTTTTTACATTTTTCCAAAAAACAAGAATATGCCTAACTTAGGAACTATGTCTAGGATTCTCAAATCTGAGTCTGATGCAGTCATTGTTTTAAATGGTTGTAGGATATCACTCATTCATTTTACACTAAAACAGTATGTCCTGCTTATGCCTGTTTCACTTTTCTTTTCGTTTGTGTTTTCTTTTGTTTTCAAAACAAACCCAAATGGTGTCAGTTTGGAGATGTTTGTTAGGGTCATAACAGAGTTGACATATGTCCTTTATTCAGAATTGACATTTAATATGACTTAAAGAAATGTAATATGATGAAATATGGTCAGTTCAGTATGCTATGCTGTCTACATGCATGTTTTTAGTTTTTACCCTTTTTAATGAATTCAGCTAACAACATAGTGTTTCTCACGAAGCACAGAGCAAATCTACACAAAACAGTCTGGCCTCATTTACACCTTAAAAAAAAAATCTGTGTTTGTTTTTAATGAATCATATTCTTATTTTGACTCCCATCAAATTAAATATGCCATCTACTGTAAGATCTCTTTAGTTGTCTGAATGTTTGTCATTCATCTTTAGCTAAAGCTCATACACACTGGTCGAGTGAATGGAGTGCACGCTTAACATGAAATATGTGCGTTTATGTTTCATTGTGATCACATAAACTGGAGGTATTACAACACTGAACGTCATTTTTGCATTTGGGAGAGTGATCCATAAGCCATCCAATCGTGATTCACGAAATCATTTCGAAGCAATCTGCAGGTATCTTGAATGAGATTGACTGTCTTCATGTCTTGATCATGTCTAAGGTTGTAATTGTATGCAGTTAATAGCACAACAATGCAGTATGCGACCCTGTGATACGATGTAACTATTTTCATCCCGTGAAGTTCATAGCATGCTTTTTCATTGCTGAATTTACAGCCAAACATGAAGCATGGAATTTCTACTGTGAGAGTCGATTGAATAAATGTTGCGTTCTTTTATTACGATTGTAGCAGGGATTCCTCAATACCTTATTTTTCCCATTTGTGAATTCTACGAGACACTTTAAGCTATAAAAGATCTTGTTTTTCAACAATCTTGGCATATATTCCCTTATATATAATGCACTTCTCATTGATCTTTCTGATGCTTGAGAGTTGAACGGCATGTTAACCAATTTAGTGTCAAGATTGAAGAGAAGGCATTTGTGTGGGTCTAATGCAATTCATGTCAGCACTGTATGTTCTGTGTATCTCTGTCAGAAGATAGCATTTTATCAAATGTACATACTGTTTTCTGTGTTATCACATGAACTCAGGTTTTGAATTCAATTGAATTGTCGGGGGTGTTTCTTGTCAGAAGTAAAGGTTCGCACTTTTGTGAACTCCTTTTTATAAATGTGGTTGATATACTCTGTAAATTAATGCTTTATGAGAAACATTGTGGGTGTCTTTATAAAAAAATGACAGTGTAAAATGTTCATGCTCATGCTTCTTACAGTATGTTCACATGACTGATTTTTATACAATTACAGTTTTGCTTCCACCTGATGTCAATACCTTCATGTTTTGCCTTTGAATTCAGTGCTGGAATAAAGAGATATAAGAACACAAGGAATGCTAAACATGGCTTTTTAGGACACTGGATTTGTTTTTGCAAGCATACTGAAAATCCGGGTAAAGAAAGAAGTCACAAGAGCTAGCGTAATCCTGATTAACTTTCCATTCTTGACATTTTTGTCTAGCTGTAATGTGTAACTTATTGTTTGATTCATGTGTTAATACAGACATTCTGAAATGCAGTTGAAACGATCTTTTGATATGAATTCATTATTTTTGTGTTTTTGTGTCGTAATCTCTGAAGTGAACCTCTGAAGTGTTTGCTGTGTTGAGGGTGTCTGTACAGTATTCGCAGTAAATGAGAGTTCACATCTGAACAGAGCTCATTGTTCTGTTAGTCAGTCACCCTTAATCTCACATGACTCGGTTGTGTAAAAGTCATTTATAAAAGTGGAACCATCTTTTCCCAGCTTTAAAACTCTTGTAATACAGTGTCATTAAACAATATTCCTCATATGTTATCTCAAAATAAACATATCCTAGAGTTAAATAGTCACTTAGTAACAAACTAAGTACAAACTCATATTGCATTTGGTTTGCGTCACAATATTAACCCCAAAATGTCAGATGTTTTAAACCTATTAAATGTTTTTACATAACGTTAGATTGAACAAATGATAATTTGTAACTTGAAATATTGTGCGTGTGTGGTTTTAGGGGGTTGGGAGTGGCTATTCATTCAGAGATGTTGGGCTTTGCTATATAAAGAATGATGCCCCTGTGGAAGACTGCAGAAGTCTTTAAGGTGCCGACAATAGGGTGGCAAAATGAAGCTGCTTTCAAGACTTTTGCTATTGACTTGTTTTTCTCTGTCCCTAACCAGTAAGTGAGAGTGCATGTTTTTTTTATCTATAAACATATTACATTATATTGCATGTATTTGTCATTGTCTCTATGATGATATTCAATGTAATGTTCTGTTGAATGTATAATTGCAAGATGACCATGAAGTGATCATAACTTTGATCTGATTTATATTAATAATATTTATCATTGTAGGATATATATTTGACCTAAAATTGCAGAAAGCTGCTCTGTGTACATCAGCTTTGAGTCCAAACCTACAGGCAGATTTAATTGTTCACCACATTGTCATTTTCTCCCTGACTTTCTGATATTCATCTCTAGACATTATGCAAATCTGAAATCTTATTCTGGTTACAACGAACCATGAAAAGTTACATATATTTTTGAAAGACTCAAAAATACTACACTAAAGCTGCTTTATATTTTTACGTTAAATCAAATTGGCAAGCCTTTAAAAATCTAGTTGTGTTTCATATAACTTATAAATGATGTTGAAATTGGTTCATTTAAACGTGTTAGTGCGACTTGTTTGGCACATAAAGAATTGCTCTGTTTGAGCATGTAATAATCCCAATACATGATACCTATAATCCAGGATTTGGATGCCAAATGTAAGCACTGCATTCGATTTCTTTTTTTTATGCCTGTGCGCTTCACAAAGTAAACCCCTCCTTTACGCAGTAAAGCCAGAAGGACGGTCACATGCACAGCTAACCATCACATGCACAGGATTTGGAGTAATACTGCAGAAAATCTTTATCCGCTCGCACTCCCCCACCTTCATCTTTCTCCACCAATTGTAGAATTTCTTCCGAGGAGGCTTACACTATTTTAAAAATTGATATTGTTTTTCATTGTATAAGGAAATGTTGACAGGAGCAACACAAATTCCAGATTCAACCCATATCAAATATGGAATACAAAACTGTTTCCAGCGTGGAAATATGGGGATCCACGCTACAAAACCGGCTGGACAGGTAATAGACAAAATATGAATTCTTGCTCTAAGTTGTTTATTATCATTTTTATCCCATCTTGTTACATGTCTGCAGGTGGAGAGTTAAAGTTTGATGTGAGTAATGACGCACCCACCTTGACCGGGGCCAAAATCACCTTCACGATTGACATCGTGTTCCCCCACAACCAAAAACTCCAGCCTGACGGACGAGTGGTTTGGGCTGAAAACGGCACAATCAACGGTATGTTTCTGCAAACTTTCCATAAATGTCAAACCAGCTGAAGCTTGTCCACTCAAAGTTTTGTAACTCTCCGATAATCGATCTAGGCACACGGTTTCGTGAGGGTGAACCTGTGTATCCTGAGGGGAATTTTGTGGATGCGTTCCCTCATGCTCCTCTCCCCAATTTGAGGGATAAGAAACCTCCCTACGTCTTTGTTTGGAAAACCTGGGGTAGGAACAAAAACTACATTTACAGGTAGATTTCCTGGTTTTGTCTCACCTGACTATTGTTTATTGTGTCTGACAGGGAAATACTGGCAGGTGTGCGACGGCCCTTCCTCATCGCTGACTATCGGCACTGATGATGTTCCTCTTGGCTCTTATATGATGGATGTTGTCATCTATCACTACAGGAAGAGAGATAAATTTATTCCTATCGGATATGCCTCCACACAGTTCAGTATCACAGGTATACGTAATGCAAGCAGCATCTGTCTTTGACAATATTTCCTTTTAGATAATGACGAATGTCTGTATTCTTGTATAATTGTTTCTTGTGTGTGTGTGTTTACATGATGAATAAGATCCAAACTCTGTATGTTTCTAGATCAGATTCCCTTCTCGGTGTCCTTGACGCAGGTGAATGACAAAGACGAAAAAGACCAGAAATTCATTCAGAATAGAGCCGTGGCCTTCAGCATCGCCCTTCACGACCCCAGCCAATACCTGAGCCAATCAGACGTCACCTTTAACTGGGATTTTGGTGACGGCAGCGGGACTGTGATCTCCAGAGAACTCACCGTCACGCACACTTACATTGCGTCTGGTACCTTCAGGCCCCGAATTGTCATTCAAGCAGCCATACCAGATCCATCCTGTGCGCCAAAGCAGCCAACTGAAGCCAACCCTACAGCCAGTATCGATGATATGCCTGAAACATGGACAACCGGTGAATTGCATTTCTGTCTATGTGTATGAAGAACACATTTTGAACTTAAGACTAATTATGTATTTACCTTAAAAGAATCAGTTACTGAGGTGATGTTGGAGGAAGACCGGGCCCGTGTAGTAATAACAAAGCGGCAGGCGGCAAACACGGATGGCTGTGTGATTTATCGCTACGGATCTTTCTCAACCGAGATTGAAATAATCGGTCAGATTTCTTTTGTTTGATATTTTATTAGATGTATTAGAGTTGTTCTTTGATAAATGATGTATTGATATCCTCAGAGGGCATCGAGAGTGTGCAGATTGTCCAGGTGGCTGTAGCCGATGGTTTTTTGCTGACGGAGATGGAGCGTAACATTGTTGATTTCACCGTTACCTGCCGAGGAAGGTGAGGAAAAACTCTGGCATTTTTCCTTTTTTTGTGCATTTATGTGCAAAAATATCTTCACATTTTCATTCCAAATCTTCAAATTCACAAGTCTTAATAGGTCAATTTTTTACAAGAGACATTTCGAGCATTACAAAGTTTTCTTTTCAAACATGTAGTTGAAACCACAGGATTGAGCCCTAATTCGGATTACATGACCTCTTGTTCTGTTTAGCGCCCCCACTGAAGTGTGCACTGTGGTGTCAGATGCGGACTGTCGTGTGCCACTTATGACCATATGCAATGCCGTGAGCCCCTCTGAAGACTGCCAGCTCATCCTCAGACACTCCTTCAATGATTCTGGGATCTTCTGTATCAATGTATCTATGACCAATGATGTCAGTCTGGCTGTCACGAATGCCAGGGTTAATATTAACATAGGTATGTTTTGCTTCAAAGTGTGCATTTGTGAATACTATTTAATATTTTTGTTATTTTACCAGGATAGTCCCATTGAGATCCAGGGAGTCCTGGGCAAAACCATTCATTATAGAAACACAGAGGATGCACATTTTAATGCATCTTTGAGTTGCTGTGCTGCTGAATCATTTGAATGTGTCAATTGCTGTTATATTCAGCAGGTTCCAGGTTTACATCTACAGGTGTGATTGCGATGGTGTTGGGAATGCTGACCGTTGCATCAGTGCTGGGCTCTGTGGCCTTTGCATATAAGTATGTGATTTCAAACTAATCTTTTCAAAAATTACAATTCTGTCATCATTTACTCACCCTCGAGTTGTTCCAAATCTGTATACATTGTTTTGTTTGGTTGAAAACAGAGAAAGATATTTGGAAGAATGTTTGTAACCAAACCATCATTGACTACCATAGTAAGAAAAAATTACAAATCTGTTTAACAGAACAAAGCAATTTTTCCTACTATGGTAGTCAATTGTGGAATGGCAGGAACTGTTTTGTTGAAAGCATCCTTCCAAATATCTTTATCTGTGCTTTTATCTGTACAGATTTGGAACAACCTATGGGTGAGTAAATAAAGACAGAATTTTCATTTTTGGGTGAACTGTACCTTTAACTATATTTTGGCTTGTATGACCATTAAATTTTTCAGCCTGTTCCTTTTGAAGACTTTATAAGCAAAGGAGTGTGAATATTAACTGACCTCATTTTTCCACTATTCTAGGCGTCTTAAAGGGTATCATAAGCTGATGGAGGACCCGGCTACATGCCAGTCTAAAAGTCCCGGTATGAGTTCTGTGCCAGCCCTGTTCTGGAGCCTGTTAAACCAGCAGACGCTGGGTCAGAAGCGAGGAATGATGTGAAATGTACTTCAAAATACTGTTACCTTGGTCTACAGATTTAGAACAGGAATGTTACATTAGTATTATTTTATACATATAGGTTGTGTAGTCAGATTAATTTAACACTTTTGTACAGCCATTACTGGATTTTGTACTTTTTATACACATTTGATCGTAAAAGCCTTTAATCTAGAAGGACCTGCCTCGAATCTTGTACTTCTTAAAGCTTAGAGAAACCAGGGTTAACATAAAAGCACAAGTTACAAGACCCATGAAACACATTTTATTAATGCAACTGAATAAAATATTACAAAATATACAAAACTGTCTCTCATTATCTCACATATTGATGTCTAAAACAATACATTTTCAATAGTAAAATGTTCTACCATTAAATATTTTGATAGAGCTGTTATAATTCATTAATTGAAATAAAATTGACTACCGTTCTAACTGCTGTTATACTCTCATAAATCTCCCCAGAAACCCAGACTGGCCTACCATCTGCTGTGTGACAACTAATCTACTTTTCCTTCATCCTAAGTGTTAAAGAGCCAAACCTGTCAAAGGTCATGAAGTGCACTCTTAAAATTGTTTAGTAAGCAGATTACCAGAATTCCTTTACACAAAAATATGGTTGAATATTGGTTAGCATTCACAATACAGGTAAAAAACAACAGAGAGGTTTTCATCACCATCACTTTATTCAGTCACAATTCAAAATTTGGCAAGCAAATTCCACAAATCATAATCATACTGGCCATAATAACACAACAAGTGATCAAGAATTTGTCTCTAACATTTAAGAGTAGACTTTACACTTAATACCTTATGTATATTGTGTGTAAATTAACGGTCTACTGTGTTCAGTTTCAGACATTTACTCAACATTTTAATATTCCTCTCCCTCCTCCTCTCCTTCACCCTCAACAGAATCAACGCCAACCTCTTCATAATCTTTCTCCAGGGCAGCCATGTCCTCTCTGGCCTCTGAAAACTCTCCCTCCTCCATACCCTCACCCACATACCAGTGCACAAAGGCACGCTTGGCATACATCAGATCAAACTTATGATCCAGACGGGCCCAGGCCTCAGCGATGGCTGTGGTGTTGCTCAGCATGCACACGGCCCTCTGAACCTTGGCCAGGTCACCACCTGGAACCACAGTGGGGGGCTGGTAGTTGATACCAACCTTGAAACCAGTGGGGCACCAGTCCACGAACTGGATGGTGCGCTTGGTCTTGATGGTGGCAATTGCAGCGTTCACATCTTTGGGCACCACGTCACCACGGTATAGCAGACAGCAAGCCATGTACTTGCCGTGACGTGGGTCACATTTCACCATCTGATTGGCTGGCTCGAAGCAAGCGTTTGTGATTTCAGACACAGAGAGCTGCTCATGGTAAGCCTTCTCTGCTGAGATCACTGGGGCATATGTGGCCAGTGGGAAGTGAATACGAGGGTAGGGCACCAAGTTGGTCTGGAATTCAGTAAGATCGACATTGAGGGCACCATCAAACCTGAGGGAGGCTGTGATGGAGGACACAATCTGACTGATCAACCTGTTGAGGTTGGTGTAAGTAGGACGCTCGATGTCGAGGTTCCTACGGCAGATATCGTAAATGGCCTCATTGTCTACCATGAAGGCACAGTCAGAGTGCTCTAGTGTGGTGTGGGTGGTCAGAATGGAGTTGTAAGGCTCTACCACAGCAGTCGAGACTTGAGGGGCAGGGTAGATGGAGAACTCAAGCTTGGACTTCTTGCCATAGTCAACAGACAGACGCTCCATCAGCAGAGAGGTGAAGCCGGAACCGGTTCCACCACCAAAGCTGTGGAAGACCAAGAAACCCTGGAGGCCTGTGCACTGGTCGGCCTGCAAAACATCACTTTGCTCATTAATCCAACAAATATACACATTTATTTAAAAACATATTATTTCTTTAATATATAGCTAATACCGGCTGCTCCATACCAGTTTGCGAATCCTGTCCAGCACCAGATCAATGATTTCTTTGCCGATGGTGTAGTGACCACGAGCGTAGTTGTTAGCAGCATCTTCCTTTCCTGTGATGAGCTGCTCGGGGTGGAACAGCTGACGGTAAGTTCCACTGCGAACCTCATCTGGACACAAGGATCATAAATAAATGTTTAAAAAAACTGACTTGTGTGATAGAATCTTAAATTAAATGTAAAGAAAATCTAGTGTCGTCCTCTCACCAATGACAGTGGGCTCCAGGTCTACAAACACAGCCCTGGGGACGTGCTTTCCTGCTCCTGTCTCACTGAAGAAGGTGTTGAAAGAATCATCACCTCCACCAATGGTTTTGTCACTGGGCATCTGCCCATCCGGCTGAATGCCATGTTCAAGACAATAGAGCTCCCAGCATGCATTGCCGATCTGGACACCGGCCTGACCAACGTGGATAGAGATGCACTCACGCTGTAAAAAGAAAAGGTAAAACAAATATAGGAATTGTCAGTTTCTATTGGTAACAACATGATGTTTTCAAGATGCTCATAAAGACATCTGTTTCTTTGTAGTGTCACTGTATCGACATTCACATACATTTGGGCTCAACAATCTGACTGAGATTCCCTTGAAACACAATTGTAGTGTAAATGTCTTTTTGAATGAAGAATGCAATGCAATCAACTGCTTCACACAACCATACATTATATTTCATTTAAGGTTAAGCATTCCAAAGATAAAATCCTTGTAGGTCACCAAATAGGCAGAACAAAGGAGCCAGTTCTCTTTATTCAAGGGAGACAGCGGAACAGAGCAGATGCCCCACCCATACCGTACCAGTTTTCCATAGCGTGTCTTCTAATATAGACATTATACAAGAACAATTGAACATAATTCTACCTCTACTCAATTCTTCCTCTATTTATACATCTTTTGGCATTTATTTGCATTGATCATATGCCATTTTCTATAGAAAATCTTGGAATATAATATATATTAGATCGCAACAAAATGATCAAATGCATGATCGAATTGAATGTAAATTGCAATGCAGACAATGACAGCTGTGAATCTAAACGGGAATAGAAACGCAGTCATTTGCTGCAGGCCAGACATGAGCTTCTGCAGACAGCTGCAGTCCCCACCCAGTTTACTCCCACTGCGCATGGGAGGAGGGGAGGATGCAAATCTCACGAAATATCTCGCACAATCTCTGACAAAGGATTTATTTTGCATAATCTTTCTGTAATTTCCTTAACATTACGTTATGTCCGAATCATTCGTTATAAAACAACACGGTGATTTCCAACTAACTTACGTTGGAAATGCAAACTAAAAAATAGCGCAGATCACATAAATACGTAATGCACATTACACACTGTTTTCTTTAAGTATTTAGTTCGTATAGGCTAACAACAAAACATATTATTACATATTTTAAAATGTCATTGCATTGTGTGAGATCGATGTCGGAGATGCACGTACAAAACAGGTGCGTAAAGGATGAAAGTAAAATGTGAAATAAATCGCTATTTAATCATCTCTGCATAAATAAAATGTGTTTATGCATAGTGAAAAACCAAGGCTTATTTAAATCTTAACATTAAAACAGATAATAACGCCTACACGTAAATCTAATCTTATTCCCATGGCGCCGTTATGAATGAATGTGTGGATGTGCGTGATCTGGTGCGCATTTGCAAATGCTTTGCAAACTAAACCCTGTGCGACCACAAACAGTTTTAGCCTAAGTAACATTTTTGCAAAATATTTTAATATTCAAAATTAAAAATCTTCGCACGGCGTCACGTCGTGCGCCTTTCCTCCATTTTAAGGAAAGGACGCGCACTGAATGACAAAGAAGAAAACCCTTGAGCCGCTTTGAAAATCAGCAAAAGAGGATTAAACCACATGCAAATATACAGGCGAAAATAACTGCGCCATGTATTTGTATATCTTTCGGATTTCTAAGAGGAAAAATCATACTCACCATTGTTCTGGAGGGGATGAAGCGATGAGGCGAGTATCAAGTGGCAGAATTTTTTTATTGAGAATACTGCTATTCAAGATTGAGGCTGAGGGGGCGGGGCCACTGACTGGGGGAGGGAAAATATCGCCGACGTCAGAATGAGGAAAAGATCTACTGGAGATTATAAAATGACACACCAGCCGGTGCTCAACACAAGATAAATCGCTGAAATACCCATTGAAAATTGCTTTAATGTTTGGTGCGTCTGTTGTTTATATTGGGATGCTCCAGAGATTAAAAATAATTATTTATCATCACACGTGCATGCCAGTCCTACAACAGGAGGTCATCGGTGTGTTTCTAGCATAGCTACAGTGGGAAATCTGAGGTGCTTTTCATGCATGGTATAGGGCTGGATAAGATCATTTCTATTTTCTTTACGTTTATGAACGTATGTTTAAGTTTTAGGTTATGTTTCATGTAGGCTATAGGAAATTAGAAACAACAGTGAAACAACAAAGAATCATATTATGACATTATTAAGTTGATAGGCTACTGTAAAAAGCAAAAAAAAGCCGTGAAAATGACTTTTGTTAGCGCAAAATATTTTAGCAAAGTTAGTAGGACAATGTACAGCAAAATATTATATAATATTTTTGACGCCACCACATGAAAGACATTAATGTGAGTTGTGAATGTTGCATTTTTAAATGTAAAACTTCTGAATGTAAATGCAGTCACACTGTAGATGCTATCTGACTGGGCTCAGTGAACCATGGTCCTCCCACTGTCCTGTTTGCAATCTCTCCTCCCTCTATGTCCTAGATTTTGTTGGAATGATGTCATTGTACGTCACGTGATCAGATCTCTCTCTGTCAGTGTCAGGAAGCAGTTCACATTTATCACTGTGTTTCCACAAACTGTCAGGATTACACATGCACATTCCTAAAGGTCTGGACGTCTGAATACAATAATTAGCTTTAGCCTGCTTGTTAGATATCTTTGGTACTGTCTTCTCAAACTAAATGTGGTTGTGTTACATTTAAACACTCGGCTATAAATGTACTTTCATTTAATAATTATGAGATGTATCTGATTTCTGCCTATTGTATTTAGCATCACATATAAAGAGACAATGATTAAATGTTATTTAAATTTGCTTATCAGGAAATGATGGATATATCGCAAGCATTCCATTGGAAGCGTGTGATTGGCTGGTCCTCTGCAGGGAATTCTCACAGCTGCTACTATGAGAATGGGATGGGTGGGACAGAGCTGTGTGCAGTTGCCATTGGTGAGCAAACGTTGAACATAAACTGCAGGACCTAATGATATTCTGCCATCCACAGTGTGTACTTAATGTCAGCTTGTAACCCATAGATGAGTCATGGGTTTTGCTTTTAGGTGAAATGCTTGCAGTCGTCTGCGAATACAGTCTTGTACTGAAGGAGTGCTTTTGCTGTTGGGTGAATAAAACAGGATTTTAGTTCCTTTTTGATCATTTTAGCATACGTATACCTTGTGTTTCTTTGTCTCTCCCTTTTAGTCAAAGGCAAAATATATTTGTGAGAAGATAAACGTGAAGGTCATTTCAAGATCATTTTCTTCCTTTTACATGAAATAAGTTACATACATTGTGTGTAATACACACTTGTCTTATTGTTTTTTCCCCTTGTGCCACAGCTGGTGTTTTAAGGCCTGACACATTGGTGTTATTGATTTTTAGTCCTTGATTTAATGAGTTGTGCACTGCAGTAAGCAGAATCGGAGACTATGCTTATAAAGCAACAGAAATGCGGCCTATCTCAGAATGCTGTATAGATAGGGGGGCCAAATGTACAAAGGCATTACTTACTGCCAGTGTCTTACATTTAACAAAAAAGAAAAAATATATCTTTATCAAGAATTAACATAACCAATAATGAATGTTTCTTTAAACAAGTATGAAAAGGCATATATGGAAAGTTAAAGAATGAGATACAGAACATGAAAGACACTTGTGTTAGCAACAACCAGATTAACCGTAAAATAAAGCCAAGTGTGAAAAAACAAGAATTAGCAAGAGAATGGGAGAGTGCATGGTAGTATTGCCCAAGCCGTAATAAATCAGTTGATTTGTTAATTGTAATATAGCCAAATGTATTTTGGAAGTGTGACAGGTTTTTTTTTTTTGAGAAAGAATTTGTGTTGTAGGTAATTGGTAAAGATTTCGATATGCTATATTGTTTGTTATAATCCTACTAAACAGCACATACATATACATACACATTACTCATCATATTTGGGCTTGCCTGTAATTTAAAATGTATGGTCACAGAAACAAAGCAAGTAACCATAGCAGAGAACAAACATTACATCCCCTAGTCAGAATCATCTTTCAAAGGCTACATCATGGTTGTGTGGCTCAGAAAAAAATGGTTACTTTATTTTATGTTATGTAAACAAGTCATGCAAATATATACAAAAGTTAGAAATTAAAGTAAACTCAACAAGAATCTACAGCATTTAAATCTCACATTCTGAAATACTTCATCCATTTTTTGTGATATGTGACTATGGTACAAAGTCGACAAAAGATTTATGAAATCAAACAGTTTACAAGAATTTTAAGAACACTTGTGTAGCCTAACAAGAATTATATCAGAGACATAATGTATTTAAAAGCTATATATGATACAAACTGTATATACATAAGTACCGTATAAATGACCTGAAACACACCTCTGTTGATATCTCTCTTGATAAGATATGACGGATGACTGAATGTACCAGGATAACAGATGGAGGAGAGGGTGGTAAAAAGAAGGTCCTCTCCTTATTCCCTGCAGGGGCAGCTGCATCCTTTCCCTGAGTTCTGCTATTCATGCTGGGTCACGTGATCTATAGATAATGGCAGTTAATGTGAGATTGTGTATTATCTCCAGGATACTGGTTAGTATCCAAGCAACTCCATTATTCATCGCCTAGCAACGGATGGAGCCTGGGAGGAGGACTTGGGGGTTGGGTGTCTGTTAGTCCCGGCCTTTACATCCACAGCAATGCTGGGTCATTGACCCCATTGGCCTACATTTATGACTTAACAAATTTGCATTGTATTGCTTCATAAGGAAGAAATTGCTGTCATATTGTTCGTATTGTAGTGATTATATAGATACAAATTTCAAGTATTGAAATGGAATATAAGATGAATAGGACCCTTACCTTAGGTTAAACTCTTAGGAGGGGCAGAAGGTATGAAAGAGAACAGATGGAGGTTGATCAAGTTACACAAAGATGCAAACCTGTTATTCTGTACACTTTTTTATCTTCAACATATATATAAAGAGTTCAGATGCAAAACCCTTTAAATGCGTCAGATGACTTTTTGTTTAAACAAGCAATTTTTATCAGGCTCCTCCATTTACCATTCCAGCAATACCAGATATCTCAGACTGGGCAGAGTGTGGTTTTTAGTGGCTTTTGAAGCAAACTTATTGGAGTAACGTATATTATGTGTGGAGAGCATTCACTTAACATCATAATCTAATTTTTGACGGAGGTGGCTTTTAGAGGGTTTTGCATCTGAACTTTTCATATATATTTCCCAAAAATTGGAAAGTTGCATTATGATATTAATTCGTGTTGATGGTGGGATTAATGAAAATAGATGCTGATGTAAAAAGTTATAGCTTTCTCCTTTCTATCAGATGATAAAATAACATTGATGTGATTCCTGGTTTAAACATCTTGAATAAAAATGCCCGCAAAAAAACGTTATTCGGTGTATCTGTGTAACTGGGTGAGGTTCTGGGAGGTGGCTATCCAGCCCTCATCTTCCTTACAACCTTGTTACATCCAATAAAAATGCTCCCAGTTTTCCGTACTGGGCAGATCTTACCGCATTTGACCAATAAAATGTGGGAAACTTAGTCGCTAGGGCAACACCATATATAAAGTGAGGTCAGACCGTTATAACGTTATTATTCTTACATCGACCCCTCGCTGTCGAACAGTAGGATCTCAAGATACATTAACAGGAACAATGGTGAGATGAATTTCATAATAAATATTTTTTATTCGATTTATACGTGTGTTGTATCACTTGTAGGCTTCGTGTGCCAAAAATATTCAGGAGATCAAATTGAACATTGGGAAATAGACGCATCTATGAATATTCATTGTAATTCAGATGATGTGGTCAAAATGGCATCAATGCACGAGATGATTCATTGCCTATAAAATTGCACAGATTAAACTAAACATTCATTTTGAACTACGATGAAAATGTAAGTAGCCTAGATATTTTTAAGAAAATAAAGTTGTAGAAATGTCATGCACGAGGAACGAGACAACAAAAGGACCGCATAAATAATCCGGGTGTAACCACCGGCTCCACGCCGTCCGGTACAGTGTCATATTGAATCATTGGAAAAAATGACATCCAGCATGAATTGGTCATTTTTTTCGTCGTATGTCATGAATTCAGTTTTATCACGTCTAACTCAGAATACGTTTAAAAGCGAAAAACTAACAAAACGATTTTTAGAAACCGCATCGCATTTCAGGGCTGTGGGTGACGCTGTTAAATATTAATGGTGGTGCATCCCTAATGCAGCTGGTGCTGGACAATACCAGTAAACTGGCTTCTGTGGGTCAGTTGTGCGTGTTATGTGATCACTTCCTCTGACATACAATATCTCACTAGAATGCACTTGCGCAGAATTAAATGGAACTCGAGTGGATAGTGACATTTACTCATTTACACATTTATTGAGCTTGATTTGAAACTTTTGCCCTTTTTCTCCACAGCGTGAGTGCATCTCTATCCACGTTGGTCAGGCCGGTGTCCAGATCGGCAATGCATGCTGGGAGCTCTATTGTCTTGAACATGGCATTCAGCCGGATGGGCAGATGCCCAGTGACAAAACCATTGGTGGAGGTGATGATTCTTTCAACACCTTCTTCAGTGAAACAGGAGCAGGAAAGCACGTCCCCAGGGCTGTGTTTGTAGACCTGGAGCCCACTGTCATTGGTGAGAGGACGACACTAGATTTTCTTTACATTTAATTTAAGATTCTGTCGCACAAGTCAGTTTTTTTAAACATTTATTTATGATCCTTGTGTCCAGATGAGGTTCGCAGTGGAACTTACCGTCAGCTGTTCCACCCCGAGCAGCTCATCACAGGAAAGGAAGATGCTGCTAACAACTACGCTCGTGGTCACTACACCATCGGCAAAGAAATCATTGATCTGGTGCTGGACAGGATTCGCAAACTGGTATGGAGCAGCCGGTATTAGCTATATATTAAAGAAATAATATGTTTTTAAATAAATGTGTATATTTATTGGATTGATGAGCAAATGATGTTTTGCAGGCCGACCAGTGCACAGGCCTCCAGGGTTTCTTGGTCTTCCACAGCTTTGGTGGTGGAACCGGTTCCGGCTTCACCTCTCTGCTGATGGAGCGTCTGTCTGTTGACTATGGCAAGAAGTCCAAGCTTGAGTTCTCCATCTACCCTGCCCCTCAAATCTCGACTGCTGTGGTAGAGCCTTACAACTCCATTCTGACCACCCACACCACACTAGAGCACTCTGACTGTGCCTTCATGGTAGACAATGAGGCCATTTACGATATCTGCCGTAGGAACCTCGACATCGAGCGTCCTACTTACACCAACCTCAACAGGTTGATCAGTCAGATTGTGTCCTCCATCACAGCCTCCCTCAGGTTTGATGGTGCACTCAATGTCGATCTTACTGAATTCCAGACCAACTTGGTGCCCTACCCTCGTATTCACTTCCCACTGGCCACATATGCCCCAGTGATCTCAGCAGAGAAGGCTTACCATGAGCAGCTCTCTGTGTCTGAAATCACAAACGCTTGCTTCGAGCCAGCCAATCAGATGGTGAAATGTGACCCACGTCACGGCAAGTACATGGCTTGCTGTCTGCTGTACCGTGGTGACGTGGTGCCCAAAGATGTGAACGCTGCAATTGCCACCATCAAGACCAAGCGCACCATCCAGTTCGTGGACTGGTGCCCCACTGGTTTCAAGGTTGGTATCAACTACCAGCCCCCCACTGTGGTTCCAGGTGGTGACCTGGCCAAGGTTCAGAGGGCCGTGTGCATGCTGAGCAACACCACAGCCATCGCTGAGGCCTGGGCCCGTCTGGATCATAAGTTTGATCTGATGTATGCCAAGCGTGCCTTTGTGCACTGGTATGTGGGTGAGGGTATGGAGGAGGGAGAGTTTTCAGAGGCCAGAGAGGACATGGCTGCCCTGGAGAAAGATTATGAAGAGGTTGGCGTTGATTCTGTTGAGGGTGAAGGAGAGGAGGAGGGAGAGGAATATTAAAAAATGTGGAATCATGATTTGAGGAAGCCAGGCAGTGAAAATAAAAATCTACAACAAATAATTGCCTTTTTTACATCTCTGACAAAATAAAGCTTCTTTTCAAACAAACTAATTTGTGTCATCTTTTACATTCTTGTACGTATATATATATATATATATATATATATATCCACACACACACATATAATAATATAACAACATTTTGTTTAGTCTAGGACTAGTATAAACCCTGTCCGGGAAACCACCCTTAAGAGTTTTATACTTAAAGTTACATTTTTTCGTTGTAAATGATGTTGTTTAAAACACCAGAAATAAAAGGAAGTTGAAGGTAAGATTTCTTAACATTAGCATAATGAAAATTACAAAGTAGCCTGATGATGATCTGTTACAAAACAGATACGATCTCTTCCTTACAGTATTATTTTCATTTGAACAATACAGTCTTTGTGAGCATAGATACAGATATAACATTTCATGCAAATGTTAAAATAATGATGGTTCATTTGTCACAAGGAAAATATAGGGGTGGCACATATTATTATACTTATGAAGATTAAAACCATTTACAGGCGTCATTGTGTCATCACATCAAATGCACAAGTAATGATCTCAGTGCTTGTAAAAATATATATTTTTAATTACTAAATGATATAAAGACTTGCTTGACAGGTAGCCTACTGTACAATAAAATGTATTTTTAAAGAACTGTTAAAAAGGTTGTTAAATGCCTGTAATTTTTAAGTGCACCACACCCAACATTACACAGAACAAAGACTTTTAATTTGCAGTAAAAGAAAACTAAAGAAAACTATTATCTTAATTTTAATTCATTTTAATCATAGTTAAATTGTCATGACCAACAACCGTTTTTACTTCGCCTCTCCTCTTACAATCTTTACGAATAAGGTTGTTGTTCAAAAGGCAGAATCCGCCAATGGGGAGGAGCGAAATGTTATATGGACCAATAGAGATGCGACGGGGAGCGATGCGTCTCTTCACGCGCCCCGCCTTTGTGACGACTGACTGCGAAGGTACAAATACTCCCACCCCACATTTTTCGGGCACTTCTTTCTCTCACCCGACTCATAAAAGTCAACCTGTGAGAGTATTTATTTCAGAAAACCTACTTTATTTTCTTCATTGAGACAAAACTTCAATCTTGAAAATGGTAAGAAATCTGTTTTATTAATATGTAACGTTAGCTTTTAAAAGTGATGTCATCAGCTAGTTAATAATACGCATTTTCTGTAGTATTCGTTTTTAAACTGTTTTTAAGACAAATGTTTTATCAATATTTATTCACTATAGCCATAGGTGATATTTTGGTTTTGTATGTTTTAATATAAAACGGCCTATGATATCATTCCTTTCAGATGGATAGATAGCCTACGTAACTCATGACTTGATTTTTATTAGCCTACTTAAAAAAGACGGGCTGACAAATTGAAGTATATTATTACCATACAATAAAAACGTAGCCAATTTGACCGGTTAAAAATGTCAGGATAACGAAAATGCATTTCTAATTATTAAAAGGAAATGTAGGCTAGATGAAATTTGTGGAAAATATCCCGTTTTCTTCCTCGATCGAAAATTATGAATAAAAACGCAAACGTCGAGCCTGAAGAGGATGTGCAATCTTCCTTTGTTCCAATGATTATGCAAAGTCACTTCTGTATAGCGGTGCGCGAGAGAAGTACCGGCACCGGAAGTGAGTCAGGCGCACGTAGGGCGGATGAAAGAATTTATTTAATTTAATTTATTTAACCAGGAAAATCCCATTGAGACTTTACAATCTCTTCTTCCAGGGAGACCTGTTCAAGACAGCGGCACATAGAGTTTCACACAAAACAAAAAACACAATATAGCCTACTTAATATACTAATAGCCTACTAATAAAATTAATAACAACGTAAATCAAGAAAAACACAAGACTTTTTAAAAAAAAGAATACTAAATACATTTTAAAGTACATAGCGATGGTATATATATATATATATATATATATATATATATATGAAGCTTCCTCCTAAAATGTAAAGATGACCAGGCAACAGATTCATATAATAGGGCTTTACAATGATGAGTGCGTGAATCTGCTCCACACATGAAACGTAATGCCGCATGGTAGACAATATCCAATTTCCTTAATAGAGAAGAGGCTGCATGCATATATACGATATCCCCATAATCGATTATAGACAAAAATGTACTCTAAATTAATTTCTTTCTTGCCTCATAATTTTAAAGCAGCTTCTCAAACGATAAAGAAACCTCAGTTTTGGTTTACGTTTTCTTAACAGATTATCAATGTGGACATTAAAAGCCAATTTCTCATCCATCCACCTAAAAATGTATAGGAGCTAACTCTTTCAAGTGGGTAGCAGTTGAGATTACAACATCTGGTTCATTATAGTTAGTACGACTAAAGATAATATAATTCTAAATATGTCTTTTTTGACTTTGAAACCACCTTCATCTGCAACAGTGAGTGTTGAATAACATTAAATGCAGTTCATTAATGCTTAGTTTACAGAAGATGCTGCTGCGTATAACTGTATCATCATAAATGTACTTGATGAAATTCTTGAATAGTTGTGTCAAATGGTTTAATTGGACTTAACAAGTTTGTCATGAATTAGCTTGGGTCTAGTCAGGTTGTCCATTAGTGTGACCAGTCTAAACCTGTGAGGTGTGGTTTTTCCAATTCAGGTTTGGATAATAGGTTGAACTTGACTTTGATGCACCCTACCCCCTCATTTTAAGACTCATGTCATAATTTTGTTCAGAGTGGTACTAATATGTATTACAGTGTTTTACCATTACAAAACCTACCAAGAACAAGTCCGGTCTTGTTTCACCTTAACTTATAGCAAGAAAATTTGTTTTAGGAGTAATTAGGGAATTAGGGACAACATAATGTAACACTGAATTGTAAAACCAGAACCACACAGGCAGTATGCTGTAGTGAAACAATAGAAGAGAGGCCCTCTTTGAAATATGGTCTGATCCGTTTCATCAGCTCTTTGTGTGGTCAGGGTTTTTGCATCTTCAGCAGTTTCTGATTTGCATCAAAGGCATTTTTATGCCTGCTTCCTTAACACAAAGGTGTGCGTGTGGTTTTTTAAATAAATGTACATTGTTGTACATAAAACATGCTCTTCAAAGAGCCTGCTGTTAGCTTTGTAGAGAGTAAACATACGCACAATTGAACGGGTAAGACTTCAGTCAACACCCTGTAAATACAGTACAAATGCGTATTGTGTAAATCTTTTTATCTCATTAAATAATAATGTGAGAGCTTTTTGATTTGAAACTTTTGCCCTTTTTCTCCACAGCGTGAGTGCATCTCTATCCACGTTGGTCAGGCCGGTGTCCAGATCGGCAATGCATGCTGGGAGCTCTATTGTCTTGAACATGGCATTCAGCCGGATGGGCAGATGCCCAGTGACAAAACCATTGGTGGAGGTGATGATTCTTTCAACACCTTCTTCAGTGAGACAGGAGCAGGAAAGCACGTCCCCAGGGCTGTGTTTGTAGACCTGGAACCCACTGTCATTGGTGAGAGGACGACACTAGATTTTCTTTACATTTAATTTAAGATTCTATCACACAAGTCAGTTTTTTTAAACATTTATTTATGATCCTTGTGTCCAGATGAGGTTCGCAGTGGAACTTACCGTCAGCTGTTCCACCCCGAGCAGCTCATCACAGGAAAGGAAGATGCTGCTAACAACTACGCTCGTGGTCACTACACCATCGGCAAAGAAATCATTGATCTGGTGCTGGACAGGATTCGCAAACTGGTATGGAGCAGCCGGTATTAGCTATATATTAAAGAAATAATATGTTTTTAAATAAATGTGTATATTTGTTGGATTAATGAGCAAAATGATGTTTTGCAGGCCGACCAGTGCACAGGCCTCCAGGGTTTCTTGGTCTTCCACAGCTTTGGTGGTGGAACCGGTTCCGGCTTCACCTCTCTGCTGATGGAGCGTCTGTCTGTTGACTATGGCAAGAAGTCCAAGCTTGAGTTCTCCATCTACCCTGCCCCTCAAGTCTCGACTGCTGTGGTAGAGCCTTACAACTCCATTCTGACCACCCACACCACACTAGAGCACTCTGACTGTGCCTTCATGGTAGACAATGAGGCCATTTACGATATCTGCCGTAGGAACCTCGACATCGAGCGTCCTACTTACACCAACCTCAACAGGTTGATCAGTCAGATTGTGTCCTCCATCACAGCCTCCCTCAGGTTTGATGGTGCCCTCAATGTCGATCTTACTGAATTCCAGACCAACTTGGTGCCCTACCCTCGTATTCACTTCCCACTGGCCACATATGCCCCAGTGATCTCAGCAGAGAAGGCTTACCATGAGCAGCTCACTGTGGCTGAAATCACAAATGCTTGCTTCGAGCCAGCCAATCAGATGGTGAAATGTGACCCACGTCACGGCAAGTACATGGCTTGCTGTCTGCTGTACCGTGGTGACGTGGTGCCCAAAGATGTGAACGCTGCAATTGCTAATATTAAGACCAAGCGTAGCATCCAGTTCGTGGACTGGTGCCCCACTGGTTTCAAGGTTGGTATCAACTACCAGCCCCCCACTGTGGTTCCAGGTGGTGACCTGGCCAAGGTTCAGAGGGCCGTGTGCATGCTGAGCAACACCACAGCCATCGCTGAGGCCTGGGCCCGTCTGGATCATAAGTTTGATCTGATGTATGCCAAGCGTGCCTTTGTGCACTGGTATGTGGGTGAGGGTATGGAGGAGGGAGAGTTTTCAGAGGCCAGAGAGGACATGGCTGCCCTGGAGAAAGATTATGAAGAGGTTGGCGCCGAGACTGTGGAAGGCGAGGATGAGGGGGAAGAATATTAGGTTTTCTCCTTTATTTCCTAAATGTTTCCTGCCTGTCACTTTTCTATGTTCTTTATTCTCCTTTCTGAACTTGCTTAAAGGTCAATCCCACTTTAATGCTAATAAATGAAACATGTAAAGTGTCTTGTTGTCATTTTCTTCAATACTTGTGGAGACTCATGTGCTTTTACAATGATCACTCTAATGTCATTCTGAATTGTATTTTTGAAAATGCAATAATTGGATTTAGGACATTAGACTCAAGCAATTCAACTAGTTGAGTTGTTTTACATTAACCTTGATCAGAAATTCAAAAGATGTGGAATTTTGAGTGTGAATCACAATTGATTCTTCAGAAATGAAATGGGACATAGTGAAACTGCACACAATTGACCCCTAGTTTCATATTTTTAGATTGGAAATGCCTCATCACAGTTGCATGCAGGGGGCAGTGTTGCAGTGTAAATGTTCATTCTCATCCAGTCTCTGGTGTCGGCTGTCTATTGCTCATGCTATTACTTAATAGTACGGTTTAAGTCTTGGCCAAAGAGCACTAGGTTTATTCAAGTGAATGTGAAACGTACTTACCGTGTTCCAGGGTAAGAGACATGAAGAGAGACCGGTTCACCACCCTAATCTAAAATTGGTCTTGGCATTCAGACCCTGTCAGGGGAGGATATGTCAAACTGGTGGACAGGTGGAGTTTAAATATATATTCTTTGTTCTCCCTTGTTTGCCTCTCCTTGGATATGAGAAGAAACAACATTGATGGTAATCAAGTCTCAAGGGTTTGACTGGTTGACAAGAGAAGCCAAACTGCAGATTATTCTGAGATTAAAGTTGTAAAAAACAAAGTCAAGATAATGACAGTTTTGCAGATGAAAAACATTTATTTAAATTTTGAGGTTTGAAGTGAAATGGTTATTGCAATATGTCCGTGTATCTACAATTCTCTCTAGCTTTCTGCCAAAACATCTTGTAACAATATGTTGCAAACACTGGGGAAAATAACACTAAAGCTACATACAACAACATATATTTCACTAGGGATATCTAATTGAAAAACCTATTTATTTGTAACTTGTAGAGCTCCATAGAATAAACACATCAGAATGAACTTAATAGTGAGTTAAGATAAATTGATGTCCCTTTATTTATTCAACTAATAACATTTTGAAAAGCTGGAGAGTTCTCATTTTCTCTAAAACCTAGTTACAATAAATATAATCTCTTTGCATGTGTAAGGTAATCTGCTATTCTGTGTTGGTTACATTTTTGAGCGCATATTATACAACTATGAAATTTGCAGAACAAATGTGTTGATGAAAAGTTCATAATTTAGAAATGTACAAAAACACGCAACAAATGTGCACACATGCATATAAAATTTAGGACACATACATTTTCAGTTTGTTGCACAGCCCGGTTTAAACATTCTTAAAATCTTGCATACTGCTTTATTTCTAATACAGGCAGAAAAAAAATGCGGAAGAACTTCAAGCACAAACTGACACCATCTTTCAAAGCGTCACAAATTCACAGTAACACACTTTGTCATGTTCCATTCAGTAAAAGGTTGTATTTTTAGATTTTTGTTTAAAATCTCTCAGACCAACTGTTGGAGTCCCATCAGATCTATAAAGGGTTGCTTGTGGTGTCTTTGCAGAAAATACTATAACTTCATTACGTAAGAGTTTTTCATTAGAACGCTTTTTTTGTGTGTTTCATAGATCAAAGTATCCATATGAATACTGTACAACTGAAAATACTTGCAGGCTTTTATTTTACAGTCAAGTTGCTCTTTATAATGGAGGGGAGATTTTAAGACATTTTATCAAATGTGCACTTCCATATAGAATTTCAAAACCAAACGTTATGAAACTTTGGTAATATATAACACTACCTGGTGTTACTGGCAGATTTCAAGTTTTACACTGAAATAAACAGAAAAACAGGATTGACCCATGTCATAACTGTATTTATGTTTATTTTCCAAATATGAATTTGAATGCCACTATTAGATATGTGCTTGTGAAATGTACACAATACAAATTAGCCCTTATAACAGATTTTTCTCTACTGACAAGCAAACTGAGTTAGACTTCCACAGAACTGTTAAATGCAGCGGTGCCCTTCGAAGCAAATGTGTACAAATGCTTTTCTCTCTCACGGTCAGACACGGAGACGCACAACTCAGTCCAACTGCAGATGGCGGCCATCTTTAGAGTAGCTCAGAAGGGCCTTTCTGAAACTCAATATCGCAACAACAGAGCTGCTAATGGAGCGCGCCGCATCCTCACAGCTCCACACGCTACATTCTTTCACCTGGGTGGTTTTGGCTAGAAAAAGGTGTAATGATACCCACAAAGTCACAAGGTAGAACAGACAATAATTGTAGCATTATTCTTAGTGTGCATTCTGAGGGTCTAGCAGTGCAATGAACTAAATACATATGTACCAAAAATATATACACAAATAAAGATTTACAGCCTGGACCGAAGTTAGCTCTGTGTTTGTTGATCGGTCTGGCTAGTGGCTAATAATATAACTATTTATATTTGATTTAAATTCAAATTCATTTATATTCATATTTTATTGTATAATAATTGCATTAAATAAACAATTTGTTGAATTTTTGTGTATATTCATTTGATTCAAAAACAATTTGTTGAATGGGTCGTGTAACTTTGTCACATTTAAGTTTTGCCAAGTAACGTTATTTCCTTTGAAATTATCTGTAGGGATTCTTTGCGAATGTGTACCGAAAGTAAAGTTTGGGCCAACATTTGCTCATGTTATTGCTTTAAAACTATCTATATACAAATGCAATGAAAGAAGCTTACCTTAGGCTGTGTTGCCTCAAGACAAAATGTGAACAAACAGAATGGCCAAACCGATGTTCAGGAATATAACCATGCAGATCATAATCGTGTTCGGCCCCTGAAAAAAAAGAATTTGTTAGTCTCCTCTGTGTCAAGAATTATAAATAATATTGCAGAAAAACTGGTATTTACTGAAGGACTTATTGAAAAAAAAAAAAAATACAGTAAAAAATGTTTAGGGTATGTATGATTGAGTCGGTTCTATACGAAAAACAGCTACAAGAATGTATGCTTAGCCACAAGATGTCACTGAGCTGCAAAGCGATATTGGGTTTCTAAGGATCAAGGTGAGAATTTGTCATTTTGAGGCTCAGCCTTGCATAAATTGTGAAAAATGCGGCCAGAGCCAGGGCTGAATGTCAAGAAACACAATCTGTCGTTCTCAGCTGTGGTCGCCAGAGCAGACATGGTTCAGTCTGTTTTCGAGTTAAGAAGAATGAGTTGTCTCAAAACACGGCCCATTGGGAGGACAGCTGATGCTAAAACAAACTGGCCATTGTATGCTTTCATTAATGACATTCAGTCATTAATGAAAGCAAATTGGACCTTGGTTATTTTAAAGATGCACATACTAAGCAGCTGTTTGTATGTATTATATATAAATGTAGCCTAAAGATTATAAGTCTTGGGAGGAAATAAGTAATATTAAGGATGCAATGTGGAAGATTTAAGATTGACAGAAATGCATATTAAATACATAACTATATCTTCAGAGGTGTATAAAGAACATAAAATAAACCGTTATGTTTTTATTACCTTACAAAGAGCTATTTCTATCTACATACAGCGCGGGTCCTTCTACATGGAATTCACCATGTTGTTTCTTCAGTTTCCCTAAATGGACAAACTGCTCTACAGAGCACGGTTGGTAAAAATGCTATCTCCTTCAGCAAAGAAGAGAAAACGTTATGACATCTTTGTTCTGTGTCAGCCACCTCTCAGGAGGAGTGAGAGGTGCAGCCGTTGGTTGCAATTCACAACCTCACCACTAGATGTTAAATATCAAACACTGGACCTTTTAAATAGCCTTTCATTTTAAACATTTTTATATGCATGTGCATAAATAACAAAAATGTTTTAATTAGTATTCACAGAATAATACTTAAGCATTTTAACCGTGCCGTACCTCATCCAGCTCCATCGACTGTGTCGTTTCACTGGGTGCTTTCACCATTGACCTCTGCCTCATCTCATTCTTGACCTCCACCTTGGCTGCTGGTTTTGCAGCTGGCTTGACCACAGGTTTAGGTTCCGGTTTAGGCACTGGCTTGGGTTCAGGCTTTGGAGCAGCTTTAGGGGCAGGGCTTGGTTCTCGTTTCTGTGAAGGCTTCGACTCGAATTTATTGGTTACTTTCTTCTCCTCCCTGACCTCCGTCCTGGACACGGGCGTGCTTTCCATCACAAAGGCCGGAAGCTCATTTACGAGCTCCCTTGTTTCAACCCTGCGTTTGACTTCAGCTGGCTTCAGCTCAGGAGTGACCGCTTTGGGCGGCGGCTTGGAGGCGGGGCGAGGCGGTTCTTCGTCGTCGGTAGAGATGACGAGGCTGGTTCTTACCGGTGTGACGGCGGGGGCGGGTTCTGCCGCTTTCAACTCCGTGTTCATTTTCTGCAGGGCTTGGATTTCCATGTCAGATCCCTGCTCGGCTTTGGTGCTCTGGCGGCTTGGGGGACGGGACGGGACCCGGTCCTCGGCAGCGAGGGCAGGTGGAGCGGCAGGGGGGGAGGACGGTGTGTTGGGTCTGCTGCTCGGCCTGCTACCTGTTCGACTGCTGCCTCTGCTGGTCTTGTCTCCGTTCCAGCTACCAGGACTCAGCAGGTTTGGAGCTTCCTTGCTGGAGGCCCGAGGGATGATGGCGGGAGTGGGCGAGGGGGTGCGCGCAGGGGCGGAGCTTGGTCTCAGGCTTTCCATCTCGTGTATGAAGGGGCTGTCCGGTGGTGTTGGTGCGGAATCCTCGGCTAACAAGGGCTCGTGCATCCCTGTGTCAGCATTCTCATTACTCTCGGCCACTTCCTGCAGGGCTCGCTTTTTCAGATACTCGGGACCTGAGACACATGCGACACATGCATTAGGCTCAATACATGATATTGTTACTGTAGTGTTACCCTTGTCTTCAGTGGCTTTGATATGATGTGTTGTCTTTAATGTGTAGTTAAAACCCAATATAAACTAATCCTGACAATTGCCTCGTCTCAAAATGAATGCTCAATGTAGAACATGATAAAATAGCGCATGACAGAATTTTATTAAAATTGTTGTGATGCTGAAAGTAATGAGATCAGTGGAAGTGAATGTAGAAATGTAATTGAGGGTTTATTTAAATTTGATGCCTGTCTGTCTATCTAAATCTGTCACATCTCTTCTCTTTAGTTTTTTTTTAACAGGAATGTGAACAACGTACAACTGTGCAATTTGGAGAAATTGTTTTTCAATTGCCCAGCTGCTGCTGTCCCTGTAAAAAAGCAGTTTCATAACATGTTACAGACACTCACTTTAATTTGGATAATACACAGGAACACAGTGAACTGCTATAGGACACACAGAGATTTCACCTGGATCAACTCACATACTTGCTACATTGAGAGTCTATAAGCATTGCTAAGATCTTAACCAGCTTCTGCTGTTGTGACCTTTGTTGATACAGTATATGCATACAGTACATAAAGACTTCTACCTACCTGGTTGATAAAAAGATGGAGAAAGCTCTCGTGCAACCACGCGAGCGATGCTAGATTCATTGTTAGCCGCATGCGAGGCTTGTTCTGCGGCTTCTCCTTTGGTTTTGGCATGAGCCGTTCTGTTAAAAAAGATAAAGTCACATGGTTATTCTCAATGTTAATATTAAAAAAAAATATGTGGAAATATGCTTCATTATGTAGTCATGAGAGATTTAATGTGACTGCAGATCTAAATTGGTTTCTTAAGTACATAAGAAAAGAAAGTCATGGATGAGATCTCTTTAAAATCTCGATTATTTCTTCTAGACATCAATGAGACCAAAATGAGAGCAAATGGAATCGCAGATATTTCTCCAGAGAAAAACACAAATTTCTCCAAGAGTATCAGAAGAGATCTCAACAATGTCACAAACTGAGCTTTGCAAGCAAAAGTCAATATTATTGAAGAACTCAATATGATCTCAAGATCTCAAATTTACACAAATCCAGGTTATTTTGTATTTTAACAATTGTCTCATTTGTTTATTCTTTAGGAGAAACATATGAGACCAAGTTGATACTTTAATAGAAAAAACACAACTGATAATTTGATCAAATCTTCTGAGCAATGAAAAAGCAACATCTGAGCAATAAAAGTTTCCTCTGGAAAACACCAAAGAGTTTTTTAAGGGAATTATCTTTTAAATGGCTTACAATTTCCTAGGGTAGGAAGATATTTACAAATTATGGTTTCCTTGAAGAATAAAGGTTTCAATAACTTTGAAAGACACAACACATTTGCTTACATCTGTTTATTTAACTGTATATTTAATTAGTAAAGTCTTTTCTGGGATTTCATAACAGTAGAGTTGCTAGCACTACATTCTGTGGCATGTTTTTGTAGCATCAATAAAACCAAAATAGAAATTCAGAAGCACGTAATGTGAATACCTACCTACAACAGATATAAACACAACCCATTTTGGCAGCGCTTCTGCGCCACGGTAAGAACGGAACGCTGTGTTTATTTCTGATGTTCGATTTAGTCACAACAATAATGTCCCATGACAAAGATAATACCAGCAGGTCTAACGCAGTATTGTTGATTTTCTATGAGACAACAGACTTGAATAATGTTCCCAGAGCACTTCAAGACATTCCTGCCTTGTCTTTATTTGGAGAGATGGGTTAGCAGTTGTCTGCACTAAAAAAAGCAACATTAACATCCCCTCAAAGAAGCCTATGCATTAACCATCCCAGTCAGTACTGGAACCCATTAAGACAAAAGAATGATCCAGAGAAACCCAGGAGTTTGTTTCTTGCAGTGTGTTTAAATCAACTCCTGGAGGAAGATGTGTGGTGAGGGTCGTATGGCATGGAGTTATTTAAAGCAGAAGAGGGTGTCCTCTTCTCCCATTGAGCAGGAACTAAAATAAATCCCTCTTTTAACACCCAGCAGAGAGATACGATCACATTATCCAGCCGCTTCAGGGAAAGCCACCTTATATTCTCTACCGCACACACTGCATGTATTTACAAGTACAAAATTATTCATGAGCTACTGTAAATTATTGTTGGTAGCTACTGTAAATTATTTATGTCCTATATTGCTGTTGGTCTCATAGAAAAAATACCTCACAACCAAACTACACAGCAGATCAATAAATATTAGTTTCACAAAAAGAATAGTAATAATAATAAACAACCAATTTTGATTTAAATTGTAAATCAATTGTATGTTGTGATGTTCACACTGACATGAAGTTCGCTTATTTAATGAATATATAAGGGATATATAAGGGAAAGCCCTCATTTATTTTTCAGTGCACTGGTATTTACTCGGTGTTATTTTCCATACTGTAATGTAATGTTATCCTGCGTTCAAAATAGCATGACCACTTGAAGACACTCAGTGTCTTAGTACAGCAGTTACTGTATATAAAGTCAGTGATTTAAATGTAAAACTCTTTTTATATTTAAATTAGCAAAGACTTTAGTTCAATTGATTATTGCAGTTCAAAGCACTCGTAAGTTAATACTCTCAGTATTAATTACTAGTATCTAGAAAATGACAAGTTACTGTGTGTGCATAATGTATTGGCCTATATTGTGAGACTAACAACATATTTGTATTGTGAGAGATAGCATTCACTACAGGCAGACTGCTGTTGTGCATTCTTTTATTCATGCATAACCAGATCTAATTTAAACTAAACTTCTTGCAAAAGACTAGATAAGAGAGTTACTAATTCTCACATGAATATCAGTCATTTTGAAGTGCAATTCCACCACAACCATCAAATATGTGAATAAAATAACCATCATATATTTATTAATATTAAAATTAATAGACTATACAAATAGTAGAACGTATATGTTGTTTTATTATATACCATCAAAGTCCCTCACACCAGGCAGCTTTTTCATTCATACAAGACCAAGTCCTGTCTACTTGAATGGGGAAAGACAGATATTTCTTAAATCGCAAGAATACAACATATTTCCCTCCTCAAATTAAACGTGACATCAACTCTGCCATAAATTCTGCTTCTTAAGCTTAAATTATTTATATATATATATATATATTTTAGGGAAATTCAGCCATAATGAGCAATGCATTTTCTACCAATCATAGTAATGAAACAGTGGCATCTTGTTAATATCAAAGTATTGTTAATATCATGTATTGTTAAAATACATCAAAGAATGTTATCACATATTCTTCATGTTTATTCTCTTTTTTCAACAGACACATTTTCTACTATAGTCCGGCCATTGCTATAATCTGTGCAGTCTGTAACGTTGAATCAGGATGAATAGAATCACCCTCACCGAAGCTGTACAACTTGAATAATAATACAAGATATTATTAAACCTGAAATCACCCTCTGATATGTCTTATCATTTTTACTAGATTATTCTACACATCCATATGTCAATTCTAACTTAGACCTATAGAAACAGAGCATGCTTTTTCAAAATCGTCACAATCTAGTCATGTTATGCAACTGGCTCACTGACTCTCATAGATTATGACCCAGAAGTTAAATGCCCGAGCTGGTGGACTACGCAGGGTGTTGTACACTTATATACCTCCAGCCTTCTCACTTATTTGCGGGCTGGACAATATTTATATCCCCTAAACGATCCGACACCATTGCTGACGCACCTCTCAGCCGAAAGTGTTTTTGTTACCTAGATCAGCTCAAAAGAAATCCGGAGGGTTAAATCATTTCAAAGAGACCCCCTTGACTATTACATAATGCAATAGTGGAAAAGCATTGTTTTGTTTAGGCAACCAAACAACAAAATAAAAGATTTAAAAAAAAGAATTTTTTTGGTAATGAAAAGCAAACATGTTCACACTCCTAGCAGAATATGTTTTACTCTTTAGGTCTGTTTCATACCAACATCATTGATTTTCTTTATTCAAGAACATAAATAAAATCATGGCCAGATATATATCACGTTCCATCATCTAGCGAGTTTTTAAACTGAAGAATGAGGCATGTCTGTGTTACTGTCTAAGAAGCTGAGGACAGAAGGGGCCTATCAGCTGTCGCATTCCTCTGTGATTGTGATATAGCAACAGTGCCTGTCCTTTTTTAGGCAGGCCTCCTTTCTGACACCAGACCCAAGTGCGTCATTTACACCCAGTGCCGTGGCACCCGAGGAGCCTCGACGTCCACGCAGGACCCTATGGTGTTCTGAATACACCGTGAGAGAGCAAAGAAGTTAACCTGCTCCCCAGTGAACAAACTACACGCCGTCTGCTATTTTTAACTTTGATCTCACCACATTGGTGGAAGGACCGAAAGGCCATTAAGGTGCAGACAGGGGGTTTCACATTATGTAAGGTAAATGTAACCTCAAGCACCATTACAGCCGGCCGGTAGAGACCCACACAGTAAAACCATGGTACAGTTTTGCATACAGAATATGTGAACGTCATTATACACCAAAAGTAACATGAATAAATCAAATATTGTGTATCGTATTTGCTCCCGTGATACTGTTCTGTATTTTTTGTTATTATGACAACTATCACGTAGCATCAATGCACATTCCTTGCATACCGTACTAACACCAGTGCTAAATAATGTGAGATGAACAAAAGACCCTTGGATTACATTTGAAATCTCAGTGAAGGTGAAAAAGACACGTTTGGCGTAATCGTGTTAAGAATACCCTGCAAACCAAATTTCCCATCAGGCCTTTACTATATTGTCAAAGAGATCATGTCAACACCAACACAGACGTGTGAAAAATCAACATCGTACCACCTCCATGTTAGTCTCCAGAATGTTTGTCCAAATGCAAAAACAAACAAACCACATGCCACGAATGTCTTTTCTATTCATGGCGTCTTTATGGCACGGCCCGGCTCCACAAATCATGAGGAAGAGTCTGAGACACTGACACTAATAATACCGCTTGCCTCCAGGAAAAAATATTTAGATTTCCACACGCTCCCGACAGCATCTGCAGTTTATCTTTTGGATGCTCACTCGTATAAACAGCGGGGCAATTTCAGGTGCGGTGACTTTGATAAAATCTTTCCTCCTTGTAAGGAGATGCACAAACCAAAGACAAACAGCCCTGGGTTGTCTCAGACATTAGACGCACGTCGCTGTGTTGGTGCTCGTCCCATTAAAATGATTTTGTGCATTATTAAAGTTGACATCCTGAAGGTGAACTTAAATCAGATTGCACATGGTAACCTTGAAAAAGATTGTTCTCATCCCAAATATATAACCACAATATCAGCATGGCAAAAAAAGTTGCATACATTTGGAGGTTGTTTAAATAATAAGGCCTATTGTAACTAAACACATCAATGTCATATTTCTAAAGAGACATCTGATCTTAGCATTATTGGCAATAAGAGACAAATAAACTCTTGACACCAACCCAGACACCAACTTGCTATTAAAGGGATAGTTCAGCCTGAAATGAAAATTCTGTCATTTACTTTCCCAAAATCTGTATGACTTTCTTTATTCCTCAGAACACAAAAGAAGATATTTTGAAACATTTTGGTAAGTGAAAACTATCCCCATTGACTTGCATTGTTTTTGTGTCCATACAAAAGAAGTGAATGGGGCCCAGCCCATTCTTCAAAATATCTCCTTTTGTGTTTTGCAGAAGAAGTCATACAGGCTTAAAATGACAAGGGGGAGGGAGAATTTTCATTTCGGGTTGGACTATCCTGTGCTGACGAATCAGCTGTGACCGTTCCAATATGGCGAACGACTTGCATAGCATCTATGTATATATATCCACAGATTTACTCCTCACCTTGAGTTTGCGATTTCAGCCTTCTGCTTGGCTATGGCTGCCGCCCTCTGAGCTCCTTCCAGGCTCCGTTCCACCTTCTGCTTTATCTTGGTGCCCTTCAGCTGAATGACCTTCTTCTTCACCGACTTCACAAGCATGTTGTTAACATACTTGCCCTCTTCTTTGCCGCCCTCCACGAACGTAGTGCATCCATACCCATGACGCTGGTTGTTCAGCCACTCGCCCTCATATTTGAGCCCGCTCGAACGTTCGCTGATCCCATAACCCGAGCGCTTGTCGTTCTTCCACTCACCCATGTAGACCTCAGTGGTTGTGGCATCGATATCCGACTCAACGGGGGGAAAGTCGTGACCCTCGCCCTCCCCTTCGCTTTCACCCAGGCTGATGGTTGAATTGGCATCACTGGCGGCGGAGCTGAGGGCCGACTCGGTGCGTAAAAAGCTGATCTTGCTCTTCTGACTGGACAGAGATGTTCTTGAGTCAGATTTCTTCAGCTTGCCCAGCAGTGAGCCGCGACGGAACAGGCCTCTCTTCTTGGGCTTGACCGAGTCGGGATCAACGTGGAGGGTGAGGGCAAAGCCGCCACGGGACGGCCCGAGGGGCATGTTGAGCAAGGCTTCCTGGTGGGATGCATTTGTGGTGGTGATGACTGGTATTTCCTGTTGCAGTAGTGTGCCATTGCTGTGTTCACTTCTCAGTGAGCTTAGAGAGTTTCGGAGAGGAGACTGCACCACGGCCGCCATGCCGTAAGGGACGCTCTGACGTACGCCGTAGCCATGTCGCATGCCACCTGTGAACTGGCCCTGGAAGGTTCCTGCAGAGACATATGTTAGACATTAAACAATATTAGTAGAAGGCAGATGTTTGGTAATAAGAAAATTAAACAATGTTACATTTGACGCAACAAGCTCTTAAAGGGGTAGTTCACAAATAATACATCATGCTATAATGCACCAAAGCATCCACAAGAAGTCTAAAAGATGAATTCCTTTCAAAACACTGGATGTAAAACTCCAAATATTCATTTGACAAAATTGAAACTACAAGCAAAGCAACAATGAAAATCCAGACTACTTTTTAACTTACTTTACACATAACTTCAGACATGTGAGACGGTGGTATACGGCAGTACAACTACTAGCAAACTGTCTTATTCTTATCTTTGTCTGGGGTAATAAACCACGTGCAGTTATTTATTTCATAGGGGCTTGTGGGTCTGGTCCCGTCATGCAACACGTCTGAGCTCCATTAGTCCTGAGGGACAGGCCACATTGCTAACAGTGATGACTCAGCTACCAGGTCAATAGATACAATATACAGAAGACGTACACTATTGGCACACCCTTAACATGGTTGACTGTGTGCTAGACAACCAATGTGCAGTTTATCTGTGGTCCCCCAGTCTACATTATTGCATCACTAAAAGTATTTTAAATTGCTTTAAATTGTATATATTTTTCCATTGCATCTGCAAACCAATAGCTTCTCTAACTTCACCTCAATCTTTTGCAATGAAGTACTTCAACCAAATGGCCCACACAGGCAACCACGCAAAACACCCACAGAAGCAACCATTGGACACTTGATGTGCGTTTACGTCATTTTCGTAAAGAGGGAAACGAAAGAAAAATACCTTCGGAAGCAACGTGAGCTTGGCATCTTTTAACAAACGTAAGTGTTGTAGGTAGCAAGAATGATGTTCTTCGTGTCATCGCACAAATGTAACTCAATCTGATTTCACGAATTTTGCGGTTGTTTTTAGTAAGTCGCATGCTAACGAGCACGCGCCAACATGGCAGATGCGGTGTATCCCGTTTACTTAAACCATTTACTTTTAAATTATTAATTACCATTAAAACTTAACTTAAAATTATCTGTATACCTAAAGTGTAGTATTTCAAAGCCCCAATTCCGACGCAGGGCTCTTTTGTTTGCTTTTTGAAGTTAATGTGTTTGTGCATGTAACTTTTTTTATCTGTAATGTAAAGAAAGCCTTTTAGGGAAAACGCAAGGGAGTGGTTTAAACCGACACTTATGGGTGATTTCCCAGACAGGGATTAGCTTAAACCTGGACTAGGCCTTAGTTTAAATGGAACATTTAAGTAGTTTTAACAAACATATCTTACTAAAATCATTACTTGTGTGCACAAAGGATGATGTATTTTGAGATATGTCAGTTCAAGCTGTTATCTTTGGACAGCTCTTACATTTCTTTTAGTCACTAGTCTTATCCCTGTCCGGAAAACCACCCCATATGTCCAGGAGAATAAAAACAAGTCTGGAAATTTAAGAGAAGGGGCAGTCTTGTTGGAAACGCGCTGTTCACTAAGGATACAAAAGACTTGGCAACTTGTGAATGAGTTCTTGTACTTGTTCTTACGCCACACCTTCCAAAAGAACAGGATTTGCGACACCTCTCATTGTAACCACCTACCCTCCACTGGCAAATGTAGTTTAGCAATGGGCATGTACCCAAAAGGCCATCTGTGGCAACACCAGGGTTACACTATTGTAAACCATGTAAACTATACTACTGAAGTGCACTCAATGAATCAATAATCATTGAATTGAATAAAAAATGAATATCTAAAGAAAAGTCACGTTTACAAGAATCATGCGTAATAGCCTTTCCGAACAAAGTCAAAGTTTTAAAATGCCAGTTGGCATTGCTAGAAAAACATTTATACAAGATCATTCCCCAGTCTTACCTCCATCCGCATATGTCTCCGTGCCATAACCGTCCTGCAATCCGTTATTCCAAGTGCCCTCGTATTTGGCACCGCTGCCTTGGCTAATACGCGTGCCGTACCTCCCTTTAAATCCGTGCGTCCACTCTCCCTTATAGACCCAGTGTCCTTTGGTCTCAACACCTAAGCCATGGCGCTTCCCCTGCGACCAGTACCCCTCGTAGGTGTTTCCACTCGGCCAGGTGTAGACTCCCACCACCTCGAATCCGTAATTCCAGGATCCGGAGAACTCTCCTTGTCCTTTAGGTCCGGTACAGATTCCGTGCCCGTGCGCTTTACCTCCCTCCCATCCGCCACAATACGCTCCGCCATCATCAAATTCAAAGCGACCTCCACTCATCACTCTTCGGTGAAATTAAAACTTTTCGATTTAAAATGTAAGAATTAACACTAACGACTTAAAAAAGAGGGACTGAACCCTTGCGTTAAGATCATAATAGAGAATTAAATGTTTTCCCATAAATGCGTAAAGTGGAAAAAGCTTTCCCTTGTGCTGAACTTACAAAAGCGTAGAATTCGCGCATCATTTGTTGAGAAGTATATCCTTGACAAAGTTAAAATCTTCTTCTGCTTAAATTAATATTCCTTTATCGTAAATAAATAAACTTCATTTAAAACTTGTCGTTGTTTAAATTGCTTTGGAGAGGGATTATTGTTTTTTTAAGTTACATGTTTTTCCCCAGTTAACTATTTAATTGAATCGTCGAGCCAGTGGTCTTTCATGGCTTTCGACCCATCTCCCCTCTCCCTGCCTCCCCTCTATGCACTTGATGCTGCTGGCTATGTTTTAGCAGTCCCAACAAGGCTACCAGATCCCAACGCTGTTCCAAAAATACAGCCCAATCGCCCCTCGGCACCCAGGCACTTTTAAAAGCGCTGCCAGATCACTTGCAGAATAGGGTTTGGACTGAATGTCCATATCGGGGGTCGGTGGAGTTTCTGTCTTTCATGTTCTGTGTGTGTGTGTGTGTGTGTTTTCAGGACGAAGAAGTCAGAATTCTGGAAACTGTTCATGGAACTGCAATCGCAATTTTCTGGACTGCTCAGACTTTTACAGTATCAGTGTTTGAGCGTGGAAAACAGAGGGGGACGAAATGAAAGAGAGATAAGGGAGGGAGAGGAAGGCAGCTAATATTTGAGAGATAATAGACGCGAGCGCACTCGCTGCTTTCTAATGAACAAATTAGACATGAGGGTCATTGAAAAGATTTTATAGATATCATTTGAATTTTACAAAGTTCAGCTAAGTTTGACTTACGTCAAATAGTTACTACGAATAAATTATATAGATATGGATAGATATTTTGCTTCTGTAATGATTTGGCACTCTTGGCATCAGTTGACTGTTGAATATTGGCCAACTTCTACTTGTTCTCTATCCATGAGCTGATAATGCTGACAGAAGAGAAAGAAACCTCTAGTAGGTTCATATCAGAGCAGTGATGTGTGAGGCGAGATTAAAGTGCGCCCTCTGCTGGCAACAATTAGCCATTGCGTTTGTTTGCCCTTTGGTCAAAGCTATATTAATTCTACATAATAATATATTTTCATAAAATAAAACAAACTACATTTAAGACAAATTTACATTATCGTTGTATTTTTATCCTTTAAACACAGCTATACTATGTGCAATATTTGAATTGATACGCTGCATTTACGCATTATAATGCAAACACCAAAAATATACTGTAAACGGTCAAAAACACGATTTATATTAATAATATTTGGCTGTCCATGCTATAGTGTAACTTCTAGGGAGTCTGGACCGACTGTGACCTTCCCTTAAATGCCCCTTCAGATGCTGCATGTTTGCCTCGCCGCCTCCTGTAATAAAATACGCGTAATATTTTGTTTGTTTGCACGATATGTGTTTGATAAATGTCTGTACACATACACACACAAATAAATACATTATTAAAAGTGTCGTGTTGTTGATGCCGCTGTTCGTGGTGCTGAAATCCCCCCGCGCGCTCTCCATCTTCCCCTCCCTCCTGCGCTCTCCCCTCTCTCTCTCTCTCTGGTACCCTCTCACACGCACAAAATCCTCTGTCATGGCGTCTTCCAACAATGTTACTCCCACCAACTGTAGCTGGTGGCCCATATCAGCCATGGACGAAGATGGCAAAATCACAGACGGAGAGGAAAGCAACGAGTCGACGATAGAACATAAGCCATACTCCAAAGACAGGCTCGTTCTGTACCACTGGACTCAGTCCTTCAGCTCTCAAAAGGTAAAAAAAACACCACAGCACGAAAATGGTGGAGCTCGGGATGAATGTATAGTGTTTAGTGCAGTGCAGTGGGACAGGAGAGTTTAGTATTGCGCTTTCTGTTGATGCATGTGCATTATATCGGCCTACCTGTCTATCGCGTCCTTTATGAATTCCTAAACCTCAGCAGAAATGCAATTCATTTTCACTTACTGGGCTCAAAGTCAACCGCATTACTTACATGCATATTGGTGTGGTTGTAGTAAACATGAAATAAAAACGCAAATCTTTTGTATTGGTAATGGTCCTCGTGCTCTGGAGGCGCTCTAAATAATTCATTGAAAGATGTTATATTCTGCTGTCAGCTGTCTCGTGCACATTTGAAGCAGGTGTGCAGCTTATCGTTTGCTAGGCTACTGTGTATTGCTGTGTCTGCTGTGGGTGAGATGCACGATTTAAATGAATGTCACGCTTTATCTTAAGCTTAACCTGACTCCTCACAACAACATTATATTGACCAGAACATTCGTGAGGCTGAAATCTCAATGCCGATTACAGTATTTACAGGCTTGTATGGAAAGCCGAGCAGAAAATCAATGGCCTGCCAAAATCCCTCTCCCATTCACTCACCAAAGAACTGAGAGATGAACATGGCAAAGCTCTGCACCAGTGTGTGCTATTTCTCTCTAATGCTCCTGAGAAATCACTCTCTTGACCGACATTTAGCGTTAGGATGAACATCAAAACAACCATGTCATCTCATAGAGTACAGATTAGTGCTTCATTTTAATGCCAGGGTTTCTTTTTTTAAACATTATGTTGTGTCTGACATTGCACAGTTACACATTAGATGTGTCTAATGCCTATGGACTCGGCTCAGATGATGTTGAATGACATTTATTAGCTTTTTTTTTTAGCCTGCTGATTGATACGCTTGTCACTCATCAGTCAGCACTCATTGCCTTATCTTGATCAACTAACCTGGATTTATAGCATGCGGACGGATTCTATCCTTTCAATTTGAAAGAAAATAGGATTATTCCTGTCCATGGATTCATGTTGACTTAATCCTTAAACCTTTGGTCACTGTTTCAGCAGTTTGAAATAGTAAATGTTTATGTACTTTTTCTTTATTATTGTTTTAATATTAAGTAAGCAAAGGTTACAAACCTTCTGAACGTCTTCATATGATTTTAGGAAAGTTTCTTTAAAATCCAATAAGCACAATAAACTTTGGATGGACACTTTTCTGCTGCTTCGTAATGCGTTTATCAAGAGTACAAACATGCATTTTTACATTTTGCAAGTATATTAGTTCCTGTGAGGTTGTGTTTTTAATTCATTTTTCTTTTGAAAGTATACTAGTGTTCATATCTTGTCACATGGTCTTTAATGCTTAGTGTAAAATTTATATATATATATGTATATACAGCCGCGGAAAAAATGAAGAGGCCATTTCAGAAGTATTGTTTCTATTTGCATTTATTTATTACCTATTTGTAATGGTCACTTAAATGTTCAGCGCCTGTATATATTAGATCTATACATTTTCCTTTTATACCATTTTTGATTCCTAATTTTTTTAAACACCATTACACCACAAAATTGTGTTGGCTTGTACATGCTTTATTTGGGATGTTCATTTGATGTCTTTTTCTTTTTTTCTTTATACCAGCCATGCATTCTTCAAGCACATTCTCAGTCTGTATTTGGTGATGTCACCTGTGTGTTTTTTTGGCAGGTGCGTCTCGTGATCAATGAGAAAGGGCTACTGTGCGAAGAACGAGATGTCAGTCTGCCACTCACAGAGCACAAGGAGCCTTGGTTCATGAGGCTCAACTTAGGGGAGGAAGTGCCGGTTTTCATCCACGGAGACACTATCGTCAGTGACTACAACCAAATCATTGACTACATAGAGACCAACTTTGTAGGAGGTATAACTCATATGATACCTTGTTTTATTGTTATCTTTAAGTCAAATAGTTCAAACTAAAATAATGGTGACTGTCAGCACCAAACATTTAGCAACATAATAGAACTTTTATTTTTGGGTGAGCTGTCTCTTTAAGACTTCAGTGTTTCAGGTGAGTTTCCTAAACAAGCACTATTGTTCCCAAACACCTGATCGTTCACGATTTTGTGTGCTCAAAGGAAACTGTGTAGCAATAAATCACTAATGTGGACTAATATATCTTCTCTCAAACAGCTACTATGTGTTGTTTGTAATGTGTGCACAGTCTGAGTGTAGGAGGTGAAGTGTTTTCACTGATCCATTTAAACTCTGCTTTTGATCCAAGCTCACGCCTAAGTGATGACAGCTAAGCGCGATGTCAAGTCCGAGCATTCTAAACCGTATATTACCTGTCTTACATTTATTAGTAATACAAATTGTGTAATTTATTTGATGCGTCAATTTGAATGAAATTCAAAGGGTGCAATTCTGTGAAATGCAGCATTGGAGCTGCTTTGTCGTTGTCGTGGCATTGAGCATGTGTCTTGCTTTCTGTCGAGAATTAACAATTAGTCGCTAGGCTAATAAAGCTAGGTGAGCTTCAGGAACAGATATACAGTGTTGTGTGTAGTATGTTGGCCTGTTTCAGCTGGATGCGTGTTTGGGTAATGGAGAGGCATTTTGGATTCTGCATTTATAGGATGAATTGATCTTCTGTAGGCATCGGTAAGAGATGCAGGTCAGCGCCCTATAACTGATTTGTCTGCGTGTTGGAGGTCAGCCAGGGTGGGTACAGATGCAGTGTATTATGAAAGCAAGTTCTATCTGTCCGAATAACAAAAGCACCAGGCCTGCTATTACCCGGCATGGCAGCTTCATCTCACTTTGTCACTTTTGTGTTTCACTTCATCTGACTGTAATGACTTTTTCAGTCTGCTCTTGAGTCTCTAAGTGAATTTTTGTTTTTTCTAAGTGTTGGGATTATATTTTGATTTTCCGTGGCCTCCTCCGAGATTTGTTTTTGTATGAAACATTGCAGAAACATTTTGTAAATAAATGGTCAAGCACTTTCATAATATGACCTAATAAATTAATTAAAAAATCATAAATTAATCTTAAAGTAATGTGCATAGTATATTAAAGGGACATTTCACCCAAAAATCATTTACTCACCCTCAGGTTGTTCCAAACCTGTACATTTTTTTTGTTCTGATGAACACAAAGGAAGATATTTGGAAGAATGTCAGTAACCAAACAGATCTCATCTCCCATTGACCCAAATAGTATTTATTTTTCCTACAATGGCAGTAAATGAGATCTGTTTGGTTACTGACATTCTTCCAAATATCTTCCTTTGTGTTCAGCAGAACAAAAAAATTCATACAGGTTTGGAACAACCTGAGGGTGAGTAAATGATGACAGAATCTTCATTTTTGGGTGAACTATCCTTTTCAAATAGAGATGTCAGCCCCTTGTCCCCTCATTCATTAGTCCCGTAAAGGGATAGTTCACCCAAATAAGACTTTTTCATTTACTCCACCTCAAGTTGTTCCAAACCTGTATGACTTTCTTCTGCAGAACACAAAAAGAATATTTTGAAGAACTTTGGTAACCAAACAACATTGACCCAATTGACTTCCACTGTATGGACACAAAACCACTCAAACATTTCTCAAAATATCTTCTTTTGTGTTCCACTGAGCAAAGAGTCATATACATATATATATATATGTTTTGAACGACATGGGGGTTTACTCTTGAGTGAGTGAGCAAGTGTACACGGGTTGTACGCTTTTAATCGGGGGGATTATGAGAATGAATGCGTCTGCTAGATATTCTCCGCTTTTGTCCAACACAAAATGTCTGACTAAACAGTTCAACATATAAGCATATAAACACTTTCTGTGTTTTTCTTTTAGACACAGTACCTCAACTGATCGCAGATGAAGGCACTCCCATGTATGCAAGGATACAGCAGTACCGTGAACTGCTAGATGGGCTGCCCATGGATGCTTACACACACGGATGCATCCTTCATCCCGAACTGACAACCGACTCCATGATCCCAAAGTATGCCACAGCTGAAATACGTAGTAAGTGCATTTACAATTTACAATACTAGAGAGAAATACAGAATATACAGTGGAGACTGGGTGTATATATTTATCCACATGTGACAACTAGCCCCGGTCTTCCCCTATGCTAAAAAACATTTATTCACAAACTCTGCTTTGTCTGACAATGTCTTTATTTCTCCAAATTTGAAACATTGAAATGCAGATTGCTATCCCGTAATCCATGTCACACTAAAATGTTCGAGCACTGGCCTATTTATACAGTTCACCGATATTAAATCCAGTGACTAGCTGTAAACCCCACTGCTCACCTATTACGCAATGTGCCAGTCCAGAGTAAATCAATGCAATGAGTTGAACCAGCCAAAGAATTGCAGGAGAATAAATGATGTCATGGAAATTTGGCATAATTACAAATAAATCTCTTTTACAGTGCATAACTTGGAAGGAATCTCTTTGATGGGTGATGTTTATCAAAGTCACTGCTTTGATTTTATGTGTGGAATCTTATTAAATTCTTTAATGAGTTGTCAGGAGCATTAAAACGATGTAGAAAATAGTGCCTGTTCCCTACAATATTATGTACACATAACTCATAATGATGGAACTCCTAAAGCTATACGAGAATCAGATTACCACACAGATGCCTGGGGTTTTATAATGTAAATATGAAATGCACATGAAGAGGTCTGTTTGGATTGTTTCTCTTAGGACATTTGGCAAATGCTGCTTCTGAACTGATGAAACTGGACCACGAGGAACCACAGCTAACAGAACCATACCTCTCCAAGCAGAAGAAACTCATGGTAAGCCAACTGTATTTAGTCAGTATATATATATATATATATAAATTGTTATTATTAAACAATATACAGTATATTGTAATAATAATATATATACTATTATTTAAAAATAATAATTGTACCCTAAGGACAGTAATTGCTTATTCACATATTGATTTTATTTCTTATTTTAAATATCTTTATTTGTGAAGACAAAGATCCTGGACCATGACAATGTGAACTACCTGAAGAAAATCCTTGGCGAGTTGGTCATGGTACTAGACCAAGTAGAGGCAGAGCTGGAGAAAAGAAAATTGGAATATCAAGGTATAGTTTCTCTTCATTTTTTGCTTTTAAAACTATTTAGTTTTTTAAAATTTTGTATTAATAAAAATATATTCTAATTACATAAAAATTAATCATTATAATTATTTCATATAATTATAATAATAGCTATTAAGCTATAAATATTGAATTATAATATGACATTTATGCATTTGGCAGACGCTTTTATCGAAAGCGACTTACATTACATTGAACTATACATTTGTACATTTTGTATAGTAAGCAAGTGAGGGTTAGGTGCCTTGCTCAAGGGCACCTCAGCTGTTACCCACCAGCCCTGAGAATCAAACCAGCAACCTTCTGATCATGAGTCCAACTCTCTAACCACTAGACCATGACTCCCCAATATTAAATTGATGTTGTACACTCTATATTGTTATTAAATTAACAATAAAACACTGGCAGGTGTGGTTGCAAGAATTTTATTACAAAATATAAATTTTGGTAATTCCTCATTTTACTACAAACATTTTTGATATATTTCTTTCTTTCTTTCTTAAACAAACATGACATTTCCTTCAGAAGTACGTCAGACATTAGATAAGCGAAGTTAATATAACTCTTTATTTTTGTGATATTTACTAAGCCCCATTAATTCTTTTTTAGAGTGTATTTATATAGATGTATATAGATTTCTTTTCTGGAACAACTTCAAGTTTTCTTTTCATGTCTTCACAGATCAAAAGTGTGAATTATGGCTTTGTGGACCTATTTTTACACTAGCTGATGTTTTTCTCGGAGCCACGTTGCACAGGCTCAAGTTCTTGGGACTCTCAAAGAAATACTGGGAAGACGGGAGCCGGCCGAACATCCAGTCGTTTTTTGAACGCATGCAGAAGCGCTACGCTTTCCGCAAGGTATTAGGGGACGTCCACACTACCCTGCTCTCTGCCGTTCTACCCAATGCCTTCCGAATGGTAAAAAAGAAGCCTCCGTCATTCTTCGGGGCATCTTTCCTAATGGGCTCTCTCGGGGGGATGGGCTATTTTGCTTATTGGTTTTTAAAAAAGAAATACATGTAGTGAATGTGCTCTTGTAGTATTTTGTGTCCGTGTATCTGTGCGATGTTTGGAGTTTTCGGTAACACTGTTTTACGAGAGCAGGAGAACAAGGAAGAGTACCGAGATAAACACTATTACGTACTTGGGTGAATAATTAAATAAAATATATAAGAACATTCCAAGATTAGGAATTCTACTTAACAGCACCTTCTCTGGTCATGGCTTTATTTTATTGGCTTATAATTTATTTTGTTGTTTTTGCCATATAAAACATGGGCCGATCGATTTTGTGGTATAGCACAATGGCCTAAATGAAAGTATGTTATAAACGTATTGCCCAAAAATAATGTTTATTTTTTTATAGTTTCCTCAAGCATTCGTCTTTTGACCTTTCTGCCATTAAAGGCTTCTATCCAAACGTTTTTGATACACAAAGAAACTGCAGATCACAACACAAAAATCACTGGAATTTGAAATGTTCATTAGCAGAATGTGACATATTAGTCCTGTTTGCTGTTGTTGTGTTCAGTTAAAAGATACAGAGCAGGCAAACAAGGTCATTTTACAGACCTCCTCTGCACATGTTTAAAAACACTTCACATAAGTGCTTTTATTTTGAAACATGTTTCACCAGGAGTTTTCATTCAGAAATTACTCGAGAATGTGTTCTTCAAGACTGCCAATCTGAGCATATTTAATTTTTTGTATTGTATTTACTTTCCCCAGAATTTTGTGTAATTGTATATATTTTTTAATACCACTAGCAAAATGTAATGAGCCACAGGTCGTACTTTATTCAAATGGAGGTGGTGGGAACGTTTCAGTTCTGAGTGTACAAGATGAATTCAAATACACCTCAAAATCAATAAAAATACTGTAGGTCCATAATTCAAAACTAATGTCTGGCTACACTTTTAAATCTTTTTTTTTTTCTTTCTCAAGCATGCCACTTGAAAACATTTAAGTTATATTAATGAAGGGGCTCTATGAACAAACTCAATGACAAAACTTGTTTTTCTGTGGTTTTCCAGTTCTGCTTAGATGGGAAAACAAGTTCATGTAGATTTACAAAAGAACCATTCAATGTTTGTCAGTAGAATATAAACGAAATATTATATATTAAAGTTCTACCACCTCACTTGAAAGCCATATACAGATGTATTAATGCTTTACTCTGAATTAATTTGACATATGTCATCATTTTCAATAACTATAACAAATATACAGTCAAATGTCTGAGTAAATATTTCATGACATCTCATGACTTGTATCAGACATCTTACGGCTGTTGACGGTCACTGGGAGAGCTCACCTCTGTGGTTTATCTAGGACAACTGATGGTTTATACATAAAAAATATATTAATGTCTGCGGTCATTAGACTTTACAATAGATTGTTTTATTTTGTATTTTTATTTTTATATTCTATAAGACACATTTATTTACAGTGCTTTTTAATGTTTGTCCATGAGCCTTAATCTTTTCAGTTGCCATCGGTTTCAATAAAAAGATAATGCCTACCGTAACATGGATGTGGTCTATTGCAGAAAATGTTACAGCATACAGCAACTGTCTCATTTATTACAGTTCTGACAAAAACAACAGAATTTTCATGAAACAAACACACACAATATGGTATATTTAATTGGTTTGTTGTACATACATGTGGCTGACTGGAATGCTAATATCTGAAAGCAAAATTATGTTTCCTTAACACTGTCTAAAAAAAAATCATTGTCCTTATGAAAGTCCTTGGGGTTTTGGCTTAGACTAAAAATGTTGAACAACAAATTAAAAGGACTTTGGTTGGTTTTATTAACATTGAAATAAGTTGAAATAAGGAAAAAACATAAATAGAATTGCTAAGTCATCTTTTAAAGAGAAAACCAATATATACCAAGCACAAACACCATGTTACTTTGTGTCCATCTCCGCTATACTCATATCTCCATCTCTCCCTCTAATCTGGTCCCCTCTAGTCTCAAGTCGGCATCATTCCTGCCCACAGTAAAAAGGCTGACCACAGCAAGCAGAGCAGCCAACATCATCGCCGCGCAGCCTATAAACATGTGTCTGGTGCCACTGCCGGCCTCGCCCGCACCCGACCCAGAAACCTCCCCGTGCAGAGCCAGCAGCCCCAGGCAAGCCAGGAGATGAAGCGGCAAGCGAAACCAGGCCAGCACCACGGCTCTGCGCTCCACGGGGATCACTCGACCCTGGAGAAAACTCACAGCCGGGAAATAAAGCCCACAGGCGAGTTCGAGCAGGAGAAACGCAAGCAGAGATTCTCTGGGACGGGGTTGGCCAGGCACAGTGGAGAAAGTCAGCATGAAGAAGGAGAAGAACGCCAGTAGAACCGCCAAACAGAGCAGGTGACCGGGTTGGAGTCGATAAGGGGGTGATGTGGCTAGCCGAAAAAGTGTGGAACCGGCCATGCTGGCCGCCATCAAACTGGAAAAGATGATGCCGAGAGGAGGGCCGTGTGGGTCTAGCACGGGGGTCCATAGAAAGACAAAGATGTAAAGCACGCTTTCGAAAAGCGCCTGCACGCCACCCAACAGCATAACACGGCGGTCCGACAGCAAGCAGCGTAGACCTTCCGAACAGCCCCGCCAGAAACGTGCCAGTGCCGATGTTTGCATCTTAGGTGTGTTTAGAGGGTTTAAAAGGGGTCCGTTTTTGTCTCCATGTGAGCCTACCGAGTTCTCTCGTCCCCATTGGAAAATCACGAACCAGGCGCAGACAGCCAGGCTTGGGATAGCCAAAAGAAACGGTGCTACTGGTCCCAGCCCCAGCCATTCTGCAAACAGGTTCGCCACCAGCCCGGCGGCAACCGCCAGTCCGTGATTCCAGTTTGCAACTTTACCAAAAGTAACAGGGATCCATTCTTTGGGAAAGTCATGGACCTCAATGTGACCGTGCACGTACCAAGCCTCAAAAGTGGTGGTAAGAAGGGAAGTGGACAGCCCTCCCAAAACACGTCCTATTATAAGCATAAAATATTCCCGTGATAACTTAGTCAAGCAGCAGATAGAATAAGCCACACAGAAGAGGACGCAGGTCTGTCTTCGACCCAAAAACTGGGGCAGCCATCCGGCCACTGGAGAAAAGAGCACACAAGAACCGAGGCCACATACATACAGGATGGCAATCTGAGATTCCAGGAAGTTATAGTGCCGATAGAGTTTATAGAGGTATGGGCCCTGTAACCAGTCTGCCCAGAGGGCCAGCAGGTACACCTTCAGAAAGAGGTTCTGGAAACCTCGAAACGCGGGGTTGGCGACAGCCGTCTGTGTGGTTTGGGATGAGGCGAGTCGACGAGCTGTGATTTCCAGAGCCACAACCAGTCCCACCAATACGATGAATGCCAGGTATGCTGTCACAAACATCTTTAGTTGTGCATTAGTGATCTCCGGAGATCTCCTATTTAATCCTCAATGATGCATCATCTTCCTTTACTCCAGATACAAAATTCAACGATTACATTTGCAAGTTCATCTGCAAAGATCAAAGAAATATTAGAAATGGCATAATAAGAGCACAATTCAAAATGTCTTGCAAAAACATTAACCAGCATAATCTAAATTATACTGCTTCTAGATATTGGGACAGGTTTACAACTATAGTAAGCCGTAGTAAAACTCCTAGATAGTAACGTTATAGTGCTTTTGAATCTAACCATAGTAAAGAATAAAGTATACTACAATTTTTACAACAGTTTAACAATTCACTATATTTACAGAATACTGTTGTAGCTGTACATGTACAACGTGTAATAATTACTATGACATAACAGACAGTATACTACAATTTACTCCAGTCAAATACAAAAGTGTACCACAGCATTTTTTCGAGTAGGAAATAAAGCCATAAAGAGAATCAAAGCACATTAGTGTATATATAAGCATATATATTTGATTTATTTGTTCAATAAATGTTAATAATAATTTTATACAAAATAAAATATGAATTAATTTAAATCTTATAAATTCAACTTGACTGATGAAGTGTCGATCACTAAGCTTCAAAATGTCCTAACTCCACGGTTAAAAGACTTGAATTCCACACACCTCATTGCGAAAACCTTCGCTGGTTTTTGGGGTGAAACACTTACATTTTATCACTTCAGTCGATTATAAAGCAGAAAACATGCAAATATCGCTCATCTGCTGTACAACATCCGTGTGTGTTTCCGGGTTACTTAAACGTAGTGACGCAAAACATACGTAGGGTGTTTCGTACTTGCTTGTGAATATGAATTACGCATGATGACGTTGGCCGTGCAAGCCTAATCTGATTGGCTACGCGGTAGCCATTTCCTCATGAATATTGATTGAGGTACGTGTCAAGACGCTCTTTACCAAAGGTAATCAAACAACGTTGAATTAATCGTTCTGCTTTCTCTATTTTCGTATTTGTAAGGATTAAACGTCGGCTAAATGAATAAACGTACACATAAATGTAATATCGCCATGACTCGATTAATATTTGGAAGGTAAGTCTGCCATTTTAGGATTCGTAAATGCGCCACCACGAGTGACCACAGGATGTCACTGTAACGCCTTTTTCAGCATGTAATGCAGCTGTACAAGACAGCCTGATACTGTTATAGTTTCTACTAATATTTTATAACGCACACATTTGAATCCTTCTGTATACCTTCATGCTATTTTCATAAGTCTGCTATAAGTCTGCTATATTTAATGGACAACTCGCCTGTTGTCCATTAAAATAAAAATTTTTGACAATCAAAACGTGACTGACAGTTTCAGGCCAACAACAATTATTTCTACGTCACTCTGAAAAGCTCCAGGAAAGCCGGAATGGTTTGGATACTTGGTGTTTATCTTTAGACAGCATAAATCATGTGGCCTATTTAAATACATTATCTGAATACATAGTTCATATAGATAAATAGATAACATAATTGATGTAATGTTAAATTATATTGAGAATAACCTATTTTAACATTGATCAGTTATTTTTGCTGTCTAGGATCATGGTGTTATAATATTTTCAATATAATTATCTTAATATAAGCTTGGCATCGGACGCACGCGCTGACTCGAAGTTAACTTCCGGTCCGTGTTGTTATAATATAACAGCTTATTTTATGTTTAATATGTATCAATATTAATTAATACATTACGTGCACACGCACGTAAATAGAATCTTAAATATTTAACCATCGCTGTTTGTTATTTTTCACATTAGTTTACCTAATAGTTTATTTCCCGGATCAAACAAATGTCCGATTTTCAATGTGATTTTAGACTTGTGGACCCTATAAACTAAAGCATTGTTAAAAGATAAATTATTGAAAAACAAAACACTGAACACAAAGTAGATAATCTCATATTTATATTGCTTCTACAGAAGAAAACAATTTACAAAATATACATACCATATGATTGAATAACATTATTTTATCAAACATAATTATAACATCTCAATAAAATCATCCAGTCCTAAAGGCCTTCCTGACATGCTCAGTGATGTCATTGGAGGCTGTGAAGATACTCTGCTGGTGCCAGACGTTCAGAGGCCTTTTTCCACAACAGTCCACTGCTCACAAGGCACCACATGCACCATGTCATTCAAACACGCAACACAACTTCATATCCCTCATTTTCTTATCTTAACATCCACCGATTCAGCTAGACAGACACATAGATCTGTCATTTTGCATTATTTACAGTAAGAAGGAACTATAAAACATAACATGCGTAGGAGGATGTTTGCTGGTTTTGTATTTTTAGCTTCAGATATACTCATAGAGCAGAACAAATGGTTATATACTTGACATATAGTTTTTAGCTTGACAGTGATATAAAATGCAAATGAACAAATATGACACTTGCATATAATTTCAAACGTGAAATGACCGGGTTATCATTTTCAAACAACTTAAATGATAACTTGAGCGTTTCTGTAGATACAGTACATTTTGTGTCATTAAATGTTACACACTAACACAGGTGATACATGTACTCTTTTAATGTTTGAAACTGAAATCTCTATGTGATCTAACTGCATAAGTGATATCTACGGCTTATGTACATAATATTTCTGTCCCTTTCTCAAACACATAGGCACACACACTCAACTGGCTTAAAATGGTCCCTAAAATTATCCGTCTACTGTATACATTGTGTACTTGCTGACTAAAAACCCTGTGTACTTTCATCGCAGGCAGTACAAAGGAATGACCCGTTTTTGGTCTGTAAAAGTTCATGGTAAGCTCATTTACGATGATATGACTGGCAACCCTTCCCCCATGATAAATATAAACAACAATGCTTTTGAGGCTAGCTGAACAGAAAGCCAGAGGGATTCATGGCCAATGCGTGTATGCATATGATCTTCTGGTCATCATGTTCCTTATCAACAAACATCATAATGAATGGTTCCTATGGATGCTCTTCATCTAAATGAGCGTTCTTCCTCTTCATAAAAGTAGGTAAGCTGTTATTGGCCGGTTGCAGCTTTTGGATGAGCGACAGATGCGCTGACCAACAGGAATAGCTCAGGGGTCGATGCGGAAAGCCAGCAGCTTGTCGGAGTGAAGGCTGTTGAGGGTGCGCAGGTCTGGCAGGCGCAGGAGCAGTTTGGGGAAGAGCGAGCTGTCATCAGGGCGACGGCGGGTCACTAAGGTGCGCAGCGCCCGGATGAGGCTCTCCTGTAACTGTTCGACAGCCACTGTATCCGAAATTCCAGAGCAATCTGTGTAATAAATAACAAATGTGTGAGCACAGCTACAGAAGAAATGTGTTTATTTAAACTTCATATTGCGTTTTCCTTCATGCAATCGGATGTGCGGAAATGCCACAATTGATAACAAAACCTGAATTCTGTTGAATCCTAAAAGCTAATGTCTAACCGTTATGTACGTTTTCTTAAAAAATAACTATTGCTATTATATTTCACAAGATATTTATATCATCTCTAATTCTTCAATGTGCAATACACTGTCTCACGAACCAGTTGCTAAGGTGTTCTGGGTTCATTTTAGCATGTTGCTTTTTGGTTGTTATATCGTTGTTAGGTGATTGCATTTCGATTCATTTAAAATGTGTTGTCCTTACCTGCAGAAACCAGCACCACCGCCATAAAAAGTGCCATCTCATCTGACTCCAGACCAAGAGAGCACAGCTTTGAACTGAACTCAAACATGGCATCCAGCAAGGAGCCCATGCCCAGTCCCCTAAGAGTTGCCAGCGGGTATGTCTGCCCATTTAGAAAAGTTACTGTTCTTTCCTTGTAGTTGAATAGCGAGCAAAACCTCACCATAAGCACCTGCAAGAAAAAAGGTAAGAAATTATTATTAAAGACTTTTTTTCACACACAGGTTCAAAATGAATTTGATTCTGAATCTGCTTTTATAGAAGCATTAAGGGATAGTTCATCCAAAAATGATTCTTAATTTATTCATCCTCGTGTCATCTCAAACCTGTATGACTTTCTTTCTTCCACAGACCACAAAAGAAGATATTTTGAATAACATTGAAAACCAAACAAAACTGAACTCCATTGACTTCCATTGTATGGACCCAAAATCACTGAGACATTTCTCAAAATATCTTCTTTGGTGTTCCACAGTAGAAAGTAAGTCATACAGGTTTTCAACAACATGACTTTTATTTTAGAGTAAACTATGCCTTTTATTTCATTCTGATAATGAAAGCAGTGGAGAGTAATAAGGGTTGTGTATTCACCTGGAAAGTTCCTGCCTTCAGCAACATGATTTGGTCATGCTGGCAAAGCTCTTGAAACCCTGGTATGCCCTTCGCAAACTCCACCACTTCACGCACAGCCGGGGTGAAGCACTGCGAGAAAGATTCCCACACCTGCTGACTGGAGATGCCAGGTGCTGACACAGGGCACGCGTTCAACGGACATGCCTACGAGAGAGAGATTTTTATTGCTGTTTATGAGAGCTTCATTTATTGATCTATGCCTTTATTACAATCTTAAATTCCATTGGCTTTAAATGACCCCACACAGGGCCCTATAAACGTAATATTACTGCTGTATATGTAATGGAACGGCATCCTCACCAGCACTTTGGAGCCGGCGGGTAGCTTGAACGGACAGGTCTGGCTTTGGGTCTCGCTGACCGGGTAGCTGTTGTAGTTGGCCTGAGCGGGTTGTGGGGCTGGGGATGAGCTAGATTGGTGATTTTGATTGAATGAAGGAGCGTAGCTGTACCGATTGTTGTCCATCAGTACTGGACACTTGCTCTCGTTGGGTGGGCCAGAGAAACGTTCCTGACCGGCCGAGTGGTACCCCAAAAGATGATCAGCGTGAGGGTAGTTGACATCCTGAGAAGGATTGTTTTGAAAGGTGCTTGATCTCCTGCTGGTGTTGCTGTTGCCGGCTCTTTTGTTCATGCGATCCTGGGTGGTTGTGAAGATGTCCTGGTAGGCTTGGGATAAGGCACCAATGGCCTCTTTGGATTGGCTCTCGTTAGGGCTGATGGGAGGTTCCTGTGGTGGAGAGGTTTCCATGTTCATGGTTGATGATTCGTTGAGGCTGTTCATGTAGCTCTGCATCTCATCCAAAAGACGCTGCTTCTCTCGCTTAGGGATGCGGCCAAAACGGACAGCTGGGGGTCAAATAGAGATGCAAAGAACATGAAATCACGGCTCACACTACTTGGTTTCATAATTATTATGACAAAAACATGATACAAAAGCTTTAGATTTGTGACAATCAATTATAAACCAGAGCATCGAGATCCTTCTGACTGGCAACCTTCAGAGTTCCTATAATATCCTTTAATATTATATTAAATGTGATTATTGATTATATGTTAATTTTATTACATTTTTTTATGCTTTTTGTCATTTATTACATATTTCTTAATTTTTTATGTTTTATATATATATATATATAAAACATAAACATTTTATTTCAATTTTAGTTTAGTTTTCATGTATTTTTTTTGTTAATAATTTTATTGACAAATTTTAGTCACTCTAATAGTTTAATACTAATATTTTGAATTTGCTTTTATTTTAATATTTTTAGATTTAATGTTAATTTTAGTTATTTTTTATTATTCTATTGCTTATTAATTTATTTTTTATTTCAGTTTTAGTTTAGATTTCACGTATTTTCCGTTAATACTTTTAGTGACTCCAATTTTCCTTTAATTCTTTCAAATAATACTGGATATTTTATTGTAACAGACTTTTAATCGTGTTAGTTAATAATCTAGCCGACAAGACACAAGGGAGTAAAATCTTGTCTAATAAGTGTATTAGAAATGGAAAAATAACACAAATAGCACAGCCGCTGTGCAAGACGCAACTTGCCTAACCTTTGGCCAAAATATGTATGAATACAAAATGTGTTGCTTAGATAACTTCTCTACATCTTTCACAAGCCCCTCACTCTCTTCTCCATCCCAAACCCCCTTTCTCAAAACCTGTCAGCTGTTGAGTTTAAAAATAGCATCTATGGTACCACATGTCCCCCACACTCTTCATCTCTCTCTCAATCACTACCGCCCCCTCCTCTCTTCATCTCTCTCTCTCTCTCTCTCTCTCTAGCAGTAAGTAGGGCAGTGGGTCAGGCTGAACACGATGACAACGCCACTGTAATTAGGAGAGAAACTAATAACTGTGATAAGAAAGAGAGGAGAGGAAAAGAGAGGAGAACAATACATCATTTTGTGATTCAGGGTGACAGTGAGGTTTGTGGTGCACTGGTGTACAAGACGTAAGTGGAAGGAAGTGAGAGAGCGGCGCTGCCCCATATATCATCAACGTCCTATAGCACCTGCATCTGAGATAAGCCTAGAACATGAGGGACACGTCCTCAGCGCATTCAGCATCTTCTCTGCGGCGTGCGCAACAAATATTTCGCTTTGCTGACCATTTGCATGATGAACTTGAATTCGGTCAGTTGTTGGTATGAATTTCATAGCATCTATAAAAATCATATCATTGACACAAACAACAGAGACGATGTCGGAAGTGAAAGCATGCCATCGTGTCAAACCAAGCATTTGTTTGTATCACACAACCAGAATTACACCTTTGACTGCAGTAAAATCGGGGCATCTGCTTTATTGTGGTTTTGAGGCAGTTACATGAGGTTTTCCTGTTTGTGCAATAAAACCCGTGAAAGAAACAGGTTTCTAGGTTGTTTGCCCAAACATTTTCAGGAACCACGGTTAAAATGACTGTTTACCCCCCTTTTGCTGTGCACCCAGTGGACTCATTTCTGCCGGTGGTGCCCTCTTAGAGCAACATCCAGTGCAATCCGCCAACACAGCCCACCTTGAGCTTACACTCAGGTCTGTTTTTACTGGTGCACTGGTAACAGCATAAGAAATGCAGAGAACCAAGTCAAACTCTGCTTAAATAGGTCACAATGTACAAGTACAATATAGGTGTCAGTTATTTGGGTCTTCCAAAAATGTCCTCTATTCATCATAGTTATTCACTTCAATGTTCTTTTAATGTTGAGATATCGTTCACCGACAGTCGAAAGAGCTCACATGCTCGGCTTTTTCTGCATCCCTTGCTTTATTTTCGCCGCAGAGCTATATTAATTGCTGAGGATGTTATAAGGGCGCGCGCACGGTAATCAAGTCGCCCTCGTTCCAATTTCTCAAAATAATTCCTGTATTTGCTGCAGTTTTCCAGATGACAGATAGCTTCAGGGACCGCACGACTCCATCCCTCATAAATCACTGTCTTTAGGAGGGATCGGGAGGCCGAGCTTCGGGAACGCGTGGGGGGTGGGGTAAAGCAACCGAGAAAAGGAGGCAAGAAAAAGTGGAGAGACAAAACGAGCGCACAGCCAAACTGGCTCTCTTGAAAGTTACCTACGGTGCAGGACTAAAAGAGGAAAGTAGGTTGAGAGGGCACGACGTGCCGCTGGGCTACAGTACGGTTTTTCGTTATTTGTCACGTATCAATGCGAAACCTTTCAGAATCCTTACCGTCACGGGACATGCCGACAGACAGGCATTTCTTGAAGCGGCAGTGTTGGCAGCGGTTTCGGTTCATGCGCATAATCATGCAGTTTTCGTTCTTTACACACATCTTGTAGTTAATGTTCTGCTGAATGCTTCGCCGGAAAAAGCCCTGCAACAACACCACAAACATTGTATGATGATCCACGACGCTGTGACAGACACATTTTTTTTTGTTTGTTTTTGGGGGGGTTTTCTTACCTTGCAGCCTTCGCATGCATGTACACCATAGTGAAATCCTGATGCAATATCTCCACACACTTTACATAAGAGCACCATGCCTCCCGTCTCTGCTCAGAAAGAGAGATACAGAGGTCAGGACATGGTTTCTAACATGAGAGGCTGGTTATGACAAAAAGAAGATGCTGGTGAAGCACTTACTGGTGAACGTCCCAGTGAACCCACAAGGCCTTTTGCCAGCGATGGGATGCGAGTAGTTGTGCTGGTTTGAGTTTGCTGAGGAGTTGTTGTAGACGTCTGGAAACTGAAAGACCAGTTTCGGAGAAGTTGGGGTACCTCTCTGCTGCTTGAGGGCCCCGATCTCAGTAAAGGTGACCTCTTCTGGGGAGGAGGGCTGGGAGTGGGAGGATGGAGATTGGGTTTGATAACCGCTGGAAGGGCTTCCTGGGCTTGGACTGGCACTGCCATTGGAACCAGCATATAGTATCACACCTCCTGTAGAAACACAAACATGTAAGGACATTTGAGGCAGAACCACTTGAATGAATGATCATTTCCTCAAAATAACATGTAAATATTAAAGGTTACAATGTAATGTGATTTGTTAGGTCTGTAAAATCGTAATGCACAAAAATGTTTTTATAATACACTACTAAATTCTACCATTAAATTAGTATAAACATAATTATGTTACGTGATCACACTTTGTTTGTTGACTTCTAACAGTGCTACCTAACTCTGAATTACAATTATAGCCTAATTAAATTGAATTTAAATGAGTATAAACATAATTATGTTACGTGATCACACTGTTTGTTGACTTTCAAACATTTTTACGTAACTCTGAATTACAATTATAGCCTAATTAAATTAAATGTATGATGATTCATTTTAGGTTAACTTTTTAAACGGTAAATCTCTAACATGATGAATAAGTGAAGGATTGTTTTTGAAACTGCGGGAGTGAAATTAATTGTCATAACTGATCATACAGGTTTAATTGAGCTTGATGCTGAAAGACTTGTCAAGTTGCAGGTGGTGTGATGATGTAAGTGGGCTTTGTTCTTTCAGAGGAGTTGCCTTATTGCTTTAAATGTAATAGACTCAATTACTTGCTCGAGACGAAAACAAAAAAATATTATGTTCCTGATACCGATAAACAACATTAATAAAGAAAATGTTGCAAAAAAAGGGCATACTGTATTAAAATTCAAATGAAAAATTGTACTAAATGAATGCATTCTATGTAAATTCTGTGTAAAATAAAAATAAGTCGGAATGCATTCACATAGCATGACACGATCTCAGTTGCCCTATATGAAACAAGCCAGAAAATAGCCCTGGATTTGTTGTATGGTTTGGTTTAGCATCCCTACAATATGTGAGTGCGTGTTTGATATTCATCCCCCCGCTGGTTTCTCTTTCTCTCCCTCTGGGTTTCACCATCCTATCACATCCTCTCCGGTCATGCGCTCAGGATGAGTTGAGGCACGGTCTCACGTGTTCGCACGCTCTCCCGCCTCTCCACTCCAATAATAGCTCTGCATGGCTCTGCTGGCATAGTGCCCCAGCCAACTGCACAGCACCTGACCGCCGCCTCACATGGCTTCCTGACACCGTTCCTTCCCAAAACCAAATCCGCAGTCCCGTGTAAACATCTACAACAATCGCGAGCTCCTCGATCACAGGGAGCACGCGCGCTGGAGTATGCCGTGTGTCGCCTTTGCGACGATGTTACTGTTTCAGCGCACACGCGCGCGTTTCCTGTGAGAGAGGGGCAACTCAGAGTCACGTTTCGGTAGAATGTGCACGGTGGCTTTGGTTTGACTTTTTAAACAACCTGAGGACAGGATCGGTCAGATCTGGGCCAGGGAAGTGCGGTTAAGACGCGTGCGCATGCACAAACAACAGGCCAATTTATACCAAGCCATACGTTTACGTGACTTTTCCTGGGGTTTTTGGCAGCGCAAACATTGTGGGTTGGGACTGCAGTGAAAGACACTTTGTGTAAAACCATCTGCCAAATATGGAAATGTAAAGAAAATCTGAGTAGCACTTTTTCATCCAAAACTCTCTGTCACTATGTCCCAGAAGTTGACTTGATTTATTTCCTAGTGTGAGCTGATACATTGCTTAAGTTTTTTCTGGTGTCCTGGTTACAGTCATGTCTCATATTATTTGGGAATTCATGGGAATTTAAGTGTGTGGATTCATATTTATCATCCACAAAATATCACGTAATAGCAAAACTCTTCTCTGAAGTGTATCATGTTTGTAGCTCAAAATGTGGTACAAATTGGCCTACACTGGAAAGTCTACTAAAAAGCATTGACGTAGTCTCGATTTTCATAAACAGTTTTCCTTTTACTGTCCTCCACGTAAATCTGTCATTTCCTTTTAACACACCATGCGTAACCCTTCTATGGTAAACAAGTTCAAACTTCCGCCAAATATTTCCTTACTCCTCCGCAAGTGTTTTGTCACTCCGGCACATGGTATTTATTTATCGTGAGTGTTTTTGTGATCCTTTCACTGGCACGTGCAGCAAGACTTATTATTGACATACTGCTTGATTTTACAGCCTTGTGATAAAGAGCCCTACCTGAGCATGTTACTTGGACCTGCCCAGCTTAGTAACCCCACCCAAACACACACAAACAAATACTCACACTTGGACACGCATGTGAGTCATGACATCATAACAGGTAGTTTGTAAGGTGCAGTTGTTTTTGAACACTTGGTTATAAAAAACTCTTTAATTATATTTTTCTGAAATAGGCGTGATAATTCCTTTGTCCAGCCCGTCATGATAACAACCAGCTTGATTATTTTACACTGTCTGGATGAATAACAATATTGTACAGTACAGTTTCAACAAGAGCCACAATTTTGCAAGCAAGTTTAAATTGAGGTCAGTGGAAACACAGCATTAATTGAAGAATCAGCAAGTCTCTGGTAGCTCATTGTGAGCTTATGGTGCCCATGCGAACGCTAATCTGCTTGTGAGCTGACGGCAGTCGTAGAAACGTGAAGACTTAATTCAGGGACAATAATTCCTTGAACTCTGGTCTTCAACATTGCCCTTGTCACACTCCCTCCCTGCAGTAACAAGACCTAAAATATTCATCCTTAAATGCCTTTGACTAGATTTCAGCAGCAGCAGATGCATGAAATTGTGCATGTTGCGTTTCATATAGGCTTCACAAAATAACATAAAGGGCATCTTATGTGTGTGCACACTGCAGTATAAGGCATAATTGTGGTTACATTACAAAATGTAGGGATTTGAGATCAAAAGAATTTGATCATAACACCTGAGCTGAAGTATGAAGCAAAAAGCATTCCATTTGTTTTATTTATAATGCAATAAACTGACCTCAGAATTGCAAAAAAGCAAACATCAAAACTGAATAGAGTGTTTCGTGCATAAACAAAGCAGAATGTTCTCATGTGGACAGCTCTCATGAGGCTGTGTTTATGTAAAAAGCTCCAAAGAAAAAGTTGCATGAGGCAGGAAAACGTGATGAGGCTCTACATTGACTGCATGAAATCGCTGACCCACTGACCAACCTCCCCCTTCCCACCGCACAATCTGCATCAAAACAGAGTCACTGAAAGCAAGCCAGGGGGGGGGGGGGGTGTATATCACGCGCCGCACGCGGCTGAGCGAGCGCATGCACGTGAGGACGATTGTAGGCGCGAGGATGCGTTCTGTGGGAAGACATCGCGGGCGAAGCCCTGGAGCGCGCCTGTGCAACCCCGCGCCTCGGCTATAATTGAAATCTCTGTAAAATAAAGCATACTGCTAAAGCGTGGTGAAGCGCGCACACGTCGCTTGCTCGGGATTTCATGTAGCATAGTATGTGCACCACCATGATGTGTCAATAATGCCTCTGGTTATGTGCATTTCATCATTTGGACTTCATCCAAAAGCCCCATAAACGGAACAGTATTGTTTTTCTGTAAGTTTAAAAATAAAGCAGACCAGACATATCCTTCCGTGTTTACAAAAATAACACATTAAAAATAAACAATTTTCATCAATTTTGTATAAGACTACAATTGTCACATGTTCAAAAACAGTCCTTTTTCTACAGCGTCTAAAGTCAGTAGGTTAGTAAACCAAACCATAATTCCAATAGGCTGTTCACACAGGTTTTGCATAAGCGACAAAAGATAGTCTTTTTATACAATGTAAAGCTTCTCTTGTCAGTGAATATAGGTAAATGTTACTACTTTCATATGAAAATTTCACAACTATACTCTAGAAATAATGACCATATGTGTATTGGCCATTTGTAGCACTGCCTGTACTGATCTGAATGAGTATATTAACAACACACCTTCTTTGTTTTGAAAACAATTCAGTGAGCTACAGAAATGCCAGGCATTTTACTCTATGTCAGACAATAAACAAGTAAAGTGATTCATCTTTTGTAGTGTTATTAAATTTCAATCTTGGTTTATGTCTAGAATCTGATATCTCTGAAAATCCATTAATTAATGTATGAATAGCCTATCTTTACGTGCGATGTTATCATTTCCTCTTAAGTCATCTTTGATGACTTTATGGTGGTCTGTTGTTGAGGCGTGCCGCGTTATTTTGCCTGTCACGTGCTAAGCTTTCTGTCAAATGCATATAGTCGAGAGGGCGCGCCAAGCACGAGACAGTGTTTTCATCACCTGTCCCGAAACGTGACTGCAGCTTTTGTATATGATTCAGCCGTCAATTAACATTGAACTGGACTTGGATGACTGAGCCAGCATGTGAGTGGCCCTTGGCTAACCCCTGTTTACCACTTCCCTAAATCAGCTTAGCCGGTTAACCTCCTTCGATGAAAGCTGATGCAAACACGAGTCAAGTTCTTACCAAAAAAAAAACGCATGTCAACATATGCAAAGTTATTGCATTCATATGCATGCAGCATTTCCTTAGAAGCTCGTGCGAACATTTCTAGCTTGATATGACGTTTCGTTTGCATTATCACGTTCTTCTGTATATCGTACACGATTAATGATCACACTATAGTTTACACTAGTAAGCCGTGCTGTTATGCCCGAGCCTATTTTGACAGCGGTCTTATCTCTAGCTTGGACTACATCTACACGTGAGTTTGTTTTCATCGCTTGGAACAGGAAGTTGTTAGCGCAGGCGCGCGCATGCATATAGTGGTTTCTAAGCAGATTCCATGAAAGCGCGGAGTTTATGACAGAACAGATATCAACAATTACTCACAGTACGATACTGTTTATAGCCATCGTTTATGATTCACACACCGAGACTATAAATAGATGCACCTTAAACAGACTAATATGAGTGAGTTCAACCATCAAAGCATGACAACGCATCTGCCTGGAATAGATAATCCATTGCACACCAGTTTGCATTATATCATCATAACAGTGGTTAATAGGCTCCCTATGACTTACAGTTAATTAAAACCTGTAAAAACATCATCCAAACCTCATATGACACATCCAAGAGAATGAGTCTTAACTATGAAGTGCATGCAAAAGTCTGTAAATTGCATTGAATCCAAAATGATTACAGGGATCATTTTGTTGTTATTATTATTATTATTATTAGCACAATGTAAAAAATGTAATAGTATGAAAAACAACAATAATAATAATAATATACATATATGCCATTGATATACAAATGTATTAACACAAAGTAACTCGCAGATACTTACCAGGACTGTTGTCCATCCTTGATATGTTTCTGATATGTCTCTGTCTTCAAAAAAATCTCCGAGTCTCAATATGTGGAAGCAAAAGTCGGTTGAGAACAGATGAAAAAGTCGCGAAATACCTGCGCATACAACGTGTAGCCCGAATGAGGAGGACAGTATCTCTCGAGCAGAGCATTTGGCAGTCCAGCCAAATAGTCGGTAAAAATGCACTCGCGGAGCTGTCACGGTCACAGGTGTACAGATGCACCTTCAGCGCGAGCTACCTTTGTACTCTTCTTCCTATCTAGTATGAAAGACGCATTAGCTATGCTGGGATGTTGTCTCACTGAAGTACCATAGCTTCTCTGTGGGGCTGTCAAACTCCGCTTACATTCGTACTGGTCATGAATCAACCATACACACCCACATCAATCACGTTTTCAGGTGATTGGCAAATGTGACTGGATTTAGTGGGAGCCGTTAACCTCTGTTGTTGTTCTCTTTGACGGGGATTTAGCTCACTCTAACGTGCCCTATGATCTCCTTGGTTTCTATTTCCTCTTTAACCCAGCGTGCGTTTTCATTGGCGGGTGTGTAAGCAGTGAGCTGAGCTGGGTGCGCTTATTCGAGCGTGATATGCGCTGGTAAAGCCACGCCGCATGTGCCCTCTGCATGTGCCGTGGAAAGCGCTGTCCTACTGACACACATTTTATGCAAAACGCAGCGTGAGACGAGAATACATGGGCGGCATGCACATGGACTGGGCGGGGCTCTGCGTGACTTTTTTGGCGCGCTTGGTTTAAAATCCCCTCCGACATGTGCGCACCACGGAAAACAGACGCAGCGTCTATATACGTATAGTGACAGTACGGGTTGCGGGTTATGCATATCAAGATGATAAAGATGGTCGTTTCCAACTGGAGTATTTCAGATTTGATAAAAAAAATCTGCATTAAGGTTGAAGGCCGTGTTTAAAAGACGTATGGAAAAAAGGCATAGATTAGTCAAATGATTTCCCCGTCTACTTTGTAGATGTGATTTGCAACTGATATCTGGGGTGAGGCGTGATGTTTCCCTTTCTGTTTTAACGGAAATAATGGTGAAACGGCGACCTCTTGTGACTTTTAAATGGACATTGCAGTTCTTCTTTTAGAAGAATAATGACAATGGTTGTCGTGGAAAACCGTGTTACCCAGACACATCAATGCAGGATCATGCATCTTGGTTTACTGCGCACTACAAACGTATGCTTATGGAAAAATATGTAAATCGTTGTTTAGCAATAATTCATTTAAAGTGTGAAAATTCTGTATTTATTTACTTACCTTGAAGTTGTTCCAAATCTCTATGAATTTATTTGTTCTGATGAACACAGAGAAAGATATTTGCTTGTAACCAAACAATTCTTGGCTTCAATTGACTACCATAGTAGAACATTTATTTGTAAATGTCTTTATAGATAAGATATTTTGAAGAATGTAGGAAAGGAAAGCGTTCAGTGGTACTTTTGAGTACCATTGTCATTTTTCCTACTATGGTAGTCAATGGTGGCCAAGAACTGTTTGGTCATAAGCATTCTTCCCAATATATTTCTCTGTCTTCATTAGAACAAAGACATGTATACCGATTTGGAACAACTCAAGGGTTAGTAGCCAAAATAATGACAGAATTTTCATTCTTGGGTGAACTGTCCCTTTAACAAGTCAGCATAGTGAGTCATGCATCTTTTACGGCTTTGCAGTTTTATTGTTTACCACTAGAGGCCACAGTAATGCAAAAAGTGTCTGTTTGGCCTGTCAACGACTCAACTTTATGAGCTCAGTAGTTATCGCAAGTATCTTTATTTTTTTGTCTATCCAAAGTACAAAACCCCACTGTTTTGTACTTTGAGGACCCCCACATTGTGTAGGTGAGGTGTTTATAAACACATTAGATAATGATACTGATATTTGCTTACCCCTACCAGAAGAAACCTGTTCACAGAATCATATGAATATATCATTAATTTAGCCAAGCCTGTATACAAAAATAAAAGGTTGCGACATTAGAGGTAGCCTGTCTCCTGTAAGACATGCACTTTCATGCTCGCTTTCATATTTTGTGAACCCATAACAAAGCCTGATTACAGCTTTTGACACGTTGATTGAAACGATACATTTTGCACAAGACAGAATCATTTTGAACAGAACGCGGCGCCTTACATAAACCCTGTTTCTGTGCTGTTTTGACAGTTGCCAGGGTTAATTGGCTGTGTTAAATTTGGAGCTCTGTTCTGCAGCTATGAACCCATAACTATGGGCAACGCACGCACCGAGGAACATGTTATGGCAGGGCACGCTGATAATTACAGAGGGAGAGTGGAGTGTTTGGGAACTGAACGGGGGCTGTTGCCAACACGCTCGCTGTAGAAACACCTTGTGCCTCGGGCTAGGCAGACAGCCATCAGTGTCTGTCATCTATCTGCTTCTCCCTCCTGCCCACCAACACTTACCTGCTCGAACTCTATCGCTCCTTTATTGAAAGATTGCGTTTGTGAAGTCGTGCCAAATTCTCTGAGGCTGATGAGCAATTTAACAAGTTTATACCGAGCTCGCTGCGAAAGGCACTGGGAGTGCGGTGGAGTAGTGTTGAGAAACAATGTAAAAATGTTTTTAAAACAGTTGCATTATGGAGGCTCTGTTTTAGTTTTCCATGCATGATTTGTAGCATTTTAAAAGTACAAAATGTGCCACTATTTTGCAATGCCAGCATTTTCGAACAAAGAACAAAGAATCGCTCTACTTTGATGCCCACACAATTATATAATGGCGTAGTGTCACATGCTGGTGTTAGAACATATGCCATTCGGACACAATGGTAGTTTTATTTGGTGAGACTAAAGCATCGAGGAGGGGACCTTTCCTTCTGAGCGCAAAGATTTGCTGCAATTACAGAATTGCTTCCATATGTGGATCAGACAGCTTCTCCCGCTGCCCCCACCAACCCTTCTTCTTCTTCTTCTTTTCCTTCTCACAGCGTTCCCTCTCCTTCTAACTCCCCGTCTTTAAGTAACTTCCTCCCCTGACTTCTGCCGACTTTTTATCCATACTTTTTTCCGCCTAAACTTTCTTTCCGTAGCCCTGTGAACAATTTTTGAAAGGCCACTTCTTAAACAAAGTCTGTCTTAATCAGAACATCCTGGTACGTTTGGCAGCGGGCTTTACTTGTGCTGATTCAATTAGAGCGAGACAGCCAGGCACATAATGCGCCTCGGAGAGAGAGAGAGGAGGGTTGGGGTGGGGGGCGAAAAGAAGAAAGAAAAAATGCGGCTTTACCAAAAGAATTTGGACTTGGAGGCAGCGTGGTGAGTGGAATAGGAAAAGGTGGAAAATAAGAAGTGGGGAAGAAAGCAAGGTTTTTTTTGACAGAGGTCGGTTCAGAGAGGGTTCATGGTGACATCATGGCTGATTGTGAGGGAAGTATAGACAGGAGGGCCATTCACCTCTCATTGGACACATATGTTGGAGGGTAGGCAGTGTGCTCATTTGCATGATCTTATTGGCACGCTCTCTCCTGCTTCTTTGACACACACGCATAAACATACAAAAATAAGCACGCGTAGATTAAATACGACCTGTGGCTTTGTGCAATAATACTTTTTTACATGGACGTTCATGCAAAATATACATCATAACTGGACCCTTTCTTCCAACTATTTCCAGATACACCCTCGGTGTTGTTTTTCCCAGTGTATGTTATTCCTTCATGTCAGATGTGTACATTTTGCCAGGCTGAATGAATGAGCCCTTCATCGCCCGGGCCTTACGTTAAACTTTGAAACCCAAGACGTAGGCTTTCCGTGTGTGCGTGTTTACGTATGCGCCTGTATGTAGGCGTGCGTGTTTGTGTATGTCTGTGACCTCGAGTCCATGTTTGCGTGTGCACGACCAGAACTGAGTAAATGTGTTTCTGTTTTTGTTTGTGTGTCGTGTGCGAGTGAGAGGTGTGTGTGCGCACATGTCCGCCTTGCGCTCTGCACGTCTCACTGTAGCACAAAACTTCACATGACATCAATCTGCATGCAAGGAAATAGTGATCTCATTACAGACATCTTGTTGCTGATTAAAACCTGCCGTGGCCACCAGCTTCTCTCTCCTTTTCAGCCTTTTTCACCCAGGCCCTGGCAGAAATAAATATGCTTCATAGTGGAATTTGTATTTATACATTTATTCATACATACAGTTGTGGCAAAAAAAAGTCATGCATGAAAGTCAGAGAAAGGGTGAAAGAAAGACATATTAAAAACAAAGGGAGATAATGGATGATGTCAGAGGCCCTTAGAATGAGTTATGATGTCATAGCAAAGTGTGACAAATGAAACTGTTGTGATGAAGAAACCATTAGGGGTGGAAGAGGAGGGGCGGGCGAGAGAGAGACGCTCGAGTATAAATGCAGAAAATTTTGAAAGTGAAATAGTGTGAGAGCAAAAGACAAAAACACGCAGGTAGTGTGAAAGAGAAGAGCGAAGAGGAAGAAAGAGAGTGAGAGAGAGGCTAAACGAGAGAGAGAGAAAGAGAGAGATAGCGGTCTGATCTGTCTTCATTATCTTCCACTCTGCAGTCTCCCAACATAGAGATCATAAATCTCAACCCCCAACACACTTCACTGACAATGAAACACAAACACTGCTGACCTCTGACCTGTCTGCTGCTACTGACATACAGACACCTACTCACTCAGACACACACATACAGAGAATGACAGTATGTACTGTAATATTATTAAAATGCGGTTAGAGAAAATAAACCCATGTACTTACATTTACTCTTGAAGATGGATGCATAGCTTTCAGCATCATTAAAGTAAAATCCGGCCAGTATTTGAAATATGTCGCTTAGAGCTTTGGACACATAATTATAATGTTTTCATGATGATGTAGGGTTGTGTGTGGCAACACAAACCACTTCCTGTTTACTTGTATTGAGATCTAATGCCAGCTTTGCTGAGATATTCTGCTGCTACACATACCTGACATGTGCTTTGTGAAAGAAGGAAGTGTCTTGATCTTTTATTGCAAAATGATTTTTTAATATGTGTTGTTGTACCCCCCCCTCCAAAATGTCTTAAAGGTTGCTTCTTCACAGGTCAGGAGACATAATGAAGTTAAATATCAAATTTATATCAAAAATATATATAAAAAAAGAAATAATATCGATATATGTATAGTTGTAAACCTCAGTATTTTGATTAAAATATCTACTTTTATACTCTGAGACATTTGTGGCTTTTGTTCTCATGCTTTCTAGGAGTCTGTATACACCATACTATATATATAATCTATTAAACCAAATGTGTTCCTTTTGATTTCATGCATTTCTTTGTTTTTAATCTCTTCTACAGACCTGATGTACCACCTCCGTGAGTCTGAGATATGGCACCGTCAGAGGGGAGCCAGTTAAGGTGTGTCTTCACTTTGAGGTTTCTGTTTTTTTATAACCAAAGCCAGTGAATAACGAAAGCTTTAGGAAGAACCAGCAAACGCCCAGAACCACAAACAAGCCAGCGCATAACTGTTCTATACAAAAACACAAACTGCACACTGTACTGTTATGTATTCATAGAGTACGGAATATAGCCAGACACACCCTTATGAAGTAAGAAACTTTTATATATTTGCATATTCCTCCACTATTTATTGTTTGGAGTTTTGGATAATATAAATTGTTATGATGAATAACAAATCTATACACACGCTCGTAGTCTTATGTGATATTCCTACATGAAACACTGTATCCAGCACTTTATAAGTGACTTCTTTATCTGCATTCCTACATCATTTGCTACTTAACGCATGTCACTGTGTGAATACAGAGAAAAGAGAAAGACAGAGCAGAAAAAGTGAGAGAGGGAGATTGAGAGAGAAAGAGGCAGAGAATTAAAAACAGAAATTTAAGCTTTCCGTGCCTCTGTTTCTTCCCTCTAGGCATTTTGTGGCTTGTGAAAAATGTGCTGTATATTTGAAGGGTGGAGTCACGTGACCCAGACTGGGTTCATGAATCAGAGCGCATAATTATTTCTAAGAGACGAAAAGAAGAGAGAGAGAAAGAGAGAGGGAGAGAGAGAGAGGGAGGGAAATCGGGTCGGAGAGGCAGAGAAAAGGAAGAAGAGTGAAAGAAACGACGGTGTAGTGTGAAAGGGACTCTGATGAACGGAGAAAGCGCGCGCCTCGTCTCTTCTCCTCGCGACTCCTCGAAGCTTTCTCGCGGATCTCGGTCCGAGCCGGTGAGTGTAACTTTCGTCCATCCAACAGTTGTTTACACTTTAAATCCAGCGTGAGAGGCCGCCGTGATTTAAAACCAAAGCAAACAGATACGGCGATCGGTCGTATTGATAGCAACACTTTAATGGTTTTGTTTAAATCGAAATGTCGCGCCTGCGCTGTGAGTCCGTTTTCATTTACCTGCGGTGTCGATGTGGTTTCTGTATCCGCGATGACATTTTTCGTATTTGTGCATGCCTTTATCTGATACAGTATACCTCGACATCTTTAAAACACTTTTTTGACAGGTCTTAAGTATGTATCCCATTACAAGTATGCGTGTAAATCTGAGATTAGTTTGTTAGCTACTGCCGGTGGTAGCCTATATGGAAAGGTGTTTTCACAAGCATCCTTTGGGCAGTAAAAATATTTTTGCCTGTTAACTGAAAACATGTGTTTGGAGAGGCTACATTAACTGGTTTAAAAAGTTATTATAAACTAAACATAGCCTACATTGGTTACATCAATGAAAGTCGTTTTTTGGGTCAGGTCAGGTAAACCTGTCACCATTTACAATACAGTGACATTTAAAAAGTATGGGATAACAGTGTTTTGTAAAGAAAAACGAATTGTTAATGTTGCAACAGGTCTTTTTGTGTGTTATGTATTTTTTCCTTATATGATCTAATGGTTTAAATGAAGTACAGTAACAGGAACTGTAGCACCTGTTGTCTGGCTGTGGTTTTCTCTGTGATTGAATGCTTAGGTTTGTAATGTGAAAGGTTTTGCTCTCTCTTTTATATTTCATTGTGTTATGTGTGAAGTTTATATCCAGTGATAGTGTCTCAGCTGGAGTGATTTATGACAGATATTGTGACAGCACATTACTCAACACATCCAAACCCAAAACCGGGGCTGAGAAAAATAAAATGGAGTACGCGTTACATTCAAACCAATGTATGCACCTTTTTTTTTAAATGAGAAAGGAATGGGCCAGCCCTTTTTTTTTGTTGTGAGCTGTTTATGTCTGAGAGATCAGCTACATGAGTTTACATGAACTCACACAAAAGAACCAGAGACAAGGAAATACAAACCATTGTCAAACCAGATATTCATGTTCCACCACAACCAAAACTCCCATTCTGACTCCAGCAGGACTGTGGAATCTGTAGTACAGTCACTGTAATGGAATATGGGAGCGTCTTAATGTGTTTGTATGTTTGGATAAACTGCTGTCATTATGTCCTTGAGTATAATTTTCCTTTTGCATGACAGTGAAGTCTGTCTTCTTCACCCCACAGTAGGTTACTTCCCAATCTTTTGGAGTTTAAGGTTTACAGCATTACTGTACTGTATGAAGTTTAGTTAAAGTCCCATTCAGTCTATTTGCTAAGGTTTTCCAACATTTTTAGTTGGTTTAGCTTTTAGGTCGCATCATAGATGCATTATTGAAATGGTTTTTTTCGCTTGTAGCTGTCTCATCTTCTGGTTTGTTTCTGGTAAGGAATCATAAATCCAGGATGCCCTGACTTTTTCTTTGGAATTTTGGGGGGGCAGTAGAACATAAGTAGCAGGGAGGGGCTGAACAGGTGTTTTATGGGGATCTTTGGAGGGGATTCAACTGTTCTGTACTCTGTAATTACGAAGGAAACCATCAGATTCCCTTGTATATTTTTGCAGGTGTGCAAGGATGTGTCCTTTAACTACGGGTGTATAAAAGAGTATGTGTCAAGCTATGTGTGTGAAATCGTATCCTATAACTCCTTATAGAAGTCCCTGTGTGTGTTCTTCTGCTGTGTGTGTGTGTGTGTGTGTGTTTATACTCATGAATGCTTTCCTTTGCCAGGGCTACTGTAATGAGGCCCATCTATTACCTTCTATTGGCCTGATTAAATAAACTGTGTTCATCTGAAATAGCTAGTTAAGCAAGCGGCCATCTCATTTGTTTTTATAAATCAGATTTCTTGTCTGATTACTCTATGTAATAAACCGCAATTACAATCTTGCTACGATTATGTTAATGCTCTGATCCTTAACCAATTATTTAACCTCGTATCCTTCAGAGAAATACTGCGATCATAAGCAAGCTCGCCGGCCGTGGTTATTCTCTTTCTTTTGAGATGTTTTACATCCCTTTAAACAAGTGTTTTGTTTTTTCTTTTGTTGTTTATCTTTTTCGGCGTGCCTGCCTGCGCTCAGCTTGTCCACATCACATCATGGAACAGAACTGTCACAACCGATGTGTCATTTTGTCCTGTGGATCTATTCCATCACTGTTTCCATTTCACTCTTCTTTTCCTCTGAACGGTTACACCTGGTGTTAAGATCCATCTGGGGGATCCGATCACAAGTGCCCAGACAGGACGCGTCGCTGTTTACACGTGGTAGTAAAATGTGGCTCGTGTGACCGCCTGTAATCGGATTTCGATTGGAGAGTTTTTGATTTAATTATATACGTAGGACTATATACATCCATAGAAACATTTCACTGTAAAAAAAACCCTTACATCTACATTTTTCAATTGGCTCAATTAAAGTTTTGTGAATTTAAGGAACAGTCTGTTGCCACAAGTGATCATTTGTGCCAATTTAAAAATGTAGACGTAACCAGTCGCTATAGGAATTTTTTTTTCCTTTGAGGCCTGAATTTTTTTCTGGATTCTGCTTGCTAAAAATTTCGATCACAAACATTTTGGACCATATTTACACCCACATGGGATTGGATTACCTGAAAAAGATAATAATACCAGGTGTAAAAAGTGTCTCTTGCAAAACGGCAAATCGTTTTTTACTTGATTTGATCATTTCATATATAGATGGTTTTATCAGATGCAGATGAATGGCTCGTGTAACTTTGTCGCATTTAACTTTAGTAAAGTGCCGGTTCTTCTACTGGTAACCCAAAATAATACTGACTAGACATACTTTTAACTTGCTAGCTAATGTCATTTACTTGTTATTTCTTTTGCTTGTTATCAGAAATAATCTGCAGGGACTCGATTCTTTGTGGATGTGTACCGGAAGTTAAACTTGGGCCACAAAAGCGTGCGTGCGCAGTAATGTTTGTTTATGTTGTTGCTTTGAAACCGTCTATAAAAAATTATAATAGTTTGAAATAATCCCTGTCTGAGCCACTGGTTATTAGTACACAATTGATTTTAATTTTTGATGTTTTAAATTATTACTCGGGTGGGAAATGATATACCTAAATAGCATGATGGATATTATAGCGTTGTCGGTGTTGTTCTGTGATTGGGTGTGAAGAATGTTTGTCGTGTGCCAGGAAAAGGCTCGTCGGACGGCCTTTAATTGATGGGATATGTGACTCCGAAGTGAAAGATCATCTATCACTCTAAATGTTGCGCTACCATTTGCCTGTCAGAAAGCAGAGGAATTTAGACGTGTCAGTTTTATCTCTCACAATAAAAAGGTTTATGAAGGGCTTTCTTGTCTGATGACAATGATACGCTTTGTTTAATTTTGCAGGGGTCCAATTTGGCAAGGCTGTATCTTATTATGGTTTGTTATTAACGCTTGACAGTGCTGTATCTAACATCCCGTTTAGTCGCTTGGCTATGGGATAGTGACATGTAGTTCAAGAAAAGTTGGAAATTATAAAGATATTTTTCTGACATCGTATCAGAGTGTTAATGATGTCTAACCTTTGAACCTTCAGTAGGATTTTTTTGACCCTCCTCTTGACCATGTGACCTCCAGAACGCCCGGAGGTTCCTTCGCCTGGGCCAGACTTTCCACACAATACGTCTCGCCTTCAAACATCTTTCTTCAATTGAATCCACACAGAACTCATTCAAGGTTATGGCACACAGCGCTGTTATGATTTCACCAATGTCTTTTTGTAATGTCTCCCATGCATAACAAGAAGACAAATTGTTTCAGCCATCAAAGTTTTGAGCGTAAATATCCCTCGGATACATGTGGTGATATTTTATGCAGGATATGACAATTATTTGTTTCTCAGAAAGTATGTAAACCATGAGCAGATTTCTTTTTTTAATTATCAGATGTGGGTTTTGTGTCTTTAGTGTTTTTGAACCAGTGCACTGTGTCTTGGATATGGAAGGCCTTTTGTGCATTTCATTACTTTTTAATGTACATTTATGCAAAGTGACATTTTATTATGAATGCATGTTTTGGGATTCAGACATTTAACCTGGGCACTGGTTTTATTGGAATTTTGAATATTGACTAACTTCATTGGAAGTTTGTGAAACTTGTCTACTAGTTGGTTTCAGTGGAATTGTGAGTAGCTTACATTCATTTGTTTAGCAGATGCCTTTATCAAAATGAGAGAGCATTTAACATTAAGCGTTGTCAATAAAGCTGTATACAAAGTAGGAAGTTGAAACTAGGTAAAGATGAACAACACAAAAAACAACACTAGATCGGTGTCTTTTTCTTTCTGTCGTCTTTTAAGTAAGCCTTTTTACTATATACTCTATATACTGTACGTAAACCTGATACCTCACGTCGAAGATTCCAGAGCCCTCACCCACAAAACGTCTGATCTGAATCCACACTCCCCACGTTTGCTATATTTCCTCTGTCTTTCAGGGGGACGCGTTTGGGCATTCGGTCGGATGTGTCGATCTGTCTTAGAGCTGATTGACGGGCTAATGTGGAAAGTTATAGCAGCTTTAAAGGCAAAGCGTTGTGTGCTTAGAACGGAGGAGTGGAAATATCCAGAGCGCAGGCAGGAAATGAACTCAAACCGCTGTACCATCCCAAATCCGTCACAGCTCTGTTGGACGAACGGTTTGCGGTTGTAGCCAGGCAGAAGGGAAAAAAGTAACTCGCCATCAGCTCCAGCGGTTAATGCCTCCTGTGATGCCTCGCGATTTGAAACGTTTCATTTGCGTAGGCAATTTTGCAGTTCGTATTTGACGTTGACACCTGATCTGTGAGGGGCAGTTCTTTTTTGAGTAAAATAGGTACTTGTACCTTACTTAGTTTAACCGAAAATGAAAACTGTTATTTACTCACCCAGGTTGTTTCAAACCTGTATAAATCTTTGTTCTGTTAAACACAAAGAAAGATATTTGTAAGAATGTTTGCAATTTTCAGTTCACTACCATAGCAGGAAAAATATATTTTTAGGTATATTTTGTTTGTTTTGTTGAACACAAAATGAAATATTTTGAAGAATTTAGAAAACAAATTAATTAAGTAATTTTTCCTACTATGGTAGTCAATGATGTCCCGGAACTGAAAATGACTAACATTCTTCCAAATATCTTTCTCTGTGTTCATCAGAACAAAGTTATTCATACAGGTATGAAATTACATGAGGGTGAGTAAATGTTGACAGATATTTCATTTTTAGGTGAACTATCACTTTAAGAAGTACTCAAGAAGAGAGGATGTCATCAGCCTCAACCTAACCCTACGGAGCCATGAATTACACAGAGCTGATTTTGTCATAGATACACGGCGCATCACCCAACCATGCCAGGAGCATTTTCTCTCTCTTTCTGTCTCTCTCACAGTCTCGCTCGATCTTTCTTTTTCTGTGTCTAATAGGCCCCAGCATGCTCAGCTAATGATGTGTTTGTTCTGTGAGGAGAAACAGTGGTGAAATCAGGGTTTTGGAAAGTCCCAGCCTGTTCTCCTAAGCCCCGCTAACGCCGGGCCTGCGGTGGGTGCCCACTGTTGCCCACAAACCCCCACCCTCATCCCCCTGGCTGCCAGAGCTGACTATAGGGGAGTTTAAATAAGCGTGTGTGAGGGTCAGCCAGCGAATAGCAGTAATGGGAGAACGTGTGTGTATGTACTTATACATATGTGTGTGTGTGTGTGTGTGTGTGTGTGTGTGTGTGTGTGTGCGTGTGCGTGTGTGTGTGCGCGCCCCAGGGGCCCTTGCCAGAGAGAGAGGGCGAGGGCCCTAAAATGATCTCACTTTATGCACAGCTCGCCTGCCATAAAAGCAGAACATACTCTGTAAAACTTTTTGCCGGTGTGAGTCATGAAAGCGCACGGGCGCCAAGTGTTTTATTAATTCATTATTGTGTTTGGGAAAAATCTAGGAACACATAGATCCCTTTTCAGTCGGTTCCCCCGTTTCAAACGGCTGCATAAGTTTTGGATTTTCCCCTGCTTGCTTTTTTCCTTCTTTTCCACTATTTTTCTGCTCTTTGTTTCTCTTCTTCTAAAAGTTTTTTTGGGTGTGATTTTGATGTTTTTCTCTATTCATTGTCCCCGCTTCTCTGTTTCGTTTTGTGTTTCATTCCCAGTGTCTCCCTTCTTTTGTTTTTCAATGTTCTTACTACCGGTAAAGAGTCAAAAGTTCAGGAGACTTAATTCTTTGTAATGTATTTAAATGTGTCCTTCTCTTCCAGTAGATTTTGTTTCAGTTGATGCACTTTTTTCAATCTTATCTTATCTTATCTAATCTCATATAATGACATTTTATTTAATGCCTTTTATAAATCACAGTGCAAACTAAGCATTTCAAATGAAATGAATTCCGACAACAACACGCCTGGTGAATGTACAGCGTTGACTGATATGCGAGGAAAACGTGATTACAGTATCTTTTGGTTTACAATAAGGATTTCAGCCGACCGTGAATTTCTCACATTCGGTTCTCCTCTATTGCATTGCGAAGAATTTATTCCACGGTGCTTTGTCTCCAGGGCGAACGCGTTAAAGCAGTGTGTGGTTTTGAACGGTGAGCTCTAAATGATATCTGTTACATATGGAACAGTTCTGAGGGGTCACGGACAGAGTTTGAGCGGGAGGGGGTGTTAGAGGTGGGGGCCGTGTGGGCAGGGATGGGTTCGAGGGCACATAGACGCAGATGAAAACCAGACCCGGAGAGAAGGGGTGGGGGAGATGGCAAGGCCTTGTTGTGGCTGGCTATGGGCTGTGCCTATCGGCAGAGCTCGACGTGGCCACACTAGCTTGGATGCACATGTGGAAGAGTTTACTGTAATGGAACTCTAAATTAGTAGTGGTTTTGAAGCTGCCTGCAGCAGTAGGCTGTAATTAACTGGCTCTGCTGAAAGAAACAGAACCAGAGGGTGGCTGGGAAGGCAGTGTGTGTTTAGCGTGTGTCGGACAGATGTGTGTACTGGAGCCATGGAAGAACAGGGCACATCGGGAGAGAAAAAATATTTGCTTTAAGCATGTTTTAATGCATTGGATTCTTATAAAACATTCTGTTTTAACAGGACGTACGTATGCGTGACTTGGAAAAATGTTCTCTGAGTTTCTTGATGCGGATTACAGTAGAGCTGTGTGTTTGTTATGGACAGACTGCGGCTATGTGTTCAGGTGCGAGGGTTTTTTTGACGGTGAGAATGAAACCGTATGAATGTGTGTTTTGGAAAGGCAAAGCTTTTTCCTGGCTGTAGAGCCGCCCCCGTAGTGCCCCCCAGTGCCCGTACTCTGTCACTGAATCTGCCTCTCTCTCGTTTTTCTTTAAATGTGTTTATCCCGAGTTCACGAGCAGGATTTTCCCCTTGCTTTTTGCCCCGATTCACAAACCGCAGCGCTTCCAAAAAGCGCAGAATTCTTTGGCTCAGCTCATTTCTCGAAAACCACATTTAAAAAACAAGCCGGCGGCACCACCCACTCATAAAACCGCCCGAGGGGGAGAAGAAACAAAAAATTGAAGGGGACAGACCAGCACACAAGTGATGAAGAGGACTTCTTCTCTTATTAAAACGCACAAGTTTACATAAAGCACACACACAACTTCACAAATACGGCACTAAAAACAAAAATTAGAAGTGGTCCTCCTCGCTATTTCAAAGGTTCATAAACTGGCCAAATTGTTTTGCTTTAAATCTAAAAATGTTATAATGTTGTAAGGGGTTTAGGGTATAATATCATTATGCTAGTATGAAAACCACTACGTTAATGAACGATCTTTCATGGTCTGTGTGCGTAGGAGATGTACTGGAGGTCTCTCAGGCATAGAATGAGATTTGAATTGACTTTTCCATAATTGTACAGTGTCCGCTTTCACCAACAATGTGAACTCATTTTTGACCGTGTCGTTGATGGAAAGTAAAACAGAAAGGTAATGAAAGCAAGAGATTGAACAGGAATAGAAACATGATGCAGAATTATTTGACAAACAAGCCACCATGTCTTTTCGCTTCACTGCTGTCTTCTCCAGTGGAGCCCGAGTCAGGGCCTCAGGTCTGTGGGGAGAGAGAGTGAAGCCGTGCAGGGACGAGAGACTGGCAGCACAAACAGAGAGGCTCTTTCTTGTGGAGTTTCGGTGATTTAAATCATATGGAATAGTCTGGAAACACCACAAACGTCTGGACACTTTTCAAATTGGAGGAGACAAGAGCTCTCTCTCTCTCTCTCTTGCTCTCTTTATATTTCTTTCTCTCTCCCCCCGCCTAACTTTTTCCTAACCACTCTAATTTTCCTTTTTTTCTGTCCTTTTTCTGTATTTAGCATGTTTGTGCAGTTTTCACAATGTCATCGTTCTGTGAGTGCTTTGTCAATTCAATAGCTAAATTTGTGCGAACAGGATGCAGATTTAAAATTGAAGGTTGTTAAATTGAAATATATTTTAATACCAATTTATGTATTCTTTATATATATATATATATATATATATATATATATATATGAAGAGTTTGGTTCCAAAACGCAATAAATCCATTTTTAAATTTTTTCAAAATTCATGTTTTTTATTATGTTATCATGTTTTTATTGTGTTTTATTGTGTACGTTAGCTGTTTTTTTAGTTATTATGGCTTAAATCAAAACTAAACAACTGCAGTTTGATTGATAATAATTGGAATGCACAATCAAAAAACATGATTATTGAAAATGGATTTATAGCGTTTTGGAACCAAACTCTTCATATATATATATACATATATGGGTAGCTGACAGATATACAAAAACAAGTATCGTACATGTGTCCTATGGTGTGACAGCAAAAATTTCTTATATGATGAACTCGAAAGCTGAAATTCTAAACTTTACATAGATACCAAACTTGCAAACTTACTACAAATGTTCTTGTGCTACTTAAGACTCGTTTTGTGATTCAGGGTCACAAATATATATATATATATATATATGACAAAGTGATATGCTTTGTTTTTGCAGAATTACTATGTTATACTAAATAATAGACACCTTACCATTTATATATACTATAAATGAACTTCATAAATTCCTTGTATGAACTAACTCTCTTATGTGTTTTCTTATGTGTTTTCAAGGAACATCCTGTTGGATAACTAAACCCTAACCCTGAGTTGTGGCTGAGGTAAAATCCCGAGCAGTTTGCCAACATTGTCAGGTACGCCACAGGAGCACTTAACCAGCCCGGCCAGCTTTTGGCAACCGACCATCGCCATGGCAACCAACCGGGAACGACAGGTGGGTCACATGACCGGCTTTCCACCTGCTGTCTACCCCTTCGCCTTCAATTCCATGCGGAGCCACCCCCACTTCGACCTGCTGACCAATAGTAGCCTGTTTGGCCGTTTTGGGGCGGATCTTCCCAAAGAAATGGCAGCGCTGTGTGAGTATTGCACAAACTTTTTAATGTAATGCATACTATTTTTAAAAATAGTATGTGAAAAAGAAATGTGCTGCAATGTCACATGACCTTACCATGTTGATGTTCACCTTGGAAAGAATTCATTTTATTTGTCAAAATATTAGCGTTAAAATGTCATGGCATGCCCTATTGTATACTAAACATTTATGATAATGGGACAAAAATCTTATATTTCCTTGTTGAGAGAGAAGCCTTTATTTAAACTTGACAGTAGTGTATGCTGTAGCATGCTTTTCCAAACAGAGCCAGAAGTGTGTGCTTGTTTGTTTATTTGTTTTGTTGTGAATGGATGAGGAAAAAAGGAGACTGTCTCTTTAAAGCTCTCTTTTATTTATGTAGTGTTCATTAAAGGGCATTAACAGAAAGGGCCATGAAACTGTTTTGAACTCGTTGAACCTTTTGCTAGCTAGCTAGACTTGTTATCTGGGAAAGATGTTTTTTCAACACTGCAAAGAGAATGTGTCACAGGGGGCGCTGTTTTACATGTTACTGCAGTGACAGTAAACAGAGAATAGAGAAACAAGAGATGGCAGATAGAGTAAAACAAGATTTTTGTTGCATTATGTTTTCAAATTTCCCATTCTAGAGTTTTTCATTACAATTAATTCTCTGTTTTTATAGTACTATATTTAGTTGCAGTTTACATCCACAATGTGTGCAGAGAAAACAGTGCTGGTAGGCTGAAGATTTTACTGGTTTAGATGTTAGCTTCAGGGAAAAGGTTTGCCACAGACATCTGAGATCTCATCTCGAGTCCTGAGGGGAAAATCTGTGATGAGTTTGGAAGGCAACAGCAAAGCAGACTCTGAGTCCCCCGTTCCTTAAACACACATGAACAGATACAACTTTCTTCTCCTGTCGTTCCTTTTTCCCTCCTCTGCAAGCCTGAACAAAACTCAGCCTCATAGATGTCAATCAGTATCCCCCCTCCCTACAGCTGCCCACCTAATCCAATAGGTATTTACAGAAACAGAGAGAGAGAGAGAAAGAGAGGGAGGGGTGATGGAAGCACCTGGGGATGACGTCCTAGTCCGGTGAAATCCAAGAACACACCCTGCTGTGAAAACACACATTGACGGATACAAATAAACAAACCTTTTTCTTTCCGCAGCTCATGAAAATTAGAAACACACTTGAGCATGCATATGCAGACGGCCAGAATCGAGGGCGCTTTTGTGGAAAAACACTTTGTGTAATGACCTGCTAAAAAACGCCTGGCTTTAGCTGGTTTGTTTAGGAGTCAGATGTTAATGAGCACGCTCGGCTTTGGCTTTAATTTTCACATCATTTTTTAATAGCCACAGAAACTTGTTTGTAAGCTGGAAAACAGTTTTTGCCCGACTTTGTTTGTTGCCTATCCAAAAGGCACATCAGACCTTAAGCAATGTTTTTGGAATTGGGTGAGACTCGGGACCACAAAGGCCATAATTAGCTTGGGGATGGCGTTTTGACATTCTTTTTAGACAGACATGTCACAAGTTGTTTTACAGGGTCATTCTCATCCCCGCTTTGAGCAGAGGAAAAACAAAAACAGACCAGCATCGACCCAGTGCTGTTTTTGCAGGAGTTGGTTTAACAGGCCTTTTCATTGTTGTCAGAGCTGTCTGTCGGCTAGACTGCAGAAATCCCCAGCTCATAAAGACCCAGCATACTGAAGACCCGAGCATGTATGTGTGTGCTGGTGTGTATGCTGCATTCTTCTCTAGACCGGTGTGTGTAATTTCCCAGTGAAGACTGTCATGATTTTCTCTACTTTGGTTAGGTGTGTTCAAGCAGCGACAGGTTCAAGCACTTCCCACAGCGGTGCATTTGGCACAAAGGCTTTTGTTTCACGTGATAGATTAATAGAAAGACAGACAGACAAACATATATAGACAGAAAGACAGACAGGTATATAGAACGATAGACAGTTAGAAATCATTTTTCAAAGACAGACAGACAGATAGATAGGTGGATAGGGGCAGATGGACAGACAGACAAAAATAGACAGACAGACAGACTGTATATACGTAGATATGTAGGCAGACAGATAGCAATCGTTTTTCATAGATAGACAGAAAGTTAGGTAGACAGGTAGAAAGGCAGATAGACAGACAAACAGATATGCAGATGGTTAGACAGACAGATAGAAAGATAAATAAAGAGGCAGATTGACAGACAGATGGATACAGATAGATATGCGGATGGATAGGTAGATATGCAGATGGATAGACAGACAGAAAGATAAATAGATAGATGGATAGACAGTTAGATAGATAGATAGATAGATAGATAGATAGATAGATAGATAGATAGATAGATAGATAGATAGATAGATAGATAGATAGATAGATAGAGAAGCGTGACAATCACATCTGATGAATCACCATCACCGATCACTGAAAAATAGATAGACAGACAATAGATAAATAGACAAACAGACAGGTATATAGGTAGATAGATAGACAGACAGATATAAATCGTCATAGATAGATAGAAGTATTTCTGCCGCTGAGCGTGTGAAGCAGCTGCACGTGTGAGGCCTCCGGTCACTGTGCGCGAGGCTCCGTGTGGTAGTTTTACATGCCGGCGTGCAGAAGCCGTTATCAGTTGATCCCTGTCATTATCGGAGCTCTTCAAACAAACAGATGAAAGCCCATTACCAGTACTTACCCTGTGATAGCATCTTGCCTGAGCTCTCAAACGCTCCTGAAACCTTTTACCAATCAGCGGAGGAGGCCGTCGAGCTTCATGTTTTAAAAGGCTGTTCGGTCATTTCCTTTAACCAGACTCTGATCCTAATAGTCCTGCTACGGCTCTCTGTCCTGCTGTAAATATCAATGATATTAATTGCCCTTTGGCTTGTAAGCATAAGCCTTTATTGTTGTGACTGGGACCAAGCTGTTGTGTAAAGGCACTTGTATTGTGTGAAAGAAAACAGCACGCTTGTTCTAGCTTGTCCTCCAGAAAGAGGCAAACATTTTGTCGTTCACTGCCCCCACAGGAATGAATCTGTATAGTCACACGCATATAAATGTGTGCGCATTTCAGCAACACGAGACCCCGTATGTCGCTGTATAGAAGCGCATACGTGCTCGGTTATATAATTGAGACCAGATTCTGTTATTTGCTGGCGTATGACAAACAGTGATTTAAAAACCCTGAGAGATGTTAAAATGCAGCATTGCATTGTGATTTATATAGATGAAAGGATTGTTGAAAGAAACGTAAAAGTTAATATGGGTCTGTGGCATAATATTTTTTAACTACAGAAAATGTATTGTCTGCACAATCTGTGTGCTTTTGTGATAGGAATTGAATTAAAAAGGGAGCCATGCATATGTCTGGAACACTTCTCTGTTTCCTCAAAGATGTCATTGTCTTTCATCTCCAGCTCTGTTTTTCTGCCAGGCTTCTCTTTAGTTTTTTACTCTTCACCTTCACGTTCTGGTGGAGGAGTCAGTTATCAGAGGCTCTTACGATTCTCACTGTGAGCCGGTTCATTGTCTCTGTTGTATGATTGTTTACACAAAGCCGTTCAACAGGAAGAAGATGAGTTTGGCTGGGATAGGTGATGGTGATTCATCAGATGTGATTGTCATCTCGCCTAGTGTTTCTAAACCGGTTTTGTTTTTGGATCTAGACCCTGTATTTAATGTGGTCTGATTTGTGTGTGGTTTTTAAAGAAACAGTTCACCCAAAATTAAAATTCATCATATACTCACCCTCGAGTTGTCCCAAATCTGTGAAAATGTCTTTACAGAGAAAGATATTTGGAAGAATGCTTGTAAACAAATAGTTCTTGACTACCGAAATAGGAAAAATAACAATGGTGGTCAAAAGTTGCTTTCCTACTTTCTTCAAAATATATTTTTGTGTTCAACAGAATAAAGAAATTTATGAAGCAATTTTCCTACAATTGTAGTCAATGGTGGCCGTGAACTGTTTGGTTACAAGCATTCTTACAAATATCTTTCTCTGTGTTCATCAGAACAAAAAACTATTTTTCTTCCAAGTATGTTGTCCATGCTGACATCAACCTAAATTTTATTTTTTTAAAATTATTATTATTATAAATTCAATAAGTTATAAGCTCAAAGGGTTAGGTCAGTTCAATTAATTATTTATAATTATGTATTATATCACTTTTACATTTTATTTAATAAAATTTTATAATTAAAAAAAAAATTAAAAGTTACAGCAACTCAACCCTGGCCAAAATATAAAATATTAAGTTGAAATTACTTGTAAAGCCAATTTGATTGTACTTAAAAAATTAAGTTTATACGCCTGTTTTTTTGTATGTTCAGTTACATTTAGCATTTCATAAGACCACCATGACTACTGTTTACAGAATGCTATGGTTATTTTCTATAATAGATCATTTTTCTGATATTTATTTTCTACAGTGCTTTTAAACCCAAGACTTTATTCCTTTGTGTAAAATGGAATTCATAAAGTCTTTGTTAATATTTTGCCCACAACTGACTCCCACGTTTTTTTTCTGAGACTTGGTGTAACCACGGTCCAAGAGCGAGGGAGAGACAGTCAGAAGTGGATTTCTCTGTACCAGGTCATTAAGAGCTCAGTTCGGGAATTTTGCAAATTGTTCACAAATGGAATCTCAGCTCTAGCGCCTCAATCCCTAAAATCCTGTGGATTACTTTCCTCCCCTGTAACCCTTCTGTTTTCCTCCTCTTCTGTGTGGATTTCCTTTCCTGATCCCACCGTTCCAGAGAGACGGGCTAAAGCGGAGGTGAGAGACAGAGTGTGACAAGAGGAGGCTGTGAGCGGGTTGATATCGAAAGTTAGTGTGTTCTGGCATTTTAGCATGATGACAAATGAAGATGAAGAGCCAGCGTTGAGAGGCAGGCAGGACTGGGCACGTGCAGTATGGGGATTGTACCATGGCGAACGGGTGTGGGAGGGGCTTCCTTATTGATATGGGGAGGGAACTTGTTGAAAGGGGTGTAGCTTCACACTCAGTGGGAGGAGTGGGCAACTTTGCCAGTCAGGATCATAACTAAAAAACATGTGCGTCCTAGTTTTGAATAACTCATGTCAAAAGTCATGAGAATACTAAGAAAGCAGGACCATAGCATACCAGCTGAGAGAGAGAGAGAGAGAGAACAGTCACAGATAGAGCGAAGGCTGGTTTGACAGATGGCCAAGTTTGATAAAATTGTGAAAAGTTCCACTGTTTCATTTCTGTGCGGTACAAACCACAAGGAGGACTGGAACAGCATGTCTACTCTCTGTTCAGTCCTTTCGGTCTTCTTCCAGTGACACAACCAGACTCTCAGCGAGATGTATTGTGTGTACGAGTAAGATGTCAGGATAAGATTACATGTCTTTTCAGAGCAGAACATGTGTATGATTTCGCTGGAGGTGGACGATCTGATGAATGTACGAGCGAGCACGGACTCTTTCGAGATGGGGGTTTAAAACGGGTGTTTATGGCCACGATCGGTCATTTGAGCCCCATACGCAGGGAACTCTGGAATGTGTCAATGTGTTGAAACATGCATAATTCTGCACAGGATGTGATGTTGAGATGGAGTGTTGCACAGCAGTGTTTTTTGTCTTAGTTACCCCAACGGTCCATCAGTACGGCCTTAAGTACCCCTTTAGCATCATTTGTAGCATTATTAATGAAAGAGTAACCTAGTCTGAATCATAAAGTTTATTGTTTTGATTTATTGAGCATGCACTACTCTGCTAGGTTTTGAGATCGGTGTATGAGCTCATTGTGTAGGAAAGGTGCATTACTTAAATCAAATGTATTATTATTATTAATTTAAGTTTTATTAATGATACATTTATTCAATTTAAGCTAAAAATAAAAAGTACTGAACTGCTCTTTGGAATACTTGCTTCTGATTGGTCAATTGTGTTATCACTAAATAAACACTTTCAGGGGGATACAAGACCCCTCTGCTCTGCATCACCTGACACAAATACCTGACTGTGCATTATCCTTTACATACTTACATGTTTACAGTATTATAATTAAACAATCAATTCTATATCAAAGCTATAAATGTATAGAAAATGTATAGACTTTACAATAAGGTCGGTATTTGTTAGCATTAGTGAATGGATTATCTATAATAACATGAGAAAAATCATGTTTCAGCATTTTTCTGTTAATGTCAGTTAATGTCAATACAGTTATTCATCTTAGTTCATTGTGCATTAAATAATTTTGCATTAAATACAGTGTTTGATTTTAAAATGGATTTGTAAATGCCAAAATTAACATGAATTAAGATTAATAAATGTTAGCTACTGCACAAACTAATGTTACCAAATACAACCTTAGTTGACCAATATATCTTTCAAATTTTTTATGTATTTAAAATGATTTCTGTTTCAGTGGTCTGCAAAAGTAGCTTTTGTAAGGTACTTTTTTGTGGAAAACGCAGTTGTGTGTGCCGAAGGTGTGTGTTTCATGGTGTGTGTTTGTGTCGACGTCTGAGTGTTTCCTGATGGAGCTGCAAGGACTAGTTTTAGTAATCTGAGATGTATGTGTGCAGACAGAGCTGAATTGAAGTGGTGTTCTGTGTCTCTGTCATCACTGGCAATCTGTCTGCACACACACAGAAAAACATGAGCCTCTTGCTTACACTTAACATATGCACAAACATCCTGTGCTATATGATCTCATACGCCGATCTAAAAAGTAGTGCATGCATACTCAATAAATCAAAACAATAAAACTTTATTGTTCTGACTAGGTTGTTCTTTCATTGCGCAGGAGACAGAGTTCTCAATTATGTTTAATTTAGGTATTAAGCTTTTAAACTTTATCCCAAATTTTCTTTTGAAATTCCTTTGCCGAAATAAAAAACAGACGGAACAACTGTTGGTCAGAGGTTTCTCATTTGTAGCTTAAGCAATGTTTTGGAGATCTCAATTATGTTTCTTTTAAGAATTAACCAGCTGAAGATAAATAAAAAATACACACTTGTTGACGTACAGTGTAGAGCTTTTAAATGCATGTGAATTACATAACAAAATTTGGTCTCTCTATAATTTGGTAAGAAACCATCTTGGTGTTTGATGCTACTTTGGTCTGTTTCACCATTTTTTATATTGCTGTGTTGGAGAAACAATTTAAATATTTGAGATTTTTCTTTTCTATGAGGCCACACACAGGCATAATAGTGCAGCGAGTCCTTTTTAATATCTTTTAATGCATAGTGTCCGCTATCTGAGGTCAACATCAGTGAGTCACGTTAAACCTGATTCTACAGCTCGACCGAGATCGACTCATCTGGTGCGGCTCCTCTGGCCTGGAGAGTAAAGATGACATAGAGCCAGCTAAGTGAGATGGATTTCCAGCAGTTCTGGGTCTGTTTGTCATCTGAGTTTTGTCACATGAGAGGAAGGAGGGAATCGAGAGAGAGAGAGTATAGAGTCAGGCCGGCAAAAACAAAACTGTCTTTAAAGATGTTTCTCTGTGTGGTTTAAAAAGTGCAGCAGGGTGAACGAGTGTAACTTTGAAAACAGAAGGAAAAGGAGGGAGTGAGGCAGAGGTGGTGGAGAGTGATGGAGAATAGCTTGAGCTCCAGAGAGAGAGAGAGAAATAAAGGGAGGGAGAACAGGATAAGTTGGGGGAAAGTTAGTGGCCCAGTGGGGATTTCTTCTGGAGTTCAACCTCCTTGGCTAAGGAAGGGGAGGAGGAACTTGGGTCAGCACTATGAAGTTGGATTAAATGTCCAAGTCAAGTCTTTTTTTCAGAAAGTACAGAACAGTTTCTAACAAAAGATTTTCAGCAGGAGGGAAGAAGTTGGGAAGTTGGTAAAGTCTGTCGGACCGTTTAAATAGTTATAAGATGCTCAAGTTACATTGCAAATGAAGACAAACAAATTTGTCTGTTGTTTTACAGTATGGAAATACAGTAAAACAACAGACAAATTAGTTTGTCTTCATTTTCAATGTAACTTGAGCATCTTATAACTATTTAAACGGTATTAATCAGCAATACCGCAATACCACATTTCAGGAGTAAACCAGAGAAGTATTGCAGTTAGAGCAGAAGTGTAAGTGCTGAAAAGAGATTTCAAAAGTGTCAGAAAAGTATTTGCTGATCACAATAAATGTACATCATTTGTCAACATAGAAATATAACGTCATTGCTGTTTTGTACAGTAAGTCCAGACTTTTGCCATTAGAAGCTGCAGTTTAACATTGAACTAGAAAAAGTTAAACTCCAAAAAAGAAGACAAAGAGTAGATTTTATTAGACTTTGCAGTCAACCTTTATGCATTTGATCAGTTCTTTTGTTCATTCTTTTGTCGCTTTCTTCTTTTATGACGCAACAATTACATGTGGTACCGCAGCATTACAATTGATGTACTTTACTGTCTACTCAAACAAAAGGGCCATTAAAGAGCTTTATCTCCCCCACTCATTCTCTCTCTCTCTCTCTCTCTCTCGCTCTCTCTCTCTCTCTCTCTCTCTCTCTCTCTCTCTCCCTCTCTGTGACTATGAGGGTCGCCTAAAGAAAATAAATGAGAACCATAACAAAGTCAAGAGCCACAAGATCAATAAACAGCTTAATGAATGCCATTCTCAGCACAGGCCCCGACGTGCTCGGAGAACCGCGTTTCGTTTCTTCGCAAGTGTGAAAAAGAGAAGGGGGTTTGGGAAAATAAAAAGCAGAACGCGAGAGAGCGGGAGATTGAGAGCGTGTTTGTAAGGGAGGGCAGTGTGTGTTTATAGAGAGCCCGACCAGCAGCGCAGATTGACAGGAAATGGTGTCTTTTCTTAGGCGGCTGGGCCGTACCACTACCAGCAAGTCGACGGGGGTGTGGGGTGGTCGGGGAGGGGGTCTGCCGAAGATGGATGAGGCAAGGCCGGGCCGCAGGCACCTCTGTTGCTCTTAGCATTGTGTTCAGCTGTTTGCTTGACTTGAACCCTGGTATGGCTCCATCCACTCCCCAGCTGTTCACTCATTGAAAGCCATTGGCACTGAAACTGGCAGAGCTATTTATTTCGTGGAGTTTTTTTCCAGGTCATGTAGTCGCTGATTGCCTGTGTGTGGTGGAAGTATAAGTGGTAGATTTATTGGGGGTTGGGGGCGTAATTTGGGGCACGAGGGGAAGTGGGCAACTAGGGTAAACTTTCACTAAAAGTTGAATTTGATACTGCAAGCCATTTTCAATGCTGTAATATGTCAAATATGAAACATATAATTACTTTAGGTACTTATCTTTATGTGTGTTAAAGTCAAATGAAGATAAAATAAGCCATGAAATTTGAACTGACAGCTCCAATTATTAATCATTATTATAAGCTTAACTTGTATCGAGGTAAGGAGACAGCATTGAAAATGCTCAATAATTTGTTAATTTTTTTATCCAAAACAAGTGATGGATTGCAGTTTTTTAAATAGCATTTTTTATTTGATACAGATGAAAGTGAGGATCAATAAGTTGTAAATAAGTTGTAGTGTCTTAAAGGGATAGTTCATCCAAAAATGATATTTCTTTCATCCTTTATTCACCCTCATGTCCTTCCAGACCTGTGTGACTTTTCTTTCTCCTCCTTCCACTGTACAGACACAAAACCACTGAGACATTTCTCTTTTGTGTTCCACAGACGAAAGAGTCATATACAGGTTTTGACTGACATGCATGAGGGTAAATAAATCAGAATTACAATTTTTGGGTGAACTGCTCTTTTAAGGGCCATGGCCATTGTGCAAAACCCATTCGGCTCTGTTGAAATCTGCAGGATTACAGAGTTGGAATGCCTGTCATGTAATATTTTGACAAATTTGAATACGCTGTCATCCAATAAGAATGTAGTGCTCTCATTAACACAAATTAGCGTATTTAAATCCCTCTGCATGCTGTAGATTTCCCCCAAAACCAGTGAAATGCTGACAGATTCCTGTTCACGTCCGGTTCCGTGTTTTTCTTCTACTGAGAGACACATTTTTGTCAGTCGGACAATCAACTGTAATGTACACAACAGTACAATGCATTAAACAAACTGTACGTCTATCGCTCACAGGCCGGCGTTCATTCACGTCAAGTTAAATAATGCATCTACTCTCGCTAAAGTCCACGGGAAGGGAGTCAAATCCATCATTTCTACATTGCATGTCTGAAGGCAAGCCGTGACATTCCATTCCAAGTTCATCTTCCTGTTGGTCTCCTGCCTGGCGTCCTCCAGCTCTTAGATTCTCCCTGTGAACCGAATAAAAGTTCCTCTTCTGAATGCTTCTATGAGGGCCAGAGGGGGCTTTGAATATTCGCCACATACTTAATGAGGTATAGACAGCAGTGACCATCAGTCATTTACCCTGTTTTTGTGGAGACAAAAGGGCGAATTTTGCCCTGGCATCTGCTGCTTGCACAATGCTCTCCCTCTCTCTCTCTTGCTTGCTCGCTCGCTCGCTCTGGACTTTAATGTGGTTATGATTAGAGACGGGGCTGAGGGATGGGTCGGTGGTGGTGGTTGGGGGGGTGTTCTCATATTTACTGCAAGACAAGAGGGAGGTGCCGAATCGCAGAGTGAGTGTGTGTTTGTTGCGCAGCCCTGAAATATGAATCACAAAAAAACGAGGCCAGCGCGAATCAAATAAAAGTTTGTCCTCTAAACAGATCAAGCTTGCGCACACACACACACACACACACACACACACACACACACTGTGGCCCCTCCCTGTGGCCCTCTCAATTTTTCTCCACCCTCTCTCTCTCTCTCTCTCTCTCTCTCTCTCACCCCCCCCCCCCCATCACATTCTCTCTTTCCACCCCCCTCTGGGTGCGCAGAGCCGAGGCAGTTGGTTCGCTCCGCTGTGTCTGAGAGCTGCGAGTGTTGTGTGTGCCTGTTATTTAGGTCTGTTACAGCACGCTAGGAGCAGCTCACTCCGAGCACAGACGCAGCCTAGCCAGCCAGAAAGGGAAACAGAAACAAGCAGCGTGAGAGAGACACAGTCACAGGGAGAAAAACACAGAGCGAGAGAGAGGAAACGCTTACAAGCGCAAAAACAGCAGGATCAGGCGGCACGTATATCCAGAGTAGAGGAATTCCAGCCGGGGGGATTTAGTGCTGTTGTAGCTGCGGGTGTTGTTGCTGGGTTTTTTGGACGTGACGCGAGACAGGACGGTATCGAGAAGCAGGAACTGGAGCGATCGGTTTTAGTCAGAGGCGGGCGATATGTTTGACTGTATGGAGGCTCTGGGCATGGGTCCCCGCCAACTCTACGATGTCACCAACCGGGGCGCCTGCATGCTTCGGAAGGCGAGCCCCTTCTACGCTGGACTGGACCCTTTCGCCTGGACGGGGACGGCCAGCGTGCGCTGTAAGTGTTTGTTTGCATTCGTCTCACTCGTTCTGTCACTCTGTCACACCACTGCGGCTCACAAACTAAGGTCTTTAACTGACCACAGGAAAAGGACCCTTCGTGTCAAACTAGCCATTAGTTAGAGCCTTCAAGCTGCTTCTATGCACGCACCATGCTGTGTTTGTGTGTTTTAGAGATGGGAAAAGAGAGAGAGAATGCGCCGTTCGATTTGATTGTTTTCCACGATTGCAGAGCGCAGGGTCTGGTTTCGCCAGCAGTGTGGGTAACCTGATTTTTGACCTTGTCAGATGATGAAAAGTTAAACAGAAAGTAAGTAATGCGAGAGGAAAAGATGAAAGAGAGAGTGTTTGAGAAAGAGGGAGAGGTGGGTGGGGGGGGAATCTGACACTGTGCTATAATTTCAGTCATGCATATTGCATTTGTCTTCCTCACTTCACAATTGTGCCTGACAGCTCTGGTATCCCAGCATGCCTGCCACGGCTCGGCCCACACAACAGCATCAGACAGGCGGAAAAGCGTGCGGAAAAAACGAGGGACATTTTTTAAGCGTGTGTCATAGATTTGGAATTGGAAATTCTGGAAGGTCAATTTGACAGACATAAATGGTGGCGTAAATAATAACGCAACGGTTTTGAGTGGAATGTATAGGAGAGCTGTTTTCATCGTCATATTTTTCCTTCCTTCTGTTCCAGACTTTAGACAGCCTTTGGCTCTGAAAACAATAAAATCTGGGCTCCATTTTCAATGGCGACCAGGGGGACATGTGTGAGTGTGTGAGAGAGAAAGAATGTGTTTTAGAGAGAGAGCACAACTAGTAATGGATTGATGAAACTCTATATTGATATATCAGTCACCTAGATGAATTGGCAGATGTTTTATCTGCATTAGTTGATTTAACAGAAGTAATCACCAGGTGTCAGTTTCAAAATCTAAGCACCATTTTTGTTCCTATAATTGTTTTGCTAATGATTTTCAATAGAAAACAGACTTGCCCCAAAACGAGACAAAACCTCAAACGTCCACTTAAGCAAACACCGTCGTCGTTAGCCTTTCCCCACTTCACGGCCTCTTTTTCAAAAATGCACGCAGCTCTCGCCGTTTTCCATTTGTATTTGTTGAACCTTCTGCTTTTTGTTCCCTCTTCTCATCCTCTGAGGGCGAGTCATCTGTCTTCATTAATCGTGAAGACACCAACGTTTCAGTGGCTGTCAGCCACACTGGGTCCTCTTTAATGAAGACAGATGCCCTGTCTGGGCTCGACCCGGAGGGGAGGGGGGATCCGTAATGCCTCTTCTCCTCGGCCAGGGCCTTGACGATAACAAGATAAAAATCTGTTTATTTAATCAGTCATGTCTCACCAGCGCTACACAAGCACAGACGCAGGGCCCACGTCGGAAAGCGAGAGCTCCGATTCGGCTCCGCGTCTCGAGTTCTGTTCCTCTGCTGGTTCCAGGAAATTGGGGAGATAGAGAGGCGGTCGGACAGATCCAGCTGCCCTCGGGGAAGAGAGGGAGCGGTGTACTGTTACGCGCCTCTGTGCCCAGTAACCTCTGTAAACAAGGCCGACCTATCCAACTGCAGGACCGTTGAGAGTCCAGGCTCTCGGAGCAGTTTCAATTCATTGTCCTCTTCAACAAGGCTGATGAATCAATGTTTCAATCAATGCCAGTGCATGTTGGGTAAACTCCATTGGCCATTCAGTAGATGCAAATTTAGTCTGGAATTTCGTTACCTCAGCTTTTTGACGTTTTTTATTTGATTAGAAACCTAAAGATGGAATTGGGACACGTTGCAGGCCAAACTCGAACCTACCCACGCGTGCTTCATGGATAAACATTCGAGGCAAGGTCTAACGTATAGGAAAGTTCCTTTTCACCAAAAACTACTTAAACTCTTGTTTTCACAACATAGTGCTTGATATGGTGGTTGGTAATGGCATCCAGGAAACCACACAGTAAACCCAGCTGACAATGAAAGGCCTACGCTTGCAGAGGTGAAGAGCAAGATTGTCTCAGACCAATGTCAGTGCAGGCCAGTCTTTCCTGTTTTTATGTGCTGCAGTTCAAGACCTTTGTGGATTTAAATGCAATGTCAGAGGTTATGGAGAGGCTGTGCACAAGATAATGTCGGAGCTCACGGTGATGTGTGCTGTATTTGTTTCATTGCTGAATAGGGAAGAGTGCTGAAAGAGGTTTTTGATTGTGTAATACTTAAAATAGAGTCACCGGGCCGTATTGAGCCACGCGTTGAAAGGAAATGCGCAGGTGATTTGGCAATCTGTAAGTCCGAGAGATAGCATTGCGTTTCTGCGAACTGTGGGCTTAATTTCCCTTTTTATTTGCTAATGATTAGCGTGGCACTGAAATTTCACACACAGTTCGGTTAGACAGGAGGCCATTGTAAAGATCGAAATGCCATTACACTCAAGTTAGAGTGATGACACTTACTGACCACATGTCTGGTAGAGTCCTGAAAACCTGAAAATGTGTTTTACTTGGAATTTTAGTACAAAACTTACTTTGACATGTAGATATTTTTTTAAAGGGACACTCCACCCAAAAAGGAAAATTCTGTCATCACTGTATACATTTCTTTGTTCTGCTAAACACAAAGGAAGATATTTGAAAGAATGTCAGTAACAAACAGATCTCATCCCCCATTGACTCTCATAGTATTTATTTTTTCCACTATGGCAGTAAATGGGGGATGAGATCCGTTTGATTACTGACATTCTTCCAAATATCTTTCTTTGTGTTCAGCAGAACACAATGATGAAAATGATGACAAAATTTTTATTTTTGGGTGGGGTGTCACTTTAAGAATGTCCAAAAAGATTGTATGTCTTTGATTTTGAACTTATATCTGTTTTGTCTGTAGGCTGATGGTTAAGACATCAATGACAATGACAGACTCTGACACTTTCACTAATAGCTGTCATAGAGAATTTTGTTGTGGGTGTGATGTTGAGGTAAAATGGAACTCCAGTAATCATAGACTATGATGTATGACTAAATTGAAAGATATAGTTTAGTAAAATAGTATTTCCAAATGTTACGTGTTTTAGTTTGGATTGAATTTTTGACGTTTTCTCTTGCAGTCTTAAAATGGATTCCCGCTTTTAAAGTTCACGGGTAGAATCTTCCTGCCCTGATCTCTCGGGCCCATACACACATGCCATTGTTTTCTGTGTGCTGTCCACATCAGAGTCCGATAAGCTCTCTGAAACAGAGCTGTATGTGAAAGAGAGGGAAATGAGGGCTTCCTGTGTCCGCTGTCACACGCTGCCTCTCATTTTTTTTGTGTTAATGGAAGTCTTCAATTATTTCATTATAATTATAAAAAGATTCAATTAAAAGATTAGAGGGCCAGAGGAGGCAGGAGAAATAAAAAATGATGGGTTGATGGTCGTGTGTGTGTGTGTGTGTGTGTGTGTGTGTGTGTGTGTGTGTGTGTGTGTGTGTGTGTGTGTGTGTGTGTGAGAAAGAGAGAGAGAGAGAGAGAGAGAGACTGTGTGTGTTAAAGGAAATAGGAAAAAGTGGTCAGCAATGAGTTGTTTTATACACTGGTCACTTTTCACTGTTTTGTTTCTTTCTTGCAATCCACAAGTTAGCATTTTTTAGTTTAGCATTTTATTTTTGTTTTTGCGTAATGTCCCTTTAAACCCTGGTTTTATTCTAGATTTTGGCATGTGGTGTTGTTCTGTGACTCCACACAGATATTAAGTGCCACTTCCTCTTTTGTTAAAATACTGTAGATTTTTCATATGTGACATTACATCAAAAAGTTGTGCACCCATTGCAGTATCTGTTCAAGTCTTTGCGTCTTTCACAACATTAAAAGCGTCCTGCTTATGTGAATTATGTATAGGGTTTATGTGCGCATTACAATGATTTAAATGTGCAGTAGCCATGTGTGGATGGCTGTTGAACTCTGTCTATGAGGGAGTTGAAGGCAAACCCAGGAGAGGAGGCTTTAAATGGCCACTAAGATTCCACAGTGTGCCGTCGGAATCCGTTTTCTGCTGTTAAGGCAGTTAATAATATTGCAGCAGGGTCAGGGAACCGTAAATATGAAAAATCTGCTTTTCATAGAACAGCATGGGATGATGTGAATTTTAGAGCGGCTGTGAAATGTTCGGACGCTTAATTGATCAAACCAAAACATCCATGCGGCTACGGGCTCATCCGCCAACTCCGCTCTGGTTTTTATTAGGGCGGGTTCCTTACACCTTGTTGTAGATTTCGGAGCCGTCTTGAGAGGCGAGCGATGTCCAGATTTCTATCAAGGAGGTGTTTTAATTACCTGCCGTTCTTTATCACTTTCATAGGTCTCAGATAAACAAGGCCAAGCATTATAGGATTGAAAATTCTGGGTGAGGCTCAATGGCTGTCATGGTTTGGCTATCACCTCCCTTTTGTCCAGTGATTTAGTGGTTGTTTACTGAACGCTCCAGTGCCTGGTTGGCGGTTTCTCTCTGGGGCAAGGCGTTGGCAGGATCTGTGTCAGTCTGAAACCATGTGTGAGCTCAGTGTGAAATGAAAAGTTCTGTTACCAGTGTGTTGTTGACTGACGGCTTGGCTCCGTCGTTGCTAAGGCTCACAGTGACCTGAAATGTAGCCCCCTCCTCTTCTAAGCAATTGTGCATTGAAACTCATTTTCTCTAAAATGAAGATCAGGCTGTGGGCTTGCTGCACTTTTGATGAGGTCCCGTTCCTTAGAAGACATTGAGTCAGGTATCGATAGCAGTGAGATAGAAGTAGCTTAACGTTATTTTGCTCTTTACTTACTTAACGTTATTTTTGCTCTTTACATATCTATAATCTACATATCTAAATATACACACCGATATGTAATTATACAGGGCTTTAAGATCGATTGCTCGACTAGCCGTTCTGTCATCTAGCCTATTTAAAATAAACGTAGTCGTGCACATCCCTATTACGTGAAAATAGAGGTGAGAGGGTGAGAAACGTGAATCCTAAATCAGGCATGAAAGATGAATGGATACAAGAGCCCGAGGACGCTTGTTAGGGCGGACCATCTGTACTTTACCCCCTACTCATTCGTCTTTTTAAACGATCATCTGCCGTCTGAAAACTCAGCACCATCTTCAGTACGAGCAGGGACAGGACCGTCTGTCTGCTTGACAGGCCTGTGTCTCGGATGCTCTACGCTCCATTTAGAAAAGCTGTGTTGGCTCTAAATAAAAACGTATTGTCAGTAACTCAAATGTGCCTTTCAAGGTGACTTCCCTCAAGGTTATTCTTGGGGACGTTGCACAGTTTTGCTGTGAATCTCGCAATTGCCAGTTTCCACGAAGTGTGCCAGTCCACACCCTGACATCTCGGGCAGCGTCTGAAGGCGTGCTGCCACACTAAAGTGAGAAAATTCCGCTCACGTAAGCATGCATCATATTGGTATTTCCCCTGTAGTCAAAGCAGAAGTTTCTCACAGATTAACTCGAATGCCATTAGAGAAAACACAACCATGCCAGGCTGGTAAACTGACAGCAAAATGTTGTCAAACCCACAAATTCTGCCCACCGTAACCACAAATCACGTAGACAGCAGGAAGCCGCGGTCCTGCCCTTGTGCAAAACAAAATTGTGTAGTGTAGGGTTCACGACTTTACTACAGACAACCACAGTCTTGGTCAAAATCCAATCTGTTAATTCATAGTAAATTTACATGTAGACCATTTTATGTGCACGATTAAGGTGTGGACCTTCAAAGTTCTGCTGTTCTTCTTTTGTGGTTTCTATTGTTTGGGGAAGGAAGCAATAAGGGCCAAACAAGGAGTTCCTCCAAAGAGAAACACTTCAGACCATAACACTCGAGTCCTTTTTTTGAGCAGGTGAGCACAGACAGCTAGACAGATGGTGAGAGGAAGTGTGCGAGGACCAGAAGATCAAAGATAATTATTAGATGAGGCTGTCTCACTGCCTGTTGGCTTTTCCGTTGATCAATGGTTGTGTTCACGGAGGAGGCATCCAGCCATTGGAGTGGAGAGGAATTAGAGGAGACATTCTCACTCAGGGGCTGACAGCACAGATGAAGCCTGGCAGGGGTGCTGGAGATTCGGTGGGGTTGCAAATTTGGATGTCTGTACCAGAAATCTGTCTGCTCTGAATCAGTCCTTTATTGTGTGCCGATTACCCCTCACTGTCTTGTTTGGATCGGGTCCTACCAAAGGAATAGGACAAAAGTCCCAAACTGTTTTGCTAAACGGCTGTTTAGGACGAAACTAAAGCTTTTTGTTATGAGTTATTAATCGTTCTTTTAAAGTATGTTAAGCAATGGACCTACATTTGGAAAAAAGGTGCTTCACGATGCAATAGAAGAACAATTTTTGGCTGAATGGTTATGTAAAAAACCTTTAACTTTTTGGTTACACAAAAGGTTCTTTTTAGTTTATAAAAAGGAAGAGAAATGGTTCTTAGCAGAACCTAGCAGAGTAAATGTTTCATTGCTGAACATTGCTGTTTTTGAGCATAGCTGAAGTTTGAAACAGACCCAAAAAGCATGGCTCCACTTTACCTGCTGCCCTTTTTCTCACCTTGTGTGAAGGTCCTGCCCTGCAGAAGACCTTTTTTTCTGGCTGTACTCCATCGATGACTATCTGAGAACGATAACAGTCTACATTTAGTCTGCCAAACACTCTTGGCCCATGTGCGTGCATATGTGTTCATGTATGTATTTCGTAACTATGTGCTGGATGTGACATGTGAGTGTAAATTCTTGAGGAATTGTCCAGTCTGGGTATATTGTAAGTCTCTTTCTCTCTGTTTGTCTCTTTTTCCCAAAGAGCCATCTCTTGGATGGCGGCCCAGTTTTATCACAGGGCTTCCTTTCAGAGAGAGCCGTATTGAAACAGGAAGAGCTCCTCCTTTTACAGGCCCGGGATGGAGTACATGGGGGAAGGGGGTCTGGTGATGGGGTGTTGTGTGTTGGGGGGGGGGTTGCAGGTAATGAGCTCACAGGCAGCTGTTGATAGCAACTGCTGGCGCTCAGCACCTTTAATGAAAGCACACACCTCTCAGCACTATAACTTACACTTATTTTGTACTGCATCTGTGGTGCATTGACATCAAGTTTATTCCTAATAAGTTGCCTAGGTGTCTACTGCAGCCATCATGTGCCCTAACTAGACTGAAACGCTGTGAGTCATTCAGTGCCCTATGAAGGCAGCAAGTCGTTTTACATTATGTATTGAGAGTGGATAGTTTTTTGCTGAGCTTGTTGCAGTGCATTCTGGGATTGTCCTTAAAGGAATAGTTCACCCAAAAATCAAAATTCTATTATGTATTCTTCCTCATTTTGTTCACAACCTACATATGACTCTTCTCGGTGGTTTTGTGTCTGTACACTGGAAGTCAATGGATTTGGTGACCAACATTCTTCAAAATGTCTTCTTTTGTGTTCTGCAGAAAAGAGAAATTAGTAAATGACGAAAGAATTTTCATTTTTGAATGAACTATCCCTTTAAATAATATTTAAATGTGGTAAGGGGCAAAAAGGATCTGAATATTGTTCAAATACAGGAAGGATTGTTTCTCTGCAATATGTGAATTTACAAATGTCCTAAACATTTTGCAGCAAGATAAAGGCAGCAATCAAAGAGAGTTACAAACAGCGGAAAGACACCCTAATGCAGTTTAGAGGAAGGAAACATGGTTGTGTTGTATGAGGTGGTACGATGACAACAGCATGTGAGGAGGATCTAGGTGATAGCAGGAAGTTGTGGGCAATGAGAGAGAGAGAGAGAGAGAGAGAGAGAGAGAGAGAGAGAGAGAGAGAGAGAGAGGAGGAAGCTGGCAGTCATTGAAGAGCTATGTGTTTTCTCCCATCAGGCACTGCTGCGAGGGGTCTCTGCCAGTCAGTCTATCAATCACCTCGCTTCACAAAACCTGGCTAATCTGCGGCCCGTCTGCTGCGCTGGCCGCACACACAACAAAGCCGTATTTCCACCCAACACTGGCGATACGGCCTTAATATGAGACAACTTTCTTTAAAGGGAAGCAGGATTGTGTTCTGAGAAACACAGAGTGAACAACAAGCAAATACACGCCCAACACGCTGAAATACTTATGAGGAATTGAGACGCGGAGAACTATATTTGCAAATCAAATGCGAGTCTTTAGAGGCACTCGCTGGAAGAGCGCCCATGCAGAACTGAACACACACTCACATGCCAAGACTAGATTTGGGAACAGTGTTCCACTAAAGATTCAATCACACCCACAGTCACGTACACAAAATCTGCTCCTCTATTGTGAAAGAATAGTTGTTCCGCAGCCAGTGCGTCATATGCTGCTCGGCTAAATGTGCTGTTGCAACACTTAAAACACGAAGCTGACACTTGTTCTTTGTGCTTTTTGACATTTTGAAGCAAAATAAAGACATTCTTGGTCACAGCTCACTTCCCCATGTGGCCTGATGATGTTGTTTGCGCTAGCTAGCTGTGCTCGATTTGTATGGGTCTAGATTACTTCTGCAGATCTTTTTTTCAGACACAAGGAAGTATTTATAGCATTGTTGCATTGGCATTATGGTCAATACATGTCCACATAAACCTAGATTTAATAGATACTAATTATTTGTGTGCTTGTATGTGCGGACATTCCTCTAGCGCTGGGTCATTTTGTCCAGGTTGACATTGGGATTAACACAGGACGGTCCACCTGGAATAGTTGTGTACAGAGAATACACAGCGACCAGTTCAGGGGAGAAACACAATACCCGGCAGGAAATGAACAGCGTCTACTGATAAGTGCAGTCAGTCTCTACCTGTCACTTCATCACTAGCCATCCACCCTCTGCCTTCACATTGTCATGCAAATCACATCCCTGGCCGGCGAGCTGATAAGAAGGCCTCTCGTTTCAGAACGCTTTGTTTCCCAAACAGAGGAGCGCTGAGTGCCGCCTCACGGAAAAGCCCATCCCATTGTGCACCCCGGGAGAACCGTTGACTGATATTCGGGTAAAAGCGTTAGAGGGAGGGAAAGCGACCGGGTCTTTTACGGCAGGAACCGTCTCAGGTTGTTGAGAGATCCTGATGGATCTTTTTTCTTCTCACCCTCCCTTTACGTTGCCATTGGGACGGCGTCAATCGGTAGCTTTTTTTCACGCCACATGTGGTCCTTTTAAAGCACTAGTCATTACCGGCATATTGCCAGTTTTACCACATAAACAAATTAGTTTGCACTAGGTTCAAGGAAAGGCATTGATCCCGCTTTTAACGTTTAGTTCAAAGAGTGCTTCTTGTTTAAACCCCAAACATGTATGCCATCATAACAACAAGAATAAGAAGTCTAATTAATCTTTTATATATATTCATTTATAAGTTGTTTATATATTATGCACTAGATGGTACTAGATGGTGTGGTACTAGATGGTGTTCCCAAAACAAGAGTACTGTTAAAGTAATAAATACAATTCTGTCATCATTTACTCACCCTCTTATCATTTCAAACCTGTATGACCTTTCTTCTGCAGAACACAAAAGAAGATATTTTAAAGAATGTTGGTAACAACGGCGGTACCCATCCACTTCTTTTGTATGGACACAAAACCAATGCAAGCCAATGGGAATTTTCATTTCAAACTATTTAAAGTGACTAAACAAAACTAGGACCTAGACTCTTTCATCGCTAATTCAGATGATAATCCTCTTTAAAACAGACCGGTAGGAAAAACAAAGGTATTGCACAATGCAGTGCATGTCACATAAATCACACGCTTTAAATGCATTTGTAATTCCCTGTAGTCTTTAAGCTTTAAGTCTGTGAATTTTTTACTCACACGTGAAGAATAAGAGATTTGTTTGTAACCATGGCCATGAACACAGGGCCCTACTGTAGTTGAGCTTAACCATAAAGAGTACGATTTGCCTCTCCTCATTCACCCCCCATCCCCATCCCCGTCTCGTTTTCTGTTTTCTATCAAATTCCTCACTTTATGCCCCCTTTTCTTCTTTTGAAGTCTCCCAACTCTTGTAAAAGACCAAGCTGGTGGTTTTCGCTGAACCCTATGCCGGGAGAGAAGGCGGAGTTCTAGGTTAACGTTTGGCTCTCCATTGAAACTGGCTGAAGAAGGTGGGGCAGTAAAAGTTAGCATTTTAGAGCCTCCCTGTTTTTTTATTTTTATGATCGGCCTTTTTTTTACTAGCAAGGGCTACAGCTGGTGGTGTGAAAGGCTGCCCGAGGTGTCTGAGTCTTAATAAAGACCCCGCCAGCCGGGTTGGGGCCTCCGGTCCAGCCATGAGACCACCTTTATAGGCTTAGCTTACGAGCAGGGGCCTCTATTAAAACCTAGCAGGACTGCACTGAGGAATTTAGGGCCAGGAAACAAGAGAAAATAGGGTTTGTGTGTCAAAAGATTGAAGGGTGAGATTGGGGGCTTGGGGTTTGTGGATAACCAAGGGTAAAAGAACAGTTGTTTGAAATTACGGTTGCCTTTGAAAATGTGTTAAATTTTCAGCTTCTTCTCTTGGTCTGTGGAAGAAAACATGTGGAAAACAGTCCAAAATAGTATACACATATACTTTATATGTTTGATTTGGTGTTTTTATTGTAAAACATGGAAACTATGGCAATACTAAAAATACCAACGGGTCATGGGTTAGTTCCCCGGAAACACAAACTCATAAAAGTATATACTTTAAATTTGTATGGAAGCGTCTGCTAAACGCATACATGTAAAAATGTCACGGCCATGATTAACGCCTTGTGAGACAGCGTCTAAAAAAGAAGAATGCTCGACTCGAGCCGGCCGTCCCGTGAGCGAGGCGCCAAACGCAGGGTGGAGTTTTTTTTCCCCGGGCTGTGTGACAAAGATGAGCTACCTGTCTTATCTTCAGCACTTATCTAGTGTTAAACTGTTTGTGTTTTCTTTTCTTTCCACTGTCAATCACTTCAGTCTGAAATACTGCCGCCCTAAGGGTTGGGCTTGGGAGGGGGTCTAGAAACATGTCAATTCTACAGACATGCTAACAAGACCCGACTTACCTAATTGGCAGCTGTTTAGCATATAGTGATTTAAAACAAACAGTGGAAGCATCATGTGTGTTTCTGCTTTAGGGCATTATGGTGGTTCAGCATGAAATCACAACGGTTTTCAAAGTACTCGTGTGCCTTTGAAACCGGATATGGTTTAAGAGGTTCAGCAGAGAATCTTCTCTGTATGGGGCGTTTAATATTGCACTCTCATTAAATTCTCCTGTGTTGTGTAAATAGTGTGAAGTGATTTCATTAGGTCTAATGTTTTTTTTCCCTCCTGTTGTTCTCTCTACAGCGGTGGAGACCCAGAGCACCAGTTCAGAGGAGATGGTGCCCAGCTCACCCTCTCCACCACCTCCACCTCGTGTCTACAAACCCTGCTTCGTCTGCCAGGACAAGTCTTCCGGGTACCACTATGGTGTCAGTTCTTGCGAGGGCTGCAAGGTAAACATCTCGCCGTCTCTGGCCGGACAAATCTCATGTTCTTTCATGAATCTGTTACAAAGTCCATCTTGATGATGTGTGACAACTGTGTAGGAAAATGGTTCAGCTTTTGCTATTTAAAATACTCTATAGTGCTTTTATTATTGGCAGCTTTTATAAATATATAAAAGATAATTTTGTGAAAGATACATGGTTTTATTATAGTAAAAGTGACTATATAAGATAACTAATCATGTTTTTTTGGCTAATTGACTACCATTTGTAAAACCACAATTTTACTACAAATACCATGGTTGAACTTAGTAAAACCGTAGTTAATTTTTATAAGGGACGGTTGTGCTTTAATACACTTTGTACCTCGAGTAACTCAAAGACTATATTAAATACATTTAGCAATGGTTAAGAAGTGTAAGACATGCCACAAAGTGTTGTAAAATCATTGTCACAAATAAAGCCTCAAGGGACAACAGCAATATCATATACATTAATTTTTAAACAGATTTTTATTTGTCATACAAAGTTATACAAGTTGAAATGAAATGAAAAACTCTCTATAGACTGAGCAGAAAATAATAAAATATATGTAAGATAAAACTAAAATATGCGATAAGTATAAACAAAATGTATAGTATAGTAAGTCAACAGAGTACAGCAAAGTGTTCATAAATATTAGCTTAAACTCCTCCAGTAGCCAAGCAACAAACCACATTACTACATTGTTTAATTCAGTATTATTTTGTTGTCAAAGTTGTGCTATATCAGCTATTTTACAATAACACTTAGGGCCAAATGAACTAAACAGGGCAAAATAGCACGTGTGATGGAAGTGGAAATTTCGGCGGGTGATTTACTAACAAGGCGCACATTAAAAAACACAGGCGCAATATCTCATTCCTATGACCAACGCAAATGAGCACAGGGTTTACGACATACTTTTTTGGGCGATAAATAAAGCTGCAAATACCAGTGAAACGACAAGCGCAAACCTTTTTAAATACTTTAAATCCTCTCCTCCCATGAAGTTTGCGTTTGAAGAGGAAACTCCTACAAATGCATATGCAATAATGTTAGTCGCAAAAACAGCTGTGTCCACACCTTTTCAGCGCTAATTCAGTCTTTAGTAAATACAGACAGTAGTTTTTTACGCCAAAAGAGCCGTTTGCGCTGCCGCAAGCTGTTAGTAAATCTGGCCCCTAATGTGGCAAATGTAGTTAGATAAATCAAACACATTCAGTCCTAAACACAGTTCTGGATCACTATCTTAAAACAACATTCTCAAAGCTTGTTTCGAAGTCATCATGTTTGTCTTCAGCTGACCTGCTTTCTCTCCTGGATGTGGGTTACAGGGTTTCTTCCGTCGCAGCATTCAGAAGAACATGGTGTACACCTGCCACCGTGACAAGAACTGCCAGATCAACAAGGTCACACGCAACCGCTGCCAGTACTGCCGACTGCAGAAGTGCTTCGAGGTTGGCATGTCCAAGGAAGGTGAGGGTTCACTGCTCCGCCAGGCACGCGGGCTCCGTGGCTCACCGCCAAGACCCACATACACACACAGATGCAAATATAGAGAGTGTTGAATGGATGGGCAGACATGGAGGTGCTGATATAGGCTAGGAGCTGTGAAAGAGACACACGAGCCAGAGATACACAGACAAATTTAGAGTCGAGACTCACGAAGGCTGGGGTACAAACACACACTGTAGACGACAGGCTTGATGACTGCACTTGAAAACACAAAGATGAACAAACAAAGCAGTTGGTTTGCATAGAGGTTAGAGCTCAATGTGAATGTTCGTTTCACAAATGGGTTTCGTGCCTGTGGTTTTACCCACATGAATCCATCAGCACTTGGTGTGATTTCTTTGGTAGCCCTTCCTGTAGTCATTTTATGACTCGCTACTAACAGATTTGTGTCGTAACAAAGACAATAGCTCGAGTTTGAAAGAACGCGTCTGGGGCATGTGTTTGTTCGCTTGCCAGGGTCACGGTGGTGATGTCAGAGGGAGAGTGGCACATTGGCCGTCTATGTGTCCGCTGGGACATGTATGTGTGTGTTTATATGTATGGGATGTGTGTGGGGACCGGGATCACATTGTGCTTTTGCTATTACTGGATATCCTGAGAGGAAGGAAAGAATGGGAGGGGGGCGAGAAGAAGAGGGGGGTTCGTAGGGTTGGCAGCGCTTTTCTCCCCTGGGTCAAACTCACCAAAACACCCACAATGTCTGATCCGAAGTCAGTTTCGGTGTGATAGTTGTTATGTTAAGGATTAGGCATTGGGTGACATTGTGTCCTTTGCTTTCCTGTGGCTCAGTTTGTAGAGCATGGCGTTATCAACGCCAAGGTCATGGGTTCGATCCCAGGGATTGCACATACAAGGAAACAAAATGTAAAGTATAATGCAATTGGATAAAAGTGTCCACCAAATGCATAAATGTAAATGTATCCTAACAGGGCACGACATGATACAGCAACAAGTGATAAATCCGGTGTCCTCCGAGCTGTTTTTGGTCCTAACAAGCCAGCGACAGGGTGAACCTCATAAAACCAAACCTGTATAGAACATGTACGAGTCATATTTTAGCCTGAAATCCAAACGACAAAATAATACATTATTTTGCTTTACACTATGTGACATTTTTTGTGATATACGCTGTTGTTGGTGAAATGTGATGTTTTCCATAGATTCACCCAGTAATAGCTCCACCCCTGTTATGGTCCACAATCCTATCCCACATCACTTTATATTAAACAATTCATTGTGCTGCACCTGGTTAGGACACATTCTTTAAGAATTAGACCTGAAATCATCCCTCACCGACAGATGTTTTTCTGACACGTCACCCTGCAGTGTTTCACTAGGTTGTACATCCAACTACTAACATCATACTTTGGCAACGCGTGGGTGAACTTGACTCACTGTAGAAATATTAAAAAGCCTCTCTTTGTTACTCTCAGCTGTGCGCAATGATCGGAATAAGAAGAAGAAGGACGTTAAGGATGAGATCGTCCCTCCAGAGAGCTACGAGCTGAGCGGGGAACTGGAGGAGCTGGTTAACAAAGTGAGCAAAGCACATCAGGAGACCTTCCCGTCACTTTGCCAGCTGGGAAAATATACTACGGTGAGTGTTTTTTTTAAATGACTAAAAGTGAATATGAAACAAAAATATATGGGAATATACTGGAAAATATAATGCAGTATATTAAATAATACAATTGCATGTATAGAAACAAAGTGCTTATATATATTTTTTATTCCTTATAATATATATTCCTTTAAATTCCTTCATTCTTATTCAATATATTGTAATTAGGGCTGTCAAACGATTAAACGCATCCAGAATAAAAGTTTGTGTTTACATAATATATGTCTGTGTACTGTGCATATTAATTTTGTATTTATAAAAACAAACCCATACATAATAAAATATAAAAATGTATAAACATTTAAATATAATTTCAATTATTGGTAAATATAAATAAATACATCTAAATATTTCCTAAATATATATATAAGCCTGCATGTATGTGTTTGTGTTCATAAATACAAAATTAATATGCACAGTAAACAGACATCTATTATGAATGCGATTAATCGCGTTTAATCTTTTGACAGCTCTAATTGTAATATTGTTATATATTAAGTATTAAGTATTTTTCCATATATTTTCAAGTATATATTAAATGAATTAATATATTGACAATTCATATATAGGAAAATATATTTTCTTTGCATTGAATTCTGAATGAAGACTTCAGATATTCATGCCCTCGTCTTTTTTGCTCTTCAGAACTCCAGCTCAGATCACAGAGTCCAGTTGGATCTGGGCCTGTGGGACAAGTTCAGCGAGCTCTCCACCAAGTGCATCATTAAAATTGTGGAATTTGCCAAACGCCTTCCGGGCTTCACCACCCTCACCATCGCAGATCAGATCACCCTCCTCAAATCAGCCTGCTTGGATATTCTGGTACGTCCCCTTACCGTCACCACAATCCACTACAAAACATTCACATAATATAAAACCTCATGAGTGAATGTATCTCTCGTAGATGCTGCGAATCTGCACACGATATACACCAGAACAGGACACGATGACTTTTTCAGATGGATTGACACTCAACCGGACTCAGATGCACAATGCTGGCTTTGGCCCACTTACAGACCTGGTGTTTGCTTTTGCCGTTCAGCTCCTGCCTCTGGAGATGGATGATACAGAGACCGGCCTCCTCAGCGCCATCTGTCTCATTTGTGGAGGTATTACAGCAGCGTGCCACATAGTAGTAGCAGGCAGCCCTAGTTGGATGTGCTTTAGATTAGTTGTTCTTAAGCAGGGGGCCTTGGTCCACTAGGGGGCCTCAGCAAACTTTAAAGCAGGCTGCAAGATAACTTTAGATGAATTCAAAGTTGTGATAATTTGACCAAAAAAAAAATCAAGATCTACAACTCTGACTATATTGTCATTAGGGACATTTACACATAAAATGCATTTTAGTTCAAGCTCGGTGTGTATCTTTGTGTTTGCACTAGATTTAACCTCTCTCTCTCTCTCTCTCTCTCTCTCTCTCTCTCTCTCTCTCTCTCTCTCTCTCTCTCTCTCTCTCTCTCTCTCTCTCTCTCTCTCTCTCTCTCTCTCTCTCTCTCTCTCTCTCTCTCTCTCTCTCTCTCTCTCTCTCTCTCTCTCTCTCTCTCTCTCTCTCTCTCTCTGTAGACCGAATGGACCTTGAGGAGCCAGAGCGTGTAGATCGTCTCCAGGAGCCCCTGCTGGAGGCTCTGAAGATCTATGCACGGCGCCGGCGGCCTAACAAACCCCACATGTTCCCACGCATGTTGATGAAGATCACTGACCTGCGTGGCATCAGCACCAAGGGTCAGTTTACCAGACAATAAACAAACAAGCACTTGAGCTTTACTATTGTGTTTTTTGGTTGAATTGCACAATGTTATTAAAAGTTTCTTTTCAAATGCATTACGGCACATTTGGCTGATTTAAGACTTAAAATTACAAATCAAGGATGCTAAATGTTTTAACGTACTAGTAGTTTTTGCAATGCACATTTTCATCATTCTCTGAGAAACCTGAACAAAAGCACATCATGCTTATTCACGTGAATTAATGCAAACGACCCATCTAACAATATAAATGTAACATTTTTAAAAGTCACACCCAGAATTTAGTTTGAATAGTCTTTTATTGTTGTAGGTTGTATTTTACCTAGTAAGTGTTGTCAGATTACATTGTCCTCAAAGGAACCGTCTTTGTTATGTACTACAGGCGCAGAAAGAGCTATAACTCTAAAGATGGAGATCCCAGGCCCCATGCCTCCCCTCATCCGAGAGATGCTGGAAAACCCGGAGGCCTTCGAGGACCAGACGGAGTCCACAGAGAAGAAGCCCGAGCCCGAAGAGCCGGCCCCTCCTCCAGCTCTGCTCAACGTGAAGAAGAGCAGGAGGATGAAGACGATAGCTGGGCCACGGAGAATGGCAGCGAGCCTTCACCCGAGGAGGAAGAGGATGACGATGACGACGGAGAGGAGGAGAGAGGTACGGACAGCGACGGGGAAGCCTGGGCGAGCCAGGAACCCAATGCGGAGGTGTCCAGAAAGAGCCACGGAGGAAGGGCTCAGTGAGAGAGCCAAGCAAGCACTCTTCTTCCAGCCTTACCTGTACAGACATTTCTAACTCAGGCCACATGGTCAACGATGAGAGACATTAGTGAGTCGATTTGAGGCAACTCACGTAAAAAACCTCTTCTCAGGACCTCTCGAGCGGAACGAGAGGGCGGCGAAAGACAAAACAACAGGCTTTTCAGAAAGAAAAACGCTTTTTTTAAAAAACTTTGTTTGTTTGCTTTGAAAAGGAGAAGCCAAATGGACTTACACTATTAACAGCAGACTTTCAACGGGTTCAACAAAAAGTTCTTGCATAAGAAGAAAATACAGAATGGAAACTGAACGTATAGTCCTTTTCGGTTGCTTTTGAATATCATTTCCACCTTAAGATAGGTTGTTCTCTTTACATTTTATGAACAAGCCCATACATATCTATATATACCTTTATATATTTTTGTCCTGTATTCTATTTTTCCTAGTTATATTTCGTTTGGATAGCTTTTCTGGGCAGAAATACAGAAAGATAATCGGATTACTATAACTGGCAAACCTCTGCTGGGTCTTTATCCAACCGCTTGGTTGGGTTATCGGGCACTTTGGCTCAGCATGGAAGTCATTGATAATCAGTTCAATGGCAGAGTATCCTCCATTGACCTTTAGGATGAGCTGTGTTTTTAGGGGACTCCCGTTCCGTATCTGTTTTTATTGCATCATATTATTCGCTGCCAATTGAATGGTGTGTCTGTGCCAAAGTTTGCAGCTTGTAGGGTTCATTGTCTGTCCGGGAGCCCAGCTCCAAACACAACACCCATATTACCCAAAAACCATTGCGTCATACTGGACCTGTTTCATTCTACGTGCTCACTTGGAAATTATGCGGCGCTTCTGTCAAACTTGATTTTTTTGAGGCTGTATCATTACACAATTTGACCTCATCGGGTAAGACACATCAGGATAACTCTCAGAAACTTCATAATGAATGCATACTGATCTAACGCACACACACACACACACACACACACACACACACACACACACACACACACACACACACACACACACTTAAAAAGCTCATTATACATGTATTCAGAACTCTAGTTAAAATTCAGACTCAGGGCATTTCTGTAAGGACCAAACGCTTGCCGTCTGGCATGCAGCTTTGAAATGGGCAATATTTATGTGTGTTGCGTTGTAGAAATCCCGCTGTCTCACAATTAAATGACATTTCTGTGTATCATACACAGTCATTGGCAAAGGTCTCCACTTTTAGATATAGAGTTTTACCTGTAATGTCTGGACCCATTTATTGCCAAAAAACACACCATATGCAATTTGGTGGTCATGAGCCGCTGAAAATACTTGGAGTTGTCTCAGTCAAGCAATATATGACCATGACCAGAACTCAGATGTGTGTGTTGAATGTGAGGATGGCTGCACTCGATAAGCTGTAGTGTACTACAATGTTCAATGAATGTTATCACAGTGGTGCTGTCAGAGAGTGTGTGAGCTGTCATACTGACCTCTTTCCTCCTCAGAGTTGCACCACAGCCACACGTATAGCAATGTTGAGATTACTCGTCATAACTCTTTGTCATATTTTTGTTCTGTCAACTTTGGATAATGTGTTGTCAATACTATGTTTGTGTTCAACGAATTCTGTTACATAAAAAGCCATATAAACATTAAGAGGCACAATAAACTTTTTTTTCGAGAAACCTTCTCTTTGTCGTTTTTTATTTATTTCAAGCAAAATGAATTTTTTTTAATGTCGGGTATACTTATATACATTATATATTAAGGTATAAATTGCAAATACATGTAAATGATCATTTATAAATGATTTATAAAAAAATTAAAATCTTAACGGTATCTGCAGCTCTGCGCAGACCGATCGGCGTATGACATCAAAGTATCGCGAGAGCAATTCGAAAGTCTTCACGTGCCAAGTTTGCCTTTGCAAGCGCGTGTGGAAATATACTGTAGTACTTTCAATCAGCTTTTGCAACGTTCCTCGGCGCTATTGTATTTATTTATTAAGTTTTCATAGAATTATTTATTAAGTATTGTATTATATTTAAAATATATAACAATATACATACATACGTAGGCTATCTACATCATGTGTTTGACGCGCCATTGGTTACTGGTTTGATGCTTTTAACCATAGAATAATGGAAATACGTAAGGGTGAGTAAAGATTAAGAAGGGGTTGTTTGTTTTGTGTCTACCTTCAAGACTGCATTGATTGATAACAATTACACAATGTTCACGTTTTTACCACAGTAAATTGTGTGACTCTGAATTTAATGAAATCACATCATTGTGTAATATAATCTGATTTATTAAAAGTACATTTCCTTCGTTTTCAACATTATTTGCAATTATGTCATTTTCCGTCCAGCAGAGGGCGATCACGCACCATTGAAATTCACTAATACCCTGCTGGCTGGAGGACTCTGTAATTTATCAACTGGTAACCACACACAAACACAACTGAGAGCAAAACTAATGGATTGTGCCAGTGTGCCCTCATTCATCTACATGTGTCATACAGTAATTATCCCAGGACAAAGAAACATCCCTGCATTACTCATGCAGAAAGACAGCACATTAAAAGGCTTAGACGTTAGATGGCTCGAATTATTATGGAATTTAATTTCACTAAGAAGAAAGGAATTAATCTTGTAGGTCATTAAATAGACATCAATTTAAAAGGAAAATATTTTAAAATGTTCATTTTCGCAATCTTTTATCGAACCGATTATAACAACTTGAGCAATGTAGGCAATTCTGCTTTTACGTGCAGAAGATTGGAGCTCTTTAATATTAAAGTAATACATTCATGGTCATATTCAATGACATACTGATTAATTTTACAGTTGATTTTCAATCTTATGGGTATGATTTTGTAATTATATTTTACAAATATAATAGACATATGACCACACCCTTTAAAATATGCCTTGATATTCTTAAAATCCATAAAAAACGAATTATGTTGTGTATAATACATACGTATCCTTTTTGTTGTTAAATTTCTGGCCTAACTTAGCACTAGAAGGGTTCGCACCTGTCCACTTTATTTGCACACAGAGGCTAACAATATACAGTTCTATTTATTCTGAGCTTGAGGGGTAAACACCAGTATGGGATTTTTAATTAAATGATTAGTATAATTACATTTTATTAAACATCAATAAACTAGAGCTAAGATTAAAGCAAGGCCCAAACGTTATACACTGGTTCACAAGGACCCTATATATTCAATTCCAATGAGATGTTGCCATGGGAACACCAGGCAGGCAGGCAAGGTGATGGATTTAAAGAGACAGGACATGTTTTTTCTTTCATGGCCATCATACTCCGCTTCCTGTGGTGTTCACGGCATAGCGCTGAACGTAATGAGAGTTAAATGAAGGAGAAAAGAGCAATGATAAAAGACAGGCGGGATGTCTAGGCTTCAATTACAGAAATCACAAAAGAGGCACATGTGGAGAGATATAATACATCTTCTGAATAAAATGTGAGCACTGCTTGTCTGAAGCAAACTCGCTGCCACATTGCTTGGATGCTGTGGGTGGTTGCGAGGGCATTGCAATGCATTTGCTAAAATGGCTAAAGGGGTCTTCAAGGCGTTGGTATGTGGTTGCTCAATAGAAGTCTCAAGTGCCTATTTTTAAGTCTGCATGGTGCCTAGGTATGGTTTGGGTCCCTGTATGGGTCAGGATATTTCGCATATATATGTCACACCAGACAAATACAACTTTAACATTGTTAACAATAAACTCTTCTCTTATGCTGTTCACTTCTAGCATCATTACTAATCTTACTTGTAAATGTAGCTTTGTGTCCGATACTCCAAAATGTTGAATTTTTCCTTATAAGTCCATTTAAAAATGTAAATCATGTAAAAGAAAAAAGCCTTAATTCTTTCATTCAAGTTCTGATTTATGGAACTGGTTTGAGATGCTTTAAAGTTTAATATTTTGACCAAAACTAAGTATGAGTAATAATAATATTGATGCTTGCCTTTGCACTAAAAAAAGACAGATAGGCAAGTGAGTATAGAAGAGGAATAAAAGCAACTCAGAAATGTCTTAAGGTATTGAACATAAAAGAAAGGAATGACTATAATAATTTGCCCAGCAAGAATAGACCATACAAGCTGCACTAGTTTATTGCAGTTAAATTAAGTAATAAAATGCAAAATGACTTCTAATACTTTATCCTTTCTTAATGTACAGAAAAGGCTCGGGTTGGAGACGTTCACTGAAGGGAATCGCTGGAGGAGACGGACACTAAACATAGAAGATCATACATGTCATACATCCACCGCAGGAGATCAAGGTGGGCAGCGTCTTCCTTGACTTGAAAAAGGAAACGGGTGACATTGATGCATGCAACTCTAAACAAGGCTGGAATCAGAAATAAACAGTAAAAAGATGGCCAGAGAAAGAGAGTGATAGAAAGTGAATATAAAAGGAGAGAGAGTGGGTAGCATTGGAGAACAGGGAGCAAGTAGAACGTTGTAATGTCAAAATGCAGTGCAGTGGCCCCGGGCTCTTCATATCTTTTACATTTCTAATTAAAAGAGATAAAGAGTGAAGCAGTCATCAATCCTACAGTGATTTCCCTGTTAAGGTTTTAGAGGCAGCCGTAAAGCAGGCAGCCCGGCTCCATTGATTTTATAATTAGCTCCCGCCGCGCGGCAAGGGGAGTGAATGTAGAGAGGAGGAAAAAATCACGGGGAGGTATAGAAAAAGCAACAGAGGAAAAAAATGGGGTGAAGGTCAGCAAAAAGTTGTTAAAAAGCAAGAGAGGATAACAGGAGGGCAATGGTCCAATTCTCCACATATATCTCGACAGGTAAATCAAAAGGTAAAGCCAGCATGGTGCATTCGTTGTGAAGCTGTGTGATTATATCAAGTGTGTTAAGATTAACCTTAACCTAAGCTAAACATCTTAACCATAAAATGTTTTGGATAGTAATGAAAAGCCAGACGAACATCACGAATGTTACATTCATTATTTTATTATTGAAACCCATCCCACACCCTCAACAAAACCACACAACCTAAAAAACATGTTAGGTAAAAGTAAGAATAACAGCACAAACAAACGCAAACATTAAGTCAACTAAGTTGACGAAGCTCATCCTCAAATGACCTGCTTTCTTAAAGACACTCTTATACAACAGAGGAAAATGTACTTTACTCACTATATATATATATGATTAATCTGAATATATTCATTGTCAGGTTACTGGTAAGTGTGGTATGGCTGTCGAGGTTGTGCTGTGTCTACTGGGTGATCAAACTCAGAGATCTTGCAGAGCTGGTGGTTTGCAGATTTCTCGACGCACTAGATTAAAATTCAGAACCTGTCAAGCATATAATATAACAGCCTAAAGTACAGTAGAGTAGTGAATGACAACAAAACCATGTTTCATCGAGGTGTAACAATGTCGACATCACTCTTAAAATCAATACAGATGATGAAATGTTGTATAAAAAGCAAATAACATAACACAAGAACTATTCAAACTTGACTCTACAGTAAAGATAACGGCAATAACAAATAATCCAAAAAAAGCAAGATATGCGAGTACAACTGGGAAATGTTTTAACATTGATAAAAAAAAATCTTTTTTTAATTTACCTTTTCATAGTTCATTATTTGCACTTCCTAATGTATGCATTAAAATATTTTGCTTATGAATGTAATTGAAATATAATCATATATTCAGGCCGTCCTGAAATTATAATTTGTTCTCAGGTAATGAGCTTCACTATAATTAAACACTGTCACAGGTCACGTGACCCCTGCGAAACCACATGAAGACATTCGTTATAAAACACGAGTTCCTCAATTTTAACCTTGGTTTTTGTGAGGCACATTTTTAAACCGTTCAATTCACAGGACAAAACATGTAAAGACGTTTCCAAATGTGTTAATTTAAGATGAACTTCATAGTTACATAATTTAACGTTCATAGTACATTTTACAAACGTAATGTCTCTGTTATGTCAAACAGTGTAATGCACAAAACAAATACACGGAGCACCCGATATAAAAGCAGAGATTAAATAAAATTGTCAGTATCCACTCTTCGTGGTCATTGGTACGGTGGAGTTCCTCCACATGATCAAAGCTTTCGTATATTGAATGTTGTTACATTAAGATGACGGTAAACATCCTGGAAGGATTTAAAAGTGCAACTCCTACATCTAGACATGATGATCAATCGCTGGTTAGCTGGTGTTTCCCATTGCACATGTTGAGTATATCTGTGAACTTTCACGATGTTGTAACAACAGTTTAAAACACTTCTAGCACAGGAACTACAAAATAAAGTGCACCCAAACTAAATCTTGTGTTTGAAAGTATAGTTCATCCAAAAATGCTGTCATCATTTACTCACACTTTATGTTGTTTTAAGAGAATCATTTTAGCGAAATATTGAAAAATCGCCTTTTTTCTTTAAAAAAAGAATAGAATAAATTACAAAAATGACAAAGGGACATTAAAAGTCGTCCATGTGACATGCACTATATTTTAAGTCTTCTGAAGCCTTAAGGTAAGGCTTTCATAGCTAACAAATCTTACATTTGCATATTCAAAAATGGCTTCTACAGACATGTCATGCCAGATCGAACAAAACGGCTGGTTGTAATGTAAACAAACTAATGCATAATCTTTAAATCATCTTTGAATTTGCAAAACCGTTCTTTAGGCAGAGTTTTGACGCAGTTTTTGCGTCAAAAAGTTCTGGGGCACTTTTGAATACCATTGTAATTTTTCCTACTATGGAAGTCAATGGTGGCCAAGTTTGGTTACAAGCATTCGTCCAAATATCTTTCTCTGTGTTTAACCAAAAAAGAAATATATACAAGTTTGAAACAACCAGAGGAGTGAGTAATTCATGACAGAATTTTCATTTTTAGGAGATCTATCCCTTTAAAAACTTGATATGATCTGAATGACATTGTGCTTTAAATTATTGCTGATGCGGTTACAGATATCAGTATGAGCCTTATGAGTAAACTCGGGTAAAAGGTGAGAAGCAAGATTCAAAATCCACGCACACATACACCTTTCATCTGTTCAATACGGACGCTTCCTCCGCTTGTCAGTTGATATGTCAAAAATAACACATCCGTGCATGTTGTATTAAAACTGCGTGAGAGGAATAGCTTATGCATATTCTAGGTGCATATAAAGTACAAAGCAAACTGTATATTTAAATACTCAATATGATATAAAGCGCAAATGCTTCTAAATACAAAACTCGTAACATGTTGAGGTGGAGCAAGGCCGGCCACAATGTGCACTCCTGCCGTACTGCTCCTCACCACAGGGGGCTCTCCGCCAGATCTCTACACGAGACACACAACACAACAAAGAGTGAGTTTAGAAAGAAATGGCGTCTTTATAGATGGTAAAGCAGGACGGAGGGCAAAGAAAAGATGGAGAGGGAGGGAAATCAGCAGAGGGGGTGGTAGAGTTAGAGAGAGAAAGAAGCAGGTGAAGGAGAGAAAAGGTTTTAATGATGCTGAAAATTGGCCGGTGAGCGCTCACTACCCTTTCAGTAAATCATTGCTACAGCTCCCTGTCAACTTATCTGTCCTTATGTCCTCCCCTCACCAAACCTGCCCTGTTCCTTTCTCTCTCTCGGTCGCTTTTCACTCCTCTCGTCTCCCTCACTAATTTTATGAGGCGGTATTCAAAACTTCCATCTCCTCACCATATTTGGACTGTCACCGTAAATAAAGGCCTGCATTAGCGCGTGTGTGCGCGAAAGACGGCAAAAGAGACAGACTGTGACAGGGAGATATAAAGCGTGGCGTTGGAGAGAGAGAAGGGCCGAATGTTTTTTGCGACAGTGACATATTTACTCGTGTGGGTTGTGTAAGAGTATATGCGAAAATCTATCTGGGCTCGTGTCTGCAGGTCACAGATAACGACGGTGTGACTGATGGGGTTTATAGACAGTGAATGTGTGTTTGCGCGTGCCGTACCCGAGGGTAGCATCTCTGTTGTTAGGCAGGAGAAGGGCCGTCTCTTCTCCGGAGCTGTGGCCTCCTGACACGGCAGCCTCGTACTCGTCCTCCTTTTAAATACACAGAAGCACACACATCAATAAAGGCCTTTTTTATGTCAGACAAGTACAACAGATTTTTTAAATGATACACAGAAACCCTGTTAACTCCAAACTCAAATATTGTTCAGTGATAATCTGTAGTTTTCTGGCATCAGATTCAGCACATCCCTTTAAGATCTTACATGTTTTGTTTTTGAGTATTATTCTTCAATAGTCAATATATTTATTTTATGTTCGATAAACAACAATTCAGACCTCTAAAAACTTAAATTAGACTCAAAAGTGATATTCAGAAAGTAGGTTGATATTTAAAAATGAATGAAAAATATTAATATATTATTTTTGTTTATATAGCCTTTCCAAAACCTGGTTCACATACTTTCAGAGAAGCACAAAATCTCAGCATCTGACTTTATAATTTAGAATAGTTTTAGCACAAAAACTAAAAATGTTATAGCTGTGTCATTTATTTGCACAAGACTTGGTCCAAATAGGCCTTAAAGGGATCAATTCTTTCATCATTTACTCACCCTCGTATCATACCAAACCTGTATAACTTTCTTTCTCCTGTAGGACACAAAAGAAGATATTTTAAAGAATGTTGGTAACCAAAACCATTGGTCTCCACTGACTTCTATTGTAAGGACACAGACATTTCTCAAAATACCTTCTTTTGTGTTCTACAGAAGAAAAGTCATATACAAGTTTTAACCAACATGATGATAAATGAATAATGACAGCACTTGTAAACAACAACATACTTCTACATTTTCTACTAAATACAATATAACAACAATTATTGTATTTACTACGATAAGAACACAAACCAACCCTCACCGACTCCGAGCTGTGAGGGTGTGTGTGAGCCCCCGGCTGGTGTGGAGATGAGAGAGGGGCAGGTTGGCTGATGACCACCATGTCCAAACCGGAGGGGTGTCTGGGAGAAGGTGGCAGGGTAGCAGGAAGCAGCAGGTCGGGCTGGGGCTGCTCACACAAACTGTAATGGTTCAAAGGGCCAGATGAGTGTGCGTCCTGCAAGGCCTCTGGGTTCTCATCCTCAGAGTCTGACAGCAGGGGGCTTTCTGCACGGCCTGCAACCAGAGACAAGCTAGTCAATAATACGTTTCCTGATAGGTCATTTTGTGTAAAGGTGGTGTTAAATAATGATGTACTCAAATGCATGTTTCATTGTGTTTTATGATATGTGTTGTATTTTAAGCCATCTGATAATGATTTGTTTAACCTAGCCAGCTTATAGACATATAAATCCTAGTACACTTTTAAGTTTTTAGGCCAAGAACCACCCACTTAGTCTGGCCAACTGACCATTTACATTTGCATTTATTCATTTAGCAGACGCTTTCATCCAAAGCAGTTTGACATTTCGCATTAAGCGTCAACAATAAACATAGTATACCGAGCTATGTTTATGAGCTGAAATAGAGTTAGCTAGTGAACAAGAGAAAATTTTGTCATTGTTTATTCACCCTTATGTCATTCAAAACTTGTGTAGGACTCTTTGTTCTGTGGAACACAAAAGAAGATATTTTGAGAAATGGTTTTGTGTCCATACAATGTAAGTCAATAGGTGCCAATGTTGTTTGGTTACCAACATTTTTCCAAATATCATCTTTTGTGTTCTGAAGAAGAAAGTAAGTCATAGGTTTGACGTAACATGAGAGTGAATAAATGATAAAAGGATTTTCAGTTTTGGGTGGTCTTTTTACAACATTAAACAAAGGTAAACCAAAACATGTAAAGACATTTGTCTTCGAATTATCTTTTAAAAGATTAAACGCAATGACCCTTGCAAACACTCATTGCAGATGGGAAATTTTGTAAAAATTTAAAAGCAGTTCTACATTAAAGCGTTGCGTGCTATAGCACTGTTGTGTGGTGCCAGTAAGTGGGGGCTGGGTGTGCCGTGTTGCATGGTGGTATATTGTTGTGCGTTGCCGTTGCACAGGGCTGTATAACCGCGTCGCACGGTGGTGTGATTTTACGACGTGGCTCTCATCCGCCCTGGAGTTCTGTGGTATTGTTGTGTGGGGGCAATAAAGAGAGTAGGGTGCCTCACAATAGTGTCGTTGTGTAGTGATGTTTGTACAGGATTAAAGAAAGCAACATGACTCACTGTTCTGCAGCAGGCCTGTCTCGCTCCATTTAGAATCACTCAGCACCTCCAGTCTTCTCTCTAAATGACGGCTGTACTCCATCACTTCCTGCGCACACGGTCGCACCGAATGAAAATAATGCCGCACTGTAGCGTTTAATATTTACCGCACTGTCTAACATCCTGTCTCTAAATCTACCAAATGTACTGCGCCGTGTGTGTGGGTACGTGTCTATGTTTGTGTGCAAACAACATTGTATGCGTATGTGTATGAATGAAAAAACTGTCTGTAAAAAAATTATATAAATATTTTATATTTAAGTCATGCTCGGCTAAAATAGCATACATTTTATGCCTTTAAGGGATGTGACATAACCACAGGCCTTTGTTGATGTTTTTACACTGTTAACACGTTAAACAGATGTTCCTCAAATAAAACTATTTTAATTTTACAGACAAGACAAGATTCACATTTCTGCTTTTACAATCCCATCCACTTTGTTTTCATTTTAAGTTTATTTACCATCCAAGACCAACCAGAAGCTGAGTCAGCACTGTCAAAAACACAGTGAGAGATGAGCTGCAGCTGATGGTTAAGACAGGAACAGTCTGTTTGTGACATGTTTGAGGTTTGTGTGATTAAAGTAGACTGAATTAAGACGGCTACACTGAAAATTAGAAAACAGACCTGAAAGAACCACAGATGTTCTGAGACTGTTGTGTGTGAGAATGATGTAAGATATTTTTGTGATCTTGCCTGTATTTCTGTCTGTAGCTGTTCTTTCTCTTTCTGAGCCACCCTGAGACTGGCCTTCAGCTCCTGTAGCTCACGACGAGTCTCGCTCAGCTGAACCTGAACACAAACATATGTCCACATAAGTAATAGTACATTATTTATGTTACTATTTTGCTCGACATTTCCTCAAAATTGTTGTTATAATTCATAGCAGTGGCCAAAAGTCATATGCAGTTAGACAAAAATTGCCGTTTTCTTTTATTTAAATATATTATTAAACATGTATTTTGTGTGCAAGTTGTATAGTTGTGTTTTGAGAGTAAATTGAAGCTCAGCTTGACAAAATATTTACACAAAACATATGCACAAAGCTTACTATGTTTTTGTGGGCTTTTAGTTTTTTTCTATGCATGTTTGGTATATCATAATAAAACACATCCACATATACAACTGTACATAGGCGGTTTCATCGGTCTGGCTAGTGGCTAATAATATACCTATTTATATTTTAAACTTTAATATATAATACTTTTATTAAATAAACAATTTGTTGAATGGGTCGTGTAACTGTTGCATTTAAGTTTAGCCAAGTAACGGTTCTTCTACTGGTTAACCCAAAATAATACTGACTAGACATACTTTTAACTTGCTAGCTAATGTCATTTACTTTCTTTTGTTATTTCTTTTGCTTGTTATCAGAAATAATCTGCAGGGACTCTATTCTTTGTGGATGTGTACCGGAAGATAAGTTTGGGCCACAAAAGCGTGCATGCACAGTAAAGTTTGTTAATGTTGTTGCTTTGAAACCGTCTATATACAGTATTATTAGGATATATATAGTAGTACGATAATGCAGTATAGTAGGAAAATATAATATAGTAGGATAATACAGTAGGATTCAAAAGTCTGTCTACTGATACATTTTTCTATATTTTTTCTAATCATTATAAACTTTATTATGAGCATAACAATTTGAGAATTAAAATGATCATGAATTTGATAGTTTTCTAATATTTGTATGTCCCTCAAGTTGTCAAGGAGTCTGTAAGTTTGTGCAAAATCTCATGATTCATGTCATCCTAACATGATTTTGATAATTCAAAAATATATTTTATTTCAATGGAAGTAAAGAAAATCTAAATTTTCCTTCAAAAGACTTGAAAAATACTCATACATGATTAGTAACCTAAAAATATCATAGGATTTTAATATTACCCGATTGCAGTCTTTCTCTCGCCCCAGCTCCACCACTGATCTCTCCTTCTCCATCTTTGCCTCCTGCAACATCACCACCTTCTGTTGGATCTCATCATTCAGTCGTTCAAGACGTGCTTTGTCCATCTGTCAATTTATACAATCTCACTTCAATGAACAGTCCTAATGTCCATAACAGCACTAGTACTCTCTCTGAGCATCCCTCTTTCTTTGCCCTCTTAGTACCTCAACGTTCTTCTGCAGGTTCTCTCTCTCCTGTGCCCAGCTTGCCCGACCCTCTCTTAAAGCCAGGCTGGCATCTGCCAGCTGGAGAGTGAGTTGCGCGGCATGCAGACGGGCCTGATGGAGCTCGCCGTGTGCAGTGTCCCTCTGAGCGACCATGTCTCTCACCTCGCCCCTCAGAGTATCCACACAGCGTTCGCTCACGTGCAGACGCTCCTGAATGCTCCGGAGCTCCCCCAGGGCCACTTCATTGGCTGCCTGCTCCATCGTGACACAATCAAAAGATTGTTAAGATAATTGTTCAATGTCATCCTAATGAAACATACCAAATGTATACTGTTGAGGGTTTGTTAAGAACGGGTTCATGACATAAAATCTACACTAAAGCTCAATGACCTCTTGTGCGGCTTGGGATTATTTACGGGGCATCTGTACATGCTTCCAAAAAATAAAAAACATAATAGGACTGCCGGTTAGCTTGCCTAACAACTATTTTCCTATCGTTTTTGATGTGGCTCAAAGCACGTGCTTTCTGTTCCATACAACTGAGAACACTTCCCGTCGAGGGTGTGAAAACTGCTGGAGTGTTACCTCCTTCCGGTGTGCGCTGTTGAGTTTGTGTGTGAGAGTTGTGATGGTGTCTCTCAGCTGTAGGGCGTGTGTATCTCTCTGTGCCAGTGAGCTTCTCAGACCCTGAAACTCTGCAGACAAACTGTGCAGTTCTTTCTCTGTCTGCTCCATTTTTAACTAGTAAAACGGAAACAAATACTTCTGAAAATATATTTATATAGCTATTCATTCTGTATGTAATTATTTTATAAATATGTACAGATATCATTATAAGCTTATAAGTTAGATAAGAAACCTTCAGGTTCTTCTGCTCATCCTCGTCTTCCTTCTTCTGAAGTGCAGTCTTCTTGGCTCGTTCCCTCATCCTACACAGAAACAGAACAGATGAACCAGTTAAGCCACGTGGGCCGCACAGACAATAAAACACTGTTTACAAAACTAAACATTAGGTCTAAAGGGCGTCCAATGCATCTTGGATGCATCAGCAAGTATTTTTAGAGGTGGTCAAGGATACAAATGGCCACATTGCATTAAACGCTAATGGGTCTCACGGAGCATTACAACTATAAGGGTTTAAAATATACTAAGTGGGTTTGTTTTAAATACACATACACAGAATTTGTTTGACATTAACATAGTAGCATCATTCTGACTCGATCACACAAGACAGGGTGTAAAAAATAGACGACTAGTAGAGCAAGATACAAAAAAGCTTGTCACCTTTCTAGGTCAGTCTCTCTCTCCAGGCCTCTTTGTGTGAGAATTTTAATATCCTCCTCTAGCTCTCTGATTCTTTGCTCATTTGCTTCTTTTTGAGCCAGGAGGGCCCTCTTCTCCTCTGCCAGGTCCTCACTTAAGTCCTCGACTTCCTACAAGAGAAAGGGGTGTAATGATAGCAAGGAGTTTATACTGAACCTTAACACTAAAAATCATTTAGCAGTTATACTACCGCCGGCGTTTGCGGAAGTAAACATTAAAGCCAAAATATATACAAAAGCATAACTCAGGGTTGACCACACAGGGTGATGGAATGTGCGTGTTTATGCTACCTTCTGCTTTTTCTTCATCTCCTCCACTTTCTCTTTATATTCCCTCACTTCCTCCTTCAGATCACTGATCTTTCGCTCCATTTCCCTGCGGCTCTGCTCCCAGCAGCTTCTGTCTCTCTCTCTCCTGTCTCTCTCTCTCGTCACGTTCTGGTCTGCTGCTTCCAGAGCCTGGAGGAGCTCGGCACGTTCCTTCAGACATTCCTGCAGGCGACTCTGTTAAAGAAACAAAAGAGAAACAGATTTGAGAGATGGATGCTATGACCAAAATCTTAAGTTGTTTTATATTAGGTAAACATGCAAATGATGATATAGGAGTTTATGCTGGAAATGAACTCCAAAATGTTATACATAACCATGTGATGTCATTTTATATTCTAATGACTTATAGAGAATGATTTATATATAAAAATGAAAAGCACTCTCACATGAGATGACACCAGTAATTTCGGTAGCGTAATAAAATCAGTTTATTTTTTATGGAGCGGGTCAACTCAAGGGGGTCAACATGAGATCACACAACCAGTGAAATATTGCTTGCTTTACCATGGTAACCCCCATTTATGAATGCTGTTGCTTGAAGGCAGTACCTCTATAAGGCATTATTGACTTTGTTGAAACACAGACTAGATGGCGTCTGATGCTTTTCATGTGATTATCAAGCCACACAACAAAACCGCACATTGTGGACATTTTAATAGGAGACTCTCTGTCTGAGGTTTGCAGCTTCCGTGGATTAAAATATCAATAAACTGCATCATCTCTTCTCTCTTTTCACTTTTATCCCGTTATTTCTACACAAACTGACTGACTGGAGGTTATAAATCAGAACTGACAACAGAAACAAAAAAAATATGTAAATGATAACGGCTTTTTAGGGCAATACGCTGTATTAAAAAATAATTTTCAGAGAGTACAGGTGAAACGGTTCGAAAGTTGCACCTCAAAATGTTTCACAGATATGTTCATTAACGTGTGACGTCATCCAGCGCCACAGTTTAACACATCAAAAATATTTTTGTTTCCATCTGACCTGCAGTAGCTGGGCTCTCGGGATAACCAGCAACATGTCCTCTCCCACTTCCTCTCCCTGACCCTCCCCTTCCAGGGTCACCAGCTCTTCCAAAGGCTTCGGGGCCGAGAAGGTAAATGCAGTGCTGACAGAACAAACATCTCCCTTTCCATTCACATACACAAACTGGTACTGCTGAGCACTGAGTCCTGGTAGATAAGAAGCTAAACAAGAGAAAAAAGAGGATGTAAAAGGTCACACAGTGATCACAACTTTTGGTTCATGGCACACATAATAAACCGAAACGATAAACAAAACGGTTGTAATGCGTTTCCGCTGGTTTTAAATATAGGCAACGTGCATTTGAATATGTGTGATTATTCATGTCTGTGGGGTTTAGAGATGTCAAACACAATGACGAAGTCTATGGTATTACTGATGACATCATCGAGTTTCTCTCTGAGGTCCTAAAAGCACGCCACCTCCATCATCATTACTCACCGCAAATGACAATGCAGACATTCTGCACCGTGCACACTGCCATCTCAGCTTACATGACCCTTTCAGACATGCTTGCACATACACAAAAACTAATTCTGACACTTATGTGTGACACTTTCTTATCTATCAACATAGCTATAGCTAGAAATGGGCACAGGAATGGGGATGTAACAGCGGTAATAGATTGTAAAAAGCAATATTTGAACTCATGTTTTGCTTTAGCTACGCTGGAGTATTTGGTTAATTTATCTGTCAAGTACGCCAGTCGAAATAAAAAGCCCATTCCTATCACACATCCTTCAGTGTAATAAAAAGCTACAAGAAATAATCCTTTGTGTCACTTTATCGTTTCATGAGCTATCTGAGGACAAGCCATTGGTGTAGTTCTCAATGCACCTCAGGGAAAAAGACCAGTAAACTATTTATTAAATGAAAGAAACTGCTCCTTTAATGTCTCTAAAGCACTTGGTGCCCTATTCGTATTTTATTGAGACCATAGACTGACTTAAGGGCTGGCAAAAAACAAAATCAATGTTTGGGAGACCTTGGAAATTAACACAGCAGTTGACGGAGGTCCCCTCTTTGTAGCTGGATGGAGCCACTGCCCACACAAACGTATGGTAATCCCTGACCAACGACCAGCCAACCTGAGTGTAAAAGGAAACAAATACAAAGGAATTAACCAAAAAAGCAACATGACCGTTACAAAACCATGGAGGTGGCTCTGTCTTACCTTAAAAAGCCCAATCCAGTCATTACTGGCCCATGTGTGATGTTTGTTGATGGTGTAGTGACAGTCCACTCTGCTCTGAGGGAAATAGCAACTCCCCACATTTCTGAACTCAACCCCCCATGTCTTCTCCATGGCAGCTATGTAGTGATGCACCTGAAAAGTAAAATGAACTAAAATGTTATGAATAGTTTTTAATTCTTACGCGATTATGAAACATGTGGTTTTTACGACCCCATAATAGTCGAGAGCAAAATATAAGGAAAGCAGTGCTATCTGTCTAGTTAACCACCTCTATCTTTATATTTATCTAGATCTATCTATCTAGTTAATCTACATTCAAGAAGAATTATTAATTACTTCTCAAAAAGGGCATGGACATGGTAATCTGGTCTCATCTAGGACAGGACAGTAGGGGAAAGTTCGATGCGTTGCGCAATTATAGTGGACCTGTTTGTTATGTCAAACTAGACGGTAAATGCCTGAGGATGACGGAGTAGTTTTTCTCACCCTGACACACAGATCATCTCTTGGAGTGCTTGTGATACTCTGTCACATGTTGCAGATTGCATTACTGACAATGTGAACTGTATAGATTACTTGCAATGACAGGTGGGCCTACCGTCACTTATGCTCAAAATAATCCATGTGCCCCATATTTAGACTGTCCACGATTTTACGACAGGCTGCAAAGTGTCTAATGAGTCTAACAACACAGTAGAGAACAACCGTTTATAAGCCATTATGGTCAGATCACACTACTTAATTTCCCCAAGGTCCCTTAGAAATAAACAGTGGCTACTGTGCCTTTAAGAAGCCCCCCTCCCAAACCACACGTGCACTTAGCAACATCACCTTGACTTCTTAGCATCTTATGTCTGACAGGTGCTACACACAGACAGAAGCATCACAAGGTCTGATGAACTTTCACACATTGTTCACTGGCATCTATACTGCTAGCATCTAAAAGTTACTTTTAAAGCTATTTTTGTAGCTTAAAAAATAAATAAATGCGTTTTAATAACATGTTTTATAGTATATCAAACTATTTAATCTCAGATCAAGGGGAATTTGATTCTTCACATATGATCCCTTTATTATAACATTAAACATAAAATGAGTGAAAAACACTCTAAATAGTCTGAATAGATAATAAAAGATTAACATCTAATTTAATGTACTTGTAAGAATATCAGATGACACGTGACACCAAATTTGTGTGTTTTAACGTTAACATGTTTATGCAATAATATTGGCAACAGTAGTTTTATAAGTAAAGTAGCATATGCTGTGACGTGATACATTATTTTTTGCTTTTCAATAAATTGCCAAATAAACTTTGCTGTTTATACCTTGCAAACAATCGCGGATGGCCTTTGTAAGCAAGGCCCAAAGTTAGAAACAAGCTCAAGTTACTCCGCACACGCACAGAAAGAAACAATACAAAAGCAGGCCTGACACTTAAATACAGCTATACAAACCATGACACAATTTTAATAAGGTTATTTTTAATACGCATTCTCCTAAACCACCAGAAATCAGACATCCTGTCCAATACAAACGTGACATGCTTTGTGTCTTCAGTAGCTGCGTGCTACTGAGCATACAGCAGTTTTTTCTTTGTGGAAAAAAATGCAATTGTCGTATTAAAAACTCACCCGGTTTAGGTAAGATGATCAGAATGATTTCCTACAGAGAAACGATGTTCTGTTATAGAGAAAAAAAACACATCTGATGACAAGTGTAATTTACACTGACATTCGCCGAGATGAGCTGTCCCACGAACCCCTTCACAACAATAACAAAAACACAAGCATGGGTGCTTGGTGAACGCTGCATTGTGGGAAATGAATTTCAGTTAGTGGCTTTCACTCACGGACCAGACGCTCAAAAAACTACAATGACCATATATATTAAGAATGCCTTTGAAGGTCAATGTGGGACGGTAAAGTCGCGATGACGCTACAGCGGTTAGAGCTCTCATTGGTTTACGTTTCTCATAGCTTTTTCGACTCGGCTTCTATTGGTAACGTCTGTCTGTCAATCAACTACTCGCCGATTTAATTGGTTCGCAGCTAGTGCGCATGTTGGACAGCAACACGACTCGTTTGTATGTTTGTATCAGACGATTGCGAAATGTAAAGCCAAATGCTTCAGTTTATATAAAGCACCTGTCTTGTGAACATATTTCCTGCAGTTAATATATATATGGTTTATTTTTGGAATTGCTGTTTAAAGCGTTTTGATTTTTTTCTAGTTATTTTGACCCTAAAACCCTATCGTCTGTCTGAAAACTGCGTAAACAACGCGCTACTGATTTTGCAGACTCGAGAGATACTTGAAACTGGAATGCTTGGCAGTGAAGCCGAAAGGCCTATTATATTTCAATAATTCCTGTAAATGTTTGTCTCTCCCACTTAAGTCTCACTTAAACAAAATAAGCTGGGAGATCAGTGCTTGTAGTGGTAAAACTTCGAAACAAAAGGATTTATAATATATTCAATAGTTCCTGGAAAGCAGTAGTTGGCAGTCATAATCTGTGTTGAGTATCAAAACAGTAGCTGTTTTAAACCGGCTTTTCTCATTTTGACCAGCAGATGGCGGTAGACTTTTAGAAAACTACAGATGAGTAAATGAGAGGTAAAGCTTTGTGTTGGACCCAGTAAGGTGCTTCTTCTTACCTATATTTAATTTAATATTAACACATTTTTTTACCTTTTATATAAATTATATTAAAATATTTTAGTTGTTTAATAAGACGATGATGCAGTCTTTAAAATTTTAAGCCGGAGTGTATCTCACTGTTTATGTTATTCTTTATTTACACCATTTAATAATTTAAAGTTAATTACTTTCAATAATGTTCCAAATAGCATTTTATCACATATTACTGCGTTTCACACGTAAATTAAATTATAGGTACTGATACACAACTTAACCTAATTTTTCTATATAGCCTGGAGTAATAGCTTGGGGCAGTCAGGCATGTTATCTTTCATATTTGTGGTGTACTTAAATGGATGAATGAGTATATTGGAGAAGAACTTTCTTGAGGAATTTGGTGCACACAGGACGAAGGGTCTCGGGGTGCTATTAAGAGGTTATAAGTCACAATGATGTATACAATCTAAATTAAGCCAAAGTGCCAATTTAACACTTCCCTGCTTTTGATGTTCAGGATTTAGAGACATTTTACATTTCATCTTAATAATCTTCGCACACTGTCTTGCACTACATGCAAAGGCCTTGGAAATTTCATCGACCTCAAAATGTTACCTCAAAACTCATCCGAGTTTATTATTATTTTTTTGGACCACTGATAAAAATTGCCTTTTTTTGTACACATGTAACAAAATCAAACATCAACGGAAAGGTTTTGCTCTACAAGGGTGGCCACCGCAAACAAGATGGCCACCCTCAGTCTGTAATTGCATGCAGGCAGTAAATGAGGAAGCCCAATAAAGGTGCTGGGATTGTTTTAACAGAGTGAGCCTGGCTGAAATGCGTCAAAGGCTGCCGTGAAGAGCAGGAAAGGGGGAAGGGCAGAGGTCTGTGATTGATGGCACACAGACAGCGTGTTACCGACCTTGCATGATGACGAGTCTCCCTCAGGCCCGTGGCACTCCTAACCTTGCTCCTCCCCCATGCGCTCTGTGTCATGCGATTTTGAGCAGATCAATAAAAAAAAGAACTGGTGCAGTCCCGAGTTACAGCTTATGTTGGACCATCATTTTTCCATGTCAGTACTAACTTGGTCAGGGATTCCTTATGCTTGTTTTATAGATGCTGCAAAACTATTGAGGTTTTCAAACGGTTTGCTAGCATTCAGAGCAAAGGTCTAAATCAGAACGTTGTAACTGGGATTAACTGTTTGCTTCAGTAGCATGTATGTGCTGGAAAGCCAGTGAATAGGTTTGTTATGGACCGTCAGGTAAAAATTACAGATAGAAACTGGAAAAAATACAACACACTCTATACACTTTAAAATTGGTTTTGTTCATTGTAACTTAGAATTGTATGGTAAGGTATAATTCAGCCATAATAATTATTTCATTTTTATTTACTTATGTCATTCCAAACCTATATTACTTTTTTCAGAACATTGGTAAGCAAACCACATTAGACTCATTGAATGGACACTGAAACATTTCTCAAAATATCTCTTTTTGTGATAAACAGAAGAATATACAGGTTTTGAATGGCATGAGGGTGAATAAATGATGACAGAATTTTTATGTTTGGCGAATAATCTCTTTGTGTAATGATGCAACTTATAAAAATTGCATTGCATCACCTTTAACATGTACGATAAATACTATGTTAACAACAGGACTTAATTTTTCATACTTAAGTTTGTGTGACAGATTACAGCATGTTGAATGTGATGAGCATTGTTGACATGCAGTAGCAAGCATTTAATTGCAACATGACCACGCTGACACCGGGTTGCTGGGGCAGGGTGGCATCTTTAGAGAGAAACAGGAGGGACCGAGCAAATGTCAAAGACATTCACTACACCCTGATGTGTAGGCCGTGGGTATGGCAGGTTAGAAACAACATCTTTAGATAATAGGTACGCAACTGATGCGCAGAAAAGCAAGAATGCTTTTTGGTTGCAGTTGCGATGTCAAAACTGGAGAGGAGAGACAGCAGGATCCAAGGGTGGTGAAGGAGAAAAGGTGATAAAACTGAAAACCTTAAGGAGTCAATCAAAGGCACCAGAAAGTGTAGAACAAGGAAAGGAGGGGTACGTGACAGAGATAAAGGTAAAAGATGGAGAGAGAAGGTGGGTGTGCCAAAAGAGAGAGAAGCACGAAGGGGAGGGCAGGGGTATTTAGTATGCACGGCCAAGCTGCCCCATCTGCTTAGCACAGCAGTCCCCATCGTATAACTGTCTGTAGGCTGTGGGCCACATAAAGAATGTCTCCAATTTGATGTAATTCGGCAAAATTAATGACAGCTTTACCCAGGATGGGCCGTGAGGGAATGATTAGAGTTTGATCATCCATCTGATCGGTGGCCATGCCTGGACCGAGCGAAGCGTTGACGCATACCGGGTACACACTCGCCAGAGACCCACACCCGAAGACAAACATGCAGAAATCCAATGCCAACCTGGCAGGCCACCTTTAAATGAGATCTGTCTCTCTCTCTCTCGCAAACGCACCTTCGCACAAACATTTTGTTACAGCGGGGAGATATCTCTCGTGTGCAGTGGCCGGGCTGACATCGGTTTTAATGCTGCTTCAGGCAGGCCTGCGCTGTATTTCAAAGCAAAGGGGTCCAACAGGCATCTAATTTACTGAAGTCTGAGGTCGCATTGTGGTATTTTACAAGAGTGCTTTACTGTGGCCATGATTGGAATTGGGTATGAGTTTAAGAGAGATGGGGGTGGATTGGGAATTGAAAGGGGGATTGATCCAGGCAAAGGATTGAGGGATGCATGGTTTTTTCTCCTTCCATTCCCGTTTCATGTCATACGGCTCCCGTCCACCATCCCCCATCTCTCTCTCTCTCTCTCTCTCTGTCCTCCCATCCTCCCAGGGATCCTACTTTTACAAGCGAGCAGGGGCATTCCATTTACTAGCAGGCCTGGTGCATCTCTCTGTGCTGGGGACATAAACAGTGAAGCCTGTGTTATCAGTGCAGAGCGCAGAGGTTTTAGATCAGGCTCTTTCGGCTGGCTCGCACTGTTCCTCTGGACTTGTGCTGTTGTGTGGGGAGCTCAGAAAGCCACTGGGTAATTAAACTGAACCCCCAGATAAACAAGTGATAGACTACAGGGGTGTATAAAGGACGGCGCAATAGCTACCATGGTGACCGGGGAGGCACAGGTTGTACCGAAACCAACACTAAAGTCTAATAGTCTATGCTTGGACACCTTTACACAACACGTACTTCGCAACTATTGCATAATTGCACAAATTCAGTGACATGGAGGAAATTCCATGGTTTTTGTTGTGAGAACTGTTAGATATACTTTAAAATATTTTACCCATTAACTACATTAAATGATTTTAAACTGACTTAAAAAGTTTAGCTGCATTTTGTATAACTTAAAAAAATCTAGTTTAACCAATTTATTGGTGTATTATAATTTAAGTTTAGGTGACTGGAAGTTTTTAGTTTACCCAAAATGAAATCATCATTTACTCACCCTCTTGACTTTCTTCTGCAGAACACAAAAAAATATATTTTAAAGAATCCTGGCAAGCCAACAATGACGGTACCCTTTGACTTGCAATGGTTTTGTGTCTACACAATAGAAGTGGGTCCTGCCGTTGTTCGGTTACCAACATTCTTCAAAATATCTTCTTTTGTGTTCTGCAGAAGTAAGAAAGTCATACAGGTTTGAAATGACGATGATGAGTAAATGATGACAGAATTGTAGTTTTTGGGTGAACTGTTTCTTTAAGTTGAATTCTTTACAGTGACCGATAAAAGTTATGTAACATAAAAAAAACTTGTAAACATGTAGGATGTTTTAAATATCTTTCTCTTGCATAACATTTACCTTTTGATAAAAAACACACATCTTGTACTCTATGAAAAGTTCTGCATAACTATGTTATCTGCAGCATTTGGAACACAAGCAGTGTGAAATTGGAAAGGTGTCTTTTGTTCTTGGCATATAATTTGCGAGTGGAAAAGATTTATACATGGCAATGAGCAGAGCAAAATTAATTTCCCATCTGACAAAGACTCTGGATTTTAACCAGACTGGAAAGCGTGACTGCCAGGTACCTGCATTAAAGGCAGGGTGCCAATACACTTTTAAGGGATGGTTTTAGCGCTGATTTCTGGGTACGTTGGCACATTTTCTAACAGCGTTTTGATATTGTCAGAAGAGCCGTCCAGAAAAGTAATTGCATGTATAAGAAAATATCTTGCATCTGGTTTGATGGAATCGATTCGCATACGCTCATTAGAACCATACACAATGTTCTTTTTGCTTTAATGGCTTCATCATGTTTCACCCTCCGTTTGCTGTTTTTGTTTTATGTTATTATGTGCGGATTGTTCTGTGTTCTTTGTATTAAGTTGGTTTCTTAATACATTTGTATTCATCACTTGCCATTTGCCCTTTGTATCATTTTACCTATGCTCACCCTCCGCATCATTCGCTCTCTCTTCCTCCATCTACACATTTTTATATTTTTGGCTGAGCTGGAGACCTTTCTCTGTGTTGTGACCTTTAGGTTTTAAATGAAGCCCCTCTGCGGCTTGTCTCTCTTCATAGACCGCCAGTTACGAGCCTTGGGAGGACCGCAAAAAAATAACGATTCAGATGAAATGGCCCCTTTAAAAAGCTCTTCCAAATTCCTTTTGCATTTTTCCTCTCTGTCCTACTGCCTTCCCTTCTTTTTTCTGGCCGCATTAATATTCACACTAATGAGGAACATCCTAAAGTGCAAGCTTTGGAAAATCTAAGCCAGACATGGAACAGGCCATAAGCGAGTAGTCATACACATAAACTCACGAAACTGTACACTGTGCGTACAAAATGGTACAACCAAGCATGCAAATACAGTGATGCTCATTACTGATGAAACTGAAACAAATGCTTCAAATGTCAAATGATTTATTGAAATTGGCAAAGCCTGATTATTATTATGTGTTTGCCAACGAAGTGACTTCTCATTTAATTTTCCTTTATAGTTGGTCTCTGTATGGGTCAGTCATTGTGGCTTCTCATTTTAATGCATATACTGGGATAATGGAAAAGGAAATTATTGCTTTTATCCCATACATGGGTTTGTAATGATGCACTAGCATGGGAAACAATTTGAGATTACAGCTTGAGGCTTCTGAACTACTAATTTCAGAAAGAAATGACTGCACAACATGAGAAAATCCAAATTGAAGGCTCATTTTTGTCCCTTTTTCATCCCCCTGATGTTACATTTAAACCTTTTATGTTCATATAAGGTAGATATAATGTAAGTCATATAAGGCAGAGATTACCGAACTGGGGTACGTGACGTGACAATGTTTAGAAACAACACATTGTTAAAGTAAAAATACTTTGATTTCACAAAAAAGTTACATTCTAAATGTTCAGTCACTTTTGACCGGAAGGAATATGAGTGTGACCCCTAAATAGTTCATTCTCATCAATCTGCGTGTAAATAACACTTTACACTTTCCGATTGTGTTCAATACATACACAAGTCCAATTTTGTGTGCGTATGATACGCCAATCCTTCCGTTAACTTCAGTGGAGCAGATGCGTCCAGTGACACAAGGAAATTACATATTAATTTTGTAATTTGTGTAATTTTGTCATCATGACGTGTAGGGTGTGATTGTTAATTTATATTTGTATACGGCTAAAGATGCTATTTATTCAAAAAGTGCAATTATTCAAAGTATTCCGAAGAACAAACCCAAAAGCGATCCTCCGTCCACCATAAAATTCTGATCCGACTATTCAGAGATTCAAAAATTGACGCTGTTACGTCAGCTTTGATTGTGAAGCGGCATTGGCTCTCGTGTGGCTTGAGACTGGTCGCGTCATTACATTATGAAACGGCATTGGTTGTCCTGCTCCGATTGCGTCACAATCTAAGTTTAGGTGTATACATTTGAATGATCCGTGTAGTCGATTATCACGTCGTAAAATACTTACGATTTCGCCGTGAGATCGCGTTGGATCGTCAGCTATTAAAACCTACTGTGGTTGTATCGTACGGCTTTAGAAGACTCGGAATGCAACACAACCTGTTTGTAATGCTTTTATACTGTTTTTGGTGTTTGTAATAAATACCCGTGGCTGACTTCTATTTGCTTGTTGTGTGTTTTATATTGTTGGGAAGGAGATGGGTTGGTTTAAAATGTATTTTAGGGAAAAAGAGGGTTCATCCCAAGATTTTTCTTTACCTCTGTCACTTTTTACTCACTCTCTGGGGAATTGTAAGGCCCTATCTGTATTAGAACAACTCACTCTCTGGGGAATTGTAAGGCCCTATTTTTTATAAAGCTGTATTAGAACAATGTGCTTTTACATTTCAAAGCAATTTATTTTGCAGCTTAGTTTTAGTTAGCTTAGTTTTACTAATTATTTTCCCAATATTTTAAAGATATAATCAAGATATTGTCTGGTGTTGAAATCCCTCTGGCTTACTTTGTTCATTTCTATATAAAGTAGAACAATACCTTCAAATAATGGACAAGCAGCAGACAACACAGGTATGAACAGCACAAAAGGCACTATAAAGGCCAGCAAATGCTTGTCCAGATATTAAGAAAAATTAGACCATGCATTCCTTAACTCTTTGTTTGAGCTCCAGAATTCAGAGCTTCGTTCTACACCAGACTCTGGTCAGCAGGAGTCCCAATGAGAGCCAGATAATCAGCAGGGCCCAATTACAAGTATACTAGATACACAGATTGAACACACACAGAGTTGCTTATACAATAATTTGGCTGCTTAATTAAAGGCAAACAGGCTTGTTTAACACACATGCAAACACACGCACACCTGTGTAACGTTATCCTGTTTACATTGATGTTCCAGCTGCAATAACTTTCAACACACCTAAAAGATGCGCACGAAAAATAGCAGAATAACAGAGCTGTTAATCCTTCAGGTCAGCGACCAAACACTGACCATCGTGTCCAGCATCAGTGTTGAGAGCTTTGCTCTGGAAGACATTAACACCCCACTTTACTGCATTAGGAAGATCATTGGGTTGGTGCGCTTTAGAAACACACATTTTCCGTTTTCAGATTCCTTCTCGTAAAATTCCCACCACCTCTCCAGACACCCAGAGCGGAAAAAAGAGTGATGGAAAATTTCAGGGAGTTTGAGCTTGAAAATGGAAAGGTGTTGATTCTGCAGTTACGTACGTTAATAAAAAGAACAACCCTGCAGGGTTTTGAGACCATTTACTAAAATAACTCCGCTAAGACCTGAAGCTGATGATATCAGACATATTTTGGTCTGATAAAAGAGCTTGTGGAAAATAAACTTCAAAAGTGGTTTCCGAGTATGTGGGTGTTCCCTTACAGCATCAGCGACTGCTCAGTGTGTGTGAGGGAGAGTCCTGTGAGACTGGAAGAAGAGTGAGACTGGACCTCATTCCTCTATAAATTCTCAGTGTATGATTTGTGGCTGTGATGAGGTAAGGAAACCTCATTTTACACTGAGGTACGCTCAAACAGTCACTGCAGAGAGGAAGAAAATAGAAAGATGCCCCATCTTTCTCTCTGCAGTGACTGTTTGAGCGTACCTCAGTGTAAAATGAGGTTTCCTTACCAGTGAAAGGAATGAAGTAAGGAGAAAAGTTAGAAGAGAAGACATCAATGCATTAGATAATTGAAAGAATGACATCAATTTACAATTCAACAGTGATAGAAGTAAAACAAATATAGGTGGACATCTGCATTCATAAAGGCCTGAATAAAAACACACAATAACTGCGCACACGCTTACACGCGTGCGTGATTTGTAGCCGAAGAGGAAATTCTCCAGCAGAGAGATCCGTAAGGCACTGCCAACACATAAACAATAGCTCACCAATTCAGGAAGAAATGTTGGTTCCACCGACACATAAAAAGAGCAGTTTGCCATGGAGACATAAACACTGAGCACATAAAAATTTAGTCACATAAACTCTGCACTTAATATCTGTCGTGTTTACGGTTAAATCGGACTTTTCGTCAAATTCATCGCCACGATTTAAATAGTGGCCAAATGAATGCCACATTTGGGTAATATGTAGTTTTTGATGCTACTTTACTGGTGAGGAATACTTAAATACACGATTAAAAACAATCATCAATTGTTATGACTTACAATAACAGTCAAAGAAGAATTACAATGCTGAAATCATAATAGAGACAGTTTCATGGTTAGGTTTGGAGAAACTAACTAAAATTAATGGCATTGTGCCATATTAATCGACTCTTATTTTGCACGTAATGCAATGCCAGCTCAAGAGATTCAACAATGATTTAACCCGAGGATCAAGGATGATACAAGAACGATAGGAGGAAAACTATTCCATATTCAGAAGGCAGTATTTTGGTAGAAATTTGAATTCCCGAAGTATGACTATAAAACCATGTTGATTGAACTGCAAATCTTCCTGAGAGGTCCAATAAATGTAAAATTGATTTATTTCAGCAAAATCAAACTCAGCTCGCGCAGGCGGCCAATTCATTTCAGTGATATTTCGGTGAATACGACATGTAATCACGTCGAGAAATAGACCCTCCCTTGAAATGAAAGGCATTCCTTTGCTCTGAACACACCCCACTATTGTCAGAGATCTGCAGTCTGGCCATCACACTGAATGTTCTAGTTCAGGTTCAGTGGAGCTCGGAGCCTGAGGGAACCAGGAGGATGGTTATCCACGCTGCTCACACTGCAATGCAGAGGCTTCGCTCCTCGCCGACGCTAGCCTGCAGCTTTCTCAAAGTTGCACATACGCGGACACACTCGCCCTCCCTTTCCTTATCACAGAAATAAGCATTTTTACAGAGTTTTAGCTATAAAAAAAGCAGGAGCAGATAGCCCATAAATCTAGTCATAAAAACGTTAAGTTGTCAGAGGTGCCATCAGCTATCAATCGTGTGGTGGGAGGCTGGTGGAGGGGAAATCGGTGATAAAAAACAGCATTTTAGGGAAATTATGTCTAGTCTTCCATTTGCAAAGTGCTGCAGTCGTATCCTGCCAGAATCTTAATCACGGGCTCGGGTGCGGGCGGGTAGATGAGAAAGCGTGCGCGTGCGTGTGGAGCTGGAGATCCAGGGAGGGTGGGCTGGTGCCTGAGATGGGGTTGGAGTTGGGGGGGATTATACAACTAGCATAAATCTCCTCCACAGTCTCAAGTCTTCCACGCACACACCCCTACACACTCTCATATTCTCTCTATTCCCCTTCATCGCATCTCGGTCTCTCTCTCACCTCATTTGCACTTTCCCCTCACTCACTCGCCATCTCTTCGTTATCCTCGGCTTCGCCGTGATTTGTTTCCTTACTTGTTTCATTGATTTTCTGTATTGTCGCTGTAATCTCAAACCGCATCCAGTGGGTCGGTGGATACAGATTGACATATATAAACTAGATTTCTGTGTGGGAGAGAGAATGTGGGTGAAAGTAGGCATATTTTCTCTTAGATACAATTTATTGTACATATCAGGGATTTGCCCATTGACAGTGAATTACATTCATGCTAGACACTTTTATCCAAAGCTATTTTATTCAAGCTGTATGTTTTATCACTATATGTATTCGCTGGGATCGAACCTACGACCTCTGTTACCAGCATAAGACGGATGGACAACTAATATGGCTTTTGTAGTGAAGCTGGTGGACTCATGCTGGGACAAGTGTTCAAAGCACATCATATGCTGGTGGTGATGCGGGAAGTTAGAGGAGCCATGTTTCTGAAACTATCGCTCATGGACTTGACAAATGGTGTAATTGTCACATCTAAGGCGCCATTTTTTACATTTAAGGTAATTTGTTAATTAATTTGAATAGGCTCCAGAGTGCTTACAGGATGAGTGATGAGTGAGTCCCTCCAACACACACACACTCGAAAAACATCAAGAGAAAGACAAAGCTTACCATTATACACATAAAGAAATAAAAAAAAATCCCAAAAAGCTAATATATTCACTTATTAGTCCCACTAGCATGAGAAAGAAAACAACATGGGTCAAAAAAGGAAGCATAGTGGTAATGTTGTTGTAATGCAACATAGGTTAATAACGTTAAAAAGATCATGATTTTGAAATGTATAACAATAATTAATGACATAATTTCGTCTAACAATGATTCATTTGAGGCTCATACGTGAGGAAAGTGAATCTTTCTGTCTGACGTCTCAGGTGCTGTGCTGCCACCTGTGGTCTCACCAGAGAATTGCAGGCTGAGTTCAATCGCTCTGTATACATCTTTTGATGTAGTGGACGTCAAACAAACTGATGTTAAGTTATGACATCTTTTCATTAAATGTTTTACTTCATTAAAGTCGTTCTCATTTTAAAAAGAAATACATATGTTTTATACATTGTTTTTATGTCATGATGGTTGTATGAGGTCACATAATGATATAGCCTTATATTAGTCACGTATCAAACTAAGTATTTTTCATACATCATTATGGGAGTCATTTACCACACAACAAAATATAGTGACACATGATTTAAAAATCTTTAGTAATGCTATTTTTCGTTTTATTTTGCATTGGTTTATTTATTTATTTTTTTCATTTAAACTTGAAAACAAAATAACAAAACAGCCTCCAAATGTGTATTCATTATAATTGTATTTTATTTAGTAAATTTGTAAAGTATATGAATTTATGAAAAGCTTTATATTTATGTATTAAGCTTGATAAATAAAAAACAAATGAAAAAAGATAGCAAATAATTAAACGATGACATAACTTAATGACAAAAAGTCACCACAATGCAGACATTTAAACAGCGTGAAAGGAAATACATGTGAGTCACTTCTTTAGCTATTTCAGACATGCAAGAACACGTTGTTCGTAACCTCGCGACATTTAGCAATGCAACGTGATTTAGGCTAATTGTGAATGTCGACTAAAACAATGCTGAAAGATGACCAAATATCTACACAACACGTTTGCGTGTCAAGGTTGCTGCTGTAGTACAGATTTGGGGGAAGGGTTAGGAGATTTTCAGCAAATTACGAGTTCAACCGCCAGAGGGCAGTGAGACATTCATAAAACCTCATGTACAGCCAATCTGCTAGCAGTAAATCTACCAGTGTGTATATGTTCATGGGAATGTATTTTAAGGAATATATTTTTCAGTGTTTATAAATCAGTGCTGCTATTATTAGTAGCAGTAATAATCGTAGCTAATGGTCGGATTTATCATAATACTGTTAAAATGTTTTGCTCTTTTAATACTCTGAAAGTCTTTTATTCCTGCAGAATTTATGAATGAAACAAGCCATGTTGCAAATAATATCTTTTTTGTACTTAAATGCATGATCAGTGAATCACATTAATGCCTCATGCAAACTTCAAGAACAATAACAAGCTCCCAATATTCATAACTTTAAAAGTTTGATAACTAAAATAAAACTGTAAAATAAAAAGATTTTACAGACCGTCATATTCTAACCATACCAAACTGTGGCTAAATAACAAACATTTGAGATGTCTTTGACTTTCCAAAATAAGCCCATAAGCTGCGGCCCAATGACTCTCAAATGTCACACTATAATTTTCCACCCATAAAAATGTGAATGGATTTGTATTTCTTTTTAATGTTCAGACAGTTTATCGCTGATAATTATTAGAGGCAATAATGTAACTGTACATAGAAACCGTTAAGTTAACTCATCACGGTGGCCTTTAAAATGCAAATGTCTGTGTTAAAAATATAGAAAGATTCATTGTGGCTTTATTTTCTTTTTCAACCACGCAGTAAAAGGAAGGGTAAAATGAGTGAACGACTTTTACTTTAGCTGGTGAAAGATTCGTTTGCAGTGTTTGAGTGGAGAAACTGTGAATGTTTACCTCATTAAATAACATGATTTATACACATCATTTATTCATATTAAAATCTCTGACCAACGTTTAAGGCAACGATGATATGTTGTAAATCATACGGAGAGATTTTTACCTGCTTTAAATTTTACTTGGAGTCATTTCACTCTCTCCCCCATTTTGTGTGTGCTTTCTGTGATCACGGGTATGTGGTTTTAACTTGTTTTGTGGCTCTGTGTCACTTCTGGTTCCCCAGGCCTCTATACAAGCTTAGTCGTAAAATGCCTTTTTCGGGGCAACTGTGGTAAAAGGAACACCTGTAATTCGATTCAGTGTTCTGAGCTAAGATGCCAATGGCATCTTTACAGCTCTTGGAATGAGGACGCACACCTAAATAGACACTTTGTGTATATGCACAGATATGCATTCCCCACCCGGAGAGAGGCCATCTCCTGAAGCATGTGAATGGGCACCATTTTGGCTCTGCTTGCATGTGTGTTTGCACAGGCCTTGCATGGAGGGGGATGGGGTAGTGTGCAAGTGCCCCGAGGATTCCTGTTAACGTTTTAGTCGTTCGCTAGCCTCTGGGCTGCCAGACACATTCAGTCAAAAAGCATTTGAGCGGCCCCAGGTCTTTTCAATGATTTACCATTTATTTGGACATCTGCAGAGCTTTTGGACCTCCAGCAATTTCTCTTGTTCTTCTTTTTCTTCGCAGCGACTTTAAAACGCCTCTATTTACACACACACACACACAGCGTGACCTCTGCTCTCATCTCGAAATTACCTTTGGCTGGTTCACCAACAAAGTATCTGCGGCACATCTCACCTGCCCAATCGGAGAGCTCTAAATCACGTCCTCTTCAGATCACACCTAACCCATGTGGCGTAGCGCTCTCCGGCCTTCTCAAATCTACTGCCCTGCTGACACCCAGCACATCTTTACCAGCTGGGCTCATCAATCCGACTGACAGCTGCCTGGTACTGCGTGCAGACCTGGATGGCATCCAGAAAACGAAACCAGGTTTTTTTTCTCTCTCTGATGTGACATCCACACCCCACGCAGAAAATACCCCCTACGTACGTGGCGGCGCACAACTCCATTCCGGTAAATGCGGATGGATATTTGACATTTGCCCCCAGTAGCAGTAGCAAAGTAATTTGTTGCACTTTTCTGTCACGCTAAGCCACAGCTGCCGGGAGTCTACGAGTGGGAAGGGGATGTCGATCAATGACAGGTCTGAGTGCTGTGGGTGGGACTGCCTGTGTGGCATGATGGCCAGAGGCCTTCTGTCTTTTCAAAAAATATGGAGTTATTAGCCTCTGTCTCTGTAAGAGAGACACACACACACACACACGCTCACACACACAAACCGTAATTAGCAGAGAAACAGACAGACAGGATAATTGGTGGACGGTATACGTTCACAGCTCTGGTTCGAGTAGGGCTTGCCGCAGAGTATTTTACACTTCAACTGGACAAATAGCTTGAGGAAGCAAAGTACAGATGGATTTATTGGTCACCTCTGAGTCTTTTGTTTTGAAAGGCTGATAATAAATCAAATTGTCAACTTTAAAGAATGGAATGACTTTCACCTTTTTTGGTAAAGAACTGATTTTAATCATTAAAAACTGTCGATCCAAAAACGACTTGCATTTGAAATGCATTGGAGGCTAAAATGGAACTTCTGATGTGTTCTTGGAAAAGCATCAGTGAACACAAACGGTTCCGGCCTTGTTCGCTTTTTACGTGTATTAGAACATTCTGACCACATCCAAAAATCGATGCAAGACAAACACAAGACCGCTACATTCCTTCCAGGCGGTTATTTTTAAAGAGATTTCATACCGCTTTTCAGTGGTAAATACAAGCTTGACTGATGAAACGAGGAAGATAGAACGGGGGGAGGTGAAGCTAGCACAGAGAGGAGGGAGGGAAGAAAGACGGAGAGTGGGGGATGCTGCGTTTGGACATGACATTGTAAAACCTACAGGCCTTTTATGACTTTTAGTGCCAGGGAGAATATACCACGACAAGAAGATATCAGCTCACTTCACAAACCTGTCTTTCTCCCTCTGATTATCCGTCTGACGCTCCTTTCATATTTCCGCCTGTCTAAAGACACGGAAAGTAGGAACTGAGGATGATGTAATTAGTTTCTTGTGGGATTCAGATTCTGTTGGCATACAAATGTAGCAGCATGTTGTTTGAGACATGTTTACAGCCAAACATTATGTCTTCCAATAAAAGTGTTTAGTGATAAAAGAACACTGGTAACTGTGGGACAATGATTAACATCACAAGAATGAGAGAGGAAGTATGAAGTGAAACTGGATCGGATCCAGTTTTGAGTCTTTTGCGAACAGAACGTTGCAGCGATGATCAATGAACAACTATAGTGTTTTCCCTGGAAGGTTGCTGTGGAAATCCAGAAACCTGAATAATGGATTAATAAGTGGGTTAATAAGTAGAAACATTATTTAATGTCCAAATTCTCCATTCAGCTTAAGTGGACACTGTGCAGGAATGAAGAGAGCATTCATGATTTAGTGAATAGGGAGTGTGCGTTTGCTTCCTGCTTGGCTAGCTGTTTCGTCAGGCTACAGACTGGCTCGATCCAAAGGGCAAGACCTTGGGTTTGGCTCTCACTGCTGTCTGTTTACCATCCCTCCTCATAAACCTCCTTGCCGCGCCATCCAGCCACCCCTCAGGTACTCATTGAGCCTGCAGCAAGCCTCAGCCAGTCAGCACGGCAAACGCACAGATGTCATTACCTGAGAACAGCAAGCATCGGAGAAAAGACCAGTGGACTGTGTTGTGTGAACCTCAAACTGCTATTGTGGTGCATAAGCAATTGAACTGGATTAGCCAAAACTAGTCGAATTTGGACTAAATACGTTGCTCTACTTGCTACTAATGTTGAACTTATTGAACTACAATAATGAATGAATGAATTAATATAGACGTTCTACATTAAATAGCTCAATTAAATAGTTACTATAATGTAGTTTTACATAAATAAATACAAAAAACATAAATCATTTCTGCTTAGAGGGTCTCCAACCTTTTTGTAAGCAAGGGCTACCTGAAGAGATAAAATCATCTAGAGGGCTACTTGTTGATGAAATTCTTCCAACTTTAAACATGTGATGCATTATTTTTTGACCAAATTGAGTTTTCTTTAACATATTTTTGCACTTGAATATATTAAAGCATATAAACACGTGCTAATAATAACATTTCATGATGATGTAGCACTTGGCTGATCAATAGTCACAGATTATATTGAGCGTTATTGTTGAGCCCTGTGTTTGGCGGGCACCTTACAGAGTTCATGCGGGCTACCAGGTGCCCGCGGGCACCACATTGGAGACCACTGGCTTAGACTTTCAACCCACGCTGCATCAAAAAAGAATAAACCCAACCCGCTGGATTGTAAATTAACCAATACTGGGTTGTTTTAACCCATTGTTGGGTCAAAAATAAACATTTCCAAAGCAATCTCACGGTGAAATTGTAAGTATTTTACAAGGTGGCTAATTTTGGCTAATTCTAGCTAATTCGTATGAATTAGTACGATCTTGGTCGTACGTTTTAGTACGATATTTTTTTTTACCTTTGTATAGTCTGTACAATACAAAGAACCTGTTTTTGCAAAAGAAAGGAACCTTTATTAAAAGTGAGCTAAAATTGTAACTAAATGTTAAATGTGTTTGCTAACATGACCCAGCTAGTCTTCACCTTCAGAAACTCATGACAACTGTTTTTTTATGCTGTGCTCCCATGAGAGTGGAATTACCATAATTATGAGATGACAATTTGCAGATTTTTACTGAGCTTTTACATGTTTAAAATTCTTTGTTTCTAAGGAAACACTTTTAAAGCTATAAAAACTGTATGGCTTGGCTGTTACTAACAGAGAAATACTTAACTACATTACTTTTAGTCTTTTGCCAAATCTTTGTCAAAGCACACTTTAATATTAATTTAAGCTTTAATAAAATGTCATACCAACACAGATTTATGTAGGCTATACATAACAGTTACAAAACTACTTAAACTGATGAAGCCTTCACTGAACATTATATCATCATGTCATTTCACACCTGTAGTACTTTATTTCTTTAATAAAACATAAATGGAAAGAAATGAGTGGTAGACATGAGAGCTGTAAGAAAATGTGTGGGATTCACAGAAGTAAATTTACTAACCAAAATCTTTTTGTTTTTTGAATAATATCAAGCTTTAAATTCTGTCAAAATTGTGAGTCTGTGCTTTGTAGGTTATTTTTGATGTAGATTAAATACCTCATATTTTAGATTATCATACATGTAAATTAGGCTGTGTTATAATATAAATTGTTTAATTTAAATTTAAATAAGTGTCTACTGGCTTATATTCTATCAATGAAATAAAAACGAATGGGAAAAATGAACAATATTGTCTCAAACTTGATTCTGTGTACGTAAGCAGAATGTGGAAATCGTAAATCGCAGAAATCGTACAGGTGCTAAATAAATAGTAAATAATCTAAAAGGTCATTTGAAATAAATTGCATTCATGTAATTAACTGTGACTACATTAAATATCAGACAGACAACTTGAAATAGCCTTCTTGTTGTCGCGGCGCTTTATGTCACATGTCATCGTGACGCAGCGGGGTCGCCAATTTCTAACAGGCGTGCGTTGCATCAAGTCAGGCCCGAAAGGTGTGTGCATTAATACGTGTTTTTACAAGTCTTGAACGGATTTTGCATACATTATTTATGACAAGATTTAAGTGTACGATTAATCGGTATAAGGCTGTGCATGCATATTTACTAGTGACGACTAGTTTAATGTACATCCTTCTCTAAGATAAGTTGTGAAACGAAGTAGGCTATGTATAAAAGTCGTGAATGTACTTTTAAATGAATATGGAGCTACTGTATAATGAGCATAGTTATTTAAGCTTACGGAAACGGCTATTAAGAATATGAGATTAACCTTGATGCTTTAAACATATGGGAACGTGGATCTGGCAACGAACTTGGAAGTTCAAGCATCGAGAACTATTCCTCCATTGGTAAGACAGGCCGAGGTCGCCGTGCCAAACTATGCTGTTTTAATGAAAAGACTTGCCTTAGAAAGAAGTTTAGGCTTTTCCTCCTGTACGATCCTCGTGTGTGCTTTTCTTTGTTCCGATTATGAAGTATATTGTAGTGACGTGATTTGTCTGAAACGAACTTTATGTGAAGTTTAAGTGTAATTAGTTGTAGATTTCTCCTGTTTCGGAGAATTATTGCCATATGTCATGAAGAATAGATTTTTTTTTAAATCTGGGCTGCGTATGAAAAATGAAATAAAATGACCACCATTGCGAATTGTTTGGATAAAGTCATTTTCATATATACGTTAAGTCATGTTAGCTCTGTTGTCTTGTAAGTCATTGCAAGATTATGTAAATATAAATGTTGTATTCTACAAGTAGTGATGTCACTATGAAATGCTCATGCAGGATACATTACAACGCATCGTTCTGCGTCCCTATTGCGCATAGGAGTAAAACGATACACTTGGCTTACGATTCGATAATACACGATACTGTGTTTACAATACGATAATATTACAATATTAATTTGAACGAAATTTCCAAAACATTAACCGTTTTCAAATAAATTTTTAAAATGTGAATGTCACTAAAAAACTGCATTTTGTCCAAAATAATAATAAGATTTGGAAAAGGAAAAAGAAAGTTAACACTAAGAGAGATCTGTCAAAACTTAAAAAATATATATTATTAATGCTGGTAGCATGTTGACAGCTGAACCAATTGGATTACATTTTTTAAAAGTATATTGTATAAAAATCCTGATATTTCTACAATACATTTCATAAAAATGTATGTAAAGATTTATCTCCCCACAATGTAATTGAATTCTCTATCAGTGTTTTTCTTATGAAAGTTTTCATCTAAATGGTTATAGCGGCAACAACATAAACAAATGTTATGTGGCCCAAACCTAAGAATTAATATACAATAAATTGTTCTTTTAAATCAGTATTCGAATAAATCTAAAATAAATTGTTATATAAGCCACTAGCCAGACCAATAACCAAACACAGACTGGATGTTAACTTTGGGCCAGGTGCATGCATCCGATGAAACCGTCTATTGTTACAGTTACAGTAGGCAAATTTTTTACTTTTTTATATCTGTTATTTCTCCGTATTAAATGGGTGTTTTAACATCCATTTATCCCTGAGAAATACATCTGATGGTTGCTGGTGGTTGATGTATAATTAACTACAGGGCTTCCTTAATGGTTACTAGTCGATTATGAAATTTGTGGTTTGGCATATCCATAGCCAAGAGACAAAGGTAGTGGCAAACCTTCACTGGTTATTTAATTGAAAGCACTCTAATGAGATCCATATTTCTCTGGATGAACTGGTCTGGGACTGGGAGGGGAAACAGTGACATCAGTGACATTTACTAGAACCAGATGCAGTCTAATTAACAGAAGAGCAATGCTGTAATGGAAACTGAGGTGGGGCTTTTATTCAGGTGTCAAAAAAGCTGTAGGGACGATACCTAGTTAAGACTGAGGCTAAGGAGGTAAACTAGGTCTAAAAGATCACATCATGTTGCCTCTGATGGGTCTGGCTCAAGAGAGACATATTTTCCCCATTGGGTCATGACTGGAGACCATGAGCTTAGCTTGAGTACTTAAGCAGTGTGCCTTGGGTTTGAGGCCTGGCCTTCACCACTACAAACCAAACTCATTTTTTTTTCCCAAAAGCTGACTGTATCTGTTTACATGGCATCGTCTTGTCATTAGCAGGGTATTTTACTGTTGAGTGGAATATCAATTGTTGTTTGGTATAGACATGAGAGGAGACTGTAAAGGAGTGGTTCAGACATGGTTGCGGGTTGTGATTCATGCAACTGCAAAGGTTGCTGGGAAGGATGATAAGTGCAGACTGATTAACACTGGCTGCTGTTGTGGTAAATTAATTGTGCTGAATGCTGCTGCTGATTGTATTTTTTTTACTTGAAATACTTGGCTTAGCTGGTATGTATGCATTAGTGTGTTAAGGATTTTCTGCTTGAATAATTCAGTTTTAAGCTCTAGATTGCATGATCAGGGTTCTTATCTCTTCATATTCTCACAAACCAATGCACAGAAATACTTATACATTTTGTCATTGTGCTGTTTTCCATCACTACAGTGCCATGTTTTCCAGGTCCCCATCCCAAAACATTCAATATTGTACTGATATGGAATAGCTTATCATACTAATAGAAACAAAATTTTAGTAAGTATAGATCAGAGAATGATAAATGCTTGAGTACTAGCTTACAAAAAGAATGATGTTTTTAAATTGTGGCACTGGATCACAAAAATAGCACGAACAAGAACATTTGAAGTAATAGCCAAAAATACATTGTATGGGTCAAAATGATAGATTTTTCTTTAATGCCAAAAATCATTAAGATATTAAGTAAAGATTATGTTCCATGAAGATATTTAGTAATTTCCTACCATAAATATATCAAAACTTTATTTTTGTGAGTGGATGCAGCAAAATCACTAACAAAAATGCAAGGAAACACGTCTACAAACTTCACTTGCTGCTGTCGCACTTTGGGAATTATCCACTCAAGTTTGGTGTGTAATGCTTAGAATATCAGCTTTTCCACAACTTCATTACAATGGTAAGTCAAAAGAGAGTGTTTTAAACAAACCTGTTTCTTCTTAGCAGCGCCCCATACATCAATAGAAAGCTTACTTTTTCAGCTTTCAGATGATGTAAAAAAAAATCTAAATTTAAAAAAATTTATCCTTATGACTGCTTTTGTTGTCCAAGGTCACCATTGAGAAACTCAATAGCTGCTAAATGTATTTATTGTTTTATAGCTGTATGTTTACATTACATTTATTCATTTGGCAGATGCATAAAGGAGTGTAGGAGAGCATAAAAGATTTTGTCAACACGCTAAACCGCACCAATAGTTTACAAGGCCATGTTACTAGGAGGATTAAGCTGAAGTAAGCAAAGGAGAGAATAAACAACATGAAAGATTTAAAATTTGTTTAGACAAAATATGTTTTGAGTTGTTTTTTGAAGGTTGTGAAGGATGCAGGGGAACAGTGTAAAGGTTTCTGGAAACGATTTGGTACCTCGTTGTGATGGAAAAACCAGGCGTTGCTCATTTTCAGACCAAAGGTGACGTGAAGGGATGTAGACCTGGAGCAGTAAGTTAAGGTAGAGTGGCGAATTTGCTGTTACCGTTCTGAAGGCCAGTGTCAGCGATTTGATCTTGATGCGGGCGGCAACTGGCAGCCAGTAAAGTGAAATCAGGAGGAATGTTACATGGGTTCTTTTTGGCTGATTGAACACCAGACGTGCTGCTGCATTCTGGACCATTTGCAGGGGATTGACTGCATTGGTTGAAAGGCTGGCCAGTAGAGAATTGCAGTAGTCCAGTCTTGATGCTTGGACTAGAAGCTGAAAGGCATGCTCCGACAGGAACGATCTGATTTTCCTTATATTGTAAAGCACATACCTGCATGCTCGAGTGGTTGCTGTGAGAGGTGAATTTTAGCTGTTCGTCAAACATCACCCCCAGGTTTCTCGCAGACTTGTTTGGTGTTTAATCTCGAATGACTTGTTAATGCCTCTGACCACCCCCTTCTGTCATCATGCAAATAGAAAGTATGCAGTGGTTAGTAAACATCATATTGACATTTCATTTACACATTTGATAACAGCTTTTATCCACTTACAATGACTTACAGTGTATTCAAAGTGTACTTTTATCAGTATGTGTGTTCCCTACACAAACCCATGCCTATTATAAGATAAATTGTCATGTATTCACCATCATGTCATTCAAAATCTGTATATGACACTTTCTTTCAGCAGAACACTAAAGAATATTTTGAGAAATGTCTCAGTGGTCTTGTGTCTATACAATGGCAGTCTATGTTGTTGGGGCACCAATGATCTTTAAAATATATTTTCTATTCTGCAGAAGAAAGGCATACAGATTTGGAATGACATTTGAAAGTGGGTAAGCAGGCTAGTTTTTTTTCCATGTTTGGGTGTTGTATGCATTTAAATAATTGATATAGGCCTACTGGCTCGGGGAAGAACAGAAGCATGACATATGAAGTTAGAAGTATACAGATAAGTTTCTCTAACCTTTTTTTCTCTCTAAAACAAAAAGCATATTGCTATATTTGATAAAAGCTGAGTTATTTTGCTTTCAAATAAAAATCCTTTCAGAGTAGTTCTGTTAACACTTTTAAATAGTTTTACACATCAATAAAATCTATTTCTAAGAAGTTCAAAGTTAATTTCATGCTTTTGACAGAATGATCTGACTGTTGGTGTACAGTAATCTAATAACCAATAACAATAATATAGACATGCACAACATCTGTACAGACCTAAGGTGTTCTATAGCAGTCAGTTTAGATATTCAAGAATTGTGTTCTGTTGCATTTCACATTAGTGTAATTGGTTTGTGGGACAATTTCTTTTGAACTAAATGATTTTGTTTCCATAACAGCTTCGTCCATCTGTCATACTCTATTCTTATCATTTACCGCCTACCACTGTCTTCAGCTTTTTTTTACCTGTTCCTATTTTGTTTTGCCTGTATTAAATGTTTGTACTGTTCAATGTAGCAGCAGCAGAGCACCTTTGGGGTGTCTGTTTGTACTCTTGTTGTGCATCTGGTCTGTCCACTTTTCTCTGTTCTGGATAGATGTTGTTTGCTTTTAAAGAAATATGTTTGTTTGGCTGTTTTTGATTTCATAATGTTCATTGAAATATGACCATGATCAATTTGAATAATTATGTATTTGTTCTGTATGGTTGACATTGAAAGAACATTCCTTGCTAATAATGTTACCTTGCTTAAAAGTATTTGTTTGTTTGTTTAAGCAGTCGAGCAGCAGGACATAGCAACAGAGGCTCAACCAATGGCATGAAGCTATGGTGGGCAACTGCAGTGGATGTCTGATCAATGACAAACAGGGTGAGTGTTTCAAAACAATTACTGCGTTTGCAAATCAGTTTTTACATTTATGCCACTGGGACCATGATTATTTTGAACAAAACTAAATTTTTGATTAAATATAACATATTGTTATAAATTTAGTGAATATTCATTTAAACAAAGTGATTCCTATTTTGCCTTTAAAGTGACAGCTTCTGCAGAAATGAGGTGGGAATACTGTTCTATATCATTGCTTGTTTGCCTCTTTTTGACTCTCCTTTTTTACTTTCGCCAGAGTGCTGCGATAGCTGGCAATCAGGAGACTAGCCTGGCCAAATCATTCTTACACATTCTGATGCAAGCTGTCATTGTCTTGACACATTAATGTCCTGTCTAGCAAGCCGGATCTAGAAGCCTTGTTTATGAATCCATTTAGACCCCTGTGCCTATTTGTCTTTGACAATCTGTGAAATATCACTGAGAGATCTACTTCAGTTTCACGATGGACAAGTGGTCTAAGCCTCTTGTTCATTTACAATGCTTTTACATAATACTTGGTGCTGCAAGGAAATTCCATAGAGATTAAGTATGTACGTGTGACATTCTGCTTAGTGCTTTAAGAAACCCAGCCAGTGTTGCACTATGCTTTATAGTTTTGAAGCAATGTATTGCATGTATTCAATCTTTATTTTAATGAGATTAAATTCTTACACTTCCCCTTATATTCTGTGAGGGGCACAGCCACAAGACAGAATTTTAAATCTTTGAATTATTTATTTTATTATATTATAATAATTATGGTTCATAGTGTATTGGTAGCATAGCTTGCAATAAAGGTTGATACTATCAGATATACTTATTGTAGGTTGTTCATCATATCAGGTAGATCTTTCTGTTGTTATTCATTCAATCATTCAGATTGTTTGTCCCACATATAAATTGTGGCTGTACTGAGCTCTAATGCACACCCTGTTGTTTTTAACACCGAGACAGTTCCGTATTATCCATTGTTCAGGGGCTATATTATCGCATTCGACAGCCATGTTAAGTCCTTTCATGCATTTAATATCTCACTCATGCAGATTATTTTACAACCGCGAGATGCGTTAATTATCTAATTAAGAACAGGATTAATGAAGGACCCCAAGTGCGCTCTCTTGTTGACATAGCCGAATTTTAAATCACAGCTCTTCACTTCTCCTGGGCTCTTCATAAAATCCCACGCAGGATGAAATGTTGCAAAATGCGGTTTTTCAATGCCTCATAACCGTTCTGGATATGTTAATAAAAAAGCTTTAATTTCAAATTACATTTGGTTTGTATTTACTTTGCATTTATAGTGGCGTTGACTAAGAAAAACAACTTTTATCCAAACAAGAATAGGTCTTTAAACATACCAATTAAATCAATAAAACCAATCGGAGGACTGGATGCACTTACATTTAACATAGTTAAAATGTTTATTTGGAACTTTATCTGATGACCACTCCACGCCTTTATAAAGCTCCAAACTTGGTCATGTCACGATAGGTTTACCCATGCATATATAAACTCTTTTATGCAAGTTCGCATTTAATAATACTCGTCGAAATATTGCCAAAAAGTTTTTGAATGTGGAGACAAATTAATATATTAATCATAATTTTTTTGCGTTTTTCAGCGAATGTTATTTCATGCCTTATGTACACACAATAAATTTACAATTCTATATAGTTCTATATATTTCCTATAGACATGTATTCAAATTGTTTTATTTTATTTTAATAGCACGTGCTCTATTGCCAAACTGATTCAAAAGCTTTCAGATTCGTAGCTCCCCAGATTATCACTAAAGTATAATAAAGTTTTGAACTGTAACTGCTGTATTGTTCTGGCCTCTTTATACTGAAATTGAAACTTAGGACGGAAACAAAAGAAGAAAAAATACACTTTATTGAGATATGTTTTACAAGTCCAATAATGTTTTAAAATACTGGTTGTATTGCAGAAATCGCAGAGTATTTATAAGCTCTGAATTTGGATTTATAAAATGTTGTTGAAGTAGAGCAATATCTCTTGTTTTAAGTTTAACCCAGCCCTCAATTTGACATCTGTGCAGTTGCGTTTGTCAGTGGCATGGGCCAATAATATATCCGCCGAGCATATAATATAAACGCAGATCCCTAAACAACAACCAAAGAAACTTTTTGGATGGTGATGGTCGTGAAGAGAAATTGTAAGTGGTCGTACAGTAACCATACAGGGAATATAGGCTTCTATATAAAGAATGAATTTCATTATTGACTAGTTGAGAGTATATTATGTTTTAAAAACGACATCAATTGTTGATGAAAATATTGCTTAAATCTGCGTTTTTTAAGTAGCCTATCTTAAGTTTAATTCAAAGTTTGGAGACAAAAGTCGATTTCTAATTAATCGATTGCTCTACTTAAACAAAAATAATTAAAAACACGTTTTAAGTCCTAATGGCAAAGTTGTTCATTTGCTGTGATTTATTTTGTAAGGGGTAAAGGGGGGTCTTTCTCCTTGCGCCTTCTCCGTCTGTCTGCTAAGAGACTTTGAACTTGAACTTTACTTTTGTCCCCGTCCAGCAGAATATGTGGTTATCGATTTCATATATCAAGATCAGCGATCTGCAATCTTTCACTTTTCAATACACTTAAAAAAAAAATAAACAAGGCAATGTCTCTTTTACACGCGGATTCAACAAGGATTGTGCAAAGGGGATTCGTCTGCTCCTTTCGGAATATATGCACAGGTCATGGATATTGTTCTATGTCTTCGTTTAAAATAATATATGTTTAGTGTTTGCTGCGATATTATATTTGTTTTCATTGTTTTTAAAGGTTTCATGTTGGACACTTGTGCACAGTGCTATTTTGTGTTATGTGCGCAGTTAAGTGAAAACTAGTTGATTGATTTGCATTGATAATAATCTACATTATCTAACATATGTTACATTTGTGTAAACATTTGTGTAAACAAGTCAAACATATTTTATCAACAAATCGTAAATTCTGCACAAATTCAGGTACCGGTAACTCTGAAAACAGATCTGCTGTTTTCTTTTTGTAACGACGTTCAAACTTTAAAGAAAATAGTTGACTTATAATAAAATCTAAATCTGCAACATTCACTTACGGTAAGTAATAATACTGTTTGCTTGTTCAAATTTATGCTTCACCATGATCTGATTTGATAAAGGGATGTATAAACCAGGTTATATTTACATAAATAATTACGATTAGAATAACTGTTTACATCATATTTCATCTTAAAATAAAAAAGCGATGTGCAAGGTTATCAGGGATTTTTAAAACAAACACTATTTAATTTTTACTAATATAATTAAAAGACAATATTTATTTTGTATTTAACAAATTATTATTATTACTATTTGTATATAGCTTAGCTGGTCCTTTGCAGCTGTGTTGACAAAGATGCGCGTACAGATTTGTAATGCAAGTTTATAAAAGGTTTATTGAAAGCAATGTGTTCCATAGTGTACTGATATGAAAAACATCCTTTGTGTCCAACTATCTGGTTTTAATAAAAACTTTTTTCAGTTTGTGTTGTCTATAATGTGCACCATAGCAAAAAGTCCGTGATAACATGGCAAATTTGGATTCTAATCTCCTTTTCATCTCTGATCTTAAATTGTTCTTTCTTTAAGAGAACGTAACCTATTATTGGCATTGTTTCATCTGTAACACTGTATATTTTGCTTGGGGAATGGGTGTCACACACCGTAAGCAAATAGTACCTGTGTTGTACAGCAGGTCACAATTCGACACCGACTATGTTGGCGCTGGTACATATTTTTTATTTTATTGCTCAATTTCACCTCAAGTTTAGCAACTAAATTTTTTTTTATCACTTTGCTCAGTTGTGATGTTTACAACGTCTTATATTCAATTTGTATAAAGTTGTTGATAAACAATACAACGTGTAATGAAATCCTATGATGTACAGTAGTTATTTTCTAGGTATGTACGATAAAGAGCCTTGTATGTTTTCACACTAAAGAAAGGGAAAAAACCATGGCGAATGACAAAAATGTAAGAATCGACGTCAATATTATAATCAAATAGCCTATATGTGCTTACAGATATTTGATTGTAAGAACCTGGCATGTTTGAAACACGGAATAAAGAAAATCGTTGTACACGATACACGAAAAAAGACTAGAACTAGAAAATAAATGGTCATTGTTTGCTTTTTAAGTTATGAAAATGTTCTGCTTGCAGTAGATATATTTATTCAGATAAACTACAAAAAAAACCTCCAAATAAAGACAAGAAAAACTCGCTTTGTCATAGTTATATTTTTCGTTTTGTGTAAAGCTGCAACATCCTTCTTCGAAGTGCAGTTACCGTAAGATATATAAATAGGCCTGGGGTATTTTTTTCTTTAAAAAAAGAAACATTCAATGTCTAAACATTAGAATAAATGTCGTTTTCGTTCTTGGGGGAAACGGTATCAAGGCATGATATTACATAAACGTATTTACAGTATTACTGTATGAGATATAAACGATGTGTGTAAAATATTTCACATTTCTCCAGTAGCCTATAACTAAACAGTAGGTCCAGTTGTGTTTTCAAAATATCGACTTCACGTGATTGCCTATTTAAATTGGTGCCTGATAGTTGCGTTATTTGCCTGTTTTCTTTTTCTCCACAAAGATGGAAATATTTCGAAATAGTTTTTATGCTAAAAACTTATTGAACAAGAGTCATCCACGGTATACACACGGTTATTGTGTTTAGAATGTATATTATATTATATTATATTATATTATATTATATTATATGAACATTGGTACATATTTAAACACATTAATTAATTTATATTTCACTTTTGGCATTCTGAGTTCTTCATAGAAACTATTAGAAAATACCAGGCACAGAAATGTTGCTCTTTTTTCTCTGTTGTCGCAATTAATGTCTGCAGAGGAACTGACCGCCTCCTTTAACTTGAACTTGGACTTCCGACTAGACGTGTTTGAATGAGGGGGAGACATTTTGTCTCTCGTTAGATGCCTTGACAAACGGACCTTTAGTTGTTTTTGAACTGCAGTTCCTGCATCTGAAGGGCTCAGCGTAAAAAATATTAAAAATTGGTAAAAATTCGAAGCTATACACAAGGACGACCTGTCAACATGCAAGATATCTTATCATGTCTCGTTGTACGACAGGGACTTTAAGTCATAAATGGACTGGCAAAACAAGCTGTAGTGCACAGATATAATCAGTATTTTCGTGGTATGTTTTGGAACATTTTTCGTCTTGGTGTGTTTCAACCTGTGGTAGTAATATTTCATTTAAAGCTGATTTAACTAACCTTTGATCAATAAAGTAAATGCTGAGCAGCATTTTGTTTACCATTCGTTTATCATTGTAAATTGTCAGGCTACCGAAGAACTGTCTGTTTAAAGACAACGCAATGACGTTTACCACATTTTTTTTGTCAGACCACAGATTTAAATTACCCACGTAGGCTACTTGTTTGCTGTGCCAGCCACACGTTTTACCGCATTGCACCGAGACTAAATCGACGTTCATATTCGACTGACATCCGTGTGAGATTTACCAAGAATGTGTCCTTTCCCTAAACAGACAGGGTACCCTAATGGTTTCTGGAAAGACAAACAAGGTCATAGTTTGAAATGCTATGTTTGGAACGATTAGCTATGAATACTATTCACTTGACTATTTTTCTACATTAAAGGCTGTGGGTATAGTATACTTCTGTAGCATTGCAGTGGCATATTATTTATACATATTCGTATGGCAGGGCTCTCTACAAGATGTAAATTTTTCATCTTGTAAATTTCAATGTCTGACCAAGGCCTGCAATGCCCCCCTCCCGTCTATGCAAGAATGTGCATGTGCATGCACAGGCAAAGGTGTGGCTTTCAATCGCCTTCAGCATTTTACATTTTTTGATGCGGCGCATAAAAATAATACAAATATTACATAATCGCATGAAAACATTTTAATTTAGCTGGACATATATATTCTTATTAGGTAAATAAACACGATTTTAGGTGTGTTTAACCAGTTTGAGATGAACAAGCTTCACCTCGGACAGGACGTTTTGCTTTGCTTTAATTTTACCTGTTTGACTGAGCGAAATGTAGTGTTTTAAAAGAACACCACTTCCCCACAATGTTTTGCGGACTTTCAATGCACATATTGAATTTGCTCAAGAAACAGCGACAACTGTGCCTTCATAGATATCAAACTAGTTTCAAGTGAACTGCAACGACCAAGTGCTGCATAATTTATACATGAGTCAAATAAGGGGATCTACTTTATCACGTATGTAATTTTGCTAAAATTACTAAAAGATATAGAATATTCAGATGTGTTTTTGTGTCGAAAACAGAACAGAAGCTACAATTTAATAACACTGAGGCTAGGGAGCTTTAACCAATGCTGCCATCGATTTTTAGCCTCTCTATTACAACGTTGGTGTGCAGCACTAACAGACCAGCTTCCAAATGATTGAATGGCAGATTTCTCTTTCTTTACCTCAGACCGGCAAAAACGTTTTCTGGCATCCTATGACTTTGTAAATGAATAGTAGGATGGATAATTGAACATCCAGTGTCTTAGTAAGAGACTAAAAAAATAAATAAAGAAAATGATGCTTATCCATTTTCATATTAAAAGGAAGCTCAAACAAATATACATTAATTTACCATTCGTGCGTACCATAAATGTTCATTGCGTCAAGTAGGTTAAAGAGTTTCAGAAAAGCCACATATCGTTGTTATGCTTTCCATTCTTCACCTGTATTATTTTATATGTGCACATGCCAAACCAATCTGTACATAACTGAATGCAGATTCAGATTTGCTGAGAATTTAAGGCCCAAGTCCCTAACCTCTTTATGTACTGCTGTCTTTCTGTCTTCAGTGCTATAACTTAATCCGTGTTTTCTGACTTTTCTGTTTTTCTTGACTGATGCCTATTTTCCCCCCAAAACAACTAACTGGCATGCAACATGCGTGTTGTGTATTTCGTTCAGGGCGATAAACATTTATAAAATCATACTTACCATTTGACAAGCGGATGCGATGAGTCAGATGTTACCGTTTCACTTCTGCACAGTTTAGTTTTGAAAATTAAATTAAATTATTGGTTTGAGCATTTGGAGTATTTTAATTGTTAAACTACAAAGTTGGTTTCCTCGTCCTTTGTTACGATTAAACACCGTTGTACAACATAAATGTATATATTACACATTTTAATGCTGTCACTTTTTACGCAGTTCAGATTTGGAGTCGTGCGCATTGGAGAGGCACAGCCTGATCCATACCACCGCAACCATATGAAGGACCACGATTAAGTGCGTTTCAATATACACCTGTGATCTCAAAAGATATATAGAAGGTAAAACAGCACTACCAATAAAGACTATATTTGTTGTCAAAAGGTTGGATTTCTGTAATGCAAGCAACCTGTAAAACAGACTTATTACTTGTTGTTTTTGTATACATTTTACATAAACAATTTACATAAATATTTTATATAACTTAGCCTACGTATAGTTTCAATTTGAAAACGACAAATTTTATATACAGCAATGTAGCCTATAAATAAATATGTATCTGGTAATACCAATGACTGATAAGAATGTAATTTTAACAGAAATGACAAGAATAAAAAGGTGTTGCGCACCACCCCCATCGCAGGCACGCATGCATACTTACCCGTCCTCTTCCAGTTTAATATTTGGGTTAAAAGTTATAAATTCTACGTAAAACGTATGCAATTTTTTACTCTCACAATTTTTTTTAACAACAATTGCTATAGGTAATTGTATGGTCAATGTGCACATAGGATTTAGCAAGGGAGTGAACTGTAATAATTCAATGTGATATGCAAACAACTAAGAAACAATACAGGAAAAATATATTAGAAACCTGGGGTTATAAGATTATATCGACATTGTTGTTATTATGCCGTGATCATAGAGAGATCTCTTATGCATAATTGTCCACAACCATCGACAAGGAGAAAAACATTACTTTAGCAGAGCCTTATTCAATCTATACGGTTGTTACTATTATAGACACTGCGATACTGAACCAACCTGTATTATTCAAACAGATAACTCTATGAACTGATTCCTTAAAATCGTACAGGAATTTCATAAAAAATGATTCTGGAGCTTGCGTTAGAATTAAACCATGTTTCCAACTATAATCAAAAATATTTTAATGTATTACTCGTGTTGTACTGTATTGTATACTGTGCGAATACTATTTTATGTTAAAGTTGTTTAAAAGAATAAGGACATGTCAACAAAATGCCTTTTTATAAAGCTCTCGTTTTTACTTGTCAGGTGTTCAAATAGCCTACATGTTTAAATAAAGTGGGTGACGATGATAGTTTCCAAAAAAGTCTTCCTACCTCCACCGTCTCGCCTGCCAATTTCTTGTGTAAAATGTACATATACTTCCTAATCTATAGTGTTTCTGAGTATTCTGTAACGTGGTAGTAGCATAGCTCATTTAATTTCTTGTCAGAAAATAAAGCTAATATAAGTCCAACTGAGTAAACTGAAAGCTCCATAATTAACATACCGGAGAGGAAAGCTACACAGAAAACGTTAGGATGAAAACAGAATCACCGGAAGGGAATTTCTGTATTGTTAGTCGTGTTTGTCTTCCTACGCGTAACAGTTTAACAGTTGCCGGCGTTCTTTAAAAAAGTAGAAATTACTTTGGGGACCACTGGATTGTTTGCCTGTTTCTTTTCCGCTCTTCCAAATTCTCTAAGACTTTAAAACTACAGCGAGTTCGCATGCATACGAGTGTGAAGTTCATTCTTGTCTGTCTAGACTCCGATTACGACCCTGTTTGTCTGCGTTTTTTACCTTGACCTTGGACTTCCATGCAGCTGCCATTTGTAAGATCCGTCTTTTCGTCAGCCTGTAAGGACAACACTGGATTTATCTTTGTAATTAAATAGTAATCAATGAACTCATCATTATATCCTCTCTCGAAGCTTTATCTTATCATCTCTTATTCCAAGGAACCGTCTCTCTCGTCGCTATACAACACATTTTACTAACAGCAGAGGAAGTATAGGAAGGTTTTAATGGAGTATAGAACTCTGTTATTCATTTCTCATTCATCACTGTAAAAATGCAACATCAGCCAGGACGAAACTACTCTGACGCAGTAGAGGTTGCATTGTTTCTTATAAAGCTAACAGGGCCTGCGTATTCTGTATAGGCTACTACTCTGCAATGAAACTGCTTGTCATATTACATAAACATGTAACATGCAGAGTAAATCACTACTGTACAAAATTGCGAAACAGTTGTGTGTAATGTTATATTTTAATGTGACTTTTAATAAGAAGTTGGAACAAGTCATTGGAAGGAGTAGCATTAAAGAACTAAATTCTTCACTTCCTAAAACGCACAAAATTTGTATAAATTGTAATTTACAAAGCAGTTGTGTAAATTCATCAACTTAAAGCCGACAGTAGGCTATTTGCATTTATATACATTTTTTAAACATGCATAACAATAAATGGCGAAAAACTTAAAGCCTGCTCCCACAATAATACAAATGTACGAAATTATACGGACAGCCAGAAAATTGTATTCTCTTATGTGTCTCTGAAGATGAGACAATTGAAACAAAAGTAGCGCACACCAGTAGTTTACATCAAATTAATTTCAGCAATTTATTAATTTTGTTATCTGTATTTTATATTTGTTTCTAATATGATTTTGCAATGAGCACGTTAGACCTAGACAATTAAATAACGAAAAACAGTGTTTGCCCATGATGACCTTATCTTAATGAACATATAAAGACAATGAATATAATTTGCGTTTATTAACATAACCAACATGAATGCATTTTTCGTATTTTTGTGTACGTGGAAAATATAAAGACTTTTAAACAAATAACAACTAGACTGGCAATTCATTTTCACAATCAACTATATTAAACTCATTGAATTGACTTTAAGCTATTTGTATGTACATTTGTTTGTTGTTGCCACGTCTGTGATTGTTTATGTGGGAGATAAAATTTCACTAACAGTGCATACTGCTAAGTGTCCAGCCTTTCGTCGGCCGAAATAGTGAAGTTGTTTTCGTCCAGCTTCGCTTGGATCCTTCGCCTTTAAGGCTGGCACTCTCGGACACTCTCAGCCAATGCATGGGCGCTGAAAACCTTAGAAGCCAGGCGTGAAACGTGAGCCAGTAGTTGTTTAAAGGGATATTTCTTCCCACCCACAACCCCAGTCTCTTCGGACTAGTTAGCATATCACGTGTCTGCGCTTTAATGAACTGGACACATGGATTTGCTGGTGCGCATGCGCGTGCGTAAAATCTAGTTGGAAATGAGGTATCGGTCTTGGAGTAGGCGACTTTTAAAAAGCATCGGCAGCTCGTGATATGACGACTTCGCTGGTCCTGCATCCACGCTGGGCGGACACCTTGATGTACCTGTATGAAAAAAGCCCGAATGAAAATAATCAGAATAAAAGTCAAATTATGGAGGGATTAAGCGGGAATTGCCCTGCAACTCATTGCAGGGACCTGATCTCACACCCCGCGTTGGGGCGGCATTCCGGCACCATAGCGACTCACCAGGGATCCGTGTACTCGGATATATCTTCCCCTGACACTGGGCGACAGTGCCCCGCTCCTCAGACGTCATCCAGCGCTTCTCTGAGTTACGGCTACCCCTTTGGAAATCCCTACTACGGTTGCAGATTATCCCACTCGCACAACGTGAACTTGCAGCAGAAACCATGTTCGTACCACCCTGCAGAGAAGTATGCCGAGCCGAGCACCACTTTGCCCACGGAGGAGCTCTCCAGCAGGGCAAAGGAGTTTGCTTTCTACCCGAGCTTTGCCAGCTCGTACCAGGCAGTTCCAGGATATCTTGACATGTCGGTGGTTCCCAGTATTAGCGCACATCCAGAGCCACGTCACGATGCATTGATCCCCATGGAGGGCTATCAACACTGGGCTCTGTCGAATGGCTGGGATGGGCAGGTGTACTGTTCGAAGGATCAAACACAGTCTTCTCATCTCTGGAAATCTCCGTTTCCAGGTTGGTCTTACTATTTATGTTAAACTTGCATACACATGCATTTAAAAGAAAAAAATGAATGTACTTAAAGGTTAAAGTGTACATTTCACATACTGTAAATTATTCTTAAGGATTCGCCATATTTCTGTGTGTTTTCTTGGTTGTATGTCAGCAGATGTCAAACAATGTAATTATTTCAAAACCCACATAACAGATTGTGATGACACATACACAAGGTTTGCATGAACCTGTCAAAAGTGGAATTTTATTGGTTTCAGTTTTGACCTGTGCTTGACTCTTTATTAGTAAATGTTCAATCGGCTATTCAAAAAAAGGGTTTGACCAAAACCTAAATTCGGCAATAATAAAACAGTTAAGATAGAATATGTATCGTGTTTACAGCCTCGCATAAAATAGTACAATGTTTGAATGACGTATCAGAGAGCTTAGTCATATATTAACTCGGACATTATAGTGTCACAGGATGTCTTAAGCTACAAAGTCACGCAGTGTGGAATATGGCAATACTGCCTACCTTTGCTCTTTTGTTTAATACAAGTCTTATTTGTTCATCTGCTAGTAGTGTTAGAATATTTGACAAGTGACCATGGTGCCTTACAATTTAATGTGAATAGATTACAAATGCCAAGATATCTTAACTATTTAACTTTGCTCTTGCGTGGCAATATATTGCATATATGAGCAAATATCATGCCCACCGGTCATTCTTTATTGTAGATCAGATGTGGCACCCCCAGGTAAACGGTATCCATTGTAATATCTCTGGTGATCTCAATATACTGTCGCATTAGTGGTTGTAGTGAATGCTTGTCACCACCACACGCCCCTGACTCGTTTAGCAACCCTTCCCCCTAAATTGGAACATGCATAGATTGCTTTTGTTTATTAAAATTACTAAACTACAGGACCCAAATGCAGCCTAAATTAATTTGTGTTTAATCGTAATGCCTTTTCTGCACTTATGAAAATACTTTATTGGTGCATGGCCCAAAAGACTTGGTTTTTTTGTTTTTGGATATGTCTGTTTGTGGCCATAATGCAATAATGGCATGTTGTAGACAGAATGGCAGTGGGCATGTCTTTTATTTATTATTATAGCTAGAACACATTTACATTCATTTTACTACTGTCTCTGTCAGCTTGTCAGATAAAGCCAACATCCTTCGTCTTATTTTACTTTGTCACGACAAGTTCATGTTTTTAGGATGTGTTGGTAGATGTTAGGACTGTTTCATAGTATAAAATATGCGTTTTTCATATGGTATATTTCACTGTAATAGAACTAGTCAAAAATGTATATATTACAATGTATACATTTTTGCTTTACATAAAAATGAGAATGCTTCTGTTATAGCAAACCCCATCTATCCACATGGTATATTGACTTTCTTATATCCTTGTTTGATAAAAGACTAATTTCAATAGCCTCATATAATGTTAAAAACGAAATAACTTTTAATAGTTGTATATTAGTAGTTTTTTGACACAAAAAAAGTGTATCTTACATTAGAGTCACATAACTGCTTCTGTTCACCAAATAAAAATGTGTTTATACAGTGTAGACAAATCTTAATTCATTCACTTAATTTTAAAATTTCAGTTAAGCGGTTTAACACTTTGTTATTAGATAGCCCAGAGTAGGCTATTTGAGACATTTAATGCAACAGTTGGATGCTTTACACTAAATGTAAGATGACCCTTGAAGGCGATTTGAATGAATTGTTTTCCTCTTTAGCCAGTGTCACTTGGCAGCTACAATAATATTTTTGTGTATTTGACATCTTTTTTATATTTTTCAGATGTTGTTCCGCTGCAGCCCGAAGTCAGCAGTTATCGCCGTGGACGCAAAAAGCGTGTTCCCTACACCAAGATGCAACTAAAGGAATTGGAAAAAGAGTACGGAGCAAGCAAATTTATCACCAAAGACAAAAGACGGCGCATCTCTGCTACAACCAATCTATCAGAACGTCAAGTTACTATTTGGTTCCAGAACCGCAGAGTGAAGGAGAAGAAGTTTGTCAGTAAATCCAAGTCAAACAACCATATGCATACTTGATGTTTCGTACTTTTCTCAGCAGCTTACATCCTTCCGTCCAGAAAGTCCGATATTTACCTCTGTTCAAAAACACGAAAGAAGAACATCCGATCAGCGTTCCGCCTAACCTGCCATCCTAACTTTAATTTAATTTAAAATATGCACACGATACCATAATCGCTGGCTCTTCGGCCTTTGGGACATATGCTATAAAACTGTGAAAATACAGAAACAACATTTCAACTTCGTAATTTTCTATGAATGTACATATATAAATATTATGTATTTAAATCGAGATATCAAAGAGACACATGGTTTACGTGCAAAATACAAAAAGACGCGGCCCTTTTGCATCTCCTCATGTATGCGTCAAAGCCAGCAAACCAGAAGAACAAGCACGAGGAGATAAAAAAATATATACCGGACACTTTGGAAGAATCAGGACTTGTATAAACTCGTAAGGCTATAGCAAATATTGAACTGAGACACGATCAATGCCAATCATTTGCTTATGGTGGAGATCATAATAATTTTGCTAGAATGAGCCTCCGAGATTTCAAAAGCTAAATGATTCACTGTGGGATATAGTCTACATATTGCTTCGTGATGCCGGTGGGAGCCAGGCTGCTAATGTTAAATGTACAGTTAAATGCTTCTGTTATTTAATTTAGATTTCGCTCATGACAGGTCTGTAAAAAGGAATGTTTTAAGATCATCTGTATGTGTCCATATTAGCAGTGAAGGATATGATTCTACCATGCAACTGGAATGATTGTAAGCATTTAAAAATCATTTAGCGTTACACATTAATGCACAATCTTTTTTGTTTTATATATATAAATATATATCGTAAAGCATTTGAGCTGTTCACAAAAGTTGTCTGTATCTTTTTTCGTGCAGTATGTGAACTGTATTGTGGTGTTCAATACCTAAAGTACTGAATTGAAATGTTTCATAAATAAAAAATGACATTGTAATTGAGCACGTGAGACTGCTTCTTCCGAGTCAATGTATTTTCAATTATCAGTGTAATCGGTGGTGCGTTCGTAACCACTTTCCAATTGTTTGTCTTCCTATCTTTCTATCTATTTTTTCTGTCTGTCTGTCAAAGCTTGGAAAATGTTTTTCCTACCACAGGAAAAGTATCTTATCAAGTATGAGTGTTTAGTCGGCTAATGCTTGCAACAGTTAAAATGTTCTTAATATCAGTCGTGGATCAGGTGTACTTGAAGTAGGCTACCTCAGAATAAATAGATAAATCGTTAATATTGGTGTTAAATTGTGTTTAAAATCCTAAATGACACAAAACAGTTAGAAGTCAGTCAGAATTATGAAATATCACTGAAATTAGCATATTTAAATTAGCATTTTAAATTACTATCAGCAATGCTCCCATGCTTACAGTCTAATTTTATATGTTGAATATGATTTCATGCATGTGCTATGAACTGCATTATTTACTTTCGGAAATGCACTTACCTAACCACAGGCATGCAAGGATTATTGCTTCGTTATGATATGCCAATAATAATGTGATTTCTTTCCTCGTCATATCATTTTGTTTGAGTTGAGCGTGCAGTGTCGTCGTCCGTAGTTTCTTTTTTTCGCTACTGTTATTGTAAGGAAAAAAGTGGTTATGAAAAATGAAAAGAAGGCATAGATGTGCGTTTCTTGCAACATCAAAGCACTTACGGTATAGTCCAAGAATTGTTTTAAAGACAATTGGTGAATGTGCGGCGAAGCATTTATATATATATATATATATATATATATATCATTATATATAACATATATTTACCCTTTGACGTTTACATTTTTTTGTCTGAACCACTGTATATAAAATAATTTTTTTTAAATATAATTGTTGCTTTGTGACTTTAGTACGATATTTAAGATGATATCGTACATAAAAATGCAGTGAAATGCCTTTTGTTTAAAAACTAATTTGTTAAATTACAACATGTTTCGGGCAGTCAACATTTTTAAGATGAGTATATCGTAATTAAGAATTTTTCGTATTTTAGTTGACGCTACAAAACTTGGGTTTTTAAGTTAATTTAAGTAAACTATATATTTTATCCATATTTAATTTTGGATATAGGCTATATGGGGGTTGAATTATACTGAAAGCTAAGCTGATTACGTCTGTCATTTGAAATGTTTTATGTTTTTCACTTTGGCCTGGGTTTTCAACTTTGTTGCTTAAAAATATGTAAAGTATTTCCCGGATTATGCGTTTTTGTAAACGGATGTTACATAAAAATCTTTGTTTGATTTTAATTTAATTATAAAAGTCTCGTCAATCACGACTGAAACAGACACACACACGCACACACACACACACACACACACACACACACACACACACACACACACACCGTTTATTTATAAAACATTTAGCATTAGCCTATGTCGTATTCACCTAAGAGCTGTGTAAATAGGCTAATTCATATTTTTGCTGAGTTTGACCACGTTGAAGGCCCAATTGTTGTGTTGTGCAATAGTGGAAGTTTTGACGTCACGTGATTGTTACCCTTGACCATGACTATGCAATCGCTTTGACCTTGACATCACAGAGGTTTGTGAATAATAAACAGAGGGGCTGGACACCACTGCCCGTGGTTTGTTTTCAGGCAAACAAGGTGTTATTTCCCTGTCTAGACGGCGAGAGTTAATGACATGCCATAAATGCATAAAAAAGGGGAAAAGCACTGATATCCAATGTCCTTTTCATTGTGAAAATGTACATAGCGTATATTTTCCCTTCCATACTCTTTACTTCACACGCCACTGAACACCGTGATTTTTCTCTTCCGCGGTCCCTTGCCCTAATAACTTTTAAACCACCAATGGTTGTATTCTCTCATCATGAGGTGTAGGTTATATGGTCCACTAAGACAGGTAGTGCCTTTACATCTCCAAAAGACAATACTCACAGTCTTGACATCTCGTGTAGGCCTAATTCCATATGCTCACACCGATGGCTGCTTCTTTCCAAATATCACAAGAGACATCAATCTCAGGGCCTCAAGTTAAAAGGTATGGCTAGCTTCTTTATTTTTAGAGTAGACACATTGATGTTGTTTTAATGACGTTCTGATTAGAAATGTTTTTCTTTATTATATGGCCTTTAATTTATGCTCTTATTCTTTTAAGATACCAATTTCTGTCTCATTAGGAAGATGGCCTTTACACTGTATGTAAATAATTCAAAGGGAAATAGAGCATATTTATAGACTATTTAAAATATTGTATTTTTAAAATATAATTTTAAATACTAATTATAACGATTTATTACATAAAGTATGGTCTGCATAGCATTATGCAAACAGAGATTATATTACAAATAAAAACTATAGGTATTAACCTAACAAATTACTTCAGTAGATTCAAAATGCAATGTTTTTGTATTGTTTAAATATCAAGTTAATGTTGCGTTGTCTTTTTATTTTATGTGTATTAATATTTCTTAATCTTAATTAGATTGAGGACGGTTTTTGGCTAACCTTTCTTCTTACACGTTAGCATGGGTCAAATAAAACCGGGCCTTTATTATTTAGAAATCTGGTGAAATGCGGGTCACTTTTGAAAAATATGTAGCCTATATATTTGTAACTGCTACCCCTCTAACTACAACTGCTATTATAAGTTTTAATAGGACTTTGTCGTATTTTTATATTTTTTGATGGTCAAGCAAGAAATGTCACTAATAATCCCAACGTAACAAATATTTAAAGATCGCTCATATGGAAAAAATGAAATCACAAATACATATTTTACTGGAAAACTTTTGGTCATAGGTGCACGAAGACTAAAATAGATACTTTAACCTATTTTCAATAAAAGTTCAAATTAAAATACGCTCATTATTTTACGCATGCAGGTGCCACAAATGTAACTATTCATATAGAGCTGGAAAAAATAATTTATAGCACAGTTCTAGATTTTTTGTTCAATAATTAGAATTCAACAGGCCTGTTCAGCCAAACACACTGTTCTAAATAGCCCAGCTGTAAAGTGAGCACAGAACTCCGTGAGTTGAGGAAAAAGGGGTCTGATAACCTCTGGTGGCGGCATAGTGGAAATATCAGGAAGTGAGCAGTGCAGATTCAACACGAAGACACATGGTTTGCACTGCTCTTCGGATATACATGGAAACGCGTCCTTTTATTAAAATAATATTCAGATTTATTTTAAGAAAAAGGCGGATAGTTTTAAACTAATACGAGTAATATAAATATTTTAAAATATGTTTTGTGTCCTTTAAAAAACGTATTGCAAATCAGATAAAGCACACAGAGATATGTTAAATACTGGATGGCTTTATTAAATTATTTGAGGCGGCTAAAATTCAATTTCAAACAGTAGGCCCTATATGATACATATACTAATAATAAATAAACTTTAATACACACGTTTGCTTTATTTTTTTTCAGAAAATCAGAAACTAGGTTGCTCGGGTTCACGGGTTTGTTTAATTTATTCATGATTTTTATTTAAATAATTGAATATTCCTAGCGTAAACTATCAATGAGTGCACACTTAGAAAATACAAAGAAAACAATACAATAAAAACCTTTATCCTCTCATTTTTCCCATATTTTTCCATATTTCTGACTCAAACTAAATAAGTGCGTAGCCTATATAGGCTACTTTTACATAAAAGGAATAACAAATTAAAACAAACACCACCTTAATCTTAGTTCAAATATCTGAGTAAATAATTGAAAGGTTTTTTGGTTTGTTTGTGTGCGCAAATGACCTATCAGAGTTTTAGCTAAACAGCAATTTAATCATGGGCAGTTTATTTAAATTACCTCTGTAATTTCTTTTTTATATCTCACGTGATATAGTATAATTTAAATGTAATACTTTTTGTTGATTATACAAAAAATGATAAAAATGTAATATATGACGTAGCACTAGTATTACAGTAGAAGGATGCAACATGGAATTGAATGGCACGTACGCAGGTAACGGTATATTTGGCTTGAGGTTTTTCTAATTGCAGCTGAATTTATTTGATGATATTATTTTTATTATTATTATTATTATTATTAGTAGTAGTAGTAGTAGTAGTAGTAGTAGTAGTAGTAGTAGTAGAAGCAGTAGTAGAATTGGTTTCATGGTAGTAATCAAACGAAATAAGGTTACATGTTCCAGAACCGGAATTAATTCACATTTTGTTTTGTTTGCTTCAGAAATTAGCCTCGGAGGAAATTCGCTGCAAGACTGTCATTGAGCCAACCTGTCTTCCAGAAATCAAAGACAATAAAAGGCCTTTGTTTACGCTATGGCCCTGTCTGGACGTAAAAGAGATTCCAAGACAGCTATCTCAGAGCGGCGCAGACGGTGCACTAGACACTGACCTTGAACTAACAACTATTTTAGACATTTTCTCGAGCTTCGGCCATCCTTTCGGTAAGAGATTATTGTTTTTATTAAGCTTGTCTCTTAAGGTGTATTATTTGGATAAAGTTTTGGCGCATGTTTATTTTTTGTATAATGTTGTTAGAATGGGAGCAAGTAACTTGTTTCAAGGTCCGTTTCGTTTTTGGGTAAAAAGATGAGACTGAATTGACTAGTGTTATCTCACAGTAACTAATTCTCTGGTATCTACAGCTTCATATTCAATTTCATGTATACTTAACACATTCAAGTCCGGACATTTGTGTGAAATACCTTACAGCTTTGTAAGTTTATATACACCGGTGTGGTGTATCCTGTCTGTGTTAATTGGTTATGTATTTCATATGGAAAACTGTGGTTAACTCTAGGGAAAGCTCCAGACGTTATCTGGAATGCACGTGTGTCTCAAATATTTGACATCCTCGGCTAATGTAGAGAACATTATTTATACTCTTTTGGTTGTTTTGGTATGCTAAATGGTAGGCCTACATCAACATTTGGAATGAAGTAATAGCCAGATTTCTTTGGACTTTCTCAAGAATTATAGCCTAGATTCCTAGATACATTTTGTTTTTATTTTTGTTTGGTTTGGTTTTCGGTTTGGAAGCAGGCAACAAAAGAAAAATAAGTAAACAATCCCAAATAAGCAATCCCTCTCCTTACTCAAATTGACAGATAAACGCAAAACAATTAGCAGCAAAAGTTTATCTGTAGTTACAAAATTAAATGTGTAAGTTTTAAATATGAAATATTACTTAGGGCTACATGTTTTATGTCAGGACGGAGCACAAGATAATAAAATCATTTAAAGAAATGATTGAAAAGCAAATATAAATTGCTCTGTTATGTGACATCATACAAATGCTGCAACAGACACATGCACGAAACAGTTATAACTTAGAAATGTAAACTTTTATAAAATTCTCCAGTAGCTTCTATTCACTTTATAATGATAAGGAGATGTCCGCACATATGAATATAAAGATCTTATTATAGTTATTCGCCCTCCCTAACCAAAGAAGAATTAAATCAACATGCGAGCCAATGTCCTATGACACATACTTTTGCTGCATTTATTATATTTATTTATTTAAGTAAATTGAGAAAAAGTACAGTAAAATAAAAAAGAAGAGTCACATCCAAAAACACAAGACCACAAAAGTTAGAATGAATTACCATTAGTGCGTAGACACTTTGCAGCACTGTTTTAATAAAGAACACACAGTTTAATTCAGACTGTTGTTATGTCTCTTTGTCAACATTATGTACTCAAATATTACACACGTCATAATTCTGCGGCGTTTCAGTTGCTATGAGGACAATTTGCGTTTGCACTTTGTATATTTACAATCAAAAAACAATTAATGTGATCCAGTGTGGTGTATTTGGTGCGGCTGAATCATTTAAATGCCTTCTGCCAGCTTGTTAAATTCATATAAAAGGATTGTGAGATGTGTAACAATCCTCCAAGAGTTTGACTGCGAGTATTTATAGGGTGTATCTGTTAAAGTTGTTCATATGAGGTGTACTAGAGCATATTATCTAAAATATAGGCTACGGTCTTAAAATAAACTTATAGAATATCATCATCTTTTACTGAGCCAATGGTTTCAACCTGCTGACCCCACTACAGTAAATATGAGTGCAGCTCAGCACTGAGCATCAGTATTTCTTTAAAACAAGCCTGTAAAAGATCACATCACAGCTTTATATGACACCGAATTCAACCGTAATCTGTTTGAAAAGAACGTGAAGCTCTCGGTTCTTGAAGAAAAAATTAAATTTTCTTGCGAAATAAAAGGTTTCATTTAATTTATTTATTCGCCCGGTAATAAAGATATTAAACGAGGCTAGGGACACGTCTATGTAGCCTATTTCCAAACAGGCAAGTGAAAAGAAGATCGGCTTAGATCGCATGGGTTATGGGAAAAGAAAACAAGATTTTACATTTTTAATAAATCAGTTTATAGTATTTTTAAAAAGCATATAAAACCCATAATACAGAAGTTAATGTTTTGTTTTGTCTGAAATGCACCGAGTGGGTGGTACCTTCTAGTGTTCGAGTAAGCTCCGGCACGTGATGTGGAAATGACCAATCAGGTGCACCTCCAGGTTTAACTACGTTAAATGTCAGATTGCAATAAACTAGAAGCTGTTGGTCTGGCCCGCGGAAATGGGCGAGCATAATCTTCTTAATCCTGGGTTTGTGGGACCTTTGGTAAACATCCACACTGGAGATAGGTTTTACTTCCCGAATTTTAGAGCCTCAGGGGGACAACTGGCGGGGCTACCGTCTCTCTCGTACCCTAGAAGGGACAATGTTTGCTCTCTCCCGTGGAATCCATCGGAGTCGTGCAATGGATATCCTCAGTCTTACTTTAGCAGTCCCGTGTCCATTAACCCCTCTTTTAATCGATCTTGTGAAATAACCCGACTGGATGAAGGCAAATGTTATTATGGCAGTTCCAGCAGCACCAGAGAATCTTGTTCAGAAAGCAACACCCTCAAACGAGAGGAGCGAGCAAGAGATACATCAGTATCGTCTGATCACGGGATGCACAATGGGATGGGCAACGGTGGCACCTTCTCAAAGTATGATTATGGCACCGAGCATCTGACCCAAGACCCGCCGTCCTGTCAGTCCTTAGAGTCCGATTCCAGTTCTTCTGTGCTCAACGAAGGAGGAAAGACTTCAACGAGCGACCCACAAACCCTGCTATCGCATGGAAACCACGCAAGCAATATCGCCAGCGGAGGAGGTTTGTCTCTCGCATTCACATTATTTCGATAACATACATTAACGAAACGGATTGTTTTAGCTACATGTTTGCATGCACGTTTGTTTGTGGATTTATTTTGTAGCAACTCTTATGGTTTTCCTGCATGTTTGTTGCGTGGTTGTTCAAGGCCACTAGGGGTTGCCCTAAAATGCTCCACGTTCACCAGTTTAAGCGCCCAGTCATTTATACAACCAGTAAACACAACACCATAAAATTTTGCAATCCCATTGCCAATGTTTGACGTTTCGAACATGAAAAGCAAAAGTAGAATTGACTTGAGACGAACGTAGAGTTTTAAATCACCTATTCGTTCCAAAGCGATTTTGAAAAATAGAAGTTGCTCTGTGACAGAAAAGCTGGTGTTTGTTTTAATGACTCGTAAAGTGAATGAATATTTACCGTGAAGAAGTCGTTTAAATGCATTCAAACCGTTAAATAGCTATTGCGTTAATGTGCATTTAACTTGAAAAGTGAAACGTTCTGAGGCATGCTTTACATGTAAACACATTACACCATTACATCTAGTTTACATTACACTCGGTTCTCATTGAATTCTAAACAATTGTCACATATTACTAACAGCCCAGTTATACAACACGAAACGAGACAGAAATGTATAATATGTTTATATACTATCAGGATGCAGAGAGATTTTGATACGTGCAGTGGCCTACCAGATGACTTAAAGCTCTCCAATGACCTATGCTTTGTCCTCTCTATAGGTGCCCCGTGGTACCCGATGCACACCCGGACCCGCAAGAAACGAAAGCCCTATTCCAAATTGCAACTGGCTGAACTTGAGGGGGAATTCATGCTAAACGAGTTCATCACCCGGCAGCGACGTCGGGAGCTGTCTGACAGGCTCAGTCTCAGCGACCAACAGGTTAAAATTTGGTTCCAAAATCGTCGGATGAAGAAAAAAAGACTGTTGCTGAGGGAGCAGGCTTTGTCCTTCTTTTAAGAAGACACTAAATGCATTGCCTAATAGTCCAGCAGCAGTATTCAGTTATTGGTAATCTGGCACATTTTACTCTGAAAGTCTTGCCCAATGACACATTCAGAAAAAAATCGAATACGAATTCTGAAACATGTTAGGGGTACGCGACCAAATGTTGGCTCTAAAACTCAACTCCTACTATGTTTGTGGTGTGGTGTTTATTTTAGCGGGTTTGTGCCCAGTAATTTTGGGTATGTATAGGATGGGAATGATTTATTCCGAGTATTAAAAGAAACAAGCTGTCTAAGCCATCTCTGACTTGATTAAATATCACAATGAACTTCAAGCCAGAAAATAAGCTGTGAGAGAGCTTTAAAATGACAATTAAAATGTGTTCTCATCTATTTTATTGACATTGAAATGACCGCTAATTATTTATTACCAGAGTTCTAAAATAATTATTAAAATAGCCTAGTAATACCATCTTGTGTCATGGTAAATGTGCTGTGGTGTGAATTAAACAAATGGCATCTGTCAGCTAGACAGAAATACCATACATGGCCACAGTCTGTTTATATATGTTCATACTCTCCTATCTATGTTGTTTTGCCAGTTTATGTTAAAAGTAAGAGTGCCCGTGCGTTAAGTCATCAAAGTCTTATCTCCGTTCCGCGGTCATCGCCACGTGTTCATTGGCACGTTCACGGTCACGGGCATGAAGTTAGTACCCCGACAACTATGGGCCATTGATAACCAAACGGCAATTACAGAACAGCTTTATCCAATGAAGAGTATGAGATAACATTTAAAAATAATTGGTTAATGTTGCACCTATTATCTATAACGTGATTTTGGTGTAAATATGTAGGCCTGCAGTAAGTCATAAACATACAACATGGTGGTGGTGGTGGTGCTGCTGCTGCTGCTAATCATTTTTATAAAGTGAAAGGCGTTTTTCTTGGCTCCATCATATATGCATTGTTGAAAGCATAAATTTCCCATAAACGACTGCTCGTCCCCTGATCCGTGTTATTCGGACATACTCGCTTAGGTCTATTTAATTATGTTACAACAACGCTTTGGGGAGAGAAATGCATGGTCACGCAATAATATGAAGAAGCGCAAACATAAATTGAAACACAGATTAAGTAATTTATAAGTATGGTGCAAATAGCAATCTTACTGAATTAAAGCAATCGGATTAGACTTAATTAAAATTCAAATATTCACATGCTTGTTTTGTAAATTAGCGCTAGCCGTAATGTTACCAGAAGCGTTACTTACTCCGATCATCAAATATTCGCGTGAAAAAAATATTTGCTGCATGATCAATATAATGGCTGTAGTTAGGAGACAAAAGCAAATGTTGTTCCCACTATTTTTATTGTGAAATGGCGCATGTAGCTATTATTTTAAAACACTTTATCGAACTAAAAAGATGTTACTATTATTAATGTGATTATTATCATAATTATGTTTATTAGTAGTAGTAGTACAATTAAGGAATTTATACAGTTAGGTCAGTCGGTGCTTTTTTCTTATGTGACTGACTGAACTTGGCGACTGACCTTCGCTGTAAACCTTTTGTGTGACTATAGAAAGTACAAATGAAACCATATGAATGACATCATCAGCAACTATATAACAATAACCAGTCATGTTCCCATACCTTTTTTTATTGTTTTGTGTATTTGTCTGTTGTATAATTTTTCTGTGTTGCACCGATGTCGCATTCCTTTGTACTTAAATTTCTTGTAAATAAAGTTACGAGTTCATGAATGTATCCATATATGTGTATCGTACAGTTTCTGAAGAATAAAGCCTTTACACTTTATTTTATTTTACACATTTCTCTATCTGTTCAATCATATTAATCATATGAGCTAACATTAACGTGTAAAGTTTGTTTTAGCTTAACAAGAAAGCATTTGGCCATGATGACAACACCTTAATAATAACATAACTTATTATTAACATAACATAACATAACTTAACAATAATATAAAATATATATTAATGCTAAAATAGGCTACTTGCAAACATTGCAATGATTTAGACTTGACTAACATATAAATATTGCTTTCCATTCATTGACCTACACTTGTACCAATTGTACTATTACATGAATATTTGCCAACATTGCACTTTTCAAACAACATTATCGATATGCTTTGTCCAGAGCTTGGAAATGGTGAAGACATCCACCTAGTGGATACATTGAACAAAGGCTCACAAACATAATTTCTCTTAGGAATAGGGAACAGACTTCAGTTTTAGACTTTTGAAGTAGACTAATTTGTTTAGTGTTTTAGTATTTTACTAGTTTATTCCTGATCATGTCTACTGTGCAAGAAAAAATAGTTCCGCATTTATTTGCCAGCTGCCCATGAAAAGGCAAACCAAGGTTTATGTTGTTATATAGCTTATTTTTTATTTGATCTTATTTATAAAGAATTGGTAGATTGAAGGATGTCCATAGCTTGATTCTATAGCCTCGTGTCAAGAAGGCCTATATAGGCTTTCTTCAAAGGAAATCCGCTGCAATCTTCACAATGACTTTTTATGTGCTTTGCGGCGCTTTTGACTTTGAGACTGACCAAATCTGTTTATGACGGCCTGTCTCCCCAGCTCAGAGGTCATTGAGCACCTCCGTGCCCTTCAGACAAAACTTGTGTAGTCGTGCGGTTTAGGCTCGGTCGCCCCTTCTCCTATCACAGGCGTGTACACAAGTACATTTTGACGTCGTTTACACTGCACGCACATTAGTTAATGTCTGTATGTTTATGGGGTTTTGCGTGCGAATAACTTGGAGTTAAGACAATATGGGAGAAATTCAGTGTTCGTTTCTTAACGAGTAGCTTCATGTATATGCGCGTCTTAAAATGGGTTTGGTAACTTCAACTAATGCTTATGCAACCTCTGCATTTTTTTGCTAAGATTTGCTTGGCTTAACAAAATCGAATCGATAATAATAATAATAATTTATTCTTAAAGCTGTTGCAAAAGTAAACACGTTAACTTTTATTGCAGATTGAATTCATGTTTTGGTTTACCTTGTTTAAAATACTTCCTTAATATTGGTCTTAGTTTTAATAGTGTTTTGAAAGGTTTGTTTTTCTAAATTCTATTGTTGTTTAATTTGCTATTTAAACGTTTACGTTTGGTATTTTAAATTTTAAATTAATGCTAAGTCAGCGTCGTTGAATTGAACTCGTATAGCAATGTAAGCTGTATGTCGTTTATGTTACCGGGGAATGCATGCTATATGCATTGGTATCTAGGGGTATTATATGTAAATATAAACATTATTTTCAGTTGCTTAGCACCGAAAGATAAATATTAATTTTTCAGTATATATTTTACTTGCTTTTGGGTTGACGCTTCTATATTTTTTCGGCCTACGCACTATGATTATTTCCTATTATTATTATTTGGGGAAAACTTTGTAAAAACAAAGAACACATTATTAGAATTCCAAGGTTTTTAGTTCCAGACATGCCTATTTTTGCCGGTACATTGAAGTCTTCGCACGAAACATCAGATAGGCTACTGCATCATGCACAGTTATCATTGCATGACAATTGCTTTCAGGTTTATTGGTGCTTTAACCGTTATCGGAACTCATTCCAGTGCAGTAATTTCTCATTAGAGAATATGTTATATGATGAGAGCTTATAGTTAAAACGATACATGTAAATATAATTGCTATTTATAAGGTTTCCTCAAAAGACATGTGACCCATAACAGTGATCGAACCTTTATGAGTCAAACCCTAAGGTCCTATTGCATAGTTGGCGTTGTATGCAGAACAGAAGTAAAAAAAACTTGATCTGGATACTTACATTATAGAAATATTAGCCTATTTTTAAGAAATATCTAAGCATAAGTATATATATATATATATATATATATATATATATATATATATATATACACATACCACGCAAAGACTTCAATACTTTATCATAGGTATTCAATTTTAAAGGAAAAATAACTACAAACAATTGGTTAAACAGTGAATAACATTTGGGCCTTCTTTTCCATCCCACCCCTTGCGCTTAGCTTTGTCTTAGTGGGCGGGTGCAACGTACAAATTGAAGGTCAAGTTAGTGTGTCCCATACCAAGTATCCAATACCACTAGTATAGACCAAATTCAATTACTCTTATCTCCAATATAAAGGTATATCAAATATTTTTACTTTAATCAGCATAGTTATGCATTTTGCCTTACCAAAACTGTATATATTAATAAAAAATAATATATTACATGTTTTTATTGGTGCACTGGTTGTAATATTCTTTTTTTCATATTGACAAACATTGTCCTAAACTTGGATTCAAATTAATTTACAAAATCGTTTTTTTGCATTGTGGAATAAATGAAACTGTACTTTGCAGAGTAAGATATTAGAGAACACTTACTATACTTTTTACTTACCGATGCATTTGAGTATCCAGTAATAGTTTTAAGAAGGTCATTTATAGATACGTATCCTATTTTACTAGAGTTAAGCACTATGATTTCTGACACCACCGGCCCCTTTCCGACCATGCCAAGTTTCATAGTTTACGGTGTTTAAACTTAAAGTTGTTTATAAACGACATGTTGCTTTTAAACAAATGAGCAACAATGTGGTGTCATATTAGTACAGATTTGTTTTGAGTACATACCTTTATCTCGTCCTCATCAAGCCGTGGGGCAGAAAACGGGTTTCAAAAACAATTGCCAGTCAGTTATCGTCGTCAAATCATTTTGAACAACAAGCACTAAGTACAATGGATTGCGTAATTGCATTAACCTAATAAAAAGAAGGTAAGCTAAATATTAGTTATGTTATAAACATTAGACCAACAACAAACAAACAAACTAATATTTAATGAATACAAACATGTACAATTATAATTAGAATAGGATCTCCAGCACAATTGGATAAAATACTAAAAAATTATGCAAAGCCGTCATTATACTGGAGCTTGTGGAGCAATTTGGTGTTTTTGGATTACATCCATGTTCAACTGTCCCTCTGCGGCGCCTCTGCTTTACTTATATTGAGGACAGATATTATCGAAAGTAGAAACGGAAACTGCAACACAGACGCATCTGTGCCTTTAAAATCTCCTTAATATTCCTAATAATTACTAATAAAATTATTTTAAATGAGCTAATCACGGTTTTGCACGGTGAGCATCAATGCGTATTAAAGAGTTTTTCTACTATAATCGTGTCACCCGTGATATAGCGCAACAGTTGTAGGCTAGTTTTAATTTTACAGTGCATTCCGACTCCTCAAATTGTTAAGAAAAATGCACTTATTTAAAAATTGTTATATTGTTTTACATGTAAAAAAATATGAAATGTACTCTTGACGCTTGCTACAGTTGTTTATCGATTTACCCAAAAACAAAGGATGCTGTGACCTTACAGTTATAAGAATGTATTACTGTAATATAGAGCTTGTGGTATTCTGTGGTCTGACTGATATATTTGGGTACTGGTTGCATGTGCTAATGCTCCACAGCTAGATGCACTTATAGAGACCAGTAAAAACGAGGGCCATTTTTGTTGTTGCTTGAAACTGTTCACAGCTCATACCAGCGAGTTTAACAGCCCGACTTACATCCAATTAAATTTATCTAGGCCATGAGGGGACAGTAATGTTATTACACAGTTTCCCTTTTTAGCCCCAGTGAGGTTCTAGCCCTAGAGGTAAACTGAAGGGCCTTTGAGTCTTGCCTACAACTGTTGTGGGGTGTCGTTTTTGATAGATCACTACTGCTGGATATTTTTTATTGTTTGTCGACGTCGAAGCGATCATGCAAAGGAACTTTTGCATTGATGCACGGTGGAAAAATGGACAGCACTGGCCATTCTGAAATGTAGCACTCGAGATATTTCTACGGATATGTTCTAAGCAAGTGCTACTCGTTTACACGTCATTTTAGTCGTAGCAACATTGTAAATGACGTTCAGTGTAGCTCAGCTCTATAATTATAGTACTTAGCTGCAGAGCATTGCTAAAATTCCACTGGCATAGTCAAAGCTCACGGTTCTACATAGTGATGGTTTTAGGAAGAGAGTGGCAAACATTTACAACACCTCTGTTTTGGATTTTAAACGACTTTCTAGCTTTTCTTCTCAGCTGAACTTGCCCCTTCAATTCAACTGCAACACCACAATATCCACAATTGTCGAAATCTCCAGCAGGGGCTGCGTATTTGTGAGGTTATAGTGCTTGTTAAGAGAAAGGAAATGCCGCGCCTTTGTTGATTTCAGGGTCCTACAGCGAGTTAGTGCAGTGTGTGTAGTGTTAAGCTGTATGATAACATCTAAATAGTTGACACACACGTGAAACTTACCTTCTTTAGAACCACACGGGGACCTTTAAAAACAAAATTTTAATATTTTTGTTTTGATTAGGAAATAATGCTAGGCTAACTGATGACGCGTAAACAAATAGATGTGCAGCACCATGACAAGATCGGGTTGAAAATATGTTGGATTGGAATGCATGTGTCTTTTAAATGCTGTGCACTTTATTATTATTATATATTGTTTTGCTTTATTAATATTCTCGTTAATGTTGGTTTACAAAGTGGCGAAACAATTGTGGAAGTACTGTGTGAACAAGCATGACACAGAATGTTGCAACATTCATTTGGTTGTCATTATTCCTCAAACTCGGATTAAATCTTTTCCACAGTAATACATTTCTACGCATATAAGTATGACTTTGACAGGGAAATTTTTGGGTAGTTAGATCTCGTTAAAAACTGTCAGACTTTGATGGATGAACCTGCATGGGTCGCTGCATTGAATTGGCTATTCATCAGATTTTTATCCCAAATAACCTTTTATATTTTTATATTTTGCATTTATTTACTGCTTTTTTGTTTTCCTGCCGAGGGCCTTTAATGGCTGCAAAGAGAATTTTAGTGGTCAAATTCAAGTGCTGGGTCTGGGCAGCTGTCTACTTTCTTTGTACTTGGTTGCAGGCATATTGCACACGAACCTTTTGTCAGTTTAGAGAGGGCTCATAAAGTCATTGCCACATACCTCTTACATACGTGGGTAACCATACAAAACTATTCAGTATAAAGTTGTTCTTCGTTATATGTTTTTTAAATAGAAGTAAAGTTTTTGCCTAAAAACGCTTTATTTTTTCTGTTAGTGTTAGAGAACATCCTGGTCACCTTGTTTTGAATAAATGACAGATTAGACAGAAAACGAATAGTTTTGAAGACAGGCTATTTTAAGAGTTTGGTAACATAAACAATTGTAAATGTTTAGTTTAAAACTAGTGCGTTTGTATATGTTGCTCTGTGAAATTTCCATGAAAGGTGTTCAGACATCTAATAATGTTAACATGTCTTTTAAAAATAATTTTTTTTTTTAAACAATGAAAAAATATTATCAGTGCTAAATTCTATAGGTTACATACTTTATGTATAAAGAAAAAGGTTCTTTATACAACAATTTATTTTATACATTTGTACAAAGTCTAGTCAAATGTCAGCATGTACATAAATGTATAACTAGTATAAAATTTAAAATATTTAAATATGAAAAGAATACAAAAAAAACATATTTAGTTTTAAATAACATCACCGAAACTACAATATTTTACCTGTTTAGTAAGCTCTGAAGGGTATTGAAAAAAAACTTTTGTTCTTAAACAGATGGCTGATAAAATATTAAAATATGTAATATTTTAAAATAACCAGATCTAGATTTAAATTATCCAAGATGTCGCTTGATGTATTCCTTGCACATGTTGAATGCAATAAGATGCAGTGCTGAGGTGTAAGGAAGGCCGAAGACAGTAGTATGATACATCATTTTATTTTCTCGTTTCATTTGATAAAAGACAGTGTATAACATGCACGCTAAAATCATCATCCATGAACAATAGCTTTCATTATAAGTACTGTTGTTTATGAGCATTAACCTTTTGTTTAATCAATCGGTTGAAATTTTTCGGGATGGATGGATATATGTTTTTATTAGGAGGTCATATTTTACAGACGTTCAAAGTGTTTTATAATGCCAGGAAAAAGACACATTGCTCGAACAAACTTTTAGATACATATCAAACTATCACATGTTCCATTAGTACATTCAAAAAATTGGGTGGAGCCTGCACGTGACATCTATATGACATATTTGTTTGTTTAAATAATGAATACATAAATGTTTAAACTGCATAAAACATAATGTTACATGGGACGTCATAAAGACAATGAATGTTTGGACAATACTGAGAAACAGGACTGTGCTGTGAAATTCGAGCATTTGAATACTATCAGCGCATCTATAAACACAACAGGAAATCTCAACAGTTTTCAAATCATTATTTTGAAATTATTTGAAGAAATGTATAGTCTCGTATATGCGAAACATATAGAAACATAACACAATATACATAAAACCAATACGTCTTACCTCAGTTTACAGTGATACACAGGCTCTAACACACACACATACACAAATATAAAGTAGACTACCGACTTTCTCGTAAACGGAATTAAAACAACAAACAAAATCTGTTACTGTTTTACATGGTCTTGCATGATTTGAAAATTAATCGTTTGAATCTCACATATCTTACCCAGTTGAACCACTCCTACGCATCCATGTGTTCCAAATTGATATATGACAATATCTACTTTCGATCACGTGTTGCGGGGCGACTTAGACGGATTGCGCGTCATCTCGCCTTCCCAAATTTTCTCCTTCTGCAGCTCGAATCCAAAACATCATATCTGTAGTACGGACTACAGGGGAAAGATGTTCAACTCTGTAAATCTGGGCAACTTCTGCTCCCAGACGCGTAAAGACCGGACATCCGAGTTTGGCGACAGGACGGGCTGTGCCTCCAACATCTACCTCCCCAGCTGCACCTACTACGTTCCCGAATTTTCCGCCGTCTCTTCGTTCCTTCCACAGGGCCCCTCGCGGCAAATCACCTACCCCTATTCCACAAACCTATCTCAAGTGCAGCCGGTGCGAGATGTTTCTTATGGTCTGGACCCGTCCGGCAAGTGGCACCACAGAACCAACTATGCATCTTGCTATTCAGGAGAAGATCTGGTGCACAGAGACTGTCTTCCGCCATCCACCATGACAGAAATGCTCATGAAAAACGAGAGTGTGTACAGCCACCACCACCACCACCACCACCAGCATCATCCAAACTCCAACCACCCCTCTACTGGTTTCTACGCCGGCGTAGGGAAAAACAACGTGCTGCCTCAAGGGTTTGATCGCTTCTTTGAAACAGCTTATTGTAGTACGGACAATCAGCCAGATCACTGTTTACAAAAGAGCGAGATGAACAAACTAGAGACTTCGTCCCAGCAACCCACAGCTGTTGCGGCAGCTCAGGAGCCGGAAAAAGACGCAGAAGATGATGAGGAACATACAAATTCGGGCTCATGTACTTCGGCAGCTACTAAGGACGGGAACGCGAGCAAGAGCAGTCACTCGAGTAGGTACCGAAGCTGTAAATGGGGAAAGGTTAAGGGACTAGCCCGGTGTTTTGTCGGTCAGATTTTATGTGGAGTTTTATAAGCATTCAAAGGATTTTATTATAACCTACAAAGCTCTTTCCTCCAACGAAAAGAATTTTTACGATGGGAAAGCGCTTTGAAAAAAGAGGATGTTATACACAGAGGCTACTATCCCAGAGTCTGTGAAATTTTAAGAGCGCGCTATTGTGACAAATGCTAACTTTGATCATGAACTTGCGTTGAGCATTTCGGGGGATTTTCTTGTTTAGCTGTCGGGGGTAAAAACCAATTGGGCAGAACATTACTTTTGGCATACTGTGAATTTTGTTTTAGCAGCTTGAATGCAAACTAGCTAAACCCTTATTAGCTGTGAAACGTGCTGTTAGTCAATAGTTATAATGTTAGTGTGCTGGTATTATCAGTCTCCAATGATTGCGCTTTTGTCTAATTTGAAATGAAATGTAAATATTTATATGTGTATATATACAATCAGCCAGATCATGTGTAATGTAAACATGTTTTAATAAATAATGCATACCTGTTTTTAATAACCAAAAGTTATTTGGTTATATAGGCGTTTATAATCTTGACACAAAAGAAACATCAACCTCAAATGTAAAATGTATTGGAATTTTAAGTTAGCCATTGCGGAGCTTTTCAGCCTGTTTGATATAATTACCAGAAATAAGCTAATGTTTACGGCCATTTACAGCACCCAGCCTACCTCAGGCCCACAGTAATATCTGTAGGTTTAGGAGGATTTACAAAGAAAACACATTTTTACGTCTATACGGTCAAGAGAGATGTAATTCAAATACAAAATGGACAGACAGATCAACATACAATGGAAGTCGAAATATACAACCACATTAAACTTTAGATGTATCTTTAATGGGCGTCAGTGTGTTTATGTGTGGGGTTTTTTACATTTATTATTGAACATACAATGTATGTCGATGTTGTAGTTTTGCTTCGAAGTGATATGCAAATTTTAGATTTTAGTTTCCTTAGAACAGTAACCTTAGATACAGTCAGGGATAGAGGAATATGGTGACGTTAGAAATATAAGGCTTCAAGTAGAAAATGTTGTGTAATGTCCTATTTTGCCAAAAACAAAAAATATTATAAAGTTTTTATAACGTATTCATTTAAAATGTCTTTCTGATTATCCCAAGGTACCCCGCGCACAAGAAAGAAGAGATGCCCATACTCCAAGTTTCAGATTCGTGAATTGGAGCGAGAGTTTTTCTTTAACGTTTACATCAACAAGGAGAAACGACTGCAGCTGTCCAGAATGTTAAACCTTACTGACAGACAAGTTAAAATTTGGTTTCAAAATCGTAGAATGAAAGAAAAGAAATTAAGCAGAGATCGCTTGCAGTATTTTTCTGGGAATCCGTTGCTGTAGCCTAATTGTTTAAATGTTTCATCTTTTATTTAAAATTTCTTCTCACTTACGCCTAAATATGCCAATCGAAAATATCTATCTAATTAAAATTATAAAAACGTTTTTTAAGGGCCAACAACAGTAATAACTGTTAAAGTAATTTAAGGGTAGAAACGGTATAGAATTGAGGCAGGGTGGGGACAAAGCTAGAGAATGCAAATGTAATAATTGATTATATATATGTATACAAACTGGCATTTCTAGTTTTCACTGACAAACTGAAGTTTAGTTTGTCATGTCACGTTTTTTAAGTCAGTGTTAAAAACCCTTTAAGAATGGTCATAAAACAGCCTATTATAACATTCTAAAAAATACAGTTTTGCTTTTTCTGGTTGTATATATGTGTACATTAAAACATACACACTCGACTGTTGTTCGATCTGAAGATGTCATAATTTTTTTATGTTTTCACCATTCAGAACTGTGACTTGTACAATTTGTAATAATGTATTCCTTGTACAGAGATTATGCTATGCATTTGTGAATGTAAATATAATGTTATTTTCGAGTATTCTTATCCTATCCCTGCTGCTATTTTTCTTTACATTGCCCTTGCGACCTTGTGAGCTTTGTTGTTTGATTCTTTAAATTATTTGCTGTACAGCCAAAGTTCTCTTGTTTTGCAGAGGGAAGGCTCAGCGGATTTGGCCTGTGTACTACACATATTAATCAAAAATAAACACAAATAATGGAAAAATTGTCGCATGTCAACTGTGACTTGATTTTAGAGCATAACAAAAATATCTCAGAGTAAAAGAATTGCGGAATGTGGCAACAATATACTAAAAACTGAGAACTAAAATAATAAACAAACAAATTTTAAACAAATCACTCTAAAGAAAGCAATAATTTCTCTACCTTCGTCGCTCTCCTCAGACATTTGCTCACAAACCAGTGAATATCAATACTAAGGTATAGCTTTGTATTGGCAACTGACTGATTCATCAAGGTTATTAAACATTTTTATTTAAGTTTCCATAAAACCCGTGCTTTTTTTGTGAAAAATGTAAAACATATATATTGATCACAATGACCATGGAGATGCATGAATTTTTTAACGCAAAAAATAAGGAGGAATTTAGAACATCTTTTAGTACCTACTAAATGGAATCGCCACTCATGTAGTCTAGACACTGCAATAAAGCCAAAGCCCTAAATTGCTTTTTTTCGACTTAATTGCACCGTCTGTTCGAAGGGAATGGTATTCACTTCCGCAGTAAATAGTAAACAAGAAAGTCCGACTGCTAGGAAAAAAGTAACGACGTTAAAAAATTAGCATTAATAGACTGTATGTGCAGCAAACCAATTTTGCAATATCGCACAGTGCCTGTACAGTTCGTTCCATGCAGACATAATGTCTCTGCTTACACATGTATTGCATCCTAAAAGCTAACAAACAAAGGTGAGAGAGCATTTAATTATTGTGTAATTGTGTTGCATGTTGTTCCCATGCGCAGTTTTATATGTGATCACACTGTATGAATTTGTCAGAACATGTGGGCACATAAGGTGTGCAGTTGTGCTTGTTGGCCCTTGTGTGTATGAAGGAATAGATATAATTAAAAGTTGTCTTTGAACTTCATAATGTCAAGGCCTTCACCTTTAACCCATTGCAATAAAGCGGAATCAAGGAGCCCCTTTAGTCAGGAAACATGGTGAACAGCACAGAACCAATCAGAGCAAGTGGGAAAGCAACAAGAATGTCTAAGCAGCAACACTTTGACCTCTCACATTAAACTGCAGCAGGTAACTTCTCCGGCTTTAGCACTCCCATTAAAAACACTTTATTGTCTCTGTAAAATGTAATATTTTCATGCATGAGATACTTTATGACATTTTAGCATGTTCTTGGCCATTTAAATTTGGTTGGTTGTGGCTTTTCGCTGGTAACATCAGTTCTTTTTGACAGATTGAAAACAAAGATCTCGCAACACGTGAAAGGTAAGCCGAAGGGAGGGCTTTTGCGCACTGAAATGCCGTACTGCGGAGAATTACATGCATTAAAACGCATGCAACATATTCCTTCGTGTGCAAATGTAAAATATAACCCCCTAAAGCTTACGTCTGTGTATGTTTATGATTTGCTAACACAGAGTTTTCATAGCCACTGATGTTAACCTGTAGAAATGTGGGAGAGAAATGGCGGGTGGGGTGGCGAAGAGGGGCATAGCCAAGGCTCAAGGCTAAAAGACTTGTCTTCATGTCACACCCACCAACCTTGGCCCTGGTTTAGTGACGTAGTTCATTTGCTGAATTCCTCTCTCTCACGTCGTCACACTGACATGCAGGAACTCTGAACGTCCACCTATCGAACGCTGAGGATGTAGTCCGTCCTTATCTTTAGCAAACCAATCTGCGTGAAGACTTATAAACAATATAAAATCAGCAGTGGTATGGTTTGATTGATAAATGCATCATCCAAAACAAATTTTGTTGTTCGTTTGTGTGACTATCGTGATAATTCCAAATAGATTATAGTGGTGTCTGTAAAACGAGGCTTTGGTCTGCGCTCTTAGCTAACAGCTAGGAAAATGGCGGAAGCTGCAGGGACATTAGCATAAAAGGCCTGAACTGATTTCATCTTGGATGAAGGTACAAGTTGGATTTTCGTTTTATGAAGGATTCACCATAATGCAGCAGAAGCTTTTTGAGTCATAAAAATAAAATAAACAAATTGTACGTTAAAAAGATTTGAACGATTATCGTCTAGCCTAAAAAAAATTGTACAATAATGCTAAATTGTCCCACTATATATTTTCGTAATACACATGCGTTATATATAACAATAACAACTGATCAATCAAATGATAATGCAGCACTTGGCAAAACTTACAAATTTTACCTAATATTACATTTAAAATGAGTAAATAGGCCTACAGGAAGCAATAACATAAGAAGTTTCCCAAGCGTGTAGTTATAAACATTCGTTGGTGTGTTTTCCCTTTACTGGACAGAGCCTATTAACACACACTGTACGGCTATACTTATTTCCGTTCTCATGTATGTGATGAAAAGCTGTAAATACCATCGCTACTGGTTCTCACTAGTCATTTGTATGGTCTTTTGTGATATTAAAATTTAATATAATTCTGATGTGCGTTGCGATTACCACTCTCTGATTTATAAATGTCTTTAAGACGTTACATGCATCAACCATAAATTTCCATAGAGCTCTGCGGGTGAAAGCCTGTTTGGTGAGGAGAAACGGTTAAAAAGCTGGTTGCTTTAAATTAAAAATATATTTTATGGTGGTGTCAGTTCCAAAACAGGCACTGAATACCTGCCGAATATCCCACCGTATTCCCATATCCCATTTCTCCTTCAAAGGCCAGACGACTTACGTAAAGTCTCAGATTGTTATATACGATGTGTGCACTTTTTAATGTAGGCTATTGAAGGTTAATTTGACGACTGTTATTCTTTTGTTTGTGACATTTTAGCGCCATTTATAGCTTAGCGCAGGTAATGGCCTTTTAAATGATTAGTAATCAATACTTTCTCAATATCCAAACAAAAATAAAAACCTTAGAATGAAAAATCGAATCTGAAAGCGCAAGGACATAGCAAAATATTTAGAATATTTTTTAAAACAACCTTTAAAAATACTATGACAAACGTCACTGGAAGCGAAGTGAATGTTTTTGAGCTGTCGCAAAGGCGCAGGGCTCTTTCCTGTCTTTTTTCCGTCATAAACACACACACACACACACGCACACACACACACACACACACAAGCAGATCAGAATCTATTTATCATAACAGCACGTGTTTGTTTTCACTTTGTCATATGCTTTTATTGAAATTATTGTAAATAACAACAGTCACATTCTCTTTGTTTTATTTAAAGACCAGGGTGCATTGTACATTTAAGTATATAAACAATAGATAAATAATTCATTATTTGCACAGGAATTTGTTTAGAAAAACAGTGGCTCTTAAAAACACGCAATCATTGTTTAAAGTTTTCATTCGCCTGTTATTGTTTCATTTTGTGTCGAGCAAAATTGAAAAAGCTTTGTTAATAAGATCTACATGTTTTTTAAATACATTATCATTGTTCTGTACTTAGAACCCTAAAATTACTGCACATCAGAAGCTTCACATGTAACTTATTAAGACAAGCATTTGAAGTATTATAAATGATTCCTACAAAAAATTTTACCATTTACCTTTGCTTACAACACTACCCATTCATTTGTAGTCCGGGGTAAATAATCAGTATATCGTTGCATTGTTGAAGATTCCCCTAAGGATAAAAATAATATATATATATATATTAGAATTTTATTTTAAAATTGCACATTTGTAAAAAAAAAAAAAACTGTGTGGAAAGAAATTGTGGAAATGAAAGTCCAGATCACACTGCCAATTACAATGTGAGTAAGAAGATTTTGGTACGTTAATATTGTATGAAACTGCATTATTTGGCTGTTTTGGAAGGATCCCCTGCATGGCTTGTGAGAAGGCTCAATGACAGACAAGTCCATGGACCAATCACAACATTCCCCCGTGTCTCATGCTGGGTCACAGGCAGTGACCTCTCAGTTGGTGCCCACACGAAAAAGCGCTGCAACGACAAACACAGAAAAGTTCGTTCAAGTGAACTTTTATTGTAATTGCCCTAGATTGCTTCTTTTAGTATTTGTTCTAATCTTAAATACAAAGGTTTAAAACTATATTACCGAATTACAGAAATTTAAGATACATTACAGATAGATTTTGCGCCGGTTTTGTATAGCCATCTACATTTAGTTTATTTTTATTCCTATTTATTTTGTGAATTTATATGCAGTTTATAATGAAAGTGAACCAGCAATGCAGTGTGACCATAATACTAAAACAGTGGAAGATTTAGTGTATTTCCACGGTGTAGCCGCATCACTCTTCCATATTTTTGACATGATGTTGAAATCAAACACGACGTATTTCTGACGCCGATCGACAGGGAATATTCTTATGGAACAAAGCCATTTGAAGAAAGCAGCCAATGTTCCAAATATAAATGGAAATATTTATAAAGAATGTTTCTTTAAACTTACTAAAACTCACAAGGCTGAAGTAAACAGTTTATGACCGTAATTCACAGCGTCCTGTCCCTTTGGAAAATTGTCCATGGTTTTATTACGGTTAAAATGTAGTAACTTTATTTTTTGTCTGTTTTTGGCAGACTGATTTCTATTTGTATGACCATAGATTTACTATACAAATAGCAAGGTTATACTAGGTTATTGTGATGAGAGCATAGTAAATTTGTAGTTAATATGGTTTTGCGAAAAAAGAAAATAAAAAATGGTTATTATAGTTAAACTGTTTTTTTTCCGTAAGGGTTAATTCGCTCTGAAAAAAGTTTGCTTACAACGTAAGTTCAGAAAAATATTTAATCACCTATAGAGCGCTACTTGATAGGTTATTTACCATTTGTGTATATTTATCAGGAGTTCAAATAAAAATCAAAAATCATATTTTTTTAAATGCACGATTTTATTTTTTAGAAAAAACTACATAAGCAAATCGTTTCTAAAGGTTCCCACAATGTGTCAAAAGTCATTACTTAATAAACTGTTATATATATAATTCACCAAAATATAATTTACAAATGAGAACAACAAAAATATTTAAAAAAAAAACATGTCAACGTGTTTTCATGATTAATTTTACATTTTTAAATACATAGCCCACATCTATCATCTTGAAATCATTGTTCATTCTTTACTTTTTATAAACCAAGGTTATGCTTTTTCTTTCATTTCATGAAATGATACATTTACTTGCCTCACGTTCTTTTTTGTTTTGCAGCAGCATAAGCCACGTAGCTGTATCTGGAGACGGCTGTTCTTTGTTCTGCATTGGTTTCCTCGACCTTAAAAATCGGCTAGATGGCGCCATTGCTCCACGCTGCGCTCAGCAACTTCACCAACTTGACCCCAATGACGTCAAGACGGTCTAGCGCATCAAGGCCACTTTCAAAACCCTATTGGTCTGAAAATCACATGACAAACCGCCTTGAATCCATAATTATGTTGCTGATATTTTTCGCCCCCCCAAAAGATGTCAGCGTCCTACTGTCCTTATCCTCTTCAGCATAAAGGAGACTGTTTGAAATCAAAAGAAAAGCAAGCTGAGTAACAAAATGTCATGTCCGAACAACGTGGCAGCCAACACATTTCTGATGGACTCGCTGGTGGGAGGAACATCTCCATACAGAGGTGAGGGCTATTCCACGAACTCTGGAATGTATATGCAACCGTCTGCAGAATATGGGTGCTCCATGATGGGTAGTTTTGGAATTGTTGGTACCCCGCTAACTAAGCGGGATGAGCTGCAGCCGAGCGGGATGCATCTGAGTAGTTTTCAGCATTCGCATTACCTGTCGCAGCGGGACACATGGACCGCAGGCTCTAAAACTTACAGGGGCTCGCAACCTGTTGCCCAGCATTTGCACCCTTGCTCATATCCAGCCAGTAATGTGAAGGAGGAAGCGATCCCTTGTCTTTACCAGACTGATACCGATAGCGCCAAGGAGTCCGCTGAGAAATCCACCTACATCCGTCTGGGAGACAATAACAGCCACCCGAATCAAAGCGCCGTCTCCACCCCCGATTATTTCCGACGGAGCCAGGTGTACACCAATGAAAGGAGCCACCACGGAGATGAGTTCGGCTCGGACTTTAATCCAATACCCAGAATAACAACGCCTGTAGAGACACCAGCAGCAGATTCGTGTGTCAAAACTAACAAGGCGAGGCAGAAACCAGAAGACAAGGGAGGAAATACGCAAGAGGACAACATGGATCAAAGACAGTCTAGAAAAGAGGACAGTGTCTCAAAAACAGACAGTTGTAGCGATGATTCCGAGAGCGAATTGAAAGGTGATAAAGCTAATTCCTTTTCTTTCGTTTCTCTTTCCGTCTCCCTCACAAATACACACACACACACACATCGCGTTGTCTTGTAGCTATATACAACATGTGAACTGACAATCACGTTGCACGTCGACTTTTACGCTTGTAAACTACGACTGGCCAGGCCCTGCGTACATCATAACTATATGTGACTAACAGGTCTATAGATAAATATTTATTTTATAAAACATCAGTCATTTATACTTATTCATAAAATAAATCTTACATTTTCATTTAAATAGCAATGGTAGGGCCTATTTATAAAATTAAATCTCCCTGCCATTGATTCATATTAATAGAAAATTAAAAGACACAGAGGAGCAAAACAAAATCATACACACAAACCTTATTTAGCCTAAATAAATTAGATTTTATTCACCCAGTGGCCCACAGACGTAAAATGTCAATTATAATAATGTCATAAGTCCGTGCATTTTAGGAAATTCATCTCCCAAATAATTACATTTTATAAAGTTGATATGGATAACGTGCGTATATGGAATTTACGTTTTAAAATCCTTTTTTCTAAATCACGTACTACTACGCCCACCGATACATATAGCTATAGCGGTACAATAACACAAACTAATAAGTGTATAAAGACCCAAATAATGTATATGATATCAAGGCGAGTAAATGCATTTTGCAAATGATTCATTTAGTAAATTGTAACTTTTAATTTTGTGAGATTTTGACTAAAATTATTTGATATTTGTAGAAAAATTAATGCGTAACCTACATTTAACGTAGCCTATATTATGAGATTAAAGTTTATACATGAATGCATAAACATTTTAAAAACATCTGCACTCATGCAGCTAATTGTGCTAAATGTAATTAAATGTAATTAAAATCTCATGTTTTAATGTCATTGCATCAAATGTCAAATCAAATGTAGCAGTAAAACTATATTAATTTATAAAATTTTTACATGAAACCAATGCCGAAGTCTCAAAATAATGGTTAAATAAATATTAAATTAAATACGTTACTCTAAATCTGGAAGAGGAAAAAATCTGGCCTCTTTACTTAGGTTACGCACTATATTGCTCTAACGAGTTGTTAAAATCTGTCTATAAAATGTAATGTCCTCATCTAAAGGATGGTAATATTTGCACCTTTGTTAATTATCCAATATTAAACATCCAAATCTGAAATGTTCAGAAAGTAGAACAGTAACATACTTTAAGATTATTTAAATGAAACTCGAAAGGAAATCCAAATGCCTTTTGTCTTGGCTAATTTATTTATTTATTTAGTGAAAAATCGAAAAGAGAGACATGAGCCTTTTTACATAACATTATAATTTCACAAATGCACATAAATAGCAGGCTAATGACTTACAACTAAAGCCACACAACTAAAAACTGTACAGTAACTCAAAGACAATACTCAATACTCAAAGACAATATAGATCATTCAGATATTGCTTAAAGAATATATCAATTCAAAATGGTGAAAACGGACATACTGCCTAGTTTAGAACAAGGCAATTAAATAAAACCGCTAGAATACTCTGTTATACAAATACGTGTACATTTTGTGCACAAGCATACTGTTTATAAACAAAACATGGCTGTGTATGTTGTGTGAAAGAATAAATAACATGTTCAAAATAGCAATTGTTGCGTCCAAGTTAAAAACTTGCACTTACATTCTGGTAATAATATGGGTTTCTTTTAACTTCTGCAGATCATGCTACATTGGAAAAAGCAACGGGGAACTGGCTAAAAGCGAAAAGTGGACGAAAGAAGAGATGTCCTTACACAAAACATCAGACACTTGAGCTGGAGAAGGAGTTCTTGTTCAACATGTACTTGACTCGAGAGCGCCGTCTGGAGATCAGCAAGAGTATCAACCTCACAGACAGACAGGTCAAGATCTGGTTCCAAAACAGAAGGATGAAGCTAAAGAAACTCAACAGAGAAAGTCGCATCCGGGAGCTAACTGGCTATAGCTTCAACTGAGGGCTAAACAAACAGACAAAAGAAGAAATGAGCAAATATTGTTTTTGTCTCCCCACGTCCAGACCCTTTTTCTTTTCCCCATATTTTTTCTTTCATTTATTCTCTTTCATTCACAGACTCACACACATGCGTAAAAAATAAAATAGCAAATCAGGGCCTGGGGTAAAACGTTGGTTTATGATTTTAATTGCAAAGGGACTGGAGCCTACTGCAAATATTGTAAAATATTTAACTAATAAATATTACATAGTTTACACCTTAGCCTGATTTTGGAAAACACCCGTAAAATATTGTAAATATGCCAATTGTTAAAGGGGCGCTTGGTGGAAATTGTCGTTGTAGATTTGCATTATATTCCCCCAAATTTAAAATCCTAGAAACGAGATGTCTACTTGATGTCTTAGATTAGCCTGTTTGCTGTCAGTGCGCTTGTCCTATACAATGCGTGCTCTGTATTTTGCATGCTTTGTTCTTTGTATATGTCAATTTAATGTTTAACTGGAGAGGGTGTTAAATAAACGGGGTGGGAAAACCTAATGTCCTTGTATGTCCTTCCCCTTGCATATTTTCTCCTGTATTCCTTTGACAGATCTTTTTTTTTTGTTGAGGGCAGAGAGGAGAGGTAGAAAGAGAAAGTGCAAAGCACTTCGAATATGAGTGGGAGACCCATAACGTTGATTTAAATATTATCCAGGTGACCACAGTAAGTCAAGGTCATAAAATTGTAATGTCATGACGGTCCTGGAAAGCGCTGGGGGTGGATTTTATGATCTGCAAATATAATGTGCTGCTGCAGTAAAGATGCATTAAAAGGTGAGTGGAGGAGGGCTAATTCACATACTGGAGACTGCAATGTGCTGGCCTCACTGACGCGCTATGCGGTCTGCCTGGCTGTTTTGGAACCAGGAATCCTTTATTATGGAGTAATGGAAAACTATGATACGATGGACTGAACACGGATGAATGATAGGAACTACGGCAACCGTGAATGAATGAGTGGATCCTACGAGCTACGATAATCGCGTCATCTAGGCTACAGAAACTCAAGGTAAGATAAACATGTTCTTATTTGTTTTTCGACTGAACTCGAGGGAGATTATTCTTGATGCGTTTACGTTTCTGACATGGATGTGAGCTTTGATTTGAGCGATAGCTGCTTTTTGAGATGGAGACTTTGCTCTCGTTACTTCTGACAGTGACTGATAAGGAAGTGCTGTTGTAGATAATGTGCCCCGACTTCCAAGTGCAAGTTAAAGTTGTGGAGGTCGACTTACTATAGCACATGTGTAGGCTGATTCAATTATTGTAATTATAATAATTTGTAATTTCTTTGACGGACAATTTCTATTTGACTTTTCTTTAGATTATTGATTCTCTGTGGGAATAAAACACAGGAAACTTTTCAGACAGTCACGCTCTTGTTGATTATTTTGATGTTAGTGATGTGTCAGTCTCACTTAAATGTATGAAATGTTTTGCTACAAATATTATTGCTGTTTATGTCAATATGTGTTCAGTTTGGTGTTATTTCCTAAAACTATTAAAGCAATTGCCTGCCAGGCAAATCTAACCGCGTCACAGACAAGTTTAAAATTAAATTGACATTTAAGGAATGAAATAAAATGACTTACTTATGTGAAGATTTGTTGTTGGTCTTCTCCTGTGGATAACACCGTTACGCGCAGCTGGTGCGTGGTTTAGGTAGTTTCATGTTGTTGGGATTGGCTTCCTGGCTCGACAACAAGAAACTGCCTTGATTACGTCAGTTCGTCTTCATCAAGGGCGACAATTGCCGTTAAATTACACCCTGTGCAATGAAGTTTTCGCAAATGGCATTGTAAATGAACTGAACGATTATAGCCACAGTGGGCTCTTTTCTACTTTGCTCGCCTTTATGTGTCAGGCTGTAAAACCGAATTTAGACTCTCAGAGGGGGGAAAAGGACTGTAAACACCATGGGACAAACTTAGTTCGTTCCTTAATATAGCTCATTCATTTAAGTCTACGACCAATAGTGTTTTATCCACTTTTACATTATGTTGGTAATGGTAGCGAGAGAATATATTTAAAAGACACCATCAGCAGGTGAGAGAGAAACACAGTTGATGGATTGATTGGCATCTACTAAATGACAGATTTAAAATATCCTTTTCTCTTTCTACAGCGGTAATATGGTTCGGAATAATATGAATTAATTATTTTTATTTTGTCCCCATACTCAGTGTGTGCCTGTTGCTGGAAATAAAATCAATTTTACAAATATTAAATATCTTGCGAGAAAATCTGGTTTTAATTGGGTACTCGCGGAAGGGAACCCGAATACAATATCTCAAGAAAATTAGAATTTGCTGTGTAACTTCTATTTGAACACACACATTTCACGGCCTGTGGTCAGTCACACACCATTGAACCTGTGGGGGACCTACGTCAATTTGCAAAATGCCTTGTAAATTACCACTTAAACCTATTAATTTTAATTAAATTCATAGTAGAAGTACTGGTAGCCAGTAGTCACAACAATCTCGCAGATGCGGTATCCAAGGATGATGTTTGATCTGTAACTTACGCACACCAAAAGTAGGCCTATACAGCCGTATGGTAAAACCTGCATAGTTTTAGGTTTTTGTGTTTATATTTATGTATTTGCTTCACACTATAAAATTGTGTTATTTACAGTAAAATAAAATCTGAAAATCTTGCAAAACGATTTGGTTTGGTAAGGCATGCACATGCAAAACGACGGGCAGTCCTTGAACTTAAAGGACTGCCCGATAAAGTTGAATCTTAAAGAACTAGACCGACTGTAGTCTTGGTCTGATTTTGTAAATATATCCGGCATAACTAGACACGTCTAATTATCACATTAATTTATAAATGATTTGCTGAAAAACAGCAAGCTTTGGGGTATTTGTTACCGTGTGGAAATTAAAGTTACTTTGGAAAATTTCAGTTTTGCGCACTGACCTTTATACAGTAGCACAGGCCTTATACATTACACAACTATATGTCCTTAATGAAGCTGCTTTAATTAAGATAATGTTTAATACACTGTTGCTTGTTGCGAAGGGCCTCATAAGCGCCTGGTTCTCTTTCTTGTGAGAGAGTAGGTTTCACCATATCTGCATGTTTTCTTAACCCTGTCCCCTCCCTTCAGCTGTTTTGCGACGGGAGGAGACAGTCTGGAATCCAAAGTCATTTTCATTCAGTTGAGTGAATGGGGTTCTCCTCTGGAATGCGTCACCAACAAAGAGTTTACAGCACGCGTAATAGCCCCACAGGACATTGCCGCCTAGCATGCAGAAATTGCCGCAATTTCTTTAAATAGCCTAAGGATGAACATCCAAAAAAATCCTGCTCAGTATATTAACTGCACGTTGAAAAACGCAGTAGTGAAGTTCATCGCTTGGTTTCAGCATAGTGTAGTATTACTGCCAAAAGTGTGACGCATTAACTGCAGTAGACTGTAGCAAAAGCCAAAAGCGTTTTATGTGTGGGGATATAAATGGATGGCCTAATGTACATGTATTTGACAGGAACTTATGATTGCTGTTTTTGCGAGATTGCCAGGAATGAGGATATTTCGATACCTGTTTTGTTTTATATACATTTTCTTTTTTTTCTTTGTTACTCGATTATGTTTTTTTTCAGTAAAGAAAACCTAAAGGTCACATACGACACTTAGAAATTAGATTACACAATGTAGCGTATACATTTGCATACAGATGATCACATTGCGCTGTCTGTAATTTTGTCATTTTTTAATTTTGCTCAGTTAATTGTGACAAATTTGTTCTCTTTGATTCAAGCGTGATTGCAGTTAGACGTTGTTTCTTGTCCAAAGCTGCTTCAGCGCATTGGGAGGCATACCAGTCAATAAAGGGATTGTATTGTAAGGTATTCGATAAAAAATAACAGCATTTTATATATATATATATATATATATATATATATGTATTAGTTTAACTGTTACATTTCACGTACCTAAAAATATTTTTAATCTTCGTATTGGTCGTCTGTGTACTGTGTCGTTTATGACCGCAAACAATATGGTATTGTGTATATTTTCTTTCTCTCGATTTCTCGCTGTTGTAAAATAATAATAAACCAAATAGCAATTTAAAAGTTGACTATTTTTAATTTTAGCTTTCTTTCAATTTACAATTTTAAAATTTGTTTAAGTATAAGAATGTTTCAGTGTTTTTATCAAGGACCTTGGCTCAAATGCTGAACATGACACATAGGGTTGTTGTATTTTGTTTGTTTGATTTTTGCACTTTCAGTTACAAACAAACACACTAAGAGAAACAAACTTATTTACAAGAAATAATTCCTTAGGACGATCTCTAAAATACACATTTGCTGAAGGAATTTTATATCTTGTATATTTTGCCACCATATTGTCGTGTTAGCCAGCAGGGCTTTTTGGCCGCATTGGCGATTGAGGTATAGGGTCTAGGTTATAAAGCCGCAGTGTAACAACACTCATTGTGCTTCAGACCCAGATAAAACCCCATGTTTTATTTCTTAGATTAAATAAAGAAAAAAGTCTTCAACTTGTTCCTGACTTTGAGGTGCACTTGTATGTGCCTTGTTTTTAGCTCTGTTACTGTGCGGTCTGAGACTCAAATATTGACAAACTTCAGTAGTCTTTTTTTAATATTGTATTGATAAATATTTATTTAAATATTTGGAGAGTTTTATATAAATCATCAAAGTGCATTAGGAAGGACACCGTGTTATTGTTAAAGTAATGGGTTTCTTAATGCCAACCTAAAATTCATTTAAAGTCCTAAATTATTCTAATACAAGAGAAGTGTAGGGTGTGTGCATGAAGCTATTTTATTTATTATAATCACAGGAGTCTTGGCAATGCATTAGTGTGTTCGTGGGTGAAAAACGGGTTCCTTTATGAGTCTTACCACAGTAAAAAGATTTTTTCCTGTCTTTCTGTCTGAAATGCCTTTAGTGATTGCTGTGTTTATGTAAATCACAACAGCATATAAACAGGTCTGTCTTGGGATAATGTGTATAAAAAGTATGATTTTTTTTAAAAAGCAAACAGAAATTAGTTCGGCTTCCCTGGATGCCATGTAAACCAAAAGGTTTGATTTTCATCCTCAGTCATTCTGCACAGCTTAGAAGCCACATCAACAAACACTATATTCAACCAGTTTGATCATTTAAACCAAGGCCTACAGGGAGCTGGTTTCCCCATTAAACCACGTTAACTTAATCAATAAAAGCATATAAGAATCGTTATAAATAAAGCAAAGTAACTACATTGTTTTAATCGTTTAAATTAACATTAGGTTAGGGTCCAAAAAACTGATTTGGAATTTTACAACATTTTTTGAGGTGAACAGGTGTAGACAATGAAATTCAATAAGCGATTTTTCCTGTGCACTTTGTAACAAAAAAAGAATATGCTTGTTAGACACCAAATTAAATGTATTCCTGTATGACTTATTTAATACGACAGAATAAATAGCCTTCATAAAGAAGGAAATTAATGTTTACAATCCAAAGACATTCAAAAAAACTTTTAAAATAACAGTTTCATTTTAACAGTTTTCTTTATTTGAAACATGACAGTGTTGATTGATGTAATGTTACAATGTTGATCGTAGCATTAGTAACATTGATAACATAAGAACAGAATATTACAAAAGTGAACAACAATGATGATCGAAGTGACTTTGGCATAGGTACCACGCCCTCTGAAAAAACACAGCTAAAGGCTATTGCATTGCGTCGAGCTTTAATACTTTAATATGCATTAATACAGAAACCAAAACAATTATTTTCGGTACATGAATGTTTTACGTAACCAACTGGATTCATGTTCAATAGATACATCAGTTATAAAATTCTACAATTTGTTTGTATGCATTAATACACATAATGAGATAAAAACTTGCACCAAGAGATTAAATAATCAATGTTCTAAAATTAGGTTTCACTTTGTTTTTTGAACAGAGTATATTACTTCCGCAGTCAAATGTGAGGGAGAACTGAGGTAAAAAGCATACTCACGCAACAATGAGCTGTCGATTATAAACCGGTATATATATACCAGCTTTTAGTATTTCTGCATTTCTTTCGTTTGCTTTTCTGTTGCGTTTCTTTGTTTTGCTGAATCACGAATTGTGTTTACTGTAACAAGTTGTTTTGAAAATGAAAAAAGTGTCGCATAATGGGCGGGTCTCTGCAAACTGCTTTCATAATTAATGTCAATAGTGTTGTTTGAGTAAAGGGTATTAAAGCTATTTGCAATGCAAATTGCAACAGTAATATTAATTGTTTAAACCATAGCCCACGCATCTTTATTAGATTTAACCGCATTTTGGCAATGTCTGGTGTTGCAACAAAAAACAAAGGGGAAAAAAAGCCTGACCTCATGTGGCCGAATTCATACTGGGCCTAACACTGACAATGACTGCAGACCAAAGCCGATCATTTACAAATGTCGAATTTCGCGTTGGACTAAATCTAAAATACAACTAGGCCTAAATATTCGAATGGTGATTTTCTACAAGTAAAACCGGTATATCGTCTAGATAATAGATAATTTGTTGTTTTAATTAAACTATTATTTTATGTGTAAATGGGGCATAATTCGAAATTGTGAAATTACTAAATTAATTTAAAACCTTTATATTCACAAATATTTTTTAAAGCGAAAGCAACGAAAAATTAAAATGTAGTTTTTAAGTAGGCTACTGAACAAACTACTTACATAATCTAAAAATAGATTTAATAGAACTGGACAAACACACGCACGCACGCACGCACACACACACACACACAAATAAAAATACGTCTAACGAAAGATGTATAAATAGCCTGCCTTACAAAAACCTTTTAGATTATACTAAAACTCTTTTTAAATATGTCGCACAGAATCTTAAGATGCACAAATTGTCAATCCTTTATCTTTAAGAGAATTTTAACAGCTATTAGAGTTTGTAAACAGTCACTCCTTTCTCCTAGTCTATTCGAGAGAGGTTTGATGAGACTTCTTTCACAAGCGTAGTGTTGGTTTTATGTTATACCAGGAACTCAACTGCAGTTTTATTAACGACACGTTTATGAACAATCAAATGGTCCTCGTAAAAATTTATTGAAGGACATAAAAGCATGCACGACCACTTGACGAATATAGTCGCAGTTGTGGTGCGTTTTTAGGCGTCTTACTAGTCCCACCGCCCGAATTTTTAAAACTCCATTTTATAAGGGATACCCCAATTGTATTTATTTGAAACTAGTGGAAAATAGCACTCCAGTGCGTAAAGTCAACCCTCTCGACAGCATAAGAGCCATATATTTGTTACATATATTCCATCGAGTCCTTTCCAATTATAGAGAATTAAGAGTTAAAGTGAGAAAGAAAATTAAAACGTATTCTTTTGTTCCTAATTGTTTTTAATAAACAACATTGTTCAGGGTGGGATGTGCACAAGGATAGCCAAAGCACAGTAGCATACACTCGACAGAGATTGATTACACCAAGAAATAGTGCCCTTTAAAAGACGGTTAAAATACAGCGCTGTTCAGCAAAGCTACAGATAACCCATTCACATTAATCAGATGTAACAATATATTTAAACGCATTCATATTCACGTATTTACGCTCTATGTATAAAACACAACATTAGAATTGAGCAACCTACTGCAAGCTCGAAGTGCATTGCTGTTCCAAGAGGACTCGCGCATTGATCTGCTGTGCAGTTTTTCAGGGGGTAAATGTAATCACGTGTTCCAGAGACGTCCAATCCGATTCGCAGAAGCTTTCTGAAATAATTACCTGTCTTGATTGTTCTACGGTCAGATAAAAAAGTACACATACACTCCATATAATAATCGGATGCATGTAAAAGAGAAGGGAAACATCGCCATGTCGGCTACGGGTCCCATAAGTAATTATTATGTGGATTCCTTGATCAACCATGAGAGCGAGGATGTTCTGGCGACTCGTTTCTCTGCCACTGGTCCGATATCCTCCAGCTCTCGCCCGACGTCTCTGGTACCGGAATGCGCGGATTACCCGTCTTGCAGCTTTGCCCCGAAACCACCAGTCTTTACTACCTCGTGGGGCTCCGTTCACTCCCAGTCGTCAGTGGTTTACCATCCATACACCCACCAACCTCACCTAGGCACAGACTCAAGGTACGTTCGCTCTTGGCTGGAGCCTATCCCCGGTACCGTGTCTTTTCCAGGATATGCAGGGAACGGTAGGCACTACGGGCTGAAGCCCGATACCTTCCAGGATCCTCGTGCTGGAGACTGTTTGGGCTCGAACGGACGTGCTTACACGGATTATCTGTATTGCTCTGCCGTCGATATTAGAGAAAAGCAGCAAAACACACCATCGCCTGAAACGGAGAGTGTGTCTTCCGGAAAGCACAAAGACGACAAGGCTGAATTAGACCCAAGTAAGTTAAAGCCATTCTTGTTTACAACCGGGTATGGGATGCTTCTCAGTTTATTGCATTCGCTTGGTGGTTGGCTGTTGTCCGTCGTAAAACCAAGTTCTATACTCTTTCATCCTCTGTGCTGTACTCTGCCGACTCAAGTCTATGGGGCTATCCATTGATGACAAACGCCATAGGATTAGGTTGTAAAACGGGTAGTGGGTTATAAAAATAGTCTCCTATAAAGACAAGTCTGGCAAAGATGGTGGCATGTTTTCAAATAGCCTTAGCAATATCATTATCATCAAAGCATGCAGTTTTTTTACAGTGCTTTTTTACGTAGAAATTACGTTTAGACTTGGCACAGAATTTGTACAATCGACTGAAAATGTGAAGAAATATTAACCTTTAAAATTCAGAAATTATATTTATACAGAATGGGATATTGGATTTCAAGTGTAATGTTGTTTGTTAACCTATAAATTGTAATATTACAGGGTTTAAATGATACATGTTGTGAGCTGTACCATAACATAATTCAAATCAAACTAATTGTAAATGTTAAAGGAGGGAAAGCTGTGACTGGTACTTTTCTGGAACTTTTCTATTAAATATAATTTACATATAAATGAAACATGGTGGAAAAAACACGTGGAATGTTTGAAGTGCATTCATTGCATAGCAGAACTTTGAGCGTAGACTTGTGAAGGCTTGAGTCCCAAGCCTTTGCTTTTTATGGGCCTATAAAGCAAATAGGTACATTTCACTAGTTTACGGCGTCATTTCTCTCGAAGAGTGTGCAAAGCCATTTTACAAGGGGACCTTGTATAAAATTGTGTGTTTTTTAAAATGATCATTACAGAATATGTAATTGTTGAATATTTGCTAGAATAAAAAGTGTTATGTTCCACTGTTTATAAATATTTTGTAAAGTACTAATTATTTTGTTTAATGATAAGAAATAACTGCTATACTCAATACAAAATATCTTTTATCCGGTCTTTTTTTTTGACAGCAGGTTTGTTTACAGCAGCCCCTAATATCATTGTTTTCTTTGTTTTTCAGATAATCCCGTGGCAAACTGGATCCATGCGCGCTCAACCCGAAAGAAGCGTTGTCCATATACCAAGTATCAAACACTCGAACTCGAAAAGGAATTTTTATTCAATATGTACCTCACAAGAGACCGGCGATATGAGGTCGCACGAGTGCTGAACCTAACGGAGCGACAAGTCAAAATCTGGTTCCAGAACCGACGGATGAAGATGAAGAAAATGAACAAGGAGAAAAACGACAGTAAAGAACAATAGACTAAACGTCATTGATTGGACACAGGATGAAGGATCATCGTTTAGTCTTAACATTTAGCACCTTCAACCCATAACAGGAACAGAGAAAACGAATGTCCTATATGGATATCCGTTATAACGTGCTGATATAAGTATGATTTAATATAAGTGTAATTTTACCATCCTCACTTGAGTCGTAGTAATATGTAGTTTGGATTTATATCATGGTTCTTTATTCACAAACACAAATGTGGACTCTACAGAGAAGCTACTCCGACGTTTCAGCGTTAAAATACTTGAACTACTTAATTTTCAATTTCCTAATTTATGTTCTTCACGTGACTTGTTTCTTTCTATGCTTCCATTATTTGTAAGAGGTTTAGAATCCGAGTATTTTATAAAGAATAACAAATCTGTAGTGTATATCCCATACACTATAGATATATCTATATATAATACTACGTGTTTGCGTCGATGTGCTAAGTTTGTTTCGGATGTACCAGTTTTGTGTATTTTACATTCTTTAAACTGTACAAATGAGTTTCATTATAGATTGTAGATATATTCAAATATATACAACCATGTAAATATGGCTTTGTGTCTTCTTTGACTGCACGAAGAGTAGCCTATATACAGCGAGACATCAGGAAAAAGTTTAATTCTAAATGCTAGTGTCCTATACAGTTTGAGCAATACGCCTATACTACACGTACAATATTTTTAGTACAAAAAGTCGAGATTAAGATTGCAGTAAAGACACGATTTGGAATATCAAATTTTCACATCCCACAAAGATTAAATTCCGAGGCGCTTGTGGTAGGCCTCAACAAATGGCGTGCCTTATATAAAATATTTTTTTGGGTCTTACATAAGAAACCTGTTTTTCTGCAACGTGTCTTAGTCTCGAGTATTGAGGTTTTAAATGTTAATAGCTACATTAAAAGGTAGTATTATTATTATGCTGATTAAAACATGCATATATTAACATATTGTTTCACTTAAAAAATAGAAATGAACTCGGTGGTTTGGATGGCGTGTTTAAATGGTGAGCGACAAAGGATTTAAAATATAATTGATTAAATATCGAAAATTTACTAACTAAATTTACTAATTTTCGAGTGAAAATATGTGAATTTTTAGGGCGATACATTTCCTTCAGATGTTTAAATTTAGGCCTGCAGTCAAATCTTTAGAGGTTCCTCAACTCAAACAATTTGGACGTTCTTTAATTACGAGAAATCTCCCTCGCCGTCTTCGTCTTGTTTTAGTTAGACTACTGCACACTGCTTCTACCTTCTGATGTTAATATTTTGTACTCATTTATATACAAGTAGCAGTTGTGCTATTGACTTAATTAAAGTTCATATGTTTACCACTGGCTTCCTGCGCTCGGTTGAAATTGCCTTTTTGTGGAGCTTAACAATACGAACAGGATGCGGCGATTTCAAAGACCAATCTACTACGTTTCCGCCCAGAACAAAAATGCTAGTTTTACAACCCGGTTGAAGCTTGTGTTGTTTGTCTCAGATGCGAACTAACAAAGCCAACCTGGCTAACTGGCTAGACGTCTGGGCTAAATTACTTTATGGTTTAATGGACGTTGGTGGTGGACCCTCTCAAAGGGTTGTGCAGAAGCACTAAGTGCTTTGGGCTAACTAGAGGCAACAGCAGTCCACTAACACCACAAAATGCATTCAGAAGTCCCTCCAACTCATTAACACACACCAAACTCGAAAATCTTAGTTTGCACAAGACATGCTTGTACTTTACAGTTTCTGTAGGCTTATAGGTGTTGTGAGGCCGAATTCGGTATTGCAAAAAAAATTATGTTTTTTTCTAAGTTCAATGTTTCCTGTATATGTTCCTATAAATAGGCTCTCTGTCATTCGTCCAAATTAAATAAATAATTTTGCGGCACAAATGATCTGGCCTTGGCCTCCTGTCAAAATAATTTGTAAAAGTTGCCCAGAAGCACACAAGATGGCGCTATTGACTCACTGTTAACGCATTTTGGGCCACTGAGGACTGGGAGTGTACTGCAGAAATTGTGGTAAAAGAATGGCCGCCATCGTTATTAATCAACATTACGGGTAAAATAAAACTGAAACACACACATACACACGAATTAATTAATTTTATTTAATGTACTTTTGTTATCTTGTTTCCTTTTCATACTCCTCATTATTTCTATTGTTTTGTCAAAATCCAACTCTTGCTAAAAGCACTGTGCACTGCATGTGTTAAAAACACAGAAATTTAGATTGTGTACTTCATTGAATACACTGAGAAATCTTAACGTTTTCGTCTTGTGTAAGTTCTGGTTACAGAAATACACCGTGTAAATTTTTCTTTTATTTGTGGATACCCAGTCTTTTAACGAAATGCTTGTTTGTGTGTACAGGTTATTTGAATCGCGCAAACACTCGCGACAAAGGACCACTAAACATAATTGTTAGGGCCTGTAAAGTACAAATTAAGTGTCCCTTTTAGAGTTCAGTTAAAATAGAATCAGTTAAAATATAAATGTTGATTCCCCCCCCCCTTTTTTCTTTATCTTATTATTTTATAATCATAATAATAATAATGTGCAAATAAAAAATAATTCATTACAAAGAATTGCTCTCTTTCCATAGTAGCTCTTATAACGGAGACAAACAATGACCCGGAATCTGCATCTTTATAGACTGTGAGATGTCTATAAATTTCCCGTGTGTGTGCCTCTCGCTTTTAACAATGCAGTTTAAAAATTGTCAAGTAACGTCACACAACCACATGCTCATATTTTTGGCAAAGACTTTAAATGAGCCAAGATGAAATAAACAACAAGCCATTAATGTGTCTAGTAAAATAACGAGGCATCTATTGCGCAATTTTATTGTATCAATGCGGCAGATTTACAACTTTTTCGTATGGTTTAGGAGGGCCAAGAGAGGCTTGCGTGTTCGGCTTTTTCTCCCTATATCTCTCTGTGTGTGTTAGCAATCTGATAAAAATAGTCGAAGTAGACGTCGTAAATACTTGTCACAATCTGATGCTTTAATAATAGGTATACACAAACCGCAATGACAACAACAATAATATTACAATTCTAGTAGTAATAATATTAATTACTATACTAACTGTTAATAATAATAAATGGTTTAACCTTTTTCATTAGCTTCCGTTGCCATATTGTTTGTTATGTAATGTGAATGAATATCAAATTTTCAGTACCCGTTTCTTTGCGATATTGCCTCGGATACTGGTTTTGGATTATACTGTATAAACTGTTTATCTTGGGTGATGTAGTCGCTGAGGGTCAAGGCTCGATACACAACCTTATAAACCTATTGGAGTGGACATTTTATGGTTATGGCATACCTGTTTTTTTTTAATTAATAGGCTACATCAAGCTATGTTTTAAATGAAATAGCCGACAAATTGGTTTAAAGTGAATGCAGGACTAAGACCAGCATGAAGCAGCCGTAACCTGCGGTTAAATTCCAACCAGTGATACAATCTTAGACGATTCATTTAATACGTGTGTAACCTTTCCGATTACAATAAAAACACAGACGGCGGTGTTTCCCTTCAAGGTAGACGCCCGTGGACGCTCTAGAAAGATGAGGAGGCAAGGGTGGGGAGTACACGACAAGGGGTGGGGGGGGTTCATTGTAGTGGGGGTGGTTGGGTGGGAGGCAAAAAGTAAGCGCTTGTGACTGAGCCTTCGGAGTTAGCGAGCTTTAACCTTAACACACATCCACTGTGCACGCCATGATTTGAAGCTGCAAAAGGAAAAGGCTGGCGAAAGGAAGAGAGAGAGAGAGAGACTAGCGAGAAGAGCTGAATTGGGAGCTGCCTCAGATTGTCCGAAGGGGCAGCATTTCTCCATCTAGTTCCGGTTGCTCTGTCTGCGTTGCATGCCATTTGGAACTGCAACAATAGGTTGCCACCATTTATAGAGGGGAATATTTTTCAAACAGACTGACTCTTTTTTTAATGCTTGATAAACATGAGCTCCTATTTTGTTAACCCTCTTTTTTCAAAGTACAAAGGCAGCGAAACCCTAGAGCCAACTTACTACGACTGCAGGTTTCCACAGAGCGTTGCCCGAAGCCACACGCTTGTGTACGGACATGGAGCAGCTGCGGCGGGGTTTCAACACCCGTCGCATCACGTACAGGACTTTTTCCATCATGGAACCACAGGTATCTCCAACCCTGGTTATCAACAGAACCCCTGTGCATTGGCATGTCACGGAGACGCTACGAAATTTTATGGATATGAAGCTCTTCCGAGGCAACCGCTTTATGGTACACAGCAAGAGGCGAGTTTAGCGCAATATCCAGACTGTAAATCGTCCAACAGCACTAACCCTGGAGAAGGACAAGGCCACTTAAGTCAAAACTCTTCACCGAGCCTCATGTTCCCATGGATGCGGCCTCACGGTTAGCATAATTACTATTTCACATTCTTTATGTATCTGTGTGACTGCGTCAGTGTCTTAAAGCCTGGTCTGTAGTAGTGTATACTTACTGCATATACATACAAACACAGGTGGAGTGTATTTTACATTTTACGAACTGGTACCAAATAATTGCTGTTATACAAATTGTTTTGTAGGTATTTACCTCACCAGGCAATAGTAAAACGAATGTAGAAGTTTTGACAGCTGGCTGCTTTTTGTTGGGAGGGAGTTGTTCTATAATGTCCATAGATACAAGACTATAGATGGACGTTGTCCGAATTCAGATTTCTTTTGACACAATTTGAAATGACAACCTGTTTTTATAACTGTTAATATTGGACTTGAATATATTTGTGACTTGTAATGTGTAGTAGTAAACTGGTAAAAGCAACAGCTAAAGTTCTATAGGGTCAGCAGGCAACAGTCATGCAATGACGATAAATGATTCAAGTGACGTTGTTGCTTTTCCTCTATGTTGACACATAAAGGGGAAAATGTAAAAGAGAACATTTCTAAAAATTCAGTTTGAAACTCGTTAAATTTGAGATTTGAGATTTATCTTAATGTATTCGTTTTCTGAACGATAGGAAAACATTTTTATTGAGAAAGTTAACATTACAAACAGTCATGTAATTATCCTAAATGAAAGAATTGAAGTTTATTCGACTGTTTCTTTTGTTGAGTGGCGGATACACACCTCTGTGCTGTCTGTCTGTCTGTGTGGGTCTGTCTGTGTGTGTGTGTGTGTGTGTGTGTGTGTGTGTGTGTGTGTGTGTGTGTGTGTGTGTGTGTGTGTGTGTGTGTGTGTGTGTGTGTGTGTGTGTGTGTGTGTGTGTGTGTGTGTGTGTGTGTGTGTGTACGTGGGGTGTGTTTGTCTATCTGTCTGTGTTTGTGTGTGAGTGTCTGTGCGTGCGCACGCCAGGTTGTGAGTTTCTGTGCGTTGCTGACCTCAATTATAGCTGCTGTCTATTCTCAAGTATAAAGACAACGCATTTATGGGGAAAGTGACATGGAAAAGATTCGTCATTCAAAAGCATTTTTATATAAAGTTATTAGAGTGTTAGATGTTTCCTCTACATCTGCAATAACTGTTCGTCATTAATATCCTTGAATATTATACTGTGAGGCACATTCTGGCACACAGTGTGTGTTTGTATTAAGGGTAAATTGACTCCGTTTCATTAATTTGGTTTAAAGGTATAAGTGCTGTCAGACAGGGCTAGCAATTTACTACTGATGTCTTTGTAACAACATTCCAGAATATGTAAATTGAAAGGGGAAAGAAATAAAGCCATGTAATTAACAAATATTCTTGTTCACTTCAAAGCTCCTGGGAGACGCAATGGAAGGCAGACATACAGCCGTTACCAGACTCTTGAGCTGGAGAAAGAGTTTCTCTTCAACCCATACCTCACACGCAAGCGTCGTATTGAAGTGTCCCACGCGCTGAGCTTAACTGAACGGCAGGTGAAGATATGGTTTCAAAATCGCCGAATGAAGTGGAAAAAAGAAAATAACAAAGACAAATTTCCTGGCCAGAGAGGCGAGGCTGAAGCAGAGGCTGATGAAGAAGGCAATGAGGACGGTGAGGTGGAGGAAGGAGAAGATAAGGAAACGGAAGAGAAAGAGGAAAGCAAGGACTGATTTTATGGTCTTTTATGGTTATATGGCAGATATTGAAGAGGTCTCGCGAATGGGCAATGAAAGAGAAGACGCGAAATTTTATTACAACAGTTGGGTCAAACAGTGACAAAATCCCCCTCCATACAAAAGTACCCTAAAACTTGCCCAAAGATAAAAGCGCTTTTTTCGAAACACACGAGGACTTTTACCATTAGCAAAAAAGTGGATCTGTGTATTTGACAAATTACGCAAAGTGGAAGACAACCAGGAACAAAATAATACATTTTTCTTATTTAGATTAATGAAAGCAGCATGATACGCGTATCTTAGCGGCGTTAAACGTGTATTTCAAACTTAAAGATGCCTAGGGGAGGCAAAATTTAAATACTGACATAATTACACCAAATTGCAAACCATTGGTCTTGTATATAAAATAGAAGCCACAACATGCTGACCTGCTAAACAAATTGACGAAATAATACATTGTTTTTGGTGTAATTTTATTTCAGAAATCCAGATATGGCAATAGTACATTTGTGCCACTGTGCTGAGGAGGGCGAAGGCAAATTTAGAAAATGCATTCTGTATTACACATACTTTATCGATTACTTAAGTGTTCTTTATTGTTACTATGTGTGAGTGGGCGAGATTACAGTTTGTATTTTTCGATTATTTTATTGGACTCACCAGAGATCGTTTGAAAATCTCGAGAGAAGCTACCTAATCATGGGGAATTTGCAATATACATTTCTACCTAGAGATTTCATAGATTCTTATTTTCTAGTGTATTAAACCTAAGTTATGTATTTTACCCTTTAAACACTTATGAGTATCGAGCTTTGCGATGTCTTCGGAAGACACAGTTAGCTCAAAGCCAATCTTAACATTTTTAAGAGATTGTACCACGGCACTACCTAAAAACAAAGCTTTGCTAGCGAAAATGAACTACTCATTTGTTCAGCCTGCTATATGGCGCTGCTTTGTTTAAAAAAATATAGTTAGACATTTCCCCCAACAACTTAAACTGCCTATAGAAAATGCACATTTATGTGTAGATGATCAAACACGCTGGTTACTACCCTACCTTATCTAAGGAAAGAGAGTCATTTATCGTGCTGGTGTTATTAGAGTAGATTTTGAATTGCACTGAGTATAACCTTCATGTACGTCTTGTAATATCTTGCTGTTATCAATATGCTCGTTTTACTGGTGTTCCTCGTGTGAATATAGACAAATTCGTGTGTGTCTACGCCATTGTTGTTGAAATCAACAGAAGAATAAACAAGATGGCTCATTCATTTATGTCTCATTTTTGCCTGAATCCACTTGTTGTCATAGAAGTCAAAACATTTCAAATACTTTTTTCCTCTGTCAGTCCTAATGAACGTTTTTACTTAAAGCGGGAAAAAATGTAAATGCAGGACTTCATATTTTTTGATTATGTTGTAGAAAGTCACAAAATCTGTGGCAAAACGCAAACAACGCAGATCTTGTATTAGTAATTGAAAATGATGAGGCATTAATCTCTGCAAAGTAATGCTAATACAATTTTCCACATTTTAAAGGTTTACTGCCACGTCATAAAATAGAACTGCAGCAAAAGCTCTGTGTAAAATTGGGACTATTAGTTTTGTTAATAGTATAGTTAAGGGTTGTCATTAGAAGTGTCGTAGATAAAGTCTCTGTCTTATAGGACTTTTTTTCGTTTATTCCAAACCGAATGACGTAGTAACTGTATAAAGTTGGATGTCATTATTTTAAGTATAGACCTAGAGTTCTACATTTGCAAATTAATAAATGTCATTATTGTAATCTGTTGTTTTATTTGTCATGTACTTGTCGACTTATTAATTATGAGCCCAGAAAACACACTTTCTTTATCTAAGAGATGTTTGTGTGTAGTTTAAAACGGGATTGCCAATCGATCCTACAATTTGACTTTATGCAACAATGAGCAGAACTGTTTGCATTTTGATTTTAAGTCCTCACATTAGTATAATTATAATTTCAAATTACATCTTTACTTGGTGTAGGAATACTTGTATTACACTATTTCTTATTTAAAATGAATATATACATATACAAAAAAAAATGGCTTAGGTTGTCTGATTTTGTTAAAGTGAAATGAAGCACTGGTCCAATGTTTTGACAGCGTGGTCTTGCTGGGAGACATTCAGAAGATCTCGTTTGTCCACACCTGTGCTGGACGTCTGTTAGACAATCTAGTCGTCGTCGGAAACTTGGATTTTAAAATTTTAGATTTTATTCTTTTCTGAGGAACAAGAGGTATAACCTAGTTTCGCACTCTCCATCAAAGTGACCAAATTTCTGTCTAACAAATCCCAGATATTAAACCCTGTTCAATTGCCGCAGACTGGCGCATATACCATTTCTATACAAAAAAGCTTAATTAGTAACACTAAATAGTTGTACTTTCAGACCTTTCTAATATACAGTATACAGGAGCTACAATATTAAAGTCTTTATTCAAACACGACAGAATTCATGTGCAACATGAAAAATAATTTACAAATTTCACAGAACTTGCGTTGGAGATTGTTAAAAACTAGCTATAAAGATGTTTATGCTAATACTTTAACATACAAAATGTTTATTGCTAAAGTCATGAAATTGTTGTTGTGGCCTACCTTATTTGCAAGTGCTTAAAAGTGTTGTCTCCTTTAGAACTTGTTATAACAGGCACTAACAATGGCCTAGTGCCTCATAAAGCAGCCGTAATTAGAACGAGTTGATGACATAAACGATAAAGACTGACATAAATACAATATGAATATATACTCTCAAAGATTTAGGGGGAACTGTACAACACAATTAAATTTCAGAACCAACTGAGTTACTGGTTATAAATGGCAAATAGTTGTGTACGTGCCAAAACCAAAGTAAACCTTAGAGTGCTAATAGCCTTTATGTTTTGACATTGCGAAAAACTGCAATACATTATTTGATGAAAATGAATATTTATGTATCACGTATGTTTACAGGTAGGCCTTTAATTTTGTGAAATATGCATATGTCTTTTAAAGATTTAAGTTTCAAAGATTAAAGTTTCAATTTGTAAGATTTCAATTTCTCTCCCTTTTTAAGATTTACACATAAGTTTAAACATTTCCTGGCGCTTTAAACAGTGTTGTAGTGCTGGCAATAATAGTTAAGGTAATTATTCATTTTGCTGCCCTTTTGTTTCGTTGTTTTGCCCTGATGCTCTGTGTAGGCAAAGGCAGTTTCAGGAAGTTCCTGTGGTAGTGACAATTGCAGTGGTCATTGTCCATCCGCCTTGCCGTTGTATATAGCACTGCTGTTACATTCCAAATTAGGGCTTTACTATACCTGCAGTAAACTTTATTGGTGGTGTAAACCCGACAGTGTCGCATCCGGGCAGACGTTTTTGCCTTTTGATTTCTGTGCAGTGCAGACAGGGTAGAACAGGATACTCGGAAACCAACGTGGACGTGGGACTGCTCCCTTAAGTGTATGTATACAAGTGTGCATTTATGTATATTTGTTCATTTTTGTTAACTCGTATAATATTTGTAGAGCGATTTGCATTTTGTGCATGTTTGTGGAATCAAGCTATAAAATGAAAAGGAATTAATTATGGACCTTGGCTGCTTTTGGTAGTGTAGTGCAAATGAGTTTGGGAGTTTAATACTTTTATCACATTGAATAAAAACTATTGACATTGTGTTTGTATTCGTGCTATAAAACAAAAAAAATAGGGGAGTGAAGAGGTCAACGGATAACTTCGCTGATTGTGTTATGTTAACTTTGTCAATTAGTTTTGCTAGTTAATATAAATTCTCACAAAAAAGGCCACGACGTTATATTTCATTGATAATTAATATTTCTGTTATTATTTAGAAATATTACCCTCAAGTAATTCTCTATTTGAAGGATAAGGAAATATTTTTTATGATATCATCAGCAATTAATACCCGTTAATTGATCAACCGTTCTTATATAACGAATTTCGTTTTAAAAATATAGTTTGTTGGCAAATAGCGTTAACTGGTGAGGAATAAGGCAAAGGTTAACAAAAATTAAACTTGTTTCTCTTACTCGCACTTATGCAACATTAAATAACTTAAACACTTTCAGACGCAAAATACTGCCACAATAGTAGACTTTTAAATAAAACAAATAAACAAAGGTAACATTATTACTTTCATCTTAAAGCAATACAAAGTAAGGACAAAGTAAAGTTAAATTTTGGAATTAGGTATATTTGTTATTTATTGATGGCATTTGACTTTTAAATAAATATGTAGATAAAAAATATCAAGATACGTTTGTTAATTAGGTCAAAAACCTTTATTCTGAAAACATCCATATGCAGATCTTTCATACACTTTTACTTTATAACACGACACGTTAACCTTAATTCATAAGTAAACGCAAGAGTTATGCTTCTTTGTGATATATATTATTTTACTTGATCTTTAAAATGTTTGAAAGTAGAACATATAGTGTCTCTTAATCCTAAACAAGAGCATGGGAATTATCTTTATTTTAATTATTTCGAGTAATGTGAACCGACGGCAGCAGACAGGCTCAGCCAGTTGGTGTTGACTGTGTGTGACAAGGCCAAAACAAAATTTGCAAAGGGTCAGACGAGGTAAATATGAAAATTAGATTACTTGCTGCAACAGACAGGATGTTTTGTATTTGTGAGATAAAGGCATATATATTTATATATATATATATATATAGAACATTGGATTTGCTCGTTTATTTTTTAAAACAGAACAAAAGGGTTTGTACACGTCATAAACAGACACAGAACACACCATTTTTATTGACTTATTTGCCTATTCTCCACCACCATGTTACTTAAATATAATTATTAATCTGCTAATAATATTGTGCTAATAAACAAGCTTTTTATAGGTATATGAACAAAAACGGTTATTCCTGCTATTAGCCCAACAAAGCAGTGGGAAAAGCAAGAAAATGGGATAAGCCATCTTTGAGAGAGGGTGAAACGTAACACATTCCTAGTTGTTTAGAGGGGGAATTTACAGCTAAGTAATAAAAGTTTACGACTGAACACACGCGGTCATTGGTTGCGTCAGACCACGTGATACTCACTCTATGAACATGAACTTTGTGCTGTTGTCTTCCCCTGGATCTCCCCATCTATCGTCTAGCGAGCTCGCGGTGGTGTTGAAATGATCTTACCACTAGACATTTCTTGCGTTTTCTGTTTGCACAGTCGGATTTTAAAACGCTTTATATTGTCTCGTCTGTTTCGTCGCTTGTAATGACTGAATGAATGTCCCCAGACGTCGTCTCCTCCCAAGTCCTCTTTCTACCTTTCTGGTCCCCTAGAGGAAAAACACGGCACTGATAGCTGGAGCGCGATGGTTTAGAGCGCGTAAATATAATTGCTTCTCGAAAGATTAAACATTTCCCGCACATAAACGTTGCGGAGAATGGGATCCAGATCCAAGTGCTGTCCCACAGTGTGCGTCTGCTGCTACTTCGCCGAACGTGCGTCACGCAGACAGCAGAGAACGCTGGTAAGTAAGATTCTGCGCTCCTTATTGGCTTCTTACAGACTTGCATTTACACAACGCGGAGATTTGATATTAAGCATGATATTAAGGTCAGACGTGATGCGCAGAACGTAGACTTCACGGGTGGCGTGAAACGTATTCAAATGTTGTGTGCATTTTGTTGTTGTGGCGTTTCCAGAATACTTTATTGATTGTGTGCTCACAATGCCTCGTTCACAAGTGACTTATGCTGTTGTTGTGCAGATCATTATTTGTTTCGACGATAATGAGTTTCAGATTTTTTTTAAGATGGCGCTTGTTAAGTTGTATCCAAACGGGTGTGGTGGTGGTTTGTGGTTATTAAGCTTACTTTCTAATGGTTAAAAACACAAGCTTTCACGTGTGCCGTGTGTGATTGTGGTTATTTGAGACTGGATAATGGAGTGTTCTGTTTCATTCTCTATGTTTACTATAAACGGCTTCAATGTTTCATAACAATGTGCAAATTTAATGCTTAGAGAATGTGGGTGAATGTCAGTCGATTCACAAAAAAACAATGTTCAGCCCATATTAGGTGACTATATTGCGTGCATTCATCGTGGTATCCTGTCATATTTTCTTACAACTGTGTGAATTTTATTGTCATCATAATTCCTCATGTGCCATAATATAATTAATTAAATAATGAGAATTTTGTCATATATTTTTGTTAGAAAGTAACATGTACTCGCATTAACCTCTGGCACGGGTCTTATAAACTTGAAAGCCAAACTGATGTATGATGGTTGTGTCAAAATTATGGCAAGCACAGTTTTACAAAATCATTTACAACCATACAATTAGGCTACAATTTATTTACAATAACCTATTCATTTACACACACTCACACACACGCCCAAGTACTTCTTATTTATTTTACATTCTCTCTCTCTCTCACACACACACACACACACACACACACACACACACACACACACACACACACACACACACACACACACACACACACACAGATATGAGTTATAACTGTGATTTAAAAGCACTGTAAAAGTAAACATTCAATATGGGTTTTCTAAGTATATGCCAGTATTGCTTGCGGATTCAGGATCACCAGTTTCTTCTATCACACACACAGATTCATGAGCTGGCTCGCTCTTTTTTTACGCACACGTGTTCAATCATCCAACACTGTCATTCAGTGAGGACTAAATCAAACAACACTGCCACCTTGTGCCTACTCCATACGCAAGACATTATACAGGGCCTTAAAAGTAAGGAAGTGCTGCTGGGCATAGAAATCAGATTTTATTTTTCATAAAGAAGAGTGTCTGGCAATATGCTACTTTTTATTCAATTTTTTTAAAGACAAATAAATTTCAAAGCAATGTTTTGTTACTATTCTCAATATAAGGACGTGTGTGTGTGTGCGTGCGTGCGTGCGTGCGTGCGTGCGTGCGTGCGTGCGTGCGGCCTTTCTCCAGTTTTAATTAAAGTGAAAAGTAAACATTTGAAATGAGAAATAAGAACACACGAACTGTGTATGTTCCCAGCACGTTGCAGTTTTATTGACATGTGCAATTTCAGAAACAGTATTATAACAGAACAAATAGAAGCAATATTGACATACATTCAGTTTTAATTACCAGTAAAATTAACTATGGATTAACATTAATAAAGCCCGTTGATACTTCACTGTTCAATAGCAACAGTTGCGATTTTCCGCAGGGCCTTCTTGAGGTCCATGCCCGAGGCTGTTATGGGGAAACAAAAAAATGTCAATAATAAAACCAGTTGTTATGAACATAAAAGCCACTTCTGCAAATTAAGACATTACATTTTGTATTGTTAATTAAATTGTTTTGTTGTTTAACATATAGGTGTATTACGCACAGTGTGTGTAACTATAAAAATCTTGAAAAAAGATACACAACTAATAATCCTACTGTTTACCAGTACACGCTTGCCTGTTTTAACCGTAATAAAACGCACTAAATAAGCTTGTAATAATCAGTAATTTATGAAGGCAGAATGCTTTTGAGTGTGTTCGCATGTGGTTTTGTTAGTGAATGTGTGAGAGAGAAAAACAGAGTGAGAGGAGGGCGGGTTGTTCACTGCATCGAGTCTAGTCTTCTGTTTGCCACGGATAATGACTGGGAAAAGCTTTAATTTGCCATCAAAAAATGGAGTCGCTTTAAGTAATCCGTATGTCGGCGTATGGTATATGGTGCGTAAGATTTATTCATTTGTATATTACAGTAATTCTTAATACTATTAACAACATTCTAAACAAGTTCGTGAAATGGACACATTTATTGCCATCCGACTATCTTGCGTAAACTTTGAGCCAATCTGGTGTCTGCCACTGCTATTAAATTTGAATCATAGAAGACATAATTCAAAGTTGCCATGGAAATGGAAACAAATTCCATGCGAACTTTCAATTCCAAACATTTCCTTACAAGAACCGCAGGGCAATGTGAGTTCGCTGTACTTCAAAACATCTAATTCATGGAGGTCATTAGACGGCCACATAATTTTACAAAATTATCTAGTGTTAGTTAAAAACCAGGATCGTGTGTTGCTATAAGTGCTTAGCTGCATATAAGAGCTCTGTTACAACTGTCACGTTACTATTATGGATTTTGTTTTAGCACATATACATCGACATAGATCACAGGCTTGGAAAGCTGGGCTAGGAATACTACATTAGCTGACTCAACGGTAGAATTTGCAATTGTAAATATTCGTAATAAAACAAACAAGCCAACATAGACTTAACTCTCCAATATAGGCAGACAAGGTCACTGGAAATCGCGTTTAGGATGTGCGTTGCTTGCTATTTCCCCAGACCATCGTGTCACATGCGTAAATTACACATTAGAAGTGAGATTTTGGCGCATTTTTGTGTGCGTAGTTTCGTCGAAGGTAAAAAGAATACAGGCCAAACGGGATGTCTATTTATTGCCTCTTCAAACGCTAAAACACAGCCATGTGATTTGTCTTGAGGGCTGCAATAAAACACTTAAAGCTCCTTCTCTTCAGTCACATAAGCATACCAACTGCAGACTGAGTGTAATGTGTTCTACTCACTACTTCATTCACAAGACCGATGCCGTAAAATAGATCACAATATTAAATATCGTCCCATCAAAGGCTTTTAGTTCAAAGCCGTTGGAGCAATAAGGGTGAACATCAAAGAGTCAGACCTGCATAGACACAACCTACACTTAGTACCTCTCAATTAAGAAATGCTACACGTCGACAGATATATTAAAAGCAATTAAATGATATAAGATTGTTCATGCATTTTTGTCTGCTTTTAAATTTTGCACCCGTCCTGTACCTTAATATTTTAGTTTATTAAGTGGCCTGTTGCGCACGACGATATTAGTAAAATAAATTTGCTTACTTTAAAAGATGACTATAGGTGTAAAAAATAACACGTATTCCAAGTATTTGGACAGTTTTCACATGTAAAATACTCACAATATAAAAATTACGATTAAACGCTCGATCACACTTCTCAAGCAAGAAATATTTTATTATATTATTTAATATCTATTACTTTCATAAGTGTCTGCCCACAGTATAAATTGTGTGCTATTGTCAATTGAATAATAGTGATATGTAAGGATCTGCACATTATTACATTCATTTTTTTATTTAACTTTTGCTGCCTGCAATGACTATTTTTGTCATTTATTGCCAGCTTTTATTAATTACAGTTATTATTCAAATGATTATTAATAAAATAATTTGTAGCATTAATAGGGAATTAACAAATATTCTAAAATAAAATTACGTTCAGCAAACGTAAACTGATCAAATAACAGATAATAACAATAACATTTCAGCCCATTCTCTATGCTTAGTGGTAACATGGTCTGACATTTTTCGAATTATTACAAGCCATCAAAAAGAGAGAAAAGGTGAATCCTTAATATTGATTATTTCCTAAAGTAACTTAAGGTCGCGACTAAAGAAATATTGTACGCATTTAATCAATCGGTAAGCAGATTAGTCTGTTTTAAAGATGTTAAATGCTTTTTCGCACTGTCAGGCTGGAAGTAAATTTTACTATTCTGTCAATCTCTTGTTTTGCGCACCTCTTTCTTAACCACTGTGTTTAGCCTCACACTTTCCGTCATGTGGCCTGCATTAAGGTCATGGAGCATACCCTAAACCACTCGGTACAAACCAGTTCTTTCCTCCACTAAAAATACTACATAAATATATGAATGATTCATTTAAAAAATAATGATTTAATAGTGATAGTTAATAATGTATTTGTATTATTCAACAGTTGTCATCGAAAGTAATATATGTATAAATTCTTGTAAGTGCAAGAACAGTTTATACTTTAATGTAGGCTAAATGTAATTATATCATGTTTTTTTTTCTTATAAACATTCCGTAAACTCTAAAACAAAAAAATATATGCTACAAAATGTGCAGCTCTCTGTTCACAAGATAAGAGACTCGCTGCACAGCCCCCATACATTCAAAGGAGTAATTGCCTCAGAGCTGGAAGTCCTCAGTTGGTTTTGTTACTTTTATGGCACCAAGGCGCGTTTGACGCATTCTTTAGTAAGATGCCCCTTCCCCCCTCCTTCCTTAGGTTCTTTTTACAACTGAAATTATCAATACATTACAAATGGGGAAAGGAAAAGCGCAGACGTTTCCCCTTCAGACTCATGAAAGCCCGAGGAAATTAGACAGAGAGAGAAAACAAACAAACAAACATCACGGTTATATCCACTGAATAGCAAAAAGAAATGCGTGATGCTTTTTGGCCACGATGAAACCTGGTGACCGTTGATCAGTATAACAATAAATGTGTATGAGCAGATTTAGTTTTTAGTTATCGGAATATCCTGAATATCAATGTAATATGAACCTTTAAAATGTTGTAGGCTATACAAATTATGTGCGGATAACTACGGCATAGCTCGTTACATTCTTTTCTTTTTTACCCATAGCATGCATAGGAGACAAACATTTATTAAGTATTACAATTTATTACGCCCTGAAGGTATAAATGTCGTCATAATTAGAATTACCACATTATATTAATTTAAACATTGTCAGTACAGTAGAAACTGGTCATCCAGGTAACTCGTTGAGATTAAATATTGCTCGTTGTAAAATGCGTGTAATACTTTAAGAATCACTCTCTTAATACACGTGGACAAGCTTCACGACATCACACGGAACAAACTAACTTACTGGTAAATGTACAAAAAGTCATAATTCCTCGTTCATATGTGTGTGTGATTCTGCGTTTCTTAGTGTGTATGTGTGTGTGTTTACTTAAACATTATAAACTGAAACCACGGGGATACGAAGCTACAAGCTCGATATTCCTACGGTACACAGCGAATTCAATTGGCTGAAAGTGGTCAGGTGACGCTGTCATATTGTCCTTCCATGAGCCAAGCCTTGGCTATAACACTTGGTTTGCGCGTCTTAACCGGAGACTGGAAATTAATATTATTGAAATCCTTCTGAAGTCCATTTGAAAGAGAGTTAGCAAAGCAGACAGAAGACGTGTGTATATGACAGAAGGAAACCGAAGCCCAAAGCATAAAGAAAGTGTGAGACTGAGGAAGGGGAAATAGCCTAAGATAGGAGGGCGAGTTGATGAGAGGGCGATAGGGAAGGTATGAATTCGTATTTCGCGAACCCGTCGCTCTCCTGCCATTTGTCTGGTGGGCAAGAGGTTTTGCCCAACATGCCACTGAACACGACCACATACGATTCAGTGAGACATTTTTCGTCTTATGGCACCACGGTGACCCAAAACCGGATTTATGCGTCCCCTTTCTATTCACCTCAAGATAACGTTGTGTTTGGATCAAGTCGAGGACCGTACGAGTATGGATCTAACGTGTTTCTCCAAGATAAGGACGTGCTTCCCAGTTGCAGACAAACTAGTATGGGACTCAATGCGCAGAGCCACGTTGCCCAGGAGTACAACCTGGAACATGCTCGTGCAGGAACACAGGATCAGAAGGGGAACAACATTCAGATCTACCCGTGGATGCAACGTATGAACTCGCACAGCGGTGAGTTTTTACTGCTACTTGGGACATACCCTGGTGAAATGGGTCTGTTTTACGATACGTCCTATCAACAGAGTAGCTACATTTTATGGCCTCATAAACCACTACTAAATCATCAGACTATAAAAGCGCCTTTTTCAAAGAGGGGAAACCCATTTGGCTAACCTCTTTAATACTCGAGTGCCAAAATAATTTTAAAAAGTTGTTCTCTTAGTGTGAATGTATTAGAACGATGTGCAGTAACAAAATACATTTTAAACCGTATCAATTGCATGCGTTTTGTCATTGCCTTTTAAATCTATTCTGTCATTTTACCGTTAAATAAAAAAATAACAACTTAATTTAACTTTTCCGATGCACTGCTTAAAAACAGACGCAAAGATATTTCATGGAATAAATGTTTTAAAAAGATACAACACTGAAACTCTAGATTTCGCTTTGTGCCAGTGGAAATGCATGCTTTATAAATACATGCACGCTTTTGTCAAAATGTTTTGTCAGTTACCTTAAAAAAGGAAATGTAATACCTATAATTTCACATCATTCAAAGTTTCTACCATGATTCCAAATATGTATTTTTTTTAATTGTTGCAGTTTTTATATTTGTAAATAGTTTTTTTATTTATTTCCTCTTTTTCTCACAACAGGAGTTGGGTACGGGTCAGACAGAAGAAGAGGTCGCCAGATTTACTCCAGATACCAAACCTTGGAATTGGAAAAAGAATTTCACTTCAATCGTTATTTAACTAGACGCAGACGCATCGAGATCGCCAACGCTTTATGCCTAACCGAGCGTCAAATCAAAATCTGGTTCCAAAACCGGCGCATGAAGTGGAAGAAAGAGACCAATCTAACTTCTACTGTACCGGGGACCGAATCGACTGGTACTTCTCAGGAGACCGAGAAGGAGACCGAAGAGGAGACAGAAGAAGCTAAGAAAAAGGATTAGGCAACCTTGTTTTCGAACGCCTGTTAACTGCAACGTAACTACCTAAACTCTTGAGAATTGCAAATATTAATGCATGGACCGTATACTCTGCTATTTCTTTGACTGCCCCCTCCTCAAACCAGCAACCACACACACACACACATTACCACCACCACCACCAAGTCACTAACATATACACATGTAGAAACAAAAGGAGATATTAAAAGGGAGAACGAAACGCACGATATGCACCATTATGCAATCCACTACTCTTTGTTTTGAAAATAACCTTATTTTTGGCTGCGTGGTTAAAATGCCACAAAGTGTCTATTTTGTGTGGTTGACAGCTGTAGTATTATCATGTTGCTATAAGCTATTAGAAAATTACTTGGATAAAATTGTATTCTAATTTGTAAGTGGGCTATGTTTCCCCAACTATACAGCCTCCAAACAAAGTATCCTAAGCATTCCAAAAGTCAATGTAACTTCTTCTATGCACATTCAGTGTTTTTGTCCACGCGTATTTGTACAACGATGCAAGCACTGACGGGATGAACTATACTACCTAAATCCTTGATACATTGAATACATGATACATTGTATTTTCATTTTTTTCCCTCACTTTTGCCTTTGCCCCGTCAGTGTTCTGATGTTTAAAATGCCACTGTACATCATAATTGTAGCTGTATGCATATAAACTTGTCTTAAAATAAAACCCATATGAAAAAATGTATACCTTGGTACGCAATTATATTGTTTATGTAAACTGTGTATTATTTAATAAAACTCTTGAAAAAAGTTCTATTGTCTTAGTTTTGACTAGAGCTTTTTAGGTCTGTACGCAATTCATGTAAATTGAATAAAAATGTACGTGACTTCACACGTGTTTGTTGCAAAGAAGCTTTTATAAATAAACTCTTGAAATTTACTCATTTTCCCAGGCTTGGAGCAGTGCAACAACAGCTAGTTTATCAAATCTACGGATATATTGACATTTGGTATATTCATCAATTACTTTATATAGATGCAATTTAAATGTGTAGAAATCCAGTCATTTGAACATTGCAACCTAATTATTGTTACTATACCTGATAATTATACTTATCTGTTATAAGTTATTTCACAGCTTCTGTTAGACATTTTTATTTGAATAAATAAACATGTCTGACACAGCAACCATGCTTAGCTGGAAAAATCACATTTAACCAAAGTTTCATTGCATGGTAACGCTAAATCAGATGTTTTGCAATAAATATTGACATGCAATATAGGGATGCTGCAATAAATGCGAAAAGTCGAAAGCGTTCTGATGATATGCATTATAGTCATATTGGCCATAATATATGATGGGGCAGTATAGTAAAATAATTAGGCTAAAAATAAAAACATAACTCAGAAAGACTGGAAACTACCATATGTGACTGGTGTGACAATGGTATATTGGTTTATATGACTCGTGTTACCATGACATTTGTTGTGTCACATTTAATCAAATGTAATTCTATAATCTTAAACACGTCACTACGTGTGCGCGCGTTGGTACATTTGCGCTTTGTCCAGTGTTAGACGCCAGATGACGCTCTTGTCTAACGGTCTCGCCCTTTTTAGCCCAGACCCTTAGATGATTTCCATACCCAGAAGTTATCGGACACGTTTTCCTGTCTATCAATAACCTCCTGGGGATCTAGCCAATTTATGACTGGCCAACAGTTGCACGTGATTCTATTTAAACATCCCATATTTGGGCATTACGCGTCGTATCAAGAAAAAAAGGAAATGATTTCCTCCACCTATAAATCCTGCTCTTTTTTAGGGCAAAGCTAACGTCCTCAAGAAATACAAATAAAATCCAATAAACAAATAAAACTCCTTAAACAACTTATGCATACTTTATTAGCCGATTCGGTTTCTGCTGTGGCGAAGTGCTTTTTGGTGACTCGTCTGTCTGATTCGTAAGTGATTTTCTTTTAGACGTAGAATGAGCGCGTACGTTGGAAAGTCTTTTTCTAAGCAAACGCAAGACGCCTCTTGTACAATGCACACTTTTGGCAACTATGAGTCTCTCTCTGACTTCCATCAGTCCAATTACGCGTACGAAGGGCTTGATCTCAGCGGATCCTTCAGTGATCAAATCTCCTCCAACTCCTTAAAACGGGAGGCGATAAACACAACCGACCGTGCAAGGATCAGTGCAGCAATTCAGCGACCACAATCCTGTTCAGCGCTGGGCTCTCATAGCTTCGTAAGCACCCACGGGTACAACCCCCTCAGTCACGGACTGTTGAGCCAAAAAGCCGAGGGGAATATGGAAGTTATGGAGAAGCCCAGCGGCAAGAGTCGCACGGGTGATGTCAAAATGGAGACTACTTCAGCGATAAAACAACAAACTAATTCAACTCAGCGTCAGCACCAGTCGCCGCCGCAGATATATCCGTGGATGACAAAGCTACACATGAGCCACGGTAAAGTTGTGTTTAATGTCTGTTTTAGGAAAAAGAGGAAAACTGCACGCATCTCATCCTCGTCATTGCATCTCATTCCTACCCTGTTTTGTCGCTCCATATTTTTCCTCTTGGGTTTTATAGGCCAAACGCAGGAAATAATAAAACTAGCGGCCGTAAATTTTATGACAAAGGCATCTATTGCTCGTAAAGCTGTCCTGTTACTGTGAAGAGGTGATCTCCAGCTAAATTTATTGAGATATAATTGGTTAAGAAAAGCAAAATCTGAAAAGGTGTAAATGTACTTATTATTTCTTGCTTTAAGAATTAAAGGGAGTTTGCATGTCATTCAAATGAAATGAGAATTCTAATAGATTGTTGTAGGCTACGTTTCTGTAAAGCAATGCAGTCCTAACATGAAATATATAAACAGACAGATATTACATTTGTAGCTGTAATAAGTTTTTTTGTGTTCTTTTATTATAAACAAACCGGTTAATTGCATTTTGCACTGTTGATGTCGTTATAATAAAGTACACAAAACTGGTTCATGTAAATTTGCAAAGTAGTTTCTTCATAAAGATAAGACATTGCAAACGTACTGTCATTTTTACTCTCACTTGCCCCAGGACATGTTGGGGAGTTTGTGGCCTTCTCACATTTATGATTATGTTTCATCATATTTGTGTTATGTGCATGACAATTTCTAATTCCACAAAAAATAAATAAATATTAGCCATGCCATCCGTCCACTGTTTTCATTTGGAGTTCATAATGCTTGTATCCATATTGCACTGTTTGGATTATGTTTGGTGGCAACTTCATTAATGATTTTAGTGTAAATATGCATGAAGACGACAGTCGATAAAAGTTTTAGGTAACCAATATATCTTTCTGATGCCACCTCAGAATCTGACGGTAAAAGGTCACGAACCAGTTACACCCGCTACCAGACTCTGGAGTTGGAGAAAGAGTTCCACTTCAACCGATACCTCACACGTCGCAGACGTATCGAGATTGCCAATAACCTCTGCTTGAACGAGCGCCAAATTAAAATTTGGTTCCAGAACCGTCGCATGAAGTGGAAGAAGGACTCAAAGTTGAAAGTGAAAGGAGGACTTTAAGTAATGTGATGTACGGCTCCTATTAAAATAAAATTAAGTCAAGACTGACTTTTTAAAAATGCAAACGATTAAAAAAGATCTTGCTGTATACGGCAATGTTTTTTATTTGTCTTAAACTATCATGTTGTTATGTGCATATGTCCACATTTACCATATTTATTAATATTGCTCAAAGTGCGAGAGTTGCTTTTTGAATAATGTATGACCTTAAACTTTATTTGAATGTGCTTTATTAAAATTGGTTGTGCCTATAAACAATATAACAAGGCCTGCATCCAATTAAGTTGACATTAACGTACCTGCTAATAATTTGGTGCTTTAAACTTCAACATTCATCAATCTGCCCACTGTATTTTTGCATTTAAATGGGACGTGTCTTTCTATCCATTGTACTTTCTATCTTAAAAACCTCAAATATATGAGTAAACCGCAAGACATGCAAATAATGCAACAACTGTAGTGTCATAATAATGTTTGTGTATCATGTTTTCTTTAAGGCAGGAATTATATTTATTCAAACAATCAAAGCAATTACTATTTTATTGTAAATGGACTGTTTGGGCTAATTTCTTATCCAGGTACCATGACGTTTGTATAGGCCAAGCTGTAATGAGTTGCTTATTGATACTCCTGAAACACGACCTACTTTTGTGCGAACCACATTTGTTTTATGTGATAACAAATCAATTTTTGTTATGCATCGTTTTGTTTTATTTAGCTTCTCTGGTGAATCACAAATATTTTTATTCATCAACGAATCACGATTAAAAAAAATTACTCATTTCGTCAGCCCTGGATTAAAAGTCAACTGTGTCAAATAAAGCACTGTCGTAATGCTGTAAATAAACATCATGAAACTTAAATAAGCTCAAATTTGAAACTTTTTTGTCTGTTTTAAATAGTAGGAAGAAATTTGAAAATGTTATTCCGAAAAATTTATTTCCGAGAAATTATGCATAGAGCAGAACGCTTATGCGCACTTTAATTTGAAATAATATGATCTTGTTTCGTTTCCTTTATGTCCAGCCTGCATGTGCATACTTACAGTGATGAGACAATGATTAAGCTTTAACGGTCTGGTCACTTATTTACAGTAGCCCTTAGACGGAGGCACATAAAACTTTATGACCCCAATAAACTTTTACAGCGCTTCCTCTCACCCATCAGACACTGACAACTGTTTCCTTTTTAACAAACTGGCGGAAGTTTACACAAACATTTCAAAGTGACGTTTAAAAACCCAAACAACAACAGAATGGTTGGCACATTTAATCAAATATTCCATTCAGTAAATAAGGAGCTAATAAATTAATGAGCAGCTCTGTTTTCTTGATGCCACATTTGCAGTGCAGCATTTTTCTGTAAGATACCCAACAGCATTAATATTTAATTTATCATGGTATGTAAACTTCAGTTAAACCGCACATCAAAACTATTGTTGCTCTATTAATTTAGATAAAGAAATCTGTGATGTTAAGTCGCTCTATGTGCAGAATTTTCACGCAGTCTAGGCCTGTGGCTATAAAGGTGAAACAGAGGACACAGCAAGATCGTTGCCTGCGTGTGCAAAATGCTAATTTCTGACTAGCTAGCTTTATAAGCACACACTCTGTCGCTTTATTTTTGGTTGATCAAATGGTTTAATCTCCATGTTTCAAAAGTGAATGTACATACAAATACACACATTAAACTGAAAATTGAAATAGTCAGCTACTTAATTTAACACTACTGTTCGAAATGTGCTTTCATTTTTAGAAGGGTCTCACTCACCTATGCTGGAGATTCATTGTAATTTTCCATGCTTCTTTGAATATCTACACTTGCTCTCTTGTGCTGACCGTAAGGGACACTTTGCGAGTTACTGTGGCTACTATGTTGCTTTTTACACAAACCCCTCTTTTTTTAGCTCACTTGCCACGTATTTTGAAGTTTTCAGGGTTATTTATGCCAATTGCCCAAAGCTGGACCAGTGAGTGGTGCAGGGAGAGCACGTGGGGTCATTAAAGTGGGTTTTATGGCCTGCAAGACCTGACAAACCCTCAATATATTTACATCATATATAATGTTAACTGTCCGTAATCGCAGCTGTTGGCTAGTCTTATCTCTGAGACTGTTGTGTGGGTTACTCGCGTCAGGATCCGTAGACCGCTAAAGTTCGACTCTTCCAAATGGATCCCAAGCGGTTGCAGTAAGTTAATAATCTTGTTATCCCCTTTATAAATTAAATATGTACTTTCTTGCGCAACACCCTCGGGAATTAATCGAGCATGTAATTCAATAATTCTTTGAAAAATTGTTTCACGTGGTGCGCACATCTTCTGTTAAATATTATTATTTACAGGATAAAGCCTTCGTTTAAACGTGCGCGTATTGCGGATTTTACTGGTAATTTGACATTGATATAAAACTGTTTTAACAATAGGCGAGTCCAATTGTGAATATCGTGACAAATATTTTCTAAAAGCTGCATGTCGCATCCTAAAAAAAGAGAATACGTGTGAGGTGTTTCGCCTTGTGCAGCAATTTTACCCACTAAAAGTTTCCCGGTGTCACAAAACGTCAAAATGTCTTTAATTTGAAAAACGAAAAAGCTTTAATTTTAGGGTATCTGCATGCTGTGGTGAGTGTGAATGGGTGTGAAAAGCTAATCTCGTAATAAGCGATCTTGTATTGGCTTGTAGATGAGCAAAACATAGATCTTTTGATCGGACATAATGTGGGGTCATGTGCAGGGCAGAGAAGATGTGTTGTTGTGTGATGGTGGGGTCATGTACAGGGCAGTGTGCATGGTTAGACAGAGTCACCTGATACACAAAAACATACATCACAATTTTTATGCCATATGCTTGTGAAAATTAGAAATTATTAAGAAGATTTTACACATTGCATATTAATTTTTTTACCAGTTATTTGTCGGTTTTCATTTCCGGATATTCAGTGGCCTTTATTTGACAGATGTCGCTTTAAATGCATAATATGAAAAGTTAAAGCCATGTCTGACTTTATGGTGTTGTACTTGGAAACTGTAAAAACCTGTAGACTGCTCTATTCATCGAGAATGTTCTCTTTAATCTTTGCAAGGCTGAGTTTGGCTGAGCTGGAGCTCTGCTTCCATACTGCTGTGTTACTATTTTGTGGAGGCCTGTGAAATATTAGTGGACCTCATTAAATAAAAGAACCAATGCATTTGTTTAATGTTTAAGCATGATGAAGTAATTAAGCCCCTTTTTTCTTCTGCAAAGTTAAGCAGGTGTACAGAAAGAAATGCCTTCTCAGTAATATTTGTTTCCTTTTTTATGTTCCAACAAAATGCATGGCTTGATAGATAGCTCATAATGAAGAAATGAAAGGGGAAAACAAGGTAGATTGTTCTGACATGGTCAGGCAATTATTTTTGCTGATTTATCTTTTAAACATAATAAATGATAGGAGATGGCTGCTTACTTTGAAAGAGATTGCTGCAGGGGACGACTGTGAAATGAAGAAATGAGACAAGGCTTTAGGTACAGATACAATACTATCTATTTTGGATGCCATTGCATTTTGATGCGCTATACAGAGAGAGAGATCCCAAGCAAATTCTAGTCAGAATATTATCCTGAGAATTTGTTAAATCACAAAATACTTTCAATATCACTTTGTTGGTTTATAATTACAGTTTGGGGTGTCCAAACAATGTTAGAAAGCACAAGAGAGTTCCAAGTAAAGGCTTATTTCACTGATTAATTTTGTCTTGTACAGCTGCTTCTTGTTGTAAATTCTGCTGAGTTGTAAATTTAATTGCCTTCCGAAGGGCATTCCTCCAAGGCTTGGTGTGAGGCACATGCCTTTCATATTTTGTGGACAGATCTGGCAAGTAGAACAGCGGAGGAGTTTGGTTCACATCAAAACACGTTATGTCATTGGTAAGATATTGAACTTGATAGAACTTGTTAGGCTGCCGTTAGTTTATGCTGATAAGCTGGACCTGTTAATACAAGAAAATTGGTTATTAAGCTGTTGAAATGCAAACATTTGCTGATAAATGTTTTTTTACTATTAGTAAATTATTACGTTTGTGAAATTATACACTTGCTCACACATGACTTTGCATTAAATAATACCATTTAATACAATCAACAGCATTATGTAGCATGTAATATAAAAAATACAATTCATTATCTCGTGTGGCATCATATTACAAAGATTTTCCAAATTTTTCACCAATCTTAAAAGCAATTCACGTATTTCACAGATATCAAAGCAATAGTTTATCACTGATATGTGTTGGCATCTATCTCAGCTCAGAGCAGGTGCATTTTACTGAGATTGCTGGATTGCTGGATTGATCAAGCAGTATACCTATCAAAATAATCAGTATAACGTTGAATGAAAAGCATTACATTTTTATATTTTATGGGGGTTTTGACCAGCATAAATGGTTATATGATGTGTTTGGTGCAATTACCAAGAACATTTTACTGAAACATTTGTAGCTATTGTTGTGTATTGTTGAGAGATAAAGACTGTATTTTAGGACATAAATGAGTGTATCACAGTTAAAGTATTTAAGTATTTTAATTTCCATTTATAATTAATAGGGTTGAATTAAACTAGACTGAATTCAGTCAATTGTCAGTCTTACACCCTATTATGAAAACTCTTTGAATACTGTGTCAAAAACATGAACTGCCAATAGGGGGCAATAGTTTTATATCCCTCTGTATTCCTTTCCCTCAGTTCAGGCCACACCGGGTTCAACATATTTTTCTGTCATTTACCAGATTACTACCTAAAATCATATATCAGTGAACCAATAATTGTCCTCTGTAGTTTCATTATAGATACACTGAAAGAATTTGTAAATCACACAGAATTGATAAGACGTATGTTCTTACAGAGTCCCTTAATAAGGGCATTTCTTTTAATGCTGAGAAAAGCTTCTAGTTATATTCAAAATTTTGTTTGTGGACAATTATTGTGTGAAAAAGCATTTCTAAGTTGTACTCTTGTCTCTTAGTAGGTAGACGCTTCTTCTTTATTCTGTGAGTCATGCCGATGAGGTAAATAATTGATAAAGACAACAACAGAGTTATGGAATATTAATTAGTATTTAGAGAGGTGGTATTTCAATAAATGCATTATGACTTTGGTCAGGGCTGTGTTTAGTCCCACTAAACATTGTGGTGTAACAGACATTACTTGTCAGGGATACAGAAGCTAATACTAAAGACAATTAACATTTGCTTGTGACAGTGTTTAGATGGACCTTTTGTGTGTGTTAGAGAATTGTGTTACTGAGACAGACTGCATTTGATGTTTTTGTCTGTATTTACATACACGGATGAATGTTGAAAGTTATCATTCTCTCACTTAAATACACACAAATACATATTTAATTAACTGAAATTCTTCTTCTTTCCCCCATTTGGTATGTATGAGTTCAGATTGACTGACATTATAAAGACAAAATATTGGCCAATTTAAAAAAAACCATATTTTTACATATTATTTTTTGTTAAAACTCAGTTAAATCTAAGAAAAAGGTCATATGGATTTTTTATCAATAGTGAAATGTCAGCCTGAACAAGTAAGTCCTCATTTTAGGGTATTTTATTATTGCAAAAATAACAACATTAATCAAGGAAATAGTTCTGAAAATAACCTGTGCTAAATGCCTAGCCTTGTCCTAGTTTAAAGGATATTGCCTTTGGACATTTCACCCTCAAAGGAGACAAAGGAAAAAGATTAACTATTAATAACATTAAAACATTATCAGTTAACAATTGAGAATTGAAATGGAATCAACAGATTCACAGAGGCCATTTCGTGTTTAATTTGAATTTTGTTAATAACAATGCCAACAACTGAATGATTGTTCTCTTCAACCTTTTAGAGGTTAAAGATAGTCCATATACACCTTTTTAACTTTTTGTATTACAGATATGAGAGAGTAAAGGCTTTACCTCACAATAATCCTAGTTTTTTTTTAATTCATTTCCAAGTCCATTGCTCTCTGGAAAAAACAGTGTGCTCGAAGTGATTTGTTTGTTTTTACTTTCTAAATTACTTTCTTTGTTTTTAGCGGATGAGGAAATGAATATGAATAAGACGGAGCGCGTGGTTGAATCGGTAAGTCTTACCGTTATTTCCTTGTTCTAGTAAAATATTCCATCCTGTTTCGCTCTGTACAAACAGAGAGGGCGGTATTCCCTGAGAAGAGCTGAGATAACTAACGCACATATGCCCATCTGTTAGTGGCAAAGAGGGTAGATTGAACGATTTGTTGTGCTAGTGAGCCATTAAGCTCCCATTGTCATGTTTTTACATTTTTAAATGAATGCAAAAAAAAAACAAAGAAAAAGAAACAGATTTACAAAAACATTATTTCCTTAAAGTCAACATTATCTTTTTATTTGTAAACATATTTATTTTTTGTAAACAGAAACGATTCAGCTCCTTTCTAATATAGTATGATTAACTATCATAACTAAATTAACTATCATAAGTTATGATCATAACTCAGTTCAAATGAATGAAAACTTGAATGAACTTGTAAGCCAGGCCTCTGTTAGCGTTAGAACGATAACTTGGATAATAAACTAAAAAAAATGCATTTTGTCTAACACCGTGGATAGAATACAAACTTGTTCATTGATCAAAAATCAAATATTCATCAATGCTCTAAAAAAAAGTAAAATATTTATTGTGTAATAATAACAAATAAAAATAAAATAAGTATTATATTTTTTATATTAATATAAAATAAATATAACGTAATATATTTTACGTTATAATACACATAGCCTACTTTAAACTTAAAATGTGAAATGCAAAAAAATAGTAAAATAGCAAGGAACTAATTTTCTACTCTCTTGGTCTTTAAAGAAATTAAATATTTTGGACCAGAAAACTACCAATCTCTATCTATCTCTATATTGAAAAATATAAAGAAAAAATAACAACCAATATACAAATGAATCATCAAGTAAATTCGCCAGCGGGTATAGCTTTTTCGAAGTCTCTACATTATAACTAGTTATTGAGCTAGGTGCAAGATCTGAGGCCATTTATGTGCAGAGGGAATTCATCGTTTTTCGCTCATCAATAACTCCTTGGCAGTGAACTATTGGAACGAGTCGAACGCGAGGGGTGAAATGCGGGTCAGGCTGTCTAACTAATATTAAAATGCGTCCGCAACACTAGAGCTGGCTCGAGTGGGTGGAGAGGGGCGTTTTCAGGCTGGTGGGGGTGGACGAAAAAATCCTGATCACATCTGTAGGGTCTAGAAGTGAAATAAAATGCAGCAGATAAGGTCATAGGGCTGTTTCCTAGCCTAGCATTTCATGTACTGAGATGTGTCCTGACTATTTGTTTGTTTGTTTGTTGTTGTTAGGTTTAGGAAAATATACAAATGATTTTTGGTTGGTTAAAATTTAGATTTGAGAAGACGGTGTCTTTATAAAATCTATATAGATTAACGATTACTAGAAATATTATTTTTTCTTTTTAAAGATGCTTTGTTATTTGCCTGTATCTGTTCCTCTTTAGATAACTAAATTGGAAAGAAAATGCAACGAACTGTCTTACGGGTTACCGGGCGGTCATATGGTAATAACGTGCACAATAAACCCTCTGAACAAAAGATACTTATTTTTCATCTGTGCTGTCACGTGTCCGCTTTGTGCCTAACGTGTTTGTGACTGAATATTCAAGTGGGTGCTTCTAGATGTTCGAGATTTGATATAACTTGATGGTAAAACATTTCTCTTTTCTTTCTCTCTTGCTCACTCACTCCCTCCTTACTTTCTCAATTTATTTTACTTCACCTACTGGAGTGTTGAGTGTTTAAATCTTAAATTTAAAATATATTATGAGATAATACATATTTTTGTAGATTTGTATAAAATGTAATAAAAAGTAACTGTTTCCTAATGTTCCTAAAAAATTTGTGAACTGAGCAATTTAAGGACATGACATTCAAGTGCAGAGGCTTATAAATTGCATTAATTCATTCGATAGATAGATAGATAGATAGATAGATAGATAGATAGATAGATAGATAGATAGATAGATAGATAGATAGATAGATAGATAGAATTTAAATTATTTAAAAAGCAGTACAACATTGTCGTTACTTGAGAAGGTTTACCTCACATGTATTGTCATAGTCTTATTCAAGAAATTGAAACATTGACTGCATTATAAAAAAGACTAATGGCGGTAGGAATTATTCAACAAACCTGTAGTGAAATAATAAATTGGTTTCTTTTGGACGTTTTATATGTTTTAAATATTAATGACAAAGCAAAGCAAAAATCAGTCTACTTTGGAAGAAAATGTTTTATGACAAAGATGGCAGTCAATAGTCTAGTCTAACTTGACTCATTTTACTTTATTTTAGGAATTTTAAGAATTCCGTTTTTAAACCTCCAATTGAAAAGAGACCTGCCTATAGTCGTCTATATGTACCCTGTAGAACCGAATTTGTGTTCAAAACATCAAAATCGCAAATACGTCTCTACAGGAATACATGGATGACTTAAAAGCCACGAAAGTCAAGTTGGGTTTGTATTCGTCTCAGACAGAGGCACGTGACTCCAAGATAAAATCCTATGCGCTTACAAACGTTGTAAACGATTGATTTAAAGACTTTATAGCCTATAAACAATTTATAGTGCCGTTTGCTTGGCTCCAACACTAATTACAGACAAATAGCAGCGATAAAAAGACAAGTGAAACATAGTCCCATGGACTCGAAATTTGTTGCATTGCGCCGTTTATATAACATTACATGCTCTCCTGTTGTTGTTTTTTTAACTAATGTGCCTACAAATGAATAACCTACAGCTATGTATCTGTCTGTTAAATAACATGCTGTAATAAAACGTGGTAAAATAGCAATGCACTATATAATAAGAACAGCACTGGACGATGCATTATTCTTAGCATTTCTTGTAGAATTTTATCCGAAAATATTAAATCAATTTTTGTATTTATTTATCAGAAATGTCATGGCTTGTGCTTAACTCTTAAAACAGTACAGAAGTTAACTTTAAAACAACCTAAGCTGATGTGGCATGTTTTGAGAGTATTTGCCCATTGTGTTTATGCGTGAGCGAGGGAGGGGGTGGATAAAGGAGAGAGAGGGTGAGAGAGAGAGAGAGAGAGAGAGAGAGAGAGAGAGAGAGACTTCGCGCACAATGGCGGAAAATTGAAGGTATATTTGCGAAAGCCCTGGTTCCTTATCCGGGGACTACATCGTCCTATGCCATTGGGCCATTATATCACGTGGTAAAAGTAACTTTACAGGGTTGCTCGCTAGTAGGAGGGCTTTATGGAGCAGAAAAACGACAAAGCTAGAAAAATTATTTTCCACTCCAGAAATTAATGATCATGAGCTCGTATTTGATGGACTCTAACTACATCGATCCGAAATTTCCTCCTTGCGAGGAATATTCGCAAAATAGCTACATTCCCGAACATAGCCCAGAATATTACAGCCGTGCAAGGGACAGTGGCTACCAGCATCACCACCAGGAGTTATACCCTCCGCGGGCGAGCTACCAGGAGCGTCAATACAACTGTGCAAGCATCCCTGAACCTGATACTCAGAGAGGACATGGACTGCCTCACGCGGGGCACCTGCTCGGGAAAGGGCAATCTGCCTCATGTGAGCCCCCGCCGTTACCCCTGTCTCCTGCTACCCCTCCGGCTGCATCCTCCGCCTGCAATCAAGCCACCCCGGAGCATCCCAACAGCTCAGCTTCTGCCAAACAACCAGTAGTGTACCCATGGATGAAGAAAATTCACGTCAGCACCGGTAGGCAACTTGAGCGTATTTCTCTTAAGCACTATAAAGCTCGCCCCTCATCCTAACTCTCTCTCTCCGTCTGCCTCACTCCTTTTTACACTCATCCCTTGGCCAGCCTCTGCTACGATAGGATAGAAGCCATTGAAATGGCACAATTGAGGCGGATTTACGACTAGGCATTGGTAATTACACCCACCATAAATTTTATAGCCGAGGTATACTCTGGGCAGTCGTATCACCATGTGGCTTCTCTTGTTATGAGTGTGAGAGAGAGTGAGGGAGATCTGGGACCAGAGAAAAACTAAGCTTTATAATGTTGCATTAATAATTCATTGCTGAGTCCAAAGTGATTTTAGCCTTATTACAGAAAGCTACAGAAAGTTTTAGATATTTTTAACCCACTCTCATCCCGCTCTGTCGCCACCATTTCTCAGTTAAAGACACGCTTGTTTACCCTCTCTATCCTTCCCTCGCTGCTTCTTTTCTATTCTTTCTCTCTGTCTTTCTTTCCCTTTCCTTCTCCTCTATCCAGTGAACTCTAGTTACAATGGAGCGGAACCCAAGCGGTCTAGAACTGCTTACACTCGCCAGCAAGTCTTAGAATTGGAGAAGGAATTCCATTATAATCGCTACTTAACAAGGCGAAGACGTATCGAGATCGCTCATTCCTTGGTCCTCTCGGAGAGGCAAATCAAAATTTGGTTTCAGAACCGCAGGATGAAGTGGAAAAAAGACCATAGGCTGCCAAACACCAAAGTCAGATCCTCGTCTTCGACGGGCATTTCCTCCGGGTCCAACACAAGCTCGACGGCTGGCGTTGTGGCGGCAGCTTCCACCACCAACACCATGTCAGCCTCCGAGGATCTCTCCGGAACCGAGCGTGGCGAGGATATTACAAGGTTATAAGAGAACTATTTGAAGGAGAGAAGGAAAGAACAAAATGACTGACTATTTATAAAATATAATATATTTTGTTTTCGTAGGTATCTTGTGCGTAAAGGGGGTTCCTTTAAGTCCACAGTTATATAAAATGCATGTTATATAGCATGGATTACTGAGAATACCTATGGATGATTTTTTCTAACGCGAAACAGGGTTTAATTTATCTAAAGCTGAATCAATAGAATGTTTTCGTTTGTTTTTTTTTTTTTTTTCTCTTTTTTCTCAGGAGACATGTTTTGGGTTATGGACATTATTTAAGTGTTATTTGTGGGCCTTTCTTTTGTCCATCTGCCAAGGTGAAGTGCACAACTTATATATTTATTTCTCACCCGAACGAGGTGGTACGTTTTTTTGTACTGTAAATGAAAAACACTATCGTGGTTATCGATAGATCTTAAACGTCTTTGTTTCATTTAAAAGTAAATCATGCTGTGGGTTATCTGTCGTATGGAAAGGTTAAGATTTTAAATTATAATTTAGTTTTGTTGTGATGGCGTTGTGTTTAGGCTATTAACAGCAGATTGTTGTAAGATGCAATAAAACCAGTTTAGTGTATTTGTGCTAATTCTATTGGTCAATAAAACGTAAGTGTCTATTAGTTTTACCTAGACTCGGGTGAATTCTATTAATGGCAATGTAGGATATAACATCCGCGCGTAAACATCGAAACGTTTTCTGTATAATTTTCGACAGGGGATGCATTTTAGTATGGAATATGTAGGCCCAAAAGTAAAATCTCCAGCTATATTTAAAAGCAAAATGGTTTGTTCTCTATTTTTAAGCATTCTTTGTTAGGAGAAATTAATTAGGCTTTATTTGTGGTGACCGTCTCTCCAACGCCGTCTCTCATATCAGAGCACTCCATTAGTGGAGGCTGTGTACCCTTCACTTTCTCGCGCATTCTATCAACGTGGCACGTAATTCGGGCCTTTTCAGCGGGGACCTTATCGCTCTTCATTCCGGAGGATGGCTTCCTGTTCATTACTGATTTCAACATGCTCCAAATGCCCCTAAAAATCAATTCAGTATTTAAGAAATGTACACTCTTTAGTCCACAGACCACTGCTTCTATTTCTTTCTATTTTTCATCCTGCAGTCTCAACTTTACCATGCACCACTAATGAACACATTTTTTAACACTAATAACAGACTCAAAACAATCGTGTTTAATAGCTAAAAGAAACATTTATCGAAAACATTACATACGTGTAAATATGTTAAAACATTTAATGAGTAAACAAAATTAAAATTTAACTTGAGACAGGTCCCTTTTTTGGGTCTTAATGAAGTGTTCAAAAATGTTATGATGGTCATGCTGAGTTTTAATTACTTTATAAATTAATGACGATTTTCATAATAGGTTGTGTAATTCGTTATGATGTAAAGGAAAAGCTAATTAATCTCGCTAGATTCAGTTGCAGTCTGGCACGAACTGCAACACGCTGTCTAAACAAAGCTGCAAAATGACGTTAAAACGTATTATTTAAAAAAAATAATTATTTAATTCAGAATTATTGTTCAGGAATTTTTTCCAGCTACCTGTGTGCACCTGAAAGTTTTCGTTCATACTTCGAGTGTCATATTGTTATTTTTTAAAAGTGGCGCTACATCCTGTTAAAAGCAACGTCATCGCCATATCAGATATAAGGAGCTAGATATGCTGGTCCATATAATCTGCTCACTGTGGCCCTGCTAGTTAAAATGCGACATAGAGGGGACGCTCTATTGTGAATGTTTGGCCTTAATGACATTCGATCCCACATGCAAACCGGTTTTAATCGTCATTCTCACTTGTGACGTTTCTTTCACTTTTATGCTAAATTCTAAATGTACACAAAATACGCAAAAATATTTAGAACTCTCGGTTGATACAAATTCGACATAAAAAGATGTACAGAAAATAAGGAATGTGTTTGATTAATTGTAAATCGGCCTGACTTGAATGAAGATTACACAACGGCTTGCTAAGTGGGGGGCTGAGAGCCACAAAGAAGTGAGTCATTTTAGACCATCAATCAAGTCCAGCAGCAATAGTCAATTGTATCTCTAATGTATTAAGTTGTGAAGCCACTAAATTGTACACAAAAGAGTCACTACAAAATATGTTTCAGCGAATAGTTTGTCCAAACCTAAATAGGAAGAAAGGCAATGGCCATCACCTAAGCTTGGCCATGACTTTGGAAAGGCACTTGAAAAGAGTAGGTGCAGAATCGCACCCAGAGACTATTGTGTGAGTGAACAGCGGAGAAAAATGAATGTGCACGCCTAAATCGTATAGCGTCCCGGCGGTCTCTTTCGATATGCTGTCGCCTCCATGTCGCGAGACTGAAAAGACACTTTATTGAAGTTTGTGGCAACTGAGAAAAGTCGAGTTCAGTTTGGGGACACATTTTCTGTCCCATTAGTTTCATTTCAGCCGGGTCGGCCGACCTTTCCCACCCTGTGACCCCACTAGCTCTCCTAACGTGTACCTTCTGTGTGCACCCTCTCAGGCTTGCTAGGGTGGCACCGGTTCTTCTGTTTTCATTGTGCGTTTTGGTTATATTGATGTACCAATAGAAGATGGACGTATGTGTTTTGCTTTGTTGCTTTGCATTATAAGATAAAACTTCAGGACAGGTGTCTTCTGAAGAGATACGGTAGAAATAATTTTTTTAACTTTTAACCTTAATCGTAGTCAGTTTGTAAGGCGAGAACATTTAATTTTTAGACAAAATATCTCTATGGTATTAAAAGACCACAAATGTATACAACACAGAAAATGTAGTATTCCGATAGACGAGACACGCACAGGACGTCATCGCAGTGCGTGCTGCTTGCCAGCCAATAAACTTTCATATTATTTCTGCGTGTGTTTAAGTATTTAGCATTTAGTTGTACACACTGCAGTAAACCGTGAAACCTAAAGGGGTGATTTCACTCCAGCCAAGCTGATTATGTCATGTTAAATAATATTTCTGACCTGAATGAGAACGAATTAATTTGAACGTAACTAAAAAGCAAATTTTTTTAGATTAATTTTAAACATTCTACATTACTAAGGTTTTACACCGAAATGTTCACGTTGAAATATGAATGCCTTTCCTAGGTAAACTTTAGGTTTATAGTTTTGGGAGAAGATAAATCAAGTCTCTTTAGGTACACATGCTGTTCTGTAACGCTGACACATACTTTTTTTGTTAGTTGCCAAACTCAAATGTAAAAAAGACGACAAGAATCAAAGGGATACAAACAAAAATGTAAACTATTTAAAGTAAAGTGAACTCATTTGTTGGTTAAAACCTACACATAAATATCTGCCGAGATATATAGGCCTACTGCAAAATATTTATGGAATGCAAAATTTGGCATTGACCTTTGGTAGATGATTTGGTAGAACAAATTTCCAAAACACCTTACAATTTATCAAAAGCATTTGAAAACAGTTATGAGAGAATCGGTTTACTGCGCAAAACATATGTGAACGTAAGAGGACAGATTTATCCCCATAACTTAATTTATTCAGGGTGAACAACATGGCGCCAGCTGTTGCGCTAAGTCATGTTTCTGGATAAAGTTGCAAATCACGCTCTTTGTTACGATCTGTCGTACATTATTTAATGACGATGTTGGCTATAAAACAGAAGGTAAACGGTAAAATACCTGTCAGACCAAACAGCTCCATAGTGAGAAAACTACTGTAAGAAACCTATCTAGTAATTAGAAATATCAATGACTGTGAGACTACAATAGCTCAGTGTATACATAATTGTGTGCACTGAAATTTGATATTTTGTAAACGTGCTCTCTATATAAATCTGCACTGTAGTGAACTGTACCGTATAGGGAGGTGGACATTTCTTTACGTGCGTCTGTAAATCACCTGGATGATTAAAGGTTTGCCTCGTCTGATACAAGTTATGAATGCCATACTGCACTTGTTCTAAAGCTTTGGACCTGCCTACACGGAAAAAAAAGAGAGCAAGAAGGAAGATCGTCACCTGTCTGCACAAACTAATGCGCTCATTTATCACAAGCTTTATCAACATAATTTATTTGTTTATATATAGGTATTAAACACAACGAGGGTCGCAAATATCTTATTTCTGCCTTTGTTCAACATCAGATAACACCGAGCCTTACACATCAGATCCTAAGGTGTTTTAGAATAACATTGTTAAAACCAATACAAAGTCTCGTATTTTGTGCATTTTGCCATTGAGGAGTTTTAAATTCCCATTACCTGAGTTCAGAAGACAAATGCAGATGTCATTTGTTAATTGAAGAGGCATTGTTTGGACTTTGACTCTTGACACTACTAAAACATTAAAATTCACAAAAACTTATTTGGAACTGGCAATACACAGTTTTTAAGTCTAATTAATTGAAATCCATATGCATTTTGTAGAATTAAGCTTAAGCGAATATTTTTCTTGATTTTGGAATCGGAAACCTGTTGTAACATCTCACACTGTAATTTAATTGGTAAGATTATGCATTCACAAAGCACGGCTTTAAAACCCGAAGCGTTTTTCAGAGTATATGCAACCAAGGTATAATATTTATCTTTAAAAATTATAAAACTCTCATCAGAACAATTGAATTTTCTTATCATAAGAATGAAATATTTGTAGTTTGAAGTATACTATGAAGTACTCATACATTCTCATTTTGTCTTTTAATTTGAAAATGCATTTTGTCAACCCTTTTTGTAAGATAAGTGTCTTCTCAAAGCTATTAGGTTAGTGATGAAAGGTTTCAGTTCTTAACATTGTTCCGAGGTCCTCTGTGTAAACCGAGCCGTGGTAAACGACTTAAAAGGCGCAAAGTTGAATCCGGGGTCACTGTGCATTTTCCAGAAATGCGACAGCTTGACTCGGGAACTGGAAAATACATCACTTTCATATAGATATGAGTCATATGTCAATCTAATCATGACTTCAACATTCGCTTTTTTTATTATGCTTTTACTTCATTTTTACGAAAAACTAAAGGAAGAGTCTCTGCATTGGGTTCAACAATCTCCATAATCTTTGTTCTGATGTTTTGCCCTTTAACCTTTACACTCAGTATGACCCCAAAGCTATACCTAATGGCTACCCAAAATAAAGCAGACCAAGTGATGCAACACACGAGATAAAAAAGCAATAATATTTGCCACGTGTTTATATTAATACATTGATGAGAAGTTTGGCAGGGCAGAAAAAAGCTGTGTTGTTTCCGCCCTAAAACACCAGGACACACCCCAGGGCTGACCTCGGATGAAAAATATTCGGATTTATTCAGAGGATAACGATGAATCTAAATTTCAAGGGCGTTCTTTATACCTGTCAGTTTATAAACGCTAGTTGCTTTTGTTAATTGAGTTTCCCAAACATGCATTTACCACAAACATGCTTTATGTGCTACCTAGTTTCTAAAGTTATCGTTAACTTCATTATAGCCTTTTGTGTAATGTTACTCGTTAAAGTCATTTAATTACAGATGTTACCCGTTCATCCACACACATTATGCATATATTCTACCAAACAAATTTTAAACTATCATCGCTCCTTTGGAATGCATTTGGATTCTCTTTCGAGGATGCAAGTTTAGGGTCTGTGGAGATATGAAGAACCACTGAGACCACTGTGACTGATTCTGCAATGACAAGGATACTTAATAAAACAAAGTTCACTGTGTTGCCATGAGTATTGCGGAATGCACAACAGGGAGATGGAAGCTGCGCTTTAGGGACATTCACCAATCATGTCTGCTCTTTGCTCCCCAAAGTGATGAAGGTAACAGCTATGCAACACAACATTGCAGTAAGAGCGCCCTTGGGTGTCAGAAGGAAGAGGACGGGGTTATGGAAAAGGAGAAATATGGCATTAGATGACAAGAGACGTTTTGACATGTTTGCCCCTTTATCAGCCTTATCAGACAATAGCAACAAAGGCTATAACATATTCACCGCCTTGAAATGTTATATAGGATATAGGATATATATATATATATATATATATATATATATAGGCCTATATATAAACTGTAAAAATGATGTAAAGTAAAACATAGCCTAGGCTATGTTTTATAGTAGGGGCCTATCTTAAAATCAATTTTGATACATTATAAGAAATTCAACTCGATTTTTGTTTAATAAAATTAAAGTTCAAGTGAATTGAATAGTCGAAACAGGTCACAGAGCAGTTTTCGGAAACAACTTATTTTGGTGGTTGTACCATTTTCGTGATCATCAAATTCCGTTGAATTTGTATTTATTTATTTCTGAACTGATGTAGGCTATTTATATTTCGTACAGTTGACTGAAATATTAAAGATGAATACGCTATTTAAAGTTTAATTTTGTACTGCGCAACTAAGTGAAAAAGCTAATTGTTTTAAGATAAGGCTAGTTGTAATCTGGGGGTTGTCCTGCAGGTGTCTTTCTCCTTACGAGAGAACAATATCTACGGCGATTTTTAGGGTTTACTCGATTGGGATTTTAACTTAATAACTTTTACGAAGTAGCCTAGTTATTACCTAGTTGGTAATTCTAAAATGATTCTTATAATCGTTTCTACGATTTATTCATTATTAGCCTACTTTTGGCAAACGCGATCAATGTGTTTTAATTACCACAGCAAACAACATAGAAATGTGGAAAAGTAATTTTCATCGTAATAGGCTATGTTTTTATTTTAGCCTTTTTTAAGTTAGACGAATTGCATTTTTTCGGCACAAACTTAAAGTTCAATTTAACGAGCGATCACATGTCGATGTTCTTTAAAAAGGGCAAGTTCAAACGTTATCGGAAACACATAGAAACATGTTTTAGAAACTATATTACTGGATTAGAGAGAAGTTTCTAACGAGAGAGATGAGCGATCTTGTGATTGGCCCACGTTGCTAGGCAACAAGGAGAGTCGTTCACAGAACAGCAGAATATCTTTTACACCCATTAACACAAAACCTGCCAGTTCACGATGTAAGATGCAGTTAAAGATGCAATGCACGTATTGTTTTTTATTAGTATTGAAGTAACTTATTTCCCAAGTTGAGTTTGTTTGTGGGAAACAAAAAGTTTTGAGACACCGTAATTTGTTGAGAATACGAAACTGAGAACGGTTTAAGATGGATGAAGGGCCACCTTTGAACATCTGCGTTTTAAGTGCTCTCTCTCTCTCTCTCTCTCTCTCTCTCTCTCTCTCTCTCTCTCTCTCGAAGGACAACTAAAAAGGTGGGAAATTAAAGTAAGAACAGGACGCAGTCCTGTAGTAGCCTACACATCTCAGGGTGTCCTCATTTAGCCCTAACACACAAACGCCATTACAACTCCCCTGCCAATTTGCAATTAAATGAAAATATCTCGTAAGATCTATAAAATCTCTTTTACTCGTCTGCATCTCACAATACGTTTTAACAAACTGTGTTTAAGGATTTATTTGTAATTCACAGTAATAACACACAGTAAGTGTGCTATAAAGCTATGCAGATAAAAGTGATGATACCACAACACTGGAAAACGTGTTCTTTTGAAGTTTATCTGGTTTACAAATTTCAACAAAAAGTAGGCTAAATATTAATATTTGGTGTGTATATAAATATTTTGTGGCGTAAATTCAATCCTGAAGACAGATAGACATCTAGCTGTCAATTTTTACTACAGTTAGGCTAAGCTAATATTTCCAAAGCTAGGTATGTTTTGAAAGTCACGTTCTGTACAGGCACACCCCAAAAAATAGGCTACTAAAAAGATACTGAATTGCAACACAATCTCACTGCAATTTGTATTTTACGAGGTTGCTAATTTGTATGAATTCGTACAATCTCATTCAGTACGATCTGATTTCGCTCCAGTGACGTTAAGGTTTAGGGGAGGGGCTTCTTTTTTCCTAATAATCCTACGGTTTTTACGATTCACATCGTAAAATTTCATACGAGTTAGCAACCTCGTAAAATATTTACGAATTCTCGTTAGATCAGGTTGAAAATTTCCACCGTTATTGCCCAGGAAAACATTAGTTCATTGAACAAATGCTGACCTTTTTTGACAAGTTCCCCCAAAAGCTCATAAAACTGCTAAAAAGCATATGTGCATTCCGACTTTTTACTTAAAACCTTATAGTTACTATACAGCCGTTATTGTTACAACTTCCCTTGTGACAACTAACACCGGTTCATACTATTCATGTCACATTGGTTGACATACCCTTAAAGTATAAAAGAAAAATTATCTAGCTGCAACCGAAAAGTTCCCACTGTCACGGTATAGATGTAGAATTGTGTATTGAGGCTTTTGTCCAGTCCTCCGGGGTGTCTGCAATGTGTCTAAACATATGCGGTCATGAGGAGGTCACTAGACGCGCTGCTGCGTCCTAATGATTAATGTTATCTTCTCTATTGAGAAATGGCATTCATAAATACAATACGGCGAGTGGGTGAAATAAGCTTATACTGCCACAGAATATTCTGAAATTTAAAACATTTTAATAGGTTACAACAAATAAAGACATTCTATTACACTGTGAGAACTAACAACTTTAGCTGTAAAGAAACAAAGTAAGTCCCATTGCTTCAAAAACAATCATTCGTTTATTAGAAATCAACGAATAAACTTTTCTACATGCAAACACCCAGTGCGTACAAATCAAACCGTAAGTGTAATTCACATTCCTCTGAATAGTATAGTTTAAAAATAAAATGGGTTTAAGTACTCGAAAAAAACTGCTTTAAAATATCCAACATTATTTAAAAATCAAGGCAATTGATTAAAAACTCTTGATATTACCTTTATAGGTTTCATTTTGGGTTTCATCTGAGCGATCTTGAATGTGCAGAAACACTTCATCAAGTTACTAAATAATAATTCGATCTGTACTATATATTCGCCAAACAAGGTGCATAATGTCAGTCTCAAAACGTTGTGTAAAATTCATTCAAATCCACCATTCTGTAACTTTTTTTGATAGACCCAGATATTCTATTTTTAAAAAATTTACGTGAAGGGTTCTGAACAATTTGGCCTTAGTGGATGGTGCATGGTAGCCTACCACTTGACAGTATGTAAAGTTTACAAAAAAACAAGGAATAATAAAACAAATTGAACTAAATTACATATTAAAATGCAGGTCAAGTTTTTGGAAAACTTGAGAAATCTTTTCAAGTTTAGCCATTTTATTTAGCTTCAGACTGGCACAAATCCAACAACACCTTGGCTCATTAAAATGTTTTTCTGTCTAACTTCTATTTTCCCTGTTGCATAAAATAAATAACAAAAACGAATACATAAATAAATAGTAAGCTGCTGATGTTTATTGACGAAATTTCATCAGAAATAATTGAACATGCTTTTATGAAATGCAAATTATCACGGTACTTATGAAGTTTAATATAGGCTACATAATAACAAATAAGAATACCATTACCAATACGGAGTTTCAAAATCATTTTGACTCTAAAAACAGCTAATCTCATTAGATAGTAAATGAGGTTTCTCCAAATATTTTAGATTACGTCCTAACCCATTGGAGTTGATGTAAAAGGCAACAGGGCAACGCCACAGAGTTGCTCGTACAGCCATTTGTTCCATTTGTTTCATTTCTGTGTTATTTCCGACCTTTCCCCTTTTCTCGTTTTTAGCCTCTAGAGAGGCTATCTTTGCATGGAATGGCTAAAGTGATGTTTTATCGATGTTTTATGCAGCTGTTTGTGTCAGCATCCACAAGAGCGCAGAAGGCAGGGAGGAATTATAAAAGGGTTGACACCCAGAGCGACCGGCGCGCTTTTGTGAGAGAAAGAAAAATGATTTATTGCCAGCAACGTGGTTCAAACAGAGTTCACTGAGAATTGTAGTGTACCGGTGGAGGCGCTGAGTTATGGTCTTGCTGAGCCACTACATCAAAGATACCTTTTCAGATTTAGTGAATGGACCCAGCGGTATGAGACAAGGCAACAAACCTTTCTAGTATAATTAGAAAATTCCCATGATCACAAGCAACTTTCAAGAGTTGGATTTTATTTTGTCTGTGTATAAAATATATTAGTTTTGTTGTTGTTGTTGTTGTATTTGTTTATAATAAATAAATAAAGTAATTAATTAATAAACAAAAATATAAAATAATAATTGCAAATGCAATAAATAGCATTTATTAAATATCTATTTCATCTGCGGATATGGTACGAGTTCACTTGTATTCCCTGCACACTCGGTGCAGTAATATTTCATGTTAATGGCGCGGCAGCTCGGCAGAATCTGGACTTGTAATATGCATAGTGAATGCTTCTATTTGACAAGGCTTGTGACAGCAATTTACTGAACTCAAAATAACAAATCGTTGTTAAAACAAGATTGATTTTAGGCGTACAACCGAAGAGGATAGCCCCGTGGCTTCTTGATATTCTTCTTTAATAAATAGAATATTAGCGGTCCGTTGACTGGTTGAAACGCGTGGGCTATTCCAAAAGAAAAACAAGCCTTTTAATTGCGCTTCAGATACAAAAGAAAGTAGGCTAAAGTTACGCTTTTTGGGACTGTGCTTAAACAGTTTGCACGTGGTTTTAAACAGTGTCTAAAGTTGTCTTGTATGTGTGAGAGATAAGATCAATTTCATTTAAACAGTCTACACTAAAATCACCTTTGCATGCTTATAGAGCTCCGTGTTATTATAAACATGTATTCAACAAAACTATCCCTGCAAAAAAAGCGAGTCGTTAGGGCGATCACCTATTTTCTCTGAAATGATGTTAGATATGTCGATGACAGAATTGAGTGTGTAAGCAAATACTCAAACAAGACACTGTGCAGAGTTAATGAAAGTGGACTAGTCCTTGGCTTTTCAGTCCCTGCGCACAATTAATCACAAGTTTGAGACAAGCGTTTGTGGCGCTTTTCAAAGCTTTCAGTGTGCAAAGGCCCATTATGTTAGGACCGATTTCCAGCAGGATTCAGTCGCCCTTCAGTATGGGAATATTAACCATTTCGTAGATATTGTTACAAATAAGCAACTGTTTTAATTCCGTGATAAAAATGTAATCCTTATTGTGTGTATTGTGCGTGCTGAATGTTCAGTATGAGCATCATCCTTCCATCAGATCTATGACATCACACAGTTAAAGACAAAGGCTAATTCTGCCCTGGAAACAAAGCTTTTTTATTTTGTAATACATTTATAAGTATTTAAAATGACTTTAAAACAACAAGTTACCAGACTTCAACAAGTTCCCAAAGCCCATGAAACTGCCGTTAAATTCCCAGTTTTATTCATATACGGGCTGTTTCTGTTCTTTGTTCATCTGGACGTTGATTTAAATAATAGACGAAGCAATTCTAACAGAGGATGACTGAAAAAACATTTCTTTGGTTACCCGAGGGTCTTCGCAGCTGTGGTCTGACACTGCCAATGAACTGGAAAAGCGCATTTTATCTTTACACGATAAGACGTTCGATTGAGATTTTATTTCGACGTGCATTGTCAGTACAGTAATGACACTCAAACCTCTTTGTTTGACCACACCCATTAATTCTACTGATGTCATTTTCTTTAGGTCGAAATGAACCGAAATCTCACAACACGTCACAAAAGTGCACAAAAACGTCCCTTTGAATGCATTCACGTATGTGTTTGTAGCCTACTTTCACATGTCAGATGAGTTGTTTATTTTTATTTTAATAACATATCAGTGACGAAAGATAAACGTAGGCTATAGCATACCTAAACGTAAGGAAAATGTATGGACTTTTGCTGACATATATTAAGCATAGCTAACACATCGTCGAGGTTGTTACGAAATAAAGGAAAAATAAAAAACACAGAAGATACACGAAACATTATGCTGCGGTTAAAACTGTAAAGCTTTACACGAATACTTATTTTTTTAAAAAGGCTATTACTTTAAAATACGTACCACACGAGGACAGAAAAGTTTCGAGGTTTAAATCATTCATTCTTAAATATTATATATAGCAAAAATAAGTCTGCATTTTGCAATCCATTGAGGAAAAATCTAAAGAGACTCGATCCCCGACATGCACGTATTTTCTCTTATGTCCAAATCGATCTCTCTTTCTCCCTGCCTCTCCCTCCCACCTCTGCTCTCTGAACTCTGTCATCACAGACTCTGTACCCTGCTCACTTCTTTTCGTTTGTCCGCAGGAAAATAGCCCGAAACTACAAAAGAGTTGGAAGAATGCGGAGGAAAACGGACTCCTCGTTTGGTCGCTTTCATGCACTTTGCAACTCAGGCAGTGAGTGCGCGAGGCTATTGGAGGAGGGCCTCACGTGACCGCGTTGTTTACCTTTGTTGGCAAACAATTAAAGACGCGAGTGAGTGTACTTTTATGCCTTTCTTACACCTTGTGTGATCTATTATCCGTTCCGAGTGATTAGGAATAATTGAAAAATGCACAAACTTTCTTATGACGAACCTTACGTTAACAATGCCTTCTTGCATAAGATATGTTTCAATAAATCTCATCTTTGTTATATGGAGCAACATTTCTCCCATTGTGTTCTGCAGGAGAGATGTATACAATCTGGCGAAGGAAAGAAGCATGCAACGACACAGTATGGAGGCCGTATGTGGAACTTCAAACAACTCTCCCATAGCCGGTGTTCCATTTCCGCCTTTGATGTCGGCCGTCCCGCGAACGAAACACCAAAGATGAATTACATGGACCGGGCGGACGGAGAGCCTTTTATGGACAACACTACGGAAAGAGACGAGAAGAACACGGTGTCAACTTTTTGTTCTTCAACCGATAGGTTTTACCCTTGGATGAGACAACCAAGCATAAACTTGCGATCCATTAAAGTCAGGGAATCAGGTGAGAGAAGATGCATTGGAGTAAATTGGATATATTGATTTGAATGACTTAGAAATACCCACTTAATCTGATCAGTCAGTCATATTTTGGTCGATAATGAATAACAGCTGTGTAAGATTTGGTTGTATGTCAATGTGATTTGTCACTTAGACTCTTATGTCAATGACCGACATCATTGGGAAGCACACTTATTAATCAATTATCAATGATTTTGCTTCCCCAGATGACTTAGAAATTATAGGCAAAATTTCAATCATGCTAATAGACATCCTTTTATGGCAAGTAAACTGTGTCTTCCTACACTGTTTGAAACAATGTTGCTTTTGTCAAGATATAACAATTTATGTTTTACTATGTAAAAATAAAAAGTAAAAATATACGAAAAAGTCAAGAACTTAAAAAAAGTAATATTTTCTGGAGACAGTTTTTCTCTGAACTTGATTAAGTTTAAACTTTTACTAAAGAGAGAAATAATAAAAAAAGGAGGCTGCAATAGGCAATTGAATATTGTCTCAGGCTAAGCTTTTCTAGGTCACACAGATAAGACTGCTTCCCTTGCTTTAGCACAAGCCACATTCTTGCATTTAAATTAAAGAATAAGTTTTTCAAAACACAAGAATTACACTGTGCTGATGCATCTAATGCAAATAATATCAGTGGGAAAATACTGACATGGCACATATGAGCATGTGAGAATTTAACCCAGGCTTATGTACAAGTGTCTCCTTGAAGAACTTTTGTTGATAATTAGGACAATGGATGAAAAATAATCCACACACAAATCATTAGGAATCCATCCACAGTACCAATCATAGGAAATGGATAATTAACTCAGTGATTAGTCTACCAACAGTGGTCTTCCCACAGACAGTGTGCTGCATTCTCAGTACACTGATTTATCACTGGGGGTTTAAACTTGCAGCTGAGCATATTCAACGATGTCATGCTACATTTTCTCCAGTTTAGGCAATGACAAGAGCGATTTGTGCTGATATTATGCTATACATTGGAAGCTGTTTCTATTTCATTTCAATCTAAAGCCTATTAAAGGGATAGTTCACACAAAATTAAATTCTGTCATCATTTACTTGCCCTCATGTCATTCCAAACCATTTTTGTCTGCAGAACACAAAAGAAGATATTATGAAGAATGATGGTAAGCAAACAACACTGGTCCCCATTGACTTTCATTGTATAGGCAACCACTGATATTTCTCAAAATATCTTCTTTTGTATTCGACAGAAGAAGGAGTCATATACAGATTTTGAACCACATGAGGGTTAATAAATGATGACAGAATTTTATTTTTGGGAAACTGTCCTTTCTCTGTTCTGCTCAGAGCCTTAGAAATTGAGTTTATTTACTCAGTCTATGTCTGACAAATATATGTGTTTCAGGTGATTCCAGGTTCAGCAGAGGCACAGAAGGTTCCTCAAAGAGAGAAATATGGGGTGGCACTTCTAACGGTAAACGTCCACGTGCATCCTTCACCTCCTCTCAGCTACTGGAGCTGGAAAAGGAGTTTCATTTCAGCGCGTACCTGTGTCGCCCACGGAGGCTTGAAATGGCTGCACTACTAAAGCTCACGGACCGCCAGATTAAAATCTGGTTCCAAAATCGTCGCATGAAGTACAAGAAAGACCACAAGGAAAAGCAAAAGGCAACGTTCTCATACTCTTACATGGACACCGGAAACCAGCTCTCTGCATTTATTGGCACCACAATGGATGCTTCAGTACCATCAGAATTCCAGAACCTCTTTGAGAAACCTCCAATGTCCATCCTAAACTGTACTCAAGGCCACTGGTGAAACCTAAATACTTATTTCTGCTTTCAGACGTCAGCTGTGACAGATGGCCTTAATTCAGTACTAAATCATCACACACGACACTGACATCTGTCAATCATTACGATAAGGAATTGTGACATCATAAGGTCTTTATGAGCAGTGAAATTCCAAATTCTTACACCACCACACACATGCCTGCTCTGGCACTGGTCAGTCCAATGTAACTCACAGACATCGCAGTCGTATTAAAGGATTTATTTCTAATCTAGAAGATGAGTTAACTTGAAAGGGTCACTTTTAAGCCAAGTTAATTCTGTAACAAATTACAATTTTCAGCCTGTACATGGCCAAACAGTTGGTTTCCATTGCGCATAAACTGCTATAGTAATATCTCTGCAAAGCTTCAAGGTTTATTGCACATGGATACATGCTCTCTTGTACAAATGTATCTCCTGGGCACAGAAAATATGATTTTCAAAAAGCATTCATAACTATAAATGGACATTAACATGGGGTACAAATTCTCTCAACTTTTGTAAACGCACAACATATTTTTTATTATTCCCAAAATGATATGCTCCCAGGGCATGCACTGAAGTTTCTTTTGAGAATGAGAATGTCGCTGATGTTAATGGCCAGAAATGTTTAAATATTCAAACCATGTCGAATTTCACTGTTCGTCTGTTAATGATGTCTGATGACTCTGAGTTGGATGTCTTCTAAAGGTGGAACTGCCATTGTTATATGATTTTGAATGTACGGTTCATTTGAATCTGAATTTATGCTGGTTGTTGAACTGACAAATGAGATAATCACTCCAGCAACACAACAAGACTAATCTGTTATTTCACAATAATATGTCAATGTCAGAATGTACAGTATCCTTGCATTTATGATGTGTATTGTCTTGATTTTAATCCGTGTAGTCATTCATGTGAACAAGCTGGAATGTCATTTTTTAAAATGTATTCTAGTTTTTCACCTTTACTCGATTTGTGAACTGTAATTTGTCAATATCTGATTAAAAGCATGCAATTCAAAACAGAACAGTGGTTGTGGTTGATTGAATCTAGTTAGTCAATAAAGGTGAATGTTATGCATGTAAGTGATTTGTGTCATTGTTATCATTCTTTTGGTTTGGTAAAAGCAACCTTAGGTTAACAACTAGGAGTGAATCTTAATTTAGCCAAAAAGTGAATCGCTAGTTTTTACTTTGATACTTTCTGCATTAAGCAATACTGTACTTTATATTCTTAAAACATATCCTTACATATATGCCTTCCTCCGCCCCCGCCTACCAACCTCACAACATTAATCATTTAGACAAGGCGCTCTCTCTTTCTCTCTCTCTCTCCCAAACAGCTTCACAAGCGCTCAACCCGCTGGGCGTAATGACAGGCAGAGCACTTCTCTTCCAACCTTCTAGCACATCCTTCTTCAATATGGGAGTTGAAGCTCAACTAGATAGAACAGATTTGGTTTTCTTCTTTCTTAAAAGACAGTGTATTCTTACATGTTAGCAGAACAGCGCTACAGCGGGGTTATCCGTGTAGAGGCAACGCTTGTGGGCACCGCCTCTGGCAGGGTGGGCGATGACTCATTTTGATTAATTATGTTTAATTAGGGTACCGTCGTGTGTCAAGCAAGGAACAGCAAAAAATTCCAGTTTCAAAAATATTACCTTCAGCTAAAATTTTAACTAATTGAGCAATTTCAATTAATCCGATCTCGGTCATTCTGGGTAAATCAATCTAGACCCAATATAATTGGTAGCCTAACTGATCTCAGCACTATCACACAATTACAAGATAAATCATTGGACTAATTGTTAAAATTCTCAGCCCAGTTGTTTCCGGATACAGATGACGATGCTGCATCTGTAATCAAGAGGATGGAAAAAGCCCTTTATTTCATCGGATTAAAGGAACAAAATATTCAGTAATGAATCGGAGAGGCTAAATTATAAAACTTTGATTTTGTTTTATAAAACTATTTTTTCGAGCCAGAAATAAATGATAAGAAAATGTACTGATAAAATTATCAGCCAAGCATGTGAACATATTATTATTCGAGTGGCCGAGGAAGAATGAAACTCTGTGCTGTGCTGCTGAATTTACCATCCATCACCACATGGCAATGTTCCATATGCAAAATAGGTGCTGGCCTCCCGGTGGCCCCTTAGAGCGACATAATGCAATGCTGAGTGCTCTTCTGTATTTAAACTGTATCTAACCTAGACTATGAGCATGGTTAAAAAGAATACAAAACATAAGCACTGCCAGAGAACATCTGTTTATATGCATAATATATGGCTTTGTTATATGATTGTAAAAAGTTTAAAATGTTATAAAATATAATTGCACACTTTACATATATACACACACACATACACATATGTGTACATGTATGTATGTATGTATGTATGTATGTATGTACATTAGTGAAGTTATATTCATTACATACATGTTATATGAACTGTATACATTATGGACAAGTTATAATGTATATATAAGTTATATACATTAGTGATCTTATAGACCTTTATCAGCCCGGGCATATTAGCAAGTACATTTGGCCATCTCAGTTAAACCTGTACATACACACACACACACATATATATATATATAAATATATATAGTATATACAGTATATATACACCAATCAGGCATAACATTATGACCACTGACAGATGAAGTGAAAAACACAGATTAATTCTTCATCACGGCACCTATTAGTGGGTGGCATATATTAGGCAGGAAGTGAACATTTTGTCCTGAAAGTTGATGTGTTAGAACCAAAAATTGGAAAGCGAGTTTGACAAGAGCCAAATTGTGATGGTTAGACGACTGGGTCAGAGCATCTCCAAAACTGCAGTTCTTGTGGATGTTCCCAGTGTGCATTGGTGATCTACACCACTGATTGGTGTAGATAATGAATATATAGGGGACTTGGAAACCTTCCAACCTGCAGTGTAGCTCAAACGCTAATCAAATTCAACTATCAACATTCTTGTATTTGTTTGAAAATTACCGGCAGGTGTTTGAACCAAATTCAGCAGGAAGGAAGATATCGAGAAGCAGCACTGAGCATCTCTAAATTAATATAACAAGAGAGAAACTCAGTTAAGAAGGCTCAGAGGGGCTTGCGCACACGGTAAGCATCTAATCTGTGCTGCTATGAAGCAAAGCGCTGCAAACAGAAGGAACACAAACAGCATCAGACCTAGTTTTATAATAGACTTCCTGCTCAGACCAAGCAGTGTTTCCATGACGCAGCCCAAGGAGGTCTGTAATACCTGCAAAAAGCTACCCATGTTCCCATTCATCTCAATGACAGTAGCTCTGCTGGTGCAGGACCCAGTGAAAGCGCAGTTTTAAAGTGGATTCTGTGAACAAATCCGGCAATCGCTTGAGCTGTGAATGCAACGTCAGATTACTCTGGAGCTGTGGGAATAGTGATGTACTGTACATGCTGCTTGTATATATATTTATTAAAACCTGTCGAAAAAGCTTTCTGGAACCAGATGCTGTAGTTACCACATCTGCCAGCAGGGGCTAACTGGTAACCAGTTGAACCTTGATCCTTTGGTGTGGCCCTAGGGAGTTATTCTGCTTAAAAAACAAAAAAATCTGATCTAATTCAGATGAAGCTATATCGGTTTGGTCTGAATTAAAAGAACAGTACAAGCAGTCCACAACATTCCTGAATCCTTCATTTAGCACAACATGTAATTAATTTAGAGAAAATTAGCCGCAAAGCAACTTTAGTTTGAGCGTTCAGGAACAGAGACTGACTCGAGGAGGAAAAAAGAGAGAAAGATAAAGCCTGCATTGGATTCTTTACATTCTTGTGTGCATGGGCTGACCAGCCGTGATTTATGAGCACATTAAGAAGCATTACACGACCCCTGGCGAAAGATCGCAGAGGATGAGAGAGCTTGCAATGGCCACTCGCACAATAAAAAGACCTATTTTTAGGCATTTAAAACCACACGGGGTGAGCAGCGCAAACCCACGCACTACACAACTGCATTGATCCAAAACTGGCCCTGAAATAATCCATGTTCCTTTTTGTCATGAAATATATATGGGCTAACAAAATGACAGATATATATTGAGTGCATTTCTATAAAACACTTAGAGAGAAGAAAAATTATAGGTCACTTATCAGTCATGTGTTTTCTTTCAATGATACTGTTACTTTAATTTCATTACTTTGAGAATGTATAAAGTGGAAAACAACTGTATAATGGAGCTTCAGCCAAGCACATACATCTGGGTTTCATTGAGAAATATTACAAAATGCTGAGACTGATGTCATTTTGTGACTTTATGAAAACCAAAGTGCACACTTTCATCCCATCCTTTACATACACAACTAGTTTAACCCATCAGTATCAATATCTTCATGAGAAAATCTTCATTACGACAATGTAACCTTGATATCGACAGTTCATAATGCTACACTTTTTTTTGCATTTCTTATGCCGTTTCTTTATATCTAAAGGTCAGTTCCTCCAAATCCTCCATTATTTTCCAATAGGGTCTTTTATTGATTTAAAGCACTAAGCTAGACTCCACTAACACACTTCCATCAACTGGTCATCATCTTCACATCCCAATACAACACGGAATGAGATTACAGAGTACTCTCCAAAGAAGTTCATACTAGGAATTATTGAGAAAAAAAGTCCGGTTAAGGCGCAGACCGCATGACCCGCAGGACGACATACATACATCACATTCCAGATTTAGTTAGTAATCCCACAATCTAGTTAAGGATCTGGAAATTGGATCTAATCAATTAATTGTAAAGTCAATTTGCATAAGAGATGGTCCACCGGCCATTAAAATTCACAATTTGTCTTCAAACATCTCATGGCCGGCTACAATTTTAGAAATTAGAAGATACAACATTATATATTATGGTGAAATATAGGTCCTTGTACCAATTAAAAAGTAGAGGATCAGCTTCCATGACCACACTTTACCATACAGACTCTCATTAAGGATTTAAACCGACGGACCTTATGCTTACATAGGTAATCACCGCACGACACGTTCACGGTTATCTTTCCAAAGCATTAATCAATAGTAATTTCAAGTATTTTATTAGGCAGCTGAAACACAAGCTGTGCTCAGAGCTCTTCTAATCATAAACAAGGTGCTGACTCCGTATGTGTGACCTTTGGCAAATCCACTCCATTCTTTTCCATTAACCTACCCAGCTTTGCCATTTCTCTCTCTTTCTGTCTCTGTCTCTCGCTCGCTCTCCGTCTCTCTAGGGGAGTTCTCCTCTCAGTCAAGCCTGCTCTTATTGCCGGTTGCTCAGAGGGATTGTTAAGTATCAATTCCTGGTGTCACCTTTGTGGGTTTTATTTATTTGTCGGCCTGCTGGTACGGAACACAGCGCGAGCATCACTCAGGTAGATGGATTATAATTCACCTGCAAGCCCTCATCAATCTAAACAATTTGACTCGCTGCATCACGTACAACTGTTACTGTCATATTAAAGCACTGCATTATAAAGATCAATGGCTTTTTAAATACGCTCCGGCTAAAGGTGATCGGCGACATTAAAGAAAATAGGCAGATGATGGTCTTACAAAACAATTACCATAACATACACTCTGATGTTCAGGATTAATCAAATTACGTTTTTTATGTTTTATGATTTAAATCAAAGTAGTTCTCACTTTACAGGTCTGGAATACTTCGGACCATGACGCTATCCACAATATCTTTATGCAGAACCGTACATCTTTTTTTCATATATCTGAAGCAAGATTTTCACAGCTCTGGAACACAGAAGAGGAGGCATATGGCGTTGCAATGACAAGCGCTTTCCTTCCTACCGACTGTTAACCCTGCTAATGTCCCCCAGTAAGGAGCTCCGGAGGCTTCGGAGAGGATACAGCAGTCTATGCTCGTATGACAGATGGTTTATTGTCACTTTGTTTGGGCTGTTGCCTGCTGGGCTCAAGTAGGAAGTGAAGACCGGAAGCATTCATATTTTTACAGACATACACTACGCTAAGTGAAGTACATGGTTGTGGCACTGAATAGGCGCAGTAGTGCTTTTTCTCCAAACGCCTGCTGGGATCTCTGTGTGACTGTAAGAATCAGTGATGCATCCCATTACCGCACACCTGGTCACTATGTACTCAGTTCTGTTCGAAAAACAACAGTTTTGTTACAAGTGGCGATGCTCCATATTGTTGTGTATTCCCCAGGGAATGTGGCTTTGGCAAAGATAATAAGAAGTTCATTAGAGAACACGCTGAAGTTCTGGAAGACAGACAAATTATGAAATATAAAGACTGCCAAATTGTCTTTAATGAAAAGTTTGCAGTCATTGCGCTTCGTTATCTGAGTGATCTTGCTTAGCTTGAGTAAAACGCACCAGTGCAAGTTTAAACAATCACCTTGTCAGCACAGCGATCTATCAATTACCACTGCTGACATTATCAATGGCTTCATCAGTTCACACTCTATTCTTCTGTCTTGCTCGCTTTCTTAAGCTTAAATAATACTATGGAAGAAGCCAAACTTTCTTTTCCTGCGTGCAAGGCATAACATATATAAGCCTTTTTATAATCCTTTTCAAATTAGAGTGTTAAAGGGAGAGTTCACCCAAAAATGACAATTCTGTCAGCATTTACTCACTTCAATTCAAAGCCTGTATGATTTACTTTCTTCTGTAGAACATAAAAGAAGATATTTTGATAATAGAAGATACTTCTATGAACACAAAACCAATTCAAGTCAATGGGTACCGCTGTTGTTTGGTTAACCAACACTCTAAAAAATATCTTCTTTTGTGTTCTGCAAAAGAAAGAAAGTCATAGAGGGTGAGTAAATAATGACAGATTTTCATTTTGGGGTGAACTATTCCATAAAAGCCATCGCACACGATTGCAAACAACGACAATCACAATTGTCATCTGCAGTGTTTGACTTCCCAAGATCAATACTTTTGCACAAACATGAAGAATCTTCCCAAACGAACACCTCTGCAGAACAAAAACGTCATTCCAAAGATATTAGGCAAGTTAAATGAAGCTTGTTCGTCCACCAAATATAAATTAACCTTGACTCCCTTTGTGCCTCCCTGTCTGTTCTTTTCACCTCTATCTCTCCCTCTCTTTCTACATCAGGATGCTGCTGCTTTGGGCTCCTCTTTGGCTGCAAGGTGTGTTCCCCAGTGATAAAGTAAGAGGTGTACGCAAATGCATAGATTACCAGCCCTTAACCAATCATCTGAGACAGGCCCGCTCTACATTAACAGCAATGACCTTTCTGCCAGCGGTGACAGTCATCTGTCAACACCGTCTCACTCCTGGCATTTTCAGGGCTCAAAGATGAGAAATAATTAGGCCCGACAGACCTTTAGGGTTAAATCAGGGACACGAGTCAACACCAGCTACATCATTCCAGAGCTCTGTTGTGGGGGTCGGAGGTCAAAACCAGCCAATGATACGATCGTGCCCATGATACCAACGGCTCGGTGGCAGGATCACCAACAAGAGATCAGGTTATCAGAGAGAAGAGTGATACATTGAAGTCATAATGAAACCTCACCTCTTGCACACTGGTATTTATCATCACCCTGCAGATATAAGGGTAAAGAGACAGAGAGGTGAACATGCATGTAATTACAAACCGGTCACAGTCATTTGCTCCGGAGGTGACAATTGTGCTTGGACTAATAGGCACACTGTTTATTTCCCTACGCTGCCAAAATTGTAATAGCGTCTGACAGTGGCCAGAAATAGCCTGAATGTTGGTATTATTTGGTCTCTTTCCAGACAATAAGGAAAATAAATGCATATTGTCTCACCTAGCTCTGAACATGAGCCAAGACTATTTCCCTGTCATCTGTCCGGGCAGATAGGCATGTTGATGGGACACAAGCTGTTTGGTACTAAGGGTGACAGCTTGCAATAACTTGTTTACCTCGAGCTGTTTAACTAAGGTCAAAGTCTGGCGAAAACACATGGAGGCGTGTTCAACGCGGCTACATCTCAAGGTTCATACTAATCAAACATATGGCGCAAGAAGAATCGAATAAACCTTTAATATTTGATCTTTATAAAATGAAAGTAAATAACATTAAAATCCAGTTTAAATCCATTGCAAATTCAGCCTGGAGCAAATTTATCTTATCTGGACAATAAAAGTGTGTATAATCTTATTGAGGTGAAGCAGTGCACACCTGTTTTTTATATACCCTGCAGCCAAACACTTCTGCAACTCCTCACCCCACAACAACCCCCACCCCACCTCCTCATGCTGAAACCCATTACAGAAATACAATTTCTAATGCCTTCACACAGGCCCGCGATCGACTGCAAACAAATTTATATTCAGCCCGTAAACAGAGAGCAGCAGAGATTTATTTATTGAGCGGAGAGGAGAGAAACAAGCTAGCGCGTGAACCCTGGGTAACCCCACAGCTGACATAAAGATGGATAAGTGTACCATGCAAATGTACAGAGGGAAGGGATATATTGCACTCCGTCATTCAGTGCATTGCTGCCTGTAGAATTCCATTTATTCTTCCAGCTGGGACCAGATCTCTGGGGTTGGGAGTGCACACTTATACATTGATGATTATTTGAGATTGTTTTTTAATCACTGCAGAGCCCTAGTAAAACTCTTTATAGGTCATATAAGTGAAAATTCCTCCTCCAGTACTGGGCAGTAGATTATACAGGTGGTTGTGTGTTTAAATGCAGACAACAAATATTTCACTGTTGGGTCTATTATTATAATGTGATTGTTTTCAATTACCATTTATACTGAAATATTGCCAGTTTGTTTTCTTACAAACTTCTAAATAAATCTCTCTTTAATTTTTATTAACATATTTTTATATCAAAATGTGACCATTATTAACGCTAAAGTTGTGGGTTCGAAACCCAGATTACTATTATAAAATAATTTTTCATTTCCTTTTCTATATGCAATGCATTGTAATAGGCCATGCACACAAATCGCATTTTTTGCATTTAAGCGCGCGAAAGGCGCAGGGCAGAGCGCAGGCGTCAGGAGACGCGCCTTTATGACACGTGCTGCAACAAAAAGCAGTATAAAAAAAATACAACCCTTACTATAGAATTTGCATTCTGCCCATCAATTATACACAGTTGTTCACCGTATTCTTAAGTAAAACAGTGATGATTGTGTGTCAAAAGTTGAACTTTTAACTTAACATGCGCCGTACACAAAGTGCGAGAAACAGCGCATTGATCAAAGTCTGCTGTCCATTGCATACTTAAACAGAAAGCCAATTATACACTATCATAAATGGAGTCACTATGGATTTAAGTGTCTGCCATGATAAATACTAAAAAAATGGTTTAAAAATGATTACAATGACAGCCAGTGGTCTGTGTGAATGCCTGACTATTCTATTTTCTAGAATCTGAACCAGTGCTGAGATTCATGTATTGACCCAATAAAACAACTTAAATATAGCCTTTTATATACTTTTATTAAGCAACTGAAGGTGCAAACCAAGCCTATCAGAACGGAAACATTGTTACTACTTCTAAATACAAGTGAATATGTCTCTGTAATGTTGCACATAAGTGAAACTCGTTGGAAATTAACCCTCTGCAGTAATCAAATAATAGCTCTTTCAGTACATTGAGTAAGTAATGTGCAATTTTGGATAAAGTACATACAATAATTTATAGAGAAAATATTAACAATTAGGATTAAAAAGGCCTATCAAATGCAAATAAACTCTGCAGAGCTTTTAAAAAACACCAGACAGCACATGTTAAACAGGTAAAAAAAAACTACAACGAAATGTACAGATGCTTATGAGTTTTTTGTAAATATTTCTGAAATAGATGCACACTTTCAGGTTATCTTGCAAATATTTTTTAAAAAACACTTTAAATTATAGAAACTTGAGTGGATATTTGATTTATGAAACAGCTATATCCTATCTAACAAATTTTGACTTTAATCACATTAACGATTTTGAAAAAAAATAAAGAATTAAATATTATCCGGCAAACCTTTTTTATTATTTCACTCGGTTCATTGTGGCAGAAGAGGCAGCTGCTGATTATCATTTGACCGCCGAATGACCCTGCGACGACAGCTGTTTAGAGCACAGATAATCACTCAGAGATCTCCTCATACAATGACCTTATGATTCCCTTTTAACATTATTTCCACTTGTTAGGTTAGATTCCATATGACCTGGAATTCAAAACACAGCTTAGCCTACATTTTGGCCCATATATGAGGTCATAATTGCGTTAAGAATGCTTGTTTCGCAGATAAGGCGATGGCTGTTAAAATAAGACGAAGATGCTGAGTTGAAGGATTTTAAACTAGCCAAAGACGACGTGCATGTGTTAACGTGTTACCTAAACGTATGTATACAACGTTAAGAGACCTAATAACACTTCTGTGTCATTTTAAAGTTGAAAAAAACTGTAACAGCCAAATGTTAATTCTAGGTATAAATCACAAAGGCCGTAGTTTCCCCATTTACAGATGACACAGGTATGGAAAATAATTTCCTTATATTATTATTCAATTGGGGTAAACTAAGGCTACTACTGACTGACTAATAATATCACCATCGATTTTGTGCGCGTGCTAATTTGAAACTCGGATATAGGCCTTCTTTAAACCAGCAAACAAGCACAATTTAAACACAAAAAATCGACCCAGCGTGTTTAGAGACAAAAAATCTTTAGGTGATGACATTAATTATAAATGAAATCTTAAGCACAATGGCTAACTAAAAAATACAGGAATATGAAAGAGTTTAATACCGTAGCCTATCCTAAATGTGGAGGACATTTTGTTCACAAAACTACATTTTGTGCAAAATTATAAGACTAAAAATCATGTAGGAAATACAATATTAACAATATTAATCATTTTGACTTTAAGTACTTATGTTGACCCCCCTTCACACAAGCACGCACGCGCGCGCGCAGGCACGCACACACACTCCACGGGACCTTATTAGCAGGTCAAGTAAGTAGTCTAAACTTGCTTGCTTTGGTAAATTAACGCTCCCTCAGATGAAGGAGATGTCCGGCTATTGGCCAAGAGTTAGAGGGCACGTCATCCCCATCCATCACCGATCCAATGTTTCTACAAGGCATGTGGCTGTCTAGATCGGTGCCTCTGTCCTTACGCGCTCGTTGAATGTTGTCTGAGTGACCGTCTGTGGAGGGAGTTTCTGTCGCTTGCAGTTTTGGATGACTATTTGGAATATATAAGATGCAGTTATGAATTTTCATCAAGGGTCCATGGTCGGCGGGAACACAACGTCACTTTTAATTAAAGGCTATCATGCTACGGGAGTAATGCGCCTGCATCAGGACCACGGAGCTTACACTGACTTTCGAAGCAGAGACGAGGGACATGGCAACGCCGGGGCGGATTTTCGTCAATATCATTTTACGCATCTCAGTGCCACGGCCACAGCCGCGTGTTCAAAGCCCTGTGAAGACCCCGGCCATACAAACTCGACCAGACCCCCCTTCCCCCATAATCAAGATTTCTATAGACCAGTGCACCCTATTCGACCCCAAGCCCCCTCCTTACAAAGCTGTGAACAGGGTCTTTCCAGAACGGGCTTCTCGCCTTCCTCAGACACTTTGAGAACTTTCTCCGGTGCGCACTGTGGCCCAGTCAACACACACCTCGACGGCCCAAGACATCATCACGCAGTTAAGGACAGTACCAGATACGAGACTCTAAACACGTTAAATGAGACATGCCAAAGCGGAAAGACATTCGATTGGATGAAAGTCAGGAGGAATCAGCCACGTGCAGGTAAGTTTACGACTTTAACTTTTAATGTCTGTATAGCGCACCCCTACAGTAAGGCGATGCATCGTCCCGGTTTACTTACTCCATAACTTAGGGAACTAGCAACACTTGTGCTTCTTCATTCTTCTAACATGGTTTAATAATAATTTTGTCAATTATTGTACATGTTACTGTAGGTTTCCTTATTTTGCTGTAACCAAAGAAGGACAAGAACTTTTTCAGCTAGGAGACTAAAACTTGGAGGTGGAGATTTAATAGGCCAGACAGAGACATAAACAACTGGGTTTGTTTAGCCTATATATATTTCAAGGAGTGGTAAAATATTCATCAAAAGTTAGCTAAATTAAAAATCATCTGGGTATACATTAGCTAGACACAAAATAATGAAAATAAAACAAAATATGAAAATGTAAGTTTTAATTTTGGAGTTATCATAAAATACTTTCAAATAGCTTTATGAAAACAATAAATGTATTTTATTTAGCAATTTAAACTTGGCTTAAGAAAGTTTTTAGAAATTCTAACTTCAACTTCTATTCATCTAAACAAGCCTCATTCACATGTCCGATAATGTGAAGACTTTTTTAAAAAGTTGCAATAAAGTAGCATAAGTTTGAAGCGCATGATGAAACTCGGCCCATCCTCCACTGATTTGTTTTGTTTCACAAATCAGTTTGCTATCAACAAACTGGATAAATGTTTAAAACTGAAAGAGAGTGTAATATATTTCTCTGCTCTGGTGTTTAAATAAGTCAGCAAAAACATGCCGGACACAATTCCTCCATTTTAAAAATAGCAAAGTTCATTCTATTCTGTATGTGCATCCTCTTAAAATCATCTCACTGACAAGCAACAGCCCTGGTCATATTTAAAGGAGTCCAGCACCCCCTAGCTCCCTATTCAGAGCCAAATAAACTTCAGAGGAACACTTTCCTCGGCAGAGCCCTAAATCTTAATACAGACCAATGTTTACAAGGTGCAATTAATTTTCTATATTGAATGTTGGAAAACGTCTGTCAGAAATGTAGCGTAATCCTTAACCAGAGTAATGATCAGATAGGTCTGTGTTTAATGCGGTTCAAATGTGAGTTACTTGACGTATGCTCATAAAATGTCACACTCGGTGACATTTGACCTGTATTATGTCAAAGTATTTCATGTTTGTTGTGAGGGCCGAGTGTTAAATTGTGAATCGCTTGTCCCCTCAATAAATCACAATACTTGTAATAGGCTTGATGGCCAAACCAAGAAGAGACCCAGATTATTTGTCATTTCCTAAACATCTGTAATAGAGCCGTATGGTTTTCAGACTTTCAGGGAGAAGAATGTATTTTCGGGCCACACTGATGATGTAAAATAACTCACAGGCAAATATGTTCGCGAAAAGGTCATTTCAGGCTATATTGCCCAGTGTCTGAACAACAGCTGGGGTCAGGAAATGGAATGGAGGGTGCTGCTTTATCAAATCTCAAAAGATTGAAAGGGGCAAGGCCGGAGCCCGGTTGCAACAAACCCCTTAAGTTAAGAAAACCCTTATTTATGAAAGTAAATCATCATTTTTGCCACCAGCTGCTGGAGTGCACGATTTGTTCACTGTTTTTGGATCTTTTGTTATTTATCTTGCTGGTAATCTTTCTGGCAATCAGAGGTACAGATGAAAGACGCTTTGTGTTTGTCATCACATAAAACACAGAACTCCAACAAGATGACAGGACAACGTTCTTTCTGTTTCTTTGAACTTGAAACACTTCTTAGCCATCAGTGAAAGGTCAACAAGTGCTTACACATCATCACATTTGGTTACGATAACCTAAATATCGTCCTGCGCTGTTATCTTAATCCATGACCTAATGCTAAAAAAGGAAAAGAGTTCAGGCAGAGAAAAAAGTCAGCATTTAAAGAGGAGATAATCAGTTTTTGTAGCTCATTGTTAACCAGTCAGCTCAATACAAGATGTGTGAGGGATTCCTTGCATTGTGAGGTTTATTGTTTTTATTGGACGACATCAAAATGTTTCCTATTCTAAACATGAATAAAAGCTTACACAGTGTCTAACTGTATTCCCCAGTACAGTGCACATAGTCCCTGTGCGTCATTCTTCAATTATTCCCTGACAGCACCTGAATTACTGTGGGCTGGATGCCCAGATGACCAAGGCAATCTGTATCGATTCCCACCTCCCCACACCCCCTCTCCTTTAGGCTTAGTGGGCCACGTGATCCCTCGAGCTGGCTGGCCATTTCCAAGTTTGCAAGTCATTCCTCAAATATTTTGTTTGATTCCTTAATGCCTCGTGGCGACTGCCAATTCTATTATCCAGACACTCATTCATCAGTGTTTTCATACGCATTTTTTATTTCCTAAGGAAATTGCTTAATTACTTCGTATTTGACTGCAAATTCTCTGATCGTGTGAATGTCCCCGGTGAATATCAGAGGTGACCTCACAGTTGCCTTTTTTCATCTCTCTGTTTATTTACAAGGTTTAGATGGGAGTTTGATCATACAGTGAAAAGAAGATGAAGAGAAGTACTCTCAAAGTCAATAGTATTATCAGCAATGTGGGCTCTAACCCTAAAAATCGACTTCCTTTCGGGAGATCAATCAGATTTTGTGACTAATAAAAAATGTTTATTTATGTTTTTGATGATCGCTTTGCCTTGCATTTGTTCATAATGCAAGTCCTTGGCTGCAATGACATGACCACACACAGACACACACACATGTTGTGCAGATGGCACAAAGGTTAGAAAGACACTCGCAACTGTAACAATATGTGAAGAGCTCAGTGTGCCTCTATCACTCCGGGGGGTTTTCCTGTCTGACCCATGTGTGTGTTGTAAAAGAATGTGCTACTTCCTGCATGCTGCAGAAAGCAAACAACACAAGCAAACAACCAAACGCGGCTTTGGTTTTCATTAAGACAGCTGTTAGCTTGACTAGCTCAGTAAAACGGCAGGTTTAAACCCTATTCTAAAATTAACACCATAGTAAAAGACATAAAAACTGAAACAGGAATGGTCTATATTGAATTCAGGTTGAAATTGAGTGCCGTTTATAGCAGGTTTAAGCTTAAGCTAAGCAGTATTTGCAGCACAGCAGTATCTCTGGCATGTTTTTATGACGGAGTATGAGAGACAACTGCAAGGTTACAAAAAAACAGACAGTCCTATCAGCAGCTCACATAGGAGGATACTAACACTCAAAGTTACATAATTGCAAATTCCTAAAACATTATGAAAGCCTTTACCAGACAACATGGTCAGCTTGCATTATTTATATATCTTTTAAATTAAATTAGACAGTGTTTACTAAATTGTGTGCTTTGTAAATGACACCAAATAATGCAAATATTGAGAGTAAAATAGCAATGTACTCTAATAATAAACTAAAGCATCATGAGAGAGCACAAATATCAAATATGACAAATAAACTGGCATGCATTTTGTTCTTCAAGTTTTTGGAAGCTTTTTATTTTAAAACTAGCCTTTATATTTCTACAGTGTTTATGCATCCTTGTTTGATAACTGTATGAATTGTAAAGCATTTGATAACATATTTTAAACACTCCTTTTTTATATCCAAAATGTTTTACGAATATACATAGATCACTTTTGTTTTGATGTTTGAGTGACCTAATCTATTAAAACAAATTATTATTAATAATTATAATAAATAACCAATAAATAAAACAAATGTATATTAGGAAACTAAAAACCTAAGTGCTTGTTTGACGTGTTTAACGGCAAAATACTAAAATCCCCTGCCTAAAATTAATGCTGTTTTTATAAATAGGAAAAATACATTAAAATGTGAAATGTCAGAGAACAGTGTTACATTTTGAACTTCAGCAGCATTTACTTTACATGCTTGGTAAACTAATATATTTTGCATTTGTTTATTTTACAGACAAGACACATTTGGGGATATGCTCGGACCCGGAGTCGAAGGCGGACCACGCACGAGATCCTGATGAGAACTGCGCGAGGGGACAGACTGTCAGCGGACTTGCACGAACCAATTTTACCACCAAACAACTCACAGAACTAGAGAAGGAATTTCATTTCAACAAATATCTGACTCGAGCCAGACGGGTGGAAATAGCCAACACTCTTCATCTAAACGAAACTCAGGTGAAGATCTGGTTTCAAAACAGACGCATGAAACAGAAAAAAATGCTACGTGAGGGCCTAGTTCCAGGATTTATGGTCATTTCTGGATGTGATGACGATTCACCATCAAACAAAATAAGCACTTGTTTCTCTGAGAAAACTTAATTTAAGCACGACAAGATTGTTGGATGGACTAAACCTGGACATTATAGAGCGAGTAAACATTTTGTGACAATACAAAAAAAAAACGATCACAAATATTATCTCACTCCGCAAATTAAAGATGCCCCAAATTATTTACAAACTTACGACATTAAAATAGTAACGATTCTACAATAATAGAAATATACAGGACAAGTCCGCGCACCTGTTGAAGCCAAATGAAAAATCGGTTTCATCAAAATGCACTTTAACCTTTTTAGGACTTATATTTACAAATAAATGTTTTATTGTCCATAAACTTAATTATAACCACGTTGAACCTGCTTCTGTAAATAAAGATCTGAAAAAGTTAATAAGTGTCATTTGATTATTATCCAAAACTCAGAAACAAAACCAAGCGGATTAGTCACAGGTATTAAGATCAATGTTATATTTTATATTAATATCATCGTCTATTGTCAACTTTCTGAACCAGCAAAGAAGTAGCCTCTACTTTATTTTCAAATTCTATTGCTGAATGCATCACTTATTTTAAAAACGTACAGTTAACGATTGAAATTATACGTGGATTAATTTAGACAGATTTTGTTTGCTAATATTCTAAACTTGATTTTTCAAGACAACCCATAAAAGCCAGTAAATATTATGGCTGCACTCACATTTAGAAACACACAGTCAACAGGTTAGCTTTCTATTTTCTGTACGCTCTTTGCAGACATACTGTGTCTGTCACATCCATGCTGCTTGTGCTTTTATCTGCAAATAAAGAGCGCCGCAAGATGATCGGTGGAACTCGTCTTTCTAAATAATGGCTAAAAGCTGTCAACGTACAAAGTGCCTTCACTTAGCCGTGTATTTTCACCAATTTATTGCTGGAAGAGGTTAAATCGAGTGCCACGGGTTGAACCTCCGCTGATACCAACTTCTCATTTTGATGGCATCAAAGCACTGATGTGCATTGATAGGGTGAACAGTGTTGGCGGAAGAATGCAGCGGAGATGTTCTGTGTTATATTTCTTGGCAGACGTATGTATCTAAATTTTAAACCCATTCAATGTGTGTGTATAATTGAGATTACATCTTTCATTTATATTTAATCATAATAATTTACCCACTTTAAAAGGCCAGTAATAATTTCCTCACCTCTTCCTCAATCGCACTGTTCATTTGCACTTTCTAATCCCAAATTTAGCCCTCTGTCACGGTGCTTTTCAATGGGCATGAGGGCAGAAATAATTGCTGGAATTATCTTGAATGAGCAAAAAGATTATCGCCATCTCTAACCGATCGATTTATTGATAGGTGGATTTAAGTAGATTGACTTTTAATTGATTTTACTTGATGGGTTGAATAATTGCAGCATTTGAATTGAAGGCATCTTTTTGTTCTTCACGATTTTTAAGAAAATTAGGTGAATGCGCAGTAAAACAGGACATGTTAGATTTTTCTTTCAATAAAAACGGGCATGACAAGAGTATTTCTCAAATTATTGTTGTTAATGAAAACTAATGGCAAGTGATAAAAAACTTGATTTCACAGCTTGAATTCAGTTTTGTTAACGCTTTAAGTTATACTTCATTTTGCACATGGTCGAATTACTCGGATAAATAATCTGAAATTTAAAAATAACACTGTTTTTTTCTAAAATATTTTAAATGTAGGCTACTTTTAAGTTTAAATAGAGATGCCTTTATTAAACAAATATAAACTATCAACAATTCATATAAAACACACAGGGTGCATGTTCTAAATATCTGAACCCCACTGAAACAATATATTTTCGTCATTTTAGGAAAGCTATGCCTATATGTACAAAGCACGACTCGCATGCCTAAGCCTGCTAATATATGCAGTTACTCCAGAGTTCACCTTTCACCTCTTGACCTCTGTTTTGCCTCGAGACAGCAGTGACCCGGTCAGTGGCTCTCAGGGAGGAGGCTGCATTATTAATCTGCGCTGTCCTTGCTTGTGTCCTCACACTTCTTTTAATTTTAAAGCGTTTGGTGCCGTGTAAAAGTGTGGGCTTCGAGCTCATTCAATTAATTTCACGTATGCCAACATGATATAAACAGATACACTGAACGATAATAACAACAACATCATTTTTTTTGTTTTGTTTTAAAACTCGTTTTTAAATTGCAAACATGTTTCATGTTTCTGTCCTTACCTGCTGCACAAGGCACTAATTCATAAGACCTTTTTGCTTGTTCTTTGCCTTTTTTTAATGTATTTATTGTAAACAAGACAAACAACGAAACAAATCTGTGTTTAAAACAAAACTATTTTAATTATTATTTTTAATTGACAAAAATATTATTTCTCAGTAGGCTAGTTTTTAAACATATTTAAGTTTTTTTTAACTACGATAACTATTTAATTTTATTTGTGCCTTACTCTCAAACTTAACATTCTCAAGTTTTATAATAATGTAGATTCCTTCTCGAGACGTTAGCGTGCCGTTTGACAGCGTTCAGGAAGGAAGTTTTTCTCCACTATAGCTCATTAGATTTCACCTACACACGTTGATGTGCATTTTAGCTCAGTTACATCCGCACGCAGGGGCTTAATGCCCACGTTATGGCATGTGGGTGCAGAAATAGATAATGTGATAGGATCAAGTATAAACCTCACTGCGCTGTTACATTTTACTCAGTAATTCAGAACAAACGATATTACCTCGCTTAGCAATGCTTTTAAGATGATGAACGAAGCCATGAATTATTTTCGGTATAGCAGCCTATAAAACAGTTGCGTGTGACTGAGCAGCAATATGACTGTAGATGCAAATACATCGGACTTTGTGACCTCCAGGAGCGCATTGAAAGACAAAAAATGTATTTAAGTTATGAAGTTATAAGGCATATTACAGGTTTAATTTATCTTATGAAAATTAACCACGGTTTTACTACAAAAAAAAAAAGACAAATAGTTTAAACATGGCATTTTTAGTAAAAGCATGGTTTTGCCAATGGTAATTAATAGGACAAAAACACATGGTGAATTTTCGTAAATGATAGGTGGATGATGCTATAGGTTCCCCCAAATTTCAAAAGATATTTAGTTTTTTGAACAAATTTTTGACATATTCCTGTACTACTTTTTTTATTAATTCTTTAATGTTTTAGAAAATATTTGACTTTTTTTATTAGTATGCAACTAATCTAATGAAAATGTAAAATATATTTTGTATGTAAATAATCTGTTTGCACTAAATTGTACTTTGTACTCTGGCTATATATTACAATTTTACAATTATCTTAAATAATTTCATACTTCGAGCAATCCAAATTCACTGATAAATTGATATAAGACTTTTGTGCTCATGACAAAATGCTTAAAATGTAGAAATGTTCACAAAAACGTAATATTTATAATTTTAAGTAGCCTACAAATAAAGTCTCTCCATGCAAGCGTTCCTTTGTCAAACCCACTGAAATGTTTCACCTATCACTGTTTCACCTATCATTGTTTCTTATGGGTGGTCCCCTAAAATGGCTGGCTATTATTGCACACTAACAAAAGAAAAAACACAGCTTACAACACCCCTTTGCATCCCAGTACCACACACACGCACTCAATAAAAGTGTCATTATATTGGTTTTTTTTGCTCTGAGCTGCTAAAATGAAGATCTGACGTTCATTTGTTTGCTTGTCAACAGCACACGTAAAGGGAGGCAGATAAAGCCAAGGTCCTCGGGCACCTTGCATGCATAACGCACAGGGCGTGTGCACCGAGGATATTCTCTAGCCCTCGTTTCTCCTAGCATTTACGACTCCCGAGAACAGATGTTTGGGGACAGCTTACAGCCTCAGCGAAATTTCTGTGTACAAAGCAAACAGCAGCACTCAGCACTTCTGGCTGGTTAGGAAATCTTGCTCTCCGAGAAGGGGGAGGGGATCCCGGGTCTAGGAATCAGAATGAGGCAGAGAAACGGCACGCTTACCAAGGTGAAACTGTGTCAAGGTTACATTCAGGTCTTTTTACATTCAAATCACCGAGGCCCAGAGGTGCTGCTTGGTTCATGTGTGTGTGACTTTAGCCCCTGTGCATTTCGTTGAATGTGTGGTCCCAACCCACTTTACTGTATAGGGGCTCTTCCTCGGGTAAGCGTCGCTGGCGTAAATAAAGGAGGCCTTTATGTGTGGTTATTGGGAAGCAGTTCTGACCTCTACGGTGTAGTGAGACGGACTCTCAGGGTTCAGATTGCCCTTTGAAAAGTTGCAGACGAGCATTACGGGACCTAAAATCAAGACAACGAGAGCGTGTAGATTCTGCTGATGCAGATATCTGGGCATCTTGGGGTTACAAAGAAATGAACATGCAACACTTATTGGACAAAGAAAAGAAGTGGCCTATCAAATACAATCTTTGTAAAGAGCAATGCAGAAATTAAAAGTAATATTTCAAAGATTTCTCCTAACAGATACAAGGCGCAATTTATATTTGATTCAGATGCATCGTTCACCAAAACAAACCTTATCTTTCAAACCTTCGGTGCTTTAAACAAAATTGCCAAACGAATATGCAAACGAAAGCACATTTGACCTTTCATGTTCATATTTTCTGTTAAACAAAAAAAGAATAAATGAGCCCCGCAATGCAAAACCCCCCACCACCACACACACACTTGCCTGCTGCCTTTGGTGAGGTTGCCATAGTGACAGCTTTGCAGACACCCAAGAAGGAGAAAGAGGAGGTGGAGGGGAGATGAGAGGAGCACAGAAAAGGGGAGAGGAAGACGCTATCTGTCTCTGTCTTCTAGATAAGCTTTTGTGTCTCCCTGTACATGTTGAACGAAGACGCAAACCGAGTCACCATGTAGATGTTTTCACACAGAAAGCTGACGGATGCAACGGTGGTATTATCAGAGCTGTGCACCTGAGGTTCATTAATTGTGTTAATTTGGTAAATTAATTGAGCACTGCATCCGGCAGGCTTTGGAATGATAACACACTAATCCATTTTTTATATATATATTCTAACTCTGCCATAAATCTATCACCGAAAGCAAAACAGTAAGAAGAAATAAGAGTGGCACCCAAGGTTCAGAGACCCACTCGTGACCTACAAATGCATCTGTAGGAAGAGCTATACTGCATAATAATGACGTGAGTTTCTATTGGTCAGTCGGCGCATAGGGGAAAACCCCCGGTGCTCAATCAACCCACTGTTTTATTTTTCATCCCAACCCTCTTCCATCTTCCCTCCTCTCTCCTATTCATCCATCCCTCCACCGCTCCTCTCCTCCACGTCTCGATCTCCTCGCCATTTATCTTACCCTCCCTCTCTCTCTCGCTCACCGGCCGATATCGAGGCGTGATCCCCAGCCCTTCAAAGGTCAAGTGATACAAGGTCATCGGCGGGTCAGACCAGCTGACTGGCTGACCTCTGCAAGGACTTCTGCCAGCAGCCAATCACGCGCCGGCGCCTCCCTCGGCAGCCTGCCTCCATCCCTGGCGGGCCCTTGGCGGCACGTCACGTGATCGCTAACGGACTGAGGCATCGTGATGGAAATGATTAATGATGCTTTTAGTACCTGTTTAGAATGAAGCTGTCCACACTGCACTGTAATTACCCGCTCCCAGGCGGCAGCTGCCTAACATAATTGCTTTTTGTTTGTTGACCTGGTTTACCGGAGAGAAAGATGGCTTTAGGTAGGTGAAGTGTGAGTGTCTGGGCATGTTGGCATTTTATAGGAGATGGGTAAAGAAAGGTAATCGCGCGCCCGATCGTGTCCGACGTCGGATTTGGCTTCATCCTTAAAAGGCCCAGCCGACCCATCTGATTGTTTTGGGAAGAGAGGAATGTTGTATTATCTTTCAAAGTGCATTTGATAATTTCTCATTTTTATGTGGCGCCCTGGCAACAGAGAGTTAAACATGAGACGTGTAAATCTGCAATAAACTTTCTGAATCAACAGCTGTGATTGTAATAAGTAATTTGAAATAAACTAAAGCACTGGTAAATGAAGCGCTCCTTCCTCTCATTTCTGCCCATTCATCTTAAAAGCAACCCATATTTCAGCAGAAAGCACTTAAACTGTTATATAGCTATAAACAGTACTTGCATTTGGTCACACATGAATCAAATGATGGTCTCCGAAGAATGTTCACGTTCTCAGGGGCAGAACCACCACGAGCTGCTTTAAAAACTTAAGATGAGAATATGTAGATCAAGAAGCATCTGTAGTTTTATTTTTAGCTATAAATGATATAGATGTGACTACATTTGTAGCTATATAAAGTAAAATAGCACAATGTACATAAATACAAATGATTTCATATATTATATATTCACAGATACAAATGCATGAAACATGATAAAACATGAACGACAGACAAACATGCTTTCTCTTTGGAACAGCGTGCACTGACAAATCATGCAAGTAAAGTCTTCAAATGTGAATAAATGGTCCATTTTTATGTCGACTTTAAGTGGCTCTGTATGATTTTTCCAATCCTCCTGTATAAAGGTGGCATTGGTGTTTGCAGCTCATATTTCACATTGATCCATACCTTATTAATGAGTAACTGGCGACGAGAGTAAATTAACTGAGGGAATTTATATTGTAAATAAATAAACCCTTTCCAAGCAGGTATGAAAACAATACGGTCGGAAACAGTTCAATCTCTGCCCCTTTTCTACCACCTTTCCAAAACATTACCAAGTATTATAAGAATCATAAATTCATACGAATAAATCACGACCATATATCATAAACATTGGCATTTCTATCTCCCACAGGTCACTATATACACGCTCCTCCGGACGCCTCTAGCACAAAGTGTCAGATTTGTTTTGCCCCATTTGCATCTGCTCTGCATAGCGCCGGTGATCCCTGACCAAAACAATGACACTGAGACACAGATAAACAAGCCACATACAACCTATGGGCTGACACACCTCGGCCCTCCATAAATTAGCAATTTTTTCGACTGGGTACGTCACACCCTGCGCCAAGGTGGGGGACGGAGGCAGTCTGCTATCAAGCGTCTTGTGTGTGAGCAGCTTTCATCCTCCGGCTGGTTCTCACATAACTCAGCCACAATGTCTCTGCCTCTGCCTCATAAATAACAACCCTATCGTCTGATAATGCCCACTTAATGCTTAGTCAATAAACCCCACAGTGCCATGGTTTCTCCCCTCTCTCTTCCGTACATAAATATAAACAGCACACTCGGATTGATGTGACACACGGGTCTCGCGCCGTCTAGGCAGGGAAGGGAGCAGAGATGAGAGCGGGGGAGAAATGGAGATGAGGAGGACCCGACCACTGCAGGTGTTTGGGTGAGATAGCGGCCGGGACGTCAGACTGGGAGAACCGCAGCTTTGACTGATCACCTGAGAAAAGCAGCTGCTAATGTAATAATTAATTAACCTATTGGTTCCTTCGGTTCTCACAGCGGGGCTTATATGACCCATTTGGATGATCATCTCTTTAATGCAGACCGAAGTGATGCTAAATTAGGCCTCAGCCACATACTCGCCTGAATGTCAAATGTATAGAAAAAAGTCAACCAATATAACATAAATGCCCAAAATTCAAAATATGAGTGCAAAAATGTACTTCTAGATGGTTTCAAAGCAACAACATTAACACGTTACTGCACATGCATGCTTTTGTGGCCCTAACTTAACTTCCGGTTCACATCCCTGCAGTCCCTGCAGATTATTTCTGATAACAAGCAAAAGAAAAAACAAGTAAATTACATTAGCGTGCTAAGTATGTCTAAGATATTATTTTGGGTTACCAGTAGAGAAATCGTTACTTGGCTAAACTTAAGATGCATGACCCATTCATTAAATTATTTATTTAATAAAATACAACAAATTGTTTATTTAAGCAATTATTATAAAATAAAATATTAAAACAAATTGATATTACTATAAATTTAAAAAAATGTAAATAGTTATCTTCAGGCCAGGCGCGTGCATCCTCTGAAACTCATTATAAGACTTATGTTTTTAATAATACAACATCTGATAATTTTGTTTTAGTTTCTAGATGTGTTTGCTCATAGAAACCAAAGCTAAATTCCTACATATATGTGGGTTAGTCTTTCAGATGAATTTGAGAAGTGCAGGCCTGGTCTCGGTTTGATGGTTTTCTTGACCACAGAACCAATCAAAAGTTTGAAAACAATTAATCATTCTTCATTTAGATTTGTTTCCACCTTTTCAAATAATAGAACTCATCAAAACTATGGAGTAGAACAATTATGACTGTGGGGATTATGTTGTGACTAAAAGCATCTAAAACAAATCAAAACTGTAATATTTTAGCATTTTCTCCTGGCTTTATGAGGTCTCACCCTGGGAAGCTATGGGATTCTATTCAGGGCTTATTGGTCATCCATTTCAAAAATATATTTTGTAAATAAAGCTGAAGGGTTCAGATGCAAAAGCCTCTAAGTTCTGTCTGATATTTTTCTTGAAAAATTTGTATTTTTATCAGGCTCTTATATTTAAAAGTTCTTTTTAATGGCAAAGAGAACGTATTTATTGCCATTAAATACATTTCAAATGACACTTAGAAGCTTTTGCATCCGAACTCTTCAAATTTTCTTTTCTAATGAAAGAAATAGATATGTTGGCACAATTATATTTTTGTCTAAAAAGTAATCTCAAACATTGAAGCATACACCTTGAGATTAAAGGATTTTAGGATCAATAGAAACATTTCGGTCAAGTGTTTTCAAGCGTTTCCAAACTTTTGACTCGATCTGTATATATAGACCACTTCGGATGATGTAAACAACGCTGGTTCAACACTGCTCCAAAAGAACTTCCCGTTTCAGTTTTTTAACACGAAACAAACATCTGCACAAAATACAACCAACAGAATATTTATAACCGATTTCAAACGCTAAACGAATATCATTAAGATGTAATTATATATGCTAGATATAAAAACAATTATATTAAATAAATAAAAACTGAACCTGAAAGTGGTCTATCATAAGATGTGTTAAAATGAAAAACATATTAAACCTGTGACATGTGTATGACTTTAGGTGTGGTGGGTGATATTTCGAAGTACTGTATTGAGTATTTTCTTTCATTATACTGCATCAATCATAGCATTTCAAAACTCAATACTTTAGTCACCTTTATCACATTTTGTCAGAAAAATACGAAAGGACAATCATTCAAAGCAAATGTGTAAGAAGGCAAAACTCATTTATTCTATTCAACCAACATCCAAACTAACAAGCTAAAAACTAACAGCGCAAAACACTGAAGACCAACGCAGATGAGAGAAATAACCGTGTGAAAGATCTCAAGTCTCACGAATGCATTATCATATTATGACCCACATATCAACATAACATCAGTATGTCGCAGCTGGTTTCCTCGCTTATACTCAACTCTAGGTTTAAGTTGCATTTTATGGCTGTACGGTGGCCGCACACTAAGATCACAGACATAAATAAAAGTGATGCTGGTTAAGGGGAGTGGCTAGTAAAACGTCAAAATATTGTGGATTAGTTAAGCTGGTTTTTAAGATGTAAAGAGGTTGAGAAAGTGATTTCGAGGTTAAGAGTCTCTCTTAGATTAAGGGAGTGACCCTGAGTGAAGAACTTGGATCATATTCATCTCAAACACAGTTATCCTTCTAAGTGTTCTGGCTCGGTTCCTGAAGCCCTTGAGTAAATGTTTTGTCTACCGCAACAATGATCCAGGCTTTCATTTAAGTGGCGTAACGACAGAACGCAGATGGTGCAGGATCGCCTGCCAAAACAAGACAAGCGAGAGCAACGGGCTCGACGCGGTAATACGGCAGCTGATATGTGAAAATGAAGTTTGGACGCTAAGATTAAATGTGTAGACCTTCATTAAAATGAAAAATTTCATGTATGAGAAATCAAGATACTTTCATCCTTTTTTAAATCACATACGTTTAGTTATCCTGTTGTGTGTACATCTTCCCTTTCATAGGTTTTGCTCACAAATTTGCTCTCTCTGTAAGTCACTTTGGATAAAAGCATCTGCTAATTGACTAAATATAAATGTAAAACGTTGCTGTTGACACGAGACGGTGTAATTCTCATTCATTAAAATGCAAAAACTAGTAAATGCTGTTAATAACATAAACTAACCTAACTGGAGAAACCAAAACTCATGTACATTATTCCAAAATGAGAACTTAAAAAATAATTAATTTAAACTTTGATGTTTAATTAAGGTTGAAAAACATTTCTGTACAAGGAAATGGCAACAACACCCTAAAAAACCTTACAATGTAAAATAAATCCAAATAAATGGCTTTTGCAGCCGTTAATCACAAACTAAAATGTTTGGTCCCAGGGAACGCACAGATGTAATGTAATGCACTTTGAAAAAAAGCACCTGCCAAATAATCTAGAATAAAAACAAAGTACACTGAAAAACTGAACTGAAACTAGGAAGCAGTGAATAAATTGAAACTTTAACAAATCTGCTAAAGAATGAAACCACAACTAACCTAATAGGATGTAAAAACTGAATTAAAAATGAAAACTAAAACATCCTGATGTGGCAGAGAAGTGAGGAGGCTGGCAAAGCACAGAGGGCGAAACATTTAAACGTGCTCTCTGGAGCACAGAAACCGAAGCAGATGCCTCCTCCAGTAATGGAGACACAGTTTTCCCAAAATTAGGAGAGATGTTAACTGGGGTATCAATAAATAAAGCACTAATTAGAAAAAAGCAACAGCCTCTCTGTGGGTTTGGTGGCGCGTGAGGAAAGAACGCGAACAGCAAGCAGCATCCTCCGCCCTCATCCACCGTCATGGCAACATGTCACAAAGGGGCCGGCCGAGCGTCGCCCCGTCCAATCGCCTTCTCTCCCTAAGCTCTTTGACTGTGCAGTGAACCCACCGGCTGGGCCGTTCCACACATCACCCGCGTGTGGATGTCTGCGCGTCCGCGTGCATGAGTATGCGCGGCCGCTGGGCTTTGAGACTTCACAATGATTAATACCAGTAGGGGGTCTTCCCCACCCTCTCTGCTGGAGAAAATGGAGGGGAAAGAAGGCACCGAAAGAGTCAGAGAAAGAAGAAAACGAGAAAACTTAAAGAGAGAAAGGTGAGGATGAGGAAAATGTGACCAGCAGGGGAATTGGTGCCTCGGTGACAGGGCTCTTGCATCCCTGACCGATCCCCAACCTTCCCTCTCTCTCTCTTTCCTCTCCCTGGAGGATAATAAAGACGGATGACACCGATGCTGTGCCATCCGGCACTACAGCCCTTGACTGCAGAGCCATTTGCACCATCATTTATCGCTCTCCTCCAAACCCACCCCCATGCCCCCCGCTCTAATTCTGCTTTAATAACCAGCCCCCCATTCATCACGGTATTGACGTCTCTGACAGACAGTGCAGTATACACTAACTCCCTGCCCTCTACTCACACACCAGCGAGGTCGTGCCGAGTTCACCCAGTCAATAATCGCACGGGCTGCGCGCTGCTGTCACCTTGGTGACGCCGAGGGCCATATAGAGACGTATGATGCTGAAGAGCGAGTGTCTCAACGCTACGCCAACACACATTAGCATTATCACAGCCGCCAGGATGGGTCTGCAAGCAAGACGCGATTTGAATGCCAATTGTCAGGCAAGAACCAAATGGCCAAATGTGATGCTGGACCAATAGAGATGGTGCTTAGGGATGAACTTGCAAATTTGTGATGCTTCGCAATCGGGAGGCGGTTCTATCATTCTGAGTTTGTTTGGAATCAAATGTAATGCAATATTTGGTGTTATATTTGTCTGCCAAACCAGTCAAATGTTTTTGAAAAAACAACAATTTGGTTATTTACTACTTATTTACTTTAATTCGCTTATTAATATATCAGAAGAATTTATCCAAAGTAAATTACAAAGGAGAAAAAATGAATTTCTATAAGTTAAATGATGTGGAACGACAAGAAAACTGAATGATGAGGTTGTATTTTGTTAACATTAGTTTATGCATTAGTAAACATGGCAAAAAAAGTGTTTATGCTAGTTCATTATAGTACTTTTGATTTTGAATGTATATGAGTAAACGTGAAAATTAACTAAGATTAATAAATGTTCATGTTAGCTAATGCATTAACAGTTTATTTGCAAAAACAAATAACTCAAATAATGTTCAAAAATCATGATTTTATTGTGTTAGCTGTATTTTTTTATTATTACTTGATCAAAACAACCCAACTATAGTTTGATTGATATTAATTGGACTGCACAATAAAAAAAACACATTTGTAAACAATTTTGAGCACTTAAAAATCTGTTTTAGCAAATGAACTCTTTATACATTTATACATACTCTTTATATGTATACATTTTTAAGCACAAAAGTCAATATACCGATAGTTTATTTATAGTTTGCTATGGGCATTAAACAGTGATAGCATAAAGTGAGTAATGACAGTCTTCATCTTCAAATAACATGCCAGGAATTTTGATACGATTCTTCACAGCCGCCGCCCAACTGATCATCTTATTTTCTATCCATGCCCTCCTCTCATTGTTTTTACCTCTTTGTGTGCTAAAACGAGTCTCCTTGTCATCAGCTGGCAGCACAGCTTGCTCGCAGGCCCAATTTTTGTCTTCATTCCACTTTGACAATGACATTTATGTTAATTTGTTTCGTGCCACAGCCAGGCATCTGGAGCGGCCAATCCCACTCGCTTTCACACTTTCTTTTCATTTCGACCAATGCAAATGTATGAGCCACGAGCACTGGACCTTAGATAAACAGATTGATTTGATGGGAGGGTTAGGAGACTCCATCTTAACTTTAATTTATACAATGAAGGCAAGCAAACTTTGTCCACAAACAAATGAAATACGTGTTTTCACTGTGTGCTTCATTGTTTTAGGATTTGTTTGTTTGTCAATCATCATTACTCACTAGTGCATGAAAATGTGACTATTTGTTAACATAAGTAAATGCATTCGGTAACATGAACTAACAATGAGAAATAGTGTTTTTCAGCACTTATTGATTTTTATTATTTGTTGGTCTAGTGTTGGTATAAGGTTGTTTTTTTGTTGCAACTTTTAATTTAAAAATGTATTCATAAATTTACATTAATAGATGCTGTTATTAAAGTACTATAGTACTTCTTAGTTTACATTAAAAAGTGCATTAACAAAACCACTTATTGTAAAGTGTTATCGTATGAATGAACATTTCTGCAGTAACACTCAGGTGGGTCAGAAACCTCTTTTGGCTACGTACACATTATAGCGAAATACAGATGTCACTTCTCTTCTGAGTGTTTAATAGAGTGACAACAACTTATTAAAAACAACTTAAACAAATTCACTGCCAAAAATTGAAGGAAGCGACAACTGAATTCACATTAAAATGCAAGTGTCCACTTAACATGGTCTCTGCCAGTGACAGTCTAATAAAAGTTGCTGGATGACGATACATCACAGGTTATGTCAAAATACTTCTGACGACTAAAACTAATATTTTTACTGTTGCGTTGGGTTGCACTTCTTACTCTTGTATTGCAAACACACAGAATGATCATGCTTTAAAATTCAGATGTCACTCCCAAAACTTTGCACTTTGCACATGTTCATTTATTACCAAATTCTTTTCTATGGCAAAGGGAAAGACGGTACTTGAAAAAGGGAGGAGAGGCCAACAGAGAGATAGAGCAGCTCTGCACTTGCACAAGTCGAGATCCCCGTATCAAACGCACATATAACACTAACATGCTTGCTTACATACCATCTCTCCATCTTTCTCACAAATACACACGCTCTGCATTCTCACTATCACACGCACACCTGGTCCCCCGGGCCCCGAGAGTGATACTGGACGCAGCGCCCAGGTTCTCCAGAGACGCGCGGCACGCGGCCTTGTCCCTCTTCACCTTTCCGACAACGGCGTGTGCCGGGGGGCTCTAATCCGCCGCCCAGGCCCCATCGGCAAGGATCATTGAGTTAATTAATAACGTGGCACAGAGAGGGATGGGAGTCATTAAGGAGCCACGGCTGTGCTCTCCTCTCTCCTCTCGCTGGTTGCTGGAAAAGGGGGAGGGGGACTGCAGATGCAGGGTCTTGCTTGCCCGCGCAACCCTCCCAGACATAATTCACTACAATGAAGTTTATCAGGGGGAAAAAAGCCTTAACATAAGATGCAACCGAGCTCTCAGACGGCCAGAGCCAGACTAAATAAGTGTGCGAGTCTTTTTGACTTCCTGTCCTCATTAGCAGACAGTGAGGATTTGTTTGGAGTGGTCTCATTAAACAGCAGAAATGTTAAACCCTTGCAGGAAGGGCAACTATAGCGGGAACATCGCAGAACATTATAATGCGATTAGATAACATAATGAAAGACTGCAGACAGAGTTTACCCTATTTTACAGTAACACCCTGTTCACATCGGACAGCTGGAGTCTGTCAAAGATGCAATGTCCTCAGAATATGCACTTAGATGGACTAATAATTTGTGAGCTTGATGGATGTTTGATTAATTTAGCAACAGCAAAATAGAAGTCGTCAAAATATATTTTAATACATTTCAATTAGTATTAACAATTTTAATTTTTAAATAAAATATTTTTTAATAGAGTGCACATGTTCATTTATTACCGAACAGACAAATAATTTGTAAGCTTGATGAATGTTCGATGAATTTAGCAACAGCAAAATTGGTGAATAGGGATGATCCGATCAGGATTTTTGCAGCCGATACCGAGTACCGATTTCTTGTTATGGCGATCAGCGGATACGGATCCCGATTTTGATCCTTCAATCTTTATATAACTGATATGTCTGATGATGACCATTAATCTTTTTAGAAAAAGTAATACCATAGATGTTGCCTTTGTTATATTTTTATATTTATATATTTTAATAAATCTGTTTTTTAATAAATTAATATGTTTAAATAAAATATTGATTAATTGAATCGAATAACATTTTTACTATACATAATACTAAAAACTGAATCATCAGAGATCAAAAACATCACAAGATGGTTTTAATGAATTGTTAAAACATTATTTAATTCAATATATAATTCTATTATTTATAATATTATGCCTGAATTTGTTAACAAAATAAATCGCTGTAGATATTTCACCCAAAAATGAAAATTCTTTCATCATTCATTTACTCTCATGTCATTTCAAATCTGTATGACTTTCCTGTATGATATTTTAAGAATGTTGGTAACCAAATAACATTAACAAAAACCACTAAGACATTTCTCAAGTCAGATACAGGTTTTAAACAACCCGGGGTAAATAAATAATAACAGCACTGTCCCTTTAAAAATGGGGCGGAGCATAAAGTATAAAGGGAGTTATAAAGTGAGCAATTTGAATTCAACACTGAGACAGATTATACAGCAAATATAACAAATATGATCTCAGCTCATATATATATATATAACCTGATGCAGGTTTGAATCTCCTACCTCTAACCCCTCCCCATTATTTTCTGTCTTCTCTCAAGTATCATATCAAAAAAAGGAGGGAAAAAAGGTGCTAAAAAGAAACATGCAACAATAAACCAAGCAAAGCTAAGCAAACACTGCAATCTGTAATGTTTGCCTCTATACTGCCATTTCTGTTTAAAACATAAAATTGCAAGATGCTTTATCCACTTATCTTAAGTATGTAAAGACGTGAGCAAAATGGCATCAAACTGACATTTCTCGCAAAATCAAACCTTACACATCAAATTATAAATCATCAGAAGCTTACGAATCAGGTTCAGATACAGGTTTCAACCAAAAAAGTTACATAATGCAGACTAAGATACAGCACCTGATGTCATCACATACAGAGTGACAATCACCGACAGACACACTTTCTTCATAGTTCAAACAGAGAGTCCAGGACACATTTGTGTCCATTGTTTACAGTTGCAAATCTACAATATTATATGCAAAGGTTACATACTTCCATTATTAAGCCCTGCAATATGGCACAGAGTCGCCTGAACCTCCTGCAGTCGCCTTTTAATCTAGTCCCAGCACACTAGACAACAAGCACTTAGTGTTCCAGACAGCCCAATAGCTCAGCTCCTCCTAATGAAAGGAAGCAGCAGGAAGAATTAGTTGTGTAAACAAACGTATCAGAGAGGAAAGACCAGGATCCACTATCGGTCCCCTGACGTCATGGCTACTAACAGGCTTGAATGGAGGTAATTGGGGAAGCTGGATGCTCAGACAAAATCAATGGAAACTCAGGCACACTCGCAGGGAGATTACTCACTAGTTCATATCACTCTGGGGACTCGGAGACTGCCAGGAATGTAATGCAGGTCTATACAGCAGGACTGCAGAACAGTACAGGGACTGCAAAACAGGATTGCGGGAAATGATGATAGAACAAAAGTGGGAATAGGGTTAATGAGCAGGAATCAGATGCGGTGGATGTACTTATTTGTCATTTACATAATGTTTAAACTTTTATCCAAACAACTCCTGGTACACTTATTTGAGAGATAATAGCCCCAGAGCAACTGGTGGTCATAAAGTGTAATGCTCAAGGGCATAATGTTTCTTTGGCCCTTGCTGGATCCGAAACCAATATCCATTCACTTGAAACTTTTCAGCTTTTTGTATTATCAGTTTCTTTGGATGACAAAGCCACAAATGTAAATCTAAACACAGTGGCGTTTGTTAAGGATATAACTGCTATTACTAATGCTGATATTTGCTCAGATTTCTTAAAGGGATGGTTCACCCAAGAATGAAATTCACTATTTGAGCCTTATGTAATTTCAAATGACTTTCTGTCTTATGCAGAACACAAAAGAAAATATTTTGAAGAATGTTAGACAAACCAAACAACAAGGCCCTATTGACTTCCATTGTATGGACACAAAACCACAGAGACATTTCTCAAAATAATATCAAGTGTTTTATAACACAACGTAATTTTTTCATGATTATTTATATATTATTCCTATTCATATCTTATTATTGTTCTATGTTATAATTTAAATCTTGAGATCATATTTTAGTAAATTATAGGCTACTAAAGGTTATACTGAATTATACTGTATTATGAAGCAAATGTAAATGGTGGTTGTCTGTCCAAAACTCACCACCACGAGTGTTTTGGGTGGTTGCCAGAGTATTGCTATGCAATGTTTTTTTTTTTCATTTTGCTTAATAAAACCCACCCACAGTTTTCTATACTTTTCTGGTCCCTAGATATGTCTCAGGTTTCTTTTTCAATGCAAATGTTTTGTCTGCATTTTCGTCTTTTGCACCATTTAGAAAGTAATAACACACCTGTCCTCAATAAGTTGGTTTAAGTTAGACACAAAAAGTATAATAATTAAAGTTTTATGGGGTTGTTCAAGATTTAATTCAAGGTTGTTTCTATAGCAGTTTTTATAAATTTGCATTGTTGCAAAGCAGCTGTGCAGAAAACCCATTGTGATAAATAATAATTAAATGTTAGATAAAAGTTATATTTTACTAAACAAAATGTAAAATTGTAAACTAAATTTATAAAATCCCTTATTTCACAGTGATAAACTAATTGTCATTGTACAGCTGTACACATAATAACAAATGTATAGATTTGTAGACTGTTGTCTGTATCAACTTATATACACTTTTCAACGTCCAACAGACACATGCACAGATAAACGGTTAATGTTATGTACAAAAAAAATCAAACAGCCCTTAGGAAACTGAACTGTGTTTTTAATTTTGTTAAAGTGCAGATTGATCACTATTACCATATTTAAACCAAAAAATATTATGATTTAATTTACTGTAGGGAGACATTATGTAAATTTGTGGCTACTATGGTCTTACTGCAAATAACCTACTTATAAATCTCTTCGGATGACGTGAACAATTCTGTACTTTGAACTTGGTTCAGTGCAGGTCCAGAAGAAAGAAAAGGTTTTAAAAAAATACAATAATACAAATTACAAACATTTATATGAACAAATGATATAAACAAATATATTTAAGGTTTAATTAGATTAGATTAGATTAGATTCAACTTTATTGTCATTACACATGTACAAGTACAAGGCAACGAAATGCAGTTTGGGTCTAACCAGAAGTGCAATAGCAGCAAGTGCAGGATATACATTGGTTGCAATTATATATGTAAGATTTAGAAAAAAATTTATAAAACCTGAAACTGGAAGTGCTTCTTTGCCAGTGTTTACATCTTGCAAAGTGGTTTAAACTTACTGTAACTTATTGTAGTGTGTTTCTGTACCTTAATTCTTACAATAAAACTGTGAAAAATGAAACTTGCTTTAGTAAATAATATACCAAACTACAGTAACCTAACATAATATTATATACCATTATGTACAATGTACAGTACTGTAGTATAGTATACTACTGTAATATACTAGAGCATAGTATAATTTACTATAGCTTTACTATTGTAAAAAGTATTGGATGCTGTACTATTTTTCCATGTAGGTTGGTAAAGCACTGTGTCTCAGCACTAAGGCAGTGGGTTTGACGCCCAGGGGAGAAAATGGCACATTGGATAAAAACGTGTTTGCCAAATGCATAAATGTAGTAAAACCATGGTAAGACCAAATCTCACTCGTTACTACTCAATGTTGACAAACAAACAACCATATCGCAACTAAAAGCCACTGTATAAAGTGGTAAAAACACTGCCAAGCCCATCAGTGGGGGTTCTGCTCCACCTCGTTCTCATTCGTTATTAATAAAGCAAAGTGTTGATTAGAACCCCCCTCTTCTTTTCTTTATCAACTCCACCAGCCCCCCCGCCTCCCAAATGCCAGCGCATTACAGCTCCCTCCCATCTGACAGAGCTGCCAGTCACCGGCGAGATGGATGCCACTCTCGGGAGGACTCCCAAGCATTCGCTATCGACTTATTTGTTTTGCTGATCCAACAACCCGCGATCCTTCACCCAAGGTGAAAGGTGGACTTGCGTGTGTTTTCTGCATGCCGTAGGCGACACATGTCCCTGCGCGGGTGGGAATGCGGTACGAGCCTGCAGTTATACAGTGGGCTGGGCTGAATTTGGCAGATGAGGAGGGGACGAGAGCTCTGTAAAGGCTCTGTTCTGTTTAAGTGAAGGGAAAAGGTTTTCGCAGTAATGCCACGTAAAGGCTTCATTTACCGGAAATCTCTGGCAGCACAGCAGTAGCGCAGACATTTCGGGGCCTCCGTCGCTCCTGTGCAGAGCATTTCACCTCTGTGATCCGTGACCCGGCCCAAACTAACATTTGTATCGCGGTAATGATTCCCCAGACTTTGCACGTGCACCTTTTGGCCCGTCGCTCTTTTATGGTGCCAATCCTCTACCCACCTGAGCTGGAAAAAAGCTGTCCCGATTCTGTCACTTCTACCCCGGCATCTGCTCTCACTCTTCCTAGAGGCATCTGCGCAATTTATTCGGCGGAGAGCTAATGAAGAACAGAGACACGTCGGAGGCGCCTTGAGTCGCTCCTGTTTGAAGGGCACTCCAAACAGTGGCCGGTCATTTAGCGTTCCAGCGCACTGCCCCTCATTTCCCCCACGACTTCAGACGGCTCTCCCCGCAAACTAAGTGCAAATAGGTTCCAGTGCTCATTTATGCATGCCAGTCTCACATTCCCCGGATTAAAACAATGTAAATGATTCATTCAAGACCTGACTTGCAGGGACACGGGGAGTTGAACAGGAGGGCCATCATTAACAGCACAGCCTTGGTCCACTCACCGGATGCTGGGGCGACTTTATCAAATCAACATAAAAAATTCAGATCCACGATCTATATTGTATTAGATGTGTTATATAGTAATTCATTATGTTAGTGTATAGTTATGGAATGGTATATCTTAGCTTATGCAGAACTGCTCACTTCTGTCAGAATAAAAAATACAGAGATTTAGGTTAAATGTACACCCTTCATCTATGACTGATTGTTAAAATCTATTTCCTTGAAATGTACATTTATGCATTAGGCAGACTTTTTCATTTAAAGTCACTTACAGTGCACTTAATCTATATTTATAAATTTTTTAAATGTTTGTGTTTCCTGGTTATCAAACACATGACCTTAGCACTGTAAACACAATGCTTTATCAATTGAGCTACTGCAATACACAATATTTACTTACTATATAAACCCACAGTAATAAAATGCAATCATTTTTTTGTTCAATGAAATCCAATGATTAATACATTTCAATAAGCTGCATATTATGAGCCGATCACTTTAAATTACAATATTTTCTTATATCTATTTTCTATATTCCTATGTTCCTACTAAACAAGGATAAAAAATAAGCATTAATAGACCACTCAACTCTTTACCTTGGCAACCAAAAAACAAGTGCTAACTCTATCCTTTATTCAACAGTGCCCAGTCAGTGTGTTTAATGTAAGCAGCGCCACCTCTTGGTTGCCAGTGGTACAGCACAAAAATAAAAATCTCCCAAGTTGCTATCCAAAGCACAACACCTCCATGAGAGCTATAAACGTCTACAAACAGTTAAGACAGTTGTCACGTAACAAATGCTTTCAAGTTTCATTACAAAGTAAAGTGAAATAGATAAAGTTATGCTTGGTGCAAACGGCCACAGCGTTCCGTAGGGAATTGCTTTTAAAAGTAGAAAGCAGAACTCCTGCGCTATCAAAGCAGAGACAAGTGTGTTATATCTTATATGGAGTGGGTTTAATGGCCCGCTGTGTTGTATGGAGTGTGAACCACGGTATGTCAATTCATCTGGATTTCAAGCAAATCATCAAAGCGCAAGGCAGGACGTTCAAGCTGTCGGACATCAAAGCACACCTGACAGTCGTTCATGCTTCTGCGAGACACTGATAACCCCATCCATCATATTTGTTTGGCAAGAAAGAAAGAGAGAGAAAAGAAGGGGGAACAGAGCCCCGGTTCAAGTCATAATTAATAGTCTCTTTTGTAGTACCTCCACCTGGTCTGAACCTCGTGGCCCAAGGCTGTCCGAGTGAAGCAAGTCCGTTTCGTGCAAAAACACCTGGAGAGATCTGGAACTCAGCTTCGGGCGATTTCTCCATTTCTCCTCCCTAACGTCTTGAGTTCTCTCCTTCATTTGACCTCACAATGCTCGGGTTCCCCTTTATCATCTGCGCCGAGATGCCAACATCATGTCACGAATCTGGTTGTGATTTATTGAACATTCCACTGCAGGCGTGACGTACCGCAACTGTATTTCCTACTGTACTAGTGTCTGTCATCTCCATGCGAGTCTGGATTTAATGTTTGGCAACGTGCCCCAAGCATTAAGCTTAAATCGATTCAACTTTTCGCATGTTCACAAGTAGCTTTGCGGAGATCACAACCACCAGTGCGTCAGGGCCATAACAGTAATATGATAAAAGTAGATGAAAAACTTTCTGAAGGAAGCAAGTGTCTAGGGAAATCCATCTTCTTCTAGGGGGTGCGTTAAGATTAGACAGGTAATATAATAACGATAACATAACTCAGTAAAGAAGTAAAAAAGATGGCTTACAATTTCAAGAAAATCACAGTTTCCTAAACATCCCGCCTGCGCTGTAATTGGTCAGATAAAGGGATAGTCCCGCCCCAAACGTACGCCACTGGATGTTGCTAGGTGGTTTGTTACGCATCGTTTTTCACATTCAAACTTTTCAGGTGAATCGATTAGCGATCGGCTTTCATTTGAGCCATAGTGACAAAGTATTTTAACATCATAAAAAGTACACGCATCACCTTTACACCCCGCTTCACGCCACACCGGGGCCCTAAAACGCCACCAGAGCATCTTTCGACACTAAATCTCCGCATCTCTCTCTCCAAGTATCTGCCCGCCGGTCTCTCTGCAGTCTGCAATCCAGTTGCCATGGCAGCAGCAGCTGTATCTGCGGTGAGGGAAGGAAGCTGGCACCCTCAATAACACTAGCCCCCCTCCCTCCGCTGACCCGCAGCTGAACCGGGGCTGAGAGCAGAGGTCGATGGCTCGGAGCGGCCGCGTGACAGTGAGGAATGACAGCGAATGGGAATGAGAGGAGGGAGTAGCGGAATACAGATGGGAAGAGAGGAGGAGATAGAAAAAAGAGGGGGGGAAACGAGAGACAAGAGCAAATTTAATTACTATCAATGAAGGGATCTTCAAAAAACAAATCGACTGCCAATTTTTCTGTGGGCTGTGTGAAATTAAGGCAGCGTGTAAAATGGATGGAGCTCCGCTGTTGGCTTTCTATCCTCCAGTGAAATTAAAAAATGCCCAGAGCAGAGACGAACAGATTACTTTCATGTGCCATTTTAGGTGTGCACTTGATATTGTTTGTCTCGCGCGTGCGGGTGTGGGTTAAAGGGAGCGTGGTGGCGAGTATCATACAGGCAGAGATGTCAAGTGAGTTGACCTTTGACTGCCCCTGCCAGAGGTCAAGCAGTTTAGGTCAGTGTCTTACATATAACATTACATGTTCTTCTCACCTGGAAAATCAAAAAAACTTCTAAGAACATTGGCATTGACTGATTAAGCTGCTTAAATGCCCAAGCAATACATGTTTGATGTTCGGTTTTTCGGAATTGGATTTCAGAGTTATTTACATTTTGCTTCCTTGAAATCTGACCGCACAAGTTGCATGAAAGGTAGCAACACACATAAAACAATCATTTCTGCAAACATTGAATACAATGCAGAAATGTTTGTCTTTGGCATAGTACGCTGAATAAATAGATCTACTTACACAGATCTAACACTCCAATATAATAAATACGCATTACAAATAGAACAATGTGTACATTTATGTGAATCACAAATCAGATCAGCATGACATAATATAATAATTTCATCATTCTCAATCATTTTCAATAATTTCTGTAAACATTTCTGTACCAAGCACCTTCACTTACACTGAAAGTGAATCAAGGTACTGGATTAATGTAAAAAAAGTTTACAGGCATTTGCCTTAAAAAGACAAATGACCAAAACATATAAAAGTGATTTTTCTTGATTTAGAGAAAATTACAACTTTTTGTCTAATTTTCATGTGTTAATGCATTTATTATATGTTCTGAAATAAATCATTTATGCTTTATCTATATGATTTATCCTTTTTTAATAAGATATAAACAATTCACTTTACAAAAAAAACTGTTACCAAATAATTTTTTGGAAATACTGTCTCGGGTTGTAAGTAATTTGCTCTCACAACATCATGATGTAAAATCTTAAAACAATTTATATTTCTGATCTTAAGCTAGCTTTAAAAATAGTTCAATCATATACTAAACATATAAAACATTATATTATAAATCTACCACTTAAACTTTTTCTTTTGTCTTTATCATCATCCTAGAGCACAGAAAAAAATCTGCAAGACATATAACTAATATAAGAATTGCTCATAAATGCAAACATTCACAAGCAAATGTCTAGGTGTACAGAAACAGATTAAAGCTGTAATATTTCTGAATTACTGAAATATATAAAACCATTTCCATCCACCACTTTGTGCATATTAATAACGCATTTGTCTGCAAAGCACCATCTATTCCATCTATTAATTTGGATTATAAACTGAGATCTGAAGATTATTCAATTACCATCAGGCAGTTCATTAGCATCCAGGTAAAATAGAGTCTGACTGAGGCAAACAGCGCCCTCTGCTGGCCATTTGTTTGCACTTCACCTTGAACGCCAGCAAGTGTTCTACCTTCTACACTGAAAATCAATCTGAAATCAATACTTTCTCTTCAATATCTATCACAATATGACATATTTTTTAAAATGACATTCCTATCAAAAGCTTTCCATTGACAGTGCATGTGGAGTCTGGTGTGTGTGCGTACACGTTGTGCAACATTGTGGCTGATGGTAACAAAGCAGAGATTGTTTGTTTCTGCAGCACGTGCTGCCTGCTGTAGCGTGGTGCCCGGGCATTCTTTATCATTTGCTTGTTTTCCAGATGTCGTGTCCTCCATATCACCCTGTCCTCGTCCTGCTAGGCTACCCTCTCTCTCTATCTCTTTCTCCCCCCGCCTGCAGCAGCATCAGAGACCCTAACCGCATCAGGCGAGATAGCAGACTGGAAGTACAAGAGCTGTCCATCCATCAAACAGGAGAGTTGAGAAGCGAGGGAACACAGAGAGGCAGCAAAAGAAAGAAAGTGAATGAAAAAGAAAGACCATCCAAAGCACTTTTCAACTAAACTGGCATTCAGCACCAAATGTCTAAGAAACCACAATCTATAAAAGGGTCCTAAAAAGGTTTTTTGTCAGGCTGTATGGTTTCATAAAGAACCTTTAACATACACAGAAACTCCTGTAGGCCAAAGTGTTCTTTCTAGAGGAAAAATGTTCTACAGAAACGTAAAAAAGTCGTTCTTTTAAAGGGATAGTTCATCCAGAAATAAAAATACGGTCATCTTATTCACCCTCATGTCTGTATAGGACTCTTCACACAAGAGAGATATTTTGAGAAATGTTTCAGTGGTTTTGTGTCCATACAATGGAAGTCCTATTGTTGTTTGGTTACCAACGTTCCTTAAAGGTTCCAAAAATGGTTATGATATCCCTGCAAATACCCCTTTCATTTTTAGTGTACTTGCTTTTACTCAGGTTTGATGAAAAACAGCAGCGCAGAACTGCTATATAAAACCTGTTGTTATGGCAACATCTGTGCTGGCCTATTATCACATCGTCACACCACTGCAGTGGTTTGTCTAAACTATTCTGAACTCTGAATACACAACAGACAATGGACATCCATCCAAAGCATCCTTTAAACAAACACCAGATGTACGGACGATGCGCCACAGGCCAGTCATCACAACAAAAATGCAGAACCGCTCCTGTGCAAACACCCCTTTTGTTCTTGTTTTGTTTAGACACGCCGGCATACTGAGGCGTGAGTCATGTAGTCCGGTGGGTCATGTTTACGCAAACACCTGTTGCAGAGCAGACGCACAGACAAGGAGAAGACCTGAAGGACAGCTGCCTCGTCTGGCGGGCTCCGGGGTAGTGGCCATTTGATGGATAGCGTCGAGTTAAAACAGGTGTGCGGTGGGAGAGTCCCCTAGACTCCTACCCCATGATTCATGCATGCAGGCTGTGCGTACGGCATGGCAGAGAAATACACGTAATGGAAAACATAGCGTTTTTCGGTATGCGCGGCACGTGGGAATAGTTTGGGTCATACCTGGGTTGCCCTGCCACTAGCTCGGTTTCCAGGACCGTTTTATCTCTTACTTTCTCTTTATCGCTGTGATATAACGCTTCACTTCTCCCTGCATATCTCTGGCACCCCTTTGCTGCATCTGTGTATCGCGGCACATTGCCCCCCCTCCACCACCCTCCATTCTTAATGTGTTTGTAGCTGCACTCTCTCTCTCTCTCTCTCTCTCTCTCTCTCTCTCTCTCTCGCCCCAGCACGCTCTCCATCTCCATTTCTAATTCCCTCCCTCTATCTCTTCAACTCCCTCTCTTTGTATCCTTCCTCTTCCTCTCTCGCCCACCTTCACGTTCTCTCACTCTCTTTCCGCGCTGATGAATCACCTTCCCCTCCCGTTGAACTCGACTGAATCCGAGGGAAGCAGTAAAGTAGCATCGATCAGCGTCTGCAACAGCCCCGCAAGCCACGGCGCAGAAAGCACACGGAAACAACACACCGCCGCCGTCGGCCGCGCGGTCATAAGCGCGAGTTTAGCGGGCACGGGGGATACGAGAGGTCGCAAATCTGGTGCGCGATTTGCATGTTGCATGCAAATAGACGCGTCATCGCATGACACCGGTCCATTCCGAGTGCCGGGACACGGGCCGTGCACGTTTGCGTTCACATGTGGGGAATATGTGAAATCAGCACAAAAGGGGTGTCATAAATCAGTGCACATTCTTTTGACCTATAAAACGTGGAACAGGGGAAAAGCACACGGCTGAACAAATTGCTAGCACTTGCAAAACACATGAAACGCATCATTTTGATTCGCACTGAAATTATTTATTAGTATCGCAGATAAAGCACGTTGGAGAGGCTAAATGCACCAATCTTTGAAGATTCAAAGTCTTATTTTCAAAGCAGACGTCGAAGGTTATAAGCCCCTTAAATGTATCTAATTGCCCCCACCTCGCTCTTGACCTCACGCTTACACATAATGAATCATTATGTAGCAAAAAAGAAACCTTTGACCGTAAATAAGTGGACTAACAGGAAACAAATGTATCAATACACAATTAGAGGGCCGGCATTTCACTGACACCAGGTTCTATTTCCCTTCTCCATTAGGCCTACACTGTTCTTTCTCGGACGGGTGGCGTTCTCTCCTCTCTTGTTTTGTTCCTAATGTACTGGCAAAGGCAGACTCCATTAGTCCCTGCATGAACCAAACACATTTATGTCCCTCTTTCATTTCCTGCTTTTCATTGCACCATGATACATCAGCAGGCTCATAGCAGTGTGAAAAAACCTTTCTGTGAACTTGCAGTTGCTTGTTGAGGGTGAGTGCCACCTGCTGGCCGCACTCGGGATTGCAACTCCCTACACTGCAGTTCAAAGGGGATATGAATTCCCAAGAGGCAGCGGAGATAAAACATTGATAACACAAACAGACAGTCATTTATCACGAGACAAATCAGATAAGAGATCTGAAGTCGCATTCCTACCATTTTCTGGAATTTATGCTCCGTGAGTCATCGACGTGTGCAAATGAGAAAAACTGTTTCTCGAATGCATTTGTGTAAGTGTGTGTACATGCCACCACAGGTGCAAGTCAATGTGCTTATTATCACTAATTCCTGCAGGCCTACTTTTCAAAAAGACAATGGCTGTGATCTTTCAAATGAGAGTTATGTTGCGTGAGTCGCGAGGTGACGGGGGACATTGACAGATCACGTCAGACAGCCGAATTGCAGGTTGTTACGTCTCCCCTGTCACCAGCCTCATCTGTCTGGGAGGTGGCCGTACCTGCGAGGCACCGAGCGATCCTCCTACCGCCGGGGATCACACGGGAACGGCTGCCAAATGAAACCGCCCGGTCTTGCTCGCCTACTCCACGCAGCTCAGTGTGTTTGGGTATCGTGACAGTTACGGGCCGTGATGAAACGGAGTGAAGCCGCAGGAACCGGGGAATTATTCGTCAGCTATGTGTGAGGTCAAGAAGCGAGTTGCAACAAAAGTATAATTGGCGACGGCTGCAGAATTTTCAGTTTTGGCCTTACAACAGAGCACATTCAGGCATGTACGCCTGCGTCTATTGTGCAAAACCTTTGTGAGAATATGTTAAAGGGATAGTTCACCCGAAGATAAATCTGTATACTTACACGAAACACAAAAGAAGATATTTTGAGAAATGTGTCAGTGGTATTGTCCATACCAGGGGTAGGCAACGTCGGACCTGGTGTGCCGCTGTCCTGCAGATTTTAGATTTTACTTTGAAACAAACTCACCTGACTGTAGCTTTGGTAATCCTGAAGACACCGATGAGCTTGTTCAGGTGTGTTTGATTAAGGTTGGAGCTAAAATCTGCAGGGCAGCGGCACTCCAGGATCGACGTTGCCTACCCCTGGTCCATACAATAGGTCAATGGGGGCCAGTGTTGTTTGGTAACCAACATTCTTCCAAATATTTTCTTTTGTGTTCTGCAGAAGAAAGAAAGTTGTGTGAACGTAAGTAAATGATGAAGCTATCCCTTTAAATGGCATGCACCCATAAACCTTTCGAATAAAAGTATGTTGCACTGCATGCTAAGAAACTTTGCGCATTTAATGTAAAACACCATTCCGTTTTCTTGGAAATGAAACAACATTTGCATTTTAATCCAATTTTGTGTTAAATGAAGTCAGGGTAAATAATGAATGAAAACATGATTGATATTACTTTCGGATCATTCATCACACTGGAAATAGAAGGTCAAGTCAAGACAATGTGGTGGTTGTGTATGTCCAATGCAGTACAGAACACGCACATACCGTGCATAGCATGCACACTGCAAAGTGCAGAAATAGTGTATGCTATTCAATCTGTGCAGAAAGGCATGCAAGCAAGGACACACACACAAATTCATTCTCAGGCAATTATTGCTTTGACTAAATACCGCCCCCTGCAGGTCAAACGCGACTATGACACATCTAACATTCTAAGTACCAACATTTGCTTCTGCATTGAGAAATGCTGGCATTAAAAATATTTCACCCCCTATATCAGAATGTAAAACTTCTCACGGCGCAGCGAACACCGAACACGCAAACCCGACTTGAATTAAAGCGAGTCATGACTCGAAGAAATTATGACCATTAAATTTTAAGTGTAGAAATTTGTAGAGAAATGAATGCACTGTGCCGCCCCACCCCCACTGCCGGGCTTGCAGATGCTTTATGGCGGGCAATTCAGCTACAGCTGCTATCTGCACCATCTCAGGAATGACCGCGCTTGGAATCAAGTGCAATAAACCAGACTGGAAGAGCAGGGGGGAGAGGAAACAAAAGAGTACTAGTCCGTCTGGACGACCATTTAGGGGGAAAGAAGGGGGTGGGTCAGTGCCCTCTTCTTTCACCCCAAACAGTGAGAAGATAATGCCACATGCATTCACACAAACCGGTGAGAGCAAAAGTTGTTGTTTGTTTTCGCAGGACTGGCTAAGAAGGGCAGAGGACCCAGTGTTCCACACTACTCGCTAAAACACACTCGGCCTCGATCTCTTTCGCGTTCGCGAATCTCTCTTTCCTTTGGCCTGTATTGGGTTTTGTGTCCTGGGCCTCAGGAAATCCCCTCCAAAGAGAGTGTGAGCTGTTATTTATGTCTCCCACCCTAAAAAGAGTGCTTTATAGCTCACGGCAAGAATCAGCAAAGGGGGAGAGAGGCGTAAGGATGAGCTACTGAAACAAAGCGAGAGAAAGAGAGAACAAGAATTAGAGATTCAGGACAGAAACCCTGTGTATATACAGACCTAGTTATTGGAGTCAAACCATGAATGACTAAAACCACAGTTCACTTGTTTTTTACAAGTAAAAGAGAGAAACATGTTAGAAAAACTCTTAAATTGCAATGCACATCTGTTTGAAAGTGACCAAATGTAGGTGTAATGCAACCTACTCTGACCTACTGGTTCAATCATTTTCTAATGTCTAGTAATGTTAATCATATTTAAAGTATTTTATTTTTAATTTAAATTAAACACTTCGAGTTTAAAAAAAGTATTATTTAATTGGTGTACTTCACAACAGCCATAATAATAAAAATAATAATAATAAATAACAATAATAATGATAATCATATTAATGATGATGATGATGATAAAAATAATAGTAATAGTAATAATAATAATATAATAATAATAGCTGTTGATGTTATTAATAATAGTACTGATGATGACAACAACAATGATGATAATTATTAATTATCAATACTAATATTAATAATAACAACAGCTATTAGTAGTAGTAGTAGTAAAATAATATTAATACTTTTTTATTGTAAAAAATATTATAGCATTTATAATGTCTATAAATGCTATTCTTTAACAAATACAAATAATAAATAATATTATTATTAATATTAGTAACAAGTGATACTTTTTTATTTCTATTATTATTATTAAAATAATAGCTTTTTATATTGAGAAATTTTATAACAATAATAATGTCTTATTTTTATAAATACCAAAACCAAATAATTTCTGTTGCTGTGTGTGATTTGATTGTAGTAGCCTGTCTGTTATGTTTGTAACCGTATTGTAAAGCATCCCTTTTTATTATACTATATATTATTATTATACTATATTAATACTATTATTATTATTATTAATTAGTATTGTGCGTGTGTGCGTGCGTGTACAACACACACTACAAATAATAAATCTGAGGATGTGAAAACAGCCCAAAATCATACAGACATGTGTTGTGTTTAGACTGGGCCCAGATGTACCTGCCAGCAGCTGAAGGGGATCAACACTGCCTCCTCCCTCCACCTTCAAAGAGCCGGACACTCAACCACTTAGAAAACAATACCTGAGCTCTCCATGACACACAAGACACGCTGTAGCTCCAGGCAGGAGCCAGACAACCACAAGCAACCCACGAAAAATCCCACCGCAACGCGTTAGGCTGGCGCTAACAATGTAAAAACGGTAACAAATACTGGAAAAACACACTGCCTCCAATGCTACGCTATCTCTGATGTAAGGTAAGAGTCCAACACAAAGCTACTGAAACCAGAACATCACATTTTACCGTGTTACTTCACAATTACATTCTTGTCCCACTTCTGTGCTACATGGAGAATGAATGGAGGGCAGATGGTAAACGCCCACAGGTATAACATCAACACTTCTCCCGACAGTGCTCAAGTCCAGACTGTCTAAGTGCTCTGAGTGGGTTTAACGTTTCAATGACTTATTCTGGATGCGTTAGGATGTCCTCTTCAGTATCACGGAGCGATTTATCAGCTCGGCTTCATTCAGCGGGTCAAACGCAGGTGCACCTCCTTTGAGGCCGTGGAGAGTATTCGGTAACATTTTCACTTATCAAAAAATGGAAGAGAATGAAGGTACATCCATCAGAGGTGTACAATAGAGCCAAGAATATAAACATAACTTCATCACTGCCAGTACAGAGCGTTCCAGATTTGAAACTCTTGACATTGGCATCAGACATTTTAACAATAGACTGAGCAAATTGAACTACAATACTGTTTTCATAGTTCTTCTGTTTTTACTCTAAATTTATTATGTACTGTTTTACCTGTAACCCTTAGAGGGATAGTTCACCCAAAAATAACATTTCTGTACTTCATAACCTGTATATGACTCTTTCTTCTGCGGAACACAAAAGAAGATATTTTGAGAAATGTGTCAGTGGTTCTGTGTCAATGGGGACCAATGTTGTTTGGTTACCAACATTCTTCAAAATATCTTTTTTGTGTTCTGAAGGAGAAAGAAAGTCATACAGGGTGAACAAATGATGAAAGAAATTTCATTTTAGGGTGCACTAAACCTTTAAATGCACATGTGGTACCAAATACACAAACATCTCATCTTTTTTACATTTAGCATCTGACATGTATTGTTTTAATTGGATCCGGTGAACAAAATGTACATTATTTTTATATTTTTATATTAAAAAGGAGTATAAATTGTAGTATATTTACATAAACACCACCAGCTTCCAAAAATCTGAAGAAATTTCCTATTGCACATTTTAAAATGTACTTATTCAAATTTTTACTCACAAAACAAAATAATATAATGCATCATTTTGCTAGAGTTAAATATTTTTCAATGCACTGCCCTCCACTTAAATTTAGTTTCCTAAAACTGTGACGCATATATAACTTGCCTCCAGTAAAACAAAAACATTTACATTTCAAGCTTCACAAGTTACAATTTTTACAAAATTACATTAAATAAAAGATGATGGCGGCCTCCGATCGAGGCTCAACCAACCCTTCTTGAGTTCACAACAACCATCCAAAACAAACAGACGCACACGTGTAAACAAGTGCGCAAACCCCGTGCCCGAACGCTCTGATTTACAGCAAAGTAAACGATTTAAGCTTCACGTCTCGCTCTAACACCTAAACACATGACAGGCCTCTCATAAATAAGGTTAGCCAGAGCCTCCTGTGTAATTTACACCTACACTATCTCTTAAACTAACATGTAACAGGTTCATCTGCCATATTTCAGCACCACAGGCTGAGAAGCCGCCCGGAAAAGATGAATGAGCTGGACGGGCATTAAGAGAGAGAGAGGGATAGAGAGAGAGAGAGAGTGCAAATGTGCAGTTATGAGGGGTGGGGCAAGTGAACTTCAAAGGCCTCAAATGGATCTGTTTTGGATGTGGTGGCCATGTTGGCTGCACGCAGGCCCGGCACAGGCTTAGCTTGCGCTCCTGTGAAAGCGCTCCAGGCCTGAGGCACAAGCATGGCAAGCTGCGGTAACGTCTGACAGCAGCATCAAGGCTTCACATCTACCGTCATAAATCCTCCTGCCCTCATTCTTCTTTTCTCATGCGGCGAAATGCATCTTTGTCCCATAAGGGTGATTTATACTGGAGGAACTATAAGTTGCACCAGTCACTTCACAGCACGGGACGCTGTGTTAAAGAGGAAACGCAGAGGCCATAACTTGCCTTGAATCTGGATCCAATTTAAACAAGTAAACTTAGTTATGTGAAAAATCCATATGATCTGTATTTAAATTAATAATAATAAAATAATCATAAATCTGGGGTCAAAAATAAATAATGGCATGTGATACCACAGATTCTAATAAGACAAGCGAATGTCCTCAAACAGAAATAAAACGAGCCACCTAGAGGCTAAATTGGGAACTGCAATATAAATAAATATAGGAGACCCGAGAGAGACTTTAAAACATTTTTATAGGTTATACAAGCTTATGCTTGTGCAGTACAGCTTATATTTCACTCAGCTGTGAGACCGTGACAATGTCAAATAAAACCTTAACAATGAATTTATTTGAACACAATTTATTGCTGCACTTTAGATTCTCACAAGACCCATCAGGAACACATTCACGTTTCAATTTAACCCCCACTAAAATAAATACATGTAAAAAAAATATCTTATTGCCATAATGTGCACAAACATTTTCTTAGAAACCCATTAATCTTATTATTCTAATTTTCTTTATAAAATGTTACTTTTTATATTTAAATCAACATAAATTGAAGACGAATAAATATTCGCAGTAATCAGAAAAAAATCAAATACAATTTCCCGTAATTTGTAAATTTAAAAACTAAACAAGCTCTTGACCAAGCCCCAGTTTGTCACATCCACACTCACTAGACCCTTAAACAGCAGTGAGCTGCACACCTAAGATTTGCATGAGGTTCTTAAACCTGCTGAACTGAGCGTGTTAATTCAAAGCATTTTACTGCCAATTGCCACTTTAGCGCCATGAAAATAAGCATAAACGCCACAGCTAAAACTGGAAATGAATGAAGGTAGTTGCTAGGTTACCGAGCGCACATCCTGAACAAATTATTAATTTGAGACTATGCAAGACATTATTTAGCAATTAATGCTTAGACATAACCATTCAATTTGACATGTAGTCTGCATATAACAGGTATAGAATTTGATGCAGCTATTGGTTTATGAGGAAATTGCAGAGAGATATATGGTAATTTTTTACATGATTTGCCTGTCATTTGTGAGAAATGTTTGACAAATAGTTCACTGTTCAAATGCTTTCGTGGTTTATATGGCAAAATTATGGGAAAATAAATCGTAAAAAGGTCATTTTTTAGGGACAACCCAAGGGTGAAAGACCAAATTATATTTTAGGGTCTCTTAAAATACTTTTATCAACACCAAATTAAAAACGTGTCCCTTTTGAATCACTTTAGCTACACCAAATAACTTCTTTTGTTTGCATCCAAATTTATAAAATGTACATTATATATATGTACACTGTTAAAATTATTTGTTGTTTCAACGTAAAATATTAAGTTAGACCCTGTCTTAAAAAAATTTGTTATTCAACTTAAAAATATTTTAGTATAGTAATATTAGTTAACGTAACAATTTTGCATTAATTTCACGCAAAAACTAATATTTTTACGTTAAATTAACAAACAATTTTAAGGCAGCCGGGTAACTTATTTTCTTTATGTTGAAACAACAAATCAGTTTTTACAGTGTACAAATACTTCTACATATATATTGTATGTACATTATTTTATAAGAACTATAACTATATTATAAGAAAATGATAAGATTATCTGTTAGTTTCCAATAAAAACATAAAACAACATCAAATCTAAATAAGACACCTGGCTGGGTCACTCACTCACACTAATGGAAATACAAAACCCAAGATTCCAGTTTCCCACCATCGCACCCAGCACCTCCTCTACTCACAACAACACAAACGCTATGACAGGATCACCCCAGCGAGGCCTAACCACAAAACCATCTTGAATGTCTACGGTGAGAAATTCACCGCAGCACAGAGGAAAACAACAGCCTCATCACAGGGGTCTCAATTCTGAGAAACAGGGCCTTGGACCTGACCGATCCAAAACATCCACCATCTGTAACAGCTGGATGTCAGCCGGTTAAAAGCGAGAACATTTGGGTCGGGTCCATCCAAAACAAATTCCTGAATTCAGGTTTGAACGAGATTCAAAAATCACAACTCGAGCCTGCCTTTACCAGTGTCATTGTGAAGACTGAGCAAACACACCATCCCAGGGATGCCAAGAGGACAGACGTAATTCCCAGACGGAGCATCTGGCCAACTGCGGACCTTCAACCCAGCGTCAATAAACAAAGCAACCCCCACCTCTGGAAATGTTCTTCAAAAAACAAGCATACCTGTGGCTTGAGACTAGGTGAGCTATGCTACTTAGTTGGAATAGAGAGAGGCATTTATTCAGAAACATGACGTCCAAAAATACAAAACGTGCTGAAGACACAGAGGCAAGGCCAATGAAAATGATGGCTATTCAGACTCAAATTCCTTGATTTATAAGGCTCAGCGAAGCCTCTGCTAGTTTAAACAGTAACTGTGTTATACGTATTAGAAATGAAAGTTTAGGATTATCGTTTCGGCTGGACAAAGTTAAAATAACACAAACAAAGCAAAGTCATGAGTCGAGACGTTTTACATTCAAAACACTTCACATTAATTTTGACGTTCTACACTTTTTTTGTCAAGAATGAGTTGTAATAGGTAAATCACAAAGAATGCCTTCATATACATACCTGCATGCACACTACACATAGCAACATTTGTTTTTGAAACCTAGATTCAACTCATTTACAAATCCACAAACCATGTATAATACTGGTTTATATGTCTAAAATAGGTCTTAATCATTCAAACGTCATTCATTATTTAATTGTCTTCATTTGAGACCAGAATCCATTTGCTATTGTTTATTTTACTTGCCAAGGAAATTATAAAACAAGGACAATAAAAAAAGCCTTCACACCCTTCAAAGGCTTTGGCATGAGCTTCTCACTGATCTAAAAGCGCCCTCTGGTGGCAGCACTTTCATCACCACACTACTATGACATATTGAATAAATTGAAGTTTTCATTTTTGTAAGCATACCTGTATAGGTATCTGACAACATTTAATACATTTACATTTATGCATTTGGCAGACGCTTTTATCCAAAGCAATGTGCAATCCCTGGGATCGAACCCATGACCTTGGCGTTGCTAGCACCATGCCCTAACCACTGAGCTACGGGAAAAATAATACAATTTCAATTTTACTTTATATACTAAATATATTTACATATTTATTATAAAATCATACAAGAACAGTAATGAAGTAAAATACGTTAAGCTTTTATTTTAAAGAATTGTTGTTAGACGTGAGTTAAAAGGTATAGGTGAATTTCTCTTGTATCTACATTTTACAGTTATTTTTGATTAAAAAGAAGAGTGCAATTCTTGTTAATGTGTAAAAAATAGCCTTTGAAAGACGGTCAGAATTTTGGCTACCATATTTCCTGGCAAAATAGAAGTTTCTGTAGTCACAATTACTGTATTTTTGAGCAAAAAGAGTCTTTCACTTTTGTCATTTTTATAACTGTGGCTTACTCTGGATGTGCTATATGAATTGTAGCCACTTTATTACAAGTATTTGGACAGAAACTATGATTGTCATCACAACCTTTTGCAATTAAATTGAATTATGTATTAAACCAAATGTATCATTTAACCAAAATACTGTAGCCTACAACACAACTTGGCAAACTAGAATTTGACCTTCAATCTCTATTTAAATCCTTCACATCTTATACTAACACAATATTTTACTATTTTGCAAGTATATTTAACATAATTTACAACCCTTCATTGTCATTATTACACTCGAGTTCAACTCGACAATAAAATTCTCTTAGCGCCCTCTTCCGCCCGACAATCGCATTTTTGATAATCAGACCCCATGTTTCATACAAGAAAACATTTTCACTTCTGTTCGGAACTACAAAACATAGTCGACTCGAATAAAATGAGGGGGATCTCACAATTAAAATTACGTTGTATTTGCATTAAAAAGCAAACATCCACTTATTCACAACACTGAGTCTACTATTTTTATTCATTTAAAAAATCGATATTTTGTCAAATAAAAGTTTTTAATAATTATGCAATGTATATTTAGCCTATAGTTGATTAGCCATTAATGATTTTACATTTTATTCTAAAGTCGCGTTGCATAAACGATAGAAGTCAGAATTACAAACATCAAATAAAAATAGAAGTGCATTACATCCACCGTGGCTATTTAGAGGAGTGAACATGTCTCTAAGTACCCCATCTGTCTTCATTCACAAGCTCATAATTCTGTATAGAGAGGCATTTGGCCTCTGTCCCGACGGTGCCAACTCATTGATATACTAACAGACGTTTGTCAACGAAGCCCAGACCCATCACACTGGACGATAAACACATTGAAACTTGTATTTCACGTAACATTTTCACAATTTATTGAAATAATTCTTTTACATGTTGAATCTGAGTGCGACTACTGGATTGAATGCGATTCCTGTTGAAAAAGACAGAGGGCAGTCTAAAACAGACAGGCCTATAAAAGCAAAGCTTTTTCAAAAGTGTATTTTTTAAAGATAAAACTCATCTGACAAGCATGCGGACACACACAGATGAACGTGTAGAAATAGTTTTGCATTGCATAAACAAAATATCAAACAAACCTGAATTTATTTAAAACAAAGTAGGCTACAGGTAAATTATCTAACCACATAGTCATAGTGAAACACCATCATTGTTATGATCGTCTGGGGTTACATTGTTAGGACACGTACGAACTGATTTCATACAACAGAAGTAATCTATTGACAGTAATAGCAAATGGTGCATTTATAAAAATAAAAACTAATACAAACTAATCATTTGTTTCAAGACAACACTTCAACCATATAACACTTCACAAATTCACACGATTTAAAAAAGAGATTAACGTCGCACTTACGTCAAATGCCAAGCTTCCACAGTCCATACCTGAGTTGATTCCACTTGGTGACGCCATATTTAGAAATCACGTGACTAACCGAATACTGACGAATAATCAAATGACCGATGTTAGAATAAATGAATCACCGATTTCATCATTTAAGAGTATGAGAGAGATAAAAAAAGAAACGTTTGTTTTTGTGTAACTTTTCAGATTAATTAAAAAATGTACAGTTTACAGCAAAAATATCAAATGTTTTAATTAATCAGTTGTATACTTTCTGATTATTATTTTAAACCCCAACCTAACATTTAATCACATAAATTCTGAGAACAAAGTTAAACCTGCTTGTTTATATTTGTATTTTTTTGTTTACTCTACAACAAAAACATAATGCTAGACAAAAGAAATCTAATTTAGGTTTGCGAGTTTTGTTTAAACCCAGCATGCAAACCCAGAGAAAACATACATTTGCTCCACTGGACTTTTGACCCTCAACTCGGTAGTTATTGAAACAGCCCTTGCAACAAGTTTCCTGTGTGACAACTTGCCCCAGTTTATATATACGTGTCCCTGAACATAAGCCCTCTGACCTCCTGTGGTGCCTGTGGACGAAAATGCCCCTCCTTACCTGAATTTATGACGAGGAACCCAAAACAGCAGGATGTTGCAGAAGCAGTCGTCTGGATCCAGCAGGGCAGTAAGTGGACCCAGCAGTGCCACTGTTGTTTCCGGTCACTCCAGACCCCTTCATTTCTCTCCATGGCTATAATCCATTTAGGCATAAACCATTGGGCAGCACACAGCAAACTGATGAGCGTAAAGCCAAGCTTCTGGTGACCTTGCTGTTGCCAAGGTAACACATCTGTCATACATTTTCACATAGTTTGGCCTCCATTTAAAAGCATCCTTTGGGGTTCCTGAGACTCTTTTGAATTGTTTATGACTTAATATATGTGCAGTCAAGAAACCATTTCATAAAACCAGACTCATATTATGAGTTTATTTTCCATAATAAAAGATTTTGGAGTTGGCATTTTTTAATAAAACAAGCTAAAAATAAGCATTACAGTTTGCATCACCAATAGAACGGATTCGGTGCTGCTTGTGTTTCCATCAAATAAACATTTGGAGACAGTTCCCATATGCTGTGTGACTCTGCATAGAAGGCTAAAGGAAACCAGGTGTGTACACGCTGAACTCAAAAGGTCAGGCGTGGAAACACGCAACACAAATTTTAATGTACTGTTTTTACTCACGCTCTCCTAAAGACTGCATTTCAAAGACCCTTTCCTGTAGCTCAGTGGTTAGAGCATGGTGCTAGCAACACCAACGTCATGGGTTTGATCCCAGGTATTGCACATATCCAGAAACAAATGTATAATGCAATGCAAGTTGCTTTGGATAAAAGCATCTGCCAAATGCATAAATGTAAATTTAGTGTGCCGAAGAGGTTCATAACATTCATTTCGAACACCAGCAGCAACACTTACATCTGTTCCAAACAAATAGATATAAACCGTTGTGGAATATAAATCCTTTGTGGAAATGCTGTGGGATTTTTGGTGAGAGAGAGAGAGAGAGAGAGAGAGAGAGAGAGAGAGAGAGAGAGAGAGAATTTACTGTGAATTTAAACGTGGTAGGGGAGTTTATTTTCGTAAGGTTTATTTTTGAAAGTGAATATTTATATAGACACATGTCAGACTATAAAAACACATATTTTGCACATTTCACACTCACTTAAAAGGTTTTGTGAGGTTTAGTTTTGTAAACACGCATTAGTTGTGTTAGTGGGACATTTGGTCACAATATATGTTTTTTTTTTTTACAGTTTTTGTTCAATAAAATAATTATTAAGTATCATATAAACCTGCAAAAAAAGTTGTGAACATTAACATTTATTGATTTAATATAAATGTATATGTTAATAATGTATATGCTAATTTAAATAATATAAAAGTTTCTTGTTTTGTCCAACAAATACTAAAATGACACTGCACTGCAACTTTAATAAAGTATTTTTGAAATGCTGAGGCTTTACTCTGAGGCAAAATGTATTTCTATTACCTTGACATTTCTTTGCCAGTTTTTATTTTCAGAGTTATTTTGAGAGTTTCCGTGTGTCTGTCCTGAAAGCCAGCGGATTTCACGGGTATTCAATAGAGAAATCCTTCCCGCAAACATCAGCCCTCCTTAAAGTAAAATCACTCATCCTCTGACACTTCACAATTGAGATGCATGAGATGGTTGTGCATTTGTGCCCGATCCTCTCTCTGCCAGCTGGGTTGGTGTGCACATGGCCAGTCTGTGCTCGCCGTTGGAGCCCTCTGGTTGCAAACACTGCCAGATAATCACACAGTGTTCTCTGGAGATGCTGTAACTCAAGTCTCCATTGTGCCATGTCACGGTTATGCGGCCTGTGCTCAGGTCGGCGCGCCATGGGTTAAATCGAGTGGCCGCGAGCCAGCGTCTGAACGTGTCTTTCTTGAATGTGAGCGGATTAGCACTCTCCACACATCTAGCTTAGCCAGGAAACCGAAGAAGACTTTTGAAGCAAAATAAGCGCCCATAAGTCGCCATCATAAATTAGAGGACACATGCTGACCAAAAACAACCCAATAATGCAATGTGGGCTTCCTAGACCAGGGGCATGATGGGATGCGGATGCCAGCAGGTGGGCACACTTGGCTGACCTCATTTAAAGCTTATATAACAAGTTGGCTGTTATGTGAGAAATAGAGACGACTATCTTTAACATTCAAATCATTTTGTGGCTGTAACTTCTATATCCTTCTTGTTTCTGATATCATTGAGCAGACTTAACTGTTTTTCCAACATCGTAAACACACACGCGAGTGTGTAATTTCAGACTAGAGGTCTGAAACTGTTACTGAGATTAAACTGTGCTACGATCAATTCAGACTTAAATATGCATTAAATAACAGTCATCAGAGAACACTGGTGTAATACTACTAAGTGAAAAGCTATTGTAGCCTACATGGAGCAGGAAATTTGTTCTAGTGTGATGGGCAGTATCAGCAGTGTGGTCAATTTTTATGCTGGAGGAGGTCACACACACCACATTTAAAGACGGATGTTAGAGAAATCACATAAATAAATATATAAATGCGAATTGTGAGGGCCAATATTCTAGCGTGACAGAATAAAGTGGTCTTCAACCTTGAAAAAAAACATCCAAAATATTTAACAACTCAACAACTTGAGCTAATAAAGGCCTGACATTAAGCGACATAGTGTCTCTCTATCTTCCTTATGTCCTCAGTGAAAATGAATTTACGGTCTAATTACAGAACACGGCGGGCGTTGAACGGGCACAAATCAGCCATCATTAACAAATTGCAGAAAACTGCCATTTTGTAATTGAAGTATAGATGTGAATCAATATTTAAAAGTCCCAGTAGGTTTCTGAGTGTATGTCAGGCACGATGGCGCTATTCTATTGGACATCTAGAAGGAAGATGATAGTATCACTTTTTCTAATAATGGCACAAAAAAAACTTATTGAATGTATGCAGATATCAAGCATTTCATTTCTGAAAAAAAGAAATGAATAATAAATGCAGATTTTAAGATTGGTCACAACCAACACCAATCTTAATGAAAGTATTAAAATGAATATTTATGATTTACATGCCTAGGTTTTTATAATTAGAATGTCCTTAAGGGATGTAATATTTCAAGTGAAACTCCTCGTGCGGCGCGTAAATAATACATACAAAGTAACGTAATGATTTGCTCAAAGCTAATTTAAAGAAGCCCATGAATCAGTTTATACAGCAATATACACTGACATTTACTCTCTGATCAGTCCGGCCTGCCAAAACTACAGCACCCGAACCTTCATTTATAAGATCCGGTTCTAATAAGCTCTTCATCCATACTGTATCTTCTTTCCTCCTGCTGAGCATCCTCAGGATACCAAAGCTCCACCGTCGATGTCGTCCGCCACCCCACCCTATCGCAGCTTTTACCTCCGGCCTGTTAAAAATGATATCAGCTCGTGGAGGGCGAGCATTAGCATTTGCATTTTATTGGAGGCATGGAGATTTAGGGCTGTGGATACATCAGCTCTGAGCAGACAGAATTAGTTAACAATGCATTATCTGCCTTTTATGGCTGCCATAATTCTCTCGCTCCCCCGGCTAGGGGAAGAGATGGGGGTGGAAGAGGACTGGACATAACGGCAGACTGCTCGCTCGGCGGTGGGGGCTGCCGGTAGACGGTGGGCTTTGTGTCTCAACGCTTTGCTGCACATTAAACGCGATTGCAGAGCGTCGCTGCGGCATGGCTGATTGGTGAGCGGAGAAACCGCAGAGAGAAGTCATCAAGGGTGCACGGCTCGAACGGTGACCCGATGTACGACGGCGGGGCGATAAGCGTCTCGAAAAGGTCACGTGTAACGACAGGACCTTGTGTTCCTAATGATGGCGCACATAATCTGGCACTAAAATTCAGCAAAATTTTGGTGTAATGGGGCTTGGTTGGTACTTCAGGCATTTATAGGTTGGCAAAGAGACGTGGAAAACCGCCACACATCTTCCAAATTGTTCTTCCGAGGGCTACAGAATCTGCTCACTGATCCAAAGGAAGGGGTGGTGTGTGTGTGTGTATAGGTGGTTTGGACGCTGATGCAGTGTGGATCGAACACACTGCTGCAGTCTTCCCAAACTTCTGCCCTCGACCACAGCTGTTCAGTGGTCCCCTTGACGGCCATCTATTTGAGATTATGCGCAGCAAAAACCCATCAGACCACATTCATCCCGGAAATCACGCGCACGGACTCTGTTCACCGCTCGCTGGTTTTTTTTTGCTTCAGCAAACATATTCTGAGCGTGCAATATGTGTTTTTTTATCCGACTAGTTGGTTCGAATTTCTAGTCAACTGCTTGTGGGTTTTACGCTTAGGAACTCAAAATACCAGTTTTATCACTCCTTTTGTTTTAGCATTGGTAATTTATTTCTCTACTAAAACGTGATTTAAACCCCTTTAAGTTACTTTCCTTACTGATCTTTTTTCATATAAAGGAAGTGAATAGGGACTGAGCTGATCAGTCCCAAACAACCCATCTAACATCATCTTTCATGCTTCACAGAAGAAGAAATAAGTCATACAGGTCTGGAAGAACGTAAGGGTCAGTTTTCATGTACTCACATTTCACTAAACATTTTGGGGTGAACCGTCCCTTTAAGATCACGGCCCTGATGGAACAGACCAAGTGTGACGACTCTCCAGCATTCCATAAAGCATAAAGGCAGATCTCAGCTATCTGCCTAGACTTTCTGCTCCCCAGGGCTGCAAATTTACCAGTGACCTCTGCATTCCTTTTCGGAGCTAAGCTGCCTTTCCCTTTTCCCCTTTTGGAAAATTCCACTGCCACTGAGGTAGTCGAGAAAGCGGCCGTCAGCCAGTATTAAAGGGAGGGATTTACTCTCTTAAGATCTGGACTGCTTGGAGCTGAGGCCATAAAGGAGCAAAAAACCACATTTACAATGCTCCGAGTATTCAAGAGAAAGGGTACGAACTAAAGAGAGCAGAAAAATGTTTCGCAGTGCTATGCTCTTTAATCTTGACAAATATACCGTACATGTGTCTTATGTGTGACATAGCAAATATTAAGAAAACAGTTAATAATATATTATTTTATATCAATAATACAAAATAACAATGAAGATAATTCTCTCTTATGCTAGTTTTATTTTCTCACACCATAGGACACATTTATTTGTCAACTACCTCATTTGTAAGTCGCTTTGGATAAAAGTGTCTGCTAAATGACTAAATGTAGTCTTAAGGCTGAAATACACTTTACATGACTTTTAAAATCTGAACAGATTTTTTTTTTTTAAATATAGATATCATACACTTGCAGACTTTTTGAACGTTTGCATAGAAAACAATACGTGATTAAATCGGCAGACTGGCGCAGACTTTCTACAACAACTCCAGACTGAAAATCTGGGCAAAAATCGAATAATTTTTCTGATGGGCAGCAACTACAGATCGGAACTGCTCCATTATGACATCTGCTGGTACACACAAGCAATGCTTTGTAGGTCAAACAATAAATTTCTGAGCGGCTACTACATTGATTATAACAAAAACATGAATCTCACAGAGCAAAACACTCTCATACAGTTAGGATGAAATTTATTTCACGTGACTGCAAAGTCAAAGATCCAGGGTTAAGGTTTCCATAAAATTTTCAACGGTTAGTGTTGAAAACTATGTTTACTACAATTTGGTACAAGACATAAAAAAGAATGTGCATTTAACAGAGTAAAAGACATCTAATGATGCACATATTAAAAACAACTACCAGAAATGAGTAATCTTTAGAAATTATCATGGCAGGGAATATGACAAAACCCATACCACCCCTAAAAAAAAAGTTACTCGTTTTAAACTACACAAGTTCAACCCTGTTTTTAAAACGTTTCCTCCCTTTACAAACAATCCTCAAATCTCATTAAATGAAAGCTTTGAAAATAACGGACTGGTGTCAAAATGGTTCACATCTATACCATTTCCCTTTCGTAAATAATACATGGACAATCATGTAGACCATCATCAGCTTTAACTTCTGTCCAGTGGCTTTACAAAGAAAACAAAACACACTACTGACAACAAAACTCTAGCGTGGTCATTCGACCTTGATAAACAACAGTTTATTGATTCAACTCTAGTTTCAAATAAAAAAGTTAAGTAAAAGAACCCGACAAACACTGAAACTATATGTGAGGAGAGTTCTGGGTTCAGGAGGTCACTATGGGAATGTGTTCACTGAATCAGCCACAAGAGGGAGCATAATAATGTTAGACTCATGACCAAAAGAAATGTCATGGAAAAACATGGTGTAAAAAACAAAAAATTCATCTCCCTTTTCACTCTTGAATGAAGACGATTGTCTGTCCTTCTTGGTAAGAAACACTGATTAGTTAAAAGGTACGACTGGCTAAAAAGGGATCATTTTGAAACTGGCAATGATGTTATTTTACTTCCACACATAACTCATGAATAACATTAGATCTTATTTCAAAGAAAATCTGAATTTTGATTTGGTGACCGTACAGCATATTCTGCTTTAACATAGTTTTGCAAAACCCAAATACAAGGACAAAATTTTGACCCAGATGAAACATTAGCATAAAATAAATTCTACATGATTTGACAAATCCGAAAAATGGACAGAGGTGAGAAAATAACCTCAACTGGGATGCAGTGTTCAAAATCCATCACGTCTTTACCCAGGATAATAGATATAAAACTAAAGATTCAGTCATGTCGAGCAATACTACAAAATCAATGCTGAAAATTTAAAACTTTGCCATGTAGGGGTTTTATCGTTGCACATCTAAACTAACACACAATACATCATAAGAACATAGTTGTAGGGGCACGAATACACAAATCCTGACGAAACAAAAAAAAGATCAGAGAGAAAAAGAGAAAAACATCACATTCCACCACTGCCGCACCTATCATTCTATCAGCTCAACAGAAGATGCCTTGAGAAGTTGTCTGGATAGAGATGTTTTTCACGAAGAATAGACGGAGGCCGTCAAGATGGGCAGTAACCTCCTTCACTACCTGGCTGTTCCTCTTTCAAATGGTCCGTTAAAAGTTGGCTATAAGAGTGTCACTGGTGCGACACAGGGGATAAGGTTTGGAGGACCCCTCCCCTCTCTGTCCTTTAAACTGCCGTGGCACTCTTTTCTTTTTTCTCACCATCTTCGTGCCAGGTCAGACGCTCCTCGTAAAAGGCAATGACGATCTGCGGGCACTTGTGATTGGCTTCCTTTGCAAGCACAAGGTCTGCCTCATCTGAGTCTTTCCTGTGATGATGCAACAAAGACAAACATTAAGAGGCCGTTTACACAACATTGTTTTCAAATGAATACGCTTGTGCATATTCTTCAAACAGACTTTGGTATAAGTTTTAAAAGTGCTATGACAAAACACACATAATCAGCAAAAAAGTAAATTAAAAACAGGGGTGGTGCAGATTGTGGGGGAGGGTTACAGGTGTTAATAGGTTCAGAATAAAGACAAAAAAATGATTGTGGGTAAATTGCCGAGTCTCACACAGGGCATGTGTGTGAATGTGAGTAGACTGAGGACAAAGACAGATGAAATCAGATGCAAGACAATAGACTGAATGTGAGCTTTCAGTATGACCCTATTCACACCTAGCAGAAACTTGCAGTTCGAGATCAGATTTTAAAATCAGGGTTTCTATCAGCATGCAGTTACACACTGTGTGTAAGAGATGTATGTAAAGCACAATAACTTTTGCGTGTTAAGTAGAATCTAACTCAATCGATGATATATATGTATATACACTTTACATTACAATGATTCAAACCAAGTACTCACCACTTCATAAGGAACATTAGGTCTCCACAGGAGTCTGTTGCTCCGATAATCTTTTCTGGCTCTAGACCTCGCTCGAATCCTCTTGCTACAAGGATCTCATCCTATGTGAAACAAAGATGATGCTTAAGGACTTCCCCATAACTTGAAAAAGAGAGCTGTTTACACCACACCCAGCATCTAAAATTACCAAGCAACAAAACAAACTAGCTGTAGCAAGTAAATTCGACAGGTGGTTGGTAACTTTATTGTTTATACTGTGTTTACTCACTTTGGACAAAAGCATCTGCTAAATTAATACATGTAAACGGGGGCTGTTGTTGACAGATACAATGGAGTAATTTGAGTCATTACCTCTTTCTTCTTCTTGGGTTTGCTGCTACTGCCATTCTCCTCCTCTGAGTTTTTCCTTTTGCTGGTGCTGCTACTGCTGTCTTTTGGGCGGGGTGCAGAAGAGCCTGTGCTGGAGGTCTTACTGGTGGGTGTGCTCCCACTGCTGCTCTTTTTGTACGTCTTCATAAACTCTCCAATAAGCTCAGGGCAATCCAGGTTCTTCTCTGGTTCCCATGTGTTGTGTTTCCTGCAAGGCATTAAAAGAATTCCTCATACCACTGATGTTATGTATGAAGCAAAAAATGAAATACACCAAGTACAAACAGTAAAGGAAAATTAGTGGGAGAATGTTGACTTACTCTGTGAAGCCTTTCCACTTGAGGAAATATTCTACACGCCCCTTCACAACTCTCCTGTCCAAAACCTTCTCCACCACATACTCTTCCTCATCTGAAGAAGCAGCTCCATCCTCTTCACGGTTCTGGCTCTTCTTTCCCATGTCTGTTTTTGAACCTTTTATGTTTACAAGCAACAGTAGCTGTCTGCTTTCTGGCTCACAGAGGAAAACCGTCCCACTGAAAGAGAGATTAAAAGGTACAAACATTTTTTTTGCATTAATGAAGTGAAATGCTATGTAAAAACGTTAATACTTGTGATTTTAGCACTCACACTCTTGTGTTTTAGGTGGTGACCTCTGCGCAGAGATGATTCACACCGAACTCCCTTATGTAAGCAAAGTGTTTGCATCACATTTCTATAGTATTTACATTAAATACCAAAGCATTGTACAAAATTAAACTAACACTGGATACAGAATGTAACAAAAATCATAAAAACACAGAAGAAAACTAGGAGACAGATAGAAAATGGCTAGCTATGCAAACAAAGTGCACACAATGTTATCAATCTAAAGGCACAACATAGCATGATAAACTGATTATAAACTCAGGATTTAAATTGGCCTTGTAGATTAAATTATGTTTTTTACATTAATTTATGAAACTCTATGTTTACTTAATGAACTCAAAGCCACTAAGAATACATGTAAGTAAATCCGAGAAGAAAAACTTTCATATTATCATTTTTTAACTAACAGACGAATAACTACATATAGTAAATACAGAGTTGTGTGAAATGTGCATTTTCTCCACACACCCCCACTACACTATAACATCGCAGACACACATTAAAATGTAGTGTTAGCATCACTGCTAACACTTTGGCTAACGAAATTGCACCGACTGCTGCTGTTAACCTGACTAAAACCTTACTGCACATGAACAACCAAATAGGAACAACTGGAAAAATAAGTCTAAGTTTGATGTTATGTTTGCGTATGTTTTTTCAGAAACGAGTTTAACGAGTAAATGCTTGCAAAAAACAATAAACAAGGCTCACTAAAAGCCAATGTGCACGTTAAATTAGCTGCATTACTTTGCAGTATTTGCCGCTGGAGCAATGTCGTATTAACATTCCAACAAGTACATTACGTCTCATATTTTATCATGCATTTAAATGTTATCGTAGCGCGTGCTAACACATTGAGCCCTTGCTTAGCAACACAACAGGCCGCACTGCTTTCTACCTGATTTTGTTATCTTTAAACACAAACGTAGACCCCTTGAATCATTTAAAACGGAAGGAGCGTATTACAATCACAACGAATGATATTTATTTTGGTGAATATTTATACTTACTGGAAGGTTTCTGGCGTTTATTCTATTCGTGTTGAATAAAGGGGCTGCGGCGATGGCGTTTCCCTGCACACAGGAGTTTGCTGCCTCTCGCATCGGTCCAGTGTCGTGTTCAGCCAATCAGCACACGTTTGCCGGAGCCATTCTCGCGCCAAAAACTTTATTATGTATAAAATAATACATTTTTGTTATGTAGAAAAACGACTGAGCACATACAATGGGGTGCGTACGCGTCACCTAAACCCTACTAAAACCACAATTTGCAATAATATTTACCACCAGCCTGTTTTTTATCGCAAGTATTTTAAGGATTAAATACATTTGAGATGTGCAAATGATTTATAATAAAGAGCAAATCGTTAAGAGAGACTCAAAATGTATCAACACTCTTAAATTGTTTTATTTGTATCTATTGTTCATATTTTATTTCTAATCAATCAAATGAAAAATATTAGCGACCTTTGGTAGAACGAATATTCAGTGGCAAACCCAAAAACCTATGCAGCGTTGTCCAATTGGCTAACTGTGATATTGACTTGATTCTAAACCAATCAGATGCTCGCAGCTTTGATGACAAACGCGTTAGCGGGAAATGTAAACCAATCGTCGTCTACAGTAGGAGGGCTCTATGTTTACATAACGTATTTATGGTATCTACCCCTTCCCACTGTGTCTCTCACCAATAAGCGAGTGGCGCAGCACAGGCAGAATTAGTCGGTAGGATGTCTAAAGAGGTAGGTGGCTTTAAAAATGTATTGCTTTAGTCTTTAAAGCGTTAGTTTCGCCGTCTCATTTGTGCATGTATTTGTAGAACTTAAACTGTGGTTATTGCTCTTTGTTAATGCTAAAAACGTGCACGGGCCGCCATTTTAAATTCTGTAGCCGTACACAAAAACATATAAATGAATTTCACTTTAATCGTATGAAAAAATCGTGCACTTTTAGTCTTCGTAGAATCTACTGCACATGTGATGATTTGCAAAAAAGCATTATCCCAAATGTTTTCCTACGCGCAACGATTGTCTTCGCAAAGGCCATATGGCCTGGTACCAACATGGCGGAGGTGTCGTTTCCCCTCCCCCTGGCCGAATGAGCCGATTAAAAATAAATATTATGTTTTTGACGGTGTAGCTTTATTTTGTTGCTCAACGCAACTGATTCGTTAAGGCAATGGACTTCTTTAACGCTATGGGGTATTTTCAGGGCCCACCACGTGAACCGGAGCAGCTGCGGAAGCTCTTCATAGGAGGGCTCAGTTTTGAAACCACAGACGATAGTTTGCGGGCCCATTTTGAACAATGGGGTGCCTTAACAGATTGTGTGGTAAGTTTCTCTTTTATGTACAGTATCGACAAATAAACATACATTTTTAAATAATTACGTTGAAGTAAAAATCTGCATCTTTTACATTCAAAGTGATTTAGAGACGATTGTGTACTTTACAGGTGATGAAGGATCCAAACACCAAGCGTTCCAGAGGTTTTGGGTTTGTCACCTACGCCAGTGTGACTGAAGTAGATGCCGCTATGGATGCACGCCCACACAAGGTCGATGGCAGGCTTGTGGAGCCCAAGCGAGCTGTGTCCCGGGAGGTGAGTTCCGTTTAGTTCCTGTACTTTCATATCTTAGATGCAAACCTTTTAATAAGGTTTCTGTCAATACAATACAACAATACCCATTCCATGTGTTCTGTGGTGTTTTAGGATTCCAACAAACCATTTGCTCACACAACCGTAAAGAAGATTTTTGTGGGTGGTATTAAAGATGATACAGAAGAAAACCATCTTCGTGACTACTTTACTGAGTTTGGCAAACTTGAGGCCATTGAGATAATGGTAGATCACAAGACCGGAAACAAGAGAGGCTTTGCCTTTGTTACGTTCGATGATCATGATTCAGTCGATCGCATTGTCAGTAAGTGCTTTTCCGGTTGTGTTTGTTTGTGTTTTTCCTTTAATCTTATTAGCAATTTTATCATTGGTCTTTTCTCCCCCCCTTAGTTCAAAAATACCACACTGTGAATGGACATAACTGTGAAGTCAGAAAAGCACTCTCCAAACAAGAAATGCAAAACACTGGAATGAACATGAGAGGTGATTATTTGTTTACCTTTTTTCTTGATCTTGAATATACAAATGCTTTTCTTGGAAGTGCATTCAAATGCTGTTTTGCTCTCTTTAGGCCGTGGTGGTGGTGGCGGCGGCGGCGGCGGTGGTGGTGGTAGTAGTGGAGGAGGCGGTGGAGGCAACTTCAACAGATATGGCAATGGAGGTTACAACAATGACTTTGGCGGTGGTGGCGGAGGTGGTAGAGATGGATACTTTGGTGGAAGAGGTATATACCGAAGTGGACACGTATCTTCAATAGTCATGTAATGATGTGAATGGGCACACATAAATTGCCAATCTTTTCTCAGGAGGAAGAGGTGGTGGCGGCGGCGGTGGCGGCGGCGGTTATGGGGGCGGTGACTGCTACAACAATGGATTTGGAGGTACTTTGTGATTTTTGAATGTTTCTTTAAAGGAATTTGATTTGCTGCTTGTGTGTTTCTATGATGTTTTGTCTTGTGTCTAGGTGGTTATGGTGGTGGTGGCGGCAGTGGTCCTGGTGGTTATGGTGGTAACCGTGGCTATGGAGGAGGTGGTGGAGGAGGCCACGGTTATGGCAACCAGGGTGGTGGTTACGGTGGTGGCGGTGGTTATAACGATTACAACAGTGGCAATGGAAACTTTGGCGGTGGTGAGTAGTTGTTTTTAAACTAGAAATCAATGGCTGCTGTTTTGTTTTTCTCCCAAATAACTGTCTGTGTGTTTGTAAATGTGCAGGTAATTTTGGAGGTAGTAGTAGTAGTGGTGGAGGCAGTGGTAACTACAACGACTTCGGCAACTACAGCAGCCAGCAGTCTAACTATGGCCCCATGAAAGGAAACTTTGGCGGTGGCGGCAGTAGTGGAGGAGGAAGGAGTTCTGGCCCGTATGGTGGTGAGTTATTTCATAGGGTTGACACTCTTCTTTTGGCATTTGGTGGTCAGTCATCCATAAATTTCAATCCTGATTGTGATCTGTTTTAGGTGGCTATGGTGGTGGTGGCAGCGGCAGCTCGGGAGGCGGATACGGAGGTGGCTCTGGAGGAAGACGGTTTTAAGTTTGGTTAAGGTTGGTATTATTCCTCTGTCTGCCTTTAAATATAATTGATTTTGCAGAAGACTCTAGTTTGTAGGGTAACAATAGCAACTAGTAAGTCATGGACTCGATCGTCTCTGCTAAAAATGTTTATCTGGTGTAGAAACCACACTCAGGTAGTCTGCAGCTTAACATTTGTTGTTCGTATTGTTCAACAGGACAGTGCTTTAGGAGAGGAGAGCAAGAGAGGTGACAGGGCAGATGCAGGTTTACATCCTAGATCTGCTCAGCCAAACAGGTGTGGCAGGGTTACAGCTGCCACCAGAAGAGGTGTACAGTAGTGCTATCATGTGTGGGACGTCATGAATTTTGTCATCATGCAGACTTGTTTTATATTGTCTATGGAAAAGCATTCCAATGAGGTTTTATGTAGAATTACTTTTCAGTTATGGATTTGATTTATGTAACCAAACAAGGTGAAATAAAACATCCTTTTTGTTTTTTAAAAGGCTTGCTGTGTTAGTCATTTGGGTTTCTGGGGGTTCTAGCGTAGCCTAAACTATGGGCTATAAATCTTTACCTTTTTATAATATTAAAGTAGGCCTCAAGTACAGATTTTGGGAGCCATTTTAATGTTACAAGCAATTCAATGACCAAATGTGTAAATGTAGTCAATCAAATGTATTGCAAGTGTAGTGTACATGAGGCTGCAAAGCAGTGTAGCCATGGAAACGAGCTGAGGGAGTAGCGAGATCATCGCCCTGTGACGAAGCAGAGAACAGGGAGAGCAGGTCGTCACTCAAAGACTAGCAGGCAGCATCTACCAAATGGCTTTAATAACCTCTGTAGGTAAGAACAGACTTCTCAATTACCGCTGGTAACTGTAAAACATAACATTTATTTGGCAAAAGCTGTACAGTAACTGAACTTCCCATTCAGTGTTGTGATGGAGGAGTAAATGCAGTTAGCATAGTCATATGGTGCACAAGATTTCTTAACTTGTTGCATGCCCACTTACGAGTGTGGTGTTAGACTTTCTGAATGTAACATTTGTGTTTTTCATTTAGGATCCGAGTGAAATCTCCAATGGATGAGTATTTGTCTGTCTAAACTGGTGAAGAGATAAAAGGTACTCATGATCTCAAAGTAGTGAAGTTCTTGGAAGAACTCTTTCTAATCTTGTTTCTCTTTCTAGGACCAAGACGCAGCTGTGAAAAGGATTTTATTTTTTTACATTTTTACCTTTTTTACCAATAAAACTTTTTAATGCTATAATGTTGTGGTGTGTTTTGTCAACTTGAAGGGAAACTAAAATGACACCATGTTGTATTCATCCTCAAGGCATCCTAGGTGTATATGACTTCCTCCTTTCAGATGAATGCAGTCAAAATTCTAATATCATTTATTCTTCCAAGTGGAGTGAATGGTAATTTTTTTTTTTTTTAACTCAAAAGTGCATCATTGATCAAAGAACTGCTTGACACGGTTAAGGTCTTCTGAAGCGACTCAATGTGTTTAAGAGACCTCTCAATATTGACAATGTTATTAACAATAATGTCTTCAGTTATTCCCTCGGCTGCGTGTGTTCCGGCAAATTATTAGAAACGCCCAAACAAATCTAAAAATGCTGCGTTTGTCACCGGAACTTATGACACGAACAACAACTCAGCCGAGGGATAACAGAAGTTTGACATTACTGTTAATATCGTTGTCAATATGGATATTTCTATTAAAAGCATCGATTCGCTTCAGAAGACTTGTTAAAACCACGAAGCCGTGTCGAGCAGTTCTTTGATCAATGGATGCACTTTTTGGAGCTTCAAAATAACGTTTACCATTCACTCCTATTCTACCGCTTGAAAGAAAAAGGTTAAATGGTATTCTAACTCTTGACTGTATTCGTCTGAAAGAAGAAAGTCATATACACACAGGATGCCATGAGGGTGAGTTAAACATGGTGTAATTTTAGTTTGCTAATCCTTTAATGAATGCTTGCTAAAATGAAGCAATTGAGTGCATAATACTGATTCCTGTTTAATGTGTAATGTTTTTATGTTCTTGTATGGTGCACATGGATACAAATAAATTACCAAAATGTTGGATTTGTGCCCTCACTTTTCTCAGTAAGGAAACCTTAAAAGTTCTTCATTTGCACAAGATCAATATTTTGCCAATCTATAAAAGTTTCAAATCTGTAAAAATTACAATGAACACACAGGTAGAATGCTTATAATCAAATAGTTCGTGGTCATCATTGTAGGAAAAAATGCTTTATAAATTTCTTTGTTCTATTGAACAAAAGATATTTGAAGAATGTATGACAGTAAAAGGTTTTGGGGTACTTTTGACTACCATTGTAATTTCTCTTATTATGGTAGTCGATGGTGGCCATGAACTGTTTGATTACAATAATTCTTTCAAATATCTTTCTCTGTGCTGATTAGAACAAAGACATTTCTACAGATTTGTAACAACTCGAGGGTGAGTAAATAATCACAGAATTTTTATTTCTGGGTGAAATGTACTTCAACCTATCATTGGATACAAAGCTCATTTACTCTCCAGCACTGTGTTTCGCTGTACCAAGTAAATATTGCCGTCATTAGTCTGTTGTAGTGAGTATTCATCCAGCGAGTAAGGACGTCCTTCCTCATCCCTCAGCTGTGAAAACACTTGGGTGTAAAGATCTGACAGCCGACATTTAATAATGGCTATGTTTTGCTGAAACTCCAGTCTCTCTCTGGTTAAATGCTCTCTTTGGGTGTTAAGCTGTCCCAACTCGCTCTCCAAAAACACAATATTCTCCATCTTGCGTTTGCGGCAGTTCTGAGCCGCAACCTTGTTTTTTCCTCTGCGGCGAATGTCCCTAACAAGCGCCAACTGTGCATCGTTCAGTGTAAACTGGGTCAACAGCTCATTGAAGTCATCCACTGGTAAGTTTACTATCTTTTCTAGAGAGAATGGGATTTTTAGAGCGAGGGCTCGCCGTTCATCTCTGCTTATAGGTGCAGAGACGCTGCTCGCTCTAGGCTTCGGGTACTGAGGCTGATATAAACCTGCTCTAGATAAACTTGATCCGTTGAGTTGAAGGTCATGTAGGGCCGTGGGTACAATCGGTTGCTTCATTGTTGCCATTGGCTGGTGAGCTTGGCCTTGTTGGGTAACAGGTTGTATATGTGCAGATGTGGAATATGAAGCTCCGGGATAAGAGCCGTAGGACTGCTGGTAGTCAACAGACCCGAGAAGATTAGGCCTCATGCGGCACTGTTCCATACTTTCATTTTCAGCATAGCACATTGTTCCATCTGTAGGTACATAAGTAGGAACTCCGTGCACTACGTTATCTGGGGAGGCTAGGGGCGGACTCGAACCAAGCGACAATCCGGAGTCTGATTCCAGATCATCTGCGGAGGCTTGTTTGATTTGTCCTGAGCTATGAAGGTTGACAACCCCCTGGCTCCGTGCGGTCAGGTTCATATGCTCCAAAAAACTCATGAAAGGTTGATGGAAAGCTTGTGTATTTGTGAGCATTCGGGAAGAAACGTGGCCACCGGGGAGTCCATAGTGCATATCCATGTGTGGATTCAGACGCTGATAAGGTGGCATCATTTCAGGGTGCGAGTTTTCGTAAACCACGGCGGGATGGGCATCGGACGTTCCTGGAATGGGTTCTGTCTGAGGTTGACCCATCCCAAACCCCCCTTGAGAAACCACGGGCTCTATGGAGAGGTATGGGATGGCTTCAAAGGGATTCTCATTGGGTACTTCAAACTCCTGCGACGACAACAACATAATGTTTTAGTAACAAAACCAACCGCTTCATGACCTTGGAGGTGCTCCTGACTAAACTCCATTTACAATAAATTACCTTTAATGCTATAAAGCCAGCGAGGAGAGTTGCATTCATATGTCGGTTGCTGACTGCAGGACTAGCCCACCTTGGTGAGCGTGCCACCCGTAGCCTTATGCAGGTCTTACTTAGGAGTGCTCGAGTTTCATGTAGAAACAGATGGTCATTGTGCTATGCAGGGGGCTGTCAGCAATATACAGCTCACCCTCTTTCTTTGTCTGCTTTTATTCTTGCATCACTCAATTGGCTCATTGTTGCAGGTCTTAACACAATGTGTGTGTTTAGAGAAAACTCTGCTTTAGAAAAATGTTCTACGACTGACTTTTCATAAGGACACCTCATATTAAAAGGATTGGATGTATTTTCCCGAAATAATTTCTTCAAGGCAAGTATTAATTGTGACATTTGTTCTAGTGTGTACAGACCTGAAGATCAGTGATGGCCATCAGTTCCTGCCAGGCCAAGTCCATCTCCAAATTCTGGGGGGAACGATGTGCCCGGAATCCAGTGACATTGGTAGACATAGACAACTCCCCATGCGGTCTTCTAGGGTTTGCCAGTCCCTTAAAAAGTAAAATAGCTGTTGGTAATGTTTCATATACACAACTGAAGTATTTTATTAATATTTGAATGCTTCTTGGTCTTGATCTTCACAAGTCTGATACGTATAGAATACATTAACTTAGTCAGCTGGTGAACAATAGTTTTCTGGTGTAGATAGGCTACTCACCTCACTGATCCTCAGGGGAAGTACACTGTTGACTGCTGAACACATTCAGGACAGACCCCTGATGCAGTGAATCAATCTAAAACATCAAAACAATCATATTTTTTGTCAAATGTATTTTAGAGCTCATTAAATGGACAAAGTGATGCACAGCCATACCAATCCAATAACACAATTGTTTTCAACTCTCCTATATTTGAGCAGACAGACACACAAACAGCTTGAGCGTTCATACAACATGTAACATAGGCAAGACATGATGTTGAGAATTAATGAAATATTCAATATATTAAATTTTCTTAAAAGTTTATTAAATGTTCAGGATTAAATTGACTTACACTAAAGCCTACACAACTTTAGACTCAGAATGATACCACAATGAAAATTAAAAATATGATTTGATAGATTTTTATTTTGACAATATTTGATGTCTTCATTCCAGTGTGCTCCAAATGTCATGGTGTGTCAAGTTTCGTTGGGCTGGATTTGTCCTATCAGCTGGGTTTTCGAACAGTAATGTCAACCCTTGATAAGACAATCTTTTGGGAGGCAGCCTGTTCTCCAGTAAACGAAGACAGGGGCCTAACCACAGACATCAGAATGTCAGGAAGACCTTCTTATATTTAAAAAGTGATACTTTGTATCTACAGTGCTACCAAAATGTATTATTTGCCGAATTATTGTTATTTAATAAAAAATTCATTGGTCCAAAAGTTTGGAGGTTCTTCTCATAAAGTGTCTTTAATTAAAACGCCAAGTTGGGTTTCCCATCTTCAATTTTGTCTGATGTACAACAATCATGCAAGTAAAATAGTAATACATTTCATCTTAATGTCACTTTTCTGATATTTACCGGATGGTTTAATTTACTGTTTAAATTCTTTTACAAAACATTATAATATAATTGCTATTATGTGCAAATTTAAGAGCAATTCAGTCTTTAGACTGTATAATGTGTTCCTTTTTTAAATATCAGGTCATTGCAGCAATAATGTTGTATAATATTTAATGATTTAATATTTCATGTGTTTTTAATAAAACATTTTCCTCTTGTCATAACATATATATAACATTCTACACAAATACCACCTGAAGGTTATTTAGCAAGATTTTTTTCAGAAATTAAATATTTGTGATAAACATCTAGACTAGTTCTAGACAATTAAGAAACATTACTTAAATAATACCACTGAAATGTAAATTAATCATTAGACATGCCCGCAAATACATTTATAATGAAGCAACATTTAATTTTCAATGTATTTATTTTTTAACTTTTAAATGAATAAGTATTATATATATATATATATATATATATGCATATATAGAACTATTATGCACATAAATGTAGCATTTTAAGAAAAAAATTAATGTGTGTAACATTTATCATATACAAAATAATTCCAATGTAACACTTTAATCAAGTTAAAATAATTGAAGTCAACTTCAGTATTAAGTATCTAAAGCAATAAAGTGTTCACCCACTTTTTCATCTCTTAAAGTGTCTGCATAAAGAATAAAAGTTTTACAAACTTAAGTTATCACTGAAAATACTGTACCCTTAATACTAAATCCAAATTGTATAACACCTGCCTGACATAAAGAAACTTCAAAACAAACCCCCAACCACAGAAAACGAAAATGTAAACCCTACCTTATTTGCATTTCCTTGAATCCCTGAGCTCAGATGAAAAAGTCTTCACAAAATGAGAATATCCAGCGAGCAGAGACCATTGACCCCTGTGTTGAACTGAAGAGTGAAACAGTTCACTGCATGCTCTGAACCAATAGCTCTCAACTACAAGTGTGCATGCGCTCAATCTGTCCTTATGTCTCATTCACGCTTTCTCCCACTCACCCTGTCTGTTCTGGCTGTCACTCACATAAATGGGATGGGTCTATGGGCGATGTAAGCAGCTTTCCTGTAAAGCACCCACACCTTTTGCCCTCTTGTCTCCCAAATGCTTCATCTTGCACTTGAATATGTTTAAATTATCTTTCCCACAGAACGGTTAAGCCACGAATGCTGCGGACTTCCCTGGGCAAATATAGACACTGACATGTCGACCCTGTGGTTTTAGAACAAGTGCGGTTCACGTCCGGATCTATGGTCTCTGTGTGCGTGTCCTAAAATATCACGCAGACGCTTATCAGATGCACAAATGCATTTCCTCGGTAACACTCGTGTGTTTCATGAAAGGAAAAATTACCAGAGGTAATCATGTAAAGGAAATCCACTGTAAGGATGTGGTTTGAACACAGACGCTGTGATGATCAGGCGCACCTGGAGTTAAATCTGGGATTGCTGCGCCGGCTGTGCAAAGGAGGGGGCTACTGTTTTCTAACTTGGTTTAGTAAGGATGGAATGTACACCTTCAACAGGTAAGAAAGGCCACATTGTTCGTGTATCTGCAGCACGACCGCAGAGAGGGAGAGAGAGAGAGAGCGGGGGGCAGGGGTACGGGAGGGTGGAGGAGAGCGTGTCTTACATTGCAAATGACCATCTGAGTCTTGCTTCAAGTCCCTACACAGTCACCCAAAGACAATCGACACAATTGTTCAGACACAATGTGACGGTGCTTTCTGGTGGCAAGGTGAAAGAATGTGTTTTCCTTGTTCATTTGAAGCGCTTCATTTTATTTGATCAATGCCATTCAAAAGCTGTCCCGATCGTATTACACCCTCTCAACAAACGCCACATCTATGTGAGCCACCAATCACACCAACAAGTGTGTGTTTATGGCAAACACTGCTCGTGCACCGCTGCTGTTCGGGAAATAGAATTTTTTTTCGACCTATTAAAGGCCGTGTTTCCACCGGTGTATTTTCGCGACTACGAAATCGTAAGTTATGACTAAAAACTGTCCCTGACGTTTTTGGCTGTCACAGGTTTTGTTAGTGCTCGTCTTTGATTATGCAGCCTTTCCCTTCCCACGCGTTAATATGTTTGTATGTAAATGCACCGCTTTGACGGACGTAGGTGGCTGACATCGTCCAAAGAGGTGGGCGCCTGCCAGGAACCAGAGAGACGGGACTTCCCAAGCCTTGATTCCTAGCACCCACCCACCCACCCTACTCAACCACCTACAAACACACACATAAAAACAGTCTGCTATTACATAAACCACAATGGCTTGGGATCTGCCGTATTCCAATGTAAATACCCTGACTTTTTCTCTTCACATATAGTTCGGGTCATAGAGGTTGTTTTTTTAAACATTTGTCTATGTATAACATGACTCTGTCTATTTTATTTGTTATTTTTATTTATGTGTTTATTTTTGGATTATTCCCACTTTCGGGGCCGCACCGAAGCCCGTGATGCTCTGGTTTGTTATTGACCACAGGAAGTGAAACAGCCCCGTTGACATTATCCTGACCCATACTCCAAATCCTTCTGCTTTTATATGTTAAACAAAACACATATCTCCTTTATTCTCATAATATATTTCTGCTTTTTCACGAAGATTTGCATTTTTATAATGTAGCATAAGTGTCATTATAGGCAATCAAAAGTAAACACAAGGAAAAGTTAATAGAGAAAAACCTCCAGAGAAACCTATGATGAGAGCATTCATGCTTTGGTTTGTGGCTCATTGGGAAAAAACATCCTAGTCTGCTGGGAAAAGGGGAAACTATGTGAATGAGTAATAAACAGTATATACTTGAACTGCTCTATTAAGTATGAAAATTAAATAAATTGCTCTTAGCCTGCCAAATAATATTACCAATACTTCATTTAAAATACTTTTTATCGGGTAGACCGGGGCTTGTTGTCACATAACTTAAGATATACTTAAAGTTCTCAAGGTAGACTGGTTTTCTCTTCATGCATATACATTGTCTAGTCTATGTTTCAGAAACAGCTAGAAATAAATATGTAGAGTTTAACATTTACATTTACATTTTGTGAACAAGGCATGTCACTTTATATGGAGCCAGTCACAATAGTAACCTGCCATTAAAAAAAAAAAATGGAATAATTAATAAATAAGCAACTGCAAAAATATTATCGAATCCTTTTTTACCCAATAGAATTGTTAGCATTTACATTTCTCAAAATATTAAAAATGTCAACATATAGGCTAGTACGGAGAAATGTGACAACTTTTCCCCAAAAATGTGATCTGCCCTGCTTGCTTACATTTATGACAAACACAATCCAAACTTATAGTTCAAATCTGCCTTCATTATATACTTGACCATTGCCTTAATGTGTGTCTTTGTGTTTTTATTTACCCAACAGCCACAGCCCAAACATAACATACTCTTAAAAAAACAGCACAAAACTGTACCTTTAAAGGTACAATACTGAGGTGTTACACTTTTGTACCTTTACAGGTACAAAACATAAAATGTTCTACCCTTTGGAGTGTAAAATTGTACCGCAAGAACCTATTGAGGGTACAATTAAATGTTATAATTTGGAAAATAAAATGTACACAAATATTATTAAATAGTTTTAAACTAGATGTTAAAAAACAAAAATACACACCCATGCTGGACAAAACAATCATTTGTGTAATATTCACACAGACGTACAGTGTATAAGGTTCATTGTGCAACAGAGGAGGCCTGGTAAATTAAACTATATCACGATACTGTGGCCAGCTCAACCCCTTCAACCCCCGTCTCATGGCAGAAACCACAGCAGTTAGCAGGAGCACCTAGACAAGCCTTTATCAGCGTTCAACAGCGTTTCCGCCACACAACATCCCCTTTCCTACGATCTCCTCTCCTTCTACAGCCACACGTGCCAACCACAAGGGCAGCGCTGCACTCAACACACCCATGCCCACCCTGGAAACCAGGTTTCCCAAAGGTAACATGCTGGCCATAGTGTTGACAATGTCCATCAATGGCCTTCTGATTTGGTGTGAACAAGACTACTGACCACATACTCTAGCGTGACCTTGCAGATCAAGATAAACTATTATGTAAGATCTTCAATTATCTGTGATCTCGAGCACTATTGAGACACAGATATTGTGAAGGATGATACTGTTGGTGCTGGTTCCTCATTTGGATATGTCAGGTGTAACATTTGTTTAGTGGAAAATATTCTTCTGAACAGTTCTTAGAAAATGACCTCTGTCGCAAATGTTTCCACTGTATGTTCAGGCTTTCATACAGCATATTCAAAGAATTCAAGGACTTTATGACGGGACACTCACAAAACAAAACTTGTTTATAGTTTAGAAATGAAACAATAATAGTAATATAATATAAATAATAGATATTATTAAAATGTATTTTTTTTATATACTTATTTCTTTCTCTTACGTTTCTAACTCTTAAAAATAAAGGTGCTTCATGATGCCATAGAAAGACCCTTTTTTTTTGGTCTAAATTGGTTCCATAAAGAACCTTTAAATCCAAAGAACCTTTCTGTTTCACAAAAGATTCTTTGTGGCAAAAAAAGGTTCTTCAGATTATAAAAAGGTAAGTCAAAGTCTAAGTTAGCTTTATTGTCAATTCTGCCACATGTATAGTACATACATATGAAGGATTGAGAAAGAGATGGAGAACCTTTGACTGAATGGTTCATAGTGGAACCAAAAATGGTTCTTCTATAGCATCGCTGTGAAGAACCTTTCAAACACAGAGTGTTGCTGAAAGTTTGTATGTTTTTCTTTTACAATAGAATAACATTTAAACAATAGCATGGCTTAAATCTATACATTTAAATCTATACATTTTGTAAATCTATAACTATAATTATACTAAATACTAAAGTATAATATACAGAACTTTACAGGCCTATATAGAAACTATACATTATCAGAGTAAAACATACAGAAATAAATTAATTGGAATTGTCTACTTTTAATAAGCTAAAAACAGCAAAAAAAAGATAATACTATTTGGTGTTACATTATAACTGTACCTGAACTATACCTTATCGTCTATATCCAGACAAAACATACTGTATCCTCTCTGGCATAACCAGATGGTAATTTCGAAATGCACCTTGTGGTAAAGTTGTGAAAACCCAGCGTTTCATTGTGAAACCTGTTGGTGAGCCACCTTACTGTTACAAACATATAAAAATCTTCTATTGAATACAGAAATATATGTTATGCTTCAAGGTTCATTTTAGACACGAAATGAAACTTAAACAACATGCTCAGAATAGTACTGTGAGTTTAACTTACAAATTAGCCCACCACAGGTCTCTAGATGAAACTATATGACTACTTTTCACTCTAAGAACAAAACGAATGACCTCAGATGTCAGTATATGCACTGTAGTAAATGATGAGCGCAGGGAAAACCCCTTTTAGGATTAGTTTTCACAGTGGTGCTTCCCAGAAAAAGTGACCAATGTAATTATGATGCCGAGTTGTAGGAGGATTTCTCAAATTATCATGGAAAAAACAGGGCAGACTGGGAGCCATGCCGTTTTGAGGAGGGCCTGTGTCATTGAGGCTAGTGTGTCATTTATGGAGGTTTACGGAGTTTGCAAGAGCAAAGACTGAACGCTTCTCTTGTGAGGAAACAGCACACATTACTATTGTGTAAATAAAGATAAAAATCCGACATGTCCTGTGTCCTGGAAGCCGTCTAATGGTAAAAGTAAGCTGTTGTGTTTACATCGATTGCAATAAGAATTCATCACAATCAACTAATTGCTAAATTCTTATGCGTATGCGAGGTTCACGGCTTAACAAAGCAAATAAATATTGCTGTTACTGTTAACTTTTGACACGTTCGTGAATGTACACCGGTCTGTTGCTGAGGGGACATTTCCACGCCTTTCAACATGACGCGGTAAAAATTTACATGATCGGTTGCTTTACCTGTCAGTCATATGGCCTCTTGGGCAGGCCTTGGCCAATGAAAGCGGACAAAGTTACCAGACCTTCTGGCTACGCAAGGCTATGTTGTAAGTAAACAAGTCTGACCTGTTAGCAGTGAATACGCCTCACTGAAAGGGTTCAGAGTAAAGAAAATGTGAAAAGCAGCTACATTAAAAAATACACAATTATACACAACAAAATATCAGCAAAATGCTGAATGTAGTATACAGAATGTACGCATAGGCCTACTGCACTACATACAATGGTCAAATAAAAAAATCTTAAAGGCAGATGGTGTGGTCAAATATTTGATGATTTGCAAACGATTCACATTATAAAATGTATATTATAATAATTAAAATATAATTATAGGTGGGATGGTGGTTTTACAGAGGGGATGCTTTTTGTCATTTTTTTTAACAAGGGGGATGCCATCCCCTCGCATCCCCCCTCAAATCGAGCCCTGCCTACACATACTATAAAGATGTTTTTACAGTCAAGAAATAAGTACTTCATCTAATGCATTGTATACCTACTGTCACGGTACATGATTTTGGACACAGGGGATGCAATATAGTAACAGAATCTATAGATGAGGCACAAATAAAATATTGGATCTGGGAGGTACAACACAGCTATACATAAAGTGAGTTTTAAAGTAGGTCCTCTGATAGTCAATTGGTCCTGCAAATTTTTGGTAAAACTACCATGAAATATCACAAAATCTGTACAGTTACATCTTACAGTTATACAAATTAGGTCATACAGAATATTTATATAATGTATTCAATTTAATATTGAAAGTTGTTTTATAATAAATGCATTGCTATGTTTTCCATTGCTGCCATATGTCTACTTATTGGCATTTTATCATATTAGTTCAAATGAACATCAAATTCTTAACACTAAAAATATTTATTATTGTGATGGCATTGCAAGAGATGTTTTTCAGCAAGGGATTGTGGGATTTTTTTCTCCAGCCAGTTTATCTCAAGTTCCTCGTTGCATCTATTTTTATGCCTTATTTATATTAACTTTTTCTATTAAATATTGTATTATTAATAATAATAATCACACAATATCGCCATAATAATAACCACTCTTTTTTGTTATTAATTGCAATAAATTTCCCGCAAAAAAACCGTCATCAACAAACAGCTTCCGCTTACTTTTGCCCTTTTACCTTATGACGTAGACGGAAGTTCACACGCACAGGAATTGAATTCACGGAGCAAAAGAGAACTGTCTCGTCGATCATGGATACGTTAGTACTGGTATGTTTTTAATCGATCTACATCTTTTAAGTTTGTACATGTAAAAAATACGAATACGACAGTTAGCAGGTATACAGTTTATTTGCATTCGAGGAAAAATATCTTTGATTAACAGATTATCAGTTTACAGTCAGTTTACACAAAAAAAAAAACGTTTTATGGTATTTGGACATAAAGTTGATTTGGTTTCTTATAAATATCAAAAGTGTTCAATTTACACCATGGCCATTTGAACCACGGTTACAAATCTGCACAACCTTTACTCTGGTAATAGTGGTCATATCACAGTTGTAATGTGATTCACTGATTCAGCTCTTATGTTTACATTACGTGATCATGTTTGTGTATCCCTGTTATAACAGGAACCGTCTCTTTATACTGTGAAAGCTGTCCTGATCATGGACAACGATGGAGAGAGACTCTATGCTAAGGTAAAATCCCTATTATAATGTAGATTACAGTCATTTACAATTATAACATCATGTTTAATCTCAGATTTCTTTTGTGTTTATATGTGACCCTGTTGTGAAAACCCAGCTAAAGTGATTTTTGTGATTTACCATTTTCATTATAAAATCATCCTACGTAACGAAGAACATTTTGTAAAAATGTAACTGATATCTTGAATATCAAGTAACTTCTTAATAATAGTAAAATTAACTTTGATGGTCCTAATGTTATAATTAGTTTATGAGACTTTGGCCTGGATTTCACATATTTTATTTATTCATGTGACAGTCTAGTAAACATTTAGAAGGTTTAATCCAGTTTTAAATAGCTGAACAATGTTTGTTTGCAAAAAGTAGAATGTTTTATGGTTTCATTGCTTTGTTGTTTTCTATTATATGTTGTAAATATAGTTTTTATGTGTGTTTTTGCTCCTTCCAGTATTATGATGACACCTATCCCACAGTGAAAGAGCAGAAAGCTTTTGAGAAAAACATCTTCAACAAAACACACAGAACAGACAGTAAGAGTGATACATTCAGAACATCAAATGTATGTTATATTGAATATAAAGTATATAATCATGCTTTTTTTTAAACAGGTGAAATAGCTTTATTGGAGGGTCTAACTGTCGTATACAAGAGCAATATTGATTTATATTTCTACGTCATTGGCAGCTCTCATGAAAATGAGGTAATACTGTAAATTAATAAGAACATGTGATGTCTCTGATGTCATTACTGCATGAATCTCATATGAGTGTAATTGTCTTCTGTCACAGCTGATGCTTATGTCAGTGCTAAACTGCCTCTTTGATTCACTCAGTCAGATGTTAAGGTAAGAAAGATTTGTCACTGTAATTTTTCTGACTGGCATCTATTTAACAATAAATATAACATTGGTTCTCATGTTTCAGGAAAAATGTGGAAAAGAGGGCCTTGCTTGAAAATATGGAGGGTCTTTTCTTGGCTGTTGATGAGATTGTTGATGGCGGGTAAGCTGTGCTTTTGTATATTCAAACATGTTTCATTGTATTACATTTTACGTAATTATTTACGTGAAATGTTTTATTCGCTGGCATAAATAAATTATAAAGATGTTGGCTTAACATTCTGGTTCAGTTTATATCCTTTATTGGTTGTTTTTTATTCAAGTTTTTTTGCAATGCTAACTACTACAAAACACTTCTGCTTATGGACCAGTATTGTTTACCGTACATCTCGCATAAACAAACATGGACCCAAACTTAACAGTTATTGATTCTATATTCAAAAATGCAATACAATAAAGTATTAATATAAACAAATATTACTATAAATTAAATATAAAATAAGTTGTTATATTATAACCAAAAAAAGACCGCAAGTTAACTTATCGTCTATAGATAATTTATAGATAATTTATCAATTAATGGTCGGTGGTATATAACCATGATCTTAAATCAAAGTGTTAGTAAATGTATATAATGGTAATAGTAAATATTACATATTTTATTGTTGTAAATATCAAAACATTATAAAAACAGATTCCACTATAGTAAAGTGTGGAAAAATAAAAATACTGTGGAAAATACTTTCCTTTAAAGTATTTTATGCTAGTATGCATATTAGAAGTAAACCATTTGTTATTGGATTTCCATGAAAAATGTAAACATTGCCATGTTATCAAAACATTGCTCTGTCTGTTTAATCATCTCAACTGGAATGATATAGCAACATTGACCCAACCAATGAGGTGACTATAGGGTGGGACTGTTTGTGCAGAATGCAGTTTTAAAACATTTTTTCTATTATCTTTGATTCGATGATATACATTCTGAGCCACTGTAAAATGGAGATTACAGTATCAACAAGCTAAAGTAGTGTAGATTTTTTGCATTACATTTTGTGTAAATATTGAAATAAGTGTGTGGCACAAATGCGGGTGGCACTGATTTAAAGGAAAAGATCACAGAAATAATAAAAGTTTGTTATATTTATTGGCCATCCTGCTCTCAGCCGCTGAAAAACCTACTATGACCACTGGCTCTAATGCATTATATATGTCTGTAATATGTCATTTCCTTGTCTGTTGCTACACTACGATTCAAAAAAGAAGGTAAAATGCCAGCGAATAAATAATGAAGTTCTTTAAACCAACAGAAAAGAGTCTAGTGTGTATTTGCTGCAGCTCTAAATGTCATTTCATCGTCTTCGTTTCATTGCGAACTAATTGCCGTGTGTCTCTCTCACAGTGTGATCCTTGAAAGTGACCCTCAGCAGGTGGTCCACCGCGTCGCTCTGAGGGTAACAAACATTTTGCTCTTCTATTGATTTGTATTATGCTGTTCTGAATGTTAATCTGCCTGCTTAGTAGGCTGGGAGTCTTTCCTCTCACGTACTCTGACGCCACCATGAGCATTATGGAGCTGCTAGGCAGCTATTAAGTTTGATTTCCAATACTCAAGCTCAAAGTGTGGGAGAGAAAGTAAGCCAGCAGTCTTAAAATCACCCTCTCTCTCTTCTCTCCTACAGGGCGACGACGTACCTCTGACAGAACAGACAGTCACTCAGGTGAGAAAGATGCACTTGGTTCAGGACACCTGTCGTCATATCGCATCCGTGGCTCGTACGTTTTATAGCGCTCGGAGATTTACCCATGATTCATTTAGAAAATGAGTCTGAGGTGGTCTGGTTTCATAGCTCCCACATTAAGAACGCGTATGTCGCGCCACCATTAGCACGGCTTTCCGAGTTCCCGCGTGTCTACCGCATGTAAACATGATGGCTAATTATTGGCGGCTGTCTGCCAGCGATGGCTCCCTGCGGCTGCCGTAGTCGCGAGCGTGGACTGATTAATGTTCTCATTTAAGAGGCCCTGCGACAGGCTGCCTGTATCCCTCTCGCGTCTGTGATTAATGGCTGTCTCCTCATCTTTCCTGCTATATGGTTATGCTTTGCCTCGCTCAAATTAAGATGATGAATTAATTCCTGGATGTTTTGCTGTGCCTGCATTACTCGATTACCGGGTTCTTCTCACCTTTGTATAATGGGTTTCAGTTAAAAAGTTTTGCCTTGCTAATTGTATTTTTATGTACAGTGGGGTCCAAAAGTCTGAGATCACAATGAAAATCTGTTTAGTTTTTTATTAAACCTGGAATTTAGGGCTGTCACGTAATCAGATTATCACTATGTAATTATTATGCCGATAAAATAAATTTTTCATTTTGTGATTTCTCTTTTATGGCCAATAAGTCATACCAAAAATACGAGTATAGGGATGCAAAGAGAAATGAGTTTGTAAACATTTAGGCTCTTAAGACAAATGGATAAAACCATCATCTATGTTGTCTCAACCAGATAATGGCACTAAATTATTTATGATATGATCATATGTGTAGTATTAACTCAATAATAATAGTTATTAATATCATGGTTATTGACAATACTGGTACATTGCGTTGTTTAAGCAAAATTTATGGCATTGTTGTATATCTAAAAAATATGGCAGTAATATAATTTGTAATAATACATTTTGTATTTAAATAGACAATGGCAAAGTTTTCCTAGTAGCTTTAGACCATCATAAAAAAGAGGTGCTAATGTTTTTGGCTCACCTACTTGAACGTTTCTCTACCTGATGGATGTTTGTCTTTTAAGACAAATGATAGCGTTAATGACTCGACCACAAACACATTGAAATGTAATTACGTGTTGTAGCTTTAGAGACACGTGAGGGTTTTCGGGTGTGTTTTAGGCTATCCATCCTCATTGAGTGATTGAATTTACTGAAGAGGAACACACAATGCTTAAATAAATGATTCTAAGGCTGCTAATTTCTTCCAATTAAATGTGACTAATTATTTGACATGTCCTAATTTGAAACATCAGGTTATGATAAATTGTCAGCACCCGTTTTATGTATCCCTTCATAAGAGCCTAATGACATATCAGATTAATTATGACATCCATTATAATTGGGTTTAACTCCATTTTTTCCACTTAAAAGTTTTACGCCGAAAATAAAGAGCATGTTTGACAGATGCGTTTTGTGATGTGATGGTGGTGATCACTATTTATAATCAAAATTTTATACATAATATCGTAAGCCTTGGTTTTAATTTAATCGGATGTTTCTTGTTCTCCGCAGGTGCTACAGTCAGCTAAGGAGCAGATCAAATGGTCTCTCCTCCGATAGGATATTGGTCGGCCAATCTAGATGACATGAGGGGACACATTCACTTTTCATCACTCCTCTGCCCTGTTTTCTTCTTGTTAAAGTGCACGTCCACTAAAAACACCTTCTAGCATTCCTCTTCCTTGAAGATAAGAGCAGAAACATGGCCATTTCAAAAGAATTTCCGAGGCAAGAACCTGGAAAATTGTCTTGGCGGGACTTTCTCTTTAGGGCGTGTTTTTAAAAAAATCCCATTCCAGTAAGCAATGAATATACGGCTGGTTTTGTGAATGATATCACTGTTGTACTGCGAGAATTCATTACAATTCTGTACATTCCAGTGGTTTTTGTTGTGTCCTGTTCCTCTCTCTAACCCTTGTTTTGATTGAAGTAAAGAAAACAGTTTCATGCTAGTTTTTCTTCACTGTGTTTTATTCTCTTTTGGTACGATTGGGACAGTTCATTTTGCGGGGACTTTTCCTTAACCAGGTTTTGAGGTCATTCTGTTTACTTTTAGATGCTTTGGGTATCCTTTGTTCAGAATTATAATATTTGTAGGTCACATTACTGAAAAATGTATTAAGCCATTTTTCAAAGAAACAAAAGTGAGGAAGAAAATAAATCAATTCACAGGGAGACAATAATATGTCAAGTGCTTTAAAAATGTCATTAATTTTTTAGAGACAATACATTTCAAGGGAGGGAGAGAAAGAAGAGAATTGTTTTAATTCTGTAAACAATTTTAAATACTCATAATACAGTGTTTCATAAACAACTAAGATTATATTTTTTGCTAATGTTGTTTATTGCTCCATTCCTTCCCAGTCTGGGCTTGTATCCCAGTCCAACCCTGACTCAAAGTTAGGACAAGTGCGTCCTCTTCTGGTGGAGAATCAAACACACAGTCTTGAAGGCTTTGAGGCTGTAGGCATTTACCATTAACTTAAATTACAAGTTGTAACTTCCTGTTTTTGTTGCCCTTTTATGTTTCCCAGGCACATTTTAGCTTATCATGCATGTAAAATTACAACTCTTTTTAATTCGTCCACAACTGTGAGGTTAATAAGTAACTTTACCTCAGAATGAATTGCGAATTGTAAATTACTTGCAACATATGGCACGGTTTTAAGACGTCCTAAAACCAGGCTGTTATTTAAAAACCTGTTTTGGCCACAAGCCCTCTTATAGTGCAGAAGAAAAGTGTTTATCGTGCTAAATGTCCTGGAATAAAAATCTGTCGTGCGATACACACCTTACACCAAAATGTGTGTATGCGTGAGCCAAAATGCTGAAGGAGGTTTGACAGCTTCGCACGCCTGCTTTTTTCTCTCCCCTCTCTCTCATTTCAATGCAAATGAAAGCTTCCCCCTCGAGAAATGGCTGTAAAAATAAGTAGTATATCATGTACATACCTTAGGATCATATCTAAGACACGGTTAGCACGCTGGGGGGTGGAGATGAGATGCATGCAATCTCAAAGGCCACTGTGACCAACGCCTGGAAGAGCAAAGCGATATTTTATTAGGGTGTTTTATTTTTACATTTATGCATTTGGCAGATGCTTTTATCCAAAGTGACTGCATTCAATCTAAATTGTTTTACAACAGTATGTGTGCACTCTGGGGTCAAACCCATGACCTTTGTGTTGCTAATGCAATGCACTACCAATTGAGCTACACCCATGTGCAAAGACCCGGTGCGACTTTATTCTCAATCACTGCATGCTTCTCATTCTTTATCTCTTTATCTGCAGAAGTAAAACTGAGCAGTGTCAACTAAAAGTTACCAAAGTTCACCGTCATGTGGGACACGCAGTTGTAATAAGAGACAGATTTAGGAAAAGGCTTGTTGAAGCCAGATTGGTTCTGATATACAGCTGCGGTTCTGTTCGCTTCAGACAGGGAGAACCGTCTCTTCCCATTTATCTTACTCTTTAATAATGCCTTGGAATCCATATGAAAGTAGTTGGGAAAGTTTCCTTTGTCTCCGCTCATGTCCCGAAGCATGCTGTTTAAAGGAATGAAACATCACGTTGGCCCCAGAATGCCCCACCCTCCCAGAGAGAGTTCCCTAACCCTGTCTCCGTGATGCTCGCGAGCACTGGCGTCTTATCTCCAAAGCATGAAAGCCTTCGCTTCTTAATTTATTTGACCAATTGAGTTAAGTAGCTTTTTCATTATGAGGTCATTCATTATGATTCATTATTGGATGGGTCGCAGATTAAAAAACCTCTTGACATCTCGCTCATCTCTGTGTTATGAAGTCTACAATATTTTAAGACTGAAAAAAGTATTGTAGGACGATACAACAAGGGTTTTCGTTTAAGATTTCAGTTGAAGGACAAAAGTGGAAAGGGTATCCAAAGGTGATGTTTTTGATAACAATACTATTTACCAATAATACGAATATACCAAAAAGTACAAAAGGTGGTCTAAAATACCTGAAATGCACTGCATTATCAGGAACACACCTTCTAAAAAATTTATAGATTTTATTGTTTTGGATTAAAGTGTCTGCCAAATGCATAGAAAAATCATGCAAAAACATTTGGATTTTCAATCTGGTGACTCCAGCAATACAGACACTTTTCACCTCTAAACTTGACTACATGCTAACACCTGAAGAAAGCATAACATGTTCAGCATAACATTCCTCAAAGGCTTGTTCTGTTTACGTCCTGCAGCCGTCATCATATTGATGCGGCTAATTTGAAAAGCATACTATTAAACATCTGTCTAGTATGGAGAATGTAGGGTGCTGTCAAGGTTGTAGATGATGATGTCAGTGTCTATATGTTAGCGTTCCATCGGTCTTTCATCTGGATATTCCTATGGAACTGCCTTTCATCGACTATAATTACAGTGGCACAGCTGTAAAAAGCAAAAAGGTAATTTATATTAATTATACAGGAATGAGTATAATAGAGTAAAACAGCACGGTTTGACACGTTGTACAAAGCGTGCAGTAAAACTGTCAGAGGCATGTGGACAGGAGGCCTGTAATTGATGCTTAAAGCTGCGTGTGTGTCTGTAGTTGAATGTCTGTGCAGCAGTCTATAAATTATCATCATCTACACAGTCTTTGTCACCGTCTAAGTATCACACCTTCACTCCAGAAACCTCGGACAAGCTCACACGCAGAATGCTTTAATGCGACTATATGCCTGCTGCTCTGTGGACTCGAAATCAAACACCCCGAATGCTCACTCCTATCACAATAGCAGCAGTGTTTCGTATTCATGGCGCATGCAGCTCAGAGCTGAAGCTGAGCAAACAGCGCGGCTGAGATAAAGATTCGTAAATTACGGCCTGCTTTTGGTTCAGGCAAATATAGACGGGCCAAATTCATCAAGGACCATTGAAAATAGCTCAGAATGGAATAGAGGAAAGGTGGCACATGAATCCATACACAACCACGTTGAGATAAGAGCGGAGACCCCCAGGCTCGCGTGCCCCCCCCCCCAACGAAAACGCCTCTGTGCAACCTGATGTGTTTTATGGGCCTCTGGTCCTGACGGGGCCTGTTTATGGATTCCTGTCCAGTTGAAAACCATTGCGCATCTGAAAAAAAGCAGCCAAAACCAACAGCGCTGCCACAACTTCTGCTGATCCAGCAGTAATTCAACAAGCTATTCTATCCCGTGTAATAATAACAACATCATCTTCGCAGTATTTTACAGAGAGCCGCGCTGAAGTTATTTGTCTCTTGAAATCATCAGAAGCTGTCAATTTCGCAGGTTTAAAATCCGTAAACGTAAACTTTGCAGGTGTATGTGTACTTAGGAAATCCTAGAGATAAATCTCATATATGGACTGCTAAAGAGCATAAAGACGTTCTTAGCTTCCACATAAGTATGGCTTTAAAACTTGGACGCCGTTCGCATTTAAGTTATGTGCGATTTCATAGTTGCGCAATATTTATGCAAGAACACATTAAGCGTTTCAAATGTACCATTCAGAAAGGCCTAAGATGTTATTGCTTTGGCCAGACCTCCGCGTAAGAGTATACCTTATTTTCATATCACATGACGGAAAGTTTAAAAACACATAAATTCAAGCGAAGGCACGCTACATTTATCAGCCAGGCTGTTGGATATGTCCACAACTGTTTAGACGTTTCTATTTTAGATTCGCCTGCGCTATTTGTCACCGAATCTGGCCGAGGCCCCCTGTTGAAAACGAGGCTGTCGATCTCAACCAAAGATGTTTGCCGAGTATGAAACGCAGTAAGCAGCAGCCTGTTGACATTTTAAAAGAGGGGGCCCTTCTTTCCTGCGCCGTGATTTAGGACGAGCCTCAAATCCCATAAGATCCCAAAGTCCGTCCTGCTGCGTTACAGCTGCGCACGCACAACACACGGCCTCAGTCCATGCGTTTGAGAACATCTGGTCAGCAGCGGCCAGAAAAGTCAGAGGTCACTTTTCCCTACATTTTCGTTGTAATATATGTATTTGTAATATATGTATGTCGAAGAAGCGCTCGAGGTTTGCGTTCGACAAGCCATCGCGCATTTCAAATGTGTATAATGAGTGTCGTGATCTCGAATAATCTTGACAAGAGTCGGTAATTACGCCAGTGATGTAATTGTCGCGCGAGACGCGGCCGTAACTCACTTTTGATGTAGACACTCAATGTCACGCAGCAATTACGCTTTACGACGTTTTTTCTTTTCGACCCATGCGTTCATCTTCTGTGGTCATGTTTGGTCTTGTTTGACTCAAGTTTTCATAGCTTACCGCTTCCAAAACACTTTGATTTTCACCCATTATGGCTTCACAAATGAATCGTTGGGTAACCGAATCAAGATGAGAATGACTTTTTGCACGGTTTAGCTGTAAGTGCTCAGCTTTCTCCCCTCCCTCAACATCTCTCTCTCTTTCTCCCTCCCTCACATATACTTTCATTCTCCCCTCACCCTCGCGGATTCCCCATCTGCACCACAGCGCCCGTTAACAGACGCTGGCTTGACAGATTTACCGCCGCCGTCCCACCATTGGCTGCCAGCGTGACAGAGTTGATTTAATGCTCGCTTTTGATTGGTCCGGGAGTGACAGGCGAATTTATGGCTGCGCTGTGATTCGACGCTGGCCGTCTTTGATGTGAGTTACCGCTCTGTTGCTTATGGGACACAGAAACGGTGTCAGGTTTCAATCGTAAAATCTTCTCCCCAAGGGAAGGTGCACGGAGTGCTCAACATTCCTGACGTCAGAGAGCAAGAAGGAAAGAGGAGAGAAAGAAGTGAGAGAGATGATTTGTAGCTGCGGTCCTTTTCGCTCACTCGGGCCCGCTGCACTTTCTTCGTGGAATGCGTTGGTATCAAACTCAAAAATAATATCCTTCACGCTCAAGGAAAACATCTTTCGTGCGAACCGCGAATAATCTCGATCGCCGGTCTATTAGAAATGTAAATAGAGATTTCGAGTCCCTGTCAGCGCTGTGTCCCATTTCTGTTGGGTTGCGATTAATATATGAATATGAACCACATATGCTTGAATTCCCACGGTCCTGTGATCTGATAAAGCTAAACAGTTGCGCATTACAAGTCTTTCCCCCTCGATTTGACCATTTTAGTAATATACTACTAGATATTTTGCAACAAATAGATGAAACTCACTATGACGATGCTACTATTGTGTGTGGATTCTGGCCAGAGTCAGAAGTGCCCACCAACGATATGAGATATGGGAGTCTATTTTATCATCCACCAGATGAAAATCATAAGCCTGAGTGTTTAAAAACAAAGCTACATATTCGAGGTATCATTTATGTCTATGTCTATAGCACAAATGTTGCCAGATGAGTTATGCATCAAAGTATATAACCTAGGCTAAGAGGATTATGTGTGCAATTTTTGCATTTGCAACAATATGAAATGAAATCCTGTTACTGTAGCTTGTCAACATTTTTGTGGAGCAAGCAACTTCAAGGTCGTGGGTTTGATTTCCAGGAAACAAAGTAATGAAAACCTTGAACTGAATGTTGCTTTGGATAACAGAGTCTACACTAAATGATTTTGCTGAAAGTTTCTTTTACGGTCAAAACTAAGTTGTTTTCTTTAAATTGGACATAAAAAACGTTCATATACAACGTATGAACGCCAAATTCATGAAACTTTGAACAATTCATGAATGTGCTGTTTTTATGGTTTAGCTAGTTTCCAGCGTGCAATATTTACCTTTTTGTTTATACATTATGAATCCCAGTCATACTAATGTCTCTTGTTGTACTTCAGGTTTAACCGTCTTATAATTTCATATAATAGCGTGCAGCAAGTATATTTCTTCTGATATAATTGTTAAAATCCATGAGAAAGGAAAGGGTGACAGTTTCTAAAGATAAATGGCAGCATGCAATTAGTTCATTGTCACATAAATCTTCGCTCTATCTCTTCATCGGCGCGCGCATGTGTTTGCGAGTGGGTGTGTACGCACTGTACGCTCACAACCTCCCTGGCCTTCTGATCTTTTCGCCCCATATTCCTTTGAAAGATGAGAACGTATCACAGTGTCGGAAAATTTCCCTGAAACTATCAAAAGCAGGTTTCTGGCGTTATCTCCGCCATTTATTTCCCCGTATACATTTATGCCTTACAGATATTCAGTAAATCTTGTGTCTGCGCTGCTTTAGTCGTATGAAATTATAAGCATGTCTGGTCATATCAGAAGCGGTTCTTAACCACAGTCCCCGTCTCGCTACCCCTGAGATTAGTAAGGCTGTATATGACTCATATCTCTTTAAAGTACTTTGAACTGTCTTATATAAATCAGTGTATCGTAAAGCTGATCAATAGCAGCTGACTGCCAAAGTCACTTTGGCCTACTGTCTATTCGTACTCTCATCTCCCTAAACGGTCTCTTCTCATCCATCTATATCCTTTATATCTACATCCGCCGTGCACAGCTGACGCCACGGAGAGCAGAGCCGGCGTGTGCGAGCCCCCCGTAACAGCCGTGACCCGTGAAAATTTCTAAGGGTAAATAGCAAGGCCAAAGCCGTCCGTCAGAAGCTCAAGGATTCGTAAGACGTGCACCTCTACCTCACCCCACACTTCACCTTGCTCGTTCGTGTGGAAAATTGCAGTGGGACGGCATGAGAACACGACGAAGGCCTTCCCAGCCCGCACGTAATTGCATAACATCTAAAGAGACGCATTAGGAGTTTTTTAACTTGCCAGTCGCTGTGTGAACACGCCGGGGTTCGTACCTCTCTGCTGGAGGCATATTGCATACTTGCGATCTCCGCGTTATGTTGCTCTCTGAACAAACAGGTCTCATAAATGTCTCAGCGACCGAGACGGTGACACAAGCTGTTTATGGAAGGTCAGGGAGGTCTAAATGTTGAACTTTGATTAGTTTAATCAATTTTTATACAGAAACAATGGAATGATAAACAAATTACAACTGGGACATGAAGTCCCATGCGTGCAAAATTATCTTTCAAGTCAATGCAGTGAATGTTTATTAATCTTAAAGTTTTGGAATCTTAAAACATCGCAGCTCTCCATGTCATTTTATTGTCAGGTTTATTATTCAATATTGAAGCAATACTGCAAAAGATCATAATATGTTAAAGAATTCCCATTATGCAAACTGAGAAAAGATCTATCATACTCTGAGCAAAAAAGCAAATGCCCTAAGATCTTGGTTAGTCATACACATGCCACAGAAACACTTACGTGTTGTAAATAATACAGCTAATAACACTCAGGTTTGATGTCTGTGCTCTGCAGTTGTGTCCACATTTAAGTTAGCCTTTCTCATAACCCACATTGAGGCCCTCTGAATGTTTCTATGACCCAGACTACATCACACAGACTCCTTGACTCAAGGAGGGCCACCGTTTAAGAGCCGCCCAGGTGACTCAAGAGGGAGTCAAGCCACGGTCTTCTCTAGGGAGATCTGAAGCAGCGATGTGGGACCCAACAAGCCGCAGATTGATGGGGTGGCACGGGGCCACTGTATGTTAATGTATCTGTCGAGGGGAAATGTGCCTCTGTCTGAGAGTGATTTTAACGCTCTCGGCAGGATGCCGAGGCATTCGTTCTGTCATCAGGAATGTGAATGACTCTCGAGCAAGATAAATCTTGACAATGAGGCGCTGGTCAACGGAGTCTGTCTCACCACTTTGGGTTTCCCTCATAAAAAGAGTTTTAGGGGTCAACGAAGGAATCTTCGCAGGGAGTGGAAGAGAAAACTAATTCAATCGCAATTTCTTTTTGCAATCATTTTTCTATAATGTACATTGTAACTGAAGAATGTTTTTTTATTGGTGACTGAGCAATTAAGTACAATATGCAAACACGCAGGTTTTTTTATTTGTTAAGAAAATTTGCTAAAATTATCATCTTGACACAGCAAAAAGCAAATGAGATCCTCATGATTTTTTCTTCATTAAGCCCAATAAAAGTCAAAGAGTAACATGAAAGCGTGTCATTTATCATCTCAACTTTCTATACTGTGTGAAGGATGTAGATGTGTGTGCCGCTGCATATAAATATGTTTTGATTTTCACATGAATATGCATGAATTATTTGGACAGAAAACTAGGGCAAAGAATATATGTCAGCAATTTTATCTTTTTTTTGAGTGCACGTCAAGTGAACGAAAAAATAATTAATCTTCATCAATGTCTGTTGTTATATATATATGTGTGTGTGTGTGTGTGTGTGTCTCCTTAAGTGTAGTATATTGTTCCTAATTTGACATTTTCTCCAAAGTTACTAAGAGGATGTGTTACGTGTACGTAAAGCAGCGTAAAGGTTGTGGTTAGAATCCTAGGAAACACACATATTGAGAAAATATGTATCTTAAAGTCGCTTTAGATGAAAGCATCAGCCAAATGCGTAATTGTCTCAAAAAATACAGTAAGGTGTCCATCTAGAGAATGTTTACATAGAAAAACAATTGCAATGGCCCATTACAGTGCATTTATACAGTGATGAAACCAAATATTTAATAATCGGTCATTGAAAGCCCATAATGATATGCGATCACCTTTAGCAGGGTTTGCACCCACACTCATTACCATTAGGTTAACCACCTCTAAAAAGCTACAACACTTTAATATTGCATTTCCATCATTTTGAGGCTGTATTAATCTATGGTCCATGTATGCAGCTGCGTCTGGGGAGATTGAAATTTTAATGAAGATGGCTGCCTGGCGAATGGGCACCGCACACCTCTGCTTGGTTAAATATCACTGCTAATTAACACGTAAAGGTACAGCGCTAACAGAATGACTGATGGCTGCAGCAATGCAAGAAAGCCTTGATGAAGCTATGAATTAAACATTACATAGTGCTGTACATGCAGATCGAGGAAGAGGCCTATATGAAGAGTTTCAGGGAGGCTTGGATGTAAAACAAAGGCATTTGGATTTTCTCTGGTATGCATTCGTATGCTACAAAACCATTATAGGGCATATAACTGCTTATATTTTGTTAAAAGATTGTAGTATGGTCATGTCTAAGACTCTCTTCTGGTCCTGGGTTTTAGGAGAGAGTGTGTTAAGTGCACTCAGCCCATGGGTGCTGTAAATCAGACTCTGGAGAGGAGAGGCTGTGGCATGTCTGCAGCAACACAAAGGCACAGTCTTTGTCTAACTCTGTCTCCTTTAGCTGGTAATGCGGTTTGAGCTGCGTTTCCCTTGCACTTCTGTTGGAAATATCAGATCTCAGCGGTATTAAACGCTCCTTTCCAATACAAGTCCTTTCCAAGCCATATTTCTGTACTACAATGAGTGGTGAATTATAGCTGCTACTATTGTGGGTTGTTCTTCAAAACGCTGACAAATATACAGCGGTAACCCAAAGTAAACAGTGGAAAAAGTGTGTGTTCAAGAGGAACATGAGATGAGCGGAAAACATTGCTTATGTAAACAATATCATTTGATTTTAATAAAATTATTTTACAAAACAAGTCATGCCCTTTACATACTATATTATATTGGCTATATAGATTTTTATCATAGTGTACAACTTTTGCTCAACATCAAATTACATCTTAATTATAGTAAATTATAGTTAAAAATGGCATGTGGTCAAACTCAAAAATCATGTTAATAAAGCAAAACTTGTGACACAGGTTAATGTGCCTTCTAATGGATCTTACAGAAGTAACCGTGTTAAATAAACAGTATGCTCATATATGCTATAGCAGGTTGGACATTCTGGAAACTTATATAAAGAACAAAAATGCAAAATTATTGCTTAAGATAAAGTTAATACTGAAAACTGGTGGTTAACGCCACCTGCTGGTAGGCATGTGTTTCTTACTTAATCAGTTGACATTTAATGCATTTTGCAGATGCTTTTGTCTAAAGTGACTTACAGCAGATTAAAATGTAAACTATATATTTTATTTGCATGCGTGTACATTGGGAGTTGATCTCTTGACCTGGCTTTGTTAAATGGAGAAAAATAGAAGCAATGTTTTTAAAAAAGAAAATTTATTGTCTACATGGTGCCTTATCAGGATAAGAATAAAGTTTAGTTATTTGTAAATGTTAAAAAATAACAAACATTGATGATTTTCTTACAAAATGTGTTTTCATTGTTTTAAACAATTACAAGTAATGTTTTACAGTATGCATTAAACGAAAGGAACATGCATTCAAATGTAGGTAAAAAAACATGGAAACCACTACATTAAACAGTGGCAGCAGTCTAGTCCAACTACAATTTCTACTTAAATTATTTAAAATGCTGAAAAAATATATTAACTCATACTCGACTGTGGAAAACTGCACAGGTCTGTGTTCAATGGCAAAATGAAACGAGACCTCTGTGAGAAGTTTTGATATAATCATGTCTCTTTACGAACTGTACAACCTGTTAAAAGGTTTTAATGTGATTCTTGGCTCGGCTTCGTCAATCCAGTGACTTAAGTAAAACTGAGATGCCAACAGAACTGCCACATGAGTCACATCATACTGCAAACTTCACATCATACTGTGTTGAAATGTCTAACTGATTCTCTAATACTCTATAAAAAGTCAGCGTTCATATTGACCGTAAGGCCAACATTAAAAGTTTGACAAATGTGCAGGCTTGACGCCTTAATGAAAAACAAGCTCTCCTGCGGATACGCGAACAAGATATAACATTCCAGATGTTTCTCCTAAAACCATTAGGCCGGTGTAAAACTGTCAATGTTCACAAGCTTTTATCACAGTATTTAATGAGAATACTCTCTTGAAATAACAGAAAAAATGATTCATTCATGAACACACCAAGAAAATGTATTCTATCAGAATATATCTACTGTCTCTACATCTAACCGCTTGGAGAAAAAAAGCCTTGTGCGACGACAGATTTGATCTCGGGATGTGACGCCGAAATCCCCAACGTTACCCAAACTGCACCCCTCCATAGGAATTACAAAAGCAAGTCATTCTCTAGCCAGTTCTCACTTTGGACTGGATAAAGAACGAACCGACCTGCTGATGACCGTACCATCTACAAACATGAAAAGTACAAAATATGTTGTGTCCCAGAGTCTAACAGTATAAAAGATTTCACTGTTGGTGAGTCATTAGAGTTTAAAGGCTCGGGTCAGTTCTGGTGCCAGACTGTGGCCGCAGCGAGTCCATTTTGTTTGCTGTGTGAGCGTGCAGATGGTCCGTCACACCGCCAGTCTGCTGTTGTTTGTCTGCAGTGGGCTCCAGGAAGCCGTGTGCTGGGAGGGGTCCTGAGAATACGGCCGTCCCTCGCAGCACGGCTGGTTCTCCTCTTTTGGGACGCCCACGGCACACAAACGCCGATGTCGTAGTAACCGGTCGGTTCTGGAAAAGTTCTGTGACAGAAGGGGTTCAGATGATTAAGCTCGGAGGCGTTCATTCGGACGTGCGGTGAAGTGATTTTAGATTCGACAAGTAGTCACCACGAAGTATTTTACTTTAACATCTGCTGAAATTGCTATGGTTTTGATAAAGTTCTTCCTCTTGTGTCAGCCAAGGGAAGAAGCCTTTATAAATATTAGTATTTGCTTATTAAGCTGGGATAATAAAATAGAATTTAATGTTGAAAACATTTTTTTCTAGTAAGTGTGTGTCGTGTCTCACCTGTTGGCAGCGGTCACACTGATAAGGCTTCTCGCCGCTGTGAACGCGCTTGTGTCTCTCCAGATGATAACGCTGTATAAACCTCATGTCACACATGTCACATCCGAATGGCTTCTCCCCTAAACACACAGACACTTTTTAAATAAAATATTTGCATTTAAAGGCTATTTAATTAAACAGAACAGTGAACAAAAAAATATAGACAGGAAATAAGATGCGTTGTATTTGAATCTGCATCATCCGCATGAGCACCAAGGCTCCACATTTAAAGAGTTTGTGCATAACCATGAGTGGAAAGAGACATTTTAAACAGAATAAAAACATGAATGGCGTACCCGTATGGGTAAGAATGTGTCGTTTCAGATGGTAACTGCTACGGAAGGCGCTGTAGCAGTGCTCACAGATAAAGTTCTTTTGCACTTGAGAGCTGAGCGAGTTATCGTCGTTCACATCAGGCATCTCCATCTACTCATACACAAGATAACAGAACACGTGCGTTCAGTCAGGACATTAATATGAGCCGCATTAGTAAATGTCATTAACAGGCAAACCCGCAGGATAATAGATTGAACAGACTGAGCGCTTGCCTGGGGTTTTTCTCTCATTTTGGAGGGAAGCCCTGACTTCCTGTTCTTCTTCTTTGGCTGGGCGTTTTGGCTGGCTTGCATGTCTTTTTCGTCCAAGAGACGGGACGAGTGAAATTCCCCGTCCTTGCGGATGAGCTGATGAGAAACGGGGAAATGTTGGTTACCATTTATCATTTTAAGCTAACTGGCATTAAGCATCGGTGCAGTTAACACCCCAGAATTTAGAAAGTGTTGTAGATTCAACTCCTCTTAAAAAAGAAACAAGTTCAGACACCTTTAAGCAGACCAAAAGTGAACTAAGAATTCAAACTCCCCAAACCGTAAAAGTGGGCATTGCATTCAGACCACTACCTGACAAGGTCTCAGTTCACATCAAACCAAACGTTTTGTAATCCTCTTTCGCATCCCTGAAATAAATCAAGTGTGAACAATACTAAAGCGATCTGAATGGCTGCATGAGATCAGCATCTTTTTTCCTTACCAGTGGTGGGCAGCTGACTCCTGAAGGTAGCACCATGTGACCATGTTGGTTCTGAGTGTCCTGGTTATGGTTATGGTTGTGATTGTTGTTGTGACTGTGGCTGTGATTGTTTTCTCTCTGTCCATGGCCCAGATGAGAGCCCATCTTCTTGTGGTTGGGCATGGAGCCGGCCTGCATGAGCGCCATGCTGGACAGCACCGCTTCACAGCCCAGCAACCCAGCCTGCGTACAAGCAAGACAACAAACAAACAAACAGTGTTTATAAAGAGTAAAGCAACAATGCTTCCCAAAGTCACCTCTTGTGCAGACCACTAATCTGATAGTTTTGAGATTAAACTTGATGTAAAGGGCAGGTATGATATGTCTACTTTGCTTAACTGACTTTTTGAACACTGCAAATGAATTGTTTATACCAGACAGACATTATTGAGAAAATCACATAGGAAATATAAAAAGATGAATTTGCTTGTGCCGTCTGCTATTTCATTTAGTGTCACTAGGCAAAATATTGTAGCATTTGGTGTGGCTAAAGCAAAATGTTGAATGCTCTCACATTTGTATGACGATTTGGATAAAAATGTCTGCTAAATGAATTAATGAATGTATATGTAGAAGAGGAAAAAAAGCTTTATGTAAATGTGGTCACAGAGAAAAATAGTGGAAATGATTTATATTCAGTTAAAACACAGGAGAGCGAAATAAAAGTCAAATGGAAACTTAAAAAAACGAATGTTAGGAAAATACAAATGAAAGAGGGAAAATCGAACACTGACCCATTTCATGTGATCTCGCACAGAGCTGTTGGAAAGATGTGACATCGCAGTGGCGAAAGTGTGTGTATGTTTTGGGGGACAGAGAACTTCGCTCTGGGCTGGAAGAATGTTTAGAGACCACACAAGCCCCAATCATCAGGGGGCCCAAGCCTAGAAACAGAAGGGGTGGGATATAAAGCCAGGGTAATATCCATCTATGTCTATCCATCTCTACCACATATCCAGCCCACTACTAACAGAAGTTGTCGGTTGAGGGAAATCACAGCGTTTATCTGCAGAAATAAGACAGTTTCTGTGCCTTTATTGCCAAGTTTATGTTTATATAGGCTTAACGGAATGCCATATAGTTTGGCTTAAGTTATTGGTTGGTCACATTTCCAGCCGTCAAGAATGACGTCTGGAAACAAATCCGTTCAAACCGGAGACTGAATGGATTTTCACAGATTCGATCACACTAAAAAGGTAAAAACACATTCAAGCATGCATGCCCTGTTGATTTTGAACCATGGTAGTGGTCTGGAATTCACTGGAATACAAAAAAATATTTAACACACCACCCCTTAGTTTTCTTGCATTCAATGCTTTTTTCTTCTTAACTTCTTAAAGAACTTGTCGGTTTAATGCAAATGATAAGTTATGGAAAACATACAGACTATAGCCATAGATACATTACAGCACAAACAAACATGATGTAGTTGATGTACAAAAAATGAACAAATTACATATAAATCAAAAGACAAAATGAGTGAGTGAATATTGCATATATTGTTGCTGACTTGTTAGGGTATTTGGCAACCAGTCAGGTTATTTATTTCAGGAGATAAAAAAATAAAATTGCATCAGTCTTATCACACAGCAAACAGAATGCAAGCCCAAGCAACAAGACAAAACAAACTTTTACAAGAAATAGATTATCTATTTAATAAACACCATTATAAGTCAATCAGTCTCTAAACACAGGTTGCTTTGCAGCCCGGTTTGCTGAATATAAACGGCACTATATGCATGCATTTCAAAGCAAGTATTAAAAAAACAATACATTGCATACATTTTTATCTAAAGAGCTGAATTATATGCATTCCTCTCCTATCTAATCTGCACAAACATTACTCATCCAAAGCCCATTCCCATCCATTCATCCTCTACAGCACAACAGGGCGTGAGTTCACCGTCTATTTAACTTCGCCTTGCGATGCCTTTTTAAATAAATATTATGTCTTACACCTTTATAAATAAAATTAAAACTCAAAAGTGTATGCATTTGGTTTACCTTACTCTTCTTCTTTAACAATACTGCAATATTATCTTGTCGCACTTGCAATTTTTCAGTTTACAAACACACAGGAAACGTTACCGGAAGTGCCCTCTAGGGAGAGCGTCAGTCACGTGACCACCACACCAGGAGCAAATTACGAGCTACTTCCGGTGTAAATAAAGTCCACGTTCCAGAATCCAACGTATTCAAATGCGACGAAAGAATATTTTTTATGTTGAAAATGAAATAAAGCAGCTGCTTGCTGGACATTTAGCGAATTTGTGCAGTCTGACTTTTATTATGCCTTTGGGAAAATGCGTTTGGTTACATATAAACGATGTTTTGTTTTAACATATTGGTTAATTTTCAAGCTTCGAAACAAAACAATAAAAAATAAAAAAGCTTTTTAGCATATAATAAATTGACCTACAGTCTAGGTGAAAACTTTTTACAAAGGCTTTTGAAGGACATAACATAGCAATGTGTGTAACAAAATGACAGTCACAATGCAAAAATTCACAATAAAAATCGTACTTATCATCAACTAATTCATAAAATATCCGTATCAAATTGTTGATAAAAATTCAAAATAGTAACAAAACATTATTAGGATTGTCAGGTCAATGAACTGTACTGTACCAACAAACTGAACAAACACAAACTTTAACATAATACTTTAAGGTGCTGTAATCTTTTTCAATATCAATTGTTTTGAAATAACATGTATAAAATGTCTCCATTACCAAAGTAAAAAGTTGTTCAAAATTACCCCAGTCTTTGTGAAAGCCCAGGGCAAACATGAAAAAGTCAGGGGACAGCCATGCACGTTTTAAATAAATAAAAACTAGTCTTTATAATAAACGCTTTCTACCCGTGAATTATTTAATCTCTGTGGACATGTTCCTAAAGGGAGGAGACTTGGAGAGAGGGTGTGTGCTTGAATAGATGGGGAAGTCTAATTCAGTAAGTCTAGTGGAAAAATCTCAATAGTAAATGTGAGTAAGAATCTACTAGACTCATGTTCTATATTTAAAAATACAGCAGATTATATTGTGCAATTATTTAAAAGGACACACAACGACTCATATACTGGATAGTTCTTTGTGTCTGAGTTCATTTTTGAGGATTGCTCCTCGACCTCTCTCGGTTTTTTAATGTTTTTTAGAAACGTTTTGATCATTTTTAAAGGTGAATGTAAAAATAGCTACAATAAGGCAATGATAGGGGCTGATATTGTCTGTTGACAATATACATTTTCAAAGTAATTACAGGTCATTTCCTAATCTTTCTATCTCATCTAAAAAGAAATCCATGTCTTTGATGGTGAGCCGAGGAGAAACAACAACCATCCGGAAGAAGTTGACGAATCCCTCCATAGGCTGGTAGCCCACCATCATTAGTCCACATTTCGTCATTCTTTCTTTGATAGTTGGTGCCACCTGGTGGTGTAGTTTGGGAATAACATTAGAATTTCTTTCCTTAAACGAGATCATATTTGTCATTCAGGTATATTTTAACAAACCAAACCGACCTTTGATAACCTTTCCTGGTAATCTGGGGTGTTCTCTTTTCCTCTCAGACTGGGTGGTATGAACCAGAAGCAGACGTTCACAAACTGCCTCTGTTAACAAAAACATGATATAAATATATAAATATACAACCATTATACTAATTTAAACACACATGCTATTTTAGGCTTCAATACAGCGTGTTACCTTAGAGACCAGCTGAAAATTTTGCCTCTTCTCCATTTCTTCCGCTAAATACCTGGTGTAGACATGAATGAAGAAGAAAACAATGTAAATGTACATTAAATTGGTCACTAATATTTTAATACAATTAGATACTAAATGATTGAAAATTGATCTTGGAATCATAAATGTATGACATTATTTCTTTAAGTATATACATGCATCAATACCTTGCAAGGGAAAAGGCATTGTCTACACGCTGTGCAAGCCCATGCGATCCAATTGCCTTCCACATCAACCATAGCTTCAAACAATCCACCTTTCGCCCACATTGGATTGATTTGTCTCCTGTGTCTAGGCTTGTATCGTAGAATTTGTCTTGCTGGAACAAGTAGGTTGCTTTGGCACTGTAACAGTGCATCAGCAGATTCTACAGAGGATTATTACAAATCTGTGATTGTATTCATAGAAACAGAAACTTTGCAATAAACTGCATGAATGATTGCATGTTATGTGCAAAGACTAGTAGATTAGTTTAGTCATAAAAACGACAACAAAATACTACATTTTACAAACGTTCCTACCGTGGTATCTCTGAACAAAACCACAGAGCACTGCAGGCCAGCTAGAAGCATTTTATGGGGGTTCCAGGTCACAGAGTTGGCTCTGAATATTAAAAAAACTGTGGTTACAGTCAAAGATGTTCCATTCTGCCCTCAGGACAGTGGTTCTCAAACTGAGGTATGCAATTTCTCAAAATTAAAGACTAAAATACATTTACATGTACTTCTCATGGGCAAAACACCTTCAATTCAATACAGACTTAAGGCATTAAAAATCAATTTATTATTTTTTTCTCGAGAACTTATAGTGCATGGAGTTCAAACCTTTCTATTCCAGAGACCAGATGTCTGTGCTTTTTGGAGAACAGCACGCTTCCGCCCCATGCAGCCTGTAAATGAGAGAGGATGGGATCCAGATTGTAATGTTGGAAAGCACAAAAATAGTGAACATTTTAAGTGCAAGCAACAGCATACTTATAAAGTTGAGGCATGAACATAAAGGCCCATACAAGCGATGACTTGTGCCTGCATTGCGTAATTTTTGCATACGCTATACGTACATCTACATGCATCCAGATGCCATTTCTTTCGCTTATGTCAGCGATACGGTTCAGGGGATCAAAGGCGCCCTGCACTGTGGTACCTGCTGTGGCATTGACAAAAAATGGAACAGCATCCTGAGAGGGAGACATTAGAAAAACTGTTAATCTTTGACCTTTAGATACTTAAAGGAATAATTCGCCCCAAAATGAAACTGCTGTCAATGTTTATTTGGCCTCATGTTGTTCCAAATCTGTGCGACTCATTTTTTCGTGGCACACAAACAGATGAGGTAAACATCTCAATGCGTTTGCCAAAAAATCATACAAGTTTGGAAATGATGAGCAAATTTTCAATTTGGGTCTATTGCTTTTTACAATGTCGTTTGATAAAACGTACACAAAATGCTTCGATTTACCGTAATGAATGAGTGGGAATTGAAATATTTACTTGAGATTTTGCCAGCACGATTTTTGCCTCCAGGTCTTCTGGTCTCATGCTGCCCCTGTGATGTAAGAAGCAGAATATGTTGAAAGCGAACCGATGGTCTCGTGACACCTGCTATAGAAATAAAAACCACCCGTACATCTCGTCCACCTTCACAATGAAAACATTCTCCGTCCCAATACCGAGAAAAGCAGCGGCCTTTTTCATGGAGTAATGACTCTTATAGAAAAAAATGATAATAATGAATTATGATGATGACAGAATCACAAATAATCACAAAATGAAAGACTTGTCTCTTTACTTGTTGTGATGTAAATATAGCCAGGCGCGGTATGGCCCACAATCCTTGTGTCTTAACATTGGGAAAGGCCCAGTATCGTGCTGTGTTCATGGCGTACATGTTGGACATGGAACCGCCAGGACAGAATATTCCATCTCCTTCTGACCATCCGACCATAGAGCGAAGCTTCCCAAGCACCTCCTCCTCCATCAGGACAAACACAGGAGCCACCTCATATGTATATCTGTAATGACTTCACACTAAGTATATTGTATAGAAGTATATATTTTTTAATCGCATGTACAAAACACAAGTGGCCTTGCGTGTTGTCATACGGCACCATCTGATAACTTGAAGTGCAGATAGGTTACTTATTACCGTGACAGTAGTTTAATGGAAAACTACAGCATTAAAGAGTAACAGTTTACTGAAAACCAGTAACCCCATATAGAAAATTTGACAGCTATCTCTCGAGGAACGTTTATATTTTTGCAAATTAAGGATGTGGAAACTCATATATAAACTAAAGTTCACCCAGACGTACTGGCTGGTGTTGAGCGTCTCGGTTAGGAGTCGTCCCGTCAATGCATGGTAGTCCACACCAGCAAACAATTGATTGAAGAACAGAGGATGACCTGTGACCAAAGAGGACACCACATATCCATGATGGACGTAAAGCAGACATCGTGCTTAAAGGGATAGTTCACACTAAAATGAAAATTCTTTCATCATTTATTCACTCTCGTGTCATTGCAAACCTGTATGACTTTTTTTCTTATGCACAACAACAACAACATTGGGCTCCATTGACTTCCATTATATGGACACAAAACAACGGAGACATTATCTTCTAGAGGGTGAATTTTTTTGTGAACTATCCCTTTGTGAAAAAACATCAGTCTAAATGTATTAACGGACGTCAATATCGTACAAGTCTTAACGCTGTATCTCGCCACATCTTGCACTCTTTTCAGTAACTGTTCGTGAGATTCTCCATGTTCTCTGAGCTCCAGGTCCAGCAGAGATCTCAACTGTTCAGGCTCTCTCCACTCACACACCTGTGGATCCGAAGACACGCAATTTAAAGAGGGTCTTCGACTCTACTATGACCTAAGATACATGATAAGATAGGAAGCCACAAAAGTTGTTAAAAGAGATGATAAACTCTTGACCTTCTGCTTTATGTCAGTTCCCTTGTGAAGTATCTCTTCCACAATCACTTTGAAAGCCTCTGTAAGGAACAACGTCCCGTCTGAATCGTAGATATCTGGTTCTTCGTGGTGGGCGTGGCCATTCATGTACTCTGTGGGATTTAAAGAGCATCTCTTATCAAAAAGACCAATGAGCAACATTATACAAACAGATAAATAGACATTTTTAGAAAAATATCCTATATTTATAATAAACAATACATTAAAAGAATTGTTAAATAAATTCAAGGGAAACGATTCATTAGCAACAGATGATTGCGGTTGCCAAGCAACGCCTCCAAAAGCGCGTGATTACCAGATGTTAATAAAGCACCCGAAAACGGTTTCTTGCTTAACATTAGTTTTATGTTTAAGTGTTATATATACTAGTGGACAGATATTCTTTAGGTTTGCGTGCATAATAAAGATTTATAAACAAGACTTTTACGCGTTGTTTGCTTTAAGAAAGTCCACGGCACCAATCACCGTGTTCAATGAGGAAAACGTTATAAACGCCCCGATTCTTGACGTTATTTCTGCTGCGAATGACATCATAATGCAAAATGGTTCTCATAAAAAGGAAAAAAAATAGCGAAAACATGCAAACATTTGCACATCTTGGGAATCAAATATTCTCAAAATTGACACTTTCTGTCCTCAAGTTTCACTTCCAGAACTGTGACTGATTCGAGGAAATAATGCACCACGTTGCAATTCCTGTCACAAATTCGACACACTCCTGACAATGCATGCTTTGTGTGTCATTCCTTAATTTATTCCCAACTTTTCCCCCCAAACTCCGAATGCTTGCAACTTTTCTGTTTTCGAGACGTCTTTGCACGCGCACACTCAATTACTTGTACAGTAACAGTAGCTTATTACATCATCAAAGCCAAACTGCACGATTCAGCAAAACTAGGAAAGCAATGCATATTAAGCAACGTCATGCATACATTGAAAACAAAGTAAACAAAACCTCTCACCTTTAGAAACGGATGAACTCATTGTAATGTGTTTTTTCCTTCTTCTTAGCACATGCAATCTCTACTGTATGTGATGTCGTACAGTTTAGCCTACCTCTAGACCCCAGTGGTTCAATGTGAATGCAGCATGTGTAGGCTATATATGTGCATGCGCACACATATCGTCATTCAAGTGACAGTCTAATTGGATTAAAGTGATATGGGTGTGTCAACAAAAATCAATCGTTAACTTAAATCAGATCAAACTGGGTTAGTTCAATGCTATTTTAAGTTTAAATCGAGTAACATCAGTATTGTTATTCTTAAGATGATGTGTTTGTTTGCATTATTACGGATTTGCATTTTTCCTGCTTCTCAAGCTTTGGCAGCAATGAAACAATGGTACAATTATTGTAAACGTTATTCTGCATACAAGTAAAGAGGAAGGTATACTAATGCATGTATTGAATAATTGTCCGTTACCTAAAAGATGGGTACAATGTTCAACATCTTCCTAACACTGCAGTGTTGTTCTGAGTTCACATTAGAGGTACGTTTGCTGATGAAAGAGAGATATATCCACTCCACCTATGTTTGTCTGATTGCGCAATGAGGCCACACTTACTCACAAGATGAGATGGAATGTCACAGGGTTCAAAAAAGCCTGGCATGTACGGACCAATAGCAATTTGATGTCTTTTCTTAAGGAAATAGGAAACATTTGTATGCACATATCTTTGAAGGATATGGTTGATGAGCCACATTTGGAAAAATTATAAAAACATAGAAAATTACACTTTTAAAACTCTATAAATATGGTTAAAAAAATAATATTTACTTCTTTGTTCTTTGCTGAAGAAATTGCCAATTTCCAGAATACCCCAAACATCCACATCACCTAAAACGGAGCACTGCGAATCGGTAAGATTTCAAATAAATACTAACAAAGACGCTATTTCTCTGAGCCACTTCTCAGCATCAAAATATACTTCAGGAGCCAGATTTTATGAGCTCCAGCTTATAAAACAATAAACAAGACTGTTAATCAAACAAATATCTAAAGTGAACAATAAAACCTAATAAACCCTTTTTTGATTAACCTCAAACCTTTTTACAATTAATGACAATAATGAACTTTTTGATCATATTTATTTTTGATTTTTTTATACTAAAATAAAATGATCCCATCACCAAAACATCATACACAAAACAGAATTGAGATGCAATATGCGCATTTACAATGACAGAAAGAACTGTTCCATTAATTTAAGCATGTTGTTGACAATGAAATGAATGCTCCCGTGTCAGGTTGCAAAGTAAAAAAACTCCTTTTATAATCCAAAGTAAAATGGTCCGACAAGGCCAGATGCTGTTCAATAACTAGCCTGTGCAATGGAATTGTACAAAGCTCCGCCTCTAATCCCATCACCTGCTTGGCATGAAAAACAAGGGTGAACAAGGGTGAACACGGGTGAACCACCCGGGTGAAAATGCATCAGGGTGAAACAACGTGATACTTGCAGAGAGATCAAAGGTCGCCACAACGTTGCCAGATAGCGGTTTCTGCTGGAACATAAATCTTTTTAAACTTCTGTCATAAACATAAGGCCTTCCTTATCTGTTCAAGGAATTAGTTCAAGTTTAAGACTTAGATAAAAGCTTTTACATTTATTTGTTTGAGAAATGGAAATGTAGTTTTGTTGGATGTCTTATATAGTTAGATAACTGGGACGGCATAGTACAAACAGGCTCACCTGAGATAGAAAACAGTGATTATGTAGCATGTACAATAAGTGCAAACATGGCTAAAAAAATAGGACTATACACGTCTTTTGGTCTCATGTAAAAATAAGCAAAACAGAAAAAGAATAGTGAAATAGTGCCATAAAAACACAAAAATGAAACTTTTTCTTTAAAAGAAAAAAGACACGCTACACACACAGCTCTACTGGCTATTCGATCAAGTATTAACTAAGTTTTCTTTTAAAAAGAAATTCTGAAATACAAAATTAAAAACAAAGTTAAAGCAAATGTTGCAATAACCTAAGAATCTGGACGTTAGGTTTGCTTGGAAATACAAACATATAAACCCCCGCTTGATATTTTAACCCGTTGCGTTAAAGCTTATATTGTACTTTGATATATCCTTTACTAAACAAACAACACAAAAAACACAAAAGTAAACATCTATTGTAACTAACTAGCAGTCATAGCTCCCTCTAGTGGTGTGGTTGCATGTTTGCGCATGCAAAGTGCTACTTTCATTATTGAGTGCTCTCAGCAGCTGTTTTCCAGCAAAAAGTTAATTTTCAGAGGGTCTACACCGTTCTCCTCTTGGGTTAAAAGGTCATAGAGACAGGCCGACGTGGCCTTATTCCTCTCACGCATGCTCCATCGTCGCAACATGGCGAAAACGCGCTCGGTGTGTAGCCTGTTGTCCTCTTCTATCTGCTGAAGCGTAGTGGTGCACATATCTAGTGCCGTTATGCCCACCTGCCTCCAGTTGTTCCCGATCCTGCGGGCCACCATCATCATCTCCTTCTCGGTCACCAATCTGGAGTCTGCAAAGGAGAGAAAAGTTATGGAAAACAAAAGTGATTCTGCAGTTTGGTAATGAGGTGGTTATGAAAGATGCAAAACAGGTGTTTGAGGATGACTCACTGGTGATGCATGGCTTCTTCTGGAGAACAATGTTTTCCAGCATCTCCTGTTTCACCTTTGATGTTGTTTCTGATAAATGAATATACAAAACACTCAATTAAAAAATGTCCGAATAAAAAATAAAACATCTTACTACTATAACAGACTAATTCATCACACCTGTGGATTCTTGTATTTTTCGTTTGGTGATCGACAGATGTGACAGAAGCGACTGCAGTTTTGGAAATGTCTCTTGCATGTCTTGTCCTTTCAGCAGCTGTAGGAATTTCTGTGCACATTTGTTGTCTTTGTTAATCACGTAGTCCAGGATATCTCGAATCTGCTCGGATCGCTTGTGCGTGTCTTTGATATTGTTGTACTCATTATTAGACAATATGTTCTGGGAATGGCAGCGCTGAAGGACAATATCTGGATCATCCCCCAGGACTTCTATTAGATCAGTCTTTAGATTCTGAATGAACTTAGTGCCATCTACTGGTCCACCCATTGCGTTTGATCCTGGAACCGTGATGTAAAGACCTCAGGATGAAGGGTTTTGGCTGTAACAAAACATACATTAAAAATTACATTGTGTGGCATGTCAACGAATAAACAAATAAACTGGTTTATAGACTGTTTTATTGGATGTAGGCGCCTGGCCCAAACTCAACTTTCGGTCTGTGTTTGTTAGGTTAGTGGCAAATAATGTATATATGGTTCTTCTACTGGTAACCCAAAATAATACTGACTAGACACACTTTTAACTTGCTAGCTAATGTCATTTACTTGTTTTTTTCTGTTTGCTTGTTATCAGAAATAATCTGCAGGGACTCGATTCTTTGTGGATGTGTACCGGTAGTTAAATTTGGGCCACAAAAGCGAGCATGCGCAGTAATGTTTGTTTATGCTGTCGTTTTAAAACTGTCTATAATGTCAAATTGTGTTAATTTTTCACATAATCCAACTAGCACTTCCTCGTAATTTACAGACTGGTTAGGATACAGTGATGCTAATATACATCTTATGGAGGACTTTCCTGTGTTTCATGATTATATATAAGAGGAGCTTGGTTCCAAAACGCTATAAATCCATTTTCAAAACTTTTCAAAAATCATGTTTTTTAAATCTGCATTCCAATTAATATCAATCAAACTGCAGTTGTTTAGTTTTGATTTAAGCCATAATAACAAAAAAATACAGCTAACTAACACAATAATGATAACATAATAAAAAACATGAATTTTGAAAAAATTTAAAAATGGATTTATTGCGTTTTGGAACCAAACTCTTCATATATATTTTATGTTTACATGAAAATAACACAATTTTAAGATTTTTGCTAAGTAAACTCCTTTCTAGAATGTGACTGTATAATTTGACAGACCCCAAAAGTGTCCCAGATAAGAAATAGCACACGGAACAAGGGTAAGCATTACTAACCTAAACCAATTTTTGTTCACAAATGAACATTTTCTACATGGACTACAAAACAAGTTTTATGCCATATCCTGAAAAATAGAAAACCTGAGTGCAAGAAAGTGGGGGGGACCTTCTATAAATACCCACTCCTTCACCGAAACTAGGTCGAAACTAGACGTCCCACTATGAGGTTAGCTGCAGCATCATTGGTGGAGGCAAACTCAAGGAAGAGTTTTATCTTCGTGTGTAAAACCCTCCCATTGGCAAATATGTTGTTTTTATTACTGCAGGTGGTTTATGATCACACTTTCACATTACTAATATTCATTAAGGCGATCCCACAAAACATAAAAAATATGCAATCCATATTTATTTATATTGTATACAACGTTGTGAAGAGCATCTAGCTTGAGGGACTTTCCAGTTACACTACAAACGATGATACAGTTCGTTCACTTTCAGAAAAGGATGTCAAACATATTTGATAAAATCAGCCTACTAGGCTATTAATGATCATATATGAAAGACTTTTGATCTCATTGTTCAAATTCATAGTATAAATTGAATTGTTTGCAAACACGCTGACTTGCATTTTATTGCATCTGTATCTGCAAGAAGCGCCAAACGGAAAGAACAAAGACCTTCATGTATCAATAGATGCGCAACATGCATTTCGCGCTTTCACGTCCGATCCGTTTACATTTGTAACAACTGCGAAGTTTATACGCGCATTTTTATATCTATTTGCTTCGCACGCGCTTCCCATTGTTTTTCAAAATATCTGCTGTTATTGTGGCTGAAACTGAAAGATACGACGCACGTGTTTGAAAATACTCCTAAAAACCCCATACGAAATCCCCTACGTAAAAAAACAAGCGCTTTTAACATAGAGAATGAAATAACGAGTTGTTTACCTTAATGTGATGGAGGGAAATGTTTAAGCTCATCCGCACTTCCTCCGTATGCAATTTGATATTGATAATGGAGCAACTGCTGCCCCCACCCGGACAGAGACGGTTATAAATGTATTTATAGTGAATGTCATTTCAGTAATATGTAAACATTGACTATCAGCCATTTCCTTACTCAAACACAACAGGAGGACATGTTTTTTTCACTTGATTTATTGGTCTTAGTTCTGCATTCTGTATTGCATGCTAAACTAAATGTCTCTACAATGAGTCATAACTCATGAGTGAGTGTGTAATGATGAAATTCATAAACTCTGGAGGAGTTGCACATACACAAAATTGCTGAAACAGCATTAGGGAGTTGGGAAAATATGTTATACACTGCTCTTACAAAAAAAGAAACTTATTCAACTGTGCTTTTAGCATATACGTCTTGTAAACTCAAAATAAGAAAGGATATACTTTCACTTTTCTTTTATGTACTTGTCAGAAAAGCATAGTTGTGAAAAAAATGTTTTTATTAGTTAAGACAGCTCAAACATTTATTTTAGTTTGGGATTCGCCTTAAGCCTTTTCTATGAAACCAGGCAAAAGTGTACTTAAATATACCTAGCTTAGTTTTAAGTTTTAATTTAACATTAAATGCTGAAATCATAGTTGATAGCAAAATAATGCAAATATTCACTTTACCAACTGACTCCAAGGCCTAGTTTCACAAACAAGACTTAAATTAAGCCAGGACTATGCCTTAGTTAAATTAGGATATTTAAGTCGTAAAGTATTTAAGTAAAAATGCATTAGAAAAAAACATTACTGTAGTGCATCTTGAAACAAAACAATATTTGAATATACTTTTAAGATATTTCAGGGCAAGTTCATTTCATTTATTATACCTGTGAAACTGGAAACAAATGTAACAATAGTTTTAAGAAAATAATGTCAAAAATGTAATGTAATATAATATCAAAAGATGTTTTATATATAATGTCAAAAGAGATGTTTTATTAAACCCAGCATTTGATTTATCAATAATCCCCATAATAAAGTTGTTAGCGATCATGGTCACTTTATATATCATGCAACATGTAATATGTGCAAAAAGGTCTAATTGGCTTCAGTTTTTGTTTTAAAAACTCACAATTGCAGATTAACCAGAATACATATATGCATACATTAAAGGAAAAAAGTATAGAAATGAACAAATGATTTATTAGCTATAGATTAGTGTAAAGCACAAATAATGTGAAGTAATGTGCTGAAAGCTGTTAGATAACAGTGGAATGCCGAGACCGTCTCCAGCAAGACTTTCATGTGACTGGGATTAAGAAAACCTGACCGGTGGATTGAAGACTCACGTGAAAGACTGTCTCACAGTTTTTAAATAAAACATTTTAGATTAGATTAAGAAGTTTTTATCTGTTACACTTCAGTCATTTTTGTGTGATGTGGATAGATATTTTTCTTTAAACTGGTCAGTATCTTTAAGATAATACAATAAAAAAAATCCACAAACTATAATTAATTTGTTCTTTTTATTCCTAATAATTTCCTTTATTCCATTTAAACCAAATATCGAATTTCAGCAGGAAATTCTCTCTCGATTTACGACTCTTCTCTGAAGCGAATGACCTCATTTGGAGGAGGTAGGATGTGCACTTCCAGGAATCCGGTGGGATTCCCAGACCTGAGGCCTTGTTGACTCATGCTGAAAGTCTGAGGCCTTGTGTGGGCGGAGCCTTACCTGCTAGGTGAAAAGCAGCTCTTTTCTCATTGGCTGAGATGAGTCAGTATATTTCCTCACTACAAGCAGTGAGCAAGAGTGTTGAAAGCACTGGGATAAAGAGGACAGCAAGAAAACTCTGGCGCACACACACAACACTAAAAGACTGCAAGAGGACACTTGATAGAGAATAAACTTAAGGTATTTATATTTGTGTTCAGGGTGGCTTTGTTTGTGTTGCGGCCTAGGCTTGCTTGTTTTGTTGGAACTGACTGTTTGTTTTCTCTATTTAAATTGAGCTTCTCACTTTACATAGTCGCACTGCTCATGTGTTTGTGTTGAAGTTTGTGATGTTGATTTAAGAAATTTAGGATTAATTCAGAGCACACAATTGGATTGCATGTTAGTGTTTTCCTGCTTTACAATAATTTGATTCTTTTTAGAAAGATTAGTATTTTTAGGAATCATTTTGGGAAGCATATGTGGCCTAATCTTGTAGATAAATAAGCGCAGTTTTGCATGCTTCCTAAAGTCTCATAGAAATTCATATGTCAAGGAGTTCTGGGAAAATTCTTAAGATTAACCGTTTTAAGCCGAACTCAGGGATGAATCTGACTTATGGGAACATCGAAGAAACTTGTCCAAGCATGCTGAAGTGTTGATGTGACCTCTGGGTGGATGTTTCTGCCTCACTGTGACCCATAGGAATATTTTTTTGTCATTTATAAAGAAGCATATAGCACGTTAAATGCTTGAATATCCCCTGGATACACACTTGGGCTACATGAAGAAATATAAACATCATCAAGGGATAAAACAATTAATAATTATAAAACATTGAGCGTTTTAGGAATGCCTCGGTTTCATTATGATGATTTAAGGAAGTCTTGCTTCTGTCTTTCTGGATGAGAGAAAGTGTTGTATCCAGATGATTTATTATGATGGGGACTTGGGAAAACCTAGAACCCCTAAAAGAGACCATCTGAATCTCCTCTTGAGCAATAAAGATATCTCGGGGTGTTTCTGTTCATTGTTTTGTGCCACAATTTCAGAAGAGTAATGACTTTCTGTGTCAGCAAACATTTCAGCTGAGCAGTAAATGTTTGAACCCACCCATCAGCTATTTTACAAAAACATAATGGATATCTTAACCCAATTTGAAGCATTTTAATGTATGACCCTTTTATTTTTTTTTGTTCAAATTCCTTAATAAGTAAAAAGCATTGTGAGACTTTGTTTCTCAAAATTCGCAGAAGGGCTGTTCATGCATTCTCCATTTTGTGTTAAATAATTTAAAGGTTCTCATGAAGAATTCAAGCAGGGAGATGTTTCTGCTTGTCTCCAAGCAATCTACTTCCTGTGAATTTTGTAAGAGCTCGCACATCATGTTAGATAAGAGTATTAGCTCAATGCTTTCTGCTCTGTCAGACAGAAGTCATAGCATGTCTGAGTGTTCAGGTGAGATGCAGGTGTTGGGCAGTGACGCAAATTGCTGACTCATTTCAGAAATAAGATCACGAATCTTCAGGTGTTCAGACAGGGAGGGAATATTTCTGAACAAGCTTCGACTCTTTATTAGATTTTAGAAAACGTAATCGAAACATTAAATGAAAATAAAAGATGTCCTATTCTGACAAACCTAAATGGGATGTTTTTAAATGTTAATATTTCTTTAGATGCAAATCAGTCAGCTGCCTTCTCTTCACTATCCAGTCGCACATCTATTAAAACGATGACATAAATGTCATAGGTACAACTGTATCTATTCGTTTCAAAAGATAATGTTTTGATTGATACATATGTGAGCAAATGTAGGTATTCGTTTTCTCTAAGCTGTGACTCTAGGTTCACTTCATCTTTAACTTCTTGTCATTTAACATGCAAATGCATGTTTTTGTCCTAGCAGAAACAGAGGAAACAGAAATGGCAGTGAGTTCATTTCATCGTGGACAATGGGCCTCCCAATCCTTACGTGTGACAGCAAAGGAGCTCTCCATTGTTGGTGTGCGAGGCAAAAACGCGGCCATCGCAGAGCGATTCTCCAAGTAAGCAAATGATGTTATTTGCATAACTAAATCTGATGTCACTAATCTTTCCATTTGTTCTCGCTCACCTACTTTGCACTTCACTGTAGTGCTCTAAAAATGTCCTTTTTTATAAGACCCCCATTTTAAATGTGATGCATACAGAACCTTAGCACTGAGAGGGTAAAATGCATTTCATATTTATATTTAGCATTTTATAATAACGTTCACGGTTTATCGTATTAAAATGAACAGCAGAGTACCATTCTGAACCCTTTCATGATTCAGTCAAAACCCAGACAACCAAGATATTTTTATTTGGAGCAAAAAAAATCTGCTTAACTCATTAGAAGCATCTTTCTTGGCAATGAACGTGTTTCCTGTGCAAAACACTTTCTCACTCCATCTGGATCTGCTTTTCTTATAGCCTATCTGATGTCTTTTCCAGCCTTCTGGTTCTAGCACTAATGTCCCATACATCAAAACTACGGATCAGATACGTTTATAATCTGATCATTGACCTGTACTAGCTGGGGACGAAAAAGAAATCAAATTCTGGTGCCTTTGCAGTTTACATATAGGCCAAGAACAGCCCACTTAGACAGACAGACTTTTGACTGATATGTCAAGCGACCAATCACAGTTTACGTCCCATGAAGAGGCGGAGCGCGCTCTCCTCAGCTTTTTACAAAGCCTGAGTGAAATCGCGGATAATAGGCAGTCTGAAAATATTTTTGTCTTGTTTGCTAGCCTATATTCAAAGCAAGCCGTTACATGTTTTTGTGTCATGACCCGTATCTGTAACTCGTTTGTCAAGTTTGTTGTGGATTTCAATTGAAATTAGGCGAACTTCCCGTTTTAGTATATGGGACTATTCTTTCAATACCAGCACAAGCCCAGTTTTAGATTTGTTTTGACATGAAAAAGAAAACGGGAAGCAACCTTCATTTCAGACAGGCAGGTTTAGTTGTGTGCAGTAACCGCTAGAGGCCGCCAGTGTTACAGGCTTCTATAAGCGTGAAGCAGCGACCAGACACAAAGCGGTCGGACATAAAACAATATCGATCACTCCGTTTTATAGCGTTTACAACACAACTGGTTCAGTTACAACTAAACTATGTGGATACTACAAAACAAAGCTTAATTTACTTCCTCCTGATCTCTTTCTAGGTATCAGAGGGCTGCAGAAGAATCAAATGCAGACAAGAAAAAAGTGAGTTGTCCTCTATAAGTCTAGATACATGCATATGAGTGCTTTCAAGAACTTAAAGCGGTCTGATGTGAAAAATATATTTTAAATGCTTTTTCTAGGCTACCTTAAAAGCTTTGAACTGTCTATACACACAAGTATACATTTGAGCTTTATGTGATGTATACATAAGTGCCTTTAACTGCCCTTTAAAGCTTTGAGTTGTCTTATGTAATATACATAAGTGTCTTTATGGTGTGAAATTTTTTTTATACATAAGTGCATTGAACTGCCTTTAAATGAGATGTTCTATGATGTCATACATATACATATACAAAAGTACCTTTAAAAGCTTGAAGCTGATATATTCAATCATATAATAACATTGTTCTGCTTAGACACATGCAGCCTGTGTCAAGTCATCTTAATCCCTATTTAGACGTCTTAATCAGCAGGTAATTCCCATGCACCGTCTTTACTGCTCCTGTCAGTGTCCTTGCTACGGTGAAGTGCATCTGAAACCTGACTGCTTCTTAATAATGAGAACAAACTGAAGTCAATGGTGTGTGGGAGCGTTTGTCCGCATGAGAGATTAGCAAAGATGATGTGACGTTTTTGTGGATGTAGGTATGATTGTCTGTATTGAGAATTTTTGGCTTATTCAAAAATGTTTTTTTTTTACTTAAGGTTTAACTTTCTATCCCATTTTGAGTCCTAGTTATTGAGAAATTCAGTACTAATTTTGTGTACACAATTCTGTCTTCATGATTCATGGTTTGAAGGGTTTGATGCAGACGGGACCATCTTTAAATCATTCAGAACTATTTAGCTCACTAACAGGAAATGATTGACATGCTTTAGTAAACCAGGTTTTTGCATGCTAGTATAGAATTATGGGCTACATCTCTGACAGGGTTATGACTTTGTCATTAGTTAAAGGTAAGATGCGGTTCTGCTCAAACTTCTGTCATCTCAAGAGGCATAACATTTTGTGTGGTTGACATTTATCATAAAAACGAAATGAATTTGCGATCAAAATGTAATGCCGGTTGAAAATAGGCGTTGCATGCTTTCTTGTGTACTTGATGTCATATATAGTTCATGTGTCATGTGGTGCTATGCACATAATTCACTAAAATCTTAACTACATTTGTTTCTGAAGGAAACCTCACACACTCATTTTCAAGCATGCGACTATTGTTTTGTAAAATATCAGGAATTATGGTTTTTATTTTGGTTTTATGCTTGTACATGTAAAAAAACAAAAATGTGATATGCAGCACATATTTCCACTCATACTTTCTCTTTGTCCACTTCCTGTCACTACTTCCCCCTTCTGATGTTCTTCCTGGTTTATCTGTCCTGTTGTGAGGGGGTTGGCCTATAGTTTCCTCCAGCAGTTTTTTAAAGACTAGCATCTGGTGCATTTTTTTCCCTCATTTTCACCAGCACGGTCTGGAGGAGCCTCTCCTACACTTAACCAGGTTTACGAAGCTTTTAAAGTTTTTCTTTCTAACAAACTAACAAGATTTTGTTATTGACTACTAATCCATCTCGACAGAAGATACAACTATAAGTGTTTATTTATAGATCAGATGTGTTTTGTTGATGTTTTCGGTTGAGGTAGTTAAAACTGAACAAAGCAAACTTTAGGCCTCATTGTAAACTTGTACATTTCTTAAAATGTTAAACTTGCAGCTGTCTTGTTTAACGCTTTGCATGTTTTCGTCTTGAAATGTATGTATTGTATCTAAAAACGTCCCATATGAACTCAGTATTGTTCGAATGGGAGAAACAGATCAATGCAGTTGTCTGAATTATCTCAGGAATGTAGAAGTTGAGCAACCCCAGGCGTCCATGCAAACTTTTCTGAGAGTGTCTTTGTTCTTTACAGTCTCTGGAGAAATCGACTCCCTCCTTGCGCAACGGCAGTCTGAACGTCCTGAAGCAGCTGTGGGAGCAGCCGCCAGCCGTCGCCCCCGAAACGCACTCCGGACCGCAGGAGACCCATCAACATCACTGCACAACTGCTTCTGCTCCTTCAGCTTCTGATCCGGTGACTACGAGGAACCGGGAGACCTCCGATCTCGCAGAACCTTCCGCTGTCTCGTCCGAGTCTACAGAAGCCGGGTTAGAAAGCGACAGTGAGCAGATGATGGAGAAGTGGATGCAGAGAGATGTGGAGACTGCAGTGGTGTCCAGCGTGCCCATCGAGAAGCCCACCGTGCCTCTAAACAGCCTGAAGATGATGTTTGAGAAAGGCGACACCTTCCAGAACAAAGTAAGTACGATAGTAATATCTGTTTTAGTATATATGATATCCTGATTTGAGGACTTTACAATGTTTAAAAGGGACCAAACACACTGAAAAGGCAGAATCTTGTCAGGCTGTTAGTCACATGGTTTTGTGCTTCACCGGTGACTCTTTTCTGAACTTCCTCTGGGCTCTGTTGGTGTTTCAGTAGCTTCACCGCTCGACTACACAGCGTGCAGGACATCTATTGTCAGTCTGTGGCCTGTATATGCATTAGAACATCAAATTCTTTGTGACTGTATTTAGTGCAGTGACATTTAGATGTTAAATGTGGATGAACTGTGAATAGTTTTATAAGGCCATTGTAATTGTAATTTAAAACATTTACACGTACGAAACATATTGTCGCTGTCACCACTTTACAGGAAATGGAAAAAAATTGTCAAACGCTGTTGACAAGCTTTTTTTAATACTTTTTGGGGCGGTTTCCCGGACATGAGTTTAAGCGTAGTCCCAGATTAACTTTACTGTGAGACAAAGACGCCTCTAACATTTGTGTTTTTTTGGAAAATATGTTTATAAAAATGACTTGAATATCCTAATTTAAAGGTGCTATGTGTAATATTAAAGACATGACATCTTTGTCCTGTGTCAGCCACTGTAGTGCTTTGAAACAGAGGTGGAGTGAGCCGTTCGCCGCTAAATGCTGCTAAATGCTGCTAAAAACTCCCCATTGCTCCTTTAACCAAGGCTTTGTCCTGGGTTAAGATAGATTATCTATCCGGGAATATAGATTTATAAAAAGAAGAGAGATATGCACTCATGTTTATTCAAAACAACGGCTTTAAAAAGGATTTTAAATATAAGAGAATAGCAGTTTCCACATCAAAACTTTAACAATAATAATATAGAAGGACAATATTGTTGCAATCACTTTCAAAGCGATCTTGTTTCAATAAATTTATTTTTAACTATATTATAGTTGTAAATGTAAACTGTAAAACATGGAGGTGAGGTTATTTTGAATTAAATTATGAATATTTATTAATGTCACTCCTTCATCTGACATTTTGGGGTTTTTATTTCGTCTGAATACATGACTAAAAAATCTGGGACTTTACCAGACACAATGGAGTCTTGTTTCTTCCGTGAACCAGGGAATCATTGGGAATTGTGCCCAACATTTCATCTGGAAATGAGAAAGAGATGGCGTGTGGGTGGGAAGAGAAAAGTGATCCCAGCAGGCAATGAACAATACAGATTAAAAATAGTCTATTAGTAAAGCAAGCATCACTGTTGTTTAACCCTGTCATTTATGTTAAAGTGGATTCACTTCCTGGGTCAGGATGCTCCTACTTTTAGGCTAGAGAACCAGCCTGAACCAAACTGTTCAACCGCTCAGAAGATTCCCATCATCTGACCGGGATGAGACGTCTCGCATTGAGACGTGACTCTGTTTGCATCTCTTGCCGGCGGCCTGATCTCATAAGATAAACCTCCACATGATCACCACCGAGTTCTCTGCTCTCATCAAAGCCAAACTTCTCTTTTATATAACCTGAGGGATGGTCATAAGGGAGCTCGGCTGATGGAAAAAGTCTCTTCGGTTTTATTTTTTTAAATCTGCTGCAGAGATTTGTGTTAAGAGCATCTCTGCTGGAAATTGAATTTGGCCTGAATAATGAAGTGATTTAACTTAAGGAGAGTTTTAGTATATCTCAATAGATGTAGTGATGACTTGCACTGTCTGTATTCTAGATGTATTTCATCAGCAGCTGGACTTTTGTAAGACGGGATATTTCACCGCTCATCCAGACACATCATCAGTTGAACATTATCGTCATTTACAATATTGAGACATGTAGCATCATTACAGGTTGAATTGCACACATCCGAAGACTCTGAATGAGTCATATTGACTCATATTGCACTGGGAAAAGTGCCGTATTAAAGGCTGTTAAAAGTTTAGAGGAATGATATCATTGGGATCACTTTCAATGTATTGATTTTTTCCAGCTGATGGAATACATTGACAGACAATCAAAGTCTATTCAGATTGAAGGGATTCGTGCATTTAAAATGTGAAAATACTATCTGGAAAAAATAAGAATTATGATGTTTTTCTATAGCGCTTTCACAATTTCGTGTTGTGCAAAGCAGCTGTACTTTATTGTGGAACAACAGTATAGAAAATATAGAAATTAGGAAATATAAATCTAAAACTGTTATTGTATTAGGAAATAATTATTGTTTTGGATGTTATATAGTTATTGCTAGTTATTATTCTTTGTGTGAATTGGCCTTTAAAATGAAAATAAATGGAAAGAGGTTTAAGGTTGTTGTTTTTTTTTATTATGGAAATAGAGAGCAGTATCAAGTGTGTTTTTTGTTTTGTTTTGTTACTGTGCAAAAAGTCCAGAATTTTTTTTTAACAATAAAAGTAAATTAAAATGATATATAGGCCATGCATATCTATCATCTTTTGTCATAGATCTGGTCCTGTGATAACAAAAGGCCACTCCTCATTTTTGGCAGCCCGTGGCTCAGATGTTCCATCTTTTGTGTCTTTTGGATTAATAGAAAAGCTCTTTTGTCCGGACTGTTGCCTCCTGTGGCTGTCCTGCCTTCAGCTTTTGTACAATGTTTATTTCCCGCTCCTCTGGTGTTAGCGCACCAGCATTGAGACGCTACGCCGAAGACTAGCCGACTGGTTCCCCCGCCAATGGTTAATCCATGATGGGGGTGGGATGGTTTCAACCCCCTGGGATTTAAAAGCTCAAGCAGCTGCCCTCACAGCCCCCAAACCCCACCCCGCCCTGTCAGCCCCCCCACTCCTGCTGTTTCCAGCAAAACCCTGGCATGCTCCCCGACTCTAATCTGCTCTCTGAGCGCTGCCGGGCTTTAGTCAGACAGACAGTGCTCTGTAAATCTCCAGGAATCGCTGTGGATTGTGTCGGTCTGGTTCGAATAGGTAAGGCGTGTGGATTTTAAGTTGATACTGCTGGATGTTTGGAAAGCGTCTGCTGTGGGATGATGTCAGTTCGCTTCCTGTTTCCTGAGAACAATGACAGTGCTCGCAGCAGACTTTTGTTAAGGTGTTTGTGCTGAGATTGATCATGTTGAACAAATGTGTTCATGCCAGTTCAGAGATGTTGGTGACGTAGTATTACGAAGCCAAAAATGCCAGTTTTTCAGTTTGATCCCATTTAGTTGCTAATGTTATTGTTCTTGATAAAAAGCAAGCATGAACATACGCTTAAACTAGGGATGTTGGTGCCAGTTCTAGATACAAGAAAGTAGTTTTATTAAGCAAAAATGCCAATTTATCATTTTCGTCTTTAGTTGATAATGTTATTGTGTTACTCATGAAAAGCAAGCATGAACAAATGCCAAAAATGCGGTTTGTTGCCAGTGATTTTGTTATATTTTACATTTATGCATTTGGCAGATGCTTAAAGTGCATTTAAGCTATGTATTTTATTAGTATGCTACATGTTATATACATATTTGTTTTATTCTATTTAACTCTATAGTTATGTCAGGTTCTTTATTCAGTCATACTATATTCTGTATACCAGATGATATTCTGTTTATCTGTTTCGAATCGGTGGTTGTTGTTGTAGTCTTCATGTGTCCGGGTGTGAGGGTGAATTGGACATGCGGTGGTTTGTGTTAGTAGTAAAGCCAGACGCGGGTGTCTGTCTGAGAGCTTATTAGAGGATTATTGATGCCAGGAGAAGAGAAGCTAGACGGGCAGAGCCAGAGAAACCGATGAACACTGATGTCATGGTGTCTAATTAATATTGATCATTCACTTTGAATTCATATTAAGAGTACTTTGAAGAATTCTGTCATCATTTACTTGCCCTCTCAAACCTGTATGACTTTCTTTTTTTCTGCAGAACAGGAGATATTTTGAAGAACGTTGGCCAGCAAAAACCGTTGGTCCCCATTAACTTGCATTGAAGTGAATGGGGACTAACGTTCTTCAAAATATCTTCTGTTGTGTTCTGCATACAAGCCATACAAATTCGAAATGACACGAGGGTGAGTAAACGACAGAATGTTCATTTTTGGGTGAACTATCCCTTTAATTTGTATTTAACCGAAAATAGTGTCTGCGTTCATTGTGTAGCAGTCTTTTTAACATGTGCTTTGTTGTTTAGGCTGGAAAACCTGGAGACGCTGGTTTTGAAAGTATGGAGTCTGGGGACAAAGGTACTTAATGCAATACACCATACAACATGTGACTCACAAACTGGTGTATTACGAAATCATCTTGAACTTCCTTCCTTTTTGCAACACTGTAAGAAAAACGTCTTTCTGGAAAGTGCTGATGTCAAGCTCTGTGGAAATTCCTGCCGACCGTTCCCTCTTCGACCTTGTGCCTCTCATTTTTCCTGGCTCTTTCATTGTGCTATTCACAGACGCCCTCGCTCATCCGACTCTGTTGTTTGTGATTCACAGAAACCTTCGAGTCTGAAGTGAAAATGGTCGAGTCCACTCCTCTCAGGGACCGAATGGCCATGTACCAGGCAGCTGTGACCAAGCTTGATCTCTCTTCCTCCCCCACCGTGAGCATCTCTGCGTCTGTCATAAATCACTCTGCCAGATCGCTGTCACTTCATATGACTTTATTACATCTTATAGATTGACTCTGCTGTGTGGTTTCTTGACCTTTTGTGTTTACTGTTTGTGTAGAATGAACCGGCAGAGAGTGAAGTCCGCAGTCACGCTGGGAAGCAGAAGGAGAATGTGCCACCGATCTTCACCGATGTGGTGAGTACTTCATGTCTGCATGAAATGAAAATGGACTCTTAACATGCTTTAGTAGGTGTTCCTGGTCTTATTGTTCATGATTTATCTTTATTTAACTGTCTTTTATCGAAATATGATAACTTCCCCCCCGCCTCGGAAACTACTTTCTTCTTTGGCTGATGTCACAGGCCTTCTTATGTTTCAACCCCTCCTCTTTGACCACCTGGCTCTTTTGTTTGTCATTTTGAATATCACGTTTCACTCAAATGCCCTTAAGTCACATTACAAAAGTGTTGACTTAAATTAAAAATGCTAGTGAGGAGTACTAGCACAGGTGTTTAACTTTTTGTGTTTGCAGGCCTCTGAATCCAACACTATGAAAAGTCCCACCGCAGACAGAAACGGTAAGTTTCTACGTTTTCACTTAGTGGTCTCGCACAACGTTATTATTGTTCTTATTCGAGCAAGATTAAAATATATTTACTTTTTTTATGCATTTGGCAGATGCTTTTATCCACAACATTTTCCATAAAAAAAAAATTCTGAGTATGTTAGATCCCTGGGATGGAACCCATGACCTTGGCATGCTAACGCTATGCTCTGACCACTGAGCTACAGGAAATCCTGTGGTGTTCATATATCTGTTTTGTAATGGGGAGTCAACCCAGAAATGAAATTTGCTGTAATGTATTCAGGATGCCCAAGAAGTTATTGACATAAATATTGAGGTTTTATTAAGCATAACAATTGATCTGTGTGTGAAACTAAACATTACAGTCGATGTTTATTTTTGGGTGAACTATCCCTTTAAAACCCTGATTTATGACCTAAACTCACACGATGCTACAGGAAGGTTTTGGGTTCGATTTGTAAATAATCGTACAATGTATACCTTGAAAGCGCCATAAATGTGTAATACAACCAAAAACTGTAGCAAAAAAAATGATTTCCTATTAGCACCCTCTAGTGTTCAGAGTTCTTTTTCATTTTACTGTTTTATTAATATTTTGATTCGACAGTTTATGAGTTACATTTCCAGCAAGTTTATGTGCTTTCCTCATTTTATATTTATTTGATTATTACAATATGAATTTAATTTAGATTCCAGTTTTTTTTTCCAAGTCAATAAGTTTAGTGCCTCAACTTGTACTAAATCCAAATGTATTATTTATAACAATAATAATATTTAAAGAAATACAAATACTAATGCTTTTCATTAATAAATGGCTGTTCTCATCATTTGCAGGTTCTGTTATGAGTCCTGAACAAAACCAGCCTAAAGCTATTAAGGTGAATATTCATTCACTTTCTACATTTATGTTGCTATGAAACGAAATGCATTTTAATTATGCAAGTTTTCATTTTATTTGTCTTTTTATTTGTCTTTTAAATTCAGTCTTTTTATTTGTGATCTTAAATCATTTGCTTTTTAAAGATGTCCTATGAATTTTATTCTATTTTGACTTCAAGCATTTTATGTAATGCACTTTGAATTACCTTGTGTATGAAATGTGCTATATAAATAAACTTGCCTTTAACTTGCAGAAGTTTCGTTTGCCTGTTCGTGAAACCTGCGTGACGTGCCTTACGACTGTGTACCCTTTAGAAAAACTTGTAGCAAATCAGCAGATTTACCACAACACCTGCTTCCGCTGTGCCTACTGCAACACTAAACTCAGGTGAGCACAAAACACTCTTTAATATTTGGAAAAACTGAAAGATGTGAACGTGTTTCTAATGTCGCCCCTTGTGTTTTGCTGCCCTCTTCTGGTTAGTCTGGTGAACTACGCCTCTTTGCACAACAACGTCTACTGTAAGCCACACTTCTGCCAGCTGTTTAAAGCCAAGGGGAACTATGATGAGGGTTTCGGCCACCGACCCCACAAGGAGCTCTGGGAGGTTAAAGGAGAAGGAGGAGAAGAGCAGGTGAAGCCGTCACCTCCAGAAACCACGTCAAGCCCAACAGTAGAAGAGTCTGCGCTGGTCAAGGTTAACGTTCTCACTGCATCTCTGGAGACCCGGGCCCAGACCGTGTCTGAGAGATCTGAAAAACCACCGGAGATGGGCCGACTGAAAATCTCTTGGCCTCCACAGACAGAAGAGGAGGAGAGCACAGTCCAGTCCTGCGGACCTGCCGATGGTGGCGCTGTTAAACCCATTCGCCCAAAATGGCCTCCAGAGGGCGACTGCGTATCAACCAACACGGACATGGCAGATCTGCCAAAGATTCGCAGGAGCGTCTCGCTCAAAGAGAGAAGCAAACCCTTCTCCATGTTCAGCGCCGCATCTGCGCCGGTCCCTCAAACCAGCGAGAGAAAATCTCCATTTCCAAGGTGTCCATCAAAAGAGGAGGAAATGTCGCCCGTTTCTTCCACAACAGACACGCTCATCTCTTCAGAAGACATGACTGAATTTAACCAATCAGAGGAGGAACAGGAAGTCGATGGAGAACGCAAAGAGGAAGTTGAGGAGGAAAGTATGGAACACGAGGACGTGTGCGATGAAGAGAAAGTGGATGCACAGGAAGAGGAACTTTCTTCTCTGAAGAGCAAAAGCAGTTTGGAAAACAGTCCTCCATCATCTCCCCAGAGTGAGTCGGAGTCAGAGTCAGATTCGCAGCAGAAACAGGCCTCTCAGGATGTGGGCTTCTGGGATGGAGAGGAGGCTGAGGAAGACGGTCCTGATGTCAGCGTGGAGGACCTCATCAAGAGGAACCGGAATTATGAGGAGGAGGAGGAAGATGATGATGAAGTCGTCTAAACAATATAGTAAAAATGAAACGCTTTTTTCTTTGTTTAGAAGCGCAGGTGTATTTTTATGTTTCCATCGTGTGTCTTTGTCCCTTCGTGCAATTTTTGGGGTTCTTTTCAGTTTTTATGTGCCTATACATGTTTGTAAATGAACGCATTGTAGCTGTCAGATCCTCTGGAAGATTTCTCTCGTCTCTAGTCTAGCTGTATCCTGAAAACTTGGTTTTATGCATTTTAATTTTTTTTGGTACTTTTCTATATTCTTTTACATGTTTATTGACTGTAGAATATTTTATGCTGCTGATGCTCAGATATTCGCGCCTCTAAAACAAAACATGAACCGGAAAAATGTGTTTTTGATACTGGCTTTTAAAATATAAGTTTTGTTCATCATGCCTATCTTAACAAGAATGTTATTTGGGACGAGTGGGCTTTCACTGCTGTTATGCACTTGGGGATTTAGTTACGTAGGTTAAACACCTCCTGGCTGTACCACTTTGGATTGGCAACTTTTGAATGTTTATTGCAAAATGATATTTAATTGTATTTTAAATGTTATTTTTTATCATGGGACCAAATACCTGGAAAACTTTTCTAATAAATTTACTGCTACAAAAGTATGTGCCAGAAAGCTGTTTGAATCATTCCTCTAAACAATTTGTTACAGTGTTTTTGAAAAGAATCTGAACATTAGTTACAAAATCTTGTGCATGCATGCAGAAGACAATAACATTTGAGATGTAAAATTTGCTTCTGACAAGGAACACTGGACCTTAGGGAACGTTTGTGGAATTAAATTTTGTATCCCACAATGCAATGTGCTCCGACTTGACTGGTTGTGGCTAGAAGGGATACAGCTACGGATGATACAGTTTTTATCCTAATCTAGCCTTAACCAACTTGAACTTTCACTGCAATTTATTTCTTTCTTTTTTTTGACAGATTCTTATTTTATTGCTGATTTTAAAATATTCATATTTATTTTCAAGATATCTATTTTCTTGTCTCAGAATGATAAAAGGGCAATTCCAGCATTATGGATTTGACAAATAAGCTCTCAGAGAATGTATTTGTTTCCCATGACTTTGGATGACAAAACTAAGTAGCACAGGAACAATTGTAATAGTAAAAAATACATTGTGTGGGTCACAATTATCGCCAAAAATCATTTAGATATTAAGTAAAGATCATGTTTCATTAAAATATTTTGTAAAATACCTACCATAAATATATCATAATTTTCTTTTTGTGAGTAATATGCTATGCTATGCATTAGCATTCATTTGTACTTTAAAGGCGATTTCCTCAATATTTGCACACTCAGATTCCAGAGTTTTAAATAGTTATATCTCTAAATATTGTCCCATCCTAACAATCCATATATCAATAAAAAGCTTATTTATTCTGCATTCAGATGATGTAAAATCCTTAAGACCTTGTTGTCCAGTGTCACATATTTTAAATGATGTTTGTATTTTTACTAAACCCTTGTTGATGAGTGTTTTATTATATAAAGGGAAATAAACATGCATGTTTTTGAGCGCAAACACACTTTGTGGGATTTCTGTACATTAAAATGTATAACCCAGAAGCAATAATACCCAACAAATGGAGAAGGGATGACTCTTCATAAACACAAAATAGTTACTTTATTAAAATGTTTATGTGTCCATTTATGAGGAATATGGACGATTTTGAAAGTGGCACTTGCCCGACTATGAAAAATCACGCTTTAAAAATAAAAAACAAAATGCTTCAATAAAGACTTCTCATGGGTATTTAAACCACCAAATGTTGACAAAGATTGACATTTGCATGGAACGACCCAGAATGAAAAGTCACATGACAACGTAGCAATACCACCATTTTACACTTTTATTTTTTGCATACTTTACAAGAGTTGTCAATATGCAACAGCCCGCAAACCAACATTGAGCTCCTAATCCAAAAGCACAACTTAAGAAATGGAGACATCTGAATTCAAACCAATACGGAGACCAGTTTAATAAGATATGCATATGCAATGAATATAAAGACATTTTAAGAGAACCTTAAAGTGGAAATTTGGCAAAGTACATATTAGTTCCATGTGTGATATGTCAAAGGACAGAACAGACAGAACATATTACAACAGTGAGATGTGCAAACCAGCATCCGTACAGATGTCAAGAGGGCAGCAGGTTTACAGCCGCTCTAAAGTTTGGCCATCTCTAAAGTGCTTACGGTATTCGTGAACAAGACAAGTTCACATTACAGCGGACGATGTCTGTATAAACAGCTCAATGTTTTTGACTCAATTAAATGAGACTCCAGTGTGGCGTCTGCCTGCAAAATCTGATAAACCGTCCACAAACCGAGACCTGCTGGAAAAACTCGCTAAACTAAATAAGAATGAATTGCTTTGTTAAGCTGCATTTATAGATATTTATTTATAAGACTGAAAGTATTCAACGTGTCTTCTCTCTGGTGTGGAGTTGCTGAATTGCAATGTACCTAATGACACGAGAGAGCAAGATATACATCTGGGGACAATACGCTTCGTCTCCACAGACATCGCATTTAGCAATTACTCTGCGCTGTTTATTGGCACCGTCCCTCGACCGCTCCGTTTCAGACAGGAATAATAGCAAAAGTGGCACTTGATTAAATGTGACATTCAGAACGAGTAAAAAATGACCACAACACGCCGTCAACGCTGTGCAGATTCATCTGTGCGATTCATCACAGGAGTGTTTGTGGAAAATTGGGATATAACCATCGTTTTTCACGATGTACGTGAGATTTTTAACGTTCTCCGGGTTGCGATGGCATGCTGTACCCGACCGTGCTTATAGTGCTAGTTCTCTTCTCGAATATACATTATAGATTTTCCCAAATAAATTCCTGTGTAGCAGCCAATACATCCATTTACATATGTACACGTACATTAAAAATATATAGGTTGATATAGATATCTATGCATTTTTAATAAACAAGGTATAAGGTTTTTTATAACAGCTTTTCCGAGGCCCAACATTAAATGTCCATGCCATAACCCTCAGTAAAATTTCACAGTAAACCGTTTAGAAGTGAAAGTCTGCAGTTTTAGTTCTACGATGGAACATGCACCGATGTGAACGTGTTAAATGTGTCGCATTTTAAGTGCCTCTTTGCAAGAAAGTGATATCAATCTGTCATAAAAAATAAACCATTCCCATGATTCTTCGAGCACTTGCAGGTTAGTCCGTTCGAAGCTGATTGGCTGACAGCAGGAGTTAGGGATTTCTCTGTTAGCCGCTGAGAGGATGGAGGTCCACCTTCACCTTCTCTCCACTGCTGAGCATCCCGATAGTGGGATAAAATCCCCCGGCCGGAACCACCACCTCTCTCCTGCCGATGATCTTTCCGTTCCGGGTGAAGAATACCTACATGAGCACAGAGGGGCGACAGCGAGTCAGCATTTCTCAAGTCAGAGAGGGAAGGGGGCGAGTGTGAGTCAGCATTTCCATAGCTACAGGGCTGATCCGCGGCACTCGACGGTCCTACATGCACAGCAGCCAAAACTTTGGATACTTTAGAAGGATTGTAAAGCTATGATGAACAAGATAAGCACATCTGTTTCGCAGCACTGAGATGGCTTTGGTATTCTTGAATTTTCCAATAAGCCTTTCCAGGTGATTGAATATCTGCGAGCGAATTCATCTTACAAAAATTCATTTTACTCTTAAAATTCTGCTTCGGGTTGACCAGACATTTTGACTCCTTACAATTCTTGCATAAGCGCTGTAGAGAGAAGCTTAACTTTCGCCCAGTGGGCAGAGATGAGCTGCGGTGTGGTCAAGGGTCAAACGCGGCAAGTCACAGGAAAGCTCTTCATAGTCCACTTGGAGACTTTAATGCATTAATGTTGTTCGAGGTTAAAACGCTTGACTTGATAAATGCATGTTAAACAAACTCCAGTCTGCATTAAAACACAAATAATGACGGTTCATTTATTTAGCTGTCAAACTAAGCCTTCGAGGTCTTTCGTTTACAAGTCGCTTGTTTGTGGTTTCAAAATTCATTACGTTAGAAGACAAGACACAAGGGGATGAACAGCAAAATAAGTGTGTGTGTGTGTCTCACCATAACTTTCCGGCCCTCGTGTTCTTGTTCTGGGTCATCTCCCTCTCCCTCTTCCTCATCTTCATCATTTAAATACAGTAAGTTTTCCACGCGTCCCTGCTTCGACCGTACGTCTGCGGCCTCCCAGTCGTCAATTTCATCTGTCGAGAGAAAACGATTTAGCAAGATGTGCCATTAAATGTTTGGACCGGCAGTGTTTTCAATTGACTTCTCATGCAACTTACAACAAACAGCACACTAAGATGAACAAATAAACAAGATGTTTACCATCTTTACTGAACGTCATCAAATGGCTCTCACCTTCAAAGTCCAGCATGTAGTCTCGAGGAAACATGATTCCACAGCCCATGATGTCGCCCTCAAAACAGCGCGGGCCAAACTGATCTCCAACTCCACTGCCGTGAAAGATCTTCCCGTCATCTGTAAAGCAAATAAGGTTTGATTTTAGACACACAGTAGTGAGTCAACTAGACATCTAAAGCTTTGTTTTCTGAATAAACCTGTCATTTAAAGGGATAGTTCACCCAAAATGATAACTCTGTCATCATTTACTCATGTCAAACCTGTATGACTTTTTTTCTTTTGTAAAACACAAAACAAGATATGAAGAATGTTGGTAACCAAATAACATCAACCCCTATTGACTTCCATTGTATGGACAAACCAGATTTCTCACAATTCTTTTGTGCTCCACAGAATAAAGAAAGTTTAATAAATGATGACATATCTCTTTAACTATGAATGTACAGTATCACTTGCCAGGCTTTTACTGTGGTATCATTCACATCATTATATGATTTAATGTTTCTTTTGTAATTTATAAAAAAGATGATTGTGTATTTTGAGGAGACTAAATATTCAATGGTCAAAATTGTGGTTAAAGGTTCTTTTGTAGCTGAGCAACATACAACCACAGGGGACTGGATGAATGAAAACATTATGAATCACATCTACAGTTAGTGTTTGTTAGAAGCATCGGATCAAGTCCTGGTGTGAACCTGAACAGCCACACACACACTGCATTCCTAACACATTTGCTCTTAATGATCCAAAGATGTCTCGCACGCTTCATCCCGAGCCTGACGGGACGCTCGAGAGAAAAGCTCTCGTCCCTCCGTTCCTTCCTCCTAAAGACGGTTCCTTATATAACGAGATAACAAAACAAAAGAGACAACAACCGAAAGCAAGCGAAAGAAAAACACGGCGAGGTTGCCTGCAGACACAAACCCCACTTGGCTTGTAAATATTTGTGGAGTTGTCATGGGACCCGTCCCGGCACAGGATACCGTTTAAACATCCCTATCTGAACACACGGGGAGGGAGATGAAGACACTGTCATTATGATTCCCATGTGGGTCCCCGGCCCAACACTGCATTCCCAAATGAAGAAGTCGCTGCGGGAGAGGAAGAGAGCTAAAAATAGATGAGGGTCTCGCCGGCTGGCCTTCTGGAGAGACTTCCGCTTCTTTGGCACCTAAGCTGACGGGAAACGGTACACCGGAGTGCAAAGAAGGCTTTCCTCGAACGACGAAGTGTTTCCTGGAGCTCCGTCTGGAAAAGGCTGATTCTTGGTCGCTTCCGCAAACAAGAAGGGGTTTATGAGCCTCGAGCCGAATACGGAAAAGCTATTCGGGTGAAATGGCTTAAAGGGATAGTTCACCTAAAAATTAAAGTTCTATGTCATTTATTCATCCTCATGTTGTTTCAAACCTGTATATTTCTCTGTGGAACACAAAAGAATATATTTTGAGAAATGTCTCAGTGGTATTGTGTCCATACAATGGAAGTCTTTGTTGTTTGGTTACCAACGTTCTTCAAAATATCTTCTTTTGTGCTCTGCAGACGAAAGAAAGTCAAACAGGTTAACAGGTTACATTTTAGTAATGAAGAATTTTTAAAGAACCCAAGTACACATCACAAACAGCAATTTGGGGCAGTGCATCTCTTGCCAACTATTTCAAGCAACTTGGTGTGGATGGCGGTCGTATTAAAAAGGGATCAGTTCAACGGCAGTCCATCACATTCTGCCTGCCATGAGTCTGCTACACTAGCTACTCAGTTAACTCCAAATAAATTTAGCACACTGACTTCCGACTTAATTTTTCCACCATACAAACAGCCCCGCCGCGTCCTTTGATGCAGACCCCAGCACAACACATCAACAGCCCTGACAGCGGTCCTACGTGCCCCAGCGCGATGACTCACAGGATTGAGTCGAGTATGCGGGCTTCGTATAGATCAATGAGTCACGCCCCCCTAATCTGACCCGCGTATGAGCTAATGCCAAACCTCCATCAGCGGGCGCCGCAATGAGGCGCGGATATGACACGCACCATAAATGTAGCACCGCTAATCAACAGGAGGGCCTCCAGGTGCCGAAGACGAACCGCAACACCCTGATGTGAGTGATGATATGATTGAATTCTTCTCGCGATACGAGACCTGGGTGAATTCGCAAGCAAATAAACACGAGTAATTATGGGTATCAGCTTTAAGAAAGGGGCATTGATGCTTGAATGGTTCTCGCTTTGGGCTGTGAAGCTGGAAGCGATGAATTGCACAGCCCGATGGTGGAATCCTGTGAGGAAACACAAGCATGGTGAGGTGTAGATTATGGAAAACCGAATCTATCAATGTCCCGGATAACAATAAGATTAATGAGTGAAGTGTTGAGGCGTGCGCATTTCTTTGGCATCTTTGTTGATGCAGCCAACCCAACTTGAGAACCAAAATAACCATCTGTTAAGAGCGCCAAAACCCTTGATGCACTGGATGAAAAGTTGTTTAAACATATATATGAATCAGAAACTAAGCATAGAACCACATTGTTTAATTCAAACAATGATACTTTGTGACTAATCTGTCATGTGGAGTGGCATGAGGGCATGGAGGCCTGGTGGAGTGTAAAGATTGTCATCTATACACAGAGCAGTTGTACTGTCTTATCCAGTATCAACTTCCTTCAGGCTTTGAGAGACGGCACCCGTGGAGTCAGATAGGGTTATTTATGCTCGTGATTTAAAGATATGCTCCTAATCATCACGGCCGTCTCATCTCCACGATCCTCTTATCAGGGATCCCGTCCCTCCACACGCTGTAGAGATGGTGCCCATAGATGTGAGAGGAGCCAAGTGACGAAGCCGAGAAACAATCCGCACCTGCAGGAATTCTGGGTAATCTACGCTTGAACAGTGGTGGAAATATTATAATCGGAGATGAAAAAAAACTTTACTATGTAAACAGGATCTGGATGTGTGGAATTATTGTGTAAATAGGATTTGATGCTGGACAGGAGAATGATTGACATACATTACATTTTTGGTTGTTTTATGGATAATCACAAGTATATTGTGAAGACGGAGACAAAATATCTTCAAAATACATACAGTGTACAAGCCTAGAAAAAAATTAAGACACACATTTTGTTGACACTGGACTGAAATGGGCAAAATACACCTAAAAATGCTGAATAAATGAACATTTGGAATGGTGCCTTTTTCTGCGGCTCTACTTTTACTGAATACTATAGAAGTTTTAGGACTCACCTGCGTGATAGGCGACAGAACCTCGACTCCAGCCCGGGTGCCTGTTCTTTGGGTAATCCTGAAAAAAGAGAAAGAAGTCAAAATAAGATCCATATCCTAATAATAATAGTTTTACAAAACAGTTATAGACCTCAATAGACGACAAAAAAAACTAATTCTTTGAATATCAAACACTGAAAAGCACTTGCATACCATGAAATACCTTCCCCTCATAAAATTAAAATATATGATCCACAGCCAAAAACTATTAGAGCAAAAAAGTTTGTTTTAGATCGTAAAGAAATACATTATTATCTGGGGTGTAGATGTCACATAGCTTCAGGCATTACGTATTTTGTGTACAGATGCTTCATGCCAGTACAAACATGAGCAGCAGCCAACATTCTGATAAGATCTAACAATGACTCCAAGGCAATTACTTAATTCATACAAAGAAACTATAAACTACACCATTAGACTAAAACAAGAAATAAGAAAAAATACAGAAATTTTAAATAGATTTAACACATTCATAATGCTTTAGAATAGACTTTATAATCATGCTGTCATAACTCACTAGTGAAACTAGAGCTAACTAGTTACAGTCTGATTAAATGAGCTAATTCATGTTACATGAACTAATTCAATTTACATTTATTAATGCTGCTCTTTAAAAGGACAGTTTACCCAAAAATGAAAATTCTGTAAACATTGACTCCCCTTTTGACATTTTAAACCTGTATGACTTTGTTTCTTCTGCAAAACACAAAAGAAGATATTTTGAAGAATGTTGGCAACCAAAAATTATTGGTCCCCATTGACTTTGGACACAAAACCAATGCAAGTCAATAGGGACCAACAGTTTTCGTTTACCAACATTCTTCAAAATATCTCCTTTTGTGTTTTGCAGACAAAAGAAAGTCATAAAGGTTTGAAATGGGTGAGTAAATGATGACATGTTGAAAACCTGATTCACAATAGTAAGATTATAATACTGATTTATGGCAAAAGTTATGGATCACAGCTTTAGTGTGTATTTTATGCCAATAATGCATTAAACAAAGAGGCTGAAGCATCAATTGATAAAATAATTTCTTTCTGTTCTCAAAATATTGAACTAGAATACAGGAGATTATGTTTAAAAGCGATATGTTCTTCATTTCTGTAATTTTGGGTTTACATTAAATCTGTTAAGGTTAAAGCTGACATGTAGTACAATGTTACGGCTAAAAATATGGTAAGATCTTTGGACCTGTTTCTCTAATAAGGGACATGTATATTTGGGGGATTTAAAACCGATCGATTTATGATCTAAGCGTGAATCACAAAACCCTGTTCTGAGAAAGACACATGATTCAAGCACAAATTCCTATTCTGCGAAAGAAAGATGACACTTTTAATATCTCTTGGTCCATTTTCCACTCCACTCGAGGCACAGGACTACACTGTGAGGTTGTGCAACAGAGGGCAGGCATGATAACACCCCAGGCAAATCTGACAAACAGCCCTAAACATGTAGAGACAATGGAGCGCCGCTCTCTGCAAATACACATCACAAAATAAACTGTTTTCAAACATGCCTTAATTTAGATCGAGTTGCCATAATAAATGTGCGTTCCACACATTCGTACGATTGCAGCTGCATTCCAAATCACGTACAAGCGAACAGACACTTCGACGTGCCACGAGCCATCAATCACTCGGCTGGCCCCAGCGACCCACATAACAGTTTTTTAAATATGTCAAATGAAATTATATACCACGAGACTCCTGTTTGGAGAAAGGTGCCGTTCATGCGTACAGCGTTTGGCCCCCTAAAGATACTGCAAAATCCATTAGAGACAAGCACGGAGCTTCCAAAAAACACAAGCAGTAGCGTATGTGTCCATGCAGGAGCTCTATCAGATCCACCTGAGGCTTTTATGTGCTTTACACCAGCTACCTGCATTTCCACACTGTGACAAAGTCAACAACTGCCGGTGGAGGCAGATGCACATCTGCACACAAGCGTATAGCTCAGAGATTAGGTCAAGAGGGTACCGTCACCATCCGGGTGCTGTGGAAGGCAGGGAACCGTGTTTGTGCAAGCTTCTATCATCGTGAAACAATAAACACGCAATGGAGCGATAGAAGAGCTCGAATAATGAAAGATTTTGAGTCTATTTTAAAACAATTACAAAAGACGTGAGGAAAAACAGGGTTCTTAAAAATCATTCCCTCCATTGCTCCATAGGAAGCTAAAACCAAACACGAGGCCGGATGAGAGTGAAGGAAGGGGTCGGCGCAGGAGGGGAAGGTCAGAAGGTAATAACGGTCAAACCCATTTACGCATCGTGGCCGTCGAGGCTCCGGTGCGCCTCCACCTCTCATTACGGCCCAGAAGATCTTTGTCCTGTATCCTAGCAACACAGTGTATATCCGGACACACACACACACACACACACACACAAGCTTGTACTGTTATGAGCAGAAAGGGAGGGAAGTCGGGTCTACGTCAGGACGGGTTCAGTCCGTGTTCAATGATCGCAGATAAGAATTCGGCACTTCATCCCTCACATCCGCGGCCACACTGGCACTGAAATCTTACAGACAGTTTTGCAAGACGCAACACTGGTCCAGAAGCACTTCCTGTTTCAGTGTTTTGACACTACAAAAACAAATCATAATGTGAAACAAACATCTTAAAGCTGAAACAGGAAGTATTTCTTGACCGGTGTTGTTTACATCTTACACGTCAGCCACTCGAACAGAGGTGACAGATGCAATGTTTTTACAATTAACAGCCGCATTGTTTGCAAACGTCTCTCCAGACACAGGATGCAGGGAACGGGGTTGACGTCCGACGGGAGTAAACAGCAATTAAGCAGCTACGTTTACCTGATATATGACACATAAGAAACACAATTAAACACAGATGCACATAGACACAACAGTGAGACACAGAAAGAACCCAAATGAGTGTAAAGGACTCGACTCGAATCTTCTGTTTTCAACTTGAGAATAATAACCCTTCACGTTTCTCATGGTCATGCACAGATCGACAGGAAGGCGCAGTGGTCACGTTACCTTTTCCACTATGATTGTACACTACATCTTGTCAGGGACATGTCAAGGTACGATTCGATTTCTAAATTTAGTTATGACTTACTCGTCTTGCCAGGCCCAGGGCGATGTAACACTTCTCTCCGGGATCCACGATCTCCACTTCAAAGTAGTGACTGCGTGTGGTGAGGGGCTGTCGGGCCTGAGCAAGACCCACATCCATGATGCTCTTCCCTTTCCCTACATACTCCAAAAGCTGTGGAAGAACACATCAGAAAATTAATTTAGATCATTCACAGACCATCAGTCAACAACATAAACACTTCATATATGGTCAATTGGGAATCTTCTAAACCAGTGATAAAGAAAAGCAACAGGTTTGGGATATGTTGTATATATGCTATACCTGGCTACGCTTTAAACGTCATTATTCTAAAAAACAAAAACCTTAAAAACAAGTCAGGATGACCAAAAGAAATAGGCTTATTTGGTATACATACGTATGCACACACAAGCACATACATATATACAGACAAATCTGAAATGTTTTTGTCTGCCCATAAAGTGCATTAGTTTTGATGTCTACATACTCATGTATGGACAAACCCCATCAGCACACGGCAGTGATGACAAACCCTTGATTGACATTTTCCATCAGGCGTGTTAGCAGAGAACGTCTGACATAATAAGCTTATTAGAGAAGACAAAAGGTTGACCTCTCTCTAACAAGTTCATGAAATAACAAGGGTTTGGCCTCGTCTTTCAGCTACTGTATAGACATGTGAATGGTATCAGCAGCCCCACCTAGCTTTCTACTTGACAAGACAAAAATACCAACAGATTATGAAATTACCATCATTAATGTATGCTAACATTTACCCTTCGTAGCATTCTAGAGTTGGGGTTCAAATTCCCGCCAACCATTTCATTCAGCAGTGTGTCAGAAATCTTCAATGATGATGTCAACGGCACCTGTATGTGTGAAGGAGAGCTCTGTTTACATTGCCCTGAGGAAGCGTTTGTATCTGGATGGAGCAGATTAAAAGGTTTAATTGGGTTTTAAGGATACCGTTGCTAGATTATAAGACTACCGTTGAGCAAGAATGAGTCATCTCTCATCGGCTGTCTCAACCTAGTGAACTGTCTACCTAGACTGAGCTTTTAGACAGCAAATGCATTTTAAAAACTAACGTGTAGGAGAAAATCTATTCTAACAGCGACAATTGACCATCATATGGACTTTCTAAGCTGTAATCTTAAAGCCAAAAATTGTATTCACCAACAAAAAAAAATTCATCACTTCCAAACCTGTATGAACACAAGATATTTTGAAAAATTGTTGGTAACCAAAGAACAATGGCCCTTGTTGACTTCCATTGTATGAACACAAAACCAATGACATTTCTCAAAATATCGTCTTCTGTGTTCTACAGAAGAAAAAGTCCTATACACCTTATGAATAACACGAGGGTGAACAAATGACAATCTTTAAGATACAAAGTCAATTCCTACAGCTTTCTTACAGAATTGCTTTCAGATTTCGAATGAATGATATTAATTACCCACAAATCTGCATTTGCACAGGCAATGGAAACATTTCTCCAATGGCATCTAAAACAACCTTGTTTACGGCTATAAAAGACTGCAGATCAGATGGACGTTGGAACAGACCCGGGAGGCACATACAACCACATGCTGGTAATAACTACCGATGGCACATATGTGCTCCTACGCTTTCGAAACACAACAGCGCAAAAATGTCAAACACACAATTAAACTGACAAGAACAGATCGCTGTCAATTCTCCAAGAACATCCCCTACCAACATCAAAACCACTGACGGACTACAGAAAGTAATACACACTGCAAACAATCAGCCTGCCCTTTGATCCAGGCGAGCGTGCCCAATAAGCTCTTTAAAGTCCGATCAATCCAGTTCAACTAATCACTGTTCAATATGAAAGAATGTGCTTGTTGAAATGAAAGACACTCGACACTTGGACCAGGTGGCCAACGTCCATTAATCTGTTTTAAGTGTGTGTTGCTTTTTATAGACGCAAGCGGTGTTTTTTATTCCCCCCCACCTGGCTCTTCACCTTCTTTAAGCTTTCGTGCCAAGACAGTTGCCTTCTACTTTGAGGATGGAGGCAAAATTGCACCTAGTCACACCTTCCTGCCTCCTTGATGCTGAGTAATGGGGAGCTTGTCTACCTTTCTACCACTCCCAACGGCTCTCAACAGCTCCCAGCATGCTTGGATGACAGCGCTGACAGATCCAACATGCTCTCGAACGTCATGATCCCCAGACCTGCTTGGGGGCGGCTGATTGTTTTGTTGAACCGCTGCCCCGGCAACAGGTGCAACACTGCGAGCGAACTCCACAACTTTCTGTGACAGTGCAGAGAATGTGGAAAAGGTGGAGTTTGCCACGAGAGGAGCCAGTTTGTTAGGGAAAAATCACAAAGAGATTTATCTTAGGGAGGCAATAATATGAAAAGTGACATACAAAGTTTCAACAATACCCATTGGAGGAGGGAGAAAGACGTTTTAAATGCAGACTTCATTTTCAACCTGTGACAGATGAAATTGCTCAAGCTTAAGTTGTTACACGTTGTCCGTCAATTAGACTAGCCGCCTTTCAATAAGCCTGTGGACATGTAGACTAAATGCGATTCATCCAAGACTCACCCTGTGTTAAGCGGTTAACTTTTCACATTTAAGCTCATCTAATTGACACAATATGATATGAACAGCTTCAACATGTAGACTCAATTAAGTTGAGCGCTAGGAATTCCAAGCACTTCCATGACGTTCCTTAAGTTCCACGTTTCCAAGAAGTTCCTCAAAAACAAATCAAAATAATGTGAAAACACAAATATGGACCTATGATCTAATATTTTTTCAAGGTGTGGCAGGAATTCCACAGTCATATAATTGTTTTAAATTAAGCGTAAATCAAAACAGTGTCTGCATGTGCTTGGCTGATCCCCATGTATTTATTTAAAAATAAAACAACCAGTCTAGGTGAAAAATCTCACTTGTGGTTTGACCTGGTTAGTCTTTCAACAACTTTTAATAGAAACAGTTGAACTATCAGGACCAGTTATTACCGGAGGGTGATGCTGCCCAACCATAATCGTTCATTCCTGCCAAAGGACTGATATCACTGATACTTTTGAACTTTAAGTGATAAAAGACGTTTAGATACTTATACATCAGCCATAGGAGCCTACAGTTCACTTTTGATTAGTTTAAGCTGACAAAGCAGTTAAAAATACTCTGTATCTGTCAACATTTTTAAAGTTTTCCAGAACCACAAACCTGAAAATCTTTCCCTGATTACACTATTTTTAATTCAAAGTGCTGTATCTTGTTTTTCAGTAAAAATTATTTCCAGTAAAAAAAAAAAAACTAAATTTGTTTAGATGATAAATGTTTTTTAAATTGTTTAAAAGAAAATAGTTTCTTGCAGTGCAAACACAACGTGAAGAAAAATCTCCTTTCATGGAAGTCTGCTCTATTTTGCATCTTGTTTGTCAAAGTGCTTGTATTTCCATCACGTCACTGTCAAGTTGCAATGCTGTTTTTGTTGTATCGTGGTGTATATCCGAGTAAAACGACTTCTGGAATTAGAAAAAAATTAAAGACTTTCATCCTTCAGGAATAAAGGATCATTGGAAGTTGAAAGCCTGGCCATTAGACAGTCAATATAAATGGTTTTAAAGCAACAACATCAACAAATGTTACAACACATGCACGCTTTTGTGGCCCAAACTCAACTTCACAAAGAAATAACAAGTAAATGACATTACCTAGCAAGTTAAAAGTATGTCTAGTCAGTATTATTTTGGGATACCAGTAGAAGAACCGTTACTTGACCAAAACTTAAATGCAACAAAGTTACACGGCCCATTAAACAAATAGTTTTTTAATAAAAGGAATATACAAAAAAATAAAACAAATTGTTTATTCAATACAATTAATAAACAATAAAATATTAAAACAAGTTTATATTAATATAAATAATAAAATAAAAGTTATATTATTAACAAAGACCAGGCACGTGCGTCCAATGAAACCGTCTATGGGTATCGATAAAATAAGTTTTTGATTAAAAAAAATTACAAGAGCACATGAACTAAAAATCCAAATAAACAATTTATTTATAATATGCAAGACAATTTTCCATAAAAAAATAAAAAATATTTAAACTTCGCTTTCTTGATGACCTTAAGGGCAGAATGGTGATGGATCACTTTACGTGGGGATCGAATCAGCAACGCTCCGTCACAATCCCTAAGCACCACTACACCACACATCAAGAAACAGGCCTCACATTCTCAATGAGAGTGTTCTGGATGGAAATCATACCGTGGTCTCCTGTGTGGGTGGTACGAATTTTCTCACCAAACCACCAATCCTAAACCCATCTCTACATGATTTAAAGACTATAATTGCCAACAGCGGCAATCTTTTCCTGTGCCCAACCTCCACCTGTTAATCTTCTAGAATAAACGTAAACCACTCCAGCCATTGTTTAACTCGGCTCTGTAAAGTCCCTTTCACATGCACCTCTCAACAACACATGCATCGTGTGCTGCACATGAAAACAGCTGTCGACAGCTTTACAGAAGAGCATCTTTACAAGGCCGCTAGATCACAAGTCACGATATGCCGTCCGCTTTGTGTCATATAACAAGATACACACAGAATTAATCTCTTCCATCTTGTTTGGATTTTCGTGCACTACCCACGTAATGATACGTCACGCTACCAATTCTACAGGAAACTCTGCATCATGCAGATCGTCTGGAAATGGTAAAAAGATTGCACAGTATCGTCATGTGTTTTAACAACAATAAATAAAAAGGGATGCAAATCCAGCTAAAATTTCATGATAAATCAGGTTACAGGCGTCTCCCGGTTCTCTTTCTGATCTTCTCATGTTTCCTTCAAAGGGTGTAGTGATGTTCCTCTGCCCTCACATATACTGTATGTGCTTTGGTTTCAAATGAAACTGTTCCGATGTGGGAAACAGATGAACTCGACCTGACCAAAAACATTGTCCAAAGGCTCACTGCCCAAACTAATGGAAACTACAATAATGAAAGACTTTTAGTGTGAAGGATTTTAGGTCGAGCTAAAGGAACTTAATTCGCCCCACTGGGCAAAACACAAAGTGATACATTTCCAGGAAATGATGCTAATATATAAACATTACCATAACCATAAGGAGCATTCATCGAAATTTTCACTTTACACGTACAACAATATAACCATTTATTATATTTATGACTTTCAGCAGAAAAAACCTGAATCCACTAAAGCAATGTTATTGAAAAGTTCAGATCAAAAACAGACATCTGCACCAGCCCTGGTATCTTATTCAATACAAAACTATAAAAAACAGCGGTTAGTGTTACAGTAATACAGTTCGACTGGCTGTAATGATAATGAATTCCCGTCCAGACTTAATTGTTAAAGCATGTCTCTAAACCCTAACCAGAATGAAGCAGGCCACAGTCACATCTCCTGTGCCAGAGGGGCAGAGGGTCACCATTGTGCTTTTGTGTGTGACACCAAGGCTAAATCACTTCTCTGGGCTGGGGGAAATATATAGTACACTAATGGGATGAAATTCATTTTTAGACACTGCCAGGCCTGATGAACCACAAAGTAGAAAAAATACTCAGAGACAAAGGGGCCAAAGAGGCTATGACGATAAATCTCTGCTCAGTCATTATCACCCCAAGCAACTAAGAAGCATGTGTATGAGTCAGTGGGAGAGTATTTATGAGTATGAATGAGTATTTAAGACCGTGAGTGAGTACGTGTCTGGGTGCCAACAGATAAGAGTCTGTTGGAATAATGCACGTCATCATGAGAGTGTGAATGTATATAAGAGGGGTATGTGCCTGGCTCTAGGGTCCCTAGTGCCACACTGTGACTGTGTGTGAGTGTGAAGTGAGCAGAGCTCCAGGTGTTGTATAGTGGCCACAAGGCCGTAGGGAGATTAAGTCGGTGGGCAGAGACTCTGCTGGAGTAACAGCTAAACTGATCCCCGATTAGTGTTCGCAGAAAACCGCACGTACACATCAGTGCCAGCCAAATGCTAAAACACACACTCTGTGTGTCTATTTATCTTCACATTTGCACAATTTGGCATCTTACATATCTTGCAATATGAAATAAAAGAGTTAGGTGATTACACACCACCTTGATATATTTAAAGGGACCCAAAACAAAATTTGATCTCTTTTCAATCTTGAGATTTATGGGTTTATCAAAATTTTCATTAGTCTCCATTACCAATAGATTTAAAATACACAGAGCTATATTAACCCTAGAATCTCTTACATATTTCACTAAATTGAAATGGCAAAAGGCTAACTAGAGGCTATTGAAGTTGAAATCAGCAAATCCTCACTTTTTCATGTGAGATTCATTTTGAAGAGGGATGGTGCACTGATAGAAAAATTTTAGTTTTTGGATTCACAGAGTAACCACATTACCACAAAAAACAAGTCTTGTCCCTCAATTTAGAAAAGTAAAAATTGCAGTTACAATGAAAGTTTTGAGTATTAAACCAGAAATGTTAAGTTCATATTTTTGTTTAACCAATGGTTTCTTGAAATACAAGAGGCATTTAGAGCAAAAAAAGTCAATTTTCCTATTTTTCTTGTTACCATGTTAGTATTTCTGCATACAGACAGGCCTATGAAATTAATAACATTATTCAATCTTTACAATTTTAATATTGTGATGATCAATGTAGGAATACTTTTCCTTATTTCTGGAACTTAAAGGGGTAGTTCACTAAAAAAAGAAAAATTCTGTCATGATTGAATTCTTGTCATTCCAAATCTGTATGACTTTCTTTCTTCTGCAAAACACAAAAGATATTCTGAAGGATGTTGGTAAGCGAGCAATGGCGGTACCCCTTCACTTGTATTGTATGGACACAAAACCAATGCAAGCTAATGTTCGGTGCCCAAAAAGGCAGTTAAACAATAGTCACAAGACTATTATGATTAAACTATAACATGCACTGAGGCCACAGGACAGAGCCATGAGCCATCACAACTGTGCCTCCAAGCAAGACACTTAACCCCAGGTTTCTGTTATTAAGGGAGTGGCTTTGGATAAAAGAATGACTACTTACCATTCTGAACACCTATTAGATCATGATACCACCTCAACATCTACATATCTGAAGAGGAAAAGCCACAATAATCCGTCTTAAGTGCAGACAATTAAAATCAAACAAAAAAGCACGCATCTCACGGCATCTATTATAACAGTCTGAGTGAATTGTGCTTTTATGAGCATCAAAATATCTCCCTGTTATCACATGCATAAAGAGGGATGACATATAAAGCATGTAGATAAACAAAATCAGGGAGTGTTTGGGATCGCTCTCGACAGCTAGGATGACGGTTAGCAGTGTGCCAGAATGTGATTCTCTTATCTAAACAGGAGTGGCTCTCCTATAACAATGAATATAAACACTGCACAGGAGCAGTACCGCCTAACCGGGAAAATTAATGCTATTGTAATCGGATCTGTGTGGGCTAGAACATCTTCAGTCGACCATACGAAATAAAACAAAATAGTCAAACATGCCATTTAAGATTGATCGAGTTTATTTTCACGTATGTGTAAATCTTTCTACATTTACTCAAGGTGTTGAGGAGGAATCGCTGTGAATTTATGACGACATCGCATAAAAAGTCACGTAACCAAATTTCACTGGTCGACAAAAAATAAATATTTTATGTATCTATATTTGTATATTTTGCAATATAACATAGTCTGTTTCCACAAGCTCTTGAATTAAATGAAAGATCCAAACCCAGAACAAGCTATTTGTAATTCATCTTATGTAAATGTGTTGCCACTAGAAACATTTAGAAACACTAGAACATAGAAACAGGCTTTCCCCAAAGTTCACTTGAAAATAAAAATTCTGCTATTATTTCTTTATGCTGGTGTCATTTTAAAACTGCATATGACTCTTCTGTGGAATACAAAAAAAGTCAATGTTGTTTGGATACCTTTCTTCAAAATACTTTCTTCTGCCGAACACAAAAGAAGATCTGTCTTGGAAATGAGGGTGAGTAAATGATAAAAGAATTTTCATTTTTTGGTGAGCTATCACTTTAAATCCCATTTGGCAGACACTTTAAATCAGTTTTGGTTTACATTAGAAAGAAGACTCCAGAAATGAGTACCTTCAGCCTTGCAAAACTTGGCTATCAAGCTTATTAAAGTCATTTTATTCCAGGTCTACCACTGCTTCACACAAGATCCATCTCATACGGAGATCTCCAATTCCAAAAGAACCTTAACAATCGCACAAGTTTACTCAATGGTGACTAATGTGGAAACTAAACCACAGGGCATTCAGACATAGTTCCATCTGCCCAAATGTTCAAGTTCCTGTCAAAACATGCCCTTATCAGCAGAGTCTATAAGTCTTAGGTTCCCAGCCCAATTCAGGTGACAGAATCACTCCCGTCCAAAAGGGAGCCGAGCCAGAAGGACTCACGAGAAATCGCAGAGCCAAGAAAATTCTCTGGCACCCTGTTGGTTCTCTTATTGAGATTTTACAAGCTGGTCTGGTGCCAGTTCTTGCTCGCTTGGTTCGTGCCATCCAACCAAGAAAGCATAAAGAGCGAGTCGCACTTCATGGGGTCTGCTTTCAAGAACTCAGTATAGCATTAACAAGCTGGAAGAAGGTCCAGCGCATCAGATGGGAAGGTGAGCATGATGGGTTTGATGCGTGCATGCTCCGTTTCCAAAAGCACATCTGCGCTTTATGCAACTACAGTCTCACTCTATTGAGAAGCCCTGCTCCATAACAAACTCAAAGACACGATCCAATGTTCCTTTCAGCTACACCTAAACTCTACTTTAGGAATTATAAGTGGGGGGGGGGAAACGTGGCCTTCAGCAAACAACTCGGGTTCAGAAAAGAAGAATGAAGATGATGTAGACTTGGTAATGGCTAACAGGAAGTCAAGCAATGTGCGATTTCTTCCCTGTCATAATTTATTGGGGCAGGCAGTAATTTGGTGTCTGTGAGATATGACGATTAAACTATTTAAAGTGGGGATGACATCAGAACAATAGTTTTAAAAAGAGCCAGATTTTTTTTATCACAATAACCTTTCAACTTGCAAAAGAAAAGGAAATGAAAAGATGGGCTTGACTTTACATGAAAAAGCAAATGTGGGTGGTAAACAGAACTTTTGCAACAATATCTATGATCCAATCTGAACAGGAAACCATAGTGCTTTGGTTACAAGCCATTCCAAGTAAGAGATGAGGCTAAGAAACAGGCTGTGGTGAGTCATGTTTTTTTTAACAACTGTGAGTACTACGCAATACACTGGCATTGTACTAGTCAAGGAATGTCTGATTGTTTAAAACGGTTAATACAGTCTTACCCTAAACTACCAACACAACTTGAAGAACACAACTTATAACGCACAAGACATTTTTTAAGGCACCCCCAATGCTTTTCCAAATAAATATTCTACAGCTTGGCATTTTAATGCTTGGTTCAAGTAATCTTCAAGCTCCCTTAAAAGTATGTCAAGGTCCCATGGTTACTGCCAATCTGATTGGCTCATGCTCGGTCTAACGGGTGTTTCAGAGCCGATGCCCACTTACCGTGCCGCTGACTTTGACATCGTAAAGGCGTGCCCACTCATCTTCATGGCTGTCCACCATCATGACGCTGTCTTCCTCCTCTGAACCCCACTCTGCCTGCAGGTCAAGTCGCACCTCCTCGCCCAGAGAATGCATGCCAATAGCTGGAAACAGGCCATCTCGAGCCACTGGGACCACCACTGACCCCACCTTCCACACACACACAAAACGGGCTCTGTTACAAGATTCCATGCGGTTAACCAATACTTTACAGCACATCATATCGGTGAATAAAAACTTCTGTTTGAAATTATGTCTGTATCAGTCCAAACCTCAAAACTGTCTGGCCAGCTGGAAAGCCAGTCATACACCATCCACCAGCAGCAACCCAAAATTTGAAGAATAGACTATTGTGCGTTTAAAAACTTTTTATTTCTATAGATTCTTATAAGAACTCTAATGTGGTATGACATAAAACAATTACAAACCAATGATAACAAAACTCCGAGCTTGCTTAAGTGCATGAATAATGTTTTGCTTTTTATTACTACACAGAAGTCCATTCATTAATGGAAAACATGTTATATACTTTAGCTAGTGGACTAAAAACACTATTTAAGGCAAAAATATCCGTAATGTAAGCAAAATACAACCGTTAAAAGTATAAGCACTGTAAATAAATCATGTAGAAACCGGACATACACAGAAATGCACAAAAACACAGAAATGTGTGCTGTTGCAAAACATAAAGGCCCACCTCCTTCCCATTCTTGGTAAAGAACACAGTGACAAGGCCAGCATCAAAAGTGTCTGCATAGATACCACAACCGATGCGGTCGCCGCGGTTACACTTAGGACCAAACTGCTGACCGACAGGGTTGCCATTATACAGCCTGTGGACAGAAAAGACAATCATTTATGATTCAAAACTTTAAGAAAATAAGAAGTGATGCTGAAACAACTCACACTAGTAAACCAAAAGTGAATTTAATGAAAAAAGTATATTTAAGAATATAGTACAGGTACAATGCTGAACGTAAACGATGGCACTAACTTACTTGCCATCATCAGCATGATAAGCAATCGAGTGTGGAAGCCAGCCAGGCTGATGGTCCAGTTTGTAATATTGAGGAACCAGACCGACAGCAATTGTTCCCCTAACTCCTGTATCCATAATAGTCACCTGTAGGTATCATAAATACCATTATAACCACAGGAACATCACCAATTTAAAACACACAACAGTATGCATGCAGCACAGCTGAGAAACTGTGTTTTTCAAAGCTTGCGGCAAACTGACAATTTGTTTTGGAATGACTAAAGGGTAATAGATGGCTTTTAGGGACTTCTAAGAAAATGCCAACGGTAACGTGCGTCACAAGCGGCACAGAGTCAATAATAACAGACGCTGCAGAAATCGACAATTAACAAGAAGTGCTCGACTGAGTCACTGGATGGAAATGTCAGGTAACCTGCTATTAAGAATTTTAATGTCTTTAGCTACCACTTATTTCTGTCTTTGTATGCAAAGCATCTCGGCACAATTTCAGCAAGGCCACACCTTCTCCGCGGCGAGCTCCTCAAGGCTAGTCAACTTCAACATTTAACTATAAAATTGAAATAGGTCTGCCAATCTCATTCTTTAATCTGGCTGAAACAACTAGGGCTTTAAGCGTTTACGTTTTTCCTTCCCTTAAATGGAAAGCCCACACAAAATGAAAATCATCATACTCAACCCTCATACTATTTAAAACTAAAACAAATATCACAGTATGCAGCATTATTTGTTGTCGGATTTAAATAGAACTTCAAAAATTATTAGTACATATAATGACTTTGTTCCACAAAATATAGTTAGAAAGGTTAAAAACAACATTCAGGCGTATAAGTTATGGCAAGCCACAATGACAAAAAAACTCATCTTTGGTTGATGAGTGGGCACAACAACATTGTTCTCATGCAAAAATGCATGTTAAATCCATCTATGTGACTCAGTTGTTGTCAAAAATTTGGAGGGGCAAGCGAAGATCTATGCATCCAGTTGTTGCAACACAAATTAAACTCAACTCTGCACCCTCAGCCAAAACCACTTACGAGCTTAAAAAGGACCTCCTCTGGTTTCAACAAGTTTAAGTTTCCTCATCTTCCTTGTTGCCTCTTTCGAGGATTTGCTTTCCAAGCTTTAGGAAGCAACTGTAAATCCTGAAATTTTCATCTAAATACAAACGCAGTCAATTCCACATGTTTCCTTCTGATAACTTAATACACTACAAAGCACAGGGCACTCAATTATTTTACCACAACTTCAACGAAGAACTTTGCCATGAACCCAGCGGCTACGAAATTCCACTCTGGTGATCCAGAAAAAATAATCAATTACACTAATAGAGAAATTTCCACTTGACTAAGGCCAAAATTTATGTGCACATGCACACTCGAGCACCCTGAGAAAACAGAGCAGGGGTTAATCACTGTACAGCGCTCGAATGTTGAAACAAGGAAAACAGCAAAGGCACAACAACGCAGCACTGAATGTGATGGAGCACTGGCTGCCCAACCCAACGAGGCTGAAATCAAACCCCTGTGAAAGCATAATGAGGAAACATGAGGACTACGCTGACGCATATCCCGTAAGGCAGATGGCCTTTATAGAGGGGGGAAAAGTTCCCAGACTTTGGCAATTTGAAGGATTCTCTTAATACCTGCGTCATGATCAGGTGATCTAAAGCCTATAAAATAAAGGTGAGTACTTCATCGATTACCCATAAGTCACCGCTGTGGATGTAGCATTCATTCACGCCGGCTGAAGATATTTCCAGAGCGCACGGCGTGTCGCTATCAGTCAATATGATTGCGATATAGTTTGAGACATCTGCTTTGAAAAAAAGCCTTCTTTACACAGAACAGATGATTGTTAAAAAGGTATTTCTTCTAGGGATTTAGTATTGTATTACTTCAAAGACAGGCAGAACCCAAACAGCAACTGAGAACGTACAGAACGTCATTTAATTTAGAAATAAGGCTTCTCTGCATAAAAAAGGGGTTTGCTGTAGTGCTGGGGTGTTCGCAGGACTCATCAGGATACAGTAATCTATGGGGTGTTACTTTCCTGCTTCAATGCTCCAGAGAGGAAGTTCATCAAACTGGCCCAATCTTTCAGCAGCAGAAAGCCATCAGAGCTGTCTCCAGGCTGAGACACACATCCAAGCAGTTTCTGCTGTGCTCCATAAATTAAATAATCTTGCCCTCTCCTGAAGCTTAATTTACAGCCCAATCCATGCAAGTTTTCCAGTACTAATTTACCTGGGAGCTGCTTTTTCAAACTGTAATTTATGGCAAAGTTGCAGGAGAGGCAATATCCAAAAGGTGATGTCCGTGTTCATCTACTCAAACTCAAAGCTTACAGCCAGCATTATGCTACAATCCAATAGAGGCAACAGATGTCCTAAATATCTTTAAAAAATCTCAATATTTCATATATCATTAAAGTCTTAATATTTAAACTAAAATAAATGCTACTACAAAAAATGCAAAAATCTGACTACTAGAAGTCTTGTGAGACTGATGCAGAGTTTCACAAATCTTAAGAATTCAAAAGCTGAGTCTTTACAACAGAAAGGGTCAAAAACATTTAATGACATACGTATTATCTAAGGTCATAACTAAGATTTCACTTTTGCACACAAATTTTCATCACTCCCAAAAGAACCAATATTGAATTTAAAACTGCTGTGAAAAGGTTATACTGTATAACCAAAGGATAAATAAAAATACATACACATACAGAAAGGAAATAAGAAATCCACAAAATGAAAACACTGGTTAAAGTTGTGGACATAAACACACACAGTTACATAAAGCTTGAAGTACTGGGCTATTACATTTTCGAACAAAAGCCAAGAGAAAGGGTGTTGAAGTGAATCACATTCTGATGTTATTAGCAACCCCACAACATAGGTGTGCTGCTTACCTCAAAGTAACAGTTTCCTTTTGATAAGGGGCGTGGAGCCACGTAGCAGCCAACTTCATCAGAGTTCCCTTGGTAACTACAGCAGGAAAGTAATAAAAAGCTTAATGTTGCTATAGGCACATTATTACATTGTCCAGTGAGGCATGGACTAACTGATGAAATCACGCTTGGTTGTGTTTTGACATGTTTCTTGATTTTTCAAACTGACTCTTTCAAAGCCTAATTAAAGCCATACAATTAATTTTTTCAAGAGTGAAGCTATTTCAGACTGATTAAGATGACCCAAAGTTGTCAAGGATATTTCATAAACATTCAATGTGCAAGATCCCAAAGTCATCCTAAATTACAAAAAGTCATCAAACACACATGTTTTTCATGATAAATTACATGAATGTGATGAATGTGCCATTAAACACAGATATCACAAATTTACCTTACTGTTACAAAAAGAAACCAAACACATATTTAATATATTTGGACATGTATGTACATGTTTTGAACCACTGATGTGCGATTCGTCAAAAAAAAAAAAGGGGGTTTTGGGTCCTACATTATGAGTACAGATCGAACCAACAAAAGTAGATTGAATACGAAAAAAAGAACTGTAGAAATGACGTCACGTGCAAGGCCTGTTTATTTTTCCAATGATTCAAGTGTGCGTTTCATCTAAAATAAAAACAAGTAGCCAGTGACTTTGTCTGCAAATATAATTGTTTCAATAAGCGAGGTCGAGTCGAGGCTGATTGCGTTTTTAGTACAGACTAATGGCTCGAATACACGCACCCATGATGTTCTTCGCTCGCGAATCCAGCTCAGTGATACCGATGGGGGTATCCGGTTGTGCAATTCCAAACACACAAATAAATAAGGAAAAATGAAAAGCAGTGCTGAATTTTCCATACAGACCAGAGGGGCCAACGGATGAATTCCACTCCAGGTGCTGACTTTCAAACAAAGTGGAAAAAGAACAGAACATGGGTTACGCATGGGGCAAGCTCACCTTAGCGTGTCTCCGTTCTTCAGCATTCGTTTGTATCGCTCTTGATAACGAACAGCACGAACTTCCCTGATTTCTCTGATCCTGCGCCGCCAGTTCAGGAATCTGTAGTGTAAATTGATATCATCCATCTTGCCGTGCTGCAGAGTGGGAAACAGATGCCATACGGTTTAAAGGCCTTGATCTGAGGACCTGAGACTATTGGCAATCTATCTGATTGAGGGCCTAAGAGGAGAAACTTGTAGATTTAATATGAAGAAGTACAAACGGACTTTCTTTTCACGAATTAACACAGCAAGAACATCTGTGCAAGTGCTGTGTTTAATTCAAGCATTAGACATGGCTAGGCTTACATGAAATCTGCACCCACAGAATGCTGCGGAAACAGATTTTTTCATAAGTCTACACATGCCCTGTCTCTTATGTATTTGTTTATTAAATATTTTCACAAACGCAATTATGTTTTCAGCTATCTTTTATAATTCATGCATTTCTGTTGGACTTTTTGAACTTCTAAAGTCTCCAAAGGTTGAGAAATGAAAATGTACCTCATCTTTTACAGCCCACACATAAAAACAAATATGAGACATTCACACACAAATGAAAAAATACTACAGTTAAAACTGACCATTAAAATAAAGTACAACAAAAATGTTCACAGCCTTAAAGGAAGTTATATTGGCCATTTCATTATACAGAATGATTCCAAAACATACAAATTAAAGACTTTAAATATGTATTTGTTTTTGACTTATGCTGTGAATGACAGCAGCACAAAAATGAAACGGTGTTTGGCAATTATTTGTATGACGTCACGTGACGTGAGTGACAGCCCTAATAAAGTCTTCACAGATAGTAGCGTATGTATCAACTGTCATTCATGAAGCCAGGACAGGACGGCCAACTTTTCCAGATTATCAGTTCTCAAAATTAATATGACAGCCACACAACACAACATGAAAAACGTCTATTATACGTTTATTATCTAACTTACCGACCATAAGTAGCTTCTGTTTACTAGCTAAAGTTTGACAGATTTAAAGTACATACTGTACCAGAGCACTAACACAAATTTGACTACTTTATATCTAAATATACTCTATATATATATATATTATGTAAAAATATATTAACATATGAGTTATATTACATATATGAGACGAACGAATTTAGCAGCAGGTTAGTTTCAATCACTGCTAGTCATCTTCCTGGCTAACATATTATTAGCTGGTATGAGGCCTCCTCAAAACAAGGTGTCAAAAACTACCAACCGGCAAAAAAAATTCCAGTCAAGAGTAACGTATCTAAATACTTTGCAGTAATGTACGTACCTTTTGTACATCGGTGGTTTAGTCATTACAACATTTTAAGGCCACTTGTACTTCTAACTATCGAGTCCATTAGCTACCTGACAAACTTCCCAGAGAAGTGAGAACGGCTCTTCCTGGATGACGCCATCGGCAGAGTGAACGCCGCGCACCAATGAGAAACGTCGCAAAGTTGACTGACAGCCGCTTAGCCAATGAGAAACTTTGTTGCGAGTCGCACTGTCATATCAGTCGAGGCTTTAAAACTGACCAAGAGAATTTTTACAATTATTGATTTATATTATATATCATGTATTTTTTTATTTTAACACTTAGTAAATGATTTGAAAAAACACTGAGGTATAATAATATATAATTTGCACTTTGCAGATAATCAAAGTTTTATGGTGTATAGGCTATAGCCTACTGTATGTGAAATAGCATCGTTAGTGTCATGTCATGTGTTTTTGATTTAACAGAAGGTATTTTGGCCATATTTTTCACGATTACCTGCAATTCATCTTTATTTGTGCAGTGGGAAGTGAATTAAGTGACATAAATACTAGCATTATGTTGACACTAAAACACCCCATTATTTCCTTTTTCCATTCTCTGTAAGGTTGTGTTGCAGTCGACTGGCGTTATGCCACTTCACACAGCTGAAAAGTGGGTTACAGAACATTTGGCATAATCTAAGGGCCCTTATAATCATGACTCAGAGGGACTGGGGATGTTAAATGCAGTATAGGCCTACTGTTAAAAACCATATACAAGTTAAGGTGCTGACAAATGAAGCTTTATTAATCTACAAACAATATATAAAAATGAATATAATACTATGAGATTAAATGAAAATCAGCTTGAGTTTTTAAGCAAGCAGCACATACTGTACATGTGCAAAGAGATGCATCAATAGAAGGGTTGGAACCATGTAGGCTACCCCGACTTGCAGACAGGAGCGGGGAGAAGAACAGTGTAATCTGGCGAATTTGGAAAAAGAGACCCCATCGGTCTGGCACGCTTCTTGGAACATTCTCCCGACAAAACATGTGGAAACAGAGAATGAGGCCGTGCTGTGGCGCAGATGGGAACGTCATACGGCAGGTGATTTTTGCATCCTTTGCCAAAACTAATCAACTACAATAAGAAAACATCAGCCAGCTGACATCTCTCAGAACAAGAAATGCTCCAAACTTGTGGGTTTCCAGAGCCTAAGGTATCATATCAGGATGCTCTTTATGAGCAATACAGAGAAATATTCACAGCGTGGCAAAATGAAAACAGATTCCGGTGGCAAACATGTTTGTGTTGAGGAGAGCTATGACTATACATGTCAGTAAGATAAACATCTAAATCCTGTCTTGTGTTCGACATCTTAACTTCGATCCCGCTTCATGACAACAACAAATAAACACAGCTCTGTCCTCACAAGACCCCTGCAGCCGGGTGTGCCTCCCATGTGTCAAAAGCAGACATGTCCATTTGGAGTGCTTAGATGGTATTCCATCTTCGATTCATTTTTAAATAATAAATAAACTCATTTTTAACGTTCTAGTTATTTTCATGGACGTTTAATGTACCTTTTCATAAAAAGTGCATTTGGCACTGTCGGACTGTTCTACAAAAGTACACCGTGATAACTTTTAGTTGACATCTCGTCTAACCTTTAGACTACAAGACAATTCATAAACTATTGATAAATGGTACTCGGGCCAATTAAGGACAACTAGAACATTATGAAGACTTCCAAAGAGATCGGATTTATCTAGCTGACTGCATTGATGGATTGCGTTATTAGGGGTTGGCATATACTGTCTTGTGTAAATTCCAGTGAAAACACTGCCCCAATTATCCAGACGATTCCCTGTCCAAAATAAACTATTAAGTGGCGAAATCTCCAGTGGCTGCAACGCTCTACCAAAATGCAGCATTCTAGTTGTATTTACTGCATCAGTTAGCTGACACAGTGCATTAAAAACCTGGTAACACTTTACAACAATGATTCATTTAGTAACATGAGTAAATGCATTAGCTTTGTCAATGCCATGTAAGTTCATTAACACATGTATTGTAAAGTGTTACCAAAGAACTACTGAATCAACTCTTGCTAAAAAACGAAATGATAATCGAGAAAAGTCTTCCCTGTGCTTCTGTTAAGTGGCTGACGTTTTTAACATTCTTAAAAGCCACAAGGGTAATGGAGTTCCTCTCCCAGAGCAAATTACTATAGTCAGCGTGTAATCGGCAGGGAAATGAAATCCCTCGCCTTTATTGTTACCATGGCAAAGATTACTTGACTGCTTTAACATTTTCACAGCTGATGCGGAAAAAGTATACATCGCTGGATTTTCAATGAGCTGGACATGAGAAAGTATCCTCAGTGAAATGAATGTTTCCAGATACAATAACGGTTCGAGGGAAAGCTGGAGGAGCGCTTGATCATTTCTAAAAGAAAAAATAATCTCTCTCTTTCTTTCCACCCCTTGCACATCTCTCTCTCTCTCTCTCTCTCTCTCTCTCTCTCAGTCCCAGCCCCTGAAGGTGTCATAACTGTGCTCTCTCCCTTTCGCTCTCTATCACCGCCTTTCAGATCTTTAAAAGCTGCTGCCTGCCGTATCTCACTCGTTCTTGGTTTGTATCATCTGGCGCTGCAGGGGACTCCTGGCTGCCTCACCACCGCACAGGCTAAGCACCAAGCAAGGCTCAAAAGCAAGCAAAGAAAAGAGGAACGAAACACAGACTTCCAGAAATAGCATCAGCCACGTACGAGCATGGAAAACCTGAGACCCGGACGCAAGATGTCTCTCCTTTCAAACTTAATGCCAGTTGTCCTGTTGCTGGTCATCCACTGTGGATCCAGGTCCCTGGCAGGTCGTTTAGGGCCCCACAAGAACTGCCTGACCTGCAAAGACGGGCATTACTCGGGCGCGGGTCGGGCCTCCAGGGACCAAGCCGGGCCGGCCAGCACGACCGTCCTGGCATTGGGGGAACCCTGCGGGGTGTACACCTTAAGCTGTGCCAAGGGGCTTCGTTGCGTGCCACCTGCGAAGGACCACAGCCCCCTCCAGGCTCTGCTGCAGGGCAGAGGCTTTTGCACCAAACAGGGCAAACTGATCCCGACAGAAAAGCCACAGCCCACAGGTAAGCCTTCGGATGCCTTTGAGGTCCCTGTCTGGGAGTGTATCCTCCGTAGCTTTATCGCAGGAGCGGGTGAGCACATCTGTGGCACCTTCCTGGCATGCTTTTTTGCTGTAGCGTTTTGCCGCATGCAGTGGGAGAATGCGATGGCTAATCTGCTTTAAGTACCACGGGTAAATAGCACGAGGATGAATTTCAGGGTCCACGGATGTGCTGGCAAGCCAGTGTGCTGCAGTATTCATACTTAAGCATAGGATGACAAAACTGTAACTGAACCAAGATGTGTGCAAAGTGCCGGCAATCATTTCTGGTGTGTAAAAGCATTTCTGTGCCGTGAATCACTGGCATACTGTTAATACGCTGATGTGAAACAGATCGCTTGTTATAATGTGCACTGTCATGAGTACTGCATATAAGTACAGAATACTTGTTTGATAGTATGTGCAATAGTACAGATATGCATATGTGCATCAGAAAAGAATTTAACAAGAAGAAAAAGAGGACCGGAGAAAATGAGAAAGAGAGATTGATGTGTGTGTCTATATGTTGACTGTATATCAGTGTCACCCACATTCCCATGTCATTGACATTTTACATAGAAGGTGTCTCCATCTGCTGTTTACTTTAGGTAACTACAACTTCAGGGAATCTTACATTATCCATGCGTTAGAATGATTTGCCGAACTATTCTCTCCAGACGTTTCCCAGAAATGTATACATGTAAAATACATAATACAGTGTAGCATTCAATCAGTCTTAATGAAATCAAACAATGCTTGTCGTATGTGTGTATTTTCACAAAATGCAAAGTCAAATTTCATTTTTTCTTTTGTCACAGGGCAGCATCCTGTACACAGTAGTGACACAGAAAAGGTGAATCTTCCATTTTTTGCTTTCTATATGTATGTTATTGTCATCATAAATGTCTTACGGTGCGCCAACAAATATTAACATACTTCAAATGTGCTGGAAAATCCTGCAGATCATTTTGAAAATGTAGCCTTGTGATTTCTCCTGCGGTTTTGCTGATGAATGTAAATGACAAATCAGATTAACCAGATTCTTATTCAGTAACATGGCAAGCCAAATCTTCATGTGATCTTATTACTGCAATATGAATGAAATAAATCGAACACATATCCGAAGGATACGAGTCATTCCCTCATTTTGTCCACCATTTTCATTCCAGGCTCCATGTCGTAAGCTGCTCAACACTGTTTTGCGGGGTCTGGAGCTCACCATTTTCCAATCTGACCGTGATATCTACATCCCCAACTGTGACACTCGTGGCTTCTACAGGAAAAAGCAGGTATTTAAGAACAAAAGAAATCATATGAGCTTAAGAATAGACAAAGACATGGCACAGATTTTGAAAATATAATGCTTCAATTGCATTAAATACTAAATTGTTTAAATGTAGTATGTAGATGTAGTTAGGATTATGTTAGTATTTCAGATTCAACCTACAATTCCTGGGTCAAAAATCAAATTCGACTATGTAGACCATGTAAAATGTAGGTGAAGAATGAAAACACCAGCTTAGATTTACGATGGTCTAGCTGGTGGACCAGCACAGCATGCTTTTGACCAGCAAAACAAGATGGTCAACAATGCAACCGCTGAGATGATAAAGAATACAGATAGAGAACAAAGCGAAAACAATCTCCTCTTGCGTTCCAGTGTCGTTCATCCAAGGGAATGCAGCGTGGCCACTGCTGGTGCGTGGATGAACTGGGCAACATCATACCGCCACGTGTCGGTGAAGACGGCATTATACCGTGCGATGGAGAGTGAAGATAGCGACGGCCCGACAGCTCGGATCCTGGAGGAAGTGGAGGGGTACAGGGATAGGGGATGACTTTCAGTGCAAGACACTGCCTGACCAGTACACACCAGGGATAAACCACTTCACATGGAAATGTCCCCCACTTAAGTCCAGACCTCCATTCGGAAGGTTCACTTTACTGCCATACAAAATCCATATATAACAAACAGCAAAAGCACACAGAACCACTTGTGATAGGTCAGCTTTAACAGAGAGCTATTTAATTCCTGCCCAACTTGTGTGTGTTAGATATTCATGTCTGTGTTCTCTGTTTTAGTTGGGCTGTAAAACAAGACGGGGTGACAATGAACCTATCCCCATTTCCACCCCTTCTCCAACAATACACTGACTGACCTATAGAAGAAAGATACCTTATCATCTAACTTATTTTGGAGTATTGCTAGATTTCTTTGAATACTTTTTTCGAAGACTTGCATAGTTTCAAATTGTACATTGCTATGTAATCCAGACATCGAAACGCTATTTTACGTTCACGTGACTTGGAAAGCACCCCTTTGTTTTTCGTTGGTATGACACCCTGATTGCGAATGCATGTCGTGAATTGTTTGTACATAACGGTTTTGTGGTCGGTTGTGTTATGAGGTGGAATATTCTTGAATGCTGACGGCTGTTACCCTTTTTTGAGAAGTTATTTTTATATATTTCAATATGCTATTTTATATAAATATAAAGTGTTGATTTATTTAATGAACTATAATGCCATGTATTTTTATATTGTGAGCAGTTTTTCATTGTCAAAACAGAGCTTATTTTATTTGCTAATATAGTGAGTGCCATGCATTGGGGATAAACAAACACAACTGCACCTCCACAGTAAAGAATTGTTTTATTTCACCATTGGTTTTATTTATATTGATCCTTAAGAATTGCCAAGTATTACTACATTGTTTCATATTTACAATTTTACATTGTACTGGGGACAAATGTTACACTTTTGTTTTCTGTATTTTCTGATTCCCACAATGCACTGAGAAAAAGTGCACAAAACAATGGCTGATCTGATGTACTTCACATTAATTCTGTTGTATCAATGTGTGCCAGTCGATGTGGGCCCTTGAAACGAAAACATAAAGTGTGCAAGAACAATGAAAAAATAAACTGAAACAGAGAAAAATAAAAGCATATGTTAATATAAAATACAAATTTGCAGCATTTCATTTAGAAACTCCTGCATGAAACTTACTGTAAAAAAATGAAAACTGCATTATGCAAGTATTGCAGCATAACAACGAGATATAATAATAATACGAAACCAAACACATGAACAACTGAAAATAGTCACAGAAACCATTAAGTGCTCTATTTGTATGTGATTTGGATTAAGTTTTTCTACTGTAAAAAGCAAAATATTTAAATCTTATTTTTGGATATTTGTATTATTCTTTTTGTTTTGTCATATAACATTTGAGTATTGGTTTTACAATAGGCTATAACCACAAATTGATATGGTCTCACTGACCACAATAACCATTAACCATGGCATTTGTAGTAAAACTATGGGATCTGCCCAAAAAAAAAACATAATAACTACACTTTTACTATAATAAAACGATTTTACATAGTTGAAGGGTATATCAGTATGCTCCCTGGTCTCAAACCTGAGCTACAGAAACACAATATGCCATATTTCATAATAATCTGCGTTACAATGTTAACAATCTGTACGGCAATGTATAGTATGTTGTGTTTAAATCAGCATTCACGTGTCTTCTTCTCACCTGCCCATTCAGAGACCACATGACGCATACAGTAGGCTAGTCAGGTGCAACACACATTCCTGCTGTTTCTGAGCTGTCATGACGGATCAAGCGCTGTTCCTCTGAACCTGTGGGAGGAGCGTATGGATCACCAGCACACTTCAGCAGCCTAGTGTTCACTTCTGAGCAAAATCGGCCTGAAAGCGGCCTTGAAAATCTGTGGTAAACAGGCGACCGGGTGTATTCCTACCTCTGATCCGAGGAACCGGAGCAGGAACAAGGAGAGGCGGATCCGCGAGGAAACCAGACCGGGGTGCGACCGTCATGATGGCGTCCGGTAGCGCCTCCAGCCCGATGGTCATCCTCGGCCCCAAAACCAAGACCAAGAAGAAACATTTCGTGCAGCAGAAGGTGAAAGTGTTCCGGGCGAGCGACCCGATGCTCAGCGTGTTCATGTGGGGCGTCAATCACTCGGTATGGCGTTAAACGCTTTCCTTAACTTCCTACATCTGCCATTTTATGAGCTAACAGTTAGCTGCGAGCGCGTACGCGAGATCAGATGTGTTAGTTACGTCTTAAATCCATGATTTGTAATGCAGAAAACGCAAGACCATAGCGTTAAAGTATCGATGCGCGTGACGTCGAGCGCAAAGTTGATACATTGTTTCATTGCGCGCGGCGGATTGAATATTTGCAACTGTTGCGGTCGGATGCAGCGCATGCAACAACAGTGTTGGCAACAAAGTTCATTTGAGCTGTTAATGCATTACATTGTAACGGGATGCATTTTGAATAGCCCATAGTCAGGACATTTGTACAGGATTTACAGATATAAAAGCCAAAGGGGATTCTGGGGGAGTTTATGTGAGGCTTTGGTTGCATAATTGGGAGACTGGAAATGTTTCTGTGGCATGTGTCAGAGGAGGGCGTAAACAAGCATTGAGTCATTTTCTGTGTTGGGATGTGGAAAAATCTGCTAGTGCAAAGTTCATTTCAAATGCAAAATGTCCTGTTTTTGTTCCATATTTTTCAGATAAATGATCTAAATCAAGTTCCTGTGCCCGTCATGCTACTTCCTGACGACTTCAAAGCCAACACCAAAATTAAAGTGAACAATCATCTCTTCAACAAGTATTTACCTCTTTATTTTACACACTACGTGTCATTGCACGTTGCCTTTCCCTGCTGAAAAGAACCCCCAATATAAACCTTTACCGAAATTCTAATGGATTTAAAGGGATAATTCACCCCAGAATTAAAATTCTGTCATCATTTACTCACCCTCATGTGTGACTTTCTTCTGCAGAACACAAAAGAAGATATTTTAAAGAATGTCGGTAACAGAAAATCGTTGGTCCCCATTACCTTGCATTGGTTTTGTGTCCATACAATAGAAGTGAATATCTTCTTTTGTGTTTTCCAGAAGAACGAAAGTCATACAAGTTTAAAATGAGAAAAGTTTCATTTTGGGGTGAAACATCTTTAATGGTTTTAATGGAAGCTATAATGATCTCTTTGAGTCTCTTCTGGTAATGTGTTGTGTGCCATTAGTAGGATGTTATCTGCCGGATGAAACCCAACAGCATAAGATGCAAAGCACAATACTTAAAGTAATTTTGTAATAGTTTCATAACAGTATTTGTAATGGGTTTTTGCAGTAGGGTTACATTTGCTGTATTTCTACTGTTGCATGTGAGCCTGATATTATAACTAGAGGCAAGTTTCCCTTTATTTGTGTAAAGTTCTTGGATCGATAGTGGATGAATGTAAGTCGGCAGGCTTTTCCATGCAACGTCCATTTTTGCCTTGAGATAATGGGAATAAGGGTGTGAAATGCAGGATCTGGGAACTGAAGTTTTTGTAGGGTTGTGAAATGTTTGTTGTGCCTTATAGGGAAAATCTTCCAGGCCATTTCAAGTTTAAAGAATACTGTCCACAAGTCTTCAGGAATCTCAGAGAGCGATTTGGAATCGAAGATCTTGACTACCAGGTTGTTTATTTATGGAAACATTAATTCCAGCATATTGTGCATTATGTTTTTCACTTCTTGCATACTGAAGAATGTAAATGATGTTGTTTTGTGCACGGATGTTGTTCTCAGGTGTCTTTAGCACGCAGTGCTCCCTCAAAAGGTGATGGACAGGGAGAAGGTCTCCTCTTTACCTCCTATGACCGCACGCTGGTAGTGAAGCAAATCACCAGTGAAGATGTAGCCGACGTTCACAACATTCTGTCCGAGTATCACCAGGTATCTACAGTTTAAATATACTGCTTGAGAAATCCTCACTCATGTTGTATTGAAAGTGTCTGATGCTGATATCTGATAAGCTATCTAAACCTGTTCCACAAATGAAATAATTTACATTTTACTTCCTTAAAATATGGAAATTATATTTTGTTTGTTTGTCTGATATAAACAGATCTTGAAACGTATAATAGCGTAACACAAAATATTTCCATTATTGATATGCTATTGTAAAAATACTCTGTTTACAAGCATTTTAATGTATTCAATAACGGGTCACTGAGACAAAAGTGGGTAGGATTGGACTAGTCATGTGATCTAAATTTGGTGGCCCTCGTGAGGGGTGACCCACCTTATGTGAAAGAAAACTGCTTTTTCTAGGCCGCTGATGCAGTGTGACTGGAGTCTTAACATTCTCAACAATCTTCACTTTAGGTGTAAAGCATTTTTAATGAACGAAACATTACTTTGTGTACCCTCAGTAAGTGAATCGAGGTGGGAGGTCTCTTGGTGACCCCGCTCATGTGAGTTATGGGTTAGCTCAGCATATGTGTGCCCGTCTTGCTTGTAGTGCTATGACAGACATGAGAAGTGAGTGTGTGTTCATAGGTTTCCATTGTAGCTGAATGGGCGGATTTGATCAATGTTGTGCTTCTGCATGAACAGCTGCAGGTCCTGAGGGTGTGACCTAACATGCATCCAGAAACCTTTTGTTGCATTTGAAAATAATATTTGCTTTATAGGGATAGTTCACCCCAAAATGAAAACGTTCTTGTGCAGAACACAAAAGAAGATATTTTGAAGATTGTTGGTAACCATACAACATTGGCCCCCATTGACTTCCGTTATATGGACATAAAACAACAGAGACATTTCTCAAAATATCTTCTGTTGTGTTCCACAGAAGAGTCACATTCAGGTTTTGAATGACATAAGGGTAAATAAATGATGACTTTTGAATTGAACTCTCCCTTAGGAAGGTGTTTGTTATTTAGGTCTTATCCTATATTCTGTTGAATAGTTTGCTGATATCTTTTGTATATTTAATGTGTAGATTGTAAATGGCATGGTCGGGTATTAAAAAGTGACTTTGTGCAATGAAGCAACTATTTTAAAAAGCAGACTGGAAAGAAATAAGGTGATGTATTAAACCAAGAGACCTGTGACCTTGTTCTGGTACTGAATAACATGAGGCAACTAATGTTTTATCATTGTGCTTTTAATACAGCTTACTTAAAAAACATAAGTAATTATATTTAAAGCAAAGCTACTTCAATTCATGTATGACTGTATATTTCAGAAAATTCACACTTGAATTTGTTACTTGGATTTAGACATCCATTGTTTGTCAAGCTGGTTTTTATGCTGTTAATAAATAATGCATGTGGCAAAGGCAGAAAATGTCATGTTTACACTTTTGGTGAGTTATCAGCTCGTTTGCTTGTGGTCACACTGTGAATAATACAAAGAGTTTGTTTGTTTCCTCTCTCGCAGCATATAGTGAAGTGCCATGGCAGTACACTTCTCCCTCAGTTTCTGGGCATGTACCGTGTGACAGTGGAGAGTGAGGACACGTACCTGATCGTCATGAGGAACATGTTCAGCCACAGACTAGTGGTCCACAGAAAATATGATCTGAAGGTATAACCGGTTCAGCAGGTTGAAACAGACATGAACAATGACTAATTCATGATTAGTAGTTCAAATGATTTGAAGGGATTAACATCCCGTGTCATGTTTGAATTTGGTGCCACAAGGGGGCATGGTTTTGTTTCCAAAATGTTTGCCAGCTGCTGTCTTTAAAGGGATAGTTCACCCAAAAATGAAATTATTTTATCTTCATGTAATTTCAAACCTGGATGACTTTCTTACTTCTGCTGAACACAAAAGAAGATATGTTGAAGAATGTTGGAATGCATTGACTTGCATTGTCTTTTGTCTATAGAAGTGAATGGGTACCACCGTTCTTTCATCAAAATATCTTCTTTTGTGTTCTGCAAAAGAAAGAATGTCATAGTTATACCAAGCTCTAGAATATTGTATTGGTTTGAAATTGTGAATGAGGAAGGCCTTCAAATATTGTTCTGGGAAATAGGTTAAAAAGGTTTGGCTGTTTTGACAATTTCTGCTTTTTTTTTCAGGGTTCTCTAATAGATCGTGAGGCCAGTGACAAAGAAAAGGTAGATACCTTTTGTAAAGATTCCTCGTACAGCAGCACAAACTGACTCTTTGGTTTTCCTGATTAGTGTTTTTTGCTCATTCTGCTGTTAACAGGTGAAAGAGTTGCCCACATTTAAAGACATGGACTTCAGGAACAACATGCAGAAGGTGTATGTGACTGAAGAGCAGAAAGAGAAGTTCATGGAGAAACTAAACCGAGATGTCGAGGTAGATGTGTGAATTTGACATGAATTGCACACTAAATGGTTCAAAAACCACAGCTGTAGTATAAACATCTCTTTTGGGATTTGTAGTTTCTGGTAAAGCTGAAGATCATGGACTACAGCCTGCTGCTAGGCATCCACGATGTAGCACGTGCCGAGCGAGAGGATGAGGAGGCCGAGGAGCCCGGCACCGAAGATGAGACGGACCCCGAGAACGGCCTCGCTTCGGCCGCGCAGGGCGGCTCCTACGGCACGTCACCAGAGGGCATCGCCGGTTACATGAACTCCTTCAAACCCTTGGGACCTGGAGAATTCGACCCTTATATTGATGTATACGCAGTGAAAAGCGCTCCAGGTGAGTTCTGACGGGAAATATAGAAAAGGAAATATAAATGTGTATACAGGAGGGAAACGGAAATTCACATGACACATGTGGTTTTCTGAAATTCCAGGAGCTCCACAGAAGGAAGTGTACTTCATGGGTCTCATTGACGTGCTGACTCAGTATGACACTAAAAAGAAAGCCGCCCATGCGGCCAAGACCGTAAAGCACGGCGTAAGTGGAAAAACACGCTAATGCAGTACAGAATCATTCTGAAATATGAGGTTATGACAACATGACTGTGTTTTCCTTTTCAGGCCGGTGCTGAAATATCTACGGTTCATCCAGAACAGTATGCCAAACGATTCCGTGAATTCATCTCCAACATTTTTGCATAAGGGCTCGTGCGCGAGCAACAACATCTGACAGAGTGAATGTCCAGGTCTTCTTTCACCTCAAAATCAAAAGTGGAAAGAACGAGTTTGTGTAAAGAAAATTCTCATTACTGTAATGCCCGAACGTTTTACTTCTGTTCCACTGATTCTCAAACCTTGTACAAAGGCAATACAAGAAACACTACCATGATATATAAGTATTTGACATTATAAATATGATATTGTTTTTACACATTACAGTGTTTTTTTCCGCATTGTGGAAATGAGAATTCAAGTGGGGGGTGGAGCTTAATTGTTATAAAAAATATGAATGGGCCTGAAATTAGGCTTTATTCCCTTTAAACAACATATGATTGCTTCTATCCGTGATTGTAATTTTGGGGTGAAATGTGACGCAGTTTTGTGAAGTTCACCCAACAGGTCTTTACACACATTTTAAGTCTCCTGCTGTGCTTTTATTTTATTGTTAACGTTTAGGCACAACACTACATTTATCAATTGTGTATCACTATCACTACATCAACTTGTGGCACAACTGCAAATACAAATCTGAGAACATTGCCTAATCTTTTAAGGAGATATGACTCTGAACCTGTAGCAGTGCTAAACATGTTCTCTCTCTCTCTCTCTCTCTCTCTCTCTCTCTCTCTGACTTTGGAATGGCAGAGAGAGAAACTGCCTTAACCAAATGCTGAACCGATTGTGGAGGAATAGCTGAAGCTCATGTTGTCTAACGTTTTAAGTGCATGCTTGCTTCATTTAATATCTGCTGTACTAGAATGTCGTGAGACACTTGTTGTGAATATTGGTCAGACAGGGACCTCTGGATGGGTCTTGTTAAAAAGAAATAAGAATACTGACTGATTGTTTATATGGATGGATGAAGTATCTTATGTTTTCTTATGTGAGCTATTTTATGCATTTAGCCTTAATGAGAAAAAGAACTGTGTAGTTGGTAGCAGAAACACTCTAGTAATACTGAGCTGATTTAGTATATGAAATGCCTTATTGTTGCATTTTATTTATTTTGCAAATCAGTGTTCGGACCAAAATATATTTTTCAGAGATTTCCAAAAATCACGGGTTCTGTTATTTATTCATTTTAGCTTTTGTCCCTAATAGTTTAATATTTAAATGGTATTTTAGAGTTGTTTTAAGACCTTAAGTTGTTGTTGTTACACTGAGACCAGTTGTTACATTGTGTTCACATAATGCACGTAGCAACCGACTGTAATGACCAATAATGTACATTCATATGTACAATAAAACATTTTTCTTAAAAATTCAGTGGATCTGTATGAGTGTACATACTGTAACATGTGTCGACATGGGCAAATGGGCTCATGTAATGACCATCACATTTTAAAACATATATTTTTATTGTATTACATGGGCAGTGCATTGATCGTATTATGAATTCAAGTTGCATAAATATTTGTTTGCAATGAAGATTCAGCAACGCTCCCGAAATAAACAGTCGATTTACAAACGTGTGGCAATATCTTAAAGCACTATTTGTTGCATTTAATGACAAAGAGAGTTATATTTTTTTATTGAAATTCTTACCTTTTACTGAACTTCAGGTCAGGTGTCCGTCTCTCCACACCAACGGTCCTGTATCGTAAGGCGCATGCGCGGCGGTGTCTCGTTCAAATTGCTCCCGCGCATAAAGAATCATTTTGACTGAACACTATCTGGCTGAATCAATATAAACATGTTATTGCTACGCGATCGTATCACTTTTTGATGATTGTGTTGAATTTCAATTTGACTTTACACAATTAAATAATGTTCGTGTCTCAAACATAAATGCTTTAGTAAATTCGGTACAGCTGCTTTCCATTTTTCAGTGTATAAAGTACATTAAAATATGCAAGACGTTGCTTTACTATCTGCTCCAACCCATCCATTAAAAAGCATTGTTAAATAATATTTGAATAAACAAGTTTTAGGTTAAAAGATCACAAGAAACACGGTAAGGTGTGATTAAACTGAATATGTGTGCATTAATGTATATCACACATTGTATTTGTGATGTAAAATATAAACATAAAGCAGTAATGTTACATCGTTACTTGAGTTCATGATATGAGTCTGATATAGAATTGAGGTCATTGGACTTCAGTAAGGTCTCATCCTTAGAAAGGATCTCGACTTCTCCAGAAGCCACGGTTTTGCTGACAAACTCTTTCCGGTCACATTGATGAAATGATGGCCCTTAACAATGGGGAGCGTGTCAAAAAAAACAGCCGTCTCACAAACTGCTGACAAATTGTTGTAATACTGGGAGGAGCTGGAACATAGAGTTCAGAACATAGGTTTATTCTCCAAATGTTTATAACCCTGGGTTATAAACGCGTATGAATGTGACGACTAGGTAGTATATACTGTACAGTGTTTAGTAGGCATCATATGAATTTCACATGCTGCCCAAACAATTAACCCAATTGAAGCCAAAGAACTGAATAAGTAAAATCATGTTATATTAAATCTAATATTATATACTGTATACGTTGTGTGTTTTTGGAGCAGTTTAAACTGAGCTGTGGGGAACACGAGGGGTTTTGTGGGGTTTGATGTACGGCTGGCTTCCTACCTCTCTCGTACTGCCTGTCAGTCACTTGCCCCTCAGCAACAAAAGCATTTCCTGTTATTGTCCTGCTGGGGATTGTGTTTTTTCAGCATATCAGGCACAATCCAGATAAGTGTTTTTGTTCCTATAGACTTTCAGAACCGTGAAGAGATTCTCTGAAAATATGATCCACCGCCCCTGTGCTCACGGGACTCAAAAATACTGTCATGCACAACAAAATGTACCCAGTGCACCTGAGCTGTGCATTTAAAAAGGTTTTAGTATGTTTTAGCATTTAAATACTAAACCATTTATAAATAAAGAGATGTTTCAATAATCTGTGAAATAAGGGTTCTTCGCATTTTTCGGTCCTATTTCTTCCTTACCTTTTTATAACCTGAAGGACGTATTTTCACTACAAAGAACCTTTTGTGGAACAGAAAACTGCATGTCAAATGCATAAATCTCAGTAAAACACACAAAATTCCTAGCTTGAAGCTATAAGAACCTTTCCACATTGTTTATTCTCACAATCTATGAGAGAAGAACGCACAGATCTTGCATTAGTACAGATTTGCAACATGTCATTTATACACCTGGGGGCTCTTTAACTCCATCTTGGCTCCACAGATAGTTTACACCAACATGCACAAAAAACAAACATTCTCTCCGGTTATATTCACGATACTATCTGTAAAAGATTCTTTGAGTGTTTCCTGTTAAAAGCAACCCCCTCCTGGATGTCCAGGATGTCCTGTGCTGATCGTAGTGCAGCCAGGCTCCTGAGAGAGAGAGAGAGAGAGAGAGAGAGAGAAGAGAGAGAGAGAGAGAGACTTATTTGCCACACAAACCAATTTATGGCTAAAACCTGCACAAGCCTGCAGTCAAGATAAGCCTCCAGTGCTGTTTCTCCATCATCTGCTTAACACGTGCTGCACAGCAAGGTGGGTGTCTTAAACCTCTGTCATGTAAGAAGCAGGACGATTTGGGGGGGATTTATCCTTGCTGTAATTTTTCTGCTTGTCCTAGTTTGAATTTAAAAACTAGCCTGTAGATAGTGATGGGGTTCACTATTTTGGCATACTGTATGTCGGCTGCAGACAAATCTATAAAAAATTGGAAAATTAATACTTTCATTTTAACCAAGGTAATGATATAAAGTGTGTGTGTACAAAATAAATATGAACGAATTGACAATAATTTCCCCAAGTTTTACTGTTCTATACAATATCTTTAGTGCCAAAAAAATGATCCCAATTGAATTAAAAATAAGGAAAATATGATCTAAACTAGTGAATAATATGTGTGCTGCAATGCGAAGAAACTATATATTACAAATATTTATATTTATTTATTAAAATCAAGTGATCATAACTGAACATTACTAGTTAGCATACATAATTCAAGTGCAATAAACTTTTATAATAATAATACTAATGTGTTTTTGTTGTTATTCATATTTTTTTGTAAAATCATGTTTGCTTGGTTTGGTTCATCCGATTATTCTTTGCACAGTAAGTTGTGTCAACTTCAGTGACACTTTCATGAATTGTTATATTTTTCGGTACATTTTATGAGCATTTTATTTTTCATTCAGTCTGCATGGACTCTCAAAAAATGTATTCACAATGTCACAGAAGAACCATTTTTGGCTGAATGCTTCCATAAAGAACCTTTAACATTCGAAGATGGTTCTCACTGTAGTAAGGAATCTTTTAAGTAAGATTGTTCGAATAGACAGTTCATCTTAAAAATAAAGGTGCTTCACATAAAAGACCATTTTTTGTCTAAATGATTTAATAAAGAACCTTTAACATTGGAAGAACCTCTCTGTTTCGCAAAAGATTCTTCGTGGCAAATCATATTGTTCTGAACACAAACTATTTTTCCAGAAAATCCCTCCAGCTCAACCAGTTACATAACTTGGATAAAGTCTCAACATAATCCTATAATAACCTTTCAGCAACTCTCTTGTCATTTCAGATCATGACAGGCGATTTTCACAATTCATCATACGACTACCACAACGACACGCCGTGGTTCATCTACGACTGCTCTATCAACCTGAATGATGACGGTCGACGGGTCGCTCTCTTCCTCCTCTACCTTGTGCTGTTCATGGTGGGGTTGGTCGAGAACAGCTTGGTGTTATGGGTGAACTGGCGACGGAGACACTCGGCAAACGGTGTGCTGTTTTGCATCATCAACGTGAGCCTGTCCGATCTGATGGTGGTCTTCACCATACCCTTCTTCATGATGGAGGAGACCATGAACAAAGTGTGGTTGTGGGGTCATTTCCTTTGCAAGGTCACCAATCTCATCTACGTCATAAACTTTTACAGCAGCTCCCTCTTCCTGGCCTTCATGACCCTGGAGCGATACCTGTCCCTGACCCGGCCTAACTTACCCGCCTGCTTCCCGGCGAACCACAAACGTCGCTGGCTGCTTTGTATCGGCATCTGGCTGCTGTCCCTCGTGCTGTCCCTGCTGGAGAACGTTCACATAGATCTGCTCGAATGGGACGAGCCAGGCTGCTATTTGGTCCCAGAGCACAACTTCATGGAATGGTTTATTTCCATTTCTGTACTTAACTTGATTTTTCAGTTTCTGGGCCCCGCGTCAGTCATCATCATCTGCAACGTACTGATCGCGCGAGCCGTCCACGCCACCCCGGACGTCCAAAACCGTCAGGACGTTTGGTTGGTGCACGTGTACTCCCTGGTGTTCGTGGCCTGCTGGCTTCCGTATCAGTTGGTGTGGTTCCTGTTGATGTTGGATGAGCATTATCCCCATCTGTTCTCCTGTAACGCAGTTAGGGTGCTTCTCTTTTCTTTCAGCGTGGTGCAGTGCATTTCGCTCTTCCATTGCATCGCCAACCCCATCCTCTACAACTTCCTCAGCAAGAGCTTCCAGAATAACCTGATCAACGCCGTGCTCAGTCGGATCTCGCCGCCGCCGGCTAACGCAGTGGCCGACAACACGGGAACGGCCGCTGTAAAAGAACAAAAGCTCAGTAACACCAGCACCAGCCACTCGGACATTGAATCTTAAGAGGGAATTTAGCAAAATTAAGAAAAAATGGCCTTGTTAAGGCACCAAACAACAACAGTGGTGTTTTTGGCCAGACACCTGGTCATATTGTCCCCTGTTTTTCTCACTTTTTCTCATGGCAAACTTTCATAAGCCTCATTTTCACCGGTTCCTATGGTCACTTCTAGAAACTCGCAGACCTTTTTAATAAAACATCAGTGTTTGTACAAAGTCTGTTTTGTTAAAGAAAAAAAAACTTTCACTTGCTAACATGAATGTCCATATGCCCAATCGAAACATCTAACACTGTTTAAATGGCTTTAAGCACAGCAGTTTGTTTGTACATATTGTTATGGATAAGTGACATGATACACAAATGTAATAAAATTTGTTTTAAAACATCTTTTAAAACATGTCTATGAAAAATGGTCTATTCTCAAAAGTGATGTCATTTTTTCAAAGCTGCCCTCTTTATCAGTATTTGAAATATCAAATGACAGGTTATTTTACTGATTTATCTTTACGGTTAAGGAAAAAATTTAAGTTCTAGTGAAAACTGACCTGACGGCTCACTTAAATCAATATAATGATAATTAACGTTGATATTAATAAATAGCCAAAACTACACTGTTTGGGTCAAAATGATCGGTTTTTCTTTTATGCCAAAGATCATTAGGATATTAAGTAAAGATCATGTTCCATGAAGACATTTTAAAAATTATATAATTATATATCAAAACTTTATTTTTGTGAGTGGATGCAGCAAAATCGCAAACAAAAATGTCCATAAAAACACATCTACAACTTCACTCACTGCTGCCGCTCTTTGGGAATGATCCACTCAAGTTTGGTATCTATGTAAAGCTTAGAATTTCAGCTTTCAGGTTCATCTATTCTCCACAACATCATTACAGCGGTAAGCCAATAGAGAGTGTTAAAACAAACCGGCCCTGCTACAGTGCCTCTGATTAACAACTTTAAAGGAGATTATTTGCACCCTCAGTGTTTAGAGTTTTAAAAAGTTATATCTCAGCCAAATATTGTGCTATCATAGCAATATATATCATATATCAATAGAAAGCTTATTTATTCAGCTTTTAGATGATGTAAAAATCTCAATGTTTTTGTCCAGGGTCACATTATGCACTATACAATATTTAAAATGAGACTTTAGAAAATTTCCACTTTTATTCATAACACAAGTACAGCTGTAGTAAAAGAGAACACAAAAATGCTTGACAGTGATGCTAAAATGCATAAATCATATAAATAAGTAATATATAAGGCAATTTTTTTACGTTGAAAATAAATGTGCTATATGCAAAATGACATTCCCCACCTCTTCAACATGAGTCAAGATCTTACTGATGTTTAGCAATCTCAACCCAACACCAGTCCTCCATTTCAAACCCTATTGAACAATAATGTTGATTTTTAAGGCCATGTTTTGTTCAGGCTGTATTATTCAGAACGTCATCATAAATAAGGCTATAATAACCTCAAATGCCCCAGTGCTGAGGTTTACAAATCACATCAATTACAGCATGGACATATGTTCTGTGAGCAAGAAATTAAAGAAAAGACAAAAAATAAGGAAATGTGTCATAATAAATATTAGTATGTGCAGTAAAAGCATCTTTCAGGTGTAAAAGCTTGGAAATTGGCACAGAAGGTCTCAGCTTTTAAAACAGAACTCGAATGAAAACACTGTTTTGCACAAAATATTTTAAAACTTCCAGAGTCAACCGGACGAACACAACCTCATGAACTGACCGATATATTAGCACCTCAGTCGAAATCCTCTTGAAGTATTTTGTGGTACCTTTAAAGAACAACATACAAACAATATGTACGGCCTCTCATAAACTAGTAACTATTTCTAATTCAATCTCTAATGTGAAGTTATACACAACGCTACTAGAAAAATATCACCTATTCTGTAAAAGAAAAGTACCTTGATTTAAAAAAAAAAGAACAATGTTTATACACTTGACCCAGAGCACTTAGAAAGTCCCTGTAAATCTCAACTTGCACTGGCTTGGAATAAAAGCAACATTGTGCTTCTTTGAAAAACCCGAAACGTTTAGCTTATTGTGACAGAACTGCAGGAAGAGTTTGTAGAGGTAAACGCAGATCAGCACAACGTTTGCTCGGTCTCTCTCGCCATCTAGTGGCCAAATAACAACATTTTTTAAATAACATTTTGGTCTCCATTATGTACACAACGCCACAGAGAAACACACAAAACACTTAAGTTACATTCTAAGTCTACAGTCATTTCTCTTCAGCCATGTGGGCGGCACAGTGTAGCGGTGGGCGTCCCTTCAGGTGTCCATGGACGGGACGGGTTCTTTGGAGTGGTCGTTATACATGAAAGTCTCCTCTATGTTGAAATCGGAAGGCAGCTGGTCTTTGTGGAGCTCCATGTGTGAGGAGACCATCTTGAGCGTGGAGAAGAACAAGCCGCAGACGGTACAGCGGTACATGAGAGCCCCCGAGTGTGTCTTTAGGTGGCAGATCATGGTGGAACGGCCGCGGAAAAAGCGCAGACATACTTTGCACTGGTAGGGTTTTTCACCCGTGTGGATGCGGAGGTGGTATGTGAACTCGCCCGAGTGCGCAAAGTGCTTGCCGCAATACCGGCACCGGTACCATTTCTGCCTGAGCCCGGCACCGCCGCAAACAGCCCCGGAGGAGCTGCCGTTCGCCACAAGCCCGGCGGGGAACTGAAGCCCCCCGTGAACCATTTTGTCCTGCATGCTGAATCCCAGGCTCACGCTGAAACCTGCGTTTCCCGTTTTACCCGATCCGCCGGCCTCCAAAGGGGAGGAAGATGATGAGGAATATTCCAAGAGTTGATCCGCCTTGCGCTTGGCCGGCCACACCTGGCTACCCTGAAGCTCATTAGAATGCACACTGAGATGGTAATGGAAAGCCGTTTCAGAGCGGAAGGTCTGCGGACACAGGAAGCAGCGCAGCTCGACTTGGCTTTCCACGCTGGTCTCCGGGCTGCTGCCGTCCTGTTTTGCCGAAGGCTCTTCCTCCGCGTGTAGAGCCAGGTGGCGATCTAGCAGCAAACTCTCCAGGAAGGGGCTGCCGCATTGTGGACAAGTGTAAATAGGAAAGAGGTGCGTCAAAGTGTGCCACAGGAGGGCGCATCGAGAGGGCTGGGCCAGCTGGCATACTCCACATCGAAGAGTTCTTAAACATACGTGGCTCTGAACGTGCTCCCGGACGGCCTGAGGAACACAAAATACACTCAGTTAATATACTATAAAAGCAGAAGACGTGCTATGTTTTCAATGTTTCTAACAAATATTACAATATATTATATGTTAATATGGCATATTATTACTATTTGCACTTTTAAAAATGAGCTTGTCACACCAATGATCAAATGAAATCGAGAACCATAGAGAAAAACTTGGTAACGTTTATAAAATTACAAGCATCAAAAACATATATTGTCACTCCCTTTAAATATTTACTATAGTAAACTGTAGTAAGTGATTTACTATGGTTATATTAGTCATTACTAGACTGTCCATGTATGCAGTATTCTGTATTATTAAGAAAAGTGAACTAATAAACTGGTAAATATTACAGTATACTTTAGTATTTATTATAGTGAACTGTAGTAAATTTTGGTATACTGTGGTATATTATAGTAACTGCTATACTTAACAATTCTTACAAACTAATCCCAAACACACAAAAAACATCAAATTCCACAAACCTTGAAATCATTTGCGGTTGCTTTAGCACAAACAGCACACTGCAGTTCCCCTCCTTGTCTTTGAGAGGCGCCGTTCAGCTGTTCAGGATTCTGGGGGCTGCATTTGTTTGCCGACTGACGTCTGTGATGAATCAGCGTGGACTCGCTCTGAAACTGCTGCTCGCAGACATCACAGGAAAACAGCAATATGCCCACGTGCGTGAGGGCGTGCGTGACAGCGGCCCCGCGCTCTGAGAACGAGGCTCCACACACCTGACAGGAACCCGTTTCAGAGAGGTGCGTCTCGGCGTGAGTCCGAATGATGGCATTTTCGGCAGGAAGCAGCATTCCGCAAGCTTTGCACGGCTGCGATGAAGCCAGCTGGCCAAGAGACCCGTGCTCACCATTCTCGATACACATCAGGTCTTCGTCATCCTCTTCCTCCACAATGTAGTGTTCCTCTTCATCGCTCAGCTCAATGATGTCCTCTGAAAGTGCTCTCCACTGATCGCTCGCCTCAGCTTGCTTCCTGCCATCATCTTCCTCAAAGAAACCTGCATCCTTGACGCCTACCCCGCCTGAAACGGACCCTAGCTGCAAACTGTCCAGGGGGTCGTTGGAGGATGACGAGGGGGCACAGGTTTCTCCTCCGAGCTGGGCAGAGGAATCGGGAACGGAGCAGGTTTCAAATGTTGATTTGCCGCCGTTGACTACGAGATGGTCCATTGAAATGTTTCCTCCACCGTCTCCCTCATCGTCCCGCTCCGTCTTGAGCTGCAAAGCGAGACCAGGAAGAGCCTCCGCGGAGCGGTTGCTGTCCGGGGGGCTCGGTTTGTGGGTCGCCAGCTGGTACCCCAAATGCAAGTCTTCGTTTTTAGGGGACTGAGAAAGCGAAACGGTGGCTGAGTTGGAGCGGTTTATCCTACCGTTCCTGCCTTGAGGAACCGGAGATGGCGTGACAGGCGTAGGGGCGGCTGAAGAAGACAGCGAGGAACAAGATGCTGCGGACGGTGAACAGACAGATGTAGCAACAATGGTGGCGGACACCATTTCGCTCTCCATATTTCCATCGGCCTGGTGTGCAGAACTGGAGCTCTGCAGGTCAGGAAAAGTGGCATGGCAAGCGTTCACCAACTCCTTCACTCCCAGCCTTTCTGCCAGTTCATACAGCACGCCCACATCTATGAGGTCTGTGAAAATCTCACCGGTGTAGATGAAAGTCAACACCTTCTCGAAGTTGCTGGCCGAGACAAAGTCCAAGGAGAAGGTGTTGGGAATGCTACTGTTTCGGGAGCCTCTGGAAAAGAGGCTGTTGAAGTGCGTGCTCGCGCATGCCAGCACTGCGCGATGAGCGGGGAAGGAACGGCCTCCGACCTGAAGGACCACATCACAGAGGAGACGAGACAGTCGGCAGCGGTTGAGCTCAGAGAGGAGACGGGCCGCGTGGCCTGAGCCCTGCAGTCTGATCCGCATGCCTGCCGACTGTGAAGAAGGCCAGCATGCAGACTGAAACACAGACAAAAAAGGCGAATCAAAACATGGATATATATAATTCTATACATAAACACTGAAGATAAATATATCTTATGCTATTTTATATTATAAATATAAATAATATATATTATTAACAGCCATGTCAAAAATGGTAGTATATATACAGAGAGGCCATGATTGAAGTGCAGTGTAAAATAATGCTGTGTAAAAGCTTCTATAAAAAGCAGTTTATTTACTATTACTTGGAGGATAGAATGAATACTAATACATTTTTTTTTTTGTTGAAAGATTGGTGACCCCTTTTAATTTTAATGCACAACTTGCAACTAAGTTAACTGTATGCTGTATGAAAAAATCATATTCATTCCTCAAAACAAACTGTACAAACATACACACTGACTGTAAAAGTTTACTGTTTATTACTTGCTTTTCAGTGTTAAAGGTTTACGGTTCATCACTTGCTTCTTCAAATTATCCAGATTTATCACAAGCAGTGTTCACAAAATATGACATACGTGTTCATATTGTGTTTATATATACACAAAACACGACTCCCGTTATGCCAAACAAAGCACAACACATCAAAAAATACATTTCTTTAATGTAACGTCATAACAACATCTGACACTCATGCTCTTAGCCGGCATATATTTGAAACACCTTCCCTTCACAAACTGCTCAATGCATCATGGTTTGTTTACATCGATACATACATTTAGCTGCTGCTGCTAACGTTAACTGATTGTCAGTGCATTATATTAGCGTTTCTTGCTAACTAGCAAATTAGCATAATCTCAAGGAACAAAAATATACCTGATGTCTCCTAAATTACACATATTACCTGGCTAACGAATGGCGGTTAGATGCAAATATTGGCTTACTCATAGAGTGTTGTTGATTTTGGACAAAAATAAAGCACTCCTGGATCCTGTTAGCCCAGACTGTCGTCCATGTTCGTTGGAGACCAAGGCCGTGTCACATCACATAATAAATTCACTAACGTTACGCCCTCTTGGACAACATCTCATTATTGTTATTATTATTTTGTTTTACGGCGGTTGGCATCTGTTTTGGACGCCAATTTTGGATCTCTATTGTGTTACGAATCACGTCAGTTGGAGTCTATGTTTACTTCAAATGCTGTCTAGGTAGGCAGCTCTAGGCTTTGAGACACATCCAGTGTGTATTGCGACGCTGCGCAGAACGATCGATCACGAGCGCCCCCTGTAGATGTAATATTAGTATCCGTGAAGAGCAGATTCCCTCAGGCTGATTTATAATGGACCAAGATGGATGAACACAATTATTAAACTCCTTTTTTATTGAATTATTTACTCTTTTGCAGACGGTTTCATCGGACGCACGCGTTGGCCGGAAGTTAACTTCCGGTCTGAGTTGGGATATAAGACCTTATTTTATATTTAATTTATATTAATTTGTATTCATATTTGATCGTATATTAATCGTATTAACTTAAATCAAAATACATAACAGTTACTGATTCTTTGCGGAGGTCTACCGGTAGTTAAGTTTGGGCCACATGACGGTTGTGTGGGTCTGTGTAATGCAATAGAGATATAATGCGTTCAACATGTATTCAGGTTTTATAAATCATAGAATCTCATTGTATAATATGATCAAAAAATGTCCCTGTGGTCCTCAAACTGTGATATGTGGTACACAACACGACAGGAAATTGACAATGTTTTGTGCTTGATTTTCTATAGTGGTGGTACTTGGAATGTCTAATTTGATCGAAAGTGGTACTTGATCTGAAAAGTTTGGGAACCACTGTCCCATATTTTACATTTATGTGTATTTTAAATAGGAAAGAGCATAAATAAATAATAGAGCTCTGAGTGGGTGCATCTAAGCAAATTGTCCACATTACATCAAGAATTTATTAAACACAGTTATACGTATTATGTCAAACAAAAAATGAGCTATCAATGGAAACATGTAATGAATGTGATATATTTTGATGAAAATATTTAATGCTTCTTTCATGCATAATCCAACCCTTTAAAATGTCAAACTTTTGGCCTTGTGATCAATAAAGAGCAGTGCCAAAGAGATTTGAAGATCTGAGTTTATTGTCTATAGTATTTAGAAATGATGCACAATGACAAATACTATTTCTTCTGGATATAAACATGTTACATTACAATACCCTCAGCCATGATGTCTATTTTAAAGAACGATGAAAATGACAGTCCTAACGGCAAATACAGTCCCTCAGATTGCTTTGGGAAACTCTCAAGCTACATTTGACCTTGTAATGCATCTATATTACAGTATGATCAGCATATTATAAATAATATTGCTTTTACTTGGTAGAACAGTTTCCGTATTTTTTTAAAAGGCATTTTTGTAGCTGTCGTTCTAAGCTTGTTCTAGTATGGACGATAAAGGTTATTCTTCTTTTTTATTGTTCCTGACTCTGAGGAACCTGCAGGGATGTATGCATATAAATACAGCGTTGTCGATGATATCCTGGGACAGAATTTCACAGATGCACAGAACACACAACTCCGTATGAAGAAATAAAAACGGCTTTGTTTGTGTCAAAGAGGAGAAATGTTTATGATCGTTCATAGGTTACGACACCCTTCGTCTAGAATTGACACGGCCGATGCTCGTGATGCTACTTTTACGGGACAGAACGGGTGTGGGAGACGTGGGCGAGGTCTCGCTGGGACAGCCGTGTTGCAGAAGAATCTCAGCGCACTCTTTACTTCCGGCTTGGCGTGCCAACGTCAGGGCCGTTCTGCCCTGTGGATCCTTCGACTTGACATCACTGCCGTACTGTGTGGAGAGAGTCAAAATAAATCTGTTAGAAACATATATGCAATACAACAAAAGACAAGAAGAAATGAATGAGTCTAGAGACGGTTGCTCACCCAGACCAGCAGCTGTGTCATAACCACATCTCCGAGCTGGCATGCCGCATGTAATGCGCTGTGATGCTGCTGCCCCGCTCCCTCAGGAGGGATGTTGATCAGATCCTTGGTGCTGTGTGCGAGGAGAAGCAGAAGTCTGGGAAGGTCTTTGTCAATTACTGCTCGAAGTAACCAGGATGACATCGTGCCCTCTGAGCACTGAGCGGGCAAGGGCGACACAAATGCCCGTTGTTCGTATTTGGCACGGATCCAGGATTCCCTCTGCTCTCTGAAACACACAAAGCAAAGGCTGAATTACTGACATCATCAACCAACAAATGTTGAGATCATAAGAGCTGAAACATGATTATATTTTGTGCTTATAGTTTTACTGTAAAATATTCTGTTATTTAATCAGCATCTTTGCCATTCATTTTCCAAAAAAAAAAAAATCTGAGCAAAGCAAAGCATGTCTCTTAAATATAAAAGTATATTTGTTTAATTCAACTAGATTTTAAAATGTTATTTCTTGTCTGCATTATTTGCAATGTAGTGATATCTTGTTAATTTTTCTCATATGATAATATCATAAACATTGGTCAAAAAAGGGAAAACACAAACAAACTATTTGCCGGTTGTCTGTTTTGTTGATTTTGTACAAAATATTTGATATCTTGTTTTTGAATTGTCCTTAGTAAATATTTTGTTTATTTGATATCTGTTTGCAGAATAAAAAAAGGGTAAAAAAAGAGAAAACACAAAATAAAGTAAAGAATAAAAAATTCAATAAAAAATTAATTAAGGATGAATTTTTAAAAGCATAACGGATATCGCCATTATTGTTACCTTGACGCTACTGTTATTTTATATTTAATTTATAATATTGCGCCACATAACGTTTGTCTATATGTATACATGAAAAATATATGAACATGTTTATATGATATTTAATACGTATACATAATAATAATAGTTTCTCTCTTTTCCCTGTTCTTCTTTGTTATCAATGAATATATATAAACTATAACTCTAATACTATAATACTAAGATCACCTGAGCACAAGAGAAATAGCATCTCACCTTGTTGCCTCAGGTGTCAACTTTTGCCGTCCTTGAGTGCAGGTCTCCCATATGCTGTTGGCCATATGGTTCCCTATAGCCGTAAGCACTTTCGTGAGCTCGCTGGGCCAGTCGTCCAGGTCTAGCGAGCGGACACGAGACAGGTGCGTCCCCAGGTTCCGGTGTATACCAGAACACTCGATGCAGATGAGAGCCCCAAGATTAAGACTCGCCCATGTTGGATCTGCAAGAAAGGTGATTTTTACAAAGAACATGGTAAATGTTCTTTACAATAGCATACAGTACACTATACATGCGCACTCACTTGGTGCCTCACAGTCCACACAAAGGTCATTCCCTTTGGCATTACGAAGGGCCTGTAGGGCAACAGCTTCACTTTGACTGCTCCGTCGTGCCTGAGGGATTCAAGTAAACATAGTATTTACTATACTACACCTTTTATTTGCAATATATATGGTTGATTAAAGGGATAGTTCACTCAAAAATAAAAATATTGTCAACATTATTCACCCTCGTGTCGTTCAAAACCTGTATGATGTTTAAAAGATGACACGTGTTGCCAGCCTCACCTTATTTCTGCTCTCACAACTCTGAAGACTTGCCAGGATCTGACTCTCTATAGCCTGAACCCATGCATCTCTATCCTCCTGATTCTGAGCTTCAAAGTGCCAGCTCTGTCCTGTACTGGATATGATGATAAAGTCCGTACTGTCCTCTTCTATTGGAAGAAAACGACTGTATTTTACACGGGAGGAAGAGATCGACAAAAAACACCCATTGTGTCCTCTGCCTAATGTCTCAGTATAATTATGTGTTTGAGAGAAACAGACAGGAAGACTCGGATCCATTTGCGCTAATCTAATGATGTGACAAGAGATGGACATGGAGCCTGACTGTAGACAGAACAAGCAAGACAAGCAAGAGTGGAGCACAGCCACTCACTTCATCCAGTCAGGTTACCTGTTTTGTTAATGTTTCTCAAGCTACCAAAGCTTTTTAATTTCCACATTTTGCGCTTGGCTTGCAGTGCAAGAAATTAGTCCAGGGCAGCAGAGGATAAGAGGAAAGAAAGGAAGAGAAGGAATAAGAGAAAAAGAAGCAGAAGATATCGTAAGAAAACTCTAGAGAATCAGCTGGAATAGAGAGATTTTTTTTTTACTTTTTACAAATTTCAATTTTTTCGATGGGAGATAAATTGAATGTCTTACCTTCAGCCTGCCCGGCCGCTGCGTCGCCTTTCAGGTTAATACTTCTGTTTCGTTTCTTCTTTTTTCTGTCACTCATCGGAGAAGACGGCATGTGGTCTTTTCCTAAAGGTGGACTCGTGGCTCCCTCAGCGCTCGAGTCTATTAAAACAATAAGAAGCCAAAACAATTTTACTGACATTACTGAAAGAAGCTTAAGTATACCGTGAGTTGGCTTGAATAAAAGCATCTACCAAATGTAGAAACCCAATAAAATAGTATAGTACTCTACAATGGTATTCATGTCCAAAATGAGTTATGTGGTGATGTTTGTCTTACTATATAAACAATATAAAAAGAATTAATGTGAGATGCATATGAAACTTTTACTCACCCATACTGAACCCTTTATTGGACACAGACGACGGGCAACGTTTCACCTTTTGGTCATTATGAAACGACAAACCAGCTCTGGATGCCTCTTCTACAGTCAGAAGATTTGCTGGGAACGTACAGAAATCACAAAACTATGATGGTGATAAACCTTTTCAAATGTTATTTTTGATGAAATAGCTTTCCTGTAGCTCAGTGGTTAGAGCATGGCGCTTGCAATGCCAATGTCATGGGTTCGATCCCACATATCCAGAAACAAATGTATAGTATAATGCAACTTAAGTCGCTTCGGATAAAAGCGTCTGCCTAATGCATAAATGTATGAACAATGTTGGCACTTACAAGTAGCGCCCCCTTCAGGTGTCTGCTTGTCTTTACTAATTCCATTAACACCAGGTACCGGGACAAGAACAGGACCGGGAGACGGGCCGCCGGGTGTTGCGGCACGATGGAGGCGTTTGCCTGGCACCTTCACAGTGACCCGCAGTAAGTCCATTTCTTTTCCTTGAGCGTTCTGTAAATATTCCTGTAAGTAAGTAAACAACACAGGGCTGTTCCAAACACATGCTATGCAGTTGCTAAGATGTTTTAAATGGTTTCATCTCCCAGTGTTGGAATTGTTACTTACATTTACGTTCGAGTGATACGTCAGCATGCCGTTGTTTGACAAAGTCACATACTTTTTCTTCCACTCCTTGTTTAAAGAACGTTCACTACGTTTCCACAAAGTCCCCTGTACCAAGAATAATTAAAATAGTCAGGTCAGCTAATCCAACCAAGTTTTGTTTTTTTTCCACAGGGAATTCTTGCACTTTTAATGAACCCTGTGAACTTCCACATACCTGTTTAATAGGAACGGATCTACCGCTCATGTCAGCTCTGCTATCAGACGATCTTTTCTCAGAGTCACTCCCACGACGGTTCTAAAATAACAGATCCATTAGATAAAATTGAAATGAGGGGAAAGTAAATAGAGATACAGGAAGACAGATATGACTCATGAGATGAAATGAGTATCAGAGCGACGACGAACAGACAAAACACGCTGGTAATATTTCCTCTGTACTGGAACAGCATTTAAAGGTGAGGTGTGTATTTTAAACTGCCATAATAGTATTTTAATAACGAAAAATGTACAAACATCACCTTTAATTATTTTCATTTAGGTGTGAGGCCGACTATATTACAAAATATGAATAATACAGTCTATTCCACACCCTGTTTTCAGGCGTTGGACAATAAAAATCTGAAGATCATGAGATCAAAGAACTGACCGCAAATAAAGAGGTCCGTCGTCGTGGCAGAATTCGTTGAGAGCCCCCGTCTCCACTTGCCCCACCCCGAATATCTTTGTGACTTATCACAGGGGTAGAAGGCAAAGAGGAGGGGTAATCACTACTCTGACCCCCATTACTGGCCTGAGAGAGGATAATACCACAGAGAGAGAAACAGGACACAGGTGGTGGAATGTTGAATGGTTCAGACAGAATGATGAAAACAAAAACACAATCAATGCAACCATTGATTAATGATAATATGCTTTTAAATGAATATAATGGTTTATTTATATATATACATATAACACATAATATATATTTTATATAAATAATAAATAAATGTTGCAATGCAAAAAATAGCATTCAAACAAGACCAATAATGTTCACTTAAATAAAATATTTGTGACAGAGACACCCATACGCCTGATACCTGTCCGGGCCCTGACAGCGGAGTCGAAGCTCCAGGATGACTCGGAGAGTTGGGAAGAGATTTACAGGAGGCCAGGAGGGCGGCTTGCTTCTTGGCAGCAGCGATTTTCTGGGTCACTAAGGAGAAAACAAGCGTGTCCAATAAACACCGGCATCTTGTTTGAAAGTAATATTCAATTTCATGTTTTCAGAAAAAACTAACTTTCAGTAAACACTCTGTCCACATTAAGCCCGTATGTGGCACAGGTCTCATAGTAAGTACAGCGACGGACGTCTATACAGAGCTGTTGCACACGCTTGTCCTCGATCACGCGGACGTTAGTGCTACTAATCTTATCTGCGGGGAAAGAAACAGTGACATCATATTACTTGATAAAACATTGCCAAAATGCTATTGGAAGGGTATAGATCGTACCTTGTGTTCCAACCGCTATAATGGGGATTTCTCCGATGTTACGGTGTTTGCTCAGCTCACTGTAGTTCTTGTACACATCCTGGAAACTTGCCTCATTTTCCAGACTAAAAACAAAGATGGCACCGTCCAGCCAGTTGCAGAACTACAACACAAAAGAAAAAATTAAACTGATTATCACAGAACACGGCGAAAAAAAACCTATTGTATGCATTGTTGCATTCTGAGTTTTGTCAATTTATCTCTTTCCTGTCTTACTAACTCATCTGGCCAAGCATTTACATCCGTGATTGCATACTTGCACTGAATATGTTTCTGAAATAAATGTACAGTACACAAAGCGACATACACACCTGTGCATTCGGCGGGCCGGATTCCTCTCGGATGAGCAATAACTGACTTTGTCCCTCCACCAGCACTTCTTTTTTATATCGTCCACCTTACGGAGAGAAAAAGAGAAGGATAATTAAAATTTTGCATAAGCTTTAAATGACACTCTTTAAGGAGACATAAGATCATTCATGAGATTCTGACCCTCATGTGATTCCTGTGGCAGATAACTTCCTGTGATGAATCGGTTCACAAGTGCAGTTTTTCCACTACGAATGCTACCCAGAACCCCCTGCAAATACCAGGAAGAATGACTTTTTAAACCTCACTCAAAATCACAATATGATGCAGCTGCTTTCTTTTGCTTGTTTATCTCATACTGTATTATGACTACAAGCTCTCTTTCCTAAAATTCTTAAAGTGATAGTTCACCCAAAAAAACTGTCATCATTTACTCACCCTCTTGTCATTTTAAACCTGTATGTCTTTCTTTCTTCCTTCCGCAAAACACAAAAGAATATATTTTGAAGTTGGTACTCGAATAGCAGCGGCACCCATTCACTGCTATTGTATGGACACAAAACCAATGCAAGTCAATGGGTGCTAGTTATCAACATTCTTCAAAATATTTTTTTGTGTTCTGGAGAAATCATACAGGTTTGAAACGACAAGAGGGTTTTTCACTTTTGGGTGAACTTTTAGAAAAATTGAAAAAACAAAAAAGCTACAAAAATGGCATTATCTCCCTTTTCAAGGGAGATACAATTGATTTTCTTTTTTATGCATCTTTACACAACAGTTCATTTTAAAATGAATTAATAATTAGATTTTTTTAAACCAATTCTTACATAAAGAGAATTGCTTACAGAATAAAGGAATAACAATTTAGTTTGTTCATCTCACCAGTCTCAGCTCTGGAATAGAGCGGTTCAGGGTCCATTCCTGACTGTTGCTGCATGATGCTGAAAAAGATAAGAAATCACAGACATCAATCTATGGCTTAAATGTGGTGAAACACAACAATAAACCAAATTGACACATTTTTGATTAAAAATTAAGTTGGCTTGGCTATGCAGTGCTATGATGCTGTGAGTCGTTGCCGGGGCATTATTATGCGGTTGCTAAGGTGTTCAGGGTGGGTGCTTACTGACCCAAATAAAAAGAGCCTCTATGATATTCTAGTGCTTAGATTTGGCTTAGGTCTCCCATTTAAAGGATAGTTTGCACAAAAATAGTTCACCCTCAAAATCTCCATGTGAAAAAGATATTTTGAGAAATGTCTCAGTGGTTTTGTAACGGGTGTCAATGGGATTCAATTTGGGCTGTCAAATGATTAATCGCATCCAGAATAAAAGTTTGTGTTCTCATAATATATGCCTGTGTACTGTGCATATTAATCTTGTGTTTAAAAAAACATACACACACATGCATATATTTAAGAAAAATATAAAATCAAAAAAATAATAAACATTTATATAATTGCAATTATTGGTCAATCTAAATAAATACATCAATAAATTTCCTAAATATATACGTGTATGTGTATGTGTTTCTGTTTCTGTTTATAAATACAAAATGACTATGCAAATGAATTATGTAAACACAAACTTTTTTCTTGAATAGCGGTTTGACAGCCCTAGATTCAATGTTGTTTGGTTACCACATTCTTCAAAATCTCTTTTGTGTTCAACGGTTTGAAATGACATGAGAGTGAATAAATGATAAAATAACTTTTCATTAGAAAATGAATAGCATGCCTCTTCTCAACAAGTCATAGTAAGCAAAATAAAAAAGTTTAATATTGTGAGTTAGGGGTTTTTCAAGTTTCTGCTTTCTATAAAAGATGACACCATTTGATTTACAGTTTAAATCTCCTCGATTGGTGTCTTGACGTCAGTGATGTGAAACTTTATGAGTCACTTACAGGAAGAGCGAGTTTAACGCCAGTTCACTGATCACGACGCTCCAAACATTCATGACATTATCACCTGTCTTCATGTCAAATCACATGATCTTTTCAGATAAAAGAGAGCTTGTCTGTCTATGTTTATCCTGCAGGTATCTGTCTTCTGCAACAAATGAAACACTGATCTGGCTTTAAAAACGCGCCTCTATTCTGTGCTTCATCCTAGCCTCCTCTGACAGCTCTGCCGGAGGTGTTATAAATCTGGAATAATTCACAGCGCGTGAAGGACTGCAGGTGTAGCCGTGCGGCAGCGAGCGTGAAGCCTCCACACCCCTCTCTGCTTTTTTACTGAAAGCACCACACCAGTCACATCAAATGCTGATGAGAGGCACGACATGCTTTTGTTGGGGTGGAGGTGATACAGTTTTAACCATGAAGCATTCGGGCACGGAGGCATTAAACCAGCTCACGACACACAGTTCACGGGTACGATGGCAGTTGGCACTCCCGTTGCAAAAACCGGAAGAGATTTAACCCCCGCCGAACCGAGCGAAAATCTATGAGGTCATTGTATGCCGGGCCACATCAGGACTGGAGCCAGCGTTGTGAGACAGTACAATCCTTATGCGCTTCTCTGAAGCCCTTCATATACGACACGCCGCCCCCGTCGAACAGGATGCTCTATGTGTCACATTCTAAAGCTGCCCTCTTTTTTTCTCTTCCTTTTTGGACGGTTTTCAAAAGGACCCCTCCTCGCATACCCTCACTCCCATTCATTTCATCTGCGGCTCGCTCCCTGGCATAACACAGCCACACAACGGGCGACTCTCTCAGCCCTCCCTGTTGCCATGACAACCCCACCTCCAGCCGCTGCTTCTGTTCGCTCGGAGAACACATACGTAAATATTTTGTGCGCGCATGCGTCGTGTGTGCAGACACATCAGACCTTTTGCTCGTGGCGTGCGGAATGCACGCATGCACACCTATGTTGAGCCGCACATGTATGATTTGCAAATATGATAAATACCGATAGCATTTTACTCACAGGTCCGCATGTGTATTTCATGTTCGTTTTACAAAAAAGCATCTCTTGATGCGCACAAATGTTCAAAAATAATGCATCTCAAATATTATTTTCAGAGAACTTCCTGTAAATTTAGACATTAATGCTTTGATTGACATTTCATTTTGCAGAGCGAGTTATTTCAGATCTGTTTTGCACTAGAAGATTATAACTTTCCCTCCGGTTTGGGGTGTTAAATTTGTGGTTGGATATGGTTTAAAATGATGAGGCTAGTGATGAAAAGATTGACGCTTCCATGGAACAGACATCAGAATGCAGGAAGTGGGCGGAAACATCAAAGATGGGATTAGGATGTTGGGTAAAATTGTGCTGCCTGTGGCGTGGGTATTATGAAATTTGTTTCCCATTCCGATTATTCCAGTTCAAAAACAGAAACAGCAGGGGGTGGTTGTAAAGAAAAGACCCAAAATGTGTCCAGCTTCTTAACTCTTAACTTAAGGCAATAGAATTAATACCACAAATCTACAGACCATCAAAAATCTAATTGTATGAATTTATATGAATTGATTTGTTGCATATTTTTTACTATTTTATTCAACTATTGAATTCAACACACAAGCAAACTCATTTACAATGAAAAGGTGACCCGTTCTGACCCCCTCCCACTTAAAATACCAATTTCTACTTAAGAAATCTTAAAGGTTGTGTTGTGTTTCATACCTTCTTCCTCACTGGATTCTCTCTGAATGGAGCTATAGATTGGAGTCACAATGGTCGCACTGGCCGCCACTGGAGTGCTCTTAGTAAAAATGCCACTAATAAATCTCAGCATCTTGCGGTCACGTGCCGAAGCCCCCTGGGACTGAGCTGTCCTAAAGTCAGATGTCATTTGGCCACCTTTGCTCTTCAGGAGGTCCTCAGACAGGCAGTTGAGATCGCTGTTGTCCAAGGTCCGACTTTTCCCTTTGCGTTGAGGTTTGGATATCAAGGCGACCGGGATAGGTAGAGAAGTAGATCCAGCCTTTAATCTCTCCGCTCGAGGGCTCTGCGTCCGCATGGCTATTATATCCCCTTCAGTGGGCCTTTTCATCCCAACGCCTTTGAGGTCTTCATCACAGGTTTTCACCTCACTTACAGCCCAAGATGCCCGAAAAGACCCTGGAGTGGGGCTGGTTGGAGACTGGATCCTTGTTCGACTGTCTTTTCGGTCAAGGCTTTTGGAAGAGGCGTGAATGCTCTCTCTGGACTCCTTCATTTCACGACCACCACCGTGAGCTTTGAGGAGAGAAACAGGACGTTGGGTCGCACGAACTGGGATGTCACCAAAATGTCGTGGGATGGAAAATTGAGGGATTCCTGTGGATTCTCTGACCCCTCCGTTTTCAGTGCTGGGTGAGATTATTGATTTTTGCCTATCACCAGGGTGAACACCATCTGTAAAAAGTGCTTTGTCCTCCCTCGGGCTTTGGTGTGTATCCTGTTCCGCTGAGATTTTGATAGATTCTCCAGCCTCCAGCTCCACAGCCTCACCCATTTTCTGTTGCTCCTGGCCCTCATTGTTGGATCCGGCATGTTTGAGATGTTTCGTTCCACCGGCGTCGTGCACCGCTCCCTCCACAGTTTGCTTGGTCGTCTCCAACTCATGTTCCTCGGTGGTCTCTACCTTTACCAGGGTAAGGGAGATAAGGTAGGTGGTTTTGGACTGAGATGGACCCGTTCGGTTCATGTGGTCCAGAATTTCTCAACAGATCAAAGGCAGAAATGAATCGAAAGCACAAAATGATCTCACTCTTGGCAGCCAAAAAATTCAGGCAACTAAGAGAAGTGCTGAACCGTGACCCCCAAAATGTCTATAGTCCTTTGTGCTATGAACACCTTTGCATTTTCTCAAAAACCAGTTCCATTTCATTCTTTTCGTATTGGTGCTCTCTAGTCCTCCCTCACCTATTTTAAGCATGCAGACGTATGCCCACCTCTCCGCACCTGCATGAAAAGCATGCTCCAGCTTTCGTTGGCTACATTCAACAAGAGACAGGCGAAACGACAATGCGAGCGAAAGAAATCAGACGGAAAATTCCTTCAAGGACGACAGACAGTAATATTACATCAGGGAGACATGCAGAGCTGTTACCCGCAGATCAAGGCACATCGTTTCCCCAACCTTCTCCGCGGAGAAGACGCTTACTGTGAAGAGTGAAACTCAGTCTACATGACACATGGATCGCTGGAAACGGTTACTGCAAGCACGCAGCGAGAAATCCCGGTGTCCACACACAGAGTCTTTCCATCACGTCTCCAGTGATCAGTGCGTCAAGCAGCAGGGGATGTCAGTAAAGGAGACACGGCAGACGATCACCGAAGAGCGCGGTCCATCTCGTGCGAAAGGCTCAGACGAGTCATGCGACATGAACAAGGGTCTCTCAGATCTCACCGGTGGAAGGTCTTCTTTAAACCTACGCAGAACAGCACAGAGCAGGAATACCCCGCTTCTCTCTCCATCTCCCACCTCTCTCTCTCTCTCTCTCTCTCTCTCTCTCTCTCTCTCTCTCTGCCCTTGTCACCAGCCAGACAGCTCCCAGCCCCTGCTTTCCACTGCTACACCCCCTCCTCTCTCCCTCCCCTTTTCTCTCTCTTTTCTCTCGCCCGCACACTCTCTCCCCTGCTTAAAAAGCAAGAATCAGTGATGTGTTGAGGAATAAAGGCAGACTGTGTACAGCTTGCAAAATCTGATAAGGAAGAGAGGTCAACCACAAAAAAAAACCAAAGATGACAAAATTGCAAAGCCAATCAAGACACATTAATAAAGGTGCATTCAATTCAGGGCTGTATCAGGTGGCAACGTGCAACATATCACAGTCAGTACAGTGATTCAAGAGCCGCTCCCCCCCCCCTGTTACCAAGGTATTCAGAGGTTTAACTCCGCCTCCTTCATGCACCGACTCCAGCTAGACGCTGACTATCCTTTGCTATCTTCATATCTAACCCCCGCCTGTGCATTCACTCATCTGGCGTGTAGAAACGAGTGGGTGATTGTGCGAGTGCATGCAATAATATTGATGAGTTCATTGATTTATGTGTTTGTCGAGAGGGTTTGATTGAGAAGCGTACTTGAATTGACTTAATAACTACGATGAGGCACCAGAAAAGAAATGCATGACACAAAACTGGGTGACCATGAATTTCATTCATTCATTTTTAAATAAAATAGTTGACTTTTAAAAAAATAATGGAGGCCGGATCGTAAAGTAAGGAATTTTTGTTAAAATGTTAATTAGCGGCCATGTAAAGTTCCCAAATCAATAACACACAATACTGTCAAATCAAAAGAAGTCAAATCAATCGAAGATTTAGGGAACGAGTTTCTTTTATTTAAATATTCATTTATTTGTGGTGTTTTGCTTATGCACATACTTCGTGTTAAGGGTTTGTATAAATCTTTTAACATGTATAAATGAAATGTTATACCATATGATAGAGATGTGCTATTCCTTTTCAAAATCATTAGTGTGAAGTGCACAGACCTAAACTGATGGAGGACCAAAGCAATATCTAAGTACAAAACTATTATAGAAACTCCTTAACAACCACACAAACACCCTAGCAAGCAAATAGAAACATTGTAAAAATGATTAAGAGAGACAGATCCTCCTTGCAGTAAGCTTGAATTAAATGTTCCTTGCCTTTATTTATCCAACAGCAAAGACTTCCTCTTTCCACTTCATTTTTATTTTATCACCATCATGCATCCTTTCTGTCGTTTGGTCTGTCAGTAGTTTACATTTATGCATGTGGCAGATGCTTTTATCCAAAGGGACTTACATTGCATTATACTATACATTTTGTTTCTGAGTGTGCAATGCCTGGGATCGAACCCATGACCTTGGTGCTGCTAGCGCCATGCTCATGTTCAATATTTTGATCTTAGAGCATCTTTAGTGGTGCTTGCAATGACACGCCATCTAATTCATGATTTTCATCTGAAGGACAATTGTACAATGGGTCAAATAAAAGTCTTCAATTGCAGAATTAAGAAGGGACTAGAATGTTATAAAGTCCACCAGCCAAAACATCCTAGAGACATGTGGCATGTTTTGTATGAACAAGTACCAGTCAAGTGTTTTCAGATAGTTGCAAAAAAATGTTTTGCATTTAAGAATGAGATTTATTTGATAATGTCTTAATATTGAGCTGCAATTTAGAACAATGGATGTATAATCGCTCTCAAAAGGAAGTGTGAGGAGGAAGTAGGTAATGAGCTGTATCATCAAACACTATATCAAATATGCATTTGTTTATATCACCATAAATGATCATCTACACAATACTGTGACAGTCGATACTTAACTAGATTTTTTAAATGTTGCATCACCAAACAAGAATTGAACATTACATCCTGTTTAATTGAAAATGTCACAGGTTCATTAAATTTAGCGATTCTAAAAATAAGAGAAATGAACACTAAAAATAATAGGGTCAGATAGAAAGTATAAGAGTTGCACTACAGACAGGTGGTGCTTCGATCAAGAGGATGTGGCTTTCGTGGGCAGCAAACAAGCGTCAGACAGGAAATGGACCAGCACTTCATGTTCAAAAGCTTGCCACCATCACCACGTCTCTAAGACGTGCTAATAACATTTCAACCTGGGCCTGACAACAGTAACATCCATGATTCTGATTGTACATCCGGCTGTTTGTAACAGGTATCATCACCATCAGTGTAATGGAAGATAACTCGGAAGCGTATACTGTACTTGATGTATAATTTCCTTCAAAATAAACTACAACCTTTTAATTTCATTTGATCTGCCTTCTATAAAAAAACTACGTTTGACATATGATGACCTGTAAGATGATATAATAACAATGATGACTGCAAAAATGTGAACATGTAAATTCATCCGAAAAATTTAAAAGGTCCCCTCGTCTTGCAAAAACATGAAAGCGTACAAAAGCAATACGTTTGTGACATACAGAAGACTTTCAAAACGATCAGCAAGCTCACCTTGTATGCTGTGGAGGAAAACCTTTAGTCCTGTCCTTATCTGCGGGTCCTCAACCTTCTCCAACTGTTTGAGAAATTTGTTAAGTGTGTTTTGCAAGCTTTCATGTCTTTTCACCTCGGCTCGAATTGCAGTCGAGTTTGTAACTTTAATTGTGCTATTCATATTTAAAGCAATGTAACTGCACGGAGTGTCTTCTGTAACCCATCAGCATTTCCTGCCTGTTCTTTAATGTCAAAGTCACATACAACAGAAGAAAGTCGTGTAGACTGTAAGGCATGCAGCTTCACACAGCAGAAGTACTTTTGCTTGCATGAATTTCCTCTGTCTCTCTGAATTCACTTCCTGATTTTAAAGTCTCACCATCTCATAGGCTGATTTATCGCAAACAGGATTCTGTGGTAAATTCAAGGCAACCGTTAAAAAAAAAAGTAAGACAAACATGGTTTCAGACAGAAAATTTGGGTTTGAGAAAGCAGCCTCAAGGTTATTTTCAGATTTAGGCCTGGAGCTGTCAAAAAAAAAAAAGATTTTATAATGATTTTACAAAGAGGGAAGACTAGGGCCTAACTGTCACACTTAAATGTTATCTTATACAATTTATTAATAACAATACATGTTGGTCAAAGTAAAAGCTTGATATATCTTTTTAAATTTTTCCTGTTTCACAAATTTTATTTGTCATATTTTTTCATGTTTAAATTTTCTATACAAGTATTTTTCATTGTGACAATTTACCCTGTACATTATGCCAACATTCCTCACTAATGGGGCATGCTGACACAAAATTTTTGCCATTTACATTAACCAAGTAGATTAAGTTTAAACTGTGTCAGATAAAATGACAGAACAAACACGACAAAAACCTAAAATGTACACCTAGGCGTGATAATGTCTGACGAGGATGTGGCTCTGTTTCGAGCATCAGTCTTCAATGCTGCATCCCGTAAGACGTCACTGGTCGGGCTAAAGTGTGACGTAGTTTGTTGCTACTCTGCTCAGCCAAACATTCTCAAGCAGCGGTACACGCTTACTTTAGGGCTGCTTAAATTCCATTTACTACACCCTTTCACTACAAATCCACTCTCTCACAAAAATTCACCACTAGATCCACACGAAAACGGAGTTTCTGTCTTTAAGAGTAACGTTAACTGTAATACCTCCACCCATACTAAACATAATTAGTTTACGCGTTAAATATGATAGAAAATAGAGTAGTTGTAAATGAATAATACAAGGATTATTTACTGCTGCTTACCAAAGTCCTTCTAGTTTGAATAGACGTGTGTGTTTGCATATTAAATGTTTTACCTTAGTATGTTTGTTAATGTACGCTGACTGTGAAGCTAACTGGGAACTACATTATAAAAAGCACGTGCGATTTGACGGCAGATGTGTTATCGCGAGATTTAGGAATTGGTTCTTGTTCAATTGAAAAATTAAAGTAATTAATAAATATTTAGGTTTTGCCTGGGTGTTAATTTATGTACATTAACGTGTATTTATACATTTTTCTTGAAACAAACAATACTATTTTACACGTTTGTAAGTATGTAAATATGCATATAAAATAGCTTTCAAAGCTTCTCTTGTATTTTGTATATTTTCAACAGTCTGGCCGTCGTTTCTACGTTTTGCTATATTACAATGTAAAGCGTAAATGGATTTGAATGGCTATTATTAGGAATTTGTGTCCCTTGGCGTTACTTTCCACAAACAGAGCACGTGAGTGGACGATTTCGGCCACTAGAGGGTTTGTGGCTGCGGTGACGTCACCGGCTAGTCGAATACAGCTCTGCTCAGCCACAGGAGAAGAGCAGCCTATAGCTCAGTGAAAACAGCGAAAACAACATCATTCAACCTAACCGGTAAATGACTGAAGATCCAACATGGTCTGCGGAGGATTTACGTGCTCGAAAAACGCCCTCTGCTCGCTAAATGTAGTTTACATGGTGAGTCACACGCGCATACATGAATATACACAGCTAACTCGTTAGCCATGGCTAATCCTACTTCAGTACTGAAATAAATACGTTTTATTTACTTTTTCTAACGGTTTTCATTCAAGAGACATGTTGTTATGATTGCATGTATTATGATCGATATAAATGTATGTTTGGCTAGATCGTAGATAAGGTCTTTGTTTTATAACAGTAAGGTTAGATGAATCAGCTAGCTTTGCTGGTTGAACAACGCTCTCTTCTTGTATTTAATTCGTTTAAAAACCTACTAATATGTAATATTATACAGTAATATGCCCTAATACCTAATTTGATGGGTTGATATTACATAAATTTTTGTTTATTGACAGGTTTCGTTTCTCCTTAGTGTTGCGTAACCGCCCCTGTGTTTGTGTGACCTTTTTGTTTACTTATTTATTTACTCTTTTGCTTTTGGGCACACAGTGCATCTGTAAACCTGTTATGAAAAAACCTGTATGTTTCTTCAACGATTGTTTACCCTGTTGGTCTGAAAGCTTCCTCCATTTCAGCTTTATTTATTTATCTGTCAAAATTGAGTAATTGTTTAAGTGTTTACTATAGATTCGTAATATGTTTAGATGATAATTCATACATTATAAAAGTCTGCTGGCTATACTAGTAATATAGATTGTGTACTGTGAGCAAGACTGTGTCACAGTATTATTCCCATGATATCTGTGACGCATACGTGTGATGACAGTACTGAAGATCAATAGCAGTGTCATTAGTGTCATGATCATCGAAGCCAAAACAAAAGACTTTGTACAGCAACTGCTGTAAATAGAAAAGTGATTTCGAAAAGGACTTTGGGTGGAAACTAGTGATAGAAGTTCTAGGATAGTAACCGAAAGGGCAACATCTTGGTAAAAGTTCAAACCCTATAAGGGGGAACTTTTACCATCGTGCTGTTGAGCAAGACACTTGACCTATGATGTGTTACCTGCTCCTGTAATCACTTTACTGTAAATCAGTTTGGATAAAAGCATCAGTTAAGTAAAGTAACACTAATAATACTGAATGTATTAATAGAAGTGAATGCCTGAGTCCATGAACCTCTGATCAGACCACCTTGTGGTGTATGGTTTTGGTGTTAATGTGGTTGTTATGTTCTCTATAACATCATACTTTTACCTTCATGCTGACATAAGCAGGGACTGTGTGTACATTATTCAGTCTGCCAGTGACATTCTGCTCATGTGTTGCTGACAGTAGCGCATATTCGCTAAGGTTATGTTGATAAACGTGTAGCCCTCTGGACCTGCGATCTTTGATCCTGCTTTCTTGCTTTGTGTTACATAAGTACCAGATAAACCCTTGTGCTGTAGATTGACCCTGTGATGCAGTTTAGCATATAGAAATGTGTATTTTAGTACTAAACAACATGTGCTGCCTACTGTAGTTGTCTCATGGGCTGTTAAGCATAATAAATTCCCATTGACCCAGTTTACTTTCTTAACACGTCCAATTAAACAAGATTCATTAGTGTACGTTATGCATAAAAATGTTTTCCATTGTATTTTTCCATTAAAATTCAATGAAGCTCTTGTTTTTGACTGATCAGCAAGCACCCTTATTCTTCACTTCTTCCCCTCCAACCACCTGTCATGTAGAGACCACGCCCAGCTAAGGGTGCTGATGAATAAAATCAATTCCTGTTTTTTTTGAATATCCCGTTTTATTTGTAACATTTTCAAAGTAAAATGGGTGCTGTTACTTCATGCAGTTTTCTGTCGTATTAAAAGTTTGTGCAATAATGACACGTTTATTTTCTGTTTGCTTCTTTCTGATTGGTCTAATTTCATCCACAGCTGGTGGGCCTGCTGTTGATTGTTGTAGCAGCATGGGGGAAAGGCTTTGGCATTGTCTCCAGCATCCACATCATCGGAGGCGTGATCGCCGTCGGCTTCTTTCTGCTGCTGATCGCCATTGTGGGGCTCATTGGAGCCGTTCACCACCACCAAGTCTTGCTCTTCTTTGTATCCTTTATTTTCCGTCTGTATGGTTTTACAGATTACAGATGTGTGCTTTCAATGGTATATTCAGTCAAATTAAGTTTTATGCACGGATCACTTTCGGTTTAATGCCTATAAGCCCACTACAACTTTTCGTTATGTTTTTATATTAGTAGTTTGGTTGGGTCTTATAGTCTCATTAAAAGATTTGTTGTATTGTTCTGCCCTTAGCAATTTTAATTAAGCCATTTTATTTGTAAATAATACTCTCTGACTGACGTAATGGCCTTGACCACAAATCCACAGTACATGGTCATTCTCTTCATCGTGTTTCTGTTCCAGTTTGGAGTTTCCTGCTCTTGTCTAGCCATGAACCAGGGTCAGCAGGTAGCCTTCTAAACAACCCACATGTTGGAGCACATGTGATGATGATGATGATGATGATACAATAATGTTTTAATAAACAGAACATGATGATTTTTTTCTGTCACATTTTTAAACAGGAGAAGTTACTGGCCTCATCCTGGGGTATAATGAGTAATGACACCAGAATCAGTCTAGAGAAAAAGCTGGACTGCTGCGGCCTTTTCAACAAGACCAAGCATCAGTCCGATTTTGTGACTGACGTCAATTTGTGTCTAGCTGTAAGAATAATGTCTTATTTTTTGCATTTACTTGGTTATGACATGGCAGCTTAAATGGCAGAGCATAGGACTTGCAACCAGGGTCATGAGTTTGATTTTAAATAAACAAATGTATAACATGTGCCTTATCCTCTAAGTTGTGACTCCACCAAAAACCTGTGTTTACAAGTACACAATATTACCATCAATGCAAAAACAAATTCATAGCAGTGGCAGGATATCTCTGTCTGCACTGCCTGGGTGATGGAGGAGATGGCAGAGTTGAATCTTCATGCTAAAACTAATAACTGCTTTCTTTTCCGGCAGCCATGTAAACAAAAGGGGTCTTGCATTACTTGTGGTCTAAAGATGCTCCAGCATGCCTCAGAAGCTCTGAAGATCCTGGGAGGAGTTGGCCTCTTTTTCAGCTTTACAGAGGTTAGTTTAGGCTAAAGCCACAGAATACTGATGGATAGTTCTGGCTCAAAAGTAAAAGCAATGATTGGATGAGGGTATTTTTAAATGTGGCTTAGTACTTTGGGTAACACTTTACAATAAGGTGCTATTTAGTTATTTTGTTATGCATTAGCTAACAATGAACATTTTAGTTTTTCAGCATTTATTATATTATATTGTTAATGTTAGTTAATGTCAACACAGTTATTCATGTTAGTTCATCATGGTGCATTAACTAGTGTTAACAGACATAACGTTTCATTTTTAAAAATGTAAATGCTGAAATTAACATGAACTAAGACTAATAAATGCTGTAGAAGTATTGTTCATTGTTAGTTTATGTTAGCTAATGCATTAACTAATTGTTAACAAATAGCTCCTTATTGTAGTGTTACCATATTTTGTTGTATTAGGTCTTAGTATATTAGGTTGTGTGATCATTTGATATTATTAGTTATTTTTCTAGGGCCTTTACTTGTGTGATTTATTATAATCTGGTCATTTTTGGTTCTTTTTCTCAGATCTTAGGAGTTTGGCTGGCCATGCGCTACAGGAACCAGAAGGACCCCAGAGCAAACCCCAGTGCGTTCTTATAGTCGCTCAGACCTCCTGTCCTAGACTACTAGTGTAGTTCAGCTATTCCAGTTCCCTATTGCACGGGTAGAGTGAAGCGCATCAAGAGACATCCAGAACACAATCACCAATTCTCAACAGATTCAACACAGTTTAGCACACTGGGCTCAGAACACACATCTCACAGCACATATGATCTCAATTATTTATGCCAAAACACATTCTAACACATCCATTTTAATGACAGATCTGACCCATTTCTCAAAAGTCTGTAGAGGGCTAATTTAAAGCAGCAGGAAGGAGATATCATGTATGATAGGATGATTATTTTAGCACTCCCTCATCCTTGAATTGAGAAGTTCTTCCTGTTCTGTTTATGCACTGAGAATCTGCAATGTAAAGCCATCTGTGTCTGCATGTGTGATCTCTTTTTGTGATATGGTCCGATCACTTATGTATAAATAGGACGGATGTAGTTCTAAGCGGTCCCTGTAGTTTCAGTGTAATCGGAATTAAAGTACCACGCAAACTACGTAGGTGTTTAGTGAAGTGGTAGTTTTCGATGCTGGCGTCTATGGTGATATGAAATAGTCAAGGTGAATATTGTCACGTATTTCACAGAAAAAGCCTAAAATCAGTGCAAACCTGTTAAATTTCCGTGTTTTGTCAATGCTTTGTGGAATCTAGTCTCGATGAAGTGACCGGTCCAGCCTTTGAGGTTTTAGTTTAGTGATTAGATTTAGAAACTCAGATATTTAAGAACTTGTGTAACTGAGCCATGTGAATAGGAGGATTTCACCTGCCGATGGACTGCCGCCCTCCTGCTGTACATAGTCTTTACCGCGACAGGGTCAACATTCACAGATTTACCGCTTTTTCCATCCTTATTTAAACCACAGGCCGGGTCTTCCGACCCTCACTGGACCTTTTAAGTTCTTGATTTTGTTTGAAGCTTAGTATTATTCATTAATATAGTGTTTTATTATCTTATGCTTTGTTTTGTGAATATTTGTTGAAATAATCTCAGTGTGCCATTTTTGTTCAGTGCATTTACTCATTTGCCTGATAGAAATGCAGATATTCATGCACTAACTTAGTTTATTTGCAAACATTTTTATGCTCAGGCTTTTGCTTTATTGATGTACAAAAAAATGCTTCTTAAAATTGCAGCCGTCTCGGTTAATTCCTTGTGTAATCTGTTATTTTGTGTTTTGCGAAACCTCTCTCTTTGTTTTTCCTTTTGTGCACAATAGTATTAAGTTGCCATTTATGTGTGTATTTCTCTCAATGTACATTGTTGTTGTAGCAGGCACATCATTTGCAATATGTGCATGTACCACAGTTCATATGTTTTCTTATGTTTTTCCGTGTTAATTCATATTAATACACAAACATATTGGCTAATAATCACAGTCTTAATTGCTTTTTCTGCCCCACATGCGGGATAAAATGGAAACATGTCTCAGTACAGTCCAGATGTGTTTAGCTTAACTCGCTCATGTTCTTTTTACTAATAGATTGTAAAGAAGACATGAAATCGATGTCTGTGCAGTTATACAGTAATTATTTCTTGCCGTTGTATAAAGGCACTGATGAACTCGGTGAGTTGTAAGCGCCATTTTCCCTGGGTTTGCCTTGTATTTTTGAAAGTGACTTTTCCAATTAAAAACTCTTGGATCAATATGTGTGCATGAGTAATTTCTGGTAAGTACGGGTGAAGATGTGTCCATCATAGAAAACAAATGCCTTTCATTAATAAAATCTCTGGTGATGTACAACTACACTTTTATGCGCAATATAGAAAACAAACAAGCTCACACACTTGCTTTGTGTCTATGGTGAACTCTGTATGCTTTATATATAAATTACGCAACTTGTGTAGGTTGGGTGTGTAAAATGATTCATGCTGTGTCATAAAAATTCTACTGTAAACAAATGTTTTACATAATGTTCTCCTGGTGAGATACAGTACACTTTATGTTAAGTTTTACAGAATACAAGTAACAGATATAATGCCCTGAACACTTTAAATAGTATCACAGCTTGATATTTATGTGCAAGCTTATGCAGAAGTTTGTCATTGGTGAATAGTCTCTGTTGTCTGCATGCGAGATTCTCAAATACACTGCCGCCATGTGGTGCACACTGGAACAACAGATTTATTCTAAAAACACAGCTAAAATCCTGTTTTGGGCTTTTGAGTTACAGTAAATAATATTGCTCAGTGATAGTAGAATAAAGAGTTTTTTCTGTGCATATCGTAATTCAAACAAAATAAGAACAATTGATGTTTTGGTAACTAAATATTTGAAATCTCTTTTACAAATGATATAACATGCATTTAAGTTAGCTTCCTTGTTTGACCTCATCATTTATAGGTTGTCAGCACATTTACAGCAATGAGTCTTGGCACAATAATTGCTAAAAGTGGCCAAAACAATTGGATGGGATAGTTCACAGCTGAAAGCACTTTATGGATAAACACATCAGCTACACTTAAAATGGAAGGTTACACAATTTAGCAAAGTGTTACATTTGCATGTAAATTAGATGTAAAATCGAGTTGAGTTGCTATAATATAAGTCTGGCATTATGTGGTAAGTTGGGGAATGTACACCGTGTAGATTTCAGTCTCAGCACGCTCAACAACATAAACCCCTGATTCGGTGATCACACACGGGCTCAGAGTCAGGCCACTTGCCAGTTCTCACTCCATATGACGAACGTCCATATGCCAAAACAGGGCTGACCACCTGTCAAGATACCGAAAGGTCCAGTAAAATTTGAGATGCAAAATTAGAGCGAGACCTAAATAAGTGCAACATATGGCGCAAAGATCTGCAGTAATGTGTCATGAGACATCGCTATAGCACTAAGGTGTTGCCTGCTCTGATGAATTTAATGTTTGTTGGATGAGGACATAACAGAGTTGACTGTGATTTCTCGTGAAGATCTAGCCGAATAAACAGGAAGAGTAATCTCTTCTATCAGAGCGGGGAAACAAACAAGTCAATAGCAGCATAAATTATGGAACGGATATAAAGTGCATGTTAGAGCAAATATAGACGAACCGGCTTGGCTGTCTGTGAGAAACAAGTATTGAGTATGTACTTGTCCTCTCTGTGTTGCTATCAGCTGACCTGCTGGACAGGACGTCCCTGACACAATGCTTGGTACAAAAAGCCAAACTTTGGAGATTCTCACTATGCTTAACCCTAGTGAAGCGTCTTAAAAAACTATACTAGCTATGATAAAATAACAGTGCGAAACAAGATTATCCTGAAATACATGAACCCATGACCCTAAATGAATCACTTTGTTTGATACGGCTCTTCAGTGTTCACCAGTGAGAACAAATTATTAAAATAGATTCCAATTTTTCCAGGTACAGGAGTCCACTCACTTTGCAACAGTTCAATTATTGATGTCCAAAATGGAAACACTACATATACTTGTGCAGCATAGCCATGCCTTCGAAAAATCAACAATAAATGTCTAATGATTTGAAAGACCTGTTCTACCAAAAAATGATAAACACTGACATCTCTCCATTATAAACATAGTGGATTGATCCAGATTATGTAATCGTGTATTTATATATAGTGGCCCTAAGAATTTGGCTTGAGTTTTTGCATTAGAAATATTGTCTCAAATTTAATGGTGCATGAATACAAAAGACTAGACATTTTCTCAAAACTAACTCACTTTTTAAGAATGTATTAATGTATCAAGTTCCCAGTAACCACAAAATTCATTTTGTGAAATGTAGTGGGGCAACAGTAAAACAATTGTCATGTCATACTCCCATACCCTAGCCTAGCTGTTTAAAACCACGCAATGCAATGGCTGAGTGTGGAAAATCAATTTTTAGAGGTTAAAATTGACAGAAACCTCAAGTCAATAAATGACATTAGAGTGCTGACTGATGAAACTGACCCAGCGACCCAAGCTCAAGTCTTTCTATACAGTAGACATTTATAAAAAGATAAAATAATAAACTACTTACAATTTTAAAATACTGAAATCGCAAACCTGTAATATTATAAAAGATTATTATTTAAAAAAATTATTTTGGACAATCAATAGATAGAGTCATCAATATCACTTTCCATCCTGTTAATCTTTTGTAACATCAAAAACCAGCCCTTCAGGAAGTGACATCATTTCTCATCAGAAAACAACAGCACACTTATCAGTAAGTATATATATTTGTTCATTAAATTGTTTATAATAATATTAAATAAGAATAATACTTTGGTGTGTATAAGTGACTATTATGTTGATTGTAATGTGAATGGCAATTTTATAAACATTGGTAAATATTAGTAATAAAATGAATTCTGTGATGTTTTACGGTACTATAGTTAGATCTTTCTCAAACAGCATTTGACAAAACTATAGAAATTGTTATATGTGACCCTGGATCACAAAACTAGTCTTATGTTTTGAAATTGAGATTGCTGAATAAATAAGCTTTCTAATGGTGTCTGGTTTGTTGGGATAGGACAATATTTGGCTGAGATACAACTATTTAAAACTCAGGAATCTGAGGGTACAAAAAAATCTAAATATTGAGAAAATCGCCTTTAAAATTGTCCAAATAAAGTCCTCAGCATAGCATATTACTCACAAAAATAAAGTTTTAATATATTTACGATAGGAAATTGACAAAATATCTTTATGGAACATGATCTTTACTTTATATCCTAATGATTTTTGCCATAAAAGAAAAAATCAATAATTTTGACCTATAAAATGTATTTTTGGCTATTGTTACAAATGTTCTCGTGCTACTTTTTGTGATCCAGGGTCACATATTTCCAAATGCTGGTTACAGAATATAACTGATTTTTAAGTTGTCACCTTAGATAAAAGATTTTCATGTAACCTATAAATAACTAAAATGCTAGGCTGGGTAAAATATGGATAAAACAAACCTTTGTGTTATAAATTAACCTGTGCTTGGTTGTTGGTTATTGAAAACAACCCAACAGAATGTAGTTAAATGCCATGTTTAAACCGTTTATCTGATAAATATATTACTTTATAACCTGTATAGAAACCCTTCCTTAAATTCCAACACAAGAACTTATAATTTCTTATTTTTAAGTTACAACACAATATATGTTTATTATTAAAATAATGTGTCATTTATCTTCGTGCGCTTTTATATTTATATTTAGCGCGTCTCATTGACACGCAGGGGAACGTCACGGCGAGAGATCAGCACCTTGGACAGCGGCGCCCGTCAAAACGCGCCAAACAGGCAAACATGGAATCTCCCATAGGAGAAGCGCACAGGAGCGCGCATGGCACCGAGACGTTTGTAAATGAATCATTTTGATTGGGCGAGAGCGCGCCTTGGAAACAAGGGCCGTGTGTTGATGCGCACGGCAGAACGTCCATTTCGAGGATGAATCAGAGGGGAGCAGCATCAGCATCCCAATCGCATTAAGATCCACAGCATCAGCCGCTCCGACTGACTATCAAATGTTCACGCCCTGCGAATAAGGAAAATAAGGAAATGTGCGCACGGGGGCTCTCGTTTCCCCTTTCTGGAAGCTCCATCTTTCTTTGAACGTGGCAAGGAACCATCTCGGACCGGGAGGGGGATGGTGGTGGTGAACTTCAAATGGAGAAAGATGCTGGCAATTTCTTCTGCTCTTCGGACAGTATTGCGATTTTGTTTTTAAAACGCCAACCTAATGGATTCTTCTGAACGCTGTATTTGGGACGGGAGGCGGTGTCGGAATATGTCGATGAGAAAATGCACGAGGAAATGACGATCAAGCAACGGTGATGCCTCCGATGAACAATAAACGAAACTATACGATTACAACTGAATCGAACTTCCACCTATATTGGATTATGATGTTATTATGCTGAAAGATGCCGGACTGTGACTCTGCTGCTGATGGTGGTGTTTTTGTGAAGTGCTATTTTGCATCCTCCTCCTCTCTCATCCGTGTATCCTGGCTGTGGATTGTTAAATCTCTCTTTAGACCTGGGACAATGTATTGATGGGTATTTTTTGCAAAACCATAGTCTTATTATTATCATCCTCGCACCGTATAATGATTGTAACAGCACCTAGTATTACCAGTCGTGTTATTTGGGCGTTCGGTCGGCCCTGACAGGCACATACATGCCATCAGACCGAAAAAAACAAGCCAACGCGGTGTCCAGAGATTTGAACCAATTACCTTTGCTTTGGACACTTTCCTCTGAGACGTCAGGGTAGCAACTGGGTTTTTCGTGAAATACATTTAAATAACAGGCCTACGAGGAACGACGGCTGGGGATAACAACAACAACAACAATACAATATATAACAATATTAATTTCTGGTAAACAATTTTGCAATTTCACATAAGCCACACAACACACACATGTAGTCGAACATGTTTAAGAACCGGATACGCATGTTTTTTAACGAACTGAAGGTGCTGGTTTTCATGCGATCCGGTTCTAGACGGCCCGACACTGTCGCAGACCCGAACAGACCACCCAACGCTATGAGGGGGCTCGGGATGGGCGGCTGCGGATGGCCGCCCTTCGTCGACTGCTCCAGCCGCGATGACGAGGAGGAATACTACGGGAGCGACCCGAGGCCCAGGAGCCTGGCGTTCGAGGAGAAAGACCCGAAACTGCAAGCGGGCCTGGACGCGGTCAGCATCACCAGCAGCACCGCCAGCGGGATGAGAACACCCCAATGTCGGATCTGCTTCCAAGGGCCCGAGCAGGTAGGCTACTTGTTTTTTTCATGCGCGAGCATTAGACCTATCTCTGTTTTTAGATATAATATTACACAAAATACACAAATATAGATATATTTCAAACGCAAATGGCACATTATATTTCCCTGTCTATAATGCACACGTGATTCAAATAAATAACAGGCTGGTCTATATAATCACATTAAGTCATCTTGCTCTTTGTGCTTACTCAGGACGTATGTAAATACACTCACATGAGCACTATATTTGATTACAAAAAATAGTAATGCCAACGATTGTATTAGTATTTACGTAAGTGTGCTTATTTTATCATTTGATACTGCAAGAAATTACAAGATAGAAGCAACAATGTAGCCACAAAATTATTATATATAGAGTGTCTATCTGTACCTTATCCTAATGTAAAATGCATAAAACTATAATTGATAAAAAGTGTTATAAAACATTTTTTTGCACTAAGGTTTGTTAATTTCACCTTACCACTAACGTGAACGCTGTATTTTATTACAGAAAAATAGTAATATCAACAATTGTTGTATAGTTATATCGTTTAGTGTAAATAGCCTTCAGCATCATTACAGTAATGCAATGAATTATAAAAATAGCAAAAACAATATAGCACAAAATAATGATATATTAAGTAAATGTACATTATATCATACAGTAAATAGACCTCTGTAATATATAAAGCCAGCTAAACTAACACAAATAACCAGAAATGTGTTGTAAAGTATTTTCATTGAGGGTTTGTTCGTCTCACTGTACTGCCAACTCGGAACAAAGACATCGATCACGTATGGGGGAAACACGTGTGCTGATAATACATTTCTCTGTTGATGGGTTTACAGTTTATAAACCCGATTAACCTCTCTATCGCTTTTTATGACATATGACAGAGATGCTCTGCTTAGAAATGTGTAGATCATAGTACGGTTGTTGCATTGCATTAGGCTGCATGAAATGTATTTATTTGCCATGCAAGGACGGTTATGTTCATACAGAGCAGGAAGAACATTCATGAGGTCTAAAATACTGAAGTTGTTTGCTCAGTGAGATTATATAATGGTTTAATAAGAGGACCGTATATTAAGTTATAATTCATTTTATAAATTGGCAAGATATTAAAGGGTTAGTTGAGAATCCACCATTCATCTCATGTTTTAAAAAAAGAACATTTTAGATCATGTGGAGATAAGTGTAATAAATTTAAGTTAATGGAGACTGAGGCTGTCGTTCTCTAATGTTCTGCCTAACATCTCAATTCAAGTTGAATCAAAATTTTTGTGTGAACTGGCCCTTTAAAAGATTTATCATTTAATGTAGTCATACCTCAACGAAATGTAAGCTGACTATAGCGGGCTACTGATGTCAGTGTGTCTATTGTCTGATGGGTGACTTGGTTGACATGTCATCCAATGAATTGAACAGCATTATTACTGAAAGCGCACGAGTGTGTGTAATCAGACGCTTGCGGACGCATCAGCACATGCTGGTGTTTATAATTTATGGGCCGAACGCAGGATGGATGTTTGGTCAGCAGCCAAGCTGTACGACGACAGATGTGCAGAACCTGTAATCCAGTCCTGCTTCAAGTTAGCCGTAGACATCAGCTAATTTGGAAAGGTGTTGTTGATGTATCAACACAATCCATCTGGACGTCCATCTGATTATGTCAGCCCGGTGTATTTTTCAATGCGAGATGTAAACCTGCTTCTCAGGTATGTTTAATGAGCTGTTGAAAGAAAGTCAGGCATTTAAAAATCTGACAGTATAAGTCATACATAATTAATTTTTTAGCTGATCTTTCCAGTTACATACAGCGGGGTGTAAGAGAGTCTAAAAATGTGGGATTTTTTCCCATTTAAACCTGGAAATAAACAAGAATGATTGTTGTAATGTTATTCATATTAACATCTTTGCTTACGTTTAAGCACACAGGATACCTTTAGGAAACATCTTAAATTGTGATGAAATATTATATGCATTTATGCATTTGGAAGATGTTTTTATTCAAAGTGACCTATTATGAATTCAATCAATATGTGTGTTCTCAAGGGATCGAACCGATGACCTTTCTGTTGCTAACACATTGCAATCTACCATTCGAGCAACATGAACATAATACAACAGATTAACTTGTTGAGTTCAATGCAAGTTCAAGTTGTTAAGGAGGACATTTTACTCAAATTGCTGTATAATTTGCTTTTTTCAAATTGTGATTTAAATAAAGGTGCAATAGAAGTATTTCAAACTTTTGTAGCCCAACATACAATTTGATCATCATTGAAGAAGAACCATGGCACTCCAGTACTTTAAATATATCTGAAGAGATGAAATATCAATTCTCATTGATCAATCATTTGATCTATCAACATTTCCCCAAAACATTTAGTTTTAATGCAAAAGCATGATGTGCACTAATTCCAACATCTCTTAACTCACAAACAAAGCTGTCGTCTGTGACTACTTTAACTTGTCCGATAATTACACATCTCGAGATGTTCTGTTGATTATATTTTGTTTTTGTGAAATGAAATCTGACCTTAAATCTCTAATAACACAACAAGAAGAGGACAGGCTGTACTATAAAGCACAGTATGACTCATCTCTGTCCACTTATCGGAACTCTCACATTGATCACAGCCGTGTATTGTTAACTAGAGAAGAACAATTTGAGTGAAGTTTACATGAACTTCAGTATTTGGTACAGTATGTCCCTCTTTTATCTATAATGACGGCATGCACTCGAGCCGGGCTGGACTCCACCAGTTTTACAACAAGATTTGAGTACGTTCCAGAAAGCATTTTGTGTGCGTCGATGGAAAATTGGAAATCGGACTTTTTTAAAACAAAGATTTTAACATGTATGGAATAATGTGGCGCATTATGTCAGGGTACAAATCAGCCTTTTGTGGTTTATTTTTCAATTTTGGCTGGATGTACATTATCCTGAATGAGTAAATTATTGCACATGAAATATTTATGTAACAATTACAAACCAGAAATGAAAAGAGACAAAGTGTTACAAGTAAGTAGTACAAGATGAGGGGCTTACCAATAAGAATCAAGTATTGCACAGAAATGTAACAAATTTGGTTACGTTTAACAAATACAATGTAGAAAAAAACAATTATTCCTCGTTTTACAGTATTACATTTACATTATGAATTATCTTACTTTCATTTTAAAATCCCAGATTTTCACTGTGACTTCAGATATTTGTAACCCACTGTATATATTTGACATACTAAAATCCTGATTCGATTTCATTATCGATTTAGAAATCAAATTGACAAACTGAGATGAGCATACACAAATCTGTATTACTTCTCAAGATCAATAGTGATTATGACGCCGGAGGAAGTGAAGCGGTTCTCATTCCAGTCACACCTCAAAATTCCTCTTGCATTTAGAGACTCAACGCTGTGTACCACAGTTAACCAATCGATGCAATTAATGACCACAGATTGCGTTCCTGCTGTTTTACTCTCTTTTTCTTCCCTGAATGCTGCAGTACCTTCAGTACGTCTGAACCCATTCATGGTTTCCTTTGTTTGTAGGCTTTCTCTAAAGATTACATCAATCTTACGGTCGTGCGTCTCGGCTCCCCGGTTCTTCATCCTTGTTCTTTATACTCCACTTGTTATTCACCTTGTATCTATTGAATGTTCTCTTGACAGCTCGCTAAATGCTGGCATTAGATCTGTAGCTGATGCATGCGTTTCCTCAAAATACACCCAGCACGCTCACTGCAGGGCGGCTGTTTTGGTGGATGCCCCTTTTGTGAAAGAAATAAAGCTTTGTTTTGGATTTGTTGATGTACATTTTGAGTTCTATCTCGAGCCCGCGGTGAGTAACTGAAATTTACTTGTGCGTCCCCCGTAGTGTAGATCATGAATTTCACTCTGAAAACACAGCCTTTACCAAACCATTAAAGGGATAGTTCACCTAAAAATGGAAATTCCGTCATCATTTACGCAACCTCTTGTCATTTCAAACTTGTATGACTTTTGTTCTGCAAAACACAAAAGAAGATATTTTAAAGAATGTTGGTAACCGAACGGCGGTAAAATATCTAAAATTTTCTTGCACACTTCACCCTGAGTGTGTTCAGAGGGTGCCTCATTCGGCAGGTGCATCAGAAGTGTGTATTGATCGAGCGTCTGGATCTGTAGAGGTGAGGATAACTCACGTGTCTTTTAACTGCATACTCTTCAAATCCTCGAGCGCACTACACGCGCTCGTAAGTCTGGAGTCTAAAGCTCACGTCAGCAGCAGCGTGCTCGAGGTGCTCGCGATCGATTTATCATTTGTACCGGTAGACGCTTCATGACTAATACCTCATTTACGTAAATCAAGTTCAATCGTTGACCACAACACTATCTGAGGGGCTGGGCGGCTTCCAGCTGTAAAGGGTTATTGAGGTGTGTGTTGGATATTTACTGAAATAGAAGATGTGCACTTACCCAGGGACCTTTGAAAGTCAACAGATGACGGAGATGTTATGCACATTGAGGTTTTTCCTAGATGTGTTGCAATCCTACTGATTCATTTGATGCTCACATTCTTAGCTTATGGAATCGATATCTTTGTGTTAGGCTCCTGTAGAAAAAAAAAACAGAACACATGTAGGGGAAACTTGTGACATTTACATTTATTCATTGGCAGATGCTTTTGCATAAAGTGACTTACAGTTCATTTCAAGGTATACATTTTATTTCACTTTGTGAAATAGTTCACCCAAGATGATTTTTTTCATCATTTGTTCGCCCTTCTTGTCATTCCAAACCTGTATGACTTTCTTTCTTCTGTAGAACAGAAAAGAAGATATTTTGAAGAACGTTGGTAACCAAACAACATTGGCCCCCATTGACTTCCATTGTATGGACAAAAACCGCCGAGACATTTCTCAAAATATCTTCTTTTGCGTTCCACAGATAAAAGAGTCCCATACAGGTTTTGAACAACATGAGACCACAAAGCATTAGATAAAACATGAGAAAAGAAAACTTTGGAAGTAGATTATGAACATATTTATTTCTAATGACTAATAATATTTCATGCACAACATGGCCAGAGACTTTAGTAAAATAAACAGGGTCAATGTTGATGTTCATTGCATTCTGTTCTGCCCCGTCTTCAGGGGGAGCTGTTGAGTCCGTGCCGCTGTGACGGCTCTGTCCGCTGTACTCACCAGCCCTGTCTGATTCGCTGGATCAGTGAGAGAGGCTCTTGGAGCTGCGAGCTCTGCTACTTCAAGTACCAAGTCCTGGCCATCAGCACCAAGAATCCACTGCAGGTAAACCATTAGCCGCAGTTTCTCAAGCTGTGAAATATCTGGGTCAGGCACTGGCTAGCATCTTTATTTATAGTCATCTCCAAGCACAGCAAAGGCTGAGAATGGTTCTTCTCTCGCCGTGTGTTTCAGTGGCAGGCCATTTCTCTGACGGTCATTGAGAAGGTGCAAATTGCCGCCATTATCCTGGGCTCACTCTTCCTCATCGCCAGCATCTCGTGGCTGGTGTGGTCTTCTCTCAGCCCTTCTGCCAAATGGCAACGGCAGGACCTACTCTTCCAGATCTGCTATGGCATGTATGGCTTCATGGACATCGTCTGCATAGGTAAGAAGCAACATATGCTGGATGAGTTGAAGCAAATGCTTTTATGTTTCTATGTTATGTCTACAACAATGATTTCAGATTAAGTGAATGACTACATGTAACCATAAACATTCTAACTTGAAAAAAGGATGTGAAAATTGTGCTAGTGGTTTTATTCAGGTTTACCTTTGTGTAAAGATTTTGTACAATAACAGATTGGGGCATGAAACACGGAGCTGGACATATTCTGGTATAAATCACTAATTCTTAAATACAAGCTACAGGATTGTCAAAATAGTAAAATAAGATACTGAACTGGAAAATTAATGTCATATTGTTAAAACATATTTTCTTTGCATTAACTAATATGCATCAACATCAACATATGCACTGAAAATATGTGCTGTCATTTCAAATAATCACTGTAAATCTGTTTCTTGAATGAATGTGACTGGACATATAAGCACAACTGAACAAACAAACAAACTCTAGAAAGTTTACCAAGACTTGTGTAATCTTGTTGAACTCATAGCAGAGGAAACCAGGTAAGAGGACGTTCGGGATAAAAGCTGACTTTGATATATATTTATTTTTTTAGATGTGTCTGACAAGTGTTACGTTTAGGCATTTAGCAGACGCTTCTATCCAATGTGATTTACAGTAAGAAAAGTAAGTGTTGACAAGAAGAAGGGACATAAAAAAAGTATTAAAGATAAAAGAAAAATTAAATTATTAAACTGTTTTAAGAAAATTTACTTGACGTGATTAAAGTATATAAATGTTGCTAAACGTAATACTTTTTGTCCCATGACACAATCAGTAACAAAATATTATCCTATATTTATGTGTATATATGTCTATGTGTATACATATATGTGACCCTGGATTACAAAACCAGTTATTAGTAGCACAAGAACATTTGTAGTAATAGCCAAAAATACATGGTATGGATCAAACTTATAGATTTTTCTTTTATGCCAAAAATCATTCGGATATTAAGTAAAGATCCATGTTCCATGAAGATATTTTGTAAATTTCCTATACTGTAAATATATCAAAACTTTTTGTGAGTGGATGCAGCAATATCGCTAACAAAAATGGCCGGAAACACATCTACAAACTTCGCTGCTGCCACTCTTTGGGAATTACCCAATCATGATATCTATGTAAAGCTTAGAATTTCAGCTTTCGGGTTCATCCACTCTCCACAACGCCATAACAGCGGTTAGCCAATAAGGCTTTTTTCTCAATATTTTGATTTTTTTTGCTTCCTCAGATTCCAGAGAATTGTTTTATCTCGACCAAATATTGTCCTATCCTAACAAATAGAAAGCTTATTTATGCAGTTTTCAGATTATGTAAAAATCTCAATTTCAAAAAATGACTGGCTTTGTTGTCCACAGAAAAAATTTAAAAGACCAATCCAAATGTTAATTTAATCAGCATTTCTAGATCTTGATGTCTGTTTAATTTCCACAAAATCAAAACTTAGGAGTGACAGCAATGTCAAAGACTGACAGCATGACAAGACGCATGAAAACTGTGATAAAAAAATCCAGATTATCGCATACATTACTTTTCCTACATACATGTACAAATATGACTGTTTTATTGCTTAAACGTGAACATAAACTTGTTTTCTTTGCCATATTTGAGGTCTGAAAAAATGCAGAGCATCTTTTCTGTTATTTGGACCTGTTTCTCCAGTTTTCATTTTCTGCAAATAGAAACAATATTGTTGTTTGAAATTTGAAAAAGAGAAAAAGTTTTGGAGTTGGGCTCTGAATGTTTTTTTACAGTGCATTATTATGTATAACACAAATCTTGTATATCAATATCTCTTTACAGGCCTTATAATCCACGAGGGCTCATCAGTGTATAGAATCTTCAAACGATGGCAAGCTGTCAACCAGCAATGGAAAGTATTGAACTATGAGAAGTCAAAGGACTTAGGAGACCCGGTGAGCTCGAGCAGTAAGACGGGAAGCCGCGGCTCCCGCAGTAACCCGCACGGGCTGGCCAGCGGCAGCAGGGGAGGTCAGCGAGTGCGCAGGTTAAGAACTATCCTCAACCACCACTGCGGCTACACCATCCTCCACATCCTGAGCCAGCTGAGGCCCAGTGACCCGAGGCTTGGGACCCCCACCAACCGCGAGGTGGTGATGCGGGTCACGACTGTATGAGGACGAGATGAGAGACGGAAAACTGACGCCAATGTGTCAAGCACCTTTCCTGCAAAGACAGTGAATTGCCGAACAATGTAGGGAGTTGTGGACGATTCCGATTTTTCATGGATAACGTCTCGCTCCGACTTTTGAAACAGACATGCGCAAAGGAGCGAATCCGCGCAAACGCTGACATCAACGCGATGTATTCCCGATATCGGTGATATGCTCTCATGACCTAACACACTTACATTTTTAGTTCGACTTCCTCGCTGGTGTTGTTTTTTTATGAATACGGTTTTTAAAACGTTTTGATTTTCTAAGGGAAGGCGGAACGTGAAGTGACATCGAAGTGTGAAGTTTTTGGTGACTCATTTGGACCTATTGTTGTAAATGATGTTTACGGATGCTTTTGACGCAACAAGAAAGCCAACCATAACCAAACGATCACTGCACAATAACAGGGAAACGAGATATGAATTGTTACGTAATAAAATATTATCAAAGGGGAGGGTGCAATAAGACCTAATAAAATCGATTATACAAGGAGAATAAAATACATTAACGTTTAAAAGAATTTGATCTTACCTGCAATAAAGAAACCTGTACATTTTACAGTGAACTTTGCATGAGGGTAGAGTTTTATGCCTCTTCGACACATGGACATGATGAATTTGTTTTATTCAGAATGGTGCTCGTTTGAATAAACACTACTATTCATCCCTTGTTTGTGAAATGCATCCTCACGCAAAAGGCTTTTGTATGTTTGTGTGTTTCATATCAATGAAATAATTTCCAAACACTGTAAAGAAACAGCATTTTGTGCGCATGCGTTAGGAAAGACGGCGCTTTACATAATATATATTGGCTTACTTTAAATGTTTAACGCCACATAGTTATGATAACGTTTTAAACAACACGACAGTGAGAATAACGAATACGTCTGTATTTTAAAGGACGATTCACGATGGCACCTGACAGATGGCGATACCGCTAACAATGACACGTGATGCATTTATTCACGATGAGAGAAAATATAATTACTTAATTAATTGGCTTTTAACCCAGAATGAAAATGCTGTCATTATTTACTTACCTGTTTTGTTTAAAACACCGTCTATTTTGCTTTCTTAAAAACTGCTGTTGAATGTCGACGAGCTGTTTTCTTCTTCACAACGAAAGACGGCAGAGTTACACTTTTAGGCTAAAAAATACAATGAAACTTCCTTAATCTTTGTTTCAAACCATAAGCTATTTCTGTCATTTTTTCACTGAACAATTATCGTGTATTTCCAAAAATGGCGCGTCTTGTCTGGTATGACGAGACATGTGAAAAAAACAATCAGGGTTGCCAGATTTGAGTAACAACAGAGTGATGACCAACTCTAATACCTACATATTTTACAGTGCTTGTTACGTATTAAACGAAACATAATTGTATAGTATGTATTAAAACCACTACGCTAAGGAATAAAATTTATCCCCCTTTAACCACCTAAAGGGACAGTGGACCTGGCAACCCTGAATCGACAAAATGGCTCTAAACGTTAAGGGCAGACGACAATTGTGAGCAAATTACTAAAACTCTCTATATGTTGCTGACACAAAGCTATCTTTGAAGATCATACAGGTTTTGAACAATAAGAATTTTCATTTTTGGTTAAAACACAATTTTCAATGGATATGGATTCTGAATTCATTGTAAACAATGGGAGCATTGTCTTTTATATAAATGACAATATGGTATGTATTCATATATCCGTGAGCCATTTGCAGTGTTTACCCTCTCAAGTACAGTTATGTGAGACTACTGTACAGTGTTAAACTTAAGAGACAGAATCCCCAGGCCGTGTCTTGACCTTGATCTAATGCAGTTTTGTTTTAGTGCCTCATAGATTATCACTTCTGCTCGAGGTTACAACCACAAGGTCTCCTGGGTGCCAGTATCATTGGGTGGTCCTTGCAGCGGTCACAGCGCTGCAGGGGAGGACGCCCGGCCGTCACATATATTCACTTGGCAGATGTGTGTCAACGGCAGCACCCCGCCGTGGGTCCTCAGAAGAATGTCCCAAACACACATTACTGACAGACCCATAGACAGCAGCACAGAGTATCTGCAAGCATTATTATCTATAATGGTTGTGTACTCCCAATTGTTCATATGAACTTGGGAATTAAAGATGCCCTGTGAAGCGTGTGATCCTGGCAAATGTATTGCATAATGTTTGGCTTTGTTTTGACAATATGAGAATGTAGAGATGCTAATGGTTCCTGGGATATATAGTCTACGCCTGGGGTATAGCACACTACAAACACAGGAACGATTCATTCCCTGCCTGTCTGTAACAGCACTATTTCTTATAGAAAAAAAACAAGCTGCTCCCAAAAATGTGTGCGACGATAGATTATCACCAAAATACAATCCCTTAGAGAGGTTATAAAAATAAACGTACAGATATGAGTGTAGTAAACAGAGGGAACGGCCCATTCATCACCCAGACTGGCTGTTGAGCTCTAAAATTGATCAAGCGCACACACACGGTTGTTGTTGAAGTTTATTGTGATGAAGTCTATTCCGCACTCCACTTCACAATGTGATCACACAGTATAAACAGCCATCACTGCACCAAAGCCAAGACTTCAGCAGAAGCCCGGCAAATTCACCAGAAAGAAAACATTTAACAAGTCCAGAACGACACATGAAGTGCTCTACAACATGACTAGGTACAAGATTGACCGAAACAAACAGCTAACATGTTAACCATCAGTTTAAGTGCTCGTATTTTTGTACACAAATGTTCCCACACAAGACGCTCTATATAGCAAAAGCTTTCGGGTGACCATACTTCATTTCATCACATTTTAACACAAACTTTTCTTTTGGCTGACACCACGTCCAAAATCAGGTGTGACACAAACGGTTTGTAAGATCACACTAAAAGTGTGTAATTATTTGGTTAGGACGTGGTGTTAAAACATTGCGATACGTCGTGCTAATGACGTAACACAACGATACAAGACAGTACCATAATACATAGAAATGACATCTTAAAGGGATAGTTCACCCAAAAATGAAAATTCTGTCATCCTTTACTCACCCTTTGTCATTTCAAACCTGTATGACTTTCTTTCTTCTGTAGAACACAAAAGAAGATATTTCGAAGAAAGTCTGGAACCGAAAACCGTTGATCCCCATTGACATACAATAGAAGGGATCGATGGTTTTTGTTTACCAACCTACTTGTGTTTTGCAGAAGTTTAAAATGTCAAGAGGGTGACCGTAAATGATGACAGAATTTAAGTTATGAATTAAAAACATATAAAAAGCCTGAAATAAAAGCAATATGTAAACGTATGCGAGTACAATCTAAATCAACTTAATAAAACTGATACAAGGTTTATCAACTAATAAAAACTATTTAAAGGGGAGCATTATTAATTTATTACATAATAACAAAGATACAAATAAACATTTTAGTCTACACATCAAATAAATAAATCAAAGCACAATAATGTTAAAATATGAACATGATACTGCGTAAACTAAGAGCTTTTTGTTGTTATTACTGTATGTCAACTGGAAACCTATTCTGAATAATTGTCTTAACCGTTATTTAATGAACGAGTAAATGAAAGATAAGTGCTTAGATTAGATCTACATTAGAACAGCTGTTTGTTGTCATTCTAATGATAAACATCCTTATAATAGTATTTTGAATTTCTTTGCAGGCCTTTTCAGTTTTAGTCCTGATTAAAACTTTCTTAGAATGACAGCATTTATGTATCACTGCAACACATTTTATTAATTGGGTTTATAAATACCGGTTTAGCTGCTAAAGGGGAGATATTGGCAGTCATTACCCACTGACTCACATACGTACCAAAGACTGCTAAGATAAACATATAAAGACATGAATTCTCCAACTACACCTTTAAACACGTATTTTAAATATGTAGACTTTTTGAAATTAATACAATTTACATTCTTTTATTCACAGCTGACCACTGACGACACGTTTCTGGATTCTCCTAAACTGATTGGTCAGTTTTGTAGTGTTTTTTAGTGCATACCGTAACTACCATGCTAATCGAACAATTTCTGCAGTATATAATATATTATATATAGTGTGCACAGTATCCTAATTTTCCACCAAAAAAAGTTGTTTACTGGGATCATTCATTTTCATGATCAAGTTTGATGTGTTACAACGATTATGATGTAACTCTCAACAAAAGTGTTATTGGGGAAATGTGGACGTGAAGCATCTTCTATGCATGAAGAATACTGAAGATGCTGTGCAACTTTTAAATGCCTTAAAAAAATGAATAAAAAGACTGTTATAAAATTAAAAAGAAATAATGAAACTATACACTTCCAATGACGTCTCCATATCAAAGTCTCGTGTAAGAGACGGGTCCTCACAGGTAAGGGAACTGGTTGAGTTTCCTCTGACTGAGGGGATAAGCTGCAGAACGCTGGTACGACTGCGCAGACAGCCGCTGCTGCTGGTACGCAGCCGAGGTCGGGCACATGACGCCCATCACACTGTTCTTCTGCAGAAGACTCAGAGAGGTGGAGTAGGGCCCGGCGGTGCGCGCGTGGCGGCCGGATGAGGAACCGGCTGAATTGTGCAGCTGGTCCACTGCTTGCGACACTGAGGCCAGAGCGGCGGAGGCGGGGTATGCGTACAGGCTGGAGGCGGAGCCGAAGAGTGACGCTTCATGTAGCCTGAAGGAGTGGGAGGGGCCGGTTGGAGGGTAGGTGGGCTGGCGTCTTAAGGATCCGCCCCCTGTACGGTCGTGAGATGACATCATTGACTGCTGTGCCTGTGTGGGTGTGATGAATTAATGAATTAGCAATGAATCACTTGGTCTCACTGCTTCTGGTTCAGTAATGGAGATAAAACAGTGAAAGGAGACTTGCCTGGCTCAGGTTGAGAGGCTGAGATCTGTTGGACCCAACCCTCTGATGCCGTTCGCCGCAGGATTGCGCGCTTGTACCTTTTTTGGACTTTCCAGAACTATTACAGCTTTGTTCTGAAATTTGTACAAGAAATATGGGCATGAAATTAATATTGAAACTATCCAGCACCAGCCATTGTTCTATCTAACAACCTTATAGAAAGGCAACACAAATGCTTTCAGGTCACAATAGATTCTGACTTTTCTATGTGCAAAAGTAGCTACTGCAGACAAAAGAAACTTGAATAAAATTCAGCTCACTGACCTGTCGAAGGTCCGTCCCAAAGCTGTGCTTTCAACGACGGCATGACCACAGCCAGAGATCTGGAGGAGCGCAAGGTGTTCTCTTTAAAGTTTGAGAGGTGTCTGGTGCTGAGAGGAGTGCTGGTGGAGGAGTCTGAATCTTGGGAGTCATGGACCGTCACACAGCTGATGACGTTGGTTCTCTGGTTCACGCTGCAGCTGGCACTGTAAAGAAGCAGGCAACTCAATTTATCTCATGGTCACATTTATAAATCTGTGATAAGTGTTGTACTAATGTGTCGAATTATGAATCACGTCTCCATCATGTTAATAATAGATGTTTTGTTCTAACCAGCCACAAATGTCAAAACATTTGGACAAATATTGGTTTATACTAGTGTAGTGTACCATGTAGTTCCACCCACAATCAAATATAATTTGTTTAAAGTAGCAATGTGGAGATTTTAGCTGCATCTAGCAATCAAGACATAGTTATGTATATTATATTGCATTGCAAGTACAAAACCTGTCTAAATAAAATGAACATAATAGTGGTATAGGGAATATAAATCTAAAAAAAAGAGTTTCGGTTGGGATGTAAATGTAATCATACCTTTCCGGTGGACACTTTCTGTCGTCCTCATCCTCTGTGTCACTGTGGATGGTGATGATGCTGACAGCAGGACTTGGTGTGTCTGAGATGATGATTGGCTGGGACGCATCACCGCAGTTGTGTGACCCTGAAGGGGCCGACTGAGGAGAGGACACGGGTCTGTGACACAATCACACATTAAATATTTAGAAATTACATTACACAATAAAGAAATAGTTCAACAACATGCGGACCTAATCTGTTAAAACACTATTAATCCAATAAATTAGCTATAAACAGGCTAAAACGGTCTATCATTATCAATCAACTAGCTTCAAATTTTAACTTCATCTGCTATAAATTATACTGTCATCTGACAGCATTGTATTAGTATTCATGATAAATCTAGAGATGTGTGCTGGAGTGACACCTGGCTCTGCTCTCAGCACGGCGACCCTTCGACCTCTTCGCTTCATTCTGCTGCGCGCGACTGTTGGCCGCCCCCGTGAGTGAGGCCTGTGCGCCCGCGTTACGACCCTGCGCACAGCCCTGCTGCTGCGGCCCATCAGACTGACCTCCATGTCGACCCCTGACGGACAGCATTACACACACACACACACATGCCGTTTTTGAGAATGAGGAATTGGACAGCAGCTCTTTGCCAATTCAAAACATTGAGTTTTCTGTGCCGGCACATTTATTTAACACATCAATGTGCAGCACAGACGTAGTGTTAAGAGGAATGATTTTAATAAACAGCTGGATCTAATTGTAAATGTTTCAGTTGTCAGTTGATTCTAGACTCAAATTTACTTCTTCAATTCATGTTCTTTACTTTGGTGTGCATCCATGTTCACCTTTCACATGAATCAAAGTTACGGTCGACTCAATCCAGGTTTACACTATAACCTATAATAAAGTAAAATATCCTATAGTCTGTCTGGAATCATCTGTGCTGACCTCCAGCTGGTGTTCTGTTGGGTGTTGTTGTCGGAGACCAGCGGGGAGTCGGACAGCACAGGGTGGCCGGGGTTGTGCATGGCCATGCCCGACATCTGCTGCCATGAGGAGGGAATGAGGATCTGCTGCGTGCCCGCTGGCCAGCCCTGCTGAATACAAACAGACAGATTAAGAAAACTTAAAGTCATCTTTGAGCATTTCATTAAATTCATTTTTTTCCCCAAAAAATTTTATAATTTGTGTGCAATAACATTAAACTCAACATTTGATTTTACGGGGTTTAATGCAAACACAACCTGTTTGATACAACCTGATATCTCATTTACATGAAGTAGCGTGATATACACTATATTGAAAATAATAGTGCCTTACTGTAATAAATAATAAAACTAGATTCTAGACATAAAGAATATATATCATAAAGACAAACATGTCTGTTGCATTACTGTTAAAATGAAAGAAAGAAAAACTTCAGAACTAGAAAAATATATTGTTTTGCAAAACAAAATGTCAGCACAGGCCTCTGTTGAAGAAGTGATCGCAAGACACATGAAAGCAGAGAATAACATTTGAGTTAGGAATAGAAGTCATCAATAAAGCTTGACAGGGTTATCAGTCCTGAATAGATCTAAATAGAAAGAAACTGATTGGTTAGCAGCAGAAAGGGAAAATATGTAGACATCTGTTGGCACAGGAGTTGGTCTGCGAAGAGAGGAATCATTTGGATTGCAAACAGCCAAGCAGCCATGCTTCAGTGGATCAGGCCCTGGAGTCCACGACAGACCCCATTAGAAAAACAGCTTTGTTAGATCATGACAGAAAACTAAGACAGACACTTTTCACCATAAACTCAAATGAACTCATGTCAACAAATCCCAACAATTCATTTTATAGCTTGAATCAATGATTGTCTTAAACTCCTGCAACATCTTTGCAATATGCATTGAAGTCCTAAACAATTTGCACTGTAAAAGAGGTACACTTAAAGCCCAACATGCAACTCAATGAGAGGTGAAATGGAAGGAAATAAAGAGGACATGGGCAGGAAACAGGTGAAATAGGTGCGCCATACACAGACGCAGGTCTCAGGATTACCAGCATGGTGGCGCTCTGCTCCAGACGCCGAGAGCCCAGCGCTGTCAGTCCCGCTGCAGGGAGCCGCAGCGAAGCCACCGTCAGTGGCGTATTGGCGTTCGGGTTCTGGAGGGGACAGAGGGATGTGTGGAGGAACTGAGGATGGAGGACAGGGTGGCAGGGTTACAACATGCTGGCTGAGATGATGGAGAGAGTGACACGCCAAGACTTTCCACCATCATCATTATAATATTGACAAAACACAGAGCTGATGTCAAACTCAAGAGTAACATGAGCTACAAACACAGATTTACATGCTCCAGCCTTTATAAAAGAACAGGCTCTTCAACTGCCCTGTTGCTTTTAGATTTCAACAGTGCAGTACAGACAGGAAGTGACAGGGAAGACAGTCAGAAGACTACAGAAAGGAAAAGACGGTGACTGTGTCCGAAATAGCCCCCTATATCCTATAGTGCACTTTGAAGCGACGTCCATTTTTAGTGGTGTCTAAATTCATAGTGGAAATGATTCAATCCCATCATGCACTGCAATAATGCATGAAATGTCCGAATTCACTCACTTGTTTATATTCACTTCTTTAAGTAAATTAATGTAGGGAATGCAGCCGGTGATGTTCAGACAGGAAGTGTTAAAATAAAATTGGTAAGAATCAAGAAAATAGTCAGGACTTGAACCTTCGTATCTCCATATTTTGTGATAAATCATTATTTTAAGTCACCCTTTATGTTTGTCACTGGGTTTTGCAAATATCTAACCAATAAAAAGTTTAAAAAACAGCTTGTCAACTTGGACAACACAGTATTTAATAATTTAAAAAGTACAGCAAAAACAGTAAATTTGGAAGGTTTTGGAAGGACAGAGGAAAGTGGGGAAGATTTATTCATTTGCTAAAATGGAAGGAGTCACATGAACAGCATAGCGAGACATATATAATACAGAAGGAATCATATATATAGACCATTTTGCTAGACATAAACACCTCTGGTCTTTAACACTGAATAGAACTGAATCGAAACTGATAACTCAATCATGTGTGTTCAATTAAAAAAACAAACTAAAAACGGAATCAGCTAGCGCTAAGAAACCCGCTCTGGACTGTACCTGTGTCAGCATGCTGGGCTGAATGTGCAGAGGTTGTGTGGACTGATTCTGAGAGACTATGGGAACAGTGTTGTCCATTCTCACCGGATAACCAGCTTGTTTATTGGAGGTCTGCAGTCCTGGTGAATTAAACATGCACGGTTTTTATGTATACACTGCAAGAACTTACTAAGAATGAACTGTGACTGGCAATAAATTTAAAGACATTACCATAATGCCTTTTATTCTTCATAACAATCGTATTGCAGACATTTTTAGGGTGGAGATAAAAGAAGGAATGATGGTGGGATTAAAGGGGTTGGAGCTCACCCTGTATGGTAGGAGGGCACACGATGAGGGTTTGCTGGAAGGGCTCAGACTGGCCACACAGTTGAGTGGGGCGAGCCTGTAATGGGACGCTCTGCTGGGTCAAGCCTGGTATATTTATAGTGGCCTGCTGGTACAGACCAGGCTGGTAGTTCAATAAAGGAACGTTGCTGCTCAGAGACAAGGACTGACCTCCCGTGGAGGCCATCTGGTGGTTATGGAATAACATGGAGATTCTTAACATCACAGTCTATGTACAGAAATAGCATTAAATACACAGCGGGCATGCACATAGTGTGTGCTATGCTGCAATACACGCTACAGCAGTTTGGCAGGACATTTGCTATTGTATTGCACAATAAAAAATGAACATTTCTAAAAATAAATGAATTACAATTAAATAAAATTTCCCACAATGCATCTGGGCATTAGTACACACCTGATTGTGTTGATTCAGCTGACTACTGAAAGTGACGGTAAGGTTGGCAGCCGCGCTCGGGGCGTTATGGCTGGCGAACAGGTTCTTGTTGTTGTCGAAGACAGTACACCTGCGCTTACAGATCTCCATGTTCTGGAAACAGGACTTCACGCTACACAACAAGAGAAGGAGATGTTAAAAGTCCTCACAGAGCTACAAACACGGTCACCATTCATGTGTAAGACTTACTGCGAGCTGTGCGGGAAGTGAAGAAGGTGAGTCATGGTCACAAACGGGTGGTTGAGGGTCTTGGTTGGCGTGATCCTCTTGTCTGCGTCCAGTGTTAGCATCTTCTTCAGCAAATCAATGAACTCTCTCCTATCAGCCTTCTCTGCCAAGATGTCTGTGCCCTCCAAATTGGTCATGTTGACCTGAAGTGAAACACACAAACCATTGTGCTACGTTTCAATCACATTCTCTATATCAGTTGCATGTTTCTGCAACACGCAAAGCTTGGAACTTTTAGCGTCGGCTCATGGTTTGGATGTCAATACGACAGCGTTTAAATGACCCATTTTTGGGTCAACAAATAATGTTTTCCACACTGTGGCCTCCTTTAAAATCGGTTAGTTCAGAGAAAATGTACAGTTCCAATTTAAGTTATGATTCATGCAATACACAATTATTTGGACAGGCATTCTTTTAACATTTTTATTTATTTCATTATTTGATCATCTTTTCTGGCAAACATCTTTACCTGCATCATGTCATCGAGGCAGTTGAAAATGTATTTGCGAGCCTCTTTGGACTTGATCCCGTACTCCGACTCGTGCTCAGAGGGGGTCTGAAAACAGAAATAGATCTGTAAGGATTTACTCATAAACGGATCACTTCTGAAATAAAACACACAGCGAGTGTATGTAGAACGTGCCTTTAGTCTCCAGAGAGGGTAGCTGGAGTCTGGACCTCTGTTGAAGAACCGGCTGGTTTTAGTGCCTGCGCTGAGGAGATACTCGGCTGGCAATCCTTGAGTCTGAGAAATGTACCGAATCTGACGCAAAAACAGGAATACACAATACTGAATGCAGAATACAGAATATACATAAACACATCTAAGATGGCTACTGACACTTCTTTTTTATAACCATACCCACTTTTGATTGGACAACACCCACCTGTCCAAAATCCAAAATCTACTGACAACCTTGTTCATGAAATTTACCATCCATATGGCATATATAAAAGCTCTATTTATTTTATTTCATGACAATTCAGCAGAAGTGACTTCATTACTGACCTGATCGTATTCTGAAGCTCCAGGATATAAAGGCCAGCCCAGAAACAGCTCCGCTATGACACAACCCAATGACCACATGTCAATGGCCTCACAGAACGGCAGGCCGAGAATAATCTCTGGAGCTCTGTACCACAACCAGCAAAAAAAAAAAAAAACATGTGAGATCACATTATAAACATCTGTGAGTTATGATGATGACAGCTATGAGTGTTAAATCATAACTATAGTGCTAATGTAGTTACTGTATCCAAATGCTTTTTTGTTTTTGCAACAAAACATTATGAAAAGCGCTAAAGAATAAAAATTAAACTGAATTAAATCACATTGAAATTGCAGATTTATAATGATTTAATAAGTGAGATAAATAATTTATTTAAAATGTATATATATTTAAAAAAAATGTATTTACAACTTTCATGCGTCTTTACATTCTTTCAGTCTTTCATATTGCTGCTGGGTGACTTGCCGTCATTTCATTGTAATTCAACAGACACTGGACGGAAAAAGTAAATATAAGTTCTCAAACTGCAATCTTGCATTTTTTATGGGTAAATAAATAAAAACCAGTAACTGTATTGAGCATATATAATGTATAAAAAATCAGCATTGAAAGCTTGACTCCGATTAACAAATGCTTTTAATAGAAAGCTTATAATAATGATTTTTAGGTTGAGCTGTCAGGTGCAATTTTGTGTAAAATGTCAATATGACATCATTTCACTTCAACAGACACAAAGAAACGCAACCAGCAATTTTATGTTTTAAAGAGAGATGGATCAAACGTTACACATTGCAGCTTTAAGGAATGCACAATATTTCAGTGACCGCATGGATCCGCCGCTCACCTGTAGTATCTAGACTGCAGGTAAGTCGAGCACACGGCTTTAGACACGTGGCTGGCGGAACCGAAGTCAATAACTTTGACTCTGTATGGCTGTCTGATGGGGTCCACCAGCATGATGTTCTCAGGCTTCAGGTCGGCATGAATGAGACCCAAACTCTTCAGCTTCATCAGAGCCGAGGCCACCTGCTGCAGGACCGGCCGGATGCACTTCAGGAGCAGTGGACTGAACTTGCTGTGTTTGAGGAAGTCATAGAGGTTCTGTTCCAACATCTCGAACACGAGGCAGGTGTGGTTCTTGTGCTGGAAGCACTCGTAGGAGCGGACGAAGTTGAATTCATCTGCGTTCTCTGTGCTCAGACGGCTGAGGATGCTCACCTTAAAAAAAAAAAAAAAAAGAAGAGAGAAACTGAAGATTTTGCCCGGGAGGAAACATGATTCTTGTTATCGAAGAAGCACTCACCTCTATCTGACCCTGGCGGGCGTACGACGGATGATTCTTGAGAATTTTTATAGCCATGATTTCATTAGTGCCACGCTTCCAGCATTTGGCGACCTGTCCGAACGTCCCACGCCCGAGGAACTCCAGAACCTCATAACTGTTGGACACGGAGCAAAGGATCTCGTGTTGCACCAGTTGATAGTCTCCTTCACTGTGAGAGTTGCTGCTCTTGGTGGTGGACGTAGAATGAGCGATGGACTGAGCCGTAGCGTTGCCTCCGGGAACACGGTTGGGAAGCACAGGAGCCGAGAGCTCCTCTAAGATCTGCACGCTGTCGCTGCTGTCCACCTCCTCGCTCTTCCGCTTCAGACTACCCTGTTTCCTGTAACCCTCACAGGTGGAACCCGCATCTTTCCCTCGCCGACTCGATAGGGACGACGAAGAGGAGGACGAAGGTGCTGGAATGCTGCCCGTGCTGTCGGCGGCACGTACCACCGTCTGCTCCCGGGAACTTCCGGATGGGGGAAAGACCAGGTTGGAGGAGTAGTTGAAGCCGGATGTAGAGGGGGAGGAGCCATTTGTCTGACTGGGGCTCTGCTGGTAGCAGGTGCTCTCGTCTGATTGGCTGCTCACATTCCACACTGGGTTTTCCACCTTTAGTTTCTTCGAGCGGGACAGGCCACTGGAGGACACGGAGGGGGAGGAAAATGCTTGGAGTTGTGAGGACATACCTGGAAAATTAAAAATGCTTTCATTTGATTTATTTACTTATTTAAAAGTCACCCAAAAATGATGTGAGAGAATGAGGTGTGTGAGAGCAAACGATTCATATTTAGGAAAGTAAATATTGCTACATGTCAATTTTTTTTAAATCTCATTGGTTTTCGTGAGTCTGGTTATTAGCTTTCATGTAATTTGGTTCAAGTTTATCATCATGTAACCATATTTCAATTTAGTTTAAAGTTGAGTTCATCTCAACTTTATCAAGACACATGTAGCTCAGTGGTTAGAGCATGGCGCTAGCAACGCCAAGGTCATGGCTTTGATCCCAGGGATTGCACATACTAAGAAACAAATGTATAGTATAATGCAATGTAAGCAGCTTTGGATAAAAGTGTCTGACAAATGCGTAAATGTAAATGGAAGTACATAAAAAAAAAATTTTTTTTAGGTGAACTATTCCTTTAAATTTCACTTTTTCACAAAATAGAAAAATGGCTTTCTCAGTATTTACTGTATATGGTGAGGTTCAATACAAAACCAGCAAATAATTGCCTGCTGCCATAGCAACAGATCCTAGGTTATCTAGGGTGGTTGCTATAGCAATGGCTGTAGCCAGCTAATTGGGATGGGGTTGTCATAGCAACGGTTGGTTCTGGGTGATAAAGAGGTGTGGCAGAAACACATTTTTTGCATGTTGATATAAATACTTGAACCACATTACTGCATGCTCGAATTTCAACAGTTAAAGCTTTACAATTTTTTTTATATGTAATCTGACAGCGCAGTTGAAGTTGTCAACAGCGCACATCTGCAGAACATAATGACTGATATTTACAACAGTATGAATTTAATAAAGAAACATTGCACGTCGTGCAAAACATCATTTGAAAGATCGTTACAAACAAATCGTTGGCTGCAAAAAACAAAACTAAAATACAAATAGCATGCAACGGGATTGCATAAAACATTGCGTTGTGCAAGCCAACATTGTTTCAGATCAGCTGATCTTTGTATCTCACCTGCTCTCAGCCTGACACTTCTTCCTCATCTTTTGTATAAGGCCTCATTGTTTTTCTTTTATAGGACAGTCTTCGGCTTTACCTTGCATTGCATGAGCCGATGAGCTTTCAGAGGTCGATGAAAGTAAAAATACTCCAACAAACCGCCAGGCCCATCGTTATACATTAATATTCTGCAAGGACATCGCACAGAAATATGATTGAGACCTGGAAAGGAATGTAGGACATTTAACTGGGCACCATTTCCGGTCTATGAGGTGAAGCGCTGATTGGTCCGGCGAGAGTCACGTGATGCGTAAATCACTCGCTCAGAAAGAGTTCTGTTCCTGTTGATGCGACAAGTTATTTACAGAAATCACGCTTTACATTTCTGTCTTCACAAACTAGGAGTCAAACGTTTGCAAACCCTTGACTGAATATGTTTTTAGTTTTCTTTAAAATAAGCTTTACTATCATAAGGCTTACGCGGAAACGCATGACCAAAACTGTACGTACAGTACGTGCCTTACGTAATTTGCCACGGGTGGCTGCTAAATTGTACATTTAGTAAAAAATTTTAAGACGACTTTTAAAAATGTCTTATTGCTTAAATTAAATTCATACTTAAATTTCTATCAACCTTGATCACACGGATAAATAATAAAACTAGCTTCAATTTAAATGTAAACATTACAAGATGTAAACTTACTCATTAATACATAGGCCTATATTTTCATATGAATTTCAACAAAATGATCGTCTCAAACCATTTTATGGCCAATTGTTTGTTAAAATTGCAAGTATATCCATTATGCATTGCAACCATGTCATAAATAACAGTAATGAATTAAAAAAAAAGTAATTTATATAATTAGTTACTTAACCCATTACAGCCAACACTGAAGACAATTTAACAGAGCTTGCCTTGGATTTCTGCAGGTTTGAGTTTGTGGGCATTTAATTTGTATATTTAATGGTTGAGAATATACAAACGAAATACATTAATAGAGTTATTATAGAATATAGAAACTAAAGCTTACATTGTATTACTGTATTAAATCAAATGCAATAAGTAACATAATAAAGATAGAGTAGAATGACACATATGACTGCTTTCTTTAACAGAATATTATTTATTCAAAATGTAAACACAACATGACTATCTCAGATTACACGCTCCTCTAAGGGAAAGGATATTGATCAACAGTGTCCATGAAGATGCTGGTAAAAAGCATTACTCCTAATATATTTGACATGTAGGAACTCATCAAAAGACCAGACCGTACTGGTATGATGACAGCGTTGATGTATTCTCGAGTCAGATTGAATGGTGACACGTCTGTGCCCATCCAGAAAGAGATGTTCTGCAGTGCATGTAGATCTCAGCAAACTAGACTTTGACTTATTCTTTCTTATTTGTGCAATAAAGTGATTTTGGAGGAAGTAACTCACATTTTCCTAAGAAACACAACTTTTTACAGTACAACAGGAACAGTAAGAACTGAATGAGCTCAAATGCATATTCTCCTGCCTATAAGAAGAAAATTTATTTCAACTGAGAATTATTGCATAAATCACAACCCTTGAAAATAACCAGAAGTGCTATTTGCATCATGAAAGCCAAATAGTGCCGAAAATCCTACATATTGCACAAAAACATAAATTATAGTGTTACATGGCCTGATAAAAATGAGTTTATATGCTTTTCTTTTGATCATCTTCCGACAGAAAGTTAATGTATACTTGGAGCGCCGCATCACAGACAAACAAATAATACATTTCAGGCTTGTCCTGTCCTGTCCTAACTGGTTGTTATGGTTGCCGTAGCGCAAGCGAGCACAAATGCGTTTAAGAACAAATCTTCATAAGTAAAGCATGTTTGCAGTCACGTCATTTCCATTAAATTAAAGAGTCTGGGTTAGCGCCACAGCAATAAATGTCGTGGCACACTTCAGAAGTGTATTTTTGTTTTGTTTTAGAATTGATCGGACTACAATATGCTTCCTTTTAATCTTCCACATAAAAACTGCTCGCGTCCTTTGCGCAGATTTTAAAATCTTACATACCAGTGAGAAATATGAAAAACAACAAATGCTGATTCAACCGACAAAGCTTAAAATGCCTGTTCGGATTTAAGTTGTGGTCACAAGGGATTGGCTTTTCAAAGGAATGGGGTACAGTAGAAAATTTGTTTGAATTTCCTTGCGTATTAATAAAGCCATCAGGTGATGTGACTTTGACCGGCTGTTACACTAAGTCTGGTTCTCTCCCTTAAAGAGGAAATCACACAGCTCTCAATTTCATTATGGGACTTCTTCATTTTATTTGGTTGTGAGAAAACCTGATTTCTCGCTACCTATTTTGGTCGTAAAAACAGCTCCAGACTCATGTCCCTCCCGCCATATTCTCTCATCGGGCGATTCATTCCTGCGCGATGCTCCGCAGAACATATTTGACCGTGTAGGCGAAGGCGGCAAAGCCCACAATGACGAACAAGTTGGCGAGCGCTCCACCCAGGAGTCCATGGTTACGATTGACCTGTTGTAGGTCGGGTGGGTGGTCCGCCCCCGGGGGCAGATGCCCATTCAGGGGCAGATGCCCGTTTTGCGCATGGTGGGTTTCGCCATCGGGCACCACGTCGGGGAGAGGCAGAGCTTGAGAACGAGACCTGAGCTCTTCCTGCATGCGCTGTTTCTGCTTGATTTCCTGTTGAAAATATTTGCATTGTTTCAATGGTGTTCTTAATGCATGTGATGCAGCACAGTTTTGCAGATTGTGTGAGTCTTGCATGACACTTACTTCAACAACATCTGGAAACAGTTCGCAAAAGACTTTGTCTTTGATGTTGAACGCAAGGCTCTGAGAGGCCAGCTGTCTTTTCTGCGAAAAGAAAAACAAATGTTAGAACAGATTCAATGCAATGAATTATCAATACTAAAAAAAAAAAGGTATGACAAGCAGCTATTTTCAAAAGCCCTACAAATTTAGTCAAAATTAAATATTTAACCAAAAGTCAATTTTTTCTCTTTTACTCACTGTAAAGTCAGAGGTTTCAATACTGCCGAGGGTCGGCCCCTTTTCAACCATGAAGCTCAGGAGCCCGGTTAAGATGGTGGAGACGGACCATGCTGGGTTCCATGTGTCCGGGTGAAAATCTGTGATGGAAAGACATAACCTGAAAGAGAGTGTGAGTCAAACTCTGATTGTTCTTCTGACTCGCTCTGTAATTTTAAAAGCCCTGTAATGTACCTTGTGTTACATTTAAATCTTCCATTGGGTGTGATCATGTATATGCTCGGAGGTTTGAAGGGGAATTCCCGTGGAAAAATGAGTTTGCCATGATAATATCCACCTGCAAAAATGACAGACGAGGAAAAAATGAAGCAGCTTTCCTGTAGCTCAGTGGTCAGAGCATGGCACTTGCGACGGCAAGGTTTGATCCCAGGAATTGCACATACTCAGAAACAACTGTATAGTATAATGCAATGTAAGTCGCTTTGGATAAAAGCATCTGCCAAATGCATAAATGTAATGTAAATGTAAAAATTGCACACTTCATAAAAGAAATCAGATGAAGTGAAACAGGGAAAATCACCTTCATATGGGGTTTTCTCAGGACCACGTACTAGATAATGCCTGAAACAGAAACCAATGAGGAATGTGATTAACACAAGACTGTATTTCCCGAAACTCAGACTACAATCAGATCTAAAATGAACATTCTATCAGGATGTTTTTGTCATTTTTTTATCATTCCTCAAACATGAACATACAGATTTGATCTCTTTAAGTGGAGGAATAATGATATTTCAACAGATGTTGCATATGAAATCAAACTTGCCATTCCAAAATGTTGGATGGGAGAGGTTCTGCGCAGATGTACGGGACCGGATCTTTCTTGATGCGCAGATAGTCCTGTTTTAACCTCTGTGTCGCTGTTGTTGGGGCCCTCTTGTTTAAGTTGTTGCTCATCTGTGAAATCACATGCCACTCATATTATGCAACACAAACACATTTCCTTTACATTCAATAGAAACAATGTGTGTTGACATTAACACATGCATATTGTTAAGCGGTAGACAGCTTGACATCTGTGCAGGGTTTACAATTTGACTGTATATTACACTTTCACACTATCTGCAATACATTTAACTGTATGTGACTCATAGGAACGACAGAGATATTTACCAGAAACAAACAGACAGAAACAAACAGCATTATTATTACGGCGGCATTTGCTTAAAGAGCAGTTATCTGCCTAATGGTCAGCAACTGAAACACATTAGACTGCAGTCAAAGAAGACACCAACAGAGAATGTGAGTAAATAAAAACAATATAAGCATACGGCGAGCATTAAGTGCGCACACAGCTTGTGTTTTAATATCAAGTGCGCTGTTTACCTAAACAACATCCCTGGGCATAATTTGATCGTTCCTAATGTACGAATCGACCGCTTGGAACGAGTCTGATGACTGAAGTTGTTGTCTAGATAGAAAACTTAGCAGGCTTTGAGACAGTAACACACACACACACACACTGAACGGGAATTTTTAACGGGTCGCTCTCACCTCTTTCAACGCCCTCCACGGGATCGACAAGGGTCCAGTTGTTGTGATAGGTCGATATCCTTATCTTTTATGTCGAATACGCCCCCGAAAAACTTTCAAAAATAACAAAAATGCAGCTCTTCGGCTAAGGTGAAATTGTCATCTATCCCCCATACCAATCCAATATGGCCGCCACAACACCAGGAAGTGATGATGTAAAAGAGAAAATAAAAGCTCTAGAAAAGCTTACGGATGTCTTTCAAAATAAACGTAAATAAAAAATACGACATAGAGCGGAAAAATGAAAGCGTTAATATATTAAGCGATATATAATAATGTTAACATTTTTATGTAATAGTTTTATAATAGCCTACAGTAGTATTATTTACTGTCTTTACCCTCTTTCTTGCTTTGTGTTAAAATCAATCCTGTATAAAAACAAAAAAGTCTGAAAGGTATTTATAATTAGTGCAGTAATGTTTGTTAATAGTAATATTATAAAGTGATCATAAAATGTTAGGTCAGCGTTTACCGGATAAATGTTAGTAATTTAATTTAGTAATTTCTATTGATTTACCTGCTTTAAAATAAATTATGAAAAATTATACATTTTAGCACATTGTTTTACATTCACATTTATTCATTTGGCAGATGCTTTTATCCAAAGCGACAAGCTGGAGAGCATAAAACAATTTGTCAACACACTAAATTGTTTTTCAACAGCTTATGTGTTTTTTTTTTTTAATATATTAATTGTGCTGTTAAATATAAAATAATTATGTGGAAAATATGTGTAGAAGTCAATATAATTTATGATGCAGTAAAATTATCATTTGGAAAAAAAACTTTATCGGAACAAAATACAGATTTTTTAAATATTTTTAAGATATTTTATTTCCCACATCAAAAAGTTCACTCAACATATTTTGCATTGTTACAAAATTCCATTATTTTAAGATATATTATCAATTTGCACCTAAAACGACAATGTACATTATGTGCATTTGAATGTGCAATGATATGTTTTTGTACAGATTATAAGAACAAGGTAAATATAGACTATACCAGCATAGTCAATATAGAAAGGTACATTCATCATTTGGAATCCTCCAAAAACAAACTTTGGAAAACCTTTCCTATTAAAATAATCAAAGCTGGATATGTTTTTGTAATAAAGACATAATAAAAATTGTTTGTAATAGTATTGAGATGAAATGTAAAATGGACTAACATTCATGCATGCCTTGTGTTTTAACTGTACTGTAACCATACTGTAAATCATAATGAGTGTTTCATGTTTCATAAGTGCTTGTTACTAATTTCAGCTAAACTAAAAAGAAAATATAAACAATAATAAAGAAAACAAAACAAAAACTGGAGGGTAAGTCCCGCTGACCCATTTAAAACATTAAAATCATTACATACATTCGAAATAAAACCTTACATAAACAAATCCTTCACACAGACACAACATTTCATCCCGTTTATGATATCAGCTAGTCAAAGTGTATTCTGCTCCAGCTTGCTTAGAGTCGTTCAGTCAAACTCTAAATTATAAAGAAGAAAATCATTTTTATTAAAACAATGCTATTAATAGAAGAGTATATAAGACTCTTGTACATGTGACATGCAGCTACCTGAAGGAATGGCGGAAGTGAATACTCCTTCGTTTCAGCTTCTCAGGATTGTGTGAGGCCATATGAGAAAACTCACGGAAAATATCCAGGTATGTGGTGTCACCTATAAAGCCATAAAACACAATTGTACAGGATTACATTATGTGACTGTTCAACATGCAGCTGTAATAAGTTTGAATTCTTAAACAAAACAATCACAATTATTTCATGCTAATAGTTTTTTGTTTTTGCTTTACCAATGCATAACAGGAGGATTAAGCATATTACATATTATTATAAAAGCATATTGTAATACATTTGACACAAATAGGACACAAAATCGGGTCTAATTAAATGATATCACTTTACAGCAATTACCCTTTTTTCATAAATTAAGTAATAAAATACATTTCTAAAATATAACAAAATTAAAATATTATATGCTTTGAATATTTTAATATTTAAGAATAACTACAAAGTCATTGAACTCTTTTGTGTTTCTAATGTTTACAAATAATAAGAAATCAAAGCGTGCATTATTTGTGAAAAGTGCCACTTGCTCTTCTTTGAAAAGGGGCGAGAATAGCAAAGCTTATTAAGCAAACACCCCCCCATCACCACAATGAACCAAACCAGCACCTCCTCTTAGTCTCGTCTCAAAATACTTGTACCATACAGGGTCTTTGTACTGTCTATGTGACCATGGCAACTATGAAGCGAACAAAAGAGAGGCTTCGAACCTTTTCTAGATCACGTGGATTTCTCATGCTTGATTTACAAAGAGGATAATGTCCCTGTCTGAAGTACTCACACTTACTGACTAGAGTCTCCACAAGAAGAAAGATTCTGGGTTCAATTCAAGTAAAGCTTGGTTGGCAGTACAGTAATACACTTTCCCAATAGACCTTGAAAGTAAATATTTTGTTTTTATAAAGTGAAGTTAGGTGACACTTTTTTCTGTGGTGCCATGGTTGGCATCATACCTTCTTAAAAAAAGTAATATGCTTAATACTATGTAAACCATTGTACTAAAAGAATCCCACTACAATGAATGCAAGTAACTAAGAAAAGTATATTATAAGGAATATATAGCAAAGAAACAGAGAATTTGAGAGTTCAGGTGTAAGTTGAGTTAATGCATAGTATGCAGTAAAAGGGCATGTAATGTTATATACTAGTGCACGCTATTCAGAAGAGCACTAGACAGACAGCAAGAGAACAGAATGAAGTGCAAGCACAAGTAGTTAGTAGTCGTCACATTTTTCATTTATTGTCAAGATCTGTTTTTGTTTAAAGGCAACAACAACAACAGAGCAGAAATGCAGAGCAAAAATAAAAGGTTGCAGAGGATTACAGAAGAACGTTTTTTTCAGACAAATTTCAGCATGATACAGAAATAAAAAGTACAGAAGTTTAAAAGCAAGCAGAAGATTTTATGTTACAGCCACAAGCAAAAATCTATAGGCCCTACCTTATTTTTTTAAACAAACTTGTGCATTGTTCATTCGTATTAGTACAATGTTTTTGGTTTTTCCAACCATTTTTTATCACTCCAAAAGATTCTATATTCACAAAATTAACGTTCATGTAAAATATACAGCCATATTACAGAAAGTGCTACAATTTCATTGTCCGGAGAGAGAGACAGCACACGAGCAATCCAACCTAAAATCTCTTTCATCCCCAAAATTCACAAGCTACATATATTGTATCAACAAGTGCTATTTATCTGATTGCTTGGGGAAAGGCGTTATTATACACAAAGATGTCTGTAGTCTTTGGCTGGGATTTTGAGTTATGTTGGCTGATAGTCAACAGTCAATTGTGAAAGCACTGGACAGCTACTTTAGTATCAGACACATGTGGGTTTACATAAACAGACACAATGAGAACACATCTCATAAATATATATAAACGAGTCAGATGACTGATTTCCCCAGGGATAAAAATATGACATCATATGCTATTATAGCATTCAATGCATTATAAAGCTGAAGTTTTGGCATAGTATGACCTTGAGACCACAGTATGAGATCTGTAAAGTATTTTTTACACATAAAGACCAGAGCAAGAGTGTACTAGAAATAACAATAAATGAATAACTAAAAATGACAGTAAACTACAGGCATTATACATGAAACCACTAGCCATTTAAAAACTGTTGTTTTTAATATTCCAATAAGCTTGTATTTCTGGTCTGTGGGTTGTTTCTCTCATTATCGAACAATGAAGCTTTTGAGAGGGCGTTTGGAGTTCAGTTAAATGTTGTATATGCAATTACAAAAATACAATCTGTTTTGACACATCATAATACAAAAAGCACATCACATCATTGCACTTGCTCTGGGCAGTTCTCGTAAAAGCTTAAAGCATCATCCAAAAAAGCAAATGAAACCAACAGTGATGTTAATAAAAAGTGGAGGACAAATCACACTTTCTGTTAGTAGATTGTTAGTTGCTCGTAACTAAAACACTGTATACATATATACATATAATAATCACAGTTTTATGAGTCCACTTTCCTAAATTCATCCGTTTGAAATGCGAAATAGTTCCTGTTTAAACCGTGTACAAAAAATGCCACTTGAACACAGATGTAGACACAGCTGCCCATACCATAGTAAACTGTAGGTAAATGGAGTAAAAGTGCAGCCAGATGTTACAGACCCCACTCTGCAAGAGCCTTTGCTTTTATGCAGGCACGATTTGATGAGTTACAAAAATGTGGTTTGGATCCGATTTGTAAAAGCTAACGGTCACATGACATGTGAATGCAATGCATCACCAGCGACACGACGAGTTCTTGTCCTTAAAGCTTTAGAAACTCCTCTGACTGATAGCACCACAGATATGACAATGTTATCAGCACCATTGAGACCAAACTATGGTTAGAAGTCAATTATGAACGCAACTTTGACGTGTTGTGATGTCAAACTATTTCTGAATGAAACGTGTTGGACGAGACCGTAAAGAAGATGCTAAACAACAGCTTCTACACACTGCTGGAAAAAAACAGCTAGCACATCAACAAGTCACCAGCAGCTTAGCCAAAGTGGCTAACCCCTAACCAGTTTGACCGAGCTGGCTGATCTCAGCCAAACCTGGTAATCCATCTGATCTATTACAGACGGATAGTCCCTACAGTAGACAAACACATGGCAGGTAACACTGTAAGAGAAATGGAAATGTGTTCAGCTTGGCTCTCTAGTACTCGGCTATGTTGAGACAGATAAACTCTTGTATGCATTTCTTATACTGCTGTTCTGTTGGACTGCTGCTAGAATATTGACCTGGCTGACCGAACGGACCCTCCGACTCCCGCATCTCCTCGTTCATACGTGCCAGACGCAACCTGTTGAGAAACGGAGAGAGAGAATGGTGAGTTTGAACGATCCAGTCTCTGTAATCTCAATTATTTCTCAATGACACACCATTAAAATTAAATGGAGAGTAAAGGGAAACGTTTCATTAAGTCTCCTGCGTCTCGGATATTTCTCCAGAAAAAAGAGCCAGAAATCTCACTATTAGAGTTTCAGAAGAGATCTCAACAATGTCTCAAAAGTCAAATTATTATCGAAGATCTCGATATGAACTCGAACATTTCTTTACCCAAATCCAGATTATTTGACCTCTACAATCTACATTCATTTTACACCTCCATACGCTTCAATTTTGGAGAAACATCTGAGACTAAGTTGATACCTAAATTAAACCTAAATGACAAATAAATGAGAACTACATTAAAAACAACATATTTCCTCTGGCAATATAAAACATATTGTTTGCATGCAACTTTCCTGTAGCTCAGTGGTTAGAACATGTATAATGTATAAAATGTATAATGCTATGTAAATGCATTTTAACTTACAGAGTAACTATGTCTGCATTAGCGGCTTGTACGGCTATGCTCAGAGGATCCTGCCCATCCTCATCGCCATCATTCTGGGTCGCTCCTCGTTTCAGGAACAAGCACACTTGACTGCAAAACAAATAAAAAGTGCTTAATCTTTTGTTGTAGATTTGTGTTATGATATACATGTCAGCATGCACTTACCCTGTATGACCTAAATATGTAGCGTGATGCAGCGGGCCCCTCCCTCTGACATCTCTTTGGTTGACGTCTGCACTATTCTGCAGCAGGAACTCACATGCTATTAAAGATCCCTGAACACAGACAACAGAGGTTTTGTGTTATACAACCTTTAACCTTTTGCAATTTAGATGAGGCTACAATATGTCCACATGCAATGCATTTAAAACCAGTTTAAAGATGGACTTACTCCAATCACAGCCTGAATGAGCGGGCTTTTCCCCTCATCCTCCTTGTTCACAGAATTGACGTCGGCCCTGTGCGCCAGCGCCTCAGCCATGACCGGCAGATTCCGGGCCTGACAGGCCTTGTAAAGCAACGCTCCAGGATCCAGATCTCTGGATTCATCCGCGTCAGACGCCACCGGCTCCACTTCAGCTTCATTACTCGAGTCTTCAGAAACCTCACACTCTGAACATCAAAAACAACATTGACATCGAGCTGCTTCAAATAAAACTCTCCTAAATGCATCAGTGAAAGCAGAAACAGTATGAGACAGTGATAAGATTGAGACTCTTCGGTCAGTGTTCACTCACCCTCTTCTGTGACGCTGTCCACCACAGACTCAAACACCAACACGTCAGTGCTGCCGTCAGTACTGCCACCCAACCCACTGTCACTGCTCAGACCTGCAGGACCAACACATGCCCAACACGGGCGCATTACACGTACACTCCACCAACACTGATGAATCATTTAAATACACATCACAGTTATACAACCCAACACGGAAACTAAACTCTCACTTTGGTCTGGACCAAGTCCATCTGACATCCTTACAAAAGGGTTAAAGAATATTTTGTTGTGTTCCCTGAAAACACTGAAGAATATAAGAACTTACTGCGAGGTCCTGAACCCGTGTCAAAATATGAGAAGAGTGAATCCAGCTCATCCGGGCAGAAGAGAGATTCTCGCTGGAACTTTCTCTCCAGAGCAGCGGCTGCAGAAAGTTAACAATACATTTATTAACAATAAAACTTAAACTATAAAAAATGATAAAAATGATCAACTACTAAAACTAGAACTAAAATTAAAATGAATCTGCAAAGTCATATTAAAAAATAAGAATTATAAATTGACAAAATAACCTTAAAACTACAAATATAAAAATAAAAGCTAATCCAATATCTGATATAAAACTACACTAAAACTAATAATATTAATATTAATAACAATATCAATAAACTCAATCTAGAACTGAAATAAAACTCTATAAAGAAATATTAAAAATAAATAATTGCATAATAAAATAACAAAAACTGAAACTGAAACTGAATTGCTGAAACATGAACTACAATTAAAATGAAAAATAAAAACGAATCCAATATTTGATATAAAACACTTAAATGAATCATATTAATAAACTAAATAACCCTGATGCTATTGTCCAAAAATAAAACATGATGTAACCCTGCTAGCATATCAATATAAGCCATTAGTTATTAGTTACGAGTGTCCAGGACAGAACGCAAACGAAACTCCATCTCGATTACCTGAGGAGAGTGTGGCAGGAGATGCACTGCTTGCTTCTGCTCTGTATTTCCTCTGGCCTTTGGGAACCGTGATGGCGCTGTTATGTCTCCTGCATTTCCTGGAGTTCCATCTGCGCTCGGATTTCCTCCCACCGTGAACCAGAACTTCACCGGTCATCATTTTCTTCAAGAACCTTTTCTCCACGTACTTCGCCTTGATCCAGGCCTCTTTTTCTTGCCTGCCAAGCAGAATGAATGCAGTTATTAAAAGCTCGGAATAAAAGAGTTAGTGTACAAGTATCTCCGTCTCTCACCTGGAGCTGCTGGGTTCTGGTTTCTTCAGGCCCTGCTCTTCACAGCTGCCTTCATAGATGTGGTTCATGATACTGTTTCCTAGTTCACACATGAGCTGCGTTGAAAAACAGAATTATTCTCTAGCATCTGTTTGCATGTGTTGAGAGAAGGTCATTCAAAAAAGATTTCCTAATTGTAATATTTAATCAAACCTTTAGCAATTCTGGTTCCCATGAGTCCAGGGTGAGAGAACGGACCTTTGAACAGTGCACTCCCAAACTCCTGCGAAAAAATGGAAAACCACCATAAACATGACTTGTAGATGCACGTTTTCTGAAGAACAAATGACTTGACATCACAATGTCTGGGTGTTGCTTTGCAGTTGAAGTGGTGTTTTAAGGGTTTTTAGCACGTTGCTAGGATGTTCTATATATTTTATCCTTTTTTTTTTGACATATTTATTGTAAAGCTGCTTTGCAACAATGCGAAAAAGTGCTATAGAAATACATATGAATTGAACGTTTCTGAATTGTTGCTGTGGTCTCTATAGCCTAGGTCGCTTCTAAGCAATATCGATTGGGTTGAATCTGGTTTTAGCTGCCAGAATTTCTTCAGGGGCTTAAAATTCCCACCCCTTTCCATTCACAAACAATTAAACCACAGATCGAGATGGGTTACAATACTAAACAACACATGGCATCTTCCCACACTGCCGTGTAAATGTGCCCTCTGCCCACTAGATCACTGTGTTTCCAGGCAACTCAGTTAGAAGCACAGAAAAGTGTGTGATGCTGTCTGAAGTTAAAAGCCTCGGATGAGTTCAGTGTAAGAGGTGTGGAGTCAGAGAGAAGACGAATATTCAACAGATTATGAGAGCAGAGATGAGGTCCATTGCATAAGCAGCGCTTATGTTAATTCCCAAAAGTCTGAAATGAAAACACAGTGATCTAATATTCAAGGTTAACCTGTCTCGTTTTTGACATCTCATGTATTTCTAAAAGCAGTTATATAATATAGAAAGAGTTTGAAATATGAAGACATACTTTAACATCACACTCGAAAAATCATCACAAGCTAAGCACTTAACAAATGACACCCTCAATTCACACGGACATGAGCTCATCGTGAACAAATACACCATAAAAAAAAAACTAGTACTAGTATCTAATATCTAATAATTCTTAAATCAAGATAGCAAGATCGTTTTTTAAAAGAAAATCTAAGAATTAAGTAAGTTTGTTTAAAACAAGCAAAGAAACAAACTAATGGGGAACAATAAACTTGAATTAGGTACTTAAAGAGATCATTTGTTTATTCACCCTCATGTCATTTTAAATCTGTATGATTTTATTTCTTCCGCAGAACACAAAAGAAGATATTTTGAAGAATGTTGGTAAACAAACAACACCGGTGGTTACCAACCAAATATCTTCTTTTGTATTCTACGAGAGAAATAAAGTCATACGGGTTTGAACAAGCGGGTGAGTAAATGATGACAGAATTTTCATTTTTGCGTAAACAAAAAGTGAATGGTGACTTATGCTGACAGTTTGGAAAAACATGCGATTTTTCTCTGGGGAACAAATTGTCTAAAAGCTAGAAAATTCTTCATCGAACTGTTTGACCTTTCATACTACGACAATACGTTGTTTATTTATTCGAAAACTAAAACTCAAAATATAAATTTCCGAAATAGTTCTGTGGTGTACTTACACTGAACCTGGTGTGAACAAGTTACTTTAGAATGAATATCCGCACCAAGGAATTCCACGGCGGATCCCATCAAGTCTTACCTGTGAATCCCAGAGCACTCGATGCAGAGTAGGACGCCCAAATTGATGCTGGCCCAGCGGGGGTCGGCCTGACCGCAGTCACAGCACTGCTGGTTTCCAGGCAGACAGAGGATACGCTGCAGAATGCTCTCGCCCCGCCCACTGCGCTCTCTCGGCTCATTCGCTGAATCTATACTGCTGATGGAGGGGGAGGCGGTGCGGTCCAAACGCTATAGACAGACCACACAATTAAACATTCTCAATTGACTACAAAACAACGCCTGTTTGCTTGCAATGACGGCTCCTTTGAATGCCAAAAATAAACATGTATCACTTTACTGTACACACCTCAATATAAAAATTGTCTGGACTCTCTCTGTAGGCAGAGGCGATGCTGGCTTGGACCGCCTGGATCCAGGCCTGTCGAAGTTTCTCAGACTCTGCCTGTAGCATGCAGCTCCTACAAAGCAAAAACACACGGTTACAAAAGATCAGCCAAAATCTATCTAGGGTGTAATTTTGTGCTAAATCAACGTTTCATGGTTTGGCTCACTTGGTGGGCGACACCACTTCGAAACAAAACCTCCTCTCGATGTCCTCGCAGGGTTTGACAGAGCACAGTCTCAGGTCTTCCACGACAACAGTCAGTGAATCCTGCGGAACGGATGTCAATAAGCATAAAACATCGCTGACAGAACAGAAAACGTATTTCACTGGCTATACTTGTCGCAGTAATTTAAGCAAACGTCCTGAGCAAGCGCTTCGGCAGGAACCTACAGAATGTCCTGTGAAGAGGGGCCAGGTTTGTGTGTATATTGATTTGTTGAAGATTGTGGAGATACGTGGAAAAAAAGTGGCGATACGTTGTTGAGCTCAACTAGAGCCAATGGAGAAGTGAGATGAGAAGTAAAGATTTCTCATTATTGATTCTGTTATCTGCTCGAGAAATCTGCTGATCAGACGTCATTGACACAATGCTGCCGCCGCCTTCACACTAGATTGACTCTTGGCTTTAATGGTGCTGGGCCTTAAAGAGACAGTACACCAAAAAAAAGACTTTTCAAAAAGTTATCACTTTCATATTTTTAGATGTGTCACTATCGAATTGCTTTAAAAAGACTTAAAAAAGAAAGCACAAGTCACACAGACTACTTTTATTATGCTTTTTGTTCCAGTTCCCATTCACTTTCATTGTATGAAAAAAGGAATTAAATATAAAAACATCTTTTGCGTTCCAGAGCAAAAAAAGATGAATGCCATAAGTGAATATTTATTTCTGAGTGAATGATTAATTTAAAAACAGATTTCTAAACCAGTGAGAAAAATGAGCTTAATGCTGATATAAACTTGCCTTTAGTTTCTTCTGATAAACCAACTGGCTGTTTTGGATGGAGAACCACCGTCTGCGGACAGATAGAAATGTATTCGTAAAATGTCAGAATGAATGTCACTCCAAAGACACTTAAACAATAATGTACACGTTTTGGACTTCTACCAACCTGTTCCATGTTTTAAAGGCGTTGCTGGCCCTTTTGAACAGATAGCCTTCCATCACCAGTCCATTGGGCGCATCAACATTAAACTCCAGCTTGGGGTCATCATACGCAAAATCCTGAATTAAAAGAAAAAATAGAAAAACAAGCAAACAAAACACAATGTTTTACTTGCTTGCTCATAACATAAAAAAATCTGTTATTGATATTTTAATATAAAAGGTTGTAGGAGAAACAGATGCATAAATTCAAGCAAAAATTTTTTTTTAGTCTGAACACAAACACCAGTAATGACTCATCCAACAAAATCCCACCAGACCATTCTGACAATGACGCAAGTTGCTGAACGCGAACAGCCAATTACCGCCAACGTGCTGAGCATTTTCACACTTACCACTCGCAATTCAACCCTCTTTGCGCATCAGAAGGGCATTTAATGCACGTGTACTGGATCAAAACTGCGACAAAACCTCCTGGACTGAACTCTCTCCGGCTGAGAGTGAACTCCTCTGCTCAGATCATTGATATTGATTATCTTTGATTGGTGGAATGAAACACTGTCAGGCACACGGACGGCCAGACTAACACTTTATCCATCACATGTGCTTAATGGTATACCATTACACTGTAGGCGGAGGTTTTACAGGAGATACTTTAAGGAAGTACAAAACTACATGAGAACTTCAGAGTCTGCGAAACTGAATTAGACAAAAAAAGCACAAATGAAATCTTCTGGACATCTAGTCCAGAAGACAACTGGTTTTAATGGAGGCCAAATTAAGACTGAAGTCTCTTGCTTCAATTACCTGAGTTCTTCATGTCTACTGTATGTCAACAATTGTCTCATACTTCAATGCATCTAAGGTCTCAAATACGTCTCAAGAAATGCAACTTTTATTCATTTCAACCCTTGCAAAAGGTGATTCAGTATACATAAGGGAGATCATTGCACAACCCAAGATCTTCAAAAATGCTGATAATCTTCATGACATTGTCTTCTGACCTCTTTTCAAGTAAACCTCCTCATGACTACAAGATAAACGTCCCTCAACACGCCTGTGAAATGCTTCAGAGAAGCGAACTGTAGTCAAAGAGCTCTTAAGGAAACAATGGCTTCTTGCATCTTAAACAAGACTGTATATCATCTTTTGATGTTTACTGATCAAATGACTGAAACGGTTGTGCAAAAAGAACAAAGCACACGTGTTAGTGATTACATCATTGGATCAAAGCGTTCTGCACATTTTAATGATAGATAAAGTATCTCAAATTTGTGAATACTTTTAAAAGAGAAACAACATTGACTCTCATTGTATGGACAAACCCACATCAACATTTCTCAAAATATCTTCTTTTGTGAAACGTGACGGTGAGTAAATGACAACATAATTTGTATTTTGGGTGAACTATTCCTGGAAGTTGTCTCAAGTAAGCAAACACCCAGAACACAGAAGCGACTGCTTAGCAACACACCAAACGCCTTAGCAACCGCACACCAGTGCCCTGGCAATGACCCACAACACAGGAGAGTTTGGCCGCTCTCGTTTACTTCCCAAAATGTAAAAATCTCATCTTTTTTTATCCTTTTACAAGTTGTGACAATACAGCTGTTTATAGTCATTCATTCCCTGATCCGTTCAGTTGTCCTTACAGCAGGAGACCAAATGCTTCACTCAACTTCTGAATAGAACAGAAAAGCTCTCTCGGTTCCCATCTCCCGCATCCCACATTCCCACACACTTTACACAGGAATATAATGTAGTTCCCACAGATTTTCATATAGACTTTGAAACACAGATGCATAGAGATTAAGAGAGAAATTTACAAATCGATACGATAAAGAAAATGTTATTCTCAGTAAATCAGACAGCAATTTATAGTGTTTTAATATAATTAATTGTAATTCTACAATATAAATGTTCCTAGCGACTAGCAACACAAACGTTATGGATTTGTTTCCTAGAAAACAAACATACTGATAAAAAAGGCTTCCTTGAATGTCGCTTTAGATATAACTTATGCATTTGGCAGACATGTAACATAAACAGTAATTCACTAATATGATAAATATTATATTTTGAATTTAAAACATTATAACTTTATAAGTGGTCTATAATTTTTTTTATACTGCATTGATATTCAAAATGATTAAAGATGCAAATCAAACATCGAATAAACTTTGTAACAACAGACATCACTGCATCGTCACAGCCCAGCATCAGCTTCTATTTGGCAACAAAATCTCATACAAGTATAAAAAACATGAATGCACCAACTCACCAAAGTCAAATCCAACCTGCCAAATATCTTCATCCTCAAACGTTTCACAAATTTGAAAATCATTGGATTCACTAGATACGGCTGCGCTTAACTACCGAATGTAAGGACGGATGAAGTGTGCAGTGTGAACGCGCAGAGAGTGAGTCACACAGCACGGCAGCGCTCGCAGTCCGCAGATCAAACTCATTAACATACAGCTGCCGTCCCACACGCCAACCTTCAGCCACTCAACCAAAACAACACTTTACCATCATCTCCATTAACAATATTCACAGATTATTAGTTGATGAACGTTCAAATTGTTCTACATACAATTGTCACAAAAACTATAACTATAAACTATTTAGATTCCCTGACACCTGAGAAACATCAGAAAAACTGAAATACCTGCCGGCTGGAGAATCTTCTGTGCCGCGTCTCACAAACATCGCAAGACTGCGGAAGACTACAGTCGCTATTTTAGTAACTGGTGATGACGCGTGTGTGCTTATAAAAGCCCTTCATCTGTCTGAACTACAAAGTCTATCAAACTTTAAAGTATTCCACGGAGGAGGGAAAAACAAGGAATTAAATATTAAACCTATTTGTAGTAAAGCATCGTGGAGACATGAGACCGTTCGCATTCAAAAACATAATGTTCATCTTAAATACAATATCATCATCTTCATCTTCTGCTCATTACATAACCACAGTTCATCACATTTTAACAATTAATGTTAAACACTACAACATGATCTACATTTTAACAATAAATCCAGAGATTTTTAAGCATCATCTAATATGTATATTTTTGTTTAAGATTTACCCAGATTGACAAAAACAATTTTAATACATATACTTCAAAGCTCAATCAAACGAGAATCTAGGAAAGACTAATAAATAAAATGCATTCAGATCCAGTCCGGCTGTATTTAGTTCTGTTTGATCTTTACGGTGGTTCTTGTGGATTATTAATGTGTTTTACTGATGTTCAGACGGAGTTTTGTGGCAGGACAGACACTTCATACAATACAGAGCTGGAACAAGCGGTTTCTTAAAATAACAAGCCGCGGTTTTGTGGCAGACAAGAGGATATATGCTTAAACAATTAAACAAAAACACAATGCGTATCTGTGGTTTTAAAAATACAGATTAAGACTGCTTATCCAATACCGTCACCACAATAAGTGGATCATTCCCACAATGGGGTGCAAGAATTTCTTAAACAATCACTCAACCACATCTAAAATAATCCCAGAAACCATCTTATAAAGCAAACAACAAAGAATCGTCTCTTTTTAAATCAACCACAACAAGCGGCTTTAAAAATCCATAGAGGATGAAACATCTCCTGAATAATTGCTGTGCAGTGGAGGGTGATGGGACGGCCATCAGTTGTTATATAAGACAGATGCTTGTGGGACAAACAGTTACTGTAATTATATCATCAGTTACACAACACATGATGCAAATCTACAACTTCAGAGTTGGTGAATTTATTTAATCCATCTAAACGTGGAATAAAGTCTCACCTGTAGAAGAGTCTAAATCAGCATCCAGTCAGTCCCAGAAGACATTGAGCAGGAGACGGAGGCAAACAGAACAAACATGAAGATTAGAAAACACAGCTGTCAGAGCCAAAGCTTTTGTTGAGAACCTTCTGAACTTGAATCTTTAGCGAGCTCTATTTTCAGTTTGCCCAAAATATATCTCAACATCAATAACTAAAACATTTCATGACTAAATACCTTTTTCACTCCTGGCAGATTAAAGAAGATCAGCCTTTGAAACTAAACTCGAAAAACCATAAATAACTCGAGACCAGATTTAACACCATGAAAAGGGTTTTTGTTTAGTAATGAAGTATCTTACTAAATGCAAAACAATGCAAAGACTGAAGCGTGCAGTTGTGTGAGTGTTTATGTCCCATAATGCTCATGTTCATACACACCCGCTGCTGAATCGTGGAGTGTTTATGCTCCATCTCTCGCTTCTCCATCGCTGAATCAATCACCAGTTGATCCAACTAAAAAAAGTACAAAAAAGTTTGTCATCTACATATAAAGTAACCATAATCTCTAGATGCTTCTAATCTGTGTGAACACATAAGAAGATATTTTAAAGAACGTTGGAACAAAACTGGACCCATTGAATTCCATTTTATGGAAACAAATCCACTGAGACATTTCTCAAAATATCTTCTGTTGTGTTCCACTGAGAAAAAAGTCATAAACAGGTTTCGAATGACAAGACGGTGAATAAATGATAGAAGTTTGGGTGAACTATCCCTTTAAGGCAGCAATGTTGCTCAATTAAATAACTAGGAAAAAGGTGGATGTGTAGTAATCAAAAAATGTAGGACTTTTGTTAACGACACATAATTCATAGTTTAAGTCTTCAGATTGTTGATTCTATTAGAATGAGAATGAGTTCACAGCAGAAACATCAACAGCACATAAACAGGACAGCGCTGACCTCAGCAGCCAGTTTCTTCATGTAGGGGTCAATCTCATCCAGGAGGTTATAGCCCTGCTGATAGAGCGAGTACTGCGCGTGCATGAAGGACAACATCTGCAGGAGATACGGGAGATGTTAAACACGATACAGCGGCTGTAAAGTCATATTAAGAGTTTATTAATACTTACAGCATCTAAGATCTCAAACTTTTTTTTAGCCTGGAGGACGTTGATCTAGAAGAAAAAATTAAATTTACATAATACACATACCTGTAATAGCCTAAAAAGTATAGGACCTCATTGCCATACTGTCTCAAACATACAGTACCCATAATTTACTAGTACTATCTGCATGGAAACAAATCTTGCAGACTTTGTAGTACAGATAGTACAGATAAGTGTGATATGATCATTTTTGCCCCCCCAAAAAAACATTCTTTCATCATTTCTTCACCCTCATGTCATTGCAAACCTGTGTGACTTTCTCTCTTATGCAGAACACAAAAGAAGATATTTTGAAGAATGTTGGTAACCAAACAACACTGACCCCCATTGACTTCCATGGAAATGAGACATTTCTCAAAATATCCTCTTTTGTGTTCCAGAGAAGAACGAGTCATATACAGGTTTTTAATGGCATCAGGGTGCAGAGCTCAGTTCAGCACATATGGAGATGCTCAGACTGACAAAGATCTCGTGTGTGTGTCTGCTTGTGTGTGTGTGTCTGCAAGTGTGTGTTACCTGCAGCACATAGTCCAGGGCGAGATGTCGAAAACATTTGCGGGTGAAGTTGAGAGTGCAGGTGGCTTCCTCTACCTCGTGGGCTTTGTTTCGTGGTGCCTGTGCATTCTTCACCTGTGCGATCTCAAGATCCTCCCTCACCTTGTCAAACTGCTTCTTCGTGTCCTTAAATTTACGTACATCTCTGAAAGTGCATACAGATATTTGTTAGATGAGCGGTGGGGTGTTAAGAAAAGAAGTTCCGTCACTGATGCTCACGCAGTTTCTGAAATATTAATGTTATTTAATAGAACCGTATATTACAAATCAGGTGGACCTTATGAATACTTCATATTACGGTGATTTAGTGCCTTTCTTTCTGAAACTCAGTTGGTTTTAGATTATAAATCTCCCAGCAGGATTAATGAATAGATGCCCAGAATAGAGTCCCATTAGCTTCCACATTAACATGCTTTAAATATGAAAAATCACCTGGTGGGAAGCTCAATCGAAAACCTGTGCGTGTGTGTTGTGAGGATGTTTTGCAGAAGTAAAAAATAAAACGGGCCATTTCCACATTTTTGACCTTTTAGAGGAATATTAGCAAGTGTAATTTTGCCATTATAATACATCCGTTTCCTATCTCTAACCCCCCCGTTCTCCTCTGCTCGTCGCCTGTGCTCACAGAGGGAGAAAAGAGCAGGTCAACAATATGTTTTAGTGTTCAGTATAACCTGAACCGTCAGAACGAACTGAACTTTTCAAGAGTAAACAGTAAACTGCAAATATGATACTGTATGTCTTATGCAGCAGGGACACACATTTATTTAAAGCATCAGTTCAACCACAAATGAACATTCTCTCATCATATTATATTAAGTTAAAAAAATGTATCTGTATCTGTTTAGGGGTGGTTTCCCAGACAGGGATTATCTTAAACCTAGACTAGGCTTTAGTTTAATTGGAAAATTAAAGTTGTTTTAACAAACATACCTTACTAAAAACATTACTTGTGTGCATTTTGAGACACCACAAAGGCACTGATGTATTTTTATACGTCTGTGCAAGTTGTTTTCAGTTTAGACAGCTCTTACATTTCTTTTAGTCTAGGACTAGTCTAATCCCTGTCCGGGAAACCGCCCCTTAGGGTCTTAATATTTTTAAGTGTAGCTTTATTCTTCATCGTATTACTGCATTCATTTAATCTCTGAACTGCAGAGCAGAAATGTATATTGTATTGAAAATGTATCAAAATAACTTTTTGGGGCCTGTACATACGATGACGGATATATTTGAGTTGATCTGAGGAAAGCTAGTCATATACATCTGGAATGGCTCTAAAATATAAGAGCATGGCGCTAGCAATGTCTTGGGTTCGATCCCAGTGATTGCACATATCCAGAAACAAATGTATAATATAAATTGCTTTGGATTAAAGCATCTGCCAAATATGTCAATGTAAATAAATAATCTATCCCCTGTCTAAACATTACATTCCATATTTTAGATTGGATGAACCTCGTATTGCAGTATTAGCACCAGTAACACCACAATACAGTATATTAGAGTATAACTATAGTTCAATAACACTCACTCCTTCACAAAGTTGTGCAACTGCTGCTTCACAGACCTCTGAGCTTGATCGAAGAGAATCTAAAAAACACAAACATGACATTTTATTATTTTTTTGCATTTAGTCAAGCACTAGAGGGCGCTCTAGCATTTGTTTAATTAATGGCTGCAACACACACATCATCATCCTCACACGTCTGTGCCTCATTGAGATTCAGCCTCGGTCGTCTGAACTGATCGAGTAAAACTAGGTCACTCGGGCAGGGAGGGAGCGGATACGAACACGGGAAGAAAAACAAAGGGCAAGATCAGTAGAGATGGAGAACGTGGCCGCTGGTGCTTTGATTCAACATCATCCATCCTCACAACAGCCACGGGCTTTACGCTGATGATCTTACTGCAGTTCTGACTTCAGGAGCTTTTCAAACCTTTTAAAGTCAAGTATGTTGTAAGAAAGTGACATCAAGAGTCGAGCGTCTGTTTCGAGGCATTTGCTAACAATTAAACAGCATCTTCATGACCAGAACTGAATTTTCCTTTCATTTGGATCGAAAAATGACATTTTTCATGACATGGTTTTCACAAAACGTGAAGTGTTGGTTGCTATTTATCCACAATGAATTTAACAGATTGTATGTTCACACTAAAGGAAGAAGAACTAGATGCTGATAACCTGTGGCTTTTCCTAACATCTTTATTAAAATGGACCTAAACCTCATTTTCATAATGTCAACCTTAGCATAACTCAAAGTTTTACTACAACAAAAAATCTAAAATGTCAGTAGGGTTATAAAACCACACTGATGCAATGCCCTGGGCTGAAAACATTTCGACAAGCAGTTAACTTCACACGTTCCCAGAACGGGACATTTTATAGCCTCATAACTCCGACAGGGTCCTAACATTGTGGTTTGTAAAGAATGCTGGGTGAAACTTCTGTGTCCCTTAGAGCTTCATGTCATGCTTTACGGCCTCCTCTTCGGTTAGACAACAAAGACTTCGCCATAAACACAAGAAAAGCTCAGTTGTTCACGTTTTCAAGCAGACTTCTGTAATGCACCTCGGCGGCGCACGCCGCATCCAAACGGCCCTTGAATGAAGCAGCAGGTTCTGGAAAAGGGAGAAGCAACCGTCCACCCGTCTGTCGCAGTGGAGGCCGTCTCCTCTCTGGGAGAGAAAACGTTTTCCCTGTGTGTGGTCTATGAACTGACATATTGTGGTTTTGTACTTTGCCAAACACAGAGCCGGTTTTTCATCTTGGCTCTGTTTGAGATCACACACAGATGTACCGGCGTATAGACACATTGTTTATTAAAGGAAACAGGCTTTTTTAAATGTTTCGAAGTAAAAATAGATCAACATACTATGTGGAGTGTAACAAAAAATGCACATTGTGAAAGGCGCATAGAAATAAAATTCATTTCCGCATTTTAATCAATTTCAATGTGCACTGAAGTGTGTCTTCCCGTATCCATTTATATAAGTGAACCCCAAGCGTTTATATTTCTGCACACATGGCTCAGGTGCCATTAACCTCATCTGTGATGTCACTTTCCATGCGGGGCTGTTGACCTCTGCACGGCCCGCCTGTAATGACCCAATGCACGCTTTCTAAAAGAGCACATCAAACGCTCAGTGGGGAGCCGGTCTGGGGTGCAGGTGAAAATAACGCCTATAAAAATAGTCATGGTCACGTCCCAGCCCAACATGTGACATTTAGCCCTTACAAATGATAAACAAGAAAAACTTTTTGTAGTAATATTAGATTTAGCCTTGTTTGGTTGTAACTGGAAATGTATCGTGTGTGAAGGCCAGTAGCAGATGACAACGTCAATCACTTTTATTGAAGTAAACACACTATTGAGTTTACTAAAACATTCAAGGTTTTGAGACTGATACAGTATGTGTGACATCACATTAAAGGGAAAGTTCACCCAAAACTTCTTTCTTCCACGAAACACAAAAGAAGATATTTTGAGAAGTGGTTTTGTGTTCATACAATGGAAGTCAATGGGGTTTAATGTTCTTCAAAATATCTTCTTTTGTGTTCTGCAGATGAAAGTCATACAGGTTTGAAATGACATGAGGGTAAGTAAATGATGATAGAATTGTCATTTTTGGGTGAACTGTCTCTTTAATATTGCAGAATATAATGATGTTATGGCACTCTCATTGGATCCCTCATTGGAAAAACGGGACATACCATGTGGTAGTTGACAATCTCCTGTAAACTCTCGCCACACTTTTCCAGGCACTCCTGTAAACACAAAACATGCCACAGTTACAAACATACAAGAATTATGACTTTTTACCTAAAACAATGACTTTTTACCTAAAACAATGTGATTTTAATGCAAGAAATCCAAAACTTACATTAAATTAAGAGAAATACACAGTAACTGAACCACGTTTCTTCTCATTTGTCATTGACAGATATGGTGGGGAGCAAAGAGTCTGTATGTAAAGAAAGCTTATGACAGTTCTCTGCTAAAAGCAAGGCAGCGTTTGTCAACATGAACATGTAATTGAAAGTCTTGATGTTTTTACAGTGGAAAATGCCAATAGCAGCATGTTTTAATAAGATTCTTAACATTAGTCAGCTGGGTACTACACAAGTGAAGCCAAAGAGACTCTTAATACCATTTGCAGATGGCGGCAATGAGTCTAACCCTACTGGCAAAGACAGAGAAAGTCCCGGCCTGCTTCTTTTTGTCTAAATCCATGTCTAATCAGGGTCAAAAAGTGTCTTAGACACTCAAAACAGAAGCCAGCGAATTGAGTCAGCCAGAAAAGAGCTCATACAGCAAACTACATTTACATTCATGCATTTGACACTTTTATTCAAAGCGTTGGCTGTTCATTTTTTTTTATAAATGAATCAGTCAAAATGAGTCTTGAACTTGTGACTTATCAGATTAAATCTGTCTGGTAATTCTTAAATGACTCACTTAATCACAAGTCATACATTTTATCACATGCTAAACTGAAAATGAACTGAGAACTGTTCTGTTCTGTTCTTGTGAGACTTAAATCAGTTTAATTTCAGTGTAAATTATTACCGATATCATCTCGTCCTTTTTGCAATGCTGAGACAGATCTCGTATACCGTTGATGAAGAGTTTGTTGGCGGTGACGTAAGCTTTCCCTGCTTCAATCATACCACCACACAGCTTTACCAGCTATTAGAGAGAGAGAGAGAGAGAGAGAGAGAGAGAGAGAGAGAGAGAGAGAGAGAGAGAGAGAGAGAGAGAGAGAGAGAGAGAGAGAGAGAGAGAGAGAGAGAGAGAGAGAGAGAGAGAGAGAGAGAGAGAGAGAGAGAGAGAGAGAGAGAGAGAGAGAGAGAGAATAAACTATTCATGAACATTATTTTATAAAGTATCAATAAAAAACTTGAATTCAATGAATATATTCATTAATGAAAAACTAAACTTTAGTTGTGCTGACCGGAAAGAAAATCTAAACCTATTAAAATGATAAAATATTGAAAGATATATTATTTTTGGTCATATTTACCCAAATTTCTGTCGAAATTCCACACAAAAGAGAACATTTTAGTACATTAGAGACTATGACTGTGAACCATTCAGAATTTTCTGCTGTTCATGTTTGTTTTAATCTTTTAAATGATTCCCTAATTTTCTAAGCAAATATCAATATATGTAATATATGTAAATATTATTCATCCATTATTTGGAGCACTTATTTTGTTTTATTTTCCATTGTTGCAAAGCAGCTTTACAAACATAAACTGTAGATATGGAGAGCAAAGAAATTTAATAATTTATGATAAACTCATTATCATTATAAAATCATGATTTATGATCATAATGAAAAACATGAAAAAATATAGAAAACGTTACTGCAAGATGAAACTTTGCTGAAATTTGTAATCTGACAGTTCTGTTCGTAACACTACAAAGTGCAGTGTGTATTATATTTACATGAGATTTTTTTTAGATTGAAGATGCATATAAATTAGCATATCATGCAATTTAATGTAAACCTTTTAAACAATAGACAGATAGACCCAAATTTGAAATATTTCTTTAAAACAACTACAAGTCTGTAACAATTCTTCTCACTAATGTGCCAATGGACAGTAAACAGCAAGTAAAAATGGTCCACGTCTGCACGTGTCACAGACCGTCCTGGGGTTTTCACATGTGACTGTTTGTTTGTTTTCATCTTGGACTGACGCTCAGATGGGCTCCATGTGTGAGCTCGTACAGTCCCACTGTTTGAGTTCCTTTTTTGTTTACTTCTGTATTTGATGTTCTCATTTTTTCATGAGGTGTTTTTTAAATGATGTCCAGCTTTTGTGTGAAAGCTTGAAAACATCAGCATGGGAAAATCTCCCACACTTTCCTACAAACCTATGAGTCAAACTAACAAACAGAGAGTCCTTGTTCTACACAGCTGCTGAACAGACCCGACAGCAAACCACACACAGCACTTCAACAATTCAACCAGACGACTACGACAGAGCGGGCAAAAATGTTTGTTCGCCAGTCTGATCGCTTGGAAAAGCACAACATGAGATAGCTTTCACGATCCTAGCATGTGAGTAAGTTAACTAAACAATGACAAAAGTGATAACTGACCACACAGGAACTAAAACTGCAGGATCACATGAGCCTGGATTAAAACCGTCCGTGAAGACATCACTATCAGCAGTTATGGAAACTAAATGAAAAGCTGAACTGAACAGAGACTGAATGGAGAAAAGACAAATCCCATCACTGTTGATCGAGGGACAGGATGAGATTTCTTCTTTGCAGACATACTGATCAACCCTTAAGCCTGAGATCTTGTTGTGGGACCATCTGACAGGAATGTTTGAACACAGAGATCCTGGAGGGGATTTTATGGGATTTTATTTTCTCACGTTTGACTCCAAACGCCCTCTGCCGGGGTCGAAAGCCTCTTACCTTATCAAGCTTGGCTTCAATCTCCACCACTTCGGTCTCCACCTCGTCGATATTCGCCCTGAAAGATGACAAAGATGAGACATGAGTCATCTCAGCATTTAAAACACATGCACAGATTATCTTGATCCTTTAATGAGAATTCTGAAACATTTCTATAGTGTTCAGTCAGGATGTTTCTACTAATCCCGCTCTCATTTTTTGTGTGTGGTTTGTTTGATGCAGGCCGCAGCGATGCACGTGCTTCCCATTCAGAGCAGAAGTGATTTCGCCTGGAGAACAGAAACACACACACACCCAATAGGATGTCACACGTGTCTGTTATCAGTCACTAGTCCTCATTGTTGTTTGCGGCAGCGTACATCAAAGCAAACTGCGGGGCTGGAGATACAGTTTTACATCATCTGCATGTACAGTATGGTAGCTTGTTTTATTCATGCCTGTGCCTATTCAGATCTGATCAATGTGTGGGTCCGCTGGGACACTCGGAACACTCACAAGCGCTATTTAAAAACATATCTGTCCTGAAAACAAACCTAAAACCAATGAGATGAGGTTCACTGAGGTGGCTACAAATCCCATGACTTTAAAATATAAAAAAAATGACAATATGTCATTACACACTAAACAATCTTGTTTTTGTGCTTTTATCACTATAGGTTTAGTTTTCTTTATTTAAATTCTGCATTTACATACAGAATAGTCAATGAAATGTAGCCAATTCAACAGTTTCAGCAGCAACAACATAAACAAACGTTATGTGGACCAAACCTAACTTCCAGGAGACCTCCGCAAAGAAACGATAACTGTTGAGTAGTTTTAATTTAATTTAATACAATTTATATACAATAAAATATATTTTTTATTTTTATAAAAATATTGCGATACTATCGTGTCGTGAAGCCAGTATATGGTTGGTTACAGCCCTTCACATGACACAGACACACAATCTCTAAACACAGGAGCCGATCTTTGTAACTGTCCTCATGTGTTTCCTGTGTTGAACCGCTGGCCTGCAGGACAGCTGCTCGCTCTCACCCTCAACAATGCCAGTTCACTGCACATGGTGCTCTCAAAACGGATGCACATGTTGCCTCTAGGCAACAAGTAACCATAGAAACAGCTGTGGGGGCCGGTCTCATGCATACCAACCCGGTCCCATCTTCCGTGCTCTACTTTTGAGCTGCCATGAGACCACCGGTCAATGAATCTTTGATGGTTGTTTTCCACCTTTAATGTCAACTTAATCTTACAAGTAAACAAAACCCCATCAATATCATTTCTTATGCTGTGTTCACACCAAACGCGAATTAAAGGCATAGTTTGTAAAATAAACCACATGTACTGTACAGCGCTTTCAAAAGTCGCTTTCTCCATCACTATTAGGTCATTACTGGGGGTCTGTCTGGCTGATGACATCATCAGCGGCGTGAGTATTGATTGATTGATTGATTTCTCTGAGTGTTTTTAGTTCAGATCTGGTTCTTGTAATAGCGCGTTTGAGTGACTCATTGAAAGCAGGGTTGGGGGGGGCAGTCTCAATTTGGCTATTCTTGGGCGGTATGCATCTAAGTGCCTACGTCTGGAGCTTTTATATTCACTGAAAGCAGACCTAAATGGTTCTGCGGTCGCCTCAAGCAATAGCGTCCACACAGAACGAATGGCATCGGTGTGTGAAATAATTGAATTATAATCCACTTTAATATATCAACGTCATTTAAAATCAAATTTAGCGATCTGAGCCGGATGTCTTGCAAATGCACCTTTGTTGACCTGAGTTTGATTCAAGGCTCAAGGTCTTCCTCTCTTTTCGTCCTGTACTTTTTGGCCAAAATCTATACTGTCCAATCACAACAAAGACATAAAACATTTCAAATGTATATAATAATATAATATAATAATTCCATGGACTTGTTAGCACCTCAGAGCGTCCGAAGACCTCTCGTGACATCATCTCCCCATGGGAACAGATTCGGGAGGGAAAGTGTTTTCTCACACATGATCCTCGCAGGCGAGTTTCGGAGTCGCCGTTGGGGAACGGTCTGCACGCATGAGCCAACTGGGTTCACTTTGCTCTGCCAGATCGCTGCTAAACACAAATAACTCATGGCGTATCTGGCCGCGGTGGTCTCGGCAGGGTTGTTGATACTAAACTGCTGTCTGGTCTGGAATGAAGAGGGGTCGGGGCGGCTTTCCTCGGCGCTGCTCGTGGCACATATTCGCTGCTTGACTGCACACTGACCCCTACAAAAAACCAACACATCTAGAGCGGCTTTGGGTGACTCTGAAGATCTGGCCATGTCTGCTGCTTTGTCTGTCTGCTTTTGACATGATCGTCTCACACACCCTGAACACACAAATACAGACGGAGATAGCTAGCAAGGAAACCCGCTTTGTTAAATCCGTCTGCGTTTTTTTTAGAGAGGTCTCACTCTTGCAGAGAATAAAACCAGACTTGAATTACTAAACAAACACAGACGCAGCGACAAATTCAGCTCAAGGGAGGAGAAGTATCGTTACTGGCCAAAGTTTTCTGGAGGTTTAAAGGAGAATGTACATTCACACCACCAGATTTTGTGCTAACAACAAAACACATGAAACCAGCAATTATGTATAAAAATTGTTAACATGGGACAATTTTAGCACTCATTATACAGATAAACTAAAATTCAAAATCCATTTGACCAATCAGAATCAAGTATTTATGTTATATTGTGTTTTAACGACGTCTTCTAGCCGTATATATTGCATTCAGTCTGTCAAAAGCTTCAGACGGACTACAGCAGCTGAGAATGATGTTGGACGGCATCTGTTTTCTTATAAAAACAAGGAAGACTGCCTGTCTAGCCAGAGAAAGCCTGACTCAGTGAGACATTTGTAAAAGTAAGATGTATATAATTTCTTTCCACATTAAAACAATCTTAGTTGGTCAGCAAGTTAGCTACACAAACACAATTTTTATTTTCGTCTTTCTCTGGGTACAAGTGAGGATTTTTGCCTGTTTCCAATTAAAACTGTGGTTTGTGCCCACATGAAGAAAAGGGCATTTAACAGCTTCATTTAAGACTTAACTGCAAGCCAATACAGTAAAGACTAAAATCTATACACAGGAAAACTGCCATTTTTGAAAATACACATTTAAATGCAAAATACAACATTTGCTGGTATTATAAAGATAAAAAATTAGACTGCAATGACATCAGAAATCAAATGTAGATATGATTTCTATTTGTAGATTTCAACAAATAACTCAAACTGCAGTTGGGTTGTTTTGATTAAATAATAACTAATAACAGCTATCTAACACAATAAATAAAACATGATCAAATAAAAACGTTACTTTTGAAAATGTTAAAAAATGGTGTTCATCTGTTTTTGCAAATCAACGCTTCATATACTGAACAATTTTTATAAATAATTATTATAAGTTTGCATATGGATACAGATTTAAACAGAAAGACAGTTTTGAATATTGATATTAATGTATTTGTTCAAAAACTATTTTTAACCAAAAAACTTTAAATAGAGTACCGGAAGCTAGTTAGCATTTATGAACTTCCGGATCCATCGTCCAAAGTGTCTGGGCTTTATGAATGGGTTTTTGGTAAATCGGGTGAAATAAGAGGTGGTTAACAAAACATCTAAATATTTTCACGTTTAATCTATGACATAAAACACACAAGTTATAACCCGCTCTGGAAAAGCTGCGGTTGCTGACAAGTTGCTAAAACCGACTACTTCCTTTGGAGGGAATGTTAGACATCATCGCGCATATAAATCTCACAAATAACGCAACATGGGCACAAATCATTGAATAATCATTAAAATAAATACATTTTATTGGTCGAGGGAACCAGTGCGGCTAACTTCTGAAATACGTCATCTCTGCTCCACTCAATAACCAATCATCTAAATTGACATCAAAACTTTAACCTTGACCTTGAAAAAAATGATTTTAATATTTGTATTTGTTATATTCTCCTGGGCTTTTTGAAGTTACCAACAACGAAACTGACTCAAGATATTAATCCACATGATAAAGGAGATCTTGAATGTCCCAAAGATTCTCCCAAAAACAAATTTTCGACCAAAAACGAAGTTACTGCTTTTTGCCTTTGCAGGGCACAATAGCATACAGATGATCTCAAGGTCAACACGCATGGGCTCAAAGCCACAAAACTGCAATTTCCATTTCATTGCAGGAAGAGTCACAGATTATAGCACATGAAATGAAGCGATTCAGCTCTCAAAGGTCAACTAAAATGTTGGCCGGGACAGACAGAGCTCCCACAGCTCGGGGTGTGTTGACGGAGCTGAGCTGCCATCACTGGAGGAATGTCTTTCTGCCACCCACCGAAACTCAGGGTCACTTCCTGTCACCCAGTCATGGGTGGGAATGTCAATAGGAGGTCTAGTAGAGGTGTAGACTAGTGGTTAAGATCTGGGCTGATAACTGAAGGGGTGAAACATGATCTATTACCATTGTGGGACTGTAGAACGGTCATGTATATTTTACTATGTCAGGTCTTGTTACAAAACAAAAGGTTGATTTTTCAATAAGATGGGACAGTTCACCTACAAATAAAAATTCTGTCATCATTTTTTCATGCTCATGTTGTTCAAAACCTGTATATGACTCTTTCTTCTACACACAAAAGAAGATATTTAGAGAAATGTCTATTGTATGGACACAAGAAAGTTATACAGGTTTGAAACGACATGAGGGTGAGTCTGTGAACTGTCCCTTTAAAACCTCTCTGCGAAAAGGAACTTCAAGTTGTTTTATTAAGCTTTATTATATCTTGGTTTTTGCTTGATATAATCAGAGGAAATGAACGAGGAAGGACACAAAAGCGTGAATCTGTGCAGCAGAAGCGTGAAATCACTTCCTTCCTGACGTCCTCGGCCACATTTAATATCTGGAGCAGATAAAGCCCCGACAAGGGTGAGATGGAATATTCTGAATAACCATTTAAGTTTACATTACAAAATATTAAAATAAAATAGAGAGAGACGATCGTAAACTGACGTTAAGACCGCACATGTTTGCTGAAACAAGCTCAGAGCACTGCAATAAATCCTTTGAACCGAATCCGTGCTTATCACAAATAAACAGAGCAAAAATAATTCACAGAGCTATTTTGGCCTATTTAGTGCTGGCACCGTTTGAAACAATGGATACTATGCATGTAATGCACAAATACAGCCAATAACTGCAGGCCTTCCATGCACCAATACTGCCAAAGCTCTCATCGTCCTGACGTGACCCTGTCCCTGCAGCCTGACCTCTGACCCTTGCAGGGAGAGCAGCTGCCCCCGGGTCTCCCAAATATCAGTCGGCGAATAAACATGTTCATGTCTTACCTCACACACACAAAGCACTGGGGAGTGTCTCCAGATTCATAAATTACATTTCAGCCAGTTTACACAATATATTACAGTGGTAAACTCAAATAATATATACAATTATAATAAACAATTCCCTAATACAATATTTTATATTAAACAAAAATATGGTGTCAAGAATAATTGTTATACAGATTTTGAATACAATTGTTTATTATTCGTTCAATTTATTTCTTTAATTCTCAACAGTTTATTCAACTTTTTTCCGACACTATAGGCTTTTATTATGTTTTGGTGAAGGCATTCTCAAAAATGTGGGAAACAAAATAATCATTTTAACCTAAATTTAAATCTGCTCTACAGAGCTTCATTCTTTATGATTTAATTTACAAAAAACTCTCTAAAACAAAACAATTGTATCCATCACAGTTTTAACAGGCTGTTAGCATTAGCATTCTCCCCTACGGTCTGCTGGGATTTGAGTCACACTGTATGTTTGTCCAGGAGTTGATGCTAAACCCTGGGAGCAGCCCGGCCAACGCTGAGGCTTATGGGTAAATCCTCAGGGATTGAAGCCTAAACAGAAAAAGGCCGGGGTCATTAAATCACCGGCACGGGTTGAGAGAGATGGATGCCAGCCAGCTTTCAAAGTGCTGACCCGTGGCATCCTTCCTGAACCGTGCTACAATCTGAACAAATGATCCAAAAACCAAATTTTCCTGCGTTTTAAAAATCACACGCTTTGATATCAGTAGTGTCAGCAAACAGTTACATAATAAAAGGATGTGAAGAGATATCAGCAGAGGAAAATGACTGACAAAGTTGTCATAAAAACAGGAAGGTAGAAAGAACGGTCATGAGGTAAGAAGGAAAATGCAAGAGGTTGCTAAAGTATTAAAGGGTTAATGTGAAGGATGTGTTACTTGTGTTATTTAACACTACAACTATCAGAGTCACGAAAAGAGATCTGTACCGTGGTAATACTGTAGTATTTTTAAACTACCTTAAGATAAATATAATGCACACAATTTTATAAACTAATGATTGAACATTTGTCATTGGTTTCCAGGTGGTTGATCGATATGGGTTTTTAATGGCCGACGCTGACACCGATAATAAGAAAGCATTGTGGCCGATATAACACAAATTCAATTAAATGAGTAAATGAGAAACATACAAAAAATTGGTCAAACTAAACTAAACAATTATTGTGTATTACGTGCCTAGTTAGTAACAGTCTTGAACACACGAAGGGTCCACATATGACGTTATATTAATAGTGGGCAACTAAACTTGGCTTAATATGAATAAAATATAGAAATTTGAATATATTGATACTTACCATACAATTTTTGAATCTCATCCACCTTACACGACCCATTTTACTGTGGTCAAATTACATTACTAAGTGGCACATGCCTGATTTACATCTTAGTGGCATTTTTTTTAAATAAAATGCTAATATGCTTTATGGGGGCTAAACAGAAATATATCGGCCGATGCTGATAATTAAACATAAAAACATCGGTCTATCACTACTCGTGTTTCTCACAGTACCTGACATGTCTCTCTTCAGACGGGTGTCAATGAAAGGGATGCTTGGGTGTATCCAGCTCTCTCTCTTTGCTGGTGGGCTACAATTAGGCCACCGCCCGTGAAGAACAGACACTTCAGACATAAAGACCGGCAGCCAAACAAAGGCTGTCATAAAGAGGAAGTGATGTCATTAACCCTTTCAGGTCAAGCATTCCATCCTCACACAATACTCCTATACATTCTGTTCCCGCTCCAGAGTTGAATGAACATTCCTGACCAAGCAAATCTCACATTATTCCCTCCATTTTTCTCTTTAATATTTCTAAGCTGAAGTTAAATGACGTCAAACAGACATTTCAAGCAGAATCGTACCAGACAGATCAAATTATAAATCATTATTAAAAGCTATAAGGCAGTAGTTCTCAATAGGGGGCCTAGAGCTCACAAAGGGGCCCCAGCTGACTTCCAAGGGGTCCTCAAGATGACTAAAATGTGCACTGAAATACATTTTTAAAAAACAATATATTTCTTATTATTTTTATAATGAAAGAATGTTTTTCTAGTTAATGACAAGCTCTAAAATATTTCATTTGATTAAAAAATATGAGTTTTTGTAAGTGGGAGGGGGGCCTTTGAATATTGTGGAATACAATGGGGGGCCTTGGAGTCAAAAAGGTTGAGAACCCCTGCTTTAAGGTAAAAGGTAGTTTTAGGTACTTCTTTCGGTTTTTTTAGCCACTTACGATGGAACATTAGGAACGTGAGCAGTACCTGACAGCTAGACATAATACAAGTGCAAGAATGTAGTGTAGTGAATGATCAGACACAAACGCAGGTCCATAAGAGAAGACACAGAGCAGGCGGTAAATTTTCAGGATGTGAAGCGTCCTGGCTGCTCAAGCTGGTTTATATTAGTTCGGGGTGGTCTGACGTGACGCCAGCGCGCAAAAATGTCAATGGAGATATGAAGAGTCACACGGACGGGGTACGCTGACTGTGAGAATAAGACCTCACAATGTGCTAGTAATAGGGGCGAAAGAATGAGAGATTGTCACAACTTTCATTCTGGTCCATCAATGAAAGAGAGGGAGCAGAAAAATCATGTCACTTTCTGACCATGTGCTGAGAGAATAAAAAGACGAATAAAAGAAACTCCTGATGTTCCAGCAGTCTTGGCTGAAATGAGAAGATCTTGCATTCTTGTGGGCTGCACTTGTAGTTTGGACAGCTCTGGAAAAACATACCAGACACAGGGAGCTTTAGTTCCTGTAAGGGAATTCTGTATAAAAAGAGCCCAAATTCCTGAATTCAGAACGAATTGTACAGTCGTACTCAAATATTATTTAATTTAATTGTACAATCTGTGTTTACATTCAAACACAATGTGAATTGAATTGGAAACCTTGAGACTTCTAAGAAGACAAAAATGACCCAAAGTTGCACTGTCCAGTATAAATACACAAACGAACCTACGGGAAGGTCAAAGGTCATGCCCATTCCTCCTGTCTTCTTCCAACAGATGTTTCCTCATTCTTGTGTTCAATAACGCCATCATGTGTCATCCTGTGGGTTCAGGACCAGGATGTTGATAAACTTTCCATATAATCTGAAGTAAATTGACACAGTGACCCCTTACAGGAACCTAGAGTAGAGTCATACTGTATAACTACTGTGAATATTATCATCTTTGTACTGATATTTATTCCAGATAACCTGAATTTATAGCCAATACAGCAGTCGTAGTCACCCAATTTTCAAGTATTTTCTCACGTGCTTATAAAACTTTGAACCTTTTGAACATTTTAATCAAAATAAATGATTATATAATATCACATTTTGCCTGTAAAAGCTATAAAACTGAAAAAAAAAAACAATTTTGTCCTGCAAAAAAAACATTTCACTCTTAAAATAAAAACTGACAGTGAGGAATGTGAGCTCAGCGGTTTTGTGCTGATGGACGTGACCGCTATATATTTAGTGCTCTTGGAAATGCATGCAGCGGGTCTTCAAGGACTCAAGCACGTAGCGGTGTCCAAACATCAGGAAGTTCCCTCACGCCTCATTGAGTCCAAAAACAAACCGCAAGCTCTCCTGAGACACGCCAGTGTCCACGTAACATTGACATAAAACCATTAATGAAGGAAAACCCAGTACAAGGCAGAATAATTATACTCGCTCTATAACTTGGACTGGTAAACAACCACATATTCAAGACACCATAGCAACAACCTAGCAACCATGTGATGCATTAGCAACTAGCAACCACCTGAAACCTTTTAGCAACCGTAAAGCAACGCCCTGGCAACCAATCAGAACATCCTAGCTGTGATTACAACAGTAAAGACAAATAAAAAAAAATATCTATAAATGTATGTAATCTGTCATTATTTATTCATCATACAAGCTTCAAACTCTAGTGGAACACAAAAGAAGATATTTCTTCAGAACATTCTTCAAAATATCTTCTTTTGCGTAAAGTCATACAGGTTTGGAATGACAGGAGGTGAACAATGATGAAACTTAACAAAAGAATTTTAGCCTCAATGATAATATATCACTTAGGGAAAATATTTCAACAATGTGCATGGCAAACAAACCTGACCCACTCGGTTTAAAAAGAGCTTTAAATCCTTTTGGAGAAAACCATTAAACACACATAAACACACACCCTGCTAACTCTGCCTAACCTCTGTTAAAATTCCAGTAGGCCTCTATTATCCGTATGTGTTTCCTGTGCTACACAGGGACAGGACGACACGGGGCGAGGAAAACACCCCAAGTGTGCTGAGAACGCAAGCGGGTTCGGTCCGATCAGAACCAGATGCTTGTATGCGTTCCAGATGCGAGTCAGCATCGGACAGAGGCGGCGACTGCAGAGCGTCATGATTCAATAACACACTTCATCACGAGAGGAACTGGAAGGCACGAGGTTCAGGCTGAGAGGGAAGAAATAAATCAAATCAAGAAGTCGGGTTAATGCCATGTTCCCTCTGAAAACTTCCTCTTCACTCTACTGTACATACCAAAGCACATCTGTTGAAATCTACACTTCCACCTAGGTCAATACATCAGATAAAGTATATTTTGACAATATAGTGTATATTGTTTGTATAACTGACTATCAAGTCAACAGATAAGCGAAGTACAGTATTATACACTTTTCAGGGTACAACATGTTGTACAGCCACATTTCTCTTTATTCCTATCCAGGTAGCATACTGTATCTTTAAACTAACTAATGTGAATCATTTCCAAGGGTTTTCTGCCCAGATACAGTACAATCACACCAGCAGAATCTCAGCTTTAGACCTTGAGAACAAGGACGAAGCCATAAGATACAGCAAAGCACCAGCACTTACTGAGAATATATTGGATTTGGTCCAATTATGTCACTTCCAGCATACTGTGAGTGCATTATGGGTAATTAAATGAAGAAGGGAGCAGTATCAGTTATGTAGTTGACACACTGCTAGTCGCATTTCCAAGCAAATCCACTTCCCAAAGATGACTTAGATAAACAACATCCACATGACTTTTACAAACTTTGTGTTTAAAATATTTTGCATGGATTGTCCAGATCTACTCTATACAACAACTACTCTAAAACAGCATACTGTATCCCATAATGCAATGCAAAACAGTATGATGAGTTAATAGTTTACTCTCATGTCGTTCAAAACCTGTATATGACTCTTTCTTCTGTGGAACACAAAAAAATATATTTTGAGAAATGTCTCTGTGATTTTGTGTCCATACAATGGAAGTCAATAGGGTACAATGTTGTTTGGTTACCAACATTCTTCAACATATCTTCTTTTGTGTTCTGCAGAAGAAAGAAACTCATACAGGTTTGAAATGATGTGAGGCTGAGTAAATGACAAAAAAAATCTATCCCTTTAATAATCCACAGGAAGCAATAATTTACTGTAAATAAACTGAATTATGAATAAAATCATATCCGCCTGCTGAGCACCTCCTGTGTGGGTGAACAGAAGTGGACGGCTGGTGGGTGGATGATGCTAATCCTAATCGAAAACCATTACATCAACCTGTTAGTCACGCTCTGGGGCTTTTTAACAGCTTTCCTTGTGTTTTGTTGGATTGTTTACATGTACTTTAGGAAATTTTGTGCATCTAGATGTTTGACCGGAAACAGAGTTGAATGGCAGGCTTAGGTCCCAGTCAGCTTTCTTGTGGCTCTTCCTGTGGAGGCCTCATCTCTGGACAATAACATCATCTATCAACAGGGGGGATTCATGGGAAACTCTTTAAAAACTGTTATTGGTTTTTATCTTATGGTTTTGCTTATGCTATGTTCAACATCGAGTGTGTAACACTGCATGAACTGCACGTAGAGATCAAACCCTCCATGTGTAAAGTGAGTGATTTACTTTGAACAGACAGAAATCTGAGAGCTTGGTTATTTGAGAACAGACGCTGAGTGCACATTATGTGAATTAAATCAGGATTCTGAGACTGAGAATCCTGAAACCAACAGCAAAGACGGTGTGATTTACCTTGGCTCAGCAGTGCAATGCACCACAGCAGTGTGACAAGTACTGAAGTCAACAAAAAGACCCCAACAAACCTGCATAATTTCCCAAACAACAGAAGAACAAAAGCAGAACTTCCCAAGGAGTCATGTAGTTATTAGACGTTCGGTGGGTCTTCACTCATGGTGGGCTCCCCCAAGCCTCTTTTTCATCCCGTGTTGCGTAAAATCTGATTTGCAAACTTTTGTGTGGCGGCGTGTGAATGGAGCAGCTATTCAGCTTTTGTAGACAGGAAGGACCGCCAGGCTGTACACAAAAGCCTGTGATGACATCACCCCTGCCTTATAAGATGAGACCGTTTAACAAGACAACTTAAACATCTCCAGCTAAGAGGACTTATTAGTGGGCACCGTTACATTGCATGTCTCTTTTACTATCATACTGAATATTAGACTTTTGCTGTACAACTTGTCCTGCATATTTAAATGTACAAATTTAGCAGAAGCTTTTATCTTATTGGGACTAACATTTGGTCATTATTTAAAACGAGGTATATAAAAAATATGAATGATACCTCATGCAACTTAATTAGAAAAAAAATTGTAAGGTGTGGTATTACTTTTATTATAGATCTTACTATCCATATATCTATGTGGGATCTTTGGACCTATAGACAGGGGGAAAAAACTCCCTAAACACCCTAACAATGCGCTAGCAACGACCCACAAAAGTGTAGCATGTTGACAAGTTTTTTCGCACAGGTCATGCATTCAAAAAAATTTTTTATGTCAGTTGGTGTTCTGATAGTTTTAAGTGCATTACTAGACTTTGGAGTGTTTTAAGAGTGGTTTCTTTGTGATTATTTACCAACGTATTCCTCAAATTTAGCACCTGGATTAAGCAAAGGTGAACCACCGCCATCCACACACCTTGACGTCCCGGGACTATGTGCAGGTGGGAATGTGGGCTAATCCGCGATTAGCTGAAACGTTGAAACTGCTGAGCTAATCCCTGCTTTTTTCACATCCAGGGGCGTCATAGCAGGGCTGAGGAGAACATCTCTGTCAGCCTCAGTGACAGGCTCTCGTCGTCTTATTTAATATTGTAGAAATGGGTCAATACATCGGACAAGAGCTTTCAGGTCAAGACTGACTTTGGAAGTGAGACAATTTCGTTTTTGATGCTATGAAGAATGGGGGCGTCAAATTAACCGCAAGTCACAAACATTGTTTTAAAAGCTCTTGTAAATATTTTAGATACCCTCCGCTATATTAGACTTTGTATCTCTACCTGAACCCGTTTCGACCGCACTGCTTCAGGGGCCGCGATGTGCAGCGCAGAAGATCGTACCCCAATTATAGGAGTGGCTGTCTGAGCCTATCTGGCTCGCCGATCGCACAAGTCCGTTGATTTACGAAGACTTTGGGCCCTGCTGGCACACATTCAGAACAGAAGGAGGTTGATATGAAGTAGAGCAGAAGAAATAAGACCATGTTGCAGAAATCCCTTTCAGCCCAAAGCAACAGCAACTCTTGAAGAGCAACTTGAAAAACAAGCAAACCGCACCGAACAGCCTCTCAGAGGATTTGTGGCATCGGGAAGGTCCTTGAGAGTCGGCAATATGTGACTGTTCTGCCTCTCTGACCCCAAGCGACACTAAAAAATGTTAAGGTCAACAGAATGACAGCTATTTGTAGCGACAAGGTGACTAAAAGTCATTCATTTTTAAAGAGGTGACAAAGACCTTATCTGATGCAACAAAGTTGAAATTTGTGTCCTGTTCCAAAATAGTGAAATTACCAACCACAATGAATCGCAATTAATTGAATCCAGAATAAAAGTTTGTGTTTACATAATATATGTCTGTGTACTGTGTATATTCATTTGTATAGATCAACATCGAAATTGATTCAAGTCCAGAGATGAAACAGTTTAAATAGTAAATAACAGTGTTTTTTCAATGAATAGTTGACCCACTTAACAGGAGGACAAAGTCATTTTGGATGAAAGTGTCTGCTAAATGACTAAATGTAAATACAAAGTCATGAGACAACAACTGGCCTTAGGACAGAGCAACAAAAGCGGTTTAACCCAATGATGGAAGAATGACCAAATTCATATCACAGGATCATGAGTCAATGCTAAGAGACTCCGCAATACTTCTAGCAGCTGTTGGTCACCAATCATCTCAACCCGATCGATCCGTCCCGGTGAATGAAGCCAGTGTGATGGAGAGTTTTCATCAACAATGAGAACATTCTGCTGACAAGATGAAGACGACACATGTGTGAATCATACTGAACTTATGCCACGGGTCACAGTAACAGAATGACGAAATATCCCCCTGCCTCAATATGTGCAGAAATAAACAGCAGACCCATTCATGAGTTAGGCACAAATTGGTCAATAACAGTCAAAGTCACAAGGATCGAGGTTTCCAGAGACTTTAAAGACATCTAAAGACTTCAAAGCAGAAACAAAAAACTATAGTGCCCAGATCAAACCAAAAATGTTTTTATAATTCCGGCTGTTCTTGAAACAATTCTGATTCAAGCCATTTTGTTTACCAAATGTTCGGTACCAGGATCAAAATACAAGAATATATAAGAATTATATAACAAGTCTTATTATTTCTTTGTTCAATACAGTCTTATAGAGATGGGTTTAGCAGTCATGGGTAAATATAGCCACAGTTAGAGGTCTTCATCATTCAGGGTTAGAAGGCATCTGCAATGCAATCCAGAAAACAGTCAAATAACTTGAAAATGACCACAGGATGGACCACGTGAGGTTTTGTAATGCCAGTGAGGCACTAAAGAACTTTATTGATTGAATCTTCAAGCTCGACGCCAAAACCAAGCAGCCCAGCAAAAAGGCCTAAAATAAAACTTGAATTTGAGAGGTAAAATGAAATTAGTAACTTCTGGAAAGTATTGTAGCGCTCGCTGTGGGGGTTGCAAGGAAAGGTGACACAGCAGACTTGAGTTGAGAAAGATGAATAATATTTGGTCAGGTGGCTACAATCAGCTTCACGTTCCAAACGTTTCATCCCTTCACAAAATGAGGATACAGCTAAAGTCTGCTAACGTCTTACAATAAAGAGAAGCTAATCTTGATATGGCCGATTACCAATCTAATACTAACTGTATTGTATTTTTTTTATTACAGTAAAGACTGAGCAAAGTGAAATCCTGCCATGTGATGTTGAAGTGCTGTTTTGGCCTTGACCTTTCAAAAACACCATTCACAGAGTGACTTGCATTCATAGTGCACATGTTTTCCAGACACTGCCAAGAACAAAACCGCTTCAGACTACAGCAATTGATATTTGTGAATTGCAAAGAGTGTGTAGATGTGTGAAGAGTCAACCATGCGACAGTAACACACAGCATGCACCAACAAGTGAAAGAGGTAGACTGTATTCAGCATTTAAGATGGGATGAAGAGTTTGACTTTTTCTTGGCTCTTGACCTCTTGGGATCTTACGTAACTGCTTTAACCTCCATAAAAGAGCCATTAGTGCAGTGCCCCAAATGCTTAAAAAAATCAATTCAGGGTAGTACCAGTGTTTTGGCACTAAGATGTGTTAAGACTTAATAAATCAAGCAGCATCCTTTTTGCAAGTCCAACTGAAAAGCTAGACTAAATAACGAATAGCTAGAATAAATAAATGACGAAACGAATGAAGGAGTTTTCTGAGTGCGAAGCACTATGGGCATGAACAAACATTACATTTGACCTAAAACGCTTTTCTATGCAATGAGACAATAAAATAAGTGAAAATATCACAGACAAGGGGTTTTCAAACTGGGGTCCGGGGGATGTTCTAAGGGCTTCTAGAAAATCTTTGAGAAAATGCTTCTTTATACAATAAATGTATATGTATTTTAGAAAGGGGGTCTTTCGCAAAAATGGGGGTCCTTGGCATGAAAAAGTTTGAAAACCCCTGGTATAGACAACTTCGCAGGATGTAAACACTGGTCTAGAAGCACTTCCGGTTGCATTTTGTTATTTTATTTATGTTAAATGTTACATATACAGTTAAACCTTAAAGATATTTGTTTAACATTTTGAATCCATCATACATTTTTTTGTTGGTCGTGTTCTGTTCATACATCTGTGTAGTGTCAAAAAACTAAAACATGAAGTTCTTCTATAGCAGTGTCGGACCAGCATTATTTACGTTTTCCAAAGTGGTCTATAGACTTACATTGGAGGACAAACCCAAGTCGTATCTAGAGATCAAGGGCACCAAGAATACCCTAGCAACCACAAATCAATGCACCACCCACTAAAAACTCGCATCGCAGGAGAGATTTTTGCAATTCATGTTCTCTAAAAATGTAAAAATCAAGTTCTTCCTAAACTTTTCTACAGTTCCCTCAAAAGACGGAACAGATCTGACTCACAAACGCAGATGGCATCCATTAAAGCTCTGCCTCCAAACCTGGAAGTCTTTGATTTGGAGCAAGGATTATATCTGCCGCCCTCTCACACACACTCCCACCCCTACGCATTTACTCACACACACGCTCACGTGGAGAGTAACTGGAGCTGATGGTGGCGGGATGTGAGTGTAAAAGGAATGCCGGTTTATTTGTGTAACCTCGGGTTCTCCATGCTAACCACAGTCACAGCGAGAGTCGGTGCGTGGGACATTCAGAATTCTTTAGATCCCATGTTTCTCCATAACTTTGAACCATAGTACCTCCTTCCTCTCTGAATAAATTGTCAAGAGAGTCATTGGAGTGGGAAGGAATTTTCTCAGTCATTTCAAGTTGCACATCTGTGCTGAGCCTGAGCTGCTACGTTATGTTTTACCATTCTCATGCTAAGAAAAATGATGTAAGAAATAATTTCATAAGGAAAACGACAGACCATGTCTCAAAATAGCTCCAAAAATCTGGCTTGAATTCCTGTCACAAAGATGTGCCGTTCCTCGCTCCGCATCCCGATTTCAATGAATGGGCTTCTTACACTACACTAGACGTCACAACACTATCATCAGATTATCATCAGAGTGTCATTTAAAGCCATAAAGCAAAGATAAAAAGACATTATTTAAGATAGAAATCAACTATCAAAAAATATATGCATGAGTCAGAACTCAAAAGAGTCTTTGTCATCATCACACTCAAAAAACCTGCAAGCCGGAGATCAACATCAACACATTAGCGGATGGGATGCGAGCCATGCCGAATAAATCAATAACTTCTGGCCATTGAATAGTTATCCAAACATGATACTACTATATAAACCCTTTTAAATGATGCATACTACATACTACAAGTCATTAGAAGTACATCATAACAAGAGTGGATAGCTGCCATGACTCATGACAGCAGCTTCATACAAAATTATGCAAAGATGTCAGCAAAAGACATTCAGTTTTTTTCCCATGATGATTAAGGTTTCCGCATTACCAGATTACTAATGTAATGTCTGATCGGACTCGAGAAACAAACTGCAGGCTAAAGCTATTTAAGATCTTCAGTAGCCTGCGGTTAAAGTGATAGTTCACCCAAAAATTAACATTATGTTGTCATCATGATAAATGGGATTTGGGAACTAAGGCAGAATTTAAACAAGATTTTAAATTGATATTACGTTAAATATATGGCATGTGGATCTTTTATAAGGATGCTTTTTGTGCCTCTTGGAGATTGAGCGCTGCAGTCACCATCCACTTTTATTGTATGGAAAACAGCACTTGAATACTTTTGCATGCAAACTTATTTTATGCATCACAGAAACTAATGACGTCATACTTTAATAACATGCTTATAACAATATCATGTTTAGAATAAATGAGGGTAAAAATAAATGATGAAATAATGAAGGATGAAGATGAGAGATCATTTCTAATGAAGAAAGAAATGAAGGAACTATACCTTTAAATAATGTATCTTAGGGGCACACTGGGTATACTACAATAACCATTTTGGGATTCAAACCCCCATTCTTTCAAATGTCGTCCCTTAGCCATTATAGCGCCTTGCCACACTGTTGTTACGAAAGTTTTCTTAATCTCAAAGGCAAAATACTATTTTGTTAAATGAATGTTACAGACTTACAAGACATGGTTATAAAAACTAATTTTAACATGAAATAATACTGCCTTTAATTTGCATTAACATCCGTCGTCAGAGAAACAGGTTGATCAAAGCCAGACCGATGCATCCATTCATGAAACTACAAGAGTACACAACAATAACAAAACATTTGCAGCTGGAACTACACAAAAGCCACACAACACCAACGTGAATTGTTACAGTATGACTTCATGGCATAAAACATCAAGTAAAATTCACTGAATAAACGGTTTTTTAAATCACGAAAAATCGCGCATTTTACCGGAACCGGGGCGAGTCTTTGATGCAGTCTTCAAAATCCACCGTCATCGTGGAGATTTTCCTTAACGATTAAAAGTGAAATTTCATCGCCGTTAAAGATGAGGGTAAAACGTAAGAGATCCCAAGGACTTGTACTTCTCTACTGCACACGCAGAGAGTGAGTGAGTACACTAATCTCAAACACTCGCTCCTAAAACGGGAGTTAGGGATCATCAACATGTTCTCGTTTCTGGAAAAAGCGTGAAAATGTTACTTATAGCCTAGTAAAGCCTACAAAATAACAGTACATAAAACACGTATTTGTTGTCACACCATCGTTACGTGCATGTTCAATTCAACGTCCAGTAATAGTTGTGTTGCATTTTTATTTGTCTTATTTCTCTTGACAGTCTGAGCAAATAATTAGGCCAAAGAGATGATCCCTAAAGCTAAATCTACACACCCCTTTGTCAATCTCGATTTGCATGAAAGAGGTTGGTGCAGTAGTGATTTGTTAAAGGTCATGTGTCTTTTTACATGTTATATAATTGAAGAAAATAACCTTTCAAAATACTCCAATTCTGCTTAACAAAAGAAAGTTACGGTGATATTAACAGGACTTCTCCCATTATGAATGAAGGGTGCAATATAAGACCTTAGTGAACTTAGCATTGAAGAATATTTGTGTGCTAGAGTTTAAATCATGACCGTGTTGGCCATACGTGCACACACTCCACTGTAATTCATCTTCAAGAACGTTTAGATTAATTATCCGCTTTCCGTTCATATCAGGTCTCGTAAATGGAAGCAGTTTATTTAAATGCTGGAAAAGACAACCACCAGCCTGACATTTACCAGGACATTAAATCACATTTGCAATGATATTGTATCAGTGCCTGATTTAGATGAAATTGGCTTTAACCTATAGTTTTATTGACCATGACGTGTGATTTTTCATTTTTTTATTTCAATTGGTTTTTGTGGTCAATGGATTTCTTAGAAGCGTAATAAATGGAAATACAATGATTTACATAAGTGAGGCTTTGGTAGCAAAAGTGAATGACAGGAGTCATAATTATCTTTTTGTTTTCCCATTTTACAACACTGCACATGACCAAATGTGGCAAACATGACAGAAATAGCCTTAAATAACAATATTTTCTTTCTCAGCTAGACCACAGCACCAAAGTGTGGTATTTAAAGAACTGATATATGACATATGAGCCAAAACATCACCCATAATTTGACCTATTATTAGGTTAAAAGAAACCGTTCCACTTTGAACATTGTAAATATGTCCTGAGATGGTCAGTTTTAAAAATATACTGTGCCTTTTTTAGAGTTTCAAAGCGGTCTTTAATTATAGCAACACCATCCGATAAAAGAAGATTTGGCAATATTTTATTATTGGACACCACAGTTAAATGTGTTTTTGTGTCTGACTGTGTACATTGATGCTCACACCTTCAGTTCGTAAGCTAGATGTGTAGATTCAAATTTTTCTTCCTTATTACCTACACAAAATGCATACAAATCACATTGTACGGTTACATTTACAATTGCTAACTTATGACCAAATAAAGCTTTTGTTGGAATGTTATACATTAGTAAAGAAAGAGTGAACTACAATAAAAAACAATTCTCCAAAGACAGCATTGGTTAAAAACTAGAAATTGTTTTATTTGATTTGTAGATATTCTCACAAAGAAACCTGATACTAAGGAGGATTTGCATTCCTGCAGTCTCCAATAAGAGCTACGGAAAAGATGCAAACATCTGTGGCCATTTCCGGTTCAAACATTGCCAGCTGTCACAGGCATGTTTCAGTTTATAGAACTGTTGGACTACCATATCTCACATTGAAACCTTGTGTAAGACTGACCCAGTTAATACCCACATCAAAAGACTATTTGATGTTAATAAGAATATTTTTAATGAAGATATAAGCATACGAATGCACTTGTGCATTAACTGTAAAATGAAAGACCACCATCAAATGTAAGATCTTGATCATCCTGCAACTTCGCTAATGAAATTCATAGCTGGAATGTTAAAGGGATGATTCACCCAAAAATGAAAAGAGATTTTTCATTTAATCAGCCTCATGTGATTTCAATGACTTCTGCAGAACACAAAAGAAGATATTTTGAAGACCAAACCAAATTGACTTCTATTGTAACCACTACAACAATTCTCAACATATCTTCTAATAAATGATTTTTATTTTGGGGTAAACTGTCCCTTTAACTGTTGGATGGGTTGATTGTGTTCTCCATGTCCATTTGATAGTTCCTTCATATTGAAAAAAACTTGTCGTATATGTTTCACGAAGTCCAGCATTTCGACATATGAAAACTTCAACTGTTCTAATGGACCTTTTGTAGCAAGTACTAAATTAGAGCATTTCAAGCCAAAAATAAAGGCATTATTAATTCACAGGAAATGGGACAGCCTGGGGGAGGGATGCACGCCGATTTTACTCCAGACCTTTACATGATGCTATTGTTCAGTTGTGCGCCGAAAGAAAGTCATTCGTGTTCATTTGAATGATGTCATTTCCTTCTCTTCACTAATAATATCAGAAACTATGATGACCATAAAAAAGCTAATGCATTAGTGTTAAACAATGCAACAATAAAAAATAGATCCAATTCATTAATCATATTGATTTTCTTTCCAGTTCAAATGTAAATGTTCTCATCAGCATTTCCCATTTATAAAACTATAAGTCCTGTAAGTTCACAGTGTTTTTATTATAATGCCATGGGTCATGTTTGACTAAACAACAAATAACTTTTCCTTTATAGCACAATTGAAACGTATAGGACTCAAGCAGTGATGGAATCACTCCCCTTCACATCATGAAACATCATGCATGTGTCTGTATCTCCTCTGAAGATGAAGTCTTCTCCATTCTGTTGTGGATGTTGAAATGAGATGTTTTCAAATTCGGCGACTCTTTCCGTTCTCCTCGCACTCTAACCTGGAGCTATCTCCCAGATTTTATAGATCAAAGCTCATTTTTTTGTGGCTGTTGAGTCAGCAGTCTAAATTAGAAATGAAGAGAGAGAGAGAGAGAGAGAGAGAGAGAGAGAGAGAGAGAGAGAGAGAGAGAGAGAAGAGATTTACAATATATTGGTTTTACAAATTTCCTTCTTTTTTATCTTATTATAAGAGTTTACTGTAATACTGTTCAAAATGTCACAAAATAACCACAGTTTTCGCACGCTTCTGTCCACCTGCATGTATTTTCGATTCTGGTTGTTCTCTCTCTTATTGCAGACACATGTGCTGCTGTCATGTGGATTTGTTCAAGAGATGCAAGTCTCACGGAGAATGACCCACTTTACACATGGCATGTAACGCTATATCATTTCTGACTGCAGGTGCCACAACCCACAGCCACTGGAGAAAATCTGCCACTTTCCTGCCAATATTACAACACGTGCTCTCTCTGTTTCCCTCTGTCGAATGCACTTTCCACTACTACATTCGGTCTCTGATCTATTATTCATCATTACTAAAAAATGTTACTGCATACTTTACTTTTTAGTTTTACTGTCTGATGGCATGAAGCCTTAGGCCAGAACCCCTCAGAGAATACTTTCTTTCGCCACATTTCATTTCAATTCCCTTTTTTAGCTTTAAAATTTGAAATTGACTAAAATAATATGAGACAGTGAAATGTTTTAATCGTATACTCGCTCTGTTCATCACATGACACCCATAATGCTTTGCAGGATCATTGGAGTCTCTGTGCATAAATGCAAGGGTACAGAATGCATGTGTTTGGGACACTTGAGGTGATTAGAACATAAGACACTGAAAGAAAGAAAGTCTGTTTTTTTATGCTGGGACTATTTCTATGGATTTATGGAAATAGATAGTAAAATTTTCTTTGCTTTGTGGCTAATGCATACATCTAAATCTAGGAATAAGCTATAGAACACAGTCATCTTACATTATAATATACCATTGTCACATAGGAGAAGTCAGGCCAAAAGCAGAATATTTAAATACAGGTCAACAACAAAGTGATTTGAATCAGTTTGGAACTCAGCCTGCAATCCTGTTTTTCCATTAAATCGATGCTGACAGCAATTGACTTAGACTCTCATTGTCAGTTCTGTACAATTGACTCGCCACAATATTTAAACAACACATTATCTTCATGTGAGGCATTTCTAAATGAAAACCAAAAATGTAAAAAGCCCACACATTCTAGAAACGAGGAAAAGTGGCAAACATTTCGGTTACGTGTGACCTTCCTCAGTGCCAAATTCACAATACTCAGTGGAGTATTAATGTACCTGTGTTAATACTAGGGCTGTCAAATGATTAATCGCGATTAATCGCATCCAGAATAAACGTTTGTGTTTAAATAATAAATATGTGTACTGTGCATATTAATTTTGTATTTATAAAAACAAACCCATACATGTTTATATTTAAGAAAAATATAAAAATTAATAAACATATAAATATAATTTCAATTATTGGTAAATATAAATAAATACATCTAAATATTTCCTATATATATATATATATATATATATATATAAAAACATATATGTGTTTGTGTTCATAAATACAAAATATGCACAGTAAACAGACATATATTATGTAAACACAAACTTTTATTCTAAATGCGATTCATCTTTTGACAGCCCTAGTTAATACATTAGGTCACATGACAACATTGATCACATGACACATGACAAACCACATCAAAATCATCATACTACATAAAGAGAAGTTCACAGAACAATATATTATACAGTTATTTATTGTATTAGGGAAATACCATATACAAAAAAACAAAACGGGCCTTATGTAAACCAAACTTTTCACATTTTATTAATGATTTCAAAATGTATATTACGACATTGGTAAGAATGGATGACAATAAAGCTCTGAAAATATGTAATGGTTTAAAAGCACTTAATAAAACATAAAAAAATAAAGAGACGTTCACAATATTTGCTTTATTGCCCCCTTAGGTTAGGTTAAACCATCAAAATGTAAGGTGTCGAATCGCTAAACAATAAATACACTTTAATTTTATGCAAGTTGTAGAATATTTATAGAATATCAGTTTATTAGTTTTGCGCTCCATCTAGTGTCCACATGGAGAACAGAACACCTTACTGTCTTTGTCATTCAGTTGTTCCAAAATGCATATGAATACAACACATTGGCTTTAGATTAGATTGAATTATAAAAATTCTAACCCAGCACGTTTATAAAACCAAAGGATTATTAGGTTTTAATGATAAAACAATGAGAACAAAACATTTGGACTCTTTCTAGTTGTTGTTTCAACGGCCTGGTTGGGTAAAATATGCACATCATGGTTTTAATAGGTTAAATTTAAAATAATTAATCCACACAAAACTGAACATCATGAAAGAATGAATGTATAGAAAGGATGTCATACAGGTGCCAAAAGTGATTTTGTGACGTTTTCAAGACCCTAAAGATATACCTAAAATGACCATAAGTTAAGATCAACAAGCATATTCATATTTTGTATACATAATTTCTATAAACCCCATATACCCTGATATATTATTATTATTTCCTGTGCAATAAATACCTCTTCAAATTTATTTAGATATAAATAGAGATAATCTAACCTGAGGCGGCATTCAAAGCAAAATCTCCGCCCGGAATATGACTTTTGACCGCTACTGTATGTCTGGCAAACCAACCAAACACATTTAGTAATTGCATATGGAATATAATGCACACTTTCCACCTGCTGAAATGATGCATGTACCCAAGGTCCCCGCATAACGGAGGCGGCTGCACTTTCAGTGTTTCCTGTTGTCACTGTTCATAGCACTGCGCACAAACCACAGCGCACAGAAGAAGTTTCCACCTCTGACAGAACAACACAACATGCTTTTCTTTTATTTCCCATCTAAGGATTCAAAGACAATGAACTGAAAACCCTGTAAGTACATCGATACATAATAAATTCGATTTTGAATTTTGACGTAGGTTATTCACGTTTGTTCTTCACATTGACTGGCACATTTCCTTTGCTTTCTCATCAGATACTGTCCCAGATTTTTTGAACCAAAACCAAAAATTGCGGTTACAATGAGAGAACAATGATGTTCAAGTCTGACATTGAAATTACTGGAAAGTTTATTTAGCAAACAAGTATAGCCTACAACAACATGGAAGCCACCTCAAACCAAACCAAGCTGCATTTATTAACTTTCCAGTACTATCTTTTCACGCCAGTGTACACCCTGGTATTGATTTTTGGACTACTGGGAAATCTGGGAGCTTTGTATTACTTCATATGTAAAATAAAACAGAAGTCACCTTCCAACGTGTACATCATTAACCTCGCCATGGCCGACACGATCTTTCTGTGCACGTTGCCGTTTCGTATCCACTATCATCTCAACGAAAGCAGCTGGGTGTTTGGAGACGCCATGTGCCGCATCACGGGCACACTTTACTTCGCCAACATCTACATCAGCATCACCTTCATGACCTGCATCTGCGTGGACCGCTACATCGCCACCGTGCACCCTCATACCTACCTGCAGCTTCGCAACAAAGGTTTCAGCACAAAGGTGAGCGCGGCAATTTGGTTTATCTCTGGAGTGGCCATGTTGACATTCATGATGGAGTGCCCAGGGGTCACTGAAGAGATGAGGTGCTTTGAGGACTTTACTTCAGAACAGTGGAGGAAATTGATGCCCTACAGCACGTTGAGTCTCATTTTTGGATCTCTCCTTCCCTCCGTGGTCATACTGGTGTGTTACCCCATCGTGGCACGCAGAATCGCCCGGATTAACAACTGCACCGCCCGCGGGGCACGAAGGATCATCTATGCCATCCTGGCCATCACGGTTCTCTGTTTCCTCCCTTATCATATCGTGCATTTGGTGTATTTACTGTCACGCACGGTATTCTTCAGTGAGAAGGTTCGGATCGCCCGGAGGGTCACCACAGCTCTGATCAGTCTCAACAGCCTCCTGGACCCAGTGTTGTATTATTTTGCTACTGGACATTACAAGTGGAGACTCAAAAGACTGAGATTTAAGAAGAAAAAGGGAGTGTATTCCATTTCCAACGATCTTTGAGGGGTAAATTTAGGAATTTCTTTCTAAAACTCGAAAAACATGTTTATTTCTGTGTGTTTTTAAGATGGTTAGGGTTAAACTATTGTTCAAAATAACATATCAGAAAGAAAATGCATCTCTGCAATTCAAGACTTCCACAGAATTATAAGTCGCTTTAGATAAAAGCATCTCCCAAATGAATAAATGTTATTACAAAATACAAATGTTAAATGTCAAAAGACTTAATACAACTGCATTTTGTTTTACATGGCAAATTTCAATAAAAAGATCTTTGTTGATGCAAAATTAAAAAAATAAATATTATTTTTCAAATCACAGTAAATCAATTCCTTTATTTTTCTAAAAAAAACTTTATTATTTTTTTAAACAAAAGTCAAGCAGCGATGTATATTTATCAGAATCAAGAAGGCAACCCCTTCTTCAACAGTGTTGACAAAAAACTGCCCAATTCTTCATCCTGAGGAAGACAAATTTTTGTTTTAAAACACAACCAAGAAAAGAAACAGAAAAAAGGTTTATATGTCAAGTTCTGTCGGGAGTTATTGTCAGTTCACAGATATATGCAAAGATAAAATGCAAAGATATATTCAATCTCAAACAGTACATGTACATCAGCATGTGTGAAACTTAAGTCTGTTTGGAAACATTTAGAAAGTTCCATGTGAGCAGCAAGTAAATGCCACTACACTTTCTTTCTGAGACCACAACCACCGAGAATAAAACCCTTGTGTCATGTACATAGAACTATCAGTGTGGATTTTGGTCCATTGTCATTGGTTTACCTGATAACTCCAGGAGAGCAGGATGACTTTAAGGTTTGGCTCCTCAGGCGATGAGGTCACTTTAATAACGATCGACTCCACGATGACAGTACCGTCAGGCAGGTGCTGCACACTGTAATTTTTCAACGCACTGTAACAGACGAAAAAAGAGACATGACCTCTATACCATAACAGTATCTGCCCACATTTACTGACATTCATTTTTTTACACTACAAGGTGTGAAATGCCATGCAATGAACAGTAAATGCATCTCTGTACTTTCCTTTATTATGTGATAATGTCACACGGTTACTCTATATTCTGTTATTTATTTTACCACCCAATTCTTATACACATGCGCATAGATTTTGTCAAGCTGATCTGAATGCAAACCTTTAATGTAAATGACATAAAATGCAGCTGAAAATAAGAATCTCAAGACCTCTTGAGGTGTGTGTAAATGCGTCCGAGCGTGTCGCTGTCGCTGTGGGAGTTGTGCAGCTGGACGCGGCAGGTGAAGCGCAGTTGATGTTCACTGAGGCCGAGCTCTTTGAGCGCCTGTTCTGGAGAAACTAGCCGCAGACTCTACACACACACAAGATCAAGGTTTATTTATATAGCACCTTAAAAGTGTTGACCAAAGTAGCAAAAACATACATAACGTCCGATCAAAACACACACACACACACACACACCTCATGTGGGCTGCCACAACAGCTAAATAATAGGGCTGTGTAAAAAAAAAATAGATTCCTCGATTTTAATCGATCTTCAATTCAAATAAACAATATCGATTCGGAAAATCCCTGAATTTTAAAATATGTTTTATTTCTTAAACATTTCAATTTGTTCATTATTTCACTGTTGCACATTTACAATGTTTTTTTTACTCAAAGTAAAAAGTAATTCAATTGTATGAAAATTCAAATTTAAATTCAATAATTGTGTGGGCTCTTCTATTCATGTGAATGTGTATTTCATTAATATAGCAGTTACCAGCATATATATTTAAATATGGATTTCATGTCTGCAAAACTAGAATGATTTGAAATGTAAAACTGATAACTAATCGATATCGAATCGAAACCATATAAATAATAATCGAATCGCCAAATTAGTCTCAAAACCTAGCCCTACCAAATATAGTGTAAACATGTATACTGAGACTTACATTGTCTTTCATTATTAACGTGCCATGCATGGTGCGAGGCCTTTTAGAATCCGGCAATGGACCTGAAAGATACAGATTTATTGTAAATCTTTGTTGAATTCATTTAAAAAGACAGCTAAACAATAATTACATTTATAAAAATGTTATGACTGTAATATTGATCGAAATTTTACGGTAAATGTGAAAACTATTAAAGTATTTACAGTCATATTTTGCTGTATGACAGCAGTCAAGGTGGGATATCTTTAAGCAGATCACGGGTGCGTATGTGTGTATAAGTGATCACCTCCCAGAGCCATTTCTCTCTTCAGCAGGTTGAGCGAGATGTCCACGGGGACGCTGGGGTTCGTCTCGATGGTCGTTGTCTCTCCATTGGCTGGCATAAAGCAACTGATATCTGCATGGGTCACAACAATTGACCAATATTTAGTCGAGGTTTCACACACTTTTCACCTTTTAAAGTTTCCCTTTAGCCATAACAGCCACCATTCTCATGCAATTGCAAATGCAACAAAGTGACCAACAAGCGCATTATAGGAAATGGTTACTGGCAGACTTACTGAACTCCTGTTCGATCTTGTCCTTGAGAAACTCCATTTTCTTGGCCTCTCCGTGCACCAGCAGCATGTTACGCGGTTCGGCCATGCGGATCAACTGCATGATGCCTTTAGCGTCGGCGTGAGCGCTGAAGGACATGTACTCCACCTGCAGCTTCACGTCCAGCTGAAAACAAACCGGCAGACATGGGAAACATCATGGATCAGCGTAGTCTCTACAAATGGCTCTTCTAGTGGCACACGGATTTGGACTCCTTACCGTAGCTCTTCCCTCAATCTCCAGCTTCTTCTGCCCATTCAGGATCTTGTGTCCCACAGTTCCTTGCACACAATAACCCGGCATGATGACCTGAGAAATACATACAAATGAAAACGTACATCAAACTCAGTTGCACTGATAGTGCAACAATATAAGCAAAGACATTTAAATGAAGTCAAGTGCTTGGCAGTAAACGTCTTATAATGCAAATGTACTTTACCATGTTCTTTTCATTGCCAGCCCATTTCTTAAATATCTGTAAAGACTGCCCAGCATGCAACATTCCAGGAGTGGCAAACACAACCTGATGGAGCAGATTCATGGAACAAGTTTAGAATAAATTCAGGCTCATTTGATCATTCCTACTATATATGTCAGCAATCTTACCATCGGTCCAGGGTTATCTGCGTAGGTCCGATCAAAAGCTTTGATGTGCTTGAACTCAAACATGTTTCGTTGTACAAAGGTCTTGCGGATCTTCTGATTGGTCCAGGTGATGAAGAGCTTGTAGTAGTGATTGGCTTTCTCGGTCAGTCCCGTGGAGAAATATATGGGGGCTTTCAGATTCATTCTCTCCCTGTGAGAGTGAAAGACCTGCTGTCACACATCAGTTTATAGAGAGTATAGTTTTAATGGACAAACATTGAAGCTCACCAGAAAGTTTCCAACAGGATGCAGAGTTCTTGAGCTCTTCCCAGAGCAAACACGGGAATCAAGACCTAGAATGACAGACAACAAGCTAAAGAAAAGCCCAAACGCATGTCGCCGGAGAGAAATATTACGTTTAGCATCAGTATCTCTTACCTTCCCTCCTCTTTCTACTGTCTCGTGCACTTTCTTCAAAAAATCTCTCTCCCTGCAGCGCTTCGAGTCTCTGATGGTTGTGGCGTACGTGGACTCGGATATCAAAATATCCGGTCGACATTTATCAATCCAAGCAGCTCTGAAATAAAAGTACGAGAATTTACATTTATTCATTTGGCATTATAATCCTTGAAATATTATATATTTGAAGAATTATATAAATAAATACTGGAAAATAATAAAGACATTGTAGTCACCCCAAATGTCGGTCTGGTGTCATGTTGTAATCCCCCTGCACAAATAGATTTAGATTTATCGTTACAAATGAAAATAAAGCTGGAACAAAGAGACAGTATGACACTCACTGTGTAGACGACAGATTCTAAGCCAACTTTGATTTGGACCATGGCTGCTCCCAGCACATGACCGGCATAGTAAGCTTTGATCTCAAGCTCTTCATCCACCTGGATTGAGAGAGAATACAAATCTAAATACACTCATCAGCAACACACATTCACTGCCATTAAAAGATACAAATTAGAATCACATCAGGAATGTTCGGAATAGGAAACCTGAGTTTACCTGAACCGTTTGATGAAGGTTCAAAGGCACAACCTTCTTCATGCAGTCTTTGATCATCTGTGAGGTAAAAAAGTTGGTCTCCCCCTTTTTGTCCACTGTGATCTTTCGAAAGTCCTCCAGCAGAATGGGGCAGATGGCTTTGGTGGGGTGGGTCATGTAAATGGGCCCGTCGTAACCCACCATCTCACTCATGTAGGGCAGAGCACCGCAGTGATCCAGGTGGAAATGACTGAAGGGAACACAAGGAGGAAACTCTCAACTGAGGAAGCAGAAAACTCACAACAGCTACAGAACACATCAACTTCATACGGACCTTATGATGACGCAGTCTAAGAACTCAGTGAGGCGACCATTTTGGGTAATGTAGCTAAAATCCGGAAAACGTCTCTGTTGGGAAAACTCAAATAGATCAGAAGTGTTGACAACAATCCTCAGCCATATACTGAAAATATTGAAACATAACCCACATCATCGTTGTAGCCCATGTGCATCCCACAGTCAAGCATGATGTTTTTTCCTCCGATAGAGACCAGAATGCAGCTGCGCCCGACATCCTGACCAGCCCCTATTAGATCACAATACATTTATACTATTATTACATTTATTAGCCTTTTAAAATAATAATACTATATAATACATTTACAAAAAAAAATTAAAACAATTGTAATAAAGATATTGTTATTTAACATACTTATATATATATTTAACGTATAACAAACGTTTATATATTGTAAACAAACACAATAACAAACGTTTTGCGTTATAAAATATAATACTATATAACATTATAATTAAGCTAAAAAAAAGCACAAAGTTATTATTTGCTACGTAAGAGTAGAAACAACTATCTTACCTAAAGGTGTGACTTTAATATCAGGCATCTTTACAGATGGATCAGAAATGAATGTGTTTTTTTTAAATGCTGCTGCTGGTGGTGAACCGATAAATTATAAACTTCATGAGTACATATCTGCTTGCTTTACGTCCACTTGCGACAAAACAAACTAATACACATGAAGATGTAGATCAAATGTACAGATTTGAGCCGGTAACTAAATCAAATAATGTAAATAAATAGCAAAAACGCATTCAAAAACATAGTAGCAAGAGAACTTTACGCCGCAGCCATGTTGCGCTCACTTACTGTGACTCAAAACCTAACACGTTCCCTTATTAACAGTGAATTTAGGTGACTACCTTGACAAAAACGGTCTATGTAGGCAGCTCACGACGCTTTAGCGCACAACCGGTCAGACGCCAAAAGCAGCGTCCAATCATAGAGCTCAATGTATCATGTGACCATAGAAGTGTGATTTGATTGGCACAGAGCTTTTACGGTGCTGAAAGATCGCCGTAAATCCAGGAAGAAGCGATCAAGCGGAAAGCACCGATACCGTCCCAATGAAACACGAATACGATTTTTTTAAAGATTAATTTTGATCATTATTTATATATATTTTACGGACAGGTCCTTGTACGTGGGTCGAAAGGTTACAGATTTGATTTGGTTTTAGATTTTCGCTAGAAGTTAAATAGGAAACGTCAGAAATGGCAGATGCATTCAGTCTTCAGAAAGTATTAGAAACATTCAGATCATGTCTGAGTGAAAATAAAGAGGTTGACATTAAATATTATATAGCAGGATGGCAAGAGCTGGTAAGGTGTGTACGTACATGTTATGTTAATATTTTTATAAAATGTTATTTCTCGTGTTACTAATGTAAAATTAAAGTAATACTTTTAAAATAACCCTTTAAGATGACGAACCTTTGTAAAATGGAAAAAATGTGTTGATAAAAAATGTTGAAATTGAACCCAGAATGAGTATGCACTGGTTTACAGTACGCGTGTATTAATTAAAGGGCTAGTTTACCAAAAAATAGCAATTCTGTCATCCTTTACCCACCGTCAAATAGTTCCAAACCTGAATACTTTGTTATGCTGAACACAAAGGAAGATATTTGGAAGAATGTCAGTAACCAAACAGATCTCATTCCCTATTGACCTTTTTTTCCCTTGCTATATGGTAGTAAATGGGGATAAGATCTGTTTGACATGCTTACAAATATTTTCATTTGTGTTTAGCAGACAACCTGTGGAAATGTAAATGATTACAGAATTTTACTTTTGGGGTGAACTATCCCTTTAAAAGTTTTCTCCATCTCTCCATTCAGCTTCATGAATTCTCTAGGGAGTGTGTTTTCCTTTATCTCCAAGGATGTGGTCAGCAAGATTCAGATCCTAGAGAACTTTCTTACGGGTGAAAACGGATCCCACTATGTCACCGTCCAGTCCATGGTCAAGTATGAACTGGAAAATGACTTGGTGGACATCACCAAAAGAGGCAACTACCCTGAATCAGGCTGCCGTACTCTTCTGAGGCTACACCGGGCTCTACGCTGGCTGGAGCTTTTTCTCGACAGACTACGTACCAGCAAGGAGGACGGCAAAACTTCTGTCATGTGCTCTGATGCCTATAATGAGTCTCTGTCTCAGCACCACCCCTGGTTAATCCGCAAAGCTGTCGGCGTGGCATTCTGTACCCTTCCAGGGCGTGACACATTCTTCGAAGTGATGAATGCAGGTGATCACACGCAGGTGGTTGCTCTGTTAGGAGAATCATTACCGCTTATCTCTGAAGTGTACCAGATCACAGAAGACTTATATGCCAAAAACAACCTCCTGGAGTTACCATAAAAGCATGACAAATGCAGTTAGTGATATATTTTATTCCACTGGCTATAATAGCACATACTCACTTTACTACAAATATAACCTTATTTGACTGTCTCTCTCTTTTGAAGTGATGATTTAATTTACTTAAGGGGATTTGATGGACCTACACAAAAGGCAGATGCATGAATTTTAAGGATTTTGAAAATTCTTTAAAAAAAACAATCTGCTTTTTTTGTGTAACACTCTGTTTTCTCTTGTTGGTGAAGATGGCAAATAAAATGGCTGTTTTATTTTTAAAGATATAGAGAACAATATGAAGACATGTTTTATTTAAAGGGAAAGAATGTATATGATTTGTGTTTAATTTAGTTAGGCTACATTACATAGGACAGTATATTTGAATTCAAAGTATGTATAATGAACAAGTTTTCTTTGCTGGTAATACCTTTATTTCTGTATTATTGTACTTGAGTTCAGTTTCGTGCAGCTTTGCTGAATCTGCAAAAGGGAAACTCCTGATATGTAAAGATATCATATATCACAAAAATAAAATATAATGTTCTGGGAAATTTGTGTGTTTTTATGTTTTTATCACATCACATGCTACTTATCTCTTTTTAAACATATCTTCAGGAGATAAACATTTTAACCTCAGGGTCCAAAGAGACGGAGATTACTGGATGATAAATTACTGTAGTGACAGGTGTGTTTCGGATGCAATATGGCTTTTTATATTTTTAAAATATGTTTTATATGTATATTATATAATTTTATACGATATCATTTTTTTCAGGTTTACAATGTTTAAAAATGTTTTATAAACATGTTCTAATATTATTGTGTATCATAAGCAAAGTTTATGAAGTCGTTATCTAAAACGTACATGCGCTCTTACGTGTGGTGGAGACGTTACCATGGAGACGACGCTGCGTTGCTAACATTTCAGACGGTAGTGAAAATGCCTTCTTGTGCAACGAGTGAAACAAGCAAAATAAAGTAAAACAAGGTATGAGACGTCTAAAATATTATTTCAATGCGATCATTTTCTTGAATATTTGATTGACCTAAAATCAAAACACTGAATAGATCGCACGAAATAGCAAAAGTTGTTAGGTGCCGTCTATATGCTAATATCTATCTATCTATCTATCTATCTATCTATCTATCTATCTATCTATCTATCTATCTATCTATCTATCTATCTATCTATCTATCTATCTATCTATCTAAATGTCTGTCTGTATGTCTAGCTGTCTGGCTGTCCAGATATCAATCTATCAGAACTAAATGTCTTCTGGGGAAAAGATGCAGGTGATCAGGCCCAAATCATCTAAGGGACGCAGCAGACCTATGATGGCACACTTTCAGAGGGTGGAAACGGAAACACCTGCCCAGCCTACCACACTTTCACCTCAACCTCCATCCAAGTCAAACGACAAGCTGAACCAATGCCTTCAACCCCAAGCCGCTCTGAGACGCAGAAGTCAACCGTATACAGAACTCTTTGACAGACCCCCAGATGAGCCTGCTTCACTGAACAGATACAGGGTTCTCCCCTCCATAGAGAAAAAAACAACAGGAAATGTATGCGGTGCAGGTGTGGAGCGGAAGGCATTATCGCTGGATCAGGGTGGGAACAGCCGCAGAATATGTAAGCAGTGTGTTTCTGGTAACCCCACAAAGGCCCAGGACGATGCAGGGATGAAGAATGTTTTAAATAGCCCAAACCGCTCAGTTGTGACGTCAAAAGAGACTGGAAGTAAAACAATGATAATGCCACAAGATGAACCAGACTTACTGCTTGCTATCAGAAATCCATGTGGTCAAAGATTCAAGTGCCATTTTCATCCATCAGACAAGCTGCAGGTGGTGCTATCAAACACAGAGGCTGAATTTGGGGAGAAATATGAGAATTGCATAATTGAGACTATGGATGTCCCACGTAGGACCTTTACAAACCTGACAATGACCTTAACTCAGTGTGGCGTCCTAAACAAATCAGTTTTATGCATTTCCCAAGATGACAGCAATATGGATTTAACTTAAAAGAGATGCTTGAAGGGATAGTTCACCCAAAAATCTTGTGTCATTCCAAACCTGTATGACTTTCAACTGCAGAACACAAAAGGTCTTTTGAAGATCGTTGGTAACCAAATAACATGCCCCCTGTTGACTTCCATTGTATGGACACAAAACCACAGGGACATTTTTCAAAATATCTTCTTTTGTGGAACACAAAAGAGACATATACATTGAATGACTTTAGAATAAATTATTTTTGGGGGGCACATCCAATTAATACATGGGTTTGATGTATATTCAGATTCATGACCGGTTTAAATTACAGTCCAACTAACATTTCAACCCAAGATTTACATTTTTAAAATTTGCTAATTGTGTAACTCTTCTAATGTTCTTACTGTGTATGTTATTAGTCTCTTCACTGCTGTTAAAGGTTACCTTACAAAATAAAACCTTTTTCTGTCAAGCACTTGTTTTTTTTAATCATTTCGAAATTATATTGAAATATAATTTCTGCTTCACACATGCATGTCTGCAACTATTATAAAATGTGGTACAAAAGATTGACAGGTGTTGCATTAGATGAATAATTAATAATGATGACACACCAGACAAATGAGCCAACTGGCAGTTTTTTTATTGTAAGAATAGTTATGACAATACAATTAAAAGCATAAATGCAGCAAATATACAATAAACAAACCAATATGCTTTAAAAGAAATAAGCAAGTCTTAAATTGTCAACTAATAAACTGTTTGGTCAACCAAAAGTGCTTTGCTTTTACAAGCAAATGTAAAAAGAAAAAACAACAGTTGTGCCATAATTTCTAACAAAACAGCTGCATTAGTCTTCAATGTTTTTAAAGATGCTGCATTTCCTGCAACAGAACAAAAACTCTCAAAACAACTCAAGAGAAAAACTTTGAATAATATTTCCCTAATCAACTCTAAAGATATCAATTCACTTAAATTACAACTATACTGTTTTATTCATATTAGGATAATATTGTGTTGTATTTTCACAATAAATATTATTACAAATAGTCTTTAATTCTAAAGTGCACTTGAGGAATGGTGGTGTTTTTTGTTTCAGTGTTAAGGTTGAGACTGTGCCAATTATAACTTGGTTTCAATCTGTAGACACACTGAAATCTATTCAAGTATTAATTTGGCCTTAAAAGTAGCTAACAAACAAAATAGCTCAAAGTTGCCTCCAAGGAAAACAGAGAAATAAATGTAGAAATTAGTACAGCAACAGTATTTCACTTCTAAACAAAATATTGACAGGCAATCTGTCAAATGCAAACTTTTTAACCCTTAGAAACTACAAGTTCAGAATCAAAACTATTTGGCCTTAAGCTTAGTGAGGTATGGCATATAACAATGCAACTCTGAAATTTACATGAACATAAAAATCTTGTTGAATTAACAACAGAACTGATTCTGATGAAGTGCATTTTCCTCAGTTCGCAATTTTTTCAATCTCATCGAGATCATCTGTGTCCAGCTTCAGTATTTTCTTATCTGTTGAAATTAAAATGATCAAATAAAAAAAAAAACACACACTAATATCACTGACCAGAATTTTTTTTTGTCACCCTCACAACAGAAGATAAGTAATGAATTTCTCTTTTTCATATAATGACAAAATAAGTTTGCTGTCATCACGGTAAAATTTCATTATTTTCATTTTTAAACAGTCAAAACTGCCTCTGTCCCATTTTAGTTTTATGCTAGAACGTCAAACAAATCTCAGGTGGGTAAACAAAGACATCTGCATTTTTGGTGAACAACTTTAAGAAAAAGAATAAAGAGACTTACCAAAATGCTTCTCAATTTTCCTGAGAATGTCCATGTTCTGCTGGCTGTCCACCATGTTGATGGCAAGTCCTCTCTTGCCAAATCGTCCCGTTCTACCGATCCTGTGGAGGTACGTCTCGTTGTCTGGATAGCCGTCTTTGTCCACAGGCGGGTCAAAGTTGATCACCACTGACACCTGTTCGACATCAATACCTACAAATAAGAATATTTAAATATAGCTCTGAAACAAACAAATGCTTCATCTATAGATTACTATAAAAACTATATATTTCAGTTTCTCATTTTATTAGTTGTAAAAACAAAAAAAGAATGCACTTGCCTCTTGCACAGACATTAGTAGTGATGAGAACCTTCTCCTTGCCAGCTTTGAACCGTTCGATAACTGCGGCTCTTTGCTCGACTGTCATTTCTCCATTGAGCAGCCCCACCTGGTGGCCCTCTTCTGACATCTTTCCCGCAAGCCAGTTTGCAGTTTTCCGAGTCTGACAAAAGACGAGACAGTCAAGACAAAAGTAACAAATGCCCCAAAAAAACCATCAACCACAAACCTAATCTTTTGATCCGAGCATCATTTAGATAGACTTACACGACAGAAGATCATGGCTTGTGCAATAGTGATGGCTCCATAAACATTACACAGAGCATTGAATTTGTCATCTTTGCTTTTGCAAAGCACATAGTACTGCTTGATATTGTCCAGAGTCTCCTCTTCTCGTCTCAGCTTGATGATGTTGGGGTCTGGAATGACACGCTCTGCAAAATTCCACACGGAGTCCTCAAAAGTAGCGGAGAAAAGTAACATCTGACAGCCTTTGGACAGCATTCTACGATAGGATGGAAAATAAAACATCTACGTTTTAGATATAATTTGATCTGTTTTTGTGCATGAAGAAATCTTTTTCTGACCGTTGGAGCAAGCTCACCTCTGAATGCGGATGCTTTGGTCCTGGTGTCCCTGTGTGGCGATCATGACATCAGCTTCATCCAGAACAAACACTTTGATCTTTTTCGGGTCGATGAGTTTTAGTTTTGTGCACCAGTCTAGAACCGTTCCGGGTGTGCCGATGACAACCTGCTCCTTGATTTTACAGCTGCGGTCCACTGAGAGACAACGAAGCAGATTAGACACACATTTACATTTGGATTTAAGCATGATTCTTAGATGCTAGGGCTGAATTTAAGACACTTACTTCGATGTCCTCTCACAGCATATGCCAGTTTGACCTCGGAGTAAAACTTTCCCATCTGCTCGATGACTTTGCCTGTTTGCAGAGCGAGCTCATATGTGGGAGAAATACACAAACACTGAAAGAAACAAAGATTGGACAGCAAATATTTAACATGAACAACATTACAGAATTTATGTCAGATAAAACACACATTTTAAATAAGTTGTACAATGTTATGAATTCAAATCTTTTAGTTCTGATTCAGAGTCGCTTGATTTGCTGTGAGAAAGGAACACTTAAGTTTTCACACTTACCTGAGTCCATTTGAAGGCTGGGTCCACATGGCTGAGCATGGCCAGCACGAAGGCAGCTGTTTTACCAGTGCCAGACTGAGACTGAGCGATCAGATTCTGAGGTCTGAAACATAAAGTCTAGCGTGATGCACAGATCCATCCACGGCATTATATTATTAAAACTCGATTTACACTATACACTAGACTAGAGTGTTTATTAAATATGTGGACATACGGTTCAGCAAGCATCATGGGAAGCGCATTCTCCTGGATTTTTGAAGGCCTGTTGAAGCCCATTTCGTACACACCTTTGAGCAGTTGAGGTTTCCTGATTTAGGTGAAGAAAAGCATGCGAGAGCATTGTAAAGCTTATTTTTACAGAATATAGTCTTAAACACTTTATATATTTTATGTAAATGTTCACAGGTGAGCTGAAATACTCACAGTCTGAGCTCCTCAAAGGTCTTGACTGAATACAGTGGGGAATTGGGGTCTCTCTGAAGAACCTCCACTTGGTTTGTGTTGTTGACCAGATTGCTTCTGATCAGCTTATTGAGGAGCGACTGGATAGCTTTGTCCTCTAGGAACAGCACAGGAATGGATTTTAATGTCCAATAATAATGCTTGGACTAGTTTAACTAGTAAACGTACCAAACATGTAAAGCAAGCAAACAAGCACACAAGATATTCCAAGATTACAGAAACTGTACCCGTTTCCTCTTCATCTGATTTGTCGCGATCGTCTGAACGTCTTGGTTCTCCTAGAAGGCCGAAGACAACCGAATTAACGAGTTGCCAAGAAACATTTTAACAGGTATTAATTACTATTATTGTCTTTTCTTACAATACAACATATTTGATTGTAATAAAATATAAAAATTGGAAAAGTGAAACATGATTACCATTAAGCAGAACTTTTGGTGCATCACCTGCCTCCATAAGCTGCAACAATCCGACCTGCTTTCAAAGTACAGATTTCACGGTTATATTAAACAAATGCACGCAGTCAACACATAGATTTGGATACGCAGACGTCGATTGACTGAGTGCATCAACTAGCATGCTAACTCATAAAATAATGGATAAACTAAAAAAAAAGGCGAATTTTTTTACTCACATTCTTAGTTGCCTCTTGTTCGTCGACAGCTTGTGCCCATGAGTCGGTTGCCTTGGCTGCAGTCATAGTTAAATGGATTATTTATAGTTATAGTCAACTTTCCTGAAGTGATGTCCACTAGTTTTACTCAGCTCCACGGGGACGCGCAAACTAACGGCACGCACGTTGATGTCCGAGCGGAAGTCAGAACTTGACATTCAGTTCCCGTCGTTTCCATAGTTGTGTGCTTGTTAAATAAATAAATACAAAAAAAATGCAATTAAAAATGATTACATCAAATTAGTTTGGTCTCATGATCGCTGGTTTTAAAGGGTGTGTGCAAGCTCGGAGAGCAGCTAACCAACTTAGCTAAATCAGATGTTTGGCTATCAGAGATGATTTAACGCAGCTTTCAGAATGGCTGCTCTTTAAAGTATTATATTAGATTTCAGTCATTTCAAATACATTTATTAATAACGTTATATTTGAGACACTACCCCATAATATTATTTGTCATTCCTGTGTAAATGAATGTATGCCATCTCTAAGCAGTATTAAATAAAACAATCAAAATACACTTAAATATGTGTTTGACTTTAACCGGCGCTGCGTAGACCGTTGTACAACAAAGTACCGCGAGAGCTAGTCGAAACAGTCTACGTTCACATCGCTCTCGCGGTAGTTTGACAAAAGTCGTACACACCTCCAAAGTCGTAGATGGCGGTATACGCCATTTAATTGGCGTTAGGTTTGTAACTCGTCATAAAGTGACAAAGAACATGAATACAAGTTAAAATATGAGAAGACAATGCGTCCATATTTCTTCCCATCTGCACACTTTTGGACTAACATTACAACTTAAATGGACGTTGTTTTGGGAAGCCTTTTGACTAGTTTACCTGAGTTTGAAAATACAGGTAGGCTTGTGTTTTTCATGTTGAATTGTTTGGTTTGTAACTATTGTCATAAATTGACTAGGTTTGTACTGAAAAGGCATACTGATATCTCTAGGGTTTTCTCATAAAGTTGGTTAAGAGAATGTTTAAAATGCTATCAATACATTGACATTTTTACATATTTTGCACACTTAAAGGGACAGTTCCCTTAAAAATGAATATTCTGTCTTAATTTACTTACGTTCGAGTTGTTCCAAATCTGTATAAATGTCTTTGTTCTGATAAACACAGAGAAAGATATTTGGATATTGTTTTGCTGTGCTTTATTAAATGCATCAACAGTATAGACTACACCACCACTGGTTTCATTTCTTTCTTTATTGCAGAAGAAATAATCAACAACCAATGCAGCCTTCAATAAATCCAGGAAGATAAGAGAGAATGAGCGAGCGAGCGAGAGGGAGAGAGAGAGGGACGGTAGATAGCACATGTTAATTTAATTGAGAAACAGAAGCAGAGATTTGAGCCAAGGCACCACACATTAGAAAACACACGCGCACATGTTTACGTTTTCCAACCAACCTGTTGTCTTTAAAGGAATCATTGGAAGCTCCATATTGATTGTCATGGTTACCTCTTCTGCAAAAGCAGATTGATCAGACGTGCAATGTCTCAAAACACATTCGGAGAAAATAAACCATCCCTCCCACATTGCAATTCAAGATTGTGAAGTGAGGAAACAAAGGGCAAGAGTAGGAAATAGTGAGAATGACACAAATATATACGGTTGTCTATGCATGCAGAATCTCTTTGGATAATCTGTTTTTCATTTCCCCATGTATGGTGTTGCATTTCAGGCGGTGGTCCCCTGGCTATCGAAAAGGATGCATGAATGGGCGCGCTCGTCACTGATTACAGAGAGGGATGCTGGGTGGGTGGTACTGATGCTGGGGGGAAAATTGAGCATTGGTGGGGGGAGCATGTTAATCTGTTGCACAGGACAAGCTCATATCCAGGTTTGTTCCTGCAACAGCTCCTGTTCATAACCACATGTTGCTGTGCTGATTGACTGCATTAACGTTCGGCCAGCTGCTCCAGCTGCAGCTATATCTGTCTCTCTCTCTCTCTCTCTCTCTCTCTTTCTCTCTGCCTCCCTGAATCTTCACTCTTCTCAGTTGTTGTGGCCAGCTCTGAGAGGCAGGGAGCTTCAATTCAGAGTTGCAGCCACCTGTGACTGCAGACATCTCTACGCCACTCACACGGACGTCACTACCCAACATAGTGGAGCAGACCCCTCTCAATGTGGCTTTATGTGATTTACACAGGAATCAAGAGAGATCTGTAGCAGATGCCAATGTGAGGTAAGAGTTGGAATTTCTTTATTTCTGAAGTGCACATTTACACTGGAGAAACTGAATTTGTGTGAAGTTCACTTTCTGAACGAGGTTTGCATTAATATTATGATTATCAACATGCTGTGTAAGTTAAAGGTAAAAATGCAAAGTGTTTTGAGAGCATCGATCTGTCCATATTGTTTGTTTGCTTAAAGCAGAATGAATTGTTCGAAGAAAGGTGCTTCCTTGCTTTCAGGTGACACAGGGTTTCTTTGGAAAAGTAATGTGTGTTTAGTCTGTTTGGTGAGGATGCAGAATCAACCGGTGGTTGTTTCTGTGTCGTCTCCTGCAGCGCGTGTGGTGGCAGCCGTGGCGTGTGTGTAGTGGGTGATTTGGCTCTTTTGTTGAGGGTGATTCACACCGAAGACTCCAGGGAAATGGGAAGGGGGGCTCCATCAGCGTCTGCCACTTTGGGTTCACCCCGTCATCACAGAAAATGTGACTCTCTCCTAACGGCAGTGCACATATTCATACGACGCATTAAACAATTCAATTTTACTCTTCATAATGAAATTGTGTTTGAAACTGTAATTTGTTTTTTTATGCTTGATTCATTTAAATGCTAAAACTAGCTGTGTTTGTTCTTTTTAGCCGTTACCTGTTGAACGGTTCAATATCGGTTATGTTTCGAATGATGGCTTGGCTTTGTGTGGTGAATGAAACATGCTCATTTGAAAACACATGATGGCAGTGTTTGACCGGTTCGGCTGGTGCAATGGCTGCTAAAGGTGGAGAGGGAAATCTATTGCTGTCATCTTGCACTTTTGTCTATCTGGTCTGATCTCATCACAGCGTTGCACCAAATCTATTAGAGAGGGGGTGGAGGTGTTCTGAGATATGGCTTTGTGGACATCTGGATTAACAGCCCTCTTTCTGTTCTGTGATAACAGGGAGCTGTTTAATCTCAAACATTTATGGCTCATTCTGTCTTTGCAGTGTCATTACCCATAAATCCTGTATGCACTGAATGAAAATCGAGCCAACTTTTCAGATTAGTTCTTCCCTGTGGAAGTTCAACAGGTTGGTTGTGGAGAAGCTCTTTGAAGGTTGCATGGAAGGTGAATTGGGGCTCTGATTTCTGAGTCTATAAACACAGACACATTCTAGCTGTAAGATAAATGACAATGAGATTTTTTCCCCCATGAAATGTTGAAGTAATTCAGAACTGACAGAAATTGTTTCACAGCTCAGAGCCATGAGAATGTCACCTGCATCTCAGATATTTCTCCTGATAAAAAGATCCAGAAAGTTTCAGAAGAGATCTCAACAGTGTCTCAAACTGAGCGTAGATTTGCCAAGTATGCAATCAAAAGTCAATATTATTGAATATCCCCATATGAACTCAGACATTTCTCATCAAATTTACCCAAATCCAGATTATTTTACCTGCTATCTACATTCATTTTACACCTCCACACTGCATATATGTTAATTTGAGGAGAAACATCTGAGGCCGCAATAGTCTCGTCAATGAATGGGAAACACTGTTGTTTATTTAAGGTTTATTTATCTGGAGATCATATTTGTATTTGTAACAAAAACTATTAAGCATAAAACATCACTGTACAACTTTTATTTAGGGAGCAATCATTGAGACAAACAAGAGGCCAAGACTGATCTATTGTATATCATATAATCATATAATTTTGGTTTTGTATTCCTTTAATCTGTTATTCTCTGTGCTCAGTCAGAAACTGATTTGTCATGACATCAGCACTGCATGTTGTGTGTGCGTGCGTGCCAGCAGCCTGTTTGAAGTTTCTATTCTCTTTGATGGTACTGCATCAGACCTGTGCTCACAGTGCCTGCGGGACGGAGAGGGGGTGATGGGATCTGTCAGAGGTCTTCATTCTGACTCCAAAGATACGCTCACAGTGAAACAGATAACCCTATCTTCATTAATGTGACACGCGTGAGGGCATCAATGAATTATGACTGGTGACCGTCTGTGAATAGAAATGAATTGTTTGAGTTGTTGAACACTGCTGCTTTGGCTCCAGAGAGCATTTGGACACTGTAGACACACAAAATGTACAGAATGAATGTCGTTGCATTAGATGAAATATCAAACTTTGAGTCCGTAAAATCCTTTAGAATTAGGGTGAATAAATGATGACTGTGATTTAATTTGGCCATATGCTTTTTTGTACAAGTGTATGTTTATTTTGGTCATATCTTGCAGAATTTAAAACACGGTTTCGATCTCACAGGAAACATCACTTCTCTACTCCGTGCACGTGTGTGGATGTACTGGGCTGAACCTTCATCATGCCGGGCCTGATCAACAAAAGCAAGCGGAGCGCTTTGCCTCTCAGTGTCTCTGACGTCACTTCCTGTGTCAGAGGTTACACTCTGGCAATGACAGCCTCCCTGACGTATGAAAACATTGAGGATCACCCTATTGAGGGTAAGTCTGCTGCTTTAGAAAGGCACTTTACTAGTTCTGATGTAAATGCAAAATGTAAATGTTTAAACCCTTAAACTTACACTAAAAGTCAACAAAGCCTAAACAAAAAACATACCCATATGTATTTTATTCTTCCTGTAAATTGCCTCAGGATGTGATTTACAGCCACAGCTCCAAAACTAATTTAAAATGTCACTTTGTGTGTCTTGGCCTCAAAAGCAATTTAGGAGGAAACGCATCAGATTGCTTGATTATCCTAGTAATCCTTTTTCAAAGCGTCTAGTTGAGGCAGTCGAATGCCCTACAGAGAACAGAGAAACACTTTCCTTCCGCCCAAACCTCAATCAGCTTTCTGTGTCAAGTCTGAAAATGTCACCGGTAGATTGTTGCTTTGGCATATCGACTCGGACGGATTGGGTTTTTGCATCGGTTACTAAAACCATAGGATTTAATTTCTGTCAAGTGCAGAATTCACTTAGGGGAAAGATCAGTTTTCACCATCGCGTAACACACAGTGCCATTTTTTTCTAATGCTTTTCCTGTAATTGATGCAGGAATCTTTATATACCCCCTGGAAGAGTGTAGCGTGGTGGTCGGCTTCGAGGCAATGATTGGCAGCCAGATAATAACCGTGCAGGTCAAAGACAAAACTAAAATCGATGACTGTTACTTTGATTGCTGTCACGCCGATGAATTCCCACAGAGCGGAGGCGGTAAGATTGCATGCTCATTCAAAACGCTTGTTAAAGTATTTAACTTGCACAGTTTCTGGTTCAGGACAAAAAAATGAAAGCTGATTCAATTCAAGTACGCTTGTTGAAAACCATTAAAGCTCATAAGTTCACTGTACTTTCTTGAGGCTGTATTGAATTGCTGTAATTTTGCAGGCCATGTAGTTTTGGATGAGGATCAGGAGAAGACAATACTGGTGGTCAGTTTAGGGGTCATTCCTCCTTTGGAGACTATAAATATACTGGTCAGCACCTCCTCAGAGCTGAGAACACTTTCTAATGGTGGGATTCTGGTAAAGTCACCACCCGTTTGTTCTCCACGGGTCCAACGGTCTGTCAAAGAAGAGCAGGCGTTTTCCCCCAGCACTGCTAGGAGGTACTACAGATTCATGAATCTTTCTATCATATTGCAGTTGCTTTTTCTCTCTTTTGTTCGTTTGTCCTTTATTTCTTTCTTTCTATTGTTTTTTTCTTTTTGTTCTTTCTTTCTATTGTTCTTTCGTTAGTTCGTTTGTCCTTTCTTTTGTTTGTTTGTTTGTTCGTTCATTCATTGTTTTGTTCTTTCTAGCTTTCTTTCTTTCTTTTTATTGTTCTTTTGTTTGTTCTTTTTCTTTTAGTTCTTTCGTTCTTTCTGTTGTTCTTTCGTTTGTCCGTTCGTCCTTTCTTTTGTTTGTTCATCCTTCGTTTGTTCATTCTTTCTTGTTCGTTTGTTATTTCTTTTGTTCATACTTGGTTTTGTTCTTTCTTTCTTTCTTTTTTTTATTGTTCTTTTGTTTGTTTGTTCGTCCTTTCTTTCGTTTATTCTTTTCTTTCTTTCTTTCGTTCATTCATTCATTCATTCTTCCTTTTCTTCTTTCTTTACTTTGTTCCTTCATCCTTTCTTTAGTTCTTTCTTTCTTTCTTTCATTTTTTTTATTTTTAGTGGACGGATTGGAGAGAGAGAGTTTGTAACCATTTGACTAAAAGGCCAAACTTTAAACAGGTGCTGAAGTATTTACGATATTGTCATATGTGCAGAAATAACACAATATTGATCGTGGTTCTTAATAATTGTGGAATCGTGGTTTAAAATATTCACAGTTATTGACAACCTGTATGTTATGACAGCCCTAATTCACATCTAAACTGGAACATGTGAGCTTACGTTTTCCTCATCAGGTCCCAGATTTGCATATAGTATTTTACTGAACTGATCTTGAATCAGTAAGATGATGAAGTATAATTGTGTCATTTGTTTCAGGAGGGATAAACATCATTATTCAGCTGGGTCCCATGAGCAGACAACTTCAGGTGTGTTGCTGTCTTCTCTGTTGGAGGAGGAGACCATCAACTCCATCGACTATGCGTTTAACTTCCAGCTGGAGATCAGAGGACCGTATCTCCTGGCAGGTCAGAACATCTCCACACAATCCAACCAGACTGCAGCTCTGCAACCTTCACATAAACCTAAAAAGAGTGCAAGAAAACATTCGCTGAAGTGTTAAATTGAACACCGCGCACACATCCTTCCTACAAATTGCATTTTGAGTCTAGAATTTGATTTTTACCTCGATACCCCTGCTGAAAAGACCAGTTCAGATCATGCAGGTTTGAATGGTTTGTGCTAGTTAGCCAATTTACTGACATGCCAAGGTCATTCATTCAGATTCTTTATTTACCTACCAATAAATACAACTTTTTGAAAGCATATGCATCTGGTCCTGCTTATTTCAGACGCTTTATCTGTGCAGGTGTGGAAAGTCCCTCCCATGCCATCCGGGCAGATGCCGACCCATCGGCCCGCTCCGCAACCAGCATCGTGGTCACGCTGGCGGACAAATACACTTACGACTGCCCCGTTGAGATACTGATCTACCCTAGTGGTGTGTGCACGATTATGTTTTTTATTTATCATGATGATATCCTTCAATTGATTGTTCTTAAACTGGGATGTTTTGTATGGACAAGTACATGTGAGATTAAACACTATTAGACCAACCCGCAGATCCTTGTGGGTAGTTCGCCGTGTATTTGAGGGGACATTGGGTCCCCACATGGGTAGACTAACAAGATCACAGCCACCTGTGCTAACTGGACAATAGAGAGCTTTTCAAAACAAGCTCATCTGTGTGGGTTGCGTAATCAAATCAGACGCTATTGAAACATCATTACTAGTAGAGCAAATCTGGTCTCTAAGCCCCCTACATTCAGGTCTTTATTTTTCTCTTCCCATCCCTCCACCTGTGGTGTCTGTGAGCCATAAATGAATTTCAAACCACCTCATAAGCTGCCTCAATATATTGCCTTACTCTCCAGCCAACCTGAGGCCAGTGTGTGCAATTGAATTCATTAGGGAACCCGGCGGCATTGTGGGTCGAGTCAAAGTGGCAAACGAATGGACCACCCACTGGGTGCCAACCATCGATCTTTTTATCGATACAGCTGCGGTTTTCAACAAAAGTACTGCGACTGTGTCCGGCACTAATGGACAGACAGAAGAGTAAATAATGACAGCTGAAGCTGACATAACTCTCACTGTTCCTTCTCTACACTGTAGTGTTTCACAGAAAGAGTAATTCTTGCTTCCCGTGTACAGAGCCTCATCTGCCACACATTCTCATCGAGGATGGAGACATGATGCCAGAGGAATACGACGAACATCTGAAGGGAAGGAGCGACTACATTAAAGCCACGAAGAAGGATTGTAGTAATGAGAAAATTGTGAGTACAGTATGAGGTAGTCAAAGAGTGGGGATTATGCAGAAAAAAGTGTAGGATGCATAAAGTAAAAAACTAATAAAAACTAATGGACGTAAAAGAAAGGAAAAAATAATGGGCTTCTGTAGGGTTTTGCCAATTATATTTAGTTTGATAAAGAATTACTAAATGGCAAAGAATATTTGTTTCGACTGTCAGCCAGTGGCTGTGTTAAAACGGTTGCTTGTTGGGAAAGAAATCATTCCCAGTCATTTTGCGCTTTGTTTCCTCTCCCAGTGTATGATTTTTGTTTGTCCAAAATGTGTGGTGCCACGGTGATGCAAACGGGTACCTCACTGTAATATGTAAACCTGGACCACAGTTTGTAGTAATAGCCAAAAATACATTGTATGGGTCAAAATTATGATTTTTCTTTTATGCCAAAAATCATTAGGTTAAGTAAAATCATGTTCCATAAAGATATTTTGTAACTTTTTTACCTTAAATATTTATTTTTGTGAGTAAAATGCTATGCTAAGGACTTAATTTGGACAACTTTAAAGGCGATTTTCTCAAGAGTTTGATTTTTGTGCTCCCTCAGATTTCAGATTTTCAAAATATGGAAAAAATATTTTGTCTTTATTCAACTTCCTGATTATGTAAAAATCTTAATTTCAAAAAATTTACCCATGAAACATGAATATAATAATGATTCAGTACCATGGTATATTTCAAAGTACCATGTTACTGCCACAACAGTGCTACCTACAGTAAAGGTTGGTCATACATTTGGTTTAATTGATGGTTGGCATACAATAAATCTTTTCCCCAAAAGATGGCAATTTGATAAATTTTGTAAATATACTAGTTTTTTTTAAGTTATATTTTTGGGCTTTTTTTGCCTTTATTGGACAGAATAGTGGAGAAGAGACAGGAAGTGAGCTTGGTTTAAGAGGGGAGCGGGACCGGCAAATGACGCTCGGTTCGGGAGTCTAGTGTACATCCATCCGGTTGTTATTGCAAAATACACCAAGACATGTTGACCTTGTATCATCCTGTAGGGGTTCATTCAAGTATTCCAGCAAGCTAGGTAATAAAAAATATGATAGCATAGCCAAACCAGAAATAAAATCCTTATTTTGTGGGTAATGTAGCTCAACGTTCTTGACGTTCTTAGATTAGAAGATGATTCCTTGATGTGCTTCAATATATTCAGAATTTAGTTTTGGTGAGGTTATCCGTATCATTTGTCTGTTCTTATTAACTGGCGCGTCAGGAAATTGTAGCAAGGAAATGTTAGAACAGATGCATGTTTATCTGTGGCACGAAGCTTCAATTGCATCTTTAAGTGAGTGACTCTATTCCTTCAAAGGAGGGAAAGAACATTCAGCCCTAAAATTATTTGCAATGAATAGTTTCTATGGAAACCGTCAAAGGTCTTCAGACTCAGTCCGTTGTGTTTATACCCTGTCGTGTGGTAAAATAAGAGTACATTTCGCCTCCTTTGGGATGTGCGCTTTAACACTAAGAAATGGGACCCCATGGACCCTAAAAGATATTTTAATTGTAATCTCATAGAGAAGTGTTTTGCTTTGTCAATGTTTTAGCAAACTGCATGCTTGAGTTACATATATGAATGTTGTATAGCCACAAATAAACTTAAGTGATTGACATTAAAATATTCTGTCACAGTCGTTTTTTAATGCAGTACGTTGTTGACCGTTTCTCTCTTTGACTCTTGCATGTAGGTGGACATCATACGGAAAAGACTCCATAAGGACATTCTTCACAACCCTGTGGTCATGCTGAACTTCTGCCCGGACCTGTGCCCCACGACCTCTGACCTCAGGAGCGTCCAGGGGGAGTTCATCTTTCTCATTGACCGCAGCGGCAGCATGAGCGGGGTCAACATCAGTCGAGTAAAGGTACGACCCTTCTGCCCATCATTAACTTCATTTATTCAGTGGCTTCAAATCCCAAAGAGCTTTTTAACTGGCCATTAGTGCCACCAGGGTACACACAGCACTTATTAAGCGAACGGAAAGTCTAGCAGTAGTCGCCCGGCTTCAGGCAGACCCCTCGTGGACTGTTAATGGTCCAATCTGATTGGCTGGCTGTATGCAGTTTCCAGTTGTCAGGTTTCACATTAAGTGCTTGGTTGCTCCAGTAAGTGTAAGAAAGCACTAGAAGTTGATTTGCCAAAGATTGTGGTGTTCTTGCCATTAAATTGTAGAAGGCTTTTCAGAGTGACATGGTAGAAAAAGAAATGGAGGCAAATATTCCTTGATTTTTTTTGTTTTTAATTAGATAATAGAAAGTTTAGTTTTTTGTGTACAGTTTTGAATACTCTTAAACCCTCATGTTATGTGCAAGTTTTAACAATGATTTAATGTGCTTTTTTCACATAAACTACCTAATATTTAAACAAAACATAACTTTGATTTTTACATATATTGTAAAAAACAACTTTACCTTTTAAGCTAGTTTCAAAAGGCTTTGGAAAAGAATATATTGAAAATCAAAGAAAAAACATTTATGTTATTATCATATAATGCATTTTATATTTAAGACTCAATGTGTAAAAATACAATAAGGATATTTTTCAGAAAATGTCAAAGTTGCTTTTGGTCAAACATCACAAGATAGTTAAGCAATTTCAGAACACATTCATATTTAGGTATATATTCAACAAGTGATATTTTACTTAAATGTATGTAGCCACATACATTAATGCAAGCATTTTTGAGTAAAACTATACATTAAGGTTCTATTTGTTAACATTAGTTCAGCTAACATGAACAATACTTCTACATTTATTCATCTTAGTTCATGTTAATTTCAACTAAAACATCAAACGTTAGTTAATGCACAATGAACTATAATGTTACTGTACCAACTGTGTTGGCAGATTAACGAATGCTGAAAAACGATATTCAACATTATTAGTTCATGTTAGCTAATGCTTTTACTAATGTTAACAAATACAGTCTTATTGTAAAGTGTTACTCATTTCACTAAATGTGCTTTTAGAAATTCTCAAACAGATGTTAAAGGGCCACATACTGGATAAAACAGCTTGTTGAATTGAATGCCTCAAGCTGCGAGAGTAATTGAACCCAGTAAGTCTCTGCAGAGGTTGGAGATTTCGTGCGCTCTGGATGTGTGAATAGATGTGTGTGTCGACGGTATCTCTCAGTGTGACGCACACGGCAGCGATGACTCACTGTGAATTTGATTGAGGACGCACCACAGACACCAGACTGGCCTTATCCAAACGCTCGGGTCACTACTCGCCCAGAATATCACTGACCCTGAAGAAGACTTCATCCAGAAATGTCATAAATTCTGTTTGATCTCTCCTAGGCTGAAGAAGATCAATAGTAGTAGAAAATATGTGATTGTACTGTATGTGAGGGTTTGAATTAACTTTTAAAGGGACATTTCTGCTAACCTCTTTTTCTATTTCTTCACAGGATGCAATGGTCGTGATTCTGAAAAGTCTTTTCCCAGCATGCTTATTCAATATCGTGGGCTTTGGGTCCAAGTTCAAAACTCTGTTTGCCACCAGTCAGACTTACGATGAGGTAGGTCACCCGCAGGGACCCAGAGCGAAGTACTGTCCTCATTAACACAACAGTTACACCGCCACACTGTCTGCTGTGAAAAACATAAATATTGGGGTTTGTCTGCTGGGAACCATTGATAATGTTCTTTTATATAATGATGTTTATATAATAAAGTTATGTAATGAAGTCCTAGTAAAGCTTTTATACTGATTTCATAATACACAAAGGCCTTCTGCACACTAAAGGCTGTAAAAATGCTTACTCTGTGGTTTTCTTTATTGTTTTTCAAAAACAAATTCAATAAGATATTTTGTTTTCAGGAAATGTCTTTTTAGATTTTGCATTTCAAGTAAATTTTAAAGACTTTTTACTAGAACACACTGGTGAAGACAAACATACTGATAAATAAACATTTTGTATATGGAAGTTTAACCAACCAATGTTGATTTATGATACAGGACACTTTAGCTTTGGCCTGTGAACACGTGAGGAAGATTCGAGCAGACATGGGCGGCACAAACCTACTGTCTCCGCTCAACTGGATCCTGCGGCAGCCCATGCAGAAGGGTCATCCCCGTTTGCTGTTCCTGCTGACGGACGGAGCCATCGCTAACACTGGGAAGGTCATCGAGTTGCTCCGTAGCCACTCCCGATTCACCAGGTCAATAAATGTTTGCATCATCGATTTTTAGTATCTGTCAGATTTAATTCTGTAGTGGAATTGTGCCATCTTGAAAGAAGCATTTGTTTCATTTTCAGCCCAAAATTCTTTTTGACACAATTTGACTGTCCACGTGTCTACGCTAGTGAATCTCAAGCCAGCTTTGATTCTGGTTTCACATTTATAGACGAATTCAAAAAAACAACATAAACAAACGTTACTGCACATGAAGTCCCTGCAGATTATTTCAAGCAAAAGAAATAACAAGTAAATGACATTAGCTAGTAAGTTAAAAGTATGTCTAGTCAGTATTATTTTGGGTTACCAGTAGAAGAAACGTTACTTGGCTAAGTTGCACGACCCATTCAATTAAAATAAAATACAATTAAATGAATATACAATAAAATTCAAATTCATACATTAATATGAATATAATTAAAAATATATAAATAGTTAGTATATTAGACCTTCAAGCCAGGCGCTTGCGTCCGATGAACGTCTATAAATCTCAACAGGGGTGTTGCAATGTCAAGTAAAATATATATGAGATTTTGAAAAAATAATAAATATACTAATGAAAATTCAGTGATGTTAGTGAAATCATTCGCCATTGCTTCGGTTTCTCATATCTGAACGTAATGTGTTTATATTTGTGACATTTTCTATAAATACTGACCTCAATGTCAGTCTGTTTCTCACATAAATCTATTATATCGCTTCATACGCTTAAAAAAATTCAGACTACTTTTAAAATGCTGCCCTAGATTCTTCAAAATGTACAGTAGGAAGAAAGTCAATCAGGTTTGTTACAGCATGACTCATCCTTCAAACTGTTCGTCTTTGCATGAGCTATTCCTTTAATATCTCGAGGACACAAAGCACCGGAATGATGCAGGTTATCAGATCATAATCAGATCAGCACAGATGCGGTGTGAGTAAATTGAAGTCTTAACTGTCTAATCCTTTTAGATTACTCCAGCTACAATGCCACCGATTTCTCACCGGAACAGATTTCCCCCCTTAAGGCTGGAATACACTACAAGATTGTTGCATAAAGTCTGCGCCAGTCTGCAGATTTGATCATGTATTGTTTTCTTTGCAAACGTTAAAGAAGTCTGCAAGTGTGTGATGTCTTAAAAGTCTGTTCAGATTTTAAAAGTCTTCGTGTTTTCCAGCCTTTAGAGTAGCTGTTCTTTTGTCACTTGTTCTCCTGGAGCAAAAAATAGCTTTCTTTCAAATGAAAAGAAAAACTGTGGGTTTCACAGCTGTTCCTTCCATACAATGGAGCTGAGGTCAGGCTCAAAGCAGATGACTCTTCAGTGTAATTTACTGATTTAAATGCTCCTTGCCCTCCACAGAAGAGAAAATGAGCGAGAACATTACATTGCTCTTTGTGCTTTTGATGTAAGACTGCTCTCAGTGAACCGACGTGGAGACTGTTTATCGACGCTTGTCCAGACTTTAAAATGCAAACGTGATGGATGTGTTCACCGTCAGCTCATTGGGCAAATAGCAAGGCGCTGTTAGTCATGTGGTGAGACACATGCATTGAAGGTCATTGTCTTTCTTTAATTACTATCGTTAGCATTCAGATCAAATGGTGTGCATGTCCTTTACAAGCTCGAGTAAGGTGGGTATTAAAAAGTTATAAGCAGTTTTGATAGAAAAACCTTTCATGACATTATACATTCTCTAGAGTAAATTACGCTCTCTAAGGCAGAAAACATCAGCAACACATTGCAAGCAGTTTCGTGCAGCATACTTAAAATGTGGATATCACTTTATTCTTTATAGGTAAATAACTGCTTTGGAGTAATAGGTTAAATGTTTTTGGATGACATTGGTATATAATTAGCAATGCTTTTCAGTACTGTAAATTGGCTATTTAGAATTAATGCATGTTGTAAATTTGTCATGGTTATTAAAGCATCACATCTTTAGGTTAGCAATATGCTAATGCTAGTCTCATTTGAATATAGATGTGTATGTATGCCTCATTAGCTGTTTATATGGGCCACTACAGTTGAGTCATCCGCCATATTGGAACAGTCAAACTCGAATTGGACTGTGTGTCTGCAACCATAGTTATACATGTCCTGGAACATAAAATGTTATTTGTTGTTTTAGTTGACTCAAATTTGATAAACTAACACAATAGAAACCCAACAGAAACCATTACAGAAATGCTAATGATTTACATTGCAATACCATTATGAACCATTAGCTTTTTCCATTAAAACCATTACAAAATTCCTTTACATTGTTCCAATGGTTGCCATCTGCCAGATAACATCCCCTCAATAAAATCAGTCGCATAGCAGTAGACCGTTTCCATTAAACCCAATACTATTCCCATTAAAACCATTACAACTTTTTTAAGGGTTTCTTTACCAGTTACCAGCGTTTGAAACCTTGAAAAATTAAGTCAAAAACTACCTTTAATTATTCCATTTGTTTGGGAATGATGGTACTTTATATATTGATTTTACTGTAAGTGATAACAGCAACTGAAATGTTGAACGTCGGTGAATGTGTTGACATGTCTGGAGAGGTCCTTCATCTGCGTATAAATATCTATGGGATTGAAATTAATTATCGCATGTGTCAAGCCGCTTTATTTATAGGGAACTATTTGTGTAGCGTGTAATATTTCTCAAGCTTTTCAGATCAATCATTTCTGAGGGTTCATTTCATGCTGTCTTAAGAAGTAAACAGCAAGGCAGCTCACTATGTTTTGATGAAGTAGTTGGTGTGTGAGTAACAGAAAAATAAAAATGTCCTTTTTGGCTTTCTGACAACCACAGCTTGTCAGTTCCAGAATAAATAAGGCAATAAAGTTGAATGAATCTTCAATTAAACTATTATTGTTGTTTGACAGTTTTACCGGCTCGAGATGCAGGAACATTAACGCTCGCTCTTTTATAGCTCAGCAGAATTCATCATGTTCTCTGTTTTGCTTCAGGTATGCAAGTGTTACATTTAAGAAGGAATTTAGTGGAGTAGGTGTCTCAATTTGCTGGCATTAAATCTCATTTGTACCTAGGAGAAAAGATATTAAAAAGATTTTTCTTATTTTCTTTTCCTGTGTGGTTTCTTAACCCTGACGATCGTCTGATGAGGTCTCGCTGCACCTGTCAAGTATCTCTTTCTCTCTCAGGTGTTACACATTTGGCATCGGGCAGAGCGCATGCAGAAGGCTGGTGTTAGGACTGTCTAGTGTTTCCAGAGGAACTGCTGAGTTCCTGGCAGAAGGGGAAAGACTGCAGCCAAAGGTGCTCATTTCATCTGACATGTTTATCCTCCACCGCAACAGCCTGTTATTTTGAATGTCACCACACAGCTATTACAACAGAGATGTAAATCGTGGGGGGCTGGAATGAATGGGCAATTAACAATTCCTTTTGTCTCTTTAGGATATTAGGACGAATTAGGATAGAAATCAAAGCTGCTTGCACATTAAAGTCTGAATTCTTTGTTGTTGTAGGATAGATACACCAGAATAGAAAGGCCGGAGCAAGTTGTCACACTTATTTCACAGTAGTATTATAACATGTTGGCATTAAACAGCATATAATATTCTTATCTGCAGTTTACAATTATGAAACACATTCATGAAAAAAATGTAATTGCAAGCAGTCTAAGTCGAATGTCAAATCCTTGTTTGGGCTAATGAATTAATAAATTATATTCGTAACCTTTAAAACATAAGAATGTGAGCTGACATTTATGAGAAAATACCCTTATTCTAAAAAAACAGCTCAACCTTTAAGTTAAAAATATTTTTGTATTATCGTGTAGGGCAGTATACAGTACACTAGAGCTGTGACAAAAATATGATTAGTAGAATAATTAGAAATTAACAATATTCAGATTTAATAATTCTATATTAGATGGTCGAAACCTACATTCGGTTGAAATCCTCAGTTTTTGCCATTGTGACAACTTGCCCCGATCTCTCCTATAAGTTTTTATATACTGTACATAGACCACGTTTACAAACTATACACTCTTGATTAAGTTCACAAATTGACTGAAATGATTTCTTTGGTGGTTGTTTGTGTTGTTGGACCAACAGATGATAAAGTCTCTGAAGAAGACCATGACGTCTGTTTTGACTGATATCTCTATCGAGTGGCTGTATCCAGAGACAAAGGAAATCTTGCTTTCTCCGGTGGGGGTGACCTGTCTGTTCCCCGGTGACCGCTTGATTGGATACAGCGTCGTCTGTGATACCTCCAGATATCACTCCAATCCCAAATCGGTGCGTTCTTCAACATTTTTATGTGCTAATGTAGTTTTGATATAATGTTGTAATATGAGATTTCGATACAATAGATTTCCGTTTTGTGTATCAGGACAAGCGAAGGCGATACAGCATGATGCGTTCCAACGAGTCGTCCAGTTCTGTGTTTTACCACTCTCAGGAGGAGGATGCTGGGAAGGTTTCCTCTGATAGTCAGGGGTCACACTGTGACAATCAGGTCAACTTGCTGTTTGACGCTTGCCAGGACATCATGTCTGAGAGCAGCCCGCTCGCAACGGAGCAAGACGCCATGGGTACAGTACAACTCAGCACGGGGTATAACTGAATCCTCTAACAAATGCTTTAACAAGTTTTTTCACAGGAAGTGACACGGCCACCTCTCCGAGAAGACGTGCATACAGCACCAATCAGATTGTCGATTACAACCCTGTGAAGAAGGTCTACACTCCCAGCGACCCCAGCTCAGCGGTGGGGAAGAATCCTCTAAGAAGAGCAAAGGTCCAGGAGCTCATCGGTCAGACTGATAAATGGAAAATAGACTATCAGGTGAGTACGTCCTGCATCTGTTTTCTAGCATTATTCCTGAGTAAAATGATGAGGAAACATTGGTATCCGTAATATCCTTCGTGCGTGTGTGTTGTGACCGAAAACACAAGCCTTCTATGTATTTTTCAATGTGAAGAAACATCTAACCATCTGCTTCAGCTAAAGCATCTGCTGCCATGTGTAAGGAGCGCTAGAAAGCTCCACGGATCCGTCTGTTTGTTTAGAAGGGTTATTTGAACTCATTTCTGAGCTCGGTGAGCAGATGATGAGATCTGAATCTTCTCATCGTGACCGTAATTCAATCTTCTTACCGCCACGTACACACAAACAGAGTTTATATCGCACAGCTAGCGAAAGATGAATTACAGATCCCTAGATGTTTAAGCGCAGGAAGAAATCTCAGAATGGAAAAACTTTACCTAAAAATGAGTTTGAGGTGTAAGGATTAGATGACATTTCGTGATGTGTGCCAAATCCGAAATGGAGTCTTGGGGGAGAAACAAGACAGTCGCGTGTCACAGAAAAGATGTGCCGTGTTTGAACAGTAAGTCACAGGGGTACAGAAATATTCCTGACCCAGAGTCGAATGAAAATGCAGTCAAGACCACCACGGAAAGGTGTGCGAGACGTGACTATTAATGATGGTCGGCTCAGTTCACGCATTACAAATGAGCAGAATTACCCAAGATTCTCTACACACGGCGATTAAAAGATGATTTCCTTCATTCTTTCTGAGTTTGTTACACACGTAACATTGTGTTTCGATTGCATCAAATCCAGCTATATTGGAATCTGATACCGAACGTCCAGCCAATTGCATGTGTCACAAAAGCTGCAATTAGTTTTGACATCTGTGACAAAACCTTGGCGGCCACGACTTCAAGTGCCATTCTTTCTGAAAGACGAGAGGATCTGCTCATCCCCGCAGGCAAACGGCCATGGAAATGTTTTAAATAATGCAGTAAGAAATATTACAGATTAGCTGAGGGCAATAACAAGTGTCCTTGATTTCCCCTCAATGCACATAATAATGACTTTAATGGGTGTTATTAGCTCTTCGGCAGGCATGCATTTTCATGGTCCAAATTGTCATTAAACTCAAGTGATGACTGACAAGGGGAATAAGACGCCTACATGAGGAATGAATTAGATTTGCTGTTTACATTTTGAAAATTATAATGGCAACATGTATGCTTGATATAGGCAGATATATAAAAATAACAAAGGTTTATGTTAGCACCATCCACATTTTATTGCTGCACTGCTGTCAGTTTATATTGTTATTATGCATGTTATTTATTATATACCTGTATATGACTCTTTCTTTGGAACACAAAAGAAGATATTTTGAGAAATGTCTCTGTAATTTTGTGTCCATAAAATGGAAGTCAATGGAGCAGATTTTAGCAGCATCTAGCGGGGAGGTTGCAACCAACGGCTCACTCCACTGCTCGCCCCTCCCCTTCGAAGCACTACGGTGACTGACACAGGACAAATATGTCGTCACGTTTTTGCTTCTTTGCCGAAGGAGATAACGTATTTATGAAATGCGCTCTTGTAGAGAAGTTTGTCCATATAGGGTACTATAGAAACAACATGGTGAAGGCAACCCGTGGTGTATGTAGATAAAAACAGCTCATTCTAAGGTAATAAAAACATCTGTATAAACCTCTAAACATAGGTATGTATATTATATTGCATTTCTGTCAATAGAGCCTCTTTAATATTCACACAGTACCTTTAAAGCAAAGACATAAACAGCATAAAGAATGAGTTTCTTTAAAGAATAATAAGGAAGTTTATTGGTAAATTTAACATCTTTAAAAATATTAGGATGACCTCTCTGTGTATCACTTCAGGATTGTGCAATCGTTCGTTCATTCCATCGATTGCCAATGTACCAGATGCACATAATGTGTCAGGTTGGCAGAGGCTTTTCCTGCCTAAACGCTGTCATTTTACATGGCCAACTTTTTTCTTTATACTGCAGCCAAGCAAAAACAGCCAAGAACAGACTTGGACTAATGCACTGTTGGCCATTTCTCCAACAGCCTCAGTTGGCTAGCCTGTGTGCGACGTCCTCAAGAGCTCGACCTGTGCCTGGTCACAAACCTCCACAACAAGAGGGGCTGCTGGGAGAATTGAAGACAGATCAGGTCGCGTCTGGCCCCCCGGGTCCTGCTGTAGAGGATGGATCCAGATCTTCAACAGACAGTCCATCTCTAGGCAGCACTGGTGATGCAGGTCAGAAATAAAGTCAAATTTCTGATGTGTAATAATACAAGTCGACTTATAACAATGTATTTAAAATACCTGTTATCAACGGCTCATTGTGAGCGAGAGGGCACTTTACCACACAGCATACACTGAGCACTCATATATATCACGTGATAAGTTATGAATAAAATGTTAGGAATAACGGTATGATAATGAAGGTATACCTTCATAAATAAATTTTGAAGAGTACATAGCTTGTAATTGTAAAAGTCTACTTTGGTTTATAGAGTATCCGACAACAGGTTTATGTACATACATGGTGTAAAAACACTTATTTCATAATAATAAGCAGTTTTTATCACCTTACTTCTTGACTTACTCTCAAATGATTCGTTCCACGATTCATCTCTCTAATCTCCGCCTTTCCGCTAGCCTATAGTCTGCTGTGATTGGTTTAGCGTGAGTGTTCAAGGTTTCACGGGCAGGCGGGGACTATTTCTAGTGACGTAGATACACGTGGTTAGAGAATAGTCGTGGTCACGACTCGTTTGCTTGATTCTTTTTTCCAAGCGAATAACTTTATTTATTCACCTTCGGATTTACAACTTTGCAGACTGCTTACTTTCAAACACGGCAACATTACACACGGCATGAAATGTAGTTTTGATGATCTCATGGAATTAACAGATTTTTCTGTTCTGTCTATACCGCAGTATGTAAAAAAGTGGGCGTGACTTTAGACCAAGACGCTGCACATACTTTTTCATTTTGATCGTGGGTTACAATACTAAGTATTTGTTTATTTTTTTGTATTTGTTTAATTTTATTAATAATGAATATGTTTATTATGTTTTTAAAAATTACAATAATATTTATAATTATTATAATTATTAATAGTAATTTCACTCTGCCTAATTTAAATTCTACCAATAATAAAACTAGATTATAAGACAGATCGTTAGAGTTGTTGCTAATAAATAATAAAAATATTTTGGGCTTGGGAGAGGCATATTTTGGTTTTTAGTATTTGGGCTAGGGTCATTGGGCTAGTTTTGATTTGCCGTCAGACTGGTTTTGTTATGCAGATCTGGCAACCCTTAAGTATTTCTTTAATAATTATTATAATTATTATTGTTTACATTTTAATTACAATTTTCAATTAAAATTTAAACAATATTTTTTATAATTATTATAACTATAATTATTGATGTTAATTTACTCTACCCAATTTAAATTCTAACAACAATAAAACTAGATTTTGAGACAGACCCCAGGGGTTGTTGCTAGTAAATACAAAAAAAAAAAGAAAATAAATAATATAAAACATTTTTGGTTTGGGAGAGGTATTTTTTGCTTTTTAGTATTTGGGATAATATTTAATATTAGTATTTAGTATTTTGGGTCATTGGGCTGATTTTGTACATCTGGCAACCATAAATTATATAACTACAGTATTTAACTTCAACAAACTACATAACTGGTATTTGCTGTTACCAAGAAATAAAATTACAGTGAAACTAATTATAAAAAAAAAACTTATTTGGATCAGCTTTTATTCCCAGATGGTTTAAACCGGTTTTACATGAGCTGGTTTGTTACTGGTAGTGAGTCACCAGCTGGTGGTCTATGGCTAGTTTGTGGTTTTGATGTGACATCTGCTATTGCTCAAAACAACATGTTTACCTCCTGTATGATTTTGTGAACAGATGGTTACACGCATCAGCTTTGCGAAGTCGAAACACCGCAGGATCCTCAGGCTCCAGAATTCAAAGCCGCTCAAGGAAAGGGAGACTGCAAAGCGGTCGTGTCAGGACTGCTGTGTGGAAAACCTGTGAAATGGGAGGTGACCTTTGACATTCAGCCGTACCTCAAAGGCCGAGAACGTGAGGAGAAGGTTCACGAAGACCTGTGGAACGAAACCTTCCATCATCTGGCGGGACGTTCTATCATTCAAGACTTTGAACACATGGTGGATAAAGAATGTGAGATTGAACATGGTAAGGAACTTGAGCTGATGTGTTTCATCCAAAGCGCTGTCATAGATCAACCTTATATTAAAGTTCTTTGATATTTCTCTTAGGTTCTGGCAGAAGGTACCAGCTTTATGCCATCCACACTAGTAAAGCCTGCAATATCTTGAGCAAATACACAGCGTTTGTGCCCATCGATCTGGACAGCAATGAATATTTACCCACCGGTGTTGAGTTTAGTCACCCTGGTAATCATTCATAGATTTATTTTTATCTCAATATCAATATTCTCTATAGTTGTGATGTTTTCTAAAATTATATAATTTACGATACTGTATATATGCTGACGTTCAGCAGTTTAGGTTCACTTACTCATCCTTTATTTATATATTTTTCCCATTTTTAGAATCACACTAAACTTTAGAATAACAAAAATGTAACTATAGGAATTGTTCCCACAAAGACTACAAAAATTCAAAATAAATAATAAATGTTATGTCGTTTAAGAGAGGCATGCTTTGCTTTTTGATATTTGAGCTTTTTTTGTTGTTGATTGGGCTGATTTTGTTATGCAGATCTGGCAACCCTTAAATATATTCAATGATCTTTCATCAACCAGCTTCTTAAATTCTGAGCGGCTTTTGAAACCGCATTGAAGGAGTTTACATGTTGCTTTTGTTGACTTTTTGCTTTGTAATGAAATAAATTCATATGTTGCCACATTCATTATGACTAATTTTACACATTTAGACTGTGCATTTAGATTTGTAACATTTTAGTCAAGAGACCCTAAACTTTTGATGGTAGTGTATATACAGTATTGCCCATCTAGCCTGGAGGAACCGTTTATACCATGTGATATTTTCTAAAAACAGATGTAAAAGTTGTTTTAGGTTTAAGCAGAGAATGAGATTATGATCATAGATTTTTGAGTGTTTGTGTCCAGGAGAGGATCATAAACGCAGTTCACACTGCAGTTCTCACTGTGGCAGCAGGAAGAACCGTGGTTACTCGGTGGGTCTGGGTCGATCACAGTCAGGCGGCTTACCCGAGCAAGACGATGTAGCATTACCCTGCAGTAAGACTGAACACACAACTACTGCTATCGCAAAACTATATAAAGATATATGAATCCATATTCCATAAACAGACACAGTCTTGGTTCGACCGCTTGGTGTGAACCCGGGTTCAGTTTCTGCTGCATGACTATTACTGTAAGGCAGCTATTTATCTGTGTAACCAGGTAACAACTTAAATGTACTAAAAATAGAAAGTATTTGTTTGCTTTACCTTTAGAAATAATCAACAATTCCAGCAATAGTTTTAAGGAAAAGTTCACCCAAAAATGAAAATTAATTGCGAGACATTTCTGAAAATATCATCTTTTGTGTTCCACCGAAGGAGTCATATACAGATTTTAAACCACATGAGGGTGAATAAATGATTTTTGGGTGAACTATCTCTCTATCATCGTGTTAGGCTACTTTGTTTACGATTCAGTTGCGGTTTCTGAACGCACACTGATGAGTTTTCCACCACCTTTTACCATCTTGACCAACCAAACTCTGTATCTCTGGTGTGCTAATGCCCTACAACTGTTCTATGTTTGACAGGTTTGGAGGATGGAGCTCATTCCTCTTGCAAAACATCTTCATCCTCCAGTAGCGTCACTGAAGGTGAATTTATATCTGGATTCTGGATGTGTTGGTTATCTCAGTTTGAATCTCTCAAGTGTATTAAACAAAGCAGATTTATCACTCAATCAGAACAAGCATATGAACTTAATTTTAGCAACTAAATTATTCGATTTGTTGAGGAATACCTTGAAGAACAGTAAGTATGTACCCACCCAACTTCTCTTTCAGCCTCTCAGCGGACTCCATCAGTGACCTCCGACACCTCGCAAAGATCCACAGAGAGCCTTTTTTCGGCCAGGTGGGTTTGCATTTGACGGCTTGCAGACAGCATCCACAAATCAATTTATGCTATTACAAATGCTGTAATTCACAAGACAAATGAATAATTCAATAGGTTTGCATTTTACGGGCTGGATTTGCATTTTGATTGACTTTGTTATACTGCAGGCACGTGTAATGAGTTCAACACCAGCGTGAACAGACCTCAATGCTCATTAAAAAGACTGAAGATGGGACATGTTTAGACAGTTTGACCGTAAAGACGTGTGCGCAACTCCAAGAATCAGTAATTGTGAAGTTTTTAAGAATAATTTTCATTTTACTGTTATATTTATTAATGTTAAGTGGGTTTTCAAGCTATTAAAACAATGGTCCACCAGCTATGACAGACGAAAATAAAGCCTTCCTTCGCTGGTCTGGAATGTCTTTCACAGTTTTCCCTCTCGCTGTCACTTCATCTTAAGTAATGATCAGAACATGAGGGGCTGTGCTCTCGAAAATGCATATTAATGGATGTGAACAGGGTCGATTTCACAAAGAAAAACACATTACATGTGCCTTTGCATTTAATGATACGATACTAGAATAAAAGGTATTGCTTTTTCCTCTAGCAAGCTGAGTCTGACCAGGACACGACTTCTGACGAAAGCTGCTCGAGGCTTCATGAGCCGATCGCAAATCAAAACCTGCAGCTCCACGGGAGAAAGCGAGAATAACAACAACTACATCCCTCTGGTATCTCTTCCATTGTCATTTTCTGCTTTCAGAATCCCGTAGAGTTTTAGCAATATAACACACCTAACACCGCTTGTAATGACGTCATGGAGTGTATTGCAGCCACTTGCCACATAACCTTTAAATAACTAGTCGATACTCGCAGGAAAACAACGGCTAAAGTCTTTGCGTGTAATAGATCTGATGACATTTAACAAGCGCAGATCAGTATCTCATGATTCCTATGTGTGGTTAAATGAAATGCTGTTTTCACATATTTATGCGCTCATGAGACTTCTGTGTAAAAATAACTTTGTTGACTTGGTGTAATAGATTCAAATATTCATTTTATGCTAATATATTTAAATCAGTTTCATTATAGGTGCATTTTTTGTTTGTATAATGTAGTCAATTGTGATGCATTACATTTTAGCTTAATGTTGTAGATCTTAAAGCGATAAATGACATTTTTTCTTCTGCAGAACACAAAAGAAGATATTTTGAGAAACATTGGTAACGAAACAACATTGGGCCTCATTGACTTCCACTGAGACATTTCTCAAAATATCTTCTTTTGTGTTACACATTCATATACAGGTTTTAAATGACATGAAGTTGAATAAATGATGACAGAATATTTATTGTTGGGTGAACTATTTATTGAGACTTTTTTCTTTTGTCTCTTCCAGGTGTCGTTGCAGCTGTCCTGTGGGGCGTTCATGCTGGACGACGCCTTGTGTGAAGCCATAAACGTGCCCATGGACAAGCTGAAGTGGACCTCTCCATTCACCAGCCACAGAATCAGCCTTACCCACCCCTCCCACTCCAGTTCACGGCGCTCCGAAAGCCTGGAGGTCCACCACGGCTCCTCTCCACCACCGAAAGACTCAGACCTCAACTCTGAATGTGAGGAGCCTCTTTCACGCACGTCTTTGTCCTCGTTCCAGTCTCGAAGCCCTCGAACGGAGACTTGTGGGTCCCTGCTGCTGGGCGGTTTCTCTTCAACCGAAGCCTCGACGTCACCCATCAACTCTTTGTACGATAGCGGCCGAGGATCTGGGTCGGAAATCACAGAGCCGCCACTGTCAAGTTCCCCATGGGGCCTGCAAAGGAGCATGCATGACCTGGAAGGGATGGTGTGGGCTACTGCTGTGGCTCTGGCCTGGCTGGAGCACAGCTCAGCAAGTTACTTTATCGAGTGGGAGCTGATCGCCGCTAAGGCCAGCATGTGGTTAGATGAACAGATCGTGCCAGAGGGCCGAGACCTGGCGTCGGTCAAAGCGGCAGCCAATCAGCTGTTTATTATTCTCAGACACTGGGATGAAAACCTGCAACTCAACATGCTCTGTTATAACCCGAACAGCATGTGAGCTCTGGGTAGGGACTTAACTTTAAACTATGCTAAAAGAAATTGTGTTTTTATTTTCTTAAATTGATTTGATGTATTTTTAGGTTTCGTTGTAGTTTTTATGAACAGAGACCGCACCAGTATTTCCTTGTCATCTGCCGTTGTGCAAGTATGCAAATGCAGACACAAATGCTTGGCCAGTACATTGCAAGCGTGCTGTCGGAAATGTTTAACGTATATGTTCTTAAAGTGGAGATAACATCTGTGCCATGAATTATATCGCCGTTGTATTCAAATGAATGAAATGTATACAGAATAGTATAATTAGGTGCTATAGCGCCCCTCGTGGCAATGGTGAGAATGCAACGCACACTGTGTGAAATCAGACCCGAGTAGCTAAAAGTGTCACGTTTTTGCTTAGAGTTCATTCGGACGTAGCAACCAGAAAATCGCATGTCTTTGCAATTTTTTGTCTCCTAAATAGAAAGATTGTTTGTATTTCTCGTCTCCAAAAATATTTTTTCTTTTAGGAAACTGTCTTGTTGCTGCATTGTACGATTTTGTACCAAAAAAAGACTAATGAAGCCTTATAGTAATTGTTCTTTAGTTAAAGATGTGGTTGACTGCTATACTTGTCTGTGACATTTGGCACCTCAGGCTTTTTTAAGCTATTAAAAGATCCGGTGACTTGATTTACACCATCATTATAAGATGCAGTTACACGTGTAACATTGTAACCGTCATGCAATGTACATTCATTTGCCTTTACGCTCGTAAAAGATGTCGAATCATGACAGGAATGACACTTTCCATTGATGCAAACTGCTGTCCAGCATTAAGTGCCTAACTTTGCAGAAATCTCTGGACTGTTGAAATGAACGTTGTACTGATTTGTTCGTTATTTTTGCTGATTCTATTTATTGCAGTGTAGGCTATATGTATTATTACAGTATTTTTGTGATGTCAGTTTGTTAAAAATGTACATGATTATATTCGAATGAAAACTATAAATATATTTAATACATCCATTTAAAAAAAGTAACCGTACAGAAGCAAAAGTTATTTCTCATTATTACATCATTATCGCACATTTTTATAGGCTATATATATTTTATTTCTCAGGTATGAGTACAGTGGCTTGGAGTATCTGTTGCATGAGCAAATGCTTTGTGGAAAGATTCCATCATGAAGTTTTCTTCTGTAAAAAACCGTAGTGTTACGGTTTGAGATCAATTATGTACTTGGTTGTCGAACCCTTAAGTTGTGTGTACATGCTAGTGCAGTGCTGAACTGTGTAAATGCATGTAATAAAATGTATTGCTGAAAGAAAAGGGTATTCTTTTTTGTCAGAAACGCCGACTACTGTAAGCAACCAACTGTACCGACTTGCCCAACATCGGTTCAATTGCTGTCAGTGTGAACGCACCTAACATACAGTATGCTAGGCTAGCGCTTCTGACGACGTACTAGTTTCTTTGTACATTACAGTGAAGCATTTGACCTTTTCTTTTGCATGAAACCAAACCTAAGTCCAAACGCAGTACTCTCTGTCGCCAGTAGATGCTGCACCACACTTTTAAAATCACAGAAAAAGGCGCTTTTTTCATTTAAATGAATTCTCTAAGTAATGCGAGGACGGTATGACGATGGCTTTGCGTGTTTATCAGCCGGCCATTTTTGGGAAATTATACTGCAATTAGCTGTCTAAACATGTAACTCAAAACAATGAAATCTAGTGTCTTTGTCACTTGTGAGTCATGCTAATATCTGAGCGTTCGCCACATATTTCAGTCTTTATTAGGATCTGTTTCCTCTCAGTGGGCTTTAAGCACAGAGAGAGAGAGAGAGATCAATATGGGTTTGGATAAAACTCTGTCAGGTAAGATCACTTCCCAACCCTACATCGTGTTCACCTTTCGATAATAGAGACTTTATTTACTGTTCTGTCATTTCTGTTGTAGATTCGACATAGTGTAGTTAAATGTAGTATTCATTTAGGAATTAACTTTGTTTCTTTGAAAATTCCTCATAACATGCCCAGATTGTTTGATGTTTTTTTCACAATGTTTTTCCATGCAAAATCAAGAACATTACAATTCTTATCATTTCTCACCAAACTTGTATGACTTTTATCTTCTTCAGAACACAAAAGAAGATAATTGGAAGAATAGTTGGTAACAAAACATTTTGTTGTTGACTTTCATTTTATTTACACAAAACCACTCAGACTCTTTTGGGAGTCATAAGGGGCTTTCATTTCATAGATTTCATAGTTCCGGGGCGATTTGCCGGAAGTACTTGCTTTTTGTTGTGTTCGCACCGGCTGGAATTTTAGTTCCGGAGAACCTTTTTGAAGGAACACTTTAGCTCCTTCTCCAAGGTAGGATCTAAACCAGCAGTACAGGAACGATCCGTGACGTAAGCAAATGCTGATTGGCCGAACTTCTGTTGTTTGTGGTTGTTTGCCGAACACTCGGTAAATAGTTCCTTTAGCCAGTGCAAATGCGATCGGGGAGGGAAAATTTAGTTTACGAACGTCCCTCTTTACTCGTTCCGGAACTTTGTTCCTGAATTTATCCGGTTGGAATTGGATTAATTTTCATTTTTGGATGAATTGTTCCTTTTAGTTTACAGATCATGGATATATGATCGATGTCTGAAAGTGAGAGGCTGCCACCAGCAGGAACATTGTGTTGATAATCCCAGTTGTATTACCCAACACGTTCACATGAGGAACTAGAGCCAAACATTTGAAAACCCAACCTACCCAAAAAGTCTTATGTAAACAGTTATTTAAAGTAAACTAGTTGTGTGGTGCGGTAACACACTCATCCTCCTGACTTTTTTTAACACTTATAACACAATGTTTTTAATCTGAGGCGATAAGTTTTGGTAATTATTGCCAAGAATAATGTATCTGAAACTTTGTATTACTGGCACTTCTCGTGACTATTGCTTTACTTTTAAACCTCCTGACCTATAAGCAATAAAATTCTCTTCTGGTTAAAAACTCAAATGTCATTGGAGGCCCATGTTGCATCAGTGCATCAATAAGCGATTAAATGTAGTTATCATATAAAATAATATAGGCATATTGTACTGCACTGTTACGCTGCACAAAAAAGAGAGGTTTTATTTTTACTGATCTTGTTTCTATGGCAACTATACGCATTAAGAGAGCTCGAACGATGCTCTTGACATGAGAGCTTAAAAATTAAAAACTTTGTTTCATGTCTGATCATCAGGAAGTGTTACCATCACTATTGCTCGGGGTTAATATGTTCACATCACTAAGAATGAAACTTCATCATGTTACCACCATGATGCATTATGAAATCAAATGAATTAATCTGCAAATATCTGTTCCATCCTAAAGTAGCGGCATCCTGTGATTTCCACCAGCTGATGTCGTCGAAACGTGTGCACGTGATGTTTGGTTTTCCTAAATGCTCTGAAAATCAAATCAGTCCTATTAGCTGAAGCCCAATTAGATGAGACTTAAAGTTCTTCAGGCTGACAAAAGCAGTCATTTCAAAGCGCCGCTTCATTCGGACCCTTGTTTTCTCTGGAGAATCCGAGCAATAAGCTTGAGCTCTTAATGAGCTCCATAGTTTTGGTGCATTGGCTCATCCGGGGAACGTACAGTACAGAAGCCTTTAATGATGTCCGACAAGTTTGTTTCCAGAGGGAGCGGGGGTTGATTACTTTACTGAAGTGTGAATCGCTGATGAATAGCTGTGTTCCAACATCACTTCATTGGAAGACTGAGGTTGGATTAAAAGCAATGCTACAGGGAGATCACCTTTGCTTGCTTTAAATGACTCTATATTTATCTGCCCACCCCATCTGTGAAATGACCGTAATATTAGAGAACAGATTTCGATTTCTACACTACAGACTGTAATGTCACTTTTGAATCGTTGCATGCAATAACACGAAAATGCTTGAATGTTTTGTTCATTATTTATCGTATATAATGGTCTTGTACAACACAATCTCACAGGTGGGGTACTATTGCGATTCAGAACATACAAATTAGCCACCTCAAAAAATAGTTCCTGTGAGATCAGGTATATTATTAAAAATGTATGCGTGTTGTAGTTGTTGTGCTTGGAAAACTGAAGCTCAACTTTGAGAGGCTTATTGAGTCAAGGCCTAGGGGAATTATACAAAATATTATTACGCTAAAGCATCAACAAATTGTTAATAACTGATCAAATATGCTTTTTTTGTGAGCTTTTTTGTTAATGAAACACATATTCTCAGATATGCTGCTGTTGCAAAATAGTTTTGCACAAATAATTTCAGAGCAAGCAGTAAAAGCGAATACTGTACAAATTTGCCATCCAGACATCACTTTCGGCCACATTCAACACAAATGGGTCTCTAAACTTCTCTATTAGTTCAAAACTGGACTAATAATTTATTAACAATTTTAAAATAATAAACCAAGGATATTTTGGACATTTCAACATTTAATTTGTCATCATACAGACACAAAAAATATACTATTTAGGCACTAAAATAGTCAAAGAACTGTAACATGTTTGTCAAATCATTTGTGTCAGCATAACATAATATTTTCTTTATTTTAAACTTAACATCATGCATCCCTTTCATAGCTTAAAAAATATTATTATTAATAAATAAAATAATAAGAAAACAATGTTTTTCTTTTTTTTGTTATGTTTTTGATAATAAATACTTTATTATGTTTAGATAACTTTCGAATATTAAAGTGTATGATGTCTCAGGTTGCTGAGGACTTGCTATAACTAAAGTGATAGTTCACCCAAAAATGAAATTCTGTCATCATTTACTCACTATTGTCATATCAAACCTGTATACATTTCTTTGTTCTGATGAACACAAAGGAAGATATTTGGAAGAATGTCAGTAACCAAACAGATCTCTACTCCCATTTACTGCCATAGCAGGGAAAATAAATCTGTTCTGTTTGGTTACTCACATTCTTCCAAATATCTTCCTTTGTGTTTTGCAGAACAAAGAAATGTATACAGGTTTGAAATGAAGGTGAGTAAATAATGACAGAGTGTTTTTATTTTTGAGTGAACTATCCCTTTAAGATTTAAAGAACCAAGTGATGATTAATTAAAGGAGATGTCCTGGGTTCAATATAAGCAAAGTTGTGAGCTCGGGTATTTATTTAAGTTATAAAGTTATTTTACTGTTAGATTTTAGGAGCAGCATTGTCCACCAAAATGGTCTGGAGAATCCTCATGCATTGGTGGACAGGTCTGGAGGGGTAACCATGGCAACAGAGGAGCGATAACAATGTGATGCTCTTTATTCATAATTAAGGCAGAGGAATCATTTTCTCTCACAGCTGGAAACATTTTGGTAATATCCATTAGCATGGGTGAGTTTGTTGGTCGTGTGTTGGACACAACACCATGTGATTCACGGAGGAGGCGACCTGCCTAAAAAGTTCATTTAAGCTTTGAACGAAGAGTTATCCAATCCGATAAGAAAGTGCAAGTGAGGCCGCGAGTAGGCAGTGTCAGTTTTTTAAAGCCCGGCGTAGCATTTAACAAAAATACACTAGCAAACAAGCTTATCTGTAAATGGATATGGTTATCTTGTTTCTAGGCAACCGATTTATATGATGGAGGTTTAAGCCTACTTTGACAAAACTCTTTGAATTCTCTCTTTACTTCAGTGTCGCGGAGGGCATGTTCGCACCATGCTTTTGGCCCCAATACAGCTAGTATATTTGCCCCGGTGGTAGGACATTTTGGCAGTCCATGTGATGAAATGTTGTGGTGAATAAAGAAAGAAATATGTTTTTCAATAAATGGATGAAAAGATTTGTGGCAGATTGCACAAAGATTCAAAGGGACTTTTTTTTTATATAGTTTAGCGCATTGATTTTCGGGGTATTAGTGGGGGATGGATTTCAGGACATTAAAGAAATAAAATCAAATTCATCTAGAAATAAACTTGTCCGCATTTACTCGCTCATGTGTCTTTTTAAAAATAAAAACAAATAGTTCTTCTTACAACTGCTTTAGAAAACATGCAGTTGTATGTATTTTTATCCTGGCTTACAAAAAGTGCTGTAAGAATGTTTTGCATCATTCTTAGACATTATTTCTGAATGTTTTAAATGTTGCACTAACATTACAGAAAGAACCTTTTTGATAACATTGAGATAACGTTTAGAGAACCAAGATGAGATGGTTTGTGACTTATCGTGAACTTGGACTCCAAATGGACAAATATGCTTTGGTTGTATAGAAAACAGAAAATAGAATAAGTATATTTTTTGCTGTTATGAGGAAGAAAGAAAGATGCTTTGATACGGGTTTTGGACTGATGCAAGATTGATAAATGCACAATAACAAGACCGTCCAATGACATTTCAGACGGCAACCTGTATTGAAATAATGATTCTGTTTAAAGCGTGTAGAGTACGGTGCTGTATGAACACGTCAGTGCCTGTATGAAGCAGATCTTTTGTTTCCTCACACACAGATGAGTATGTGACCGCTGGGATGGACCGCAGCCAGACGGCACATCTAAATTAATCATGTCAGATTCATGAACGATTACACTGAGGATCGAGTATCTGTGCTGGCTCATGAGTTTACTCCTCTTATGGGATGCTGTTTAAGAAACCACACACTTCATGTTATTTGATAGACTTTGATTAATTTACCAGCCCTGTTGTTTTATTGTTGTCATAGCAAGAAAATACATCATGTCTACAAACGGAAGTTTCCAGTCAACTGTGAATAATTCATGTTGCTTGTTCCTGTAGCTCAGTTTGTAGAAATTGTGGGAGCACAAATGTTAAAATTAAAGCATCTGCCAAAGGGGTAAAAGTACCTGGGGATTATAGTTTGAGGTTACCAATGTTTGCACCTTTTGCAGTATTAGTCGACATCATTTAGTCACCATTGGAAAATCATACGGATGCCGGGAAAGCGCAAAATGGACCTGGAGGATTTTCTAGACAAATGAGTGAACTATCACAAAACATAGAGTCATTGAATTTCCAAGTATCATCATCATCAACCATTGATTTACTTAGACAAAGACCCAAAGCACAAGGGAATGGCTTATATTAGGAATCTCATTGAAAATTCCCTGTCCAATGTTTCTCGGTTTCATTTCACTGGAGCAAAAGAGAAAATTGCACAAATACAAATCTTCAAATGTCATTTAGACATAACCAAAACCTTCCCAGAAGACCTAGACTTGTTATTTTATGCAAGCGAACATTCTTGAATAATATTTTACACACACACAAAGTATTTCGAATGTTTGGTTATTAAAACAAGGAAACAAACTTGCTTGTCCTAACCACGCACGGCAGCTTTCTGCTTAAATCTGTTCAATATGTTTGTTATTGAAAAAACGTTGTTTTAACCAGCCGCGCATTATTTTCATTGTAACTGACACTAATGCACTGTCATGGCTTCGATTTCTATGATGTTATTTTCTTATTCAGATGTCAGATTAGACAACAGAACAATATATAACAGTGTAATGCGTCTGTCATGTGAAAGCAGATCAAACAAAAAGGTTAAATATGATCCTATCATGGGTGGAAAACACATTATGGAGACACATGCTTGATGCTTTGTGTGGGATGCAGAGACTCACGGAAAACTCAACTCGGCTTCATCTTCCCGCCGAGGCGCGTGAGGCTGTGGGGGTTACTATGGCAACAGTGTTGGCAATCCATGTTTTGTTGCCTTGTTTCACAGCTATCATGCCAAGAGTCACCATGTGTTGCCGGGGCACAGAGTCACGCACATATCATATCTTTATACTATAATTGTGTGTATTAAATTCAGTACACGTGAAGGAACATCACACGTCCCTTAACTGAACATTACATTTAGTTACGTCATTACGTACTGTAAATAACTTGTCTTTTTTACACTTTATTTAATACTTCAGCTGATCATTAATGCTCATAACGTTCTCAAGCCAAACCGACAGCGAGTGCTAATGACTGTAGCCGGATGTGATTATGACAGAACAGATGTGCATTTGTAGTAGCAATATGTTGCTTTCAGATGTAGGTGGCTAAAGCTCCTTTTGCTGCCTATAAAAGCCCCTGAATTGAAGCCACCGGATGTAATGAATGAAATTCCATCTTCATCCTCCTGCTCGGCTGTCGCTAAACACGTCACGCGAACCCAATTACAGACAGACACTTCATTCTGTTCAACCTGAAACCTGGTTTTGTCCTAATGACTGTGAACAAGGGACGTCGGGGGTATTATTGAACCTTTGTAACGGGAATGATTTCATCTCTGTATTCTCGGAATTCTCACCTGTAGTTTTGCTATTTATAAATGTTCTCACCTGCCTTTACTGCTATGAAGTATGCTATAGTTTATTTTTGGTATATCATTTATTCTTATATTTTATTAGCATACCGTAGAATAAAAGTGTTTCTTTACAAACTGTAAAGAGGTTTTATATAGGCTATAGATTTGAAATAATCTTTAACATGCTGTTTGGTCTGTTTGTATAGAAACAGAAAATATATTTTGTTAAATCTTTAATAGGATGTGATCAAAGAAACAGGGTCCAATCAGATACGAGATACAATGCATGCGTAAGGTTTGGTTCTGTTTGATCATATCCAATTAAAACCTCTATTTAATATCTTAACTTTGACATCAATTATAATGTATTTTTTCAGGGCTTTGTATAGTGTATGCAAGTTGTATTTCATTAGTGTCATCTTTGAATTGTTTACAATAAAAAAATATTTATATAAAATGTACGAAATTAAATAAAAAAATTAGCCAAAATAAGACACCTTGTAAAATACTCGCCGTACCATGATATTTTGATAAACTGTATAATATGACATTGTATGACAACCAAATTGATATATAATTGTTTTAAATGTAAGGTATAATATTAGGATTTTATCATGATGCCAAGAAAAAATCATGGTTTAGTAATTAAAGTTAAGTGATACTTTCAAATGCACATTAATATCTTGGGTTTGCATGAATGTAACAGAATTTTCTTTATAGAAATCGTGAAAATATTGAAAAAGTTTATTAGATAAAATACAGTGCAATTTTGCCTGCATTTTCTTATAAAGAAATATCTTGTTTAAAATGAAAAACATGAATCAAACTGTGTGAACCCAATTAAATGTTGAACTGAAACAGCAGAAGTGAAATCATTAAGTTTGATAGCATTAGACCAATAAAGCATAAGTCTTTGGATTACAACCCAGTGTAATCCTCTTAGCTGTAATGCACCACGGTAAATAACAGTAAATAAATTCACCTGCTTCCTGACTCTCTGAGCGTGCCAGTAACTGTTGTTTTATCCTTAGGTGATTTATAAAGATGCAAACTCTACCATTAAACTCTAAAATTAGCTGTCAATCGGTTATCATTTGTGAAATGCTGTAACCAGGCATCACGTCTCCTGCTGTTAGACATCATATTCATGCCTAATTCTATCAAATGGACTCATTAGTAAATATCTGACATTACATTTTTCTCATTGACATTTTTACCTGTGCAGAGGCGAGCAGGCTGCGTGTAGAGTGAATGAAGAGCAGCGTTCATATAGAAACAAATGAGAAAATGATTATATTTGTCACAATAGCACTTCATTGTGTGATGACCTGCGCTGTTGTTAGAAATGCATCAAGAGGAATTAATGATAAGATGTGTTCTTTTACCTCCCACGGTTCCCTGCCAACACGAGCCGTGTGCTACAGCTTCCCATCTCGGGACGCGTTTCCATAGCTACCATTGGGAAACTTTCAGATGCACCATCCCAAAACAAAATCACTGTTCTGTGCATCCAAACAAAATGTAATATTTACAGCAAATACCAAGTGCAGAATCATTTCCAGAGAGCGCAAATGTAAATGCAAGACCTTTGTTTGAGTTTCCTTTTTCAAGAAAAATCACTTTTTTAACATATCATTCTTGGTAATAATACCTTTTGAAGTCTTTAAGTGATTCCAAATGTAACTTACAATAAAGCAGCAGCAGAGAGATTACATGTATCATCACAAGCCTCCAGATTTCTTCTCTAAACCATTTTTGTGATTCCTTTCCCTCCACTTTTCTCGTCTCACACCGAATGGACATTAAAGAAACAGCACGTGACTCTCGAGCACAATCTCATTGAAGGCTGAAGTGGGGGATAATAAAGCACATTGCTTTGATGCAAAGCTGTATTATTTGCACTGAGAGAAGGTGGCGATCGGGCTCACATCGCTTCTCCTGATCACTCGCATCTGTTGCCATGGCAGCCAACTGTACAGTTAGCAGCTCTGTGTCTAGAGAGTGGACAATAATGAAGGAGAAGTGGTCTGGCGCACGCAGGTTCACGCTCCCGACCCGCCACGCGGCTACGCATCATCTGTTACTGTTTTCTTATGGCATGCCAACACACAAAAGATTCGTGTTTTCGCTCTTCTGCGTTCCGAATTTTATTTAGATGGACTGGATGTGTCATATTGTTTAGATTGGGGAATGATTGTGTGTGGCAGGGACCCCAAACCTTTTGTGAGGACCCCCTTTCTAAACTAGATATATTTTTTTGTATAAAGAAACATTAAAAGTATGTTTAACAAACTAGATAAATAGTAAGAGCGATATTATAAAGACAACATATTACAAAATTGGGTATAATAAGAGTAATGTTGGATGCATTTCCCACCACATACACGGATTTAGTAACATTTCAAGTATTTTGTATATTTAGTAACATTAAAATGTTAATGATTTAGTGGCATTAAAATTACAAGTATTTCTTAACATTAAATATGGGTTGAGGTGGGAAATATCCTAAATCCGAGGTGTCTTGAAATGAGATGTATTTATATTTTTTGTGTCTCATTAAGCATAATATTTGTCTATAAAGTATTAAGTCGTTGCTTTTGGTGCTCCAGGCCCCACTCTGTGGTGAGGTGGGCGTGTCCAAACACAAGTGGGCGTGGTCATTTATTGAATATATTTACGCTTTAACAGAGGCTTTTTTTTGCTTGGATGACTTGAGCTCTCTTGACAGCCGCCATCATTTAATCCAATCAGATGACTGGGTTTGAAAGGCATGACTACACGTCTATTAAAGGAATCAATCAAATGTCTCCTTATTTAGATGATTGAAGATCATTTATTTCCCCACAGTCACTGGAACCAATCAGAAACTTGACAACCCTGTTACATTTCATTTGCCTGTGAAAATGTTATATTTCAGCAACTTTTGCTGTAAAGTAAACATATTGTTTATAAATATTTTCATTGTGAGTTATGCAATTCATAAAGAAAGAATATTAGTTTGGCGGTTTGAAAATAAAACTAAGTAAAACTTTGCCAAGTCATTCCTAGTGCGTTCTGAGTGCATCCGAGTTCAGAAATGTGGGGGTGAGAGCAGAGCTCTACAGCTTTTCAAAGGAACACAAAGACTTTACTTAATAGATTTCTTCACTATTTCCCCTGCAGCCTTGTGTTTTCCTCCGGTTTAAGCAGCTCTGCTTCGTTTCCTTTGATAATCGAGATAATAAGAAGATAATTGAGTTAGTAAGCCCAGCTTCTCATGTTATCATTGCTGGTAAATCTGAATGTTTAAATGACTAAAACATAACTTTGGTTGAGGGCAGATGGTAATAAACAGCACGTCTTATGTAGTGTTACACAAATTAATGTCTTTAAGGAGCGTTTTTTATTGTTGACTTGGTCTTGTACACAACAACTTTTATATTTTTTCTAGGGCTGTCAAACGATTAATCGCATCCAGAATAAAAGTTTGGGTTTACATAATATATGTCTGTGTACTGTGCATATTAATTTATAATAAACATTTAAATATTTCAGCTATTGGTAAATATAAATAAATACACCTAAATATTTCCTAAATATAGAGGCCTACATGTATGTGTTTGTGTTCGTAAATACAAAATGAATATGCACAGTAAACAGACATCTATTATGTAAACACAAACTTTGATTCTGAATGCGATTAATCGCGATTCATCTTTTGACAGCCCGAATTTTTTCCAAACTTAAAACATATGCTTTAATATTCTGTGCAGACAGTTATGTTTTAATTGATTTTCTATATTGTTTATTACATAAAGTGAAAAATCAAGAACATAAATCAAAGACATCTTTGTTATATAATCCATTTTATTGGTCATACATTTCATTGCAGATATAGCCCTGTAACAGTATAGGGAAGTGCAACATCGAAATCTGAAATCAATATTACCGTACGTACAGTTTCACTGCCACAGAAGGAGGCGTTTGTGCCATTCTCATGCAAAGCCGTTAAAAAAGCCCTGAAACATCTACTGTATGAGAGGCAGGCCTGAAAAACTTCACATTACTTGGGTGACACAAGTTGACTGGCATCTTTTGCACTATTTGGCACAAACGCGATCAGCTTAAAGCAGCGACAACCACTTTTAAAAAGTGCTACGAATATAGATAATCGGACGGTGTCTATTTCTCAGACATAAACTAGCTCCTTGATATAAAAATCATCACTTCAGGCTAAAGCAGGCAGCCATATTAAAAACGACGATATGCAACATGATAAACTTGTTTAAAAAAACGAGTCTTTCCTCTCTCTCTCACGCTATATAAAAAACATTTGCTCAGTCCATCATCTTTTTCCAAAAGAGCAAATAAAAACACATCCAAGAAAGAGATCACAATTAGGATGTTTAAAGTGGAACGTTTCACTTTCATTGTGCGCAATAGATACAGAAACCAAGCGCTCGGTCTCACGGCAAAATAAAGAGCAAAAGTTTGTGCTTGTGATATCAATGCATTCCTCAACATGAACAGAACCTCGACCACCACAGACCAATTCCACATGTATTATACAACACACGCTAGGACTTGTATGTCCAGTGTAAGATCTCACTTTATGAGAGGGATATTAAACATGCCCTTAAAGAGAGAAAACTTCCTCCGTCTGGACGCCTGCAGCGGGAACTCTCCGCTGCCACACTGTGAAATTCAACCCATACTTAGAGGAACCTCAAAGTGCATCGCATGCAGAACGCATGGAACCCATTTTAGCCTCTTTACCAACGTCCTTGAGCGTTACACACCCGCTGAAGACTTTTCTGCTGTGTTATTCAGGACTTCATCAATTCTGTCGTCTTCTATGACAACTGCAAAGAAAGAACATGGAGAAATGAGGCGCTTGAATGAAAGACGAATGCCCAAAAACATTCACAACAATATAGATGCATTGATATCGAAAAGCTTAGAAATAGGTGACATGACGTGATTTTTGTAAATAACATTTTAATGTATGTTTATTATTATTATGCATTTTTGAACAGAAACCGTTCCAGATACTTTTTACCATACAATGACAAACCAAAACAAAGCAATTTACTAATAATTGATCTCAAGTTGTGTTCCAAAGAAAAAAGTCAAATGTGGTTTGGTGAGAATATAATTTTTGCGAACTTGGCTATTAATAAAAGTTAATGTCCATGTGATCTCTTTCTCTCATCTACTGTACAAAGCGATATTATTTATTAGATGACATAACATGGACTTGGGTGACATCATCACATGATGCCACATTTGCATATTTAAAGCCATCAGTTTCTTAGATACTGCAACCAACGCATTAGTGCGTGCTTTCTTTTCTATATTATTCAAATGATTCATTATATTAATGTAGTTAACATAAACGAAAACGCAGTTTATATGCGTCAAATTATATACATACATGAATAATATTCTCACCTCTCTTACTCCGTCCGATCTGTCCGAGCTTCGGAGGTCGTTTGTTCGGTGTGGACCCATAGAAGTTGTTGGTGTTGTTTTGCAGACGACAGGTGAGCGATATTTCCTCGTCGTGTCCATTGTCACCATAATGGGTGATGTTGTCTTCATAAGGCAACACCTCCGACATGATCGCGATAATCGATAACTATGTATTAAAACAATCGATAACGAACAAGGGGAGACCGGACTCGAAACAAAATAGTCGGATCGGATGCAGTTGGTTTTTTATCTACATGAAGTCACTTTCACTTTTCTAGTCGTCTTTGCAAACGAAGGATGCACAACGCCAAGTCTATCGGAAAAACTGATGCACATGCAAAACAAGAGCGCGATGCAAAAACACGGTCCGATCCCTGGCACAGACGTCACTCAGACTGGTGCATCCAGAAGCTTAGCTCCCCCTCCTATCCACCCCTGTCACTTTTGTTGTCTTCACCATCAGGTGCTGTGGCGTAGTGGTTTAAGACACGGGTTAAAATAATAAAGGTTCGAGTCCCTGTAGGATTGAGCGATGATGCATCCTTAAGGAAGACGCCTAAACTTACCTACACATTTGCAAATGGGTGATGTGGCTCAAACTCTCGAAGATGTGATTTATAAACAATCCACAAAATATCCAGAAACTTGTAAAGGCTGGTGTGGTTCAAGATGGAGTAAATCCCTTTGGATTAAACATTGCTATATGAATAAAATGTTAATTCCAAAATGCTTCCTGCAAATAATGTATAAGACGTCATACATGAGATGTTTCATTGTTTTTTTTCCCTAATTGTGGTACTTGAGGATCTTAATGGCTCTAAATCATAATGTTACTATTGTTATTATGCAATCTTTGTAAATGTTATAATTTAGATCATAGTTATTATGTAATGAAGGCTTCGTGACCCTCACAAAACTGATCTGTAGTAGTAAATATAGACAGGTATGTACTGCCACCTTCTGGTCAGGTGCAATACTACCATTAATGCAAATAAGCTTAACAAACAATAATTCATATCCAAGAATTGATCCACTGCACACCATCTGATGTCATTTAATCTTTTAAAGACTGTTGATTGTACAATAACATCAAACCAAAAACTTTTTCAGATTGTTTCATCTTCTGTGCCATTTCTGAATAAAGTTTCTGATGACAAATGTAATTATAAAAGTTCCCCCTGACATAAAAAAAAAAAACATACACCATATAATTATTGTAACTTAGGGGTGAATTTAACAAAACATTCTGCATAAAAGTAACATTTGTTTTGCATTGTATTGTGCATTTTGCATTGAGAATCAGTCCAGATTTACTGTAAAAAATAACAGTAAGAGTAACCATTGAGAATATGACAATTACACAAACACACACACAAAGCTCAGCAAAATGTTTGGGTGCCAAAATTGTACTTGGAATTTAATATCTTTATGCAAAATATAATTGCTTCTTTTTTATAGATTTTTCATGAAATAAGCCAAAATGCAATACATTTTAGACAGGCACAAGTGATGATTACAATTCCAAAATAACAGAGGAAAAAAAACACTGATTTGTTTTTTGTTACTGTTCAGGAATTGGATTATCGCACATTCAGTTCATGTGAGATGAAAATACAGTGCCTGCACACATAAACTGCTGTTTACTCGTCATTTCCAAGCATACTGTATTTTCAAGAAGGCCCCTAGCTATTATACAGAGGAACAATCCGGTCTATTCTAGCCCTACATATGGGGCATTTCTTAGGTTCGGGCAGAGCCGTATAGCATTGCTCACAGGTACACACATGACCACACTCTAAAAAAACGCAGGATCGTTCATTACTCAGGCATATGGTGCACGTATTGGGGGAGACTTCGTCCTCGGCCATGTTGAGCTCCTGTAAACGTCTGTTCTTCCACTTCCTGAACTCATCCAGCAGGCCGCGCTCTTTCCTACGATCCCTGCGCAGCGCGTACTGCCGCCACAGCATGTAGAATAACGTGGCACAGGCGGCCAATCCGAACAGCATCGTAAAGACCCTCCAGAGCCTCAGTTGTCTCTCTTGTTTGCTCAGGAGCTCATCGTAGTCCAGACGGCTCAGGAAATAGCGCAGGCCCTGTTTAGGAGGTTGAAGACGAACAAGATTGTTATCTAACACCAGCTCCCCCACACCGGTCATGCTGGCACCGAGACGCAGCATCTCCTCCGTCTCCTGGATGCCCTGCGGGCGCTCGCCACTGATGAAGTGGCCAATGACGTTGGTCAGAGACTGCTGGGAGGGGTGGAAGTTCTCATAGGTGGCCTCCAGATCCAATTCGGCCGCATCGAGCGGACGGACCACGCGAACGGTTGCAGGAATGGTGTCGTCGTGTGGGGCGAGGTCAAAGGGCACGGTGTTAGTGCGTTGGTGGATGACCTTCTCGCAATCGTTCCTGAAAGATGTGTTGGTACAGCGAAATAAAGAAAAGTGTTAACATTCCAAATAATGACAAGTTGCATATATTCTGGACGTTTAGAAGACGTACCAGAGATGTGTCGTACGATTCCACACCATCTTCTTCTCTTTCAAGGTCAACCTCTCGATGACGCCTTTACAGTTGTCTACAAACTGGCTGTTTAAGGTCTCCTTGACAGACCGCACCACTCCTAATAACAAATATTATTTGTATTAAATCCGATTCTTTTATTCTAGAATTCATAGGAAACGACACTCCTTAATCTTCATACCTTCAATAACAGCGTAAGGAACGCACTTTCCTGGAGCTTCACTGAGAATTGTTTTCAGATCCAGATTTAAGGGCATCTTTTTGGCTTCCTGCCAAGCAGAACAGGTTTTAGGAAAACCTCTGGTGTCAGTTTTATTTAAAATGATTCTTTAGATTTTAGGTTTGCTTACCCTCAGTCTAACTACATGGCTCGATTTCCTCTTGTATATGGTGTATAAAATGGCAGTCAGAGCTGAACTAGTAGCCAGCATCACGATCTGTGTTGTCGAGGGTCTGCCATTAGCCTCCATCCTTTAATTGTCCTAATCTGGAGAATGAAGAAAAAAATCCAATTCACAATTATAATAAAAAACAGCTGTTTACCAATATAACCATTACAAGATTTCTTTATGTGTGTAGTTATAGTGCCGATTAAAACAAACAATTTCCATTATTACATCAAATCTAATAAAATGTCTGGTATGGCTTTAGTTGGAGCTTGTTGAGAAACGTGAACTTGAACTTTCTCTTCCTCCAAGTTTGAAGGGAAAAGAAACACAAATTTAGATGTCAATAATAACACAAACAAAAGGCCACTTTTATTTTTGTATGATGACCTATGTAGTGCAATATAAGGTTTGAATGCATCTTTGTACTTTAATAGGTTTTGTGACTTCAACATCAAAACAACTACTGTACATATTAGCCTGTGTGGCTAGCATAGGTCTTTCGATTAAACAGGATTTACGCTAATTCTTTCCATTCAATATTTAAGTAAGTAATGATAGTGATCGCTGATACATCACACAAGTATACTGATAAAATCAAGTATTAAACAAAACAAGCATGCAGCAAAATAAAGGTACATTTACACTACCCCACTTCAGCTGTGTCGGTATCCAATGTTCTGTAAAAGCCCCTTCATAATAAAAGTCCTGTGTTTTGACAGCTCGCGCACGGCGTTGTATCAATTTTCTTAGAAATGCAATTGCGTGATTTGGCCGCATAAGGGCTCTGATGTCCACTTTATGAGGACACATCCCGACAGCTGACTGTTGGGTTCATAAGACAAAAAACAATGGACTGAAAACCACAGGACTTAAATAGTATGTTGTAAAAAGTCAGCAGTATGATTTTGATTCGTGTGAGTTATTTTTACTATACACAGAGGGAACCGTAGATATATATGAGGGGAACAGTAACATTTTGTAAAGACGTGGGTGTTCTGTAAACATTTTAGAGATGGCAAAATCACGGGACTTTAATATTATAGCGAAACAAAGTTGTGCATTCGATACGTATGACCTTTCTTATACAGAGGGTTGTTGAGTATTATGGGAGAAGTCAGCAATTTGACGCAGCTTTGCGTTTTATTAAACACGGGAAACCGTATCTGATTATAACATTAAAGTACCGCGAGAGCGACGGGAAAGCCTTGCTCTCGCGCTATTTCGTGGTCATATGCCGATCGGTCTGCGCAGCGCTGATAGCTACGAAACTTTTATGTGGAAGTGAGGAGGCGCGAAAACACCAACTAACTTACACTACGCCAAAATGACTCAGGTAAATGATTTTTTACTAGTACGCTTTACTAGGTTTTAAACCTGTGTAAGTTAGAGTTATTTGTGTAGCCTAATGTCATTTAATTCCACAGTCCGTCGAATTAAAACGATGCGACATTTTCGGCTGCGATCCTGTGGTAACTGTTACACCTGCTAATGTCACGTTAAGTGAGAAAGTTTACTGGCCATAACGTTAATAAAAATATAAATGTTTATCTTTGTCTCTGCGACAGTGGGGTTTAACTGTTATCTAGCGAGTCGTGAACATCTTTAGCCGGTTATGAGAATTTCAGCAAAAAAAGCAATAAAATATAGGCCTATTAATAATAAATGTTTTTGCCCAAGGTAGAGAACACATTTATTTTATTAGGATCATATCTTGTGTTATCACTGTATGTTTTATATTTCAAATCTTTACTGTCATGATGTTTCAGCGGTTTCGTGAGAATACCCGGTTATTGTTCAGAGATTACTTATTACTTATGATTATATAATTTTATAATTGAACTTATAAGTGAAGCTGAATGTATGAAGGTTCCCTTCGCTGTTAAACTAAAATTGTACTGTAGATATCAGTATTGAGAAATGCAGTGCTTAAAGATGCATTTAGGAAGTAATATATTGTATTTAAAAGTATTAAGTGTCTGGTTCTTAAGTATATAACTGCTGGATTATAGCAGTCATGTAAATCAATATCACTAAGAAATAGCTGGTTGTAACATTAATAATTCTTATTTACCAGAGGCAGAAGGCCCAGTGTTGTGTGTTATCTGAATTTACATAATAAACACACAGTTTTATCTACAGTACCAGCCGGCACTAGAGATTTGGTATAACCATTCCTCAGAGTTATTGTGAATGATCCATTCATAAGGAACTCTCAACAGTGTCGTATCATTTGCCCCACAAATGCACTTGTTCACATGCATTCATGAGGCAGAAAAATCACAGCGCTTGCCTTTGAGAAGCCCATTTCAGAATTCATAAATTATTTACAGATGAACATTAGCATGATGTCTCACAGGGTCTAAAATAGGCTCTGTACAAATCAATTTCAGCTGTTTAATATTCAAATTAGAGGACTGTTGATTTATGACTGACAGTTAAAAAGCTGCTTAACAATGGGCAAGTTATGCACAATAGAAGTTTGATGCATTTTTTGGCACTAGTTCTTGCTCCAAAATACCAGCTGCTCACAATGGAACATTTTTATCCATTGTGCAAAGGGGAACTATTCTACTGGCATGAATGTTTCTTAAGTATCTCACATGAATAGAAAATGATGCAAATTATTTGTTAAACTAAGCTGGAAATGAAATGCAATGTTAAAAGGGATTGTTCACCCGAAAATGAAAGTTTTGCCATCATCATTTATAAGAGGCAGCGATGCCAAATAAATGATTACATGAATTATTATTCATGTCACTTTTCATCTAAATTAATCTTTTCAAAAGTTATTCTGCCAAATGTTTTGGTAAAATGTTCTACATTTTTTTACATTATGCTGCCAAATGCAATAATGTTAACGTGATTACTCACAAACACTTGAAATAGTTTTAATACATAAAAATCAGCATGTCATGAGTCCGTATCTCCAGTGAATGATATTTACAAACACAATTGGCCATCTAACTAGTTTGTATCAAGTACTGTATGCTGCAATATACAGTAGCATTAAAGGAGCAATGTGGAGATTTTAGTGGCATCTACAGTATGGTGTGAATTGCAACCAATGGTTCACTCCACCGCTCCACCACCCTTCTGAAGCACTACGATGGCTGTCACAGGACAAATATGATGTCACATTTTTGTTTCTTTGCCGAAGGAGATAACGTATTTATGAAACACACTCTGTAGAGCAGTTTGTTCGTTTAGGGATGCTGTAGAAATAACATAGTGAATTCCATGTAATGGGACCTGCGGTGCATGTAGATAGAAATAGGTCATCATTCTAAGGTAATAAAAACATAACGGTTTATTATGTAAGGTCTTTATACACCTCTGAAGACATAGTTATGTATATTATATTATATATTATAATATTACACACAACACCTTTAAGGGATACAGTATTGTGTATGTGTAGTTTATGTTTTAATGGATTTGTTCTGTGTTATTGTGTATGGCGTTTGTATATTGTGTATTTTACATTGTAGATTTTACATTGAAATAAATCTTTTTAGATTCTATTTAGATTCTTTTTAGATATTGTAACACCTTCCATTAGCAAAAATAGGGCTATGCATTTCCTATTGGAAATACTAGAGCTTGCAAGATAGCAAAAGAATAGTGTTTGTTTTTTGTGGGTTAGTTATTCACAACACTTACTGGAATATTTGAGGAATATTTGTACAGTCAGTGCTGCCTTGAAAGAACTGGCATTTGACAGGATAAGAGTGTCGGGCCGTTCATAGAGCTTTATTATCTTTCTCAAATAACATCTCAAAACGTGAGTTACATGATCAGGTGGTTCACCTGGCAGAAACTGATGTGCATTTCAGCAGTGCCTGACTAATGCGAACATCAAGCAGAAGCCAAAAACATGAGGGAAATGCCCTTTCGTGCAGTTTTCTACATCAACAGCTGACTCACCAGAGGACAACTGCTGCCCCAGGGCTTTGGTTTTAACATTATTCATTTTGTTAAAGGAATGGACAAACTGTGTCATGTTGCACTTTGTTCTTGAAATTTCGACAAGAAACGCAGCTTTCCTGTGCCCACTTAAGCACTTGGGTTGAGACAGATGGGTCGTCGAGAAACTGGGAGCATTGGATACCAGATGTGTCTGCATTAGTGCCGTGGAGTGTGTCGTTGAAGGTGTGTGTGTGGATGCAGATGGACTGCCTACCTACATAAATGCACACGCACGTGCGCAAACACACTTATGCTTGAGTCTAAAATCCCAAAGCGTTTCCAGGTGGGCTGTGTTTGCATGAAGGAGTGTAAACCGGAGGTTTGCTTTGTTTGTTTGCTGATCATTTTGAGACCTCCTTTGAAATGCTTTTCGTCCGCATGATGAGTTTTGTGAATTTACTAGAATACATTGTGTTAGATTTCATGAAATGGGGGCAAATAAATCATTCATGGCAAAAATTGGTAGATACCTAAATGACTTCCATTTAGCAAAACAGCTGGTCTGAGATCAATTGTGAGCTCTTTGATAATTTTTACACTGACTTTTGGGTAAAATTTCATTCATTTCCTCACATTGTACTGTAACGCTTATAATCATTACCGGGGCTTAAAATTCTGCCATTTATTGGGAGCCATAATGTGATTTGAGAGCTGCCTCAAAGGATTACCAGACAAAAGCACCAGGTGAATAATGAATGGATGAATGAATGGGTTTTGCACTGGCCTGCATCATAGTGATGTAAATTTACACTCTTTATAAACTTTAGCGGAGAGCCTCATTTGCATTTGTACTCTTACATAAATGAAGATGATAAAAGGCAGAATCAGGCCAACTATGTGGACATATTACGCAATTCGGTTTAGACAGATTTTGTATTCCTTTTAACATTTGAATACATTTACAGCTAATAGAAAGGAAGTTTGGGTACCAAGATGATACTTAATATTGGGATTCTGTAATGGAGCATAACAAACCTTACCTCAGTTTAATTAGCAGGACTACAGAATATAACTGCTGAGGCTCAATAGCCAATTTCATGCATGTAAATAGCAAAAACATTAATCTTAACCTCCTGAGACCATGCGTCCTCATATGAGGACATTACGTTTAAGGTCTGCTGCACCATATTTTTAGACCTATTGTCCTCATTTGTAGAAACTTTTTGTTTACAAACTTTTCATATACTTATCAGGTCCCAATAATTCCAAATAGCTAGTAGACATTTAAAATGCATATGAAATCAAGGCTCGGGACGTAAGAGGTTAATTCAAGTTTGCCTCAACCCAACAGTTTACCTATGTCTTAAATCAATACATACTGGTAAACTACATTTCAAGATTTATTTTGTTATTTATTGTCTAAATTTGGATTTTCCTCTTGTCTGCATGTTAAAATAGCTATTACATTAGTCTGTTGCTATCACACATGCTGTTTTATGTTTGACACAGAAAGCAAAACTCCAAAATGAGGCCAAAGCTGCAGCTCTCAAATATACCAAAATAATGGTGAGCAAATGTTGCGTGACTCGCTGAAGGTTGAGATAATGTTGTGCAGTGCTGCTCTGCTTAGCAAAGTATTAATGTAAACACAGTAGATTGTGTGTTAAGTGAATGTAAACACAGTACTAAAATCAAATATGGGTCAAGTATTTTATCAGTTTATTTACAAACACTTTCAGTGTCATAGTAGATCTTTGGTACATACACTCTTAAAAATGGTTAAAAAGGGACAAACCCAACCGTATGGGTTGTATTTTAATCTGGGTTGTTTCAACCCAAAATGCTGAGTTGTTTTAACCAATTTTTGGGTCAAATACAAACATTTTTTGGGTTAAATAGACAGTTGGGTTTGTCCCTTATTGACACAATGCTGGGTTGAAAATAACCCAGAATTGTTAAGAGTGTGCAAGAAAAAGTATATTCGTACATGTACATGTGTTGAGGTCTTGGCACCAGTTCCACTGGTTTTAGCCTAAAACTGTTCACTCTTATCAGGCCAACTCATTTTTTACAGCGAGCAGTCACAGCGCGCTCTGCAGACCTTGTATTTGGCCATAAATCACACATCTACTGTATGAGATCGACCCTTTTTTCCTTTACTGCCTAAACCCTTTTGTACATTATCCTGTATTGGACAGGCCAAGGATTGTTAAGCTGAGTTGATGAGCTAGCTGCTCTGTAGAGATCTATTTAACACAAAGAGCTGCTTATTGTTTGTTCTGCAGAAACGGGAAACTAGTGGTGAGATCGACCATGCGAAAGTTGTCACCCAAAGTTGCTAAGCTGTTGTGGGTGGTTGTCAGAGCGTTGTTATGTAGCGGGTGAAGGGTTCTGAGTGGTCACTTGGTTGATAATGTCTTCTCAGTGGTTGATATATGACCTAAGTTAACCCAAAGGAAAATGTTATTGCTCCAAGGTTGCTCTTTCATAGGAGATTTGATGGAGTTCTCTAATGGAGACATTTCTGGCCCTTTTTCTTAATTATCCGAGGCGCATCAAACTTGAGCTAAAGTTTCCATTTGATCTCATTGATGTCTAGGATCAATTTTTAAAGAGATCTCATCTGTGATTTTTCTTTCTTATGGAAAGTCTCTGATGATGTGGTTCTTAGCCGGTTAGACCTGCTGGTAGATTCTGTAACTAAAAACAGTTAAAACATGTTTCTATGTTAAATTGCTATAGATGTTGGAGGGCTCTTGTGATTTTATTTTTATTTTTTTCTCCCTTTTGATGTCACAGCTGATGCACCAGCAGGATGGCCACTAGTGAAGAAATTGCGTTGTGTTCTTGTGGTACCATCTGCCAATCAGCTTTGCCAGACCATAATTTTTTAATTGCAATACATTTACATTTGCGCATTTTGCAGGCGCTTTTATCCAAAGCAACTTACATTGCATTATACTATACATTTGTTTCTGAGTATGTGCAATCCCTGGGGTCAAACCCATAACCTTGGCGTTGCTAGCGACATGCTCTAACCACTGAGCTACAGGAAATGCGCAAACGGTGTGATACATACAGAAGTTTAATGTTTGAAGTAATAGTGTTGCTCGCAATGAAATAAAGCAGAATACAGTAACTAGATTGATTTCTAACTATTAAAACCATTTGGTGCTTTTTTTTGACAAACAAAGGAGCCATAAAAGAAGTCTGTTTGCTGGCAGTCAGAGGTTCTGTGCTCAATATAATACAGTGGTGCATTCAGCACTGTAAGCAGCATTTCTCATCTCTTAGCTGTAGTCAGGAAGAAAACGGAGCAATAATGCCTGTGTGCGATTTTCCACTGTCGGCTCCAATGAAGGAGTCTAATGAGCTCGGGAGAGAAATGTTCCTCCTCATTTCTCTGTGAAATAGATGCTAGTGTCGCACCAGAGAGGCGCTTGTTAATTGTCGCCAACGGTCCCAATTCTCCAAAGAAATTAAACAAGATAAAACATTTAACCCTACAGTATATTAAGGTAGAGCCCTTGAACTGCCTATACGTTTGCTTTTTTGTATAATGTTTAACGTTAAACATATCACTGTCGATTTCTCTAAAAATGTGTTGCATATTATCCTGTTGTTTTATAAATCATATGAGTAAAGTCTTCATTTTAACCAGATTTCTCCCCATTACTACAAGTCACACACTTCAATAATTCCCTCGCACCATCTTCTTTCATATGCAGATGAGGTTCTGTTCCGCCACACAGAATGCTTTAATAATACATTCACTTGGATCGGAGCTGGTGTCCCATTTTTTGCTACCGAACAGAATGTGCCGCCAATGACAGCTTGCAGCACGATCTCATCTGATCTAATGCACTTCTGTGTAAGAGGAAGAAGATCGTGACTAATATAGGGTTCCCGGGGTTGATTCTTCTGCAAATATTTCTCAATTCTGTTCATCAGCTCAGGGGCCGAAGAGTTACTGTGAACCATAAGCATCAATCCTTATAAAGGCCAGAACGTGGCGTCAGGCTCCGGCCCTCGGTTCAGAGTCAATCTTCTGGATTATTTTATCTTTAAATTACAGCTCTGCTTTACGTCGTGCCCATTAGGTTGAGCCTCCTCAAACTTATCCACTCTACAAGATTTGTTCCGCTCTTCACTTTCTGTCAAAAATCATCAACACAGTCATCTGCCCAGCTTCATCGCTGTCCTCTCTAGAAAACAAATAGCTTTTACTTTTTATAGGCTGTTCTTCAGATAAAGAGCTGTTTCACCTAATGCATGGCAGCAGTTGGCCGACCCTTCAAGCCATTTCTGAAAATATGGGTGACAGCGTTCTTCACATTTCTCAAGGGATAAAAATAGACCTAAAGTTGTTTTTTGGCTCGTAGCTCTGGGTTTGACTGTTGTCATATAAGGCTGCTTGCTTTTAGGGTTTTGAGAGAATTGGCAAAAGAAAAGATTTTAATAGCAAGGACATGTAAAGACAGAATGTAAAAAGGTCATATGAAGCAACATTTTACCCTTTTCTTAGACTAACGTAGCACATTATGAGGCTTTGCATACTAGAAATTGTTTGCCAAGTTTATTTTTAAGCTTAAGTTCATGTAATGGGTTAGTGATTTTATTGACACCCTTTTATTATTCTGTACAAAAAACGAAACATTCTTTTGCATGGCCTTACTTCGTCTATATTAAAGATACCAGAGATATATTGTTACAGAGCATTCTTTACATTATGTAGGATTATGTTATGTACAAAACAGTAAAACATGAAAAATTGCATTCAGCTGGGTTGTTATAGACTGGGTGACAGGTTTGTAAACAGTGGCTTAAAGGGATAGTTTGCCCAAAAAGGACAATTCTGTCACCATTTTGTCATTTCAAAACACAAAAGAAGATGTTTTGAAGAATGCTGGAAAATCGTTGGTCCCTGTTGACTTGCATTGGTTTTGTGTCTATACAAAGTCAATGGGGACCAACGGTTTTTGCTTACCAGCATTCTTCAAAATATCTTCTTTTGTGTCTTGCAGAAGAAAGCAAGTCATACAGGTTTAAAATGTCAACAGGGTGAGTAGGGATAATTTGGACATGTTTGTTATTGATCAAAAACAAAGTAAATGTTTGTAAAAAAGTCTACAACAAAGCAGGTAATGTTTAATGTTTTTTATCCGTTTTATTCTCTGTTCTTCGACAGACTAACATAAAAATCAACACACAAACCCCCAGTGTGTTATATATGTTCAGTAATGACTGATAGGAAATAGGAAGCGATCAATCAAACTGAGAACTAATCTCAGAATGACAGGAGCAGTTCCACTCCTCTGCGCAGTCTATTGGATTGATGGAAATGCTTTTCAATGTAATGCATAAACTGCTGACCCGGCCGACAGAGTGACTCGTCCAATACACTTCATCCCGATGAGATCCTCACGGTCAAGAGATCGCTTAGAACGTTGAAAGGTCTCATCAGCTACAAGCTGTCTAACGTGTAATTGCGTAATAGCGATGCTGTAATCTGGTTTCAGTAGGAGAGTGACGCTTATTTGCATGTGTCATTATGTAAAGCACATACATTAATTTACTTTAATGAGGGGATTTACTTCATTGATCGGTGAAGTAAGCTGTAGTGATAGCTCAATATGTTTGGCCATTTTGAGATTTCCAGCATTGCGTAAGAACCATGTCTGCTTGGCCACTTAAAAGACGTCACTTCGTCTTTTCAATATCTCACTTGTTTTCCTTGACAGCAATGAAATTAAATGAAGACTTAGGAGAAACATCCACAGCAAAGTTGAAACTTTAATCAAATAAAACCAAGCTTAAAGCATTCTGTTGTAAATACTGTGTATGACAAGCACTGTTTGTGTCATTAAATTGCTTTATGTATATAAAAGCATTTATATCGGCCTCTCTTTCTCTCTCAGTATAGCCATTAAAAAATCTCAATTGTCACAGACAGTCACTAAAACATGAAATCAAAGTTTCATAATAAAGTGACAAGTTGCAGAAGTGATGTTACAGCATTGGTCAGTAGAAATCTTTGGTGGAAAAGTGAGATTTCATAGTTAGAATAGACTTCTTTGACATGAAATGTAGTTGAATTATAGCTGTTATAACTCAAGCGAGAGCTCTCATGAGTCATCCTGGAGAAAATTGTGCATGTTCAAATGTCGAGAAGTAAATGTGTCTCCAGTCATTTCAGGTTCGGCAGCCTACGCACTCGCGCGGCTGGACGTTTAATAATCTCTGAAAAGCCAAATGAGCTTGTTTGTTCTAGCACCTTCTTTCTCCTGTGGCGGTTGTTATATATAATCATTTCCGGGAGTTTTTCCAGAAGTTGATTTGATTAAATATATTGAGCACGGCCCCAAATGTCTTTATCAAGACAATGAACAGGTCAGAGGTATCTGGCGGGATATTGTGACGTGTATTTGAAGGCTCTTTGTTGCCTCAGGTTCAGTGCTTTGTTGTGTATTGGTGGGGAAACATGGAACATGAATTTTGAGAATGCTAGCTATCACTTGTTTATTGTTTTTAGGAGCCATTATTATTAATTTATATTGTATATGAATTCATATATTTTATACTTGTAGCAGACAACATGCCAAAAATGTCAAAAACCTGGTCAAATTCTTTAAATGCTATTTTTTAAAGGAGAGTGTAACTTTTTTTAACAAAATACCAAGAGCATGCATTTTTATAGTTTATTCAAACTTCAAAACTAAATATTTTAGACTCATTTTTATGGTTTAGGTAAATGTAATAAATTCATATATGTACTATGTAAATACGTAATTTTTCATTATTCTTTCATAACACTGTATACAATATTACTGGCTGTGTGCAATTAATCGTAATATATTTGATTATGAATACAAAATAATCGAGGTAAAACTATTATTGTGCCGCATTCTCTTTTGCCAGAATTGTCAAATTTCTTTTTAATATTTTAATACTATTTATTTGTTTTTTCTTTTTTTCTTTGTTACTAAGTGGAATCAGTGTTTATTTGTTTATTTATTAATAATTTATCTATTTATTGACTTTATTCCAAAGTCAATGAGTAATGGTTTTAAATAATTATGATCAGCGCATGGGGCAAAATTATTGTGATTTTGATTTGTTTTTTGTATTTTTAAAGATAAGCCTGGCCAAAAAAATTAAGAACCACTGACTAGACTTATCTTTAATAATTATTACACATAATGTTTATGACCATATTAATCGAAAGACTATATTCAGTGTTTGTATTCGTGAGTGAATTTGTCACATGACAGGACTGTTTTCAATGAGCGAGTGAATGTTGAAGGAGTTAAACGAGAAGCCAGCAAAGCTCTCAGCCCAGCTCTGATCAGCCCTCGGTGATGTGATGCGAGAGGAGGAGAAAGAGGAAGGAGGAGCGAACAGAAGAACAGACCAGCTGAGCTTTTTTGCTCTCAGTCTTTCGTCAGCGTCTGACAGAGCAGTTTCCTTTGCTGTGCCTCTCTAAGAAACTCGCATACACAGATACGCTCTACTTTGCCGTTTGGGGAGAGCGTTCGATTGAATCCGCTCTGCCTGAACCATGCTGCCCTGGAAAAGGAGTAAGTTTGTTCTTGTCGACAATGAGTCCAAAAGCAAGCCTAAAAGTCTCGGAGTGGGCTTAACTTACCATTCTCTTCTGTCTACTTTGCTTCACTCCTGTCCCGACCTCGTCCCTGACTGTCCGTTCCACTGGCTTGGAAGCGTCTTCCACAGCAAGCGTCAGAAAGTGGAGCTAAATAAAGAAGAGCCCACCTACAACGTGCGATACCTGGGCAGCGCCGTCACCATCATGGCTAAAGGGGAAGAATGCACGCAGGAGGCGGTTGCCAAGATATGGACCCGCAGCAACTACGGCGAACAAAGCGCCAAAATGAAGCTCACCGTCGGCCCTCATGGAATCCGTATGGGGGCGGATAAAGGCGGCAAAAAGAAAACCTTCCACCTGTATTCCCTCAACCGCATCACGTACTGCACCGCGGACCCCTTCCGTCCCAAGATCTTCACGTGGATTTACAGGCACCAGGTGAAGAATAAAGCGGTGGTACTGCGATGCCACGCCGTCCTGCTGGCGAAGGCCGAAAAGGCCAGAGCGTTGGCGCTCAGTCTGTACCAAACATCAACGTCTGCGTTCGCAGAATTCAAAAGACTAAAACGTCAGAATGACTTTCGGCATTGCCAGCAACAGTTATTGGGTGAGGATATTGTGCCTCTTATGCCTCTACGGAGACTCTTGAATGGGCAGTGCCACTACCAGCCACTTGCGGAAAAGCCTGGCAGTGCCACACGGCTCTCTTCCATTACTGAAGAAGAAGAGGAAGATGATGAAGGACAGAGAAATGCAGAAACAACAAATAACACCACTCCTAATACCCAGAAAGGTCTAGGAAAGATTGTGAGTAAACTGGATGAGGTTTCCATTATGGATGAAGCACAAATGACTATCAGCACTCTGGTGTGACAGTGTAGTGTCTTCACCACTGAGTCGATGTACTGTCTCTCTCTCCCACGTACCCACTTTGTCAACGTTGCATACCTGGAACTCTGGCACCAGTGATGCTGCCTGAAGAGGAACTGTTCCAAGGACCGAGATGTGTAGAGAGGATTGAACCGTACAAGCACAATAAATAAGGACCACCGCACTGGTTGCGAGCCTACACCGAAAAGCCTTTATCTACCCTGAAGTTGAGCAAAACTGAAACTGCACACCCAAAGATGATGAAGCATGCTTCTTGTACTCATTTTTTGTGAGTACCTACAAGTGCTTTTGACCGATGGACTGAGAATGGGACTTTTGTATAAAATGGGATATTTTGAATATTTTAATGTATGTCATTTCTCCCCGGTGACCTCTTTCAATGTGCTCCGGTATGGGGGACGGGCTCAAAGCCGTTTTATTGGCTTCAGGAGCAGCGCTAATGAATGAAACCATAACTTAGGAATCGAGCCATTGACTTGACATGTTTACTGCTCCAATCCGTCACAGCTTTGCTAATCAGTAATGCATAACAAATGGCGGCATCACCTGTGACGTTTGAAACTGGCCTTTTGAGATGTTTTTAAACCGTGTCTATTTTACACTGTGATTGTTTGGGACCAATAACAGCTTGTATTTATATATACAAATAAGCAATTCTAGTTTATGCTGAATTTGTGTTTGGTGTAAAGTAATAGTCATTAAAAACTCATTTTTATGTCGTTCACGTGAAGGTCGTAGCTTCCATCTGTCAACCCTGGCATGGTGTTTTGTATTTGCAGTCGTCATATTAATCTTCTGCAAACTGATTAAAACAACAGAGGTTGACGTTTTTGTTTTTTACGACTCTCATGTTTTCTGCACAATTGAGTCTGTGTTAAGAGGTGAAATGACAATGTTGTATAATAAAATGTTACTTTTAATTTGGTGAGTCAGGTTTCTTTATTTTATGGTGGGATGACTAAATCGTATTTATTTGAGAAGGCTGATTTTCAGCCCATATTTTATGGATACTCACTTCAATGTAGAAAATAAATATATAATTGAAAGAAAAGGAAGAAATGTTCATTGACACAGGCTGTGAGTGGGCTGTGGAAGGAACACAGATTTCGTCTGCAGCTTGAGGGCACTTACTGTAGCTTTTCCTCAAAGTGAAGCTATTAATCAGCCGATTGAATTGGACAGGAAGTGAACATAAAACACCTGGGCGAGGCGGCACAGAGCTTCCAGCATGAAGTGAAATAAGCGAGAAGAACCTTCAACAGAATCTCAGTGCATGTCAACACGAGAAATTAAACAGAGATTAAATGGGACTTAAAATAAATATTCAATCATCTATTCACCCACGTCCTGTATATGACTCTTTCGTAACAAAAGAAGATAGTCAATGTTTCTTCAAAATATCATCTTTTGTGTTCTGTACACTGTAAAAAAAATGTTAACTTAAAGTAACCTGTCTGCCTTAAAATGTTGAGTTCATTTAACTTAAAAAATATTAGTTAACTAATTAATTTCATGCAAACCATTTATGTTAACAAGTTGAATTCATTTAAAATTTTAAGGCAGCCAGGTTACATATTTTTTAAGTTGAACTAACATGTCTTTTTTACAGGGAGAAGAAAAAGTCATGCAAGCTTAAAATTGTATCTTGGGTTAACTATCATTTTACACAAACCTTTAACCCTACACTGTAAACAATTATACTTATATCATACTAAAATGGTTTAGTGTAAACATGTTGCTAAGTTTATATTTACTTGGATCCTCAAGTGTCTGTTCAAGTGTTTTCCCAACCTTTCAAAGTCATCCAAACAAGTAGTTTTGCATTAAATAAGATTGCTGTTTGGTGGCTTTATTTGTGCTATTGTTTTCATTGTTCGTCTTGGTGTTGTTGGCATTAGTGAAATCATTCATATAGACACTCATTAAATTGTTACTTGTGTTTTAAGTAGATAGCTTCATCATTTTATAATAAATTGAATTATCTTATTTTATGTAATAGGTTGCCTAACTATTATAAACTTGTCTAAACTTTTTTTCAGTTTATTAATGCACATGAAAGAAACCTCAAATCAAATCTGCGCCTTTTCTACGTGATGTGACTTTAGATTTTTGTTAGGTGGATGATAAAACAGGCAAAATATTTCACTTGAATTCCAGCCATATCTGGGCACAAGAATATCACAGAGACCATTCATCATAGACACTATCATACAGGGTGGGCTCTTATAAACAACCGTCTAGAAAAGCATCCCAGCAACCGCATAGAAATTGCCAAAAGTAGCCAGAATACCTTATAGCCACGGCATAGTAACCTCCAACAACGCTTTAGCATCATCATAGTGACTTACATGGGCAACTACTGTACAAGTATCTTCACTTCAGAAGATGTAAAAGCTAGTTTGTAGTAGCTTTATTTATTTATTTGAACATTGCACAGATGTTAGTACCAGATGTCCTAAAATAGCCCTCAAGAACTCCGAATGCTTTTGCAAACAATCGTAGGAAATATAGATAATAATACTAAATCAAAAGGCATGCATTGCGATATTTGGTCTGTCAGTATTTTCTTAGTGCTACATATTGCTCAGGGTTTATATTTAGCTTTGATTGAATTGTGTTTTTATGAAGAATTGGATATTGACCAAAAGACAGAATCATGCACATGCATTAAACATCAGATGCTGTCAGAAAGAAGAGATTTACATCTCTAAAGAATTTGGCAATCTGTGACCCACATAGCTAAAGGCAGCTCAGATATGATTCGTGGAGACCTGATCCAAACCATATAAACGCTTTCTGTCATTGCAGCCCTGAAATTTTTCATTATTTTTATTAAAAATGTATTTTCCTCCTTGCACTTTCATCACAGCAAGTGTCTGTCTCATAGTGAAATAAGACATGAAGATGATGCTACATTATGAAACTGTTTGATTTGTTACACAGGCCTCTTGCTTTCACTTCCTTTACAATTTGTCTCAAAGTTGCCATCCATTGCCGTTTTATCTGTTTATTTTGGAGCTTGCATTACATTTTTTTTTTGGAGTACATAAGTAAAGGGATCCAGCTCTGGATGTCTCAAACATTTAGTGGTTGTGATGGTCTTGTCCCAGGGACCGGATGTGTTATGCTGTAAGTGTAATCTTGCCTCTAGCCCTGTTAGAAACCGTGCGCGTGTATGTGGTGAAAGTCACAGAATAATGGGAGTGAGGGCTGTTTGTTACCTCACCTATGTAAGCCTCCATAAAAGTGTTAATAGTCTCCCCCAGAGGCACCAGGTCCTTCGAACAAGGTGTGCTAGAGCAGGACATGCAGGATCAATGAGGCATCTTTCAGCAGAGAGAGATAAAAAGGATGACAGGCCTGTTTCAGCTGTACGTGTGTTTAAGCGAGAGATAAAAAATGCATTTGTATTCAGTACTGTTCTCATCCCTTGAACAGTGATGCTGAATTCTGCATTATTACCTCTAAACACACACTGTGGACTCACATTCCCTAAAGGTTCAATCATAAATTGTTAATTCTCAGTGTTTGCGTTTAGTTATAGAGCGAAGATGTTTGCTCAGTACTTGGTCTTCGGTAAAGATGTTTTATTCAAAGAAGTATAGACGAATGATGGGTAGTCTATAAACATTGATTTCACGCTGACTTTAAATCCTTATTTAAATAATAATATGCATAAGAAAAATGACCACAGCATTTAGTGGCAGCGTTTTAGATGCAACTGCAATGCGTTTTGTTTTGCAACGGCATTATAATTCAGGCCAAATAAGTTGTCTGTCCGATGCACAAACTCTCTCGCTGTAAGAGCTTAACCGCGCTTAACATTATAGAGCAATATCATCCAAACACCAGCCACCCACAAGAGGCCCGGGCTCACTGACACTTGCAAATAAAGAGACGCTGAATATTGCATGACCTTTCAAAAACAGCGCTTGCACGCCGTTACAACCATTTATATTTCATGCTGGATGAAAGATATTCGATCCTGATAGACTAACTGGAACATTTCATTTTTCTAGCAAAAAATTATCTTTGTTCATGATTTTGAGCTTGTGTTTTGGCAAATCTTTTTGCATAAAAGATGGCCCTAAATTTAACACGGAGAGGGTTCTCTAGGGTAAAAAATCAAGAAAATAAGGTCAAACTGTTATGTCAGATACGATACAGATTGTTGTGTATTAGTTCTTATTTACTGTATTTCTTAATAAATGTCCTTGATCATAATGTTCTGAATGGTTGCTATACAGGTGTTGGACATTCTGTGCATTATAGACCCAAAAAAGACCATCAACGGTATCTATAATATTCAGATATTAAAATAATTTCCTTATATTATTCTGATAATATTCTGTTTTTATCTGCAAGGCAAAACTATGATCAGGAAAAAAGTAAAATCACATCTTTCCTCAATAAATCACAACATTTGATACAGTAATTCATTCAAGCTTGTATTACAAATAAGTGCAAGTAGGTATTTGAACAAACCGCTGACCGTGAGTACGAGCATCACTAATGATCAATCAATACGTTGCAGGATTGATTGTATTATTATTTTTGGCCGTGTTTGTTAGGTCATAATGACTCAGTGCTGAATAATTATTTGGCTCTTTGCTAGACCGCTGACATTTAAAAGGCGAGATCCGTGTCGCTAATGTAAGCTGGATAATTGAGGATATTAGCACGACATGGGGCCGGTTTAGAGCGGGACCCTTTCGCGCTATCAAGCTCATAATTAGACCTCAAGTGCTGAAATTTGCGTCAGTGGATTCGCAGGCCAGCTGGCGATTGTGTAGAGACAGATTTCAATCCCAGATGACCTCATTGGTGGACGTTCTTGAACACGGCTACATCATTGGGTACTGGGGGTGATAGAACCTTAGATTTGTGTTAAAAAAAATAAGACCCATGTTTAAAATGTGCAAGATAATGTTTTAAAACCATTTGTACTAGCCATTTGCAATATACATATTGTGACATGCACATTTGTGATAATTTGACTCTAACATATTGTTGATTATAATAAATATCACACACGGTGGTGTAGAATATAAAGCATAGATTTTAGATGTGACGTTCTTGTTGATATTCAGCACAGCATCAGGACAGCAGGTGTGATATTGCTTAATTATTTTTATAGAATTTCTCTCTGTTGTGGGGAACTCATTGCCGGGCTTGTTTTATTACATTCCCGGGAAAAAACAATATATTGGATTAGGCCTTATGACATCTCTCTCCTCTGGGAGAAATTCAGCACCTCATTTGATGTAATAACAGAGAGGCTCGGACCAACAAGGTCTTTGCAGAACACACCTCTGACAGCAGCTTTCCATCTTTCGGAGCTCTGATTCTTTGATTCCCGCTTTCAGACGCAGTGCTTAAAGCATTTATGGCATTTTGAGAGCGAGATCAGCATGACTTTAAGATGCAAGCAAACAGCTCTTATACAAAAACTCCAAACGCCTAGAGAGAAATAGAGATGAGACTTGGAGGCAAATGTTTATCCCTCAAAGGAAGTGAAATTGCATGTCTGGGGATGATAATTTATTTCGAGACTGATGGATCATTTTATGCCGTGCTTTTTGAACTTTGTATCTTTTTGATGGTAATTCAATAAAGCTCATTGAGGCATTTGACAGTGAGAGCATCAACGATTTTGAATTTGTAAGCATATACAATTGTGAGATTATCTTGTGTAGTTTTTATCATACAGAATAGTATATTTTATAGTATAGGATAATATACACAGATTATCATCACAGGAAAACTTAGTGTTAAAAATCACTTTCTGTTAAAAAAATATATGAATGCTTATACCTACAAATGATATATAATTAGAAATTGAAGCTTGTTTAACATTTTTTATTAATTTTTTTTCTTTTTTATATATTTAGTAACACTTTGCAATAAAGTTGTATTTGTTAACATTAGTTAATGCATTAGCTAACATGAACTAACAATGAACAATACATCTAAAACATTTATTAATCTCAGTTCATGTTATTTTTAGCTTTTACTAACATGAATAATTGTATTAACAAGGATTAATAAATTAATAAAAAGGGAGAAAAGTTGTGACCATAATAAATTCAACCACATCCATTTGTTTTCAAACTTGTTGATTTAATTGGTCGAAAATGTACCTTAAAGCGATACTTCACCGCCAAATAAAAATGTCCCGATGTTTTCCTCACCCTTAAGGCATCTTAACTGAAGATGTTTTTCTTCTTAAAGCATAATGCAGTCGGAGTTATAATCCCACGTATCATTTTACTTCCAAGCGGTAGAATAGGAGTGAATGGGTGTTTACTTTTTGAAGCTCTAGAAAGTGCATCTATCGATCAAAGAACTGCTCGACACGGCTCTGTGGTCTTAACAAAGGTCTTCTGATGTGAATCAATGCGTTTGTTTAATAGAAATATCCATATTGACAATGTTATTAACGTTGATGTCTAGCTTGCGTTATCCCTCTGCTGCGCGTGAATCTCCTGGCTTGTTTTTTCCGGCAAATGACACGAAAGCTCCCCACAGAGGAGACGACATCCCATTGGAACAAAACGAATAATGCAATTTTCATCAACGGAACTTACGACATGCACCTGTTTATACAGTTTTCACTAGTACACCTATTGTTCCTAATGAAGTTACAAAATCTATTTAGACACAAATTCCACATTTAAATGTTGTTTCTGATTTAACATACTCTGATAAAATCCTCAGATTAGTTTTCTGGGCACCTAAACAAACAGATTAAAACTCAATATTAAACCACCTGATTTAACAAGGAAATGAGCTCCATACAGATGAGATGGTTGAATTAATGAGCCAGTAAAAACCTTCATTATTTCATGATATTTTGTCCTTCAGCACAGAGAAGAGTTTCAAATGGAGCTGGGTCTATTATTCGTTCCACCTGACTACTTTTTTTTTCATTAATAGTTTGGATTAATGGTTTTAGGAGGTTTTTACTGATTTTGTTAGATTAGTTTCAGATCTGATCCAGACTTTGTGTCCAGTAAGACCATCCTGAACACTCCTAAACTATATTCGGATGTTTTTATTCATCAAGGAAATGCATTTGTGTAGTTACACACTAGTCATCTCTCTTCCGTGCGAAACTTCCTACTGTGGCCAATGAATATGTTTTCTGAATAAGTCTGTTGACCTTTCAAAGCTGCCAGTTTAGTCAGATGTGTCCCAGAGGGTGACATGTCTGGTTCAGAAGCTAAGCGGAGGATGGAGGAAAATACTTATGGCTATTTAGGAAGGCACCGAAAACGTCTGAGCTTCTGCAACTTCAAACATAATGTTTGTTTCAGAATGTGCCGTACAAAAATTCATTAAATTTTTTTCTGTTTTTAGGATTTCAATGTACAGTCAGCCGGTCATAATAAAGTCCTACATATAACATGGCTGCATGCTAGAAAAAGTAAGTGGACCTAATATTTCTTATTGTCCGAGAAGAAAGATTAGAGCTTTTTGGGAAATTGTTTGCGTTTATGTTAATTGGTTATTTATACCACAATTTTGCATTGTTGCAAAGCAGCTGTACAAAAAACATGTTAAACAAACTGACAATAAATATAAATTCGTAGAATAATAATAATGTGTATAATAATATAACAATTGTTAAATACATTATATTATATACAAAATATGTGGTATTATTACAGATCTTCTATATGATGTACATTATATTATCCATATGAATGAATGTGTGTATTTTTCATCAGACTTTTATACTTTGTTTTATTAAAAATGTTCATTGCAGATGTACATAGTATCAGGATCACAAAATACTGCAACTGTCCAATCAGAATGATCTGTTTAAGAGAGTTGTGTATAATGTTTTGTTACATAACATATATTTTCCACTAGTATATACCTACACAACCAAAAGAGAGTCTGTATTGTGTTGCGTCAACTACCTTCGGATATGAAGCAAACATTTATGTTCCTCTGAATCTCAGTTCAGTCTTTGGGGAGAACAGAGCCACCATCAGTAATTGAGACCAGTGGTCTGAGCTGTGCTTTCGTGTGTAGACTTCCAAAAAAGATCCTAGAAATCCCTTTCATAGCAGACGGGTACCATTTTGAACCCTTTTCTAAATAGAGGTGTGAAAATCTTTTGACGGGGGCTCTTATCCTGAAGCGCAGGAGGCTGAGGCGTGCGAGTTATTGAAATGATGCTGTGTGTGTGTTTCTCCTCAGAAATGTGTGTCTTGTTCATTTTCGGGCACGGCGCATAATGATGAGCCCTGTCATTTCTGATAGGGAAGACAGAGGGGACACTTAACGCTTGGAATTATTTATGTGAGATGTCTGCTTGTTATTTCTCAAGGCCAGATGTGAAAGGTTGTTTGCATGCGAAGCTTCGAGAACGCGCGTGCGGTTTATTTGCCTGCGTGCATGTCCGTGCATGTAATGACAGCATTTATTGTGCATTAATCAGTCTGTTTGTTTATGTTATTGCTGTGCATGTGGTGATATGGTGAATAATGCTAAACCTGACAAGTGCTGATCATATTTTACATCAAAATTAAAAGAAGAATTTTGCAAAAAGAAAATCTACTATTTTTAGGATTTAGAAAGCTTTTTGGCATTGAATTTTGGCATTACAAATCAATTCTCATTATTGCAATGCTAATAATAAGAATATATATATATATATATATATATCAAATATATAAATAAATAAGCATTAAGATTGTAGTACAATATTTTAACATCAAAACAATTATACGTAATCTTTAAATGCTATACATATATAAATGCAATATTGATATACATATATACAGTATAATAGTTCAAATGCATAATAGTAGTTTTGATTTTGGAGTGAAATGTTACCTTTTTTTGTGAGATTCATCATGTGTGTCTCGTTCTGAGCACAAACACGCTCAAGAAGACCTTGAATCATTTGAGCTTTACACCTTGGATCGCATTGTGTTATGCAACATTCAGGAACATTCTGTCTTCAGGAAACTCGCAGGCCGCAGAGACATCAGACGGCTTCGCTGGGGAAGGATTTTTGGGACTTCATTTGACAGCAGAGGAAGCTGGCTAGCTGTGAATTTTGCACGCAAGATGAAACGTTGTTTCAGAAACACATGAGACTTGAGAAAGCGCCGTGGGGAAATGTAGTTACGCGTGTGTACCCGAGGACAGATGTCCCAGAATCCCACGCTGGGACATTGTGTTAGCTAGTACTCAGAGAATAGAAATTTCCACATGAAATACAAAATTTACCCTGTTACTTAATGCACATTCCTGCTTTTCCTATGCAAAATGCATGTTATTCAAAGTAAAATACGTAAATCTTGTTTTAAAAGGGATCACATAACATTTTTGGTTAAGTTGTCAGTGCACGGGTTTGAGGAGGTGGTGTATGATATTTTGTATGCATTGTACATCACAAATTGGAAACTGGGAAACAAACCAATGCCGTGCATCTGTGCAAACATCCAAATACAAATTTGTTTATCTCAAAAACCGCAAACCCAGGTGTCAGGTAATGGGTTTTATAACACAATTATCTTGTGCTCAATGCATTCTGAGATTTACATAAGATGGCACTCCCTGAACTGTTTATTTCTCTTGTATAATGAAGCACCTTGGGCTGCAGAATTGGCGTGCTGAAATCTGGGTAAGGGGGTATCTGGAGGGTTTAAGTGCTTTGCACTTTAGGCAGTACCTGTGCGTTTGAGATAACAGTTGAGTGCTCTTATATTATTGCCTCAGATTGGAATTGGTTGGGATCCATAACTCTCTGGAGAAAACAGGCAGCAGACCCGAGACGAGGATGTTTGGATGGCGTTCCAAATCAGAAACGACAGCAGATGCTTTGCCGTAACCTTGTCCAAGAAACACTGCAAAACTAACAGGACTTTTTTCAGTATCGCACTGCTGTTTAGAGAACAGCTGCTTCTTCAATTAAAACACATTAGATCTGTTGATTTTGTGCCAGTTGTCCAGCTAAATTAAAGTCATTATTAAAGGTTTTTTAATTTTATAATGATAATGAAGTATAATAACAACAATGATACAATGACAATAATTGAACTGTTTTTTACTGTACTTTACAAAAGGCATGTAAGATGCTATTATGCTATAGTGTGTTAGTAGGAATTTCAATATAGATTTCCAAACGTTTTGCTATTAATAATCGAGACCGATTCAAACAATTCAAATTTTGTTTTTTTATTCTAAAACACAAAGACTGACTTTGTTCAATGCATCTTGGCACTATTCTTATGAGTTTAAATGTTCTTGTTATCTCTTTATGTAGAAAGAGTAGAGACTGATGAGATTTTTGTGAGATCAGATGAGAGATTGGCAGCTCATATGGATTTTTTTTTACGGCACAGTAAAGCAAAAGGTTTCCTCTCGCTCTGATTTATTTGAATTCTAGGAATAAAATGTGATTCAGTGAAACAGAACAGGAACAGACACGTTCTGCTAACAAGATGGCAGTGTGTACCGTTCACGGTTCTTTATTACTCCCACACGCTGACTTACAGAAGACATACACTGGGATGATTGTGTCTTTCTTAGAAAACTCCAGGATGCTGAAGACAGTCTATTTTACACATAGCTGAATAGATGACTTCTAGTTCTCATAACATCTGAGTTCAGAGTCTGGAATAAAGGTTTTAAATTGTTTATTTTTACCTGTAACTTGTCAATTTAACACTGGAGTGTTAAAAAATTAATAACAAATAAAAAAACATGTCAATGTATATATATATATATATATATATATATATATAAAAATATAACAACAAGCAATTAGGCAATCTTTGCAAAACAGAATATTATATCAATATAAATTAAATTAAATTAAAATTGTTTTATTATTAGCCACTAACCAGACCGAACTTCGGGCCAGACGTGTGCGCCAATGAAACCGTATTTAGGCAACTATATTGCATTATCATCATTATATCAGAGGATTTGCATAAATCCTAAAAGAGGGATGCAACTAATTAAATCTATATTTCAAATACAAACAATGAAAATTACAATTCTGTCAGCTCTTGAAAGCACTTCATTTTTAGGGGCTCATTCAGTGAAGAGGATGACGGCTTGCTGAAGGGTTTATTTCCTTCATTAGTCTAAGTCACGTCTGCCTCTGAGCTCACCCAATAAAATCATGTCTGTAAACAATAAACAAGGGCAGAAAATAGGATTATAAATGCATTTTGGAATAATTTTCTAAAATGATACTTTAACACTTGTTTGAATGGCTGTGGTTCTTTAGAAATAGGTTTGTTGGTGATTTTTTTGTATTTTGTTGATGTCCTGCACTGAACTCATGGCAAGAAGCAAGTGTTGCTGTGTTGGATCCACTCAAACAAACAGTATTTTTGACAGCACTGCAGAGCCTGTGTTTAATCTCTTTGGGGAAATCAGCCTATAAATGCCTTATTTATAGATGTCTCTTTACATTACGCTGGGCCGGGAGAAGAGTTTTTTACATCGAAAAATGTTACACGCAAGCTTAAAAAAAGCTGAAAGCTGTCAAACATATGGTGGCTGTGATCACTCTCAGATGCACATTTGCAAACTATTGCACTTTATTATTCAAATCATACTTTGCGTTTTCAGGGACAAATATATCCGTCCCAAATGGCTTAGCAGAATGAGAACGAAGGCACAGCAGGAGCTGTAAGGTACACTCATTCATAATATCTCTAGAGATAAACTCTCTTTAATGGGTGTTAAAAGACTGTGGAATTGGGTTAAATGAACTTGATTTGAAGGTGAGTGTCATAAATCAGGCATAAGATTGTGTGTTTATATTTACATGTGCATATACAACCGCAGAGAAAAGCATTTCTAGATGTATTCTGCTCATTTCAGTCCAGTGTCTGTTGAATTTCAACATAATTAAACTTCAGGAGTGACATAAAGTCATCCAACAGCAATATGAAAGACTGATGACAAGACACTTGAAAAACTGTGATCAAGTTATTGCATAAAAAATGTATTTTTAACTTTCCCTAAATATATTTACAAATATTATTGTTGTATTGCTTAAAAGTAAATATGAACTTTGCAGTATTTGAGGTCTGAAGAAAATGCGGAGCATCTTTTCTGTTATTTCGACCTGTTTCTTCAGTTTTCATTTTCTGCAAATACATGCAAATAGAAACAATATTTTTGTTTGAAACCTGAGAACAATATTGTTAGTAGTTAACAGAATGAAGCAAAATTTTTATTTATTTATTTTTCCGTTCCTGTATATAATTTTTGTAATATTTATCTTTAGAAATAATATTTTAATATCCAACAAACAATATTTTTGTGTCAAATTTTACAACGGAAACAAACTTTCATAGTGACAGTGATTGACAAAGAGACAATTATTTCTATGTCTCTGTATTTCATTCTGATCCTTATTTCTTTCATGTCTCGTGACTTGTTGTCATATTTCATCTTGTGACCAATGAAATTTGAGGTTTTTGACATGTTGCCAAACTCTGATGGGCTTGCTTTGATTTCATTTTTGCTAAATAAGCTTAAAATATTGTGTTTTTCTCACAAACCTTATTTTCCCCAATTGGAGTCGATTGGATTTCTTTTACTATGGGTGTATGAGCTTTGACATTTTGGGTCATGTATAAAAAGTTAATATGATGCTATTTTAACATAAAATGATTTATATACATGTATCTGGGATGACATTAGGATGAATAAATGATGAGAACGTTTTCATTTCCTTTTTGTCTTTGCATGGTAGCTTAAATGTTCTTGGTATTTTGATGATGTTTTCAGTTAACACAAAGTGAATGGTTTAACATGTTTTATCATACATTTATAGGCTTTTTACCACAGTCAGCACACAAGATGTGAGTAAATAATATACTGTTTAAATTCACCTGTGACTGTGTATTACTATACTGTAGCTTATCCTCTGTAAGTTCTTCTGCAATGTGTATATACACACGTATAGAGCTGGAAGAAGAAAACAACTACATGGCGTATTAATTATGTCCCAGATAAATAATTCCCTGCTCTTTCACCACCTTAATAAAGGTTTATGTTACTTCGAGCTCACTATAATGGCTCGATCAGATCACATGGGAAATGATTTGGACCCTGTGATCTGGAAATTCATATAGTTGCCCCTGCGGCCTGCTCGTGGCTTTCATAAATAGTGTAAATCTCATTTAAAGCATGACTGCTAGGTGTATCCATCCATGCGTATAATTCCCAGACGTACACAGAGCTAAAGAGTGTCAGCCCACATCTCTGTGTCTGGCTTTGCTCCGCTCAGCAAACAGAGACTACATTTACATTATAATTTGGTGGTGAGACGCAGCAAGTTTGGGCATTCTCTCTCTCTCTCTCTCTCTCTCTCTCTCTCTCTCTCTCTCTCTCTCTCTCTCTCTCTCTCTCTCTCTCTCTCTCTCTCTCTCTCTCTCTCTCTCTCTCTCTGCAGGGCTCAAATTAATTATAGATTGATTCAATGCTTCCTGCATCCGACAAATATCCAAGCTACTCTGCGACACCGCAGCGGAGAACCAGTCGTAATCTGGGAATGAGGTTCATGGCCGATTGCATCGCTTTAACACAACAACTAGGGACCAAGACAGCAAGTGGCAGAACTAATGCAGCCTTTAAGGAGAACTTAGCTGGTTTATAGAGATTTAAATACATTCACATTTGATTCTCTCAAGAATGGATTATAGATCCGGTGTAAGATGTACAAATGATATAGATGTACAAACACCTTACAGTGTGCTACAATGTCAAATAAAGAATACATTTATTGCATCAATGGGACGTAATAAAACAATGGGCATGTTATTTCACGTAGTTTGGTTTGGGAGCTGAAGGCCTGTAAAGTTTGATTCTAGATGGGTCACTAGCTGTTTTTGTTTAGTACAATTTGAAAATAATACAAAACCAGTCCGTCCAGAAAAAACTTGATTCGTGATTATTTGTTTTGTGCCCAATAGGAAACTCCAAAGTCAAGTCTTTACTTTTGAAGAGTTTTCAGAATTGACTTTCCGGGTTGGCAGAATATACGTCTCTATGTTCTGATGATAAAATGTAATGGCAATTGTAATTGACCCGTATCAGGGGAGCTAAGGTACATTATCTCAGCCGAGTAAATTTTCCATTGAGCGAACCTGTAATATAGGCCTTATGAAAAACTGAGAAGAGAGGCATTGATCTAATAGAATATCAATGATGAATGTTTTGAATGTCAGGCTGTGTTTTTTGTGCAGGTAGACTGAGTGGAGATCATTGAGTGAATGTTTAATTCTGTCTTCAGCTTGACACAGTTGCAGTGAATGCCTCCAGGATTGAAGAGCATGTTGTTTGAATTGTGTGAGATGTTGGGTGTACTGTATCAAGAATGTTAAAAGGAAAGGAGAAAATCACTTAATATTGATTTAACATTGATTTGTGACTTCACTTCAGCTTTTTCAAATATACATACATTGCACGTCTCTAGATCGCAAGACACACGATTAGCCAATGACGTTTACTACTAATGATGTCTTGACGTGTCGTATTTTAAAAGCATCAGTGCAACAATTCCTTTTAGCAGTTCTTCAGAAAAACACTTTTGGAACGATTGTTGGGTTCTTTGATGTTTGCGAATGATTTTGATTAGTAAATTGTTTTGCACAGCTCCAGTCTGTCAGTGTTGTCCTTAAAGCATCTTTGCTTTTCATCTATTTTTAATATAATCCTTAGGTAAAAGTATAATTTTGACATGATTCAAATACATTAGCCATCAATCTCTCTCTCTCTGTCTTGGTCAGACTGTACTAGCTCAGTTCCTTAGGGCTTGTATTCGTCTGGCATTAAAACAGCCGTGCTGAGACCAGCTGACAGCTTCCAGATTAGAAATTGAAAGGCCGTGAGCAATGCAGATTCTGTTGACAGGGAACGGCATAAATTAACTTGTCATTGGCTGGACCGGAATGATTCAAAAGTTTGCAGACCACTTGTTGTCCAGCGGGTTGTTGTATTTTTCTGTGGACATGAATGTTCAGTTTTACAATAACTGTGAAAAACAGTAAAAACTTCAGTAGCGTTCCTCGTTCTGTACTCGAGCATAGCAGCCACATTCAAAACAGACATCTCTTTAATATATCTACTGTTTCTCATACAAGTGTTAAGTTTAATTGGAAAGCCGATGGAGAAATTTGCATTAAGTTTAAGACTATGAGAAAGACTGTGATCCCCAATATCAAACTGTCCTCAGACTTAAACTCAAAAAAAGTTATCAGAACTAAATGATCTGAACCATGCTATAGTTTATATTAATTTTGTAGCTCCATAATGCAGCGACATGGAGTTCTTGTATTATGTTTTCAGCAATGGTAAGAGAAACATCTAAGACTGTAAAATACACCCGAAACACGTGTGGAAGAGGGTTGTAATATTAATATAATATTCACTCTGACCGTATGGCACCTGCAATCTCTGTTTAAATATACTTAACTTTTTTAGGTCATACGGCTTCTGCACCTGCAGATCTACTTTTCTTAAGAGTTTAGTTTGCACCTGAACAAGCTATCCGGGTTTTATTTGTAATTTACAAGCAGGGATTTAAGTGAAACACTATACTATCCACCTATGGTGGCAGTCCGTTTCTTTTTATGTAATTTCTTATGACAACATATGAAAATATTATCCAGCTGTGATAGAATGTGAAGCGAAGCACAAACTGCAGGAATCTTGTGAGTGGAGGATTCAGATGTGCCGAAAAATTGGTGCGTCTAATGTGCAGCACTGTATTACATTAACAACCCCAATTTCTTAAATCATGTCGTTTTAACGCTTCGGTTCTACCTTTTGTTTTCAAGGATAGAGAACAAATCAGAGCTGAGAAACCCTGTTGTTAATTTGTATCTAGCACACAAAATCACACTTTGTATTTTGTCAACACGTTCAGTGTGAGACATGTCTGCCTGTCTTGCATGTACGTACAACAGCTGTGATGAACCTGTCCACATTGTAACATGACAGCATAATGCTGTACTTAAAAAAGCATTTTATATCAAATAAAAATATTTATTAATTTATTGATAAATGTATAAAAAATTGATATGAGCCTCAGTTAAGCGACTGACAGACAGTACCGCTTTCACAATTTATGTCTGTTACGTAAAATGTCACATAACCTATGCATTGGTTATATAATATGTTGGTTGGGTGATCTGAAGTGGGAAGTTGGATGATATAATATGCTGGAAAATAATTGTAGAAAGTTAATAGTAGGTTGTGCAAGATAAGGTTTGTGTTTATTATAAAACTGCAGGGTGCAAGTGGCAAATTATATTTGTGAGAAAACCAACACTGGTACATGGCGGACAGGTCTTGATGCATCAAGTCTAACCAGCGTATGATGAGGTTTGAAGTTTTGTCTTTTGCCTAAAAAGACATAAAAAGTTTGTAATTTAGACATTGTGTCTTTGCATGACATTGCTAAATGATTTATTGAAGGGTTCAACAAACACTGATGAATAAAATGGCTCTTTTGGCTACAGATCCACCCATAATACTTTAAATAGATCCATTTCATTGATTAGAGAAGTTGTGTGCCAGTGGTTATACAATCTCATGGCAGGGTGATGGGGAATTTTGTACGAGCTGAAAGTGACATTTTGACCTTCCGAACCAAGTTTGATGTGTTTGTAACTTATGCCTTTGAGGTACACAATCCAGCTGATTCATACGCTGTAATACACTTGCATTAGCTCAAGCCTAATCTTGAAAAACAGTCACGTAATTTTTTTACATAATGCATTGTGATGGGCCGATCTGAGCGGACATTACTGTCATGATTCCCTTCATCTCTGTTAAAAGTTTGAAATATTTAAAAAGTATCACATTTTAAGTTTCAATTTGGTATTTCTCATACAGAACTATACTGTATATAGTTTATAAAAGTGTACATATCGATTTCTAATACCTTTGTTCATCACAAAGATTTCTAGATCATTTATGCCGTGTTTTAGGAAAGGTACAGATATAACCACCTGATACCCATCATCCCCACATCCGACAGCATTCCATCACTCGTCGACCCTATCGATCTGACTCTCTCATCTCCGTCTCATCACACATACGTCTGAGGATAACTGCAGGTGTCGTACATCACCGCGCCGTAGCATACAGACAGTGTGCATTTCACCTGTAATTCCAGAGCACTTGCCCTTTCTGTCTATAAGTGGCCATTGAAGGGAATAGATCTTTTCTTTTCCATTATAAAGGTGGACAATTTGTATGACCTCGAAATTTATCCTGGGTATAAGAGTATGGGATGTTGTTGAAATGCTTTGCAATGGAAGCTCAAACCCCATAATCCTTATTATTAAACACAGTTGTCCACATGAATTGAAGAAACATACAACTTAAGGAGAAGTGTTCTGTTACAAAAACATATAGACCTAAATTGAGCCATTTCAAGGAAGTATAAAATCATTGAAACTAAAGTTTGGCTTTATAGGAAACATGTCTGTATGACTAAAAATGACTAATTTTTTTGGAGCCGATAGCCTTGTGGGCAAGTGCTCTGACAGGTTGCGCTTCGGGCGACCCGTTCGATTCCCGTCTTGTGGTCCTTTCCCAATCCCACCCCATTCACTTCCTGTCTCACTGTTCTATACAAATAAAGGCTCATTTTCAAGCACAGACTTTAAAGATGAATCACGGCCTACATGGTGCCTTCTTGCTGTTATATCACATGTGTGATGTGTGTTTGATGCATATTGTTCTGTTTGACTGCAAACTGCCACAATACGCTGACTGTGATCTTAAAAGAATTATTTTATCAAGTGTATATGCCTTTCTAATCATATAATGGTCCAAAGCAGATAGCTCAGCAATAACTGCAATGAAAAATGAACATTGTCTGCAGCAGATAGAAAATACTGGTTGCCACAGCATCTTTATGGATACCAGTGAAATACAGGAGACATAGTTCTCTCAGCTCTCAGCTGTAATGAAGCTATAAAACTGGAAATGAATCTTTGCTGCAGTAAAACCTGCTTAGCAGTCCTGGTCTTATGTTGTCCTTAAAGGATGCCAGGGTAAACCTAATCTGTAAGTTATTGTTCTCATGTGCGGAATGATAGTGCACGGATGATAGTTTGGACTCGAGCCTTTAGTGGGAGTGCAGCACACACAGGTTGAGTTACAACCAGATTTTTGTGTGTGGGCAAAAGTGCATTATGCTTGGACAGAGATGGACGGGTGGATGGATGGAGATAGATAGACAGATAGTCAGATAGACAGAAACATAGACAGATGGATAGACACAGACAGACAGACATAGAAAGAAACATAGACAAACAGATGGATAGACACAGACAGATGGACGGACGAATGGATGGATGGATAGGGACAGAAAGACGGACAGACATAGAAAGAAACATAGACAGACAGATGGATAGGGACAGGTGGACGGATGAATGGCTGGACGGACAGATGAATGGACAGAGATAGATGGAAAGAAAGAGAGAAACAGACAGATGGACAGACAGATAGATGGATGGACGGACGGACAGATGGGTGGAGAGATGGATGGATGGATGGATGAATAGATTGATGGATTGATGGATAGTTAGATGGATGGATGGATGGACAGAGATAGACAAAAAAAGAAAGAGACAGACAAACAGATGGACAGAAGGACAGACAGACAGATAAATAGACACATAGATATACAGCGAAAGACAGATGAGGCACAGAAAGAAAGAGAGGAGAGTAAAAGAAATGGACAGATAAAAGGGCTGTGATGACATCACTCTGTGAGGAGTCTTGATGAAAGTGCTCTAGTTTCTACAGATCCTCTGAGAAATCCACTCCATAAATCCGCCCGTGTCCATCCTCACACTGAAGAGACAGGATGTGAGTGGGTGAACAGCAAAAATGGGACATCACTTTGAAATAAATCATGTTTCATTGCAAGGCACTGCAGAAATGGCCTGATGAAAGTCTTCACACGGCATCAACAACCTACAGTATTTTCAGAATATTAAAACTCAAGGTTAGGATGTTAATGATCTTTTCTGAATGCGTCATTGTCTTAATCTGTTTGTATAGATAAAGTGCAGCACTAAGAAGGCTTTAAAGAAAGATATTAGTCATCATTACCTTCCACTGTATACTGCTGATACATCAGATGTGAAGTGTGTAAGTGGACATCTGGTCTGGTTAAATGTTTGCTGAGTTAAATACTTTCCCACAGTAAATAGACGAGAGGTGCTTTTTATTACTATTTGAACATCAATTCTGTAACATTCTAGTCTGACTATAAACTTTTATGTGGTCATTCAAACAATGTTTATAGCTTAATTGTTCCCAATAGTCTATTTATAATGTTATAAAGTATCCCTTTAATGTGTCAAACCATTTTGGGATGTAGATCAGTTTTTGGATGGTTTTCATACTATTAAAACACTATACTCAAGTTTAAAACAATAGATTTTGTTTTTGAGATTTCTGTGATTGAGATTCATCTCAGTTGAGCTCTGCATGCTGGAGGTAAAAAATAGATGGCGTTGTGTTTAAATCGATGTGTGATTGTAACCCTAAGTGGTGTGTACATTTGAGGCTGTTAGTGCCATCATGACTTCGTTCGTTTGGAGCTAAGACTTTATTTTTGACTGATGAAACTCATTCTGTACGTTTATCTAGTATGAGAAAACAAGCTCAAATATGCTTTTCTTTTAAACCACAGACTTATACCTATGAGGAGCTTTTCGTGATGTTGCCGTGGGAGTTTTAGCAATGATAAAACGAAAGCTATTTAGCCCACTCGTGTTGACCCATTCTTTCTTTGAAAGCATGCACTATAAATCACAATAACGTTGCTAATGCCAGTGACTTTCAATGCCAGCCTAGTTTTTAGTCTGAAACAGCAAACGCCAAGGATAAACCGTTTGTGGCAAAGAGAATATAATATTGAAACTGATCTCACAAGAATTTACAAAGATTTTACAGGTGGCTCATTCATATTGTATATTGAAACCCACACCTAAAGCAAACCTAGCACTGGTATGAAAGCAGATTGTTCTAAAACTTATGAGTATGAATTAAACATTTGATTTAAATGAATTAGCCGCCTTGTAAAATAGTTATGAATGGCCATGATTGTGTTTGCATGCTCATATGATCCAGTGATAAAATGAAGGCACACTGAAGTTACTGAGTGTCTCTTGGAGTCATGTTTCTTATGTTTAATGCAGCGTTCAACCCAAATCGTGGAACGCTCAGTGGTTAGAACATGTCGCTTACAACGCCAAGGTCATGGGTTCGATCTCAGGGATTGCACATACTTAGAAGCAAATGTGTAATATAATGCAATGTAAGTCGCTTTGGATAAAAACGTCTGCCAAATGCATAAATGCACACTTTTACAAATAGAATTGGATCTCCCATCTGTCCATTCTCCTGTAGGTTCTTCTGTATCGCTGCCAAAAGGAACGTGTGTCCTGTATGGTTGTGGTTTTGTACAAAGATGCCAGATAAGCTTTCAGTAAATTTGGATGTGAATTAAATGCCCTCTTGTGGTTTGGATGTTGCACATCCTCAAAATGTTTCCTGGTCTCAATCACGCTGTCTTTGTGGTGCTAATGTAGGGCTTTAACAATTGAGAAGCGGGAACCCAGTGCATAAATTCATATGCAAGGGATTTCATTCATTTACATTTAGTTGACCTGAATGTTTTTTAGTTCATGATATTCATGCTATAGAGACCATTTCACAAGATGTAAACAATTCTGAATTAATTTGTATTTTTTTATTTTTAAATCTCACATATCGTCGCTGTCCTTCCAAAACCTCGGATGTCCATATTCGCTGTTTTTCAAAAAATGGCAAAAAACACTGTTTTAAATGAATAAATACTGTGTTGTCAAAGTTGACAAGCACTTTTTATTTGTTAGATATTTCCAGTGACAAACATAAAGGATACATTACTAATAATAATGATTTATGGTATGAAATACAGGGATATTTCAGAAGGACAGCAGCAACATACTTACATAATAAATCTTACATATAATAATTATAATTCAATCTTATTTATCCTTATATTTGTTTGTATAATGTTAAAAACGGAAAGGTTTTTTGGATCAATGTGGCGTATTCCGAAGATTTTACCTGCTCATGCATTTATTATAAATTGAACCCATGATATTGGTGTTGCCAGATTTTTGTTGACTTAAACCACACTTCTCATTGTTTAAATGTTATTGCATGCCAGGATTCACCAAAGAATTTAAATGGAAAACATTTGTGCAAAAGTATATTTACAGTATATTTAGCAGATTTATGCACTCTAACTCAATAAAGCACAATTGTTTTATCTTTTTTCATGCATTGCATGAGGCTAAAACATTTTTTAGATTTAATGTTTATGAACTATGGACATGTTTCACTGACATCCAGAAAGTGTCCAAATGCACGTTGTCAATCGTACCGCTATTATTTATGATTTAATGTTCTTTTGTGCAACATACTGATTGAAAAGTGCACATGTGCTACTGTATATCACTTTAGTTTATATCTTCATACCTGATACATGCAAACATTGTACTAACCAGACAGTAGCCCATACCCTTTCTCTCCTGAATGAGATCTATGAGGGAAAAATAGATAAGACTGTCCTAATTTCATACAGCACCCACTGACATCTCAGCGTCACTTTATATGTGTTGTCTGTTTGACAACAAAGCCAAATCCCCCGAGGTCTGCAGTCGTGAGACTATTCTTCCATTGTGAATCCGACAGTGTGAGAATCTGCTCAACAAAGACGGCAGTTCTCCCTTTGAGAATCTCCTTGTACGAGACTATGGCTGAATGTGTCACTCAATACACCTTCAAAGTTTGTTCTGACGTGTTCGAGATGCGGATCACACAATGGAGATGTGTCTGTATGTAATTGGTTAAAGCTGGAGACTCATATCCATCGCTGGATGAAGGACACTCCCTTAAACTGAAGGACATCTCCCAAGCTGTGCAACTTGAGAGTGTCAGAAGTAGGACATTCAGTATTCATGTTGTTGATAAGGCCTCGACTGACCTTTTGGGTGTGGTGTAACCTGTCCAGATTTCAACCACTCCTTTCTGGAATCATGTTCACACCTGCCTGGAATAACTCATCTATCTACTGGAGACAGACACGCCTAGCACGCTCGCATAAGAAGACATATTTGTTTAGAAAAATACTTTGGTGCCATTTGTTTCTTTTACTCACTAAGAGTACATGTAGAGTAGAGATTTCCTTTAGAAATAAAGAGTCTGCCGTTTAATATGGACTAGAAGAGCCAGGATTCTTAATCTCAGTTTTTTATTAAATAAATCAAGAAAAACACACCTTGTATTAAAAAGAATAAATGACCCAAAAATGCATGCAATATATTTGGATGTATTTAAACAAAATGACTGAAAATGTCTGTTTAATGTTGAGTTGTACAGTAAATAACATCATATGGAAAACTGTATATCATATATATCATTTTTAGGTAAGATATTTTTTAAACATTCATCTGACAGACAGCCAGAGTATTTTTTGACTTAAAGGGGCAGTTTACCTAAATAAAAAATGTAGTCATTGTTTATTCACCATCATGTCATTCAAGTCACTTGTTTATAACTCTTATGTGTAACACAAAAGAAGATATTTTGAGAAATGTCTCAGTGGTTTTGTGTCCAAGTCAATGGAGGCCAGTGTTGTTTGGTTACCCACATTTTTCAAAATATCTTCTTGTGTGTTTTCCAGAAGAAAGTCATACAGGTTTGGAAGGACACAGGGTGAGAAAATGATAAAACCTTTTCATTTTTGGGTGAACTATTCCTTTAAGGAATGAAATCTGGTTAAATACACTCACCATGTGACACATTCATGCTCTCTGTTATATTTAAAAAAAATAATCACAAGTACCATTTGAGTTCAAACTGTTTGTAATTTTGCTTTCGGGAAATATATCTCTGTGAACCAACAATATGGCACATTTACAGATAAGTTCGTACAAACTACTTTATAAAAAGTCTAGCAGGGGAGCTAATGTGCTCTTTAAAAAAACTCCAGTCTGAAATACAGTAAATCCAAGCAGTAAAACATATGAAAGGAATAGAAGAATAACAATAAAAATGATTTTCATGTACAAATTGGCATGTTTCAAGGCTGTTTCAAGTTCAATTAGGGACGTGCTGAAATAACACTGCAGTCTAATTCTTGAGGCACCTTCCGTAAAAGCCAAATATAGTTCTGTCGATCCATTGCCTGAACCTGGAGACGGCGGTATAGACGCCGGGGAACTGGGGGTCACCACAGCCGCTGCCCCAGGACACGATACCATAGACCCGACCCTCACACACCAGAGGTCCACCAGAGTCCCCCTGCAGATGAGACATGAGAGAGGTCATTTAGTGCTTCAACAATACAGTTTCCAGCCACTTTAAAGCATAGCCAAGATCGAACAATAAACACTATCGGGAGGTGGATGTGATCCTTCACACCATTTATTGTGAATTTTTAAGTTAATGTGAATTGGACATTGTCAACAAATGACTAAAAATAGCAAAATTTATTTATTTCTAAGCTGATGATTTGATAGGAAATAAATGTGAATCTGTAAGTGATTCAATCATGACAGGTGACAGGTGAGGTGGTTAAAGAGGAGTGGTTGAAAAAGTAAGCGATTGGTGACATTAGTTTAATGTTTAAGACTAAATAAGTTATTATATTCAGACAAACTTTTTATTTGGTGTAAGAGTCGCATATGGGCATATTGCTGAATGTCAAATATTCATTTCCCTTCTGTGATCTTAGCTATTGTTTCTTATTAGAAAAATGGCACAAATTGCTTTGGTCTGCTTGTCGCATCTGCATAGTGAAGCAAAAAGGGTCAATCTAGTCAACAACGCACCCAACTAAATGATTTATGGATTTAATAACATGGTGGTGTTATTGACAGTAAAGTTCAAGTGGTTGCACTTTACGTCTTAATCATTTCTATTTCTCAATACAGACAGACACTGAATTGCTTGCTAATACGGTTATGCATTTTGAATCATCTCAAATGAATGTCAGCAAATTAATAAGATATACATTTTTAAAATCATATAATACTGTCACATACAGTATATAAAGTGAATGCATGTGCAGTAATATTTGTTTGGTTCACCTTGCAGGCATCTTTTCCTCCTGCGCTGAATCCCGCACAGATCATGTTTTCAGTGATGCTTCCGTTGAAAGACTCTGTGCTGTTACACACTGAAGTGGACACTATGGGCAGCATGACCGTACGCAGAGTTGAAGGGATTCCTCCCGTCGGGCTTGTGAAGCCCCAGCCGGACACCCTGCACACCCGTCCCACTGCCACCATAGCGTCCAGACGAGGTAATGGAGCCAGAGACACATAACTGTTTATATAGATTGGAGACTGAAGCTATATGAGAGAGAATGTTGAAAAAAAAAAAAATTAGTCACTTAAAATGATGGATGATTGTTCAAAATAAATCTTAATCAATATAACACTACAACGTTTATATTTAAAAACATGCACACTCAAGAATACCAAGAATAAATTATATGTAAAATGCAAAAAATTCCCATCATGCTGTGCGGTGTGTCAGCACTGCTGTGTACTGAAACACTTCAATCACTTCATGTAATAGGACTTGACGTGAGAATAATCGTGTTCATTTCCTATGCATGACAGGAATCAATGAGTCACGGCTATAATGCCGCTTCAGTGAGTGGCTCAGTGTAACACGGTAGCATTGATTGTGTCTCACCTTAATGAGCATGATGTCTGCGTTGTTGGTTTCTTTGTTGTACTCTGGATGAGGTATTAAGAGATGAGGTCTGCGAAACTGTTCCGTGCCCTCGTATAAACCCACGGAGAAATCTCCGGCCACGATCCTCATGTTAGCAGCTCTAGCCGACACAAATCAAGTTTTGATTTGTTTAATGAATCAAATATTTAAAAAAACTTCTTATGTGCATAACTCGTCTCAGTTTGGTGTGATTCTTGTAGTATGTTTAAATATTTTTTTTTTTATAAATCCTGATATGTTTGGAGATAATTGCATCAGGCCCCAGTAGATACAGCATATATTGCTATATATATATCAAATAAAATCTTTAATGGTTACTTAAATGTTGTTACCGAAGCATTACTGAACTTTCCAGGGTTAAAACTAGCTCAGAATTCAAGGCTTTTTCACATTGTCCTACCCTATATTGCAGTGTGCAGCGCTCAGCACCCAGTATTTGTTTATTAATGTTCCTCCGCAGAAGTGTTGGCCCGTAGCACTCTGAATGGACACTACATACTTGATGGAGTAGGGAGCGGGGGCATATCCACCCACTATACGGCCCTGCATGTCATTCTGACCTGTGAAAGGGTTAAACCGTAAGAAACATGCCGCTTTGAAAACCAATATCACATACATTACATACAAAAAACAAAACTTGTGTTTAGAAACGTGCCGTGGTGGAGTTACACGTGCACCTCGCTTAAGATTTGGATCTTTGTGTTTGTGGGTGTCGCATAACATGAAGTCTTTCATGGTTGCTTAATTTATTACACAGTAAGTCAATACTGAACAATGCATGCGGTGTAAACTATACGAGTCTGTTTTGAGATTTTTGCATATAAATGTGTCCACATGCGACTATAATTTCCTGACATGTGCGTCACGAACAGACGGGACGTTTTATTTGGGCCGAGTTCAAAGGCATCACCTGTGCTTATTGATCTCTGTGTAACAATTAGGAAGTTGTACGTGCTGCGGTTAAAGTAATCCTAGACAATATTAGCAGCCATTGACCAGCCCTGTGAAAGGTACATGTGTTGGATTGAAACTAGTATGTAACGTTGATTGAAAATGTAAGTCGATTGTTCGCTTTGCATTGTAAAGTGACGATGAACAGTAAACAATGCCGGACTTTAGTGTTTGGGGATTTAATACGTGACCCCACGTGTAAAAGTGTTGAAATTAGGGCTGAATAGGGCAGAATAAGAATTTGTGTTTACGTAATATTTGTATGTGTACTGTGCATATTAATTTTGTATTTACAAACACAAACACATACATGTATGTATATTTAGGAAATATTTAGATTCTTATTTTTATTTATACCAATAATTTAACTGATATATAAACGGTTTATTAGGGTGCGAGGACCCTCTTTTTCTCAAATATATGCATGTATATGTATGTTTATAAATACAAAATTAATATGCACAGTACACAGAAATATATTATACAAAAACTTTTATTCTGGATGCTCTAGTTAAAATGTGTTTACAGTAATTATTTATCATAATTGAATACTAATTGACATCTAATGCTGTTATTGTTGGAAACCAAATCAACTTTCTCTTTACTTTCTCTAACCTTGGGTTTCTTTTACTGTAAATAAATCCAACTCAGACTGTCAGGATAAAAGACGCCATCTATTCAGGGAAACTAAACTGTACATTGTCCTCTTTCATATCTCAGGAGACTTAATGGAGTTTGTATTGCAATCTACTTTGTATGTTTCACCCAAATACAACTAAAATTTAAAATAAACAAAAATGAGAATTGTTAAAATACAGTACAAGTAAAAAAAAATATGGGTGGCAAACCTCAGATAATTATAGTTGGGGGAAATATACATTTTTTATTTTTATTTTTTTATCTCTGAAACTCTAGAAGAGACACATGAGAAATGTCTTGGACCTTTTTTCTCAAAAGCCAGCATCAGAATCTCGTTGACTTTGTTTAGATTTATTTAAAACATTTAGATACAATTATAAATCATGCTTAGTTAATAAATTAGACATTTTATTAAAATTATGAAGTAATTCAAGCAATTTATCCAAATAAATCTTCAGATGGAATTACTTAGTCTACGGGAGTAATAACTACGCATTCGCTGTGCTCACGGTGTAAGACTGCTGCACTATACACAATACAGTTTTACCATAGTAAAGCTCTGCAAAGATTTAGTAGGATTGAGTGTGAAATCTTTACTTACAGCTGACCATGAGGAGCTCCAGAAGAACACAGAGCACAAGAACAAGCAGGTGCATACTGACAGAAGAAGAGCTACAGACAGAGACACATCCACACTTTCCAGAGTGAGAGAAACTTTGCTTCAGGTATTTCGATTCCTCACTTGGGGATGGATCGCCTCTGCATTATCAGGTTTCCTAGTTCCTATTTCCGTCTCCATGGCCACCATGCAGTCTGAGAACAGGAACAATATATAATTGAAGCAGCACCCAATCTGTTACCTTTTGTTTTGGACCAGATTTAGGATCAGTACAATTGCTTACGTCATATGCCGTTTGCGTCACATCAAAGATTATATTCGGCAGCATTTGGCTAAAAATCAAATTTTCGTTTAATTTGACCTAAAATCAGTTTTATTCTGTATTATGCAAGCATTTAGAAAAACAACACGGTCTGTTCTTAACTGACCACATCTGTTTGTCTAGTTATGGACAAGTAATTTTACGTTACATTTAACTTAAGCTTGTGTTTTTAAAAACACATACTTAGTGTTAGTTTTATTAAACTGAATATCATTGCTTTAGATGTTATATTTAAATATAATGTTATATTTAAATATAAAAAATGATATTTATATTTATAAACTACCTTATATTATTTATCAATTTGTGTATTTACGATACTTTTAACCAACTAATCCCAAGATTGAAACCAAGATTTGTGTTATGGATGTGACATATTAAACATTCGGAGATTGTTTTTGTTACCAATATGCTGAACCATCTGTTTATATTTTACTACTATACTATTTAGACTCTAAACATCTGAAAGTTTTCAGTCTATGCCAAAAAAAGGTTTTTGAGAGACAACATACGTCGTAGGATTTCTGTGAATTAAAATGCAAAACCAGAAGCAATAATACCCAACAAATGGAGAAGGGATGCCTCTTCATAGAACATAAAATAGTTACTGTAGTTAAATTTTCCATTAATGAGGAATATGGACCGTTATGGATGTGATCCCGAAAATGGCACTTAAAAGACTATGGAAAATCATGCAAAATTAAAAATGTTTAAAAAACTTTAAGAGAGCCCTCACGTGGCTATTAAAACCACAAATGTTGACATTTTTGCTATCAGTATAGTAAAAAAAACTTTTTTCATGGTAATGTTGACATTTGCATGGAATTGCCCATATAGAAAAATCTAAAGCACAAAATTGTCTATAGTTACAAAATATACAACATCTATGCATATACATGCACAGATGTATGTAATATACCTGTATGCATTCATTCTGCATATAAGTTGTGTTAAATAAATGTATTCACAAAATACAGGTTAGGTGTATAGCACATGGAACAGGAAGCTAAACTGGCCTGAGGAAAGAAAGATATTCTGCAACGGCAACAAAGAGGAAATGTCCAAAGGGAAAGTGTCCGTGATTCATATTATAATAATTATATATGATTGTTCTTTAAAATAAATTCCAGTTGATATTCTGATATCTGATGCAATGACATTCATACATTTCGAATTGTGGCTTCACTGTCCTTATGTGGCCATGTCTGCCATAACCTTTGAAAAGTTTCACTAGCTATTTTAATTGTGATATTACCCATGTGGTGTGGGTAAGCCATTCTCTTTTCCCTTGGAGCAGACATCATTAAAAATGAAGGTGCGGTGAAACGTCTCTCTCATCTCTGGGACCGGGGTCAGCTAATGATCTTTTCTGACACAGCGTACAGTAAACTCTGTGCGTCTCACTATAGTGTCTCTCTGTTCCTCATGCCTGTTTCCCCCGGGTGCTGACCACTGCCATTTTTTGGCATTACCTGACATTTTTCTTCCACAACAGAGCGATTATTCTCTTTCTTACCGTCTTCATCCATTAGATGTGATGTCCCAGGGTTGTGTGTTGAATCGTGTGCTCAGAGCCCTGGAGAACCCGTCGTGGGTTATTAGAGGGCTGGGGAACTGTTCTGCTTTCAGCTGACTATTAATCATAATATACGACTATTAATACATCTGGCCTCTGAAATATGATGTTTCATTATGTCGTAATGACGATTGGGGTGACAGCGATGTCATGGCACTGGTGGGCTCGGTAGTTGAAAATAAACATTGTTATATTCTGTATTGTGTATTGTAATATTTTTATTTACATTTACGCATTTGGCAGACCAAAGCGACTTACATTGCATTATATTACGTTTGTTTCTAAGTGTGTGCAATCTCTGGGATTGAACCCATGGCATTGCTAGCGCCATGCTCTAACCACTGAGCTATAGCAAAGCATTCTGTATTTTTATGATACAGAATGTTTTTAGTAAAGATAGCATTCACTTTCATTGGGATTACCAAACATTTAAGCAGATCTGTCATTTCAGCTTTCCATAACATTGAATTTGGTCAGTTATTGATTTTATTTTATTTACAGTAATACAGTAATTTTATTTTACTCTGAACACCTTTAAACAAACCCTTCGTCAGTTTAGTTCAATGCACATCAAATTATAAACTTTAGGGTTAAAATATGTTGCATGGAGTCAATAAATGCAGTGTTCATGGATACCTTTGAATGTAGATGAACCACATCTCTGACATTATAGAATAAAGAGTTGTAATGGAGCCTGTTATGAAACTTTAGGAGATAAATCTCCTAGACGACGGGACTTTACCTTCATTTACACAGAAGGTGTAGACTATTGTTTTGATGCCTATAATGTCAGACTTTTCCCAGGAGAGATTCCTAAAGCAGTTGTGCAGGCGGCAGCTATTGTCCTGCAGAGACGTGATAAACACCTACAGTTAGTGCGGGTGTGAGCTTCTGGACTGTACTTACTTTATGGACAGATACTGAATGCATTTGTTATGCAAAGAAAAGCACAAATATTCAGATTAAAATGTGAAATAAGTCATAGTCTTCAACATCTGAATAGATCTGCTTGTGCAACATCTATTTATATTCTGTAAATATACTACAGTTCGATTCAAGTTTAGCTGCATTATGTGCATTGATGCAAAGCTGGTGTACAGAAAACACAAAACAGACAAGAATATGGGTCAGGGACTTATGTGGTGTGACCAATAATAACAATTAAATCAATTATTCTAGAAATATCTGTCTAGTTTATGTAGCTGGAATATGAATCACTGAGACAGCATGCTGTAACTTTTTTTTATCAGTTGCATGTGATTTGCAGGAAAAATAAGTCTATTAACTACATTTAAGAAGGCAACTCTAAAATTATAGAAGACAAATATGAGATCATTACTTATCTCAAGAAATGCAAATACTTTGTTTCTAAACACTTTAAATAAGGAAATGAATTAATTTGGCTATGGCCAAATCATCTAGATCTAAAAAAAATCATCTATCATCTAAAAAACCCACAAAATTCACTTTATTTAAAATGTTAAGCTGCATTCATGTGTTCATCATATTTTTAATGTTTAAATAATTGCAAAAGATATTATTTTTGTATTATTGAATTTTGTAAAATTGGGCTGTTGAAAATCATACGTCAATCACCCATATAGTACGGCTATTAATATAGAAATATAAGAGAGAAAAAGTTATTTCCGCCTTAGGTTCAGTTGAACCATCAAAGTATGAGAAAACACTAAACTTATGAGATACTTATTGCACAAAATGAGTTGGCAAAACTATAGCATATCAGGGAATATGTGTTTTATTTAAACATGCCAAAAATGCATAAAAAAACAGGAAGCTTACACAATGAAAAAAGGTTCCTATGGAATTACTTTTTGTCATGCATGCAAAATGTTTTATGAATCTTTGCTCATTATTCAAATATATTATTAAAGACGTCAATTGTTCAAAGTTGGGCATCACTTGTGGCCACTACTCTATATATGCATGTATAAATGTGTGCATATATCTTTTGGAGTTTGCCTTTGTTCACACAGGACAATGAGAGCAGACAGGAGAACAGGGATGAGAGGAGGGTGTGGGACCGGGTTATGACCCAGGTCGGATTCGAACCCAGGTCCCTGTGAGCCAACAGCTCATATGTATGTCTGGAGCATATGTCTGGATAACTGTGTAACAACTCTGACATATGTGACCTTGGATCACAAAACCTTCTTATGGGTCAATTGTTTGAAATTGAGTTTTTTACATAATCTAAAAGCTGAATAAATAAGCTTTCTATTGATGTATGGTTTGTTTGGGACCATATTTGGCCGAGATACAAACAAACAAATTTAAAACTCAGGAATCTGAGGTTGCAAACAAATCTAAATATTGAGAAAATCGCCTTTAAAGTTGTCCAAATGAAGTCCTTAGCATAGCATATTACTCACAAAAATAAAGTTTTGATATATTTACCGTAGGAAATGTACAAAATATTTTCATGAAACATGATCTTCATATCCTAATGATTTTTGGCACAAAAGAAAAATGGCTAATTTTGGCAATTAGGCTACTGCAAATGTTCTCGTGCTACTTAAGATATTTACAATCTATGACATGACATTTTCAAAACTGTATGAAAAGCATGATATTTTTAGTCCATTTATTAGTTTAGCAGACACATTTAAAGTGACTTTTTTAATATGTGTAATATAACAGATGTTCAGTTAATAGTCAACATTAAATTAAAAGCAGTACACAATATGTACACTGAAGGATAAACCTCTTTATAAAACATGAAATAGATCCCATATGAATTTATCCTGTAATGTTGTCTTCGATATAGCTGTTATATAAGTATAAAAAGGTCTCAAATGGGTATTAAACAAAATCTTTAGCTTTGAGGTCATTTGAGCAATTTTATGCTGTGATTTTTAAAAACAACTTCCTTTTATGATTGAAATGGGAAAAGAGCTCCACATAAAGGAAAAATGTGTTTACTACCCTACCGGAATATAGGAGCTACCGTAAAACATGAACAAAAACACTCAAAGCATGAAACTTCCTTTATACACATCACCTCAGTAAAGTCACTTATTATGTTTAAAAGACGTTTTGTCTGTGTAACTAAACACTTTTGAAGTGGCACTAGTGTTAAACGCTGTCCTTAAGTTGCCCGAACAGGGTGTTGTTCCAAGAAACTGAACAATAGGAGATAATAAAGAGCTTTAACATCAGATATTTGTCACACTTGAGGGACCATGGCTTTGTGGAGTACTGGGTCAGTTTCAGTCAGACTGTGGGATAGCCCCTATCGTTTGTTGTTCTACAGGACCACAAAAGCAATGGACATGGATATGGTTTCATTATAAAAGGATTATGGGAAGTTCTAAGATCAGCAGTTGGAGGTAATTCAAGGCTTCGGAGGTGAAGAATTATCACCGGTAAGTCAAAAATATACATATTTTTTACCCTATATAAAATGCATTTCCTTTAATTCGTGAATTTGCCTTCGTGTTATGAAAAACGTAAGAGAGAAAGATGCCCGCGTGGCATAATATCATCAAAACAATGCCACATAGAGTAGTTCAGATGTTTTCTCTTCTCTCTTGAATGATATCAGGTTGCTATTATACAGAGCTGTCAGAGCCATCAAACATTACGACTCACACTTTCATTATAATCGATGAAAGACTGCGTCTCATTTTCAGTTATCATACACTTTGTGACACATTTCAGTGTTATGCTCGTGCTCATCTTATTTTCTCGGTTGCAGGCACCTGAAGAATGGATCGGTTATTATGGGAAACCGTGTTTCTTGTGCTGACTGTCACCATCAAAGGTAAGGATTTCAATTTATTTCAAAAATAAAAAATCTTTAGAGCGCACATTTTCATTGCCCTTCGTTTAACTTATATAATATATGATTTACGGAGTTTGCCTATATGATGTTTTGGCATGTAACATACAACAGGGGGTCAAATTATTTTAAAACTGTTAGACAGTTCTTGAATTTTTATTCTTGAAAACTGTAAGAACAGAATTTCAACAATGAAACCATGGAATGAGGAACATAGGTTTTATTGCTTATAGGATAGCTCACCAAAAAAAAGGAAAATTATTTCATCATTTACTCATTTCAAACCTGAATGACTTCAAAACCTGATTTCTTCTGCAAAAAACATATTTTGATTGACCCTCATTGACCTTCATTGTTGTGAACATGAATCTACTGAGACATTTTGCAAATCTTCTTTTAAGTCATATAAGGGTGCATAAATGTTGACAGAATTGGCTGAACTATCCCTTTAATTTAAACATCATCAAATCATGTTTAAATGTAGCTATAGAAATGTAAAATTTTCAAAAATGTTAACTCTTGAATTATGTAAAACAATTAGACACGTTCTCACAAAGGATCATCGGAGGTCAAGAGGTCCTGCCATACTCCATCAAGTACCAGGCATCTCTTCAGTGTGACAGAAAACATTACTGTGGTGGAACCCTCATCCAGCCGCAATGGGTGATATCTGCTGCCCACTGCTGGCGACCGTGAGTACTGCAGCCAGGTCAACACTAGAATTAATCAAATTAAAATGACATTAGATGTAATTAAATAAAATGCATTCTTTATGAATTAAATGCATTTTTGTATGTTGTTAAATCAACAGAGCCAGTGTGATTCAAGTAGTGTTGAGTGAACACAATCTCGCTGTAGAAGAGGGATTTGAGCAAGTGTTTAATGTGTCCAGAATCTTCAGTCATTTTGCCTACAACCCAAAAACCTTTAGCAATGATATATTGCTCATTAAGGTAATCAACACACAAAAAAATAGCCTATGTATACTAAAAATGTGTACTACACAAAATTTCTAAATTGTTATTTTTGCAATTCCGTGTGGCACCGAAATTGTTTGTTTCTCTCCAGCTCAGCGTTCCAGCACAGCTTAACGCAAACGTTCAGCCCGTTCCACTACCGACAATAGACACACCTGAGCTGACCGGAGGAACCAGCTGTACCGTGAGCGGATGGGGAGTGACACGAATCTACAGCTTCTATCTGTCGCCGGTTCTGCGGGCCGTGGATGTGGATTACATCCCCAACTGCCAGTACTATTATTATTATAGAGTCAATGACAATATGATCTGCGCTGGCTCTCGCTTCGGTGGAAAAGACTCCTGTCAGGTAACCAGGGGCCCAAGCATGAATGATGTGCAGCGTGTGCAATTTCTGTGGCGCAAAAACAATGGAACTGCAGAAATAATGACGGAGGCTATGCATTACTATACATAACAAGATGTCAATATAACGTAGGGATGTAACGATTTTCGGTTGAAAAACGATTATAATATGTGACGATTCAAGTCGGTTGAGATGTTAAATGAATCGCAATACATGTTTTGAACAGCAGAGGTTTATTGGTAAACGTGGATATGTTGATATTTCTTACATGTATAAAAATCCAAGAAAAGCACAAAGCAAGTCTTAGTTTGTTTATATTAAAGAACCTTTATATTATTCAATTTTTGTTTTAACATTGCAGTTAAGCTTTGTTATTTGACATAATGAGAAATAATGACTTGTTCATTTCTAATTTGGCTCAACTCATTTTGTAAAACTAAATCGTGAATAGTAAATCGAGTGGATCGTAACATCCCTAACATCATTTTTGTTGAATAAATAATTGCAATAGCCTCTGTGAGATTCAGTTTGTTTTAAACGGTCATTATTTTTTGCAATTTTGTTTGATACAAGTAGAAATCGCACACTTCCTCTTTATGAAGAAGCTCCAAAACAGATATGAACCACTTGTTTACTCTAGGGAAAGATTTTTTTAAGCAATCTTTTATTATTGTATAAGAGTCTCAGGTACAGTTTTGGTGTTTTTTATGAATTCAAATAATCTAAACATACACTCTTAAAAATAAAGGTGCTTAAAAGGTTCTTCACAGCGATGCCATAGAAGAACCTTTTTCGGTTCCACAAAGAACCATTCAGCCTAAGGTTCTTTAAAGAACCATCTCTTTCTTACTTTTTTATAATCTAATAATATTAATTTATAATTTAATAATATTTTTTCATCAAAGAACCTTTTGTGAAACAGAAAGGTTCTTCAGATGTTAACGGTTCTTTATAGAACCAAAAGGTTCTTCTATGGCATCAAAGAACCTTTTGAAGCACCTTTATTTTTAAGAGCGTATGCCCAAAACACCTGCCTGTTATCAGTTAAATCTGTCGTTTCCTTCTGATAAGACATTCTGCAAAAGCCTGTCCTCAGAATATTCCCCAAAGGGTTTTCTTTGAGCAAAGCATTCTGAGAATAAGGGTGTGGTAAGCCGTCCCTGAATTCAGAGAAATTTTAGATGTATGGTAACAATGTTGGGAATTCCCAGGTGAGCTATCCATCTTTTTTTGTAATAAATGTAAAGAGTAAAAAAACATTAAAAAATGACAAAAACATGAGAGGTAAACAGTAACATACAAATATGATATAAATATACTGTGATGTATATTTTTAATTTTGCATTTCCAGAATTACAAATAAGATTTTTTTCTTGCATTTAGGAACACACAATACCAACTTTTCAGAGATTGTACATACATCTGCTTCAGACAAACAGATTTTCACCATGTTTTTGTCTGTGTCACACCCCTACAGGGAGATTCTGGCGGCCCACTCATTTGCGATGGAAATTTAGAGGGCATCGTGTCGTGGGGAATTAGCTGTGCCCATCCGTACTACCCCGGCGTCTACACGAAAGTAAGAAACTACAACCGCTGGATCGACTGGATCATTAGCGCTGACAGCTAAAATACACATTTACCAGAATGTGAGAAAGGTTGCCATTAAATCTGAATGAAAAATGTCATTTAAAAAGTCTGATCCTATTATCTGTAGTCTCAAAATGATAAGCATGTAAGTAAATAAGCATTCGTGAAAGACAATAAAGTTGTGTATGTTTTTTTTTTTAAAGTATCCCCATTTTTATGACATCCCTGTTGCTTCCTCTCTCTGCTTTTGCCTTAAATTGCCAATAAAATATAACTCAAGGCAAACAAATCTCATGGGAAAAATTTAAACAAGCCAGACTGGATACTAATGCCTATATTAAAATAATAGAAAATGAATAGAAATTGTCAATATATGTCATTGATCGTAGGAAATACTGTTTCATCATGTATAAACCCGAAGACAATATGAAAAGCTGAATATTAGTCAAAATGTTAAATGCTTTCTCTTATTTGTAAGTTTAATGAATAAATGTAAATATTGACCAAAGCTATGTTGTTACTTGTATTGTATCTCAACTTTAAAGAAAAAACACTATCAATGTCATCATTTTTCAATCTTTTTCTTGAAATGTCTTGTATGAAGTCATATTTTCATGCATGTCATGTGATGAGTCTGTGACCTCTGGACTGAATGAACAGGATAATCTTTACCTACAACTTCAACCTTCTGGTTACTTTAAAAATCGTAGCACCTCTTTATTTACATCTGCTATTGTACTTTCTCAAGAGAAAGAAAACGCATCTTTACGCAACATTTAGGTAAGTAAGTTTAATGTTGACAGTCCTGTTTGTACCTTGTTGCCCCCTGAGGCAATACACCTAAATTGAAGCAATATTTATATAATACATTCTTTTCTTTTTGTTTGTTGTCATATTGAGATAAAACATTTTATATAGAGGTGAAACGAATCAATTTGACTCGTTCTGTTGAAACTCCTCCCTGTATTCATTACATCACACTAAGTGTCAAAGAGTAATTGCATCATTAATTTCCTCTTTAACATTCAGAAAGTGAAGTCAAACACTGTCTGTTTCTATCCAGCAGCAACATGGACAGCTGGAGCCCGCAAGCGCTTGTTCGGAAGTCTCAGGAAGCCAAAACCTTAGCGTATTGTCCCTACAGCAATTTCAGGGTCGGGGCGGCTGTCTTAACAAGCGATGGAGCTGTCTTCACAGGTGAGATATCAGAGAACAAAGATATTTTCATATGTTTTGGATTTTTTGAAGCACAAGCAAGTTTTTGATGACATTTCTGTGACACGAAGATTTCTTAAAGAGTACATTACACGAGATCATCAAAATTACATTTCATGCTGTGTGTAATGTTGCCGTGTTTGAAAGTAAGCAGTCTGCCAAGTCGTAAATCCGAAGGTGAACGAATAACTAAGTTATTAACTTGGAATAAAGGGAGTCGACTCTGAATCACGCGAACGAGCCGTGACCTGTCCGAATCTTTAACCTCTGTGTATATACGTCACTCCTGTATCGTTTTACTGGTTCATCTGGTGATTTATTTGTAGGCTACTTTTAACAGGTTGTAATGTAGAGAATGCATGTTACAATCTTGGATTGTGTGCTGAGAGAACAGCGATCACCAAAGCTGTGTCTGAAGGACACAAAACCTTCAAAGCCATCGCAATTGCCAGGTACAGTATATACAAAAGCTGAATTTTCTGATTTTAAGTAATAAATTAAATAATAAATCCTTTCTTTTCTGAACTCTGCAGTGACCTTGAAGATCAAGTTATATCCCCATGTGGAGCTTGTAGGCAGGTCATGAGAGAGGTTAGTTTGTTTTAAATATAAGGCAGTTCATTACTTTTATAAATTGAAGTCATTATAAGTTGGTTTTATCTGTAAATTACAGTTATACATAAAACATAAAAAGCATTAATTGTTGCTTCGATTCAAATGGAAATATTATGGATCTGTAAGCTCTCATGCTTCTACACAGAGGTCTGTATAATTCTGTCAGCAACTAATGTTAATCTTCATTCATTGACATTTTGACCTTTTGTTGATGTTTGACAAACTGTCTCTGCATTTACAGTTTGGCTTACAGTGGGATGTTTATCTGTCGAAGGCCGATGGGACTTACGAGCAGATGACAGTGGAGGAACTTCTTCCGTGTTCATTTGGTCCTGATGACCTAAGAGCAAAAAAAAGTTGCCAAACTGATTACAAATAGAAACTGTTTTATATAGATGCATCCGTGGATGCACAATAGTCTTTTAAAGAGGATATATTATATTAAAACCCATATGTGCAGGATGAATGGACAGAGAGTTTTTGTATATGCTGTTAAATCTCCTTTAGGAAAATGGACCATGATTTTATTATAGTAAAAGTCTAGTAATCATGGATTTCCTGTAGCTCAGTGGTTAGAGCATGCCGTTAGCAACGTCAATGTCATGGGTTCGATCCCAGGGATTGAACACACTTAGAAACAAATGTATAATGCAATGTAAGTCGCTTTGATAAAAGCGTCTGCCAAATGCGTAAATGTAAATGTAATTTGGCGGATTCATTTAAAATATCAGATTTAAATTATGGTTACTTACAGTAACTTACAAATACCTCTGCTGGAAATTCTAATGTCTCTTCTACAAATACTATTATGAACCATCAGCTGTTTACTATTAACATCTTTTACTTATATATATAATCAGATACCATTATAGTTTCAAACCAATACAATTGCTGTTATAACCATAAAATCCACAAGTAATGTCAAAGTTAAACTATGGTTATAGTATTAAAACCATGGTTATTTGTAAGGTTCCCAAAGAGAAATATGAATTTGTAAACTAATAAATAATAACCCTACTGAACTGTGTCTGTGTGTGTGCGTGTGATCAAAACGTAAGACTTTAATTTTGAAAAATCTAGAAACGGACATTAAGACTTTTATTTTAAAATAGCTAGAAAAGTGCAAACATCTCGCCAATCATCCGCGTTACATAAACACTGTCCTTGACTAATAATGTAGGGAATCTGGGTCAGCACAAGGGACATCGTGGGAAATTTAGTCGTTATCCAGCGCAAAAATGTCAGTGAAACACGCTCTCAGTCGAGGTCTGGAGCTGGGAAGGTCCGTCTTCCAGCTGGGTCTCTTTAAACCAGCCGCCCGTGTAGCAGCGAAGTTTCGCGGTGAGCGGCTGCGTCTGTCCCCGCCGACACGCACCGTCCAGCCGCAGAGCTTCCTGCCCGGCCGGTACCGCTTCTACCGGCTGTCTGTCAGCGGGTTGGCCGCTCGGCTCCAGTCGGGTGGTTTCAGGAGACTGGTCGGAGGCGGGTCACCCAGAAACAGGGCTGTTTTTCTAGCGTTTGGTGTGGGTTTAGGACTCATCGAACAACAGCTGGAGGAGGACAAGAGAAGCGCGACGCTGTGTCAAGAAATACAGGTGACATTCCGTAATAACAATAGAATAACTTGAATTGTATTGTGTCTATTTTACAAATGATCATTTTTGCAGTAAAGCTATGGTAGAAATGTTAATAAATTAATCAGTACTATATTTTTAATAAAAATAAAATTTATTAAAAATAATATTATTTATATAATAAACCCTACGCAACACTAGAATACTAGATATTTTTATTATTTAAATTATTGTTATTAATATTGTATTGTTATTTAAAAATGTAATAAAATTAAGTAAATATATATATAAGTATATTTACTTACAGTGTATTATTTATATATTATTTTATTTTTAAGAATTTTATTTATTTTATAAATAGGTTTTATATTTGTAATCACACGTGTGTGTGTTTATATAATTGCATTACATTATAGAATTTTAGAAATAAATATATTACGTTATTTATTATTTTATAGTCTTGGTATTTGGTATTTAAAATATATCAGCCATAATAATTGTATTAAAACTATGGTAATCTAAATTTTAAACTATAAAAAAAAAAAAAAAGAAATGGTAACCACCCTTCGTGATGTCACATTTTCATCTTTTAAGTCTATAAAAGTTTTAAATATCTTTATACTCTAGACTGTTTTCAGAAAGAAAAAGTTCCAGAGCCCTCTGAAGCCCTTCACATCAGGATACAGGTTGGAAGACTATGTCATTGGGAAACAGATCGGGAAAGGATGCAATGCGGCTGTGTATGAAGCTGCGGCTCCGTTTGCTCCTCCAGCAGAGAATAAAAAGTGTTCACTGGTTCAACTCGATCAGAATGATACAGAAGAGAAGAAGAATGCAGGACCGCTTAGATTCTCCACTACATCCAGCTTCCCTTTCGCTATGAAGATGATGTGGAACATTGGGGTGAGAGTTTAAGAGCATTTTAGCTTCACTCATTTCGTTTTGGAAAGGAGTTTGTATTACTTTAAATCTTGACTTTTAAACAGTAGTTTTTAATATTTTCCCTTTTGTCTAATAGGCCGGATCATCTAGTGATGATATCCTTCGATCCATGTCCATGGAGTTGGTCCCTTCATGCCCGCAGGCTTTACCAAAAGAGCAGGGAGTGATTGCTTTAGATGGGTGAGTTCATGTGTGCAAACGCATCTTTAAATAGGCCGAACCATCAACAACGGATTTGCTATTTTTGCAGCCATTTTGGACCAGTGCCTAAGAGACTGACCGCTCATCCCAACGTGATCACTGTGTACCGGGTCTTCACCGCAGATGTACCCCTGCTGCCCGGCGCTCAGGAGGAATATCCCGATGTCCTGCCACCCAGACTCAATCCTGCGGGTTTGGGCAGCAATCGCACGTTGTTTCTGGTCATGAAAAAGTAAGAACAAGTAAATCATTAATCTCATGGCATGTCTTCGAAATTGATGTTATTGAATTTAGTATTTTTTTTTTAATTTTTTTTTTTTACATTTTCTTTGTGCTGTAGTTACCCATGCACACTGCGGCAGTACCTGGAGGTCTGTGTGCCAACTGGAATACAGGCTTCTTTCATGTTACTGCAGCTGCTGGAGGCCGTGGACCACCTGTGCAGACAAGGCATCGCTCATCGAGACCTCAAATCAGACAATATTCTACTGGAAATTGATGGCAGTAAGAATTACAAGACACCGATATTTTATGCCAATGTACTAAATGTTGTACATACTTAATGTTGGTGTTACAGTAGGTCAATGTATTTTGTTTTAAAGCTGGGTGTCCCAGACTGGTGATCACAGACTTTGGATGTTGTCTGGCCGAAAACTTTGGTCTAAAACTGCTGTTCAATAGCTGGTGGGTGAACCGAGGAGGAAATGGCTGTCTGATGGCACCTGAGGTAGGAAACATCTTATGGGTCCAGGCCGGTCTGGGTATTATTGGTTTGGTGCTGGTCAAGCTGGTGGACCTACATAGTCTTGTATGGTCATCATATGTTTATATTGGTTTATCTAAGTAGCATTGTTGGTTCATTGTCTGGAGACTAATGTTTAACAGGTGAGTAGCTGAATTGTACTGTCTATATACTTCTAGGTGGCCACAGCAGTTCCAGGTCCAGGAGTAACAATCGATTACAGTAAAGCAGATGCTTGGGCCGTAGGGACAATTGCTTATGAGCTCTTCGGTCAGCCGAACCCCTTCTACGGCACACAGGGTCAAGAGAGCCGCAGTTATCAGGAACGACATCTGCCTCCCCTGCCTGCTACTGTACCTGCTGATGTACAACTGGTGGTGAAATTACTGCTACGCAGAAATAATCATAAGGTACGGTCTTCACTGATCTGAATTGATGTCATGACGAAATGTTTGGGTCATATTTTAAAACAAAACAAAAAGTGTACGTTTGCCTGAAGAAAATGCATTCTGTTTTTAGATTGTATTTTAAAATTATTTAAATGACAAACACGTAAATTTCAGGACAGTAATAACAATAACAAAGAATTGTTTGTTAAAATTAACATAAAATACATTTCATTTAACAAATACTACCATGACAGAGGTAGCACAACATACTCCCTTATTTCCATGCTGCAAGTACAGAAATGTAAAAATACAGAAATGTTAAAGAAAATCCAGACATAAATATATAAACATTTGAATACTTAAATATGGAAAAATACATTTGTAGAAAAAAAAATCTAGAAAAAAATCTACAAATGATAGAAAATAAAGTGAATACATGAATTCCATCTTTTTTGCATTATTAACTTATTATTCTATTTTTCTATTGTATACAATTTTTATTTTTTAATATTGCAAGTTTGGTCCTCCATATGACAGTACAAAAATTAGGATCTTTCTTTGTATACTTGGGACTAATGTTACAAAAATCAATTGTAAACTTAAATAAATTGGACAAGGATTCAGTTATAAATGTAGAATTCAGCTCACTTGATACACTTGTTTTGACCACCATCCAGGGCAAGACCTCTGGGTTACTTAATAAATGATTTATTGACATGTACTTTGATAACCCACAGCGTCCCAGTGCACGCGTGGCCGCTAACATACTTCACATCAGCATGTGGGGTAAGCGTGTCTTGTCCAGCTTGGACCGAGCCAGAATGGATAAACTGTTTGACTGGTTGCTGTGTCAGTCTGCTGTGGTTCTCCTGAACGTCCGCGGTCCGAGCGGGAGCTCTGTGGAAGCTGAACTCCAGAGATCTTTCCTCTCTAACATAGACCTCGAGGACCTGCGTACCGCAGTCAGATTCATTATGTACGGACAAGAACACTGGCCGTCTGTTAATGCACTACACTGAACTATAACGCTTTCGTTCACTTTAAAGTAGAAATGAGCACAAGCTTATTAAGCTTTTCTTTCGAGAAACTGTGGAAGCACTTTAGTTATAATGTCTGTCACTGTAAATGGAAATAGTGGCAAGATATAAGTTTGCATTTATGTAATAATGATGCTGTGAAATTATACACAGTTAAAGCAGTAATGTACATTGTATGATAGGTTTAATTATTTTAGTATAATCTGTAAAGGTGGGTAAAAGCCAAACAATAAAAAATGTACACCGCTTTGACATGTACATGTACGGTATATATAGCGTGTGCTAATAAAAACATTTGATGATTGGTTTGCTTTATTTAATGTGTGTTAATATAAATACAGTGCATTATATTAACATTACAAACACAGTAGAAACAAAAGGGTATTAAAGGGATGGTTCTTAAAAAATGACGTAATTTATTCACCCTTGCGTTGTTCAAACCTGTATACGATTCTTCCGTGGAGCAAAAGACGACATTTTAAGAAATGTTAAAAAGTGTTTTTGTGTCAATATAATAGAAGTCAATTGGCTTCAATGTTGTTTGGTTACCAACGTTCATCAAAATATCTTTGTGTTCAGCAGAAAAAAGGAAGTCATAAATATTTGGAATGACATGAGGGTGAGTAAATGGCAAAGGAAATAAATATTTTGGTAACCTGTCCCTTTAAGAAGTGTCCCAGCCTTACATACTACATAATGCGTTCTTAGGTAGTAGGCTAGTGTATATATTGCAACCATCCCCAGAGTCCCTCCCCTGATCACGCCACGGGCGAAAGTTCAATTTCAACCCCTGCAACTTATTTGCGAAACTTTCTTTATAATAAAAGCGTATAGCTAACCGCAACAGTTCTTTGTATTTCTCGGATTTCGTTGCACGCAAGCGCTGCCATGTTTTTGACCAAAATCGCAAGTCATATTCGGGTCTTTGGAGGCTCGCAGGTTTTTAAAACTTGTGCATGTCAGAAGTCGGTAAACATCAACAGGGATCAGGAGAATGTTGTCTCTGTCAGGCGAATGTCCGGGAAGAGTTTTAATGTGCCTCCGAGCGCAGAGTTTGTAGCGCGAGTCAGCGGGATCGCGACCATGTGTAGACTCCCGTTCCAGAAGACTGCTGCCGGTCTGGACGCCGCGTTTATCGGAGTACCGATCGACACCGGAACATCTAACCGGCCAGGTGCAAGGTAATAGTACAGGTGCAAGGTAATAGTACAGGTGCAAGGTAATAGTACAGGTGCAAGGTAATAGTACAGGTGCAAGGTAATAGTACAGGTGCAAGGTAATAGTACAGGTGCAAGGTAATAGTACAGGTGCAAGGTAATAGTACAGGTGCAAGGTTACACATTCACACGATCACAAGCGTTTTGAAACTAATGCAAGTTTATAATTTACGTGAAAATATATATTTACACCACACGTAAACAACACTAGATTCCAGAAGCACCACCAATATCATTTTTTTATTTTATTGTATTGTTAGAAATACAGCTCTAGAGTTGCTTACGTCTGGTTCCTATTTTTATTAAAGGCATATGCACTTCACTATTGAAACGATTTGTGAAATATATTTGATTTCTAACATTATACGAATAATGCTATCATGTAATGTTATACGAATAATAATCAATATTTATTTATTTATTTTATAAATTTCGTGTGCTTTTCAAATGGTATTGACGGAAGTGGCTGTACTCTAGCTATAGGCTCCCATTGGCTGCGTTTTCTTCATTATTTGGTTCAAGAAATCCATGTAAAAATGTAAATATTTAATGTAAATAAATTGACCCATGATATATGATAAAACATCTATCATATATCATGGGTATATGATATATATAAAATATATACCATGGTCTGTTTGAATGCTCGATTCCGATTGGCTGGAAGGTGTGCATTAATGCGTTTAATGCACAGGTTGTTCCAGTCAGTTTGATCATCATTTGTAATTAACTGATAGAAATCTTTTTCATTTTCACCTGTCTGATCAAAAATTACACTGTAAACATCAATAACAGCTTTAAATGACTATGGTATATAAGTGGGATAATCCATGGCTAGCCGTGCATTAAAGGATTTTAATGCAATATAACCTTTATGATAAAACAGTGGCATTCAAATGTCTATTACGGCTAACCATAACAAAATGACTTTTAGGGCAATATTCATGTACATAAGCTAAAATGCAATCCCTTACATTTAAACAAACCATAAAATGTCACCATTTTTGTCTTCTGCAGATTTGGTCCTAGACAAATCCGAGTAGAATCAGCTATGATAAGGGCATACAACGGCTGGACACGTGCGGCTCCGTATGAATCACTGAAAGTGGCGGATATTGGCGACGTTAACGTCAACCTCTTCGACCTGAAGGACACCTGCAAGAAAATCCGCGAGGTTTACCGTGAAGTTGTGGCAACAGGTTGCATTCCACTTACATTGGGTGAGATGCAATAGCATCATCAGTTCATTATTAAGCATTTCATGAGAGAAAACTTTGAACTTTTTCTTCTTGACATTTCCAGGAGGTGATCATACAATTGCATACCCGATTCTTCAAGCTGTTGCTGAGAGGTTGCTGCACAAACAGCACCATATCCTCATTCATATCCATCATATCCTTCCAGACTGCAAAACTCTAGAAACATTGCTTTTTCTTCTCCAGGCATGGACCTGTGGGCCTGATACACGTAGATGCTCACGCGGACACTAGTGACATGATTCTGGGTGAGAAGATCGGTCACGGGACCCCGTTCAGGCGCTGTGTGGAAGAGGGACTTTTAGACTGCAAGAGGGTGGCACAGATCGGCCTTCGAGGGTCGGGGTATTCTCCAGATAACTATGAGTGGAGCCGAGCACAGGTACAGGTATCAGTCTAGTCTGCAACTTTGAACTGTAGTTTGAATAAAACGTGGTATGTTTGGCGATGTACGTAGGGTTTCCGCGTAGTCGAGGCTGTGGAATGCTGGCACAAATCTCTCGTTCCGCTCATGGAGGAGGTTCGGGCACAGATGGGAACCGGACCTGTATATCTCAGCTTTGATATAGACAGTTTGGACCCAGCGTTTGCTCCAGGCACCGGGACACCGGAGATTGCAGGCCTCACGCCCATTCAGGTACATTTGAACGATTCAAGCTGACCTCAGATATGGTCTTTGGGTTCATTTAATGATAGGCAGGATTAAAACTAAACCCTGCAGTCATGTAAACAGGCATGCATTTACTTTCTCTATTCAATAAGTTTGTGGCATAGTATGATAATCTGGGATAGTGTGCTATTTGGGATGCAAACGTTAACCGTAGGTTGTATAAAGTTGGTTATAAGAATACAGCAGGATAAAGATTGTGAGTTGACGTGTAAAACTGGATTTCAGGGTCTCGAAATCATTCGAGGTTGTCGGGGTTTAAACCTCGTTGGCTGTGATTTAGTTGAAGTTGCTCCAGCCTATGACACCACAGGTACTGTATAAAATTATGCGCATTGTCATAAAAAGAGAAATACTTTATTCATGCTAATGATGGTTTTTGGTTTTCCTTTTTTTTTTTTTACAGGAAACACCGCTTTGACTGGGGCTAATCTCCTTTTTGAAATGTTGTGTGTCCTTCCAAACGTTAAATACTATTAATTGCTTTTTTATTTCTTAGACAGTTTTCCTGTCACATTTCATATCAGTAAATACAAGCATCGTTGAAGAAATCTAAACTGTGACTTTGTAATGTACAAACATGCTTTTATCGATTTATCAAAAGTGCAGTATTATTTCAACTGTTGATTCTTTTTATTTTTATAATTGTGAAATTAGATACTAAAACACATACCAAACAATTAAGAACAGCATTTCCACAATATTATGGAAATAAAACATTTCATATTTATTGGATCATTTACATAATACCATGACACAATATTTTACACCACAGACATTACACACATATATATTTCCAGTTAAGCTTATTAAGCCATACATGTCAGTGCATTGCAAAAGAAAAGTGCCATTCATACCACAACGATAATACTGAAGTGTAATAAATGTTCATGGAACACCATACAAAAATATTACAAGCCTAATAATCGCTTAAAGCATTTCAGTAATGGAAGACTTCATATAGGAGCCCGTTTTTCACCTTTCCTTGCATCTGTGATAGCTACAGTATAAAACATATAGAAATGACTCTCGGGATTTAGGGTGTGGTCACATTTCCATTTACTACCCCATATAAAAGCCCTGCTCCCCTGGACGTGATAGACTGCTTTCTACAATTGACATGAAATGCATAGTAACCAAACATCTTTGTTTCTTCTCTATGTTCTGAGGAGACGGTTCAGCATGCCATAGCACAAATTTAAAGACAGAGACACTAAAAGTGGAAACATGTAGCTCAGGTGGTGGAGCATTGCATTAGCAACATTAAATTCATGGGTTCAATCCCAGAAAACACACATACTGAAAGAAAATTGAATGCACTGTAAGTCACTTTAGATAAAAGCCGAATTCATAAAGATGAACGAACTCTTTCGATTAAGGCTTGCACATTTAATAGCTTTACTACACAGCTGGATGTGATCAATAAAATGTTTTCAAAACTTTGCACTTTCTGTCTTGTTTGAATATCTGGAACCTTTCATTATTATAGAAACCCATTTTTCCACTTTTTATCATTTAATTGAATTATGTACACATTCAGACTAAATATGCATGGAGGATCAGATTCTATTCTACAGATATTGCTGTAATGTTGTACCAGATGTGTTGCAGTTTCTACACGTATAGACAACAAGTAATGCACAACAACAATTTAACATTTTTGGAGAACATTAAAAGTCATACATAATAAATTGCACTATTTAGATGGGGGTTCAGAGGTAAATTGCCTTTTAACTTCGTAAAACATCAAATTCACAGTATTGTCACGAGCAACCGGCTACATTTTGTAAGCTTCAGTATTTCGAGCATGTTGCAATGTTCATACAACGGAAGCATTTTAAAGCATAAAAAGTCAAATTCGAGCCTTCAAAAAACAGCATTTGAATAAATATTGAAGACGTAAAGTTTGAAGGCCTCCATAGAAGCAGCTACATTGGCAGAATATTTTCATGAAGAGAAACAGTGTCAATTGTCGATTCAAGTATTACACATGCCATCAATTCAGAATGACATTAACAGCCCAGCCACCAAGTGTTTATTTACCATATAAATGCCTCGGTTACAGCTGCGCTTTGAGCAGCATCAAGCCTGGTTTCACCGAGACCTTTGGAAAGTTGTAAGCTGTATCAAAAGCGTGCCAGTTATCTTTATTTACTCACAGTAATCTTATCCAGACCGGGCCACGCTGGGACGTAGTACCGCGGTAGCGTCCCCTCCATCAGTCGCTCCATCCACAGGCCGAGTCGATCCAGTTTGTGATGGATCTGCAGAGTTGTGGAGCGAGAGCGTGTCATGCCCTTTCTGGACCTGGAACCTCCTCCCTCCTCCTCCGGCTTGCCGTCCACGTCCTCGCCCGTGTACACCGGCTTGAAAAGACACAGGTACTTCTTGTGGCCGTTGAGGGCCAGGACGTAACCTGTGTAGTCTATTTTGCGGCTGCTCAAATCGTCCTCGTCTGTGTCGATCTGCATGGCATCCTGGGCATATTCCAGCACGGCGACCATCCACTCGCTGTGTTTATCCACATTCAGGAAGGAAAAGTGTAGAGTAAAGCTCCTATAGAGAGGAGACAATACTGTTTAAATGCATGTAAAACTTATATACAAGGCGAGTGCATTCGATCTAAACATTTCTTTGCTAACGCAATGCTGGACCAATTAAACTATAGGAACTATAAGGCTATCTGCATCATAAAATTCATATACTGACATAAAAATGGCCTCATGGCATATACAAAAGTTTTTTCTACTGTCCCTCTTAAGTTTATAACTATAATTTAAATTTAAGTACATATATTTGGATCTAACCTTATATAGTAAGCATACTAATGTCAATGCATTCATAGTATATTGGCTTTTAAGTACATTAACTTTCTTATTTTAAAGAAGCACACTTGAATATGCTTCTTTGTTCTAAGGGTCTTGTTTTGAAATGTCACTCACCCAGTAAATGAATAAACCTCCTTGGCAAACTTGCTAAGTAGGATGTTCTTGGTGGCATCGGTAAGAACCAGAACCACATTCATATGACCCGGCCTCAGCTTCACCAGGTTACTGGTATATGTGATATCGGTTAACTCCGTCACCTCCACAAAGCTTTTCTTTGGTGGCCGACTGCTGGACAAAATCTCAGCGTTATACGGAGAATATAGATGATGTTCTGCATTGAAACATTTGTAATGATTTACACAGGTAATGTGCCTTAGTAATGTCATTTTTCAATGATCAGAATTATGCCTTTAAGAATAGTAAATATTGTTCATGTTTTTAATTCATAATTACAAATTGGACATTTGTTATGAAATTATTCAATTCATAAAGTTATTCTATACTGAGCCTTTTTTGTGAATGTGGAAAACTGACCTGGATGTGGAGGTACTTGGCGAACCGTTCTCAGTCTTAGATGCATCTTTAGCTTTGGATTTGGAGTGTTTTTCTTCGCTTGAATCACTGAATTTAGAAACAGATGGTTTCAAAGTTTCCACATTACCAATCTGATATAGAAACTCAGTCATTACCTGAAAGCCTGAATGACCACAGTGCCAAATAAAATGAAGAGAGCGGAGAAGATCAAAGACAGAAGGGGCATCATATCACGCCTGCAGGAGAAAAACATGACTTTAATACAGAACATTTAAAAAACTTTGAATAAATCTTTTTTTACCAGTTATTGTGAAGAAGATCGTCCATGGTTTCCGACAAATAGTCGTATGCTGCGTGAATCCATCTGATTATAAACATCTGAAATGAGAAAATTGTCAGTTATTTGCTTGCAGATGGATATATGGTCTCGCTTACACCGACATTAACATCTGTTTCGTCTTATTCAATTACAAGCGGTGCGGTGCCGACTTGTCTATGTTTTATTGACACGACTCTCTCCTTAAAAACAAATCTGACCACCTATGATCGGACGCCTGAGATGAATGTTAAAAGCAGGTCTTTTATTCTTTTCTTGGGACATAAACCACTCTCTTGTGATCTTAACTCTACTGAGAGATGTACAGTATGTAGGTCAGAGCTAATTTCTCATCACAGATATGAAAAGATCCTGAGAGACTCACAGAAGCGAATTCATTGTTGAGCTCTGGCAATATGGCATCATAGTTGAGTATGGACGGATCTTTCTGCAGTCTGTCCAGTTCCTCCAGAAGCTTGTTTTTGTCTTCATCGCTGCCGTTCCACCCTCCCACAACCGGCTTATACAGAACTTTACCAGCACTGTTACGCCGCTCCAGAATCAACACCTGCTCGACACAAACAAAACCTGTTAGCTGCTGACTCACTTCAGTGGATAAAATGTATTTGTGATGAAGACTAGTTCACCTAATGAAAGATGTAAGATTGTTGCGTGTTGTTGTAACTTGTATGATGTTCTTCTATTCTTCAACATTTGATTTTACTTGTTGAACGTTTTTTTCTACGTACTACTGACACAAAAGCATCAGAAAGCACACAGGGCCACTTTAATGTTTTTTTAAATTATTTAATTGATTTATTTTTGCCATTCTTGGCACTTTCGTGAAAAAACATTCTACAAAATGTACTTCCCCGTATGAAAGAAAGTCATACAGTTTGGAATGACACGATTTGTCGATTTAAACTAAATGCAGATGATAATGTTTACCTGTGGTGCGCTATCTTTGTTTTTCAAGAGAACGTCACAAAGCGGCTGTTGATGTCTCTGGTGGACATAAGCGAATCGCAGCATGTCATTGGTGTTGACAGATGCTAGAGAGAGAAACGCTTCATTTCCAGTGGCAAAGGTCTCTTCCTCACCGGTGATAAGTATAACACAGTATCTGAGAAAACACAAAGATATTTGAGAGAACCTGTTGCACTAGGGTTAAAAAAATTGTCGAAAAATGTTATATACTTTCGTCGTCGATGGAACTGTTTGACAGGACAAAGCTCATCCAATAGCTTCTGGTTGACCAGTCGAGGGGCGAGGAGAAACTTGTTGTTGGAAATGAACTCATCCATGATGTGTTTCTTCATCCCTTTAGCCTGGATTGAAACATTTAATCAAACATGTAATCACAGTTGCACATTTTCAAACACGGCATGCGTTTGGTTTGGCTGAAATAAATCTCTGTGACGTTTCCTGTCAGATGTCTGTAAGACGTTCATTATTTAGAGTGTATGTAAAACTGCCTTTTCTAAGACGTTTATCAGATGTTTTTACACAGCAGATGTTTTGTAGACATCTCACAGACGTACTAAGTGCTACTTGTTACCATCGTGCTTAGCATCCCATCCTTTACCTTTAAACTTCATTACACGTTATTAAACCAATGAGACCTACAAGAGTAGATAGAGGTAATATGTGTATACCTGTATGATATCTGCTGGCTTTTCCACGTCCTCTTTGAAGACGAGCATAGTCGGCGCATATGTGTTTATGTTGAATCTTCTGAGCAGTTCGGCAGTTTCAGACAGTCCCTGATCCACATATCCAAACTGGACAAAATCCTTATAGGCAAACGCTGTGAGCTGTTGGAGAATTAAAGGGAAAAGCAAACAATGCATTCTAATTTCTATATATTTGTTTTTTTGTGTTTTCTTTTTTCATGTAAAGCTGCTTTGAAACAATGCAACATTGTAAAAAAATAGGACATGATAAAGTCTAGCTGGTGGTTATAACCCAAGTCTACCTTAAAAAGAAGAGGAACTGAAGGCACTTGGTCAAACAGAAGAACATGTGGCTTGTTCAGCTCATGCCAACTGTTCAGAAACTCTTGGTTGTTCTTGTCTGTGACCTAAAGTTAACCGATAAAAAGTTTGAGATGGTGTAAAAGACAATACAATGTCATAAACTGACATATACCTATCGATGACATTTACTAACCTTCTCCACCAGCCTTTGTGGCAGCAAGTCTTCCACAAACTGCATCAGGTGCGTCTTCATAACAGCGTAGTGGAAGAAAGTCACTTTTCCATTGATGACACCAAGAATAGATGGAGCCTGATGGGCACCCAAGTGGTTGGCTAGCCGTTGCTCGTAACCGATATCAACCACACCGATCCCGATACCTAGAAATGGACGACAAATTAAAGTGATGGTGATAGTCCGTCCAAAATCAAAATTCTGTCAAGATCTCTCACCCAGAGTTTCCAGTTCCTGCACAGTTTCTTTCCAGACTGGTTCGATATGGATGCAGCTCAAGCACCAGTCTGAGGTGATCTTGATCAAGTAAGGCCTCTTGAAGCTCTCAGGCACAACTTTACTGACGTACTGGTTAAAGTTTAACGTGTACTTGCTGTCTGCAGAGTCCCTGCCACCTTTACTGTTAAAGTGGAAATAGGATTCATCATAGAAGAAGTTGTCGTGAAAGTGGCGGTGACCGTAAGCGTTATTCGTCGATCCGTAGCGATCGTAACTGGCTCTTTTCTCCTCATTCGACAGGATCTGTCGAGTATGATAACATAAACATCAGCTTTCTATCCTTTGAAAAGAGAGTGTATCTAGATCTTATTGGTGAATGTAATTATTACCTCATAAGATTTTGTTATCTTAATAAACGTATCTTCTGCATCTGGATTTTTATTTTTGTCTGGATGCCTGGCAGCAGAGATGAACAATGGCACGGGGTTCTCGTATAAAATATACAGTACAATACAGATGTCCTGTTTCCAATTAGATAACTGTATAGAAAATGTATTGTAGCTAGGAAAACATATCCATTCTTACCATTCTTTGGCCAGACGTTTATACACTTTCTTTATTTCTGCTTGGCTTGCACTTCTTGTGACTCCAAGAACCTTATATGGATCAAATTCTGCAGTGCTGTCCACTGTAGCATCCATCAGGAGCATGAAGACCATCATCACAGAGGATAAAACCGCTAGCAGTCTCATCATGACCGTGTGTTCTGATGCCTACAGATGGAGGAAACAAAATAATGACAATGCATACTAGTTATTAAGAAAGAAATAGCTTAGGTTGTAGACTAAGATATATAATATAATGGCTTTAAAGATGTCCACTTCCCTTTTAATGTAAACATTTTGTTAGAAATGTGTTATAGGTATGCATTCATTTCTATGCATTTTGTGTAGCTGCTTTTGGAAAAACCGAAGGAATATTGACAAAAATATACACAACAAAATGACAAAATGTTTTTCCTCCTGACATCTCTTGGCCAATATATAATAATAAATCATGTACAAAGCATTTAAAATAAAAATGGATATTTATAAAATACGTTATCATAAAATAATTACAAATGAAAACAATACAGTTATAGCCTACATATATACCTTGACATAAATATGATCATTTCAGACGGAGAGAATACACATATTTTAGTCTTTATGATAGACGTCATCTGTCACATAAACTACATTTCGTTGCCTTGTACTTGTACATGTGTAATGTCAATAAAGTTGAATCTGAATCTAATCTAAAAATAAATAACAATACGGTGCTTTTATGATAAACACTGCAAACACCGACCGGTGTCATGCAAACAGAAGTTTGTAATGGATGTCAGTGACCGCGTGCGTGATGATGCAAAAACGCGACATGAAGCGCAAGGACGCAATGTGAGGTGAGAAATTACATTACAATGTGACGTACGGGTAATAATAAAACATGACATGCAGATGCAGTTTAAACGACATTTGACGAATGTTAAACGTCCTTAGCTAGCCTGCTAGCCAGCTTAGCTCGTGCTTTTATCAGGGCATCAGAATGAGACGAGTCGCGAGAGAAATAAAACATGAATGAATGCAGAATATACCGCATTTGATGTTGATCACAGTTCATCAAATCATCTGAAAAAAGCGTCCATTTACTATGACACGAGCGCGTTATTATCCATAGGCTACTGCTGTACAACATACAAACACATTCTCTCTCTCTCTCTCTCTCTCTCTCTCTCAGTTAAGTGTCTTCATGTGGGATGAGCAGTTCTTTCTGCTACGAAGGTTGCTACCGGAAACATATTATGTAGGCTACGTAATATGTACCAATGGTATTAAAGTAAAATCTATCTAGAATTTTATCAACCAAAGGTATGGATGAGACAAAGTTTGTGTTAAATTTAATATTCATCACACGACTCGTTGGAATGCTTGATTCTGATTGGCCAGTAACGACATTTGCAAGTTAGTTATTCCCAGATAACAACCACTCAAAACTAATAACACACGGTAACCCGGATAAATCATTTTGACAGGTAGTTTATTATTACACAAATATATAAATGTCTTTTAATAACATATATGACATCATATACAATTGATAAACCAAATTGCCTCTTTGTGATATTTGAAAGTTGTTTTTTTACCTTAAAACCGAAAGTAAACTGCATTCAGTAAAAATGAACTAATAAAATATTTAAAATTCACATTTCACGTCCAGTTTTATTCTCATGTGGCAAGTAGCCGTGTAATAAGTTTAGCAGTAAATGTTATAAGACCTTGTCAGTACTAAGTATAGTACTAAATACATACATATCTTAGAGATTGTCATTGCACCGATTTGTCATACATCTGCACCAGCGTTGATCTGAGTGTCTTGCAGCCTTTAATAGAGAAGATTTTCTCCTCTGGGGGGAAGAAAGTCATGTCTTTGGCCACTCTGTCTGCCAGATCATGATCAAGAGAGATATTTAGATTGGTCATTTCAGCCAGAACACACTGCTTTACATGCTTCAGTTCCAGAGGCAGGAAAGGTATAAAGTGATCCACCAGATGCTGGTCTATTAGACAGGAGTGCCAAAATCCATCTGTAGAATGGTTGTGCATAAGTTCAGAGTGCATCAAATGTTTCATATTTATTCACATTAAATACATTCACATGTAATATTTAATACTGTACATACTGTTCTTGTTATTGAAGATGTCTTGATAAATTAGAGTCTCCATGGTGTACATCTGGAGTTCATCTCTGTCTTTACCTTTTCTCCAAAAATCCAGAGTCAGGTTGTTGATCACATTCCCACCTGCTTGACTGTATAACACAGTTTATCATGGACTGGATCACTCTTTCAAGAACAAGTAAGTCTTGGTTTACTGTACTTCCAACAGTCGCAACAACATGACTGATGATAAATGAAAAATAATTGAACTTTTATGTTTCATCTGTTCCTGATTTTCTGACAGTAAGAAAATGTATACATCAAATACCCATTAAAGGAAGCAGTATATACTACACTGTAAATGTGCAGAATACTAAAACAAATGTTGGGCTGTTAATCTAAAGCATTTTAGAGACAGTAAGTACTAGTAGTACAATAGAATCTGTTTCTAAAGATGATCAATGTCAGTGTCTGATAAGTAATAAAATCAAATCTATCAGTTAAAGATTTCACCTGAGAAAAATGAAGGTTGCATTGTGAAACGACACTCCCTTCACATGGGGCACGTAGTCTAGAAAAGGTTTTATGGTGTCAATCAAATGTGGATTCATCTTGTCCATTTCATCAAATATAAACATGGAGCGAGAAAACTGTGATACATTTCCATAAATCCACGCTTTAAGTTGATCCTGCACGTATAGAAATTACAACTGAAATGTTTTGAATTCCTTAATAAGGTTATTGTTTACTGCTTTTTTTAAAAGACATCAAAGCCTCTTGTTTAGACTACACAGTCCTGTTCTCTACAGATCCAACACTTACTGTTTCAAGCCAAGAATATGTAATACCCATCAGTGATTATATTAAGTGCATGACTTACTTCATACATCTCTATCTCGTCTTTGTGTGGGAAGTCATATGAGGCTATGAATGTGTGGATGTGTTTGCTTTTTTCCCCCATTTCATAAAGATTCCTTGCAATGATCCTGGTGACATATGTTTTTCCCACTCCTGTCGGTCCATGTAAAGAAAGCACTAGTGGTTTTGGTGGATTTGGATCTCTCATAAACCAGGTCACAGCTTTCAGTATTGTTTCCAATGCAATGTGCTGCCCATATAGACACTTCCTTAGATCTTTCTCAAACTCTGACAATACAAACATTGGTTAGTGTACTATTACTATCAACTATTGAAGTTAATTTAGTTTTGCTTACCTTTAGGATCAAAATGTCGTAAATTGTCTTTGTCGAAAAAATCATAAAAAAAGTCAAAGACTCCTGCCTCTACTGTTACAACAGGTAACACAAAAAACAGCACAAATATTTTTCCAGATTTCATTGTGAATGTCGCTTCTCTTTGCTGTTTTTCTTAAAGTTAGAGTCAGGTTGTATTGTACATGTGTTCTCTAAGAATTAAGTTTGACAACCGGACGGACAGTAGAGTTCGGGTGGAGCTTCACAAAGTCACTTCACATGCGTATTTGACATTTTTAAGTGAACTATTTGCATGCCAAAAAGATTTGCATGCGCAGGATAAAATTTGTGAAAGAGTATGTGACATTGCAAGCATAAAATAAATTTGCATGCGCAAAAATGTTTGCAGTTTTACAACACATGACTTACACTTAGGAAAAACGATACAATGCTGCAAAACATGTTTTCTTTTGCTTGCAGTTTTACAAAACATTTTTGCACATGCAAATTTATTTTGGCATCATTTTACCTTCATTCTTGTCCTTATTGGTTTTCCAGTGATCTTGAGTTACACTGATAAGTTAGTGAAATACACTATATTGCCAAAAGTATTGGGTCACCAATACCAATCTAATAAACAGGTTTGATGACTTTAGTCATTTCCATGAGTACAAATCTTAATGTACTCTAATTTAATAGCAACAGTTTGGAAAGGGGTATTTTCTATTCCATAATGACAATGCCTCTGTGTATGAGACAAGGTTCAGAAAGAAAAATTGATTCAGTCAGTGTGGAAGAACTGGTCTGCATAAAACCAAGTCCTGAACCCGAAAAAAGCTTTTAAAAATCATTCTGTGTACTTTTTCCTATTGTGTCCTAGATGGATATCACTAACCTAATAGGACAGAGAAATATAGACACAAAAGAACACAGACACGATAGATAAATGAACTTTCAATCTAGCTTTTTACGGGTGTCAAGTGTCCCGAGAAGATACATAAATACACAAATAAAATAAAAAGAAAAAAAATTCAAACAGTGCTGATAAATGCTCCACTGTCGTTCAGGTGACAAAAAGACATTTCGTGTATAATGTCTGGTAGTGTGTTTGTGTAGAAAGCAGAGATGGTCCAAACATGATCATTTTAAAATGACAGTAAGTCTATAAGAATAAAATGATTTATCACAATGTCCCTAGGTGTTCTTTTTCTTCGTGTAAATATGGTATTAACTTTTGTCTGACTGACTTGCAGCCTTTAATAGAGAAGAGTTTTTCCTCTGGTGGGAAGAAGGGCATCTCACTGACCACTGTGTCTGCCAGATCATGATGATTATATACTCTTATCTTCAGATTGGTCATTTCAGCTAGAACACATTGTCGTATATGTTTTCGTTCCAGAGGTAGGAAAGGTATAAAGTGATCCACCAGCTGCCAAAATTGATCTGTAAAATGACAGTAAAATTGCACACATTATTCATACGACAAAAATATATCTGCTTAAGGTTACTTTGGCAATGTTTTTATACATACTGCTCTTATCACTAAATATGCTTTGAAGGATCTGAGTCTCCATTCTTTTGCTGCTCATCTTTATTTCTTCTCTGTCTTTGCCCGCCTTCCAGAAGTCCAGAGCCATGTTTGCGATCACATTCCCACCTGCATTGCTATGAATGAAAATGACGTATCATGGACTCTTGGACACGGTTTTATGCAGTAGCAGTGCAGATATTTATTCACATCAATCAAGGGCATCACCTTAGAAAAATGAAGATTGCTTTGTGGTGGTATGACGACGCTCCATTTATGTGAGGTGTGTTGTCGAACAAAGGTTTGAGTGCTTCGACCAGCCGTGGATTTATCTTGTCCATTTCATCAAATACAAATATGGTCAGAGGAAAACTTGATATGTGCTGATTAATCTGCTGCTTTAGTTGCGCCTAAATACACATTATATACATTAGCCTCATGCCAACAAATATTTGTTTCTAAATAGTTAAAATACTGAGAACTAAGAACATTTGATAAAAAGTGATAAGCATGTTAAGGAAATGACTTTCAAATCACGGTCGCACCACATGACAAAACAGTAAAAACACTTTTTATTTGTTTTCTTCTGCATTTATGTGTACAACACATTAATATTGCTTTATGGTCTTACTCTTTCTATAATACCATACACTGTACGGTATTCTACCTCCTTCTGTGTTTTTCTTTTTTCATTCTTTGAAACAATGCAACATTGTAAAAAGCACTATATAAGTAACATTGATTTGAATTGTTGTAATAAATATCCAGTTCTACGTTTTCAATCTGAGCCTCTGTGTGTATTCTCTGACAATAGGATTACAAATGCCTGCTACACAGGTTATTCAAGTATGTACAAAAAGACTAGATCTAGTTTTTATAACACGATCAGCTGTATATTTGATCTATACTAGATCTAGTTTTTATAACACGATCAGCTGTAAAGTTGAATCTAATCTAATCTAATCTAATATTTGACTGCAACAATTCACTTAAATTGTTAAAGTAAAATCATTTAATGTGTTTTAATTGGTCCCCGTTATTACAAACAATATGATTTCAAACATGTAATAAACAAGCCCTTGCAACAGTACTGAATTCAGATTATTTACTTACAGTGTACATGCTGACTTTGTCTTTGTGCGGGAAATGATGTTCAGATATGAATGTGATAAAATGGCTGCTCTTGTCTCCTTTCGCGTAAATGTTTCTTGCGATGATTTTAGCCGCATGGTTTTTGCCCACTCCAGGTGTCCCGTGAAAAGAGAGCACGAGCGGTTTGGTTGGGTTATTGTTGTACATAAATAATGATACAGCATTCAGGACAACATCTGACACGATGTGCTGCCCGTAGAGATTCTCATTTAAATCTCTTTTCAAACCTGGGATTAAACAAACTACATTTTAATTTACATGCTCATCTTAGTTAAGTTTATCAAATAGTTTTGTGAAGAGGCAAGAGAAAATATTTAAACATACTAAAAGACTCACGTTCACGATCAAAACGCAATACATCATCTGATGTGGCATACAAAAACATTACAAGAACAGCAGCAACAGCAGTAACAGCAGCAGAACTTCCAATAAGAACAGCACAGAAATCCTCTCCTGATGTTAATGTGATGTCAGACAACAATAAAATTATTGCAAGATATGACGCTTTCATTGTGTCAGTGCTACTGCTTCTGGAGTGAACTAAGAGGCAAAGTAACCTTCTTGTGCCCTCCCTAAAGCACAAATATTTCACGCCCTATACCTGTGGCACTGGTTTTTTCTTGACATATAAAACTGAAAGCATAAGATTATTTGGGGTTTAGTAGTATATGTGTCTCACAGGCTATAGTCACAACCAGGGTCGGGCTGGGACTCAAATTCAGGCCAGGAAATCCCACACTCATCCAAGCCACCAAATTAAGGATTTAATTCCTTTTTAGTTCAATTTTGTATTAAATTAGAATATTTTGTAACCATCACATAACGTGCTGATAATGCTTAATTAAACTGACAGTGCATTATTTATAAGCAAAATACATACGGTTTAGCTCGAGAAAGTAACAAGAAACTAGATTTTCAAAAACTATTGATTTGTTTTTATCACACGGCCAAACCACAAAAGCATGTTTAAAGGATTTATACTACAAGTCTTAAACTGAAGATTAATTATATATTTAAGTTTTATCAAAAACAAATACAATATATGCCTTCATTGTATGTGTGACCACACCCACTTCGCAATATTCACATATGATTAAAGGCTTACTGTAATAAATAAAAAAATCTAAAAGGTAGGTTTTGTGCTGTAAGTCATTCCCTTTAAATGCTATTGAACTTGAGGTTATAAGCGTGTATTTTAATGTGTATGTAACTTTTGAGACGGCCCCAAATTCACGACGAACGTCCGACAGACACAATGATATAAAAATATTGTTGCTGTTGATCTCCATATTTCACCATTTTTATCAATCTTTTTTATTGGTCACTCCTTATATTTGTATTAGTATTTGTAAATGAAAAGTATTTATTTGTCAGTTTTGACAATACAATGTGAATAATTTGAAGAAAACTGTGGTTTGTTCATTTTCTGAAAAGCATCAGTATGTAAACAAAAGTGAAAAAAATTCTCTTTCATTTAGTTATTAGCGTACAGCACCAGCTTCTGTCTGACTGACTTGCAGCCTTTAACAGAGAAGATTTTCTCCTCTAGGGGGAAGAAGGGCATTTCTTTGAGCACTCTGTTTAATAGATTATTATTAATAGGGATCTTTATATTGGACATTTCAGTCAAAACACATTGTCGAACATGCTTCAGTTCCAGAGGCAGGAAAGGAACAAAGTGATCCACCAGATGATGATCTATAAGAGACGAGTGCCAAAATCCACCTGTTTGAGAGACATTCATTAAGAATGAAAGGAACAAATATCATGTGATCAAATATAATAATAAAACAATTAGTTGTTGTGGTACAATTCTATGGGAGACAATCTGCTAAAGTCGTAGTTAAACGTTTTCTTAATGCTAATATCCATTTGATATTTTGGGGTTAATAGAGATTTTAAAACATACTGCTCTTATCATTAAAGATGCTTCGAAGAATCTGAGTTTCCATTTCCATGCTGTTCATCTGTAATTCTTCTCTGTTTTTACCCGCCCTCCAGAAATTCAGAGCTATTTCTTTGATCACATTTCCACCTGCATTACTAAAAAAAGGCGACTTTTGGTCACAATTTTAAAGAGCGTACATATTTAATTTCAGCAGTTAAGTCATCACCTGAGAAAAATGAAGATCGCATGGCGGAACGACACTCCATCTATATGAGTCGCATAGTCCAGAAAAGGTTTGATGGTCTCGACCAGCCGTGGATTCATCTTGTCCATTTCATCAAATACAAACATGGTCCGAGGAAAACTTGATACGTGCTGATGAATCTGCTGCTTTAGTTGAACCTAAATGTATAGAACATGTGGCAATTATATCAATGACCCTGTACTGGAATGTAGTATTGCAGTAACTGGTTTTGATTTACTAATACATGCAGATTGATTATAAATAATAAATGAGTAGCTCTGTCTGATCTATATTTCTAAAGGCATTAAATCACTGCTGCCATACGTCTCAAACTTGAAACTTGTGTTTTGAGTTCATGTCATGAATGCAGCTCAGACTAAACAGGCTATTCCAGAAATAGTTTATTTATAGAAAGAAAGAGCCATCCACCTTTCACTGACTACAACACTATTGAATTGCAAAACACATTTATGTTAGTGCTGTTCTTGCTCTTTCAGTTGTTCCAAAGTAAGCAGACAGTATTAATAAAATGAAATGTAACAAACCCTTACTAGAGTACCTATTTCTAACCGATCATAATGAAAACAGAAACAAATGTTATGCTATACTTACACGGTAGTTGTCAACTAGATCTTTGTGCGGAAAATGATGCTCGCATATAAATGTTACAAAATGTTCACTTTTCTCCCCTTGATTGAAAATATTCCTTGCAATGATTTTAGCCACGTGGTTTTTTCCCACTCCCGTGGTCCCGTGGAAAGAGAGCACGAGCGGTTTGTTCGGGTTAGTGTCTGTCATAAAAGACGATACAGCTTTCAGTACAACATCTGACACGATGTGCTGCCCGTAGAGATTCTCATCTAAATCTCTCTGCAAACCTGGAAATAACACAGATAGTGTTCGTCATTTGCAAATTGTAGTTAAACAAAAGAGCCACCGGGATGTTTGGAAAAGGTGGAAAGAGTAAAAGTTTAAACATACTGTAAGATAATGTATGAAATAGGTTTGCTCACGTTTAGCATCAAAAGTAAATAAAAAATCCGCCTGAGACACTGCGTAAAAAATCACTCCAAAAACAGCAGCAGTAGTAGAACCCAGAAGAATAACCCAGAAATCCTCTCCTGATGTTAATGTGATGTCAGACAACAGTAAAACTATTACAAGATACGACGCTTTCATTGTGTCTGTGTTACTTGCAGTGTCTCATTCTGATTCTGCAGGTTTCGTTTCTGGAGAGAACAGGTCAAGTAACCTCCTTGTGCCCTCCCTAAACCACACGCTGTAAAAATATATTTTTTGTTTCAACTAGGTTACCCGGCTGCTTTAAAATGACTTAATTCAGCATAAACATATTAGTTATTGCATGAATTTGGTGCAAAATAGGTGTTGCTAAGAAAGATGAGTTTTTAGTTGTTTATTTCACCAGCCAGGGACAGTGAAGGAAAATGAGTCAAACATTCATAGAGCACATTACGCTCAAAAGGCATTTAGTAATAGTTATTTATTTTGAAAATTTTTCAGTTGTTTTTAATAGTTGTATCCATACACATAGCTCTGTGTTAATAACGTAAACAAACATACAAACAAACAAACACATACCAGCCTTTTTCAAACCACTGGTAAGTCAAATAACCTGTTAGTTTAATCCAGTGGTTCTCAAACCTTTTTGTTATAAGGCCCCCTTTATACTTATAATAATACTTATCTTAAACTTAGAATTTTTATTAAATCATATTCAGTTATACAACGCTGGAACATCAATTATTTTGGTTGGTAAGCTTATTTTTCTGATGTTTGATTGCATAAAATGTATGATAAATTTCTGTTTCATAAAATGCCACAAAATCTGTGGCCCCCCTGGATCCATCTTGGGGTCCCCAGTTTGAGAACCACTGGTTTAATCAACATTTATGTCCTAATGAATATTTTGCATGTTGTGTTTAAGATTAAATATTTTTTCAGATTTAATGTGAGACGACAACTTAAATAAAGTACTGCTGCTAAAATCATCTAGTGCTTAATATTCAGCAACATAATAATAAAATCATTTCTAAGGGTGTCTCTGAATGGCACAGGAATGTAAATTATGCCTGCATGCCATTCCTTTGGTCAACAAGTGTGTTAAAGTCTTTTTCATCTAACCAATGTTTAGTAACAACTTCTGTCTGACTGTCTTGCAGCCTTTAACAGAGAAGATTTTCTCCTCTGGGGGGAAGAAGGGCATCTCAGTGGCCACTGTGTGTGCCAGATCATGATCAACAGTGATGTTCAGACTGACCATTTCAGCCAGAACACACTGGCGCACGTGCTTCAGTTCCAGAGGCAGAAAAGGTATAAAGTGATCCACCAGATGATGATCTAGGATACTCGAGTGCCAAAATCCACCTGCACAAAAGTTACGTCAAATAAAAAATGAAATTATGCAGGTGCAAGTTTAATATATCTAATGCAAAATGGTACCATATATTCAGGATCAGCATACAGTAAAACAATACTTACTGCTCTTATCATTGAAGATGTTTTGAAAGATTTGCGTCTCCATCTCCTTGCTGTTCATCTTTAGTTCTTCTCTTTTTTTGCCCTCTCTCCAGAAATCCAGAGCCAAGTTGGCGATCACATTCCCACCCGCATTGCTGTAAATACAAAGAGCATCATGGACATATGATCACAGTTTTTTATAATGTAGATATTAAATCTCACCGGCTGAGGGCATCACCTGAGAAAAATGAAGATTGCTTTGTGGAAGGACACTCCATCCACACGGGTCGTGTAGTCTAGATAAGCCTTCATGGTTTCAACCAGACGTGGATTTATCTTGTCCATTTCATCAAATACAAACATGGTCCGAGGAAAACTCGATACATTTCCATGAATCCATTGCTTTAGTTGGGCCTAAATATACATGCATATCAATTGAACAATGACCATTGAATGTACTATTAAGGTTTGGGTTTGTTTCACGTTTGTATTTATTGTTATGCCATTTCTGTGTACATTTGTCAATATTAGGTTTGTCTTTATAAACTATATATAGATAATTTACTTACACTGTACATGTCGAACTTGTCTTTGTGTGGGAAATGATGTTCAGATATAAAAGTGATATAATGGCTGCTCTCGTATCCTTTTTCGTAAATATTCCTTGCGATGATTTTAGCCACATGGTTTTTCCCCACTCCTGTTGTCCCGTGAAAAGAGAGCACGAGTGGTTTGTTCGGGTTAGTGTCGGTCATAAACGTCGATACAGCTTTCAGCACAACATCTGACACGATGTGCTGCCCGTAAAGATGATCATTTAAATCTTTCTTGAAACCTGAAAAAGAGAAAATATAGTGTTTGTAGTTCGAAATGATACATTACATAAATTATGAAAACAAATAGCCACCTAATGTTTTAACACAGCCTACTGTATAGGCTAATAATGTATGGAAAAGAGTTTGCTCACGTGCAGGATCAAAAGGCAATAATGTATCCCCTTTAAACAATGTGTAGACATACGATGCAACGCCTACAAAGACATCCAAAAAACCTGACGTTAATGTTAAGTCAGATGAAAGCAATAAAACTATTACAAAATATGACGCTTTCATGGTGTTTGTCACTTCCAGTTTCATTCGGTCTCGGTTTCGTTTCTGAAGAGATCTTAAAAATGACCTCTTCCTGATGTGCTCCCTCCTTAAACTCAAATATTTATCGCTCTACCTGCCATACCCTATGGAATTAGATTTGTGCCAATAAAAATGAACGCAAACTTTTAAAATACAAACAAAAATATACAATGAGAAAGAAAAAAAACACTCTGATAATGAAAACAATAAACTCGATTGCAAGATGTAACATTGTATATTTTTGTTCGTATTTTAAAAGTTTGCATTCATTTTTATTGGCACAAATCTAATCCCATACGACACCGGTTCCTCTCATTAAATGCAAAACACATATTCATTAAAATGCAAAAAACTGTGGTTCAACAAAGAAACGTAGGCTACCTGGTTGCCTTAAAATTTTAAATTAATTCAACTTTAATATTAGTCAACACAACGAGTTTGCATTAAATTAATCACGTTAATATTTTTATGTAGGCTATAGTTAACGCAAAATTGAACCAACAAAAAACAACAAATAATGTTTTGCAATACACCTTTGCATCGAAAGGCATGTAGCTACCTCTAAAATAAGATCACATTGTTCTGTGTTAATGTAAACAAAATATAGCGTTTGTGTAAAGCACATTTAAAGGTGAGATCTTGACATTGACACGTGTAAGATTTTGACTTTTTAGGTAGGCCTACGCTGCTTGTTAGATTTAAAACATTAATATTTTCTTTTGGGAACCTCTGATTTATTTGGTTTGCTATGTGTTTATTTTGTGAGCTCCCCATGTACGCATCTACAAACTAACCAGCAGATGGCGCTACATGCAAACAATTGGGAAAATTTCTGCCATTAAGCTCTGTGGTAACGTCATCTGCTTTCTTGAATGAATGAATGAAATAACTCTTAATTAAATTTTTGTATCTATATTTATTGAGCCAAGAAAGTGCAGTTGGGTCATGAATGGATATGCTGTCTATAAAAAATATTGTGTGAACATAGTTGCTCTTTTCTCTCATTTAAAAAGATATATGTATTGATCTTCGTAAAACTTTTTCCTATTCCTGTTGGTCCATGTAGAGGAACTGTAGCGGATTTTGGGTCTTTTATAAAGCTTCCTTAGATCTTTCTCAAACTCCACATGGGTTAGTGACATGTACAGACAAAATGTGAATGACCTTAATTTTTAACAAATCTACTTAATTTAGTTTTGCTTATCAAAAGATCACAAACGTAACAACATAAACAAACATTAAAGCCAGTCTCCTCTCCCTATGTTTCAATAAGAGTTACTGCCAATAAAATATGCATTACTGTATAGAAAATATTTTAAAACTAGTGGTGCTGAATATGCAAAGACAGTTTGTTTGTTTGTTAGACTAACTTTTTTTTGTTTGTTTTTATAGCAAAATGACACTTTATGTCAAAGGTTTCGGAAGATTTTTTTAGTTCAGGACCATGTTCATGGAGCTCAAGTCTTAACTCATGAAGCACAAAAGACAAACTAATTAGAAACAGCAAAAACAAAAGTAAAAAGATGTGAAATTTAATTCAAGTCACCATTGTTCAATAACGTTCATGACACAAAGGAATGAGGAATATATTTTCCATCAGCCCCTGTTACATACTGTATTTACATCAGTGTCACAGTGTCATATTATCACAGCATAATCAGTTAAATATAATCAAGACACAATGATAGTAAATCTAAAGAATAAATCTCTGAAGGTGTCTTCAATGCTGGCACATGTATGTAAACAAAAGTGGAGAAAAGTCTCTCATCTAGTCATCAACCTGCAGCATCAACTTCTGTCTGACTGACTTGCAGCCTTTAACAGAGAAGATTTTCTCCTCTGGGGGGAAGAACGGCATCTCAGTGGTCACTGTGTCTGCAAGATCAGGGTGATGACGTGCACTGATGTTCAGATTGAGCAATTCAGTAAAAACACACTGTTTTACATGCTTGCGTTCCAGAGGCAGGAAAGGTATAAAGTGATCCACCAGGTGCCGATCTATTAGAGAGGAGTGCCAAAATCCACCTGCACAAAAGACATTTAAAAATGAAACTGAGTATTGAAATGGAAAAAATTGAATGTACTGTATATAAAATATATACAAAAAACACTTAGGTGTTAAAGGTTACTGAACCAACTTATTAAAACATACTGCTCTTATCATTGAAGACGTTTTGAAGGATTTGAATCTCCATCTCCTTGCTGTTCATCTGTAGTTCTTCTCTGTTTTTACCCGCCTTCCAGAAATCCAGAGCGATTTTGTTGATCACATCCCCTCCTGCATTGCTACAAATAAACAGAGCTTAGATATATGTACCGTACAGTGTAAATGCGTAAATCCCATAAGCTAAAGTCATCACCTGAGGAAAATGAAGATCGCATGGCGGAATGACACGCCGTCCACATGTGTCGCATAGTCCAGAAAAGGTTTGATGGTCTCGACCAGCCGTGGATTCATCTTGTCCATTTCATCAAATACAAACATGGTCCGAGGAAAACTTGATACGTGCTGATGAATCTGCTGCTTTAGTTGTTCCTTAAATACAAGCACATTCATATGATTTCAATGACTCTGCACTTTAATGTACTGTTGTAGTTCCTGGGGGAAGATATTTCATATTGAAGGGTTTGTTGTGTGTGGCTCATATATGAGATGAGTGTTTTGAGAATGACAATGCAGGCTCCCCACGTTTTTGCAGTATGAAGATCTACTTGAATATTTTTGTAAAATATAAATGCACAGTATATGTAGTTACATTTGATCCAGACAAAACAAAAATATATGGGAATATACTGAAAAATATCATATAAGGCTATATATCATTTCCATATGCTGAAACTAAGTGCTTATATTTTTCAATATGAAAAGCTGCACTTTCCTGTATTATTCGATATAGTACTGCTGTAACAACATTAATACTCTTCTATATCATTTTAATATATATATATATATTATATTGACAGCTTATAAATATACATATATATATAGCCTATATATATAGAATAAGATAATATATACTTTGCATAAGCTGGAGACAACAATAGGCAACCGCAGGCTAGAAAATAAAATAACATCGTTTACTTACACTGTACATGTCGACTTTGTCTTTGTGCGGGAAATGATGTTCAGATATAAATGTGATAAAATGTTTGCTCTTGTCCCCTGGTTTGTAAATGTTTCTTGCGATGATTTTAGCAACGTGGTTTTTTCCCACTCCTGCTGTCCCGTGGAATGAGAGCACGAGCGGTTTGTTCGGGTTAGTGTCTGTCATAAAAGACGATACAGATTTCAGCACAACCTTTGACACGATGTGTTGGCCATAGAGATTCTCATTTAAATCCTTATTCAAACCTGAAAAAGATAACAATACGCAATACATTTTGTTAAAAAGCCACAGGATGAAACAGTAAATGTTTGAGTATAAATAATGTATGTAAAACGAAAAGGTTCTCTCACGTTTAGGATCAAACGGCAATAGGTCTACATTATCCCACTGAACCCATGCGTACCAAACTCCGACAGCAACAGCAGAACCACACAGAAGAGATTCAATAATAAACCCTGACGTTAATGTTATGTCTAACAATAATAAACCTAAAACAAAATAAGACGCTTTCATTCTAGCGGTACTGTCTTTCAGTCTTACTTTCACTTCTGAAGGCAACTGAAGAGCAAAGTGCACTTCCTCCCTAACTTAAAGTAACACTCAGTGGTTTCTTCCTGACTTGTAAACTGAAAACACACGATGAAAAGAGCACATTTCCCCACATCTAGACACTTAGCTTTAACAAAAGTTATTTATTCTGAACATTTTGAAAATCGCCTTTTTAACCTGCGAACACAAACTTCTGAGGTTCAACAGTTTAGAAAACAAATGCACAGTGTAACCAGAAGGTGGCGCTACATCCAAAGTGTACAAAATGTAGATCTAACGTTCTGTTTTAAGATTTGTGGTCATCTCAAAGTCAAAGGGGGTTAAATGTCTATTTTAGAAAACACATGTACAAACCAACCAGCAGGTGGCGCGACATGCAAACGATGCTAACTGCATTGTAGCGCCTCTAGCGGCTGCACACAGGAAGTGCAGTTGGATTTTGACAAAGGTGAATGAATGGAAAACGCTTTCCATGTCTGAATCAGACTAGAGGAAACAGCTTCAGACAAAGCAACGAGAAACTTTTGGGCTGCTCATCGCAAATCTTTCTTTACCAAGGACGAATATACCGAAAACAAAGATGGTACAGTAGATTCTGTGTCTTTCCGCGGACATAAAGCGATGCCGCTGTTTCACGGAGGAGCTTATTATTTCGTCTCATGAACCTTTTCGATGCAACAGGTTCGAGTGAGTTTAGGTTATATAGTATCATTGTATTTAACAGTGCTTAATTTGTGAGTCTGTATTATAATCGCTGTGATGGATATGCAAACTGAGCGCGCATTTCTATTTCGAGTTATTGAAGTTACAATGTAGCATAATATAACGAGATGTAGCAAAATAGGCCTGTTTTAAATGTGCAGTATGCTTTTATGCATGCATATATAGATCATTGGATGTATGCATGTATAATGTGTGCATTTATGTAATGCATATGGCTTATAGGTTAGTTTGGCGTGCACTTATAAATGCAGTGTGCAGGGAAGCACATGAAAGGCAGTCTGTGGTGAACATTCATACAAAGTTAGCTCAGGTTTGTTTACATTGATTGTTTATGTTTTTTAAACTTTAAATCACTTTCCAAGGGAGGGTTAGCTCTCCTTTTAACTTTGTGGGAGACAGCAAACATTTTTAACTGAGAATATGACTTCTCAAAGTTGGGAGTCTGTATCTTTACTCATTTACAATGCATTTAGAGAAGTCAGGTAGTGTCTACAGACATAAATACTGTTCAATCGTCATGTTAGGAGTCACATCTGACCGCTGGTCACCCCTCAGCCAGCTGTTTTCGGGTGGATTTCTACCTCAACGCAGAAGTGGAGTAAAATCAGACACAATGGTACCCAACAAGTGGATGCATCCTAGTCTTCACAAATTACCTCCTAAAAGTTGGCTGGGCATCCGGCTTCGTCTGAGTAAGTTTCTCTCTTTTTAATGATATTTACCTGCATGAACTCTTAAAGCAAACAATAATTTAATTAAAAAGTGCTTCAGAACTGTGGGTTTCTGAAAACGTGTCTTGGCTCGCTGGTGTTCATATTTGAAGTAGGTTTCATTTTAAGATAAACCCAAAATAAAAAACATTTTTGTTTAATCACACTACTTGACAAAAGGTTTTATGTTCTCCTACTTGTAAGTCACTTTGGATAAAAGCATCTGCAAAATGAATTAATGTAAATGTACTTCCGTAGAGACATATTTCATACGGTAGCATACTGTGAAAATTCTTTACAGACCATTTGAAATATACTAACATTCATAAATTTCAGTTTCTGTTGTGTGATTCTGCATAATCGGTTTGTTTTGTGAAGTTATATGATAATTACAACAAAGCCTTTATTTGTGTGCATCACTGACAGAGCCAACTTGAGTTTTAATGCAATTTTTGATCATTTAAATACTGCTGTAAATCTACAATTCATACCATTCTAGAACAAACAGGCTGTGCAGGGTCTTGGTTGTGGATCAGACAAATTGTCAAGTGGCCTGTTGTGATGTAGATTCATGAATTCATAAATATAAGAGGTGCTTGTCTGTGTAAATGTGCCGGTTCAGTGTGACAGTATGATGTTGTGGGCGGCTGTTTCGCGGTTGCTAAGGCTTTGTGAATGGTTGAATATGGATGCTGGATTGTTCTAGTTAGTTGCTTTGTTGACCCAAAGTTTATTACTTAACTGTGAGAAACTGCAATACTGATGCATATTAGTGCACAAATGAACAAAAACTCAAAACTAATTTCGTTGCATTTATGTATTTATTTTAAGAAAGCTTGACTATTACCTTTGTGGTTGTTTTGTACTTCCGCTGCCGCATTTACAGATGATGTAATTAAACCTTCTTTGCGTCATTACATTTACCTCTGCAATCACAACACGATTAGTCTTTAAGTCTGAATGTTTATTTTTAGAAACCCTGAACTAAAAGTGTGTGGTACGCCAGAAGCTAAAGTTACTCTTACCAGTGTACCAGACCACTGAAGCTTCCCTAAAATGCTTGTCGTTGATCTCAGTGCATCTGGTGTGTAGTTGATATCTGGGAAAGAGCTTCAGGCTTGCTTCATTTTGATGGGTTGTTGTGTCTTATCTGGTTGTTTCCTTTCATTTGGATGCATGTTTTCTCGTGATTTTTCTTCCATTCTTGGCACCTTAAAGGCATAGTTCACCCGAAAATAAAAAAATCTGTCATTGTTTTTTCGCCCTCATGGGGTTCAAAACCTGTATACGACACTTTCTTTTGTGGAAGACAAAAGAAGATATTTTGAGAAACGTCTCAGTAGTTTTGTGTTCATTCAATGGAAGTCAATGGGGTCCAAAGTTGTTTGGTTACCAACATTCTTCAAAATATCTTCTTTTGTGTTTATACAGGTTTAAAATAACATGAAGGTGCCTTTAAATTTGTCATTGCATCTCTGTTAAAGTTTTAAATTGGTTCCTCATCCTTCAATTCTCCCCCCAACAACACTGTCAAATCCCTTTGCTTTAATCTTATTATGTGTGGTTTCAAAAGGATTTTTGTTCACCCGTATTTCTTGCTCTTGGCTGTAAGGTTTTAATACTTAAATACTATGAATGTATCTGATAAGCTTGCAACTATATTCACAAATGTAATTGATTACATGGAACTGTATTGTAATCCATGTCCATACCCGTAAAAGCACGACAACCCCCAACACGCACATTAATGCTATCCGCTTTTCAAGTCCTGAGATGATGTAATGAGCAGTCTCTCACAGCTGTTGCCTTTACAGGTCAACAATCCCTTTTCCCATCATCCTTCGCTCCGTCCAGTTTTCCGCTCACTATTATCATGCACCAGTAAAGCTTAAGGCTCTGCTATTAGCGTATTCGTCTGGTTCCTGCCATTGATTTAAGTGCTTGTACAGCCATTAGGCTCCTTGAATGATGGAGTAATTTACCTGTGAACTCACAGCCGGAGTCGATCGGTTGCCTTGACTGACAAAAAATAGGATATCTGAAGGATATTATATAGACATGAGGGTTTTGGATCAAAGGAAAAGCCAAAAGAGGTCACATGTGTACATGCAGTATATACAATGTGTTTGGAAACATAAATATGGTGAAAGGGGCCTTAGATCATGTATGTCCCACCGCTGATATTGTTGTAAAGTTTACTAAAGCCAGCGTGCCTCCTCCCCCTCATGTTAAGTCTTAGGAGGATCTCAGCTGTAGTAATGGCCATGTCTCTGCCAGGGATGAGCTCTCTAATATCTGCTTGTGCACAAAGACGAACGCTCTAGCTTTTCATTATGTCACTAAGTACCCCATGCTGCGGTAAACGTAACATTTTTGGATTTCGAAAAAACAGGGTTTAGATGAAAGGCATATAAGTTATTCTCATGGTCGTCCTGCAGGTGCGAAGTAGCAGAAATCCAGCCATGTGTTGTTTGTTTCAAAAGCCAAATGTTAAATTTTTTATTTGGTTTGCAATATTAATGGAAGTAGTTCCAATGGTACAGAACATTGGGAAACATTTAGTATTGGCCCCAAAGTTGTTATAGTTTTGTTTTCAGTTTTATGGTCGTTTTTTATATTTTGAATTAACTTTTATTTTATATATTTAGTTTTTAGTTTGCTATTTTTAATTTACTTTTTTACAATTTAGTTGTGTGCTTTTGTCATTTTGGGATTTTTTTGTAAATTTTTTATGTTGCTATAAAGTTGAATTTATTTTTTAGTTTAGTTTTTATTTATTTTCAGTTAATGATTTTAAATAAGTAATAATCTAAATAAAATATAATAATATAAACAATAGTTCAAAAATATTATTGTTTAGTTTATTTTCTTTTAATAATATTAAGTCCAATATTTTCTTTGATTTCAGGAAACAGAAATGTTTTATTAGTTTTAGTTTTCCATTGTATGGACCCCAAACCACTGTAACATTTCTCAATATATCTTCTTTGGTGTTCCACGTTTAGCAATTTTGTTATGTGCTTTGTCATTTTAATATTTAGTATTTCATTTTTTATGTTGCTATATAAGTAAAATGTATTTTATTTGTTTAGTTTTTATTTATTTTCAGTTAATAATTTAAAATAAATAATAATATAATATAAATAATAAATATAGTTAGAAATGTTGCCTCGGCAATAAATTAAAATAATTTTAAGCTTGGTAACATTTCTAACTATTCTTTTGTTTAATTTTAGTTTTATATTGCAGTCTTCCATTATATGGACACAAAACCACTTCAGACATTTCTCAAAATATCTTCTTTTGTGTTCACAGATTAAAGAGTCATACAGATTTTGAATGACATGAGGGTGAATAAGTTCTTTAAATCTCTTTAACTTTTTAATAGAAGGGTCCACAGCTCTTCTATTATGTTTAATAACATATTTAAGCATTTGTAGTATTGAAGGGTTAAGTATAGCACATGATGTGCCCTTCTGTCTAAATATAGGTTAACCTGCTATTTTCCACTGCTTTTGCATACAGAAACCATCAAACTGCTCTCCACCTGTCAACACCCTCCGGTCAGAACAGAAGAAAACACAACCCCTCCCGGTCACACTTCTGCACTTAAACTACTACATAATCTAACAGACATCTGCTAGTGTGCATGTTCACTCATATTCCTTCTGACACTTAACACACTCTGAAGATACTGAGGAAAAATCCTAAATTCATTGGGTCCCCTATAATATGAAATTGCTTTCTCCAGGCCTGGTTCTTCATCACATGGCGGGGCGATTCATTTCAAAAAGCTGCAACTTCAAAGCAGGGTTCGGATTACTACCATATGCCCGACTCAGAGCGATCCTGCCCCAGCCGTACCCTATAATTTCTTATCCCAAAATTGAACATCTGAATGTCCCCGCTACATCGTCCCTCCCCTCCGAATCCAACTCGGGACGTTCCCACAGTAATTCTTCACTACTCGAGAGGAGCCGAGATGCTGCCAACGTGTTCCCTCGACATGTTTCAAACAAACTCATAAAAACGATTAAAGAGCGAGCGGGTATGATGTCATTCAGACTTAGCATACACCTCTTCCTTTTGTCGTTATGTACAGTGTTATCAGAGCCTGGCCGGTGTCCATCCACGGATACAGCTGACTGCTTTGTGGATGTTATTGCGGTCACACGGCCTTCGTAATGCATAAATCTTTCTAGAAAAGGAGGAAGGGATCATAATCGGTGCAGAAAAATGTCTGGCTTTTATTGTTTGTGCAAATCATACACAAAGTTCACTGCCTGTGTAGGAAGGCTTTGCAAGAGATCTTTGTTTCTCCCATACTGGTCCAGTCTGTCAATCCCAGCATGCACTTTACCTCTGTATGAATGCAACATTTGTCTGGTAGTGTGGGTCGAACACCCATCAACCGGTCCGCTTGCCCAAAATGCTTGACAGAAATGTGCCAGTCTGACTTGAATGGTCTTCCGAGATGAAGTTTGTGAAGAAGCGTCACCATCTCATTATTGGAAAACAGGATTAAATCATGTGTGGTTTTTCTAGTTTTAAGATTAAGGAAAAGATCTTGAAAGATGTTTGAAATAAAGTTTAAAAGCAAATTGAAGAAGGGAATTCGGCCGCTGTGAAATGGGAGCCAGGATTTGTTCGGGTTTGGAACACTGGAGCAGTTTTGCCGTGGCTAGTTTCACACTTTTATGGTTTGGAACTGGTAAAGCTGGATCAAAGGAAAGTTTGATAGAGAAGATGAGGTAACGGCAGGTGTCTGCTTTATAGAGAAATGTTGGAGATTGACTGTATCCAGCTCAGCGTTTACTGCAGACATCACAGGTGCCGTGTTAGACGTTGAGTGTTTGTGTATCATAAGAGTGGCTGTTATTTCTTTGAAAGCAGCTTTCTAAGATCAGTTAGTGGGGTGCTTATTTTTGCAGTGAGGATTTACAGCTTTGTGAATTACAATGTTTATGTACTGGAGAAAACGGAGAGCGTATGAGCTCGAGCCCATCCCATCCTCTCTGACACAGCTGGGGGTGGAACGGTACTTGTGGTCGTCCTCTCTGGATGTTATCTATGATGTCTATGGTAAGGTGGATTCACTTAAGCAAACGTCTCTCACATTTTAAGCAGTTACTAACCAGAATCGTTGTGTATATATATTTTGAGCTAAAATTTGAGGTAATCGGTTACATCAAATGGTTTGAGTTATGATGTTCCCAATTTTAAGTTAGCAGAACTATGAAGTTTTGAGTTTGTTGTACTCATGCATGTTAATTCCTTTTAATTTTGAACATTTATTAAGGTAATTCCTTTTTTACTTTTATTAAGAGAACTTAAACATTTCAGCAATATCAACAATTAACAAACAGCCTTAATGCAACACACGACTGCTATGTCACCTCCCACAACTTAAGCATAAGGACCACTTTTCTGAACGATGCTAACCCCAAAACTCAAGAATACAACAAACTCTTCTAAATATGTAAGATAAATTAAATTTCATTATTTAACTTTAGCTTTATTCTTTCTAAAATCCATAAATTAACACTTAATTTCAAAATTCACTCTCCTAATGCAGTTGCACGAAAAGCATGCTGGGAACTGAAAATCATTCTCAACAAATTGTTTTGAATTAAATTAAGTTAAATGAACTCAAAAGTAAGAATTAGTTACAGGAACTTAGAATATTTAAGTTATTACAATTTTCTTTATGTAAAATTAAGTTTACACTACTTTATTTATTTAATTTCTTTGAACATTCAGGTTTACACATTTTGGAAACCCAATTTTGTCTGTAACATCTATCTCTTCTAATGTACAGGAATTGGTTTATTTGATTATTCTTATTTAATTTTAAATGATTTAATAAAGCCTTACTTTAAGTTTTTAGTTAAGTTTTTTAAACTTAAATTTTAATTTGATTACATTTTTTAAGGTGGGTGACATTGAATAGCGGCCTATTGTCTTCTAAGTGGAGTTTTTAATCTCTCTTTAAGGTCATATTTCAATCTACTTTTCCGAACACCACAAGATAAGATTTAAAAACAGAATTGAATCATTATAAATTAGATGATGAATAAAATCCACAATATGTCAAAGTATATAAATTCATTTTTTAGTTAGTGCTAATTTCTTTGTTTATAACCAAACTGATCTTCCTGTCATGATTGTTCTGTTATAATCATTTGGCATTAATGCTTGAAACCTTATAACTCTGCACAGTGATACTGCGTCTATCTGACAGCCAGTGACACACCTCGTACCCTGGCACAGACCGCTGCCGTCTGCCATGTGTAGACACCGTGCGTTATGTAATACTCTCCGCTGCCCACAGCTGACAGGGGTTTAGTCTCCGGAGCAATGCACGAGTACACTTCTACAATTCAGAAAGGTCCAAAAGCATGACAACCGTCTCTGAGGTACAGGGGGATAAATTCAGATCTAAAGCATTCCTCACATTCCCCATAAAAGCCTGTACAAAAGCTACATGTAAACACGCTCTTAGAAACGTCCAGTCTGCCTATACATGGTAAAGATGTCCCGGTACAGTCCAGGTCAAGGGTCCGTGCTGTGTGGTCTCGTTTGAGGTGCGGTCTGATAAGATCACACGCTTGTAGGACTGTTGGGAAGAGAATTCATTTGTCTTGTGCTTCAGTCTTTTTTCATGATTTTTAGATTTTACCTTTTATTTATATATATTTATATATATTTATATTTATGCATTTGGCAGACACGCTTATCGAAAGCGACTTACATTGCATTATAGTATACAATTTGTATTTGGGTATGTGGGATCGAACCTATGACCTTGGCGTTGCAAGCACCACGCTCTAATCACTGAGCTACAAGAAAGCCACTTAAAGGGATAGTACACCCAAAAATAAAAATTCAGTGATCATTTACTCGTCATGAAGAAGATATTTTGAGAAATGTGTCAGTGGTTGTGTCCATAAAATGGGTCCAATGTTGTTTAGTTACCATTGTTGTTCAAAATATGTTCTTTCAGGTTCTGCTGAAAAAAGAAAGTCATACAGGATTAGAAACAGTTTTAATGTCACTTGTTTATAATATAATATATATTTTTAGGTATATTTTTAGCGTAAAAAAAAATAATTACATTTTAAACTTGCGTTCTTTTTGTATAGTGTACAAATCTAAAACTGAATTTTGTTTTTCATCTTATGTGTGGTTGTGAAATCATTGGCAATAAGAGTTTTATCACAACATATTGTGACCACATACACATTTGTTATTATTTGTCTGATCAGCAGTGTTTGGGTCAGAAATGTTTGTCCGTGGCAGAAAAAGAGAGAAAACGATGAAGGAAGTAAAAAAGTTCAAATAAGTAAAAATAGGAAATCAAAACAGGCTGCGGATGTTGTGGCCAGACAGTGTTGCATCACTTGTTTGCGATCGATGTCTAAGGATTGCTGGACATTTTAATTTAATATTTTAATTTTGCACACTTTAAATGACTCTCCAGATGGAAAAGAATGGAAACATTTTCTGAGAGTATTTATCTGTAAGAGGAGAAGTTTTAGTTCAATGAAAAGTTTTTGGGTCAACTTTAACAGGAAATTACCAAATGTACTAACTGTTACTGCCTTCAAATTCTAATAGAGACATTACACATAGCAAATAAAGCTGTTCCTGCAAAAATGAAAAACTGTCATCATTTACTCACCCTCTTGTCATTTCAAACCTGTATTCCTTTCTTTCTTCAGCAAAACGCCAAAAAATATTTTAAAGAATCTTGTTTACTGGAACACTTGCATTGTTTTTTTTTTTCACTTTATTTTTCATATGCTGCACATTACTTTGTAAAATAAAAATGTTGTGCTGCTATTTTACAACAAATTCCAAATTTATTTTAAAGTCTCTTTAATATAAACAAACTGAGACTTTGTGCTTTTCTTGGATTTTCACAGAAATATCAGCATATCCACTTTTTTCAAGTTTACAGTAAACACAGTTGCCCCTGCTGTTCAAATCATGTATTGCGATTTATGAAACCTCTCGACCGGCTTGAATCGTCAGATATTATAATCGATTTTGAATAAGTGCTACCGCTGTTCGGTTCTTAACTTTCTTCAAAATATTTTCTTTTGTGTTCTGCATAAAAAAGAAAGTCATACAGGTTTAAAAAAATTTTTTTAGGTCAATGGTGTGATCCCTTATTTTAGTTTATATCGTGGTATTGAGGAACACATTTTACCCTAGTTTAAAATGAAGCGAAACTGATACTGAACCCTTTTTTTATCCATTCTGTTTAGGTCCCTTGAGGATGATAAATTAGTGACCTTTATTGAACACCTTCGCAACAGCAGAGCAATGCTTAAGTAACGTTCCTGTAGCTCATGGTGTTTGTCATGCCAAGGTCATGTGTTTGATTTCCAGGTGCTTGTGTAGTTGCTTTGAACAAACGCATCTGCCAAATGCTAAATGTACAGCTCCATCTCTCAATCATCAAAGTCTTTAAAATGCTGTTTTCCTGTGTTTAATGTTGTAGATGAGAAAGTCGCTCAGGAAGAAGAGTGCGTGTCGTGTCAGCATCCAGACTGCATGGACCACCGTCACGCCACAAAGGTAAGATCAGACCACTTAAAGCTCTCTCTAAACACACTCGAGCGCTTTCTAAAGATCACCGCGAGCTCTCTGCTCTCTGTCTGCCTCTCGGTGGAGGGTCCTGCGGTTGTAAGCATCATCTGGAGCCTTCGAGTCCTGCCGGGATGTGAGGTCATCTCTCTGGCCATCAGACTGTGAAGTAAATTTCCCTTCATAAGCTGATATTTTTTGAACGAGGAGAAAGCGTAGAACAAAGGTGCATTCAGGGCATTCGTGCATCGCAAGTTTTTACTTTATCGGTTTGTTCCTGGAAACCAAGCTGCGCTTTTATGGAAATAGCTGAACTGCTGCCTCTCTACCCGAGTTAAAGGGATAGTTCACCCAAAAATTACAATTCTTGTTTACTCACCCTCATGTCATTCTGAACTTGTGTGACCCTCTCTCTTCTGCAGAATACAAAGAAAGATATTTTGAAGAATGATGTTAACCTAACAATATTGGACCCCATTGACACAAAACCACTGAGACATTTCTCCACAGATTTAGAATGACGTGAAGGTGGATAAATGATGACAGGTTTTTATTTTGGGGGTAAATGTACATACAGATGCTTTAAAGATGACCTACATTGTCACAGCAGGAACGGTTTTTATTCCCTTCTGAGAACAGAAGTGAGGTGATTTTATTTTTGGATGAGGAGGAAATGCAACAGAAAGCTGTGTTTTTTTTAAGGTAGTAAATGTGTCTTCCATACATCTATAACACCATATGGTTACAGTGTCTCCAGCAGTGAGCACATGAGGATTTGGTATTACGTGACAAGGGCCGCAGTAGGGGGTCAGCCTGCAGGAAAACCTCTGTGATGGTTGTGCTCGTTGTGTGTAATTTAGCACAAGTAAAAATAATGACGTTTCAAATTATTATGGTGTTGGTCACCAAGAGAGATAATCCTGTCCCAACCGTAGCCATTGGTCGATCCAGTGTTGTTATGTTTGGTTTTGTTAGTGTTGTCAAAACAATGATGTGAGGGCTGGATTTTTATTTTAGGATTACTTTTGCTACTTTATTTATTTCTTCAGTGGACTGTAGGACATCATGACCACTAGGTGGAGGCAGAGAGACATGACGTGGCACTGCGTGTGTGTGTGTGTGTGTGTGTGTGTGTGTGTGTGTGTGTGTGTGTGTGTGTGTGTTTTGGGCACATGTTCTTCTCACTGTACTGTAGGACTCTGTGCAAACCTGACGATACATCATTAGTTGTGTTTGCTTAGGCAAGATCCTAAAAACCCTTTAAACACCCTAGCAACTGCATAGCCACCCCTTGGCTTAGCAGTGTTATGCTCTTTCTAAAGCCTTAAAGCGACTATAGTTAGTATAATCTAATATATAGGTACGCTTTTCTATTACTTTATTGTGCTTTTGACCTTGTTTTTTGTCGAATGCAGTATGTGGATGATAAAGCATGTACAAGCTGAATACACGACAGGGCAGAACTCTGAATCAGAGCTTGTGTCTCATCCCTGACTCCATGACTATATGACTGTCACTTCTGTTGCACAATGATCTTCATACTGGTTTAAAGTGGATTGTATTTATTTGTCAAAACATTGCTGACTACACGTTATATGCACAATGTTCTGGAAATACAGTTTTAGAAAGCGCTTGTTTGCAACATACATTTTATTGTTTCACAACTGTGTGAAGCACTGTGGTGTTTTTTAAATGCAAGTGTGGTATTGTAGTTTTTAAACAGGCTAATGTTAAATATGCTCGTTGATGGAGATGCGGGCTGGTGTTCAAGTAACATGAACGTATTCCAATTTATTTAAAGTGACACTTTTTCCGGTTGGTCTGATCTGTCGTTGATTTGTGAATGCAGCCTCACAAATGTTTTCGATTGTCAATGTTGTTGTAGAATTGCTTTATTTGCACTCAGTTATTCAAGGAGCAATGTGGAGATTTTAGTGGCATCTAGTGGCGAGGTTGTGAATTGCAACCAACGGCTCACTCCACTGCTCACCCTCCCTTTCAAAGAACTTTGGCGGCTGACACAGGACAAAGATGTCAATCCCGTTTTTGCTTCTTTGCCAAAGGGGATGATGTATTTAGGAAACACGATCTGTAGAGAGGTTTGTATGTAGATAGAAATAACTCATTCTAAGGTAATAAAACATAGCGTTTCATTATGTAAGATCTTTATACACATCTGAAGAAGTAGTTAGGCATATTTTATTGCATTTTTGTCAATAGATTCTGCAAAATATCACAAACAGCACCTTTAATTTCTATTCCTTTTGAGTGTGTCCATTAGGGTTTTACTATAGTATCCATAATTTCTTATTTGTAGTAAAACCATAGTAACCATATATTTGCTATGGTCTCACCACCATGGTATTTGCTGTAAAACTATAGTCAAACAATAGTGATGCTTTCTACACGTTTAGTATAGTAAAACCATGTTTTTTCCTAAGGCCTTCAAAACATTTTGTGAAGTACTTTATTTTAATGAGAAATACATGGATACTTCTGTATTACCTAATTCACCTTAAAAATAATAAAGTGTGCGTTTCCGTGTAGAGATGGGCCAGTCTGAGCGTGCTTCTGTCGCTCTGAGCCAATTACCTCTATTCATTACCCAACAGGACCAGACAGCACCGGGTAAGGTGTGCGTTGCCAGAGAACATTACTCCACTAAAGATAAACAGCTGAGCACCCCGCGTTCATCTGGATGTGTGTCAAATGCGGTAACACATCAGATACCTGCCCTCCTTTCCTTTATTACACATTGTCTTCATATGTCATAAATTCTTTCATCGTTCATCAGCACGCTTACTTAACTTTAAAGTTTCCTTCGGGGAAAGGTCCCTATCCACTTTTTCTAGATCATTTAAAATTTCCATCATGTTTCTTTATTCCGACGTTAATCTTTTACGATGAGTGATGGAGCACATTGTCGTCTGATTTGCCCGCCGTTTCTTATTTTGCGTCCTTTTCCAATTCTGAAACGGCCCATAAATATTTAGCTTTTCATTACTTGTATGATTTACGCATATCTCTGGGTAACCGCAGTTCATGGCTACTGCAATAGCTTCTTTTTATAAATGATCCTTTAAGTATTATGAGCTGTAAGATTTGGCCATCAGCCTGTTTGGGTTGTGTTGGACCTGTTTTCTTATGATTTTTCATTGTGGAGTCAGGGTTGGTTGACTTGGTGTCCAGTAATTGGATTAGAACGATAAACTAGCAAGTTTATCGTAACATTTTGTGGTTTTAATAATTTAGCAATTGTGCTTTAAATGGAAAATTTTGAGGGTTTTTGGACACTTTTTGATCACCAGAATACTTTAAAGTGTAGCAGATTTTTCCTCTTTGTGAATGTATGGTTTTGCATTCTTCAAATCCAGTGTGTTTTCGCTTCTCACACACCATCTGAGCGGTTCGGGTCTGCACACCATCATTGTCAATTTCCTACCGATTTTTCTCCACAGATTGTTTTGCCATTAAATAACCACCAAAAGCATAAACTCAGTTCGAAGGGACGAGGTAATGTCTTGTGAGCGGATGATTTCACTCTTGCATAATGGCCGTGGAGCTGTCGGGGAGACGCTGTTGGCAGTGTGGTGAGGGTGGATGTGGGCTGGGCGCAAAAGTCTGCCGGTTAAAATAGGATAATGACTTTTCAATGGAGAGTGTCTGATGCGCTAGACCTCTGGTCATCAGTCCATCATCCATCACAGAAACTGCTCGTCTGTGAAGGGTTTTATTCACTGGATATGATGCCGGTTCTTGCTTCGGATGAATGATGGCGCATCCGGGGTTTACAGTAAAGAATCTAAATTTTGTTAAAACTCTGACATTATAATTAATATGTTCATCCAGATGCAAATCACAGTAATAGTTCCAGATAACACCAGTTGTTTTAGGAGGAAGTTTTTTTTCTATCTTTCCACAGGTATTTTCTTGGGAACAAGAAATGGTTGCGTAACGGTTTCTCAGAACTAGATACCAAATGCTTATGTTGAGCTCTGTGAATATGTGCTAATATATAGCAAGACGACGGGATGTTTGTGTCATGGACTTGTCGAGATCTGTGACTTTCACGAGGAAGTATTGTGGAAAAAATGCTATGATGTAGTTTTGTTTAGGTTTTAGGTGTCAGAACAGAGTGTAAAATTAAAGCTGCGTTCCATAACATTTTGCTGGTATACTCTTAAAAATAGAGGGGCTTAAAAGGTACTTCACAGCAAGGCCATATTAGAACCATTTTTAGTTCCACAAAGAACCATTCAGTCAAAGGTTCTTTAAAGTGGAGATAACGCACGCGTTTGCACGCAAACTCGTATTAATCTTGAGTACCTAGTAGTATTGCATACGTCGTATCTTTGAAGAGTATTTAGTTTGATCACATTTATAAAGGAGAAATGCAGCTGCCGGAAAAACACGAGCTGCTGGAGGCAGGCAGGGGGGACGGAACTACAGTTCGCGCACACAACACATCATCGCATTAATCCCTTGTAATTTTTATGTTTTAAACAGAGATGGCTGTAAAGTTGCAAAAGTAATTCATTGCAGATATATATATATATAAATAACCTTTTGTAAGTAAATGAAACTTAGTCCGTAAATTAATAAGGAAATTATAAAACAATACACAAAATCATTAAGTCACGCTGTCTGACATTTACTTTATTTGGACAATGCCCAAGCGAATTAAATCAAAACAATATTCAGTATAATATTTTTTGGAGCCAGGTGAAAGGACCCAGGCCTTGTGCCAGGCGTTTTAAGCCACATCACGGATGACATGTATAAAAGATTCATTGTATTTGACAAGAACGGCCATTTAGTGTTCAGATGTATGTGACGCTTGTGCTACATCTTCACGATTGCTTTGGTCCGAGCACCTGATCCCCTCAGGTAATTGTATTGCTACTGTCTGCCTCTTTAAATATAGACTTATTTAATTCAGGGACACAGCCGGGGGAGGGGGCGGGGGTGTCCTGCTGAGGAATACTATTCCCCAAACACACATACAAGTTCGGTCTTTTATTTACAAAGCTAATTATGAAAGATTTAAGTGGAGATCAGTGCAGTTTAATGCTGAAGGACCAGTGAGTTTTGTTTGGGGACCTGTGAAACTTTAGATCAGGAGTCTTATTCAGAGATATGAACTGACTGTGGCTTGTGTGGCTAGACATGTAAACCATATGTGTGTTATAATGTGTGTGTGTGTGTGTGTGTGTGTGTGTGTGTGTGTGTGTGTGTGTGTGTGTGTGTGTGTGTGTGTACAATATTTTAACGTATGCATATTTTCAATGTAGTCTTGCATAAGAGCTCATACTTAAAAAGTTAAGATAATCTTCTGAATCTCTGGTATGCAAACTTGAATAGGATAAATCTGTATGAATTTGTTTATTTATATGTGAATCGTACAATTTTTTGGGGGCAAAAAACAATAATGAAGCACCTAACCCATCACTGGTGCAATAGCAGATTATACTACAATGTATTAATGAGATTTTAAAACTTTATACAAATTGCAAAATGGTTACAAATTGCCATAAGATTGTGTCAAGGTTATTTGTATACTGTATATATATATATATATATATATATATCAAGTAACTTTATTAGAATAATACTTAATGACAAAAATAAAAAAAAGTTTTTATGATACCACTATTTATTTTAAAATGGGAGATATCATGTAGATTCTGTCAGGGCTGGTATTATTCTATGAGCAAAACTCTGTCTATATCTTACCCTGAGTTTTTGTTTAACCAAAACCACAAACTTCAGAATTTCAAAACCTTTCTGTTTGCTGTTTGTCGAAGTAATTTCATTTTATTGCAATTTTGCACCCTTGCCGCCTAATCCATAAAAACATCATGCTGATGCAACAACAAAACAAAGCGCTTCTGTCCAGGGATGATTTTGTTAGAGGGAGTGTTGATTTATGTTTTACTGTGGTAAATCTCTGTAAACTAAAGCTATGCTGTCATCTGTTTGGGGTATCAGAAGGATTTACCTCTTCTTTCTGACAAAAAAACTCAACTGAATTTATTGAAAAATCAGGCGAATATGACCGTATATGAAATATTCGCCTGATTTTTCAATAAATTCAGTTGAGGTTTTTTGATCATTGTTATATTATTTCATTATGTGAGGAGATACACGTTGATTGCATGAGACAACAGTATGCAGCTTCGCAATCAAAAATATTTAAACACTACAATTGACCAATCAGAGTCAAGTATTCCATACGGCTATAGTTTCTAATTATTATCAGTGAAGGTCTAAAATCTGTTGTTTTTCACACATTTTAGTGATCGCCAGATACGTTTCTGTCTTTCCCAAGAACAGGATTCGCATTAATTCATATCCAGATAAGCTTCACATGAAGCCCTATATTTAGGGAAGTGAAGGAGATAAGACACACATTTGATGAGGAAGTGCTGATCTTCATCATTAGCTAAACGTGAAGAGATGGCATCGTTTACGTACGGTGTGTATAGGGGATGGTGGTGTTGAAAACATGGCCTTTAGTCCAGAGCTGTATTCAGTACCGTAGACTAGATTATATCTATCCCCCCGAAACACGCATCCACACTAACTCCGGCATTTAAATGGTCCCACAATCACAGCTCGGGGGTATAAACAGCACCCACGCTTGATGAAGTGACACACAGATATTTCCAGGAGATAGAAGCATTTAGCATCTCATATAACATACCTGCCCTTGACTAAACTCACACACAGACAGGCTTATAGAGTTATTAGATTGAAAGTGCAGCGGTCCAGCAAATCCTGGCACAGAGCGCCAGAGGACCGAGAAGAGAGAACATCGGTCTGATTCACAGAGGTGCGGAGCAACATGGATACTTGCAGATCCACATGCGACTCTGACCTGCTACAGGTGATGTCATGTGCTTTGTGTTATTTGTGTTAAGGTTTAGTTTGCTGTCTCCGTGGTCATTCGTTTGTCTGATTTAATGTTCTGTCTCGCCTACTTTTCTTGGTTATTATGGGATGCGTGTGTTCTGGTTGTGTCGGTGCGTGAGCGAGCTAAATTGTGTGGATTTTATGGCTTATGATGAGTCGCTGGAAGAGTTTAAACCTGTTATTGTAACTGGTACATGCAGGTCTGGACTGGGGATAGAAAAGGGCGGATATTTGTGTCAGCTGTTTTTTGCCTCGATCTTTTTTTACTGGAGATTGCAATCTCTGGGGTAGTACACTTGAAAAATTGCCTTTTACCAATAAAATATCATAGAAATATTGTTTTTCTTTAGGGTGTTTTGCAGTACGCATGTGTGGTTTATAATATAAAGTATAATGGTACATTGTTAATGGCTTTTTGAGTACGTTTTTACACTCTAAAAACACAAAGTTAATTTATAAGTTGTACAGAAACCTTAAAGTAACTTTAAAGAGATAGTTCACTCAAAAATAACAATTCTGTCATAATTTACTCACCCGCTTGTCATTTCAAACCTGCATAACTTTCTTTGTTCTGCAAAACTGAAAGGAAGATATTTGGAAGAATGTGAGTAACCAAACAGATCTAACCCCCCCATTGACTCTCATAGTATTTATTTGGGTTGGGTTTGGTTTGGTTACTGACATTCTTCCAAATATCTTCCTTTGTGTTCAGCAGAACAAAAAAATGTATACAGGTTTGAAATGACAAGATGGTGAGTAAATGATGACAGACTTTTCATTTTTGGGTGAACTATCACTTTAAATGACCTTATTTTACTCTGCCAGCATTTTTAAGGTATAAACTACACACACGCACACACATCATTTTGAAAATCATTTGAAAATTGTTGCTTACATAAAGTGTGTAAAATTGTCATCTAAAATTTTCACATCTGTATGTTTTCTTCTTATTTGCTTTCTCTTGAAGCACCATCATACAATCCGCTGCACCCGTCTCCTCTCCCTGCACCCTAAAGAGAAATGAATGTTGACTAGCGTTCCTCTCCTTTCACTTCCTTCTCCCCCCCCTTCTGCGTCTCCGTTCTTCAATTCCTCCCCTTAAGCTATGGATAGCAGCGCTGCGTCAGAGCAGCGCATTAGACGTCTCTCTCTCTCTCTCTCTCTCAGACTCTTGACAGATTTTGAGTTGAATATGCGCAGCTGCTGGTGAGTTCCACGCTTCTCTTCTTCATGCTCGCATTCATTCCCTCGTTCTCTTCTCTGAATGTGTTTTTGTTTACAACGTGGATATGGAAAATTATGCTGCTTAGTCGTTTTATCTTTTATATTTCTGCTTAAGTCATTTGGATTATTAGATGTTGACGACTGCCTTAACGATACGTAATTTCAAAGCAAGTCGCGCTTGAAACTCATAAATGAGACGTTTACAAGAGTTTTGTTTTACTTTTCTTAATTTAATGGATATACAATAGTAAAATGGTTCATATACATCAAGTTTAAAGTTCTTTATGGACCTTGAAAAATTGTGATGTTGTTTGGTGTTATAACACATTTTCTTTTACGTACCAACGTTCGCTCAGAATTTCGTCTCAAACATAGTAATGTAATAAATCCATATTTTTCTTCATAATGCAGACTGTTGTCCAGGTGTGGGTGTGTACATGCATGTTTGGTTTTTAGGCAATGAGCAGATGCTACATGTTGAAACACACACTGAGTGGAATGCGTCTTGCGAAAATTGGAGTTAGTTTGTCTCTCTGCACTTTTAGCGAAGACAGGCTTGTCCTCCATCAGTCGACCAAAAAGCAGACTTTGTGGTTCAGTAGTCTTTATTTGAATGACAAGAGACCTTGTGACTTTGTCCCAGGGTGTCTCTATGAGGCAACCCCTGAGTAAACTCTGCTTTTGTAGAAATGTGGAACACAAGTTTGTGTGTAAACCACAGGTTTCGTTTCGAGGTTTTCGATGTAGTAATTCGAGGAAGTTTCCACAGTGACCAAATAGACCTTTAGTTTTTCAGAACGCAAATGTGGAAATCCCACGCTACTCCACAGACATTTGTCATTAACGTCTGTGGATTGACTCAGTTGTGACATGGCAAACAGAAAATGTGATCTCCTGTTTTGAGTTTGTCTACGTGCCTTTGGAGATGATGGAAAAGATGTGTTTTAAAGGACGAGTTGACCTGAAAAAGGCTATTCTGTCATCCTCATGTTATTCCAAATTATATTTGTTTATTTTAAGAAGTGTCCAAGATGTTCCATGTAATGAAAGCATATTGAGGATCAGCAGAGGAGGTCAACAAGACCAAAAACACTATAATAGTTTATATTATTTTAAAGCAATATGGTTTAAGAATAAGATTTAAAGGGACAGTTCAAGCAAAATTACTCACCCTCGAGTTGTTCCAAATCTGTATTAATTTCTTTGTTCTGATAAACACAGAGAAAGATATTTGGAAGAATGCTTGTAACCAAACAGTTCTTGGCCACCATTGACTACCATAGGACAAATGACAAAGGTAGTCAAAGTGCCCCAGAACTGTTTTCTACAGTCATCAAAATATCTTCTTTTGTGTTCAACAGAACAAAGACGTTTGTTAAGCATTTTTTTCTTACTATGGCAGTCAAGAACCTGTTTGGTTATAAGGACATCTTAAGAGTGAGTTAATGATGACAGATTTTGGGGTGCATTGTTCCTTTAAGTCATTATTATACACTGAAGATAAATCGTAATCGTTTGGTGATGCCAAATATCTTGTTTGTGTCAGCAGCACTGTAATACTGCATCCGTGTGGTCTTGTGGTATGAAGAGGGCAAATTCTGACCATGGTCACTGTATTTGGATACAGGGATCTGGGCCGTTGGTGCAGTAATGCACTCCTTCATTTTAATAGTTCCGGCTGTCCGCTGACCCAAGACTGTGACCCGTCAGTCAGTAGCCTCGATCTGCATTCTTTCAGGCTTCTTGTATCTTGGTCATTGCCATGAAGGATGTCGCTGAATGAGACCGAGAGCAGATCTCTGAGAAGACTATGTGTGGTATAGAGTACTTGCCTATTGCTTTCTGCACACTGTGTTGTGTAGATATAAGCAGTACATGTTTTACATTTATATTTAAGACACTTTTAGCCTTACAGTGACTTAAAGAGCATTGAAGACATAAGTTTGACCAGTGTTCCCTGAGACCATGACAACAATGCTCTACCAAAGAAAATTTTTATTTTTGTGAAAATCTTGGCCATTATTATTTGCCGTGAAATATTGAAGGACAAGTTGAGTGCATTGCATTATGGGATACAAAATTCAAAACAGTATATTTTGTTATTGTGTAGTAAAATTTTTTTTTTGCCATTTGTAATTTAGGTATTAGATAAAAATGTAAGCAAATGTACATACGTAAAGCTATATTGCAGAAAATTGTTGAACGCACGCGCCGGGCCCGAAGTTAATAATTAATATTTTATTGTATATTAATTGTATTAAATAAAATTAGTACTTATTCATACTTTGCGGAAGTCCACCCGAAGTTTAATTTGTGCCACATAACATTTGTTTATGTTGTTGTTTTTATCTTTTGATAAAGAAGTTTAGGTTTAAATTTATAGTCCTTTACATTTGTTTAGAGGTATAAGAGAATACATGAGAAGGGGTGTGTTGGATAAATTGTTCCTTTACTACACCAAACATTCATTTTGAACTAATAACCATGTGGACTCGTTCAAACGAATTTTAATAGCACTGCTTTCTGTTTTTAGCTTCGATTTAAGAGAAGGAAACAAAGCATGGAGCTAATATAACACTGCCTTGGTCTGTGTAAACGCCTTTTATTTTCTTAAATCTCTTTTCTTTTAATGTGTATTTTACAGGCCAGACGCTTTTCTTGGAGTGGGTGGGGGAGTGTGGCACTGCCATGTGCTGAGGGATGGGTTTGGTGCTGAGAAGTTAAAAGCAAACGGCGACAGCTTTGATTTCGCTTCTCTCATTGGTCGTCTGTCTCTCTAAACACACAGAAGCTGAAAGATGTTTGGCTGTCGTTTCAGTTGTGTAATTGCTTCTTCACGTAACTGCCTAACCACACACACACACACCATGTGTTTGCGTGAAGTTAGTGATGAACGTTAATATAACATTTGAAAGTAGAAGAATAGAAATTCAAGGTGTATTTGTTGATATGTGGTTTATTGATAGGTGGTTTGTTTTTGTATTCAAACATTGTTTTATTTTTTGTCATTGCAATTCGTAACTGTTACAAGGTGGCTAATATATATAAATTGAAAGTTTCTGTCAAATTTCTGTACCCTCATTGTTCGGTTACCAATATTCTTCAAAATATCTTCTTTTGTGTTCTGCCGAAGAAAGTAATACAGGTTTGAAATGACAAAAGAACGAGTAAATGATGATAGGCTTTATTTTTGGGTGAACTATACTTTAATTTGGTCAAATCTGCTTTTGCATAAGTGCTTGCATAATTGTTTTTTCTAATAATCATATTTTGTACAATTTGCTTTGTCTTAATATGTGCGAAATAGTTAGATGTTCCTGTGAGATCAGGCTGTAATGTTCATTTATCAAAAGTTCTCAAACTTGTAATGTCGGTTTCACGGTCAGGTCAAGTTCAAGCCCATCTCTCTCTCTCTGTAAGAGATTATAAAAATGAATCAAACCGTCTTTATGGTTTGTTTAACAGTAGTTTACAGTATTCTTGATAGATTTTTCAAGATAGACATGAATCAGTGTTTATATGAGTCTGGATGTGTGTATGTTTCACTTACGGTTGTGTTGTGTTTATAGACGTCACAAGCACCAGACGGCTCTGTCATACTTTAAGGTGTGTGTGTGTCGGTCTGTTTAGTGATCCAGACGTCCTCATATACAGACGCACACAGTCACCATGATGCATTCATTAGTTGACTTGATATAAACCTGTTTTATCATCTGACTCAGTTTTTACTGGGACAAATCATGATTTCTTGCTAAATTTAGATTAGCCATTAAAAGGGGAAGAAAAATCTTGACATAAAAACGATGGCGATGTGTGTGTGGAATATTTCGTAATGTTTTTTACCGCAATAGTGATTCAGTCATTTAGTTAGAAAGCGATTGTGGTTAGTCAGTATTTCCCTGATGTGTTTACTTTAAGACACTTTGTGGGGAGAACGATGAACGACTTTTAGAAACGATGGGGAGAAGGTAGGTGTACTAGAAATGTAAACGTTGCAAGCCAAACTTACTCAAGTTGAATCGTCAGCGCATGTCCACGTACACTACAGCTTTGATACACTTCTCATACGTTGAGAGTGAGCCGAGATCTGTGGGAAACAGATTGAAGAGAGTGCTGTCAGGGATGGTTAGATGGGTTGGATGTTATCAGGGTGTGAACATCGCTTACAACATCCATCACGTTTACCTTTAATAACACTTCATTACCAGCTTTTTAAAGGGAGTGTGCAAGCACATGCAATCCCAGTGTGATGCATGAGCGATGTAAATAAAGCACAAGCACGCTATTGAAAATCTCCGCCCTGTGTGTGTCACTCCACGTAGCGTTGCTCAATTTTGTAATATCCCCGTGGAAGCTAAACTGTCGTTTTTTGCTATGACTTTTTTGCTACGGATGAATTTCTCTCACAGAGATTAAACATGGACACATTTATCTGTGCGAAAGAGGGATGGCGAGAGTGAAAATGTACATTATGTAAGGTGAGTGAGCTGGTTAGTGATGGATTAATCCAGAACACTGCACTTGACCTTTGACCTGAAGCTTCTCACATGCTATACAGCACTTCCCTTTAGCTGACGCGTAGTGGAGAACAAGGTACCGTGAATAGACCTGTTCACCATGGGTCCCCTTCACTCCAGATGATCTCTGACATTGAGGCTTGAAACAAAAAGCTTTTTTCATATGAAGGATTAATTGCTTGAAAGATAATTCGGGGGAAAATGAGGAAATGAAATGATTCACGGAGCACAGATAATGTGGTAATCCTGGGACACACTTTGGTAAATGATAATGGATTCTGATGTTTTTTTATGCTGCATAGTATAATGTACCTAGTTTTGTAATTTTTCAAAAATAATAATAAAATGTCAATTTGACATCATTGGACTTTTTTTTCAATCGGATTTTTGTTTCAATCAGACATGCCGTGTGTTTTGCTTTAACTGCAGTTGTGTGTGTACGTATGTTTCCTAAGTATGGTGAAGATATTAACTGGTGCCACGTGGCCCTGAATTCGATAAGCCCCAGTGGACACTTGTGTGCATGTGTGTGTTCACAGCTGTCTGTTTCAGACACACACCAATCACATCTCCCCTTTCTGAGGCCCATGGGTAATCCAGCCGAACATTAAAGCCAACCTGAACATATACACACACACGCACACTCAGCTGTTCTTGACTTTGATCCCTGGCTCAGTGTTCTCTTATTGCCAAACTGTTCTGTCAGTTTAGCTGTTTCAGTGTGCTGTCCTGTGCTTTCTCTGTTTCAAAACATTGAGTTGTGTTACATTTCTTAACCAAAACTTCTTTCTCTCTCTCTCTCTCATTATTCTCTCACCATGATTAAATAAATACATCTAAATGACCTACAAACTACAAACAAGGTCTTTCATGTTCTTTTATTAAAAATAAAATATACTTTTCACATTATCTTTTATCTCTCTCTCTCTCACTCTCTCACTCTCTCACTCTCACTCACTCACTCACTCACTCACTCCTTCTCATTATTCTCTCCTTTACTAAATCAAAAATGTATTTTTCACACTTTCTCTACTGCCTTCTTTTTTTGTTTTTTTTCTATAATAATTATTTCTTTCTCTCCTCTTTCTCTCTAATCGCTACTGTAAAAATACTGTATCAGTAAACAGTCTGTAACACATCTCATGTAGGTGATTCTCCAATATGAGAACTTTTACTGTTAGAATGAATGCAACCCCTAGTTTAAATTATATTTTACTCTTTGTTTGGCTGCTGGATGATGTATTTAATGTTGTTTTAACTTTGATGCATACCTGATGTTCACCTTTGTAATCGGTTCCCTAAATGCTTTGATTTTGTTCCCATTTTTTGTGTGTGTAGTTGCTCCAAATTTGTCTGAACTGTGCTGAGCAATTGTTTACATTTACGTTTATGTATTTGGCAGACACTTTTATTTAGACCTGCTATGCATTTTTGAAGCATGCGTGTTCCCTGTGGATCAAACCCATGACGTTAGTAATGCTGTACCGGCTGAGACAGTAAAATTTTTCTCTTATTTACTCAAGAAAAAATAATAATTTATTTGTTCTTCATGGAGGTTGACAGACAGAGATGCCAAATACATTGTAGATATACAATATTTATTTCGAAATAGAAATACAATAGCATTAAATCATTTAAACCTTTCGCTTGATGTTGCATGTAAACTGAGTGTGTATGTTGCATATTGCCAGAATTTGAAGTATTTAATTTTTGCTCTCAAAGCTTCACACAATGTCCAAGAAAGCTTAAAAGCATACAAGTACATCTAACCCAATTGGGCTCATTGTGGTAGACCGTGCCATGCCTATTACTGACAACAACTCCATTTAAAACAAGCTCTATTTAAAAACTTTAAAGAACCAGGACTGCCTTTCTTCCTCAGGCTAGAACACTTTTAAGGTGGAGTCCAGTCTGAGACAGAGATGAGCAAAATGTAATCTCTGCTGCCCCGTCGGATGGGTTCAGGAGAGAGAGAGAGAGAGAGAGAGAGAGAGAGAGAGAGAGAGAGAGAGCACAGTGTATGATTAGCTCCCCAGATTAGACAAGCTTTAGACATCTGAAGAATAATTTGGTTCTTGGGCAAGACCAGAAGTACCCTAAAGCTGCCCCCTGCTCTGGGCCCTGCCCCCATGGGCGTTTAACCTGACTAGACTCCAAGGGGGTGGATTAATTGGACATCTTGTTGTTTCTTTGGGGGAGAGGGGAGGGATTGGGATCCCATCCGTTTGGAAAATCTGTATTGTGAGACGGTACTGTTTTACTTTTTGACATGGATCTGCTGAGTACACCTAAGCCCGTAGATGGGGCGACCTGCGTGCATCCCATGATGTGGAAGGTAAGAGATGATAATAGTGGTCGATCGCTGCTTTTCTGTACGAGTCGTTTTAAGGATTTGGATTAAGCTTGCAACCTTGTTTTGTGGGCTGGTTTAAATTTTATCAGAAGAAAAGAAAAGGTACAGACTTGAAGAGATGTTTGGGGCTGAAACTTTGTCCTATGCATTCACGTACACTGAACTGTGCTACTTCTTCTTGTATCTTAACCCAAACAGTAATTTGATTCTTTCCTTCCTTGAAGTGTTTTCTTGATGTACTCAAACGTCTTACTCTGTATTTTATCTTGTAGGTGTGTCATCATCCAGACTGTCAGGAACTGAATGGTAAAAACCCCCTGCACCTGTGTGAGTCATGTGATTCCCGCTGTCACCTGGATGACACTGACAGCATGCACTTTGACAGGCACCCCCGCTTTGACTTACAGCCACAAGGTAAGCACTAAAATTATAATAATAAACAAAACTAAAACTAATTCTTATATAGCAACATAGAAAATATACAAATAAATAATAAAATGACAAAAGCATATAACAAAGTTGCAAAACATTTTACTAAAAGAAATTAAAAGCTCATTTAAAATATTAATAAAAACAAAATAAAGCTAAAATCAAAACTATAATAACTCTAACTTTATTTTTATACAATAATAATCATATTAACTAAACACTTCTCTTGTTGAAACAAACAACTTAAGTTATATTTAATAGAAATTGTTTATTGACTTTTTGACCTGGTCTATAATGGTCTATATTTATTGTATTTAAGCAAACATATTAGTTTCTTTTAATGTTTTTGAATTTGATGATTTTGAATGAATGATAAAGAAAAACTAAGCAAAAAGAGCCCAGTACTGTTTGAAGGAGCAATGTGGGGATTTTAGTGGCATCTAGTGGTGAGGATGCAAATTGCAACCAATTGTTCACTCCACCCCTCCCTTTTGAAGCATTACGGTGGCTGACACGAGACATTGTCAAGTTGCTTCTTTGTCGAAGGAGATAACATATTTATATATATCATTCCCATATTTTACATTTGTGTTATTCTATAGCTTTGATGAGTTTACGATTATTCAATGTGTAGTTTCTACTATTCTTGACTTCACTGATGAAATGTTATTGATGACAGGGTTCATTTTTACTTGGACAAATACACTTGCATTTAAACGTCCTGTGTGTCGCAGGTTCCATCCTGGCGCGAAATGTGTCCACGCGGTCCTGCCCCCCCCGCACCGGCCCCCCGTCAGACCTGGAGGAAGATGAAGAAGGAACCATTGAACAAGGGTCAGTTCATGTTGCACAGCATCCACACACACACACAGAAATCACACCGAAAGTGCGGCCGTATCCAGGTCAAGAACTGCCCACATATAAAGCCATCAATCACAGCTGTTTTTATTTACATGCAATTTGTGGGCGGGTAAATATATATTATCACACTGTAATAACTGGCCCTTTTTTAAAGATGAATTACTGCTGCGGTGCTCTGATAGAGCTATTTGTATTTGTTCATGAAGGGCAGTGGCTTGCATTTGTCATGTACGCGGATGCAATGACTGTGTTTGTGGTGTTTTTGTTTGTTTTCATCAGGGAACGCAAGACGGGAGGACTGAAGATGAAGGGAAAGGATGGAAAGAAGCCCAGACGACGACACACTGATGTAAGTGATGTCGTCCTTTCGCAGAGGCTCATGGGAAATGCTGCAGGTGTTTAAATGGGTCCTTTTCTTAGTGCAAAATATAGCTCTCTTTTTGGGGGTTGAAATGTTACCTCGACATGCTTTCATGGGAACGGTTTATCAGTCATTTTTGTACTTTTGAGTTTGTTTTATTCATTTTAAAATCTTGTTAAATCTACTTAAGTGTGATTTTAGCTTTTCTCAGAATTCACAGGCTGAAGGGAAACGCTGCAGGAAAGATTTTATGTCTTGCGTAGTCATATATCTAGTTTTACAATGCAAGCGCAGACTTGTATGTGGGTTTCCCTCCAATGTCATGTAGTGCACAGGAAGTGATGCATCATCAGCCTCAGGAAATATCAGATAAAAGATCAAATCTCCTTGTGACTTCAAATGGTTTGTGGCTCCAGCTCTAATTGGTTTTGGCTCTGTCGCCCCCTGTAGGACCCCAGGAAGGAATGCTTCACTCTTAAATTTGACCTGAACATTGATATTGACACAGAGATTGTCCCGGCAGTCAAAAAGAAGACGCTACAGTGAGCAAACATTTTTTGGGAAAAGATTTTTACTGTGAATGGAAAATGGTGGAAGCATATGGTGGAAATGTGGCTTCTATGCAAACATATCTATGTTGTAGAGCCATTAAAGTTTGTTTTGAGTTTATTTAACTTATAAATTAAAACTTTTAGCAAGTTTATGCTTAATCTTTTACCTCTCCATTGATTTTTAGAGAAGTGCTCGGACCAATTTTTGAACGTAAGGGGATCGAACTGTCCTGCGTTGATCTGTTCCTGGACCAGTCAAACACTCCACTCTCGCTCCACTTTGAGGCCTATCGTTTTGGAGGACATTATCTCAAAGTAAAAGGTAAAATCCTGTGTTAGCAAGTCTTCTATCACCACAACAGAAAATCTTGTTTTCTGTCACTGTTTCCTCTCATCCACCTTTATCTGTTGCTTTTACATCCTGTAAGTTCATAATATTAGACCACACATTTATGTAGTTACACTTCTAAAGAAGTCTTAGAAGAACATGCTGGTTCACCTCATTCAACAAAGTTCTCTTTTATGACTAAATACCCATATGCTTATCCTCATTCCCTCGTCTTTAATCTGATAACGCAACCACACGCAGACACAAGTGTTACGCCCACTGCGGCTGCTTGCGTAATGTGTAACCTGTGACGTGAGGATGGAGAGTTAGTGTTAAAATGATTGGGACATTAACATCTAGTCTGAGAGGTGGCAGATTGTTTATTCATGTGGAAGAGCTGAGCTTTTTGCTGTGGCTTTGAATCTCACTAACAAAGGATTTGAGCAAATGAAATTGAGTTTGGGATTAAACCCTGTTTCTTGCAATCAGGTTATTGTAAGTATTTGTTTTTATAAGTGTATTTTCAGAATATATATATATATGATCCTTTATGAACATTACCAAATTGGATATATATTTCACTTAAAATGGTATGCTTAGTTTACATTATTTACATTATATACATATTTTTGTATTTTCATTATTGTATTAAAAACAATGTGTTAATTGTATTGTATAGTACTTTTACTATACATCATGTAATGTACTGCCATTTTATGCCAATAAGGCATTACAATACAATTTTCTTGTATTTGTATTTTACTGTAAATGTAAATTAAAATATTATATATTTATTTTAATTAAAATATTAAAAAGAAAATAAATTGATAAAAATATGATGTTATGATGTGAATCCACAGGGAATCTAATAAGAATAATGAGAGTGATGCAAATGAAAAAAACAAAAAAGTAAAATATCACCTATTATAGTACATGCATTACATTATAAACATTTTAAGAACTTTGTGGCATGTGCTTTTTTGTTATAATGCACAATGTAAAATAGGCTTTACTTTGTATTCAAAATATATTTTTCCATTAATGACTTTCATGAGACTTACCAGTTTTTCTTACTCTTTAAATGTTAATTAGTCAACATTTTATTAGTATTTATCATAAAGCATAATTAGATCTATTTTATCCAACTAACTAGTTCACATATCTGACACATATTTTACTATGGATAGTTGTATCACTAATCTGTTAGAAATGTTGATAAACCCTATGTGCAAACTTTCAATAATGTATGACCTCATATGTGTGTGTGCCCTGCAGCTCGCCCTGGTGATGAGCTGAAGGTCGAGCAAAGCGTGAAGGATTTACGCTCTCTCAGTCTTCCCAACATGAAGCCGTCAGTAGGGGGCAGTCTCTACATCCTCACTCCGGCCAATGAGAAGGCAGAACATGGGTCCCTGCCACGGCGAGAGAGTGTGGACATACTGGTTAGTCTTGATTTTCATGTGTAGACGTATTTTAACATGATTTGCCCTCTTAATCTGGTTTAGGAATCCTTATTTTAGTTTCTTGCACAAAACAATATTATATTTTTTATTTTATTATAATATTTATTATATTTTTAAATCTTAAATATCTTACATTTATTTGAATTTGAATAATTGTTTTAATTTAATAGATTTTTTTTAATTATGTCTGATGTCTGCTGTCTCTGGCTCTAAATATTGTTTTATTTTATCATATTTGACCACTTTAGACTTGGACATTTCTAAAATCTTCCTTGGGAAAAATGCTAATTTTAACCACAACATATGATGCCATACAGGAAGTTTACTGACTACAGGAAGTGATCGGTTAACCACTGGTTTGCTACTATTATAAATGCCTGTAGTCTGTAGCCTACGACGACTTAGGCATGATGTAGAAATTCTCTGTGTGCCTTTCAACATGCACTTGGATTTTCCCATCTGTGACGTGAGGTAGGGAGACATGTCTCGTCTGACTCCTGCTGTCGTCAGTGGATTTTGCATGCTTGTGGAGATGCTCTGTCTCAACACGGATGAGCTCAGACCGAAGGGATGCGAGCACAGGCCTGTCGCTGAACTTGTCAGCTTATGAGTTTTTACTATTATTTTGAGGTTTTAACATCAGGATTAGCAATGAAAACATAATGTTTCGCCTCTCTCGCATCTGACTTTTGCTGTGTGGATGCCGGTTACGTAACCGCCTCAGACAAGCCTGCGCGTGTTGGATGAGTATTGTTCAGTCTTCTGTTGAAAAGAGATTTGTTGTGAACTTTATTAAAAAGCACATACAATGCCGTACCTTAATCTCAATGGGTTTGATTTTGCAGTTTTTGTTAGTGTCACATTTTATTGTTAAGTTAAATTTGGCTTTTTTGACACACCACACACCCTAGCAACCTCAACAAATCCTTGCATTGAAGAGGAATTAATCCCAGTTGTATTCCAGAAACATTGTTGTAATTTTACAGATCTTGTATTTGGTGTGGCTTAAAGCACAAGCCCTGCTCATAAACATCAAGTTTAAATCACAGTATCAACAGATACCTTTTCTTCTTTTAGTCAGGCATTTCTTATCATTCATGATGCAATTCCCATTGTAGATATCCATTATATGCAAATAGCATTACACATCCACAACATTCAAGTTATCTTAATACTTCACTTACAGAACCTATTTGGCATTTTTATACTTTTAATTTATACACAATTTAATAGATTTATCCAGCTGTTTGAATTGCATTTGCCCGTTGTAATGTCTTTATAGTGTGACAGGGTTATAATGTCAGGTTTTCTAAAATGGTGAGCACATTTTATCCCAATAACAAACACAAAATACCATCTTTGATATAGTTATAAAGATATACATTTATTTTGGGTTCTTGTAAACTCCGTAGACCCTGTGTTGCATTTCAAGATCAGCTAATCTTTCACTATCTTGTCAAGTTCTTTGCGTATCTACACCAGTGGTCAAACGTTTTGAGACACTTACTCACTCATGTGTTCATATTTTTCCACATTTTAGAATAATAATAAACTCATCAAAATTATTAAATAAAACAAAGGGAACTATGGAAATTATGTTGTAATTAAAAAAAAAGAAAACTATATTACAACACGTTATATTTTATCGTCTTCAGTGTAGTCACCTTTCGACTAGAATTTGCAGAAATGTTTTCATGTAATTTTCTCAAGCCTCTTGAGGTCTGAGATGTTTTTTAAACAACATTAAATGAGTTTTTATCTATTCTGAGCTCTTATTGGCTGTTCTTTCTTAATTATTCAGTCAAAGTTATCCATTTTAAAAATTATTAAATATGTTTATTAAAATAATGTTGGTATTTTTGTCTGCTAAACTCATTTCAGATATTTAAGCAAACACCTCAGATCAAACGTTTTTTTTTTTTATAATTAGAAATTTCGCTCAAGAGTCCCCCGCTAGTTTACTCTTCTGCTAGCATATATATTTGTATGTATTCAGGCATCCTCGAACCCTCTCGACTTCTCTCTGAAGGAATCCTCAAGTCATCCACCAACTATTCTGTTGGAATTTTTATGAGAGCTGCTTGGTTTTGTCTGTGAGTGTGTTTGACCTGTATGTGGTAACACACCCACTGTGTCTTGCCCCTCTCACCAAAGTCTGACCTTTAGAAAGGAACCCGTCACCCCTCGGATTATTGGTACGCCGCTGACACCGCGGCTCCTCTTTGAGGTTTGATTGGGCAGATCCGCCCTGGTGACCTTTGAAGCACGAGCGTTTGATGTAGCGCGGTGACTTTTACAGCGGCTCTTGTTTTCAGGTGGAAGTTGTGTTTTTGATATTTTGATCATGCTAAATATTTAAAGCCCCCTAGTGGCCGTTTGTATAACTGGATGAATGTGCAGGTTCTAAATAAAACATAAATGCAAAGGCACATTGAACAGTAGGTGTGCATTACTGTGGTTACCGTTAATGTCCAGTTTTCAATTGGCCTTGATAGTGTCGCTTTGGTATTGCATCGCAGCCATGAACCATGATTTGATATTTTCTAGTTGTTTGCTGGTGGTTTTAGTTAAACTTCCCCTGTTTGAGATTTGATTGGACAAATATGGGAGGGGTGCAGCATGAGTCATTTTGTCAGTTTTCCAGGGATGGGGAAACTTTAAAATTTTCACTTAAGAAGTGTACTTCTGAAATGAACACTAGGACACAGATGCTCTCAAAGTTAATGTACATATCGCTCCTGTCCTTCTGAAATCTCATATATTTAATTTTTTGCCTTAAATCATTATTATTAGTCCATTTTGTTTGGCACTATGTTTTGCAAATATCTAACCAATAAAAAGTATTAAAAAGTGCGTCAACATTGACAACACAGTATTTAATCTGTGTGTTTGTTTGTTTGTGTGTGTGTGTGTGTGTGTGTGTGTGTGTGTGTGTGCGCGTGCCCGCGCGCCCGCGCGTGTGTGTTTATATTTTATATTGTGCAGTCTTTCCGTCAAACAGATTAAGCTCTAATGTCAAGACATTCATATATTAGGTTTTGTTTATATACACTGAATATTCTGCATAACCATTTTTCTAATGAAGTGTTAGAGGACTGATTTTGTTTAACTGTTGTAAACTATCATTACATTGCATCTTTACTTAAGCTAGTCATTATTGTGATATACAATAGATTGCTTTGAATCTGCATGCCGTGGCAATCATTCCAGGAAATGAAATACTTCCTGTTCCTATATGAACCCGCTGATAACACGGCAAATTCAAATAGTATTATCATCACAGCTTTGTGGCGTCAGAGCAGCTATAGTTTGTGTGCAGTGCTTTTTACATTTTTATAGGAAGATCAAGCTAATGCAATTTTTACTTAAATTTACCTAAATTCAATTTATTTAAGGTGTCTTGACTTTGCACATGTGGCAGGTTTCTCTTTGGTTTCACTAATGACTTATGGTTTCACTTTGGTTTGTAATGAATTATTTAACCGAGTTATCAACAAAGACCCCCCCATCCCCTCGGCATGATTGATGTTCATCTTAAGTTAACACGATTAGCATGCAATTAGTTTCTGACCATTAACACTCAGTGTTCACAGACAATAAAACAAAATGTGAGTTTAGCATAAAACGGGCCTTATCTTCACGGGAAACTGATGGTAGGACGACCAAATGAGAATTAAGATTTCTTAATATACGCTAAAACCAAGGGTGTAAATTATGAACCTTTCTGTTTTATATGTAATGTAACAGAAACCAAGACTGTAATATATTACGAACCTGTTTTTACTTCATAAAATAGAACGAATCAATGTGTTATTGTTTTCTGGTAAAATAGATTTTTGTGCAAACTTGTGTAACTCTAAAAATATTAGGATTTATCGTAGCAAGACGTTTTATGGGAAGTATGACAGATAAGAAACATGTGGTCGGGGGTTTTGATACTTCCTATTATTCACACAAAAAACCCATAATACAATGTTAAACCTACAACTTCTAACTGATACTTTCAGTCTTCAAGGAGTTTGTTTTGGGGGAGGAATTTAACGCGCGTGTGTCCTCCGGCGTAGAGAATGACTTTGGAGGAGATGGGAGGAGTAAATTCATGAAGTCACAAAGACTTTAAAAACACCTTCGTCTGTCAGTGACTTTGTACACACGTGGGATGCATAGTTTGTCTTTTATTTGTTTCCTCTGGATGTAAACCGGTGAAGTGAAGGGTTTGGGTTACACCTGTTCACCCTAGTGCTTGACTCGGGGTCAGATCATGGTACGTTTCGGACGTCTGTCCTCATGGCACAGTTGGGACCTGCTCAGTATGGTTCCTGAAAGTCTCCCTGATGCGTCGTCTCCACAGAGTCCACCGACAAAGTGCCGGGTAAGACCTCATGTTATAGGAATAGTTTGGTTCTTCAGGGTTCCATGGTGATGGTTTTGGATGATAAAACTAGTTAGAAAGCAAACTTGATGCACGCACCATAACCACCTGATTCTTCAGGGTTCATAACCGTTGTGTGTTTCTCATCGTGTTTATGCCTCAGCGATTACACCATCAATTATTAAACACTCAGATAGAGTCACTTACCAGCAAAAGGGTTTATCAGCCATTCTCTCATGTTGAGGGGGAAGGCGTTACGTGTCCACGCGTAACGGAGTATGAACGTGTGTGTAACGGAAAGCGACGTAACACCACCACCTGACAGGTTCAGCCCCCCTAGACAGACAGTCTTATCTGGTCATGCGATAAGGTCGTGGTTTTGATCACTGATTAATCGTCTGCTTCAATGCCTCTTTGTTTGGCTCGATTCAAGCTGGTCACTGGTGTTGTTAACCTCCCGTGTTGAAGGCTAAAGAATGAAATGTGACCTGGTCATAATTGCTTTGTTTCCGGGTGGTTTTCTGAGGGTTTTCTGATGATTTCACAGCTTGATCAAAGCTTTTCTTATCTTAAGTAAAAGAGGGATTCGCCACACATAAGACTGCTTATCTAGTTAGTTGTTTTGTAACGTTTACTTTGTTTTTGCGTGGATACGTGCCACAGGTATACATCTAGGATTGAAGAATGTTCTCGTAATGATTGTCTGCTAAACTTTTTAACACAAAATAACGATTCTTAAAGTGTGGGATGAATAAACAATAACAATTTCTTTCCAAGAGGGCCTCAAGATGACTTAAAAACCTAACAAGCATTAAAAATAGGCAAAGCAACTATACATTTCCTTGTGTTTTGTTATAGGAATACATTTTTTTAGTTATGCCAAGCACTTTATTGAGTAGAAATTGAGCGTTTGTTTATTTTTTCTAGGGCATTGTCTTGTTTATGCCTGTACAGATAACATAACATTTTTGTTATCAGTCCATTTTTTACCCCAGCTCCTTCAACTTATTTTAACGTATATTTGAATATAATTCTAGATCATTTATTGTCATTATATCTATTATCATTGTCATTATTATATTTTGTGAACACCCGATCTTTAAGTTGACTATAATGTGTGATCTATCAGATAAGAATGCGCCCCAGCGCTTTATCTGAATGCCTGACACGTGAGCTGAAATAAGGAGTATCCACTCAGTCATAGATCATTAACATGTTTTTTTATTGTAAAAATAGTGTGTACGCTCCAGATCAATAGTAGATGCATACCAACCTTCTGAAAGTCTAGACTTGTTGTTGCATGTGCTTTTGTCCGGGATTCCCCGCAGTTTCTTATTCCAGCGGTCATTTCCCTGTAACGGTAAAGTGAAAGAGATGCTGGGAAATCACTCCGGCCGAGACACAAGAATGCTATTCTACTGATACTGTCATTACATTATAAATAACAAAATGTATTAATTATTACTGAAAGTAGTTACGTTAGTACAGTTCATGTTGCGTGTGATTCATAAATGAAAAAAAGTTTTTCCAGTATAATCTGGTTTTAAAAAGATACGTCATCTAAAAATTACGATTTGTTACCTTTTACTCACTCACGTACCATCCAGTACAGCGTTATTTTATTTCATTAGTGAAACAAAGGAAATATGTGTAAAGTAAAAGTGATTTTAAATGCATACTGTAGCTGTAGGATTTCAATTGTATTTTTATCCACCTGTGAACACATTTTATAGTCAAAATTAAATGAATATTGGTAAATAACAAAAGGTATCATACAGTTTTGTAAGATTATATCAATTATATTTAATTATTTTAATTTAATTATTTCTAAAATCGTCTTTGTTTTAGAGAAATGTGAAAATTATACTGCATTGAAGATTTTCTATAATTTTTCTATACATTTTCAAATTCAAGTTGCATTTTACATGACATTTATTCACTTCAATTTTATCCCCAAGATGTTTGACTTAAAAATGAGAAAACATAACATTTTATTTGTTTCCTAACTAAAGCTATGAAAAAGATTGAGATTGTTTTAATATATAAACAAAGTTGCTGTGGTTCTTTATGTTCCACTAAAATTACATTTCAAGGAAACTTGTTTTTTGTATAGAAAATTTTTAAACATGATGTGCTAAAAACAAGCAGTTGGCATCTCTGAGATGGCAGGATGTGTTTGATATCTCCTCCCTCTTCACATGTGACCGTCTGTGGCCACACCTCTCTTTCCTCTTTCCACACAATGAGAAAGGATTCTCCAGTTACCATGACGTTTGGCCCGTCCCATTCAGTAATGCAAGCAGGAAAGCTCAGTTGGTCAGTTTTGCCTTTCATCACAGGACCTACCGGTCAGCCACCTTGTGTCTTATGAAGGAAATCAAGAAGACCTTTATTTACATTAGTGAATTTTGTAAATCTTAGTGAATCTGACACACGTGTGAGAGGTCAGCGGTACTTGTGTATCTGTTGGTGTGTGTGTGTATGTGAGCACTGGGTAGTGGAGGCTTTGAGGGAACGTAGCAGCTGGCTCTGGCATGGGTCAGGCTCTGTGAATCCAGCCGAAGGATTATCATGGTCTTCCTCCCATTTGACATGTCGCTTGCTTCCATGGTGAGTAGAGCAGACGCTATGGGAACCCGGTTCCGCTTCGTAAATTCAATTGCGCTGCCGTCTTTAAACGCACAGCTGATCCTGGGGAGGAAAATTTCAATTTTTTTACTATGTTGCCCTTTTTAATTTAAGAAATGGTGGTGTGTTTTATTCATTATTATTCGTGCTTTTATCATTATGTGCCTGGGAATCGAACCCGCAACCTTTGCATTACCAGTTGAGCAATATGAATTTGTTTTGCTCTATAAAGTTTGTGTTTGCGTCAATGTTTATGAGTCTTTCTTGCTTCAGGTTCAACTTAAAAAGCAAAATTGATGTGTCGTGATCTGTTTACCAGATTTGGATCGACCACCGTGTAAATTATAGATGTGAGGCTTTGACAGAAGTATTTCTTTTGATGTGGCATTCGTTGAGTATGCCGGTTCTTTATTCAAGCTTACAGTACTTTTTGTGTTCCTAAATCAAGCATAGAAATTGGCTTTAATGAGGTTTTGTTTTGAAGTAGTATCTTGTGATCAGTCGGTCGTCCAAGTTTGTCTAGAAGAAGTGTCATCCGCCGGGCCGCTGTTGGCGATACGTCCGTTGTCTGTCCTCCCCAGAAAAGATTTCCTGACATCTGCGTCCTCATCCTTTCACCCCAGAATCCGCAGAAAGCCCCTCATCAAAGCTCACCGTCTGCCTGCTGCTTTGCCCCAGTGCTAAATTTATCGGGGCGCAAACTGACCGGCATTCTTTTATTTCCTACGTTACTGCGACCTTTTTGATTTCTGTGCCAAACAGCACCATTCCTACGAGAATTTTTTTAGTGACCCTAATAGGTTTTGAAATAGTAAGCACAGATCTTTGGGGGTCTTAGATGGTCAACCCTTGTTTAGAAACATTAACGTTAGAAAAGTCATCGTCTTGCATTTGCAAAATTCAATCCATCTGTGTTCGCCCAGAGAATCAGCTTCCCCAGTGTTTGTTTAGGGAATTCCAATGTTTTGTCTTTAGTTCTTTCCTGTTTTTTTGCGAATTCCCCAAAATGTCGTAGTCCTCTGTGGAATGTTGCAGGAGTTATTAGTGTGTAATGGAATTCCCTGCGCTCTCCAGAGGGGTCAGCCAGCCCGTGTGTCGGAGATATTACTGCTTCCTTGGATACTAAAGAGCTTGTTTGTATGTTTAACTGGGTGGATCTTGTAAGATGAAGTGTGTCTGAAGATTCTCTGGCAGAACAATAGCAGTCTTGATCTCTGGGCAGGTTTGCCGCCTGAAGTATGATGTCATGAGGAAATTACAGCGTTCAGCAGGAGTTTGTTGTTTTGGAGAATCAGTATGAATCATAATCTATTGTTATTTCTGATGATGCCCTTAATCTTTTTATGAGTGCAACCAGGGATGGGCGATATACTGGTTGAAATGCTGAACATATTTGATATTTTTGTGAATATTTTCTCATCAAATTGGTTTTTTTCAATGTACATGCTTATTTAAATAAAAGCTCTTCAGATAGATCTAAGCTTGGGAAATTATTTAAAGTCAAAACAACCCTTTGTTATTTTTTGCATAAAAATGTGATGCATATCAACCAAAATATTTCTGAATATTGTGAGTTTATGCAAATTTACGATTTAGACATAATTGACTAAGTTTGTGTGGCATGACCTGTTGATCAGAAGGTTTTGCTTTAAATAGTTGAAATTAGACCAATTAGAAATACATTTGAATTATTTAGTTATTTATATATATTTATTAATAATAATAATAGATTGTATATTAATTTTAATATTAACGTTGATATTAATATAAATTTTAATATTCAATTACTATTAATATTAACAACAATAATACATTAACATTATAAATACAACAACAATAAAAAATAAATATATTACAATAATACATTTATATTATACATATTTACATATTTTATTTTAATGTTTAATGTTGATTTAATTTTATCTTAACCGGAGAGAAGAAACATGCCGCATGCATCCAAGCATTAAGTATATTGTAAACTCTTTCAATGCTGTTTAAAAAGCATCCCAGAATGCACCTCATAAAGGTTGTGTACACCTGAAATACAAATTACTTAAAGAAGTAAAAATAGTCTATTTCTTTGATCTATCGAGTTTTACAGATGAGGTTTATTTTGTTTAGATCAATGCTTTGCTGCTATGTTTTGCTTCTTGTTTGCCTCCTCCCCACCTCTCCCTCGCTTTCATATCTGTCTGTCTCTATCGATCTGTTTATACATCTCTCTCTCACACCCACTCATTCATTCTTTGCTATAGCGTGCTGTTACCGATAACGCATCTTTTATCTGTCCTTCACAAAGGCTTGTTGACGTCCTGTTATCTCTCAGCATTTCTAAACTAGTGGTTCAACAAAATTCCCACCTATAATGATTTTCTCTCTGTGTGCACAGGGTCAAGCCCGTCGGCGGAAAAACATGACCGAGTTTCTGGGTGACGCAAGCATACCGTCCCCAAACTCCCTGGCCATGTTGGGCGGGTCGCTGCCAAGCGTCGCTCCTGGAGTGCCGGGGTCCGGTATAAGTGCTGGACCAGACAACTGGAAGAACCGCGCCACCAGTCGGATCAGTGTGTTCTTTGGTGCTGGATCTGTAAAGGTAACCCCTCCACACACTTGAAGTGCCTCAAATCCCTTCCACATGTAACCCAAATTGTGCTGATTTTCCCAATTCCCATGTGCTTTCTACGAAACTTCCTGTCTCGTGTCACAACAGATGTGTGGTATAAAGACATTAGCTGTCACTCACCTGTCATTTTGCAGGTCCCCTCTTTTCACAATTAGCATGAAATCCCTCTGAAGGGAGATAGGGTCTGTTCTTTATATCCCGTTGGGACTCTTCAGTCACAAAGGAAGGGTTAACCAGGGCCAGACAGTCATCTCCAGTAGCCACTAAAGGCCAGCTGAATACATCTGCGTCTGCTGTCTATTGTCTAATAGCACTCAATGCAAAAGAGTCGTTGTCATAAGTGCACCAGCCAGCCCATTACAGGACAATAGCACACGGGCCGTCCCAGAGGAGCATTGTCATGAATAGATGGGCTTTCATTAGACGGGTAAAGAGATTGGGGTGTTTGGAGAAAGAGCTGTTTGTAAAGTGTCGTAAAGCCAGTCGGGGGGATGTGTAGGGTTGTTGGCGGTCTATTTATGTAAATTGTGATTTTGGCACGTTACGAATTTATGGTGTCTCTATTTTTGTTTTGGTGATTTGAAAGCTTTATTGCCTTAAAAGTACCAAAAAGTTGTATACTTTTAAAAAACAATGAAGAACAAAAATATTCCTGCAGCTAGCACCAAATAAAACGTATAGTAACCTTTTTTGTAAGAGAAGACTTGAAAATTCAGTCAATTTCTGTAATTTGACATTTTGACCATATTTCCAAAATTTTGTTGCTGTCAGATTATCAGATTATCATAGCCATAATAATTCAGTTGTTGCATATTAATATTTATTGAAATTTAGTAACTAACTAATGCTATCAGTAAAATTTGGCTAATTTTGTGTTTTTCCTATTTTGGCCAATAGATCATTTCATAATATAAGTTTAGAGAGAGGAAAATGTTGTTTTATAATATTTTATCAAAATCTTTTATAGAAAAATAATTATTTTGGAGAATTACTGTCCTATGAAGTTTCAATTTGATAAAGAGATTCTTAAAGGGCCAGTCAGTGAAATGTAGCAGCATCTAGTGGTGAGGTTGTGAATTGCAACCAACAGTTCACTTCACCACATGAATTTGTTTGTGTGTGTCTTTGTGTATGTATTAGGAGGTGGACCGCCTGGAGCTGCTTCATACTAAGTTGCAGGCGTACACAAAGTTTGGTCTTCCCAAGAGTCACTCTCAGCTATCCTTCCACAAGGACTCCTGGGAGGAGGAAGAAAAGCCAGACCTGACTCTGGAGGACAGCTGGAGACAACTGCTGGAGGACCCGGAGGTACACTTATTATATTTATTGATTAGTGGTGTTTGCTAAGACAACCCTTAGTATCAATGGTTTCCCAGTACATCTCAGATCATATTTTGTGTTTCTGTTTTACAGCATCACATTTATTCGTTACTGCATTTTCAGTAAGTGTGACCTTGCTTGTGTTTTTGTATGCGTTCAGAGTTTAGGTCAACGTCAGTTTCAACAGCAAGAGGCAATATGGGAACTGATCCAAACGGAGGCAACGCATATCAAGAAACTCGGGGTCATTACTGATGTAAGCACTTCAGATTCTTTTTTATTTGGAATAAAACAACAGCAAAGAATGGGAGACATTTGCAAAATTCTGTAAAAATTCACATTTTTTTATTGTGCATTCAAATGCATTTTCTTATTTTGCTCGTATGATACAGATAACGTAAATGTTTGTGTTCTTAATAAATGTCTGTTTTATTGTGCATATTTCTTATCTCCACCTCTCAAATAAGTTTCTGCCCCAATAATTGATCACTTTTTACAATCCAGTCAAGTCCACATAGATAACAATTTTAGCAATTGATTCCTCTGACTTTGATTTCAGGTTGAAACAATATTTAGTATCAGTGAGGCCGTCTAGTGTAGTTCAATGATGATTTATTGTGATTCTCTCCTCCAGCGCTTCCTGTGTGTCCTGCTGAGTCTACAGGACAACGGTCTCCTGTGCGAGGTGGAGCCCGCGCGCCTCTTTAGCAATATCTACGACATTGTACGTCTGCACAGAACGCTGTGGGTCCAGGTTATGTTTCCGGCACTGGAGAAGGCCCGTCGCACGCGGAGCCTGATCGACCCTACGGACCTCGAGCAGGGATTCTGTGAGGTGAGTAAATGAGCTTTGAGTAGATCTACTATTGACATGTTTACCAGATGAATGCCTTTTCTGGCCTTGTAACTAAGAGTCGTGTATGTGTGTATAGTTTGCATCCAGATTCCAGCCATATATCCGGTACTGTATGGAGGAAGAGAGCTGTATGGAATACATGCGCACGCATTTGAGAGAGAACGAACTTTTTAAGATCTACATCACGGTAAGGATTTCACATGAATGAAAATAGTCAAATATGAATTTAAATCATGCTTTTTTCCAAAGCCAATGAATGCAATATGTTTATTATTATTTTCATGCAGTGGGCCGAAACAGATAAGCAGTGCAATCGTCTAAAGCTGGCGGACATGCTTGCCAAACCTCACCAGAGACTGACCAAGTACCCTTTGCTCCTGAAAACCATTCTGAAGAAAACCGATGAGCAAACGTCGAAAGACGCCCTTAACAACATGGTACGGCTCTAATGCCTCTGAATATCCTGTGTTTTATCAATATGACATCTGCGTCTGCGGTGCTCTAACTGTTGTCATGCATCTTCAGGTGTCGTGTGTGGAAAGCTTTATCAATGGTGTGGACTCGCAGATGCGTCAGCGACAGGAGCAGCAGAAACTGGCAGATATTTCGGCTCGAGTGGAGTCGTACGAGGCTGTGGAGGGAGCCAGTGAGGAGGTGGAGAGGGTGAGAGTGGCATAAAAATCCCTTTTAACCTGTAACCTACTATCATTCATTTCTCAGCTTTTATTTTATTTTGTGTTTTCTTATTTGGTCAATGAATCACACTCAAAATTCGAGTGTATGGAGGCCGAGAGGGAGATTTTGGTTTAAACTACTTATACATAATAAAAGTACAAAAGACATTTCCACTGTAATTGTCAATGTCAACACATGAAAAAATATTGTTGCACACTATAGTATTTACTGTAGTAAAGTGTAGTGATTAACCTAAATACTATAGTGTTTATAGCATATTTATTATTTTCTCTAGTAAGATGCTACAGTATTTAGTATTTGTACATTTCTTATGTAGGTTTTTCACATTATACTCTCTTAATCTTAATTTTCGGTTTACTCAGATTTGTTTTTATTTTTTAATTTTGCTATTCTGTATATAATCAGTAACGCATACTGTGGAAAGAGTGTACAAATCAGTCAGTATGGGGCATGTACATGACTAAAACTTGAAATTTGAACACTACAGTACTATTGTATAATTACTATAATATACTACTATTTACTATACTTCACTATAGTAAATATTAAGTATACTGCAGTACTTTTTTATGTGTTATACTAGAAATTATAGACAACATATATTAAATAAATGTTACTCTGCAAAACAATGACATTCTTACTAAGCAAAAATATCTAAAACTTCTGAAAATAAAAAGACATTTACGTCTTGTTTTATGAAAAAAAAGAATTATGGAAATTTATGTTAAAAACAAGCAAAACAATCTGCCAATGGGGTGAGAAAAATAAACTTGGAATTAGGTACTTAAGAAAACGGTAAAACTAAATTCAAGTTTATTTTGCTCACCCCAAGTTTTAAACGTAAATTTCCCAAATTCTTATATTTTCTTTCATTAAACAAGACTAAATATTTTAGGTCACTTTTCTTGTTTTAGATATTTTTACAAGAAAACAAGACAAAAATGCTTAGTAAGAATGTCATTTTTTGCAATGTATACCTAATAGATAGCTGAATAGGTGTTACATTTTTTTCATGATTTGATAGACATTTTGTTTTATTAACTTTTACTCTCCTTAATGTCCATCTACAGGCTCTGAAAGAGTTTAATCGCTTTGACCTGATGGCACCCATGATCGGCACGTCACCAGAAGAGACCAGGCAACTGCACCTGGAGGGGGCGCTACGCATGAAAGAGGGCAAAGACAGCAGGGTTAGTTTGTTTACACCCCTCTCTTTCACATGGACTCCAAACAAACATGAATTCATGACTGTTGAGTTTAAAACATTAAAACTAGTGATATAATACTGTTTGTATGCAAGTGTGGCTTTTTGTTGTTTTTCAGTCACATGCAAATGACCTACTGTGTTTTTTTTTCTATGGTAGATGGACGTTTATTGCTTCCTGTTTACCGATTTGCTGTTGATCACGAAACCGTCGAAGCGCTTGGATAAGGTGAAGGTGATCCGACAGCCCCTCCTTCTGCATCACGTCGTGTGTAAAGAGCTTAAAGACACAGGTGCGCATTTCACTAACATACCGAGTTTATTTCATATCCACTTCATATGTACTGTAGATTTTTATTTAAAATCTGATTCTAATTTGATGCTTATTTTATGTATTTATCAAATGAGCAAAAAGGTACATTTAAGCTGTAACTTTCTCTCGCCATCATACAACATCAAAAAACTTTACGTTTATTATGTAAATGACATCAACCTGACAAAGTCCTCACTTCCTTTTTCTTTTTTTGTCCTGTCCCAGGCTCATTTGTGCTCATCTACCTCAATGAGTTCAAGAGCGCTGTGGCTGCCTACTCATTTCAGGCCAACAGCGCCACCCAGGGGCGAAGCTGGATCGATGCGATCTGCAAAGTCCAGGTAGCACAATGTTCCTGTTGACATTTTTGAGAACATAACATTGTCGTAATTGGCTTTTTGAAAGAAAAGGTTTTCTAATATGACTTTGTGTGTTTTAGAAACAGCTGCAGCGTTTGCGCTCGGAGGAAGCGAGACGTCAGAAAGCTTGTCTTAAGAAGAGGCTTCTGGAAGATCAGGAGGATGAGGAGAGCTGTAACTCCACGGCCAGCTCGCCACACCTCAGACACAAAGATCACAACAACAGGTACATTTACTTGCTTGTGTTTAAATACAGGACGTATTACATCATTACAGGGTTATTTGGAGGTAAATTAACTAAAATTTTGGTCTCAGCCAATCAGACGGCTCCACAGAAACCCTGTCGGTGATGGATATGGATGAATCTGGGTCTTCTCTTGATCCCTCAATGCTACAGTCTGACCTGGGAGGGCATCTTGAACCTGATGCTGATCTCTCCTCCCTCCCCGGACAACAACACCCACAGCGGGCTGTCGACTTTGAGACCCATCCAGATGGATCGGACCTGGACCCACAGCGGCGCTCAATGTCCATGGACAGCGCCTATGGCACCCTCTCGCCAGAATCCATGGTGGAAGCGCAGAACTGCTTGGCCGCAACTGTGGAAAATGACTCGGAGGAAGACAAGGTGGAGACGACAGCAGAAGACGAAGAGCAAGAGAATGAGGATGATGACGAGGAAGAAAAAAGCTCATTCGGTTCACAGAACTCAGTGGCACATTCTTTAAAACCCAGACGTCGGCCACCCGTCCAGTGTCGCCTGGCTTTTCTGGAGAAACTCGCCGTGAAATCCCGCTCGGAGGACAACTTGCTGTCCACGGTTCACCATGTTAACGCTAACCATGGTGTTACCAGGGCAGCGACAGAACGCACAGGAAGTCGGCACACGTGGGAGCAGAGGGTGAAATGTTTGGAGAGCGCGTCGATGAGCAGGAGCCTGACGGAGCTCAATGCTGCCGAATCGGATGAATCTTTACAGACAGATGGGGAGAGTGATGAAAGCGACAATCTCACATGCAGTTTACCCTCGGCCATGCTTTTGGACACGCTTAGAAAAGCTAAAATAATGGAGGCTGGCGGTATTCACTGCAGTGCGTCCGATGGGGAGCTGTCGCCCCCTAGTGGTTTGGAAAGAATGGGGCGAGGAAGAGGACCCCAGCAACACAAAAAACTGACACTGGCCCAGCTGTACAAGATAAGAACCACACTGGTGCTCAACTCAACACTGACTGCATCGTAAGTATTGTGTGTGTGTGTGTGTGTGTGTGTGTGTGTGCGCGTGCGTGAAATAGTTCAACCAAAATGTTTCTCCTTAATTTTCCACTGTTCCTCACATACAATTTTTTTATGTTTTAAGACGACACTTTTTATTGATAAAATTATTGTAAATAAAATTATTCTAGTTGTGTTTTTACAATTTTAGGCTCCTTTTTATTTATTTTTCCTTGTCTTAGAGTAACAATATTCCATCAATATTATGGAATTACACAAATCAAAACATTTAAAATTTAGAGTTTAGCTTAATTATTAATATAATTATGTTCGTTTTTTGTCAACTTTATTTTTATTAATATTTCAAAATTCCTTCAATTATGTGTTATTTTAAATTGAGCAATTTTGTTATGTGCTTTTGGCATTTTATCATTATATAACGATATATATTATATTAATATATATATATATTTAAATTATTATTACATATATATATTGTAATATTAAAATGCTATAATATTGCTATCAAATTGATTTGTTTTTTTTATAATAATAAATATATTTGTAGTGTTATTTTTAGATTTTCTTTTGATGTAAAAATAAAATATTTTATATAAAATATTTTTTAAGTGCCACAAAGGCGAGAGAGTGAGATTGTAACCATTTTTTAAGGCAAAGCTTCAAGCGGGTACTGAATTATTCAAAAAAAAAAAAATATTAACATTGTATTAATAATAAGTGTTTTAATAGTTTTTTGGCTGCTTTTTCTTTATTATACAGCCCAAGTTATAAAAACAAATAAACTATAAAAGATTATGAATAAAAATGTAATGTTTTTAATTTATGCATTTAAAATCACTGTTTAATTTAACTACTTAATTAAATAAATGTATAAAAATATAACATTTATATTTATTTAAATTCTTATATATTTATACTTCCAAAAATAATTTCAGATGTTAAAGCAAACACCTTCAAATCAAATAATTTTTTTAGATCATAAGAAACATTTAATGAAAGTGACCCTAAACTTTTAAACGGGAGTAAAGGTTTGATGATGAACATTTCTTCTTCTTCTACTTTTTTTTCTTCTCACAGAGAAGTGTAGCATCTTTCTGGCATGACCCGTGTTCCAGGGAATCTTAGTGGGACTACATTCTCAATGCACTCTAACCAATGAGCTCTCTGACTGCCCTCTCCGTCCCTTCATCCGGTCGGATAGATTCCTCAGTGTGGCGCTTCCCCCAAAAACTCTCTGTAGCTTTATTGTCCTTTCATGGACAGAAAGGTGGATGACAGACTCATGAACTCCTTGCACTTTGTATTACACACCTTCCTCCAAAAATGTCAAAGCTTTCAGTGGATCTCTAGGGAACAAATCAAAGATGGCGGATCCTGTACCGCGGGACGTTTGAGGTAAAGATAGGAGATGCTGGTGGATGTATATGAGGAAATTCCACATGTTAAATTCCTGAACAATATCTGCACTACTGTGTGTGTGTGTGTGTGTGTGTGTGTGTGTGTGTGTGTGTGTGTGTGTGCGTGTGTGTTTGCGTGTGTGCGTGCATGAATGATCAATATTGACCTATGAACCAAAATAATCACTGTCTTTACTTTCTTGAGTAGCAACTAAAGCACGTTACAAATATACTTGTGGACCAGTGTTATGTTCATATCGCTTTCATGCTTACACAATCACAACCCTTAGTTTTGCAAAGCGTATTATTTAGGTTATAGATGAATTGACTCCCTTTACTGTATATGTGTTGTGTGGGTCAAGTTTAAATAACTGTTTTGTCAGAAGAGACTGGACTGATCTGATATCAGTTTAGGAATCCTAATATCTTCCATATTAACAGTGGTTGTGATCATAAGCCCCAAATATTGTCTGCTGTGGAAGTGCTGATCTCAGTTCGGTGGTTTGTTTTATACATTTTTGTTTCAGCACTTACAAGAGCTTCTGCAAAACGCTGTTTATTGTAAAGGGTTTGTAAGTAGAGGCTTCGGTTCATTTTTAAAGATTAACATGATTTCTTTTCTGTAAGCGTCATCGATACTGCTGTTACCCCAAAACATGAAACTGAAATTGTCTGGTGCTTCACTAAACCAAGTCCTTTCCTCTGAGAGAGTAAAAAACTGCCCAAAGTAAATATGGTGTATTATATGTTTACTTATTTGGCTTCTTGTGTTTGTTATATTTATTGAGCTTGCATTGTTTTATATATAAAATATGGTCTATAATAGTAAAATGTCAGTTCACAGTATTTTGTTTTGTCGTCTTTGTTAATTGTCATGTGTCAAATTGATTTTGAAATCTGCTAAGAACCAAAATAACATTGTTATCCCATGTGAGGGAGTGTTTCTTAAATGTCTTTCAAAATAAAAGGCAACTTTAAAGTTTGATGTTGTTCGTTTTAGTGCATACATTTGACAAGTTTGTTTGATAAACGTTTGTTCTTTGTGCATCAGCACATCTACAAAAATCAAATCAAAAGATGTCATTTCACTTCAACACCACTAGAGGGAACTAATGAGTTGGAGTTGAATGCTATACAAATCATTACGCTCTCTCGTTTTTAAAGGTAACAATTTTTTCCTGAAATATAAAAAATTAAACGCTAAAATTAATTTGCTATATTTAGACACAGCAATATCAATGTATTAATCTACTATCTGTGTTATTTCTTCATCTAAACCACCCAGAGTATTTGAGAACCTCCTCACCTTTTTGGCCTGTGTAATGTAAACCATTACATCCCCTTGTCTTCTACACAGAGGTTTTGACCTACACAGAGGTCTACATCAAACTATAGATCAAGTAAATATTAAAAATCTTTGAAGGGATAGTTTACCTAAAAATGAACAGCAGTAGCCATTCACTTGTATGGACACAAAACCAATGCAAGTGAATGGGTACCACTATTGTTTGGTTACCAACATCTTTAAAATATCTTTTGTGCTCTGCAGAAGAAAGAAAATCACAGGTTTGAAATAACAAGATGGTGAACAAATAATGGCAGAATTTTCATTTTTGAGTAAACTATCACTTTAATGAAACATAAAAGAAGCTATTGTTCGTAAAGCACATTTTTCATTAATATATAATATCCAGTCATCTCAACTTGTGTTCATATTTCTGTGTATTTACATGCTGTAGTCGCTCTATATAACATAGTCTCTCATTAACTTTTAAACTGAAACTAGTTTGAAACGCTGGCACAGACTCGCCCACCGTATATGGCAGTGGATGGCAGTTTTGGATGTGTGCGGCCCAAGGTGTATTTACAGGTGGATTATATCGGCTAATCGGTGGATTACAGCATGTTGACTCCACACAGGAGCCTAATCCTCGCGGAAAAGGCAACGTTCCGGCCTGTGGGATTTTCTCCATTAATCCCATCCTAGATATGCCGGATCGCCCCGCCGCACCCCAGTTCCCACATCTGGCCTTCTGGGGTTTATCAATGTAATCCTTCATTTTCAAAGTATTTTATTATGCTTCAACGCTGATACACTAGACTTTAATTATAAAAATGCAGCATTCTGCTTTAACCCAAATGTAATTACACAACCTGAGTCGATTAGCTGCTCGGTGTGTGTGTGTGTGTGTGTGTGTGTGTGTGCGTGCGTGCGTGCGTGCGTGCATGCAGAAATGTCAGTTGTGTTTGATAATCTGACCCCTTTTAGCAACTAAATATATTGTGATTTTTTTATGTCTCTAAAACAAGTCTTCATTTTTTACAGCCCCAAGAACCCTTCATCAGCCAGCCCCGGGACCCCCATATCAGAAAGGTCAATTTTCTCAGTTTACCATAAATGATCAATAAACCGTTTATGAAATATTAATAAAATGACGAAGATATTATAAATGCACTATTTAGACGTTGTAAATATACCGAATTTGTTTTACATTCTGAGCATTTAGAGATGCCATGCTCCAAAACTTTGAATCCACCCATATTACACTTTCTCAAAAGCAACTTTTTTTTGTATTGGCTTACACTATATATTTTTTATAAACAATTTATCACAAATGATACTCAATGCATAACTAGACACAACAAACTCTCACTGGGTTAAAGCTTCTCCTTGTGACAGATGTCATAAAGCGGTCCTGTCAAATGGTCTGTTTAACACAAAGGGGCACTTTGGCAAATCCAGATTACGAGAGCACTTTCCTTTATTAAACGCTGCCAATCCCGGTCCTCCATGTAGCTCTGGGATTAAAATCAGGTAGACACCATTGTCTGTTTAAACAATATTATCCATGAGCCCCTGGCGGTGTTTCTCTGGTCGTGAGGGGTAGGTGGGCAGTGTAAAGCCGACACAATCAACATCATCCTCTTTAGAGGTCTAGGTGACTGGATTTAGGGGATGTTTGTATGGGATGTAGAACTGAGGAATTTTACTAGATTTTTCGTTGTGTAAACACCCGGTGACATGTAGGGGCCATATGGAGGGGCTCACCGTGAAAACTGATCCCTACACATTGACGCATTTATCATGAGGCACGGTGAAAGTTTAACATCAGGTTAACATCTTGTACACAAACCCAGAGAGAGTTTATTGAGTTGACGTCTTAAAGGGATAGTTAAATTCTGTCAACATTTAGTCTCTCAAACCCTGTATGACACTTTGTTCTGTGGAACACAAAAGAAGATATTTTGAGAAATGTCTCGGTAGTTTTGTGTTCATACAACGGAAGTCAATGGGGTTTAATGTTGTTTGGTTACCGACCTTCTTCAAAATATCTTCTTTTGTGTTCTAGCACCATAAAGACTTTAGTTAACGTAATTCATAGACCAAAACTGACCACAGAGAACTAGTCTGGGGGTTTGTTTTTCTGAATTACTTTCATTTGCAAGCTCTTTCTCTGCTCTGTTTTCGTCGCATTAGACATAACATATGTCTCCAGGCTCATAATCATCACGCAGGTGTTTCGAAAAATGAAGTGAGCATACGGCAGAGTTCATAAAAACAACTTTACTGTGATTATAGGTTTTGTGTCAGCTTTAAGGAGCTTATTGTCATTCCAGTATTGTATTTTTAAGGGGGTTAATGCACATGAAAATGAAATGACTAGCATATTACTTAATTAAATGGAAATCCGTTTGGAAATCCCAGCTGTTGCAAGCGAGGAGTGAGGTGGAGGAATGATGTAAACGGGATGCATTGACCCATCATATCTTTGGATTAGTTGATGTCAAAATTCAGAGGCAAATGTTATAATAGGGCAATATTAATATTAAAGTTTTATAGTGATTATAAAGCACATGTTAAGGTTTAACTCAAATGCATCCAACATTGAGTTTTATGTAAATTGTGAGTTGCTATTGGTATTCAAAGAAAATGATTTTACTCTTATTTGCAGGGATGATCCTTTCTGAATAAACCTGCAGGTAAGTGTCTGGAGCAAAGTCACCTTAACTTTATTTGTACATTAATATTGCTATAAAATAAAAGGTTGAACCAGGACTTGCTACCATAACCGAATAAGATCCATGCACTTCACAACTAAACATGAACAGATTGCTTATCATGCATGGAATAGAATTTTGATGTAATGTGGTCTTTATAAACAGACATTGTCATTTTTCTTTATAGCATTATATTTTCTTATTTGTTTAACTTTTATTTTTGTGTGTACACTCTTTAAAATAAAGGTTCCTAAGAGGTTCTTTGTTGGGTTCCATAATGAACCTTTATCATCTGCAGAACGTTTATGTTGCACAAAAGGTTCTCAACCAACCATTTTTTTGTGATCAGACAACTGAACACTTGAGACTCCAACAGATCTGCCATTATGAGCAATTCAAATGAATTATTTCATGCTTAGGGTCCGGAGCAGAAAGGGTTAACTGTAGAGGAGGCACTATGTCCGGTTTTGGGTGGAGTGAACTTGGACAGTGAACACTTTTCTTCAGTCAGTCAGTATAAGCCATGCTTCAGCATCTTGGAGGAGAACCCATCCCGAACCCGCTGTAAAACACTCAGAAATGATGGACATCAGCGAGGCGTCTTTACTGGATTACATCTACTCCTCAGGAGGAAAAGTCAAAAATGCAGATTTGTCCAAAACATATAAGCCTTTTATAAACCATAGCGATTTGCAACTACGCGGTGAGTAAATAAAGAACATGACATTTCTAATATGCGTATACCGCAATCGTGACAAATGGGCAGACAACAAAACGCGACGCGTTTCTTGGCGAGGGCGCTTTTTATAAAGTTCATTATAAGTCATTTTAATTATAATACGCAGTATTAAAAACGCGACGTGACTGTCACATAGCGTCCTCCTGGCGCGTGCGTTCATAGAGTCGCGATTAAAAAGCAGCGCAGTGTGAACACAACAACGCGTCCCCTTAAAAGTATCATAATGTAACGAATGTTACATGCACATCTGGCAGTACGCTTCAAAATCACATTTTCATGTACTAGTAATATTTTCATGCTACTAGTAATATTTACGCACGTGGGAAACGCTTTTTGTTGGTTGGTTGGTTGGTTGGTTGGTAACCTTATAACCAAAGTGAATGTGGCACACATCTGCTTTCGATTAGAAAAGCTCTACCAACAGCTCTGTGCTCCCTCAGAAAGGCCCCCACATTCCCAAACACAGACGGAGAAAGCACGATTGGTGTGTGTTCATTCATTTATTACAGAAGTCTCACTGCGTTACCCTGCAATCTTAAAGATAAAGGTTAGGACAACTTTAATAGATTAACATATGAAGGACAGTCAAACTGTGCTCTTTAGTTGGCATAAAAGTAGGCCAAACAATAAACTCAAATAAATCCTCAAACGTGTAATTTAATTACATGATGTTGCATTTAATCCCACATACATGTGTCAAACATAATAATTATTCATAGTGGCTTATAATTCCGTGTCCAGCTGTGCTGGTACAGTTGTATACAGATGTTTGAAAATCTGTTGCCATCTGACGCTGTCGACCAATTATCATAATTATTCTCCAACTGTTACCCTAATTCTGCAGTTAATATCATTTCAGTCCTTTTTAGGATGGTCAGATTTGATAGGATGCTATTTGCAGTGTGGAAACATGGGAACATTAGACTGCACATGCAGTTATCCGGCAAACACAAATACACGAGCTGAGGAATGTAAACTGTGTACCTCTGAGAGGAATTCTGCTGAAGTGCCGACTTCCTTTAGTCTTTCCTGTTGTTGTGGATGCCATGTTGCAATGTCATCTTTTTCCCCTGGCAGGAAACGGAAAGGTTGTGTAGGGACACTGTTTTTAAAGAGCCAATATCCAAATCTTAAAGGGATAGTTCTCCCAAATATAAAAGTCTGTCATTTATTCACCCTCATGTGGTACAAAGCCACAAAAGATAATATTTTTTGTGTTCATGCAATGGAAGTAAATGGGGGGCAATGTTGTTTGGTTACCAACATTCTTCAAAATATCTTCTTTTGTGTTCTGCAGAAGAAAGTAAGTCATCGTTTAAAAACAATGTTTTGTTTTTAACTACATTCCCAAATCAGCTTTTACGCCTTTTATGTTACGTTTAATTAAATAATGAATCATTTTATCCTAATAATGAACCATGAATGATAAAATATTGCTCTTTAAATGTCACATTGTTTTTAAAGTACCATATTTGTAAGACAGAAATCTTTTACTCATTGCATTTTTATCGTTTTTCTAGCTCAGACATGTTTACCTATGAGCTGGTATTTCAATTATCTTCACAAATGTTGACCTTCAACAATGCGCTTTAGCGCTGCATGTGTCTGTTACCTTGGTAACCAAACTCTGTGACATCACAGGAAATGAACTGAATAACGCAAAAAGCCATTATTTTTATCATAATAAAAGGACACGGAAGGTTTAAAAGTAGCATTTTAAGAAATATTTTACCTTTTTTGAGTCCTCACAACAGAAGCTGGATTCTATATATTTTTAATAAGATGTGAACTGTAAACTGTATAAATGAGTTTTTTAATGTTATTTAGTCGACTCCTTGAAAAAGGAAAAGAAATGTTGAAACAGCGATGAATGTGTGCAGACGGAAAGGATTTGTGTGTGTAGGTCTCATCTCTGTCTGACATCTAATGATTTTCTCTTCTTGTTCGGTCATTCGAGTCGCTTTCGCTTTTTGGACCCTCCGCTCTGATGCAGTGAGTTTGTGCTGAGCTAACATGGGTCAATATCACAGTTCATTGTGTGTGCTTTAAATAAAACTTCAGACAGACGCTCGTCGATAAATAAACAAACCATTACACATTAGGAAAGTTGTTCTTCCCAAACTTGACCTTCGGTTTTTGCATTCTTGGGTGAACCAAGTGTTGCTGTGTTTTGGGTTTTCCTCTGGTTTTAGGTTTACAAAGCAAAGGTCTATGTGTGACCTGTCTCTCAACATAGACACGCTGGGAAAATGTCTTGCTTTTGTATACTTACACTCTTTTTTCCCCCCCGCAGCCAAATACAGAGAAGAGTTCAAAGTCATCATTGATAGAATCGCTGTGGTGAAATCTGACAATGTAAGTAAATCTGTTTATATTATGATCATTACTGCACGGTTTAAACACGATCACGTCTCACAGTGATTCATTATTGACTCTGTGACTGGGACACGTCTCATTTTCCCACATCGATGCCATACACACCCTTCTGATATCGGATCTTTCACATGGATCACTCCTAGTCTGAGATTCTCAACATAAGATACTTTCTATTCGTTTCAAACTGTAATCCATTATTTCACAAACATTTCTTCATGTATTGATGAATGTCTGTGTGACTGTGTTAAAGGGACAGTGCACGCCGAAATAAAAAACCATTTTCCTACCCTCAAGATATTTTTTATTTAAGTCATACAGCCATTTATCTTTCTTTTGTGGAACAGTTACAGAGATGTTTTGCAGTATTGAAGCATATAGACGGTTTCAAAAGTAACAACATAAACAAACGCTTTTGTGGCCCAAGCTTAACTTCCAGTACACATCCACAAAGGATGCAGATTGTTTCTGATAACAAGCAAAAGAAATAACAAATAAATGATATTAACTAGCGAGTTAAAAGTATGTCTAGCCAGTCAGTATTATTTTGGGTTACCAGTAGGAGAACCGTTACTTGGCTAAACTTAAACGGTAAATAAAATAAAACAAATTGTTTATTTAATACAATTATTATACAATAAAACATAAATTAAATTAAATATAAATAGTTATATTATTAGCCGCTAGCCAGACCGATCAACAAAGTAAGTAATTGATGATGGGATTTTTTTGTGGATGTATGGGTGAAAATTAAAAGTGGTTTATAATGTTTCTTTTCATTTCAGGGAGAGAAATATCTGGTCCTTAAGAAGAAGTATAGACAACTAATGCAAGAGCGAGAGTCTGATCCTGGAAGAGAAGGTGCAAGAAAGAAGGAAGAAAAGAAAGAGCTCCGGATCTCAAACCCCGTCCAGAACCCGGTTCCCACACAGAAACCAGCGGCAACACTGGTGTCCTGGTGCACGGGACCCGTAATAACAGTCACAGAACCTACAGAACCCACCCATACACAAGATGTGAGTGACGTTTATACTTCATCAGCTTCGCAAATATTAAAGACTTTTATACGTTTTTAGCGGCATCTAGTGGTGAGGTTGTGAAATGCAACCAACGGCTTACTCCACTGCTTCACCCTCCCTTTTGAAGCACCAAGATTTTCGTTTTTTTGCCAAAAGAGATAACATATTTACGAAACGCGCTCTGTTTGTCCGTTTAGGGATGCTGTAGAAACAACATAGTGAATTCCATGTATAGGGACCCGCGGTGTATGTAGACCGAAATAGCTCATACTGAGATAATAAAAATATAACGCTTCATTATGCAAGATCTTTATAAATCTCTGAAGACATAGTTATGTATATTACATTGAATTTCTGCCTATAAATCTTTCTTAATATTACACACAGCACCTTTAAGAAAAATGTGTCTAACAACAATAATGTAATTGTAATATTTGCACATTGAATTCTTTGAGCAGCCGTGCACTTTCATTTGAGACAAGCAAATTCAGGAGTTTGTTCAAATATATAAATGAGAATACAGAATAAGTAAATAAAATGGTTGCTTTTGCATGGTTGAAAATGTATTCATACCAGATTTATCATATTTACATGACTGCATACGTGATATATCGAGGTTATTTCTCTTTCGACTAAAAAAGTCATGACAGAGAAGAAAAAAACAAGAAGTAAACATCAATGTCTGTGAGTAATCTGGCCACAGTATTTCAGCAGAATTCCGCAGAATTTCCCGTGTGACGTAATTTTATTTGAAATAATATTCAAAGCTCTGCTTTTCTAGTACTTCAGTATCGCTGCTTGTCGATCTGAAACCTTGTATCTCCATTTCGGGATTTTCTTTTGCCATAAATCACTATTATTAGTCACCCTTTGTGTTTATCACTAGGTTTTGCAAATATGTAACCAATAAAACGTTCTGAAAAAATCGGCAGAGCGACAGCGATGATACATGAAGGTATTTAGGTCCAAGTATGTGTCATATTCTTTGGCAAAGCGGAGCGGAGTATTCACATCAGCTAAAGATAAACGTCACAGTGGAAAAACTCAGGAGTGTTTAGAAATAACCTCTATTCATCATTTTTCTGGATCTCAGTCCATCTGTTTGCTGAAGCCTGTAGCTGGATTAAAAAGAACAGCGTGTGATAAGAGAAAGCAACAGGCACAAACCAGATAACAGCCATTCAGTTGTGTTATCTTTTGCTGTAGGACTTCAGCTGTTATGCACATTTTAACCATCTTCAGGCGAGGAGGAATATAGTGGGCATGAAAATATTTATTTTGGATTATTAATAACTATTTCTTGCCTGGTTTAGAGCTAATCTTCCTTTATCTTCCAAGCATCTTTGGGTCATGTTAGCTTATAAGGTTTACATGTTTGTGTAGTAAACGGCACATTTACAGCATTACTGCGTGTCTGTTTGTTAAACCATTTGTTTATGTTATTATTGGTAGCATTCATTAATAATTTAGTATTTAACGTTGGTGCAACAACATTTGGGCTTTGTGCATGACGTTGCTTTAATAAAAGCATCTGCTAATGAATAAATGGAAAGAACCACAAAGCATGTGTTAAAAATACTCAAAACGCCTTAGCGACAGCCTGGCAACCAGGCATGTACAAACATTTAACATCTAGTTCCAGATGATCTCCAGCATAGTGAAGTTAATCTCATAGTGAAGTTACTTCGTCAGGATCTCTTTCTCTTGAAAATTTTGAGTTTAAGATCACGCGTGACGCGTTTAAGCCGCACAAAGACACAAATCAGCAGTGCAAAGTTGAACACACAATAGTGTGAACTTCCTGTCAGCGCTTATGTGTCTCAAAAACTGTTATACATACACAGATGTGTGATGCATGAACATTAGTCTCTGTCTAGTTTGTTTATCTAGTTTGTTTGCAGTCTCTGTCCACGATGGTCATGTTTAAATTTGTCTAGAAGCGTGCGCTTGGCCTATGAGAATGAATCAACTTTCCACAGCTGTCCAGCTCCAAAACAGCAAAAAAACAGCTCTATATGACAAGTATTCTGTGTCTAAATGTGTTTTTGAATTGAACATGACAGTGACCATGAGCAAATAACAATATTTTGGGGTGAATTATGCCTTTGAAGACAGAATAAAGTGTAGTAAGTGCTCTTGGTAATGTATGACTTCTTCCTTGTGGTTATCAGACAGACAGCTCCCCCTCACTGCCAACAGCGGAGGAGAAACCCGAGACTCTGGCGGAGGAACTTTCAGTGTCAGATAGAGATGATGACCTAGACAGGGACTCGGGGTCAAAGGTCAGTTAAGGAATTTGTTGTCTTTTAGTTGATCAAATTGTTTAAGATGTTGCTGTGCTGGATTGTCTGGTCCAAATTGCAGCTTATTATAATATTTTAGTGCAAGTCTTAGCACAGTTACATAATGCACATCTGTGTTCATGATTTGAATTCTGTTTTCATTTTTGATATTTTACTATAAAGTTCAGGTAATCTCCATCCCAAGATCTTAGTTTTGAAAATCTCAAATGCTTCATAGCTAAACTAAATCTTTTATTATTTTTTTGAAGGATGTGCAAAAACGGCCAAATTGTTGTCATGTGACACGAATACAATGAACTGGAAATGACATCACAAATAGTAAACCCTCATGGCAGGTTAGCAAATTTGCTAAAACGTAATCCTTTATAGTGTATTATGAAATGGCAAGCTTAGGTCAAGGTTTTCAGATATTGATTATTAAATAATGACTTTTAAAACCTAATAAAATATTTGAAACAAATGACTATGAATGATACACTTGTTTTAATGGTTTAATATGGAACATATTGGATATTATATAGAAAATACTTTTATATTTGACTTGGTTATCAAACCAAAACCTCCTTTAAAATGGTATCATTTTTTTAAAGAAACATCTTAAATGCATTTCATAAAATGACACTTCTAGGAACTCATTTTAGATAGTTTTTTTTGTGTGTGTATTTTTAATGTTTTTTATTTTGTATGTGTTATGTTTTGTTAAACAAAAAGCTGGCGCTGCAATTTGTGTCCACAAACTGCTCAGTTGATATCTGTAAATACCAGAACTGACCAACAGGTGGCGACTAAACAAACCCGATTTTAAAGCGCATGCTTTAGCCAGGCCTGACCGCATGAGAGAAACATTCATTTACATTTGAATGAAGCTTTCTATTGTTGTGCAAAGCAGCAACATGCTCCACCTCATTATACAAAATATGATCATCTGTGTCCTGTGAACATTTGCATGCAGATCGATGCGAGATTGAGCTCAAACCTAAGCAACATCAATGTCAGTATGAAATTGTACTTGAATTAAAAAGGTTTATTTTATATTTTATTATTACTTTTTATGCCGATAGAGACACTAGATGTTACCTGCTCACCCAATACAAACTTTAAGACCGCTCTTCACACCTGAGACAAACCAACCAAAGTCGCTTTTAAGAGTTATTCATATATTATTGAATTGACACAAAAAATTATAAAAAAATCACAATGTTTACAATGCCATTCACCTTTTATATATCATGCTTATTGCCATACATTTTGTCATACTTACTAATTCCCAAAAGGGAAAATAATAATTTGCATGTAGTTATTCAGTCACTCAACTGCTCATTACATTCAAACTGTTTTGTTTTAAGAGGAAATACGTCTCCCTAAGTTCCTGTTTAAACACAGGTACATAAATAAACACAGCTCACTGTATGTAGGAAGAGAAGCCTTGTGTATATCGAGTGTTTTCTCACTGTCCGCTGCTGTCCTGAGAACGTTTAGCCGTCCCACATTCTCCCAAAAACTGCGTAATTATCCTCTCGCATTCATCAGGGTGACTGACACCTTAAAACAAGAGAAATTGGCCGCCTCTTGGTGGCTTCTTGCAAACCGGCGTACGATAAAAACAACAAAAGACATAGTTAAAGTAATCTGGTGCTCATTTGAGCTAATCGTTCGCCTCTGAGGGCTTTTAAGTGTTTTCTGCTCGTGTGACTCCTCTGTGGTTTCGTTTGGTTTCGTTTTTGAGGTAAACGTCCCACCAGTCGAGTGTGTGTTTTGTGTTAGGTGTGCACTGACAAACACAAAGATATTTCCAGCTTTTTCTGTATTTGTTGAGTATACGTTGGCCCTGCTGTGCATATTTGTGTGCATCTGTGTGGGTTTCTTGCATGTATACTGAAGTTTTTGTGGCCTGTTTACCTTGTTTATTTGCAAGCGAGACTCTCTTGACAGGGTTTCCCTAAACTCATACCGCAACTACAGAACAGGAAGAGGAAACATCTCACAGTTAAACCTCAAACGCTCTCTCTCTGACATTATTTACATGACTAACTGTACAGAGTGACACAAGATGCCAGCAGGTGGTTTTGTGTTTGATTTCGGTGAAATATTCGTGTTTTTCTCTTTACCAGAGTGAATCTGAGCAGGATGAGGACTGTGGGGGCAGTTTGGGACCCACTGCTGTGGCTGTGAGCATCACCAATTCACACAAATATACATGAAATATATAAGAACTGTAACCATAATTCACACTAAAATAATAGTTTTAAATTGTGGTAATGTGGTATAAATTAAATGAATTACAATTACAGGATCATTAAAAAAAGCTTCCCATATAGATTTTTTAACCCTTGTGTGGGACCTGTTTTTAATGTTTACTAAAATTAAATTATTATACAATTCATTGTTTTATTTCAACCTCAGATATTTATATTTATTTAAGATAAAAATGTTTTTCATCAATATCATAGACTTGTTTAGTACTTTTTTGTGATTTAACGGGAGTAAATGACAAATATTAAATACATATATATATATTTGCAGTCTGTGTTGCTCGCCATTGGAATGAAGTAAAATATTTTTGCATTACTTTTTATGGCTGCGTTGATTTAAAAACCAAATAACGATAAACTTGTGAACATTGGTTGAATAACAAAATCCCGAACACCATACAAGAGATGAAATTAGTGCTGTTAAATGATTATTTGTGACTAATCAAAATAAACGTTTTTGTTTACATAATATGTGTGTGTACTGTGTATAATAATGGATATATAAAAACACGCACATAAATGTATAATTTGATGAAAAAATTATAATAATGTATATATTAAATATTCTATGTAACATAAATTATATATGAATATACAAATTGATATACACGTACATATGTCTTACATATGTACATGCATTTATGTGTGTGTATAATTATTATACACAGCACACACACACATATTATGTCAACTTTATTTTGCACAATTAGTTGCAAATAATTATTTGTCAGCCCTACATGAAATCACAAAGTTGGAAGTCAACAGTAACTAGTTCTTGAGACTATACATGAAATAATAAATTCTAGTTTAGGGGACTTTTGTTTATATGTAAAATGCCATATTGCAATGATAACCATAATTCAAAGTTCATACTCAATTGCGGTCATTTGGTATAAAATTATTAAGTTAAAATGATTGAACAATTCTAAAAAGATAATCCATTTTTACTCTCATAATTTTTTTGAACTACAAGAAAATTGTGAATTTGCATTCTAGAGACATAGGTTGAAAGTCAAGTTGAATTAAACCATTTTAATGTTTGACTATGAACTATAACAATACTTCCAATCTTACAGTTTTCATTGGATATTTTATTTCTTAACTGTATTTAAGTTGGATCCTATTGAAAAGGAATGGATCTTCTCAGCAGCGAGTGGCAGATTGTCTCACCTCACACAACTCCTAAAACAAGATTCTTCTCTAGCCAATAAAAAGGTGAGAACATCTTTACTCCTCATCGGTTTGTGCTTCATCGTTGAATAAATCTGTCTTTGCACATTTTAATACTTGTTTTTATTTTGTTCTTTTTGGACAAATCAGGATTTTACCTCAGTAAGTTTGCTTACGTTCCTACATTTACACAACCAGTTCAAGGTTTGACACCCTGAATATGTTTTTCATGAATCATTTTTCAGTCAAATATAAATATGAATTCCTTATGAAGCTCAAAAATAAGTGCTTATTTTGTGTTCGGTAATGTTTTATTTGTCTTTTTCTCTCCCGACTTTGACTGCGACTTCTCCAAGGGGGTGAGTTGAATCTCTGTCCGTCAGAGCAAATGTGAATCTCCACTTTGTTGCAAATCTTGTAAAGGTTGTACACGACACAGCGCATTAAAAGCATTAGAGATGTGACCTCCTGTAGCTTCTCATGAGCTTTCTGACTTTGTGCAGTTCCCACTTTTAACCCAGGTGCAGAAGAGAGAGAAGCTCAGCCCCAATCATGCATTTCAAAGGCTTATTTTCAGTGGGATTATGAAAGATAGCTTTTTAGCTCTTCTGCCCCCCGAAAACAAGCTCAGATCCTTTTATTTGCCCCCCTGTGCGCTTAAGAGCTTTGAGCTGGTGTTTGTGGTCTCTGCCTGGGCCGGAGTTCTCACACTGTCCTGTGTTGGACCACCTTCTAAGAAGCTCTAAGCCCTTCGCCTTCCATGCGCAGACAAGATACAACAGCGGCCATTGAAGTGCGGGGGAGATTAGGGGTCACCTCAAAGACTTCAACCACTTAAAGATAATCTGAAAGTAATAGAGCAGGCTGGGATTAATTGGAGAACAATCACGGCCGTGTCCCCAGGAAGGTGGTAAGTCTGACCCCCAGGTGGCTTTGATGCCCCCCCCGAACCGTGCCAAGCTAGTGAAGGTACGATGCGACGGCGGGTACGATGCGACTGCTCTCCCATCCAAGGTTTCCAACAGAGGGGTCGCCCGGCCTTTCCCAGGCGTTTTGCCTCATTTTTTGGATCTTTTCCGCATCATCTATTGTTCGAGTCTTAAGTTTAAGTAGTTAAGCTTCGCCTTTAGCCTCTCCTCGGTAACTAAAGTTACACATCACCCCGAGCCGTAACCCGACACGACGCGCATTATCTCTGTTTTGTTTTCACACGTTGGAAGCTCCTTTGGGGAGAATCCCGTAAATAAACAGTGGCGATCTCAGATGCAACGTAAACATTCCTTCCGTCGGCTGCTCGGATTCTGTCCGCCGACATGTGGAGAGCAGATAAGTGGGAATGAAAAGTCACCTGTGCGCCAGGTGTGTTTTCTCCCAGCATGCAACAGGACCGATGCCTCCCCAAACTATATATAAAATAATCCAAAGTGAATTGTAATAAAATGTTCCTGTTTGCGTTACGTTAGTTGGTTTTGATCCCTAAAGAACACACACATATTGATAAAACATCTACCAAATGTGTGAATGTAAAAAAGTGAAAAAGATGATAAACAACAGCAACAACGTTTGTTGAGACGGTAAAATGCCAGCGACAATTACACAAATTATGGCAACACAAAATGTGCTTTTTTATTATTGGAGAAGCTAAAGCTTCTTTGATGTTTTTTATGGGTTTTTATAGTAATATCATTTGTTAACACCAAAACAAAAAAGCTTTTTAAGGTATCTAGTGTTTCATAATCTTCTCTTTCTCTTCTCCATGTCTTCACCGGACGATGTGCCGGACGTCACTTCCTCCCTCACCCAGTTTGTAAGTACATCATTTGTCCATTGCTCTTCTTTAAAAGCCGCTGTGAATATGTGTGCCACACACCTCTTTCATTCCCCATACTGGCCGTCACAAAGGTGCTATTTGGTTAGTGAAAGTTAAGGGTTCCCTGCCAGGCCGAGACAGGAATCCGAGGAACAGGGGTAGGAGATGTCACATCCTGTTGAACGTCGTCCGTCACACCGAACCTCCATGAGACCTGTCGGCCTGTCAGTCAAAAGTGTGTGCCAGCCAATCCATCTCAGAGTTGCGACAGTCGAAACAATAGGCGGGCTGATAGAGGAACCAGACTTCATCTGTCACAATCTGTCCCACGGGCAGGACTGGAAACTCCTACAGGAGACACGGTCCTCCCTTCAGTACAGAACACGTAACATCCTTAAGAATACACAGTGTAGAAATGTTCTGAAGGGAATACGTACTTCTCAACTGGGAGAGCGTTGGGCTAGATGTGATAAGATCAGGGTTGGATTCCGAGAGGAACACACATACTGACGTAATCCTTTTGGGATAAGTGTCTTCCTCGTGCATAAAAATGTAAATCCACACCTGGCTGTATATGGGCAATTCTATGCAAATAAGATAAAAAGTTACGTTGTTATCAAAGGTTTTGACCACATTGATGTGAGATATGAGTAGTTGGTGGTTTAAATACCCACGTGAAGTCTCTTGATGTTTTTGATGTGAATTGTCACATCCATATTCCTCATAAATGGATATGTGAAAATTTAAATAGAGTCACTTTTTTATGTTCTATGAAAAGCCATCCCCTTTCCATTTGTTGGGTATTATTTTTTCTGGTTTGTGCATTTTAATTCCCAGAAATCCTACAATAACACGCATCCTTCTTTGTCACATTCATTTTTTCCTCTTTTAAAATAGAAACATGTGCATAATTACTGATATTTTTCTGATGTCTGGACTCCATCGTGGGTTTAGTCAAATATAAACAGATGATTCAGTATATAGGTAATAAATACATTCTCTGAAAATATATATTTTAAGTTTTGACTGAAAACATCCACATCCAGAATGCTGGAATTGCCCATATAGCTAATATTTGTATTAACTTTTAAAGTATGTGCAACTGTATGCATAATACAATGATACAATCATAAGTTATAAATTGTTTATCAAAAGGATGGCTAATTATTTTTATGGTTCATTTGTCACATGGTAAATAGAAGGTTAAAGGATAGTTCACCCAAACAATGAAAATCCTGTCATTATTTACTTAAACTCAAAACCTGTATGACTTTCTTTCTTCAGCAAAACACAAAAAGAAGATATTTTGAAGAGAGTTGGTAACCGAACAGCAGCGTCACCCATTCACTTCTATTGTGCAAACACAAAACCAATGCAAGTCAGTGGGGACCGGTTAACAACATTCTTATTCAAAATAAAATGACAAGAGGGTGAGTAAATGATGACAGAATTTTCAGTCCAGCGCATTGCATTATGGGACCAAAACACTCTTACGGCAGTTGCTATTTTGCTATAAATTTGATATGAATTTGTCTACTTTCACCCATGCAGTGACGTTATGTTTAAGGGCGGAGCTTAAGTCTTTTTAATAATTATAACTTTTTATGATTGGCATCTTCACAAAAACATGCACCGATAAATCATATGCAGTGAATACAAAGTAATTTCTAGTCGAATAGATCTTCTGATCTCAATTCTCTGTGCTGGAAAGCATTAGGAAGCTCCATCATCCGTGCACGTGTGTGTTGTGTGGCGGTCCTTTTTCTTGACAAGGCTTGTCAGCAATCTGATGCCTGGGTGGGTCCTTCATCACAGGGTCATACCAACATCATCAATCTTGCACCCTGTGACAGGCCACCGCTCCCCCCGTAGTGGGCACACTGGTTTGTTGTTTTGTAATTAGACCGCTATTAGATGGCAGGAAACCGTCCCCTACACACCCTCTGTGCACAGCTGGGGCCCGCTGGCAGCCTATGGGAGTCCACGGCCCGCACCACACCGTGGCGTTAGGGGGGTGGGGCTTTACCTAGTGGGAGAGAATGAACGCGTGGAATGTAAATGATGTATTACAAGATGAATCAGATGGGTTTGCATGCTCAGCCTGGTCAAACAAGATGGTCGAACGACTTTATGAGGGTTTATTGAACGTGCAGCCCATAGTGTATGATGGCATGCAAAAGATATGTGTTTGTTTGTTTGTTTGTTTAGACATGAAATGAAAGCAAAAGGGAAACATATCAAATACAAAACAAATTAACAACTGTGTTTTAGATTTTTCACTTATAAATTGTTCTGCTAATAATGTATTTTGTCAATGAAATATTTATATGTTTTACAATATATTACATATGATATAGAAAGAAAAAGAAACATTTTAAATTGTGGTGACTCACCCCGTTTGAGATGTAAAGACAAAAATTTAACATAATTTTGATCAAGATAGCAAATTTTTATTAATAATAATACTTAATTTTATACTATGATTTTACTATGAATACTACATTGACCCTATGTTTCTTTTTATTTGAGTAATTTAGTGTTTTGGTATATGGTATTCTTTTTTTTTTTTACACATTTGTAACATTTTTAATGATTTCCTTTTTTTAATGAAAAAACAAAGTTTGGACAAGGACAAGTTCCGGACAAAGTTTGTTTAAATTCTTTAAAATAGTTATTGTTTTGATATATGGTATCTCTATTTATTGCACTTCTTTTTACACATTGTAATTCTTTTTCAGACTTTTTCTTTCCGGTTTAAAAACTTGGTTTAAATTCAGTAACTAGTAGCACATATTATATATTGCTTAACAGATCAATGGTTGACATACATCTGGTTGTGAATATATATAAAAGCAGTTAATAACTCGATTGCATCATCTTTCTTTGGTAAAAATAAACAAAACGCATCTATTGAGCAAATTCATAAAAAACAGTGTTGAAAACAGATTTGTATTAGTCATCATAAATTATTACTTTAGTATATTTTACTCTACTTAGGTGTAAATACCTCTTACAGACTGCTCTGCACTGGGCTGCAAAACACGGTATAGCAGACATGACCACGCTATTGGCGGAAGCAGGGGCGGACATAAATACAAAAGCGGTAAGCACTTCCTCTGAATACAGACATTACTCAGACTTCATACTGTACACTAGTGGGAGTCATACTGTAAGTCATAGATGATATCATATAAAAAAAGCTTTCATTTCAGATTCACTAATCAAACATTTTGTATTTTTGTGTCTCCTTTCTTTTCACAGCATGTAAGTACTGTACACCTCCATACACGGAGCCTGGATATGAGCGCATGGGTTAATGTTCCTCATGTTAATGTCAAGCTGCCAGCGATTGTCAGTTTTAAAATGTGACGGCTCGTCTCCGAACCAGCTGTACAAATGAATCCAGGCGCTCTTTGAGAATGTGTGTTCATAAATCAAACTCTGTCATGTTAACAGCTTCCCTTAAACAATGTCTTCATGTATTTCTAACAGCAGCCTCAGAGCAAAGCAATTTCACTCAATTACCAGCCAATTATGATTCTGTCATTAGATTTTGTTGCTGTAACCTCAGTTAACTTGCGCATTTTCTCTCCCCACCTCCTCTCTTTCTCATGCTGTTGTGTTATGTTTATCTTATTGGGATTTGTGGCAATCTAGGGGGTGAGTGTTGAAAAACTATACGAATAAAATCATTTCTGAGAATACCTAACGTTATTAAGGGACTTCATTCTTGTTGTTCATACAGGGTTATACACCTTTACATATAGCTGCACTACATGGGCATCGACATGTTATTGACCTGCTTGTCAGGACGTATGGTGAGTATTATGGTAGATTGTGTTGCTTTATACGGCTTGCATTTGTGAGATATCACTAAACCTTTAACATGTGTTCACAGGAGCAAAGGAGAACCTGCGAGACTACAGCGGCCACTTACCGCATTATTACCTCAAATTACCACAGACACAAATAGAAGACAATGAACTATGTGAGTCAACAGAATTCCTCCCAAATATTATTGCTCATAAGTCTCAGATGTTTCTCCTAATTTGCTTGGAGGACATAAAAATAGGAACAAATGAGTCCATTGTTAGGATGGGGGTGTAAATGAATGTAGATTTAAAATAATCTGGATTTGGGTCAATTTGATGAGAAATGTTTGAGTTCATATTGAGATCTTCAATAATATTAGCTTTTGATTGCAGACTTGACAAATCTGGGCTCAGTCTGAGACATTGTTCTGAAACTCTAATGGAGACTTTTGTGAGATTTCTGGCTCCTTTTCTAAGGAGAAATATCGCAGATTTCAATTTGCTCTCCATTTAATCTCATTGAGATATTGCTGAGATCTATTTTTTCTATTTACCCTATACTTGTACGTCTCGAATGTTATCTCGTGCACATAGTCGTCTCATTCTCAACTCTCCTGTGATGTTTGTTCTTCAAGCTGAGGTCAGCGAGTACCACAGTCCAGCTCAGGCCTCCGAGCGCAGGAACAGGAAGATCACGTCCTTATTTCAGTCCATGAAGAAGTGGGGATCGGCGGAGGAACTCGCAGCCATACCGGAGGAAAGAACCGTCGCCCATCAGCTCATGCTCCCCGCGTTCAGGCCGAGGAAGTTCTCACGGTAGAGGTCTGCCACATCAGATCATTTCAAGAATCGCATGTTTTCAGACTCTCTGGCCATAAATAGTGTGATGAAACTGCATTCACATTTCAACTTTTCATTCACTTTAATGTACGATTAGCTTTTGTACTATTTTATTCCATAACAGTTTGTTGCATGTCGTACGTGTGACAACTTTATATTTATCTCTTACATTTTAAAATGATGCACATTCCGTTTTGAACAGTTTAGTTTTGCATCGGCTTTATTTTCCTCATCTTACCCTTTCAAAGCATTCGCTTTGGTCCAAAGGATTTAAGAAAAATATATCTTATTTATAAAACAAATCCAAAGAAGTTAGCATGTCCTTCAGAAAGGAAAGATAAACCAAACTCAGAAAAATAGTTTACATTAAATACAGGGTATTTTAACAAGAATATAATGTTTTACATCCAAACAGACAATAAAAAATGATGAAGAAAAAGAAAAGAACTGTTCTATTCTAATTCTGATAAATTCAATCAAGTCTTATTCAACATTATTCATATTATTTTTAATATAAACATACATTATGTTTTGAAAGTTAAATGAATTCTATTAATGTATCTAATTTTGCCGTTATTATCTTTTCATGTGTTTTCGCCTTTTTTATATAAAGTCACATATGTCTTGAATTTCAAAGAATGATAAAATAAATCTTCTTGTTGCCTTATGAAGACTTAGCTGATTGTTTATTTTTCACAATGTGATTTATGTTTCCTGATATTATAAAGAGAAAATAAATTGTACTAGAGATAATTTGCGCTCTTTTTTTGTGCTCTTATTCTGCCTGTCGGCTGCTTTTATTATAGATGATTGCACCATTTTCCTCTAATTGTTCAAAGGCGTTTTATTTTCGTAAAGTTCACGTATTTGAAATCCTGAGCAAACCCAAACCGACTCCCCCACCTTCCGATAATCTACCGTGCTTTTTCTTTCATCACCCTCGTGGATCAGCCTAACAAGATTACACCCTATCAGATCTTGCACCTCGGTCACTATGCCCGGCTCACACCCGAGAAAACCGCCGCGGTTCTTTTCTCCCCGCCGTCTTTGATTTCCACGAGCCGCTCGCCTTTGAGTTCTCCAGATGGAGTAAATATGGAAGCCGGCGGTCCTCCGTAAGGTCCTGAGCCCTTAATTCCAGCTTAGTCGCAAAAGGCCAGCACTTGCTTTTGGGTTTTGGGTATCACAGGAGTGAGAGGAAAGACAGGCAAGTGGTTTTGTGCCTCGTTTCTGAAGGCCGCGGGGGTGTTTGAAGGATAAGAGGGAATTGCTGTAATAGATACTTATCTGACTGCCCTGCAGTTCTCAAACAAAGTTCTCCTCTGAAGAGATTAGAACCCAGGGAGGGCACATTAGCTCTAATCCCATGCTTTGAGGGCTCTGCCCCACCCCACGCCCCACTTATTCTTGCCCCTTCTGTTGCAGGGGGATACCTTGTATCTGGCCCATGTGTAAGGGAAGCCTGTGGCTACACCGGAGGGGGGTCGCAGGGTGTGTGTGTCTGTGTTTTGGAGGGGGGCATGGAAACCCTTACTGCTGTGTAACTGATTCCTGGCTCTCTGAAGAGATTAGGTGCTACATTGTTGGTTCGGTTGCTCATTTCCATCTGAGGGCCGCTCCCCCTGTGGTTAAGGGCTGCTATTGTACTGGGGAGGGGGAACTGAAACCGGCGGCTCAGGGCTTCTGGCTACCTTGTAGTCTTTGTCTTACAAATAGCCCAAAATGTAGATGTCATGTCACAGAGGCCTTACAAGCTCACCAGGTATTGATTGTGAGGCCTGGTTTGGAGAAAATAGACGCATAAAGAGTGCGTCTGTTAACCGATCAATGCAACACTTGGTGCCTTTATGCTGCAAGTGGGGTTTTTTGACTTTCGACTTGTTTAGGATGAAAAATGATCAATAATGCAAATCTAAATTATTCTCAAATTTACATTTAGAAATTGTTTTCTACATTTCTTTCATTTCTTCAATCCATGCTTCCGTCTGTCTATCTATCTATCTATCTATCTATCTTTAATCCTTCATTCCTTCAATCCATGCTTCCGTCTATCTATCTATTTATCTTCAGTCCTTCAATTCATGCTTCCGTCTATCTATCTATCTATCTATCTATCTATCTATCTATCTATCTATCTATCTATCTATCTATCTATCTATCTATCTATCTATCTATCTATCTATCTTCAATCCTTCAATCCATGCTTCATCCATCCATCCATCCATCTGTCTATTCTTTCTTTCTTTCTTCCAACCATCATTTTTACATTTTTATGCATTTGATAATTCCTGGGATCGAACTCAAGACCTTGGCGCTGCTAGCGCCATGCATTTATCTATCCATCCATTTATCCATCCATCCAATCCTTCAGTCCATGCTTCCCTCTGTCTATTTTTTCTTTCTTTCTTTTTTCCATCCATCCATCCATCCATCCATCCATCCATCCTTCTATCTACATTTTTTACATTTTTATGCATTTGTTAATCCCTGGGATCCATCCATCCATCCATCCATGTAGAACTGTAACACATATCATGAACCTCTTCTAAATCCAGGATTCACTGCATCCCAAGTAATAAAACACAAAATCTAGCCGCCATGCTGCCTGTCGCAGGCTAACGAACGCCACCTGTCACTCACCCCACGCGGGGTGCTGTCAATCAAATCACACCCAGGAGAGAAAGAAGAGGAGGCGGGACCAGGCCGAACCCCTAACAAAGGCTTCCACCCATTGGTGAGTACTTGCAATGCCACTTTTGTGAATAGAGGAGTGATCTAGTGGCCCTGATAACACAAATGACAAAAGATAAATGAGTAGTGAAGAGGAGGGGGTGATAGAGTGGAGGTGTGAAAGACTGATAACGCTCACGTTCAGATATCTTTCCTCTGTTTGGACCTTTGGCCTTGGCACAGCTCATTAGCTCCCAAAATGAGTGTTTTGAAGACTTAAAACAACAGTGTTTCTTAGAAAGAAAGATGTTTTTACTGCATAGTTTTAAAAATTGATGCATTTTGTAGTTTTATATTGAAAAGTTCTATTTACTAAACCTAGAAATGTTTTTATGCCTCTATGTTTCCTCAAGTAACCAAGAATTTGTGATCGTAAACGTACCTGTATCTGGTTTTGGTGTAAATCAGAGGTTTCCATTTATTTTAAAGGGTCAAATCGGGTAAGAAGACTTTTAACATGTCTCATCTTGTACTATGATGCTATTTTTCATTTTGTGTAGCATTCACCTGTTTAATACCTCTAAGCATCAATTCCTTCCTTCAATGAAACACTAACAACCTTGATACGCCGTGTTTTATTTCAGCCTATTCAGTCTTCCTTATTATCTTGTTGATGTGTCTCTCCTCACCTAAAGAATTACAAGGGACTACCTTCAGAAAGAAAAACTAACATGCAGAAGGTGTGAAGTGCTCTCTGTGGATTCTCTACAAGCTTTTGTTAACAGCTCTTATTCACACCTGGCTATTGGTCATTCGAATGACACGGCCGGTCCTTTTGTCCGCCCAGCGGTATGTGATGAGCGCTAAATGAAGTCGCACCTTCGTCCATTGTCATTATCAACTCATTAGGCCACACATACTGCAGTCAATGGGTGACCCTCCTCTCGGCCAATTTCCATTTTGGGTCAAAAGCAGATATTTTTGTTGATGGTTCTGGGGCACTTAGACAGAACAATGTGGTGTTGTCTCAACATGTTTAACATAATATTTCCTTCCCACTAGAAGCTTTGAATGGGTTGTTTTGTGTTTTGTCAGTTATATTCTTAATTCAAGTTTATACAAATTGGGAACTAGTGCTTTATATTCTGCCAATTACTACATTTTTGCATGGCTATAATATATATTTTTTTGTGTTATCGGTGTAATTTTTGATGAATATATATTTAATGAATTTAGAATGAATGAATATCCAAATATTCCAAAAACATTTTATTAACATAATTGAACATAATCATTAATCTTTAGTAATATTACTGTACCATATATTTACATTTATTTTTTCTTTATTCCTTATTTTAGAATATTGTTTTCATTTAAATAGGCTACCTTCTATTACATTCACAATGAATGACTAAATCAAATATAATGCCCGTGGAAGCATGTTTAAAATAAATCTTGAAAATAAACCTGGATGTTTTTTCTATGATTTTATCAACAGTTTGAATCTTTGCTCCGATAATTTTTTTGTCGATTCGTTTCAAATAATCTGGTTGATCTGTCTGGTTAACTGCAAGGATTCTGCAATGAACTCCAATAGAGCGGAACCAGATCCAAAATCTCTCTGCTGATGTTGTTTCTCAGTAAAGGAGAACCGGCCGTGCTCATCTGTTATCTGAAGTATGTTCCTCTGCTATCTCACATGTTTCTCCTCTCTGCAAATGACTCGCATCCCCCGAGCAAATAGTCTTAACTGGACCTGTCAGAACTTGAGTACACCTGTATTGTGTGCGAGCAAAGAGGAAGGAGAGGAGAAAGCCGAGTTTGAGAGGAACACAATAATCACGGCCCTGAGCTGATTATCTTTAGAGATGCAGCACTGCCTTTGCTCTTTGCACTCTGTTTTCACCATTGTGCTACTTGAGTAAATTTGCTCTTGGTCCGAAGAGATCTTAGCCCCACCCTGCTTCCAGGCTCTCTCTCTTTTTCACACACACACATTGTGTCAGTCTTTATCTTTCTGTCTGTCAGTCTCACACGTTCACACAACATCACACAAAACCTCACAAAGTCTTAATGAACATAGGCCTTTGAAGAAGATACATAAAACCTTTTGATTTCAACAACTGAAGTGCAGAGATTGTCATTAATACATTTATATGCTTGCAGATATCCCGTTTATATTACTTTACATGAGATATGAGAGTTGTATGCAACAAAACATGCCACAACAAGGTTCAAATGAGCCTGAGGATGCTTTTAACTATGGATAACAGATTAAAGAGCAAGTTTCAACAAAAAAACTTGTATTTCCAATGTCAGGGACCCCACACCCCCTGCTACTGAGCTGTTTGCTGTGCCTTTCTTTCCAGGGCATTGGTATGTATAGTTAGGAATTCTAATCTTATCTTAGTATCTCCCTACATTAACATCTGTTATGCTGAAATTACCATATACATTAGTCGACACCTGTTTCACTTAAACCTATTTAATTACACCAATTGTACTGGTTTGTTGTGGGCAAAAACAAAGTCATCCCCTTTTAAAAGAGGTTTGATGTTCCGCGTTACAATAAAGGCAAATGATTCATAGTTAATCTGACCTGAAACATTTGCGACATGCAGTGCGCAAATTAAGTCTAAAATAATTACATTTATAATAGTTGAATTTATAGGCTATGAATAAAACGAATTAAGCTATAGCTTATTTTTAACATCAATTTAATTCAAAGAATGGGTCAAATTATCGATAACACTTTATTTTCACAAATAATTGAGTGCTTAAAACGTCAATGTTTTTTATATACTTTTGAGCTAAATATATCAAATACATGCGTATAAGCAAAATAACTTTTAATTTGTGTTGCTAATAAATCAAAGCAATGAAACATTTTTCATCTATGTGATTTTGTCTGTTACTTTAGCGAGAGATCAAACCCAATAATGCTAATAAAATTAGTGCTAAAATCACGACATGGTATTTTACACCCTTTTCAAGCGCATCAGACACACATTACACCATGTTGCTAATCAAATTCTGATAATCGCTTGTCATGTTGTGTGTGTTGTATCGGTTTGCTCAGACGAGAAGATGAAACAGTCTCAGCAAGCTGTAGAAAAGTTTATTCTAAGTTGTTAATGTGCGACAATGTAAAGGTGTTCCGATGGCTGTCAATGGGGACACATGGCAAGTCGAGTAAATTTCCTAAATCGAAAAAGATTGTTTAGGATCAATCAAAATAAAAGTATTAAATTGAAATAAAATATATACGATTACACAAATACATAAAAACAATTTTAAACAATTGTATTGTGCGTAGGCTACATTACAAAAAACGACAAAATTAGTAAATAGTAATTGTCCTAAAAGCCAAAGGAGACGTTTTGGTTATCATTATAGCAAATGATGTTCATTTTAATGTAGGCCAACATCAAAAACGCGGATTCCAGTTAAGACCATCTAAAACGTGAATTTCAAATGGTTCCCTACTAGTTTGCGCTCTTCAGTACGGATAAGAACGAGATAAGCATCATTGGTTTAAAGACTTTTAGGGGCCGTTAAAAGGAACAACCAAAATTCCCCTTTTGAAGGGATTTAATCCAAGTGAAAGCCCAGAGCTTTGGAGCACAGCTGTCAATCATCCGCCCTGTCACCTCCCACCGGCGCTGCTCGGCCTATAAAGAGAGCAAGCGAACCCAAGGGAGTATCATTCAAACGCCAGAGCTCAGGGAGTAAGGATGCCTGCTTCACCAACAGGGTTTGGAAACTTCTTCATGGACAGAAACATCAACATGCCTGCTGGATATCAATTATTGGGCTGCCCACCTGGAATGCAACAGCCATCACCACATATGGTGGGCATGGCTGGGGTGCCCTTACCCTTTTCAGGAATACCGGGATACAGTTTCATCCCATACCCTCATCCGGGACACGTGGCACACATTGTAAGTATTCTGCGTTTTGTCTAATGTAGCCTATCTTACATAACAAAATGTATTTATGTATTGCGCATGCCAACATTCACATTATTTATATTAAACGAAACTTTTTCTCATTTCCAGAGCAATGCTTACGACATGAAGGCTGCATCATCATATCATCAAGCTCTTCTCAGTCGCGGTGGACCCTATTACGCTCCGTATCGCCCCATGCCAGCTGATGACCCCAGCCGGGTCACCAAGGTGGCCACCCGGGAAAGCACGAGCGCATTGAAGGCCTGGCTCAGCGAGCACCTGAAAAACCCTTATCCCACCAAAGGCGAGAAGATCATGCTTGCCATCGTCACCAAGATGAGCCTCACGCAAGTTTCGACGTGGTTCGCCAACGCCCGTCGCCGCCTTAAGAAAGAGAACCGGGTCAGCTGGGCATCCAAAGGCAAATCCGACGAGGAGGACGAGGAAGATGACGGCGAGAGCGAAGAGGAGGGCTCTTTGAAAAAGTGCACGGAGGATGAAGACGAGATCGACCCTCAAACGGTTGATGAGGAGGATGTTGAGGTGTCAAAGTCCGCGCAGGACCGTTTAACAGAAGGACTAGACCAGCATAATGAAAGTGTGAAGTCTGAGAGTCCGTGTGAAACCAAAAGCGAGGCGTGTAAGCAAGATGCTGATGTCCAAAAACCCAAAATCTGGTCTCTTGCTGAAACGGCGACTTCAGACATTAAGAAACCCAACGACACGAAACATCTCCAGAGCCAAAGTCCAGATTTTGGGAAATGGTGGGCTGGATGGCCTTCGAGGGAAACGTACTCGCCTGTAAACCTCTCCACACACGATCTTCTCAAGCAGAAATAATTTAATCAAACTGTTATTCTCGGACACTATCTAGACTGAATCTTGCACTTTGAAAACTCCTTGGAGACTTTATTTTTGTGGAAGTTTGCCTACAAGATGTATTCCAATGCCTGGTTTAAAAACCAAAGTTTTGTGTAAATACTGTACATTTTATTTTTTCTAAATTATAAATACATTTAACTGATGTGCTGACTTATTTTTAATAAAATAAAACATTGAAAATCATCCATTTTGGTCTTCGTCAATAGCCTAATGTAATTATTATAGCCTATTTATTATCGTATTTTCGAATGCTAAAACATTTATGTAATATTATTCAGAAACCACATGGTTTTATTACAGTAAAGTGTGGTAACAATGTTTTTGTGGGATGCAGCTACTAGATATTTTTAAATTCTGCAAATATTTCATTTAAACTAGTTTGGTCAGACAATGCTAGCCTGTATAGGGTTTTTATAGTTTTACTACAAGTATGCTACCATATAGTTAAACTAGATAACGTTTTAAAACTATGGTTAATTTTCGTAATTTGTAAGCCCACGCCGAACTTTAGACGAAACTCCCGCGTCATAAATATGAATAAAATTACGCCTTTACTGTCGCCATACAACGTAAAACAATATAGAATCTAACTTAGCTTCAAGCTTCAGTATAAACAGTTAGCCTATATATGATCAATATTTGATAAATTAATAAGTATTTATTTATGTATTATTGTAATATAGTTTATACTTTGGCAGTGTGGTAACCAGGCAATGTAAATTTACTTGATGTGCGGTCACATCTGTGTTTATTGCAGTGTGAGAATAATAAAAACAATCAGTTTAATAACCACAGACTTTGCTAAGATCACTTAGTAAAATCTTACGAGTTAACAACCGAAGTCCATGTATGATAATTGATGTGTCTGAAGAGGAATTCACAGATGTTGAAGCAGATCAAGGCTCGTTCAAAGCGTTTCACTTCAAGGCTGGATTTAGGCCTCATGTTATCAGTGTGTAGACTACTATTAAGGGATTTGCATATCTAGCTCCCGATCTGTTAAAACAATTCAAAGCACTGCGGATTAAGGACATGAATTGTTCTGTACTAAAGGGTGATAATTAAGATTATTCTCCTGTTTAGTCACGACTTGACAGAGCAAATGTGCTCCAGGCTTTTACCTTTACCATCATTTAGTAGCAACGTCACCATAGGTGCTATAGGATCAAACTTAAACGAAGAGAAAATAAAGAGGTGTAGCAAAAAGAGTCAAGTTCAGAAAGTTAAACATTAAAGTAATAAACGGCTAATGGAGTCTGCAAGAGGGCAATGTTAAAATAGTGCAACATTAGGAAAAAAAGAGTGTTTGTGAAAGAAGTCAAATTATAAAAGTGCAAACTGTAATAAAAAAAATAAATCCTTATTAAAATGCAAAATAGTCTTCTCCTCAAACTATAATGCAATTTTGAATTGTCAATTTTCCAAAATGATCTAACTAGTCAAAATGGCACAAACTCAGTAGTTTTGAAAGAGCAATTCATCATAGAAAAATCATCATACAAGGCTAATAAAAGTCATGCCACCTGTAATGAAGTCGATGGTTAAGACAAATCTGTAAAATTTAAGAGTTGGCTTAAGAAAAGATATATATAAAAAAAATGAATGAATAAATCAAATGAACTGTCAAAAGCTGTATAGTAACAAAAATCTGGTATGCTGTGTCTCCGACACAAACACACCAATGGGATTAGACCCTAGGACAATATTCTGTTTTTGTGGCCTCCCCTCTGTAGAAAGAATGATAAAAGGAAAACTCTTCCTTGCCAATCACTAAGGTCTCCATGTAAATTCAAAGGCCTGTGGCCTGTTAATCCGGGGATAATGAGAAAACCCCTGGGTACAAAAAAGGAGCCCCTCCCATTCATCCCCCGAAGCACACATTCACAGCTAACACACACTGGGCACAATCTCCAACGTTCCTCCTTTTCAGCAACCCAAATGATGTGTAATCCCAGTCTAAACATGACAGGCAAAAGGCTGTGATATTGAGATAAGGATTGAGGTGTTGAACAATGGTGTGAGATACAATGCCTGCATCGGCCATCAAACGTGTCAAGGGTTTCCTGATCTGAGCATATGGTGATATGCTTTGGGCAGTATAGCTTTATTTATAGTTCAACAAACTACTTCTTTTGTTTGGATGCATACGACACCACAAGAGAACATTGCACGAGCATGCATCTGTACAACAAAACTTTGAATTGGGAAAGATAAACAGAGTTGGATTCAGATAATATTGTACATTGTGAAAATTCGGGTGAATTCTATAATCTGGCTCCATTGTCTGATATGTTAACAGCAGCCTCCTGTGGACAGTCAGATTATCTCAGTTTTCAAGAGTAATTCACGTAAAACAACGTTTGTACCATTGATTGAGTTTTTAATGTTTTTTTTTTTTATTAAAAAAGAAGCCCAACAAGGTTTCAAACACCATGTCAATATTTTCCCCAGAGAATTCTGACCAAAAACACAACATTTGGTCATTTAACAAAGAAATCCCAATGATAAAAATACACAAAAAATATTTACAAAGCAAAAAACAAATAGCTATGACAGCAGCCAACAACTTAAACATATACCATACAACAAACAAATGATTACAAAAAAACAAACACAAACCGACACAAATGATAGCTTTTTTGTAGTATTTGTTTCTTTACATTGATGTTGTTGTCATCAGCGTGTTGTCTGGCTGAAAACCGATGACATTGTCAGCACGAACCCTTCGAAGAGCCGCTTTCATAAATGCTCATGTGACATTTCTTTTGGGTTTTTGTCCTTCTCGATTTCAACGTTATTCAACGGGACTAGTGTTACTCACATCTTACATTTAAATTGGCAGACACTTTTATCCAAAACAACTTCTGTGCAAGATATATGTTATATATTTGTGGTTCTTGGTTTTGAACCCACAACCTTGTTTTAAGTGCCACAATGAGCTACAGAAATGCAGCTTTAACCTTAAGTTTCCTTGTTTCTGATGTTGCTTTTGCTAAGTTACAACTTCTGTTTTGTGTCACAATGCGCTAGTTGTACTGTAACAGCGAACACTTCCTTCTAAGGTTTTACTCTTTCACCGGTTTCTAACTCTTTAAATAATTTATAACAACATTAGTGCATACGGTGACATGCAGGTTTGTATACGCTTTGAGGACGTTTAGAGTAAAGCAGTGGTTTTATATGTAATGCTCTCTACATTGATGATTGTAACTTGCTAAGAGCAGATTTTAAAGGATCGAGTTCTGTGAAAATGGTCGTGTTTCAGTACTTGGACAGATCGACTGTTTGCCTTCCTCTTGTGTCACATAATTTCCATTTTCAGTAACGTTGCTTGGTGTGGGACTGACAGGGGCACTGTGGTCCACATCTTCCTGAGGCTGTTGAGGATCTAGAATGGTTTCATTTTCTCTGTGTACATTTATCTTTGTGACAATTATGGCCTCTTTCGGGATCTGAAAACAGAAGCATTGATATATTTCAACATAACACACAAATGAACTGTTAAACTACTTCATCAGTGTTTACAGTGAGATCTGGATGGTAAAGTTATGAAAGGGTTAAAAGGACAATATTTACCTTTTCCCATTGACAGGATCCTATAACATAGAAAAACAAAAATATTAACAGACGTTATTCTTAAACTTGTTTATCATGTGCTCATTTAGAGAAAAAACATATTAAAGAATATTTAATCTGAACCTGTTGTGACAAATATATTGGCCAAAAGTGGCTTTTCATGCCCCTTATGCTTAAATGAAAATAATATATGTGACCCTGGACAACAAAATTAGTCTTAATGGTCAATTTTTCTTCAGCTTCAGTTTATACTCTTCTAAAGCATATCATTTTTAATGCATTTTTAATAAAATACTTGAATAACGAATAAAGATGTCAGTTTTCTAAAGTTGGACACTACTGTATGTTAATAATTTTATAGATAGACTGAGTTACTTACGTTTTTTTATGAAAATCACTACAGCAAGGGCTGCAACAAGCAGCGACAGAATGACTATAACTCCGCCCACAATGGCACCTCTGTCAGATGGTGTACCCTTCTCTGAAATAACAAACAAAAAATATACAAGAGGTATAAAAATATTCTTTATTGGGCCTAGTGTCATTCAAAATAAATAATAGACAGTTGTGTGGTATTCATATGCACTTTTGTAGCACTAACAGAACTAGACATCACCCACAACTCTTGAGTTTCACTACTGTACCGTACGGGTCATGTAACTTTGTCGCATTTAAGTTTAGCCAAGTGACGGTTCTTCTATACTGGTAACCCAAAATAATACTGACTAGACATACTTTTAACTTGCTAGCTAATGTCATTTACTTGTTATTTCTTTTGCTTGTTATCAGAAATACAATGCAGGGACTCGATTCTTTGTGGATGTGTACCGGAAGTTAAGTTTGGGCCACAAAAGCGTGCAAGCGCAGTAACGTTTGTTTATGTTGTTGCTTTGAAAGTGTCTATAACAATCACAATTTCTGTTCAAGCGCTGCAGTTCTGGTGAATAAATAAGTTCTCACCACAGATCCTGTCTGATGTTAAACTGCCAGGAGTTTTTTCGACATATCCAGGTTTACATCTAGAGATAAGAAAAAAGCACTTATTTAAATTGTTTAAATTAAATAAAACATATTTCTTCTAGTATATAGTTTTTATGCATAGTCAGGGTACATTATATAAGAATGCTTTCACATACGTTGTCCATTCCTTACAGATGTCAGATGAATCACTGATGCTAAATGTTCCACTTTCACAAGCTTCACACACAGTATTACTGACCGAGGTACCTGTGAAAATATAGAGAGATTAAGATGTTAATGTGTATCAGATGTGTGCAAAATTATTGGATTGCGTAACATTTTGGGGGCCGCATGTGGCCATGATCATGAATATGTGATCATTTCAATGGTAGTTAAAAGTGCCCCAGAATGGTTTGCTTTCCTACATTCTTCAAAATATCATATTTTATGTTCAACAGAACAATTTTTCCCACTATGGTAGTCAATGGTGGCCAAGACCTGTTTGCTTACAAATATTCATCATTAAATTATTACACCACTGAACAGTATGAACAGAATCATTGGTTGTGTATATACATAAAAAGTCGACATAAATAAAAATGTATACAAACCATTTTTGAAATTTTTCTCTCCTGCCTCGCAGACTTTGTGTTTCCTACACGTGCTGCAGTCGTCGTCTTCTGTGCAGTAGTATCCAGGTTTGCACTTACATTTACTGAGACGGTCCTTGGGGGTGGAGGTTGTTTGTGGCAGAAAATTTAAATCTAAATTTAAAACAAAATTAGTGAGACTGGATTTGGAAGACAGACTTTTGTAATATTTGTAATATTTTCACTCACTGGTGTCACAGCTGGGCTGGAGCTTGCATTTGATCTCACTTGTGTATCCGCTCTGATACTCTCCGGCTTCACAGTCCTGACAGATCGGGTCCTCACAGTTTACAATAATTTCAGTCATCAACATTCTCTTACCTGTAACACACTTACGATTACCAACCCGCAAACAATAGACACTAAAAATACTGGGTTATTTATTAATAACATTCATTTGCTCTCCTTCTGATCTCATCAATGTCTATGACAAACAATTAAGATGTTAAAAGAGATCTCATCAGTGTTTTTTCTTTCTTATGGGAAGTTTGTAAAAAGTGACCCAAAATGCTGTGCTGTTTTTTAACCCATTGTTGGGTCAAACAGGGTTGAAAATTATCCAGCATTTTGTTTTGAGTGTAGGCAATACAAGTCAATTCACTTGTCTAACTAAATATTTTTGCAGTTCTACAGACCTGGTCCACACATCCTGCAGCATTTGCCATTCTTCAAATAATGTGTTTGCTTCTCACAAGATGATACAAGGTTAAACAGAGTAACCTGTCAAACAAACAAAAGTCATGTTGACAATGAGCATTATTTTAAGCGTAACCGTGATATTTGTCTTAAAACTCTGGTTAATGTGTACTACATTTTCTTAGTAACAACAAGAAATAAACCATGGTTTTATTATACAGAAAAAGTGGTTAGATTACAGCAAATATCGCGATAAAACAATGAATACTGTAGCTAAATCGCGGCTCAGTTGTTGCTACTTGGTTTTAAGTAACCAAGGTTTTGCTTATTTGTAGTTCATGCTGTCACCATATCAGATTTTCACGGACGGTTACCGTGACCAAACGACTTAGCGGTCGCGATATTACCACGATACCAACTGTGTGGTAAAAACAGAAATGATGCGATGATCAGTGAAATTCGTTTTGTCTATTATTTGGTCAACAAAGCAGACAATACCGATAGTCCTGGTTGTAATATCACGGTATATTGTGCCACCCTAAAATCTATTGTCCTGTTGTAAGGGTGGGATCCCAAACAAAACAAGGGGGATATCAAAACCGAAACTGTAATACAGCAAGAGCTATGGAAAGTCCCCGACAATCCTCACCACAAACGTTATTGACAGACTACAGTATAAATCTAAATTAACACATCGAATGGTTATACAAAAATAAACAATGCAAAATGTTAAACATCACTTTATTAAGACCCGTCTTCATACGTCTTATTAATTCTACTTAGGCCTACTTAAAACGTAAGTGAAAGTAACACGACGTTGTATTTTATTTGATGAATTCGTTGAGAAGCACAAACCGTTTTAAATGTTGCGTAATAAATCTGGATGAATATCGATACAATGTTACTGTTTTGACGCGTAACGCAACAATGTAACGTACAGCATTCCTGAATATGAAAGACCTGACGTCATAAACGCGCAAAGCGAAGCGCATTAAAATAACACAAGCGCACACTTACCACAAGGCAAAGCGTGTAAAATGCTCTCATGATGGTATATCCGTTGAGACAGATCCTTGGAAATGACAGCGTATTCCTCACAAACACAAGACAACAAAACAGCGTCTCTGCAGCTCTTAAATCGAGTGGAGACTGAAGGGGAATTCAACCAGACTGCAGACACTCCCTTCTGACATGTGACCTGTTCCCCCTGCGTCCAAGAAGTCAAATACAGTAAAACTGACTTTTATTATTATTATGTACATTTATCATATAAGTTATAGTTATATTTGCACAGATTCACAGTGATCCTGTTGCCACCTTACCTTGCACTAGACAGCTGGGAAAAAATAATAATTGAGTTTATTTTATGAGTTAAGTAAACTAAGGTAGTTTATCTAACATTTGCACTCCATGTTAGAGGAATTTCCAAGTTCCCATTACCAATACTGTTGACTTTCATTTCCTATCATTATAGAGTCACTTTTGTCTTTCCTGAATTTATTTATTTATACTTTAGATTTTTTTCATTTTGAGAGTAATACGAACAAACACACAAAGATATAAAACACAATCTAAGTGACAGAAGAATTTGGACACTATCACTGAGAAAAGAAAATTTAGATAATTGTTTAGTAAACAAAGTTTCATACAAAGTGTTATATCCACCAGGCACAGGTGAATCCCACCCCTATGGCAGGGCTTTCCCTTATAAAGAGCTCAAATTTCCAGGCTTGGATTCAACAAACCACACGGTATTTCCCAGGTTATAAGGAAGTTGATGGGAACGGATATACCGTGCATTAGGAGAATTCTCTCAGACCAGTCACAACATCATTCGTATCCCAGCAATCTCGTGAAGATCTGAATAATGCTGAAAAACATATAGTCTCAGTTCCTCATAGAGTAAACAAGAATTATGTGAGGCATGAAATACTGTAATCAAACCTACTACCGAAAAACCCTTCAGTCCCACGAGGAACAGTTCAGAGAACAGAGACGTCACACTCCAATCTTAAGTCAGTTCTCAGAGGAAGTCAGGCGCTTCTCTCTTAAAGGGACAGTTCACCCAAAAATGAAAATTCTGTCATCATTTACTCACCCTCTTGTCATTTTAAACCTGTATGACTTTCTTTCTTCTGCAAAACACAAAAGAAAACGTTTTGAAGAATGTTGGTAAACAAAAACCGTTGGTCCCCATTGACTTTTGGTTTTGTGTTCATTGGTTTGCATTGGTTTTGTGTTCATAAAAGAAGTCACTGTTTTTGGTTCCCCACATTCTTTCAAATATCTTCTTTTGTATTATGCAGAAGAAAGAAAGGCATACAGGTTTGGAATGTCAAGAGGGTGAGTAACAAGTGACACCGTTTCTGTTTTGGGGTGAACTATCCCTTTAAGAGACTACAGACTGACAATAAAAGTCTTTTTTCGAGTCACAGTTGCACCTTTGAAACAAAAAGCTTGCTAGATTTTAAATGATGAAAAGGTTTTATTTTAGATCAAATTTGAGGCAAATGTTTGAACACTTTCTTTGTCAAACATAGTGAACCATGTCCAAGTTGTTGTGATGAATTACAAAACATCTATTAAAAATGGTAAAGACCATTTCTTTCATACAAGTGGTTCAATATTTGGCTAATACAACAAAATTCAGATACTTGTGTGGATTAAGTGTCTGAATATATTTGGGGCAACTGTATTTTAATATTAAATTGTACACTGCATGTAAGCTGATATCAAATGATAAAAACAAATTAAACAGTATGTAAACACTTCCTTTTTATATCTGACTTTTTACATATTCTGTTTTTAAACAAGTGTGAAATGGCAGCTATGTGTTTTGTTGTGGGTTGACGATTGAATCAAGAAACAACCATTTACTTGTGTTTCTTAGCCTAACATTTAAAGGGATAGTTCACCCAAAAATGAAAAAGTGCCCCAGAAATCCTACATTCTTTAAAATATATCATTTTGCATTAAACGGAACAAAATTATAATAATAAAGTAATTTTTCCTACTATGGTAGTCTATAGTGGCCAAGAACAAGCATTTTTCCAAATATCTTCATCAGAATACAGAAAACATTTATATTGGAAAGGTAATGATGACAGAATTTTTATTTTTGGGTGAACTATCCCTTTAATGTGGTTATTATTCTTAATAAAAGGGGAATTCTTTCTAATATTTTAATATTATTACTGGTAGAACTTTTAGTCATTTGGCAAAAAGACATGTTTAGAGTACTGTTTTGTAAATACTTTTACTGTGGCATCCTTGCCAAACTATCAGTCACTAAATGGCATAAACTTAGCCTATATTCTCTATGTTTTTATATTCTACATTAAAAATGAGTGGCTGCCAAAATGCTAATTTAAAGAGTTATTATTTGAAGATCTGGTAACCCCGTTTCAGAATGATTCGTGCCGGGTTTGCGCCATCTAGCGGTCAAAGCGACATCATTTCATTTGACCTGTTTCAAAACAAATGAGATTTTAGTTTTAGATAATACACATGAACAAAGAATAAATAAGATTCAAGACAGAGATAGAAAATACGTAAGTATTTAATTTTCAAATATGTGTAGCTTACTTTATGAGAGTGTTTTTACATTTGCTTCACTAGGTTACATTATAAAGCATGTAGCATACTTAGTACTCCATTTTTACTTTTTGATGCTTAAGTACAATCTCAAATCTAGTAGGCTACTTTCTTTAACTTACAAATTTTATTTTTTTAATGTACTTAAAGCAAGGGATAGTTCACCCAAAAATGTCAGATATTTAAAAAAAGCAGGATGATGAGATAAATATTGTTGAAGCCAAACAGTCAGGGCTGGTTTATCATTCATACCCAGACCTTGCCCCTCCAATAATGAATATTCTGCTTAACCCTTTATCTCAAATTAGACAAAATGATGCAAAATAAAAGTACAGATCGGATACATTTTTCTGACTACACATTATATGGCAAACCCAACTTTCAAGTAAATATTAAAAAATAATACAAAATAAAAAAACCTTGAAAACCAGCTGGTCTGAATATTTGGATTTGATGATTATGATTCTAATTACCTTTAATTTCTCACCTAAATCTTAATTTTTCCTGTTTGTTCCTTGCTGTAATTTATAAAACAATGATAGTTTATATATTTTTGTCATTTATAAAAGTGTCATAATTACAGTTACAAAACACGAATGAAACTACACACCTGTTATGAGTTTCTGAAGACTGAAGTTTCAAAAAACATCTGCTTTGGGTGCGTAAAAAATTGTTTTTGTATATCTGTGTCTAAACCGGAATACATAGCATGTGTGGAAATACATATTGAATTTTTCAATTTAAAAAACTTTTATGACTTTTTTGTAGTGTGAGCAATATTTTCTTCATTATAATTTACAATTAAAAGTATATTTTAAGTATCATTTATAAGTATATTGAATCACATAAGTTTAAAAAAAAAAACATTACAAATTTACTTAATTAATTGAACTACTTTTTGTAACCTAAAGTCTTGAATTGTTATATTTACTTCCTGAAGTTGTTTTGATTAGCAATAGCTCATTTATTTATTTATTTGACATTTTTAGATATTTTGAAAAGAAAGACTTGTGATTAATCCATGCAACAATTTTTCTTATCTTTGGGTCCGTGTAAACATATTGTGCTAAAACAATTATATTAAAATGTTTATCCAAACATTTGTAATAACTTTTTATATAGATAACTGTCATATGGAGACTTGTTTCATGGAATTGCTTAACTTAAGCTCGGACTATCAATTATTATAAATATAAATTATGTTATCAAAACAATTACACTTAGACGTTATTTTACATAATTTTAAAGCAGACTGTAAAAAGAGTAATTTTTCAAATTATCTTGTGTGATTAATTGCAAACCCTTCCCTTTTTTTCATGAAGCACTTCACCAAATCGTGAGGATGGGCTGGGATGGAGAAGAGAATATATACCCGGCGACTGAGCAGAAAAAGGTTACAGCGAAAGGAGAGCTGCTTTCAAAAAGACTTTCCTGCTTCAGTAAGCATTCTCAGAGAGCTATTCTACTCTTACCAAACAGCTACAAGATAACAAGAACGATCAAGTAAGTAATCGATTAAAAATGAATATGCTTTCAAACCTTAAAAAGAGCTAAAACGACTCATTTCTCTCTCATGCTTTTCTTTTTTGCACTTCACAGCATGTCTGTTGTGAAGTGTGGTTTGAACAAGAACTTCTGCACTATTGGCCGTTTTCCAGCCATTCAACTGGAGCCGGATTATTTCTGGAGTGGGCCGTGTTCTGTGCCAGTTTGCGATATCCCTTGCGCTAAGCCCCTGCGTAAACCCTTGTCTGGATCCTTGTGTGACCCCTTGTGCCAAACCTTGTCTGCACCCTTGTGTGACCCCTTGCTTTGACTATGACTGTAAGAAAGTTGTCCTCAAGGATTGTGTGGAAGATTGCGTGAATCCCTGCGGTAAGAGGTGTAATACTTTGGCCTGCACGGCATTAAGAGAAATTTGTTTTTTAAACACTTCTACTAACCTTCTTCCTTTTTTTAGATGTGGTACTGCAGGTACGTAGCGTTGATCTCATCAAATCCTGGAACTGTCAGAATCGTCTGGAGCATCACAGAAATTGTTTCCGTAGTGACCACCTCATCATCCGTAGAGGACAGTGCTTTCAGATGTACGTCGAGCTGTCCCAACCTTTCAATCCCAAGAGCGACCAACTTCACCTGGAGTTTAGACTTGGTCAGTGCCCTGATAAATCCTCTTAAATAGAAATACACTGATACATTGCCCATGTTAATAATTTGGACAGTATTTGGTTGTTTTGAGATTATAAGCATTAACTAATCATCTTTTATTCGGCTGAAGTGGATTTTCTTTGTAACAGTTTCAGAATTTCCCAAAAGCTTTGTAATGTAACATAATATACAGTTTTGCATTTATGAATATGACAATATGCATTTATCTATGCACAAATATACCAATTTTCGTTTGAAAATACATTAATTTAATCATTTTTGTGTATGCCACATTTGCCATCATTTAATATTATATTTAATTTATTAAATTGGCAACTACATATAAAATCAGCATTAAAAACTGGTTTCTTACCCCACCCCAAATCTCAATGGTAAGCTTATAAATAATAATGATTTATAATTTGAGCTGACTGGCAGATTTCACCTGAAAAGTCTGTTTAACTTAAAGTGATAGTTCACCCAAAAATGAAAATTCTGTCATCATTTACTCACCATGTTGTCATTTCACAACTGTATAAATTTCTGCTCAACACAAAGGAACCAAATAGATCTCTACTTCCATTTACTGCCATAGTAGGGAAAGTAAATACTATGAGAGTAAATGGAGGGGGTCTGTTTGGTTACTCACATTCTTCCAAATATCTTCCTTTTTGTTTTGCAGAACAAAGAAACTTATACAGGTTTGAAATGACAAGAGGGTGAGTAAATGATGACAGAATTTTCATTTTTGGGTGAACTATCACTTTAACTAACACGTCTTTATTGAACTCTGCCCCTCACTGATCCCACTGCCCCTCATATACTACTACACTCTTCCCCCCCCCCCCATTGCACACCTGACTTCACTTGTTATTTGCACTAATGGACTGTCTATACATAACATTTATGTTCATTTGCACTGCCAACTGTTCATTTACAGTACCGACTGTTTACTATGCATCTTGCACTCCTACACTTTAACTAAATATGCAATAACTTCTTCCACTGCACTGTTACTTAGATAGCTTCTGTCCATAATTTAATTGCACTACTCTATATCCATCGCACTGCTGCTCACCATAGCCTAACTTATTGTATACATCCACCTGTACATTTCTGTTTATAGTAATAGCCATCTGTACATTATGTTCATAATACATATCCATCTGTAAATCTCTGTTTATAGTAATAGCCATCTGTATATTATGTTCATAGTATATATCCATCTGTTAATTTCTGTCTATAGTTAGAGACATCTGTAAATCATGGTCATAGTACATTTCCATCTGTAAATTACTTCTGTAATATTTATTTATGTAATTTATGCAACCACTGTATATCCTGCACTTGCTGCTATTGCACTTTTGGTTAGACCTAAACTGCATTTCGTTGCCTTGTACTTGTACATGTGTAATGACAATAAAGTTGAATCTAATCTAATCTAAACGTGAACGTGAAGTAACCTGCAATTTTATCTGTCAACCAGAGATGGCGCCATAGACGCAGACGTCACACTATTCAACTTTGATAGCAGCACCCACTAGCTAACTATACAAAACGATATTAGCGATAGAAAATAAGCGATATTAAATGCATTACTTTAGGTGATGAACGAGAAGATACTGACACCCACTCTCGCGTAACTGTCGACTCAAACTCTCCGTTTACTCCCTTCCGACCGCCGCTATCGGACGATACAGGCTCAGCATCCTAACATGTGGACCGAGGGGCAAAGCTACCTCTGCGTCCAACCCCTGCAATGACATCTACATGCTGTTTAACCCCTGGTGCAAAGGTGAGAGAATATTTCTGCTCAGGTGTGCTCAGTGCAAATAGATAATGTGCGTTGAGAAATTGTTAAGCCTCTCTGTCTCTCGTTCTCTTTTCTAGATGACTCTGTGTATCTGGATGATGAGGCACAGAGAAATTAGTATGTGCTGAATGACACAGGCATCATTCACTATGGAGCTCGGTGTCAGATTGCTGCAAGAAACTGGAAGTTCGGTCAAGTAAGAGTCACATATATATAATATCACAGATATATAATAGCAAAACGTATTTATTAGTGCTGTGCAATTAATCTTAATCGATTTATCAATTATTGTGATGCATTCCATTTTGCAAGGATTGACTCATTTCTTTTTATTATTTTACATTGTTTACATATATGCATTTATACTTTATTATATTTATTTATTTGTTATGAAGTTAAATCCAGTTATTTATTTATTGATAATTTATCTATTTATTGACTTCTTTTCCAAAGTCAACGTTGAGCAAAATAATTGTGATTATCATTTTTTTCATAATAGAGCAGCCCTAAAATGTATGACACATTAGGTTTTTAACAATATGTAAAAAATGAAAGTGAAGTTTAAATAATATATTTATTTCTAAAACACTAGCAATTTTCAAGAACAATTCATTGTATTAAAATAAAGTTGGTTCAACTTAAAAATAGGTTACCTGGATGCCTTAAAAATATTAGTTAACTCAATGAATTTGATTCAAAATAAGTTTAATTAAAATAAGTTACCCGGTTGCCTTAAAACAACAAATATATTTTTAGTGTTGTTTAAAAAATTTTATATATCAAATAATTGACAACATTCAAGGTTTAATTGAAACTTCTGTATGTAAATTAATAAAAAAACTAAATTGATCTGTGACTAAAAAATAAAATTAAGAAGGGAATTTAAAAAGCTAAACCTTAAGAGAGAACAAACTATTGTTGCTGTCTGTCTGATACCTTGGATGTCCAAATTCATTGCTTTTCAGGAAATGGAAAAAACACTGTACGTTTTAAACAGTTTTAAAAGTTGACAAGAACTTTTTATTGGTAAGGCATTTGCAAAACCCAATGACAAACATAAAGGGTGACTAATAATAATGATTTATGGCAGAAAAATAAAAATCACAAAATATGGAGATACAAGGTTTCAGAAGGTCAGCAGCGATATGTTTGGGAGCTCAACCAAGTCATATTTGATATATGTATAATCATTTTATAAAATAAAAAAACAGTGATATAGTCTTCTGGCAGCGGACAGCTTGCAGAACCTTCGCTGTGATCGGTGTTGACAAGAACGCAGTAGGACAATATTATACTGACAATATACTGAAGTTGGTCTATACTTGCTTGTACACACTGATAATAGGAATTTACTTTGTCTACTTAAAGTACAGTTAAAAGTATAAAAGTTAATACCTAAATAAGAACAGTGTGGTATACCTTAATTTTGTTTTCACAGTTAGAAAGCATACTTGTAGCATAAAAAGTACTAACCCAGTAGTTTACTGAGTGTTTACTTTAATGTGTACTTTTATAAAATAAAAAAAGTAGTTTGCAGTAAAAAAAAAAAAATGGTTGCAGTACAAACAAAAACTGTACTCAAACTTGACTAGTTTACACATAAAGTAGTTTTGTAAACTAAGTGGTAGTACACTTACAAATATGCGACTAGTTTGTTTATGGTAGGGACTACATAAAGTATACTTACGTATTCGAATATCATTTTTAAGTATACAGTATGTATACGGCATTGCCAGAACATTCAAGTAGTTTTCATTTGACCTCATCAGGTTCAGAGGAGGAACGCAAAGCTGTGGAAACAGCCGTTCGCCACGGTTCCAAACGCTGCGCGTACCCTCCGCTCTGCAGGACGTGGTCTGTGAAATCACCTTGACGAAGGAAGCTGTATGCGTGTCACTCAGACCAAGCAAATCGTGACCAAGCGATTTAACTTCAGACTGGGCACACCGGATCTTGTTCTTGGTGTGAGTGCACACGGCACCTTTTTTTCTTTATTGTGTTTGGTGTGGAAAATGACCAACAGTATTGTAAATAGTAGTTTTAATGTAGTTTTCTTTCGACCTCTTCAGTCTGGATGTGATCGTGTGGTGGGCAAAGAGGTGCTGGTCAAAATCACGTTCCAGAACCCACTGTCCTGTGTGTTGAAGAATGCGATTTTCCGCTTCGAGGGGTTGGGAATGAAGCAGTGCAGAATGGTGATTTATGGGTAAGATGGTATATCTGCATTGTATTATGTTATGATTTATTTTCACCGATTTAAGTTGCAACGGTATGTTAACGGTGTATCATTAAATCTTTCTCTAGTGATATTGCAAGTCTGACCACAGTGACCCTGACGGAGACATTTTTTCTTAAGTGTCATGGTCCACATAAACTTCTGGCATCCCTCAGCTGTCCTCAGCTGACTCAGGTTCATGAAGCCTGCAACCTGGTCGTCAGGGAAAAATAAAAAAAAGCATGCAGATAACCAAGCGAGTGGCAACATATGGCCCTAAAACCTTTCTCTGTGCTTTTCATATGATTGATTTGCCGAGTTAAAATGAAATGGGTGTAGTAACTCACGGTCTTGGAGACTGTTTGGAAGATGATTCGTGCCAGAAGTTGATGATTATATAATGGGATTTTGGTATATGGGGCTGATTTTTTTTCTATTTTGTTTTTCTAATCGTTAGCTTCTTGTTTTACATAGCCCATACATTTTGTGCTTGTGGTCTATGATTAGTCTTGAATTAAAAATTAGACATTTTTTTATAATAATCTGTCCCTCATGTAGCATCAATAAAAGCTTTTCAGTCGCAGTACATGTTGTTTGTGATGTTTATATCTGATCTATAATTCTTACTTTTTTTTTTAATCATGGGATTATTTTATTCTCCAACTTCATGTCAATAATCATGACACAACAAGAAAGATTTCTGCTTAAAGGGTTTATTGAGTTTATTTCTGACACGTGATATGCAAAGTCGGCCTTTAAAATTTGTAAGCTAGTTTTTTAAAAGCAATGAACATTGAACAAAATACACCAATGATTGAACATGTTTGTTGTTCTAGTGCTTGAATGTTTTGGAACTGTTGTCTTTTTGTTTGCTAAAAATGATTGTACTCTGAAAACCACCAAAACAATTGAAGTCTTGCAACAAGCTCTTCTTTGGCACTGTTCGTCTCTACTTCATCCTGGTATATATTCGCTCTTCCAGCCTCACCCATTCCACAGCTCATAGCCGAAGAGTGCCAAAAATGATCCTACCATGAGAGAAAAGAAAGGAATTTAGGTGAATCACGTTATTTTAAATGACCTCTTTAAGATGATTAATAAGACAAATGAACATCTTAATATAATTGTTGTGAACTAATACTGTACTTAGTGTTATAAATTTGTGCATGTAATGCAAATCTGCAAGGGTTTTCAGTCTTAGCTTACCTGCATACCTACTAAACATGAAACTGTTTAATAACATCGTAAATGTTCTTTTAATATGTTTATAGAAAATACACAATTGGTCTAAATTTAAGGGAATGTGACACAAACCTTTTGTTTCTTTTAATTCAACACTCTCAAAACACAGAAAAAGACATTGAAAATTTTAATTTGGTAATATAAAATAATGTTACTTGTTGAAATGTCACAAAAATATTTTCTTTCAGAAACTATTATATATAAATAGACATGAGGTACTTAAAAATAATGTCTTTCATTGCAAATAAATGAAAAGTATATGGAGATGTAAAATAATTTGAATTTGTGTAAATTTGATGAGAAATGTTTGAGTTCATATTGAGACCTTCAATATATTAGTTTGAGACATTGTTGAGATATGTTCTGAAACTCTGTCTTGTGAAATAGCTATGATGCACAAGATTTCAGTTTGATCTCAATCAGTTTATATGGAACTTTGAACAAAAGATTTGACGTTATAATGATGCCTTTAATGGAGTCGTATTAGCAAAGCATTTACAGGATTCGTTCATTTATTATGCAGTGGTGCCATATGGACGCCACACCTTTTGGGAGCAGGAGATTATTTGCAACAAGTTCTTACATAACTAAACAACACGAGAGATTACCAGAGATTGGTTAACTCTTCAAATGATACAAAGAAACACTTGAGCAGTTGAGTATCTAGTGAATAGACTACTCATGTAAAGAATAATTAAGATAATGGCGCTGAAAAGTATTTAATACATATAATGAATAAACAAATATAAAACAAGTAGAGGTTAGATCTTAAGAAACAGATCTGCTGTGTGAACTGGTTGGCCAGAATCTGTGGGTCTACAATGCACTCAAAGGGGAACAAAATAAACACCAAACAAATACAACAATTTTAATTAAATACATTTAAAAAATGAAAAACATTTATAGCTTAAAGACAGTTTAGTGCAAGTCTTTCATGATAAAAGATTCATTTCAGTTTGGTAAATGGTGCATTTGTTGTCTGATCACCAAAGTGATTTTTTTTTACTAAAGATGTCATTCACGTGTGTGTTGGTGCATGATAAGAATTAATAATATTATTTGTTATTATTTCACAATAAACAAGTATTGGATGAGTTGAATTTATCATAATCATGTGATCTTAACAGGGCATCTTTGGAAGTCGAGACAAATGATCCTAAAAGGACAACAAAGTTGCCATATATACATATATAAACAGAGGTTGTATTCATACTTATTAGAAGATGTTTTTAAATAAACACTTGTTTTTATATTTGTATCTATTTTATTTTGGGATATTGCATTTCATTTAATCATTTTCATTGAATATTTCATGCAATAACTAAACAAACAAACAAACAAATGAAATTATTTGAATAACACTGCATTTAAAGAACTAAAAGAATAGTTTTTATTAGACTGGATAACAAGAGAAATCCTACAGGTGGCGCTACTGGACAAACTTACAAACCTAAACCAATCGTTCCATAAAAACTCATTACAATATGGTCAAATTTAATTTATTACTTTCACCATATATGATATTTAATTAGTTGGGTATTAATAGTAGTAGTATTAAACTCAAACTAAAAATCATGAGAAGACATCTTTTGGGCTGCGTAAGAGCATCCAATGCATAAAAAGTCATACCAATATTATTCTGTATTCTCTTTAATAATCACAAATTGTGCAGAATATTTAACCTCATTAATGTACATTTTAATGTTGTTAAATGTTCAGGCTATAAACTTTTAAAGGACCCTCATCTAAACCCAAATTTGGTAAAAACATTTGGAAAAAAAAAACTTTAAAACTGAAACTTTTGAAATGAACACTGCAGGACAAGTGGGAATCATCTTCTTAGAATATCTTAAACATATTCCTAAAAAGTCAAACAAAATCAAAATCCTTCCCATGACAAGGAAAAACACAACGTTTCTAAAATGATTTGAACAACATTGACAATAGTTTAAATCGGATAAATAACAACATGCAGGCACTATATTTCTCTGGTCTGGTGTGGAATAGTGAAGCATTGGGTTTCTGAAGCACTGCTGAATGATTCAGTACACATTACTGCATTACATCAGTTATCTTCTATCATTAAACATTAAGCAGTTGTTTCGGGGATTATAAAAATGCTTTACACTACACTTATCACAGAGACAAAGCTCCTGAAACACTCCTTGTGTATTTTGCACCTGTAGCTTCTTGGTTACCAGCCCTGATCTAATACAACACCACCCCACATTATATTCATTTAACAGATTGAGCTCAATTAAAATAGTCTGAAAAATATAATGGAGAGAAAGACAACCTTTGTAGTTGTATTATATAGCGGTTAATAGTCGTCATTGACGCATTCTCTCTTTATACTGTGTGTTTCTTAATGATATTATAAGCGTGGCCATATGAGTAAAACACATTGAGTTTCGGTTTTGTTCTACATTTTTTAACGTTTTCTGCTTTTTCCTCATGTAAACAATAAACGTGAAAGTCTGCATAGTCCAATTTGCCATATCTAGTTAACGCTTTACTAAAATGCATTTCGCTGATATATAATTTAGTTCACAGTAAGTTATGTTTTAAAGGCATTATGGAGATCATGATTTATACTTTAATGGACAGACACAGCTGTAATATATACAGACCCTTTCATTGAAATGCATCAGTTCTGGTCAGAATTACTTGAATGCTATACGGTTATATTACATGAAGTAGTGTTTATAGTCATTGCTCCTGTAATATTTTGCTGGTTGAACCTGTCCGAGGAGGCCGTGTTTGGTGGGTTGAGGTGGTCAATTTTATGTGCTCGCCAAATGATATTATTACTTGCTTAATGAATGAAATCTATAGATATATTAGGTAATTTGTCTGAATTTAGACATTCTGATTTAATGGGTCTTATTAGGGACAATCACTATTTTCTGATATACCTATAGGTGGAGCACGCAGTAAAAGTTGGGGATGGACACCATGTTGGTAACTCTCAGAAAAGCTGAAAATTAAATGGGATTATGTTCTCTGAATTATATATAAAAAAAAAATCAAATGGCAGATTTCATTGTAATGATCATTGACATTTACATTTATGCATTTGACAGGTGCTTTTATCCAAAGCGACTTACATTGAATTATATTTGACCCATTTTGTTTCTGAGTACGTGCAATCTCTGGGACCGAACCCATGACCTTGCCTAACTAGAAGCTATAGGAAATCTAAAGCTATTAAATCTATAGGATAGGTTTTTATATAAACATTACGTTATATATATTTCCATAAAATGTATGTCTAATAATTGGAGACGTGGCTTTAGAAAGAGAGATAAGGAAGGAGAGTGGGACATTTCCTCCTTTTATGCCTTCAAAGCATTTATGCTTTTAAACCCTAGCTTTAAAAAAAGAAAACCAGCTTTTCTAGACTTTCAATTCGTCCTGTGAAAATTTGTTACACCTACTTTTTACTGACATTTTCTTTCATTCCAGTCTTTTTAGTTAATCACTGATAGTTCCAATTTAGAAAAATGGGTGTGGTTGTGTTAAGGTATATTATAAAAACAAAGAATGTGGAATGTAGAGACATTGGCTCTGATTCACAAATGACATGAGATGGATGTCTTTCCTTACTCATACGGCCCAGTCATCACATCATAATAATCAATAACCTTCTGGTTGACACACGGTCTTGAGAAGTTTTGGTGTGGCGACCCAAAACTGGATCACATTTCTGTGTGGATCTGATGGGATCACAGACATCCAGAAAAAAAACGATATTTGTATAGACCACCTTGGATGACGTAAACAACGCTGGTTCATCGCGGGACCAGAAGAACCTCCTCTTTCAGTTATTTAAAACTGCACAGAAAAAAGTATAAACAAGATACAACCAACAGGACATTTATAACCGATTTAAACATGCTAAATGAATATCTATAAGATTTATATGTAAAATATATGTAAAATTGAAAAATACATCCTGCGAAGGGGTCTGTAGTAAACCACTATACAATGAGAATAATGTGGACAGAAAATAAATATAAGGAGAAGTACCTAAATATTTTTTAGTGACAGTATTCAAAAGAAAATATAAGACAGAATACATTAAATACAGGTTCACTTGCAGCAAGTACCAACTACAAAATGTGATGAATAAACCAAATAACTCAAGCTATGAAGACTGAAATTAGACATGTTAAAAAATAGCAAATTGCTCTATCCAGTGTCACATAATATTGTTGATGCATCATGTTGTCAATGTACGACAATTGTGTCTGTTTAAGGTCACTTGAATCTTAAAAACATTTTAATCTGAAGACATGAATCTGAAATGAGTTATGTGAAGAATAAAAATAGTTATAATTGTGGCAATATACATTTCTTTCATTACAAAACAAACATTGTGTTTTTGAAATGGATGGCTTTGGATAAAAAACCCAAATAAGACCCCAAAATAGATGTGAACTCCTTTAATACTGCTTACAAAGCATCTCAGGCCGAGACCCCAAGAGTAGATTAAAAAAAGTCACATTTTGGCAAATTTTAAGAAAAAGAAGACTAGACAGATTTATTATTAATTTGATCATTTGTTTTTATGAACATAATTCCCACCGTAATTTTTTACAGTAAATTTTCAGTATATTTTTTCTTTGTTTCGATGAGTTTACTATTATTCAAAAACGTAAAAAAAACTGTGATACAGAGTAAGTGACCCTATACTTTGAACTGTAATGCATGTAGGTCAGAGAAACACACATATGTACAAATATTACATTACAACCTACTTCTAGAGTTTCATCTGATTCAACACCAGCTCCTCTCCTCCAACTGGAAATGTTCACAGCACTGCCTATAAGTTCACAATAATTACATTAAGATGTTAATTTGTCTCAATAATTCTCTAAAATAGACTTCAAATTAACATGTTTGACTCACCCAGAATCCTTTCATCTCTCTAATGGGGGGGAAATGTTCTGCAAGTCTTCAGCTATGAGCTGTGGATGGGGTGGAGCTAAAAAAAACTGAATATATACCGGCCCGTTTCACTGAGAATTTGCACAGCGAACGAAGAGCTTCTTCCAGCAAGAGTCCAACTACTCTGACAACACAGACACTCTTCAAACACAAGAAACAAGCAAAACCATCATGTGAGTATTCAACTCAAGACAGTATTTTAAAATAACTCTCTTGGTTTATTTTGCACAAATGAATCTATATAAAAAAAATCAATTCAGACTTTATAGGCAGATCATGCAATAGGAAAGACCTTTAAAATAGTAAAAACATCTTTAACAGGCACGATGATGTGAAGAGGTTTTCCTTTGAATATATTTCATTGTACAAATCTATTCAACAGTGAAAAGCAAAATATTTTAAGATAAGTTGAAAAATGTGTGTTTTGTATTATATATATATATGTGTGTGTGTGTGTGTGTGTCAGGGTTTAAAACGTACCAAATCTGAATTTTGCCTTATGTTCTTGGACTTGAATTTATGAATTTATAACCACACAAAAGATAACAGATTAATGCAAGATTACACTTACCATCTCTCTTTTTCCTTTCCCCAGCATGCCTTTTGTGTCTAAGTGCCCCTACAACAACGTTTGCACCGTTGGACGCTTCCCAACCGTGAAGCTGCTGGCGGACGACTGCCGTAAAACAGAATGCGGCACATCCGTTTGCGCCAAACCTTTCGCCAACCCGTGCGCCACCCCCTGCGTGAACCCCTGCGCTAATCCTTGCGCTAACCCTTGCGTAAACCCATGCAACATCCCCTGGGTTAACCCTTGGGTTAACCCGTGCGTCACCCCTTACTCTAACCCGTGCGCTACCCCTTTCGTGAATCCGTGTGCAAACCCGTGTGCCAAACCCTGTGCCAACCCATGTGCCTATCCTTATGTAAACCCTTGTGCCAACCCTTGTGCTAATCCTTGTGTAAACCCCTGCGCTAACCCGTGCAACTACGTTGCGCCATGCCATGAGTATGATTGCAAGGAAGTTTTGAAGGATTGTGCCGATGACTGCTTAACCAAGAAAGTCTGCGGAGGCGATGGTAAGAGTCGACTGCAGTGCATGATGGGAAATGTATTTTTTTCTTTGAATAGTTAATGATTTATGCATTTGGTACTCTTTCTCAGATCTTACCCTTCGGGTGTGTAAAGTCGACCTCCTCAAGTGCAGGACTGGACAGAATCGTCTGGATCATCGCACAAACTGCTTCCTGGATGAGCATCTCATCGTCCGCAGAGGGCAATGTTTCAACATGTGGATCGATCTGTCCCGACCATTTAATCCAACCTGTGACCAACTTCACCTGGAGCTGAAACTTGGTGAGTTTTTATCCCCATCATGCACCACATGAAAATGATGGACACACTGTTTAACTTCATTCATGTGTGTAATTTACAGGCCACATCCCATCCATCCGGGACGGCACATATGTGGTCGTTCCATTGGTGAGCGAGTTCAAGAAGAACTGCTGGGGGGCCAAGATTGTGGAACAGGGACAAAACCGCATCAAACTGTGCATTAACTCTGTTCCAAACGCTTGTATCGGACGATACGCGCTCAACGTCGTGACGCACTGCCAGGGGGGCAGGTACACTTCACCGTGTGTCCCTGACAATGACATTTACATGCTGTTCAACCCATGGTGCAAAGGTATGAAGCATGAGAGAACATATAGTGAAAACAAGAGTGCAGATTGAATGATTTTGATGCATGTTCTTCTTTTAAAATCACTTTTAAAACAGAGGACTGTGTGTACCTGGAAGATGACTCCGAGAAGGCCGAGTACGTGCTGAGTGACATGGGCAAAATCTACTACGGAACCAAGCAACAGATCGGCTGCAAATCTTGGAACTTTGGTCAAGTAAGACTCGCACAAGAAACAGAAAAGAAACGCTCTTCTGCTTCTGAAGACAACTTGATCTCTTTCTTTCTGATTCTTAGTTTGAAGAAGGAATCTTGGGTGCCTGTTTGTACGTGCTGGAGAAGAGTTGTACCCCTTGCTCAGGATGGGGAAGCCCCATTACCATCTCCAGAGTTGTATCAGACATGGTGAGGTCTCGATTTTATCACCCCGATGTCAGAAACCACTAAACTCGGACAATATAACAAAATCGTTCACCTTACACAGGTTATTGCCAACAAAGAATGCGGTGTGCTGATGAGTAACTGGTCCAACTGCTACGGAGGTGGAATCGCACCTACAGCCTGGTGTGGCAGTGCTCCCATTCTGAAACAGTACTACAAATGTGGAGGAGTGCCTGTCAAATACGGACAGAGCTTGGCTTTCGCTGGAGTCACCAACACAAGTGAGAGATTCTGCGTGAAGAAGAAACGAGTACAGGAGAATGATGCGATGTACTCACGTGTTTTTGTCTCCCTCTAGTGTTGAGATGCTTGGGCATTCCCTGTCGTCCCGTCTCCAACTTCCTGTCTGCTCATGACACAGACGTCTCCCTGACAACAGACATTTATTTAGATGAGAAATTCCAGCTGATCGATCACCTGAACCGCGATTCAATCTGGTACAATTCGGTCTTTTATTGGAACCGCAACATCGCGTTTAAATATTTACTTATTCGTTTTATGTTTTCATAGGAACTACCACGTGTGGAATGAGGCCTGGATGACCCGTTCAGACCTGCCTTGTGGTTTTGGAGGATGGCAGGTGGTGGATTCCACTCCTCAGTTGACCAGTCAGGGCTTCTATCGCTGCGGTCCCACCTCTGTCGCTGCCATCCGCAGCGGGCAGGTCTTCCTGAAGCATGATGCTCCCTTCCTGTTCGCCGAGGTCTGTTTGCTCCTTTTATGGTTCCTAAATTTAGAAAATGTAAAAATGTTAACACTGACCCTTCGTGTAGGTGAACAACGATAGAGTCTACTGGCAGAGGAAATGCAATGGAACCTTTGGTGTTGTTCACCTCGAGAAGGATGTTGTGGGTCACTGCATCAGCACCAAGTCTGTCGGCTCCGATCAGCGTGTTGACATTACAAACCTCTACAAGCATGCTAAAGGTAAAAATCTTAACACATGCCACAAAAACACAGATTTTGATTAGAACGAAAATCAAACCTGAATCTGAATCTCTTCGCTATTGATCAGGTACGGAGGAAAGATGCGTCGCTTTGGATACGGCCTGCCGCTACGGCGCTAGACGATGCGGACACCAGCTGCCGTGCCCTGAGGATGTTTCTGTTAAAGTCACCATGCAGGGAGATGGACCATGCGTGGGCAAGGATGCTGTGCTTTGCATCAATCTGAAAAACAAATGCACCTCAGCTCGTACCCTCACCCTCCACAGCCAGGCGGCCGCCATGTACCACACCGGAGTCCATAGGGCTTTCCTGAAGAAGGACCAGACATGCTTCGAGCTGAAGGCTTCTGAATGTAAGCAATAATTTGACAAAATATGGAAATATATAGTATGTATAGTGCAGAAACATTATTTCTTGTCCCCCTACAGGCAAGACTCTGGAATGGACCCTGCGTTACGATGAGTACAAGGAACACCTGGTGGACCACGCTCCTCTGACGCTCCATCTCATTGGACACGTGGAGCAAACTAAACAAGTTGTGGCCACCCAGTTCCACTTCAGACTGCGCACACCGGATCTGGTTCTCGCTGTGAGTTCATTGCGATTCGGATGTCCTGTTTGCAAGGTAACGGTAGGGTGCTAATGTAAGTTGTTTGTGGTTCTTCTCAGCCTGCATGTGATGCCATCATGGGCAAAGAGATGCCAGTTAAGGTGACTTTCCAGAACCCGTTGCATTGTCCATTGAGGAACGCCGTGTTCCGTTTTGAAGGTCTGGGACTGAAGCACGCCAGAACTGTTTCTTATGGGTAAGCGAATATTCATTTGGATACAAATAGAAATGCAAAATCAGCAGGTATGAAATTAATCTTCTTTAATTTTTCTCAGCGAAATCGCAAGCCAAGGCACAGTGTGCCTGACGGAGAAATTCGTCCCGACTCGATGCGGCCCTCAGAAACTTCTGGCATCGCTCGACTGCCCTCAGCTCACTCAGGTGCACGGATGTGCCAACATCATTGTCAAACAACAATGTTAAAGCAACCAAACCACCAACTGCAGGAAACAAAATGTCACATGGAAGAGAAAGCACGAATGATCTCATTTACCACAAACGTGTCAGGGTGAATTTAATCATGGTTTTAGAAAGTTGTGCTTATAGAATGTTTTACGCCAGGCGTCGTCTTTTCTTTCTGACAATCTTCATTTAAAATTGCATTTCGGGATATGGAACTTGTGTTAGAATCATCATAATCTACTTCAATGTTTTCTTCATTTGTTGGATTTTTGATTGAAAACCCAAAGATTCATTTTCTTCTGGTAATGGTTATTCTGTTCTCTGTCTCCTCGGCTCTAATAAAAGATTTCAAGCATACTAAATCATGTGTCTGTGATGTGTAAAATGACTATGTGAGGGTAGCTTCAAAAGAATTGATTTTAAATGTTAAATTATCTTCACAAAAATTAAAAGAAACAGATCAAGCACGTAAAAACCTCTGAAGACCTGTGCAAATGCAATATGAATCTCTTCGCTCAGTCCGTCTAATGTTGGATATCATACCACTAACAAAACCCATAGTGTTAGTTTGGTTAGTAGTGCTACTTGTTCTAAAAAATAGTTGAAAATGTTGACGAAAAATCACCCTGTTGTATAAAAAAATTAAAAAATACCCAAATGCAATAATTTCAAATCATTCTTATACCATTTCCAGAACAATGTTTATGAATGTTTATGTACACAGACTTCTGTCATTAGTTTCCAAAACATTTTATGTAGAACATCAATATTAAAAGATAGAAGAAGTATAAAACATTTCAAGTAAGGGAAAGAATTACAAGATATTTGTTTTAGGAAATTATAAGTTTAGCGTTAAAAATATATCAAATGAACTGACATGCCCGGTATCGGCTGTCTCCAAATTCGATCCAGTTAACCAGGTGAATGAACTGCGTTCAGTGCATTGTTTTACATCCCTGAGGAAGATCCTGTGATTTTGGTCTAAATCCAGTTTCAGAATAAATCTGGGTAGTAGAAAGTTTAAGATAAATCCACGACAAGCTGAACTTCATTTCCTTCTTTTAAAAAAAAAAATTCTTCATGTTGAGCAAGAAGGGAAACATAAATATTTTTGTGTCTGATTGTCCATGTGATAAAACAAGGCTTTAACCATTAAGAATCACAACTTCAATGAGGCAACAAGGTCCTAAAGACTATTTGTCTGATGGTGTCTCAGTGTACCGGTCAGTCAGGATTGTTGTGATGGTAAGATGACTCTCTGTTCATCTATTCTTTTGGCCTGGGAGCGGAGGATGAGACTGAAGAAGTCTTCGTCTGGGACTGTGGGGCCTCTGGTTGGAGGAGGTGGAGGAGCACATCTCTGATCATCTAGTCTGGATCCCTGCGTAAGAGAAACCACACATTTTTCAATGACTCATTGATGAAGCAACGTCACCTCGTGCTTTCATGCTACCTACCTGGCACTTAATCAGCATATCGAAGAAGTCTTCGTCTGGTTCTTTGCTATCTGCAGAGGCCAGGAGTTTGCTGAGAACATCCTGACTGTGACGCTGGTCCAGCCGCAGACCCGGCAGTCTGCCCACACTGGCTCGCTGTTCGTCTAGCCGGTGACTTTGCGAGCTCGCCAGCAGGTCTAGAAAATGCGTGGGCTGTGCCGACGCATCCGCTGCGGACTCGGAAATAGCTGAACGAGGAAAAAAAGGCAAAACGTGACTCAAATCGCACAGGAAAACTTGCTCAACTAAACATATTCAAGTGTTTTTGGGATATTTTAAAGCCAAATTCTTACATATTGTGGCTTTAATCATCTTTATTTCGCAGAATACAAAAGACATGCTAACACTTTACTTAAAGCATTTATGTATAATTCATTATGAATGTAGTTTTAATGTATTAATTATGCCTTGTAATGTACATTATAATGCATTGTAATGTGTCACGAATAATCGTAACCACAGTTAATACATTATAACACTTATCAAATAATTGTTAGACTATGCATTTTAAATTTGGTTATAATTCTTTAAAATAACATATAATGTATCACAGCGCACATTATCAACAATTATAATGCATTATACATACAGTAAAGGCTTTAAGTAAAGTGTTACCGAAGATATTTTAAAGAATGTTGGTAACCAAACAATGGCAGCACTTCTACTGTATGGACCAAAAAAATGTTGTTCGGTTACCAACATTCTTTAAAATATCGATATTCATGAAATATGAATATAGAGTATAGCACAGGTATGTATAGTCAGGGAGGAGGGGCTAACTCACATTTCCTCATGGCTATGGATGGGGTTTCACAGGGAGAGGGGACAGGAACACGGCTTACGCCGTCCGCTAAAGAGCACCTTTGGTCGTCCATGCGGCTGCCTTGGAAGCGGCTTAGAAGGTCAAAAAAGCCGTCGTCACCCAGAGTGTCTGGTGCATTCTGCGGAGAAGACGAATTTAAAGACAGCACCATTTAAAAAAAAATCTAGGTTGGTGCAACTAAAAATGTTTATTACAATATAGACGTACCTGTGCATCCATAGCATCTGATGATGAGTCACCAGTGTATTTATCTGCTGGCGTACCGGAGTTCGATCCATTCATCTTGTGTTTCTTCCTGCTGAAGCGGTTGATAAAGAAAAGTTTGGAAGACGTCTTGGCTATGGATGTTTTAGTTGGCGTTTTGGTCTGCTGGGGGCTTGTGTTCTCCTCACAGGACTGTCCCTGAACGCATGTAAAATACAGCCTTTATACATGTACATTTAATGTTGTTTTAAGAGCAAAATGTGAATTTAAGCACACGTCATGGCAAAAACTCACCATGTTTTTATCAGCACTGAGTTTCATGAGCTCCATGTTCTCCATACTGAGTCTTCTGCTTCCTCTGGATCTTCCACCTACAGAACCAGTCAGAACTTTAAATGTCATTACATGCATTTTAAATGTGCACTACGTGTCTCTGAAATATGTATACTAAAAACTGTCAAGCAATTTTAGGATACTGATATATTGTTAAAAAAAGCTTTGAAAGTAGAAATTCATTTGACATCAGACAGCAGAATTATGACGTTTTTGTCCATTTTTCCCTTTGATCAGCAGGTGGCACTGTCAACAAAACATGTTATTTCCTCCTGAGAGAATATAAACCATTGGTTATAATGGGTTTTAATAAAAACTTAAATGGTTCATGGGTGGAATTTGGCAAATAGGAACCAATAGGACAGCTTTTCAGCAACTTGTAAATCACATAAATCCTACTGGAATAAGGTTGGAAATTTGTGAAATATTGTTTATTCTCACAAATGTAGTGAAACATGTTGAAAAAGACTTTTTTGAAGTGGTTCTTATTTAAAGTGCTCAAATCAGTTCATGTTTTGCTTTTGATCTAGAAATTTCATTGAATGGTTTGTGTTTAATAAATGCTACGTGTGTGTGTGTGTGTGGTTACCAGGTGGACTGCTGTCATTAGGAAGAGTCTCTATGAAAGAGCTGTTCGGGCTTAAATTTTGTTTAAGACCCAAAACTAGCTGGAGATCTGATACGTTCATTCTTGCTGTCAGCTCTCCACTGCGATCTCCAATCTGAGCAGCACACATGCACGAAAAAAAAATTATTGAAAGTGATATGCAAGAAAACATAAACACGCTGGATTCGCACTGCACACAGGGGCCTCATTTAAACTCCTAAACGGAGGAGCATCAAAACATTTCCTGTGCCGAGAGGAAGAAATCTGTGCGTCTTTTCTCTCATGGCCACACACGTACACACACGCCGTTTCACTATATTAGTAAAGTCTGTTTTTATAGAAACTCTAATATCATGCTACAAGTGAAATGCTTTCGCAAGTTAGTTGTCATGATATTTCACTTTGTGGCTGTCACACACCTCTTTAGAGATCTCCAGATGTTTTTGGGCAAAGCTCATGGCCTGTTCGTGGTTTCCCAGTGCGGTGTAGGCATTCCCTAAACTCCAGCAGGCTCTTCCTTCACCAATCCTAAATACATCCAACAGCAGGACGATTACACAGGAGAAAGATCAGTATGTCTGTTTTATTAGCATGTGTCAGTATACCTGTCCTTTAAATCCTGAGCTATGGTAAGATGTTTCAGATGATAGTCTATAGCTCTCTCATAGTCCTGCAGTAAAGTGTAAGTGTTTCCTAGACTGTAACAGGCCTGAGCTTCTACAGCCCGATCCTTCAGCTGCCGGGTCAACTGCAGAGTCCGTCTGTCAGACAGACAAACAAACGGCATCAAAATCGCCTCACAGCCTGCCGTCAACGCAGACAAACACAGAAATAACTTGTAGTAAAAATACTATGGTATTACCACAGTTTTTTGGACATGCAGAAACCAAATATAAGTTTAGTGTGAGCTAACAATTTTGTGGATTTGTAGCCCTCTAGTGGCCAAAGCAGCATAACAGCATTTATTTTCTTGGAATATACCAATTATATGAATATAATTAGTTATATGAATATACTAATAATTTATCATGGTATGGATACCTTTACTGTAAAACAAAAACAGCAATGTTTTGATTTAATTTCAAGCATTTTTCTACAGGAACTGTTCTTTTGTCTTCTGTTGTCTCCTACTGTTTGAAAGTATACTATGGGATTTTACATTCATGTTTGAATTTTTTTATTTTGTACATATATTTGTGTTTTTACTGCACTTATGCATTTTGTTATTTTATGTTGTTCCAATTGCTTCCATTGTTTACCTCATTTGTAAGTTGCTTTGGATAAAAGCGTCTGCTAAATGACTAAATGTAAATGTAGTAAATACTAAAGTATACTATGGGATTTAACATTAATGTTATAATTATTTTTAATTTGTACATATATTTGTGTGGTTTTACTACGATAAGGTTCAAAAGCACTATAGTATCTAGGAATTGTCGTATAGTTTACTATAGTAAATACTAAAGTATACTAAGGGATTTAACATTAATGTTATAATTATTTTTAATTTGTACATATATTTGTGTGTACATTTATTTTTTATGCGGACTTTAACTGAGCCAAAGAAAATCACTTCAAATTCAAAGTTCAACCACAATTCATAAAATGGTCCCATATGGAGCCATGGCCTAGTAGTTAACTCATTATGTTAGCCGCAGGTTCCCGTCCAAATCACATTATAGCAGATCTTTATCCCTTCCTGTGTAGCTATATAAAGTGACTAAAATATGCCCAAAACAAATAAAACTGTACTGACTTGTAATGTTCAGCTGCGACCTCAAACTGCCCGAGGAATATGTACGCATTACCAAGGTTACAGTATGCTCTCCTCTCCGCGGCCCTGTCTCCAAACTCCTTCGCAATAAGAAGACGCTGTAATAAAACCATTTATTTTCATTTCATACTTAATACACGAAACAAACATTAATGCTAATGATGTACATAATCTTTCTAATATCTAAAACTACTTATGTTGTTGTTATTATTGCAATTTTAATCGTTATTGTACAATATTTGTTTAAACAAACGCTGCAGGAAATACCTGCTCATGTGCAAGCACAGCTTCCTGGAAGTTTCCCAGCAAATAATGCGAGTTGCCGAGGTTCCCATAGGTCCTGCCCTGCGCTGCTCTGTCACACAACTCCTTCACAAGGGCCAGATTCGCTCTTCACACCAAAAACACAGAGGAGATATAGAGGAGCAATGCTTAAAAAAAAAAAGCACCCCAGAAACCTTTTCTTGTTTTTGTTCATACAATGAAAGTAAATGGAGATTGAATCATACAAGTTCGGAACAATGGTAGGGAGTGTTGGGTAAACAAAACACTAAATGGCAACTTGCTTTGTCTCCCTCAACACTCACTCGTAGTACTCCGTCGCTTTCTTCAGAGCAATGCGTGCCTCCTCCGGAAAGTCTCCAGGGTCCATACCACTCCAGCATATGTTCTTCCCTTTGGCGTGGTACACGTTCCCATAATTATACAGAGCCCGAGCCTGCCCCACCTACAAAAACCACACACAGAAAACCAGACAGCCAGTTATGCTAAACACACAACAGTCAAACCACAGAAAACCTCACCGATGACACAGAAGAAATGGATGAACGCCTTGCATTTAAACAACCGTGGATGGATGATTAAAATAGATCGAGTGGTGTCTTTGGATAGACATTACAAAATCATTATATGCAAAATTGTAACAAGCGCTATAGAAATAAACTTGACACGTAAGTGCTGCTCGAGGCAGCTTGTCTTGTTTCACACACTCACCTTATCATGAAGCATTCTGGAAATGTCCAGGTGTCTTTGGCAACAAACCGCTGCCTCATCATAGCGACCCAAAACCTTTAAGGTGTTTCCGAGGTTACCGCTAGCTTTAGCCTCGCCCAGCTGATCTCCAATAGTTCTGAAACACAAAATATTTAATATACAGCGATTCAAAAAACCAGCTATACATTGTGAGAGAACACTGCAGAATCACACCTGGTCAGGGTGAGGTCATGACGATGATATTCAAGCGCTTTGCTGTAGTCATGCAGGTGAAAGTAGGCATTGCCCAGTTGACTGTAGATGGCGCTCAAAATCTGCAGGTCTTCGGTGCCCACCTGAATGGCCGACTCGAAAAAGGACACACCTGCACTGTAGTCGCCTACTTTACACAAGCGCTCACCTTCCAGAGCCAGTTCTAGACATGAGGCCTCCATCCTGCAGGGGGCAGTACAGAGAGTTAAAACAGAGCATAAACCAGATAACATGGACAGTTAGTCGATGTGAAAATGCTAAAGGCAGAATAGGGTAGTGGCTTTCCTGTGGCTCAGTGGTTGGAGCATGGCGCTAGCAACGCCAAGGTCATGGGTTCGAACACAGGGATTGCACATACTTAGTATGTATTGTATAGTTTAATAGTCGATTTGTATAAAAGCATCTGCCTAATGCATGAATGTCAATGTAATGCATAAATGTAGTGCAACGATGACATATTTTTGCATGAAGAACCCAGAAGTGAGTTAGCATTTTAGCACCAATGGGTTTTTTGAATGGGGTTTTGGTTAAATGTCTAAAATAAGGTCTGTGGTTAACAAAACTTTTTAATATTTTTTAAACACGTTTTATTCTGACATAAAAGACAAAAAGCTTTATCATGTCTTAATAACAGTGGTTGCTAATAAGTTGCCAAATGCGACTGCAATAATGCAACGTGACACAATTCTCAAAAAACACGAATGAAGATTCATTTTTTTTCAGTATCAAAAACCTTTGTAAATCACAGAGCTTATTTTTTGCAATCTTCCAAAAGTCTGTGGGAAAAAACGCATAGGCTTTTGTTCGAAGGAACCAGTGTGAGGCTAACATCCGGGTTGGCATACAAAAATACGTCATCCCTGCACCAGTCTATGTGGCATAGATATACATGGAGACCACATTGGAACCTGTGTAAAATGTCAACAGCGCCAACATATTGGAGAGGGCAAGACAGTATGAACTCATTTTATCAGGAAAAAAGCACAATAATGTTTACGTTTCTCAACTGATGAAAATTACTTTTGTCAAAAACATTGTAAAAATTCAAAGCCAGTGCCACGTCTATGTATATGGCAAAAGGCACCCTTTTTCATTGATGTTTATTCAAAAGCAGCTTAAGCAATATATAAATCACCAGATCTTTAAACAAAAAGATTGGAAAAGAAGAACAGTATCAATCAAAGAACAGGAAAGTACACCAAAATTGCATCGAGTTGTTCAAGCGAGAAAAGCAAATGAAAAAATAACACCAACACCAAAGGCCCTTGTCAACACGAGTTCAAAGAATTTGAAATTAAGCAAAAACTGAACGCTGTCGTTTTGTCACGTTGAAAGGAATGCAAACACTCTTTTCAACCTCTGAAATTTATTCTAATGTATTCAAGTCACTTTATTCTCAGCGATGTCGCACACCATCGCACAAACACGCACACAATGCCAGCGGTTTCAGATGAGCTCATGAGGGAACACACTGACAGCACATTATTACTTTTTCTTGTTCATTAAGGGTGAAAATCAACCTCATACAGAGCACATTTGACATTTACCAAACAAATATGTAAAGTCTCAATCTGAACTAATGAAACTGACAGAATATCAACTACATATCATCAACAAAATATAATCAGGTCAATGAGGTCATCAAAAACACTTTTCAACAAATAAAACGTAAATTATATAGAAACACACACACAACTTCTCGACTATTGTTACAAGCCAAAACATCACCTTTATATACTGTCAAGGGTACACTTCTTTTGATTTGGGCCTAGCAACAGCAAAAGTACTGCACTCAAAACATCATCTGAACAGCAAAACAATAACCTGTCAAAAACCTCTCAAGACAAAGCATTTTACCTTTTATCCTTTGTCTTTCTGTGACATCTAAAGCACCGCCTAAAGACAGACATCTCGATCTTTCTGATGACTTTCTCCCCTCGGCCGTGATGGAGATGTCCTCCAATTCTCCATTGTGTACAGGGCGAAACCCAAAGTTTTGACTCCCTCGCTGTAAGACACATTACGATCTGACCATCCACTTCCAAAAGAAGTCCAATTCCAGGATGACCCCCGTTTGAGAGACCTGTCACAACCTTCGCTGCGCCGCGGCTTAACCAACCGAGGCTTTAGCAACCCAAATGTTTTGTTGACACCCCGCGGCAGGTAACGGTGAGTTTCATACACAACTACACATGCAGGCAGGGTCAACGGGAAGCTTAGCTAAAACATGCCCGTGTCATCTCCGGACACCTGATGGCAGGTGTCAATTCCAATTACGGGTGACAAAAAAGAGATTATCACGCATAAAGAGGCGCTATTGTTATATGTTCTGTCTTGCTCGGTGGAAAGCACGTTTGAATATATTTTCACTTTAGTAAGCCAGCAACAGACCCTTAAAGTGTAAAAACATAAGTGTAAGGCAACGTTTGTGCTAGGTGAACTTTACATATACAGTCATGCAAGGGCATGCTGGGAAAATCCATTAGACAGGGTTAAATCCTGTGCTTTGTGTCCTCAACAGAGGGTTAACAGCCTCCACTTTTTTATCCTAAGTAAAAACGAACCAATGGCTTTTCTTCACTGAGCAAAGGACTTATTTTCACCATGCACTAGCTCACAGCCTCACACTTCCCATGACGTCATGAGACGTCAGTTCACTGATACTCACTGAAACAGCAGTGTGTCATACAGATTGTTTCTGAAACCCATAACATAACATGAAGATTTTAGGCAGAACAACAGATGTTATTGATGGATGCTGTTCAAGCTCCAAAAAAGCCCCATGAAGGTTTGCGTAACTCAATGAATCTCTTTAGCTGAACATGAACAACTTTGTATGAAAACGTAAAAATGCAGATACGAATTGGTTCTTTCTTGTCATGTGCGTTCAGTCACAAAACGTAAGAATCGTAAGAGTTAAAGTTATCAATGTGTCGCCTTATTTGATGCACTTGGACCTGCGTGTTTGAACTGAACTGTATGAACTGCTTTAAAGTTTGTTCTTTTCAGAGCGTGACAGTCCATCATCACTTACATTTTGTCATTTCACTAAACATGTCCTGCTGTTTAAAACAGCAGAAAGAAAGTCATACGGGTGTGGACCAACACAAGGGTGACTGAATGATGACTGAATCTTCGAAACTATCCTTGTCAAAGACCCTCTAAAAAACCCTTGAGCAATACAAGAAACAAAACTGTGACAACAACTGATGACCCTTTATTTTAATCTTTAAACACGTCTATTAAAAATTTACACACAGGAGATCTCTCAACTAACCTGAGCCCTCATCCGACAGGCCCTGTATTACATTTCAACCCAGTTTATCTGATGGAAAAACAAAGGTTGCTTAGTAAACCGCCTATTAAAGATCAATATTTGCTTACTAAAAGACACATATTTATTTGTTTTTTTGTTATTTTGTCTTATAGGCAACACAACCTGTGGTTTAAAAACACTCCGTAAGCACTAACAATGAGATGAGATGAGATAAGATAGCAGGGAGAGAAACACATAAATGTGGTGAAGAACATCAAGAAAACATTAAGCTAAACAAGGTTTCTCTCCTACCTGGAACGGACATGAAACGTTTGCTCCTCATCTTTTACGATCACATCCATTTGAAAGCATAGTAAGAATCCACTTTAAAAACGAAACACAGCAACAAAGCTTAAAAGATTCAGCGATAAATAAGACCAGAATTATAAAACAAACAACAAACATAAAAACAGAGTGCAGATGGTCATGTTTTAACCGTGTTTAAAACACGGTGCGTCTGACAGGCGGTGACGGTAAAGAAATATCTGTAAGAAACATGAGCCGGTGACCACCACACACACACACACACACACACACACACACAAACACAAGGTAATGATTTCACTAAGAAAACAGACATGGAGTGAATAACAACACACTACACTTCCACCCTACATACTCATTCACATCTTATGGACAGCTGAACATAAGGAAGTCCTTAAAAGACTCTTTCTTTTTCCATACTTCATTTTGTAGCCTTTTTAGTGGGAAGTAACACAGACGTGTCTAAGTCAAAAAATGAGGAAAGCAACGGCCTGTTAAATAAAAACGAAGACAATCTTGATGAATCAAGTTTCATTTGAAGGGATGGTGACACATCACAGCTATTGACGTATTGAAATATTCACTTTCTTACATGCGTTTCTGTGGAACGCCAACATTACAAGAATGCAATTCTACCACATTTTTGAGAATGTTACATAGACGATTGACCACAGTGATCCATATTTACTCATGCCCTATATGCCAAGTGTTTTAAAGCGGTGTGATGGCCTTTCGAATGTAAAATTTAAGTTATTATTTGTTGAAAAACTGATTTCCAGCATATTACAACTTCAGTCTTACCCTCACACTTAAGATTTTCATTGCACGGAGAAGAAAAGTGCAAAAAAGGCCTGTTTCAAGAAATATCAGACAGAACTCATATTTGTTTGTCTCAGAAATTCCTGGTATTGAGCAGAAGTCTAAAACCATTGTTCATGTAACCAACCGACATTCTTAATACTCAGACATGCATGTTCTCTACACATGCAAAAAATGTCAACAAAACGTCTGTTTGATATGATTTGCAAATACTTGGGTCTACATTTGACCAAAACGCAGTGCTCATTTGTGCCATAAATGTATACCTTATGAAAATTAACCATGGTTTAACTAACTTTTACTACACGATTTTTATAATAAAACCCTGGTTCATTTTCCCCAAGGGATGATTAACATATACGCACGGTGTTATACACACTTTCTAAACGTCTCAAGCCTTTGACCGCATACTCATAACCAAGTTCTCTTTACTCACCACTGATAGTTTCAAAACAGCACTGAGTCACATATTAAAATATAGCAGAAGGGTCAGAGCAACAGTGTGAAGAAGAGGAATATTCCAGTCAGTCTACAACAGAATGAAACACAAGCCTTTGTGCTGTAAATGACTGCGATTCATTAAATCCTTCTTTAACTGGCAGTGCCGTGTAGACACAAGGGCTGCTGTGTCCAGTCTGTTAGTCGGATCTTATCCAGGTGTTCCTCATAAATACCCACAGGAGGTGAACACAGGGAAAACTATTTCAATAAGTTCTCTTTGGAAGAATATCGCGGTCATATTTTGCAAAAATATAAAGGAAATTCGGTTTTTCATGAAGTAAATGATTTTTGTTCACTGCTGGTGAAACGATCTTCCTATTTCCATCAATCTCACAATTGATAAAGCAGCTGAAGACCCTCCTCTTCTGCGAACACTTAACTTAACTTAAAAAAATCTACTTCTCTTTTCTAATGTTCTCTCTGTATTCTTGCTTATACCATCTTAACGTTGTATCTGAAACTTTGTATTACTGGCACTTCTTAGACAAAGTGCATGCTGTTAATTGTGAGTGGCTTTGGATAAATGTAAATGCTTTATGGTGAATGCATTGTGGCATTATTTTGTGAAGCAACCTTCTCAATTCTCATTTCTGTAGTACATCCCGATATTGTACTTTAGAGTTTGCTTTTTATTCATAATGATCATTAACATTCTCAATACTGTAATACAATACTGTTAGGACCTTTTTTTTTTAGAATTAGCATAAATGCATTTGCTGCATTACACTTTTTTATACTACTGTACTTTTCATATCCGGTTAACTTCTATAAAAATGTAGCATAACTATGAAAAACCTACCACACGTGAATATTATTATAATGTATTTCAACTATACAAATATGATTTCTGTATCAAACGATTACATAAGTAAAATACTACTATACCTAAATACAGTACATAAAAAGTAATACAAATATAATAGGCTATGTAATAAAAACTTTATTTCGCTGTTTGGCATGTTTCGTGAGATTCTTCCCTTTAAATGTATCAATACAATAGCAGCAGATGAAATACTACATTATACTACAATGTTATATACAGATGTTTATATCACAACTGCAAAATGATCACTGACGTGTCTTTATGATAAATAACAGACATGAATTATAACCCAAATAATGAAACCAACCAACGCATATTTCATGCACCTCAGTTGGCGAGCCGTTCATGCACAAACACAGAAAGAAATGAAAATAAAACTGACTCATACCTCATACACTGTCAGTTTTTTACAATCTTGAATCTATATTCGCGCTACATGTCCAATAGTTGAAGAGTTTGTGGTCTTTATAGAAACGTCGGTAAACTTTTTTTACTCCGCCATGTTTTCTCAAGACACTTTCCTCCTTTTTTTCGGAAAAGAGGAAAGCGTCTCTGATTTGGCACACCAATCATTACACGGGAGGTTATAAGCGCCACGCCTCTGGTGTCTGAATCATGAAGGAAGGGTTCTTTAGAGTCGATTCGTTTGAACGAAACTGTCGAATCGATTCGCAACGCTATTGCAAATTAGGGGGGTATCTTGTCGTAAAACTGTAAAGAGATTTCGCTTTGGATATAAGCGTCTGCCAAAAGAATAAATATACATTTACAGATTTGGTGGTACAAGACACATTTTATCAATTTTGTCACTTTTGTGTAAATCCATGGAACCGAGTCTCAAAATGTAATGACTCGCAGATTCGGAACATTTAACAACTAATTCACTGAACAACTGATTGATATAAATAGACTGTGCTGGAACAACTGGATCCATTTCTAAAATAAATTGCGATATTTACTGGATGAACATTTTCATTTTGTAAGATTATATCCTTAGGCTATATGCTAGAAAGAAATATATACAAGTATGAAGAATTTTTAAAAAGGCCTAATTTATTCTGGTAGTAAGGTTGCTGTCCTTTAAACTTTCTATTTTAGATATCAAGAAAGAATCCTGTCAGACATTAAAGCAAAATGTCAGCACTTGAAGTCATTATAAAGGTAAAACATGTACACATACACACGTCACCAGCCAGTTTAGGTACATGTCTGCCCAAGCCTATACACACATTGACCTATACATCCATACCAAAACATAAGGACATCAATTATGAAAAAAGCTTAAGGCAGAAAAACTGCACCTAAGTGCACAATTAAAGGACAAATGGGACAAATTTCCATTACATAGACAAAATAACACAAAATTGCCAACTGTTTTCATCTCTGTTATATGCGCTGATAATTGTGCATTGTTTACAAAATGAAAATAGGAGCAGAATAAAAAGGTTGAGCGAGCAGAGTACAGTGAAGCAGAGAAAAGAATAAGAGACACTTATCTGAGGCATCTTTGGTCTTTAGACGTGAAGTAACTCTGACAAACAAAATACAAATGTTGATACATTTTGTCAGGTTTAAACAACACCACATGAGCAACAGTAAGAGTCTGACTATAAAACTTGGGATGTGTACAGCAAGAAATCTCAAAAACAATACTGACACGATATAGAAACAAAAACAGAAGCTGAAACATTTCAGATGAAGAGTTTATTTGCAAAAACAGATTAAAAATCATGTTTTTTATAGTGTTAGTTGTATTTTTTTCAGTTATTCCTTAAAAAAAACACCAACTGTGGTTTGATTTATATTATTCGAAAAGGACAAAAATAAGGGGGTTATCTGTTTTTGCAAACAAACTCTTCAGTTGTAAATTTAGGGTAGAACAAGGTTAGTTGTCAGACTATAGGTATATTTTAGAAAATAAATCTGTATATGAACTTCATGTCTACAATAAAGCACACATTGATGTCCAGCCAAGCATGCCAGTGTGGTTTCATTGGTCATTATTCAAGCAGTTATTAATGACGTTAGAATTTAAAAGCGGAGTAAATATCTCATTTTAAGTTTTATGTAACATGCAAAGCCACAGAAAAAGCATGTAAAAACACAGCCCTTATAACAACTCTCACTGTGACAACTAGCCCTGGTCATCTGATATCTCACTTTATTAATATTTTAGTTCTGTACAGATGGAAAATACTGTAGATAAATATGTACTGTACATAATAAAAACTGTATACAAACACCTCATACTTGATGGTACATTTTTAGCTCCAATAACATTTCCCCAAATAATACACAAAATAATAGAGATCTGAATTTGAAAGGCGTCAGTAGCAAATTCTTATATGGTTTTATCCAGAATTTACCAATACTTTAGGCAAACCCGCACAAAGTCCCCAAAAGAGACCACTGGATCAAAAAAAAAACCATCAGATTGTGTTAAACGGTTAAAACCTAATCGCACTTACAAATATATTCATATCATTGTACCTGATATCAATTTTATTGAAAAGTTGAAAAAGTTCATACAACTTAAATAAAATGAATACAATTTGCTTTGATATTTTCATATGTTTTAATGTATCCAAATCCCCTTTTGACATCTCTGTTCCCAGATTTCGGTGATGTTAAAATGGAGTGTCCATCTGACTTCCTTTGACCCCAACAGGTACCACAGCGTAACTCCCTTCTTGATAACGGATCCATCGTAAGCGTATTTCATTCTGAACCTGAAAAACACAAACACGCATAAATACATACAGACTTATAATCCAGGGGACTTTTCTTAAAGACAAACCAAATCACTGAGTATTTTGTGCGTTGTTTTGACATTTGTTCATTGGACAAAAAAACACAAAATAACAAAATTGAAGATGAATTTGAGCGTTATTTTAAATTCAAAAGATATTGCAATAATATTGTTGGCGCAAATTAGATTAGCCACGATGGTAAAATCTGATATCGTGACAGTCCTAACTTGTATAATGTTTGTTCTCACTCACCTCCTGGTTCAGAAAACAGTAGAGAACTGCAACAATAAGTCCCTAAAGAAAGCCAACAAAATAAAGTTCAGTGTGAAAATCTGATTATATCTATATCTCAATCCACTCAAATCCTTGCTCTTTTTGTGGATTTGTCCCAGTGTTGAGTGTTGCTTTGAGAAATCTTTTGATGGTTTAAAGCCACCCACACTAAACAGAAATTCAATAGAAAAGTGCTGAAATACTGAATATTTGGCAGACTGAATCCACACATTGGCACACTAATGATATTCAACATGTCATGCTGATGTGAGTCTGAATATATTCCCAATTTCATTTCATGAAAGTTAAAACTAAACGTTGAATTACATTTCAGACCGGCTATTCAAGAAATTCAATCTGACTGAAAGAATTCTCAGTGCTAAAACCTAAAACATCACCCAATTACGACTCAAAAAAGAATCTATTTAGTATAAAGGAACCGATTTCCTCTTCCATTTTCTTAAGCACCTGCATGGAATTAATCTTTGAAATTAGGCAATGGCCCTTCAAGAAACTCAATTAGCACCGTGACTAACAAATGAACCGTTGTAAAACCCCAGCGTCCATCTTCTCTCTAAACAGATGAAAGGTGAGTGTAAGATGTGCTCCGGCGGGCCTGCGCGTTGTTTTGATGAAACCTCATCGAGCGTGCCGTGGGGAGCGTCTGCTTTCATTCATTCACACACGCAGAGTTTGTGCGCTGAGGAGCGTGTGTGTTGCTTTGAATGGGTTTGAATTGATAAGAGGGTTAAATAACCTGGAAGGAGCCCAGACAGAGTTCGACGCAAAGCCGCAGGCTCACGTTGAAGTAGTCTGGGAGAAAACTGAACACCATGTAATGAGTGCCGAAGAGAGGGATGAGCAGAAGGGTGGACTTGGTCAGTCGCCTGAGGAAAAAAAATAGAGAGTGCGAGAGAAAAAGAGTGATAGAGAAGTTGATAAAAAAGCAAGAGGGAACAACAGAGGGCAAGAGGACGAATGAGAGAGTGATGGAGAGGGAGAGCGATATGAAGCGAAGGAGAAAGAGTGATAGAGAGAGAAGGAAAGCGATAGAGAGAGTGAGGGATTGAAAGTGATAGAAAGCAATAGAGAGTGAGTGATCAACAGAGAAAAAGAGAGCAAGTGATAGAGAGAGACAGAAAGATGGAGAGAGAGAGTGATAAGAGTGGAAAAGAGCAATTAAGGGAGTGATCAACAGAGAAAAAGAGTGAGATATTGATAGAGAAAGATATATATATATAGAGAGAGAGAGTGACATCAAGAAAGAGAGCAATAGAGCAAAGGGTGAGAGAGAGAGAGAGAGAGAGAGAGAGAGAGAGAGAGAGAGAGAATGAATGAATGTGTGATAGAGAAAGTAAAAAAAGCAATAGGGAAGCAAGCAACAGAGAGCAAGAGGAATGAGAGAGTGATGGAGAGAGAGTGCGATAGAAAGTAAAGTGATAGAAAGAGTGATAGAGAGAGAGAGAGAGTAATAGGGACCCAAAGAGAGAGAGAAAGAGAGAGAGAGGGGGGGATTAAAAATGAGAGGGTTATAAAAAGCAATAGAGGGAGTGATCAACCAAGAGAAAGAGAGCGAGTGATAGAGAAATATGAAGAGATGGGGGGGAGATAGAGGGAGGGGGAGAGAGTGAGAGAGAGAGCGAGAGGTTAATAAGCAAATTAGTGCTGAATGTTTCAGAATGTGTATGATTCCTTTATAAGAATGAATTAGCATGTGCACGTGTGTGTCCTGATACAATTTATTTCTACTGTAGCATCACAGTCAAATGCTGTTTAATGCAAAAACCCTCAAACAAATGACAAAAAGCTCACATTCTCATGTACACAACTGCTCTTGACAGGCCTCTGTGAAATCTGCATATGCATGAGATAACACAAAGACTGTGAGCCCTTATTTCTGCCAAAAATAAACAGTCCTCACCCCGATACCACCATTTAACACACAAACACACAAACAAACACAAGGACACACATCTCTCCAAATATTCTGAGTGTTGGTGTAACAGAATGAGCTGTATAGCCTGCGTGTAATATACTGTAAATATCCTACAAAAATAGAGATTTAATCAATGGATTGTTTGGGCTTTAAAATCATAAAGCACATTTAAAGTTACTATAAAATAGCCATTGCAACCGTTCTGTCTTATTTCCAGCATCATTGTTACACAATTCTCAGTGGTTTTATCAGGATGTAAGAAAGAGAGGGGGATGTACTTCAGAGACTGTAAGACCAAAGCAAAAGCACTTAAATTAATCACCAACATCTTCCATCACTGTGGCTAAAAATTATCAAAGGTTTCTGATAGTGACAAAACAGAGTTTGTAGAAATCTCCAGAAATGCAGTTCTGTGTCTTTTCAGATGTTGTGCTGGAATTGCTTTACAAATATAACGAAAGCTAACTCTGTATTCCCCGAATGTGACTAAAAAGACAATATCCACTACACTCCTTTATAAAAAAAATGTTGTTCGATCTAGATGTGCTTTCCTCAGATAACATCTGAATATACCTGTACTGAGCAGAGTTATTGAACTGGATCAGACGAGGATTCAGTTTCTGCACCAGAATCCTGATGATGTTCATGAAGAGAAGAAAGTTCACCTGAAACAGAATCAAACGAGAGATTACACGACTGTGAGAAGCCATTTATGTGTTTATGTGCTATCTTACCCCTATGGATACTGTAATCGGACCCTTGATGATCCACCAAAAAGGAGAATTTTCATTGATGTCCCAGCACCTGACAAATCCAAAGATCAGAATGTCGTATTTGTACGTCCTGTATTATTTCTGTGCTTACGTAAAATTTTTTCTGTCTACGTTGTTGTCGTATAAACGTGGCCTAACTTCCGAGTCCCTGCAGATTATTTCTGATAACAAGCAAAAGAAATAACAAGTAAATGACATTAGCTAGCTAGTTAAAAATATGTCTAGTCAGTATTATTTAAAAAATGAATATATCGATCAACAAACACAGGCGGGAGGTTAACTTCGGGCCAGGGCGTGCGTTGAAACCATCTATAAGCATAATTTAACCACTATTAATGGTATAACTATGTTAATACACCAAAAAAGATAGTCACCATACTTTCTGGACCACTTCAAGGTCAGAAGAGTGAACATTAAGCTTAAATATTCCCTAAATAAATAATCAAGACCATCCTGAAACCTCCATTCTTCAACTGACTAAAGTTCACCACAAACTACATTCATCTTGCACCAGTAAAGAATCATTAAAGTTGAGCTTTCTTCTGTATATAAGCGATTACCAGAGCAATTTTTCAGTTCCAAGGCCAAATATGATACTGCACACACTTTTGCTTTTCCTGCAAACCATTTTGATTCGGAGGTCAAAGCGACGCGCAGAACTTGCATCTCATCACAAGCGCTGTGGAAGAACCTCACCTATGAGCAACAGTAATAGTTTGTCTTGCCTTTGCCACACTGAAATGGGAAAACTAATGAGACAAAGTAAAGAAAATTACTCCGTGTCCTCAAAGAAGAGCCTGGAGCAGATCCAAATGACGATGCAGACTAATGGAACACCTGCAGGGAGAGAGGATGAGATTCATTACAAAAAACAGTGAAGATGAGATTTACTGCAAACAAACTATACTTGTATCATCCGTACTTAAAAGATTATTAAAAAGCACAGGCTGTCAGCCAAAAAGCGATTCTTTTTTATGACTTTACTGCTTTCCTGTAGCTCAGTGGTTAGAGCATGGAGCTAGCAACGCCAAGGTCATGGGTTCGATCCCGGGATTGCACATACAGAAACAAATGTATAGTATAATGTAATGTAAGTCGCTTTGGATTAAAGCATCTGCCAAATGCATAAATGTAAATGACGATTATGATTTTTTCATCTGGTTAAACAGAAGAGTATTTAAGAATTTAAAAAGCAGATGTCCTGCTGTGCATGGGAAATGCTAGACAAACCCTGGACAAACTAGTAGTGGAATAAACAAACAAAAAAATCTTTATTTATCTAAATCCAATCCAACATTTATCCATATGAAATGAAATTTCCAGTGTTTATGAACATGATTTAAAAACTGAAACTTAAAATTTGGATCTTTTTTGAAATGCACTTCTTTATGTCTCTGTATGTTGTTTAACTGCGTCTGCATTGTCTGCTCATCTGTTTTTCAATTGCATGCTCATATCGATTATGGAGCTGTCAATCACTAGACTTGTTTTGACACTCCTCATGCCCCAAGGGTGTGTGAGAGAGAGAGAAACATATCACATTATTTGTGTAACATAAAATTCTTTGTTGAACAATATGTTTATAGCATTATGCCTCATTTATATACAGTATATCTATGCATTAGTGATAAATATTTTGGTAGGTTTTTGGTGTCTTTATGGTTAAAAACATTCTCCTCTGTCCTCCTCATCATTCTCTGTCCTTTCTATTATATCACAGCTATTAAAAATTGTAAATGATACATACTTTAACCACAGGCACTTTTATGCCCCTGAAGATGATTTCAATGACATTTTTATTGATTTTTTTCGTTGGTCTTTAAAATGGCCTTGGAAACTTTCTTCCATGCCTTCAGAATGAATTTTTCTTATGTTCAAATACTTTTTTGAATGTGTAGATTTTGTTTTACTCCTGTTTCAGATTGAGACCTTCAATCTTAAAATCACGTGATGTGTGAATAAAACTCAATCAAGGTAAATATCACCCATCACATGCAGGTACATTTATCTGCTGCATCTCTTCCAATCAATCTGCAATTTTGACAAATTATGCCAAAAAAGTGGGATACAATTCTGAAATGATTATTTAAGTGTAAATTTAGGACACATAAAATGGTCCCCTTAATAAAACAAACAAGTCTGTCATTGTATTCCAAATACCTTTCAAATGTCATTTCCATCACAGAATGCTCTTTAAGAAAATACATCATCTGTGATGTGAGGAAAATGTTAATGTTTTTAGGGAAAGGCCGTACAATGACAGAACATTGCATATGCTTTTAAACGAAACATGGTGAAAAAGGGGAAAGAGAGATGGTGAATGAAAGACAGTGATGAAGAGAGAGAGAAGATACTTATACTTCATACTTTACTGCATTATTAGATATTTCTTTTTCCAGTTTTGAGTTGCTTTAAAAACCCAACCCCATACTGTCATAGAAGAAGAAGAAAGCATGTTGAGAGAGGAAGACAGAGATTGGCTCGAGGGGCAGGAAGGTATCAAGAGTCTTACCCCAACCCAGCAGAGCAAAACTCCAGAGGCATCGACGCATGCGAGGAAAGGTGGAGACCAGAGAATTCAGATACACAGCTTCAACCAGCAACCAGAAGAAATTACACATCACACAATAATGACAAAACACCACTGACGCTTTACAAGCTGCCTGCAAAGAGAGACAGGGCACGATGAGCAAAAATCTGGAGAAAACAATAAGTAAATCTTATCTTTCGAAATCTTAGTATTGGCTTTAACCTGCGTATTAGAAAAAAATAATAATAATCTGTGTTGAATGCAATCTGCACGTCACAGCATCTGCGGTGAATCTCTCAGTACCCAAAATCAGCAAAAACATTTTGGTCGCGATGGAAGACGGGTTTTGTATTTGTATTTTCTCACCGTAGATAGCGTGCAGTGGTCTGTGTCGTCACTGGCAAACAGCGTAGCATCTTTTATCAATACAGACACAGATTTGAGGATGAAGGTCAAGAAGAGCTGCATGTGGATGTAGTTTCGTGCACAGTGTAGTCTTCTGCATAACACACACGACATTGTGACGTGCAGAAAACAAACAGAAGCTAAACACTCATCACAGTCATCAATTTGAAATGTAGGTCTGCCCTACACTATAAAAAAAACTGTAATTTTACAGTTTTGTTTTACAGATTTTTCATGCATTTTTGAAATATGCAAAAACGAAAAATGTACAGAAAAAACAAACAAATTTACAAGTAAAAAGGGCATGAAAATGTAATTTTACAGGAAAAAGTTAGTTTTTCTAACAAGATTTTTTTTATTGTTAATTTTTGAAATATGGTCAAAAACTGTAAAATTACCAAAAAAAGAAAAATGGGGAAGACAATTTATTATATAACCTTATATCCTGTAACTGTACAGGAGAAAAATGTTATTTTACGGTATATTTTTGTCGCACCATCTTTTACAGTGTACATCTAAACCGTTTCGAGGCTTCTTGGATGATGGAAGTTAACACAGATCTGAGAAAGATACTCACACGGTGATCATGAAACTCAGACTACATCTGACACGTAGGAAGGTCAGTCAATGACTGATATTAGACAAATGAAAGTACGGTGGAGAGACGGAGTGATGAATTATTATACTGATGTGTAATAAGAACACAATGTAACAGCACATTACCTGAAGAGCAGCAGTATTACCACGGCAACAGAGAGAGAGAGCAGCGATACTCCGTAACCAATGGTGTAGATCAGCTTCACTGTGACGAAGTAGGAGTCCTGAAAAACGCAATGAACAAATGTGTCCATTTACATTGAAATAAACGACTGAATAACAAAACAATCGGTCACACTTCAGTATAGGGAGCAATTCTCACTATTAACAAACCCTTTACTGTGACTTTTTCCACAGTAAACTCTTAATTTGCTGCTTTTTAATAGTTAGTAAGGTAGTTGTTAGGTTCAGGTATTGGGTAGGATTAGAAATGTAGAGTATGGTCATGCAAAATATGTGTTTTATACTAATATATATACAGCCAATATGCTAATAACAGGCATGCTAATAACAACTAGTTAATAGTGAGAATTGCCCCCTATACTGAAGTGTTACCAAATAATCTTTATATCAGTTCAGAGAGTTGTTTATTGTAAGTTTGCTCTTCTATAATGTTAACACTTTGCATTAGTTAACAGAAACTAACAAAGAACAACTTGATTCATCTTAGTTCAAATTCATTTCCACATTTAATACATTTTAACCACAAAAAAATGGAACATTTGTTAATACACAATGAACTAACATGAAATATAACATTAACAGATGTTAATACATGCTGAAACACTATATTGCTCACTGTTTGTTCATGTTACTATAGCTAATGCATTTACTAGTGTTAACAAATACAACATTACTGTATAAAAGCATTATATAAAAACACAATAGAATACATTTGAGTAAGTGCATGGAAAATAATGATCATATGACATATTTGTGAATTTATTGACCTCAGTGATGTCATCTTCAACACTACAGGCCTCGTGGTAGGGAGGGAAGAGCTGTGACCAACCTCCAGCGGTGCAGTTACGACTCACTATACCTAATAAAACAAAGGTTAGAAGTCATTACTAAAAAAATATGTATTATAGAACTATCATAGCATTTTACTCTTTTATGTGGCTTACATAATGTTTGTTTCATTTTACTACAGGCGATAAGGTACAATTATATCATTATATGATTTATTTTGGCAAGTATAAAAAAGCAAGTCCCCCCCAAAACCGTCCGCTAAATGACTAAATGTAAATGTGTACTCCAGAAATGTCTCAACACATGTGACTGCATCAAAGCTTTGACATTAGGAGTGTTACTGCAGCAACTGGAGTCTTTACAGTTATTACAGGAACTAAGAGCACATCAGTTTCTTTTTTCTAAGGAAAGCTTGTTTTAAACATCACATGACGTTTCTATCTTCTCCAGGTATTGATTCAGAAAAGAAGCTGTGAGTGAGAGGATGTGCGTCTGTTTTACTCTTCACTGACTTACAGACTCTTATGGGAATGCACAGTTTCTTTTTGAGCGGTTTCAGATTTGTAGGCGTTTCATAGGTTGACAGAGTTTAGACTGGATTTAGTTTGTTCCGTTGAAACATCGGCAAAAATGAAAACCAGCCTCATTTTAAGGAAACTTGCAAACCTTGAAATTAAGACGGGGCATTAGGGCATTTGCATTGACGGCTTGGGACTTAAATTTCATCTTGAATGTAAATAAGTTTACTGTTAAATGCCCCAAAATGAAACAAATTTGTTTGTTGCTGTGGAAAAGTGTGTGTGTGTGGAACATAAATATCCATTATGCTGTCTAAATATGACCTATTCTTTCTATTTTATAATGAAAATTAATGTGTTCATTTGTTTTTATTATTTTCATTTATTATTATAATTGAATGCTACAAAAAATATTACACTGACAATAATTCTTAATCTATTTCGAATTTCTATATTTTAATTTTAATTCTATTTTTGTTTTAATCTTTATAATTTAAATTTAAATACAGTTCTGCATCCTTTTTCTTATGGTACATCAGTATGAATTTAAGATGTGAATAGGAATTTAAAATTTTTTATCACATTCACAACTCTCAAAAAAAAAAAAAATGAAACGAAAAATAAACATTACTTAGTATTTTTGTCTTGTTATGCAGTACAAAAATCTTAAAAAAATGAAATAAATGAAGATAAATGTACTTCACAAGGAAAGTGACCTAAAGAAAAATCAAGTAAGCTTAATATCAAAATATTATTAAGTACTTAACAAAGAGGTAAAACGTCATTTAATTAAATAACATAGATTTTTGTACTGCAATAAGTACATTTTTAGCAGTGTTTATCTTAGGATTGTGTGCGATACCTGTGTTGTTCTTGAATAAAGAGAAAACAGGTGGACAGGGCAAGTAGATTGTGTCACCCACTGCAGCTTTAGGCCAGCACAGTACAGAATCCCATGCAGGTAGACAACCTTCACAAACACACCACACACAGAAAACATTAAACATTCGAAATGCCCCCGGGTAGCACACAAAAACATTTTTTATGTTTCTTGTGGAACACAACCACTGAAATGTCTCCATTATGGTCCAGTTTGCTGCTCTGGATCTCCACAAGTGCATCCGTGCATTTGATTTTCCTTCAAAGCCTCGACTGCTCTCGTGCACCGCTGGAGAGCGCAGAACACGAGACACTGAATAACCATGAGTCTATGAATCTGATCCTTCTTCAACAACATAATGACAGGAACCACTGACAGCTCATGACAAAGACTATGCAAATGTGATTTCATTTAAATAACGTCTCAAGGGTTTCCGACTTGTTTTAAACGTTTAATAACGTGCATGTTTGACAGAGGAAGCATGTGTAAAATGTCCATTTGTCTGCAATTTGTTGAGCAGATGTTTAATGGCTATCCGCAGCTCAAGGCTGTGCCAGCAGCGAAAGTTCTGGGTTTGATAGAGACACACAAAATAAATAAAAATGTCAACTGTACACCAAAGGCAGAAATATAACAATTTCTAAAAAATAAAAAAAAACCTACCAGCAACATACAGGGATTTTAGTCCTTAAAGCACATCATCAAAAACTTCTCAGAATAACCACTAAAATCTGAGAATTCAATTTAAGGAAAAACATATAAGATTTTAAACAGCTTTGTCTTTCCTATAGGAAAACCTCTTTTATTTCTCCACCTGAACCGCTGAGGTTTCCATGTTCTGAGATCTCGCTGAGACATCGCTGCTCATCTCTGGCCAGCTGGAAAATATATTCACACTCTGGATGCAAACTGGACAAAACCTGCATGGAGAGAGATTGAGAGGGAAAAATGAATTCATGTGTTAATCCAGTTTCCTTTACCACAACAAATGGCACATCTTTATGCTCTCAGAAGATTTCTGACGTTGCATCCTGACCCACTTATCTGACCCACCTGACCCACTCTTCTCCAGCCTCTGTTTATCGAAGGCTAATGCCATTACAGAAACACAGGACTGCTATCTGCGTCCGTACAAAGAGGTGAAATTACATCTTTTACAATTGATACTGCGACTCACAGCGCTCTATTGGAAAAACATTGAGTAATGACAATTGACATGCGGAAAGATCTCTATTATTTCAAGGCACGCTGGGAAGAATACAAAACATTTGAAGAAAATGACAGGATTGTATCTGTGATAGAAGAGGCGTTTACTGAGGTCACAGGCATCCATACAAAGAGTATAAGCAAGTGTGTGTAAAGATATTTCTGGCCGTGTAATCATCGGCATGATCATCTCAAATCAAAGACGTAAGTGTTGTTGACCAGTTTACAAAGATTGTTACCATTAGTAGATTTTGTACGCAATTGTAATCAAGCCCAACGGTTTATTTATAAAAAAATGGCAAAAATTATGATGTCATAAATATTAAACATTACTGATATGTTCCAGCACATGAGAGTAGGTCAGAAAAAGACAAATACTGCATATTTCAATAAACAAAACACACAAAGCATTTAGAAAGGGAATCCCAGGGGGATTTCAGTATGACATTATTATCTGACATTATTATTATCCTAACAATACCTGGGAAAAAGAAAACAAATGTGACTGTAATTGAAGAGTATGGAGGTGTAAAATTAATGTAAATAATATGGATTCGAGTTAATGATGACAAATCTGAGCTCAGTTTGAAACATTGTTAAGATCTCTTCTGAAACTTTCCATTTGTTCATCTTATTTATGTCTAGGAGAAATAACAGAGCTTGGTATTTCAATCTTTAAACATGTTGCTTTACATTATTAAATGCATTATATAAAAAAGTGTAAACATGCAATATTTTAATTAAATAAAACCAATTAATTATTTATTCATTAATTTAGATTTCTGAACCGCTGTTCACTATTTGAAACCTTTTAGAGCAGACAGCAGTGAAATTAATCAGAAAAAATATAAAATATATATAGAATACATGATATTAGGGATGCACCGATATCATTTTTTAAAGACGATACCGATCCCTTTATCTGTATTATTTTGTTTTTTGGTGACGTGGCAATTTTCCAAGCACAACACAGTGAGACTAACAAAATTAGAATAACTTCATAATTCCAACTTCACCTCAAACACATGAAAAAATTTACAATTTTATGTTCTTGTCATACATTTCAGTCAGTTATGTCACATGAGGATGAAATAATAACAATACTAAAGTAACTGTAACAGAACAAAAATGACACAAAAATCAGCCTTGAGATCCAGAAAAACACAAGAAGGTGTGACACATCTCTCAGGTACCAAAGAAAAGATGCAGGGACTGAATCAAATCAAAAAATAAGACCGGTCTGTGTTAGTACAATCCTTGAGTCTCCTATAGTGTCTCTCTGTCACTTCAAACATCTCATATTCTTTAGACTGATCTCTCTCTCCATCTGTGTCTCATCCTCACATCTTAAAGGCACAGTGGGCACTTTTATCAGCTCAGGGCATCACCTGCACCTTTAATTTTCAATGTGTTGAGGAAAAACAATAACATATATTAAGGTTGGGAACGAGAGATGTCATAAAAATGGGTAAAACACGGACTAAAAAAAGAGTATGGGATAATATAATTCTCTGAAACAAATCGAGTGATGATGCAAAAGATTCACATCTCAAGCATCCAGAAGAAGCTCATTCGAATGGTTGAAGGGTGATGTTCCACTTCAGGTTCATTCACTCCCACTTTAAATCAAAGCACAGACACTCGGGATGAAAGATCTGAAACCGTTTCTGCGAGTCTGCCCTCATGGATCAAACCATCGCTGGACTAATAAATCTAATTCTTCAACCCGTGATGAAAAACAGAGAAGAGCACTTACGATTCAGACCTGATTCAGAGGAGACAGATTATATGAAACACAATCTCCCGGCAAATCTGACCAGAGACAGTTTGAAGAATCACCCAAAATATTAAATGAAAATTCAGCATGTCATTCATGGAGCACAAAAGAAGATATTTTGAAAAATGTCTCAGTGGTTTTGTGTCCATACAATGGAAGTCAATGGAGGTCAATGTTGTTTGGTTACCAACGTTCTTGATAATATCTTTTTGTGTTCTGCAGAAGAAAAATCTTTTTGGGTGAACTATCCCTTCTCTAACATCAACCAATATAAACTCACGTCCAGCAACATGATAAGCAGATTTGTATTGTCAGTTTCGGCCTCACGTATGAATCAGCAGAACATGAACCAGCGCATCTAAACAACGGCACGTTGATGACTGATATAATCTATGAGAGGAAAGCAAATGGCTCCAGCTACAAAGACCAGAACGCTAAGAAAACATAATAAAACATGACCAGAATCCAAATGAATTCATGAAAGTTACTGATCTCGATCAGTGTTTGTCAGGACTGAATGATGTAAAACTATTCAAATATCATTTAGTGAAAAAGCAGCACATTATTTCTGAGAGGTTAAATAATAGTAAAGGAGCTTCTCTATTGTTACAGAGAGAGATGGATTTAACAGATTTAGTCATCTCTAAAAGTAACTGACTGTGTCACTGTTACTATTGCTTATACTGGGATTAGATGTTGAGATTTTAACACACATGAATAAACTTTAAATCATGATTTTTTTCCCCTGGCAGGCCAAACAATATAGATTTACATTGCAAGAGGGATCCAAGATACCCAGCGTACAGTTATATAGCTATACAGTAGCTCTGTGTCATGTAGAGACACCCGTTTGGTTAAAATGGCAAATAAATCAATGTATGTGTGTAAAAAGGCTCACAGGTGTAACCTTACATTATGGTTTTCCCAGAATTCTGATAATCGAACAAGAAAAGGTGTTTTAAAGAACAGCAGGTTAAATGTGATGCTCAGGAAAGGTCAAACTCAACATCTGTAGTGCTATTCACTGTGTGCTTCTCACATAACATTTCACCCTAAAGATTTTGAAAATCCCTTTTTAAATGGTACAGTACTCTACATTTTACACGTTAAGTGCAATTTCACATATGTATCACTGTACCTATACCTGTAAGAAAAAAATCACAGATTAGAATTTTTCTGATATTTTTCTCCAGTTCTTTAGATTAAATAAATAAAGGGCAAATGAAAAGTCTTATCTGCATCTCAGACATTTCTCCTGAGAAGGAGAGTTTCAGAAGAGATCTCAACAATGTCTCAAACTGAGCTCAGATTTGTCAAGTCTGCAATCATATATCAATATTATTGAAGATCTCAATATGAATTCAAACATTTCTCATCAAATTGATCCAAATCCAGATTATTTTACCTCTACCATCTACATTCATTTTACACCTTACTGCTCTACGCTTTGCTCCCTGTTTCTGTACTTTTCTCAGATTTTTACTTCAGCAGATCAGCACAGCGCTCAAACAACACATTTTTGGCACAAACACTAAAACTAAAAGCTCTTCAGGACTGGATAAATGCTATGAAAAAAGGGACTTTTGCCTTTCACTGCCAGTAGCTCACATTCCGGATACAGGAAAACACATCCGCCTACATTCAAACAGACAAGAAAGAAAATGCCTCCTGTGGAATCGACTTGTTGCACAAACTGGATTGCGGTAACAAAGTTACATTTACGCATTTGGCAGATGCTTTTATCCAAAGCGACTTGCATTGCATTATACTATATATTTGTTTCTAAGTATGTGCAATCCCTAGGATCAAATCATTAGGAGCCGGTGAGTCCCATGAATTTAGAGAATGTCAACCACTGTTAAACCCCATGCACTCCACCAGCATTACTCACTGTACGACTGTCATATTAAGCAAATATCTGCTGAGGATAATAAAGGACAATGAGTTCATAAGCACTCTGGGCTTGTACGTTCTTTCTGAGAAAAGGCTGACTTGTAAACACGCAGCATCGCTCCCTCTCCCTCCATTCATAAACATGTAAACCCACTTCATTAAGCAAAACAAACACTTGCGCACTGGCATCATGCTCCGGGTTCATTCACATTTGACGGTGGTGGGTAGTAAACTTGACCTGCGAGCTCCTGCCTGCCAATCGCTCTGATTAATGTGAAAGGGGCGATGAGATGGGAGCTGGCGCTTTTGTCACTGATGCCGTTCATCCTCTTCTTATGAAACAAAGAGAGAATCCAATAATGCATTTATGCCGTTACTATGAAATCAAACTCAGCGAAGAGCTGCACACTAAAATAAATACTTTATTATTTACTATAGTAAACTGATATTGTTAAATTGTTATAGTGAACATTAAAGTAATCACTACACATTGTTAATGTATACTATAGCATTCTATTAACTACAGTAAAACTGTAGTGAATAGTGTAGTATACTTTAGTATTTGCAATAGTTAACTGTTAAAGTAATCACTACAAAACACATACTACAGTATTGCGCGGTATTAACTGTAGTATACTTAAGTATTTGCTATTGTAAACTGTAGTGAACTGCTATAGTATAGTGCCATGGTATTCTGTAGTATAACCGTAGTAAATTGATAACTGAAGTAAATATATTATAGTTTAGTATTTACTATAGTAAACTGTGGTACTGTGGTACTTACTATAGTAAACTGAGTGAACATTATGGTATTCACACACCTCTTCTTAACCAAACTATTTTAAGGTATCATTCATGTTTGTTGCATAAACCATGCAGTACAAGTCAGATGTTCAGGGTGTTTGTTCAAACTCCAAACCACAAATATGAGCTTTAAAAGCAGTAATCTAAAGCATTCACACAATACATTTTGGTGCATCTGTATCTTCAACAAAACTACAAGATTATACATCCAAACCCGGCAAGCCAGAGCTGATGCGCTGATTAATTTCAAGCCGTTATCAGGAAAAGCAGGAGCGTGTCAAAATGAGCTGAATGCTGCGTTTTATTATGAGCAGTTAGGAGAAAAGCACCTGTGCCATATCAAACACATCAGTCTGCCTGTCTCGTATCCAGAGAGTTTACTCCTGGAGAACATTAATCTCCTCAGTTCCATTAACTGCCCCATGTCCAAAAACAGCCCCTCTCTGCTTCATGCTTTCTCTCATGACACCCACAAACACCTGCATTCTCCTGTTCCTAGGTTTTAGAAGAGCTGATGGATGCTTAATTTTTAACATGATTTGTAATGTATAAAAATATGAATCATTGTGAATTTTATTGCAATAGACTTATAATCTGACTATGTTTCTTGTCATATATTAGTGATGTCATATGTTATGGATTTACAAAATATTACTTTCATCAGAATATGATTTGCCATTTTCAGGGTATAGTGCACATAATTCCCATGAACTAATAATTATTTTGTGTAAATCTTGGTATACAAAAATCCAGAAGTCATTTTCACTCAAATCCCAGTAAGAAAGGGAAAGTCTTGCTCTCTTTTCTACGGGGTGATCAGAAGTGTTGCAATTTTGGTTCTATCAGATCTGGAGTATTGGAGAGGCTGAAATACAGAGCGAGATACGGGTGATGAGGGGTTTGCGAGGACCATTAGATGCCACCAGTGAAACACAGTTGTTATAGTGACAAGAAACACAGATGTGTCTAAAAAAATCTGAAAACCAGTTGAAAATGACTAGAATAGCAGATGAAAGCGTTATGCTGGGATCAGATGGATATGACTCTGAATGATTTCACTTCAATTACAAATGACTATCCCAGAATGCACCCATTTCAGTGAAAGGTACAAAAAATAAATGTCTGATTTCATATACTTCAGTAGAGCATAAGGGGTTAACAAAATACACATCTAGAACAAGCACATCTTCGATTAAGCTCATTCTCTCATCATGTTTAAACAACATAGAGACAAACAATTCAATGATACTCTTTCTAACTAAATAAATATCATTATAAGTTTGTCTGTACACAAAAGAAAAAGAGGATGAAAAGGAAGGCACGCTTCTCTTGGCATACAAACAACGTCAACCATTATAATTATAATAAAAACAAACTAAAACAAGGTGAGATAAAAAGATAAAAACACAATTTTCTGCTTCAAATCCCTCACAGAAGCACAACATGGATTGAGTTCAATTAGTAGGTTCACCTGCAAACTAAGTACATTTACATTTAGCAGACGCTTTTATCCAAAGCGATTTACAGAGAGTACAGATCAATGATCAAGTCAGATCAATGGTGACCCAACGATCCTTCATTCACCCCAAAAAACATAAAAAATAGCAAAGCATTATTATCTTACATCAATACTGTGAGTTGTTCTATTTAAAATAAATAAAAGTAGAAGTTGTGCATACTCACGGCTGTAAGAAACGTGAAGCAGAGGATCCCAGACGCACACGAGTGCATCTTTCCAGTCCATTCACAATCACTCTGAACCTCTGAACGCAGCTGCTGAATGAAATGCTTTATAGACTGACTTCCCCAACCAGAGCAGAGCAGAGCAGAGCGAGAGAGAGAGAGAGAGAGAGAGAGAGAGAGAGAGAGATTGTTTTTGCAAAGCTTTACTGTAGTTTACTTCTTGAGATCAAACAAGAATCTGTTTTTGTCAGCAAAACTCCTTTCATTTCACAAACATTTTGGTTTATGGATTTCTAAACATCACTGACACTAATAAAGTTTGATGCTGTACAGACATCGGTTTTGTGGTTAAAAGTTGCACAACATTTTTAAGGAGTACAATTTAATAAATAAAAAAATTCTGAAAGTTATGCTGTTATTTTCTTCATGGAAATGCAAATTTAAAAGATTTTAACTGAGACCTAGACTTTTCAATGATTTGCATGCTCTAGATTCAGTGACTGTGAAATAAAACAATAATAGTGTTAGATATGTTGAAGAAATGAATGCAGTCTTACCTCTCCTGTGTCATACAAGCACAAATTAAACCTTTCAATTTTTGTTTTTAAACACAACCACAATTAATTAAATCAATCAACTTTATTACATTTAAAAGGGTTGCAATTTGTAAACATTGCACTGATTGCATAGAGGAACAAATATGTCAGTGACATTCACAAATTATTCACAATTTTCTGAAAGCCCTTTAAAATCACTTTAAAAGCCATTTATTTAAAATACCATCTGACTTCTGGAAAAGTACAAGACCTTTTATAAAAAATATTTAAAATTGCACATAGCTTCAGATGTCTTATAAATATATAAACAGATCTTTATTGGAGCAGCAAGTCTAGTTTTCGCTTTGTCACCGAGAAAATTATAAATGAACCCTAACCCTGAAGATGAATGTGTCTTGCTTTCAAAGTGGTTAAAAACCAAAGAATAAAGTGGAAGGCAGGTCAATTAAAATCCACAGTTAACAGTCGCAGTGTTTGATGCGCTTCCAGGAAACAACTTTCATAACAGTTAGTGAATAAAACTAACACATCAAACAGAGTAACTAACATCAAAAGGCATTTCATCAGCTAGAAAACATGACATGAGTATTACATTGTAAAAATATACCGTGCACAAGTGCTAAAGGTGTACGACGTCTGTGCCATTTCATTTGAATCAACACCAAAAATAGACGTTATTGCAACGTACATGTATGTAGTGAACAAATCATCAATTGCATGTATGCGTCGTGTGCAATAAATGTCATGTGTGTATAGTGTTTCAATAGCTTACTTCATAGCTGATCAATCTGACCTTGTCAATAATGGCTAAAAAAAAGAAACGTGAGTAAAAACTGATACACTTGTATAGAATGCGTATTGCTTTATACGTACCAGTTTCATTTTTTTATCTGTTTTCTAATGTTGACCTAATGTTGGAACAGGGTTTAAAATGGCTTATACTCAATAGTGTTTCTGTGTACCTTGAGATTACACTAACATCTATTACACTTTAATGCATTTGTAGTGTGATATGTTCTCAAAACACAGACATTTCAGTCGTCGTTTAGTGTCGTTTTAAAAGCTTCATTTCAGATTGTCTCAGATTTTAGGACTCACATTAGCTACAAGTGAATCTGTATCACTGATAAAAGTAATCGTTCCTGTTAAGATACATGTTGTCAAAAACCTCAGTCGAAACAGTTAACGTCTATTCTATGATGTAATATACTACACTAACCCATAAACTGAACGAAAGGTGTAACACTTGGCACACAAAAACTGATAAAAAAGGATAAAACAAATTATTCAAAAGTGAGGACGTTACACACGACAACGAACTATGGGAAGTCACTTCCATCATAGATTATCGGCTTCTCGATGGTGAGGTGGTAGTTGACCTTCTTGGAGAGAAATCTGTAAAAACACAACACATATTTGATACAGAGAATATGATGCGAGGCAACTTTTGTACGCAAAACACGGGCAGCGCTTAAGGCTTGTCATTTCTCATTTATAAAGAGGGAGAGGGAATTACAGCTTTATCGTTTTATTCATTCATGTCGCTCTGCAGTGAACATCAGCAGTATATCCTATTAGTGAAAATGGCAGATATTTCTGAATTGAGTGAAAAAAAACCACAGGCTCCCCGGAGTGTGTAAATATCACCTGTGTGGTACGGTACCTGGAGAAAGAGTTATCAAATATGAGCATGTAGACTCCAGGGTTACGGACTTTCAGCTGGCCCTGTATGGTCTCTTTGTGCGAGTTACAGCGTGTCAGTGGAATCAGGACCTGAAGCAAACAGAAACACCAGAAAGTCGGCAAAGAATGGATTAAGAACCAGGGTTATCTCAGATCACACAGTATTTTCTTGGGGTAATATCTTAAGATATGTGTGTTGAGCTCAAAGATGTCAGGAAAAATATGTATTATTTATGAACTGCCTATTTACAGAGGTGCAGCTACAAGATAATGTTTGTGTTTATCGCACCAAGTGTGCAAGGTTATCGACAGAGATCATGTAAACATTTCTGAATATTGTTAGATGTATATCAATTTATTGTTGGAGTCTAGATCAAATTTAGATGTGATATTCTTGTTCCTATAGACTACAGATTGGCCTGAAGTTAACTTCTGGTCTGTGTTTGTTGATCAGTCTGGCTAGTGGCTAATAATATAACTATATTTATTTATATTAAGATTCATTTATATAAATATTGTAGTAAATAAACAATTAGTTGAAATGTATTGTACATTTATTTTATTTCACATTTATTTTTATTTACATGTTTCAAACAATTTGTTGAATGGGTCTTGTAACTTTGTCGCATTCAAGTTTAGCCAAGTAACGGTTCTTCTATTCTGGTAACCCAAAATAATACTGACTAGACATACTTTATAACTTGCTAGCTAATGTAATTTCCTTGTTATTTCTTTTGCTTGTTATCAAAAATAATCTGCAGGGACTCGATTCTTTGTGGATGTGTACCGGAAGTAAAGTTTGAGCCACAAACATGTGCATGAGCACCGAGCAGTAACGTTTGTTGTTGTTGCTTTAAAACCATCTATATATGGCTAGCGTCCCTCTGTTGTATTGGATTTTTACTGTCATTTTCAAGCTTCGGTGTAGTAAATGGTACAAATAGTGCAGAATTAAATATGAAATATAAAATACTCAAAGTTAGAAATCTCGACAATTTCTTAAGAGAATGGTAGTAATGTTTGCATGTTTTTTTACATTTGTACCTTAAAACAAAATAATATTTTGTTCAGGAAATGTGGTCAAAACATGTTAAACGTAATACAGGACATGTTATTAAAACATTACGATTGTTAAATGGGTTGAAACCCTACCTTTACTAACGAAAACAAGCAACCAGGCAGATCACAATTATAGAAATGCCAATAAAAACAGATCATCACATGACCTAACCCAGATGTTCAGTAGATGATTTATAAAAGTTAAAAGATGAATCTTTAAAAGGACCTTTACAGATCGTTAGCAGTGTGTTATTAAGGGTCGGCAATGAATGAAAGTAATACGGTGTGTGTGTGTGTTACCTTAGCCTGCTCAACAGGTGTGTCAAGCGTCTCTCTATACACCACAGTAAAAGAGATGCTCTTCGGTTCAGAAGAGAAAACCCAGCTGATGATGGGGCCGCGGTCGGATGTTGTGATTGGAATGGCGCTATAGCAACTTGACTTGACAAACAGCTCACGGGAACCATCACCAAATTGAGAAATCTCATCTATATCCAAAGGCACAGACACTCTACAGAAAGACAAGAACAGAATTACCAACAGGAAAAGCTCCAGATGCAGTGTATGTGTTCTGCTGGAATATACTAACGTAAGTTCTCCTGACTTCAGAAGGTTGATTTCTGAATCCTGTACAGCAGAGATCTCTTCCTGCTCTTCAGGGTTTGTCTCGCTGGAAATACAAAATATTGACCATTTATCATCTGCAGAAACAACAGCAAAGCTGTTCTGAAATCTCATTCATGCAAATCTGAGATCTCATTCATGCACACGGCACAAACAATTTGGAACGAGTTAATATTTAATATTTACGGTTATGTTTTTTTTTTTTTTAATCAATGGTATGTCCAAGCAAACACAGAAAACAAAGCGATCCATTTTTCTTCGTTTTAGTTATTTCACAACTGTGTCATTTATTAAAGTATGAATAAACTAACACATAAACAGCACATCTCATTTAAGAATTTAAATCTCTTTCATGACTCTTAGAGCATCAAATGATAGTTCATTCAGGGGAAAAACAAACACACACACATAAAATAAAACAATCTCTCTTCATCGATTCTCTCTCCATTCCTGGCAAATGTGTTTAATTACAGAAGTCTGGCTCACGCCCATTGGAAACTAACAAGCTGCTGTAGAATTACATGCCAGGCGGATGATCAATTCAGAGAGTCAAATGTTAGGAAATGTATGCAAGACGACAAGAAACACATAAATTGACAGTCATCAGGCTTTCTGCATCCCATCTAACTGAGCAGAAACTATGTGTACATGGGAATGTTTTTACTCAATTTTTCGTACAATTGTGCACGTTTATGAAAAAACACATTACTGCAAGGTTTAAGTTTGATTTACCTTAATTCAGGATCTTCAACAATTACACAATTGTGTGTAATATTAAGGAGAATACTGACAAAAAATGTATATACATAACTATTTATAACAGAACGTGTTTAATTGCTTCCTAATCTCTTTGTAAGTCGCTTTGGATATAAGCGTCTGCTAAATGTAAAAGACGTCATCTCCTTCGGCAAAGAAGCGAAAACATGATGCTATCTTAGTCATGTGTCAGACACCATAGTGCTTTGAAAGGGAGGGGTGAGCGGTGGAGTGAGCCGTTGGTTGCAATTCGCAATCTCGACACTAGATTCTGCTAAAGTCTCCACATTGCTCCTTTATTTAATGATTGAAAAAGTTCAATGAATGGAAAATAAATATTGCGTTTACTGCCTACAGAATAAAAAAAAATCTAAACACTGCTATTCAATGTTCACCAAATTGAGATTAACAGTAGCGATGGTGTGTGTGCTTTTAATTCTTACAGGTCTCCGGTTCGTCCCCCATCATCCTCGTGTGACCCGGTGGTGGTGCGCGAGTCGCTGTCGTAGACCTCGTTCACTTCCTCTTCTGTTATGATGTCAAACACCCCATCATCATGTTTCTCGGTAGGATCTGTCACTAGATCGAAGGACACAGGAAATGATCGATCTCACTATGACATCAACCCATGAGAGGGATTTGAAAATCAAGGTCTCTAAGTATCATTATTCACTGTTAAAGTAACACATTGGCACTGCTGTAATGGGATACCTGCTAACTTTCTTTTTATTAATAGGATGATCAGCGTTTGAATACATTCATTGATTTCAATGTAGTCAGAAGTGAGACTCTTTGAGAAACATAACCTTGTGCCATAGTGCATTGGTGACATTCACCTTTCAAATACAAGCATACATTTTAAACTTAGTGTTCTTTACAAAACAGCAATCCCAAAATGCCAGTTGTATTCACATACTCCATGTGCAAATGAGCACTAGGTAGAACAATACTGTATATTTCAGAATTTGAAGGTTCTCTCTATCAAATGTACTTTGGATGAAAAATCTCTCTAACTTACGAAAACCTTTCTCTTTCAGGCCTGGAATCTCATTTAAAGATATTTATACAAAATTAAAAAGACGTTTTACTAATGTGTATACACAATTTTTTTTAAATGCTTTTAGAGGGAAAAGTTTTAGCGAGGTTGCACATTTTTTACCCGTAACTCTGGGTGTGGGTATATAGCGTGGCTCTGGTTGGCTGGCAGTGTTTTCATGAGATGATGTGTCATTTTCTGATTGGCTGTTGAGTTCAGCTTTCGTGAATCGCTCCACAACGGTGTTGTGCTGCGTGTAACAGTCGCGACAGCAACGCTCCTTCTTTCCATTTTTTGTCATTACAAAATTATCGCTGCAGTAGTAACAGAAGATGCGGCCGCACAACCTGCAGGAACACAGAAAACATGACTTCAAACATTAAAGTGTTTACAAACATTCATATTCATAATGGAAAAACATTAATAACAATAATACTTCCAAAAAATCTCTGATGCATTTTATTATATTCAAGTATTAAAACAAAATTCTCAATTTAATTATTAATTTAGATTCAGAATTGCCAAATCAGTGTTGTCAAGTCAAGTTTATTTTACAATGTTGCATTGTTTCAAAGCAGCTTTACATGAAAAAGAAAAAACAAAGAGAAACATTTGTGTAAAAAGTACAAACACAGCAATCAGCAGTCTCCTGGTGAGCACACCAACACAGAAATGGTGGAAAGGAACCAAAACTACAATGATGAATAAATGGATACAAATCTCAGGAGAAACCAGTCTCAGCTACGAGGGCCAATTCTCCTCTGACACATTTACAGCTGCAGTAAATGCATTTGAGGAGAAAAAACATTGTTGCAAAAAATGTTTGTATTTTACATGTTTGTTTCATTTTGTCACACTAGTCAAGGCTAAACATGACCCAGTAAAGGACTCTAACCCTAAGTGAATTTACTGTATAAAAAGAAATCTGTTACCTGCAGTGATGTCGACGAAGCCACCATGTAAACTGACTCTGGCAGTCCAGACATCGTGTGGCTTCTTTATCCACCAGCCACCATTGCTCCTCTGCTCTCAACTTCTGCTCAAACTCCAGAGCATCTGACTTCTGCCACAGAGCATCTTTATCTCTAAAAGACAGAGAGAGCAGAGATGAGAAACAAAATAGCTGAGAGCTGCGTTGGCAAAGGCTTTTCTACATCGGTGCTAAAGGTGGTTGATAGGTTATTCTGGCTTGTTTTTTTATTCTGGGTTCTTCTGTTTTATCAACTAAGTAAGAAATCCATCTGATCACTCAGTAACAGCACACATTTCCTCTACAACAGGGTTGCTGCACACTTTGTAAAATCAAATTTAAGACTTTTTAAGCCCTTTTTAAGACCTGAACAAAGAAAAATTAATACCATTTTTATACAGCAGAACAAACAGCGTTTAACACAAGTGTACCCATATGTACCCAGTTTTACTCAGAAGCATTAAATAATCAAAGCACATACATCTCCAAAAGGTAGGTTACATAATATTTATCATAGCTCACAAGCCTTTTTCTTAATTTCCTTTTGCAGCTCATCTAGCTCCTCTCTCTTCTCCTTCTGGTGTCTTATCAGTGTGTTTGACTTTGTTCTGCCATTGTCCCTGCTATACTCTCAGCTTTTCTGCAAAGCTATTAGCATCATTCTCTAGGTTCTCACAAACACAATAAATGCTTTTTTTCTTCCGTAGAACTTCAAGTTAATATTCAATCATTTGTACTTCCCTTTCTTCATCTTTTTTCCCCCTCATCTAAGTTTATTCTGTACCTACATGATGTCACCACGTTCAGGCCTGTTGCAGGCAGCAGCACTGCTCTAAACACGCCTTTCAGGAGCAAACGTCACACAGACCACAAACCAACTTTCTACTTTAACCATTAAAACACATACCATGACTTTATGATTTTCCTGCAATCACATTTTTTAATCATAAAACCACAAACATAAATAAAAGCATGGTATACGCTTAAATTAGATATGTGAGAGGAAAGTTATGGTATCACGCTGTCATTCATCTTTACATCACTGACTGAACTCTCATTTCTCATCATAGCATACAGAGAAAGTTAAAACTCTATAAGAACCATATTATATGCTTACATTAAATATATGTGAGGGAAACACGATCGCTACTTGAAGAGATTTGCTCGTGAATGTATTTTGTAATGCGAACTTGCATTTGCTACACTTGTGCTGTTCAGCCGCGCAATGCGCTCCCAACGCGACGCGAACAAGCTAGACGCGTGGAAAAGTAGCGCCGCGTTCTCTGTGAATGGCCGGACCGGTCACGTTAGCGCGCAGCACGCAGAAACTGTGTGACGTAACGGCGAACAGGAAAGAATCTGAATAGCATCAATATAAAACATTATTAAACTTACAAATACCCATCTTCTCTCTTCTGTTCGTGCGCACTAGTACACATAACACTGACGTAAATGCCGCAGCCCGCAGATTGTCACGTGAGCGAGCGAATCCACAAACAAAAAATAAAACGTCATATATTGTTTTAATTTGGTGACGTATTAAAATATGTTTAAGTAAAGGTGTCATATAAAATTTAAGACCTACCACAGGTAAAAATAAGACTAAGATTTTTTATGACCTTAAATTTTAAAAATCAAATGTAATACTTAAGACTTTTTAAGGATGCTGCACAATTTAAGGTATCAAAGAAAGAGAAAAGAATAACTTTCTCTAACTCAATGGATCTGAATTGAATGCACTCTTGGGTGTCTGTGGTCCCCTGGGGTCCTAAAACACCTTTAATGGCTCAATCATTTTCTTTTCATTTCATAGAGAGGAGAAATTTTTCAGTCATATCACATCTGCTGCTGTTGGGTTGTATGAATAAATCCAGCATTTTCCTCAAACAAGCTGTTTGGCATGTGCTTTTCAGAATATTTCAAACACTTCTTTGGTGGCATCTATTAATTGTTTCGCCTTTGTCCATATGGGTTTGTGATTCAGAGAAAATGTGATGTTTACCATTTAGAATAAAAGTGAATCACACAACAAAGCCTTGAGTTTTTGTAAGCCAGTAGCACAATATGGCATGCAAGATCAAAGTGGTGAGAGAAATGGACTCTTATGCACGCTCACGTCCACATTGTGTCTCGGGGAGCGTACTTACAGCTGGCGCTGCACTGGAAACCATTTATTCCAATGCTGATAAAGCTGTCAAGATGAATCAGGGGAAATTATTTTTAAGACGTGTTAAAAGTTCTCGCAGATGAGAGTGAATGTTATCCGTCATGGTGAGAAATAGCTGTCACTACAAACAATTCAAGTTAGAATGCTGTATATACTTATGACATCAGTTTCTGACATACTTTTCATGAGTGTTATCCTAAACACAAGTACAGTACGTATACCTCTACGATAATATATAATGCGGTGCGCTAAGGTCACATTATGTCATAATTTTAATTCAATATTGACAAAATTTACAATTTTCACTTTCAAAGTATATTCCTTTGCATTTTCCTCTTGGATTCATATTGATTGATTTTCATAACGTTTTAATCACACACCTGCCTTGACCTGCAGTTTCAGAGACACACTCCAGGACTCTTACACAAGCTTCAAGGTAAATGCATCTCTCACTATAACACTGCTGTGATTTCTGCTATACAACACCATCCACCATCCAAGTTTTTTCATTTTACTTTGTTTTACTTCTCATTATCCTCCTGCTTTGACTAGAGGGACATTATGATAATTCACGAGAGAGCATTTCTCTTTAAAGCTTTCTCATGTTTGCATCAATGGAGAGAGTGATGTCGTGTTTCGTCGTCCTGCTGAGATGCTAAACTTATCTGCTTCTGTTCTAATATTACACACTTGTAAATCACTTCAGATGTAAATGCAAGTGAAACGCTTGATAGAAGAAGCCTTACGTAACAGGAAAATAACGTTTGGCTGTTCTGCAATCTTGATGTATGTGTTAAAACGTTTTGGGTTCCTTATTGAGATCATTTTTAAACTAAACTTGTATGATTTTCTTTCTTCTGCAGTACACAAAAGAGGAACCACAGAGACATTTCTCAAAATATCTTCTTTTGTGCTCCACAGAAGAAAGATTTACATGACATACCGTATAAGCTCAATGAGTCTCTCCTCTAGGTTACTCTTGGTTTGTCCCAAATCCTCCAACTCAGCAGCCATTCTGATCTGCTGGTTCTGAGTCTCGATCAACACCTGATCCAACTTCTTCTTCAACTCATCCTTCTCACGCTGTATGTCACCAAGAGCCTCTTCATTGCTGATAGACAGAGAATTAGGAATTAAAATTGATGCATTAAAATGCAACCCCAACCAATAATTACTAAAACCGAATCACTTCCAGGGTCCAAGATGCACCGTCATGAAGCTCCATTTTTGGAAATCCATTAGTGATACGCTGGCATGATGTAAAAAGCAGGCAGTCTGCCATTTACACCGGCTGTATCCATGCACATCCATTACCTGTGCCACATTAACCCTTTTTAATGTACGCGTGTGTTTGAACGCTCACCTTGTCACACTGTGCAGCAGTTTCTGCGTCTCAGCCTCTCGCTCGCGGATCAAAGACTCGCAATTAGTGATGTGCGAATCTCTCTCCCCTATCAAACGGGAGTATTCTGTATTCACTCCCTGGAAGGAGAAATGCACAAACAAGCAAATAAATATTCTGTACATCACACATTCACACTGAGAACGTCAGGGTCCCCAGGTAAGGGTCAGACTGGGGACGGCACTGCCGGGTGCATTCCTTTCATTATTACAGAATCTTGCACTCTCACAGACCGCATTTACACATGCACCTGGTTAAGCCTTTATTTCGGGATAAAAAAACACATTACAGTATTTCTGCGTGTCGTGGTAAATGGGATATTATGAGAAAACATTTGAGAAAATGAAGCTTTCTAAAGTAACCTTTTCAAATGTGACACTATTATGGTGCACCCGCCCTTCTGTAAATTTAATTCCCTGCAACATTTGTTTAAAAAAAACCTTTCGAGTCACTCCTAAAACGTGTGCTTGACACCGGCCAATTACGAGCACATCTGTATTCATATCAGCGTGTTAACATGGTTAGTTCTCTCCACGAGAGAAGCTGGATTAAAACTTTAAAGCGAAATGTCACTTCAATCCCTCATGTACAGACAGATCTCAGGAAAGTCACTGACTCATTTTATTTTGAAATGACATCGTCATGCATCATTTGTTTTTAAATACACTTACGAGTCAATGTCATTTATTCTAAACTGCATGTCGATTGGCTGTGATGTATTTAAAGGGCTGTATTGTCATATATTGTTTCTGATGTGTTGTTGATGACTTCACTACAGTAATTGCACAATTTTCAGTACATTTTATTTGTCATTAGTTCGGTTACAGGTCTGCGAGTAGTGCGAGACGATGTTCGCCAAACGACGTAGACGTTTTCAATGCCATTTTTAAATTGATATGAAATGACTAGGGCTGTCATGTTGGACCTGGCAACTGATTGATTCTGCCACACCAGAAATGAAGAGTCAGAGATGCCACAGGCTGAAATTGTCCTGAAAATACATTTTTGTATTCCGACACAATATGGAAATTAATGGCTGATGTTCTCATAGCATATGATCGCCATGATGTTTAATGCCTATTACACACTGCAATAACATATTATTATTTCTTAGTATTAGTATTTTTATGTCTTGATTTCTGAAATTATTTTTTATTTTTTTTCTTAGCCTAATGGCGGATATGTTTTTATTTTTTTTATTTTTTTGAGTTGTTCCAAATCTGTATACATTTTTTTGTTCTGATGAAAACAGAGAAATATATTTGGAAGAATGCTTGTAACCAAACAGTTCTTGGCCACCATTGACTACCATAGAAGGAAAATTTGCTTTATAATAGTTTTGTTCTGTTGAACATAATGAAGATAATTTGAAGAATGTAAGAAAGCAAACCGTTCTGGGGCACTTTTGACTACCATTGTCCTTTTTCCTACTATGAGTGTCAATGGTGACATTTTAACATTTAACAATTTAAACATTTATTTTGGGTGAACTTTCCCTTTAATTTTGATCTTTTTCTTTCAAAAAACAAGACTTAATATCTTATGTTATTAAAGTGTATTTTTATATAAGAACTTTTAGATATTTATATTGGAAAACAAGACATAATACTAGTAATTCATTTTAATAATAATGTTTTTTTTGTAACATGTTTTTTATTTGTTACCATGTTTTTAGACATGTACTATGGCAGTACTACTGAAAAGGTAAACCTAACACAATAATTCAGTATTAGTGATGTACCAATGTGTACATCTTGAAACTGATCATTCTTTAAAGGGACAGTCCACCCCAAAATGAAAATTATTACTGAAAATTTACTCACCAAATATCTTCCTTTGTGTTCAGCAGAACAAAGAAATTTATTATTTTTAACCTGAGGGTGAGTAAATGATGACAGAATTGCCATTTTTGGGTGGACTGTCCCTTTAACAATGGATGCTAATAACCAATATATTGGCAGATATACAGTATCTCAATATTAATTTACACTTTTCTAACCTTGAAACAAAAGGCAAAAAGTGGACAACTGCTTTTATTTTAAAACATTGACTATAGAAAATAAGGTAACATTTAGTTCTCTTTTTTCCAAAAATCATGTACCAAGCCTACTTAACACTAGTTAAAGAAATTTTTATATATATCGGCCTGATTTTATTATTTATTATATAACCCTACAATATATTGTGCATCCCTATTCAGTACCATGGTATATATAAAAAAACCCATTAAATTTACATTTAGACATTTTGCAGATGCCTTATCCAAAACGACATTTTATCAGTAGATAAAATTGCCATACCGCCATACAGCTGGCCAGTTTTGTAAAGGAAGAAAGTGTAAATATATAAATAAATAATTTCAATTTCACAGAATAGCAAAGAGTGTGAATGTTTTGCAACTTGAAAGAACAGCATCCGGGAGAATCATCACAGTGGCACTTGTACTCTAATTGACAAATATCTGCAGGAAATAGTGTGCACTGTTTCTAATTCTAGACTTAATGAAAGTGAAATTATTCATCACTGTCTGGCAATTAACCCCAATCTCCTTCAGTTCTCTCAGAGTGAGTCTTAAATGAGGGAGAACAAAAGGAGCAGCCATAGATCACACATCTACTGACTAATAAAATCACTGTTATTAGCTAAAAGAAATGAATACCTCTGATGAACACAGTGATATACAGCATGAATAGATAATAATGTAGATATAATTGACAAGAAGACAATTTAAGTGAAAATTGACTTGATTCACACAGTTTCAAATGGCTCAACACAAGACAAATTGTGGCATTGAAATGTCTTTGAAACATGTACAGACCTCTAATTCTGATACTTTGGCCTCCAGCTCCGATGTCTTCTCCATCTGCGTGTTTAGCTGAGTTTTCAAACCCTCAAGCTCTTCATTCAGATTCTAGAATAAAAATGTAAATGTATTTATGTATTTGGCAGACACTGTTAACTAAGTATTAAATATTTCTGTTAATTGAAATCAAATAAAATATAGGTCTAAATATTATTTAAAAACTTATATACAAAATGAAAAATATATACTATGAAAAATATATACCTTAATATAGGTATATTATATATTATATATAATATAAGTATATTTATAAAATAATATAATAAAATGACAAAAGCATGTTACAAAATTGCTACAAATTACTACTCAAGTTAACCAAATTAACATGAGAACTGATATTATAAAATAAAAGAATTCATAAAAGTACATTAAAATAAAAAACAAAATTAAAGGAACTTGGCTCAAATACATCAATCTATTGACTTTAAGATTCATCTAGTTTTAAATTATAAATATAATTTTATTCTTACCTTTATCTGATTCTTGTGGGCCATGCCCTCCGTGCTCATCTGAAATTTCACCGTGGCGATCTCCTCTCGCGCTGCGTTCCGTTCACCCTCGGCTTTGTCCAGCACATCCTTTAACCCCATCACGTTATCTGCAAGTTTCTCCGCCTCCTGGAGCTCCTCTTGCAAACTAGCATTTTCATGTCGTAGAGCCACCAAGCTGGCATTAAGCCGGTCTGTTTCTTTCTCACCCTGCTCTTGCAGCTCTTGGATGCGAGCAGCTTCGGCCGCCCAGCGTTCCCGGGCTTCCTCCCGCTCTGCCGTCAGCTGGCAAATTGTCATTCCCAACTCGGCCATTTCTGTGTTGGCGCGGTGGAGACTTTCTCTCGTCTCTGTTTTCTCCAGGACAAGTCTTTCATTCTGCGCTTTGAGCTCTACCAGCTCCTCTTTGGCAGAAGTGAGTTGGGAAGCTAACCGAGAACGAAAAGACGTCTCTTGATCTAGTTGCGATGTTACGGCCTCGACCCGTTCACTAGCCTGCAGAAGTTCATTCACATGTAGTCGGTTCTGCTCTTCGGCTTGCTTTTTCAGATGCTCCGTCAAGGTTCGAAGTTCCGCACAGGACGCTTCGGTCACTTCCAGCCTTACTTGTGTTTTATCCCTGTCCTCCACAGCACTGTGTAGTTTAGCCCTGAGACCAGACACCTCCTCCTGAAACCTGCTCACCTCTTTAACACTCAATCTCAGCTGATTCTCCAAAAGATTCACCTTGGAAGTCATCTCTTGGCTTTCTTTGGCCTGGCATGCGCTTTGTTCAAGTTGGGCCTTCTCTGTAACCTTGCTCTGCGCTTCTAGACTCTTGATCATCTCTGTTTGTTTAACAAACGCCCTCTCTGCCTTATTCTTCTCCATTTCCAGATCCCTCTTCTGTCCTTCAAGTTCCTCCACCTCGACTTGAAGCTCCTCACACATCTTCTCACTGTCCTCCAGCTGGGAAGTCCTCTCTTTAAGTTGTGCCGTCAGATTTTCCTCATTGCGTCTTGCAGCACCAAGACTCTTCTCAAGATCAGAGATTTGGCTGTTGATGTTACGTATCTCCTCCTGCATGGCTGCGAGAGATCCTTTGAGACTCACCTGAACCTCCATGACGTCCTTGTTCTCCTTCTCCAGCGTGCAGACGGCATTCTCCGATTCCTTCAGCTGCATGTTGGCCTTACGCAGACGTTCGTCCAGTCTTTTGTTCTCATCCCTCATTCGCTGCTCTCGTTCATCCACTGTAACTTTAGCATCATTGACCTGTGCTCGCAACTGCTTCTCTGAGGCTTTTACTTCCGCCAACTCGTTTTCGATCTTAGATTTGTTCTTCATCATCTCTTTTGTGGTCTCCTCATTCTTGTTCACCGTCTGGAGGAGCTTGTTGTTTTGCTCCTCACGCTCAGCACATCTATCTTGGTATTGTTCAATCTTTTTGGCCTGGTCTTTGATGTTAGCTTCCAGTTGGGTTATTGTCTCATCGAGACTCTGGTTCTTGTTTTTAAGCTTCTTAGATTCTGTTTCCAGAAACTGTAATTTTTTGGTACTGGTGAGAAGTTCAGCTTCTTTAGCCTTTAGCTGGGACTGCAGGGTTTGTAACTGAATACACATCTTCTCAAGCTCTTCTTTATCTTCCTGCATCTCATTCATATTCTTCTTGCTCTGCTTTCCCATAGTTTCCAGGGTGTTTTGAAGATCTTGCACTTGCTTCTGCAAGTCACCGGTCTCTTTCTCTCGCACTGCAAGCGCCCCCTGGAGTTGGTTTATGGCCTTACGATGCTCTTCTGCCTTTGTCTGCAAATCCTCTCTCAAAGTGTCTAATCCTCTCTCTGTTTCTTTAAGTACTTCATCCTTTATTCTGATATCCTCAGCCAGATGTTCTGCCTGCCTCCTCCTCTCTTCTCCCTCTGCCAGAGCTTCCATCCGTCCCTTTTCTGCCTCCTTCAATTCATTTAACAGTTGATGAATCTTCTGAGCAGAGTTGAAGTCGCTGGCCGCTCTCTGTCCTTTCTCATCCAGCACTCCGTCTAGCTTAGCCATCAGTTCTTCATTTTTCCTCTCCGCTACCACCAACGTGTCTTGAAGGTCTTGATGGGAAGCCTCTCTGATGCTCTCGCGTCCCCTCAGGACCTCCAGCTCGTGGTACAGGGTTCGTTCTCTCTCAGCTAGCACCTGTAGGTTCATCCGGAGCTCCTGATGGTTGGCTTGGGCAGACAGAGAAACATCCAGTTGCCTTTGGAGTTCCACTACAACCCTGCGGAGCTCGGCCGACTCGCCGCCTAACTGTTGGATCCGGTCGAGCAGCTCTCTTTGCTTCAGTTCTGACTGGTCCAGCTCCAGCTGAAGTTCCTCTACGGCGCTGATTGAAGACTCATTTAGTATGCTGGAGTTCTGCATAGACATGTCAGTTAGATGGCCAGGTCCAAAGTCTGGACTACCAGGGAACTCATGGGCCTGGTAAAAAAGATGTGAGAGAGACAGACACAGTAAAGTAACAGGAAATTTAAACTTTGAGACAAACACTGCCATCTGCTGGATCTAAACTAATGGAGCAAAAGTATTTGTTATTCAGAACAGTAGTAAATGTTTATTATTTTTTGTTTGATTTTTAATTCAAATTAGATTTGTATTTATACACTGCATGCTTAAAATTTTGTAGGTGTGCTGGTACCTGTGAGTAAGTGCTAGCGAGACTGTTAATACTGGAACTACGACTCGGTGGTTTCCACATGTGACTAGGAGAGCTGGTCATGCCGAGCGTCCTCCTGTGGCACAATTAAATAAATGACAATCAGTTTATTCAAAAAGAAACACATTTTAGTATACATTTATCACTCAATATATTTTATCTAATTGTATTCATATTTTTATATTATTCTTCTTTTATATTTATGATGTTATTTCTTTAGAATAGTGCCATCTTACCTTGCAAAAGTGGGCCATGCTGAGTCAAGGTCATGACCTCTAGATGCCACATCAAACTGAACATCGTTGAGCTCATAGAGGTAGGTTATGATGTCCACACTGAGATGGGATTTTAGGAATGGACTCCGGGAATTATACCAGTCACTACAGCAAAAGACCAGATAAAAATTTGACCCTGAAAAGTCACTTTCACCTCAAGTCATTGGAACGTTCTTACCCCTCTTTAAACATAAATACAATATATTCATTCATTAAATAAATAAATGATCTGCACTGTGATATTTAAAAACATGTGATGTGCATGTACTTTAATACAAACACTGTACTGTCTTCCTACAGAATGAATGAGGAATGAGGAAAGCCAAACTAAATGCCACATGAATATTATAAACAAATGTGCACTTGATTATATGCAATGATGATTTGAGAAGGGAACAGGGAAGCTTTTTTAAAGAAGTAAAACGCAGCTTAGGAAGCGATCTTTGTATTTTTGTTATGTACAATACAACACTACTGTAATTTGATCAAGAGGGAACAGCAGTGTGTTTGCCTTTTTTGGTTTTGGCAGCTAAACGCAAATGTGTTTACGTACCTTGTATCAGACAGTACATCGTATTTTGGGTGTACTGTACATTTTTCAGTTTGACATTATTTAATACAATTTATATAGTTAACTCATATTTTGACTAGCAAATATTTTGCCTTGGTTAGCAGGCTATAACATTATGTACAAGACTAAAATAATGAAGCTTCCAGCATTTTAATTGAGCATTTTAATTGACTACTTTAGATGTGTTACGAAGCAAGAGACAAAATTTATTTGTTCATATTCAATACACAAAATCTTGTTAAAGGAAAGAACTAAGTTTAGCATTTATAATATAAAAAAAAAACTAAAGTAATTTTGGTCTTGGTCCATCTATTTTATGCATTTGGCAGATATCCAAAACATAGAATTTGATGGTTTTCCTTGGGATTCAAACCCATGACCATCTTGATATCTTTTCCACCAACTGAACTTCAGGAACATAATCAAAGTATAGTTTTTGTGTACTATACTGTAAATACTTGTTCATGAAAAAAAAACAAGGCGATGACGGGTCGTACCTGGTGACCCTCTGGTTCATGAGGCACTGCTGAAGCGTGTCAGCCAGTCGCTGGTGTACAAGTGAGTAACGGATAAACGCTCGGCCCTTACCCAGAGATGTCTTCAGCTGAAATTGAGAAAGACACAGAGATCAGCAGAGCATTCTCCATCACTCAAAAATGTGTTATAATATGCATCACGAGTATTCAGAAATCACAGTGTATGTTAACTACACTTTAAACGTATGGATGTTGTTGCATTAAATTTACATTAAGCTCTTTTGCAGATGCTTTTATTCAAATGAGGAGCATTACATGCAATTTAGCATTAGATGAGCAAACATCGAACCAGTTGGAACTTTCTCAAAACTAAATTCACTTTTCTGAGTCATTATATTTAACAAGCTGGCGATTTGTAGTGGGTGTATAAGCTCAGTTCAAACAGACGTCCTAGCGGAAAAACCTCAGGTGTAGTTCGTCACATTAAATATGGACATATTCCACTAACATCTGACAACAATTGTTTGTGGAAAAACATTTAAGATGAAAAGTGCACTCGTGATATCTTTATTTAAAATAAATGTCACTTGTTTTAATATTTTGTTATTAAAATCAAAAGCGCTCAAACATTTTATATGTCATATACTGTAAATAAATGTCCAAATTCTTGCACAGTACAGTTTGTAAACAATCCAAAATAGTTAGTGGTATAATACAGATATAGAAGTTTGTACTGTAACATGGTCAAAACTGTGAAACTACAGCGCAGCAAGAGGAAGCTGGTCATCTCTGTGACATTACTCCACTACATTAAAACAATACACTCCAACCACAATGTGGACAATATAAACTAGCCATCACATGGAAGTGGCATTTTAAAAAGAACATGGCATTTGGGTCATGCTATCTTTGTTTGACACCACAAAGGAACTTGATCGATTACACCCATTAAATCTTTTGAATTTCGGTAAAAAAACAGAACTGTAACCAGCAGACAGGAAGGTTCAGATAAATAGCTTGTGTTTGTGTGTGTCCACTACTACAACAAACCATACAAAACTACAAATGTGTGTAGAATGGAAAGAGACGGACAAAAATGACCTCTGCAATAGATTTAACAAAACGAATTCCATCGTTTGCTCCTTTGATTTTGGCCAGACAGTCACTGAAATAATCCCAGTAGTCCTTTTTGGAACCCAGAAATGTTGTTTTCTCCTTCTGGTCAAACTGGACAAGACAAGAGCACAATACTTGAGGTCAAGACTCTTACACATATAAACAGGAGAGATTTTTTAAAGTTATGCATGGCATAAGAGCTACTGTAGCAAGCCCTGACCCTTTGAGTATGTTTGTATGTTCTGCCTATGTACAATACCATAAGAAAATTAAATTCTGCAGGTTTCTATGTAAATGCTTAAAAATATAAAGATCTTTACAAAATAAAAATGTTATTTACTTTTAAGTGGCCAGTGTACATAGCACCCCGTATGCACCTCATGAAAGTCTCATATGCAGTGTGCTGAATTGTAATTTACAAAGAGACTGAAAACTTCGAAGAGTACAAATGCAACATATTTCCACCTGTGTATCTTTTTAAATACTCCAAGTGTTCTTCAAGTTTTGTCAGGTATTATTTGTATTTCAGACCTGTAGCAAATACTCCAGTTTGTAGGAGAACTTGTGCAGGTTAGAGCTGTCATCTGTAATAGGTTCTTCATTCTCCTTGTACTCTTTTGCCAGCTCTGATACAGCATCTGCAGGTAAATGAAAAGACATGACCACAAAAGGAACATTAACTAGGTCTATATATGAATAGGAACATTTTGATGTAATGTTACATGAAATAGTCTATAACTGAACAGCTGTGGTTATCACTCTAGAAATAGATGATTCTCACAAAATCTTGCTTTCAAGATGTCAAACATGATTTTCTTAAAAACACTTGAATTAACAAATTTCCTTTATATTTATTTAAAACAAGGTATGATATGTTTAAAGGCATTAATTAACAAAAAAAGGCCAAGGTAGAGAACGTAATTATCTTTATTATAATCATTTTTGTGTTATCAAATGCCATGATGTTTCAGCAGTTTTGTGAGAATCACCCAAATCATTATTCAGATTTCGTACATAACTATATTTATTTCTGTTTCTATTTCTTCTCCACAGGCCTTTTTCTTATATATATTCTTTATTTATATTTCAACAACCTCAGGAACTGAAACACCACACATAGGTAATGAACTCTGATTTTCTCAGTATCTGTTGAACCCTGGAAACTGCAAACGTTGAATCTCTTTGACTCTATAAACAACTGCGGTTTCCTTTGCTACATTCATGGTGGCAAACACAAATCTATCTACAAACACACACATATACAGTACCGTGTAATTCTCTGATAATCCGTTGAAGCTGGCCCTCTCCGACTGCAGAACCAGCGGCCATGATCTGACTAGCTTCCTGCCAACCAGGTCAAGAGGACGTCTGTTGCACAAAACACACATATCGATAAGCTAAGGATGATACAATAGGAAAACTAATATTTCACCTGCAAAATGTTTTATTACTATAAATAAGCATTATATGTCCGTGATCAGCCTTCATCTATTTTCATATTTCTTTCAAAAATATAAAAATAAAACAATGATACTATTTTTAAGTCGAACAGTGTTCAGCAGAAACAAGAACCTACCAAGGAACTAGTACCTAGCTAAAACAAGACATGGTAGCTAAAAGTCACTTCTCTAATCTGTTTTTAACAGCTGGTTCAAACAAAACTGCAAACTGCAGACATTTATATAGCCATACACACTATATAACTTGTTGCAAAGAGTATTTTAGCTATGCTTCAACTGTACGAATGCATTAGATAAGAAAACATCAGGTGACATCTGCAAACAAACCTGTTACAAAACCACCTGTCTCCTGAGCTGTCTTCTCTTCTGACCATTTATAACACAACACATACTTTCTGTCAGACTTTCACATACTAAAATGTAAAATTGTTTCGCCTGTGATTTGTTGCTATGGTTGGCAGCTGACGTTTTATCATCTGATGCGATGACATTTGTATTTCACATTTACATTTACCAAGAATCAGTTTATGTGTATCCATATCTAACCATATCAAATCACAAGATCGTCTCAAAACCAAGCATATAAGCCCTCTTGTGTAACATACAGAGACACAATAACATAGCCTATTACGCCAACAACAAGCATCTTTGAAATGTTAACAAACAACAGTCTTAAACATGTCACTGAGTGTTACAGTAAAGCCGACTAAGTGGTTTACATCTACAAAATAACAAGTAAAACTTGTGAAAAACTTCAGTCAACTATCAACTAATAGTCTGTCAAGGCGAAGTACGACATACTAAAAAAAAACTCAATAAAAAACGTATTAAACTTACGTTGGCATACATTTATTATCTCTGTACGTCTGTAAAACGATGACTAATGTCGTCAAAGAAATAAAACATTTTACATACTTGAGTTATTACAAACACTCAGGCCACTTGTTTACAGTACTACACAAACCTGCTGGTTAACAATCGGTGACTGACAGTTGTTTCTACCAACCGCAAGACGAGAAATAAAAGATCCCGCCTACAGGTTGGTTGAGAGGACAAGCGATCAAAATACTATTTTACTAAATATAATATAATATGATTTAATATAGGCCCTAATATAATATAATATAATATAATATAAAAATGAGCATTTAAAAAAATATTTTTATAGATAAAATTTTTATTTTAAGGTTTTAAAGGACACAAAAGGAAGATATTTAAAAGAATGTCAGTAACCAAACAGATCTCATCCTCTATTGATTCCCATAGTTTTTTCTGTAAATACCCTCTATATTTTGCCACATTTGCAGTTAATTGTTATGTTGTAAATATATTTCTCTTCGCTATATATTATTATCATTATATTATTATTTCTATACTGTTAAATGTATTGCACATTAGGCCTATGCATTCTTCCTTGTCAAATTAGAAAGACAAAACAGATAATACTGTCTCTTTAACACAACAGACTAAATGTTATTATAGGTTTACTATAATTATATAATAAGGAACTATTGAGAGCTTGTAAACCATGTGACCACGTGGCATCAGGATCAAAGTGTATCGCAACTTTGAAAACGTTGGTCATGTAGAAAAACCTAGACCTATTGCGGCCTTACACCTGTGTCATGGAAACATCATAGATAACTTCCACCGTGCTTTCAATTCCTAAAAAGTAAGAAAAAAGAAGTGTTACTGAAAAGGGGAAGTATAAAGTAACATAAATTCAACACTTTCTTGTGATTCTGCTATCTTGCTTCACAAGCTAGTCCGCTCATTGTTTTAAATATTTCTTGTCACATTTGATATATTTTACAGGTTAAATAATAGCACAAAGGAATCCAGGTAAGAACAAACATTTGATGTTTTAGTATAGTAACAATTTAATAAGTTATTAAGGGTAAAATCTGCTTATACTATCTTGACGTTGTATTTGAAACCTTGTATTACTAGCACCTCTCGTGAATATTGCTTACTTAGACGAATCGCTTGCTGTTTTCCTCAATTGTAAGTCGCTTTGGATAAAAGCGTCTGCCAAATGAATAAATGTAAATGTAATGTAAATGTAAAGGGATTTTCACTTTTCTCTCTTTTCCTTTAAAAGAATAGTTATTCATGTCTGAGCTGGTCCTCACACGCCATCTACAAAAAGTAGGCTAAAGAAAACCTGAGCTGGATTCAACAGAGCATTCCCTCTGCTACAGAAAACTACATCATGACTGATCAGAGTACTACTTATGACTATGACGAGGATTATGACAATGAGGATTGCAATAAAGAACATGTGCTGAAGGTCGGATCCATTCTCATACCCATCTTTTTCACAGCGGTGGTTGTGTTGAGTTGTATCGGTAACATTCTGGTTCTCATCATCCTGGCGCTTTACGAAAGCCTCAGATCCCTCACCAACGTTCTCATTCTTAACTTAGCTCTGTCAGATCTGCTCTTCACTTTTGGACTTCCGTTCTGGGCCTCTTACTACATCTGGGGTTGGACGTTTGGAGACATCGGCTGCAAAGCTGTGAAGTTCGTGTTCTACGCTGGATTTTATAGCAGCGTGTTGTTCTTAACTCTGATGACTGTTCAGCGTTACATGGCAGTGGTTCATCCTCTCTCCGACTGGGAGAGATGCAGAGGATTTTCAATCGCTCCCATCATCATCATCTGGATTCTGAGTGTAGGAGTGGCACTACTAGCAACACTTCGAAGTAAAGTTATAGAGGAACCACCTACAAACATTTACTGCGAATATGACAATATTTCAATTAAAAGTGCCATCATTTATCTACAAAATGCTTTTTTCTTTCTTGCATTTCTCATCATGGGCTTTTGCTATACGAGAATGCTTCAAACCATAACCAAAGCACGAACAAATAAGAGACACAAGACAGTAAGACTAATACTTTGCATTTCTTTGGTGTTTTTTATCGGTTGGGCTCCATATAACATTGTTATGTTCCTGAGATCTTTGACTGATCTTGGTTTTTCTCCATTCACAGACTGTAAAGTAAGCATTAACCTCGATTATGCATTTTTTGCTTGCAGACTGTTAGCTTTCTCACACTGTTGCCTGAACCCTGTGTTTTATGTGTTTGTTGGTGTGAAGTTCAGGAACCATTTAAAAATGATTCTGAAGAGAATTTTTCAACCAAAAAAAAACTTGGATTTCAGTCCAAGCAGATCGGCAAAAAATCATTCTCTGGGTTCGATGTACTAACACAAAACTCAAGTTCTGTTACAGAATGTGATGAATCGACTGCGAGTTGTAGAATTTAATGTACAGATAGTAGAGATAATATATATTTTGATCATGTTATTGTAGCATGGTTGCACAGCAGATTTTCTGCCAAATAGCTTTAAATCTTAAAAAGGTAAATAAAGAAAATAACAGTTTCTTTATTAAAACCAGCACTTTTCAAGAATTAGGGGAATGTTTGGCTTTTAAGAATTAAAAAGCCTAAAACTGTAAACTCTTAGCTCTGACAGAAATTGTAATATAACACAATTTTGAGAAAAAACATCTTTAACTAGTTTTGCGAAGCAAAATCTATTAGAAAACATTTTAAATATCATATACTTTATCCTGTTTGTGGTTGACACTTCAGCTGCAAAACCATAAAACAGATCTAAAGATAAAAACTTGGATGCACAACTACTGACATAGCAGAAAATATCTATTCTCAGAAGCACACATTTCCATTACAACATGACCTCTTCATGACCAAAATGCTATAACGCTTGATAAGCAGAGGACATGATGTTTGTACTGAATGTAATAAAATGACTTTTGTTTTTCAATAGGAACTTGTTTTTTTTGTTGTTGGAATAAATCATTCTTACAGTATTAAAAATGAATCTTATATAAACACTTTTATATACATTTATGTCAACACAAATAAACACAAAATGAAACATCCAACATTTTTGGGTAAATTCTGTGACAAAGTGCTTTGAGTTTAGCGAACATGATATTTCAGTCTGCAAATTTGCATCTACCTTGATTTATTTCTTTATTTTCATGTTTGTTGGATTAGTGTGAATAGATCTTAATGAAGCATTATAACAAAGCAATGACATTCATACTGTAACGTGAGATGAGAAACCAGGCAAGCAAGATCCATATGTAGTTTTTCAGTTTACGTCAAAACTAGGCTAACCAAAACTTTCTTAATAAACCTGTTGCAAAATGTGTGTCACATGACTTTTCTACCTTCTCCTCTCCGAATGTGATGATGTGCTGTGTCTTATTTCGTAAGTCTGCGTCCTCGTGTGCTCCGGAGGTCTCCTTTTAAGGATGCGGTATACGGAGGATCCTTAACTTAGAATTTAACGAGACGTCCTTCATAGCACACAGGCGGAGAAGGAAACAGGAAGTATCACGTTGCTATGACAACACATTGCGCTCTCACACCTGTCAGATTAATTAAAATGATTTCTACATGATTTTAAGAGGTGAAAAGTTGGCTACATTTTACCTTAAACAATTCCAAAAGAGTTCAACAAATATAGGCTATTTCTTGCATTACTGTTTTGGACGTTTAAAAATCACTAAACACTTTTAATCCTATTTACTATAGCCTATGTAGACCTACATTAGTTAGTAATTTCATTTAAATGCCACATGCTATTTGATTGAATGTGCAGCTGCTGCCGTTTAGGCTATTTAAATTAAAGATGTTGGCCAACGCAAAGAATTGTGGGTTATCTCTAGCAACGAAGTATACACTCATGTGTCCTCCAAATTCCTGTGAATAAAGGTCGCATTTGAAGGGTGCGCCTGGAGTGTCCTACCTGCTTTTATGAAACGAGACAGCCTCGATGACGTAGCTGCCTTCGAATGAGACCTCCGGAGCACGCAGCCTTCCGAAACGAGACACAGCCATTGAGTTGGAGCCGATTGCATTGTGGGCAAGTGCTCAGACATGTAGTGCGGTTGCGCTTCGGGCGACCCGGGTTCGATTCCGTCTCGTGGTCATTTCCCGATCCCTCCCACTTCACTTCCTGTCTCACTGTCCTATAAAAATAATAAAGGATTTTTGGTTCCCAGAATGCTTTGCATGAGGTTGTTATTTTATAGTTTTTGTCTGTAAAGATAAAGACTTATTAATGTTTTAACAAACTGTTGCCACTAAATGAGATAATATAAATCTACAGTAAGTTACTGGCAAACTGCTGCATAACTACAGCAACATTTTTTATAGTGATACAGTAAAACTACTACAGGTATGGTGTGAAGGATGCTGTTGACTAATAGAGAATGCAAATCAAGAAAAGGTTTATTAACTGGTATGATGTGATCAAATAAACAGCATTCCACAAGCATAAGAAATATTTCTGAAGCGTGTCCTTTGACAAAGCAATAACATCCATATGAGAGTTACTGTAGGCTACATGTGTTATTGGTTATTCTCACCAAAGCCCATCCATTTACACAGAAAGGCTGTTACACTGAAAAATGAAGTAACCAACCACAGTTGTGATGTTGAGGGTAAATATGAAAACAACAAAACCACAAGTCTGCAAAAGATCATACAGACAACAGAAATGAGTGACAAATCTTGAAATTAAATCATATTTAGCCAACAAGTAACACCAGTTTAGCATTAAACAATATGTCCAAACCAAATAACTGTAGCTCGATTTCTTAATATAAAAAAATCCTTTTGCTCAAGGAAAGCAGAAAACTCAATTTAGTGTCTCAATTTGCTCTCATTTCAGTCCAGGAGAATGGAGATTCTGTTTTGTTGAATAAATGATCATTGTCATTAAAACAATTCAGTGAAGGAGGAACAGCTGTTTGTATCACAGATATAACAAAGCCACTTGAGTTTCCTCTGTGCGTGTGAAAAGAAAAGATGAAGACGCTGAGGTTACGGGCAGAGGATGCATGTCACCTACTTTCCATCACAAACACTGAGACATCACTCACACAATAGACGTGCTGCTTTAATCTTTTCTCATTTAAAGAAAACAACATGTCTGACGAATACTACATCCAGTTGCGTGTGGCTGCCCTTCAAGGTAAAAATCTACCCTAATACTGTTTTTTCTTTAAAAAAGTGATTGACATAACTTCTCTATTGATTGTATACATCTTAAGGATGTCTCGTAGATTCTGAGGAATCTGATCCCATCTGAGTGAAGCAATTCAAACATCATGACTGATGAAAATGCATCTGGTGTTTATGACTATGACGAGGATTATGACAATGAGGATTGCAATAAAGAACATGTGCTGAAGGTCGGATCCATTCTCATACCCATCTTTTTCACAGCGGTGGTTGTGTTGAGTTGTATCGGTAACATTCTGGTTCTCATCATCCTGGCGCTTTACGAAAGCCTCAGATCCCTCACCAACGTTCTCATTCTTAACTTAGCTCTGTCAGATCTGCTCTTCACTTTTGGACTTCCGTTCTGGGCCTCTTACTACATCTGGGGTTGGACGTTTGGAGACATCGGCTGCAAAGCTGTGAAGTTCGTGTTCTATGCTGGATTTTATAGCAGCGTGTTGTTCTTAACTCTGATGACCGTTCAGCGTTACATGGCAGTGGTTCATCCTCTCTCCGACTGGGAGAGATGCAGAGGATTTTCAATCGCTCCCATCATCATCGTATGGATCCTGAGCGGAGCGGCTGCACTTCTGGGGTCACATCGCAGTAAAGTTATACAAGAATCACCTACAAACACATATTGTGAATATGACAGTATTCAAGTGAAGCTTTGTATTATTTATCTTCAAAATGCCATTTTCTTCATTGCATTTCTCATCATGGGCTCTTGTTATCTGAGAATGCGTCAAATGATGATTAAACCACAGATCAAAGGAAAAGATAAGACCGTTAGACTAATACTCTACATTTCTTTAATGTTTTTTATCGGTTGGGCTCCATATAACATTGTTATGTTCATGAGATCTTTGACTGATCTTAGTTTATATCCGTTCGCAGACTGTAATGTAAGCATTAGACTGGAGTATGCATTCTATGTTTGCAGACTGTTGGCTTTTTCGCATTGTTGCATGAACCCAGCGTTTTATATTTTTGTAGATGTGAAGTTCCAGAATCATTCAAGGGAAATTATGAGGAGAATTTTTCAAAAATAGATGAAACCCATACAAAAATAAAAACTATAAGATATGCACAGTTGTGTACACTTTATTTTGATTTTGTTCGAATACTAAAACCTACTGTGGTTGGGTCAAATACAGACATTTGCGAGGTTAATTTAATCCAAACGGTTGGGTTTGTCTGTATTTTACCCAACCCACTAGGTTAAAACAACCCAACATCTTTTAAAGTGTTTCCTCCCCTGAAGGATTTACTGTAGATGTAAACTCAAACAGACAAAAAGCGATTTCCAACCACTGTACTGTAAAATAAACCACATTAACTGTAAATCATTGAATATGCAAGTTATGCTGTTGCAGTGAAATATGCAAATGTCTTAATTTGTGACTGGAAAGTGACATTTTCTTCTTTCATGTGTCAAAATGTCATTCTGTGTGGTCTCTGTGAACGGATGCATGACATCAATGACCTACATAAACCAGAAAACAGATGTTAAAACAACAATTTGCTTTTCAAGCAAAACATTAAAAAAGGTTTTAAATTTGTTTTTTTTAACCAAGCACTGGGTCAAAAATGGACAAGTTAAATGAAGCAATAAAGGGATGGTTTCCCGGACAGGGATAAGACTAGTCCTAGACTAAAAGAAATGTAAGAGCTGTCCAAACCGAAAACAACACATCTCAAAATACATCAGTGCCTTTGTGTTGTATGTTTGTTAAAACTACTTCAATTTCCCAATGAAACTAAGGCCTAGTCCAGGATTAAGCGAATCACTGTCTGGGAAACCACCCCAAAATGTTTATATCTGACCCAATGGGTCATAACAACCCAGCAGTTGACTTCATCTCTTTTTGATCAAATGCTAGAGTGTATTAAATATAAAAAGAAATATGACGTGTTTGTAATATGACAAATTACACCGGTGTGAACTGACTTTATACATTCACTAAAAATGAACCGCCCATCAAGGCATTCCCATATTTTCAGTGTCCAAATGGTTTTGATCGAACAAAACTTCACTGACACAATTTATGTTTTGATACCATTTGTATAAACGTTCTTAAATAAAAAGAAAATTATATGAACTGTTTCAAACAGACAGTTTTGGAAGTACCATAACTGGCAACTACCCTAAAATGTGTTATTAAGAAACCTTCATTGTGAAAGTGACACTTTCATTTCATATTTAAATGTATGTGTGTGTGTCAAAAGAGGAATAAATGAGGTTTGAGGGCATTATAGTACCTTACAGTGATAATACAAACACTCAGGCATCATCCTAAAACAGACAACATTTATGACAGACTGATGTGCCGCAGCTAAGAACAAAAATCAGGTAAGAATTACTAGTGCCACCCATTTTTAATCTTCGTAAATGTTCGTTACTAATTCAATTGAAATCAAAAGTTGTCGGCTTCTCATCCTCAAGATCAAACAAGAACATCATGACTGAGATGCCAGCAACCACCAACACCGAGTATCCAGACGAGCTGTGTAGTAAAGATGACGTGATGAAGATCGGCTCCATTCTTATTCCACTCTTTTTCAGTCTTCTGGTTGTGCTCAGTTGTGTCGGCAACGGGCTGGTTCTGGTCATCCTGGTGCTCTATGAGAAGCTGACAAACTTGACCAATGTCCTCATTCTTAACTTAGCTCTGTCAGATCTGCTCTTCACTTTTGGACTTCCGTTCTGGGCCTCTTACTACATCTGGGGTTGGACGTTTGGAGACATCGGCTGCAAAGCTGTGAAGTTCGTGTTCTACGCTGGATTTTATAGCAGCGTGTTGTTCTTAACTCTGATGACCGTTCAGCGTTACATGGCAGTGGTTCATCCTCTCTCCGACTGGGAGAGATGCAGAGGATTTTCAGTCGCTCCCATCATCATCGTATGGATCCTGAGCGGAGCGGCTGCACTGCCAGGTTCGCTCCGTAGTAAATTCATGTCAGATGAGATGTACCTGTATTGTGAATATGACAGCTTTGAGGTAAAACATGCCATTGTTTATTTACAAAACGCTTTATTCCTGTGCGCATTTTGCATTATAGGATTTTGTCACATCAGAATGTTTCAGACAATCTCACAGTCACGAATGAAGAAACGTCACAAGACTATTAAACTCTTATTCTGTGTCGGGCTGGTGTTCTTCATCGGCTGGGCTCCTTATAACATTGTTTTGCTCTTGAGAACACTAATGGAAAATGCTTTTTATTCAGCAACAAACTGTAATGAATCCATTCGTCTCGACTACACATTTTATGCAAGCCGAATGTTGGCTTTCTCACATTGCTGTTTAAATCCAGTACTGTATGTTCTTGTGGCTGAAAAATTTCTGAATCACTTAAGGGCAATCTTGAAAAAAGTGTGTTCAAAATAAAACTAACAAACTATCTAGCTCTTAAAAGAACTGTATGAGGAAAAAGTACATACAGTTAGAAAGCAAATCCAGGCTCAAACTAAAAATTACTGCAAGTACATGAGGTCAGGCACTATTTCGTTCCGAGAAAAAAAAATGTTTTATTGCTTTTCATCAACTGTACATGCAATAGAGATCATCTTGGTTGGTCCTCAGAGCTGAGATGACTACTGCATGTCAAAAGAGCTCGACTTCATCTTTAGTTTCTGACGTCTTCCCAAAAATATTGTGCTTGTTTCAAAACCCTCACCCAATGTTTCCCAACACACACCTGCCCAATTTTAGTTTACTTTTTGCAGCCGATTTATACAGACGACAACAACTCAAACACTCTTATTGTTCACAAGATCAATCTGTTAAGGTACTGTTTCCTATCTATGATACTTGGTATTCATACTGATATCTTTTGGAATCTTGGTACCACATTATACAGCAGCATTGACAGACAGCGTTTGGATTTGCACCAAACAAAAACAAATTAAACGGATAAACAGGTTTACTAATATAACCTACAACTTCATCTAGTAAGGCAAAGAAACGACATATTTCAAATTTAAAGATATTCTGCTCATTTTATTATAAATAGGAAGATTTTATTATTTGTATAGATTTTATATGATTACATGGATTCTCCTGTCTAAAGAAGTCTTATGTTACACGTTCATCTCGGAAGAAAATCTGTGGTTTCAGTTACATGAACAACACGGCTAGCGAATCTGATAAAACACGTCAATACCATGTCACCCCAAAACACAAAAAACACAATGCATTAAGCCTATTTTTCAAGTAAATTAAGCCTATTTACAACACATTCCGTTTTTTTCTTCATGACATTTTTATAACAATTTTCCTTCAAATTCTCATTATCGTGATATTTTTGGCAATTAAGATTATTTTATTGTTTAATGTCATTAATGTAATGGTTTTACTATTTTTGTTGAGTCAAATATAATGGTCTATTTTAAATAAGTTTAAATGACATGTACACATAGTAAAGCAACAACAATATATAAAACCTTTACACTTCAAATAATATTATAAAATATTTTATGCTTATTGTATTACGGTAAAGAGAACTGGAGAGAAAATATGTCACATAAAACGTCACAAAATACAGTAGGTCCTAGATCATGCCACAGTCCTATAGGCTTTTAAACTTTATATGCTAAATTAAACTTTTAATTCTTTTGGGGTGACATATGACCTGAATATGATCTTGACTGGTTTCAAGAGAGTCCCACAACTTTATGAGGAAAAATAATGTAATATTTTTAACACAATCAGATGGGTCCAGGCTTTGCAAAGACTGCAAAGAGAGCTGTTTATGTTGGGGTGACAAGAGATCTTTGCAGCAAAATTCATAGAGGCAAAAATATGTTTAAGCTTTACAAAGAGGAAAGAAAATAGGTTCTCTTCATTCTTTAACAATAATTACAAAACTAAGGAGAAACCTCCAGCCACTTAATCAATGTGTGCAAAACTAGGGTTTGCCATAAATCTACACAAATACAACAAACCGGCATTCTCCAGCCATACATTCCATAAGTTTAGCACTTCACAGGAACAAAACAATTCTTCAAGTATTAGATGTGACTTTACAGTCACCACAACATAATTGGTTTAATCCATTTCTGGATCGTACCACTTCAGTTTGAGGAGAAATGAGCCGATTCGATCAGATCTGTGAGGAGATGTTCAGAGGCTTTCTTCATTTCTCTTTGTAGTGTTAAGGGTCTGCGTGTCAGATGCAGGGAAGTAAAGTGAAGGATTTTCTCTCTGACATTTCCTATCTCTCTGTTTGCTGCGTTGTGTTTGACACTTCCAGCATTACAGAACGTTCATATGACATCTGCAATGAAAAAGGAATTGAAATCACAAAATGACTACACTGTAAAAAAATGTTGCTGTAGTTATGCTATATCCAGTAATACAATGTATGTAACAAGCATTAAGAATGTGGCATATTTTCAAGAAACAACAGCAACTGCTTGTGACATCAATGGCCCCATGACACCCTGGAGTTCACTTTCAATCAAACCTAATAGTGATTTAGGGAAGTCACATACACAGATTAGCAGAATGGGTGGGGGGATACAGTAGTGACTACACTTAGTGCCTGTTTAAAAGTACTGAAAGCAAAGAATTATGCATAAAAAAAGCATATTAATCCACCGAGACATGTGTAAGTAATCGATTTTCTGTTTGTTTAGCACTGAAAAGTGGCAGCTGGGCTGCTTAACAGACATGTTAGCGCCCTCTTGTGTCAATTCCAGAATGTACCAATCGCCTTTTAAAAATAAAGTGCACATTTTATGTATTCTTGGGCTGTGCTGTTTAATGAGGCTAAAGGTCGAGCTCCAGGCTCATGTGTTTCCACGGGTCACTAAAGGAGCTGAGATGATGAAGTCAGACGGACTCACCTGCTCTCTACTGTGCTGTGTTCTCCTCCAGTTCATTCAAACTGTGTGCACTTCCATTCTCTGTGAAGGCTAAGAGGGGAACCTTCCTCTTCTCCTCCTCCTCCTCCTTGTTTTCCATCTCCTCCCCGTCTCCATCCTGACGAGATAGTTTGGTCGCCATGGGAACCTCTATGACCTCCTCAAAGGCCTCCTTCTCTGTAGCAACGCCATTTTCTCTGAGTTGTGAAGCCAGGATTGTACTGTGCAGTGGAAAGTGATATATTACTACTTAAATTTTCTTCTCCAAGCATGTCTTAAATGATCTTCCAGTGCTATTGATATTTTAATAATAAATCTAAACTTTCTAAATAATTACAAAACTATCAAAGGTGAGGATTGTAAAACAATATTGAGCTCATTGTTTATATTTTTTGTAAATAATGCAAAAAGTCCCGAACCACCAGCAGAGGGCAGTGGAGATACAGATCATTTACATATGACAGACTTTTTTTTCATCATGAGCAAAATTGTTTAAAGCAGAAATCATTTTTCAAACAAAGAGCAACATTTATTTTTTTACTAATGATACCATAAAACCACCAGATGTGATGTTGGGGAGTGAACCAGGTTTTTCTGTAGCTCAGCGTGGTGCTAGCAATGCCAATGTCATTAGGTTCGATCCCGGGGATTGCACATACTCAAAAACAAATGTATAATATAATGCAATGAAAGTCGCTTTAAGCGTCTGCCAAATGCATAAATGAAAATGAATAAAATGAACCAAAAATCATAAAAATGGTTAATGTTTAAACTATTTAAACTAAGGTTGTGTTATAGCATGTGCATTATCTGCTGGACCACAACTCTTGACATGTTTATGATGATAGATCATTATTTCATTAGACTGACCTGTGATCTGCAGTGGGCAGTACGGGTGTAATGAAGCTGGGGCCTGCGTGTCCATTACTGTCACTGCGATCTTTCTCAGGAGTCTGAGGGGCCGACACACTCACTGAGGGGCTACCAGATACTGAACTCGCTAAAAAAAGAGAAAATAGATTAAATGAATAGTGTCTGAAAAAGGAAATCATTTGAAAAGTGTAAAAGCAGAACTCACATGAATCCTGTCCTCCCTGCTGGCTGACATCACCATTCCTCTGAGGGGTTGTCTTCTTCAGGGCAAATAAAAGTGTGTTTGTGAGACAGACAAGCATCTGTGTTAACAGACAATTATTTCCATGTATCATCTCTCACCTGATCAGATCGCCGTGTGCGTTTCATGATTTCCTCAAGGCGCTGTGAAACACATGCAAAAACATCAACTAATTGCAACACCTTTCACAAAAATGATCATTAATTATAATAACTGCTAATCGGCATAAACTTTAAAACCTTCTTCCTCTCGAGTCTCTCTGCCTCCTCTTTCTGAAAGTGCTTCTCTCTCTCCAGACGTAAACGCTCGGCCTCCTCTCTCTGCCGAGCCTCCTCTTCCTCTTTCTGTTTTATAACAGAGACATATAGAAAATTACTGAAGGACAGATGCTCAAAAACTGAGTCAACATGACTGGAGAAAAATATATTAAGAGGCAAAATGCAATAAATGTAAATAACTAGACTAATAAACATAACTAGAGCAAATGCATGTGTGTATAAAATGTGTGTTTGTGTACCTGTTTCTGCAAGCGTTCAGCTTCCTCCCTCTCTTTTTGAGCCCTCTCCTCTTCTAAACGCTTCTCCTCCTCCTCTCGTCTCCTCCTCTCCTCTGCCTGCCGCTGCGCCTCCTCCTCTCTCTTTGCTCTCTCTTCTGCCTTCCTGCGGGCCATCTCCTCCCTGCTGCGTCTACACACACACACACACACACACACGTATGAGTACAGGATCTTTAAAAATAACTAGAAGGTTTATTAAGATCATGAATTTGAAACAATGACAACATCTGGATTTTTCTTACAGTGCATATATCAGTATGTGAGTTCCTTGAACGCACTGCAAACGCAACGCTCCACCAACTGAGCTGAACCTGAACTTTTAAAACATGCAACTAGCAAAACAAACTCCTCATGATATCCCTAAAAGCAGTGCTAGTGAAATCTCCCACACCTTTCAGCCTCTTCCTGTTGTCTTCTCTCCTCCTCTTCTCGTTCTCTCTGCTCTCTGGCCTGCCGTCGCTTCTCAGTCAACAGGCGAGATGCTTCCTCTGGATCGGTTGTGCCTGCAGACAGTCGTACTGAAGGAGGACTTCCAGCACTTTCTAGAGAGATGGAAGTGAACGGTTATTTTAGTGAACGCAAACTGACATATTGATGACGTGCAGTATTACTGACCCGCAGAAGGTTCAGGTTTGGTCACAGGAGTCTCTGGTTCAGTTTTGGGAGGGTCAGTGTTTGTTACTGTCTCCCCTTTTTTGCCCCCCTCTCCCTCTGGACTGACTCTCGGGCTGTCCGGTGTGACTCTGTTGGGCCTGAGGTTACCCGGCGATAAGGAGGGGTTGCTAGCAGACAGATGCATTGATGCTGGAGGGGGTGGAGACCGGGACTTTTTAAGGTTAGGAGACTTCTGAGATGGTTTAGCAGTGGAGCTTCTGAGAAGCAGACAAATAAAATACAATAGTTAAGGAACCTGCATGTTTTTCTGTACAAAATAATTATTGCTAGCAGAATCTTCAAACTTTATACAGTTAACAAGTGACCACACCTGTGAAGCAAGAATCATTTGATGACTTATATTTTAGTCTGTCTCACACAAAACTTAAAATAGATTTACAGACATGCACTTCTTTTGCTATTATGCTATATGCTATTATTCTACGAGTTTCTCAAAGTTTTGTTTTTGGGTACATTGTCAATAATTTTTTATTTCTGTCAAATTAATCATGACATCTAATCAGTTTAATAGTATCTGTGTATATGGATACCTGTTGGGGGATGGATTGCTGACCCTGCTGCGGTTCCTGCCGGGTGAAGGAGCTCTCTTGGGCGCGAAGAGGCTCAAAGTGGGAGTGGGATACGACAAGTTACTCCATGACTTTCTGACATTGTCCTTATCCTTTCTGTCAACCTGCATACAGTGACACAAAATTAGGAGGTACATGTACAAAGACAACAAAACAAAAGTTGTTTGTAGGTATCTACAGTACCAGAATATCATTCCTCTATGATCACAATTATATTTAGACACATAAAGACAATACACATCAGACAGACATCACATCAGACTCTTATCAGACAAGTTTTTACCAAAGCAAAGGGTCTTTTAAGGTCCAGCAGGACATAAGCAGCAGGCTGGGTACAGACGACAGCTTTAATGTTGGCACAGCCCGTAAGAGACAGATTGATAGAGTATAATAGAGGTCATTGGTTTCAAGGTTTTAGGCGTAAGTCCCTAATGACATCAGCACCTCAGAACATCACATATAAACAACAGACTATGCGTGTGTCCACAGGTTTGGCTATACTTGTGAGACCCAAATGTCAAAATATAAATCCTGTATATCATCCATTTATATCTACTTTTTTAACAACAAGCTTTGTCCAAACAGACCTCTCAAACCAGATACCAAAACAAACCAAGAAACACAGACACACACAATTGGACATTTATAATGACTTACCGGGATATTCTGAGTGGTCTTTCTGCGAGTGCTTGTGTCTAAAGCAACGTTTGCTCTGATTGGTTTCTCAAAATTAAGGCTTGCTCTGAATGGTCGCTCTGTGCTGCGTGACTGGAGGGACTTGAAGGACGTTGCGCTCATCGGGTGACAGGAGGCTGATCGAGGACAAATGGGGGTCACTGTACACCAGTCAAGTTTAACCAACCGACCAGGAGGTATTATCAGATAATAAATTATACAATATAAAAATGAGGAGCGATAAGAGGTGGATAGGAGGAGGCATGGAGATGGGAAGGGTTAAGACAGGGAAAACGAGTGAGTAACAAAAAAATGGAAGGAGAAGAGAAAGAAAGTGTGTATTAGTGTCTACAAAGCACTAGAAAGAAATCAGGGAATTTCATCACTGAAGAGAGAACAAAATACAACTAAGCTATCAAAATGTAATTTGAAACATTGCCTTATATATGTGTAGGATTGTAATGTTTCACTTCAATACAACAGTGATGAATTAGTTCCCTTTGTTAAAAGCATAATAATAACCCATCAGAAAAACCAAAAGAAACAACGTCAGTATCAGAGATTAGTTCCAGGGCCATTTGCATGCACACATACATGCATGTATTTCAGATTAAGTGGGCAGTAACCAAGCAAAGCTGTAACTGTGCTTTTGTGTTTTGTTTAAGAACAGAGGCCTTGCCAAAACCAGCTTACACAGTTCAACACGTACAACCTTCTGTACCTGCTCTTTCTTTGAACGTTTGTTCATAGTGAAAGTGCAATTCTTTCTGATATGGTTTCAAAAAGATATTTAGGCTAACTACAGCTACAACTACCAGGTTACTGACAGAAGATAGACATATTTTTTTACAGAAAATTACAAATTTATAATGTTTAGTCACAAACACAACTAACAAAGAACTAGATATAGTATAAGATTAAAGCATCTGCTAAATGCATAAATGTATATGTAAACACAAAGGCGATCTCCAACGTGTTGTATATAGACTAATAAAAGACATATTAAAGAGTGACGAACAGTATTTTACTACTCACTTAAAATAAAGTGTATTAATGCATTGTGTCATACCTGCATCACCAGACAAAGACATGGCGCTGCGACTCCTGGCCAGATAAGAGTGTGTTGGTGTCTGTAGTCGATTGACCACCGAATTCTCCCATGGGGTCAGAGGCATGCGACGCATACCTTAACACACGCATTAATTAATATGAATGTCACAAAAAAGATTAAAAAATATCTTGTCATGCAGAGAAACAACAAACTGCTATAAAGAATAAAGCATCAATAAAGCATCTTTCCATAGCATGTTCATCACAAACATCATCTGACATTCACTCTGTTTATCGAGATTTGCAAAGATTAGTAAAAATAACTAATCAAAGTAAAACCGGGTTAGTTAGCAGCATTAGTTAAAGACAACATGACAACATATATAATTCACGTTATAAGTTCTATAATGTGACATATTTTGCACTGAAAAAAACTATTTTTCTTTTGCTCACACAATAACAATTAGCATGTAAGCTAAATCATACACAATAGGATACTGAATATATGTTGTCTTTAACAAAAAAACATTTCCATTTGCAGGTTGAAAACACATGCAAAAACGAAATATGATGTTAAACTTGTCAAATGTCAGCACAGCTCCCAATATGATGCAGACAGCATGCACTTATCATTTCCCCACTAATGCAAGCACACATCTACAAACATCCATTTCAAAGGCCAGTTCATACCAAAGACAAAAGCTACAAACTACAAATATATAACACATTAAATAATTGTTCAAAATTCAGCTGATCTATTAAATAAATGCACACAGAAGCGATATTGTTACTTTCAGATGGATCACTTTTAAAGTGTTTTTTTTTTATCCTGATGAACAATAAAACATTGACGGCCAAGAGAAAACATGTTTTTGCCTAATGGTGTGGATCATTATTGTTCTTGGTGTGAACATGACATACTGTAAATACTTGAACAGATCATATGACTCCAAGTTGGTCATGTAGTCAGGGCTCAAGACCTGGGGGACGCATCAGTTTACTGAGCGCATAGCTAGTGCCTTATCCAATTTTGACTGATGTGTGATGTTAACTAATGCCACATATAAGATGAAGGCCAATCATTTAATAGATTTAATAAAATGCTCTTTGTGTAATTTTCGTCACAGTCTGGAGCCCTGTGTAGCACATGTCTGAACCCCCTAGAGCAGCTTAAGAAAGTTTTCTTAAATTCTTAAAGTCCACCTGCTGATTTGTCCCGAGGGATCTTCTCTCTGGAGATTTGGGATTTAGACATTGTTTTTTTTAACAAGCAAGATGATGACAGAGACGTCTGCTTCTGTAAGGCTTGGACCAACAACACAACAACACATACGTTACAAAACGTCACAGTGCGAAGTAGTTTTATTGATAGGCTGATCTTGACTGCTAATACTCAAAGAATTATGTATATGAAATCTAACACAATATAAAAATTATCTTTCAAGTTTAAACTCCAAACTGGGAGCAAGAGGCTTGTGTGACAATATATAATTTTGTGAGGACAACCACACAAAAGTTTTAAAGCAGTGTGTTTGTGTTTACCTCTATCTGGTGAATTCAGCAGTGTTGCGGAAGAGGAGGAAAGACGTTTGGAAATGACTGGATCTATGTGTTTGGACAGATTCATGGTGGATACTGACCTTCTCTCAGCATCTACAAACACAGATACATCATTCAGCTTGGCTTAATACAATGAGAAAGGTTAGAGAGCATGGAAAGGGGAAACTACTTTGTTAGCATGTAGCTGTTAAAGTTGTGGTTGCTGATTTTTAGGTTAGTTCAAAGAAAAGCTTAATGATGACCATCTGCTTTTCATCTGTGTCCTAGAACAGACAGACACAATGATGTCCTAAAGCTTCAAAGACATCTGTGATTTTCAATGTTACCCTATACAATCTAACACATCTATATGATTTTAAAAAGGCCATATCATGCAAAACGCAATGTTTTTGTTGCTCATGTACATTGTAACCTTAAAGGTACAAAGCAGCAATAACAAAGGGTCGATGTTAAAATGTCATGAAAAACTAAAACTACATCTAAGACATGGCCCGTTAAAATATAAACCACATACTTTTACATAGAACATGGACAATACTACAAAACAGCTAATTCTTTTATTAACACACTATTGGTTAAGTTCTTCCTTAACCGGGTGTACTGAACAGACAACTGAAACTGTTACAGGCTACGCACTGATGCTACGAGTTCTAGCTAAAGCTGCTAGTCTGCTCCGCACTAAGCGTCATATTCACATTTAGAGCAAAACTGCTGCTGACGCTCCACGCTAAAAACACCATGATAGTGTTCAAGCCCAGCTAGATCCAATGGTAAGAGAGCAGATTCATCAAACCCTGAAAGTGACAGAGTGAAAGAGAGAGAGTGAGAAGTGGATGGAGGAGAACAGAAAGGGGATGAGCAGTGAGCTTGTGGATGATTCAGCAAATGTAAGCAGAGAATAAACAGAGATGCTGCAGTGCAAACACACCATTAACAGACATTTATAACCCCAATCTTATGACTAATTCATAATGATCCAACAAACCCAGACATTCTGAAAATAAACTGAATGCGTTTATTGAAGCAGTAGTACGTTTAATTGTTTGAAGATTGTGTATATGTGAACTTAAAAATAAATAAATGTATTGGTCAATTGACTTTGTACGTCACAAATCCATTTTCATTGTGAGTGTGTATTCAAGTGTATTTAAGTGTTTACCACTGTTGTGTGAGGTGCTAGCCGAGAGTGTTCCCCCCCAGCTCCAGCGGTTTGATTTTGGCCTGACTCTCTGACTCTTCTCCATGGTCCTCCTGATAACAGCTTCATACCGTGACTGAAACACACCATGTACACTAGAATGATCAGCAAGTTTAAAAGGTCAAACAGGACAATGTATGATCCCAACAAGTGTGTTTGATACCATAAAAACAGTGCTGATATCAAAACTACGCACAGAGAATGTTTTCTTACATTCTGTCTGTACTTTTTTAATTCTCAGAAATCATTTCAAATATCTACAAAGGTGAATTTGCAACAATCAACATTCAGATTCTGAGAATGAATGTCAAAGCTGTGTTTTGTGAATAAACCTCAGCTATTGTCCAATCAGGATCAAGGACTGTTTCATAACAACATATAAACAAACAACAGAGAGATGTCTCATGCAGGGGAAATGCTTCTGGTGAGCTTACCTGCTCTTCCTCTAGTCTCTGTCTGCGTTTTTCCTCCACAGCGACACGCCTCCTTTCCTCTCTCAGCCGCTGTTCCTCCATCTTCTTCCTGCGCTCCTCCAACTGTTTCTCATGAAACTGTCGCGCTCTCTCCTCTCTCTCCAGCCACTTCGAACCTCGTGCAGCTGCACACACACAAATAAAGTCATATTACATCAAATCTCTTAGACATTATTTAGCAGGCTTTCAAAAAATAAGAAAACCCTTTAATGCGTAAAACTATGAATGAGTTGGAATCCCATGGATCACATGAACTGATTAAAATCGACAGGACCTTACATTCACTGTAAGTCACTTTGCATAAAGCTTTTGCTACATGCAGACATGAAAACGCATACGATTCCAATGCTTTGCTGGTCTTTTATCAGCACTATGAGAACACTTTTTATCTGATTTGATTTGACTGTTGTAAACAGGTAATGTTACTGTAAAATAAAATTAATCCTTCAATCTCCCTTTGGATTCTTGGTCTTGGCCTCTAACCCCTTACATAAAACTGGATGTCGTGGTAATCACTTTGCCAACAGTTTACGTAACAACTGCACCTCGCCACAGCAACCTGCCCCATCAAGACAGTCATGTGGTCGTGAACAAAACTGGACAGACAGACAAAGAGCAAAATGGGTAAAAGAAAAAGACCAGGAAAAGCCAGCAGAGTAAGCCAGCGTTTAACATGGTAAAGATGGCTTGTTCTAAAAGTCTCTAGAGGTCAGAAGCAAAGCGCTAAAAGAAAAACCCCACTGGGATAAAAATGCACACCCCTTACTCACAGGAATAACAAGATGCACTTGGACAACATGTGATTGTGTTTTTACCCGTCATTATGTGCATATGTCATTTCAAACCTGTATGACTTCTTCATGTACTCAGAAACAAATGTATAGCATAATGTAATGTAAGTCACTTTGGATAAAAGCGTCTGCCAAATGCATAAATGTAATGTAAATGTAATATGTGGAACACAACAGGTAAAAATCCACAAAGAATGTCCAAAGAATGAAAGTATATTTAATAATACAGAAAAGAGTGACCAGGATATTCTAAAAGAAATGCAATGCTGTGTCTAATGCCATAAAGGCGAGATGTTAGACCAGATGTTAGATTTTGGCCAATGTAGTCTCTTGTCAGTCCAGTCAGTTCTATATAATCAAAACTCAAGTTGAATAAAATATATGAAAATGAATGTTTGTTTACCATTCTGTTTGTCCAGCTGCTCCCTTCGCTCTCGAGCGAGTCTCTGTCTTTCATCGATGTTCAGGATCAGAGGCTCTGCACACACGTGACATGAGCTCAGTCAGTAAAGCTGAAACGTATGTGTATGTAGAGCTGTCAGTTGTTATACTGTGTGTTTCTGACCTGGTCTGGTAACAGTGTGGATCTCTGTAGGACTGCGAACGGTGTAGGTGTTCTGTCCTGAGGCAGATGATTCAGGTCGACTCCATGATGACTTGTCATCTGCTCTGAGGTGGTAGTCAGAGCCTAAATGACAAAAAGAGAGCGAAGACAACATTGCAGCTTCCCAAAAAAATCAAGGGTCAAAGAAAATAATGTAAAAACAAAAAGGTAAATTTTAAGATTTTTTCTCTTCAGGTGTGCAGACAGTGCGACCCCCCCAAATAGGTTGAATCAATCCCCGAGTAAACCTATAAAAGATGTGAACTGAGAGAGTTGAATCATTTTTCCAGATGTTGTAGCTTTACTCATTTGTACTGGCTAAATGATGTTATTGATTTCTGCTCTAAAACCAACCAGCACCATACTGTGAGTATCATCACACACATCAATCGATAAAGCATTTATAGTTCCTTTCATCAGATTTATCAGACACCTTTTCTGACTTATAATACAGTAACTGGAGACATGATGGGTCTAATTTGAGAGTAGATGCCTTGTTTTGAAATACACCAAATGCTATTGTAGATGAGCTTCAATCGAACACTGCCAGAAAAGACATTTCTTCACATTTTCTTCATCCTAACGTGCTAATGATGGCAGAACAAAAAGACTCAATGGATGAGTATTTATATCTAGCCCAACAGCGCATTTCATTAGTCTTTATCTATTGTCACACTGCCACGTGGCATCACGTTCATGCAATGTCACAATAAAACAGAAGTCAAGTCAAAAACACAGATTGTCTGAGTTTGTACCATCAAGTCGAGAGTGAGGATTGAGAAGGTTTGATGTACTGATGTACTATAATGGCTTCCACAAACACTGATCTTTAAAAATCGCTTCCCTTTATTCTGCTGTGGGGGAGGAGAGGAATAAACATGTTATGGGCAGATGGTGTGTCTAGACAAGACAGCAATAGATAAAAAAACAACAGCAATCCAATCCTTTTTAATGACCCAAAGACCATTTCAGCAAAAGTCATTGATGACTGGTGTCAGGAAAAATCTTATCATCTCCAAGCATAATGAACTTGTGAGGTACTAAATTACACTTCACACTTCAGCTGCTCCAACAACACACTACATTTCTGTGTGCTTTTGTGGCCCCTAAGGAGATGGAATCAAAACGGCCATCACTTGCTCCTGATTACTGCTAACTTAACAGGAAAATGTTGCTCTAGATATGTCCCAGGATAAACTCTGCCCGACCCATTTGAACGGGTGCCAAAAACTCTGGATATCACCTTTCTGAGATAAACAATGCACAACGTCTCAAATGGTTACTGAGGGCAATTTCTGAAATGATCACTTGGGATAGGGATGAAGGTCTTCTCTTGTGTTTCTAATAACTCTGCAAAGAAAAGACTCTCAAACACAGACCTTTTCATTACAGTAATACAATCTAACCTGGAGTTTTTAGTCCTCCATTGAGACTTATTAAAACACAGTGTACACGATATCAATCCCTAAGAGAATGTAAAGGCTAAAAATGGGTCTGTGTGTGTGTGTGTGTGTGTGTACTTCACAGCTTTAGCTCATTATTTGATGGTAAGGGAGCCCCAGTGGCATTTAACCCAGAAATGATATGACAGCAAATTGGAAAGCACAAGTAACAACTGCACAGAGACAGGTAAAATCCCACTTATTTCGCTTTATTCCTCTGCTGAGTCTGCTCTGCTGCTGGGCAATAAAAACATATAGCTTTCTTAAAACATATAGCCAAAACAAACAGAGATACTTGCTTCTGTAAACACCATACATATCCACATCAGGAAGTTAAAACTTTCAAGAAAGGCAAATGCTTTGTTTAAAAATCTAAAGCCAGCTGATGTCTTTGCTTTCTAAACAAACCCCTCAGCTATTGTGACCGTGAGCCTTTAACATAACATGGGTGTGTTTTGTGTGAGCACCTAATTTTGCTTTACTGTAGGTCACTACAAAAGCTACATTTGACGTGTCACATTTATTTTAAAGCCCAAGGGTACAAATACAATCAAAGCTCAGAATGCAGTCAACATCAGATAGTCTTTGTACATTCTGTTGATGTAACAAAAGATATATCCAAACAAAGTGTGAAAATAATACACGCCGCCAGCTAAATACAGGTACTTGTTGCACAGTGAAGGGTATTTTTGTCGACCAGCAGTAAAAATTCAAGTTATGTACAGCAGGTCCTGTCTTCCGCCAAAGGGTATGCAAATTCAGGAAATTGGCAGGTCCTGGTTACACTGGCAGTGTAAATACTCTGCCTAAAATAATCTTTTGTGTTCAAGAAAAAAAATCAAATGGGGTTGAAACCACAAGAGGGTAAGTAAACAATTACGTCATTTTCACGTTTGGGTGAACTACTCAAATTTCCACTCATTTAAACTGTACTCCATAACTTTTGCCTCTATCACCATCTCTGTTTGAAACAAAAAATTGCAAATTACATTATGTAATTAATTTAATGTAGCTTAAAAGTCAAATTATATAAAACTGACATGACCAGATAAATCGTACCAAACAGGCAGCGCAAGTTTTTTTTTTGGCTTATTATAATTGAGCTTGCCCTGGAGAATCAGTATAAGGTAAGAAGTTTTCAAGGCAAGGCATTTTTATGCACATATTTTTATACCCCAAAAACTTGACAGCTTTATAATTAACTAAATAATAATCCACAGTTTTAATAACAAAAAATTTAGTACAAAACAGTAATTGCTAGCATTTAATTGTTATACTATTGACCATTTGAACCGAGCCACTTCACACAGATTTTAGTCTTGGGGGTAACTTTTCCTTTTCTCTCTATTTCAGCACTAAACATACAATGGCACAAGCTCCTAAACTAACCATGAACCTTTGGTCTAAACCCTCTGCCTGATTAGCTTACTAATCTGCATCCTGAATGCTGGACTGGGGCACTATTTAATACCCACACAACAACAATAACAAGGACAATCCTCATACAGAAGCAAACCACATTTAATCGATACACATTTAGAACAGGTTTTTAGCAATGTTTTACAAAAACCAAATGATGAACAAGGCTTAAAACATGACAATATGCATTCATTTATTTGCAAGTATGCCAAAGCATTCTGAAAATTCATCATAGTAAATAAATGCACAGTTAAATTAATTGTATAGGTAAAACATACACTCATATTTACACAGTGAGTATCATAAGCATGTCTAGCTCCTCGTTGAGATTTCTGCTAGAGACTATGTAGGTTAAAGAGGATTTAGGGAACTATCCTCCATACAGGCACAGTAAGAGCTGTAAAAAAATGGCACATACACTCCTAGTACAATCCTACTTTCAACCCTTACACCCTCACAGCCTGTCTAAACAATGATGCTCTCAAAGCTTTATTCAAATAAGAACATAAACAGATAAACATGCAAAATAAAACACAAACACTGTGAGACTTCAATGTTATATGTCCACATGTGTGACTTCCTACTCATCTATCCTTTTGTTACTAGTAATTCCCGTCTATGTTGGCTATTCGTCTTGGCTCTGTTGTGGACGATTTCCATGTCACTGTGTGCAGCAGAGCAGAACTGCTAAAGTCGGAGCTGCTAAAGTCAGAGACTAAATGCCTATGTAAATCAGGAGCCATGCTTTTGTTACACAAGATAAGATATAAGAGAGAGTTGTTAAAACTATGTTCCATATTAGGGTTTCTGCATCACAAATTATAGTATTTTAAAAACAGTAAGCCAAGGTGTTTGAATGGGGTAATATTTACAGTAGGTTTTCAAAATGTGCATCTTTGCATGATTTGTGGGGTAATAGAAGCTGAAGGAATCAGTATCAGTGTGCTTTAAATGATGTCAAATCCAATTTCAAGGTCAAAGGTCAAAGTTGAGTATTGTGTGAGTGTCACTCACCTCGAGCTTCCTTGTTTGCGTGCAGGACAGGCTTCCAAAAGTTTAAAAAACTGTGAATATTACCACCCCACCCCCTCGAGCAAACACATCTTTAATCCCACAACCATTCATACTGCTATCAACACTCCAAAACCCAACAGTTTCTGTTTGACTAATGTAAACTCAACGTTTAGGCAACATTTAGCACACACACAGTCACTAATTCAATAGGATTCAAGCAATTCTTACAGATTTTGTAAACAAATCTTACCTTGACTTTCACTCATAGTTTTGGGAAATCCTAGATTGCACACCTCTTCCCTACATTGCCAAGGAAACAATCCTTCCTTACTGCACCAGCCACAAACTCACAGTCCACACAAGTTAACATCCATTAAATGATCTGGATAATGTGTGTGCTCATTCATTGGCAAAGACATCAATGTCTGGTTGTTCCAATCCCAACAGGAGAGACTCTTAGCCAACCCCTTTCAAACTGAGTGAGAATGATCAAAAGGATACAGTAGATCCCACACTCGGTCTCTTTAAACGTGAGATTATAAATCCCAACAGTGTGTAGTACAGTAATGCAGACGAGGAAGATTAAACTCTGTGCAGGACAGAGAGAGATCAGCGATTAGTGTACAATTCTCCACATGGAACCAGGATGAGTGTGCGTGTGTTTTTGCTGGTGTGTATTAGGGCGGAGAGTCTCCGAAATCTGAGCAGCTTAGCAGAGGCTAATGCTAAATTTACGGGGGAGAGGCCAGAGGGCTTTACCCACAACATCCAGCCCAAGGCAAATTAAAAAGGACACATTTTGAACTCTATATGTTTGTGCAGGGTGTGTATGACAACACTAGCTGTGTGTTTAAAACAACCAATCAGAGGGCTTTCAGCGAGTAGTGACTCATCAAAACAATGGGGAATGGGAAGAGAGCAATTCAGTTTCTCTGCAGTACAGCAGGATGGAAGTAAATACACTAAATTGTATCTGATTATTAAGACATTTTATCTATTTCACATGCATGGTGATTGGTGAATAACACATATCGAGACAACAACTTTCCCTAGACCACAGTTTCTCCATGAGCAATGAAAAGAGCAGCATTTAGACACATTTAGTGCACTGTTTGGATTTACTGCCCTGCCTCCACTCTGCTAACCAACAGGGTGCATGTTAATCCAATGAGTATCCTGGGAATTGTACAAGAAAGAAATCAGAAAATGCAGAATCAGAGAGCAGTTAAGGCACGTTCACATGTGCTTTCTTGTGTTCGATCTGTGTCATTTATACATACATGTGCTATAGACACGTTTAGGTGTTTAAAATGTATCAAGTTTACATTTTTGATAAGCAAACTTACATCTCTAAACAAATCTCAGAATACAGATGGAGTGGAACGATCATGTTTACAAAAATAAGACAAGTGAGTACTGGAAACAATGTTTAGGACTAAAAGAGAAAATGTGTCATTAAAACATGTATATAGGTCTAACTCTTCTGTGGAACACAAAAGGAGGTATTTTGAGAAATGTCTCGATGGTGTTGTGTTTCATAAAATAGTCTACGAGGGCGAATGTTGTTTGATTACCATCATTCTTCGAAATATCTTTTCTTTTGTGTGTTACACAAAAGAAAGTAAGTCATACACTAAACTGAATTTGTGAACGTGAGCGAGTGCACAGGCAATACATGGACTTAGTTCCAGTGAAACAGCAGTGCTTTGAGTTTTGGGGGTTTGATCCAGCTTAGCCGTCCTGTAAAATCTTATGACCCAAATCTGTGCAAAAAAATCTAAGTGGTCGTCAGATCTTATTAATAAACAACTTGCATTCCCATGCATTCCCCAGTAACATTACAATATGGAGTGGTTTAGGCCCTTATATAATCATAATGTATAATAATTATTTAACCTAAGAAATAAATAGATCTGTATCTAAATATTTTGCTTATATTTCATGCACATGTACTTTAGCTTCATTGCAATCCTTTAGGTTTGGAGTAATAGGAGTGATTCCATTCATTTCCACCTGTGTGTGGAGCCACTCAGTCAACTTACAGAACTGCAATACTGTTTACTTTCCAATTCCATGTGGTCATGTGACCCACCCACAGTCCTGGCCATCCTGTCCAACTTGTCAGTCATCTGCCTTTAAAGTAAAGACGATGGGTTGGGTAATATGGCCACACCCAACAACAAAAGACAGCAAAAATCTTTTCCTGCTCTAGCAAAGTGGAGCTGACACACCATACACTATACTATACTATAATATGCTAAACTATAAACAATTCTTTTCACCCTGGGTTGTTTTTATAATATAATATATTTTGTAATATAAACATTTTAGGGTTAATTTTTTTAACCAATGGCTGATTTTAGGTTACAATGAAAATGAATATGAATAAATGAGAAAGCTTGTATTATAGGTGTTACTAGGCACGATTTCTTATAGCTTTTCTGCTATTCATTTAAACAAGACAACAAATATTTCATGCAGTCTCTAAGGTACAAGGTCATAAAAACTGCCTGTATAATTAGAGTTCAAGAACTAGAAAAATGTTACCTAAAATAGTTTTAAATGAAGTAGGCCACCGCACATCAAATTGCTGTGATTATTTAAAGCCTGTCAACTCGCTTTATAACAATACTACACATCACATACACAGTTATGCTCCAAACCAACTCCAAAAACATAAATCAAGCATGTAATCAACCAAACACACAGCTAGATCGACTATAAGGTTAGAATCACAAAACCCAAGAGAGATGTACATCATCTCTCTCATCGTTCCTATGTCTGACCTCCTGCGTACCTCCGCCTCTCCTCCGTCTCTTGCGGCTCCGCTGACCCTCCTCTTCCTCAGTGATGGTGGAGAGGGATGGGACAGCCGACTTGCAGGCCCCCCTCCTCATCCTGAGGGGGGCCGGCATGCTTCCCTGTCCTTTTTTAGTACCCTGTGTTGCTAACAGCTAGCATCCTGCTCATCTCATCACCTGAATGCTCTCATGGAGAGAGGACAGATGACACAGCAGATTGAAAGAAAAGAGATTTGAAGTTTAAAGCTCAGACATGCAGAGATGAGCCAGAACTCCATCCAGTCCAGCCAGGCTTTACTGAAGCTCCTGTAATCCACAGAAACACACAGTGCACTCCCTCCTTAAGCCTGAAAGAGACTGCTGCTCCACTTGCTGATGCTGTCACTGTCTCTCTTAAGGTCTGCCCTACTCTTCCTCTCTCTCTCTCTCTCTCTCTCTCTCTCTCTCTCTCTCTCTCACACACACACAGTGCAAACAGAACTTCATAAAATCCCACATTAAAGACAAACTGATAAATGCACACACACAGTGCATAGGAAGTCAATAAAAGTGTCTTACACACACATACCTGCACACACAGTCCTTCCTTCCTACTGAAATATTCAGTATGAAACAGCAAGGTGAGCCAGCAGATAAATGAAACCATGACAGCTACGGCACACAGAGGACAGGAATAAAAAGGTCCAAGGAATAAGACCCCCAGGAAGAGAGAGAGAGAGGTGAGAAACAGCCCCTCCTTTAATGTAAAATGCAGCACTTTGCTGAGACAGTCATCCCACCAAAGCCATTTCCAGTTAGTAAGCAAAATCACTCCCACTTACTGCACCTCACAAGTGCATAATTACAAATGTGCAAATGAACCTATGCTTTCAAAGATATACACAAAATGAATGTAAAACGATAGACTGATATATGACCCAGGCTGTTTAAGATTACAGAATATTTCGCTTTTTTCTGACATTATCAGCATCTCGCTGAATCAGCTTTTGAATCAGCACCATAGCCTACACAGAGACGCGTACCCTGATGCGCACCTCTCCAAAAATGTAACTGCGTCAATGCAACGTGGACCACAAGCACTGTTATTGGTCTGCTTGAACCCCTCCCTTCAGTTAAAAAAAAACTGTGATAGAGTCGCATTTATTCATATGAATAAATTTCCAAATGAATTATCTAAATAAATTACGTGTTCTTTGGTATTTAACAACTTAAGCTACAAAAGTGACTTTTTACTTGCCAATGTTGTCAAATGTGAGAGTGTATGTATACAATTCCTTGGTTTACAGCTGACAACTTAATAAAATATAAACTAGGGTTGCACAATTAATAAAAAAAAATCATAAATAAAATAAAAGGCTTTTATGTATCAACAATACAGCTGCAACAATAGATGGCGCCAAATACAGGTAAACGGGTAAAGGAGTTTGATCAGGACTGAAGCCACCATTAAAATACAAACAGTCAGTCATAGAACCCATTTTAACACTCTGATGCTTAAATGAACATTGGGGATTGTATTGTATGTTTCTATATTTGAATTTGTATCTTTTTAAAGTCCAAGTTCTGTCTTAATAGGCACTGCATGACTGAATCTTGTAATGGCTGCCATAAGCAAATAACACTGAAAGGGAGGCTAGTCATTTAATGTCATCTACATGCTTTGTGCCACAGAAATACTACAATCATATTCTAAAGATATTTATTTGTTTATGTGCAGACTAATAATAATCTGACTCAGTTCAATGACACTCACAAACACACTCTACGCTTTACCTTAATCTGTCTTTTACATTTCTACTTTTATAACAGAAAAAGCAAAAGTACAGGAATTTGATCTTTGCCCCTGCATGCCAGAGAATATCAGTAACTTTACACTTTAACTAGTCATGGCAATGTTGTTGTACACATCTCTTTTGTCCTTTTCTATTGGCTCAGAAATTTAAAAACTTTTATTTGAACCCTGACATGAAAACAATTACACCAAAAGCTGACACAAATATATTATGTAGCTAGATATGCACGCAAGCGCATTAACTGACTCTTCAGATGCATTCAAAAACAAAGAACTATAAGCTGATAGGCCGATTCCAATTTTTGTCGCTTACTTTTGTTAGATCAGGAAAGTCCTTTTATCGTGACCTATTAACACAAAACGAATATTGAGTGCCTCAATGCTGACACAAACTAGTCTGATATACAACACTAAGACAAGACGACCAGTCTAACTATTGTGACAGCGATCTCAGTCACTGTAATTAAGAACAAACGGTGATATTAGTTGCTAATAAAAAAGGTATGAAAATGATATTTATCTCTTACACCAAATGACATTGATTCACAAACCTGTGTGTTTATCTATCAAACAAAACATATTAGGGCAGGATAATAACGCATAATTCCGGTTTCACAAGACTTGTGTGTAACGATAGCCTATGTATCTGCCTGCACACACAAAACACAAACGCCATAAAAACGATTAAACAAGTCGCATCAGATACGCTGAAGCAGAGCGCACGGACGCGCGCACGTAACAGGTGTCTGAGTGTCTGCTTCAACGCCATTTACCCGAATCTAAACAAATTAAACGGAGCGAAAGTCACATAAACCCACAAACTAAACGCGTTTTTTATTTTAAACGTCAGCATAAAATCCGCTGGCAGTCATTCGGTTCAGCGTTAAGGCTTATTTACTGAATTAATCCTTTTCCCACAGACCGGCTCGAGCTGCTTGTTGTGTGGTGTTTTTTTCCGTGACAACTTTAACGGATCGGTTCTTCGAGTAATGTTAAATTTGTTAGATGGATTTAAGATGCGTGATGGTGATTTACACAAACTTTACGTAATATAAACAAACTCTTACCTTGGCTGAAACTCAGACAGGCGTCGCTTCCATCTCGCTCCGCCATTTCACCGACGTCACATGAGAGGATTAGAGAGAGAACGCGCTTAGTACAAAACTATAGGGTGTACAAAACCGCCTCTAGCGGACAGGTGCAGAATAACAGATGGACGGACAGACAGATTTTTTTTAAGGATAGATAGATAGATAGATAGATAGATAGATAGATAGATAGATAGATAGATAGATAGATAGATAGATAGATAGATAGATAGATAGATAGATAGACCTTAAGCTATCAACAATTAATGGGTTGTTTCCCATGTAATAATATGACATATCCAGAAGATGGCACCAACACACTTCCAGATATTAAAGCAGTATTTTGGGGAATACGTGGGAAAAGTGTAAACAGACACAATTTCTTTCTTAGTACACCAGCCAGATTTAACTTCATAATCACATTAAACAAACCTTAAATATCAAATTGTCAATAGAGGATAGAGAGCAGATGGACAGACGGACCAGCCATGATAGAAAAACGTGTGTATGGATGTTGTGTGCTGAGCCAGATGTTATTTTTGTAAGTCTTAACCCTTAAGCATGAAGATTGTAAACATATGACAGTCTTTTTATGCCATTCCTGATCTCTATCACACAAGAATGGACTAAATATAATAACAAAACACTTCAAAGAATTGTTTTGTTTAGCTTAGTAGATAGAAAATAAGCCATTTGTTTGGGATTTGGTGGTTTTAATATTAAAAACTGTGACTGAAATATCCCTAGATAACCTCAGTCTACTTTAATCTTTACTGTACACTCACCCATCAATCCTTTCTGTTGACCCATCCATCATCCTGGCTGCTCACATACATCACACATCCCACATGGAAATTAAGAAGTATTAAGAAGTTGATAAATGATGAACTAAATCTCTTCCTCCCCCCCCCCCCTCTCTCTCTCTCTCTCTCTCTCTCTCTCTCTCTCTCTCTCTCTCTCCCATTCTTTCTAGAACAGCACTGGTGTTTTGGGACTGGGCCATCTCATTAGTGAGACTTTCATTAGGTTACATAAGCCCATTGTTTTAACCCCCCCAATCCCATCCCACCCAGCTCTGGCCTCAGCTCCCCTACATGGCACACATCTGTATGATGTCACATCAGCACATGTTGTAAGCCTGCTTTTTTATGTAGTGCCTTTAGGCAAAGTTGCTTTGCTTCCTATACTCCACATGCATGTGTATTGTATGTGGCTACAACGTTCATTTTGCAGTAGCCTACCATATTGCGTTGCGTATTGTGTTAGATTTATTGTGCTGTTTTGGTACCAAGATGATACTGTGTGTTTCTCTGTTGAGGAAAAAGCAATACACAGAAATTATAATGGATGTAATGGTTATAATGGGAATTGTAATGGTAAACAGCTGGTGGTTCATAATGGAATTTAAAACCATTCGATTTTTATTTGCTTCAGGCTATTTATTTAACATAATTTGCTTTCTTTGAAGTAGGCCTATACCATAAATACGAAATAGTCCATATTATCAATACATTCCACGATAAACATAAACAAAATACCACGGTATTACCGTGTTCATATTATTGGACAATGATCTGATGCTGTGTCCAATAAGCGCGGAGGGAATCCCCGTTCACCAATACCCTGCGCGTTCTGGCGCTCACAGCGTTAACGCGAACGCGCACATTGGCTTGCCATCCCCCTCCCACGCGCCGACTGTCCTTTAAATGCTCGCGCTGTGCTTTAAATAGCAGGTGCTCGAACCCGTCTCCCTCACACGCGCATCATCATTCTCATCTTTCTCATCACCGCTGCAATGTCCACCGCCAGCTCCGAGACGACCGCGCAGCTTCCCCCTGCGGCGGGTCGGGTGTTCTTTCAGCCCGGCGGCGGCTGCGCCGGATCCGGTCCGCCGCAGCGGGATGAGCCGGTGCCGAAGAAGCAAGGCAAAGTGACAGTGAAGTACGACCGCAAGGAGCTGCGCAAAAGACTCATTCTGGAGGAATGGATCATTGAACAGCTGAGCGAACTGTACGACTGCGAGGTAAGACTGGACTCGAACATGCATACAGTTTTTTGATCATATTTATTTTATTTTAATTTGATATGTAATATGGCTTTACCTTTACAAAATTCACTTATGCTGCCAGATAACATTTCACCAACAGAACCCAAAACATTGCCAGAGACTCACAGAAACCATTATAGTTTCCATTAAAACCAATACAATTCCCATTATAACCATTCAATCTATTAGAATCTCTGTTATGGATTCTACGGTTTTTCTATAATAGCCTAATTGTCATGACTGATTTTGCCTTACAATAAATCATTGTAGCTTTAGCACAAATGCATGTTTTAAAAACAGCTAAAATATAAATCACATCAGTATCAGACACAATCTCTATATCCAAAGGCCATGTTATTGGTTTAGTCCTTGGGTTAACCAGGCCTAGCACATTGGTTAAATTTATAAGATCTCCCTTTAAGAGGTCTGAACCTATCCTCAGGATCACAATCTTACATCTTTAACCTCAAAGCTACACCACCACCATAGGATTATATGTTGATAAATGGAGCTCTCCTTTGTATGACCTAAATTTGGTTCCCCAAGCAATGCTTGGGCACAAAGGGCACTGCAGTTAGGAGTCCTTTGCTATTAATCTTCATTTAGAGATGAAGATGTCTTTTTGCTGACTTCTGAGGTGTTTTATTGCTCTGAGTACTGGCTCTTTTGTTCTGTATCTATCCGTCTCTCTCAGTATTTCTGCGGCTGTGCATGCGTATTTTCTGCTGATGCTGTGTCGACCCTAGAGAGATGAGAAAGAGAAAAACAGCAAGTTGTGAAGCAGAAATACATTGAGCCCATTAAAACGATGTAGTGGGTTTTCCACATTTTGAATGAATAGGTCATTGATATTTACAGTATGTGATATTATAGTATTTGAAATTGAAGTTAATAAAAAGAATGCATGTTGGTATTGCATGTCGTCTTCCATCTAAGTGAAGATGAGTGTATGGTGAATTAACCTTTAACACAGTCTCTCTGGACTTATTTTCTGCCCGATCAGCCTTTACAATCCAAGCATCACTTAGGCTATGTGCTGATGGAAATCTAAAGGCAGCAGTAAGTCATACTATATGTCTTATACAAACTCACTTCTATGTTCACATGCATGTATCTGATTTTAAGGCATTTGATGTTCAAACTTTTAAGCATTGATTTTTATTCAACACACAGCAAATTTGTAGCTTAATGAATGTGCGTGTCCAGTAAACTTGATTTTATCTGTGGTGTTGTAACAGGACCTCAAAACTTAAATACTCCTTACAAGTCAATTTTAATAATCTAGGTTAATCAGATTAAACACCAAATCTAGTAAACAGATGTTTACTCCGGTGTGTTTTAATGACCCGTCACCTTTACACCAGAAAACAGGAGGAAGTCACAAGTAGCCAATAAGTGTTAACAGCTTGATGCCTGCGGTCCGATTTAGCAACACTTCATAGCAGTTAAGCACCGCAAAACAAACCGTGAGTCAGCTGGAGCAATAAACAGCAACCTGTAAGAAATACATTTAACTAATGCAATGAAACATTTTAATAAAACACTATTTTAATAATGAAGGTGTTGCATTATGTCCTGTTAAATTAGATTACAATTGCAGCTTGTAGCTTCTGATATAAAGATTTTCTAAATGCAATTCAGTGTTGTTTTTAAATGTCTCAATAATAATAATAAATGTTCTTGATAGCATGTTTACCAGGTTAGTGTGGATGCTAGACAGCTGCTGATTGGATTTGCTAACATCACTATTCAGCAATAGGTTTAATGTGAGGTGACGCTGAGCTTTGATGCTGCAGACAGACCTACTTAAGGAAGAGTAGGTCAGAATGGGATTATGTGCTGATGGAGCAGGTTTGAGGGAATTCAACTACATTCTGCATTCTCAAAAATCCAGTATCAATATATTATAAATTGTGTATCTATTAACATGTTGTGATTAGCTGGTGTATGTTATAATCTTTCTCTGACTATGAAATTATAGGCCGTGAGTCATTAAATTGAACTCTAATCCCAGCCAATCAGATTGAGCGAAAGCACAACGTGGATAAGACGCACTTGTCCGTCATGAAGCAGAAACGAGTATTTGATCTTAAGAGGAGTTGCAACAAGATATTTAGGATGTTTGGAGAATAATTTCAGTGACCTCTGGGAGCAGAGGATTGTGGGAAAGGATAAGAAATTAAAGTCGAAAAGAGAAGAAAAGATAAAAGAAAGGCAAACAGGCATGGTGAGATTTGAGGCTCTGTGGAGAATTTTAATCAATTTTTGCCTCGAGTAAATCAGCATGTCCCCTAATCCACACGCAAAGGTGTGTGTGTTGCTTATGTATTCTTTATTATCTTTGCTTTCTCAGCACCTGTGTGGAGATACAAAGGCCAACCACAGAACATTTATATATTTTCTTGTGTGTCAGAGCTTTGATGGGCTTTGCCTGAGTTAAACCGGTCCGTCAGGAGTTTATTAGTGTATTGAATATAAAGAAAGAGGATGTCGAGGTAATGATGGAGACTCAGAATCAATGGCGGTCACAGACCGCTGCAGCAGCTGTTTCCGAGCAGAGGATTTGGTCTATTTTGGGTACAGTGCAAGCATGCAGATTGTCTCTCTCTTTTTCTGTGTGTGGTGAAAGCTGATCACGGCTGTGATAGGATGTATAAGCGAATTCTGATAAATGCTGTCCTATAATGAACACTGCATGTCTGATATGCGAGACGTTATCTTACATGAGCAATAGTCTTGTTTTACGTGATGTAACCGGGTCGTGCTTAGCGAAAATGTGCTGTTTATGCTAATGCATACTGCATGTGTACAGTTAAATTAAAGCATGATTTAAACAATACGACTGACTTTAATATCCTGTCAAATCATTAACACACAGCACACAATGCACAGATATCTGCCCTTCACATTCTGCCCGCTAGATTTCTGCTAAAAAATGCCCCTGTCTGCAAAAGATACCCACAACCCCCTCTCTGCTCCATCTTCCTGTTCAAACAGGGGGGAGGGGGTCTCCTTTGAGGTTCGACGCTTCAGGGGTCTGCATCTCTGATATCACAGGGAATGTGTTTCGTTTCTGTCTTGTATAGATGCTGCATGTGTGTTTGCATTATTCGTTTGTACGGGTTTATCTCAAATCTAAATGTATGTGCTTTGTATAAATCGTGATCGTAAACCATCGATGACACGCAGGCTATGCGTGCATATGGTATTTTATGAGCACATATGTGCATAGTACATTCTGCTTGAGAATGGATTGTGTGTGTGGGAGTGTGTGTTTTTGCCGGCGGCGTTTTGTGTACACTTTCCAGCAAGACGTTTCTCTCTTGACCGATATTCTGATGTGAATCTTAAGTGATCTGACCTGTCTGCTACGAGAGAGAGAGAGAGAGAGAGAGAGAGAGAGAGAGAAAGAAAGGAGGAGGCAAACAGCATAAGGACACAGACAGAGAAAGAGAAGATAGACATAAAGACAGAGAAAAGCAAGAGGACAGACAGACAGAAAGAGACAGACGGACAGAGATCTGTTTCCTTTGTGTTTGTCGATGAAACACCAGTCGACTGCATAATGAGTTACGGTGCACAAACGGGTGACGTAAAGGAGACTGTGCTGCTCCAGACTGGCAGACATCATTCAACCCTTTAACCCGACAACACACACACAGGTATTTTCATTCACAACAGAGGGACATTATTTACCTCCGCAAGCACATTTGCACAGCTGGAACGTGAATATTGTACTAAAGTGAAAATTGCTTCATGATGAAATTTTGGTTTCAAGCAATTACATCCACAAATGTGCAGCCGACAGACACGCTATATAGAGGTATCATCCGTGTCTGTTGTTCAAATGATAAATGATGGCCTCTGCGTACAATGATACCATGTTACATACCACCAAAACAACAGTTCAGACTGTAAGCTGTGTATTGTGTACTTTGTAAATAAATGAGCGATGTATAAATATATAGTATAATTATTAGTTATTTACTTTCTTTGTGTCTGTGTGTATATCCTCTATTTATAAATAGTCTTAAATGTGGATGTCTGTCTGTCTTATATAAACCGTCCTGCCTGGCGTCTGGTGCATTAGTGTAAATGATGGTGTAAGACTCTGATAGTCTCTCTGTCATTATATTGATGGATATCAGATCCGTCTGTGATTGATAAGACATGTCTCTTCAGCCAGCTTGACTGATCTGCTGAATGTACAGCATTAATAAGTTTAGTATTTTTGGCTGCTATTGTCTTTTTCCATTTTAGGGTGCCGGGGAGTGCGAGCACATGCACTTACTCAAAAAAAGGTAGCGTATTAGTTGTTTAATTGTAAATGTTTAGACACATGTTGTATTAGCAAATCTAGACAAACAGGCAACAGGATCATTATTTTAACAAATGTATTTGTCAATGTATTCGGAAAAATTTGTTGTGATATAGTAGATTCGTTGTGTAATATAAATTGATGCATGTGTGAGCATAAGAGCGTCACAATCTTTCTCAAGACAGTTTACAAGAACTTGCATGAATGTGTCTCTTAAATTCTTTGGGAAAGTAAATATTGAATGACGTGAGATATTTGTACAATAACATTATTATAAAGCGACTTACAAATGAGAGAGCATTGCACATTTTGTCAATGAACATTTTGTTTGTTTTTGACAGAATTTGATGAAAAATATTTGAGCTTCTATTAAAATTCCTTTTAACTGCAGGTTTTAAGATCTTTGCAAATCAGAGCACTTTTGTCTCAAAGTTTGAAACTTTTGAAACTCAAAGATCTTTTTGAGAAATTCTCCATTTACTCCATCTAAGATTAACAATTGAAATATTAAAGAGATCGAATTATTTGTATTTATTTCTTACGACAGACACTTATACACACGCACGTACACACACACACACACACACACACACACACACAGAGTGAGACAGAGCTTTTATTTGATTATATTGTGTCTGAAAATCCATCACTGTCAGCAGACGATATTTTTGATGAAATCTCTCCTTTAAAAGACATGAGAGATCAAAATGCATTATTTTCAGTTTCTTCCTCTGTGTGTATGAAACACCCACACTTTTAACATACGCATACACACATTCATCCTTATCCTTATTATGCATCTCTTTAAGTCTCAATCTCTCTCTCACTTTCTCTCCTGAAAGAGAGTGCTGTTTATTATAGTGATACGTATTTGAGAGACTATCACAAACCTAGAACACTATCACACATCTTCACGGGTTACTGTCAGCTGGCGAGTTATGTCAGGACTGTCAAAGCTGAATATGCAGGGTTTTTAAACACACACACACGCACACACACAGTCAATAGTATAGACTCTTTCATAATGTTGTATATGGTGTGTGTGTGTGCGCGCGCGTGCGTGTGATGTGTATTATTTCATTGCTCACCTCTTTATCAAACATGTCATTCCAATGTGATTGCTACATGGAAAAATACCCCGCTCTCTCTTTCACCTTTAAAGAGGGGAGTGTATTTTTAGAGCTGTGTTTGTGTGTGTCATTGCAGTGGTACAGTTCTCTGATTAATGACCATACAGTTTAACCTCAGAGTATTTACTGAAGCTCCCTGAAACACTGTGTCTCTCTTTCTGTTAATCCTGTTTAAAAAAATATTAAATAATTCAACATTTCTCTGCTAAAAACTATATTAAATCTATATTAAATCTTCTTCCAGCAAGTTGAAACATGACACTTTTAATTGAAGATTTTAATTAAAATGTTTACTTTAAATATCAATTCTTATCAGAGCTACAAAAGATTATAAAGACAAGATGACCTTGGAAAAATATTTAAATGAGTTTATAAACCGATCTCTGATTTATAGACTTTGAGAAATCTGAGCGCAATTTGAGACATTGACCACTTGCATATGAACAATATTATTAATACGATCGAAATAGAATCATTTAATTAATATTTATTATAGAATAATCGACAGAATTCATAATAGAATATTTTTAAGTGTCAGACATCAAATGTACTTTCATTGCTTGTTTAAAAGAAATGATTGCGATTAAAAATATCTCATTATTGATTTGTATTTCTCTTCTATGGGCACTCTCACTGTTTGATGTCACATACTGTGTGTGATCTCCGTTTCTACAGGAAGAGGAAATGCCAGAGGTAGAGATAGACATCGATGACCTGCTGGAGGTCAACAGTGAAGATGAGAGAGCTGTAAAACTGCAGGTAAACGCTGGTGTTTATCAGAGAGAATATATTATAATTCTATAAATGTTGAAGCATCTGAAATTATTATCTGTCTTGTTTTTGTCAGGAATCGCTGTCAGATTGCTTCAAACCCACTGATGTAAGTCAATATGCACATTATATTCCCCACAGCTCTGCTCCAGCTGTGTGTTGTCTTTAAACTCTGTCAGTCCAGACACTAGTCTCACAGACACACACACGGCTCCAGGACATGCTAGTTTTGTTTATTTAAGCCCACTAACCTAAAAACGTGCATAAAGAATCTATCCAACGTAACTCATACATTACAGACATGCACACACGTTTGCTTGGTTAAATGGGAACATACCATACATTTCTAGCTTCTGGTTCTCCCCTTCTATATTGCTACATAAACGATCACTTTAACAACAAACCGCATAGTTTGCAAATGAATGCCCTTGAGTCTTACAGTTTTATATATCTGATGATATTTGATTCTTTTTTTATTCATATAGTCTCAGATTAGGACTTCGGGTCTGTCTGTTTGCTTATACGTCTGTCTCATTCTCTCTTCAACAGGAATTTGTGCGTGAGCTGCTCGGCCGGATAAGAGGAATGAGAAAACTCAGCGCTCCTCAGAAGAAAAGCTTTTAAGTGCTTCAAAATGCCAATGACAATCCAGCTACCTGGACTACATGTCCCGCAATCCATCGCTCAGCCTCACAGCATACAACACGCTACCCTCACAGACTCCATATCCCACAATGCATTTCTCATCAAGCGTCTCAATATACAAGAATTATTTTGAAAGGACTCAACATGCAGTCACGCTCAAAGTGGTATGTTTATATTTCCCAATGTTACCCATAAGGCAATAAATCTTAGAGTTCAAAGTTCATCCACAAGGCAATCTGAAACAATCAGTAGTCTGATGTTTATAACCACAGGTTGGTCTCTACATTATTACATAGTTTGTATTTAGATACAGTAGTACTGTACAGTGTTTTAGACCACAGCTAAATGCAAAGCTATTTTATATATTATTTGTATTATTTTCTTTTAACTAGTCAGTTTGACTCAAAAAAAGAAAAGAAATCTTCACATTCAAAAGCAGTTTTTTGTTCAATTACGGCCCTGCTAGATCAGCATTTACCAAACACTGTCTACATTTCTTTGGACTTTTTCTATAATCTTGCACCAAAGTCATTCTTTCATTTCCCCACACTAAACTTGAGCAGAGCATGATGGGATATGTAGTCTTTCATTAAGGGCCAGGATTAAATATATGGTGCAGTTTTTGTGTAATGTTCAAATATAATTCATGTTCAAATGACCAGAGTACATATCAGTCAATCATATAACCATTATATTTGTTTTAAGCGTTGATTCTTTCAAGATTCTTTTAAGAAGAAAAAACCCTTCTGTCTACTCTAAAGTAGATTTATTATGTTATACACTCAAAAGTGGGTGGAATGAGCTCACAGACTGCAAATATAAAAGGCTATTTTCAGAATAGAATATTTGCATACTGCTTTCTGTGCAGCATACTGTATACTGCATACTATTTTTTCAGGATTCATTCAGGAATTGGTCAAACACACTGGATTGTGGGATACCATGCAGTCATCTCTACTGTATACAAATGTATTCCATGCATACAGTAAATGTGCATACTGTAAGAGTAGTATGCTTGTGTGCTATTTTGAAAATGGCCTAAATTACAAATGATTCTAGAAGATACAAGGGCTGCTTGACTCTTTATGGATCAGTTTTGAACAGATGTACTGTAATGATCATTTGTGGTAATGATGGTTGGATGACTCAAATCATTTTTAAAACCTTTAAATCTTTACAATCTGGGTTTTCAGTTGCTATCCTCAGGCTGGCAAAGAATTGACAACAGTTGAATATAAAAACATTATGACATGTTAACGGTGAACACATGTATATTCTGTTACACTATTAGGAACATTATATTTTTATGTCATTGGTGTCATTGGGTCATGTCTGAAATCGTATCACAAGGAATCCAGGAGAAACTACGGTGCTGTTTAAACTATTTTAATCCTCTACAGCGTGGACGGACGATGCATTTTGCGACAAATGGAGACCTGCTCTTTGATCTGGCCCTAATACTCTTTTAGAAACTTCTGTCTTATTCTATAGGGTGACAGATCTCTTGAAAGTAAAGCAGTGGTCACCATCTGCCCTGATCACAGCTTCTCAGAACCGATGTGGATTAAGGAGATGGCGTGTGTGTATGCTTTGACCCTCTCGCGGACAAGAATATTCAGCGGTTTATAGGCTGATCTTTTTATTTATTTATTGGTTATAAAATGTTAGCGACGTGTACGAACGTTTTATTTATGCATGTTTCATTGGCATGATAGGAACGTTTTGGATTGCTGATGATTTTTTATACCTTGAGTAATACTCTAATTAAAAATAAATTCACGACTTTTTCATAATTTTTATTGACTGTATATCTGCGTTTTGGGTGTTTTTATTGTTTTTTTTAAATGTATGTAAAGTGTGTGGTATTTTGTGCTATCTACTTAAATAATTAAAGTAATACAAATCTTGACTGTTAATGTTTTTGTGTGTGTATTTGTTTCCAATTCACACATACACTACATGTCGGCCAGTGTAAGGTATGAAATTATGTTTTGCTAAAATGTGTGTCTGTGCATGGTAATAAACACACTTTTTGTGACTATTAGTCACACATTTGCATCCAATTACTGAACATGTCATTTTCATCTAAAAGATATAAATCCCCTTTCCTGCTACAGTTAATTCTACATATTAGCATTGAGAATGTATATGTACTTTATCAAAAGGACAGCCTACTTATAATATGCTTTATTATTTTAAGATAATTTTAATAATAATGTTCTCTTTATATGCTTTCTGTCTGTCTTCCAGGACTTTGGTGTCATGGCTATAACTAATTAATTCAAGAAATACATTTATAACTAGCCTATGTAAATAAAGTTTTGATATATTTACAGTAGGACATTTACAAAATATCTTCATGAAACATGATCTTTACTTAATATCCTAATGATTTTTGCATAAAAGAAAAAAATCTTTAATTTTGACCCATACTATATATATGACTGGTTTTGTTGTCCATGATGTACAAAACAAATAAGAAAACATCACAGATATACATTGAAAACACAAATAACATATTCTATAGCAAATGCTGTCCCTTTAAATTTTCTGACCCACTTTCCACAGGCGCGTTCACGGGAAGCATAATAATGACTGCGAGGTGCACGCGAGGAGAATGTTTAATGACAGGCGCTCGCACACTGGCCGCACGAGACCCGATCTCTGCGCTCGCTCCAGATGTGCAACACAATCCATTCAAATGCCATTTAGCTCAATCAACAATCCATACTGAAAGGGTATCAGTGTTTCCTGGAAGTAATCGAGCCATCAGGTCGAATTTGATTATCATCAGCGCTGTTGTCGACCATTTTAGCATCAAATTAACATTGTGATGTGAGCTCACTACAGCAGTCCAGTTTTAGCTCTCTTAGATAACATATTCTCTCAAAAGCATTATACTCATCTTGTCCCATTTGCCAACAGACACACAGTTTTCCCTCATTTTATCCATGCTCCAACTTTGTCATATCTATCATGGCAGGTCTGTATGTGCCAGAGGACAGGAAAGATGCTGGTGTAGCATCTGCCACCAGACGTGCAATCAGGAGTTTCTCATGCGAAGAAGATTAAACAACCACATGCAGCGTGATGTAAAATATTCCTTCTCTTCGGCTTTCCCCGAAACCATTATAAAGGAAAAACTTCATTCATTCATATGTTCATTCATTAAATGTTCCATGTTTCTTGAGTAAGGCATCTATTTATAATGAATGAGCTGCTTTCATTCTCATTTTGCTGTAGAGAGATGCAAGCAGTACAGCAGAGAGCGAGCGAGAGAGAGAGAGAGAGAGAGAGAGAGAGAGAGAGAGAGAGAAAATGATTTAGTAATTGACCAACTAAAACTAGTAATTGAGTCTAAAATTAAAGCTCAAAAGAAGAAAATTCCCTGAGAGTGCATTGTAGGATGACCATTCTCAATAATCTTTTTTTTTTTACAGAAAACACAAATTTTTACCATTTCATGAGAAAAGATGACTGCAATCATATATTTTTTATCTTAGCCTCATACCCGGGCATTTGGGACCACCATAGCAAGATGCCAACCCCGATAACAACCCATAACATTTCTTTTTCAAAACATTTTTACCAACATTTAAAATTATTTAAGATTGTGTTGGAATAACGAATAGTGCCAAACAAGAAATTAAAAACCAGAAATTTCAGACAATTCTGCAAGAGATTTTTCTCTCAGTGGTCACTATTCTAGATTTGAATGGTGAACCCTCATGTATGCTTATATGGGTTAATATTTAACTGACCAGCATTGACCCAGATCTGAAACCCCGAGTAACACATGCACACTACTATCACGTGACCGAGCCGTCTGCATGTACACGGTAGTGTACCGTAATTGATTTCTTTCACTCCAGTAAACACAGTCTGTGTATCGTCTCTAGAGACATTTAAGTAGTGGAATACCTCTACTGTGATCAGAGTCACTACAACCACTGCAGTGTGTGCTCTCTGTTTAACCATCACTGCAGCAGCATCCTTAGAAAAAGATCATGTATTAACACAGTTTTACTTCAAATACCATGTGGTAAATTTGTAAATATTATGGTTTAACTACAAAAACGATAGTTAAGATAAGGTTACTGTAGTAAAACGATGTTTGTTTATTATTATTACGGGCAAATATGTGCACATTTTAATGCTATTAATGGCATTTTACTGTTTTTACTGTGTTGCTCATACTCTACATTAGATGTCTTTCTGGTATTGTTGTATTAAAAAGTAATGTTGCATTACAAATTTTGGCAACATTTAGACAAATGTAATATAATATATATTTGACTTACATGGAAGGCGGAATCGAAGCCATCTTAATGACAATAAAAACCTGTGATCTTGCTGTTTTTACCAACCGAGAGGTCACAAATAGTGACTGTAGTCTAAAACATAATAATACATTTTCTCGCTTGTTACTGTAAAAAATATTTCTATATGATTTCTCTCTCTCTCTCTTGGATTTTGGGTTCGGTCCAGTTGTTCAGTGACATGCTGGGATGGGAATGCATGAAATGGTTGTGAAGAGGATGTGTGACGCTGAAACCGGTGTGGTCATAAATTTGTTTGCCTTTCATCCAGGACTGAGTGTTAGACATGCGTGTTATCCTCAGATTGAAATGTAATTATCACACATGAGTTTCTGAGATCTGCTTATCATCACGAGTGACGTATTCACGGTAAAGTTCAAGAAATGGTTAAAAATGATCATATGTGATCATGAAGAAAGTGTCCATACGGATTTAATTATACATACACTGATATGATTCATATGGGTCAGATGTTATGTGCTACTGTAAAACAGAGCAACAATTCTGACATCAGATGACTTAACATCATAACTTTTATTTCCAAACAGAGATACCATCTGTTTTCATGTTTGTGTGGATAATATCGATACATTGACACTGATGGGTTTTTTCCACGATCAAAACAACATTTAAATAACCACAGCATCACCTTGTATGACTTTCAAATGACACATATACTAATATACGAGAAAATGAATTCACAAGTAAACAAATATAAGTGTCAATAACTGCTTTCTATTGTCTTCATAGAGAAATTGTCTCACTGTGATAACAGCAAATCAAACCATGTTCGTTTTGTACCTTATGAAAAACATTTTTATCTGCTGTCATGAGATCATAAATTTAACGCTGAGCATATCATTATGAATTCATAATGATGTGAAGATTAAGAGAGGATGTTATCAACTATGGTAAAAACTGCAAACTGGTATTTGTAAAATAAGTAAATATATAAATAAATAAAGCAAATACATTTACAAATTATTGTAAAAATGCACAAAGTTCTCTGTTAACGTGTGCGCGCGCGCGAGCGCACGTGTGTGTATAGTTTGAACATTAACTGCAGAAATAAAACCCTCCCCCAGCATTCAAACTCAAGAGTCAAACTCTTCCAGACGACTTACTTCAGTCATGGCGCTGTTTTCCTCTCTCACACCAGTATTTGTGGCGGTTTTGTGCGTGATTATCGGTTTTATCTTCAAAAACTCCCAGAAGAAAGAGGAGAGATCAAAGGAGAAGCGTTCAGATGGGGGGAAGGAGAGACCTTGGGTGGACGAGGATCTGCAGGACAATACAGAAATCAACAGTAAAGAGAACGGTACTCTTCATCCACACTATATTCTCTCACTGCAACTGCATTCAAATATATTACAGAAATAATACTTTAATTTCACCAGTTGACATACCTGTGCTTACTGTACCAGTCCAGGATATAATCCCAGCATGTGTGTGTATACTGTGTATAAAATACATCAAATTAATCAATAAATATTTATCTTCTTTTAGATTATGCTTTGACAATTCATAAAACATTTGTTATATTATTATACATTTGTAAATCCATAGAATGTCTTCATAAAATTGAAAGATACACCAGGATTTAAGAAAACGTCAAGCATACTGTTTAACCAAAACATATGAGTACTACAGAACAAAATGAATTGCTGAGTCCCAGGTGGCTTGAAAACCATTACATTCTCAGAAAATCTGGTTTTATTTTATGCTGTTTATTGCACAAAAACTGCCTGGATGCTTTAAGTCAGAACAATAGCTTTATGTTTGATCCCACTTCTGTTATTCTGTAAAGATGACTTTGATGCTTAAGAGTGTAGTCAAATGTAATGATGCAGAACTCTTGAAGAGATCTTAAAGGTACATTTTTACAAGTCAATGTTAAAGGTTGCTGTGGCAAAGTTTTGTACAGAATGCAAAGTCCAATAAAAGGTTGCAACATCTCTGGATGTCAGGCCAGTTTCAACAATGCTCCAGGGTTTTATTCAGGAAGGCTGGCACTGTGACAACAACATTCTGTCATTGCAGGACTTTTACTTTTTACTGCATTTATAGAATACTTTGTTAGCATAACATTGTCCATTTGTGTTTGGTAATGACTGAGTTTATCATATGCGCAGAGGATGACTACGAATGGCTAGAAACTGAAGATGAAGAGAATTTACCTCATATCCCGTATATCCCTCACCGATACTCTGATACTGACATGCTGGAACGCTCTACGAATTTTTACTCCCAAATGAATCTCAGACGGTCCGTCCGGTTCATCAGTCCTGAGCCGGTACCCAGAGAAGTCATCAATAATGTCATACGTACTGCAGGTAATGCAAAAGGGCTGAAATGTACTGTTATTTTAATAGACATGGTATAATTCGGCAAGAAAATGTCCTTATTCCTGCAAATTGCCTTTAATAACAACCTCCACTTACCTCATCTACATGAATCATTCTGTGTGTGTGTGCGCGTGTGTGTGTGCGTGCGTAGGCACTGCTCCCAGTGGAGCTCACACTGAGCCCTGGACGTTTGTGGTGGTGTCTGATGCAGATGTCAAACACAAAATTAGAGACATTGTTGAGGAGGAAGAGGAGATCAACTACAAACAAAGGATGGGAGACAAGTGGGTCCATGACCTGAAGAGACTTAGGTGCGCTGAATGTGTCTTTTTTTAAAATTGCATCACATTGAACAATAAACAGAGCATAACATTAAATGCCTTTGCAAGTGCATCAACAATTAAACATAGTAGAGAGATAAAATAAAAAAAGAAATAAAAGATGACAAAAAATAAATAAATAAATCAACATAATAAAAGAAAAGAAAAAAATAACAAATTCACGACATGACAAATGTATATATAACTTTTAAATATATATATCACAAATTAATCAAAGGATAGATTCAAGGCTTTACAATATTTCAAATTTGTATTGCTTTGCTATTACTTACATCACTTAAAGTATTTAGATAGTGACCTATTTCTATTTAAAATTGAATGAAATTTGTTTTTTTTTATTTTTTTAGAAATTTCCATATATAATAAGTGAATTAACAATATACCATCTTTTAAATTCTACATTATATCATAAAAAAATAAGACATCTTCTTCTTTAAGTTCAAACTAAAAAAAAAACAAATTTTTTGATGAAAAAATCAAGTCACACCAAAATAGTTGTGTGTAAATACAATCATAAAATAAATGAAATTGTGATCTCCAAAAACCTGTAGCTGAAGGCACAGTGTGAGTTTGCCATATTAATCTAAGAAAATTGCACTTCTTCTAATTAACTAAATTAATTCCTTCTAATTTAAGTTTAAAATCTATATTTGGGTCGCGCTGAATGTGTCTTTGTGTCATACTGCTGTGATACTAGCGCCCCCTGGTGGTTATTTTGCACTCTCTAGTTTCTATCATGACTACCTTGGTTTCATTAATAAAATACTTTTTATAAAAATGTATAGATGTTTATAAATAATGACTTATTAACTGGGGATGCACCGATACCATTTCTTAAGAACTGAGTAAGAGTACCGATGTTTGCTTCTGGTACTCACCGATACCAATGCCTGTACCTGTATTTTTGTGAGGTGGCATAACACAGTGAGAGTAATGAAAGTATGTTTTTGAATGAGGCAGTCAATTAGGAATCACTTTCAAAAGTACGAAGCATGAGGAATCGGTCTTTGGTATCCGTGCATTTTTACGAGTAGCCTAAATGAGCTTGGTATCGGGCCCGATACTGGTATCGTATCGGTGCATCCTTATTATCAATATTAATAAAAATGTTATTAATTATTCTATCATAGGACTAACTGGGTGAAGGAGTATTTGGACATCGCTCCACATCTGATTCTTATATTTAAGCAGATCTATGGAAATCATCCAAATGGCAAGAAAAAAACGCACTATTACAATGAAATCAGCGTGTCTCTTGCATGCGGCATTCTATTGGCTGCTCTGCAGGTAAGTGTTTTGAGACATACAGTATATTACTACCATTGTTCTCTGCACTCTTTTATACTGTATTTTATGCTAGAATGTTGGACTGGTCACTGTGACAACCACTCCCCTAAACTGCGGCCCACAGCTCAGGGCCCTCCTCCAGCGACCAGCCAATGAGAAGCTTCTAATGTTGTTGCCTGTTGGCTATCCTGCATCTGACGCCACTGTGCCTGACCTCAAACGCAAGGATCTTAATGACATCATGGTGTCTGTGTAGTTCTTTCTGTGTAGTATTACAAACCTCAAGCGGAACCTTATACACCTCTGACACAAAACTTTCAATAGATGCTTTTTTAAGGAAAATGTTCATAAATTGGACCAAATGTTATATTTTAACACGTTATGTTGATGATAGTTTGTATGAACATTACAGTAATAGTACAAACATATGACAGGGACCATTACTTACTTAATACTCTTTTACAAATAAAGAATTTTGTAAGGAATATATTGACTTTTCATGACTTTCTATAATGAGAATTTATAACATTTCTGCTCTGATCCACACAAAACATGAAATTAATAATCTTTCATTTGTATTTAACTTTTCTATATATTTGCATTTTCATTTTGCAAAATTAGATTGTTTTTGTTGTTGAGGAAATACATTGTTTTCTGTAGCCCCACAATTAATTTTGTCTCAATCCACTATTTCTAAACAGCCATATTCGTTTTAGATCTACTTTTAGAAATCGTGTTTTTATGTATTAATAATATTATATCGTTTCATCATATTATATAATATTATTATTAATAATTTAATGCAAATCGTTAGTGACTTTTATTTTGAATTTCAGCCTTTATTTTGAAAGTACGTGTCCCGAAACGTTCTAAAGCTTGACGTACGTACGTTTAACAGTACAGGAAGTTCTCTCTCTGTTGACAGATAGTTGACTTTCTATCGCTTATCAATCTTATTTATAAGTCTTTTCGTTTTAACCGATACATTTTATTAAATATGTAATAAATCGCAACATTTTAAACTACGCTTCTTCTACACATCGCGTTCTTTAACACCGGCGGTGTATCTGACAGTTGTTTCGCACTATCTTCACTAATAGAAGTCAAGAGTCTGGAGATGTCGTGCACGCTGGAGAAGGTGCTGGGTGACGCGCGGACGCTGTTGGAGCGGCTGAAGGAGCACGACATGGCCGCGGAGACGCTCATCGAGCAGTCGAGCGCGCTCAACCAGAAGATCCACAACACGAAGGTGGTGGGAAACTCTCTCCCTGACAAGGCATGATATCAAATCTCATACTCACACCCCTGACAGAGCACACATGACCTCTAAGAGTATGAAGAGGAGACGTGTGTTATTGCATGCGCAATATGAGCCATGAACAAGTGAACGAGAGGCTGTAGGTTCAAACCTCAGATAGATGGATTGATGAATTGTCACCATAGTGCCATCGTTCAATTCTATAGGACTGACTTTTTACATTATTACGTCCTACAATGCTTTCAATCAATCTATACATTTTGTCAGTGTGTTTTCTGTGACTCGAACCCATGACCTTACATTGCCCAATGCCCATGCTTCACCAGTTAACATAAACAGAGCTAACTACTAACAAACTGAATAACCTAATATAAAATTCATGCTTTGTTTAGTACATCGAGGAAAGCACGCAGTATCAGGAGCTGTCCAGATATAAACCTCATGTTCTGCTGAACCAAGAAAACACCCAAATCAAAGATCTCCAGCAGGAGAACCGAGGCAAGACATAAGTTTTTCTGACAAGTCTCTGTCATTCTAAACTCATTTCTAATATCTACATCAACTCTTCTTCCTCTCCACAGAATTGTGGCTGTCTCTGGAGGAGCATCAGTATGCCCTGGAGTTAATCATGGGACGATACCGGAAACAGATGCTTCAGATGATGATGGAGAAGAAGGAGCTGGACACCAAACCCGTGCTCACTCTTCACCGGGATCATGCCAAGGTTAAAACTATATAAGTATTATTTTAGTAAAGAATTGTACAGATTGCTCTTGTTGGTCAAATTGCTGGTGGGTAACTTATTGTTTTCCATGTCTCCTGGGTATCTAACATCTTCTTTAAAACAAAATTGACCAAATCTTTTTTTCAGGAGGTTCAAGGCCAGCTGGAACGAATCTGTGAAATGGGTCGAGTTATGCGACGAGCTGTACATATGGATGACCAACACTACTGCTCTGTTAAAGAGAGACTGGCACAGCTTGAAGTAATGCATCTATTTAGTTTACTCTGCACATTTCTGGTTTAATTATGAAGTACATTTAATCAATAAAATAACAATCTCTTAGTTTTTCTATTTTCTATTCATCTGTTATTGTGTTAAACTTTTGTTGACAGATTGAAAACAAGGAGCTTAAGGGTCTCTTGTCGATCAGTAGCACTTCTGTGAAGGCACATAGAGATGAGACAAACTCACCTGATACAGCAAGACCCATGACCCCTGAGAAACAGAGCCTGGAGTAATAATAGGAGAAATGTTACTTATTTTCTATATCTACAGTTGAGTGCAGTTTGTATATTTCTGGTTTGTGTATTCTGAATCTGTTAACTGCCTGTTGCCCAGATGTGTACTGTTTATAGCTTATTGTGAATATTTAACTTTGTTCAGGAAAGATATTCCATTACTTGAACATGGCTTATAGACATTTAATATTAGGCAAATGTGCATTAGGTAGCGTCTGTCTCTATCTCTGTCCACAGTTATGAATGAAAAAGTTATTTTCATTTTACATATAGATTATTTTACATTTAGATTTTTATCTCAAGGTGATTTGTAGCCTTTAGCAGGTTTGTAGATATGTTGGTCACACAAATAAATTGACTAAACTGTTTTGGATAGAGCATTTTTATGTATAGATATGTTCTGAGATAATTCTGTATATATGAAAACATTGTTGACAGACTTAACTTCAGTATAGTATAAATGAGAACGTGATATTCTTTGACAGTATTTCATCTTGAAACCATGTGATGCGGTAATCTTGAACGTCCTGTGACCAGAATCCTCCTATGGCTGCCTCTTAATGTCTTTTTATTGTTTTAACTGTTGTAATTTCATCTCAGGAAAGCTATCACATGCATCACAGCTGTTATTTTTTATTACCAAATATGTTAAATAAAACATAAATATTAAAGTTCAAATGTGCTGAGTTTAAATTGCATTATACAAGAGGTTGATAATATTAAGACTAAACAATATGGGTAGATATGAAAGTATTTAGTGCATTTATATATATTTTTAATTCTATTCTGATTTTAATCTTTTTGTTAAAATGATGCAGAAATGGTTGGTATTTAATTTCCAATCATTAGTCCACAGAAACCAAGCTTTAAATACAAATCATTTTGGTATGTTTTTATAACAAAATGGGGCACAATAACATCTTAAATGACACCTATATTTATTCATTAAGTAGATGCTTTTGTACAAAGTTACTTAGAAATGAGAAAGTGTAAACCTCTTGAAAATGTTTTAAAAATTATGCATCTTATTTGATGTAAAATGCATTTAAGAAATTAATTAAATAATGTTTAAAAACAGATGTATTATAAGAATAAATACGCACTAAACTTCTGATGGATTTAAATGGGAATTGGTTTTTAATCCCTGCTGAAAAAAACAATAGAAACCACTAAAGAGATTGTTTTAAAGGGATTTGTATTGGTTTTAATGGTAACTGTAATGGTGTCTACTGGTATGTAATGGATTCTATTGGTTGGATGTTAAATCCTATTGGAATAACACCCAAAACACACTACAAAATGGAATTTTGTAATGGTTTTAATTGAAAAAGCTTCAAAGGTTCATAATGGTATTTTAATGATAACCATTAGAATTTCTGTGATGGTTTATATTGGATTTCTATGTTTTTTTCAACAGGGTACTATAATGCTAACAGAATACAACCCCACTGAAAAAGGCCCAAAGTGATTTTTGTAATGGTTTTAATTTTAAAACAGCTGATGGGGTCGTACTGGTATCGTTTCCGCCCGTCCAGCAGGTGGCGCTCTCATTATTATCTACATACTCCTCCACTACCGGTAAAGAACTGTATGACAGCAGCACACTACAGCCTTCAGAGCAAAGTCATTCACACGACTCTAGCTGTCTTTTGGCTTTAACATCATGTCTGAGAAAGAACTTGGCCAGAAATGGGACCGCTGTCTCGCAGACTGCGCTGTTAAATTCGGTAAAATCTTTTTTCATCTGCGTTCATTACTGACATTAATTTATGTAGGGCGCTCAGGTCACTAACACTGTGTCTCAAAACACAGTGCGCTAACTAACTAAACAACATTCTGGACAACACTATTTACACTAACTGAATTTACTATTATTTGGACATTGGTAATACCATTATTATTTAAACACTTACCATGGTAGTATTACTGTATTCCAGTTTATTTGTCATGCACAAGATGTCAGTGACGATTTGTACACATTCACTAAAATTGTGGTACGTGTGGTAACTGATACATGTGCAACATATTTTTAAAATTACCCTGGTTTGTATCGTATCATTCAGTGACGTCGTACTGATAAAAGTATTTTGGTATTGCCATCTTGTGATGTAATGTTTTTATTTTCTCGTGTAGGCACAGGTCTGGGTGTAGGAATCGTGTTCTCAGTTGTGTTCTTCAAGCGTAAGTACTCCACTTATTTATGTGTGTTTGTGGTTACACATCTATGATATCGGCTGGTTGACATTAGTGACATCCCCGCAGTGACTCCAGTGGTTCTCAGACTTTTCGAGTATCTCCCATAAAGTCATTCATTTCAAGTGCAACCTAACGTTACTTAACTTTTCAAACATCAAAATTCAAGTGCATTATTCTGTTTCATTATTTAAAGATTAACTTAGTTCAACAAATATGAAAAATGCAAGCCGATGGGACTCACCTGCTTTTGTCGATGCTTTGATTCAAGAAGTTCAATCTCAAGGTCACATGTTTTGTTGTCAAAAGGTGATTCTCACGAAACCGCTGAAACATCATGGCAGTAAAGATTATAATATAAAACATATAGTTTGATAAAACAAAAAATGTTCATAATAAAGATAATTGTATTCTCTACCTTGGACCAAAAATTCTTTTTTTTAAAGTATTATTTATGTATTTTATTGCTTTTTCTGCTGAAATTCTCATACCCGTAACGCATCCTGATTTGTCTAAATGCATTATATGTTGTAATTTAAATAGAGTACAATTAAAATATTCGGAAAAAAAACAATTGGATGTTCTACTAGACGTTCTCAAATTACAAAAAATGACCCAAAAAAAAGTCATTGACAGAATATTAATGTATATCCATGACTGATATTCTCATCCTCCGTAACATTTTTTTAAAGACTGTATCACACACACACACACAAATATATTTACATTAAGTTTGATTTTATGTAAAAACACATCTACTAGTACTCTTTAAATGGCTAACAAGTTAACAAATTACTTTATATTTTTACAGTTCAAAACGTAATATTCTCTTGTCACGCAGTGTACACGACTTTTTCCCTAGTAGTTTTCCACATTTAAAGAAATTCTACATATATAACATTTTATTAAAATATAATTAATTAATGTCATATTATGTATGATTAATAAAAACTTGCTTAGGCATCATGGCTTCGCTTGTTTTTAGCAAAACATGCTATGAGATTGACAGTTTTAAATGGTAAAATAAGAATTTTTAAGGCCTTTTTGTAAATATTTTTTTAAATTGTGTTAAACTGGCAGTAAAAGTTCATAAATGTATGCCTCTAAACATATCATTCCTTATTTTAAATGAATATAAAGGAAATTTGGTAATACAAGTGTTTCTTAGAAAATCACGTTTCACATCTTGAAAGCAAGATTTTGTGAGAATCACCCGGTCGCAGGTGTGGCTTCATTCATGGCTCTTATAACAAACTGCTTATTGTGTTTCTGATTTGCGAGTTGCTGAAAGCTATATGTAATCAAAAACAATAAAAATGCAAATGATGACCAGTTACAGCATCTACAAATATACACTTTCCCTCATACGTAAACCTATGCTAATGTGTCGTTTTGAACTTCTCCTGCAGGCCGGACTTTCCCTATCGCATTTTGCACTGGACTGGGTCTTGGCATGGCATATTCCAACTGCCAGAATGACTTAAGATCACATTATGTGCTGCACAGTAACATTGCTAAGGTTTGTAGAGATCTGTGACATAAATTCATCTTTTTACACACTGTAAAAAGTGATAATTTGTTTCAATAAATGTTTATTAAATGTTTTAGATATTGAATGCTGTTCTCTCTCTTTTAGGAGCAGTAGCATCACACCTGTCTCACATCTGCTTTGCTGATCTCAAACTGGCTGGTTTCTCCATAATATCTATGTTCTTGATCAAGTGTTATTTAATAAAATGTTAAAGAAGATTTCAAAATAAAAGTTTGCTAATGTATATTTGAACGATTTATTGTAACGTTATTTGGCAAACTATGTCCCCACAAAGCCCCTTCTCATCGTGCAACATGTGTTCTGTTGAAGTGTGCAAGTTCATTAGAACTCCAGTAATAACAGCCCACGCTGTCATCTGGCTTTTGATCTAGGCATTGATGATTTTCAGAAACCATGCCAAACTAGTGCACATGCTTTTTGTTTCAAACCTAAAATCTGCACCAACCTGCAATGTCCACAGCAATGTTGGCATGGTGACCAATTTCCTCAGTGAAGTACAAGCATGTTATTTTTTTACTCTGGTGTGCTTAGCCATAATTGCACTTATTTTTGTACTCTTGCTGTTAAAAGGTAAAAGCGAGAATTTTGGCCAAACATCAAAATGTTAAATTCATGACTATGGGAATTAAAATGTTCTTTTAAGAAGAATTCAACGAATGTTTGCAGGTATTGTGGCTTTAATGCAGATGACCTTGCGAATTTAAATGTATCATCTTTTGCTTCTATTAAAGATTTACACAATTGTATAGCCGTCTTAGCTTTTCTTTCGTCTTGGAATAAACAAAATTATGACAAAATCTTTTTTCTTAATTTCGTGTAAATTCAAAACATAATCCAAAATATTATATACAAAATTGTATAATTTATAGCATATATGTGACAAGTAAAACCAGTATGCATGTGGGCTGTGAAAAGGCTAATAATAATAATAATAATAAAAAAGGTATTTGAAGGTTGACCTTGGGGTGAGAAAAGTAAAAACTGGACTTCCTACAGTACAAACATAATGGAAAAACTGAACGAAAGATTAAAAGGTCATATAATAACATTTGCGTAATTTGGTCCAGTAATTCCAATTTAACATCTTTATATATGGTCTCACCAATTTACATAAGCCCTTTGGTTTGATAATAATTGTCTTCCTTAATGACCTCTGAATAATGATAGACTGTGAATGTGCATAAAGTTGCATTAAGAGCGCGATGCTCAGACACGCTTAACGCCCGGCTGCTGAGCCATGCACCCTGAAGTGGACGATACAGGGATTAGGAGGACGCGAGGAACAGCAAAGACGCCAACACAGTTACCTCTAGTGCACTCGTCCGCTCACTTTCACTCAATTACAGGCACACAATTACTGAAATCAAAAAGCACAGCTCATCAAAATGCATGGAAGGCAAACAGAAATTCACCTCAATGGACCCAGATAAGTTTGGTTTTTAATTCCCCCGTCTAAAAATATCTCAGCGTAGCCTCGCTCTCGCAGCGCTCCCTCTCTTTCTCTCGCGCCGAAGCCCACCTCTTTGCTGCCCTCCCCCAAAGAGTGTCATCGTGACACGTAGCTTTGAAATACTCTGACAAGCTCAGAATTGCTCATACTGGTGCTAAGCTCAGAAGAGTCCAGACCATTGACAAGGAAATGTGTCATTTTATCGCTCCGCTCATCTCGCGCTAACAAATGGACCGATGGCAGCTGAATATCATCATGGCACTGTGAATGAAACACAGCGTGGCGATGAAATAAACCTTGCCGGAAACGATTACCACGAACGGGACGAAATCTATTTTTCACTCACCCAATGCAGTTTCAAGCGGGGTGACCCTCAGATCAACTATTCACGTTTATCGCTCCTCTCTCCATGTACTTGAAAAGCGCCGGATGTGTGTTTGCTCCACTGAGACCGGAGGAAGCGCACACAGTTCTGTTCAACTCTCAGACGATGGGTGGCTCACCTCTCCCTCGAGTGGAAGCAGCATCAGGTGTGGATCACAGGAACGACAGCGGTACCATCGGTGAGGTCTGGAGCATCAGCGGCAGCGGTCCGTGGCTCCTCGCCATCATGCTGTTCCTCATAATTCTGGTGACGGCTTGTGGGAACATTTTGTTGATTGCCTTGGTGTTTGCACACCGGTCACTACGCTGCACTTCCAACTGCTTCCTGGTGTCCCTCTTCTTGTCAGACTTGATGGTGGCTTTGGTGGTGATGCCCCCCGCCATGCTCAACGTGCTGTGTGGGACCTGGGTGCTGGCGCCCGCATTTTGCCCCGTCTGGCTTTGCTTCGACGTGATGTGCTGCAGTGCTTCCATCCTCAACTTGTGCGTCATCAGTCTGGACCGCTACCTCCTCATCATCTCTCCGCTGCGATACAAACAGCACATGACCCCGCCCCGCGCCTTGCTGCTTGTGGGTGGGGCGTGGGGCTTGGCGGCCCTCACTTCCTTCTTGCCGATCAAGATGGACTGGCACAGCTTGGGTCGAGCGCACGACCTGGAACACCATTCTGCCAACGACACCGTCCCGAGAACCAGTTCCTTCTACCCTTCTTCGTACTTTCAACTTTCCACTTCGGGAACGCCATCCACGCAGTGTCGTCTTCGGGTGACTCTTCCCTTCGCCCTTGTGGCGACCTTTCTCACCTTCTTCTTGCCCTCAACGGCCATCTGTTTCACCTACTGCCGAATCCTGCTGGCGGCCAGAAGACAAGCGAGGCAGGTGGAGGCTCTTACTCACCCTCAGTACCCACATCACTTACCCGACGAACCATCCCCGAACCATCACGCTGTCCAGGATGGAGACGACTACAGCCATCCGGATCCGCCCGTGCTGCGACATGCCCCGGTGAGACGCAAAAGGAACTGTGGGTAGAAACAGAATTGTTATAGATGTGCATGTGTGTGATTCAAACTTGCGTTACGGCCCAAAAGTGAAGGTTGCTTGATAACTGACACAGTATGTAAAAATCCCCTTAACAAATTGAAGGTGAGGAAAACAGTAGCAGAAAAGGAAAGATTCGATTTTGAAGGATGGAACTGAAAGTAATGAGAGATCAGATGAGGGTGTTGGGAGTGCAATAAGCCATTTGAACATGAAGGAGGTGTGGGGGGGGACGGGAGGGTAGAACTATTGAGCAGAATAGAAAAGACCTTTTGAAGTACTGCGGCTGTCAAGAGCTTTCATTTCAAGAGAGGGAAAGACAAATAATTACTTCTGGCCAAGGTAACGCTTCCATCCTCATCACGGCGGCAAATCGCAGTGAAATCTCTCTGAATGTTTCTGTCTCTCTCTATCAGCTGTCGGTGAACAGTGAGCGCAGACTGGCGCACAGGCAAAGAAAGAGAGCTCTGAAAGCCAGCCTTACCCTGGGTGTGCTCTTGGGTCTCTTCTTCAGCGCCTGGCTCCCCTTTTTTATCACCAACATGGCACAGGTCAGTCTGCGAAACATTTGGGAATCGTAAAAGCATCCACACAAACTTTTTCATTTAAGTCAATCATAATGAAAACTCTTAAGCTGTTCACAAACCCATCCTCCATCTGTGTCCTCAATTTTCCAGCGTCTGGGCAAGCCTCTCTCTAGCCCTCCTTCACACACAATATGGTGTGTGAATAGCACTCCATCTCTTTCTCCTACTCTCCCTTTTCATATTCGTGGCATCCCAACCTCCTCTTCCGAGCAACTAGACATCTCTGACCTTTTCCACCCGTGTCTCGGCTGCTCTGTATTGATGTCGTGATCTTTTCTCCCGCGCAGGCCGTGTGCGAGTGCGTGCCACCCTCGCTCTTCGACGCCATCACTTGGTTGGGCTACTGTAACAGCACCATGAACCCGATTATATACCCTCTGTTCATGAGGGACTTCAAGAGGGCGCTGGGAAGACTTCTACCGTGTTGCTCTTCCTCTCACGCGCCACGCAGGCCGTCGCCGCCGCTTTCCCTTTCTCTACGCAACTCGGGGGATCCGCAACTGCCTTTGGAAACCCCATCTCTCGTGTCTGACCCGCCACAGCCGCCCGCCACAGCTACGGACGCCGTTAACCTTTTGGACGCGGAACAGGCCGGGATCGACCTGCCTCTGCTGCTGCCCAACCAGGTCGATACGCTGGACGATTGATACGACACCATGAGAAAACGCAGTGAGAATGAGATATTGTCTGACAATTATAGACTCATCAAGAAAATGTGTTAAAACATGACGTGCTAAAAAAATCAATGGGACAAGTGTTAAGATATTTTATGGACCGTACTAAAAAAAAAAAGAGACATTGTACCGCGGATGATGAAGACTGTACGCCTAAAACAGATTCAACACTCCTCCTGCTTCATTCATTACCATAACAACCAAAACAACAGATGTAGAAAGCAGACGAGAGCGAAAGAAATCTCACTAATACCTCACACAATGTCAAGTGGGTTGTCTGTGGATTTGTAAATCTTGTCTCAATTAAACAACAAACCATTCCTAATAAACAGGGTAACAGTTTTCACAGTAGTTTATCACAAAAAACTTTAAATAACACATTTCCAAGCTTAACATTTGATATTAATTAGATTAACAATTCCAAGATTTTTTTAATTGCATTTAAGTTGCAGCGCTTTCTTGCTTTTTTCTAGCTGGTAAACCTTGTTCTTTGAAATGTCTTTTGTGATTTTCAAACAACATTTATTTATATTAGGGATGTCACAATATAAACATGATAATCCAACTTGCAAAATGTTCTCCCTACAAAGATAATAAAGTAATTGAACAGAATTTTTAGTTAAAGGAGTCAAATTATCGTTTTGCATATACACTGTAAAAAACTTTTAAGGCAGCCAGGTTACTTATTTTATTAAATTATTTTTTACACTGCATGATTATTAATATTAATACTATAACCATTTTAATACCGTAAATATTTCAGCACCCATTTAAACTTTTGCCTTGACAGCAATAATAGTTACATACATTCGTATCAATATAATTGAATGAAAACAATACAACATTTTTTCAAGATGAATTTGACAGACATTATAATTTTTATTAAAAAACCTACTTAACTAGAGATTGCACTAATATTGTTGAAGGGATTATTGGCCGATAAATGGTCATTTTTAATGTTATCGCCCCGATGATAAAATCAGGTTGATATATTAAAATGTGATAAATTATAAATCATTTCCCTGATTGAATTATTTTTGTCTTAAGACCTGTAAGACTTCTAGGTTGCACTGGAAGAACATCTATAATTTGTTTATTAAATAAACATTATACCAGAAAAGTAAAAAAATTACACACTATTGTTAACTAATGTAAAGTAGGCTTGGTAGGTGATGTTTGAAAAAAAAAAGCAGTTTTTTACTTTTTGCTCCAGGCTCAGAATTATTTTTTATTAAAATTAATATACTGTATACCAGCCAACATATCGGTTATCTGCTTCCAATGTCAAAGAACTATCGGTTATTGTTACTGGCCAAAATGTACAAATCACTGCATCCCTATATTGTCGTGATAATCTTTTTGCCACGATAAGCTTCTAGTAAAAACCTAAAATTTTGTGACAACCCTTATTTATATATTGTGTTCCACAATAACCCCTTTGATCCCAGTAGCAGCAAATATAAATCTCAAAAAAAGTTTTGCAGATCAAGGTTTACCATCTAGACACAACTTGCATTCTGTGAGAATTATGGGAATGTCATGAGGTCTTTGGCCCAGAACATGCAGGTTTGGCTAATTGGTCCTGTGCTTCATTGTGTGATTGTTGGCTTGTGTTTGTGTGTTGTTCAGTAGTCCACTGTGTGTCATTCCAGTCCCAGGACGAGCGCTCACAGTCTGTGTCACTGTCTTTCCCCCTTGTGTGTTTTTGTTCAAAATGATCCTCGGCTCCCACGGCACACGTTGAGCAATCGGTCCTCTGACAGGAGTCATTAAGAGAGTCTAGTAAGTCTGATATATCAGGAATATCCCAACCATTCTCAGAGTCCGTCCTCTTGTCTCCAGTTTGGTTTATGCTACGACTTAAACTGTCCTCTGTTGAGTCTCTGGTTGAAATGTCAGTAGACGGATTCTCTTTGACTTCATCCAGCACAGACCCTGGGATGTCTGGCTTTTCCTGAGTTAAATCAACCAGCTGTGATTGGCCGCTCCTGGCTTCAGCTTCTTCTCTAGTAGGAACCCCCACTGCCACGAGGATTGTGTCCATCTGACGCATGTAGTCCAGATGTCCTTTCACCTAGGAGGAGGTCAGATGGTATTAAGTATTCAAAGCAAGAAAAGAATTAGCAGTGTGTTAACTTACTATTTCTTAATCTATTTTTAATGATGTTTTATACCAGTTTATATGTTGCTCTGTGTAATTTATAGGGGAGTAACGATACAATACACAATACTGGGTTTACAATATGATGCTATCATGATATTCTTAACAACTGAATTGTAACTAAAAATAAAACAAATTGAATAAAATGAAACTGAAATGACAGATTTATCTCCAAATATGAACAATTTTATGTTGAACAGAACGGACAATATTTAAAGTTTAATCAAATATTTTATATGTAAATAAATAAAAAGTAAATAGTTCTGTCATTGACTAATGTGAAATTAAAATAAAGGAGCCATAAAAGCAGTACAAACACAAAATAAAACAACAAAACCTTAAAACATTGTATTACTCGAAGCAGGTCATGACGTCATATCCTACAGCTCTACAATACATGTCATATTTTTGGTATCGCAATGTATCGCTACACCCCTAGTTACACCCCAATATATTGTAATGAATGAATCACTTCAAGTCGAAATCTCTTGATGATTTCATATTCAATCCTACATATTTTAGGTCTAATTTCCATACGTGTACTCATAAGCGCTGGAACTCGACTCAAATGTATCTTACTGACACAGTAATTATAATAATTACAGTCTTTTGTGGCTGACAATTTAACAATGCCCTTTGTATTCATGATGGAGGTGGGGGATTCGGCATAAACTGCAAGTAACTTCAGATGACTTCCGATGGGAATTAAACTTCGATTCTGTGATCATGTCATGACATTGTGAGGAAAAGTTACTCAAATGCACTGCACTGACATCAAGAATGAAATAAGAATTAAGATTATGTGCTTACAATTGACGACAAATCCACGTTTATTATTTTGCGGTCTTGTGAACTGATTGGCTGGAGGCCGGCGACACACAGCTGGACAGATGAGCTTCTGTACAGGTATCCAAGAAGCCAGTCTCCTCTTAAGAAAAAGTACAAAAACAACTGCAGTTTTAGGAAAAAATACACTATATCTGACATTATGCTTTAATGATACTAAGTCAGTGGCCTTAAAAAGAGGGTTAGTGCCTGCAAATATATATTCATTGATAATTCAATTCCATAAAGACTGCAAATGAGGCAATCTTACACAAAAGTTACCAACACAACTCTAAAGTCTGACCTGCAATATCCATTGACAATCTTTCCAGCCACAACCTTGGACAGCCGGCGCCAAGCTTTCTCCGAACCATCCACCGGAGCTCCCAGCAGCACCACATCTTCCACCACACCTTCACTACCTGCCCGATAATAAGAGACAAACCGTCCTTCAAACGCCATCGGGTTCTCATTTGCAGCCTCACACCTCTCACATTTCTTTCATTAAACAGACAGAACGAGAAGCCTGAGATTCAGCACAGCTCTCATTCTGACATTTCTTAGGAAATGAGCTGTTAAAGACAAAAGAATGTGGCGCCATCCTGGCACGCTTAATGAAATGAAAGAGGACCTTGATCATTAGCAAGCTCCTCGAGACAGAAGTAGATGACGCGTGCTCCGAGACTAAACCCAATCAGACTGACGGGTCTCTTTCCCTGCACAAAGACAGAAGAAAAGTTAACACGCATTTTAATTTTAGTCAGAGTCAAATCTTGAGGTTTTTTCTGACCTGCTGTCTGCTCCGCAGAACCTGGGCGAGATGTTTCCCCACGGCTGCCGAGCGGCTCAGGCAAACACCCCAGGGGTTGTCGATCACACTGGCTACGGCCAGCAGAGACGCAGGCCATGTTAGAGCCGTCACTATGCCTGAGAAAGAAGAACCAAAATCAATAGCAATGTGGATATCGTGGTTATTAAAACAATGTAAGGCAATAAAAACGTTGTTATTTTACACCTTAATGAGGCTGCGATTAAATACAGCAACTCTGAGGTACAAAACAGGTCCTGAAATGAATGAAACCACTTTTAATCACAAACCACTTTTTTCAAACCACATGAAACCACTTTTAATCACAAATTATCAGCAAAATGAGATAATACTGATTATCAATCTCAGGATTTAGAAGAGCAGTGTGTAAGATTCAGGGAGATCTATTGACAGAAATGCAATATAATATGCTGTAACTATGTTGTCAGCTATTTTTACACCGTGGGTCCCCATACATGAAATTTGGCATGTTGCTGCACCATGTTACAGTATCGGACAAACTGCTCTACACTACAGAACACATTTCATAAATATGTTATCTCCTGACATCTTAGTCCTGTGTCAGCCACAGTAGTGCTTCGAAAGGTAGACGTTGGTTGCAATTCACAACCTCACCGCTAGATGTCACTAAATTTCACTGACTGGTCCTTTAAAATAATAATAAAAATTCATATATAGCGGAACATATCATATGACATTCAATGTTATTTAAGTTTTACTAAAATTAAAACTTTGAAAGCATTTATGTTTATTTAAATCAAATAAATATTGGCCTAAAAATTATTGGAAAAAAATAAACTAACAAAACATTTAAATGTTGCATCAGAAATAAACTGAAATAAGTTTAAAGCACTAAAATTACAATAATAAACAAAACTAAAATGTATTAATCTTTAATAGCAACATGAAAAAAATAATAAAATGACAAAAGCATAAAACAAAGTTGCTAAAATTACATAAAAAGTTCAAACTTCAAATCTAAAAATAAAAGCTAATTTAAAATATTAATAAAAACGAAATAAAACTAAAATCAAAACTATATTTCGTCACAAGACCAATGACAATATGTTTCACCAAATTTAAATCTAGCACTTGTTTCGGTTTCAGTTTCGCAAAATAAGCTTAAAATATAATTTCTTCCACTTCAGACAACATTTACCACAATACCTTTACTTAATAGTGTTACATTAAACAGACAAACTGTACCTGACAGCACTGTGTATTTGAGGGCTTCCTGAGCCACTACACTCACGAGTCCATCCCATAATGAGTCCAAAATGGAGCCCAGGTCTAATAAGTAGCGAGATTCCCATTTCAGACAGTACTGCTCACCACACGCTCCCAAACTGGACCACGGAGCCTGAAATGAGCCTAAACACAAAGACCATGAACTGCATCTGAACCTCAGAATGTAAACAGCTCTGGTTATAGATAATATGTCTGTTCATTGAAGAACTTACTGTATTTGCCGGTGCATAGCCAGCCGGTCACAGCTATAGTGACATGAAGATGCTTTCCTGAACTCATTGGCAGAAACTCGAACTCCTCTATAGCACCAACACGCTTGTTCATTTTATAACCTGAATGGAATGAATGAATCAACCTTCAGTCTGTATGAACATGCAAAGCTAAATACAGCATTACTGACAGCACACATACTCAAAACACAACAACCTTGAATATAAATGTTGAATAGCAGCTGCAAATGTATCTGCTCATCCTGTTCATTTATCTTTCAGTGTTATAGTTACAATGGTCATGTTGGTAACCAGAAGGTTAGTTAGGTATATACACATGTGTTGACCTGTTAATCCAGCACCAGCAGCTCCAAACAGAGACGCCATGATAGCAATGCCTGTGGCTGATCCTAATACAGCCGCTCCACCGGCTCCCAGCACGGCCCCGGCCCCAGCGGCCACCAGAGGAGCCGCCAGACCCCCCGTCACACCTGACGACAACACAATAACCAGTCTGTGTAAATTACATCCAGCATACAAACAGTACACATCTGATCGGACCTTCATAAAATGTATAAAGTATTGTTATAACACTGTCGAAGAGTAAGTTTGGGCCTTATCGTGTGAGTTTGTCCAACCTGTACGGCACTAAGACTCACCAATCACGGTTCCTCCACCCACAGTGGCTAGACCAATCAGCAGATAGCGCCGCAATTTACGACCTCTCTCCTTCTTTCGTCTTCTAGATGATTCTTCTCTGTCGATGATAGAGTGCAAATTTCAGGTTATATTTACAGAAGCTCATTTGTCATTTACTGTCAACAGATATCAGGTAAAAGTTAAAACCTGATTTGACTTGAACACAGCACAGAAATGAAAACCTTGACGTAGTCTGTAAATATAAAACACTTACGGCTGTGCGCGGTCCATTTCAAAAGCAGCACAGAACACATTAAAAGAGAGAAATCAGTAAATACATTCAAGCTTCATGCCCACGTCAAACGCTTTTTCTATTGATTTCACAATACGGTTGTGAAGGTATTGATCGTGTCCAGGCTCTTCTCTAGTTTGCATTGACTTTTCCGTCTGAAAGTTTTGCGAATATAATCTTTTGTCAATAAGCCACCCAATGGCAAACCAAGTGTTACGAGTCAATGACACTCGATGTCTGAGATGGTTTAATTGTTGGATCAATTGTTAACTAAATTTTGAATTGAAAGCCATCAAGTAATAATTGCTTGCCTGAATACACTTAAACGTTAATCATTATTAAAGTCAAACATTAAATGATAATCATTATTTTTATAAAGTACATTTTGTTTAAAAATCTTGAATATCAAAATATTTTTTTGTAGTTATTCTATTTGCCTTGTACTAACCATAGTTTCGTCTTTGATCTTTCGGTCAAGGTTTCGATCTTATTGTTAAAATAACTTTTCATTTAGAAACCGAATGGGTCATTTTTGACGTCGCATTCCAACATATTAACGCACAATTTAATAGATCTGAATATAGAAATTAGAGTCTTGTCACTAATGTTAAGTTTAACTAAACAGACCTCATAAAAAAACCTCATCAAGATGTTGAGGAGCATCTCAGAACATATGGAAGTTTCACTTACTCGCTCTCCTCCTCTGCCTCTCTCAATTTCTCTCCAAGTGTCTCTTCAAAATCTTCCAGCTGCTGCTGGGAGACGCGCAGGAGACAGCTGACGTGTCGGATCAGAACCCGAGCTCTTGCATCGTAGTGTCCTGCATTAGAGGAATCAGAAACAGCTAACTTACAATGAAAGGATTTCACCTGTTTCACAATAATAAGAATTTAACCTTTTTGAGTAAATTAAAATGTGATAAGTGCAAAAATGGGTTTTCTTGCAATATGTGGGTGTGGTTGAAATATGACCCAGACATTTTATTAATATCTCATTTATATTTTCGACACAAGTTCATTCAACTAGACGTTAAATATGAGCTCACCATCTTTGATAGAGAATGACACAAGATCCTGTAAAACAATGACATGAAAGAAAACATCAGTTTGCATGAACGATCACATACGACAATGCAAATATGTTGTAGTTTGGTTATTTTGAAGCGTGCACCTGAGTGATAGGAAAAGCTCCGTCTCTGAGCAGTGGCTCTGCATGTATGATAGACAGGAAGGTGTCACTACCTTCAAACCCAAGCCCTGCCAAAAAGGCCTGCATTACAGGCATGACAGACTCATCGAGATTCAGCCATCGTACCAGACTCTCCAGATACATCTCACGGAAACATCTGCCATCAAAAAAACATCCCAGTGACATTTCATCCACACAGATGAATCACAATATCATCACATGTTACTGGTCATTGGTTATCAATGTAGGGACTGGATTACTTTTGCTCAGGTTCACGAAACAGCTGACCCAGAGAGACGCCACATAATCCAGCATAGGCAAAACGTCCCGGTTCACTCAGCTGTCGACCCAAAACTCTTTCTGCTGGTAAATCATCTCGTCCTCCTGGATCTACAACAAAATAATATACGTTTATAGCTATTGGAAAACAAACAAGGCATAACTTTGAGGTTAAAGCTCAACATGTGGTTGCAAGCTGACAGGATAAACTTCGCATTTTTTTGGATACTAAAATCACAGATCATCTGCGCAAACATATGACGTCACTGCACTTCTAAAAAGCAACATAACCTGCAGTAGTCTGATGCTGTCAGCTGTTTTACAGAATATACACTCTTGGGGTTTGTTTTGGTGAAGAATGTTTTGGTTTTATTTGATATTGGTCTAATCTGCCTGTGGTTACAAAACAGCTGTCGGACACGTATATTAGTTCAGTACAACAGTGTCAAACCAGATCACAAGAAAATAACATAAAACAATACATCAAACTTCTCAAAATAATGAAACGCAACGTAACAATAGCTAACAATCTTCGTACCACTTTTGCTTTTATCAACAGAAAGACTTTTATTTTGTTTTTGTCTGTTGAGAAAAGTTAAGAACTTTTGAAGATTGAACAGCACGTTCAGTGAATAGTATAAATACCTGGAGTCCGTTTCGGATCCTCGTTGTTATTTATTTGGTCCATTGGCTTCGTCTAACAGTACATATAACAGATTTCTTCTCACATGTAGTAAAGTTGTCACTTCTCAGCCGAGGCGAAAGTTCACTAGAGTTTTTCTTTCTTTTTCACTTTCGCAACAGCGTCTCCTACAGGCCGCATTAATTTCCGTTATTCACGAAGCCCGCCCACCTGCCTATGGGAAGGGCCGCTGTATGAATATTAATCACGCAGCATGACGTTAAACTTAGTGGATTGGCTGACATGCAACGTCGCCACGTAACCGCTGGAGGTTCAGCTCATAAATGTCAATTATTACTGTAAATATGAATTGTTGAGAAATGCTCCTACTTTGTATTCGTTCTTTCTGTGTTAAATGTAAAGTTTTTGAGGAACTTTGCAGTACGTGAAAGTGGATTAAATAGAATATTAGAAATGAAACTATTTAGTTGGAAGTGCCAGCAGGGGCCGCTATTGGTACACAATAAACTACACTGCATCTTGCCCTAACCCTTAAAAACTGTATTCTAAAGCTAAAACAACGTCTTTATTTGTTATTGTTTTATATAACGATTTTTTATTATAGTATTATTTGTGTACCTTTAAAGCAAGTTGGTTATAAGTTCATTAAAATATTTAAATTCACGTGTAAACAATATTTGTTGAAAAAATGAATGCAAAAATACATTTACATGTACACCTTTTATGGTTTTTGAAATCTAAGCACATCAATTTATAATGACCTCAATGCAAAATCCAAACTGCATAACAACAACTTTACTTTCTTGACACCTAGACAGACTCATTGTTTCTAATTCATATGATAGTTTTGCTATTTTGCTTCCAAAAATGTCTATACTTGTTTGTGAAAGACATGGTTGCATAATTTTATAAAAACTCCAAAAGCATGTCATCTAAAAATCAATTCCTGAATGTGTCCTTCCTTACAGCTTTTAGGTCTAGCCTACTTGCTTCTTTTGCACAGCATCTAACAGGTAATATTGAAATGGATATTCATAATTCAACAGCTATTATCTGTACATTTCCAGTAAAGCACTGTTTCAATGATTTTATGCCTTTGCCTGGCATGCCAATATTTTTCCTGTCTCTCTCTTTCTCTCCCTCTCCCTCTCTCTCTCTCTGGTATCATCTGTAGAGAAATCATTTGAGCGTGAAATATTTGAAAAGAGCAAAGACCTCAAGAGCAAAAACAACAAAATAGACAAAACATTCTGTTTATCTCCGGCATTGTACTCGAGAGGTTGACGTACATTTTGCTATGCACAGTAACATCATAATAATGTCATCAGTCTTGACAGATTGTGTCATTTAATTTAAAACACCTGAAAGATGCACAAAGTTTTCTGAATTAAACATTAACTCGATAGATTTCTGTGTTGACTCACTTTGGCTTTGTACATTTATTTTAGCTGAGTTTATCTAATAGTTGGGTAAGATTTTTCCCTTTGTCAGATTAAAATATAACTGTTTATATAGACTGTGTAAGGGTCAGTGACAGCGCTACTGCTACTTACAGTACCAGCTGTATCATTTCTCATCAGCCCTGACAAGAGCAACACAGCCACGTGCTCGCATTAAACCTGGAACAAGACACACAGACAGAAGAATTAACATGCAAAAGAGGGTAAAAGGTGTGTTTGTTCAGATTGCAACAGGTTTACCGTCATTGCAATTTCATCACGCATGCATACACACACACAGACACAATCACGCACAGACAGACACACACACACCCGCACACACACACACAGACACAAACACAGACAGACACACACAATGTCTCTGCAGCCATTGTTCTAGGATGTGTGTTCTTTTAGCTGACTCTGTCGAGACAGGCCCTCTCCGCAAGGGGGATTCTTGAGGAATTTGGCATCCAATCAAAGGCAATATAAAGTAAATACACCCTCTTGACATCCGCTTACTCAGATAAAGTAAACACACGAAAAAAGAGAATTTACAGAACACAAACACGCTCACGAAAACAACACTGGCTACTACCAACCATCCTACCAACCCATTACAGCAAGTCATGTATTGACAGCACAGTACATATGGCTGAAGGAAACCGATACAGACGTTTGCGTGTTTGTGTATATGTGTGTTTCTATGGAGAGCCAGCTGGGAATGATGGGGTGGGGGTGGAGGAATAGGTCATGAAGTGACTAAAGAGAGATGTTAAAGGAGAATCACAGCTGTAAGAGACTCGGGCCAAGACAGGAAAATGCTAAATTATAAGATAACAGAGTGCAGGAAAGAATGAATAGCTCCTTACAATCTAAGTTGCTCCGCCTACACCACAATTTATTATTAAATGAAGAGCAAATGGACACTGAAAAATGAAAAAACAGATCATTAATCTGCCATAAGACCCTCATAACTTTAGAGTTTCAGTTACAGAATGAGATCTCAGATGTGCCAAAACAGGGGAAACCAAAAATGAAAATCCTGTCAGCATTTATTCACCATCAAATCTAAATTAAAGATATTTTGAAGAATGTTGGTAAACAAATAACATGCCCCACCATACACTTCCATGGTATGGACACAAACCAACTGAGACATTTTTCAAAATATCTTCTTTTGTGTTCCACAGAAAAACGGATACAGGTTTTGAATAACATGACGGTGAATAAATGATTTTTATTTTTGGGTGGACTATCCCTTTAAGAAACGGAAAAGTAAAACCTCCCTGGATAAAGAAGTTCGCCCTCTTTAAAGCCCGCAACCTTTGCTGCTGGTTTGATCACATGGGGAAACCCTTTGACATCCGCCCATGTGGCCTTTATCTGAGCTTTACACGGAGCTGATGACTAAATCTGAACCGAACAAAAGAGACAGACGGCACTTTTTGTACCGATACATTTTGTGGTTTCCATTCTAAATGATGCTTCTAGCACGCTACACGCCAGATAAAGAGTCATTTAATGGACACAAGGGCCTCATTGTCCCTGCATTTTTGTCCACGGATATAATGGCTTTTCTTTTTGTAAATTCCTCTTCCACTGTGAGGAATTCTTTCCAAGCTTTTGGGATGCCATAAATACACGATGGGGCCTAATTTACAGGCAGAATCTGCAACGGATGGATTTCTCAAGATGCAACCGTGTAGCTGGCAGAGCGACGCTGTGTTGAAGTGCTCCGCGGAAAAGTTGTAGAGTTGGCTCTTTAGTGTTGGGAAATTCTGAATACTGAAATGCTCTTTTTCCGTGAAACCTAGATGGACGGAAAAGAGTTTTCCATGAACTCCCATGCGGACGATGACCTGTATTAAATAAGACGTAGTACATGTGGATACTTGCACATCGACGGTAAACAAATGCGTTATCAGCCCCTCACACACAACGGCACATACCAACATATGGGAACCATATGGGAAGCTATAAAACAAGCAGTGCGCAAACAGCTCTTATGACAAGAGTTCAGCATGGAAACAAGTGGAAGTCCGGCCATTGAGAGTGTGAAGAAGAAATCAAAATGACGCAGGTATTGAAGAGCCAGGAAGGCAGATCCTTATTCATGCAGGAAGGGAAGCCCCTGTACGTTCCTGCTGTATTTTTAGTTGGACATTATTTACGCCTGTTCTCCATTATAGCACACGGGCCTCACGGGCTCCTTGCACTGAGTGCTTAAGATTATCATCACCACGTTTATCAGCGTTCAGCCTGTATTTATGCATAGAAATAACAGAAATCAGATAATAGCTCCATTTAATCTCTCATCCCTCTTTCTGGTTTCAGACTTTGTACCAAAACAAAAAGGCTTTGCACAAAAATGGAATTAATCAAACCTACAAATCACAGTTAAAGTTATAGAATTACTTGCACAAAAGACCACACTATAAAAAATGCTGGACAAACCCAACCGTTGGTTTAAATAATCCTAAAAATATCCATATTTGACCCAACCATGAGTAAAAAACAGCATTTTGGGTAGAAACAATGAAGCATAGGTTAATTTAAACCCAACGGTTGGGTTTGCTTATATAACCATGAGTTGAAACAAGCCAGCACAGCATAGGCCAGCATACATTTCATATTGATAAGGAATTCTGATTCTGAATTTTATGTTGGCTATATACTAATCTTACACCACTTGAGACCCAGACCAAGTCCAAATCCCCCCAAGAACCAGACTTAGACTAATACCAGACCCCATAAAACTGAGACTTGATGTACCACAGACCATAACAAATGCTATTTTCAGAGTTGTTTCTCTCCTATTTGCATTATATTTCCACCCTGCCAAACTGAGAAAACTGAGCCGTCTCTGAGGACTACACGATCACCCCTCACTATTTGTGAGTGCCATGCCTGTACCCCTCCGTCATACCCACTCCAATCTCATGACATAGATTTAGGTTAATATGAGCCCTGCGAAATCATGTGACCAGACATTTTGACTCACCCTCATGTCATTCCAAACCTGTATGACATTTACACTTTTGCAGAACACAAAAGAAGATATTTTGAAGAATGGTGATTACAAAATAACATTTACCCCTTTCATTGTATGACCATTTCTCAAAATATCTTCTTTTGTGTTCCACAGATGAAAGTAAACAGGTTTGGGATGACACGAGGGAAAATAAATAAGTAAATACAGAATGTAAAAAGAAAACTTAAAGGGATAGTTCACTCAAAAATGACAATCCTGTCATCATTTACTCACCCTCTTGTCATTTCAAACCTGTATACATTTCTTCGTTCTGCAAAACACAAAGGAAGATATTTAGAAGAATGTGAGTAACCAAACAGATCTCACCCCCCATTTACTCTCATAGTATTTATTTTCCCTACCATGGCAGTAAATGGGAGTAGAGATCTGTTTGGTTGCTGACATTCTTACAAATATCTTCCTTTGTGTTCAGCAAAAATGTATACAGGTTTGAAATGACAAGATGTAAATGATGACAGAATTTTTGGTGAATTATTCCTTTAAGATTTCTTGACCTGGTCTTTGGTTAAAAACACTGCTGCAGTGCTACTTGATGTTTAAACCCACAATGACTGTATTTCCATTCTTGACACCCTGTGGAATGATATTACCTCACTTCTAAGAAGAATAACACAAAATCAATGAAACACAAAAGCTGAACAGAGCATGTGTGCATTCCTTGGTAAAAATTTTCCAGGTGTACAGATGCACCTGATTTATTGGATGAAAGATCGGAAAAGCTCGCATGTGCTGGACAGCGTAGAAACGATGACAGTCAGATGCGGGCGGGGGCAATGCGTGTCTAGACTGGTCGGGTGCAGAAGTGAAAAACACCCAGAAAGAAATAAAAGAGCGCCGTCCACGTGTGTGTGGACGTCCACGTATGTGTGAATGGGAATTGAAAGCAGTCAAGTCATCTCTTCAAAGGTTTCGACAGGACACAGGGATAGATCAAAAGAGGAAGTGAGGTTAAGTTAGTGAATGTCAACTCATTGGCTGATGTCTGGCATAGCTGTTTGTTTAGTAGGTGTGTAAAGGTGAACGTTGCTTATACATTGTATAGGAAATATGCGGAGGGGGTCATGTGGTACGAGGAATGTTTGGTCGACGGTCGCCTTGACTACTTATACTCAATGTCTCTTTATTAGATTTCTTCTCATGTTCTCACACGATTGAAATGACTCACATACTTGTTGTAAGGTGTCTGTTCAAATAATAATAAAATAAAACCATCAGCATATGTAGATGTAATTATAAAGACGACTTTGGGCTCATTCAAATAGCAGAATCCAGTGCTTGTTGAGTTTTGTTGGATCAATGTCTCAATAATGTGCTGGGCCAGTGTGAACATGAGACAATGTGTTTTGCAACAATTCAACAGAAAACTGTGGCATTTTTGTGTACTATTTTACTAAACGATAATATAATCATATTAAATCATTGTTTCTGAAGCACTTTTCACAATTTCGCATTGTCGCAAAGCTTTACAGTAAATATACAGCTGCGGAAAAAATGAAGAGACCATTACCAATTTTCATTCAATCATCATTTCTAGGTATATTGTGGTCCTTCCAGTTCAGTGTCTGTTGAATTTCAACAAAATCAAACCTCAGGAGTGACAAAGTCATCTAACAGCAATGTGAAACACTGACAGCAAAACTGTGATAAAAATCACAAAAAATTATTTTGAACTTTTTCCAAATACATGTACAAATATTACAAATATGTTGTATTGCTTAAAAGTGAATACGAACTTGTTTTATTTGCAGTGTTTGAGGTCTGAAAAATACAGAGCATCTTTTCTGTTATTTTTACCTGTTTCTCCAGTTTTCATTTTCTGCAAATAAATGCAAATAGAAACAATATTTTGGTTTAAAATTTGGGAGAAATATTGTTAGTAGTTCACAGAATAAAATAAAAAGAAACATTTTACCTAAACACAAACCTATAAATAGTAAATTCAGAAATGGTCATTGGCACATAATAGTGCAAATAGTGGAGATAAAAGTAAATATTACTGTAAACGTAATATACTGTACATAACTACCTAAAATTCTATTGAAAAAACATCACAGAAATGTATTTAATGGTTCAAATGGAATTTAATAATATATAATGGTCTCAATCTGGTATTGTGTTGGGTCTATCAGTGATATGATACAAAAAGGATGGTAATGATACTGGAATAAGACCCAATATTTTGTGATGGTTTTACTGGTAAACAACTGATGGTTCATACTGGAACTTGTTACGGAAAAAATTAGAATATGTACACTCTAAAAAAAATTATATACTGTATTAATATGAAGGAATTTTCCATATTCATTTTTACAGTTGTTTTACCTGTATTTTACATTTTGCACGGCATTAAATTACATTTAAGCATTAACGGAAATGTCCGTAAAATAAAGGAAATTGTACTGGTAATTTTCTGCCAGTACTTTATCCGTTTTTTCACAGATTTGTTTTTACAGTGTATTGTTGTTTTTAGCATAAAACATGCTATATAAAAATTATATTACAGGACATAAAACTACAGTATTAGTAGGCTTACACACCAAAACATATTACAATACAGTTTGATGTTTGTTTTGTTTTTAATTAAAGACAAAAGTGTTCAAGTGTCTTCTGTCCCAAATGTCCAGTTTTAGTTACATATCATAATATTGTGTCCATTCCCTAACAAGAAAATAACTTCTGTAAAGATCAAGGACTTGAATCCGGGCACAGGTTCAAGACGGTGACGCTGGTATCTGTCTAAAGCAGGGGGCCAATCCTGGTCCTGGAGATCCACTGCATAGTTCAGATTCAACCCAAATGAAAGTAATTCAAAAGATCTTGATTAGCTGCTTCAGGTGTGTTTGATTAGGGTTGGATCTGAACTCTCCAGGACCAGGATTGGGCACCCCTGGTCTAGAGCAAGTCATGGAGAAGGAGGAGTGCATGCACACACACAGAGAGAGAGAGAGAGAGAGAGAGAGAGAGAGAGAGAGAGAGGAGGGAACCTGCTGCATTCAGTAACCGAATGAGAACGCGTTTTGATCCCTTATTGGTTTTGCTTTACACTGAGAGTTTACTGAAATATAGAGTTTATTCTTATATTGTTGTCTGCGTAAACCATGTAGTATAGAGCGCAGCTGCGGTTTTATTGCACTTATATAAAACGCGTTGGACTGCCTGCAATCCTTGTATGTCGTACTGAGCGATGTAGACGCGTGGTGGAGAAGGAAAACTTCAAGAATTTACTGTATTTTTGACATAAAGTCCGTCATGGATGTCCGAAAAGCGTTCACGTGTGTTTTTCTTTGCGTGTTTCTGTGGGCTGGATATGCGCAGGAGTCGATACCTGATTCAGGTGAGTCATGTTGTCTCCGTGTTGATTTAGGACTTCAGATGAATCGCAATTCACTTTTAATTTAATTTTTAATTTGGTTTAATTCAGATAATTTGAGTCATGCATTCATTCAGGACGCAGGCGAGTAAGAATAGATTTAGATTATAGATTTTGTACGTGATTCGGGCGAATCATAGTATTTGATTCATGTGAATCACATCGGTAATTCAGGTACAGTACAAACAGAACTTGACTGTCAGATATCTGTTACTTGGTGAACATTAGTCAGGGTATGTTTATAATAAAGTTGTTGTCACAAATAAAACTATGAATCATTTTCACATTTATCTTTTACATAAATCATTTAGATTTCCTGTAGCTCAGTGGTTAGAGCATGGCGCTAGCAACGCCAAGGTCATGGGTTTGATCCCAGGGATTGCACATATCCAGAAACAAATGTATAGTATAATGAAATGTAAGTCGCCTTGTATAAATGTAAATGTACATCAATATTGCAAGAAAATATTGTTCATTGAACACACATTAACCAATTTGTATTGCTTTGGACAAATCGCTTGCTGTTTTCCTCAATTGTAAGTCGCTTTGGATAAAAGCGTCTGCCAAATAAATAAATGTAAATGTTTTGTGAGAACATGCAAGACACAGAAAAAAGAGTAAAAACACACTTGCGTAATTGTACTATTGAATCTAAATCTACTGCTATATAGTCATAATACAGGTGTGACAACTAGCCCCGGTCTCCTCTACACACAATATAGTGTTTTGTCATGTGCAGAATTGTATCAAGTTCATGTCTAACTGTGATAAAAGTATGTTAGTTCTCTGATAATAAGAGAAATCATATCACTGTTCCCTAAACAGACGTGAGTACATGTGAGTTTTAGGGCTTAAAACAATCATTGCTAATGTAAATCATTGACCACTGTTCAGATTTAACTTCAGAATATTAACTTTCACTTTTTTCTGTCAGCAGTCAACTCTTTCCAACATTTTTCTATTCTATAAAAGGCATGAGGGAGATTCCACCAGCGATACATGACATGTGTGCTAGAGGGCGAACGCATGAACTTGTGTGAAAGGTTTTTACATTTAGGCATTTAGCAGACACTTTATACAAAGTGAAGAATAAGGAAACAAAGCCATATATGTCATACAAAAAGTGCTTATACCAAGTTAGCAGTTTTCGCAATGTTAAAACAATTTTTTTTTTTAATTATGAAGCATATAGACCACCGAACAATATTTTTATTTCATAGAATTATTTTTCTGTCCTGTGGTCACATACAGCAGTCAAAATATCAGATATTTTACTACACGATTATTGTGGCCAAAGATCTAATAAAAAAATTAAAGGGACAGTTCACCCAAAAATGAATTTTTTTTACTCACCCTCTTGTCATTTCAAACCTGTATGACTTCCTTTTTTCCGCAGAACACAAGAGAAGATATTTTGAAGAATGTTGGTAACCAAACAGTAGCGGTACCAATGAAAGTCAATGTGTACCGCCGATAACATTCTTCAATATATCTTCTTTTGTGTTCTGCAGATCATACAGATTTAAAATGACATGAGGGTGAGTAAATGATGACAGAATTTTCATTTTTGGGTGAACTGTCCCTTTAATAATAATGATATTACGAGTGTAGGAAAGTAGAAAGAGTGTTTGTTAATTTAATTTAGTTTAATGTTCAATGGGTGCGAAATTCAATGTAATTGTTATTTGTCACAAAAACAGTTATGATACAACTAAGTTGAAGTGTCAACCAGAGATACTGGAGCTGAAATCATGATAATACTGCAATAACGGTATATTGTGACACCCCTAGGCTGTATATATATTGTCATATAACTGGTAAGGTGTGTATTGGACGTCTTATAGAATCTTAGCCTTGATCATTTTGAGTCTGTAAGAGTTTCTCATCATGCAAGGGTCAGTTAGTGTCACAAATACAGCTGACCAGAATGGCTTTTTTTCCTAGAAAAACATTCATTTATGAAAACAGTGGACATTGTCCTGCAGCTTTAAATACAATAAAATAAAATGTAATGGAAGTGGGCGACAAAAAGATGGTTCAGATGGCCACACACTTTACATCTCCTCACTTCACCCAAGTGGGCGTTTTTGGATTGTCTTTTGGTAACAAACACTTGGCAGTATTCTTATAAGCACCCTCGCCCACTTCTCTCTCTCTCTCTCCTTCTGTCTCTGTCTCTCTCTCTCATTTTCTTTCTTTTCAGTGGCTGTTGGAATACCCTCAACATTCCTTCTTTTCCCTGACATGGAACAGCCAATTTTCACCTTTTTTTCTCTGTTCCCCCCCATCGCCTGCCCTGCGGTTATAACATCCAGTAGCAGCCCTGCTCCTTCCCCCATCTGTTTATGTTTATCATCCAGCTCCAGGTTATAGGGCTGTACTGCCAGGAAATTCCTGAAATGGCCAAATCAAAAGTTCCATCTCTTAAAATACTGTGAAGCTCTTCCTTATCCCAATAAATCCCACTGTTATCTTATCCCTATTTTTAGTGTCTGTTGTTCCAGCTTTCTTCCTTCAATTACTTATTTCCTCTGTCACACCGGTCTCAATTTGGCTCAACGTTCCTTCTCATTTTATTGCGCGCACTGTAAACATTTAATGAATGTGTGGTTAGGAAAATTAAAGGGAATGCAAGAGAAAAACTTTCTTCACTTGCAGACCTGTTTGTGCACCCAACACAATTTCTGAATCCACGCAACTGAGAGCTTCAAGTCACTTTGGATAAAAGCATCTGCCAAACACATAAATGTAATAAAATGTAATGTTGGCTTGCTTAATCTCACAAAGACCTTCTTCAGATGCTTGGGAGTCTCTGGAGTTTATTAAATCTCTGGAGCTATGTGTTACATAAACACTCATAACATCTCCCTTCTCTTTAAACTTATTACCTCTAGTCCTAAACTGCTGTGAGGGGGATGTCCTGTTCCTCCTGGATTCTTCGGGAAGCGTGGCCTCGTACGAGTTCTCCCGTATGGTGAACTTCCTATCCGAGCTCCTGTTGCCTTTCTCGTTGGGGCCGGATCAGGTGAGGGTGGGGTTGCTGCAGGTCGGGACTGAGCCCCACCTCGAGTTCGGTTTTGATGCTTACAGGACCCAAACGGGACTTCAGGCAGCTTTACAGAGGACTAAACAGCTAAAGGGGGATACCAACACCGTAGATGCTCTACGGATGGCCTGGGATCGGGTGTTAAAACAGGGAGTGCCTGGAGGTGCAAGACCGGAGCTGCCCAGAGTTCTGGTGTGGCTGACAGATGGCGTGGATCCGGGTGAGGTGCAGGAGCCGATGACCCGGCTGAAAGAAGAGGGCGTGGCTGTGCTGGTGGTCTCCACTGGTCATGGGAACTACCAGGTGTTGAGAGATGTCGTAAGCCCACCGGCAGAGGAACGCCTGTTTTTTGTGGATATTGAAGACATAAATATCATAACGGAAGACTTGAGGAATGCTATTATTGGTGAGTTTTACCTGCAAAAAAATCATGCACGAAAAATGTTTAAAGGTATAGTTCACCCGAAAATCATTTACTCACCCCATGTCATTTTAAAACTGTTTACTTTTATAAAATATATTTTTAAAAATGTTGATAAACAAACAACACTTCATTATATGAACCCCTTTGAACATTGAACATGAACATTTTTCAAAATATCTTCTTTTGTGTTTCACAGATGAGTGTCACATACAGGGTTTGAACAACATATGGGTGAATAAATGATGACAGAATATATATTTGAGGGTGAACTATCCCTTTCTCATATACTTATGATCTCTGTATATGTTTGGGCACTTTCCAAAAATGGTCATGCAGTCTTCTGGATTAAAGTGGTGACTACACCACATCTTAGTCATAATTTAATGAGACTTCTAAACGGGGAAAGTGATCTTATGTGGGTGTGAACGGCTCCGTACCTCCACCCAAGCATCCCGAAGGAATCTCAGTATCCATGCCAGTCGATTCTGTCACAGATATCGGCCTTGGAGGAAACTGAGATACCAACAGAGACACTGTAATGAGAGATGAGCGGCTATTAATGTGAAAATTATTTTAGACCCCCAGAGGCTAGACATCGCTATTTATAGAGGTCATTCCTCCGTGCATATATAAGGTGTTACATATGTGGGCACTTCCAGACACTTATATAAACAAAAGCAGAGATGGTACACAAAAATTTAGACCAGACTGAGCGCTCCCCTTTTGGAAGTTGCGTCGACCTTGATTTGATTTAGTGGTGTTTATAACTCTGTGAAGTGTGATGGTCTGTTTAGCAGCGCTTGCAAGACAAGCACTTGCTATTGCATATTAAAGGCTATGAAAAGTCTTTAAACATTATTTGTTGGTTAACTTAAGCTATATCTACAGAATAATACTATATTACTCTTTTATTACTTTATCTACTCTTGTTTAAACAGAGATTATTCGCGCTGAGAGGTTACAAGTGAAGTCGGTCACCACTACTACAGCTGATTTGGAATGGAGACCAGTGTTGGCTGGCACCGGCCACTATGATATCCAGTTCGGGCCCATCCGAACAGGGGGGACGGGGGGTGGGGGAGGATCAGGCACCAGTCCTGGTACAGGGTTGGAACCCTTTAAAAAAATTACACGACCCGGAAATGCCAGCTCGGCCAAGCTGATTGGTCTGCGTCCAGACACCATGTACACAGTGACGCTCACCCCGAAGTCCAACCTGGAGTTCCTGAACTCTCTTTCTGCCACCTTTACTACACAATCAGGTGGGAGGAACTTAATGTTTAGATCAGTCACTGGATGAATGGTTTCAGTAAATTCAGTACAGTTTTTAACTATAAAAACAGGGGTTCAGTTGTGGAGAAAATAGTGGTAACAGGGTTGACTGAAAAACATGTGCTCTGTTACAAAATGTATATACATTTATTTATTTAATACATAAAATTATTATTAAAAATATCATATAAATAATATATTTTATTTATATATTTATAAAATATAGTGGTAATAGGGTTGACTGAGAAATTATTTACAAAATTTATATATACAGTTATTATATAATATATTATATAATAACTGTATATATACATTTTTTAAATTTAAAAAATTTCAAACAATCTTTAATTTAAATATAAAAAATTTTATTAAATAAATAATACATTTTATAATATATATATTTTGGTAACAGGGTTGACTGAAAAACATATGCTCTGTTACTTAATTTATATATATATAAATTTTTATATAACATACATAAAATATTTAAAAATGTATTACAATAAATTATTTTTGAGGAAGTAGACTGGCTAAGAGTTATAACAAAATAAACATTAACATCAACATCAACAAATAACATTATTGAAAAGCTATGTGTAGATTCAACGTTTATCTACTTTATATCAATATTATGTTATATTAAAGAAAGCAATTTGGATATTTATAGTTTTTAATGTACATTCAAACATTATCTTCTCTCATGTTTTTACCCCAGGAAATTCCCCCCCGCCGGAGGTCCAGAGTTTGACTACAGTGACAGTGTCAGATTCGACCTCCAACAGTGTACGTGTGAGTTGGGGTCCGCTGCTGCCTAACCTCATTCATGGTTACCAGCTGGAGTATTCACCACTGCCTACAGGACGGCTCCAGACCGTCACCGTCAGCAACCGACAGAACTTCACCGTCCTCACCAACCTCCAGCCCGACACGCAGTACCTGGTTACAGTGAGCGCCAGGCACTTTTCTGGGAAAGAAAGAGCCATGTCTGTTAAAGTCTGTACACAGGAGGGTAAGCACCAGTGCATGTGATTTTTATCTGCCACAACATTATATCAATTTTTTGTTTTTTTAAATATCAGTCAATACCACAACGTCCCTAGTGCTATTATAAGGGTCTTCTCTATAGTTTCATATTCAACATGTCACATGATTTTGCTTCAATATAGCTGTATAATAGTTTGAGAAAAGCCGCATTGTACAATTTTGGAGGATTGTGTGTATATTAGAATTTGTAAAACAACCAACCAAGTTGTCCAATGTTGACTCTTATGATGCAATTAGAAAGCATACTATATAGAGTTCCACCCATCTGGAGATTTCTGACCTCACTTCTGGTCCTATTACGCATTTGACATTTCACTGCCATCCAAGTGACTTTTAGTAAACTTGGTACAGCTTTAGTTCCCTTGGAGTAAGTTTCTTCATCAAAGACACAGTGATGAGTGTTCATGAATGAACCCTTGTTGGGTTTCAAACCCACAACCTTTCAGTTACACCATTATTGAATGTAACGTTATCCACAAAATTGCCTGCATTATCCACAAAAATTGATGAATAGCATCTGGAATAGCACTGGAATATTTCTTTTCCATTCCGATCACACCCTTTAGTTTTCCTGCCAATGTCATTTCCACATTTCCTACGGAAAACTTAATCTGTGTCTCTCTCTCTTTCTCTTTCAGAGTTGCCAGCTCTCTCCGATCTTCAGCTGACCACAGTGGGCAATGAGTCCGTGCAGCTCCGCTGGAGGGGGAGTGCCGACGGTCTCCGTGGTTACTGGGTCACATGGGAGCGAGGACATACCCAACGCTCAACTCTGTACTTACCACCCAACCTCCTTTCCACCACCCTCAATCACGTGCCCCGAAGCGCCCGGGTCTGTGTGTCACCGGTATATCGGACAGCTCGTGGAGAGGGGATCTGTTGCACTGCATAGGTTCGGGTGAGACATTCGTCTGTAAAACAATTATGGGTAATGTTATTGTTATGCAGGAAGCATCTTGAGGACTTTTTGACATGATTTGCCTTAATTTTCATGGGCGGCACGTGTAACTATATCTGACTACAGCATCTTTCTACATTAACAGCCATTTGAAAAGTTGCCATATGAAACTTATTTTATTTTATTTATTACCCACTTTTGCACTTAGTTGAGTGAGAATAAAGTGATTTTATTTTTAATATTATATTAAAAATACTGTAAAATATTGTATATTTACCAGTTCTACTTCAATTAAATACTTTATTTACCAATTTTAGAGAGGCTAAATTTTATTAAATTCAGAAGTATCTCTATAGCACTTTCTCACAAATTTTGCATTGTTGCAAAACACATGTTAGCATTTTGGACATAAAGGAGAAAAGTAAAAAAAATAAATTATATAAAACAGGAAAATTATAAAACGTGGTGTACGATTTTAACTAAATAATTGTGTAAAACAGAAGGTTGACATGCATAATGTTTATCCTGTACAATAATGCTATTACAAAAATAACAAGAGTACCTTTTGTTTGTTGTACCGCACAGCCGCGTTGACCTGGAACTGTAGAGTTTATCCTCGCCAAACGCTAATGAAAGGAAGGAGTGAAGAACAGAATCTTTCCCCACTCATGGAGGCCAGGACGCTGTAACTGTCTGAACACTCATCACCTATAGATGGTGATCTTAAAACACATCAACTCAACATGCACTGAAAACCGTCACGCAATACGCTTATATGCTACAAAGACTGTGTCTGAAAGACAAGACCGCGTTGCAAGGAATGTTATGAGTTCAAAACCAGTTATCGTATTGAAGCTGTCAAGTTGGTCTTTTTGTGGTGGAAAAACAAATCTAGGTGCAATCCTAGTGCAATGTTTTGCACATTAATGTAAATCTGTTTTTTTTGCAGGATAGTAGTTGACAAAATATAACCGAGTTTAACTTGTTTTGGACCCAGAAACATTCTTTAGTTGCCACTAAATATTTATGCTTAAGAAATGTTATCAACATCATTATTATAAGAAATAGAGCACTTAACATTAAACCATTTTACTTAAACAGTAGTTTGTAAATACTTTGCATATGCTTTTGAAATATATTTATCAAAGACATAGCTGGTTACTGTATTTTCTAGATTTCTCCAGTAGCTTTACATCTTTGAAAAGGGAACAATAAGATGTGTTTAGAGGGAAATCTGAATTACCTCCATCACTGATTTTCTTTAAGGTCAATAAATGCATTTATTTGTATAAGCCACTTTACCATATGTGTGCATTTTATAAGCAGCGAGAGAATCTGGCTCAGATCATAATCATGGTGGTTTAAGTATTAAGACTTCACAGATGTTGGTTGCAGATGTTTGCTTTCAGAGTACATGCTTAAAAATAAAGTTTACTAAAAGTTTTTTTTCAGGCTGTATGGGTTCATAAAAAATCCCCCCAAAAACCTGTTGCACAAATAAAAAACATGATGGTCTTACGGCAAGCATCTTTTTCAAAGAACTATCAGTTTTTGTTCATATTTGTTGCATTAATAGCTGGTTTTCTGGATTATGAAAAGATCCTTGTTTAATTGGACATCACAAATCACAGCATTTAAAATGCCTTTAGTTCTTAAATAAATCATTTCTGTTTCAGTCTGTGTCAGTTTGTTTTGTAACCTTTGAAAATGCCCATTTTCCCATTAATCTTACAGTATGTTTACATTTTGAAATCTATATTTTTTATAATTTGAAACAACTATTAAAAGACATATATTTAGTGAATTACTTTTTAATTTAAACTTTAATTTCACCCTTTTAGAAAACAAAAAAATCGAATAGTAGACGATAATTCAAATCGCATTTATTTGTGTAACTTCACTGTGGAGTATAAAGAGCCCAACTGTCCAAAAATAAAAATTATGCTAAATTCAAACCAAGATTTAACAAAATGTTTCAAAGACCCCATCAGGTTTAACCAGGACCCAAACGCATTCTCATCTCAATAAATTAGATTCCTAAGTATTTAAGTGCCAAGAGAGCGAAAGAAAACGACATTGGATTATTCGATACAAAAACGCAACCATCAGCAATTTATTCAAGGAGCACATACTGATCGACAATACTTACTTTCAAACTAGAGAAACGTACCCACAATCAACACATTCCTATAGTCTGTCATTCATTCACTGCACACAGATCACTCAAACTAAGGATCAGTCCCACTCACATTTGATCTAAATGCTCAGGGTGTTAAGCGCTGGCACAAGAGTGACGGCTTCAGGTGGATTCTGATTCTGATCATGTGACCCTCTCTCCTGTAAAACCTTCTGTCTGTGTCTCTCCTCCTGACGCTTCTTCTTTTCTCGACGCTGTTGTTCTTTCCGTTGTTTACTAGACAGCTAAAATACAAAATGAAACTGGATTCATTTCATTTTTCTATCAAACCTTATGCAACTTATAATAAACAACCCTCTCAGTCACCTTGGTTTTATGTGAGATGCTGCCCTCTGTTGTTGATTTGATTTCACTACATCCCACTTCCATGCTTTGACAAAGAGGGTGTGTCCCTGATGCAGAATCCCTCTCTGCTGATTGGTCATTTAGTTCAGACTCCATCCTGTCGCTATGGCACTTCGGTGACGTGGCAGTTGATTGACAAAGATTCTCAGATTGACCTGTAGACACAATGTAGCACGGTGAGAAATCGAAGAGACGGAAGATAGCGAGCAGACAGAGATTTAGAGGTTTACTGACTATCGGCACAGACTAAACTCAAGATCAGCTCTTCATCATCAGTGAGACATTGAGGAGGGGAGGGGTCTCTGTGCCTGTCCTTATGAGCGTCTCCAAAATGTCTGGAATTATTCAGCTTCTACCAAAAGACAATATGGCAAATTCAAATGAGTTTAGCAATCATAACAGAGTTTTTTTTAAATATATATATTTATATACATTATCCTTTTAAAGTTGCAATAGCAAAAAAAGACTGTCAGGTTACATATCAGACAGATAATATTAAATGGTCAAAATAATGCAACAAAAACCGTATAAAATACCACACATAGTGTAAATAAGAAACATACAAAAAACAATAATAGAATTGGAATAATGGAATAATAGTAAACATAAAAACTATGGAAATATATTTAAAACTATAATATTCTGTCTGAATTTTCAGACATACATTCAGACATATGCTCAAAAAACATTTCAGTCAAGTGACCATAAACATTTTGAATGTTAGTGGGTATGATGACATATTACATTTTATTTAATATGAAGAAGGCTGGTTAGCATGTGATGTCAGTCAAGATACAAATCGATCATGCAAAGTAACTTCAACAATGTAGTTTAGTTTACAAACCCCTATACACAGATGTGCCGGGTTGTCGGAGTTATCTCCGACTTTTCTGACGCTGTCATAGTGGTCTCCGTAGCGATATGCGATGTGAAGCTCCCGGCATGTAGGCTTCTCTGTACCATCAATCTAAAAGTGAGAAAGCGTTAACCAATTAAACAAATGCTTTAGAAATACATGAATCAAATACATAAATGATCCACTACCTCCCATAATGGAGCGTTTAGCTGATGAATAACTACTTTAACTTGCTGACTGCGAGCGAAGGCCACGATGGCGTCGTTGCCGGCGAACGTGCCTGGCTGTGAAAGGTTTAACACTGAAAGAGCAAAATACAAACGTATTAAACATCTGTAACCAGATAACTGAGATTTTCTTCTGAAAATGTTGAAAATTACCATGCTGGGCGAATGGCACATCATCTTCGACAAAAGGCTCAAAGTCCTGCCTGTGTGTTGTCATGTACTGCACTGTCTCCTGTCGCAGGCGCAGGTGACCTCGTGAATGTCCTTCCAGCTGATCACCGAGAGCTCTGAACAAACAGTTTCTGCAGGAGAACACATGAAATTCACTTTTCAAACAATCGGACACCATCATTATAATCTCTCTGTGTCACGTGATCACACATACCCATCTCCAGGAACCTCTCTCAGTTTGAGACCTAAAGCTTGAAGCTGGTTGGAGAAACTGACAAACTCCTCTCCGTCATCTCCTGGTGGTCGGTTCTTACGGTCTTTAACCAGAGCCCGGCGGGCCGCCCTCTCATCCCTTTTCCTCTCTAATTCAGACTTCTTGTTTCCTCGGATGGGCTTCGCTGACTGTTTCCTTGACATGGTGGCGCTGTCGTATTACACTTCCACTTGCACCAGATGACGTCACAAATCTATCTATTACACAGGGTCAACTGAAACCTAAAAAAACATAACAATGTTAAGTAATGACAAGCAGAACTGCTTTGAATAAAGTATCAGTCACACTTTATATTAGCTGTCCTTATTTACTGTGTAAAAACTCATTTCTTACTTGTTTTCAGTACATTATTTACTAAAACACATTTATTTACTTGAGAAGCAAAATGACCTAACATAACAAATAAATGTGAAAAATAAACTGGAGACTTCAAGTAAATCTTGATGCAAGAAAGTTTATATATTTGTACTGGAAAACTATATATTTTTTTACAGTGTATACAATTATTCTTAGGTATTCTTACCTTAATTCAGGTAAATCGGGACATTTTTTGACATCGAGATGACTGTCAAAATTTGTCAATTTAAAACAAATGATATAAAATGGGACCTGGACATACATTTCTTATCACTCAAAAGTCCATGATATTTACATTATATGTGAGTTTAAACTTTATTTATAACTTTCTGTTTTTGTATGTTGTTTATTTTATGTATTGTATTGTATCTTAGTTGGACCCTCTAAGTTGGACCTTAAGTCTGTAATAAAGTTTGATGACGATGAACTTTGATTTGAACAAAACAGTACAACTCACTCCTGACGCTACTGAATGTTGACAGATCAATTTGTTTGCTATTCGTTAAGCTGGCTGAAGTAAATAAAAGTAAATAAACTTAGACTATTGAAATAAATATGACTAAAATCAAGCACAACGCTTTAAACGTGAAACATTGACAGAACTAAGAAACGCAGAGTTATGTGGCAGAAATCTCGTGTGGTAAAGGAAATATGAATCTTTGGCAAATTTAACGAAACAATGAGGAAGTTCGTCCGTTAAGACAAACAGTAAATGTATGTCATAAAAGTAATAAAAGTATACTTACATTATCTGCCGACAAAAGACAACAAACAACACAACCACAGTCTGTCTGAATATCCGACCACTGAGTTTAGTGACTCACTCGGAACTGTCTAAGGTTTGTTTACTTCCGAAACACTTGCGCCTCCCTTCCGGTATTGGCTTGCCTTCAAAATAAAGGACTGTCCACTGTAATTAATACGTTTTATTATTATATTAAAAATTAAATAAATAATGTGTATGGCTCTTTCAAAAATTACCACATTGTCTACATTTGTTTTTCAAATGTATGGTAAAGGAATTAAGGTCATTATTGTTATGCATTAATTTATGAATGAACCAGTGCAAAATAGAAATCAATCGAGAATGTATTTATTAAAATATATATACTTTTTATATTAAAATACATATTACTTCTCCTAAAGCACACTATGTAGTATTCTGTATAATTCTGTTTAGTCAAGATGTATTAATTTAGCAAAAACAGCTACATTTGTTCCCAAATAGATAAGTTACTTTTTGTATATTTGAAATCTGTTGAGTTTTTGCTGTGTCGGCATTAAAAAATGAAACCTTATTGTTGAGAGGGAATGGATCAGGTTTGTGTGAGAACAGATGCTGACATAAACAGAAAATAAAAGTACAACATCAAGACAACAGTAAATGTGAGCATTTCTGTATTTATTTAGTAGCGGTTAAACATAGCACAGTCCACTTTTATACATCCTTTATAAATAGTTCACTTAAAAGAAAATCTTTACACCATCTAAACACACATACGTAACAGTCATTTCCCTCTTTCTGCTGCTCTGCAGTTCTCAGCACAATAACAGAGTTTGTACATTTCCTCAAGACGTGTCCCACACATCAGTGCACAAGCAGAACATCTTTTAAGGCTCGACTTTCTTGATACGGGCACGAAACGGCACAGGCGAGCCTTATGAAGCATGAGCCCTGAAGCTCATGCGCCTCTGCCTGGTGGCGGGCATCTCTTTGGCCTTGGTCTCCATCACAGCGTCCATTTCGTCGTCCTCTGGGATGGAGGTCTGTGGCTCCTGGATCTGCTCCTTCACTGTTATTAGCTCCTGCTCCTTGAGGATCTCAAAGTCAGGCTCCTCGTGGTCAGGGAAGAAGGAGGAGGCCATCTGTACCGCTCCACTCATCATTCCCAGCACGGCGAATGTGCCGCCCACCAGGTAAACCTTCAGGCAGCCCTTGGAGGGACCGGCACTTAACATTTCCTTTGCGAAGGGAATGATCTCATGCATTGTGTTCATTCTGGTTGGTAAAGCTGTACAGGTGAGAAAGAGATTTTGAGCATTATTGAATCGTGAATTTTCTTGGTTGGCAGACAAGTAATAAGCCATATAAGGAGTTATTGTAGCAAATGCTGATGATATAAAACCGTCATAATCAAATATTTCCAAAGCCGACATGTTTAACTGTGTTAAAAGTATAGCAATAGACATAACTCACTTCCTAAAAATATACATAAATTTGACTAAAATAAGAGAAATAAAAAAATACTCACTTTTTCAAGCTGTGTAAACCCCTCTTGGATGATAAGTCCTTGAAGAGGTTATCCTCAGAGTTTAGTGGGTGCTGAGGTACAGGCGTTCTGTCTATTTAAGCACACTGAGCATATGTGAACACCCACACAACATTAATATTCATGACAGCGGGGAGCAACTTTGTCCAAGTTGTTACATGTGAGTGAAGGCTGACCGCAGGGCTGCTGGTGAGATGATACAACTTTGCCAAGATCATAAAGACAAGCTGAGGAAATCTGTGACACAAAAACATTTGTTTGCCATCACGTTACGTGCTGAGCATGGAGAAACGCATAGAACGAGAGGAGCAAGTGTCACGTGGTAAACGTTAATACTAAATCTACACAGCTTCAAAGTTCACAGATCAGTTTTATGGTCATGTTTACCAACAAAGAAAACACTGTTTAATCAGATGATATAAAGTTTTGAGGAATCTTCAACAAGACTAGGAGATACAAAGCCAATACAAAACACTTCCAGGGTATACTTTGATGATATTTTGATATGGTACTGAACAAGTATCATAAACTTCCCATGGTATTTACATAACAATACCACTCATTTTTCCAGGAATATACAGTATTTGGTAATGAAGGAACATCAAAACGTACATGAAAGTCCATTATAATGTTAGGCTAAATTGAGACTATTTGTTTAAGAATGGAAATGAAACTATGATAAGAGCTGCCACATCACAGCGACCTTTCCTCTACTGCCTCCTGCACTTCTGTTATTGTTACTGACAAACTAGAAAACCATAATAAAAGTTTATTAAGCTTTAAAGTAAACACTACTATATTACGACAAGTTTTTGCAACCAGAAGCTCTTTTATGAGCTCAGGAGATTTGTCGGAGTTCTCAGGTTTAAAGAACCAATAGTCTCAGATGTTTGGACATAAAAAAAGAAAGACGAGACAATTGTTGAAATCCACAAAGAGTTTGGAGGTGTAAAATGAAAGTAGGTTAATTTGGATTTGTGTAAATGTGATTGAGTTCATATTGAGATCTTCAATAATTTTGACTCTTGATTGCAGACTTGACAAATCTGAGCTGTTTGAGACATTGTTGAGATCTCTTCTGAAACTCTAATGGAGACATTTTCTGTCTCTTTTGCTCAATAAAAATATCGGAGATGCTGAAGACTTTTGCTCCGTTTGCTCTCCATTTAATCTCATTGATGTCAATGAGAAATAACTGATATTAGAAATATCTCATATGTGATTGTTCGTTCTATTGTTCTTTAATTACATTAACAATATGATTAAGGTCAATTATGGTCATTCTTATTTAATTCATTAATGAATTAATTATATTTTGCATAATGCCCTGTGTCATGGTATACAAAGATTCACAAAACTGATCAATTCCCCAAAAGCAAAATGCGTGCAACAATAATCATTTACTACAGTACTGCTTTATTTACATTGCAAAATCAGGTTCATTTACTGTAGCAGTCAATGATTGTGTGATTGTGTGGATGTTATCTGTAAGATGCAGACATGCTGACCTTTCTCCATCTGTAATCTTAAACCTCAAGTCTTTAAAATGGAGTAAAAGCATCATTCATTTGCCTCTTGGTCGACCGCTTGCGTATGAGGTGAGAGGAGAAACAAGAGTTGGGCAACACTGACTCACTGTAGACATGCTGTAGTGATTGTGACCGAGGACACGGCCGCATCAGATACTTTTGACTCATTCTGCAGTGATGTGTGCCACGCTCTCTGCCCTGCATGTACAGACAGTGTTGGGAAACACAGCACAATAAGCACTAATATTACACCGGACAATGACAATGTTGTGCACCAGAAAGGGTCTAGAATATTTATTCATCAGTCTTCAATCTCAGGTAATTTCTATTTTCAGTCTCTAATTTCATTTTAGTTCTATTGGTTTATCTATAGTATATATTTTATTTGCACAGTCTACAGAGTATACTACATTTACTATATTACACTACAGGGTGTATATGTATGACTGCATCAGTTAACCAATCACAGTAAGACACATCATCATAACATCATCTTCTGTCTCGTGTTAATCTGAGGAGTGACCTGCACATCATCTACAGTACAGGTCAGCCGGCTGTACAGTATTAAGGGTCAGTCATACTTAACAGGTGCAATACATGTAAATGTAATGTGATGTAATAAAAAAAATTTATTTAAAAAGAGAAAACACAAAATAAACAAAAAGGGTTTTTTCAATTTCAATATTTATCATGATAAACTTATTAGGCTATGGTCATGACAATCGTATAGTTTTAAATTGAGATTGAACTGATTTTAAGTAACAATAAACTATTTCAAAATCCAAACATGCAAAAAAAGCTGATGTATCTCCGAGTTTATTGCACAAAGCATTGCCATTAGCAGCCTAAACAACATCAACCTTAACCATAATCTCTTATAACATAAACATTTATGAGTATTTATAAAGTAAAGTAAAGTTAACGTGTTTATGTATATTACTGCCTTACTGAACACACAACAAAATTAATATTATTTTATAGTGCTAGGCTGACAACATTAATTCTGAAATAATGGGAAAAAATATACATAATGTACAATAACAATTTATGCATTAGAAAAATAAACATTCATCCAAGGTAAATTAAACATTTCTCATAACGTCCATCGATATACAATAATCTATCGATAAGTACAGTCATCAGAACACAAGCCAAACTTTACACACAAAAACACAGAATGAAACTCTCAATACTCCTTAACACAAGTGTACTATAACACTGACCCTTGTTCCAAATCTTTAAATACAGAGAGATTAATAAACCATAATGTGAAACGGTTTCCTTACTGGAAAATATGTTTCAGCACCTACAGTGCAAATGAAGCTAACCTGCATCAAAGATACTGAACGTGTGTGTGACGGCCTGCGCTCGTGCATCTCGAGTACAATTGCAGATATGGAGGCACTCTCCTAAACTTCAGTGTTTCAGAACGGTGCGGTGCTGGAGGACGACTGTCATGCAAACGCTCCTGTCCGGGATACAAAGCAACGGACCGGACCTTAGAAAGCAGCCGGTGGCCGGGTGAGAGGTCACAGACCTGCAAAGAGCACGAGACGTAAGCTTGATAAAAGTATCTGCATTTACAAACAGAAATATATTATACATTCAAACTTCAGAAATTGCAAAAAAATCTAACTCACCAATCAAAATGACTTCATCATTCAATTACGGCAGATCACATGACCGAACAAACTCCAGTCTGCAGGCTTTGGCCATTATGGCCGGAGCCTCTTTTTGCATACCTGAAACAATTCAAAGCATTGAAAGGGTTAAAGAAAACAATCATGTCAACATGAAATGAACTTTCTTAAATTCACATTCGGTGTTATTCTTTAATTGTTTGTTTTCTAAATCAGAGTTTCTCAAGCAGCGGTCCAGGACACAATCGGAGGTCAAGATGACTTAAAATGATTTAATATTAGACAAGCATTCAAATATGCTAAAACAACTACAAATTGAGATATTTCTTACTTTAAATATTGTTGTGACTGAAAAGTCATAAAGGTTCAGAAGCACTGTTTTTATCAAAACATAAATACTTTACTACTTTAAATGTAATAATGGTAGAAAATTTCTGCAGAATATTTTAACCATTTATTTCAAAAGCACATTGAATATTATACAGAACTTTTTTTCCTCCTAAAAATCAGGTTCTTAGTGGGGTTCTGCGTTTCTCTCTAAGCATCTAGCAGACGTTTTTATTCAAAGTGATTTACAAAAAGGAGGTTCATCCTTTATTTTAAAGAGTGTTTGGTTATTTAAACACTACGCCGAGACAAGCACATACCCGTTCAGATCAGCTGGTTCAGAGTGATAAACATGTTTGCTCTTCTCTACGATGGTAAGGGTTCCGACGTGGGTGGTCTCGCTGTGACTGACCCGAACCGGGTGGTACTGACTCTTTGCCTCGGTGGAAGTGGCCGGAACGTTCATCTGGTTGCTGGGATTGTTGTCGTTCATCTCGGGGGTCTCTGTGAACAGCTTCTTGTGGACGGATTCAGGTGTGGATGTTGTGATGACCTTGATCTCAGGTACAGACGGAGGGGTCTGGTTCTGTCTCATACAGGCCTCAGAGTGAGCCATCTGAAGCTTCTTCATGTGGTGAATGGCTACTGTAGCGTTGAAAGCTTGCTGTGAAAAAAAAAACTATTTTGAAGTAGTTTCAGTGGTTGTTTGTGACATCTTATGTGAGCGCATTATATCGAAAATGCCTATTTATTGTGATCTCTTCATACTTCTCAATCTAAATCAAACCAAAACCGGTCTCTTCCAGATACTGAAAGAGATGGAGCAATGATAGGCAAGACCAATGACAAAATCACTCAAATTGTGTAACCAGGCCAGAGATCGGCTAAAAAAGCCAACTGGGGTTAAACCACGATACCCAACGCTGTGTTCACCCCGTTACGAAACATGACTTTACCTTCCACTTGGACTTGGCAAAGTTTTTCTGGATCTGCACACTGACAGAATGGTAGATGTCTTGACTCCGGGCCGTCTTACCGATTATCCTGCAAGACAAAGATGGGTTTAAAATAAGAGCTGGAGGATTTTGTTTCCTGGTTTAGTCCGACTCCTTTTTCTAAAATTGGTTCAACAGATAATTTGCCTTTCTTGCATAACACAAAAGAAGATATTTTAAAGAATGTTGGTAACTAAACAACAATTGGAGGCCATTGTGTGATCATGTACGCACACAAAACCACTGAGACATTTTGACTGTATCAACACTTTTTTATTTCTTCCTAAAGAATTGTATCTCTGTACAATAGCCACTCACCACGGGTGTCGTAGAGCCTGTTCTGTACTATAACGCATCTTAGGATTCTTCTGCATCATGTTGCGGATGAAGTCTTTGGCTAGAGAGATCATACATATACATGAGGTTAAGGCTTTCGATCACGCAATGTATAAGAAATCGATCATTCATGTACATTTAGAGTCTTTAAAAAGTGATACTAACCAGACTCAGAAATATCATCCCAGAAGGGCGAGTCGAACTCATACTGCGCCTTCATGATTTTAGAAAACAGACGAGTCTCTGTTTCTTCATAGAAAGGAGGATATCCACACAGCCTGTATAAAACACAAAATCACTGTTTGAATGTGCAGGTTTGGGTGTAATTCACTAATAGTCCACCAGGAGGACCGATCTGGCTAAACAAGTCTTTAATCTCGGACTGCTGTTCTCTAAATCTGTATTGACAGATTTAGACGGTGGCATCTGTTTCACTAATAGTCTAGAAATGATCTTCGTGGAAATTATGTGATCCGTAGGACTCACAGAATGTATGTGATAACTCCAATAGACCAGCAGTCCACAGCGTTACTGTAAGGTTTCTGAGCCAACACTTCGGGAGCTGTGAAAAAGAAGTCAAAATGACATCAGATCAAAGTCTCGTTCTACATTATTTCACAATAAATAATGCCATATTTAGTTTGGCTGTACTCCACATTGTTCTTACCCACATATCCTGGAGTTCCACATGCCGTGGACATGATCCCATTATCTTCTATCTTCGACAGGCCGAAATCGCTGATCATGATCTTGGAGTTTTTATCAGTACTGTAGTACAGCAGATTCTCAGGCTGCAGAGAGACCAAAGACACATTTATATAGAAGTGCAGAGAAATAGATCTCCAAGACTTAATGCTTAACATTTTAATCTGGATTTCACAGATAGGGTGACATACTAAACACTTTCTTTTATTCCTCAAGCAATTCAATTTCTAAATTGTATTTCTTTATAGCCAGCTGGTCTGGACAAATCTCATTTATTTAATTAGATTATTGTACTAAGTATTGATATTTGTATGCCAAATGTGATTCTGTAATGTCTGTGTGAGTTCGCTGCAACATTACTTTCCCTAAGGGGACAAAAATAAACTGAACTGAACATAAAAATAATGATATGCATATAATATACATAAAATGCATATATGCATAAAATAATTATATTAACCAAATTTTATATATTTTTTTCATTATTACATTTGTTACATTTATTCATTTGGCAGATGCTTTTATCCAAAGCGACTTACAAGTAGGAGAGCATAAAACATTTTGTCATTATGAAACATAACTTTAAGTATGGATTTGTTTTTTATAAAACCTATTCAAAAGCATTTCAGTGTGAGACCTATGTTTTTAGTCAATGTTTTTCTTAATACCCATAATAGGATTTGTGTTACTTCATAGTTTTGATGAGTCTGATATTTGTGGCCCAGTATTGTGAAAACCTACACTGTTAAAAACTTCTGTAGAAATTATAGTTTTGCTGGCAGCAGTTTGCCAGTAACTTACTGTAGATTTATATTTATCTAATTTATTGGCAACAGTTTGTTCCAAGATAAATGAACATTAAACATTAACAAGTCTTTATCTTTACAGAAAAAAAACTCATGCAAAGCATTCTGGGAACTAAAAATCAGGAAAAAAAACGAAAAATGTTTGGTTCCCAGAATGCTTTGCATGAGACTGTATGTAAAGATGAAGACTTATTAATGTTTAATGTTCATTTATCTTGGAACAAACTGTTGATGACAGAATTTTCTTTAATGGTTAAAAACAAACATTGATGCTTGTTTTCTTATAAATAGATTTTGAGACTTAGCCTGGTTTTCACAAACTGGGTCTTAATTGTTTGAAATGTGGAAAAAGATATATATAGCTTGGTACCTTAAGATCACGGTGAACTATGCCGCTCTTGTGCAGGTAGCTGACCGCCTCCAGGACCTGTTTGATAACCACACTGGCGTCTATCTCCGAGTACACGCCACGGTCCAGAATCCGATCAAACAGTTCACCACCTGAAACTCTGAGCAGAGGAAAACTATTAACATGCCTCAGAGACAAACCAAAGAGATTCCTAATAATTTAAGTTACTGTACTTACAGTTCCATGACAAGATAGTAATGTGTCCGACTTTCATAGAAATCCTCCAAGCAAACGACATTTTCATGCTGGATTCTAAATGACAATAAAACAGTGCGTTGATTGAAATAAAAATAGAAATTAAAAGCTGAAACCATTTGATTTCTATTGAAATATTTACTATATTTCATAGCAGTTTTGACAATTCGCAGTCATAGTTTTGCAGAGCGTTCAGATCATAGAGTACTGATGAGATAATGATGAGACGCATTAAAAAAAGGAGACGATGTGCAAAATGTGCATCTTTGGAGAGACTCCAGGAACAGCTTGATATAGTTAGAAGACTTTGTCTCTGTACTGTATGTTCTGCGTTTGAAGACACATCTCACCTCCTCAACACAGCGATCTCATTCTCCAGGTTAAGGTCCCTTTTGTTTTTCTTTTTAACGCACTTCATGGCGTAAAGCTTCCCTGTTTTCCTCTCCTTCACCATGAAGACCTCAGAGAATGCTCCCCTGAAGAACAAAAGAAAGAGGTTGAATGGTCAATACTGGCCTTCATCTGCAGATCTGAGAGAGCATGATCCAGGGTTTATGCAATGGCAGTAAAGCAGGTTTTAATGAAAGACGTGACCATATAAACCCTGCTGAGACCTGCGCCCAGCACCGGGTGCAATTCAGTTAATAACAGCTTAGTATGCATCCTGCATTTGTGCTATAGACATGAATTTGGGGAGAGAGTATTAATATTTAATTTTTCAGTTTTGTTGTGTTTCTTAAGGTCTCAGGGTTTCAGCAGAAGGGGCTTCAGGACATCACGTCGAGGGGGTTAATTTTCTGTAACCGGGAATAGCCGTCCTGGGATGAGGATTACATGTAAAATTCCTTACGCAACAGAAACAATAATGGCTCCGGTATCCAGGTGTGACACAGGCCAGCGAGCAGGTCACCTGTAAGACCTGAGAAGGAAAGAGGCTGGATGACCTTTAGCGGGGGATTATCTGGACTATAGAGAACATCTTAGGGTTGCTGAGATTATAAATATCACTGGTTTAACATGTAATAATAATATAATATAATAATCTTATCATTGTTTAATAAGATGATTTTATTGGATGTTTGTAATCAGTAGCTTGTTTTAGTATTGTTTTCATTATTTATTACATATTTTATGATAAAGGATATTATATTATTATTATTATTATTATTATTATGTATGATACTTTTTATCTTTTTTCATAATAATATGATGTATTGTTTATTTATTGTATTGATTATTTTACGTTATTATTATTATTTATTTACCAAAAAATGCATACCTTCAATATACTGTAAATTGCTTGTAAATAAAGTTATTGGTTAAGTATATAATTTTATCATTTAAACCTTAATTTGTTTTTTAAAATAAGCACACGTTTTATATTAAATGTATTTCCTATTTTCTAGCTGCTATTTTTGAGCAATTTCATTGTTAAAACACTGAATATTTCATGTTTTGGTCTGCATGAGATCACAGGAACGTTACTAAAGTGTTTCCGACAGTCAAGATGGCTCTCCCACGCACAAACAGGCCATCACGAATCCAAGACGAGTCTAACACCTATTCCCACAAGTGTTTTTCCACTTTGAATGAGAAAACTTAGAAATGCATCACCCGGCCACCGAGTGAATAAACTCTTAGAAATCTCTGAAAACATAACATACCGCAAAGTTCATTGAAAAGCATCACGAAATAAATCAACTAAATACAGCTCAAAGTGAAGGTCAGGAAATGCATCCAGAACAGACAGTGAAACACACGAAAACAAGATTTAATCTCAACGAGACGCTGGTCTGTAGCGACGGGTGTTAACCCCAGCTGGGATTTAACACACATGTATTTACGTCTCCGATATATCTATTGAGAAAAAGACATCTCGCAAATGTCTCCATGAGTTTCAGAAAAGGTCTCAAGAATGTCTCAAACTGAGCTCCGATTTGTCAAGTCTGCAATCAAAAGTCAATTTTATTAAAGATCTCGATATGAACACGAACTTTTATCAGCAAATATACCCAAATCCAGATCAATCTACACCTCTTTTGTCTCATTTGTTTCTCTTTTCAATTCTCCCAAGCAATATTGAAGAAACACCCAAGTCTAAAAAGTCGTACTTAAAAGACACATAACTGAGCTATGAAATGCTATAAAAATATTACAGTGATTTCCATTTTAGTGTTACTTGCATCTCATTTTGTCTCAAATCAATGTCAAACCTTTAACAGGTTCTATATTGAGAAAGACAAAGTTTAAGGACAGTATATATTTTCACCACCATCTCTCTTCAAGACCTTTGAATTGAATTGAGACGATGTCAGACGCAGATTTTAATTCACACCTTTGCACTAAAGATGATCAACGTCTCCAAAAACAGACGGCATCTGTGTAAAATGCTGCACATTGCAGGCCATGCCCGTCAGATTAACGCAAAGCTTTCCATCCTGTTAGTTGTTTCCTGAAGGGTGTGATCCTTGTTCTAGTCGACCAAAGAGATTAACACACTCAACCGGTCGGGATGTGTCTTAACCTCTGCTTTACCCTTGATTCACCTACAACCCAATCCAGACAGAATGCGACCTAAATGTAGAAAACACTTAAGCTTAAATAAAACCAGTAACACATTTGTGTTATATAAACGCATGAGGTGAGGGATTATGCAGACGTGATGACATCATTTCAGTGTGAATGTCTATAAATAATAGACTTTTAACGGTCTCTCACGTAACGTTGTGTCTACAAGGACAACAGCTATAACAAAAGATCATTCGGCTTTACGTATACTGTACTGTACAGTCAGCAAAGATGATCTGCCGAGCTCACGGTCAAATGTGCACGATGACATCACCACAGGACAACAGATCTGAGACCCGTCAAAATGATCAGTTCCCATCAAAACTGTTATTTGTTATACAGTTTACAGCAATGAAGCTGCTGAGCTTTTCTGAACGAGCCACAAATCTCTCCAACGCCTGAACATCTCAAGTCTTGAGTTAGCAAGCTTATAAAGCACCGAAGTCCTGTTGGGGTCAATCCATGTTCGGTCACTGCCAGGTGAGGAATAATTACCTTTATCCCCCTATATAGCACTTATATAACCTTAACAAAACAAAAACGTTTACTTTTTTTATTAAATGTTAATGTATTGTAACACTAATGGAGTCCACCGACAGTATGTAGGATTTCTATTTAATAATGCTTTAATAAGGCTTCTTTGTTGTTTAAAAAAAATGGTTTTAAACATCCCTTAATATACAGTATACTGAACTAAGTTTACTAAACAGCTTCGGTTCAAAAAAGAAAAAGCGACATGAATTTAGAAAAGAAATGTGGTTATGTAAAAAGAAAAAACACACTTAAACAAATAATGATGAAATGATTCAGTGCACAAAAGCTGAAATTCATACTTACGATCCGAGCACCTCCATGAATTCAAACACATCTTGGATGTTGTCTGTGCTTTTCTTCCAATCGTAATCTCCTTCCTTACGACCCATTTCAGTGCGAGCTTCTACAGAGATTTCTGGAGCGAAGATAAGAAAAGAAGAAACAAACCTCTTTATTAAACGTCTGTTCTGCAAAATAAAGATTCGCGAAACAAGCGAGTTGTGAATATACCTTTAGCTGAATTCAATATAACCCTTAAGATTCCCGGAGCCACGAGGTCTGTTTTTTAATATAAACCTTGATTAAAAATGCAAATCAAGATGAAACATCAGAAATCCTTCATCTCCTCTGACCGTGCACGGGAGGAATCCATGTGTAAACTCAAGAGATGAAGTTCAGTTTGCTTATTTGCTTTCTGAATCCATCGAACTCTCTCTGTGTTTTGTGTGTCTTTGCCTTGGCTCGTCCTGTTTGACAATTCCTGAGATGCTAATTGGTTGTCCTACATGCCTTTAAGACCCATGTTGTCATGAAAAGCTAATCGTGTGTTGGCAGGTCAATGTACAGACAGGGACATCATCTAAATCCATTTGGAGCTGGGATGTCATTTGAGATTCTTACTGACACAGTCGAGTGTTAACTGAAGTTTTTACAGCACATGCATCCATTGATACAGCAAAAGTGTGCCTTGACCTCTCCAATCCTATAACACAAAGGTATTCGTGTGTATGAAATGACTGAAAGTGCAATGTCTGAAAAATGTATCTTCTTCAACAAAATACATTTTAAGTGAGAAACATCGACGGCACACGAGAGTAGCAGAAATTGCCGGGACACCTGGAATGAGCAGCTATTATGCACCTGATATATTTCTGTTTACTATAAAAGGTTTTCAAATACTATATAATGCAGTGCAAAAGACTGCAAATTTGTCGAACGTTTCTGGAAAGACTTCTGGGTACTTTCAAATCTGCTAAGTTTATAAGACTTGCTCTTTTTACACTTATATAACAAGTGTAAGACCGTGATCTTTGACCTCGACTTAAAATCTCTTGAAAATTATAAGAGCAGACAAAATTACCACCAATACTTCACTGAATAAAACTATAATATTTTAGTGCTAACAGATATTTTAATAGATGAATTAGGTAACCTATAGCGAGGAAAAGAACATCCAATTAAGAGACATAAAAAGACTACAGGCGTAATGCCAACATCAGGACTTTAGGTTGTTTCGTCATCATCCGCATTGTCGCTATGAACAAATACATTTAAAAAGTAAACGAAAAAATTAACGATACATGAAATTTGGAACTCAGAATGTGTTATGGATGCTCTAAATCTATTTTAACATTCTTCTTCTTTAGCTCCACGGTCATGGCATCAATACATGCATTGCATACTGATAAAAAATTTATATGTAAGCCTAATTAAAGAATGCATCATTTAATGTGAATATCATACATGAAATATGACATTTTAATGCATTTTCATGCATAACTGTGTTCCTGTAGCTCAAGAGGTTGTAGGTTCAATCCCAGGGAACACACATGCCGATAAAAGACATGTACAGACTAAATGCATAAGTCAATTTGGACAAAAGTGTCCGCCAAATATAAAAATCAAATTCAAATGTTAAACAACCATGTTTTCATTCAATTCAATATATGAATTTGATTTTTTCCCTATGCTATAGGTTAAATGCACCGAACAAACAAAACCACTTGCATCAGTCTGATTCCACATTACAAATTGTTCCAAAATAATCAATGCACAGATTTTGCCTTCATCTCTGGGCTCAGAAAAGATAAACATTCTGTACTTGCCTTCCTCTCTGCAGCCTTCTTAATGCATACAGTAAGTGTCTGCGTAAACCAACAACTCATATACCCCCCAGTCCACGAGACCAGCATAAACATATGCAACTCAGCACACGGACGCATTTGCATTCATGCAGCGTATGTCCCATACCGTACAGTAAGTCCATACACATCGCGTCACACAAAGGCTTTATTATATCATTTCGCACACGTCTTTGCGTTACGTGATGCATACATAGTTAATATTTCAAACTACGCATTCGGATGCATGCATGGCCCAGTTTTTGACCTTACCTTCAGCTCTGTACCGACTCCAGCAAGATTTCTGTCTCTTGCAGAAACTATCGAAGCGCAAACACGGGCAGCAGTGACAGATAACAACATGAGCAGAAAGCGGACGCTGCGCGGATCTTAACGATACAGACATTGACATTGGTGTCGCGTCCCAAATGCAACCATGCACATCCCTGTGAAAGTAATGCAACGTGGTAAACTAGCAAAAATCTTTCAGATGCACACAATGCAAAAAAAAGAGCGTAAACTGTCAAAATCTGAGCGGAAGAGTTCTGTTGTGCGCGCGCAAGGAATACAAATTATTCGACAGTATCAATATGATACACGTAAAATAATTACACGAATAATCTTGCGCAAGTCAAAATAACATTCTGTATTTAAACTGTTTGATCACAAATGTAAAGTGTAACCACAGCAGCAGTCCTGTGATGGGACGGCAAACCGAGCAGCGTCCCGTCTGTTGACTTACCTAGAGATGCGCCCCTTGACTCTCCTGCCAAAAGCCCGCTGCTGTCTGAACAGATTAAACTAGTCTGGAGGTGCAGAAATAACCAACAGGTTGGAGATTACATGTGTTGGCTATGGGGAAGGAGGGGCGACCATGTGAGGCAGGATTCTCAATGTCGTCTTACATTTATTTCATTCGGCAGACACTTATGCAAAGGATTTACAGAAACTCTACGCGTATGTCTCAGCATGTGACCCACAATCTTTTCACTTCTAATGCAAGTTACAGTAATGGAGAACTAGAACTAAGAGCCAATCCAAAACCCCAATATTGCTGGTGGTTGCTACGGAATGGTTTCCTTACTGGAGGTCACAAACTATCATATCGCGAAGGCTTTAACGAATGCACATCACATCACGTGTTGAAGAAAAGGATTGAATATAAGCTGTCTGTTGTTTTTGTTCAGTCAAGGGTAAGATTATTACACGTGACCCGTTGATCAATCCCACATATAATACACCTCCTGTTTTAATTGGCTTGTGCAAATCCCCGAGGTCTTATTAGCAAACATTTAAATATAAAAATGTTTATATTCTGCCTCTAGATGCAATAGTCAACGTACAAGTCAAAAGCTTGGCCAGGCCTACTTATTCTATATTATTACAATTGTAAAACTCTATATATGATATAATTCATATGAACAATTCCAAATTAATGTTTCATAATTACATTTAAACAGAAAAAATTAAGTTTTCTTAGCATGACTTACCTTTGCTGCCCCGTGGTTTGACTTGCTTAATAAAATAGGATGGCATTTCACACGAGCCGGTGGAAATGTGACTTCTGTACACTGAGAGTGAGATGAGGCTCTATACGGATGACACTGTTGTCTCATTATCAGTCTGTGTACGGTGTTGCCATGGTGGGGAGAGGATGCACAGAACACCACCGGACATGAAGATCTCTGGATAGTTCTATTTCAGGAAGGGTTTTGCGTAAATGGGAATATGGATGTGGAGACGCGGAACTTGTTACTATGTGAGAGGGACACACAGGATGTGAATCACTTTTATATATTTTTTACAACTTATTTCTGCATCTTTAAAGTGTTATTTATCATTTGGTGGTTTACAGATTGTTTTACTAATTTTCAAGTTCCACATTGTACATATTATATAGCCTACATATTTTAGAAAACAACCATATGCAATACAATCCAAATCTGCATGGATTTTAGGTATTAAAAGACGTTTAATTGATATGCATGTATACCTTAACTGTACTGAATGTACTTCTGGAGTACATCTCGAGAGTTGTTTCTTCTAGGAACCCGTGGTCTCTTATCAGAGCACATAATTCAATTGTCACCTGTATATATCTCATTTAACACAACGACAACACGTGTGGAATCAGTTTGGGAACAATCACAGTGCCTGCATGGTTTTCATGTCCTATTTTGGTGGTATAGTATCATCATATTTGTACAAATCTCATCTCACCTGACAGTGGACTACCGTGCCAACACCAACAGGCCCTTATATGGCCAAGCATTTTTCCAACATGAACAGCTACGGTCTTCAATAATGTCATGAGCTGCACAACCGTTTATCAGATTCTATGTGTACAGTTTGATCTAATGTCACTGGAGGTTCTGCTACTGCATAATGGAGAAGAGAAAGAAAATGTGGAATGGACATTATCAAAAAACAACAACATAAATGATGATACAATATTTACACACTCAAAAAATGTGATAAAAATGTTCTTTATGAAAATTACAGTCCATACAAAAACCCTGCCATCATTTACTCACTTTTTAGTTGTTCTGAACTTGAATGATATTCATCTTCTGAAAAGAAAAAAGCTATTTTGAACAATACTAAAATTATCCTTTCTGCAGGGACAACAATGGCAGTAAAAGCACCATAAAAGAAACCCATAGATATATTTTAAATCCTATTGAAGTAGATATAATGGATTTGTGTTTCATTAAATATTTCTACAGTATATATGCACATGTTTGTCTGAGTGTGTGAGGGGAGGACAACATTAATCATAAACAATATACAGAATCCCACTCCTCTTATAAAACTAATGGTGCCATCTGGTGGTGGGATGTAAAAACACAACACATTCTAAATGCGACAGGATTTCATCCTCTTCTGTTGGTATATATTAGCAGACATGACGTAATTGTTATACTGATTTGGAGTGTTTTTATAGCTTTTTTCATAAAGATTTAATGCACCACTTATACTGTTGAAGACAGAATGTATTTGGACTTTTTCTGGTTGGCAGTTAACATTCATTGTAAATGATAATCTACACTTGTCAATTTGTGTTCATACATCCACTAAAATTATGTTAAATGTAGTTTCATTCTGAAAAAAGCTGAATGCAAAATTTAAAAAACCCAACATTTTTTAAAAGAAAAACAGTCCAAATATTGTCCGGTGTGTACAAGCCTTAACACATCTAAAAGACGTCAAAGAGAAGATTCATAAAGTGCTTTATATTTTTTATTAGCATGTTTAGTGAATCAATGTTGTGTCATTAAAAAACTACCAATGCAAAAAAATATAGAGAACGAGGGACTAAAAGTAAACTGTACACCAATGTACCCAAAACACTTTCACTAATTCCTCTTGAAACAAGTTTTAAATAATCAGTGTCACTTAGTTTTCACTTTATCAAACACATGAAAGTACCAAAGTATCAAATCAATCACTTTATGGGTATTTCAGAAATGAGTCATGACATAGTAAATGTGTCGCAAAGATACTATTATTGTGTATATGGATGCCGTGTGGAGTTTAGTCCTGACCCCTTTTTTGCTCACTGAAATGAATTTATTAAGTATTATATATAAATACTTTAAAATAATGATATGCAATTATACAGAATCTCAAATATAGATATATATATATATGGAGACCAAGCCAGGCACACATATTGTACCCCTGAGAGTCAAAACTGTGCTCATGCAGAATACAATGTTTGATGATAACAACACACAACTTGTGTGGAAAAGTACAAGTACATTGCACAAAAGCCCATTTTTAGATGTAATTTCGAATTGCAAAGCTGTGATACAGATACATTCATAATCATACAATGCAAGTGCGGTTGAAGATGGTGATATCATCTCTGTGTGCAGCATCATTTATGTTGAACATGACATCATAAATGCGTCAATATATTTTTTACTATCTTTTAATAATATTTAGAATTTGGACATTTTAACGATCGTGAACTTACTCTTATAAAAATGAGACGAAATTGTAAAAGTCAAACGTCACATGACGGTCCGCGATTCTGCATGTTTGCTGTGGTTATTTTAGCCCGTGTTTGTGCAAGTCTCATGCAAGTCTGTGTCCCGACAGTAAAAGCCGACCCGACTGTGTAGTTTCCGTACGTTCTGTGTTTCTGCACAGCGTCTGGCACCTGCGTTTCTCAGCGTTAAGTGCCAAATCCACAAACCTGTGCATGTAGAACGGTTTTTACCCCCAAATGTCTTTGGCTTTAAAGGAAACTGATTTTGCACAAAGCTGTGCAATGTGTGCATCTTTGCTGGCACATCACAAAGTGTTTATGTAATCACAGAGATGTGTGTTTTCGGGTCCGTCAGGCCCAGTGCACCTGCGATCCAGCAGTCGAAAGTCTCTTGGATTCCACTATGGAGTTTCCCAAAGGCTCCTCGTTGAGCTCCTTCAACCTCTTCTCCTCCAGGAAGGCCACCAGTGAATTTCTCATGTCCACCACATCCAACATTTCCTGCAGGATCTGCTCCTCGTGAGCTTGCATCTCAGGACTTTTCTCAGAGCCTGCACACACACAAAACAACAATGCGCGCACGCGCACACACGCGCACACGCGCGCACACGCGCACACACGCGCACACACACACACACACACACACACACACACGTATGTCCTTATACATCAATATATATAATATAAATAAAATTCCTGTGTTGGGGAGAAAAAAAAAGACTTCATGGACATCAACCTGCAGAACACTTTAGTATTTACTATAGTACAATTCTTAGATACTATAGTGTTTTACTTACCATAGTTAACATTACCTTTACCTTACTATAGTAAATTTTATTATTTACTTACTATAGTTAACTGTAGTAAACTGTAGACTATTGCAGTAATAATGACACTGGTTAATGTATACTGTAATATTGTGTAGTATATTAAATTGATGAACTGTGGTAGATACTGTTGTATACTTTTGTATTTGCTATGGTAAACTCTTGTAAATTGTAGTACTGTATACAGTATACATTCATAACAATATATACTACATTAACCAATACTACAATTTACAACACTGTTATTAATAGTGAAGCATACCACAGTATACCAGCATACGATTACTACATTATATGGTAATGTATACTGTAGTGTTCTGTAGTATTAACTATAGTGAATGGATCAACTCTAGCAAACAATGTAGTATACTTTTTTAACAGTTTACTATAGTAAATAATAAAATGTACTACAGTGTTTTCTTCATGTAGAAAATACTAACATATAGTTAAGATGTTTAAACAGGACAAACTATGATAAAAAAAAACGTAATATTATCTTGTGTTACTCATCGCCATATAATTTATTATTAACTAACACTATAATAAAAATAACAAAACCTATAATTTATGTTTTAATTTCGCACCATCCATCTCCATGTATCTCCGTAGCTCCATCTCTAACATGCTCTGTTTGTCTTCCAGCTCCAGCTGTCGAGACCTTTGAAACACAAAACCAAAATCACACAAATGAATTACAGTATACCGCTGTTAGCACAGCCTGTAATTTAGTTTAACACAGAGGAGCCGATTGTGCGCAGAGAAAATGTATGCTAAACACATGCAAAGCGTCGGTTTAAATAAATCAGGCCACTCCAAGCCCCATCTGAAGCATTAATGCCTGTCAAAGACATGCAGAAGAGAGGTTGCCAGGGGCAACAAGACTAGAGTTGGTTTTTCAAAGACACTTGCGTGTTTTTCTCTTAACAGATGCAAAAATAAAATTATGCACCTGAGAACCGCTCTTACATGTGAAATTCATCACTGCTAGGTGGCTCAAGCAACCGCCACGTCTTTGTTTATTTTTAGATGGCAGAGCTTTGATAAACATCAGACTTACGCCACCATAAGATCCGACTCCTCTGAGAGAAGAGAGTTCTTCTCCTGGACCAGCTCCATCCAGTTTTCTATCGTTTCAGACTCACCTGAAACTAAAAAACACACATCCAAGTTAAACATACCTGTGATAAACATACATGCATCATTTATTTAGTTAAATCCTTGCTTTAGCTCATCCGCTGCCACGGAATAATACGTGGACACTACGACATTAATGGCATTGACAGATAATTGTGCTTTAATAGCCAATAAAAATAAATACGGCCTCTCCGTTGTTCATTGACACACATTAAATAGTCTTTAATACAATAAATTTTAGTATACTATAGACTACATAATATTAATGTATACTATATATAGTATTATGCTATAGTAACTATAGTGAACTGATTAGCTGTGTTTGTAGTATACTTTAGTATTTACTACGGTAACACTCAAAAACACAATAGGAATTTTACTACTGCAAATGCTAAAATATACTGCTAGTATTCAGTGATTTATTTTCATGCGGGAAGTTGGTAATGCATGAACAGACTGACTGCTATTAAATAAGACAAATACAATAGATGGATGAGATTGTCATACCAGCCTCTCCTCTCAACGCTCTCTCCAGCTCTACTCCTTTATCTTCCAGATCTTTAAAGGTCACTTCTATCTCATCCAGCCTCCTCTGAATCGTCTACATGTGCATCAGAACCGGGACAAAATGAGGAATTAGTGTAAAAATATTAGATGTTTTACTCTTTTAAGAGACCAGAAGAGCAAACTGTTAATGAAACATCGACTTCACACAGACAAATCAAATTACCTGAGCTTGGTGGAAACGCTGAATTTCGCTCATCCTGGCCTTGCGCTCCAGGGTTCTCATCCTCATCAGGTCTCGTTTCTCAGCCTCCGAAATCTCAAAATCAGCTCCCTGAACACATAACACACTCAAGGTCAACCCTATCATAACAAACTATCTTCATAAGCTTATTTTGCTGAATTAACAAAGCCTACCGATATTGTCTACAGTCATTGTGACACTGTACATTTACAGTTACTAATTTGGCAGACGCTTTTATCCAAAGCGACTTACAAGTAGGAGAGCATAAAACATTTTGTCAACACGCTAAACAGTACCGATAGTTTACCGATGATACCGACTGTGTAAGAGCACAATGAAAAGAATGTCACCTTGCAATCCAGAAAATGATCTTCGGCTTGAAGATCCTCCTCATCCTCTTCCTCATCATCATCCACACCTACAACATCATCTTCTGGTACATAATGGTCCAGCTGGGCTTGTCCTGATAATAGAATTCACACAAAAATCAGGAAGAAAACTCCAGTTCAGAAAAAAGACTGAATGTAAACACAAGATTTTAGCAGATAAAGTGATCTATCAAACCTGTTGGTCCGACCCGGAGCACACTGAAGCGCTGTTCCAGCCTCGGTGATGACAGATTCCAGGGTGAGAACTTGGAACGGATCTTGCCGTGCTGAGATCGAGCAGGAGCCGGCGGTTCACTCTTCCTCCTCAAGCACTTGCGATTCCGTTTCTCTCGTATGCTCTTCCCTGCCGCAGTTCCTCCACTCCAGTAACCCTCTTCCTCACCTCCTTCATGCTGCTTGGAGGAAGAGGAGGTGGACGCAGCAGAGGAAGAAGCGGGCGTCTCCGAGTCCGAGTCCTGGCTGAAGCTCAGGTTGAGAAGATCTGTCTTTTCATCTTTGCTCAGCCGAAGTTTTCGTTTGGGTTTGGAGTCAGGTGTGAGGTTGTGATGCCCGTTCTTATCCTCCGCTGTGTTCTCTAGGTCTTGGGGAACTATGTTATGAACTGTGCGAGGTTTGGGGAGCGGAGGGTACACTGGATTTTTGGAACTTCGCGGGGCCGGCACTGGAACGGACGGGCTGGAGTTAGCCTCGCGGCTCTCGATGTCTGTGGACTCTGAAGGGCTCTCTGGAGGGTTGGGTGGTGGTTGGTCATCCTGATCTGTATGGGTTGAGCATTCTGTCGATTCCTCAAAGTCCGGATCAACAGAGATCTTATATGAGCCTTTCCGCCTGATCGACACATGCGGCAGAGAGGATTCAGTTCGCACATTTTCATCATTCAGTGTTGTTTCTCCGTTCTCTTTTTGTTTAATGCCATTTTCAGCAATACCCTAAAAACAAGAAATTGAAAATGACATGAATGCACAGGTTTCTGGATGTCATATGGTGTTAAAGCTGCAATGTTGCCTCTCTATCACCATAAATCTAAATAAAAAAAACTTTAAAATCACTATTATAAGCTTACTGTTGTAAATTGGGCTAAGGAGACGGTTTTATCCTGTAAAGCTGCTTTGCAACAATACTCATTGTGAAAAGCGCTATATAAAGAAAATTGAATTGAATTTTATACTTGCGCAATAGCTGATTTTTTGTTTATTTAAAATATATATACAGTAGTCAACATTTGAAGTTGATCAAAAAAGTGAATAAAAACGGGTATTGTTCTTGTCTTAGGACAACTTCGATGAACCTTTTTGATCCAGTTCAAATGATATATATATATATATATATATATATACATACATACATAAAACCATCATATTATACAGTAACAGCAGTAATATTTAATGGTATACAAGTTCTGAAAGTACATATTGGACTTTTTTTTTTTAAAGCATCAACTTCTTTATAACATTACCCTACATCTATTACATTATATAAAAAGTTAATTACAATTCATTACTTAAACCGAAATAGAAATAGGAAGAAACACTCATTTATATGCTTTCATAAATATTCATATGAACCATTAAAAATGACTTGAGCGCTTTGACCCAAAAACCAAGCGTCCTATCCAGAAACTTTGATGATGGTACCAATGGATCATTGATGCTATAAGATGGTAATATCATTAAACTTTGATAGATTTGCATTTGAACCTAAAGGTTTATACATACTACACCATCGTACAGTTACAGTTTTATATATATATATATATATATATATCTGATATAGACAGACAGACAGACGAACAGACAGACTGACGTTCATTTGAATGCATATTTATTATTTAGACAAAATAAAGAAAAAAAGTTATGACTATAAAGTGCTATAAACACTAACACTAAAATAAACATCCTGCCCAGCAACATCACACCAGACATCAGGGAGTAAATAAGAGTCTCATTAGCTGTAATGTTCTTCATACCTGTGAGGCTCTGTGAGCTTCCTCACCCTCCTCATCCTCAGCTTCCGAGTGCAGCTCGCAGTAAAATCTCCCTGCGGACACATCAGATCCCACATTAAACACACTGAGCTCTAAATAAACAACACTGCTGTCATATCACACCTTCAGTCTGGCCTCTAAAACACGGAGCTATAAAAGCAATGATGTAAGATTCTTTATTTTAATCCTTGATTGAGCCGTCTCGTCTTTATTGCATTTCAATCGTGACACTGATGTTGCTTGCAACTGTGCTTCATAAATAAAATTTGCTTTGTGTGTAGGTGCTATTTATGCATTTCTTAGCAGACGGGTGAATTATTGAACACGCCCCACTTTTCTTGGAAAAAAAAGCTGGGTTATATAATATGATGACAGGTGCTAAGAGATAATAAAGAGGATTAAAGGGATAGTTCACCAAATTCTGTTATCATTTATTTACCCTCATGTTGTTCAAAACCTGCATGACTCTTTCTTCCGTGAAACATAAAAGCAGATATTTTGAGAAAGGTTTTGTGTTCATACAATGGAATATAATTTTATCAACATTCATCTTCTTTTGCGTTCTGCAGAAGAAAGTACATTTACACAAGATTTGCTGCTTATTAAATGTAATTTAAATTCTGATAATAATAAACGGTTATAATTGTGACCTATTAAAACAGCACTCCACACAGCCTTGAAAGCTTATGTAATATTTTACATAAGAGTTTCCAGTTCGTATGACAGCAGATATGAGTCAGATATGATATCATTTGCCATGTTGGTTTTTAATATAAATCTGACATTTTATAATATTTAAACACTGACAATAATGATAAAATATCAATACAAGGTTGGATTTAAACCCTGAATCTGTTGCATAAGATCACAGTTTTACATGCAAGATGTTTTTAAGATACGTCTAGGTCTTTTTCTTATTTGCATACTTTCTTGTTGTCTGATAAACTACATAAGCAATAACATATCAGCCAGCTGTGATTGCATGCCTATAAAAACCTATAACAGCATTATTTTTTGTGTGATGTATACTAAAATGTATATGTAAAAACACATGAATAATGACATGAACGTTCTCATGTCCCTTCTGTACCGTTCTGAAGTGTTTCATTTATACTGTGCATCTGCAGGCAGACTCTGATCTCACATGAAATAACTTTGACACTTTGATTAAAAGTATGTTTGGGTTTTGCTCACCCGTGTTGGAGTGGAAGGTATATCCGCCCTGCCGTAGGGTGGATCCGCAACGATAACACTTAAAACAGCCCCGGTGGAAGAACTTGCCCTCAGCGCCTCCTCTATCCAGCACATAGAGGCGCTCCTGGCAAAAATAACAAAGTTCGCTGCCGCTCGTATCTGGAGACGACACGGACGTCACAGGCTGCGGAAGAGGAGAGGATTTAGATTCTGCAACAATATTATTTTATACAATTTAAAGCTGCAATCTGTTTGAAACACTTAGAAAGTTTTTCAGTTGACACAAAGAGGAGAACGTAAAGTAACCTGCAAATGTGTTTCAAACAGCGATGGCAAAAGTTACAGATTGCAGCTTTAAAGATTTTATTACAACTATTTTTCATTCTTTAAAGTATGCATACTTTGCTTAAATGACATCTACAACCACACATAGGTTAACTACTTCACAACAAGTAGTTGCATCATTTTATTAAGAAACAACATCTCAACACTAACGTCTTCCTCTTTCACCTCACTGCCTTCCTCTTTCTCCTTCATCGTCTCCGTTCCTGGTCCTCGTCTCGATGTCAGCCGTTCCTGAGAGACACAGGTCACATGACTTCATTTACAGCTCAGGTTGCGTAATGTGTCGACAGCATGGCAGAAATAAACAATGATTTCATCTCCAACCCACACTGCAGACGAACAGCAAACACTAGTATCTCTTTAACCTTTAGTTTTTTTCCCAGTCTAGTTTAATTTCACAATGCGCTTTGTCATCGTGGTGACAGCGGTGCAGCAATTGGCTTTGGCAAGAGCCATGTGTGTGTAACGAGCGTTTGATGCTTCTTTAATCTTGTGGTTAGTTACAGCGCAGCTCATCGCACGTGACTTCACGCGCTGTTGAACACCAACACGCCACGCATGACCTTCGATAAAGCTGCTGACGTGATACGGACGACAGAGGGTTTGTTATACACCAGCACATGCAGGCGTTTGCGTACCTTGCGTCTTTGGAGGGAGTTGTGCTTGAGTTTGTTGAGGAACAACACAGCCGATCGGGTTCTGGAGAGAGAGAGGCTCTTGTTGTGGCGCGGGAGACTGTTCGAGGGATCTGAGGAAGACAGGAATATAGAAGAGTGAGGTGCTGACAAATGGAAAGTGATCACAGAAATTAATCTACCAGAAATTAGTTTTTAGTACGTTACTAGATGAGATCATAAGCACTAAGATGAGGTCTAATTCATACTGTATATTCAAAACTACATAATCCACTTTTTATTTTAAACTGCAATATTTTTGTGTTAACAAGAATCTTTGCACATTGTTAGTCTTTTTAGTGTTAAATAAGTTTATATATAAAATGTATACTTCTAGTTTAATTTTAAATATATATAAAAAATATTTTACATATATACGTATAGTACGTATAATACTTATATATAATACATAATATATAACATATATAAATAAATATTTTTTAAACGTATAAAAGAAAATTAGCCTTTCATTATGAATTGTATATTTATATAACTGTGACTGAAAAATCATAAATCTAGAAATATTATTGCAGCCAAAAAATACAAATGAAAGAAAATAAATAATTATTAAATAAGAAAAATTATACAATTAAATAAAACAAATAAAATTATTAAATATGTACTAAATTGTGATTATCAAATCATTATCAAAAACACTGAGAAAAACAACAATCTAAAACCTCTCATAATAAAACTAAATATTCCAGTCTAAAAATGTTTAAAGATTATTATTTAAACCTTAAAAACAGCAATTTTAAAAACTAACAAATACAACTAATCAACAACTAATATGCAATTCATCTGCATCAACACCAAAAATCTAAATGCAAAGAAATTACAGCAACACTTGTGAAGCAAAGCAAACATCCCTTCAATATAAATCATTTCCTACCTAATAAAGCAGAACAGACAAGAGTTGTCACGTTCAGTATGAGGTTTACATCGGTGTGTTACCGATGGACTGTATCAGACCCCACCTCCTTCCCCAGAATACACACATCCAGAGCCTGTACTCGTGACATCTCAACCTAAAGCGCATCTGTGTGAGATCCCCCATAAACACAACATCTGACAATCCTCTCTAAACGCTGCCACGGCTCTCCAGCATGAGATGTGTTGCGATCCGTGTAGATTAGCAGAATAATGAGACTCCGGTGGAATCAGAGCCACTCCCACCGTATAACCGATATGAAGCAGATTTCTAAGCAGCAGAAAGCGTTTGATGCTGCAGCCTCTGCTGTCAGACAGCAGATTACTGCCCATACGCAGTAGTGCATGATGGGAATGGCTCTTAAAGAGACAGCTGCAGCGATTTTAGGAAACTGTGGGGTACTGCTATTAATGTTTTGAGCTTATTTAGCAAATCCAAGACAAGCACATCCGAGCTGTAAATTCAAATATTTCTGAATAACTTCATTGGTTCTCTTCTCATAAAATATTGTGAGAACCAATAAGATCTGATGTTATCAACATGTAGTTATACTGGTTTTTAAATGTATAATTTAGGTTTAAATTTCGTAAAAAAAAAAGCTCAAAATAAGGTTCTCACAAACATCTATAATTTCATTTCAGAAAACAACCTACTTTGCGTTTCTCTTATGATGGATGTTTGTGCTTGACAATTTTTACCTTGTCTAATAAATATGCTAATTAATCTACATAAAACAATATTGACATTTATTTTGGAATGGTTAAAAAACTATAGTATCTAGAAGTCTTACTACAAGTTTACTATAGTAAATGTTAACATATACTGTGGTATATAGCACAGTTTATCAACTCACTATAATTAACGGTATACTGCAAAATACTGTAGTATGCATTAACAATTAGTAAAATAATAAAACTACAATTTACTACAGTAAAAGTACTACATTACCAAGGTATACTACAGTACGTTTTTCAGGTGGGCTCTCATGAAAAAGCAGAAATGTAAAGCAGAAAAGATGTTGCGCTGTAACCTATTTAACATTACGTTTTTAACTTTTGTTGCAAATGTTTGTGGATTTTGGTAGTAAACACATATGATTGTGTTATTTTACATTACCTGCTGGCACGTCTTTCTCAGTGAGGGCATTGCGGATCTGTGTGAGGTACACCACCATTGAAAGCTGATCGATTTTACTGCAGCCACTCATATCGCTGGCATGCACGACAGGAGCGACGCCGTATTCTTTCTCCAACAAGTCAAAGGCCAGCTGGTTGTTTTTAGTGGAATCAGATTCATCCAGAGAGGACATTTCACTGAAAGAGAGGTATTATGGTGATATCAATTCATCCACACACAGGAATTTTAAGCTTTTTTTGTGTTATATTTTTCTCCTCTTACAGAAGTTCAGGTCTGAAGTGGTGGATGAGAGCGCAAAGAGCCAGGCCAGACCTCCAAGACTCGCTCAGATCTTTCACCTTCACGCGGTCGTACCCGGCTGTGTTTCTCTGACACCAGGATAGCAACTCCTCCAAACGTCTGATGGACTCTGAATCACACAGAATCAGTTCATAAGTTCACTGTGAACCTTGTGTTTGCATGCATTCACTCTCCTACACATTCTGCTTTATAGACTTAAAGGAAATTGAGATTTTTCAAAACTGCTCAATTACTATGAACTGAAATGGAAACACTTTTAAAACAATAATTATGAATGAGTTTGTTAGAGACAAATTAAAATTACTGCAGTACTGTATGATCTTTACCTTGTTTGGGTTTTGGTTTTAAAGTAGGTTTCTTGACATCATGTTCCTCTAAATTGTACAAATGTTGAACCTGTAAAATTATAATTTTTTAAATTATTTACAGCAGGAAAAGTATTAAAAGAGTATAAAGTATAAAAATCTTGTTAGAGTGTATGACTTGCTCTGAGCTTGCTCATGCAAGTCCGGTTATTATTTATTGTATTTATTATTTATTGTTCAACAATAGACATCTATGGTACGTCTCTATTAAAATCACACAGTAAATGTGTGTGTGTGTGTGTGTGTGTGTGTGTGTGTGTTTACCTGTTTGGGTTTGATGGACAGCTTGAGGTTTGGGTAACGTGTGGACGGGTCAATGCTGTACACTTGGTAATTTTTGCTGGTGTTTTCAGGGGTGGTCTGTGAGAGTAACTGATACACACTCTCCCTGTAAAATATAAACACGCCAATCTAAACCATTCAGCATTCCTATATTATTATTTGACACATAATATATACATGTACACAAGTTTCAATGTAATGAAGGTAACACTACAATAAGGTTCTTTTACAATAATTATTCATCAATCACTTTGTTGGTCATCTAGCTAGGGAAGATAACACAGTTGGTTATACCTCTCAGCCAGCACCTGCAGGGGTGGCAGACCTTTGCCCCAGTTTCTGACCATCCATGCAGCGTCAAACGCAGCAAGAAAACCTCGAGCGATCCCAGTGCCCAGAGGCCAAAACGGCTGGAAAAGATAAAAGCTGTTAACATCTCTACATGAGCTAATATAAATAAAGACAAAACAGAAACGTCACGGGAAAAATACAGAAGATACAATAGGGTTTAAACCTCAGAGACCAATAGTGACCAAAAGTGATTTCATACTTGGGACAATTGACATATTTGCCTTTCTTTCTTTATTCAAAAAGATGTATTAAAGATTTTGTACATGTGTTGTGAATCTCAGCTCTAGAAACCTGAAACATACCTCGACCAGACAGTCACCCACTAATCCAATGAGCAGTCTTTTCCCCTTCCTCTCTTTGACCAAAGAAGCGTTTTCTGCTCTGTGCATGGAGGTGAAGTCAAACATTGCCACGTCCGGCTGGCCCGCATGGTTCGTTGCGAACTCCGGGTCAGGCAGCATGTGGTTTGTGGAGAAGTCGGCCGCATCGTAGGCATACTGAAGCAGAGCTTCCTGGTTGACATTTGCCGGCTTCAGCAGCTGGTTAGCATCACTAAAGTCCTGAGGCGGAGGATGTTTTTGATCAAGACTTTATCCAAGGTGACATAGTAAATTTTAGATATACAGTTTATCAGTAGATGTTAAACATTGCAAACACTCAATTAATTTTTTGCAGAGGTGGTGCGATACCCCCAAACGTTAGTAGGACCAACCTCGGAGGAATTAAAATCTACAGCAGGGTTTTAATATAGTGTTGTCTAATTCCACCCGTATGATCTAATTTTTTTTAGATTATTTAGTTCCTCGCCTTAACAAACAATGGACATAAGTGAAACCCCTTAAGGGTTAATGTGTTTTATTTAAATGGCTACTGAATATTAAAGGGTGATCCAAACACAGAAAGATACAAAGCAACTCCACAGTCATTCCTGTGAGAATACAACCACTAGAGGAATACAGTGTGAACATATACAAATGTGTTTGTAAGCTGGAATCAGTTGAAACATGTCTGAATTGTTGTCATGCCTCATTTTAAGCATATAAAAGGCTTGAGGGTCTCTCTTTGTGTGTGTGTGCACAATACCTGCTTTATAACACCGTTCTTTAACAAGCTGGCCTTCTTTGCAGTCATAACAAAATAGTGCGTTTCGTCTTTGTAGTAGACAATGTTTTCTAAATCAATGCCTGGGGAGAGACAGATATGAGACAACACAAGAATTCTGACAGAGAAGAACAGAGGACATGTGTGTGTGTGTTGTACCCGTCTCAGCCTGCAGCTCTTGAAAGAATTTCTGGTTGTATATCCGGGCGACTCCGCTGATCTCAGGCACTTGAGCTTCCTCTTTAGAGTGATGGTTTATGAAGTTTGCAGTGATACCGATAGCCAGTTTCCCCCTGAGCTCCTTTATCTTAAAACCTGACAAGACACAGGAAAAAATAAGTGACAAAGCATCTCAAATGACACATTAGTGTAGTCTTTTTTTAAAAAAGGACACTCCAAGAACAAGCACACAAAAAATGCTAAATGAACATTTTAAATAATGTTCTCCATATTGTATATATGTGACCCTGAATCGCAAAACCAGTCTTAAGTAGCACAAGAACATTTGCAGTAATAGCCAAAAATAAATTGTATGGGTCAAAATTTGCCATTTTTCTTTTATGCCAAAAATCATTAGGATAAAAAGTAAAGATCATGTTCCATGAAGATATTTTGTAAATTTCCTACCGTAAATATATCAAAACTTTATTTTTGTGAGTAATATGCTATGCTAAGGACTTCATTTGGACAACTTTAAAGGCAATTTTCTCAATATTTAGATTTTTTTTGCACCCTCAGATTCCTGAGTTTTAAATAGTTGTATCTATCTCGGCCACATATTGTCCTATCCTAACAAACCACACATCAATAGAAAGCTTATTTATTCAGCTTTTAGATGATGGAAAAATCTCAATTTCAAATAATTGACCCATAAGACTTGTTTTGTGATCCAGGGTCACATATGCATAGATTTCATCCATCTAATACATCGTGTGCACAAACAAAATGTGCTTTATAAAAAATAAATGTAGAATAAATATGAGAGACTATATGCTAGATTAGGATCCAGGTGTTTAAATACAATCAGTGTGACAAAAAGCATCACTGCAGAATTTACAGAGCTGTTTCACATCTGTGTGCTTTTTACTTTACCATCAGGCACGTATCGGCCTCCACCGGCTGAAATAAAAACATCAAACTGAAACGCAGCAGCTGGGTGGGACTTTGGTGACAATTCTGCTGTCCATCCTGTGTGGAAGAAAGATCTGATGAGTTCTTCCATGTTTCAAACCTGGTCTCTGTTAAGAACCGTCTACAATGACATGTAAACTAAAACACTGAAAATAAAATTGAACATCTAGTGTTGGTACCTGTGGTTTCTGATGGTTCCAGCAGACCTTGAAAATTCACACCTGTGTGAACCTCAACCCCTAAAAGCACAGCCACCTTCAAAAGAATCAACTGCAGCTGACGGATACCTGAACAAACACAGGTCTCAACGTGACTCTCACCACACTGACATTCCTCATCAAACCAAAAATGATAAAATACTATTTAAGAAATAAACGTCATCTAAATGTAAGAGTCTAAAAATAATAAAACCGAGAAACAGCTTTTTCCAGTTGATACGTTAAATCAATGACAGCCAATCAAAACTTAAATAAATGAAATGTATAGGGCTTACACATTTAAAATGTAAAGCTGTAGCATCTGAGCTCAAAATGAACATACTGTTGTTCATACAACAAGTGTATATGCTAATATAAATAAATACAATAGATAAATATTTACAAACAAAATGTAATAAAATGAAGAAAATATATATATTTTATATATATATATATATATATATAGTACTGATTTTATTGTGTATGAGGGAAATAAATATTATTATATTACAGTAACGATTTTTTTTCAAATTACAGTAATAACAATTAGGAGCATTTTCAAATAATTCATTTGTCATAAAAAAGCATTTAAAAAAAGCATTTTGCTGTTGAAGACACTTACTGATGTGATCGAGGGTGCCAGTGCAGAATCTTCCGAAAAATTTCTTTGCGCCAAGGTTACGCAGATCGCGGATGGTATAGGGCCACAAGTGCAGAACATTATTCCTGGTGAAAGAGTTTCTTTTTTCCAGAACAACGACCTGAGCACCCAGCAATGCCAACTCGATAGCAGTCCTCAGACCACAGGGGCCAGCACCCAACACTAAACACTGACACACAGAGAGAGAGATTGAAGCCTTCTCCTAAACATTATACTGTAGATGAGAACACCTGACTGTTATTGGTACCTTGTTTTGCCGACAAACTTGACCCTGTCCATAGTCTGGATGTGTGGCTCTCTTGTCTATCTTCTGCCAAAGTTCTTTGGCTTTCCAATAGTTAAGTTTGTCCTTCAGTTTGCTGTAGAAGTGCTTGTAGTCTTTGGGGTTTAACTCTAGGTGGCGACAGAGCTCGCTGAAGCTCTGCAGGGCCTCTTTGCACGTCTGGGCCTGGACGAATCGATCAAACAGAGCGTGACTTGGATTGACAGGGTTTGGCTGGTTTGCCATTGTGAGGAGAATGAACTAGAGCCTGCTGGACGACCTACATGGAATAGAACGAGAGTTTACAAAGGGATTTTGAATAGACAACAATAGATAACTATTCACTGACTCTGTCTTGGGTTACTGTCAAACAGTAGATCAATTTACTAAAGATCAATACATTAAAAGTAAAAACAAGCATCAGAATTATTATTACTTACGTTAAAGACCTGAGACATACATACCATAATAAAAAAGACTTTGAATTTTAACATCAGACTTTCAGTCAAACCATCGTTTACAAATATAAAAACAACAGACGTGACATAAACAAATGCAGGCAAATGAGCTTGAAACTAAAACGAGAACAAAAGCATTAGATAGAACATGGGCTGAATGCTGAGCTTAATGAAATGAAGATAATAAACAGAAAAGATCAGGCTTTAAAGAGAATTTTAATATCCACCGTTATAAATGAGATAACATGGATTTTTACACCATATGTGTCATCAGGTTAAAGGGTAAATGGAGTATCGGAGTAAACTAAACACAGCAGGAAATGTTGGTGTGTTAAGTGACTCATTTAAACCGAATTTGCACTTGAAGCAGGAAAATTTTCAGACCAAACACTCACCGTCACCTGAACCTCGACATGTGCTTCCCCTATATAAAAATAAGTCTGCACTTTGTTCAAAATTAAACAAAACTGAACTAAATGAATGAAAATTCTTAAAACAACAAGCTTCTGAATCTTCTGCATCCTGTTCGCATTTGTTATCTTCATCATAAAAAAACAGAGGTTTGTAAAAACACATATTACTGATATTATTAAGAACGTATCATAACTGTATCTATCTGAACATGATAGTGTCACTTTCACATGACATTCCTGTTTAAAAGACTTCTGTTTAATCTATCTTAAGCAATGACATCACATGACAGAGAATTAAAAGGATAGTTCACCAAATTTATTTTTTATTTTTTATAATTTACTCACCCTCATGTAATTTCAAACTGGTACGACTTACAGAACACGAAGATATTTTTGTGACCAAACAACATTGGATCCCATTGACTTCCATACTATGGACACAAAACCACTAAGACAACCACAGAAGAAAGAGTCATATACAGGTTTTGAATGACATGATGGTGAATAAATTAGATATTTTTTTCTTTTTTGAGTGAACTATACATTTAAGACCTTTATGTTTTTCAAGTGAAGTTAACAACCCTAAATGGTAAACTGTCACAAACAGGATGTGATGTTTTCACCGATCCACACAGCATAAAAGGCGGCAGAAATTTATGTGCAAAAGTTTAATAAGTGTAATATTTGTGTAATATAAAAATGTAAATGTAAAAATGTTTGCCCTATAACAAGAAAACTACAAGAAGATTTTGGTAATAAGTTAGAATTGCATGCTGAATCCATCACACCTACAGTTGCTAATGTGTGATAAGTACAACTAAATTCAGCATCCTTGAGAGGTGACACGTGTTCCTGTGAAACCACATCAACATGACCACAAAAGCACATGACTTCAAGACGTTTGGTTCCCTTTATGTTTAAAATCTGCAATCAGCCTCCGGTGTGCCAACAGAAGGTTATAAAAACACTGCAACGCTTCCTGGATCTCCGGTGATCACACAGCATGAAACACACACAATAATCTTTTACACTTCCTGGAAATAAACACAAAGTCTTGTTCACATTAACAAACGGTAGCCTGCTGGCTGAAACGCTTTTAACAATCACTTGACAGCAAGCTGGGCTTGCTGTCGTTTGCACATAAAGGTCTCTTATATGGGTAACAGATGTCGGGCTTTCAACCGAACAAAGATATTCTGACAAATATAAAATGTTCTGTCCAAACTATCTGTCAAATCAAGATCTACTGATAAGAAAAACACAAAACTATAGATGCCGTGCTATTATTTTTATGACAATTAAACACAAAAGTCATACAGTGTACACAATTAAAAACACAAAATATTTTGCAAATAAAGTCAAAGTTACAAGAAGAAATACTAAAATAAACTGTAAAGAATTTGCGTTGCTTGTTTTCTACGTCACTCTAAACACATTCACCTCAAACTTTAATCTTGTTTTACTATTTTATTCATGTAATTTTGACTATTTTCTAAATATTTTTTTCACGTGGCATTAAAATGCATAAAGAGTGCATTTTAAACAACCTCAAGAATTGAGTATTTTATGCTTAAGCACTTTGTTTGTTGAACTGTCACAAATAAAAGTAGAAGATTTTTAGTATTTTTTGGGGATACTAGATAATATAGATAATAGAGTGTTTCACTCAAAGCAACAACATTAAGAAATGTTACTGCACTTAACTTCTGGTACACATCCGCAAAGAATAAAGTCCCTGCATTGTATTTCTGATAACAAGCCAAAGAAATAACAAGTAAATGACATTAGCTAGCAAGTTAAAGAGTAAATAGCTTCTGATTTTAAATTGTCTACTTTGGTTTATGTAGTGTCCAACAACAGGTTTATGTACATACATGGTGTTAAAACACTATTATTTTTCTGAATAATAAGCCGTTTTTATTACCTTACTTCTTGATTGACTCTCAAATGATTCGTTCAGCGATTCATCTCTCTAATCTCCGCCTTTCCACTAGCGTAGTCTGATGTGATTGGTCAGATGGTCTAGTCTGCTGTGATCGGTTTAGTGCGTGTGTTCAAGTTTTCGCGAGCAGGCGGGAATTATTTCTAGATACGTAGCTACACGGAGGTTAAAGACTTGGACGGGTCACGACTCGTTCGCGAGATTCAGAGCCGACTCCCATTTTTACAAGCTAATAACTTTGCCAAAGTTGTAAATCCGAAGGTGAACGAATAACAGACTGCTTACTTTCAAACACGGCAACATTACACAATGCATGAAATGTATTGTTTATGATCTCGTGGAATGTACTCTTCAACAAACAACCAACAAACAATTTCTGTAATATAATTACTTTACAATAAAATGTAAATATAAGTATAAATAGTTATCATTATTAGCCACTAGCCAGACCGATCAACAGACCAGGCGTGTACTATACGTTAACGTTATATTAATATGTGAGTTCCCTGGTAACTGAACTGAATGTTTGCTAACACAGTGCCAACTAAGCTACAGAAATACACAATGCACAGTACGTATAAAACTAAGCTTACCGCAAATGCAACCAAAATTGTTGCACTATAATGACCTGCAATTATATAATAATTTCAACAATCACTCACAAACTAACATAAACACTCACGAGTGCTCCTTGCTATGCCTTTAAAACACCACAGAATGTGTGAAGCAGTTCTGTGTTTATGTTAAATATGTTAAATTCAGGCTCATTAATCACTGATCAAATGACTGAACAAACAAGAAAGTCTAGATTGTATATTTATCAGCACTATGTTGTTTCAGTTTCAAACTCAAAAGTGTAAGAGAACGTCCTACACGGATGTGTTTTAGGTAATAAATATCACATACTCAAAGCCAACATAGCATTAAGTTTATGATGTAATCCTAATTGTTAACAACCGCACAGACCATAATATACATGAGCAAAGACTAAAGTTCTCAGATTAGGAGAAGATTCAGATGCTAAATATATAACACACTGACAGTCTAAACCAGGGTTTCCAAATAAGATATTTTTGAGCTTATCATTACCTAGAAACATTTATAAAAATAGCCAAATAATAACAAATATATTGTTTTTTCGATTTTTTAAATGCATTTTAATGCTTATTTTAGCCCCGGACCCCCTTTTGAGAACCACTGGTCTAAACTGACAGTTCATTCATGATAGAAATCCCCTGCATATTTCAAAACACTGTATTTTTCCTGAATTCACAAGGATATAAGTCACAGTGTGTGATTCGTATTGCTATAGTACATATCTAACACTACCGAATGTGTATGTCATTGTCAACTCTACAAGTTCGTGTAACACCCGGAGTTATTTTGTCTCAGGAAACAGGCTTGTGTGGCTTTCATGCCTTTGCAAATAGCAATAAAGCAGCAACTCATGAACAGAATGTAAATGGCCAAGACACACTTGATCCTTTCTCTGGTTAACAACTACACAAAAAACAGCTCAGAGTTAGGTTCTTCACTAAGAAACATAGGAAATGAATCACCCTTCCCTTCCAAAACAGTGCTGTGGACGTACAGTAATGGTACTTTAAAATAAAGCATGCTGAGTGTTTGTCGTCTATGCATAATATGTATCTATATGGTACTTGAAAATTAAATAAAGCAAAAGTACAAAAACAGGGTGATGACAATGAATTTTGAAAACACATGTAGAAACCATCTGCAAACTACTTGTTTATTTTATTACATTTCTTCATTAAGTGTTTAGTTTTAAACTTAAGAACACGTCACACATCAAGTTTATAATCACATCTCGTCAAACACTCGAGTCGCGGATTGGTCACAGAAGTAGACGCAACGTTATTCCAGCGTCAACAAGGTAACAAGACGCTCTTGTAATGCCGAAATTATAAAAAACTATATACAAATCTTTACATTACCTTTATAAAGCAATTCGGAGTCTTCTGAAGCAGCTGTACACAAACAGAAACAGTTCTTGTGCTGCTTTGTTTCTTCCTGTGTGTGTCAGCACCGATTTTGACTCACCTGAGGAAGCTCCATTTACAAACTCTGAAAGCACGCGTGACGCGTCATGAATATTCATCACGTACCGTGACGTTTGCTTAGTAAGCAAGTCTGATTGGCTGAGAGCATACGTTGCGCTGTAAGGAAGTCTTACGTTATTGTATAGTAGAAGAATTTCGTATTATACGTTTCGTTGTTAGGTTTCCAAAGTTTTAAACTTATACTTTAAGCATTTGTTTCTTTTGTTATGGCATTTTGATTTCTTCTTTCCAGGTTTTGCTTGTTTTAATTTATATAGGCCTAATAATTTATATAAAAACAATGATGTCATTGTTTAAGCTCAAATAAAAGAACAAAATTATTGTAATAATTTAGGCCTGGAAGGGGCCGAAATAATTTATTTTTTCATGAACTAGGCCTTCATTACAGTGGGACTCTTTCAGTAAATGAAAATGGAAGTTTTCAGTCAGTGACACACTGGAGATTTTACACCAAACAAGTGCAAGTTTCGAAATTATTGCTAAGTTTGATCGAGATACAGGATGTATGTTTTACAGTGTTATTTTCGACAGTGTAGCCTATGTGCTGCAGTTCCGTTTGTTCAGAGTTTGTACTAAAGTTTCCTTTAAAAAAAGTTGTGATAATATTATAAAATAAAATAAAAATAGTTAGGGTTAGGTTAATAATAATGTTTTAAAACAAATACAAGTTTTTTATTCTGTTACCGGAAACTGTAGATGGCGCTAGAGGACAATAAACGTATGCTTGCACTAAACGACGTTATACTAAATAAACGAGCTTGATACTCTGAAGACATTTCTCACATCTAACCGTAATTGGCTGAATATTGAACGATAATCCGAACACAGCAAGATAGAAAAGCTCAAATCCAACACAAACACACTCTTTAAACAAAATGTCCTAAATGAAATAATGTATATATACACTCATTTAAATGAAAGCATGAGGTTTTTGGATACTTGTGCACATGTTAGTTAAATGTCCACAGTAAAAAGTTATAATAATGTGCTTAATGTTTCAGTTACACAGATGTGTTTGCTCAGTGGTTATGGACCGCCAACACAAATGTTACTGGTTTGGTTCTTATAACAGGTGATTCAGTAATTGGATCACCTGCTGTTTTTTCATTTGGGATAACAAAGCAAACGCTTCAGGACACATTTTACAACATTTCCTTGCTGCATTAGCTGTAAAACATTTACAAGATCTGTAAGCTGCCAAGTTAATCATCATTCCCATTTTTGTGAGGAAAAACATCCGCGCCCACCAAAAAACTTGCATCCAAGCTTGAGAAACAGTTTATTGCACTTAAAAACAAAACGCTGTCTTAGAAATTTCATTTCAGTGTTGTTGTTTTTATTTTGGAACAGGCCGTAACATTGCAGAACTGTACAATGTGAACCTGAGGTTCGATTTTGAGCAAATGCAGTACAGACAAGCAACTGCATAGATCGAATACTCAAGAAATATAAAGGGTTGTTTACTTGTTGACCACAACATTTTCAACATTTTTTAATATGATTTGCTTTGCTACGTTCTTATGCTCATTTCTCACTAGTCCACATCAATTCTGCTCAGTTCAGTGTCTCACATCACATTTAACATTGCAGTAATAACCTGTCTAAATCACATTTATTGCAAATAAGAGTTGCAACAAAAAGCATCAAATAAAAGTTGACCTCAACACTTAAGTTTGCTGTGAGACCTTAATGGACACAATGTTGTTAAATATGTAATGAAAATGATGCAGGAGTTAAATACATGGTCATGTGATCAGATCAGAGCGTGTGATTGGCTCACTCAGCAGGACTGACTGTATGCAATGTTACATAAGCAATCTGAGAATCTGCATTTCTGATAAATCATCAGTTTTAGACTGTCAACATGAAACGGTGAGTTTAGGGAGGAAAAAAGATCAGCCGATCATAACCTGCGACATATAGGAATAAATATGAAAAGAATATTTACAGTAACCATAAAGTATTTACAGTATATTGACATGTATCAATGGATCTACCAGAGCAAGTACCCACAAAAACACCCGCGTGCCATTCTCGCCAGCACCTGACATTACCCACAATTCACAGTTCTAAACCATTCTGAATGCAAACCAATAAAACCTACTTTAGATTTCAATTCATTTTCATCCCACATTGTCTTAGCAGTAATTCTAATAGGGGATTTGCTTTCGCATGCTTGGTTTCAGGTTAGTGGCGGCTGTCATCACGAAGTGTTCAGTATAACTGACCTTACATCAGCTATGTATTGTTTAACACTCGATTCTAATGTGAAACACCTCACAGATTGGGTTTATGGCTTTCTGTGGGTCATAAAGATCTAAAAATGAAGTAGCAATAAACATGTTACCCTAATTTACGTTATAGAGGGTCATTTGTAGTCAAAAAAAAGCCAGACCTTTGTTGAAATTCAGTTCAGCCATCTTTTGATGGACATATTCAACAAAAGTGATACTTAAAAAAATTGTTCACCCAAAATTAGAAGTTTGTGACCATTTCAATGCTGTATGAAGAATTTCATAGATCTTCAAATTCATGAACTACCTAAATGGTGCTTTTTTTTTTTTTGGGTCCAATAAATGCTAGAATTCAAGTCAAACTTATAGGAGGAAAAATAGGTTTGATCAACTATTAAGCAAAAAGGATGGTCGAATTTTTATTTTTGCGTGAACTACTTCTTTTAATTCTAGTTACAAAGCCTGGTTATCATCTTTGATACAAAAAATGACATTAATAAAAATACATTTTATACATAATAAAACAGTACAAAATTCTTTTTTTTTCTTTTGTATTGGCACACAAAGTAGGACTATACAGTCACCTCTGCTATATATCAGTAGTTATCGGAGTACTAGAAGAGAAGAATAAATTGTACAGTATCAAATGAAAACAACATTCTTTATGATTGTTTTTAATGAGTCCATATCAAGGAAGAATGTTTCATTTTCAAGTCCAAACGCCCAATCTATAAAAGCCAAGATGTCACGTGACCAGTGTTTAGCCAATCACATTATTTTTATTCCAGTTTATCCAGGATGATACAAGGAAAACATAATGGGACAAAAATTCATTTCTACCAGTAAAAGGCATAAAATACCACATTTGTTCAAATATGCACATTGGAAGACATTAAATCAGAGCATCTGTTCATCAGACGAGTAAAACAAATGTTTAGTTGTTTTACCACAACCAAAAAATGTCTCCCAAATGTACAGGGCAGAACCGTCATCTGCTGGACGCCTCATGATGCCGACTACGTCTCGTCTGTCACATACCTCTGACGAAATGCTTTTTAGGGTCACAGGGTTCATGGGGACCCCAGAGAATCAAGAAGGGTGGGATGAGTAGAAAGTGTCTGTGGGGGAGGAGCAGAGCGCATGATTGACAGATCTGGAGCATCCGCCACAGTACATCGAGGTCGAGAAGAAACAGCAGAAAGATCAATCGCAGACTCGTCGCGAAAATAACATCTCGAAATGATTATCCGCAAAAAAACCCCGGCACCGTTGCATGGCTGAAGAAGCAATTTGTGGTTGCATTTCTAGCGACTGATGCAGAACAGCGGCGTCTCGTTTTGAAATGAAAGTGCGGTCCAAGGGAAAAAACATGCAATGGTAATTACAGGGAGAGATGCTTCAGAAGGAGAAGTCAATACAGAGGTCTAAAATTCCCAGATGAACTTTTGGAGACGCATCCTTTTTCTGTTGGGAAGGATGGCATCTCCGCTCTCGCACTGGGCGCTTGGCATCTTCTAGAGGTTTTCTCCCGGTTGGTATTGTGGTTCAGTAGAGGTAAAGTAGTCCTCCAGGAAGCTCTGGAGATACTCAAAGGTCGGCCTCTCCTCGGGCTCCTTGCGCCAGCAGGTCAGCATGAGATCGTGCAAGGACTCCGGGCACTCAGCGGGACAGGGCATTCTGTACCCGCGCTCCACCTGATCCAAAACCTCCCTGTTCACCATACCTGAGCAGAGAGAGAGAGAGAGAGAGAGAGAGAGAGAGAGAGAGAGAGAGAGAGAGAGAGAGAGAGAGAGAGAGAGAGAGAGAGAGAGAGAGAGAGAGAGAGAGAGAGAGAGAGAGAGAGAGAGAGATAATCCTGAACAAGCAAAAAGACGTGTCTGGAAAAAGAAACACGAGTACCTGGATAAGGGACCCTGCCTTTAGTCGTCAGCTCGGTCAGTAAGACCCCGAAGGACCACACATCAGATTTAATGGTGAAGCGTCCGTACAGAGCCGCCTCCGGTGCCGTCCATTTAATAGGGAATTTCGCTCCTGTTGTCATAATAATCATTATAATCGACATTGAAATAAAACCACAATTTATAAAAGACATTTTTGACATTTTAAAGACATTTTAAGCTGCCCATTGTGCTCACCCTGCCTTGCCGTGTATTCGTTGTCCTCTATGAGTCGGGCGAGACCAAAATCGGCCACTTTACACACCAGGTTATCACCCACCAGGATGTTGGCAGCCCTGAGGTCCCTGTGCACATAGTTCATCCTCTCCACGTACGCCATTCCGGAGGCAATCTGACGACAGCGCATACTGTATGTTACAGAACTGAGGGGATCACTGCTGCCCCCTATAGTCCAGTTTAACACTATAGCAATTTATTAGGACAGGTAAAAGTGTTCTTTAATGCAAGTTTTACTAAAATAAGTACCTGAGAGGCCATATCCACCAGCTGAGGCAAACGCAGCATCTTTCCCATGTCGCCCTTCAGAAAATCCAACAGACTTCCTGTGAAAGCAGGCATCTTTATTAACACTCCTTTATTGACAAACCTTACAAAAAATTGTTAATATTCACATTTTATGCTGTAATTAAAAAATAAATACACTAAATACGTAGCAAAAAATATATTTTGAGACCATCACTGTCATTGTTTTATGACTAAATACTCATGCCTGAATATCAAATCCATCTTTTTTTACAATTCCATTTCATTTTAAAGCATAAAGGTAGTATAAGTCACATTACTGTAATGTTTGAGCTGAAAGTAGAGATTTAATCTTGTATCAATGACTCTAGAACAGGAGAATGACCTCAGCATCACTGACCTTCTCCCATGTACTCAGTGACGATGTAGATGGGTTCCTCGGAGACGACGGCGTACAGCTGCACGAGCTTCTCATGTCGGAGTTTCTTCATGACCTGTGCCTCCTGCAGGAAGGCCTCGGGAGACATGGTGCCAGGCTTCAGAGTTTTAATGGCCACACGTGTCGTACCGTTCCATGTACCTGATGGAAGTTAAACACATTTTTGTTTTAAAGTGTGAAACAGGAATCAAGTTTGAATTCTCCGATAGAAAATGTCTTACCCATCCACACTTCGCCAAAACAGCCCTGGCCCAGTTTGACGTCCAGTCTGAGAGAGTCTCGTGGGATCTCCCAGGCGTCTCGGGCCAGACCTGTGGTTTGAGGCTTCTGCACTGGACACACATCGGTCAGACAGTGACAGAGGCCGTCAGCATGTTCTGAAAGAGACAGAGAATAGGAAAAAATATGAGGGACTCGACGGCCATAATTTGGGTTACAAAAGCTTTAAGGAATTATGTCTAAAAACACCTACACGTTACATCACTGCTGCTTCATTTCACTTACATTTTAACATGCAATATCTTTATTTATAGCTCACTTCCTAAACACTTTAAGTAGCATTTCACCATTTCCAGAAATAACTGTATCACTTCCTCTCACAAATGAATCTGGTTCTGTAAGTGAAATGAACTCACGTCTATAGTGGTTGACCAGCTGCTGTAGAGTCGTGAACTGTGTACGTGATGTGATGTAAAATCCCCCGCTGTCCAGCTTCCTGATCTTGTAATGTTTGACATTTAGGCCTTTGACGTTGTCGTAGTCCAAGACAGACAGACAGTAGGCACCTAAAGAGACAATTTTTTTTTATAAAAATTAATTAATTTTATATAACAACATTAAAAATAAACAAACAAATAAACAAAAAAATGTCAAAGGCATAACAAAATTGCTAAAAAAACTATTATAACTCTGGTGTTGTGTTTAACAAATATTTAAATTATGATCATTTTTGATTTTGTTAATGTAATTTAATTTGACATTATTATCAAATTGACTTATGTTAATTTGACAATAATAACAATCTATTTTCATAATGTTCTTATGCCCCAAAATGTAAAAAAAATACTTTTTAGATTTTGTATTTTTTTCCAACCCAGTTTCTAATCATCTTGAAAACAAACTATATTTACCTGGCAAGTAACATTTTTCAATATTTGATTTAAGAGAAATTGAACAGAAATTTGTAAAATTTATACAAAAAAGAAAAAAAAGTCAACAGGATAAGAAAATATTGTTGTACCTTTTGAATAGATTATTTTCTTACCCCACTGACACACAACATTTTCCTTGTTTTAAGTAAAACATGACAAAGTTTAGTTTGATTCCCTTAAGACAGAATTTACTTAAGTAATACATCTTGTTTTAACCCTTGAAATTAGTAAATAATAACCATGATGACCCAAAGAGAGTTTATCATCATTAAACAACTTCCGAGGAGAGTGTTGATGTTCTTCAGCTGTCAGTCTGCAGAGGGCGCTGTCGTCATCATTAAATGCACACGCAATAATCACTAATGTCAAGGGTTATTTATTCACGCACCCTTTCTGTCTCACCGATCGCTCGGTTCTATGGTGCTGTCGCTTCAGGGTTTGACTCATCCTTCTCTCTCTCTCTCTCTCTCTCTCTCTAAGCAATACATGCTCACATGCCCCGGAGGCTCCGCCCACTCTCACGATTGCTATATAAACTATGAGAATAGCTTATGGTTATGTGCACGGCTACGGGTTGACCTACTTCTCTTTTCGCTCCTGCAAGCGTTTCTCTGACCTCTGCATTCCCTTATCCATCCAGCTCAACCAGAAGACGCACATTACACAAACTCGCATGTCTAACCTCATGTAGTCAAGCATCAACATTGGTTGCGCTGAACCCGCTCAACAAGCTTCACAGAGCCATACATAGAGCGGAAGTCCAACGATGCATAAAAGCCAAAGCAGATGAGAAATACGAACATGACAGCTGAGAGAAAGAGGAAGTAAGTGTACTTTGTCCTAACCTGTACTTCCAGAACCTGAAATGTGGGCACAGACAAACTTCCTCAATCTGGACACAGATGAGCTGTGTTGGTTTCCAGTTTTGTGTTCAGAAAAACTGCCAAAATCTAGATCATCCTTTCCATTTACAAAATAATTTACCGCCCATTCGCTTGACAGTCAAACCGCACTTCGTTTCGGGATGTCTTGGAGAGCTGAAGAGTCAAAGTACTAACCATGGACCCTACACAAATGATGTGACACTTCACACGATTTATTTATTCACCTTTGGTGGTCTCACTCTCTCTGACAAGGAACGTTCCTCTCCTGTTGTCCAAACTCAAGAGGAGACGCTCAGAGTCCCTGCGTGTGATCTTTCCAAGGTACCACCTGAAGAGAGAAAAACAGATAAAAAGAAAGCTTAAAGGTGATCGTATGAACCAACAACATGCAGCTGGCCAATCAAAAACCACAAAGTATGTGTTCTGATGTTCACATGAAACACGGCTAAAGCGGTCTCATAGAAAGGACGTCACATGACGTGTTAAAGGAATCAGAATTCCACTTCAGGATTCAAACATTGGCATTCGAGTTACGTGCCTGACCCTGTGACATTTATTCTTCGGTGCTCGTCTCAATCTTACCTTTTCTCCAGAATCAATCTGAGATGACTGGCAAAGCAGGGGTGGAAAAATGAGTCATTACAGGTTTTCAAAAGAGGAACAGTGTGCGAGTTAAACTGCGCATACGACAGACAATAGCAGACAGGGGCCTGGGGCAAACAGCGATGTCTTCAAGCAGTCATCACGGACAAGAAGAGCGTTTCGGGCATGTGGAGGAGGGCTTTTCTAATTATTAGTTTCTAATAATGGAGGAGGTAAAAGAGAAGAAACACGAAGGAAAAAATGAGGGACTCAAAAGGTCTCTGGATGAAGAAAGAGGATCATTCGACTGGTAACGTCACACGGCCATATCCAACTCATGTGAAAAATACTGACAGTTTGTTATGGAAACCAATGACAAAAAAATAAAAAAAATAATATATATATATATATATATAAATAAATAATAATATAAAAAAACATATTAGTAAATATATATATATATGTTTTACTATATTTATGTTCCTATTTCTATTCATATATATAAAAAAACATATTAGTAAATATATATATATATGTTTTACTATATTTATGTTCCTATTTCTATTCATATATATATATATATATATAAAAAAAAACATTAGTAAATATATATATATATATTAGTATATTTATGTTCCTATTTCTATTCATTATATATATATATATATATATATATATATATTAGTAAAAATATGAAGTATTAAAAAAATATATAGTTTGGTATAAAAGCATCAAAATAAAATAATTGTTAATAGAATTTCAATGGTTAATTTCCCTTAAAATTTCTATACCTAAATTCCAATTATTTATATCAAGTATTTATTTTATTTATTTATTCATCAAAGTATAATTTTCGAAATGTATACGACTGATCTGATTGGACGTGGTTGTCAGGTGAGTGTTGAATGCAAACGGCTGATCTGATTGGACGTGGACGAGAGGGGTGTGTTCTGAGGATAAGAAAGCGAAGAGGAGGAAAGCCAGATAAGAGAACATCAAAGACAAGAGGAGGATTTACTCTTCAGCCTGGATGGAGTCGGATGGTGCCACGTAATTGCTGGGAATGTAGCCGCTCTCTCCTGTCGTCAGCGAGCGAGCCAGCCACCAGTCACCCTCCCTGAAAGACAACACACACACATATATAATCTGAGTTAACACACACTTTCTGTTACATACACCTGCAATACGCCCTTGAAGGACTTACATTAAAGTCACCAGTCACCTATCTTTAAATGCGTTATATTTAATACCTCAAACGAGCCATTAAAATGTGGGCAAAGCCTGTGTGAAGATATTAAACAATTATGTGTAAATATGAGGGTGAATAATCAAAAAATTTCAATTTTTGGGTGACCTACTTATTTAGTGCTAAACCTGCTAGACAACCTGCTAGATAATCCAACATTATGATGATCTTATTCTTGACTCTGTACTGCTACAAGATATACACACAAACACATTTATGTTCTCACAATTACATTATTTATATGCATGACACTATTTAAAATTCAGATGATAATGAATTTTTGATGGACATGAACAGTGATGTTTCTGTTGTAAGGTTTATAAACAGAGTAAACATATAAATACTTAAAGAAAAGAAGGTGGTAACTAAATTTAGTGATGCTCTACCATGTAGAAAAAGTTGATGGTTCACATTTCACGACTGCATTCCAATACTACCTACTACACACTAAAAGCATGTTTGTGGGCTTTTTCTGTATTTGAACTCTTCACAAAATCTTTTGTTGTACTGTTTTTACCATATCTTTCAATTATTCTGCATGCACATGTTGTATAAATAGTATGAAAACTGAGATCTGAGGGTATAATGGCGTATTCGGCAAAGTCAACATGAAGGACAAATAAAAAATGAATTTGAGCATTATTTCTGCAGTGTTTCCTCAGACAGAAAAGTCTCAGGTGGACGGCGTGAAATGACAGCGTGAACACACACATACACAAAAAAACGGACATTGAAGCTTTAAAGGCCAAAGCTGTATTACCAACCTGGGGTTGAACTTTCTCCTACACAGATGGAGAGCATGAAGAAAAATAGGGAGAGAAAAGAAAGTGTTGGAGATTAAAGGCAGACGGCAGAAGCTAGAAGCATCCCACACTGGCTTTAAAAACAGATTTAGGGTCATGAACGGCTCAGATGCACTGAAGACACGCTGTTTATCGACAGTAGTGAAAATGGAAATCGCTGTAATGTGGATTGGCTTATCTTTTAGTTTCACGACTTGTACGTGTTCTTGTTTGGAGACATTCTTTCATGTGCATGCAGTCACACAACAAAAACAACAAATCTCCAGGTCACTTTGTGCTGAGAGGATGTTAGCGAGACAGAAACAGCAGTGCAGTGCACTACAATAAGGAAGTGAACTGCAGGTGTAGAAAGGAAGGAAAATGCTCCCTTCGGTCCGAGAGGGAAGTGGAGGTACAGACGTGCAGCTGAAGACCAAAAAAGGAATCCCGAGAACAAAAAGCCATCGCTTCGCACAAATAGCGCGCCTTCAGAACGAGCCAGTTGCTATGGTTACCGTAGGGGGGGCTACATGCGGTTCGAGGGGACGGCACAGCCGGAGCCCAGACAGATGCGTGTGTCTGTGCGTATCCGAGGGGCGTGTCTATTGCCCTCCGGAGACGTTATTTTTGTCGTTTGTGTTTTCCCTTACGTGTTATTGACAATCTGGAGTCGTTCTCCTTTCCTGAATGACAAATCAGAAGCGGTGCGTGACTCATAGTCATACAAAGCCACGAACGTGGTCACTCCACCTATGAATAAAATAAGAGACATAGATTTGTTACACAGGTCATCGGTTTGATTCTTAGGGAACACACATAATCCGATCGGACCGAGGTACGTTACCTGCTAGTGTGCCCCGGTGAGGAGAGGTGATGCTGTTGGTCGTAGAGCTGACGCCGCCAAACAGCGCCTGCTCCGCGTTGATGATGTTGGGCTGGGTGCCGCGTCTGGTACCGTCCACCGCCGGGCTCCGGCTGGGGGTGAAGGACGATTGGTTGGGACTGTGGTGGTGTCCTCCATTGCCATCGTCTAGACTACGGGAGCGTTGGCCTATCTCTTTGGGTTTGCTCTTTGTGGCGCCCATGGCCTAGGCCTGCAGAGCAAAAAAACAAACCAAAAACATTTAAGTTGAAAGTTAGTTGATGTTTTTAGCCACGATGGTTCACAGGTTCGATTCTACATTCATTCCAGCCATAAGCTCAAGTTCTTGACTCAACCTGTTCATTTTCTTCGACTGCTTGATATGGAATTACATTTTTGTTTTTGTTCTACGGTGTATAAAATATTCCTTCCTTCATGCAATTTGTAACATCAAAACACTTCAAAGGAATATTTGACTCCGTCTGATTCCAGCGGCGTTACTAGAGAAAAGCCTGTCTTCATGATTTATGCATGAATTTCATGAATTATTCACAAAACAACTAATACTGTATGTATGCAAGCAATATTTTGTGATACTGGTACATGCATCTAGTGAGATATCGATATTGTAAATCATAGTGACTGCTTCGACATGCACAATCTTACATACAAACTGCATTCTTTCATCTGAGAAAAATAAAAAAATTCACAAACTTAACATCTCACTGCTTCAACTTTAACTCTAGAGTTATGGGATTTATTCACAAGTCAAATTCACAAAGCACTCTTTATCAAGTCATATCATTTAAGGTGTCATGTACATTCATAACACAAACAATGAAGCATTCAATTTAAACTGAAACACAAGTAAATGTCAAGAGATTCACAAAAGGATAACAGGATTAACAGGATTTTATACAGACACGTTTAATCAAACTGAAACCTTGCGGGAGACCAAATGGTCAGTTTGTGTGACCCACAGTAGCTTCAGGTTTTGTTTAGTGAACTTTGACATCACTTTAGCTGAGTGCAGGAGCTCTCAGCTGTTTCCTCTCACATACTAGTGACAGCCGACGCAATCAGATCCTCCTGCAGACCCCCACCGCAGACACACACGTGCGCACACACAAACTTTACATGTCATACTTCTGTCTGCCAGCACACACACACTCTCTCTCTCACACACACACACACACACGCACGAACACACACACACACACGAACACACACACACACACACACACACACACACACGAACACACACACACACACACACACACACGAACACACACACACACACGAACACGAACACACACACAAACTTTACATGTCATACTTCTGTCTGCCAGCACACACTCTCTCTTTTACACACAAACACAAACACACACACACACACACACACACACACACACGAACACACACATGAACACACACACGAACACGAACACAAACACGAACAAACACACAAACTTTACATGTTATACTTCTGTCTGCCAGCACACACTCTCTCTCACACACACACACACACACACACACACACACACACACACACACACACACACACACACACACACTCTCACTCACTCACTCATTCTCTCTCTCTCTCTCTCTCTCACGCACATACCATCATACATCATATCATACAGTCTCACCAACACAAATGCATAAATTCCTCCACTGTCATACCATCTATCTGTCAACACACATAATTCTCAAGTCCTCTGCTCTCAGTATATGTTCCTCGTCCCTCCAGCACAAGCCCCCGCTTGCCCACGAGACAGTAAATTCTCCAAAGCCAAACTCTTTCCCAGAAATCCCGGCAGGCTGGCAGCTCAGGGCTCTTTAACACAGAGCGACGTCTTGGAGAAGCTGTTACAGACCCAGCGGAGTGGAACTAATCTCGGCCGAACAGTGTGATTGCAGGGTCAGAGCGCAGATGAGGACCCGGGGGGCGGCAGAAGCAGCGTCGCCTCAAAAAAGCTTTCGCTCGTGCCATGAACCTTACAGTCACAAGACTGGAGTTATGAACATACTGCTGAGATACAGCACTCTATACAGTACCATTAAAGACCTGCACTGACCCTGAAATGATACTAAGTGAATCTGAAGCTTTTATACTTGACTGAAAATCTGTTCACATCAGTTCAAGATTGAAGCTTTTCTTTTTAAGCTTTATATTTTTTTTCATAAAGGTCATAACAGTTTAAAGCAATACATTACGTCAAATTTGATCAGAATAATGCTTAAAAATTCACATGTTAACAGTTTAACGTGTTCATGATATTTAACTACATAAAAACAATTTATTTCAATCACCCTCATGTCATTCCAAACTTGTATGACTTACTTTCTTCTGCAGACCACAGAAGATGTTTTTGGACCCCATTGACTTCCATTCAATGGATATTTCTCAAAATATCCTCTTTTGTGTTCCACTGATTATTGGGTGAACTATGCCTTCAATGCTTTTGCCAAAACCAGAGAAAAATGTAAAAACAAAACCAGTGTGGATTCTGATATCTCACTAGTGTCCAGGCACAACAACACTCATTAAATGCAAAGGCACCGTCATTCAATTAAAGGCACATCCGATTCTCCCGCGAGGTGTAAATGTTTGACCCCGATTGTACAGTCCCCATGCCAACAGCCATGGCAGTGCCCGGAAATGCCCTTTATTGATGCCACTCCAAATGCTCATGAGTGGTTGCTGTAGGAAAGAGAGAAATGGGATTCTGACATTATGTAAAGAATCAAAGTTTGCTGGTAAACAACAGCGACTGGACACAGGAAGTTCATTCACTCCATAAGCGCTGTGTTGTGTCAGCAGAGATCATCACGAGACAATTATCACAACAAAACAAAGAAGAGAAAAGCGTATTTTTACATTGTGGGTGGTTGACTTTGCATTTTTTGCATCTAGCAGGATTTACCAAACATCCCATATTTCAAATTAGTTTGTGAGTAGTGTTGGATAAATCCATTTCTTAAGCCTCAAACATATCTCAAGCTCTGGTAAATCTAGGATTAGATCAGGGAATCATCCAACTTCATCTAAACCCAAATTAAGGCCAAACTGTCCCACCGAGCCCACACTGAATGTGGAACACGAATTAGGCGACTAAAACAAATCCGCATTTATCTCAGCCTCCGGCCAACTAAACCACATCACACTTAAACTGGTTAGTTTCATGTGATGACACACGGTTTCAACACTTTCACTAACTGGTCAACTATGGAGACCCCATGGTGGTGAAGTTTTCACATGCATTTAACCTTGAATAAAGGCCCCAATACAAGGACAATAGCAATATATAAAGTTATCAATCTAAATATAAGAGAATTAGGGCTGTCAAACGATTAATCGCGATTAATCGCATCCAGAATAAACATTTGTGTTTACATAATACATGTCTGTGTACTGTGCATATTAATTATGCATTTATAAAAAAAAAAACATACATGTATATATTTAAGAAAAATATAAAAATGTAATAAACATTTAAATACAATTTCAATTATTGGTAAATATAAATAAATACATCTAAATATTTTCCAAATATATATATAGGCCTACATGTATGTGTTTGTGTTCATAAATACAAAATTAATATGCACATTAAACAGACATCTATTATGTAAACACAAACTTTTATTTTGAATGCGATTAATCTTTTGACAGCCCTAAAGAGAATAAAAGATTCAACACCACATCAATAACAAATTGATATCGTTGCAATCTCTTTCAGAACAATATTTTTCCAGCTGATGAATGACGAAACACTGACAGCCAATCAAAATCCATTTAATGCATTTAAAGGGCTCACACACATAGAATGTAAAATTACAATGCATGACTTATCCATTTGTCTGAAAGCTAATATAATGTTCATTGTCGTTCTTAGTGAGACCAGGCCTAGAACTGAACTTGCATTAAACTAAATATTTATGATATTTATAAATAAATAAATAAAATGATAATAATAAAAACAACAAAACTGCTAAAATGACCTACATGACCTAAAAGATACAAATAAAAGCACATTCAAAATATGAATGAAACTCCAAAAAAAACAATAAAAGGGTAGAAACTAAAATAATTGTAAATTCAAGTCAACATCAAACTAAATTCCTTCATGCATGCAGTACATATTCCTTGTCTTTTGTGCATGATTTGTTAGTTATTCTGAATCTGAATAAAAAAATTATGAAAAATGTATTTCCAAAATTACGATTCTGATCTAAACAAAACAAAGAAAATTGTAAATGCCAATAAAGTAAAAATAATAAAATGCAATTAACTTGTTTCCAAAATGACTACAACTCTCTCAAATCTAATATATAATGACCAAATAAAAAATACAGGAACAAAAATGAACAAAAAATGCCAATAAAATGAAGTGCAGTCATTTGTTTCTGAAATGACGCTGCTGGTTAATGGTTAAAAGCATCTCAAATATTATAAATTACATTTAAGTTGCAAATAAAAATAACTAAGTTGGAAACAAAAATGAGTCATTTGTGAGAGGAGTGAGTTTTGTGTCAGATGTGTAGAGGGTGCAGGGCAGCATGTGTGCTGTTATCTAACAGCTGAGGAGATTCCTACAGATCAGATGAAGCAGAGGATTGATTCTGGAGCCGTGAGAGAGACAGACAGCTGTGTGTGGAGTACATGGAGCAGTGGGGGGGTCAGTGTGTGTGGAGCTAATGGTCGATATTCTCCCTCTGGACTCGTCTGTGTGTGGAAAAGCAGCTGTCTACCCGGTCTCAACCGAGGTTCGCTGGTACACATATACAGGTACAGTATACGCTAACACACACATGCACGCACACATACACGCACACACACTTAGATGTACAGTACTTTTACGAAAGTGGAAAAATTCACTTCCTCTTCCTGAAACATCTTTTGACATGATTTTTTTAAACTTTATTAATTGCAACTTCATCAAAGTATTACAAATGCGCTGCTTACATTGTGATGCTATTTTGTTCCTTTAAAAAAAAAAGAAGGAAAAAAAAAGACATTTTCGGGCATAATTTTGATGCTAATTTTATCTTTCTCATTGTTTTTCAGTCAAACAAAAACCCAAACAAACAGCCGACGTGAGCTCAGCTTTGCTTACATAAAACAAAAGCGCTCATTGTTCTCAACGCAACAGGAGCCGCAGTCTGAAGTGTGTGATACTGTCACTATTTGCTCTTCTGTTGCTATGTAGTCTGTGATAATTCCTCTTTTTAAGGCCGTGTTTGACTTGAGGACCACAAACCAGAAGCAAAACCATCTCTGAATGACACACAAGTGTTACAAATGTGGCTGACTATTCAAAAACACCTGTGAAAGATTTTACCTGCAGACAGCGAGTGAAGACCCACGAATCTAACCTGGGATGAAATGCCTCAGATTTGCAGAAGAAAATCCAGCATCATAAATCACAAATTTCCCACATGACTACGAGAAAACATAAAGGCTTGACTAATACTTGTGATTCAATAGAGCACATGATGTTTAAGGTATTAGAAAGCCTGTTGACTATCTAACCCCATTAACTTTTGTCTTGAGCTGACACATCTCAAAATCTATTCCCATTTATTTTTACAGTAATTGACAGTTAGGATACAGTAAAGCTGCAATATATCTCTGCTCGTCTCTACTGTCCTGTCCAATAAAGTCAAATAAAAGCCACAAATATTCAGCTTCTTGAAAATAACTAGAAGCAATTGAGCACAATGCAGCTGTTTAACCTTCATAACATTAAACACAGACAGTGATTTCCCCATCACTGTCAGGCCAACAGGTGCCAGACGGTCAAAGATATCCATCTTGTTATTCCTGCATTTGCATGGACGACATCAAACGTTTCATTAGCGATAGATAAGCTCCTTTGCTATGACTTGCACAGCAGCATCTAAGCCAAAGGAAACATGTGGATGAAAGCATTTAACTCACTCGGCGAGTAAAGCTGAAGTAGAAAAGCACCTGAAATCACGCAAGAGCCGAGAACACAGCTCAAGAAAATAGAGTCTGTCTCACATTATGCTGAGCTAATAAAATAAATCAGCTATGAGGGCTGCTTGACATTTTTACACGTAACGTGAGCAAATGTGTGAAACAAGAACAAAATGGGCTAATATATAGTGTGAATCTGGATGGATAAATCAAGGACATGAAAGTACAGTAAAAAGTTACATTTCACTTCAACTTGTTTACCAACATCGATGCCTAAAGGAGTTGTGGGAGCTGAGGTAAATAAAATTGTGTCTTCTCTTAATACATCATACGATGTATAATAATACGTGAATAAAATGTCAATCAACTTATAAATTCAGTCTATACTAGTGTAGTATGTAAATAAGTGGGCGTGGCTAAGACTGAGAGAAAAAGAAACATGGAGAAAAATAAGACCGATCAGGACGGCATTCATTCCGAAACAAAAATATATAATATACTGTACTGAATACTATAATGCAATATAAATTGAAACACATTTTTATTATAATGTATAATAGAACATATGTTATATTAACAATGTATTATTCTATATATTATATGATTAAATATACTGAATATATATAGGAAGAAAACTTTTTAATAAGGTTTTACACACGGTGTATATACCTTACAGAAAGGAATATATGGTGTGTATATATAGTTTATATTAATTTTCTGACTTGAATAGGTGAAGTTGGTAGGTTTTGTATGTTACAGCACATAAATCCTTCTGTAAACCTCACAGTTGTTCTTGACAGAGATTATCAACATTGGTTCTTTAATCACTATGCCGTGATAAAATTCCCTTTGGGCCTGACTCCAACTCAGACACAAATTCCAAGACTACCAGTTTGAGAGCATACATCATAGGCTTTTGTGTCTTCATCCAGTAAGCGACGGCCTACAAACCACCCAGTACACCCTTTTCACCACCTACAATGCCCTAGAGTAAGCATCCAGAACCACAGCAATGTGATAAATACCACTCAAAACACCTTAGGAACTATAAAGCAACCTGCTGGAAACCACCTACAAACCCTAGCAAGCAAACACCACTCAATTTTTGTGTGGAATAAGACGTTTATCCCTCACTAAAGACATGTTTACCTACTAACAAACAGAGACACACAAGAGTGTTTGGCTTTGCGTATACATAACCCCATGCATGCGTTCCTATTACTGACAATCCCATAAATCACCAAACAGAGTTTACAATACCATCTGTGAGGATCCATCATTAGATATTTGCAAATATGCGTTACTGGAGGGTCAGGAAAAACTCATTTAAATTTTATTTTAAGGTAAACATTCCCCACATGCTGTCAAGATCCCCCTCCCAACGCTCTCCCGATCAGCGAGACACACGGAGACGGGAGGCGCTCGAGTCAATATTTACTCCATCTGAGGGGACTGGGTCAAGGGTTGCCAGGGACGTGATTATTCGAATTCCAGGAGAGTCTGAGTCAGATGAATGAGGTGAGTCTGATCTCTACGAGAGGAGAAAACATCACAGCAAACAGCCAGAGAATCAGACAAGACTTCAGAACGGTCGGGTTGCTTTTCAGCACGGGATGATATTAGGCGGATATTACATAACACCTGAGTGATCACAGCAGAGATCAAGACGTGAGACTACACGGGCAGTGGGTTTGTACCAGAGATATATAGTAAGTATATAGATATATGCTTGATTACCTGCTGTTTTTATGAGTCACGAGGCTGTGCGTCAGCCATCCATATATTGGAATGGTCAAAGCTGGTCTGTAAAAACACGTACAAACATGCTAAACTTAAAAAATACATGAAGACAAAGCTGTTTGCGAACACGACATAGCTTAAAAATGTGTAATATTAAAATAATGTTTATAAAAACACAAACCAACACATTCTCACTTGTGAAAGGCTTTTACAAGAGGCTGTGCAATATTGTGCCATCTTGTAAAACTCATTGATGGTGATTGCTAGGGTGTTGCCAAGCAGTTTCTATAGTGTTTTGAGTGGGGGGTGCATAAAGATCTTGGTTTTCATTATAGCCTGCTGTGTTTCTGAGGTCAGCTTTCTTTTGTTGTGCATTAACTTATTTTTCACCCTATTTTTTCACTTCCAGGCCCCAAAAAGTGCTTATGGGCTGAAATCTCCAGTATGAGCAACAGGAATGTGATGCATGTCTTAGCAAGTCCCATTAACAAGATGTTGGCGTGTGGTGTTTTTTTGAAAATCACTCCTTGACTGGCCACAAATGCACATGACGTCATTAAGGTTGAATGGATGCAGAATCTGGGCCAGTCAGAGAGCAGAGAGGTCTCTTCAGCATCTCCGCAACTGGCACGTGCGTTGGAACAAGAGCATGTATTAATACGTTTGCAAATAAATGATTCAGAGTTTGAGTCATTCATTTTCTCACCTCATTACATACGAGCACATCCGTCGCTCTTTTACCCCAAAGACTTGCTCAACTGGCAGAAGCCAAACCACACGATATAAACTCCGTCCACTGTATTTGAACAAAAGCTGATGCTCAAATAGACATTATGTATGTCACTATTATTTGGACTTGAATGACATTTATATGTCCGATTGAATTTGTGCAGTATTTTCAGCACTTAAGCTACAAAACAAAAACAGTTCCCTGATCAAATTAAAAGCTAAACATTGCATAAATGTTTGGTAAATCCAATAATCCGGAAAAATGCTTTGGATTAATTCCTGAAATACTCAACGATAATAATCCAAAAACTGACAAGCCCTCAAATACAAATCACTTTACCACGAGCCATACAATGTTAACAAACTGAACAACAGGAGCAACGTGATAAGAACTTTACATGTTTACAGATCTTTACTGGAACTAATACGGCATCAACAGTTTATTTATAATTTTATGTTATTTATTTACAATATTTAAAAGTCTATTCTTTATATTTTTGTCTACATACTATACTTTGTAAGAAGCAAAATTTAAAAAAGGCTTTTGAGACAATTTGTCTACTGTGAGTTTACTGTAATACAAAAATGATTTTTTTATATAGCGACAGTCCAATCACAGAAAATTAATAATAGTAATATTTAACTTACCACAGACCATGCACTTCTTATGCCAACTTTAGCCCAATGTGTCAATTACATTAGGCTGAGATATAAGCCGATCTGTCCTTGAAAATGTTATTAAAACAACACCTGTACCCGCTGTGATTAATGTCATGCATATGCAGGAAAATATAAGCCAGATTAATGCTACTTTGCATGAAATCTATGCGTGGTATGACTATGCATCTCAAAAAGTAGATGCACAACCAAATACTAGTGCCATCATGGTATTGCTTAGAAAAGTACAAAGGGATACGAGAACAATCTCGGTTTATGTTCACTGTTCGGTTTATAGCAACAAGTTTGATGATTATATGGGTAGTCACATACTGACACCATGTTCACTTCCAGTTTAGATTGGGTGTAAGGAAAACACCTCTGTGTTTGTGCTACGTTGGTATGGCATGCTAGGTCATTCACTGTCAAGGTTTCAGTGTAAGACAAGCAAGAAACATGGAAAGTGTGAAAAGCACTATACAAGGACCCAAAGAAACAAATGACCTAAATTATTCATACCTATCAAAGGTATTCATCTATTATTGGACCACAACTGATGCAGAAAGAAAGAGTAAAAATAAAACTTGCTTCATAATGAAAACATATTCCTGGCGACAGAGAACTGCCGAAGAGCGTACAGTGTAAACATATCACATTCTTATGCTCCAGGTTATCTCAAGGAGAACTGCAAGACATCTTTAACCTCAAGATAAACCTGCTTTATGAAGCTGTGATAATGAAAATTACCCGAGCCCCGAAGACTGATAAATGTAAAACGGCAATAAACTAACATCGCACCATATGGCTGGATTAAAACGTCCCAGTTCCCATAATTAATAGGCCGGGTTATTGAATTTGCATATGGAGCTAGTTACAGCAACGCTGGTGAGTCATGCTTATACGCCATTTTCTGTAAACATTCATGCTAATGCCTTTCTGCATCTAAATATGATCATGGTGTATGTGTGCAAAGGCCAGAGACCTGTGGTCAGGAGCATTCGAGAAAAGAGGGGGTGAATGGGGGATGCTGCGCTAGATATACGGCGTGGGGAAGAAGAGATACGGATCCTCCGGGGTTTGTCTTTCCCCTCAAGACTTCACAAACGAAATAAGCAAGCAAGATAAAACGCAGCCAGACGTATAGTGCTGAAAGCGCTCGATTGCCAAAGCTACTTCTCCAAATGATGAATTTCTTCACTGTATCGTCCTCTTACGTGTTCAGTTTTACCGCAGTAAACCTTTTCCCAGAGAGGAGAAAGAGGAGATTAAACAGTGAGAGTCACATTTATCCAGTGGAACATTATAGAAGATAAGCGCTACCTTTGAGTCTAAAGCCCTTCTGAGGAGACAGACTCTTTTGATGGTAAACTTTTGGATGCCTCTATTTGCATCCTTTGGTACACGCAATTTCGTCACGAAGAGAGTATTTTGCAAAGGTCGGCATTGACTTAAGCCCAGCGCGGGTCAATAGCTTCTGAGCATTCTGAGCTGGATTCTCACTGAGCTAAATTTTCATGGGTGAGACACAACTTTAAAGAGAAATGGTTGAAGAACCAGGTCACATTTGGAAAATATTTTTTAAAAATCGGACTTTTGTGAATGACAAGATTATAACTATAAATAAAAATTCGTAAATAAAAGTAGTTCAAAATGTAATGCTGCAATCCGCAACCTTTTGGCTAAAATAAAAAGTTAATCAGCAAGTAAATCAAAGTTGCAGAGCTTGCATCTTTAGGAGAAGCATCCAAACATAATTTACTATATAACTATAAAAAACTGAATATTTTCAGCTAATAAATAATACAATATTGTAATTCAAGGGTTCAAGCTTTTAAAAATTTAAAACTGCAGCATGCGAACTTATAGGAACAGACAGTTATCATCGATTAGTGATAGACCGATATATTGCTGTGGCCGATATATCGGCCGATATTGGAAAGTTTTTAATTATCGCATCGAACGATATATTTTTACAAGTGGATGATTTTTTTTCAGTTTGGCCACCATACTGAAAAAATATCATTCATAAAAATGCCACGAAGATGTAAAGCAGGCATTTGCCACTTAGTAATGTCACGTGACCACATTTAAAAACCCATATCGTCCGACCACTAGTGTGGATGCTAATGTAGTTTTGTTATAGTTATCATTCTTGTTGTGAACGGATTACGTGAAGGTCACACACTTCAGGTCACTGTTGAAGCATTGCTGTTCAGCGTATTTTCACAAAGTATACACTCACCACATTGCCAGATGCATTCTTGTCGTAGTTCTGGAATGTGACCACATTAAAAGACGAGTCCTGACATCTCTCTCGCACACTCAGGCCGGAGAAGGGAATCTGCCTGGAACACTTTGAGTAACTTTGAGCAATGAGCCCACAAGGCATACATTCTGCACCATACTAGACCAAAAAACACTCCTGTTTAATACAAAGATCACACATCGTAAACCACACTGAAGAGCAGCAATGACTGCACACTTTCACAGTGGCATTAGAAATATTTTTTGAAGGCCTTAAACCAAACCAGCCAGCTTTCAGATGAATTACATTATAACATCTGATGCAAAAAATACTTTTTAAAAAAATCCAACAGGAGACCTACAGTAGTTAGTTAGCCTTAAAAATCTTCACTGCAAATTTGCCCTTTTAACCTTTAATGGAAATGTAATTACATTCTCCAACTCTGAAATGAGTTTCTTTGCCAACTGGGATCACAAAGTACTCTTATTCGCTTTAAAATCTCACACAGATGTTTACCGCAACAACGCAGCACAGGAGCGTATAGTAAGTCTACCTACATAGATAAATTATTGCACAAATAATCTCATTGTAAATGGGGTTTGTGCTGCTAGAACTGTGCTAGTCTATATGTGCCTCTTCACGTCTTTAAAGCTGCCGGAACTGCATTTTCAAAACAAGCCCAAGCCCGTCGAGTCAAGGCCCAATGCTACAGCTGACAGTCAAAATCAGCTGATCGCAGGTCAGTCAGAAATAGAGCGGGTTTCACATTCTGTCAGCGCTGAACTCCCTCTGGGAAAAATAAATAGAGGAAATAGACATGACTAAGAGAAGTGTCATTAAAAAAGAACACATCGGAGAAAAAGATAACTTCCTTTATTGTACGCAAAAAATACGATCTTATGTATCCTACAGCAATTTACCACAATCTTTGTACTGCTTTAATCAAAGATCAATCAAACCCTTTGTTTTTATATCAAATAGACCAGCAATTAAACGACTGAAAGATCCTTGGAGTTATCGTACCCCTCACATTTCCATAACAGACTTCAGGCAAGCAACCAAAAAGCAACCGTGATTTCCACAGCACCTCACAATGTTATTTAACTATTTAAATGTCTCTTAACACAAAAAGAACTTCATTCAAAATGATGCCCTGACAGACTACAGAGACACAAAAAGGGAATACCACTGTGGTCGTGTGAATTCACAGACTGCACGCGCATGTGACTCGAAGAGACGTGGGATTTTTACACTCCAACATTTTCCAGAATTGAGAGATTAGGGAGAAGTCTATGACTTGAGAGGATAGTTCATCCAAAAATAAAATTCTGTCATCATTTATTCACCCTAGTGTCATTCCAAACATGCGTATGAACCTTTCTTCTGTGGAACACAAATGAAGATATTTTGAGAAATGTCTCGTGTTCATAAAATTTTGTTTTATCTTCCTTTTTTGTTCTGCAGAATAAAGAAAAGTCATACAGGTTTGCAATGACCTGTGGGTGAGTAAATACAACAATTTGCATTTTTTGTGAACTATCCTGTAAATATAATACATTTATTTAATAACATTTAATGTTATTTCCTATCTGTTTTTCAGGAAAACTGGCACATTTTTGCAGAGTATTCTGAAGGCCTAACCCATATAAGAGTTCATATGAACAATTACACTTTAAGACAAAATAATCTGACAGGCTCCATTTGGATTTCAACAGTCATGACCAGAGTCACCAGACAAATTGATTTTAATATCTGTTCAGTTAAAAACACTCAGCCTTAAAAAAACGACTTGAGTAATTTAACTGAAGAAAACTAAAATTAACAGCTTCCAATATAAACAAGCTTTTGGATGCTATTTGGATCAGTGAAAACGTTCCAGCGCCACATCAGTGGAAACCAATGAGCTCTTCATAATCCTGTAGACCCTACTCAACAATCAAAATGACAACCCACATCATATTAATCCATCTTCTCCCATCACATACCGGAAGAAGAGAACAGAGGGAGGATTGAAATGAGATGTGAAGCATCTGTGGCCTCTCTCTCCCGCTCTCTCCCCATGTTGCCGGGTTGACAGGAAGTGGCCCTGAACCCCGTGTGGACACAGTAGCGCTGTGTTCCTCTGATGGGACCACCACCACATCCTCCATTCAAATGAAACAGCAGATGGATGTACTGTTGAGTGTTTTTGAGGGGTCACTTACCTCAAACACTTTCAGTGACAGAAACCGGGCGCTCCAACACATTAAGTGACTGACGACAATGAAAAACACCTAGCGGCAATATTCTAGCCAATAGACATTAGTTTAAGTGAATGTTCTTGGCACTAAAAGACCTCACTTAAAGAGCAACACTCCCTTATAACTAAACTTTAAGAGATAGTTCAGACAAAAATAAAAAATAATTCTCATCCTCATTCCAAACTAGTATGAATGAACCCTAAATAAGATATCAAAGAATGTTGGTAACCCAACAACACTGGTCTCCATTGACGTGTGTCCTTGAACATCAGTACGAACAAATTAAACACATAACTGGGACAGAAGGGCAGAACATTGAGAGACATCAACACGCAGTGACAGAACTCGTCTGCTGCATTAAAAATTGAACAAGAGCTGTGGGTGGCCACAACAAAATCAACAAATCCAATAGCATGCCCATTTAAAATGCTAATTTCACGGCTAATCTGGAGGATGCGTATTATTCAAACAGCACACAAAAGACAATGCTTGTTAAAGCGTGTGTATACTGTAGACCTCAATGTCATGATACTCCCATATCAAGTGTTTACACACATAAAAGACAAGGTGATAACGTTTCCTGTTTACAGATCGCAATCATTCAAAGCTGTTCTTGTGACGTTTAGTGCGTATCTCACAAAACATGTCTAGAGCTTATTTATGCCAACAAAAATATTATATTTGTACAAGTGTTGTCATATCGATTAATCGCGATTAATAAATGTTTGTTTATATATATTATGTTTGTGGCATGTTTATTTATATGATTATATAAATGCACACACATACATAAATTTACAATATGTAAAAATATAAATACACATTACACGTTTCTTAAATATATACACATTTATTTGAGCATTTATACATCACGTGTAAATGTACACGCCACCACACAAGTATATTATAAAAACACAAACATTTATTTTGAAATCGATTAATCACGATTAATCGATTTGACAGCGCCAATTTATACATAAATAGGAATTATGAAAATGTCATCATTTATTCACCTTCGTGTCGTGCAAAACCTGTATGTGATTCTTTTTTCTGTACAACACAATAGACGATATTTTGAGAAATGTCTTTGTGGTTTTGTGTCCGTACAGTAGAAGTCAATGAACTATCCCTTTAAGTTTCATGCATTTTACGACAATCGAGTAATATTTTGCATCAGAATAAAGCAAGGCAACACTAAATTGTCACAAAAATAATCATGATGGTCACAAAATGGCTTTATTTTCTTTAGACTTTCGAAAATCAGTATCATATCATCCTTGCTCTTACATGATGTAATTCAGTGAATCCGTTTCTCAATGTTTCCGTCAGATAGATTGTCTGTTGTTATCTTATTTCCCTCTCCGCGGTTAATCTTGTCTCTCACGATCGCATAATAGCATTTCAAAAGATGAAGCTACTTTTTATTGCATGCCAATTCTCAAAGGCAGTCCACAGAAACAGACCCATCATTCATAGCCAAGCTCAGTGTATCACTCTCGGCAGACAGAGGGCCTCAGTGACGGGAGGACAAAGGGCCCTCTGCGTCGGCACGTTACCAATTAACAGGAATTTCGCCTTTAAGAGCTACTTTCCCAATGATCTCATTTCAAGCCGACTTACACTTCCACGGCTTTCACTGAGAGGCATTCAGTGAATTGGGAAAGGCATTAAGGCCACTTCACAGGCTCTGTGTTTTCTCTTGGAGGGCCCTCAATGCTCTTATGAGCACATCTAATTAAGAGTGTCCATTCCTCCTCATAAAAACACCCATAAAAAGAAGCATCAACAGCTACAGGCAATGCAGAAGAGAAACTACAAACACTATTGTAGACCAGATGCATTAGCTAATAGCTACAGGGAACGATTGTGTGGGAGAAACAGGGAATACAGTAGAATCAAGATCTGCACCATTAGATATAGAGGATAACTTTAAGTAGATGTTCTTTTGTTGCAAACCCAACTGCTTCAAAGTGTGCAAAGACTGTAGTTTTGCATTTGACAGGCTGAAACTGGTGCAAATTTGAGACTTCTTTGTATTGAATTATAGAATTATACAATAAAAAAATTGACCAATAACAATTTGATCAATACTTTTATTATGCTATTGCTAAGTGAATAAATGCCTCATAGTCTCAAATTATACACCATATGTAATACATTTTCTTTTCATAAAATACTGATGTAAGTACAAGCCTTCAGATGAATTTTCAGAAGCTTTGCCATCTCCTGAAAAGGTTTGATGAATTGGTCTTGAATCCAGTCATCCTTCAATATAGAAACTTTAACTTAATTAACTTTAAGAAAAATTGCAATACCATGTATTGTTTTATCATTTTTATTAAGTACATATCTCTACTTCTTTTACTACTATCTACTGTATATATACTGTATGTAAAGCTGCAACACTGTGAAAAGTGCAATAGAAATAAATTGGAATTGTAATATATTTAAAAACCAGTAGAAGCCTATTATTACGCAGTTAAAGAGATTTAAACACACACCTAAATCTGCAAAACGAACAACACAAACATTGAAAGAACATATTGAGCCACATCTATAGTCCAGAATATCATAGAGACAAGTAAATGGGACCTTTTGACCACCAAACAACCAACTGCTCCCATTTCCATCAGAAAACTTTACTTCACGCTATTAAGTTTTCTAAAGGCACTAAAACACAGGAACAGGCTTGAACAAATACTCAAACCTGTGGTTGCATACATTCACACACCCTTTTCTCCAATACAACACACGCTAATAAAAACTGGGTATTCAGCTTAAGCTGTGGATTAAAATTGACATTGAGACACGCTGGCAAACACTCGACTGGCAAAACGCCCGTTATAACCAGGACGTACGATGACAGAACTGGAAATGCAATGGTTTGAAACGCAGGTCAAACGGGGAGAGGACAAAGAAGGGATAAGAGAAAGATAAACAGAAAAAGATGACTGCTTAACCAGGCGTCACTATATGAAGAATCCAGACGTTATCATGATGGACAACAAGCGTCCCTTCACTTCCAGACAGATCCATGACACTGTAAAGACTCGCAACCAGTCTAGCGCAGATTCAAACTAGGATTGATTTGGTTAGTAAAACCACCCTCACACTTTCACTTACCTACTGTAAGTGCATTTTTCCACAAAGATTGAGGAGGCAAGCTACACGAAACACTCGGAGGACTGCAAGTGTGGGCGACGTCTTTCTACTGAGATGAGAAGTTGTAAACTATATTTCAGATTATAGTCTATAGTTTCACAAGCACGGCACTGGACTTTGAGTTGAGATACGGTGCTCTATAGGACATCTCTCTACATTGGAAAATCTGTTAATGAAAAGCCACAACTAAAGCAATGCAAGGTGTCACTCGTAAATACCGGCGTGTGGAGAAAATGGGCACTGAAAGAGATGAGTTCAGCTTCTGAAGACATAGAACAACTACATTTATAGGTATGGCTGATATTGCCGTTTACTCATATTTTGTTCCTTTTTCCTAAATTTCAAAGGCCCAAAAATAGGAATTAAACATGCAAGACTCATTCCTCGTGGCAATGTCAATATTTAGAGATTTGAGTCATTCTGAGTGGGAGAATCATAATCTCGAGCATATGACACAGTGAGGGCGAGAAGTTCACGGGCTGCGTGTGCGGATTTAGATACTGTAGATAGATGGAAATATGGAGGGAGGGAGAGGGAGAGGGAGGGAGGGAGAGGGAGAGAGAGAGAGGGAGAGGGAGAGAGAGAGAGGGAGAGAGAGAGAGAGAGAGAGCAACAAAACCAGGCTTTTGAATCAGAGAACAGTTTGAGATCTCTTCTGAAACTCCAGAAGTGAGATTCTGCTGATAAGAAAAACTGAGAAGCAGTTTTAAAGCATTATGAATTTATTTCCTACGTGGATAGCTACATATAGTCGATAAATAAGGCCACGCGACTTCAGTTTTAGTCATCGGGCTGTTTGTCTGCATTATTCCCAAACATAAATCAACAATCACAACACAACGATGACTCGTCGATAAGATTCAATCGTATGCAATTGATACAATCCATTCAAACCGGCGGATCTGAGGAAAACCCCCGGATTTATAAACAACGCCGACAAATATTGAACACGCACCAAACCATGTATGTAGCCTATGTTATTAAGCCGAAATCCTTTTAACATACACAGGTCTATTTTAAACAAGCGGCCATTCAATCTCAACACCCAACAAAAAATATACAGCGCTAAAAAACGAGGCGTCCATACTCACCCTGTCGAGTACCACTGCTGTGGTGTGAATAAAATCCTGTCGATGATCTCAGCTTTATTGTTTTGTTGTATGAATGAAGCAGGCTCAGCTTTCCATAGTCAATAATGTTGAGCGGCTCATGTAGGCTAGACGATATGACACGAAGACCGCGTTCAGTGCGCGCTCATGACGCGGACTGCCTGGGAACGCGCACAGCTGCGCGAGTCATCGGTTTAATTGCAGCAACGTACCGCGGGATAACAGTTCATGTAAATACAATGTCAAGAAGCGTTTGAAGCGATGGTTGAAGGGCGTCTGAATGAGCAGCGGAGGATTTGTGCACACGGGAACCATCAAACCCGTATGAGTATGAGTATGGGAAAACTGGAAAGGGCAGGGCACTTTGACGTCTTTCTACACACTTGACTAGCAGAGACAAGCCTGCAACAGCAGGAGAGAGAGAGAGAGAGAGAGAGAGAGAGAGAGAGAGAGAGAGAGAGAGAGAGAGAGAGAGAGAGAGAGAATGTACTTGTATACTTGAATGTATATTCTGCTTTTGTAGAAAATGTGTAGGCCTACTTTATTTTTCTTTAAATTTTATTTATTACTAATTCACTTTAAGCTCGCACTACATCACACTTTTTTATTTTATACTATTATTATTATTATTATTTGGCTACTAACCCTCTGTTTGTATACATATTTGCATTACTTGTATGCAAATGCTTTGGCAAAATACAATGTACAATTTTGTCATGCCAATAAAGCACATTTAAATTGAAATTAAATTGAAATTGAGAGAGAGAGAGAGAGAGAGAGAGAGAGAGAGAGAGAGAGAGAGAGAGAGATGATGGTAACTGGGCCACCTATTGCTGGATCTGGGGCACCCGCGCTGAACGTCATTGTGAAATTGTTAGAAAAGAAATACAGTTAAACCGCTCCAGATTGTATCATTCGTCAGATTATACGGTGAAATTTGCTATTAGAAATTTTTATTTTACATATTTGTAATAACAGAGTTTGTTTTTAAAACTGTTTTCCGGGTGCATCTTGCTGGTTTTGCCTGCTGGGTGACGTCATTTTAATGGAATTTCTGTCATTTTAGCCCAGCGATTTTTCTCGCGATATAAAAAAATATAATAAACGTGGAGCGGCGTGCTGTTGCTATGGTAACTTTAGGCCCGTCTAGCGCGTGATAAACTTGAATAGTTACTCATACGTTTTTTATGTCATTTCCTGCTGTTTCCTATTTTTTTCTCTTTATTTTAAAGAAATCTTTTCATGTGAAACAAAAAAATAATAGGCCTAAATAAAAAAAAACACTTCACAAACATTAACATTCACTTCTCATTTACATTCACAATTAGGCTACTGTATTAACACAATGACACTTATAAGGATATCTGTGGTGAATTTTATTAGAAAACGGGTCTTTGTTTTAGTCCAAATTACATTATAGGCTACGTGACTGCAGTGAATGTTTTATAACCTATATCTCAGATGTTAAGAAGTGTCACATTCTTGTTGAGTATTACTGTAAGTGCTAGTTTCATGGATTCCTCATCTTTATTCGAGTGCTACTCTCCTATCATCTCATGACAAGTCCCATCAGGTTCAATGGTAACACAGAAAAACACCTACCAAAAACTATCGCCTGAGGTAAATCCCTGCTGTCCTAGTTGTCTGTAAACATTCCTGTATTTTTTACAGTGTGATCGTTTCACAGTGAACCACTGCTTCCCTCTAGTGGAATCAAATGAGTATAGCTAATGTTATCAATTGAGGCAAAATTTGTGTCCACAGTAAGTTTTTTTATTTGTGTGGGTGTGTTTGTTTTATTATTTAAAAAAATTTATGTGGCAACACACGTGATTCTCACACAGAGACATTATTGTACGTTTCCAGCTGATGATTGTTCAATAAACATTACAGATCATATATCGTACAGAAACACATACGAGACCAGAGGATTGTATTGATTTGCATACACTTCGGCACAGACCGACATTACAACAAATGTAAACACAAAAGAATATTAAAGTAACGAGTGCATGTGTGATTTATGTGTGTCATAAATAAATGTACATAAAAGGAATGATACTAATTCAATAAATGTACTAATACACGTTTCAACACAGTGGGCATGGACAGGCTGGAAGAGTGTCGACATACTAAATGTAAAACCTAATGAATGAAACAAGAGGTGTTTTGGACCATTAATGGATATTACGTAAACATTCAAGATAACAAAACAGCTGCTCACTTATTAAAGCATTGCGTCGGCAACGCAAAGGTCACAAGTTCGAATCCCACATAGGCTATGGCTTTAATGCAGTGTGAGTCGCTGTGGATAAAAGCGTCTGCTAAATGCATAAATGTAAGCTGTTTATGGTTCACAGCTCGCGATACCGTCCGTCTATTCCTCTCGGTTTCTGAGCTCTGAAGAGACGCTGGGGAAAAGCACGTCACTCTCGAGCGAAAGGTCGCTGCCCAGACCCGCAATGCGGCTGCGCAGGAGAAAGTGCGTCCTCCTCTGCAGCAGCCTCTGCTGCTCCTGCTTGAGCTCCACGTAGGAGCGAGAGAACGTGTGGAAGATGGACGTGACGGGGAATGCCATGAGCAGGATTCCGCTCAGGATGCTGCTGAGCGCGACCACCTGTCCGGGGATGCTGCGCGGCACCATGTCGCCGTAACCCACCGTCGTCATGGTGATGACGGCCCACCAGTAGGTGGCAGGTATGCTACTGAACTCCCGCGTAGCCGCGGCTTCGTTCTCGATCAGGTAGAGGAGCGGCGAAAAAAGCGCTATGGCAACGCACAGGAAGAGAAGGAGCAGGCCGAACTCGCGCGTGCACCTGCGCGCGGTCAAACCGAGCGTCTGGAGGCCGAGCGAGTGCCGCGCGAGGCGCATCACGTACAGGATGCGCAAGGCGCGCAGCACGCGTAACACCAGACCCACTTTGTCCAGGTAACTGCTGCCCGAGCCCAGTCGTTTCTCACCCGCAGAGGTGCTGTCCACCACCAGCGTGACGTAGTAGGGCAGGATGGCTATGACGTCGATGAGGTTGAGGGGTCGTCGGAGGAAGGCCAACTTGCTGCGGTCCTGGATGAAGCGCAACGTGAACTCCAGAGAGAACCAGGCCACGCACACCGTCTCCACGATGAAGATGTTGTAGCACATCTGCGAGCACTTGCCCTGAAATGGAGACATAAAAGATTTGGGATTATGCGTTCAGTTTATTAACAAAGTCCGCAATTCTTTCCTTGTGTGGGTGGTGAGGTTTAGTTTAATGATGAATAAAAGGTGCAGGTGCTTTAATGTGTTAAATATTGCAAATAAAGTTGACTAAACTCTTAAAAATAGAGATTCTTCTGAGGATCTTATCCAGCTGGTTCCGTAAAGCACCTTTAATGTCCACAAAACCTTTCTGTTGCTCTTTGCAGGTTATATGTATCCCCACTTTTGATAAATTCAAAAAAGTCATTTGTGGGGTTATTATAGATAAAGAAAACTATTAAAACATTTCTGTTAATCGAAATCAAATAAAATACAGGCATTATTATTATTTGAAAAACTTTAAACAACATTTTGAAATGTTGGCTAACAATAAAATTAATTGAAAATAAATTAAAATACACCATTATACTAAAAATGTGCTTCAAGATGCCACAGAAGAACCTTATTTGTCTAAATGATTCCATAAAGAACCTTTAACATCTAAAGTTAAAGTCTTTGTGGCGAAAAAAGATTATTCAGATTATAAAAACGTTAGAAAGAGAAGCTTCTTTATAGAACCTTTGACTGAATGATTCTTTGTGAAACCAAAAATGGTTCTTTTATTTAACCATTTAAGCACCTTTTGAATGACAAAAGAACATAACAAAACTGCTAAAATTAGCAAGGTTCTTTAGACCTTAAAAGGTTGGATAGTAATGGTTCTTTAGAACCTGAGAGAAAGTTAATAATTATTATTATACTCTAATAATTGGTGTGTGTATGTCAAGTTTTACATTCCTCATTGAATTTACAGCCAAAATATTGTGATAAAGTGTGATGTATTTTGTTGTGCTATACAAGCACTCAAGAATAATATGGCCATACTGCACACTGATGACTATTATGTGTAAAAAATAATCTGGTTCCCAGTTGCAATACTGCCATCAGAACACTAGAGGATGACAAATGAAAACGCAATGCCACAAGTCCACCTGCTCCTGTCAGAAACATAGGGAATGTGTTTTCTGAACCTCACCTCATTCATTCCAGGGCTTTTCCCATTCCATAGCACACAGGTTGAGGTCTCAAAACCTTTCTTTAGATATCTTTAGAAGATACAATATTTGTGGAGTATACACTCTTAAAACATTTTAAGAACCTTTTGTGAAATGGATGTTAAAAGTTTGATGGCATCGTGAAGCACCTTTATTTTTAAGAGTGTAACTAACATGCATCTGTCAATTGGCATTATCATAAATAAAAATACATGACCAATTGTGTGAATACCAGTTAAGAGTTAAGAAACCAGTTAAGAAATTGAAACAGTGCTTATCAATGGTTTCGATAGAAATATGATAGACATATTTCAATGTCGATAGAAATAGAATCAAAAATATTATTTAGATTTGTAAATATGTTTTGTTAGGGCATATCTGAAGCACTTTATAAGGGAACATTCCTGCAGACTCTTGGACAAGTGTGTGTGTTTTCCTTATAACAGAAGACTATAAATAGCCTGTGACATACACAGAGAAGCTCATTTATAAGGTGGAAGGAGTCTCTGTCGTGCCAGTGCTGTTGCTTTAATGCATAATTAAATTTTCGGTGCTCTGTTATTTCTCAGACGTTAGAATGATTCCAAAGACTGATGTCAGCCGAGGCACTGGTGCCTTAATTCAGGCTTGTTTAACCTGTGACTCCGTCTAATCGTGACAAATTATTTCTGGTAAAAAAATGACCTCTCCGTAGCAGTCTGCTTGAACGGATATCACAGTGTTAAGAAGAAAGATGTGTGCAGGGATCTGCTCTGTAACATCTACCTTCTTTCAATGCTACTCCAAGACACCTGCCTGGAGTTTTCAAGCAAACCCTTGTCCAGATATTTCACTTTTGGTAAGAGCTGCACTCAACTATAAGTTTGTGTTTCTTCTGCAGAACACAAAAGAAGGTATTTTGAAGAACGTTGGTAACCAAACAACATTTCCCTCCATTGACTTCCTCAGTATGAAGAGATATTTTTTTAAATATCATATACAGGTTTTGAGGGTAAACAAATGACACAAATTTTATTTTTGGATGAACTATCCCTTTAAATGTGACCTAAAATAGGACATTTAGTAATACAGAGCGTCTCTTACCATCTCCTCCTCCTCCCTCATGGCAGGCATGGTGCTGATGGACAGGTTAATAGCTGTGATGGTGACAAACAGGACCGACAGGCAGGCAAAGATCTTCCCCGGCAGGCCCGAGTGAGGTTTCTCCACCATATCCCGAAGTTTTCCCATACAGCGTCCGAGCCGAGTCTCCCCAGCCAAAGCGGTTTCGCTATCACCTTCGTCTTCCTCGTCCTCCTCCGCCACGCGCTCCAGCTCGTCGCACTCTTCCAGGCGCTGCAGGAGGCGCCTACGGCAACACCATTCCAAACTTTCTTCCGGGACGCCCCAGTACAGCAGCTCTTCCTGAAAGGATAGGGCGCACATCTCACGCAGAGAGCGCAGCTTCCCGGCGCGCAGGAAGGTGAGGATCGTCCGGAATGCGCAGGGACTGCGGTCGAAAAAGAACTCGTTGCGGACCACGTCGTAGTCGTCGCACACCCGCATGATCTCGTCGAAGCTGTTGCATAGGCGCAGCTGACCCAGTCGGGACAGGGGGAAGTCCTCGAGGGTCGTCCAGGGTAACTGGTACCGGAGGCCGCCCACATTGATGATGACGTGCAGCCGCTGGGCGCAAGACGGGAGATCGGCGTCGTCGGGGGGTCGGTCCGCGTCGGGATTGGTGGGAGGGAGACGCTGGGCCCGTTTGTAATAAACGCCCTTTAGGGCCTCTTGCTCCTGGATGGGCGGAGGGTTCAAAGATGTGTCCGAGGTGCAACTCAAGGCGCTGTAGTCATAATCAGAACCATCCCCTGCCAGTAAAGTCATCTCAGCGGCTGTCACATGCCTGTCGTCGTCCACTTCCTCTCTCTCCCTAACCTGTTTTAAAGAAGGCGATATCATATTAGTGCTCAAAATATTATGATTAATGATGCAGAAAGCTAGGTCACCAAGCATCAGCAATAACAAAATCATGGTTAGTGGCTCATAGCAACCGCCAAATTTGCTGTGTGATGATAAAAACACTTTAGAGCCATTAAAAGAAAAAAGCCAGTGGGACGATGCAAATCGTAACGCAATAGTTGTCAGATACCCGATTCAGGCTCATGACATCACATGCAGGACTCATTCTTCACAATGCATTAAAAATGACTTTCCAATGGACACAAACCTCCCGGAATTTGATCATTTTTGGGGAGAGGTTGTGTTTTTGGTTCAGTGGAGTGCAGTAGTCAATTGTCCTGACTGGTTTGCTTTGGGCTGATTTGATTTGGTGTCTTGAACAAACATATTGTTCAGAAATGGTGGACACTTTTTAGTAAAATTGTGTAATGTAGGTGATGCAAAATTTGGACGCTCAGTGTTTTCCAAACTTTTTACAATGGCATACCTCTCCAAACAATACCCGTCGCTGGACTCAAAGCCATATATTAATATAGCATATATTGTGCAATATGATATAACTATGCAACACATTTTACTTTGCATAGAATTGTTTTCATACCAAACTGGTTATTTCCCAAAATAATTATAGAATCATATTAATAGGTTCTTGTGTGTGAAGCAATGGTTGGTCGTATTGGAGAGTTCGAGTCTTTCTACAAACTGGTCTGTATTTTTATATTAGATTAGATTCAACTTTATTGTCATTACACATGTACAAGTACAAGGCAACGAAATGCAGTTTAGGTCTAACCAGAAGTGCAATAGCAGCAAGTGCAGGATATACAGCGGTTGCATAAGTTACATGTTATTCTTATTCTTCATGCTCATTTATTCTTCATGCTAGTATTAAAAACTCACGTTCATTACAATCTTAAAAATAAAAGTGCTTTATGATGTCATAGAAGAATCATTTTTTGCTGAATGGTTCCATAAAAAAACCTCGAACATCCAAAGAACCTTTCTGTTTTTATAAGAACTATATGCTTCCAAATATGGTTCTTTTGTGGCACTGATGTAAATAACCTTGTGTAGCACCCAGCGTAAATTACAAACTTGAAATGTAAAATGTAAATGTTATTTTCATTATTAGTAAATCACTATGGTGGAGTATTTCTACTCTTTTTTTTGCTCAAAAATGAGTCATTTATGAGTTTTGATGTACGTTGTAATGTATTGACATGTAAAAGTACAGACATTGGAAATATTTTTTCATCAGGACTTTGTGTATTACTGAAGCATCCGGGACGTCAGATAAGTTACGGATGCTTTGACTTGTTGCGTGGGATTTGCCAAATGAATGAACTCTCACAACTCAAGTGAACATATATTGGCATGAAACGGCCCAGCCTGTGATAGCCTGTGCCAGTCATCCAACTCAAGAGTGTGAAAATGAATAACACAAGTATTTCCAACACCTCTTTTTTAAGCTCCTCTCGAACAGTCACCTACACAACACAAGAGTCCTGCAGTATTAAAAAAACAAACCAATGCAAGCCGGCATCCAAAACAAACCAGATGTGAGTGTTTAACATCTCACCAAACAATCGCTTCTCAGCTGTTTCTCAGCGTCCATGGCCGGTGTCCAAACTAATTAAATCAATTACAATGATTAAAGCTGTAATGGGTTCACAAGTCACAAATTAGTGTCTGCGGTCCTGTGTGTTCAGGGGCCGTGATGGGGGCCTTCGGGTTGCTAAAATCAGGAAGCGCTTGCGTCATTGCATGCTTATTAAGCACCTGCACTGTCAGTCGACGCGAGATAATCATTACGCTTGGCCTTTTGTTTCCGACCTGTCAAATTAAGCATGCGCTAACCGCTGGGCCGCTGAAGAACGTCAGCTGCCTTTATCTCCGGCTCGTGCGGGCCGCCATCCAAACGGAGGGTTAAGTGTCAAGAAAGGAGTGATGGGAATAAGTGGATGAGAGGTAGGGCAACACATTCACCACAATGACAGAAAGAGGAGAATTTTCTGCTTGGGTAAATGGCACATGGTTTCAGTCTATAGTCATTGTAGATGTCTTCAATGGGCATAAACGAAATACACAGAAAACATAACTGAATGTTAGAAAACAAATCATGTAAAAAATGAAACTAAAATAATAACATTTTGTAATAATTTACTCTGGGTGACCGAAACCTGTATATAGTTAAATTTTTGGTTAGAATTCAATTTTTTTGTTTTTAAGTATGAATGTTAGCTTAAAGTATATACACTAGTGCGCTCAAAACACTGCATTTACAAGACATAAGAACTCAAAACATAGTCTGCAAAGTGCAATTCTTATGAAATCTATTTGCACTTCTCATGATTTTAAAAGAAAGATTACAGATGAGATTGCTTAAACATCTCAATTATTTCTCAAAGACATCAATGAGATTAAATAAAGAGCAAACAGACTGTTGCCTAGGTCTCACCCGCGTCTCAGATATTTCTCCTAAATAAAAGGTAGGAAACTCACAAATGTCTCCATCAAAGGTGCAGAAGAGATCTCAACAATGTCTCAAACTGAGCTCGCCAATGAGATTAAATGGAAACTTTTCCTCAAGTCTCATCTGTGTCTCAGATATTTCTCCAGAGGACAAAGAGGCAGAAATCTCACAAATGTTTCAGACGAGATCTCAACAATGTCTCATGATCAGATTTGTCAAGTCTGCAATCAAAAGCCAATATAATTGAAGATCTCAATATGAGCTCAAACATGTCTCATCATATTCATTTACTCCTTATGCATTTGATCACTCATTTTCTTTTATGTGTACTCTATTTCTATTTGTATACAACTCCATCAAATCTCCTGAGGTATGAAAGAGAAATCTCTGAGCAATAACATTTTTGCTTGGGTTTGGGTATAGATATCTCTTTCTTTAAAAGCAAGTCAAACAGGTTCAAACTTGAGGAATGTTGAGGAACAACACTATGGATGTCTAGAATCAAACTGTGTGAGAAGAATATAGAGAAAGATGGAAAACCTTTAAGCTGTAGGGTTGGTAACATGAAGTCTCAAGCATACATTTCTCTCTCTCTCTCTCTCTGACGCAGTGAGATCACAGCTTTAGCTCCGGGGCTTTTTCTCCAGATTGCCTCTGAGTCACAGGACTGTGATTGTGGCAGTAACATGCTGAGCATACTTTCCAAAGCTAACATCTCTAACCTTCATCGCCCTGTAAAACAAAACAGCGGTGAAGTTTTCAAACCCCGAGCTTTCAGCCTACAGAAAAACAAAAAGCTCAGAAACACATCAAGTCATTTACGGCAACGTGCACGGCACATTACGAAAAGAGATGCTGGAATAATACCAGCCACTCTTCGTAAGTTGAATGATGTGAGCTATTTGGGTGGAACAAGAGGGATTGTATGAAGATGTTCAGTATTAAAGCACAGGAACCATTTATTTTACATCACCGGAGATATTGAAACTGTGACAAAACTATACAATTCATAAAGAAAAAGGCGTACGTGTTCAACCCACTTTTGGTTATTTAATACCCCGAGGGGTTTTTAATATCAGGCAAGACCCGACAAGTTTAATATCTTTTATTCGAAAGAAAGCAATGTCTACTCTTGCCATTAAAAGAACCAAATCTACAAGTGTGTGTTTGCCGTCAAAACACATTATTTTGATTTTACCTTCCGGTAAACAACAAATGTAAGCAATTCTTTGCATCTGTATACAATACAGACAACAATAACCGGAACATATTTCATAAAACCTGTCATAGTGATGGATAACATGCGACGATCACTTCTGGTTTATCACATTATCTCAGACTTATCTGCATGCCGAACATATTAGAAGCCAAATCCTTTCTTTACCCGTAATAAACACGTGCCGTCCAAATAACAAAACAGCTGATAAAACATTCAGACTTTTTAATTCATCCACTTGAAATCCTCACTGTTTGTTTGTCATGGGTTTTTCCATCCTCCACTATTGCCTGGTGAGACCACTTGGCAAATGACACCCCACCCCCTCCTACTCATCTCATGCTCTCTTCTGGTGCCACCCACCCGTCCGTCCGTCGATGGGGTCTGCTTCCTGGAACTCTGTGTTTACTGACTCCTGCTATCTCACCCACACCATCTCTCATCACCTCAAACCAAACCACCTGTGACCTGTGGAGGACTCAGTCTTCCCATCATGCCCAAGAGTGCAGGTGGGAGTCATTTTGACTACTGCACTTCTAAAAGATGTGTTGGCAGATTCTTTTGTTGAGTTTGACCCTTGCCAGTGTCCCATTTGGTGTGATTTGGATGTGACAGTCAAAATGTATTTCATCCATCATTTCAGAGGTTGCTCTTTCATAGCTCAGGAGATTTGATCTCAGTTAGTATCAACTTAGTCTCAGGTGTTTTTCCTAAAATAGAAATCCAAATAGAAACAAATGAGGCAAGATGTTTAAGTGAATGTCGATTGTAAAGATTTGCGTAAATCTGATGAGAAATGTTCGAGTTCATATCGAGATCTTCAATAATATTGACCTTTGATTACAGACTTGACAAATCTGAGCTCAGTTTGAGACGTTGTTGAGACAGAGACATTTGGGAGATTTCTGTCTCTTTTTCTCAAGAGAAATATCTGAGACTGTCCATTTGCTCTCCATTTCATCTCACTGATGTCTAGGAGACATAACATCATCATCACAACATTGATATTCTGGTTTTCACGGCGATAAGCTTTCATACAATTTCAAACTGGTCTCCACATTATAAGAACATTTGCATTAGCCTTAAAGTCACTCTTTATTTTCATTGGCTCGGTGACTCAGACTAAGTCACAGAAAAACCAAAGAAATCATCTGTCGAGTTATTCTTATACGTGTGCCATCTGGAAAAGCCTTCCTCTCAGCGTGAACACTCATCATTTACAGCAGAAACGCAGTATGAAACACACATTCACCCTCGGTGCACTACAGAACAATACTGTACTCTCCTCATTCGTATCTCCGACACCTGTAGCCCGCAGCCAGATATATTTTCCGCATCAGATCTGTGCGTAGCATCTTTGTGACTCTACTGCATGTATAAACAACACATGTTCAACGTGAGCATAAAACATCAGGATGTACAGGTTCAACAGAGCCCGCGGCTACGCTCGTATCACAAGACATCTGCTTACATCAACCCAGAACACGGATCGGAGAGGGAGACTTTTTTAGATATCGGTGGGTGGATTTAATAAATCGCTGAATATATTGAAACAAGAAACACCTTCGGGGATGTAATTGCCTTGCCTTCCTCTCATGGTCGGCCGCAGATAAAACAGTCTCTCAGTGTTGCCGTGGTTCAGCAAAGCTCTCTATCTTCTCACTGTACTTAACCTTTGGCACAGCGCTGCTTCTATTCCTGACTGATTTTCACAGGCAGAGAAAGGCCGATGATGTATGCACAGCATTCTGTTGTTGTTAAATCTGGGTTCCTGATTCAAAAGTTTGTGTTTTCATTTCCATTCCAGCAGTGGGGTCATCCCGATTTACATTCCAGCACTAATGGCTTTGTTTAGTAATGCATTGTTGCGCGGACGCATTTAAAGTACGGTCACGTTGCAAACCTCTTTGTGAGGGATTATCATCCGGCGAATCTCATGAAACCTGTCTGGAACACGTTCAGATCATTTTTTCTCTCTTAAATATAAAGAAAGGAAATGGTTTTTTGGAACCATGGGGAACATATTGACGATATTTTTAATTTATGCTCATTTAAAACATGCAAATAAAAACACGGAGTGCTTTAAATGATGCACGTGATGTTAAAAGGTATCAAAATAAATGTCACAAGCCTTCATTTTGATTTTGGATTGCGGAGTAAAATGACCCGACCATGTTTTTGTGAGATTTATTCACTTAGATATTCCATTTTTTATATTGATCTCACCATCTTTATCTCAAACTTTACCACTCTTTTGAAATCTCTGTCAGAAACATAAAATTGCAGGTTACTTTATCTTTACATGTGATGACAAACAACTGACATTTCCCAACATCTCAAATAATAAATCATTACACGCTCACCACCGAATCATGGTAAGGAGAAGTTTAGTTTTTTCGAACGAAAAACACCTGTATTTGTATCGAACACTGAATGCTTATGTACTTGCTCAATATTGTGTTTTTGTTTATTTTTAAACAAAGAAAAAGTTATAGACTGCAGCTTTTATTTGAAATCTAAACTAAACTAAACTAAACTAAACTAATCTAAATGTCCTTGCATATGACAAATCTTCCAGGAATGGACCTAAAAACTATCCATAATTTAATGAACTCTTCAAATATTAATAATAAGTTTAATCTCTATCTGCATGTCTCATATTTTTCTGTACAGCTGTGCTGTAAGTGCATGAATCTATATAGCCTAACCATTTTTTTAGTTTTTTCATGAAAAAATGTACACACAAAATTTAAAGCTGTGAAATTAATGACATATACTGTTTATATTAAGTACATCTGAGTAACTTATTTCTATTAGAATTCACCAAAAATATTAAGTGTATATTAAAAATATAATTTGTTAATTAAATGCTTATATTTTTCATTAAATAAACTTAATAAACTGTTGGATTTTTAATCAATTTTTTAATATGTCCTACCAAAAATATATGTTTTTCAATATGTCCTACTTTTTTAACACTGCCGATTTTGCTGTGAGTGTAAACATTTGTCCAGCGATCGTGTGCATTACCGCAGATTTTCCTGCGATTACTCTTCATCTCCTTTATGACACCAGTAGGTCAGACCTCAGTGTGTAACATCCATTACGCCTAAGCGCTTCCAAGAACCGAGACCGGAAGACGTGTGTCACTGCTGTAGTCCGAGCGTTTGAGTGGATATCTCCATTAGCCAGAGCACAGAGTTCCTCAAAACACAGCTGGAGAAGATACACTGTAGTGCTATTAGAAAGATCAGTGTTGAGCAGAAATGTGTTCGGAAGAGTAAAAAAAACAAAGACGTCAACATCAAGTGTTATTGCATGGTGCCACAGAGATAAATATTGGATTGGATGAGATGGACTGAAAACTTCAAACAGGTTGTGAGAGGCACCGGCGCTTCTGTGTCTGCTGTGTGATGGATTTCAGCTGCCTGGTGTCTGTTGAGACCTTCTAAACACTTCAGTTATTTCTTCAGATACTGTCTGTGATAAACTCATGTCCTGCAAAGTGGGCTTCACAACACATTTATTTAACCATCATTCAAGCACTGTCTATGGGGAATAAAGTAACTTGACTTTGAGAAGAGAGGAATGACAGATGGAATATAAACATCCCTCGACTGCAGTTTACAGGTTCACTTAGACCATGGGTTATCAACGTTTTTTATCAGCTGAACCCCCTTTGACTGAAATAAAATACTTCCTTATATTTTAAGTAGATATTTCGATAATTTAATAACACATAGTTTACCTTCAAAATAAATCATTTTTATCTGTTTTTCAAGTTTCTATCATTAGAATACACTGTAAAAATGTATTTGTAATTTTTTTTACTGTTTTGTCAAAAAACATAATTTTTGTTCCTGATTTTACATGTATTTCCCCCGTTTTTTTAACAGGATTTTTTTACAGTGTACATAACTAGTGCTTCTACTAAACCTGTAACATTTCTTTGCAATTTAACTTTTTTCAAGTAATGGAAACAACTTGTATATGCACTGGATACAGTACAGAGTGTTTTCACATGCACTCTTAAAAATAAAGGTGCTTGAAAGGTTCTTCACAACAATGCCATAGAAGAACCTTTTTTAACCAACACCACCCAAATAAGAAAATCCAGGATCAAATACTAACAGACCTAAAACTCTGACCCTGTGCTCATCTCAGCTGTACTTTAATAACGAACTTGTGTATTTTTCCATTTAACTTGCACAATTTCGCTTTGTAATGTTAAATTTTGATCACCTTCTCCCTAACCCTGAGAATCATATTTTCGTACATCAACTAGTAGAGCATTGCATTGCTCGCAACACACAGGTCATGGGTTCAATCCCCAGGGTACACGCACTGTTAGTCACCTTGGATAAAACTTTCTGCCAAATGCATATAGAATACATCACAATGTGAACTCCAACGCAACACAACACGTGGTCTTGGTTCTTGATCCAGCTGACAAACCTATAAATCAATCTCTGGTCTCTACGCCAAAGGTTTTTGCATAAACATGTTTCGGAGATCTAATCTCTTCTCAATAAGCTTGATGTGCTTTGAGTTTATTTCCCATCGTGCAAATGACCTCAGAAAGTTTGCGTAGACTCGTGATAAATCATTGTCCCGTATTAATGGACACACTCATTTTTGTCTGTCATTTTCCCATTTGAAATTCATAATATGCAAATGTAACTCATTCTTAACCTTGAGCTACCCATCAGTTACCGCAACTGATAATATCATTTACAGAGAGGACACATTTCTATCTATAGGCAAAAACAATGACCCACTCACAGCTATAAATGCTTAAAACTGCACTCGACAACCAAGAAACTCAATTTCACATTAAGAGAAGTGTACTTCATAATGCTTATGACTAAGTGTCATATCACCAACTCTTCCCAAACCACCCACAGCAAGCCTCTGACCCTCGATGTGTTGATATATTCTGATATAACAGCAGTGGGGTCCAAAAGTCCCTCTTTTGTGTGTTAATGACAGCAGAGCTCGTGCTGTTCGGTTTTTAATTCCTTGTTAGCAAAAAGGCTATTTGGTGCCTAAAACATTTGGACAACATGGTCTCCGACTTTTAGACCCCATTGTAAATCTGTTTCTCTCATGGCATTTACAAACAGACACCCGTACAAAAATGAACCATTAACCAAAACATGGTTTTAGTAAGTTACCACAAAATAACCACGGTTTTGCACACCAAAAAACATTTGGTTTATTTTCGTAAGGGCTATTACCTAAAATTGACTGCTCTGATGTTGCTCTTTTATAGCTCAGGACATCTCAGTTCAACTCAACGTTGTCTCAAATGTTTCTCCTAAAACTGCTTATAGGAGAAATAAAAACAGAAACAAAGGAGACTGTAATTGTTGAAACACTAGAAGAGTCTGGAGGTGTAAATGAATGTAGATTGGAGAGGTAAAATAATGTGGATTTGGGTCAATTTGATGAGAAATTATTGAGATCATATTGAGATCTTCAATAATATTGACTTTTGATTGCAAACTTGACAAATCTGAGCTCAGTTTGAGACATTGATGACATCTCTACTGAAACTCTATGACAGAGATATTTGTGAGATTTCTGAGTCTTTTTCTCAAGAGACCCAGATGAGAAACTTCATTACATCTCACTGATAATTGAGATATTAAAGAGATCTCATCTTTGATTTTTCTTGCGGTTTAGGCCACAATAACAGAAAACACATTTTGACTGCTTGCACTTGTCATGGCGTCTTTTTTAGCTTTATCCCAGAAATGGACTTTGTCACACCTTCTTCTCATCAGCCCCTGAATCTATAATATCCCAGAACAGTGAATTTGACATTGAGATTGAACGGCACTCGTGACAATCTGTCAGCGGGTCTTCAGATAAAACAAGCAGAAGAATGAACATGACTCAGAGTAATTAGACAAGAAAACATTCACATCACTGACAGCCGCCAACGCTGATATAATCTAAATACATTTCACACTTAAACTGAACAGATTTCCTCAACAAATCATGTCGAGAAATAAAAAAGTCGAAATTTCTTTTGAACAACACAAAGCAAAGCAAGACAGAACTCGACTTAACAGTGTTATAAAATTGCACATGCACGCACGTCTTTGCATCTCTGCGTCTCTGATTTTTATACCGTACAAACTTTATATTATATCACCTAACCATCACAGAAACTTTCAGCATTTTTACATTTTCAAATAAACATCATCTGGTTTCAATTTTAGTCATCACACATACATTAACATAAATAGTATGTGCATGGACGAATTTAAAGCATTGCAATGTTCACATACCCTTGTTTAACTGTAACTCCTACATGCACAGACGTCTACAGGTACTGCGATCTGAGCAGTTAAGTAACCCTGATGCGATTTGTGCATCCCATACCAGCGCAACACTTCTGACTCACGGCACGCTACGAGCAAGCACATTACGCTTTTCTTCTTCTGTATCAATCTTCTGTATTCCTAAATCTACACCGTCTTCCACAACAAAACTATAAAACGCTCACAAACATGACGTAAAGTGATACTTACTGTACTTGGGCTCAGTTCATCTGCAGTTGAGAACACTCATGATGTTCAGAAATGAAGCTTCTGTCTGACTCTGAAAGCAGAAACAGAGATGCGTCAACTGATCCATGACCACGCTCCGGGTTTCTGGCGGCACATTTGATGATCATGAGCAACAGGCTACAGTTCCCCCTCCCTCTTTCCACACACATCAACGGCTCTGACATCAGAGGTGGGACGTGCCATTATTCCAAGAGCTTTTGAGAGATATCCATAGCAACCAACCACAGGAGGAAGGATTCGTTCTTTCAAGCAGGAACACGCAAGTGTCTTTGAACTGATGGACACATATGTATGTCTTCAGTTTAAGAGCCTTCGTTGCATCTTTATTCAGACTGCCCTTCTGCACGGCTGTTTCTCGAGACAGCATTATGTACATACAGATTGTGTACAATATCTAGATATGTACGGTTATGGCAGTGGAAATAGTCGACTATCCACAAACAAACCAAACTGGAAGTATACTGGTAAAGCCAGAGCAACATGAGTTTATCTTTTGAAATATTTTTTTCAATTATTGTACTATGTATATTTTATTCATACTGTAAATAAGAAACGCATTCAATTAAAATGAACCCTGGTTCGTTTTTTGTGATATATTTTTATATTTGGGAATAATATTATATTACATTAAATGTTATATGTTGGTATAAAACTTTATTAACCAATTCTGTCACACACTTGTTAGTCCAATAACTTACAGATGAATAAAATCCCATAAAGTCCCACCAACATATTTTTTCCTGAAACACAAACAAACAAGATCAAAAATAACTTCAGTTTTCTCAATATATATCGCCATTGACAATAACCACGATTATCAATATCAGGATAATTACATAAATTATATCATCATTTCATGAAGCCAAAAACACAAATCAACCAAAATGAAAGATTAATTTCACAGGAAAAGAAAAATCCCAATAGATATCGTGATAATATTGCTTATGTGAATTCTTTTGGCCACGATAACCGTGTAGTGAAAATCCGATATTGTGAGTCTTAAAAGCCCTCATGTAACTTAATATATGAATCTCTTTTAAGAAACCATCCAACAATATCTCACCATCCACACGTGTCACATTCATAAGATGATAAATGTTATTTACGTCTGAAGATATATCTGCTAAAAAGACAAAACTGTGCGGATTGTTGGGGCTAAACAGTCTTGGGTATGCTCGGCACGTCCGGCGATTTGCCGCAGGGCATTATCTCTGAAACACTGCCTGTGTTGGCGGCCCTCATTTCCTATTGATCCACCCGTCATGCACAGTATCTGCGTGGCAGCCGACGGTGGACATTGAATATAACGGCCCGCAATTACTCTCAGATCACGACTAATAAGTCTTTGGTGACGGTTCAAAGACGCCCAAGTGCAGATAGGACCTAAACAGCACATTTAAATTCGTTTCTCTTTCATTTTCCTTCAGCCGTAATTGTATTCGGGATAAATACAAATAAATTAGATTTTTACATTCGAGTCAATTGAAGCACACAGTTTAATACCTGAGCTTTGGAAAAAAAAAAAAAACAAGCAAGAGTAACAATTTGTAACTATTTTTACTATTTTTTGTTCGATTCACATCGTAGGAAGGAATTAGCCACCTCGTGAAATAGGAAATCTCCTGAGTTCAGCATAGTTGTTTCCCTTAGCGGCACCACTAAGAAATAATATCGTCTCATGAACTATTCTTATTTCTTGTGACAGCGTCGCAGAGTATTGAATCAATAGCTCGGGATGAATTACCCGTGTTGCAAATAATCACAGATGTGTTTGGCTGCCTGCAAGCGAAGCAAGAGAAAATTGCTGAGACAAAGGCAATAAAAGAGGTGACGGGTCAAGTCATTGCAGTCATCATTGAGATGAATAGCTCTGGGCTACTAATGCGTCACCTGAGCCTTACAACAATGTTAACAGTTCATAAGGAGATTAAAGTTTGAGCAGTAACTCCGGCAGTGACAGTCAAGACTAACAAAGAGTATGGAAACTGTAAATGTACAGCTGTGGAAAAGACCATTTTCAGTTTTTCTGAATTGACTATTTATAAGTATGTGTTTAGGTAAAATAATTATATTTCTGTGAACTACTAACAATATTTCTCCCAAATAAAAAAATGTGATAACCTTGATTTTTATCACAGTTTTCATGTGTCGTGTCATGCTGTCTTTCACATTGCTGTCTGATGACTTTATGTCACTCCTGAGGTTTGGTTTTGTTGAAATTCAACATACACTGGACTGAAATGGCCACAATACATCTAGAAATGTTAAAAATTGGGAATGGTTTGTTAAATATTTTCAGAGCACAGTGTTAAAGTCTATTTTTGTGCACTATTTTTGTACCTGGCTTTTCTACGGAACACAAAGGTAAAAAAAAATCAGCTGGACAGTGAAAAAAATGCACAATTTAAACGGGTTTTAAACATCAGTGATGAAGAAAAACAAAGCAACTCTAACAGAAAATGAACAGATGCATAAATGTAAAACACTTAAATCAGTACAACACTAACCTTAGACACACATCAAGCATGATGTGCAAATAAGCCAAATTAAAAAACATACAGCTGCCAAAGACACGACTCCCATGACCCCCGCAGGTCAAAACGACTGCTCCAGCTAAAGCTATCTGAAGGACCACAGTCGCTCTTTCTGCTCAAGACTGCAGGCAAAGCCAGATTGCATCCCAGATACGGCATGACCACGAGCTAGAGATGGGCATCGCTGGAGACTGAGACTCAACTGCTCCATTGAAGGTCATGTGGGCAGACATGACTGAAAGTACCAAAAAAAAGACAAGTGCTTAAAGAGAGGACCTTAAAGCCTCATCTCACAACAACATCACAGATATCGGTCGTGCAGAGTTTATCGAGGTTCCCCTGTCCCATAACCATTCGAAGTGAAATAATGTGAATTATTGCATATAATATATTTTAATATCTGTTATTAATATTATCTTTTGTATATTATTCATTTGCAAATTTGTCCTCTGTGCCTATCATTTTTTGACATTTCTGTTATTATTGTCTTTTGTACATAATTCATATGTAATTTTTTCTATTGCATTTAAATGCTCAACTATTCTTCTATTCTATTCTATTCTATTCTATTCTATTCTATTCTACGAAGCATTATGAATTATGTAATTGAATTACAGTTGGTTGTACTTCAACGTATTGAAACATCTTTTCATAAAAATAAAAAATTCTAAATCCAATTTATTCCTTCTGTACAACTCTACAGTTCTGCAGCTTGAAACAATATATCAAAACGACTCAAACATAATCTCCAACATCATGTATCAACCAAATAAAAAAGTCAAGGTCTGACAAACAGCAACAGGCTTCGTGTTTTTTTACGTTGCTTTCCAGATCTAAACATGAGCTAATTGACTGTTCCGAAACTCAAGCCACTAAAATGGACTTTGCCATTAGTGTGTCCTTTAGCAGTGCTTCTATTACATTATACAAGCTGGTTTTACATTTCTAATGAGAGAATATGACATCCCTTTCACGACACTCAAGCCTGTGGTTTATTGTCATTACTGGGACATCCCAATCGATACGGATGCAGACAAATTGTCTGGGAATGCTGGTGAGCTTAACAGTGATCAGCAAAGGCTGTGTAGTTCACAAAATAATTTATGACATTTTGGAAAACAAATGCTATATGTTTCAGCGATATTTCCATATTTTGTGATTTTTTGCCATGAATCAATGTGATTAGTTAGTAAATTTCTGGACATTCAATGTTTTGGAAGGACGGCAATAATATGAAATATCCATGTAAATATTTCAAATATTAATTTGTTAAAAATAATATTATATATTATGCATGTTATGGTTTTTAAATAAATGAATGCACTTAATAATGTTTATTATTTACATTCATTTGTTCAACCAAAATACTAAAAGCAATCCCACCAAAGCTAAACATATTTCTTATAAAAATCCAATTTGAAAACTAAACTACAAACCACACCACTACAATTTTGTGTTGATGAGCTCTTAAAAAGTTGTGTATTTTTATATCTGTGTGTGCTCTAAAGAATATGCAGTATGATTTAACACAAATGGGTTTATCTTCTGAGACACACAGTAATGGATTTTGGCACATTGGATTAGTTTACAGTGCGTGTGTCTCTGGCACTTTTTATACGCTCACTGTTGACAAAAACATAATATTTTGTGCATAAAAGCACATATTGAAGATATTCATCTGTGGCACAATAATTGGCTGACACTAAACTGAAAGTGCATAGCAAATAATCACAATTGTAAAAGTTGTTTTCTTGTTTTTACAGTCCGCCAAGCTGAATATTTATTAGCAATGACATCTAGTGTTTTCTCCCTCTCATTGGCTTCCGAATGGATTTGATATTCATCTCGTCTGCTGTTCTCCTTATGAAACACAGGCGGGTGTGAAAACATAACTTTCACAGAACCCAAGGGTAAAGTTCTCCCAAGCATTTTTAAAGCACTTGTATTCATTTAGCGTCTACATACAAGGTGTATTAAATAGTTTTTATGACGCTTTCATGGTTCATTTATTGTCTTATTCAGAGAAAACAAAGGTTTCGAGTTATATTTTGTTTTGAAAAAAAAACTAAAATAAGGAAAAAGATCATGTCCCACCTAGCGAAATACAGTATAAAACAAAAAATGAGAAGAAACACAGAAGAGGTATTGCTTATTTGTCATCCTAAGATACTGTCAGGTGCTTTGATGCAGTTGTTGAATCTGAGAGCACTCTGAATTTAGAAAAGGTTAACTAATGATGAGAACACCAAAACATCACGAGCGTTTTGCATTGCAAACACCTGGCAAATTCCCGAGCTGCTTTAAACCACATGCTTCAATGGTGAAATGAGATTGAAAATGGCAAACTTATTACAGATGCAGAGAGAGTCAATGTTCAGTGTGCGGTCTGCACCTGTCCGCTCATAACCGCAGTCTTAATGACACGATTAACAGATAACCAGCACCACGCCGTTCCACATAAACCGCAGCGACTTGAAATCTGTTCGCAGACATAAAATTGTCATTTGCAATATGACCGACAATTCCGTACGGAGTTAAAACAACATCTCCCGCTATGGAGAATTTGCATTAGTCATCTACGCAGATGAGTTTTTGTGTCCTCGTGTGGAAAACAGAGGAAAGCTAATCCATCAAGAATCAATAGAATCTCTTCCTGACTTTCCATACACAAGACCAAAATCAAAACCAAATGCATTATTAACTACTGCAAGTTTCTCAAACCCAGTTACAATTCAAAACCACGACATCACAAGTCTTTAATTCTAGTGTTTTATTCGAAATAGGTTTGTGGTGCAGTATTTTAGTAAAAAAAAGCTGCGGGTCGCCTGCAGAGTTATTTCCCAGCAATGCTAATGGTTGTGGTTGTAAAAAGCTATTGTACCAAACCCAGCATGCCACGAATTCACTTGCTCTGTCTGCCCTGGAAACCATAATATTCTCATAATATTCAGGACGTAATTTCATATGCAAACGTACGTCTTCCGCGTATGTTGAGCTGGAAATTCGTACGAAAAGCTCATTGGTTTGACACATCTGGACACGTGAAGACACGTCCCACCGTGCAATGTTTTTTGCGTCGCTGTGAATGTAATCCTGCTAGTAATATAGAGCGAGGAACGCAATGTTTCGAGTTTGGTGAGAACACACCATTAAACACAATTATTAAACACTTTTTGTGCATCTTTTCACCAACATAATCCCACACACTAAACAGCACATATGGTGTGTAAATTGTGAATCAGCTTTAAATGGGAAGTGCTGGAGAGGTCAGAGGTCACGGCACATTATTATGCAGGAACGACCAGAAGGCTTTTTCATTCTACTGCATGTAAATAATTGAATGCCATTAAGAGCTATAGGTTAAAGGGATAGTTTACCCAAAATGATAATTCTTTCATCATTTACTCATACCATTACAAACCTGTATGATTCTTTCTGCAGAACACAGATGATGTTTTGAAAAATGTTGGTAACCAAACAACATTGACCCCCATTGTATGGACACAAAATTTTTTTTTTGAGAAAAGAAAGAGTCAAATACAGGTTGTGAACAACATGAGAAGAACTGACAGTCTCAAATCACCCTGACAATTTTTCCAGAGCGCCACCCAAAAACACCCTGTTCCCCGGACGGCACTTACAGCCGAGCAGCTCACTTCTAACAACAATTACAACCAGATCAAGAGCGTCTTTGCACTTCGACCCCCGATGAATATGCAGACCGGTCGACAGCCACGTTTTCTCTAGCAGCTTGTTGAGATTCCACGCGAGGAAATAACGGCTTACAGTGAGGACTCGGAGCGGAGGCAAATTCAATTTGCACATGTCAGGATGATTGTATGGTGCAGGAATGGCCTCTCCATGCAGGAGATGCTCTTCTGAACGCTGCGTGATGATTTTCTCTGCAGCTTTCGACCTGCAACATACAACATGACATAATGTTCCGTGTTTGGACGGACCACGAAACCATCGATTTCTCATCTTCTAATGACTTTCTATTATAATAAGGTACAAAGTTGCTTTCACCTTTTCTGTTCTTCGACCTGCTCTGCTGGAACCATCGAGACCTTCAAGACGTCTTCAAAAAAACCCTGATTTAATACTTCTGCTTTTGGTTAACAATAAAGTGTGAAAATGATTGATATAGTAAAATCCTTATAGCTTCCAAGGAGGAATAGATTTGACCATTTTTTTATGATAAAATAAATGTAGTAATTGATAAATCAATTAAATCAGAAAAATAGCCCTTAAAGGAATAGCGTCATTTCATCCCTCATGACATTTCAAACCTGTATGACTTTTCTGCAGAACACAAAAGAAGGTATTTTGAAGAATGTTGGTATCCAAACAACAATAAACCTCATTGGCTTCTGTTGTATGGACACCAAACCACTTTTCTCAAAATAGAAATAGAAAAAAAAGTGTTTCACAGACGTTGAACACAAAACATACTTTTTATTTTTGGATCCATTTAAGCTGGTTAAGTTCACAGCTCTGATATAAATATGGAACAACATGAGGTTGCGTAAATGACAGACTTTTAATTTTTGGGTAACTATTTCTTCAAAAGCTTGTCACCGAAATCTAGGCAACCGTTTTTGAATTCCAGAACCGAGAAGCGTGTTTGATATTCAGAGCTGATTTTAACAGAACAAAATGTTGTGTCAAAATCAGTTAGCGCTTTGAGGACCAAAAGATCACAGATTGGAGGGTCATAATTATAACTTTCTCTTGGCTGGCAGTTTTCCTTTCAGGAAGATGGAGACGTATAATTGCAGATACAAGTCAGAAGACAGTCTGTCTCGCAGGATGTTTTTCGGCAGATCTCAGAAGACAAACAAAAGGCTCCTACAGGATTTTCAGTCTGAGGGGTTTGATGATCAACCCCACACAGTCACGAGAAACAGCTGGAGTATGAATCTTCTTCATGACTCGCTAAAATCAAACAGAATATGAATATAAACAGAAAACCATTATCAGTTTTTATGAATTTACTATGAATAGGTATGTGTTTAGGCAAAATTATCTTTTTTTTTAAAACAATATTTCTCCCAAATTTCAAACAAAAATATTTTTCTATTTGCATTTATTTGAGACATGGAGAAACAGGTGAAACAAACAGAAAAGATGCTCTGTATTTTTTTAGACCTCAAAGAAAACAAGTTCATATTCACTTTTAAGCAATACAACAATAATATGTGTACAAAAAAAGATTTTTATCATACTTTTCATGTGTCTTGTCATGCTGTCAGTGTTTCACATTGCTGTTGGATGACTTTTCGTCACTCCTGAGGTTTGATTTTGTTGAAAATCAACAGACACTGAACTGGACGGACCACAATACACCTAGAAATGATGATTGAATGAAAATTATGAAGGAACTTTTTTCAGGGCTGTATAAAAGACATTTTAAGGAATTGAGGGATTACATAAAAAATATAAATAACTTAAATTATTAATAAATTTACCATTTACTCACACATATCTTGTTCCAAACCCTGTCACAGTCTAGGTTGCTGATGTTCATTGTGGAGGCCGACTTCATATTAAATGTGTGTTGACTAACATCAGAGGTCACATGTTAATGTGCATGGTTGTGATGTCACAATTTTGCAGCTTAGTATTCATAAATGTTCTAGGTGGATTGTGGAGTTGTGTTATGAAGTACTGTAGTACAGTTTACTCCTTTACATTTCTGTACATACATTATAGATGACCTACAACAAATGCATTTGTTATGTAGATGTTAAGTAAGCAGTATACAAGCCTTACTGCGTAAACGTTCCCTTTACCATTAATGTTAAAAACACACTGTTTTCCGTGTTACATCCCTTTCAAATGTATGTTGTTGACAAACCAAGCAGAACAATGTGGGATGAGCTAATGGTGTTTTTAATTGTGATTTTTAGCGTGGACGGGCGGATGCTGTCTTCCTCTTCATCTCTGGAGACAGAACTGCAGATTGACCCCGCTACTCTGTTCCTCACAGCTAGTATACTAATATTAGCAAACTGTTATACTGATAGCACCCTGCCCCCACACAACAGCATTTTACACAAGCCCACTAAAAGCTATCAAATACCAGTGATGACTAGATCTTGTTCTTTTACAGTGCCAGAATGTAGTGGGGAAATCTTACGAAAAAGCTCAAATGTTAAGTGAGTAATTATAAAAGTGAGCTTTTATGTAGCTCAGTGGTTAAATCATGGCGCTACCAACGCCAAGGTCATGGGTTCAATCCCAGGGATTGCACATGCTCAGAAACAAATGTATAGTATAATGTAATGTAGGTCGCTTTGGATAAAAGCGTCTGCCAAATGCATAAATGTAAATTATCATTATTTTCTGTAACACAAAGGTCACATGGTTTGAGCCGCAAGAAACACACATACTGACAGAATGCACTGTACCGTAAGTTGCATCGGACAAAAGCATATGACAAATGCATAAATGTAAACATATTTTGCATAAAAAACTAATTTTTTATCAAAATGGAATAAATGTTAATAATCTTTCTCTATTTGTATTTTCTTGTGAGATTCACCCAATAACACTTTGAGTCCTAAAATCCACAGTACTGTAAGTGTCATGTGAAATTGATACGAAGCAGGGCAATTCCATGCAAATGTCAACCTTACAATGAAAAGTTTTTTCCAAAGGTTTTTACTATACTGATGTCAACATTTGATTGTTCCAATACCCAAATGTCTCAAAGTTTTTAAAGCACTTTTTTATTTTTAGTGCATAATTTTCAAGTCTTGTGAGCGCCATTTTCAGGATTGTCACATCCATAACGGTATGTATTCCTCATAAATGGACACCTAAACATTTAACTAAAGTAACTATTTTATGTTCTAGAATCGCGCCTTCTCTATTTGTTGTGTATTATTGCTTCAGGTTTGTGCATTTTAATTAACAGAAATCCTACAAAGCACGTCGGCTCTACGGCTCTCGCGTACCTTCTCTGGATCCGTTCCACATTTTTTGGAATGATCCGCCTGCTGCTACAAGATCAGCAGATTCTGTAGCCATCTTTAAAAATCGCCTGAAAACACATCACTTCCGTCAACACCTGACCGATTAACACTGACTACTATTCTTTTCTATCTCTTTTCTACTCTTTCTCAACCAAAAAAATTTGTATCAGACTAGTTTTAACTGCACTTATGCATTTTGTTATCTTACAATATGTTGTTCCAATTGCTTCCATCGTTTACCTCATTTGTAAGTCGCTTTGGATAAAAGCGTCTGCTAAATGACTAAATGTCTCTCAAAAATGTCCTTTATTTGGTCACCTCCATAACGCATGTTTATTTCCCTTTTGTAAAACCGAAAACTCATGCACACACTAATATTTCTCTGATGTTTAGACTCTAGTAAAATATAAACAGACATGAGCGATTATGTCACATCCATAACGCTTAAATTGCTCAGCATCATCAAGCTTGAAGTGCAAATTGAATCTGTGATCTCTGAAGAGATTGTGTTGTATTTGCAATCATGGCAGACTGCTCGTGTATCTCCATTAGATATCACTGGTTTTCTGATCAATAACAGCAGTTATAAAAGAAAAACTGCTGCGGGACTATAAATCAATTGTAAGGTCTGTTGTCCTGAGAGTACGTACACAACACACAAACACAGCGCTGGCTCAGGTGTAGAAAAACATTCACATACTTGCTTGGCCCCGCAGGGCCGCTTGAACATTTTCATTCAGGTGATTTTGAACCGGGGGTCACGATCTCTTCCGGCAGCTCTTCACCTTCTGAAGGAGGTCACAGGGGGAATTAAAGCCCTCATTCTCCAGTGGAGCAGGATGATGATGGCTCTCGTCGACAGGAGAAGCCTGCTGTGGTAAAAGCACATACCCTGGGCTGACACGGGCTCAGAAGGTGAGGAAGACAATGTGATAAAACGCATTTGTGATTGCCAGCTGTACCTGGTGTGAAGGTCTCATCAGAGAGGCTGATTGCGCCGCGGGGAATGAAGATTCTGGCAGAGAAAGAGAATTTACTGTAAACTACGGCAAAATGTCACATTATGAATAAACGTTTCAAAATGTGCCATCACTCAAGCTGAAGGCAAAGATGGAAACCCAACAAAAACAAAAATGGATAAAGCCAGTTTCTCACCACATTACCTCTCTCCTGTCCTGTCTAAAGGTGCTGTGACAGAAATGCAATATAATATACATAACTATGTCTTCAGAGAGGTGTATAAAGATCTTACATAATGAAGCGTTATGTTTTCGTTATCTTAGAATGAGCTATTTCTATATACATACGCCGTGGGTTGTCTTACATGGAGTTCGCCATGTTGTTTCTACAGTATCACTAAACGGACAAACTGCTCTACAGAGCGCGTTTCGTAAATACGTTATCTCCTTCGGCAAAGTAGTGAAAATCTGACGACAGCATATACAACACAATGTGATATTTGGTAGTCTCCGCATCCCATCGCTGCACATTTGTATAGCGGTAAACTCTCGATGAAATCAAATGACTGCAAATCACTATCAAGCGCTGTAAAAAGACAAAAAATCATTCCCAGTACTGTAATGTAACAAAATGAACATTACTGAAAACATTCAACATCATTTAAATTAAACTTAATTCTAACAACATGAATAAACACACAAATGTAATATTGATGTATGCAGTAAACAAACACCGACTAATAATAAAGACACACATTATGTTTATTAAAACATATTTAAAGACAATAACACATCGGATCAAAAGAGCCCTTATGATTTGTGAAAGAAAATAACAACATAATTAAATGGAATTGTAATTCCACTGGTGATCGTGTAGTAATGAGTAAATCGTATTGCTTGGACTTCTTATTGATTCCCAAGAAATCCAATGCAAACATAATACCGGTCTGAAACGAACCGAACAGATGCTGGATTTGCATTGCAAATGCAATTTCACCAGCAGTGTTTCAATAAATGAAGTTACAGTGATAAAGGTTTGTAATTTCAGTAAAAGCACCTGCTTTACACAGATCGAGACAATCACATTAAGCAAGGCAAGTAAATACCATTTGTTTCAGAGGCTTTTGTGAAAAATAACTCTTCTAAACTAATTATGACAATAAGGTGGTTTTCTAGAAAATAAATAATAATAGTGTTTTTGATGTGATAAGAGGTTTACACTAAAGGAGCCATTTCTACCAAAAATAACAATGTTATCACATTAATTTATTCATATTAAATCATATGTTTATAAAAAAAAAAAAAGATGTTACCATGTGAAAAACATTAACTATTTACTAACAAAGCACATCTGAAATTATATTATATTACTGTCAATTGATCTTGATTGATATTTAATCTTAAATCATATTTAAGTATAGGTTAAATAAAAAAAGTTTTGTTATTCATGTTATTTTTTATTGAAACTTTTTATGCATGTATATATGATTTGGAGTTCAACATTACCTCGAATAAAGTCTGTGATTTTCTGTTCGTGTAAATCTAAAATGAAATATAAAACGGCTAAATTTCATTACTGTAATGTGACATAATGTTACTTCTTACTAAAAATATAAAGAATTGCAAAATAATGACAGAAGATAGAGAAACAAAGAGAGAAACAGAAACAAAAACGACAAAATGTAAGAGAAAAAGTTTTGAAAGATACATGCAGTTGTTAAGAACATACTGTAAGTTCAGATGTTACATTAGAAAAATAAACAATTCAGAGACACAAAGTTCTTACATTTCTAATTCGAGAATACTTGTTTGGCTTTAGAGAGAGAGAACAAAATATAAAAATATATTTTATTTTTAAGTTTAAATCTATTGCTATGGATACAGTTTTGTTGCTATGTGACAGCGAGAGTTGAACACGTGACATGTGGCAGAGATTTAAGTCGAGAGCGTGGCGCTAGCAGCGCCAAGGTCATGGGTTTGATCGCTTTGGACAAAAGAGTACATGTAAATGTAATCTAATGTGTTCATTCCTTACGGTGTGACTTCATCTGGATTGTGTGTGTGATTATAGTTTAATGTAGAAACGTCTATCAGATATACCAACAATGATCTCCAAACGTGCATGCACAAGACCACAGAAATAAAACTAAATCCGTGTCTGGACATCAATAAAAATAGAAAACATTCGAAGCCACGGTACACGTTTTATCATAACATGTTAAATTCAGTATTAAATAAAATCAACTTTACCCTGAAAACAGGACGTACATTAGTAAAAGTTTAGAGGCTATACAGCAGTAATGATGTTAGTGTCAGGAAATGTAATAAATATGAAATATGTATATATACTGTGTGTACTGGTTGTTTGGTTTAATGTGTAATTTGGCTCTTGTAAAGTCTCTGGACTGAATTTGGTTTAGACATGGTTCCATATACAGTTTTAAAAGTCATGACAGGTTTACACAAAGACATCTCTCAGCCAAAACCATAATATCAAGACATACGCATTTGACCTTTTTTTACAGCCTATGATGATATTCTATGATTCTTTTTGTTATTTCATGCTTTATTGTCTGATTTAACAGTAGCTCGAGTAACGTCTAATTTTCTTTTTGAGTAAATCTAACATAAAAATAAAACTACATTTCATTACTGTTATGTGACAAAACACTACTTCTTACTGAAAATGTCAAGCTAACATCATGACAGCAGACAGAGAAACAGAAAATGAGAGAAAGATTCATTATTTTGCTCTGCAGAAATATGTCACATGATATTATGTGTCAGTAAGGTTAAGGAACACTGTTATCATATTGTTATCTATATATCATAATCACTATAGCACATATACAGACCCAGCGTGACTGTCACCATCACGTCACGCACAACATGAGACTCGAGAGACAAAGAGCATCCGTGTCATTCCTGCTTTAGAAATAATGAGCGCCTGTGGCCAGTTTCATTGTGACAATGGACAGATCTGAAGAGAGGAGAAAGTTCTTCAAAGAGGAAGAAACAGCTTGATGCTCACAATTAAAGTCAATATCTGCTGTACAACATCCTTGAAAACCACAATTTCAGCATCTCACGTCTTTCTTGCATATAAATCTGATCAGATGACATTTCATAACATACATCAGGAGTCAGGTGTGAGCTTTCTAATGCACTTCATTATGTGTTTGGTGCTGCCCAGCGTTTCAAATCAGCTATTTATGATTTTTCACATCACAATATAGGAAGCACTGCAGACAATAAGATATCTCAATAGGGTTTGCAACAGAGCTTTAGTGACTTTCAGAAGCTTTGAAAAGCTCTTGACGGCTCGGCTAACTTCAGCAGATGTTCTCTTTGTTCTAATAAAGTAAGGATCACAAGCAATAAGGCCATGAAGAGTTAGACTTGGCAGAATGATTCACAATGATGTCAGGAAAAGGTCAGCGTCACAGAGGAAACATTACCCAGGAATGCTGGGGTTTGAAGGACATCCTGAGAATAAAGTCCACATGAGCTGTTGCTATACGCCGACACGAGTCGAGCGGAGGTAATAAAGGATCTTGCAACAGAAACACGGAAATTCTTTAAACAAAAAAAATCTGCCAATGGGGTAAGATAAATAAACTTGAATTAGGTACATAAGAGAAAGATAAAACTAAATAAAAAAAAAAAAATGTACCCCATTGGCATTTTTTAAATTTGTTTTAAACATGAACTTACTTAATTTAATTCTCATATTTATTTCATAAAACAAGACTAAGTATCTCTTCGGTCACTTTCCTTGTCAAGTAAATGTATCTTGATTTAAGAGGTTTTAGATGCTAGAAAACAAGATTGGTAAGAAATTCATTTTTGCAGAATTTCATTTTGCTCTCATAATTCACACAAAAACTTGTTTTCTTCACATGAACACAAAAACTCTTTTAAACATAATAAAAACATTTATCACTTTATGTACATTTATATTCCAAATGACTCCAGATTGAATTTGCATGAAACGAGACACATGAGAAAATATTCATTCATTTTTATTTAAACTATTGTTTTAAATAGGTTAAACTTTAACTATTGAAGAACTCGTAGCAAAACTTCTTACAGTAGCAACGTCTTGTTTTTTATTAAGATCTTAATGATGATGTGCTGCTGGAGGGACAGCTGATGGTTCCAAATGATTTGGGACGCCAATAATTACACACATTTAAAGGCCGTGAAAGAAAAAATCTGGGATAAGAGTCTATATAATTAAACATCCCACTCGCTTCACTTTAATCAGTGTGTGTGTGTGTTTGTGTGTGTGTGTGCTTGTGTGTGTGTGTGTGTGTGTGTCAAGAGACCTGAAGAATGATGGCAATCTGAAGAGTCACAACACATGTGATTTGGTCTTGGCAGATCCGTCATTGTGCAGCTGTGTGATCTGTTGATCTGTTGTGTGCGTAACAAACATCTCTGCAAAACAAACACGATACGGAATGAGATGTAATATGACTGGAATCAAGATTTCTGATGAAAACAAAAGATATCTAAAGTATGTGTGAAGTACATGTGGATTATAATGTGAAAGAAAACTAAACAAAAGTCAAGCGCACGCTTATTTGTTCCTCTGTAGGTGTAAGGTCATGTAAACACCTTCAGCTCTGTTTATCCCTGTGCTTTGATCAGGAGAAGGTCACAGAAAGTTAACTGAAAAGTTAACAAGGAAAATCTGCACAGCGTTTATCTATTCTATTTGTTTATAGAAAAACAGCAACGTTTTGAAGAGTAAAGATCTTCATCGCCTTTACTGATCAATCCTATTTTGATTTATTTTACAGAAAGGGAACAGATAGACAGTGTGCAGATTTATCTGAATTACTTTTATACTTTTTTAATAGTGCACCCGTTGAATTTTTATTTGGTTTTTTCTTCTTTAATAAACCCTCATCAATCTAACAAGAGCTGAATGTTAACAGCTTTGCTTTACGTATCTTCGCCGGCATGATATCAGCTTATATAATGTACACAAAAGCAAATAAACTTTATTTGTCTATGGCCTCCATCCGCAAATCTTGGAAACGAACGACTAGTCATTTTCCATAGCACAGAGATCTGGAAAACATTAGCTGCCTGAAAACATCTGATAATAAAACATTTTAGATCATAAACATCTTATAGACATCTTTACACGTCTGATCTGACAGGAAATGTCTCAAAGACGTATTGCAGGTGAGCAAACAATACAAAATGCATCAAACGGACGTCTCCGAGATGTAGCCTATGTGTGCTATCAGTTACAACTGTGCATTATTAATTGTATAGAATACAAAATCCATACCCAATATATAACCAGAAACTAGTGTCTTTTCATATAACCCTAAACAGAGAGCTGATAGAGTATGATAATGAATGAAGGCCAATGGTATGGGCTGTGTTAGGCGTGTAGAGAATTGGTGATGACAGCAGGACAGATGGCTCTGGCACAGCTCAATGTATAAGTGTGCAGAGATCATCCAATCTTTTCTTCCAAATGTTTACACTGTAGTTAGCACAGCGCGTCTGCACACTGAAGCTTATAGTCAAGATGTCACGATGGCATCTAAATGCTCATATTGAATCATTTACAAAAAACCCCATCTTTTAAGTTTAAATAAAAAAAATTATAATAGGAAAATCTCATCTTCCCAGCGTTACCTTTATCACGTCTCTTTACAAACACCAGCCATGTCATGATGAAGAAAATGTTTTGTTTTTGTATTAGCTTAGTCTCTGTTTCTGCTAAAAGTCTGCATTCAAGTTTATGCAGGTATTATTGCTATAAGGGTCTTATTATTTATTTTAAACATTCTTTGACATGAGAGAAGATGTAAAGATGGATGCACAGCTCCATAAGCAACAGAGGCAGTAAAGGCACGATAACATGAATCAATCTTTGCGACGACCCATCAAAATAAAAGTCTGGTTAATTTAAACATCCAGATTAAAAACACTGTATAATATTTATTATTTACTACAGTAATTGTAGTATTCTAAACTATATAACATTAGAGCGTGCTTATATGTACTAAACTAATATTTACTATAGTAAGGTTCAAAAACAGTATTGTATCTGCAAAAAGAGTATTTTTACTGCAGTTTACCATAGTAAATAATATATTAGTATACAAATATATAATTATCGTATAGTAAAGTAATGGAAAGCACAGAACTAAATTATATGGCATTAATTTACCCAACTGTAACATTAATGTAATTCGTCAGTTACCTTCCTATTTATGTGATAAACTACACATAAACATTTTTTTATGTGTATTTGTTCTTTCTAATATAACAGACGTTTTATACTTGAGCTACAACTGTTTGGCCTGTGCTACAGAACTTTTAACCTCTGTAGCACCAGTGCTACGCACAAAAAAAGTTAATGTCCAGCCCTGCCTCTAAACACAACCATCACTTGGACAATATAGAAAAACAAAAGATGTAAAAAAAACACCAATAAACAGCAGGTTCCCATTAACTCGCTCCTATTAGTGTGAAAGCATATTCCCCTGCTGGGTCTATTTGTGTTTCATCTTTTTTTAATGCTGCAAAAGCTCAAGGTCTAGACACAAACTAACTTTATTATAAATGTGACAACTAGCCCCGGTCTGCCCCTACATGTGCTACTTGTTTGTTGCTTATATAATCGAGATAATCAATCATTTCCAAAGCAAGTCACGCTGCAACTTATATGATATTCACATGCACGGCCTGTAGAGATGCACGTTATGTAAAATAAACAGGCTGGAGAAGTGAAATGAACATGCGGGTGGGTGGAGGGTGTACGTGGCTGTCGATAATGAGCGCCGCAACAAAACTACATCAAAGCTGATGGAAACCGCAGCCTCACAGGCAACGGATGTACGCTTAATGGTGAAAATAATGACCCACAGAGGGCAGAAAGAGTGCAGAAAATCTCCTCCAAATCAAATGCTCATCTTGCACTTAAGATGCTCTTTCAGTCAATCAGGCCGACTTAAGATTTACAGACAACTGAAGGTCACAAATGCATGAGAATTTACAGGGCTGAAAAGCATTCAACCAGCGTTTTTTCCTGAAAATATCTCAGATACTATGTTATGGCAGGAATGGTCTCATATTCAATATGTATGGACATCCCTCTACAGGCTGTGAGTGGAACATGCACCACATCGACCACTTGTTGCATTTAACATGTATTAATAAATGTACTTATGAAATGTGTTATTGTGCTCAAGATGATGAATACTCTTACTATTAAAAATAAAGGTGCTTAAATGGTTCTTCACAGTGATGCCATTGAAGAAAAGAACAATTCTTTTACAAAAAATCTTTCAGTCAAATTCATAATCTGAAGAACCCATTTTTCACCACAAAGAACCTTTTGTAAAACAGTTTCTTTATGGAAATATTTAGACAAAAAAGGTTCTTCTATGGCATCGTGAAGCAGCTTTATTGTTAAGAGAGCACTTGGTTAAAAATACATCCCTGTCTATGAAAAACGACAATTGAGATCTGGCTTAAACACATTTAGTCACATATACACAAATAAAATCAGATTTTTTGGCACCAAATCTTCCGTGCAGTCTACAGAACACAAAAGCTGAATTTTGCTATAAAAAGTCCCAAAAAAGACTCAAAAATCTGCTGCATATTACAAAAGCTTTCCATGATGAAATAAGCATATGGATTAATGTGAGAGTGAGTAAATTAGTATTTTTTTGGTAACTTTTACTTTAATGGCAGCAGCAGGTAAATTGGCAGTAATTTGAGGTTTATTTACCGCAGTGATGCCTGTTAGATGCACTGAAGGAGAGAAAAACTAAAACACAGCTGCAGGCTTATATCAGGTCAAATCAATCTAAAGAAACTTTTGTGCCACCAGGGGGCAAAAGCACAAAATAATCACATTCATCATTACTGACTACAACCTCCAGCAGATATTTATTTAAAGGATTTCTTTTATACAAACTTTATCACACTTTAGCTCCTACATCTGTTCTATTGGATATTAGGTTTAGGACTCATGACAGTTAATGTAAATTTTGTGTGACATACCATACATCACCTTAGACGTTTGGTAAATTATTTGGCTTTAAATCAATACAGCCATAAATAACAAGCAGGAAGTAAATTGTAACTATATCGGAATTATGTTTAAATTTTAGCACCTTTGGTGTAGTCACATTTTGCCTAGAATTATTTTTGCAGAAATGTTTCCTTGTCATTTTATCAAGCAACTTCTTGAGGTCTCACCCCGAGATGCTTGTTATTAAATAAAATGTTAGTTTTGTAACGAAAAATATGTATGTTTTTTTGTCTACGAAACCAATTCCATACATTTCAGCATACAACTTCAGATCATTTTTTTAAATAAACATTTCACTGAAGTGTTCACAAACTTTTGACAGGTAGTGACCATTAATGAAGAATTCTTTGAATATTGTACTGTTAAACATGCAGTTTTTATACATGTTTTGCAACTGCAAAATATGGCAACAGATCAATAAAACATCACAACAGCTTGCAAAAATGTTGACCCGCATCTAATAAAACATATGCTTGCCTTTATATTCATGACACATACTGAAATTTAAGAAGCAAACAACGGTCTGATTAAAAGTTTCACAACCATATTGCTTACTAGTTCTCAACAGCAGTCAAACGCCATTGACAAGTCTTCTTTGATCGTCTTAATAAATCTGTTAACCCCTTTGATGAGGTAATAAGTGGTACACTTGAACCCCAGGACGGTGACTAACGTCTCCTGCTGTATGATGCAGTATTCCCAGCTACCGTACAAACGCAGCATTCAATCAAAACAACTATTTACTGTTCGTCATGGGTGTGGTGTGTTTTTTTCTATCTGAACAGAGCGTTCTTTACACGAGCCGCAGGTCTCAAGACCATTGCACAAAATCCAGTTGCTATGCTAGGATGCAACATCGGTGGTGGCTTTTTCCACAACTACAATTTACATGGCCGTGCATTCAAAGCCACTCGAAGTCAAGATTACAAGAAGTAAGGGGCTGAAATAATCCGTGTCACATTTCAAGGCCCAATCTGATGTCATCACAATTAGCCAACAATATCCGTCAATGATTCATTATAATGAACTTATTAAAATTGACCTTCTTCATGATGTCACTGCTACAAAACTACATGTGCTGTAAGATCAAACAGTCCGGTTAAGTCATTCCTTGGGCAGCTTTCCAGCTTCACAAAAGTTTTACTCAACTTAGTCAAGGAAAACACAAGTTTGAAAGAATCGCCCGGTCATTCTACACTAGCACAATGTTGAATGAAATTCCCATCCAGTGAAAACATTCGTGTTGTTTGTTCCATGGTCCATAATGGTCTTTGTGCATGAGATGGGATCTGGATTATTTAATCAGAGATAAAGGGCAAATGAGTCACAGCAAAATCTGCAAAAGCAAGGAAACGGGAAAAAGCGCCCGTCTTGTGTCGCGCCCCACGTGCTGCTTTATTTATTTATTTTGCTCAAAGCTAGTGATGTCATTCCAAGAGACTTCCTGAACACAGGATTCATTCAAGCCATTCACCACCAGTTAGGGCCCAAACAAGCTGTTGCCTAGAAACCGAGGAAAACTACAAGCTGCTTATTTGTCTGAGGGCACAGAGTTACAAAGGGCCTCAGGGCCCGACACCATTAAAGACCCAAAGATCTGCTCATTTTCACTTTTCAGAGCATTTTGCGCTTTTTAAGCCTATAAATGATGTACTGAATGATTGCTACTTTGATTCAGTTCTGTTCAGAGATATAAAGAGAGCAGGTGCTACTGTATGAAATGTCTCAGTCAACCTTATGAAATCCTGCACATTCGCAAATCTCTGAATCACTAAGAAAAGGTGTTAAAAATGTTTTCCTGGTTTTTCTTTCTAGTTTTGTTTTCAATTCAAACCTGTGTAACTTTCTGTCAGTCAAACACCAGGAGAATCAGTGCATGCATAACATTTTGTGCTTCCCACCGAGGAGAGAAAACCATATTGTGTAAACTACACCTTTATAAGGTAAATACAGTTACTAGAGTTATATAGAGATTTTATAGGCTATATTTATGCATGGGCAGTTTTGAGTGGTAGACAAGTCAATGTATGTCATGTGGTAACAAGAGCATTGCTATACCGTTGCTAAGAACAAGATTTACGCTAATATCCGGTTCTACAGTTCCCCAACTGTCTATGCAAGGAATACTCCGTACTTCAATAAATACACGCAATAATGTAATAACAATCGCCAGCCACACATTTATGAATTTACCATAGCTGATATTCCGCTGTCCTCTCTGGTATTCCCGTGAATGATTTAATCAACAACAACATCGTCGTGTTTCCTTCGAAGTTGATTTTTAATACATCTTTCATGCATTCTTTTTACATGTAGTCGCCGTGTTTCCGCGTGAGTTGCGGCAGACAGGTGGTAAGTGTCGCTCCTAATCCAAGTTAAGTGATGTTTGGCGTTGAACGAGCACTCAGACACTTTTTTATCACGCTTTGTCGTATAATCATACTTGGTCAAACATTTTCATAAAGAACTATGTAAGTGTTACTGTGTTTAACCCAGAAAAAAATGACATTTACACCGTGATCTGGAGTGTTGACAGTGCAGTCATGTCCGGTCCGATATGGCGGCGCCGTTAACGGACGATATAGTGGCCAGGCCTCGTCTACTATGATATCATCTACCTGAAGGTGCTGTAACGTATGACTCTGCAGATATTATTGCGAAAGACAGTAAATTGAAACTCTTCACGCAAGAGGCGTTTTAGAAGATTTATTATGTGTGTTCTGTGTTTGACTTTCATGGTGCTGCAGCTTCGAAGTGGGTCGGCGTATGAAGTACCGCGAGAGCAGTCTGCGCCTTACGCACTCTAATTGCTCTCGCGGTATTTTGATGCCATACGCCTATCGCGTACTCCCATCATCACTACGTAGCCCACGTACCTCATTCAAATATCAATCATATCAAATTTAACCATGGCAAACGGGGAATAAAAACTCTTTTCTATAAATCGCTTTAAATCTTTAATTTTATTGCTCATGTCCTTAGCTTGCTTTATTACTTTTTTGACAAACAACATAAACATGTCCAAACAAAATAGGTTAGACACGCTTCAGCCATAATAAAATAAAAAAAATTATAAATTCACAATAAGCTAAGTAAAATATAATTGGTCTCTCTTTTGGTATTGACATCATCTTATATTAATATAAAAAAGTTAAATGCAATTTGTCTACAAGCAGAATTGCTTTGGCAGTTCATATATTCCTAGAGCCTTGATTATAAGATATTAAATGGCAAGAGAACAACTGATTCAGTTCATATAAATATTCTCTCCCAATTAAGACTAAATGATGAAAAAAATACAAACAATAGACACATTCTATACACTTTAAAGGCAATCTATTTACAGTAAAGATAAAAGGTTTACATTCTGTAGATGTTATTGGTCACGCCCACTGAGAAAGAATGGCTCTATGGAAACATAAGCATCATTTTTAACAATGTTCTTTAAAAAAATAAAGAGACATTTTTAATAATACTTACACATTAACTATTAATTTACGCCACTCTTAATTATTTAACCAAAATAGTAAAGACAAAAATATATTTGGCATTTTTATGTGGGCAGGCTTCTTTAAAAATGTCCCAGTAAACAACCATCAAGTTGATGCTTCTCATATTTGTTTGTTACTTCCATGAATCTTAAAGAGACACTCCTCCCAACATTTCTTTGTTCTGATAAACACAAAGGAAGATATTTGGAAGAATGTCAGTAACCAAACAGATCTCATCCACTATTTACTGCCATAGTAGGGAAAATAAATACTATGGGAGTCAATGGGGGATGAGATCTGTTTGGTTACTGACATTCTTCCAAATATCTTCCTTTGTATTCAGCAGGACAAAGAAATGTATACAGATTTGGAACAACCTGAGTGTGAGTAAATGAATTTTTGGGTGGTCTGTCCCTTTAAAATAACATGATAACAATCCAAAATGTTGACCACAATGTGTGGATATTCACAAATCCAAAGACATACAAAGGATATCTGTATAAATACAGAAACAGGATTTTCATATTTTAAATCTTTACCATCTACACACAAACACATACTGCATATCATAAAAGCAAAGCTGTTGTGGTTATAAAAACATCAATGAGATGACAGTACTGTAATACACGGGACGGAAAATCTGTATATCTTCTTATAAAACAGATGGAACTGATAAGGACAAGAGTTTAGATATAAAATAGTATTTTTACTAAAATAGTATAGTACTAAGATGGCAAAAAGACCTCAGAACCTAAATGTAGTGCAAGGCATTATGGGCTCTGACACGTTTGATATATTTCCTCTCATTTTTGGTTGTATTACAGTATTGTCGGTAAAGGCACAGAAGTCGACTGAACAGTCTTTTGTATTTACAACAAATAGAAAAGTAAATTCTTTGGTTTTTCTTACTTAGCTGTATTTGCTCTACAACTGCATAATAAAATTAAAAAACACATCACTTTGTGTATAGAAAATAACTCACTGACAAGAAGTGCATATTCAACAATGATGCATTTGGCAATTTAAAATATTGAGGTTTATGAGGATTAATCTCAAAATTAAAATTTGACGTGTGTTTGCGTCATCGATTGTTAATAATCTATTTTTATCAAATGTTAGCAGTGGTACAGTATGTGCAAATGACATGTTTCTGGGCTTTTGACAGACAGTAATGGTTCAGATATAGTCTTATAGAACATTAGGTTATTGCTCTGAATACATCGATTTGAGTGAGTTCATTCATGGGAGTAAAAAGGTTATGGAATAACAATCCACAAGAGGGAAAAAATTGACTTCACCTGTCCAATTCCAACTGTTTATGAAGGCTCAAGAGCGCAAGTCTTTGACAACTCTGACATATGAGATCAACTCTGGACGGGTTTCAAAATTTAAATAATAGCTGGGAAATTCAATAGCATTTTGCACAACACGGCTGTTTCTGCAATTGACTGAGATGGATGTCTGGTTTCATGTGGTCCATGATCCAGTTTAGTCAGGAATCCAATGGGGCCATTACGCTGGACGGTGCTCAGAGAAGGAATGAGGGCAGTCACAATACAAACGCTTAAGAGATCCTACTCTCTTCCTGAGGTGGGTTTTCCTTTATGTCTGACCCCTGCCATGCACTCCTGTCAGATCCATCCTTATGATCTCATTCACTAAAGAAACAACAAGAGAAAAACAAAAAGATATTTAGAAAGTAGAAGATTTGTTTGGGAAATATACACATTTGCATAAGTGTACATTTTGCTATTTTATATATATATAATTTAGGGCTGTCAAACGCGATTAATCACACTCAGATTAAAAGTTTGTGTTTACATAATATATGTCTGTGTACTGTGCATATTAATTTTGTATTCATAAACACAATGAAAATGTAGGCCTATATATTTAGGAAATGTTTAGATGTATTTATTTATATTCACCAATAATTGAAATTATATTTAAATGTCTATTAATTTGTATATTTTATATTTTTCTTAAATATATGCATGTATGTGTATGTTTTATGAATACAAAATTAATATGCACAAAACACAGACATATATTATGTAAACACAAACTTTTATTCTGAATGCGATTCATCAGGATTAATCTTATGACAGCCCTAAAATAAATAAATCACAACTATAACAATACTATCTGTTTTAGTCAGACTATGTTGATGTACGTGATATAATTCATTCAGTTAACATTTATTGTATGGCGCTTTTTACAATGTGTATCATTTTAAAGCAACTTTACATGTTTCTATGCTATTTCCTACTTTTAAGCGAATAAAGGGAGCTGCTAAATGAATGTTCACTTTCAAATATTTAAGATGCCACAGCACCGAGCATCCAGTAGGGGGAACAGAAGCATCTTTACATTGACACAATAGATGCTCTTGTATTAGACATCACTTCCTGTTGTTTCTTTACATATACAGGGGGGCATAAATGGAAACTTTTACTGCCTCTTCACTCTAAGAATAGCTGCAGGATGTGTGGGGCTGTTAACAAAATCACAACACCAAACTATCTTAAGCCACAAGTCAGACATTAACAAAGGTTACAGGTCATTCAAATAACTTGAATGTGGAAGACACCTGTGATATTGCATTTTAAATATTGCTTCGAGTAAAGTGTAGATCAAATCATTGATTATTACTGTAGCTCCAACTATGGCAATAACAAAACCAGATCCATCAGATCTAAAGTTTGGTCTATGCACACAATCTAACACCACTAATATCTTTTTATTATTTTTGAAGAAAAAAAATGTTGTCATATCGAGGAACGAATTAAAAATGTAATACCATACTACCAAACCGCATTTTCATACCATAGCACATTTTGATTCTGAGTCATGAAGCCAACAAGAAGTCTGAGCTAATGTTCAGCAAATATTGGAACTTATGCAACACAACAACAAGAAATGTAGCTGTGGTTTAAGACATCTACAGCAACCAAATATTAAAGCATAGGTCCAAATTGAACTGCGAAATATCAATTGTGGCTTTTTCATCCATCTCTTATTGGTCAGAAAAAAACGATGGTTCCACTTCAAGCTCACGTCATTGATTTAGCAAATAAAAAAGTCTCTGTCACACTATGATTCAATACTGCAACAGTATTGAATCAAACTACAAATGTTTACTTAACTAGTTGTCTATCCAGCTTAAGCTGGCATAAGATAATGAAATACTAAAAGTAAAAATCATACACTGAATTACACGAATCAAGAACTCTCTATGAAAAAAATCTAATTTGACAAAAGCATTGACAGATTGAACTGTCAGTTTGATTTATACAGGTGGTGAATTGCACTCGAACCTTCCGCACGTTGCGCTAACTGTGAACATGGCAATATAATGCGGTCAGACCTGACAGGCCACATCCTTAACATTTCAACATCACGTGTTTATTAGCGTAAGTCACTTCGGCCTGAACACAAACCAGACAACACAATACAACAACACGCTGGAATAACAGACGCTGAATGTAGATTTTCTGAGAACTTGAAATAATAAGCCATGTTGCCATAAGCCGCTGGGCTGTGTTTTGGACTGAATTATTAATAGGCAGTCTGAATATTTTCTGTAAAATGAATACATATTCACCTTTTAAAGTGTCCTAATGGGAATAAAACCCAAACAGCCCTGCATCAGACTACCACCTATGAATAATGCGATGACGGCAATACCCTGAAATGCTCTTTTTGAAGTGCAAAACCATGACGTATCAAACTGTACAAATTCACAGGTTGTGCAAAATGAAGTAGGATGAAGTAAAGTGATCCTGTTTGACAAACAGTGTTTGTTGTGGTAAGAGCTTGTGTTAGAGGAGGAACTTCATGTTTAACCTATTTCCCCTTTTAGAAATTTGATTGTGTAAGTAGAGAAAGGGCCCAGAAATAAACAATGTGTGTGTGTGTGTGTGTGTGTGTGTGTGTGTGTGTGTGAATAGACCACTTCGGAAGATGTAAACAAAGCTGGTTCAATAGAACTTCCTGTTTCAGTTTTAAGTTTTTAACACTACACAAACATGTGAAAAGAAAACAGCTAATAAAATGAATAATAAAATAATACCGAGAGAGAGAGAGAGAGAGAGAGAGAGAGAGAGAGAGAGAGAGAGAGAGAGATATATCTCTAAAGTTAAGAATTATATTATGCACACATATCATGAGTAATGTATTTACCTTTAGACCAATAAGTCTGATATCTGTGATCAATCTGAAATTAAATCATATTACATATTTTTGGTTAACAGCCTCTATATCATGTAAATCACACAACAGTAAGTATAAGAGCTCTATACACATGACATATGTTCCTCCCTCTAATGAAGAACAGATGAGAGAGAGAGAGAGAGAGAGAGATCAACTGGTAGCAGCAGGATACAGAGGCGTTCTATCAGACGAGTAAAACACTGAATATGAGCCGCTGTAGACGTCGTTCCTCTCTCAACTAACAGCACGTATCATCTGAACAGCAGGGACGCTGGATTTTACTACATGTAAACGCAGTTAGAAACGCAAGTTTGCATTCTTGTAAGAATGCGTGGGTGGTGCAAGTCCATGCAAAACTCACTGCCACGATTATTATGGTTCTGTGGGTGATGGCCAAGCTGGTTGCTATGGTGCTCTGAGTGTTTTTTTAGTGCGCTGCAAAGTGGTTGCTAAGGTTTTTCTAAGTTTTTGAGTTTTTCACAATTCAAAAAACAGCTGAAGACCCACCTCTTCCATGAGCACTTAACTGTCTCATAAAAAAAAAAAAAAAAAAAAAAAAAAAAAAAAAAAAAAACTTAACTGTCTCATAAAAAAAAAACAAAAAAACATTTTTACCCCTATTTTTCCTTTTCTAATGTTCTCTATATACTTGCTTATACTATCTTGACGTTGTATTTGAAACCTTGTATTACTAGCACCTCTCGTGAATATTGCTTACTTAGACGAATCGCTTGCTGTTTTCCTCAATTGTAAGTCGCTTTGGATAAAAGCGTCTGCCAAATGAATAAATGTAAATGTAAATGTAAATGTAAGTGGTTGTGTAATAGCACAGATATCAACATTTGGTGCAAACACCCATGTGAAGTCTCTCCTCAAGTTTTATTTTTATTGCATGATTTTCCATAGTCTTTTAAGTGCCATTTTCAGGATTGTCACATCCATAACGGTACATATTCCTCATAAATGGGCACATGAAAATGAAAATAAAGTAACTATTTTATGTTCTAGAAAGAGGCATCCCTTCTCCATTTGTTGGGTATTATTGTTCTGGTTTGTGCATTTTAATTCAACAAAATGTCACATCCAACGTGCTGGATTTGCCCAAAAGAAGATATTTTGAAGAATGTTGATAACCGAACATTGGGGTTCCTATTCACTATTGTAGAGACACAAAACCAATGCAAGTCAATGGGTAGCGTCGTTGTTTGGTTACCAACATTCTTCAAAATGTCTTCTTTTGTGTTTTGTGTAAAGTGTGAATACACTCATTTATTCAATATTATGTCTTTCAAATCCTGTTCATGACCTTTTCTTCTGTGGAACACAAGAGGATATTTAAAAAAATGTCTCAGTGGTTTTGTGTCAAATACAATGAAAGTTGTATGGTCAATGTTGTTTGGTTACCAACATTCTTCAAAATATCTTATTTTGTGTTGTGCAGAAGAAAGTCATACAGGTTTGGAATTGCATTATTTTGGGGTGAACGGTCCCTTTAAAAATGATCATGTGACAACTACACACAGATAGTCAAGTATACAGGTACAGAGCGTCCATAGGAAAATTCATGAAGGGTTGGCACACGCCGACGGTTTTAAAAGAAGTGCACAGACCGGCTTGTATAAAAGGTCTGGCTGACACTTGACCAATGGGAGAGCTTGTTTACAAACCAATGGCAGACACCAAGACAGCACAGTAGTCGACTTAGTCTGTACAACCACTATGTGTGTGTGTTTGACTTATTAAAAATGTAAAAACTTTTTAGAACTAATTCATAAATAACATAAACCCTTTTTTAACTTTCAAATACAAACGCGTAGGGAATTTTCATTTAGGGTTAGTCTGTAGTCATATCATCTCATGTAGAAAGTGAACAGACATATATTATGTGGTCTACAGATGTGTGTGTGTGGTGTGTGTGGTGGCTGCTGGCTGGACTCGTGAGAATAATAAAGCTACAGTGTAAGAAACAGACAGGAAGAGTCTATGCCGCAGGTCTGACTGCTTTGCCCTCTCAAACAGAACAAACAGCAGTTTTGAAAAAGCAAAGCCCCTTGCCTCTCACTTTCTCACTACCACACTTAAAGGGATTAAAAAAAATGAAAATTCTTTCATCATTAATGTCATTCCAAACCTGTATGACTTTCTTTCTTCTTCAGAACACAAAAGAAGATATTTTGAAGAATGTTGGTAACCAAACAACACTGAACCCCACTGACTTCCATTGTATGGATGGACACAAAACCACAGAGCCATTTCTCAAAATATCTTCTTTTGTGTTCCATATAATAGGAGTCATATACAGGTTTTAAATGACATGATGATGAATAAATGGGTATTTTGGGATGAACTATCCCTTTAACTCTGCACCTCCACAGATGTTGCGTATTTCAAACACAACTTTCAAAGAACAAAGCTAAATCTTATCAGAACACCGCTTTCACAGCCAACAATCCAATGGCTTGGCACACACACGGTCCAAAGCTGGATGCAAGTGATCTGAAACTAATGTGCAAGCTTATGTGCTCTATCTAAATTATTCCTGTTGCTCTCTCCAGCTGGAAGAACTTCAACTCCCGTTGCCTCGGGCTTCAGCTCCAGTCTGGGAAGTCGATCTAAGCTGAGCCAGTTCAGCAAAGGAAGATCGGCCAAGTGAAAGCCCCCACAACTTTAGATCAGTTTGGCTGTTTATCTCAAGAACAACACTTGAGTCGAAGTGGAGATGACCCACAATCAATGGTGTGCGGTTAAGGAAAAGCTGTGTGTTTAAGAACAAGACCCGCACTGCCATAAACACCGATTTACAGTATGATTTTTAATCTCATGGTCTAGATGATGTCAAAACCTGGTTGACCTAGTTCATCCCGGTCTTGTCTAGCATTCGACGTTTGCCTTCCTTTCTTGAGAAATGCAAAAACTGCATGTTCATAATGCAATGGATGGAGGTACAGTTTCTTTACAGAAAGCCGACCACAGAAACCCTGATACCCCTTCAAGAGCCGCCATCGCAATTCTGAGCATGATAAACTTTTGTGTGACTCAACTTACAACTCGCAGAGTGTGAAGGACTCAAGAACATCAAACGATGAGATGATGGTGGGTGGATCAGCACACCTTGACACCTCTGCACCGGGACTTTTTGCGGTCGTCAAGTTTCCTGTTCTCAGTGACCTGGGCCCAACTGCAATTGAGTGGTGCAGAAATAATTTCTGCTGAATCTCTTAAATAATTATGGTGTATGTAGTGATTGATCTCAATAAGACAAAGCGGTAAGAAAACAAAGACCATATCTTAAGAATTAAGCAACAATGTTCTTTGAAAGTCGAGGATGCACATACAGTACCTGCCAAAAAGGTTTTCTTTTCCACCTAATAGTAAACTCATCCAAACTATGTATCAATTTAAATTTTTCCTACTATGTTGTGGTCCAAGAACTGTTTGTTTGTCTGTGTTCAACCAAACAAACAAATATATACAGATTTGGAACTTGAGGGTGAATAAACAATGACAGAATTTTTATTTTGGGGTAAATTATTCCTGTCATTTCAAAATATTTTTTCAAATAAAATGTTTGTTTTATAATGAAAGAAATGGATATTTTGGAACAATAATATTTTTACAGATACTTAAACACACATAATAATGATTTTTAAGATCTTTAACTGGTACTGTATGTACATAGATATGCATTTGGTAGGGTAAAAAATGGACAACAACCCAGCAATTTTGAGAAGTTAAGGTAGACATATTTGCATTTTTCTCTCTTTATAGGCCTTAATGAGGAAATACTCATTTTTTTGAGTTTACAAGAGCGGTGTTAAACTCGAACAACGGGCGCTACCACAAATTCTATATGCAAATTGGATTCATTAGCGCTTCTAAACCAACACCTTGTTATTAAAAACGTCAAAGATCGCAAGACTCGAGCATCTCATAGAAACGCACTATTAACGTGGCCACGGTTATGGCGTTGCTGTTTACTCAGGGAAACCCTATTAGAGTATCCAGAAGAAATTCCATCTCTGGCTCCCTATCCCATCCGCTTCAGTTTTTCCATCCAACATGGCCCTTTCCCTTTCCTGCAGACTCCCACCCATCAGTATCTTGTTCGGATCACGCCGCCTTTCTGCACCAGCTGCAAATAGGACTTCTGTGCTCCAGATTGGCAAGAGCACGACCTGTGGAAAAAAGTGGGTTCCCCCCGCAGTTTTTGGGGGGCTCGGGGCCAAGGGTAAAGCCACGGCCAAGTATAACAAACAAAACGGCTTTCCCCAGCTCTCCCAGGCACTTTCTGACAATGGGTTGCCATGGCACTTGTTTTGCGAATCATAACAGTGTCAACATGTCCAAGAAATGTTGGAGCCGCTTAGTTTTCTTTTCCTTTTTTTCTGCACGAGGTTGAAAAAGCACCCGTTTCCTTGTCAGATAAAAGGGCGAGAGAACCCCCCATACGTGGAGTAATGAAGACACAGGAGAACGTGGCATCTTGAAAGTGACTGTGAAATCTTACGTCTTTGTTTGCCATTATTCTGCCAAAACATGTCATTACAATTTGACTGTGTTTTCTGGATGTTAATTAAAAACAAAATACACCGTCATAGTCAATTCATTCCTGTTTTACTGTTCCTGTGTAATGGAAAGTAGATCTTTAAATCATCCAGCTTTATATAATACACATCCTCTCTAGTGTCCCGTAGTCCCGTTGGTTTTACTATAGTAAAACTCTAACCATGATTCATAGACATTGGTTAACATTGGTACATTTGTATTACCAAATATCATGGTTCAAGCATAGTTACTGTACTCATGTAAATATGTAGTTACTTTGGTTTTACCATAGTTTAGCCAAGGTTACTATATTTCTTTTTCATAAGAGCTGAGAATGTGAGTAACAGGGAAAGAGAAACACTGACAAAGACATTCTTCCTGCTATTGTCTGAATGCAGTCTTAATGTGCTAAAGAAAATGACTCTGACAAACAGACTAGACTGTCTGCTAGAAATGATTGATGGATTTTGCATTGACAGATGCTTCTGTGGCTCAACATAGACTGATGTGCAAACATTTTCTGAATGCTAAGCTTGAAATCTTTAACCCTTGTGTTCTATTAAGATTTGCGTCACGGTCCTGATTGTTCACTTTGACCCCAATGATTAAAACGTATGAAAGAAAAACATTTGAAAGAAAAACATTTTTTATCCTGTTGAAATGCTCCTTTTCAGTTGTCCTGAGCTTATTGAACTGGCAAATACGTGTACGAATAGCATTTTTAAAAAAGCAATTTTTTATTGAGTTTTGTATTGACCTCAGGTGCCAAATAGATTCAAAGCATAAAATAGCTATGTATTGGTTTGCTAAAGAAACTTTTTCTTACCGTCATCAAGATACGCCTGGTCCAGGTTCTCCTGCTTCACCGTCACTCTTCCAGGAGCGCTGCTTTCCTGCTCTTCCGCGGAGGAACATCTTTGAGACTCCACCTGGACGGGAGGCGATCTATCTTTGGGCACCCGCTGCACGAACGGCTGCTGTTGGATGACCGTCGGGTAATTCTGAGCGTGCTGAGGTGCCTGCGCCGGGGAAGGGGAGCGGTTGGCTCCAACAGCTTGGTTGTAGCCCTCGCAATAAATGATGTGCTGATGTTCTGGAGGCGGTGGTGCGGGAGGGTCTCCTCCTCTGAGCAGGTGATGGTTGGTGGGAGAGAACTGGATGATCGAGGGATGCTGGTTGGTGGGATGCGGGCCGCCCAAGTGAGAGGACTGGGCCGGGGAGCCCGTACGGACCAGTACTGAGCGGTGGGAGTCGGGCATCATAGAGGCTCCCATCTGAGAGTATACAACAGAGGGACTGCTCGCCAAGCTCTTTGCGGGACGGGGGTAGATTACGGGGTTTTGCTGCTGAAAGCGGTGGTCTGGAGGAGAGACGCCCAGGCGAGTCTGCTGGCAGGGGACGAGGGCGGGCACCAGGCCGCTGTCTGGGGCGATGACCCCGCGTGGGTTATAGTACGACTGGGGGGACGCCCCCATCATCTGTGACATGGAGTATCTCACCTGCCTAGACTCATAGTCATCCACCGGCTCGGTCTTAATAGATGGAACTGTGGAAAGAAAAAAGACTTTTTTGTGACCTTTCGAAATAAAAGACTCTAGCATTTGACTATTTGTATTTAGACACAGGAGTCCTAAGGGCACAGGAGCCAAAATACCTGGAAGAGGCGTGAAGGTGAAATGCTGAGGTTGACTGCGCTTCCGCTTTCCATTTATTACGTAGAAGTTCACTTTAGCCGGATGGCAAATGGCCGGGTCTCTATACGGAGGCACCTCGATGAACAGCATGCTCTGTGAACAAGATACAATTTATTGGCTGATTTATAGACAAACAGGAAGTAGACTGAATATAGAGGTTCACATGACGCCGTCTGACTTACTGCTTGACTTTTATCTTTGTCCACCGTGGCTTCCAATTCCCACATTTGCTGTCCATCTGTAAAGACAAAGATGAAACATTTCTTAAGTAAACTGAATATCTAAACATATGTGATTCATATTTTCCATGTATGCATTTGGCAGACGCTTTTATTTAAAATGACTTATTTTATTTTGTTTTTTATTTTCCTTGGGATCAAACCCTTAGCCTTTGCATTGATAACACAATGTACCAGTTATTAATGCACTAAATTAGTGTACTTAATTTCACATTACAACATTTTTATTCGGTTCTCATCTGGTTTAAGCAAATGTAAAGATTTTATCAGATTTATAGTGTTATCTCAGTTCTTGTTAAGAAGTTAAAGGGATAGTTCACCCAAAATGTCACTTATTTCAAACATGTGACTTTCTTTCTTCTGCAGAACACAAAAGAAGTTATTTTGAAGAATGTTGATAAACAACATTGAACCCCATTGACTTCCCACTGTATAAACACAAAACCACTGAGACATTTCTCAAAATATCTTCTTTGTGTTCCACAGAAGAAATTTAGTTTTGGGTTTGAACCACATGAGGATAAATAAATGACAGAACTATCGCTTTAAGGAATTGCCTGTTTTTATACATCGCACACATTACACACGCTTATATAAACTTGTACATTCTTCATGCTTGAGTCTTTTGCACGTACTCATGTCATCATACGTCAAAGCTGTTTGGGGAAATACAGGTTTGGCCAACTGGCACTTGTTCCCCATGATTCTGATATTTTGACCTTCTAGTTGGCGCACACCACTTCTTCCCCGTTCCCGATGACTCAATTCTGCAACTTTGTTATGACAGGTAAAAGTGGGCGATAATGTCTTGAGTTCATCTGTCACTGCCATAGGTCACAGGGGTACTTAAATAATCTCTTGCCTACTGACTGGTTCCCATGCAATAGAGATTGCACATGGTACGAGTCAATTGCATCTCTAATGCACACTATATGCTCATCCATTGTTGAAGACAAGACTTGATAAAAGACAAAGCTCACAAATGTCTCTTTATCTCAAACGTGACATGAAATGAATGTGTTTCACTACAAGATCCTTTAAAATAGAAAATCCAAACATACATGCATACACACATCCAAAATTAAAGCTCCTAGTAATCCAAGTAAACAACACAAAAATAATGTTCAAACCCTAGCAGGACATAACATTCCCACTGAATTAGTCATGAAACAAGGAACGATTTAGCATCGTATCTCAGCAGCGTGTGGGAAACCCCTCATTGGGTTGAAAATGAGACCCATGTGGCTGAAATGAGTCAGCACCAGAGAGGGGGATTCCACACGCACTGCCAGGCCAGCGTCTTAAAGCGGTTTTATGATCAAACTCCTCCGTTTCACCCGCGACAGGTGACGAGAGCTTCTTCCTTGGCCGTTCTGTTTGTTTCCAGTTTGTTCCAAAGCTCCATCTAAATCCCATGGGTTTGTATTTGCTTTTTCAGAAAATTACGAATAGAGGATTTGAGAGTACAAGCGCTCCGCGGAGAGTCTTTCTCGGTTAGAGCCAAGCAAACTCCGGCCAAAGACAGCTGTCTCCCATTTCTGAGAGATTTCACAGTTAAACTGCTCCAGAACACCCGATCAAGGAAAGAAACACTACAAAACAAACGCAATATCCCTTCTGTTCTTCATTTTTTACATTTCGAGCAGAATTGCGGAAGACAAATAAGTCTCACATTTGTATACATTTGGCAGATGCTTTTATCCAAAGCAACTTACAATGCATTCAAGTCAAGGCCTATATTTCTTAAAATTGAAGTTTAGTCGAATTGTTTAACTGCATCGTTTTTAATCGCAATTTGAAAATTAAATTTTAATGCATCACATATCAATGCAATTTCAATGCATTGAACTGATTTTCTTGGTTGAGTTTCCAGTTGCAACAAAATGCAATGCTATGCATTGTTTATTTATTCTCAATGCATTTATTACATCAAACAATAGATGCTAGATCTTTTCTCGAATCACTTGGGATCTTTTAAGTGTTCATAATGCATTGTATATAAAAGGCAAAACTTTAAATGTGTGATGGGCAGAAACAGAGAAAGAGTTATGAAACCCTTAAAATCAAAAGAAGAAAACAATGAGTCAGAGCTACACTGATAGACTAAACACTATGACTGGGACATGCAACCTGGCAAGCACATAAAGCACCTCACAGATCAATAAACAGAGCCAGGCCGTTCTAGCAAAACAAACCAAATCTAGACAACACGTACATCAATAAAACAGACGGTATAGAGAAACAAACAAAATAGAGTAAACCAAAGGACAAAATAAAAACCAAGCAAGCAACAGAGACTATGATAGTCGAAGCACCGCTTTCTAGTCGCACAGCTGTGAGAGGATTTTATTTGCAAGCAAAACTGCCAGTTGCCACCTGTCAGCATCAGAAGAGCCCGTCAATAAGAGAGAGCCGTCACCGCACACACACAGTTCATCTGCCGCTCAGCACGCATGAAAGAACACAATGTGTGGGTGAGACATAACAATGACACCTGCAGGCAACAACACAACCTTCCCTCCACGCACATTCGGTCGACGCGCTTCTCACAAACCTGTCAGCGCCGTGCAAAAACAATTACCATGGCTTCCCTCCCCAATTTTCCACACTGATCAGACACTATCTGTACGTAAATCAAATGAAAACGCGAACGCAAGTGAAATGGATCAGTAAAGAGGCGTAATGGTCTGTCATTCATAAAGCTGCACTCACAGATGAGTTCGTGTGTGTCTGTGACAACTGCGTCAATGTGAAGCTCTAGTGCTTGTTGAACTTCAGCACATATTTGTATACCGCCGGTTAACAGAATGACTCAAAAACAGAAAGAGAAAACATCCTGTTGATTTTGGCACATTATTGTCAACCAATTATGACAGAACACAGGTTTGCTTTTTACGTGACTAGTCCTCTAATGCAAGCTGCTTTATGCATCTGCCGCTGAAAACAAAAGCAGAACACTCGCGAGCCGAAATAACACATTCGTGACGGTGAAGCTTGGCCTCTTACCTTTAGAATAAAGCAAATTGTTGATGGCTAAATAAACAATAAGCACAAAAAGAGGAGTCATAAGAGATACTAAAAACCAACTCAAAAACACCCGGAGCCAAAGGGTTACAGGTTGTGATCCATACACTCTTAAAAAATAAAGGTTTCATTAGAAGAAAGTCATTTTGAAAGCTTAATGCCATAGAAGCTTTGAAGTCAAACTAAGAGCATATTTTACATTTAAATGAGAAATGTTTGAGTTCATATTGAGATCTTTAATAATATTGTAGACTTGACAATTCTGAGCTCAGGTAGAGACGACGTTGAGATCTCTTCTGAAACTCTAATGGAGACATTTGTGAGATTTCTGACTTTTTTCTGAGACGTAAGCAGAACTTGCTTTACATTTAATCTCATTGATGTCTAGGAGAAACAATAACGATATTAAAAAGATCTCATCTGTCATTTTTCTTTCCTATGGACTGAAAAGGCTTTTGTTGAACCCAAGTCAGTATGAGGAAAAATATATGCATTCACTTGAACGACAGAATACAGTCAAATCAATCGAATGCACCTCTTTTTTTCTTAAATTCATATTCATGCCTGTCACAATAAGCTTATCATTTCATCTTTCTTGATTTGACGAAATCTCTAAGCACATACCATGAGTCTTCTCTGTGAAGATAACCTTCGAGTCAGCGCTGAAGTTCTGGCCGGTGAGAATCATCTGCTGACCTCCGAGAACTGAACAGGAGTCCATGTCCTGTTTCTCCACCATGGGCAGCTCGTGAGCAGATCTCTGGGCTACAGGGTCAAAAAGAAACGATGTTTGAATCTATAAAAAGCTAAATATTGGATACACCAGGCTAGTCATGAAAGGTAAAGAGTAACACGTAGGACTAAACGGTCAGCGCTGATAGCCCTGTGGTCAGGCAACTTTCTAAGTTCAATTCCGGACTCTCTCAATAAAGGTGTAAAAGCCCCTAAAATATAACATGTAGGACTAATTTACCCAAAATTCATTGCAGCAATATTTTATGTCATGTATATATAAATATATGACCATTCATTCGAATACTTGTCCCGCATGTGTGGAAATTAAATGACATTTCTAATTTTTGTTCAGTTGTAACTAAAAAAAAGTTGCAGACTGACGTTTTAAAGAAGTGACTAAACTATGACAATATCAAGGAATTGTATTTGGATTAACATTGAAATTTAAAAGCCTTTAGTGTACAATATTTGTTTGCTTTAGCTAAATTGACTCCAGGCCGGGTTAACAAACAGACAGCATGACCCGGCGTATTAAATGACGGCTTTATTTACTTTAGATTAAACAAGACAAAGAGATTAAATTTATGTTATGTTTTTAACATCATGCATGAAACTTATCTCCTTTCAACTGTGATTTAATATCCGCAATAGTGACCGTGATAAAGACCAATAAGAGTGACCTATGGACAATAAAGCATATACAGATACTCATAAATATTAGTGTGCTAATCGAGAACCGGTGACATGAGTCTCTAAATACAGGATGTGAGGTGTCTGACTAAAACCGATTTAATGTCATAATACAGAAACATGGCTTAGACAGTTGTGTCTATCGAGCTCATTTTTGATTCGTTCCTTATTTTGTTTGCCTCATGTGATGTCTGGTTTACAATTAAAAATTACCAAGGAGTAACCAAACACTGAATTTACGACTTCGAACACAGACAGAATTTCATGTAAGACAAAACCAAAAAGTATTTAACAAGACGCACCGGGAAACAGAAAAAATGACAATGTTAGTCACTAAACCTAGGCTTCTAACTGCTCGGCCACCAACCTTAAAACGGTTTTACAACATTTGTTTTATTTATTAGAAAAACATACATTAATGAATTACAATAAAACCAGCATTGTGTGTTAAGTTAATGAATTTAATGTTGACTTTAAACGCCGCCATCATAACAATTTTTGTGCATTTGACAGATGCTTTTATCCAAAGGAAATCACAGTGCATTCAAGGGTCTACAGTTTTTGTGTTACTTAAATTGTGTTACCTGGCAATCGGACCCACAACCTTGTGTTGCTAATGCAGTTGAGCAACAGGAACACATCATCTTAAATCTGAATCTCTATACTCACAGCACTCAATGGGATGCGAAGCCACCTGGAGAGACAAAGTTTGGCCTCCTTGCTGCGGGATGTGAACACGGAACACCAGTCGAACACGGGTGTTTTTCCGGCCAATGTCCGTCTCCCCCTTGCGCAGCTCGATGTCAGCATTCCTGAGCTTCAGAATTCCGGCACAATCAATTCTGTGAGAGTATAGACATGCAATTGAGAATTAAAAACATTCGGCTTCTTCAAGTCTCTCTTTATTAACGCCGCCTTAGCATGCTTCATTGTTTTACTTACTTTTACATAAAAGCATCCGCTAAATGTAAATAAATGAAATATTAATCTTAAGGTTTACTCACATTGCTTTCATGTTATTCTTTGGCTCTAGAGGGATTTCCAGGACTTTGGTGCCGTGGATGATCTTCTCATAGCTGGTGGTGGTGACAGTTTTGCCTGTAATGCGATGGACCTGGTAGAAAGCGTGAGGCTTCAGGATCCGCTCGTCTGCCGTGCCGATAAAGATCTGCAGACCCAGAGGTTCCTTGCCCCTGTATCCACGGAGCTATACACATTAAAAAAAAAAGGTTTTAAGATGGACAGTTTTCATGGCATCTTTCATATACACTTTAACTGATTTGTTGACTTTTCATATTCTAAAACAATATCATAACTTTCGTGGTTTAAAATAACCTAACCCTAAACAACAAAAAACATTTTGCAGGTATGTCAGTTCATTTTGACTTTAACCAACATAAGGAAAAATGCATAAAACCTGCAATTTTATGTTTTAAACAGAGTTGACAACAAAGAGGCAAAAAGGACAAATCTGAGCCATAACAATGGATTTTAAATCAGAATATCACAGATTTATAAGTGGACTTTTGATTTGGGTCGGTGACCAAACACTATAAAAAAACACCAAAAACACCCTTGCAACCCCCACCAACAAAATATAATTTTGTTCCTCACCCCTAAATGGAGAACAAGGTTTGCACAGTTTAAAATGAGGTGTGCTACCAAAACAAACACTAGGTTGGGCATTTGAAGTACACACGCCGCTGAAAACATTAGCATCTCCAGAAACCTTGAACACAGGCCAACAAACGTTTTCTCTTCACCGATTCGTCTCTCAGATGCTACCGGAAACCCATCAGTCACTCACGTGCTCTGTGGCCTATGGGTCCTTCCAGCGCAAACTGATTGATCGTGGGCGATAATATTCAATTTCAGTACAAAACCTGAACGAGTTTAGTGCGGCATTATGGGAAATACACAGAATTAAACCCTGAGGGATATCCACACCGAAAAGGTGCTTTATCACAAAAGCCCCGGTGCAACGAAAGTGAAATTTGCTTAAATTAAACCTCAGAAAGGGCATTTGTGTATGTAGATGAACAGGAAATTGCTCAAATGTATCTCACTTCGCGATCTGCATTCCTGCAATGAAGGTTAATAATTCAAATCCTGTTGGACGCAGACGCAAATGGCTCGCATTTTCATATGCAAAGCGCGGCGAGGCCAATGAGAAAAACAACTAGGGCCTTGTCGTTGTGTTGTAGATGGGATAGATATGCTGAAAAACCATTATCAACATAGTTTCTTTCTACTCTGTCAAAATCATGAAAGAGACGTTCAGGGTATTTAAAGAGACTACAAGATTCAAAAATGCATTAAAAAGATTAAAAGAAAGGTTGTGAGGCTACTTCATCTATTTACCCCAACATTTACATACAACCAGGTTACTATAAACACATTGCAGGGGTTGTCCCTTAACATGAATGTCTTGCTCAAGGGCACAGTGATAATAAATCAAAACGTTAAACTCAAAGTATCCAAGTTATCTTCACACGAAGCTGCTTTTTCGCTAGACAATGCAGGTGGCATTAGAGGCATTCTTACTCTAAAAAAACTGACAAAAATGGACAAAACATGACAAAATTATTTTTTTTTTTTTACCAAACAGTCCAACGCAACACTATTATCAACTGAACGGTGCATAACAGCAACAGGTCCACAAAAAAGCATTACAGCTGTTCGATGACACGCAGAAACGCAAGTAACAAGTAGATGCTGAAAAAAGCAGAACGTACATGGGAAGGAAGCGTGCAGAAACCACAGAGCATGAAGATGCAGCTAAATTTACACCGAGTTCAAAAGCACAGCGAGCGGGACGAGTGCGAACATTTCAAATCCTGCACTTTTATAGACGGCATCAGATAAGTGGACTGAATCTGTACGTTTTGGTCAACATGTGGTTTTCTTTCCTAGAATTGAGATTCGACAGATTAAGGGGACAGCCAAGTGAAACTTTATTTTCTATTCCTTAGGCGTTTCTGCTGAGAAAAAAGACGCTTTCACATAAAGATGTTTAGAGATAGGGTTGCACAATATCTTGAAATGACAGAAATATCGATGTACATGTGACAATATTGTTTGCAATTACATGGTCAGATTTGTTTTTACGTACAGTATATTAGTTGTATCATTTTCAGTTTTTAAATATATTTGATCTAATATAACTAGTGCAATGCAAAAGAAGACATTGAGGGGGCAATGTTGAATCGGACGATGATCAGACTAAGAGAAAATGTTCATTTTACGGTTACCCATCCCTTGAATTATGAAATTGCATTATTTATCAACCGTTATAAAGATCATCTTTGTTCTTGAAACTATCTGCTGTGTCTCTTTAAGACACAGGTGAGTGAATCAGGTACAAGAGCTCACGAACTGTGTAAACACGGCCGTTTCCATGCGCCATCCGAGAACCTGTTTGCCATGGCAACCGGTGAGTCACTCGTGAGGTCGGAAAAGAAAAGTAGAGGAAGGAGCGGGACATTTATCCCGGTCCCGAGCAGCTCCACGGCCAGAGAGGGGCTGCGCTGACCAGGGAATGGAAAGCATTAAACATTCTGGCTTTGCCAAGGCGGTCTGCGATCTATAGCAGAGAGATGACATCGGAAGGATGCCGGTAGGAAGGACCATTAAAGATGGTTTACACTGAGCGAGCAAAAAGCAACACCAGGGCTTTCACATAAACTGTAACCCAGGAAACATCAAACTTTAAGTGGTAAACAAACAGCAATATCATGAGTCTACAGAAAACAGCTGCCATTACAGCATCTGTAAAATCTCTCGGTGAACTTCCTGAAGCGACCACAACGCAAATCAAACGACGACTGCGAAACGATAAACCGAGTAAATGCTTGTTCTGACCCGAGTGAGATCTCAACAATATCTCAACTCTTCCCCCAAAAATACTGACATTAAATGGACAGCCAACTGAGACTTTGGTTTCTAATAAACCGTACAAAAATTATGAATATTATAATAAAAGCAATAATAATATTAATATTTTTAATACGTTTAAATAACAATATAAATATTATTGAAACCATTTATGATTATAATAAATAATATTGTTATAATAAATAAAAAAATTAAATAATAATATAAACAACATTTATTATAATTAATACATTCAAATAATGTAAAATAATAATATGAAATATTGCTTATTATAATAAATAAATGTAAAACATATTTTAAATAATAATATGAAAATTATTATTATAATAAATACATTCTCATAAATACAATTACTGGCGATTGGCTGACTGTTTGTCTACATTTCGTATGTTTAAAATATGATAAAATAACCATTAAAATCGAATTAAAAGCCTTTTGTTCTAAGTGGTTGCTAGGTGGTTTACTAGCCAAAGTCTCTATGATATTAAGGACCACCGATACATCTTAGGTTTTACTCTTAAGTGTACACCAATTGAGATTTTTTTGGGTTCATTGTCCACTTGTTGAAAACTGTTGGCTTGTAGAGATCTCTTTCTAACATGACGCCCAAACTGGTGGAAAAACCCTAAATCTAAGTCTACGCAATAGTAAAAGTGACATCTGCCTTGTCAAACACTACTAATAAATGGCACTGTTTAAGGATATAGACAAGCTCAGACAATGTACAGAGAAGCACAGGCGGCCATTTTCATAGCCCCGCTCCAGAACCATCGGGAAACATCTTCACACGCGAGCCTAACCAGATTAGACAGTAAGAAATTCACGCCCACCTGGACCACCGGGTGACCTCCAGTGGGGGCTTTAACCGCCCCTCTGCTGCCCTCAGTTTCGTAGTGGGCTCTGTGGTGGGGTTTGGGCTGAACCTCGATGTGCAGCTCGTACTGATCGGTGCGGCTGTGAAGAGGCCACTCCAGAGGAGGCAGAGACAACACAGGGATGCTGGAAGAGATAACAGATCATCGTCTGATTCATCTATTTGATAGCATTCTTTAAAATCGTGCGAATGATATTTACCTGCATATCCCAGGCACCAGTTGTTTAGGCCAGATTTGTGGAATTACAAAGAAAGGTTCAGAACCGGGTTTGGTTTTTACATCCTGGTCACAAGAGACCAGGTAGCTCTCAGTGTGGTTGTCTGTGTACAGAGGATAGGCCTGCTGACTGGTCTTCACAATTTTGGGAGGAACGGAGCTGGCCTGGCCGACTCCGAACCCATTCAAGGCACCGGACAGGTTGTTCAGACCATAATGGCCGCCGTGATGCTCATCGTGACCGCCGTGTGGCGACGGGCTCCTCGAGCGGGACCCTGGCACCAGGTTGGGGTTCCTGTACATCTCGTAGGTGCGTTTGCATAGGGGGGAGGTGGAACGTGACCCGGGCCTGGGCGAAGGAGAGCGCGGCCCAACGAAGCCGTCTTCGGCCAGGCTGGTACGGGGGGAGGTTCCCGGACTCGTACGAGGAGAACCCGTGTGGACACCCTGAAGTCGCGGGCAGAGTTCCCCCGCTGCCTGACTGTTGCTCGGCGACACGCAGGGCGACGCCCAGGGCGAGAGGTTCTCCGAGTGCCAAGAGGTGGATGAGTTGCTGCTGGCGGGACTCAGGCACTGTGGCTCTCGGTAAGCTAATGGATCGTGACCCGGCACGGTGAGCCCGGGACTGGGGCTGGTGTTTATGAGATGGTTCTGGAGGGATTCTCGACCATGACTATAGTGCTCACGGGAAGGGGTAATTTCGATCCTGGGGCTAAGGGCCTGGCTGTTAGCTAGGTAGCTTTTTGCATCCAGTTGCTCGAAACCAGAGAGACCCTCAGCGCCGACCTCAGGGTAGGTGGGCACGCAAGGCTTGATGCCGTAAGGCGGGGCTTCCTCCAGGTGATAGGAGAGGCTGGGAGGAGAGTTGAGGTCTTTGTGCGAGGAGATACTTGGCTCATCTAGATAAACAAACGACAACAAAAGGATACAGAATCAAAGTTGGTGAGCACACCCAAAAAGTAAATCTTTGCGAAGCTTTGCGAGGTTAAGTAATGGGTTGTGTTATGAACACAAATTAACATACTATACCCTGCATGCTACAAACTACAAAACTAGTATGCTTTCTCAACATCGTCATGAACTAATCTGATGTAAAGAAACACTTTAAACTCTTTAATTCTAATAAAAATGTGCGCAAAATTCACTACAGCTGCATATAGCAATGCTTACGAGACATATATAGCCTAACAAGTTCAAAATATTTATTTACAACATTACAAGTAAAATATAAGCAAATTTGGATGAAGCAATATGCTCCTTTACCACAAAGTTCAACCATTTTGTAGAGAATCATTGTTAAATTCAAACTTTAGAAACTAAACTGAATTTGAAAGACTTCTATAACATGTTCTAACAGGTTATTATCTATAACTTAGATAGAAAGCATTGTTTTCATTTGGCGACTGATATTATGCAGTTTGCCCAGTTCAAACCCCACAGGAAGTTCAACTGCAACATTATAACCATCAGCGCGCATCTTACACACGCGTTTAATAAAAACCAACCTTGATGTCCTGCAGAAAATCCATATTCAAACAGATCAGCAAACTCCAGCTCATCCTGGCAGTTCACTTGACTCAGCTCCTCCGCCAGCCCTAACGCCGCTTTATCTCCGTAAAACGAGCTCATCTGTCTCAATGTGATTTATGCGCACCAGAAGAACTTCATAAACGCCTCGAGAGCCGTCCGGGGGTCCGAGCCTGCGCGCCCAAACGCATGAATGAGATCGAGCGACAGATGCTCTTGACAACTTTGACTTCCGCCTTTAACTTCACTCACACCCCCATTTGCATCGCCAGCGACGCGACAGCATTACAACTCTCCGCAGTCTAAATGAAGAGACGCGTATTGCGTTCAAAAGTAGGAGAGCGCGTTTTTAAAGTTATCCGTTATATGTTTGCAACGTTTATGACGCGACGCAACGACTGCAGATGTCGATCTGACGCATCTGAACATATACAATCGCTGATATAAGTAGACAGGGGACGCGGCGCGTGTTGCGTCGCGTTGCTCGCGTACTGCAGGTTCATTTTAAGGTTAGGCTATAAATTGATGACACACGCCTCCTGTTGACAGGTACTAGTTATGACAAAATCGGTCTGTCTGTCTATTTCTTATTATAGCAAATTGCACCACTTCTCTCCAATATCTGACTCTCTCTAATGCTGTCATCCTAGTCTGACCTGTCATGTGGATAGTTTTATTACATTTTGAAAATGGTTCAGGTCGACAATCTTAGACTCGGAAAATTTAAGAAAAAAGTCTTACAGCCCAAAATGACGAAAACCACATAAGACATTATATCTTTATAGCGGCAGAATATAGGGTTATGAAACATTACCTGCGTTTTCCATTACAGCATGATCTATGAATAGCCAAGCAATATTCAATACTTACTCATCGCGAACTACAAGAGATCAAGCTCAAAGTATGAAAACCTGTGATGACATTCTCATTATTTGTACACTATATATTTAATATATTAATAAATCGGTCATCATATTCTGTACATCAATACAATCTCTACCCATGGCCAAATGAAAGTCAAAGAAAACAAAAAACCCATTGATCATAAGACATGTACCATACACAGTGGCATGAAATCAAATCCTTTGCCAGTTGTTTGAATATATAGTCGAATTGGCTCAAAAATAAATGACAATTTCTGACAAAAGTGACGTTTTAAAAATCTATTAAAAGCATACAACTGTTAATTCATTCATAGTAAAGCCAATCTACAGAAGTGTGGTTAAAGTTTCAGGAATGTCAGCTTGGCTGTAACTTAGCGTGCCCCGATGACATAAGTCTTTACTGTACATACTGTAATATACTGTACAGAAATGTATTCTTTTTCTGTCCATAATTACCGTACACATTGGCTTGTTGCATTAAATATGACTTAATAAGCAACAGTGAGCACTAAAATCTCCAATAGCTTTGTCATTAAAGCGTTAAAAATCAAATTATTGATTACCAGAAATTCACAACACTTCAGCACCCGGCATCCATACCTTGATCCATCGACCTCATGGTGTGGTAATGCATCAGTCTCCAGGACTCTCTAAACATTTGGAAAATATACAAGAAATAAATTCAACAATCAAAAAATAGCTTTTCCTCAAAGCTCATAGCAAACAGAATCGTCAAAAAAACAGTGACTGAAGCTGAAAATACTCCGTTACAAGTGCAAAAAAGCTTGAGCTGGTAGTACAGCTGTGTGTGCTGTGAACTTCTTTGCCTTCTCTGAGCATTGACTTGAGTATCAAGAGCAGCTTCCTTCCCCAGCGCTGGGTGTTTATAATGGTCCAATGCTGTAAAATAACGGGATTCCCACAGTGTTTCCTCCTGTTTGTGCGCTCTGCCATGGAAACCTGGAGCGGATCCATCTCGGAGACTCAGGGCTTTCCTGCAGAGGAATCCATGACGTCTCCAGCCTCTGCGCCAAGGCATTTCTGCGGCTGCTTTCAGACAGTGGCGCACAAGAACTTCATTGTGGACTCGGAGAAATCACAGTTAAGGGGAAGAGGGCGTAGAAAAATGAAAACAGGAGCCATGTTTAAGGATATGCGTGAAAGACAGAAGGTGCACACAGCAGGCTTTTAAAGGCACGAGGATCATTAAAGTGAAGTAGACCACAGCTTTATGAAACCTAGAGTCAACTTTACTGCTCTTTTTGATATAGAATGTAGTCATTCTCTTAAAATATATAATAACAAAAATAGTTTGATATGTTTTGAAACTAGGATCAGCTGTATAAAAGTCAAGTTAAAAGATTTTTTTTTTTTTATTCTTGCCATTACACTCATATATAATTGTGCTAGATGTCCCAATATTTGTATGGTCACTGTATTTGTTCTAGACGTTATAAATTATGCATACTAAATTAATATACATAGTATACTTTCTAAATAAAACCAGACATTACAACATTGAACATGCTTTTAAAAATACATCCAGTTATGTCTTGAATGGATCTTTTTGCTAATATCCCAATGGAAATCCACTGCTTGACCCAACTGGCATTCAATAAAGTCCATATTCAGAAAGACTGGACCAGGATTATGGTTTCGAGGTGAAATAACATCGTTTATACACAGACACCTTGAAAACAGCATGGAAAATATTGCATGGTTTATTTATGAAGTTTTTTCCCCTTCTAATCCCAAAGGTTTCAGCGTTTATTTATCATGCTTTACTTGGATGGCCGTGACATTGAAAATGCGATGTTATTTAATGTGTAAAACGAATAATGAAACACGGTCCATTTATTATAAGAACAATATTTTACCGTGTCGATGTTTAAATGTGCTCCAAGCATAACCTGATATTTGCACATAATTCCATTTTTTATTCCTCAATCCAACACTTTCCAAGTAAACCTGAGGTTACACCAAATAAGGTCAACTTGGTAATCCTAAACGAAATGTTTAGCACATTACCAACTTCTTCGAGAACGCTGAATTCTGGGATGCCAAAATCAACAACACGCGGCTGTCGAGGGAAACCGTGATTATGTCGGAAAATTCGGAATATTATACACAGGCTTGTTTAAATATCCTACACTGACCTCTGAAAAGTATACAAACTCTATACCCAGTTTCTATGCTGGTGTATGATGGTTAGTGCTGGTTTAAACTCTCTAGAGACCAGCATCCACAACACAACATTCAAATATTGTATAATTCATCAGTCCTGTATAAAACTACACAAAATTGGTCTATCGGTGATGTGAGATCCATGATGCATAGAAAACTGTGAGCATCCCTTTAAATTGACCGATGGGGGTGTAGTGGAAGATTACTCCAGACAGACAGCGATCTGGAAGCCGTGTGTTTTAGGGGACAGCGTCGTCTAACAGATGTACATTCCTTCACTCTTACAGCACTCTTATGCAACTCAAATCATGAATGAGTAAATGAATACGCCACAAGCTGGAGAAAAAGGAAACTCCGCGTTCCAGGCGACAGAAATTGCCGTTCCATTCGAGCAAGAGGAACACACTTTTTCCAATCTTCACGCAGCGCTTTCCATCTCCTGAGTTTGGCCGTCTGGGTTAGAGCATTAAAACATTTTAGTTTTCCAATTGCAACATTTGTGTTTGAGCTGGCGGACCTTTGATATGGAAACGCATTGTATCATATCCCGCAGAGAACGTTTGGCATGTTTGGAAAAAGGGAAAACCTTTGGGCTATGCGTTTCATCACATTCTCTGCTGGTTTAGTCTTATTTCCCATCTTGCCCGGTCAACTCGCGCATGACGACGGATGCTGCACGTTCACGGCCGTGACGTAACGCGTGCCTCTGACGTCAGATACAGTGCTGGATCTGAGCAAAGATGCAGAAAATGTGTACTTGGAAGTTAACATAAAACGGTATTTGCAACATATTTTACTTCTTTAATATGAAGAAATAAAGAGAGGACTTGATTTTGTCCTTTGGGATTTGATTGGGAAAGATAGGCCAATTGCTACATTTTAAGAAAACAATTGCAAAGACAAAAATGATTTCTTTGGCATATAATAAGATCAGTAAGGAACAATTTAGGTTGTGTTTACATGAAAAATGTAATAAAATCCTAAATGGTAAATATATTTACAGGACAAAATGCATTATGTAAAGAAAGTGACTAAAGACGGCCTAATGGTTTGTTAAGCAGTTTATACGTCACTTGGAAAAAATGAGAAAGTGATTTCAGACGCACTTAAAATAGCATCAAGTCTCTCACACAAAAGGAATCCGTATAGAATTCCTAAAGTTTCCAGTTGGAGCAGCGAAACCTATCACCCATTCTGGATTAACCCACAACAACTCAACTGTCAGCTTTGGGATTTGTCTCCTAGGAAACCGAGAGGAGTGTTTTAATGAGACTCTGATATCTGTCAGACATGAGCGATGACTTCTAAACAACATCTGACACAAAACGCACTGCCATGTCTTCTTTCATTTTGGACCACCAGGCACCGTGTCTGCTCTTATTATTATTATTATTATTAATGTTCATGATAAAAATAGCAATAATATCAACAGAAGATGTGTTGACCTAAACTGTGAAAGATACCTACAATGATCCAGTCTTATAACAGATGCATGTGATTTATAATGCAGTACATATTTATTACACCACTTCCTGGAATACTCCATTCTGCATAATGACCACTAAACTATATATTTGACTCTATACTGTGGTACACATATAGCTGTCGGTCTAGGTTGCCATGTCCATGGATGATGCTAAAAGAAGACACTGCCTCTTTTGCTCCGCGGACCAGGAAGAGGCAACCGGGACCCCACTCCCTTTCCTGGAGCAAACCCATTCATTACTCCCTCATCTTTAAGTATCCACTTCTCACAGCATGGACATCATGGACATCACTTTTTAAACATTTGTATGCATTACAAATACCATTATGAACCATTAGCCGCTTACCATTAAAACCATTACAAGATTCCTTTATGTGGTGTATTTTGGGAATTATTCCAGTAGGATTTATAGGTGCTATATTGGTTTTCATGGTAACCCTGCTGAAAAAACAATAGAAACCATTAAAGAAGTTGTACTGGTTTTAATGGAAACTATAATGGTTCTATGGATTCTATTGGTCGGATGTTACATCCTATTGGAATAATGCCCAAAACACACTACAAAATGGAATTTTGCAATGGTTTTAATGGAAAAAGCTAACGGTTCATGATGGTATTTTAATGAAAACCATTAGAATTTCTGTGATGGTTTCTACCCTGCTGAAAAAAACCATAGAAACCCAATAGAAACCATCACAGAAATTTTAATGCTTTTTTTTTTTAGCTTTTTCCATTAAAACCATTTTGTAGTGTGTTTTGGGCATTATTCCAATAGGATGTATACCAGTAGACACCATTATAGTTCCCATTAAAACCAATACAATTCCCTTTAAAACCATTAAGACCATTATAACTTCTTTAATGGTTTCTATTGATTTTTTCAGCAGGGATGTTTTTTTCCGGCAAGAACCCAACACCAGACCCACAGAGCCCATTAAAACTAGTACAATTCCCATTATAACCATTAAATCTTCAGCCGCCACAATTCATATAGGCCTATATGAACCACAGCTTGTGTTCAAAATATATCCCACACAATGCATGTGTCATTCATGGTTGTACCCCAAGGTGTGACTCTGATCACAATAACAAGAGAAAATCTTTGTCAGCAGAGGTGAAGCTTTATAAGGAAAAGCCAAACATTCCAGTCTGTTGTGTGTATATAAATAGCTTTCTGCTGGGGTGTGAGAGCAGCTCAACACGAGTCATTTATCATCATCTTAAGACTCTCGTAATGTACACAATACAGATGAGACAAGCCTGGATCTGCACTTTACGGTTCGATGGATTTGCATCACGTAGTGCACACTACACAGTCAGCATTCGCAGCTACTGCGATGAACTCTTCTCATACTGTTAACCCCTCAACAACCACACTTTCCCAAGTCATGTGTATTTCATCACAATATGGTTATCAATATAGATATGTACACATAGATGCCACATTCAGTCATTCCGGATAGGCATGTGACGGTAAGAATTTTTCACATCACGATTATTGCTGCGTTATGTTGCATTATGATGCATATGTAAATGTACAGCTGTGAAAAAAATAAAATAATTTCTAGATGTGTTGTGGTCCTTCCAGTTCAGTGTCTGTTGAATTTCAACAAAATCGAACCTCAGGAGTGACAAAGTCATCTAACATCAACGTGAAAGACTGACAGCACCTGAAAACTGTGATTAAAATCAAGGTCGTCTAACCCATTATTTTATTTTATTTTATTTTACAATTATTACTGTTGTATTGCTTAAAGGTGAATATAACCTTGTTTGTTTGCAGTATGTTTGCAGTATCTTTTCTGTTCATTTGACTCGGTTCTCCATGTTTTATAACTGTAAGTAAAAATATTTTTATTTGAAATTTGGGAGAAATGTTGTTCACAGAATAATATAAAAATAATAATTTCACCTAAACACATACCTATAATAGTAAATTCAGAAAATGGTCTTTACATTTTTCAGTGGCTGTATATATATGGTTGTCATGTTCAAAATTGTCAAATGTTCAATCACTTTGCTGTTTTATGAACTAAATTCTGAACATGAGATCTGATAAAAGGAAAAAAAGAAAATCTATCCCAACGTTCACATGAACACTCCAGCGTTCGGCTGAATTCACCACATCAAAACAGGACTGTATGTAATTATATGGGCTATATGGGTTTACCCAAAGAGTTACATTATAGATGAGAAGCAGAAAAAGAAGCTGATGCTGGGATACAAAAACACACAAATGCTGGTAGAAAACAGAAGCAACTCGATTGTGAGTTTTTCCACTGCGATAAAAAACATTGCTCGGATTTTGTGGTTCTGATTTCGATTCACATTTGAGCCAAAGGCACAAAGAAAGGAAAAACTTTTATTAGTGAATCATCTTGTCTGTGAATCTGTAATAAAATGCCATCTGGAGCATTTAAACACACATATGTGACCCTGGATCACAAAACCAGTCTTAAGTTGCACAAGAACATTTGCAGTAATAGCCAAAAATACATTGTATGGGTCAAAATGAGCCATTTTTCTTTTATGCCAAAAATCAATAGGATATGAAGTAAAGATCATGTTCCATGAAGATAATTTGTACATTTCCTACCGTAAATATATCAAAACTTTATTTTTGTGACTAATATGCTATGCTAAGGACTTCATTTGAACAACTTTAAAGGCGATTTTCTCAATATTTGGATTTTTCAAGATTCCAGATTTTTAAACGATTGTATCTCGGCCAAATATTTTCCCATCCCAACAAACCAGACATCAATAGAAAGTTTATTCATTCAGCTTTTAGATTATGTAAAAATCTCATATGGAGATGATAGCTCATTTTCAAGTCTAATCATTTATTTCAAGTGGAAACATCTATTTACTGTAAAAAGAAATACCAATTTCAGCTGCCTTCAATATTTAGGGTTAAGCACATTAGCTTTAGCAGTCATTTGAACTTAAATTATATTCAACTGACCTACAAAAATCGATTTGTAAAACACATCTAGATTTTTAACGTTTTTTACAGGGTTGGAATGTCATCATGCATTATATTTTGATACTCCCCCTACTGGTGAAACATCACGGACTACTATACCGTACTTTTCAATTTTCCGTTTTTTGTGTGCATTGAGTATCCAGAAGACCAACTACAACAGGCAAAACCTCCAGAGACGGCGCAGAATAGTGTATCCCACAATGCACCGAGCTTAACATGACTCATGTGCATTTGATAAATGGATAAACCAGACACAATATCAAGCATCATTTTTCTTTACTTCATAATAAACTGCATGAAACGGTGATATTTCTTCACACAATGAGCGCAGCACTCGTTCATAAAAGACGATTTTTATTTTAACACCTTTAGTCCTGAGACACACTCGTCCCTTTTTTGTTCTGTAAATTTCAGAGTGCAAAACCCAACACAAATAAGAAAAAAAAAGAATAAATAAAAGCCATTTTTGTTATTTACAATTCAGTACAGTTACAATACGAATCATTCGACGAATTAGTTCTGCCATTTTATATAACCATAAAAAACAGTCAACGAAGAAAAGTGTTCATGAATGGTAATTCACATCACAATCTGTACAAATTCTGTTCCATGCAAACAGTTGAACACGACAAGATTCACAAGAAATAAAATCAGCCCGTCCAACAAAATAAAGTTCTGCGGATATGGCACAGTTATAACAAACACAGACGCAGTGAGTAAGTGCAGCTCACTTTTTTAAATGTTAAGATGCACGGTGGCTTAATGGAACACCTAAAGAAAACAAAACCGAGATGCATCATGGGATCTGGCCCTTTACACCACTGTGTCATTGAGAGTAGGTGTAATGGTCAGAGAGGTCGGGGTACGAAGTGACCATGTCTAGCATCAGAGGTCACCACAAGAGTGGACAGACATTCCTGTACAAACATACAGACAGGGAAATGCAAAAATAACATTGTTTTTATGGCACTGTATCATTCTTGCTCTTTAGACGACCTTCTGTGACCGAGACTTTCCAGATTCTTCCAGTTAACCTTGTTATTGAGGTTGCACATGCACAAACTAACACACAGGTACGATGTGTATAATGTTTCACACTATAATATTAGAGTTTTCAGGGTTGTACAACCTTGTTTTACCTGATCAAAGTCATTTAAATAACATTATTCAAAGCAATAAAAATATACCAAAAGATCATAAAATAACTTAATTCCAGTGTACATTTTGCTTTTTTAATTGAAAAATGAAAATTCTTTCATCATTTACTCATTGTCGTGTCATTTTTTAAACCTGTATGAAAAAATATTTTGAAGAACGTTGGTACCAAACAACATTGACATTGTCTCGACTGAAGACGTTTCTCAAAATATCTTCTTTTGTATTCCACAGAAGCAAAAGTCACAAACAGGTTTGTATGACACGAGGATGAATATATGATTACAATTTTAATTTTTAGGTAAACTGTCCCTTAAATTGTGCAAATTTCTCCTTTTCATGAGAATATAAATACAAAGCAATTCACCGAATGTGAAATGCGTAACAATAAATATTGTTAATAACCATAGGAAAACCTCCCAGGCGAGCCGAGCTCTTTCTATGTCCCTTTGTGTCATAAATAAATCCCAAAGCAAACCAGTATGTTTAGTCTTCCAGTGAGAGTTAAACGCTAGTAAAATTAGATGATTCAGATCGAACGCCTCTCAGACGTCTGGTGTTTAAACACCGAGTGACTGCATACAGACGTTCTGAAGACCTGCTGAAGACTAATGATATCAAACTGACACTTTAACCAAAACAAGTCCAGTAAACTCACACCTTAGTAGCAGAGAGTTTCGTTGAAATGGGTTAGAAGATCCGAATCAAACCAGAGTCTCGTGTTAGTTGTGAGGATGGGGATGCGAGGGGGCTCTGTTGGTCTTTAAGAGGTTAGTTTGGAGTAGCTCGGAGGGGAGAACCTTCGCCGCAGGTATTTGAGGATGTAGAGAGGCAGACAGCTGACCAAAGTGATGGCCGTCACCTTCCAGACGAATGACAGGGTGGCGATGAAATACACATCTGTGTGTGAGAGAGAGAGAGAGAGAGAGAGAGAGAGAGAGAGAGAGAGAAAGAGAGAGAGAGAGAGAGAGAGAGAGAGAGAGAGAGAGAGAGAGAGAGAGAGAGAGAGAGATCTAGAGAGAGAGAGAGAGAGAGACTCTCTCTCTCTCTCTCGACTCTCGACTCTCTCTCTCTCTCTCTCGAGAGAGAGAGAGAAAAATAAGACAATTGAGTTCTGCAAACCATATTAAAAGCTCAGGTATTGTGATGGAGCTCTCAGTTGTGTTTCATTTAAGTATCAACTTAGTCTCAGATGTTTCTCTTAAAATTGTGAATCAAATGAGGTAATGGAGATATGTGAATGTAGATTTTAAATAATCTGGATTGAATAAATTTGATGAGAAATGTTTGAATTCATATTGTAATCTTCAATAATATTGACTTTTGATTTCAGACTTGACAAATCTGAGCTCAGTTTGAGACATGGTTGAGATCTCCACTTCTAAACCTACTAATGGAGACATTTGTGAGATTTCTGACTCTTCTTCTCAGGAGAAATATCTGAGACACAGATGAGATTTCAGCAAAAGTGTTTTATTTCTCACTAGTGAGACTAGGCAGACACCCGATCACTAACTCTAACAAAAACATCAATAAAACAAATTCACAAAATAAATCACTCCACTTTCTGCCTTACGGTCAGAAATCTCATCCGTCTCACGACAGCATCTAGACAAACACACAATTTATGTAAAAGTCAAAACGCTTCCCATCAAAGTATCCCTGCTTCAGATTCCTGCTAAATAAGCCTTGGCTTCTTTAAACTTTTGTTCTCAGAAATGCAAAGAACAACACCAAAAAAACCTCGTTTGAGAACCATGACCACAGTCAGCTCAAGAGAAGCAAGCGCTGATCCAACGCTGAAATGTGAGCGGGCCACAATAAGTCTGAAAGCAGCGTCACGCAGCGAGAAGCAGTCAGGCTTCAGTCTTTATTTAATGTGGTAATGTGCCACTGCGGTGTCAGAATGCCTCATCGACACAACTGAAAGAACATTTGTTCATGTGCTGTGAACGTGAGCCCGGGACCGACACAAGTCATCTACACCATCATGGATCCATCATGTTCTCTGCCAGCGGCACACATCAGGACGAATTCTTGGACGCAGTAGGTGGACAAAAATAAATCGTTTTTCTTGGCTTAGGGTAGGATATCAACGCCACTTGCTAAAGCTACTAGTGACCAAAAGTGATGTTCAGGAATATGATGTTTGTGTCCTTTATTCAAACATATGTGACCCTGGACCACAAAACCAGTCTTAAGAGCACAAGAGCATTTGTAGTAATAGCCAAAAATACATCGTATGGGTCAAAATGATCAATTTTTCTTTTATGCCAAAAATCATTAGGATATGAAGTAAAGATCATGTTCCATGAAGATATTTTGTACATTTCCTACCGTAAATATATCAAAACTTTATTTTTGTGAGTGGATACAACAAAAATGCTCGGAAACACGTCTACGAACTTCACTCGCTGCTGCCGCTCTTTAGTGTGGTTTGGTATCGATGTAAAGTTTAAAATTTCAGGTTCATCTATTCTCCACAACATCATTACATGAACAACAAGAACAACGCCTCTGATGAACAACTTTAAAGGCCATTCTCTCAATATTTAAATATCTTCGCACCCTCAGATTCCAGAGTTTTAAATAGTTGTATCTCAGCCAAATACTGTCCAATCCTAACAAACCATATATAAAGAGCTTCTTTATTCGGTTTTCAGATAATGTAAAAATCTCCAATTTAGAAAAATTAAGGTTTTGTCGTCCAGGGTCACATTTTGGGTAAACTGTCCCTTTATTAAATCGCAATGTTCAAAAAGGTTTGTGGGAAACCTTTAAATGCTTATATTAAATGCGCCAAAACGCACGCACAAATATATCCCAAACCCGTGAGAAATGTTTTTTGCGATTCCTTCTAAAGGGAATCAGAGAGGCAGTATGATAAACACAGAGACCTCGGCTCGCTCACAGCATCAGTCCTGCAGGAAATGAGAACAGGCTTGTGGTATTTCCCTCTGTAGCGTTGTGAGGTGCTGCGGGCCGCTCGCTGGCACACCCGTGAGATACGTGTACACACAGAGCAGAGGATAACGCATCTGTAATGCTGACTCAGGAAGATCGCTTGGTGAATTTGATCAGCTCAAATATAGCTCACCCTACGGACTGCAGGAAGGACACGCTTGGAATGTGGTCGCATACTTCACCTGAACACATCCGAAATACTAACGTCAACTAGTTACATGACAATAGGACATAATGACGATAATAGGATATCAGACAGCGCTAAAACCTTGAACTCGTAGATACAAAAATGTAATAGTGCTAGAAAGCATAAAATAAAGACGACAGTAAAAATGTGTCCCTTAAGAAAAACATGCTTTAGTTAAACCATGCTAACAAGAAACCAACCATGTCGTTTCATGATTATTAATATGAATTTCACAAATGCAATTTTGTACCCACCGATGAACTCATGTAAGAAGACCAGAGAAGCGATGTAACAGGCCAGACTGAGGAGCTCGGCGACTATCATCAGCCAGTGCCAGGTCTGTACGGTCAATGCCACCATCAGGAGCTCGGTCAGGATCAGAGAGGTGAAGGAAATCGCCACAATGTGCACGAACTCGGACTCGAACAGCAGCAGAGCGCCGTACATGATGATGCTTCCTGTAAAACAAAAACATCGAGATATTTAAAAATGGTGACCAATAACATCAAATCTCATTGCTTCTTGCTTGTCTTGTGGTCTAATGGTAAGGATATACGTCACGAGACACACAAAAACCTATAGGATTTTAAGTTGATGCGTCACCATCATTCAGTTTAGCTTTCGTATAAAGACATGTATTAACTCATTAGAGTTGTTTGGATTACTTAAATGATGAATGTGTGTGCTTTTTTGAGACCTATATATAAACAGAGAGCCGGATGTTTTTTTTTTTTTTTTTAAACGTTGTCTAAAAAACCAAAATTTTGTGCTGTCAAATTGATTCATTAAAATTAAAATTCAATCTAACAATAAATGTTTGTGCTTATACATATTTAGTGCTGTCAAATTAATTCATTAAAATTCGATCTGAAAATAAATGTTTGTGTTCATATAATATATATACGCAAGTGGTGTGTATATTCATATGTAAATATAAATGCATACACATATGTGTATAAATATTTGCATTAATATATGAAGAGTTCATTTGCAAAAACAAATTTTAAATTTTCAAAAATCATGTTTTTATTGTGCATTTCAAGTAATATAAATCAAACTGAAAATTGATTATTTCTTTCTTTCTTAAATATATACATGTGTGTGTTTTATATATGAATATAAATAAACATGCCACACACATATATTATATAAATCACGATTAATCGATTGACAGCACTACAAATTATATACATCTTAGATGGCATGACAGAATTTTCATTTTTGGGTGAATTATCTATTGAACAAGCAGTGACAGGAGGTGGAAAAAGCTCTTCCACGGATTCATCTCGTTTTAAAAGGATCTTCCTGTACTGAAGTGTTTTGCAGACCTTTGCACTTCAACACAAACACTACAACCTTTTAAGTGTCGTTTATGAATTAATGATGTTTTTCGAATGATTTGACCTTGAAGACCGAATGAAAACTCGTTCCAGACGGGGAACTACCAACCGAACAAAAGCCAAGAAAAGGACATAACAGATCCGGAATAACCTGCGCTTAAGGTGAAAACCGCTCATGGATAGAGATTGATGAAGGTGACGTTTCTTTTAAAAACAAGCAGAAGGCCGAAAACACCCCAGAAAGTCTAAAGCAAACAGAATCACCTTACAAACGAAAGGAATGCCCACGTGTGACGCTACAAGATTTACACACAAAGAGCTCGGGGTGGAGCGCTCCCGCTTTCTAGTTTCGTCTCAAGAAGTGGTGGAAAAAGCGCCCAGGCTTATTTGACTTTTGCAGCCACATACACAAATAAACTATTCAGTCCGGGCGAGGAGAAACGTGTGCGTGGGTTTTGTTTGGACGAAACAACGTCGGGCACATAGAGCTGGTCCTGTGAGATAGTCTCTTGATTTGGATCTTTCCTGTTTTCTTACCAAGAGTCAGAAAAGACATAAATGATGTTCTCCATTTAGATCACAATTACCTCTTGAGCAAAGGTCACAGAGTAAAACTGTTTGCTTACCTTGGTAGATACTGATCAACACCCATATTAAGAAGGTTTTGAACGAGAGAGGCCGACCCTAAAAATATCAACAATTATTATTATTATTATTATTATTATTACAAAGAAAAATACAGTTTGTAAATATGAATCTGACAATCGTGGGTTCACGCTACCTTCAGAAGATCCTTATAAAGTTCAGGATATAACATGGCCACCTCAGACTTGACATCTTTATCCAAAACCAGAGAGAACACAGGAAACATTGTGTAGATAGTGGAGTACCTGCGGACAAAGTAGACATTTAAAAGCTTTTATATTTACATAGCCAAGAGAAATGTTTAGATTATGACATACTGTAGCCGAGCACAACAAAAAAAATATGACATTCATTACATTTACATTTACATTTATGCATTTGGCAGACGCTTTTATCCAACGCGACTTACATTACATTGTACTATACATTTGTACATTTTGTATAGTAAGCAAGTGGGGGTTAGGTGTCTTGCTCAAGGGCACCTCAGCCGTTACCCGCCAGCCCTGAGAATCAAACCAGCAACCTTCTGGTCATGAGTCCAACGCTCTAACCACTAGGCCACGACTGCCCCACTATCACTATAGAATCTATACAGGAAATCTAATATATGTACCACATGAAAGTTTTTTTTAAGGTGTAATACAGAATGTAGCAATTTATTTAAAGTCTAACATTGCAGATTTTGTATTGATACAATATGGGTAGTACATGTAAATAAACAATGTTCTCTTTCTCTGTGTTATATGGACCAAGAAATGCAAATTTATTTGTCCTTCAGAAACCTCAATATTTCATGATTTTTATATTTTATATTTAGTTACTCTTTATTTTTGTCACTGGGTTTCGCAAATATTTAACCCTTAAAAAGTGTTTAATTTAATTTTAAGTGCTTTTAATCCTTTAAAATGTACAGCATTTTTTCCCATTTCCTGAAAAACAACGAGTTTGTACACCCGAGGTTTTGGAAGGATGGCGACGATATACTTTATAAGTGGGTTGAAAATCAGCAAAGTTACACTTTAAAGTACTTCACAGTCTGTACTTACCTTTACATAAAGTGAAATGACCGAACTGACATTATATATGAAATCATACCATTTTCAATGCAGATTTTTACATTCTTACTCAATAACTGATTTTGTTTTTTAACCAGAAAGTTACAAATTGCAATGTTAACTATAATTCAGCTGGTTTGTCAAAGTTAATCCAGAACCAGCCACTGTTCTGAACTTTTTTTTTGCTGAACTGGACGAGACTCAAGTGCGTTCAGTTTAACCCTTTTCTCAGTTCAGACATGACAAAGAATCTTTTGATATAGGTCGGCTTCGGCGGTCTGATTCAAGCTCGGCCGCTGTGACTTTCGGATGGAACAAATCCCTAAGCGAAAATGTCAGAACGGACTGAAACACATGGTTGAAATGCCACAGAGATTTCACAGAGAGCAAATGAGTCACTGTGAGACTCACCCGATAATGAGAAAACCTTGATAAAGTGGAACAGATGCAAAGTAGAAGACTGAGGAGAACACGGCCTGTGGGGTGCAGAACGTGACAACATCAGTACACAAAACTGAAACATTTTTTAAAAGTGATAACATTTTTTACACAAATATCAATATATGATATATGTACAAAAACCAATATATACACTAATGTACCATGGTATTTACAAAAAAATAACATATCATCATAGTGCATGTGCAACAAACCATAATTTTACCACAGTATGCATAAAAAATGATGGTATTACTATGGTATCATGTCTAAAACACCACACTATTACCTACATATCAATACACACCAGTAGATTAAAAAAACAAGATTTTACCACAATATTATGTACAAAAATTGTACATTCGTGTATTTGAAAAGATCAAGGCACACATTCCAAGAAACCACAACACGACTATGGTTCCCTTAGGTACTTTGTCAATGTGTCCCAAAACCACATCTGTACAAAATATGTGATATTATTTCAAAGCACTTTAAATAAACATATGATAGCGTTTATTATTAATCAGCATTATACAAACTTTAATGGGTGTTATGGGAATGATGGAGCTCAGCCGAGCGCAAGTTGTTCTTTTTGAAAATGCTGAACCCTTGACATTGTGTTGATTTGAAGCTACTGAACATGATTCATGTGTCTAATAACACACACACACACCTGCATGGTGCTGATGCAGAGACTGCGATGGATGACGAACTGGCTCAAGGCCGCCGAGCGCTTGTAGCTGTTACGTCCGTGAACCATGAGCAGTCTGCCCAAGTGCTTAAACTGAGAGATGGAGAAATCTGCAGCCAGAGACGCCTGCTTCCCTTCCTGAAAACACAGACACAAACAAACGCATCCACATCTTACAGACCACGGTTTCTGAATGAAGACGGCTCTACGTATCCACATTAGTCACGAGTGACTCAATATCAATTAACCTTTTCATAACGTCTCATTTCATTGACCTAGAAAGTGCGCTTGGGCCACCACAACGAGGTCAATCTTGGCTTTGTAGTATTTAAGGTACGTTTAGACTCAACATTATAAAACTGGTAAACATTTGACATCTAAACTAGCTGCTGGAGATTTCCTAAATACAGATCTTCCTGTAAAGTCAACACTATTATTTAGAAATATGTGGCAGTAAGTCAATACCGAATTTTACTTCTGCGATGTGGCGTATTTCCTGGAGAAACAGGAAATTCAATGAGAAAAATGTCGGGCTGGATTTTATGGATTGTGGAGGGATACTCCCATCCTGAAATACCTTTAGAATAACAAGCGCTGATCAACTGCACAACAAGACGGCTAATACCTGACTGTGCGTCGTGCCAGTTTTAGCACCATCAGTAATGTGAGAAATGTGTGGATCTTAGAATGAACGTGAGACGGTTTGTGTTTGCAGCGAGCGCAGATAGACAGAACGCTCCGGAAGCAGGCGACAGATTATATGATAGCGTATGTGACAGGACTGGTGCTCGGGGAAGTAGTAGCTCTTACTTTGCCCTCCACTCCCACGCCACAGTCAGCTTCCTGGATCATGCTGACATCATTTCCTCCATCCCCTGAGAGAGAGAAAACAGTGAGAGATAAGAAAGTGACAGCTGGTGCCGTGATCCGGATTGAGACCTCATGGCAGGGTCAATACAACAGATCTACACATTTATGGTCAACTTCTTTTCTTTAAAGCCCTTAAAACTTATAGTGATGCACAATTTTATATTAAACACATCAGCCATTATTAGCATTTAATTACCAGCAACGACCTGAATTGGTTGATAAGTAGAAGCAGGCAAAACTAGCATTTAAGAGTTTTATGACATGTTGTTGAATGACAAATATATTCTAATCTTTTCTGAACAATATAATATTATTAAACCTGCTTTGTTCAGATGATTCCACCTAAACTACAAAAATGTGTATAGCCATGGAAATAATTAAGAGACAAAGCATCATTTCAGTTTTTCTGAATTTACTATTTATAGGTAGGGGTTTAGGGAAAATTATCCTTCTTGTTTCATTTTGTGAACTACTAACAATATTTCTACCAAATTTCAAATAAAAATATTGTTACTATTTGCATTTATTTGCAGAAAATTAGACCTGGTGAAACAGAAAATATGCTCTGTATTTCTACAACCCTCATATACTGCAAATAAAACAAGTTCATATTCACTTTAAGCTAATACAACAGTAATATTTGTGCATATATTTAGGAAAAATTCAAAAATATTTTTTTAAGTGATAACCTTGATTTTTATCATAGTTTTCATGTGTCTTGTCATGCTGTCAGTCTTTCACATTTCTGTTGGATGACTTTATGTCATTTAACAGACACTGGACTGGAATGACCACAATACAGCTAGAAATGCTGGTCTGAACTGAAAAATTGGAGTGGTCTTTAAATTTTTTCCACGGCTGTCCATATATCTAAAGCAACGTGTGTCTTTTACACATACATAAAATATATTAAATAGTGTGACAGCAAAAATTTAGAAAAAAATAGAATAAGAGAGATTTATCTTCATTGTTATAAAATATATATAAAAAAATGTTATTAACAGATTGTTTCTAAATCTTTACTACACATGTATGGTGTATTTGTCAACTTCCCATATATATATATATATATATATATATATATATACATACATACATTCATATATATATATATATTTTAGTTAATATTTAACTATTATCCATAATAATAGTTAACTATATAATAGTTCAAATTTTTTAAAAAAATAGTTAAAGCAACAATTAAAAAAAAAAAAGATTATAGTTGATACAAGGCATACAGTATAGGTAAAATCTAAATAAACAAAAACAAATTCTATTAGTAAATGAGTTTTAAAGACATCTCAGAGAGTTGGACACTCACCTACAGCGCAGGTGAGTTTGCCGGTGCGTTCCTGCAGCAGACGGACGATCTGAGCTTTCTGTGTGGGAGCGCAGCGACAACACACGACCGCCGGACACTGACACGCCAACTCCATAAACTCATACTCATAATACTTCAGACAGACCTGCCGAACAACAACTCGTCAATACTAAGGTGCACTCACAAAACATTATTTTACGATAAACACCAACCAGAATTTATGGATTGTTGAGCTGCTCAATAAATGTTATATTTTTGGGGCTTTTTGCCAAGGAGAGAGATGAGTAAGATCGGGAAATGACGCCAAGCCGGGACTCGAACTCGGGTCTCCCAGGGCACAGCTGGTACATAACTGATCATTTGCTACTATTTGACTACATTTATGCATTTCGATCAGTAGTGTTCCCTTGGACTTGAACCCAGAAACATTGTGGTGCTAACACAATGCTCTAACATGATCTCAGGTCCATGACTCTCACCCTCATTTAATGTTATTTTATTATGAAAGAATTAGATTCAGGTTTGTCAGGTCATTCTGCTCAGTTGTACTAACAGTTCAGTATGCGTGTTACCTCCAAAGAGTCTCCTGATATCACCAGCGCACAGTCGTGTTTCCTCCTGAAGGCGTTGAGCTCAAGGTGAGCTTCACTTCGGGTGGTTACCTGCAAACCAGAGGAGATGTGATGGTCACAAGAGTTTTCTCACACAGACACATGAGCAGTCAGTCAGATACCGATCTCAGATAGCACAGCTCGACCACAGGAGTGCATATGAACTTTAACCGTCAGTCGCATGCACAACATCGAGCTCAACCGTTGAGAATGTGAGGCTGATGAAGAGTTTCACACAGGAAACTCGCTATTAGAGGCTTTTGTTGTTCTTCTTACAGACTGTTTATGTCGCTTTGTCAGGTTGATAGGAAGAATAAAGAGGTACTTCGTCTAAAAACGATGTCACAATATTAGTTAATATAATATTAATATTTTCACCACACAGTTATCGTGATCAAAACAAATAAACGATAACTTTATTATTGTTATACAGACTGAAATCATTTTAATTCCTAAAATTTTATTATAGAAGTCAAAATAATCTTTTGTTTTGTGTTTTTACTGGTATATTGTGACAACATTGTCACATCATTTAAAAATTTTTTTGCAGAATATTTATTCTTTTTAAAAAAGAAGAGTGTACGATACAAAAATGACGTGTGGTCAATAAACTGTGACATAATTGTCATTTTCAGGCAAACAATTTCTCAAATTATAATCTGACCAACTACACACTTCCATCCCAAACCAGTCGCCAGCGGAGGATGTTCTCTGATCGGCGGACATTCGCATTACAGCAATTCATCTGTCAATTTCAAACACAACAGAGTCTCAATCTGGATGCCGGTCGCAGGAGGAAGTCAATGCAGATGCCGACTGAACCCACCGGGAATGAAGCCACTGGTTTCATGTTGTGCCAGCCATTGTCTTCTGTTTCCAGGAACTCCTGCTAAGGGGAAGATTCAACCTTCCTCCGAGCGGCCTATCTTTCAGTGGCAGTGTGCCACAGGGGAACTCCACAAGAGTTTCTAGAGTCCCGTTTCAGATATGGAGGCTTCAGGAAGTTTGGTTCATGAAAAGGTACAACTAAACTCAATAAGCTTCAGAAAGCCATATGTCTCATCACTGAGACTAAATATGGATTTTGGCAATACAGGTGGCAGTGATGTGAACACAATCGTGACTAAAACTAAATTATTTTGGAGTGAAAATAGAATTGATGTGGAGTTCTGAGGAAAATTAAATACTACAAATATAAGAAAAAATGGCAGTCGTGGCCCAGTGGTTAGAGAGTTGGACTCATGACCAAAAGGTTGCTGGTTCGATTCTCAGGGCTGGTGGGTAACGGCTGAGGTGCCCTTGAGCAAGACACCTAACCCCCACTTGCTTACTATACAAAATGTACAAATGTATAGTACAATGTAATGTAAGTCGCTTTGGATAAAAGCGTCTGCCAAATGCGTAAATGTAAATAAGAAAAGACACCATAAAAAAAGTACTTACAGATCTAAACACGTGGACATCCTGATTTCGAGTCACCAGGTGGGCATTCTTCGCTGTGCAGGTTGCGGTCTCCAGTTTGTCCCCCGTCAGCATCCAAACCTGGATAAGGAAGACAAAGTTAAATTACAATGGACATTCTACACGAACAGATAGTCACATTTGTTAGCAAAAGTGATGGAACCCTGGTCTGCATTAGGGTTTAAGGTTTAAAAGTGGGGCTAGACCCTTTTCAAAAAAATTGTGGATCTATTTTAGGGGCATTTATGCCTTTTTCAGGGTTAGGAGCCCAGTTGTCTAAAAGAAGACAACACTGGGCTAAAAGCAGAGATTTAAAAGATTACCCAGGGTGAAAAAGTGCAGTTTGAAAAAGAAAACCCAGCATTAAAAGTTCAGTTTAAAAAAATGTATAGCCCAGGGTTAAAAATGCAGTTTAAAAGAGTGTATAGCCCAGGGTTAAAAGTGCAGTTTAAAAGAGTGTATAGCCCAGGGTTAAAAATGCAGTTTAAAAGAGTGTATAGCCCAGGGTTAAAAATGCAGTTTAAAAGAGTGTATAGCCCAGGGTTAAAAATGCAGTTTAAAAGAGTGTATAGCCCAGGGATAGGAGCAGTTTTGTGTGTGTATTGTGTAGACTCTGACTTTGATGCCAGCATTTCGCAGTATCTCCAGTGTGGGTCTGACATCGGCCTGCAGTTGGTCCTCTACTCCAGTAAGACACAGCAGCTCCATCTCCATCTCTAGACTCTCAATCACCGTGGCAACCTTCAGAGAGCGATCGTGCACGCTCAGCTTGGCCTGGACGTAGCGAGCCTGCAATATACAGGAACAGTTTTGTTGGACAAGACTAAACATAAAACTGAAATACTTCCATGCAATATTAAATGCAACAGTGTGTGCACTTGCTGTTTGCATGTAAACAGAAAATAAGCTTGTTTTGCATCATATTTGGGCCTCTTTAAAATGAAAAATGTTGTCTCATCCTCATGTCATTTTAAACCTGTATGACTTTCTTACTTTTGCAGAACACAAAAGAAGACATTTTAAAGAATGATGGTAACCAAACAACACTGAACCCCCATTGACTTCCACTGTATGAACACAAAACCACTGAGACATTTCTCAAAATATCTTTTACGTTCCACGGAAGAAAGAGTCATATACAGGTTTTGAACAAGATGGGGGGGTAAATAAATGATGACTGAATTTTTGAGTGAACTATCCCTATACGCCTTTAGGGTCAGTTTAGGGTCATTCAGCTGGGGGTCAGTTAAGTCCATAAAGCCGTGCAGTGTATATACATCCTAAATCTCTTGACCACTGTGAAAATAAATACAGTCTGTAAAGACGGTTCTATCAAACGCTTCAAACATGCATTACAAATTTTTAATGTCTCATATCTGACTCATATTTGTCTCAACAGCTTACAGTGTTTCACATATACTGAGACCACAACAGAGATATGAGAAAGCTCAGATCTCTAAACACACCATCAGAAAAATAATCCTGTGAGCATTGTCAATTTCGCTACTTCATAAATCACACACCCTTGTATTGACCCGTAAAGCGGCGTGCCGCTGCTGAAGGAAGCCAGTGTGCAGTTGCGAGGACACGGCCCACGGTCCGAGCGAGAGGGAGAAAACAATGTGTGCGTCTCACACAGGAACACACTCTCACTGCGTGAGTCATTCTCTGAGTCACCTCGCCCACTCGCTAACACACAATTACACACTGACAGTCTGACACTATGAGAAGAAACAACTCTTTCTCTGTGTGTGAGAGTGTGTGTGTGTGGGTGGTGTAACTGATACACTCTTTCATTTTAGGGGTGCTCCCTGCGGAAAACACGATGCATTTCTTTTTTACAATCACTGTTGACGACGGATGGATGGATGGGTGCTTGGCAACCGCTTAATCTGTCTAAATATAGATCAGCACCTGGATATTGTAGCTATAAACATCCAAAGTTCACAGTCTGTGCCACTGGTTCGAGGCCCGGACATCAACCGAGAAAGTATCAAAATAGCTTAGTGTAGAAAAGTAGCAAAACTGTCCATAAAGGGGATGGGTCACAGGAAAAATGTTGAACACAAAAAGAAGATATTTTGAGAAATGTCTCAGTGGTTTTGTGTGGAAGTCAACGGGGTTCAATGTCGTTTGGTTATCAACATTCTTCAAAGTATCTCCCTTTGTGTTCTGCAAAAGAAAGTCATACAGGTTTGGATTGACATGAGGATGAATAAATAATGAACGGATTTAAAGGTACAGTTCATCCAAATATAAAAATTCTGTCATCATTTATTCACCCTGACATTGTTCCAAACCTACATACATTTTCTTGTTATGTTGAACAATTTGGTTCAAAATATCTTTTTTTATGTTTTAACAGAACAAAGAAATGTATATAGCTTTGGAATAAATGATGACTGAATTTTTATGATGTACTGTCCCTTTAAAATCAAACTGTGACAATCAGTATTCAGCACAGGCCCAAAACATAACAACATTCGACTTCTAACATGCTAGTAAACTCAGTTCTGCAATGCTAAGCATTGCTATGTGATTACATAATGGATTGAAATCTTGTCTGCCAGACAAAAATCATGTCTGTTCACTTATACATTCTCACAAAAATATTATTCATGTCTACAACACGAACAGTGCAAATTGAAAACATGCCAAATTGTAATACTTTGGTATTGTACAAGCGTAACAAAAACAATCCTCTCGATGTCAGTCGAGTCATTTGGGAGTCAAATGGCTGCCAGCCAGCAGTGACTTCCTGATGTGTAAACCATCTGTGAAATGCTCAGAACATGTCACACAGCTCGACAGAGCTATATTACATCTGTCTCGCATATATTTATATTTATATAGCATCTGTATTTTATATGTAAGAGATACAGACGGGAAAAGACTGAGGAGGAAGAGAAGGGGGCTGTGATGCTGGCCGGGATTCTGCATCAAAAACATCCAACTGAAGATTGAGATATTTTGATATTTTTGTGTTTGGTAATGAATGAACATCTTGCTCTAGAATATTTTAATAAATCTAAAATTGTGGTAGAAAGTCAAAAAGGTTAAGATACACCATTGTGTTTGTGAGTGTAACTAACTTTTAGAGATAAAACAAAAAGGAGCCAACATTTATTTATTCTTTCCATGTTTTGTTTAAAAAATCTTTAAATTCTTAATGCAAAATCACCAATAACCGTCTAAAAGCTACATCATATTTCCGCATTATCATTATATCCACATTATTTCTACAAGCTTAGATACAAAAATCCTGTCATCATTTACTTGCCCTCATGTCATTTTAAACCTGTACAACTCTTCATTCTTCTGCAGAACACAAAAGAAGATATTTTGAAGAATGTTGGTAACCAAACAATGGCGGTACCCATTCACTTCTATTGGTTACCAACATTCTTCAAAACATCTTTTATGTTCTGCAAAAGAAAAAAAATCATACAGGTTAAAAATGACATGAAGGTGAGTAAATTATGACAGAATTTTCATTTTCGGGTGAACTATCCCTTTAAATCCCTTTACACTTTATACGATGTAATCAATTGCATGACATATATGAATTAATTCAAATAAATATATCTTTGAAATGAGACAAATCTGTAAAACAATCACTATATAATGACCATGACAAAAAAAACACCCTGAGCGTTGGCAACTCACCTCAAAATCTTGGTATTGTTCATCTGTCAGGGATTTCTTGGCCACCACTAACACCCGCAGGCCTTCTCTGGCCATATTCCCACACTGATAAAGACCGCAGAAAACACATTCTTACAAGTCAGACGTCAACATTAAGTCAATCGAATTACATTTCGCATGTTTATACGTTTCAGCGATTGGTCACCTCTTCCTCCAGCCAGTCGTTGTATTGAACAATTCCGGCCATCATTACATCTGCTCCCTTCATGTAAAACGTGATCTCTCCTGTAGATTCATCCTGTCCAAAACAAAAATCATTTATCATTAGAACTTCAATTGTTTATTCTCAAAACATATTATTCCAGGATACTGGGCCTGCACTACTCTTCAGTGTCTGGAATGATATGTTCTCAGAATCAATGGTACCGCGGTAAACAGGAAAACGTGGCAGGTAAGCTGGACGCTCTGCGGTGTTGTTGCGGGAGAGTAATTTTGGGTTTCCTCGATGGTCCTTAAAGGTGTTTTAAAAGGATTCTAGAGAGGAAACTAGATTCAGTTACTGGTTTCCTGAGACACATGCATAGGCTTCGGTCCAACACAGCAACAATAGCTCACAGCTCATACGAGGAGAGAGTTAGTCATCCAGCCCAGGGCAGGGTCACAACTTTCTCAGATAACAGCAAGTCTAGTCATGTCATCTCAGTTTGGGTTGACGGTTGATTGTAAATTTTGATGTATTGCATTTAAAAGCTGTTGACTAATGTTGTTTTTACAGGAATTCCTGTAGCTCAATTGGTAGAGCATAAACTAAACAAACTGCTTTAAAAAAAAATATTCAGTGAATGCACTGTAGGTCGCTTTAGACAAAAGCATGTGCAAAATGCATACAAATGTAAAACTCAATGTCACTATGCTAGAGTGGTTGCAATTTTTGGTGTGGTTTCTCAACCAGGGGACCCACCAGCAGGCCTCAACTAACTTCCAAGAGAATCTAAAATTATAAAAAATAAGACAATACACATATAAAAGTAAACAAAACGACATAAAACCAAGATATGACCTTTCGTACAAAGGTAGCATATAATAGTATAATATTTTGACTACTGTATACTACAGTGGTTTTGTAAAAATAGTAACTTGATAAACTCTAGTAAATACTACAGCATACTTTAACATTTAGTACAGCACTATAAAAAACACTATAGTATCAAGGAATTGTACTACAGTTTACAAGAGTAAATACATACTACAGAATCTTCTTGTGGGTTTCTTATTCATTTAATTTCAAACCTTGAAAGTTTCTTTAACTTTATATGATGCTTTATATAAATGCGAATTTACATTTTGCGCGTGAAAAAAGCTTTTATACAGAGAGACTGCATTCAAGTCCTACATTTATTTTAAGGGTAAAACGTTACAACAAGGTTGCATTTGCTAATATTAATAAATTCATTAGCTTACATGAACTAACATTGAGTTTTTTAGAATGTTTTCATCTTTGTTAATGTTTGCAAAAGGCAAAACAATTGTGCATGTTTGTTCATTGTGCATAATGTTAACAACTAATGTTTACTTTTGATTAAAAAAAGTTATAGGAAATTCTAAAATTAACAAAGTAAGCTGCATAATAAATGCTGTAGGAGTATTGTTCAATGTTAATTAATGTTAGCTAATGGATGAAGTAATGTCAACAAATGCAACCTTATTGGAAAGTGTTACCTTCTTATGAGTACATGAAATCAAACCTATGTTGTAATGATCCATACACAAAGATTATGGACAATGTTGAATGTGATACTCACACGCACTATGATGCCCATGCGTTTGCTCTCATAGGTGAAAGGAAAAATCTGCAGTATTGTGAAGTTCAGAATTTGTCCACTAGGTGTCCTCAGCTGCATTGAAGATTGATCTCTGCCAACCAGGGTCAGACCCACACTTTCTGTCCACTGAACCAGAGACACCTGGAGAGAGACAGAAATCCTAATATACTCCACTTTTCTGCATTCAGAAAGTTTCATATACAACAACAGGAAGCACTTTGTGTGGTCTCATTTGTCAACAGCGTAAAAAATGACTAAACAGACCAAACACTTTGGTTTCCTGAACGAAAAACACAACAAACACCAAAAATCAAACAGCCATTTTGTTTTACATCTCGACCCGTTTCATGTGAAGTGTTTGGGATGTGCGGTGAGCAAAATGCAAGCATGCAACGGAGCGCCAATTATAATTGCGTCTCTTCTGGGAACACGTGAAGATAAAGGGAAACCACATGCCATCCATTAGTGCAGTGCTGAAGGGGGGTATTTCTGGGAGGCAAAAGTTATTGCCCAATAACTTCCAGACCAAGGGTTACAGAGAGATCAAAACCCCCGATTTCTAATGCCCTCCCTGCTAATAACATATCTCACAGTATCCAGATGGGCAGACCGCTGTCGGCCCTCGCTGTTAGAAAACAACAAATGAGCCTTATCCACATCATGTACACAACTTTCAAACTATTTGATAACAATGTTAAAAAGTCGCAGAGTTAAGAACACGGGAACAAGAACAAGGTTTTTGTGACAATGACCTGATGCTCATGGTAATATTCATCTATCAATAAGAGGGAAAAAACTTTATAAGTAAACAATATATATATTTTTTTTAATATATGATGAAACTTAAATTATACAAAAAATAGAAATATTGCCTTAGTAATAAAACAGAAAAAGTTTATGTTGATGCCCTAAAATGATTAACTAGAAATAAATAAAAACTAGATTAAATCTAGAACTGAAATAAAAAACCTAAATCAAAAAATATCAAAATTTAACCAAATTAAATTAAAAAGCTAAAATAACAAAGATAAACAGACCTGTTTTACTTTACGCAATATTGCATTTGTTTTTTAAGTCATGTTTAGAGACACGACAAACAACGGCAGATTCGTTTGTCATTCACGTCCTAAAATGGTTTGGTGTTGTGTGTGTTTAGTCACAGTCGGTCTGGTGGCTTCCTGTGATTCAAACCGAACCGATTATAACGCAAACCACGATGTCTATGTAACCACAACATGAGTCACGTCGAACCGCTCACACCCGGCACGTGATTCTGGGTTTAATGCCCAGACGTGATGAAATATGAGAAACATCTGCCACTGACATCGACTATGATCTGGCCTGTGTGACATTCACCACTTGTTTAGGGCGTCTGCTAAATGAATGAATAAAAAAGTTTTAATGTTCCAATAAAAATGTGTGTATGGTACCTCATCTGGACTCGATGCTTGATAAACCCTACAGGTGTCTTCATAATGCTGTTCGGCCTCGGCCTGGTCCGTCACACCGTTGGATTCGTACACTGGTGTCACGTTGTGCACCAGAGCGATGGCTTTCACCGCCTCGTGTACTCGACTGCTGATGGTCTTCCTCACTTTGGTGGCACCTGGTGCACGAGAAGCCTGAAGGTCGTGGGGAGGCTGTAGAGATCAGATCTGATCTTTACTATTCTAAACACAGCAGCAAAAGCTAAATGATCTTGCTTGAAGGCTCAATATGAATTTTCTTACTATGGACTCAATATAACGGACTGCTAGCTTAAATGCAACATATGTGAAAGAAACACTTCTGGCACTTGCAATGCATTCTGGGATTGGCAGAAAGTATATGATGCCTACTAAAGGCAACATTATTTTGCATCTCTTTTTATAAATTTTTTATAAAGGATAATGTCTAGATAGGGAGCACACTAGGTTTTAAAACAGAGCTGTCATCATATGTAGACAAAGAACAACAACTATAAAGATTACAAAATTTAGAAAACAAAAAATAAAAACACCAGAGCTATAACAATAACAATACAGAGAAATGATATCATTGCGATCACTTTCAGAACAATTCTTTCCAGCTGATGAACGATAAAACATTGACAGCGGATAAAATACATTCGATATTCTTCTGAATTTAAATGCCTCGCATTTAAAATGTAAAACTGCAGCACGCAAACTTAAAAATAACCAAACGTAACATTATCATCCGTTGGTGGGGGGGGTTAATAGTTATCATTACAGATGTGAACGGGCCTTAAGTTGATCTAAAACACACTTCATTCAAGCGTAAAAGAAAATGATCTAAAGCAAAACTGATATGGAAATATCCACTTCTCTAAATACCAATAAATTGCGCCTTGTCAGTATGTTTAAGGCCTCATAAACACTAACAGATGTGATACATATATGAACAATTACCTTCAGCATTTTGCTTCTATTTATATAGCACATATTTCCGAAGGCTAATGACAGAGTTCATAAGTTCGTATATTAGCTATTAAGAGGCCGGAGTCCTCGTAACCTCTGTTTCCTGTCTGAATGACCTCTGGTGTCAAACTAACAATACATGTCAGTCAGAGGTGAAGACCAACAGTTTTATAAGACGTATGGAGTGTTAAGGAATAAAGTGCATAAACTGTGTCTTTTTTAACAGTAATGGGTTACACATACTGTACACGTCTAAAGACGCGACAATACTTCAAAACTGGTTCTTGCGTGTTGTCATATGTGAATTTAGCTAGTAAATTAAATATCTCATCTGAAAAGTATGCAAACCAATGCAGTCATAGTCAACAGGCCGCAAAGAATTGTGGGAGTACCTGAGTATAAGCGCTGAACACGTGACTTTGAACCTCATCCATGGAGTCCATCCCGTACGCCACCGTTCCAAGATGAAGACGTCTGAACACCATCTCATTCTGAGTCAGGGTACCTAAGCAAAAATCATTGACGTTAACCCCATCCTTTCACAAACTAAAGTCCCAATATATTCATATACATGCGGTCATAAATTTGTTTAGATGAATGGATGTGGAATGTTATTCCTTTAAGGTCATGAATTTGATTTATCAAGCACCAAGCAATAAAGTCTGAACAACCTGAACCAGGTAACCCAAATATTTAGTGAAACAAACACACGTTTTGAATCGCATGCTACCATATTCTGGTTAAGATAAGCACCTCTATTTCTCAAACTCAGAAACAGCCCGTGTGAGGAAACCGGCTGTCAACCCCTAACTATATTTCCTGATGGACATGCACTTCCTTTCCACAAAAACACCAAGCAAATAATATTAACACTAATGGCTTGTTAATGACAAAGAGCTTCGGGTTCGTTTCCTTACACCTCATGTCCCGGCCGCTCTTAAACAGAGCCTTCTGCTAGTATTTCACTCAGGCGTCGCTGGTCTACCCCTTACATTACGATGACCTCTGACCCCTTTCATTCATGTCAAGCATCCATATGAGAACAGGGTCATAATTTTACAGACGCTCACATGTATAAATTTGAGGTGCTTATGGTCTTCTTGACTAATTCTGTGTGTTAAGATGGGAACCTTCAGATCATCTCTGATTTAGGGTTTTAATAAGTGGCATGTCTGGGCTCATGGCACACAGCTTTAAGGTCCGTAAGGCCATCAACTATTTGTGTGTTACTGGAGCAAATCCTAAAAACACACTTCAACGCTATCAACTCTCAAATCTTAAAGTTCTGGGCGTAAATTAAAGTCATATAGAACACATGCGTGGATTGAATGCATTTGGGATAAAGGCATCTCACAAATGCAAGAATGTAAATATTCCTGATCTAATCTTTCATCTAAATATAATAATTCATATTGATGAACATATAAATATTATATTATATAAATGTAATAATTTATATATAAAAAATTAAATTTTCGCTGACTTATCCAAAGCCTTGTGGGTGGGGAACATGGTTATTTCATTTAAATAAAACTAATAAAATATTTCTGTTAATTGAAACTTATAAAATATAGGTCTAAATATTATAATTATAATACATTATAAATATAATATTACAAAAAATATTATATTAATATTACATTACAAATTAGACTAAAACTAAATGAAAATTACAAAACAAAAAATAAAATTTACATAAAAATTAATTCAAGCTTAATAGAAATATTAAAAACACATAAATAATAAAATTACAAGGCACATAACAAAATTGCTAAAATCTAAATTAAAACTGACATGAGAACTAAAAATATAAAAATAAAAGCAAATTTTATATAAAATATTCATTAAATAAAAAAAAATTAATATCAAAATACAAATAAAACTAAACATAAAAACATATAAAAAACAAGTGGGGGGAAGTATTGACTAAAAACATTTTAGCAAAACTTTTACCTTTAAAACAAAATGAATTGTCTGTGAAAATCTCTCATCTCTATAAAGAACAACTTACACAAGCAGATACACTTTTATACAGTTTCATGGTGGACACTTTTGCAAATTCAAAATAAGGAAAACAGCTATGATACCAGTTTTGTCTGTGAGGAGATAAGAGATCCGGCCCAGCTGTTCTGGTATAGTGCTCGCTCTCACGACCGTCCCCGGGATCTTCGAGTCTTTCTTGATCATCCAGCTGAACACCATTTTGCCCATGTCCAAATTCACACGCAAACTGAAACAAAAACATGACAAGTATCAAACATTGATGCTTGCTTTTAACAAGAAACCTCCCGTTCTGAAGGCCGATACAATTCGTTCAAAGGATAAACTCGTACCTGATGGGCACAATGTTGGAGAACAGCAGAAGGAAACGGAAGATCTGGAGATACCAGCGACCGGCAAAATGCTGAAGGGCCACCATGACCAGGGACACCACGACCAGAGCACCAAACAGGATCTTTGTCAGACAGTTCACTTCCAGGTCAAACAGACCGATCTAAAAGAAGAATACACAAGAACGTATTACAGCTTTATGGTTTTTAATGAGTACGACTAAGTATTTATAATAGGAAGGTGCTGATGGTACCTTATGTCTCGGGTTAGAGGTGTTCATCACACTCCGTAGCTCTTTACCGGTGTAAATAACCACCCCGACCACTGTGCCTTTAGTAGAGAACAAATATACATTTCAGAAACCCTGAGCAACTACAATGACATCATTTTTATATAAAATGTAAGTGGTATTATTACCCGAAGCAATGACAGTACTGGCCCACAGTGTGTTTTCAATGCTGAGACTCTCATTGACCGGAGGGTCTCCATCTTCCTGTCAGGTCAAACACACATATTGTAAATTTTTTTGGGAAACTTTAAACACGTTTAGGTGTGTAATTGTGCACTCGAGCAGTTTAACTTACTCTGGTGAAGGTGCCGATGAAGTTGTGGATGTCAATGTTCGGCTCTTCTGCGTAAATGTACGATCTGATCTGCAGGAGATCCTGAGAGAACGTAGTATTGTGTCTTTAACATATAACTCTATACTTGAATGTCAACAAGAAAAATGCATTCACAACTTGTAATGTGACATAATGATATTCAGTGGAAACTCTGGTTTCAGTTCAATGCATGTCAATTCAAATGTATTTCTATAGTGCTTCTCACAACCTGCCTGTGGAAACCCAGCTAAAGTCTTTTTTTTGTGATTTACTGTTTTCTACCCCAAAAAATTATTCTACATAATGTAAAGAACATTCAGTGAAAATATTACCTTAATAACTTTAATGTTGACAGTGTAAAGGCTATGTCAAAATTGAAATCATAACAAAATTAAAGGTTGAAATTAAAATGTAAAAAACATTTAATATAAAAATGATGCTTGTTATAAGACTTGGTTTTCATAGACAGGGTGACAACTTTGCATTGTAATTTTACACACTTTTGCATTAGCTTTACAGTAAATATTAGTAGAGATAATGGTGACAAAACTACTGGTCATCCATTACTAATAATTGTTTATCAATAAGAAAATTTGGTAACAATTTACAATAAGGTGCTATTAGTTCACATTAGTAAATGCATTAGCTAACAATGGACAATTTAGTTCTTCAGCGTTTATTAATGCTTGTTAAAGTTAGTTCATGTCAATACAGTTATTCATGTTAGTTCATGGTGCATTAACTTATGTTAACAGTGACAACGTTTGATTTAAATAATGTAATAGTAAATGCTGAAATTAACATGAATTAATATGTTGTAGAAGTATTGGTCATTGTTAGTTTATGTTAGCTAATGCATTAATGTTAACAAATAGCACCTTATTGTAAAGTGTTACTGAACATGTACTTTATAATTATAACATTTTTATTAAAAATAATCATTGTTTTTAATCTCTTTATAGAATAATAGCACAATAGAACATTTGTGACCCTGGATCACAAAACCTAAAGTCTTATGGGTCAATTTTTTGAAATTGAGATTTTTACTTCATCTGAAAGCTTAATAAATATGCTTTCTATTGATGTCTGGTTTGTTAGGACAATAGTTGGTCGAGATACGACTATTTAAAACTCAGGAATCTGAGGGTGCAAAAAAATTAAAATATTGAGAAAATCGCCTTTAAAGTTGTCCAAATGAAGTCCTTAGCATAGCATATTACTCACAAAAATAAAGATTTTATATATTTACGGTTGAAAATGTACAAAATATCTTCATGTAACATGATCTTTACTTCATATCCTAATGATTTTTGGCATAAAAGAAAAATGGCTAATTTTGACCCATACAATGTATTTTTGGCTATTACTACAAATGTTCTTGTGCAACTTAAGACTGGTTTTGTGATCCAGGGTCACATTTACTGTGAAAACAGTCAATCAGAAAGTAGTGTGAACTGAAAACCAATAAAATATTTGATATGAAATACTATTTATTTATAAGTTAAAATGTATTTATTTATATTTTATTTTATTTTTAAACTCACAGCAGCGGTGGGTAATCTCTGCGTGCAGGCCACTGGGAGGCGCAGTTTCCAATCCGTCTCTCCATCCAACTGATCAGTCCTTAAAAAGCAGGAGCCTTCAGGACAAAAATATGATATATAAATTAACCTTTAAAGCTTTTCATATTTCAAAGTAAAGCACTTAATGCATCTGATTTGAATCATAATAATTAAAAACGCATATAATATAGCTATAAGTAAAATCAGTGTGACCTACCACACATGTTGTATGAATAGGTTACACACCCTTATTTAAATCTGTTCTGTGCCTAGGAAACACCGTTTACCCCCGAAGCAGCTGTAGTGCTATTAAAACATGTCGCCCACCCCCGCCCATTTAAACATATATCCCTGTGCCTTTATCCATTCAGCCCTGGACTCTTAATAATTGCCTAATGGTGTCCATCTGCAGGGCAGATAACAATGCGTCCCTTCCCGGAAAACTAACACATCAACTACTGCCGGCTACGTCCAACCCCCCAAGAAAGAAAATCTCAGCCAGGCGGAATTCCAGCACAACCAGTGGCCAAAATAAAGTTTGGATCTATTATCTGTGATCAGTGTTAAGTGAGTTCTGACATGAGGAAGACTAGCGAAACAAATGACCACAAATGCACATAGAAACGTACTGAAAAAGCTATAAAAAAAAATCACAAATTTACTTGGTTTTAACGTCCGTTTCTAATCCCAAATGAATATTTCTGTTTTTGTTTTTCATAATATTACTTCCATTTGCTTATCAAGTTCTGAAACACTGGTTGTTCATTACTTATTGTACTTTGAATTTGTTTGCCGTGCATATTCCTTTGATTTTCTGGGATGTTTTGCATGCCTTGTTGTTCCACACAACTGCCTTGCCATTTGAAAGACAAAAAGAATGTCATTCAAGATAAGATTGGATTATTCCCCAGGATCTAAAGCACTCCGCGTATTAAAGGGAAATTCCAAAATCACAATGCCATCTTTCTGGACGATTTGAGAGTAGCTCATTAAATGGCCGAGATTTAGACTAATCCCTCCATCTCCACGCCGCGGCCGTATCATTTCCCCATTTTTTTTGTTTAGGAAACGTGAATGAATGACCGACAGATGTTTACCATTTCTTTCAGAAGTCCTCAGAAAAATCATGTCAGCTGGAACACGCTGGTTCTATAAAAGGAAAGATGGGGGTTGAGGGGAGAGAGAGAGAAAACACAGTAAGAGATAAAATGTCAAGTATGCCGTCAACAGCGATCACCTCTGTTTAGCTGTACGGCTTCTATTTGGCTTTAATCTAGTCAATTACCAGTATTTGGCCCTGTTTAAAGAGGACAGTCGGCAGCAAATCATTGGGTGGTGCCCCGTGGCAGCTCTGACCGGGACTTCCACTCGACCTGACCCTCGCTTCACTCCCGGCTCTGTTTGTAGTTATTAGAAGGTGAATTCGCTACGCTATTAAATTCGGCAGATGTTTCACAACATCGGATGTGACTTCGGTATCACAAACGCGCGCCGTGCTTTTAATCATTTCGACTTTTACTATATGTAACCCATAACCCGCACGTAACCTTTGAATATTAAAGCCAACTGGATTTTCCGCAGATGACGGTTAAGATCGAATGCGCTACACCAAAGGTCTGATGTAATGCCTGCCAGGAATCAGTTTCGCTGTGATTTCTTGTCCAGAATCACATTTCACTGCAAAATCAAAATAAGCTATTAAATTTAATTCATAAAACTATTTTTAAGACTATTACGGCCCTAAGGCCATGTGTGACCCTGCATCACAAAACCAGTCTTAAGTAGCGCAAGAACATTTGTAGTAATAGCCAAAAATACACTGTATGGGTCAAAATTATCGATTTTTCTTTTAATGCCAAAATCATTAGGATATTAAGTAAAGATCATGTTCCATGAAGATATTTTGTACATTCTCTACCATAAATATATCAAAACTTGAGTGGATGCAGCAAAATCGCTTACAAAAATGTCCAGAAACATGTCTACAAACTTCACTCGCTGCTGCCGCTCTTTGAGAATTAAACACTCAAGTTTGGTATCCATGTAAAGATTTGAATTTCAGCTTTCAGGTTCATCTATTCTCCACAACGTCATTACAGCGGTAAACCAAGAGAGAGAGATAAAACAAACCTGTTTCTACTTAACAGCGGCATGCAGTGCCTCTGCTTAACAACTTTAAGGCTGATTTTTTTCAATGTTTTCATTTTTTGCACCCTCAGATTCCAGAGTTTTAAATAGTTATATCTCAACCAAATATTGTCCTAACAAACCATATATCAATGGCAAGCTTATTCATCCAGCTTCCAGATGATATATGACTGGTTTTGTTGTCCAGGGTCACTCACATATGACAAATTCACAAATTTCTAGTTGTAAGAAAATGTATTTATTTTCTCAACAATACCAGAGTGAGTGCAACATGTGCGAGTCGTCTTTCTGTGCAAAAGCAACATATTTTAGAAAATTGGCCGGGTGGGTAATAGGAGACTATGGAGTTGTGTCAAATTTCATGTTCTCAGACTTTGTAGTGAAGAACAAGCATTGCAATTCTCTTACAATAGGCTTCAGTCTGCACGGTAAAAAGAGGCAACTGTTGAACAAAAGGCAACACTAAATACCAGAATGGAATTAGGCAGGATTACTAATAACCAACCACAGGCCTCGGGTCACATTCTTCAGTCATTCAACATGATTGACAGCTCTCATCGGCATTGAATGCTTATATATATATATATATATATAGTTGCTTTATTCAACAAAATACGATTTGATTTCTAGATTTACATTATTGTTGTTGTATATAACTATAGTTCAAATAAAACATCACATTCTTCATCACACATGACCATTCCAATATTTTACATATAAAGCTTATGTCTTACGGGTCTGATCAGGTGTCACATTGTGTTAATCTCAAGGGAAGATAAACAGCATTGAGCGAGATGAGAAGCCATTTGTCAGAAGATCTCAATTCCTAACAATGACTGAGCTTATTAGCAAACCAACCTTTTCAACAATGATAAGATCTCCAACCTGGATGCCGCTGCTTTTCACCTTCACAGTTCCTGCAGAGAGACAAAATGCATTACAAAAACTATGAAGTTAAAACACCTGAACCTATTTTTGTTAAATATAGGATCACTCTGACTTTAAACATGAGGAATATTTTAAAGTCTTCCCCTATAAATTAATATATGTCCCGATGTTTTAATGATCTTAAAATTCCTTTCAAACTTATGAAGAGAATAAAATTGTGTCGATATATTCATTCCTTTCATCACAAAACAAAACAAAAAAATATATTTAAAAAGTGTAGAAAGAGCAGCCAATAGGAGCACATGGGAACTGTTTGAAAAGCTGTTTAAAGTCACTTTTATTTACCTCGACCTGCCAAATAAAAATAAGAAAACATTTGTGCAAATTTTAGGCAAAGGGTAACTAGAAGATGTTAAAACACAAAACAATTCTTTAAAATTTTAGTCCCAAAAATCCCCATAAATACACTTGTGTTATTCCTCCTTTTGATTAGATTAGATTAGATTAGATTAGATTAGATTAGATTCAACTTTATTGTCATTACACATGTACAAGTACAAGGCAACGAAATGCAGTAATTTTTTGTTCAGAGTTTGTTCAGAGTTTATTATTATTTATTTAAAAATAAATAAGTGACCGTTTGAATAGTTGTGTACATAAAACACATGAATGTAAAAGATCATCTGTTGTTCCCCGAAGGTCCTGCATCTGCATGTTTCATGACAAACCTCTAGTGAAGATTCAAATATTTAAGCCTTCTTTAAGACCCCATTCAGATTTGTGAAAAGCACCGAGTGCATATGAGATTTCCATTTGCTTTTAGACAAAACCCTCCTCCTCTACGGCTTTACAAGAGCGCTGGAGAACCATCTCTCATTCCATTGAGAATGACAGGCTAAAATTGTTTGGAAAAGGTCAGGGACCTTTCACCCCTGCAGAGACCTTTACCAATGCATATGTAAGACATTAGCACGTATGTATATGTGCATTCTTTTGGAAATAAATTACACTTTTAGGTACAATACGATATTGTTTCAGATCACAAATAGTATGTAAAACACATTTGGTGGTCTTATCGCCATTGAAACGAGGTTTTGACGCAATGATTCTTTCCATTTAAAATACTCAATAGTGTGTATTAAACCTAAAAATCTGTAGCAGGTACAGGTTAGTCATTCGCCACTTAAAGACCCTTACGTGCTTAACTTCTGAAACCGGGAAACACTAATATTCCTCTCCGGAAGGTGTGACCTGTGACCATAAATCCCACACCCAGCTTTAATGGTGTGAGTCCATAAAAAAGAAGTTTAAATATGATGAACTTTGATGTTTTTCATCCCTGTTGGTCTGGCCGTGGCAATCTGCGGCCCTCCCAGACAGCTAACAAATGCCACAGCTCTGTTCCATCGGCCTTATATGGAGGCCGTTAGAGGCGAGCACGCATACGCCGACTTTATGAGTGAAGAGAGACTGCCAGATCAAAGGAGAACGTGTGATGGAAACGACAGGAGGTTCTCCTCCGTTTTTATTGTCACATGCTTTTCATCCCCCGCTATATGATACAATTAACATCTCTACTTCAAATTAAAGACAAACAGAAGTCTGCTTTACGGTCGATGATTCTGCATGCTTTAACGGCCATCGTTTAAATGAATGGCATCTACGTCGTAATTGAGAGGTTTTAGTGAAAATTGCAATAATGCCGATGTACAATGTCTCCATGATTTTTCTTTTTTGCCATAAATCATTATTATTAATCATCATTTATGTTTATCGCTGGGTTTTTCAAATGTCTAACCAAAAAATTTATTAAAAAGTTAATGTCAACTTTGATAAAAGTACAATTTTTCCATTTCCTGAATTTGGACATCCGAGATTTTGGAAGGACAGCGACGATATGCATTTTATTAAGTATCGTAATAATTAAACTTTCTAATTATAGGACAAGCTATAAAATAAGTCAAAATAAAAATTTAAATGTGAAAAAACTATTCTTTAAGATTGAAAGGTAAAAAGTTAATTGTTGAAAAAAAACATTTGCCTCTATCGCTATCTCTGTTTAAACATGAAATTGCAGGCTGTCTCACATACTTGTGAAACGATAAAAGGTTATCGCTGCTGTCCTTTTAAAACATTGCATCTCTATATTTTAATGTATAATAATAATAATATATATTTTTGCCAAAAATCACTTGAATTATTATTCACATTTTATGTTTGTCACTGGGTTTACAAATATCTAACCAATAAAAAGTATTAAAAAGTGCTTGTCAACTTTTATTTAATCATTTAAAAAGTGCAGTGTGCATTTCCTGAAAACAGCGAATTTGAACATCCAAGGTTTTGGACCGCAATGTTATGTATTCTCAATATTGTTTACTGTAACCAAAAAAGGGTAATGAACTGCAGCTTTAAGAATTCTTAAAAAAAAAGTCATTTTAGATCTACAACAAATCACAAGAGTTGGTTGCAAGTAAAAGAAACATCACAAAAGCTCTTGGAAATCACTCACCTCTTGTGGAAAGCTTGCTGTAGATCTGCGAATTGACCTCTTTGTCTCGCAGAAAACATCGCATCTCCTCGACGGCTTCCCTCACAATTGTAATAATCAATACGAACCCCTTACGATCAAATAAGACACAAAAAATATTAGAATTTGAAGTAGGCCAATATATCAGGACCAAATGTGCCGTGACTCACCAGAGGAACCCAGTATGTGTAAAGCGCCCCCAGTCTGAGCTCATTCACAAACTGAGAGCAAGCCAACAGCAAAAAGTAAAGGTTGAAGAAGTATTTGAACTGGTTAAATAACACCTACAAACACAAACACACAAGTCAGGTTTTATTTCAAAACAATGGTACGGATTATAAGATAAAGCTTAAATTATGATACTTATATATTATGATAAGCTTATATTATGACACAAAAGTACTTGAATATGACTTGACTTGAGATCTCAGACTTGAGTTGGTTGTGGCAAGAAGATCAACAGATGGCCTTTAAACAATAGGATGATCAGAGTTCTGCGTACTCATTTACAAAACACTGATGATCATTTGTCCTTCAAATCATTCAAAATAACCAGAAGCCATTTGCAATGCAAATCATTTTTTCCATACAGCAATCTGGTCAAGGTTGTTTGTGATGCTTGCATGACGTACGGAAAATAGATTTTTACATTTCCTAAAGAAAACCTGATTTGTGCTTGTCCATGCAAAACTCGGTAAGTCTAGAACGTTTCCAAAATCTTGCTCCCATTTCCATTTATGCATTTTATCACATTTGATCCGGATGTGTGTCCGGAAATCAAAACCACAATTGCTTTATTTGATCAAATACAGTGTTTGGCACAAGGGTGTGTTTGGCTGAGGTGTTACATGATGGTGGTTTACTTTGGTTATAATCATATTTAATGACTTCATAAATCTGATTGTTTATTTGTATTCATTTATGCTTGTATGTCAATGTTTTTACTCTGCACGGCAATTTTGGATGTTTATAAATGTGCTTTATAAAATAAATCATCTCTGATGATATTACAGTCTGTAGATATGGCGTGGGAGAGAGCGAGGGAATATAGCATCTATTTTTTTGTACAATTAGAAAAGCAGAAACCTTCATTATCTCAACAAGGTGCACACAGAAAGATATTTGGATGAATGCTTGTAAGCAAACAGTTCTTGGACCCCATTGACTACAATAGTAGATAAAATGACAATGGTAGTCAACAGTGGCCGTCCTACATTCTTAAAAATATCTAATTTTGTGCTCAACAGAACAAATAAATATAAAGTAGATTGTCCTATTTTCCTACAATGGGGTCCTAGAACCGTTTGGTTATAAGCATTCCTCCAAATATCTTTCTCTGTGTTCATCAGAACAAAGAAACTTGAAACAACTCAAAGGTGAGAAATGATTTATTTTTGGATGACCTATCCCTTTAAGCGACAGTAATGCTAATATATAAACGGATAAGCTTACTAAAATAAAATACAGAAATTTTGGTCTTCATCGTCTAAATGGTCTTGAGAACAGTTCAGGCAGTTCCAGAACATATTGAACAACAGCATATGAAACTGCCGAAGTCACTCACCCCAGGCAGGAAGGTGAAGAAATTGTATTTCTGGTTGTTTATGACATTTCTCGGGTACCTCTGCTCTCTCTTTTCTGGATGGCCCAACCACACGGTCCGGGGCCGGAAGTCTCCTCCACCACAGCATCTGGACCACGGGCAGCACCTTAATAATAAACAACACCTTCAGAATTTTACTTTGACCATATAAATGATTTCAAACAGACAAAAAGAAAAAACTTTGTCAGTAAATATTAGCTTTTAACATGTACCTCATACCAACACCTTAACCAAACAATCTCCTATCAAGAGCTAAATATTGCACTTACGTGTGCAGTTACTCAGGATAGCAACTTACATAAAAGCCTTTAGAAAATTATACGGTATTCTTTTTGTGTTTTTACTTCTAGAACTTTTACACATTATGTGTGAGATGCATCTGTCCCGAAAAGAAGGTTTTATAATCATTATAGGATTTCCAAAGCAAGCCACAGTGATCCGTGTACTGGAGAAAATGATCATTTATAACAGATAAAACCAAAACTAGTGTTAAACTGACTCAATAACATCTGAATGTTTTATAAGTTGTCATGTGAATGGACATAATGTAATATTTTATATTAATATGGGTAGCTTTCATACAATCTAAAACCATTCAGTTGTTTCATTTTCACATTTTGGTGTAAAGTACATTTTTAGTGAAATAAAAACAACAGGGACAGACATGCTATTGAAATCAATGATTATAATATGTTGTACTGGGTAAAAATGGAAACAACACATTTACAGGTAATGTGTTGGGTTCTGTTGGTGGGATGTTATCAGGCAGACGGGATCCTACTGGAAGCCTCAAAACACACTACATAAAGGAATGTTGTAATGGTTTATAGTAAACAACTGATGATTCATAGTCGTATTTGTAATGTAAATCATTAGAATTTGTATTGTTTGTAATGTAGGCTATTTGTAATTTGTACCCGTTTTACGTGGCAAGCATCACAGCAGGCCCTGAACACATTACACAACGAAGCAATGAATAAGATGTGTAGAAAAAGCAAAGCATGAATGGGATAAACTCGCATTTCTCTCCATCTGCCTTTATTTGAAGGCATGTCTCTCGTGCGCGTAAAGAAACATTGCGTCCGATCCCGGAACAAGGATGTAACATCATCAAAGCATTGCGTTCATTTCCTCGACATCATATAGCCAATGCATACGAGTCAATTAAATAACTATCAAATCGGTTTGAAGACGCAATATAATACTGTTACACATAAAAATGGTTTGTCAGGATGTTAGCTTCCGTGCTATTCCCGTGAGTGTCATTCGTAAACAAACGCGAATTTTCCAGCCCGCGCGTATTTGCATGAATTTAACGCCGTGTCGTGCTCTTACCCGTCTCTCCGTTTGCTGTCGTGTCGGTTTTTGTGTCGTACGGGCTGTAGCGGGATGTTGTCCGTCATTGTTGTCCGGTGTGGAGCGACAATCGCCCGTGTGCTGGGCGGAGGCTGATGGTATGGTTGGGTTGGGCTGCTCAGTCTGAACACAGAGCTCAGCATGCTGGGCAATGTATTTTATTTATTTACACTATAAACTATTCGCTTTGTTTTCCTTATGAATGACTTTACAATGCGCAATATTTTGGTGTTTCACTGAACACAAGGAGAATTTGACAATAATTTGACAGATTATTAGACTACCCACATAAAACCATACTTGAGTATTTACTATGGTAAACGATTTTTACATTTCCTAGATGCTATAGTGTTTTGAACCTAACCATGGTAAATTATATACTTATATACTTTTCTTGTATGCAATTGTACTACAGTTTATCATTTCACTATAGCTAACAAGTATGCCTTTACTACAATATACATCAACATATACATACTACAGTAAACTAAGATTTATTATAGTAAAGTATACTACATTATAGTTTAATGTGGGATTTGTTAAGATTCAAATTAATACCACTGTATTCATTGGATTATGTAAACACCAGTGCATTATATCAACATGCCTTAGGAAAACCAACCATAGTTTAACTATGACATTTGTAGTAAATTATGGTAATACAAGGTCATCAACTGACACAAAACATGGTGGTGATCGACTTTTACTACAATAAAATATTCTGAAGTTTTTCAATATTTTTATTCCATGTTCAGTGTGTTTATATCGTACCATTTTTACCAATTGCATTCTTGCAGTTATCTTGCAATACCATTGCATGTGAACAACATACTCAAGTTGACCCATTTTTAAATAACCATTACATTTCTTTATCAAAGAATCTACGTTCCAATATTCAATATATTGTATAGCACTCATCAATAAATATTTGTCGTCATCTTATATCATTCTGTGAAATTCTATGGGAAGTCATTTATGTTGGTGGTTCTAGATAGAGCAGTTTGAGCATTTACCAGAAATGTAATTGTATTGAAACACCATAAACTGCTTTGTCTATAACAAATGACTGAAAGTTATTGAGACAGAAAGTCTTTGAAAAGTCATTGTTGGTTTTATTTTCAAAATATCAGAACAAAAGGGGGTTGGAAACAAAAAGCAAACATTTACAAAAAAAGGTCTACACTGTAAACAAGCCTAAAACAGACGCAACATTTGAACAAACGTACAGACACGACCCCATTTAACCAAGATCTGATCTCTCTTTACATCTAGAAAAAGGCACAACTTGGTAAATGCATATTATAGAAAGAACGTACAGGAGGAGTCTGCCTATTCTGAACAAGTGTTGTGCAAAGTGTCTGGTGATACATTCAATATATTACAGAAATCAGCAGGTTACGGGGCAGGATGCAACCATAACGCCAAACACGATGCAAAAGAAAAGGTACAGGCATCTAAATGAGGTAGAAATTTGACCAGCTTAAAGCTCACGGTTCAGGTACTCCGTGTGCACGAACACGTTTTATTTTACTCAAGGGTGCATGACTACGATCTCAAAAACACATCCCTGCAACAAAAAATAAAATAAAAAAAAAAACGGTCGATGAATTCTGGGGACATGGGCGATGCAAGATATCCAAGCCTGCTTAGCTCGCAAGTATAAAACGCATGGTAAATGGACAATTTACAGAATTCTAAAAGTCGGTGTCGTAAAATGGCAAGCAAGCTGATGTTGGTTGAATAAAGCATCCAAAAAACAACAGATCATAGAATGCTGCTAAATCAGTTTAAATCAGGAGGACAAATAAAGTGCAAGGACTGATCAGGTGTTTCAGTATTTATACCAGCTATCTCAAGTCCTATCAAAGGTCTCACTGGCATTTAAGGACCACTGAAATCCCTACATGAGCGGACAATGGAAAAGAAAAAAAAGCTCTGTAGCCAAAAATATCACATCTCAGTCGAAATAAAAAGATGACATCAAAAAGGCCTCCCTGCTTTCAGGGAGGGACAATGATATCAAGAGAGAGAAAAAAAAAATGCACTCCAAGACAGGCACTTAGCAAAATTATTTTTGGTATTAAGCGCAGATAGAAACTATATCGAAAAATACATAATAACTTAGTGAAATCCAGTTTCAGAACTAAACTCTAACTACTCAGTTTGTCTATTTGTGAAACGGTAAACTTCAGTAGATCGTGGATGGAAATGGACACGTTCTCCAGGCACATGTTCCACCTCTATGACACAGATGATGTTAACAATTACATACAAACAGAATCAAAACACAACAGGAGCGATCGAGCATAAACGCCCCGCAACAAGATGTTACCGGTTAAAACACAGGATCACCGTCGTCCGAGGGCCTCCTGAAGGTCACCGAGACCCAATGGAACTCGGACAAAATGTGTCCATGGAATAAAGTCATTTCAAGTAAGACTTACATTCAACTTCTAGAAACGTAACTTGACAAAATACCCGCATATATTAGAGAGAAAGGAAATAAGAACTACAGTAGTTACATGAAATTCATCTAGAAGCATCACTAGTAGATTAAGGGTCCAAAAAGGAAGGCGTGGCCCGTTTTAGGCGATGGGCTGATTTAACAAGGCTATGTACATTCACAACTTCTCGAAAGGAACGTTACACATAAGATTTGATTGTACCGACGGAGGACTGCCTTAATAAATAGCCTAATCGTAATCTCTCATTATAGCTCATGATAAGCCGACCGGCACAAAATAGACAGTCGATCGAGGAAAAAGTCCTAGTAAGTCCTAATTCACTTTACCCTCCTCCATAAAATGGGGAAACTTGACTACGCTTTCAGATCCGTTCTTTTCCATTTCAGCCACAGTGCCGGGGATGCCAGATTGGGAAGATTCCATCTTTGTTATACCCCCCGTAGAGCCCACTAAAGGACCTCCGGCGAGACTTCCGGGGAGAGGAATGCCGCCATTTTGGATGACTGAGATCTCGTTGGTCTTCATGGTCAAGCCATTTGTGAAGGCGGCGGCGTACTGGTTCCATACGGAGGGGTCAAAACTGATTGGTGGAGGAATCAAATCCTTGGAGGCTTGCATCATGTCTGGCATCATCTTGGACTCAGTGCCCATGGCCATCAAAGCCATTGGATTATCCAGTGACAGACGCTGACCTCGACGTGCAGAGTTATTCCACATATGAGTCCCGACGTGCACCTGTGAAATAAAGCGTCGGTGAGTCACATTGCCAGCTAAACAACCTCATCAAATTTGGAATAAAACTAAAAAGCATTCTTACTTTAAGGTTGCCCTTTGTTGTGAAAGCCCTGCCACAAATGGTGCACGCGAACGGTTTTTCTCCCGTGTGGGTGCGTTCGTGGATTTGCAGAGCGCTGGCGGATGAAAAGTTCTTGCCACAGGCGTTGCAGAGATGTTGCTTGGCAGAACGACGAGGAGCGCTGGAAGAAGTTGGAGGCGTGGCTGCTCCTTGTGGAAGCTGGGAGCTGTACAGACTGTGGGCACTCATGGGACTCTCAGGAGGGATCTGCATTTCCAGTTTGACCAGACTTGGAGGCACCCTCATGAATGGCAGTTGACTAGAGCCTATAAGAGGAGAAAACACAATTTAATATGTAAAAGCTCAACTGGTTATTTAGTGAAGACATGTATTCAAGAAACAAGAAATAAAAAGTCAAATTACCATAATCCCCATTTAGGAACGGCAGGCATGGCTCTTCTTTAATGGATTTTGGTGTAAAACTAGATGTTAAGTCCAGTGCTCCATTGTTTTCACTAAAATCTTGAGCGCCACCATCAGAGTCCATCTTGGCTTTAGTTCTATCATCTAGATTTGTGGATTCTGGCGATTTTGACTGACCGTTACTCAGCGGACCATCTATAGGAGACGAGGAGTGAAAGGAAATGGAGTCCGACGCCGCCGGACTACGGCCGTTCTTGTAATCCATCTCTCCAGACCCCGAAGGCGAATCTTTGAGGCCGCTGTCGCTCTCGGACGCAGTGCTGCTTTGCCGTTGTAGATTCAGGGCAGATGTGAGATTCTTCATATGGTTTTCCAGGGCAGCGATGCCTGTGAACACAGACGGCGGACCTTGAAAAGACTGATCTTCTTTGGTGGCCAGATGAGGCTCTGTCGAGTTGTTCACCTTGTCCAAATCCATGTCTTGCTCCTCCATGCTCTCCTCATGCTCATTGGAGTCCATATTCTTGTCCTCGGTCAAGCTAACATCTAAAGCGTCAGGACTTTCAAACTGATTCTCAGGCAGGGGAGTGTTGGGAATCTGGCCACCCATGTGCATGCGAATATGCTGCTGGAGAACGATTGCGTTCGTGAATTTCTTATGACAGATCGGACACGAGTGTTGCATCTTGAGGGGAGTGTTGGCCCTGTGAACACCGTAATGTGCTTTAAGGTTGCCTTTGGTGGAGAACGCCCTGCCACAGATTTTGCATTTGTACGGTCGCTCACCCGTGTGGGTGCGGTAATGCATTTTAAGCGAACTTTGGCAGCTGAGCACTCTGTGGCATATCACGCATTCGTTGGGGTCGTTGGTCCTCTTCTCCAAGCCGTCCACCATCTGCTGAAGTTTAGCCGTGCCGGAGCCATTTTCACCCGAGAGACTGTTGCCATTCATGTGGTGCAACCCAGCCAGTGCATCAGAGGAATCCTTGCTCTGATCAAGTCCTGACATTTCCTGACCAAACATGCCAGAAGAAATAGACGCGCCATCGCTGCCAGATGAAGAGGGTCTCTGAGAGTAGAGGTCCCCACTCACAGGAACATCAAAGTTGGACTTGAATCCTGGGAGCGTTGATGGATGGAGACCTGAGGAGGGAAGCCCAAGCACAGATTTATTGTCAGCAAAATTATTTTCCTCAATAGGGAATGACATGCCGTAAGGGATGCCGTTGTTTGTGGGGATGTTGTCCAGGTGTTCCGGTACAGGATGTGGATTCATCCTAACGTGTGGATATTTGTCTTTGTGCCTCTGGAAATGCACTTTGAGGTTTCCTTTGGTTGTGAAACGGTTTCCGCAGATGTTACATTTATAGGGCCTTTCGCCTGTGTGTGAGCGCAAGTGGATTTGGAGAGCGCTGTCATTTCCAAACATCTTCCCACAGAACTTGCATTTGTGCTTAAACATGTTTTCACCTGTGACGTTCTTTACCTCAGCCATAACTGGGATCTTATTTTTTGCCTTTTTAGAGGGATCCATGCCTGCTGCGAGAGCGCTGAAGGGACTCTGTAATCCCAAGGCCCCTGGAGATTGTGGAAGCAACGCTGGAAGCCGGCTAGCGAGATCAGGGAGCCCTTTCAAATCTGCCTTTAAGGGCAAAGAGCTCAAACCTCCAGCGAGGGACGTGGGGGTGGCATTGGACTGAGGTAGTTTGGATGGTTTTGGGGCCTCCGAAGACAAGTTCTGAGAGCCGGTGCGTTTTCCGATAAGGGCGGCTGCGGCTGAGAGTTGCTGCGACAGATGGGCACCCAACGCTTTCAGCGGATCCACAGCGGCGCCCACAGCAGAATGCAGACTGTGGGGTGCCATCATGGCAACTTGGATGCGAATCTGCTCAGTTAACTGAATCTGCTGCAGTTGTTGCTGCTGGAGGCTGACCAGCTGTTCCAGGATCATTGGGATTGTAAGAAGAGGCTGCGGAGACTTCTGACTGGACGAATTAGATGAATGTTGCGTTACAGCGACTTTGGTAGCAGCCATGGACTCCAGAGTCACGTTAGAGTCTTGCATTTTGGAAGATAGCATGTAGCTCACATCTGGACTGCCTGACATCTCTTGTTCTTGATTCGACGGGTCATCCTGGTTCAGCTCTGCTTCGATTTCATCCATCTCTCTGTTGTGCTTTAAACTACCGGCAGACTGAGCATCACTGTTAAGATCGCCCCCAAAGTTATCTGACGACTGCTGGGTGAAATCACGGGGCAACTCACTCCCATCTCCCTCTTTCATGATCACCACCTGCTGACTCTTGGTGCAGTTTTTCTCGTGTTCGAGAAACTCGGCCTCATTGAAGAACTCTGCGCAACATCTGTCACAAATCCTCGTCTCCTCCAATCGACGCCTCTTAGCTTCGTTGATGACATCCTCGCTTGGACCATCATGCAGGATCCCTGTAGAAACACAAAGTCAAAGAAATGACAAAGTGACCAAAGGATAACTTGTCTTCAAGATGATTAAGACAACATTTTACATTCACATCACATTTATTGATATCTGTGATGAAACATACAATTTAAAATCAAACAAAATTTAAAATTGCACATTCATTGTTTTAAGAAACTTTTCTAGAAGCATTAGTGTGACCACCCCACAAACACCTGGAATAATGCTTTTCTTATAACTACCAGATGAGGGCAGTACAGACAACGTGAATTAAAATACCAATTATTTCATTCATATGAGAAGAATTCACCAATATTTAGCGATTGCACTGGCAAGGCAAGGCAAGTTTATTTATATAGCACATTTCATACACAAGGTAATTCAAAGTGCTTTACATAAAATGCTTGAAGTCAAAATAGAATAAAATTCATAGGACATGCAAGGACAGTGCATAGGCACTGCAATGAAACCACTCAATACATTTCAGATGAGTCCACAAACACATCATTTATGGTTTATAAAAATATTAAAAACCAATTGTATTCATTGTTCTCAGTCAGGCACTAAAAGGTCCAGAAACGCGTTGTGATAATAATGCAAAGCAGGCTTTCTAATTGCAGAACACGCGAGACAAATCAGATTAGGCAGCAGCGCTATTGGGGAGGTCTTTTTCACAGGGCCATTGTTAAATGCAAATGTCGCCATCTACTATGAATTGGAAAGACCACCTGTTAACATTCTGACAGTGCAACTGGACGTGTTAATTGTTCGCCGGACAGCTTGAATCGCAAATAAAAAGTTGCAAATGTGCGCGCATTGTTCTCGAAGGCGCACCAGTTTCAGACACTCAAATCAGCCGGAATGGAAAATAAAACACATTTAGAAAGTACGCAATGACTACAGTCCTCTCACGTTAAACTCGGTGGTCAAACTGCAATAGAAACTCAAACGATTTTAATTAAACGCGTGACAGAGTAGACATGTGTTTAAAAACTAGATGATACAGTGTAACAATGCGCATCATTCAGATCGCCACGAGAGGGCGTCTGATCAATGCGCGGCGGATACAATGTATCTTTTCTAATACCTTAACAGCACTGATTGTAAGTCAACATGAGGGGAAAATCCACATGCAACGTCCTACCAGCAAACTAGTAAAATAAATAGTCGTTTAAATCGAACCGGGCACCCCCACGCATCACCAACTCGCCTGTACCAAATAAATACACCCGCTCTCTGGTTTAAAGCTAAACATATTTCAACATGTCAGGTATAACATTCATACAGTTTACATTTACTCGACCCCCATCTACAACTCCAATTCCATCCCCCAATCCACGTCTCCATACGCGACCAAAAGAAACTGTGGGGGATTTATTGCTTTGTGGTCAAGCTTGTTCTCGACTCACATTTCATTCCGACCTGTTGAGCACCTTTGTTTAACGGTGGTCAGCGATACCAGCATCAAATATTAATACACTTGAATACATGCATGCGTTTTTCAGCCAGTGATGCCACTTATCTCCAAGCAAACGAGCAAAGTCATTTATCGATATATAAGACGCGTTTTTATTTCATCAGAAGTTCAAAGGGCGTCCTCAGCATCAACACAACACAAGTCAAATAATACTAATGCCCATTGAAACGCACGACTACGTGAAACGAGTTCCATGCGAATTATCGGTCAAACCAAACACCCCACTTAAAGAAGTTTTACTCAAAATTGCCTAAAACGCAAAGCCACTAAATTCTGACGAATATCAAAGTAACACGCGTAAACAAACTTAAACAGCCAAACAATTGCGTTTTCATGCACCCCATTCAACCTCGTTGTCGCGAGGTGTTCGCGTTTTGGTCAAGTTTCCGAATTTATGACAAATTCCATGCGTAAAACAACTTTTCGGAATGATTTGGTTGTTTATAAAAAACATGGTCGTGATCCCCATTCAAGTCCGATTACATAATTTACAAACAACGTGTGATGTCCTAACTTTAAAAAGAAGCATACATTTAAAAAAAAACCGAGATGTATAAAAGTTGTTTGTTTGTCGTTTCAAACTTACCATTTTGTGTCGAAGCGGGTTCGTCAGAATTGATATGCTGTGGTTTAGATTGCTTGCGCCGCGACATGGTAACCTGCGACCATCAGGGGCAAATAGTACGGCTATTTAGTCCCTCTCCTTCAGAAATTCTCCAGGTCGGGCGAAATTTGCCCCTCGAGTAGAAACGCGCATGTCAAAGTAATTATTATTATCAATAATGCATTGCGATTTATCACGCTCTTCTGACAGCTGATTGGCTCTGGTCCAATGTGCTGGAGCATTATTCAAATGAGGCTTCATTGATGAGAAACGCAGAGTCGAGAGAAAGGGGGAGGGAGATGTGAGAGAGAGAGCCAAAGAGAGAGAGGGAGAGATAGAGAGGGAGGGAAGAGTGATGCTATAGGATACAGGCAGGCGGGGAGAAAAATTTAATCATTTTTTGAGCACTGTCACAGAAATCACAAACTGTTGTTTAGATCTGAAATGTGAATAGTTGATCATAAAAATATACGATTTTTTTTCTATTGCAAATGATGCAACGTTTACATTAAATGACAGTGTGCGTAGGGTCAGATCTGTGCGTGCCACTACGCACTGTCATTTAAATATGGAAATCACAACTGACAATAACCAACATCACATGTTTGTCTTTGTGTCACATTGCATTGATGTGTGCATTGTTAAATACAAGAACAGACGAGTAAATACAGACATATATTTGATTTGGAAAAATATTTCCATGAAATGCATTATGGAAAACATGCATGTATCATTAGCTTTGTATTGTAGTTGAGAAATGAGATTTATCATATAGATGTTTCTCATTTAAAGTTTGTTTAAATAACTCAAGTATGAAGGTAAGAGTATTCAATACTTTTTTTCATATTTAAGATGTGTTGTTGTCTTCATTATTATTTACTTGTAAAAAAGCATTATTTTATTATATTGATGATACCGTAATGACTAATCATAACATCACTGAATACCAAATGAAAGTTTTTTTTCCAACAAATCTGCATGTGTACGTGAAGTCACTAGTTTCCAATATTTCTTCAGTGATATCATCCACCGGATATAAAAATAGCTGTTGGTCAATGGTCTTTGGTTTGGTCTGGATTTGTCAGATGCCAGAGATGTTTATTGGATAAGATGGCGTCTGAGTCATTGGCGGGGGTTCGCAGGACATTCATGGTTTCAACTCTATGATAAATTTGCTTATAAATTCTTTGCTTGGCTTTTAATGCAAATGTACCGGCCTCGGTTTTATTAAACACGGTCAACCAGCCCTTTTGAGCAAACAACTTCCACGATCCATTTCTCTTCCTTGTATAATCGCGATACATCACCAGATGTGCCAGTAAATGCGCACGCACCAATTGGCACATCCTGGACAGCTACGGTTCTGTAAATTTCCCAGCTCAGAATGGACGGAGAATTTTAACCCCCGGCCCCCTTTTTCATAAGGCAATGTGAGAACGGCAAGTGCTTTGAGGGTGCGAAAGAATTTATAGCTTTTCTGAAAAGAAGATAGGTTTGCATACAGCCATCACCCCCCACCGCCCCGTCTCACTGTCAACCTCGTGTATGCCCTACCTCAGAGGAGATTAATGCCCCTGAAACTTAATGGAGGGCCTCATGACTAAGAACAGGAAGTACGAATATTTTGAATCCATTTTCCCAATCCGGACACATAAGTGTCGGATCCATTAAAAGCAAAGGACGGCCGGGGTTTAAGTAAGCACTGTGACTCATAGACATTACAGGAATTCATCCTCAAAGTGTTGGGGAAAATACTTAAGTTGAGAGCGTCGAAAGACGTTTTGCGGAGGGTTCAGAAAAAGTGGTGGAACAAACATAACATGCGAAAATGTTTGATGTTCATTTTGCTCATTTCACAAATTCTTTATACATTTTTATAGACAAAAACGTCTAAAGTGGTCCATCTGTCCATGGTGACACAAAGAGCACTCTATATATTTTGTAAAAACAAACGTCTATCACACACGGACTGAAGGTGCAGAAAGGAGGGGTGTGCAGTCTAGACGCTTTATGACGGCAATAAGAAACTTCGCTTGGCTTCAGTGTTCCTGTTGTGTTCAAACTAAACAATTCTCACTTTGTAAGAGTTCAGTCATAAATCCAGCATGCTGGGAATGTGAGGGTCTCATCTTGTATTTCTCTCGCTCTTTTAAGATTGACAGATGGGCTTTTTGTTTTAATTTGAGGTAATTTAGATGGGAGGTCAACTGTGTAAAAGTAGCGGTTTCATATGCATTTGTGTAGTATGTTCATATACTATAATTCCATCAGTTTCTATTCGTATATGTATTTCAAAGGCAATATATGTTTTGTTGAGAACACAAATATTTTCCAAACGCCTAGTGTGATGTCCTTTTCTATTGTTGGACATTATTGTACACTTGTGTACAATAGAAAAGGTCTTGACCCTGAGCTCTTTTGTTCTGTGAAAGGATGATTTATTTGTTTGTGGATATGCAGTTGAGAAACAGCTGCATTTAAAAAGCTCATTAAAGGCAACCATAAGAAAAATCCCAGATGAGATCTCTTTAATGTCTCAGTTATTTCTCCCAGACATCAATGAGATTAAATGGAGAGCAAACGGAAACGTTTGCTTAATTCTCATCTGTGTCTCAGATATTTCTCCTGAGAAAAAGAGTCACAAATGTCTCCATTAGAAGAGATTTCAACAACGTCTCAAACTGAGCTCAGATTTGTCAAGTCTGCAAGAGTCAATATTATTGAAGATCTCAAAATAAATCCAGATTACAATACATTAATTTTACATCTCCATCCTCTTCATGTCTCTTGTCTTATTTATTCTGCTTTTATTTCTTATAAAAGATATTTTAGGAGAAACAAAATTAAATACAAAGGAGAATTCCATCAAATCTCATGAGGAAAAGCAACCTCTAAGAAGTGTGTGTAGATGAGCCGTGTGCACCAGCGGTCAAAATGTCAATTTCACTCGTGTTGTCCGAAGATTCACACGGATGAACTGAATTGATTAATGATTCATGGATTGATGGTTATGATTCGGAGATAAAGCTTCCTAAGAAACAGAATGTCAATATTGTGTCAAGATAAATGATCGGAGGTTAGCATCATTCCAATGTGAAGAGAGATTTGTGTACATTTAGCACAAAGTTCTTAGTTATACCAAACATTTGATATAAATCATCATTTTAATCATAAATGTTGTATATAAAATAGGGCTGTCAAATGATTCATCGCGATTAATCGCACCCAGAATAAAAGTTTGTGTTTACATAATATATGTCTGTGTACTGTGCATATTAATTTTGTATTCATAAAAACATATTCATACATGCATATCAGAAAAATATAAAATATTTCCTAAATATATACAGGCCTACATGTATGTGTATGTTTTACGAATACAAAATGATTACATCTATTATGTAAACACAAACTTTTATTCTGAACGCGATTAATCGCGATTAATCGTTTGACAGCCCTAATGTAAATATTGTTATATATGGAAAGAAAAGTTGACTTCTTATTCTTCATATATCTGCTATAAAAGGTCCTGCGTGGACTTCTGTATGGTGACAGCGTGACGCTGCATGAAAGACAAAACCAATCGAACGCTGCTGCAATTTTTCACATCAACGTGCCACATCGTTTTTTCGCATGTTTGTCATCAGGATGCACTGAATTGTGAACAAAACCAAAGAGTCAATGAGAACAGTCAACATTGATCTATTTAAATGGTGTTGTTATTAAAGAAATGCATGTTTTGCATGTCGTATGCCCATGTGTTTGATTTGGCATTCGTTTCAAACACACACACACACACACACACACACACACACACACACACACACACACACAAAATTGGTGTGTCAGCTCAAGATCAAACCATCCGGAAGCTCTCATCAGTCAAATGCTCAGGCATTTGCCTCATGAGATCAAAATGAATCATAAGGCACAAAATCACCAAACCAAACAAACGCTTTGAGCAGCTCTTCATTTGCAAAGCACTCATGTTTCCACATACTCTAAAAATAATTTGTTTAGCTCACTGACTGTTCTCCTCAAAGGATTAAAACATACAAATAAAGAAATGGAAAAAATTGATTAATTTAAATAAATGGCTCGCACGAGCACGCCTTTGTTCCTGTAAACAATTTCATCAAGCAGTGAACATTGTTTCTTTATGTTTGGACTTCAGACGTAATTCGGTATTTGTCTTCGTCCGTTTGGTAACCAAACTCTCTTTGCGGGAGATATTATGAAAGGAAATACTCAAACCTCATATTTATGTGTTTATAAATTTGCAGGCATAACATTTCGCACGATAGATGAGAATAAATGATGTGGCCAGAGCGCATGAACGTGTTTACAATACAGCTTTGAGGTGCGTGATGGATGCCATCCGTCCCTTCACTTCTATTATATCTGCCTGCTTGTGTTTGAGTGAGTCAAAGAAATTGAAAGTAAAATAAAGAGTTCTTTAAAAAAAAGACTATTACACAACATACATGATTAAATGTAATTTATTCCATAAAAACAACACTCAATTATTTTTACATTTCTAAAAAGCTATTTAAAGTGAATACCCCCCACGGTAATAAAATATCCAGTATATGACTGGCAATAACACAAGACAATACTGTATTATTCACATAAATGTCTCACAGGAAGCTCTCGGAGAGATGCGACCCCTTTAAAGATAACAAGTAATCTGTTTATTTGTCCGAAACCATCACGGGGGAGGTGGAGGTGGAGCCGGGAGGAAATTATGTTACAACTTTTGTTTCTTTGTGAAGATGCACGTCATGCATTCATGCGTGTGAGGGAAGTTAACACACAGAATGTGAATTAGTTAAATGGCAAATGTATTTGGTTTATTTCATTAGATTGAAAGACCGAGATGGCTTCATCTAAGTTGTTACGAGAGGTTTGAGAAAACGTGTCAATAAATCTCACGTGTCTATAAATGTCTTAAACTGCTCAGATTTAACAAAGTCTGAGATTCTCATTACATCTTTCACAAACCAAATTACATATTTCTTCTCAAATATAGGTTTATATTTACATGAAACAAACTTTAAGGGGTGTCACGATATACCGCTATTGGCAATAATCGTGATATTTCTATATGTGCTGTTTATATCATGTATGTGACCTTGGATCACAATATTTGTAGTAATAGCCAAAAATATGGAAAAGTATGGGTCAAAATTATCGATTTTTCTTTTATGCCAATAATCATTAGGATATGAAGTAAAGATCATGTTCCATGGAGATATTTTATACATTTCCTACTGTAAATATTTCAAAATTTTATCTTGTGAGTAACATGCTATGCTAAGGATTTAATTTGGACAACTTTAAAGGCGATTTTCTCAATATTTTGACTTTTTTACACCCTCAGATTCCAGATTTTAAATAATTGTATCTTGGCCAAATGTTGTCCTATCCCAACAATATCAATCGAAAGCTTATTTTTTCAGTTTTCAGATTAAAAAATGGACACTGGTTTTGTTGTCCAGGGTAACATATTGTAAATAATTCAGCACCCGTTTAAAGTTTCGCCACAATGGTTACAAACTCGTCCTTTACTTGAATTTTAAGTGTCATCTGTTGGCCAAAAAGGAGAAAACACACCCAAAAAAACACACATCGGGATAATATTGTTAACGCAATTTCTCTCGGCCATAACCGTGAAATGAACTGATATCGTCTCACTTCCAAGCAATACAAGTTATGTCCGATTAACCTGAGTTAAACTCTTACAAACACCACCTGCAACTATTTAAAGAAAGATAAAAACCAGGAAAGGAATCTAGTGAAAAGGAGCTATTTAATCTCACTGCAGCTTTTAAATACGCATGCGAGAGAGAGATGGGGGGAGTTAATGCATCTGGATTCCACACATGGCTGTAATTTAATGGAGAATTGCCCATTGGTTCCTGTGCAGAGGTAAACAGAATGATGGGCCTGCTTTTGTTATTGCCAGAGTATGACAACTGCTTCCATCAACAAACAATAAAAGTGTGAGGAGGAGAAAGGGCCACACAGCCAGCGGAGACCCCTGCCGAGGACACTTCTCACCATAAACCCCCCTCACCATCAGCTGTATGCTGTGTCTGTCACATCATTCGAATGAGGGAAAACACTCTTACCAGACCAAGATAACACACAAAAACACAGCTTAAATAGCTGTAGCCCGTTTACATAGATAACATCTCTTTAAAGGGACAGTTCACCCAAAAATTAAAACGATGCCATTATTTATTCACCCTGACTTTTTCTTCTGTGGAGCACGAAAGACGACAGTTTGAGAAATGTCTCAGTTGTTTTGTGTTCGCGTAATGGAAGTCAATGCGGTCCAACGTTATGTTCTTCTTTTATGTTCTGCAAATCCTTTTAATATCCTAATAATTTCTCCCAGACAGCTAATAAAACATATCATGTATACAATTAAAAGAATTTGAACAAAAACTGAATCCAAAGATTTAAGTATCTTGGCAAAACAGTTTGAGATCTCTTCTAAAGCTCCAGATAAGAAGATTAGAAGATGAATCGTTGTTTTCTTTAAAAGAATTCCGAATGGAATTAATAGAGATAAATAGAATTCATTCATTGTGATTTTTGTTTTCACAAAAACTGCTCCATAAATCAAAACACAAATAGCAGCACCTTGGAGATGTCTTGAGTTATGAGATGGATATCTGAGCGCGACTGAATGAAAAGCGATTGAGATACACGAGGGCCCTGCCGTCAGCGCCACGCTGGGAAACAACAGGAGGGCAATTCTTCAAATCTCAAGAACAGGCCTATAAACATTCATTGGGCGGGAGGGAGCCTATCTCTGGACTTATATGCTAATGGTCAAACACACACCTACACTGGAAAATCTGAATATAGAGCTATAGATAAAGCATTTTGTTATACTATGGGCCATTGTAACCGAGTCAAGATATGCAAAATGCAAACATCACACATTCTCATTGAAATATATACACAAAAGGCTGGAAACATTCAGGAAGGCAACACACTAGCTTATAAGAGCCGAGAGGATGTGCGTGTTTCAACAGGAGGATCTGTGTAAATTGTTATTATTTTGCGTTCTTGGAAATATGTAAATATCTTAATGCCCTTCAGAAACTGCAAGATATTTACATATTTCCCAGAAGAACTCAAATGTGCTGAAGATGTTGGGAAATCAGAGACTCATGCACAACTACAACAAAACACACAGACAAAGATTATGGAGAAAACTGCATTTCCGAAAAATCTAAACTTTTAAACTTTTATGATTTTGTCTTATACATAGATATATTCTCATCTAAAAATGTACATTTTAAATGATATTATACAAATTTGACATTAAATGTAAAAACATTACATGACATTTCTATCAAATAATGTGAAACAGTAAATTATCGGAGGCTCACAAATGGCCTAACTTCCTGAGCAGGACTTTTATAGATCATTTTGACAAAGTGACTTGCAAGAAATTACATTGTTTTGTGGCAATTACTTAAGCAGATTGTAAAAACACATGTCCAATGAGAAGACCTTCCCCCAGAAGCCAAAGATCAATACAATCACAAACCCAAACTAATACAATTACAAGACAACCTGTCATAAGAACCAATAATAATGAAAGCCTATAAAAATGTCATTCAAGATTTTTTATTAACGTCAGCTAAAAAAAACTGAACGACTAAATAGGTCTTCCAGCTACATCGTTCAAGAAATATTTACGCGTTTTGTAGATGTGACGTACTGAGGTGGCGATTTCGTATTAATATGTACAATGTAAATTATACAAAGCGTGAGATTAAAAGAAAAGGCAAGAATGAAACTTTACTCCTAATCAAACTGAACATACAAATGAAATCTTATAAATTAGTCATCTTGTAAATTAATTAATTCATGAACTATGTCGAAAAAAGCCAGATGGTTAGATTCGGTGTAAACTTTGAAACACACGGTTTACACATTTTTGAATGTTATCAAAATAGATTTTAAAAGTTGTACTGTTGATTATTAGAAGCAGCAACCAGATGTAACACACATGTTTGTACACACACACAACTTGCGCGTTTACGTGTGGTTTTAACATGCTTGTGTTATATTGATCAGACAACGTGATCCGTGACACCTTGATGTGACACTAACACATTACGGTTAGTCACATATTGTATAGTTCACCTCAAATATACACAAGTTTTGGAATGTTATTGGAATTCCTGAGATCAAATACCGCTGATTAGTTTTGCTTTATCAAACCAGCCGCTTGAAGGTTCTGTAAACAAAAGTCACGGAAAATTAATCAAAGTAATCCTTATAAAGTATGATATTACTATCAGCTGTGGATATATAATGTAAAATCAATTACAAACAAGATTGATGGTCAACCAAAGTGCCTTAAAACTTTTTTGATGTGCGGCACTTACCAAAGCTCTTGATGGATATTGTATTGGTTACAATACACAAATAATCTCTGTTAGTCTCAGGTCTGGACATTTCATTACTGAACCTTACAGATGCAGATCCTTGAGAGTCTTATTCTGAGAACCTCAAGTGTTTACAGTAAAGTATATTTGACATTTAGGAGTGTAAAGCGCATTTTGCTAAAAGTCACTTGCCCTTTCCGCAGACACTTTCCTCAGTACACTAAATGTGGGAAAAATCCATTCTAAGTTTGTCATGTTTGCATGCTGTGAATTTTAAAACAGGGACAAAACAACTATAGAACCTTTCCATGCAAACTGCTTTCACTCCTTTACATTTGGAGAGCGTCCTCAGAAATCAGTGGCATTCATGCTAATGCTATGCAAAAAATGTATTTGTTTCATTTGATTTTTTAAATCACGTCATCTGAAAAACACGTACGTGCAGAGCACCACACCCGCAGACCAATGAACGACGCATATATTTCTAATTATAATAAAACCAATAATAACTCTGGGATGTTTGATGTTTTAAAACGTGTCAATCCTGTTATGTTCAAAATGTTTTGAGGTTTGATGTTATGGGGCTAAAAATCTAAAAGATGCAAACTAATTTAAATCTAAACAAAAAAAAAGCGAAAGTCATGTTTGCATCCACCCTGTTACGTTCAAAATCTAAATAAACGTAGAAAAGTCAAGTATATGTTTGCATCCACCCTGTTACGTTTAAAATGTCATCGGTTTAAAGGGATAGTTCACCCAACATTTTTAAAATCTTTTATCATTTACTCACCTGTCATGTTTTTTCAACCCTGGTAACTTTCTTTCGTCTACAGAAAAAACAGGAAAGTGAAAGTAAAGCATTTTTCTTATTATGGTCAGTAAAAAAAACTTGGGGCTGGTACATTTTCTTAAGCTGCATGGTATGGCAAAATATTCCACATTTTTATGTTTAAAAACATCTAGAATCAAAATCTGACTTTGACTGATCGACAAATGCAAATCTTGAAAAAAAATGAGCTTGTGCTTCATGAACAGAGAGAGAAACTTGTGTCACAGACAGCATGAGGCACTCAGACACACGGACACCTGGCCGGCCACTTTACAACTGCCTTAGAGACGGACAGATTTGCTCCTCGGGACAATAGTCTTTTTGTCACATAAAAGGCAAAGCTGTGTCCACTACATCCACTGCCACTGACCACAAACCACTGAAAGAGAGTTCAGTCCAACTCTTTCAGGCACATTCACCTGCCATACATCCATTCTTGAGTCGACATCATCTTACAAGGCATATAAAAGAAACAATATAACTCTTCTCAAGAGTTTTAGTTATGTCACAAACGTTGTACGGTGACTTATCTTTTCTCTCGGATGAGAGCGTCATAAAATATTCCACGGGCATAATGATAATCAAACAAACTGTTTGCTGCTAAATAAAACTCTGTTTTGCACCTTGTACATGAAAGCCCTGAGCTCCGTTGGCTTTTATCCACAACGTTCTGTTTGTTGTTCAGCTTCTATCATCTTTGTCAATAAGAGCTATGATCTCGCATTAGCATGCGTCCGGCGCGGGGAAATGGATAAAAGTGGCGTAGCATTGCCATGGCAACCACATAAATGGCTCTGAGGCCGAACAATGGACAGCTCTGCAGGCCCGAGTCCTGAGAGCCCCTTTCTTCAGCATCAACATCTGTTGCCTCGCATTCTGCATTATGGGATGTTCTGCCGATTATTTTCTACGCCGCCACCCTCTTTGAAAACCGACAGACTGCGGAAAACGCCAACGTGCCGTGGATATCAGCCAACTTCTGTTTTGAGGAAAAAGCATCTGGGGCTGTTAGGTTTAAAGATTTATTTTTCATACATCACATTAAATAGATTTTTTTGTCTAAGTGATGCAAAGAAATGAAGATGCAAAGAGTCTGAATAATCCTCAATGCATAGCTACATTATGTACAGATTTTTGTGGTCTTGGCAAACTCAACAAAGTTTGTGACATTGTTGAGATCTCATCTTTTGCAGGACATTTTAGCATCTGCTCATTTAATTTCATAGCTTAGAGAAACAATCGAGATCTTATTTGTAATCATCCTGTGTGCCGGCGGCGGCGTTGATAGACACAAACATTTTCTTTGTCTCCAGCAATTTCACACACGTCTTCTATAGAGATTCTCAAAAGGTCAGACATGTCAAAAATATGAACCAAAACAGTGTATAGCTCTCTTACTGTATGGCAACGATCGCCTCATTTACATCAGGAATTGAGAGATATCAGAAAGAAAACATAACCAAAAGCTTCTTTAAAGGGACAGTTCACCCAAAAAAAAAAAATGTTGCATCATTTATTCACCCTCATGTCATTCAAAGCCGTATGACTCTTTCTTCTTTGCAACACAAAAGAAGATATTTTGAGAAATGACTCAGTAGTTTTGTGTCCATAAAATGGAAGTCAATGGGGGTCAATGTTGTTTGGTTACCAACATTCTTCAAAATATCTTCTGTGATCTGCGGAAGGAAGAAAGTCATAAAGGAGGAAAGGAATGTAAAAACCCTTAATGACAGAGTTCACATAAAACTCTCTTGTAGTACATGTTTAGATTTTTCAAGAACAGTGTTTTACCGTTTGGTTAAAGCAATAAGGGCGTCTTTAAAACCACAGAGAGAAGTAAGCAGGTGGCGACTGAACGCATGCTTCACATCTGAAAGAACCCACATCTGATCATCCCTCCTATTGACTCTCTCTCTCTCTCTCTCTCTCTCTCTCTCTCTCTCTCTCTCTCTCTCTCTCTCAGCTGGAAAACACAAGAGCTTCAGTCAGTTCAGTTGAATGGATGTTGGCTACAGGACGCTGATACCGGCCACAGCAAAAACCTGTTGCAAAAGTAACTCTCACATTTCATCATTTACACATGAAAAGAAGCACATAATGCACAGAAATCGAATCCCTTCAGAACCCTCCGTGCATCTGCGACACCGTCTCATGTACGCTGTTATATTTCTAAAACTATAATGTAAGAGTTTAAACAGGTTCACGCATTTAGATTTATTATTAAAGCTCAGATTTCCTGCGTTCTTGATGGTACGCTAGCAGGTAAGCTGAGGTCAAACCCATCACCACAGACCGCAGCCACACTGTTTGCATACAGTAGTTTTACCGTGTTTTCAGTCCCTGTGGTTGCCTAGTGCCGGTATCATTTATAACGTCTGTATGAGGTTATGAGGATGCTGCAGATCCCAGCCGGCATTTTTATGGCTCAGAAGATGCTCCTTTCATAGGAGATTCGTTGAGTTATACTTTATTTATACCTTAAATGTTTCTTTATCTTAACCTTTCTGTAAGAGAAAAAATATATCAAACAAACAAGATCATTATAAATATACAGAATGAAAACTATAATATTAAAGAAGATGGTATAGTTAAAATCAAATAAAAACTCTGAATTTACAAAAGTCACAGGAGGAACATCTGTAAACTTTAAACTTTCCACTTTCAAAATTACATACAACTCTTTAATATCTCAATTGTTTCTCCTAGACAAATGGAAAACTTTTTCATAAGTCCCACTAGCGTCTCAGATATTTTTAAGCTGATCTCACAGGAATTCGTGACTATTTTACAAGGTGGTTAATTTTTAGATTTTTAGATTACTAGAAAAAAGCAACATCCACAACCCTGCCCCTAAACACAACGTCAATAAGCAAATCATAGTAAAATGTTCAAATCAGATCGTACAAACTGCAACCCCGTCTCATGGCTTGTGGCATAGGCACAAATGTCCCAAATTTTTGTGTCACTTATATTCGTGTCACTCAGCATGACTGTCAATACACAGACCTCGTGTGTATGTGCATTTTTATATTTATAACCTGATATCAAAAGAAGTCGTAAATATTTTAGGAGTTGGCTAACTAACACCTTACCTCACCGCAAACCTGTAAAGGCTTATTTTGCTAAACATGCGGTGGCAAAGAAATGATAAATGACTACCCTCACGTCACAGAGGAAAGGTCCAAAATCGCGTTGGATATTTCTAGCCAGAAATCTCACAAATAATTGAGATCTCAGTTTGCGAAGAGATCTCAGTTAGTTGAGAAATGTTCGAGTTCATATTGATATTCTCAAAAATACTGAATATTATGATCAAGTCATCTCATCTAAAACTTGAATTGAGTCGTTTGCAAGATATCTGGTTCTTTTGGATTTAGAGTTATTAAGTTATTTGCTGTCTATTTGATCTCATTGGAGACTCAACAGAGACATTAAAATCCTCATTTTACCAAAAGTTCATGAACATTCCAAACCAACGTGAGTCATCTCCAACACAAGCACCTTCTCTCAAGCCTATCACAACTCATTACGTTTCTTTGTCGGGATTTGACCAGCTTAGCGAGTTCTGTCACGGTCAACGTGTCATCACCTCAGAAGTCCAGATGTCTTTAGCGCTACACCGATTCAAACAAATCTGCTTTAGCTTAGCCAGCGAGGAACCAAGCCGTGCTTCTACACAGAAGGAGCCTCACCTCCGGCATCCATATTGATCCAACAAATTTGCCACAAATCATTTTACAAATGCCTGGCGGGGGGCTATAGAAGCCAGTGGAAATGCTCCTATTCAGGCCGAGCGCGCTCCTGTGGAGACAGAGCCCCGGTGACCGGCTCGTTCCACTGTGTTGACAGCCTCAGATCCACCGACCATCTGTGGGGTGGGCTGGCCGGCGTTCAGCGCCTCTTTGTGTTTCCTGAAGCTCAGTGGATTCAACAGTAACTAAAAATTAGAAAGCAGAAAGGACGGGGAAGAAAAGAGCTGGCGGGCGCCCGCGGTTCAATCACGGGCCATTCAGAAGATTAGCATAAAGAAAGTGTGTACCAGTCAAACACCAATTATAGATATACGTTTGAAAATATGTTTTTGAAGTTGGCACAGCTTTTAAATTGTTTTGGAAAACAAATTGTACATTTGGAATCGGAGACCTTGTCCATGAAATTGCAACCGATAAAAACCGTCCGGCTGTAATTTGGAACGGATGAAGCAGTTCATCACCAACCAGCTGCGTAGCTCAAAGTCAAGAGAACTATGGGACGGCGTTTAGCACGTGCGGCGTCCGAACCGGATGCTGGGATCGGACAGGTGTATGGTCCACACGTCGGCAGCTGGAGACACTCGTGAGCTGCAGATGTGCGCTGTCCCGGGGGGAGATGTGACCGGCCCGGCTGGTGGCCGCTGCTGTTGTAAAGAGAAGGAAAAGCGGAGTTGATTCGGGTCTGATTAATCATTAATCTGAATTGTTTTTATTTCACAGCTGCTGATAAATTTGCACGAAGCCAAGAGTAAAACTAGATCCGACTGGATGGCAGAATGAAGAAACTACATCTTGTCAGGATGTCAGCTATAGGCAGTTGCTAGGGTGGCTTTGCCGAGGTTTGGTGTACTTTCTGAGACGGTCACATAAAGGTGACAATGGCTAAACGTTTTTAACTCGGTTTAAGTTATAGGTTATAGGTATATCGGTTTAAGACTTTTTATATGAATGCACCTCGGACAGGTTTGTGACTTAAACATTGCAACTATAGAGATATAATTGATGTTTATTAGATTTAAGTCTAAATATAAACAAGTTAGAATATCATAGAGAATGTTGTAATGTAAATATTTATAATGTATATGTTCCTTACTGTCGAGAAATACGTTTATCTTTACATTTTGCAATTATATGCATCTGATTTATAGAGCAAATTGCAGCTCTTTTACTTTGAAAGACAAAAATGACATGATATAAAAATGTAAAAAGAGAAACCCCGGATTCTCTTCTCTAGCACCACCACTGGTGATTCTTTATAGGACTAAAAGCCCTTTTGACTGATGCCTATAGACGTTTTCAGCAGCAACAACATAAACAAACGTTAAAGGGAGATTTATGGTTCTGCGTCAAACATGCACCTGTGTGTGGCCCAAACTTAACTTCCTCACGGGACCAATAACTGTTGAGTTTAATTGAATGTAATATACAAGAAAATATTAATACAGATTAATATTAATACAAATGAAATGTAAAATAAGTTGTGACCAAACACCAACCGGAAGTTAACTTCGAGCCAGCGCATGCGACCAATGAAACCGATAACAGTGTGAGACAAGTTATGTGCCAAACTTTAATACCAAACAAAAGAATTTTCATTCAATTTTCTAGTATTTTACAGTATGATATATAACACCTAAAAGCATTATTTCATGGTAAATTCTTCCTGATATATTTTTATATATATTAAAATTTCAATTATAAGACGGTTGAACTCACCCATCAATCTTTCAGACCTCTCATCTGCTGTTGAGAAGGAAGTTGTGTAGACGTATATTTATGCATATGTTGTGTATATTTGTGTAGGTGCAAATATCATGAAAGACAAACAGGAAGTGTGCAATTGCGACCCAACACACACTCACAACAGCATTACTTCATCTTAACACACACACACAATTTATGATTTATGTTTACGTCCACTTATCTTAATACAAGCAATATGTTTACTTGCCGTTTCACGTAAGTAGCCGGGTCATCTAAAAAAAACGGAGGATTTGTTTAGTTTTGCGTATTTCATATAACTTGCATCACATGTTTGCTGTAAATCAGACCGCATAAATATTTGTATGATTTTTAAACACAGCGAGACACAACAACAGTTTTTCTCTCCGGTGGGTTTGCTCACAGCGGCTCGTCTGTGTGTCGAGAGGCCACATCTCATAAGCTCCAACATGTGGTCAACTCCTATTATTTTAACTGCTTCCAGTGACTTTAGATCCTGCGCGACCTCCACGTGCAATCAGGAACAGGAATGGACACATTAAAACGGCAAAGCAGGACAGCTCACATTACCAGGACTATGAGGAAGAAAGATGTAGAAAAAAGAAAAAAAAAGCTTTGTTTACGTCTGTCAGTTTCACATGGAGCTTGATAAAAATTAAAAAAGGACAAAATCATATTAAATGATTAGCAAATCTGACAATTTGTTCAAATATAACTTTCATCAAAAAGTGAAAATCAGTAAGGATAGGAAAATCATCTAAATTCAAACCAAATATAAATATTATATGAATGTGTCAAATTAAGACAAAATCACTTATAATTATGTTTTTATGACTCCAAATCAACTTTTTTTTTTTTGAAAAATCACTTTGAATGAATGAAAAGTGACCTTTGTTGGTTTGCATGAACAGGAAGTTGCAATCAACTTTACTTCCATATTGTGATGTCGGACGAAATATCAAATGAATTTTTCCCCCGCAAATTGATTGAATCTGGAAAAGCAGGCATTTTATTCAGGAATGGAACTCACAACTGATCACCATCGGAAGCACATTTTCAGATTTTAATGAGCCATTTTTTCTGGATAAATTCTTCACCACAAAACTAGTAATGTATACTGTCTGATGAGCACTTCAAAAAAACATCACGTGCGATGAAGCTTGAACTCTCTGTATATCAAAATGCGAATCCAGTCCAAAACTCGACTCGTCTGTATGCTGCGGTTTCACGTGTGCTGTTTATCTTCTGAAGTTTTAACAGGCCTGAAAGTGAAGTATGCTTTGGGGAGGGTAGAGATGAGGGCCGGTGCCCGACTGGTAATGTTCACAGCAGCTGTCATTAACAGCACACGCTACTTCCTAACAAGAGTTAACTAATCCAGCTGAAACCACGAGCTCCTTTAGTATTATTAATGAAAGCCAGAGACTCTCAGCTCACTGAGCACATTTCTATTACTTAAACAAAGTTTGAGTTTGTTTGCCAAATACATAAATGAAATAAAAAATGGGTCAAAAAACATAAGAGACAACTCAAATCATGCAGGTTTTTAAAGAGGTGTGCTATTATTTTAATACAACAAAATGAGTGAACCTTCTGTAAGGTTTCCTTAGAAACTCAATCCATCCACATAGTTCATCTCTCATAAAGGTGCCTCATGAGTGATGTGAAGCATGGAAGTTATAGTGACCCAGGGACACACAACTCTACTTCTGCATCTTCTCCGGTTCTCCTCTGTTATGGATTTCTGCAGACTGTCATGTTGATGTGCGCATGTGTTAACGTCATTTTTGATGTCAGCTTTTGAAAATACAACAAAACTTTTTCGTCAGAAAGAAGACATTGTGTGAAAATAATGCAACAAACCTAGTTATTATAGATAACTAAAATATAAAGAAAAAAAGCTATTTATTGAAATGAAATCAAATAAAAATGAGAAATGCTAAATGCTAAAAATAAATGAAACTTTAAAAAATAAATACATAAAAACACACAAATTGCTTAAAATAAAAATTCAAAATAAAACTACACTAAACCAAAAGATTGAATGTTGAGACAGAATGATGCTTTTATCCAAAGTGAATGATAGTACATTCAAGGGATTTATGTTGTTATCTAAATATATTTTTAAGATATTAGTCAAGCAAAGCAAAAACATTGCATGCCACGCACAAGCGATGCTAATGGGGTCCTTGTTGTGTAGTTGTAGTTGTGTATGATCATGTGATCGAGTATATGATGATTGATGCATCCACAGTCACACCTTCTTTCTCCTTTTTGGGAATCTCACTATTGGCTTCCTGATTCAAAACGGTTGATAACCGAACGATAACGTCCAAAAAGTGGTGTTAAGAGGTTAAACAAGTTTCCATGTCGCGCAAATGTTCAACCAATGTTCCCATTTCCGCTGCAGCTTCCAGTGGGGACTCTCGGAGGCAGGGCTGCACAATGAAAGAAATATACCACCGCACTCCGGCCCGCAGATTTTTCTCATAAAAAACCCTTTGATAGTTTAGCCATCTGGTCAGAGTCTTGGAAAAATCCTCATAAAAGAGGCCCAAAAAAGGTCAGAGGTCACCCCCTCCCAGGGTCAGGAGGCCCTTGAAGGTTGTTATAGTGGACTGTGCTGAAGTTGTCAAGCGCGGCGCACATGAAAAATTAATGCGCTTCTCCTTTTTAAACATGTATTTCATTACGGTTAACAAAAGGTCTGGCTCAGGTTCTCCGGCTGGAAACAGCAGATCCTCACCTCTATTGATCTGTGAGTATGAAGCAAATGAGATTAGTGCAAATATATCACCTTCAATCGAGAAAAACATTGATTTGATGCGGTTAAAACGTGTCTTTAGGATGAATATAATAAGAGAATGTTAATGAACGATTCTTCTGAAACACACTGTAGCCGTCACTTATACCGGTGATGCATCATGATGTGACATATTTGTTTAGGTCTGTCATTTATCAACCAGTGAAATGACTATACGCATTCCAGACATAGCTGCAGTTTAAGACTGGTTAATCTGGTGAGAGATAAGCATCACCAAATATACTGGCCCCAAAAGACCCCAAATGGACCAGCGTGAGGGAGTCATGTGTATTTTAGGCAATTGAAAGGAATTTCATGCTTTGGTGAAAGAAATCTTTTGACATACCTGCAGATCGATTGCCAATCGTATGCAATATCAATAAAGCAACAGGCACAGCATAGAAAACAAATATAGATTTTTTATATATCTTATTATATTATACTATACCAGTTTATCATTTTCATTTATTTGTACACTTAAATAGGTGCTTCATGATGCCAAGAACCATTTTTGGTTGAATGGTTCCACCCTTAAACAACTTTTCTGCGTCACAAAATGTTCTTTGTAGAAAGAAATGGATTATGGTACCTACACTGTAAATAATCTCAACTAATCTTTTAAAGTTTCTTTTTTTGCATAGGATTTTTGGAGTTGTACTCACTCCCAAAAGTTGAGATAACTTACATAATTATGTTAAATCAAATAGAAATGACAAATCAATTCATTAAGTTTAGTTGACTATCAAAAATTGTTTGATTAAATTTAACTTTGGGGAACCAAAATTGTTCAATTCGCTTAGAAGAACCTTTTGAAGCACCTTTTTAAGAATGTATAGTCTCGTGTTTGTATTAGATAACATGCACTTGTTTAAACAGAAACTATTTTAAAAGATTTAAAGCTCATTTGTGAAATGTTGATTTATTTTAGTCTCATAAGATAAATGTGACCGTATATCTGTGTTCTCGCAGTTTTAAAAAATGTATAATCTTCTAGCACTCGTATTCTTATCTTGTACAGAACATCAATGCCTAACAAATGTCAATTGTCATTGCAAAATCATGAAGTCACGGAGAAAATGTCGCATTCTTCGCAACGGGATTCTGACATAAAATAACTTCCGCACATAAGACAAATGTTTGGAATATATAAATAAATGTTGTAAAACGCTGTGACCAAAAATGAAATAATATACCAAGTGAAATCAAAATTCTAGGAAAGAGCAAAGAAAAAGTTACTGTGTAATGTTGTAGTGTATGGTCACTTTTATGGTGTTTTTATGAATAAATGGGTAAATTAATTATTGATATATGAATTAATGATGAATTCTTGGCTGCAGAAGCTTTCAGGTCACAGACAAAAGACCAGATAATGAAAATAAAATCAAAAATCTATATATTTCTCAACTACCAATAAACAATTCAATACACCAAATATATGACTATACAGCATACAAACAGAAATGTAAGATGCAAAGCAATGTTTGTGCAAACATTGTGTTAAGTAAATATAAATATGTTGCAAAACTTGGACATCTTTTGCATTAACACCATATATTGGTTTTGGACAGTAATTCTAAATGACTTGTCTTAACTTCTAACTCCATTAGAAAAGGTTAAAGGTTGCAATAGACACAGTCCCCCTGCTTCTCTATTCTAAACATCTCTCTGAGATCTCTCTATCAAGTTCCTGATGTCACAAAAACGCAAACACATGTTTAGCGTCTTCACGGCACAAATATAAAGCAGATGCCGGCCGACAAAAGCACCGTCTTCACCTCACTCCCATATATTTACATCCGAGACGTATCGTTCGGAATAGCAGCGATTGACTCCACGCCTCAGCGAGAAGCAATAGAGACGACGGCAAATGATACTCGCCGGGGTGTCGCGTTTCTGGAGGAACACTGAGGCTTCTGGGATACGACGTGCTTCATTTAACACCACGGATAGACGTGACTGAGCAAAACTATACACATACATACAAGAGAGCATTTCAGAGCACGACGCCAAGCGTGATGTTCTTGAGTTACCTGTGAGAACACACACAATGTAAAGTCTCCATTATGAAGAGATCTCGATAGTTTCTCAAACTGAGCTCAGATTTGTCAATATTATCTCAATATGAACTCAAACATTTCTCATCAAATCCAGATTATTTTACCTTTACAATCTACATTCATTTATACCTTCATACTCTTGGTTGTCTTCACTTTGTGAAAACATCCGAGCTATGAAAGAGCAACAGCTGAGCAATTCATTTCTCTGTTTGCAACAATGCAAAAGTGCGTCAAATGCTATCAAAGTAAGATTTGCCTTCAATACATGTATGTGGACAACGTTTTTCATTGTGTAAACAACTCTGCCCATAAAAACACACTCTTATAAAAACGACTTTTCTCCCTGAAAGCATGGGAACGGAAATTTCCATTACAGCATTATAAAAAATTCCCACTTCCATGAGGTTTGGACTCTCGCTCTGACTATAAAAGGCGGGAAATTCCATGTGACAATTACAACCAAAGAGCCGTTTTCTCATAATCAACATGATCCTGGAGAGGAAAAACAAACAGATAGTTTTTCTCCCAGAGATCCGCCTGAGGGGGGTGGGCACGCGGGGTGGTGGTGGTGGTGGTGGGGGGGGTCTTCATTAGAGCATGCGGTTATTAATCTTCTCTAATTGCAGGTTTCTGTTTCTCAAACTGCAGCAGCTGGATTTTTATCATCACTCATGCGCTCGGCCGGTCCAGCTGGCTATCTATAGTTCTGGTGATACATTAGCACGTCTATGAAGTAATGACCCAAAAAATGACCAAAAATGAAAATTCGGACTTCAGATTGACAGTTGGGAACGTTTAATGTTTTATTCTTCTGCCATTAACGTACACCTGCGCTAAATGTGCGCACTAAATTCATTTGAATGTACAAATCAAATCATTTGGCTATTAAAACACACATAAACAAAAATATAAAGAACACATGTAAGCTACATGGATGTACGAAATGGAGAAAGGTCGTCTCATATAAACGGATGCGTTCATTTTGCATCGCACAATTCATTCCAACATCTTTCTATATAGAGCTTTTCACAATTTTGCATGATCGCAAAGCAGCTTTAAATACGTATTAGTACAGACAGTAGAGCCATAAAGTAATGAAATCTCTCTCTCTCTCTCTCTCTCTCTCTCTCTATATATATATATATATATATATATAAAATACATCACAGTGGAAAATGTTATTGCTCGCTCAGTTTGGATGTTCTCATTTGAGCAGTTGATATCAACTGAAAATTGCTTAGAAATAAAAACAGAAATAAATTTAGAGACAATTGTTGAAACACATGAAGAGTATGGAGGTGTAAATGCATGTAGATTGTAGAGGTAAAATAATGTCACTGTAAGAAAAATTGGGGGGTTTACTTAAAAAATAAGTAACCTGGCTCCTTAAAATGTTGAGTTCATTCAACTTAAAAAATAAATAAAAAAACGAATGAATTTCATGCAAACTTGTTATGTCAGCTAATATTTTTAAGTTGAATTTCTCAAAATTTTAAGGCAGCCAGGTTACTTAATTTTTTTAAAGTTAAACCAACATTTATTTTTTACAGTGCTGAATTTGGGTAAATTTAAATATCGGAGATTCAAAATATTTAGTAAAAGTTTCCATTTGCTCTCAGTTAATCTCACTGATGTCTAGGAAAAATAAATGAGACGTTCTTTTCTTTCGTATGCATGGTATTGTTGAACAAAGTGGGAATGCTCTTTTGGGAAGGAATGCATCATGCAGGAATAATTGCCCTCATCCCACTGTGGGCATTTAGTTAAAAGAGATTCAGATGGTTTGTAATCTCTCTTCACCACCCCTCCTCCTATGAAAGAAAACCAAGAGGGGGGTGGGGGGTGTTTGACCCGAGAGATCTAATGGGTCAGTTAAGGGTGGGGACATCTATAGACCCACAAAAATACAAACTAGATATGTTGAACTATTTTATTGTAAATGGTTCAGTGGAACATTGTTGTAAATGCATGTTGAATGTGAACTTCAAGGGTTGTTTGGGGCTACAGAACAACAGAAGAACGCTCACAGGTTGAACTTTACCGGCCACTCGTGTTCCCAAAGGTCAGCATTATGGCATGTGGACATGTTCATTGGCTGGGGGTCATTTTTCAGAACGGTCACATGGGTGGGCCTAACTTTTCACAGATTAGACTGGGAGAACTGGGAGTTATCACAATGTCTAGACTCATATTCCTAGTAAATCATATTTTGGTAACACTTCTGTTTGTAAACAATTAGCTAACACGGACTAACAATAAATACCTTGACAGCATTTATTAACCTTACTTCATGTTAATTTGAGGATTTATTTTTTTTAATCAAAAGTTGTGTTAGTTAACATTAGGTAATGCACAATGAACTTACATAAATAATTGTATTGACATTAACAATATAATTGCTGAAAATTACATTGCTTTTTGTTAGTTTATGTTAGTTAATGCATGTTAACCCATATTTTAATACTTACAATTTCATATAGTTTAAATGATAAATATTTGATAATCTTGGCATATTCCACAGAAATCAACAAATATAATAGCAATAAGAGTATATTTATCATTATAGGCTACAACAACAAAAAATAAAATAACAATATTTAATCCTCAACTGTATAGCTAAGATATGTGAACATATTTAAGAGATAATGTACAGTTAGCAAATAAATCAGTAAATAAACAAATACTAAAACAACACAAATGGCCATAAACAAATTGATTTGTGTCAGACATTGATATAAACGGCATGAAACAATCAATTCTAAATGAAATTATAAACAGACATTACGAAAATAAAAATTGACCCCAGAATGCCACGGCTGACCAATGAGAACGAAGTATTCAGAGAAGCCGTGTAAACAATATCTGTATTTATCAGTGGAGTAGCAGATAACAGCCTGAGCTGTGATGTACCAATTGGGTTCGTTGTTTAACAGTTGTTTATATCTGGACTGTGTCTGCTTGTAGATGTGTGCGGATCTAAATTTGGCCTCCTCGTGGTTTGATAAGACTGTGTTTCTGGTATCTCATCACCTCCCTCCCAAACGCGCGCTCACGCACGCACGCGCGCGCGCGCACACTGGATTGCGTTAGTGTGTGAATGGTGGGAGGTCTTCTAGACTAGAGAAGAGAGAAAAGCACTCAAGAGCACATCCTCAACATTTCATAAACATATTAATATATGTTGAACCATACAGCAATGCTGCATGCTTTAAATGTTGCTATTTAACAGATGTTTCAGTAAGTGTAAATATTATTATTAAAAAGATTTGATTCCCTTATCACAATATCCAGGATTTCTTTTTAATCATGAATGTTTATGACGTTACTAAACTAAATATTGTTGTGATTAAATTATGCTGAACATCATATAATATCTGAATAGTTTGTTTTCTAATGTTTGATCCTTTCTCGTGATCACTTACAAAGCTTCACGAGGATCAAACTTCTCTTGCTTTGCTGCAGCGCCACAAGTGGCCACTTAGTGTAACTTCAGCTCATCACTTACAGCAGATCTTCCATGACAAGAGGCATTTACTGTCTGGGTGTACAGCAATGCATCTCAACTATTATGATTTCAAAGCTCCCATTGTCCACAAAAATATTCGAAGGCACTAGAAAGATATATTTGGTTTAAAGATAAACAAACACATATTGACGTGTCATTATTGTAGCTTATTTAAAATAATATTTAGTCATCTTGAGGACACCTTTAAGTTTATTGAGACCTTCAAGTATACAATTTTCTCTTTTTCTGTTTATTAGAAAGAAAATTGCCTAATATCTTTAAGTAAAGAATTTCTTACATGTATATATTATAGAAAATGAATAATGTTACAGCATTACAGGTGAAAACAAATAAATGCTGGCAGATATTTATACACAGCTTTCTGAAATACAGTATTCTGTTGGGCATCACTGCATTTTGGAGTCAAATATAATTATTATTTATTAGAATATTTACAGTATGTTTGTTTAGCGTATTTAACAAATTGCTGGCAACTATATAGGTTAGGGTTTGATTGAAGGAATAAGTGCCATACATTTTACCTGTACAATCGGGCCAAAATAACCATAAATCTATAATTCACTATTGCAACTTCTTTCCTACATAGCTGTGTTGGTTTTACATAATAATAAAAAATAGCTTACACTAAAACAATATTCCATGATCATTTGTACCAGTTTGAAAAATAAAAAAATAATTAAAATAAAAAAACAGAAATATTTGCTCATATAAACCCCTTCAGGGAAGATCCATCCACTGTTGATGTCCGAATAAAAAGACAGATTGTCTACATATCATCTTAATACAACTGTAACAAAATAAGGCGCCTCGTTCTCATTTGCAACTTATGTATTCAAGAGACATACGATTTATAGTCATAACATTTATCCCCCCAAAGCAAAACTGACCAATAACTAGATTAACCAGATACCATGACTGAAGTCACACCCCCACTGAGGAGGCCATTAAAACTATTTCAAGGACAATGGATGGATTACTCTACCTCCCCCGACCGCCGGTAACTGCCTTCCTGCCCCAGACCCCCCTATCACCACCACCAATAACATGACAAACAAATCACAACCAAACTTGTGATATGTCAGTTTGGGATTTAACTAAAGAAACTGCACTGTTAACCTTTGGCGGGTGTCTGGAGAAACTGTAAATTTGGTTTCAAGTGACTGAGCGCACTATAATGTAGCACTTGAATTCTCTCATCATTCAAGCGTTGGGAAACAGTACTTGGCTTTCCATAGCTGACTGCACATAAGAGCCGTGTATAATTACTGCTCGATCCTGTGTGAACTTGTGCACAAAATGTGTCCCGGCGCAAAAGAAAGCGGGATGGAAATAACTAATGCTTCCCTTCACAAACTCTACAATTAACACCTTGTTAAAGGTACATAAGGCCCTACATATGGTTACAGTTATAACACCTGAAGTCTGAGGCCGTATCATGCCAACTCATTAAAGCTTTCATATTTTAATGCATGGGTTAGAAAGTCAGATTTACGTAAATATATATATTTACACTTTCCACATTTTCCCAATGAAGTATGCTAACATATTATTTATTGTCATCTGTGATTTGGTACTATGAAACTCTTACTCTTAAAAAGGTAGATGAATCAAAGTAACATGAAATGACAACAAGAAGAAAAATATAAAATGCAAAGGACAAACCCGGAAAAATGAGAAGAATAAACAATTTATAGTAAAAAAAGTCAATACAGGCTACAGTAAGAATAAGAAGAAAAACAATAGACAAAACAATAACAATAAGAAATGTCCATTTTAATAACCAATATGTAAAAAATAATTATACATTTAAATCAATAAAATGTCAAATGTATTTATTAAAATATTTATTAATAGATTCATTTATTAACAATTTGTTAATTATTAAAAAGAAAATATATATTTTTATCGACACATCTATTTGTCCAATCTCCTGACCTCTCGGAGCTCAAAGCAGGAGGTTCACGCTGGGAACGAATGTCAATAAAAAGAAAAAAATCTGATGACAAATCTTCCGTCAGCTTCCGCCCTGTCCTTTTAACTTAAGCCGTGGCCCACAATGCCTGGAGGTTTCATATCCTGACTCACAGCAACTCAGGCAGAAAATTGATGTTACCTATTCAGTTGCTGACCCTTTGACTGGCTGTTCAGTCAATGCTCGGTTTATAGCGCTCATTACATCCTGACTAACAGTCCAGGCATGAGAGAGAGCGTGGAAAGAACAGAGGCCGTGGGTTTTTTTGAATGCTAAACGGTGACATTAGCACAAACCTGTAGGCCATGCTTCTCAGAATGAAGGCCTTTAAATCTCGCAGTATCTAATTAGCTTTACTTACAGAGGAAACGTGTTCAGATGTGTTGTGCCAGATTTACCGAGTGGAAGAAAGATGAAAGCAGTGAACATGTTGAAGAAATGAATGTTTTCGGGGTTGACCTAATGACCATTATAGTTCAACAAAAATAAAAAATAATACAAGTACATACAAATATGAGGAAATACAGAGCTTATTTTTATTAGACGTAATAAAAAGAATGAATTTACATAATTCCTAACTTTCCCAAAGTTATTATGATTAATGGAAAAGGACATTTTTAGATTTCCAGTCAAGTGGATACATTCGATTATTCTAGAGATGCAACATTACAACGTTTCTCCACCGATACCAATAGTGGATTATTCTGAAGATTAAATTAATATTTCTGAACTTTCTTATCTTATATCGACCGACACGGATTGTATCTACATTTTACGTTTAGATATGTATTGGTTTTTCTAAAAGGATATTACGTTTTGACTGAATGTACTTTTTAATGCGCTCTATAAATAAAGATTGCGTTGAGTTTTTATGTGCATTGTATCCTCTTGCATTAGATGTAAACAATCACACTGAAAACATTTGATGGCAGACAAATATGACTTTATTTCTATTTGATATTTTCAATGCAAACACGCATTTCTTTTTTTTTTTTAAATGCAGTGACATCATTTTTCTTTGGTGACATTCGAAATCAATTCTAGTCAATAAACTGACACTTGCCATTACAATCAATTCTAACAAATTAAGTAATTCATATAAAGTGATCCTTACGCCCTCACCATATCATTACACTCGAGTATCTGACTCATCTCATTAGATACCAGTCAGGTTTCATTGCCCTCAAGTCAGAAAATAGTCAAACATTAATGTAGCAACTCTCCAGCCCAAATATTCCCAGACTGTGTTTTCCTTCAACGTTACCACCTACCTAGACCCCGAACGCAGAAGATTAAACTGTCCAGGAATCCTGTTGGTGGAGGTGTCGACACCCAATGTCTCATCTGAGCTTTTAGGGCCAGTGTTGTTATCTCTACGGCCAGGGTGCACTTATCACACAAAAGGGAACTGTATGTATCCAAACACAATAGGAGTGATGGAGTGCATTCCTTCATTGGTGTTGGGTTACGCCAGGTTCTCTTTAATAGATGATATCTGGCCTTTGACTCTGTGTGTGTCTGCATATGAATCTTATCCTGTCTTAATAATTCTCATGAGCTGATTTCGTGTATTTGGTCACATTGGGGACAAGAGGAAGCCCATGAATGTTTCAAACAGGTGGCATCAATCTGGGGAAGCTCTAATGGCTTCGGACAGGTCGTGTGTTCTCGGAGCAACTGCATAATTCACAAACACCAAAAGAGTGATGAGCATCACGTGTCAAAACGCTTCCTGGAAAGTCGCGGGGGTTTCATTTCAAAGATGTTTGCACTTCTCATACAACAATGACGATAGAAAAACAATGACATGACAAATGGAAGTATAAAACCACAAAAATTATATTCTCGTTTCTTTAAAGTAGCCTTAATGTCTCTGAATCAACTTTTTCATAGACAGTATTGAAAGAGGGGTAGCTCACCCGCCGCCAAGAAAATCGACCCTCGTGTCATTCAAATCCTGTATATGACTCTTTCTTCTAAGGAACACAAAAGAAGATATTTTGAGAAATGTCTCAGTGGTGTTGTGTCCATACAATGGAAGTCAATGGTAACCAACGTTCTTTAAAATATCTTCGCTTGTGTTCTGCAGAAGAAAGAAAGTCAAATACATCGATTTCTATCCATTTAAGATCATAAAATGATTTGCTATAAACAAAGAAACCAGATGGCACAGCGATGCAGATCCTTCATTTAAACGCTTTCATTCTTTCATCCACGGAAAGTTCATCAGACCACCAACCAATTCATAGTGTAGGTGGGCGGGATCTCATATGCTAATTAGGCAGATGTCCACAGATTTGGACACATTCCAGACAGCCAATAAAAACGAGGCATCACATTCATGTCTCTTACAATGAATTTCACAATGACGGAGAGATAGTGAGCGTGCTCGTGCGCATGTCTGATGAACCGATTTCAGATCAGAACAACACGGATGTGATGTAAATGCCGTCTTAGACGTTGCTCCTTCATAAGCCGTCTTGTTTCTCCTTATTAAACCATAGTAATCACAAATTTACTATTGTGATTTGTTGTAAAACTGTGGTAATACAAATGGTAACCAATCTGCCAAATTTCATGCGTGGTGCTATTTCACTATTATAAAAGCATTGCTCTTTTTGCTAAGGGTAAATGAGATTTTTAATAAAATGTGAGCGATTCTCTGTGCAAAACCCCATAACACAATGACAGGGTGTTGCTATGCTGTTGCTAAGCACGAGATACATATAAGATCTTTAGGTTCTGAAAAGCAGGTAACTTAAAGTTGACCTATTTATAGAAACCTATATATTATTATCTATAACAATGGATAGTTGAGATACAAAGGATTTAACTTTCTTATGGAGTGATGAATACATTTATAAAAATCACTTAGAAATGCAGGCACATTTTATAACATAAAGCTGCTGTCCATCTGAATACAGTGCTTTTTATTTGGACATACAAGGTTTCAGATTCCTGTTTGTCTCTTTTTCTTGTCTTACACTCATTTCGCTTCTGGTCAGTGCACCACAATAGACGTTTCCACATTTTTCCTCCCGATTCTCATCGTCGGTCCAGTCATGCACTGAAAATTCATCTGCTCTTGGCTTTCTTTCCTGTGTGCCGTGTTGATGAAGTGTGTGAGCGCTAATGTTTTCATTAGCATGAGTTCAGCCAGTTCATGTTTCGGCCCGAGACAACGTCACCATGACTGTAACCCTACAGTGAGACTAGAGACATACACTACACAAGTCACCTTCCTTTCTTATCATGTTCAATATGAACGGCAAGACAAGACAAAATCATTTGGTTCAAGAGTTATATAGAAATCTCAGTATAAATGTGGCTTTCTTTTTTAAATCATCAAAATAAATTATTATTAGTTACTGCAACTCATCAGTTGAGACTTGTAAAGCCAATTTGATTGTACAAAACAGAAAGGGTTTGCACAAGGAGAAATATCGCCTACAACTAGAAAACTAGAACAACCAAATTTCACTGTAAAAAAAATATCTCTTTTCTGCATTGGATTTTTTGAGTTGTACTGACTGCCAAACGTTGAGATAACTTACATAATTGAGTCAAATCAACCAGATTGGACAAAACAATTGGATTAACTTACTAAATTAAGTTTAGCTGACTACGATCAAACATTTTTTTACATTGTAGATTTTTTTTACATTTTTGTACATTTTAGGCAGATTGACAGCCATCGGTATTACCATAATGCAAATTGTAGTGTAAACATGCGGTACATTAGTTGTTTCTATAAAAATTATAGTCACCACAAGCAAACCCTGATTCATTTTCATAAAGATCGACTGAATAAATAGTGTAAATGGACCGACTGACACATTCTAGTAAAGTGCGTTGTGTGCCATTATGAATGAAGTCATTTCAGCGCAGCACTATTCATTCAATTTCACCTATTCAGATATAATAGCTAACACTACATTTCCATCCTCCAAAACATCATTCGCTGTCAGCGTTACTAATGATTTAAGCTGGAATAGGCAGGTAAAGCAAACGCACACAGTAACAGGGCCGGACAATGGGATGAGATGCGTGGAGATCAGATTTCCGTCATGTTTGTTTTCTTAGGATAAGGTATGCCTGAGCAAAGAAAATATCGGCCTCCCCCATGGCCAGCTGTCGAGTGCGATGGAATCTCAGAAAAGAGCCTAATGCTAATTTGTTTGATTATGCGCACAGGGCTTGGAAAGAGCAGACGCCCTTCATGACTGTTGTATTTAACAGCCTTGCCTCCCCCCCAACCCCCCGAATCAGACCAATAGTCATGCGATTCAAAACACGGTGTGTAGGTGCGCCATTTGGATATGTGTGGCTTATGAACGAGCCACTTATTTGCATCCGACCAAGGTGGTTTACTTTAAATCGACTCTTGGGGTTGAGAGTGGTTATGGTAAACGTTTTTCGTACTGTATTAACAAAATCGTATAAAGTAAACTGTAAAAACTGATTTTACTTAAAAATAGTAAAAATATTAGTTATTGCTTGACTTTGATGCAAAATTGTAGTTGAATTACCTAAAAATGTTAAAACAACAAATCAATTTTACAGTGTACGATTATAAAATGTAACATTTGGTCTAAAGGATTTTGTAACATTCGAGTTTCTATGGACATCCACGATTGAAGATCTCTTCCAAAACATTCTCACATCTGACATACAGGAGACTAAAGCAAAAGTTTCTATTTGCTCTCCATTTAATCTTATTACTGTCTACTGGCGAAACAATCGAGACATTAAAGAAATCTCACGTGTCATCAAACGTCCTGTTCAAACAGAACGAGTAAAGCCAACACAACAAACTGCTGACTGGAGTAAAATCCGTCTTTTCTGCAGCAGCAACTAAATGACAAAGCAGATTGTATTTACAAGAGAGGCATTCGAGCGCAGCGCAGATACACGTGGCTGCGTCCAAACATGCGCGTGAATCATATTCATATGCGATTCAAATTCGACTCTGTGGAAACCTTAATGCTACACAATAAAACTATCACCAGGAAAACATTTCCCGTGCTTCCATTATTTGCATTATACTTTCAGTGAAAAAAGCGGAGAACAATGGTTTTGATGTTTTACATAAAGTCATTGCATAACAATAGGAGATTTGTGGTCTTAGGTAGCACTGTATCTCCGTGAATGGCCCTTTCCAAACAAAAACCAAAGCACCCAGGTCACAATACAAGTGACATTTCTGGGCAGAGGAGTGGAATAGCATTCCTTTGTCCATTAAAAGACTTTTATGGGGGTTTAAGCAGCACATTCGCATGCTTTTCATTGGCTAAAAATTATACTTATTTTCAACCCCCCAAAGGAACTGTTTGAAAGCACTGCCCTCCATCTAACAACAACAACAACAAAAGAGGCGTCACATTGTAATGCTTCCTGACAAGCCAGAATAGAGCAATAAGACACAAAACCAACACAAGCGCGAATACAGCGCAGGCACAAAAGAGTTTTTACAAATCACGATCTGCGAATGCTCTGAATGCACTAAAAAGACACAAAAAATCTGAAGCACATGCATTGTGTAGATTTGGAAATAAAACAAATCATCAATTTCAGATACAAAACCTGCACCGGTGAAAGTCTACAATATAAACTGTGCTGAAATCACCACGTATAAAAGCTCCTTCCTGAAATTCCTCATTTGCATTATTAAAACAAGAATCGCCTGCCTCAGTTAAAGCTATTAACATAAAATTTACAAGTCGTGGTTTCATAACAAAATGCCAAAATATTCCCGACGTATGCGGATTCTACGACTGGCCTTTCAACGATCAAACTCTTTGCAAACAAACACTATTTCACGATCCGCTTTTAATGAAAAGCTGTGTTTGAGGAATAAATGCATGCGGTCCGTTGACTACACGCTGCACTTCGATGGTCCGTTTTCTTCTTTTTTAATGTGTTTACTTGAGCAAAACCGAGAAGAGAATACACAAAAGAAGCCACTTTGCCAAACACTCGGCTCGGAACATATCAATACTTAGATTTTTTGTCCAAGGCCGAAAGATGCTTATATAGAGAGAAGAGAAATCCATATCAACATCGACTGACTCGGTTAATTACATTACAGGCCATCTTGAGCCTTTTGGTGATGGCCATCAAATTGCATGCAAACACGACTGAAAAAAGGTCAACAGCGTATTGTTATCAAACTGTGAAAGAGCAGGACAGAGCCGTTGCGTCAACATCTGATAAAGAGAACTGCTGAGGAAAAGAAAACACGCACAAAATGCCCCCAATTGTGATGTAACGCAAAACAATACATACGCATTGTTTCGAAAAATCTTTCTATTTGCTTTAAATTAGCTGAGGTGGCCACTTTTCATGAATACTTTGGTGTCCCGTTTGAGGCCAGATTTGACTGTTTTCAGAACGGTTATACAATCATATAACTTAGTTTATTATTAAATTGTTATTTATGTATTAAATGTAGCTGGTTTAAACTCAATCTACAGAATTTTCGCCTCAGATGTTGACTGATCCAGCAATGAAAACACAATAATGTTATCAATCTGCTGAATTAACGTCACGTAAAATACGTAAAATAGTTTTAATATTAATTTTCTTTATAACCCCAAAACTCATTTTAAATACCAAAGGACTGCTGTATAAACATTGTGTAAGTGCAAAATGGACATTGAAACATAAACTTAAAACCGTAAATATGTCCACACCCTATAGACACGCTCGACTGAACACACTTTAAAGATAAAATGTACAGAAAGTTTGATATACGAGGCTTCAGGTTCCATATTTTGGTACACAAAAACTGTATTTGAAAAATTATTATTACACTGTTGTAAAAAATATGAGTTAACTAAAGAATTTTACTGTTATGTTATCTAATATTTTTGAAGTTCATTCAAAATTTTAAGGCAGCCAGGTTACTTCTTTTTTTAAGTTGAACCAACATTTCTTTTTAAACTTTGTTCATGGAAAGTGCTTTTCATGCTCCTCTCAATGTGTTCGTCATATAGTTTTTTTTTTTTACAGAATATATGGTTTGTTAAGCAGCTTGTGTTTTCCGGGGGGCTCTTTACGACCCCATTCAAAGGCTGACATCTCAAACACAGGAAGGAAGGAACCCAAAAGGGCTTTACAGTATCAAGAGGTCCATTTTCACTTCCTTTCTCTCTTTCTAACCTGCCTGAGCGTCTCACACTTCACAGAATTTGATTTCTACTCGCCCTTATTATTATGAAATGAAGGGCCGGATGACAAAAACGAAAGGAAAGACACAAAATGCAAGACACAAGATAATCTGAGATTTTAAAAACTAGCATGTATAAAATATATCTTGAAATATTTCACAGCTGTTTTGGTGAGGCACTCCTATTAGAGGCAAAAGACAAAAAAAGCTCAAACCAAGTAGGTGGATGGGAAGGGGGTTGTCTTTACTTATGGGTGGTTGGGATTAGATCCTGGAAGTCTGCGAGATAATACATCAAAGAAAAGCAGGAGAGAGCCCTACGCAGTTCCCACATAGAAATCATCTTTAGGCATAATGGCATTTTACAAGGGCCCTGCATTAAGAGTCTCGCAAAAAAAGAGGGGGCCGGGCCACTTCCCTGCTGTAATAAAACACAAGCTGTGCCAAAAGTTTGCAAAAGTCAAGAAATAGCCCTTCTGTGCATTACAGAAGCCGATAGATCACACGGGATTCAAATAAATCTGACCGGCCTGAAACATGATTTTACCTTCAGTCAATTGATTTACATATAAGCAAAGTAGTACTCATGCAGTTTGTGATGACGACACAGGGAGGAAAATGAGCAAATAAATAATGGAGAAATGATAAAGTTCAAAACCAACCCACGAATTTCAATACTGAGGGGTTTGAAGACTGTTATCTTATCTTCGGATGTCTTTGTTGTTTTTGGTTAATCAGTATTTAAAGTGTTGGACAGTGAACGGTGGTGCTGTTTTCATGGATGCGTAGTGACTCATATAGGCCGATGTAGGAATTACACCACACATACCTCCTTGTGTGTGTCTCCTGCGTCTTAGACATTTCTCCTGTGAATGTCTGCATTAGATATTTAGAAGAGATCACATTGAGAAGTCTGAAAATCCAAAAGCCAATATTAGTCAAGATTTCAATAGGCTATCAAACTTATCCAACATCAGATTTTTTAGATCTATACTTTTATTGTATTCGCCTCATTTCCATCTATTTCGTTCTTTCTTTCTTCAAATGTTCTTTTGCCTAAAGAAAACAAAGCCAATTTAGGATGTTTTAAGTCAATTTAAGGGACGGTTAACACTCGCACAAACTGAAAAAATGACCAACCTGACTTTCTACTGTGTAACACAAAAGCAGATATTTTGAGAAATGTGGTTTTGTGTGCACAGAATGGAACTCAATGGTTATCAACGTTCTTCAAAGTATCTTCTTTTGTGTCATATTTGGAATGACATGAGGGTGAATAAATGATGAATTAAAAAAAAAATGAGGACGTTTACCTCTCATTATCAATACTGCTAAGCAAGTAACTGTAATATTAACACATAAACAACACCTGATATTATTTCATTTTATCCACTTGTGCATCATGATGCCATTGAGAAAAATGTGTGTGATACATCCAGAATGGATCTGGCTGGATCCGAGGGGTCATGATTTATACATTTAATTCACCCATCACTCACAATAAGACAAACACTGTGTTTCAACAATTTTGATTTCGTGGTGACTTTCTGAACGTGACGTCTCACTGTGCTCTCTCGTGCATCACGTTGACTGTTAGGACCTCAGGCACTGCGTTTCTCCAGAACACACGGCACAACACAAGCTTCACGCAGTGCTGGATAATCAAAACACGGCACGTCCGACTCTGTTTGGCTTTTCTGCTGCTTGAACATCATTCATACAAAGTCACAGAGTGTTTCCTCTCAAGGAGAGAGAGAGAGAGAGAGAGAGAGAGAGAGAGAGCGCAGTCAGTAGTGAGCTGCTAAATCTATTAGCACTGACAGAAAAATCAATGTGCTCTTGCCCCTCTGCGGCTCTCGCTCTCATCCAGACTTTACTTCCACACAAACACACAGCCGTCTAAAGAATGCAGCGACAATGAGGTCGGCAAATATTGACTTGTGTCCAGTGGACAGCTTCTTCTTTCAGAAATATAAGGACAGTGACGTCGGGTCAGAGAGTCTCTTCTGTGAGAGACTGAAACAAAATGACTGATAGCCTACAGAACGATGCGAAATAATTCAGTCGAACGCTGAATGACTATAATGTTAATAATTGTATTTATTGTGGAATAAAATGTCTACTTGAACGATTAGAGTGACAACACGATCAGTTCACCCCAAAATAAAAATCATCATTCACTCACCCTGGAGTTCCACAGTAGGAAACATTACAACGGTGGCGAACCGTTTGCTTTCGCATTCTTCAAAATATCTTCTTTTGTGTTCAACAAAAAAAGCGAAGCACATATTCGAAAAGAATCAAAGACCCAGGAGAATAACTACTAAAGAGGATCAACAAAATATTAATAACAGCTCAAATGAAGTCAACATTTGCTTTTGATGATTAGATTTCAATGCATTGTTTGTATATTGAAATAAAAACCATATGCATGGATAATTTAAAAAGATTATCTAAGTATAGTTCCCCCAAAAATGAAATTCTGTCATCATTTAACAAACATGAATGACTTTCTTATTTTAAATAATGTTGGTAACCGAATAATGATGATACCCATTAACTTCTCTTGTATGAACACAAATCAAAGGGTACAACCATCGTTCGGTTACAGACATTCTTCAAAATATCTTCTTTTGTGTTGTGCAGAAGAAAGTAAGTCATACAGGTTGGAAATAACACAAGGGTAAATGAAATAATGTTCATTTTTGGTACCATACACCTAATAACTGAATGTTTTGCTTAAACCCGAGGGAGCATTAAAAGCAAACATGTGCCCTCTATACAACACTTCCGGCCACTACTGTTAAACAAAAACTCATATGTTCAAAACATCCTGGTTCTGTTAAAGGGACAATAAACAACACTGTCAGTACCAATGCACACAGGTGTTCTTCACTTCATGTATCCAGCGAGAGGAGGAGACCACAGGCTTTATCTGCGAGGATGAGCTCAGCGTGGGCTTGTACTCGCGCTCTGTGGTGGGGGGGAAATGGCCCGATAGAAGTCTGGTGGTCAGACGTATGCACGCACAAGCAAAACGCTACAGTCATATTTCATGCGTCTCCATCTGCATCTCTGCAACTGCCTGAAAGATGCTATCTCGCAACTGTCAGTGCAGGAAATGCGATAATTCACATGCATGCGTAGACATTGGTTAACTTCTGCGAGATGGATGTCAGGTACAGGCCCGAAATTAAAGACACGGTGTGTGGAATATCAGTCTGGTGAACATTTATTTCCTCAAATTAACGACAACCACAAACTAAATGCGATAAGGGAATTACTAATGTCTAACCAGGAGAAAACAAGTCAACTGACCGTGAAGTTTACATGCTGTGTGTGTGTGTGTGTGTGTGTTGCACTGCACTGCCCTCTACGGACAACAACACGGCATTTGATCTCAATTATTTCTCCTAGACAAAAAAGAAATGAAACAGAGAGCTAATGAGAGTTTTGCTTGCATCTCAGATATTTCTCCTGAGAAAAAGTGTCACAAATGTCATATTAGAGTTTCAGAAGTAACATCTCAAACTGAGCTCAGATTTGTCAAGTCTGCAATCAAAAGTCAATATTATTGAAGATATCAATATGATCTCAAACATTTCTCATCAAATTTACCCAAATCCGCATTATTTTACCTCGACACTCTTCATGGATTTGAACATTTGTTTCCGTTTTTATTTCTTGCAAGCAATTTAAGAAAATGTGACACTAAATCCATCAAATTGTATTCTTAAAGATTGCGTTGCGTTAAAATGATTTAATATTTCTGAATGCAATGCTGTGAAATCCATCTATCAGAACATTTGTGTTTATGTTCTCAGCCAACATGTGTTTTTAGCGACAAACAGAGGCAGTCGGGTTTAAACCTATAACCTCATTGTTACCAGTTTGGTGTTAACCACTACAACACACAACTCCAAAACCAGACAATAGACAACAACACAAACAAACCATTTAAAAATATAGCAAGAACTTGTTTATTTCAACTTCTCGGTTCAGGAGAACAAATGCATGAGTTGAATGTAGAACTACTCATATTTATGAGAAGCGAATATTTTTTTTGTGGTAGAACAGTTTACCGTGGTGATGTCATGTAAAGCACCCAATACTGAGCAGCTTCAGTGGTTTAAATGTAGTCAGAAATGTCAGCAATATCAGAGAATGAGGTGAATGTTCTGGCAACACAAATCCATGGGCAGTAGTGATGTCTCAAAAACAAATGCATACTTCTCATACCACAGCAACAAACACATTTAACTTGACAAAATTGTGCAACTATGAGTCGTCACTGATGTGATCATCCACCGTCCCAGTGTCTGAAAAAATATGTTCTGGAGACAGATGGTATATGTTAGTGTGCTGATCTTGGGTTGAAATAGACACTGGAATACTTTGAACAAGAATGGTCTCCGGTGGACCGATACCCAAACTCTCTTCAGTCATGACTTGTTCTGCTCTCTTACATATGTCTTCAGACGAAGCACCATCAACGTCCGGAGGTTTCGCGACGGGGGGACTCGTCTCCGTCACCACCGTGACTTCAGTTCCGCCCTCCTGGATGAGCGTGTGAAGGCTTTCCAGGTCAGAACAGGAAGTGATGAAGGTGTGGGCGGCGTCTGCGGTCGAGGCAGAACAGGAAGTGATATAGTTTTGAGTGGGATGGGCAGCTACAAAGGAGTTTTCCTCACTGCGGCCGATTCGGGCGAGCAGAACCGTCCGGTGTTCGAGGGTGCCCTCTTGTGTTGGAGAAATGTGCCGCATGGGTGTGAGCAGGCTGACAGGGTTCAAGAGCACCTCGTGCTCCTCGGGAGCGAGCAGAACTTGTCCGGTCTTTTCCACTGTAGCAAAAGTACCTTCTTGTGCAACAGTGGGCGTCGCTACGATGATCTTCAGATGTGTTCCGCTGTAATTTGTGGCACGCGTTTGGTTTGCGTCCCGTACGGGCTGTCGGGTAACAGTGGCGTGCGATTGTGTCGAACCCTGGTTAACGTTTTGTTGTGTGCTTTTGTTATGCTGTCTTTTGTGGCTACGAAGCGAATCCTCCCGCACGAACGAAGCTTCGCACAGGTCGCAACGAAACGCCCGCGCCGCCTCCAATCTCGCCCTGTACCGTGAGCCGAGAGGTTTGGGAGGCTCCTCCCCCGCCCCGCCCCCTCTCTTACCCTGCCTTTCCGGCTTATCCGCATGACACTTCCTTCTGTGAATCAACAAATTGCTACGCTGCTTACTGGCAAAGGGACAATGTTCGCATTTAAAGGGACGCTCGTCCGAGTGCACCCGCTCGTGTATCTTGAGCGCCCCCTTGCTGGAGCAGGAGTAACTGCACTCGCTGCACTGCTGGGGCTGGACGGGCTGGTGCTGACGGGAATGGTGTCGCAGGATGGCTTTGGTGGAACATTGAAAGTCACAATCTGAGCAACGGAAGGAGTCGACGCCGCTGTGTTTAAGATGGACGTGGGATTTTAAATTGGCCTTCATGGCGCAGCGATACTCACAGAGATCACACTTATAGGGCTTCTCACCGGAGTGGACTCGACTGTGACGCTTCAGGTCCGAGTTGATCTTGAATTTGGCATCGCACTGGTTACACTGAAACGGGGCGTCACCTGGGGAGGCAACAGTCAAGTGAATAAACAAAATATTATTATAGTACAATTTACCTGACATGACATGAAAAAATTTTACACTTTATAATATTAACACAAAACATCCTGTGAAATGAAGATATGTTCTTTATACAGTTTTCATACAATGTCCAGCAGAAAAGTGCTTTTTTTTATATTTCCTACCAATAAAGCAAAAAGATCCAAAGTAAAGCAAAAGAAAATGAAAAAGTCACATAGTTTCTGGTGCATTATTGGTATCTGTCCTCACCTGTATGAGACCGCAGGTGAACGGTGAGCTGGCTGGAGTTTCGGCTGGCGTAGGGGCATATTTGACACTTGAAGGGTCTTTCGTCATAGTGAATACGGAGATGCTTCTTCAGGCTGCTGCTGTCGGCCGCCGCATAAGAGCAGTATTTACACTTGTGCGGCTTCTCTCCGGTGTGCAGGCGGCTGTGGAGATTCAGTTTATCTCGCCGACTGAATCTCTTGTGACAGAGTTCACACTCAAACGGTCTTTCACCTGTGAAAATGAGTCTGATCTCGAATCAGAACAAATCTTCTCTCAACAGAAAGGACACGTGGAACAAACCACTTACCAGTATGTGTTAAAATATGTCTCTCCATGTCTTTTTGGCCATATTGAGTTTTGAATGTACAACCTAGAGACACGCAATAAACGACAACATGTCTTAAGCAGCATGCAAGGAAAAAGTGAAATTATGGCGTTAAAAAATGCAGTGTTATCGTCAACTAACCTGAGAAGGTGCATGTATGTCTTTTCTGAGTCAAGGCAGGTTTCAGCTTCTTGGAGGGAGTTTTCTGAGTGAGGTTCTTTTTAACTTTGGATACACATGCCTGAAAGGATTCTTTAAAAACAAACGATTGGTTACCTTTTGAACACTTGTAGTGTATGTGAACCTTTACCAGCGACACCAGATCTTACACGTCAGACTTACCGCTAAGAACAGCATTTCGGCCTGAAACATTATTAGGAGGGACCTGGCAGCTATTTTGCTTGTGGGCAAAAAAGAGTTCAACACTGTTGTATTGCTGTTTGCATAAACCGCAGATGTGGATGTCTGGACTCACTTCAACTAACAAGAGAAATAAAACCACTGGATAAATAACAACTAGATTTAGACATTTCAGAATTATTGGTAATCATTTTAAATATAAAAAAGCATTTATAGGTCAAAGTACATTACAAAATCAACAATGAACCTATGGTTTCTTTGAAGTACAATAAAAAATAACGGTACAAATTAAATAACTATACAACAATACATTAAGAGCAACACATATGTAGTTTATTCATATATTGAAACGATAACATACATAATAACGAGTATTTATAAATGTTAAAAGCAACAGAGAATGTTTTACCTTCTGTGTTGAATGATGCCATGTGAATCAGATTCTCCGTCTCTTCCTCTCGCTGACATGGATTCACACTGTTCTGATTATTATTATTATTATTATCAGATAATCTGGTTGAGATGACACTTCTGGAACCAATCATAACATTATTTGAAACTTGAACACATCTCTGTGTTAGTTGTTGTGTCTCCTGCGAGAGTTCTCAGCAGTGTTGGTGGTTTTGCGACAGTCTGAACAGCTCGGCGGTAAACATCATTTCTTCACTGGAGCGCGTTTTCCGGCGCTGCGATGAACCGAACGCAACAGCGCCGCGTACTGTTACATGCGTGACGATGTGTGACGTTAAGAGAAATTCTTTCACTGTTTATTAAAAAAATACCAAAGAAATCGAAAGAAAACGATCAAACAAACATCGAAAGAAATCTCCAAATATAAAACGAAATCGAAAATAAAAAACATCACAGAGAATCTACGATAGCCTATAGCTAGAAAACATCTATGTGATAAATGAACAATACATCAGCAGAATAAATATGAAGAATGTGGTATTCCATGTCAAATTAAAGTTTTGTTACATTTATTGTTTATAAATTTACCCATTTTAATGGACTTAATCTTAACAAATAAAGTGTTACTAAGGTTTACTGTATGCTGTTTAAATTCATTTATTGGCATTTAAAAAATTATTTCTATTGCAATTCCACAAACCAACGTGTTTGGTAAGTCTTTGAATAATGATTCAGACATTTTTATGTAGGCCTGCTTTTAAGGTGTTTTCCTGGCAGTCCATTTCATTCTTTTGAAATCGTCATTTTCATATAATAAATAAAAAGGATGCAGTTTTGGCACAGAACTGTGGGTAATTTCTGCTGTCATTTAAAATCCGCTGGTGCATGTAACCTTGCATAAATGTAGCACTGTTTGAACATCACTTTGGTCGGTTTGAATATGCTTGACAACCATGACACAGAAATCTCAAACATGCTCTTATGTCCAAAACGTATTTTAAAGTCACAAGTTTACACTTGATTTTCAATGCGCAGAGACTGTAGTTTCTAAACCCATGCGCCATATGTGTTTTCCCCTGTGAGACATGAGGTACAATATGGAGATGAAGGGCCCTGTCACTTCATTTTAACCCAGCTGAGCTTGGCAGATGCACACAGCTGCTTAATGGCTGCAGGCTGTCACAAGACATCTTGGAGCTCAGAGAGGCAGAGAGGAGTTTTAATTGTAGACTGTCTGGAAGGAGTTCCTCTGCACTTGCATTACATGACCACAAGGGGTCATCAGTGCTGCATTATTCGCCCGGAACCCTGGACCAGTGCACCGCACGCTTCAGCATCACTTTGAAACTGAAGATCATAAATGACCACATAAGACGCAACAACAAACAAACATTACATACTATTTTTTATTAATCAAGTTCTCAGAAAACAGTGAGATTAACAAAAGAAATATGTTCACTTCTAACTTCTAAACCTGATATTAAGGCTATCCTAAATTTGCCCCCAAAAATGTATTGGTGCTCAAAACAGAATCATACAGGCAGTATCTGTGTACCATTCCCATTAGCTGAAGACATACTGACTCCCACATTTATTTCTGTGAGTTATATTCGCTAAAATATTTACATATAATTCTTAGTCACCTCGGGCCATTCTGCTCAGGTTTTGGTTCTGCGAGGGGTGTGAGTAATCCCAGCCATCATTCATTTATGTGTCGTATCTATTCTCATGTGCTGTGATTCAGAGGCAGATCATGGAACACAGAAGTCAAAGGTTTATCTTTAAAGGTAAAAACGTTATTCGTTGTTTATTTCGTCATTCTACACAGGTGCACCTGTGGCATCAAGAAAACTTCATGCGACTTGTTTAAATCATGTCTTCATTTATTCATCCTCAGACATTTCCAAGCTCTTTTTTCTGTTCGGACATGGGCTGTCAAATTCTCGGAAAGAACTAAAAAAAATCACAAATCTGGTCCATATGACCTGTGCGCTATATTGAAAAGCTTTTGAAACCTGAAATCTCACTTTCCAATTTCAAACTATATGTAAGCTTCTTCTACATTTATGCATTTGGCAGACGCTTTTTATCCAAAGCGACTTACATTGCATTGTACTATACATATACAAACTGCATCACTTTTGGTTACAAGACTCACATAACACCACCAAGGGCATTTAATATCACTGACTTAAAATATGACAAAACACATTTGAATGTACTTCGAATAATGAAACAAATAACAAAAGATCTACAGCAGAAAAGAATAACATTTGTACACTGTAAAAAAGATTTTTGGGGGGTTAACTTTAAAAAATAAGTAACCTGGCTGCCTTAAAATTTTGAGTTCATTCAACATATTAGTTAATTATTGAATCCAAGCTTCCAAGCTTCCAAGCTTCTGTTAACTCATTTTTTAAGGCAGCAAGGTTACTTATTTTTATTTCAAGTTGAACCAACATTTATTTTTACAGTGTACCCTTTCATTTCCATTAATCATTTTGAAAAAGTACCCAAATACTTTAGCGTTTCAGAGAAAATAATGCAGTTTGAAATCATTTATCGATCTTTGGACAAACCTTAACACCTGACTGGTTTCTGCCTTTTGAAAACTTTGTATTTGTAATGTTTATTTTAACTTTTAAATGATGGACTGAGCAGTGACACAACTCTTAGCTTTCATATGCATTAGCAGAAGTTCAACAGACGGTAGAAGTGATTTAATCAGCATGTTTCATAAAAAATGTTTGACAAGAACGGTGGAATTCCCCACGGGACCATTTTTAATAATGCATTAAAGTTCTTGTAATTCTCAGCCTTCATAATTTCTCAACATGCTCTAAACAGATGTTATTCTGTGTTTACATTATTTGTCATATGGCCCCGTTTCCTCTTTGTTTATGGAAAACGGGGGCAGGGATGGGGCATGTTTCAACACACACGTCCATATCTATCAAATGTTACGACAACAGCAGATAAAGAGTGTCTGAGACAGAGCAGGACGGAGAGTCGAGCACGTGAGTCAGCATTGAACTTGAAAGGAAAGACGAACCAAAAAACACCCTGTAAACTAAACGTTTCTGTCTGGATGTTAATAATGTGAAGAGCCACGCCAGGTTTCACTCAGCACAAAAGTGTCCTGCAAAATGATCCCACTAAAACTGGGACGGATGGAAGCGGACCGGAGAAATGGAGTGTGTAGAGCAGGGATGAGATGTTTATGATGTGAGGAGGAACAGGAAAAGAGCATCTGAAGGTCCATGTTTGGTTTGAGCAGCAAGACAAATTATACACACATGTAGAGTATGAATCTTGCTCAACGACATTACATCAGATAAACGGAGGCAACGTCTGGGACACATCACATGTCTTTGTGTACTGATGACACACGCACGCACAATTTTATTATAACTAAACTATTTTGCAGATTTTTAGGTAAGCTATAATGTACGTTATCGCAGAAATAACGAACCTGCAAATGTCACGACTGGCCAATCAGAATCAAGCATTCCAACGAGCCGTGTGATAATGTATATTAATGGGGCCACATACAACATTTGTTATCACAGAAAAGATCAGAATGTAATGTTAAAAATTTGATCTGATACTTCAGATACTGCAAATGATATTTTTGAAGAACTGAGATTTAAAAGGGAACAGAAATGAGGCCTTTAAAACCACTAACGCTAATAAACAATAAACTCGACCGAAATCTACTGGATGCCTCGCTGGCTACAGGGCAAAACACATCCGAGTTTCCAGAGATTCTTCGGAGACCCCACGGATTCTTCATCTTTTTAATCATGTTCTGTGGATATATGGGCTCCTCACATCTAATAAGCTGTTTGAAAGTATTTGCTTTCATTTGTAACCCAGAAGTGTCGAGTGAATTTAACTCAACGCTGGAACATGCTTTACAGTCTTTTGTGGCTATAATAGATTCAGAACATTACAAAAATGTAGACTTAACATTTTCTACAGTAGATTGTGTTTCGTCTGTATGAGGATCTTATCTAAATATAATCTTTTAGGCAAGCATCACTTTCACTATTGCACACAGGGATCAGGCAAGTTTATACCCATATAGTGTATTTTTGGCTATTACTTAAGACTGGTTTTGTGATCCAGGGTCCCATATTGAATACTAATACAATTATTTGTATTTTTCTACTATGGACAGCTAGTCACTTCAAAAACATTGCTTGTTGAGTCATCAGACATCAACCAATGGCGTGAGTTGGGGGCGGGACTACCTCAAGGAGACCCATTTATGGTCAACTACCATGGTGATAAAGTAACACGTTGTAACTTTAAAGTCCAATATAAACAACATTTAACAATAACAGTGTGGCATTTTGACCCTTTGAATGAAGTTTCCAACATATCTGAAGGATTTGTTGATGAAGAAAGTATCATAAGATGGCCGAAATCTCCCTTTAAGACACTCGTGCACGCAGACACGCGCTCAGTGTGCGAGCCTTGTAATTGGACGGAGGTGTTGGGAGATAATGAAGCCGGATCTGTCGCACCTGCCACACCGCCGGGATTTCTCCTGACTGCCCACTTAAATCTTCAGCGGTCCCCGGGTCTTAAGGGCAGGAGTCTCCGCACCAAACGAATGGAAAAAAACAAAGAGCTACAGGGGAGGTTTCCTGTCAAAACTGCTGAACCCCCTCCCAGAATCCTCAGCAGTCCCGCGAAACCGTCTGGTGTCAAATATTTCAGACAGAAACGTTAAAGTGCTGTGCCAGCGAATTTCGTTTCAAACGCTCGCGAGGTACAGTGTGAGACGGAGCTGTCTTTAGTGACATGAGCGTTTGAGATGAACGCAGTGCAGACGAGTCATAGCTGACTATCTGGATGCTGAGATGCATTCTGCTACTGATTCAGCAACGTCAGAAATGAACTTTCAGTAGAAAGAGGCTGACGTGGATTTATAGAGACATTATTATGTTTATGAGGCCATATTTTTAAAATAGCTTCATAAACATACCATTGTGTATACCAATGTGCAATGTCAAACGTCTCAATTTTCATCTAGCAATTACATTTATAATCTGAACAATTATGATATAATAATATCATAGGCTATATATTATATGCTGTATATTAGGGCTGTCAAACGATTAATCGCATCCAGAATAAAAGTTTTTGTATATATAATATATGTCTGTGTACTGTGCATATTAATTTTGTATTCATAAAAACAAACCCGTACATGTAGATATTTAGGAAAAATATAAAAATTAATAAATATTTAAATATAATTTCAATTATTGGTAAATATAAACAAATACATCTAAATATTTCCTAAATATATATAGGCCTACATGTATGTGTTTGTGTTCATAAATACAAAATTAATATGCACAGTAAACAGACATATATTATGTAAATACAAACTTTTATTCTGAATGCGATTCATCGCAATTAATCTTTTAACAGCCCTAATATATATATATATATACAAGATATAATATAAAAGTATTTAATTATATGATATTACTTTAAATGTACACATCTAATCTTTATTTATTATTTTCATCTTAATTTGAGCATATTGGTTGGAATTTTTACATCTATAAAGGATACTACATGTCTTACTGTACTAGCAATATAATTTCAATATTTTTAGTTTACTTTACAGGATTTTTAAGAACTTGTTCTAGAAAGCTGGAAATCTTATTGGTCCACAGAAACCTACAGTTTACAAAATGTACAACAATAGTATGAAATTCTAGGCAATGAAAAGAAACTTTACGACAGAATGTTTTAGTGCCTGTGTGACCCTGGATCACAAAACGTCTTAAGAAGCACAAGAACATTTGTTGTAATAGCCAAAAACACATTGTATGGGTCAAAATTGTTGATTTTTTCTTTATGCCAAAAATCATTGGGATATGAAGTAAAGATCATGTTTCATGAAGATAATTTGTAAATTTTCTACCGTAAATAAATAAAATCTTTATTTTTGTGAGTGGATGCAGCAAAACCGCAACAAAAATGCTCGGAAACACGTCTACAAACTTCACTTGCTGCTGTCGCTCTTTGAGAATTAAACACTCAAGTTTGGTATCTATGTAAAGATTTGAATTTCAGCTTTTAGGTTCATCTATTGTCCACAACATCATTACAGCGGTAAACCAAGAGAGAGAGATAAAACAAACCTGTTTCTACTTAAGTTATCTATGGAATGCTACAGCACCTCTGATGAACAACTTTAAAGGCCATTTTTTCAATATTTAGATTTTTTGTTTTAAATAGTTATATCTCTGCCAAATATTGTTTCACATGATGTAAAAATCCAATTAAAACTTAAAACTTTCTTTATAAACAGAATCATCCAATTCATTCTGTCCAGTAGTTGCTGTAACTAGACAGTTTCCTTTCATTAGAACTAACAGATTAATCTTCTACCTTTGATCTACAACCTTCAATCATCACAGCTCAGAGGTCTGGAGATCAGTTTTCTATGTTTCCTCCACCGCCTTCACAGAGAGGACACAACAGATGTGGACGGTCACTTTGATGTTTGGTCTTGTTTAGTGGCAGCTGTGTGAGGCACCAAAACAAGCTAAAAGGTGTAAGGGGTCACGAGTAAATAACTTACACTGAGCACATCATAAACTCATGCATGCTATATTCATAATCATTTACATTTTGTAAACCTGAAAGTTTTGCAACTTCCTGGTAAGAACTATTAAACTTGTAACTCTTAATTAAAGGAACAGCACTTTGGAGGAGCAGAAGGCTTTGAAGTAAAGCTTTTAACTTTAACTTTAAAAAAAGACACAGAAGGCTGTCATTGACTGCTGAATAAACATTTGTTTTTGCTGTAATAGCCTTAACATTTAGAGTTGCCAGATTGTAAAAATGACTTTAAAAGTAGGCCTACATTGAGGTCCACATGATGTTCAAGTGATAATTTATTCACCCTCTGTATTACTTTTTTTGTAGAACACAAAAGAAGATATTTTGAAGAATGCTGGCACCCATTTACTTTCCTGGTTTTGTGAGAAGTGAATGGGTGCAACCGCTGTCCGGTTACCAGGTTTTTTCAAAACCTTGTGCGGAAGAAAGAAAGAAAATCTCTTTAATGAAATAATTCGTATGAATTGAAATATCTGATCTTGATAAACTAATGATGTTGTACTTATTTATATTTTCACATTTTCTCTCGCAACACATATTTCTTTTAGATCTGTGCTTTGTTTAGCATTATTCTGCATGGATCATATCTCAACATTCGAAATCAAGTTTTCTTAAAACAGTTTTCCCTTTAAGGTTGTTTAAATATCATATTGAGCTCACAAATATATATTTATATATATAAACACTTCACAATTGCAAAGTTTAATTTAGCATTTTAAAACAGGTACGTGGTGCTTTATTGCACAAAATGAAATACATTTGGCAACAATCGCTGTTTCGTTGCCGGTACATCCTTCTTTAACAAAGCCCGAAATGCTCAAAGTTGATCAAGCGCTCGCTCGCGACTTAAAGCGGTTTCTCAGGCTTTATCGAATTTTCTTCTCCAAATATTAGAAACTGAACCAGGCTCCAAACAGTCATCAGATACGCTCTCTTTCATTCTGTCCCCTCTAGGAATAAAACACTTTTTACACTATGTTCCATTTGCTAATGTGTATCTGATGTCTTCTAATCGCAATGATAAGCGGGGGTTGCAATGCATCCGGAAATAAAAGACACCCAAAAGCGGCGTCTTATCAAGATGAAGCAGCGCGCTATTACGACCCGCAGTTATCCATCACTATCCGTCACAGATCAGGCTGCAGGAAACAGATTACACACTCCTGAATCTTTATGGAGATATTATATTGCTTTCATTTGCATTTTTTATGGAGTCTGATCCGAACTGCGCATTCTGTATCACATATGTACGTGCGGGCCTTTGGCTCCCGGTTCCTCGAGCATGTTTTTCAAACTGCGAATCCTCCGAGACCGAGATCACGTTTTCTTTGAAACGAGAGGGAATCGGAGACCCCTGTTCCTGTTAAATTTGCTCATGGTCTGCAGACCAAAGAAGAGCCGTCAATCGGGCCAGAGTTGCTAATGAGTCGGCTGGTAAAATCGAGAGTGCTGGGCCCAGCTGTCATCTATTAGGTGATGGTTTTAAGACTAGCAGTGATACTTCATTAATTAACCTTCACATTCTATGTAGATCCGCTCATCAAGATGCAGTTAATTAAAGAAAGGTCATTCCAAGGGCTGTTACAAGAGGCATCATTACAAAAGAGAGAGAGAGAGAGAGAGAGAGAGAGAGAGAGAGAGAGAGAGAGAGAGAGAGAGAGAGAGAGAGAGAGAGAGAGAGAGAGAGAGAGAGAGAGAGTGTAAAGGTGGTGAGGGAAAGATTTTCCAGGTATCTAGAACCATTTCGGATTTCTAATGACAAAAAAGTGATTCTGAAAAACTGCTCTACACGGCTCCTTAAACATGACAGAATCAAACCAGAGACCACTAAAAACTAAAAGCTGGGGTTAAGCAACCCGTTCACATAAAATGCGTATAAATAACACGAAGGTGCAAAATCGTCAAGCAAGTACGCCAAATTGCAATTTCACGTGTGTATACGCCAATCTATGCATGGAAATGATACGCCCTCGGCGGAGAGCCGCCATTTTGAAACATACATGAAGAGGAAACACTGAAATAATTCAAGTAGGCCTAATAACGTTAGGTTTAGGGTTTGGTTAGGGGACAGGTTAATAAGACAAAACGCACGCAAACATTGGCGTATATATACACGTAAAATTGCAGTTTGCCGTACTTATTTGACGGTTTTAACACACATTTCATGAGATCGGGCTAAGATAATGTCCACCAATCTGAACTGGGAAAACTATGTTTTCAGTAGACGAAAATAAATATGCAGTTGTACACGTTGCCACAGCCGGTCCTTTCATCTCTCGCACTAGCTCTCACGAAAAGCATGTTGTATAATATACTCCCTTCTTCAATTTCTGGTACTCTTTTCTTGCAAAAAGCTCTAATGGATAAAGCACTGGTAAAATATTCATCAGCGTCGATTGACAGCATCTATCTTTTAGTCCTATGTATTTTTTGGCTTTCTCTGCTTTCATCGTGTCTTTCCTCTGACTGCTGGAGGTGAGAGTGAATCTTCTGACCTCACACTGTGACCAGTAAAATGGCATCGAAAGTAAATAAATGAAAAAGAGACGGGGACGAACATCAAATAGTTGTTTCTTATTTGAGTCAGATTCAATGTGTGGCTGTGACTTATTTATCTCGCCATCCGACTGTTTCTACCTGGGTGTCCCAAAAGGCTTTGTGCTTTCACAGTGAAAATTACATTTCTATTTTCTGTCTCTTAGATTTTAAGGGTTAAAATCTATGCTTTAAAATAAATGTTTGCAATAGAATGGGATATTTATTAAAAAAATGGGTAGTCATGGTCCAGTGGTTAGAGAGTTGGACTCATGACCAGAAGGTTGCTGGTTCGATTCTCAGGGCTGGCGGGTAATGGCAAAGGCACCTAACCCCCACTTGCTTACTATACAAAATATACCAATGTATAGTACAATGTAATGTAAGTCTCTTTGGATAAGCGTCTTCCAAATGCGTAAATGCTTCTTTGTCTTTTGTGTAGGCCTAATAGCCTAATAATATAGCCCATGTACAGTGACTTAAAATCTTTTTAAAAATAAAAGAACACTAAAATACCACACTTATATGTCACTGCACAGATGAAATATCAAACCAAGAGACACGTAAAATAATAGAATTACACATATTATTGTTATTCGCGTTTTTTCAGGCCTGTTTAAAATGCGGAGATCTGCTGACTGAGCAGCGAATACCATCAAAGTACCGCGAGAACGCTCCGAAAGCGCACAAAACCGTCTGCTCTCGCGATACGTTGGTGTCATATGCAGCACTACCTGCGCAGCGCAGCGCCGCATGAGTCGAAGTGGATTCTTATCTGTTCTTCTTCGGAGCTTCCGGTTGTAGCGCTCAGGTGCAATGAGTTCCTTGATGAGCAGGAGAACCAACAACGAACAGTTGTGAAGTACCTTGCAGAATTTGACAGACAGGTATGTTATTAATAGTTCAGCTGTTGATTGCAAGAGGTGGACTGTCTAGTAACCAGTGTGATACTGGTTGTAAACACATGCAGTCACGTGTGCAACGAACGTTTAGTTGCGCACGATTTCCACCTTTACATTTGTGAATAATTGTGTGATATTTTCAAAGTATTATAATAATTTTTGCCAACTATTTGAAATAGAAGTACCTCAAAATTTGAATTAAACGTTGCTGTTTTTAACTAGCGTCTTACGCAAGCATATTCATTACGCCATCGCGTCGTATTTACGTACAGTCTAGCAACAGTTGGGCAAGTTAAGGGGCGTTCACATTATAACGATAACTATAACTATAACTGGAACTATAACTATATTTGCGTCCACACCAGCGGACGATAACAATAACATTATGTTTATTCTAAGCTCGCGTGCTGCGTTTCAAGTGCGTTTAAACAGTGAATCTTGTATAGTCTAATCAACCGTCTGTAAAATGAAAACATTACATAAATTTCACTACAACTTTGCAAGACGCAAGACAATTTTGCGCTGACAACATTAGCGCTTGCAGCCTACCTGAGGTGATTTTATGTTACACTTTTACTGGTTACTGTATCTCATACTCACCATTCATTCCAAGAGTTGAACCATTTGTTTTCCAGATAAACATTTTCTTTAAGCTATTTTTAAAAAGAGGGTTTGGTTTGTTTTGTTTTTCCAGTGTCGTCTGCCATTTTAAATGCGCGAACGCTGAATGGATTTGATTGACTGTCAATGTTTTATCGTTCATCTGCTGGGAAAAAATCGCTCTGAAAGTGATCCCAACGATATTGTTCTCTGTATCTTTATCATTATAGTTATGGTGTGAACCTCGCTATTCTCCTGAATTAAGTACAATTTTTAAAACTTTATTTTTTATAGTTATTGTTATAGTTATCGTTATAATGTGAACGCCCCTTTACTCTGAAAAGTAATTAATTACTTGTTACTAATTTCATATTTAGATTAGATTAGATTAGATTAGATTAGATTCAACTTTATTGTCATTGCACATGTACAAGTACAAGGCAACGAAATGCAGTTTGGGTCTAACCAGAAGTGCAATAGCAGCAAGTGCAGGATATACATTGGTTGCATAAGTTACATTTAATATTTAATAGTGTAATTAGATTACTGTACAAATTACTCTGTCCAAAACGTATTTAATTACTTTATATCCTATATCAAAAACCGAATTACTGAAAGCCGAACATACAATTTTTTTTACCTGCACTCTAAGTGGTCTTATTCTTCATTCTGCTGACCCTTTTTATCTTTAGAAAATCATGCATTTGCTTTTCAAGCAAAACTTAAACAAAGGACTTGCTTAGGCTTCATCATTTTAAAAGGATACATAGAGTGAATCTGAGTTAAAGTGCTATCTAATTAGACTGGGTAGACTTTTCTAGAAACAGTTGTACTCTGTTAAGGTGAGTTGTGCTTACCAATGCAAAACATCATGTGGTTTCATGCGGTTGCTAAGACTTTGCTAGGTGATTGCTAAAGTGTCTCCTAGTTTTAGGCATTTCTAAGCAGTGGCTAGGGTCAATGCTGGGATGTTCTGGCTTGATTCTAGTGTGTTGCTAGGCGATTGGTAGAGTTCTGGGTGGTCACTAAGGTTTTGCTAGTTAGTTGTAAGCACTAGAAAGCACTACTTACTACTTAATTAAGCACATTTTGATGTTAAACAGGCATTTAAAGTCCCTTCCATAGGGTTGAACAGGTCACAGTGCATGACACCTAAAAACAGGATTGGATGAGGTGGGCTAGTGTGTGCGTTTCAACTCCTTAGTTACAGTAAATGTTGACCCTGGACTGAACGGCATTACGACAGGCAGTCTCCCGTGGCTGCCAGCGGAACGCTAGTTGCTAGGTGGAGAGACATTATGGCTTTCCTGCGCCATAATTTATCCGGCGAGTGCGGCCGGTCGTCATGTTGGGTCCTGACAGAGAGCTGCAGTGCTTTATCAGACGCTGTGTAAATCAGACGCGCGGGGGGCAGACGGCAACATTGTTTGATCTCTTTCAGACACTCTAATAATCTGCACCAGCCTGATTGATACCTTCACACAACAAAGCACATTACACCAGCAAAAAAAACCCCATCCGAGTGTGAGTGTGTATTGGCCATCAGAGTTGTCAAGGGCTGGGGGGGAAGGAGACAGGAGGAGAAAAAGAATGAGTCGTGTGGAGACACACAGGGTCATTTGGAGTCTTTAAACGAATTGTCGTCTAACAGTTTCACAAAACGATCAGGGTTTCATAGGGAGGGGTGAGTGAGAGATAACTCGTGTCAAAGTGACCTCACTTAATACACAATGAGAAAAACAAGCCAATAAAGAGCTACACAGACATTAGGATCCTAGTTTTTTAGTTGTTTTACAGGTAATATGTGCATTAAAATTATTTTGTTGGCGATATCGTGCCTTAAAAGACCAGTGTGTAAGATTAAGGAAATACAATGCAATCTAATATACATAACTATGCCTTCAGAGGTGTTTAAAGACCTTACATAATGAAGTGTTTATTATGTTAGAATGAACTATTTCTATCTACATACACCGCAGGTCCCCTTACATGGGATTCACCATGTTGCATTGCCATGTTTCTTGTTTCTACAGTAGCCCTAAACGGAAACTGCTCACGATTTGTAAATATGTTATCTCCTTCGACAAAGAAGCAAAAATGTGATGATGTCTTTGTCCTGTGTCAGCCGCCGTAGTGGTTCGAAAGTGAGGGGTGGAGTGAGCCGTTGGTTGCAATTCGCAACCTCACCGCTAGATGCCGATAAATTTCACTGACTGGTCCTTTAATAGTTATGTTTGGTATTTTTGTAGTTGATTGTGCATCTTAGAGGCATTGTGTGGAAGCTATTTCTAGGATGTATAGACATCAAATATAGAAATCCAACTATATGTAAAACAGTATTAGCACAAAGCTCATCTTGGATATTTTTGGTACAGACATGAATTTTAAATGTTAAAATGCTGGTTTGCTTCAACCGAGAGTTGAGTCAAATACGGACATTGTCTAGGTTAATTTAAACCAACGGTTTGATTTGCCAACATTTCACACAACCATAAAAACTATCAACCTAAATTGGCATTGATTGACGCTCCTTTTCCTTAAAAGATGAGAATAACCTTTGACCTCTCACCCTCAGTTTTGGGCTTCTCTAGAATTCTCTGTCATCTGTTGACACTGATGCCTTTTTAACCGCCCGTCTGAATCCATCCAGTGACGTTTACCAGGGCTTTGCCTTTCTTATCCACGAAGCAGAACGTATTTGACAATAAAATGTTACTCGGCTTTAAATGAACTGACAAAAACTAATTGAACTGTTTCATCAGCAGTATCGGAATGAGACCATAAAGTACAGACTGACAATAAGATGCAATTATTGGCGTGCGTGCACGGCTTCAGTAGCATCAGTATTCTATTCAGGTGCCGTAATGGATGTAATGTAGCATATGGCCACTGAGCCATGTGTTTGCTCCACTCAATGTGTCTGAGATAAACAGAGCAGTGGAGATGAGACTATCCTAAGAGCTTTTCCTACCCATCACTCACACCCAGGCATTATCACACAGCTAGGTGGCAATCTCGAATGGCTGACTCGGAATCAGTTTCATCCATCTGCGTTTCAATAGTGATCAGATAAAGAATACGTCCTCAGGCCAGCCATCATGGCATCGATTATTTGGGAATAAAACAATCCCGAAGGACAATTGGATGAACTGCAATTTGATTGATTGAATCCATTTCCAGGTAGAGATGACCGTTGTTCAAGTGAGACATCTTAATGCAAGCAATCCATAGATGAAGCCATACAGAATTGATAAAAATAAGTATTGTTTTACTGGATCATTTTTTTTCATTCTCATGTCATTTTTAAACAATGTAAGTAAATGTGGTCTAATGTAGTTTGGTTACCAATGTTCTTCAAAATATCTTCTTTTGTGTTCTGCAGAAGAAAAAAGGTCATACAGGTTTAAAATGACATAAGGGTGAGTAAACAAAGGAAGAATTTTTATTTTTGAGTGAATTGTCCCTTTTATTGCTTTATACAGGAAAACCACTGTAATATAACTCATAACCTTCCCTGCACCGCCTGTGAGCGCTTCTAAATATGTAGATAGGCCTACGCAACGGTATCCATCTCCATTTGTTTAAACTACGGGCAAAACAATTCTTGCGTAGGTAGACAAAGAAACAAGAAATCGGGTATATCCAGTGGGGGCAGCGTCCTCCTTGAATACATCAATACTTGCCTTGTGGGGACAGAACAAGAAGAAAGTGTGTAATGCATTTCTGCCTTATTAAAGTTATAAATGAGCGTCGGTGCCCGCGTGTCAGTTCAGACTTATTCGCCGGGTGAGCATACATCAATTATACTATTTGGAGCATTTAAACAGGTGTGCTGCTAGCCTGTTTAGGAGACTTTGCATGCACCTGTTTTAAAGTCTTGCATCCGTCTGTTGATTCACAACATGCTGCATTGTTTGCAACTTTAATAACCACGCGATGTTAGCGGAAAATAAGCAGGCTGTTGAGAAATGAATAAATAAAGCCGTTGCGCTTGTTTCGTCGGTACGAGTGTGGCATATTAGATTATAAAGAGAGCTGGGTTATTAAAGCACCAAGTCCAAAACCTGGAAGGCTTTTCGCTAAAAAGCAAAGGAAAAACACACACGCCGTAGTGGCCCGTCTCACTCCAGAGCTCATTTTGAGACTTGAGCCAGCTGGCGAAGTGGCGTAAGACATCGTGGAGCTGCGGGCTACAGTAAATATCGCCTTTCTTGTTATCTCGGAGACCTGTTTTTCCGGTAAATAGGGGCAATGTGTAATTCAATACGCTTCCAAGGCAATTTGCTTTTTCGAGGACATTGCAGGTGACATGGTATATTGTAGTTGTGGCCCAGGAATAAATGGTCAAATTAATAAGTAATGCTGATGTTCAGATAATATTTTACCCTAGACGCCTCAGTGGTAAGTGCCTTATGGTGGGTTACACAGTAATTTTAAACCACAGAATGCAGAGGGCTGTGTGGCGCTGAGAATGGTTTGTTGGGGCATCGTGTGCGGTGTTGTGAGAATATTAACACGCTTCTTGTTTCGGCTGATGTACGGGATTGTGTTGACAATGTCCTGTAATTAATTCTGTGGCGTCTGACCTCAAATTAACAGGTAAGGTAATGACTCACCCACGTATGCAAATTCTGTCATTATTTACCCATTCCAGTGTCATTCAAAATCTGTTTGCTGTTTTTTTTGTATTGGAACACCAACGAAGAATTTCAAATCACCATTTTGATCCATCAACCTGTGCGCGTCATAGAAAATAAGTGCGCAAGTTCAAATCGACCCCTTTCCCCACAGATTCCTGTATTGTCTATTGTATCCTATCAATCACAATGCCAAAAGGCCAAGGAATCAAGTTTTGTCCTCCTCCGAGCCGCGTAACGTCAGAGTTTTGATCCGTAAGCATCTGTCAAGGGCAAACAGTAAAATATTGGGCACATGTTGTGAGTGGATCCATCAGCCGTCGTGCGTCTATGTGAGATCAGAGCGCAGGTTGATCAGAGAGTTGGCAGAGTAACATGAAGCTTGATCTGAAAGACAAAGATCATAGCTGTCCTTCAAACCCCGCAACATCCGCCGCGCTCACGGGGGGACGAGGCGCTCATCTGCGCGCGGCAGATCCCACAGATGATGAGAGGGCATTGTAAACATAATTATTGCTGCTAATGATAACGGCAGACAGATGATGAGTTTTTTCGCAGCTCATTTACCATTGCCAGCCATGCCAGGTGCACAGACGCATTCTCATTCTCTTCTAAATGGTATCAGTCGTTATTTTTCTTGCAAAACGTGCAGCAGAATTTCCAGAGGCGAACACTCGATAAAACACGTTGCGTTTGACGTCGAAGCTGGAAATCACGTGTAAAAAAATTGAATGAATGTGATTACTGAGAAAAACGTAATTGTTTCGAATGCCGTACCTTTTAATGCCCCGACATCCTTTGACCCAAGAGAAGTAACCTGTAATTTTATGTTTTGGACAGAGATAGCGATAGAAGCAAGTTAAGTTTTGCAGCTTTAAAGTCAACTTCAACTTGGAGTCTTAAATCTCTCTTTGTTTTTTAACCGCTCTTCCTGGCCTCATTCTGGTAGGTAACACGCACTTTTTACCAATCCAGTTAGTTCTCATTAGAAAAACCTACATTTTTTCTTATTGGGGATCCTGTTTTGCTTAGAAACACGTCAGAGCAATTACGGCACAGAGATGCGCTTTACGAGCAGCATTTCACGTTGACTTTAAAGTTTCTAAACTGCTGTTAAATCAGAATCTCAGATATGAGCAACACAATCTTTTTGACAGTAATACCGTATACCCAAGGCACTGTGTTATTTGTTGCGCGGGCTGTGCTCTCTTGCACACTTTAATATTGTGTTATTGTTTCATCTCAGCCTTGAGATAAAAAAATTCTTTATTTTATTTTATGGGATTAACTGCGTGCTTTCAGGGCGTCTGGAGGTGTCTGTTATGTTTCGTTTTATTAGTGAATTATTTAGACAACACTCAACGGTAGCACCAAGGACAGAGAAGAGCCCTGCTGGCTTTCCATTCGGCTTTTTCATTCACTTACTTAATTTGGTTTGGTACTCTGAAACCGCAGAAAGAAATTCACTATCGTCTCCTTCGGATGGCAGCAGAAAGGGGTGTGGTAACTGATTTCCCAGAGGGTAAAGCGTGCCGAATTGGTACATAATGATAAAGAAATATCAAAACATTAGAGTGTGGAGATTTGAAAATGGATTTGGGATGAGAGTGAAGCAGGCAGAGATGTTCAGCTTGCGTCGCAACGTCTGCGTTCCGCAAGCAGCAACTCAACAGCCCCGAGGACAGGTTGCACAATATTAAACACATGATTCATGTATTGATGTCATATTTACAAGATCTAATTTTGTGTTAAAGATGCTTTTTTATATTGCCGTGTGGTACCGTCATTTTTCCTCTGAGCATTTAGGTACTACTAGAGATAGTTGAATAAAGTTCATGTTTTAAAAACCTTGTAAAGTCAAAACTGGTGAGTTTTATGGCTTGAAAAGAGAACCCATATACTAGTGCAGCGGTTTTTAAACCTTATGACTCCCAAATATGATGAACCTTTTGTGAGGGATACCTTTTCTACAATACATATCCATCTAAAATTAAGGAAAGAAACATTTAAACCTTGTTAGATAAATGGTAAATGTGATATTATAAACTGTTTTAAAGCAACAACATAAACGAACGTTACTGCGCATGCACGCTTTTGTATCCCAAACTTAACTTTTGGTACACATCCACAAAGATTATTTCTTCAATTCTGGAAACAGCAAATAAACACTTATGTAAAAAATTATGTTCTTTTACAATTTTTCCCAGAATTGTTTGGGGGCCCCATTTTGAAAACCCCTGTACTCTTGAAAGTTAAAAATATTGTAAAATAAATTATGCAAAATAAAGTTGACATACTTTTTCTTAAGACGGACCGAAAATAGTGATGACTCATCTTGCACTTAACAGATTTTGTCCAATCAGATGCTCTCTGGAAGGAATGTCCCTCCTCACTCTTGCCACCAACTAGCAAATCCTTTTATGACTGTGGCAGAAATGTTTCCTTTCTTTAGAGCAACTAGGTGACTGAAAATATTGAGGAAATGAAGATTAAACCAAGTAGCATTTGCGTTTCCTACCTGGTTTGTGAATCTTACATTTTACAACAGTTTGTTTTTCTGTTTTAATCCAACAAAAAGTCACAGTTTTGCCAACCTGAATAGATTTCGAAAGGTGAGGTTCATGAAAGATAGTAGATTATGTTTAGATTATTTTCTCAGATTTCTCTTTCAGGTCTGTTGCTGGTGTCCGACCAAGAATAGTTATTTTGATAGTGTCTTCAGCATGGCTTTACAACATCTGGTCAAGATCAGGTTTGCTAACACCTGAAGACACCACTTTTCATGGTCCATTTCATTCCTGACCAGTAAATACTGGATCTTGTTCAATATCCAGTTTCACATTACGGATTTAAAAGGCCTTTGAATGTTTATATGCATTTCACGTTGTTTGTTTTGTCACCATAACTTGATTTTTCTTAATCTCTCTCAGACCGTTGTGCCCGTTAAGCTTAGCGTGTGCTACTTTGACTATTTAAATGCAAAAGGCCTAAAAGGTGTTACTGAGCAAAAATAAAAAGCGCCCTAATTCCTGTTCAAAAGGTCGCCGTGATGAGTTATTGGGGAGTAAGCACCTGAAAGCTATTCCCTTGTTAGATTTGACAGAGAGGCTGTCATTTCTCTCTTTAAAAATAGTGGGAAGTAATAAATGGTCATTTGTGAATGTGTTAGCTACCGGCACTAGACGGCCTCCTGCGAGAGTTTTATGTGCTTATATATTGTTCCCAATGTCAGATGAACGCTAGACATTTCTGTTGAGATCAGCAAAAAAGAAGTTTTTCCTTGACTGATTATTAGTCATTGCTGTTTTGGTAATTAAAAGGCCACTTTTTTGATTTGTCAACATAAATGTATGAAGTGAACATTGGACGGTATTCTGCACCCATTTTACTTGAATAATAATGCGTGTTTATGAGCGAAAAAGGATATTCGACGAGAAAAAGTCATTTATTCACTCATGTCATTTTATACCTGTAAGACTTTCTTTCTTCAGCCTAACACAAAAGAAGATATTTGTTGGTAACCAAACAACATTGACCTCTATTGACTTCCATTGTATGAACACAAAACCTCCGAGACATTTCTCAAAATATCTATTCCACAGTCATAAACAAGTTTGAAAGACATGAGGGTGAATAAACGATGACAGAATTTGTATTTAATCCATTTAAACACCTTATGTGACTGGCTTGCAGTTTGTTTGCTTCAAACATGGTTCGTCCAATCAGATTGTAGTACTACAACTAGCTATTCTTCAACACAACCGACACATTTGTCAAGCCCAGCCCCTCCCATTTTTAATTGGTGCTGGGAGTTTTACCCAGGTGGCTTTGCTGTGAATATTTGGATGCTCCAGACTCGGGCATCAATGTGACAGTTTCAGGTGGAGAACACTATTATTAGTTTACCTCTCAGCCGTGGCATTTTATCACTGTTGAGTCTGACGCTCTCGCTGCTTTAAAAACAGAGGAAGTCGTGCATCTCAATCCACCCGTTCATATTTCATAGGCTACGGTGTCATAAATACAGGGAGCGCGCCTGACCCGAGCTATTAGTTACACACCTTTAGTGGGTGTGGGACAGTTTGTCTCTAGATGGGGCAGGTTTTCCGTGAACGGGAGCCAGGATGTGCTGAAAAATACAGTACGTGCATTAACAAACACCAATATTGCAATTTGTAAGAACGTGTAATCACACACGTGTGATGGCTTGAGGTGTGAAAGACAAGTCATAAATAAACAAAACTTGAAAGTAATACAGAAGAAAATATCCATGTATATCTGGCTTGTTCTCCAGTCTGAGAGAGGGGGTCATGGGAGGACGGCGTGTGTATAGTTGAACAGTAGGTCAGATTGGAGGTCAATAGTGAACACAGAGACTCAGTTTTCCCTTAGCGTGTCTCATAAGTTCTGGTCACATAACTCTTCTTTTGTACCCAGGCCTCTCTGTCTGTCACTCTCTAATTCTATAGAGAATAAACAAGAGGCCTTCTCCTTCCTGCTCTTATTTCCATCTGTCCTTCTAAAAAGAAATCTGTCATTTTCATGCAGTTACTGAAGCACACTTTAAAAATGAGCATGCACAATAAGTATACACTATTCTATTAGAAGTTGGTATATCTGAAACTGATTATATCACAATAACAGCCTGGTGTGTGTCTCTTATTGAGTGCGCACACAATACATTTGTAAACTTGTTCTTCTGATTTACTCTTTCAACTAGGACTGCATAATACTAAAGAAAAATGTGCTATGCAATAATTTGCTGAATAATGTATGCAATATAATGATACTTAGTTTGTTTTATAAAAAAACAATTGTCTGTACCCCTAGTTTTTCTGTTATCGGCAACGAGCAAAATACAGATTATCTGGGCGTAGGAAGAATTAGAAACGAGAAGAAACATTTATTGAAGCGTTGAACTGTAATGGCTGAAAAGGCATTTAAGAATCTTCTGTGCTGATGAAGAATTAGATTTGGTTCAAAGAGCAAAGGACAAAAGGTGATAATAGTGTTAATAAACTGATTCATAAGAGACTGTCTCTCATCTGCAGCAGTGCAGACACCTCAGTCAGTTGAATTTTTAACAGTGGTAGAATTTCTAATTGTATATATTTTGCATATATCAGTTAGAATCATGATGTCAACATAAAACACAGCTCATAGCATTTTATTGCTATATTATGAAGAATGCTTAAAAATGAAGGTGTTACAAAATTATTATTTTTTTACAATGATGCAATAGTAGAACCATTTTTTGGTTTACCAACCCATTAGTCAAAGGTACTTAAAAGAAAAAAGTACTTTTTATAGACGGTTTTAAAGCAACAACATAAACAAATGTTGCGCTTTTGTGGCTCAAACTTCAACGAATTGATTATTTAATAGAATGTTTATACAATGAAATAGTTCTATTATTAGCCACTAGCCAGACCGATAAACAAACACAGACCGGAACTTCAGGCCAGACGCGTGCGTCCGATGAAACCGTCTATAGTCTCAAGAACCTTTTTCCATTACAGGGAACATTTATGTGAACCGTAGAGCTAAAAATGTCTTTTCTGTGGCATTGTTTAGTACCTTTTTTGAAAAGTGAAGAGTGTATGTCAGAGCGAAACAGGATATCAATGAAAAATAGAATTTGAAAATTTGTCAGGAATTGTCAAAACTTTTCTTTTTTCTGAAACATGCGTCAAATAAATAAAATGTTCACAAAGAAAAGGTAAAATTTTGTTTTTGTGCTGACTTTAAAGGGATAGTTCACCCAAAAATCTGTATAAATGTCTTTGTTCTGATGAACACAGAGAAATATATTTGAAAGAATGCTTAGTTCTTGGACCCCATTGAGTACCATAGTAGAAAAAAATTACTTTATAATTTGTATAAGAAAATGAGATATTTTGAAGAATGTAGGACAGCAGACAGTTGTGGGGCACTTTTGACTACATTGTCATTATTCCTACTATGGTAGTCAATGGGGTCCAAGAACTGTTGGGTTACAAGCATTTTTCCAAATATCTTTCTGTGTTCAACCAAACAAAGAAATGTATACAGGTTTGGAACCACTAGAGAGTGAGTAAATCATGACAGAATTTTCATTTTTAGGGGAACTAACCCTATAAAACTGAAGTGTGTCATTTTGTTTTTAATGTTGAAGCACTGCAGTTAATAACAAGCCTTTGAATATTTGATTCACAGGGTGGAATATCATTACTGCACTTCCGTTGTGGCGTCACTAGTGGCGCTGAAATTACACACTTTAAAGCATTAAAGCAAACGTCTACATGCGGTTGTTTACCGCTGACGGGTTTCCTCGGGAATCTGTCAACAAGTCACTTTCCTATCAAAGCAGGCAAGCAGAACTGTTGCCTCATCACCCTTCAATTAGAGGCACGACCACCTGAAAATCCTCCATTGACATTTCCTCCCTGATTGTGTCTCATCCATTTTTTAATTGTGCTTCTCTCGTAGCCGTTCCCATGAGGTGGGTGGACTGCGGTGGTGGCCACTGTCATTCGTCAGGGATGACAGGAGAAAAGAGAGAGAGAGTGGCACCATGCCACTTCCAACCCCAGTGCTGATGTGTCAGTCTTATCACACAGTCGAGCGCTCCAGAGGCGACACCCTCCACTGAATCAGTGACATTTCACGGACGGTGCAAATCTATCCGTCTTTGTCAAGCGTCCCTTCATCTCCGCACAAGCACACATCGTTTTCGCATTCCAAGAGTTAGCATATTGATCACAGCAGAGTCAGTGAGGTGTGGAAGCCATTTTTTTCCTTTTTGGGCTAAAATGGGCACCTTTAGTCTACTGGTCACTGTCGGTTTCCGGTGAGGTGCGTTTAAATCCCATCGCGTGGGTGGTCCGGGTCACGGGTGTCACGGCGTGTTGGCATGCTGAATAGAGGAACAGTTTTTTTTATTTAAGCCCTTTTTCTTTATTCAAACTGTGTTTTCCTGACTTCATGTGGAGCATTGAGCTCTGTGATGGCAAAGGTTTTTAAACGTTGTTATAATTGCAGATTTTTTGTTTGCTAGTTGGTTCGTGAAAGCTGACTTGCATGGAGAATAATAGTGTAATGATAGTCACCATCATGTCATTCCAAACCTGTATGACTTTCTTTTTTATGCAGAACAGGATGCTGGTAGCCAAACAACATAAACCCCATTGACCTCTACAAAACCATATTTCTCAAAATAGCAAAAAAGCTATATACAGGTTTCCAATGCTCTTATTTTGATCTTTGCAGCATCTTAGAAGAACATGAGGTTCTTTAGATATGTGTACTTTGGGTTTTCTGGCTTGAAGGTTCTTTGAAGCACCAATAACACATAATAGATGGTTTCAGAGTGTTAAAAGTACCTCGTTGAACTTAAAAAGTGAGAAACCTCTTTGCAGTGTTTATTTTTAAAAGTTAAGGTAGCTTTTGCTTGAACGCCTGTTTGAAGGCCCAAATTATGGTGTAGGAACAACGGAGCGGTCCGTTGAGCTCGGATTTACAGCTCATTTGCCATGTGTGTGTGCAACCAAGACTGTGATGTCTGGATGCTTTGCTTTAATGATATCTTAGCACAGATGTAGTCGATAAACCAAGACACCATCTTTTTTTGAGTGATGCATCCTGTTTCAAACTCAAAAAAAAAAGTCTTTGCAAACTATTATTCTTACATTCAAATTGCAATTTACATTTACATTTCATTCTGCATGTTTGTTAATGATTCATAAGTACAGAGCAAGATAATAGGTTTTAAGTTGTTTTTAACAACATTGTTTTCTAAATAATTGCACGCTCACTATGGGATAGCGAGTTTCCTGCTGAGAGCTGTAAAATGATTTAGCTTCAAAATTAAAGTATTGAAATGCAATTTCTGATATGCACCGTAACGGTCATTTCATATTTTAGAAGATACCGTAGCCCCAAAATCACAGCTAAAAATGGAAACGTGCTCTATTGATTTGCTATTCCATTAATTAGATTATGTCTCCGAGGACGAAATCTCCTAAAATTAGAGCGTGTCACGCTCAGCAGCCGTTCGGAGCCCGCGGTAAAGCAGCGCTGGGGACCGTAACATCTGTACTCTGTGTCGTTGGGGTTAACGTGTCCCGTGATTGCATATGTAAAAGCCACCACCAGGTGCATCGTAGACACATCTGCCGACACAAACGCACACCGATACGCCCCAAGCACAACAAAGTGAGGGAATACAGGCACGCAGAGCGCAGTCTTGTGGTTGCGGTCAGGCCATGTGTGAGTCCCGTGCGAAAAGCGTGAATGAGTGGCCTGCAAATCGATAGGGACAGGAGATGTGCTGTCTGGCAAATCCAGTGGCGCCTGACATGTTCTCTGTGTAATCTCCTTCATTGTGCTGCGCGAGGGAAGATTATCCTCCACTGACTGCTTGCTAAAAGGTTCCTCGCTCTCACAACGTCTCCAGAAGGGGCTAGGGAACGCCGCGCAAAACCTCGCGTCCTGCCCCTCCTTCCCTGTCACAGTGCGGATTACGCAGAGAAATGATCCCCTCTGACTCTCAATAAAACCCTTTCTTATACGCCCTCGCCTTTCAGGGAGTATCATTGGATTTGTGGCACCGGATCTCCGCGCGGATTCGCTGCTAATTTCGACAGGTTGAGAAACGCGAGCGGATTATAGCCGGCCCGTCGAGGCGCCCGAGGCGTGCATTGTGTATGTTAGAGTTGCTTGCTAAAATATTGTTTGCCAAAATATTAGCATTCATTGACAGTCACTTGCTATTGTTCCTATTGGTGTCAGATGTTTGGTTCAACCGAAAATCGCAATTCTGTCTCAGTCATTCACCGTTGTGTTGTTCAGAATCTGTATGTGACTCTTTCATCAGCAAAACACCAAAGAAGATATTTAGATATTAAGATAACAAATGTCTCGGCGGAGGCCTGTGGTGTTTGGTTAGCAACATTTTTCTAAACATCTTTAAGACCAAAGTGAACAATGGCGAAGAGACAAATGCATGACATCATCTGATACTTCTTAAAGCTCATCTTTTCAGTTCTCTGTATTCTGCTGTTTGTGTTTATATATATATATTATATGCACACATTATATTCCAGATGGTCACCTTCACCAAAGTCTCTCTCTTCTGGACAGTGTGCATCTAAACTGAAGCAGACACACATTCGGGACACTGACTTATTGTGTGTGTTGTCATGTATCATTGCAATTTCACTGTTGTGTCAGTGTTGGTTTGTGTGCGAGTTTGTGACCTTGATATTATAAAGGTACATAATTGTATCATGTCTCTGCGTGTTTGCGGAGATGTTAAAGTAATAGTTTATTCAAAAATTACATTCTGTCAGAATTTACTCGCCTTCGTGTCCTTCCAAACCTGTAGGATTTTGTTTTCTCCATGGAATACAAAAGCGGGTTTAGAAGGGTTAGCTGGCTTTTCCGCACAACGAAAGTGAAGGATGACAATGGCCATTAGGCTCCAAAAAAGTACCTGAAGTGTTACTAAGTCATGCTATAATTTAAAATATTAGTCTTTGATAAGGGTGTGATGATGTGTTGAAGTACGATATGCTGCATTTCAAAAAAATATGAATTGTAAAGCTGTGGCAGTTTTTTAAGGATATGACATCTGTTTTGTGCATTGACAGAAATTGCTTGAACTAAGCATTAATGGGGTAAGGTGAGTTTGGCTAAAACAAATAGAGGATGCCCCAGAACACAATGCGTTTTTGAGCACTTCCGGTTCCATCGCCCCAAAGTCAATGGGTTTTTTGAATGTGTTTTTGGTTAAATGCCTGTGGTTAACAAAACCTCTAAATATTTTCACATTTATTTTGTGACATAAAACACACCAATTGTCACCCGCTTGTGGTTTTTAAAGCTTCATCGTGTCATAAAAACGTCATTTGCGAAAAGGGACTACATGCTTTAGCGGGGACGTTAGACGTCATCACGCATAAAAATCTCACAAATAATGTAACATGGACGCAAAGCTCTAAAAACATGGATGGAGATTCATTTACAGAGTAATTACTTATCCAGGATATTAATAAAGTTTGAAAAAGTTGTCAGGCTTGATGGTGGTGACGTTGATATCGAGTGACTGTAGTGTGGTCATAGCCTCACGTTAGCCGATTGTATTCAGGCCCAAAAAGTAGCAAATATTGTTTTAATTTGTAAATATTATCTTGATAGACAAAACGTGTAAACATCATAAACCTTTGTTAATCACAGAGCTTGTTTTTATCTTTCAAAAGTCTATGGGAAAAATGCATTGGCTTTTCGTCAAGGGAACCAGTGCGGCGCCTACAAAAATATATCTCTGCACTGTAGGTTTATACGATTTTTATCTTATGTTAGTATTTATTTTATGTTCATTTGATTATTTTAGAATGACAATTTTATTAATAAATTTTTATTAATAAATTCTGTTTTTAGTAATTTACATACAGTAGGTTCAATTACAGCTTGAAATCATGTTGTAAGTTTTCTAACTAGTTGGAGAAATATTTTAGTTATTTGAGTTTTTCCTGCTCATATATGTTCACATTTGGATTGGACAATATTTCATCACTGTTATATTTCGGGTGTTGTGAGTGCAGCATGATTTTCGGTCAATAATTAATTCAATTTTAGTCGGTTTTTCACGTAAAACATCAATTGACTTCAGAAGAAAAACGGCTTCAATAGTCACAGAGGCAATATAGACTTGTTTGTGGTGGTTTTGTTTTTTCATTGTAAAGCTTGATAGATGTCTACACTATAAAGTGTTGTATTTTTATAGATTCTTTTTTGTTTGATGATTCTTTTTGTTTTGTTTGTGTTCCATGAAGAAAACACATCATTCAGGCTTTGAGTGAGACGAGCAAATAATGAATTTGAATATCTACCTGTTTTTATTAACCCAATCTCTTCATTGTGTTTTGTTTTCGTGATTTAGGTCGTGGGTCCGCTGTAGGGCTCTAACCGTGAAGTCTTATCTCGGATCTGTGCGCCACATGTTAATAAACCCCGGGCTGGTTTCCGAGTGTGCCCTGGGAGATCGCTTACATCAAAGCACCAATCAAAAACTGGTGCAGATATAATTTGTCATCAGGGATTTCCTGCTGGAGAATTATAGAGAAGATACTGGGCCGATCAATACTATGGATTTTCACTGCAGTGCTTGATTGTCCAATTGCTGTGAAACATGTTAAAGGATAAAAGGCCACGCTTGCCAGTCTACAACAGACTGCAGACTCAGCATAAGGCCTGTCAGATACCTCCGGGCGGCCCTCATAGAAAATCATCATCCTGTGGCGTTCGACTCCTATTTAGCGCGAGGAGTGCGGTCGTCTTCGCTGAGAAAACGTCTGCCTGGTATCGGTCATGAGAGAGAGAGAGAGAGAGAGAGAGAGAGATGTGGATGCTTCTGAGCACAAGCTCTCCTTTTAGTGAGACGTCGGAGTGCATTAGAGAGGGTGCACGTCGAACGGCCGAAATCCCAGACAAAACTGACCCTCGCGTTTAACTCTGTCTTCATAAATCCCTAATCTTGCTCTCCAGACAGCCCCATGCTGGGGGAACACGACATTTTATAGATTTGTTTGGATTCGCTTGACATAAGAAGTAAAACGTTTCTCTTTTCGAAGACGTGTTGCTGAGGAATCCGGCGGTATTTCCGAGGCCCTCGCTAATGCTGATGGGCTGACATTTTATATTCGAAGGGACTGGAGTGTAGTGCGAAATGACAAGGCGTATTCCGGCGCCTTGTAGAATCTGCTAGAGATCCAGGCTTCGATGAGCATTTATTTCACACGCCCGGCTTGACGCACAGTAAACCGACCAGACGTTTCCCTACGGTCACGTTGCTTTAGGAAGTAGTATCATGCGATGTCAATGCATCTGGATGTTGTGCTGTTGTCTCTCTGTGTGTGTGTGTGTGTGTGTGTAGGAAAGCCTGGACAGTCGGAGACCTCTTAGGCTTGTCTTATCCGATGCCCCCTGACAGCCTAATATCAAAGTGCTCTATGTGAAGGCAGAGAGCCAAGCGATGGAGATGACAAACCCGGCCTCTGTCTGAATGCCCCTGAGGCAGATAGAAAATGAACTGACCACTGTAAACAGAAAGAGCAGTAAAAAGCCCTAAACAGCCTTCAACAGAAAAGATTTACCCTGGCAGGCTTCCCATTTCAATTTAAATGCAGTCGCACGCCAATTTCAGTCAAGGGTGCCCTCAACTTTGACTTGTTTGTACAAAGCATGCCAGTATGTGTCATTGCATAAGGGAGAAACGTCGCACCAGTCACATATATTCACAATAATATTCACCCCGTATGACTCTTTCTTCTGCAGATTACGAAAGAAGAAATTTTGAGAAATGGGGGCCATCGCACCCACAGCCCGGACGTTATCCTGCGGCCTCCGAACGCATTACATAGCGTTTAGAGAGTGCGATCCTCAGCTCGCAGAAGAGATCAGAGCCATTAGTTTCATCATCACTCGTGAGAGGTTGAGTGTTGCGGCGTGATGTTGTCTTCTCAGCGTTGGAGGAGGACATATGGGCGTGCAGTGACCCGAGCATACACACTTGATAAAAATAGCTCAGCTGTTGTAAATGTGATCCGTGAGTGCTGTTCTGGGATTAGGAGCCAATGATGAGGGTCATGTTGGTGAGATGAAGTCTTGAGAAAGGTAGATTAAATCATACATTTTCAAGCCGATTTATTTTTGACTATGAATTGTGAAAGAGATAATTCACCCAAAAATGGAAGTTCTTTCATCATTTATTCATCCTCGTGTCATTTCAAACCTGTATGACTTTCTTTTTTCTGCAGAACACAAAAGGAGATATTTTGAAGAATGTTGGTAACCAAACAACACTGAACCCCATTGACTTCTATTGTATGAACACAAAACCACTGAGACATTTCTCAAAATATCTTCTCTTGTGTTCTGTAGAAGAAAGAATGGCATACACGTTTTGAACAACGTGAGCGTGAATAAACGATGACAAAATATCTGTATTTTGGGTGAACTATCTCTTTAAGTTATCTGTATCTCTAATATAGAGTTTATTTTAGACTCAAAAGAAAAAAATTGAAAATGTTACCTTTTTTGTTCAATGTGAACATTTCAAAATAATGTTTCTGGAAAACCCTTGTAATAAGACGACACACTCTTACACATTATTTTCTAAAGTATCAATTTCAGAGGTGGCAAAGTTATTATATTGACGACAGATTATAAAACATTTTCTCTGAACCATCTTGCGCTAATGAATCATTTGAAATAACACCAGGGGCTTGTGTGAAGAGAGTAAATAGGGTCCATTTTGATTTTATGTTCACTTTAAGATTTAACTCATAATTCAAGGTCAAATAGAGTTCAAAGTAATCCGTAGGATACGAACTAATAGCGATCATTCATACTCGTGAAACCAAATGAGTACAACAGCGTGTGTGAAGATGCTCACATCGGACAGAGCGAGAGATGACATGTTGTGTGTGTGTTTGTGTGTGACTATGCATCTAGCTGTGATGGAAAACAGCATACGAAGGACTCGTGCGTCGCACAACAGCGCGCTATATTGCAACAGCCGCTCTGTAATGATAGAGATATTGAGGGCTGTAATTGTTATTATTGCCAAACCCAAATTGAAACTCATAACCTGCCTGACTCCAGCTATCAGTTGTCATTAAGTAAAAAAACAGACGTCTCGGCGGCTCGGCCCCGGTGCCGCGAGCTGTCTGTTGACACGCAAAGTAATTGAAGAGGGAGTCGAGATGTTTTGAACGCACTCAAAAGGAGGTGGAATGAGCACTTGATCAGCGCGTTTTTACGTCTATAGAGATGATTTGATTTCACGTAACGTCTCTTTTATAGCCATCCACGCCGTTAATTTGCATGGAGGCGATTCGGAATGTGACGTTTTTATATAGGCAGTTTTAACACGTTTGGAGAACAATTGACTGGCGGTTTTTGTGCCATTACATCCGAGCCTTACAGAGATGGCGACACATACATAGAGAGGACTATAGCGGGTCATTGTTGAGCTTTTTTGCTGGGGGTTTGTTCCAGGTGTGTGGGCTGGATGAGATTTTTAGTGCAGAATGAATTGTGTCATGGATTTTATTTATTGTGCCTATAGGGGTACGTTTCCTAGTGTATATAAATATATGTTCTGTTTTTCATACATATTTAAATATTTTTTTTTTTATCCTGATGGACCCCATGATGGTATTTTTGGTGTCGCCCTGTGGGATTGCTGCACCGCAAGGCCCTTCGTGAGATCATCACAATTACATCACAGCTTCTTTGGTGTTCTGAAATATTTAAAGTCTTACTTCTGAATCCTAATGAGATGCCTGAAATAGCATTCACACCCAATTTGATAGGATTGCGGGCCGTATGTACCTGAGCGGAGACGGAAAAAAGGGTTTGGTGATGTCAGTCGAAAAAGGAGCGTCGTTTCAGAGGTGAGGCAGGTTATTACGTTCAAATAAAAAATTACAAAGACAAACTATTTTGTTTTCCTTTGGGACAATATGCGGGGATGAATAGAGGCTGCTGGGTAATCGTGACTGTATGTTGCCCAGTGGGCATCTCGTAAAAGGCCTTGAATTGCATTAATTCTACAGGGAGATGCCATAAATAGTTATGACGAAGTTCATTGTGCTAAATACTGTATTTTGTCTTTTTATTCAGATGTAAAAAACGTATGTCTGAATAAGTTAGAAGTAAATAGGGTCATTTTTTACATGTTGAAAAAGTCATAGGCACAAATAAGGGAATCCCAGAATGCTTTGACATGCATATTTTTTTCACAAAGTCGAAGTCAGCTTTATTGTCAATGCTGCCACAAGTACAGTACATACAAATGGAGGATTGAAATTGCGTTACTCTCAGACCCTAGGTGCATACAGATAACATAAAATAAACATATATCAAAAAATATATCAAATTACAGATAAATACAAAATCTATATATATATACACAAAACAACTTTACAAGCAAGGGATATGCAACCGAGATAAATGTGCAAACCAGTGAAATAATCAACAGTGCAGATGAGATAAACAGCAGATGTTACAGCAATACAATTGCAATTGTACCTTTTGAACCAATTTTACATTTACGCATTTGGCAGACGCTTTTATCCAAAGAGACTAACATTACATTATACTATACATTTGTTTCTGAGTATGTACAATCCCTGGGATCAAATCCATGACCTTGGAGTTGCTAGCGCCATGCTGTAACCACTGAGCAACAGGAAAGCTCATTTTCAACCTTTTGTATTTTTAAAATGTCGCTACACTTTTCTTCGTAAAACAATAAGTAAATCTGAAGAAATGTGCACAATATAATGTATAAATAAAAAGGAAATTTTCTATTTTTTACAGCTGTTTCATCTGAATTTTGCATTGGTGTTGCATTTTAAGGGATTGTAAAATAAATGGATAATGTCCTGGCAGAAAATTACAGGTACATTTTCAGTTTTACAGTGTAGTATGTTTACTCATTCTCTGTGTTTCCTGAATCAAGAAATGCATGTTTACTTGTCAGCAAAAGTTTGCCGGATATCAAAATAATTGTAAACATGCATTTCTTGTTCCAGGTAACATATACCACCGACATTGTAACAATACAACGTGAGATTAAAATTGGCGAAGTTCCACTTTAACATCTGTTGTAATCATCTGAGAATGTTATTATAAGTAGTTTTGTTTCAGTCTTACAAGATTTTATTTCTGTTAGGATGCTGTCTTAAAAGAACGCTGCCTATTTAGACACAGAAACAACTAACTAGTGTAAGTATTCATTCGTAACTTTTATCTTTGTTGGTTTCTTGTTCCGTGCGCTCGCCGTAATCCTTCCTCCCACCTGCCTGCGCTAAAGGAGCCGTTTCTGCGTGAAATCACCCCGCCGTAAGAGTTTTTGGCATTTATTATGTTTTATCACACAAGTCTTTCTTTGATATCACTTTACGAGCTTTAGGCGCAGCCTCAAAGGGAGATATATGCCATCAAAACGTTCTGCTAAAAATGAGCCGGCTTCAAAAAAGAGTTAATATGTAAAGTTATGGAAGTTATAAAAGTGATAAAAAGGTTATTTGAGCTTTCAATATTTTGCTCCACTTTCGTCTTTCATATCAGGGATTCATCATTTTCAAATTAAGAGACACCTTGTGTGTGAAGAGCGCACTGTTAGCGTCGGCAGTCTGACAGTAGTTGAGACGTACATGCTCGAAACTGATTTAGCAAGCGCTCAGGTGTGGTGATATTTCTCAAATATACTGTTAATATGACTAGATTTTAACATCGCAAAAAATGAAACCGCACTCCTGCTTCATAAACGTTAGCAGGCTGCCGTGCTTGTTTGGTGAAAGTTGAACTTTTCGTATCAAAAGGAAATTACGCTGTTTATTTTTCCATGTGAATTGTGGTGTGTTTTCTTTGCCTTTAAGGCCATTTATACATGTATAAAAAATTTCCATAGGCATATAGTAACTTCACTGGTGCTGTACGCAGTGGATGGTTTGGGGGGGAGAGCCTTCACCCCAGCCCGTGAACCCGAGCCAAGTGGCTGCACTTAAGGTGAGGGGCCGAGGTGCCGGAGATGTAATTTAATCGCAGCCTCTACCCAATTCCCCGGGCGGGTGAGTTTAAGAAAGGTCGTGCCCGGAAACAGGCCCGAGCTGCCCCTTCCCAATTACCAGCGGCACGGCAGAACACAGCGGAGCGACGCGTGGGGTGACAGTCATTTAGCGACACCTCATCTGAGGGGAAGGAAGTCGCAGATGGTTGATAAGGGAGTAAAAAATGATTTGCCGGGACCTGTTAGCCAGAGCTGCACACAGACCTGAATCCCACAACCATAACTCTGACTTCAGTATCTATCTATCTATCTATCTATTTTGTTGTTTATCATCCATCCATTAGTCATTGTCTGTCTGTCTGTCAATCATCCATCTTTTCTTTCTGTCTATCTATTGTTTGTTGTTTATTATCCATGTCTGTTGGTCTACTGTTGCTCTTTTTGTCTGTTTGTGTATCTTTCTTTGTTCCATCTATCCATTCTCTCTTTCCCTCTCCCTCTCTCTCTCTCTCTCTCATTGTTTTTTTTTTATCTATACCTGTCTGTTCATCCATCAATCTGTTGTCGTTGTCTGTCTGTCTGTCTTTTTGTCCCCTGTTTACAAAGTTCACTGTTTCTCCATCTGTCTATCTCACTATCTGTTTCCTCCCTCCTGCTCTGTCCGTCCGTCCCACCTCTCTCTCTCTCTCTCTCTCTCTCTCTCTCCATCTCTCTCTCTCTCTCTCTCTCCATCTCTCTCTCTCTCTCCCTCCCTCCCCCACCCCTCCTGCCCCGGGGCCACGTGACGGCCCCGCATGATTATTGGCGCAATCACTCATGTAACAGCCTGCCCAGCTTTTGGTGGGGCCTCCTGTATTTGTCACTGTCACTTCCCCAAGTGCTCCGCCATTGTCTTGGAAATTGTATGTGTAAGGCAAGAGATGCCTGTGACCCACTTCGACAAGGGAGCCGGCGACGTGAGGGCGCTCATCGCCGCGGAGGGGAAGGGAAAAGCTGAAAAAACTGAAAGGGATGGAAAAAACAGCAGTTTGATGTGTCCTATTATGTGTCCCAGCTAGAGCCATAAATAATTGTGACAAGTTTTTTTGTTGCGCGTGAAAGTCCTTGACTCTACCTCCTGTTCCAGCGCCTCCTCTCTGGCGCTGAGAAGCTGCCAAACTCCCCCCACTCGCTCCCAGATGATAGATGGCACGGCAAAGCAAATGACAACGGGATAGATTTTTAGTTTGTGCTTTGGAAGAGATCAGTAATGGTGCTTTGCTGTACAAAGCAATAAATGGGAAGGACGAGCGAGGGAGAAGCAGAGAGGGGAGAGATGGAGGGAGAGTAAAGATTCATTGCTGTAGTCTGAGGGGGGCTGGAAATGATCATCCCTGACATGTGAATTACTAAATATGGACTTTAGGGCATTTTAGCAAAGTTTTTTGTACTGGAATGAACAGCAAAGGATGAATTTGCAATTTTTCCAGGGAAACATCTATCAGGCCTGGCACGCCGCTTTCTCGTGCGGTTAATGCAAACTTGATTTTTTTCTGTGGCTTAGTGGTTAGAGCGAGTATGCTGATGCATTGAGCTGTGGTTACCAATGACCTCTTTTTTTTACTGTACCTATCTATAAAATACAGTATGCACACTATTGTATCTATCTCTAATTTCAGATGGAGATATGACCAACCTGTGCTTTCACACATTGAGCTGCGGTGCTCATGCGGGTGATTCAGGTTCAAATCTGGCCCAGGTTTGCTTTTTTGTTTATTATACCTATTATAATATTTTATTATTGAAATTTTTTATTATCAAAATACAGGTGAAGCTTCTTTCACACAAATATATATGTGTGTGTATGTAAAAACTTCCATGTGTATATAATGAATCTGACAAACAATTGGTTTTCTCTTTTTTCTGTTTTTCCAGTCCTCCGTTCGCCCGCCTCTGACATTATGTGGAAAAATCAAAGCGTATAAAGTACGTTTGCATATTCATCAAGATAATTACAATACGCATACATATGCGTTGAACTTTACATAATGAAAATGGACAGGAGCGAAAGCGGCCCCCGCGCTCATTACAAATGGATGTGACTTTTACCTGGTTAGCACTCTGGTAATGAAGTGCCATCATCTTGTCCACAGCTGCGTGATGGATACGTGGGCTTGGTTAAAATACCCTCCGCAGATCCTCATTGCCAATTAGACGCCTGATAGATGGTATTATCAGTCACGTTAATGAGCACGGACTGACAAGCGTGCCCGCTGTGGTCACCTGACCCGCGTGCCCCCGTTACCACACCGCACCACGCTTACCAGCTTCCATCCAGCTGGGCGCGTTAAACATCGATGGTCCCTGAATTTTAACCCACGTCCACGAGGTCCGGTGTAGCGCTCTCTATATGTATGAGCCATGATAGTGTACAGTAAATGGTGTAAATGTGATGTAATGAGTAAATTAGTTCGAGTGGATTTCTAAATAAGAATATATTATTGCTCTGCTCCAAAACCTAGCGAGCTCCCTGCGGAGGCAACATCGTGATGCATCGCGCTTCTGGTAACTTAATTATGTTGGGGCAGCATTGCATGTATCCTGGAGAATTCCAGCAATCCCAGAATGCACAGCGATAAGCTTCGTGATTATGAAGTAGTAGTAGTACAGTCTTATATGTGTGAAGCATACGCTTTGAGTATTGTCTATAAATGAGTTTGCTTTATTTGAAGTGCTTATCCAAACAATGACTTATAAGGTTAGTTTGCCGTCCAGGCAGTGGCGTATGTAGTCAGCTTACCTGGTTTTGGAACAGAGCTCATATTTGGTCCTCCAAGGGAAAGCGAAATAACGGAGAGTAATTTGAACTGCCAAAGACAAAAATCATTTGGAGATACGGGCTAACTAAGCCGGGAGACCCACGTGGTCTTTTCTGATTATCAGCTCGCAAATAACTTATTAGATCCGCGTTGTTTATCGGCGGCACGGCGCGGAGCACAATGAAATCTCTGTTGTGTTTGTATAACTGGCATTCCTTGTGCAAACCCAGCAACACCCTGAATCTCTCGGCGGACATCCTAATTAAACAAACTCACACGAGCATTACAGCCAAGGTTGTGATTTATGATATCGCCTCCGATAGTTAAAACCGGCTTCCGTAAAAATCCATCACGTACATCACCGGACATTACCGCCCTAATTAAACACCCAAATGCCTGCAGATATCATAAAATTAGGAAAAAAACACTCTCGGCCTTAATAAAGCCCAGCATCTGCGACATTACAGAAGGGGACGGTTTTGGGGATGTATAAAAAAATCCCGGGCAAACGAGAGCGTAATTTGTCTGTTTTAGGTCGAACGTTTCTCACGACGTGAAGCTGATTAATTATTTGAAATATACTGATTACAACTAGCTGAGAATCTGGCATTAAAATAATGACTCCTGAGCCTTCTCCGAGTTTGTACATTTAGCATCGTGCAACCATTAGGAATAATCTGTCCAATTAAAGGTTGTGTAATTAATTAAGTGCACATTCTGTGAAAAGGCAAGAAGGGAGAATTTATCAAACTGCTGAAATATGACCTATCTTGTCCAAAAGACTAATATGTTTAAACAAAAGATGAAAATTGATGACAACATTATTTGTAACAAAATGCTCACTGTGCAACTATGATACATTTGTCCTCAGATTGCGCTTCTTAGCATTGTCCTTACAGAATTCGTGATGTATTACCCCAGGCGGCGTGGCAATAACTTTAGATGAAGGGTCTGCCTGTCTGGGGACCGTGTAGTCGCAATGTATATCAGGCTTGATATCTGGACCGGAACGGCGTACGCCAGGCTCGCAACCCGTGGCAGCTGCACAAACGTGACATATGGCTGCGTCGCCACTGTTTTTAAACACGACCGGCATCTTTGTAGGTTTATCTGCGACGAGCTCCCACGTCAAGATTCGTGAAACGTGCTGTCGAATGATTTTTTCGAGCTTGGAAAGGCCGTCCCTGTCTCCACGTAACTCGGGCCAAAAACCGCGTGTGGGCTTGGCTGCATTTACATGGGCACTCGGGCATGCGGAGGTGTGTGTTGATGGAATTGCGGGCATGGGGCACGTGTGTGGGCGTGTTGGCATGCGTGCGCAACATGGTGTTGCGGAGTGCGGCGCGTGCGGCTACCCATAGCGTATGTGTATCTGATTTGTCGTCCGCTGTTTAAGTAAATGCGCAAGGGTGTGTACAACAGGCCCGGAATAAATTTCAGCTACTTTTGGATATTCAAGTCACTAAAAAGCCTATGAATGCATTATATAATGAAACAAATGGTGTCTTTTCTTCCACTTTTTTAAAACCATATAACCAACCAGTGATTTTGTAGGAGTGTTGTAGGAAGTTCATCATATTAATGGACATAAAAGTTTTCAAGTGAACTTTTTGTTTTTTAACTTCTTTTTGATTTTAAAATTCTTTAAATATTTGTACAGGCCAAAAGTGATGTCCGGTGGGACATATTTAATGCCCCAAATATATTTGCTTTAAATTCAAAATATATCGAAACAAAACATTAAACTTTAATGTTCAAAATTTGGCCACAAATGAGCTTCTGTCTATACTCCAAGCTATAGCAGTTTTAAATACAGCTTTAATAATATATTTAAATAAAAAGTGAACATGTCAATCACTTTTGGCCACACCTGTCTCTTTAAATTTTGCAAAAACATTCCTAAATCTTGGCCAAACACTTTCTACGGCCCTGAATGTTTCAATATTTGACTTATTAATATGAAATCTGCAGTGGCGTGATGCAGCCCTGCGTGTTCATTACTGTTTTGCCGCACTGTCTTTCCGTGCCAGTATCCCATATGGCGGTGATAAGCACCATGGAGATTCTGGCCAGAGACGAATGCCACACCATTCCAACACAGGAACACATGTCGGTCACCGCTCCCAACAGGATGTAGCGCTCAGGACATATTGAGCCGAGCCTTACTGTAAAAAGCACAGGAACCTCATAAATCAAACGAACAATCCTGACACGCCACCCACACGTCTCGCATTAAACAGACATTCCATTGTTCCAGCGCACATTTTTGACTGTTGACATATCCTCATACTGCATTGAACAATAAACTCGCATTATTACACAAAGAAGGCATCGGCTTCCGTCTTCGGGGTGTTTTGGAGAAAACGTAATATTTACACTAAGGTATCGTGTTGAAATGAAGAGGAAAAGATAAACATGGAAACATAAAAGTGGTTTTGTTTTTGGCTATATGGCTTCTATTGTTTTGCAGGCAACATTGTGGTGAAGTGACACACGCTGAGTGTGATAGATTTCACTTTGCGAGTGCAAGTAAAATGACAGATTGTTTAAAATGTGCAAATGAGAAAAAATATGAAAACTTTGTAACACACTTGTTTTGGGTGTTTTATTAAGATGCTTTTTTGGCATTAAAGTGATAGTTCACCCAAAAATAAAAATTCTTCCATTATTTCATGTCATTCCAAACCTGTCTGACTTTCTTTTTTAGAACACAAAAGAAGATATTTTGAAGAATGTAGGTAACCAAAGAACACGGAACCCACTGACTTCCATTGTCAATAAACACAAAACCACAGAGACATTTCTCAAAATTTCTTCTTTTGTGTTATGAAGAAAAAAGTCATATGCAGGTTTTATAAGGGTGAGGATATTTTTGAGGGAACTGCCCCTTTAAGTAATATGTTTTGGCCTAGCATAATATGAATTGAAAACAAGATTATTATTAAAATAAGAAAAAACAACAAATCTCGCCGTCATTTACACCACCAGCTAGTTAGCGCAGGTTAACAAGCCGAGAATCAGATGTGTGGGCCGTCATGTCATAAACTGTCAAAACGTGTCATGTCTTGTCATAGCCTGACACAAACTCAATGTGAGGCCACATCAAGAGATGAGTTACAGCATTTAGCCTTGAAATAACCACACCTGCGAACGTGCCGCTGCAATCCACCTACAGTCAGCTGCCAGTGATGTTATGGATCATGTTGAAGGAAAGAGACGCTTACATTTATAATCCCGCTCTGATTTTATGGATGTAGTAGAACTCCTAAGGATGAGAATGAAATAAAATGTAACAAATGCGATTCAAATTAAAAGAATATAGAAAGAAAAATGATTTTGCTATATACACAAAACTAAAATTTAATAATAAAACAAGCGTTTAGTTTGGTGATGATGTGTAATATTTGTATATATGTTGTTTAAAAGTACAATTTGCAACTAAACTCTGATTGTTTTTCTTTATTTTTAGGTGAAGTGCATCATTTTCTGTGCTGCCAGCATCAACCAAGCGCCAACTTCCTGTACCTTCTGAAAGATAGCCCCGCCCCCAAACTCACGCCATTGGTCGAGTGTATGTTTCAACCATTGTTGCCATGTCTAATGCTCAAATGTTTTGTTAAAGTGTCACAACGCTAATACATTTCTGGCAAATCAAGCTACAAAATAGCTTATTTGTCTCTGCTTAGATAGAAGAAGTATTTTAACATTTATCAAAAACATCAACTTGAGATCTGAATAAGCACCGGTTCTCAGTTCCCGGCCCGACCCCTAAAAGTGCCATCAGGAAGACCGGCATGACAGCTTCCTGTCCAGAGAGAGAGAAAGAGAGAGATGGGCAAAGACAGACTAAGAGAGAGTTAGTGAAAGAAAGAGAGAGGCTGACGAGAGCAATGCGGCTAGAGAGAGAGAGAGGGCGGCATAAATCCTCTGTCCTATATAAAAGAAATACTATCCGTGTCATGGAAAGGTGGGATACCCTAAAATGAATGATAACAGACTCATTAAAAATAACGGCCGCCTGAATGATGAATGACCTGCCTCCCGAGAAGAGCAGCGCAAGGCGGCCTCTACAAATTAAGAGCGCTGTGCTGTTAAAGGTGTTATTTCCCCAGTACTCCCCAGCACCAAAATATCAAGCAGCCACACCATTATTCCCTCTTTATTACTGGCCAGCGACGGGACCTTTGGAGATTTAAGACGAGCTTGTACATTATCGGCCTCTGTTATTTTGTTAATTATGCTGATTCGTGATTTATGACACGGCGCGGCTTAATTAAAAAGTGAAATCGCATCAAACTGTAGGGGCTTTATAAGAGCCGGTGATGTGTTTATGTAGAGGATTGCATTGTAGGAGGGGAATCAGGGGAGATTAGGTTTGTTATGCTTTGTGTGTAAAGCTGAGATGTTGTGAATACGGAAAGATGCGTGGAGAGTGATACGGCACGCGCCACGCGGGCATCACCCAAAAATGAAAAAGTCTTCTAAAGTCATAGTGCACTGTAAAAAATAAATGTTGGTTCAGCTTAAAAAAATAAGTAACCTGGCTGCCTTAAAATTTTGAATTAATTCAACTTAAAAATATTAGTTAACATAACGAGTATGTATGAAATTCATTAGTTTTTTTTAAGTTGAATGAACTCAAAATTTTAAGGCAGCCAGGTTACTTATTTTTTTAAGTTAAGCCCCCAATAATGTTTTTTACAGTGCATGTGTAAAGCATGGCGTTGCGATGCATTCCCCATCACACCCAATTCAACTTTTGCTGTAGATTCAGTTAAAGAAACATATTTTAGGTTTAGTCAATGTTGAGGACGGGACATGTACACTTTTAAAAAAACATAATTTTACAGAATTTTCCTGTTATTTTTTTACAGATTTTTCATGTATTTTTGAAATATTTTTGTCAAAAAACAAAATAATTACAGAAAAAAGACCACACATTTACAAGATGTAATCTTACAGGGAAAAACATGTAATCTTACAGGGAAACATTTTTATTTTACTGTTATTTTCGTTTTTAACAAAAAAAAAATGTGTACAGTTTATTTTTGAAATACGGTCAAAAACTTTAAAATTACAGAAAAGGACAAGAAAAACAGGAAAAACTATTTATTATATATCCTTTTGTCTTGTAACTTTACAGGAAAAAAAGTTATTTTACAATATATTTTTGTCGCTCCAGCTGACAGAAATCAGGTTTTTTTTACGGAATTGTTTTTACAGTATACCCATCTTTACTTTTCTGGTATTGTTTTTATGCTTTCGTACAATTGCCTGCCAGACTAAGGTATAACATATAAGTTTGGTTAAAATGGTTTGGTTTTTACATTTGTATTCCTATTGATTTATATTTTTATATTTAATTGTAACTACTCAACAGTTATTGATTCTTTGCGGAGGTCTACCTGAAGTTAAGTTTTGTCCACACAATGTTTGTTTACGTTGTTGCTGCTGAAACCGTCTATTCAGTGTTTAAGCTGTATTGAAGCCAAAGTAATCCTTTAAGAATCTGCTGGTTTTTCAAGATTCCTCTCTCTGCCTTCTTGAAACCAACGGCAGAACGTGTTCCACAAACTCCCACAATTCATTAGCGATGATTCGATCACTAATTCAAAGCAATTAAGTTAATACGTGATGATGACTGCGACACACCCGGAATCACAGTCAGAATCTCTCGATTCCACCCGTTCGTGTCAAATTGGCGTATTATGACAGGAGTCACGGTGTCTGATTCTCACAATTGTTTTTGAATTTACTGACAAATGACTTTAAATATTTACCTGCTGAATGCAAGTCTCACCTTTGGCCAGAGATCAGTTGTCTGGGATTGTCACGCCTAGAGAGACGGTCTGGTGCTCGGTCCTGAACCGATAGATGGCAAAACCAGGGAAGGAGAATGGCGTGCGTCAGAAAGTCTGTCTGTCTTCATTCTGTAAAGCTTGGCATTCCTTTGCCATGAGAACGTCGGCTGGCACAGACGCTCGAGTGTTGTCAAAGCATTCAAAGACCTGTGAAGACAGGAGTTGTATTGTAGGAGTGTGTGGAATGAGATTTTGGAGTTGATGTTTTCTACAAACTTGGACAAACCATTACAATCACAATGGCACCAGAGCGAGTGTGAAAATAATAAAACGACCTGCTTTGAGGTCATCTAATCCTAAACTTTAATTCATCTCATGTTGGTTTGTAACATCAAATGGTGCTTGTTGTGGCAAGCATGACTAATATTGTTGCTAATGCTTTCAACTTGTATTTTTAAGCTTTGTTTTTAATGGGCTCTTTAAATTCGGACAGCAACCGCGTAATAACACCCTGGCAGCCGTCCACGGACTCTTAAAGGAGAAGGTCTTTTAAATGAATTCCTGTCATAATAAATTACAGAATAGTGTTTCGCGACCTATGTGTAGGCTTATATATATTTAGGAAATATTTAGATGTATTTATTTATATATATACCAATAATTGAAATTATATTTAAATGTTTATATTTTTCTTAAATATATACATGTATGGGTTTGTTTTTATAAATACAAAATGAATTTGCACAGTACACAGACATATATTATGTAAACACAAACGTTTATTCTGGATGCGATTAATCGTTTGACAGCCCTAGAAATTATATATTGATATAATTATGAAAACAAAACAACGGAAGTCAATGGGGGGCAGTGTTGTTCGGTTATCAGCATTCTTTAAGCTATCATACAGAAGTCATACAGGTGACACGAATTTTCATTTTGGGTGAACCATCTCTTAATCCGTCAGAAAATGCTGACATCATTTGAAAAGTTTGTCATTCACATACTTCTGCTAATCTTTAATTCTACCCAAAAACCAGATCTGTCCTGTCCTGTCCTGTTCGAGCGTTGTCACGCAAGTCAGAATCTCACTAGGTCTTGTTCTGCAGTCTTCCAAGTTAGCAAATCCCTGGAAAGCAGACGTTAAGCTGAAGTATGAGAGCGCAGGTAGTTGTGATGTCCTTCAGAGCTCAGCTTCCCATATCTGCCCTCAGAAATGAGAGAAGTGGAGTAAAGTAGGTCAGTCTTCGCTCTCCTGGGTCAAACACGGCGTTCTATGTGTGCAGCACGGCCTCGACGTGATCGAGTCAACCGTGACAGTGTTCTTCTGTTGGAGACGAGAGGTGTGGTGGTCTGGGTACGGCGGGATTAGAACGTCTCTACTTTTGGTCGTCAGAGAAATACGAAGGCCGGATCACGTCCGGCCACGGGTGAGCGAGATGAGCCGAAGGTCTTCGCTCAGAGGTCGTTGTTGCGTTGATGCTTTATTTGTATTTAGGAATGATTTTCCGAGATGAATGTTTGAGTGGTGCAGCGCAGCAGAATTCCCAAGCTGTCATCAGATGCTTGTCACAGCTGTCACATGACCAGAGTGTGCAGATGCTTAGTCAATTAATTGGCTGGTAAATTAATTTTCAATGCAAGCCATATGTTTAAACTTGTCATTTAAAGGGGACACGTCACGGAAAACAAGTGTTGTTACTCATTTCACATGCAAACAGGTTCACAGCCAATCAGAAGAGAATATTTGCTTCCTAGACATCAATGGAGAGCAAATGGAGATTTTTCTAGTCTCATCTGTGTATCCGATATTTCCCCTGAGAAAAAGAGGCAGAAATATCACAAATGTGTCCATTAGAGTTTCAGAAGACAATGTCTCAAACTGAGCTCAGATGTGTCTGCAATCAAAAGTCAATATTATTGATGATCTCAATATGAACTCAAACATTTCTCAGCAAATTTACCCAAATCCAGATCTAAATCTGAGACTAAAGTGATACTTAAATGAAACACTAATGAGAACTCGATCAAAATGTCTGAACTAAGATCAACCTTTTTGATTTTTTTCAATATAATTTAAGGTATTATGGACCAGACGCTTCTTCATGAGTCACCTCCACGTCTACCTTCCTATTGTCAAGAGTCGAGCGTCACTCCCAAACGTGTTTTTTGACACCCTACTGCTCTAAAACGCCCGTGGCCAAGAAATGTCCGATTGAAATGAAACAGTAGCCCGGCCTTGCATAACAAACCTCCTTCTTTCCTGTTCATCACCGTCAGAGCACAATGAGTTCCACTGACATGAGATGTGCCGCTTTTTTCAGGTTAGACCCAGTTCCCATCAGCCCAGCGCGCCGCTCTGGAACGTTCCGCGCGGGCGGCCTCAAGGGAAGCAAGAGGCCGTAAATTTTGCATAACACTGACGCACACGTGTACACATGTTTTAAATAAGAAGCTCCGCTGTCAGAGTTTTCCAGGTGGACATGCACTCTTTCTGTCCATCCTAAATGCACTTGATAAGTCACCTTGGAGCTGTGCATCCGTCTCATGCAGCAGTCGCTCTTTGTTAGCCGGCCACGTCGATGCTAACGCCCGCTGCGGGATCCGGCCCGCCGAAAGAGCGTTTGTGACGGATTTAATTGTGGAACGGTGATCCCCTGGTGGCTTTTCTTTGCAAATCGTGGGTTGGATATGCCTCCAGAGTTAGTTAGTTTACGGGTTTCTTATGAGATGCGGGTAGCATATGCGAGCAGTCACACGAGAGCCACCGGGCACCAATAAAAACACCCTATCAGAGACCATCAGCCTTTGTGTCATTGTGATTCATGAGCGTGCTTTGTGGCAAAAGGGGGATTCTTGTTTTGCTGACGGGTGAATTCCAAACAGTGGGATTGTTTTCTAGCTGGTAGAAAACAAGATGCTTATTATGCTGTGTCCATTTCATCTGATCACGAAAATATATATTTAATTATAGTTTCGTTTTCAGTAGAATTTTATTTTGTAATTTATTTTAATATATTTTTTATAAAAATATTTTACATTGGTAATATGTCATTTTTTTTATATGTGCTTTTGTCATTTTATTATTTAATTTATGTAAATGTCGGTATTTTTTAAAAACAATTTTTCTGATATTTTATCGATTTCATTTAACAGAAAAGCTTTAATAGTTTTAGTTTTCAGTTTTATTTAACTTATTTTTATGTAATTTTAGTTCATTTTCATTTATTTATATTAATATTTTAAATTAGCTTTTACTTTTATATTTTTGGTTTTATGTTATTTTCATTTAATATTGAACTATTTTGTGTCTTTGGCATTTTATAATTGAATTGTTCAATTTATTGTAGACTTATTATACAATTTATTATAAGTTTTTTTTAGGTTTGCGTTTTTATTGATTGTTCTTAAAGGAACAGTCACCCAAAAATGAAAATTCTGTCATCATTTACTTACCCTGAGATATTTGGATGCACTGTGCCTTCAAACTTCATCGTCCAACTTTACTACAAATGCAACAATAGATTTGCGGCTTAATCTACTCAAAATACAAACAGGATCTTATTTTGTATTTAGTGCACAACATAAACTTTTGCCTGTATGTTTACCTTGTTAACTTACACGGCACACCTGCGTGTGTATTTACCACAACATCGCACATTTTTATGGCGAATGTCACGCACTGAAGGGCTACAGCAGGTACACGAGATGTCATTAAGCCTCACGTCGTCCTAAATTGGCATCTCGGCACAAGCGTTAGATATTAGGCGAAATGGAGGTATACAAACGAATGCGAGCGCATATATAATTGAGGTTTTATAGACTTAATTTCAGGACTTGTACTGCTTGATTATATGTATCCAGGCTCTGATACGACTTCATTGAAATTTACAACAAGTAATCTTCTACCATATGGACTCACCAAATGGAGATCACAGACTGGCAAAAGCAATCAGCTTTTTAATTAACAGAATTAACAGTGCGATGTTAAACTATAATGACAGCAATAAAAACACTTGATGGAACAATGGCAGCCAAGAGGAGCTCATTCATAACTGTTATTTTCATTTCAGGAGGAGAGTGACAACGGATCCGTACAGACGCTTTGACTCGAACGCTCACCCGTCCACGTCTCACGGCGGCTCGTTCCAGTTGGTTCTGCTTGACTTTAACGCTTCCCGGTACTTGGATGTAATTCTTGTACGAACACAATTTTGAAGGACTTGTGACCTGTTCGCTGTAACTCAGGATTAGTAGAAATGTGTGATGTCATTGGAAGATCTACTTCTACTAGTGCCATTAAATCGATTTTATAAGATCGAAGCAATCATTTTGTTTGCTTTTTAACAGGTTTATGAACCCTCTGGTCAGGTGTTCGAACCCCAAACTCATGACATTGGTTGATGCATGCAGCGTTGCTTTGTCAGGTACGATTACATATTATGTTGGGATCGTTGGGATATATTTTTTCTTTTCAAAAATGACACACGCACTTCATATTTGGTGGCTTTGACTGGAAAATAAAAAGAACAATTTGGTTTTATTTAATTGTGTGTCAGCATTTTTGTTAAACAAATAGTATTTTAAGTCAGTTTGATTTGTAGTTTAACAGAAAAGTTCCTTTTGGTTCCAGAGAGACAAAATGTTTCTATTTTTAGGAATTTTTATGGAACAGAAAAGCTAAATATGTTAAAGCTTCTGTATTTTGTGAGTTTGTGTTTTATTTCCTCTCCCTCTTGATGTTTTGTGTCATCAAGCTTGTCGCCATTTCTTGGTTTCATTGTAAGCGGCGCACAGGTTTCAAAAGCATCAGCTCAGCTCATATATCAAGGTCACGTGATCCTCTTTAACAGCGTTAGTGTCATTGATCAATTGAGACGAGGCGATCTGATTGGCCGTGAGGAGTCGTTGGAAGCTGACGGCGGTACATTGACCCAACCGCACATTAAAGTCTTTTTCTCACTCTCTTTCACACACACACACACACACACACACACACACAGAAAGGGTGATAAACCACAGTCGCTGACCGCCACAGTGCACAAAAAAGTCAAATTATGAGAAATAATGAAAAGGCATCAATATGAATTCAGCTGAGACTCGTTCCGTTCTGTTTTCGACAGCGCTTTTCAGCCTGTAATTTTCTGTAAATGTTAACATGGTCAGACCTACCTATTGATTCTATTATTTTTGACCTTGCATTAGTCGGCTAATCTCGCATGCCATAAAATTTCATTTTGTTGTGAAAAATACTCGCAGGCCCTGAGGGTGAGTTAGACACAGGCTGCCGCACTCTCGGGATTCATAAATGCACACACGGGTAAACAAAGCATACAGCTAATGCGTCTTAGACGACTGCGCAGCGCTGCAGGTTACATTTCTTCCAAAAGCTTTTATTTTCCTTTTCAAAGTGACTTGATGTGTTCGGGCGCGTGGTCTCGTTCGGAGATCGTCCTCTGAACAGATATTGTTTTTATGTCTGTGCAGAAGGTGACGAGAAGAGTTATTAAAGAGCGTCCGATGCATTGCGCATCCGCAGCGTGTGGTTAAGCGAGACCTCTCGCTCTCTGAGGTCAAGCTAGGGGGATTGGCACAGTTTGCCTATTGCTTTCAAAGGGCAAATAAAGGCATTTGATTTATGTTGATAAACGCTTTCATTGCAAGAGTTGATTTGTTTGTGAAAATTCATTCAGATTTAAAGGAATAGTTCACAAAAAAAAACGAAAATTCTAGCCATTTACTCGCCCTCATGTCATTGACATGCCGTTGTTTGGTTACCAACATTTTTTTAAATATCTTCTTTTGTGTTCTGCATAAGAAAGAAAGTCATTCAAGTCTGAAATGACAAGAGGGTTAGTAAATGATGACAAAATTTTGGGGTGAACTATCCCTTTAAGACCTTGTGTGTGGTCAGAATCCATTAAAAACAGGAAGTACTTTATCTTCATGAGATTGACAATTACAGTTTACAGTATACATAAACACACAGTAAGCTTTGTTTTGAAAAGACAACATGTTTTCATCTATTATTTGTCTTTATTAAGCATTTGTTCTCAATTTTTGTTCTTAGAAAACATACATTCAAATGTTCCTCCATTGGGTCATTACTACTATACAGAATGTTTCTATGACCCCAACATATGTGTCTTAATATGCAAAAAATAAACCAAATATATTAATTTTCACATTTGCAAAATTATTAATTATTTCACAAAATCACATTAGAATGATTCGAACATAGAGATTAGAGATTTAAAGGATTTTATACGTTTGGTTGGGTGAATGTTGTCATTTTTATCACAACCCCAGATGCTGCTATGAACTTGAAACGAAACCCTACATTTATTAATTTTGCAATTGTTTCATGATATTAAATTAAAATATTCAATGTGGTGCGATATAAATAACGAGTATTCTATTGACAAAATTACCTTGTGAACAATATGTTCAAGTTAATGGCTAACTTGAGCTGTTTGTGTTCATCCACTACATTGATTATTTTTGAGGCTTCCAGGAGAATGTGGCTACACAAAAGTGTGATCACATTATTAGGATGTATATTTAACAGTTAATATATAATATTGACAACATCAGGCATCATTGTCATTTCCAGAAGTGTGTTGAAGATGTGAAGCTGTGCGGCGGCAGCTGTCAGTCTATCAGTGCAATGACTCGTAAATATCAAAGCCCAAACATGCAATGCTCACTGCACACATGATTCATACATTAAAGCTTGAAAATCATTTATTTAAATCATGCAGTGATCACCGAGAAATGACAGACACGCTTCATAAATGTCTAAAACTGATTTGAAATGCTGAAAAGATTTGATGTTTGCATAAAACATATTTGAAAGGGGACGTTTGTCAGTGAATAATGATGACTTATGCATGAATACCTGTGTTTCATTTTGTCCATCAGGTTGACCAGTTCAACCAGTAGTTAAGTAAAGCAGACAGTTATGTAAATCACACCCTGAGATTAAGCAGTAAATGACATATCTGCTGTAGATTAGCCATTATCCTCTCTAATATTTGAGCATGTATTGGACAGCTTTTGACATGTTACACCACGTGTACATGAACGTGTGTGAATTCGACAGTTTATATTTATTAATTTCTCTGTTTCCATCTAATGCTGCTTTGAAGCAATGCCCAATATAAATATGTATGAGTTAAATGTAATGGAAGCAGAATTTGTTGAAATCAAATGCGAACACTATAGTGCCAACAAAAACATTTTTAAAGTAATCCATACAATTTGGGCTCTATATTCCAAGTGTTTTGATGCAATCTTTGTGTGAGAATTGTAATTCTTTGATAAACGTCACACCTCTCTCATTTGGATCTCAGAATATCAAAAACAAACACCCAAGAGGATTTCGCTAATGTCAATGCCTTGCAAAATCATATATTATATATGCTCCTGCAAACAAGATGAATCAAATATTTTTCTGAAAGAGACAGTCTATAAATTATATATGTGTATATCTATAAAGTTTTTTATTTGTCTAATATACTTGTGATCGTGTAGCTCAATTGGTCAAAGTTATGGGTAGTGATGCATTGTATACATTTATATTTATGCATTTGGCAGATGCTTAAATCCAGAGCAACTTAACTAAACTTAATGCATCTAAGCTTTACATTTGGTTTCCTATGAATTGAACCCACTAACTTTTTTGCTGCTAACTCAATGGTCTACCAACTAGAAACTCAAAATGTGATGCAAATGAATATCTTGAATGCACCCTCGCTTTGGATAAAAGCTTAAACGCGTAAATGTAAATGCGTATCGGTGACCTTAAACAAGTCACAAAACTCTAGTGTCAATGTAAAATCCCAGTAAAGCAAAACTGTACAAGTGTTGATTGTGTTAAAAATAGCCACATTTATATTCTTTGATATCTCTGGTTTTGGTTAACGTTGCATGATTAACGTGAAATGCAACGTTACAGCAGCGTTGATGCTGAAAGTCTTATCACGGCTCACTGGTTGCCAAAAATCGACTACATGAAACACTTCCATCACTGGATTGAGGTTTTCTGCATGTCACTTTGCTTAATAATCTCCTAACAATCCTTCAACTTGGCTGCACATTCTGGAATTCTCAAAGCATGAAAACAGCTGGCTTCCAACAGCCCAACTGTCAGGGTCTCCTTCGCTGTCCGTGATGGAAATATCAAACCAGTGAGCCGGAAGTGGACATCTCAATCGTAAGTCCTTCTCCTCGCCGTTCAGCAACACACACATCCTTCGCATAATTCATGCGCTTTCTCTCAAACCCTCCTGCTTTAGAAAGCGGTTTCCGTCATTATTTTGCTCATTTTATTTCGTGTTGTTTCTTCGCAGGTGGCCGAACACACAGCCTCTTCGCCGTTCTTCGATCTACGTGAACCACATTAAAGCACGCAGTCGAAATATTTCAGCGATCTAATGGAAGCATTAAGAGTTGACATTTAATTCTCAAAGTGGCCTATCGGAGCATGCGACACGCAGGACAGATCTGCCCCATTGCTTCTAAACTGATCCATTCCTATTCCCAGACCAATCGGTTTATTATAAAAAACCCATACGCGTATATAAATTGTGTACATCCGAGGGTTGCGCGTCATTGTATTTTCTCATATTGCAAACTGCAGATAAATGAATGAAACAGAGAAACACAATCGCTGGGTTGGGTGAAAGGCGTCCTGCGCGCCGCTCCGAATGAAATGACTGACATCCATTTAGTTGATTTGCCGTCGGCAATGAAAAACACTTTTGAAATGAATAGCATCTTTCCAATCCCTTTCAAAATGTCCGTATCTCACGGCGTGCAAGATTTCATCTTGCTTTAGCTTTTCATAAGGCCGCACTCGCATTCAGGCCGGTGTGTTTGAATCGAATCTTATTGTCACATCTGCATTCGCAAGGGCATGTGAAACAGAATATTGGCATGTTGTAAATGTGCGTTTGGGTAAAAGGTGATCTTTTGTGTGAATATATCTCATTTGTGTATCTTTATTTATTACATACTGTAGCTGTTCTGGTGTTGTATGTTTATTTCTCTGCACTCTTTCATTTGACATCATACAACACAAATCAATATTTCATGTTCATTTCATTCATAGTGTAATGTACAGCCAGTCATTACTTCAGTAAACCCCCGCGGTTCCTGCTTATATCAACCCTGTCAGTTTATTTGTGGTCATGTCATAGATTTCTTTATCTAACACAAGTTTTTTTGTCATCTGAGCATGACTTTATCCATCTTGTCCTCTATAAAATAAAGTTTCAAGGGACACACAGCTCTTGTGTTTCTGTGAGGGACTACAAGGCGTCTCTGTGGGATTATGGGTGTGATAAATAAATGAGTTGGTCTTTGACAAGCGAGGGACACCGCGGATCAGGCACACTTTTGATAGCGATCTAATTCAACCGGATGTTGATTAAATCAGATTGTCAGACACTTGACAAGACGAGACGCAAGCTGCCGAAAAGCCTGTCAGAACAGCAGGACGTGTCGCGGAACAGCCCGCGAGATTCGCTGCGCGCCGCCGGGCCGTTTCCTCACACCACCCCGGCGCGGATCACGGTTCGTGTTTGCAGAACGTGTCTGGAAGGGAAGGCACAATGGGATTGTCCCCATCCTACCTGATGTTGTCATCAACCCTGTGACCGCAGCGGCGGCCTCGAGGCCGTTCCTTCGCCAAGCTGGTGGGTGTGCGCGCATTTTACCAGCAAAAAAACCAGAAGTAGAATTGAGGAGAATCCCCTGTAATTACAGTGCGAACAAAAGCTTTCTTTGGAGAAGCAGCACAAAAGAGTATCGGTGGCACTTCAGTCAGACGGCTGGGCGGGAACGCGCGCGGAAACCTGACTGAATAGCTCTTTGAAAGGAGTGGATGTCGGAGCAGAATAGCTATCACGCTCCAGTAAGGATGTTTTGCGATGACTTTGTCAGTGTCATTTACACACTAAGCTCACGTTGTCTACGTGTCTTGTGTTGTGTGTGAAGCATTTCACGATTCCAGCAAGGCCTCATAATTTGATGTAATCGCGCGAAATTATTCAGTATGTGCACGCTTTAAAAAAAGAATCGCTGAATATTTATAAAAGAAGACCTTGGCGTTTTGACATCTCAGACGGATTAAAATTTCAAAACAAAAAGTAATGGAAAGTAAATACTGGCAATACGTACAGATGTAGCGGCTAATGAGCGCGACCGTCGATCAAATCGCCCGCTCTCCGTTTACCTTCCTCTCCGCTCGCCCACGCGGAGGTCAGGGTAACATGTAGCCAGACGTTGCGCTAATCTTCTTTGTCACTCATAAAATTTACACTACATCTCCCTGTTGGAGGCCTGTCATTTTCCTACCGACTTCAGCTGTCACCACACGCGAGTAATTACTCGGAGGGTTTCAATGGGCCTTTGATTATTTATAGGGTCGGATGTCTGAAAAACCCTATACGCTGCTTTGAATTATTTCACGTTAGTGATAATGCGTAAAAACGAGGCGCTTTTCTTTTTCCACAGCTCAGGATAATCGTGACCACGTCGGAAGTGTCTCGCGCCGGCAGGACTAATGATCGTGAAAGGTCTTCTTCAGATGCTTCGCAGGACTGAGACTAAACATCATTTCATAGCCGACTGAATGTCAGAATAAAGTACTGTGATCTTTTCAATGTTGTGTTCAACCTGCAGATGGATGTCAGTGGTTTAGGCTATGCCAGATCGAATGTGCTTTATAAAGGTTTGTGTTGTTCTGTTGGAAAAACATATGAGGCAAATATATTGATATTAACATGTATTTAATGTTAAATTCTACAGCCATGTAGGTCGCTGGTGAAATAGGCTACAGCAAAGGCCTGACATGTCAATGTTTGACTTGTAAATGTTGGAATGTTTGATATGTGAAAGTAATGTAAGGATTCACCCAACGGCATGAACTTTGCTCCCTGAATATTAATAGTTGGCATCCAAGTAATCCTGGAGTCATTTGTGCTATATAGACGTGAAAGGATATCGAAATTACTGCAATTCCATTTAGTGACACTTGTGATACGGAAACTCACACTGTAGCTTTGAACTTAAGATAGCAAAATTGGTTTTAAGAAAAACACTTTTTTGAGGTTCGTGCTGTATAAATTTGTGTCGATCACATTTGTACATTTTAGTAAGATCTGATTTTGCAGTGATGGTCATTTATATTCTAGCAATTGTCTTGTGTTTCTATACTATTTACTTTGCACGCACAGACTAAAATATTTACGTTTTACCCTAAAATCAGCTTGGGTATAAACTGGGTGTTTAAGTTGTTAGTGTGTGATCTCTCATCTTGTCATCTTCAGAATATGACTCATCCTCTGTTGGAAAACCCTTTCCAGGATCACATCAATCGATCGTTGTGTGTCCCTGGTTGCCGTTCTGTTTTGTTCGTCTTTGTAATGATTTCTGGTGCTGTCAGGCACACTGCCACATAATTATCAACCGTCATCAAATTTTTAAAAACCCCTCTGCCCTCCATTTACGGTGAAGGTCAAAGCCGGAACCTCTGCGGCTCTCGGCTCACCACCAGATAGTCGCTCGTGTCTGTGTAGTTCAACATATCAATACCCAGAAGAAATGTGTGGCATACAATACTGAAAAACACAACAAAATGATTTCGTGCTTCACGTATCAGATTGTCTATTACGGATAAGAATCGTCTGACATTTATGGGGTCAAAGGGCATTATCAAGGTCAAGGGGTCACCAAGAAGATCCATTGCACATTTCTTAGTTTACTTATGTTTCACAATATCAGCTTTCTCACATTTCTGTTACTCCTATTAGGAAAAATACTACAAATTGATAAGTATATAGATACTACATGAAACATTTAGTTATGACAGAATTTGTTTAGAAATGTTTTTTTCTTTCTTTTGTGTAGGTCTGTTTCTGAAGGATAACATAAAAGATCAGCATCTTCAAAGTAAAGATCAAATAATACTTTTTTTTTTGTCTGCCTACTGTATTTCCAGACTTTCACCATGCCATCATTTGCTAAACAGTTATTTGTGTCTTTATTTTAACATGTTATGTTAAAGGAGGAAAGAACACAATCTGCTGTTTATATTCTGTAATGAAAACGCTCTGACATGACGACAGATCGTCTTTCAGTGATGGACAACGCAACCTTCACCATTATCAGAATGACCACGGTCTACCTGCACAACACTTATCTTTATCTGGAACAGCAGATGGCTTTTCACACGTCATTGTTGTGACTGAAGCCACTTCTCCTCCTGATGTGACCCAAAACAAATGAGCCATGAGAGCTGGTATACCATCAGTAATACACACTGGGGCCATTTGACACTCTTGGCCAACATCACTCTCTCTCTCTCACTCTCTTTATAGTGCGACGCTCATTTCCTGTCACCATAATGTCATTGTGGTGTACAGCAAGCTGCCACAAAGGTAAAGAACAGAAGTATGTGATCCAGGCTGCAGTTAGAACCCAAGTGATGCGTGAAATGGGTTACAATGATGATATTTAAAACGCTTCTTGTGTGGATATATTTGCTCCATATTTTTACAACCTTTATAGTTCTCAATGGAAGACATTTGCATATTTGACAACAAGTTTCATTGCTCGTGCTGATAAAGAGACGCGCTTTTGTTACTAATCTGTTAATGTTATCTCTTAAAAGGTTCCCTTCGCACAGTTCACTAAAACTACACTAATGTTCTGTATGCATAAAATGAGGAGGCACTATATTTGACAAAATGGCCAGAATATCATACAACAGCCCATAGAAAACTGTTATTGGTTTGATGGTCTTCTCAGTTGTCTCATATGTTTATCTTAAAATAACTTAGGAATAAAACAGGGACAAATTTGACAATTGTTCAAACACATAAATTTAGATTGTAGATTGTAGAGGTAAAATAATCTGGATTTGGGTCAATTTGATGAGAAACGTTTGAGTTCAAATAGAGATCTTTAGTAATATTGACTTGATTGACTTGACAAATCTGAGCTCAGTTCTGCAAACTCTAATTGAGACATTTGTGAGATTTCTGACTCTTTTTTTTCTCAGGCGAAATATCTGAGACACAGTTGAGACTTTAACAAACGTTTCCATTTGCTCTCCATTTAGTCTCGTTGATATCTAAGAAATATTTTTAAGATTATCTAAGAGATATTATTTTTATTTCTTAGGGCAGACTTTTTTCTTATGGGAGGAGGTTTTGTGTCCAAAATTGCAATTTTCATTGTGAAGAATAAAGCAACCACAATTTGATCATCTTTTTTATTTATTTTTGACAAAATACTCAAATGCAATTGATGAAATTGAACATGCAGCATAACAAACATACATTTTCACAAGATCAAATGTTTTTAAAAGAGGTTATTTTGATGAAAGATTGCACATTAAGACGGTTATTAGACATGTAAGTGGGGTCAGATGATCTAATGGTACCTTTAGGAGAACAACAAAAGCGGTCAGGTGAGGCATTGACAATTTTGCCCAGATCAAACCGTGAGTTCATAGGAACCCTTGTAAATTTACAATTAGTCTCATCTCTTCAACCTAAGATTTGTGACAGTGTCACAGGCGCCACTAAAGGCCATGTGCACAAATCTGTGAATTTTCTGCGACAGCCCCTGATACCCGAAGAGCTATATTTAGGGTGGATAACTAGTAGTGCGCAGTATAATCTGACATTTGGACCACAAGGGAGTCTTACTGCATCGCTCGCAAATGACAGTGTCACTGTTGGTTTGCGTCCCCGACGGAATAGGTTAAAGAGAACAAAACATGTTTTTGCAGTGAAGCGCTGGCCTGGCAAGACAGATCTAATAAAACTGGATTTGATTGCAGGATATGATCTGACTGCGTCTGTCATTGGTGAGTGAACCCCTCGAGTCCCGGCGAGCGCGGAAGAAGAACCGCAGGAAGGACAGAGAGAGCGACGCTCAGGGCTACGGGCAGGAAAACAGGCCTCTGGTCTAAGTGCTCGATGGAGGTGATGTGGAACGTTCATCGTACACAAATGAACACCGTATTGTACAGCACAAGGTCATATCACCGTCTGTCTGTCTGAGAACAAGAAAAAAATCTATATTACAAGTTCTGTGACATTTTACAGTACAATATTGCATCAATATTATCATGACATGAATCAATATTTTAGTTATGAATATTTTTGTATAAAAAAGACAAAATATCTGTGCATCTATACAGGTGACCTGACATAAAAATGAAATTTATTTGATCATTTATTCACCATCATGTCATTTTAAACCTGTATGACTTTCTTTTCTCTGCAGAACACAGAAGAAGATATTTTGAAGAATGTTTCGTAACCAAACAACATTGAACTCCATTGAATTCCATTGTATGGACACAAAATCACTGAGACATTTCTCAAAATATCTTCTTTTATGTTCAACAGAAAAAATAATAATTTACGGGTTTAGAACAACTTAAGGTTAAATAAATGATTTTTAAGGCTTAAAGACGGCAAGCAATGATTGGTTGGGAAGCAACAAGCAAGACATGTTTCTTGTCCACAACACAATAAGATTTTAGGAGTCAAAACCGCATAATCTGACCATGTCAATATCGTAACAACATGCACAGATATTGTGCAGTCTGAACCGAGAATAATATTACCTGTGCAATAAATCATATTTATCTATCCCAGGAAATCTGCCCAGTCCAATCTCTTGTTTTCGTCTTTCCAACAATTACTATCAACTTGGATGGACTGTCAGGTCCTCTCTTAAGAATAACCTCATCGAACGTGTAACCCCGAGAGAGTTTATTAGCTTGTCAAACACAGATCTCTCTGGTCGCAGTGGTCTCCTCGAGGTCTCCGGAGCACGGCAGGTCTCGCACGCATCCAAGGTGATGGAACCTGCGTCAGCCTGTGCCTGCACCTGCCGGGTCCCCGGGGAGAACACGGCGAGTATGAACAACAAAATCTAGAGAGCACACACTTCTTTCAATCACGTTATCTGTTCGCCTGAGGAAAATATGAGAAACCATGTGAGGCTTTGAGTTTGACTCGAACACACATACTGATCAAAGAACAGACAAATGTTACCCAGAACCACTTCTCTCTGCGAGGCTGCCGGTTTCTAATACGGGGGTTTGACAGTAAATCTAACAAACAGCTCTACGATTTCATTCTCCTCTTTTTTTGACAGTGTATCTGTCCATCAGGTCAGCCTTTGGGGAAGATCTCGAACCTTCTCCGCAGTTTTAATGCTGTTAAAAGACCCGTTTATTGATATAAATCCATTGAAATTCCCATTTTCCGATTCATAATGGAGAAAACATTCTCATGTTTGTCAATGCCTGTATAAGTCTGTGGAACACAAAAGAAGATCTTTTGAGAAATGTCTTAGTGGTTGTGTGTCCATACAGTGGAAGTCAATGGGCAACCAATGTTGTTTGGTTAGCAACGCTCTTCAAAATATCTTCTTTTGTGTTCTGCGGAAGAATGAAAGTAATGGGAGAGCGCTGTTCTTGTGAAGACGTACCTGATACTGCCCTTATAGCACAGACATCTTACAGACGTACCTGTGCTATCTGGGTGACGTGAGCGGTTCCAGACGTGTACGTCTAAGGAGCGGCACGCCCATTTTTCCGATTCCAGAACCGCGGAAGCCCCAGCTTTGCCCGCAAACAGAGCGGACAGGAATTATCCATTAGACGGTAAAAGTTTGGAGACGTGTAACTGGCAGATTTCGCACTTTATTCAGCGTTTGAATTATTTCTCAAGGGAGAACATAATGGTCATATAAATCTCTCGGCGTGTGCAATTACTAAGACTGGCAAGGTCTATTCTCCACCCAGTGATCTTGTGCGAACAATGACATATTACCGGCCGGCCGGCTACGGTCATTAAGATCTGATATGGGATTTATGGCCAGTCTTTAAACATGAGCTGATATAAAAGAGATTTGAATACAGGCAAAATAGCGCAGTGGAATCTTTCCCCCGTGTGGTGTAATGAAGTGTGATGGAAAGGATATGGGATGAAGGGTTATTTTTAGGCCAGATCAATTTAACAATGAGCGGAATGAGTCAATTGCTCTCCGAACTGTCACTCCACTGTCCGGATGTCATCATGGGCCGCTTATAATGGTGCAAGGCAACTGTAAGCAGCCCGGGACAAGATGGCGGCCTCGTCACATTGTTTTGACACATGAGATGTCCAATGCTGCACTGTAATTGACGTCGCTTTCAAATGGCCTCACGGTTTGACATATTTAAAATAATGTAACAATGAAATAGCCTATTATACGAGAGCTCTGCCTTAACTACCTGTTCTCTAAATAGATGTTGTTAGGGAAGGAATCATTTCAGCCGGTCTTAGGAAATATGAATTTCACTCACTGCTACGGATGATGTCAATCTTCATCTTGTACACAGGGGCTCATTAGCGACTGCAGTAATCATGATGGAATCGTTGCATAAGAGACCAACACATTGTGACACGGATGCTGTTTAATGACCGCCGCTTTAAATGCGCTTTAGCGACGGGACGGACATGCTTTGGAATTTGTATTTTTTGGATTATCCGACAGGCAGGAGACGTTTATGTGCACATGTTGCAATTCGTCTCGTTCTGATAAACGGCGCCGTCAACGAACGGACAACGTTTGCATTGAGAAGGTGCATTTGAAAAAGCATGACAGACGTCAGGATAAAAGCAATTTTGGTCTCCTTACATTACCACATAAAGCTTTTAAAAATGATTTTGTTATCGGGTACGATATTGTTTTCTAACAGAGACTTGAGTCTTCCCCTCGTGTTCCCTAAAACAAATAAAGTCATACAGGAAAGTCAAAGTGAGTAAATGATGATGCTTTTCAAGAAACTTCTGATGTCGTAAGCTCTATTCTAATTTCCAAAGCAATTACACGTCCTCCGTCGCCAAACGCACCAATGAGAGAAGCTAGGCGGAAGATGTGTTCATTGAGAAGTGAGAAATAGATTCTTTACCTCATCACATTAGTGCCGGCCCTTTAAAGTGACTGTTTATCATGAGGTGGTGCTCCAGGTTTTAATGAGCTCACTTTCTGTACTAGTATAATTCCAATTAGTCGCCTCTTTTCAGAAGAGGACGTGATTACCGTACCAGGCCTCTATTGTTTTGTATTCAGCTGTGAGAGCGACGCTTTGGTTGTTTCAATCTTGTTTCTCTATGCCGGCCGGCTGACAGGAACATTACACCTTGTTCTGCGTACTGGGGGATACTAGCTCATTAATACTCAGGGGATGGTTTAATTCACTGACTTCACACATAATATGATAGATGTGACAGAGAGCTCAAATTCAGTCCGATTTGCTGCAAAAGCGCATTACGCCGGAAAAGAAATGCTTTAATTTTGGAGTTAATGTCGCCTGATGTTTTTATTCTGTTTAAATGATACAGAAGATGGGTGAATTGTGTCAAGAACATGTCCATGTCATATTTCTCCCTAAAATCTAAAGAAATAAGGAATTGTGTTTTGCTTTTTTTTATTTTGCTCATGTTTTCATGACAGTTATCTCCTCCTGATTACTCTATTCATATGCCTCCTAAAAGTGATCTATTATTTAATATACTGTACATCATTGTAGGATTTGTTTTACCTCAATGTTTATTTTAAAAAAAGGAAACATCTTACAGATAAAATGAGAACAATGCTGAGAATTACAAAAGAAAAAAAACAACAACCACCAAGTAAAACGTCCAAACAGCACAACATTAACTGGCATAAAATCATATGTAAAAAAAAATTGTTTTATTTTAATAGGCATTTAGGGCATCTCTACCACACCAAAATCATCCAAACATTTACAACAACATGTCTGATTTATTAGATATCACATCTTTCCTCCCCAAACCTTACACTTAGAAAGCACCATTAACTGAACTGCTGGTCTCGTAATTGTCACATAAATATCTACCCTGAAAATCATCAAAAGTTTGTTGCCATAATGTCTCTAAACTCTTGTTCTCCAGCAGCTCTCCACGTCTAGGCAGCCATTACAACAATTCTGACCGATGCCACTTGACGAGTTCGAGTTATTTTTGATCAAAACGCATGCATGAGAAAAATCAGTCATTAGCAGAAGCCATATCCGCTGTCATCTTGTTTGGACAGCTTGCAGCTCTCACGTCACGACAGGCCAAGTCTGAAGGAAATGGGTGTGTGAGTCTGTGATGTTTTCATTGCCACTACGAACAGAGAATTTCAGAAGCTCTGCTGCCATGTGAAGTTTAAAAGCATTAACTTCATTTTAGACATGTACAAAGAGTAATGACATTTTATAATTTTTTCTCATTTGTATACATGCATTTTTAATGAGCACATACCAGGTCTACATTAATATTTGTACTGAAAGAATTATTTGTGAGTGAATCCCAGAAAGGTAAATAAATGTCAAGAACTTACTGTATGAGAAATTATGACCTTATGGTTTTCCTTATACACGCTTATAGGTGAGACTGGGCCTATCTGTCACATCATTGGAAATCTCTGACTACATTACAACATTATATGCATTTGGAAGACGCATTTATCCAAAGTGACTTACATTGCATTATAGACTGAAAGGCTTCGTGTCAAAAGTAATTTATATTAACATCATCTTTTTATTAGCAGTGAATTTTTTTTTTTCTCCAAACACCAATATTATATATATTATATAAGTTTAGTGACCCCAACTCGGCGCTTACAAAAATCATGCCTTTACCACTCGTTAAAACGACTTCATATTGGCGTTTACGTGCGCTCATCTCGTAAATACGATCATGCAGAACATGACGTAAACGAATCATTATAACGCGCATGCGTAGTAACGCCGGAAGGTTGCGGGTCGCCGAGGCAAAACACCTGCGCAGTACAGTATGTGTGTGTTTACACATTTATTCAATTAGCGGCTCTACAAGCACCTCAAAACCATTCAAAGGATACGACGTTAAGTCCATTAAGGCAATTATAAGGTAAGAACTTATCCTTTTAAACCCGGTGTTATTTAAACTTTTGTCGTGAAACTGTCTTTGCTGTTCAGAATAATTTAGTGTCTTGATGTTATAGCGTTTGGTGGACTTGGTTGTTAAAATATACCTGTTGGAGAGGCCAGGTTGATCTCAGGTCGAAAGTCATTTGCTATCGCGATACAAGCTGGTTTGTGCAGCGCAGCGCAGCGGCTATGTTGGCAAGTTGAAGTGAGTGACGTCATCTGAACTTGACATTGCCTGACTCTGGTGAATTGAAATGACATGTATTTTTTCTCTCATAAAATGTCCTATAGCTTTTTCTTTGTAGGCAGTATTTTAAGGTGTGTGGCAAAATAGAAACTGTCTTTGAAAAATAAATCAACTTTTAGAGATATTCACTTGAATAAACAGTGTGACAACCAGCTCTCAGGTCACTGTAAAATATGGGTCTATTTTTTATCCTAAAATCTCGATGTTGGTGAAAAATCCATAACAAGAATAGATTGTTTTATTTTCGAATTTCTTTTTTTTTGGAAGGATCAAAAATAAGACGTACACTAGGAGATGTGCCAAAATAACACTTTGGCAGCTGAGGGTTTTGGAAAGATGACCCGTGGCCCAGATTCCAATGAAAACAAAAGAGCCGAGGAACAGCCCGAGACAGACATTTATATAGGTGAAAAGAAAAACATCTGAAAATCTACACACAGGGTTTAGATTCATCCTACAAATCGCTGACAGACGAGAAGGAGGGGATAAAAAGGATAATCTGCGAGAAAACCTTTAAAAGAATCAATTTGGCAAGGTGTCTGGGAATTTGACTTTCTCCAGCTCTGTGATTCCGCCTGTCTCGCGCTAGAGTCGGATGACTGTCTTTCTTTCTCTGTGACAGGCGGACCAGGGCAAAATTGACAGTTCTTTAAAACGCCTGACAGAAAGCGGCATTAATTAAGTCATTGCCGGACTTTAATTGTGTTAAGGAAAAGAAAGAAAAAAATCTAATATAAGAAAAGGTTACCAAGTCCTCTCTGGTGTCAGATTTTCTACTTTCCATGAATATTAATGCGTCTAATGAAGACAATCTCAGCCTCATCTCCCCATTGTTCCATATTCAGGTGGCAGGCTTCAGGAGCCTGTGATTTGTTGTTAAAGAACAAATATGTCAGAAAGAGACGACTGCCACGCTTTTATCAGCAATTTATAAAAATGCGTTTCAGGTGCATTTTATTCTTAAGCGAGATAGAAGGGAAACTCGGATGGCATATATGATGTGCAGGCTTTGCCACGCAAAATGATCTTTCTATTCATTTGAAAATGGCAAGCAGGCAATCAGTGCAGGCTTCTAATTTTATCATATCCATTGGAGAACAATTAGACAGGAGGCCACGCAAATGGCATCTATTATGGGTCATTGAATTCTCTTGTTGCGGTCTCACGGGCCGCCCTGGAAAAAATCTTTGAAATGAAACAAAACAAGTCCATTAGAATTCTGTCGGAGAGCCGATCTCAATCACGTGTCAGAATTGAAGATTGATAGGCATAGAGAAATACCTTTTAGCCTGGCGAGAGTGTTGGACTGTAACCAGCCGTCTTCCGAGCTACAAGTAACTTGTGATTTGAAGTAATGTAGAGATTTTACCGGCAACTAGCGGCGAGGTTGCGAATTGCAACCAACGGCTCACTCCACTCCTCCCTTCACTACGGTGGCTGACACAAGATTAAGATGACGTCACGCTTCTCTGCCGAAGGAGATAAAGTATTTCGAAATGGGCTTTGTAGAGCAATCTGTGATACTTTAGAAACAACATGACGAATTCCATGTAAAGGGACCTGTGGTGTATGTTAGAAATAACTCATTCTAAGGTAATAAAAACATAACACTTCATTATGTTGCATTTAGCTGCAGTCTGTAACTTTTACATTTTTTCTGTTGTCATATATGTTTGTATGTAAAAAAGCAGGTTACTTTACATCTCACTTTACGTGGCTTTGAGTCAAATGGCTCCGCCATTTCCAACAAAAAAGTTAAGGATTGCAGCATTAACAGATCTGGTAAATTGCACAGGTAATTGAAAACATGCTCAGAGAATACACTAAAATGGGTGTAAAACTGAGATTTCATTATGCAGGATTTGAGGTCATGGTTAATTTGCTCAGATTTATTGTCCGGCACAGGCATGCACAAGAAGCCGCTGTGATTTGTGGGTAACATTAAGGGGAGGATGCTGCCAAGAGCTCTTAGACCCTCTCAAAATCCCTTCTGCAATCTGTTAAGGTGGTCACTGACAGCAACTGCTAAATCAGTGCTGTGCGCTTTCAGCAAAAGAAGGGACAGCCATTTGCCACTGTTGTTTGTTTATTAACAGCATCCATGCAATGCATTTAGAATCATTAGCATCTTGCAAATAGATCAAAACATGCGTTTTTAAAATGGGTTTGGCGAAATGCAGAGGAAAGTTTTTATTGCTCAGAGCTTGTGCTTTCATAGCTCAAGAGATATAAAGGAGTTTCATGTTTTAATTTAGTGTCTTTCTCCTCAAATGTAAGAATAAATGCCTAGTTATAAAATAAATAGCATAGCGTCGACTGTGAGTATTGCTCTCTTTGCAAATCTTTTGTTTCTCCATTTAATGTCACTGCTCTCTAGGAGAAATATTTGAGATGTTAAAGAGATCTCATTTGTAATTTTTCTCTCCTATGGGAAGTTACAGGCGAAGTTCATAATCTCCCTTCGCCTGAGATGGCGGAAAATGCTAAAGTGCAAATGTCGGCCGTTCCTGACAGCCCCACTCGCGTGATAAGATGTCGGGTGACACGTTTCGCGTTCCACGCGCACGCCGGGGGCCCTGCAGGGGTACAACACTCGGCATTCTCAAAACTTCAATATTAACTCCACGTCATAATCGCTCAGCTCATCAAAGGGACAGGAATTCAAATGAGCAAGACCCCCCCCCCCCCCCGATCTCGATAAGACAACCTGAGTCCTTGTGAAAGATGAGCTATGGCTATTTCTGGAGACTGAAGTGCTCTCTGTTGCCACAGGGCGAACCCTGAATAGCCATGGCTGGAATTACTTGAAAAGAAGGGACTGGCTTATGCACTTGGGGCTTGTCATTGTAGAGCGCCTTTGTTCCCGGGTCTCATAGATCACTCTTTGAAAGCACTTCTCGTGGTTTAGATGGATATGAAACTGTAGCGCTGAGCATATGTTAAGAAATTCCTGGGAGAGATGGTTGACCCATTTAAGCGAGTGTGGTCTGTGCGTGCTTTGATTGATTGGAGGAGTTTGTAGATGGTTGATGGACTTGCGTGCAGGGCGTAATGAAGATTTTGAATGAGCCGACTGTACTCTGTTGTTTGACTGGACTAGCATGTTATGAAATGTAAATTTGGATTAATAAGATGACAATGTATTAAATTATAATGGAAACTTTGAATGTGTAACTCAAGCATTGTATTTGCACCCTAGAGGTCATGGGTTTGATCTGAGGAACACACATACTGATTAAAATGGACCTTGAATGCATTTTAAGTTTCATTGAGGCTGGAATACACTACAAGACTTTTAAAATCTGAACAGATCACACTCTTGCAGACTTTTTGAACATTTGCAGAGAAAACAATACATGATCAAATCTGCAGACTGGCACAGACTTTATGCAACAACTCCAGACAAAAAATCTGAGCAAAAGTCTTGTAGTGTATTCCAGCCTTTAGATGCCAAATGCATTATGTACTATGTTGTACTGTAACATCTTACAGTTTTTCTAATTAAATTTATTGTCTTTTACAATTGTCTCAATGCAGCTCTACAAAAACTATTAATAACTAATGTTAAAGTTGTTATAGCAAAAATATTAAAGTTCACTCATGTGTCTCAATCAGCATAATGTTGAATTTGAAAAGGTCCTCTGAAAATGAAAATGTTGAAGTTTACAGAAGTGTGATAAAATCATGGCTTGAGTTTTTGGCAGACTGCTGAAAGATGTTATCTGTAAGAGGGCAGAGCGCATCCAGTAAAACCATTATGAGACACTTCTGTTTATCAGGTCAAACTCAGATGTTTGTGTCACAGTGTAAACTGGCTGCTAGATGTCTTACAGTATGTTTCAGCCACTTGTTAAGCTTTAGCTATGTATCATGTCAAATCTGAGATAAACCTTAACTCAGCATATAACAATCTTTGTATATGGGTAGTTGACAAATATACCGTAAATGTGTCTTGTGGTGTGACAGCAACAATGTAGAAAATAAAAGTAACCATGGGGCTATATCACTGTAATTCAATTTTATATTATAAATGTAAATATTATTATGGGTTTGTTTTCACATTTTTTACCGTGTCACACCACAGGACACATGTACAATATATTTGTCAACTACCCATGTATTAATGATATTAATAAAGATTTGAAAATTATATTTCACTAAACCCCTGTTGATAGTCCACACATCAGAAAATACACATTTTCTATTTAAGGTGAGGGAAAGTAAAAGAGAGACTGCATACTAGTAGGATTACTGAAAAATAAAAATGCTGAAACCAGAATTCACAATTTACAAGACTCAGTAAATTCACAATATTACACAAGAACATTGCATACTAGAAATAATCAAATCTTGCATAAACAAGCTTGCACATTTAATAAAACACATTATACACAGTTACTGCGCATAAGCCTTAGAAATATATTTACATTTTCTGAACACAGCATGCAAAGATGCTAAGATGTTGTATGTGGTTGCCAAGGCCTTGTTAGGGTGTTGCTAGGGTATTCTTGCTGGTTGGTATGTGATTATGGCTTACGTCCCTCCTCTGATATACTGTAAGTCTATTCGGGTTTTTTTTGTGCTGGGCAAAGATTAATCACGATTAATCGCATTCAGAAAAAAAGTTTGTGTTTGCTTAATAATATATGTCTGTGTACTGTGCATATCAATTTTTTATTTATAAACACTACTTTTGTATTTACCTACATTTCACTACTGGTTGTATATCCTCTATATAACTGTGTATGTGACAAATAAAATCTTGAATCTAACACATGCAAGTATTTAAGATTATTATTAATAATTAATAATATTATTATCAATAAATGTTTATATTTATTTTAAATTATATATAAATACATGTAAATATTTATATATAATTTATTTATGCTTGTAAAAGCATAAATACAATATGCTTGTTTATATATAATTTATTTATGCTTGTTTTATAATGCTTGTAAAGTTGTTTTGTGTATATATATAGATTTTGTATTTATCTGTTATTTTGATATATTTTTTGATATATGTTTATTTTATGTTCTGTATGCACCTATAGGGTCTGAGAGTAACGCAATTTCAATCCTCCATTTGTATGTACTGTACATGTGGCAGAATTGACAATAAAGCTGACTTTGACTTTGACTGACTTTTGAAATATTTCCTAAATTTGTATGTGTATGTGTTTATAAATGCAAAATTAATATGCACAGTATACAGACATATATTATGTAAACACAAACTTTTATTCTGTATGCGATTAATCACGATTAATTGTTTTAAACATTTTTTCATTGTAAACCAGTTAAAAACTGTAAATTGGAATTTAATGAACCCTTGAATGAAGTATAAGCAATATAAATACTGATGTCTGACTTAAGCTATTTTGACATGCATGTTAACAAAAACATGATGACCGAGGCCGACCCTGACTAACCCGTGTCTTCCTGTTTAAAGCCTTCTTGCCAGCGTTCTTACCTTCAGTCTGGATTTACGACTTCCTGGTTGGCAGTTTGTTAGTTTCCTGGTTTCGACAGCAACGCGGGAGGCCCAAGAGACCGAGGGAGGAGACGCAGGCTCAGATCAGACTGAAGGTAATGATGGCTCTCCTCTGCAGTCTTTGTCTTCCTTCCTGCAGTCTCCTGGATCTGGGAGAGCTATTAACCATCTCCTTGAATAATTCACACTGATGGATAAAACACCTCTGCAATTAACGACATGCCACGCTGAACCGCCCACTCCACCGAGGACCACCGGAATGACGGCTCACTGTAAAATATTCACACGTCTCTCCCCCCTGGCTCATTTAAATACATAGGTGCAGATCTGGGGGCTTTACGTCTATGTCACATGCATTAATTTACACAGATTTAAACAAAGCGAGCTTTTTACTTTTTTGGAAGGAAATTTGAGTATGCTTTGCATTACATTAGTTCATGCTATGATGATGGGGTTGTGGATAGTTGCCAGGGTGTTGCTAGGGAGGTCTGGTTGAAGTTAAATTCAGTGGTGTCCATACTTTGCGTTGCACATCAAATGACGACCCAGCATAGTATCAAAACACTTCACGTTGTGGTTGACGCACAAAATGTTATGTCTGTGTAATGTGAGAACTCGTGTTTAATATAATCTTGTCATATTTTTTGCCTTTCATAGATTGATAAGACTTTCGTCTTTCGTAATAACATGGGTAGATGCGTCTCCACGACACAGATCAGAAATGAAACATAAAATTTCTTTAAAATAAACAACCTATTAATTTCATCACAAATGCTTCCAAGTAAAACATCTTCTACATGTTTTAAATAGATTTTGCAATTTGCACAACAGTGGGTCTATAAAAATATAAGACAAAGTAAATCAGAAGTCTGTGTTTTCTTAAGACGCTCATGTGCTCAGCTTTGTGCTGTCACGGCACTAAGTATTAAGGAGTAAGGACCCCCGAAAGACATAAAACTTTGCAGCTCGTGTATTCTGTTTCATGAGCAGAACTTCAGAGCACAAATGAGCTACACATGCCTGACGCTCTCATGTAAATTAGATAAGATGTTCAAACTTACCCCAGTGCAATGCAAACTTTATTTGGTTTTATATATTAATCATAAACATTTAATATATGCCGTATTAATTGCCCTACATATTAGCAGGCTGTCATTGAAGATGGCCTTAACTACATTAAAACACATGGATCTGTTGTATTTAATCAAGACCGGTAGTCGGGGGGGCATTATTACTTTTTCTTGTGTTTTTTCTTTTGTTTGAACTTGAGCTTGGTAATGCTAAAGCTTAAACCTATGGTGTTTTATTAGAATGTGTTTTTTGGGTCCAAACCCATTGCCTGGATTACATTGATAGTTACTACACAAAATGTTGGGTTGTTGCAATATTAACAAATCTATCCGCCGGTTAAAAGGTCCAGTGTATACAATTTAGCAGCATCTAGTGGTAAGGTTGCAAATTGCACCCAACGGCTAACTCCCTCATTCCCCCCTCCCTTTCGAAGCACTACGGCGGCTGACACAGGACAAAGATTACGTCACGTTTTCATTTCTTTGCCGAAGGAGAGAACATATTTACGAAATTTTTGTCAGTTTTTCCGTTTGTTTGTTTAGGGATGCTGTAGAAACAACATGACAAATTCAATGTAAGGAGACCCGTGGTGTATGTAGGTAAAAATAGCTCATTCTAAGATAAATAAATTATAACGGTTCATTATGTGAGGTCTTTATACAACTCTGAAGACATAGTTATGTATATTGCACTGCATTTTTGTCAATAAATACTCTTAATCTTCCACATTGTACCTTTAAATGAACATAGAAATGCCCATATTCGACCCAACCATGTAACAACCCAACCTTTTTTTGGGGGGGTCATCTGTTGTTATATGGTTGAAAAAGTGGTCTGAATGTGTTGCCATGCAGTTGCTAGTCCCACTGACAACTCAAGTACCTAAATATACCTTTCTTCTTTTAAGTCTATGGATTTTTTAGTGCGTGATTCATACACCTTCAATGCATCTAACCTTTGTGTGCTCTCTGTTAGTAGATTTCCGACCACCCTCACCCCCTTTTTCATATATTTTTCATATTCAAATGATGAAATTACAAGCACAGTACACGGCATAATTGTATTTCGTATCTGTCGACGAAACACTGGTTCCACCCAAAGAGATCAAATCTGCCGCAACTGTTTATCGCCGCACTGTTTTGCTCCACTTCAGCCCAAAATGCTTCAAATCATGAGGGAGATTGTTAAGCTTGTGTGGAAATTACGGGAAATGCGGGGGAAATGGACGAGCTCCACTTCATAACAATTAATCAGAGGCCGTTGATTAATAAAGTTCATTTTTTATTCTGGATGATTCAGGGTATTATCAAAAGGACGCTGTCCTTGTCATTTTGATTAACACACCCATCCTCCTCCAGCAGCGGGCTGCAGCGAAGGGAAACGCTCTCTTGTGCCCATAAAATAAATATTGAATGAGAATATTAACTCGTTAACCTTGACAACTATTTGTAATTTTCATAAGGGCCAAACTCGCAAATTCAGCACAAAAAAAGAGAAAATAAAACCTGCTGTGGGGGTTGAAGGGAGCCATCGGCGAGGGGGGGCGGCGGGCAATAACAACACACAACAAATTAGAGCGAATGAAGAATGCTACTGCATGAATCCTGTCATTTTTATGGGCTGCAATGATTAATTTGTTTGTTCAAATTCTCAATTAAGCAGAGAGGAGGAGAATTACAAAGCCGGAGAGATGCAGCGTTGTCTGGCGGCGTCAGGGGAGAACCGCTGCTTGTACCTGCGGCGTCGGACGCGCGACGGCCCCCGAAGTCGAACGGCGAGATTTTATTTGCTACGCTAAACAAATCAATATTAATTCCCGGATTGTTTCGATGATGTTCAGTCACAGAGTTGCTTTTGTTTTGTCACGGTATTATGTAGACACCAAAGCAGCGTTTCAAGATGATGTATGGGGCCCTCCGCTTGTCCTCTCAGGGGCCCCGTGCTTTTATTGTGTGCCGGAGTGACAGATGTTTCTCAAATGACCGTGTCCCTCGTGCGCTTTGCACCTTACAAACCCTGTCTTATGTGACATGAATGGAAACGCTCCCTTACTGCACACCACTATTATGGACTTCAGAAAACATGAAAGGCATTTGTCAAAGACTCAAAGATGCATGCCTGCGGATGACCGATAGTGCCAGTTCAGGACAAAAAATGTTTTTTAGAAACATGTATTGTGAGCTGGAGGTGAAAATACAGTTGTTTTGCCATTCGTCATAAATGTGTACATTGAATCATACAGAAGGTGGAGGTTTTTTGAATAGAAATGGATCATAGACCAGATAAATAAAATCTGGGTGGTGCTTGCCTAACTTGTAGCTGTGGTGTCAGGTGTTGCTTGGTGATTCATTTGGATGGCCTTTTAGAAATAGCTCTACCTTAAAGTGATATCTCATCCAAACTTAAAAGAAGGTATTTTGAAGAATTTGGGAACCAAACAACATTTCCCCCTTTTGACTTCCATTGTATCTACACAGAAGATATTTTGAGAAATGCCTCAGTGGTTTTTGTGTTATATAAAGATTCATATACAGGGTCAAAAAGTGGAGTATTCAAATCTGTAGCACAAACAGCACATAAGTTTAATACGTACGGATTGGGATTTAAACAAACCCTTAATCATTAAATATGAGCAACACCAAAAAAAAAGCAATATCTGTAATCGTATATAATGTCAGTGGTAATGCATTAATCTCAAAGGTGCATCGGGGCATATACTTTTACCCTTTAATAAAAAAATGAATGATTTTGCTTGTTAAACTCTAGTGCGTTTTACAGATGAGTCGGTTTATTTAATGGTGTCCACCGGCTTCTCGTGAAGAAGGTGTCCTTTACAAGCACAGGACAACATTGACTGCTCTGTGCTTGTGCAGTGAAAATGCTTATTAGTCAAACAATCCCCATTGGAAAAATGCCTCTGTCAGCCGGTGTTGAAGGATAACCACACCGGTGACAGCCCGGTGCCCGGGTCCTGCTGGAGATCAGGTATGTTGAAGAAAGCACTTGAGTCAGTCCGGCTTTGTGTTGACATTCAAGCAGATGGAGAACAAAGAACTTCGTGCTAAGAGGAGCTTCACTGCTACTGTTGCTTATACTGTTGTGCTGTGGACATGAATGATACCTTTTTGGCTACTGTACAGTACAGTAACCATAGTTTAACCATGGCATTTGTAGTAAAACTGTATTTCTACAATTGATAATCAATCTGCCAAAAATATTGGTCATTACACTTTTACTATAATAAAACCATAGGTCATTTTATATACTCCTAAAGCATCCATGATGAGTACCATAGCAACACCCTAGCAATCGCATCTTTTACGACCATCATCTGCATTCGTGCAAGCATGCATTAATAAAACTTCTTTAAGAAAATCTGGATTAAAACGCAAGTTGTAAGTCATTGTTATTGATGCTCCCGTGTCAAATCTCGGCACAATAGATGCTGTACAATAACAGGCAGGCATGTCCTGATTTTACAGGCAGATTTTAAAAGAGGAAGTGGCCCCCTTTTACCAGTTGGCTTGAGCAGAATTTTCCGAAGCCCATTCTGTTGTCTTGCTGTGACTGATGGATGGTTAATGATAAAAACATTTCCATACCTGGCCCTTATGGCCTCATTGTTCACATGGAACTGTAACATCCTGCCCTATCTAGTACAATCAAGCGGTCCGCAGGCGAGCGGCTCACTGTATCTGGCAGCTGTGCGCTGTGACATGTGGAAATGTGGGCCACAAACTGTCAATGAACCTTGCAGTAAGCCCGTGGTTAATAATGCCAAATGCCTTGCTGTGAATCTACTAGTAATGTTTTTGGTGTAAATATTACATACAAAAACAAAGAAATGCCATTCATTCGATTGACCGTAAAATTGGACCAGTAACGTAATTTGATTCACTAATGTTCAACGTTATGCCGTTTTAAAACCTTTTCCTTCTATAAAGGAACAATATAAGTACAAATGACTTTTATTTCTAATGCTTGTTTATTTTATTTTAGGGTTAAATTTGATGTATTTGTCATAGACAACATATACATAAACTGATTACAATCTTCAGTTTCTTCTGTATTTTTACAGCCGGTACTACTAATATATATGAAGAGTTTATTTGCATGAACGTTTTCAACCGGTTTCAAAAAATGTTTTTTTATTGTGCATTCCAAGTAATATCAATCAAACAGCAGTTGGCTTGTTTTAAGAGATAATAACAAAAAATAATAATAATAATAAACTAGCACAATAAAAACACATTAACATGATTTTTGAAACTTTTTTGAATATCTCTCTTAATATATAGAATTGATTTTTTTTTGTTAATTCTAGTGTAAGTAAAGTTTCATCTATATGATTTTTATGTATTTGCATGTGTTATCTGTGTGAAAAAGCTATTTTGAGCACATTCTGCAAAATTGAAAACAAAGCAAGCGTGTTGACGTCTTGCAATGAAATTTCATACGACGACTAGTCAGGAGACTCACAAGAACAAGTTAGACTAAGTTATTGACATATTGCCATTTGAAACTTAGTAAAATTGAGCATGTTTTGGTTTTTGTATTTTATAAAAAAAATTGCTCAAGAAAGACACTTTTCCTTTAACAAACATGTGCAAAACATTTGAAGGGTTGAGATGTTATAAGTATCGTTGTATTTCCCAACATGAAAAGCTTCAGTTGCTTCTTAACAAATGCTAATAGGATCATGTTGGGAATTTATCAATTAATCGATGCCTGGTTGCCTCAAAATGTAAAATGTTTTCAATTAGTCAAACTTTTGGATTCAGTGCTAAATCTGACTGTGAAAAGACGAGGACACTCTTAACACGGCTCTTTTAGCCAGCGCCCGAAGCCCTGTGCTCTCTGTTTACTGACAACACGGAGCAGGGAAAGAGTTAACTGCCCGCCGCTTAATTGCACGTGACGTGTTGGAGTGTGACAGATGTGACGGATGATGGAGACAGGGACGAAGAGGGCGTAATCTGGCCCTCGGAGCCGCATCTTCTCCTTCTGTTAAACCTCCAGGAGCGCCTCCTTCATGAGGACCTGGAGGTAGTAAATAACAGTTCGCCTGTCCAGCCATTATTTAAGCATCTGCTGATGGAGTGAGAGACTCGTGCCTCACAGAGATCCTGTCAGAATCAGCCAGACTCAAAACCCTTCAGCAGCATTTCCTCTCAGAGGCGGCAAACAGGGTTTCATTACCTCAGATTGGACTGACAGATTTGACAGCTTCAAATTTAAGGATTAAAATAGTCAGAAGAAAAACAAACAGTTTTGTCTGATCCAGTTTTGTTGGCTGGCTTTACCCAGATTTAACACTAAACACTTTGCACGTGAAGGTCTAAAATTGTTTATGGTACCAAATTGAATTTAGCTGGTTTGATGTTCGCTGCAGTCGATAACTCGCTGCACAAAACACATTGCGGTCAGCACAAACCATGTTTATCCTCATTACAAGTGAAAACATGTTTGATTGCTGAAATATTATTTTAGTCCCTGTGACAGCCCTAGACTAAAAAAACGGTTGTTTTAGTTGATCTTTTTGTGTGCGTGCGTGTGTGTGTGTGTGTGTGTGTGTGTGTGTGTTTGTGTTTGTGTGTTTGTGTGTAACTTTGAGACAATTTCTGTCTGCCAATCATTTGTTCACAGGACAGCCCATATGTGAAATGCAGGAAGCTGAGATTTTGGTCATTCAAGTAGACAATTTACACTAAAACAGGAAGTTATCACAGGACAAAACGAGTGGCTCCTCCCCCTTTAAATAGACAATATCTTTTAGATCTGCTGAAGTGCAGAATGATCTAAACACTTTTTTTAATGCTTGTACCTTTTACTTGTACTTTCTAACTGGTCAATGCTGATGTCTGTCTAATTTGGCTAGTGCTAAAATGTTTTACATTGATTTTAAGAGTTGAAAAACGATTACAATGTTGTCCTAAAATGACCTATTTCAACCTATTTCACAAACTTTAGTTAAAAAGCTGCCTTACATTTTTTAAGTTGCTTTCGAAGTCACTTGAATTTAAGTTTTAAGTAAATTGATGTACAAAATATAGTTGCAATTTGTATGTTGCAAACTTAAATCTAGTTTAACCAATTTTATGACTTATTTTGATTTTATTATTCAGTTTAATATAATGTAAATTCTTAAAATATTTAACTTTTTTTGCCTTAAAAGTGTTTTACAGTGTAAGTACACTGTACACATGATTATCTTATTGATATGATTGATGTAATTGATATGATTGTATTTAGCATTGTGTTTCTCTTTTGTATTCTGTGACCCTATTAGATCAGACCTGTGACACAGTTTTGGGTTGTAAGCCACAAGTTAAACAGGACATTTGTAGTTCTGATAATAAATTGATATCAGTTGTTCCCATGAAATCATCAAGCTTGTGTTTATATAAAAGAAAGGACCCAATAAATGAAAAGATGAGCGTAAGGTAAATACTTAGATCATTATTCTAGATTTGGAAACTAATGTAATGCATGTGTGGAATCAATTAAAAACAATGCAAGCACAAATGTGGATTCGTCTTCTGGAAGTGATTTCCATCCTAGATAAAGATCACACTTCCTGGAATGTTTTGAGAATCATACGAGACAGCTGTCAAACACATTTTAAAACGGCTGATTTAGCACTGCGATCGCCAACACAAGGCTGAGATGATATTAATCTAGAAATAGCACAATGCGTCTTTGAGCACAGTACGTACACCAGCTCTGTATTGTCATAGAGATGAGTTATGAAAGTCAGCTGCTCGTGGAAACAGCCAGGTGGAAAAAACAAAGGCGTGATAGAAATCCTCTCGGGGGATTTTTTTTGCGATTCGTATTTGTTGCAGACTTCTTTTTGTTCTTAGGAATATCGCAGTTCAGAATCAATGACCTGTTGCATCAGTTCCAGTCAATGACTCGCTACACTTCCGGTTTCATATGTCCTTGCAATAAAAACATCTGTTCATATCACAGTAGATGTGATATGACTAACACATTCCAGATCTCAGACAGCGGGATTTTCCATTCTAAGGTGATTAAGGGGAACGAATGCTTGTCTTTAGACCACAGTTGCGTTTTAATGCATCTTACTGTTAATATGTTTAATATGTGTATTTATTTTATTTATCTATTTATTTATCTATCTCATTTCTTTTAAAAAGATAGATCAAAACAGAGTTTTGATAGCTTTTTTGATAGAAAGTTGCGTCAAAAATTACATAATGTTTGTTCTGCAAAACTGGCGTTAGGCTGCCGGGTGACCGTGTTGAATCTGTCTCATCAAATATTTTTTTTATGTAAAAACTATGTTTGCTCCTTCAAATCGCCCTGTTTTTGCTTAAATACCCCACAGTTTTTTTCAGCCGAGTTAATAAAAGGAGCTATGTCCCATCGCTGCATATTTATGGGGAACATTTGCAGGGTACAGAGAGAGCGAATCAATTTCCCGCTTTCCCATGATAATTTATGGCGTTTCTGAGGGCGCTCTAGCAGGAAAATGACACGTCAGGTCTATCATATTTGGAGCAGCAGTAAACCTGCCAAAGTGTAATCTCTTCAAGGCTTCTGACCCCACCGCCACCCCCTCCAGCCGACCACCATTTATAAATGAGCCCTGGAATCCCTCCAAAATGTCAATATTATTATGACAGATTTTAATTTTATTATGTCTGTCTTTAATATCACTTAATCTTATGCTGTCTGTATTGAGTTGATCTGGCTGCCCCGTTTGAACAGACTTTGGGACAACAGAGTTTAGAAGAGGTATAAGGATTTTGAAAGATCATATTTACCATGGTAAAATGTGTTAAACAGCTCAGATTATGACATTGCAAGAGCCAAAGCAGTTTGTGAAAAGCACGTCTGGGACGATGTGCATTTTAATTCTTTTGCGATCTCTCATCATTTAACAGAATCATAGTTAATAATATAAATCACATATTTCAGTTTTTGCATGTAACCCCTCCAAATGGTGATGCAAGCTTGTCTCGGGTAGATTTAGGGGCCATTGATGTGACTCTGAACTTTGTATGCAGGTCTCTCTGCGTCTGATGTGTCTGTGTGGTTTGGCGAAGAGTGTTGCCTGTGGGCCTCGACCGACTGCAGACTCGAAATTCACATCTAGTCTCTGCAAGTAATGTTACCAGCTTCCATAGCTTAAAAAAAAAAAGATTTTTTTAAGCATTAAATGCATTATTTAATTTTATAATAAATTGCAGATTTTTTTCAATCTACAGCTCTATTCAAAACTAATGATAAGTTTTAAAAGTGAGGCTGACATAAAAGTGGAAATTTGACAGTGATCTCAAAGCCCCGCTGCTGAATCTGATACAGTACTTTCAGCTCTTTAAAATCTGACCTTGGGATGTATTTTTGTCAGACTTAAAACCGTCTACCGGCGAAACGTGAAATGTGTCCATACAGATGGTTCTGTACAGCATCATCTTGCTAATTGCCTGTGATGGCATCAAAAAGATGCAGTCGACCTGACAGCCCAGCAGACGAAACGTCTCGTTCGCTTCTCTGGGACATGACGGTCCACGAGATCCAAGCATACAGTAAGAGCAATAACGGCACTCTTTTATCTTTTTATCATTAGTCATATTGGCCGTCCCTTATTTGAGACGTGTTTGTGTGACCCGACCAACTTTTAAGAGTTCTTGCGAATCGAGCGTTATTGAGACAATTTTAAAAGTATAGGCCTACAAGATTGTTGTGTTTTTAATTGCGGTTGTCAGAAATGCGTTACATGCTTTCAGTCCATTTTAGATTTTTAGGAAATATACTATTTGAAAATGTATTGTAATTCGTAATTTTGCTATGAAAGTTTCATCTTAGTTTGTGTTATATAATGTAATTAACAAGGATGAACTATAGACGGTTTTAAAATAACAACATAAACAAACGTTAATCCACAAAGAATAGAGTCCATGCAGATTATATCTGATTACAAACCAAAGTAAATGACATTAACTAGCAAGTTAAAAGTATGTCTAGCCAGCCAGCCATTTTTGTTAATTGACTAAACTTAAATGGGACAAATTGCTTATTTAATAAAATTAATATACAATAAAATGAAACAAATAGTTTGTTTAATTCAATTCAATTATTATACAATAAAATATTAATATAAATGAAATAAAATATAAATAGTTATTTTATTAGACTGACCGATAAACACACACCGGAAGTTCGGAAGTTAACTTCGGACCAGACGTGTGCGTTCAATGAAACGTCTATACTTTTATTGTCTTAGTTAAGGCTAATTTCAACATTTATTAATTCCTTATTTGAAGGAATAATATCAAATGTTGTATCTGTTAACATTAGTGCACAATGAACTTAAAATATTTTGAAATGAGCTAAAAATCAATAAATGCTGTAAAAATATACTGTTTATTGTTATTGTTATGTCCCCTAATGCATTTACTAATATTAAAAAATACAACTTTATTTTGAAGTGTTACCATTTGCATACTCATCGTGATTAGTATTTAGTAAGCATATGGTTTATGTAGTTTTTGATGAAAAGTAAATCGTAATTTGAAGTTTTTAATTTCTCTCCCCATCTAGATTTGCTTTGCAGGCGTTCTTTTTTGCCTTTAGGAAAAGCACATGTAGGTAACCATAAGGCTACCATCACAATATATTTACAATTTTCATGACAATAATTGTAATTATCATTATAATCATCTTCAATATCTTCCTAGTTATATCTTCTACCCCAACATCATTATCACTATCAGCATCAAAAATGACTCCGTGCCAAAAACCAGGGAGATCTCCTGCAAGGAGCTTTGATTCTGCCATATGTCCCTGTAATCTAGCATCTAAAGTCATCTAAGGTTAAGAGCCATAAAATGGCACTCCGTAGACTGAGCGCAGCTTCCTGCGTGAAAAACTCCTTGACTCCGTGTCTGAATTCAGCAGAAGATCCAACATATGACACGAAGAGCGACGTCGGCCCGCGAGTGGCATGTGCTAAAGCGCATTATGGTTATTGCTGGAATAAAGGTCACATTGTTGCGTGTTATAAACGAGAGGGGACAGCTCCGGCAGTCATGCAGTGTCGAGTGTGAGTCGCAGTGAAGGGAAAAATCCCAGCAGATCTTTCAGGACTTCTCGTGTTCCTGCTGATTCGTACAGAGTTAACCGTCAGAGGTGCGTCTCTGTTTATTGTGATAAGAGTGACGGATGGTTTCTGGGTGAAATGTAAAACTGATGAACAAAAATGTTTAAACGTGAAAGTTAAAACATTAAAGATGTAAAGTGTGTTGCGGAAAAAAGAAGGATTTTTATTTGGTGTTTTACTAAGTTTAGTTTTACAATTTATTTTTTTAGACCTGACAAAGTCACAGAAATTATAACAAATGTGAAGCTGCTGTCTGTAGACGGTTTCAAAGCAACAACATAAACAAACGTTACTGTGCATGCGTGCTTTTATGGACCAAACGTATCTTCCGGTACACATCCACAAAGAATCGAGTCCCTGCAGATTATTTCTGATAACAAACATAAGAAATAACAAGTAAATGACATTAGCAAGTTAAAAGTATGTCTAGTCGGTATTATTACCAGTAGAAGAACCGTTACTTGGCTAAACTTAAATGTGTTACACGACCAATTCAACAAATTGTTTATTTAATACAATTATTATACAAAATAATATTGATATAAATTAATATTAATATAAATAATTATATTATTAGCCACTTGCAAAAATGTAAAAAAAAAAAAACACAGACCAGAAGTTAACTTCGGGCCAGACACGTACGTCTGTTGAAACCACCTTATGCCTCTCTATCGTCTTTTCTGTTTGAAACATAAAATTGCAGGTTACTTTTTTGTACACATCTTTACTTGAGTTTACATTTACGCATTTGACAGACGCTTTGCGACCTACATTGCATTATAGTACTATACATTTGTATTTGAGTATGTGCAATCCCTGGGATCGCTGAAGTCAGATGACATATCAAGCAAAATTGTACCTGATTAGCTCAACGTATAAATCATTATTATATGCTTGCTGCTGCAAACCAGGCTTTTATGTATTATTATGCACTTGCATGATAACTTTATTCTATTTGCTTAAACAAAAAAACAAACAAAAAAATTTTTATTGACACTCACATTATGTGTTGAAACAGACATTTGGGTGGAACATATTTGAGATGATTTTAATAGGACATTGTCATTATAGAGAGCATCTGATTGGTTTCGTGAAGAATGAGTTTTCAATGCTTTTGGTCTCTTTTCCCAGCAGACGCTTTTGCAGAATTCTGTCAACATTTAGCCATACACTAGATTATAGATGTCTTTGAAACGAACACATCCTGATAACAAAAAGCTTTGCAAAAAAGCTTTCATGTTCAATTGTTTAAAGGCTTAAATGCCGTCTAGACTTGACAAAATTTACAGCACACATTTAAAAGGCCCCTACACCATCTGAGAACCCAGAACGGAGCCATAATAGCAGTTCTGGTTTGAATTAGCCTACATGGAAAAAAGAGTTTGTAAGCTACTGAATACAGTGTCTCATTAATGTGGTTTTACAATATTTGACCGTACCCAATTCCAATTTAAAATATATCTACAATTTTCAAGACTGCTTGATAAAAGAAGCTAAAAATGTGTCACTGGGGAGGAGGTTTGAAGTTCTGAATATTTCTGTATGTATAACACTGATCAATCTTACTCCCTCTGATTTTTATTTTCCTGGCATTTATGTGTAATCTTTTAATAAGATAAATCACATTTTGTCAGGTGTTTTTGTACTAATGATACACGCGAATGCAATGAAATATTTTCAACCTCATTTGACCTCTTTAAAGTGGATCTACAGATTTAGTGATTCAGTAAAAAACAACAAAGCATAGACGTGTGATTAAGAGAAGCAGAGGTGAAATATCTGTCAGTCTTTGTGTTTTAGGGTTTCAGACAGTCAGGTGTTCAGAATGTCAGTTATGTAGTTTCAGTAATCGCATGTAATTTTCCTGGTACATTGTAATGTTATTGCAGATTAAACCTTGACACCTCATCTATGATTAAGAGCCGTCATTGAGCGGTATCAAGACAACACGTGTGCATATTGTATCGAGTAAATGCCAACTCGGATATGAAATGTACATAAAGGTCAGAGAAAAAAGTTGTTTCAAGAAGAAATCAAAGCAACAATTACAGTACAGTTATGTTAGACAGCAATGTTATGGTGTTTTAATATACACAATATTGAATATTGAAAGACTACCATAGTACTTATATGGTAGTACCATGGTACTCAAACACCATAGTTCCATAATACTTTTTTGTATTTTAATGTTATTTTTGTATATTTTAACAATGCGTTGGTAACAAAAATAGGGTAATGATAACAAGTATGAAAGATTAAAAGCATTTCTTTACAGGTTTATCCAATCATAAGAGATAACAGAATGTATGTTGTGGGAAGAATTGTAGATTTATCCACCAAAGCATGTTGGGAAGCAATAACTGTGTGGTTGAAAAAAGTAACACCTGTATTTCTTATAGTAGTTGTTAAGCATTGGAATAAGATTTTGTGCAATATGCATAACCAAATGCTGGAATAATGAGCCATCTGCATGTGTGGTCGCCTCCTCTGAGATGCCGAGAACAGCACCATCTGTGATGCAGCTACCAGCTGTTTTCCTTCTTATTACATGTTTATTAAAAGCCAGAGTTGTCCTCCTAAAAAAGCCGGGAAGGGAGACTCGGAATATGGGTGGCAATCTACACCATCGGCATTGAGAGGAAGTGGCTTTCAGACTTTTCCCAACTGCTGTCGGGGGAGCGCGTGTCATCAGAAGGTAAACAACAGATTTGGAGAGTAAAATACCGGAAGAAATTGTGATTTATCATATTAGTTGATTAGAACGTTGATAAAAATGAGATGGAGCAGAAACAGTTGGTGTTACAATAACCAAGAACAAAAGTTATGCTTTTATTGTGAATTCACCTTATATATTCTGTACACAATATAGGCACTCGGAAAATAACCCAAGAACCTGACAGGTATCACTTCATAGGCTTTACTTCATTAGGAATTATCACACCTGTCTCTGACACCTCTGAGGTTTCTAAACCGAATATTATCAGAGACTTCAAGGTTTCTGTCTGTCAATCATGTCACATGTTCACAGGCAGCTTACATTTGGGAAACATGATGCTGGGAGCATAATGATTCAAGTGCATCATTCAGAAGCGCCATGTTCATTGACAGCACCGAATTGTATATATATAATATATGAGAGTGAATTCCCAAAAATTGGAAGGATATTGACATATCGGATTGAACCCTTGTTAATAGAATTCGTCATGTAATGTTTTCTCTTTTCATAATACCTCATGTGGCTCGCATTCTTTCCACTGTTTCCCCCCGCAGAACTACCAAGAGATGATCTCGAAGACGTTTAGCTTCCAGCCAAACCATAAAAACTGTAATCGGCACGCGGTGGACTGCACGCAAACCGAGGCTCTCCGCGCAGCGAGCGTTCTGAAGGCTTTCCGTCAGATCAGAACCCTCTTGATCCGGTTTGGCAGAACTGCAGACCACCCACCGCAGCTGTCAACAGATTTCTAAAGCTTGAAGCTCGGACTCCGAAGTGGCAGTGACATATTACAGCTTTTGATGGACGCGGAGGAGCGGTTCTGGAAACATCCATCAGCATTCACATCCACACGCGGAAGCTGACAGGTCAGGTCTGGACAGACGCTGACAAACCTGGCTTGGACACGCTGTCGCCCTGGACTACGGTCGCGCCGGGGAGGAAGTGACAGGACGGGCTTGGACCTTATCTTACAGCGAGGGCCCAAACTCAGATGTGTGTATTTGAATACATGGGCAAACAAACATCTATCATTCTTCGATGATGAGCAGTCAGATGGGACGAGGGATTGTTGGTGACCCATGGTGACAGGAGTGAAGGGTTTGATCTGAATGTCTGTTAGGAATCAAATGCTTGACTGATGCTTGACACTTGCTGTGCTTGGTACAGATCATATTAGATTTGTCAAAACATTGCAAGACATCATAATATCTTTATGAGAGACAATTGTGATTGGTTAATAAATGCTGTTGGAATGATGTTGTGTGGATTGTTTATGGTGATATTTTTGTCCTTTTTCTCAACATTCATATACATTGAATGAAAACAGCATCAGATAACTATAATGTTAATATTAATATATTAGTATCGACACCATCGGATGATAACGTTATGTTTATTTAGTTTAGCTTTTTTCCAATAATCATACTCTTTTGTACAATTCACATCGTACAAATTTATACAAATTCGCCACCTTGTTAAATACGTATTTGTTCCTGTGAGGTCAGGTTAAGACAGGACATGATGGTGTAAAACATATGAGAAGGTATTATATTTCAAAGCTGTGTTCCCCCATAAAACCTTTGCGTTCCACCAAGAATATTTTGCGTTGTCTTGCAAAGATTTCCATTCCCTCGCAAAAAGTTTGCGTTTCCTGAGAATATTTTGCATTCTCTCAAAAACATTTTTCGGAGAATATTTTGTGTCAGAGAACGCAAACTATTCTTGTGGGAATACAAAACTTGCGAGAGAACACAAAATATCCTGTTGGAAATGCACAACTTTAGCGAGAGAACGCAAACCATTCTTGTGAAAATGCAAACATTTTGCCAGAATGCAAAAGCTATTATTTTTTCTCCTTTCTCTTAAAGTAGAGTACAAACATATATCCGTTTATTTCGTTCTTGATATAGTTGTTGGTATAGATGTTTATTCTCTTAAATTTAGAACAAAACTTTTTCTTCTTTCTACTGAAGAAAACCCATTTTGGAACTTCATGAGTGTAAATACGCTTTCGTTTTGAAGTTAACTTTTCTTTTTAAAAGAAAGAACATCACTCAATCCTCTTCGAATGCGCTTCAGATGTGTCAAACTATATCAAATTTTCCTTAAAAAAATTCTCTTACATAGACTAAGAATAATGTGTATGTATATATATGTGCGTGCGTGCGGGTGTGCGTGACAGGGGCATTTATCTTCCACGCAGGGTTAATACCTTAATGCAGACTACAGACTGAACTCAGTGGAGGTTGTGTTGGTGAACAGGCCCCCGTCGGTGCGCCGCTCAGTATGTGTGCTTGTACCAACACCGTTGCGCGTGTCAGTTCTCCTGCGGTGCGCGTTGCTTAAGCACCGTACTTTGAAATCAGGCATGAATAATTAAGTCATTTCACAACGCTCCTTTAACGATACATTACATGAGAGGAAATAGGTCAAGTGGTGGTGTTGGAAACACTGCCAGCATGAATACTTATTTAGGGGAAAAAGATGTTTTATGTGGTGTCGTGAATGCAACTTTCATTCTACCCCCAGCTAGCAGCAGCTGCTAAGAGGAAGCTGATATAATTATGTAAAATTATTATTAGGGTTGTTATTATTTGCATTATATTTCATGAGATAAATGACGATAAAATGGTGCCGTGACATTTTAGGTTCAAAACGTTGCTGCACATTAGAATGTTTGTATTCGTGGATGTGAGCATTCATTTGTCTGTCTAGAGTCTTAAAGGAATAGTTCACCTAAAAATGCAAATTCTGTCATCATTTACTTAACCTCTTGTCATTCCGAGCCAATGATGATAAACAATATCAATATTTGCGTTAAATAATAGAGATAAAGGCGTTCACGTGCAAATCAAAAGCAGGCTTTGCTTAAAGAAACAATTAAAGAAAAAATTCCCTTTTTTTCACCATGGTGACTTTCCAAAAGCATGCTTTTCTTTTATTAATGGATCAAGATCTTTATACAACAAGTACCGAAGTAGTAGCCTAGAGTACTTATGCACTATATTCTCAATGAAACTTCTTTAACCATGGTTTCTTTTAAAGCTTGGGAGACATGAACATGGTGTTTTTTAACCCTGATGAACTTTACATTATTAGCCATAAGGTTGCTCCTGTAATTGTGTTTTTTTGTGTTTTCACAGTGTATTTTGTGGCACACGTCATTGATCAAAATAATGAAGATTACAGCATAACCCCCACGATTCTGTTGCACTGTTTTCATCTCATTTAAGGGCACGGAAAACTCAGCCTCAGCGTTCAGGTAGGGAAAACACACATCTTTACATACACAAACAATATGTTTGCATATGCACAGGAAAAGGTCACGGTTTCTGTACGACGTTGACAAGTGGAGGCCTATTAGTTTATCTGCAACAGCATTTTGATTCGGTTTTTAGTTCCTCAAGATAAACATATTTTAAAGGAATCGGCGTATAAAACGAGGACATTTCTTTGACGGCCAGGTGTTTCAAATATCGATCGCCTCGCCGAGATACTTGATTAAAATATCAGGCAAAATATTTTCGTCTGCAAAGGTTTAAACCAATACGGCAGCCTGTTTAATTTCGCTGGCGGTTCTTTCCTCGTCTTTTAATTGGGTTATATGCATTAGATTTTCAAATTAAGCATCTGCTGTTAACAGTATGCATATGTTGTTGTTCTACTTTGAAAATTACAGCTCTCAAGACTTCAATCACCGCCTGTCCGTATCACATGAAATTTCGGCTTTGAATCAGAAGCAGGTTTGGATTCCCCAGGCCTTGACTCTTTCATCATGGGGAGTGCATTTTAATTAGCTCGCCGCAGAACTGACGATTTGCACCAGGGCTGCGGAACAAAACATCCAAAACCCCTACCATGCAAATTAACACTGCGTCGCATTCATTGGCAACAGTTACAAATATTTTGCTGCGTCAGTCGGCTTTCAAACAAAACTGAATAGAGGTTTATTTTACACTGCGGGTGTACGATGAATTGTGAAAAGCTCATTTACTGATATGCATAATGTAAACAATTCTAGATTTGAGTGTCAAGATTTTGCGTTTGTTTCTCTTTACCTTTTCGCTGTTAAAAGGGGGCATTTTTTACGCAGTTTCTGCAAGTGTTATGTTAATCTTGAGTACCTGTAGAGTAGTATTGTGTTCTTCATATCTCCAAAAAGTCTTTAGTTTTCTCACATTTATAGAAGACAGATACAGCTGTACGATTTTTTCCTGGATAAAGCCGATTGCCCGGGGGCGTGCTGTGGGCGGAGCTAAAGACGATTACGCACAGCCTTTGCGCAACCTTGCGTCCGCCGGCTGTTGCATGGATGGAGATACTGCACAAAAAGTTGCGCGTTTTTCTTTTCCGGAAGAATTGTCCAATAAAACGAATAGGTTCCTTGTTTCGAAACATAGGTCCAGACCTATAAAAAGCTTTCCGAAATAGGTTGTAGTGCTGAGGGAGCGTATCTAGCACAGAAATACTCTGTCATACTGTGTCATACTCTGTGACCATGTTAAGCATGAGAAGACAACAGTTTAATAGTGTAAAGAAGTCAGAATGCATGAAACACCATTCAACCCTCCTTTTAAACATTATTTCAGAAACTCGAGCGAACAGAGCGCTTGCTTGTGCGAAACCCAGTGTTGCTATATGGTCGTTTAGGTGTTGTTACAATGTTTGCCATCCCCTTATCCATAATCTTAAATGTGTGGTTTCATCATTTACTCATCCTCATGTCATTCCAAATATGACTTTTTTCTACTGCAGAACACATGAAGATATTTTAAAGAATATTGGCAACCAAACAACATTGACCCCCATTGACTTTCATGATATGGACACAAAACCAGAGAGACATTTCTCAACATATCTTCTTTTACGTTCCACAGAAGAAAGTGTCATGAACGCGTTTTAAATGACATTTGAGTGAATAAATGATGAGAACATTTATTTTTGGAGCTTCATAAATATGTGCAATGTTTAGTGACACATCCCTTTTCAAGCACTATCACTACTAATACAATACATTATATTTAGATACATACACAAATAAAAAGTTGGTCCGAAGGTTAAGGTGCAGGATGTGTGATAGAGATTAAGTGACGCATCATCAGAGAGCTTTTGACAAGACGGCCACACCAAATTTGTCTTTACACTGCTGAGAATAAAAGGGGGTCCATCCGCCCTTATCATTTTGTCTTGGACCCCTAGAATTTGAGTGATGGCTCTGTCTCTGTATGTATTTGTGTGTGTGTGTGTGTGTGTGTGTGTGTGTGTGTGTGTGTGTGTGTGTGTGTGTGTGTGTGTGTGTTAGCTTTTTATACAGACGGGGTGTTAAAAGCTGTCAGACAGGTATGGACCGAGCAGAATCCCAGCACTGATTGATCGGCGGAGTTCATGTCAAGTTCACGGGAGGTCTCTGCCATCATCACACGTTGACTGGCATCTGCACATCAGCTCGGAGAGAGAGGGAGAGAGAGGGAAACTGGGAGAAAAGCAGGCTGGAGAACAGGAGGATCGGGTAACGTCACCACATAACAGATTAACAAAGGCGAAATCATCTCTCTGTATGACAGCAAGATCATATATCACGCAGCAATGGTGGGAGGGGGCGTGTGCGCTGAGGTCATCGGTACTCTGTGAGTAATGGCCACTCATTTGTTTATCGGTGACCTCAATAATCAGAGATGGTGAGAGGTTGGGACACAAATGGTGAGACACTGGAGAGCGCTTCAGAAAGGCAAACCGTGTCTTTCTTCTCTTTTTTTTCTCTTATGTGAGAATACAGTTACACTGTTAGGAAGCTGTACGCAACAATGTGCGGTGACTGATTATGTGCCACTCATTGTTACGGTTACTATGACATCATAAAGATTTTTTAGCCAAAGATTTTAGTGCTTCTATGGCTACAGTTGAAATCAAAACAGTTGCTTTGAGCTTATAAATGGTTATAATGGGTACATTTGAGAACTTCCTGACAGTTAAAATATGGCCCAATTTATCTAAATTCACTCTGCTGTTTCACTTTGAATACAAAGTTTAGGCCATGTTCAGAACAACCGTAGCCTGCGTCTTTAAAAACATGCTTTTAAAACTGCAATACTTATGTGGCACTGCTATATATAGACATTTTTTTGACATTGGGATGAATGTCAACCTAAAATTACTCTATATTTTATATAGCAATGTATAACATTACATTAAATTAAAATCTATTACAGATACAGTTAGGGATGCACAATATATTATCGGTCATATCGGTATTGGCCGATAAATGGACATTTTTAAAGTTATCGGTATAGGCCCCATAATAAAATCAGGTTGATATATTAAAGCCGATACATCTTTATCTGGTTGAACCACTTCAGGTGCACAAGAATCTTTAACTAATGTGAAGTAGTCTTGGTACATCATCAACTAAATGTTGAAAAAAACGTGTTTTCTGCTGTCAGTCTTTTAAAATAAAAGCAATTGTCCACTTTTGCCTTTAGTTTTAGGCTCAGAAATCTTTTTAGTAATATTTAGATACTGTATATCGGCCAATATATCGGTTATCAGCTTCCAGTGTCAAAAAAGTATTGTTTATTGTTAACAAAAAAGTATTGTTTATCCCGTTACAATGTTTTTTTTTACAGTATGTTGTTCATTAGGATTACTTAGTATGCATACAGTAAATACACTGTATACACTAACATTTTTAAACCTGAAGTATCTCTTTAAACTATAGCCAAAGACAGACAAGGATTCATTATAATGTGTCTTTGGATTGGCTTATTTATTAGTAATTAAAATGCTTGGTTCTCTGCCTTTAAGAAGCATAACTGGAAACTAGCCATCTACTGTATATACACTGTACACAACGCTAGTTATCTACTGTACCCTACACACAAAGCATATCATATAATTAATTACTACGGCATGACGATAATTATGTTTAATCTCTAGCAGCAACTGAAAATAATTACATATCGCATGCATGCTCTCCGTTAAGTTAATTACACAGCTCTTACATACACAGCAATGTAAAGTGCTGCCACGTTTTTCTTTTCACAGAACTGCATTCAGCATCTTTGATGCACTCTTAAAAATAAAGGTAAAGTATCATACCTGCATCCCACAGAATTAGTATATTGCAGCATGTGGAAGTAAGTATCCAAGTATTGTTTCTGGTGTGAGAGGGAGTTTAGTGATGCTATACTGAATTAATAAATTAAGTCATGCATCACCAGTTTCATAAATTAAATGATATGGTAAATTAATGAATAATAGTTGAAAATTAAAAGTAATAATGTTTTGATGTGATTGTTAACGTTAATGCATCTGGGTGCCATCTAGTGCTTGCATACTTCTTTTTGCATACTTAAATAACACAAAGGTTAAACATACGTTTAATGCATAGTATGTAGCCTTAGTAGTATAGGCGAACTGGGACGCAGCGTAAAGGTAAGAATTGTTTGTTTGTTTGTTTAACCAAAAACCGTTTTTCTATGGCTGTGAAGAATCCTTTATATTTTTAAGAGTGTAACTACAGCCAGAGAAGGCAGAAAAGACGCGGTGTAAGGTCGTACTCGTGGGCTGTCTCGTGTGTTTTTTCTCTCCACGGCCTCTGTCTCTTTAATAAACTCGTGCTTATCTAGTGTAACAAATGTCTCTCTGCCATCATCAAGTCCAGGCGAGGAGGAGGGAGGAGGAGGAGTTTTTAATGTTCAGTTTCTTCTATGGATCGATGTTTGCGGCTGTGTGATACACGCCGTTTCACACGCACGCCTTTTATTTCTTCTTTTCCTACCAGGTCTCGTAGCGACTGACAGCGTGGCTTTGGAGGCAAAAAAGAAGCGACGGGACAGAAAAAAGGCAAACAATCCGCCATAGATCTGTCTGTCTAGGAAGGAGAGGTATATGAAATAAAAACAGACACCTGATTTTTCCGGACAGCGTTTCTGATATACTGGATCGTACGGAGGCGAAGCGCATTAGAGAGTCTCTATTGCGCGTATATGGACTATATCAGAGCGCTTATACTGTATTTCAAGTGGGCTCAAATATACTGTACGCGAACTAAAGAGAGTTGAACATGCCGAGGAGGAAACAGCAGGCACCCAAACGGGCTGCGGGTAAGAATTTATCCTGACATCTATCATTTTACATTCATCCTAACGCGAAGCTTTATCCGTGTTTAAGCATAGGAAGCAGGGAAAGCGAGGATCTTTTATTATCCTTGCGAGATTTATGATGAAAGTGAAAGCGATGTCGAGGATGTTTGAATACCAGGAGACAATGATTTGGTGGGATTGGCAAAGGTTTCTTTTAGTATAATATTAAAGTGATGGCGTTCGCAGACTTGAACTGAACGAGATCTTCTCCTTGATTTTAAAGTCCGCACTTGTGATTTTGTTTTCCTTTTTTTTGGTGGCTAAAAGTTGAGCAACTTTAAAACTTTCTTTTGGATGCGACCCGTGACTTCACTAAATAAATCTGAAGGAAATCCGGAGTGACTTCGAATAGAAGTGCCGCTTTGAATTCGGTATATCGGTGAACTTCCTATGAACCCGTAATATCTCATAGACGGACGGACACGCGCACACACAGTCGCCGTAGTGTAGGCACGCGCGCTCGGGAGCGCGAAATACAGTAGAATAATCCCGTTTGCGTCTTTAGTTGAGCCTAAATGACTATTTGTATGCACGAGCTCCTCCTTCTGACTTGCTTTAAACGTATTTATTTAACGCCAATGTTGTCTGTTCACTTTGTTTTGTTAGCTCAAAATGCAGTAAGCAGAAAGCATTTTTGTTTTGGGTTTGCTTGTGATATCCACAAATGCTGTGTAAACAAATTATTGCGTTTGCTTTTTGAGCTCTGTCATTTCTTTCATTCGTTTTCTTTTTAACATAATAGTATATGAGCTTTTTTGGTACACCATTTCAGAAGCTTGATACTCAAATCCTTATAGCCAAAAATTTTGCCTAGTAAGTCATCTTATTAGGTTTTGAGACACAGCCATGATCTTGTCATGCACTGCAATGCACTTGTCTGTATCCCAGAGAGCTTTGCTACATTCACTGTAACATTTCCCCTTTATCCCCCCAGGCTTTGATTTGGCTTATGATTGATCATACGTCAGTTTAGATTTATTGATAGATTAATTTCTAATAGATTCATTTATCATGTGTTCTTTGTTAGCCTTCCCAGGACCTCAGGTGGCGGCTGTTGTGATTATTAAACGACTTCACAACGTAAATGTTTAAGGGACAATCGGCAAAGTTAAACACGATATGTTTCATCAGGCCTGGTGAGTTGATGTTTTCGGCTTTGAATGCTAGAAAATATTAAGGGTAATATATTTCTTTTTTTCTTCGAAACAGTCCTGTTTAAAGAGAATATTTGTATTAATTGTGTAAATTAAAAACATGGCAGTATTTCCTCATAACAGCGAAGCGAAAAATGAAACGCAGCAGTTGCGAGCGCACGCAGTCGGTCGGTGTTTTGTGTACGTTGCCGGCAGATGCTTACGGATGATCACTCTTTATAATAACAGTAGACAAACCCCGCAGATGGTCCTCGTAGGCTGCCAGCAACGTCGAATCTTAAAAGCCCCTCAAGATGCTAAGTTCCTCGTTTCTATTTCGTCTGCTACTTTCCCGTTCTCGCACACACACACACATATGCGCACGTTCCCCCTAAACGCCCCTTCCCCGTAACAAAGGCGGCACAATTATTGGGTGAACTTTTGCGAAGATTCCTGAGCGATCCCTTTACACGCTCTGGGCCCGCTCGCCTGTAATCTGGTAAATGTGTCAGCCCTATGGAGAAATAAGCTTTCCAGAAGAGTTTCTTCATTGTTGAGGTAATTGTCTCCTCTTTGACAGGCACATTCATCAGTGGCTTAATGGTCAATCAAAAGTTGGCAGGCAGAGTGTTTTCATTCTTTCTATCCACTACATTAGGAATACTTAATCAAAATGTCTCCCGGTAATGGCTGTGAAGAGTTCATGACTGACTGATCCGTTGTCTGCGCAGATAGAAAATTAACAGCTCGGCGCAGGAGAGATGTGGGCCCGCAGATAAACAAATTGTGCATTAATATTTCATCTTCGAGACCTGGGATGTGCTATCAGCGTGCCGAATATTCCAGGCCCGTGTTGTCATTTGTCTCCCTCCCCCCGGCCCCCCCACCACCTATATTCTTGAAGGCTTTTTGCAGCTGTAACTCATTTCCCCTTGATGACTTTACTGGGGTTACAGAGAGTGACGACAAATTGATTACCTGGCAGAGCAAGAATGGAGCGGCGAGAGAGACGCAAGCTGACAGTCATGTTATAATAATATGTTTAATGATGTGTGGAGGGGCGAACAAGGAGAGGGAGAGGTATTAAAATAAGACCCGAGAAGATGCGAGGAATGAGAATATTTTATTCTTTTTTCCACTCCACCCCTCTTTGCGTATTTCGCGCGGGGTTCCGGGTATGAAATGGCTTTCATTTCGTTATGTGGCAGCGATATGCGCAGGTTATCTTTCTTCGGCGCGGCCATTTCGAGTAAAGACGCATCCTCGCAGAATTACGCAATTAATATCGCTCGCTTGACTTTGAGGCGGATAGCAGTCACGGGAAGGTCAGGTGGATTGCGGATTTCAGCTTTATGGAAGAAACTTGCATTGGCAGGATGGTGATGCTAGCAAAAAATAAAGCGGATATTTAAATAAGAAAATATAAATGTTGTGAGAACGGGTGTGCTTCACAGATATGTGGAATGATGGGATCGATTCGAAATGGGCAATATAAATAGTAGGCTATATCATCATTAATGTATTTTTATATTGATGCATATACATGGGAATTATTAGATCATTTTTAGATCATATGGATAAACCGTTTCATTCGATAATTTTTTGATGTATTTTTATCGTCTTGAAAACATTCATTTAGGAGGTTTCATAGCACAATTCAATAAGGTGTAGAATATCGTCTAAAGGCTGATAAAATCCACATATATTTTTTTATTATAGCCCAGCTTTGGTTCATAAAGAGATTTGAATGTGTAGGAGTTATTAGCCCGGCGTACATTAGAGACCTGTGATATTTCTCACTAGCTTATGTTTCTAATCAGTTTCTGCTTCAAACGGTTAGCCCAATTTGTTGTTAACAAGATAAATTGGTGTACAGACAAAGGCATTAAGTGTTGGCGTGCCAATACGTGAGTGACAGGGGCTTCTGGGAATTGGCTAGCTCAAAGTCCTCTTAAGTGGCCTGTTCTGGAAACATCGGAGGATCAAGGCAGATGTTGTTTGTCTAGTCTAGGTAGAGACAGTCCAGCACATATGCGTGAATAAGGAATTTAAGATGAAAGTAGAAAACAGAAATAGTCATTGTGGTGTGGTGGTAGCGGCCTATTGAACAAAACTTCCGCTTCTTTGTGCACCTGAATTTGGTGTTTTTATTACGTTAATCCTTTTTTATGAATCACATTTCGATTTTTATTCAGCCTGTGAAATACTGTTGGTGCCTCAACAGATCAAAATACACAGGCATTTTTTTCCTCGTGTGTTGTGCTAATACCCCTGTGTTTGTTTATATGACTATAACAGTTAAACCACAGCAACGTTTATCCTGTCTCAGTTGTGATGATGTCATGATATTTCCGCCAGCATGCCCCGGCGGTGGCAGGTGGAGCTGGCAGGATGGTTTTTGTGAGGCTTTGCTCCAGGAGTCAGACAGGGTGGTGCTGTGTCTAGGTGAGAGAGGAGAACCCTCCTGTGCCCCGGAGCACTCCGCGCTCTTCTTTCCAAGAGAAAAAAACCCCATTCTGATTGGACCCGAGCACCACGTCGCCTCGTACCCCCGCTACCGACGCGTTCACCTTGCCTTTCCTCCGAGACCTGCGCCAGTTTCCAGGCAAATGACACAATTTGATACGCTAGCGGGACGGTCGGGCAGGATAATGTTTTTACGCGATCATCGCCGCAAAAAGCTATTTCTGTTTCTTCGCCGTGGCTTTTTTTGTTGTTGTTCATTAAACACAACAATGATGAGGTTATGGAGAGACTTTATTGCTCTCGGGCTAAAACTCATTACTCCTGCCAGACATCCGAGTATAAAAGAAATTACAAAATGCCATTTTGTACTCGGTCTCCGCAGATAGCAGGTCTGGGAGATTGAGGTCGGGAGGAAGAGAGAGAGAGAGAGCGGGAGATGATCTGTGTCAATTTCTGGAGTGAAAGTCAGACAGGGAAAGGGCCTAAAGACAACACAAAACACCTTTTGTGTGCACGGTATTTGATTACCGGCAGGAATTTTGATGGTGTCGCTGTGTTAGCGTGCAGTTAAAATGATGCCAGGCGTACCTGCCAAATGCAGAAGCATGATCTTTTAAAGGAAATGTGATAATTCTGTTGTTATTTACTCACCCTCATGTTGACAAGGTGATTTTTTAAGGAATATTACAGATTATAATGAAAGTAAACAAGCTTTAAAAAAGATGGAGATGGTGAGGCTAAAGTGACGGATTACAACTTTAACCTCCAAATCTATTGTAAAAGTGTTTCATATCACACGTGAGCTATCCAAAGTCTTATGAGACCTGAGAACAGAATAAAATTAAGCACATTTGAAATAAAATAAAATAAAATACAGTTTTAAGTTAATTTCAGATTTGATATCTTCCCAAACATTCTTCATAAGAAAAGTGTTTTTATTGAGTAAAATCTTTTTGCTCCGAATGATTCGTTCTCTTTTAAATGATTCGGTCACCGCAGCGAACAGCTCGCGCTAGATTGTCAGTGAATAATGACTTAAATTTCATTCTGTTTCTCACACAAAGCTTTCGTGCGACCTTATGGCGTGAAAACAGCGCACAGGTCTTGCAGGTGAACGGTTAAAGAGGTGTAGGATGCAACACGGATGTCCCCAAATCGTTTCTTATTCACAGAGATTGTGAATGGACGTACAGACTCATTTTAGTAATTGTTGTATTGGCGCGGTAGGCCATATGGTTCCAAAGTTAAGAACAATCAGTGTGGGTTCAGGTTACCGTGTCCAGATGGATTTCAGACGGGGTGCTGCGTCCGGGCGAGAGCTGTGGCTTTGGATCAGGTTTCAGATCTCGCTGTCATATTTACCCCTCGTCCCCGCGATAGGATCCTGTTGATACGAACACAAAGCTTCATTCTGTTTTTAAGGTGTCGAGATGACAAAGAAAGCAATGGGGACACGCTGTTCTTGTTAGGCGGTACACAAGATAGGTGTGTTTAGTGTCGTTTAATGGTGAAGTGTGTTGTTTTGTTCAATGTTGGAATACTTTGTATCGGCTTGTTGAAGGGATTAGCTTAACTATTGGTGTGAGATGCTGAAGGACTTTTATTTTGTATAAATATGCACACTGTAGTCGGGTTATTTTGATTATGTAATGATAACTTAATGAACACCGTGAAACACAATGAAAACATGATTGTGCAAATTCATAAAAACGTTATCTGTTTTTGCAAATGAACTCTTCAAATAATTTGTCCCATTTCTAATTTAAAAATGTAAAATAAAAGTCCATAATGTATATTCTTTATACATTTTATATACTTACATTTATTTGATAAAATAGTCCCCGACCCGTAACACAACTTCTTGTTGCTTTTAGTCCTATAAGGACCATTGGAATCATACCATCTTTCTCATTTTCTGAGAAGATAGCTGAAAACAAAACCGAAACTTCATTAATCTAAAAATTGTCCACAGTGTACCTGATTTGCTTCCAATCAAGTGCTTAATGAGTCTCAATTAAGATTTATTATGCAAATTAACCCTGGCCTGCTACCGTCTATGGGGCAGGAGCTAGGACAATATTTTGCTAATGGTGCAATCTGTAATAATTATGAAAGGCAAACTTTCATGATATCAGGTTTGGGGTTGGCAGGAGGTAAATGTGAAGAGCTTATCAAGTTTAAATCGACCAATTTCTATAACATGCATTGACTTTTATTTGTATTGTCTATATGGGTAGTTGACAAATAAACCATAAATGTGTATTACAGCAAAAATTTTGAAAACAAAAACTAACAATGAAAATAAATCTCTGTTATAAATATTAAAAATAATATATTATTAACAGTTTGTTTATTTGTCAACTATCCATGTACTGTATACTTATGATCATGACTACCAGTCTTGCAAAATCATAATAAACATTAAACTATTTTAGCTTTTAATTTTGCATCATTATTAGATCCTAGCCTTGACTAAGAGGCGTCTTAAAGCAACATTAATTAAATCATGTGGGAAAATTGATTTTATTAATGCTTAAAGAGCGAATGTTGAAATTCTGAAGGAAGATGATGTCGTCAGCACATCCCTGGCAGGTGCCCAAAAGCACAGTCATAACCTCAGGCTTTTTCTTTTTCGGTGTCTTCATTAAACACGGTCGCTGATGGCTTTCCGACAGCTTTATAGCTGACAGGTTTCACGGCACGTCATGTCGCGCAATTACACGGAAACTAATTTGATGAATCAACTGGATATTCTCGAGTCCTGGCCGGCCTTTCAGTCCGAGGTGAATTATGTTCTACCTAGAGGTCAGCAGGACCCCGGCACGCAGAGTTTCTCTGGGTTATAATCATTTGTATGACGCAGGAAGTTGTGGAGAAAGATCAGGAGAGCGTGAGATTCGGAAAGCAAACACGATTGTTATTCATACTTCTTTTACACTATGTTGGAGGACCATTTTAGAGTAGATCGTTTCCATATTTTTGCATGTGTTAGAGTACTTTTAGAGTGAACCATTTACATATTTGTGCTCTTTAGTGAACGCAGGAAATAAAAACATTTCTCAAAGCGGTAAACGTCTGTACGCCCGAGAGAGAGAGAGAGAGAGAGAGAGAGAGAGAGAGAGAGAGAGAGAGAGAGAGAGAGCTACAGGAGGCCTGACTTTTGTGTGCCGCCAATTCAAAGGCTGTTTAATTGTAGCTAGTCACTGAAATGTTGACTACACATGATTCCACTTGCAAAAGAGTCATGTACATATGTTTTAATGATGACAGGCCACAGTTTTATAAATCATGAACAGTACAGTAGATCACAACATCGTGTTAAAGCAAACGTTCAATAACCGATCAAATATTCTGCCACAGAGCCGTCTAACAAAAGCAAATGAATTTCCGTGTTTAACAATAACATTTCACAACAAAGCACGCCAACGTATTTTAACGCTCTGATTGGAATGGCGGAGCACTTTTGATGGAGTAAGCCTGCCATAATAAAACGTCTTGTTTGTGTCCTTGCAGAGTTGCGAGTAGACGCTCGCATGAGGCGCGCCGTTCTTCTGAAACTAACAGCTTAATTGAAACTCATTAAACAGCAGTGACAGCTTAGGTGTCCTTGCAGGATATAGAATAATTCAGTTGTGTTTACAACTTGATTAAGGGAACTGGATGAACATATTAATGGTTAAAGGCGTTGCGAGGGATGCGGGATTTAACAGTGCGGAAAAGACCCGGTTTTATGTTGGTCCAAACTCGGTGCTGAATTTCACAGTTTTAATGCTTTGCGGTACATAAAAAAACGATTTGGAGTTGGGTCACTCACCCTGAACACAAAAGAAGATTTTTTGAAGAATGTTGGAAAGCAAACAACATTGACCCCCATTGACTTCCATTATACAGACACAAAACCCCTGAGACATTTCTCAAAATATCTTCTTTTGTGTTTCACTAAATAAAGAGATTTTGAAGCACATGAGGATGAATAAATGCAGACATTTTTTATATATTTGGATGAACGATCTCTTTAAGTATGTATACATGTATGTTCCGACCTCAGAAGTCAGTACTCGACATCAGCGTGTGCAAATACACGTCCCGCATCGGCTGCGATGAAAATGAACGGCGATAGGAATTTGCAGAGAACTGATGGGCCCTATAATGAGTGTATGACTAATATTGCAATTTAGCAAAATAAAATAAATGTGAGCAAACCATTGAAATTATGCAGCATTACAATCTGCAGCGAAGACGAACTCGCTCCACTAAAGATCCTAGGAAATGTCATTTCTCCTATTAATTGCCGTGCCCTCTCGAAGCGTGTTCCAACTTTGAAAAATCTCAATCATTTTAGCGAGGCCTCGAATGAGCGTGTTGGAGTTACTGTTATCTCCTTTTCTCTTACAAGCCTGCGAGTCGAATCAAAAGTTAAACTTTATGTGATAGAGAGTTGCTGTCCGGTCCGCTGTGATATCATTTTACTGGTTTGCATTTAAAGGGAAAGTTCACCAGAAATGAACATTCTGTTACCGTTTATTAACTCTGTTTCTATGTATTTATGCAGAAGTTTTGGAGATACAGTATTTCCCAAGTCGTGCTCCATAAATGTCAAACACAGTAATAACCGTAAAACCAGGCCATACATCTTTAGGTCATATGATAATCACATGTGAGGAGAATGGGCCAATTGTTTTAGTAAAGCCCTTCTACCGCAGCTCTTAAGTCTCAGTGTTTGTATTGAAAGCAAGCTGTCTTATCATTAAACAAAAGCAGTGTTAAAGGTACAGTTCACCCATAAATGACAATTCTGTCATCATTTTCTCACCATCTTGTCATTTCAAATATGTGTGACTTTCTTTCTTCTGCAGAACTAGAAGATATTTTGAAGAATGTTGGTAACAGAAAACCATTGGTCCACATTGACTTGCACTGGTTGCATTGGTGTCCATACAATGGAAGGCAACGGTTTTGGTGACCAACATTCTTCAAAATATCTGCATATTATTGACATTACGGGTGCATTTCCGCTTGACTGCAACCCCCCTTCATGAATTATACTGTACACTAATAGCAAATATTACAATTTATGTTTATCCCATTTAAAAAAATTACATTCCACCTGTCATCATCTGGAAACTAAATCAAAACCCAGTTTCTCTGCTGGTAATATACTCATATCTACACAGTAGAGAGTATACGGTCAGGCACCTCATACCCCTCACCATTTTGTAAATCTGCACGGTGGGGAATTTCCTCAAAGAAGGGATTTATAGCTTCATGCCGGCTTCACATGATTGATAGCGCACAGTGGAGCCTTTGTACAGAGACAGACGCATGCCTTACTGTGGGCCAACTGTATCTGTATGAAACAAAACATGATGCCAGGCCTTCCTGAACACGCCGTCTTGAGTCAAGACAAGGTTCCAGTAAACTCCTGGTGGGTGTAACGTTAAGAAGCTTGTTGGATGTAAAATGCTGTTCATTTCTTTGTGATTTGACTCATTTGTGGTTTCTGTGGTCTGTACTGTACGTCCTGTGATCTGCTTGTTTTCTGTTATCAGATTAAGGGCTGTGAAATGTTTTGGGATTTTCGGAAGAAAGTTGGCAAAACTTGGGTGGAATATTTACTTTTTAGACACAGTACAGTCATTTTGTTTATCCAACCATAACCTTAGCATGAAGTTATATTCGCAACATGTTTAATTCTGATTCGTGATGTCAGCTGAAGACGTTTAAGAGAGTTTTACAATTTGACAAAAGATCACAACAACATTTTATTTCCTTTTGGCAAAATATGCACAGATAAGTAGTGCACAGTAAGAATGCTAATAGAAAGCCTTTTTTGAATTTAGCTTTTTATTAAAATGCATGAATTTGTATGGTGGATTGTTTTTTGGAGTAAAGCTGTCGGGTCCGCATACAATAGTGGTCAAAAGTGATGTCTGGAGAGCATATTTGTACACTATTTGTTTTTAGTGCCCCCTCAGGTGAGGTGTACGGTACAAAATGGACCAAACACTAAACTTTTAAGGTATTTGTTGGACAGAATTGCAGCAGGAATATTGTTTTTTTTTAAATATACAAACTATGCATATGCAAAAAATATAAAGTATAGAAATAAAAAGTAAATAAAGCAAACATTGCCTAAAATTGTATCTGTTATTAATATTTTGTTGATTCTCTTTAGTAGTAATATTTTGTAGTAATTTTCTTGGGTCTTGACTTGGGTGTATAATTTTGCCAAGCTTCTGTAAACTCTTTTGAATAAATCATTGACTTTGCTATTTATTCAAACATATTGTTAATCTCTCAAAGTTGGACATCTCTTTTGGCCACTACTGTATAAAATGCAAACAAATACAGGTCCGTCTATCCGCTCCATCCCGGATTCCCCTCCTCAATTTTCTCATCTCCCCTCATTTCACCGTACATCCGTCTCCCCGCCCCTCGATCTCTCCGTTTGACTTTCCCCTCCGAGGCGCGCTGTTAAAGATGTGCAGCTGCCCCACCGAGGGCCAGGACGGCCAGCGCGGAGGCCTGTAGTTAGTCCGTCAGTGGCCGGGTCCGCATGAGCGGAGACATGTGTGTCTGAGGTCCTCGCTGGGATAAGCGCTTTAATACCTGCCATTACGCTGCCAGAGGGAGTCATTATAAACCAGCGGATCCACAGTCAAATGAACGCCGGCCCTCATCGTGCTCCGGACGAGTCCCATCAGACCGCCAATGAGACCCAATGACCCTCAAGAGCAGCGTGCTCACGCTTCCCGCCCCCCACCTTCATACAAAACGCTGGCTTCTTTTCCATTCCTGGTTCTGTTATTCTAGCCGTGTAATTTGTTAGTCATGATTTATGATTCGGGAATTTTTTTGTCGTGTGTTTGGGAAATTTATTGGCCCGTCTGAATGGGAAGCTTAATAGTCTTCTGCTAAAATTGCTCCCATTTGTCATGATAGTGAAACTTTAAGTTCTTTTTAATTTTCCCCCGTTTTTGAGCTGCATGTCAGTTATATTGAAAAGACTAGATTTGTGGATTCGGATGAAATAGTTGGCGGTGCTCGCTCATGCACAGTTCACCGTCAGAATGTTTGAGGATGGTAAAGTTGGTTTGTGTTTTCGGGATGTTTGCTAGGGACTCTTACAAGCCCATCTCTAAGTCTCCATCATGTTCTGGTCCAAAGACGTGGCACATGTCTTTTCTTCAATGACATTCTATAACCTTTTTTTCACTTTTTAGTGAACATTTGGGATAAACACTACTGACATTATTGAGATATCTTGCTAAATAATGCAGTATATGATGTGCACATAAATAATGCTTTCAGTTTGTAAAACCAATTTAAACACTTGAGTGCCAGTTTCTCTGCATCAACCCGAAACTTTGACTATAAATAAGTATTAAAGTATTCAAACAATTTCGTTATTGCAAACCATTTCAAAATGCTCAATTGCACTATTTTGCAATTTTCAATATATATTATAAAGTTAAAAATGTAAGTTATTTATATGATTTGAGGTATATGGGTAATTGACAATAAACTGCATATGTCTCATGGTGTGACAGCAAAAATCTAAAAAAAAAAATCTCTTATGCTAATTTATATTGTAAATATAAATATTTGTATAAAATTGTTTTTATAAATATAAAATGTGTTATTTTGCTAGATTTTACGCCATAGGATACATGGTACGGTTTATTTGTCAACTACCCGTATCCATAGCATAAACAATAGTAATGCTTGCAAAAATCTTGACACCTTGAATTTGATGTCTGAATATGTTCTCCAAGATCTTCTCATCTCATTGGTTTTCAACCCATAGTACAGATCTGTCTCTATAGGCCTTCAGACCTGTACCCCCTGGCCGTTCTGAATAGATTACCATTTGCTTTTCTGTATCTCAAAACCCTCCTGTGATCTATTTTACATCCAGATATCACTGAAATGCTTTGTGTTTCTATCCCTAAGCTCGCACACAGGAGAGGATGGCAGAAATGCTTTCTATTTTAGAGAGGGACTTCCTGGTGATCGTGCTGATACACAAAACCGCGTGCCAACCTGCTAGCAGATGGCACGAGAGTGACGTCGTCCTCGCGGTCTACTTACAGTACATCCATTTCACGTCTGATGCTGAAAGCTGATGTAACCAGACCAGAGATCTGATTAATTCAGCTTCCAGCGGATTTTATAACGTTGCAGATGTTCAGACGCACATAACACATGTGAAGGATTTATAAATATCCGATTTAATGTCGCAATTAGCTGTAGCGAATTAGGCGGCGGTTTTATTAAATAATAAATCTTGTGGCGGATTTGATTCACCGCGGAGCGCTCGCGTTACGTTTGACCTGCTGCTGGCCCCCGTGGCCCTGTTTTGCAGGGGCCCATGGGAACTTCCTGAAACCCTGATTCAAGTCTCATTGCTTCCTGTCTGCTTTGCTTGAGCTGATCAATCACGGAGACGAATGCGCCTGTCACCGCACACGTGGCCGTCGCCGCACCTGCTCGATACCCGCCTGCTGAAACACTGCCATCTTAGCGGCTCCTGACAGATGTTCTCTACTTCAAAATGTGCCTGTGCGCGCACGGCTCGGCTAGCGTTTGTTTGGGCTAAGGGTCATTAAACGTGTCTCTGTGAGGATGTGTTTACGGGTCTGTGTCGGGGTAATGTTTCTGCTTTTATCGTATGCGGGTAGTTGATGTGCAATAGGTTTGGAAAGTTAACATGTCCTGCAGCAGCTAAAATTGTGGTAGTTCACCCAAAAATGAAAATGTACTCATGTCATTCCAAACCTGTACGACTTTTTTCTTCTGCAAAACAAAAAAGAAGATATTTAGAGTTACATTGCTAGCCAAACAACATTGAACCCCTTTGACTTCCATTATGGACACAAAACCACTGAGACATTTCTCAAAATATCTTCTTTTGTGTTCCTCAGAAGAAAGAGTCGTGCACAGGTTTTAAATGGCATGAGAGTAAATCAATGATGACTTTATTATTGGGTGAACTATCCTTTAAGAAAATGGTGACCTGCACCTCATACTTGCATATAAACTTTAAAATGTTGTTTATTGAGATTTCAAGCATCACTTACCCCCATGTGTTTGTTTGTGTGTTTGCATTTTCCTTGTGCTCATGTTGTACGTGTATGCGTGTGCTCTCTTCTCTGGCAGTATGTGGCAGGAGTCCAGGCATGAGGTAGCACACGGTGTCCAAATCCTTCCATCAGGGACCTCATCAGCCTCTGAATTTCCTTCCCCTCTTGCCTCAGGCCCTCCATATTCATTTCCTGTACTGATTTAGGCCCAATGAAGAAAGCAAGCTGGCTTCTCTCTCTCCCCTCCGCCGCCCTGTGTGACAATACGCTGTAATTGCGTTGGATTAGTATGATCGTATACACGACCCGGGTCAAATACCTATTTGTGAGATCACTGCGTGTTGGCGTTCACGTGATTTTTGTGTGCCGTCGTAGCAATGTTTATGCATGTTGGTAAAGTTAGAGACTCACCTTCATGTCATTCTAAACCTGAATGACTTTCTTTTGTCTGTAGAACACAAATGACAACGTTTTTGAAGAATGTTGGTGAGCAAACAACACTGGACTCCATTGCCTTCCATTGTATCGACACATTTCTCAAAATATCTTCTTTTGTGTTCCACAGAACAACGAGTCATATACAGGTTTGAACAACATGAAGGTTTATAAATGACAACATTTTTATTTTTGAATGTTTAAATGTTAATTTTGCTAAATAAATGCAGTGTCCACTTGCTTATTGTCACATGGTTAACGTTTCTAAAGCGCAATGTTTTTATAAAATATCAAAGAATATAAACCCGAGCAGATTTTGCTGCCAACAGCGTTTGACTCGAGGGTTTAAAAAGAAGCCAAGTTAATGTTGGGTTACTATGTACACTGGAACAGTTTTTCGTCACGGGTTTGGCTTTGATGTGCGCTCTTCTGCGTGTCTGTCATCTTAAACAAAGAGGTGATGCGTCGAGCCATTGTTGGATGGGATGATATCGTTGCATTAGGCGCACACACGAGAATTAAACCCCGTGATTACACGGGTGGGTGTAGCTTTTTGTTCTTCCAGGGGGGAGGAAATTCACTGTAATAAAAAAGAAGTCAGATGACTTAACTCTGTAATTACCGGCCTGTTTTCATGATCCCGTATCCTGAGCCTCAAAAGACTGCCGCTTACCAGTTAAGATTAATCCTACCATTAAAGCCGTGCGGAGAGCTCGAACCCTCATGAATGCAGATATACGTTGGTGTGTGTTCGGCGGTCACGCGCAGGCGAGGGTAAAGTCACCTAAGGCTCGCATCATGAGTGTTAGGAATGTTCTCGGCCCACAGGCGTATTGAACAGACAACGACTGCGGTTTGCAAACAGCCCACATTGATCATTATTCATGAAAGACAGTCGTATGAAATTTCGGTGATGGTAGAAACGGGGAGAGTAAAGAAGTTAGGATCCATGACCCTAAACGCCGCCCAATGGGTGCACGTCTATGTGGGCACCTGTGTTGGTTTGTCCTGAAATTATAGCTTGACTGTGAATTTAAATGTGATGTGCATGTGCTAAATGCATATTTATTTTTACGAGGCTGTATGTTTACACGCTATAATGAATACGTCCGTAATGAAGTGTGGTAGGAATATTGTCCATGCACGTCTTTTTTCCCCCCAGTAGGCTTCTTCGTCCCAAGCACCACCCTGAATGTCTGCGCTAAGCCCGTGAAATTTCGCCCCTTGAGTAATTGACCCGTTTTGATAAACGCCTCTGAATGACACGGGCGTAATTCACCCTAAAAGTTTGCACTGTCAATGGGATGAGCTAACTGTCTCGCACAAATATATGGGCGCAATTTTCGAAATAGGTTTATAGCAATCCTTGAGAGAGGAGGGCGAGATAGTGATATTACCGACTTTATTACTCCAGCCGAACATCATTCGGCACCTTGCCCTTTTTGTACGCCCGTTTCTCTCTCTCTCTCTCTCTCTCTCTCTCTCTCTCTCTCTCTCTCTCTCTCTCTCTCTCTCTCTCACACACACACACAGACAGACAGCTAGTGCTTTGTAATCTTTGTATTGGAGAACCTGTGTTCTGGTATTGCAGGTTGACGGATTACATTAAATGTTATTAATCGTGGTAGGTGTGGCGGTTTAAGTGCTGTTATTTTATCTATTTTTAAGTACAGAAAACATGATTCACTGCATATTTTTCGTGAACTCTCTTTTGGTTCATTTTATGACGGTCGGTCAATAATAATTGTATTTTTTATTAATTGTTTATAATTTTTGTATTTCTTTGGATCTTTAATAGAAGTGTTTTTGATACAATTTTTCATTTAGGACGTTTTTGAACATGATTTTGTTTTAGTCGCTTTCTGCCAAATGCATAGATCTAAATGTGAGTTGTGCTACATCTTTTGTTTTGGAGTTGTGTGACATCCTATATCAGGTTTTTAACCCCTCCACACAAAAAAACTCAGCTCATACAGTGTACAGATATACAGCATCTCTATAATGCGTCCCTTTAAAAAGACGTGGACAAAAGAATCACTGTTGCGATGCCATCCAGCTCTGATCCCACAAAACCTTGGACCACTCCCTTCTTGGCTCCCAATGAATACTTCCCTTTAGTGCCATGATCAGCGTCGACTGAAAACGCTCCTTATTCTGCACGGCTGAAAGGTTGCGGGTTGGGAATGAGCTCTGTTGACTGGCAGCAATCAATCATAAAGCAGAAACAGGCTAATGAAGAAGACCATAGTTTATTAAAGGGCTGTTGGGAAAGATATCGCTGCAGGCCCGGGGTCGAGCTGTGGATACACACAAACAGGAACACAGACTCTGACTGTAAAGCTACAGTGTGTTTACCTAACACTGCTGACCATTATGAAACCCGCTTGTGAATGTGACCCATTTATGAAGTTTATGTGTTTGTTGATAAATAGCGTCCGAGGTGACATCGACGCACGGGAGAAATGCGTTGAAGGAATAGGTCACCCAAAAATTGGATTAAAAATCCTTTGCTTTTGTTTCAAACCTGAATAATTTTTACATTTTTTTTTTATATTCGGGGACTCTCAAACTCCAAATGGCAAACGTACCAACATTTGAGCTTTGCGAGAAATAGATGTAGTTTTTATTTTTGGTGAACTGTTCTTTTAACAAACATTGACTTAATGATGTTTTGTTTGCACAAATGCAAATATTTCAGCATTTTTGGCTATTCATGCACGTGATAAGGCTTCAAAACTTTGAATATTGCAAGATATTTCACAAAGAGTTTGCTGGTTTATACAATTATTTGGTGATATTATTCTTTTTATTTGGACATACCAAATTTCTGCTTAAATTTAAATGTTCAGATATCTATTTATTTGTCTTTGTTTATATAACATGTTTTACTGCATTAAACAAATGATAAATCATTAACTTATATATATATTATTCTTTATGTTTAGTGGGTAACCATGTGGGGAAACATGTGTGCATTGTTTCCTGAACTTGATTTTTTCTTTGCAATCTACCTGGCAACACATGTTTAAATATAGCTTAAACATGATATCGCCTGGTCATATCGGTAACTTTAAAACCTGAAAGTTGTCTTGAAATGAGCACAATAATTCAGGTTGAGTTAAAAACGGTTTACTCATTAAATCATCGGGTCGGGTCAGACGATTCAGATCCATAATTCAGTGCGGGACGTTTAACATTGAGTTCCTCTCGTAGACGAAAGGTGAGATTCCTCCGTGGCAGGGACACACTGAGAGTTTACAAGACGAATGAGCAGCGAGGGAGTGAAAAATGCAAAGCAGATGTTTTTTAAGCCATTTTTTTAATGGCAGTGAAACATTACTGATGCCATTACCGAGCTCTTTTATGGCTTCTTTTAATCCTTCCACTCGCCCGAGGAAAGGAACCCCTTGTGGTGCAAAGCAGCCTCTTTGCTTTAGAGCGACAATTTGAAGCCATTTCCAATTCATTTCCTAATCTGCCACGAGGCTTTGCCGTTCTTCCTTTGCAATTATTATTTTTTTCACAGACAGAAAAAGGCTGTAAAGTGGAACTTCTTTCAGGTAAATTTATTGTAATCTTACGGATGCTCGAAATGACGTAAATATGGCCCCCGCGCGCATTTTTCTTTTATTTACGAAATTATAAACGCAGATGCTGAGGCTCCTACAGTCCCCGAGTAGAGCAAAGAAAGAAACGGGAACTCTTTCGCCGCAGTAGTTCGCCGCCATCCGTCTTTTAGCAGTTTGAGGCCAATTTCGTTGAAGGGTCAGTGAATCACTGTAAGTATATGGAGCACCCACACTGCTCGAATCTGTGTTGAATCTCGCCAGAAACCATCCCAACATCGAGCAGTGCATTTAAATAACAACGTCCCATATCGCTATTAAATGCCGACTTTAAAATGTCTGGCCAGGTGGCTTCAGGAGCAGCCGAGGTGCATGATGGGTAATCATCTGCTGTCCGCATTAGGCTCATCGCACTGTATTAAGCTCATAGGAGCGCTTCCAGGGGTTGAAAATGAGAGGGAGATGAACTCCATCCCTGCGTCCGGCGTGTAGTATATCACAATGATGGCAGCCGCATGGGCGTTTGTGCAAATGCGCCGCTCATAAATATCTCCGTCCCCACCCCCCATAGGGGCCTGTGTGATGGCGAAGGCGAGAGGATGTCGCTGTCGGAGTGATTGAAGGCTTCTCATCCCGCAGCCCAGGCGCTCGCTGGCCCGGTCGCATGAGGCCCACTGCTGAGAGCTGGCCTGGGGGTCTGATAATAACACAACAGATGCACAATAATCCAAAAACACACATGCTCTGTTAGTTACTCAAAACCTCTGTCACGTTTCATCTTTTTAACCACGCTTCCAAAAAACTCTGAACCTGAACATGTAGTGCAGAGCACTGATTTTATAAAGGGCAATGGTTCCCAACTGTGTTTGCTTCGGGACTCACTTTTTACAGTAAACATCATGTGGTGAATCAAAGTTTCTTATTGTAGAAAAGTAAAGAAAGTATCCGTAGAAAAAAATGCACATAGAAATGAATTGATATATTTTTTTTAGTATTTTATTTTATAATTACATTTCTGCTGGCCAGTAGTACACAAATTGTGGTGGCATGTTTGTTCTTGCTGCAAGTAAAGATAATTTTTCTCTAGATTTTTTTCATGATTTTTTAATATTTATTTATTTGTAGATTTTATTTGTATTTATTTCTTTATATACCTATTTTATAAACAATTTCTTGTTTTAATTGACTTTTTTTGTGTTTTTTGCCCACCAGTAGTTCACAAATGTGGTGCCATTCTTTTCATGGCTTTTATGTTTTTTTATCTGATGACTCGTCCATGTTGGCATTTGACTTATTTGTCCACATTATCTTTTACCAAATGACAGTACTGTACATAATAATTTTTTGTTTGTTTTATAATCCAAACGGTGCATGATCATACGTTTAGTCACATGATTTACATTCAACAGGGAGAACCAGAACCACAGATAAACTGTAAGTTGTTTGACGTGTAATAGACCAAAGCGAAGAAAACGTTATCTGAAGGCAAATGTATTTATAGAAACAGAGCACGGGGTCAGATGATGTCATCATATCTTTAACATGCCGTTTTTCCTCATATTATCCCGCTCTCTTTTTTCAACATGTACGCCACGTCTATCTTTTCTCATACACAGACGTTGTGGATAATAATACCAGTAATTAGCCCCGGTTGCTTTGTTATAATTGGGGGCATGGGGGGTCCTTCATTCATCGAGGTTTCCCCCCTGTAATTGCATACTTACACATCACTCAAGCACTCATACGCATTTTAACGTTTGCTGTGTGTTGTCTTTTATTTCGCCCTCCAAGGTCCAACATCTGTTCGCGGGGCGACGTTGCTCTCGAATCCGGCTGCCTTTTTCCTTTTTGGGTCGACCGCTGTCTATTCCTCCCCGTGACCGTGCCTTGACACTGTCCAGGTCCGCCCTAGTTGGCAAAGAAAGGAGCGATAGAGAGGGAGAGTTTATTTCCTGTTCTTGTGAATCATATATCAGTACAATTCCCCTCTGTGCTGTTTGGCAACGGCAGAATGACGGGTGTCATTTATCATACGGACTGAAAGAGGCTGTGGGAAAAGGGATTTGAATTCTTTCGGAGGTGTGTAGATTCTCCTTAGTGTGGGATCATTAAATGGAGGCTTTTTTTGCAGCGGGGGTTTGAGTGACTCCGGGAGCTTTTTTCCCGTGTGCTTAAGAACCGGCTGCGTCGATCCCTCACTGTCTTAAACCGAGGATTTAAAGCACTCGGGTGGTTCTGCGAGGTGCAGAAATTTGGGTTGTGATGGGTTGAGATGCTTTTCATGTGATCCGTATCTCTGAGCGGCGTTCTACTCTGCGAATCACCTTTAATCTGTCCGTCATGAATGCACATCGGCGCTTTGTTAGTTTTGTTGGTTGTGTTTACTAAGATGAACAGTGCTTAAAGGGATAGCTCACTCAAAAATCTTTCATTGTTTTAGCACCCTCATGTCATTCAAATACAATGGAAGTCAATGAGGCTCAACATTCTTCAAAATATCTTCTTTCGTGTTCTGCAGAAGAAATAAGGCCGAAATGATAAAAGAATACCCCTTTAGGTATCCACCTGCAACACATCTTAGCAACGACCCAGAACACCACACGGCAAAATCTAGTTTAACATGTTATTTGTTTCAAAACAGCCAATAATACTTTATAAAAAACAATAATGTTACATTTTCCACACACATACAATTCTATCCGTTGAACATCATCGCATGTCAAATGAAGTCTCTCAGCTTTGACGTTGATCACACAAAATGATCTTCAAAGACACGATCATGAAAGAACCCAGTGTTGTTGATTTTTTTTTCTCACATGAGACACGACGCCACCTTCATCTCTCATTGTGGCGTACAAGCGTAAACCCGAGAGCCTCGCGATCACGCAAACAAATCTCACCCAGCAGGAGTCCGGTTACCCGTCAGGATTTCTTTTAACCATCTCATTCATGTCGTGTAATTGAGGGAGTCCGACTTTCTCAGAAAGCTTTTGCTGAAAATATCAAAATGCACATGATCCTCACCATCAGATGCGTTACGTGTTCACAGCCGGAATAAGAGACACATCAAAAGAGCATCAAGGAGTAGCAGGTGAGGCATGTTCAAAAAGACGGCTTGGAAGATTGTCGTCCCGCTCGAAATGAGAGAGCGCATGATCACTCTCGAATGAGGTGAGAGCTTATCAAACATTTAACATCATCTGCACAGATTTAGAAAGGACACTACTCATTCATTTCATCCGCTCGAAAAAGTCGACCAAAAAAACTCATAGACACGGCCAAACTGGACAAAAAGATGTCATTTTAGAGATTTTATCATGCATATATATATATATATATATATATACGGTGTTCATTGTTTAACAACATGCAATAGATTTCCAGGGAACACACATAAAGATAAAATGTAAATGCTTCAGAAATAAGCAAAACTGTAATCATCTATTATAATTCTACGTCAAAAGCATTATTAACCCACTTGAATCTCTCTCTGTATCTCTTAAGATTTGGGTGTGTGTACGTCGACATTGTTTTACCAACTCATCCAAATGTGTAATTGCAATTATAGTCCCCTGATGACTCCCAGAGGGCCGCGTGATTGCAATTAAACAGAGAAAATGTTAATTAATTAAGCTTCTCAACGAGAAGTGCAGGACTGCTTTAACCCGGGACGTCTGACCCAAGAACACCTCCGAGAATTCATGTTTGGATTTAGACATCTACTGTGTCTTTACAATTATCCATGTAGAGACTGCAATGTACATTTACATATGCATTTGACAGACACTGTTTATTCACGGCGACTTCAAGATACATTTTATTAGTGTGTGTGTTTCTTGGGATCTAACCCCTGACCTTTGCGATGCTAATGCAATGCGCTACAAAATCGCGAACCGTACTGCGTGTTTATATAAAGTACTGCGCAAATGTCTCGGGCACATGATGCTTCACCAAGGATAAACGTTTTGAAGATGTCTGTTTATATCTGGTGCTTTAGTGTGTCAGTGGGAAATATAGATTTTTTGTTATTCTGTGCCGTTAACTGTGTTGTATGAACAAGGAGATGATATGATTCACATAGAGATCTGATCTCACCAACTGTCTTGGATCACAAAAAAAAGCATTTTTTCGTTAAAGTTTTAACTTTTTGTTTTCGGTTTGTTGATAGAAAGATATTATTTTTTGAAGTACTGTGGGTTGTTCAAAGTGTTATTTTGGATTTATGTTATCTTGTTAAGATCAGATCTATGAATCATTTAAAACTGTAATATAAATATATAAATCATATATTCGGAAGAAGTAAACAACGCTGGTCCAGAAGAACTTCCTGTTTTTTAACAATACACAAACGTTTGAACAAAATGCAACCAACAGAGCCGAATCAAAATGTTAAATATCTTCTTATTTTATTTTATAGGCTATGTAAGATTTAAAGATCATATTAAATAAAAACTGAACCAGTGTTTACATCTTCCGAGTTGATCATTACAATACAGTGTTAGTAAATCTGTTCTGTTGAAATATGTATTGATATTTCCTACTGACACGCTAAAGCCGTAGATTTAAAGGGACAGTTCACCCAAAAATTCTGCCATCGTTTACTTCTCTTGTCATTCAAAACCTGTACGACTTTCTTTTTTCTGCACAACACAAAATAAGTTATTTTGAAGAATGTTGGTAACCGAACAACATTGACCCCCATTGACTTCCATCTTACGGACACAAAACCACTTATACACATGACATTATTTTATTTGCAGACCGCTATACTTACAATTGTACAAATATATATAAATGTACAGTACAAGGGAAAGACACACGCACAATAAACATTTTCATTTGGTGGTGTTGCTGGGTAAAACCAAGCACTTAATGAGGTTTTATTTGAATACAATAACAAAGCATAGGGGACTTTTTTATTGTTATGCGCTTTAGCATACTGAGGAGCTAAGGGCCGAAATGTATTTCTTCTGGACGCAGCAGTTCATTGGGTTATAGGCTTGGTCTCAGCACAAACAGTCATCTAGATTGTGACCAATGTGTGTGATTGATGACCCAACCTTTAGTTGCTGAGCTGGTATGTTTGTTCCTGTGTAATTGTCTTCCAGATGGCTAGGCTAAGTGTTCGTTAACACGTTTATGGTGGCATTGTTAAAATTGATGGCTCGGATGCTCGGTTTTCAAAAGATGTAGTACACCGCGCTCTCGTCCAAACTGTTAAGATGGTAACAAACACACCGAACGCCGTCTTTTGTCTTAGCTGCAGTGTTGTTATTTCTTTGAATGTCTGGCGGTTCGCATTCCTTCCTTCAAAGTCCCGCGGTGGCACATTTTTCAAGCAGTCATTTGTGTTTTAGATTTCCTCAGAAAAAAACACAATGACCGGTTTGAAAAGGCACCACAGTAATGGATTGTAGTCTTTTGAGTCACGCATTCGTAAACTAACTTTGGTCACGTAAAAAATCCCTCAAAGACGTTTTGAGAAACGTCGAGAGACGTGTTTTTACGGCCAGCTTCTCTCGGCCTGAGAGAATCTCAGCGATCGGGGGGGAAATGGATATAGGTGGCGGTGCAAGTCATCAATCATGTTCCCCCAAGAGGAGGTGCAGCTAAAACTGGACTGAAGTGCTATCTGTCAGCTGGCGCGATACAGACGGGCGCTGTGCAGACCGACTCGTATCGCCCCAGCATCAGCTCACGGCAGCACACGCTGCCATGTAAACACGGCAGGTGCTAGCCTTACGCGCCGCCCGCGTACCCTTACAGAAGGTCATAATAGTAGCGTCGGGTACGCGCTGCGATATGCTTAACGTGTGGCTCGGGTTATGGGCTGATAAATGGCTTTGGGAAGATGCTACGTTCAATCCTGGTGCTTGATGTGTGGAAAGAAATCCATCAGAATGGTTGAAAATATGATTTTAGTGACTTGTAGGAAAACAAAACTGCGGCAGTAACGGCGCTAAACACGAGGGGCTTAATACATAAACGTGTACGTACGGTGATCGCATGTTTATTTTCTATAAATCCTGATGTGTACGTGGATTCTAATGCCCATTTTGTGCGCAGTTCTACATATCACACGTATTTACAGAAACATGCGAACACGTTACGTACGCACACTTTAACCTAGAAAGCTTAATAAATGAGGCCCGAGATGTGCCGTAATGCTAAACCGTAGCGCAGTATACATAAAAAAAAAGAGGAGAGAAAGAATTAAAAGCTATAAAATCCGAGCGCACGGGCCAAGACAGTCGGTTTACAAACTTCAGGGAAAATATATGCCGCCATTAGCTTTGTCTCAGTGTTGAATAAAGCCACCAGGCGCTTCTTCCCCTGATGTCAGGCAGCAGCTGTCGATAGCTCTTAAGATGGATAGCCATTCTGCATGCCTATTGATTCGGCACAGGCCACAGATATAAGTATCATTTGTCATTTCTGGAATGATATGGAGTCCTAGTTAAAACCCAGAGAGGGGATATGGTCGTGCCTGGCGGGGGGAGGCAGAGGAGCAGGTTGTCGGGCTGTTTTGATGAATGTCTCTACAGCCTTTTGGTTTTGTCTGGGAACGGAGGGGGCCATTTAAGCAGCTATTTGCTTTCACTGCATTCCAAGAACAACAAGACCGCGAGTCCCCGGGCCGAGCGGCCGTCCCCCCTCCCGCACGCCCCCCACGCCAACGCAGCGAGCAGGGTGGTCTGACCCAGCGCACGGGGATGAGGGTGGGATCCTCGCTGTAGCAGGCGCGTGGGCCGGTTCTGATCCAGGTTTGATTCGCAGCGTTCACAGCACGTCTCTTATTCAGAACGGTGTTTACATTCTATATACGTCGATTAATATTCTGCTGTCGTTGGTGGACTCGGTTGCAATGAGGTCTATGACAAACAAATAAAAGTAATGTTTGCTAGTCAAACACAGAGCAATCCCCCGGTGAGTTGACTTTGATTATGTTGTGCGTTCGGGAGGCCGGCCAACAGGAGAGCGGACTTCATTACTGTATGGATCATCTTTTAAGACCGTTTAAGATCACAGGGCCTAGAGTCGAGTAAATACTCCAAGACAAAGAGACTCGCAGAAGTTTATTGAGCTTCTTGCTTCATCTGGATCATAGAATGTAATTCCTCATATGGCCTTTTGTAGTACTTGTGTGCCATATGGTATATGGGAGGTTAACATGCTGTATGAAAAAACGTTTTATATATATATATATATATATATATTTTTTTTTGAAGTATTAATATTTTCTATTACAGTATATTTAGTAGTATATTTATATTTAATTGTATAATATTTAAATATTTTCTATATATTTTGATTATTTATTATAAACTATATATTATTTTATTAATGCATTTTACTTTTAATTATTTTTAGACAGGCAATTTTTTTGTCACACCTGCTGAATTTGGTAGGGGACCTGGGACAAGAATTCCAGGACACTTTCATAAATATCTGTTATGTTTTTATATTAGTAAAAAAGTCAGTTTATGTGGCATTTTTGGTTGATTCTAACATTTGTTTCAAATAGGTTTTTAAATGTATGTTTATTATAAAAATGAGGAGATTTCTTGTTAGCTTTAAAGCTATGAAAAAGTCCTGCTAAAGCCCAGTTAACAACAAAAAAATCTAAAATAAAATGGTGAAATCAAAAAGTTGATTGAAAGTCACAGAAAAAAAGAAGTGAGCAAGTCATGTAGCAGAGAGTCATACACTTTTATATACACAGAAATGTACATTTTAATCTAAAAAAAAGTGAATGTCCATGTTCATTTGTCAACATCCCATATATTTTGATGGAATCAAATGTCAGCGAGGGGTGCAGACGGCAGGCGGGTATAAAAGATGTGCCACTAAAATGTGGAAGCCCTCAAACAGAAGAGTGACATGTAATTACTTCAGTTGTCCATCAAACTGTGTTTGAAAATGTCAGCATGGGATCAGACATGATAGATTTACAACTTCAAAATCTGGAGGAAAATAATTACCGGATTGAATACCGACGTGTTTCCGGATGAAAAGTGAAGAGGAGACCGTGTGGTTGGTGTGGGCTTTCTCTCTAGGCCTCGACCGTGTGTGTGTGTGTGTGTGTGTGTGTGTGTGTGTGTGTGTGTGTGTGTGTGTGTGTGTGTGTGTGTGTGTGTGTGTGTCATAGTAATGCACCACAGGAGCTTTATTGTTGCCTCGATTTCTTTCTGAACTGCCAGAATGTCATCGTCCAGCTGGAGGGAGATTTTGTGTCTTTAGTGTGGACACACACACAAATTCCCACCGAGCCGTGGTTTAAGGTTACACGACTTGCACTAAGTGGCCAGATCAGGAGGAGGTCCGGGCCTCTGACGCAAGGCCCACGTCTATTTCTTTTAAAGCGCTGACAGCTGAGGACAGTGACATAAGGAACAGCGCAGCCGTCGTAAAAGAAGCATCTCGAGATCTCAAAGCGTCATTGTCCTGATTAGTTTCGAGGCCTGGCTGGACGTCAGAGCGATACCTCCAGCAGTCATTCATAAACCCATCATAAGCAACTAAGCGTTTAGAAATGTAGGACACCCACATGCTACCTTGGTTACCTTTTGTGCTTTTGAAAATTCTGTCGTCACTTATTCACCCTCATGTCATTCCAAACCTGTATGGCTTTCTTTCTTCAGCAGAAGATATTTTGAAGAACGTTGGTAACCGAACAACATTGCCACCCGTTGACATTCACTGTATGAACACAAAACCACAGAGACATTTCTCGAAATATCTTCTTTTGTGTTCCACCGAAAAAAGGTCATACAGGTTTGAAATGACATAGGGTGAGTATCAATCGGCTCAAAGCTTTACCCACAAAGGTCTTTTTCTAAAGGCGTTTAACGCCCCGAGTTCACCAGGGTCACACATATTTCACCTCGTCGGCCGTCTTTACGATGCCTTTGTCTCCGTTTTGTCCCAGCTATGTATAACAGCGGCGTTCTCGCTTGGATCCCCGGAGAAGTAGTGCATGAATTGATCTCATCCTCCCTTTCTAATGCTTTTTCCTTCAACGGAACAAACAGGCGATGTTCGTGTGCCGCCCAGGACAGATGTTCGGGATTACTAACACCTCGCTGCTTCATTGTAGACACTTTTAGGATCCCAGCTGATGTGCAATGCTGCTCCTTCGGTTCGCTGCTATCGCCGTCTCGTATTTTATTTCCGTTCGTGACATCAATCACTTCGTAGCAATGAGTTGCTTTAGAATAAAACCTCCCATCCAAAGCCTCCGAAGCTTGACAAACTAAGATAATAAATATAGTTTTTGTCGGTTTTACAAAGGCGCCGACGCACGCTGCGTCCACACATTTGAATACACAGATGTAGCGCCGTTCGGACACCTGTGCGGTCTTACGGATGCAGCAAACGCTGGCGTCGACGCTCGCGCCGCAGCGGGGGGAAGGCAGGTGTGTGTTTGTGTGTGTTTCGTGAAGTGGAAAGCCATCGAGCAATGAGGCCCCTCGCTGAGAGGAGAGGAGAGGAGGGGGAGTGACGTTATCTCCTCGCCGGGCGTCTATCTAATCTGGCCACAGCGAGCCACGGGCGGAAGTGAGAGCAGGACCGGGGACGAGGCCTCGCTGCATCTTTAATTACCGCTGATATCAGCCAGGGACGAGCGAGCGAGAGAGAGAGACACGGTCCGTGTTCACTTTTTAATTAAGGCTCGGTAGTGTAACTCGTCAATGTACATTATTGGAAGAATGAACGTCAATGCCATTGCTTTTTCGCCCCCTCTTTTATCTCTGTCAATGATTCAAAGACATGATTTATGGTCGCTCGCCGTCTTTCAGGATCATCCATCAAAGCACCGGGCTCTGCCGCCGGCCGCCCGTTGTAAATCATTCTGAAAGCCTGTCACTCATTTCCATTAACCGTTCTTCTGTCGCTTTGGTCCCCGCCTCCCTCACCTCTTTCTCTCTCTCTTTCTCGGTCTGTCTCTCCGTCTCTCTCCGTCTTCCTCCCCCTGCTGGTACACAACCTTCAGTTACGTGTTCCATCTCAACGCCTTCCTTCCCTTTCCTTTTTCATAAATTAACCACTTTCAGACGTGCTGGGGAGAAAGGGGCCATGCCATTCCGATCTAGTGAGCAGAGCCCCCCCACCCACTTCATTACTGGTTAAGACCCTCAGCGGCCCAGAGTCTCTAAAGGGCCGAAGGCTGGATGTGATCATTATGTAGACAGATAAGTAATTTACTTTGAAACGGACTACCGTCGAAGCGGGTCGGTCTGAATTGTGTGTGGAGGAACAGGTGTGCAACTATTTAAATAAGGATCGAAACACATCAATGTCTGTATAGGTATTTGTTATTTTACATACGTCACTTATATCTTAACCTATTCTTAGATAAAAGTAACTACTGTTGGTATCGTAAAAGAAGGTTTTATTATGCAGTTGACGTGACCTCACACTCATAGTTATAATAAATGTATATTATTTTATAGAATCAAATACATTTGTGACCCTGGATCACAAAACCAGTCTTATGGGTCAATTTTTTGAAATTGAGATTTTTACATCATCTAAAAGCTGAATAAATATGCTTTCTATTAATGTATGATTTGGACAATATTTGGTCGAGATACAACTATTTAAAACTCAGGAATCTGAGGGTGCAAAAAAATCTAAATATTGAGAAAATCGCCTGTAAAATTGTCCAAATGAAGTCCTTAGCATAGCATATTACTCACAAAAATAAAGTTTTGATATATTTACGGTAGGAAAAAAATATCTTCATGGAACATGATCTTTACTTCATATCCTAATGATTTTTGGCATAAAAGAAAAATGGCTCATTTTGACCCATACGATGTATTTTTGGCTATTACTACAAATGTTCTTGTGCAACTTAAGACTGGTTTTGTGATCCAGGGTCACATTTTAGCAATGTTTGTTGATACATGAAAAGTGTTTGTATTGGGCACATTTGCAACATTCAAGTTTAGAATAAAAATACAATACCATCAAACCAAGAGATGTTTATTTTTAAGCTAAACATTTCTCTCAAAAACAAAAAACAGTTCATACAAATATGGTTTAATGTAACTTAATATCTCTTCCTTAAATCATTCAAATGTATTGAAAAATTGCTTAGAAACTTGGGAAGTTTGTTCTGTTTGCACTTGGTTTAAGTGCAGGGAAATTTGGTTTAGGGCCTATATTTAGATTTAATTATGTTTTATTTATGACATTATAAAACACGAGTCGTCCATGTTATATGTCAACTACTCTAATGTTTGTTCTCTTTATCTGTTGCTCTGTTTCTGAGAGCAGGATGATAAAAGGTTAAATCATATTTGTGTGCAATAGTTTACTCAGCGTCAGTTATCTTCCTTTTATAGCCGCGCAGAATGAATCCGGTAGTGTTTTTTTTTGCTACATGATAGAAGTGGATTAGTCATTCAAATGCGGGAACTGATTTATCTTGCACGTCAGCATGAAAGTTTTAAGGAAGTGACTCATGCCGTCTCATTGGCCATTCAAAGTTCACGCTGTAGGAAAAGGTTCTAGTCTGTTGTTTCTACCATCCACGCTCTGTTATGGCTTCTCTGCCGCATTTCAGCTAAATTGTCTGTGCGGTTTGAAATCCCAGTGCCCTTAAACGCCAACTTTACTCCTTTGACAGCACATACAGCAACATTCTTTTATGAAGTGGAAAGAAAGTTGACTCAAAAGAGAAGTGTCAATCTTTCTCCGTGCCTGACACTTCTCTGCGGGGAGCTTTTGGCCTTTCAATTGAGCGGCTTCCCTTTTTCATTCTAATAAACAACTCGATATCAACCAACAGAATATCCACCAACAGCAGAAAAGGGGGGAGACTTTTCTCTGCCAACACATCTCACGGTTCGGGCAGCCATTGTCTGCGACGCGGGCTGTCGCCGAGCGACAGCGCTCTCCCGGCGCATCCTGAAGTTAGCGTTTTTGTAGCGAACGCCGGTCCCTAATCATTGCGTCGGAGACGTTTGACAACACCTCCCGACAAATTCACCATTAAAATGAATAGTAACCGTGAACAGAGGGTCTGTTTTGGAAGCGTCTCTCTCTCTCTCTCTCTCTCTTGCTTTTTCCCTTTGGTGTTTTCTCTCCATAGTGTCGCAGGTTTTGGCTTAGCAGCCTCCGCTTTATTTGTGCCTTTGGTCCCACAAGAAGCTGACAGTGCCGTGCCTCTGTTTGCAGAAACGGTGGGGAAGTCTCATTGTATTTAATGAAGGGAAAAACTGGCTATCTACTATTAATGAACTTGGAATATAAAAATGCCTCCTTTGCGGAAAACTGTACAAAACTGCTTGTATAAGGCAAAGTGGCAACTGGAGCGAGGCCAGAATCTAATGAAACATCCATAGAATATAGACTGCGGAGGGACGTACGAGTCGTTTTTGAAGTAGTTCAGACAAAGATTACAATTCTGCCATGATTTACTAACTTAAGTAATAGAGATGTTCATATTTCTGTAGATCCAGCATTGGGTTAGTAACACAAAAGTCATGGGTTCGATCCCCTTTGAATGCCCGATAAGTTGCTTGGATGTCAATGTAAATTCATTTTTTGGTTCTGTGAAGTGTTAAAAGTGCTAAAATAAAAAATAAATATAACTAAACTACACCATTAAACATTTTGCTTCCTTAAATGTTTAAGTTTGGCTTTAAAAGTCTTTTTAACTTACTATTCTACATTTTGCTAGTTATAGGTTGCCGTAACTTCTAGAAACAAATTGAAATTTATTGAAATTAACTTATTTAATGTGTTGAAGTAATGTAAAGACATTGACAAAATGTAAAATAGTGAGTTTTTTTAGACAAAAGAAAGTCATATGGATTTGGTTTGGAGTACACTTTTTTCATTAACTAATCTCAAACTGTGGATTTAAAAGACAATTTGGAATAAATGTTCAAATCTTCCTGTGATCTCTTGACGTTGTACAACATGTGCGATTTTCGTCCGATTAGCAGCTGTCTATAGATGTCAAACCTTTCGCACGGTGTCAAACGGGGAGGGAGTCCCAAAAAAAGGTTGCGATCATCACCTCTTCGCATATTTGCATGTTCTCTATAAAACTCCAAAATCTATTTTAAATCCCATTAAAATGTGAAATCCTCAAATAGATAAAGATGACGTATGTGTTCTCTGATCCACTTCTTTGTCTTTGTCTGTACATCCGGTTCTTTTTATGTGTGTCAGGCAAGGTGACTGAGATAAAGGCCACACACGGGCTTTGTTAGTATGAAGCACAGAGGACAGAGCTGAAGGTCCCGAGGATCTGTTTTCACCAGTTTGTCCACTTGGCTTTTTTTTTTAGCATGGTGGAAAATCACTTCAGTACCTTTAAGAGGAAGAACAACTAAGACCTGTTGTTCTATTGTTACGTGTCATTGTGTCCTGCGACATTTGTTAATGTCACAACTTTGTTTCAGGCGTGGGATGTGTTGAATGTCTTATTAGCATTATGCATGATTTGTGATTTATTATCACTTTTTTAATGTTTAATGTTAATGTTTTTTAATGTTGATGTAATGGCAAACTGTGTTTATTGAGTTCCTATACAACTTTCTCAACAGCCTTAAAACGAAGGGAAATTAATAAGTCAAATCAAAACAAATAGATACATTCTCTAAAAACGGCAAGTTCTATACAATTTAGTTAACAATGTTAAGAGTGAAGACAAACATACACACCAGGGGCCAGATTCACAATAATATCAAATTGTTCTTAAGATAAACTACGGGAAGATTGTAAGAATGTTTCTAAGTGCGTTTCTCAAATATTTCCTTAAGAACATCTTTATAGTAAGAATAAATCTCATATATGCTTTGTCAATAATTACTCGCCTGCTCGCATTCTTATGTATATATATTAGCATATGATGTGTTAAACGGCATCAACGGTTGTATGTTAGCTAAAATGTTAGCAAGCGTTATATTATATTTATTATAATACTTTTTGTTACAACGCATAATATTAGTCGCCCTCTCTGTTTTGAGTCACTTTGTCCCAAAATAAATGTGAAAAGCACTCTGTTTTTAATAATGAAAGCTATTTATTTATTATTATATCAATATAGAAATTCCTCAATGGCAAGTAAACGTCAAAATTATGATTCTGGCTCAATACAATACGCGTCACATGTTGTGCAACCAAAAACATGCATAAACGTCTTATCTTTTGAGATTTAAGACAACCATGAGTCTATTGTATGTTAAGTTTAAGATAATATTTATGACAGCTTTTGTTTTGAGAATATTCTAAGATCAATCTTGAGTAAAAAAGAAAGTTTTTTCGGGAATACACTAGCGGTCAAAAGCTTTGGGATACTTACTCACTTATGTGTTCATATTTATTTCACATTTTAGAATAATAATAAACTCATCAAAATTATGAAATAAAACAAAGGGAACTATGGGAATTATGTTGTAATTAAAAAATAAATAAAAATATGTTATATTTTATGGTCTTCAGTGTAGTCACCTTTCGACTAGAATTTTGCAGAAATATTTTCATGTAATTTTATAAAGCAGCTTCCTGAGGTCTGAGATGCTATTTAAACAATATTAATGTTTTTTTTTATTTATCTCTTCTGTGCTTTTATTGGCTGTTCTTTTTTTATTATTCAGTCAAAGTTATAAATTACATGTATAAAAACATGTATGTTTGGAAAATTATTTTTTTGTCTACTAAACTAATTTCAGATATTTAAGCAACACCTCAGATCAAACTTTTTTTTTAAATAATGAGAAAAATTTCGCTCAAGTGTCCCAAAACTTTTGACCGCTAGTGTAAAATATTGCTTTGTGAATCCGGCCCCAGGAGCAGGTTGTCTTTTATTGAAGTACATGGAAATGATCTCTTGGCCGGGTGTAGTAGATCATTGGAGTGATGGAGATGTAGAAAGTGTTTTACCATATATTACATTATACTTCCTCCCACTTTGTATTTCCCACTGTTAGCAGGCTAAGTTCCAATGACTTCTAGCTGGTTTCATATAGTCTGACTTCTTACAGTGTGATCTGGTTCTCTGTCGCCTTATTGAGAGCTTGTGTACAGCTGCAGGAGGTTAAAGACAGTCTGTTTGAGTTCATGACGTCTTCAAGCAGCACAATATTTACCAATGAGAAGATCCCAAGTGTGTGTCAGTCTGAAGACTGCGAATGTTTGTGACGTAAATGCGGCAGGTCCGGTTTATAACAAACAAGATTTAGATTTCAGTTTATTATTTTTATATTTCAAAAATATGACAAACATAAACATTCTTCCAACACAGACTGCTTAGTTTTCATCATAGGTCCATCTGAGCTTACAGTTTGCTTTGAAGTCCAACATTGTAAGAGTTGCTCAGAGAACCAACCGTGCGTGTCGCTGAAACTTTCCCCCTGTCCTGTGTGAATTGTGAAACTCTATTTGATTATATTATAGCATTAAATATTTAATGCACCGCTATATGAAAGCAAAGCATTTATCTGCATGAATAGCTCCTGTTTAGTCAAGGAAGTAATGTGCTTTAAGTAACATCTCTGTCATGCATACAGAAATCAACGCTAATCTCTCCGCTGCCTGTTTTACAGCTGGAGCCCTGCAGAGGTTTGCTGTTAATGCATCTTCAACAGGCAAAAAAACACACTAATATAACATGTTATATGCATAGATAGATCGATCTATCCGCGACATATGTAGATATGAATAACTCATTCTAAGATAATAAAAACATAATGCTTCCTAATGTAAGGTCTTTATACACCCATGTGTAGCATATTGCATTTCTGTCAATAGATCCTCCTTAATCTTGGTCCTTTAAATGTTTCAGTTCAAGCATGTTTGCTTTTAACGTTGCGCTTTAATGAAAATGTCTTTCCGTTGTGTGTGAATTATGAAAGTCTCCACACGCCGCAAAACTCTTGAACTCTATTTAGGGAACAGTTAGGTAAAGCCACGGTGGTTTTGGCTGTCATAACTTACGACGAAAATCAATAGCCAAAGCAGTGTGTCTGACAAAGTCGTGCCTGTGTAATGCTGACTGCAGTGGAGATTACAGAGCTCGCATGACCTGCTTCATTAGCGCGCGTGCGCGCGGCCGTTTTATGTAGGACGTGAAAATCTTGCCTTTTCCTTCTCTCTCCCTCGCTGCCTCTCTCTCTTTTTAAAGCGTGGCATAAATCCGGCAGATGAAAATGTCACGGAGCAGGTTTATTTTGCAAAGAGGTTTTGATTGCCATGCGCGTGTAATTGATTGTTCCAAGGACAGGGGGAAATCTAGAAATGTCATAACAGCCTCTGCTTAGGTCTCTCCTGCTGCGAGACAATCGATGAGAAGTAAAAAGAGCTATCGATCCGCGCGAGGCAAAAACTGTAGCCTGAGACGGCGAGGAGACGTGCGGAGAAAGTGGCACAGACCGCCAGATCTGTCAACAACGCCTCAGAATTACAGGCTCTCCCGCGACGCTAACGTTACCTTTAGCGAATTCGCAGAGGGCCGGGCGCGTTACAGCTGTCTTCTCGGCTAACTCCTGTCAGCCGGCGGTCGGCCCGCCAACCGATCAATGATAGAAATGTTACCGCTACCAGGGTAAATGTTTGATGATGTGCTGATAGAAATATTAGTATTAGCTGGCTGAGGCCAGGCGGGAAAGCCGGCACTGGCCCGAAAACAATTCAGCGGCACGGAAAATGAGAGAGTGACGGGAAAAGTTGTCGTGCGAGGACCGCCTGAATGTTACGTTTGTTCGTAGTGGCTCTGAACTAATGCAAATCACACCCCTGACTGGATGCTGACTGACAGATTTACCCCCAACAGAACCTCACACGTCTCGAAGGGGATGATTAGCCCACCGCAGTGGCACGCTGAAAGGACACGTCCACCGAGAGAACTGAAATGTCTCATTCGAAACATTTTTAAGCCGTATTATTACTGGAGAATAAGTGTGATTGACTTTTTGAGTAAGTTCGGCTTAGTTTAAACCAAATAAATGGGCTAAATCTGCATGATCTAGAACTGTGGTTCTCAACTAGGGCCCAGATTTAAAATCAATTAAAAAAAATAAAAATTGGGATATGTCATGCAACCTGTTCATATTGACATAGCAGTGGCTGGATGTGCAGAAAATCCCATTTCTTTTTTGTATATTTATAATCATTCATTGCAAATAATAATTTATTGCACTCATTCTATGTTTTTTATTTTCATAGTATATACAGCCGCAGAAAAAACTAAGAGACCATGTCAAAGACCATTTGTTTGTTTTTCTGAATTTGCTATTTGTGACCCTGGTCTTATGGGTCCATTTTGTTTAAATTGAGATTTTTACATCATCTAAAAGCTACAATATTTGGCCGAGATACAACTATTTAAAACTCAGGAATCTGAGGGAGCAAAAAAAAATCAAAATATTGAGAAAAACGCCTTAAAATTTGTCCAAATGAAGTCCCTAGCATAGCATATTACAAAAATAACGTTTTGATATATTTACGGTAGGAAATTTACAAAATATTTTCATGGAACATGATCTTTATTTCATATCCTAATGATTTTTGGCATAAAAGAAAAATGGCTCATTTTGACCCATACAATTTATTTTTGGCTTTTACTACAAATGTTCTTGTGCTACTTAAGACTGGTTTTGTTATCCAAGGTCACATTTATAGGTATGTGTTTAGGACTAATTTCTCCCAAATTTCAAACAAAAATATTGTTTTTATTTGCAGAAAAGTTAAACTGGAGAAACAGGTTAAAAATAACAGAAAAGATGCTAAGTTTATATTCACTTTTAAGCAGTAATAATTTTACATTTTCCAAAATTAGTTTTTTCCAATTTCCACACATTTATGGGCCACATTAGGCAGCACTCAATATATACAGACCTTATGAAATATATATATAATACATACTTTTGAGGCCTATTCCAAATGAAAAGACAAAAGTTATGGTTTGTTTCCCATGTCATTTCTATTTTACAGGATTGGTTTTTAAAGCCGGTTAAATCTGATGTACCCTCATGTTTGAAGTGCTGTATTCAATTACACATGCACATTACATTTTCAATGCTTTTTGTACGCCTCAACTTCTTGCCGTCTTTTTTTAATATCACGCTCTTGCAACTGTCTCTCCTAAACTCCATAAAAAGTAGCGCATAACTTCATTTTAGGTGCGTGAAATTTCCAGCCGGCACATTTCTACACGAGTACATTAAAACGCCGGTGCCAGAGGAAATGATACAGATTACGCTCACTTTGATCCGTCAAAGTGCAAAATCATTAACTCATTACAGTTTTTCTAGGTTTAGAATACAGTTCATCAAAACGTCTGCCATCATTGTAAAAAATAGTTTTAAAAAATGTCTCTTTTAAAAACGTCTTCGTGCCAACCTTTCGATCACATTCACAGTAATACGAACTGACCCGTAAGAGAAAATAACCGGTAATAACGCAGCTACTGTATGCATGAATCAGATGTGAAAAGCGCATTTAATGCACATACTTTCTCTCGGCTCTTCTGCAACTGTTTAGCTGGAAATCAGGCAGTTCTTTGAAATCCAGATGCTGCTGTGTTATGCCAGGAGTCTTTCCCAATGGATTAATGTTCTAAACACTTAGTGCCTGATTTATGATGGACAGCCTCGCTTTTCTGACCTTTGAATATCCCTGTCTAAAGATATAAATTTGTTGTGACACAGATTGGAGGGTTTACAGAAGTTTATGACATGCTAAATCTCAGCACAGGCGTGCCAGCATCTTATTTTGTAAGGACCGACGGCTGTTTTCATTGCTCTGATGTAGCACAGAGTGCCCAACAACCGCACGTCTTCTTCTTCTAACCATTTCTCTGTTCTTAAATAAATGAGGTGCCATAGAGGTACGATTACAAAAAATCATTCATGCCTGCGCCGCTTAGACCCAATCAAAATAATGTATATTGAATATTACTGAAATGAATACAAATGGCCCACGTCGAAGATCAAGTTATGCTTTGGTTGTTCTATTGGCTGAAACATCAATAACGAAAGCGGGGGGTGGACCGCACGGGTCCCGCTCGTGTGGCTGCTGCGGTGCATTATGGGAAAGACTGGTGTATGTCATGTTTGGGGGAGCGGCGTCCTTGCGTTTGATCTTGCGCTCCAGAATCCCGCCGCTTGGCAAGCTGGCTAACAACAAGCTCGCTGTTACAAATGGGCGAGGAAAGGAAATGTAACCATTCATGTGGGGATTTTGGAGAGATTTGGCCTACAAGGTTAACACGTGCTTTTGGTTGTGTGATGCCACCCTCTTCTGTAGAATAAAACAATATGAGATACACATTTGTTTGACAGAGAATGCTTTGCAAATGTAAATAATCATTGGGATTTATGCACGACAGTTCAGTGCACAAAAAGTCAAAATACTATAAAATTACAACGTATTTGTTTAGAGTTTGCTTGAAGTGTGAGAGCACGGTGGCAACAGAATGTCAGAGTAATAAAACATGCATTAAAACATTTTAATTGCTTTGAAGGAGACGCTCCTCAGACCCGGTGTAATGTTTTATTAGATCGAAGAGTATTACATGTTCACTAAAACGCAGTGCGGTTGACTAATGCGTTTCTCATTTAGCCGTCTGTCTTTCCTCCGCCATACAAATAGCACTCGATTGATCCCTCCAGGTGTAGGGTGTCGTGGTAACTTTGCTTGTTTAGATTGTAAATACTTTCACGGAGCGCCATTAGCAACTATCGTAAAAATCTCGTAAACAAAGAGAAGCATGCCAGTTACCAAAAAAAGGCACTGCGTCGTGACTTGACAGTTTGTAGATTGTGCAACAAGTTTAGTATTTTATCAAATGTATATTTGTAAAATACCACAATATCTCGCTACTTTTACAACCAAACTATATAAGGTATACATACACATGTCAATACACAATCAAAATACGTGCATGAGCACATTGTGAGGTGCGACATGACATTTAAGTAATCTTTATTGAGGAAGATCAAGGTCGAGAAACATTGAGAAGCTTTTCTTTGAGAGACCTCGTTCTCCGGGTTTGTTTGGAGAGGTTCAATCCCAGCTCCATCTTTATCCATTTGCTGACAGCAGTTCACCTCCAGGTTTGCTCTTGAGGCACCACTGAAATATTGATGAAAAGTCTTATTTTCAGAATCCAAAGGCGCAGGACAAAGTGAGAGCTACATAGTGCAGCACTTTTAGCCAGAGCATCACTAGCTCAAAAAGAAATATTAACCACATGAAAAGCAAGTGCCTGGTCCGGGCTGTTAGGTCCTATGTATATTTAACTGAGCACATCTGCCCGTAACGGCTCTTGAAATTCAAAGTGCCATCCAAATATGTGCTTATGAAATATAGATAATCTTGATTTCTCCTAACCGCACCGATTGATGTAATTGACTGACTCGGGCATGTTTTATTAAATGAATAATATAGTACACTTTAAGATGCGATGAAAGATTTAGGAAATGATTCTTAATCTTGTCAACAGTGGTTAATCTGTAACCAACAAATTCGATGGATCAAAAAGATGTCAGGGTGCTCGTATCTTTTTTAGCTGAATTTATGCCGCGGCATCTGTATCTTGCAAGGATGTTTTGCCTCCTTTTGAATGAAAATGATTGACAGTAAATGAGAACTTTTTTGACATTGTGAACTTACTTTGTATCTTAAAACGCAAAATATGTCTTCAGATCAACTTTACAGTCTTTAGTTTTGTATAATTCAGAGGATGTTTAGAGCGCTGTGTGGGTTGTGGCATGTGCAGGTGTCACCTAAACGCATAGTTGCTTTACGACGGGACTGTTGCGATAACACTTATCACAGCCTAGATAAAATGAATCGTCTTTCGTTACTCTGCACATATAGAGTTTTTATAAACAGATGAAAGGGACTGGCTTGTTAGGTATGTTTCACTTCGAAGGAGTTTTTTTTTATGTATTATCTTGTCTTTTCTTTGATGTATTATATCACATATACAATGTTACATGAAAACAGTGTGTATGGACAAAATCCTAACTCTTTTTTTTTTCTCTTCCATCTATTTTACAGCATATGAGCCGGATGATGATGTCAGCACCCAGGATTCGATCACAGGAGAGGAGGGCGACAATGACATGCAGGCAGAGGAGGAGAATTCTGAGAAACCCACATCCAAGGACAAAGAAGACAGAGAGACAGACAATAAAAGCAGCTACAGCTTCCAGAACTCTCCAGTCAGTGTCCTGTCCAACCAGGAGGTCGAGCTGGAATCCCGTCTGAGTGATGGCAGCGAAAGACTGTCTGACTTTAAAACCTCACCACCAGGAAGTCAGAAGGACACAGAGAGCAACAGCTTGAAACTGAAGGATGACATGCACAGTAGCCTGGAGAAAATGAGGGCCGCCTATGCCAACTTCCTGTCAGACTCCTATTGGTCCAAAATTGGACTGGATTTGAAAGTTGGGAACACCGGCAGCAAACCAAACTGTGACAGCACCAACGGGAGCACCAAGAGTGAGTTTGACTGGCACCAGGATGCACTTTCCAAAACCCTGCAGCAAACGCTGTCCCCGAAACCCATGTCAAAGCCTAATCTATTCAGCTCCGTCCATCTGTACCGCCAAAACAGCAAAGCGTGCGGCACGGTCTTTACCGGGGCCAGTCGCTTCCGCTGCAAAGATTGCAGCGCGGCCTACGACACTCTGGTGGAGTTGACGGTACACATGAACAAGAGCGGTCACTACCAAGATAACAACCACAAGAAGCAAAGCATCGCCTCCACTTCGTCGTCCAAGAACAGGAAGAGGAACCTTCAAGACATGGAGGGCAAGGAGGACGCACAGAAAGTGCTCAAGTGCATGTTTTGCGGCCACTCTTTTGATTCCCTGCAGGATCTAAGCGTGCACATGATCAAAACGAAGCATTACCAGAAAGTGCCTTTAAAGGAACCCATTCCAGTAATCACTCCCAAATTACTCCCACCATCCAAGAAACGTGCATTCGAAGCCACAAGGCCTTGTTCGCCTGACTCCACCACAGGGGTCCCGGGTTACAGCGAGGCGCAACGTTCCTCTGGTCCCGCCAATGCTCCCAACAATCGCTATGGCTATCAGAACGGTGCTAGTTACACGTGGCAGTTCGAAACGTGCAAGTCTCAGATCCTGAAGTGCATGGAATGCGGAAGCTCGCATGATACGCTACAACAGCTTACAACTCACATGATGGTCACTGGACATTTCATTAAAGTCACAAATTCGGCTTCCAAGAAGGGCAAACAGCTAGCTCTAGATCCTCTGGCTGTTGAGAAAATGCAAACGTTAGCTGAACCAACACTGAATGATCTCGAAGGAGAAAAAGTGTCTCCGAAGAGCACTGCATCTGGAGACTCCGATAGAGTCACTCCAAGAGAAACGTCACCTGAAAAAACTGAGAAAAATGGAGACAAGGATGATAAGCAAGATGAGGAGGATCAAAAGTCAACTGACGGTAGTTTCAAGTATCCGTATTTGAGAGAAGAGGACCTCGAGCAGGGATCCAGCGGAGGGGGGGACATTCTAAAGTCTTTAGCAAACACGGTAGCCTCCGCGATTAACAAAGCTCAAACAGGGACCCCCAGCTGGAGCGCTTACCCCAGCATTCATGCGGCATACCAGCTCTCAGGGGTGATCAAGTCCACCTCTTTCTCCGCTTCTCCTCCCATGCAACTGAAGCAAAGTCTCAACCACAAACACAGAGCCATCGCTCCAAAGGTAAAGTTCTATCAGGGACTTCGCGCACTTGAAAGTTTCCAGGCACATCACAATTCGGACATCAAAAAGGAAAGGAGTGGTGCATCCGAAGGCAAAGAGAGCGAGAGCAGCAGGTTTGATCTGGCGGAGAATGACGACAGCGATTGTCAGGACGACGACTCTTCCTCTTCAAAGCTGGATGCAGACTGTGTAAGTGAAGAGAATGACAGAATCAAAGGAAAGTTAAGCCCAGCTTTCTCTGACGGAGGGAACCCGTCACCCAGCCCCCCCGCCAGCAACGGGCACAGCAGTTCCTCAGAGATTCTCAGCGACACCCAGGAAGTCCTTAGCATAAACCCTCTCAGCGCACTACAGTCTGTCTTAAACAATCATTTGGGTAAAGCAAACAAGCCCAGGCCGGAAAGCATTCTTTCCCATCGCACACAATCTATATTTTCTGAACTGAGTAGAGGTTTAGACAAACCGATGTCGGCGCTCTCAACAGCAGCTTCCATCAGGGCCAGCAATAGTTTCATGTACACGCATGCTGACCAGCCGATAGATCTGACAAAATACAAACACAACAAAACCAACCCATCTCTCTTATTGCAGTCCTCCACTCCAGTGCCCCAGAAACACGCGCTCTCTGACATTGCAGATATGGTGAAGGTTCTTCCAAAAGCCACAACACCAAAATCCTCGATGCCGTCGAGAGTGCCCATCATGAAATTGGAGACCGACGTGCGACGTTTCGAAGACGTGTCCAGCGAGTTGTACTCGGTCCACAAGCGTAAAGGTCGACAGTCCAACTGGAATCCTCAGCATCTGCTCATCCTTCAAGCTCAGTTTGCCTCCAGCCTTTTTCTGACATCTGAGGGCAAATATCTCCTCTCAGATTTGGGTCCTCAGGAGAGGATGCACATCTCAAAGTTCACAGGGCTTTCCATGACCACCATCAGCCACTGGCTAGCCAATGTAAAGTACCAACTTAGAAAAACAGGGGGCACCAAATTTTTGAAGAACATGGACACCGGCCACCCGGTCTTCTACTGCAATGACTGTGCATCACAATTCAGAACGCCCTCCGCGTTTATATCCCACCTCGAGAACCACCTCGGGTTTCAGATCAAGGACATGAACAAACTGCCCATAGAACACCCGACTAAAGTAACAGAACCTGAACTTTCAAAAGCTCTCAATGTCCGGCCGACTGACTCGCAGATCACGGAGGAGGAAACTGACTGCAAGTTCAAATGCAAGCTTTGCAGTCGGACATTTGCCAGCAATCACGCTGTCAAACTTCACTTGAGTAAAACTCACAGTAAATCCCCCGAGAATCATTCTCAGTTTGTTGAAATGGACAGAGAATAGATTTGACGATTTTTAATACTTGTAGTTCATATCTTGTTGATAAACTGTAATTGCTCTGCTTTTATAAAACACGGGTCAGATTGTCTCATTTGTTTTGGTTTACCTCCTTTTTTTCCCCCACATTGTTTCAAGTAGCATTATGTAGAATGCTTAAAAATCAACATTTCATCATCGTACTGAGGACTAAACGGATGCACTGGCTGGGATAGAATGAAGCGTGCTGTTAGAAAAGAAATAATCATGAAAAGATGAATACATCCTGTTCAAATGCACCACCGGTAATGAAATGTATTACTGCTTGAGACATAAATGCTGATGTTTGCATGCAATAGCTCTGGCTATGACTACTATTTATTTGTATGATATGGCAAGTTTTAACTGTATTACGTTTAACGACAAATTGATCGACTGTAATTTGCAAAGCCGAAAATGCGCCCGTGCGAACAGGCGCCGGCGCTCGGACAGGTAGCCAGACACACATTTACTGAAATGTACAGTATATTTGCTCTGTAAAATGTTTGTGTCCCAACGATAGAACAGAAAAGCACTTTAATAAAAGTTTAATCACGTGTTTAGGCGCAGATTCAGTGTGTGGGCTTACAGATTCGGACCGGTTTGACACCAGGACGTCTCACATTAATACTTTGCATTGCAGAAAATGAGCGTCTCGTTGAGGAAGCTTTGTGAGACGAAGAACACTGCACCTTTTATACCAATAAAAATAAAGCATTAACATTTTCAATCTGTCTGCAAGTCGTCAAGTTCATTGTTGTCCAATTTGGTGAAACAGAAATCAAGATTTTTAACCTTGATGCATTAGTCTTTATCGTTCATCCTAAGCTCCATTAAAACCTGTTTTGTCAGCACCCTTAAAATCTGATCATGCAATAAAACATCAGTTTTTATCCTGCCATTATTTGGTATTAAAAAGCATTTGTTACATTATGTATAATCACGTCCTTTATTCAACGGCAGACGCGGTCATCACAGGGTGCATCACGTGCGCACGCTCCATTTCTCCAATTCTGATGAAATCATAGAAAAATCTAATGAAACCGAAAGCACCACCATTACTGAAACACAGATGCATGTGTTAGATGTTTTCACCATTCAATCTAGATGTGAACTCGTGATGCGCCCGCACCACCTCAACATTCATTTCCACGCGCCCAAAACGAATTAACCTTTGAACTCCACACAATTTATTTACGTTTCCCTTTTTCTCCCGCAATGAAGCCCCCCGATTACCGCTCGCCACCGTATCTGTTTTACAAAAGCAAACTGACATTTGATTGTAAATGGGAGAAAGCGTCTGGCGATCCGCGCATCCTGACACGGACATGCCCTCCTTTGTTGGAAACGAGCAGGCAATCACGATTGCTCATCGGATGACTCCTAATGCAGTTAAAGTATTCCGCAATAATTCCTCCTTGCATTTATAATTACAGCCATCCAGCTCACACCTCAGTGCACAGATTAAAGCCATAAATTATTTAGCGTCTCGCCTCACCGATGGATCCCTGATTCCCTCCGCCGAGCCATTATGCCTCGGAATACCAACTTCCTTTAAATGGAAGCCCGGGGATGATTTAAGATAGGCTGAACAATATGACAAAACGAAGGCAATATTCCGGTCATTTGTGTTTCTTAATTAAAATCGAGAGTGTGCCTGTAAAGCCAGATCGAGGCAAACGGAAGCGTGCCGTGGCCGAGGTAACTCGCAATCGAGTCGTTTAGCCTTCGCGGTTAATGGCGAGATTTGGAAATGACCCCGCCGCTGGATGGGCACGTGTGATGGGTTAACATCTGAAATGGGTTGTGAGGTAGCGGCTCAATGTCAGATTCACATTAGGGGCCTGGGTACTTTTCTTCAATGTAATCAGGGGGAGGAAATTAGCTGTTTCTAATATTAATTCAGAACAATAATTCAAAGTCATTTGAGATTTATTGCCACATTAAAGGAAGGCTGAAATCGGATACACAATCAGGGCTTTAAACAACCCCGCAATTAATTAAGTGTGTCTGCTATGTTTATACAGGGTGGCGAGGAAATAATAATAAAAAAAAAGAACAATAAGCGGCCAGCGAATGAACAAACGATTATGTAGATTATTACGTTAGTGTCCTGATAAATATCGCCAGATAACATCTTTTGAAGACCTCGGGGTGTGTCTCATTCTACAGCGGATGTCCACCGGCGAGGGCCTAACAAACATTGACATTTTTACAATGGAGCATTGTAACTGGGGAGCTTATTATTATATGGATCCTTTGTCATTTAAAAGAAAGTTTTTGGGGAAATCTACATGGAGCCTGAATGCTTAATCCAGCAAATCTTCCCCGCGCGCGCATGCTTCGAGTTGTCAGGCGGACACTTGAGATGTGTCACTCGTCCTCCTAATTAAGTCACGGCGCTGGAAAAGAGTCTTGTGCATGCAGACACTGATTTTAAACCGCACCGAAATAAAACATTTTAAGGGAACTAACTGGACTGAAAATAAACTCAAATTTGTGGGCACAAAAATGCCAGCGAGCGGTTAAGTGTCACATGTCAAACGAACAGCAAACTAATGGGAAACCCTGGAGTGAAATGTTTGGAAAATGACTTGTGTTGAAACATTTTCATTGTCTTGGAATGTGAAAGACGGGTTAAGACATCGTTTAACCTGCGACGTCAATTGGATTGCTAATCTTTTCTGGTTTTGTTTCACCAACACTGAACTAAAATTGTTTTATCATACAAAGTAAAGAAAAATGTTCTTAATGTCAAACATCGACATGCATAAAGCCAACAATAATTTGATAATATTTCAAAATGAAATGGACTCAATGAAAAAAAATAAGTTTCTTGTCGAATGACTTCTATCTAAAGAAAGACTCCAATAATCTCACATGTGTCTCCTCAGAAGAGATCTCAGCGATGTCTCAAGCTGTGCTCAGATTTTCCAAATACTAAAATCTTGAATGCCTTATAAAAATATGCTTCGAGTTTATTTTATTAAGCATACTTAAGCAAAGTTCAAGTACATTTTTAAGTACCGTATCTCAATTATACGTTTTAATTGATTTACTTTTAAATACACTTTAGGTGTTACAGTAGTAAACTGAGAACACAACTAGTGTATATTTGAGTACATAAGTATATTTTTGATAAGTACATAAAAAGTATGAAGTATACTCATTTGTAAGGGATCACTAGAAATGTTTTAATGTATCAAAGTGGATTATCTAAACTATATTGTCCACATTATTTTTTAAAGGTTTCTGAAATGTATTTTGTTCCTTAATATACAGGGAACAACTACTAAACTAAAACGTAGCTGAGAACTCCATTAAATCTCCTGAGCTAAAGAGTGACCTCGGATTTGTGTTGACCATATTGGCCGTGTTTTTAGCTTTGGGTCATGTTTACAGGATGAGGTGAAACTCTGACGGTTCATATCTCTGTGATTGACAGATAACCTGAGGGCTTCCGGTCTGACAGCAGGACACATTACAGATCACATCCTCCCGGCCTGCCAGCTCACAGATGGGCTGCACACGGACGCCACTGTTGGCACGCACACTAATACATGCACGTATCAGCTGACGTACACATGCCAATAGACAAGACTGTCGAAATAGATTGAGACGTACCAGCAGTGGAGTGCCATTAAACGGAAACACATAACCGATGTTTCCTTTTTTCCTGTGTCAGCAGTATAGGATGCCACTGATAAAGACCATTCATAACCAATAAATGCATGCTTGCATTTATGCAATACCGACATGCTTTATTCATGTGTATCGCAGGCTTTTCATCACTACCACAACAGCTGCTGAAATGTGTTTAAGGATGAGAGAGAGGAAAATGAAACAAAAATGAAAACAAAGCGCCTGATTTGAGGTAAATACTATTTTCGTCAGATTATATCGGTGGATACAAAGCATATAGAGTGAATCTTGGCATTATAGGTGCAGGTTTATTTGTTTGTAGGACAAAATCGTGTGGTTTGTTCACTTCGATTTACTTACAATTCATTTTAATGCCATTAAGTTTCTCACTCAAACCAGATTGCATCAATGTTAAACTGACTTGAAATTGTAACATGTTTTACGTGATGTAAACATAAAATAAATCTTCGTTTAAACATGTTAATTCAACCCAATCTTTGGATCATTTTGTCATAACTTGATTTCACCAACTTGATCCATTTGAGTTGAGAGAACATAGATGATTCATGTTGTGTTGAAGTATTAATGCAGACACAGGCACAGGATTTCCAGTTTCCAGCATGCTTTGCATGGGACTGAATGATGAGAATAAATGTTGAAATAAAGTGTTATTTTGGCACTTTCAATCAAGATAAAATAGACAAATTATTATAAAATTATTTTTGTTAATTTTTTAATTTTTAAAGTTGCCCTTGTGCTGAAGAGTAGAGCATTTGCTTAACTGTCTTAATGGAAACCCATAGAAATATAGCTTGACTCATAAAGCAGCGTACTGGTGATAATAATGCGTGTAGGTGAGTTAGTTTTTATCTGCTATTAATGAGCATTGTTAAAAGAAAAAGTTGAAAGAAATGATCCTAGTGTTGATGTATATTGCTCTGTAGCAATGAAGTTGTTTCAATGTGCAAATGTTGAGTTTACTTGGTTTAGTCGTGTTCTCATGTTAGTTGTTGAGTGTTAAAGAGAGGTTGCTATTCATTTATACCTTCACAGACCTACAGCTCTCACTGAAAAAAAAGGGATTTTGTATATATTAAAGTTATGTTTATTCCGCATTCTTCATGTTAAAATTGCCCGACTTAAGTTAGACGAACAAACCCGGTTTTCATATGCAAGAATTTCCTACCAAAACTTCACATAAAAAAACGTATATGTATTGTTAATTTGACATAAACACACTCTTCTGAACAATGTTAAACTAACAAAAACTCTCGATGTGCAAACTCTGGAGGGAATAACACAAATGTGTCTCTTAATGTGTCCGTTTGACGCATTGACGCTTGAGACAAATGGTTTCCATACTAATTTCAAGTCAAGTAATGCGCACCCAAACCACATGGTACCAACCTGGCAACCTCCCATCCCAGCATCATGGCAGTGATTTCTGCACAGGCAAGCAGCATTTGCATTTTCATGAGATATTATGTGACATATGTGAAACTGTAATTCCAACAACACTTGGAAATCATTCACCTATTAAAAAAAACCTCAAGATCTCTGCTTGACTAAAAAATATCTACTTTATGCTGGGTAAATATTGGACAGAACACACTGCTGGGCACCAAATGAACCAATATATCAGCTCCCAACATCATAACTCTCATCATCACACGCTATCATTCTACAATAGCAAGTCTGCTAGGTGTGGTGATGCCGAGGCTGGACTGCCGTCTATGGCATCCGGCCACGTTCAGCACGTTTTTGCTTTGCTGGCTAGGAACAGCTGGAGCGAGCAGTCGGACAGTCATCGGATATCAGCGTGGCGGCCGTGATTGTGCTGACGGCGGCAGAGGGCCTGGCCAGGAGATCAGTACCCAATGAAAATGTGTGATTTGTTACTCTTATATTTTGGAGATGTCAGCTCCAGTTTGAAGCAGCTCCACGGCCCCGGGGCTAGACGCTGTGCCACGACCCAGAGATAGTGAAGAAATTCTGGCAAACGGAAGCTAGTGCTTCACTGGGCACACTTCTTTTATTATGTACTTATGAGAAAACGAAAGGGTATGATGTGAGATGCTTTGTGATAGGAGCTGGTAGGTGTTGTACGTACACGAGCACGAGAACTCAAAAAGATGGTGAATCTTTGCAAATATTGTGATGCTACAATTGGTCATCTGAGGTATCAGTACTGAATGTGAAAACTATAATCATTTTTTGTACGCTTTACATTTTTCCCATCATGCATCTTGATGAAAACATCTCTAAATTCAATAGCAATTTACAACCTATTCTCAGTTCAGTTTTGATTTCTGAATGGGCTGCATTAGCTGCAACACATGTGATGTTGACCAGCTTCAGATTCACTTCAGCCGCAATACAGTTACTTTAAAATTGTTTACGAAACACATTTTCCAACGGTGTATATAGGGAACTGTAAGATCCATTCATGGGTGATGCCGAGTTGATAAGAGTCTACCATTTTTTTTTTTTTTGGGAAGAGCGACGCTTCATCTATCCCTGAAAGCTCAGCTGTCTGTCTCGTGCATTTCTCTGTATCGCTGACTGTGCAACACTCTATATCAGCCGGCCTTTTGAAAAGGTGACTAAAAGTGAGTGACGCTTCGCTAAAACCTTTCAAAACGTTCTCTTGCAGGTAGAAAGGAAATGTAGACGCCGCTCAATCACCGAACATGTCTTTCCGGGGCCGACCCAGCGTCAAACATAGAAATGAAACAGAATGAATATTTAAAGACAACCATTACAAGTCGAGCTTGCACGAGGAAGACAGAGAAATGGAAAGGAAGAGAGGAAAATAGCGACTGCCCTGAAAACGACGACGGTGTCTGTTGGTCTGAGGTGCATGGTTTGATGGAGGGCTGTTCTAGATACGGCAGTACGCCAAAGAGCTATTTAAAGTGTGTGAGTTCCTTTACCTGAAACTTTTATAAAGTGAGATTTCAGATTGTCAGCTCTGTCAGTCGTGCTTTTCAAACCAGCCGTCTATAGTTCAAATGAAAGGCATCTTTATAAAAGAAGCAGCTTTAAAGGAAAAGTTTGGGGGCTTTTGTTGACTTTGTGCTAAATTACTTTTTTTTAGTAAATGAATAATGAAATTCTTCAAATTGATTGTGAATCTTAAGATGCAAAAACATTAAGTCATTTGTTTTTCCTGCTGTTATACCGTCATCTTTTTATCACCTGGATTAAAGAAATGTTTCAGGTTTGAGGTCTATCAAAAGCTTTTATGCCAATTAGCACAGAAAATTATTTTGACCTGTTCCTTTTAGAAAAGGTAAAATTGTTTGTGCTGTAAAACATTTCAAATAAAATACATTGAAAAAAAAACCCAGAAAAGTGAAGCGCCATCAATGGAATCCATCAAATACCAGTAGACACCATTATAGTTCCCATTAAAACCATTACAGTTCCTATAACAACCATTAAACCCATTTCTATTGTGTTTTGGGCAGGGACATAAGTATACTTGACTTATATATTTTCTGTATACTTGTAGTAAAAAAATTTGTTTCCTTTTTGTAGTAAATTTTTTTGTAGCATTTACTCTTTTGGTTTTAAAACATACATGTGCAAAAATTATTATTATAAAATTATAATGATGAATAGAAAACATTGTTTACTTTAATGAGTTACAAGTATTGAACTAGCGAACTATCATTATACCAGTATACGTATAAAAAATACTTAGTTTACTTCACTTTAAAGTATACTTTTATAAACTTAAAAGTGGGCCAAGTTATACTTAAGTAGTATTTAAACAGTACACTTACAAGTATACTACCAGTACATTGATATTAGTATACTACAAGGGTTAGGGATGGGCGATAATACTTTGACAAAATATTCCTAATATACTTTGGGTATCTTAGTTTTTGTTAGGGTTTTCAAAAGATTAATCGCGATTAATCACATTCAAAATAAAAGTTTGTTTACATAATAGATGTCGGTTTAATGTGCATATTAATTTTGTATTTATGAACACAAACACATACATGTATTTATATATATTTACCAATAATTGAAATTACATTTAAATGTTTATTAATTTTTATATTTTTCTTAAATATATACATGTATGGGTTTGTTTTTATACATACAAAATTAATATGCAAAGTACACATATTATGTAAACACAAACTTTTATTCTGGATGCGATTAATCATTTGACAGCCCTAGTTTTAATGTACATGACACACACACAAACATACCAGGACGAGTTTAAATAAAGTCCCACATACCTGCTTAAAAAAAATATGTGATATATACTTTAAAGTTCAAATAATGAACATGTTTTACTGAATTTGATCAAACCTAGGCTATATCAAGATCACATTCCTGGTTTAAAAACCTGCCAAACTCTTGACCCTGTTCGCTTCCATTGTAAATGTATTATCATAACCTCAGTTTTTGCTTAAAAACGAGTCTAGATTATTTGTGTGGTAGTTGACACAAATACTGTTGATACAGCTTAACTTCTATTAAACCTGAAACAGTTCTTTAATATGTTTTATTCACATGATAAACACAAGGCTTATATCAACTCTGGCCTCACATTTTTCAAGTCTCGTAGGAGGAAAGTAGACAGCGGGATGATCAACCAGCAGTTTGCGACTGAAAGTTCACCGTTAAAGGCTGAGCTGTCAAACATCCGTCACCCGAGTCAACATCTGCAGAGACGATAACATCGTAACAATACACGTGTGGTCTGATTCATTCAAACCTGGCCGATCCACACCCAGACCCCACAAAGCCAAAGAAAATCTCAAAATGAGAAAGAATCCAGATCACATGTAGGTACGTTTCACAACACAAACCATTGCCAGCGTTAGCTGCTGACCCCTTTATGTTCTCATGGAGTCTATGATCCGGAGAATACAAACTCATCAGGAAAATACAAAGCGAGACAGATAAAGAATGTTTTGTGTGTATTCAAGCAGACAAATTTCAATGCACATTTCCCCCATTACGCCGCATCAACATCAGAGAGCGGCGCGCGAGGAGCGTACACTTATCATTATTTCATAACATGTCTAATGACAGATTGACGGAGGATTTGCAAATGCGAGTCGACGTCGGTTTCGCCAAGTTCGGTTTTAACTGCCTCCTGCGTGATGCAAGTATACTTACGTGTATAATTTGATTTCGCAGTGGATTTATTAGTACGTTTTTATAAAAAGAAACCCCACGCCCCGTCGGCGCGCTGAATCTAATACGGCCTGATGTTTTCAAGCCATCAGACTATGAATAATAGGAATTATGACATTTAGGAGGCTTAAAGTGGTGTAAATGCTTCAAAACAATTTCATAGGGAGTCAGAAAGCACGCGATGGTACGGGCGAGCTGCTGGCTTCGATCCCTCGCAAACTCATCAGGCCAAAAACCAACGCGAAGAAGCGCTAGTTCGTGGTCCGAATGTCCAAATAACCCCATGAAAGCTCTGTCAACCCTGTTTTATGCCTATAGATGAACGCTTGAAGTTATGTTTCCGTATTGAAACTCTTCACGACACGCTTCTCTCACATCATTTCGATTCGGCGGGCTGTAGAGGTACAGTAGTGCCCGTCTAGTGTGCACCCTACAGAGTAAATGTGCAAATGAGGTGCAGGATTCCTTTACTCTTTGCACAGATTGTAGCAGATCAGGGTTCACAAGGCTGTAATTAAGGTGGACATGTTAGATATTAGATTAACTGTATTAATATGGAAACACTTGAATTGAATAAACATGAAGCTCGAGATAAATTGCTTGCCAAATCTTCAGACCCGCATGACAGCCGAGTAAGACTCGTGCTGGCCTGTGTGCATGAGGATGATGAAAACTATTTTTGTTACAGCATTAATAATCACGATGATGCAAATCCGATAACAAGTACCACGATAATACCATGTTTTGGAGGCACAATTTTGGTACATTGGAGTACGTTGTAAATCGTTTGATTTTATGCAATATATATTTAAATTCAATTCAGTTTTCTTATTATAGTGGGTTTTACAATTTGCATTGTAAAACACATATTAGCTCATTATATAATAAACGTTTATGTGTCTTAAAGGGAAAGTTCACCCAAAATTCATCATTGATCACCCTCATGTCCAAACCTGATTGTCTTTCTTCCGCAGAACACAAAAGAAGATATTTTGAAGAATGTTGGTAACCATTCCATTGTATAAACACAAAACAACTGAGACATTTCTCAAAATATCTTCACAACAGAAAGAGTCATACACAGAAGATGAGGGTAAATAAATGATGACAGAATTATTATTTCTAGCTGAACTATCACTTTAACATGTGATCACATGGCGGATGCAAAAAACCATGTCAAACAAGGTCCATGACGACTTCAATTCATGGTAGTGTCATCATCAAAGTACCGTGATATTATCATAACTGTACAGTAAATTTAAAATAGGCCACGGCAGAAACGGTCTATTCAATCCTGTGAATATAAAAGGAACAGGACGTTAGTGTTTAAAAAAGCAGTCAGGGCCTGAGGTGAAGAGCTGACAGTGAAAAAACAGCCGAATCGATACAACACTCTGTTATCTATCTCTATATCAGCGTTTAAAGAGAAAGATTAGATGTCACAAGCAGAGATATATCATTGTAAAGAGTCAGTGGTCTGTTGTGTGTAAATCATACGTCACATGGCCTCCGAGTTCATCCTCAGGCCACCGAATACATTTACAGCAGACGGAGACCTCCATATTTCTCCTCTGATTGGCTGTTTCCTGTATAGATGTATGTAAATTATTTTACAGCCGTGCATTTGCCTGATATTTATTGTGGTCAGATGTACCGTATCTTATTCTTTGTGTTGTTGTACGGGGGTCTCAAGTAATGGCTCCGTTTTTTAGAGGGAAAACAAAACGTGAATCTTTCTGATGAATGGACGATAAGAAATCATTAGAGGGTCAGATCGTGGATGAATGCTGGAGGAACAAGAACAGGACGGTGTACTGCATTCAGAAGAAGCGCGCATCCCGAACAGCTAATGCTCATTCACACATATTTGACATGACATTTAAAGGAATAGTTTACTTTAGAATTAAAATTGTATTATTATATACTCACCTTTTAGTTGTGCCAAATCTGTCTAAAACTGTCTTTAACCAAACCGTTTTTGGAGTCTATTGACTACCATAGTAGAAAAAATAACAATGATAGTAAAACGTGCCCCAGAACGTTTTCCTTTCCTACATGCTTCAATATATCTCATTTTGTGTTCAACGGGAAAAAAAATGATAAAGTCATTTTTCCTACTATGGTAGTCAATAGACTCCAAAAACATTCTTCCAAATATCTTTCTCTGTGTTCATCAGAACAAATAAATGTATGCAGATTTGGAACAACTCAAAAGTGAGTAAATAATGATCAAATTTGAATTCTAAAGTGAACTATTCCTTTAAGTAAATACATACTATTTATTAATTAAAAGATAAAAAAATGTGTATATACTATTTCATTTGTATATATGTAAAGCTGCTTCGCAACAATACAAATTTTGAAAAGTGCTATATAAATAAAACAGAATCGAATAGAACTTACATTTACTTTTTTTATTTGATGTATCTAAATATTTCTATTTCTTGTGTTCATGTAAATACTCTGAAATTATTTATTTATTTATGTTATTATTTAAGACATCCTTTGTGAGAATAAATAGAAATACAAATAATATTAATAATAAATAAATAAATTATAAAGCTCATTCTGATTCAATATTATACTAAAACAACATACTAAAATAAACAAACATATCACGTGAAGTAATCTTTCAGAGTATCGCAATTCGTAACTATTTTACAAAGCGGCTATTGATACGATTTTGTACGACCAGTGATATTTGTTTAAGGGTGAGGATTCATTTTTTTATAATCGCATGAACTCATACAAAATGGCTATTTGCAAAGTAGAATGTTTTCCCATGAAATCTATTTTAATAATATTTTTATTGATTTTTTATATTTATTTTGTAGGAAGTGCATTCTGTGATTACCTGAACTTTTAGAAGAATACTTGCAATGTTAGTGTGATTTTGACCAAAATGGGGTATCATAATTTGGAAAATCCAATCCAGACGAACTTCCTGTTTAAGTTTTTTAACACGGCACAAACATTTGAACAGAATACAATCAACAGAACATTTATAAATGAATCAAAATGAAAACAATAAGATTTAATATGTATGATTTAAAACACAAAATAAAATAATAATAGGCTATCATGAGTGCGGCTACCAACCAGTGTTTACATCTTGCGAAGGGGTCTATACATTAGCCTACACTTCAGAATGCCTAGGTGGTGTTCATCTCACTCGTTGGGACAAAGATTCTTTTTCTTTTACAAACGCAGCTCTCTCTAGAATAATTTATCATCCATTACCTCCTGTAAAAGACAACAAAGCACCGCTTGGCACAAACAGACACAATGTGATATCAATAAAACAGATGAGAACCATCCAACACAAAACACAGAATTATATTTTTTAAATAAAGCGCCGCTTCTCAGGGTTAATATTACCAGCTCTCTCTCTCCAACTCGTAGCGTGAATAAGATTAACCGGCCGTGATCGAGCGGCGTTATGAACATCAGTTTAAATGTGCCGGGGTGAGGAACCAACAAACACGCTCGAGTTTCCTTCGGTGTGAACTCCGACAGTCATTGAAACCCTGAAAAAAGGCTGCGAAAGCCGTAATTGGCAGGCTGTTCCCATTCCAGAGCATCTTCTATTAAATTTCACAGCGCCATGGAGCACTTTCATTTTGCTTTAATGAAGTTTTTAAAAGTTTGACTGATCTTGAATGTAAGTCATCTGGATTGCAGGACCATTTGCTCGGGCTTCTCACTTTTTTTCATTATGTCTTCCTGTGCCATTTCACCATGAAAGATAGCGAAAGGCGTTCACGGCCATTATGTTGTCTTCGCTCAAAGCAGATTTTTATGTTCACCTAAAATAAGTTTTTTAAAGGGGTCAACAGACCCAGACAGATCAACAGATAGGATTCATAATTAAGAAAGAAAAATTGAATTTCTTAATAATAATTCTTAAAGATAACGTGCGTCATTTCTCCTTCACTGCCTGTAGAAACCTGAACACTTTTTTACAGTTACATTACATTTTATGCATTTGGCAGACGCTTTTATTTTATGCATTATACTATACATTTGCATGTGCAATCCCTGGGATCGAACCCATGACCTTAGCTAAGCTAATTCATTTTCAACACTTTCATTTCAGATTTCAATATAGTCACCTTAATAAACAACACTTTAAATGAAATAAGATGTACAAAAATATGTTTTTCATGTAAAAATGTCTAGTAAAATTATTTGAGTCATTCCTGTTAGAGCTCCTCTAGATATAGATAAGTGAGAAACGTACAGCAATCCGAAATACTAAGCTCATTTATCTGGTCGTAATATTCGAGATATTCTTAAAATAAACTGATAGGCTGCTAATATTTGAGAAGTGAAGCTCACATACAGCAGAGTAGAAACGCCACCAACAGCGACTTGGCAACCTCCAGCTGTCGACATGAATGCACCTTAAATTCGACGTGCAAAGCCCGAAATGAGTTCTCTGAACGACAGCGTGGTGACAAAGGCACGCTACGGTCATCAAAAGAAAGCGATCCGAAAGAACGGCCGCAACCATTAACGCACGAGGATCGCGGGGCGCATTGTCGCCCGGGTGTCGTGGTGGGTAAATTCTACGGCGTAGACACAATGTCCTTCTGGTTGGGGCGGAAAAAATCCGAAGCACTTGAAGGCCTAAGACTTCCACTAATACAAAAAGTCTAATCAGAGCAGCAATCCCTGATGTTAATGAAGGTGTCACACACTGCACAAAGAAAGTTGTGCCTGGCAATCTTCCATTTTTCGGCTGCCTACACCAGTGACATTTCATCGCACATTCAAAGAGCGCCTGGGCCCTTAATGAAATGCATAATTAACATATTCTAATTGTGCTGAGCTGGGTGATGGTTTTGACAGAGCTCACTTTCCATGTCTAATTCAATGCTAATTTAATCTGTTCTTTTCCCGGCGACATGACCTTTCTTGATTGAGTTTCACCGCAAAGAATTTTTTGATGGATTGATTTATCAACCTCTCGGAATGCAACAAAAGCATCGGTTTAAGACGGGAGGACGAAAAAATCGGGAAACAAAAGGGGAGAAAACAAATGTAGAAGGAAATAAAGTCAAGCAACCTGAAAAATGTTTCTGGTGATTTACTGTGCTATTAACCCCCGGTGCACAAATTTATTCAGCGTCATCGCGAGCCGTAATGGTACATTTTCCCAGTCATTTAATCTCTCTCGATGAACGACGGGAAACCAGTGAATTTGCTTTACCTTTATTATGCGGAGAACGGAGGATGGTAGAAATGGCCGCGGTCTTGAAAGAACCCATCTGCAGATGACATGAAGTTAACATAAAAGTTTACATGTTTTTTTCTGCCTTATTGCTGTGAAACCTGGAAATGTGGTTAAATAACAGATAACTTCTGGCAAACCAACACTATAGATTCACAAAAAAATATTATTGTATACAGTTTAATTAGAAAGATTTAAGCATATTTTTAAAGAAACAGTTCACCCAAAAATATTTATTCACCATGTCGATAAAAAAATTATTCGTTGTTTCAACTTAAAAAATTAAGTTACCCGGCTGCCTTAAAATTGTTTGTGAATTCAACTTAAAAATATTAGTTAACAATTTTGCATCAATTTCACGCAATAAATTTAGCTTAAATTAACAAAAAAATTTAAGTTGAAACAACAAATCAGTTCTTACAGTGTACACTTCTGTGGAACACAAAAGAAGATATTTTGAGAAATGTCTCAGTGGTTTCAATGGGGGGTCAATGTTTTTTGGTTACCCACATTCTTGTAAATATCTTCTTTTGAAAATCATATAGGTTTGGATTGACATGAGGATGAGTAAATGATGAAAGAATGTTCATTTTTGGGTGAACTCTTGATTTAAGAGTATTTTAAGTACTATAGGACCAGGATTCTCAGCAAAAGATGACAGCACACCAATACAATTGCACTTTTTTTCATGATGAAATTTACACAACTAATTTTATAGATCATTTTTGGTCAAGAGTAAAAACTCCCTCTCCCAAACGTACACTTCGCCAGCCTTTCCACCTCTAAACCGGTCGGGTCGTGCCGTGTCACCCTTTTATTTTGAAAAACCCGGAGTTTACGTCGACAAAACCGCGCTCTGTTTGCCTCTCGCGCTTCCAGCTTTCAGCCCACTTGGAGACCTGAGAAAAGCAGACGACAGCTCATAATCCAACAGCGCTACAGTAATTCCCTTCACCTGCCATTTTGCTTACCCCACATTTAGAGTAGAGTTAGATGCCGTTCAGACTGCAGCTGTCTGTCTTCGGCACAGGCGAGGGATTATGCGTCCGCTCGCCGGCGCGCGCGCACTCAAAACCGTAATTGCAACACTACCGGGCCCGCCCTCATTTGCATCTCTCCTTTCCGTAGACTTTTGATTGGCAGCTGTACATGAAAATGCCACATCAGTTGAAAGTATGTTGTGAGCGAGCACTAACGATCCCGTGGCTCCGGGGAGACCTGCCATATTGTAATTTGGTTATCAGGCATGAAGGAAATAATTCTAAGTGCCAGGATGTGCGAGACGGAATAAATGCTCGGGTGCCACACGTTGCCCAGGGTGACAGTTTTTATTTTATGTACAACAGGCTCTCGTTGCCGTCGGCGTTTGGGTAGGGGATCGGCGGAGAGGATTTTTCTGTTTCGGATGGGGAAAGAGAGCGGGAGGAGGAGCCGGGGTGGGGATGTCGGCTTCGGGGGAGCGTAATCTTTTAAGGCAGGTGTCCGTCTCCGGAAATTCTGTACGCTGCAAAATCTGTAATTACCTCTTCAGTGCTTCCATAGGATGACAGAAGCGGTGGCCTCCTGTGGAGATGATGCTGAATTGCAGGACAGACTGGCAGAGAGCCGGGGAACACTGGATTGCCTTGTGCGCCTCTTGCATCACGCGCCGTCGAAGGGCGCGGATTTCGCTTAAGTGGCAGAGGCCTTATTTGTTTTGATGCGCTGCTTTTGCACGGGAGCCAGGCCCCTTGAGATGGAGCTGTCACGTTGCAAAGAGCGGCCCATGACGCTGGCAGCAGCCCCCGGGCAAAATGAAAACAAGTGGCGTTGATAAAGCGTGCCAGCTTCTGCAATCCGATGCGGCGCAGGTTGCAACGCAGCAGTGCCAGGACGATCGATGTTTACTAGAAAACTGCTTCGAAACAAGTGATACACAGATAAATGATTCACAAAACACGCAAGTACGTGCGCAAATCAAATGGTCTTAAAAAGGCGAAAAGCAATCGAGAATTCAGCCGACGTCTCGGGTACGTTCAACCCCTGCCTCACACAATTAAGCTAATTATTAATGAATTCAAGGGTTAAGAGAGCAGCCCATGCCAAGATCCTTCAAGAGAGCTGATTGAAAGGCGAGAAGCCTGACGTTCCCCGGCCAAGCACGAATCGTTTGTCCGTGGGGATAGAAGCCGCTCCGTTCCAAATGCCACGTGTGGGGGACGCACACAATGAGCTCCGTGCGCGGCTATTATCCCCGGTGTCAGCAGCCAGTGCCCTCCCGCGTGAAGAGGTCTCCTTGTCTGTAACCGCGCCACTCTGCAACACATCATTTGGTAGTCTGTCAATTTCCCAAACGTTATCGGAGCGGGTGTAAAAATAGCCGACAGGCCTGTCATCCGGCACCCTTTCTCCTCGTCCGCTGGAACCCGTGTGCCAGACGGGTGGTGCTTGAGGAACACGTGAAGGTCAGGTGTCCGTCTCAATGCAGTCGCACACGATGGCTAAACTGTGACAGGTAGGACCAGGTGAAATCTGCAGAAATCTGCAGAATGTGACGTTTACTATCAAGCCTTGCAGAGACGAATTTATAAAATCACAAAATGAGATCTCTTTAATATCCGAGTTTCTCCTAGAGTGCTTCTTTGATTTGTCTTAATCTCACATGTGTCTCGTTTCTTAAGAAAAATGTAATTGAAACACATGAAGAGTCTGGATGTGTAAACAATTCTAGACTGTAGAGGTAAAATAATCTGGATTTGGGTACATTTTGTATGAGTTCATATTGAGATCTTCAATTATATTGACGTTTGATTGCAGACTTGACACAGTTTGAGACATTGTTGAGATCTCTTCTGAAACTTTAATGGAGACTTTTGTGAGAAATATGTGACACAGATGAGACTTAAACATTTCCATTTGCTTTCCATTTAATGACTCATTCAAGTCTAGTAGAAAGAATTAGGACACTAAAAAGATCTCATTTGTGATTTTTTTCTTTCTGTAAACTGGAATAATGCAACAAAAAAAAAATCGAAATAAATCAAAGCAACACAGTTTGTGCTCTTGGCATTTTGTCTCTAGCGTCTCAAACATGAAAATATTTTTTTCTTCGTTTTTGTTCAAGTCATCGATTTCTAAAATACTTAAATAGTTTTTCCTTATAGGAATACTTTTATTGGTTAATGAAAGGCATGTTAATATTTACAGATATCTTGAGTGCATCTCTTACCTCCTCTTCTCCCAGACGGGCAACACGATCTTGACCCAGTTGTGCACACTAACACCACCTCCGCAATTTCATTCCACATAGCAAACCCATTCCTCATTAGACGTAAACCCCACCATAGCTTCAGGAGAAAGTTGATCCAAGAGAAGGCATCAGGCCTTGATGGCCCTCGGTCTCAGTCACCGGCTGCCTGACAGACTGAGGAGGTCTGATTGATCTGCAGACACATGTTTCTGAACCTCAGCCTCCATTCCGCTCTCTCCGGCGATATCTGTGGAGATCACTGCCGCGCAGGGCTGATACCTGATCAAAAAGACCTCTGAACTGCCAAACACGGGCATCATTAGCAGCGGAGGGCCGGCGCTCGGTAGACGTCGACTGGACGATGGCCGTGTGGTGTTGATGCCTGGGGAGACGTCTGGCGATGTGGGTGGTCGGCGAGTTGAATCTTCACCTCGGGGTGTGTAGAGAAAGGTCTGCTGTTAACTATCAGCCAGGAACGCCAGCCATCAGATATGATGTGGAGAACAGCACCTACAGCTAAATCTACCAGTCGCTTCACCGCCCAACAATCTTTACAGTGTCTTGTAATGGAGAAGATACGTGATGGTTTTACCAAAAGATAATATGGTAAAACGACAAACTGAAAACGAGATCATGCTAATGTTTAATTTCCCCTAATACATGCTTAGTTCACCCAAAACTGAACATTCTTTCATCGTTTATTCACCGTCATGTCAAACCTGAATGACTTTCTTTCTTCTGCAGAACACAAAAGAAGATATTTAAAAGAACGTTGGTAACCAAACAACTAACCCCCATTGACTTACTCAAAATAAAGTAACAAGAATGACTATATCATAAAACGGGGGTAAAAATGACATGCTGTAAATTTGTATAAAGTAATGAAATCTACTCATGTTTAGGAGTCTTATGAGGTCGTCTTGACAGTGTTTTTCACGAGCTCTCCGAGCAAGTCTTTGTTTTCCCCTTTGGCACTGCCAGATGAACTTACGTGCGTGTCTGGAGATGGGGTACAGCGCAGGCACTCAGATACGCCCCAGAGAATTAGATGGTAAAGCATCAGTTTGAGGGGAGAAATAGACTTTGCCAGTGTTAGATTTGGAGATGTGAGAGCTTGTTTACGATGCCGTTTCTAGCGTAACGCTTACTGACAAACGTAACCAGACCGAATCACTTATGATTATGTTACGATAATGTTTTGCCTTTGAATAAAAGTCTTGCGTTACAGCAAATTATTGATTTTGAAAACCAGATACAGCAGGAGAAACTTTCTCTTGGAAATACCAAAATGTAAACTTAGACGTAAGTGTTTTGAAAATAATCGGGCTTCTGATGATAACTTCAACACTTTCAGAAATCTGGCAGTTCTGTTGACAACCAGAAAATAAATGTAGAAGCCTTAAAGGGATAGTTCACCCAAAAATAAAAACTCTGTCATCATTTAGTCACCTTTGAGTTGTTCCAAATCTGTATAAATGTCTTTGTTTTGATAAACACAGAGAAAGATATTTGGAAGAATGCTTATAACCAAACAGTTTTTGGATCCCATTGACTACCATAGTAGAATTTTTTTGTTTGTTCTGTTGAACACAAAATGAGATATTTTGAAGAATGTAGGACAGCAAAAAGTTCTGGGGCACTTTTGTCATTTTTCCTACTATGATAGTCAATGTGGTCCAAGAACTGTTTGGTTACAAGCATTCTTCCAAATATCTTTTTCTGTGTTCAAACAAACAAAAACATGTATACAGGTTTGGAACAACTAGAGAGTGAGTAATTCATTTTTGGGTGAACAATTTACCCAAAATAAGAGTTTTTATTTACTGACCGTCATGTCATTCCAAACACATTTTGGTGGATGGCAAATGATAAAAGTATAAAGAACAACAGCTGACTTTGCCGTGACCACCAATCACTATTGTAATATACAAATCCTTTGTATGTCTTCAAAAGATTAGGAATATACATACACATCACTTTGTATAATTCATAGTATTTAATAATTTATCTTGACATCACTGTACAGAAAAAAACAAAGAGAAGATTCACCCAAGTCTTCTTTTGCACGCCACAGAACAAAACATTGACACGATATGAGATTCAATAATAACAGAATTTCATTTTTGGGTGTCCCAACGGTACAAGGATGTGTATGATTCACTGTACATTTATTAAAACCGAGACGGTAAAACACATGCTGCAGGTACCAGAAATACAAAAGAACACAAAGTACAAAAGCAAGTATAGTAACTGCCTCGACTTCAGTCTTATCGCCAGCGATACTGCGGACTTCAAACAATCCCGCTGTACTCCTGATGCAAGCGTGGCGGTGCGGATCTTCACGTTTAGCTTTGACATTCTCGACAATTGGGGAAAGAAAGCCAACCGTCACAACTTTGAAGCGCACATAAAACTTAGATCAACTGTATTTTAAAGGTGCGGAGGGAGACTCGCCATCCTCGATCCGGGCTTAAATCAACATTTCAAAGTCTCCGCTGAGCTCCACACTTCTGAGCGGAATCACAGAGCTGTGGATTGGCAAGGCCTCATTTACATTATTCTGAAAGAGACGGCCACTTCATCTCGCTGAGAGACAGAGAGAGGAAACTCTAGAGCGAGCTTTTATCAAGCTCAAAAACATATTTCTGACACAGAAAGGGTGAAAGATAAATACAGGAGTACATCAAAGGTGGGAATAATTGACATGTTACGTCTGTGCAAATAGAGCAAAAGTGGGCCGACCACAGAGAGATAACCAGCAGAACAACTCAGAGTTGTAGATATTATATCATAGTAGGAGTAATTTTATATTACAGTAATGGTATAATAATTGTTTATCATTATTTAAATCTTAAACAAGGTAAGATTTTGCAATTATGCTCAAACATAAATTAAAAAACTTGGAAAAATCTATAAAGACGTCTTGAAATATAATTCAAGTTTTATTAATTATACTTTAAGTGATGTCATCATTTAGTCACCCTCATGTCATTCCGTTTGCAATTCTTCTGCGGAACACAAAAGAAGATATTTTGAAGAATGTTGAAAAACACAAAACCACTGAGACATTTCTCTCAATATTTTGCAAAAACTGCCTTGCAAATGCAAAATGTAGTGGAAAATCAAGTTTCTATAAACTTGTGGTGCAGAGATGAACCGCCGTGGGTCACCATCGAACAGCAGAACGTTCAGGAAACCTGTTTGACACAGAATTTTTTTATTCGCTTCGAGATCTTTCTGGATTTCCTTTCATGCAGTCGTACAGATTCACGGCCTGTAAAAGGAGTGAAAAAGAAAGAAAATGACAGTGGAAGAGAGAAGAAGTAAGTTTGAGTGACTCCTTGAGCGAGCCGGATCCGTGGTCCTGTCAGCTGATTAGCCCTCATGATTAGCATTTATAAGAGGCCCTGGTGCTCTATTATTTGCATTCCTATTTAGCCATGATTTTGTGGAGGGTGCTCGGTGATTAAACTTGTCACCGGTCCTGATTGACAGGGTCAAATCTTCACATTCCACTCGTCTGAAATGGAAGAGAGAGAGAGAGAAACAGAAAGGACTGTCAGCTATTCTTCGCACTCCTGACGAGCTTTGTGAGGAATCTCTTTCAACTTCTCTCATCCTCAGCCCGTCCTTCTTCCTCTCTTTCCAGATCCGTCGCTCTCTCCGTCTCTTGTCATATCGGATAGGTCAGGAATGTTTTAATTTTAGGGATAGATTCTGCCCGTCGTGGAGACGAGATGACGCGTGGACCGGGAGATGAGACGTGAAGGGTGTAAAACAATAAAAAAAAGAAAGTGCGAACGAAAAAAGCGCTCACTTTATTAGACAGATTTAATTACTCTGAATAGGGATTAAAACAGGCCGTTCAGTGAAGTGTGAAATGAACCCTTGATTACTGATGAATCACGCAACGCCGGCTTTAAAACAACTGTTTGGCGGTAAGTATTGGACGGTAATTGTTTTTCAGAGAGATCGCATTTCCCCGCCGCTCCGATGTCAGGTGACTACATTATTAACAGTGAAAATGCTAACAAAGACATGACATTATGTGAAATCCAGCGGCGCGCTTGCATCAGGGACCGCTAACCTTTCGAAGTGACTCGGCTGCTTCCCCGAGGATGAGCTCTGGGTATAAAAACAACAATTAAAAATGCAGAGATGAGGTGAAGTAATGCAGTCCGCTCGGTGTGACGTACATCAGACAGGTGACACAATGTTCTTAAAGGGGCAGAGATAAGTTGGTCTACATAAAAATAAAGGTGCTTTAAAGGTTCTTCACAGTGATGCCATAGAAGAACCTTTTTTGGTTCCACAAAGAACCATTCAGCCTAAGGTTCTTTAAAGAACCATCTCTTTCTTACTTTTTTATAATCTGAAGAACCTTTTTTCATCACAAAGAACCTTTTGTGAAACAGAAAGGTTCTTCAGATGTTAAAGGTTCTTTATAGAACCAAAATGTTCTTCTATGGCATCAAAGAACCTTTTGAAGCACCTTTATTTTTAAGAGTGTATGCTTTTGATCTCTATTTAGATGTTCCACACGTTTTTATAGCAACACGTGACACACAGGTTACGATGATCTCGAGGGAGGAATGAGCAACCAGAGGATTTGCTCACAGGTTGCTCTTTCATAGCTCAGTTGTGTTTCTTTTTAGTATCAACTATCAAAAAATTGCTTTGGAGAAATAAAAGCAAACACATGAGAGAATTGTTTTGAGTTTGGGTTAATCTGTTGAGAAATGTTTGAGGTTATATCGAGATCTTCAATAATATTGACTTTTAACTGCGGACTTGACAAATCTGAGCTCAGTTTGAGACATTTGTGAGATTTCGGAGACACAGATGAGCCAAACTGCTCTCCTTTTAATCTCACCGATGTCTATGAGAAATAACTGAGATTTTTCTTCCACACGATCAGATCGCTCAGACCGGCAGGTGTCATCTTTAATCAAAATCTGGGTTCGGATGACATACAGAACAGTATGACAATAAAGACACATCTCTGACGTTGTGATGCGCCCCGTTCAAGAACAAAATAGCGTAATAGGTGCCTGAACGTGAGCGTGCGTGTGCTCATATAATTAGTAGTAATTAATGATGAAAAAGTGAGGACCCGTTTGTACTTCAAATTATCCCATTAGCTCTTGTCATACTCGTGTACACAAAACAGCTTGAGTTCAATTAGTTTTTTGTCACACAAAAGTGATTATAAGCAGCGAGTGCAAACCTGATTCATGGGACACCTCCTGTCTAATCTCAGCTTCTGATTTAGCGTACGGCCTCAGTACTCAAACTATGACTCGTGGGCTTTGTGATGCCTGTGTTTCATTAAAAACGATTTATTAAAGGAAATAGTTCAACAAAAATGTTATTATTGTTACCATTATATAATTAGATTTTCTTTCTTTTGAAGAACACAAAATAGGATATTTTGAAGAATGTTGGTAACCAAACAACACTGACTAACTTTGTATGAACAAAAGACATTTCTCAAAATATCTTCTTTTGTGTTCCACACAAGACAAGAATCATATATAGGTTTCGAACAACATGAGGGTGAATAAAGTTTTTGAGTGAACTGTCCCTTTAAGACCCTTATATTTTTAGTAGGGCTGTCAAATGATTAATCGCGATGAATCACATTCAAAATAAAAGTTTGTGTTTACATAATATATGTCTGTGTACTGTGCATATTAATTTTGTATTCATAAAAACATATACATGCATGCATATATTTAAGAAAAATATAAAATACTAAAACTAATAAACATTTCAATATAATTTCAATTATTGGTAAATATAAATAAATACATCTAAATATTTCCTAAATATGTGTATGTTTTTATGAATACAAAATTAATATGCACATTACACAGACATATATTATGTAAACACAAAATTTTATTCTGAATGCGATTAATCGTTTGACAGCCCTAATTTTTTGAAATATCTGGTTTGATGGATTTTTAAAAAGTAGGATTTGCAAACGAAAGAAAGTTGTTATCGTGGCTATATCTAGTTTCAAAGGAATTGAGAATTTCAAGTGTATTCTTAAAGACTTGTAAATCCATACAAACACATCAAGGTTTGGCACGAAAGGTAACCAATGATAACATTTTCCGTTTCGAAACAGAAACTCTGCAGGTGTTAGTCCACAAAGTCGAGACAAATAAATGTAATTCCTAGAAACTTATCCTGATGATACATTTAAGCAGTATTCCAGTATATTATAATAAACGTTTCAGCATATTTACTGTAAACGTGTCGGGACGTCAAAATGATCATCTGTGGTTTCCGACACAGTACATTAAAAACAAAGCAGAAAATTCCTCAAAAAAGAACCTCAGCCAATTATGAACAACTGCAACATTTGAAACCCCCTCGACAGAAACAAATTTCGAAGCTCGGACTGCAGAATTCACCAGACGATTTCCTATGAAAATACATAAAACACCTTCACTAAATCAACACGCGTCCAGACGCTTTTACTGTGAGACTCGTACTCGAGTCCCTCTCCGCTCCGACCTAACTTAACCTCTGCATTGATCCATCCATCTGTCTATTTTAAAATACAGACATAATCAAAAGCTTTCAAAATTGATTTCTTTGCATCAGATGTTGTAATCCAGCCCAGATTGCTTGATGATGGACGCACTGACATGAAAATAAAACATGATGGGATCAATGAGCTGAACGTATCGATACAACTTTCATGTTCGAACAAGCCCGTCCGCTGAAGTCACACGTGTGTTATCCAAATGTTTCTCTTCAATCTCCCTGCGAGTTTGCATAGGGGCTGTTATTTCTAGGCTGAGTGAAACTTTAACAGATGTTGCTGTTAATTACAACAGGAGGGGGGAAATGCGATTTAAACACTTTTATTAATTAGTTCCAATGGAAGTGCGATGCCGGGAAGATGGAGAGGCTTGAGGGACAGTCAAATACTGAGGTGTCAACAGTGCCAATGTCTGAGATCAAAATAACGTGCTTCAAAGAAACGCCATCGCACGCTCGGAAAGAAATCAGTCATGCCAGAAATGACATTTTGGGTGAGAAAAGTAACAATGTGTTTTCGTAACATGTTTTGAGATTTGGAAAATAAAAATAGATATGTAATCCTAACTTACTAATGGGTTATTGTGTGGATGTGTTGAAGGATTCATCATGATTTTAGATGTTTAAACCACAATGAGATTAAATGGAGAGCAGATGAAAACGTTTGCTAAAGTCTCATCTGTGTCTCAGATATTTTTTTAGAAGGAAAAAGAGGCAGAAATCTCACAAATGTCTCTGTCATTAGAGTTGCAGAAGAGATCTCAACAATGTCTCAAACTGAGCTCATCAATGAGAATAAAGGAAGAGCAAAGGGAAAGTCTTGCTTAAGTCTCATCTGTGTCTCAAATATTTGTTGTGAAAAAAAAGTGCCAGAAATCTCACAAATGTCTCTATTAGAGTTGCAGAAGAGATCTCAACAATGTCTCAAATGAGATTAAATGGAAAGCAAATGAAAATTTTTGCTTAAGTCTCATCTGTGTCTCAAATATTTGTTGTGAAAAAAGTGCCAGAAATCTCACAAATGTCTCTATTAGAGTTGCAGAAGAGATCTCAACAATGTCTCAAACTGAGCTCATCAATAAGATTAAATGGAAAGCAAATTGAAGCTTTTGCTTAAGTCTCATCTGTGTCTCAAATATTTCTCCTGAGGAAAAAAATCTCACAAATGTCTCCATTAGAGTTTTAGAAGAGATCTTAACAACGTCTCAAACTGAGCTCAGATGTGTCAAGTCTGCAATGAAACGTCAATATTATTGAAGATCTCAATATGAACTCTCATAAAATTGACCCAAATCCTGATTATTTTATCTTTACAATCTACATTCATTTTACACCTCAACAATTCTCATTTGTTTCCATTTTTATTTGTCCATGAATTTCAGGAGAAACATCTGAGACTACGTCGATACTTTAATGCAGCTCAACTGAGAACAGAGCTATGAAAGAGCAATGAAAGTGTCTGCCAAATGCATAAATGTAAATAATTCTTGAATTCTCTCACTCCCTCTCTGTCTTGCTTTCTACATAATCAGCTTTAACTCAGAAATTACAGACAGCCCGATGTGACTTTGACGATGTTCTCTTGTACCGAGACACACTTGCCATTTCGAATTCTTTGTCTGGCCGGCGTGTACGACAAAACTTACAGCGACAGAAAGCAGAGCATCTCAGCCGATCCGCCGAGCAGAACCGCATGCACGTCGTGAAATATGTACGCTGTCTGTCCTTTAATACACCCCCTCACGTCTCACCACCAGGGCCGGATGGACAGCGTAGAAAAGACCCCGCGGAAAAATAAAGTGCCATAATGAATCTAAAAAGCATGATTCACTCCCATCAGACGAACTCGGGGAAGATCCCTGCCCGCTGACAGGCCCGTTGCCAAGAGAAAAAGGGGAGGTGGCACGCGAGGGTATAAATCCCAATTACGCCCGGTATCGGCCGCCGCAAATGGCCGCCGTTTTTACAGCAACAGATTTTTTTTCTTTTTTTCAACTTTAAATTGCACAAATGTATTAAATCCCGGCAGGAAAAACAGGCCGGTTTTGTACATGAACAATACACACGTGCACGTGATGCGGGGGAGAGTCGGCAACCCCTGCGTCGGGCTCTGAACGGAAAGGTAAGATAATCAATTAATCCTGGCAGTAATTGGGTGTGTGGAAAAAGGCAAAACGCAGTAATGAAAGTCATCCGTTGTGTTCGTCTTTCTCTCTCCTCGGCCTGACGAACCCTCCCCCCCATCATCTGAGGGATCTCAGGTGCTTAGCCATGCAAATCTGTCTGACAGCTCAGTACATCTCTGTCTGCCTAATTGGACAGTATAGAGTTGTTTATGGATATTGCAGACATTTAAGACTCAGTCGGGGGCTGCTCAAAAATCATTAGCCGTGGGCCTCTGATACTGGACTAAGTCTTCTCCCTCCGCCGATGTCAAACTCGGCCGTAAAATATGTTTATCTCTGTCACCTGAGCGAAACGGGGCTCTGCAGGCCGAATGTAAGAGAATGAGCGAGGGTTCGCCTGCGATGCTTTAGACAACGGTGTTCCAATTAGAGACATACCGGGGAATAGCAATGCGGCATAACACTGGAAGTTATTTGCTCTAAAACCATTTATTTGTACGTTTTATTTATTTATTATTACGTACAAAGCACATCTTAGTGTCTGCAGTCTGATATTGTATTAAAGCCATGTCTCTGTGTAGAGTTTATTTGTGCAATACTTTTATTCTGTGCCAGATAGGAACAGGTTCGCACGGCACATCCGCCCTCTCTGTCTTCCTCTGAACCACTTCTGGAGGTAAGTGATGTCCACAAGCTCAACCGAAGTCCTTCTAAAACAATAAATAAAATTATTTTAAAACCAATTTTAAACTCTTTTCCTTTTGAAAATTAACCATGGTTTTACTATAGTAAAAGTGTAGTAACCATGTTTTTTGTGGAGGGGAGGGGCATTTGTAAAGTACAGTTACTATAGTATACCACAGTAAATTTGTGGTTACTTTGGTTAATACAGTAAAACCATGGTTAATTTTCTGTTATGCAGAGGATGTAAAGCAAAATATATACAGAAACAATAAGAGACCACTCCAAAATTATTTTCTGAATTTACTAAATATGTGTTTAGGTAAAATGATTGTTTTTTTTGTTTCCTTCTGTGAAGTACTGACTATTTCTTCCAAATAAAAAATAAAAAATTAAATTCATAGGCAAACTGGTTGAAAAACAAGAAAAGATGCAACCTTTTTAGACCTTGAAAACTGCAGATTTTTTTTTTTTAATTAATTTTAAAGCAAAATAAGATTTGAAAATTTGAGCTGTGTTTCATCGGACGCATGCGCTGACGTGAAGTTAACTTCTAATCGGGTATATTATAACAAATTATTTAATTTATACTAATATTAATGCATATTCATGTTTTATTATTATTAATTGTATTAAATTAAAACTACTCAAATAGTTATTGATTCTTTGCGGAGGTCTACTGGAAGTTAAGTTTGAGTTACGTTATGTTTGTTTATGCTGCTGAAACTATAAAGTTTGGGTCAAAAGTTTCGAGACGCTTGAATAAAATGTTTCTAAATCTTTTAATCTCAAAGTGTAATTTGTTTGTATTGTTTGTAATGCTTAAATTACTTTTTTAGACAAATAATTTTGCCAACATATCAATTTATTTTATTAGAAAAAAAGGAAATTATTACTTTATTATTAGTTCTGTATATTTATATATTCATTCTTCATGTACATAAACATCAGATTATATATTCACAATTCATACCTCATTTCTATTGAAGTTCTTGGCTGCCAGTATTTTCAACAAAAACAAGCAGAAACCACAGCACACATTCTCCAACCTTCACCACGGCAGGCCTGCGAAGAGAACGAAACGGGCAAATAAACAAAGATCTATATTACGGACAATAAAGACTCGAATATTGTGTAAATCGATCTCTTCATAATGAGAGTTTGCTTGCAGATGACACAGGAAGTCAACCATAAAGCACCACGTACCCAGAAGCCTTGGAGATATTGGAGAAGTCAAGAAAGAAAAACCTTTCTCTCATTCCAGCTATAAAGCAAAAGCCCAATCAAAGGCGAACTCGGCTTCTATTATCTCTTCCTACCAACACCCCCCCCCCACCAGCGCCCCATTACAGAAATGTTTCTTCCCATCAAAGTCTTTACTTATCACTTCGTCGGTGACATTGAACTTCCCGTGCCCCGGCCGCCGAGACACATCTCTGAACCCTCGCGATCAGTCTTCATCCCCAGTAACAATTTAGTAATGAAGTATTGATTTCCAGATTCTCCTCTTATGGATGATATTAGATTTGGTTTGATAAACTGTGTCGGGGGCCCCTAATCTGCTCCGGCCCTTTCCCTCCTGTCTGTAAAACAAAGTGCCACTAGAGGGATAATGACCAGGGAACATCGATGAACTCATTTCATCAATTTGTAACACTTGACAATGAAAAAGAGCCGGCGTTTTTCACACACCAATGTCAAAGTTTATTGCTCAGGGTAGGGTCTTATTGGAAGCCCGACATCTTGGCTCTAATTTATGGGCCCCTGCGTGCTGCTTACTTTGAAAGGAAATGTTTGGATACGGCTGGGATATTAGTGTTGCACCTGGCCTGGCCGGTTTTTACGCGGCCACCGGGGATCTATGCATCACGTCGGCAAATACGACAACATCTTGCGGCCGCTCCGGCTAGCTGGCCATTAGGAGGGAGGGGAAGGGATCTACGACATACATAAGTCATGAGACGGTCAGACTGACTCCTGGAAGGAACGGAAATAATTCACCTCTTAGAGGGAGCAACAAAGGCCTCTGCTCTTTTTGAAACCGCATGCACGGCACCGTGATATAACTCAAGGTGCTGCCGTCTCGTAATGATTTAACGTAATCGAAACATTTCAGAGGCACGGCGGTCCGATTGCGTTTTGACGAATTTTGTTACGTTTACATTTTTTTGTTTGCATTGCAATGAAAGTCATGCATTACAGCAAAGTGCATGACTAATATTATTATTTATATTACAAATGCATTACTTACGGCTAAGAACTCGAGTGAAATTCCTCATCCAATCAGATTTTACTGCCAGACTAATGCATTATATTTTAACATTTAAAGTCATTGCAAGCTACATTTCTACAAAATACCTGCCTGAAGTTACTTCTATGTACATGTTTTCCAACAATTGAATAAATCTATTGGAAAAGCAACACTCTCCCGGACATCACCTCTTACTTCCAGCCAGTCTGCCGTGAGATAATGTTGTATCCTGCAGCGGCTGACGGACAGCTGAATCTCTTTAGCTTTTGTTCTTTATTTACAACAGTCAGACTGCTCTCCACGCTGGCCTGATTTCTCAGGTGAATGCACAATATTACTGGGGAAAACAATCGAGGTACGGCAAGAGAAGGAAAACGACCAAGTTTCTCTGAAGCAGGAACAGATGATATCTCACTCGACCTGGCCGCATCATCTGCCTCTAGTTAGGAGTAAAAACACACATATTTATTTTGGTTTAATTCTCTACAAGACACTACGTGTGTGAGAAATGAAAACGACGTTTTTCTTGGTTTTATTCAAATGTGTTTGTTTGGGGCTCATCCCTCTGATCACCAGAGGCCCTTTCAATGAGGTTTGGGCATCACAGATTCGTCTCCAGTAATCACATTCCCTCTCCCCGCGAGATCTTTGTACATAGTGCTTATCAACTAGATTACCGCCAGGTGAAGATGAATAACCCAATTTGAGGATCCTCATTTCGGTGGGTGTAGTTTTCAGTGTCAGCATGCATTAGCCCATCGAGTGCATCGTCTTGCGGGATGGGTGTGACTGAATCTCTTTTGAGATTGAGAGGCATGTGCACCTGGGCGGATGAGGTACACACCCAAAAACTACTCAACACAGATAAACAAAGACCTGTCGCTTGGTAAACAGACTAGCATGGACCATAGGGTGGACGCTACATGACATTTGGTGCTTGGACTGTCACAATTTCAAATATTCACGAAACTATTAATGTGGATTAATAATAATTTTGGACTAGCATAATACAAAAATTTGGACTAGCATGTTAAATTTTGGACTAGCATAATACTAACATTTGAACTAACATGTATAATTTGGACTAGCGTAATACTAGCATTTGAACTAACATGTAAATTTTTGGACTAGCATATTAAATTTGGACTAGCATAAAATTTTTTTTTTACCCCTATTTTTCCTTTTCTTATGTTCTCTATATACTTGCTTATACTATCTTGACGTTGTATTTGAAACCTTGTATTACTAGCACCTCTCGTGAATATTGCTTACTTAGACGAATCGCTTGCTGTTTTCCTCAATTGTAAGTCGCTTTGGATAAAAGCGTCTGCCAAATGAATAAATGTAAATGTAAATGTAAATATTAACATTTGGACAAGCATGTTAAATTTTGGACTAGCATAATACAAGCATTTGGACTAGCATGTGAAATTTTGGACTAGCATAATACTAGTATTTGGACTAGCATGTTACATTTTGGACTAGCATAATACTAGCATTTGAACTAGGATGTTACATTCTGGACTAGCACAATACTAGCATTTGGACTAGCATGTTACATTTTGGACTAGCATAATACTAGCATTTGGACTAGGATGCTAAATTTTGGACTAGCATGTTACATTTTGACTAGCCTGGACTAGCATGTTGGTCCAGCCTGTTTTATATAGCAGAGCAAGCACACAATCCACATTAGCAAAGCCTAGCATCTTTCATACCTCACAGCGTGACAGATTTTTGATGGGTCCCAAGAGGTGTTGTACTCCAGGCCTTGCACTTGAACGCTAGTTTTCTAAAAGGAGTGAATACGGCAACCATTGCGTCCGGTAATGCATTGCGGCATTATGGATGGCCCTACTGTCCACCGCCCGCTCTGAGCAAGAGAGGGCAGCCTCCAGCAAACGAGTGTTACGCTGCCCTCTGAGGTGATTACCGATAAAGAATGACACACTGAACGAAGACGCAGGGGAAATATCCACCAGAGTCCAATTGCCTGCCTCTCTCTCATTTGGAAGCCGTGTGCGTAATAAATGCGGGGTGGACGAATACTCACCTCTGCTTATGAGACACTTCATCTTGAGGTAAGGGATAGAAGGTCGGGTCATCAAAAATGCAGGAGGCTTTTAAGGAGTGTCCGCACCTTCTGTTTTGATGAGGATTTCTGAACATGCGGTGTTTTCTCTGAAAGATCCTCGCTGTCACGGGGAATGGCCTGTGACACAGACACAACAAGGCACATAGTGGAAATGGTCCTGGTGGGACACACACAAGTTTAACACATTCATTTCTGGTTTTGTATGCTGTATATGTGCAAAGATGTCACAAAACAAATGAGAAGAAAGGCGTGTTAGGGAAGTCCATGCATAGAAGAGCAATGCCATAGCTTCAGGTCAAAATGCCAAAAAAATGTGTTTTCTCCTTTTTTAGCCATCAGACTTCAAATTTGAGTGTAAGGATTAGAGAGCGAGTTTGTGTCGAATTCACACGATATCCATAACCATGGTTTTTAATATCACGGTAATTGATAATGCTGGTAAATTGTGACGCCCTAGGTGGAAGTTTCTGCGTTAAAAATATCAAAAACATGTCCCCAACTAGAGTCTCTCCAGTAAATCTTGGCCATTTCCAGCAAGTCAAATGTATTCTCTGCTAATAGATGGCCTGTTGCAAAATGAAACAATATTCACTAAAGAAGATTTGTCTGCACTTAACCGTGATCCCTCAATCCAAAATGACTTTGGTTTCTATCACACAAAAAAGCTGATGAAATAGTTTAGTATAGGATCTGTTCTGTTTGAGTCTGGGTGTTGTGTGCACACATACATTTGAAATATTATGTCGTTAGCAGGCGCCATTAAGAAGTGAGAACAGAGAGCCATTCTTTCACCGAGAAGATGCCATGTCCCAACCATCACACGAGGGCTCCAATGGCACCTGAGGGGGAATCTCATGGCTGTCATCCCAGAAAGAGTTCTGCACGGATACGGGCCTGCCATCTGCTCTCCATATGAGATAAAAATGAAGAATTGTCCTCAAAAAGCCATCATCTTCTTCGGCTCACCATCTGAAAAATCGCTAACAATATCGTGGAAGAGAAAACAGAGAGCTGTTGTATCAGCAGCTCGCTGACCATCACGGAGAGTCATTACAGTAAACGCTAACAGAGCCGCTGGGTCATTACTGTTACGCAGTAAACCTGTGAAACGTCAATATGCTTATTTTTTTAATAAAGTATTGCTTTTAATAGGATTAGACTGACTTTCAGAAATGTATTCTGTAACTATTAAAGGAATATTTCACCTGAAGATGAAAATCGAGACTGAAATTATTTATTCACCCATATGTCATTCCAAATTCATACTCACTTTCATCCACGGAGCACGAAATCATTCAGAAGAACAGATTTCACTTCATATTTTCATGCAGCCGAAGAATCGATCCTGCATGGAAAGGAGTAAAAATACATTATTGAAAATGTACTTCTTAACATTATGAATATATATGATATTAACAAATCATATTGATTAAATTACATTTTAAAATGTTTATGTTTATAGGCGGTTTCAAAGTGAAAACATAAACAAACGTTACTGCGCATGCGTGCTATTTTGACCCCCAACTTAACTTCCGGTACACACAAACAAAAGTGCCCGTAGATTATTTCTGATAACAAGCGAAAGTTTTACGTGGCAAAACTGGTCTCTCCAATATTTTGCATTTAGACTGCAATACCAATCTCACCCGTCCCGTGTCGGTTTCTTTAAATGCAACCAATCCCATTCAACAAATTGTTTATTTAATAAAATGAACATACAACAAAATTTAACAAATCGTGTATTTAATACAGTTATTATACAATAAAATAATAATATAAATTAATAAATTAAATTAAATATAAATAATTATATTATTAGACACTAGCCAAACACAAACCGGAAGTTACCAAGGAAACAGACGCACGCGCGTCCGATGAGACGGTACATTCAAACGCACAACATAAATAAATACACAAATAAATACATAATTATTTTACAACATTATAATATATTATATACATGTATTGCACGGTGAGCAGGACTTTAAATCCGCATGTTGAAATCTAAGAATCATACCGCTGCTGTAAGTAACCTCCCTGTGCCTTTTGTTTTGTCACAGTGCACAAATTATCCCGACCCCCACAGAAACAGCATTATTTTATGACACCAGAGGAGAGAGAGAGTGAATCCAAGAGAAAAAAAGGGTTTAAAAAAGAAAAGAAAAAGGGAGGTGGGCAAAAAAAGGTCCTTCAGGGAACATGGTGTAAATGAACTTCCAGGAATGACACAGGCGAGCAATGAGGCGTAGATAGAAAATATACGCTGCACATCATCGGATAGAGATGCCGGTGGAAATGGCTTCATTGAAGTGTCAGCCCTCATCCATCAATCAATCATCCGCAAGAAACAATAACGGCCGCTGCGACGCCGTGGCTTTTATGGGGCTTACTCATGGGTATCGGCAACAGCACTTAGGGGTGGCTCTGACACCGCAGGAAAAAGCGAGGTTAGGGGCATGCAGACGCATTTCGCATGCAGGTAGAGAGCAGGAAAAAGAGAGAGTTGGGTGGAGGTGGGGGGGCGTTGCACTTAGCAGACGTGCAAAAGAAAAAAGAAAGAAAGAGTGGAAGAACTCCCCCGGCAAAAAGAAAAACCCCGCGTTTCAGATCCAGAGCGAGCAGAGGTAGAAAACATCTATCACTCATCCCCCCATCGATCATTTCAGCTCTGTTTTGAGAGCATGTGAGATTGTAATGTTTAGACCGTTGTAATATTTATGGCTTGATGATAGAAGGGCAGACGGGCTCAGGCAGGAGGATGTGAGGTGTGTGTTGTCCCGGGGTCGTGACCTCGGCCCTACATCTCCCTGCGGCTTCGGACCTGCAAACGCAACATCTGGGGACGAGTGACTGGATTTGTTTACGTGATAAGACATGTTTTTTTTCTGGTTAAGTACGGTTAAGGAATGTCCTGCTCCAAGCATCTGGGCCTACTTTTATGTTTTTGTGAAATCCTTTCTCAATTTTTTTTGTTCAATGACGACAATAATGTCATTTCTCAAAAATCCTCATCCCATTAATGGGCTCCGCCAAACACGGAGCAACGTAGCTTGATGGTACCGGCGAAATCTTTAAACGCAGCAACAGTCGCTTTTACTGTACGCACGTCTTTTGATTTTCCCCAAGCAGGTCTCTTGATGGCTTCTTAGCAACATGAAACATGACACATCATCCATTATTCTGAACGTGTGCCTTGCTATCTTAGCCTGCTCCATATGGCCCTGCTTGTCTCCAGACACCCAAATCCCTTTCCTGAGGCCAGCGGCTGTTTTTTCCGCAAGAGCCATTACTGTATATCTCCCTTCTTTTACAGAGCGATCCGACCACGATGCCGAGGAATCACAGTGAATGTCTTTGTGTACCCCAAATAACGAATTTCTTCGGAAAATCTGGAGGTGACAATCTGGAAGTGCCGATTATCAACGACGACAGCGTTTCTCATGAAGTTCGTCAAAGTTTTGATCTATCTCTTTGTCTGCAGGGAGGAAAAACAGATGTTACAACAATAAAGCAACAAATGATAGGAAATGAGAAAAGAAAAGCAGGCCTAAACATCAGGAACAACCATTACTATCTCACAGCAATTCGTAACTATTTTACGAGGTGGCTACTTTGTATGATTTTGTACGATCTCATTCATGTTTTAGTACGATCTGCTTTCGCACCTGTGACAACAGGTTTAGTGATGAACCGTTATTGCTTTGGCTTATAGTCGTACATTTTTGTACGACTCACATCTTACGAATTTATACAAATTAGTCGCTTTGTAAAATAGTTATGAATTTTCATCAGGCTGGAACAACATCTAACATTAAATATTACAACATTACAAAAACATTACAAACAATGAAGACACAATAAACATCACTGTTTGTGTGCTATTTTTACGAGGTGGCTACTTCGTATGATTTTGTATGATCTCATTTGTACGTTTTAGATCTGCTTTCGCACCTGTGACATCAGGTTCAGTGGTGAACCGTTATTGCTTTGGCTTATAATCGTATGTTTTTGTACGACTCGCATCTTACAAATTTATATGAATTATTCGCTTTGTAAAATAGTTACGAATTCTCATCAGGCTGGAACAACATCTAACATTAAATATTACAACATTATGAAAGCATTACAAACAGACAATAAAAACTCAATAAACATCACTGTTTGTGTGCTATTTTACAAGGTGGCTTCTTCATATGATTTTGTACAATCCCATTCATACGTTTTAGTATAACCTGTGACATTAGGTTTAGAGGCGGCACTTTGTTGCTTTTCGCTAATAATCATATGTTTTTTGTACGACTCGCTTTGAACAAATTCATACAAATTAGCCTTTTTGTAAAATTGTTACCAATTTCTATGGCTACGTCATATGATTTCGTACGATCTCATACGCTTTCGCACCTGTGACGACAGGTTTAAAGGTGGAACTTTTTGGTTTTTGCTAATAATCATATGTAGGCTATTTGTATGACAAATTCATACAAATTAGTCGTTTCGTAAAATAGTTACAAATTCTTGTGAGATCAGTCTGGAACAATCCAACATCAAATATTTCAACGTTACAAAAACATTATGAACGGACAATGAGGACACAATAAATGACACTGTGCATTTGTGCGAGCGTGTTTTTTTCCTAAATTATTTAAAGAAAAAAAACGGCCCAAAATACAGACCAAACCGCACACTATACAGAGGTATTTTATGATGAATGAATCCAAAATATTGATCCTACACGGCAATACTAAATCAGACAGTCAAACGTTTTTACGACAAACAAATAATTTGCCTGACAGAGGGGAAACGGCTCTAATAAAATATGTATACAGTCGCCCTAGTAGCCGTGTCTACAGGGAATATTGCCTGCGTAGCTTCGGCCACAAATGGTCTCACAAACATTCGGGGTAACTGCGCGCTGCGGCGCGACGGCCCCATGATGCACAAAACTCTAATTAACATCTTAGCATTGTTCTTCAGCGCATTACCTGCTGCACACAGCATTGCGTGGGGCCCCGTGCGTGCCAGATCCCTCTGTCAGCAAATGCAACACCTCCTGCGGTGAATAAAGCAGAACCCAGTGGAAATAAAGCTCTCTTCTGCAGGGTGTGACCCCAGGCACAGAAGGGCCCACACCTTCACAGAAAACAAGGCAGGACGAAAACAGGAATTAACTATTGTGCCGTAACAGCAGGGGGTGACGGCAGCGGCTGTAACTGTTGCTCTGCATTGCATGCACTTCGAAAATGAGGTGTGCAACGCATACAATATACTAATATGTTAGCTTTTACAAATAGGGTAGACGTGTTTTATCAACATATGCATAAATATGCGTAAGCAGGTCATGGGTTTGATTCCCAGAAAACACACGCATACAGAAATAAAGTAAACCTTCAATGAACTGTAAATCACTTTGGATTAAAGCATCTGCCAAATGCATGAAAATGTAAAGATAGACTGTCCCCTAATGGTGACCGCTATATTAACTATTGTCTTATTAAAAAATGGAGAACCCTTTTTGTAACGTGTGTTTATCGTTTTTGAAGTGTAGTTTAATCTGTAATTGTATACAGTACTTGTAGCTACATATGACAATAAAGGACTTTGAATTAAATAACATTATCTTTATTTTGCAAATCAGCCATTAAATTTGGATTTTTAAGAAATGACTCTTATGAACTGGATCTTTTAAAGAATCGATCAAAAGACTCAAGTAGTCGAATGAAAACATGCATTCATAAAGAAAAACAACTGCTGAGCTAAACCTCACTACAGCAACACTTACAGGTAAAGTTCATCCAATAATAAAAATGTTGCTTTTTGTTTAGGCTATCATCACGTTGTTCAAAACAACAACCGAAACAAATAGTGCAATAATGCAATGTAAGTCGCGTTGGATAAAAGCTTCTGCAAAATGCATAAATGTTAAACATGTATAGGACTCTTTCGTCTGTGGAACACAGAAAGGTATTTTGAGAAATGTCTCGGGAAGTAAATGGAGGTCAGTGTTGTTCGGTTACCGACATTCTTCCAAATATCTTCTTTTGTGTTCTGCAAAAGGTCATACAGGTTTAAAAAATGAAACTCATTTTCATCCCTTTAAATCTCATCACATGATGTGCAAGAACCTTCCAGACTTCAAACACTCGCAGTAATGACGCGTCAACATCTACAAAGCGTACAACGAATAAACACAGCATCGCTACAGCCACAATCCTGACATTAAACCCTTCAGCGAGACTCGAGAGACGTGAAACTGCACTAGAGAATCAGACTTGAGGGATTAGACAAACCAGGAAGCGTGTCACGGGCCGAGGTTGTGTTTCTTTCCCTGTTCCATCCAGATGCTTCTCTTTGAGGGACATTTGAGGGTGATACTAAGTGAAATGCTCATTTTGCGTTCGTGATTATTGAGGCCCATGGGCGATATGCGCTAATGTGAGCTAATGCAATAGATTACACAGCGCCGGCCCCGGGGAGCAGACAGTAAGCAGATGCGCTATAGTCAAAAAAAAAAAAAAAAAAGAGGGGGATAGAGAGAGTGAAGGACTGCTTAATGTGCTGGATATTGTCCTTTGTAATTTGCTGATAGACTTGTGATGGAAGGTTTAACACTATGCAGCAGACAAACAGAGCAAGCTGAAGATTACCGGAGCACAGCCGTGAAAATGTCTCTTAAAACCCTCTGCCATGCATTGCATTTAATATGAAGTGATTATGTTATCTACACAACACAATGACTCGGTGTGTGACATGAGTTCATTGAGTGAGGCACGTGGCTTACAGTACAGTAGTAGATCATATGTTTGTGGATTCTGCCCTCTAGTGTGCAGACAGTTCAACTGCAACTGCATTTACTTTTTGGTCAATCAAAGATCTTGAACTGGCTTCAGGAGCAAAGAGAACTTCGGAATCTAGATGTCAAGGCAAATTATGTATAAATGACAAAACTATAATAAGATATAATCCAAATGTTAAATATTCATATATTGGTAACACTACAATAAAAAAGTGCATTTGTTAATATTAATGCATTCGTTACTAAACTAACACTGAACACTTCTATAGCATTTAATGTTATTAGTTTATGCTTATTTGATCATTTCCTAATACTATAATCAAAAGTTGTATCGGTTGTAAGGTGCTATGATGCCATTGAAAAACCATTTATTTGTCCAAAAATAACCTTTGACATAGAAAGAACATTTCTGTTTCACAAAACGACCTTTGTGATGGAAAGGTTGTTTAGACTATAAAAAAGTAAAAAATGATACAGAAATGGTTATTCCATGGCATTGGTGTAAAACATTGTTAAAAGCCAGATACCTTTATTATTGCTTAAATAGCCTTTTTTATAACATGTACAACTGGCTAGTTATGCAAAGATCTGTAATATTTAATTTGGTAGAAATTGTGAATGCAGGAACCTTCAAATATTGTTGTGGACAACCATGAAGCCAAGAAGGTTGAGATTCACTACTAAAGACAACAAAGTTTGCTAACATCAAACCATGACTTCTTCTTTACCTTACACACTGGCATGTTTAATCCACACGATCAAATGACATCGGATGAAAATAAAATCAGACACATAATTTCGCATTAATTCCAATTTACACAACTGCTTTATTTTGCCACTAGAAACACCCGCTGCCCTGAAATACATCCGTCACAAGTTTGGATTCCCAAAGGACACATTCTCTTAAAGGCCAAAATAACAGCATTGTATACAAAACATGAAAAGGGAAGAAACATCTCAAGATTCATTTTGCGTGCTTGTGAAAGACAGAACCTAACCACGCAAAACAAACAACAGAGATAAACTGTTAGTGAAAGTGCAAAAGAAAATTAATTAAAATACAAAAGACACCCTAGGAAAAAAACGAGCGTAACTACAAACAAATATGTACACATGGGCTGTCACTCCATTTTCAACTAAACTACTTGCGCTAACCCAGTTCAGTGTTTAAAAAGTTTCACGAGGTCAAATTACTGACAGAGAATAAACCAGAACGAGAGATGGAAGTTGATACGACAGCAGCTTTGAGTTTTGACTTGAGCGGCGATCATGGATCCGCTCAGCCCAACTGCTTTAACACTCGCAAACTGAACCACATCGTTGTTTTACAGTAATAAAGTGAATCCAAAGGGGGAAAACACATTTCAAGTTCACCATCAAATGTTTCAACATGAAAACCCCTTAAATAGTATAAAATAAGTTAACTCGACGGTGGCCGTACGTCTTCGAAGAGGTTAGTATCAAGTAACAGAAAAACCACGATGTGCCCAGCCACCATCACACGGGCTCCGGGCAAGAACCACACAAACACACACGCAATGACAATCTAATAAAGCAACACTGAAAATAAATACAAATCCTTGATTACTGGTAAAAAAAAAAACATGGCACATAAACCCAAAAAAAATTCAACCATATGAAAAAGCAACATAAAAAGCGAAAAATGCTCACGACACATTTGGCAAAACTGCTCGGATGTGGCAGAGCAATATCACAGTCGTACATCCATCCTGAGGATTCATTGAATGTCTTTGTCACAGTGTAAAAAGTACCACGCAGTCCCTGCATTTCTTTATATTTAATGTACCTGCGCAACAGTACACAACACGTCACCGTCGCTTCGATGAGAGACGGCGACACAGCAGCTAAATTTGCACAAATGAAAAGTTTCCAACATTGGAATTACAAAGGTTCCCGTTATCTGCATAGCATAAAGTTGACCTGTAGGGTGTAAAAAAGATGTTAAACATTAACAGTATAAACAATAGCACACAATTAGAGGAGCAAAACACAACACTGCCCTCTTGTTTATTTGGTCAGTCCACTTAATACAGGCGTGTCGGCTTTTAATAAAAGTACATGGAGGCACTTGCTCGGCTTTGTTAGTATTTAGGCCATTATGAACCCAAATCGGATCCGCGGGTCAGCCGGCGCGCACGGTAAACGGGAGCGAGTGCGTTTGAAGTGCACCGCGGGTGAAACCGCTGCCGTAATGGAATGAAAATGAAATCGTAACACTGTTCAAGGCTGCAGTCCTTTCCGTTCAAGGCCGAGGGAGAGTCTGCCGCCCGCAGTACGTCCACCCGTTAGTGTATGAACCACATCCTGAGACATCAGCATTAAATCCCTCTGTGTTCTCAAAGCTGTGGAAAAGAGATGAGTCACAGGATTAGAGGTGATGATGGCAACACATGGTGGTAGAATGAGAGCTGCGTCTGTAGAGGTTTACCGTGGATGGTCCTACGAGCTCTTTTCTGAAGGTCCACAGCGTTCATTACTCATAGGACTGCTCTGGATTCTCCTCTGATTCATGTTTGGGGAGTAATGAGGAAAGATCACAGATCTGCTGCCTACAGAGAGGAAGAGTGTCAAGATATGAAACCGACATCACGCAGTCAATAGCAATGTTTCCTTTAAATATTATATGCTCTTAAAGCTGCAATATGCGTTTTTTGGTTAAAAAACATTGTGGGAAAAAACCTAAACTGTCAAACAAAAACAGCCACATTATCTCAAATTAATTGAGTTGTCAGGTACAATTTTAATGAAATGTTGTTTCATTTATTTATATGGCAGATGCTTTTATCCAAAGCGACTTACAAGTAGGAGAGCTGAAAAATTGTCAACACACTAAGCAGTACCGATGACACTTGACTACTCTTGCTTTAAAGGGACAGTTCACCCAAATATAAAAATGGTAAAGGTTGTTCCAAACCTGTATACATTTCTGATGAACACAGAGAAAAATAAAAGATTTTTCTTCGAAAGAATCTTGTAACCAAACAGTTCGTGGGCACCAGTGACAATGCTAGACAAAAGTGGCCCAAAATTGTTTGCTTTCCTACATTCTTCAAAATATCTTATCTTAGATTGGATGAAGACAGATTTTTAATTTTTAGTTCCTTTAACATTCGCCTCTCTTATAATTTCGGTTTGAAACATAAAATCTACACCGAAGTCAAAAGACGTCAAACTAACAATTTTAGTAAAATCCTACCAGACAACTCGACAACTTAGTGAATCAGAGAAAGGTAAGGAAATGGTTTTCAACAGATTTTTTTATGTTCTTGCTAAATAACAGATTTTTGTTTATTGTTCATCAAATATAATTATGAACTATAGCTTTTATTCAAATACAGTGACACATGAAGATATAGTAAATATAACTAAACTTATTAAAACTTAGGGATAGTTCACCCAAGAATAAAAAGTGTCATTAATTCTCCCTTATGTCATTCAAAACCTGTATATGACACTTTTTTTTATGTGGAACACAAAAGAAGATATTTTGAGAAACGTCTCAATGATATTGCGTTCATACAATGGAAGTCAATCGGGTTCAATGGTTATTAACGTTCTTCAAAAGATCTTTATTTGTGTTCTGAAGAAAAAAGTAAGTTGGAATGACATGAGGATGTGTTTGACATAGTTTTGTGGTGAATTATTAATCTCCGATTATGACTCTTACCGGTGACAGGTGAAGCCATGACAGCATGACTGGATCCTGCAGCGGTGGGATGGTACAGTGAGGCCAGGTTGTTGGGTGTGTAGTTGCGGAGCAAGTTGATGACGTTCCAGTCGGGCTGCACGCTGTTGCTAGCATGCATGGAAGTAACTTTAGCAGGAGTTAGGGGCGAGACAGTCTGCAACGATGTTTTCACATTTCTGCCAGAGGGCAGGAGTCTGTTAAAATCCTCCACGAGCCTCCCAGACGCGGCATGCGACGGCTCAAACGCTTTGTGCTTCTTGCTGGAGGGTTCGCCCGAGTCCATTTGCGTCAAGTTTCGAAAACGGTCCGACAGGCAAAGTTTAGCCGGGTCGGTGGGCCACACCATTCCGTTCTTGCCCACTCTCGCCCTGTGACCGACTGTCTCGTGATCTACGGTGGATCTCTGCTTGGAGACGTCTCTGTCTATGACCATCGCTGCGTTTACTTTCCTGTTGGGTTCCACAGTGTGTTCGGAGACCCTGGACGATGTGCCGGTAGGTGGGTATGATTCCCTGCTTCTTTGCTGATCTCTCCAGCGCTCTTTTGCGGGGGAAATCTTCGGCATTTGAGGATGCCCGGACGCCTTCTCCGTGGTTTTCTCAGGCTGGCGAGGTGGAGATTTGGTCCGGCGTGGATGCTTCTTGTTGATGTGGGGTAAAGGAGTGACGTCTTTACCCTCGAGTGCCGGGGGACAGCCAGTGTACCGTTTCAGTTTTTGAGGTCTGTGTCCATTCTTCCTAATTTCCAATTTGTGTATGAGCTTTTTATGCATGAGGAGAACCTCAGGGTAGAGAGTCTCATATGAGCAGGAGGTACATATGCTGGTTAGTAACAGGTTTTTGGGTATTGAGGTAGCAGATACAGAGAGAGATGCTTTGAGGGACAGATTCAATGGAGCCTCTGAAGTCTCTATCTTCAGGTTTACAGGTAAGGGGCTTTTTTGGTTGGCCTCGCCAGAGGGGGTATATGGAGATGGGGCAGGAGATATTATAAACTCTTGCTTGACTTGAAAAGCAGGACTTGGGCTGGTAATAGCCGCCTGGCTAATGGCAGATTCACGTTTAACACTAGGAGCGAGAGGTTTAGGGGCCAACCACTGTTTGACTGGTTTTAAGGCTTGTTTGTCATCTACGTTCGTGGGAGATTCGGCGGTCTTGATGATATTTTTAGCAGATGACGCAGGAATGTTTGGGATCTCGGTGAAGGGCTTGTCCTTGTGACGTCTGTCCAGATGATACCTCAAAGAGGTCTTCTGTGCTGCAGCATAATCACAGTATTCACATTTATATGGTTTTTCACCTGTTAAAAAGAGAGAGAGAGAGAGAGAGAGAGAGAGAGAGAGAGAGAGAGAGAGAGATTAACATTCAAATAAACAATATTAGTACAAGTATGTAAATTAACCAGCTAATGAACAATAAATGATTGAAAATAAATAAGATTGCTTTTATGTACCAGTGTGTGTCCTGAGATGAATGTTGAGGTAATAATTTGAGCGGAAAGTCTTGCCACAGTAGTTGCATTTTCTTGGAGCAAGAATTTTCAGCTTCATCTTGCCCGACACATCCCCACTTTTATCTGCAGGAAAATAAGACGCGTGGTTAGCGTTTAAACAAAGCATAAGCTCATAGACTGCTTAAATAACATAATAAACAACATAAAATCCTATACAAGAAACTGAAATTGTTGCATTTCAAACACACAATAATTGAAATGATAGTACAACAAATTTCCACATTTTTTCTCCTTTTCTTATATAACCTGCATTTTACTTTATTGGAAAATGTTTGTACAAATAAATGAACAAATGATAAACGACTAGTTTTGAGAATCTTTTGTTTTCGAAATCTTAAGTCTGTAATGTGCAAATGTCTTCACTAACCAGCAGAGGGAGCTCTCAACTTTGTGACTTGAGATCTCAAACAAGGCCCTTATAATCCATAACAATATCTGAAGCCCCCCAGCCAATAAAACTTGAGCATAACTAGAAAGATGTAAATTTGTTATCAAATAACAACCTTTTTTTTGTTTTGTTTATTTATATCTTCTCATTTTAAGTCATCTTTAGGCACTCCTGGAAGTTTTTGAGACCGGGTTAAGAAACACTGCTCTATCTAACACAGGCTTTTTAAAAATGTCTGTATCAAAAAGCAATTGAACATCACGAATGATACAAAAATAGCCTTTTCTTTTCTTTGTTCGGTTTTGTTTGTTAATTTGTTTTGACAGACAAAACCACACAATTCAATTGTATTTCTAGTGAACACAAACTGACAAGATGTAATTAACTATTCTTGTACTGCAACTGTAACTAGTTCTGAATCAAAAATGAATAAATCATGTATCATCGTGTAAAATGTATAATTTTATTATTGGAAAATCAAACAAACTGTAATATTTAAGTTTTACTATTGTATACGTTATAATTTTCAGCCATAGATGTCACAACATTTATTTTCAAATTCTGATGTGAATTGTATAAGAATTCATAAATATTCATTTCTTATTCTAATATTCCAAACAACAGCCAGCCTGACGTTTTGACACGATATCATTCATAAAGAATTAACTGTTTTTATTAAGTCCCAAGTTAACCGTGTTTAACTTTCAGGTCATTATAAAACATGCTGGAGACATTCGAAATGCATTTTCATAGTTATTTTGTGGCTTAAATAAATGACATGCTGCTCAGAGAGAGACATGTCTGGATGCAGCTGTTGCCAATTTCTCAAAATCAAGTTTTTATTTTCTATTTTAACGAGAAACTCTTTTTAAACTCATGAAGATCATGTTGTAAATACTAGAAATTTTTAAAAGTTGTTCCATTATGACTCCAGATTATTACTCTTTTCTGAACATCAAACTGCTGGAAGACAACATTCTGTTATCACTAAGCAATTAAACATAAAAACCTCATTCTGCTAATAATACCTGGATTAAAGGCGTCGACCGGCACTCCTTCTTCAGAACCGTCCTCTGAATATTCCTCAGCTCGATCAAGAGACGAACTGCTACAGGAGCCCACGCTCTGAGCCCTCCCATCTACAGGTGTTGTGGGACTCTCCGCTCCCCCCCTCTCCTTCTTATGGATTCTAGAGTGAAGAACCAACTGATGGTACGTCCTAAAGATCTTACCGCACTCATCGCAGTTAGTTGGCTTGCCTTTACCCATCAGCCCCTTTTGCTCCGGTGTTGGGGACGGGGTCTCGGCTGTAGGCTTGAGTTCACTCCTCAGGCCTCGTCTCATGGGTTTATCTCCACCGCCTGATGCCCAAATGGCCCCCAGTTCCTCTTTTTCAGAACCGGAGTCCTCGTTGTCCGAATTGGAGTCCGCGTTGAGCTCCTTGGCCACGTTCGGACCGGCCGCGATCTTTCCTCTAGTGGCCAACTGCCAAGCCTGGTAGGTGTTGAACGGATCGAGCTGCGAGATCCAGCGTCCGGACAGGTCGTTCCGTTCGGATTTCTCTCCAGAAGGATGCAACTGTAAGGTGTGCAAAAAAGCCTCCTGAGATACAGACGCCTCCTCAACGAGCTGGCTGTCAGCAGAGGCGTTCTCCTCCACCTCCGGGTCACGATTGTGAACTTTACTGTGCTCCGCCAGAACTTCTTTGTTGAGGAAAAAGAAGCCGCAGACCATGCACATTTTATAAGGTGTGACTACAGGTGATGGCGGCTGCTCTTGAATGACATCATTAATGGTTACCGGGGTCTCCAAATCCTGGTTTTTGTTTTTAGACCCCATCTTTCCACCGTGGGTTCTCATGTGGTTCTTTAGGAACCAGGGTTCTTTGAAACGACGTCCGCAGAGCCCACAGCAATACGTGAAGGAGTCCTTGTGTTTTCTCATGTGCGTCTCCAACTCCGCCGCATCTGCGATGACCTGACCGCACACGACGCAACCGATCTCATCGTGCTTCTCCACATTCGGGCAGGTTTTCGAGCGCGCCCTGTCGCTGGGAGTTAAGAACTCGGCTTCTACGCGCAGCACGGCGGGAGCATGAAACGTGGTGGGATGCTGGGACAGAAGGTGCGGTCCGAGGTCTTCTTGGTGCGTGAAGGTCTCCTCACAAAACATGCAGTCTAGAGGCAGACTACTCGATGCTTGCGTGTCCGGTTTGTCGGCTAAGCTGGCGTGGGGCGTCATGCTTGAGCCAGTGCCGGGCATGCTAGCACTGCTGTGGCTAAGGATATCATGGGCTAGTCCATCAGGACTTTCAACATATGAGATCAATGAGTGGGTAGGCATGTCAGCAGTGCTTGGTATTTTTTATATATGTATAATCGTTTCTATTTCGCTTCAGTTGCCGTAAGCCTTAATACTAAATATGACAAAGTCACTCATCTGAAATACTGATGGAGGACACGTCAAAGAAAACATGAAATACTCTCAAGTCTTCCATGGAAAACAAATGGTTCTTCAGATAAGTATATCTGCATCGAGTTTCAGTAAACCCCAACGATCCATTCTGCGCAAAAGCAGTTGGGTGCTGGGCTGCCAGGTGCTGGGGCATTAACTCGATCAGTTGTTGTCTTGTGATTCACGCAGAAGAATTGTCCTGACAGGCAAAACCTGAAATGGAAGAAAGAGACAAAGTCAGGTGTGGCCACTTGTGTGGAAAAGGAATGCAATCAGATCGAGACTTTGAAATAGAAATGATTAAATTAACATCAATCGCTCTTCTCTTGTGTACTGTTACTTGAGCTCTGTGACACATGGATTGTTTAAACAAACAAGAACAATTGCGACAACCTAGGCCTTAAGTGTAATGTTTAGCTAACTCTTCCCACGCACTACAAACCGAAAACCGAAAACCAATGAAGTACACTACACTGACAATAGAGGTATTCTATTTACAAGACATATCCATAGTTGGATCTATCATTTTTGGTATCACAAACAAGATAGTATGATCTCAGATAGTTGGGTCTTCTATTCTATTCTAAAAATGCTAACAATGCTAACAAAGACAAACATCTGACAATAGAAACGTGAATGTATAGAAGTAATTAAAATTGTGCAAAAAATGTGTTTACAAGCTGTAACTGTAATTGTTTAAAGCAACTTACACCGGGTTAAAAAACTAACAACCTAGCGGTTAAATATCTTGGCTGCCAACCAAAGGTTGTGGGTTTGACCCTGATGCATGTAAATTCTGAATTGGGAATGAACCAACAGCTACAGGGTTTGTTGAAACTGTACAATTTTCAATAAAAATGCATACTGCTGATATCAAAAGAAAGAAATATTACAGATAACTAAATACATAGTCATTTTACAGAAAAGTCCTTACTAGGCAAACTTTGCAATCTGCATGTGTGAATGCACACAATAAGAGAAATCTCATTCAGACGGTTTCAAAACTGACGAAGCGATTTTCTTCCGATGCATTACAGTCTAGGGCAACAGGAAGTTGAAGTGTTCTGCCTATCTACAATGCTGTCCGTCACAATATCTGTGAAACCTCACACAAGAGGCTTTAGGTGGAGTCCCAGCATTGTTCTGCCACAACGTAACCAAAAATTAATACAGATAAGAGAAAGCCTGTTTATCTTTTCCTTAAAAAGATAGTTCACCCCAAAATAAAAATTCTGTCATCATTTACTCACTTTTGAGTTGCTCCAAATCTGTATACATTTCTTTGTTTGGTTGAAAACAAAGAAAGATATTTGGACAAATGCTTGTAACCAAACAGTTCTTGGACCCCATAGTAGGAAAATTACTTTATAATTTTTTTTGTTCTATTGAACAAAATATTTAAGAATGTAGGACAGCAAAAACTTCTGATGCACTTTTGACTACAATTGTCATTGATTTCTACTATTGTAGTCAATGGGGTCCAAAAACTGTTTGGTTACAAGCATTTGTCCAAATATATTTCTCGGTGTTCAACCAAACAAAGACATTTATCCATGTTTTGAACAACTAGAGAGCGACTCATTTTGGGTGAATGATCTCTTTATGATATTAGATAACTTTCATAAAAACAATATTCTACATTATTATCCTCAACTAGAAGTTCTGGAAACCAGTTAACTATTCAAAACTTCAAATAAAAAAACAATATTTGGGTATAACAGCTCCTGTATCAATCACTTTCACAATGGACTAATAACTAATGTTAGCATTTACAGTAAAAAGATTGTTCGTAGAATTTAGCGTGCAAAGTAATTTCAAGGAAATCCTGCAAAAAAAACAAATGCGCTTTTCGAACGCCAAGTGTTTACTGACAACAGAGGTTAAAAGACACATCGACACTTCACTTATCTATAGAATAACCACGGATCAAAACAGACAATCGTATTCTGCGAACATACGCTAATAACAAGTCATTGATAAAACCAAGAAACACTTCACATACATACCGGGACTGTCATTTTTAACCATTTACATTTAGCCAATAGTTATCAAAACAAAACTATCTAAATAAATTAAGACCGCCCTGCGACAAAGCACCAAAAAGTTTACACAAAATAATTAAAAAGGAATCATTCCACCTCAACTTATGTCATTATAATGGAGCACAAACAGGGTTAGTTGACATGCTAAAGAAACAGCTGCCGGTGTTTAACTTGTGCTTTTGTTTGGTTTTTGCCATGCAACCTGTTCACAAGAACGGCCCTCAAAACCATCCGCATCTATCCAAAGGTTATTATAAACAAGGGGTGTCAGTTGCACCCAACACAAGTTTGCAGTCTTTAGTTGACCAAAACCAAGCTGTGAATAATAAAAATATCCTGAAAACACAGCCATTGCAAATTAACCGCTACAGTCATATATATATATATATATATTAGTCATATGTATTTCATAATGTTAAAATAAATATTATTTTATATAAAAATATATATATATTCCCTGATGGATATAAGTTACGTCAAGCAATATGTTGGTGGTCTCGCGATGCAATTGTGACGGTTATTGACGTCACATCGTAACTATTTCAAAAGTATCTGTTTTTTGAAAAGCACATCACGTAACGTTAACCCTTAAACGTCGTAAATGAGATAATAGCTTTACGCTTTATAACGTGATATGCGTGAAAGCGTGTTTAATACAGCCGTAATTTCCTGACACGTGATCAGATCAAACTCGATGAGCAACTCTACAGACTGCTCGTTATTTTACTTCATACCTCACCAATATACCTGCATTTCTTTCTTTCTTTATTTTTCTGGAATGCGATACGACACCCCTCCCTTTCTAACTACTGATGTTAATGTACATGAGCAGGTTTTACAACACAACAACACCACCACCACCACCTTAACGTTATGCACTATATGGACAAGTACAACAACTTCTTATAACCATCAAAGTAAGTCGATTGAGGCAACAAGATCAAATTTTCAATCAAACAAAGAATAATAAGTATTCATTATAAAGCCAAATAAGCTTCGTCGCCCTATTGACAAAAGGAGTCGTATACAGTTTATTCTTTATAACTTTATGTATGGACATCTTGATGTACAATGGCTGCATTAAAAACACTAACCTCCAAAAAATAAAAATAAAAGCTATTATTGCTTCAACACAATAGAGTGGTTCGCAAAACACAACTTTCTGGGGGATGGCGACAACCTCTGTCGAACTGTTTTCTATTCTTTCCCTTTTCAAGTCAAGGAGGAACATCAAAAGATCTTAATGCAGTTCCTGCATTACAAAAACACACACCGACTTTATCATCCTCTTCTATTTCTTTTAATACAATAGAGCATCGATGTTTAACCCAGTTATAACATTTGACTCGGTTTGCTCACTTTGGTGAGGTTAGATCAACCTGTGCTCGTGGTGATAATAGAAATTTGGCTAACGACACGCTAGCGATGAGTGATATAGAAAATAAGGAACTCACCCTCCATACCTACCATTATGTTCAGACTCCGTCAGGTACTTTTATTCTGCGCTAACAATCGCTATGGTAACTAATAACGTTTATATGGGATGTTGGATGCTAGCTGGTTTTCTTTCTGTCTAGAAATCAGATTAGCTGAGTTAGCCAATTGTTAGCCGGACGAAATGCCTTGCTTTCAATGTTTGCAAATCACTCACTGTGCAGCTGTTGCGTTCAGAGGGAGAGAGAGAGAGAGACAGAGAGAGAGGGAGGCGCGCTCCCGCGATGCAAGCGTATAGAGTTCTATGGAACTTGGCGATGCGCGCACCTTCGATCACGTGACCTACTCAACTATATTCTTCATCTAGTTTTGATTGTTACAAAAACGACCGTGGTTTACGTGTATCGGTTAAAATGTATTATCCACGTCGGGCAGTGTTTTTGAAGCACGTGGATGTCTTGCGTTATCGACGTCGATCGTGTAAATAAAATACAGTTATTCATCTTGTTAACAACATTTCCTGGCACATGCCACGAGGTGCAACTCGCATCCATAAGCGGAATATTACGGATATATAAATAACATCCATTTAATTCCATATGTTGCCCCATGGCACGAGCATTTACAGAGACGAAGTGTACTTTTTCTTTACACCATTTAACTGTACCGTCCCAAAAAGACGCGGACAAACAGGCTTTACCTGCCATTGCCACAGTTTCCATTCGTTATTGAATTATATGCCATTGCAACTGCGTGGAAGTGCATGAAATTTGGCTGTTATTTGAGAGAGCAGATACCTATCACGTCCTCAGCATTGCTTTCCTGAACACACACACACACATACACACACACACACACACACACACACCATGTGGGGCGGGGGGAGGGGTGACCATTTTCACAACAAGAAAACACACTAATGTAAAAGCGATAGATCAGAGCTATAGTTACCGTATCCTTTAAAAGCCTACAATTTTGTATTTGCAAGTGAAGAGCTTTTATGTTAAGTATGCACGTTGAGAATGATGACATTACTTTTTATTTAAAATAACCTATTCATTCAAATACATCAGAGAATGAACTTTGTTTTTGTCTAAAGTTTTACACAATAATCAATCGATAAAACTTCATGGCAAATATATTTAAAAGATTTGTTATAGTTGGCTATACAGAATGATAATTCTGTATAGCCTAAATGTTAAACTTCAAACACGTCTAGCAACAATGTTTGCGTATAGCTGTAACAGAAGCATATTATTATAGCTTATCTATCACAAGTAAGTTCTGTAAACCCCTCTGGCAGAAAACTGTTAAATTGCATAAGTCTCTTGAGTTAAAAAAAAAAAAAAAAAGACAAGATTGACATTTTTCAAATGCATTGACTTTTTTTATAAATCAGTTAATGGGTACATTCTTTTATGTGCTTTTATGTATGTAGGCCTAACTCTATAATATGAAAATCCCCATTATAAATAGAAGTTTGATATAGTTTGGACATTAAACTATATCAAATGGGTGCTAATAGCTTTTCAGATGAAAGGCTGGTTGCCCTGATGCAGTCAAACTCTTCTCTTTAAGTTCGATTTTATGCATGTGAATGAAGCTGCAACTTTCCCATCCCCCATTTCCACACCCAGCCCTCATGGAAAGGAAGATGCAGCTCTGGGAATCTCCCTAAGGCCTTTTGCGTTTGCATTGTTCTTGTGTAAGGACTTCAATTTCATGTTATTTTATTTGACTTTCCGCTCCTCGTTGGTTTAGATAAACATGACTTAAGAATGTTGTGTTTCATATGATGATATGTTGTTTAAAAATTGTCTTAAAACAAGTATATCTCAATCTATAACTATTTCTATCTATTATATGTATATCATATATATACAAATCATATCGTGTATATATATATATATATATATATGATTTGTATTGCATGTATGTTTATATGTATAGTGGCACAATTATAAGTGTATAGATTTGGTTACAATACATTGATTATTGATACAAACCTTTGTATTGCCATAAAGAGGTTTGTTGGCAGGAACGAATAATTTCCAAAGTCAAACCTCCCATTCTTTTATAGCTACAGTAATTCCATTGAAGAGTGTCCAGGCCTTGCTGTGTTGTATGGTTCCCATTCATGTGCACAGTGAATGCTGGCTCACAGACCAATGCTCTATTGCAATAATTTCTCTCTCAGTCGCAGCCCACAGCTGCTAGCAGGCCGACACAGTTAACAAATCCACATCAGTACTTGTTTGGGCCAGTAACTGTCCCAGCAAAGACGCTTCTTTGGATTAAATGTTTAGTTTGCAATGAGTGATGTCATTCTAAATCTTACAGCCAACCCTTTATGGCACAGTCCACCCAAAAATTAAAATGATGTCATCGGTTATTTACCATTGAGTCGTTCAAAACGTGTATGACTCTGGAGCACAAGAGAAGTTATTTAGGGAAATGTCTCTGTGGTTTTGTTGTTCATACAACGAAAGTCGCTGGAGTCCAGTGATGTTTGGCTACCAGAGATCTTTCAAATATCTTCTGCAGAGGAAAGAAAGTCATACATGTTCGGAATGACACACGTGTGAGGTGATAATGAAAGAATTTCCATTTTTGGTGGTTTCCATGAATACGAAAGGTACTTTAAGGTGGACAGGATGATAATATGCAGACCTGATCAGGCTTTATTTTGCAATGATGACGAGTTGACCGCACATTATCCATTACGTATTCACAGTTCTGTACGTCGATTTCACAATCTGAATTCAGACTTGAAAGGGACGGGGAAAGTTTTAACAAAGGTGTGATACAGTTTAAAAACTCAATGGATCTACCGTCCACAATGAGGAATTAACTCAAATTCATTATGACGGTATGATACCTCACATCCTGTAAAAGTTCATTCCTTGCCAGAAGCGCATCACATGATAATGTATTAATTTGTTTACTTTTGTACTAGAGAGAACGTCTTGAACAAACTTTGCTGTATTGCCTTTCACCTGTTTTTTTTTTGGTCTGGCCGTGTCTGTGACACAAACCAGTGTAGAATGTTAATCAAAAGCACCACATGTGACACAGAGGCCTCTTGCTCATTTCCTATTGTTCTGACATCACAAAGGCTTTGGGGGCAGCCAGTAACGGGGAATGGCATTATTATGTCTGGCTTGATGAAACCCTGGAAAGATCCTCTGTAGATCCGATTTGCTTAAGTAGCATTTTATCAAGTTGTGTTAATATACTTTGTAAATAAAGTTGGGGGTTTCTTCTTTAGCTAAATTTGTATGTACTTCCTGTTGACTCTGTTTTAATATGAAACATTTAGATGAGGATTCTCTAATCTATGTATTGCAGATTTGTCAATAGCGTGGTGCTTTTATTTAGATGTGAGAATAAAAAGTTTTTATTAAAACCAATATAATTCCCATTAAAACCATTAAAATCAACTTGAATTTCTGAAACTCTATTGTGATATGATGCAGTTTTGTTACATATGATATTCACAAGTTTGGTGCTTTTGTTTAGATTTGAGAAAAGAGCCACAGAGAGTTTCCATTAAAACCAAAAATTCCCATTAAAATCTATTTCAGCGTTTCTTTTGTAATTCACTTTGATGCAGTTTTGAAAATATTACAGTAAACGATTCAGATGTTTACAAAGGGAATGTCAAATCTCCCAGACATATCAGTGCCCTACTTATCTTCTTGATTTTACGAAACAAAATAATCTTGGCCATCCAGTCCAACGAGATCATCTTTTTCTTAATGTGTTTGTTTGGCAGCTGCGGGAGTTAAAAGATGCCCGGCACAGTGTTGTGTCCCCGGCGTTTGCCGAGGAGGGGGGGTTGTGTTCCCCTGGGGATAATATCAAGCCAATGGCCGGTCAGCCAATAATGAGGGAGAAAAGTAGGGCAGAAGCCATCATCACAACGTTTGGGAGAGGAAATGGTTCTTGCAAATCTGATTAGGTGAAATGTAAAGAAACGATTGGTTTGCCTTTCGTGTGACGCTAAACAGAATGTGTCGATAATCTGGCATTTCATCAAACAAGTTTTACAACAGAACACATCAAAATCCAGTTCATTACGGACGAGTATGATGTGTCTGAAGAAGTGTGTATTGAGCAGACGGCATACATGTGTGATGGCTGGGGTCTGTGGCTTGTGAAGTTTGCTGGAGTTTTTGTGTAGATGTGTCAAGAGCAGCTGACCTCATTGTTCTGTTAGGACCGCTTGCTGTCAGAAAAGAGCTAAACAATATACAAATACAAACATTGCTGTATTGTTCATTGCAATTGTGCCACAAAGGAAACGACACGTTACATTTTGCACCTTTTTTGAGAAGAGGTGTGCAATGAAGAAATCAGAACTAAAGGAAACAAGAAAAACTGACTTTACATTTACATTTATTCATTGAATCCAAAGCAACTTACAGTATTGAACATTTTGTCCCTGAGTTTGCCATGTTTACAAGTACATATAATCTAATTACAAATATATCTTCATTTATTTTAATTTATTTTACATTAACTTTTTCATTATATACTCTTAACTTACACTTAATTGAATTTATTCAATTTATTGAAATGACTAAATTGTACTATAATTCACTGAAAGTCACTTTTAAAAGTGCAATTTACTGACAAACACGACCGAATGAGCAGAAACTTCAGGCTGTCAGCGCAGGTCAGGGGGCTTTTGTCCTGTAAATCCACTATTGAGGGAAACTTGAGGCTTTTGAAATTTTAGCCTGATGTGACACGACAAGTGAAGATAAACAATCTTATCCACAATCTGCTTCCTGACTTTTTGCCTATATGAGCTGAATGTAATGACTTCTAAAGAAAATTCTATTGAAACCAAATTCCCCACATACACAAGAGAATGGCATTGGGAAAATACCTCTGAAAATATTAAACTTCCTGTGTTTAAAGAGTAAGTAAAAATTCCTCAGTAATGAACTTTGAGAAACGACAAATATGTCAACAAGTTTGTAAAGTCCAAGGCCCGAGATTATACGAAACAAGGAAGCAATTCAGGGGATGTGATATTTAGAGACACCTTGTGGTAGAATAAAGGACTTACCAAAGAATGTTTCGCATGTGGAAGACTATTCATAAAATTAAAGGATTAAAATAAATACAAATAAATAAAATTAAAATATAAAATTGCTTGGAAATAGTTGGAAATTATTGGAAATTGTATAGGCTCATACATGGGCGTAATTTCCACTGGGAACGGGGACATGTCCCCATCACTTTTCAAAATCGCGTTCATGTCCCACCCCACTTTCAAATTAGTTTATGATTTTTTTAATCATTTCATTTTTGATTCATTTTTAATACATAGTTTAGTAGCCTACTATTCTTTTTCTGGGGCAGAATGTATCATTATAATTAACTTAATTATTTCGATTTTGTATCACCATAGTGCCTAAACATATGTAAATGTAGGAAATGCAGGAAATTTCCCCCCATTTTGTCCCCCTCACTTCTCAAACCAAAGTTACACTCTTGGGCTCATAAGAGCATTGGCTTTGCACCGCTAAAAAAGTGAGTTTGAGTCCCAGAAAACACACATATATATTATAAAAACATCATGCGTGTATGGTTTGTGTCAGGGACTCTGAGATATCACATTTCTCTCCAAGAAAAGACTTCATGACAGTTATAAGAGCGGTCATGGGTCTGTAGGACAATGCCAGCACTGTTCACCATCCCAGAGCAAACGCTCAGTCAGCACAACACGCCGACTCTCTTTTTAATAAACTTGAAGGTACCACACCTTAACAAATCCTCCTCCTAACAGTGCAAGAAAACTGGAACACTTTAGAGTCTTTGTTTATTTGCCCTCATTTTATTACAACACAAAGAAGATATTATAAGAAATGTGGTTTTGTGTCCATATAATGGCCGTCAGTGCGGGACAGTGTTCTTTAAAATATAAAAAATATATATTTTTGTTCTGCAGAAGAAAGAGATGTTTAATGTACACAATCCACACAATCTCTAGGATCCTCGATTTGTTGTCTTTAAAAAGCAGAGTAATTGTAATGTCAAGAGCATTAAGGCTGATGTAATCTCTATCCAATAATGCTTCTTGGGAACATCCTGAAGATCTAGGAATGTGATCCAAGCATTCTCTCTCTCATCGGCTGCGACACGCTGACAAGGGCCCTCCCAGCATACCACTCTCCAGCCCCGGACCCCCTCCCTCAGGCCACGATCCCACACACAGCTGGGACAGCGCGCTTGTGTGGGAAAACAGAAGCCTGCCGCATACACTGGACCAACAATGAGTACTCAGAATTCCATGCATCTTTAGTCACAAGCGAATTGTTGTCCAAATTTTTGTTCCTAGTGGGCGAGTGCACACTCAAAACGCAGACTTCCTTAACTCGAAAGCGCTAGTAAGTGTTTGTGAGAGAACATGCAAGTATTGAGACAACCCCATCTAATGAACAGGTTTGGCTACTCGAGTCATTTCCATGAGTACAAAAATTAAATTTTAGGAAAGTGTTTGGGAAGCAACAGTTTGGGAAGGGCCCTTTTCTATTCCAGCATGACAATGCCCCTGTGTATGAGGCAAGGTTCAGAAAGAAATGATTTCCAAAAACAGTTGCAACAGAGATGGAAACAAAATTCCATACAATGGCATTTGTAGAAAAGCCTCTTTTTCTGACAGTGCAAAAGTCATCAGGGTTTGGTGATGAGTTCTTTGCTCAAAGTTCAATGAATCAATTATTTCTTTCTCAACCTTGTCTCATACAGAAACAATGTCATGATGGGATAGAAAAGGGCCCTTCCCAAACTGTTGCAATAAAATTAGTAGCACACAATTCTCTAGAATATCATGATATAATTAAGATTCATGTTCATGGAAATGACTAAACTAGCCAAACCTGTTCATTAGATGGGGGTGTCCCAATACCTTTGGCAATAAGTGTATGTGTAACTCCATTTTTATATTTACAAGACCAAGTTTGGGGCATCTGCTAAATGATACTTGAAGTCACGTGGCTTTTTGGGCTATTATGCATTGATATGCTTTAAGGTTTGGCTGGCAGGAAATTAAACGGATAAGAAAATCCCCTACACTCCCATAGAACACCAAAAACCCTGGCAAACACCCAGCATCATGGTACTACAAACCAAGAAAAATCTAGTTCATTCAATTTATTTCAATAAAGAATGAATCTTTCTACAGGGAAGAGAAATGATTCATTTATTTGTATAAATTGGTTAAATAGACAAAAATGCTACAAAGGAGAAACAGAAAAATCTAAGATTCATTAAATTTTCAGGTAGGCATCGTTTGGAGAATTGAAGGAAAACCATAAACATTTCACCGTCTATTGCATTATTGTGTATTGCATAATTGTACATTGTATTACATGTTCTAATATGCACGTAATGTTCAGAAAACATTAAAAGAAAAAATACATGAAAGAACGTGTCAATAAACATCTTACATTATTTAGACTCCTGTGGACACAAATGGACGGCTAAGCAAGTAACAGAATAATTGCCGTGTAGTTTAGAAAGTTATAATATACATGCAGATTTTGTTACGTATAAAGCAGAAATAAAATAAAAAGATTTGCGACCGTTGGGTCAAACATAAATAACCAAGTAAGTGGGTGATGATATATATTGGAAATTTTACAAGATGGGTATCGGGTTAAATAAATAACTTTGATTTCTGTGATACTAGAACTGCGACCTTCTGTGAGCCGACAGCTTTTAATTGAATTTAAATGGCATTGAAGGATTCAGATATATATATATATAGAGAGAGAGAGAGAGAGAGAGAGAGAGAGAGAGAGAGAGAGAGAGAGAGAGAGAGAGAGAGAGAGAGAGAGAGAGAGAGAGAGAGAGAGATGATTGAATTAAGCAGACAATGGGCCTTTGAGTAGGTTTCTGTCCAAGAAATCAGATTGTTTTTACAATCACGATTACAGAAAAAACTTCTTTTCATGTATAAATGACAATGTTTGCTTTGTACAGTGAAATGCAACCGGTGTAGTGTTTTATGATGAATAGCGTTAGTTGATATATTTCACATGGAGAAAATATAAGAATTTAAGTTGTTCTCTGAATGCAGAATCACATTTTCACTTTCATTTTTCCATCTTGTGCATCATGACACAACTCCAACGAGTTTCTATTGTTTAAAAAAACAAGACCTCCTGTCAAAAACACATGCAGCTTGCTTAACAAGGAATATTTGTACACTTACATCTACTCTCGCTAAATACAGAGATTCAACCATAATTTCAGGGAAATGGAAATAAAACTGGCTTGACAACTATTCAAGTCTGCAAAAGTTTCTTGGTTGTAATAAAATGTGTTTTCCTATGCTACTGTAAAGATCACCAACCCGAAAGGCTGCGGGTTTATTTGGCCTTCTCGGGCGCCATGGGGTCCGTTTGCACCTCAGCATCAGAATGACGTTTTTGGCCCTGTGAGACACACCAATGCACAACGCAACATTAGTGAAACTAACTTAAAAAGGAAGTGTTGGTTTCTTTACCTGCACCTGAAGCGTTACTGTAACCTGTCTGACAAGCTGTGCCTTATTTACTTAAATATCAACAACAGATCTTGCTACAACATGTCCGCATGTAAGCTCGGTTTGCAAATGCAACAACGACTGTTACGTACGATCATTTAATGAATTTAAAGATATTTAAATAGTGTTACAAAAACAATGGTTCAAACAATCTATTTGTAATATATTTAGTCATCTGAATTTTGTGATGCCATCACAATATCAACTGTGTTGCGTTATTTTATCATACATTATTTTGAGGACACAGACGTATTACAAGATTAATAGCCAACCAACAAAACCCAAACACTCAGGATATTGAAATAACGAAATGTTTGAACCGGCGAAACTACATACAGCTGGACAGTTAAAAAGTGAAGATTGCAACATGAATTTGTCCTCGGTCAACTTGGCTCAAGCTAAACTTTGCATTTCTACTTAACCAGGTTTTTGAAGAAGAGTTGGATGGAGTTCCTCTTCTCCAGCTTGCGAGGGATGTTGGGCGAGGCGTTATCTGTGCTTTCTGCTGATTTGTTATCCGGGGCCGCTGGTGCTGCCGGGGCGGCGGGTTTTGGCTCCTCTTTGGCCTTGGCGACGGGGGCAGATTCTGCCACGGCAGGTGCAGCTGGCGTCTCCTTCTTGGGCTCCGGAGCCTTAAGGTGATGAAAAGGAAGAATATTAACTATGAGTAGCATTCTTTTCATCTGTTAGATATTAATTATATCAGAAATTCAATTAATTCTAATTATTTTAAAGCTTCAATACATAAATTTGGCTTTTAAATCACCACAATGTAAAAAAGTCACTTATTTTTTTTACTTTAGTTTAATGTCACATGAATTTTAATAAAATGATTTAAAAAAATGATTAAAAAAGCTAGACAAAATACAAATAACATTTTAAGTTATACGAAATACAAATATTTGTATTAAAGTTTTTTAATATTACTTAAATGACTTCAAATTAGGGGACTTGTAAAGCCAATTTGATTTAACATAAAAATGTAAATAGCTTTTGAACTAAAGTTTTTCAGTAGCTTTTAACAGCGCATCTCTGTTTAAAACAAAATCTTACTTTAAGCACTTGTTTTACATGGGATAAAATTATGTTAAACTGACATTTCTCATGAAAAATTTCAGACAGCGTAATTTCTGAATTATTATTATTATTATAAGCTTGTATTAGCTTATCAATTTCTTTTTTCAGGCATTGCTAAATGACAGATTTATTTTTAACCCAAAAAGATATGGACTGCAGCTTTAACATAATTATTATATATAAGAAAAGAAAGAATAAAGATAAAAATATTAAATATTGAAATATTAAGAAAAAACTTGATATAAATAATAATAATATAAAGAAGAAGAAATAAAGAAATTAATATTAAATTATAAAGTATAAAGTATAAAGAATAAAGATTTAATAGATAAAAGCTAGACAAACAAACATACACATTATTTTCTCAGTATTCAAATTTATAAAAAGAACGCAGATACTGTAAAATGTACTTTGAATGCACAGTCACACTGGAGAAAAGCTCTTGCCAGATAAACAAATAAATGCACCATATGGGAATGAAGGACTTTAGTAGGATCTGATAATTCAGTCATCACACAGGTGAAACATTAACTTGATTAAAAACAATCCATTCAGCTTGCTGTGCCAGCGAACAGATATCTCACAACACAAAGAATGATGTCAGATATCAGTCTGAGCAGTTATCAGTATTGTTAATGCAAAATGGCCATCACAGTGCCATTTACCAATCTAGGAGACACGAGGGCGACGCTCGCGGCAGCGCTGGAGGCCGCCGCCTGGATCCTAGACGACACTTGACCTAGCAGTACCTCAAATTCACACAAACCTATTATTGCATGCGGTTCTCCAATGCACAAAATACACCTTCACACCTGGATGGATGTTTATACCTTGGGTTTGAACATGCTTCCAAAAGCTGATTTCTTCTCTGGTTTCTTTTCTTCTGGTTTTGGCGCTGGGGGTTCTTCGGGTTTGGCGGCAGCCTCGAGGGTGCTGGTCTTAGATGCGTCTACCTGGAGTGTCCGAGAAAGAAACAGGATGTTGTTATGATGGAAAATAAAAAACAGCGAAATGAAATAATAGGTTTTGAAAAGGCAAAAGAGAAGCTTAGGACAGGTGAGAAACTGACCACATTAAAAAAAAAAAGAAAATTAAATATACCATAAAATTACATTTTTAACTGTAAAATTACAGGATATAATAAATAGTTTTTCCCGTTTTTCTTGTAAATTTGAATTTTTTTGTCATTTGTACATTTTTTTAAAATACATGAAAAATCTGTAAAACAAACAGAAATATTCTGTAACATTATGGGGTTTTTTCTACAGTGCACATTCAAGCACATATGAATATCTAGGTGCCCTAATAAGTGCACTACTGCATTTATGCATGATTTTGCATTTTGTTGTGTGCATTTGACCAAAGAAAGCTTTATTGTTCAGAGAGGCAAAGTCCATGAAAAAGAGTACAAAGTGCAACATGACCAGATTTTCGTTTATTTAACAAAGGGTTGATGGAGAAAGGTTTCTGATTCGAACCTTATCAAATTTCAAAAGTAAAGGATGAATATAATAATATTTATAGGAATAGGGCTGAATGATTATTCAAAATGAAAAGATTTCTTAAATTTCTTTGTATTTTTAATGTAAACCCAACAAGAAAGTAAGCATCAAACAACTTGCTTTTGACGGTTAGTTTAACAAACAGTCATTTTGGGACGCCGGTTTGTACTCTATTGATGGAAAGTACCATAAAGATGGAAATAGCGCATCAAGTCCCTCCAGCATTCAGCCCACAAGGAGACAGTGAATCTGCTGAAAGTATTTACCTGAACCTCAACCGTTTTTTTCTCTTCCACCACATCAGGCTGCAGGCAAGCAAATATTAACATTAATTTTGAAGAAAAAAAAAGAAATTCTCTACAATTCTCCCTTCAAAGACAAGTCACTGGTTACACAAAGCGTCTCAATCCGCTGAATAAATCTGATGTAAGTTAAGAAGTGGTGGAATGGAGCCCGAAGCACATGGTTTAGTTGGCCGACTGTTGTGACATGAAGTAATGGCTACTGTCAACGTGATGTCATGCGCTGAATGCTCAGCACTTCATTCATTACTTTAAACGAATGTCCCGCTGCGTTGAAAATGATGTAAAAAGCTTGGAAACACAATTTCAACCTTGTGCTGCGTGAATAATATATATTAAGCTCTTGCAAAATAAAGGGAATTAATTTGCATGAAATACAATAAACAGAGTCAGTTCTGTTAATATTCTCTTTCTCATTCTTTACCGCTCCACTTGTCTTAGCTCTGCCTCCGCTGGCTGTCGCCGCCTGAACTTTTGACACCACCTTGCCTAGCAACATCTCAAATTCACATAACTCTATTATGGTCTGTCGAATACACTACATAACAAACTAATAAGGTACACCACTGAAACCCTCTTATAGTATTCAGCGGTGTGTTTACAGAGGGATGGCGGCAGGTGTGCTCTTACCTTCGGACGGAAGAGTTTGCTGAAGGCGCTGTCTTTAGTTTTGGTCTTGGCAGAAGCTTCTGCTGCTTTGGTTGCAGCTGTTGCAGACGTTTCCTCTTTCTTCACCGCGGCATCTGCTTTGCCTTCCATCTTAGGAGGTGCTGGAGGGGGTGGAGGAGGTGCTTTGGGTGCTTCCTGTGCCTTTTAAATGACATATTTTTGGGTGGTTTTTAGATTTAGAAGATCAATTTTTGTACTACCTGTCTGTCTAATTAAATATTGAAATATAACAGCATATAAGGACTCACATTGCCTGAAGGTGCTGGAGGCGTCTCCTGTGACTGCATGATGAAAAGAGAAAACATCACATATAAAGACAATCAATAGAGCATCGTCTGGTTATATTTTTTACCCAAAGAACTTCATTTCAAAGAGTTTAATGAGAGGTTCTGGGAAAACATCCTGGGATCTTTGACAAAAGGGAAAGAAATTGACAAACGTCTAAAAACTTTAGATTCTTGCCATGAAAGTTTTTGTCTATATCAGCTGGGACTTTATCCTTAGATATTAGATATGCATCTGCAAGAATTTTACAGTCTTGCTTTAAAGCCTCATAAAATAAAATCAATTAATATTTATTTAAGAATATTTATTAAGAAATTGTATTACCTGGTCTTTTGAAGCATCAGGAGTAGCTTTGGCTTCTTTGCTTGTTTTGGTCGGACTGACCTTCACATGCAGAAAAGAGAACGGAGACAAGGAAACATTACAGTGACTGTGAAAAACCATTAGAGCGTCATGTTTAAGCGTATATTGCTCTTTCAAGTACTCCATGACGGAGATCGGCCCTTATCGCCTTCATCCGCTGATAGAGATATCAAACTGTATCTTTTGTCAGGATAATGTCTGTCTGTCAAACTGAGACGCGGTTATACGGAATGGCTTTGCCACAGGCACACAAAGAGCTCCCTGGCAGGGATCGTTGTGAACATGTTTCTAGTATTGAGTCAGCTATTGTCCTCTGGAGATGGCGTAGGCCTACCCGTGCTTTATCACAGCACATCACTACTCCAGACGCACAGGCCTCCCTTGTGAGCTCACATTATGCAGCAAACAAAAGACTGCCACATTGTGACATGTCCAAAGAATTTATTTTGCAGACTGACAAGGATAGATTTACACATCCAAGTCCTGTGTAACAAACACTAGAAAGATGGAGTAAAAATGCTTTTTATAAGTCTAGATAAAAACTTTGTTGGAGGAGACTGGTTAGGAAATTATTACACACACACCAATACACTTAATGCTCTAAATTATTCTTTTTCTATTGTGTAATATTAATAAAACTTGGTTTTCGACTTTAGGCTCAACCAAAGATGTTGCACTAACAATACCAAGGTCATGCAATATTGGGTTTATTTCAACCCAGCATTGGGTTAAACTGGGACAAACCCAACCGTTGGGTTGTTTCAACCCAAAATGCCACAATGTTTCAATCAATTGTTCAGTCAAATACAAACCATTTCTAGGTTAGTTTAACCCAACTGTTGGATTTGTCCCTTTTTGACCCAAAAATAAGATGAAAATCACCCAGCATTTTTAGAGCACGGGTTCAATTCCCTAAAAAAAATATTAATCTGAATAAAGTGTCGGACAAATATGTACATGTATAATTTAATTCACTGTGATGAAATAAATTGGCCAAATCACACCAAATAAGTCAGGTCAAATAAATTGAAATTGTACTTACGAATGTTTTGAAAAAGTTCATAACTGTTTTCTCTGCTTCTTTCGGGTCCTCCTGTTGCTGTATTTCTTGTGCGACTTCTGCGAGATCTTCCAAGAGTTCGAGAGCGCTCCCCTCGAGCTCTGGCACAGCCTCTGCGTTCGCCTTAATGGCCACTGGTTCCTATAGACAGACGCAGAGAATTAGCCCTTGAAAATGTGTTACAACCCTACAGCTGATGTGCAATAGCTGCATTGAAATAAGGGGCACAATTCCATCCATGCCTCTGCCTACTCGGGCCGGCTGCAACAATCATTCTTTTATTAAAGCCTGTTCCCCCCCCCTCACTCATTGATATTCAGCAATGTGCTGGACTTCTTCATCTGAGAAAATATAATTTGTTTATATTAGGTATATACTGTATGTGGTGAGCTATTTTCTATTATAGCTTTTATATCGACCATATCAGGTTTTGCACTGTAACAGCCGGTCGGTGGTGAGTGACGTACAGTTGTCTCTTGGTAATGAAGTTAGTTTCGTGCAAATCAACGAGAGTAAACGAAAATGTCTGTTAGATGGAAGTTATTTTGTCTGACACATGGATATACAGACAAAACAATAAGATAACATAAACAAACATGCTCACGAACATCACACTTCATTTTCACAACTTAGTCTTCATGAACATTTTGTATTTGACACTGATCGATGGTTTGGAGTTAGTATGTGTCCTTTCTGAGGTTATGAGTTCGTCCGTGCGGCGGCGTTTTTGTTAAATGCATGCGTCTATCCAAGAAATCTGACTTACAGTAATGCAGTGGACATCATTTTCACCGATCTTACGGGTGAAATCATTTTCTTCTCCTCTCACAGCTGTGTTGTTATCGGACTCATCTTTATCAATTGGGCAAACCTTGATTGTAATGTGAATCGTGCTTTCGTTACCACATACGTCTACGCTTACTGGTTTGTATGAAGAATCCTCGAAAGCCTCAATGCACGCAAACCTCAATTGGGAAAGCAGTTTTGCCAAATCATCTCTCTCTTCATCTGCTTTGGATGGTGAGGTTGGAAGTTCTTCTTCTACAGCCTCTGGATGTTTCGAGTAAGTATATGCTGGTGCTGGTTCCTCAATAATCACCCAGATTTCTTCATCCAAAGCTGCTGTTCGATTACAAGTCAAGATGGACTCGACCCAAGTTATTTCATCTTCAACAACCACCGATGATTCGGATAGCATTTCAGGTGCTTCTAAGGCATCCAACGTGTCAGGGTCGTCGTCCTCTTCATTTCCTTGCCTCATCGTTTCCTCCTCGCCATTTTGCTCGCGAGCGATACCTACAACTTGGTCCTCTGTTATCTGCACGATTTCCTGAACAATAGCCGCAATTTCTTCAGCAACTAGCAATGGCTCCTTAGATTCATCGACTTGTTGCTTATCCTCAACCAAAGCTTTAACAAACCCATCTGTTGAGTCTATGACTGAAGTACCTTCACATTTCCGTTCCACAGGGTCCGATTCAAGCCCGTTGGTCACCAGTTGCTCCTCTTCATCCGATATTATCACTTCAACCATTTTTATTAAATCCTTGTCTTCTGTTAAAGTCTGTTCGGCATCAGCAGTCAGTTCTTCCCGAGCTTTAACTGGTAATTCCTCTTCTGTAGACTGCAGATTTTCAATATGTATCTCAAGTGTAGATCCAAACACTGGTTCTTCCGATCCAATTTTGGAAACCTCTGCAACGGTTAAAAATTCTTCAGCAACAACTTCCGGTTCCTGTGTACTGCACCGATCCGGGAGAACATCAGAGAAGATCAGAGCTTCATCATTACTGCTTGTTGACTCCAGCGCGACTTTATTTGTTGGCAATTCTGGACATGTAAGCTCTCCAGATGGAATGATGTCGACCAGGTGCGATTGTAGGTCACCGGCTGCTTCTTTAAGAATCTCCTCTTGGTCCGCATTAATGATGACTATTTCCTTCTTGAACGAGAAATTGGCAATGATGAAATGCAGTACATCTATATGAATTTTGAGAACATGTTACCTGGTAGATGCTTTGGAGACTTTTGCAGAGATGAAAGCTAGGAAAACATGGTCTAATAACATTGTATTTATCATATGTGTTGTTTACAACATGCGAGTCAAAGTCAATCTGAACATTTTTAATATACAGATCTGAGTACGAAACATCTTGTTGCTTGCCTTGGAAAACACTCAGACTCTAAAAGAAAGAAATATTATTTTACACAATGCAACTGGCTAAATAACAAACTAGTATTGTTTCTACTTACTGATTTCTCATCTACCGCTGTAACCTGTCCATCAACTGAATCTTTAATCTCTGACGCAGCTTTCACAGGTTCGGCCTTCTTTTTAAACATTTTACCAAAGAAGTTGCTCACGTCCTCTCCAGTGGCCTTTGGAACGTCTTTTGGAGGTTCTGCATCAGCTGCGGTTGTAGTGTCTTTCTCAGGAGATGTTTCGGCATGCGGGGGTTCCTTGCCTTTATCGACCTCCTCTTTACCTGATGGCGGTTTTGGCTTGTTTGTGTCGGTTGCTGGTGGAATTTCACTCTTTTGCTGCTGTGCTTCTTTGCAAGCTGCTGGATGAAAGAAATAAAACCAATGAGGCATGAAATGCGATAATATTTGCGTATCAAAATGCTGATCTTTTTGACTGGCGTTGGTATGACTTATGTTTGCTAATACACACCCATTGCACATGGGTTAGGCCCATGAAATACATGAAATGTTTCTCCCCACACACATTAGTTTTAGCTGAACAGACGGCTTCTTATGTACACTCTTCCTTCAAAATCAATATTTTCCAAGTTTGAAATTCAATGTTTACTAAAAATCTCTAGTGCATTGTACGACTGGCATAACAGTAACACAAACAATACAATAAAACACCACTTTATCCACTGTGTGTCTGAAAACAAAACTGATAGTTTATCCAGAGCTTTGGATCTTGTTCTTCATTGTGCATTGACTTGCTTAGTTAATGCAGACTTTAAGCATTTAAGATTATGATATTCCTACAGATCATTATTTATTTTGAGATTATGAAGGAAGCTCAAGCAGACGATCATATAATGTACATACCAGGTTCTGTTGAATCTGAAGGTGAAACTGCATGCCCGTTCAGTTCTCCATTTTGGACTTTAGTCTCAGCAGCGTTTGCCTGTTCAAGGATATCGGTTAGCTTCACATTGTGTTTTAAGCATTTTTGTTTAAGCCTCTGGGCATTGGTAGCTATGTTTAAAAGTGCTGTATATGTCCTGTTCATCACAGTGTCAAAAATATACACATACATTTACCTAAACAAACACAAAAAGTCTGTTCTATGTAAGCAAAAATTAAGCTAAATTTTTCTTTTCTTAATTCTTGTAGAATTATTATTAAAAAAACAACCTGCAAATACAGCTTCAATATATTGGATAAACTTGCAAAAACAAAACAGTGATCTGTTATACTTCCCTAATACATTTATATTAATTTTAACCTAAACTTTTGCCAGTAAAAACTTTATGTTATTTGTCAACAATCCAACGGATAATATGCAAATTTGAACTTCACCTTCTGACGTTTTCTCTGCGTTGAATGCTCATTTCCCATCTTGACTTCAATTCAGCAATTTAAAATCTGCATTAACATTACAAATGCATAAGACATCGCAAGCAAAGCACAAAACATTTAAAAATGAATATAAAATATGATAAGAACATGCACTTTAGATGCCTTGGACTTACAAAATGATGTACCTAAATCACAAAATTAACCAAAAAAGTGCATTACAGTTCACAGAAGGGTGGTGCAGCATTAATGTGATTTTATAAAGATCATAAATTCGATACCAAAGAAGGATGACCATTAAATTAAACTTTGAAAAGCACTTATAATTGCAAACTATTTCGTAAACATTCTGTTTATTTACCTTTCCTGTGTTCCAACAAGGCAATTTGATGCAGTATCCCAACTTGGATTAAAAAGTCATCAACAGTACTTTGCTTCTGTCAAGACCCGTGTGAGCACATATACCTGTCCTGAGAGAGGGAGGAGCTCAAAACTGTTTTCCTTAAGATACTGTGGTTAAAACACTGTATGTGAACGTGTAAGCGTTGATGAAACTGAATTGTGTCCTATTGTTTTTCAATGATTAAGTGTTTCACGCAAAAAGTGATGAGCTTTCATCAATCTATTCATCACACACAGACATGAAAACATCACAGAAATGTCTTTAGCTCACTGTAGTCACTGAATGAGAGAAAGTGTGAAGCTGATCAGAGATCAGGTCTTATGAGCCACTCTCTTTTGTAGGTGTGGTTGGGCCCAAACAGGATGTGTGTAGAGGATATAAAGAAAAGTTTATTTGCAAAGTATGACTCTCTTCCAAGAGTACATGATACCAAACAACATAAGCCTTTATTTATTTAATGAGTCCTCACACTTTGGATGGATGATAAAAACACTTTTAAGCGTTAAGAGTGAAATAAAGGAAAGCTGGGAGTCATGTGAGGTCTTTATGCAAGATGTTTATATGGGACCTGACTAAAAATGCTTCTCTTTGGATTTCCATCATGAATTATATGATCAACATAACAATATGCGTAAAACGTTGACTGAAGTTAGCATGGTATTCTTTTGTTATATGTCTGGCTTGTTTTATGTGCTGGAATAAACTGCATTTTGTAAAAAAAAATGTGTGTAGATTTAATTCTGCATATATTCACACACATTTTAATGCCCATTTTGTGTGCACACATCATACAAAAAAGTAATTATGATCACAAATCTGATTAGGTTTTTTACATTTGTTTATTTAGATTCCGTTACAGGTTTTTTGATTGAATTATCTGGTCTTTAAAGTCGACTAAACTGATCAGTTTAAGCTCATCTTTAAACACAAAGAGAGTTTTGTTTTGGCTATTGTAATGAAACCTGGATGACTTCAGATGGCTGCAAAATGAATTCCACTTCACGTGCTTTGGGAAATGAGATCCTTCCCACTTCAACCCAGAAATATGCTCTTTTAATGTTAGCAGATATTTATGATGTTTCAATGCTACCAAACACTGTAAATGTTACTAAATCCAGACGTTACTTCCACGTTTGTGGTGGGAAATATCCCACTTCCGAGGTGTCTTGAACGCAGCTTAAAATCTACAAGAAAAACATATTAAGTAACATTAACAGCTTTTGACAAAAACGCTGCTCTTGGACTAATTTCCTTGGTTGCAGTGCATATCCATGACTCATGTTATTCATCTTCCAAAGGGAAAACAAACAGCAAATGTAGATGTAGGCTAATTTATAGTTTACTCTTCTACTGCACTTGCCCTGTGATGTCATTACGGTATAATTGATGGTAAAGGCATGTCTTGTTCTGGGATACATCTGTATTCTTCGACACACCCTTTTTTTTAACCTTAAAGATGTTTTAATATTAAATAAACATCGTGCAAGAATTATTACAAGCCTAAATTACACAAGCTGCTCTTATCCAACAGTTATAATCGTCTCCCACGGGTCAAACCAAAGAATTCAAGTCATTGTACCGTCATTACTCTAAAAGTAGATGCAACTATTTGATTCACAAATGGGTGAGCACACGGTCATTTGAGCCGAGGAATCCACTCGCTGTGCCAAAGCGTACAGTACATTCTTTAATATCGTATGAAATAAACCTCAAACAGAGCTCTCCAATACATGCAGTTCCTAATTCAACAGAAAGCATGCCAACAAGGAACAAAAGAAGATCCTATTAAAGACCCCACCAGTACAGGGTAAGATTTTGTCATGTAAGCACTGTTCATGGATACAGAGTCACATTGTTAATGTACACACTGGGGGCGTAAAGCAAAATTCCTTTGTGGTCACTGTGAACTTGATCCCTTCCATCATGAATGCATGATTCTTGAAACATACTAACAGCGAAAACCTCACACAAGCTCCGAGGCATTCCACAGAATGACGAATTATCTCAAATTTGTATGATAAACAAAACAATATTTGTATTAAACTTAACAGTTTAGGTAACAACACACTTGTTAAATACAGCGTTGTAAACTCTAAAATAAGCTTAAAATGTCTCATTGATTTTTAAGTGTACATGTGTATTGCAATGGTATTTAAAATCAGAATTACACAAAGATATTTTGTGGAAATAGTGATAATATTAATAAAAATAAATGTAAAAAATAATAATACAAATTATTATAGAAATTCTAACAGATTGAATGGTTATAATGGGAATTGAACTGGTTTTAATGGAAACGTTTATGGTCCCTGTGGCCCTGCTGAAATAAACCATAGAAACCCAATATAAACCATTACAGAAATTCTAATGGTTTCCATTAAAATACCATCATGAACCATAAGCTTTTTCCATTAAAACCATTACAAAATTCAATTTTTGTGTGTTTTGGGCATTATTCCAATAGGAATTAACATCCGACCAATAGAACTATCACATACCAGTAGACACCATTATAGTTTCCATTAAAACCAATACAAATCCCTTTAACACCATTCAAACCATTAGGCCTACAATCTCTTTAATGGTTTCTATTGTTTTCTCAGCAGGGATGGACTGGAAAAGAAAACCATTAAATCATGGTGGAATAATTCCCAAAACACACTACACACACAAAATATTTTTTTTCTTTTAATGGTAAGCAGTTGGTGGTTTATAATGTTTTTTGTCATGGATACCATTAGCATTTCTATTATTTTTTCATCTGGGTTTTTCCTCCAAACATTGTGGGTATCAAGCATTTTTAACAAATCTCTTGTGTACCATGATCCGTAGGCTATTCATTTAAAATTGCAATGTTCCGAGATGTTGGGGAGAAATTAACACATGTATTAGATCAATATTTGTGCCTGGGTGTAGCTCTGTTTACAGAGAGGATGTTTAAGAAGCTCTAGCAACCACATTATTGAGTTTGTTCAGTCAGGCTGTGTCCACTGTCATAATGTAAACTAAACATTTAACAGCATGGGTCTGCTGGAACAGAGAGACTGTGCACACTTTTCTTACAATTACAATAAACCCTTGATCAAATCCTTGACATTCTGTCGTCCAGCAGACGTAAATATTACTAAGTTACTCAAAATTCTCAATATAAAATATTACAGAGAAAAAAAACAGTCTAATATATTAACAAACAGCGAAATATATTAATAATATATTAATTTTGCAAAACATGTATTTCGAATCAACTGACAAGGTTAAATACATTTTAAAATAGCAACAAAAGCACAAGACGGGATGATAATGAAAAACCACGTGCGCCCGTCACTCACCGCTCACGCTCGTGCATGCAATTCGCTTCCGGTTCAACATGGCGGCCACCATAAAGAAAGGAGTGGTACGTCTTCGCATAAATATCTTTCTGTTTAGCTTTACCAAATCTTTGTTTGTTTGTGTTGATAAATGTATGTGTAATGATGGAAGAACATATTTGCAGTAAGGGGCTTTTAAGTGTGCTTGTGTTTGTTTGCTAGCGGGAACGCTAGCATGCTAACATCACACGATCTATGACAAGAGATTGCGTTGGTTACCGCACAAGAGTGACGTTTAATGTTTATTATATACGTTAACTGTTTCTGTGTTAATGCAATGAGTTCACACGAGTCACTAACCTTTTTGTAAGCCGTCGTATGCATGTTATCATGGAGTTTGGTCAAAATTCTAATGGATTGAATGGTTAAAAAGGGAATTGTAATGCATTAATGGAAAATATAATAGTCTGATGGGTGATGGTGGTATGATATTTGACAGATGGGAGCCAATACCTAACAGCATTATATCATACGGGAATAAAGCCTGGAACACTACATTGTTTTAGAAAGCTGATGGTTTATAATGGTATTTTTAATGGTAATCATTAGAAGTTTGGTTTTGCAAAGAATGTTTTTTCATATTACATTGAAATAAATAAATGTCTATATTTCTTAATATCCCTCATACATCAGATTGTAAAATTTTAATAAATATTAACCCATCATAAGAGTATTTAAAGAATAACGGAATACACTGCATATAAATTCCTCTGTATAGCGAATGTTACTACTATAGAAAGGAAAGTCTTGTATTTATTTTAGGTGTTTGTAAACATCATTGATTTAAGATAACTTGTCAATACTTACAGGCAGCTGAAGATGTCAATGTAACATTTGAAGACCAGCAGAAGATAAACAAGTTTGCCAGAAATACAAATCGGATGTCCGAACTGAAAGATGAAATTGAGGCCAAAAAGGTAACTATACGTTTTGCTGACCTGTAGGCCCGTCTGCTTTGACTTGGCCGAATGCTGATGCTCTTTTGTTGTTTCAGAAATCTTTACAGAATTTAGAGGATGCCAGTGATGACCTCATGATGTGCGATGATGATGCAATGTTGATCCCATATCAGATCGGAGATGTCTTCATCAGTCACTCTCAAGAAGAGACGCAGGAATTGCTGGAGGCAGCGAAGGTAACGAGACCCTGAAACTTACCATAAAATACCTCTCTTACTTCCCCAAAGCCAGTTAAAACGTAATACTGGGTCTGTAAGAGATATTCGAATAGTCAGAAAAAACCCCACAGGTTTTCAGATTCCAGCAGCTGCTTAAAAAACCCTCAATAATGATGTTCTGGTATCCGCAGGAAGCTCTGCAGGGGGAGATCAAAGGTCTGGAGGGTCGCGTGTCATCCATACAGGAGGTGCTTGGAGATCTTAAGGTTCAGCTGTATGCCAAGTTTGGAAACAACATTAATCTTGAGGCAGATGAAAGCTGAAACTTCAAGCATGTGGACTTGACACTGTTAAACTGTGGACTGTTAAACTCCAACAGGAAAATTCCATAACAACCAGTTTCTGTACGGTTTACTCTGCCGATGGTGTTTTTTGAAATTTCACATGTTATGTTTGGTGAATTATTGCATGATGTGAGCTGGACGGAGCATCAGGAAAGAGAACAAGAGGCACTGATATTCAAAATAAAAAGCAAACCTGTTTCATTCATTGCTTCCTGTAAATTTCATATTTTACATTACATTAACGCATTTGGCAGACGCTTTTATCCAAAGCAACTTGCAATGCATTACACTATACATTTGTTTTTGAGTATGTTGTTAGCACCATACTCAAACCACTGAGCTACAGTGGAATTATATTTACACATATTTTATGTTTTACCTATTTTATATGCAGTAAATCCCCATGGGCTTAAGCATAGGTTTAGCGCAGCCTAGTGGTTACATTTCTCAGCTGGTGATGCAAACAGTTTTAAAACCTGTAAAACATATTTATATATAATTAATAATGATACAATTCATAAATTGACCATTATTTAGGTGATCTAATGTTGGGTCATGGATACTGTCCCTGTAATATGCACACTGTTAGTCACATTATTACAAAAGCAGATGGTTTCATCCCAAGTTTAAGTGAGAAAATAAAATGTCACCTATAACAACAACAGATGCAGGTGTGTTTTTAAGTTTTGAGACAAATAATTATTGACAGGCCCCAGCGAGGATCGAACTCGCGACCCCTGGTTTACAAGACCAGTGCTCTAACCACTGAGCTATGGCGCCAGATGGCATTCCATCACCTGCTGTTAAAGCACACATGTCTTTCTGTACTTAATTTGAATGTCAATGCTTGGCAGTAGTAAGAGGAAGCTTAATGTTCAGAAAGATAAAAAAGAAAAGAAAAGTAAATGCCTTGTATCTAATAGACCTGACAGATGCCTGGCTTACAATAACACACACTAGCATCAAAGAAGTAAATTTTTCCCAGAGAAACTTAATTTTTTCTTGCACCGTCTGTTCAGAAAATCTAATTAATAACCATTTCTAATTAAAGAATCTCATTAAAATAATAATGTATTTGAATTCTTACACAGCATACGGTTTTATGTTCTCTATGCAAATCATTCGGGCTGTTCAAGGTTATGGATAGACTGTATAATACAAGATTTTCTAATGCAGGATTTTATGTTTGGTCACATTGTGACCCTTCAAGATGACGTTTCTGTAGGTTTTTACTGCACAATTTTCATGAAGAGATAATATTTCATCAAACCTGTAAATGGTTTGTCGTTTACATGCGTAAACTGCTAAACGTAAAAAGGATAATCATTATTCCCACTAATTGGATCATTACCAAGTAAACATCGGCAAACATAGTGGAAGAACTGCTAATTGGTCCATATAGAAGTGAGCTGTTAAATTCCAGCTGTTGTGAATTTGCATCATCAGGCAGGTGTCTGGTCCCTGTGATACAGAAACATGGATGTGAAGAATTGTAGCGGCCTAATTAAAGTAAGTGTGTGAGGGTATCCTGCTCCATGTAATAAAATATCAGATAAATAAATAAAGCTCCTCCAGCTTATGGGCTTCCTCAAGCTCTACCCATTCTCGATTCACAACAGTGCGCTTGTTAAAATCTGACAATGAGCACAGGCATATGAGAAGCTTTTTTTCTTTCTAGCTTATGCATGCATTAAATAACAAGCACCACATAGGAGTGAACTACGTATACAGAAAACCAAAAACACTTTTTTTATCATAGTTTATGATCTACATCGAGCACAAAACACTCTCTATTTACTGTTTTGGTTAGAATATAATTTATTTTGAATACTCAGGTATGTCAAGAGAAATGTAAACACTTTATCCAGAAAAGACGCAGTTTATCCGTTCACTTCTGTGTTTATAGTACAGTTTTGCCTGATCCAATATGGCGGCGCCGTTAACATATCACAGCAACAGGCGAAAGCCGTCATGATGCTAAGAAGTAGGTACTTATTATTTATTGTTTTAGTGGGTAATGTCAATACGTGACAAAAAACCTTTTTTTTATCACACAAGAAAACTATGGAAAAATACTGAGGCGTAGGCCTACTTTACTGGGTGTCATACAGGGTTTTTCCTGTAGAAAAATTGGCTCAGCAAAAATGATGTGTGTCTTCACAAAAAACACTGCTGCTGCATCCCAGTTCACATACTATCCGTTCTAAATAGTATTAGTATTACTATAAATAGAATTAGTATGTTGAAAATAGTATTCCAAAGATTCCCGGAAGGTCTACTACTTCCTGTAGTGCCATTGCACACTAACGGCTAATATTACCCACAACTCACCAGAGTAGGTTTGTGATGCTCCACTGCATTAATAAAATTAAATAACTGATGCGTCACTAAATTAATAAATACAGCTATAGAGTTAACATTACATATGAAACAATGAATGAATAAATACTTGGAAAGAAGAAATGTATTTTGATGTGTGTAACAGTTGGCCACAATGCTGTCTACAACAACGACCACTTCCGTTTCCTGTTAGTATGTCCCAGTACGTGCATATTGTTTTACTACACACTAAAATGTATATACTTTTCCATAACAAAAACAGTACAAACTTTTAGTGCATGTAAGTAGGGGAATTTGGACCTAGCGTTGCAGCATTACGCCACAATGGAGGCGCTGAAGAGCTACAGCTGTGTTTCACGGCTGCTCAGGTGTTTTACGTTCAATTTCTTGATAAGGTTTCTTAAATGAACGTGCTGTACATCATTGTAATGTTTTTAGCTGTGAAGTTGGCTCGTTGAATCAGCTTTATACTGTACACAGCGAGTCCGCCAGTACGAACGACTCGCAAACAAACGACTCCTTATGTAATGCATCTAATCGGTTTCCTCGGGAGATTGCTACTTATTATATACATATACTGCCTCGTAAATCATTCACATTAATAAATGCGCAAGAAAGCTGTTGCTTTGCATTGCACTTCCACAATATTTCCGCCAGGGGTCTCTGTTTCTTAAGCAATTCCATTCCAGACACAACGCTTAGACCCACCTGATGCTCAACATCAGTCTGTAGGGTTAGCCTACATCAGAAGGTCACCGCCGCCTTTCTCATTGAATCTCTCACACCAACAAGCTGCTAAAACACGCCTTGTTTATACATTTTGTCCACAGCCTTGTTGTATGTTGTGTGTCGCCTATAGGAGACAACAAATCTGTCTTTGTACTTCCCCTCGGGCTACCAAATACTTTTGCTCAATTGCTCAATTTCTCCCTGGAGCGTCATACGACATAAAACTTCATAGAGACACGGTGTCAGAGGTAAACGCAATTGTCTAGAAACAAACATCACTAATTTTTTATGCGTTTTCTTGCGTACTGAGGCTTGTGGATTATTCAGTAGCTTGTTCTGATCTGGAATCAGTTTAACAGACAGAAAAGTTTGGTAGGATGATAATTTGACTGTGGCTTGGGTTCCATCAATAAAGATTGTTTCTGCATTATTTAATTTTATTGCTTATATCTTGAAATATGAAACCACAAGCCCTTTTAAGATGAAGATTTAAATATTAAAATTTACATTCTGATAATATTAAATCGGACTAAATTTGCCCCTGCCTGTGAAACGCCGGCGAAAACCGTGATTTTCTGCATGACACTCATCTTACATGATCTAAAGTATATTTTGTGAAAATATAACCTTGACATTTTAAATATATACTAAGTAAGGCAAACGTTTAATTATGATTAATATTTCAAAATCAAACTTTGATGCTTATCTAAAAATGTGCTTATGTCAGTCTGGTTTTTACAGGTAGGGTCACATATACATATGTCACTCATCTGGTTTGCTTAATAATTTGCTTCATTCTTTAAACATCTAATTCTGCACTATATTCAAGTCCGAATATCCAATACTTTTAACGTGGAAAGTGGTGCTTTTCAACTTTGTTTTAGGCTGTCTTTTCAGCAAACAGGGTGTTATGTTCCAATACTCACACAAAGCTTTACTCTGAGTCTACATTCGTCTAATATGTAATGTATTCAAACTGACTGCACAGTGTTGTCGCAAAGCAGTAAATTCAACAGCCCCGGCGTACTCGATGGAAAACAAAGTCCATGTAGAAGAGATTATGACAGCTAGACATGTATGGGAATGCTTGGGGATTTGTGGCAGATTAAAAACCTTGCCCCGAACTTACACCGCTTGATGCGGAATGGAGCCGAGGGACGTGCGACGTGTAAAGGAACTCATTGTGGATTTGGTGTGAAGGAGACGCTTGGTTTGTCCAGATGGACCTGCAGTAAGGAAGCAATCTATCGCAGGGACTCGGAGATGAATTCATTTGCCAGTAATGACATTTCAATCACGGTTTGGGATGCACTGTTAGGATGTGGATGCATGCTGAATGAAGCCATATTATTATGTGTTTGAACTTTAAATGGAAAGCAGATTAAAACAAGGCAATGTCACAAGTGTCTTTTCTTTTGTGATGGGAGTACTGTTAATAGTATGCTATGTAGGATTGCTTTGCTTGGCCTTTCCTCGTTTTTATTCAATACAATCCTTTGTTTTTGGTGGAAGTCTCTTTTTATAAGTTCCAGCCCTCCCGTTCCCTTCCCAGGGCAGATATGAAAAGATGTTCTGATTACATTTTCTTGCTGCTCTGATTTTATGAATCAGTCATTCTCAGCATAACATTACCAAATCTCAGTGAGTCTCATCCTGTCAGACCTTCCCTCTCTTCTGAACAGAAATACAGCTGGATGTGTCCTGTGCGACTGCATCAGAATGTGAACTCGCGTATACAAAGTGAATTCAGTGGCTGTGAGAATTGTGCAGGAACTTGACAATTAGTAAAGAAAAGGGCAGAAATGCTCATATTCAAATAACATTTTTATTGAAATAGTAAAAGAGAGGTTTTACTATTTTTGGGGCCTAACAGTATTAAACACTTTTACCTTGATTTTTCACCTCATGCAGAATTCAAAAAGTCACTCATTTGAATCCATCAAATTTGGTTTCTCTCTTGAATCTTTTGGCCAACTTGCTCTACAATTTTGATCTTCCCCAATGTTGGTCAACTGTTAATATTTTGTACATTTCACAAACTTGCTGTTTCTTAAAATCTTGGCATATTAAAATGAACCTTTAAATGTGAAGTTTAAAAAGTCATATTCAGTCATGATGTTAATACAGTATACATGATGTCAGGGATGTAGACATGTGAGACAAATTCAATTGTTTCCCAGACAGATTTACATTATTGAGCTAAAAAGTTTGGTGGTCAGACTTGAAAACTTCTAAGTGGTCCTCTCACCTGTAAAGATTGTACCCGTCGTAACTCTTAATGCCTTTGTCCTGCATCCCTAAATAAGGAAGCAAATGCGTTTTCAGAACATCCCCAGCGTGTCATCCATCAATATTCCTCTTTATCAGTCATCTACTACTACTAGAAAAGAGCAAAACAGAACCACAAAGAACTTTTATCAACTCTCTCAGTCTCCGTCTCTCTCTTTATTTGAGACAAAACACTATCGGGCGTAAGGGATAAAACATTCATCTTCTTTCAGTAAGTGTGCTAAATGCTTTATTCACGTGAGTCGGCCAGGGCTTGTCTGGGTGACTCGTATGATCTTGTACAGTGGGGCACAATGGATTTGCTAACTTTTAGTGAATTAATATAAAAATATATTTTTGTTTTCAATATTTCCAATAAGATAGAGCAAACTGAGTGAGCAACGTTTTTCCTTTTAAATGAGTCTGCTTTTAAGTGTTGCTGCTTTTACACCTTTACTGATAACTTAGTCACATGTAGAGATCATTTTGTTTTAGGGCTTTTTGTTTAGTGATGAAAAAACATCTTTACACTGCTAGATGCCACAGAAAGTGTATTTGAGGCCAATTTCACCATGTAAGATTTCAAAGTGTTTAGAGCATCAATATTCACACAGTTACAAGCTGCGAGATTGCAATAATATTCTGTCTTTAACTGTATTATATATTATATTAAATACAAACAATTTCAAATAAAAATATTGTTTCTATTTGCGTTTATTTGCAGAGAAAACTGGAGAAACAAGTGAAAATAACAAAAGAGATGCTCTGTATTTTTATCAGACCTTAAATACTTCAAAGTTCAAAACGATTTTTTTATGTGTTAACCTCACTTTATCACAATTTTATGTGTCTTGTTATGCTGTCAGTCTTTCACATTGCTGTTGGATGACTTTATATCACTCCTGAGATTTTTTTTCATTCAACAGACATTGGACATCTAGAAATGATAATTAAATAAAAATTTGTAATGATCATTTTTTCTGTAGCTGCATATATAGTGCAAAGGTATAAAAGGCATATAGATTAAAAAACTTTGTCTGCCTTGATGACCAATGAAGCATTTCATTTACGCTATCTTATAGAAACATGTCATATTAATCACTTTATGGTGTTCGTGAAAACGTGAAAGCTCACTTTCACCAGTAAAATTCTTTAAAATCCCTCGCTGTCTTTACAGGGAAAAAAGAAATTCATGAACATCAAAGTATGGAAAACATGAGTTTGTTTACTGGAATGATAAAAACAATAAGATTCTTACAAACAGATGTTTCATAAAACACAAGTCGCTCAATTTTATTTTTAATAAAGCCTGTTCTGTACCGGTCTATTCAGGTGGTGTATTTTGTGTTGAAAGCAAATGAAATACAGCATCTTTTAATAAAAACAGATCCCAGTCAGTGGTTGTCCAGTGAGTGACCAATGCGAGCAGGTCGTGACCCCAATATCCCTGAACATCTGACGGTCTGCTTTAACATCTGCTGTCTCATTTGCCTTTCTAATTCAAATCCCACCGTGGCCAAAACTCACAACACTCGAATTGACTTCAATTGCAGAATAGGCTACACTTTCAGGAGATGTTTACAGATATATTTACCACAGGACAGCGGCGGTCACGTCCCAGAGAGATCAGTTGTCAGGGACACTTACGGATGAGTAAAGTTTACTTGAACCATTTCTTACCCAGAAACATACAGAATCGATCCTTTTTCAGCAAACGCTGCCATGTAACTTAATAAATGTGTGTAAAGTCTTCGTACTTTCCTTTTTCTTACACGACCGGCGGACTTTAATGGAAATACAAATGAAATCTGCTTCTCCTAAACTCTCAACCCGTAATACATTTCCAAGTTGATTAGAGATAAAAGCTCAGGAAGTTCTTTCATTTTTGTAGATTTAGTTGATAAGGGAATAAAATGAAAAGCCATTTTTTGCTCAAATTGAAAGGTGCATTTCCAACAGCCAGCTTTGGCTTTCCTAATATCTTACAAATTATTCCCAACAAACTTTCTAAACAAAATTCTACTCCCATAGAAAACATATGGATTTTAATTTCTTTATGGACCATAACATTTAACCTCATCTTTAACAGATGCCTATAATGTTTTACGATAAACATTAGATTTGTGATGTGTGTTGCTCTTGTTTGAATTACTACAATGTGCCAGACTTTAAAAGCATGCTGCGCTATTTCGAAACAAAGCGTGAACAGGCACTCAGATCTGACCTGGTCTCTGTTGGTTAGTCTCTTATAGACCTGGCTGGCAGGAGTTGTGGGTGGTAATTTTTGAGAGCTGTTGTCAACATTGGCAATAAAACGTTCTCTCTCTCTCTTTCAGACCTCCCATCGAGTGTGTTTAAAAGTGAGAAGGCAGCTGGAGCCAAGCTTCATTTCTCATGAAAGTATTTGCTAAACTCAGCTTGAACGAAACATTCGCAGCTTAATTCCCTTCGCAAAACAAGGTCATAATTCATCTTTGAGATGGAGTTGCTTTGTTGTTTTCAAAGGGCTGCTGTAAATTTGTAGCGATTATTCATTTTCGCTACATAATACCTGTTCTGGGCCATTAGGGAGCTGAGAAAATTATGAAATTATGAAATTATTTGGAAAACAATTTCAAGGGCTGCGGAGATCAGAAATGTGTATTTAGCCAGCGTCAAACCGAGGTTCACTGCCAATGTCGGTTTTAAGACTTCATTAGCGTAAAAGCAAAACAAATTGCGTTTGAGCATAATTACAAATGTGAAGATTTAAAAGCTGTTTTGAAAGCATAATTCTACATTATAATTTTTGTAAAATTTGTACTGTACTGGACAGTATATGAAAAGTCATCTTTCCTTTCATTTGAAAGGTTTCATACTGAACTAACAGCAAATTTCATATTTATTGTATATGAAATTCTCCAGATGATGTGTTATTTATTCTTGTATTTAATTTCTGTTTAAGTATTTACTTTTTATTGCAAACTGTGAGGAGGCAGTTGTATGTAGTGTTGTAGTCGAGACCACCTAAACCCAGACCGAGACCAAGACCAGCACTTTTAAAATGCATCTAAAAGATCCACAAAACACTAAAAAGTCATAATAACAGAATCATGCTTTCTAAGCGTTCTTATTTATTTAGTAGCAAAATATCTGTGTGTTGCTCATTAATGCACAAAAGTTCAGATTTTTTAAGTCTCCTGGTCAATCAGTTTCACGTTTTCAGATAACGTCAGATGTTATAATATAAATAAACAAGTACCTCTTTTGCAATCACATCTTGGATAATGTGGGCCTTTTCTATTAAATTTGTTGAACCTGAAACTTTAACAAAACAGGTTTCATGATACTGGTTTCATCTGCTTTGTTCTAAAGTTTTATTTTTGTGCCTTTTTTTGTGATTTTGTGCATCTTAGTTGCTTTAATAAGACAAACTCTGGTGTCTATAGACCACTTCTCAAGACGTAAAAATGCTCCAACTCCAACAGAACATTAACCGAATCAAAATGTTGAACAGTTATCTTTAAGATTTAATTATATATGTAAGATTTAAAATACTAAATAAATAAAAAATGAAAGTTTGCACAATTATATTTCCATTTATTCATTTCTAAGCAACTTAACATTTTGTCAATGCTCTAACAATAAGCGAGGTCTTTAAGAAATGTGAAAAAATGTGGCTATGTATTGACTTTCAATTAAAAGTTACAAAAATTATGTAAGATCTGTTTAATTTAAGGCCTGTTTACACTAAGAACAATAACTATATAATCTATAGTGTCCATACACATATTATGTTCATTCTAAGCTCACGTTCTGCAGCTTTAAATGTACATTTCCAATGCATTTTTATTAGCTTTCTATCATTCATCAGCTAAAAAAAATAATTGCTTTGAAAGGGATCCCAACATTGTTCCTCTGTATTGTTACTGTTTTAGTTGTGGTGTGGACTCCTCTATTCTCTTAAATGTAAAACTAAATATAGTTTGGTGTGAACACGCATACACTGTATATATAAATATGATCAAATTCATTTCTGAACTTAATGAGTTTCAGGGCATAAATGCCCCCCCGCTTCAGCGTGTGCCATCCACAGATGTGACTTCTCATGTCACCTGAAATAAAACATCTGAACTTTTTACAGGGACAGATCCACTCCTCAGAGAGCATTTCTGTTCTCCAGCATCATTTATTAATATAGTGACACCTCGAACCCACAACACTGAACCCACGTCCCAGCCGACAGCTACGCTTAAACAACTGTGGACTCGTCCTAATGAAAACCAGGCAAACGTTTGCCTGCTACGCTCACACAGCTCTCCATCAGAAAGATGGTTCCACCAGTGACAGCTCTGACCCATTGTGTCCGTTGAACAGACATAGGCGGGTTGCTTGTGTTTTTGTTTAAGTGTGATAGATGAAATTTGGCATAGCCCCGTCCGGCCGACGGCGTCGCGGTCCTGCGCTCCCTGGGGAAAGAGATTGGCGTCAAATTGCAATATAGCATCTCCAGCAAGCTTTTGTTTTCCTTCAATCTACGACGACCAAAATGTTTGGCCCTTTATTGGTTTCCTACCCAATGCCTCTGAGTCCAGCACTTATTGAAGAAGAATGCTTTCGGAAAAGCGACGTTTCGCTGTTAACCGTTGGCTTTAGTCAGCATTACTCAACTAAATTAGGTCTGTTTTCACAAGCCCCAGTAATGTTCTGCATTAATGCATAAATCTATTTGCATGTACAAACCAAACATTCCTGATAAGATGGGAACTTATTTAAGCACAACAAACTAAGAGTTCGTCAAATCTGCTCTCGGGTACGAACTGTAAGACGGCCCGTGCTGAATCGGTGGACTTTTTTTGTTTCATTTTGTCATTATGCAAAATTTGGGGGATGAATTTTGTCATGTTGAAATGTGTTAAATGGAGCTGATAGTCGTATCGGTAGCTGAATGCATAATCTTATTAGCCTGAATATGTATTAAACAAAAATGTGAGGGGTAGGGCATGTGCAGAACATGATAAGGTGCGTTGAGGTTTTGTGATTTTATTTGCTGCTCACATATGCATATTAATTTAAAATACGTTATTGCTCAGAAGTCGCTCTTCTATAGCTCGAGCCTCGAGGCATAATAGGGTTCAGATCATGTATGCTTCGCTTTCTTACAGATATTTCTCTTAACATTAAGAAAGACGACAATTGTATACAAAGTGGATAGCATTATTGAGTTGGCCTTGGAAGAATGAGATGAGAAATGTTTTAATGATAAGAGAACTTAACTGCATATTTTGGCATCTTTCTTGACATTCGAGTCTTCACAAATCACAGGAGAAGAAGATGAGTAGCAGACTTAAAGGGATAGTTTATTCATCATTTATTCACCCTCATGTGCTTCAAAACCTTTTTCAGTGGAACACAAAAGATATTTTGAGAAATGTCTCAGTGATTTTGTGTTCAAGTCAATGTTGTTTGAATACCGTTTTCAAAAATACTTTTGTTGTGTATTCTGAAAAAGAAAGTTATACAGAATGTTCAGTTTTGGGTTAAAGTTTTTCATCTCCAAATGTCTGTGAAGGTCAGGTTGGATGTCAGGGGTTGTAACTGTTTGTTTTCTACTTTTATTTCTGGTTTGTGGGCTCTGTTCCTTCTAAAGATAACATCAGCGTTTCTTCTCAGTGCGTGACTGATTTAAACATTGCTGGTTTGCTTTGTGTTAACAACAATTTAAATATTTGATGTTGTTGACTTGTTGTTGTAAAGCAATTGGTCTAAACATCATGCTGTGGTGCTCATGTGGGTCATGCAGGTTTGAATACAGATGTCCACTTCATATCGTACCTTGTTTTAAACTATCAGCAAAATGATGAGAATTAAAAATACAGAGTTATTATTAGCAGTAAGATCTCTAGAGAGAATTGGATCATGTTGCTACCATTACGACGAGATTACGAGGCTCTCGAAATTATTTTAGATCAAGGTTTCAGCTGTCTGTTATAATACCCATAAGAGCAATTACAGCCCGAATGTACAAAAACTTGCAGACTTTCAAAAATTAAAACATAATGCAGCTGAAAGTGACTGTGAATATGAGTCTTGTTATGTAAAGTTTTAGTTTCTCACCAGTTTTTTATTCTCATATAAGACTCATATGTGACCTGAGGTAACGGGCAAGCAGTTTGCTGAATTATTTATAATAACTTGATATTTTGCTCAATAACAAGGTTGCATAAGATTTAAAATTTTATTAAAATGCATTTTCATGATAAAGAGAACGAGAAATCGATTATGCGTTAGTCAGAGAATCAGTCCTTTCCAAAATATTAAACTAGTTTCTTGAATGCAGGATAATTTTATTTTAAAGTGTATTTCTATTTTATATATGTTTTAAAGAATTAGATCTATCTAATATCTCACCGGTTTTTCCTAGACAGCTATGAAACTATGTAATCTTTCACTTCCGTCTCCTGCTTATTTGTGTGAGCCAAAGTTGATACTAAAACATGATACAAATCTGGGTTATTTTCCACACACGTGTCGAATCAAAAAAATATATTTGACACAAACAGCTCATCATTTTGACTTGAAACATCCCAGCATAGGTTATTCTTCTATATTTTTTAAAGACCAGAATGAATCCTGATCAATAACTTGTTTTGTAGTCATCTGGCAATAGGAAGACAATCCCAACCTCACAGAAACAAATGTAATTTGATTTGGTCATGATCTGATTTACCATTAACATGCAGGATAATACGAGTCACCAAGTGTGAAATTTCAAATTGACCGACATGCATTATTCCAGAAACTTCAAGTTCCTTGAACCCTCACCTCCTTTTGCAATTCATGAGGGGTTTTTATTGATTTAAGCAGGTGTATGAGGAGCTGTCGCAAATTCAATCTTCCCTGACATCCACAGGTTTATACTCTTACACACCAGAACAAATGATAACATTCAACATTTAAGAGTTTTATGATGCACTGCGATATATTCCACTCAGATGTGGAATATAAACTGTGCTTTACGTGCTTTTCTCTGCAAATATTTACTAAGGATGAGAGTACGGTTACATCATGTAAAAAATGTCTATTGTACATCTGGTGAGTGAATACTTTTCTGGAGTTTCTGGAGAAATATCATTTATTTTACGTTTCTTTATGATGAGATAAAAGTTTATTTTTGCTTTGAGGTCATTGTGCTTTGCTACAAGCTGACAAAATTCCCTTAGACTTTGATGATGATTTTTTTTTAGGTTTTCATACAATGGAGGTCAGAAGTGGCTGCACAAACTATTAATATCAGTGATGAAAGATGTTTGTCCTGGACGTTCGCATATATCACCGCCACACATTCAGATACAGAAGAGAAAATGTGTTTCGTGCACAGCAACATCTGCAGCGGGCTTTAAATCTCTCTGTGAACTGCGGCGTTCTTGTGCTCGGGCCACAGAGAAAAATAACACGATGCTTTGCAATGTTCTAGTTTCAATTGGCCGTCCTCATAAATATGTCATCTCTGTAACGTATTCAAAGAGCACGAGCGTTTTTGAAACGCCTGCAGAGCTTAACAGCAATTGCTTGTATTTATTCCACAGAGGTTTTGAGAGTGCATTTTATGCGCTTAAAATAAATGCAGGTGAAAGGTGACGTTAGATCCTTTAGCACCGGAGTTGACAGCCGCACGGTATCACAGGAACAATGGGAATTAAGCTAATATTCTCTGGCCACATTTGACGCCTCGCAAGCATATGAGCGTACCTGCTGCGAGACCACATGCATATGAATTTTATCTCATGAAAGTGAGGATTTGTGACTTAATTCTATTAGTTTTTGGATTAGTGTTGAAAGATTGAGGTACTTGCAATGTGTGTTAAAGGGATTCAACCCCCAAAAAAATCATTTACGCTCATGTTATATAACCTGTATGACTTTCTTCCACAGAACACAAAAGAAGATATTTGGAAAAATGTTGGTAACCAAACAACATTGCAAACTTCCATTGTATAGACACAAAACCACAGAGACATTTCTCAAAATATCTTCTTTTGTGTTTCACGGAATAAAGAGTCATACAGGTTTACGTCCACATAAGGGGGAATTAACGATGACAGAATCTATATTTTTAGGTAAATTATGCCTTCAATGTTAAAATAGTGCACACTAAACATAACATAGTGATTTAAAATAATCAAAGTATTTTCTTCAAATGTGCATTAGATCCATCAGAATGCATGTTTTTATACAGCAAAGACTTTTTGTACAGAAATTGTCATGGAGTGATAATGAATCATTAAAATAAGCAAAGCAAAAACACAACACAAGTGTCATTGATAAATTGGCAGCTTTGTTTAAAACGCTGCAGTCGACAGTTTTAGGCGAGCGTATTGGCTTGTAAAGCGCAGCGAGGTATCAACTTTAACACCTCATATTATTGACACCAGATGTCACAAATAAAACCAAGGCCGAATTTGCAGCTCGCAAAGAGACTCAGCAAAACAGGAGTGCATTTATTTATATAGCACATCATTTAATATACAGTGTCATTTCAGTGTTTTACTAAAACTATGAACAATTGGAGAAAGTAATAAAAAACACAAAACTAACCACTCAAATTAAAAGTTAATAAACTGCGGGTGGCATAACTACACATCGTTTTGAGTATTTCTAATTTATACTTCATATACAGCATATGAAAACCTCTTCACACCAACAGTCTGAGATTAAAGCCGATCGCATTAAATACCAACAAGTCTCCGGTCGTGTGTTTCTAAGCTGGCCTGCATGTGAAAGGGTTATTTGTCTCATACTTTGAGTAAAGTTCACACAGAGTGGATGTGTGTTCAACTGCGATGGCACAGAAAACTAACTGTAAGTTTGAGTATTTTATCTGGGTGTAAATGTGTTGAGGAAGTTGTTCGAGGGTGTCGCTGCATTTCCTGTTAATTTAATTAGCATGCGAGGACTGGAATAGCTTGTGCTTTTGTGCTTTTGTTAAAATGATGTTGGTTGTGCAATATGTTTTTCTCTAGATTTCTTGAGTGTACTGAGAGTTTTGCCAACTCTTTTAATTTATGAATTTGGGTTTGTATTATTTTTTTGTGTTCATGCCGAATGTGATGTTTACTAGATGTAAAACCTGCTTTTATTATAATGTATTACATTTATCTTAATGTAATTTGCAGAATGCCTCTTCTCTTCTCTTCTCTTCTCTTCTCTTCTCTTCTTGTCTCGTCTCTCTCTCTTTTTCTTTCTTTCTCTCCTTTCAAGTTTCAAGGTATTTTATTGGCATGATTGCATGTTCTTACAATATTGCCAAAGCATTAAACATATAACAAAAGACATACAATAAGTACAAACATTTAAGTGAAATTAAAATAAGTTGCTAAGTAAAAAATAAAAGATAGAATGGAATATGAAATAAAGTAAATGTAAATAAACAAATTGACTGAAATAAAGAAGAATTGAATATAAAATGTAAATTTTTAGCAGAAACATAATACATCTTTCTCTCCTTAAATGGAGTGAAAACAAGGCTCTGTTTCTTTTTTATAAACCTAAAGTTTGTAGAGTAACAATATAATAATATATAATATAAATAGTATACTGAAAGTATGATGTTAAGCTTACTTAAAAATTTATTACAAGTATACTTGCTGTAAAAACTACTAGTAGTAGGCTATATACTTAGTAGTTTAATTTTCATACCCCTAAAGAAATGTTTTCTTTAAGTAAACTTAACATCATACTTACAGTTTAAATGTGCTAAAAAGTAGTGCTGTTGTAAACTACCTGTATCAGTATACAGTACCTATAAGGTTCTTGTAGTATAGTCGCAGTACAAACCATTAATTTTACACTATAGTCGTGTCTTTTTTTACTACTGTTACGCTGAAAGTAAGCCTAAAAGTATACTTTTATAGTCTAAAAAGTGTGCCAAGTATACTACTAGTACACTTATAAGAATACTTACTATTCAAATATATTTATAATATACTGTAGCCTAATTAAGAAAATGAACTTGAAGTATACCATTTTTTGGAAGAGAACTAAGATTTGTAGGGGAAAGTTGAATCTCGTTGCTGGAGGTTTTAAATGCTTTATGTACAATGAAAGTCTATTGTGTAGGTCAGAATAAAGGCTCTACTGTTTACAACTTAAATCTTGTGTTCTGTTAAATAACACCATTATTGAGTTAAGGAGAGCTTAGCAGTACACGGCCTCTTTCTGTGGGTCATACAACACTACATAAGATGTAATGGGACCAGAACTGAAGACCCTTATTGTTATATAAATATATATTAAGTATAGATAAGTTAACTACATTAAAATATCAACAATAGCACTAGAACACGGGCTAGTATGAGGAATGGATGGATGGATGTACTTTCAGGTTTTATATATTTATTTCCTGGATGGCCACCAACAGTATAACATCAAAAACATATAATACCCTTCCCAAAGGTGTGCTGTGACACACACACACACACACACACACACACACACACACACACACACACACACACATCAGACAGAACAGCACAGACATCAATCACCCGCTCAGATCCTGTCAGGCGATATTAAAGAAGCGTCCGGCCAACAGGTGATAAATCCTCCAGTGCCACCGAGCCTCTTTCAGCCACTCGGAGAGGAATTAGTTTCCAGTAATGACTTCAGCATTATTATTCATGCCATGCATTAGGACGGCTTTTAAACTAATTGTGTAAATCGCACATCGTTATTTCCACGCATGCATATGCACATATGAGAAAAGCACACATAACAATATGAGCGCAGATAATACCGCAGTGTTAATGCTGAATAATTGGCAAACATTAAGCTGTTCGACTCTGAATTATGGTTGTGGTTACAGCTTTCAGATGATTCTACTGAGGCTTGATATCATTTGGATATATAGAGAGGTTAAATATGTCATTCATTAGTTGAATTCTTCCAAACATCAAAATGGGAAGACTGGGCAGGAAGTGGATTTAAAGTGTGGATTTGTTTGCAATGTGTAAATACAACAACAGGACTTTTGGGGTCAAATTTGCACTGTAAAAATGATTCGACTTTAAAAATAAAATTGTTATTTCAATAACATAATATTTTTACGTTAAATTAACACATTTTTTGAAAGGCACTGTGTGGAATTTTTGGCGGCATTTAGTGGTGAGGTTGCGAATTGCAACCAACCGTTCACTCCACCCCCTCCCCCTCTCGTTCTAAGCTCTACGGAGGCCGTGAGAGGATTAAGATGTCGTGACGTTTCCGCTTCTTTTCCAAAAGATATAACATATTTACGAAACGCACTCTGTAGAGCGGTTTGTCCGTTTAGGGATAGAAACAACATGGAGAATTCTATGTAAGGTGACCCGCTGTGTATGTCGATAAAAATAGCTTGTTCTAAGGTAAGATAAACATAAGGCTTTATTATATAAGGTCTTTATACACCACTGAACACATAGTTATGTATATTATATTGCATTTCTGTTAATATAGCCTCCATTAAACTACACATTGGACCTAAGGTTTAACTTAAAAATGGCAGCCGGGTAACTTAATTTTTTAAGATGAAACAACAAATGAATTTGTACAGCGTGTTGAATAGAAATGATAGATTTTTATGATGTTACCTGGATGATTAGTTATTATAACCAATATATTTTCCATTTCATATGTATCAGTGATTTACAGAAAATTGTCGATCTCATCATTATTTATGTGGGAGCTTATATTCCCCGGCACGCTGTGACAGCAGGATATGGATCGCTATAGTTTGCGATTTCACACAATGTCAGGATGACCTCTGTCAGCAGAACAGCTTTAAACTCACAGACTCTTTCAGGTCAGCAGTTGAAGGAAAGTTCAGATCTATGAGTTTCTTTCAACATGTTCTCCTCAAAAGCTCTTCATATCTCACACAAATCAATGATGGTACACAGAGATGAATTCAGACAGAATAAAATTAAATCGTGTGATCTGTGTTAAGAATGATTCACATCATAATTGAAGTGTGATGGATGAAGACAGATGTAAGGAGTTCTGTGCTATTGCTCGGCATGTCGCAAGGAACTTGAAGAAGTTGTGAAATCTCGAGCTAAAACAGCAGAACATTGTTTAGTCACGGCTGATCTAAAATCCCAAACAAACTTCATATGAAGAAGGTATGTTGAAACTAAAATAAATGTGTAAGTACATACAAATATACGTGTCTATACAAATAAAGGAGATTTGAGGTACACAGTGTCACTAAAGTAGGATTTTTTCCACAATGTCACCTGAGAGTGAAGAGTGTTGTTCATCTAAATGTGAAATGTTTAAAATGTATTTTAAAGTTTTGACCAGCTTGTTAACAAGAGTGCAACTTCAAAATCTAATGGAGAGAAATGCATTGCATTATGGGAAATGGTTGCCAGGTTCAGTATAAGGGTCAAGGGGTTTGGTTAGGATAGTCTACACAGCCCTTGCTGGTAGATTTGATAAGGTGTTTTGTCAGATTTATTTGAATTATTTTGTCTTAAATTAATATACAAAATAAAATTAAAATCAATATTTAACATACATGTTAAATATAAAAATATGACATTTTATTATATATATGACGTTTTATTAAATATATTTTTTGTTTTATTTTGCTTTATTATTATTATTTTATTTATCCATAACAATAATAATAATAATAATAACTGTTATTATTAGTATTATTATTATGATCACAAATAAATATTTAATATTTAATAAATAACATGTAACATTTTTATATGAACTTACATTTACAGCTTATGATCATTGGAAATATTAAATTAAAATAAAAGTAGTTTATTGCAGGGTGGTTTTAGGTTGAAATTGACTTTTTGGATTGTTTACCCTTATTTTCACATTACAACTCAGCATATGTGAAGTGCATAATTGGTTCACATCAAGCATACGCTATTTTAAATATTGCATACTTGCATTGCCTCCATATAAAATGTAAATTATACCTAATGCGTTAGGTTTGGCTGTTATATTAACACTATTTCCCTTAGAAACAGACAATAACACTATTATGTCACAATAACAATAAGCTTGATTGTTGATATCCAAAAGATGAATTTGCTGTCGGCATTGAATAGAAGCTTAACCAGCCAGCACAGGTGTGTGAATGCTTTCTTTTCTTATCTTACTCCGAGTCTTGACAATTCACAAGTCATGTCTAAGTAGGATGTAATAATCCTTAACCCATCGCTCACACATCAATATGTGATAACCCAACACACACACACACCGCCAGCAACACACAACTTTCATTTGTGAACAGAAGTCATTGCACCCGTAAACTGTGAACACCCTCTTTTTAATCTCTTTGAAAATCCACTTGAAACCAGAGTCACGTACGGTGAGCACTTCACAGGGCAGAAGGGCTCTTATTTCACCACGGATGTGCAGCACTTCCTGAGTTATGCCCGATGGCTGTTGTCATGGTATCAGACCTCAACTTCTTCCTCGAGCGCCGTACGCTTGATTCCTTACTTTTGGTCAGTGCTTACTCAGATTTGTGGAGACCTGTGCAAATAATGATAGCACGGTGGAATTACTTCAGCTTGTTTACGAAGCAAAGCCTCAGGGCTTCATGGGATTTTAGTTACTAGCTGATATGTCACCTGGGGCGGCCTGTTTTTTTCTTAAAAGTTTGCAATTGAGCAAGAATGGGTTTAGCTTGGTGAGGGTAGGTAACCACAAAGTCTGAAAAGGTACATGGGGAAAAAATATGGTGATACTTTTGTGTTGCTCTTCCATGTTTCGAGAACACTTCCCAAATAGCAAAGATGATTAATTTAACGCTGAAGTCGTAAGTATTTTACGAGGTGGCTAATTTTGATAAAACTGCCCCTTTTACATAATTGTGATTTACCATGTTAAAATTCAACATGGCTAAATGACAAATATTTCCCATTTATGCGGCCTTCGTTGCTTGTAATTGGGATAAATTAAACATCTGTAAAGTATTTTTACATTATTTTTATGTCTGTATTGATCGCAAAACTGAATAGTACAAAACAATTGTAATTTTTCTATGACCATAAAGTCATTTCTTTGTGCACCTGTCCTTCCACTCATATCTATTTATTCTCCTGCAGCTTGACAGTGAGATACTGTTTGACAGTCAATAATATCCACTACACCACTAAGCAATTAAAATATTGCCTAAATATTAAAAACAAAACAAAAAATTTTCCTTCCACAAAGTCTGAGAGATTCAACCGCAGGCAAAGCTCATTTCATGCGGGGTGTCTTTAAGCATTACGCCTCTCCTTAAAAAAGCTGTTATATCTCCCTTATGTCTGCGGTGACTGAAACGCAGGGCTCAAAACCACCGCATGTGCTACGTGCCATACTAAGCAGGCTACTATTCATTATGAAATCTAATATAGTCGAACATCTGAAGATTCAAATTGGTTACATCTTATCTATGTGGAATAAATTTTGTAGAGCGCAATCCGTGAACTCCTCAGCTCTCGCAGTGGTTCGCATGAATTTGTTTATTTCTTGCACGCTTTTATATTTAACTCCGTCTTTTCGGTTCTTAATTAAACTGCATGCTTTAAAGTAAGGCATTAACTTATTTTATCAAAAATAATGATGTTTAAAATAAGTTCCCCTGCAGACAGCCCTATGCATGTTGAAGTGTTTTGAACAATCACACACATCACCTGCGCTACTGAATGCCGCACCTGATCGTGCCCGCACGTCTGGGTTGTTCTGGGGTATCAGAGACCAGTTTAACATGCAGCACATCTGCCGTCCGCACAACACGACACCCATTTCTGAGGAGGAAAATGAAAAGCTCATTTGCCCCGGCAGAGAAAAGCGCTTTGGTGTAGATGAACTGCGCTGCAGTATTATTAGTGGTCTGTCTGGTGTTTCTGTAGCTGAACCTCGCTCACCTGCACAGCCCTGTATCTCCAGGGACACACGCTGGCCGTATATGAGCCGATTGCATGCAGGGCTTTAGCAGGTCGAAAACCATCCTGACATGAGAAAAACACTCTTGCTTATGCAAGGGTCATTCCCAAGTAGCAGCGGGATTAACCCGGCCTGGCACTCCAAATGTAAGTACATGGAAATTAAATGTAAATATAGACAGATATTGAGCTGAGTTCAATGCAACTTTTTCAATTTTATATACAGTGTAGCTTTAGTTGCATGACGGATAAACTTAATAGGTCACAAAAGTATATTCTCAGTTGTGTTTCATTTAAGTATCAACTCAAATGTTTATCTTGGGAGAAATAAAAGGAGAAACAAATGAGACTGTAATGGAAGAGTCTGGATGTGTAAATGAATGTAGATGGTAGAGGTAAAATAATCTGGATTTGGGTAAATTTGATGAGAAAGTTTTGAGCTCATATTGAGATCTTCAATAATACTGACTTTTGATTGCGGACTTGACAAATCTGAGCTCAGTTTGAGACATTCTTGAGATCTCTTCTGAAACTCTAATGGAGACTTTTGTGACTTTTTTCCTCAGGAGAAATATCTGAGACACAGATGAGACTTAAACAAATGTTTCCATTGAATCTCATTGATGAGCTCATTTTGAGACATTCTTGAGATCTCTTCTGAATCTCTAATGGAGACATTTGTAAAATGAGACACAGATGAGACTTAAGAAAAAGTTTCCAATTGCTCTTACTGATATATAGGAGAAATAATTTGAGATATTAATAATCTCATCTGTGATTTTTCTCTCTTCTACATTGGTGTGAAATGTAACCCGGTCCCGTTCTCAGCAGGTATTGTGAGGGCGTCTGTTACCTCCAGACTGTTTCAGAATATAGATACAGAGACATTTAAAGTCAACACCTGTGCCAAAAAAGCCATCCTGTGTGTTTTAGCTAATGCATTGTGAAAAATGGAGTGCGAATATTTCTCACACTGCATGGTCATTAATTTACATTAGTCTGCAGCAGGCAGTGGGCTGTGGGTTTTTCCATTGATGTTGAATAAAAATGCATCTTCAGGTCTGTTAACACCTGTTCCAAATCACAGATGCACGATGCCATGCCAGGCAGCAATTTGTCTCTGCTCGGTCCAAAAACACAAATGCATACAGCCGTCTTGGACATCTGCGTACCAAGGCTGAAACTGCAGACAATGTAGAAAGTCATTAAAACTGCACAGATTTATTCGGAGGTATGAGATGTGCCTTTTTCAGGAGGAATACATCTGTCATGCGTTAATGATATGGATGAAAATGTTATAAAGCGATTCATGTAAAATATGTTTTCCTTCATTTCATATTAAACTGTTTTCATGTCTGTTTTATGATGATGCACTTTTGAGTAAAATACTTAAGAAAAAGGGAATGAAATGTAAGGACTTGTTTGATGCATCAAGAACAAAGACATTTTTCAAAGCCAACAGAATACAAGGTTAAGACTTTTCAGTTCCCTTTTTCAATGGTTTCCCACATTTTAATATTCACTATAGTTTCTGTATTCTAATATTCTATATACTATGGTGTTTTTAAAGCTTACTATAGTAAATAATACAGTATACTACAGTATGTTAACTGATTAAAGTAAGTATTTTAACATAAATTTAATTTTTTTATTTTATTGTTATCCCTAATTGATATGCATTGCTTTAATACTTAAAGGGACAGTTCACCCACAAATGAAATTTCTTTCATCATTTATACACCCTCATATCATTTCAAACCTATATGATGTTCTTCTGCAAAACACAAAAGAAGATATTTTGAAGAATGTTGGTAACTGAATTGACACAAAAGTGAGTGGGTGTGTTGTTTGGTTATCAACATTCTTCAAAATATCTTCTTTTGTGTTTTGCAGAAGAAAGAAAGTCCTATAGGTTTGAAATGACATGAGGGGGAGTACATGATGACATAATTTTCATTTTTGGGAGACCTATCCCTTTAAGATACTACATACAGTACTGCAAGAAATGAAACTTACAAATCTGTGCACGTGTAAAAGTGTGTAAAATGCTGACAGCGTGTTCTGTAGCTGTCTGGTAATATATTCCATCACTTGTCACTCTCATGGTGTATTTGAAGAGGATTTGACACTGACCTTGGCTCTTATTTTGGGCTCCGTGAGTCAGCGGTTCTCTGATTTAATGATGCTATACGGTACCGCAGGACGTTTGTAAAGACGAGAAGATATCAAGCAAACGTCTTTCTACCTTAAATATTTCGACTAGACGGAAGCAACGCAGTACATCAGTTCACAATGAGGTCAATTGGTGAGGTAATACAAAATGACACACGGAGCTTTCAGGATGAAGTAACATTATGATAATGGACTATGATAATACCAAAACAATCTTGTTATGTCGGAGAAAGAGCAGGTTCCTCTAGATGATGTTTGGCAGGACTGTCTACTGCAAACAATCCAATTTTGTTGAGCTCAGTACATACAGCTAGCAATGTATTTTCTCTTCAACATAGTGCACCTTGAGTCACAGCGTATCTAGTTGTCTATAAATAAATGTGCAGTCACAGAAAATACCCATACAGCACAGACAGATCTCCATTAGACATGTGACTGATGTGCTATAAAGTGATGATGGAGTGTGTTTTGAGCAGACCTCTACTTCTAACATAAAACACACACTTTTCTGCTGCTGTCTTTCTTGTTAAAGGTGTTTTATCATGAAAGTTACACGGAAAAAGCGCATAGCTCCATTATAGTGTTGGAGTTTTGTATGAACACTTTACATCTTATACAACGTCGAACAGCTTCACGCAACGGTCCAGAACATGAGGATGCGGCAGCGCTGTTAATGATATTACAATGTAAAACAACACAAATTGACTCTGGACAACAAAACCAGTCTTAAGGTCTTTATACATCATCTGAAAGCTAAATAAGTAAGCTTTCTATTGGTTTGTTAGGATAGGACGATATATAACTATATATAACTATTATATAACTATTTAAATCTCTGTAATCTGAGGACGTAAAAAATCGAAACATTGAGAAAATCTCCTTTTAGCAGGCCGCTGCTAAGAAAAAACAGGAAATTAACAAAGTAACTTATTTTTGGCATAAAAGTGTGGATTCAGGACCTATTTTCAGTATTGAATGAATTTGAAGCATATTTATAAATCACAATTCTTGTGTTTCAGGCGCCAGATTGGATTTTCGTTTTTGAGTTACACTACCGGTAAAAGTTTTTGAACACTTACTGACTTATTCATATTTTTTCCTCAATTTAGAATAATACTAAACTCATCAAAATTAGGAAATAAAACAAAGGGAAGTATATATCAGAATTATGTTGTAAAACTTTTTATATTTTAGCACCTTTAGTGTAGTCAAATTTTGCCAGAATGATTTTCTTTCTTCATTATTCAAAGTCAAAGTCATGATGGATGTTAGTTTTGAGTACAAACATTTATGTTTGCAAAATTATGTGTTTGTCTACAACCAACCATATATTTAAGCATACATCCTGAGATCAAACATTTTTTTAAGATAATGAGAAGTATTTAAAACCTTTTGACTGATAGTGTAGTTGCAGTGCATTATGAGATTGTCTTCTACTCAAAGCTTACAATGCTGTTCATTTATCCACAAGAAACTGTTTTGTGGTTCTGAACGGTAAAAAAACCATCTGTTCAATAAGTCAGGCCAACATGGTAATGGTTATGATTACTAGAACGCAACACTGAAGCCCCTCCCCTAACCCCGCCCCTAAACCTAACGTCACTGGCGAGAAAGCCAAATAAAATGTACCAATGAGATCGTACGAACCAAAGAATTAGCCAAACCTTTGCCTCGTAAAATAGGCCTACGTTTTTGCTGAGAAATTGGGTTGCTTTAAATGTGTTTAAGTTCATCCAGCCTGATGGCTAACTCATATGAATTCATACGTTGTGAGTCATAGACAAACGTAGCCTACGATTACGCAATACTGAAGGCCCGCCCCTAACCTCGCCCCTAACCCCGCCCCTACACCCAACGTCACTGGCTCGAAAGCAAACGTCACTGGTGCATGAGCAAATACTATAATGTACAACCGAGAACGTACGAATTCATACGAATTTGCCAAAATTAGCCTCGTAAAATACTTACGATAGCGCCGTGAGATAGCGTTGGTTCATGTCATTCGGTTTGTTTTGCTCCATGCGTTGATAGTAACTTACGGGAACTATCGAAACGCGATCCGCTATCCAAAGATCTCTCTCTATTGGCATTTGTGCTGTAAGCTAGCTCAAGAGAATCTATCATGTTAGAATCCGTCTTCAAACGCAGAAATGATTTCAATGCAATTCAGAGCCTAAATTAGCACCTAACACAGAAATCCCACAGCGTCTAACACCAGCGCAGGCTTCAGTCGCAGACGTACCGGAGGTGAGAGCTCGAGAGCGGAGCCCTGATTAGTCAAGAGTCGATGGAGTGCGGTGAAGGGTTCTCAGAGCCGTCTACCTACTTGATCAGCCTCAGCTGATTACAATAATAAAATATCAATCTGAAATAAATAATTGCTCTGTTCGCTGGTACGTGGAGAACGCTCTGCACGATCAGAGATGACCACGAAATGGCATTTTAGTTTGGGAACAGACTGATGAAGAATGGCAGACAGTGTGTATTATTTATGTCTGATGATTTTAAAAATATTAAACATTTGTTGAAGCAGTTTTGTTTAGAGCATCCAACAGAATAAACCTTTTATTGCTTAGACATTGATCTTCCATTCTTCATTTTCTGAAACTATAGAAACACAAGTTCATAAGATCATTTATCTTAAAATCTCAGAAGCAAAAGTCTTCATTGGCTCTCTGTTTAGTCTTAGTGTTACACTTAAAAAAAAAATTTTGGGGGGTTAACTTAAAAAAATAAGTAACCTGGCTGCCTTAAAATTTTGAGTTTATTCAACTAAAAAAGGTCATGCAAACTTTTTGCTAACTAATATTTTTAAGTTGAATTCATTACAAGTTTTAAGGCAGCCAGGTTACTTTTTTTAAGTTGAACAATGTGTGTAGAAGAATATCTGGTTTGTAAAAGTTTAGTTTGGTCGTGAATTGTAAAATATTAAAATGATAAAATATGTAGCCTATGTACTTTTGTTAGATTCACATGACATGTTTAATATAAGTATTTTTATTCATCTTGAATTGAAAAGTTGTTCACACTTTTCCCTGATATTCTCATGGTATCAGTAATCAAGTTAATGAACATGTATTTAATTTTAAAATCACAGCATGCCGACAAAAATGAACGTCTACTTGAGATTCACCCAGCGGGGATTACTGGGGCAAGTTGAATGAGAAAAAAGCAATAAAATCAGAGTTTAATTGCTGAAGTGCTCACAGGTCAATTAACTACATCATACATGCGCAAAACAAGAAAGAAAGAGAAATTCACAACTTCAGTCAAATGTATTCTATAACAGTTTAAATGGAAAATTGGATGTCCTGAGGCAAAAAAGCACTTGATAGGAATTTATGCAAATTAATCTTTTTTTGTGTGAAAATTATTATTCAACATCTTATATCAGATTGCTTGTCTCATAAGATGTGAAGATTATTATGCTGCGTTTGTATACTGGAGATGTGCAAAAGTTTTGAGTCAATTAAAGTCTATTCAATTTCTTGCTGTGACTTTAAATGCTTTTATATATTAAACATAATTTTACACAATTCTCACAAGGGTAAATTATTTGAGGAAATAAATCTGAATGTATACATTTTCCATTGATGTATGGTTCGTTAGGATAGGATAATATTTGGCTGAGATACATCTACTTGCAAAAAATAAAAATGTCTTTATGTTTTAAATGAATTATGTTTTAAAAATGTTTACAGCTGTCCTTCACAAATGCATGGCCAAAAAACAGCATGTTCTTATCGTGACAATGAGCCCCATAAAGGTCAGTTTGTGCCAACACAGAAAGTGACATTATAAAAATAATCCTAACGTGAAAAAATATGAAAACCAGCCCTGTCCTCCTCTGTACCTTAATGAACCTCAAGATGCATTTGAAAACAGATTTACACTTGAAGCACCTGTTTTTGTTTATACAAAGCCAACAATTGGCCTGGCACTAAAAGCTCAAATTGGTGTGAGAAGGCCCATTGTGCAATATAAACACAATAGCCCTTCTATTAAGCTCAACACATAAGGCAAACGGATTTCTGCATGATATAGTTGTGAAAGCTGAAAAGACCAGCAGCATGAATTTCTTTGCTTATTTCTCTAGCGGGTTTGATAAAACTGATCAAATGCAAAGCTTGACTCAAGTGAAAGTCAGATAAAAGTGCATAATCTATGGTTAAGCTATTTTAAGCTATTTCAAAATGTACTCACCCTGATGCCATCCCAGATGTACATGACTTCCACTCTTCAATCGACAACAACAAATCATTTAATAATAAAATGTGCTCATGTTATCTTACAAATGTTGACGCTCAAAATCCAGATGACACACAATCGATAGGTGTGTGTAATATTTAGCTTTCCTGTAGCTCAGTGGTTAGAGTATGGTATCAAGGTCATGGGTTTGATCCCAAAGATTGCACATACTTGAAAGCAAATGTATAGTACAATGCAAAGTCACTTTGGATAAAAGCATCTGCCAAATGTATACATGTAAATATAAAATGATTCATATTGTTGGCATATTAGATTAGATGATTAGATTCAACAATATGTAGCTAAACTCAAACAAATGCTGCATGTCTAACTTAAATCTTATTGGTTCTTGCGTGTCTCGTGACAAAACATCACATGTCACAAGACATGAAAGGACCAATGAAATTTGAAATCTTTCTAAATGTATATAACACAACACACATCCAAACCGAATTGCGTTTGTAAATGTGAATGCTGAATTGTCATAACTCTCTGGGTATTAAACAGGCCCAAAATGATATCATCTTGCTTAAGCATCTGTATTATGCTGATGTCACGTGTAACTCTCAACACTTTTGTGTTGCTCCACGTTTGCATGTTTCCTCGCTGTTTCTCTACACTTCACAGGTTGAGGGATTGCTCACAGAATCCTCCCACCTGCTAGCAGACAGCATCCTCTCTTGATTTGTATGGATAATTTAATGATATGCTAATGATCGTCACTACATAATCAGTGTGACAGATATTGTCATTTGATTACAGTTTTAGAAGATACGACGTTCTGTCACTGTATTCAGCTGGAAAATGTGCCAGCACATTAAGTGCTTTTGTGCGATGAGTTGTGATTCCCTCGTGCACACTATCACATGCCGTGTGTTTCTGTGTATGAGAGTCACACTCAGAGAAGTTGTGCACTTCTGTTAGCGCCAGCACGTCTTACAGCACCTGCGTGAGAGTGTGGGTTTAAAGTATACAGTACAGCAATGTTTATGAAATCTTTGATTTGATTTTTAATCATCTTAGAGACTTTCAGACCCCATAAGTGATTTGGATAGCAAGAGACATTTTTCTGTCCCATTTCCAACATTCCTGTAGTTTATCATCTTGATACTGTTCCCTGCACTGTATTGATTTTTTCCTTTACAGTCTTAACTTTGTAAAACATAAATAATAGAATATACATGACCCTGCTGAAAAAAAGACATAGAAACCCAATAGAAACCATCACAGACGTTCTAATGGTTTTCATTAATATACCATTATGAACCATTAGCTTTTTCCATTAAAAGCATTACAAAATTCCATTTTGTAGTGTGTTTTGGGCATTATTCCAATAGGATTTAACATCCGATCAATAGAATCCATCACATACCACTAAACACCATTATAGGTTCCATTAAACCCAATACAAATCCCTTTAAAACCATTCAAACCATTACAACCTCCTTAATGGTTTCTAGTGTTTTTTCAGCAGGGTAGGCAGGGTGTTTTTCCAGTAGGATTTAATTGTGTTATGTTGGTTCCTGGTTATCTACCAAAAATCCCTGCTGAAAAAATCAATAGAAACCATTAAAGAAGTTATAATGGTCTTAATGGTTTTAAAGGGAATTGTATTGGTTTTAATGGGAACTATAATGGTGTCTACTGGTATGTGATGAATTCTATTGGTTGGATGTTAAATCTTATTGGAATAATGCCCAAAACACACTACAAAATGGAAACCACTAAAATTTTGATGGTTTCTATTGGGTTTCTATGGGTTTTTTCAGCAGGGATTACATCCATTATAGTTCCCATTAAAACCAATACAATTCCCTTTAAAACCATTAAGACCACTATAAATTTTTTAATGCCCTGCTAAAAAAAACATAGAAACACAATAGACCATCACAGAAATTCTAATGGTTTCCATTGATATACCATCATTAGCTTTTTCAATAAAACCATTACAAAATTCCATTTTGTAGTGTGTTTTGGGCATTAATCCAATAGGATGTAACATCCGACCAATAGAATCCATAGAACCATTATAGTTTCCATTAAAACCAATACAACTCCCTTTAAACAACATTACAACCTCTTTAATGGTTTCTAGGTTTTTTTCAGCAGGGATCCCAACAACAAAATCCAACACATTACCAGCAAAGACCCACAAAGACCATTATAGTTTCCATTAAATCCATCAGAATTTCTGTGATGGTTTCTATTTTCTTACATTTTTTTAGAACCAGCAACATCGATAAGATAATAAAAAAAAACATTAATGTTGAATAAACATTTATTACAAATTTTCAGGGGAAAAAATATTCTTTCAGACCAACATACTGCCGGAAAAGGCATACAAAAGCATAACCCTGAGCCCCGTCCCCTTTTGACGTTCCCGCCCCTTCACATCCAAATACTGCTGCTATATATTTGGAAAAATCTCTTGGAAGAGACAGAGAGAGAGAAACAGTAATGGACGTTTGTCTCTGTGAAAAGTCACCCCTCTCAAGATCCAAACTGAAAGTGTCCATCTGCCAGAGTCTATTTTCCCTCGTGATGGATCACATTCTGAAAGTGACGGAAGAGATAAAGTATTAATCCCTCACTTTTGGCCTTTTCTTCTGTTTTTATCTTCTCTTACTCTCCTCAAACTAAATTGGTCTCCGAAGTTGACTTTTTATGACATTTAAAATGATTTTCAGAGATAGGACTTTAAAACCTTCCTCAAATGTTGTTCAATTGAAACTCATGGCACATGAAAAATCAAGTAGCGTCTGCGTAACGTGATTTGGAGAAGGAAGAGCAGTTCCTGAATCCACACTGGACCTGGAACAACAATCCTGAATATGGACAGAGTTATTTTTTAAGTATGCATATTATTTTAAAAATCAAAACTTGATTGAAAGAAAAAGTTTGCATGTTTAATTGTAGGCCTGCACAAGTAAAGTAAACTTTTGTAATTGACTAATGAAATATCTACAGCTTAGTTTAGCATACAGTATGATGTGAAACTCAAAGACAAAGCTTGAATAAATAAGCCTTTAAAATACATCCTATAAAGTTTTACAGATTGTCCTGACACATACACTATCATACTTTTCTGCACAAACCTGTTAGACGTCTATGATATATTGTCATTTCTCTCCTTTCTGCTGTGCTAACATGTTCTTTCACTTGTAATTGTGCTTAGGCAGTAATAAATTGCAAAGGTTTTCTATAGATAGACAAAAATAAATGTTACATTCCCCGTAGAGGAGAAATGAAAACAGGGTCAATATTGCAAATGTAAGAACTATACATCTTCTATAGATAATGTTAGTGATGTTTTTCTTCCTTTAGAAATTCTCTACTATTATTCGATTACTGACAACTTTCAAAAGCACGTGCGACGATCAACACAACAGGGACGCAGTGGCCATCCTCTCAGATACAGATTCGCATCAGAGATGAAACAATGACAGACACATCAGATGTGCTTTGCTGTTTTTCACACACTGACGCAACGATTATGACAGACACAGATGAGAATTCTCCCTGCCAGCAGTTTTCTCCTCATCTCACAGTAGTTTGAGCGTCTCCGAGGAGGTCATTTGATGGATGGTGCTTCATCCGCACACACCACAATTCCTTTTCCTCAGCAGCTTTCGTGAAGTTTAAGGAGCCACTGAAAGACAAAACGCAGCAGCAGAGAAGAGGAAACAGACTTCTTGTCGTGTTGCACGCTTGCAATAAAGATTCTGTGCAGTTACCGAGAAAGTCTTGATTATAAACTAGATTTTATATTTTCAGACTTTTTTTACTCGATATACACTGTATAAAGTGTGCAGCGTAAGAAAAATGTAGTATTTTATTTAGAAGAAACTTTATTGTTTTTTGGCCCGGCTGTCATATAACAACGACCCGCACGCTTTTGGTGTCAACAGACCAAACAGTTTTTCAGACACACGTTTTGCCCTCGGTTGGACAGGCTAAAGCAAGGCCGACTCATGCTTTGCCATATATAGCTTAATGGATCAGACAGAGAAGCCATTCATCATAAAGCGAGCAGATAAAATGTTTACTCGAGGTGTGAAACCTCAGGAGAGACACTGGTTATTTTTTTCTCCAGTATAGAAGTCAATGACTGTTTCATGGGCTTCGCTATCCTTGTGTTATGAAGGTTTAATCAGACCTTCATTCAAAGGTTGCCGTGGAAACCAGAGATCTTTCCAGAAATGTTCAAGGATTTACTATTACCACTGAATGAAATAGTCAGATTTACAGCGAATTGGAACAGCAGTAAAAAATAAATCTGTTTTTAAGGTCGAACTCCTAAAAACTTGAGTCACTGTGAAATTAGTTCACAGTTTGTTAAGTTAAAAACATTATCACACAAACATATATGATTTAACTTAACAAAATATTACTGTTGTATTGCTAAAAAGTGAATATGAACTTCTGAAAGAGATTTTTTTTTCTGTTATTTTGACCTGTTTCTCCAGTTTTCATTTTCTGGGAAAAAAATGCAAATGGGAACAATAATTTCATTTGAAATTTGGGAGAAATATTGTTAGTGATAACTTTGTCTCAACACATACCTATAGGCTAAATAGTAAATTTAGAAAAACTGAAAACGGACTTTGAAATGGTCTCTTAATTTTTTCTGCGGCTGTATATTGCATATTTAATGAAGGTTGCTCATTCAATAAGACAATTAAATGTAATATTTGATACGTTTTATAATAAATAATACAGTAAAGTACAATGCTTAAGCGCACTAAGCTCTGTTGAGGTCCTTATGATGTTGGTGACGTCACACAATAACTTTGAAGAATCCATTAACATTTTAAAAAGGAGAAATTGTGCTGACCACTCACAATGAGAGCAAACAGAGTAACACAAAAAGTTAAAATGCACTTTGTTTTAAATGTGAAGCCACAAGATTGAAACATTATTAGATTTAACTTTATGTATTATGATACTTGTGTTATAAAATTGCTTGCTTACCTCATCTGTGCAAAGTTTTATCCAGTATTTCAACTTCAGTCATGACCATGTTGAGCTGGCAGACACAATAACTTTGCCATGATATGTGCAAGGATACAAAAAAAGACTTTCAAAAAGCATCTGCTTAAAAAAGTAGTTCCAATAATGAGCCACATTTTTAACAAAGAATGATTGAATATGTAAATATTGTTTTAAATCGATATTTTTTCACATATTAATTCTGCATTTGATATACCTCACAAATACTGTTGTTCATGCAAACGCTGTCATCTGTCATGTTCATCAACATCAAAACAATATTCATAGTGAACACAAGACATTCTCTGAAAATCTGAGGATATATTCTGCCTGTAATTGCCTTACAAGTGTTTTTCTTTGTGTTTTAAAAGAGGTGGGTGTAAATCTCAGATGATTTGAATATATAGCAAGTCGTCTCCAGACAGGCAAATCTAATCTTTCATGATCCAGCAGCATCTATTATTATTAGTTTTGCCATGAAACAGAAAACTCATTTGGAAATCAGAGAGAGATAATTAAATGCCAAACAAGTTCATCCCTAAAGACAAACCATCACTCCATATATTATAAACTGCTGAAGTACAAGAATTCAGACATCTTACTGGATATATTAAATAGGGTCTAACCTTTTACTAAACACTTGACACAAATGAGTTTGCTGTTTTTCTATCTGTCATAAATAAAAATAAATGAAAGAAGAATCTTGGCCAAGCTGGTCACGATTACATGAGCAAGACGTCACGCATTGGAATTAATCTGCTAAATTCAAGGTTCTCGGTACATTATACAAAACACAACATCCAACCAAGGTCCTTTCATCATAATTTCCAACATATTACATCATAAACCTCAAAACACTTCATTTGATTTGACAGGATGGGTTTAGCATGCGAAAAATGTCAGAGATCATTACGATCGGCATCCGACATCTGAGGGTGGTCGATGGGTCATGTCTGTTCTGTTACAATGGGTTTCGACGTCACGTCTTACCTTGACACTCCACCTATACAAGCCGCAAAGCCATTATAGTAATGAAAAGGCAAGGGTGCCAATCATCTGTAGGAAACCTGCATGTACGCTTTAAAGGTTCAAAGGTGTTGAATGAATGGACATTATTTTCATTTAATGCTCAAAAGGGCAGAGCTGAAAAACCTTGAAATGTTTGAACACTTCAAAGACTTCAAAGTGGTTTATCAGACAAGAAAACACAACGCAACTAGTCAAAATGCCAAAGAGACGCGTTTGACTGTATGTGTATGAGAAAAAAACAGATCTCTTTATTGAAGTTATTTCTTTTGGACATCAATGAAACTAAATAGAAAGCAAATGGAAACTTGGTCAAGTCTCCTACGTAAGAGATATTTTGACTGAGAGAAAGAAATTTCACAAATGTCTCTGTCATTAGGGTTTCAGAAGAGATCTTAAGAATGAGCTCAGATTTTTTCAAAAGTCACTATTATTGAAGATCTCAATATGAATATTTCTTATCAAATTTACTTAAATCCATATTATTTTACCTCTACAATCTACAGTCATTTACACCTTCATACTCTTGACTTTCTGTTTTTATTTCTTTTAAGTAATTTTAGGAGAAACATCTGAGACTGTGTTGATACCCAAATGAAACACAACTGAGAACTCCATCAAATCTGCTGAAACATCTGAACAATAACGTTTTCCTCTGGGTCCTTACTATTGCACATAAGGTTCTTTATAATGGAGTTTCCACAGACTGTAAAAAAGTACGAAATAAATATTTCTTATAAAAACTTTCGACTCGACGGTTCTTTGGGGAACCAGAAATGCTTCGAAACGGCATCTCTATGAAAGCGTGCATACTGTATAACTTTGCAGTAGCTCTGTGTAATGATTTACCATTCGCACGTTCACCTTTAAGTCGTCTAAATACTGTGTCATGTAATTGGCTGTTTACACAATGTCAGACACACAGCATGAATAATGAATCTTGATCATTCCAGACTAATCGCACCAGCTGTGAAGAATTCCTTTCATGAAAATAATTACCAGCGACCGATCAGATGTGCCGAGCAGAAGCACTAAAGCCGGGCTTTTGTTTGCATGGCACTGCACCATGATATTAATGCTGTTCAGATCATGATATGGACTATATTGGCTTTACCCCAAAATCCTGTCAAATAGATTTTTTTCAATCAGGGAAATTACCTGAAGAGAATACAGACAACAGGTTGTGACTGTTTCAAAAAAATAAAGTTTATTCATAGTGATAGTATCAACCCAGAATCATCTCCACACATTATTCATGTCATTACAGGTAAAGATTACAACAATTCTATCAGCTGAAGATGAAATTTTACTGGTTACACAAGGTTTATTTTGATAAGGCACAACCGGTTTATTTTCTTTTCTCTTTCATTAAGAAAAGTTCATAAACTATCCAACATTTTTTAATGCATTCTTCTTTTTTATTAAAAAAAACCAAGTGAAATTTTAAATGCATTCTTTTCTATTTTATGCCATGTTTGTTTTAAACACAGATGGTGACAAAGAGATGGTGAATACCGTATATCAATTTAGTATCTGAGCTCATGGGATTATGGGATTGTACTCCATCAAGAATACATTTTATGTAGGGTCTGAGACGACAGCATAAGATGGCGGCTTTTTGAACGTAAGGTACGTTGCCAACGATGTCCTAAAACGCTGCTTACGAAGGCGCTTCACTGAAATACAGAGAGATTTCATCAATTATTCTCTAAAGCAGTTCAAAGACGACAAACAAATGAATTTATAGATTGGAGAAGTGATGCGTGGACAGCGAGACTGAAGGGTAGACAGACAAATCAATACTGCCAGTTTTGAAATTCACCCAAATGCGTCTCTTATTTTCTCCATCGCACCACCACACGGCCTCTCTTGTTTTAGCTGGTCTATCTCTATGGTTTTGAAATGGCTCTGGTTGATGGTTGCTTTAATAACTCTTGTGTTTAATATTAAATGAGGAGAGGCCAGTAAACAGGGCCTTTGTAAGTATTCCACATTAAAATCCATCTTACCTGCCGAGGTCTCCAGCGGTCGCTCGACGGGCCATTGTGTGCATCCTGCAGCACAACATATTTATCATTCCTGAACCGTGAGAGAAAATGGCCAAATTGACCAATTATTCAGAAACAGAAGTGCAGATTCTGCGTAATGTCAGCTCTGGAAATGTGCAGAATTGGCTATTGTCGGGCGTTTAGCGGCTTGCTTTGGGTGATTTAATATTTAGAGTAATTGGACGGGTGTTGTTGACTCCGGTGAAGCTTCGCTGCTAAGTGAGAAACTTTAGACAGGACAGAGATTAGTAAGCTAAGAACACAAACATACCTGGTGATCAATCGTCTTATGAGTATTTCGGTAAGACGGCGAGTCCGATAAATGTTTCCACACACTGGGTATAAATAAAAGCGAAGATCTTTGGCACAAGAATAAATAGATATGTGGAAACTCATATAAAGAACACAAAGAGAATTTGACTTGCTTCATAAACATTATTAAATGCAGTTTCTTATATGCAGTTTTACTTTGTTCATGTGGTGTTTTTCAAATTTTATTTGAAGAAAAGTTAAGGTGTTTATGTGTTAAAACAATCACTAAAACTTGTGTTTTAAAGTCACACATTCAGGTGAAAGGTTTGCGAAAGCACAGCGCCAAAACAGCATCTGAAAATATAACTAGAACATTTTCTGAAGAAACTGCTGAGACGCTGTAGGTGATTGTTAGCTGGTTTATTATTGGCCCAGATCAAAACAGCTCACTTTTAAACATCTGTGATATTATGGGCTTCCTTCAATAAATCAGGCTACAAGTCCAACAAATCTCAGGTATTTAAAAAGTAACTCAGTTTTTATGTCCATAGCACAAACACACCAATGTTACGCACCAAAGCTTAATATCTTATGTGGTTCATATTCCAAATACAACCGGATCTCATGTGAATTCATATTTTTTTTTAAGAGGTTGACAATTTCTATACATTTGTTTGATGTGAATTGCCACAATGTATATGAATATTAGAAAAAGCAGTAATAAAGCCTCTAAACCTTGAGATTGTCTTGTCCAAATCTTATTTGTGTGCATGTGGTTCTGAAAATAATAACAATAACATTAATGTAAGCACCACTAATACAGTAAAAAAAATGTTTGCCAATTGTTCCAAACCTTTGTATTTTTATATAAAGTATTTCTGTTTCTCAAAGAGGTTAGATGTGATTGTTACACAGCATTTATGAAAGGAATCGACTGACAATAACTGAACAATGAAATACAGAATTACTCAATCATCTACACGCAAAAATAATGATCAATACTTCAAAGCCTTGAATCAAAGGTTACAGATATTCAATACCAACACTGTTAAAAAAATCAGTCGAAATTACAGTTTTGCTGGCAGCAGTTTGCCAGTAACTTACTGTAGATTTATATTTATCTAATTTATAGGCAACAGTTTGGTCAAAGATAAATGAACATTAAAAACATTAACAAGTCTTTATCTTATTATTATTATCTTTACAGAAAAAAAACCATAAACTAACAGCCTCATGCAAAGCATTCTGGGAACCAAAAATCCTCATCAACCTTTTCTGTGTTTTTCTGATTTTTGGTTCCCAGAAATGCTTTGCATGAGGCTGTTATTTTATAGCTTTTTCTGTAAAGATAAAGACTTGTTAATGTTTAATGTTCATTTATCTAATAATAACCAATAAATAAATTAATAAATTAGATAATCTACAGTAAGTTACTGGCAAACTGCTGCATAACTGAAGCAAGAAATTTTACAAAAATATTTCTATGAAATCAAACGTTAGATCTAATCCACAAAACATGCGGGTTGTTGTGTTTTTTTAGAGAACTACAAAATAAACAAAAAAACATTTTCATCACAGATGCTTTAATTTAATTAGACAGAAACACATAATGGGTTTAAAGGCCGTTGTTAAAATCAGCAACAATCCAATCGTGGAGTCAAACACATTTTAGTGATTATTCTCTCATGTCTTTCAATATCTCATTTGGCCATTCAAACATTTCACAGTTGAAACAAAAAAATTCCTTGTTTTTCTGCATCTTTCCATTTTATGTCTGAAACAAGTCCATAGATACATTTTGATCTACTTTGGTAACCTTTTTCTTGTCTTTGTTTTCCATGTCTTTGATCCATCATTTGAGCACATCAGAATTTTAGGAAAGATGTTTGACATGTGCATGGAACAACAATCTTAAAGTGAAATACAACATATGAACATTTACATATAGAAAATATCTTAAATCATATAAAAATAGGTGTTTTACATACAATATAAAGATGACAAAAGCTTTCTACACACATGAGGGCCACATAAAACTAAACAATGTTTCTCCTTTGTTTTCTGATCATTAAAGCCCATTCATAGCAAGAAAAAGCATAAGATAACTAACACAAACTATATTAGCGTCCACACCAATGGACAATAACATTATGTTTATTTTAAGCTTGTGCGCTGCATTTTCACATCTTCAAAAGTGCTTTTAAATGCAGTTGGAAAAAAATCCCCCAACCAGATCAGTCCTCATATGGTTATCATTATAGTTGGATTTTGTTATTCTGTTAAAGAACGATTAATTAAAACTTTATTTTTTAAGTTATCATCATTGCTATGAACGGGTAACGTGTAATTCTGAGATCCAGCCTGCTACAAGTTGCATTGTCATCTTCATCTGCACACTTTTGTGCTAAAATGAATGCGCTCAGATCCAGAAGAACAAATCGCATGTGGTCACATGACCATATTTCAACAAAGAGACCCTGATACCATCCAATGTTGTCCATATTCAACCTGTCATTGCCATTGAAATGCCCTTGAACCATTTACCCAGTTCCAAAAGTTTCAAGCATAATCCTACAGCAATTGGTTAATAAATAAATAAATGTACAAAATAAATACATTTTGGGCCAATTTTCCTAGTTAACTTATGATTTGGGCCCTTGTTAAATTACCACACAACCCAGAAAATGATAGAAAACTTAAAATATTCTCTCTGGTGCCCGGAGATACAAACATTTCCAGTGTGCCAGCAATAAAACCACCTGTAAATAATGAAATCACAACACAGCTCCATAAAAAACTACTGCAGTCTGAATATGGCTTATGACTTATTGGAGTTAATGTGATTTGAGAAAGAGAATTCATAAACTTCCTCATGAGTGCTTTAAAATGCATAAATCTTCACTCAACATCAGTCGGATTGTGTGACCGAGGACCAAATCATGAACAAATCGCCTGCCTTAATTTCTCCAAATCTATTGTAAAAACAGTGAAGCGATTACATTTTATAGACACTATGAAAATATTCACAGATAAATGCAACGGTTGGCGTTCGGACTCTCTTCTGCATGCGGCTCTTTATAGCCATATGCTTGACTGATCATTCATTTAGTGAACTTTATATTCTATTAAATATTATACATAAAAATAATAGCATGTGCATTGAACGCTAATACGAAAACATGTTCACTTGAGACGGCGGTTTTCAGAAAAGAATAAAACAAACGAAATGCTAAAGATTTTGACTCGACATCAAATTACTCGCTGATAAGATCCAAACCAAGACTCCAAGACTCGATCCTTCAAGGCCCAGATCCACACCAAGACCTGTCAGTTCAAGAACCAGACTGATGAACTGACACAGAAAAAGTCACAATTTATTACAGAATTCCTTCAAAATACACTTTAAAGCAAAATCTTGAAAAATGATACTACACCAACCTGCATAATAAACTGCTGTCCATGAAGCTAAAGGCTGGAATACACTACACGACTTTTAAAACCTGAACAGACGTAGTCATCACACACTTGCAGACCTTTTTGAACGTTTGCAGAGAAAAACTGAATATCACACATTATGAGATAAAATCTGCAGACTGGAAAATCTGAAAAACTGAGCAAAGGTCTTGTAGTGTATTCCAGCCACAAGACTTTAAAGGAACAGTTCACAAAAAATGAAACCAAAACCAAAACCTATAGAAAGCGGAAGTGATATGGGGGGCAGCAGCTTGTCTGAACTAATTGGCACCTTTACACGTCATTCCCCCCGATCATGCTTCCTCATATGCTGTCACAAATCCTGTTAAAAACAAACTGTGCTCGGTGTGAAGTCAATGAGTGAATCACAGAAATATTCCCTTTAACACCTCTCAACACATCAAAAGTGTCAATGTTGTGTCGCGTGTTTGCGTTAGACGCACGATTCAAATCAATAATCACTTTTCATTTCAGATGAGGGGCGACGCTGTCAGTTTTAACCGAGAATACAGATGTTTAAATGACATCACTTACTAAACCAACCATGAGTCCGCCGTCGAATCTGCCGGGAAGGGTTTTATGAAGAGCGGAGATGAGATATTGCGCTGCAGTCTCCAGATAATTCATTGTCACACAAGCGCTTTTCTTTCCAGTAGTCTTTAGACGACAGTTGAATGATCCGGAGTTATAGTCGCCTTCAGAGCCGATGACGGTTGTTTTGTCGTTCTACTGTATGTGTTTTACAGGGGAAACACAAGAAATCCGGAAAAGGTGGAGTATTGCCATCCGCCGACCAGATTGCCCTTCTCCAGCTTCAGGTAAACTTTGTCTTCCTTGTTGAGATGCAGGAGGACACCATTGGTGGCCGCTTCACGCGTGACGTCTTTGTCCCCGGCGAAGGCGGAGATGACCGGCTTTCCGTTTAACATCAAATTCACCTAAAGCACAAAGAAAACCAAGGCGAGGACCATTATTCTATACCAGAAGAAATGACATATTTTCAGTATAAGACCTGTTTACACCAAGAACGATAACATTTTACAAACTATAAAGTATAATGAGGCACACTATGATGGGGATTATTTTCAGAGTATTTTTACAGCTGTTGAATGAGAAAAAAAAAAAAGTTCATTTAGTTTTAAAGGGCTCACAGATTGAAAGTGTGAAACTGCAGCGTGCAAGCTTAAAATAAACCTGTTGGTGTGGATGACTTAAAATTATTATACTTAACGTTCTTGGTGTGAACATAAGGCATATGATGGTAATTTTTATATTTGGTTGGTCTATTTTCACATGCATTGTCATTTATTAAGAAATGTAATATATAATTTTTTCTCCTTTATCAAAAACATTTTTGGGAAAATATGGTTTCAAAGCAGCTTTTACCTGTAGAAGAACCATTACTTGGCTAAACTTGAATGTGAATCCATTTAACAAATTGTTTATTTAATAAAATTAATATAGCCTACAATGAAACTCAATAAATTGTTTATTTAATACAATTATTATATCATTAAATATTAATATAAATGAATTAAAATATTAGTAGTTATATTATTAGCCACTAGCCAGACTGATAAACAAACACAGACCGGAAGTTACATTCGAGCCAAGCGCATACGTCCGGTGAAACTGTCTATAATGCTTTCTTTGAAAATCCATGTATATGTTTTTCTATCCTGGCAATCTTTTTTGTAAAGTATAATAATACAGTTTACACAGTCATGTAAAAAAACATGTGAATATCGCACTGTTAGCGATTCAGATTACTTCAGTGCTTTATTTAAAAATATTTCATATTTTTAATTTACTGCATATCAGAAATGAAACTTGATTTATTCTTTATTACACCTTCATATTATAACACTTGAAGGTGTTGACCATATGCTTTAATGCATTACGCTATTTGAAGGTCTAACTCTGAATAGAAAATGACTGTGATGCATTAAAACTGTGGTTACAATTATTCACAAGAAAATACATCTGATGGTCAATCATAAGATACTACAAATGCAATGTAAAGCATTATTAATCATATATGCTTTAATAAAAGTATTTTTAATGCTTTGTTCAAAGTGGTGTGACATTGTTTCTTTACTCACTTGGATAGTCTGACTCTGGTAAACTTTAATAACATGGAAGTTAAAGCTGTAGATTCCTTTCCGGGGACACAGGAACACGGATTCCAGCGTGAAATAGTTTCCTATGTTGACAAGAACCTGCAAAAGGATATTTCAGAGGTATCAAAGCACACAGCAAAGAAGTCTTTACAGTGAAACCCATCTGTGAAGTATTTACACTTGTAAAGCTAAAAGGCGGTGGAATATGTTGGAGGGAGATTAGAACAGACAGCTGAAATGAAATATGCGTTCAGTCGTGCATACAATTGGACTTTTCCACATTAGTCATAAGAGACAATTCAGGATTTCCTCCTGTCATTCAACCTATAAAGCTCTCTAAAACACAGGAGCTATACATTAAAGCTCTGTATGTAGAATTTGAACGTTTAACGCATAGAGACAACATAAATGTGTTTATACTTGAATGACAATTGAGGGTAACAGTATAACACCCACTTCATTTACACAAAAGCAGACCACTACAGCGGTGTAAAGACTATGGAGTGTGAGACTAAAGTGCCAATGCGAAAGCAAAAATATAACACAAGTTTCGAGTGTTTTAAGACAGTTCTGTGATTCTCTAGTTTTTTTATTATATTTGCGTCAGAAATTGTGAGTCTGCGCAAAACGACACAATGCTGGGTATCGGTTCCTTTGATAGACTCTTTCAACTACACAACATTAATTGCAATGAAGAGGTTTCATAGTTTTTGCAGGTTCTATGCATTCACACCCAGACAAACACAAAACAGTTTTTTTTATAAATGTATGCAGCTGCTGGGGACAATAGGCTCATGGACAAAGAAGAAATCCAAAAATGTCCAAATCTTTTATATTGAAGATGAACAATGAAAACAATATTCTATGTCTTACATGTTCAATGCCAAACAACTGGGTTACAAAGATTAAAAACACCAAAACCAATTTCACAAAACTCAAAATGAATTTTGGGGTTGTGTTTAATAAAAAGGATTAAAGTGAACATCGGAAAGAATGAGTGTTTATCTGTTCACCTTTCTCTCTCTCTCTCTCTCTCTCTCTCTCTCTCTCTCTCTCTCTCTCTCTCTCTCTCTCTCTCTCTCTCTCTCTCTCTCTCTCTCTCTCTCCCTTGCTAGCTAACAATACTGAAGTCTGAAACTACGCTGAAGATCAGTGATTGTATTTCTTTCATTTAAATTGAAAACAAAAACACTTTTAAAAAACAGGTGCTTCAAGATTTTTGCCTGAATGGTTCAAGAATTGAAGAACCTTTCTGTTTCATAAAAGGTTCTTTGTAGTGGAAAAAGTTTCTTTAGATTATAAAAAGTAAGAAATTGTCAATTGTTCTTTGGGGAACCAAAATTGACATTTTTTAATAGTGGACAAGGAAATTTAAGTAAAAAATGTTTTTGGGATTTAAACAAAAAAAAAAAAATACAAACATATTTAAAAGTTTGCACTATTTCGTGCACTTGTTCTCGCTCAGAATGTCATTCCATATAATGTGTTTTATATGTAATGCAAATCATTTGTAATGAATAAAAGACGGCAAACCTGAAGCATTTTCTCTGAATCTTTTACCCCATTGTATATGATACATGAATATTTACAAACCCACCCTGAACTCCCCAGACACGTGAATGCAAAAAAAGCCTTTGGGTTCAAACAAGCTGCGATGCTGCATTAGGATTACTCAGCATTCCAAACACAAGACCCTCGTGGCTCCACGCACAGGACACAATCTCTCTCTTGCAGTTTGTGAGGTTTAAGTAACCTTTCCCTGTGGCGAACCCGGAGCGAGAGGCAGGCCAGACGGCTTATTGGACGGTGTTATGTGTGTCAAGGTGGTGAGCGCTCAGGGGCTAAGAGCAGCTGGCCAGTTCTGCACCTTTTTACCTTATTTTTCCCTCATCCTGCAGCCAAAGCAATGACAAGGGAATAAAACATCCTCAAGGGCAAAACTGCTCACAGCTTCTGCTGTATCTCAGCAAAACGAAGAATAATCTCAACCCGTCTGCCGCAATTCATTTCAAGCAATTAACAAAATCTATCTATCACATGTATCCAAACGTTCATGTATTCATGCATGCTTTTGTTTTTCAGGGGGAAGGAGTAAATTAATGATAAAACACAAACCAATAAAACAACTTAAATCCATCTCTTTCTTAATCTATTTCAAGGATGTTGGTAATAAAACACTAGCAGTTTTCCTCAGGGACCCACACCTGCGGGCTTTCTGTTTGATCCGACCCTGCCTGAAGACACATTTATTCTCCCCGTCTCTGACCAGGAGAGCACACTGAATTGAATCAGGTCCTGCTGTGCTTTGGGGTTATCCAGAATAAAAAAATATACAGTATAACGCAGAAAACGTCATCTCTAACAGGCAAATTCATCTATACCTCAAAATTCAAATTAGACTCATTTGCAACTCAATATATCAGCACATGCTTGAACGTTTCTGATTAAAATGTTTTTCAAATCAAATAATATTTTAGTCAAAGCATGCGTCAGACAGCGACACACGGGAAAAGCCTGAAGGTTTACAGATGCATTTGACCTCCAACACAGCAAACAACAAATAAAATAAAAAATCTCTGCCCTTTACTACTGTGACAGTTTGAGTTATCACTAAAGACCATCACAATGATATTTCCTATCTGTGTATATAGTGGAAACATACACTGTCAAAATACTGGGTTGTTTTAACCCGCGGTTGGGTAAAATATGGACAAATCCAACTGTTTTTAACCCAGAATGTGTCCATATTTATTTGACCCAACCATGAGTTGAAACAACTCAACATTATTGTTCTGCGTAACTTCGGTCATGCTGATTTTTGCAGTATTTGTTTTGTTAAACGGTTCCCTTGTTCTTAAGTAAAAAGTGACACTCATCCCTGTAATTCTGTGATTATTCATATAATTCAATAATAGGCCAGTCAATGTTAAATAAGAACATTTTAACATAAATCTAATAAGTTATGTTGTGTTATTATGCAAAACAATAATTCATGCATGCATTACATTACATGTACATTAATTTGATTTATCACATTTATAACTTCATAAATTATGATTTTGCCAAATAAAAAAACATCTTGTTGTCAATGTAATAATTTTATTTAATGACTTTTGTTTAGATGAAACATGTACTGTTCCTGTAATGAGTAAAACTAGCAACTCTTTACATAGCACTTTCTATGATATTAGGAGCCTGTATATAATGCACTACATTCAGTACATTAATGTAAAGTGTGACCCAAAATACTTTACAATACAGCATCATAACACAATTCATTGTATACATATAAGATGCACCATGGGCTAATACACAACGCACATATAATATAAAGTGTAAGTCGTAAAACTTTTTGCATAATGGTTTTCCTCTGTGATTTCCCCAAATCTTAATAATAACATTCAACATATAAAAGAAGCATTGTAGACCCAGTATGTCTGTTATTCTTACCTGGTCGAAATATATGATCCTAGTCTTATTGCTCATCTCTGATGGTTCGTGGTTGTTGCTTCTCACCGCAGAGAAAGCCACTTTGGAGTTGGCTGCGCGCACGGAGATGCCGAGCGGCGAGGACGAGCTCTTCCAGTCGGCAGGGTTCGAGTCACACACCACCAGACATTTCCCCTCCAGGACGATAGGTTCCGTGTCATTCTGAGCCCGAACGAGCTCACACAAGACGGCCAAGCAGAATACAAGAACCACACAGTCGACGCACACCTTCTTACAGGGCTTTAACACCATGATGAACAATTTCCAGCACAGCCCAAATCCGAAAGCGCTCACGGGGTCCCGTCACTGCGCTTCTGCTCCGGGATTGCGCACGTTTACTCCAAACATCAGCCCGACGTTTACAAATCACTAAATGTTACAGTTATAGTCATGTTTTAAGAATCAACTTGTTTCCTCGTGTTGAAACGATGCTGAGTCTTTTAAACTCCAGATGAAATGCGATGAGAAGTTTGGCGAGGTGCAGCGTGTCTGTGCGTTCCCGGTGGCTCCGCGCGCACTAACCGCACTACCTGCGCAATCGCCACCTTTTGTCCATTATAGTTTTGCACCATCAAACTAAATAGTAAACTTAATCATTTGCAATGACTCCCTTTAGGTGCTTTTGTATGATTATGTCCCTGTAAAACAAAGCACACTATGGAGAGAGAGAGCGCGCACAACCGACCCGACGAGCTCAAACACAATGTGCCAGTGGCAGTGAGAAGCCGAGACACCCGTGATGTTGCGTAACATCAGATGATCAATATCCTTCTGAGACCAAGCAAACACTTTTTTATCATAACATTTTCTTATAATGTCTGTTATTTTTGGGAAGCTGGAGGTCATTGTTAGTTTTATTAAAAAATATTACATCACAAAGCTTTTGGTGTTTGATAAATATGGAATTTCTCATTGCAAATGCAAACAATACTAGGATATTTACGTGAAGAAATTGTAATTATTTTATCATAATACTGTCACATTATATAATTAATATATCATATATCATCATATAGGCCACACCCCCAAAATATGGTATGCCAGGCGAGCCCAGGAAGTTCACTTTAATATGGACATCAAATGCTGGCATAGTCTCATCTTCAGTAACCAAAAATATCCAGCATATTGATGTTGACAAAAATGAACTGCTGTGTCTCAGGAGAATATTGCATAGCAGTTAAAATGGGTCAGAATGTCAAAAAGACAACACACAATAGGTTGAAACCATTCACGTAACATAATGAAGCTGTGAAGCGTTTCAATATTTGCCTTTATGTGTCTACCTCCACCTGACGCATCTTAAGTTGGAACCATGAACATTGTTTTCCTCTATGTTTGACTTTTAAGAAATGCAATGCTCTCACATGCGTTGTGTGGAGATGCCCAGTACATGAGATCAGAAATTAAATGAGTTCGATAAGTAAACCAGAGACACGCAAGCAAGTCATTGTATACTGCCATTGATCTTGTTAATGAATCGAGTTTTCAAGAGGATCTGGGGATGAAGCGCGTGCTTGGAAGTCCATGAAAAATGCATAATACATTTTGTACTCCCGTAATCCCATTGTTGAGGCACTCCAGAGGACGCACTAAATGAACTTCGGCAACGCACAGCTTTTCATTTCTATCTGCAAGCACAAATTATCACGCAAGTCACCCAGGAACCCATTGAGTTGCTCGGGATGACAAATGAATAAATGTGCACTGTTATATTTGTTGCTCTTATACTCTTTCCTTCGCATTACTTGTTTAAGCTTTGTCTGAGAGAGAAAAACATAGCTTACTTAACAAACATTGTTGGGTGAAGTATAGACAAACCAAACCGTTGGTTTAAATGCATCAATGTTCGCGTTAAACCCATGCAGGGGTTGAAACAAACCAGATTTTTTTGAGTGCATTGCAGTATACATCTGGTTCTCTACAGTTCATCCACATGTAGGGATAAACGTCTCTTGCTTTGGAAAGCACGGCATCTGATGCGGCCATTCATATTTCAGAATTCATAAATGTTTTAGATGTTTAGACCTCACATTCCTGAGTCAAAGTAATTCACAAAAAGAGACTCGGGCATTCAGGAGTATTCATAACGGAAATGAGATTTTAATCTTAAATATACTGTTAATTTATTGAAAGATAATGGTGTTGTTTGATAGAGTTGTGTATTAAAACAGTCCATGCACCAAAAATCGATAGGTTATTAATTTTTGGTAAATATTGGCGTATTTTTTCAATGTACGTATTAAGGATAACACTACCTGTGACTTTGCCATTCAACATGAACAGTATTATAAGAAAGAAAAAAAAAATTAGCTGTGTTTAATATCTCAAGTAAGTTTCATATGTGTCTCAAATATTTCTGCTCAGAGCAGATCTCAACCATGTCTCAAACTGAACACAGTTTTACAAGATTTCTCATCAATCCAAACATTATTTGACCTCTACAATCTACATCCATTTTACACCTCTAGACTCTTCAGGTATTCAAACAATGGTCTCACTTTCATTTCTCATTTTAGGAAAAAATTATACTTAAAGGAAACACAACTGAGAACTGCAACAAATCTCCTGAGCTATGAAAGAGAATAAAATGATAGCATGATTCACTTTTGTCCCTTTTTAAGTTTGACAGACATGGTCACTATACGATAAAAAGTTTAAAAGAAAAGTTTTAAAGAAAAAAAAAATTCATTTTTGGATTGCACGATTCCTTCAAACACAAAGTGTCAAAAATGTATAACTTGTGTAACCAGGCTGTATTAAGTGAGGAACAAAATCATACTCACAAATGATGACATAAGAAGTTAATATTTGATTAAGACTATTGGATTTTTCGGACCCGTCCTCAGGACGGCAGCCGGGCAGATAGCAAGTGAAGCTTTTTCTGGATGGGATGGAGATAAATGAGATGGACTTCAGTTCCTGCGAATGAATCAACCTTCTGTGACCTACACGCTACCTGTCTTCTCAGTCAGGTAAGAAGCGTGAAGAAAGGGCTGGTTCTTCTGACCCTACAGACATGGTTTCTAAAAAATAGAGAGAAAGAACCTCAAGGGAACCTCACCATGCATCTTAAAAGATGTTAGATGTTTGTTTGAGGTTTTAATTGTTTGCATAAAACACTCGGGCCTGCAGGGTACAGGTATAAAGAGCCTCTCAGTAAACTCCCATTGAGATCTGACATTGACTTAGAAAACAAATGACATTAAAATCCATCAAACGGAGACCCCCGCTCTTTCAGTTCACACATGCAGCCTTAGGGGTATATAAACAAATCTGCCAGGTAAGACAAAAGGCTTAAAAACAGCTTAAAATGAGCAAATAGTTGTGATGTATGGATAACTTGTAGCGCGCTTTGAGCTCCTTGTATTTATATATAACACATCAATCACTTATTTTTTTCTATATAAGTCTGTAACAAATAAAATGAAATGGCATTAAAAAATTACTAAAAAGAATACAAATCTGTGCACAAGCTAACGTCGCCATTGGCTCCAAAAAAATGACCTGGAGAATGAAGATAGCAGGTGCACTCGGTGGCGCACGTTAAAATTATTTTGTACATATTATTTTCAACACACTTTTGTATTTTTTTTTTAAGTGAGCCGCCTGTTAACATCTGACAGGTTGAGTAAAATAAAAGTAAAAGCAAGTTTTTGCTCCCAATTTTGCCTGCCAATCCCGGCTGACAAGAGATTGGCAGTTTGCTGCTTTCGCCCGTGGCAGTCGCTTTGCAAACGAGACGGAGAGAAATTGTTTAATCTGAGGTCTATACAAAAGGGTCACAGCTGAGCGCATTGACTGCAGTGATTCTTCTTTAACAGCTTAAATGCTTTTGTGCCACGCCGGTCAAGAGGGCAACATGTGCGCCGGTTTCATGTGCCAAACACAGACGGAGAACGCAGAGAAACTGAACCAAACCGAACAGAAGCAGAGCTTTGGAGCTCAGATGTTGCATTGGAAATTAAAAAATGAAATAGCTGCTGAATTAGCAAAAGCCATTTTCATAAAGAGCAAGTTTTTTAAGAAGTATCTTTCTTGATATATGAAGACTTTATGAAGAATATATGAATAAAAAGTATAAAATTGCATGTGAAAATCTCTGTGCATGAGATATGGACAATTTGAATTGCTCAGATGTTGCTTTTTCATAGCTCAGGAGGTTTGATGGAGTTTTATTTAAGTATCAGATGTTTCTCCAAAAGTGCCTAGAAGGCATAAAAAAACAGTAGAAGCAAATGAGCCAAATTGAAATACATGGAGGTTTAATAAAAATTTTTCTTAGAAATGTTTGAGTTCATATTGAAATCTTCAATAATATTGACTTGATTGCAGACTTGACAAATCTGAGCTCAGTTTGAGACATTGTTGACATCTCTTCTGAAACTCTAATGGAGATTTGTGAGATTTCTCTTTCTCTCTGAGAAACAGACTCAAGCTAGTTTCCATTCGCTCTACATTTAATCTCACAAGCTCCACCACCCGCAGAACGACATGAACACATAAAAACAAGGACTCGTGATTTTGGAGATGTGGCTTAAACAGTTGTGTGGTTTCACACACTCACTTGTGCGGAAATAAAGACCTTGAATTCACGAAGCACTCCACCAAATGCCCATTCACAACAACTGTACTTCAGCTCGACACTAGCACAACATTCACAGTTAAAACCTGCTCTCCACCCCTTACCATCACCAACAAGTCATGAACCGGTTCTACATTTACATTCATGCATTTGACAGACGCTTTTATCCAAAGTGACTCTGCAATAAAAATAATTTCTTACTTTTGTCTTGATTTCCAGCATAAATATCTAAAAATCCCTATATAACATATACAAAATAGAAAGTCTTGCTTCTGTAAATTCTAATGTAATAAAGCAGCAGCTGAATATCTCAAATGAGAACATACAGATTAAATATGTAGCGATTTAAAACAAAGAACCCTGTAAATGCTCAGGTAGGATCATTTGAAAAGGCAAAAGACATGCATCTGTAATCCTCTTGCTGTAATAAGATTGCGTTTCTCATTTAAAGCCGAACATGTTCAAAAGCTTCTAGTACAGAATGTTCAGCCTCTATAAAAGGACGAAATTAAAGCGACGCACCCAGTCATGGCTAAAGTTTTTTGACAGGAATACTTTTATGATTTATTGAAATTAAAAATGACTATTAACACAAATCAAGGCTTCGGGAGATAAATTAGACGTGTTTGATAGAAATTTCCATGTTCTTACGATTAAATTTCTTTAATGAATGAAATACTTTACTTTTGTTCCCTGTGCAGTCGAGTTTAGTTCAGAATACAAGGGCACATCATGCTCTGTTTCCCGAGATGAATATTTTACTAAAAAAAATCACATTTATTTGCTATAATGCTTGTCTGCGGTACTGAAGGAAAACATTTCATCTCTCGACATTACACGACACACAAAAACTTAATACATGAACTTTATTGACCAATACTGTACAATTAAATCTAAACGTACAATTGTTTACATTTATTATACAGTCTTAGTATATACTATGTTTCTATTTTTAGTTTCTATTATTGATATTTTTGTGCTGCAGGGCTGGTTATTAAGGCATATAGGAGTTTACCAAAATTGTATTTAAAAAAAATCCTAGTTCTTTTACAAAAATGAAATGAAAAACAGATGCAAACAACTTGCACCTTAACTTAACTTTTACAAAGTCTGTATTCGTCCTCCATTTGTGAACAAATTCCTTCAAAGAGAAAATTTAGGACGGATCTGTTTTCCAAAGAAATGCTGATGTTCTGCGTTGTGGATTCGGTTGTGCGTTATCCAGACGACACACAAGGCTATAAAGCGAGTCTGAGAATCAGGACTCATGCGTTTAGAAGACAAACTGATATGTGCCTCCAGAAAACATTTGCCCCGGCCTGGGAATCCAAGTTGTTTCTTATGGCACAAGATGAAAGATTCTTGCCAAGACTTTTAATTAAAGCACTGGGAAAGATCCAGCGAGCAAGGTCTCGGTCCAGATAAGTCTGTTTCTAAAGGCATTCAAATTGCTCTCGGACGGAAACTGTTTTCATGAAATGTTTAAGAAAACAGGTGCCGATATCAGTGTTAATATGCACAAATACACGGGTTTCATTGAACATATTCGCTGTAAACTTTCTTAAAGTCATTAACAAATTGCCAAATAAATCCGAAAAGTTCTTGAGAGTCTTGATCCAAAGGTTCTCCAAATTTTACCTGCGGATGAGAAAATGAAAAGGACAAAATATATTTGATGAATATAACAGACAAATGAATCACAATGATGAAAAGCTATCGATCCAAACGTTATATCAAGCTATAGCTTCAGATTCAAGAAAGTTTTATAACCTCAGTGTTAAGTAACAAACTATAATGGCCAAATTCCAGTTCTTTCATTTCTTAGCAATTTCTCTCTCACTTCAAGCTGCTCCAAGTTTCTTCTGTATTTTCGCCACAAGCTGAAAGTTTCAGCTGTAATTGTAAAACTTAAAGTGATTCTCATCCCTGGCAACAGACTCACTTTTCAGCCTGTCAAACTCACAATGGGCCAAACGTTCACCGTGAAGCACAACCTCGCTGGGAGATTACAGATCTCAAATTGGGACGGTTGGGAAGTTCACGTTATACAGATGGAGAGAAGGGACCGTCCATAAAGAGTTGAGCTTTTACTGCAGGGTTATAATCAAACAGTGCATTTCTGCACCTGACGTGCTTTTCACCTGGACTTTACTCAAAAAGGGTTCAGGGGAAATTAAACTGTTCACAAGAGATCACGTGCTGCATGATGTGAAACAAATTTCTTTTAAGCTACAACAGAATGAACATAAGAAAGAAAGAAAATAATACAAAACAGAAAGAAAATAATACAAAACAGAAAGAAAATAATACAAAACAGAAAGAAAATAAGAAACAACGCAATGGAAACAAGACACTACTGCAACAAGCCACAAGTAAAAAAAAAAGAAACAGACGGATTCTTAAGTTATCACATGTAAGCCAAGAGCAGTTTTCTGTGACTGTAGCATGTTTAGTAAACATCATCTGTTACAAGCGCAGCCATAAACATTTTGGAGAATTGACAGAATAAATCAGAGTCAACAAAGCATGCTGTTCCTCACAGTACAAAAGAAAGGATTGGTAACCTTGAGGAATGGCTCGGCTGAAATACATTCCCCGTATTTCTCAGATAAGCAGAGAAAGGCCAATCTCCACACAGCCGAGGCTTCCGACCCATCCGTCTCCCCGGGCAACACAGCACAAGATATTGAAATAATAACTCAGGGATTACCAATATGTCAGTGTAGAGTTTCCTCATCTCCTCGCACCTCTTCGTCAGCTGGCTGAGATGCGTTTCGTACTTCTCGATGGTCATCTAGAGCCGGAGATAAAGAGGAGAAAGTGTTGGCTTTTAGTCATTACTCTGGCTGTTAGCATTGAGACCTTACTGACCACACACACACACAGAAGAGCTTTTCTATAGAGAACAGACACATTAAACATGCACAAAAGAGTTAAAGGATGTTTTGGAAGAATATGAGATCAATGCGCAAGGAATATTAAAACATTTTTTTGCAACTTAGTTTAATTTTACAAAATGCATTTGCATCAAAGAAAAATATATAAACATCCATGGCCGATATGTTTTTGACATGAATCAAATTTCTTGGTCATACTGGTAATGTATATTAACTGTTAATAATAGTATTAATATTTATATGTATAATATAAAATAGCATAAGAGAGATTTATCTTCATTGTCAGTTTTTTATCTTCATTGTCAGACACGTTTTTTGTCAACTCAAGTATAGAAATTCTATGTTTGATATCTCACATATGGGTTATTTGGTTTGGATGATGTAGAAGAAAAAACGTTTAGTTTGTGCCTTTCCATAAAAATAAAAACGTAAGTGAAAACTTGTGATACAGAAATAAAGTTAACTTTTTTCATTTGGTTGTTCTGTTTTTATTCCCTTTTAAAAATGTCCCTTTAAAAAAGTGTCCTCCATTTAAGAGATTGATGAATTTCAATTAGTCCAACATAATTTTAATTAATTTCTTAAAATCAAATATAATTGTTAAATCAATGAATATAAAGGTATATCGTGTGTATTAATGAAAACCCCACATTAATAAACTACTATTTGAAAATATTGGGGGATCGTTCACAGAGGATACAGCAAAACAAAATCCCAGTCACTAGTAGCCAACGAATAACAGAAGTTTGACGTTGCAGTTTATGAGGTTGTAAACATAGATATTTCTCTTAAACAAACACATCCCTTTGCTTCAGAAAGGGTTTATTAGCAGGTTTTGATCAATGGATGCACTTTTTGCTAGATTTCATCCCCATTCACTCCCATTCTAAAGCTTGGAAGAGCCCGGATAAATGGTATTATATTATATATATATGTTCGTCTGAAACAAGAAAGTCATACACCAGGATGCCTTGAGGGCTAGTAAACATGGAGTTATTTGTTTTTTTGCCTGAACATTCCTTTAATATTTTCAAAATTATAATGAAATCACTGGTTGATGAACAATTGTGTAAATGACCACATACGGACAATTCCAGCATTATAAACGCTAAGAGAACATATGTGTTACCAATATACTGAACCATATTGTTTATATTTTACTAAACCATTGTTGATAGAGTCTGAACATCAGAAAAACATCAGTCTGACTTTGCATAAGTTTTCTATTTTAAAAAAGGTAAATATAGATGTGACAAAAAAGGGTTTTGGAAAACGACAAAATTTGTAGGATTTCTGCGAATGAAAATGCACAAACCAGAAGCAATAGTACTCAGATGGAGAAGGGATTCTTCATAGAACATAGTTACTTTATTTTAATTTTCATTTATGAGAAATTTTTACAATCCTAAAAATGGCACTTAACTGACTATGCATTAAAAATCAAATAAAAGCTTTGAAAACTTGACCTCACATGGGTATATTGCACATGTGCTTTGGTAAAAACTTTATTTTTACATTTTAAAAATGCAATATTAAGGCCTGTTCACATCAAGAACAATAATAACTATAAGACAACTTCACCAATAACTCTATTATTGTCCAAAACCAATGGACGACAATGCTTTTCGACACAAGAAATCCTTCAAAGGCACTCTTTTGAGAGAGTTGTCGTCTTTTTAAGACGTGTTTTAATACATTTGAAGAAAGCTCTGAATATCAGTCTTTCATTTTTTATTCTTTACAGTTATTGTTCTTGGTGTGATCGGGCCTGTACCCATCTGTTCATTCAAATGCATGTTAAAGTTATCAGATGATATGATGTGCGATACACGATGAAAAGTGAAGATAACTGTGTGAATTACCTTCAAGTCTTTGAAGAACTTTGGCTGCTGATTAACTGCGTTTTTCCGTTTGTGTGCTTTCCTGTACTGAATGATCTTCTGAAACTCGTTCTTCACAACTGAAAGGTAACACGAGGTAAATATTTTCCTCCTCGATGTCATATCATTGCTTTATTCTTCAAATCATTTGAAACAGAATTTCACTGCAACGTCTCGTGTCTAATACTCAGCCTGTCATAAAGTTAAAAACTGCATCGTGAACAAAACATGAGTGATATTCTGTAACCTCGCATCACTTCATCATCAACACAAACGCACAAATGCATCAGAAAAGACGTTCACGTACCGTCCACCTCCGCCGTCAGGCCTTTAACCGAGGCTGCAGGAAAACCACAGAAACACACAATCAAAAGGCATTCGATCCAACCATCTATCACATCTTGTCTTTCAATGAAATTTTGATTAGAGTACCCCCAGAAACCGTCTCGAATTCTGCAAGCTCCAGGAAAAAGGTGGCCGAACTCGGTTCTCGCAACATGATCTGTTCCACGAGGGCGTGCAGCAAGGTGAACTTTCGATTGTTGCCACGCAGCTGAGAGAGCTAGAGAAACACAAGACACAATGAGAGGAAGTCTTTAATGCACACATTCCTACAAACGAAACTGAAGCAAACATGTATTTATCCTTCACGTCAGCGTCCATCTTTGAATACAAACACCATGACCAAGGCCACAGAACGAGAAAGGTTTTAAAACTGAACACCCATGTGCACATTACCGTGACCTAAAATCATCTCTTTTGTATACGTGTGTATAGGATTTCCTTGACATCTCCAAGGTTCGTTTCTCTCACTAACAACACGGACACAATGCAAAACTATGTGTTTTGTGTTTGTATTGTTCAGCACCGAACAAACACATTGTATGCGCATCTTGTCCGATTGTACAACTCGTAACGGGCACGAGTACTGTAAATTATTAAAGTGTTGAGTGCTAAATCCATCTGAATTGTGTTGTGTAAAGTGAGCGCTAATGCATGTGTTAGAACGATCATTTGCACAGATCTGCATGTGAAGAGGTCTGTGGAGAATAAGAGCGAGCCTCGAGATGTGTTCTTTATGGTAATGCATGGAGACGCCGTCACAATTTCCTCATTTTAGGCAACTAAGAGCGAATCCTCGGTTGAGGTTTGCGGTAGAAGGTGAGTTTGTACTTTGTTGTTTAAATCACAGCCATTTTACAAGAATATTGGCAGAAATGTACTTTGGCAAGAGTAGACAGCTTGGCTAATGTAGTATAAAAACGTGAACGTGGGCACTTGTTCTGGCTGTAGCAAACATTAGGATTTAAAGAGCTACTTGCATCTGTAAGAAAGAAAAAAACCACGTGTCTTTTGTGTCTCAGATGATGATACTGTCTGTGATAAAAGTAAAAGATTTGACAAAGTTCAATTAGTTCCTGACAAACCTATTGAACCATTTTCAAACTCAGAAAGCAGGTTGCACATTAGCCGCTTTCCCATCGGATAATTGCAGGAACAAAGATGCGGAACGAGGAAAGAGGGCTGTCAATCCCAAACTAAGTTTTCCTCAAACCACGTTCAAAGTTGCTGTCTGTGATAACTGGCATGTATTGAAGACATAAAAGTTGCAATTGAAAGATAAAACCGTGATCCGGGGAAGGAGCAAATTTTTGTGCGAAAACAACAAAAAAACTGGAACTTCCCCCATATAGTTTCAGGACTATGAAATAGTTCCTCCGGTAGGAAAGCCCCTATTGTCTTAAACTGTCCTATAATAACTTTAAACTACATTTGAAATATGTTTAATAGATTTTAATGTAGTTATGTTCTTTTAAAATAATACTTAAGTTTCATTGCAAATGTGTCTGATGTCCAAAATCATTTTTTATATTTTCATATAAAAAAACAATACTTACTTCATATACACAAACCGTTGACCCCCTGAAGACCCCCAGCATTAAGAAAATATAATCTCAGTTTTTACATTATTTAAATTGATTTAAAACCAAAGTTAGCCAACGTGCTGTACAACAAGACAAAAAATCCATTCAAATTTCTAAACTATTAAAGATAAAACTTTTAGTAACATTTCTCAGTGGGTTGGTTCATTATAACATCCCCTGGTGGCAACGCTGAAAATTAAATGCATACTGCAATGCACAACACAGCTTGTATAGACAAAAGCGTTCGCGTTTATGCCTCAGGCCTAAAAATAACCAGCATGCATCTAATAAATGTTTGCTCAGCACTTAGTTTCAACCACGATCTTAAATCTCACAGCGAGAAACCCCAAGTATACACAGAGACGTCCGGCACACTCGCATCACTCTTAAAGAAGTGCACGATTCTGTTCATTCTTTGTCAGGTCTCCATGGCGACAGCACGGGGGTACTGCGCTCAGATGCCTCATTAGCTAAAAAGAAAGCCGTTCTGCTTATCGTGCAAGTGGCCTTAAATCTGCCACCTAGCAAGTGGTTCTCCAGCAACCTGGCCTAAAAATCAATACACGTTACCGCCGTGTTATTAATGACTGCACGAGCTATAAAAACACGGCAAAACAAACGCCCGCGTCGCCACGTGGCTAATGAGTCAGAGCGAAGAGGAAGTAAGAGAAATGTGAAGGTGCCGCTGAGGTGGCAAATGAGACAAAGCAAAGGATTGTAAAGGCTGGCTCGCGATATTATACAAGCGCTGCATGCCACGTCAATACATCACAGGAATTCACAAAATCAAATAGATAGATTGCAACAGTTCTGGAATAAAGTAGAAACTAGATTTATTTTCTCAACAGTAAATGTTAAGGAACAAACATTTGCTGTGATAAACTACAGATGCAGTATTAAAACGATATTTAAATAAAACTATACTAAAAACTAAATATAATAAATATTTAAGACAATGTATATATATTCATTGAAAACATGTTTGAAATATATATTTTTTTAATAAAATGAAATATAGAATACATAAAATATATTACAAATATATATTTTTATTCTATATTTATTATTACATATATACCATATTTGTGACCCTGGTCTTATGGGTCAATTTCATGAAATTGAGATTGTACATCATCTAAAAGCTAAATAAATAAGCTTTCTATTGATGTATTGTTTGTTGGAATAGGACAATATTTGGCCGAGATACAACTATTTAAAACTCAGGAATCTAAATATTGAGAAAATCGTCTTTAATGTTGTCCAAATAAAGTCCTTAGCATAGCATATTACTCACAAAACATAAAGTTTTGATATATTTACGGTAGGAAATGTACAAAATATCTTCATGAAACATGATCTTTACTTCATATCCTAATGATTTTTGGCATAAAAGAAAAATGGCTAATTTTGACCCATACGATGTATTTTTGGCTATTACTACAAATGTTCTCGTGCTACTTAACACTGGTTTTGTGATCCAGGGTCACATTTATGTATAATAAATCAAATCTATACATAATATACAAACATATCAAATATATCCATTTAAATATTTTAGTTATTATATATATTTTAGTTATGTTTACACGTTAAATAAATAAATAAATATTCGTTTTCATAATATTTATATTTTATTTATTTATACATTTTATTATACTCTCATAAAATTGGTCGTATTTAAACAAAACATATTGTGTCCCTTTCATTTATTTCACACAAAATCAACACAAACAACGTGTTAATATTTAACACATCCATTTTAGGAGTGTATATTTTATAATAATTCATCTTTTATTTGTGTTTTTAAAACGTTAAATGCGTTAAACAAATGACTTCACACTGACACTCAGGAGACCACGTGATGAGTAGAATTAGATAAAGGACTTAATAAATAAGGCAGATATTGAATGAGAAGTTTGATCGGACCGTCCTCTCAAGGGTCATTTGGGGTCCTACCTTTGGTAAAGATGAAAGGCGAAATCCCTTGGCCTTCTCTTTGCCTGCGTTGCGATTGAGGTAATTGCCCAGAGTCAGGAGAAACTCCAACACGCTGACAAATGACTCGCAGGACACCAGCTTCTGGCACATGCGGATCTTCTGGATAATCAGCTGCAAGACAAACGCACAGACCGTCAGCTGAAGTTTCTCTGTGATTTCTCTGTGGTCCTGTTGACACGGACGCCTCGTGTCACGAGTACACGAGAGACGACACATGGGAATATTGAGCTCTGATAGATTACAGTGTAGGTTAGGAGGTTCATGCCAGTAATATATTGCTAGACACACATTCACAAAAATAAAAAACGAGAGCCACCATCAGTCAACAATACACTTAACTTAGGGCTGATCCATGGGGGGGGTTGTCGCTTTAACAGTTGTACTGTCTTATTGCTCGGATGAATATATGTATTCATGAATATATAATCCCAGGGCAATTTTATAATATATGCAATTTAATTGTTTCAATGCAGTCTTGAATAAATCACATCATATGTTTGTATAATTTGTTCTTTTTTGTTTAGCTGAAGTGTTTGTTAAGGTTTGTTTGTGCCAAAAACTAAATTAATTTTTCATTACCATTTTCACTTTGACCATTAAAATTAAAACTGCCCTTTTTGTTGTCACTGTTGTCGTGTTTGTGCCTTTAGGATGTCTTTATAAATAACCCTTCAGGTCAATTAATCAACTTTTTGATAATAAAAGTGTAGTAAACCTGTTTTTTTCTGTGAATTAATTACCAGTTTTACTATATGCCTAAACTATGTTTCCTTAAAGGGACAGTTCACTCAAACAAAAAATCTTTCACCATTTGCTCACCCGCATGTCATTCCAGATCTGTATGACTTTCTTTCTACTGCAGAACACAAAAGAAAATAATTTGAAGAATATTGGTAACCAAACAACATTGGACCCCATTGACTTCCATTGAATGGACACAAAACCTCGAAATATCTTCTTTTGTGTTCCACAGTAAAGGTTTAAACAACATGATGTGAATAAATGATGACAGAATTTTAATTTGGATCAAACTGTCCCTTTAAATAATGTATTTACACCATAAATGCAAACATTCCTCTCACAATGCATCAGGATTCAAACTGAATGTGTAATATTCACATCGGATTACTTTCAATTAACTTTACCAAATTAGAAACACCACATTCATTTAAGTGTCTCATTTATATTCTTATTAATACCACAGGTAACATCTTGATGCTTCTCTTGGGGAAATCCTCTGTGATTTAGTCAAGATAAACAGCTTGGGTTGAAGTGTAAGGTATTGTGAGTTTCTAGCATAGATTGCAGTTTGTGCTATTGGTTATTTTTTTAATTCCTCCGACTGTCTGGTGTATTGAATCCCAGAGCAAAAGCAGAGCTAGCGTTCAAAGGTTTAGTCACTTAGTTTGTTCTTTTTTATTATTTCCTTCATTTTTTAGAAGTGTAATAGTAAACTCATTAAAATGTTGGAATGTCACAAATGTAAATTTGGTAAAAAACTAAATATATAAAACTGTTATATTTTAGCAACCTGCTTTTTCTTCATGATTTAGTTCAAATCATGCATTTTACAAATGTATTCCATTTTTATTATAATGTACAGAAATTAATATGTTAACATTTTCGGTATACAAAATAATAATATTAAATAAGCCAAAAACAAGTATTTTTTTAAGATCAGAATCATAAAAAAACACATGTGATCCTAAACGTTTGACCGGTGGTGTAGTATTTGGTCGAGGAAAGTCCTCATACAGTTTTACCACAAATACTATGGTTAATTTGTGCAAAATGTGGTTTATACAGTAACCATGTTTTTTTGGGGGGGAATAAATGTTTTAAATGATGCATAAACCTGTGAATTAAAGGAGTTATGAGTAATATATTACTAATACACCAGTAGTGTAGTATTTTCAACCTTCAATCACATTTAAGACCTCACATTTCATGTCCAGTGATAAAACATCCTTAAACACGCCTTTAACCAAATCAAAGTCTTTGTTAGCTTTGCAGGAACCATTCGTGTTATAGTTTTGATCTCTGAAACTCAGTTTGATATCCACGCTCTGTTTATAAGAGCTCACCCTGCCACAAAGAGTTAGCATTCCTCCAACATCGCTAAGATAAAACACAACAATCTCGAGATTCTTCAGCGTTCCCCTCTCTAAGCCAGACCAATTTTCCAGCCTGGCACCCAGCCTGTCACATGGTGGGTAAATCCGTCTTAATGTTTGGGGTTTAGAAAGTCAACCATGTCAGAAATCCCATGGATTTAATGGCAGTAGAAACACGAGCTTGGGTATTTGTTCAGGGTGCCCTTAACAATGAAGGACCTCTCCGAGGAGACCACACTAAGCTCAGCTGTCACGAGTCAAAAAGCACATCTTCATCTATATGCACTCTTTCTGTTTTATTTTAACATTAAATAAAACCAGAAGATTGAACTTCAAGAATTTTCAGAAAAATGAAAATTCTTTCATTCTTCTGCAGAACACAAAAGCAGATATTTTGAAGAATGTTTATAACTAAACAACACATTGACTTCAACACAAAACCACTGAACGTTTTTCAACCACATGAAGGTCAAAAAATTCCTGCCATCCATCCATACACAAGGTCAAGTGCATGTCCCGCGCCTCCCCAAACACCTCCCTGACCTCCTGATTTACCACCTTAGACTTTCTGACATCCACACACGCCAGCTTCTCAAGTAACCGTCACCTCTTTCCAGACCTTAACATCGTGCTTTCGTTCATTAGAGGGATTTCACGAGCTCAACATCACAAAGAAATAAATTTAATGGTGCAGGGCCACACGGTTATAGAGGGAGTCGAATGAAAACAAAGTAAAGTTTGCAGGTGAACTAAAAGTACAAGAGGGATTTCAGGTGGAAAAAGCCTTCAGAGTGCTCTACAGGCCAGACCGGCACTACCTTGCTCTAACTAATAAATGACTTCCAGAACTTGTGGAAAATTTGCCATTAGAAACCCCTTCAGCCCGCTCTAAGTGCCGATACCTGGGGAATACAGCTCTCGTGGATTAATGCATGACTTTTTTTTATCTCAAGTCCATTTGGTTTATTTTTTAGAGCGCCCGCTGTCTGTCGACATTATCTTTTGCATTAGCAAATGAGCTTTTTCGGTCTTTGTTTATTCTCTTCAGCAGCTCTCGAGAGCCACCTTTACGAAGCTTCAATACCGATCCCTCTTGGCGTACCGACAGACTCGACTTCACATGAGATGTGTTTCACTGCAGGCTTTCCTGTAGATCGAGGTGCTAGCAACGCCAAGGTCATGGGTTCAATCCCAGGGATTGCACATTCTCAGAAACAAATGTAAAATGTATAATGCATTGGATAAAAGCATCTGACAAATGCATAAATGTGACGGGTTTCTCCACAAACAAACTTTCATTCCGTCAATCATAATCATCGACGCGCCGCCGTGCTAACTACAGTACAAAACAAATGCCAACACACACTCACGACTCATATACAAACATGCAAATTAATATATGCACACACACACATGCGATTATCATAACATAAAAGAAATACTGAATGCAGCTATCTGAGAGTAATTCAGAGAAAGCTCACAGATGAAAATGAGGTGAGGAAAGCATCTGACACGAGTGTGAGTGACAGGTGCATATGAGCTGTTTGTAATGCGAGTCTGACCGGCGTGAGGTCCTCCATACAGATGGGAAGTTCTCGCAACATGAGCAGCAGGTCCAGCCGGGCGCTGAGGTTCGGGATGTAACACATCTGAGGAAAAAAGGTGATATGTCGTCAGACGAGTTGAACAATGTGACAAAAATATACAGCAACACACAGGTTCATACGTCATGAGATCTGACAAGAGAAAGACGTGTTTGAATGTAAATGTAAAGTTGCATAAAGAAATGAAACAAAAGAATGACAGAAAGAAAATGAAATGTTTGAGTTGTTTTGCATTTGGCGATGCTATAGTTACACACTTTAAAAATATAAATCATATTAATAATATATTTTTTATTGTATTTTATCAAATGAGAATTTGAAATGTACATATAATATGTTAATATATTTTTAACATTTTTATTAACATACGCTTAATTGTCCGAATTTTTTTTCTTTTTAAAGCTAGTGTAGTGTCTTTCATACATTTTTTGTTATGCACATTCAATAATTTAAGTGGTCTAAATATTTATATCTAAATATTATATATTAAATATAATGAATGGACAATAAAATTCTGTCAAAATGTCGTACATGCTTGTCAACCTATGTATTTGCATAACTCCGCCCACCTCGGTTACAGGTGAGGTGATTGACATGAGGAGGCGTGGCTTTGGAATGAGCTCTGATGGGAGTAGACTGCAGTCGCTATACACTGATAAAAGGTTCTTTGGAATTACTCAATTTAATCATGTACATCGGTTCCACGTGATTTAATTAAGTTTTTTTTAACATAACTTTTCTTGCAATTTAAGAAAAATGTTAATTCAATTGTGTGGAACTGATGTACATGATAAAATTGAGTAATTCCAAAGGAACCTTATTCTTCAGTACTGCCCATAGCTTTAAATCAAATATAATTTCTATTTTGTTTTGATTTAAGAGCTAAAGTCATCATCTGTGCATTATTCTTAAAAGCTTCCCTTCACATATGCTTGACAGGTTGCCAGGTGTCCTCTAAAACACATCACCGAGATCTTTGACTTATTTTAAGTGATCACAGAACATCACTTCTCCATGAATGAAACACCTATAAAAGCGTTTAAAATATAATTTGCAAATAAAACTATGTCATTCAAGTGTTGGTCATTTTCATCCGTGTAAGTGTTTGAAGAAGAGCATGTCTACAGCTTTACCTCCAGCATGTATCGGTCCACCACATGCAGTTCACTCGCATCTCCTTTATATGATTTATACATCTCAATGTCATCCGTCGTGGGCACGTACCTGATGGGCACAGAAACAGAAAGCAAATTCGAGCACTGAATTTAATTTATTTGAACAAGGGTCCGGGCTCTCTGCTTTATAAATGCTTCAGAGATGCCGTTTTAAGCACACGTGACATAACACAAGGGATGTCTCGGGTTCCTTTTAAACAGCTCAGAGCCTGTTTTTGTCCTCTGAGATTCCCTCCTCATCTTTTCATCCATGCATCCAGCTACTCTGATTTCCAGTGGTCTGGAGACGAGAGGGTGCAGGTTGTATAAAGTGCCCAGGTACCGTTTTAACATGCATCCGGTTTGAACCTGGCCGACCTCCAAAATGGACCTGTTTTCATGTCATTTCAGCGTTTAAATCCATACAACACTGACTATTTCATGAGGCCGAGGATGCTCCGCAGGAGAAACTACAGCCACCTAACCATTAATATTGCAGATTCTGCTGGGAGCGACTCGATTGAGATTGTATTCAGCCCATGCGTCCGCACTTAGATTCTGCGTCAGATTTGGCTACATAAATATAAATCCCTCGTTCGATTCTGTCCCCGCACGCAGGTCATCTCAAGATGTTTCAAGAGGACGAATGCGGAAGGGAAAGCATTTCTCCGGCATTTCTTTCAGACCAAACATCCCTGAGGGCAACTCAGTTTCCTTTTGCTCACATACATCTGATGAAAGTTTCATAAGGAGACTGTTCTGTTAAGAGAGTCTGGCATATGCTCTTGTACATTAGCATTAAAGAAAGACTGTGTTTCTCAATCTGAACTGTCTGTGACTTCATCCCGTCTCGATGGGCTTCATTACATTAGCCACGCTGGAGTAACACACAAAACACAACCCACACGCAGCTTTCTGCTCTGTATTTACATTTATAGTTTATTAAGGGACAGTTGACAAATGACATGGACTTTTCTCTGTATTCGAATGTCATACCCCTAAGAAAGAAGACTCAACTGAGGTCTCTATAATGTCTCAGTTGTTTCTCAGGGAAACCTTTGTTTACAAAGAGCAAACAGAGATATGTGAATCTTGTGCTTTTGAGATTTTTTCCTAAAATGACTTCTGTAAACTGTAGTAATAGCTAGATTGTTCATAAATCTCAACAATGTCTCAAACTGTGCTCAGACTACAAACTACAAGCACATCACATTCTTTTAAGTTTTAATAATAAATAATCTGAGCTATTTATTTCACATATTCGCATTTTTAAACATTTTTGTTTCTAAAAAAAATGCTAAATGTCTCAATTATTTCTCAGGGAAACCTTTGTTGTCTCAACCTGTGCTCAGACATAAATATGCAAACATAAATAAGCTCATCATATTCTTCTAACAACAAATGATCTGTGATCCGAATTCATTTCACATCTTATCTTTATTTCTCAGAAAAAAGAAAATGACAGATGAGATTTCTTTAATATCTCAATTATTTCTTATAGACATCAGTGAGATTAAAGGGAAAGCAAATTAGTCTCATCTGTGTCTCAGATATTTCTCCTGAGAAAAAGAGTCACAAATGTCTCCATTAGAGTTTCAAAAGAGATCTCAACAAAGTCTCAAACTGAGCTCAGATTTGTCAAGTCTGCTGTCAAAAGTCAAAAGATCTCAATATGATCTCAAACATTTCTCATCAAATTTACTCAAATCCAGATTATTTTACCTCTCCAATCTACATTCATTTACACCTCCATACTCTTCATGTGTTTCAACAATTGCCAAAGCAATTCTATGAGAGACTAAGTTGAAACAATACTGACACCTCCATAAAATCTCCTGAGCTATGAAAGAGCAAAAAAAAGATTCCTCTGGGAAATGATTGAGAGGTTGCTAAGCAATGTGATTCTCCTATGGGTAGTTTCTCTGCAAAATGATGTGAATTAATCATGTGCATTTCTGTCCACAAACAGAAAGCAAACCAGACAGATTAACTTAGATACATACGCCTCTACTTGAGATAATTCTGCACTCGTGAGATGAACTATTGTGTCAGGTGTCGAGTTTGGCAGTAACTCTCTTACCTCCTGAGAGAGGCGATGTGCTCGTCGGAGAGACCCCCGTCCTCTTCATTTATAATCAACAATTTGTCCTTGAGCTCTTCTGGAGGCACAGGGAAACTTTTAAGGAAAATATCTGTGGGGACAACATAGACAAAAGTCACACGCGCGTGCAGGTTCAGGCTCATTGAAAAGCACTTTACTCCTGACACACACACTCCCCACCTGTGATGGAAATATTCAAACGTGTTTTGAAGACAAAAGCGTGCTTAATTATTTCTCTCCGCATCAACTTGGATGCTGATTTACATCCTACAAACTCGCTGTGCTGATGTGGCAAACAAACGACAGGCCGTGAATAACCGATGAAGCGTTTTGGGTGAATGGGACAACACGTCCGTTACAGCAATATATTCATGCTTTGATCGAGCTGCATAGGGGTCAAGGGTACAATTTTAATGCCGGACGCTTTTATCAATTCAGTGCAAAACACGAAACAAATCCTCTTTTAACTCTGTATGGAAAAGAGAGCGTCTCATGGCTGATGCGGTTTCATTTTAACATTGAGCCAAACCAGATGCTTAAAGGGATAATTCACCCCTAAAATGAAAATTCTATAATTTATTCCCCCTCATGTTTTTTTTTAAACCTGTATGACTTTCTTTCTTCAGCAGAACACAAAAGAAGATTTAAAAGAATGTTGGTAACCAAACATTGACTTCCAATAGACAAAACCACTGAAACCACATCTATAGGTTTTGAACAACATGAGGGGAAATAAATGATGACAGAATGTTAATTTTCAGATGAACTTGACTACGACTTGTTGATTTTACCTGTTTTTAAGAGTGGAAGAAAACTCACTATAAAATCAGATTTGCACAAATTCTCTGAATCCTGAAAGACAAAATTGAATTGAATAAAATTCTGTCTAATGGGTAAAAATCAAGCTGTTTTTAATCCTGCAAAAAAACTCTAACATATAATTCTGTGCTTCATGTGCTGCTTTTGTTATGAAATTATATACTGTTCATCTTATTTTCTTGGTTTGGGAATCTAACACCTCACCACACCGCTGATCCATCTAGAAACAACACTTTAAGACATAAGTGTGACTTATGAGCGCTGCATTAGACATTTTTGTTTTCTTGATAAACGCTATACGCAACGGTTTCATACGTTTTTAGTTAAAATTCAGTGAAATGCAGAGATTGAACGCAACAATTTCTCGTCGAGATCTTTTAAAAACTATTTATAATACAAATGTTTTTGAACAAGTTACACTCTTAAACATAAAGGTGTCATGGTTGCGACAGAATACACAGCAATGAAGTCACTTGGATGCAGTGGTGTATAGTATTGGAGTAAATGTAGGTACTGTACTTAAGTATCTTTTTGGCTACTTTGTAGTTGTACTGAGTATCAAAGATATTATCAACTTTTACTACTTGAATACATTTTTGAACAAGTATATGTACTCTTTACTCCACTACATTAGTAATTACTAAATCAATTACACATTACATTTCCCATGGCACCAAACTTTCTTTTGCAGCAATTTATTTCTGCTATACAGAAGAAGCAATATTGTAATTTACAGGTACTATATCTTGTGCATTTTCCCTTACTTACTGAAACTTGTCAATATGGCTTTGTGATGCAAATGCATTATCAGGTACTTGTCAATCGCTGGAGGTTTATATGTGAGATGAGGACACGACTGCAGCCGGCGATGAGGCCAAAATCTGCATGTCCAGTGCAATAAGGTTTTGACTTTTAGTTTTCCTTTACATTATTTTATTTATCCGTTATAAGATCCGTTATAGTATATTATTTTACTTATGACACTTGAGCTTAACTGAGACTTGAGTGTTTGTAATATGTGTTGGCAATGGTGTCGACCTCGATTTGTTGCAAATTTGAGGTGTTCAGTTTTTTTTATGATTTCTGAAAATAAATGCAATTGCTCTCCTCACAAATCAAATGTCTCATTGAGCCTATGAGTAAAATACTCAAGTACTGTTAAAATCAGATACTCTAAGACTTTTACATAAGTTGTTTTGGAAATAGTGACTTGTAACTTGTAATGGAGGAATTTTCCCAGTAACGTAACTGTACTTTTACTCAAGTACGGTTTTCATGTACTCTTTACACCTCTGCTTGGATGCGAGTAAGTGATCAGATACAACACAATGAATTTCGTAAGTGTGACGTGAAATCCAGAAGCGGTGCACGAGGCTGATACGTGTGTGTGTGTCTGAAAAGGGCACGACGCTGCATTTCCTTCCACAATCTTCATCGAGTCGGTACCATCATCCCCGAACCCCTCTGAGCTCAATCACTTATGTGTCTCCTTCCCGTTTCATGCGGTCGGGGTAGTTTACGGCCCTATTACTGATCAACATGCAATATTCATCTGAGGAGGCATTATCATTTTTCCGAGCTCCGTGGCCCTTTTGCCCTCTTCGCGTTAGACCGGCTGAGAGATAGATTGCCCGGGGGTTGCCACGGGCTCTGATTGCCTACAACTATAGCTTGTCAGAGACGAGGAAAGGGCACTTGAAAAGGGAAGAAATGGCTGACACGTGCTAGTAAAGGTGCCGTGCATTTTTCATACATTTCATTTACATTTTCAAGGATTCGTCTGTGAAGGTTTTGAAACCCGTCGCTCGATCTTACAGTCGTGTTGGGTGCCAAAACATTTTTGAAATGCATGAAACCGTCTCGCTGGTGTCTGATCGTTGTTATAATTTTGCAGGAAATGATCATTCTTATATAAGGTTTAAGAGCTCTTGGCTCATTCAACAGGACGTGAAAATTGCGCTCATTGAAATCCAACAATAAATCATCAAGATAAAACTCTGAATTACGTCCTCTGAATTTTGATAGCATTGGATGATTCAGAGCATTAATAAGCACAAGGACCCATCACCATTCGCATATCAAAATGTTTACATGTCTTTTCAAACACAAAGCAGCACATATTAAAGTTTCTGACAGATTCCAGGATGAATCCGCATTTATTCTAAAAAGTTCTCCTAAAACAAGATGTCCTGTGCTGTTCATGATACGTTTGAGAAAGCTTCATGTTAACATAAGGCAAGGAAAAATGTTTAACAAACCCCAGCTTGACAAATTCTACGCTGCTGTATTACTTTAAGAACAAATAACTTTTAGGTTTTGTGTCCATTTCTTGCAAGCACAGTTTGATGCAACACTGCCACCTAGCTGTAGCTGCCAGAACTGTATTTAGATATTCTGCCTGCTATGTATCTTCATTTCTCCTCAAAATACCACAATTTCATGTATGTTGCACAAACATATGAGGCGATTTACACTGTCAAGGTGAAGTTCAACCCCTCTGATCAATAATAATAATGAGAATTTAGCAAGTGCATGAACAAACACGCACATATAAAAATATGTTTTGGGGGTTAACTTAAAAAAAGAAATAATCGGGCTGCCAAATCAACTCATTCAACTTAAAAATATTAGTTAACTAATGAATTTCATGCAAACTCGTAATGTCAACTAATAATTAATAACAATTTTTAAGGTAGCTCAGTTACTTATTTTTTAAAGTTGAACCAATATTTCTTTTCTACAGTTTGGTATAGTATAGGACAGCTGTCTGATAAATAAAGCATGTTTTGATATAAGCAAAAGTGTTTTGACTCGATTGTTATTCAAAGTCGATCCGGCAATCGTCTGTTGATGCTCTAATCCTCCCAGAGAGATCAATAACCTGCCCACCGTGACTGACACCACAACCATTTATAACCATCAGGCATTTCTTATCAAATAACAAAAGGTCATCCATCCTTTAGCTCAAGCTCACAAATGTAGAAGAATATACACGAATCTTTATAATAGCAATGTGTCAATACAATAATAGTCAAAAGACTAATGTCACTGTATTGTTCTTACACCCGTAGTTTGGTTTGGATGTGCTCGCATGATTTATCACATTCCTGCATTCATATTTTCTGTGATTCATTGATAATAGACACTGAAAAACGTGAAATACTCACTGAAGTTGTGAGCAATCTTTGTGTTCAACATGATTTCAGTGTTAGAGTTGGACTCTGATCTGCCGCCGATGGTGTCCTGGTCTCTCACGCAGAACAGCTCATACAAGCGTGATGTGTCGAGTTCGATCTTTTTGGGGTTCCTGCGGGCCCACATTGACTTTTCAATCTGAAGGAAGAGGGAACAATCAATATCTCAATTTTCTCACCTGTAAATCATCTTCTCTGATATGATTTCAAACCAACTGTAAAGAAACATAGGAAACACTGTTTGGAATACAGGAAATGAACCATGGTCACCTCAGTTTTACTACAAATAACATGGTAAAAATATTGTTTAAGGGGTATATAAATTGATGATAAAAAAATCATAATTTTAAATGATTAATAATCTATACGATAATCTATTGTCAACATGTTAACACAAATGAGTCCTGTAAGCATGTTGTGTCTCCAAAAAGAAAAGGTTATGTTTTTATAGATCCAGATCCACATGCAAAATAAGTCGTGATCCAGTTTATATATTTCAAGAAAGTTAACATGATCATAATTCATAATCTCATATTTAATAAAAAAGATAAATTAATTGTTAGTTTAACTTATATTCTATGAACAAATGCATTTATAGTTAAAGGTAAACCTTTCCATGGGTAATGGAAATAATTTTTTTTACAAAAAATAAAATACATTTAAAAATCAAAGCTTTTGTTCTACATACACATGAGTTTTTTTTTAATTGACTGCAAATGCATAGATGTAAATGTAAATACATACAGGGGTCACCTCATTTTGGCCATGCACATTTTAAATGAAAATGTGTGTATAAAAGCCTTTATAAGAGTTATTTCATAAGAAAATTCAAATGTACCTTATCCTGAGCAACCAGGTCCCAGTGAAAAGCTTTCATCTTGTTTGAGAGCTTTGCTGTTTTCTTGGGCATTGGAGGGGGTAAAGGGGCTGGCGGGACACCCTGAGAGAATGATAAAGCGGGTGAAGCTGAAGGTTTCTTCTCTGCGGTGGGTATATTTTGTATCTGAGCTATTGGCTTCAGTTCTGGTTCCAATCTCTGGAAGGTGTCGGGTTCTGGCTCCGCTGCTGTTGGAACGGACTCGGGCCGGGCTGGAGGAGTTTGGGGTAAGCGTGGTCTCGGTGTAGGTGGCACCGGTGGAGGTGTAATGGGCACACGATTCTGAATTTCGTATTCTGGTTCGCTGTTGGTTTCTGTAATGTCATTGTGATTTCTCTGTGTTACAGGGACATCATACAAGGGTTCACAATGAGATTTTCGTTTCCAGTCAATGCATAACTGTTTGATGGCTTTTACCCATGTGTCTCGCTCATTTTGAAGAAACTCTGAGGTCATGTGATCGGTCTTTGGTATTCTGAACCTGTAAAAAAGAGTAATTCATAATTCATAATGGGCAATTCATTTTTTTGAACCAATAAATGTAATTATTTAAGCAAAATATTTACAGAAAATTCTGTATTCTTTTACAGTGTTATAATGTATTATTGGCTTTTTTCCTGGAGGCAATAAGGTTAGATAAAATAATAAATCAATTTTGTTGTTCATAAATAATACAAAAAAATGGTCCTCCATGGCCTACATTAAGTCCCAATATTTCCCTAATATACTATTTTTTTATATTTATATTTAGAAACATGTCACATGCCATGTAAAAAAAGATTAAAGTCCTAATATTTTAAAAATACAATTTTAGAACAAATGGCAAATTATAAGAATAAAGTGAGCAATACAAGACTAAAATCAAAATATTTGGAAATAAAGTAAAAATTATGAGAATCAAGTTGTAGAAATGCCAGAATATACATGCAATATTTTGAGACAAAATTATAAATGTTCTTTTTTTTTTTAATGTGTATGGATTTGTAAAGCAGAAAACACAATTTATAAACAAAGAGTACTATAAGCAAGCAAACAATCCTTTATCAGACTTTTGATTTCATTCTGTATTATTATTACAATAATATTAAAATGTTGTAATCTAATGCTGTGTCTGGTTACAGAAGTTAAACAAATGCACATAATTCCAACATATAAGTGACAAAAGAGCACGTGACTCACAGAAAGTCATTCCTGTTGTTCAGCAGTATAAAGGTGTCGGGGGCGCCGGAGGTCTCCACCCTGACGTTACCGTCCGAGAGATGGATGACAACAGCTGTCCCATCACCTCCGTCACACCTGTGATTATTCACGCTGGCGTACATGTCCGAAAAGTGACAGACAGACTCGCCGGAGGACACGGACACGTCTGCATCGACTGCAGCAACAGGATGCTGAGACACAGGCAACAAGGTCAGCAGGCCGGTTTGAAGATGAGCTTCATATCTGAGGACACAGAATAAGTCATAACAGTTATTAATCTCTAAAATCCATGTTTTAGTATAAATTTTTTTACGATTTGACATCACAATGCACATGGGTGGTTTGGTTGATGCTCTGAGTGGTTTTAAGCATTTTCTTTAAGGCTGTCTGGATTTGTAACTTGGTGGGCAACTAACTTCAAAGTTTGTTCAAACCTCCATCGAGAAATGATGCCTGCCATAGTAAGAAACGCCAAACCAAAATGTGAAAACCAAACGTGATCATATCGCTGTGATCAAATATCTTGTTCTCAAAAAAGCAGATGTTCATACTTTTTCCATTTGAATGATGCCAGTCCTCCTCTCTGAAGTAAAAGCTGTCCCTCTTTGAGGTTCTCTGGAGGTACGTTTGGACTTTCCACGTCCAGAGATGTGTCCACGGGGAGACTGTATATGTTATTATAGATGATCTGATTTATCAGCTGCATGATCTGAGGGTGTGAAAGGATACTCAGATTCAGTATTGAACTATTACGAAATGCATTATAAAAAGACTGTTTCAGGAAAGACATCGGATCTTCTCACCCTGTGTTTGTCCTCGGATGAAGCGGCTTCCAGCTCATAGTCCGGTCGACCTTTGAATGAAATGGAGAATCTGGTCCCTGCAGCATCATGACAGTTTTTCACATCAGAGAAGAGGAGCTGCCGCTTCACGATTCCTTTTTCAATGCTGCACATAATGCTCTTGGTGAAATCAACCTACAAAGAGCATTTGAGACAGTCATTCATTTGCAAACATTTTTTAATGGATTTTCATCAATTTCAGATTTCTAGATACAAACCTGTAACACCCTTTTCTGCCATATGTAGCGGTTGAACTTGCGGACACTGAAGTTGTACTGCGAGGTTTCATTTTCCTACAACAGATATATTTCAGTTAATAGTCATGACATGTAAATGTATTTGGTTTTGGTGGAACAAGATCTTGCTACTGCAATGTAAACAGATCTAGAAAGTTGAAGCTGAGGTGGAGGCAGGTGATGGGTTTCATCCATGTGCGGTTTTCATATTTTTTCAATTGTTTGCAATATAAGAGGAGGGGCGGGACAAATACCACACAAACCAACCCGCACATCCTACTTATACGTCTCTCTGTACAATGGCTAAAAACAATGCATATTCTAATACCACATGACACTATAATATTAATATATATATTTATATGGGCCTATTATATATATTTGTAAGGAATTGAATGCATGACGTGGAGGCCAAGAACTGCCCGACACGAAGCGCATTAAAATCTTTTAATGCACGGCTAGCTGTGGATTATCCCACTTTTTTACCACGGTCATTTGCCAAGTTAAAGCTGTTATTGATGTTTACAGTGTAATTTTTGATCAAACAGGTGAAAATTGTTACATTCAGTTTATTACAAATGATGATCAAACTGACCCGTGCATTAAAGCTTTTTAATGCACAGCTTCCGGCCAATCAGAATCGAGTATTCAAACAGACCATGGTGTGTATATATATATCAGATATTATATATATATATTCAAAACACTTTGGTGGACATAAAGCTCTGAAAGAATGATAACACTTGTAGAGGTCAAAGCATGCATTGTCATTGGCTATGAGTTATCTAAAAACCCAATCGGTTTAAGTTGTGCTGATGTACAAGCTCATGAGTCTGAGCTTCTAGAGTTTCACGACTAACCTCGGCCATTAATACCACCAATAAACACAGAGTTCTGGAAACGACAAACTATACTTCCTCAAAGCCCTTTACTTCACGAAACCTGCCACAGGTTGGTTATAATCACCACAGCGACCGGTATTTTAATATTAGCGCGTCCCTGGAAAACTGGTTGAGCAACTAATCATTTCCTTGTCAAGAACCGTGTCAAAGCAAAGCAGCTACATTCCAGTTTCATTGGTTAAATTGCTATGACAAACATGTCACAGATTTAGTCTGACTATTACCCACACACCCATTCTGCATAGCATTTTAAAAAATGACACCAAAAACAGGCGTTGAAGTACAGTTTACCAGCACTAAGAGTGCAAATCTGCCAAACGTGTGCTAAAAACAGACACGGATATTCCAAGTGTAGATCAAATCTTTCAAGAAGAAACAAACAAGACATGCGTTGTGATTTTTCATGACTCACTGTCGTATATTTGACATGATTCACCTGTGAATGGAAGTTCTTCAGCGTGCCACATTTAGCCTGAATCAGCGCTTGATCAATACTTAACTTTCCCGACTTCACCAAACTCATGAGACTGAGCTGCATTTCATTACTGAGCTGTAAAAACACGAAAACAACACCAACAATATCCATGAAACCACAGTGTTTGACAACAACAAATACTGTTTAAATGAGAAAGCTTGTTTGAACCTGTATGTTTGTATTCAACTTCTCGTGTGATTGTCTTACGAAGAGCTTCATTGCACTATTCACTTTAAGTTAAAAGGGTAATTCTGTTTATGTATTTTGTATGTGCATTTCATAATGTTCATTTTTCGGCATTTTACGTAAAGCTGCTTTGAAACAGTGAAACATTGTAAAAAGTGCTGCTGTATATCAATAAACTTTGGCTAATAATAGCAATTTCACTCAAATAAGAAAGCAAATGTTTACATGAGCATCTGCTGTGTTATTTTGTAGTTAAATAAAGATTTACACATGCAGATTTTAAGAAGGGACTCTTACCTGAGGAACAACCACCGCTTTGTGATCCATGCTGTTAAAGACATAAGAAAATATATCAGACCTCTCATCAAGTGTTGTAAAATAACAACCTGGTTCACGCTGAGGGCTGACGTCTCCTGTAAAGGTGTGTGCCCGTGTGTGTGTGTGTGTGTGTGTGTGTGTGTGTGTGTGTGTGTGTGTGTGTGTGTGTGTGAGAGAGAGAGAGAGAGAGAGAGAGAGAGAGAGAGAGAGAACTTGTATGGTCTGTTTACCTAAAACTACACAGCTTCCTTAAATGTGGCTTACGGGTAAGTTACAAATGGCATAAAAAGATGAAGTCACACACCTTCACTATCTGATTTCTAATCTTTATGTGTGACATATAACACCTGCTTCTCATTTGTCATAAAAAAAAAAATACATGTTATCGTTAATTTGTTTCTAACACCACTGATTCTATTCGCTTGTAGTAATATTTGTAACAGCGTCTATTCATCATAGTTTTGTTGTGCTGGATCTAAAAAAAATTATTTAATTCAAGTAAAAAAATATGTTTGATGGTTTGAATGTGGTCTTCTCAGTCTCTGTAGCTCTGATACCGTAAAATCTTTAAACGTCTTTAGTATGTAAATACATTGTTGTTATTGTTGTTGTATATATTTTTGATATTCTTTGGAGTATACCAGATTATTATTTCACTGCAAGTTGAATCTAAGTTTAATACATTATGTTCTCGTACATGAACTTTATACATGAACATTCCGCAGATCTGACAAATTTTTACTCAGTATTATATCTGACTTCTCTGGTCACGTGTTGATGTGAGAGACGGATGAGGAAGTGACATTATTCAGTGGTCAAACACGAAAGACTTCCCCTCTGTGTCACATACTGTAAGACTATCTGCTTATAACAAGAACTATAGAAATACTTAATGAATAAAATAATGCTTTTCACAAGATTAAACACAACTATGATGTGCAATTTTAAGCTTCAAGAGAATTTTCTTAATATATTTGTCTGTAAGCTCAGTGGTTATGGCACTAGTAACACCACGGTCATGGGTTCCATCCCAGGCATTGCACATATCCAGAAACAAATGTATATTAAAACGTCTGTCATGTAAGCATCCATTATCAGACTGTAGCAAGAAATGAAAATCTCCTTAAGGTGTTAAAACAATGCAGTTAGGTGTCATTGATGACTGTACAAGTCTATTATATATTATTTTCATGTATAATATAAAAAGTAGGATATATACAGTAAGAAAGCATTTTTGATTTTGCATTACAAACTTCAACATGATGCCATCAGGTTTTGTACCCTTTAATGTTGTGTTTTATTTGTCTTTCTTGGTTGTATTGGCCATTTTCTCTGTCATGACTGCACCTATTCTTGTGGAGAACTGACACAAAAATATAGAAAAGCCAAGTGTTAACAACTGAGGGACTATCTAAAGCTATTGGATATTTTTGAGAGTATATAGGCTACTTACTTATACGTTCAAGGGTCTCCAGCATCCTATGGAAGAATCTTCTGCAACCGTTGGTGCAAATATATGATGTTGTCCTCCTGCTTGAACTCTGACATGTGAAGATTTTTGTTGTCCTGATATGTTTCTGGCTCACCACATTTATTACTGGTTTGCCAGATGAAAATGCTACAAATGCTACTGGTTTCCAGTACTAATACCGTTATTATGAACTGTTTATTATTAAAACCATTACAACATTTCTTTATGTTGTGTCTAAAGCATTATTCCAGTAACTTAATGGTGCTCTGTTGTTCCCATCCATGTACCAGATAACATCCCACCAAGTAAGAATATAATTCATATTATAAGACATTAAATCCATTATAATTTCTGTGATGGTTTCGATTCCTATTTTAAAACTGATCAGTATATGTAAGGGTAAAAAATACTACATTTGAAATTAAATAAAAAATATTAAGTATGCAAGTTGGCATAAATAACAAAAAAAAAAACGTTTTATTTTAATAGACATATGTGACCCTGGACCACAAAACTTAAGTAGCACAAGAACATTTGTAGTAAAAGCCAAAAATACATTGTATGTGTCAAAATAATTGATTTTTCGTTTATGCCAAAAATCATTAGGATATGAAGTAAAGATCATGTTTCCATGAAGATATTTTGTACATTTCCTACCGTAAAAATATCAAAACTTTATTTCTGTGAGTAATATGCTACACTAAGGACTTCATTTGGACAACTTTAAAGGCGATTTTCTCAATATTTTGATATTATAGATTTTTATAGTTTCTCGAGCAAATATCGCCCTATCATAACAAACCATATATTAATAGAAAGCTTATTTATTCAGCTTCAGATGATGTAAAAATCTCAATTTCGAAAAATTGTCCCATAAGACTATACTGTATGTATGCCCTTAATTCTTGGTATTTAATTTCAAATATGTAACAAGTGTTATTGTCCATATTGCCATTTTTCTATAATCAATTCACAACACAGATTCTAATGTAAACTGACTGAAACACCACCAAATATCATCAAATAAAACCAGATTAAACTCTTGTGATCGGAGTAAAAGCGGAAATAACATCCCTTTAGAGTTCTCCCTGGGATACCTGTGGAAAGGCAACATGAAAAACTGGTAGATTTAAATAAATAATTAAACGGATTTAAGACAGATAAACAAGGAATCTAATATCGCTATAAAATAATAAATGCGTGACTTCTACAGTAACACGTGTGTATGTAAGTAACAAAACATAACGGTTTAATTTTTTTGCCGTTTTCTCATTTATTCTGTATGAATTAAGAAAACAAGCTGGGCTGTTTTAAGAACACCAATTTCTTTCATTTCAAAAGACAATACAAAATCCAGACATTTTTACATGAGCATAAACAAATTTCAAGTGCAAATACCATTTCCCATTCCATGAAACATTGTGGCCAGAAACAAAAAATATATATGAAAACGAAAAAAGGGAGAAAATAACACAACGAAACAAATACAAAGAAAACAGAAATGCAATAAGGTACATTTCAAGTTGTTTGAAATGGGTTTGGCAGAGCAAAGACGAAGGGAAATTATAAAAATAAAGACGCAGTCACAGACTGCCAATGACATTTCTTTAGTGAACATTCAAAAGAAGAAAACATCGACTACTTTGCCACAAACCTTTTATTTTATGACAGTCGTGGCTGTTTCACATATGACCAATATTCATTTTACAGAGATTTCGATCCCGAGTGTTGCAGAATGTTTACATTGATGGAGAAACTTGAGTTTGCTTTCTGCATGATGACCGTTCTGTACAACCTAGTTTACCTATCATTCTTTCTACACTATCATATTTATACAGTTAAACATTTATATTAGTGACCCTTGTTATAGATGTCAAATGTACAAAATACTTAAAACGTCAATCACATTCAAACATTCCTTTGATATATAACACATCACATTCTTTTTGTTTAAGAATTTGGGAATCTCTCGTTTGCATGCTTTTACCGTCACTGCGGTCTTTGGAAAGAGAAGTCTGTCAAAAAAAAATCCAGACGGACAAACACATTTGACCACACGTGGAGCATTTCGATCGAGTATTTTCAGGTCTTAAAATCTTCTTCGATAGTCGACGTTTGGCAAGGCGGACAACACGTAGCAAACTAAATACAAGGTCAAGAAACTTTAAACTCGTCACTTCGATTCTAATTAGTTTGTTTATATTTACAATAAACAAAAAAGAGAGAGATGACAAACAACCGCTGTGATGTTTCCTTTTCTGTCTTCGGTTACAACTTATAATGAGTTGACTTTTTCCTTGCAGTATTTGTTTAAGGAAAATTCACATCCACGGGCTTTCTCCTGACAATGTTCAGGCACTTAAAAGCAAACATCACCGCGGTCCGGTGAAACCCATCACCTGTTAACTGAACGCCGGCTGGGTTTGGATGGTTAAAGTTATGTGCAAATCAAACTCAAAACACTGTCGTCTCATCTCATCCATTTATCATGTTTGCATTAAAACACTGTGAAAGGGTTCGGCCCCTAACTGCTCTTCTCCGCATGGGACAATATTTCTGAATATCGGTAAAGCAGAAGATTTAAAGTGACGTTTTCAAACAAGCAGCAATTGCATGTCCTGCGAAAAAAAAAAAATACAATTTCTACAGAACCGAGTGTCCAACATATTAAACACCAAGCGACCTTTTCATCACCCGAGCCTTTTCAATAACACACATCTTCCATGTTAAATTAACGTGAATATGCGGCTGACAATAATACAATCTGAACGTTACTGTTTTAACAGCATGATCTTTAGAGATTACACGAACGCTCTAGGAGCTCAAATATAAATGCGAAACGAATCGAGAGCGCATTAAAGTACAGATACACAAAAGATTGTGTTTATTCGGATGAGCTGGAAAAGCGATGTGGAAAGCACCGCTTGCTCCACATATTAAACATTTCTTTGACATGCTGCGACTTTAATCCGTCTGTACAACGCACTCAAGAAAACCACTTGCACGGGGTTACCAACGGGGCGTAGCGCCACCCAGACCAGTCGCTTTAGGACTAAGCGCGCATACATTCAAACAAAAACATCGAGACGGCACAGAGTGTGACCGCTGGAAACGCTTCGGCGTTTTTACTACACATTTTTACAGACTACACGTAAGATGTTATCCCCGCTGAGATGAGTAAAGAAATAAGGTAAAGTGAAGCGAAACGTTTGAAATCTGCGTAGTGTGATGTCATCGTGTGTGTGTGTGTGTGTGTGTGTGTGTGTGTGTAAGATCCCGTTGAGTCGTGGTCAGGTGATCGGAGTGGGCGGGCGGAGCTTTCGGTCTATTTGTACGGACGCAGGAAGGCGGAGACTTTGCTGTGGATGAGGCGGATGAAGGACCGCGGCAGCATCTCCGTGGATTCTCGGTGGGAGTACTTGTAGTAGTTGTTTGGGTGAGCCAGCACGTCGAAAAGAGTTTTAATGAGTTTTTTATCCTGATCGGAAACAAAAGTATTGAATGAATCAACTCTTCATTTATATTTTTGCACGAATTTCCATAAAACGCTTGCCAATTTTAAGCACATATTTATGTTTTTGATGTCTTTTTGTACATATCTGCTTACATTGCCACATCTATACATGTCTGTAAATGTTTCTCAATGTATGTGCGTACTTTACTTTACTTTACGTATTTTACTGTACAGTAACAAGTCAAAACTGACCTTAAGTATTTCTTGATGGTTTTCAGAGGCATAAAGTCGTCCGTCTCTTACGATATCTTCAACCAGCTGCTCGTAGTCCTCTACAGACGGAAAACACAGACAAGAACTTAATAAACTCCACACAAAAATGAACTACGCAACACATTTCTGTGGCGTTTGTATAAATGTGTATGAATTTGATGCACAGGGTGATCGTATACCGTCATACGTGACATATGGAATCTGAAACCCTCGAGCGCTGTTAACGTCATTGGATTTAAAGTTAATCCAGAGACGTCGCGATCGAGCCGTGAATGCGATCGGCCTCTCGTACGTTTGACACGTCTCATATGTGGTAATGGAGGTCGCCGACACTGCGAAAACAACCAAACAACATTTAAACCGATTATCGATTTACAAACCCTATACATGCTAAGCTGAAGTCAGATGTCAACAAACCCTCACCGTTCTTCCTCATGACTAAAACATCTCCACACTCATCCTCAGACGGCAAGAAGATTTCAGGAACCACGATCAAAATCTTGCGTTTGTGCGGAGGGTTTATGGTCCAGTTGCATTCGACGTTGGCCGGGTAGTTTCCGGGATAGTTGGGAGACTCGATGTATCCGATGAACTCGCCGATTTCGCCCCCGCACACCCGATCTAAACAAACAACCACAATTTATTTGAATGTCTGGAGGACTGAAAGGAAAACAACGTTTTCAGTTTGGCCTCATCAGTTTTTGCATACATAATAACCGGCCCGATTTCATGAAATAACTGCAGGAAAGAGTATAGGGGTGTATTTCACACATCATTGCTAAGGCTTGGTGAAGAGAAATCTTAGGAGATCCAGAGACAGACAAGTCTTGACACTGATCTTACTTTATTTATCAGATTTGATCAGAATTCAATTTAGTTTTAGGTCAATACAAATAGCATAAACACTTACAAGAGCTTGATGTTTTTTCCCTAAAAGAATGTGTAACATGTTGGTTTGTTATAATCTTTGATCACATCGAATTTGATCAGATTTTAACACGCTTTAAATATTATTGCATAAGAGATATTTTTCCTAGAAAGAATGTAAAACATATGCCGGTTGTGTTGTTTTCCATTTTAAAATATATGTGCGATGGCATACGACCCCTTTAAGAAGGCAACTCTAAAATTATAGAACACAAATATGACATCATTCCTTCCAAAACTCAAAGAAATTTGTTTCTAAATACTTTAAATACTGAGAACTTGTAAATACAACATGTTATAAGGCTACGGATAACATTCACAATTTTAATCTGCATTTATGTGCACATCACATTTGTTTTGTTTGAATAGTTGATTCTTTTTTTTGTATTAATAATTTTTTTATTATTTTATAACGCATAGTTAGCAAGTATTTCTTTGACAAATGCATCATTTCTGAATTACAACAAAATCTCCTTTATTCATGTCAATGTAACTTCATGAATGGATTCTAGAACGGGTTTGCAGACACATGGGTGAACTCACTCTTGCATTGGGAGACACTGATGGCTCCGTCGAAGTCTGTGGTGGTGTTTCCAGGACAGGAGATGCAGTAGTTCTGTCTGAACTCGGCCTGATACGTTCCATGAGGACAACGGATACAGCGATGAACTGAAGTGTTATAATAATGACCTGGAGAACACAACACTACACACACACACACACACACACACACACACACACACACACACACACACACGTTTGGTGGTATAGGGACTTTACATTGACATAATACAAACTTTACTGTCTATTCTATCCTTTAACCCAGCACCTAAATACAGAAAACTAAAGTTTATTTCCAGTTCTAGGGAAAGTTTATCTGAAACAAAATAAATGACCAACCTGGAAAAAAATAGTTAAAATAACTGGACAACAGTGTCTGCACAGAAAACACTGCAAGAATGATTTCTGTTTGCTAAAAGTAAGTAAAAACAAAGCTGAAACATCTGGTTTACTTGTTGCTAAGTGCTTTAAACAAAACTTTGACTTTCTAGATTCAATGCCACAAAAATGGTAAACTGTCATTCTTTTTTGTACGATGAAGATCTCGCACACACACATGGTTTGATTTTAAGACTTCACAGGCTTCGTCCGGTTCTGGTGGTCTCGTGACACATTGCTGTCTCTGTACACGTTCAGCGCGTTTTAAACAGCCAGACATTCGCTGCTGGACTGTCAAGATTAAAAGCACATTTCTGCCCTTTGTTCTTAAAATACGACACGACATAAACACGACAACAGTTTGAAGGCATCGGAGAGTAAAAATGTCTGACCTTTGACCTCACAGTCATTGAAGGAGCTGGCACCCTCTCGTTTGGTACCGAGTCCTCCTCCACACGGGAAGCAGAGAGTTCGTCCTGGGTCAGGCTGGTACGTGCCCAGCGGGCATAACAGACAGGGCTTGAAGCCATCGCTGGAGAAATATCCAGGAGGACACTGACCTATCAACAGGACATAACCAATCGGCTTTAATTTAAAACAAACCACAATAACAATTGTTAAAAGGGTGTTTATTATAAAAGTAAATAAACACACGTTTGGTTTGTTTACCTGCACATGACGTGATGTTGCGAGCGCCTGTTGGACCATGCCGGTCTCCCCCAGGGCAAAGGTCACAGGCCAGCTGACCTTCACGCTCCTGGAAGGTCCCGGGCGGGCACTGAACGCAGCGCTCCTGTTCACCGTGGTAGTATGACCCAGGCAAACATCTGACTAAGAGAGAGCAGCCAGCAGGGGGCAGCAGTGAGGAAACTGAAACTCTCCATCATTACCAAACCAAAAGAGGAAATCAATTGTATAAACACCACAAAAATTGTAAAAGCGATAATTACACAAGACACCGACATTTTCCTTTTATCTTTACTGTTTTTAACAAAACATTTGATTTTCAAGATGTCTGTGATTTGTTTTGTTACCAAGACATGAAAAGTTACAGGAACCTGAAGCTTTGATTTGGTTAGAAATGAGACAACTTGAATTAATTTTTTTTTTTTAAGTAGTCTCAGATAACTACTGACGTTTCGTGTTTGAAACATCTAAAACCACTAATGTTCTGTTTGAATCATTGTTCTGAATTTGATCTGGACAAAGTTTTTGACAAAACACACAATTTCCTCCGAGGCACTCGATATTATAAAAATGAACACATGGCTTTATATAAAATCACACCACACGTCCACCGACGCGTTGCAGCTAGCAAGCCTTCCTCAGCTTTTTGTTAAATTTTTTTTGATGAAACTCATCCACATTCAAGTCATTTATTAACAATTTTTTGTGCAACTTTTAAAAAAATCAAGCAGGCAAAGAGTTAATAAAAGGTGTGTTCGGATGTCATTGAAAGCTTCAATGTTGTTCAAAACTACGGGTGTTCTGGATCCACTTACCACAGCGGCCGCTGTCCTTCTCTCGACCCGGTCCGCAGTTCTCCTGCTTGGCTGCGGGCTGAGAGAGCTTCTGCGCCACCTCGTACTCCAACCCCGCCACCCGGATGAGGAACCGCTCCTGGTTAATAGACTTCTTCAGTGCTTTGATGTACGACTTCATCTGTTGTTCCATACGCTGTCTTTGACACATCAGATTACAGTTTCCTGCAGAAGAGCAACACAACTGTCACGAGAAACACCTTCAGCATTAAACATGTCGCACGGCGGATGTCCGACTCACCCGTGGCGTCTCCCGGCTTCACCTCGGCCTCCAGCTCCAGCGTGATCCGCGTGATCTCTTTGTTCGACGGGTTACGTGCTCGACGACCTTTGGCTTTCTTGGAAGAGTCGCACTTGAGGTTAACAAACGTGACCAGGCAGTTGACGCACGGCTGGCCGCCTGCGAATGAGGTTCGCATTGTTCAGATTTCATTTCTATAGATTTTGGGAGTGATACAGACAATCTTTGACAAGTATTGTATTTTGTGTGGTTTGCTGTCTGTGCGGCTGTAAAACCCTCAATAACACCGTTTTATCTCTACGACCTTATTCCACAACAGGGACCATCAAAATGACATGGTACCCTTGATTTCCAGGCCCCTATGACATCTGACCTGGCCCGATCTGTCTGCCGTTGTCCTCCGCCCTCCCCTTGTGCTTCGGGTGCAGGTGACATTTGGCGTTCTTGATCCGGAAGGACGCCGTCTGTTTTACGGGAGGAGCCTGGGTCTCTACAAGCAAACACGGAGGCATTGACTTGTATCCATAGAAAGCAAAATAAAATATGTTTCTGAACGGGGATGTGAGATTATTGCGCAGCGTGACAGCGTCATGTGGTAAATGAAACAAGTCTGACATGAAAAACAAACATCGGGCACATGGAGTGACGGTGTAAAAGCACAGCTGTGATGAGCGGCAGATGGTCAGGAGAACGTCTCATCGGCTTCCAGAACTTTCCATAAATAGAGAATTTAAACCTGAAGCGTCTCTAAACAAACAGGCAGTGACAGGAAGTGATGCCGAACACAAACCCCAAGAGCTCAAACTAAACATGACACGAGTTCATTTCATTGCATTATTTTTGCACATGTCCCATAAGAAAGAAAAATCACAGATCAAATTGCTCTGTGTCGCAGATATAGGAAATGTCTCGCATCACAAATGTCTCCATTAGAGTTTCAGAACAACGTCTCAAACTGAGCTCAAGTCGATATTATTAAAGATCTCAATACGAGCACAAACACTTCTCATCAAATTCATCCAAATCCACACGTATCTTACCTACGCAGCTGTGAACGCTGCTTATGTTCGAGCGGCTGTGAAGTTTTCCCCGCAGAACAGGTATTCCACAGCTCACAGAATAACTGGTGTCTGATTCTGTTTGACGAAAACATAACAATGAATCATTCGTAGCAGAAATCGATTCTTACAGAGTTTGGGTAGGATGAATATGTACCTGCCAGGTAATGTGCTTTGGACGCACAGGTGAGAGAGCAGCTCTCTTTCTTCCCCGTCTTACTGCAGGTGAGGGTGGCTTTAGAGGACAGAAGACTGGACGGACACTTCACGACCTCTGTATGAGAAAAACACACGTGACGCGTCGTGCTATACCATCTTTATATTAATGTGCATTAATGAACTTTGAAATGAAATCCTAAAATGAGATTTCAGTAAGGTTGTAATGGCGTGCGAATGGCCTCTAGGTGGCAGTGTTGTCCACATACCGACACAGTCTTTCCTATTCCAGTGAAGTTTGTATCCTGGAGGACACGTACACTCGTAACTGCCCAACGTGTTCAAACATCCGACTTTACATCCGCCTCGATTGATGCTGCACTCATCGATATCTGTAAGACAGAGTTAAACATATCAAATAAAGAAATAAAGAAACATACAGTGACAATTCAGTTCTGAAGAGACGCATTAGATAAAAGTAAAAGTCACTGGCATGCAACATGTTAAAAAGGATTTATGATATTTTGAGCTTATTTAGCACGACTGAGACCAACACAAGAACGTCCAAATGCTAAACTCAAACATTGTGACACAATAAAAACTCGAAATTGGATTAACTCTTGCTTGTCATTAAAATATGACTTTCAAGAACCAGCTATATAAAATAGCACGTCTCCTTTAGTTGGTTTTAGTTTGTGTGTGAACTATTCCTTTAAGAAGTAAGCTAATGTTCTGTTTTGAACACATGCAGTTTCCTTTATTCAGAATCATTAAACATGTGTTCTCTGGTTATGGTTTCAGTTCTCCTCTGATGTTTTCTGATACGAGTCTTATTAAAATCATATAAACAATGAGATGATGATGATGATAGACATTCAGCAAACAATCTCCCTGTGAGACTGTGATGATTCAATGATGACTAAACAAATCATTGCAATGCTTTCTCTTTAATCTACTGCATTTCTCTGTTCGGATATAAAAAGATTTGTTAGCTCAGAGAACACAGAACAGTCCGCAAATGCTTTATTTGCGTTCATTAGCGTTTTGTCAACATTTATGTTAGCATTTAGAACATCTTAAAGCTGTGAATTTAGACATAAATGACTCGAATGAGATTAGTGAGTTTGTCACAGACAGTGAAACAAAAACTCACAAAGAGAGAAACAGTGGATGTCTCACTGAGACAAACAAACTGAAAGAGAAGAATTCTTGCAATGAATTGAGACAAGCGTGTTTCTTTAAAGGATAAAGCGATCCCTTGCTATAGGCTAGTCTGGGTTTTTCTCTCTTGTTCTCCATCAGATCTGAACCGGCTCCAGACGAAACCTTTGACTTCCACATTTCCTCAGCGTCTGGATGCTGAACCTCCATTATCTACGGAGCGAGCGAGAGAGGTGTGGAGGTGACTCTTAAGAGTGACACATCTGTTAACCTCCAGAGCGCCGAGCCTTCAGGACACATTCAACCTTCACCACCGAATCTCTAATCTAGAACCGTTCCATGTGTCTAAACTGCAGAAAATCAGCTCTGCGTGCAAACCAATAATCCTCAAACATGCTGAATACAGTTATAATGGATGTTATATGTCCACCAATCACATAAATACATACAATTTGTGAGCAAGTTATATAGTAGCTCTCTGAGGAGAGAGATCTGATGTGGGAAAGTGCAAATATGAAACTATGTTTTCTTCTACAAAAATTGATCGCTGTTGTGTTTGTCTTGTACAGACAGACCCAGAAACAAATGCTGGTTAAAGAAACACATCAACACGTGTGTCAAGGTTATTAAAGTTTACTAAAAGTAAAACTGTTAAACATTTCTGTTAATTGAAATCAAATAAAATGTGTGCATAAATATTATTGTAACTTAGACACTTTTGTCTTAGTTTCAAGCACTATAATTATTCATTATTAAAATCAATATTTTTTCAAATTCCATTTTTAAATTTTAAAATGAAACAAAACAGAAATAAAAATAATGTAACTTAGATAGCACTAGCAGTATAATAAATAAACAAATAACAAAATGACAAAAGCACCTAAAAAGAGCTAATGAATAAATTAGCAAAAATAAACGCTTATTAAAAATATTTATACAATAAAACAAAACAAAGATACGAGACGATAACTCTGCATGTGTGTCTGCGTATTTTTTATATGAATAATAACTAATAACTAATAAATAATAATTAGGTTTTTTCCAATGAAACTTTTATTAACTATGATTAAATAATTTCTTAACTTAACTTAAATAAATACATTTAAATGTACATCAAATGTATATTATATTATGTATTTGTTTCAGAAAGTTTGTGCAATTGGGAAAGTGTTGTTCATGTTTCTCTGATCTTGTAAACGTGATTTTGTAGTTAGCACTTTGACACGATGTTAAATCTTCTCTTATTGAAAATGACTTTGGATAAAAACTAAAAGAATAAATGTAATTGTAGATAAAAAATGCACTTGGAATAACATTCCCAGATTACTCACATTGAGACCAGGAACAATGGTGCTGATTCTGCTTTCATGTCGACTTGCATTTATGCATTTCTCAAACGTGGAAAACAATAGTGCAAGTGATCGATTACAAACTCTCTAAGTCAATTCAGACTCTCCAGTCCTAACATTCGTTTCCCTGAAGATAAGCGCTCTATGGGAAACTGGCACCCATTCTTTGGAATAAAGAGAAAGGTCCATAAATCTGGGTGTTATCTAACCGCTGACGGATGAAGAATAAACGCATTCATCATTTATGCTCCCCAAAACAATGGTGTGATGTATACAGTACACATGCAGCCAAAACCAAATCTCATTCAAATGACACTACAAGCACAACACCAAGAGCGTCATTTCTTCATGTCTGTCAAAAAATGCGTCTAAGCTTTCAGTGTGTGCCGTCACGACTCTGCGAGGGGGAAACGGAAGGACGTTTATATGAGAGGGTCTCAGTTTTCATTGGATGTGGTTGCCCAAAGTGCACCCTAACAAGTAGAGTCAAAGGAAGGCAATTCTCTCCCATAAGTTTTCTATTAGTTTTCATTGCTGCACATGAAAGGGTGAATAAAACATTGTGCTCGTAACACCCGCAGAACTCTCCACATGCCCCTAATAAGAGACATACGTTTCAAAATAAAACAAATCCCATCATGCATCAGTTACCTCCACAGTGAGCCACGCCGTACAGGACGTATCCTTTGTGACAGTAGCACTGGAAACTTCCAGGTGAGTTCACGCAGGTGTGGTCGCACGCCCGGTCGAACGAGCATTCGTCGATATCTACAAATACAGAGAAAAACCATTCACATAAATATATCAATAACAGTCATACAAATGATGATACGTGGTTTTCACTCTCGAAACCATTTTTACTTTCGCTGTCAGTCATTTCAGTGCGACACAAGTTATCTCGCAAAAGTCAACGTAATGCAATTCTCACAACATATGGAAATGATTTTCCCTTAAACGCTCCCCGTGTGTCTATTACAGAACGTGTCGTAACCCAAGATGCTTCGAAGTCGAGCTCTGGGTTCCCTAGACGTTAAGTCTAGACATGTCATTTCACCCCAAAATAAAAAAAAAACATATAGGACGAAACAATGCATATTATAAAAACAATTTATTCTAAAATCTTACGATTATTAATATCCGTCTTTACCTTAATGCAAGAAAAAAACGTGTCACTGTTGGACAACAATGCGAATTATCTGGAGTCATTTATTATATTCAGTGTCATGCATGGTCTAAATAAATTATACATTATTTGTTTTTAATCGTTAATGTTCAAAATATTAAACAATTCATGCATGTATCTTTCTTTAATTTTAATCTGTCTAGACATTAAAGCCATATGAAACCATTTCTTCGGATAATTCTGATAAAAACCAAACGAAACAACCTCAGATTGTAAGAAGCGTGTAAAGCAATCTTTTCTGGGAAAGAACAACATTCTCGAAGCAAAGATAAAAGAATAAAGCAGAAAGCTAATGAAATAATGTTTGTCATGCAGTCGGCGGTCTGCCATCAGTCCTTGAGGTGAGACCAGAGGAGGCTTTCCAGAGGTGAACACTGTTTTGAAAAGGTCACGTTTTCCGGAAAATTAAAATGCTAATAGCACGCCGGCTACACTTACAGATTACAAATATCCCTACCGCTGATCTAATCTTTATTGTGTGTTATGACACATACAGTGTTTTGTTAAACTGGACCAATCTACACAAAATGCAGGTTAAATATAGCTGACGTTCATGTGAAATATACACATTAAACTGTTGATTGAAATTGTTTAACAAAGAAATGATTAAAATGACAATATAAGACAGGTTTGGAATGAAGTAAATGATGACTGTTCTTTAATTTGACATAGTTAAACGTATCATTAAAACCATTTTTTATATGTTACGTTTAACATCTGGTGTGTCCTTTCATTTTTTGTAACCTTTTGGTGTTACACAAATTCTCAAGCTGTAGAGTTTGTCAGGCGATGTGAACCTTGATTTCCCTCGAGTGCGGCATCGAGAGCTTCATCGCTCAGAAGACAGAGCAGAGATCTAAGAGACTCTACCACACAACTCTTCACAGGGACAAAAACATTCAAGGATCATATCAAGGAGAAGTCCATCATTTCACTTGATTTCTAAAGGCATTTCAGACAAATAAAAATGTTATGTTATGGTTGTACGTGAGAAACACACGTTGAAAATACCTCGAGCGTCTCGCTGAAGTCCACTACTAAGGGTTAAAAAATGTACGAAGCTTTTAGCATCAAGTACAAGCAATAGCAACAGTGTCGCTAGTCTTAGCAAACCCCATTAGCAGAGACAAATGTGTGTCAGCCGCAGATATTCTGACTTCTTCACCCCTGTGGACCTGAGTATGCAGGTTTCTCTTAATCTCACAGTGTGAAACAATAGCATTGTGAGAGGAAAATAAAAGCTAGTCTGTTTATATAGAGCAGATAGAGGCTTTATCTATGACTCCCACCTCAAGAAAAGCAGGCATCTGATAAGAGCTTCCCCTAAACACACTTGAGAAAGAGCTTAAGACGACGAAGGAATGTGTGCTGCTCTCTCTGAGAGGTGCTGAAGGACGAGACCGATGACAGCCGGGAAACACACAAAACTCAGATAAAGGAAATACTCTCTTTACATGTTTCACTCACAGACAGCATTTATTCTGTGTCGAGACCCGGGCGCTGATGTCATCTCTGAAGATGAAACTTTCTTCTTTTGAATCTTATCTTCTGACAATTATTTTGCAACTATTGTGAAAATGTCAACTCTGTTACCATGAACTCTGTTAACAGGTTGAAATTTGTTTATAAAAAGTCTATTTTTAGAATAAATGTTAAATTTTAAGCACAAAATTGTGAAAATGTCAACTCTGTTACCATGAACTCTGTTAACGGGTTGAAATTTGTTTATAAAAATGTCTATTTTTAGAATAAATGTTAAATTTTAAGCACAAAATTGTGAAAATGTCAACTCTGTTACCATAAACTCTGTTAACGGGTTGAAATTTGTTTAAAAAAATGTCTATTTTTAGAATAAATGTTAAATTTTAAGCACAAAATTGTGAAAATGTCAACTCTGTTCCCATAAACTCTGTTAACAGGTTGAAATTTGTTTAAAAAAATGTCTATTTTAAGAATAAATGTCAAATTCTACAAATTTTAGGACTATGAGAATAAAAAGTAAGATGTAAAAAAATCTTTGTTTCATTTCTGTGCTTGAAATGTATCCATATATATAAACTATAGAAATGATTATTGGCTTAAATAGAAGAGGCCCTCAAGCCTGTTATAATCTATACTGCCAGGTGAAAAGTCATAAAACAGCAGCACATCTCTTCTTCACATCAACAGGACACACAAGTTAAGTGTCAATTATGTCTGAAACACAAAAAAATTATGTGCCACTTATGTCTAATCTACAGGCAATATTAATACTGATGCTTGCCAAACTAATAAACGCCATCAGTCATTAAACACATATTCAGAGATTTCACAACAAACACTAGACGTTTCTGTTTCACCTGGTTTTGAAAGAAATTGTGAATGAGAGCATTCCTCACAACAATAGTTACGGCCTTTTAACACACCCGACGAGATGCCCTATCTGCCCCGCACTGCCCCTCAGATACCCCGCTCACTTCACACAGCCCTGATACGAGCGGCCAGTGCTGTTCCCACACTCACCACATCCCAAAGAGAACATATGAGGGGAGATCAGATGATGTGTAAGTCAGGCTTACTGAGGTTTTGTTTTTAACCCAAATTTGATCTAATGTGTAGCACCTGTTTCAGGAATATTCCCAAGACATGTTCCCACAGAAGAGGGACTCGTATTGGTGGTGCCGTATGTTTACGAAGCCTGACGGGATAGTATTACCTTAAATATTCACTGTGGTAAACCTCTGCATTAACACCAAACTCTCCAGACAAAACTAATTCCAAGCTCATAAACCTAATATACCCGCTGGACCCCGGTTAACCAGCAGCCCAGAGAACCAAAGATGAGTATTTAAAGGGATAGTTCACCCAAAAAAGGAAACTTCTGTCATGAATGACTCACTCTCGAGTTGTTCCAAATCTGGATACATTTCTTTGTTTGGTTGAACACAGAAAGATATTTGGACGAAAGCTTGTAACCAAACAGTTCTTGGACCCCATTGACAACCATAGTAGGAAAAATGACAATGTAGTCAAAAGTGCCCCACAACTGTCCTACATTCATTTTGTGTTCAACAGAACAAAAATATTATAAAGTATTTTTTTCCTACTATGGGGTCCAAGAACTATTTGGTTATAAGCATTCTTCCAAATATCTTTCTCTGTGTTCATCAGAACAAAGACATTTATACAGATTTGGAACAACTCAAAGTTGAATAAATTATATTTTTGGGTGAACTGTCCCTTTAAATGCACTTGTAACCAAGTTACACCATCATGAAGACGGCCTGCGTTTCAATAAATCAATGAAGATCAACGCCACAATGAAATACTGTATAGCCGAGATTTTACACTGGACATCAAGCGATAACATACCAAAGTAAAGAAAAATGTCAGCAAAATCATACATTAAAATCTATTAAAAATACCATAAATAATGTGAAAATGAATTAACATGCAATGCACTGAAAGGAAACCTGATCATTTATTGTGTAAACGAAAAAATTGTTTTAGATTTTAAATAATCTAAGTCTGTTCATAGACGTGTCAATGATGTCAATAACAAAAACATTTTTTAACATAAATCAACTTATGTATCTTGTGAATGTTCCCCAGACTATAAAGAGGTAATAAAGACATTTTGCTTCAAGATCCTCTTGACTGAAAGGTTTTTGGGGAACAAACAATTTGGAACAAAGAACCCTTAATATGTTTTTGTTTTTTAAGAGTGCAGTTGTGATTTAGCATTAAAACCCAATCTGCTCTTTCACGTTTTCTCTGTTCATTTGTTTTCTCCCTCATTCATTCCTCCATGTATACTCCCAAAGGTCCAGATGTTCCACAGAGAAGAGATCTGTTCCTCTCTCTCCGCTGGGAGCTTCTGGAGGGATCTCTGGTTCTAATCCTCAGACCTGTGGCCCGGAGCGATGTGTCACACAGTTCTGTTCCCCTGCTGAGTGAGAGCTACCGCACCGTCAGACCAAACAGAACATTACTGTCCTCCAGCGTTCAATTAAAGCCTGAACCTGTCCTGTAAATGAGACCTTGTGACCCGAGCAAACCCGACCTAAACGCTACTGACAAATAAGAGACCAAGCTCATTTTCACTTGAACAATAAACTATAACTATTTATATTTCTTATACTTATTTAAAAAATACTTTGCAAACTATTTATGTGCATCTGATGTAGTAAGTTTACTAAATTCTAATTTCATTTTTATTTCATATATTGACCCTTAAACCTCAATTACTGGATCAAACCGAAGATGCACGGCTTACCTTGACATGTCCTCTCATTGGTCAGAAGTTTGTATCCTTTCTTGCAGCTGCACTCGAAGCTGCCCACTGTGTTTCTGCACATTTGGTCGCACCCCCCATTGTTCATACGGCATTCATCAATGTCTGTAAAAGAGAGAGAGAGAAAGAGAAAGTTTGTAATGAACTCTGGACACATGTCATGGATTAGTACGGTTCCTGTCGGCTTACTGTGATGCAGACCATAAGAGAATAATAAATATCCAACAATAACAAGATAAACGGAGTCATTGAGAGCAGATATGAGGATACGGCCGTCTTACAATTTTAGAGGGGAGAAAAGAGACGAAGATGAAAAGACAGGAGAATCGAGAAGAGAAAATGTGAGATGAGATGTACGATGATAGGAGAAGAGAAGAGAGGAGAAGAATTCAAGAAAGGAGAAAATAGGGAGACAGGAGAGGAGATGCGAGAGTAAATAAAGAGAGATTGATGAAGAGATTTGAGATAGAGATGAGACATGAGCGGAGATGAGAGACGGGATGAGACGAGGTAAGAAGAAGAGATGAGACGGGGTGAGTTGTTAAAGAAGAGGACATGGGAGAAATGAGACATAAGAAGACATAAGAGGACAGAATGGTTTTCAGTGGACACACATGGAGCCAATGTGTGACATCAGAGCATTTCTGTGGCCAGGGAACACTGGAGACCTCCCGCAGCTCAAACAGGAGGAAGTCCTTCAGGACCACATCTCATCCGCTCTGTTCTTTAGGAATAATGGATGAATGTATCATCAGCTTTCAGTTCAAGTGGATGTTTCTGATTACAGCTGAATCATCTGAGGAAATGAGCCGTTCATCTCTGAAAGAGTCTGTGTCATCTGGACAGAATCACTGCATTACACACAAAATAAAACACCGCTTCTCTCTCTCTCTCTCTCTCTCTCTCTCTCTCTCGCTCTCGCTCTCTCTCTCTCTCTCTCTCTCTCTCTCTCACGTGTTTTCTTATGCCAGCAGTCTGGAGATGTTTTTCTTTGTTTCTACTAATAAAACTCAATACTCGTTTATCGCTCTTGTTAGCGTATAGCTGTGAGGCGAGACAGTGATGGACACATGAACCTAAGTCTTCACGTCCAGTTGCTCTTTGATTTCATTCAATGCAAACCAGCTTAACTAGACATTAAATATGCTAAAATAAAAAAAGTCTATTTCAATTTTTAGATTAAAACTCATCACTTCTCACATCTCAATACGCAAAACAGTCAACTCAACAGTATCTGTTTTAAAAAATGACTGGAGATGCACAAATTAACTTGTTTCTAAGAATGCAGTTGAAGTCTATAAATAAAACCAGCTGCTGAGGTTACAATGAAAAAACATTTTATTTGTAAACTCTAAAGCATCACTTTTTAGTTTTGAAAACTTGAGTTGGAGCATGTTGTCTGTCACTTAAAGGAATATTTCACACAAATATGAAAATTCTCTAATAATTTACAATTCCTCATGTCATCATGAGAAACTGTATATGACTTTTTTCCAGGAAAACACAAATAAACATGGAAAAGTACATGTTAATGTATTTTATCAGAGTGTTTAAATGATTTTAATACACAATAAAGTACGTATCATACGTTTTACTCCACTTAATCCTGAAGTACATAAAAAAATCGAGTGCTTGTTTACATTTTTATTTTTACTCATAAAGTAAAAGAAAGAAATGACTGCATTTAAAAAAAATTTGATTAAGTATAAAATATGCTTTATAAGTGTTTTATATGTAGTAAAAAACACTCTGATAAAGTACAGAAATTTGAGTATACTAAAATTTAGTCATATACATCTGAGGGTGAGTAAATGTTGAGAATTTTTATATTTGGGTAAACTGAGTGTAAGTTCAGAAAGCTTTTAACACTGAATCCTCCTGAACGCTTAGTTAGGTATGGACAGCACTGTGTCAATAACAAGAAAACACAGAGATGTGTTTAACTAACTTTTGTCCTGGTGACTTCATTATCACACGACCACTCTGAACTGCTATTCTGAGCTCTCATCCTTAAAAATAATTTGTTACTATGGCAACAACCGGATGCCAATATGAACTACATCACTTTTTCTCTAGTTATTTTTAAACAATCCACTTATTAAGACATGATCGATAATAACGTATGTGTGTTCATCTGTGTGCGTTTACCTTTGCAGGTCTTGCGGTCTGGCTGTAGTGTGAAGCCCACGGGGCAGCTGCACCGCACTCCAGTGACAGCATCATGACACGTGCTGTCACAGCCGCCGTTATTCACCGCACACGTCTCTGAAAACACACACACACACACACACACACGGCAGAAGTCAGTTTCACTGCAGACGTACACGAATGAAACAACATCAAACTTTCCCGTATCGACCTCAGATCTGTTAGTCATTAAACACAACACATGCAAGCCGCCCAAGCTTCCTGTTTCAACAGGAAATGTCAACAGGGGAAAAAGTGTTTGCCAAGCAATTTCATTGTCAATCATCCAGCGTGCGCGTGTGTAGAACACAAAAGCAATATATGTCTCTATCTTCACTAGACATCTACTGTAAGTAAATGTGGTTCTGGGGAAGGGAGAGAGAGGGGGTATTGTTGAAGGGAGATGGGGACAAAATCGTCTCCTCACGTTTGCTAAATATGCCAAAACCTATAGTGGAGGTCATAGTCATTTTTCCCATTATGCTAAAAATTACGTTATGTTATTATGTGACATGTGCCGTATATAATGAAGTCTCAGATTTGGAAATGCAAAAAGGTTTGCGCGAGGGGATAGATAGTTTGAACAGTATAAAAGTCATTGTTTATGGAAAATATTAAAAACGTGTGTGTGCATGCGTGCGTGTGTGTGCACAGCTCCTACTGCTTCCATAAAAATAAAAGTAGAATAACTCTCCTGCACATGGGTTTACCACAAAACCTGCTCCCATTCCCAAGAACGAGTGAGAGAGAGAGAGAGAGAGAGAGAGAGAGAGAGAGAGAGAGAGAGAGAGAGAGAGAGAGAGAGAGAGAGAGAGAGAGAGAGAGAGAGAGAGAGAGAGAGAGAGAGAGAGAGAGAGAGAGAGAGAGAGAGAGAGAGAACAGCTTATGCTAGGTTGCTGATTTGTCACAACACGCCTTTCAAACACTCAATATTCACTAACTACATCAATCTCTGATGCCTTTGAAACCTGAAAACACACAAAACACTGTTTTTTGAGTGAGTAAATCATTTGGAAAGAAATGATTCAGCTGTGAAACTGTATAAACTGTATCTTTTTATCATTCTGTATGTCACCTGAAGTTACTGAAGAACGCTTTCCATCAAACTCTACCGATCCACAGTGAACCGCAAAACCAAAACTCTCTCTTTAATCTTTTAATATGACATTGGGGGGTTGATGCCAACACACATTGCCTTACAGTATAATACTCTATATACTATAGTAAATCACAGCTCACTGTTAATATATATATATATATATATATATATATATATATACACACAACATACCACAGAATAAAACAACACAAGATGTGAAAAATCTTCCGTTGATTTCTCTCGACAGCAGAATGTCAGAAACTTGACGTCGGGCTCCACATATAAACTTAAGAGCTTCTTTTCAGATTTCATGCATGCACTTCAAACATCAAGCATACAACACCTTCCTCGGGCAAGACAGACAAAACACCGACGGCTGTGCGTGCAGAGACCCGCTCTTCTCGAAAAATAGCCCGAACTCTGCCAGAACGCATTTACTGAATGAACGGCTCGGCTTTGGTCGCATCCCAACACTTGGGAGTCTCACTGCAGCCATTATCTCCACAGACAGTTTTTTTACAGCGTTAACGCTGTGAAGGTGTCTCTGTTTAAGAGGAGTTACTGGAAGACAAGGTGTTAGCGTATGAAGAAAAAAACACACTCATTATCTCGTGGCCAGCGGGCTGCCTGCTAACACACAATGATCTTTGAGGGATTTCTGCTAAAGCAATACTCGAAACTGCACTCCATTCATTGCAATTAGGGTCAGCTAATCATTTCCCCAGAGAGCCCACCATCTCTTCCTGACATTCGGACTTCCAATTTGATGTTAACCAAAAGTAGTCTGAAGAAGCATGCAAAAAAGTCTTAAAGAACACTGCGTTTTTGAGCAGGACTACATGTAACCCTGAATCCTGTTGGCATGTATATTACCATCATGGTAATTAGTTTCAATTTATTTAAGCAAAACCATCCAAAGCATTGCTCAAGAATTCCCTCGCAACTAAAAACGTTGGCACAATTAGTTGTCGGACAAGTCAGAAATAGTTTTACCTCTGGCGGCATGTGACAGCTGTTGGCACGGGTCATTTCTAGCTTTGACCAAACACAGTGGTCCCCATTAAAACCGCTTGGATGTTAAAAGGTTGTCAAACTTGCTTTTCAGAAACGGCAAAGCTTTCCAGGTCGGAGACAGCAAGAGAAACAAAAGTGAGAAAAGTTTTGGTCTTGGGACAAAGGTTGTCCTTGAGCGCCGGTGTATTTGTTGCGTGCTTAAATCAGACTCAATAAACAGAATGAGAAACACATCAGGCGTTTCGAAATCAGCCGGCATGCAGATCGAGTCCCAGAACTTTCTAACCTCGGAGAACACAAAGAGCTTTGTCATGCGTGTTGTGCTTTAAAACTCCAATCGGACTGCATTAAAAACATGTATTCAATTTGTGGATCCACGCTTCTTTGACCTGCACGAACATGCTTTCTCATTAGAGGATGCGAGATCGCAAGCAAAGATGAGCTCGGGTTCAAATTCAGACAATTCAAGAAAAAAAAACAAGGCCTTGATTGGCTGAATTGACCCCCAACCCAAGAAAATAGTGCAATGTGAGTTAGTAAGAGTTTCACCACGCCCACCGGGGAAAGAGGTAGCCAATAGGAATCAAGCTAGAGAAATGGAGATATTTACCATTGGGTAACAGCTGTGGCTGCAGGGGCTGCGGTTGGACACTCCTTTCGTCTGCACACACACATTACAGAAACACGGCTTTAGTCTTCCAAGGTTGACAATCTTTTCCAAAATGTAGGGCTTTAGTCACCCTATTACTCCAACTGACCCTAAAAATGTCCTTGCTGGATAGACCAGCGTAAACCAGCCTAACTTGGTTTGCTGGTTGTATGTTGGCCGGAGCTCTAAAACCATCAATCCAGACCAGCCTGTGTGATGGAAACCAGTCTGGCTTTACAGCAGCCACACTGTAAAAAAATTTTTTTGTTGGGTTAACTTAAAAAAAATAAGTCAAATAAGAAGAGTTCATTCAACTATAAAAAAAATATTAGTTAACTAATGAATTTCATGCTAACTAATATTTTTAAAGTGATAGTTCACCCAAAAATGATAATTCTGTCATTGTTTACTCACTCTCAAATCTGTATACATTTCTTTGTTCTGATGAACACAAAGGAAAATATTTGGAAGACTGTCAGTAACCAAACAGATCTCTACTTCCATTTACTGCCATAGTAGGTCAAATAAATACTATGAGAGTCAATGGGGGAGTGAGATCTGTTTGGTTACTGACATTCTTCCAAATATCTTCCTTTGTGTTTTGCAGAACAAAGACATTTATACAGGTTTGAAATGACAAGAGGATGAGTAAATGATGACAGAATTTTTGGGTGAACTATCCCTTTAAGTTGAATAAATAGTCAGGTTACAATTTTTTTTAAGTTGAACCTACATTGATTTTTTACAGTGCAGCTGGTTTAAACTCCTTTTTTCCAGCAGTTACATAAAATAAGACGTTTAAACCGTTTTCATACACTTTCTTACAAGGATTAAGGACTTTCAGGCAAGGACGACACAACCGTCCCACGCACAAGAGTGAATCAACACAGCAGACGGCAGCAGACGCACACGGGTTAGTGTAAGTCTGAATACAGCCAGACGCTTGGTGGTAAACATTGAAACTGAGCAGGAAGGTGTGAAGTGACATCATGCAGAGATGATTTATCAATCTAGAAGTGACACAGACACATTCCACAACAAAGAATCCCGGTGTGGATCACCTAAAAAAGTGTTTCAGACGCTCGTGTAGTGTGTGTGTCTCACGCCAAACCTCCTTTCTTAGAAATGAATCAAAATTGTTTTTAAGCTAGATTTCAGAATTTCAGAATCAATGTTGGTCTTGGGAAAAAGGTTGCCCTTGAACGCCGGTGTATGTGTTGCATGCAATGCATATATTTATTCTATATATCTATCTATATATATAATTTAACTACGATATAATAATACCAATGTTATTATTAAATAAATAAATGTAAATTATTAATAATTATAATGTAATATATTACTAATATATATTATATATAAAAATAACATTAAAAATAACATTTAATGTTCATTTCTATTGCATACAGAAAATGTATAATTGTGAGTTATTATGTTTGCATATCATAATTAATAACGATTTCAATTAATTTCCATTTTGAATTATTTTAAAATATTTACTATTTATTAATTATTATACAATCAGTTTCTGTGATTTAAAAATAGTGTTTAGGTTCCTCTGCACATCGAAGCCTGGTTGTAAATCAGTGATCTAAGATATTTAGTGATGTATGATTCACAACATGATACACAACAAATGTTTTTAACAATATGATGCCCGGAGACTGGATGAGCATCTGGTTTGGTTTAGCATCACTTACAGACTAAAATCTGAAAACATTTGTGCAAATTCACTACCGGCTTGATTCATATTGTTTCATTGTAGGATAACACAATGAATTTCAAAGCAAGCATCACTACAGTCTACTCACTTCGAAGAGTTTTTAACTTATTCTAACCGGTGTAGTACGGTGACTAAAGAGTGGTTAGGGACTAACAGACAGCTCTCCCCAGGTATTACAGACCTCCTCTATAGTCATCGTCTGATTCTCCATCTGCAACCCAGCCCGTTCCAAATCACCTGCTAAACTTGCCAAAGCAAAACTGCCGCAACAGATTGTGAGAGATGAAAGCTGAATAAAGTGCAAGAATAAAGTGCAAAAATAAACAGAGCGGCTGATATGCATCAATGCTAAAGCAGTGAGTGAAGACGAAGAGAGAAAGTGAGAGGAAGAGCGCAGGTCAAGAAACACACAAAAGCCACCCAGAGAGATGAGAGCGATCGATTTTACCCCCAACCAATGTGGCAAAACTGCCATTTCAAGATTAAAGTCCAAGAACTGGCGTGCAGGGCGCTGAACCAAAGGATGATTCAAAAAATGACCAGAGATCATTAAGAAGCTATTGTAAATTGTGAACACCTGTTCGTCGGGATTCATATCAAGTTAATAAGGGCTGACGAACAAAACGGCAAACTATTTCTGTGAGGCTGTCTGGATAAATCACAACTCGAGTTTGTTGGTCGTGTTCCAATCATTAACCAAAGCATGTGAAAATGTCTTTAACATGTGTTTAAGATTTTACTAAGTCTGATCCCTGGAGCTGTTTCTATTCTCATGCTTTGGGTGTTTCTTTAACTATAGACACTTTTAGCTCAGAAACGGTGTAATTTTGTCCAAGTATGCAATATAATCCACAATGACACCACTGTCTACGTGAAAACCAAGTACACTAACTTTTTGTAAAACTAGCAAAACCGACAGTAGAAAGGGACAAAAATATGATATAAATGATGCAAATCATTTTTTATCCAATTCATATTTAGTCATATGTGACCCTGGACCACAAAACCAGTCTTAAGTAGCACAGGAACATTTGTAGTAATAGCCAAAAATACATTGTATGGATCAATATTTTTGATTTTTCTCTTATGCCAAAATTATTAGGATATTAAGTAAAGATCATGTTTATGTTTCCTACTGTACATATATCAAAACTTTATTTTTGTGAGTAATAAGCTATGCTAAGGACTTTCGTTTGGACAACTTAAAAGGCGATTTTCTCAATATTAAAAAAAAAGTTATTATTCGAATATGTTGGCACCCAAACAATGGCGGTACTCATTCACATCTATTGTACGCTCACAAAACCAATGCAACTTTTTGGAGATTTTTGGAGCTTCGTCATGTAAGAAGATAGCATGACAGCATTTAATACAAAATCTGTGTTCAACTAAAGAAACAAAGTCAAGTACGTGAGTACAGTCTAAAGTAATATTCATATTTGGGTGGACTTCTTTTCAAAAGTAAAAGTTGCTGGCTTGAATAAAACTCAACCTAGAGACATAAATGTGCACCCAACTAGCTTCGTTTCTCGCCTTCTCTTATCACACGAGCAGTTTTCATCTCCTCGGGGGATTGTGGGTAAGCCACATCAATTACTCTGTGACTCCAGCCCTCGCTCAACAGGGGCTCATTAATAAGTTCAGCTTGTTTTATTGTGGCTTTCTGGCCTGTTAGAGAGAGCGAGAGAGAGCGACCCAGCCAGCGGCGTTTCCGACCGCGACCCAGCCTTCGGCCGCGCTCGATCTGGATTCCTGTGGGGGGGGGATGTGCGACCCTGACAGATTCACCGCAAGCCTCTGGCCTCTGTGGCCTGTTCTTTTCCACAGCAGTGGATTCAATGATGTCTTCGGGGCTGTCAGAGCAGCCAGACGTCTCATTTGCGGATCTGCTAGGAGGTTTGAGGGGGAATAGAAGGATAATAACAGGCCATCTCAGCGAGACCTTGACATAATAGCTGAGAAAGTGAGAGCGGAGAGACGGAGGGGGAGAGAGAGAGAGCAGGAAATGGGCAGACTAACCACCGCTTCGGTCGAGTCGAGACACGCTGATCTTTTGGCTGCTGATATTGTGCTGTTAAAGTTCTCAGCTCAAGTGTGTGTGTTTGTTTGTATTTGAATGTGGCCGAATGAGGCGAACGGACGAGTTACTGCCGTCTGCGGCTTGTTTTATGACATTTCCAGCTAATATGGCAGAACAGAGAACAGTCCAAGATTCATTTTCAGGTGATGAAAATGTTTTGCGTGCATCATTTACTGGGTTATAATCTGCGCTCACCCAACAAGTCCAAAATATTTTTTCAGACCAAAGTATTCATAATGCAAGTATTTCTATATAAATGAGTCTCCTAAAACAACATCTGGATAATATCTCAACACAAAACACAAAATAAAAGAAAGAAAACTGTGCATTTTATTTCACTTGATCTATTGACAGAAATGCAATATAATATATAACTATGTCTTCAGAGGTGTAAAAAGACCTTACACAATGTTTTTATTACCTTAGAATAAGTTATTTCTATCTATATACACAGCGGGTCATGTTGTTTCTACAGTAAACAGACAAACTGCTCTACAGGGCGCGTTTCGTAAAAACGCTATCTCCTTCGGCAAAGAAGCGAAAACGTGACAACATCTATGTCAGCCACCGTAGTGCTATGAAAGGGATTCACAACCTCACCGCTAGATTTCATACACTGGACCCTTAAGCTAATTTTCCTACAAACCTTTACTACAGTAATTTATCAAATAAACTTCAAATGTGTTTATTTTCATTACAGCAGATTTATTGTCACATGCAACATAAACTGCCACAAAGAATCTGATAACAGGCTTCCAGTTATGAGCAAGCAAAGGAAAACTGCAGAATAAATCGACGTCAAATAGTTTAAATCATAGATGTGTATATACATAGATGCCTCAAATGCGTCTGTTCTTATAATGAGCTGCTATAACCAAAGGCTAATACACATGTATGTACACATGTACACAAAATACACATGAATATCAAATGTTATATACGGTTGCATAGACCCAAACATCATAATTGCAAAACGAATGCAATGCAAACCTGTAATATAAAAACACAGCTCAACACATTCTCTCCCGTGAAAGGTTTTCTCATTTCTTCAGGAATTTCAATCTCAGCACATTTTACAACCAGAAGCTGAGCAAAGTTGTTGCTTCTTAGATTCAGTGTTTAAAAATGACGGATGTGTTCAAATATGGCATCTATGTATACACGTGTGTGATTTAAACTGTCAAGAAGTAAAAAGTTAAAACCATGTTAAATAGGAAATGTGTTTAGTTAAATTAAACAGCCAAAGAGAAATAAAATAAAGAGAAAAGAGCAGCGGTGAGAGCCAGAACAGAACGCAACACAACGCTTCACATGCAATGATTTCTGTCAAATACGTCAGCTTTATACCTTAGGTGCAAGTGACCAGACAAATGGAAACTGTAGGTGACACTTCATTTACATACATATGTCAAAGACAATGTGCTCACTGTAAAATACTTCACACACACACACACGATTCCTCTTTTAATGTAAGTTTAATGCTATGAGTGGAACTTAAAGGGACACTCCACCCAAAAATGAAAATTCTGTCATCATTTCTTTGTTTTGCTGAACACAAAGAAAGATATTTTGAAGAATTTCAGTAACCAACCCGATCTCATCCCCCATTTACTGCTATAGTATAAATACTAAGAGAGTCAATGGGAGATGAGATCTGTTTGGCTACTGACATTCTTCAAAATATCTTCCTTTGTGTTTGGAACTAGTTTGGAACTATCGTAAATCATCGCAAATGATGAACGATGAACAGAATTTTCATTTTTGGGATTTAACATTTTCGTTTGTGTGTGTATATAATTTTTCATTTAAATGTAGTACAGCGTACAAACTCACCTACACAGGTCTTCCCATCAGAGTGTAGAGCAAACTTCATATGACATGAACATCTGGGCCCATGGTCCATCTCCTCACAGATGTGCTGACATCCTCCGTTACCATAGTTACACGTCACTAGACAGAAATATGAGCTAGTATGTACACAAGATCATTTTCAAATGAAAGCACAAAACTTTTTATGCGTTTTGGCCGTTCGTTTACATGAAAACAGCGTTTTGAGGGACCGAAAACGGAAACTTTTGAAAACGATGACATCACGTGCATCCGTATTACGCGTTCAGTCGCGCAAATATAACCAAAACAATATGGCCGCCTCCAGTACTGTTGAGCTCTCGTAAAAAAAACATCTGTGAGGTCTCGCAGCTCGACTATGTATTAACGTTTCCCCAGCAAAATGTGGATTTACTGCACCAATAAGACCAGTGGAGACACATTACATTCGCCAGACTTTTAACACACATATATGTCGACCAAGGGTATTAAAAAGCACTTTTGGCTTATAACTGTGTATGTGTATTTGCGAAGGCACATCCTGTTTCTTTACACAGCAATATCGCCATCTACTGGCCTGGCATGCATACTACAGCATTTTCCTGGATCCGTGTAAATGCAGAGCGCTTGAAGTGAAAACTGTACGTGAAACTTTTCAAAAACGCAAATGAAAACCTTTTCAGTTTTCCATCGTGTAAACGTGGTCTTAGTTTCTCAAACGTTATACTAAAAGGTAAAATATAACAAGATAAAGCGCCAGGACATTGACTCACATTTACAGTCTCTGTTGTTTTTGGTGAGCTGGAATCCCGGCCGGCATTCGCAGGCGATGGTTCCTTTGGTTGTTTCTCGGCAGATGTGAGCACAGTGGTTTTTGTCCATGCATGTGGGCACATCTTGAGTTCCGTTGAAGCGTACTGCAGATCATGAAAGACAAACAGAGAGACATGAGTTTTTGACTTTATCTACATTCACCTGGAGTAGATATTGTGTGCCATTTTTGCTGCATGGAAAAGTGGATTTGTCACCACAATATAACATCCCGGAATTAAGATTTTGATGTATGCGTTTCAAGTCAAGTTGCATTGACTGTTTTATTTTGCTTAGCCACATTTTTTAAAGGTTCTTGTCTTGCTTGGTTAAGTTCAGAACCAACGGAACAGCCTGTATCTGTTTGAGCAATAAGCTTTACTTTTGTTTGACTGAACCCAGATCAGATTCATGTCCACCAGTGTTTGAACAGTAAGAGGAGAACAGAAGACCCCCACTGACTTCAGACCCCAGGACGCATCTGTGTCAACAGACCCTCTTCACACCATGAGAAAACAGCAGAGAGAACCACGGGGAGCTGAACACAGTCAGAACCTCAATATATCCACCATTATATAAGACAAAAGCTTATAGCACACTTATCTAAGAGAAGAAATGAAAAAAATCTGTGGTTTCAGATGTTTGTCTTTCTCCTTAGAAGAAATAAATATGATGAATCAAGAGGAGATTGTTGTGATATATGTTGTCATATATCAGATCATTACAAATTACAGACAAATGGAACATCAACAGGAACACATTGAATTGTGGGATACATTATTGTCTCTTTTGTCATTATTTCATCAGAAGGCTCAAAATGACTAAACTAAATAAAACAAAGCTAAATTACTCACATGTGACATCATGAGGTCATGGAACAATGCTTACTGTATCACTACCTTTCAATTAAAAAATCCTTACTAAACATAAGCATCAAAACGCTGTCATTAAAATGCAGTTTAACACAAGGATGTCGAACGACAATGCTTGAAGACAACACACACATTCACGGTCGCTGTGGACAGACACACACACACCCCGAGGGCAGTTTTTTAGCAGATCCTCTGAGCACACTTTACAGGAAACCTTTCCCCTCCACAGCGAAAAAGCGCTGACAAATGTGGACCGAGAGGCGACAGAGCTGAACGCTTTGGTTTCAATTAGTAATTCACAACCGTTCACATCTGCCTGCATCACTTTGATTCATTAGAACCTTTTGTTTTCCATTTCTGCTGCCAAAAAAACAACACACTGCACCATTTTTTACTCTCTCTCTCGCTCTTGGGAACTGACGTCTGAGGAACCTTCCAATTTCTCTAATTCTCTCTCTCGCTCCCCGAGTCCTGAATGATAATGTTTCACAAAGTGCCTGAAAGTCACAGATGTGTAGTTTTGACAAGCTTTGAAACGCTTCAGCGAAACGGCACGAAACCCAAACTGCTTCTTAAAGAAGCTCTTGTTAGAGCTTCAGTGGGATTCGAACATATTCATGAATCTAGTGATCCTGTGAAATAATAGTTATGGAAGATTGATAAAAAGTTGCACCTCATGTAGACCTCAATGAAATGCAGGTCATGCAGGTTCATAAAACTTCCACAGAGGGTCTCACGTCACTTCCAGAAGGTCTCGGACTCAAGAGAACGGATCTGAGTTCTGCGGATCTATTCATCACGGCTGGGTCAGAATCCGGCCCGGAGATTCTCAGAAGTGCAGTAAAACATTACAATGAGCCTTTTTTCCACCTCGGGGTGTAGCCCACCCCTGAGGTCACCCCCCTAACTCCCTGACCATTCTCTGCCGGTCGTATCATTACCAGAGTTATTTTAATCACTCCTGAGACTCTGCTCTCTAGAAAAATGGAGTTGACTGATCGGAAATAGGAAGAAATTCACACCAGAGTTTGGAAAAGCAGTGGGAAAGGCATTTGAAGAGAATAAAAAGTGGACGATTAGAGTCTGTGCTCAAACAAGTCTGTATTTGGACGGAAACAAAATAGCGAGGTGATTTATTAAGTGACGCTCGGGGATGAGAACTGAAAGAGCTTACGGCATATTTTCTCTTGCAAGTTTTTTTTAGCAAACCACACACACACACACTCACTCGAAAACCTTATTTCTACAACACCTGATAACTACAGAATATTACCGGAGCTTCTGCTCAATTTAACTCATGTCAGAATTACTGTTATTATGACTTTCCGACTTCAAAACAGAATTTTATGTAAACGTCTCCCACTTAACTACTGGGATGTTATTTAAAGATGTTATCTCTATATATTTGTGTTTATTTGACAGAATCATTGTAAAATGTGTTACACTCTCGCTAAGTGCACTTAAAGGGACAGTTCACTCAAAAATGAAAATTCTGTCATTGTTTTAAATCTGTATACATTTCTTTGTATACATTTTTCAAAAGATATACAATATTTCTTTTCTACTATGGTAGTGGATGATGTCCCAGAACAGAATATTGCTAATCTTCCAAATATCTTTTTTTTGTGTTCAACAGAACAAAGAAATGTATACAGATCTGGAATTTTCATTTTTGGGTGAACTAACTCTTTAAAACCATAAAAAGATTATTATTGAAATGTGATTTAGACATCTGTACTACCTTTCGAATATTCCAAGGCAGGTGAACATCATGCAGAAAAACAGACAAAATGGCAACGTAATATCAACCCAATTTCTTCAGGAATTCTCTGATTTTCATCCTTCAGACACGGAGGACGCCATGAGACGTGCGTATATCCTTCAGGACGCTTTAGGTTTCAGCACGTCTCTGGAAGAGTTGGCGCACTGAAGCGCTCCTCTAACCAGTCAGTGGGTGATGTGTAAACAATTCCTCTCAAAACCTCTGAACCGCGGAGAACGTTCATTTTCGTACGTGGCTTTCCCATAAGTCAAAAGACAAACCTGCAAATCTGTCTTTTGTGCGAGTTGTGTAACACAAACATCTTTGCAAACAAATATAACGGAGCATATCCAACTCCAGTACGCTCAACGGCACAGAAACCTAACATGCCGATTGAACTATTACGATCTAGGACGCAGAGAAAAGTACAAATAAATACAACGCATCGAGATTTCAAACAAATATAGTCCTATGTGGACCTGAAGGTTATGTCATACATGGTTGTCGTGGCGATCAGCTGCAGCCTCCGTTCACTTCGCATCTCCAGATGGAGGAATTAATGTGACCTGTAAGCAATTAAATCCAACACCTATTCTGTTCCCAAAGCGTATAAAAAGGAATTTATGGGGTGTCTACTGTAAAAAGTCTACAACGCCGAGACCAGTTATTAACCTCGCTTACTGCAGACAGATTTATACCGTAAACTAATAACATACCACACGGCATATTAACTTTCTAAAGCATATCATTTTAAACTCTTGGAAACACACACTACATGACAGAAACAGAGAAGGTAGCTAGAAACATCAGGATATGCACACAGACCGCAACAGTTAAACGTCTAGCACGTTACTGCAATTATTCAATTCTTAAGAACTCTTAAAATTTAACAAGTTGATATAAATGCCACAGGGAGGAACTGGGTCTGGAGGTATATAACCAAAGCGTTCTGTACGTTGAGACGACTACCCATTAGAACGTGGCGATACAGATATTAAACATTATTGAGATAATTCATTAAAAATATTGTGAATATTACCGAAGACATACATTTTTTTTGCCCCCCCATTCTCATTATCAAGATGCTGAATGATCTGCAAAGTGCTCTAAAAAAAAAATCTATACAATTGTGAAAGTAAACAACATGATGCGAAAACTATTTTAATAAATAGTATATTATTTAATAAAAAATGTTGGTAAAAAAATCTTTGTGATGAAATTTAGTTTTCTTAAATTATTTTACAGCAACAAAAAAACGTTTGGTAATAAGAAATATATCAAGTAGGACTGTCACGATATCAGATTTTCACTAAACGGTTATCGTGGGCAAAATAATTCACAGTATTATTGTTATATATTAATATTAATATATTTTAATATTATTGCAATAACAAACAAATAAATAAATGATGCTATCAGTCAAATATTTCTTTAATATAGTTTATTTTGTGTTTCTCTTTTATTTGGCCAATGAATCACACTCACAATACAAAAAGGTACAATTTTAAGGTACAATATGAGTGAATTAATATGATATCGATAATCGTGGCGTTTGATATCGCGGGTATTTGCAGATACCGATATATTGTGACACCCCTAATATCAATATCATTAAAATTTGGAAAGATATCACGATATCAAATGTTAGGTATATCGCCCAGCGCCACTATGCATCACAATGTCAGACTGTTGTTGAATATGCGGCTAAAGTGTTCTGCATGTTTGATAAAAATAATAATAAGCTTGACAACCTGATGGATTATCTGTTTTTATATTAGTTTTATATTAACTATCAGAGGTTCAACATACCTCAAACCTCATAAATATGACAAATGATACTGATGAGTGCCCACTAGCTAACTACCAGATAGAGATTCTCTTTTAGCTAAGTGTAATCTATTGAGACAGGAACACCGTTTAACCTCCTTAAATAACATTTGTTCAACAAATACAGCAGTAGATCTGATTCTACACAGCCAAGGAGCATTCGCACGCCGCTCTCATCACTGAAAGTTACAGAATCGCATTCTGTCATCTCCATCAAAAGCAATTTAGTCTTGGCAGAGCCGTATCTTCTCTTCTTTCTAGCCCAAAGCGACGGGCTTCACGAGTTTAATAAGGCTATGAATCTGAGAAAATTACCGTAAGACGTGCGAGCCGCTGTTTGACAGTCGGGATCAGGAAAAAGGTTAGAAACAAACTTGAATATGACAGTTCTGGAGAGTTTGTAGACGAAAGTTTAGGTCATGAGGAGTTTGTTGCCTGGACGTTAACTCCTCCGGCAAAGTTTAGCACGAACTCCTAGAGATTCTATAATTACATGTGACAAGCACCTTTGATGACTAGCAATTATGCGTTTATTTATGTACAGCATGCGTTCCAAAAACAATCCTCGCATGGTTTTGTAATGATGTGAATGCTTGTCGGCGGCGCTGGAATACTTTCGATTGGAACGGCCAGATTAGACCTGCTGTCCTCTGAACTCTTTTCCCAAATTAAATGTGAGACAATAGGAAGTCGAACTGCCAGAAAAGTTTTGTACATTTACAGAACTACCACAAATAAATGTTACTTTTATGAAAATTAAATGGACTATTTATTTGCATAACCAAGAAAGAAAAAAAAACTACTTTTATTTGTAAGGACAAGCAGACAAACAACAGTGGGGAAAAACAAAACAAAATGCCTTTCATGCCTTTTAATGATTTCCTGCCATGATTGTGTATGTGTGTGTTTATGATGAGAGACAGAAAACGAGAGAGTGTGTTTGTTTATGATGTGTGTGTGTGTGCGAGTGCTATTTATTATAATTTAACAAACTGTGTGTATGTGTGTGTGCGTGTAAGATTGTGTGTATTTCATTTATAATTTGACAAACTGTGTGTGTGTGTGTGTGTGTGCGTGCCCGTGCGTGTCACGTGTGCACATGTTTTATTTTATGATATAACAAACTGTGTGTGTGTGTGTGTGTGTGCGTGCGTGTCACGTGTGCACGTGTTTTATTTTATGATATAACAAACTGTGTGTGTGTGTGTGTGTGTGCGCGTGCGTGCGTGCGTGTGCGTGCGTGCGTGTCACGTGTGCATGTGTTTTATTTTATGATATAACAAACTGTGTGTATAGCTCTATGTGAGAGATTGTGTGTTTTATGTATGACATGACAAACTGTGTGTGTCTGCGTGTCTGTCTGTGAGAGAGAGAGTTTGTATGTGTGTGTGTTTATGATGTGAGAAACTGTGTGTGTCCGTGTGTCTCTTTATGATGTGTGAAACTGTGTGTTTTGTGCATGTGTGAGTCCACCCTCCAGACTTGTGCCTGTCACTTGACGAGACTTTAAAGAAAAGGCGGCCGCTTTTATTACTAAGTGAATATGCAGAGCGTCGCACTGACCACAACACAAAACACATGTGCTGAGATTCATCAGCTGCGTGCACTTCACAGGTGTGACACACTGAAACAAACACATCTGTGATGAAACACCATTTCTCTTCACATCATCATGTTCTGATCAAAACAGATTTCAATCAATACAAAATCTATCAAAACTTGTAAAAACTAGCACGTGGAGGCTAGGGGTCAAGTTCACCATAAACTGTCTTTGTAAATAGTAAGACTTGTTTTTCATTGCCGTAATCTTTCGATGTTTTCTAACCTGTACCAAATTATAGCATTCATTTTAAAGGCTTCAATGGTAACCTAAAACACTCTCTGAACAGCTTTTAGTTAGCATTATTTAGCGATTTATTTCCGTTCCAGGTTTGGAAAGCACAACACTTCAATTATCTCGGGAAAACATTCAAGACGCAGTGGAAATGAGCTTCTGTGATTATCAAGTACTTTCCACTGGATTTTCTCATCTCAAGACATCAGCACACAGCCTCAGGCTCGACTTCCTCTCGTCTTATTCTCCGCATCAATCCGACACACATTAGCTGTCATTGAAGAACGGGTTTGCGAAGGAAACGACTTTTCGTCTAACAACCACAACACAGACACAACCGCAGGTATTGCTACGACAACAATGAGTCTGAAACGTCTACCAGATGCCTGCTAGCTGCTCGGCGGGCCGGACTTACGTCACGTCACATTCGCAGCCTGGTTTTTCAAATGCAACAACGTGGAAACATAAAGGGTTTAATGTGACCTAAAGAAAGAAGAATGTCAGTTTTCTAAGTTTCACAGTAAACCGGAAAATAGACGTTTAAAAGACACTTTTAAGATGTTACAGCAAATTTGGCATAATTTGGATGCTCTCCAACAAATACGCTATTTGTTGCATATAAAAAAATGACATCTGCTATTGTACAACGTGTAAAACCAAAACGCAAGAATAACCCCGTTTCATCTGAGGTGTAGTGATTAGCCGAGCACTTTTTTTGACTGTCGGCTTCACATCCTATTCATCAATCCCTCAACACCCTCAGATGCTGAATGATGTCACTCTCTCTGTCTGCAAATCCAATATCATCTCTTCCTGGCCTGCAATTATCAAAAGCATATTGTGCTGTAACAATAACCGTAATAGCAAACAGATGAGCGCTCATTCAGATCCGCGCCTCTCGCTCGATCACAACAGCAGTCGTTCGAAAGCGCTTGTGGATTTATGGTGACTTCACTGCGCAGCCCAAGAAGTTTTAATCTGGGAGCAATAAAACGAATATTAACGTGAAATATGAAGGATTAACAATATAATTTATCAACCCTGTTACAAAGGTAAAACAACAGAGTAAAGGAATTGAATACAAGGAGAAGCGGTCGAAACATAAGATCCAGCACTCCAATAACAGCCCGCTTATGAAACGCAAACATTAACAAGTCCGATGGGCCAAATTCATCTCCAGAGGTTTGACTTAGAAGAGAACAAGAGGTTTTTCACTAACATTGTTAAACCACACGAATGGCCACGTTTGAAACAGAAAATATTTTGAATAATAAAGTTGTAGGGCATGTGTTTCTGTAACGTGTGCTCACCTTTTGGCCTCTGGATGCAGGTGTGCTGGTTGTCCGACAGCAGGAATCCATCTCTGCACCGACATTCGTAACTTCCCATCATATTCACGCAGATCTGCTGACATCCGCCATTTCCCTCCGAGCACTCGTCCACATCTGCGAGACACAAACACAAAGATTGAGAACCACACAAACCCCTTAAACAATGTCATGTACGTGCTATAATTCCTGGCACTTTATTTACAAGTCTTCAATGAATAAAAAAGCAAAAACTAAATGAACTCAGAGCTGTATCTCCAAGAGTCCAGACACACATATTTGAGCTGTTGGCTCACGAGGACCAGAGTTCAAGTCCGACCCGGATTATGTCCCAATCCCACACCCTGTCTCCTGTCTCCCTCCACTGTCCTATAGATACAGTATAAGTGAACCAATATCATTTTATAATACAGTATAAATGGGAGTCAATGTGGCTTTACACAACATTACAAAACTTGATCCTTTAATAGTTGCTGAAACGTCAATACAGTTCAACCTGCAGTTTCTTGCAATTCCCCCAAACACATTAATCTCAAATCAACAATAAATCAAAATGTTTCATTTTGCTTAAGCTTATACCTGTTTTTCAACAAAGCACATTTCAATCGTTGCCCTTTTACCGTGGTAACAATTACAAAAATAACCATGAGGCGTAGTTTCTGAGGAATTTGTATACGGTGATTAATGAACATATATATAAAGTCGACACTTCAACCCCCCCAATGATTCAAACCAAATCTACACCCTTGATTGGACCAATTATGGTGTTTCTTTCCAGCTGCTATGGTTACCATGGTAACTGTTGAAATAGGGATACAGGAACAGGTGTTCTTGTAGCACATTTGGTAGAACGTTGCATCAGCAGCGTCAAGGTCATGGGTTCCACCCCCAGGGAACATGCATACAGACTGGAAATAGCTTTGGATGCAAGTGTCTGCCAAATGCACAAATGTCACCAAAGATAAATTAACTGTTATTATTACGAAAACATAAAAAATTGCATTGCATTTTCTTATACGTTGGACCCTGAAAACTTCTCACAACACAAAGTTTCTCTTTGTTTTTAGTCTGCGACTGCAATCTGACCTCTCTCAGATATGTCACATCAGTGTCCGTCTGTATACACAAGCTTGTGCTTAATAAACCCTCATGCGAAACTAATTTTCTGTCTATTTGTCCAATGTATTGAGTCCTCGGGATAGAGTTTCTAATCTAGGCCATTTCAGCCCAGCCGGGGGGAATACAACCTCTCCATTTCCCAGCATGCTCATTTACAAATGCCCCTACATTCTGCCTATCTCCAGCGGTCAAACACATATCTTATCAGAGAAGCAAAGCGAAGGCACCGTGTATTGGTACATTCATGATGCAGTCTAAATTTACTGCAAAAATTTTGTAACTATTTGGGACCCATTTAACGTAGGGAGAACTACACAACGACTGAACGTTTTCACAGGGCTTACATGTGTAGCATGTGCAGGATTTTGCACCGAGGCCCTCGCACCCAAAACACCTTGCACCCGCAGCATAAACAAACCAATGATTTCCGGCTTCTCTCGCTCTCGTTTTCTCACACGTCCGTCGCATTTTGCGAATGTCTCTCGGTCAGCGCACTGCATTAGGGACATGTGTTATGCGCAGGTCGCGGCCGGTGTCCAAAGCAAATATTTGGAAAAGGATTCTGGCTCAACCCGGAGCTCAGCTCATGTTCTTTGCACTTAAAACGTTTTCTAGAGAGTCTCCCGAGAGGACGTCTCGGTGTTGAAAAATTCCCTTTTCTCTCGTCTGTTAATCCCTCCTTCCTCTTTCTCGCTCCATCCGTCCCTCTGTGCCAGGCTGAGAGTTAAAGATGATCAATCACTCAAAGCCAGGAGGGGATTATGAGGTTAAAGGTCATATTCATGAAACGTTTCACACTGTTTTACTATCAGACTGTATTGAACAAGTCCCTCTCTTAAGCTCAACCGGTATAGGTGCATGTTGCATGTTGTTAAGAAAAAAAAAGTATAAAAACAACAAATGACCCGATTAACAAAAAGTCTTTCCAGGGTTTGGGAAAACATGAGGGCAATTAAATGACTTCTGAATGAAACAAACTTTCTTTTGAATTATTCCCAAACCACAGCCTTAGAGAAACTGCCTGTGGAAGAATCTTATTTGAAAAATGTCATTATTTACAATCATTAACGCAGGAACAAGAGCTCACGAAAACATCCTCATTCACACAACAGCTCCAAATATTTACTTCGCACCCCTGCTCGAAAGACAAACAGAAATAATGACAATGACTGAAAGCGAACTAGCTTCACTTCCATCAAATTAACAGCATTGTGAAGTTTCAGAAAAGTGTCAGATCAAGACAAGAGTGATGTGTTTACTGCATTTAACAAAGTTTTTAACTATTCTACACACAAAAATACCATAGAAAGATATTCTTACACCACAGAACAGACTAACCCTAGACTGATTGATCAATATTACAATAAAAGTCACAACGTTACTGTTTAACCGAGACATTTATTGTAAAGTCATCAGCTGTAATTGACAAAACTTTTATTTAAAAAGCTAAAAATGTAGGTCCAACTAAAAGATACACTGGCTTTACATTACAATAGTATCACAATATTTCAAGTCAGAAATGTATTTATTTTTTAAATATTAAATATTAAAAATGTTCAATATAATTTTCAACCAAGTTCAAATTTAAAAGGAATTACGAAAGCTAAACCCTACAAGAAAAATTCTTGTAAAAAAAATCCTACAAGAAAAAACTAAACTTCCGGTAGACCTCCGCAAAAATATCAAAAACTGTTGAGAAGTTTTAATTGAATTGAATACAATTATTATACAATATAATATTAGTATCAAATAAATATAAAGTAAATTGTTATATTATAACCAAACACAGACCGATGAAACGTATACAGTATGTTGACGCAGATCACGTTTAAAAAATGCATTCAATTTTTTGCATCACTAGATTAGATTAGATTAGATTCAACTTTATTGTCATTACACATGTACAAGTACAAGGCAACGAAATGCAGCGAAATACTATATATCATGCCGCAATATATAATTTCACCCCTACCAAAAACTATACATCCAAACTATTCGCTTGAACAGTTATCACACTCAGGCGCTCATGAAATTCTAGATCTGCTCTAAAAATCGGGCAAAAAAGTGATTTTGTATTTCAAAGGAAAAGAGCACGTAGCCATCCGAACAAAGATATTGGAAAAGCGGGTTGTTTATTTCGCCCTCAGGCCAACAGTCGGGTTTCACCGAGCGTTCATTTGTAAAGAACAGAACACGGCGTTACAAAAGAGCAAGTGAAGGGTGTATGAAAGATAACATACACGCACAGGACAGCAGATATAGATAATTACAGCCCGCATACACGAGTACAGCTCATCCATACAGCGTCGCAAATGATCCATGATAAAACATGCGATCGCCGCTAGATGAGACGGAACAAAGTGTTTGTATGTGTGTGAGGAGGTGATTCCTGATCCTCAAGCTAAAAAAAACAGAATGCATTTTTAATTTGCATGTTAAGCTTGAAGAAATATGAATATCATTTAGAGTCTACGACTCTCCAGCATAGAAACCTGCAATATAAAACCTCATTATTTCAAAAGATTGCTTTACGTCTCTGAAAGGTTGAAGTGTCAGGGTTCAATTACACAGTTAAGCACACATAACCCGTGCGAACGCTCGCGGAAACCCACGAACAGAGAAGCAGCGATTTCACATCTTCATTGGTGTGATTGTTCGACTCGAGCATCTGTTTTGAGTTAAGGAACCAGGGTCAGTATAGAACTGTAACCCGATGTAAATCACACACACAGCGGTTCGGTTTGACAAACCCCTCAGATTGATTTAACTGACCTGAAACACTTGGGCACGCGAGCCACCGAATATCCAAAATGTGAGCTCACGCCGTCTGAAAATGCAATTAATGCCACAGAAGCGTCCGCTCAGCAGTCAGCCAAGAAATCACACAGATTTATCTTCCTCTCTTACTGGTTAACCGCGGTTTCATTTGACATCAGCCGTTATTAAATCAGCTTCAGCATTGATGCTCGTATTGTTTGTTTGTCTTGTGTGGGCTGATGTTCTGAAAGAATGAAGATTTGCGGCGACTGAGGAATGTCTCCTCATGCACAGACATCTATCCTCACCGTCTGAGAACATACCAAAGATTTCTAAACAAAGCTCATTCATCATTAACCCACCCCGGACTATTTTCAGCAAGACCAACCTTTCGGGTTTGTCTGATTTAGATAACTAGAAACGGATTAGAAGCGTGAGCTTTACCCAGGCAGTTGTGTCCATCGTGGGCCAGACGGAAGCCGTCGTAGCACGTGCATCTGTAGTTTCCTGGGATGTTGATGCACTCGTGAACACAGCCGCCGTTATATTCACTGGCACACTCATCGATATCTGCGGGAGAGACGGAAAAACTGGGTCATTCCTGCACCATTAATGTCACCAAAGTGAATTGCAAAAACGCAGTCCCTTAAAAAACACTCTGGGGGAAACAATGTATTATTTATAAACAATTTACAAGTTATTAAGCTCATTTGCGACTTTTTTAAGGATGAGTAACGTCCACTACGTAAACAAGATTTCTTTAGTCACTTGCGTTATGTGCTTAGGCCTAAGGGTTCAGAAAGAGAGAGAGCAAGAGAGAGAAGCTGTCTCAATTCGAAGGCTGCGTCCTCCGGAGGTCACATTTGTCTGCCGCATACGTCATCGAGGTTTTATTTAAGAAAAGCAGAATGCAATGAAATACATTTTATAATGTTTTTTCAACTAAAATGGGACGTACGCGGCCGACAAAACGAGACGTATCTAGAGAGAAAAAACTTGAGAATAATGATCAGGAAAAACTCAAAACTATTTTTCCTGCCAGAAACTTTGACTAATACTGGACTGTAAATGGAAAAATTATTCATAATACTGTAGAACTTGATAGCATCAAGGCATAATAGAATTAAAACCACATTAACCCACAATCCATCATTTGCATCTGCCCAGACGTCATTAATTTTCTTTTCATTCATTTATTTCGGTCAATATGAGCTTCTGTGTGGCGGTAATAGTGATTATGGTGAATTATGCCATACGTTTGTATAGAAAGGCCAGCTGAATAAACATCCCAAAGCCAGAGAGAAAAGTGGATCGCTGTGTTGCTTTGGGGGTGGGGGGCATCCCCTCTCATTTGATGCCCAATTGAGCACTAACTACCCAGAATCCCCTGCTCTGCTTTGTAGTCGTCTGGGCTCAGTGAGTGACTTCAGTCTGCCGGTACACGCAGTTCTTTATGGATGTTTTTTTCACTTCCAGCTCAGTACACAATCTTTTTGCTTTTTTCTGTTTTTATTGATGTTTTGCACAGACGCAATACCAGCTTTACTCCATCCCATCACAAGCAATTTTACACCTGCCGTGGCGTCTCGTGAAGGCGTGTGATTTACGGGGCAAGGGATCGTCCGATTTGAGATTCGGCGAGATTCCTAACCGTCGTTTTGATTACGGGTCATTAGCGTCACGCTGAGAGGAATAGCTTACGTTTCGTTTCAAGACAAATACTCAAGAATAAGAGACTCGGGTAATAATGGAGTTCACAATGTGCAGAATGAACTCTTTAACAAAAAGTGACAGAACATGAAGACAAAACAATTGCATAATGTTTAAGAGAAGTGAACCGAGTTGGTTTAGAAATCATCTAAAACACAACATAATCTGGTGAGCACGGTCCGCACCCAAGCTGTCTTTTTCAACATGTCAGTGCTGCTTTCACAAGGATGAGATCTGTTATTTACTCAAAAACTCTTTTATTTGTTGCTAATAGCTAAGAAGAGTTTTGCAATAGCTTTAAGAGGATTACGCCCGCTCTTCTAAAGTACTCGTGAGTTTGTGTACGCAGAAATTCAGCACGTGGTGGAGTATATTTTACCAGCCATTCTCATATCTCCCCTCCACACATTTCTGCTTCCAAGCCATATCAAAGGCTTTACGCGCTGATCCCGGTTCAGTCAATGGTGCCCTTTAAACAAAGTGCAAACATTCCTGAACTCTCCGCTTCTCCGCCTGGGCTTAGTGCATTTGTATCCGCAGCGGATCATATTGGTCGAGTCCGTCCAAAAGAAACATTCACCTTTCCAAACGCAACCGAGCTTTAAAAACTTCCCGAGGCGAACGACCACAAGAAAACAAAACCGAGTAAATGAAATAATATGAGATATGGCGATATCACGGTGAAAAATTGTTTCGTAGTAACAGTCTGGGACTGCGCTACTATGAAACTGAAGACTGCCAAACTACAAGCTAGTCATAATTCAAAGCGGTTGACTTTAGATTTACGTTAGCAGATTTATGTTCGAGAACTGACATCAGACCTTCTCCAAGAACCACCTTATCGTAAAGTAACACGCGTTTAAGGTATTTTATGCTCCATTTCACATCCAAAGGACAAAACTGAGTCATTTTTATTTAACATCTGAACCTGTATTTCCTTTCCCTCAGGTAAGACAGAAAACCAGAGAAGTGGCATGTTGAAAACAAACAGAGTATCACCAGAATGATCTTATTATACTACACAAATAATAGTAAAATTTTGTTAAACTTTTGCCCGGCACATAGCATTGTTTTGGATGTCCGGTAAGTTCCGTTTATAAAATATTAATCATAAAATCTGTCCAATCACGATGCAACACTTAAGCTGTTAGGTTTGGTATCTTTAGGTTCGCTGTTAAAATACCAGTCTGAACGCTAAGCGAAACAAGACAAATAAATGTTTTTATTTTTTGGTCCAGACCGAAAATACCCAAGAGAACCGAACTCCAAATATGAACGCACCCTAAACGTATACTTGCATGCATCATGTTTTGAGGATATTTTTATTGTAACAGACGACACAAAAATGTTTCTTACCTTCACAATGTTTCCCGTCACCCTTGTATCCTGATTTGCAGATGCATTTGTATGACCTCAGGGTGTTTTGACAGATGGCATCAATACTGCAGTTGTCCAAGGCCTCCGCGCACTCGTCCACATCTGCTGAAACACCAGAAAAACAAAAGACTTGTGAGATTGTGCCCAGTCTCTCTCGGACTCACGTGATAAAACATGGGCAAAGGTGATGATTCAGCATGGCACAGGAATGATACATCATTCATTTCACTATTCCACCAAAAACGCACTTTATTTGTCAGAACCATAAGGTGCCGGAGAGATGCTCAGGGATATAACCAGCGAACCACTGTCTCCAATCCAAATATTGACACAAACCAAAAGTGTTCCCATTTAAGATGTCAACGCTTATCTGATGTTCATGTGACCTCTAAAACTCAAGCTGGTGATACGGTTTAATAGCTCATCTGAACAATAACAACAAAACTATGTTCTGTCCCCATCAAAGGTCAATGACATCGTCATGGTTGACCAAACAAGTCGCTTTTATTTATTCATGGACTGCAACAACACGACATGTTTATACAAGACTTTAAAAAAAACTACTTGCCACAATGTTAGGGTGTTGTGCATCATTCCCAGGACGTTGCTATGCAGTTGGATGTTGGTTGCTAGGTGGCTCCTTACCGCAAGTCAGTTGGTGCCTCTCAATATCAATGTCCGTATGCTTTACAAGTTATCCCCAAAGTTTATTAGCTGGGGTTAGGAGTTTGTTCAAATTCCTAACCTCAAGCATGAGCAAGCGCAACATTAGTTGTGTTTGCTAAAGCAAGCATCACTAAACCTTAATAAAAACTTGTGTAAATAAAGGAACGATGCAGTACATTTTTTGGCGAGTGTGCACCGACCAAGAGGATTTTCTGTGCAAAACAACTGTTGGGCGAAAGTGACTTCACATGGTTTCAACAATCAAATCTGTCTTTCTCCTTCTGGATTCAATCACGGTTGGGTTCTGTCTTGTTGCTCCTGTCCTCTGTGGATGCTGTCAAAAAACAGATGCACATCCAACCAGGAGACGGCTTATTAGGGGTTTAAAGGTCCAGCAATCTGGGGCCAGTTTTTACAAACCCTCCTGTGGAAGTCGATGTTAAAGGGATAGTTCACCCAAAAACCATTTATTCAACCTCATGTCATTTCAAACCTGTATGACTTTCTTTCTACTGTAGAACACAAAAGAAGATATTTTGAAGAATGTTGATAAGCAAACAACATTGGCCCCTATTGACTACCATTATATGTACACAACACCACTAAGACATTCCTCAAAATATCTTCTTTTGTGCTCCACAGATGAAAAAAGTCATATACAGGTTTTAAATGACATGAGGGAGAATAAATGATGACAGAATGTTTAGTTCTGGGTTAACTATACCTTTAAGAAAGGCAACCGTGTCATATAATCGCCAGTCGGCCAACACTAATACCCACAATTCATCAGACCGACCTCTTAACAGATTCACAGGTTTCACTCTCAAATTCAGATTCATCTTCAGAATTAATGACACTGGATGCAAATCTTTGCTGATTCTACATGAAAGTGGTGGTGGATGTCTTTACAGCAGCATTAGTCATTATATTACTCATTTTTAAAGCTAGACGCTTTAACAACTGTTTACAGTACCGAGCTTTTAGGGGTTTAGCACAGCACCCAAAGTGCTCACTCATTACAGATCTGTCTCAGCACTGCGGAGAACAGAAGATGAATCGCTTCTTTTCTTAAGAGCTTTAATACCATAAAACACACTAGTCACCAGATTTCACGCTGAGTAAAAGAGGGAAAATGATGTATTCACAACATTTAAAATCACAAACCCATTTGACTTCTTAAAGAAACAGTTCCATTATTTACCGACCCTTATTCTTCTTATGTGATGAATGGAAGAGTCTACAGGTTTGGCATGGCATGAGGGTGAGAAAGGACAGATTCTTCATTTTTAGATGAACTGTTCAACGGCTTCACAACATTCACCACAATCACAGTTATACAACGGAACCAATCAGATTCATTCCCTGTAATCACGCCTGTAAAACAGAACCAATCAGATTCATTCCCTACAATTACGCCTGTACAACAGAACAAATCAGATTAATTCCCTACAATCACAGTTATACAACAGAACCAATCAGATTAATTACCCACAATCACAGTTATACAACAGAACCAATCAGATTAATTACCCACAATCATGCATGCACAGAAGAACCAATCAGATTAATTCCCTACAATTACGCCTGTACAACAGAACCAATCAGATTCATTCCCTACAATCACAGTTATACAATTGAACCAATCAGATTCATTCCCTGTAATCATGACTGTAAAACAGAAACAATCAGATTAATTCCCCAATGTCATGTTTTTACAACAGAACCAATCAGATTCATTACCTACAATCATGCATGCACAGAAGAACCAATCAGATTCATTCCCCACAATCACGCTTTTACAATAGAACCAATCAGATTCATTCCCCACAATCACGCTTTTACAATAGAACCAATCAGATTCATTCCCCACATTCACGTTTTTACAATAGAACCAATCAGATTCATTCCCCACAATCACGCTTTTACAATAGAACCAATCAGATTCATTCCCCACATTCACGTTTTTACAACAGAACCAATCAGATTCATTCCCCACAATCACGCTTGTACGACAGAGCCAATTAGATACATTAGCCACAATCATGCTTATCCAAACCAACCAATTAGATTCAGTATCAGTATATAACAGAATTGTGAATAAACGAACCAGACCAACTACCCACAATCCCACACAGCAGAACCAATCAGATTCATTCCCCACAATCACGCTTTTACAATAGAACCAATCAGATTCATTCCCCACAATCACGCTTTTACAATAGAACCAATCAGATTCATTCCCCACAATCACGCTTTTACAATAGAACCAATCAGATTCATTCCCCACAATCACGCTTTTACAATAGAACCAATCAGATTCATTCCCCACATTCACGTTTTTACAATAGAACCAATCAGATTCATTCCCCACAATCACGCTTTTACAATAGAACCAATCAGATTCATTCCCCACATTCACGTTTTTACAATAGAACCAATCAGATTCATTCCCCACAATCACGCTTTTACGACAGAGCCAATTAGATACATTAGCCACAATCATGCTTATCCAAACCAACCAATTAGATTCAGTATCAGTATATAACAGAATTGTGAATAAACGAACCAGACCAACTACCCACAATCCCACACAGCAGAACCAATCAGAGCAGCAATTAGCTGCAATCACGCTCACAACAAAACAAATCAACGTTGAGTCCAGGAAATAAAATATATCGCTAGTATAATAAAACTGACCCTGTCTTCTGCTCCATACATCACAACCAGTCGAAATAAGAGCTTGAGTGGCTGTAACACAAATTCTGTTTTACAGAGAAAATAAACATGTCAGTATTAATCTGTCTATGAGAGATTAGAGAGAACTTTCCACAGCACTCAAGAGAGGCAGGCCGGTTTTATAGGACACATGATGCCAAGCTCTTTTTCTTTTGTTCTTTTGTCTGTTTCAACATCACAGAGTCGAAAAGAGAAATAACGGCTATAGATGATTTTTAAAGAGCAAAAACATCGCATTGTTTTATCTTTGAATGTGTTTGAAGACGGGGTGCGTAATTCTTCTCATGTCAAAATACTTATTCAAAAATCCATCTTAATATGCAGAGACAACTAAGTAAACCTTTTAAAAAAAAGAGTGCAAACAAAAACATCATGACACCAAAGCATTGATCCAAAAAGAAACAAATCACAATTCTCATTTTAGCTTGAAATATTTCACTTCGCTTTTAACTTTAGCTATTCCATCACAAGATGCCGTCAAAGTCTCATTCAAATGTGCAAAACGCTGTGAAGATTCACATTATCTCTTTATATTTCAAAGAAATGTAATCGCTACTCTAGAATATAAAATGACTTTATTACTTTGGTTGCATTAAAGTTACTTTAGAACATAAACCTGGAAGAGGAAAATTCTCCATTAGCAGTGCAACAAGTTCTATGAGCAAAGCGTTTATTTTGAAAGCACGTCTTCCTGTGGATGTTGCGCTCGACGGGAAGCATCGGTAGCTTAAAGATGAGTTGCTCTGACCGGGACAGGGTGGTATATTTAGTCAAGGAGGGCTAAATGGTCAGGCGAGTAATACTAAAGGTGTGCAGTTCAAACACAGGGTGATGTTTGCTCCTCGCTGTTTGTCCAGGTCTCTCTCTCGCTTTTTTTAATACAAACTAGAACCTTACAAAAATAGTCCTCTTAAAGAAATAGTTCACTCAAAACTGAAAACTGAAGACTGCACAACACAAAGGAAGATATTTTGAAGAATGTCTGTAACCAAACAACTTTGGCTTCTGTTGATTTCCACTAAAAACCACTGAGACATCTCAAAATACAGAAAAGCCAAAGACCAAATACAACACCCAAAAAAACAGGCTGACATTTTACAAAGCTCCTACCAGGCAAGTAATTCTCCCGCATGTCGTGTGTTTTTGCCCTCATGAAAATGAATCATAAAATCCAGCAAAACCACTTTAGTTAAACTACTTTAAAAACTGTTTGGCCATGTGTTGGTCTTAACTAAATGTGCAGATATCCAGATTGCAGTCCGCCTGCGCAGACATGCACGGGGTTATGACACTGATGTTGTTTTAACCGGCGACACTTAGACATGTGTTAGACATGAAGTCACCCCCCCCCCCCCCCCTCAGTTCTCGGCAGCGGATGAAAGATAAACCTAGATATGCTATTGTTTTACAACAAGAATTGTTCATCTGTAAATTTACGTCTGGTTCACTTTCGTCAAGTCCCGCTAAAAAAACACTATTTTAAGAAGACCAATGTTTCTGTAAACAAATTCTCCACACGTCTAGTGGATCATAATAAATGGGCTGAATTATTTTGAGTGCATACTTTATTTTTGGGAAATTCGGCATAGTTTACGAATTGTACATGCGTTCATCCAGTGCATTCAATCTATAGATTTTTTGCATGTTCACTGAATCGAACCCACAATCTTTGCATTGCTCTACATTTATATATTGCTTGCAAAACCTTTTATTGTGTATGAATATGAATTTTAAATGGAGTTTGATTCCAAAGGACATGCCTAAATGTATATACAAAATACAATGTTGCTTTGGATGCTTTGGATTACGTTGCTTGGAATATAAATATGCATTTCTTTATGTATTTACGACAGGACAGACAGACCGTTTTAAAAAGCCAAATCCGTTTATGAAACGTGTTTGACAACACCTAATAAAGCAACATTAAGTGTATACAGTGTTGTGTTTTCAAGAGGTGACCTCAAATTTTGCTCAAGTAAATCTAAAAGTAGCTCCACCACATCACACTCACACTTAGCTAGTCCCACCATCTAAATAAATGTTATGTTAGCGAGTGGATCTAACTTTGCCCTCACAAGTTTGGCAGCCAATCACATGAGCTGGTGGAGAGCCAGAAACAGTAGCGCGGGGACAACCTCTCATTTCTGGCCAAACATCCGTTAGCGGGCCGTGCGATGTTTAATTGCTCTGCGAGAGAGAGACGGGGTGTTGGGTGTGTGACCTGGCAGACCAGCGCAGGCAAAACCAGCACAAAGTCTTCATCTCATGGTCTATTAGGCGACGAAGAGACGGGAGTGTTGAAGAAATGCAGACGTAAGAGCAGAATTTAGAATCCGCCCCTCCGCCGTCTCTTCCCAGAGCCTCTACATCTAATGAAGGAACTCTGTGTTTGTCCTCCGGGCGGCTCGCGAAAGAAATATCGGCCGCTTCTATTTGTGTTACGTCCAGGCGTCTTTAACACGGTGTAAATGCAGAGCTACTGCTGAGTGAGTTCATTTCAAGCTCAGATTTTCTGAATTATAGTGCAATTGACTTCCATTGTATGGACACAAACCGCACAGAGGCATTTCTCAAAATATCTTCTTTGCCATATACAACACTGTAGACCCGAATGTTCAAAAGTAATTAAATAGATAAAGTGGTGTAAACTTCATTTTATATAAAAAAAGGAGTTCTTGTCATTAATTCTTACTTTTCTTAATTTAAACAAGTTAATTCAATTTGTTGAGAATCCCAGCATGCTTTGCATGCGACTGCATCTGCAGAGTACATTTTGAAATTAAGTGGGTTTTTATTTTAGTTAAAGTTACCCATAATTGTTGATTCATCTTGGATATTTAAAAGAGTTTGTTGTGTTTTTGAGTTTTGGGGTTAGCATCGTTCAGAAGTGTGGTGCTTATGCTTCGGTTGTGGGAGGTGCCGTAGCAGACATGTGTGTTGAATCACTCTCTGTGAAGGCTGTTTGTTCATTTTTGATGTAGCTAAAATGTTTAGGTTGTCTTAAGACCTTTTATTTAACTATAAGTTACCTTACTAAATTCAAAATTAAGCTGAATGAGAACAGCAAACTCAAAACTTCATAGTCCTGCTTAAAATTGTGAACGTCATATCTCATGAGGGTAAATAAATGATGACAGAATTTTTATTTTGGGGTGAACTTTACTTTCAGAAACAGTAGAAGTGTGTACTTACAAACATAGCCAGTGACATTCAAATAAAGAGATAAATGTCAACACATATGAACTACGAATCACAATAATCCTGTTTTGAGCTTAAAATACCACAAATCTTAACCCGAAACTTTAAATCTAGAAAGACTCTAAGAATTACACAATGACTCACATTAAGTCCAAGTGTTCTTGGGCATCTTCAATATTGCCATTACAGCTCAAGAATTTCTGCTGACACGAACAAGTTGTTCCTACAAACCAGCTTCAATGGTTTCTTTCAATGAGATCTTATCAACTCCAGATCAAGTACACTCTTCCAACATAATCTCTGTTTTTCATTCATAAGCCATCGTATCAGACTTATAATATGAACTTAGCATCTCCATCACATCCCACCTTTGATGTTCAATACGTGCTCGGGCAATAAAGCGGCCTTCGTAAAATCAGATTTTCTTTTGACAGTTTCCAAGTGTAAGAAGGATATCTTTGATAAAATCATTGACTGCTATCTCGAGGCACATCCGACAACGCTGAGCGGAGACAAGATCCCGTCACGAAAACCGTCTGCGCCTAAAAAAGCCCGAGGATGTTTCCATCAAGGACGCGACACAAAATAAGCGTGTTAAAACATCTGAAAGACGGCAGACAGACAAACTGGGTCAAACGGGGAAGCTGGAAAGGAGGTTTGAGATAATTGAGATCAATTTGGGATATTTATCACAAATATACTTTGAAGACAATCTCACTTTGATTACAGAAATAGGAAAGCGCATATTCCAGTTCCTTTATTTATGACATATGTCAAATTAGATTAACTCCTTCAGTTCATTCTTAAAGCTAAAATTCTGTCATTTATTCACCATGGTGTGTTTAAAACCTGTATGTGACTCTTTCTTCTGCGAAACACAAAAGAAAAAGATATTTTGATAGTGGTTTTTTTTTTTAGTGGTTTTGTGTTCATGGAAGTCAATGAGGTTCGACATTGTTTGGTTATCAGCATTCTTCAAAATATCTTCTTTTGTGTTCTGCAGAAGAAAATCATACAGGTTTGACTGTGAATAAATGATTGAAGGAACTCTTCATTCTCGAATCAGGTCATAAAATTCACGTTTCAAGTATAATTTCATGGTGAAAAACAAACATTATTCAGCGTAAACAGAAATAATTATGCATCCTGCATTTAAAAGCCGACTTTTGAGACAGAAGTGTGATGCCTAGCTCACTTGGTTTTGTTAACCAAAGTCGAGGTTTCACTTTATTAACAGAGAGAGTTTCTCACGGCGTCAGGGATATTGTCCCATCTCGGTGCGAGCTGGCACACGGCAATTCCGAGGCACCAAACACGACCTTTCATTTTCCCAGTGTTTTTCCATTACTGAGGAGAATAAAGCATTTCCTTCCATTCATTAACTGCAGCCTCTGAAGCTTGGACCATCTCCCCGGAATGTAAACACATGCAGTCTGTAAACAGACTCACACACACACACAAACACACGCAAACGCACAAACACACACATCCATCTTGCCGTCCTGTAACAAGACCGTCTCTGACGGATCTTCATTGTGCCGTTCCTCGTCTGTGATACGGCAGACTTCATTAAAGAAGATAAATTGCGCTTTTAAATGTTTATCACTCATTAATGATCAAGCGTAAATACTTCCTGCTCGACTTCTCTTGAAATGTTAACATGCTCGGATGTGTTCAACAGCGACACTGAGGACAACGCCAGGCTCATGTCACACATGTTATTGCTATAGATTGTATAAATAATCTGCTGATGAGAAATGTTTGAGTTCATAATATTGAGATCTTTAATAATATTGACTTTTGATTGCAGACGTGACACATCTGAGCTCAGTTTGAGACGTTGTTGACATCTCTTCTGAAACTCTAATGGAGACTTTTGTGAGATTTTTGACTCTTTTTCTCAGGAGAGATGAAGACTTTTAAAAGTGTCCATTTGGTCTGAACGCAAGAATATTTCAAAACTCTTCTGGAATGCCACAAATACCATAGTATTACCATGCTTTTAGTACATGATACCACACATCTGTTTGGTGCTATTTATATGTTTTACATAAAATAACATGACACATATCAAGATACTGTCTGATATACCACAGGGTTCTATACACCAGCTGTACCAGAGCTTTGAACACCGACCATTATCCGGGCACCAATGTGCCACCCAGTGCCCTCTGAGATTCTGGCCATCTCTGAACTGCTTTCTTAAGATCTGATACGCTTGGCGCCAGTTCCATGTGGCCTGCAAAGAGGGGAGAGAGGGGCACTCCAAAAAAACCTCTCGATCCCACAAGAGCAACACTGCAGACGTAATCTGAGGCATGTTGTTTATATTACGACCCAATAAATAAATGAACTCTCTGAGAGGTCGGGTCAAAGATGGTGTGCAGGGAGAATTCAGACGCGTACATTCATTAAACAAAGGAAAAAGAGACGAAAATGAATCATGAAAATACTTTAAATGTCACATTGACAAAAGCAGACAGGACTTTTGTGTTACTATTCTTGATTTAATATGACTACTTTCTCCTGAAATCTGTAGTATGCTGTTTTACTAAGTAAAATTATTTTTAGAAACCAAAAATGGGTATAAATATATTTTAATTAGGGCTGTCAAACGATTAATCGCGATTAATCGCATCCAAAATAAAAGTTTGTGTTTGCATAATATATGTCTGTGTACTGTGCATATTAATTTTGTATTTATAAAAACAAACCCATAAATGTTGATATTTAAGAAAAATATAAAGTATAAAAATGAATAAACATTTAAATATAATTTCAATTATTGGTAAATATAAACAAATACATCTAAACATTTATAGGCCTACATGTATGTGTTTGTGTCCATAAATATAAAATTAATATGCACAGTAAACAGACATATATTATGTAAACACAAACTTTTATTCTGAATGCGATTAATAGCGAATAATCTTTTGACAACCCTAATTTTAAATAATTAATATAAATATTCTTTGGATTGGTTTCATTTTGGTTTTAAATTATATAGCTTTAAAAATGAAATGTGGTTTTAAAGGTCTTGGTCTGACTTAAAACAAAAAAAAATTTTAAATGGTTAAAAGGCTCGTGATGATTTTATAAGGATGCTAATTCGATAAGAATTTGTACGATTTCATTTCGTTTTAATTCTAAACGCTTTCTAATAATTGTCGTTTTTCATACGATTCACATTGTACAAATTCAACAATTTAGCCACCTTCCTGTGTCTTTGAGAACAATTCGTTTTAAAGTTTTGGAGTTTCAGCACAAAACTTTCTTAGTGAAATTACAGGCAAGATCTATAACCTGAAAAATACCCGAAACTAAATCTGCTTTGTCTTTACAGTTTTAAAGGCACTATTGATTACAAACATCAAAGAGAAATATATCAAAAAGCTTATAGTGCAGATCGCAGAAGTTAATGTAGGCCTTGTGTATTGTGTGCGCGCTTGGTTTGCGTGTTGTTGGGACCGAAGAAGGCATTAATTTGATGTCATGAAGGAAAATGTGAGTCACAGCGTTTTTTACTGACATTGCGGCTGCCGAGCCCGGGGCGTCTGAGCCCTGATATCGATAAACGCACCACAACAAATGAAAGGACGTCTCATGAAAAGAATTAATTCCCTTGAGCAGGAACAATGTGTTGCAGACCAAGAGAAGAGAATTAAAACAAATAAAGCGATCCATTGTGCTGCCGCTTCCAGAAACGACGTTTCTATATGTTCGATATCAAACAAACGCCCGTTTCTACAAGACTCCACAGAACGACATATAGTTCTTTATATGTATAAACTTTCCTCCTGCTGTTTAATCCCACTTCGTGTCTGACATCAGTGCTCATAAGCCGGCGGTTTTCTCTGACAGCCCGGCCTGTGTTTTCTTAAAAGCTGTGGGATTATCGGGCGCACCAGAACGGTGTTTTTCTTAAAGTAACGGTTGCACCTGCAGGGCCCCTGACGGATGATCCGCACCAATTTAAATTCCAACACAGCTTGTTTGAGGACACGACCATCCGTGAAACAGGAGAAATGCCAAATTAAAGAGCAAGAAGCGGTTCATTAAGATTCAGGAGTCTAAAGTCTCGGTCGAGCTTGAATGACACAACATTTATTCATATATTTTATATCAGTCTGAATACAAAAACATCTACACTAGTCTCGCTATAACGGCTTGAACAAGTTCTCTACGCAAACAAAGTCTTAAGCTTTGCAAATCTCAAAGACTGTGCACTCGATCTCCAGAAACACTTTTTCTCATCATTTCAAAGAGACACCTGTAAAGCTCAAAGAACCTTTTCATATTGAAAAATAGGATGAGAAGCTCGCTCGCAAAAACCGCCTACATGTCCCTTAATGATGCTGTACCGCTCCATAAGAGAGAAAAATCACAAGTGACTTTAATATCTCAATTATTTCTCCTAGACATCAATGAGAGAGCAACTTTGAGATATTTCTCCTGAGAAAGAGTCAGAAATCTCACAAGTGTTTGTCATTAGAGTTTCAGAAGAGATGTCAACGATGTCTCAAACCGAGCGCAGATTTGTCAAGTCTGCGATCGAAAGTCAACATTATTGAAGATCTCGCATCAAATCCACATTATGTAACCTACATAAAATCTACATTCATTTTCCATACTGTCCGTTTCTGTTTTTCTTTCTCCTACAAACAATTATACGAGAAGAACTTGGGACTGAGTTATTAAATGAAACTCAACTGAGAACGCTATGAAAAAGCAACATTCGAGCAATAAGATTGTCCTCTGGGTCTCGTGTTTCTCAGCTGGCAGCCTGAGGTGAAGTCACTCTCGCAAACAGGAGATCAAATTAACTTTGACATTTTTATAAGGGTTTTACACTGAGGCCAAAAATATTTATTCTACTTATTCACAGCAATGTCTGACACCACATCTATATAATTCATGCAAATAAACATCCCAAAAGAACTGCTCTTTTACAGCTCGGAGATGTTACTGGATTATCAGTTATGTTTCATATTACAGCACTTCGTCACAAGGTGTGTAAAATAAATAAAAATAGACACAAATAAAACAATGGTTGTAAGAATATAAAATGATGTGAATATCATAACCCTGATAAGCTGATCTTAAAAGATCAAGATGGAGTTTGAATATCTCTTCATGTTTCTATGAAGAAAATGTGACTTAAAGGCACAGTTCATCCAAAAATGAAAATTCTGTCATCATTTCGTCATTACAAACCCGTATGACACAAAAGAAGATATTTTGAAGAATGTCGGTACCCATTGACTTGCATTGGTTTTACAGTTATTCATTTGGCAGACGCTTTTCAATGTTTTGTGGCTGTACAATAGACACCGCCGTCATTCTTCAAAATATCTTCTTTTGTGTTCTACGGAAGAAAGAAAGCCATAAGACTTTAAATGTACGGCTCGTGATGTGTATGCTATCGTGAGATGTTCGTGAGGCCCTTGACTTTATTGGAGCGCTTGCCTTGTGTTACTCCACCCCTGCCAACAGAGAGTCACTCAGACGCTTAAAATAGAAACGCTGTGGATTTTAACACATAGACGTGAGGATTCGAGAAGCACGACAGCGTCTTAACGGATTTATACTCCTCGCGTGAATCGTGCGCAGAACGCTGCCGTTTTACGACTCCTGAACTGAACAATAAAGCGTGCAGGGTGTTACAAGTCACAAAAAGCGGTCGCTTAATGGATTAATTCAACCACAAAAAGCTTCAATTAAGACGCGTTTCCTCCCCGCGTGACGTGTTCATGAGCTCTCACTGCACACTTCCCCTGAACCCGACCGCACTATCAGTGTAAACTCTTAATGATCCAAACCTAACATAATTGTATGTTAGACTGTAAAGCCCTTAAAGGCAGTATGTGCTTTAGCTTCGGCTCTAGCCGCTAATTAAAGCCGCGTGTTTGCTTTCCTTCTGTCTCCTAATGATGACTGCAATGAGAAAAAACACGCAGACCCAGTGTTTCACACCACCTGACATTCATCTCAACGTCTGCTTAAAGGAAACGTGCACGCGAATATGAAAATGCTCCCAACCCTCGTGTCATGCCAGATGTTTATCATTCGGAGTACTTACATGATTACTTTAATGATGCGTGTTTGTGATTTTTGGAGACGTGTAAGAAGATAACGTTGAGATATAAAATGAACATTAGAATGAGTAAATTATGAGAGAATTAAGTCTTTTATGATCTCGACGGCACTTCCTAAAATAAATTTGTGTCAATCTGCTAGGTGTTGGTGTTCATTTGCTTTCTTCACACGTGAAATACGTCTTTCGCTGGTGTGAGAGCTGACACGGTCTTCGGGTGATTATTCACAGCAAGATTTTAATGGGAGAAAATGTAAGGGTTGAGTTTTACACTGTGGGGTTGTTCAAATCCCTAATGAGAAATAGTGATGCTTACCTAAGCAGGAACCTTAAAAAAGATCATTTTGAATCAAATGTAATATCTCAATTATTTCTCCTAGACATCAATGAGATACGTTGTGTACGGCCTCATCCGCATCCCAGATGTTTCTCCTCAGAAAAACTGAGTTCAAAAGTCAATATTATTGAAGATCGCAATATGAACTCATCAAATTGACCCAAATCCAGATTATTTTACCCCTGACAATCTACATTCATTTACACCTCCAGACTCTTCATGTGCTTCAACAATTACACTCTCATTTGTTTCTGTTGCTATTTCTCATTAGCAATTTTAGAACGAAGTTTAACATTACCATGAATACCACGGTATTACTGCCACAACAGTACTTTATAAACGACAAACCATATATAGTCCATCTAATGAAGCACTCCAGCATGATGATGTAGTGTTTGATGTCTTACAATATCATATAATAAAAGAATAACAACGCTGTAAAACTCTCATGAACAGTAGCACAAACACTAGGAGTTTAAAGTTGAACGGCAAACATGCTTCACCATGTGGCCGACTGTAAACATTTAACTCCCGCATTCTGCTGTAGGACAGAAACATTAACGTGAAAGAGCGAGAGTTAAACCGACATTTGTGGCAAAGATGTGCATGAGAGAGACAGACCTTTAATTTCAGCAAAAATCGACACATCTCCGCAATATTAACCCCAAAAATTGTTCAAAAGTGAGAATTTAAAGATTACAAATGTACGTATTTCATACTGACATCACTGACTTTCATTCGCAGAAAACTGGGAGCACACAAATTCGAGACATGGCTGATAATCTTCCGCAACAGTTCAGTTATTCGAGATCTCATTTGCTTTTGGAAGAAAAAAAATAGTTTTGTTAAAAGACGTTCGAGACACTGTTGAGCACTGAATTGAACGATTTTTCAACTACACATATTCTCTAAATTCATCTCTGGAGCAACAAGCAGCTCGAGATCATCCGTCCCCGCCTCCGACAAGGCCACGACTCCTCTCTCACAAAAGAACTCCCAACTTCATTGAGTGAAAGGCTACACAAAGCAAACAAACCCCCAAACGGAGAAAGAGGCAAACCGCTGTCACGCCACCCCTCCCTGCAGGCCTCCGCCGCTGGCCTCGTCTCGCGGCTCATGCTATTCAGGGGAAATGTGTATTTCCCACACTAGAGACGTCCAGCAGAGCTGCCCGGCAGGGGTTGTGCCTCGGGGCAGACGGAGAGCTGCAGGAGAGGTTACATCAACACACATACCGCTGTGGCATGTCACATCCTCACCACTGGTTGCCTTGGCGCTGTGCATTTCTCTCTCCTAGTCTAGTCGAATAACACGGACAGATCCATCATGCTACGTTTTCAAGCCTCTTTTTAATCTTAGAATTATGACCATTTTAATGTAGACACTGTGTGTTTAATAAACACTGACCAGACAAACACCCTACTGTTACTGTATGTGATGCTGATGTGGTTAACAAAAAACTGAAACAACCGAAAAGAAAGAAAACCAACGAAAGAAAGACGGACCGAATGAGGGAAAAGACATAAATGAAGAACAGCGAATAAAAATAATGCAAAACGAGAGAATAAGAAATAGAGAAAAAGTAAGAAAAAGTTATAACAAAAGTCGGAAAGAAAGATGGAAGAAAAGAAAGAACAATCTTGATTATTTTGCTCTTGATTTGATCATTTCAGGTCATGACATCATTTCATCTGAATGTCTTACAGCTCAAAACACACAAGAAATGTAATGTTTCGAGAACTGAATCTCAGCGTTATGACTTCTCTCTAATAGCAGTAGCCGAATAAAACTCCTCAGCATCACAAACACACGCGCGCATGTCTCATTGACCTGTCTGTCCTGCGCTTGAGAACAGGTGCAGGTCATTAACCCTGACACTGCCACCTTCCTCTGTTAGATGTGTGTAATCCCTGTTGTGGAAAATAAAAGAGTGAAAGTAGTTCTAATTACAAAATGTAAATATTGAGTTTTCCCACAATGGAAAGCAGACCACCCAAGATGCAAAACATGCCCCCCTCCTACCCACCCATCCACCCATCCATCCCTCCCTCTCTTGTCTCCATTTCTCTCTCTCTCTCTCTCTTGTCCATATCTAAGAGAGGCCTTTTTGGTCACCGAATGTCAATGCACACATATTCACACGTGCACGCTCACAACCGTTACGTAAACTTACTGCACGGTCCCTTCGCTTCCGTGCAAGAAGTGTTACAAATACCGAGAAAAAAATCACAGCCTGCACACTGTCAGCGATCAGGTCACAGGTGAGCGTCAAATACTCGACTTCATGGTGCTAAATACCTTTAAATGGCCTCTGTAAGACTCTCGGTAGAGCTGCTGGCTGTTTTCCAGCTCTCGGCCACATATGGAACCGTGCAGCATGTGGTCCGCATGGATGGAGCCCCGGGAGTCGCCATTTGTTGACGTTTGTTTGTATGGAGAGCATGTCGCTGAGTGATGGGAAATGGAGGTGAATGGGTGCTTGGCTGAACCGTCCCTCTGGAATCTTCTAGATGAGCTCTACATCTCCTTATGTAAGGGTCAGAGCTCTGTATTTCATCATTTCAGTGGCATCGCACCTTTTGGGGATAGTTCACCCAAAATCATGCTCATGTCACTCCAAACCTGTATTAATTTTTATTTCTGCAGAACACAAATAAAGATATTTTGAAGAACGCTGGTAACCAAACATTGAACCCCATTGACTTCCATTGTATGAACACATTCTCAAAATATCTTCTTTTGTGCTCCACATGTTCATGCGCAGGTTTTGCATGAAATGACATCATTTTTATTTTTGGATAACCTCTTCCTCAAAACACGTAGAAGCACATTCCCCTCCAAATTCTAGATCTCTTAAGTAAAGATGACTCTAGATATTATTATACTAGATGTGTCTCTTAATTTCTGTATTAAAAATGTGTTCATGACTTCATATTTCTTCAATCTAAAGATGCTCTTGAAGTCTTCACTTTATTTCGGGTGACTATCCGCCCTATCCATTGAGACTTTGACACAATCTAATGGCACCAGTGAGGCGAAACGCACAAAGCATTTTGTCTAGCACTTTATTTCAATAGCAGCTTATTGGTTGTTGTTTTTGATATTCTGTGTCTTGTCACTACTTGTTTTATCTAGAACACATCGTCAATTCTGTGCAAACAAAGCACTTTAAAAACCATTTGCGCACCATCACTTTTGTCTCGTAGCGAACTCTGTGACTCTAAAGGTGTACATATGAAAAATTTCTATGGACTGCTTTTAAAACTTTTGTCATAACTGTGATTTCTATCTAACAAACGTACGGTTCCGTTTGAAGCATCGCGATCACTGTCAGAACCGCATCTATCATGAAATTTCATACGTTAACGTATACAATAAACACACCTGCACAGTATAAACAGTTCAAACATGTTTCACATGCCTGTCTCAGCATGCGCCGGAGAAAAACGCAAACTTCTCCGCCACGACTTTCAGCTAACACTTATTTCTGCTGGACTATGGCGCACAAGGCGCGTTACCCTAATAACAGCGAAACTTACCTTGCGGGGTTTTGCCGGCACGAGCGCAGTGTGGCCGCTGGACAAAGACGATGAGAAAGACGCCGAATAATCCAAACGCGGCGCGCAGCATCTCCAACACCTTCGACCCTCACAGAGAGAAAACCGAGAATTAAAAAGACACAAATGAAAGACTCCGAGCGTGCACGAAGAGATATTCCCAGCGCGTGGAGACGGACCTCCTGTGAAACGGAGTGCGCGCTTTATTCCTCGCTCTTGGAGAGATTGTGTGCGCGGAGACCAGGAGGAGAAACGCGCTCATGGTCTTCAGAGAGAAAGAGAGAGAGGGCGAGAGAGTGACACACACACACACACACACAAAGAGAGAGAGAGAGATGCAGAAAAGTGTTGCGCTCTCTCTCTCTCTCTCTCTCTCAGTATCTTGCTCTGATTTAGTCGATCTGTATTGATTTGTCAGTAATATTTAATCTTATATACTGAACATGGTTTACTCACGTGCATGTTTTGTATATTTCAGTTTCTATAAAGATGTTATTCATTTTCTACATGTTTATTTGATGTATTTAGGTAAATGCATTATAAGGAAACATTTGAATAATACAATGTATGTACCAAAACTAAAACATTTTAAAATGAATATGTATAATTTAGCTAAATATATATTTAAATAACAAACTTCTTTCCACTATCAGATCCATGGGTTCTATATAATTAAAGGAACAGTGCACCCAAACATAAAACTTTTACTTACTTGTGTTGCTCCAAACCCATAAGACTCCTTACTGTGAAACACAAAACATTACATCAGCCGTCATATATAAAGTTTCAGATAAAACACATTTTCGTCTCCAAATGTGGCAGTAATATCAACATCTCCAAAGGCATTGAGAACTTTTTCCTCTCTCTCTTTCTGAACCTGCAGGAATTCACAATCGTCAGAGATTGGCTGGAGTGGGGGGTTGTCATGGAAACGGCTTCCTTAGGGCGGCAGAGGTCAGACGCTCCGGGCCATGTGCGATTCATGAATCTCTCTCATCTCTCCACAAACTTCAGGAGTCAAAATGAAGTCCATCAGAAGACATATGTGTTACAAATAATGAAAGCACACTTTATATACGGCTCTGAGGTGTGTCGGGTTATCTGTCAGATTACATCCCTAAGGCATTTGTTTTCTAGCAGCACTTGTGGCACAGCGACTGAGTAATTGTGCATTGACAGATGACGGCAGGAATACTCGTGTCGGAACAGGCCTGTTCAGACACAAAAATGATTCACCAGAGATGTGCTTTTATGAATCAAAACACTTTATCCAACCATTGGGATTTTTGAAATGATTTTTTTGTATAAAGTTCTCTTGAAAGCATGTCTGACGGGTCCTTCAACACTTCACGGCTTTTACCTTTGACCCGTCTGCCGGTTTTATAACGGGAATCCTCCGTCAGACAAGATTGATTCAAGTTTAATGTACACTGATCCACACATGATCCCTGCAAACAGAATAAATCACATCCACATAAAACACATCACAATGGTTAGTAAGCTGATCTGAGTTTAAAGGATAACAGATTTCTCATCGGTCATTGTTTGGGACATTCCTCTGCCTCTCGAGTTAACTCCTCCATAGTGTGTCTGAACGCTGAGACTTAAACCTTGTCTTACAGCGCTCTCCAAACTTCCTCTTGTCAAGCCCCAGTACAGTTCAACAAAAGCAGACGCAGGCAAGCTTCAGCCTGTCTCACCTCCATCATTACGGCACACCGCCGGGTCATTGTTTTCATGCATATGTTTCTGTTGATTTTCTTTTCAAGGTGACACAAGGCCTGTTGTGAATGCACGCATGCAAGCGAAGTGAGAACCTGGTCTTCAGATGATTCTGTTGCACCTTGCTTTCATCAGATCTAAACTAATATAGCTTTTGATGTGATGCTGAGGGCATTTCTCATTTTGGGACAAATGAGTGTGTCTAAAAATTTCAATTAACAAAATATGTAAAACATATATACAGCAAGGTCCAGAATTATGAGGAGGAAATGCATTGGAATAGAGAGGTCAAATAATCTGGATTTGGGTAAATTTGATGAGAAATGTTTGAGTTCATATTGAGATCTTCAATAATATCGATTTTTGATTGCAGACTTGACAAATATGAGCTCAGTTTGAGACATTGTCGTCTGAAACAAATGCTTTTGTGAGATTTTTGGTACTTTTCTCAGGATGAATATGCAGGAGACTTAAGCAAAAATTGCTTTCTCGTTGATGTCTTTCATACCAAATACTAAGACACCTGATATTGCTCAACTTATTACATTGCTATTCTAATTGGAATAGCAAATTGGAATGTAATTCTGTAGCTATTGAATTAGAAAAGAATGCTCAATAAAAGCCTGATCCTTCGCATCAGTGCCACAGGTTGAACGGACCACCCAGCGGACAGATGTTTTGTGGCATCAGGCAGGACATTTTGATCGTCTTAGAAGCTCCATCAACCTGGATTTGGCCACACAGCGTCTTGAGCATCCCTGAGTCATCTCACTCAAACACAACACAACTCCCTCTTTATCTGCTTGACTGGATTCTGAAGCCTGACCCATCTGACTTTAATCTTTTCAGAGGAGAAACAGATTGTAAAGATTGCGAAAAGTATCAAGAGGATTTGTGTTAGTGATGGAAAGTCAAAGCGGAGGCGTTAGAGACACCTGGCGGTGAAACGGAGAACTGCAACACGATAAGGCATTTTGTAGTTTTCGGTGTTAGGTCTTAAAGGCACAGCTCAAATGTATTTATTCACCTTGTGCTTCTCTTAGGCTCCAGTTCTCCCATGACTTTGACAAGCGGATTTGGAGAATAGATCGGTGATGTTGCTTTTACCCGTTTGCTCTTGTCCGCTCTGTGGGCTCTTTTTCCTTTCTTTTCAATGAAAATTCACATTAACTACTTTTTAAGTACATATAGCACAAAACATACAAGTCTGAGGGTATATAAGGGTAAATTGTCTCCTAAAGAAAATGGATGTGAAGGTCAATCTCAGTTAACAAGTTCTGACTGTGAGGGCATTTGCTGAAGATGAGTTAAAAACAGATGCTTTGAGGTAAATGTGGGTAAGTACCTGTGCTGATGAGCTCAGTCTGTCTGTAAGATGCCCTGCCAAGATCATACGGGCATAAAGCAAAACAAAACAAAAACCGTGAACTTATTCACCACTGTGGTATTTTTTAAGTAGCCTACATGCGGGTGTATAAAACAACACACATCCATACAGGCAAAGAACGGCGTTCCTTATGTGAAGACTTATTTAAACGGATAAAGACAAATATAACCTGGTTGTCTATATGCATGTTCGACTTAATGCGGCGCCGCAAGAACCGACAGGCGGGTGACATCACATTACCGCGAGAGTGAGTTGAGAGTCGACTTTTGACTCACTCTCACGGTAATGTGATGTCATCGGCATGTAAAGCTGAAAATATAGCGATATATGACTCTGAAAAGGGATATTGTGTCTCATAAATGCATAGGATGATAGTTAAAATAGATATGTTTATACAGACGGCACATTCAACCATTCCAGATAGGTTACGTCCAACACGACCGCCATCTTGAAACAGTCAACATTTCAGTTGCGGTCATCTTTTCTGAGTTTTAAATTAAAGTTTTTAGAGGTGAGAATGTGTTGGTTTGCGGTTTTATACATATTAACTAAATTAAAAAAAACCTACCTTCACATCAACAGGAAGAGGATTCAAAACTGTCCATCCCTGAAAAGTAAATTTTTAGTTAATTCCATGAGTTTTATAATCTCATGACGCAGGTTATCATCGGCTCTGAATAAAAAATGCTAATAGTTATTCCCTTTAGACATTAGCAAACAAATAAAATAAATTCCTGAATAAATCTGCTCTAATCCAATTGTCCAGTCATTCCACGGAAATGTCCGAATGACTGTTTCATTATTAACAGGCCTGTAAAGGGTTTGCTGGTTAACCTCAAAGGTTTCGTAACGCTGTTGTTTGTTGTGGAAGTAATGAGATGGAGACTCAGTTGGAGGACTGAAGGGGGCAGCTGGGCCTGTAACCCCTCCACCATCCAGCGGCTCTGAATCACCGGCTTCATCCAGATGTGTGGGCCGATTCTCTGCGGTTGATACGCTCTGGGATGTCGCAATAAAAGACATTCTCAGCAAATTTGTTGCTTCCTCAGTAGACACAAAGAAAGAGGCTGCAATGAAGTCTGTAGCCTATTTTGGAAGACTTGTTTCTCCTAGACATAAATGGAGTGTAAATGAAAACAAGTATTTTGCATCTTTTGAGATATTTCCCCTGAGAAAAAGAGGCAGAAATCTCAAAAATGTCTCCATTAGTTTTAGAAGAGATTTCAACAATGAGCTCAGATTTGTCAAATCTGCAATCAAAAGTAAATATTATTGAAAATCTCAATATGAACTATTACCCAAATCTTGATTATTTTACCTCTACAATCTACATTTATTGTACAGTTTCTCTTTACTGTAGAAATAAGGAAAGAGACAATTACAAATGGGGAAAAAATGAATCTTTATTTCGTCTTTAAGCACTAAAAACTAAGAGCATTAATAACAGTAAAAGCAAAAATGTTTTTTTCTCATCAAGTTCATTTGTGAACATTGACTGTACAATAAAGCAATAACGTTTGCCAGGAAATACATCAGGCTTGTGCAATAAAAGCCACATATCCCATAATTCTCTGAGGCAGATTGAGTAAACGGATAAATCATCAATTACTCACCTAATGCTAATCCTCTTCTCATTCTGCTGCATCAGCACAAAAACATCAGTCTGCTTTTGTTAGCAAGTGAACAAAGAAGAGAAAAATGACCCACTAAAATACTTAAAACCCAGGATAATAATAACAATAGCAAGAGAAAGCAAACATTACTAAAACCAAACATTTTAAGACTTTCTCATTTAGCTGAGACTTTTATTCAAAGTGACTTCTATTGAATTCTATTATTTCATTCATCCATCCATTCATCCATTTCGGAAAAGTATTTAAAATGCAAGGTTTTTTTGGACCAATGGTTGGGTAAAATATAAATAACCACTACTGGATTAAACTAACTTTGAAAATTGACATATTTGACCTAACCATAAGTGTGAGTTTCACAATTATAGCCACTAGAGGGAGTCATAAACATGGATCTGAACTTATACTATTACCAAAGAACCATTACTAGAGAGATCATAAGAAAGAACAAAGCACTTCGGCCCATTTGAGTCACATCTTGCTGTTCAGGAATCCATCCACACCTCTCATATCAAAACACAGTGATCAACCAAACTTACATTATGACATCAAAATTTTAGGAACGTTCATTTCCTTTTTTTATCTAACATACCTTTTGATGTTTGATTACTTCAACCATTTGTCTCTGGTCTTTTGTAATCTTTGTGTGCACTTTATTGTCCTGTATGTACTTGTTTTTGTCTGTGCTGTCTATTGTGCTATTGTCCATGATCTAATATTAAGCAAAGCAGACTCAGACTCGGATGCACCTGTTCAAATGACAAACGACAGTCGTTCCTAAAGTCAAATCAAATAAAAACGTAATGAAGTCCGTCTGATGCTGGAAAACAAAGACATGCAGGTGATTAAGGATCTGAAAGACTCAAGAGAGCAGGTCTGACAAGTTTCTGCATGGTTTGATAGAAACAGCTGATGTTATGAAAGGAACTCTCAGAATGTCACCTCATCGGTACAGTGTTGACAAGAAAAACATGGACAGGAATGTGTACGTCAGAGACGGCAAGGACGTTAAACACTCACTCAGAAGTGTTCAGAAAATATAAATCTTTCTTTTATCACCATTAGGCTATTTTATTGAATTCCTTCAAAATCTAGATTTTCTTTTTTCAATGTTTTTTTAACACTGATGAGCTGAATAGTTTAAATCTTCACATATCTAGAAACCCTTATAAATAAATGTTACAGAATCAGGATTCAGTTCTACACTTGTCTTACAATTTATGAACCATACCTTTATTATCAAGAATAACTTTGTTAAACAGTGCTACATGCACCATTTGAAAACTTTTAACAAAGAAATATATACAGCAGAGATGAGATTTTAGACAAACAAATGCTTTGAAACATGCCTGAATAATACAATCCTGTGTGTGATTGTATTTTTGAGCAGTAAATACTACAAACTAGGTTTATTTAACATCAACCTAAAGCCGAAGTATTCTTTAAATGATAACCTTGCAATGCTTTTCCAACAACAATTCACAAGAAAGTGCATATTTATATATATATATATATATATATATATATACATATATATCATTGAATTTACGTAATCTAGAGATGCATATCGACCATAAAGCCAAAACCAAAAGTGCAATAAGTGATGATGAAGAAGTGAAGTAAACTACAGCAGTTCTTTTAAGATCCGGCATCATCTAAATGTTTATCAAGAGTCTGCATTATTAGTGTCAATGCTAATCCTCATACCCAAAAAAATAAAAGAAGCCAAAGACACTCAGTGACCGCTGCCATCCTTCAATAATCCCAGTTTCTTCAGCGCTTCACGTCTGTTCTCTCCGTTACTCCCGTGAGGGGTGATAACCACACTAATTCCATTAGATCGGGGCAACTTTTGAGCGTCACCACCTGTCTGTGTGGGCAAAACTGAATTAGCATGAAACGATTTGTTGAATTGGACATCAGAATGTCCAAAACTCAAGTCCTTCACACTATCCTCAGAAAGAGGTCGACCTCGGCTTTTTCGTAATTGTCCGGGTGATAACTCAACATTGGTCGTGTCCAGATTGGTTGCCTGAGTTCTGGGTTCCACGACGATGCTACTAAAACTGACCCCTGACCTTCCCAGAGAGGACGATTTGATCTCATAGGGCCGTGGCGGTGGCTTCTTCAAAAGACTTTCTATACCTGCCACATCTCTGTGTTTGGTGTCTAGTGGCAGGTGTGCATCTCCTGATACAGGCCATCCTGTAAACCTTGACTGGTCCGGCGGCGGTTCCAGAGTAGGTGATGTTGAGTACACAGATGGGCTGTGAGGGGACACCGGATGCGCATCTTTGAATTTGTATGTCGGTGAGGCCGAAGGAGAGACGCTGGGCCCCGAATCGACATCGTCGTTTTTTAACAGGCCTAATTTCCTCAAAGCCTCCATTCGTATCTTCTGCTGATCCATTGGAGAGCGATCGCTCGGAGACAGGAGCAAATGCGCACTCCCGGGTTCCTTGTGGCTTTTGAGGATGATATTAGAAGGGAGTTTGTGTTTGGGTGCCACAGGCGGTGGGGTTTTGGGGTCCTTGTACTCTTTTGGAACAGCCGGTACGTGTTCAGAAGATGGCGAAGGTGTTCTTGGCATGTCTGTTCCTGAGTGCTGCACGATAATTACCGGCGTCAGAGGCGTTTTCTTCAACAAGGCTTTCTGCCGCAGATTTTCAATATCACTTTTAGACAGTGATTTTCTTGATGGTGCTGGGTCTATACCTTTTGCTCTGATCACCTCTGCTGGCTTGGCAGAAGGATTTGGAAGTTCAGGACTCCATTCTGGTGGTCCGTCAATGGAAGGTTGAGGCAGTGCTGAATAACGTAGAGGGGCTTTATCTGGTTCGTCCATGAAATCCGATGGTGGAGGTATCCAATTCAACGGCACCTCTGAGGAGACCTTCTGTTGCTTCTTTGCATCTAAACTCTTAGGACTGTTACTGGACGCATGAGATTTAACCGGAGGTTCAGGAATGAAAGACGGTGGCAGGTCAACCACTTCTTTTGATAGTCCAATGCTCTGTTTAGCAGGTACTCCTTGTGATAATTCTGCTCTTTTTAAAGCCGCCAGTGGTGTTTGTTGATGGTCAGAGGCTGATCTGAACCCATCGATAAACACAACAGGTTTCTCTTTGGGAGAGAATTCAGCTGGTCTGCTATTCAGTTTGGCATTTCCACTGGCAACAAGTAAAGGAGTTGGCACAAGGTACTTTGCAGATGGTCTGTTATCTCTTCCTATGATTTTATTTGGGTCCTCATGGGCTGAAAGAGAACATATACGGGTCAATATTAAAAACGCATTATTCTAAGTGTCAGCTGTTGGCAGTCAGCAAGCAATTTAGCAATTGTATGTAGCGTGTGGTCAAAGGTGTGCCTTCATAGTCATGTTTGAACACGGCTTTTACAATCTGAAGTTAAAGGCAGAACTGATTTTTTAAATAAAGTGTTTAAAATGTTTAACCTCTTACCTTCAGGTTTGTTGTGGTAGACAGAAGAGTGTTGAGCAATTTTCCTTGCCAGCCCATAAGAGGGGCGATCAGGTTCATCATTAGACAGCCCGCTGTCATCCTCCACATCCAAAGACTCAATGGTCTCCTCCAGGAACATAAGACATGCTTTCTCCTCAGCAGAGAGATGCTCCAGACTGTCGTCACTCTATCATATAAAGAGTAAAGGGTCTTACAAACCTGGTCAAATCTTTCAAATGGCTGCACTGAATGCTTGACATTGTGCCAATGCAGTTGAATTATTTGTAAGATAAACTTGACTTAGTAAAAAGTAATATTTCTAAATTAAATTTAAAATGCATTCCACAATCTTCAACATTTCATATAATCAGTATTAAGTAAATGGACACAAGTTAACGAAGTGTTTAAATAGGTTTTGTTCAAACAACTTAGCAAACATCAGTAGATAAACATCACATTTCCTTCTTCCTCTTCTGCACACACAGTTATACACATAAAACCTGTTTTGGGACTCTAAATATATATATGTGTGTAAAGCTCATGTTTAATATATATAGGGATATGAGCGACTAACATTTGCTGTCGAGTCATAGCCAATCCTATCTAAGAAACCATTTCTTTTTAAATATGGGATTTTGGACAAATGACAGAAAAAACTGAGTGGTTGCATACTGTAGATGCACTTTATAACCTGTAATTTATTGAAAATGTAATAAAATTACTGTAATACAATGTCTTAATATGGCCCACATTTCTGTAGCAGTTTTCCACTCGACAGCGACTATAAACATATTTTTAGTAAAACTTTCATATGCTTAAATGCCATGATAAAGCAGTCGGAAATATCTCTAAAAATTCTCTTTGCGTGCTTATCAATGTTATCATATCATAATAAAATGGCAGAAAAACATAAAAGTGGTAATTTATCATCACACGCAAAGAAAACGTTTAGACACTATCCCAACAAGTAAAGTATTTGAAATACTTCCCAAAAGGTTGGGAAGCACTGTTCTAGTGTGATACTCACAAAGTCAGAGTTAATGCTGACCATGCTATCACAGCTCCCTGTGCTGTTCATACCAGACACGGGTTCCTTAGAAACACCCCCTGGCCAGCTGTCACTTTTTGGCATTGCACATTGGATGAGTGAAGTATTTGACTGATGTTTAAAGAGCCTTTTCTGATGATCTAAAGAAAAGTACACAAACACACATTAAACAAGATGACAGACTGTTGAACTGAACATTTTTCATCTCAAACGGGATGGGTGCTTGAACATGCAACTCTTTCCTAAGTAGGCAGTGCCAGGTTGTTAGTGCCACATCTTTAAGATATTATATTTTAATTCAACATAATACACAGCATCTTGGCAGCTGAACTAATAAGTTTAAACATACGTCGTATTGTAAAAATATACAAAATAGTTTTTTTATTGGATCATAATGTATTGTGTCATGATATATTGTTACATCCCTAATTAATGTCATTCATTTAAAGGCATGTAAATAATTAGCATAACTAAAGCTAGTAATAAACATAATTATACATTTTTACCATGGGACAATTACAGTAATGTTTTGTGAGAGCATCAGTATTATCTTTGTAAAAATGTCTGATGTCACTGCTGATATCAAACTCTACAGATAAATCTACAGATGTACAAGATTTGAGATCAAACACATATTCAGAAACAGATTTATAATACATAAAAATAGCTTTTCAGGTCAATGATGTGGTGTTGTCTTCCCAATTCTACCATGTTACAGCATTTGGTGTTACTAAACTTATTAATTTCTTGCCGTTACTACAAGTGTAAACTTCTTTCTTGATCTGGACCAAAAGAGAACCAAACTACAAGTATGAACACTCCCATAAGGCCTTCAGCCTCTCTCATTACCTGCCCAGAAAACTGACTGTATTATATAGCTGTTAAACTGCATCCACCCTGTAGATAACAGCTCAATGTTTTATTAAAAACAATCTCAGAATGATTGACTCACCTGTTCAGGTAAGCCAATCAAAACAAAGCACACATAATTAAACACATAATGTAGCCGACACAGACAGATCAAAGCCAACGCCCAGAGAACAAAATGTGCACCCATCACAAAGATTTTAATAAATACTTTTCATACATTCTTCAAACTTCAGTTTACACATGAATAACATCCAATACAAGCACAGGTCTGTTTGAAAACCCTGTGAGCTGGGAACATTTTGAAGCATCATACTAGTTTTCCCTCACGCAAAGCCTTTTCTGAAATATGCCATAATCGATGCCTTTAAAAGACACCTCCTTTCAGTCAAAATCTCAGACTACATGACACGTATCTCTTGTAGAGAAGGCAATCCCATCATGCTTCAGGGCCGTTTTATACACACCTGATGCTTTCTTGCATTAAAAAATAACTAAACTGGTTAAGAATGCAAGGGCCTTAAGACAAGTTTCTGCTAGAATCCTTAACTTTTGCCTTTGTCACCATCTCTGTTTGAAACACAAAATAATAGGTTTTATTACGCACTTAATTTCACATGGGTTAAAGTAAAACTGACAATTCCAACTAAATTGTACAGTAAAAAATAAGATCATTATTATAGCCCACCATTGAAACTGGAATAAGTTAGATCTTTTATGCATTACTCAATAAAAATAGTTTTGTATGTATTCTTTCAACTGAGCATTAAGTAAGTACACTGTTCATAAAGAGAAATGTAACATAGACCAACAGAATTAGAGACGGACGCAATAATGCATCCTGTGCAAATGAACCCTAAGAAAGCAGCTATCTTTGTAGGCCATGGACAGCAAGGCAGGTATCAGAACAGATTCCACATTTCATTTTTCTACTATCTTTATGGAAGAACTACAAAGATTCAGAGCAAATCAAATGTCTAAAAGAAACACGCAGCGACTCTAAAAATGTGAGCAAGTGTGAATGGCAGCCATTGTTAGCATGTAACATGGAAAGATTTTCAAGTTGTTCAGCATATTTCAGGCGGCTCTGCATTGCTGACGTGAGGTCATTGTTGCGTGTACACACCTCTGACTGACAGAAACACCGGAACGATTGGGCGATGACTACAAACAACACCTAGAAAACCGGAATGCCACGTTACCTGCTTAAATCTGTTGTGTTGACCATGTAAATAACAAAATCCCTTTGCTTTTCAATTTAGGAAGTTTGTACTGCACTGTTTAAAAGTCTTGAGCTGAGTAACTTTGGAAATGAATGGTTCGCAAACAAGTGAAATCAGATACTACCGGGTATTGACACAATTGTGGTAAATGAACCTTACAAATGACTTGAAGTAATCAGGTTTTACCACGTATCATTGGGTTTACCCATGAACTCACACACACTATTGTTTTCTGAAAAAAGTGAATGTGTTTTTTCATTTGAGGGAGTGACAGGTTAATAAAGAACGCTGAATGGTAAAAGTAAAAGTAAAACTGAAAACAGGAAAATGTAAAACTGAATTGTGTTTAGTGATGTAATGCTATTTTTTGATATATTAATGTATTACGAACATTCTTTATTGTAAAGCTTTTATAAAGTGTCATGTATGTGTCTCATGTGTGAACTTTCATTTAGATTTCATCCTCAAGGTTTGCTAAAGAGTCGAAAGTTGATATAAATACTGAAATGGTACTCAATGATATGCACAATGTTCCACACATCAGGATTTATAAACAAAAAAACTCAACATAAATATGTTGACACCATATAGACACTTGACCCCATGCAAAGTTTTTGTTTATACAACAAATATTTGTAATTGAAAGGTCATTGTAAAAACATCAAGCTCATATATAAGTAAAAGAGATAATCCTTATCTCTCCACAGGGACCGTGGGATTCTGGGAATGAGTATGCCAAGTTTAATATGCCTTATGTGACGACAAGAAAAGTGAAATATTTGCCCTGTGCCCTATCATTGGCCCTGGCCAATCATTTACACACAATAAACACACATAGTCCAAGTCCACCTGCAAAGTACACATGCAAAGGAAAGCAGCAGACCTCTGTTTGAATAAATCAATACACCCTTCCTGCATCACATCCACACCACCAACAGGAGGACACGGTACTGCCAAAAGAGTTACACACACTATGTAAAACTACATCAAACCCCTTTCGGCTTCATCGGATGAATTAAAACCAGCATGTCTGAAGTTACACAGCTATATGAGAACATACATCAGCCCTGGTCTATACTAATATATAGTACTTCTGCGAACAAACAATATGTGAAGCAGTTTGTGTGTTTCTAGAATAAAAAAAATCAAGCCAGTGCTGTGCGATCATGAAATCTTACATTTGTTGGATATGCGGTTTCATGTATTATTACACATCTAAATGACACATTTGGCTCTGTGCGACGTATTTAACATGTTGTCAAAGTTAAGGTAAAATTGAATAATACTGTCATGCTTATGACACTTCATGTCAAAGTTTCATTTTAGTTAAACAAACAAGAAATCTTAAGAATGCTTTGGCAGGATTAATTTATACAATGAAATGCAGTGAAGAGATGCTTCAAAGTTCTATAAACATAAGATGTGTTGACAGTATGACAGCATTGTGGGAGGAATAGACATGAAAAGTCATTATTTATTATTAATAGCTCAAGGAATAATAGCTGGTGTGTCTGGCCCACACCCGCAGGCGGTTTCAAAAATAGTGTGTGTCAACATCATTGACCACATTTATGATTACTTTTTATGGTTTAATTTCCTTTCTGAAACTTATGAGTCCCTATATGAGCTGTCATTGTAAGGCAAGAAGAGCATAACTATTTAATGAAAATGTAGTTTTGAAATGGCATAAGACTATTGGACAATGCAACAGGAAAAATCATTGTTAAGTAAATATATGTATGTACAGTTACAGTACAGTTGAATTACAATATGTTAAACGTGGCAGATGTCATCTAAATAAAAAGACTAAGAGCTTAAAATAAAAGGCATTAATTCTAACTACATCAGATGGAAATATCAACAATACGTGTACAGCTTAAAGGTACAGTTCACCCAATAATGAAAATTCTGTCATCATTTACCCACCTTCTTGTCATTTTAAACCTGTATACATTTCTTTGTTCTGATGAACACAAAAGAAGATAATTGGAAGAATGTCAGTAACCAAACAGATCTCAACCCCCGTTTACTGCCATAGTAGGGAAAAAATACTCAATGGGGGATGAGATCTGTTTGGTTACTCACATTCTTCCAAATATCTTCCTTGCAGAACAAAAAAATTGGTTTTTAACTCTAACTGGTTTGAAATGACAAGAGGGTAAGTAAATGATGACCCAACTATCCCCACCCAAGAATGAAAATTCTGCCATCATTTACTTGTCTCAAACTTGTATAAATGTGTTTGTTCTGCTGAACACAAAGAAAGATATTTGGAAAAATGTCAGATCTCATCCCCCTTTTATTGCCATAGTGAGGAAAATAAATACTATGCGAGTCAATGGGGGAATGAGATCTGTTTGGTTACTGACATTCTTCCAAATATCTCCCTTTGTGTTTAGCAGAACAAAGAAATGTATACAGGTTTGGAACAACCTGAAGGTGAGTAAATGATGACAGAATTTTCATTCTTGGGTGAACTATCCCTTTAACATGGGTGTAGTTTGATGGGTGCAGTAAACGTTCAGACTCTAGAGCAGGTGACACAACTTTAATGGCAAAAGTACATAAGTATAGGTACTATAATAATGCAAATGACAAAACAAACCGTAAACACGATTTCTAAATGCTGTAACAGCATTTCTCGTTGTTAGCTAATTATCGCGTTAACTAATGTTAACGTATGCAGTAGCATTGCTGTTTTCCAAAAGTTTACAGACGTAATTATTAGCGCACATGAAACACCACATCATTACAAGAGACTAAAATCACAACATAGTTGATGGTCCTTCATGAAATAACTAATAAAGTCTTTTTAAAGTCTTACCTGTTGAGCTCGATTAATGCGTGAGACTCCCGCCCTCTCACCTGCTTGACTGCATCAGCTGCTCGAGAGTAACTGCGAACTCTGAGGGCATTCAAAGCCTCAAATCTCTCAGCCAATCAGCGTCTGCGTTACACACACAGAGCTGCAGCCGATTGGCTGAACGCTACATGCGTCAACAGCGCACTGCCCACTTTACACTGCATACTGTATGCCGTTTAAAAATAGTATGCATAGTACAACAGTTTGTAAAAACAATTAAACGATTATTCTAATTACTATTTCTTGTTGTTTTTGATATAACCTGTGTACAATTTAAAGCAGACACATGCATTTATTAGATTTTAAACACTAAGAATGCATTATATAATAATCACGAATGACTGTGAGAGCTAGGTGATCCACAAAAATGTGAAATACTATAAACAACTATGTGGTATTATGTATAAAGTATAAACATTTGGTATTAAGAAAAAATATGTGTAAACATAAATAAATTAAGATGCATTGAATTTCTGAACATGCAAGTTTTTTAAGCATTCAACCAGTTCATTTGGTTACTAGCCTGTTTCTAAAAATATGATTTGATTTCATGCTAGATGACTTATACCCCACCAACACCCTTATGTGTCACATCTCATAATTCATATTTTATCAATGTGTTTTGGCAGTGAAGCATTTAATTTGAAAAACTTCAGCATCTTTTGATGGCATTGGTAAATAGGGCAGATATTTTGTCACTTCCTCTATTAGCAAAAGCAAACAGAACTCAGATATCAACACATAAATCAATCAAATCAATCATTTTTATTTATATAGCACCTTCAAAACCACATAGTGTAGTGCTGTACAATTACATACAATAATACAATATAAAATACAGTAAGAAAAAAAAGTACAAATAAGTATCCAAAACATCAAGTCCTAAAAGCTCATTTATATAAAAGCCTCATCAAACAAATATGTCTTAAGGCGACTTTTAATGGTGACATTCCACCTGGTCATTCATTGACTTTGATAGTTACCAATTTTATGGTATGTGGTGAATGTAAACTTGTCTGGGTTGAGTTCTGGGTGTACTCTGAGTTCAGGTTATATCACTGGACATGTGATCATTTTGTTTTTCAAATGTTATAATGAAAGGCATAAAAGCTCACAGCCTGATTCTGTAAGATGTGCTGTAAAGAATTATCACATTCAAGAATGATCTTTCTAGAAACAAGTACAGACTGAAGAACATCTTAAGAATTGATGATAAAACTTTTATTCAACCACAAGTCAGCTCTAGACCTTTCTGAATTTTAAAGGGACCTCACTCTCATTTTAAATGCAGATAAAAGGGCAAGATCAAATAAAAACATCTTTTGTACTATCGGAAAATAATGCAAAATCAAAAGGCACACAAATCCCACTTTTGTTTCGAATAATGTGAATAACAAACCACAGACCACACAGGATTTATTGTGCTTTGTTTATTGCTGCACTGTTAAAAAAAATCTGAAGAAATTACAGTATTACTGGCAGCAGTTTGCCAGTAACTTACTGTAGATTTTAATTTATCTAATTTATTGGCAACAGTTCTTTCAAAGATAAATGAACATTAAACCTTAACAAGTCTTTATCTTTAAAACACTATAAAATAACAGCCTCATGCAAGCATTTCTGCAGGAAAAAAAACAGGAAAAAAGTTGATGAGGATTCCCAGAAGGCTTTGCATAAGGCTGTTATTTTATAGTTTGCTTTCTGTAAAAATGAAGACTTATTTATGTTTAATGTTCATTTAAACAAACTGTTGCCAATAAATTAGATAGACATAAATTTACAGTAAATTACTGGCAAACTGCTGCATAACTACAGCAACATTTTCTACAGTGTGGGTACGTACAGATGCCCATGTATGATCCTCAATGCTCATGAAAATGTATTGGTTTTCAGTCAGCACACATGTGATCTTGAAACACAGCATCAGCAGGAAGAACCTGTGTCGTCTAAACCAAAGATTAGCCTGAATTAACTTCTCACAATCCACTGTGATCTAATCCCGCCGTCAGATGCAGAAAATACAACACTCTCTTATCACTGCATGAAATAAAAATCATGAACTAGTGAGAGAAAAACAGGTATACAAACCCAAATAATACCAGTAATCTTTATGCACATCAGGGCTGATTTCCAGTTTCCAACAGTATACAGAACTTAATCTTGAGTCCGGATTTGACACGGATTAGATTTATACTGCCAATTCAGTACTAAACTCTATTGAAATTAAGATAATATTTATATTTCGTAAGATTAAATTTGACAATACTCCATTCCAGTTAGAAGTTGACATGAGCAAATTGTGCCTCGGGTGATCGGCTCAACCTCTCCAAAATGGAAAGCGACAGCAAGGTTGTGTACTACAGAGGGGTCATATGAAACAGGGAAACAGGTATTGAAATGTTAGGGCATGCTGGTAGCTTTACAGGTACACATATCATGACATAAAGACCTTTGCCATACATCCATGTATCCGACAGAGACATCTAGAGGAGAAAAGATTTTTAGGCTCCATAAAAAAAATCTGAGATATCTTCAAAACCTTAATAATAATCTAAACAAATAATGCAAAAGCATTTTTCATGAGCACTTTTTTCATCCTTTATTTTAAAAATCTTCAGTGTGCCTTTATAAGTCTTTATAAGATAGGTAGATCATGCCACTTTTTTAAATGCATCACAAGGAAAAGAAGCAAACAATATTACAGAACTATTACATAACTAAACCAAAACATGACATCATAAGCATATGTTTTGTTTTACTCTTAAGCTTTTAAACCAATCATCAGTCAATGATTTCTTTGGTTGCCTTAGAAGCAAAACTCAAATAGAGAGCAGAACATCAGGGTGGGATCTACAAAGCCCAGGCCCGAGAGACCTCCGTCTTCCCACCCTACATCTGGAAGTGCTCTGGACGTTTAACACTTCGGGTAAGGAAAACGCCAGAGGCAAGGAGAGCATTCCAATAACAACATTCCCGATTGCAGTGCTAAGCAACAGTTCGGATACATGAAGAGCAACATTTTTCGGAGCAGGTAAAGCAACAGCCTGTGAAGTCATTCACATGACACATGTTTGAGGATGCCATTAATACATCATGTGTGATGTCACTGAAGACACGCCTATGGCACATTGTGATTCATGAGTGAAGGATGCTGGGTAAAAAAAAACCAGCGGCTCTCCACCCATGAGAACAACTCAAATACATATGACATGTTTCTGTATTTGTCTACCCAACTATTGAGAGGTTTAGATCTAAAGTTGAACTGAACAGAGAATTAAATGAGGCACATCGAGGAAACAAAGCATGGGATGAGATTTGACCAGATTAGGTGTGTTTGTTTACTCAACTCTTTATTTTCTTACATTATAAAATCACAGAAGCAGACCAGACAGATTGAGAGAAAGATATTTGCTTGAATACATGATCTCACCTGTGAACAAAGTCATCAAATTTTAGATTAAAAATAATTTATATTTTTCATTAGGAAATGCAAAGACATTTCTTATTACTATAATGAAAATAATATTTGATTTGAACCAAAAGACACAAACCCAGCTACTGGTTTAAACTAACCCAGAAAATATTTATATTTGACCCAACAATGGGTTGTGTATGCACACAACCATTGGGTTGTAAATTAACCTATGCTGGGTTGTCAACCCCAAAACATTTGGAGTTTGACCCAAAACAGGGTTGAAAAACAACATTTTTTTGAGTGTAGGTTATTTGAAAATATAAAACCGGGGGAAAACACACATGCAAAATGAGGTAAAAAGGAAAACAAGTTCCTCCAACTGTGTGCACATTATTGGATGTGAGCCTCACGCATGTGTTCAGTATTGAATAAATTGTTGCTATGCCTGTACATCTGGCTGTTAGAAAAGAAAATCTGAGAAGCAAAATGGTCCACACCCAGCACAACGCCCGACAACAGAGAGAAAATAAACTTAACACAAGAAAGACATTCAAACCTAAAGTAATAAAAACTGAATTAAAAACTATTTTATTGTACAATTGATAAAAGCAAAATATTATCCGACTGGTTTTTGTTTAGGAATAACCCATTGGGTCAGTAGCACGGCACATGCAGTCTGCAAATGAGTTCACTGACACAAGAGTTTTTAAGATGCCAATCAATCCAGGAATGAAACAATAATAAAACCCCCTGCAGTGATGTTTGCTAAGGAAAACATTACTATCATTACGGCTCATACTCAAGGTTAGGGTTGGAACAACAATTCAAGACATTCCTTGGTATTTGGTTAATATTGACAAAAATACGTTAAATCTAGTTAAACTAAATATACCAAAATATTTTATTTATTACTGGGGCCTGTTAAATATTGTTGTGGAGAACAGGCCTTGAAGTAAAAAAAAAGTTTAGAAACCACTGCCCTAAAATAATGCTGGATGTTTCACGGCATGGTTTGGTGAAATAGGGACAAACCCAACCATTGGGTTTAAGTGAATCTGGTTTTTTTTTCAATGGTTGGGTCAAATAAAGACATTTTAACCAACAGCTGGGTTTGTCCATATAATAGCTGTGATTTTGCATTATAAAAGCTGTATGGAGCCATGTGAATGTTGTCATGTATGGTTCAAATTTTCATACTTTTCATACTAACACTGCAAAAGATCGCTTTCTTACTTAGTATTTTTATCTTGTTTACCAGTAAAAATTGTAACAGAGCGGAGTAAAAATACTTGTTACCGATTCACTTATAAAAAAGGCAAAGAATTTCTCTGACGTCACTTACATGAACGCTTGCTTTGAGTAACCTGGTCTGGGCCAGATCTGCTTTTGGGTTCTTCAAACAGGATGAGCTTACGGTTAAATCCACGCAGAGAAAGCACAGTCTGGTACAGAGGAAATGATTTTAGCAATACGAATAGGCTCCGTGAAAAACAAGGGCTGATGAAAACAGATCACATGCCCTGTTATCTCTGGCATTTTTCGAACTGCATGCTTAGACATGCAATATGACTAAAACCCCCGTACATTATGAGCTTTGATGTAGTTTCAAAGTATTATATTTTTGGAGTGAGCTGGACGACAGGCAGTGATTCAGTGTGACACTTGATATTGAAGCCTTGTGAGTAATCCGGTGCGTGTGAGATGTGTAATCTGATTCTGGGCAGGCCGGGTGGGAGTTACAGTCAGGGGTGCTGAGAGGGTCCTGTACTTCTTGTGAAACTGCAAAGACGCCTGGTGTTCATCTCTGAATTGCTCTCTCACACACAGACGTGCACACAGAGCCGTGAGGGAGAACATTAACATGAGTTAAAGGAAATAACAACGATTTCTGTCACAGGACCACAGACAGCTGGAGGAGAATCTTACCATTGACTGCAGAGAAAGGAGATACTGTCAAGCAGTCAGCATGCACAGGAATATGGCCCTCCGGTACGCCGGGCTCTGGATGCTTCTGAGTTTAGCGGCGGGTCTCTTGACTGAGCAACAGACATCAACCATCGTCCATGTTCACAATGATTTCCGCTCGCAGGTCAGGCCCAGCGCTGTCTTCATGCAGAAAGTGGTAAGAGATGCATGTGATGTTTATCAAATGTCTACATGCATGAAGCATTTGCTGGTTCTTTAAGACCATTGACTTGCATTGGTTTTGTGTCCATATTGAGGACCAACGTTTTTTGATTACCAACATTCTTCAAAATATCTTATTTTGTGTTCTGCATAGAAAAGAAAGTCATGCGGGTTTAAAATGGCACGAGGGTGAGTAAATGATGACAAAATTGGGTGAAAGATCCCTTTAAAGGTTTACTGCAGTCCTAATGTTGTCATAATTTAAGCGCTGTATTGTCATTTCAAATCTTCCTTTATTGGAACACACACAAAACGATTTCTTTATCCACACCACAAACACATAGTGACCAAAGTCTAGCTGTAAAAAGAAAAGTAATTAAGGGTACATTTTTTCGCAATTGAGATTTCTACATCATCTGAAAGCTGAAAAAATAAGCTTTCTATTGATATATGGTTTGTATAGGACAATATTTGGCCGAGATATAATAATCTTCTAAGGGTGCACAAAAATCCTAATGATTTTTGGCATAAAAGAAAAATGGCTTATATTGACCCATACGATGTATATTTGGCTATTACTACAAATGTTCTCTTGCTAGTTAAGACTGGTTTTGTGATCCAGGGTCACATATGAAAATGCTTCGTGCCAAGTTCGTCATCAATGAGTATTGCGTAGACTCTTCTATCTATCTGAAGAATTTCTTTATGAAGTCATGACAGCAAATCATCCGCCGTCAATCACTAGAATTGCTTTTACTTTCTCATTACACCTGTAAACAACAATAATCGCATTAATATCTCTGGTAATTGAGTCATTGTGGCACAAATAACTTGGGTGGCTTTCTCATATCACAAGGGACTCTACTGTAATTACAGTAACAAATTAAAAAGTTACAAGATGATACTTAATAAAATAGTTACAAGTATGAAAGTTTTCTTTTTTATGATTGGCAGCGTGGCTGCGTACAACATACCACATCTGAACCATGTCGGATGTGATGCAATTGAACCGAAACGCTGCATCAGAGCAGAACAACAACACTAGATTTATGAGACCATTCATGATATCTGAAAGAACTTATCCTGATGTGGTGGATTTGACTGGATGGCATTTGTATGGGGGTGTGGACATGGGGAATACCATTGCGCAACTTGTCTGAGGAATGCTGAGGAATGTGAACGTTACACGAGACCACAGGAACATAAGTGTGTTTTTATAAAACCCCATGTGGTCATTCTGTCTTGCTTTTTTGTTCATGTTGTGGGTGAAATTCAGAGCAAGACGCTCTTGTGTAACGTGTCTTTCTTCATATTTAATCGCACAACAATGACCAGGTTATATTTGATCAAAATAAGAAGTCCAGAATTTATGACTAGGCATATTTTCAGTAAAAGTAAAATCTGCAAAAGTATAAGTTTCGTCTATGTGTGGTTTTAGGTGTGGGACGAGACACTGCGTCTGGTGGCAGAAGCATACGCTGCCAAATGTATCTGGGATCACAACCCTACTCTCGAGATCCAAAAACTGGGGGAAAACCTCTTTGTAACCACTGGACCATTGAATGTCACCAAAGCAATGCTTGACTGGTATGATCTAAACTGAGGATGGATGGATATCCATCATTTATGATATTTATGTTGAAGCAAAATTTCAATGAACTAATTTCTTTGCACCACAGGTTTGAAGAGAATCATGATTATGATTATGAAAACAACAACTGTCCTGAAGATAAAATGTGTGGTCACTACACTCAGGTGAGTGTCTGTGTACTGTGCATACTACTTTTGTATTTATAAACACATACACATACATGCATATATTTAAGAAAAATATCAAAAATAACAATTCATAAATATTGAAATATTTTGCAATTATTGGCAAAAATAAATCTTTTCAAAATATATATAGGCCTACATGTATGTGTTTGTGTTTATAAATACAAAATTAATATGCACAGTACACAGACATATATTATGTAAACGCAAACTTTTATTCTGAATGCCCTAGTAAAATTACAACTGGAAAAACATGATTACTAGATTCATGTTTTATTATTAAATTATGAATAAAATATATACATAAATTAAAATCTAATAATGTATTATAAAAAGAATTACAGCAAGAGGGCCCTACTGTAAATAGCTTCTGAAAAGTAATATTTTCTTTATAATTTAATATAAATGAAATGTGCACAAATGTCTTAAGTTCTCCTAAATGATCCCAATCTCCCTGTTTGTTAATTTATTTAGTGTTAAATATTTTACATAAAGTTACCTCAAGCTCTGTCTCGAGCGACCTATCAGTGCATTTCTGCTGTTAAAATCTACTTCATTTTTACAACCTAACACGCAGTAGTTCTGTGTTGTTTTTATATTATAGATGGTGTGGGCGGACAGCAAAAAAATCGGATGCGCTGCTCACGTGTGTGAGACTCTGGAGGGTCTGGATTTAGCACATAAGTCCACTCTTGTCGTCTGCAATTATTATCCGACGTAAGTGACATACTATACTAAATACGGATATTTCCGATGTTTAAATACAAGGCCCAGAAGTTTGTACCTTTATCAAAAACTTAGAATCAATTCCATGTTGAAAAGAGTATATGCTATTTTTTCTAATGCCTTATTAGAGGAAATTTTGAAGATCAAAGACCATATGAGTCAGGAGAGTCGTGCTCAAAGTGTCCAGAAGAACTGCCAATGTGTGAGGAGAACATCTGTGGTAATCTGTTTAAGTTGATTTCTATTCGACATAAAATATGAATCGACTTTCCTTTTGCTCAGGCACAAAGTTCACAGTTTATTTGATAACACAATCTTCGATCTCCGTTCCTCACAGTGAAACTTTTTCCATCGGAGGAGCCACCCGAGGCCACACAACATCCGGCCATCTTAACCGAGCACCCTGATGTCCCATCCCATACACATGAGCCCACCTCTGTTCCTGAAGATCCCACCTCTGTTCCTGAAGATCCCACCTCTGTTCCTGAAGATCCCACCTCTGTTCCTGAAGAGCCCACTCAGGGACTCAAAAAAATGGAGAAGACAGGCATCGACAGTGATGTTGTAAAGGCTGGATCAGAGGTTGAGAGAACTTTAGCTCCTTTGCTGATGCTTGTCTGGCTTTCAGCAGCTTTTATTCTGTGATAAAATCCATCTGCGTGTACAAACACACAAAACAAACATACAACAAATTTACAAATATAACTAGGTGACAAAATAGCAAAAACATTTAGTTTGTAACTGCATAGTTAAGACGTTTGGGAACATGATATAGTAACTATTTTAATATGTTGAGCTCATATTCAAAGTTTATACATTTGAAAGCGAGCAGCCAATTTTAGATCTGTTCATCTCAATATCAGTGTTTTCATGTTAACTGTAAGGAAAAGTGATTTGTTTTTGTTGTGGTGCATTTGGTCAAATTGCTTTTTCATGACAATCATGCTTTCTATAGATTTACAGAAGCATTAGTTTGAATTATAACTTGAAATTGACAGGTGTGCTAAGCACAAGAAATATTGTAGCTTTGCAAAGTTTATATATAAGCTGCATCGTGTGTATGTTTATGTCACTAATGTTGTTTAATTCCAAAGCATTTCTTAGAGAAATGGGGAGAAACTGGAATTGAAAATATCTGAATGAACTGGAATATTTGTTTTAACTTGTATTCTAGTTTACAGGTTTATATTATAATTACATCTCTTTCCTTTGTAATTTATACGGTCTGACTTCTATGGTTTCTATTCTGTATATCAATTTTTTTACACATTTTACACACACTGCCAATAGTATGCATTGACATCAAAATTTACATTATGATCAGGATTGATGGTATGTTGAACACATCAGTCGCCACTAGATGGCAGTAAAACAAAATAGATTCTATAACTATGGCATCTGTTGTTCAAATGGTCTCAAAGTGTGTTTTCTGTGTACTCAAAGTCAATATTATAAAAAAAGTCAGTATGAACTTAAACATTTCTCATCAAATTTACACAAATCCAGATTATTTGTACCTTTGTGTATATTAACAAGTGTCTCATTTGGTTCTGTATTTATTGTTTTGAAGCAACTGATACTTAAATGAAATGCAATAAATAACTCCATCAAATCTCCTGAGCTATGAAAGCGCAAACTATGAGCAATAAAAACAACAAATCTGTTCATTTCAAGCTGTATTGACGACTTTAAGGATCTTAATAAAAACAAAAGATAACAATCATTTCTATTGTAACAGATTAATAGGATTAACATGAAAGGCAGGAATAAATATCTTGAGCCAGACCGATTAACATTTAGGCTGCATCTAAAAAATAAGAAAATAAAAGAACAAATCAAATGTCAACATCTCTCTGTGAATCTCTTAAGTAGATGCTCAAAACCTCAAATATATACCAGCAGATTAGATTCATTCATCAGAAATCACTTGAACTTTTTCAACATTGTTTGTATTATTGCCAATCCATCCCCAGTGTGGTCAACAATTCACTTAAACATGTCAAAACCAACTCGACTTTCGCATAATCCATTTCCTGACCTCAAACAAGCGTTTATGTAGGTTATTTCAGGACGAAGTGTTTACTGTGGTATCTGATGTTGTGCCAAAACCACAGTAAAGGAATATGCGCAAAAAGCTATTAAAAGAAGTATTTTAAAGCAATATTGACAACACCGTTTTAACTAAAACGAAAAACTGAAAACGCAAACGTCTCGAAACGGGTTTCTATATTTAAGATTCTAGAAAATATATTAGCGCTAGAATTTAAATGCTGCGCTAAATTGTAAAAGCAGTGACGTCGTGCGCATGCGTATTACACGTACTGTAGAAACCTGCAGGCACGTAGTGTTTCTAAAAAATGTATTACTAAATATTATACATCATACCCTTGCTCATTGATCTCATATTCAGGGTCTTTCTATTAAAATTACAATTTAAACATTAAAATAATTAAATCAAACACCTTCGTAAAAATATAATAACAAAATAATAAAGATTCATGGTATCTCTATCGGTCTCTACAGGCCTGAAGCTCAGCTCAGACTGATGGCTTTATTCATAATAAAGTATTAAAGCTCCAGTCCACTGGGTCAAAATGCTTCACTTCATCTCAACAAACCAACTCATCTGTCATGTCCACCATAATCCTGCTTCATACACAGAAACAAACAACTCCACATCAGAGAAACATCGCTTTGATGGCGTATTATACACCGATCGATGAAGACGGAGCACTCTTCAAACCTGGAAATGAAACAAGATGTCAACCAAAACGAAGGCAAAAACAAAACAGATAGTGGATATTCAGCTCATTGAACTTTTTATTTATGACTGAGGTGAGACACCTGGGCTTTCACAGACAGGATAATAAAGATTGAAATGTTTTCGTAAGAGAGAAGAAGTATTCTCAATAGTAAATAAATGATAAAACATGATTTTGTGAGTTTCTCTAGCACACATGAAAAACACAAAATGATGTGTACCGAATGGACCCTTTGAGCGTTTGTCAAGGTCAATATCATTATAAACTTTAAAGTTTTTTCCATTTTTATTTGTAGTAGCGTGGGTTCACATCTAACCAACATAGTTTTCATTGAAGGCATTGTTCATAACTATTACTCAAATTGTATGTTGAGCGATATATGCTTTTATACAAGTTTGTAAATATGTGTTAATGTTTTCTAATGAAATTCTGGGCTCATTATCACCAAAGACAGAAATCAGGACTGATGTGGAAACATTCGACTTATGAAAGACACAGACACTCAAAATGTAGTTGTTTTTCATCCTCTGTAAATGTACAAGGTTTTTCATATTGCCAGACAGAGTAAGTTGATTATTTACACAAATGTTCAAAAATGGGATAAAAGTGTCCATTGGGGATGGTAGGGTCCAAACATAAGAGGACACGGCATCCTCGCGGCTCATTGAAGGTGAGGGAGTGATGAATAGGTTTGGTCCAGGTAAGGGGCGAAATCCTGAAAGCCCACGGAAAGCGAGGGGCATGGAGGAGCCCGGTTTGAAAATTGCCTGATCATTTTCACTACAAACATTTAATCTTATAGGATGGGTGTGTATGTCTGCTTCAATATACAGACCAATAGACAACCAGTGATCCGCATTCTCATATAAACCGATAAACATCTCAGTTTCCTGCATCTTATTCGAGGAATAAACAACGTCTTCCCTATGGAGAAGATCTCACACAGACTATGAATGCTGACGCTCTGGGGGGTTCGATATCCATGTTTTGTTTCCACAGACAGCAGCGGATATTAAATCAAGAGATCAGGACAAATGTTAACAGCACTTCGGCATAAAGCCATTACACTGCGCGGTTTAGGACACTGCCGTCAGGAGATGCAAACAATTTATTCAGTCGTAAAAATGACCTGGTGTTTTCTCCTTCGGTCATTTCCACACAGAATGAACCTTAATCCAACGTCATAAATAAATGCCTTCAGATGGAAGAAATGGGGTCTTTACAGAGACTTCAGAAATTTGCATATTGAATTTATAAACCTGAGACATAAAATAATGCAGAATATATTGTAATGAGTACCAGAAGATTGGACCATAGTGATAGATATCGTCATTTCTTATAAATATTCTTCACATACATTAGGTGAGGATGTCATTGGGCCCACAGTAAATCTCGACAACATAAAAAGTCCAGTTGCACACATTTTCTAAAGCAATCTTAAGCAATTAGATATAAAGACACAATGTGAAAGGCTAAAGGAAAGAATATATAATATATATTAAATGTGAGTATTTTTTACATCTCAGGTCGGGGCAGGTTGTCACACGTTTAAAGGGACACACACAAAGTGATGACAGAATTTTCATTTTTGGGTGGACTGTTCCTTTAACGTGTTGCCATTATATACAGTTCATTGTAAATCTTAAACATATTAATGTTTTTTAATGTTTTACTGTATTATACAAACAGCCCTTCTGGGAATTCAAGGTGTATCCGGATGACCGGATCTTTACTGTAGTAACAGGTGTTGTGACAACTAGCCCCGTCCTCCCCATATTACACACAGTTTGTTTTACCACATCATGTAATTTTTGTAGCCGCTTTAAGTACAAGTTATTAGTTCTGTCAGCGAACTTAATCTTATAAATAATAAAATATATTACTTACATAAACATGCTTTGGCCTGTATCTCAAACACGGCTTGCTTCAGTTTGTACAGGACGTGACGCAGCTCGGATCGGGACGCCGGGGGCGCTCGTGTGTGTCTTTCTCTATCGTTCACTGACTCAGATCACAAAGAAGTATTCATCGAAGTAAAATTATTTTTATTGGTTAATTTTAAATATTTTATTAAAATATGATTCATATAATGTATGCATATTATTCGATGTTCTTTTCTCATATATTTTTTATAAGAATTTAATTCATCATTCATTTATTTATTTACTATTTATTTATTATTACTTTACTCTGATTGGTCAAATGAATGTGACGCAGCACTCTCGACTGGACAGAGATCGACTGCATATGTTTCATTTTCCATTCAGTAGGCACATTATATTATATTATATTATATTAGAAAACAAAAAATGTACCCACTTCAGTGGACACCCCAAATAGTTTATTGTTGAAAAGATATAACAATAGACATGATGCACCACATTCAGTGTTTGTAACCTGCTTGAGTCCCTTACAGCAGCAAACACAGATGTGATCGTGACACAGCAGGCGTGGGGATGGAGTGGAGATCTCTCCTGGGACTCTCAGTGGGCGGCTTTTATGACCATTGGCGTAAAACCTGCACACAATGGGAACGACTCCCACATCCCAGCAGAACACCTTGAAGGCGCTTTGTCATTGTGCAGCAGTATAATGCCTCTGTCTCCAACATCCACGGTACCTTTATACCACGCATAAAAAAACCTCTGGGTTGAAATGCGTTACTCATGACCATAGAAATTCTGCATGATAAAGTTCTGCACAAATATATCCATCTGGGCAACAACAAAAATTAGTCAGCGGGGTGTTTTGGGCTTAAATATATCAGATGGTCAAAGGTCTTCTACAGGTTTGAGGTCCTGAGGGTTTAAGTTATGTTTAGTGTTAACAGTATCGCTGTAAAGTTACAAACTTTTTCGGACAACTTTTTAACCCATCATTTGCCAAGATGAAAAATACAGCTGTGTTGATCTCATTGGTTCTCAGCACCTTTTTTGTTTACATTATTTGCAGATGTCACATGATTTTATGTCACATGATATGATATTTTACTTGGGTACATTATTAGGATTATACATTTGATTTAACACAAACACTTCACTGTATGAAAACCTGAGTGTCTCCACTGTAGTACATGTACTGTAAGAGTCTGTGTCTTCATTTGTCTTTGTGCTGCATCACTTTCCTCTGGGCCAAGAACAGATTAGATGTTCTATTCCCAGGAAAACACAATGACACAGATTAGGATTAACCCCGTACAGTACAAGAGCTGTAAAGAAACAGAACAGCACAGTCAGTACCAGAAGACCTTGACACAAATCTGTGAGTTTCAGAAGAGATGTCAACAATGTCTCAAACTGAGCTCAGATTTGTCATCAGATTATTTTACCTCTACAGTCTACATTCATTTGACACATTTTTCATGGATTTGAACAATTACAGTCTCAATTGTTTCTCTTTTTTATTTCGCATAAGCAATTTAAGGAGAAACATCTTGATACTTCAATGAAACTTCATTAGATCTCCTAAAAGCGTGACATCTGGACAATAAAACTTTCCTCTGGGGAGTTAAAAGATTTATTCATGTGTGAAGATCTCTGCGTGCTGTGAAGCGGAGTGAACTCGGCACAAACCGTTTCATTTCTATTAATTACTAAATTAGAAAACAATTCGTCTTGATCAAGTTTTATTGATTTTATTTCTGGATTAAGTCAGAATGACTGTGCACCAGCATGAATTAAAGTGGATTGTAAACAGGATCATGCATGACTGAGCTGGACGGTCCTTTTCTTTTGTTTCAGGAAACTGTTCTCTGACACAACAGTGAATCACATAGAAACATAATTTTGTTCATTCAAACCTGTATGACTTTCTTTCTTTCTTCTACAGAATATAAAAGAAGATATTTTGAAGAACTATTTTGGAAGATATTTTGTCTTTAAATATACATAACGCCTGTCTCAAATCTGAATCCATTTCATATCTTACATTTATAAAAGACTGGAAGCTGACAAAAATCCCACAAACACCCTCAGAAACGTGTTTTGACGTTAGAAAGCATCATTCATTGTTCGCAGTGTACCGCATTATCCACTGGAAAATAACATTTCGACTTTTTAATGGAGTCGGCTGTTTCATGACGGCTGATAATATGTTTGTGGAGCCTTTGTCATGTGTCTGAGTGCCATGCATATGATTCAAAAAAACATCTTTCAGTGTGAAATCCTACAGACAATAAAGTGTCGTCCATTAGTTTTTACCTTTTCAGGGCTCCGTGCGTCTTGGGCCCTCAAAGCATCGCTTCTTTTGTGATGGACGCCGTGACTCAACGCGGCGGGTCGTAAGATCCAGACCGGTGTCTTCTGTAAGGTAATTAAAAGGACTGATGCTTGTTTATTCTTTTATTTTTTTATGCACGCTTCAAGCCACGTAGGCTATCTATGAGGATGATCAATGCGGGTCCTTTTAGAGACACTTTTGAGAGAGGAACACAAAAAGCAGCATGTGTTAATGGAGACTTTTGTAATGGGCTACTTGAAAGGTAAGGATTTTTTCGTTTTGAAGAGCAGAAGGAGCTGTCTCTGTCTTTCTCATTTCGAAATGGTCCACCTTTCCAATAGCTTCTCACATTGGTTCTTAACTCGGAAATGGGAAGGAAATGAAGAATTGAATACAACAGGTTCCCTCTGGGTTTCTATGTGGTATTTATTGGACTGTGAGATTAATTACTTAGTCTAATTTGCTCTTCAGAGAGAGAGAGAGAGAGAGAGAGAGAGAGAGAGAGGATTGAATTTGTGAGTTATCCCATTTTTCCCAATTACTTAGCCCATATAATGAAGATCGCATAGCAGATTTCCCATGGACATTCAAATAACACAAAGAGCTCAAAGCCACTTCATCAGCAAGATGGAAGGTGAGAATAATTTTATTATTTTACCTTTTAAAGGTGCAATGTGAAAGATTAAGGAGTTTGACAGAAATGCAATTTAATATACATAACTATGTTTTCAGAGGTGTATAAAGACTCAGAATGAGTTTTTTCTATCTACATACACCGCGGGTCCTCTTACATTGAATTCGTCATGTTGTTTCAACAGTAGCCCTAAACGGAAAAACTGCTCTATACGCATTTCGTAAATATGTTCGGCAAAGAAGTGAAAAAACAACGTCATCTTTGTCCTGTGTCAGCCACTGTAGTGCTTTAAATAAGAGGGCTGAGCGGTTGAGGGAGCCTTTGGTTGCAATTCACAACCTCATCTCTAGATGTCGCTACATTTCATACTCTCGACCGGTAAAATTATTATTCATTATTTAACATAATAAAAAAATACTACTAATATTAAACATTCCTGCTATGAACACAAAAATCTAAATATTTACAGAATGTTCAAAAACCATAAAAATACGATAATATAGTCTTACTTGATGTTGTTTTTCTCATTATTATTTTTTCATGTACATCTTTGTGTACATTGCAGGAACGTCTGTGGTGTTATGTCCTGACTTCACGCTGTTTCCTGTTGTGGCGGTTAGTGTGCGTCCATATATGTCCAAAATAAATGCACAGACCATAGCAATACATCTATAAAAAGAGCGTTACACACAAACAATGTGTTTTCTTTCTTGAGCATAATACAAATATTAAACAACTGATTTGTTTTGCAATTAAATCTCAAACTATTTAATCTAAAAAAAAATGCCTAGAAACTTTGAAACACAACAGTAAAAGTAACACTTTTCAAAGTTTCAGGACAGCGTGACACAGCACCATACGATACACACCAACATTTCATTCACACATCCCGTCCTCCAGGATGTGCTACTGTCGTCACAGTTCTACTTCCTCATCCTGCATGCACGCACGCCACATGTTCACCTGCATCATATTCCGCACTACACATTCACAACTAACTGTCCTTTCAGACCATTAGCTTTATTTCCATGTGCTTAACTCATAACATCGGCCTCGGAGCCGCTCTCATTACGTGTTAAGGTCAATATGTAAGAAACTCGCAGGAGTCACGTCATGTTGTGTAAGTATTTGCATGGGTAATTGGGCATGTTTATACAGACCAGTGACGAAAAACAAAGCATGGAATGTTTGACAAACATCGTGTCGTATCTCTGAGCCTTCCCAGAGGAAAAATTGCTCAGATGTTGCTCTTTCATGGCTCAGGAGATTAGATGAAGTTCTCATAATGACGTTGTTCAAATCCATGAAGATTATGGAGGCGTAAATGAATATATAATAATCTGGATTAGAGTAAATTTGATAAGAAATATTTAAGTTCATATTGAGATCTTTAATAATATTGACTTTTGATTGCAGACTTGACAAATCTGAGCTCAGTTTCAGACATTACTTCTGAAACTCTAATGGAGACATTTCTGAAGAGAAAAATCTGAGACGCAGATGAGTAAAATAAGTTTAAAATAGCAAAGCAAATAATATATGACAATCAAAACGGGAATATTTGTTTCCTTTATTCAAGAAAATAAGTATTTATATACATTAAAGTTTTTCAAAAACATCTCATGGCTCATTGCATCAAAACCAAATGCAGATCAATATTGACAACAAGAAACTACCAAAGAACGAAGAAGAAAGGTTCAAGTAGGAAAACGACTGACTGGTGTGTTTGTAGTGATGCATGAATATGTTACGTTTTCTACAGAACGTTAAATTGCATTAGTTTGACCTGCAAACATTTTACAGTAAACATACATAAATGGCTAACATCAAGGTCAAAGGTGTTTTGGTGTTCTGAGGCAAGTTTCTTGTGACAAATGGGAACACAAACGCACTTTAATATAATCCTCAGGTACGTTCAGTATAACTCCTGGTTTGAAAGTTTCAAAACTGTGGATTGACTTGAAAAGAACGTCTGGAAGATATCAAACACTTTAACTATAGAGGTATATCAGAAACTGTTTGAAGCTCCACAAATGGATCCACCCATGACAAGACAACAGGGCGTAAGATAAATTTCGCAAAAACTTTTTAAACACAAACAGTGAAATGCAAAGTTATGTAATACAGAGCGATTGACAAAAACTGCCACTGAATATACGCGAACCTTAAGTGAATAAACTACACGCAGAAGTGACATTAAAGCTATTGTGAAAGTGAGGTAGAAACACTGTAAACCAAACACTGAACACGGGTCACTTCTAACTAAGAGAAGGCTGTTTGTCCATTAACACGGACCATGATTGTAACTTTAACAATTAAACCATCACATGAATGAACAAAGATCTAACACAAAGGATCTGAAGAGAACAGGTCAGATCTAAACATTTGCACATGTCTAATATATCTGTATGTAGTGTGTGTTGGACAGCAACTCACAACAATAATGTACAGAGATACATTAACTCAATGATGTCCACAGAAACAGAACTACGCAATGCATGGCATAAAAAACTGCTGACGAAAAAATGTTTCACAAAGTTTTAGACATTGAGACAGATTGCAAATGTCACATCCCTCATTTACAAATATTCTGAAGTCCAGAGTGAAACATACATTGGAAATATTGCTATGAGTTCACCTGATAGAAGTTATTTGATCACATACGAAATCTATATTTACAGTGAATCTACTGCTGAAAACCCCCCCACAATCACCTGTTAGTACTGCTGATGAAAAATAGTGAATAATACTATTAACACTTGATCTGTTTGTGTATCTTATGCATCTATATGATACTGTTTATGGCTAAACCTTTGAAAACAATAAAAAAAATTACATTTAAAAGATTTTTAAGAATACAATTTGACGGTTTGAAAAACAAAAATAAAACTCTTCAGATAAAATCATTTATAAAATCTGACAAAAAAATAAACACAGCCCCACTGTCTTAAAAACAATATAAGGCACAATGTGTTTTTAGAAAGAGGTGCCATTGCTCAGATCGCAAACATTCACACGTACACTAAACTTCTGGGTTATTTTCAACCCAGAGTTGGTTCAAAAAAGGAACAAATCCAACCGTTGAGTTGTAATTTACCATAAATGTTGGGTTGTCTGAAACCATTGTTGGGTCTGGATTAGTCTGACCCATGGCTGGGTTTGTCCTTTTTTGCATCAATGCTGGGTTGAAAATAAGCAGATTATGTTTTGAGTGTATACATGAGACAGTCACTACATACCCAAATATTCACATTAAATACTTCACAGTATGTCTTCATTTACATCTTTCCTTCTCATTTGTCTTGATTTGGAGATCTAGCTTTATACACACATACTCTCTGGGCAGTAAGTTGTTTTCACAGGATATGTTTGTATGAAGACATACTGTAGTGCAACTGGTCCAAAACAACAGAGCAGAGAACACGAGAGTCATTGCTGGTCAGACATTAGCAAGTAAACGTGTCTTATGCAGATGTTTGTGTGGTTTCTTTGGAAGGTTTATATGAGAATTTTAAACACGGATGTTTGAAAAGAAGCTTGCATAGGTTTTCCACGTGACGGGTGTTTGCTACAGTCTTTACGTTTCACCTTTTTCCTTGAGAATCACCAGATTCAGAGTAACCTGAAAAAGAGAAAACAATCACATGAACATATTTAAAGAAAGTGGTACCTTTGAGATACCTCCAAAGTGTTTTCCCTGAGTATGAGAAATTATACCCATCTGAGCACAATTCATTTGTCTTACAGGAACTATAGCCAATATATTAGATAATCAAATAAAACCGAGCACTGATATCTGACCCGAACAAAAAAAACCAAACTTCGGATAAAAGCTTGGATAAGATCACAAATCGTTTTAACCTTTAATGATAACGTTTTTCGATACACCTTATAAATATTGTATAAGTCACAGCGTTTGTATTAATATTAATAATTGACAACAAAAATACGTGATGCGTATACATAGCTTTGGTGTACATAGCTTATTTTTTGTTTGTCTTAAGACAGTTTTTCAATAAACAACAACATTAATGTCAATAAAAAAATTATACGCATTTTATAATTTGTCTTTGTACGGCATGCACGTATTCATTTCAAATGCATGCACCAATAATTAATTCAGACAAACATAACTAAAAAACAATTATTACTGTAATCAACAAACGTGTGACACAAACAACAGTCGCAGGTGCACACAGGAGGCAATGAGCGCAACACAAGCGCAGGTCGATAGGAGAGAACAGAATGTTCTGAACATGAGAGAAACCTCACTGTGTCCCGGGCTACCAGACAGGGGCGGACGGGTTTGGAGGGAGGGTTTAATTTGGGAATGGGACCGGGGCTTTCCATGTCACTAGTGAGCCAATCCGATAACGAGTGGGCATTAAAAATGCTGTAGTGTCGCCCCTTTTATCACCCTTTGAGAAAAACACCCAAATTCAGAGCTCAGGCCTTTTTTTGATGGACGGCTGAGTGTATTCAGGACACCGCGGGGGGGATTAGGCTTTGTGCCCTGCCATGTTGCATAACTGCTCCATATGCGCACAACTTACTGGAGGAATGAACTCGTAAAGCCTGACGCACGAGTCATGTACACGGCCATCAGACTGCAGGCTTACCATGTGACGCATCTCGACATACAAGACCTACCATTTCATACGAAATCATACTAAACAAAACCTAAAGATATATCAAAATTATTAAAATGTAACAAATGCATATCGCAATGGTTCGCAATAACTAAATGATTACATAACTCAAAAATTTAGGTAGTCAAAGTTTTAAATCAATGTAAGGCTGTCAAAAGATTAATCGCGATTAATCACATTCAGAATAAAAGTTTGTGTTTACATAATATATGTCTGTGTACTGTGCATATTAATTTTGTATTTATGAACACAAACACATGTAGGCATTTATATATTTAGGAAATATTTATATAGATGTATTTATTAATATTTACCAATAATTAAAATTATATTTAAATGTTTATTAATTTTTACATTTTATATTGTTCTTAAATAGATACATGTATTTTTTTTTATAAATACAAAATTAATATGCACAGTACACAGACATATATTATGTAAACACAAACTTTTATTCTGGATGCGATTAATCGTTTGACAGCCCTAGATCAATGCACATAAAACCGATGAGACCAAGTTGGTTATTAGTTGTATTTTGATTATATAATTTTCAATTTGTACATATTTTAATATAATCTAAATGGACTTTACAAACTTTAAAGCATTATTGTATCACATATTACATCATATTTAATTTTTTTCATTATCGTGTGGCCCTAAAGTCCAATGTTTACTATTCTGAGGTTGAAATGCGCACTAGCTTTAGCTATCAAGAATGAGGTCACTGCTTCCGAATAACTAACTGCTGTCGTATCTCTCAGCCGTGGGACACGAAGCCCAGCGAGTTCTGCAATGCTCTTTAATTTCCTTTTCATCTGAACATCATCCAGTATAAAATCCATAAAAGAACGCAATAAACTGTGAAGGTGCTGCCACAACAGAGCTTCATTCCAGCTGTACTGAATAAAGAATTGCACATGTTGTATAACATTTGGCCCCAACCCACACCTGAGAGTAAACAGCGTGTTATGACCTCCGGCTCTCTGCAATCGTCTATTAAAAAGGTGTCAGATCTTGTTAATCGGACGGCTGGTGAGAGTTCAGGGCGTCGCATCGCTTAACAAAAACCGAACGGGTCGGTAAAAAGGGCAATGGGTTGGGACTGGCAGCTGTCTAAGGTACATGTTACCCCTGAGGGCGTATATGAAGATTTGACTAGAGAAAGCGGCTTGGTGGACGAGTAATTCTTGATTTGGCAAAGGATTGTGGGAAGTAAACACAGGTAAAAGCCCTGCTGATGTGACCGGCCAAGTTTGGATGAAAAACAAGTTGGCAAACGAAAGTATTTTTAATACGCAAATAAAGTTTATGTAACGGTACCCTCCGTAAAGACTGCCAACAGTCATAAAAATGGTTAAATAACTCAAAGGGCTGTGTTTGGAGGGTTGTCAAAATGGCAACATTTCAGTAGATGATATTACCAAACAAATTTCACTCAATTTTGAATATTGAAATCTTGTATTTTTAATATAATTAACTTTCTGACAGACGTTGCCGTGTTAAGGCCCGTTTACGCCAACAATGATAACTATGTTATCCTACACCCCAACGGACGTAAAAGTTTTTAGCTAAAATTTCACATTTTAAATGTGCTAGCCCTTCAAATTAATTGGTTGTGATTTTTGTGATTTTGTACATCAGCTGAATCAACACGGTTTTAAAGTGATCACAACAATATCGTTCTTCTGTATCTCTGTTATACTTTTGGTGTAGACTAGACTCCAAATCTTTACTAATATCATTAATATTGTTGTGCCTTTCAACTCTAACCTCAAACATAACCTCAACAAAATGTCTATCAATCCAAAAAAACAAAAAGCAAAAGCAATCCACAGGAACTCACCTGAAATAAAGTTGTGCAATTATGTCGGCCTGTCACTTCTGCTCATGCCGCACATGTGACCTGGTTCATTCTGACCTCTAGCTGAAAGGCGTCGGGCCGGTCCTGCGGGTTGACGGCCAGCATGTCCTGCAGGAGTCGCTTGACGCCCTCTGACATCACACTACGGGTCCTCTGAGGAATGTGAAGAACCATCTTCGGGTTCTCCAGCAAGGCCTCGCCCACCGGGATGATCTCTGCGCCCTGGCGAACGTACGTGCCGAGGAGCTCGCGCTTGGAATCTGCGTCGATGAACGTGATCCGCTCAATCATGGCCCATATGATGATCCCCAATGCAAAGATGTCCGCTTTGGCGGTGTAGTGGCCCTCCCACACCTCAGGAGCCATGAAGAAGTCCGAGCCACACGCTGATGACAACCAGAATTTGTTAACGTTCACAGTGTTCTTGTTAAACTGCTCGTGACTTTGGTCCTCGAAGCAGCCGAGTCCTGCGCACACCTTGCTGAGGCCGAAGTCGGCAACCTTGACGACGGGGCTCCCCGATTTCTGCGAGATGAGAATGTTGTCTGGTTTGAGGTCGCGGTGGACAATGTTGTTCTCATGGAGGAAGGCCACAGCGCTGGTCAGCTGTTTCATGAAGCTCTGGTTGGTCCGTGGGTCGGGGCGTCGAGAGAGGATGTACTGGTTGAGGTCGCCACCGTCGCAGAACTCCATAACAAACCAGAGATAAGAGGGTTGATCAGAGTAACCCAAGATACGCTCACCTGAAAAGATGAAGAGCAGAATGAAACGTAAAACATCTGGAAATAAACAACATTTAACAAATATTCGGAGGAACGTTAAGATTAGATCTGATTATGTTCAACAACATTGACATCAATTGTATGAACACAAAATCACAGAGATGATGGTGGGTGACCTATTCCTTTAACTTTTAGAAACAAGAGGAGGTCAATGTATAGAGAACAGGCACAGACAAAGCAGATGGGCTGTAAACTAAGAAAGTCCATATCAACTCTCTAACCTTTACAGAAACACTCGTGAGCACATTTTTATTCATGTTCATGAAAACAGAGGTAGGTCATATCAAGGTGTGATCTGTAACATCTGTTCAACTAACTTGATTGATATGACATGAACTGGCCAACTAATACATCACAATACATCAAGATGACATCAAGATCAATCGACACAGATGTGGTTCTTCTGACATATGTCAATCATTCTTAAATTAAAGAATTATAAACACTGAATAGGCCCAAATCCATCAGTTTCTCTCCGTGGACACTAAATGATGGCACTTGCATAACACAACAGAGCTCAGTTCGTACAACCACATACAACACATTGCAACACACATAAAACAACAATACATTTTCAAATTAACTTTATTTTAAAACTCATTGTCTTGCACCTTCTCATTTGAAACTATTGCATTTTAGCATTATTTTCTGCAATGCTTCATTGCTTTTCGGATTAGACGCTAACTGTAAATCTAAATTTCTGTGAATTCAACTGAATATAATCTGATCTAATCTTAACAATTAAACAATGACAACAACAATACAGTTAAAACTCTTGGACAATTATTGGCATAAAGGTGATTGCTGCAAGACACAAAGACTACACAAAAACAAAAGCACTTAGGCTGTTATGAAAGAGGCCTGTATGGGAGTGAAAGGGTTAATGGTCTATATGTGCTGGGACATCATGTTCTCTCACGTACAGCCTGCCTTCTCTCCTACTGCTTTGTGCATATAAGATCTTTACAATAAAATGCATGCATTTGCATGTATTGCATTAGGTAAAAGTGTGCAATATGACATGCATATAACGTAGTAAACACCTCAGGTTTGTAAAACAAAAAATATGACAAGTTTATCTTGACAAGATCCATTACAGATATCAACCCACCAAAATAATATAGTATTAAGTGATTACAATGCAACCGCAACTCATGGAAACTCATACACTTACTATGCAGGTTTAACCATAGTAAAAGTGTAGTACAGTACACATCCTACATTTAAACTATAGTTACTCTAGTAACTTATTCTTGTATCTTGTACTACTTTGTATAAATCCAAACAAACTCGTTTACCTTTCAGGGAAGTTTCCACCAATCTCAAATACTGTCTGCATTTCTTGTTGCCGTGGCTCATCTTCTGTGCCATCCCATCTCTCTGCAGCACGCACTCTTCCAGATGAACCACATTTTCGTGCCGTTTCTCTAGGCTCGCGAGGGCCCAGAACTCGGCCAGCGCCAGCTCCACCGTCTCGGGCGCGTCGCAACGGAGCTTCTTCACGGCCACCCGGGCGCCCGAGCTGCGGGCGACAGCCTCGTACACCACGCCGTAGCTCCCGCGACCCACTTCCCGTATCAGACTGTACCGAGGCGCTCTTGTGGGTTTCTTGCATAAGCCCATGGAAAAACAGTACTCCTCCTCTATAAGTTCATCTTCGTCGTTGTTCTCCACGGGCAGCGGCCGCAGGACTTTACTGACGTCCCGCTTCATGCTCGCGTCCGGCGGCTCGGGTCTTTTGCAGCCCCGCCTGCGCGTTATTCTCCCCTGCTCCATGAGTTTATTACCCCCCGCGCGAGCATGTGTTTCGGGGTAATAATCCTGTTTTTCATAACGTCCCTAGGCAGGGAAGTGGTTGGAAAAGTGCGTGTTATTGTGAGTAAACTCGACGGGTTCGTTTAAATGTTTTCATGCACTTCTTCGCCATCAGAGTCTGGCTGATATAAACAATAATAACTTAATTGTCAACATGAGATGAGCGCGGGGCGTGGTGTATGCGGACCGTACCATTTCATTCAATCAGAGGGGTGGGATGAACAACAAAGACTACCAATCGCAAAGGTTTAACAAAATGCAAAGTCCTAAAGCTGAAAAATATCAATTTTCATGATGAATAAATATATACTTGAATAAGGATGGGGAAAGTATTTAATACCAACACTGTTACAAAAAAATATATAGTGAAGTCTGACCCATTATTCAGTAACGTATCAATTTAACAGCCCATACCTACGTTGGGAAATATTTATGAATACGTTTATTTGCAAATCATCTGAATTTAGTCAAACATGAAAATGATACACCGTTCATCATATGATATTTCAAACGCATTTATCGCATTTTCTCACAACTGCTGGAAACCCGCGGTGGTCTGATCTGCGTGCACCAGCGTGTAATTTCACGTGAGGGGCCGGACCTCGCACGTGCAGTTCAGCATGTACCCAGAGCCAACCACGCAGACTCGGAAGTGCTCATATGCCTCCACATTTCCCAATAATTTACTTTTAATAACATTCTCTGGGATATTTTTGTTGTACATTTTGAAGTGTACAGTTGGAAGTGATCTACAAGTGTTATTTTTTTAAATTATATGTAAATGTTCATATTACCTTAAATGATCATGTATATCATTTATTTAATAATTTACTTTTGCGTATTAAAGCCAAATATATTTACTTATTATGGAATATATGTATTTATTATTAGTTAATATATTCTGTTAGGCTAGTTATATGCTTTTTAATGTATTATTATCATTATCATTATTAATACAAATGAAAACAAAGATACAGCAATGTATATATAGGCTATATATATATATTAGGCTACTATTATGATTTTAATTTTACTATTAAGTTTCTTTGATAGGCTATATGTAAACACTACTAGTTTATTTTAATTTTACTGTTAAGTGTCTTTAGTATAATAAAAGCCATAGGCATAATTTGCGGGTGGATAGGTGTGACATGTCCCCACCACTTTTTGGAAGAAATTAAGAAATGCTTGCGGAATGTGTATTGTTTAGTGGCCATTAACATCTAAAACTTGTGGAAAACGCAGGATGCGCTGCTTTCTCACAATCTCCTGTTGCTCGCACTCGTAAGTTATATTTGCAGAAGACAGAGAGCCGTGACTCCAGTTTGAAATGCGTGCATGTCCCCACCACTTTTCAAAACAAAGTTACGCCACTGATAAAAGCTTCAAGTACGCCAAAGAAAAAACCTTGTGTGTGATATTGTGATTCTGATTCATTACAGCCAGATTTAAGTGATGTCACTATATGACCTCATAACCTCCTTTAACCAAAAAACAAGTCAAATATCCAGAGCTTGAGGACAAACACAAAACACTACACTGTCCCTCAGAAAGAATATAATGCAGTTCAACAAACAACTATTTCATAGAATTCAAAACACCATCGGGTGTGGATAGAGATCTGCTCCGGGGTTTACATCTGTAATTGTTGCCCACTCAACAGCAGTGATAGTCGCGGGCGTTTTGAGAACGAGAAGGCCAAAAAACAAATCGCAGGACTTATTTTACATCATTAAATTCTGCCTCGCAAACTCTGCTGGAAGACACCTTTAAATGTTAAAGAAATCACAGCGCTGCGCTTCTGACGATAGCTTAATAACAATACAAACTTTTTCCATTATACTTTAGGCATTTGAGCTAGTTCATCGCACTCCTCTTCTATAGATTGTGACTCACCAGCCAGTTTACCAAGATTGATAAACGGCCCCTGGATGTGAAAGAACGCAAGCATAATTGTGGCAGCTTCTGAAAAATCACAGATATGTTTAAGAGACTGTGCTCAGCATCCACAGGGGATGGTGTTTTATCTTTGAGGTCATTCTGAAGGCAAAACTCATTATTCGTTCTTTAACCTTCCATATAATTAGTTCTCGCTTTCTAACGTTTCTCTCCTCAACTTTCAGGGTCACACTGTCTTATGACTCATACATGTCTCTGTTTCTCCTTCTCTTTTTCTCCTCTTTGTTGTTATCCTCGTACTTTTACATTCTACACGATTTATCATCCGTTGCCGTGACAACATGAAGGCCAGCATATTTTATTTGTACCAAAAATGCATAGAAGCAGCTTCACGGTGACATGCTGATGTGTGTCATCTGCGAGCGTGTAAAAACGAATCTGATGAAAGAGAACACAAACCATTAAAGGTAAATTTGACAAAGTTTATTTAGAATGAATGAATGTAGTATAAACAGTGGAAAAGCTTCTGCCACCACGATCAAAACTGAATTCAAGCAGGGATTTAATAATGTACTCTTTTATTTATTTGCCACTTTACCAGAGAAGCACAAACTGAGAGTTTTTAAAAAGCCTCTCAGTAACCTGTGAAAAATGAGCCCAACCCACATCATTCGGCACAAAGTGGGTTTTACATCTCAAACAGCACTTGAGGAGAAAGAGATAGATAAATACAAAATGAATAAGAATAAGAGAGAGCCCTGCTGCAAATGCTTTGGCAATACAATGTACAAATTTTGTCATGCCAATAAAATTAAAATTGAAATTGAGAGATACAGAGAGATAAATCTGGTTTATATTTTATATTACACCAATAGTTCACCCCAAAATGAAATATCCTTCATCATTTACTCAACCTTTTGTCATTTTAAACCTCTTTGACTCTTTTTTCTTTTGCAAAACACAAAAGGAGATATTTTGAAGAATGTTGGTAAACAAAGACTGATGGTCCCCATTTACTTGTGAACACAAACCCAGTGCAAGTTAATAGGGACCAATGCTTTTTAATTTTTTGTTATCAACATTCTTCAAAATCTTCTTTTGTGTTTTGCATTAAAAAAAGAAAGTGATACATGTCTGAAATGACACGAGGGTGAGTAAACAATGACAGAATTTTTATTTTGGGGTGAACTATCCCTGTAAATGTGCATTTAGCTATTTTTGTTCTCTGTGGTTTGGACTGTATTTATATTTCTATATCTTACGATTTCACTTTATTTAATTTTACACCATACATCTCTTACAGTATACATTTCTTTTTGCATTGTAAAAACACTGCTTTGGCAATATACATACAGCATTTGTCATATATAACACTTATTCACAAAGTTGAAAGAGAGAGTGCTAAAAATACAAAAATAAAGACACCCTAAGGTTTATACATTTAATAATAACATATAAATCATATAAACTAAATAAATATGTTCAGGTAGTCCTGATATATATTGTCAGATGGAGCACCTGTTGTTGAATGTTGCGTGTATCCGCACAATAACAGTGACTGGCGCCTCCTCCTGTCTGGAAACAAAAAAAGTTTTGAAATAGAGATGAATAAGACTTCCAGGGAGGCAGGTGTGAGGTGTAAACTGTGTCTGAAAAAAAGACCTTGTAAAAAGCACCATGCAAGGATGCTACCTTTATAATGTGTGATGTCAAATCAACACGAGAGAAAAAAGGAAATGTGAGTGTGCGAGGTTCTTCAGAAAGCAGAAATAAAGTGAAACTTTTCGTTCAGTTACCACAGTAATCCACCGCTTCCCTGACACGAGTGTGAAAACATAGCTGGCTGTGGCACGAGGAAGCAGCACATTCATAGAGATCAATAGAGAAGTGCTGAGCATGAAGTGGATGAATGGTGATTAAAGCTCAGGACAGAATCACAAGATCTCTGCGATCAGCACTACAATCAGACGTCATTTTCATTGACATTCACCACCGTCATGCTTTCAATACCTGCAGAGCTTAGAGACGGCTTTGCACCCGAGCAATTTCCTCTCTCATTCGGAGAAAGAAGTATGCTAGTCATTGTCCACTGTGTGTTTGAACTACGGACACGCTGCTGCATCAGAACGGAAAGCTTTTGCGCATCGTCCGGAAACGTCAAAAGGCTTTAACGTATGTATGGGCTGGGGTTGCACATCTTGAACCACTGCTTGCATCTATTGTGAAACTCAGATCAGGATTTTATAAAGGATCTGTGGGAAAATCAGCAGCTGACTCTGATGTCAAGCATTTAAGCGGACACGCAAACAGAAAAAGGCTTTGTTGCTCTTTAAATAAAGATGAATCTGAGATACACTGCAAACAAGAGCGCTCGTCTCAACCTTCCAGATTATCTCTGTTAGATACAAGTGATCATTATTAAAAGTGTTTGCTATATGACAGTTGTTTGGACACATCACAATCACGTTTTCGCAACCATATATATATAGATGCTTCATTAGCAGATCTAGCCTATATGGATCACTACGTCACTCACATAAGTTGTCCGCCATATTGGAAAGGTCAAGGCCGGTCCGTGAATACTCGAGGGCAAGATGACTGTGCGCCTGGAACCGTACGCACGTATGCATTTCAAATGTTGTGTTGTTGTGTCAATCCAAACATTATAATTGATAAACTAACACCATACAACAAGATGAAGGCGTTAGTCAACACAACATTAAAAACATACCGTAGATTTAAAACCTTTAATATTGAGTTAATACACAAAATGATAAACAAAAAACTCCTGAGATAGTTGAGAATCTGATTTCTTCAGGAATTTAAATCTTTTTACAACCGGATGCTGTGCAATGTTATAGCATCCAAGTATTTTTACTGCGAGCGATGACAACTGAAATGTTAAGGTTTCTGGAGCGGCCAAGTGTTGGAATCTATGTATGCATCTCTATGCTCATAACTCTTAAGAACATCCTACACTGTAAACATTTTTCTGTCAGAAATAAATAAAAAACATTTGGACTTTTTATTTCTTCAGGAAAAATTACACGTTTTTGCTGTTTTTTTGTAAATTTGAGGTATTTTCAGCAATTTTACGTTTTTTGACCAAATTAAAAAATGTAAACTTTCTGGGGCGCCATGCAGAAATAAACTGTACTTCCCTGTAAAATGTGGTTTCTGCGTTTGTCTTATCAATTCTATTTTGAAAATTACATAAAAAATCTTTACAGCTTTTTTTTATTATACTTAAAAAAGAAAATAACAAAAAACAATGTTTTTTACAGTGTAGTAATCTGCTAAAAGTCACTCCGCCGACATCTTAACATAGCAACACCCCCAAGAAACTGCAAAGCAATCAGCAATGTACCAAAAACAACTCAAAACACCTGCAACCACACTGTAAAAACTTTTTTGGGATTGTAGTCAGCTGAACTTAATTTAGTAAGTTATTCCAATGGTTTTGTCCAATCTTGTTGAGTTGACTCAATTATGTAAGTTATCTCAACTTTTGGAAGTCAGTACAACTCAAAAAATCCAATGCAAAAAAGAAACTTAAAAAGATGAGTTTAAAAATTGCAGATTTTTTACAGTGCACATGACTGTAACCACGCAGAATACCCATATCAAAAGTCTGAGGGGCTCTCACCCGAGCATGTGACGTCTATGATGCAAACTTTTCTTGTGTCCAAACTCCTTCACCTATGATGAAGTTCGTCTTCACCGAGCGAATGCAATACATAAACAATTCAACAATTCAAAATCAGATCTATGTCGTGATTCAGAGAGAGAAAATCTGAATGGCTGTTATATTCACACAGTATAAAATGACCTTGTTGTGCATCACATCACAGACAAACTCCAGTGACTAAGACAAAATGACTTCCGAGTCATTGCTGGTTTCACTTCATACAGTCTGAAGGATCATACCTCACAAAACATCCCAATCTGTCCCTGATAGAAGACATTGGGAAGCAGTCTCTGGCATCTTCATATCTGACATGTATTTAAACATCTATACGTCTATATCTTTTATGTGTACCCTAGAATTCAAACCTAACAACTGAGCACCGGGAATCAACATTTTTGAACACTTTTTGGATAAACACATGAAGGAAACCAAAATCTATTAAACAACCGTTCACATTTGCATTACAGAAATTTCATTTTCATGGATTCTGAGGAAATTCTAATGCACATGTGTCCAAAACGATTGCAATGGGAGTCACTTTGGATACAATGGTGTTTATTTAAATCGTTTCAATTCTCAATCTTTTTTGTGTTAAACAGTCACCAAGAAATGTAATTTTGGGATCATTTGATCTTTGCATTCATTTTTGTTTTTTGTATTTAATTTTCTTTTCTTGGACTGAGTCCTTTTATGTTCCTACAGCTGTGCACGTGAAGCACAGGAGCACATAAAGTATAAAACCGGACAAAAACAGTACATCATCTGCTAATTGAAAAGCATGGTGCGAATGAATATAGCGAGGCAGCTTTTGTCATCTTTCAAGTCCTTCTTTGAAAAGTATTTTTATCAAACTGAATCACGACAAACATCACGCGCAGCATCTCCCTCTCGAAAAAGTGATTTTACCTAATGCAGTACGTCACAAGGTGCTATTTAGCACGCTGTGAAACAACACGCAAACACGCGTCTTCTCATTTCACCTGTTAATGCTTCTTTAGATTTCTCAATTCTGTCGACGTGTCGGGGGGTTATGGGATGTAATGAGATGTTAAAAGTTGCAACTCCTACACTAATTATTTATGGTAACAACACAATTGTCTCCGCTGCTATGGTTACATTCACACCACATGCAGGAAAAAGTTCAGGTGCTAAATGAATCTCTTCTCTCTCCTCTGTACGTCAGCTTTCAAAACATCACCTGTGTGGACTGTAAGAATGTCATATCTGGCCTTCAGGAATTAAATGCATGCATAGAAAATACACTTTCTTGTTCAATATGTCCATACATTGCATTGAATATAAAAATAAATATAAATAAAAGTACATTTAACATACATAATATATAACCAAATGCAAAACCTTCCATTAGCAAAATGATATTCAAATAAGCATAAATGCAGACAAATATTGACAAGATCTGGTTTGCTTTGAATCAGATCTAAACCATTTTTGTCAACACTATCAAGTCATGATCAAATATTGTGACGTATTTCAGAATGAAACCGAATCCTTAATGAGAGAAACAGAGGGTGTGGCTTGCGTTTCCACTGCGATTGGATCTGGACATTCTGTCATTTATTTACTCTCATGTATATGAATATTTCTAGTGTGGAACTTATTTACTAACCCTGTCGCATTCTGTGATTTCGCAGTTGTTTTTAAAAAAATGCATCACGTACCATTTTCAGATTTCCTTTACACAAAATTTAAAAGCATCTCATAGGTCAGCGTCCATGTTAAAGAGGACTCTCTGTTTGTAATGACTCAGGATTGACATACTTCTGTTTCCAGGTTACTGGGAACAGTGGAGTATATAAAACAGTGCTCGCCGATGGGATGGCATGGATAATTGAGTATTGTGTTTGAACAGACTCGACATTGGATTAATGATTTATTAAATACTCACTCGTCACAACACTGGGTCTGTCCGGACTCAACTCTTCCAGCGTGCGTGTGTGCGTGCGTGTGTAAGAATGCTTCATCTTTCTCATTAGACATCACAGGCAATTTCTAGATTCTGCAGAGGGTTTCACAGGAAAACAACAATTTAGAAGATAAATTCTGAGAATATATGAGTTATACAGATATAGGCGTAACTATGTGGCATCAAACATCATTATTCAAAGCCAGTATAGATCTTACTGGGGCTAGTTGTCACACAAGTGAAGTCTAAAGTCTCAGTTCATGAATGGTTGTTCTCTCCTGCAGGTGTTGTTTTAAATTTTTTTTTTTTGCACATTTTTATAAAAATCACTAGATGTGTCATATTTATTAGTTCAAAAGATGTCTGAGAAGCAATGCACTAATGCATTTTAAATTGTGGAAAATAGTTTTTTCAGTAAAATCAAGTTCAATGAATGGCATGAGTTGGGGCATGTTGTCATCATGTATGCTATGAACTAGTCAGTGTAAGTGATTTCTTGTGTGATTTCATTTTTGCCCATTTTGTAATTTTGGGTTCTCACTTGTCATTGTTAAGTTCTCTCGGGACGAGTGGAGAGATCGATCTGTGCATCCGGCGTGACGAGCGAAATTAATTGTTTTTTCTTTGGCAACATGCACGAGGATCAACGTGTCCAAATGAGCTCAAGAGACTATAACACACATTATACTTTCAGGTGAGGTTGCTTAGAAACTGCTATTTATTTATTGAACATCACTGACAACAGTAACTCCCACTGTACTGCCATACCACATGTCAAATAGCTCTATTTCTTCCTGTGATGATGTGCCGAGGGTGGGGTAGCATAGTGGATAAAGATAAGAGCTGAAAGGATGTAGGTTTGAGCCTGGCATTATCTATGAGCTATCACCATTGTGCCATTTACATTTACGCATTCATCCAAAGTGACTTATATTGCATTATACATTACATTTGTTTCTATGTATGTGCAATCCCTGGCATCGAACCCATGACCTTGGTGTTGCTAGCGCCATGCTGTAACCACTGAGCTAGAAAAGCTGTTATGCCCTTGACACTTCAAGTACAACCTTTAGTTTTTCCAGAAGGATGAATTCGTATTAGGTTATTTTTTTAGTCACTTTGGCCGCGGATAAATTAGTGATTAAAGTGCTTGCAAGGCAACAGTGTATTGATTTGACTTTAATATTTTTAAATAGGCCTATATTTATTAAGGATTAAGCACAAATGTGAAAAATCATAGGCCTACCTATGTATAGGATATTACATTGCGTAACCATATGAGAAAAGAATGCAGTATATAAACTCCTGCAAAACGTCTAGCCTACTATAATGCTTTGGAATCTTACTATAGTAAATACAGTGTTTACTACAGTTTATCAATTCACTATTACTGCATAGAATATATTAACAAAATTTACCTGCACATTACATTAGCAAACACTACAGTTTTTTCATGTAGGTTAAAGGATTTATATGATTTATGTTTTGTACAGCATGACACAACCTACTGATGATCATAAAACACTATATTGCAGTATTAAATAAAAAAGTCTGGTTAAGTAGGATGCAAAGGCTTAATTTGACACAAAAATCGTAACAGCACTAAAGCAAACTTGATATTCATAATACAATTAAGCAACTATATTTACACAATGCATTTTTCTTTTCTTTATGTTTCCGTGACCTTCACGCTGCTTGTCCTTAAACGACAAAATAAGCTGCGATGAAAATAAGACGCGTGTTGTCATGACAGCGCGAAGGCGAAAATGATGCAGCACTTCATTGACAGAATCCGCTTATAACTCAAATTTACAACTTTGACACACAAAATAATCTGGTATTTCTGAAAATCTAGTATTCGTTACATGTTTTAGCATATACGATCAATTAAAAATGGTAGCCATAATCGCGCATGCTCACAACCAAGTTTTGCGTTGCTTCTTGACAAATAACGATTTCTGTGAACATTTAGCTTGAACCTCTTTGGACTTGGACAGATGTAATACTTGACTGTAAATGTCCTTTTCTGAATTATCCAATTGTGTGAAAACGTTAATAAAAAGCATATAGGCTACTTCTATAATGAATTCTGGGCCTTGGTCGTTGCAGATGGACTATTCTGATTTAAAGAATCATATTGTGATCTCTGGCACGAAGTACTCAATGCAACTCAATGGCTCAAATAATGGAAAACAATTTTATAAACATTTTCTTTGCTGATAAAAGCGAAGAAGCCAAGAAACCTCTGACTTAACACCTTCTCTCTTCTAAACCGTGAATATTCCCAATACAACTTTATCACGGCAATTTATATTCATTATTTTCTCATTATTATTTTACTACTACATAATAGTGACGTATAGGCCTATATAAACCTCTTGGTCTCTCAGGGCATCATCCTCGCATGGGTGGGATCAATCAATTCATACATCACCAGTTTTTCTCTTTCTATTGGTCGGAAAACGTTTCGTTCAGATGGTTGCGTGGGCTGCGTGAATAAAAGTATGGAGAGTGGATTGAGTCGAAATAAGAGCAAACCGTGGATGGATACGGAGTGATTTTTTTCAAAGCACAGGAAAACAAAGAAGTTTAACCAGTTTCCCCAAGTGCTTGCATTGACGCTTGGAGAACAAGAATCTCTGTTCAAACAAGGTAAATATTCTGTTATAATGTATGCACATGATTTTTCGATTCTCAGTGGTATAAAACTGAAACAAACATTTGGGAAAAACTAGATAAACGTGGCACTAAATTATTTTAATACAATCTGAAACTATTCTGTATAGAGGCACAGGGTAAAACTTACAGTCTGCTTTTGTTCTTTTCTTGTACTTTAGGAATTAGATGATGGAGTTGTATGTTTTGTTGTTGATGTTGAGCTTGCCAACCTTGAGTCAGGCAGACTGCACAGCGCAATGCCTGAGATGCGCGCAACAGATCTCCGACCTGGACTCCGCAGTCAACCGCTTGGTAAACTACTCTCAGTTCTCTTTAAACAGATTTAGATGTATGTGCACATGGACAAGCACAATAATAAATGGCACAAAAAAAAGACACGAATGACTTTAGAAGAAAAAAAGTCCAAGACGAAAAATATAAAGACATTAGTGTTAAGGAAACGACATAAAACTTCGTTTTCAGCACCACGGAGAGCGCAAACACTCATCACCAAACACGCTGTTGTTTTGAATATAAATATTTCTTTATGGTTTGCATTGTGATTTTGACAAATTTAAAATGTCTAACAAAACTATAGCCAAAGATCTTGTAGTATTAGGCTACTGCACCCGTTAAAGATAGCCTTATAGCATTGTTGCACCGGTTTCACCATTTCTAATTCTGATTGTATTTTCGATGTAGGCTATCAGGTTCACGAGTAAAAGTTCTTGCTGTTAAAAGTTCTTTCAACTAGTATTGGTTTATTTTTATAGTCTACCACAATAAAGCAAATAGGCTAAGCAGCGCTTTGGAAAGCATCTGTATGGTTTTCTAGTCTCTGTTCTTTAGACCAAACATCACTGAATCACAAAATAAGTTCAAAAGATTAAACACAAAGTGAATTCAGGTAAATATGGAGATGCTAAGAAAACCTAAATTGTGTCTCGAATGTCAGTAAAAACTCTTTGTTAAAACCCTAAGTTTTGAGTTAAACCACTTCTTTATCTTTGCAGACGTGCACTTTAGAATGTGAAGGAGCCGTTTCATCCACCGATACACTCGACAGATGCGAGAAGATTTTACAGAAGCTATCGGATGAATTATCGGACCTCGACCTCGAGGAAGAAGAACGAAGCGATGAGGATCTCAAAGCGTCAGCGGCGTCCAACCTGGTGAAACGATACGGAGGATTCATTAAGAGGATCGATAAAAACAAAAACAAATTATTTGCACCTTGGAAAGAAAACGCCGTGCTGAAAGGACTGTTCGCGAAGAAATACGGAGACTCGATCTCGAAACTGGGCGAACGCGACGTCCCGTCAGTAACGGGAGACGAGGAGGGAGAAGATATCGCGGCGGAAAACGAAACGGGACTTTACGATAACGACCTTCCTTTAAATGAAGTCAAACGGTACGGGGGGTTTCTTCGCAAATTCGGCCCGAAAAGAAGCGACGACGCCAGCCGACAGGTGCTGCAGAAAAGATACGGCGGGTTTATGAGAAGAATCCGCCCGAAGTTACGATGGGACAACCAGAAGCGATACGGCGGATTTTTACGTCGCCATTTTAAAATATCCGTGCGATCCGACGAAGAGCCCTCATCGTACGAGGACTACGGTTTATAGGGTCCTTTCATCCGAAAAGAATTAAATTTGAACTCATTTCGCATTCTAGTTTATTTTTTGTTCATCTCATACGCGTTTTCTCAACCTGGCTGCTGACTTCCGGAAGCGCCGCTGTCAATCATCTGTCAATCACTCGCCAGTGTTGAGGACGTTACAGCGAGCGGCCACTTGTTGTTTTCCGTTAACGATAACTTGTATAAGCAAACAGTACATATTGCAGACAATGCTTGTTTAAAATGACAAATAAAGGGCAAGAACTTTACCTGCTAAACTTGTATGGGAAAATGATTTGTGTCTTAATAATGTCAAAATGTCTCTGCTGCTCCGCTTCTCTCCTAGGAATATAAATGCATACAAGTTTTGTAGAAGATTAATGTTGGATTTTTGATGGGATGACTATCTTCTCAAACATGTTTCCAAACGAATCTGCAAACTACACTCGGAACACCGATAACCGGAACATCGGTGTATCAATGTTAGATAAACGGCGCCATCTGTTGGTCAAACTCTTGAATTGCACCACCCCCAAAAACTCGTTCCTCCTCAATATTGATATAGTTTGCCCACAAATAAAAATCGTGTCATTCATCTTCATATCGTCAAAACCTGTATACGTCTCTTTCTTCAGTGGAATACAAAAGAAGATATTTTGAGAAATGCCTCAGTGGTTATGTGCTCATACAATGGAAGTCAATGTTGTTTGGTTATCAATGTTCTACAAAATATCTTTTGTGTCCTGCAAAAAAACGGAAAGTCATTCAGGTTTCTAATAACATAAGGGTAAGTAAACGATGACAATTGTAATTTTTGAATGAAATATTTCTTTTAAGTTAATATTAATTAAACAACCCCTTGGTTTACTGTAGTAAGAGTCTGTGACTACAGTCCTCTGTTGAACTGCAAATATAATTGACATAATTTGCTGTAAATATAATAGTTCATAGTTATTTTGTATTAGTTATTCATTATTCATATAATTTTCCTCTCCTAGTGATGTGAAGTTATTTTTTGAAGAACCTTCTAATAAGTGACATGAAAATGACAAAAACATGTCATGTCAACACTTCCCTTTAGTATAAATAGAGTGAGTGATATTTACATCCAAAGGAGATTACATTATAGATACAAACGGTAAACAAAGCGCTCAAGCATGACGATAGTAAAACATAAATCCACAAGATCCAGCGCTGCCTCCGAACTGCGATTCTCAATGAACCAAATACAACGCAATAAAAAACATTTCAAATCATGCTAGCTGTTTTGCGAAAGAGATGCAAACCTCTCAACAACACTGAAAGAGCACCAGCAGGGCAGAAGCATTGATATCAACGTCAAGCTCTAAAAGTTCATCCTCCCTGTGATAAACTGAAGTTGGGTAAAACATTAATATATTTACTGATCATCTCTCTGTTCTGCAGTTAGTTCTGCCTGTGGTCCCACTGTCTCCACAGAGGCCGTATTTGCGGTACTAAGCGTGCTAACAGGCATGGTGACTACAGTGCTACCTGCCAGATTCTGCACTGTGGCTCCAGTGCCCACCGTGGGTAGCGTGACCAGCTGAAACGGACTGACTACTTTGACGAAAGTGGGTCCTTGGGTGCCCTCGTGTACCGCTGCCGTGCTCAGCACCGTTAGATTAGAACCATCGTGATGGACTTCGGCTCCGGTGGGGGACGTCAGCACTGTGTATCCGCCAATCATGGAAGACTGAGCCAGCACTTTTTCCAACGGGATGCCGGCGAGCTGAGTGATGGGCAGGGTGAAATGAGCGGGCGTTGCGGCCAAGGTGGCGGGTCCAGAGACGGCACGGGTAAGGCGAGGGCGCTTGGATGTGGGAGGGGAGGTCACGGGGGTCAAAGTCATGAGGACGCTGTTGAGGTGTTGCGATTTGCTCTTCAGTTCTTTGGCACGTTTGCGATGCTCGTCGCACTGCTGTTCAAGAGCTATGAACGCAAAGGTGAAAGGTCACTTTGATCATACATGCACATAACAGGATAAAGAAAACGTAAACATCCGTCTGTTGCTTCTGCACTGCTTATATATACACAGAATATAAAAGTAGCAGAAAACACAGACTTATAAAAACACAAATCAAGTGCTGACCCACTAAGCTGCGCGTGTACTGCTCTCTGCAACGGTCCATCTGACTTTTGTGACTGGCCAGAACTTTCTTCACCAGATCCAACATCCCAAAGTTCTGAACGATGTTGTTGAAAAGAGCGGCATCTGTTGACAAATTTAACAATGTCATGATCAGACTGATGCCAGAAAACTACAGCATTGTGACTTTTTTTTAAATTAGGAACAATAATGAACAAATACATACAAATATATAAGAAGAAAAGTAAATTGGCATCTGACCTTTAATCTGGAGGGGAGGGTCTTGGATGCGTTCATCTAAGCCGGTCAGTATGTCCTGTATCTCTCTCTCCAGTTCACCCATGACTTCATCCAGTAACCCAGCATCCTTCAGCCCTCTCCAGAACGTCACTGTGTCCTCTGACATGAAACATAATAACCGAGATCAACAGCGACGTCCAGTCCAAGGTGAGATTCCTGAGTGCACTTACTTACCTCCTAATGTGATCCATTCTGTGGTATCATCACCAACGTCTGTGGAAAACGTAGCTGTGGATCCATTCACTGCAGTAACAATACAAACATTACTAATTATTAAATACAATTTGATACAAAAGCGCTTTTATACAAATCCTTTAAACGTTACAGTCTCATTTTGGCACATGGTTCAGATTCGTACCGTCCTCTGAAGCCGGGGTTGCGGGGGCGGTCTCTGTGGATGGCTGGCTACTGAGTGACGCTCGTGCCCCCACCGGGTCGATCTTGGTACTGCGACATGTGTTTGAACAGAGTCTGGAGTGTTGATAAAAGTCCAGCTCACCTGAATCCATGATCTTCCTATAAAATAAATGAGAGGCAGGTGTACTTGAGATTTCATACCAGCACCTGCACGGCCTTTCTGCTCATGGTGACAAACCTTAACATGGTCCCATTGAGGCGAATGGCTCTTTTCCAGTCCTTCAGCGTCGACTTGCCGGCCAGATACACAAACTCCTTTGGACTGATGAGATGCTCATTAAACTGAAACAGCATTGATGCACATTGTGAGGTTATTTGAACTAATGCACAGACAAAAATGTCAAAGATATTGCTGGACAGGAAAGCTTTAACACTGCCAAGACTCAATGCACAAATATTTCAGGGTTTATACAGGCGCACATCTGAAGCATGTTTTTACCTGCACACATTTGATATTGATGCCAGGACACACAAACTTCTTCCATACAAGATTGGCTTTGCTTTCCCCGCAAGTTATCTGGTAAAGAATATCTCCCTCCACATTTGTATCGTCAGAGATTTTCACTGCGTATATATGAGAATGCCACATGTATTATTTCTGTAAATAAACAACTCTATGAACAAATATATTTTGGACAGATAATCAAACAATGTCTACCATACACACTATAAGTGGGCTATACCCTATACAACCTATACAACCCAAACTCTGCCTTACTGTTGCCACCATTTTATAAACGCAACAAGCACCTTTGTGTTCACACCCTTGTGTGCCTTATTGCTGTCTTTAATCTGTGAAACACAAACCATACCCAAAACCGTGTCCTTGGGCAGAGAAATGGTGCTGCTAGACTCAGCCTCCGAATCCAAAGTCTGCTCCACAATGTGTTCACTGTAAGAAAACACACAAGGCTGCGGTCAGTCAAAGAGGTGCATGATGGGAGCAAATAAGGCACGTCGGCAGGATTCTCACTCAGTCTGTTCCAGGTCTGTAGCCACCAGGATATTCTTTTCCTCATCAGTGGAAGACGTCTGATCCGTGCTGTCCGGGGTCGTGACCACTACCACCTCCTCCATGTGAAGGTTCACCTCAGGGTTCGAAGCCATGGAGTCAGCAGCATCTGACAGGCGTCAATCACTCACACCAGAACTATGGAGAGAAAAATAACATTTAAAAATGCAATAAACCCTATCAGTGCCAGTCATGCCACAAGTATTGTAAATATTAATAAATATATATAGTAACCCTCTCTCTCTCTCTTTCTATCAATGGTAGTGTTCTGGCTTTTAGGGGAAACTAGTAACTTTTTGTTATATTGTCCCTGTATGACATATCGCTTTATTGCTTCCTAATCTCTCTGTAAATCGCTTTGGATAAAAGCGTCTGCTAAATGACTAAATGTAAATGTAAGTATTGTGCCTGTACCATTATATGGTAAAGTGAGAGATCAGAAGGTAACAAATGATTGCCATTATTATACATTATAAAAAAACATTTCGTACTTATATAGCCAGGAACTACATACCCTTTGTATGTTTAAAATTCATACATATTTACGAATACTTTTTACAACTGCAGCGAGTATCGCCACAATTTACCTAAACAAATCAATTTGAAAATCGATTTCATTGTAAGAAATCAAAATTGTGCATTACTAAAAGACAAAACACACGAACGAACAATCTTTCTGTTTATATAATACACAAAATAAACTATATACATCGAAACTTCACCTACTTGAGTTTGAGAATTCGTGTTTAGGAAGTGTTTTGGCAGACCGGCACTACTGCGCATGCGCTCAGATGACGTCAGACGCCAAGTAAGCGTGAAGGCGGTGTCATGTGGGAACTGTTACTTTTTTAAGCGCTGGTGAATGGCGGACCAATCGTACTTATTTGCGATTACTTTGATTCAAGTTTTTCAAAAATCATTTTGTAAAGCTTGCGAAGACAATTACATTGCATACCAGGAAACACATCGTGGTGGAATCAAACAGATTTAAATAATAATTACAGTTAAAATGCACATATATTTACAGTGAGATAAAACATATTTTGTAAGACATATGTAAGAGAATATAAAGTTTGTGGAAATGAAAGTAAAAATACTGATTATCTTGACTTGATTGACTGTAACACTTCTGAAGTACTGACATCTGCTCACTCAACATACAAATCATAATAATTTTCATTTTGCAAACTACATACACTAATTGATTAGCCTACATAAAACAAAAACTTATTAACTGTTGGAATCACAAACACAATAAATAGACCTACACAAAGGCGTATTATTATCATTTATTTATTTTTTAAAGAAAATTACTATATGTTCAATACTGATAAGGAAAATGTACAAAATCTTTGTGATTTGAAAAATATAACTTTTTATATTTTCTCATTTATCACTCTTTTGTTGGATGCAGCATTCATGGAACCAACTTTACATGGTCACTAAATTTTAATACTTTTATTAACACTGTTAGGTATAAGTTGTGTTTGGCAATTTTACGATTTGCCACAGAATTATATCCTGAAAGTGTCTCTTGAAACTTGAATCTTGAATATCCTGAAAAGTGTGTTCTACACTGCAAGTTGCATTTTTATTCCATGTTTGGTCATTTCTGAATGGTGAATCTGCACAAAGAGACACAAAAGCATTAATGAGCATGTCAAATCATTTAATTCAATGCAAAATATAGCCATAGTATATTTAAAATAGCATACAACTATATATCATCACAAACAAAGGAGACGAAAATTTCATCATAAGTTAGTTAATAAATTGACAGGAGCTCTTCATGTTTGCCAAGGTCACATTAGTTAATGTTAAATTTACCTGCTGAGAAAAGCAGAGCTAAAACCAGCCAACCAGCTTAGGCTTTCAGCCTGGTTTTATCTGGATAATATGGTCTAATTTTAGAGAGGTTTTGTTCACTCTTTAGAACCAGCTGACCCACCAGCTAAACCAGAACACCAGCTTGACCAGACCAGCCAACCACACAAAACTAGGCTCCTATCCAGGTCTATAAACTCAGTTTGAAGCTAAAACACAGACTGTTAAGAGTTTATTTACCTTTTCACCAGTACACCTCAACCTATGAAATTAATAACAACCAGATGTAGGACAGTGTGGGCAAACAGAAAGTCGGCGAATGCTCTCTCTGGTGAGATGGACAGGAACTCGCCTTTATTCTGAGGATTCATCTGGATTCTCAGGCACACTGGGGAAGAAACAGAGACATGTCAACACATCATGACATCACCTGCTAAAGACTATTAAACTTAATGCATTTATTAATAACAATTAGGCCCAATAGACAAGAAAAGTGAAATTATTTTGTAGTTCATAGAATAATAAAAAAAGAAGCTGTGCGGATGAATAAACAAAAAATGTTACCTGCAAGAATAAACGATCCAACGCACGATATGAAACCAGACAGAAAGCTGTTAAATGGAAATGTACCAACTAATAAACAGTAAAGAAACTGCAAAGCTCCAGTCATCATGATATAAAGAAGATACGCGTCTACCACTTTAAGTTTGTTCGAGGTGCTGGACGCATATTCATCCAAGAACCTAGAAAGCACAGAGATGACTGAATTTGACATTTTCACTATCGGTACAAACGATTCACAACATGAAAAGACACCGAAAACGGACGTATCGTTGTGTTGTGCGTTACGGGACGCATGTACTGTATCTGTTCATCCTCACGGGGCGCTCGACGGCCCCAGATCCGAGAACATCATTGAGCGCGGTTCAAATATCAGGACGTTTTTGTGTCTTATTAAACACAATTATAGATTTAAACATATGTAGAAAACATCTACGAAGTCAAAATATTTGTATCAGCAAAAGGCTTTAATATAAATTTATTTTTTAAAGATGCTACTCAAGTAATCATAAACGACTACGATTGGGTCATCTTGAAGTGCGAGGAGAAAAGTCACGACTGCCACCTGCCTTGTTCTGCGATAACAGCGGTCCTGTTCGTTATTAAAACCTAAAATATGACACTGAACAAACATAAATATAGTCAAATTAATTATTTAAAATGAATAGTTACAACATAATTATAATTATACAATTATTATACACATGGTAAATAAACAATGTCGAGGAAGCTAAACCCTGCCGTTCTACTAAAGAGAGTCGCATAATAAGCTGTAATAAACAACTCTGATTTGTTTACAAACTGTATTCTGTCATTTCTCTAACAATTACAATGTATATTACTTTGAGAATTAATATAAAAAAAATTCACCAAAAATTAAAATTGTGCTTTTTTCTGTAAAATAACGTTTTAGCCTTGAGCTTGACAGACACTGATCACTATATGATTTTATTATTTATAGCCATAAACATTATGCAGAGATTTTGCAGAAAACAAAAATTAAATAATATTTGTTTCTAGTTGCTTGTCTTACATTTTTTTCAATTGCTTAGACACTAAAAGTGATGCAAGGCCCACTCACTGAAACCATTCAACCATTAACCATTAATCTTTAGATCAAGTGTGCAAAACTGAAAACTCATTACGAGCTTTAAGCTCAGTTTGTTATTGTAAAACAAACTTTTTGCAAAACTCTAAACACAGGTCTTTACATTAGACACAACATTTAAAAACAACAGCACTGTATTTGTTCACTTATATGTAGAAACGATTTGTTTTATTACAGTAACAAGCATATTTTTCATTTTTGTTTACAGTACTGTATCTTTAAATGTATTTGTTTTATCTGTTACTGTTGATCACATAGTCAAACACAATGAAAATACAATGTTTTCAGAATGAAATATTCCCTGCATTTCTTTTTATAGTAAACATCTGTAGGCTACTGAATACATATATTGTACAGTGTACATAAACTGCCCCTAAAGTGTTTGCTTTTGAAAGATGTGTGTTACGTTTTGCAGTTTGTTTGTGTGTTTGGTGTTATTGTGTGTAGAGTTTTAATAAATGGAGTTATAGTTTCAAAAATTGTAAGCAATTTAAAACTGTAAGTAGTTAACCCCATTTGTCCAGCAGATGGCAGCAGAATGTCAAACTATGTGTTAGGACGCTATATGGTCAATCCGCTGTTTTAGTCTAACAGTGGAATTTTGATGCTAGGTGTTTTACATATTACCCACTCCCATCCAATTAGATCTTCAATCTTATTAAATCAAATATTAATTATTTTAATCTCTTTTGATGCACTGGACTGCTGAATCTTGTTGCAGTACGTTGTTGTCATAATGTTAAGTCACATTGGCAAAAATACGGGAAGGCTATCAATCGATGTTTGTTTGATTCGTCACGTCTGTTTTATGGCGACAGAACCCGGAAGTGAAGTTCAGATACAAATGTAACATTTGCTGTTTGTTGGAAAGCCAGCGGCCCTTTGATAAGTGTGCAGGAGTTTGTTTTCTGTCCGTATACAAAAACAATGAGAGTTACAGATTTGACAAGGTGAGGATGATGATGATCGGAACTGTATGTGATAACATTTATATAGACCTGAAACAAAATGACTGTGCATGTAGGGGGTCATCATATATATACTGTATTATGCATGTGTGTTAAAATAAGATTCGTGTTTCTGTAGTGTCAAATGTAAAAAAGTTGAACCTAGAAAATAAACTGTATATGTATAACTTACTTTATTATTATTACTAGCATAAGTACATTTTCAGTTCAATGCAAATGTATTTGTATGGCTCTTTCACAATTTTGCATTATTGCAAAGCAGATTTACAAAAGATACCCTTCAGTATATATACAATAGAGACATATTTACATATGATTAGGTTTTGTTGTCCAGATTGGTCTAATGCTTCAGTTGTCATGGCACAGAATTGAATTCTGATGGAGAGTTTTAAGAAAGTGCCAATCTTTTGTTTGGATTAAAAGTTTCTTTGTCTGCTGTCCATGAGGCGAAGGACAGAAAGGCTGTGCTTTTGTTATTTATTAAAAAGAAAAAAAGTTGTGTCAATTGTTAAAGACCACGCTGTGTAAACCCTCAGAGTATCTGCACGTGTGTTATCGGAGGTGTTTGAATATTGTCCCAAAATGAATTATTTCCCAAAGACAGACAACATGAAATACACATCCGCGCTACGATTTCGTTCTTTATCATAGCAGGTAGGAGAATATACATGCAGACGACACATCAAATGTCAGCTTTAGTTGAATACGTCTGTTTTAAGATCACGTAAAACATACGTATGCATGCATCCAAGGACAGATACAACAAATATCTGGTTTTGTATCGCTCCCACAAATGAAATTTCGCTTCGTTTTCATTGCATGTTAGATGACTTTGTGTATACAATGTACACAAAGATATTCATATGTACAGAATTGACTAAAATGTACATGAAAACATCAAGTAAGATTTTCATATTTTTATGGTTTTTGAAAATTCTGTAAATATTTAGATTTTTGTGTTCATAGCAGGAATGTTTAATATTAGTAGTTTTTTTTATTATCTTAAATAATGAAAAATAATTTTACCGGTCAAGAGTATGAAATGTAGCGACATCTAGAGATGAGGTTGTGAATTGCAACCAAAGGCTCCCTCAACCGCTCAGCCCTCTTATTTAAAGCACTACAGTGGCTGACACAGGACAAAGATGACGTTGTTTTTTCACTTCAGTAGTTGTCAGTTATAATCATCAAAATGAAAAGAAATAAACATTTGAAATATATCAGTCTGTGAGTAATGAATGAATATAATATACAAGTTTCACTTTTTGAATGGAATTAGTGAAATAAAATCAACTTTTTGATGATATTCTAATTATATGACCAGCACCTGTATAGTGCACATGGCTATTTTAAAACGTGTTACTATGAACTGGGTATGTTCATGCATCATTCATGGGAATCTTATCTTTTATTTCCAGCTCGGAGAGGATCCGTGCAGCGTTGACCAGCGCTTCCTCGGGTCTAGAGGGCTTCAAAGCTGACGCTGTTTTCCAGGAGATCAATAACAAGCTGCAAGAGGTACGAGGAGCACGGCTCGCTTAATTGATCTGAATTCAAGGGCTGTGGTGGTGAAACCTCTCGAGTGTGTGCCCGTGGGTGCACTGACAACAGACGTGCCGCTCCGAATAGATGTGAATTGTGTGTTATTACCCAGGTCCTGTATGCAATGATCCACTGTATGCTTTTAGTCTTTACTGGCTTGTGTGAAGAGGTTTTATTCATTTCACATCTATCACGAGCAATTTTTTTGCGTCCTTTCCTCCATCCGTTAGTTAGTACTTCTTTAAAATCGTCATGAAATCGTACACGTCTCTGGTTGACGACCGAAAATAACAGTAAAGCATGCAGATAATCTCTTCTAATGTGTGTTTTTAGCTCTTGTGGTGGGACAGTTTTCTGTGGTTGAGAAACTGACGTCTCCTGTGGTGTGTGTAGGATGGAGAGCAGTTTGTAAAGAAGATCGGAGGTGTTTTTGCCTTCAAGGTGAAGGACGGTCCAGGTGGGAAAGAGGCCACTTGGATTGTTGATGTAAAGAACGGAAGGGGCTCGGTTCACAACGACGCGGGTGAGTCCGAAATCACCCACATCTAACTGTTTAGTATGCATATACCCGAACGATTTCTCCGTATCCATTGGACAAACACACTCCCATGAGGCCATGTAAGCAGTAAATATTAGAATTTGTACAGTAAAATGTGCTGTAGTGCTGTTATTCGGGTTGTTCTGGTGAATCCAATTCGCCTCACAGACATTTCAATGATGTGTAGGTGCGTGTCCACAGCGTTCTTTGATGCAAATGTTTAGTATTTAAATGCGTGTGTGTCTAAAAATAAGGATGAGTGTTTTTGTGAGATCAAACTCCATCACATGTGCCAGATTCTCATTTATTACCCCTGAACACACAAGTAATTCTCAACTATGTACATTTGCTCCCAGTTAACCTTCTTTTGCATCTTTTCTCAGAAAAGAAAGCCGACTGCACCATTGCCATGTCTGACTCTGACCTGCTGGCGCTCATGACTGGAAAGATGAATCCACAGACGGTGAGTACAGGAGGACCAGATGTTTAAACCCAAGGAAGAAAATATATTGAATTAGGTTATTTTCCTGCTTCTTTGGAAAAGTTTGTATACAATAAAACACAAGCACATCTCTGCACAAGTGGTTCTGGACACTTTACTGCTTTTCTATTTGGATTACATCTGTGATGCTTTTATACACAGCAGGACTGTCACGGTATCAGATTTTCCACTTCACGGTTATCGTGACCAAAAGAACAAAATTATCACTGTCATACTATCATTATCATCTGTTTAAATCAAATTCCTCTTTAATTTAGTTCATTTTGTGCGGGTGAGAGGTGGAGTGAGCCGTTGCTTGCGATTCACAACCTCACCTCTAGATGTCGCCACAATCTCCACATTGCTCCTTTAAATTCGAGTGCAAGGATTAGAGCGAGAGAGAGCATTGTGTCTCTTAAGTCAAAACTTTAAACAGGTGCTGAATTATTTACAATATTATCATATGTGTGGAATTAACACGGTATTGATCACGATTCTTGACAATACTGGAATATTGTGACATCCCTATTCAAAGTGACTTAAAGTATCATTCAAGCTTTATATTTTTTATATTATTTATGTTCCCTGGGATCGAACCCATAACCTACAAGATCTACGAGAGATGGATACCAGTAGCTCGGTTTTTAAGGCTGTGCATTGTGTTTTTCCGGTTTCTAAATAAAATCTAAATCTTTTATCACATTATCCTTTCGCTGCCTAGTTTTACGTCATAGCATGTCAACATAATGTATCCGTCTGGACCACATCAGGATGAATGCTGGTTATATTTAGCTATAAATGAGTCGGGCAATTGCACGCGAGCAGCTGGGTGATGATGTTCAGAAACATTTAAAAGAAATCATTAAGGTCTACCCGAGTGCTTCTGTTTGCACGGGTTTGTCGAAAGACTGACTTGCGTAGTACTCGCGCTTACAAACAAAGCTCTTCAGAGCATCACGTTCGCGACATCGGCTCCAGCGAGGAGCGTTTCTGCCGTTTTTTACAGTTACATCATAACGTGTCTCTCTATCGTAGAGCCATTTGCATTCACAATCATTTATTAAAAACTAAAACTGAACCCTTTTTATTTATGTTGCTGGCACAATGCTGTATCAATTGAGATATTTAGAGAGGTGTGCATAAAATCTCTATTCGAGGATGTTTTAAAGTGTTTATTGTGGAAAAAAAGGACAGTAATGTCTGTCTTTAAGCGGATTATTATGTGTTTTACATAGACTCGAGTGTATGCAACATGTCAATTTTGCACAGTTTTTAAGAGGGATTGTGACTCTCTCAATTGTACACAAATACAGATGTTTTCATTGACAAACATTTTATTTTTAAGGGTTCTTTATTTCAAGTGTTTCTTGAATAGTATTGAACAAATTGTGTCTTTATTTAAAATCCTTTTGCTCCATTATTTAAAGTTTGTTTATGATGTTCAATCCATACTGAATCCAATACAAATGTTCAGAGCAACATAATCACTTACACTTGCTTGCTTAGAAACAAATGTATAGTATAATGCAATGTGAGTCGCTTTGGATAAAAGCATCTGCTAAATGCGTAAATGTAAATGTATAATACACATACAGTACCACTTTTCAGAACTCTAATATCAACCACACAAAGTTCTTGTCCTAACCAAACTGATGATACACCGATCTCTTGTTCTTCCGTCCATGCAGGCGTTCTTCCAGGGCAAACTTAAGATCACTGGAAACATGGGCATGGCTATGAAACTTCAGAGCCTCCAGCTGCAGCCGGGCAAAGCCAAGCTGTGAGAGGCGGAGCACCGTGTGGGTGGAGTCTGGAAGAGCTCCGCCCACACTCGCACTCATTAGCGTAGCTGCACGGGCGTCAGTTCTGCGTTGTAGTGTTCAGCTCTTCTTTAACAGGTTAGATGTAAAGTTGACCCAAAATCGACCATTATTAATTCATCCTCATTAGTTCCAGGCGTGCTTTTATTTTATTTTCATCTTTGCTGCTCTTTCTCCAACATTTTTTCAAAATAAAAGCATTCTGGTGCGTGAGGGCGAGTAAGTGGTGATAAAAATTTCATTATTGGGTATGTTTGATAGGCATTCACAAACACTATGAAATTAATATTGTTCTTTCTAAGTTCAATTTGATATTTTTCAATTTTCCTCTATAACTGTTTTAATTCTACATGTGCACATTGATTTATTAAAATATCTTCCTGTGTGTTTAAATGACGTGTTATGGCTCAGCAGTACTGTATTGGTCTGAATGTTAAAGTGCCTGTGGGTTATAGGGAAAAATTCAATATACAACCCAAAAAAAGACGTGTCGACACACACACATACTACAGCGTTGATGCCACCACAAATATTCAACAGAAATGAGAGAAAGTCTCTTTCAGGTTGTCCGTCAGATGAGATCAGGCATGTTTACTATACAGTTTTGATAAACACCATTTATTAAATCATTTAGCAGATCAATAGATGAATACATCTTTTTAATATCCTGCATGTGTTGTCTGTACATTGAGTACTTTCATCTGTGTGTGTTCATCTCTCATGCACCTCGCTGACTTCTGCCCACCAGATTTAAAATGATTTTGTACTAAATAAACTTGAATCTTTCGCATTAAAATGGAAGGTGTGTCTCTCTTAGTTTGTCCTTTTCTTCAAAGTCGTCTAGATGGATGTTGATCTGATGTCGAGGTAAGATATAATAGTTTATGAGTCTGGCATATTTAGTATTTGCTCTGTCTAATTCTTTCACTGTGACTATGACAGATGCCCATTAATTTGTATTTATTTTATTTTATTTTTTTTTTTTTTGAAGGCCTTTCAGAAAATGTTTTGTTAAATGTAATTTGTCTGTGTGTTTAATGTAAAACTGTTTTTGCTCTTTTGTGCAATGATCCAGCGTAACTCTTACATCAGCACATATGAGAACCTCCAAACTTTCCAAGCAAACCAGGCTCTTGTCCAACCTGCCACGCTTTTGTTTTCCTTTGAAAACTTCGGCTGAAGAACTAAATCCCTGAAATTGTTAATGAGCTCTGACCTAGATTCTCTCTCTCTTTCTCTCTCTCTCTCTCTCTCTCTCTCTCTCTCTCTCTCTCTCTATCTTTCTCTCTCTCATATCTTTACTGAAATGTTTTTCAACAAGAACCAATAATCTTTGTGGCATATTATGTTTATTTATATATATTAATTTGAAAAGAAACAGCGTAGTTATGTTTTATTATATGTAATATTATTATTTTCATTAAAATATATTTATTTATTTTACGTTATTTATTACTTTTATCAATAACATAATATTGCCAGGTTAGTGTTGACACATAAGTGAAAAGCAACTGTAAGCTGCCTGTTAGACTTCAGTATTCATAAAGACTAAAATAACTTTTTGAAACATTTGTGTATCTGTAGTTTCTTTAAAAATAAGAGCATTCACGACAACTCGATCACCCAATACTGTCCTGTCAACAATAAAGATGTAAAAGCCCCTAAAACATAACAACAGCAAAAATAAGTGTGTATACTATGAATGTGGTACAATTGTGACATTACAACATGTTTAAGTTAGGCACATTTAGCAGGATAACTGCTTTTCATGATGCTCTTAAATCTGTATTCACATATTCTTGTGTTTCGAGTCGAATGTCTTTTCAAGCTGATCTTTAACATACAATTTTCATGCTTGTTTGAAGCTCATTTCTATAAAGAAAAACAGGTGGATTGATCTAATGTATGTCTTTAAGAAATACTAAGAAATTCACACAGTGTTTGGTAGCGTTTAATGTATTAAATGTGCACTAAAGCATTCGACTGCAAAATGTCTGTCAAGAGTCTTCTTGCGAGGTTTTATTTATCATTCATTGCGTTCCTTTTCTTGTACTTTTTCAGAGAGCTTAACTCAAATGTAGCTCTTCTGTGTCTGTTTTGTGGCCCTGGTTTCATAAAGTTCGGGTATTTATGTGTTATTTACCGAAGAAAAATGCGAGTAAGAGCGAGATCCAGTTGAAATCACTCACCCTTGTGTTGTGTGACCTGCTGGGAATGTTTTCTGGCTCTTCAGGAAGAGATTTTATAGGGAGTTATAGGCAGTAAATTTCAAGGCCATCAATTTTAGGGTCTGTTTCTCTATCTGACATAACAGCTACCAGAGCAATAGCAGTAAAAATAAAAGAAGTGAAGATCGGTGCAGGTGTGCGGCCACACAAAACGCTTCACTATGAATATATGAATATATTTCGCGATAAGTACCGATTAATGCAGAGAGGGGAAGACAGTATTATGCTTTTAACACTGTTTTTTTGTATTTAATTATCAGAGTAGATAATTTTTTATCATTACTGTGTCATACTTTAGGAATACATAAGAATATGGATCAGTTAAGTAAAGCACATGCAAGCTGTTGAAATATACTGTTAAAGGTCTTAATTTGGTCATCGTTCATCTTTATTGAATACAAACGCAGAGATTCTGATACACGTGTGCCAATGATATATCTATTTTACAGCGAACTGTTTCTTTAAGAAACAGCCGGCCGTTTGATGTTTAGGTCTAATGATCATTTCTGCAAAGTCAATAAGCCTGCAGTCGTATTGTAAGTGACTTTAAATGTTTATATTTGAAATATCTTTGCTGTGTGTTTATAGATTCTTGTATATGCACAGATATTATTTATTACAGGTAGAGTAAGAGATATGTGTCTGGAGTAGAGAGAAGATGTTAAGAGTAAAACTGTGTGTGTGTGTGTTCTGGTTTAATTCTGTGCTTCTTCATGTAGGCTATGACATTTATATACGTGTGCATATTAAATTAAACACACCAGTGCTTCTTGTGTAAAGCTTGATGAATTAATGATATACTTATTACTAAGACACGGCGGTAGATTTATTCATTATTGCCATATTAGCAGAATTGCTGTTATAATACAACCCAAACCAAAAGAACAAGGTCATGTTTATCTTTTCATAATGAAAGAATTCAAATTAAAATGTCTTGTGGGATTCGTGGCCTGTGTTTGAGAATTAGTTTTAATTCATTTTAAAGATAGTGTTCCTACAAACAAAAAAAAGTAATAATTATAACACATTTCATGCAGATGCTACTATTGAATGTCCTGAGACAATGCTTTTGAGTTATCTTTTATCTTTTAAATGACACATGTACTTGAGAATCTAGGATCCTAACAATGATATTGTACCTTTTATTTCTAAAGTATTTGGAAGGCCAGTTTTTTAAATTGAGATGTATACATCAACTGAAAGCTGAATATATGATTTATATATGGTTTGTTATGATATGACGATATTTGGCCGAGATATAACTTTGAAAATCTGGAATCTGAGGGTCTAAATATTGAGAAAATGGCATTTAAAGTTGTTAATCAGAGGCGCTGTAGCAGGCCGCTGTTATAAGAAACAGATTGTTTTAACTCTCTTTTGGTTTACTGCTGTAATGATGTTGTGGAGAATATAGATAAACCTGAAAGATGAAATTCTAATCTTTACATAGATACCAAAATTCCCAAAAAGCGACAGCAGCGAGTGAAGTTTGTAGGCGTGTTTCCGGCCATTTTTGTTAGCGATTTTGCTGCATCCACTTAATTTTTTATATATTTATGGTACATTTACAAAATGGAACATGATCTTTACTTCATATCCTAATGATTTTTGGCATAATAAAATGTATATTGTATTTCTGGCTATTTCTACAAATACACCCGTGCTACTTACTAGTTTTTAAAAGATAACTACTGTTTCCCCCATGAACCCATCTAGTTTTATTGATATTATAAGGAACATCTGTGATTTCCATATGAAATGTGTTTCTTGTTTTAACATCAGATCTCATCTTTGGCAGCATCATGAATTATGTGTTTGTTCATCCTGAACAAATGAAGAGAGTTTTGGATCGTTGTGTTAAAAGTTGGCATGACTCTAATGTTTTTCTCTTGATGTTATTTAGTTTTAGGCCATTGACATTATCTTGTTTTGGATCTGTTTTCGATGTGATGTGTAAAATGCATCAAGTTTGTAGTCCTACTACAGAATACTCAAAAAAAAATGTGTAAAGACTATTCGAACTTCAGCTGGAAAAATGTACTCAAAATACATTTTGCACAATATTTTAATAAAGTAAAAAAGGCCTTTTGTGATTTTTATGTTAACCTTGATGACAATACATTTACACGCTAAAGATGTGTCACCATGGAAACACATGAAGATAAACCTGACCTTCATCCTCCATCTCTACATCCTCAATAGTGAAGTCCACTCCAAACCTCATAAACACGTCTGGTCTGATTCCATGGTTTGGGAAATCCCGCCCGAAATGTGTTCCTGTTGAATGTCCTGGTTACAGAAGTGAAATGCTTGTGTCATTTTTATTTTAGAGAATATCTGTGACACACTATAAAGCATTTCGTCGGGATCTGCACAGCACGTTGGAATCACCGCCATCTCAGCAGATGCTCTCTGATAACCGATGCGGTTAAACCCGAAAGATAAATGAAAACCACATGTTTCACTGGCTTGACCTATTTGTTTCCTAACACGAATCACATTATTATAAACTTGTTTATAAAGACTAAAGTGAGAACATTTCCCTCAGCTACTCCACTTCATACTGATGTTTCCCAGAAGCTCAAATCCGTAGCCTGATATTTCCACTACAAAAATTGAAAGGTTGTTTTTCAGATTTTCGATTTTTGGCCACGGCACTTATTACCCCTTTCCTGCCTTTCTCTCCCACCCTCGCGCTCCTCAGACATCTGGAAGGTGCCACGGTGACCGTCTCTTTTCAGAACCGCTGCTCTTAGGATGGGATCGGACTCGATTAGGAAGCTTTGACCCACTCAGATCCTCGACGTTCTGTGTTTGGATCCTTCAGAGGGCATTGAGGTATGGAATCTGTTTATAGTTTCTGCTGCACGAATCTCTGGAGGCTCGAGTTTTTCCGTACGGTTTGTTCTGCTTTTCCCGAACGTGGGAACGTCCTCCAGATGTGTTTAACATAATGATGTTAAGCAGGTGTGGTGGCTTATCATGTTTTTGTGGTATGTTTGCTAGTATTTGACCTGTGGATGTTCTTAAGTTACAGTTTGTGTTACATAACAGCAAATGTCAAAAAGGTTTTGTTTCAGAACACACTGTATATTATCTTCTTCAATTTATATTATTTACTATATATACTATAAGGTTTATTAATTCATTAAATCTAGTTCATTCATATTGAACGATATATTGATTCATCTTTTTTAACGCTTATTAATATTTGTTTGTTATTTGTTCATTTTAGTTCATTGTGCATATACAACTTTTGATTTTAAAGGGACAGTTCACCCAAAAAGAAAAATGTTGTCATCATTTATTCACCGTCATGTTGCGCAAAACCTGTATATGACTCTTCTGTGGAACACAAGAAACTTTGAGAAATGTCTCAGTGGTTTTGTGTTCACAGTGTGGAAGTCAATGGGGTTTAGTGTTATTAACGTTCTTTGAAATATCTTCTTTTTTGTTCTGCTGAAGAAAGAAAGTCATACAGGTTTGAAATGACATAAATGAAGAAATTATTTTTAGTTTTGGGTGAACTATCCCTTTAAAATGTATTAGTAAATGTTAAAACTACACTTTTTTTTACATTTGTAGTTTAAGTTATAGTTAGTTCATGTTAACTAGTTAAATAATGTTAACAACTGGAAGCTTGTTACCTTTATTGAAGCTACTTTTGCATGTACAGTGGGCTTCAAATGTCAGCTGCTTCTATTTAGCATTCTTTATTAGTTGAATGCACAATTTTTTCATTACAAATTAAACAAAAAAATATTTTATAAGTGAAGACTACAGTTTGATTTGTGAATGTCTTAGAGAGTATCTTGTGCACATTATTAAAAACATAAAAATCTGACCTCTGCTTGGGTTGGGCTGGACCTTAACAACATTCTTATCATATTTCTGTGATTTTTAGCGCAAGTTAACTGATAGTGTTGGGACTGTGTGTATGTTTACTGGAATGTTTTTCCAGGACCAGAGAAAGATGTTTAACCAGAAACATGTCCAGTTACGATCGCTGTCAGGAGAATTAGTTTCAAACTATTGTTTTCTGGCTGTAACTTTTGGATGAGATCTTTCCAGAAGCATTAAGCGGTTTAGACACACACCTCCCGCTTAAGACACCTGTTTATCGGGGTTGGAAATCTATCATGATTTTTTTCCCTTTTTATGCTTCATCCAATTTATTTTCTGGTTATTGGCAAACTAGAGGAATGCTGATGTTTGTATGAACATGCTGGAGAAAACTGGCCTCAGATCAGTGGATTGGAAGTATTTTATGGATGCCGAATGGTGATGAATCAGGGTCTGTTTTTACTTACCGGGTGAAATGAAGCACATGATTATTGTGTAGTAGCATTAATGTTGTTGTTGAATAATAGTTGCCATTTGTTTGTGGAAGCAAACCTTTCTGTTAGAACAGAAATATATTTTACATAAAAACTTACATTTGGATTATAAAGCATTTACACCACACTGTTTTCAAACACTTTTTTATGTGTTATTTGGTTGAATCTGCTCTCATCTCAAGGCTGTTTCTGTTTTTATTAACAAGTGTATATCAATACATCTAAATAACCTTTTCTTCTTTATATCTTTCTTTTTATTTCCTTCATTTATATTTGGTTTCATTTCTACAAGGGTCTAATTTGAGCCACCGGTTTTATTATAGCAGTTTTAACTTTATTAAATGTTTGATCGTGTTTTGCAATTTTGCCTTGGTCTCGTTTTAATGAACACAAGCCTTAAAAACTGAATTCGAAACTACATTTTGGCAATTCAATTATATATAAACAGAAAACTTGTATTCTCTTCTACTCTTGTATATTCATGCAGGTTTCTTTGGACGCCCAGCGGCTGCTGTTTAATTTAGCTTTGGTTGAACTGCTCAACATATCGACAGAAATTCAGAGCTGGGAGATCAATTCTGGACTCTGTTTGGCCCGAGTGAAAGCGTTCAGGCCCGGAAGCAATGGGTCATCGGTGCGGCCTGTTGGAGTTGGTGTGTCTGGTGCTTCTGGGATGCATGTTCGTGCGAGGTCAGGGAGAAACAGAGATTCACCTGCCGGAGAAGGAGGATGTGGACATGGACGGAGAGGAGGAAGACTCAACCGGAGCGGTGACCAATGCAAAGGGAAAAATATTGTGTCCGGAGAAGTGCAGCTGCACAGCGGAGGGATCGGTGGACTGTAATGGAGTCAGTCTGACTGAATTCCCAGAAGAGTTATCAGAACACACCCGACAGCTCTCTCTGCAGGTGTGTGTGTGTGTGTGTGTGTGTGTGTGTGTGTGTGTGTTCTGAATCCACCGCTCGTGTCTTCACGCTTTAACGCTTCAATCAGAAGAATGAAGGAATATCGAGTAAAATAGCTTACATGTTTTTAAAGACATTAGAGGTGTGACATCCTTGCTGAATAAAACCATAGAAACCCAATAGAAACCATCACAGAAATTCTAATGGTTTCCATTAAAATACCATTATGAACCATTAGCTTTTTCCATTAAAACCATTACAAAATTCCATTTTGTAGTGTGTTTTGGGCATTATTCCAATAGGATGTAACATCCGACCAATAGAATCCATCACATACCAATAAACACCATTATAGTTTCCATTAAAACCAATACAATTCCCTTAAAAAACATTACAACCATTACAACTTCTTTAATGGGTTCTATTGTTTTTTTCAGCAGGGAAAACATAGAAACCCAATAGAAACCAACACAGAAATTCTAATGGTTTCCATTAATATACCATTATGAACCATTAGCTTTTTCCATTAAAACCATTACAAAATTCCATTTTGTAGTGTGTTTTGGGCATTATTCCAATAGGATGTAACATCCGACCAATAGAATCATCACATACCAGTAGACACCATTATAGTTCCCATTAAAACCAATACAATTCCCTTAAAAACCATTCAAACCATTACAACCTCCTTAATGGTTTCTATTGTTTTTTTCAGCAGGGTAGAAACCCAATAGAAATCATCATATAAATTCTAATGGTTTCATTAACATACCATTATGAACCATTAGCTTTTTCCATTAAAACCATTACCATTAGTGTTTTGGGCATTATTCCAATAGGATTTAACATCCTACCAATAGAATCCATCATATACCAGTAGACACCATTACAAGTTCTTTAATGGTTTCTATGTTTTTTTTCAGCAGGGATGTTAAGGGTTAATCCTGTCATGAATTAATAATTTTTTTTAAAAGACGCATTTTTATCTAACAGTTCATCAGTTCTTTGAACACAATCTTACGGCAACAAAAATGTTTTATGCTTTGGATAAAATCGTCTGCCAAATGAATAAATGTAATGTAAATGTAACTATTTTACAAGGTGAATTTAACAATCTCATTCGTATGTTTTAGTGTTGCCATTCACCACCTCGTAAAATACTTAGTTTTCATGCGTTTTATGTGTTTTGGCCAGACATGTACTCACTTTAACGCCGTTCCAAACCCCCAAATGCCTTCTGTGGAACACAAACAGAGATGTTGAGCTGTTTGTTTGCTTTTTCATACAATGAAAGCGAATGAGACTGATACTGTTGAGCTCCAAAAATGACAAAAGAAAGGGTCAAATTTAGATTTTTTACATCATCTGAAAGTTGAATACATAATCTTTCCATTGAAAGCAAATCTGGAATCTGAGGGTGCAAAAATCGCTTTTAAAGTTGTCCAAACTAAGTCCTTAGCATAGCATATTACTCACAGAATTGTTTTTTGGATACATTTACGGAAAAAAATCTATAATTTTGTCCCATGCGATATATTTTTGGCTATAATGTCCCCGTGCTATAGACTGGTTTTGTGGTCCAGAGTCACATATAATAGCACAGTTTGAGAAACCCTCCGAAAATGAAATAGTGTTTGCGACACAAAGGTCACAGGTTCGAAAACTAATCAAATGTACTACAAAATCGTTTTCGTGTTTATCCAATATGGTTGTAAAAATTTTATTCTACATCATTAAAGTTAAATGTCATTGGCTGTCGCACCTGCTCACGACATGCCAGTGCAAATATCTAAACTGTGAAAGGATTGTTCATCCAAACTTGCTTGAGATCTTGAGATATCCTTTTTGGAGCTCGGAAGTGTCCGCTCTTATTTCCCTTTCGATGAATAGAAAAATCATCAAGGACGTTCTGCTGAATTTCTCCTTTTGTGTTCCACAGAAGAAAAGAAAATCCTACGGGTTTGGCACGTGAGTAAGGTGAGTAGACCGTTGCTGGAAACTTTCAGTCTTTTCAATAAAATCCTCAAATATTTTAAGGCCTACTTTTCTTTCTAAATCAACATTATAGAAATACATTCAAATACACTTATTTTTGTATCCATGTTCATCAGGTTTTTTTCTATGTGTTTTTTCAGAATAACCAAATATCAAAGGTCACACTGGAACATCTATCACATCTACAACAGCTAGAGACGCTTAACCTGCAGAACAATCGTCTTACAACACAAGGTACACACGAGGAGAGATGAGAGGACAGCTGCTGAGAGAGAGAGAAAGAGAGAGAGAGAGAGAGAGAGAGAGAGAGAGAGAGAGAGAGAGAGAGAGAGAGAGAGAGAGAGAGGATGAGGGATGTGTTTGGGGTCTTTGCCAGAGGAACTCGGCTGTTTCCTGCATGTGTGGTCAACATGGCTGTTTAAAGTATTTTTTCATCAGTAACATTTTATCACTTTTGTTTAACAATTAATTCACCCAGAAATAAAAATCTATCTATAAACTATTTTACAAGGTGGCTAATTTGTATGAATTTGTACTTTGTGCATCGTAAAACAAGTATTATTAGAAATTATTAGAATTAGTATTAGATTAGGAATTGTAGGAAAGAGATATGAATTTATATGAACATGTAGTTACGTATGTGGCCACATGTAGTTACGAATTGCCACGAGATTGTCTTGGTTTAACACATAAAACATGGTATGACTTTAGATCCATAAAGATTGTTTTCTGTTTCATAGAAAAACAACATGAATTTACAGAATTTATTTTTGTGTGATGTGTGCCTTTAACAGTCTGGTATTATGTTAATAAACCCTCGGAGCTGTACTATTCGTTGATGTTAATTCTTTTGAAAACATATGGTTTATTATGTACCTTAACATTTGTGTCTGTGTGCTTCAGAACTTGACGTCGAAGCGTTTCATATTCTGGAAAGACTGAGTTATTTATACTTGGCAAATAATAAGGTGAGTCACGAACATAAACTTTCAAAGCTCTCAGAGCAGAACTTATAATCACACGTGAAGTTATTAAATTATTATCAGCTGCGCAACATAATAGTTCACGCTGTCTTTTTAGAAGTGTAATGTAGTTTTAATAAAACGAAATCCTGTTTCTCATTTGCAATGTTGACCTATCAAATAGTCATGCACTTCTGAATTCACTCTTTTGTATTGGCAAACCAAGCGCGTACTTTTTATAAGCAGTTGTAAAACATGAAATCAGTTGTGTTGACGCTTTTGTGAGAAGGCCAGAATTGGGTCACGTGACTCACCTGCTCCTTCATGTAGCCATTTAGCCAGAGAGCCGTGCCAACTTGTACGTTGCCCTGTAGCTGCCTGCCCACATGTCGTCAGTGGTGTTGTTTTTATGCCAGCCTGGCAACAGGCTTTAATGCGCGCGCACGCCCTCGCTCCAGCGTCTCTGGATGTACTGCGCGAGCTCCCTGTTTTAATCACCCAGCTGCGCGCGCCAGGCGATAACACTGAAACTCCAGCTGTTTCTACGGATCGCGCGCTGGGCGGATTTGTGCCTGATGGACTTGAAAAGAGATAACGGGAGGAGATAGATAGCCTATCTCACTTGATCTTTGAGGGCGATTTTAGGCCACATTTTAACCTAGTTGACATTTAATTTACATTTACGCTTTTACAGTTACGCATTCTACATGACCTACAGTGCAGCAATGTTAATATCGTGCATAAAATGAGTGAGAATCTCACGCATGCACGGCGCTGTATAAAGTAGTTTCACGCGGGAATGAATGAATTTCGACATTTAACCTCACTGCTGACAAGACTTTGTGTGTTGAATTCCTGTTCATGACACACATCACCAATAACCTTCTGCAGCTCCATAACATCGTCCTTCAGATCAAAAACTCATGCTGCCGTTGTGTTTGAAGGACACTGGTGGGTTCCTTTGCTCATTCTGTGGCCCTCTTCAATTCCAAGAGAAACGTTGGAGGCCTTGATAGCAACACTGGGAGCAAATATGGTTAAATGCGTGATTTGGAACACTTTTGTGTGAATCCCATGTCAATTCCCATGTGAAAACCCATGGGATCACATGTGGAGACATTGCACATGAGATTCACACAAAAGTGTTCCAAACCACATGTGCATTTCACGTGTCTTCTCTGTAAAGGGACCGCTGGAGCTCTGAATGGCCATTAACTTTCTTTTTGAACAGCACAGAAAAATAGCTCCGTTTCGACATTGTGTTTCTTAAAAAACATTTCACTTTGCGGATGCGATGGTTTTCTAAATTGCAGTCGCAGGTAGTGAACGTCCCTGTTGGATATAGAATTGGATGTATTTTTGTCAATAATGTTTCTCTTTGTGTCGCCTCTGTGTTGGATGTTTTTTAATACAGTTTTGTGAATTTTTTGTGAACAACTGTTGAATTGAATTGAATTCAGTGTGATAAATGTTGCTCCTCTGTGCTTTGCTTAGAAACGTTTTGTTTTTCTTAAACACTCTTTTAGCCCCAAAGGTTTAGCATTTGGAACGGCAACATCCCAAATTGTTGTACAGTAAACAAAATGTCAACAATTGCAATTGATCAATAATCATGAAATGCAGACACCATCAGAAATAACATGGGCCGAAAAATAATTGTTCAAATGCATTTTTTTTTAAATCACTGAACAGCTCACGGCCGCTCCCAGACACCTGCCGGCGTCTCTGGTCAGTGCTGACTTCGCTGCCAACCACCTCACCAAAATCTACCCTGACACTTTTGGCCAGAAGCCGGCTCTCAAGTAAGCATTGATTCTCTTTTGACATTACGATGTGTTTTATGTGTGAATCAGTCATGTGTGTTATATTATAGGTCAGTGTATCTTCATAACAACAAGCTAACAGATGCCGGTCTACCAGAGAACATGTTTAATGGATCAGATAACCTTGAGATCCTCATCATGTCCAGCAATTTCCTCCGCTATGTTCCCAAGGGTCTGCCCAAGGCCCTCTACCGCTTACACCTGAAGGCAAGACCACTACTAAAATATCAAGTTCCGCTTACAAAAAAGACAAATCGGTATACTGCTTTTAAGCTAAAAATAAGAAAGTATACTTAAAAGTATCAAGTGAGGTACTTTTCATGTGTTTCTTAAAAATATACTTCTATTTACAGAAAAGCACATTTGGTCAGTACTTGTAATTGATCAAGTATTTAAAAGATATTTAAATCGTAAGTTCACTACTTTGAATCGTAAGTTCACTAGTTCACTAATCACTAAAAAGTCCAGAGCACTTACAAGTATACTACTAGTACATTGATATTATTATACTTTTTACATAAAGTATACTTAAAATATTCTTGAACATTACTAATACTTGACGTATACTCTTTTGTAAGGGTTATGAAAACAATGTAAACATTCAATATTAAATCAATTGGTTTTTTTTATGCTGTAGCATAACAAGTTGGAGAAGATTCCCTCAGGTGCGTTTGATCATTTGTTTCATCTTCGAGAGCTTTATCTACAAAACAACGTCTTGAGTAATGATGGTGTCGACAACGAGACCTTCAGGTAAGCAAAAATGCTCGATCGTGTGTTAAAAATCTACCCGTGCTGTCATTGATGAAATATATCTTGCCGCCTCTCTTCAGCCTTTTGAACAGTCTGGAGTATCTAGATCTGTCCAATAACAACCTAACCGCGGTTCCCCTCGGACTCCCTCGAAATCTCGTCCTGCTCCACCTGGAGAAGAATTCCATCCAGGACATCGCCGCCAACGCTCTGACACCCGTCCGTAACCTGGAATACCTCCTCCTCCACAACAACAAGCTCCGCTCGCGCTTCATCCACCCGTCCGCCTTTCACGGCCTCAAACGGCTGCACACCGTCCACATGTACAACAACCTCCTAGAGCGAGTTCCCCGCGGCCTCCCGCGGCGAGCCAAGACCCTCATGCTTCTCCACAATCTCATCAGCGAGATCGGACGCAACGACCTGATCACACTTTACACCCTGACGGAGCTCAACCTCAGTTACAACCGCCTCACCAGCGCCAAGCTGCACAGAGAGGCCTTCAGGAAACTCCGGCTTCTGGAGACCTTGGATCTGTCGGGGAACCGGCTGCAGACGCTTCCCATGGGACTTCCCAAGAGCCTCCTCGTTCTGAAGATGAAGGACAATCAGATGACGGAGATACCGGAGCGGTCGCTGTCGGGGATGAGCAAACTGAAGGAGCTTCATCTGGCCAACAATGAGCTGAAGCTCAACTCCATCTACCAGGGAGCGTGGCAGGAGCTGAGCGCGCTCACGGTGAGATTCAGTTTTGTTTAAAAAGATGAGCTTTCTGGGGGTTTGTTGGAATAACATTTCGTTTCAGGTTTGACTCGGCCTGCTGGTGTTACATAAACACAGAACGGAATGAAACTCCTGCCAAAAAATAGCCAGATGTTTTGTTGGATCCACACGAGACCACACAAGAGCTATCGTAGCAAACAGCACCGCAACATAATCACAAATATACAGAATGGCATTTGTTATTGCTTACGAAAATGAACCATGCGGTTTTACTACAAATAAAACCAAAAAACATGATTGTTAAACCCTGTTAACTGCAGCTTACCCTGGTTTACCATGGTGTTTGTAGTAAAACTGTGGCTTTACAATCAATGTGCTAAAAAAATGTGCGCTTTTACCGTAATAAAACAATGGTAATATTTTGTGGGGTCGTGAATGTCGCAAAGCTTCATTTTTAAAGATGTCACATAATGAAACATCTACTTTTGCTTGATGTTTTGAGATAAAACAGCTTGTCACACTGTCACGCCTCTCGAAATATTAACAAGATAATTTCCCCCACATCATGGTGAGCCAATCAAAATAATTCATTATTTATGGAGGACCAGGAGTGCCACTTAAATATAAAATGAAAAATCAATTTAATAATTCAAACTTTTTTAAATAGAGAAATTAATGGACATATTTATAATGGTTTATTTAATTCATGTTTTAAACATAGATAAATAAAACCATTTAAAATAAAGCTTTTTTTTGCATTTTTTGTTGTTTATTAAAACTCTTGTTGTGTAACTCAGACAATGTTTGATCAATACATCAGTTTACATCTATAAATATTTATGTAAAAGTACTTCATACATGTTTACTTTATTTCAATTACAAGCAACGTAGGCTGCATATATAGTTAATATTTGTCATTGTCATTCTTATGAATCAAATATTTTGCTTTATGTTTATCTTGAACACATACAAATCTGAAGTTTTTAGTAAACATTCAAAATGGGTCTCACAGACTTGGTTAAAAATGATTTTAACATTGCAGTCATGTATCCGATATCTAACGTAAGTTGTGTGTTTGTGTATCAGACGCTGGATCTGTCAGGTAACATGCTGTCACACATTCCTGCCGACCTGCCCGAGTCTCTGGAGTATCTCCATCTGCAGAACAACAGAATCAGTACAATCACAGCTACAGCCTTCATCAACACACCCAACATCAGAGGAATCTTCCTCAGGTCTGTCATCACTTCCTGTTTAGATATTTTCACAAATAACCAATGAATGTTTTTAAGTTCAATCAAAGTGGCTTTACAATTTATTTTCATTTAAATGATATTTGGATTATACTTTAATCTAAATATACTTTAGGATTCAGCATTTCGATTATTTATGCACTCTAAAAAAAATCCGTAAAAATAGGGCACAATATACTGTATTAATATGAAGGAATTTTCCGTATTCATTTTTTACAGTTGTTTTACCTGTATTTTACATTTTGCTCTGCATTAAATTACATTTGAGCATTAACGGAAATGTCCATAAAATAAACAGATAATGTACTGGTAATTTTCTGCCAGTACTTTATCCGTTTTTTTACGTTTTTTTTTTACAGTGTGCCGTTAAAAAATAATGTACATAATCTGCCGGTCTGATGGATTTCGTCTGATTTGAACTCACGTACAAGCTCTTCCGCCTTTTCTTCTCTCGTGAAGCTGTAACATTATCCACAAAATCACAAGACCTGTTCAGGTTTGGGTGAACTGGCCCTTTAAATGACTTTATCTTACTTAAAAAAATTTCCGCTCTATCAATAAATAAAGTGAAATTAAATAATGTCAATAAAGCGTTCTGCATTTAATCTTAAGTGAACAACATCCTGAACTCAATGAAAGTTTCCTAATGGACACGCCGAAGCACTAGAGTCCATGTCACTGTAACTTTACAGCAATTTAGCCGGTCTATTTATAACGGTACGGACTGGAACGCTTCCCATCGTCATTGCCCAGAGAAAACACAAAAAACAAACGTCAGGATCAATCAACTCGGCGTTTCTGAGAATTTAATATTTTTTATTTTATATTAAATAAACATGAATTGTTCTTTATATAAGCAAATTCTCTCTCTCTTTTCAGATTTAATCAACTCTCTGTCCATTCGGTATCCGAGGAGTCTTTTTCTCACCTGTCCAAGCTTCAGGTGTTGGACATCGGCCATGGCAACATTTCTCCAAATCGAGGGCTGGAAGATGAAGAAGAGGATTTGCCTTACGGAGAGGATGAAGAGACAGAGTCAGCTGGGAAAGTTTGACTCCCTGATTTTCCTAAAAACAACAAGCAATGTAAAATAATCAGATTTGGTTGTTGCTGGTTTTACGGGACAATTCATTCAAAAAATAAAAATTCATATGTAGTTTCAGACCGTTCTTTCAGAATCACATCGCTGCTCTGTTGCATACGTTAAGTCAATAGAAACTATATTTTATGTAAATCTTTCATTAGCGGGTCGATTGTTTTTCACGCCTGTGCATGTCTTTCTACAAACCATCTGACTCTTCATCTCCAAAAGCTTTACACAACATCCCATGCATGAAAAAATATTTGCTTTTTTTTAATAAAATCATTCTTTATATTTCAATGTGAAGCCAGCTTAGATATAAAAATACTTGGTGCAGGATACCAGAAAAACATATATTTTTGTGTTTTGTTCATATTTGTTTTGCAGCTCACTCGTTTATGCCATTTTTGTGTGTTTCAAAAGCATTTTCTTCTGCGAAAGAGCCAGAAATCTCACAAATGTCTCCATTAGAGTTTCAGAAGAGATTTCCAACTGATCTCAGATTTGTCAAGTCTGCAATCACAACTCAATATTATTGAAGATCTCAATATGATCTCAAACATTTCTCATCAAATTGACCCAAATCCAGATTATTTTACCTCAATACATTCATTTCCATTTCCATACTCTTAATGGATTTGAACAATTGTCATGTTTGTTTCTTGGTTTTTATTTCATTGTATAAAGGGCCACATAACTGCAAGTAAATGATAAAATGTTAATATTTTGGTGAACTGTATTGAAACTTGTTTCATGGGCTATGCTTTGTTTGTCTTTCTAGGAAAATTCACAGTAATGAGCAGACATGCTCTTTTGAACCAGACAGAGTGTTAAAAATGGGCAACTAGTTCCCAGAAACATTAATTGAATTTGCTTCATGTCTGTACTAAAACACTAATGTATAGATGCATCCTGCAGAGAAAAACAGAGCCTGCACTTGAAATTTGTTCATTTGTTTGTTCTTTTAACCAAAATGTAAAGTTTGCAAGCGTACAGGATCATCTGCTTCCTCTGAGGCCTTGTTCTGATTAGAAAAAACCCTCATTCTGCAGTCTTGGTTCTGCATGAGTTCTCTATTGAGAATAGCATATTCTTACGATTTCTGCAATATATAATATGTATGTATTCTGTATGCATAACACATCTAAATGACCTACAGCACATCACAGAATATCCCACAATGCAATTACAGTCATCGTGAGTAATAGCTTTTGTTTCGACTCTTTATTTCATCACACTGACAAACGGTGAAACATACGTGTACAAAATTAAATAAGTAACATTAACGTTTTACAAGTCGATCTGAAATGTGCATTGTCTAAAACATGTTTAAAATACCACAGTCCTCATTAAGTAGTAACCTTGTATCCCATGTGATCATGAATCATTTCTAAAATATCTGCTGAGAAAAGAAGAAAAAAGCTTGTCGTGAAGTCATCGGTTACACTGAACCATAATGAATCATTGACCTCAAAGAGGCAGATGCCGGACGTGCAGAACATACAGAGCGATGCTGTCTTAATCTATTACTGAGTGTTAAAAAAGGCAAAAACAACACGCAAGCTGCTTGGTTTTGATAGTTTATCCTCCACAGGGGATCTGCTATCAGATGGCTGCAAATGACTGCATATTCAATTTGAGAAAACGGCCACCAGTTACCTTGATATGCATTAAACGTTGTTGTTGTTGTTGTACTGATTTATATTGATATTAATCATGTCTGGACAACATATATTACTGTATTTACTGTATATAATGAGCAATGAATCTACCTTGGGTTGGGTAAAATATGGACAAAAACAACCGTTGCGCTTGTTTTCCACTCATGGTTGGGTCAAACATGATCATTTTCTAGGTTAATTTAAACTGGGTTTGTTCGTATTTTACCCAACCCGACTTTTTTTTCAGCTTTTTGATTTAACATTTATTTGGTTTTGACTGCCAAAATAACTCAACTCAACCTCAAGGCAGATGAAACTGGCATTTTAAACACTTCACCAAATCCCGTTTTGACACTTGGAAACTGCAGTCAAATAAATTTCCATATCAAACAGGACGTCAAATCTGTTTATGAAAAAAACATTTCTTTGCAAGCCAGCTCAGCATTTGACTATCGAGTCTTCTCAAACTGCATCAGCGCCGGGAGCTGAGAAAAGTGAATTTGACAGTAATTGAGTTCATCTTAAGAGTAAAGCACGAATGTCGATGAGAAACACTGTAAAAACAGCAGCGAGAGGTGATAGCCGACGAGATAAATGTCCACAATCACTGCTGTACTTTACTAGAGAGATAAAACTGCTACACAATTCACCGTCGAAGATAAACATGCTGGAATTTCATCATTTATCAGCAATGTAGGCACATTTTTTGACATGTTTAGTTGATGTAATGAGAGATTTAGATGGTACAGCATGTGCCACAACATACTCAACACAAGTCCATGAATACAAATCTGTTATGATAAAGGGATTGTTCACCCCAAAATAAAAATGCATATTTATGAACTATATGTGAAAGTAAATAGAAAATATTTTCGCTGTCCTTCCGAAACCTCGAATGTCAAAATGTGCTGTTTTTCAGGAAATGGAAATACTGTGTTGTCAAACAAACCCTGTTTTAAACATAAAGGGTGACTTATAATAATGATTTATTGCAGGGAAATCTTTTTATGAAATTATTAAACATAAATAAAGCATTGGATCACCTTTCATTTTCTTTTATTAGTTAAGATATGATATGATATAATGAACATTATTCCCAGGATAGCACCTCTTACCTTAAAGGGACAGTTCATCCTAAAACAAAAAATCTTTCATCATTTATTCACCCTCATGTCATTACAAACCTGTATGACTTGCTTTCCTCTTCAGAACAAGATATTTTGAAGAATGTCGATAACCAAACAACACTGAACCCCATTGACTTCCATTGTATGAACACAAAACCACTTCTCAAAATATCTTCTTTTGTGTTCCACTGAATAAGACTCTTATACAAGTTTTGAACAACACGAGGGTGAATAAATTGATTGCAAAATCTGTTTGGGTGAACTGTCCCTTTAAATGGTTTCCTGAGTGCTTATTGGTTTAATATAGAAATAATTTGTTGTACACAAACAGCAGGACTGACCCAGATTTGAGACTATAGATGTCACAGAAAAACATGAGGGATAATTCTCATTCTCATCACGCCTGCTAAAATATGACTAATACACCCGACTTAAAGATAAAATTAAATATAAAATGATATAAACTTGAAAAAAGAAATAATTAGCAGAGTACGTACAGTACAGTAACTATTGTGTATTTACAACTGCAAATTCACTCGCACTTGACAACCAACCAATTTACAAAATACATTTACAGAAAAAGCTTCGCTCTCAAGGCCATGAATATATTGCCATCTGACAGCTCTATACAATCCAAAGAAACGCTGGATTGGTTCGTCTGACCTCGACCTGCTTTCTGTTCTCATTATATCTCATTATCTAATGCACAGAACGGATCAACCAACATGTGCCGCCAATAACGCCATAACTGGGGCACTGGCCCATATGTGCAGATTTACACCATGTGTAGCATCTAGTCTGTGGAGTATCTGCCTTTTCACAAATCAGAAAAACCCAAAATACAAGAGGAAATAATATACATCCAGTCATCCACGGTGAAGTAGAAGCTTGCATGTCTTTTTGTCCATAAGTCTTAAATCTCTGATGGGTTGCTATACATTAGTCTCAAGACCGTTCATGTCAATCGCACAATGGTCCTTGTCTCTGTGTTTCAGGTGGCGAGGGGGCACCGGGGGCTTTTTCCGCTCGGCGGGTGGCGGGCGAACCCCCTCTTCCAGTTGCATGAGACGGGCCACATCAGGTGGGATGCGCTCCGGTTTGCCCCCTGCTGGAGGAGGCTGGAAACTACCGTTGTTCTGTTGACAATTGGGCAGACTTTGGTTATTCAGGGGCTTTGTTTCACAGATGAGCGGTACCTGCGGAGAAAAAAGCATTTATTCATCCTCATGTCATTCCAAACCTGTTTGACTTTCTTTCTTCTGCAGAACACAAAAGAAGGTATTTTGAAGAATGAACAGCAACTGAACCCCATTGACTTCAATTATGTGGAAACAAAACCACTAAGACATTTCTCAAAATATCTTCTTTTGAGAACCACTTAAGAACGAGTCATTGAGAGTGGGTGCAGGGGTCAAATCTTCCAACAGGTGTGTTTCTTATTATAACCTTAGCATTTAATCTCAGGTGACCTCAGACAAATGCGCTCGCATGAAAGTGTTCAGAAAATGATATTAAGAGTGGAAAAGCGACTCTCACAAGCAGTGCATTTACATATTCTAATGGAAAGTGTCCTCAACCCCAATAGATGTGAGCAAAAAAGGTCAAGGACTAATTGATCCTCTCTCGTCCGAATCCTCAAGGACCGCATCTTTTATCTGCACATCACAGTCACGAATCCTCCTCCTACAACTAAATTTATCCCCGTAAACCATCAGCAGCCTTGAAACGTCTTTTTGTTTTACTTTACGTGCGGTTGGATGGATGATTCACACTTCTACATTCATTAAGAAATTAAATAGCAGAGCCATTATACAGCTGTATGTCCTTATGACATGATTTCCAGCTCATTTACTGTAATTCAACCAAAGACATGTATTCAGGTTTGGAAGAACTAAAGAATGAGACCGAATTTTCATTTTTGGGTGAACACAGAACATCTAACACTTACATCTAATGTGTTAAAACACATTTTTCTGAACAAAACAACAGTATGTATTTTATTTTCTGTTGTCATGGTAGATTTTGATATATTATAAATATGTATTATGGGTGTCACAATATACCGGCATTGCCAATAACCACGTTATCCTAAAACGACGCTACCGATATCATAATAATTCGCACACATATCGAAATATCGTAAACTATAAAATTTTGCCTTAGGCATCACAATAAGACCCCAAACCCTCTCTGTCTCTCTACAACTGTATTTTGAGTGCGATTCATTGACCAATTAAAAAACAAAATAAACTAAATGAAAGATGAATTTGACTGACAATATCATTTATTTATTAACAAATGTTTTGTTTGATTATTGTGATAATAGCGATAATATTGTGAATTCTTCCGACCACGATAACCGCGCGGTGAAAATCTGATAGCGTGACCCAATGCGTATTTGACTTATTTTGGTTGTTCAGATCTTTCGAACAATAAATGAAAACAAAAACATCACAACCACCACTTTAAATGTATTTCAAACACATGCAAAACTACAGTAAATGAAGACAAACAATTTTACATTCACAATTCGTCTCATTTGTTTCATACAATGCACTCTTCAACAACACACATGAAAACTGACCCCGTCTCCCTCTTTGATGAAGTCTTTCCTGCAGATATGAGCCATGATTCCTGTAGCCAGCGCATCTCCCATCACATTGACCATAGTCCGAAATCTGTCCCTGTGAAGAAAAGAAACACTAAAGGTCTGCTAGCTTTGGTTTTTAAGTTATCTTTTCTGATCCTTAAAGTTTTTTTGAATAAGAATAAACATCAAACGTGTCCGTACTTACAGGGCCCAATCAACGGCGATAATGAGAGTGATGTCATCAGTGGGCAGGCCGACAGATGTCAACACTATTACCATGGTGACCAGGCCAGCCTGTGGGATTCCGGCCGCTCCGATGCTCGCCGCCGTCGCTGTGATGCTGGAAGACAAGGTCAACAAATCAAGAAAGTGGAAGCAAACTCCACGTTGAGCATTGCATCATGGGATACTTTTCATACATATTTCATTTCCTTATCATTTGTAAATGCAAACAGTGTGTTTTTTAGATCAGTGTTGTGTATGCTTGTAGGGTTTCTTGGCTAAAATAAGAATTGGACCAAACACTCGAGACTTTGTGCTACTGCTGATGTGAGGATCAACGCCCGACAAAACCATCATTTTTTTTAACAGACATCCAGCATTGTTTCTCAGGTCTGCAACTCACAGAATCATAAATGATGAGAATTCAGACAGAGCTGTGTCTGATTTCCACAAACCCAAAATGAAAAATATACCATAATTCTTTACATTTTTACATTTGAGTAAGTCAAATAATAAATAAAAAAAAAGAGAATCATTAATATAATTAATTTCTATAGTGCTTTTCACAATTGACATTTAATAAGAGACAAATAAAAATAGCCGTTTTAAATATGTGGTATTAGCATTAATAACTGGGAAAAACATACAGTTATCAGTCGAAACCTTATATAATCATTGATATGAACAATTAAACATAACCTTAAACCTTCTGTTTGACAAATATTTTGAAATAGCAGGTGATGCAACAACCTCTCGACTGAGCAAACAGAGAGTAGGAAGAGAGGGGAGAGAGAGTTTTAGGCGGTCACAGGGATAAAAACGGACCGATGGTGTGCGGGGGGATGATGATTTACCCCGTCACATGACATCTTACCAGAGGATTATTGCCCAGTTTCTCCCCTCCACCTCTCTGATCTCTGGCTTTCACATGCTCCATCACCACTGTCATGTCATTTAACCTTTGAACACCTACTGTCCCACCTAACACCAGTATACACCTGTCCCACACCTGTCCCAACATCAGTCCAGCTGACAAAACAAGCATTTAAATCGCTAAACCTAGCTATACAGATATACATCTTTCTAGTCGTGCCAAACGCTAGAATATTTGAGAAATTGTGGGACATTCATTTCTATTCGTCCTTACAGTAGATGACTGAAAACACAGAGAAACCTTGAGTGGGCAAGTGTGAGCTGTCTGTGCCTTCATGTGTTTGAATGTATGTGTTTTTGCTGTGTACATGTTTATATTTTCTTCATTTGGCAATTAACACACACAGATTTTCCCTCCAGCTATGTAAGGAATCTGACATGCATGAATTGTGACATTGGTTATGTTTAAACTGGCTTACAATATTTTTGTGTATAAGCTTAAGGCTAAATATATATTTGTTATCAGTGCTGTTCACTTTGCTTTTTCATGTTTTTTTTGCTGGCTTACAGACAGCAGGTGAAAAGAGTACACAGTAAACATAGAAAACAAAATGCAAAATTCACTGCAGGAATGCATCATCACGGAGGCAAAGATAAAGGAAATACTGAAAACATACTGAGAAGTATAAATAACAAATCCATCAACACCATTTTTATGCAATATTGATGCATTTTTATTATTATTTTAATATAAGAGTATTACTGCATTATGTTAACACCATGTCAATACCAAACAATTGCTTTAGGATTATGGTTCTTTATATCAGTCCGATTTTGTGATCACACCTGATTCAAATCATCAAAGAGATTCATGACTTTTATTATGTTTATGTGCCACAAGCTAAATTACAAAGAGTGTAACTGAGCTTCAAGAATCTGTAAACACTTTCGTTTCAATGGAAATGTTTTTTTTTTAACAGGCCTGTGAGACGTTGCTATAATCAGATCCATCATGTGCTTTTCACGTCTCTTTGTCTTTGTAGTTCATGTGGCATGAAACTATGGTGTGGTGATTCTAAACACAGGCTAAATATAAAAAAATAAATAATAAATAAAATATTACAAATATTGTATTAAATATTAATTACATTTTGAATATATATATTACATATTGAGTAAATAAATACATATTTGTATTACATATTGAATGAATAACATATTAATATTTAATAATAAATAAATACATTAATTATTCAACTAAAACTAATTCATATGCAAAATAAAGCAATCTTATAATCTCTGTTAAACAGTGAAATTTTAGCACAAGGAAACAAATTTGTTTGCTAAAATATTTGTTATTGTAGAACATGATATGATTACTTACTTTTACAAACGTAAGATATTTTTAAAATAAGCTTGTTTTTCACCTAAAAGACCAATATAAATACATGCTGTGTTTGTTAATGAATAGAGTGTAAAAATAAAACAAAAAGTATTTTAAAATACATTTTAATGACTGTATTGACTGTTGACTCTTGAACATGAGTAACAAAAATATGAACACAATACAAGAGTTAATTTTCGTGCTACCTGATGGTGATGATTTGTCCAAAATCAAGCTCGTAGTTGTTGACCTGGGCGATAAAAATGGCCGCCACGGCCTCGTAGAGCGCTGTCCCGTCCATGTTGATGGTGGCGCCCACGGGCAGCACGAAGCGAATGATCCGCCGATCGATGTGGTTGTTCTCCAGCAGGCACTTGAAGGTGATAGGCAGTGTGGCAGAACTGAAAACAACAAAAATCAATAACAAAAAAATATGTTAATGACTATGATCACATATACTGAACATTCACTAGATTTAACTTTAATGTAAAACAACTCGACAAACAAGACAGCAGTAGCTATTTTTCACCACCAACAGCATCAATTACATCTAACACAAATTACAGATGTGTTGCACAGAAGCAATTTGTTGTGTGTGTGTGTCCTGGAGATGGTCAAAACATGGCACTTATATATCAACAACATCCATGAGCTGCTTTGTTTGTGAATGCATAATGTACATCATGTTTTTGTGAATTTTTCGATGTGTTTTGATGGCCTTTAGGCACGTGTTAAACTCTCTGTGCAGTCCAAACTTACACAAAACCTCTCATTCAACACACATGCCGAAGAAGATCTGCTTTGGTCCTCGTGAATACGAGAAGCATGAGGTTGTCATTCATATTATTCCGCACCTTCTGAACTTTTATACCTCTGTAAAAAACTAGTTTTGGTATTGATGGTCATTTTGATTTCTGTAACCACTTACCTTTACCCCTGTGTTCCTTTATTTGTGATACTGTGATAAAAGAGATCTTCTGAATAACAGGATCTCAAGTGCAAAGACTTGAAAGGAATGAATGCGATACATTTTTTCCAGAAGACAAATCACAGATGAGATCTCTGTAATATCTCAATTATTTATCTTAGACATCAATGAGATTAAATGGAGAGCAAATGGAAACATTTGTTGAAGTCTCATCTACGTCTCAGATATTTCTCCTGAGAAAAAGAGTCAGAAATCTCAAAAGTCTCCATTAGAGTTTTAGAAGAGATCTCAATAATGTCTCAAACTTATCTGCAACCAAAAGTCAATATTATTCTCAATATGAACTCAAACATTTCTCATCAAATTTACCCAAATCTAGATTATTTTACATCTACAATCTACATTCATTTACACCTGTCATTTATACGTCTCACTTGTTTCTCTGCTAAACAATTTTAGGAGACACAGGTGAGACATAAAACCCAACTGAGAACTCATTCAAGAACAACATTCCTGAGCAATACAAGTTTTCAGGATGAACTCAAAACTAAACACTTGCCATGTTTTTTCCAGATGGTGTGTGATTTGTACCTGGATGACGTGGCCAGCGAGATGAGCAGGGCCTGCAGGATTCCTCTGATGTACACGATGGGACTCTTTTTGGTGATGAAGAAATACATGCTGGGCAGGATGAAGAGGCCGTGCAGAATGAGGCCCATCACCACGGTGACGGCGTAAAACCCCAGCTTCTTCCCCATCGCTGACGGGTCGCTCATTTCCAGGATCTTTCCGGCCACCAGAAACACGATGCCAAACGGGAAATACCTGCAGAACAACAGGAAGTTCACACACTTATTGATCATTTCAGCCCAACGTGCCGACGCCCACCTTGAGATTTGATGACGTGGTCTACTTACCAGATGACTATAGCCACGATTTTCAGCACGGCTTCATTGAGACTTTGGCAAAAGTTCACCAGGGCACTGCCATTAGGACCCATTCTGCCCAACATTATGCCTGATCGGAAAGCGCAGGAGAACGCTCAATAAAATCATACATAAGCAAGTATATAAAAACTGTTATAAAAAATGGTTACCCATAGTGGCGGAGAAAATCACTATTCCCAGGACGTTCATTCCCTCACTGGTGCCGGGAAGAGTTCGGAACACCACGTCAGGAGGCGGGGTCAGATCCAGCTGAAAGTTCTGGATGTCCGTACCGTTATCATCCTGAATCCCGTAGATGAGAGCCCGGCGGGTGGTGCTCTCTGTTAGGCTCGGGCTCACGGTGGTCTTAGGGGTCTTCATTATGGGTACACTGTTGGTCCGATACTGAGGAGACGATAAGAACCACATTTATGTGCTTTGAAAATAAAAGCTTATCAGTAACATTTTCAATCAAACAATTCAATATTTGCTAAAAGCAAAATGTACTTTATGATGACATGTAAAGCTTTACCTGCTGAAATGTGGCCTGAACAAGATTTGCAGGAAACATGTTGCTGTTTGGGAATAAACAAATCGTCGTGAATCATTTCAATTAGCTCTTATAACAATATCAAATACATATAAATGTCTTACAGAAAAGTGTCCTTGCGGATTCGTGAGGTTTTACTTGAGGAATAAAACAAAAAAACAAAGACTGAAGGCCAACGAATAATAACAAAGCACAAGGATGGATGGATAGATATTTTATCCAATGCAATGACATTTACGAAACCCGTCTCAGATTCTCCATCAGTTTAAAGTGCCCATGTGACAATATTCTTTTAATGAAAAACCAAACCTGCTGCCTTGAGATTGTATACGTGATGATAGTTTATTCTGACCTACCGGTAGTTACAGGTAATTCATGAATCAATTCTTTATTCAATGGCGGAGATTTTTAACAAAGAACCGTGTTTCCGGATCGATTTCCATCATTGGGTTTGTTCTCAATGACAGCGCCGTTGAGATTATCTCTCGCTGTAAAGCTGCGCTCAGGTCCTCACGGCAGAAGCGTAATTAGATTGTGACTGATGGAAGTGTTACAAAACAGAGAAAAACACGTTTTATTTGTATGTCACATAATATCAAAAGTGGCGTCTCACCGTATGAGATCCAGGAGGGCATCGGCCGAGCTCATGATGGGTTTTCCGCTGTCCTCCGAGTCTTCTTTCTGAGCCATTCCGCCCGGATGAATGATTAACACCATGACGATTCCCACCACAACGGCCAGGAAGGTGGTCCACAGGTAGTAGGAAACGGTGATGAGGCCCAGACGACTGGAACATTTCGCATCCAGCGCCGCCAGACCGGACATTAAACTGAGAGGACAGAAATCCACATTAGTGTTCATGATTTATTGAGATGTGAGAAATGAAGTGTAAAGAGTTTGTCAATATAAACAACGCAAAATCCAGAATATATATTTATTCTTCCAGAATATATATTTATTCCAGACAGGACATCGCTGCATTACGGAGCAGGCGTGGCCGCCATGACTCCGCCCCTTACCCAGACCACACCCATTTATCCCGCCCTCGCCTTTACTCCCCTTTTGGAATATTTATGTTTATTTTGTTTCATCATAACGTGAGCTAAATCTCACTTCAGCACGAGCAGTCATCCACACAAAAGCCCAAAGATTAGCGTGAGAGGAGGTCTCCTCCAAATGACCGGCGGACAGCTGGCCGCATCAGGCTGAAGATTACATATTCATGACAGCAGGACATCTCGCATGGGTCAGAGCAAAAATTCTGCTTTTTCACCCCCGTCCGTGACACTCAGCTTTATCACTCAAACGCAGATGATTTCTAATTTGTTACATAGTTACATCCTATTGAGACTTTCAATCATATCAGATGCAGACGTGACAAATCTGAGCTCAGTCTTTGAGGGATTTCTGTCTAGTAAAATATCAGAAAATGTCTCTCTCGATTTAATATTAGATAACTAGGGGAAATAATCGTGACATTAAGAGATCTCATTTTTGTCTTTACATATGAATAATACCTCAAATGGAAGGAGGCCAGAATAAGAGACGTGGTAAATGACCAGTAAATAAATACCTAGCCACCAACAATACCCTAGCAACTGCATCCCAATGCCATAGCAACCGCCCAGAATACCCTAGTGTCTCTTGTGTTACACTGGAAAAGACATTTTCTTTAAAAACATTTCATTTTGTACAGCAGACCTATGATTTTCTTTTCCTTGCGCTTGTATCTTACAGCCACCCAACTGGTCTTTGTATCTAACACAAAAAACACAAGTGCATGCAAAATGTACAATTGAATGACAAAAACACTCCACACTACCTTTAGGATTATGTTTAGTCTAATTTTCTATTTTCTTGCACTAAAACACACTTATTTTTTAAGCTGAAACAACATTATATAAAACACCTGTCGTGCTTCATACGGATCACAGCGCAGTCATTTATCTTAAGGCCTTTTCAATTTCTCTTGAAGCGACCTCATCTTTCTGAATGAAACATAGCAAAGCTGATATCAGGTCAGTTTAAAGGACAGCATATGTACGCAGTCTATCCTCTTGTACAAGATCGTGAGCTGTATAGCATTGTGGGTAATCCATAGGCAGCGATGTTTCACTCTGAAATTGCATGTGCTTCTGGATTTAAGATGTTTTGAACCCTTACTGATCTTTTTTTATGATCAAATTTAACCATATTCATTCATTTTAAGCATGATTCATCAGTGCATGTTACTTCTCGTGAACAAATAAGATGTTTATTGAAATATTTCAATCAATTTTCCTCACAATGCAGTTCATTTCACACAGATCAAGTCTAATGCACTCAATGCCCAGGACACAGTAAACTAAATTTCACAGCGAGCGCTAGATGTGTGCTGATAACTAAAATGATGGAGCCGCAAAACGAATTGAAGATTGAAGATGAAGTGGTTGTAAATTTGATGTTGTTGAGGGTATTGAAGGATCTCTTGAGGAAATTGGGCTAAGATGACCTGATCAATGCAACTAAACAGACAGAATCAAACATCGTACTATAGACGGGGAAAAAGGAAAATTGGAGGAATTAGACTGACGCATAAACTACAAATACTGTAAATGAGCTTTTGTCAGGGGTCCTTTATTAATGTATATTGTATTGTGTGTCACAGCACATTCCTAATCAATAAAAAAGATGAAAAAGTAAAATCTTAAGATATACTGTACATTTGTTTTTCCTTCCTTTCTACAGTAAATGAAAGAGAGTAAAATGCACTCATTCCCTATAGAAAGGAATATGGACACATATGCATCACCAAGCCTTTGCGTCATGTGACAAGTTCAAATGTTTCTGTGTTTCTTAACATTTTTGTTGAACAGATATTTTAAGCTACTCAGATATTCAAAGTTGGTGCCATGGTGAAGTGTTCCTATTCCTTATCATAGGAAATAAGTGCATCTGTAAACGTACAGATGATAAATATTACGAGTGTATCAAAGCAATTACACATTTCATTAAAAGTATTCTTATAGTTAGTGAAAAAAATTGCATTTAAAAATTCAGGACCAGAATGATTTCACAATACATAATTAATTATGTTTTCTATATATTTGATAAACTATTTTTCCAAAGACTGTAGTGCAATGAATCATGTATTCAACAGAAATAATATTAATAATTGTTATAATATAACAATTCATTTTATATTTAATGTATATGAATATATATTAATTAGGGCTGTCAAACGATTAATCGCGATTAATCGCATCCAACATAAAAGTTTGTGTTTACATAATATATGTCTGTGTACTGTGCATATTAATTTTATATTAATCAAAACATACACATACATGCATATAGTTATTTTTTTAATAAAATATAAAAATTAATAAACATAAAAAATAAAACAAAATTAGTAAATATAAATAAATCATCTAAATAGTTTCTCAATATATATAGGCCTACATGTATGTGTTTGTGATTATAATACAAAATTAATATGCCCAGTACACAGACATATATTATGTAAACACAAACTTTTATTTTGGATGCGATTAATCATTTGACAGTCCTATTCTTCTTATTTTATTGTATATCATTTTATTAAATTAAATTAAAATTCCAAGTACTTAAAAATGAATATGAAACAAACTATCAATAGCATGAAAGGAAATTATAGAATTATCAGTGTGTGTTAAAAAAATGTTCTAAAATCTAAATCTTTGCGATTATCTGTATGAAGTTTTATTATAATAGAAAATATTGCACTCCCAGGACTGTTAAATACAAAGGGAAAGTGCATTTTACAGCCGCTGTAAAGCACCGAATGGAGATTTGCACTTCAGTCCGACTGCTTGTTAAACAGTTTACAAGACCAACAACCGCATGTCCAGAAGATTATGGAAATGCGTCATATCTGCATGTTTTCATTTGACTTGCTTCACTGCCAAGACTTACTGACATCAGTCACTGTCTCACAACATTTTGGGAGGATTTTTTAATATCACCACCAAAAGAAATAATGAGATATAAAACAATGTCATTATTATTCAAATATGGGCAGATTCTTGTGAAAATAGCTAATAAGATTTTGATTTCCCTTACGAATAAAAGCGAGACAATGTTATGAATGTAATTCAAAAGATATGACTACTTTTACCTTCCCAGTCTGATCAGACCAGCCACTTTTCTTCCCATGGGATTTAACCAGTTCAAAGCAGACGTGCTTTCCACACCAGTAGCCTCATCTAATCTACAACATTGCTTTATTTTTGTAGTATCTATTATTTTTCTCATTGAGAAAGACTCAGGGAGATAAACACACCTGCTGATAAAAAATCTGCTATTAGGGAGATCCTCTTCCCTTTTCCATTTATAACCCAACATTCAGCATGTTCATAAATAACCAACATAATCTCACTTCACCGCATCCAAAGTTCCTCAAGAGACTACAACACTGACGCAGTCGCAGAACATTCACTAAACAAGTCATTACAGAGATGCACGTGTTAAGTGCATCTATAACAAAGACAAACTAGAATTTCATTACGTTGAACGGAAAGAGAGGTTTTCAGCGATTTGCAGAAAAGGATTTGTGCAGAAGGTGCTACGCTAAACAAGTGTGTTGAGGGTCATTGAACAAGCAGTAAACACTTCACTCAAACAGAATAAAATACATACGGCTGAGAGTTTTATAATTGGTCTAATGGATGATGATGAGAGCACCAATGAGTGCAAACCATTTGGCCATTCAGCCTGTCATTACAAATATGAGTCAAACGGAACCAAAAACTTTCGTCTTTTCCCCTTAAGAATATTTCAAGTTAAATGTTAAATCAGTTCTGCTGTATTTTCCTAAATTATTTTAACACGCTATTATATCTCTAACATATTTGCTTAAATCTGCTGCGTTCTTAGATATTTCTCCTGAGACCAAGAAATCTCACAAATGTCTCTATTAGAGTTTCATGTCATCAACGTCACAAACCGAGTTCAGATTTGTCAAGTCTGCAATCGAAAGTCATTATTACTGGATATTTCAATATTATAAAAGTCAATAATAAACTCAGAAAGTGTGCTTGAATCATACCTGGACACAACCAGAGGCAAAATCAACATCTTTAACATCCTCATCAGCAGCTCGCCTGGAAACTGGAAATATTTCACCTCCTGGAGCAAAGCAGAAATACAAAATCAGAATAATAAATACAATATAAAGTGGTCACAAACCTCATGAGAGCCTGTGTGAGAGATCAAGGTCAGATATTTCTGTCAAAATATCACATTTACTACAAATATTTTCAATAGAGTCATTTTCAACAAGCAATGGATGAATATAAATATAAATATGCATGCATCTTACACAACAGTTACTTTTGGACTATTTGGCACCACGGTAAACGTCTCCAAAAATCTGATTTGGTCTGTAAAAGATGGCAAGATTCAATAGTTTCGAGTTTGACAGAACTTAAAACCGTTCATAGAAAAAACATCAACAAGATTTAATGAAAAGGAAATCAAGTTGTCTCCTGTGGAGATTTAGAAGACATTTTTCAGAAAGGACTTTGACAACATATGATTAGTTTCCCTGATTGTCAAATGCTTTTTATTTAGAAATGAGACATTTAGAAACATAGCTGTCTTTAACTATGAGAGCAATCCTGAATAATGCATATCGCACAGCCTCTCTCTCTCTCTCTTTTTCTCTCTCTCTATCTCCCTCTCTCTCTCTCTCTCTCTCTCTCTCTCTCTCTCTCTCTCTCTCTCTCTCTCTCTCTCTCTCTCTCTCTGGCTGGTAGTCAGAGCTCCTCTTTGAGAAAGCCTCTTTGCTTTAAGCGCTGTCTGTTCTGTGCTGTGAACTGCCAGAAATTAATCCTTTTTAAAACACTGACTAGCACTCTATACACTGAACACACACATCACACGCTGAACACACACACGTTAGGTTTCTATATATTGTGGGGACTTTCATACATGATGACTTTTATAATGTACAGTACTAACTGTAAATTCATGAACCTATAACCCTCATACAAACCTTTTTGCAGTTTTACATTTTCAAATAAGCATCATTTACTAGACCTATATGTTTAATAGTCAATTTACATCGTATAAAACCTGTACATGCACACACACACGCACGCACGCACGCACACACACACACACACACACACACTTATAAAAGAAAACACTGTTATCCCGAATATTCAAAGTAATTAAACAGATAAAGTAGTGTAAACTTAATTTTATATTAAAAAAATTAATAACTAATTCTAAATATTTTGTAACTAATTCTTACTTTTGAGTTAATTTAAACAAATTAATTCAACACGATTTTCGAGAATGATTTTCAGTTCCCAGCATGCTTTGCGTGCGACTGCATTAGGAGTAAATTTTGAAAGTAAGTGTTATTTTTTGCGTTTTAAGAACAGATAAAGCTAAAGTTAACAATAATTGTTCATTTATCTTGGATATTTAGTTTGTTGTATTTTTGAGTTTTGGGGTTACCATCGTTCAGAAGAGTAATGGGAGGTGCCGTAGCAGTTGTGTGTACTTCATCATGTTTATTGTCTTAATAAGACCTTTATTTAACTGTAAATACAAAAAGGAATTACCTTACTAAATGTTCAAAATTAACAAACTCAAAACTTGAAAGTTCTGCTTACTTAAAATTGGGAACATCATAACTTAAACCATTTGATGTAACCGATTAGTTTTCTCAACTTATTTGGGTTTATGGTGAAGATATGGACTTATATATAGCAACATACTTTTGTGAAGCCAGAAAAAATTGCACACGATTTAAAATTAAGTTATGTGACAAAATGGAAGCGCAATAAAAAAATATTGATTGAGTTTAATGCACATTAAGTTTCAATTTGAATGTGGATTGCACAGCAAATAAATAATTTGGCAGAATTTAATGAGAAATAAATGCATGTAAATCTTTTGATTCGATTTTGAGACTTTAACCTGGATTTCATAGACTGGGTCACATATAACAGAAATGAGTATAAGATGAGTAAAAAAAAAAGCATTTCAGTTTCCTCTGAGAAAAGATAATTGGATCTAAGTAGTGAAAACCAGAGCTTTGGTACTCTGAATTAGTGTGTGTGTGTGTGTGTGTGAGAGAGAGAGAGAGAGAGAGAGAGAGAGAGAGAGAGAGAGAGAGAGAGAGAGAGAGAGAGAGAGAGAGAGAGAGAGAGAGTGCTGTTATAAAAGATAGAGCTGTCGACATGTCAGCGTTCAATGGAGAGGATTCGCTCACCGGTCTGATAATATCTGATACCCAGAGCACAGTTCTGTCTGTTGTAGGTTTTTATGTGAAGTGTGTCAGCACCCTTTCATCTGCTAACAGATATATTGTACAATCCTCTTATACTCGAGTGTCTTAAAGGCAATTTGTAACTATTTTACAAAATGGCTAATTGGTAGCGGTTAGGTTTAGCGTACGTTTTTCTTTCATTTATGCATTTGCCAGACGTTTTTATCCAAAGCGACTTACATTGTACTATACATTTATTTCTATGTGTGCAATCCCTGGGATCGAACCCATGACCTTGGCGATGCTAGCGCCATGATCTAACCACTGAGCCACAAGAAAGCCGTATATTAGCCACCTTGTAAAACAGTTACAAAATACTGCACTGCAAAAAATGACATTCTTACGCATTTTTGTCTCGTTTTATACAAATATCTTAACATTCTTAAATCAAGATACATTTTCTTGACAGAGAAAATGGACCTAAGATATTTAGTCTTGTTTTATGAAAGCAATAATCATCTGGTCCTTGATTCTGATCCGTTCCAAGACGTTATATAAAATACACATGTAACCCACTGATTCTTGGGGAAATTAATGTTTAAAAAAGCAACAAATAAACTTGAATTAGGTACTTAAGAAAAAAAGTTTATTTTTCTCACCCTATTGGCTGATTTTTTTGCTTGTTTTAAACATAAATTTACCTCGTTTCTATATTTTCTTTCATAAAACAAGACTTAAATGTATGTGTAATGCAAACAATACAAAAATGCTTAGTAAAAATCTTTTGCGGTGTGTGAGATCCGGCTAGACGAGAACACCGTAAGCAACCTGCTATCATCCATCAAAAAAAAAACTTTTCCATTAAAAACTTGTAACATTTCAAACTTTTCTGAGGTCACTTTAATTACAGTGGCAGCTCAGAAACTCTGGAGAACCGATCGAACAAAAGCCCAGATGCAGAGATACTTCATTTACAATAGAACAATGATTGCTGTGATTTCTTTATTATTTACAACATTCATGCTTTTCTTTGTTTGTGCTCAATGTTCTTAACAGAACTGTAATGATATGCTTTAATACCCTCAATGTGCTTTGAGAAAAACTGTAGTTGTTAAATGTCCCATTGATTTGCGTGTAGGTGTTTAAACTCATTGATTGCAAAGGAATCACATCTGTTCTCTTACAGCGCAACAAGGAAAAAAGGTTTTAATAGCTTAACTGAAGTTGGACGAGAAGACCGTATATACTGTTAAACTATAGATAAATGCAGATTTTGCTTTGTTGTCTATAAGGTTCAGTAGCAATATCTGCCTGGATATCAGAGAAATTTATTCACATTAGTTATATATTAACATACTTTAAAGGGATAGTTCACCCAAAAATAAAAATTCTGTCATAATTGACTTACCCTCACGTCATTTAAGACCTGTATATGACTCTTTTTCGTTGAAAAAACACTGAAGAAGATATTTTGAGAAATGTCTCGGTTAAATGGATAATGGATAAATGGAAAGTACAGCCAATAACAGCACATAATAGATCAAAACTACTTTAATATTGTTCAGAAAGCATCTCAGGGTGAGACCTCAAGAAGCTACTTGATAAAATTACATGAAAAATTCAAAAGGTAACTAAACTGAAGACCATAAAATATATAATATGTATAAGATATATTCATATTAATTCCCATAGTTCCCTTATTATTCCATAATTTTGATGAGTTTATTATTATTCTAAAATGTGGAAAAAATATGAACACATAAGTGAGTTAGTGTCCCAAATCTTTTGACCGCTAGTGTACAATGGAAGTCAATGGGGTTATTTGGTCAAAAACGTTCTTCAAAATATCTTCTTTTGTGTTCTGCAGAGTTAAAAAAGTCATACAGGTTTAGAATGACATGAGAGTAAATTATGAAATATGTTTTATTTTTGGTCAAACTATCCTGTTAAATCTTTTAGCTCAGACGTTTACATATAAAGCCGTATTTGTATGTCTTTCGTTTTGCGGCCATTACATTACAATCAAGAATCTTTTATTTACAAATACAATTATTCAAAATTCACACAGGAAAAAGTCCAGCAAAAACAGTGATATGACACAAACAACTTCACTATAAGATCCGAGCATCCAACTCATGTACCAAAACTTTCTCGACCGTAATTCTTGGAATGGTTTGCCCTGCTGGAGTTTGAGTACAGCAGAGGATGTTTAAAAGTAGAAACAAAAAACACTTTTCTGCTCTTTCTGCCCTAAAAAGCCACTTCACATGGGTTTTGGAGACTGACGTTTTTTGTCTCTTTTGCTCTTATACTCTATCAGACACTAAAAGGAAAATTTTGGACTGAGTGTCTGAACGTATTATTAGTATAGATGCTTAAGAGACAGAGCTTCTGAAGTCAGAGTCTTATTCAGACCAGGTCAAACCAGTCCATCTGTCTCTTTCCATATTTAAAGTACAAAATCAAGTATGTGCACATATACTGAACAGTTTCTCTCTTGTTGAATAGCACTATTTTCCTCTAAAGCATCAGGACACTTTCCTGCATCGTGTCATCTAGTAAAACAAATCCACTGATTACTCGTAAGATGAGAAATCAGATAACATTGTTCCAAAATAAATAACCAGACCACTAATATTCTCACATCAAGAGGAACTTTAGACTGCATCACTACTCCTCATAATGAAAACGTACTGTTATATTTCTTAGAAACATGCTGTACGAAATGTCCCGAATGTCTGCTTCCAGTTACATCGTGTCCTGGATGTCACAGAGTTGTTCTGATATGACGTTAAAGTAAAGAACAAATCTCTCTGAATACAGAAGGCAAGCAGCTTTTGAATTTCTTAGTGTATGGATTTTTGGTATTATTACAGATTATTGAAAAGCAGAAACATGTGACAATGAATAATGTTAAAAACCTGTTAAACCTTACCATCTGCTTTCCCATCTCCTTAACATTTGTGGTAATCTATGCATAATATGAATAAGATAAAGTGTGAGATTTCAGAGCAACAACAAAGAGGAATGTTTCTAGTAAAAAGCGATTTTAAATTTTTACATGAAACCGTTGTACCTGGATTTGCCTTTTAAGAGATAGTTCACCCAAAAATATTTATTCACTTGTATGACGTGGAACACAAAAGAAGATATTTAGAAAAATATTGAGTTATTTTGTGTCAATACAATGGAAGTCAATGGGGGGGGTCTGTGTTGTTTGGTTAAATATACAGGTTTAAAATAACATGAAATGACTATCCATTAATTTGAAACCATCAATGATAAACTTTCAAAATGTAATATTTCTATGACATTTTTCAGTATTGCTTGCACACAATATGCATTGTGAAAAGCTCTTACTACTGTCAATAAAACAGACTTCTTTTTCATTCACTTTTCTTGCTTGGAAAGGAGGAAAGGTCATACATGTTTGGACCAGTAAATTATATCTGAATTTTATTTTGATGACGCACATGTTGATGTCACTGATAGACATTTCCTGAAATCCATTTTAACAGCACTCACGGCTCTAAACCCAAGACAGAAGCGTGCTATGACTCTACACATCTTACATACGTGCAAAATTCATTACACACATTATACGCACTGGAATGCATCCGCTCCTGTACAACAACTGCACCAACAAAGAGCCATATCTTCTCTAAAGCATTCTCTTATTTGCTTGGCCGCATAGAAAAAGGCTTCAAACTAATGCGGATGACTCACAACCTGCTCTTCAGTGCCGAGACGGCTGCGATCTAACCGATGCACAGCGACCAGAGCTCTTCACTCGCTCACTACATTAAACCTAAACTAGTGAGCGGTCTGTATTAGGATTCTTAAGCACTGTGAGGGTCAATTCAATCTCTGTTCTTTTTCCAAGGTTTAACATTTATTGAATCAGAAGGACACATTTGAGTCTGTACAAAAGACACGGCAATGTCAGAAATACTATTGTAAGGCCTCTGGTTTGCAGGCAAATATAATATATCAAAACTGCCAAAGCATTTGTTTATGATCAAATTTGTGATTACAAGCATGCACACCAAATCCTTACAGAAAAACAACTTTATACCCTAAAATGCTGTTTTTTAAACCAGCATTGGGTCAAAAGGATCTCTATGCTATATTAATTTAGAAAATGTTTATATTTGACCCAACATTTTGGGTTGGAAAAAAAAATGTATAACCCAACGGTTGGGTTAATACCTTTTTTACTTGAGTAATAATTTTTTTTGATTGAGTAATAATAACTCAAAAACACAACTAACCAACACAATAAAAAAAAAACATAATTTTTGCCAATCAATTTCAATCAATTATCAATTAATTTATCATTTTCAGGGAGGGAAAGTTATAGGGTTATATTTGGTCTGTTATATATAAAAACTGGTCCTTGTCCCTGGAATGTGTCTATTAAGACAATTAAAAACATATTACTGTATGGAGACAAAATGTAAAATAGGAAATCATCGAGGTTTCAAACACGCTAGAAAATATAGTGTGTCAGATGAGTTGAATTCTTAACTAATCGCTCACTTTATAAATGCATTTAGAAAGAAATCGACGTAGAATGATTAGTGTCCTTTATAGTATGTACTATGTGTGCTATTGACACCATCATGAATGTGTGAGAGATTTGTGTGTATCAGCTCTCAACACTTTCAAGTGTTTTCTCAGAAGTCTGCTTGTGTATCTAGTGTGTGAGCGAGAGAACAAATGACCGTAAAAGGGAGTCAGAACCTTTCGTTCTTTCTTTTTCAAAATGGCCATCTCTTTAAAAAAATAAGCCAAGTTGTATTTTTTTAAGGAGCACATTGCAATTTAGCTGAAATGGCAGACAGCATGGTGGACCTGCTTTAAATGCCGTGACACTAAGCAGCTCTTGCTTAATGTACAATTACTGAGAGCATTTGTATGATTGGACAGTAATCCGCGGCCGTCACAGCAAATGCCTCTCGCTGGGTTTATTTTTAGCCGTATTTCAGAATCATAACAAGAGGTTTTAGTGGAAGTGACCGTCACAAAATAAAAAGGGAAAAACGCAACCTGCTTGGCTGCCCGTTTGTTTTAATCTCGATCTATAGACGTGATAAAATAAACTGCGTTTCATGCATCAAATCTACCCGTTCAAGTGTTTTTCTCAATTGTTAGATTCATTTAGGAAAGAAAATGTGGTTTCCTTAACATACCTCCCTTTGAGCACTAATCTAGAAAACAAAACCATCCTAGGAAACAGATTTGGCAAAAGTGTTTTACAAACAGTCACTGGAAAAAATTGGGCTTGGGACATTGATAAGGTTTCTATGGGGAAAAAGGAGACAAAAAGCACCTTTGAAGCACAGTTCGAACGCTACACTGTAGGTGGGTTGGGAAAGGGTTTTGAGGTTCTGGTTTTTGGGACGACTTTGTTGGGTATTGCAGTACAGGCTCCAAAAACTGACTTCGCCCCGATGCATACGAGAGGTGGACTAACCTGCTCCGAGAGGTTCTTGGAGCGCAGGAAAAATCCCAGCAAACATCCGATAACAACGGCCAGCACTGAGAGGATGAGCAGACCGTTCTGCTTACAGACCCCCTTCACTCGCACCCACACGGCGTCCAACGCCACAGCCATCGCGTTTCACGTCCACGGGCTTCCAGCTACACTAGCAGCTCTCCATAAATCCAGCACTAGGAACCAGTCTGGAGAGCGACCCGAAAAGCGCCAACGAGTAAGAAAAAATGATGATATGTGCAGTTTCGCTCAGGCCCTGCGTACAAAAATCTGATTCATACTCTTTGCATTTCACCCTTTATTTCTCTCCTCTGCTATGCAGCGATGGACTAAGATGGGCATCACAATGTCCGAGCATCCTCGGTTTTCCCAGCCCATTTGGAGCAGATTGTCTCCGCCCATTCTCTAGCTCGGCCAATGAGATGATGGTGTTGTGCACAATGCAATCCTATTAATGAAAGCACGCTGTGTAAATGGGTCTGTGGCCTGGATTACACACAAACAGCAATGTGTAATGGGATGGTGTAGTGTTTAAACATTCATGGAGCGAGTCATGGAACACATGTACAAGACGTTTAGGTTAAATCAAGGTATGGATTGTAAAAACTATTAAATGTATTATGTTTTGATTCATCTTATTTTAATGTTATTTCAAATCATTTTATGGCTGACAATAATTTTCTTAGCATTTTAATCCAGTTTTATATACAAATGTCTTAAATCCTGGCAGTCAAATTAAATAAGAAGTGAAATAGGAGATAAGAAAATATTGTGGTAAAAGAATTGCACAATTTCCCCTGGTTAATCATAAATAGTATACATACTGCATACATTGTACATTGCAAAAAATGAATTTTTATCATTTTATTTTTGCCCTATTTTCCAGTACAAATATATAAAAAAATATTAAATAAAGATATTAATTAATAATATAATATAACGTAATTGACCATTTTTATTTAATTTATTATTAATATAATTAAGTTTCTTTTTTGGATTAAGTTTACTTTCAGCATTACTAAAACATTTTGAAAATCAAATGTTGTGTCTGTTAACATTATTTAATGCACCATTAACAAGTATTGCTAAACACTAAAAAAAACTAGATGTTAGCTAATGCATTTACTATTGTTAACAATTAGCACCTTATTGTAATGTATTACTGATATTTGTACTAGAAAACAAGACAAAAAATCTATTTTGCAGTGTAGCACGAGTATCACGGTATGATGCTACACTAGATTATAAAATTAAGATACCGTGGCATGCGGTAAAGATATGCAAAGTCAGTGATTTTAAAGAGAATGACAAAAAGCGTCAGATGACATAATCCACAGCACGTGCTCTCATTCACAATTAATCTGATGACTGAAAGCTAAGCGTTTGTCTCCAGCTGTCTTATTCATCAATGACTCTCAGAGGACTGGAACCCGCTCTCCCTGCACACATGCCCAGGGCCACAAATCAAAAGCTTTAAATAAAACTTGAATAAAAGAGCTGAAAGGTCTGCTGGAGTAAACATCATTAACCGTTACACCTACAACCTCCTATACGAGAAAACCTTCAGCGTGTACTTCACCTTGTCTTTTCATGCTTGTAGGATAATGGAACGGAGAAGTGAAAGATCAAGTGGTCCATATTATACTAAACATTGCCTTCTTGAGCTTTAAACAAAATAACAATTGACACCAATCATCCTGTCTGAAAGTTTACACACCTGGATCTCAATGTATTGCTTTTGCATCAGTGAAAGTTTGTCTTTTTTTTGTTGTGTGTCTCTCAAAGGATTTTCCTGAACAATCGTGTGCAGTTTAATGGCTCATGACAACTATGACAAAATATAAAAACTATATCACTTTACATAAAATAAAAAAGCAAAATAGAAATTAGACAATTATCTTCCAAGAAATTCACTGAAAGAAGCCAAGCGTGTAATCTCTGCTTGCATTCTTCACAATCACAGGCGTCGAAGCGATGCTAAAAAAGCAAAAACATAATCTTTTGTGTTGATAATGACAATACTGACAGGGCCACTATAAATGTGAAATACTGTCTTAATTCCCAGAGTTCCCTTTAAAAGAACGGTCACATTTTGTTTTGGAGGTGTAAAGACAAGTTTAAATAAATGCACAGTGGTGGAAACATTATTCAGGACGACGTCAAACAGGACTCGTGCGTCACGCCGTGTTTCAGTCGGGACAGTCGCCAGCGTAAGAGTAATCCGACTCAGTCTGGCCATCACACATGTACACCTCTGTTTACCACTGCCCGGGACAGTACGCATGACCTCTTTACGGGACTCGCACAGCACCAAGTCTTATTTTCCACGTAGAGAAAATAAACCCGATGGAAATGCACGCGTGCTTGCGTCTGTGCGATTGCGTGTTGGGTTTGTCACGGTTTACGTCACGGCTCCCCAGACTCCATTCTCTTTAATCCCACTCTTTTGCCAATATTTCTGCTCAATCTGGTTTCATCGGGTCAGGATTAGCAGAGATTAGCCCAGCGGCTGGCACATACATTCACACACTCATTAATGATGTTAATGTCTCTGTCATAAGAAGAGCAACACACGTTGTGTTTTTCTCACTTGCAGTAATAACACAAACTGCACATAAAAATCTGACCTTAAATCCTATCTGTCCATCTATGCAATTGGATTTAAGGTTATTGTCTGGCGGATGATAAAATCCAATAGATTTATATTGCAGATGGACTGGAGTCTATCTAGAGACCAGCAGGTCTCAGTCTGCAATAGACAGTCTGCACCACTGCTTCAACCCAACATCATAACAACCATCCAAGAACATCTTAGCAACCAATCACAGCTACAGACAAAATTAAGGCATAATTCACTAAATCCCGATATGCCTAATGAGAACATATCGTCGCTGTCCTTCTGAAACCTCAGATGTCCAAATCGCTGTTTGTCAAAATGGTAAAAACACTGTGCTTTTAAAATGATTAAAAACAAGCACTTTTTTAATACTTTTTATTGGCAAGTTATTTGCAAAACCACGTGACAAACATAAAGGGTGACTAATAAAAATGATTTATGGTGAAAAATAACAATCACAAAATATTGAGATATGAGGTTTCAGAAGGACAGCGGCGATATGTAACCAAAAACTAGGACTGCATGATATTAAAGAAAAAATGAAAAATGCCATAACATGCTAAATAATGCAGTATGTGATTTATGCAATATGATAATATTTTAAGTTTGCAAAATGTATTTGAACTATTTATTTTGAACTATTTGAAAATGATATAAACCAATACATCTTACTTTTTACTATTTCCATCTACTTTAAACTTTGCATATACCTGGTCATTATAAACCACTGTGATAAACACATTTGCAATATTTCGATCATTTCGATATATTACATATTTTCCGAACAGCAACAGGTAAAACACTACATAAATAAAACTATATTGAATTGAATACCACTCAGAACACCTTGGCAGCCATACAAAAAAAACTCCAACGCAAACTCCCACACAACATCCATTGCCACGATTTTTCATCAAATGTTAACATCTAATTGTAACTCATCTCGCTGGCTTGTTTACTCTCTAGAGCATCAAAACCATTAAAACTATTGTCAACTCCGTATGAAACACATTATGCATTGGACTTAGGGGTGTAACGGTTCAAATAACTCACGGTTCGGTTTGTGTCACGGTTTCGGTTCGATTCGGTATGTGCAATGTTCAGGGAGAAATGACTAATAATCAAGCTACAAGTAACACCAATAAAACAACAGAGCAAAGCAGAAAATAAAACTGCTTTTATATAGAAATGGATTAAATGTAAAATAACATTGCATATGTGAATGTGTCAAACATATCAGCCCATTCAGCAGCAACATGACCCCTACAAAACGTTTTTTGCATTGAACGGTGGTGCATTGAACACTCTGTTCTGATGACGCAAGGGTTGAAACTATGGCAGCTGAAAAGGCCATTCTTATGACAACTACATCATATGTTGATATGCTATGTTTTTACTATAAAACTCTTACGACAAACATGTCTTCTAATATCTTCTATTGTTGCGTATACCGAGCTGCAGCGGACACATTTGTAAACGACTTTACTTGGACTCATTGTGCATGCTGTCTCTTTAATACCACGTGGTTTATATACATGTTGCTGCTGATTGGGCTGATACACACCCACCAAAAAAGAGAAAACGGATCTCAAACCCTGTTGCACACCGTTTCCAGGAAACATGTCGTTCAACCCGGAAACCGTAGCACAACGTTGCGCACCGGTTTGCGCTTGAACATGCCCCAGGTCTCACCTGCGCTCGCGCGCTCTCAACACCCAGGCATAAATGACTTGTCATATTAATATAGCAATCTTCTGAAAGTTTGATTTGTTGTAGTTTTGGGAGTATCCACTGACAAACATACATTAGCAGATCTTTGTCTGTCTGTTTTACGCATTATAATTTTTATCGGACCATGCATATAGATGCGTCTTCATATTTAAGATAAACCGCGGACCAAGTGCGTGCCGAACCGTGCGGTTCAAATGTTTATGGACCGAGAATCGTTACACACTTGATGATGTATCAGACCCCTCATTTGCCAACCGTACGCCTACACAGATAGCATTTTACAACACAATATAATGCACATCATTTTATTTTTCTGAAATAATTAAGACTACTGTAGGCTAAAAATAATGTATACTTTGTTATTTTTTAAGGCCTTGGGCTGCAATCGGTTACTTTCGCTTCTCTATCGCCATCTCTGTTTGAAACATGAAATTGCAGGTTGCTTTGCATACTTTTCTTAAAGTGATAGCTCACCCAAAATACAAATTGTGTCATCATTTATTTACCCTCATGTAATTTAAAACCTCTATGTCTGTGGAACACAAAAGAAGATATTTTGAGAAATGTCTCAGTGGTTTTCATACAATAGTCGTCAATGGGGTGTTGTTTGGTTACCAATATCTTGCTTTTGTATTCTGTTCTTTTGTTAAATTTCTTTTTTTTGTGTTCTGTTCTTTTGTTAAATTTCTTTAAATATAGAACAAGTATGAACTTTCTAAACTTACAGTTGAATCATGACAAGTTTTACATGCACAGGCGCACTTAATAAACAAGAGTCGGAGAGCCGCGTTCCTGCTTCTGCGCAACGTGGATTTTCCGACCACAAGGTCACGCAAACATCAACATCACTCAGCTTCAATCATTTTAATCAACCGCCCTTTCCCGCTGTTCTCGTACACGGGCTTAATGGCCTCTCTAACCCTTCTCCGGCAAACATTCCTTGTTTTATTTTGCTCTTAGCTCACGTTACTCCTCTGCCGCCCTTCCCAAGCCCTGCCGTGTCCTCGATGAACTACATTATTTTTCTATCTCTCTTATGAGCAGACAGGACCAAAGCTCAGCAGGCTCATTAAAAGGGTCTGAATCTAACCGTTAGTCTGAGAACTCAAACAGGTCCTCCGGTAAGAAGAACCAGCATGCTAGCACGCGTTCCCAGCCTGAATCTGTTCGGTTCAGCATGTTTTTCTAGTAATGTTATTGCTCAACTACCTGCGCTCATTTTCCTCCGGACGGCACTGAGGACCCTCGCCGCATGGATGCTGCAACGTTGCATCTGGACGTGAACGTCGGCTTCAGGCGATCATTAACAGCCGGTGCGCAGTGACAAATCACATCTGCCGCTCACAACCCCAACAGCACATGCCATTAATCTTCTTTTGATACTAAAACGCAGAGAAAAATACATACATCACTATTGTAGACATTGTTAATGTATGCTGTAGAAAAACTTTGAAGAACAGCACAAATCCATAAATGTACAGTACTGTAGAAGAATGTTTTTTAACAAAAATGCCATGAAAAGATTTTATTTATCAACCAACTTATCAAAAATGTTGGCTCTTTGCTTTTAAAACAGCCATGGTCTGCAGTTTACATTTTTTAAGGAAGATCTACAGATCTGTGTCCTTACAACAAAACATAAGATGAAGGGCTTTCAACAAAGGTAGAGTACAGAGATTTTTCTTTCCCTTGTTGTTTATAATGTTGTTGTTCTTGACATTTAACTAACAGCTTATTTTACCTTTTGTATGTTGTTATTGTGACGTCATATTGCTATACTCATTACTTGTTTTAGGTACAATGCTTTGGCAATATTCTAAACACCAATGATGGAGGGTGAGGGAGAGAAAGAAAGAGAGAGAGAGACACAGCTCACAAACACACAGAGAGAGAGAGAGAGAGAGAGAGAGATCGTAAAGGAGGCTTGCAGTGTTTCGCGTTCAGATATATCCGCGGGTCTTCTTGAGTCGGCACCCTTGGATCGTTCACAGATCAGAATCGCTCTGGATGTAGTCACACACAGAAATCCGGTTTAGGATTCTTTAACAGGTGGCAGGTTGAGGGTTCGAGTTTCCGGCAGCATGAGCGCGGATTGCGCGAGCTATTATAACGCGGAGAACGTGCTTGTCAACGCGTTCACGTGCCCCAAACCTGAGGGCGACGAGCGCGCGATCTTCTGCTGCGGGTTCAATGACGTCAAATATTGCTGCGACGATCCCAACAGCTTCTTTCCTTATGAGTATGGATACATGTGGTGGCTCAGGTAAACTGTTAAAACTTTATCACTGTTTATGTTGGTTTCAACAGGTGTCATAACTGTCGTAAAAACACTGACTGACATCAATACATAAAATCATACTATGTCGTTCAATATGTCTGCACCATTTTGTGTTGTTGAATGTTTGATTGTATTACTTTGTAGCTCCATGGAGAATGTCCAAACTGGAGCCATGTTATAGAGTTAATTCTCCATCGTTTTTATAGTTTAGTAAGTTTAGTAACTACTACCACAGTTTTACAATACCATGATATAGTATGGTCATTGTGGTGAGACCATTTCTACACTATAGTTTTACTACAAAAAGGTACAATTTTGTTACAGGCTTTAATTTGTCAGCTTAACCAAATTTGATATCAATTTCAACTATTGTAAATCTTGTTCAATTATTTATTGCTGTAACTTATTAAAAAGTTGAAATTGCTTAAATGATTTTCATGAATTTTGTAAGGTAAGTGATATAAAGATATAAATCCATTTAGCTTTTTTGTGTTTTGTTTACTTTTTGTCCATGCACGAAAGATAATGTGTAGAATGAATGACATTTTTGGATAATAGAATAGAAAATTACATTATAAAATGCATTACAGTGTAACTTTAAATAGACATAAAAATGTGTTGTCAGCCAAAAGAACAGGTTTAAGTCATGGGGAAAAGGATAATTCTTCATTTATAATGATTTGATTTAACCATTTGATTTAACTTCTGTCATTCATCCAGCTGACCAATCACAGTTGACTGGGCGTGTAGGAAGGAGGGGCTTAAAGGGCGTTTCAGGCACAGGCTGAAGTGGTTTTTGCTCTTTAAACCATGTAAATGTATTTGAGCAAAAATTAAAATGCATTTTTTAACTTGTTAAATAGCACAATATAGTTTATAAATACATGTTTACCAGATAGAGGCTTGAAGTATTATTTTGATGTCAGTGCGCATCATTTATTTACATTTATGCAACTGGCACACAGTTTTAACCAAAGCGACTTCCATTGCATTGTACTATATTTGTTTCTAAGTATGTGCAATCCCTGGGATCAAACCCATGACCTTGGCGTTGCTAGCGCCATGATCTAACCACTGAGCTACAGAAAAAAAGTGACATTCATTCATGACATCACATAAAATAAATTGGCAATGTATGTAAGAGTGGATTCATGAAAGGTTTACACAGAAATGTGTATGCACAAATATGATGATAAGGGCAACAAATTTGCATTCATCATCAATATTCATGACTGAAATGAATCACATACTTGGGAGTTCATGCAAATCAGTTTTTGCCAGTAAACACCTGCCATTAGATGTCAAATAAACTGTGTGCACTCACATGGAAAATCTTTTTTGCTTTTATTTAAAAGACTCAGACTCAGTGTTTTGCTGTAGCAGATCAAGTAGAGAACAGTGGGACTGTTGTATCCAGAGCAAGTATAAAGATGCAAATCATCAGAAGTTCTTATGAGTTCTTATTATGATTGTTGAACACAACTCTGATCTCTTGTGGTCACTAAGGCTTTCTCAGGAGGTCATTTCTGTTATTTAGATGTTTTCTCATTGGTCAAGTGCTAGATTCTTTTAGGACATTTTAGGACCGATGAGCCATGTTTTCTTCTCTAGTACGAAACTATTGAGTGTCTGTTGAACCATAGTGCTGGATTTCATATGCTTCTGCAGATCTTAAGGTCATTAGGTCAAGCTGTCTTTCGTTTTTTTACAGGAAATGATTTTTTTTCAAAGATTTTTTTTTGACCTTTTTACCTTTATTGGTTCAGTGGGAGAGAGGACAAGAAGCGAAGTAGGAGAGAGATGATTTTTATAAGAATGATAACAGTTTTCTGCTGACGTGACATTTCATGGCGTGACATATAGGGAAAAATATGGAGTTGCTGATGGTGCTACATTATTGCGGTATTATGTGATTTTATTCTGTGTCACATGATGCATTGACTTTTCAGAGCCTTAAATCTGAATGTCTGGATCTGGTTTGAAGGTGAAATATTTCTCTTAAAACGATTTCATTGTTTAATCTCATTGTGGCAGCCAAGCACCACTCTTATTTTCAAGAAACACACACTGAGAAATTATAGCTTTATTGCAATGTCACTTTGGATGAAAGCGTGTGCCGATTGCGTAGATGTTTTGCTGTTCCTTTCGGTGCCGGCAAGAATGACGCATTAACCTGAATAATGCACTTAGTTTGTCTCTTACAGTAACACATGCTGATGAAGTAACAATGGGAATGATGCTCTGTACCTCTTTAGGTGTCATTTTCTCGTTTTGAATAAATTTTACTGTATTAAATTATGCCTGTTTATAGATTTAAAATGTTCTTTATTTTAGGGAAGATTTTAATTGTCTTTTCTGAACAACTAAAGTATGTTTTTTAGCAGTGAAGTAAATGCCTGTGGATCTGTCTGTGATCACTTTAACACTCAACACCATTAAAGAATTAATTAACTTAAATTGATGTATGAAGCCATTGGCTTGAATTTGGTTTCTCAGGCAGTTTGCAGATGCTTTAATCTTCTGAAATGACTGGCTGTGCTTTCACACTGTGATCTGATGGAGGAAAAGAAAGTGTGTGAGAGGATAAAATGACAGAAACCAAATGCATCAAAGGTAGTAATTAAATTGTGAAAGTGATAGTGTTTGTTGTCATAATGAAGTAATGGATTTCATGTAAGAAAACTGCATTTCAGTGGAGAAATATGCATATAAATGTATATGTGAAGGGTTTTGTTTCATTTTCTCATTTTATTTTTTGTTGTATACATTTCAACATGTAATATGTGAATTATTAAAAACACACATATTTTCTTAACAGAACTATGAATATTATAGTCAATCCTACGGGCAATTGTTTAAACAGCTATAGCTAATGAATAATCTTTCAGATTCATTATTGTCATCAACAATGATCATACAACGAAATATCTGGTGCGCTTTTTTGTAAATGTAAAGATTTAAATAATAAACACAATCTAGGACACCAACTATAAACAACATAAATACAAATAAGTGGCTAAAGTAAACAAGTAGAAAATTCACACAGAATTTGGTCTGTTGAGGTATATGTATATATGAGGTATAAGTTGTTACACAAAAAACATTATTGCACATAAACATTATTGCACAAAAAACATTATTGCACATAAACATTATTGCACATAAGGACAATTATTGCACATAAACATTATTGCACATAAGGACAATTATTGCACATATTGGCATGTTTATAGTTATGAAACATAATCTTATGAAAAATGTTCATATACTTCAATACCATATACATATATTACCATATATCATTATTTTATTTCTATACTGTTTTTTTTTTACCACTTTTTCTCTATCATGCTCGTAGTTTTTTCTTCTTGTGCTTTGTTTCTCCTTGTCGTTGGTGACCTCAAATAGGATTTTTTTTTCTTTTGGCCACACTTTTGCCATCTCTGTTCGAAACATAACATTGCAGGTTACTTTACACACTCATTTCAAGTAGAAAAAAATGAGTTTTCCTTTTTGTCGTTTTCCTGCAAAATCAAACTCGACAGATCATATAAATCATAATAGGATGACCATTGTGATAAGGAGACAGTTTTTACCGCAGACTTGCTTTCTTAACTTGAAGATGATACTACTTGTACACAATAAAACTTAGTTGTTTCTTTCTTTCTTTGTAGTCTGGGTGCTCTGGTGGGTCTTTCTATCGCTGCGGTGGTGCTCTTAGCTTTCATCATAACTCTCTGTGTGCTTTGCTATCTGTTCATCGCCACTAAACCCAGAGGACTGGACAACGGACTGCCCCTGCGAGCTCCAGGTATGAGTCAGGACACGAATACACACAAGTACACCCTTTTTTATTATTAGCTAACATCTAAAGCAGTGTACGTTTTAGGAAAACACCTACGCATCCATACATTTCCTTAAGCAAATCTGTCAAACTAGACATCAAATCCCGCATGATTGTAAATGAAATGGGTCACATTCAGTAGGTTCAGAGTTATTGGAGTAAAAGGTGGTCCTGACTCCTGATGTTGTCTCCTGTATATTGGTGTTTTGTTTACATTTTCTCAAGTGGCCTCAAACAGAATATTTGTGGTCATGACAAGATAACAAAGAAAAGGATATCAGACATAAATTGGCAACACAAACTTTCCAAAATGCCAAATCGATTGCATATGTGCAAGAAAATGTTTCAGACCGGAGAGATTCTCACATCAAATACCATGAGTTCAGCAAGGCCATTGATTTGCTGGAGCAAAGCTATTGACATCATTCAAGGTTCATGATGGATGTGCGGTCCAAAGTTTTTATTAAAGTAGAGAAATGATAAACCCCCCAAAAATGGCGCACAGCTCAGGAATTATTAATAGCGTTTTAAAGACCTTTCAGCAGCAAGAGGTTGGTGAATTTGTCTCTGTCTGCAGACTTGTGGATTCTTTGTCTTCATTAAAGTGTAAGGGTGCTCAATCAAGCATGTGTCACTATTTAACTTTGTTAAGATTCTCTCTATTCAACCTTTTGTTATTTGCTAATATTGTCATAAAATATACAAAATAACTGGCATTAAATTGCTGTTACTATCAACAGAATTTTAGAAAGGATGCATAACCTACATAAGAGCCTTAAAATATGAGTAAATTGCTACTTGGCTTGGGGTTTGTTTTTACACCCCAGCTGTTGTCAGAATTAGATTTCCCTCCTTTATGGTTTCTCTTTCTTTTTGTTTAGCAGATAAAAGGGCTTTGATAAAGGCTCTGGAAATCGACGTGTTAGGAAGAGAGTGTCTTGTCCTCCTTGCTTTTTTCAAAGCCTCATGTGTCTGCCTTTCTCCTGTGCACAAATGCCTGATTTAAAAGGATAACATGGGGTATAAAGTATCTGTGTTAGATTTTAGTGAAGGCAACAAATCGTATGTTTTCTGTGCATTTAGAGAGCACCTTGGGTACTCAGAAACAGAAAAATGTACATGCCACTTTTCCTTTGAAGGTCATTTTTTCCCTCTCAATGTTACACTATATGAGATGGCCAACATGAAGGAATAAATAGAAAGTTTCTTTCAGTATACAGAGTCATATACAAAAGAAGATATTTTGAGAAATGTCTCAGTGGTTTCGTGTTCGTACAATGGTGGTCAATGTTGGTTTGATTCTTCAGATATTCTTCAAAATATTATTTTGTGTTTTGCAGATGAACTATCCCTTTAATAATAAAAAAGTAATTTTTAATATAGTTAGGATCAGTACTTACGTAGTAAAATTGTTCAAGAAACCAGTAAATTCTCTCATGAATGCAAAATGGGCAAATGCATATTGATTTATGATTATAAGTTACAATGTGTTTTTTATCTTTAGGCTCTGGTCCCAGTCCTCAGGAGGGTCCGAGTCGGCCCAGGGCACCATCAGGACCGCAGGGTTTCCGCAAGCATTTCCAGAGAGGCAAACTAGACTGTGACAACCAGCCACCCGACCCGGACCGTCTGTTCCAGCGCTGCTTCATGGCCACAGTCACCACTATCAACGTAGAGGGACCTTCATAACGCACAAGAGCCGCCAACACGAAGAAGGCATTACCCAGAAGTCACCTGTTTTTTCAAGTGATCATGTGACTGATGTTTAACCCTGAAAGTGAACTGCCTCAAAAGACAACATCGGTTGCCAGTTTAAATCCCCCCAAAAACCCTCTTGTTTCTTAGAAACAAACCCTATGACGTTGATGACTCTTTAAAAGTCGTTCAATCAGTAGCTGAACTTCAGAAGGTAATAATGCGGCGGGGCGTCAGGGCTTTGTTACCCTTGACTCAAACTCATCTGAAGTGCTATTTCTGGGTTTCTCAACAGCAGAACCAAAGACGGAAATGATGCAGATGAAAAGTGTTTCGGATTCCTGCTGTGGTCATCAGAAAGAGTTTACGAAGCCTATTGCACCAGCATGTGTTCTCTGTGCCCCGTCATGATGCTTTCTATGCCTTAAAATCAGCTTTGAGCACAGTTTCAACCATCAAGTTCAGCTCCTGCAGGAATCAGAAGTTACAAAGATGTTTTACTTTGTATTGCTTTGCTTTATGTGTTTGAAACATTGCTTTGTTGTGTGGCACCAGACTTGTTAAATGCTATTTTAAACTCAACACATGCTTGCTGTTTATTCTACATTAAATGTAGAATGAATGAGTAAACACTTTGCTTAAAAACCCCAAGATGTCATTTTTAATGCATCTATTTGAATCAAGTTGGCCACTACTGTATATGTGCAAAAATATGTGTTGTTTGTAATATTCTGGCGTGTTTCACAAGTCTTGTGCCTGCGGTGCATAATCGATACACGTTCACGTAATCGCATGCTCAACTCATGATGAAAAAGCACCTGTTTAGTGTAAATATACTACCAGATTTGCACTACTCGCCTGTTTTTTAAAGATGTCTGGCGGGCTTGATGAGCGCACAAACAGAACAGTTGTTATACACTTTGGGATTTGGGTTCGTGTAAATATTAGATCAAGCATTGCTGTACTGGTAACCGAGTCATAAAATCGTTTACATTCACATTCATGTAAAGATGATATCAGATCCAGCTTTCTGACTCATTGATGCTTTTAAGACATTTGTCATGAGAGTTTTTGTTTGCTTAAAATATTTTCAGATTTCATCTGTGAGATTTTATGCCCGTTCTCATTGTGCCACTTTAAGAAATGTGTGATGTTGTTTTTGTGTTTGTTTGAACAGCATTGGGGGAAGAAGATGCTATACGAAGTTCAGTGATTATCTGTAGCTATTGGGAAAATTTTGCTACTTTATAGATTTTTTCACAGGAGGCTTTTATTCAAATGTTTATCAGTACCCGCACATACTAACAAACCACTGGCAAATGCATTAAAGATATTATTCCTTTTCCCTTCTGTCCTTGTTTGATGTTGGTGGTAATTTTAACTGCGGTGGTTTCAGACCTTCTGAAGTGTGTTCTTTGTGTTACTACAGTAAGTGCTCGCTTTGTAGTTAGAGTATTTAAAGTAGTCATACGCTATACTTTTTTAAAACATTTTTCTCCTTAGATCCACTTATCCTGAGAGGTCACTTTGTATTTCTGTGAATCTGCGGCTTTCCTGGAATAGACTTTTACAAAATTAGTATTACAAAAATCTCTGATTGCTGTGATAACCACAATCATTTTCCTAAAAAACAGTGACACTGTATTTCACAACGTGCTTGTAGGCTTTTGTACCATACAGACATTGACTTAAAGGAACAGTTCACCCATTTTATCATTTATTCACCATCATGTGGTTCAAAACTTGTATGTGACTCTTCGGTGGAACACGGCAGAAGATATTTTGAGAAATGTACCAGCGTTCTTCAAAATATCGTTTGTGTTCTGCATAAGGAAGAAAGTCATACAGGTTTGCAATGACATGAGGGACAAAAAATGATGAAAGAATTTTAATTTTTGCGTGAAGCTTAGCACGGTTCCCCATAGTCTGTTCTTACATTGCTGTCCATAAGCTTATTGAAATACATCAGACAGTCTGATGAAGGCCACTTTACAGGTGAAGCACCTCTTCTTTTTTTATATACTGGAGATTTTGAATCGATCTTTTTACAGGTTCATTTTCTGTGTGCTGGAGCTCTTACGTGATTTACAAAAACATGTACAAAAAACCCACGTTTACACATTCATACAAAACACGACAGCTTAATGTTTTTTCAAGAGCACTAACCCACCCACGAGTTAATGAATGCAACCTAATTGGAAGTTTTAAAAGTTGTGTATGTCAGTGAAATAAAAAAAGATGAATGCATTTAAATACTGCAAGACTATCCTTTAAATTTTATCCATTAAAATTCCACGTAGGTGAAGTTTAGCTGGTAGCTGTGATGGGATTCATCTTAAACCTTTTATGAGACATCAGCCACTGTTTCTTACATGCTCAGCATGATGGGATAGCCGCTTAAAATGCTTCGATGACATAAATTCTCATACTGGTTCGATCTAGCGAGGAAAGTGTCGTCTTTGTTAACCTCATCAAATGACTCACACACTGAACTTTTAAACATACCTGAAAGTTATCCAAAAAAAAAACAAAAAAAAAAATCAAAGTCAGATGTCAAAAGTAGGGCTGCACGATTGTCGATTATTAATGTCGATTAATAGATTTTAGATTTTTATAACTTTCTGTGATGCAGTTGCATGCCAAATCCTAAATAATATAATGTAAATAACAAATAATTATGAAAATATGTGTCTTGGGATATGTTCTTTCTTTCTCCCGGTTTCAGTTTCTCATCTGCCCTCCTTTTTCCTCATTTGTTGAGAACAATGCATAGTGTAACAATTGATAAGTGTTACAATGTATTAACTGTGGTTACACTTATTCATGACACATTACAATGCATTATAAGGTACATTACAAGGCATAATTAATACATTAAAACTACATTCATAATGCATTATACATAAGTAAAGTGTTACCGAAAATGTTGCTCAGATGTTGCTCTTTCAGCTCAGGAGATTTGATGAGTTCTCAGTTTTGTTTGAACTATCAACTAAGATAAAAATTAAAGTGTTAAAGGATATGAAGATTATGGTGAAGAAATGGTAGATTGTATGTAAAATAATCTGGATTTGGGTAAATTTGATGAGAAATGTTTGAGTTCATACTGAGATCTTCAATAATATTGACTTTTGATTGCAAACTTGACAAATCTGAGATCAGTTTGAGACGTTGTTGACATCTCTTCTGAAACTCGGACATTTGTGGGATTTCTGACTCTTTTTCCCAGGAGAAATATCTGACATGTAAATGAGACATAAGATTTCATTTGTGAATTTTCTTTCGTATTGGCAATAAAAACAATAAGTTAAATATGAAACAAAACCAACAAAATATTTCAAATAAAACTGGTGGACAAATGAAATTCTTCACCGTCGTTTCGAATTAAAATATTAGACATAAACGTGTGCAAAGCATGAATATAAAAAGGGTATTTTTTACATGAGAAGTATAATTTCTTATCTTTTTCTAAGTGAAATGTGACCCAGACATGTTCTTGACACACTTTGTGAGATTATGTTTCCCTTCCATTGTGCTACTTCTGATTATGCAAATTCACATTCATTAAATTCTGCTCAGCATTCTGATACCGAAGTTTGGTAAGTCGGATAGTTTTGGATTTTCAATATGCAAGTCTAACGTGACATGTTTTCCGACCAGGATGATTTTATTCCTGCTTTATTCTTCTGTGTTTTTTTGACCTTCTCAGCTCTTAGTTCCCATAACAGCGCAAATGAACAGACTGATTTCTTATCAAGTATTACATTCCTAATGGCTCCCTTTGTTCATACACTTTTCATCATGGATTCCAGCGGGTTTGCAGAGCTGTTTGTTTGTTCATTCAGTATGCATAACGTGTGTCCTATCTCGTGCTCAGGGTTTGTGATGAAATGTGCATGAATCATTATACCACAATCTCTGTTGACTTTGGAAAACACACCAAAATGTATACAAAACAACAATATATAGATAAGCACATATATGCATAAGAGAATTCAGAAATGATTTCAAATGTTCATGTAACCTGACGTGACTCTGCGCATGCTTTTGAGTTTTGTTTGTTTCCTTCCACTGCCTAAAAATAAAATAATATATGAGCTTTGGAGTGCTACAGGAAATGACTGACTGAGTAAAAGCCTTCCAAATGTCAGTCAAATTAATAATAATTGTGTTATGAATTGATTTCACCATACAGCTTCTGTGCTGTCTGTGTTTGAAAGCATGATCATGACATGAGAGATATAGTGTTAGAGGCTTGTATGTAGTGTCGAGATGGTTAGTTTGAAACCTGTATGATGCTCCAAAATATTGAGGACAAACCAAAAAGACAATGAACAAAATAAAGTCCTTTGAACTTGTGTGCCACATCTTCTTCTAAAGTCATGTGACACACTAACACATGGTGTCGCGTCTTGATGTGCAAGAATAAAAACAAGACCTTGAAAAGCATTAAAACAAAAATATTTTTAACATGACAGAACACCAAGTAATAGCCCTTTATTCTTTTCAACGTTCATTCACACATCTTACAGCGACGTGAGATCTTTTGTAGGCGATTGTAGGTGAGAGCTTTACATCTGAAGAGCTTTAAACTCAACCCGTCCTGACAGATTCAAAGCAAGAGTTTTTATAAGCTGTTAGACTCAAGAGAACTGAGAATTGTTATGATAATATTTAACATTTACTTTATAAATGAAAGGGTTAGTTCATGCAAAATTTTAAAGATTGCTGGCAACCAAACAACACTGAACCTCATTAACTTCCATTGTATGAACACAAAACCACTGATACATTTCTCAAAATATCTTCTCCTGTGTTCCACAGAAGAAAGAGACATATACTAGTTTTGTTCTTAGAAGATTAAATCAACATGTGTTGTGTTCAGTCTTTGTGTTCTTCTACATGTAGTCATTTGGCAGACCTTTGCTTTATTTTTGTTTTCTACAAATATTGTATAAATCACAGCATCAAATAGCAAAATAGGAACCCTTTAAGACACTTATATATCCATAATTGAATTAAAACCACACGGATTTCAATAAAATTTGCTCTTTATTGGGTTTCAGGTATATTCACTGAGCATGTTTAAAGTGTTTAAAGCTCTACCCCGTCACGCTCAGACCTGCTTTAGAGGTCAGTGGCAAAAAACGTTTTCCAAAAAAAAATTGTAAATAGGAACGGTTAAGATGTTCTGTCATTTAAACCTTCATGTACAAGCCACAAAAAGATTTGAACACGTCCTTGATTAAGTCCTTTCCAAATGGGAGTATGAAAAAACAACCGCACAGTTAAGAAAAAAAATATCATTTTTGGTTATCAATGATGTTTTTATGCAGTTCAGACCTCACTTGGTGCAACTTGTTTAAAATGATCAAATTTATGATTAAACTTAATATGAAAAAATATGCTTTTCAACTGAGCCACGTAAAAAAACAAAAACAAGAAAGAAACGTTTAGTTCCACTGGATCCAGAGTGTTTGTTATTCAGCATGTCAGAACAGAGTAAAAGTGGTATTTTACTGCTGTGTTCCTCAGTGTTCTCGATCCAAACATAAAAAAATAACTTTATACAAAGTCACCCAACAAGTCTGAGAAATGCCTCCGACAGTCTCTGATCATTTAAACATGGCTTGCACCAAACTAATCTCACACATTGTGCTTTAAACAGACTTGCATCTGTTTCTTCAAAGACATCAATTTCTGAGCGGAGCGTTGACAGCTTTTAGAGTTTCTCAGAAACAACAGTGACATTACAGCTCCACCTTTCTCTTGATGATGAGCTTCCGAACCATATCCGATATTTGGGGGCGGATTTCCTTTACGGAGACGTCAGGACCCCACGCATCCACCACTTTACCATCCGTGTCAATGAGGTACTTCCAAAAGTTCCAGGATGGCTCTTTTCTTGACGCATCTGCAAGAGAGCAGAACAAGCGCTTCAGATGTGATGTGGACATGTTTCCTCAATCATAACACATAAACGAAAAATACATACAAATACAAACTGCATGTATAAAGCCACTTCAACGAGAACGGTTTGTTAAAGGTACAAAAATGTAATTTATTTTGGTCTTTCAGGTCACAGTAACATCGACCTCTTGTGTGATTGTCAAACCGATTACTCACCCGCCAGATATTTGTAAGCATTATTGGCCCCTGCACCGGTCACAGCGATCTTGCTGAATATGGGAAAGGAAACCCCGTAGACTCGCCGCACATAACTGTCAATCTCTTTATCGCTGCCGGGCTCCTGCTGGCCGAACTGGTTGCAGGGGAAAGCCAACACGTTGAAATGGAACGGCCCGAAGTCTTTCTGCAGCTGTTGGAGATCTGTGTAGTGTTCGTCTGTGTATCCACACTCACTGGCCACATTCACAACCAATGACACCTACACAAACACACAACTTTGATTTTAAGTATACTCCGAATAGATGGATGGAGAGATCTGACACAACAAATGGTCTCGGTTATAAATAAACAGTAATCTGTATTACAGATGGTGGATGGTATACTGACCGTGAGGACCAGTTATGGTCTAAAAGCCAAATGAATCCATTAAACTGAATCTCCAGCTGCACTCTGACTCACTAACAGGTGAAACGGACTTGAGTGCCACCGTGCCATCGCTAATGGTGCCCTCATTCTCCCTCTTCATTCCCTGTACATTCCCTCTCCATTCCCCCACTTCACTTTCTTTCGTCTGAGAACAGCTAATTTCAGTATTGCTTTTATACTTTAAATGATTTTCTGTTTTAATGACAGCATACAAAACATGATTACAGTAATAATAAAAGACACGGTATCCCAATTGGAAGAGCATTGCGTTAGTAACACACATACTTTTATATATAATATAAAAGTAATAAATGACTTAAAGGCCAACCCACACATCACCTTTAGAGAATTGCAGACCTCTCTGGCATCTGGGGTAAATGTACATGCGTCTACAAGACGACAAAAATTTAACAGACCTGCTTGAAAGGTTTGCTATAAAGAAGCCTCTGTTTTTTTTTATTTTTAGAGCAAAGCTGCCCGTTTCAACTTTGCCAGTGAGCATTTGGACAAATTATTTGGACAGAGGTGTCCAAAATAGATTTATTTGGTCATAAGCAAAGCGAGACGCATGTACATTTACCCCAGAGGCTGCCAGAGAGGTCTGCAATTCTTTAGGTGATGTGAGGTTTGGCCTTTACCTCATTTATTCTTTTTCTGGTGCGTCTTGATGAGAGTTTTGATTCACTTAGGCAGAGTTGTGGTCATGTTGAATTCCCTCCATTTGTAGATGATTTGTGGATGGATGGAGTTGGAATCTCTTGGAGATGGTCTTATAGCCTTTCCCCAGACTGATGGCACCACTTTCTTCCTGATGTCCTCAGATATCTTCTTTCCTATTGGCATTGTTTGATTTCTTGGCACTATGGTTTGGTCGGTTTCGGTTTGTTGTTGCCTAACTTTCCTAAAAATGTCTGATTTGACACCCAAATGTGTTTCACTGAATCTGTTACCCACTTGACTTTAGCAATGCAGCTGGGGCTTCACTAACTTTTGCACATACAATAATTCAATCTTTCATGTAGTTTTTCGGCTACTCCCTCGAAACAAACATGTGCAATTGATCAACATACATCTGACATTTAATTTCTAAAAAGCAGGTGATGATAAAATAAGAAAATCATTGTAAAACAACAGACAACTTTGAACAGCTCAAGGCGTTCACAAACTTTCAAGCAGCACTGTATTTAATGTATTGCTTAAATGCACTATAAGTTAGATAAAAGTGTCTGTCAAAGGCATAAATGTATCTGCATGGCTTGCAACTCTTTGCACATGCGTTTAATTCCAATGGAACCCACATAGTGATAAAGTATAAATGTACAGCCATGTTTATAGTAGTAAAACTAATGATTGTAGTAGTGCTGGTAAGACTAAAGAAATGATATTCAAATGCATGCTGTCAGTCAAAAATTAAATTGCGTATAAAATATGTAAAACACGATAATTGGTTTAATTTAACCTGAAATGTCTATTTTTGACCCAAACATTGATTGAAACACTATTCTGAAACTTTATTTAAAATAGAGTTTTAAACGGGCCACCAAATTATTGAATAAACATTAACGCTTCGGGCAATTTCAACACCTTTACAATAAAGCCCGCCCTCTCAAGACCTATCAGCCAATGAGATGCCAGTGATTTCACACTGCATTATGATTAATAGAGATAAAGAGAATTCCTGATTATTATTACTTATTCTTTTAGCAGTTAGATAACCCATGAACAGTAATATATGAACCAACAGGCGACATGTCCAGGGAACGTCATAAAAACATTTGTTAAAAAGTAAAACTTGTAGCGTTATTCAACATCGACATCTAGCGACTCAACATTGTTTTACAAGACTCACACAGTCTTTTATGGTACAATAAGATTAGAATTTATGACTTTCTTTGATTATTTATTTAATATAACTGTAGGCTACCCTATATGAAAAATAATAAAAAGCCTAACTATTGTATGCACGTTGAATAAATACTGTTATGATTTTCTAAACTCATTGTGTTAAACAATGAGATATTTAGAAATACGTTAATATTTTTCCAGAAACAATTGTCTAGGCTATATATTGCGTATATTCTATATCTCTATATGAAACACCATTTCATGATATTTCCATGCTGTACATGCAGTTTTGTTAAGCATTATTAATTGCAGTATCTGTTAGTATTATTAATGTTACCAAATAGTAATAATGTTCCTTAAGAATCACGCAAAAGAAGCATCCTGGTATTCATCGTAAGATCAAGGCTGCCACGTAGACACACCGACAGACTTTGAATGAACGCACAACTCCAGAGAGTTTGTTAGTACTTTATTAAAAGAAAGGAAAACACACAATCACACAATTTACCAGAGGCAACATTAGTAATAAAAGTCTTTCTTACATGCATGTTAGTTGCATCTCATGCCCGGACCACTGAAGCTTATTTCAGTCTTTGCACACTTACCGATCCTCTGTATTTCTCCAGAGAGACTAACCTCCCTCTGCTGTTCACGAGCTTAAACGTGTAAAAGTCTTTCTGCTTGGCTTCAATCAAACACGATAAGGTGAGTAATGTAAGCGCCCTTACAAACATATCCATAATGTTACAGGATTCCTCTGATGTAGCAGATACAGTAGATAAAAAGTGAACGGGACAGACAGAAATCTAAAAACCTGGAAAGGAATGCGAGCTCTGGTACCGAGAGACTCGTGGCCCAAACAACCGACCAATCACAAACGCTTCCGGTGGCTGGAAACATGTATAAACATTTTATTTAAAGTACGCTACAAGACTTTCTGCCAATATATTAGTTGTGTTATATTATTATATTTTTTTCATACATGTTGTAATAAATTCGAAAATTAGGCCTATTAAGATTTTGGGATATTTTTACGTGTTATTTTATCAATATTTATACACTTTTAGTTTAAACCATGTATGTTATTTTCATGTCCCCTTTTATATTTGTTTCCGTTGTTTCACATCCATGCAAATTCATAAAAGAGCTATAGAAATACCTTTAAATGTATTGACATGAACAACACCAATCCACACACACGGATCGTCTAGATAAGAGTATTTCTATTATGTATTTGTATTTCATTATATTACCATCACTCGGATAATTATTTTCCTGTGGACTGGACTGTCCCCTGCGTGCGTTTGAAGCGTTAAAGCATCGCGTTGGAGATCACAGTTGCGGTTTCGTTTTCTCCGCCTGCCGCAATGACGCGGTCGTCGACCCACAATGCTTCGCGCGAGCCGAGCTAACATGGCGCGTGTGCTCACTGTCTCGAGCAGGGCCGAAAACAACAACAACCTCAGCGCCGCGACTTACTGATTTTAACGCGCCGCCGAAGCGACAGCGCTCGCAAACGCACCTCCTGACGCTCGCGTTCGGCATGTACTGCTGATTGATCGCACGTTAGAGAATTCAGGTAAGAAGAAACGTCAACAAACGAGAGAGGAGATGCGCGAGGCGTTTGCAGCGCGACGCGAGAGCTAAGTCCGTGGAAATAGGCAGAAGTTGGGAAAGTATTTGTTAAAAAGCAATTTTGTGAGATTTTAGACTCTTGTTAATGTACACAACTCGCACAAATAAGTTGTGAATGTGGTTCAAACGAGGTGTTGTCGTCATGTCGATGCATTGTCAATGTTTTCCTTGTTGCAAGGTTATATGAAGAGATTGTTTTTAGCATGCTACCAGGAAATAAAAAACGTACAAAACTATTCTGTCTCAGTCAGGACAGATTCATATAGAAAAGTCATCATTAATGTTTGGGCACTGTATAGTTTCTGTATGTCTGTAGTTTTGTTTTTGTTGGGGCCTACAGGTCATTACACTTGCAGCTGGCAGGAGATGAACGGATGCACATTTGTGCATCTGAAACCAAAACTCAGTTGTTGAAAACTAAAACAAATGCTCATGGTAAACTCTTAACCAACTTGTTTTTGTAAACCTAATGTTAAATTCTATAAGCAATGTTATAAAGTTTGTGATTCATGTCATTTGGCAAAGTTCTATAATAATACCTAACTAGGTGACAGGTCATGGATGGTAATATTTGTCATCCTTTATTCCTGTTTGAATCTTTAAAAATGAAGTTAAATTACTTATTAAGTGTACTTTGACACGGGGTGTGTATGCAAAAGCTGACATTTTTTTCAATCCTGAAAGCACAATGCATTAAACAGTGTATCCAACAATAAAATGTATTCGACCTGACTCCTCCTTTCTATTGTGATAAGAACCGAAAGAAATATCTGCTGAAATACTTTTTGAAATAGTTTTTTCCTTTGTTTACAGTCAGTGTTTGCAATTTATTGGCATACTTTGCCTTGCGTCAAAAATATTCTTTCGTCCGTAAATTCCCCATTTGACAATGAGTAAATAAAACATTGTGCCAATATTTTTGTATAGATGCTATTCTGTAAATACTATTTATAGTAAGTTTTTTTTGTAAAAGCTTCACATCATGCATTTTAATGTACAAATATCACTGACATCTTGTGCACGTGATGACAAATAAACGTAAAACTTTGATGATAAGGATGTCATGTGAGAATAGTGAATAAAACTGGACTATTAAAAAAAAGCAGTATTCTTTTCTGTGTTGCTGTGTGTACTCGATTCTAAAAATAGCCACAATTTCAAAAATTTTGTTTGGGTGTCAAATTAGAAGCATACATTTGTAAATGTCTATTACAATTTTGCCCCCTTTCATTTCCAGAAATCATCAATCCAGAGCCCTTTGGGCTTTTTTTAAGTCTCGTCGGGTGAGAAGTGGAGCAGTATGGAGGACCCCAAGAGCCCCGTGAAGGTGGTCAAACCATCCCGTTCAAACCGAGGCGGTGGATCTTCCTCCAAATCCCAGAAGGACAATGCAAAAGCCCCCCGCCAAAGTAAAGACCCTGTCCTCAGAGTAAAAGAGGAGTTTCAGGGCGGCCATAGCGGTGGCAGGACCAACACTGGCAGCCCTCAGGAACAGGGGAGGGGCAAAGCTCGCAGGCTGACGGGCAGAACCAATTCTGGGGAGAGAGGGAAGGGGAAGACCCAGCAGAGCGACGCCCGTCAGCAAACCCCGGAGAGCAAAACTCCAGGCCGAAACAGTGGACTGAATAAAGACGTAAGAGCAACACCACTGCCCAGCACACCAGAGGAGAACTCGGCACAGAAGAACGTTGTCAGGTCTAAAGACAAGATGTCTGGTGAGAGATTAAAAACGGATTCTCTTGTATTGGTTTGAGTGGTATTTTACCCAGCTTGCTTAAATTGCATGCATTTTTTTGAGGTCTTTGAGATTGATCTGTCTCAAATTGTATTAACCATTTGTTCTGTAAATACGTGCTCATATTTTCACTAAAGGTTAAGTGTGTAAAAACACGGTTTTAGGTGAGGACAGAACACAAAAGATATTTTGAGAAATGTCTCGTTGGTTTTAAGAAGTCAATGGGGGCCAATGTTGTTTGTTACCAATGTTCTTCAAAATATCCTATTTTGTGTTCTGCAGAAGAAAAAAGTTATACAGGTTTGGTATGACATGACATGACATGTCAATAAAAGAATTAGATTTTGATGTGAACTATCCCTTTAATAAGTGACATGTTTTTATTTGTCTCTGTTCATTTAAATCTCAGGTGTGGAGGCAGGTAGACAAAGAGGCGAGTCTGTAGCAGAGGACACAGAGGTGGGAAATCTGACCTCTGACCAGCAGCTGGGACTCAAACAGGCTGAGGACAGACTTCAGAGAGACTACATTCACCGAATGCTCAAGGTCAGACATACCATAGATGTGTGCAGTCAATTTTTGGTCATAATGGTTAGCTAGGGAGTCATAAAATTATAACTCAGATAACTTGATCATTTATCTTTTAAATGGCTGTTAAGTAAAAGACAAACATTATACGACTAAGCAGAAGATACGCTGCTTTAATTTAAAGAATTTTGTGCTTTAACAAGTTTCACATTTTCACTTAAAAACATTTTTTTGCTTTCCCTGTAAGTGAAGTAGTGTAAGCACACCTTGTTTAAAGGATACTTAAAAAAGATTTTAAGACACACATTATGTCTCTACATTCTGAACTGCAAACCTACTAAACTACTACATCTGTTATTTACAATGTCTACCATTGTTTGCCGACTGCAAAAATTTGACTTTTAGCTGTAATTTCAGTAGGAATGTAAATCAGTCAACACTCACTGGGTGATTTGATTTTGAATGGCTGTGGATGTTGGGTCGTTCATTTTTTCTGAAACGAAATCTCGTCAACGGGCCATTAACAGTCTCCCATTCACACGTGTGGACCGTGTACATTTGTGATCTCTTTTGTGCGTTCTGATTGGTTTCTGTGTTACTGTGTATTCCCACAGCAATCTCCGGAGTACCCAAACTTCCAGTATCTATGCAAACTGTGTTCAGTCCACGTAGAGAACATCCAGGGTGCATACAAGCACATTAAAGAGAAGCGACACAAGAAGAACATGATGGTAAGTACACTTGATATCTTAAAACTGCTCAAATATAATCCTGGATTGAGTACTAGTAAGCTAGAAACTTACCAGAAACTTTCTTACAGGTTTTTTATTTAAATTGCTCAGATGTGTGTTTTAGTTAGATGGCTTTGCGTCACATACATTCTCACCATGTGATGGTCTCTATTGTGTGTTTCTTCGCAGGAGAAACAGGAAGAGAATGAGTTACGCGCGCTTCCTCCTCCCTCTCCTGCCCAGCTGCAGGCACTAGACTCCGTCGTGCTGGAGGTGGAAAAGGTACACGGCATCTCGGAGGAAGAATTCCAGCAGAGGCGGGCCGTGGTGCTCCGCATGGAGGACATTATACATAAACAACTCACCGGTATGACAAACTACCTCATGTCTGTAAACTGTTTTTTTTTTTTTAAGTTCAACGAATCAGAAATCTTTCTCTCTGCAGCGTGTTCTCTTCGCCTGTACGGCTCCTGCCTCACACGCTTTGCCTTCAAAACGAGTGACATCAACATTGATGTGTCTTACCCCTCCACTGTAAGTGTAAATGTGTATTTCTCATGTCTGCTGTACTATGTCTCTTCTGCACAAAAATCACAGAATGATGAATGATGTTTTGCAGATGACACAGCCTGACGTGTTGATCCAGGTGCTGGAAATAATAAAGAACAGCGGTTGGTGTGCCTTCATTTACCTACAAAACCTTTTAGTTTACAACTGATGCATCTGTCCAAACATCAGAGCACCTGTTATTTAATGAATGTTGACTAGAAAAAACCTAAATATGAATGCATGTCAAACAATAATGTTTGGGATTATCTGAAATGAAAAAAGTATTTTTTTAGGAATTTGTTCTTTGTAGATGTTTGATAGGTATATTTAGCGTAACTATCTATCACTCGCATGTGATTCAGATACGCATAAGACTTTAAAAGTTTCGAGAGCTCAGATTAACTCCAGTTTCACTTTTGTTTCCAGAGGAGTTTTCGGAGGTGGAGTCTGATTTTCATGCCAAAGTCCCTGTCGTCTTCTGCAGAGATGTGACAAGGTCAGCTTTACGACGCCAATAAACAAACACACTATTAAATTTGCTAAGATGTGATCAGTGTATACAAACACTTGCTTAAAACTGACATCAATTTTTGTCTCCGCAGTGGGTTAATGTGCAAAGTGAGTGCAGGAAATGATGTCGCATGCCTTACCACCAATCACCTCGCAGCTTTGGCTACACTGGAGCCGAGACTGGTGCCTCTAGTGCTGGCGTTCCGTTACTGGGCCAATGTATGTTTCACTAACACTGACGTAGGATGTGTTTCTCATTGTGGTCGATGGCTTAAAGGTTTGTGTGTTTGTTTGTAGCTGTGCCACATTGACTGTCAGACCGAAGGTGGAATACCGTCATACTCCCTCTCTCTGATGGTCGTATTCTTCCTACAGCAGAGAGAAAAACCCATCCTGCCTGTTTATCTGGGATCTTGGGTGAGAACCGATGCTTTAGTTGATGTCAAATTCTTACTCTAACGCTAGTGTCAACACTTCAAATAAGAAGGGAAAATCTAATTATGTCTTTTTGTGTCTGATCAGATCGAGGGCTTCGATGTGAAGCGTGTGGATGAATATCACCTGACAGGGATGAAATCGACTCTGTTTGTGGGATGGGAACACAGACCCGCTCCTGCACCTGAGGGCCGTGGGGAGAACAAACGCAAACCGGAACCCAAGAGCTCCACGGAGAAGATGGAAAAGAAACGAGTCCGCGCATCGGGCAAGGTGACCGCCTGGCGTGATAACTTCCTTATCCAGACTGTTTTATAGACTTAAAAAAATAACAATGTTTGTTTTGTCGTAGGCTCATCTGACACTGGAAGAAGTAGAAAATGTGTCTCTGGGTCAGCTGTGGTTGGAGCTCATACGCTTCTACACGTTGGAGTTTGCGCTGGAGGAACACATCATCAGCATCCGTCTGAAAGAGCTGTTGCCACGGGAACTGAAGAACTGGCCTCGCCGCAGGCTCGCCATCGAAGGTTAAGATTGATTGAATAATATTCCAAGCCGTTGTCCATATTTAATGTACATGTGTAAAGGAAGTACAGTTTGTAAATAAGCTCATTGTGTGGTTTGATTCCTCCAGACCCGTTTGCGCTGAAGAGGAACGTTGCTCGCAGTTTGAACAGTCAGATGGTGTTCGAGTACATACAGGAACGTTTCCGTACGGCATACAAGTACTTCGCCTGTCCTCAGAGCCGGAACGGTACAAACGGCAGCCGTGGCTACCTGAGGAAAAAATCCAGACGCCGCGCCAGGGCTCGCCAGCATGTCCGTGACGAGAGGACCGAATCCGGCAGCCAGGAGCTGAAGAATGCTGGAGAGGAGGAGGATGAGGAAAGCAGTGATAATGAGGAAGATGAAGAGGAGACACTGAGTGCAGATTTTGGGAAGCTCCTGGCGAGGGGTGCACAGATGGACGCAGGGCTGCCGGATGAGGCTGTTTCTCAACAGCTCTCGTCCACCATCTTGTCCAGTTCAACACAGAATGGTCTGCTCATGGACAGTGATGAAGAGGAGGTGGAGAAAGAGCAACAGCTGAGGGTTGAGCAGGAAAATGTTGCTCCGGAGGACATGCACTACATCTTTGACAGAATGATCTTCACCGGTGGAAAGGTAACCAGCTGTCAAAATGATGTACTTGTTCTCCATATTCATGTCTACTGTGGTAAACATCTGGTGTCTGGTTTGATCCACAGCCTCCGACAGTCGTGTGCAGCATCTGCAAGAGAGACGGCCACTTGAAGGACGAGTGTCCTGAAGACTTTAAGAAGATTGAGCTGAAGCCCCTGCCGCCCATGAGCGAGCGCTTCAGAGACATCCTGGACGGCCTCTGTCTTCTCTGCTACCGTAAGAGCTCAGCATGACACCCCGCACCAGACGAAAGACCAGCTTCTGTTTGTCAACACGTTCACATGTGATGTTGTGTTTGTAGGTGAGCTGTCACCGTCTATAGGGGAGCAGCAGAAGAGAGAACAGATTCTGGCCAGTCTGGAGCGCTTCATTAGAAAAGAGTACAACGGTGTGTACATGCATTTTGCTAAACGTAATGTAGCTTTGTGAAATAATGAAAAGATCCAGCGAGTTTGACTGATTCAATCTCTTTTCAGATAAGGCACAGCTCTGTCTGTTCGGCTCTTCCAAAAATGGCTTCGGTTTCCGTGACAGTGATCTGGATATCTGTATGACGCTGGAGGGTCATGACACAGCAGAGGTGCTTACCTGTGCCATGTTTTACCACATTTCCTTTGATTTCTCGTTCATTTCCATGTCAGCCTTGATCCATAAATCTCTTTTCTCTGGTGTAATTTCACTTAAACCAGTGGTTCTCAAATGTTTTGATGCGTTGATCCAAAGTGACTTCCAAATGATAAAGAGCATTAAAGTATGCCACAGTAAAATTAAGTGTATTATTATTGCCCGTTTAATTAATTACTTTTATTACTCATGACAGCGAGTGTTCCAGTTCTGCCCGATGATAAATAAAAGATTGTGCATAAAACTATTCTAAACTCATATCACATATATCAGAAATGGTGTATTGTATTTTTATGGTGTCAATTTCCTGTCACGTACCACCAGGGTACCACCACTTGAAAAATCTCAACGTTGCGGTCTTATCTTTTACCTCTACTGTTTACTAGATATTCTTAGATTTTAATTTCTAGAGTTTTCAGACTTTTTTGCTGAGGGAAATAAAAATTTTATGCTGTTTCATGTCTCAACAGAAACTGAACTGTAAAGAGATCATTGAAGCTTTGGCAAAGGTTTTGAAGAAACACACAGGTAACGAATGATTCTCATGAGATAAACGCCGTCTTTGGTGATTCTTTAGCTCAAACTGATCTCTTTATGTTTGTGTGGATCAGGTCTGAGGAACATCTTGCCTATCACAACTGCTAAAGTGCCTATAGTGAAGTTTGAGCACCGGCAGAGCGGTCTGGAGGGGGACATTAGCCTCTACAACACACTGGTGAGACACACACGTGCACTCTCTTAACATACACAAGCGTTAATAAGATTCTTATAGATGTGTATTGTTTATTAGGCCCAACACAACACACGGATGCTGGCCAAATATGCAGCTATAGACCCTCGTGTGCAGTATCTGGGTTATACTATGAAAGTATTTGCAAAGGTAAGACCAGAAATCACTTTGTGTTTTGTTGTATTCTGAAGCATTTAGCAAGTTTGGCTTTGAAAGGTTGTGTGCGTGTGGCACTGAATCTGTTTGTGTAGCGCTGTGACATCGGCGACGCCTCCAGAGGAAGCCTCTCGTCCTACGCTTACATCCTCATGGTGCTTTACTTCCTCCAGCAGAGGCAGCCGCCGGTCATACCCGTGTTACAGGAGGTACTCGCACCTGCACGCACATTTAAGAAATACCCTGTGGGCCGGTTCTGTTCAGCTCTGTGATGTTGTATTGTTGGTTCTGCAGATCTTTGATGGGAACTCTGCACCTCAGAGGATGGTCGACGGCTGGAACGCCTACTTCTTCGATGACCTCGATGAGATGGTGAGTGTTGTTTCAGAATGTGTCGTCTTTTTGGTTTAGTTCATGTTTGACCCGAGTGTCTGTGCAGCGACGACGTCACCCAGAGCTTCATCAGAACAAGGAGACGGTTGGACAGCTTTGGCTCGGCCTGCTGCGTTTCTACACGGAAGAGTTTGATTTTAAAGAGCACGTCATCTCCATCCGTCAGTACAAGCGCCTCACCACCTTCGAGAAGCAGTGGACGTCCAAATGCATCGCAATTGAAGGTTCAAACATCTGTTCAGACTGTCTGAGACTTTTGCAAAGCTGTTTTTTGTGTGAATGAAGAAATGACTTTTTTGTTCGTTTGTAACAACAGATCCCTTTGACTTGAACCACAACCTTGGTGCTGGCGTCTCTCGCAAAAGTGAGCAGAACAAATATTTTTACCTGTCAGAGTTTGATGTCGACAGTCAACATGAGGTTTAATTATGTCTGTTCTCTACACAGTGACCAACTTCATTATGAAAGCCTTTATCAATGGCAGAAAGCTCTTTGGCACCCCATTTTACCCTCATCCTGGAACAGAAGTTGTGAGTTACAGATGCACACATCCACATTAACATCACAGTGTGAAAGAGTCTGTATAAAAATAATTCTCCCTCTCTCTGTTTCTGTCAGGATTTCTTCTTCGACTCACAAGTGTTGACAGACGGTGAATTGGCTCCTAATGACCGCTGCTGTCGGATCTGCGGGAAGATCGGTCACTATATGAAGGATTGCCCGAAAAGGCGCAGGTGAAATGTTTATGTGTATCTAAGCTTTCTTTAAAAGAAGAATTGGCGCATACACGCATGATTCGAGCAGTATGGGATTTCTGATCTACTGCGTTGTCTTCTCAGAATAAAGAAAAAGGAGAATGAGAGAGACGAGGATGTGCGAGAGGAGGACAGGGAGCCCAGAGAGAGACGCTGTTTTCAATGTGGCGACATGGGTCATGTGAGGAGAGACTGTCCGGATTATAAACACCTGCGTCAGAGGGTTGCACCTGGATCAGGTATAGATCCAACATTGAAATATTTTTTGTAAAAGTTAAAAAGCTTTAGAGTAGCTGTGTGATTGTGTCTAACAGCATTTAACAGAGTTTCATCTTTTGTTTACAGTACCTCATATGGTTCAGACAATGGTGACCTCTCAGTCCATCCCCATTCCTCAAGGTGCACCAGGGCAGGATCGAGTCGGTCGGAACAGACAGCCCTCTGAATGTGTATGTAAACAAAACCTTTTGCTGCCAGCAAACTTTTGATACATGACATAGTTATGATTTATGATTCAAGTTTATGATTCTCTCGAAATTCTCAAATTAAAAATTGAGGCTGACATTAATCATTTTAGACATGTTATAGAATCGACATCCTCAAAGGTTTAATCAAACATTTTGTATGTAAATTGATAAATACTGAATAGGTCATTAAAATTAAAAGAATGGAATTAATAAAAGGTAACCCTTAAGAGACGCAGTAAATGCGTTATTAAAAAAACATTTTTCTGATGGTCACGTTAGTAGCTCAAGCATTCGGATTAAACAGATTTTATATTGTAAGAAAAATGTATATTTAATACATTTTTTATCTAATTGCTTTCCTGTAGCTCAGTGGTTAGATCATGGCGCCAGCAACGCCAAGGTCATGGGTTCGATCCCAGGGATTGCACATATACAGAAACAAATGTATAATGTATAATGCAATGTAAGTTGCTTTGGATAAAAGCGTCTGCCTTTCTGTATGATACAAATATTGGCTCTAAAGTGGATGTCATGAACTCAAAGCAACAGGACCAAACATCCATTATTGCCAAATAGACTCACAATATTTGATGTAAGAATTAATGAGTACAACTGTGCTAAAAATAATAAGGGCAGATGATACATTATAAATATAAAAAATATCAAATCAGGGTCATTATATTACAGATATGTATATATCACTCAACCAACATAAGACCATTTATTTCAATACTTTTAATTGTAGACTCATCTGTAATCAGTTTTTCCATTTTTCTCTTTAGTCTGATACACGTCAGACTCCTCCATACTCCCCCCAGCCCTCTCCGTACAACCAAGGGTCCATCTCGCCCCAGAACAGCAAGAACTCCCCGTCCGCTTCTACCTCTGCTGGACATCCTAAACCATCTCAGTCGCAGAAGGTTCAACCTCACGTATTCAGCTTTCCACACCCTCACCCGGGCCAGTTCTGCTCTGGACTATCTGCACTGGGTCTGCTGCCCTCCCACCCCTCACAGCCACCCCTGATCCCGGGTCCCTGGCCCGTCCACGGTCCTATCATTCAGGGCTCAGGGGCGTCATCCTCCAAACCCGCCCAACACGCTTCCTCGCCCGGCATAAAGTTTGCCGTGCGGGGTGGGGGCGGGACCGGAGGCGGGCAGGCGGTAAGTGCCGCTACCATGAACCTGAATGACCCCAGCATCATTTTTGCCCAGCCCTCGTCGGGGCGGGTGACTGGGGGGGTGGGCGGTCCCGGCAGAGATAGGGGTCACCACTGGCAAAATCACCATCTCAATCCAGGGCCACTAGTGGGAAATGGCACAGTGGGAAATAAGACAGGTACATTGATGTGGTTCTCACAATCACTGTGTGTGTGTGTGTGTGTGTGTGTACAGGTTTATTTATATTTGTGAAGGCTAAATGTTCTCACTAACATAGTGAAATGTCATGACAATGAACTGGACGTTTCGCTGCTCTTGAATAGATAAGGAAAAACATGTTGTGTGCGAGCTCAGGTAAGTCTAACCGGTGTGGTTGGCTCACTGGGTGACACCTGTTTTAGACAAAGCACTTTTAACATGGTTTTATAAGATCATCACTCAAAATGTACAACACATCTACTCTTCGATAAATTATTCTGTTTGAAAACCGTGAAAGGTGATGTTTCAGAATGGCTGCTTCAATGATCTTGTGTTTGGATTATTTTATACATCTTTTCTTTTTATTCTGTGTATCACAGATCCTAGTTTCTCATCTCAGTTTGGGGCTGTGAATCAGGGCTCTCGGTCCTGGGAGGCCGGCAGCGGTGCTCAATATTCACTGTCCCCGTCGTACATGCCCTACCATATGCCACCCTACCTGCAGCCGCCCAACAAACCCTTCATCTCACAAGGTACGTCGAAAGAGACAGGAAAGAGATTCACACGTAAGTCAACTTTCTTTAGGTTATTTATGACTTCATTTCATATCTGTGTTTATTTTTTAAGTACTTAACGAAATTAGAGATGAATATGAATGCCTGTGGACTTTTCAAATATGAACTTTTCTTGCAGGTTCGGTGGTGGCAAACCAACATTATCCGCTTATTCAACACAATCGGCACGGCTACATTCAACAGAAGAAATGAAATGACACTTTACTTTTTAAACCAATGCCCAAGGTCCTTATAGAAAAAAGACAAACTTTGCATCATTTGGTTTCGAAACTTTTAAAAAAAGAATTTTATCAGTTTTGTACAGTTTTTATGTTTTATTCTCCTTTTGTTTCTGTGTTTATCATCACATAAATTTGTGATGCAAAATGTCAAATATTTTAATACCCCTATTTTTGGAAGGGGTCCAAAAAAGTGTTTTTATTTTATGTGTAAAATAAGGATTTAAAATGTATTCGCTTTATTTTTATTAGCTGTATTCCTATTTTGCTTGCATAAGGACAAAGGCTTTAGGTAGGAGAGTCAAACATAATGGCCAATGAGAAAATTATGTAGTGCCAAAAACTTCCCTATAGCAAACCAAGAAAACCATAAAAAAAAGAGCAGAAAAAATAAAGAAAAGACCAAAAAAATAAATAAAGAAAAAGCAAACCAACATGCCAGCGTGTGTTATTTTGTGGATTGTGTGGTTGTGGTGTCTTCTGTTTTTCGGGACAAGTTATATTATTAGCACAGCATTTTGTGTCAATATTTCAATCGCAAAAATGTACAAAATACTTTTCAGAATTTGTTTATTTGGTTTCTTTGTCCTTTAAATGACAGCAGAATTATAAACCGCTTTCATTTTTATTTATTTAAATTTAATAATGTTATTTTTAAGTCTTACACACATAATTAAATCTTGAAAAACAATCAAATTAAATATTGACCACAATATAGTAAAAATCTGATGACTCATGCTGTCACATCAATAACAGAATTTTCTAGAACAGGTGTTCATAAACGTCATAATGCCAAGGACCCCCAAATAAGACAAACCCTTTGTGAGGTACCCCATCTAAAATACTTATAAATCTATAATTGTTTGTGTAAAGTAACATTTACATTTTGATAGATAAATAGAAAATATTATAGTCATCATATTGTTTCAGAACAATACTTTGCTACACTTGTGTGAAAAAGGAACTATGGTAAGAAACTCACTAGAAAGATACAATATAAACAAAACAATTCTGGAAACTATGCATGTAGCAAAAAAGCAGATAAACAATAATAATGTTCATACGTTTTTTTCGCTTTATCTTTTTTCCTAACCCCAGTTAAAAAAACAAACCCGACCTAGAGCACTTTTAATATTTATGTGTGGTTTTCTCTACATACGTTCACACTCCGCTATTATTTAATGTTTATGTAGTATTTTCATGTTTTGCTTCTAAACATGCACATTGCAGCAGTATTCTTGTAATGTTGTCACGCTTCACCTTTGCTATTATTTGACTGTTTTTCACCTTTACACACCTCATGCATCATATCATCTTTCAAGGTAAGATTAGAAAGAAAAATTGTTCATTTATAGTCTCAGTTATAGGTGTCCATCGATCATTAACTAAACGTGAACTTTGATCAGGGTTTTTTTGTACGCTTTTTAGATCAGAGTTTATAGGTAGCAGATCAGTTTAAACCCGATATGGATATTTTCGAAAGCTTTAGTCAAATGTGTTGAATGTGCAGACCTTCCCAGAGCATTAGCAGACGTGACGTGAATGGACTTGTCGGACTTGTTTTGTTTCCCGGTCTCCTCCCTCTAACTCGAGGGTTTATGAAGCACGCCGTGTGTGTTTTTCTCTTTTGTGTTTGTGGTGAAGTGAATCTGTTAGCATGTGGACCGCTCTGAAGAGTTTAGACGTGACCTCCGTGGCTCTGGCTTTAATTCTGGGTTTGGTGTGTTTGGTTCTTTATGAAATATTTCGAATTAATTCCCTCAGAGCTCAAACCCCACCCGGACCCAGACCGCTACCTTTTGTGGGAAACCTGCCAGACGCTTTGAATGACCCAATAAATTTCATTAAACTGGTGAGTCTTCGTGTTATGTTAAAACATTTAGAGGCGCAGGATTGGTTGTTTTAACCCATGGTTGAGTAAAACATGGACAAACCCAACTGTTTATAAAAAGGTCTGCATATTGTTAAATTCATTGATGAATGCGACAATCTTTAACTTGCATTTTGTCGGACAGATGCCTCAGTATGGAGAAATGGCCACTGTGTACATAGGAAGGAAACCATCAATAATCTTGAATACACTCCAGATTACAAAGGAAGCTCTGGTCCAGAATGCTTCATCTTTTTCTGGAAGACCAAATGTGCCAATTCTAGATTGGGTTACTGGTGGATATGGTGAGTAGCACTTTGTTCTCTATTTATTTAGCAGGCACATTTATGTTTATTCTTTCTGCGACGTACAAATAAAAAGAGAGAAAGAGAGCATTTGACATGTAGTCATCAGGAACGAATGTTGACATCCAACCTCTCAGGTAAACGTATGGGTATTTATGATCTTACTGAGATTTTAGGCGGTCCGAATGAAATTCAAAACTGTTGGAAAAATATTGTTTGGCTGATAGAAAGATACCAGTTTCATGAGGTCAATTTACCTGAAAGTTCTGGCCTGGAGGTGATGTTGTCAACAAACCCTTCAGACAACTTTGAACAATGTCTACCAGATTTTGTGACAATTACACAAAACGACACCGTTTGTTTATTAATAATGTTTGTTAAAAGTATAATATAGCATAGGTTGTGAATCTCGAAAGCAGACATTGTATCAGATTGACCAAAGTTTGTTCAAGATTCGAGCAAGAATCTATTTTAATGCGTTAATGCTTTAAAGTATAACCTTTTTGGTACGTCCTCTGGTTCAGGTATACTCATGGCTCAGTTCGGTCACTCGTGGAGGCAGCAGAGAAGATTTGCTCTCCACACGCTCAGAAACTTCGGCCTGGGGAAGAAATCTGTGGAGGAACGTGTTCTAGAAGAAGGACGTTACCTGATCGCTGAGATGCTCAAAGCAGAAGGTTTTGGTGATTTCAGACTTTCTTTAAACACGTCCCTCAATGTTTATCTACTGTTATCTTACCCATCCAGTCTTAAGCACTTCTTCTATGGACAGAAGCGCTACTGTTGGGATTGAAAATTAACTTTTGTTCAAGATTTGTGTGTATTTATAAATACTCCTCAAAAATATTCATTATCATATAACTGACTGAGAGACTTTTCTTTGTTGAAGGAACGACATTTGATCCCCAGCATGTCATACAGAATGCAGTTTCAAACATCATCTGTTCCATCGTGTTTGGAGATCGCTTCGAATATGACAACAAGCGCTTCGCATACCTGCTGAAAATCCTCAATGAGAACATTGTGATGACAGGGTCACTCATTGGTCAGGTATGATCAGGTACCACATGTTTTAGCTTACATTGGTAATGCAAACGTAACAAGTGAAATCGGACTGTCGAACGATTAATTGCATCCAGAATAAAAGTCTGTGTACTGTGAATATACATTTTGTATTTAGAAACACATGCATGTATATTTATTTAGATGTATTTATTTATATTTACCAATCATTTAAATTATATAAAAACATTTTTATATTTTTTTAATCAGATTTTTAACTTGGTGCCCTTCATCAAACACCTCCCAGGCCCACACCAGAAAATACACCAGAATGCCGAAGAGCTGAAAGGTTTTATCAGGGAAATTGTTGAAGAACACAGAATAACTTTAGACCCGGAAAACCTGCGGGACTTCATCGATGCCTATCTGCTGGAGATGGAGAAAGTGAGATATCACCAAGATTCTTTAGTAACTGTATAGTGTTTGGTGGGTAGACCTGAATCAGTAATACTTCAAAATATATGAGCAACTTTTAATCTGCGTTTTATTTCCACGGAGCAGCAAAAATCTCACGAGGATTCCACGTTTCATGAGATGAACATGGTTATGACTGTGACTGATCTCTTCTTGGCTGGAACCGACACGACGGCGACCACCATCAGATGGGGACTCATCTTCTTGACTCAACACCCAGATATACAAGGTACATTTATAAGATTATAAAGTGTAAATGCACAAAAGAGTGAAGCCAGAATATTCAAAAACATCAAAACCTACAATTGGCTTAATTGAATGCGTTTTGGCAGAGCGATGTCATGAGGAGATTGTTCAGGTGTTGGGATATGACAGTCTGCCCAGCATGGATGATCGTGACAAACTTCCATACACATACGCCACCGTTCATGAGATTCAACGCTGTGCCAACATCGCACCGCTGGGTGGAGTTCGCGAAACCACTCAGCCCTCAAAACTACGAGGATACGACATTCCCAAGGTAAGAGAGACACAGATGGATGGATGTGGAATACTTGATTCAGTCACAACATTCCAAGATGAGTTGTTTTCTAAAAATGACCATTAGAAATGATCATCCTGGTCATTTTGATTACATGTTATTATACAACAGTTCTCGAATTTTATTGGTTGAGAGCCGTGATATAGTCCACTATATCGTTACAGGAACCGCTTCACTCCCGCTTGTATTTGTATCACTACGCCACTGTTAGTCAGACCTATAGACTGAAAGTAAACACAGGAAAGCGCAGCACCAGCTGATACCGAGGTCCTTTTTTGTAATAATATGGAAAGGTCGGAATATGATAATATATTGAGCAGTCGGTGGCGGTATATGCTTAGGTCACCAGTCCGCCATTTAATGAACAAAGAAGAAAGTAAACAACACGTTCACACAGACGTAAAGGTCTCGAGATGCGCTTAACACAACAGAAACTTGCCGTCTCAACAGATATTGCATTAATATTACACATGTATTAAATATAGAAACTATTTTTTAAAACATATATGAGATCATGTTTAGAGATTGAAAGTTTGAACTTTGTGTTTTTCCTTAAAACCGAAAGTGGGTAAAACAGGTCATAAATAGGTAAAAAAATAGTGTATATCAATATTTTGTTTAATAACAAAGTAACTGTATTTATTAGGTAACAGAAAATGTACAGTGCTCTGTATTATTCTGCTTATTACACAATGGTCTCTTAACACACTTTGTATCTTTCTAGGAAACTCAGATAATGGTGAACTTGACAGCAATTTTAAGGAATAAGGAGCACTGGAAATATCCAGACACTTTTAATCCAGAGAATTTCTTGGATCATAATAAATGTTTTTACAAACCAGAGTCTTTTCTACCTTTCTCCTTGGGTGAGTCACCATCTTTTTTTGTGGCTACAGAATATTCATGATTACTTTTTATATTTTTAGTTTTGAGATACATTTTTTGGGGGGGATTTTATGTGCTTTGGTTTATTCATTTTTTATAAAGGTTTTCATTTAGGTTTTATTTCCAGTAGCATGGCTAAAACTCTTGAATCTCCATTCATCAGGTCCAAGAGTTTGTCCTGGTGAGACGCTAGCAAAGACCGAGCTCTTCCTCTTCATCACTTATCTTCTACAGCAGCTGCGTTTCTCATGGCCGGCGGATGCTCAGAGTCCACACATGGATGGGATTTTTGGTATGGTCCGCTCTCCTCAGCCGTTCAGCATCATCTGCCACAATAGAGGTGCTGAAGAGTGATCATCATTATTTCTAAAACACCGAGGATCATGAAGTTCTCCTAGATGTTGTAAGATGGATTTAGCTTCGTCACTGACAGTAATATTGTTGTATCGCTGTTATTTCTTTTATTTCCTATTTTTTGTCAGATATGGTGACCCATACCCGAAATGTGACCTCTGCATTTAACCCAACCAGTGAATAGTGAACACACACACACTTCAAGTCGTGAACACACATACACCGGGGCAGTGGGCAGCTATCACTGCAGCGCCCGGGGAGCAAACGGGGGTAAGGTGCCTTGCTCAAGGACACGTCAGTTGTTACCTGCCGGTACTGAGAATCGAACCGGCAACCTTCTGGTTACGAGTCCGACTCTCTAACCATTAGGCCACAACTGCCCCCTATGCACTTGAAAAGGACACATAGTTGAGCGGTTATGATCTTTAAGAAGGATAAAAAGTGTCAAAGATACTTTACCTGTTTAGTTTTTATCAGATGCTGTAATATCACTTTAAGACTATGAAGCTTTTGTGATTTAATCTCTACCTTTAGTTCTACAAACTAGTCTGTACAGGTCTAAACTTGCTATCTGGCGGTCAGTGCTAACTCACCCTGATGATGGAGGCGGATGGTGGAGATGATGATGTGTTGCATCATGTTAAACATTTTGATATACTACTATACTGTATACATATTCTCGTTTGACGTGTAATGCAGATCTTATTTGACATATATAACACATTTTACGCGAATGTAAAAAGAAAATTTGTATTAAGACAAGTGTTGTATAGAAAAAAGGTTTATTGTTATTATTTGTGCATTCTCAAATTATTTTTCTGGATTTTTTATTTTGGGATAAAATGTTGAATGTATTCACCAATTTGAGTAAAGCGTTTTTAATTACATTTGATTTCTTATAAATCATACAGGTTAACGTATCACAGTCTGACAGTTTAGTTAAAATGATCTGAATATTGTAGATGTGTGAAAGTATAGACAACATAATAAAATACTTTTTTATAAAAAATATGTTCTATGAATCAATAAATAAGATTCCTGAGTTAGATTGTTTATATACTTTCTGTAGTTTGCTAAAGAACAAGCTACTTTAAAGATTTACACACAACATATTTTAATATTGCAAACGTAAGAACACAATTAAATATATATATTTGCCCCGTTCATGATCTTTAAAACGTAAAAAAAAAAATTGTTGAAGTATGAGATATTGGTCATCCAGAATTCCAGGTGTGTATTTTGGTCACCTCAGTGTTCTGCTTATAGACTGCAAAGCATTGTGGGGTAGTCTGTGTAAACAGAAGCTACTGCCTAAACCCATTCTGTATGGTAGTGGGAAAAAGCATGGTTTGGACCCCAAATCCTTTTAGTGTCACCACATCAGGCATGAACTTTAAGAGCTGCCGGATGGAAGCGTGATCATTCAGCACCTTTGGATTGAAGAGGAGGACAGGATCTTCTGGCTTTGCTCAAAGGGATTCCTTAAGGATGCCTGGCCAACAGATCCTGAAGATCTTGCTTTAGCTTTAACAGGTCAGTGTTTATTGCTGAATGAGATATAGAAAAGACTGTGAGATGTGTCCAAAACCATCACACATACACTCCGTGTGCATATCTGTATATTCTGTTATATTTTGTATATTTAATGTTTCTAGACACCGTCCAATGTGTATTATATCTTGTGTATATATAATGTGCATATGTGTAAATGTATATCATCTTTTTTGTACAGTCCATCTGTTATAATTTGCACTGCTTGCCTGCACTACATACTGTCACTTACTTTACAAGGTTGTTTTGTCATACAGTTGTTTGTCTGTTCAACTGCATTATGTTTTGTACTGAGTATGCACCCAAGACTTTCACTCACCACTCGTGGTGATGTGACAATAAAGGGGATTTGATTTGATTTGCATATTGGCCCTCTAGTGGATTTTTGTGGTACAGCTGAGCCTGAGCGACAAGTCAAAATTTGGTTACACTTGGGACTTTTGACTTTAAATTTTGGGGCTGATCTGTAATTTTTTATGTGTTTTTTTATAAAAGACATTTTTTACTGATTTTTTTTCAGAAATCTGCTAATTTTCTTCTTTCAAACGAGACCAACCGTAGGTCTGCATTCCCAAAAATTTATGAGTTACAGCCATTTTAGTGTTAACAGCGCATTTTCATGTGTAGGCTCAAAAAGGGCTGTGTAAAGAGGTTATATGTTTATTTAGTATTTTCATGTTTTGCTTCTAAACATGCACATTGCAGCAGTATTCTTGGAATGTTGTCACGCTTCACCTTTGCTATTTACTGACTGTTTTTCACCTTTACACACCTCATGCATCATATCATCTTTCAAGGTAAGATTAGAAAGAAAAATTGATCATTTATAATCTCAGCTATAGGTGTCCATCGATTATTAACTAATCATTAATTTAAATAAACAATGAACTTTGATCAGGGTCTTGCCTTGAGTTTATAGGTAGTAGATCAGTTTAAAACCGATATGGATATTTTCGAAAGCTTTAGTCAAATGTGTTGAATGTGCAGATCTGCTTAGACGTGACGTGAATGGACTTGTCGGACTTGCGTTGTTTCCAGGTGTCACACCAAAATCCGATTCCCCGTGAGGTTACTACTCCCCTGCTTTCCCCTACGAAGATTAGAGTTAGAATTAGGTGTGGGGGCGGGCTTTATATATAGGGATCAATTACATTGCAGCATCCAAAGTAAATAAACTAATCAGTAGTAGGGAGTCGAAATTTCGGGGTACAACACCGGTCTCCTCCCTCTAACTCGAGGGTTTATGAAGCACGCTGTGTGTGTTTTTCTCTTTTGTGTTTGTGGTGAAGTGAATCTGTTAGCATGTGGACCGCTCTGAAGAGTTTAGACGTGACCTCCGTGGCTCTGGCTTTAATTCTGGGTTTGGTGTGTTTGGTTCTTTATGAAATATTTCGAATTAATTCCCTCAGAGCTCAAACACCACCCGGACCCAGACCGCTACCTTTTGTGGGAAACCTGCCAGACGCTTTGAATGACCCAATAAATTTCATTAAACTGGTGAGTCTTCGTGTTATGTTAAAACATTTAGAGGCGCAGGGTTGGTTGTTTTAACCCATGGTTGAGTAAAACATGGACAAACCCAACTGTTTATTTGACCCGTTTTAGGGGTCTGCAATATTGTAAAAAGGTCTGCATATTGTTAAATTCATTGATAAAAGCGACCACTAAACATCTTATGATTTTAAGGGCCTACTTTGGTTTATGGAGTGTCCGACAACAGGTTTATGTACATACATGGTGTTAAAACACTATTATTTCGTAATACTAAGCAGTTTATATTACCTTCTTGACTGAGTCTCAATGATTCGTTCCGCGATTCATCTCTCTAATCTCGGCCTTTCCGCTAGCGTAGTCTGCTGTGATTGGTCAGATGGTCTAGTCTGCTGTGATTGGTCAGATGGTCTAGTCTGCTGTGATTGGTTTAGCGTACGTTTTCGCGGGGACTATTTTTAGTGACTAAAGGTTAAAGATTCGGATAGGTCACGACTCATTCGCCTGATTCAGAGTCGACTCTCTTTTTTACCAAGCTAATAACTTTGTTATTCGGATTTACAACTTGGCAGACTGCTTACTTTCAAACACGGCAACATTACACACTGCATGAAATGTTATTTTGTTGATCTTGTGAAATGTACTCTTTTTACATTACATTTTGTCGGACAGATGCCTCAGTATGGAGAAATGGCCACTGTGTACATGGGAAGGAAACCATCAATAATCTTGAATACACTCCAGATTACAAAGGAAGCTCTGGTCCAGAATGCTTCATCTTTTTCTGGAAGACCAAATGTGCCAATTCTAGTTTGGGTTACTGGTGGATATGGTGAGTAGCACTTTGTTCTTTATTTATTCATCATGCACATTTATGTTTTTTTTTTTTGCAACATACAAATGAGAGAGAGCATTTGACATGTAGTCATCAGGAACGAATGTTGACATCCAACCTCTCCGGTAAACGTATGGGTATTTATGATCTTACTGAGATTTTAGGTGGACCGAATGAAATTCAAAAGTTCGGCTTCACAATTATCAACTGATAGAAAGATTACCTGAAAGGTCAAAGCATATCCATCTTTTCTGGCCTGGTGGTGATGCTGTCGACAAACCCTGCAAACAACTTTAAACTTTGAACAATGTTAACAATGTCTACCAGATTTTGTGACAATTACACAAAACAACACAGTTTGTTTATTAATAATGTTTGTTAAAAGTATATTATACCATGGCCTGCTCAAATACTTGATTCTGATTGGCTGGAAGGTGTGCATTAAAACCGTTTAATGCACGGGTAGTTCCAGTCAGTTTGATCATCATTTGAAATGAACTGACCAAAGGATTTTAATGCACTTTGCAGAGCCTGCACGTCGTGCGTTAAAATCCTTTATGGCACAGCTAGCCGGCTTATCGCTTACATATAGCATAGGTTGTGAAAATCTCGAAAACAGACATTGTATCAGATTGACCAAATTTTGTTCAAGATTCAAGCAAGAATCTATTTTAATGCGTTAATGCTTTAAAGTATAACCTTTTTGGTACGTCCTCTGGTTCAGGTATAGGCATGGCTCAGTTCGGTCACTCGTGGAGGCAACAGAGAAGATTTGCTTTCCACACGCTCAGAAACTTCGGCCTGGGGAAGAAATCTGTGGAGGAACGTGTTCTAGAAGAAGGACGTTACCTGATCGCTGAGATGCTCAAAGCAGAAGGTTTTGGTGATTTCAGACTTTCTTTAAACATGTCCCTCAATGTTTATCTACTGTTATCTTACCCATCCAGTCTTAAGCACTGCTTCTATGGACATTAACGCTACTGTTGGGATTGAAAATTAACTTTTGTTCAAGATTTGTGTGTATTTATAAATACTCCTCAAAAATATTCATTATCATATAACTGACTGAGAGACTTTTCTTTGTTGAAGGAACCGCATTTGATCCCCAGCATGTCATACAGAATGCAGTTTCCAACATCATCTGTTCCATCGTGTTTGGAGATCGCTTCGAATATGACAACAAGCGCTTCGCATACCTGCTGAAAATCCTCAATGATAACATTATTATGGCAGGGTCACTCATTGGTCAGGTATGATCAGGTACCACCGTCTGCATTCTCGCTGTTAAATTCTGTGCTTTACACAAATTCTTGTTGAAAATCACAGTATAGCAGTAACCATAAACACAGTCTGTTTCATAAAGAACTTGACAGCTTATGAACGAACCCCGTGTACTAAAAACCTACATTTAAATGTAGCCATAATTTTTGGAAAAGCTGCAGATCTGGCAACCAGATGGTGGTACATTTTTTTGTTTTTTCTTCTTAGATTTTTAACTTGGTGCCCTTCATCAAACACCTCCCAGGCCCACACCAGAAAATACATCAGAATGCCGAAGAGCTGAAAGGTTTTATCAGGGAAATTGTTGAAGAACACAGAATAACTTTAGACCCGGAAAACCTGCGGGACTTCACCGATGCCTATCTGCTGGAGATGGAGAAAGTGAGATATCACCAAGATTCTTTAGTAACTGTATAGTGTTTGATGGGTAGACCTAAATCAGTAATACTTCAAAATATATGAGCAACTTTTAATCCGCGTTTTATTTCCACGGAGCAGCAAAAATCTCACGAGGATTCCACGTTTCATGAGATGAACATGGTTATGACTGTGACTGATCTCTTCTTGGCTGGAACCGACACGACGGCGACCACCATCAGATGGGGACTCATCTTCTTGACTCAACACCCAGATATACAAGGTACATTTATAAGATTATAAAGTATAAATGCACAAAAGAGTGAAGCCAGAATATTCAAAAACATCAAAACCTACAATTGGCTTAATTGAATGCGTTTTGGCAGAGCGATGTCATGAGGAGATTGTTCAGGTGTTGGGATATGACCGTCTGCCCAGCATGGATGATCGTGACAAACTTCCATACACATACGCCACCGTTCATGAGATTCAACGCTGTGCCAACATCGCACCGCTGGGTGGAGTTCGCGAAACCACTCAGCCCTCAAAACTACGAGGATACGACATTCCCAAGGTAAGAGAGACACAGATGGATGGATTTGGAATACTTGATTCAGTCACAACATTCCAAGATGAGTTGTTTTCTAAAAATGACCATTTGTAAAGATCATCCTGGTCATTTTGATTACAGTTTAATATTACAGTACTTATTAAAAACAATGTTCTCCTAACACACACTTTGTATCTTTCCAGGCAACTCAGATAATGGTGAACTTAACAGCAATTTTAAGGAATAAGGAGCACTGGAAATATCCAGACACTTTTAATCCAGAAAATTTCTTGGCTCATAATAGATGTTTTTACAAACCAGAGTCTTTTCTACCTTTCTCCTTGGGTGAGTCACCATCTTTTTTTGTGGCTACAGAATTAGTAGATATATGACGAAAACAGTTTTATGAATATTTATATTTTCTTTTGATATTTTTAACTTTTGTTACATTTTTTAGGATTGTATGTTTTTTGTTTATTTTAATTGAATTATTAAGGTTTTAATTCCAGTTCATAATCTTTCATTCCAAATAATATTTAGATCTCCCATTGAATTGATTTCAGATTTTACCAGAAATGTTTTTATAAGTTTAGTTTCAGTTAACAAGAGCTGAAGCAGCACGGCTAAAAATCTCTTGCATATGTCGTATCTTTGAGTATTTAGTTTGATCACATTTATTTGTAATACTGCGTCATACGTCCAACTCGTTTTTTAACAAGCTGACCATGGTAAGCATGAGAATTGACATAACATGTTATCTCCATTTTAATCTCCATTCATCAGGTCTAAGAGTTTGTCCTGGTGAGACGCTAGCAAAGACCGAGCTCTTCCTCTTCATCACTTATCTTCTACAGCAGCTGTGTTTCTCATGGCCGGCGGATGCTCAGAGTCCACACATGGATGGGATTTTTGGTATGGTCCGCTCTCCTCAGCCGTTCAGCATCATCTGCCACAATAGAGGTGCTGAAGAGTGATCATCATTATTTCTAAAACACTAAGGATCATGAAGTTCTCCTAGATGTTGTAAGATGGATTTAGCTTCGTCACTGACAGTAATATTGTTGTATCGCTGTTATGCACTTGAAATGGTGTATAAAAGGACACATAGTTGAACGGTTATGATCTTTAAGAAGGATAAAAAGTGTCAAAGATACTTTACCTGTTTAGTTTTTATCAGATGCTGTAATATCACTTTAAGACTATGAAGCATTTGTGATTTAATCTCTACCTTTAGTTCTACAAACTAGTCTGTACAGGTCTAAACTTGCTATCCGGCGGTCAGTGCTAACTCACCCTGATGATGGAGGCGGATGGTGGAGATGATGATGTGTTGCATCAGATTAAGCATTTTAATTCTCATATACTACTATACTGTATACATATTCTCGTTTGACTCCAAAGTACATGTGTACTGCGTAATGCAGATTTTATTTGACACATATATCCCATTTTACTTGAATGTAAAGGCAAATGTTGTGTAGAAAAGGATTATTATTGTTATTTGTGCATTCTCAAATGATTTTTCTGACAATGACAAAACCTACCTCATTGAATTTTGGGATGAAATGAAATGTAGTCACGAATATTTAATAACATTTTATTTATTTTAAATCATACAGGTTAATGTATCACAGTCTGACAGTTTAGTTAAAATGATCTGAATATTGTAGATGTGTGAAAGTACAGACAACATAATAAAATACTTTTGATAAAAAATATGTTCTATGAATCAATAAATAAGATTCCTGAGATAGATTGTTTATATACTTTCTGTAGTTTGCTAAAGAACAAGCTACTTTAAAGATTTACACACAACATATTTTAATATTGCAAACGTAAGAACACAATAAAATATATATATTTGCCCCGTTCCTGATCTTTAAAACGTTAAAAAATATATTTGTTGAGGTATGAGATATTGGTCATCCAGAATTCCAGGTGTGTATTTTGGTCACCTCAGTGTTCTGCTTATAGACTGCAAAGCATTGTGGGGTAGAAGCTACTGCCTAAACCCGTTCTGTATGGTAGTGGGAAAAAGCATGGTTTGGACCCCAAATCCTTTTAGTGTCACCACATCAGGCATGGACTTTAAGAGCTGCCGGATGGAAGCGTGATCATTCAGCACCTTTGGATTGAAGAGGAGAGGACAGGATCTTCTGGCTTTGCTCAAAGGGATTCCTTGAGGATGCCTGGCCAACAGATCCTGAAGATCTTGCTTCAGCTTTAACAGGTCAGTGTTTATTGCTGAATGAGATATAGAAAAGACTGTGAGATGTGTCCAAAAGTCACTTTGCTACAGATCATTCAGCAACTAAATGACAACACAAGTCACAAATTCTAAAGGTTCAAATACAAATATCATTAACTCATCCCTGCTGAAAAAAACCATAGAAACGCAATAGAAACCATCACAGATTCTAATGGTTTCCTTCAAAACCATTACAAAATTCCATTTTGTAGTGTGTTTTTGGCATTATTCCAATAGAATTTAACATCCGACCAACAGACTCCATCACATACCAGTAGACACTATTATAGTTCCCATTAAAACCAATACAATTCCCTAAACCATTAAAACCATCACAAATTCTTTAATGGTTCTATTGTTTTGCCATTATAGTTTCCATTAAAACTAGTACAATTCGCGTTATAACAATTTACTCCTTTGAAATCTCTGTAATGGTTTCTGTTTTGTATTTAGCTGTATAACTTAATTTGCTTACGGTCCGGTGAGGACTGTAGTCCGACAGATGCTGCTGTACTGTATAATCTGCTTCCGGTGGCGTTCAGTGTCATCTTTAACGAGTTTAAAATGAATCTTTTTCTCAAAGAACTCCACGAATATAAAGTAGATCTAACCTGAGAGATCAGCCGGTAAAATATAAACAACAAGTGTGACGTTTGTGAAACAAACACACCCCTTCTGGCAACGTATCGAAACTTACAGCGTGACGAATCGATTCAACGTCAAACATCACCGAGTCGACTCGAATGATTCAGTGATTCATTGCGGACGTATTACGTTATGTTTTGTTTATTTCAGGTTAAAAGTAAAAATTGTAACCCACCGTTTGTTTCGATTGTTGGTGTTTTAATGTTTAAACTTGTTTGTTTCAATTTGATTGCGTCTGATCTATAATTCTGTCCTCTTTATATAAATCGCTTTGGATAAAAGTGTATACTAAATGACTACATGTAAAAATAAAAATGCATTTAAGACTTTTCTAAATGATGGTTTATTAATTATATGATTTTCCTTAAAGTGTTTGAATCATGTTGTTTTGCTGTTCAATCGATTCAATAAAACGATTCAAATCAAGTGAACGATTCCATGATTCCAGCATAATGCTTTTGTTTCCTCATTCGTTTCCTAAGCAGAAACAGGCAAAATTTTCGTGTTTGGATGTCCTGTTTCGGTTTCTTTTCATGGACTTCTAACCTGTCGTCTTGTGTTTGGGAAGATAGTTTAAATTAAATTAAGCAACAAAATGTAGAAGTTAGGCATAGGCTTAAATGCTCTTATTCTGTACCTTTGTCATAGTTGTACCTAAAGTTTCACATTTTCACACCTACACAGAGCTTGCTTATAGACTCATAATGCCAAGAAAGAGTTAACACAACAGGATAAGTTTGACACTCCCTCTCCGTCTTTGTTTCCACCCTCATCCTCTTTGGTTTAAAAAGCACCGAGTTCATGTGTGTTTGTGTTTGTTGAGTGTGTTGTTATGGGGTCTGTTCTAATGAATGTAGACATGAACTCTGTGTTCCAGGCTTTGGTTCTGGGTTTGATCTTTCTGGTTCTGTGTGAGATCATGAGGATTCATTTCTCCAGAAGCAGGACTCCACCTGGACCCAGACCTTTACCTTTTGTGGGAACTTTGCCATATTTTATAAAGGACCCAATGGGATCTGCCAGATCAGTGAGTCTTTATTTAACTTTTCTTACATCACCTGTACAAAATTCAACATCAGATATGTGTTCAGAATGCTGTAACATATTTTAAATGTGTGTTTTAGCACCTAAAGGTTAATGCACACAAACATCAGTGTCTCACTTGGTTTAAATCCACTTTAAAGTAGCACTGCAAGGATCACTGTAAAACAAATTGCTGTAGTTATGCAGCATTTTGCCAGTAACTTACTGTAGATTTATATTGATCTAATTTATTGGCAACTGTTTGTTCAAAGATAAATTAGCTTAAAAGATTAAACATGAGTAAGTCTAAAAAATATATAAAATAACAGCATAATGCAAAGCATTCTGGGATCCAAAAATCCTCAACCTTTTTCTAAGTCTTTCTGATTTTTGGTACTCAGAATGCTTTGCATGAGGCTGTTATTTTTTAGTTTTCTTTCTGTAAAGATGACGACTTGTTAATGTTTACTGTTCATTTATCTTTAAACAAACCGTTGTCAATAAATTAGATAAATATACATCTACAGTAAGTTACTGGCAAACTGCTGCCAGTAATACTGTAATTTCTACAGAATGTTTTAACAATGTACTCTTTCTGATCAGATCCGTCAGTATGGAGAGATGGCCACTGTGTACCTGGGAAGACAAAAAGCGATAATCTTGAATACACTCCAGATCACAAAAGCAGCTCTGGTCCAGGAGGCTTCAGCTTTTTCTGGAAGACCATCTTTACCTGTTATAGACTGGATAACTAACGGACTAGGTTAGTAAAACATTATTTGGATGTTCTGGACATGCATGTGATGCAGATTTTTTGGCATCATGGCATCAAGCCCCAATTCACATTTATTGTATGGAGATCACAGCGAACATCTACTCAAAAGCATCTTAAGTTGTTTGTATTTCTCAGGTATAATAATGGCCACATTTGGTCACTCGTGGAGGCAGCAGAGAAGATTTGCTCTCCACACGCTCAGAAACTTCGGCCTTGGAAAGAAATCTGTGGAAGAACGTGTCACAGAAGAAGGACGTTACCTGGTTGCTGAGATGCTTAAAGCAGAAGGTGTGGAGATGTGTTTCATTTAAAATCACCCCTGAATGTGTACAGATTCAATGTCTTGGTCTTTCTTTGCTTTCAAATGTCAAATAGCACCAAAAAGAATTTGTATTGTATTCCTATGGTATGACAATTAACATGATGCACTTTTTCTTTGTTGAAGGAACGCCATTTGACCCCCAACATATCATACAGAATGCAGTTTCCAACATGATCTGTTCCATTACATTTGGAGATCGCTTCGACTATGATAACAAACGCTTCGCATATCTTATGAAAATCCTCAATGAAAACATTATGCTGGCAGGGTCACCTGTAGGACAGGTATGAACAGAAAAATTTAAGTCAGAAACTCTTGAAGAAACTTTTGGATCATTCATGGTTCTATTGATTACTTTGAGGAAAAATTATCATTTTTGTCTTGCCTAAAAATGGGGATCAGTCTCGGTTTTAGATGTTTAACATGGTTCCCATCATCAAGCACGTCCCTGGACCTCATCAGAAGATCCTTCAGAACGCCAATGAGTTACTGGGTTTCATTCATGAGGAAGTTAAAGAACACAGACAGACTTTGTATCCAGAAAACCCACGAGACTTCATTGATGCCTACCTGCTGGAGATTGAGAAAGTGAGAAATTGCTTAAATCTCACTCTACATGAAACCATTATGTTTTACGTGTATCCCTGCATTTGGAAATCAGATCTAGTTAACTAGCTTGTTTTTGTTGACCTGGTTTAGCAAAAGTCTCATGAGGACTCCACGTTTCATGAAGAGAACATGGTCATGTCAACAGCTGATCTCTTCTTGGCTGGAACTGACACAACAGCGACCACCATCAGATGGGGACTCGTCTTCTTGATGGAAAACCCAGAAGTACAAGGTGATACAGGCCACATCACCCCTTGACTGTCATGATTCTTCTGTCTAGTTTATGTCATACTTGAACATCTTTTGTCACAGAGCGATGAAATGAGGAGATTGTTCAGGTGTTGGGTTATGACCGTCTGCCCAGCATGGATGATCGAGACAAACTTCCATACACATACGCCACCGTTCATGAGCTTTTCATTTTTATGACGTCTTTCCTACAGCGGCTTTATTTCTCTTGGCTGCCGAACTCGCAGCGTCCAGATATGGATGGAATTGTGGGTTTGGTGAGATTTCCTCATCCCTTTAAAATCACCTGCCGTAGTAGAGACGCCAAAGACTGACTGTCAGTTAACCAATGGACAAGTGAAGAAGAACTGGAGAGTTACTGAAGCATGTGACCCTGTGCTCATATAATTACATAAACACGTGTTCATGTAATATTGTAATAATATTATTTTTATTTACTCCCAGATCAAGATGTTGAGTCCGGTATCAGGTCCAAAGTATGTTTCTCACAGGTGGTTCTGTATGTCTTCTCGGTTGGCAGTGGCCTGGGCCCTGTTTTTACTCAAATAAATACCTTTTTGTTTGAACCTACGGTCTACACTTCTGTTACTGTTACATAATATTTCAATATTAGCGATAAATGTATGTATGTGAAATGTATCTACGTCTTTGGTTGGCATTCGATCATTTTTTTGCCACTTTATTAGTCTAAAAAAAAAAAAAATACAGAAACATGCTATCCTTTTTGAGTATTGTGTTTGTTTTAACAAGATCATGTTTGTCCATACTGACCGTTATGTACATTTGTTTAGTTTCGTTTAATTAGCATTGGCACTAGCATTATAAAGCTTAGCTGACCCATGAACAAAGCATGAATGGAGCCATTGCATGAGGTTGCATCAAGTAGTATCACTACACCTTGTCATTCTTTACCTTTGGCATAGTTGTACAGTATGTGTTTAACCTACACACCTAACGATTATGTGACTCCAATCACACTCTCCTCCATAGACGTCTGCAATGCACTGAGCCGGATCAGTGCGCACAAAGCCGCTGGACCAGACAACATCCCTGGACGCGTACTCAGGGCATGTGCTGAGCAGCTTGCTGGGGTTTTCACTGACATCTTCAACCTGTCTCTTGCCCAAGCAGCTGTGCCAACATGCTTTAAATGCACCTCCATTGTGCCAGTGCCAAAACACTCCAGCCCAAAGTGCCTCAACGACTACCGCCCTGTAGCACTGACACCCATTGTCATGAAGTGCTTTGAGCGGCTGGTCCTGGCACACCTGAAGGACTTTCTACCATCCACATTGGACCCACACCAGTTTGCTTACCGCAGCAATAGGAGCACAGAAGATGCAGTTTCCATGGCACTGCACTCTGTGCTCACACATCTGGACAATAAGAACACCTATGCACGTATGTTGTTTGTTGACTTCAGCTCAGCATTCAACACTATCATCCCATCCAAGTTAATATCCAAACTTGAAGACCTGGGCATTAACACCTCCCTATGCAATTGGATTATGGACTTTCTGACCAACAGACCACAGCAGGTGAGATCAGGCTCCATCTGCTCCACCACTATCACACTCAACACTGGTGTACCACAGGGCTGTGTGCTAAGCCCCTTCCTCTACTCCCTCTTCACCTCCGACTGCAAGCCTGTGAACGGATCTAACTCCATCATCAAGTTTGCGGACGACACTACGGTGATTGGTCTCATCAGCAACAACGATGAGACGGCCTACAGGGAGGAGATCCAGCACCTAGCCTCATGGTGCAACAGCAATAACCTGCTCCTTAACACCTCCAAGACAAAGGAGCTCATTGTGGACTTCAGGAAAGAGTCAAGAGGCACACATGACACCATCCACATCAATGGGATGGCTGTTGAACGTGTCTCCAGTTTCAAGTTCCTGGGGATCCACATCTCGGAAGACCTGTCCTGGACTACCAACACCTCCAGCCTGGTCAAGAAGGCTCACCAGCGCCTCTTCTTCCTGAGGACACTAAAGAAGAATCGGCTGTCCTCGGCTATCCTGGTGAACTTCTATCGCTGTGCAATAGAAAGCATCCTGACCAACTGTGTCACAGTCTGGCATGGGAGCTGCTCTGTTGCAGAGCGCAAGGCACTGCAGCGGGTGGTGAAAACCGCCCAGCGCATCACAGGGACTCCACTTCCATCCATGGAGGACATCCAGAGGAAACGCTGTCTGCGTCGAGCTCGCAGCATTCTTAAGGACTCCTCTCATCCCGCTCACAGACTGTTTTCTCTCTTGCCCTCCGGCAGGCGTTTCAGGTGCCTCCGGACCAGGACTAGCAGATTAAAGAACAGCTTTTTTCCCAGAGCTGTCTCTTTATTGAACTCTGCCCCTCACTGATCCCACTGCCCCTCATATACTACCACACTCTTCTCCCCCCCCCCCCCCCATTGCACACCTGACTTCACTTGTTATTTGCACTAATGGACTGTCTATACATAACATTTATGTTCATTTGCACTACCAGACTGCTCATTTGCACTGCCAACTGTTCATTTACAGTACCGACTGTTTACTGTTTACTATGCATCTTGCACTCCTACACTTTAACTGAAATATGCAATAACTTCTTCCACTGCACTGTTACTACTTCGATAGCTTCTGTCCATAATTTATTTGCACTACTCTATATTCATCGCACTGCTGCTCACCATAGCCTAACTTATTGTATACATCCACCTGTAAATTTCTGTTTATAGTAATAGCCATCTGTACATTATGTTCATAATACATATCCATCTGTAAATCTCTGTTTATAGTAATAGCCATCTGTATATTATGTTCATAGTATATATCCATCTGTAAATCTCTGTCTATAGTAATAGACATTTGTATATTATGTTCATAGTATATATCCATCTGTTAATTTCTGTCTATAGTTAGAGACATCTGTAAATCATGGTCATAGTACATTTCCATCTGTAAATTACTTCTGTAATATTTATTTATGTAATTTATGCAACCACTGTATATCCTGCACTTGCTGCTACTGCACTTCTGGTTAGACCTAAACTGCATTTCGTTGCCTTGTACTTGTACATGTGTAATGACAATAAAGTTGAATCTAATCTAATCTAATCTAATCTAATAAAGAAAAGATAGTATCAACAGAAATGTTTGTGACTTGCTTGCTCTGAAGTTTAGCAAATCAAGACTTTCTGAACGTCCTCAGTATTTCCTCAGAGAAAGCATATAAAATTGCATGATTAGTGAATGTTTTTCTGTTTATAGAGGTTGCTGCAGTATGCAAAACCTCAGACTGAACATTTACAGGTCATGTTTAGTCTATGTAATTTTTTATTTGATTCTTTTTTATAGATAATCTTATATTGGCAAAATAGAACTAGGTACATGCCTCATAACAATAATACCAAGAAAGAGTTAACACAACACAAGTTTGACACTCCCTCTCCGTCTTTGTCTCCACCCTCTTCCTTTATTATAAAAGCGCAGATGTCATGAGCATATGTGTTTGTTGAGTGTGTTGTTATGGGGTCTGTTCTAATGAATGTAGACATGAACTCTGTGTTCCAGGCTTTGGTTCTGGGTTTGATCTTTCTGGTTCTGTGTGAGATCATGAGGATTCATTTCTCCAGAAGCAGAACTCCACCAGGACCCAGACCTTTCCCTTTTGTGGGAACCTGGCCATATTTGATAAAGGACCCAATGGGATCTGTCAGATCAGTGAGTCTTTACTTCTGTACAAAATTTGATGTTTAATTCCACAACAGATATGTGTTTGGGATGCAGCTAATAACATCTGATAAAGTGTTAAATGTGTGTACTTACCCCTTAGGTATGCACACAAATATTGTGTAGCGGGACGTTGCTAGACCTTAAGATCTACTGGGGCACAGGCCCCCATTACTTTTACTTTTCCTACTTTTTTCTTGAAAGCTGCTAAAAAATATTTAAGTATCTTAAACATACTTAACATGAACATTATTAACACGGTTTAAGGCATACACTGCATGGAAATAATAATAGTAGAGAGAATTTTTCTTGCTTTTTGCATTCTTCTTCATTACACAATGATAACAATGAATAAATACATTTTTTCAAGAATAATAAATTTCAAGAAACCAATCATTTTATGACTTTAACTAAAATAAAGAACATATTTAATCTAAAAAACAAAAACAAATGTATTCCTAAAAAAAATTCCTGAAACTTTTCCCTCTAATGTCTGATACCTGACTGGCTGGGTTGTACAGTAGTTTGTTCATTTATAATCAATATTACTTAGAAACTTATTTTAGTTTCGTCATGTTTTCATAGCCTACCTCAGTTGCATGTCGTCACCTCTGCTCGCCTGCGTGCTGCAGTTGATGCAAGGAAACAGACCAATTTTCACCAATAACCAAGAGCAAAGATGGACTGCTTGCTATTTAACTTCTGTTTTGTTTTGAATTTCTTCTTGTAAAGCTTCTTTGCAACAATGCAACATTGTAAAAAGCGCTATAAATAAAAGTTAATTGAGTTGAATTGAACAGACGCGCGCGGACATGGATTTCTGCGCAAATGGACGGCACGAGTCGCCGCACGAATTTGTGTTTTCGGCTTTTATAAGCGTGAATTAGGTTACAACATTTCATATAGATTTTGACGTGATTGTCGATGTAAATGAATACACTCACAAATAAAGTAAATTTTTCAAACTTAAACTTGAGATTTATACTGGAGCACAGCAGATTTAAAAGGTCTAGCTGCACCCCTGTTGTGTAGTATTTATTTATATGAATCCACCTCAGGGATTGTGTACACTTTTCTGATCAGATCCGTCAGTATGGAGAGATGACCACTGTGTACCTGGGAAGACAACCAGCTATAATCTTGAATACACTCCAGATCACAAAAGAAGCTCTGGTCCAGGAGGCTTCAGATTTTTCTGGAAGACCATCTTTACCAGTTATAGACTGGATAACTAATGGATTTGGTTAGTAACATATTGCTTGGATGTTTCGAACAACAGTTTTTGTTACCTAAAATCTGACTTAAAAGCAATGACACAAGAAGTGTTAAGAGGAAAATTGAATCCCCTTCACAGCGACTAAAAGTTCTCTGTATTTCTCAGGTATAATAATGGCCACATTTGGTCACTCGTGGAGGCAGCAGAGAAGATTTGCTCTCCACACGCTCAGGAACTTTGGCCTTGGAAAGAAATCTGTGGAAGACCGTGTTACAGAAGAAGGACGTTACCTGGTTGCTGAGATGCTCAAAGCAGAAGGTGTGCAGATGTGTTTCCTCTATTCATACTCGTCCTTGAATGTTTGAGTGTAAACTTGCCTTTCTTGGCTTTCCGATGCCAACTAGCATCAAAAAGACTTGTTGTCTTGACATTTTGTTAGCTCACACACTATCTAGTGTCATATTCCACATACATTAGTTATAATAATGCTGCATGTTTTCTTTGTTGAAGGAACAGCGTTTGACCCCCAGCATATCATACAGAATGCAGTTTCCAACATCATCTGTTCCATCGTGTTTGGAGATCGCTTCGAATATGACAACAAGCGCTTCGCATACCTGCTGAAAATCCTCAATAAACACTTCGTGCTGACGGGGTCTGCTGTGGGACAGGTATTAAACAGAAAACATGTGTGATGTGAGTCATTGGAAACCCAGACTTTGGATCATTTAAGGTTCTATTGATTACTTTGAGGAAAAAGTTTTACATTATGCAACATCATTTTTGTCTTTCCTCAAAATGGCCAAACACTGAGGATCAGTCTCTGTTTTAGATGTTTAACATGGTTCCCATCATCAAGCATTTCCCTGGACCTCATCAGAAGATCCTTCAGAACGCCAATGAGTTACTGGGTTTCATTCGGGAGGAAGTTAAAGAACACAGACAGACTTTGGATCCAGAAAACCCACGAGACTTTATTGATGCCTACCTGCTGGAGATTGAGAAAGTGAGAAACTGCTTAAATCTCACTCTACATGAAACCATTATGTTTTACGTGTATCCCTGCATTTGGAAATCAGATCTAGTTAACTAGCTTGTTTTTGTTGACCTGGTTTAGCAAAAGTCTCATGAGGACTCCACGTTTCATGAAGAGAACATGGTCATGTCAACAGCTGATCTCTTCTTGGCTGGAACCGACACAACGGCGACCACCATCAGATGGGGACTCATCTTCTTGATGGAAAACCCAGAAGTACAAGGTGATACAGGCCACATCACCCCTTGACTGTCATGATTCTTCTGTCTAGTTTATGTCATACTTGAACATCTTTTGTCACAGAGCGATGTCATGAGGAGATTGTTCAGGTGTTGGGTTATGACCGTCTGCCCAGCATGGATGATCGTGACAAACTTCCATACACATACGCCACCGTACATGAGATTCAACGCTGTGCCAACATTGTACCGTTTGGTGTCGTTCATGCAACCACACAGCCAACCAAACTAAGAGGATACGACATTCCCAAGGTAATGAACTACATATGCATTCATGACTCCTTTTGGCATAAAATGTGACCTGGTCTTTGTGAGATTCGTTCACAGACCTTTAGCACATATTCAGATTAAAACTTTCTTTTGTAGGGAACTATGATCATGACAAACTTGACAGCGATTTTCAGTGATAAGGAGCACTGGAAGAGTCCCGATACTTTCAACCCTGAGAATTTCTTAGATGAGAACGGACATTTCTATAAACCAGAGGCGTTTATCGCTTTCTCACTGGGTGAGTCATGTGGTTGGGATTATGACAGATTTGATCATAAACAAAAGATATTAGACTGATATTGACTGGATGTCTGTGTTTGTTTTTCTTCAGGTCCGAGGGTCTGTCTTGGTGAGACTCTGGCAAGGACGGAGCTCTTCCTTTACATCACATCTCTACTACAGCGGATTCATTTCTTATGGCCACCAAACTCCCAGCGTCCAGACATGGATGGAATCATGGGTGTAGTGAGATTCCCTCATCCCTTCAAAATCATCTGCCGAAGTAGAGACACCAAAGACTGACCGTCAGCTCAAGTACATTTAAAAGATTGCTGCACCATTAAAACCAGTCTAGTTCACCTAAAGCTGTTATCAAGTCATTCAATGAGTTTCAGTCGGTGCTCAAAATGTACAGATGTCATTTACTTATAAGCCATATACTTGTATTAAATTTGTCAAGAAGACTTTAAAACTATTGTGTTGGGCCATTATTTGTTGTCATTCTGCAGTAATTATGAATGTTTTAGTTGTTAAAATTACTTAAAAGTATAAAATTGAAAATAATATATTTAAAATTGTATGTTAAATTTTATTTTAGCTTCATATGTGTGGTATAATGTTTTTCCTTTAGCATCATTTCAATCTCCCCCAGAAACAATAAAGAGTAAAAAACACAACATCATCTTATTACAGATTTGCATCACATGTTTAAAAAGATGCTTCAAAAGCTTTAAAAAGAACCGTTTACTCAAAGGCATCTAAAGAACTTTTCAAAAACGTTATTCGCATTTTAAAAGATCTTTTTGGAACCATTCAGCCAACAATTATTCTTCTATGGCATGAAAACACCTTTTGTTCAAGAATGTAGGTTAAGGGTTGGAGCCAAAACTCTCACACTTGTCTTTTGTGTGAGGATCATGATTCATGTCACAGTTTAGTTTGGTTGTAAATTAGCATTAGCTTTAGCAAAACTGTATGATCCATGAACAAAGCATGAATTACACCCAGTCAGTCACATGCACAATATGAATTCCCACTATTGCACAATATGTAGAGTAGAGGCATTGCATGAGGTTGCATTAAGTTGAGTCAAAATGTTGTCATGGTTCACCTTTGACACAGTTGTACTTCATGTTCACCTTTCTGCACCTTTACAGATCATCTGACTAATGATTAGAGAGTAGAATTGTTTGTTACTGTCAACTGTTTTAGATCATTCATTCACTAAAGTGTAGCATGTTTTCGCCTCTATTCTGAACATTGAAGTATTTCCTCAGGGAAAGAGAATATAATTACAGGATAGGGGTGTGTTTCCTGCTCCTAGACAAGGCTTTAGAGTCTCCAACCTCTGACTGATCATTTTCAGGTCATGTTTATAGTCTTATGTATTTTTTATGTTAATTGTTGATGATGTATTAGCAGGACGATACACATAGATACATGCCTTATAACATTAATACCAAGAAAGAGTTAACACAACCTGACAAGTTTGACACTCCCTCTCCGTCGTTGTCTCCACCCTCTTCATCTTTGATTTCAGAAAGCACAGAGTTCATGTAGTGTGCTTGTTGAATGTGTTGTAATGGGGTCTGTTCTAAAGATTTTAGACCTGAACTCTGTGGGTTTGGCTTTGGTTCTGGGTTTCATCTTTCTGGTTCTGTTTGAGATTGTGAGGATTTATGTCTCCAGAGGCAAAACTCCACCTGGACCCAGACCTTTACCATTTCTGGGAACTATACTATATTCTATAAATGACCCAATGGGATTTGCCAGATCAGTGAGTCTTCTGTTCCTACTTATCCTGAGATTTTATGATTAATTTTTCATCAGATATGTGTTTAGGATACCGTTACATCTAATAATGTGTGAAATATGTGTTCTTAAAACTTGCACACTAAGTGTAAAATTTACTACTCTTATATTATTCTTAGTCAACTTGAAGCCTGTCATGCATTAACCTTAGTTGGAATGTTTTCATTTGTGTTTTATTGCTATTAGCACATGAAAAACTCAATTTTACATACATTTTTCACTTTCTATTTTCCACTTTGACTGGACATGCAAAAGGGTGACTGTGTATATAATGATGCACAAGTGTCCCCTATAGTGGTTAATATGCAACTACATCAAAACACCAAGTATCATCTCTGATCAGATCCGTCAGTATGGAGAGATGGCCACTGTGTACCTGGGAAGACAACCAGCCATAATCTTGAATACACTCCAGGTCACCAAAGAAGCTCTATTCCAGGATGCTTTTTCTGGAAGACCATCTTTACCTGTTTTAGACTGGATAACTAATGGACTCGGTCAGTAAAACATTGTTTAGATGTTTAGGAAGATATGGCACAACGTTGTATTAGCTAAACATGTAGCAAATGTGTAGGTGCTTTTAAAGAAGACATTGGACTAATATTTTGGAATTCATTTTTTTGAATTGGATCATCTACTTAACAGCACTTCAATGCTTGATTTTCTTTTCAGGTATAATATTGGTAAACGGTCACTCGTGGAGGCAGCAGAGAAGATTTGCTCTCCACACGCTTAGGAACTTTGGCCTTGGAAAGAAATCAGTGGAAGACCGTGTTACAGAAGAAGGAAGTTACCTGGTTGCTGAGATGCTCAAAGCAGAAGGTGTGCAGATGTTCTTTATTCGAAATCGTTCCCAAATGTCTTGGTGTGAGAATGTCTATTTGCTTTCCAAAGTTGGTACATATGGTACATATTTGTATCAAACGTGTCATTCACATCAAACCTTTTTATACTTTTTGAAGGAACGGCATTTGACCCCCAACATGCGTTACAGAATGCAGCTTCCAACATCATCTGTTCCATCGTGTTTGGAGATCGCTTTGACTATGACAACAAGCGCTTTGCATATCTGCTGAAAATCCTCAATGAAAACTTTATGCTGGCAGGGTCACCTGTAGGACAGGTAATTAGGATTTATGACATGCTTTTATATATATAATAATACAATATATAATATCTTATTTTACTGTTTTAAATTCATAGTTCTGTTGATCCAAAATCTAAAAAATATTAAGAAACTGTGAAAATTATTTCTAGAAGGCCTAGTGATGTGGGTCAATACTGTAAATGATTTTGGTTTGGACTATACGGTTCAAAAATGGTTTTAGTACATCTGAGGAAAGAATATGAAGTAATTTTATAGTACCTAAATATGACATTTTTTTAGATATTCAACTTGGTTCCATTCATCAAGCACATCCCTGGACCTCATCAGAAGATCCTTCAGAACGCCAATGAGTTACTGGGTTTCATTCATGAGGAAGTTAAAGAACACAGACAGACTTTGGATCCAGAAAACCCACGAGACTTTATTGATGCCTACCTGCTGGAGATTGAGAAAGTATGCATCTTTGTATTTGGATACCAGATCTATTATAGACTAAAAACATTGTTTTTTTTCCTGGTTTAGCAAATGTCTCATGAGGACTCCACGTTTCATGAAGAGAACATGGTCATGTCAACAGCTGATCTCTTCTTGGCTGGAACCGACACAACGGCGACCACCATCAGATGGGGACTCGTGTTCTTGATGGAAAACCCAGAAGTACAAGGTGATACAGGCCACATCACCCCTTGACTGTCATGATTCTTCTGTCTAGTTTATACTTGAACATTTTTTGTCACAGAGCGATGTCATGAGGAGATTGTTCAGGTGTTGGGTTATGACCGTCTGCCCAGCATGGATGATCGTGACAAACTTCCATACACATACGCCACCGTTCATGAGATTCAACGCTGTGCCAACATTGTACCGTTTGGTGTCGTTCATGCAACCACACAGCCAACCAAACTAAGAGGATACGACATTCCCAAGGTAATGGACAAACTATAAAATAGGTAACTATGGTGGACTGAATTTATGAATCAACATATTTAAACCTTTTCTTGAAGGGAACTATTATCGCGACAAACTTGACAGCGATTTTGAGTGATAAGGAGCACTGGAAGTGTCCCGACACTTTCAACCCTGAGAATTTCTTAGATGAGAAAGAACATTTCTATAAACCCGAGGCGTCTATCGCTTTCTCAGTCGGTGAGTTTGTGATTATGACAGATTTGATCAGAAGCAGAAATTATTAGACTGATACTGACTGGACGTCTGTGTTTATTCTTCAGGTCCGAGGTCCTGTCTTGGCGAGACCCTGGCAAAGACGGAGCTTTTCCTTTTCATGACGTCTCTACTACAGCGGCTTCATTTCTCTTGGCCGCCGAACTCACAGCGTCCAGATATGGATGGAATTTTGGGTTTGGTGAGATTTCCTCAGCCCTTCAAAACCGTCTGCCGTAGTAGAGACGCCAAAGACTGACCATCAGTGACCCAACAGTGGTTTTAAAAAGGAATCAAATGCAGTTTTATATATTATGTCTTGTGTAAAGTTGTATTCCTTGAACATCCTTTCAGTTTTCCCCAATAAAAAAAGTTTTCAGCTTTACTGTGTTTAGTAGGTTTAGGGGTGGACTCAAAACTCACAATAACACACACATGTGTAGAACTGAGTCTGGTATCAGTCTAAAGTAGTGCTCATATGATTTTTGTCTGTTTTTATCTTGCAGTATTTTGTTTCTAAAATAAATAGCTCTTACAAAAACGAACAAAAGACAAAATCTTGGTTATCTAGTCTGTTTTTGAATGATCACATTTGGCCAAAATGACTTCTTTTATACACATTGTTTATTTTAGTTTTAAATAAGCATTATAAATCTGTATGATCCATGAACACATCATGAATGACACCCAGTCAGTCACATGCAAAATATGAATTCCCCCATTGCACGAAATGTAGACATTAGACATTGCATGAGGTTGCATCAAGTTGTATCATTAAACATTGTCATTCTTTGCGTTTGGCATAATTGTACAGTATGTTTCACCTTTACATGCCAACAGATCATGTGACAGACAATTAAAATAAAAGGAAGTAGAATTGTTTGTTTACTATTGACTGTTGTCTGAAGTTTATGTTGCATGTTTTCCCCCTTACAGTGAATCATAACTTGAAACCTTTATGAACTTTTCAGTATTTCTTTGGGGAATGAGTAAAGAAAAGGAGGAAAAGGAGTGTTTTCCTGCTCCTAGAAGAGGCTGCAGTGTAACATGATGTATTGGAAGGAAGACACTCATAGACACATATCTTTTAACATTAATGCCAAGGAAGAGTTAACACAACATGGTACGTTTGACACTCCCTCTCCGTCTTTGTCTCCACCCTCTTCCTGATTTCAGAAAGGACACAGTTTTTGTAGTGTGTTTGTTGAGTGTGTTGTAATGGGGTCTGTTCTAAAGATTTTAGACCTGAACTCTGTGTTCCAGGCTTTGGTTCTGGGTTTGATCTTTCTGGTTCTGTTTGAGATCGTGAGGATTCATTTCACCAGGTGCCGAACTCCACCTGGACCCAGACCTTTCCCTTTTGTGGGAACAGTACCATATTCTGTGATAGACCCAATGGGATGTCTCAGATCAGTGAGTCTTCTCTATGTTTTTAGTCATATTTTATCTTATCTTTACATCTAAATCCCCTTTTGAAATTAGATGTTTACATTTTGACAAATGATTTGTTTTCCAAATGTGGTAATATGTAATACATTTAGTGTTAAGTGTGTGTCCTTAGAACCATGTTTATGCACACAAATATCAATGTAGTACTTTGAATTCTTTATATAGGGGAACTTAATATATTGTATACTCAATTTTTTTATCAGTTTCATGAGTACGGAGAAATGGCTACCATGTTCCTGGGAAGACAACCCATAATAACATTAAATACCCTCCAGATCACCAAAGAAACCTTTGTCCAGCAGGCTTCAACTTTTTCTGGAAGACCATATTTTCCTATTATGGAATGGATGACTAAAGGACTCGGTCAGTAACACTTAACACAGTTTGGATGTTTTGGGCATGTTGATATGATGCTGTTATGTAAGATAGAAGCAATAAAGTTATTATATAACATCTAACTGAATGGGCAGGTGCTTTTGTCCTTACAATGACAGCGTGTAAGGACAGACATTGGACTTCTTTTATTACACTTTTATCATTTTTGATCACAGGTAGCATCAGTCCCTATTTACATTCATTGTATGGAGAGGAACATATTTACTCAACCGCATCTGAACGTTGTTTGTATTTCTCAGGTATAATATTTGCCCAGTTTGGTCACTCGTGGAGGCAGCAGAGAAGATTTGCTCTCCACACACTCAGAAACTTCGGCCTGGGGAAGAAATCTGTGGAAGAACGTGTTACAGAAGAAGGACGTTACCTGGTTGCTGAGATGCTCAAAGCAGAAGGTGTGGAGATGTGCTTTCTCTATTCAATCTCATCCTTGAATGTCTGGGTCTATCTTTGCCTTTTCAGTTTCAAATGGGTCATTCCAATATTTGTCCTGGTTATAAAAGTGCTTTGTTTTCTTTGTTGAAGGAACCGCATTTGATCCCCAGCATGTCATACAGAATGCAGTTTCCAACATCATCTGTTCCATCGTGTTTGGAGATCGCTTCGAATATGACAACAAGCGCTTCGCATACCTGCTGAAAATCCTCAATGAAAACTTCATGCTGACGGGGTCTGCTGTGGGACAGGTATGATGGAAACCCAGATTTAGTTTTCTTTCCTTTTGTTTCTAAACGTAACGTTCTTTAATACCTTTAAGGAAATGGTTATACACTGAGACGATTGTCTGTTTTAGATTTTCAGCTTAATTCCCTTTATCAGACATTTCCCTGGACCGCACCAGAAGATGCTTCAGAACACTTGTGAGTTACTGGGTTTCATTCGTGAAGAAGTAAAAGAACACAGACAGACTTTGGATCCAGAAAACCCACGAGACTTTATTGATGCCTATCTGCTGGAGATTGAGAAAGTGAGAAACCTCTACTACACAAGTCTGACCCAACATAAAACTGTTACTGCAATTTAATTGGAAATTTAAATCTAGAAACCAGATCCACTTTAATAATAAGTTTAATAAGTGAACCAAATTTGTTGAATTCGGTTTAGCAAAAGTCTCACGAGGACTCCACATTTCATGAAGAGAACATGGTCATGACGGTCTCTGACCTCTTCTTGGCTGGAACCGACACAACGGCGACCACCATCAGATGGGGACTCGTCTTCTTGATGGAAAACCCAGAAGTACAAGGTGATACAGGCCACATCACCCCTTGACTGTCATGATTCTTCTGTCTAGTTTATGTCATACTTGAACATTTTTTGTCACAGAGCGATGTCATGAGGAGATTGTTCAGGTGTTGGGTTATGACCGTCTGCCCAGCATGGATGATCGTGACAAACTTCCATACACATACGCCACCGTTCATGAGATTCAACGCTGTGCCAACATTGTACCTCTTGGTGTAGTTCATGCAACCACACAGCCAACCAAACTAAGAGGATACGACATTCCCAAGGTAATGAACTACATATGTAATCTGGAGATTCATATATACATCGCCCCCCATATGTTCATAGGCACATATTTAACCTCTTTTATTTTAGGGAACTATGATCATGACAAACTTGACAGCGATTTTCAGAGATAAGGAGCACTGGAAGAGTCCCGGCACTTTCAACCCTGAGAATTTCTTAGATGAGAACAGACATTTCTATAAACCAGAGGCGTTTATCGCTTTCTCAATTGGTGAGTCAATTACTTGTGCGTATGATGAGCCAACAGATTTGAACCATAACCAGAAGTTACTAGACTGATATTGGATGTTTATGTTTTTTCTTTAGGTCCGAGGTCCTGTCTCGGTGAGATTTTGGCAAAGACGGAGCTCTTTCTTTTCATGACGTCTCTACTGCAGCTGATTCATTTCTCCTGGCCACCAAACTCACAGTGTCCAGATATGGATGGAGTCATGAGTGCATTGAGATACCCTCACCCCTACAAAATCATCTGCCATAGTAGAAACGCCAAGACTGATGTCAGTGACCCAACCGACAGATGAAAAAGAAAGTACAGTTAAGAAAAGCATAGTATGCACCAGTATGGCCAGTCTATCTAACTATACCATAAATATAGTATATACATTTGGCTTGCTTTTCTTGGTTAATAATTGTTTAGATTGCCTAGTACAATGCCTACACTACAAGCATTAGATACATGCATAAGTGCTGTATGTTTTCATTTTCATTTTTTGAGTGTGTGATAAATTATCTGTAGAAGTGTTGTATGCCATTGTCTGTTTGTTTTTTTTAGTTTGCTCGGTTTGTTAATCTGTACTTTGGCAGTTTGATTCATTCACACAACATCAGCATAAAATGAAACATCATCCTAATCATCTTAAATGTCCTTGAATTTCACCTAAAACATTTCATATAGAAATAAATGAGGTACAATTTAATTTAGTTAAAAATGTCTTCTCTCCTGTTGCCTTTATTGAATGTGCGGTGTTTCCGCGTTTAGCCTCCTGGGCGCGCTCGTGCATTCACAATGGTTTGACCCAATTTAGGGGTGTTCAAATGAATTTATTTTTACATATTCCTCTCAGATAGAGAGCAAAGCGGACTTTTTCACTAATAAAACATCCCCCAACCTCTTGTTTTGACGTCCTTGGACAAAGTTTGTGGCATCTTGTTAGATTTTGGTTTCCCCGCATACAATGTATAGCCTTGGGAGCCAGCAGGCCCTCCTAAGTAAGGGTCTTAGGGTGAGCGGACATTTTTTATGTGTTGTTGTAAGAAGATGGCCCTAGGAATGCCTTGTTGGCACATACCTTATTTGGTCATACTATAGGACCCTGGACATATGATAACTTCCAGATGTTTTCTTGTGCCATATAAAAAGCCATGCTTCTGAACAATAAAATGAGCTAAGAACCAGATTTACTCCTGACTCTGTTGGTTTCTTTTGCTCCCAGATCTGCAGAAGGCATCCTCACAACATCCAACTTATGATTATTATTTGGTTTGAGAATAAAGTGTGATCCAAACATAGAAAAGAGTTTCAATGTTAATTTGAAACTTAACACATCTGAACCCCTTTATAAGGCTTGATTCATATATGAGGAATAGTAGATCTACTTGTCATAACAATTGAAACTGAGTAAGTACATGTAGATTTTGTTTAGAAGAGATTGTGTACATCTCACACAGTTTCAGTCATCAATTAATACTAAAGCTTCTGTATGTTATAAAACATGTTGTGTGTAAAATGCTTATATGAATATGTTGTGCAAAATGCTAAATACAATGAAGGTTTAATATATGATCAACTTGGAATGTAACATGGAAAAAACACACATTTGTTTTATAAAATAGTGTGTTTTTGTATGTTTTGTGGTTTTTTCTTGTGCATTCCTAATATTTTAATATTCCCTATAAAATTGTTTTCATTAGTAAAAGGTTTAGTAGGTTTAGGGGTGGAGTCAAAACTCACAATCACACACCTGAGTCAGAGGTCAAATCTAAAGTATCTTGTGTTGTCTGTGTTTTTATTTCCATCATCTTGTTTTTGTTTAAATAATAACTCTCACAAAAAAAGATAGAGAACATTGAATAAAATTTTGGCCAAATTACTATATTGGTTCGTTTTTGTAGTTGTAAATAAGCATTTAAAACTGTATGTAATAAAATGAAGTAGAATTGTTTGCTTACTATTGACTATTATCTGAAGTTTGTGTAGCATGTAGTTCCCTCTACAGCAAATCAGAACTTGAAACCTTTCTGAACTTTTCAGTATTTCCTTGTGGAAAGAAATACAGGAAAGAGAGTGTTTTCCTGCTTCTAGAGGTGGCTGCCGTGTGTAAAACCTCCGAGTGAATGTTTATGGATTGTAATTATGTGCATATGTTTTTATTCATGATGTATTGGCAGTAAGATACATTGAGATACATGCACGCCTCATAACATGAAGACCAAGAAAGAGTTAACACATCAGGGTATGTTTGACACTCCCTCTCTTGTGTTTGTCTCCACCTTCTTCCTCTCTGGTTTCAGAGTTCATGTAGTGCGTTTGTAATGGGGTCTGTTTTGAAGTTTTTAGACCTGAACTCTGTGTTCCAGGCTTTGGTTCTGGGTTTCATCTTTCTGGTTCTGTTTGAGATCGTGAGGATTTATTTCACCAGAGGCAGAACTCCACCTGGACCCAGACCTTTCCCTTTTGTGGGATCTATACCACATGTCATAATGGACCCAGTGGGATGTATCAGATCAGTGAGTCTTCACTGTGTTTGGTCATGTAGTTTATAATTCGTCTTCTGAAATTAGATGTTCGAGTTTTACAACAAATATGCGTTCCGAGTGTGTTTAAAGTGTTAAAGGGATAGTTCAACCAAAAATATAAATTCTGGCATCATTTATTCACCTTTGAGTTGCTGCAAATCTGTATAAATGTCTTTGTTCTGATGAACACAGAGGAAGATATTTGGAAGAATGCTTGTGACCAAACAGTTCTTGGACCCCATTGACCACCGTATAGAAAAAAATACTTCTGTTGAACACAAAAAGAGATATTTTGAAGAATGTGGGATAGCAAACATTTGACTATCATTGTCATTCCTACTATGGTAGTCAATGGGGTCCATTCATCCAAATATCTTTCACTGTGTTCGACAAAGAAATGTATACAGGTTTGAAACAACTAGAGAGTGTTTAATTTTGGGGTGAACTATCCCTTGAAGTGTGAGATGAGTTTATATCAATGTTATCAAAAATATTGGAGTTTTAGTATTTTAAACTGTTTTCTGATCAGTTCCATCAGTATGGAGAGATGACCACCATGTTCCTGGGAAAACAACCGATGATAACGTTGAATACCCTCCAGATCACCAAAGAAGCTCTGGTCCAGGACGCTTCATCTTTTTCTGGAAGGCCAACCATATTACCTATTACAGAATGGATGACTAAAGGATTTGGTCAGAAACACTTTGTTTGGATGTTTTGAAAATGTAATGCAGTTACGTCAATAAAGCTTTTACGTATTGTGAGCTAGACATTTAGAATAATGTCCAATGAGCAGATGCTGTTGTCCTTACAGGTAGTGAGTGAGAACAGACAGTGGACGTCTGTTATCATCATTTTCAGTATCAGTCCCATTCATTTACATTTTATCATAATACATCTACTCAAAAGTTGTCTTTCTCAGGTATATCAATGGCCACATTTGGTCACTCGTGGAGGCAGCAGAGAAGATTTGCTCTCCACACACTCAGAAACTTCGGCCTTGGAAAGAAATCCATGGAGGAACGTGTTTTAGAAGAAGGACGTTACCTGATCGCTGAGATGCTCAAAGCGGAAGGTGTGCAGATGTCCGTCTTTGCTTTCCAGTATCAGATGCTATAATAATGCTTTCACATTACTTTGTTGAAGGAACAGCATTTGATCCCCAGCATGTCATACAGAATTCAGTTTTCAACATCATCTGTTCCATCGTGTTTGGAGATCGCTTCGACTATGATAACAAGCGCTTCACATACCTTCTGAAAATCCTCAATAAACACTTCATGCTGATGGCGTCTGCTGAGGGACAGGTATGACTTGCATGGTTGTTTTTTTTATTTCTTTACAATGTTTGATGGTCATACACTGACAAGCTTGCATGTTTTAGATTTTCAGCTTAATTCCCTTCATCAAGCACTTCCCTGGACCGCACCAGAAGATGCTTCGGAATGTCGATAACCTACTTGGTTTCATTTCTGAGGAAGTTAAAGAACACAGACAAACTATCGATCCGGAAAACCCACGAGACTTCATTGATGCCTACCTGCTTGAGATCGAGAAAGTGAGAAACACTCGACAGCACAAATCTGACCTTTTATGAAACAGTTTAAACAACTGAAAAATAAAACTGATTCTTTTTCAACCTGGTTTAGCAAAAGTCTCATGAGGACTCCACATTTCATGAAGGGAACATGGTCATGTCAGCGGTTGATCTCTTCTTGGCTGGAACCGACACAACAGCGACCACCATCAGATGGGGACTCATCTTCTTGATGGAAAACCCAGAAGTACAAAGTGAGAATGTGTTTACATTATCAGTAGACGGATGTGCAATATTTCCATGAAACAGATTTGTGTTGAGGTTCAGATAAACTTGACTGTTATGATGTCATGTTCTTTAATCTGATTTGTCACAGAGCGATGTCATGAGGAGATTGTTCAGGTGTTGGGTTATGACCGTCTGCCCAGCATGGATGATCGTGACAAACTTCCATACACATACGCCACCGTACATGAGATTCAACGCTGTGCCAACATTGTACCTCTTGGTGTAGTTCATGCAACCACACAGCCAACCAAACTAAGAGGATACGACATTCCCAAGGTAATGAACGAATGAGATATTCATAATAAAATGTGTAACTGGTGGAAAGATAGAAGCATTTGTGATTCTTTTGAGCCAAAATGTGATGTGGACTTTGTGAGATTTATCTTGCTCCTCATAGGCCTGTTTACAAATTTTCCACCATTTTTGTAGGGAACTATGATCATGACAAACTTGACAAGAATATTAAGTGATGAGGAGCACTGGAAGAGTCCCGATACTTTCAACCCTGAGAATTTCTTAGATGAGAACGGACATTTCTATAAACCAGAGGCGTTTATCGCTTTCTCAGTCGGTGAGTTTGTGATTATGACAGATTTGATCAGAAGCAGAAGATATTACTGATATTGATTTGTGTGTTTATATTCATTCTTTAGGTCCAAGGTCCTGTCTCGGTGAGACTCTGGCAAAGACGGAGCTCTTTCTTTTCATGACGTCTCTACTACAGCAGATTCGTTTCTCCTGGCCGCCAAACTCGCAGCGTCCAGATATGGATGGACTCATAGGTGCACTGAGATACCCTCATCCCTACAAAATCATCTGCCAAAGCAGACCGTCAGTGACCCAACACACAGCCGAAGAAGAACAGCCTTAATCGAATGCCCTTATTTATCCTCCTGGTTGCGCTCATGCGTTCACAATGGTATGAACCATTTCAGAGGTGCTCCTATTTATTTTTTACATCATTTCTAGAGAGCGATGCTGAATATTTTCGCTTATACAATATAGTAAACATTTCATGTTCCACCTACCTCTTGTTTCGATGTCCTTTGACAAAGCTTTATTTGCGGGATCTGATCAGTCTTTTAAGATGTCGATTTTTAGGAAAGATAGTGTACACTTGTACAGTAAAGACTTGTTTTTAACAAAAATTGTAATATATTTGATTTTGTGCCTTAGGTTTATTTAGATGAGAAACCTACAGAACTTTCTTTAGTAGAAGTAGTTAAAGTGTACGAAAATTTATTGGATTGTGAATTATCATTTAATAAATCATCCTGGGTGAAATTGTAAGAAACCCATCGGCCCTCTTGTGTTCATTGCATGTACTGCATATGAAGATCAAACTATTAAAATAATATTTCTATTCCTTCATTCATTACAACATTGAATTTTTTTATTGAAGGATGTGATTTCTCTTTTTCATTGTGACATTTCAAAACACATTTGTCTATCGTGAGGCCGTTAATGTTTACCAAAGCAATCATTGTTATATTATTTTAACATTTTTATAGATCCTTTAGCAGCTGAAGAACTGAAGCGAGATTAACTTTACCGTCTCCTTGAGATTTTCGTATAACTTCATTGATCTTGAATGGACTCAGATTCAGATTAAACATTAGAGACATACAGTGATATACAGTTTGTCAGGATTAGATTAGAAATTAATTGTAAAATGTTCAAGTAAATTTAAGTGTTTACTTGCAGAACAGTGACATTGAACAGGTTAAAGTAATGTTATATATGTAATATTCAGGCAATTATTTATAATAAGTTAATAATACTATAAACTATATGTATCCTTTATGCATCTATTAGCTATAGTATTTGGACATATAAACACAATCATCCATATAAAGCCTATAGATACATACTGCAAAACCATAAACTTACTCACTGTAACTGAATCCCTGTTGTTTGTGTCTTTAACTTGAAACAAAACATTTGATTTCTTGAACTGATATGATTTTAAGAAAACGCCTAGTAAGATTAAATAAAAGCACACGGGGGTAATCTCAACTCCTCCATGCTTACCAGTCCAGCCCGAGCCCTGTGCACCAGCTCACTTCCAGTACAAACACAGATAAGAGTGATTTATTACACACACACTCATTCAGTCTGATAACATCACCAAATGCTGTGAGATACAGAAACTCTTCTTGCTAAAGAAAAGGGTAAACGCCTTTAAGTTAAGAATTTTATGTCCTGCTCTTATTGTTCTTGTTTGTTTGTTGTCTTGATGTATAGGCCCTGACTGAAGGTCATTTAGTCCTCGATATGCTTCAGCTGTTGAGATATGACTGACCTCTAGGTGGCGAGCGTTCACAAGGAATAAATGTCATCTTCTACAGTGTTTCCTGGCTATGATGACATTAATATTTAACGTCTTTCACTTGAAGATTTATTTATTGTTTTCCAGGGCATGTCTTCACTTAATGTCCATATCACATAGTATTTAATATAAGCTGTATTCTTAATAAGATAGATGCATGGAGTAAATGCATCTTCTCCGTTTAAACCCTTAATTTATTATTAAAGTCTCATTGAGTTGCCTTGAAGTGTGCATCTTTGTTCAATGCATTGATCATTTTCACTAAAACATGGCGCTAGCAACGCTAAGGTCATGGGTTCGATCCCAGAGATTGCACATACGAACAAATTTATAAAATGTAACATGCATTTGGCAGATGCTTTTATCCAAAGCGACTTACATTGCATTGTACTATACATTTGTTTTAAGTGTGCAATCCCTGGGCTCGAACCCAGGACTTTGGCGTTGCTAGCGCCATCTAACCACTGAGCCTGTGCAATAAAACAATTCCGAATGGATTTTTTTTAGGATTCAAATTCAGATTAAAAATTCAATTAATGCGTATTTTTGATAACACAAAGTAAATAAGTAATCTGGCTGTTTTAAAATTTTGAATTGATTCAACTTAAAAAGATTAGTTACAAAAATTCCCATTAAGTTGAATGAACTCAAAATGTTAAGGTAGTCAGGTTACTTCTTTTTTAAGTTAACCTAAAAAAAAATATTTTTTTACACTGTACTAGGTTAATAACCCTCAGAAGACTTAGTCTGGTGGTCAAATGAAACTCTATTCGACACCGCAGTTTCCTATTTTGTTTGATTTGTGTAAATGAAGGCGTGAAAGTGGCTGTTAATGGAAAGGGAAACGGCTCATTTTGGGATGCATCAGTAGTCGAGGCACATCTCAGCATCTCTGCCTTTCTAAACGGCTTAACGGGTTGAAGTGTGAAAGTCAGACGGCTAACTCTCATCTTAATGATCAGAATGCCACCCAACCGGACTCCACGTGCACACATCGCACAGCTTTACATCCTCAAAGGGGAATAAAACACACAGAGATCACTTTAACTTTAGATGAAGCAAACAGAAAGACGAACGAGCGAGATCTGCTCTGAACAACTTTCAAACCCCTTTAGAAGACGTAAGTCATAGTTCCTCCTATTAAATAATCACATTTATTAAAACAAAGACCAAAACAAAGATGTCTCCAGATGTAGTGTGTGTGGGAGAGAAAAACTGTAAAGTGAAAAATTGAAAAGCTGACTAATCTCCACTTTTCTTTTTCAGTTTTCTTTGATATTGTTAGTCACAGTAGAGAGCGGCATTTCTAGAGAAACATTTATATGTGTGTAGTAGCCTACGTCTGTGTGGCAGGAACATAAAATGGGCTTTTGAAAGATGGAGAAAGAGAGGAAATTGAATTTGAAGCACTCAAAAGGCATTTCATTCAGTGCGTGCGTGCGTGCGTGCGTGCGTGCAGGACTGTGTTCACAGCAGCGTTCTTTAACGCTCTGTGTGTTGAGACGTTTGCTGTCCTGATGATGGTCTATAATGATGATGAATGGAAGTGAATGGGTTAATGTTTGCGAAACGTGCTGTGTCAGGTGATTATAGTCTGAGGATCATGGATCTTACAGGATATTTCGTAACTGAACAGCTTTTTAGCTTTTTAAACTTCTAAACTTAAACTAATCATTTTGAACTTCAATAAACCATTAATATGGCTTTTTCACAGTCACGCGGTCTTTTTCTGTAATTGTAAAATCTTTGACCGTATTTACAAAATAAACCTTAAAAAAATCTTGCTAAAAAATGACAATTTTCTGGCAGCTGAGTGCCAGAAATAAACTGTAACATAACAGTTTTCACTGTAAATTCACTGTAAAATGTTTTTTTTTTCATGTTTTTTGACTAAAAAATACATTGGAAATCTGTAAAACAAAACAGTAAAATTATTTTTAACATTTTTCAGTAAATCAGTAAAACTACGTTTTTTTACAGTGTACTTTTTCAGCTTGGCCTTTTTGTGAGATAGGCTTAGCGTGTAAAGTCTTCACCTTCTTTTATTTTATTTGTTCACCAAGTTGATCTAGGCTATGTTTTTTTTAAAATAATCCTTCATTCTTACTCTTTTATTTCTTATCAAAAATACCTTGGTTCATGCCAGATTCCGTTTTGTCAAAGGAGTCAAATATTGGAAATTCTGGACATTGACATTTGGCTCTTCTTGATAAGACTGGGAAAGGATTAAAGAAACAAGATCTGTCTACGCTTTAAACTTCCCTGTAAAATCTCATGTCAACATGTCATGTCCTTTCATTTTAAAACCTTGCGACGAGCTGACGTTTCACGCAATACATTTAGCTCTCAGAATGCCACAATAGTGCAGCATTGTTAGCATTTCAGAATAATGCATTTATTTGTGTCATATTGTCAAATGATTTCAATGGACACACCATTTGTTGAGAGATATCTTATCCTGAGGTATGGCTTAGAGTTTCATTTAGCATGTTGTTAGACACAAACCCCCAAAAAAAATGCTCAGGTGTTGTTTTTACAGATTTGATGGAGTTTTCAGTTGTTTCATTTAAGTCAACTTAGTCTTAGACGTTTCACATAAAATGTGAAAACCGTGAAAACAGATACAATTGAGAAACCAACCCGTTCACATGAAATGTGTATAATTAACACGCTAGACCGTAAAATAAGTACACCAAATGGTATTTTTACGTGTATATCTACGCCAATCTTTGCATGGAACTGATACGCCCTCGAGAGCCGCCATTTTGAAACATACTTACAGAGGAAACACTGAAATAATTCAGGTAATAACATAAGGCACGCTAAAATTGGCGCATCATATGCACGCAAACATTGGCGTATATATACACGTAAAATTGCAATTTGGCGTACTTATTTCACGGGTTTGCACCTAGCGTGTTATTTATACGCATTTCAGATGCAGGCTGGAGAAACATAAGGAGTATGGAGCTGTGAAATGTAAAATGAATGTAGGCCTACATTGTAAAATAAGTAAGACAATAGATGAATATAATAAAATATGGGTTTATTTTCTTTGTCGATTTGATGTGCACTAAAGTCTTTTCTTCCACAATCTGTTTGAGTTTGTCAGTGATGGTGACCTGATTCAGGTCTCTAATTGATCAGGTCAACAATCAAACACACAGGAGCCGACAGAATAACATCTCTCTCTCTCTCTCTCTCTCTCTCTCTCTCTCTCTCTCTCTCTCTCTCTCTCTCTCTCTCTCTCTCTCTCTCTTTTTCAAAGCCTGCCAGCCGGCGCTGTGAATCAGGTTATCCGCAGACTGATAATGGATGTAGCCATGCTCCCTAAAGCCTGCTCAATCCCTCCAACAAGATAAAGCCCACAAATTACACAGCCGAAAAAAACTCTGAAACAACACAGCTCATGGAGAGAGAGAGAGAGAGAGAGCTGTGAAAAATAAAATGACAGCGAGGAAGTATCCCAGAGAAACATGTTATTGCTCAGATGCTCTTTCATAGCTCAGGAGATTTAATGGAGTTCACAGTTGTGTTTCATTTAAGTATCAACTCGTCTGTCTTGTTTGGTTCCATTGAATCGAACTCTAGTTTGTTCATTTGGACAAGTATGATTCAATAATTTTTTTTTCAAGATTCAAGATTTTATTACACATACACAGTTATATAGAGGATATACAACCATGAATACAGCAATCGCACTCGGGTGCGGACCAAACAACAGACCCAGCTGAAGAGGTGGTTTCTGGAGTTCTCATTTGTCGACCGCATACATCATCGAGGTTTTCTGGTTTCAGGTCATTTATTTCTCATAAGACATAATCACTGTGGTTTCATTCTTACTTTGAACTGTAACGGTTGCTTTAAAAAAAATAAAACCTGAAGTAATAAACCCCGATGGCGTATGTGCCCGTAAAATGTGACCTCCAGAGGACGCAGCCTTCTGGTTTGACCTGGCAGAGCTCCGAATTTTTTGACTTCCTGCTTTTCACCTGAGAATTTCTGTCCAATGAATGGATTTACTTGCAAAGAGGGCCGTGTGACAACGAACCGCACCAAACAAAAAATATCAACATTGGATTTGATCCGGACCAAAGGAAGTGAACTGGTGAACTTTCCTGGTGTGAATACACCCTCAGTCTCATATGTTTCTCTTAAAATTGCTCAGGAGAAACAAAAACAGAAACAAAGGAGACAATTGTTTGAGTTTATATTGAGATCTTCAACAATATTGACTTTTGGTTGCAGACTTGGCAAATCTGAGCTCAGTTTGAGACATTATTGAGTGTTTACATACTGTGTAGAGGTTCTAATCTTTGCCAGATGTCTGTACGGTGACACATCTGTGTAAATGGGGACAAAGTGAGAAAACAAATGTTGTTAGAGATGAATTCATATTCTTTCGTCATTAACCTTTAGCGCCGTGTAAATGACGCGTCACTCGGTTTAAGCAATGGGGTCGTCCGGCGCGGTGATTTATGTGTCTGCTGTCAGCGTGACGGTGTGAAAACACACTGTGAGCGTGTAGAAGTCCCTAAAGACCCTCAGTCATCCATCACAAGAGCTTCCCGGCTGTCCGTCATTATTAACGTCCTCCGTGAACAGCCGAGGGTGAGTGTCCCTGCATCTTTCATACTTACTCAAGGTCTTTGAGAGCCTTAAGTAGTAACAGCTAATTCACAACTGAACTTATTGTAATTTTTAACTTTCATGACATTGTGATTTTTCTGTATTATGGATAGTTGCATAAAATTATACACAATGGTGTTTTTCAAGAAAGTTAGGATTACCGTAGATCCAGGATTTTTCACCGAGAAAGAAAATGAGATGCTGACCTCATTTAAAATGACCCGAAATTGTCTCGGCATCAGTTGTTTTCTCCTGCAACATTGGTAGAAAGATCTGGAGCAGGTCCACTGTGACATAAATATTCAACATCTAACCTTCAGAAATAGGGCCGTTCATCCATTCGGAGCTACCGTTGGGTGGACCAGGGTTCAGTTCGGGACCTCGGATGGCAACAAAGGGGTGCGCTTCCATCTTCCATCTTCCTGAAGGTCACCTGACCTACTCCTGCCTCAGGAAGTGAATGTTTTTTTTCCACGTCAGTACAGATTCATCATTGCCATTTCTTACAATGCAAAATTCACTTTGGAAAAGTTCACTCAAATATGAAAATTCTCTCATAATAATGTCATGACTTCATTTCCCCAGTTGAAAACAAACAAATCATTTTATATTAAATGATGTCATGTTATGCAAAGTGACTAACAAATGAGAGAGCATTTAACATTTTGTCTAGAGAAAGATGAACATCTTCAAGGTATCCCCATGTCATTTGAAGTCAATTTATGGAATATAAATGCGTTGTTTCTGGAACATGGCTGAGATATTTTTAGCTTTTATAGAAATGGCAATAAATAATACAGGTGCCACATGTCTCGATTTATTATTTGAGATGTTCAGATGTCCTAGTAGAGATGCAGTTGACCTAGAAACAAAAAGAACAGACGACGAAAAGCAGAGGATGAAAGACAAGGGTTGCCTTGTAAACACGGCACGCTGAAATAAAATATATGTCGTGGTTATTTTAAACCGTGCTGGAAACCCTGTGGTGTTCAAAGTCACCCTAGACTAGAAACGTCTCTCACATACACAACAAATTCTAAAATACTCAATGTAAAATGCACACAAAGATCATATTTTTTTTACTTACTGCTATTTTTTGAAAATGTTTATTCGGAAAATAAACTTTGTTAGTTGCTACCTATTCAGTGCTAAAAATGAACTGAATTGAGCCCCTGAAATCCTGCGGTAAAGTGTGGGATTTTCCGAGATCCGTGACCCGTGAATGATTGCTTCCCCTCGGTGTCATCTCATGATGGCGTGTGAATGTGCCGCTGACAGAGAGACTGACGGTTTGCGATCGGCTTTCAAAACTCTATAAGCATTCATGTGTTTCTTTAAATGCAAATAACCTGTTATCTCTCAATTATTCCAAATTATTGAAATGCAACAACACTTGATATATTGTATTTGGCAGCTGCTCTTCAGAACAGAAAATGCTTTTATGGGCTGAAGAGTTGATGGTTTTTTTCTGTATGGGTCTTCATCTCAGGGATGAGGATGGATAATGGAAGTTCAGGACCGGAAAGCTCAAGGGTTTGCCTGGGACGCCGCACGCAGTTCCCTCTGGATCCACCTGAAGAGAAGCACACAAACAACACTGACAGGCAATGAATGCCATTAAAAGCACCCGGAGGCAAGGAATTACATTATTTACATTAATAAAAGTTGAGTAATGTCAAAATAGTTTTACCGAAGTATGCAAAAGCAGATGTGAAAACTTTATCCATAACCAAATGCTTCTGTTCTTCATGCTTTATGATAGCATTAAAACATTTTTTGAGGACAATAAAAGGAAGATGCAAATAAACAGAGTCACAATTATTAATCAAACTAATATGTAGGTCTCTTCAGACGCACAACGTCCCTCTTAATGTGTTTGAAAAGAAAGTTACTGAACATTTGATACAACAGCCACACGATTTATGTTTTTTCATGTATTCACGATTTTACAAGGGAATCCAGCCGGAGCTTTCCAAGACGTGTTTTATTTTTATATAGCTCAAAGACTTCAGCAAGAAATTTGCATATGCAAAATAATGTCACACTTGATGAACACAGATGCATTATGGGAATGCTCTCTCCGTGAAGAATGCATGCAACCTGGGTTAGGCTTGTGCTATATTAGAGGCTAACAACACTTTTACGTCAGGATAGTATCTATAAACATTTACTGTATTACATTAAAGTAAATTATAATGTAGAATGCTATAGTATTCTATAGTGTTTACTATGGTAAACTGATCAACTGTAGTAAATAATGTAGTACACATCAATATTTACTATAGTAGTAAGTTTAAAAGCATTACAGTCTCAAGGAATTTTACAGGAGTTTACTGAAGGAAATACTTAAGTATACCGCAGTGTTGATATGCAAAAGCATACTGCTCATAATATATTTGTGGCATGTTTAGTATGCATACTAATTTGCATACAATTGGATTTAAAATACTGAACATTTAAATGTCCCCTACATTATGGGATACAGTGTTTCAAACAGCGTACTATGATTGCATACTTCACATTACAAATAAATACATACAGTTTACTCCTCTGCTATACATACTGCATACTATTTCAAACGGAAAGTTTGGTTTAGTATTGAGTTTTGCTGTGTTCATGTGTTAAAGTCCACACATGCATGAACCGTTGCATAGTACTTTCCAAAAAAATATGGAGTATTAAAGCACAATGTATCCCAAATGTATTGAACTTTCAATTCATGAAAAATTGCATACTATGCACCGTGTGCATGCTCGAGTGCAATAAAGGTTAATAAGACAGATCTGACTCCAACAGGTCTCCCCGCATGTCGTGGCAGAATATTTCAGAATATTAATTGCATACTTGCTATGCTGTTGTCATATGGCTTTTATTAGTATTCTATCAAGCCAATGAGGCGTGAGACCACCAGATGCAGCTCAAATGTCTCTCACTGAGGGAGTATGTCGACACGTCGCGTCGGATCGGCCGCACATGCGTCTCATACTGTAACATGTGAGATGAAGACCACAGATAGAGATAGAAAGCAGTGAGCTAAGACTTGATCTGTAGGGTAAATATAAGAGATCACAGGGATCGTGTGCGTGTGTGTGAGTCAGAGATTGTGTGTTAGAGGAAACTCGCACAGGACAGCGTGTGTGGAAGGTGTGTTTGCTTTCTCTTCTCTTCCTCTCGTCTTTGGCAACTGAGGTCAATGTTCTTGACCTGCTAAAATGCCACCGTCTCTGAGCGCTTTATCTACACCACACAAATGATCATACCTCTCATCTGTATTCAACACACAACCTCACACGCACACTGCCCTGTTTACCACACAGCCGCTCAAGCACGACAAAAGCATTATCTTGCGCTATCGCTTGCGATCTTTTGCACTATGAAAGTTCATATGCGGGTACAAATATGAGGTGTGGATCTACACTTTAATACAGTAAAGAACGCAGGGGGTTTAAAAACGCACTGTTGTGGTGTTTCGGATGCTACAAAAAAAAATCTCCGAGCTAACGGGTTTGAGTAAATAATGACAGAAATGTCATTTCAGGGTGAAGTGGGCCTTTAAGCATCTGAGCACTGGAGGGATTGAGGAATCATTTGCTGTCACAAACCACTATCTATCTCTCCTACTGTATCTTGTACACTTGGGTGTAAGCCAATTTGTAGTCATGTGGTTTATAGCGAACACATTTCCTATATTTGTCCACTGTTTTTACCCATAACGCACTCTGATTTGGAGTGTACCTCCATATTGTTGCATGCTTTATAATAGTTCGCAGTAAAACAAAGAAATGATATCATTCAAATTAGGCACCTCGTAAAATAGTTACGTTATACCGTGGACTTTTGCTAGAGAATCGTGAGGGCTATGACAATATCAGATTACATAGTTAGTGAATTCACGATAACAATACTATCGAAATATCGATTTAATCTTTTTAAATAAATAATCAGGAGTCAGTCAGATTTATCTAAAAAAAAAAATTTCCCACTCAATATTTTTTGACGTCACGATTATTGTCAATGTCTGTATATTGTGACTATGCAATGCAATCTCACTGCGAAATCGTAAGTATTTTACGAGGTGGCTAATTTTGGCTAATTCATTTTGAATTCGTACGATCTTAGTGGTATGTTTTAGTACAATTAGCTTTCGCGCCAGTGACGTTAGGTGTAGGGGCGGGATTAGGGGTTATCGTACGTTTTTGTATGACTCACATCGTAAAATACTTACGATTTCCCGTAAGATCAGGTTGGACTATTAGAATCCAGCATTTGCCTGTCTGTGCTCAAACCCATCTGCTGGAATTTGAACGTTTTCTTTACATTAAGCAGGTTGTTATAAAGAGATCAGTATTTCCTCACATATTAGTGTGTAAAAGCGTTTATCGCCATCGTCTGTAATTGAAACACAATCTCAGCCCGTGTGTTTGTGAAACATCATCACACAGCTGTGAATGAACACAGAACGCCGTTTGTGTAATCGTGAGCCTGATGGACTGATAACCAGCGTCATTATAACCCAGACGACAACCAATCCAAGGGCACCAAATTACATCTCAATCTGTTCGACCGCTCTTCTGAACTATCAAGAGAGAGATGCTTTTACACACGTATACGTGTTTATCACTTCTTCTGATTTCGTAATGAGGAGCGGCGTTACTGTGAGGCGTCTGACCCTAATGTGCTGAATATTCATGAGCGTATACAATCTGTCAGCTGGTTGGCCGCCGTCCTGGCGTCTCTATCAGTGTGTGTCATTTCTCTGGCCCGGGCTTGGAAAGACCTGATTTGTAATTATGTTGTTAGATGTCAGGAGGCTGTTGGCTATGAGATGCATGAGAAGGAATCTGAGGGGTAAGGACACAGTCAGGATCAGATGGAGATGCATGACAAAAAATCTGGGGGTTTTGTTTTTTAAGAGTAGAAAATGTGGAAATGTGCAGCAGAAAGTTACAACATACATTTCAATCTGCGTTCTGAGCAGTTCTGATAACCACTTGGTTTTTGTATATAAAACCTTTTTGTTTTCTAAATAAAGTCCTCAAATGTTCACAACATACAGAAAAACAATCACATAGTAAATATAACTCAATGAATAATGCAATTCTGCCAAAATGTCAGATAGAATCATATGCATTAACCTGTTACCTGTCACGAAATGTATGGAGAATATACATAAAATATTCATATTCCAAATTTAAATGGTTTTAATTCATTCATGTTTTGGATTGCAGTCCTAAAGTTGCCTTTCAAAAAATCAACAAAAAATAATTGAGACATTATTTAAATCTGTTTCTAATTATATTGTAATAATTTGGACAGGTGTGTATCTTAGAGGCTTAGAACTTTATAGTGATATAAAGTTGGTCATGATTAGAATTTAATTATAAAGTTTTCAAGTAAACTTAAATGACAGGTTAAGAGGATGTTTCTGAAGCTTGCGCTTTTGTACCGAGCCTCCAAAGGGACATGAAAAAATATGCGAAGGGAGTGAAATTTTTTTGCATTATTGCTGAGAAACAATGCAAATTGCACTCCACTGAAAATATTTTGTATTCCTTCAAGAATATTTCGTTTTTTTATTTACTCCTACAAAACACGTTATGGCTGCACCACAAATATGTTTGCGAGACGATGCAAAATATTTCCAGGAGAACGCAAAATATTGTGCGTCAGTGGTACAGAAAATGCAAAATATTCTCAAGGGTACAAGAAATATTCTCTAGGGTTACACAAATGTGTTTGCAAAGGAATGCAAATTACAAATGTTTTAATATATTGTTTTTTATCCACCACCATGTCCCTTTAGTAGGTTTCTTGAAGTTGCAGCCTTATTTCATATTCATGCACACAATTGTTTATTTTATTTTGTTATATTGTAGCCTATATAAAACCCAGACAGCTAACCCGTAAATATTGTTTCTCAGTTCACACATCATATGAAGTTATATACGTAAAGGTCTAAAATGTATAGTAACAATCCAATGGTTTGTTTGTTTCAGGGACCGAATGAAAATGAACCTGTACAACAAATCTTCCTTCTGTCTCTTTGTATCCTTTCCCTGTGCAACCCATCACACACGTGCACGCCCGCTGACCGTCTATATCTCAAGACACAGACAAATTGGCGCTGTACCTGCACAAATTGGCCTCAGGTTAAGAAGAACACTTGCGTGAGAGCGTTCGGCTTTTATCGTCCTCTACTGTCGCCCCTGCAGTATTGCTGACAGTCACTTCACTTCAGCCGGCACATATTTCACTCTCTTCACTCGGCTCAGCGAGGATTTTTCATTTCAAAGCTCATTACCTCGCCTGACAATTAATTAATAACAGCGTTCCAGCGCTCTGCTCGGTCCGTGGGGACGCCGGTCACACCGACCCGCTCCTCTGAGGGCCGGCTTCAGGTCTGACCAGCGTCTCGCTGTGTGAGCGGAGGATTGGGGTTTGATATCTTCATGGTTTGTCAGATTCGCTGTGATTGGCAGATTTTGGCTGACGGCGGTGATTTGGTGTTGACATCAGTTGGATGGATTAAGGATGTTTTTATAGTTGGTTTGTCCCAGTGCAGGTCTTGGTTCTGGAGAGAGAGGCGCAAATTTTGACCTAAGTGTGAACGTTCCAAACAAACTCAGTTTAAGATCTGGTTTTAACTTCACATTTGCATATTTCACATATTTTGTCCATTGCAGGTTACAAAGAGCAATAATATCAGGCTTGAGAAGTAAAAACTGAATTGTGAATGCAAATTAAACTGGATCCAATCATATTGCTTGTGTTAAATAATCATATTAATTTTCAAAATATCATTTGATAAATACTGAAATAAAGGATTTATTGACACTATGTTTTATGATTTTAACTATGTTTAGAAAGCTGCCTTCCTAAAAATTGATTTCTGTCTTTGACATGGTCTTAATAAAGATGTCAAAGTTATATTTTCACAGAATGTTTATGGATGATTTTATAAAGAAAACATGTATATACACTGTAAGTCTTTATTAAACGTATGCACTTTGCAGATGCTTTTATCCAAAGCAACCTTTATTGTATTTGAGTAATTCATTTGTTTCTGTATGTGCACTCCCTGGGATCGAACCCATGACCTTGCCGTTGCTAGCGTCATCTAACCACTGAGCTACAGGAAAGACTTTAGCTGAGTTTTCACACTGGGTCATAAATTAAATTTATACTTGTATTGAATAAATGATAGATTCTTATAAGCGTGAGCAGTTTAAACGACACATTTTGTCACACACACAGTTGTGTTGTGTGTTGTGGTAATGGAAGTAGGACATTAGAAGTGTGTAGATATACACCAGCATAACACAATTCATGTGCACCGTCTAACTGTCGACAGTGATAATTAAATTTCCCAGAATGACTAGTGTCACTGTGACATAGGGGTATCACCTAGAAAAACCCTCTCTCTCTCTCTCTCTCTCTCTCTCTCTCTCTCTCTCTCTCTCTCTCTCTCTCTCTCTCTCTCTCTCTCTCTCTCTCTCTCTCTCTCTCTCTCTCTCTCTCTCTCTCTCTCTCTCTCTCTCTCTCTCTCTCTCTCTCTCTCTCTCTCTCTCTCTCTCTCTCTCTCTCTCTCTCTCTCTCTCTAGACAAACGGATAGTGGAAGAGTGAAACAAATGTGTTTCATCAGGGGACCTCATGCCGCAACGGATGCAAAAAAAAATCCCATTTGTTCCGAGTTGCTCTTTATCAGCACCGCAGCTGAGATACGGGCCGGCAGAGGAAGGTCGTGAAATGACCTAATGAATCCTGTCCAAACTGCAGAAAACTCAGCGAGGGCAGATCTGCTTTTAGGCAGATAACACGGCCGGGCTCGACAGCGAGGACGGGGTTTCTCAGACTGAAACTTGCTCTTTTGGGACGCTGATCTCACTACATCTACAGTCATTAAATGCACGTGTGTGTTTTGGTTTCGCGAGCAATGTTCTTACGTTTAACACCACTTAATGTTGCAATCCAAGAGCTTATTGAGTCTTTGCCTTCACTCTTAAAAATAAAGGTCCTCAAAGACCATTCAGTCAAAGGTTCTTCAAAGAAGCATCTCTTTCTTACCTTTTTATCGCCACCTTTTGTGAAACAGATGTTATGGAACCAAAAGGCTCGACGTTGAAGATTCTCGAATCAGCAACTTTTACTTTGAAAAACAATGAAGTCACTGAAAACAGAGAGCGCTGTTCGTTCACATTTCTCTCTGATCTCTGGTTCGTGTGATGTTTTCATTGCTTGTCCATTCTGCACATGTCACATGTATACGTGTAAGTCTGATTCACTTTTCCTCCCCATCTTCAGGGATTCAGGGGGAATCACACATCAGTCGTATATCTGATGCTGTCACATGAGCGGACTGCAATATTTAAGAGAGCTCAAGATGAAATGTTTATTAGTGTTGGGATGAAGCGAGGACTGATTTCTGCAGGTGGATGGGAGACAAGTGCTGAGTGCATTATGGGAGTATATACAGAGACGGACGAGTTTACGAAAATAATATTGAATGTTGTAAGATCTCTGTTTCTTTAAACAAATACTGGATGTTGAAAATAACGTGAAGGTTTTCGACAGAGGAGCTCAGCGTTTTGATCGTAATTTCCTGCGAGGGCGAACGTGCACGAAAGAGATTTTCACCTCCAAATTCCTCTGTGATCACAACGTTACAAATCAAATCAGACAGCGATGCCTCGACCCATTGCAGTCCTCTTATTTACCGCAGTCGTGACTCCTCTCACTTTCCTGTAAATCTTTGTCCTCTGGTTTACGTACTGCACTTTAATTCCCCGAAACCCCTTAGGCGTGAAAACTTCTCCGATAACTGATGAATTCGCTGTTCATGACAGGACTGGTGAAGTCTGATGTGAGCAGCGGGGGGGGTGGGGTGTCGCTCTCTCTCTCATCAGGACCGGATGTGTTGAGATTCAGCTCTCGAGAGGGGATTGTATTGTTCTGCAGTGAGATGAGGTGATAAGTACCACACGTACACACTATTAAAGGGACGGCTCACCCCAAAATTTAATTTAGGTTTGATTATTCAATGTCATTTCAGGTGTGTTTTATATATGAAGAACACAAAATTATTAAAATATCTTTGTTGTTTTGTTTCAAGCTACAAAAAGACAAAACAGCAACATGAAAAATGTAATTGTTTACATTTGTAACTCCATAGACAACAAAACCAGTCTTCACTGCATCCACTCACAAACATAAAGTTTTGATATATTTACGGTAGGAAATGTACAATATCTTCATGGAACATGATCTTTACTTCATAGGCTATCCTTATGAATTTTGTCATAAAAGAAAAATCAATAAAAAGAAAAATACATTTTAACCACAAATGTTCTTGTGCTACTTAAGTTTTGTGATCCAGGGTCACATTTGTATTGTAAAGCAAAATATGTTATATGTTATATCATGACATGTCTCCTGTTGTGCTTCACAGAAGAAACATTATGGATTCATAAGACATGAGGGTGAGTGAATGATGACAGAATTTTCATTTTAAAACTTGTGTTTGAATGACAGTATTTTTGACCTTGTGAGTACATTTTCGTCCCCTCGAAGAACACTCCTTAAAAATCAAACTAAATTATGCTTTTATAAAAATGTAAAAATGCAAAAAGTTTTTGTGTGATGGTTGTGTTTAAAACACACAGTATAAAATGTATTATGTCTATTAAAATCATCACGCCGGCTGCACGGCTCTATGGTTCTGCTGCATCACTGCAGAGTCGCCGTCATGCGCTGCTGGCTTGTGTCTCAGCTGTCTAGCATCACTGTGATATGCTGCGTTTATTTTCTCAATGGGTACAATAAAATGTATTATATAACTCTATTCATTTATATGGAGGAATGAAAGAGGAATTTTCACATTGTGATGAACATTACATACTCTGTTCTGAAATCTACCGAGCTGCCTTGCTTCCTTCTGCCAGTAATGCGACGGCATCCAAACTGAAATTGAATGTCACGAGTAACTGATTCGGAGTTATGGCATTGTTTTTTTTTAGTAGCAGTGCATTATGGGATTGTTTATTTCTGAAGTATACATTCACCACTGCTTTTGGTGCCTATTTAGGCAACTCAATAGGGTTTGGAGCAACTTTTTACATTTTAGATTTAGATTTTCAGTTTGGTTACAAAGACAAGTAACTTTGCAACTTCATGTCAACTAACTTTACTGTATTGGCATCTACATGTAAAAAAGTTGACACCATAAAAGAACATGTTTACAGATTTTAAAATAAAGTGCTGCTTTTCTTTAATTACATAATTTAATTTGAATTGAAATGAAGGTTGTAGTATAACGTACGCTCAGAATTGCAAAATCGATATTGTTTTAAAAGAGGTTTCCCAAACATCTCGGTACTCCGCTGCACTTTCTGATAAGAAATACAGAAATGTTGACTTTCATCATTTTTTGTATTCGTTTGCAATTGATGTGCAATTACACCTTCATTTTACAATCGACATTAGTGCAAAAGTGAGAAATAATGGAGCCCGGCACACACGGAGCGAGCAACCCCACGTCTCCCTACTGTCACTTCATAAGCACTTTAGAGACGAGAGAGTCAGAGTTAATTAATATCCAATTAATATGCAAAGCATCACTTCAGCCGCTCTCGTTGAATGAAAATACACAATTTAATGTTTCCGCTGAAGGGCTTTTAAATCACCACTTCATGTTTCATTAAGAGCCACGAGATGAAACACATTATTATTGAAACTGGAGCTCCGGAGTGTCGGCTTTAATATTTTAAAGTCTTGAACAAACTATGTTTTGTGAAAATACATAGTGTTGTGTACATTTGTGTAGAGTTTTTCAATGCTAAGTGCTTGACTTATGTCCTCGTTCACTTGTTCCCTCCACAAACAAATGTTATCTATCACACAATCTCTCTCTCTCATATTTTCTCGTTTAGCAAAATATGTTTGTGTTAGACAAAGCTAGACAAATCTACATCAAACAGCTGTGATGTTTCAGTAATACTTTCTATTAAAGCTGCTGTTGCAACCTGATCTCACGGGAAGTCGTAAGTATTTTACGAGGTGGCTAATTCGTATGAATTCATACGTTGTGAGTCGTACAAAAACGTAGCATTACTGAAGGCCCAACTGAGATCGTACGAATTCATACGAATTAGCCAAAATTTTGCAGTGAGATTGCGTTGGCTGTTGACATATAAGGTCAAGCATGGAAGAAATGTTTTAAAGACATGTTGCTTGTCTTGACATAATCTTTGAAAATTAATTCTCTCACGAAAAAGCAAAAAATACTGTAGTATACTTTAGATTTTACTGTAGTACTAACTGAAGTAAGCTATGTGTGTGTTTGCCTGTTTAAGTGTGTGTGTGTGTGCGTGCGCGCGCACGTGCGTGTTTGGGTGTATCCGTGTGAGAAGTGTGTGTGTGTGTGTGTGCGTGCGCGCGCGCGCGTGTGTGCGTGTTTGGGTGTATCCGTGTGAGAAGTGTGTGTGTGTGTGCGCACGTGTGTGTGTTTGTGTGTATCCGTGTGAGAAGTGTGTGTGTGTGCGCGCGCGTGTGTGTGTTTGTGTGTATCCGTGTGAGAAGTGTGTGTGTGTGTGTGTGTGTGTGTGTGTGTGCGTGTGTGCGCGCGAGTGTGTGTGTTTGGGTGTATCCGTGTGAGAAGTGTGTGTGTGTGCGCGCGTGTGTGTGTGTTTGTGTGTATCCGTGTGAGAAGTGTGTGTGTGTGTGTGTGTGTGTGTGTGTGTGTGTGCGTGTTTGTGTGTATCCGTGTGAGAAGTGTGTGTGCTGTAATAATGACCATTGGGTGTTGGAGAATTGTACAACCAGGGCAAATTCCCTCCGAGGCGTTTGCTCGGCCTCTCTTGTCATCATGGCTCTAATGGTTCTCTCTCTTTCTCTTCCACAGGGATTGAGTGACGTTTGGAGATGAAATGTGTGGAAAGAATGTGTGTGGATCGTTTTCCATCAGCAACAGATGGCCTCCTAATGAACAACCTACCAGCCAACAAATGCGGGATGAGCAGAACCCTGTCAAGAGCCGCACATGAAGCCAGCAGGACCACCAGATGAGTCAGCAGGCCGCCGCTCTCCTGTTTCACTCGTCTGGGGTTCTTTATCCGAAAGAGGTGAGATGAGATGAGGTGAGATGAGTCACTACAGGTGAACGCAGGAGGTCACCCAAAGCCACCTGTCCACTGGGTGTGAATCGCTGGTCACTGGTTTACATCGCAACAAAGAACACATTTAAAGGTGCTTTAATTCTCACATTGTTGGATTTATGGCCATTGAAAAATAGCTGAGTTTGATCTGACTTAAAGCAATAGTTAAAACTATATTTTTTTGTAATGATTTACATTTGTTCTTAGACTTTCTCTGTTTTGAGGATCAGAAATGAGGATGTTATTATTATATACAATAAAAAGCATACAGTGGCCATGGTCTGCCGAACTCCATAAAAGACACAAAATTGCAATGAAAGTACTATTTAATTAGTCCGTATGACTTTTTCGATTTCAATTCTGTGAAAAGGATTTTTTTTCTGGCAACTGTGGCGCCAAATAGGCTATACAGTGAAATAACAGGTAATTTAGTACGTTTTTCAGGTTTTTCTTGTAAATTTGCAGTGTTTGTCTGTAATTTGTGGTCTTGATTGACCGTATTTGTAAAAAATATGTGAACAAATTGTAAAAAGTAACAGTTTTTAGAGTGATAGCCATAGATTATCGTAGTGTAAAGGACAGACATTAATATTATTATGATATTATATAGGCCTAGCTAATACTGGTCTTGTTTTTGTGTCTGTTATTCTGTTTTGGAGTGATTACGATTTATTATTTTATTTGGGGATTTTTGACATTTTGGATACTAAACACTTCATATTGCATTTTAGTAATTTACTTCTCATTCTTATATTTTGCTTCTTGTTTAAGTAATAAAGTAATTTTTAGGAAGTGGATTAAATGTGATGAGAGCAATAATCAATCACTTTTGTCATTCCTGTTAAGACAATACCTTCAATTTAGAGTTTATGTTTACCGTAAGTTTACTGTAATTGCTTTGGGAAGATTCAAAATGGAAAGTCAAAGTGAAATCGAAATTGAAAGTTTTACTTTGAATATTTCAGTCTCAATGATATTTAAACTGGTGTTTTCCAAAACAAGATTCACAATATTCACAGCTATAATTATTTAAAACATTTCTCTCACTTTCACTGTAATACTTTTACGTAAAGCATTTAGCAGGTAGAACTGCTGGCAAAAGCAACGTCCATCACAATAATGGCCATCAGTGAATGTATTTAGCGTATAGAGTATTTTTTAGGAAGATGATTTTAAATGCCTTTTGGTGTATTACGTGGTGACGTAACACCTCTTCTCTAGCGCTCTCAGAATAATCTTCTTAAAGCGATGCTGTCGGATTTGATATGCTTTACTATACAGAGATGAGACTTTAGTGTCTGCTCATTAGTGGAGAGGATAATGATAACATCTCATTGTGTGTGTGTGTGTGCGTGCGCGCGTGTGTGTGTGTGTGTGTGGGTGCGTGCGTGTGTGTGTGTGTGCGTGCGTGCGTGTGTGTGTGTGCGTGTGTGTTATAAACCTCCACGTGTCTGTGTCTTTAACCTGAAGACGCTCTGATCTAGTACTCCAATCAACTTTACCTTCAGAGTCTTAATGACTAAATCAACTTCATCAAGTTCTTCACTAAAGATGAAACCAAAAAATTTACTTTAGATTTTGGTGTAAAGTTTGACCCAGACCAGACTTTTTTGCTTTTTTTTTGCTTCAAGGTTGCACTTTTATCGATCTTGAGGAGTTCTCAGTTTTGATTCATTTCAGTATCGACTTGAAGAGGTAAAATAATCTGGATTTGGGTGAATTTCATGAGAAATGTTTATTGAGATCTTCAATAATATTGACTTTTGATTGCAGACAAATCTGAGCTCAGTTTGAGACATTACTTCTGAAACTCTAATGGACACATTTGTGAGATTTCTGACTCTTTCTCACATGAGAAGACACAGATGAGACTTAAGCAGAAGTTTCCATTTGCTCTTCATATAATCTCATTGATGTCTAGGAGAGAATGTCTAAACAGATCTCATGCCAGAAGAAACAAATCTTGGATCAATTTCTCAGAAGTTTTGTGAGAGTTGGGACAGGAGGAACTGTCGGAATCTTTAAGCACATCAATCCCATGATTCATAGCGCCATAAAACAAACTGCTAATGAGTTAATCCCTGCAGCTCTTCATCCTTCCAAACTCCACTCCCTCAGTAGCCAACACTAATCCACCTGCAAAACTTTAGGATTTACAGCTGTGTCCCATAAGAGTCGAATGTTGAATATAAAACAGATGCAGTTCACCTTCTGCCAAACCCAGTGGAGGTGCACATGAAAACGCTCTGGATTTACAGCTTTCGATTTTCATACGCAGTGAGGCGTTCACTGTCTGCTGCATATTTTCATATCTTATTAATCGCACGTTTCACCTTCAATTCCTGATGCACAACTTAAAGATGTTTCTAAAATAGATTTGGGGGTGTTCACTGTTTTGGTTTCCCTCTTACATAAATTTTTACCTGCTTACAGTCAACATGACTTTTTTATATATATTTTATTGATTTGTTTCACAAATCCCGCCTTTAAGCGTCACTTCTTTAATAGATAAAAGCTAATTCTTTACATTCTCGTTGCTCTCGAAAAAATATCTACGATGAAAGTGAATCATGGTATTGTTGGGGTAAAAGTTTAGTAACCACGTTTTTTTGGTTACTATTGGCAAAATCATAGTTCCACATAAACTATAGTAACTAAAACCGTGGGTAAATATTCGTAAGGTTGAATTGAGAACTATTTCACAAGTTGACTTTTTTGTATGCATTTGTATAAGGATAAAAAATGATTATTAGAAAAATGCATACGGCCGTCAATGCTGTAAAAGTATTGTACCAAACGGTCAAATAATTCGGAAATGAACAAAATAGTCGAAGTGCCGTGAGATTGTGTTAAAAGTACAGCGGAGAACGTGTGATGTCGAGTCGCATCTTTTATCGTGAATATTGTGCTTGTTTAATTCCACAGGTGCGGCTGCCGTCATCTCCTGTGGAATAAAGGAACAGTTGAGGTCACCTTGTGCTGTGTTCTTTAAATCACATTAACCCTGTACAAGAGCCCCAGATCTGGAGCAACATGCACAGAATTACTGATAAGTGAGCCACTGACCCTCGCGCTGAACTCAAACACATCTCTGTGCTTCTGAGATCCACTCTTTTTTACCTTCACGCCTCTGTATGTGTTATATATGTGAGAGATCATGTGTACTCAGCGGCAGGACGGCAACATTTTTACATAGTGATTTCACAGATGAAATGAAATGATAAAATTCTTAATGCTGGAATTTCTTAATATGTGTTTTATGACTTAATGAAATTGTTCAACATTAGTCACTTGTGTGTTTTTCTAATGATACCAAACTTATTAAAAGCATTACCTGATGGTTCTAGGTGGTTGGTAAAGCATTGCTTTTCTTGGTAATGCTCGGGTGCGATCACACAATGAGAGCATTCATCCACACAAACGTCTTTTTGTTGAAATATGAGCTCATTCTATTTTGTAATTTATGTGAAGTTTTATATATTTTGAAGAATGTTGGTAGCCAAACAATGGCGTTATACCCATTGACTTCCATTGTATAGACACTAAACCATTGCAAGTCAATGGGTACCGCCTGTGTTCAGTTACCAACATTCTTCAAAATATCATCTTTTGTGTTCTGCAGAAATTCATAGGTTTGAAATGACATGAGGGTGAACTATGCGTTTAGGAGATCAGTCAGAATCTAGAGAAAAACAAAGGGTTTTCTGGTCGAATGTTGTATAGCGAGTGTGTGAACGTTTCAGACGTTATTACTGTGGGTGGTAGAAGACAGCGAGGATCTTTGCTTATGGTGAAAGATTGCCACAGAATTCTCTCTCACACAGATGAACTGGGGAATTGAGTAAAAGGAGGGCAGCAAAAAAGCCTGATTGAACATTGAGTGGTTGTGTTACGGCGTGAGGTCATTCTCATTTCACCTGCGGCCGAGAGTCTTCTCTAAACCTTTAAATAACAGATGGAGAAACACAAACACAATACCTTCTCCTTAAAAAAAACAAATTACAGGCGGAAATTCACTTGTGTTTCATATTAATCACTTGTGTGTTTTTCTTGTAATACAAAACTATAATTTTATGTTTTAAAACAAAAATTATTGATGCATTGTGTTCTAGGTGTTTGCCGTGGCATTGCTAGATGGTTACTAGGGTATTCTACACTGTAAAAAAAACTTAATTTTGTAATTTAATCCAATGGTTTTGTCCAATCTTGTTGAGTGTAAGTTATCTCAACTTTTGGAAGTCAGTACAACTCAAAAAATCCAATGCAAAAAAGAAACTTAAAAAAATGAGTTAAAAAATTGCAGATTTTTTACTGTGGGTATTGCTACACTGAAATAAAAGCTTAGTTGGAATTACTCAATTTAATCATGTTCATTGGTTCAACATGATTTAATTAAGTTTTTTAACATCCTTTTTCTTGCAATTTAAGATTTTTTTTTTAAATGTTATGTTATTCAGTCATGTGTGTATGTGGAACCGATGTAGGCTACATGATTAAATCGAGTAATTCTATAGGAACCTTTTTCCGTGTAGATGGTTACTAGGGTATTCTAGGTGGTTGCTGTGGTATTACTAGATGGTTACTAGGAGGAAGTCCATCTCCATATTTCTATGATAATCTGATTCCTGGATATATTGTAGCTCTGGGCTTTTCCTCAAAGGAAGTCATTTATTTTTACCCTCCAGGCAAAGAAACATTTCCCACTTTGTTTCCCTAGACTTCTGAGATGATAGATTATGGATAAATAAATACAGTAAACGAGCACAAAGTGTTTACAGTATGCAGAGCTCTGAATGACAGAACGTTGGCCTTGTTTAGACAGAAAGTCTTAAATAAAGTTTAGAAGCTCGCTCATCATTTCTGACAGCTGCTTTGATGGATTCGAAATGAACGCCATGCGTAACCTTGAGGAGAACAGCGGTCTGATCAGACCAACAGCAATAAACAGGGTAATATAAAGTGAGAGGGGTATTGTTAGTGGAGAGGACACGGCTGTGAGATGATGAGATTGTCTTGCACTAGCTGTCAAAAAAAGCGCTGAAAACGATAACGTGTAGCGTTAGTGTCCCATGACGTTTTAAAATGATGCGTGTTCTTAAAAATATTACGAGTTTTCCAAGGTTGTGAGAGCAATAGTTGCATAGTCAAATATTACAGCCTTGTTTACAATTTTACTGGAATACATTATTAAAACTGAATATTATGTTATGGTAAAGAAAAAATACAGTAAAAATAATAATCAACACAATCTCACAGCAAAAACAACAATTTTATGACGTGGCTAATTTTGGCTAATTTGGATGAATTCGTACGATCTCAATTGTACATTTTTGTACGATTTGCTTACGCGCCAGTGACATTAGGTTTAGGGGTGTTCAGTGGGGCTTTTTTTCTAGTAATCATATGTTTTTGTACGATTCACAACGTACGAATTCATACCATTTATCCCCCTCATGAAATACGAATTCCTGTGAGATCAGGTTGGAAAAATAGCAGCAGGATCTTGTAAAAATATAATTTTTGCTCTAATATTAGGGTGACCTGAGCATGTTTTCATGTGATTCATCCTCTGATGTCTGCAGAATGTTTAATATCGGTAAAAGTCACACGTCAGGTCGCAGCAGTGCATTTACTGATAAGATGAAATGTTCTAGTTTCTCAAGCGCTTTGATGTTGAAATGAAAGTTTTAGAAGTGCATATACAATATAAATAATGTATAGGTGGACCTTTGATGCCGTGTGTTAAAGCCGGCGGTGCATCACAATCAACATTAAGAGCTTTTGTAATTTTACAGCTAAATGCTCCTTTATTCTGTGTGAAATAAAGGGGCTTTAAAAATGTGAATGTTGTCGTTGCCTTTGGATGTGTTAGGCCTCCATTATCATCGGTTTAAAGCCTGCTGTCATGTGATTATTTCAATAGATTAGTGGATTAATGCTCACTATATGACAATGTTTACAACAACAGCTGTGATTGTACTTTATGTAAGGTGTAAGGTATGTTTGGTTTAACCTATAGTAACAATTTTATAAGGTGGCTAATTCATATTTTGTTTATATCTAACGTTTTATTGCAATAAGGAATAAACTAAGCCAATGACATCATACAAATTCATCTGCATTAGCCACCTCACAAATTGCCATGGGATTGTGTTGGTTCTAATGCACTTAAATGTGAAATGAACCTAAATATATTTTCCAAGAGGACGCTTGAAGAGGATACTGCTCATCTCTCTGAATTTGTTAAGACTTCAGGGCTAAATATCAACACAACAGCATGTTCCCACAGACTTAATCCCTGTCAGCTATTAACGCTATTTCTGGACTCCTCTGGGTCTAATGGAGACGCCGGGATTGAATCTGCTTTAATGCCGAGCTCACCTGAGGAATTAAACGGAAACATTACAGAGGGATAAAAACAAGCACCGGATGTGCTTACGCTGCCGAGCAGATGACCTCGCTTTCATCCGGCGCTGATGGAGGCGTGGAAATAAGATTTGTATTTCCTCCGGGAAACACCACTGTGTGATAACGTTTCTTGAAACAACTTTACTGTAAAAGCTTTTGTGGATGAATGCTGTGAAGATGTCTTTCAAAAATAATGCAATGAATAGAATTTAAGGTTGCACGTTGACACAGACTCTTTCTTCAGGGGAACACAAAAGAAGATATTTCGAGAAATGTCTCAGTGGTTTTGTGTTCAATGGAAGTCAATGGGGTTCATTATCGACATTCTTCAAAATATCTTCTTTTGTGTTGTGCAGAAGAAAGAAAGTCCGATTTTTTAATGGAATGTCAATGCAACACTGAATTGTATGAAAGACTGAAATACACACACACAACACATGAAATGTGTGTGTTGTTAGAAGAAGAGGAAACAAGGACACCGACAGTAAGAGAGATGCATTGAGACACACGTGCGCACACACAATGTGCCATGTGCCGTGAGGTCATACCTGATTTAAAGTGAACCGAGCTGGAGAACGGAGCAATTTTCATCAGAGATTTTTTCATGGCAGATAAGCGTCTCCGCACGAGCGCGACTGTTTATTATGTGACGATGGAGAGGAAAACTCTTCTACCTCCATCCTCGTGTGAATCTGTGCTGATTACCTCTGATTGGAGAATCACAAGCACCTCCAAATGCTTCACTTACACCTTTAATGAACGACAAACTTCATCACATGCTGATGCCGAACCTGCCACAAACATTGTTGCCTGCATGAAAGCGATATTACAGAATAAAGCACAGAACATATATGTTTACAGAATCACGATACGATTTGTATACCCCTTCCAAAACAGTTTAGTTTGATGTTTGATCTCGTCCTATATGGTGAACTACATGACGTCGGCATAAGCCCCTCGATCTCCTCAAGCTTTGGGTTGATCATTAATGATCTTCACGAATGCCTTTCATTTTCAAAGTCAAATGACGTTCACTTGCTAACACCTTTGCTCTCTTTTATCTTGCTTTTTAAGACCCAGGGCTGAAAAATAGCAACGCTGATCTAACGCCAGCGTGCGTCTGCGCCTAACATCTCCTTTGAGGACTTGGATGATGAAATGTCTGGCCTAGATCTACAGAACACCCAGATGTGCTTTCAGCGGCTGGGAAAAAAAAGGTTATGAATTAAATGTGAATAACACTTCTGATGAACAAAAGGCTGCAAACCGCTGAATTTTGACCCAGATGAAAAAGAGGTGAAGGTGAAATCATCTGGATTTGGGTAAATGTGATGAGAAATGTTTGAGTTCATATTGAGATCTTCCATAAAACTGACTTTTAATTGCAGACTTGACAAATTTGAGCTCAGTTTGAGACATTGAGATCTGAATCTCTGGAGACATTTGTGAGATTTCTGACTCTTTTCTCAGGCGAAATATCTGAGATGAGACTGTGTCTCTCCATTTAATATCATTGATGTCCAGGAGAAAAAAATTGATATTATAAAGATCTCATCTCAGATTTTCCCTGTTGTGGTATTACAATGCATGTTTTCAGAAGTGGAAATATTCAGCCAATGCATTTAATATGATCACGGCATGACAGAAATAGCCTTCAAAATAACTTGATGATGTCATTTGAGATCAGATGAGATCTCTTGAATATTTCAATTATATCTCCTAGACATTAGTGAGATTAAACGGAGAGCAAACGTAAACTTTAGCTCGAATCTCTTGTGTCTCAGATATTTCTCCAGAGAATAAGAGTCAGAAATCTCACAAATGTCTCCGTCATTAGCGTTTCAGAAGAGATCTCAACAATGTCTCAAACTGAGCTCGGATTTGTCAAGTCTGCGATCAAAAGTCAACTTTATTGAAGATAAAAATGTCTGTGCTCTGTGCTTGAGGAACGCTACTTATACGACACACAAAGTACTTGGTCATTCATGAGGCTCATTTCAGTTAGGATTAGTCTTAAAAAGGCAGCTGCCAGGCAAGATAGTTCAGTGCTTTTAGGTAATCACACAAAAGCAAGATTAAAAGGGTCCTTAAAAAGTAAAAAATCATTTTCTCTTCAACACCAAAATCCCTGTGGTGAAAACCGGCTCTGTGCTGGTGAACTGCTTCAGGAAAACTTGTTGTGGCATGCACTCGGTTTTCTATTACAAATAAATCAATTATTTACTATATAAAACATGTTGATATTGATACACAAATCGTAGTAAGAAAAAATCCAGCAGGTGGATGGTCTTTTGATATTTAACATCCATCATGAGTCGCACAGACTGCAAGCGGCTCTCTCCACCCCAACAAAACCTGATTCAGCCATTCACATTCTGAGGTCACTGACTCTCTTCTGTTCTTCCAGAGACTCTTGTTGAAAGCGCTGATGCGCACTTAATTGAGTCGAGTCCATCAGAGACGGGCAGACGCGGAGGCCGGCAGACACAAAGGTGCAAAAAATATCACAGGAGGTAATTGACAAGCGCCGACTGGATGACCTCAACCTCGGAGGAACGAAAAGACTTAAGTTGTGCTTGAAGAATGGACTTGTGGGGTCATTGATCATGAACTCTAGTGAACAAGTGTCTGTCATCTGTCACATGTTGGAAATTAAATTACAAAAGTCCCTTTTATGTAATTATAAAATTCCCCTTCATTAAATAATGTCGGAATTTCCAACGAATGCCCACAAGAAATGCAAAGTACACTCTTAAAAATAAAGGTGCTTCAAAAGGTTCTTTGATGCCATAGAAGTGCCTTTTGGTTCTATAAAGAACCTTTAACATCTGAAGAACTTTTCTGTTTCACAAAAGGTTCTTTGTGATGAAAAAAGGTTCTTCAGATTATAAAAAGTAAGAAAGAGATGGTTCTTTAAAGAACATTAGACTGAATGGTTCTTTGTGGAACCAAAAAAGGTTATTCTATGGCATCACTGTAAAGAACCTTTTAAGCACCTTTACTTTTAAGAGTGTAGCTTAACAATCTGCAATTTGAAGCATTAAAAATATATAAATAAATCGTCTCATAAATTTGACTTTAAAATCGATTATGTAAAAATGTTAATGTTATTCAATATGTTTACAGTATATAACTGTATACAATTTTTTTTTTTTATTCTTAGGTCCTTCTCTCTATCCATCACGAGGTCCTTAACCAAGACAGTCTGAAGACGTCTAGCCTGATGGATACGGCATCTTCACATCTATAGATTGCAGACGTGAGTGCTTCTAGGATTATGTTTCTTGGGTGCTGGTTTTTAAAAGGTTACACACGTGGATTTCAAACCAAAATATGAAAATTCATGCCGAAGTAAGGCGATGCGTAAAAGGACAGCACAATCTCTTTATTCATACATTATTCATATAAACACGACTCTCTGTTGGTTTCTAAAATATAAATCTCTTTGCATGACAAATGCTGAGATAATTTTGTCTTTATTGAGCAATTCATTTTCTCTCGGGAAGCAAAAGGAATGAGCTTCAGTGCTCGAGGAAACAACTGTATGAAAAGTCTAAATAAAATCATTTCTTAGACGTTTTTGGGCGACTAAAAGGAAACGTTTTAATTCATCTTACGTTGATTTGCTGCTCTCGGTGGTTTAGTTAAACTCCCAGCGAGGCCAATATTGTGTTCAGCTATAGTTTTGCTGTCTGGCCAGCTGGTTTCTCAGCAGACACGAGGCCAAAACCCTGTTAAAACCATCAAACTGGGTCATCCAGACAAGCTTTATGGCCAGCTGGCAGCAAACCAGTAGGGTATAGCTGAAATATAACAGTAAAATAACTTCTTGTTGCTCTCTGAAGCAGGTTGGTCCCACAACACTGAGATGAATATCTCATTCCCGCTCTGGCAGTCGTACAGCATGGCTCCATCTCTTCGTGTCTTATCAGCACGGACTGGAAGATATCTTGAGATGTGATCAGGAAAGAAACACATGGCACACACTGATGCTTGTAGAGCGAGTGGGAGAGCAACAGACTGGTCTATGGTGGTGGGTTTTGAGGTCACGGATTATTGCTATTTATATTTACATTTATTCATTTGCCAGACGCTTTTATCGCAAGTAGGAGAGCATAAAACATTTTGTCAACACGCTAAACAGTACCTCTGTGATACTGTATTATTTCAAAGTGACAACATAAACAAAAGTTACTGCGCATGCGTGCTATTTTGACCGCAACTTAACTTCCGGTACACAGCCACAAACAATAGAGTGCCTGTAGATTATTTCTGATAACAAGCGACAGAACCCGAGAAAAAACGTTACTGCCCAAACTTGTCTCTCCAATATTTTGCATTTAGACTACAATACCAATCTCAACAGATGTCAATGTCCCGTACGGTTTCTTTAAATGCAACCAAACAGGACCCATTCAACAAATTGTTTATTTAATAAAATATACATACAACAAATCGTTTATTTAATATAATTATTATACAATAAAATAATAATATATATTAATATGAACATAAATTAAATTAAATAGTTATATTATTAGACGCTAGCCAAACACAACCCGGATGTTAACTGGGGGTCAGGCGCGCGCCTGCCAAAGGGGGTTTAAATGTAAATGTAAACACCCTTTCAATTATTTTCCATAAATGTCATGTTGGGGACATTTTGTACAATTTATTAACCACAGTTTGTTGGCCAAATGAATGAATGCATGCGTAAGCTTTGCATTAAACTCTTGCTGAACGCAACCCATGAGTCAGTCCTCTTCTGCTGCCCATCTCACGCTCTAAATATCACGCACAAGCTCCTATCTGAAGTGTAAATACTCCCTCACCGCGCGTCCTTCACCAGCGCTGGCGCGGCGCGGCGCGGAGTCCTTCAACTTGAATATGCGAAGACCACGCACACCTCGCACGACCCTCGTTATGATCGTGAACGTGACTGCTTGTGCAGAACTGACGCGCGTCTTGAGGAAAATGCTGACGCGTTCGTGGCATACGGACGTGTTTGACGCGTGGGCTACGACATTGATCTTCTGATGGATGTTTAAGACTTTCTTTGTTTGTGTGGATAGACTTGAGAACGTTTAATCGGCGTTTGTTGTATGATTCATAGTGTATGACATTTGATAAGGATATTACGCTTTAGTTTTACGCTTAATGACTTTTTGAGGACGCAAAGATGTTTACGTGGAAATGCATTCTTGGCAAAAGCCAGTGAATTTGGCAATGTTTTGCTACGACGTATTCGCTTAAATACAGGTATGTTTTATTCTTTATACTTTCCTGATACTTAAAATTGTATTTTAACATATTGGGTACCTGTACGTTAACAGCGTAAAGGTCATGGGTTCGAGCCCAAGGAATGCGTATAATTAAATACACTGTAAGACTAAATCTGCCATGCATAAATGTAAAAATGCGTTTTGTGTGTTCTTTGATAGGACATAAACATTCACCCCACAACGATCTAATCGTGTCGTAGCCTACTGATGGCCGAGAAAATTGGATAAACTGAAGTTTTGCGCACACGCACCCACGGTGATGCCGGAGGTCACTTTCACCAGAAGCGACAGGCTGGCGTCGAAAAGCATTATGTTTTTATGCAACACCACAGCCATCAAAGACTGGAGCTTTTTCCTTTCGCAAATTTTACCTCTTGTGAATAAATCCGCGGGTTTGGTCCATCAGAGCATGGATCGGGTGGAGGCGGTGACGAGCACCATGGTGACCGCGCTGGAACCCGACCTAAGCGGCATGAGCGCCAGTCACCCTCCGCTCGACCCTAACCACACGTCCGGGATGGAGCACGTCTTCCAGTACTCGTACTCTGAGAGTGACCTGCAGTACACGGACTACAGGACCCCACCGAGGGACTCCATCCCGCTGCCCAAAGCGGTGCTCTACCTGGTCATGGCTGCGCTGGTGGTGGTGGCCGTGGCTTACGCGATCGTGGGGCACCTGGTGAAGGACCTCGTGCATGAGTTTGTAGGTGAGTACATTCTGGAAATGTGGTGTAGTTGTGATGTCTAAATGCAAATCTGATCAGTTACACATTTGTTTCTGGCAATACATTGTCAAGCTGCTGTGTGTGTTTTTAGGTGAGCAAAAAAAAGTATGTTAGGGACTTGTGGGACTTGTATGTTAGGAATTCATTCATTCATTCATTACTTACAATCCTACTCTGACCTGACTTATAAAAAATGCATTTTAAAGAAAAAGCTAATTCTGTCATTATTTACTCAAAAAATTAAAATGTTGGTAATAGCCAAATTAAAGCATTTCAGCACTTTTCAGAAACAAAAATCTCTATAGTCCATTACTTTGGTGTTTCAAAGACCTGTTTTCAAGAGAGCACGCACGCACGCACGCACGCACGCACAGGTTAAGCGGCGAGGGAACATGAGCACTCAACAATCCTTAGGGATTTCTCCAAAAGGTACACTGCACACTCGTGCTTTCTGCATGTGCTCTGTGCATTTGTGGTCGTCCTGGGAGGTGTAAATGTGAAGATTGTCTTTTTTTTTGAGATTCTAGCGGTTGCATTTCTCTCCGGCATCAGACAAAAAAAATATCTCTCTTTCTCTCTCTCTCTCTCTCTCGCTCTCTCTGCTTTGCAATGGTAAGCATCAGTACTGCTGCTCATTCTCATGGTTATGATTATGGGAATGAATTTCTCAATTAATTCAGCTCTCTTTCTTTAAATCTGTCAGTGAAGGCCGGTTTGCTTGTGCAGGAACGCTGCCCTCATATCAGCTCATCTTAATTCCAGGATGCTGGAGCTTTCTGAGTCAAAAGCGAATGCGCTTACCGCAGCCTTTGGCTCAGTGTAGCTGAGGGTGCTGGTGTCTGTCACGGCTCTAAACAAATGAAGTGTTCAACTTGATGTCAGACTGGATGATGGGGATTAGAGTACTCAGATAAGACATTAGGGCTGTTTCAATAATTGCTTAAAGGAATAAATATGAAAATTCTTTCATAATTTACCCTCATGTTATGTCACGTGTATGTGATCATCTTACTGAGAAGCCAAAACGTTGAAGCTATAAAAAGCATGAGCACCCTTCTTTAAAGTAATGTAAATCTGGGTTACACTGAATGTCTTCTAAAGTGAGACGATTTTACGCTTTTGCAAGAAAACAGCAAATAATTTTTAAGGCATATTTCATGGCCAAGCATCAATATATAGTGCAATATACACTTAATATACAGTATACAGATCAGCACAGTAAGGTTAAATATGGTGCAACATTGATAATGTTGAATATTATTGGTTCTTGCATGTCACATGACTAGATTTGTTATCAATTAACTATTCCTTTAATACACTTAGGGTTTATTATAAGCTTGGGGTCATATGTGCAATGCAATACTCAAGTTATATATTTGAATATTTATATTTAACTGTTTCAAACTAACTTAATATATTTTATATTTTTTTATGTTGATGTGTTTTGTGACATTAAAGGAACAGTTCACCCAAAAAAATGAAAATTCTGTCATCATTAACTTACTTTTGAGTTGCTCCAAATCTGTATACATTGTTCTGCTGAACCTAGAGAACGATATCTGGAAGAATGCTTGTAACCTTAGACCCCATTGACTACCATAGTAGGAAAAATTGCTTAATAACGCAAAAGAAAATATTTTGAAGAATGTAGGAAAGCAAACAGTTCTGGGGCACTTTTGACTACCATTGTCATTTTTTCTACTATGGTAGTCAATGGGGTCCGAGAACTGTTTGGTTACATTCCTCCAAATATTTTTCTCCGTGTTCATCAGAACAAAGACATTTATTCAGATTTGGAGGGTGAGTAAATGAAGACTTTTTATTTTGATGAACAGTCCCTTCAACTTCTATTTTATAAAAATTGAACACTGGTTTGAGCTTCGTTGTGCTTTTTAATAACACATATATTGGTTATCACTTAAATGTGTGTGTATTGCATGAGTTAAGGTGCATTACTGTCAGTTCAGAGTTATCAGATAAAGCAGATGAAGTGCGGTTGTTTATTGATTTAGTGACACATAGTTTTGAGTATAAGCAAAATATTTCTGCTTGGTTGTTCTTAGTCCTTCTTCTCATGAACCGTAATCTTCATGTCTGTCTCTCACCAGAGTGGGTGTTCGGGCCGCGCTCCAATGACAGACAGAGCAAGAGTGAAGTAAACTGCATTAGTATGAATGAAATGAGTGAACTGTCTCATCCGGTGGACACACACTGCGTCACTTACAATCACTTAGAATCCCAGAGAACCCTAAAGCCAGAAGAACTGGTCGTCACCATTGATGAAACCTCACAACTACCTCGTGAAGGTTACAGCGGAACTTAATAAAAGAAAAGCATCTGTTTTGATTCAGCCTTTATAAAGAGGAGAAAAGCAGGTTTGCTTCAGGTTGATCGGCATCTTTGATGTTGAGAGCCGTCACGGTGAAGTGATCTTTGATGGAAGGTTTATCCTGGGATGAAGAAATGTGAAGAACGTGGAAACTTTTAAAGGAAATGAAACTATTCACAAATAACGTATATCACACACTCTTCTGAAAACTCTTTGTTGAGAGTGACCTCATATTTCGAAATGGATTTGGACGTGGAATAAAAGAGACATTCTTCGGTCTCATCACACTATATTTATTTCTTGTTTTGTGGAGACATGCACTGTGAATCTAGAATAGCGTTCCTCTGTTATCCATTTCATACGACTACGTTTTTGATTCCTACCTTTTCGCAGATATTCATTTTTCAGGACCACTTTGTAGTTTTTGCAGTTACTCACTTTCAAGTTGTCTGCAATGGGGAGAAAACACAAAGAAAATACTTAACTGTCCAAAAAAATCTTTACTTTTCAAAACAATTATGTCTTGAAAGAAAACTATACACACTGTTCACTCCAAATATATATATTTCAATTAAAAACATGCACTTATAAATGATGTTAATATGTTGTGTTAAAACTTTCATGTTTACTTCACAAACAAGGGCTATAAGTTCAGGTGTCATGTTGAATAGTTTCTTATCTGCTGTTGTCAACAAAGAGTTTCAATTTTGTAAATTCTCAGCAAACCTTACAATATTTTGTAAATCAATGTAGATTTACAAATGCAAAAGGGATATTTAACATATAAGCTCAATTGTTTTTAGCTGGCAAAAGAAAAGGTGTAAAAAGAATGATATCATAACTGAAACTAGGTGTAGTTTTTGCTCTTTCACATTTTCTTTTGTGTGATTCTTCACATCATTTCCGTTAAAGAATTTAGATTTAGGATTTCAGTTTTTCCTCTTTTTTTTTTTTTTTTTTTTACAGTTTTGACCTCTGATGCCAAACTGTAACTGATAGGTCACACACAAAACACAATGCAAACAAAATGTTATGTTGTATTCAATGTGTCCGGTTAAGTCACAAACGTCATGTAATGGAAAAGATGTTACAAAATGTCTTTTTCCTGTTATGTCACATTCTAAATAATACACAAAAGGTCACTTAATAAATGTGTGACGTAATGTTTATATAAAACACAGCCCAAGCATTTTATTTTTTAAGTATTATATTATTATTATATACCAAAGACATTGAATTGATGAATGAATCATTGAGGATGCAAGTTCGGAATAAAAGGTAATATTTAAGAATAATGTAAGTTGTAAAGAAAGCGCTGAATAAACTTTTTGAAACGAGAGCACTTCCGTAGTTAAAGAGTTAAGGTCACGTGATTTTTTAACCAATCACAACGCTGTATGTATAAACAGCCACCTAATCCAAACAGAGTACATTTTATTTTATATTATTCTACATTAGTTAAAATCGATTGATAAAACCTTCAATATTATCACAATTTAATTTAAAACTCGCAAAATTGCCTGGTTTGACTGAATAGGCGGAGTCGAAGGCGGGGATTGTTACGACGAAGACAACAACAGCGCAAGCTCGTGTGGTTTTTATCTGGCACACTTTACACTTTGTTCTCCGTTTTTATAAAAACAGAACAGTAAGTACAAATCTGGATTTACATTTGTAAAGAACATGCTGATCATTTGTCATTTGCTGGTTTTGCTTTTGTTATTGTTGACCTGTAAACTTGGGAGTTTTAGTTCTCAGTCTTTTAGTGTGTTTGATTTCATTTGTGTTTGATTTTCTTTGACTGCGCAGACGGATTTATGTATGACTCGAAGAATCGCGAGAACGAGTCGAGTTCATTGCTTTTGAATCGATCTCGCGGTACTTTTTATGTCAAACTCCGGTCGGTCTGCGCTGCGCCGAAAGTTGAACACACGAACAATATATCTTCATAAAGTAGTTTTTATTTTAAAGAATGACATCTATGTCGTTATTTGTACATTGCATTGATATCTAGATAAATCATCTTTACTGTTGGTTATCAGGTATTACGTTGTATGTAGGGTAGATGTCATGAATGTATGCAAGCAAAGAAGAGCAGATTAAACTTATTGTATAAACTTATACCATATTGTATAAACTTGTTATTTATGTATAAGTTTATTATATGCTCTATGTATAAGGGCAATGTCCTCACGCAATATCATGACATCATCACCCACTATAAAAAGGATCATAAAATGGCCAAATCATGTTTTTCTGTTGATTTAGATCATGGAAAACTATCATTAGCCTTATATAATATCAATGTAAGCCTATGAAAAGGACATGTTTAATGTTTTAATGTGAAACTGAGAACAGAAGGAACTGAATAAGAAATTCTAGGAGATTCTTAATAACATGTATGATGTTTCTGACCCAACAGCAGTTTTTCTTGTACTTGATAATACTGTACATTTTAGCCATATGGAACAATTGTCATATTTGTGTTAAACTAAGAACTAAAGTATAGCACATTTAAAACAACAACAGACAGGATCCTTTTAATATTTATCTAAACATTGATTGTAGAAATCCAGGCCATTGCATACATATCAGGTACAATAGATGCTGTGCCATAATTCATAACATTTACAAGCTCAAGGATGTTGTATAATTTCTCACGTGAATTGATTTAGTAGGTATGACCTGTATGATTAAAAGTATTTCCCTTCTGACATCTACCAAACTCAATGTCCTAGTTTTGCATGCATAGAAATCTAATGATGGACATTCAAAGTTCTTTATGTGTGTAATATTTCTGACATCTGTATCAGCCGGGATGTTGCAGACGATATTACAGCTGTTGGGCGAGTGGATGGACGTACGTGGAATCCTGATATTTCTGTGTGTTCTGCTGTTGGTGAAACATCTGCGTAATGTTTACTTGAAGAACTTGCCGCCCGGTCCCTTCCCTCTGCCATTTATTGGAAACCTGCTGAATGTAGGCTTTAAAGATCCACTGGGCTCCTTTCAGAGGGTTTGTATCTGTGCTTCACACTACAGCGGCCTCAAAATCTATTTGATTCCTGAGAAAACCTCCAGCATCATCATCGTGTTTTCTTGTCAGCTTGTAAATATGGAATTGTGAATTTCTTACAAAGTGTTTTGTCAGATTGCTGAGCGGTATGGAGATGTATGCACGGTTTTCTTTGGAAGCAAACCCTTTATAATGCTGACGGGATACAAGAACTTCAAAGAGGCGTTTGTGGAACAGGCGGACATCTTCACGGATCGGCCGTCATTCCCTATAAGCAACAGGCTCAGTGAAGGAAAAGGTACAGAATGGGTTAATACTGCAGAATCGTACTGTATTACATTTTGATCCTTTCTGTCTTTATAGGTCTGTTTATGACTAATGGACACATGTGGCGCCAGCAGAGACGTTTTGCTCTGTCCACGCTGAAGTACTTTGGCGTGGGGAAGAAAACTTTAGAAAACGCCATCCTGCAAGAGTGTCACTTCCTCTGTGATACCATACAGACTGAACGAGGTCAGTGAGCAACATATGACTGCCAGACAACAGACTTCTCTTTACTAGCAAAAATGCCTAAAATCACAATAAAAGTCATTATAGCTTTGATAAATATAAACAGGTGCTGATCTCTCGAGATGCAATTTTGCGGGTACACACTGCCCTCTACAGTCCAACATCCGCATGTTCACGTGTCTTTTTGAAGGTCAAACATGTTAAGATGCCATGAGCTCAAATGAGAAGTTTGTAATGTTTATATAACATTTTAACATACAATTCTCTTCTGGTAAAACAGACTTGAATACGAATGACTCATCTTGCAGCACACAGATGGTTGTCATTTTATTCCTGCATAGAAAATACATAAAAGCTGCACACATTTCATATTTTAAAGCCACTTTATCTTTTCACACTTATCATAAATGAATATATTTTAGAAAGTATGTCAATTTTTTTTATATTCGCATATTTCTCATAGCATTACAGCCGGTCTTTGTTCTAGGTTTGCCCTTCAACCCTCACCGTGTTTTGGTCAGCGCTGTGTCTAACATCATCTGTGGCTTGGTGTTCGGTCACAGGTTTGAGTACGATGACCATAACTTTCATTTGATGCAGAAGTATATAGATGACATCCTGCAGCTTCCGATCTCTACATGGGGTCGGGTATGATTTTAGATTTTGGGTTGTGATACACCAGTGACCTGACCTTTGCTAACACATGATGTGTTAAAGCATGATTTGTTTATTGAGTGTGTATTGTTGTATTTATTGAAATATGTTTTTGTAGCAAATGCATTCAGATTTTCCTGTGTGTTTTTTGTTATTACAGTTATACGATCAGTTTCCAACCCTGATGTCTTTGCTGCCCGGAAAACATCAAACCGCATTTGGCAGCATGTCTAAACTTAAGCCCTTTATTCAGGAGGAGATCAGGAAACATAAAGAAGACAGAGATCCATTCAACCCCAGAGATTACATTGACTGTTATCTGAATGAAATTGAAAAGGTGGGTTTGTCCTCCAGCAGGATATCATCATGTATTTGATTTCCTTTAGGAGGGTTTTTGAGGGCTTTATCAGACGCAAGGACACGCGTTTGTACATTTGTGCGACCTCTTTTATAAATAATTGTGTTGTACGTTATCAGTCGTCCTACATTCTAGACCAGATGTGAAGGAATTATAAATCCACATATAAAAGTGTTTGTACAGGTCTAGCAGCATCTTACCGTATTTCGTGAGAACCTTTTACATTACATTACATTTACGCATTTATCCAAAGCGACTTACATTGCATTATACTATACAGTTGTTTCTAAGTATGAGCAATGCTGAGCTACAGGATATTTCTCTTAAGATATTTAACCCGGATACCTAGATCATGTTGGATGTAAGCATCTGCCAGATGCTCAAATAAGGTGATTTAAGTTGGTGGCTTTGATATTGTTGTTTGCATGAGCCATTGTGTGAATAAGCCTTTAATCTTTGTGAATTTTTTTCTGCTCTGTTTTTCGCAGTGTAATGACAGCGAGGCCGAATTCACAGAGGAGAACCTGATCTACTGTACGGTGGATTTATTCGGAGCCGGGACGGAAACAACCTCAAACACTCTCATCTGGGGTTTACTCTTCATGGTTAAATATCCAGAAGTGCAAGGTGCGATGTCCAGCTATCCAAAAATAATCACACCATTATTACGATCAACCAAATTACGGAAACTTTCATGGCAAAATTTTTTGGATTTTTTTCCCAAAGAAAGCATTGATGAATATTTACTGAGCAATCCAGGGGGATCAATGAGAATTTTGACTTAAAATCTGCAGCTAAATTTCAGGGGTGGAGAATTGACTTTAATAAAATGTTATTTGTTCACAGAGTTTGGTAGATCTAGTAATAGAATCTGTTAACATTAGCGATGCTTGTTGCATTACATGCCAATGATGAAAATGCACATTTTATGTTCTTTTTCTAATGCTTGTATGTCTCTAACTCAACAAGTATTAAATATATCTTAATGTCCTTTTAGATAAACTGAACAAGTCTTCATAAACTTGTATTTTATCATCTGAATTTTTAAGGCCCTGTATGGTACAATCACAGAGAAAATATCTTCTTTTGTGTTCTGCATTAAGATTAAATGATGACAGAATTTTCATTTTGGGGTAACCTACCCCTTAAGACAGGAAGGACAATACCAAAATAACATGCTATGCACATTCATCTCTTTATTTTCTCCCAGAGAAAGTTCAGTCTGAGCTCGATCAGGTGATCGGACAGACACGGCAGCCCTTGATGGATGACAGGATAAACCTTCCTTACACGTATGCTGTTATCCATGAAATCCAGAGGTTTGCAAACATCATTACCTTCACTCCTCCAAGAATGGCTAACAAGGACATTATAGTGGCAGGACATCTCATTCCAAAGGTCTTTACATTATCTTATACAACATGTATTGTATTGCGGGGCTGATGGTCAGTGATGTAAATATACTTTCTGACAGGGTGTGATAGTGTTTCCATTGCTAAAGCCAATACTAGAGGACAAGAACCAGTACAGCACTCCACACGAGTTCAACCCCGCACACTTCCTGGACGAACATGGCAAATTTTTCAAGAAAGAAAACTTTATACCATTTTCAATAGGTACAGTTGAAGAATGTTTCATACACTGTAGTGTGTAGTATATACATCTGTTCTAGGTTTAATAGGTTTCATGTTTATTGTGTTTTACAGGTAAGAGGATGTGTCCAGGGGAACAGCTGGCCCGTATGGAGCTCTTCCTCTTTTTCACATCTCTGATGCAGAATTTTACCTTCCTGCCTGTCGAGGGTCAAACGCTGAGTGTAAAAAGAACGATTAGTGTCTCCGCTGCTCCTGAACCCTTCCAGATACGAGCTGTTCCTCGATGATCTCCAGTTTTCTTATTATTTAAGACAGAATCAGATCAGATCTGAGTGTTGTTAAACCAGTAGATGGCGCCATACGGTTTCTCACAGACTGCGTCCCAGTTCACCTACTTATACCTTATACTATGCATTAAAAGGATGAACTCTTTTTGTAAAGGGAAAGTACATACTGCAAAAGAGTTTGTTTTTTTTAACCAGAAATCGTAGACCATCAGGGTGTTATTTCATGTTTGTCTCACAATAGGCAGAGAAAGTCTATAATCATTGTGAAGTAAGACAGATTATTAAAAAACTACTTTCTGATTAGTTGGAGCATCAACCATATATTGGCACTGATTTATTTACAGTATTATTGTATGTGTAGTATTAACACAATATCAATACTCAAATGTATTATTATCACAGTTATTAGTTATTACGTTTGACAATGTGCTTATGTTAAATGTATTTTAGGTTTCCTCATATCATTGGTAGACAACACAAATGTGACCCTGGATCACAATGGGTCAATTTTTTGAAATTGAGATTTTTACATTATCTGAAAGCTGAATATTTGGCCGAGATACAACTATTTAAAACTCAGGAATCTGGAGGTGCAAAAAAATCAAAATATTGAGAAAATCGCCTGGAAATGAAGTCCTTAGCGTAGCATATTACTCACAAAAATAAAGTTTTGATATATTTACGGTAGGAAATTTACAAAATATCCTTATGGAACATGATCTTAATTTCCTAATGATTTTTGGCATAAAAGAAACATTTATAATTTTGACACACATATAACTGCATATTTTTATCATCTGGTATCAGAAAGTAGTAGTTAATAAAGAGTTGCTGAGATTTTTATTTTAATGATTAACTTGTTAAAATGAAGTTGTTATATTAAAGTTATATAACACATCATCTTTGGAGTTATTGATATCATTTCAAGAAATTGAACATTTTAATGGTTGTCAATGAAAGTTTAGTGTTTGCTGTGATGATATCAATAGATGGTGTATTGCCTAATATTACATTTACTTTATATTAATTTATTATAAAGTTTATAAACAAAACAGAAGCATATGTAATTGCTTAATGTAAAATCTAAAGAAATGTTAATTGTTATCATTGTTATCCTTCAAGGACTCCACAATATGCTGTCCTACAATATCCCCAACTATGGTAGTCAATGGGTTTCAATAACTGTTTGGTTACAAGCATTCTTCCAAATATCTTTCTCTATGTTCATCAGAAATATATACAGATTTGGAACGACTGAAAGTTGAGTATAGATGATGACAGAATTATTATTTTTGGGCGAACTGTCCCTTTAATGCAACGCGCTCAAAGCAAGCAAGATGTGATGATGCGTACAAAGGTTTCCTACGTTTCCTTTTGTCAGAATGCAGTAAAATACTTCAGTATCTTGATGCTCTCTGAACTTTCAATGATGCAACATCTTTCTTGAGTGGTTTGATGCCACTTCTTAAATAACCCTAATAGAATTCATCTGAACTCATTGTTTGTTGAGAAGTGATGTCATTGAAGTTATAGAAATACTGTGTTTTAAAGGCCTTTAGAAGACAAACCAGGACGTCTACCTGAGTGAGTACACTTTTCAGTTGAATCTTTATTAGAGGTCCATGGATGGAGAGGAAATAGCTCTGAGACATTAAGCTTTTCATAAGTGCTTTTCTGCAAAATGTTCAATCTTATTTACACTTTTTGGTGATAAAATAATAAAGTTAACCAGTAGGTAGGCATTGTTAGAATTTTGAGTATTATTGTAAGTCACACCAATTTACGGCATCACTTTCAGATCAGATCAGATCAGATCAGATCAGATCAGTGGTCTCGCCTCACTACACTTGAGAACATAATGTTTAGTATTATTGTTTTTGTCTAAAACAAGAAAGTTCTCAAGACAATAAATATTTAACATCAAGCAGTTATTTGTTTTTTTAAATAGCAGGATTTTGTGTGTAGGCCTATATTCAGTTCCATGTTTATAATAATACCAGTTTCATCTGCTGGTATTTAAATACAAGTGAACTAAAGCTTTCTGGTGTTTTACTCACATGACAAAAGATGTGTGTTTGGATGACATTTGATTATGAAGCAATGAAAGTCATTGTCAAAGTTATGAAATCAGTTGGTGTATCTCAGATAATGTAATTGCTTTATCTGTAACATGCTATAATTTAGTAATTCCCTAGTTAATATGTTACTTATTATAATTAATTTATTGCTTTATGTTTATGACTTTTAGTCAGTCAATATATTACTTATTATAATTGCCTTATTTCTGGGTCAGATAAGTAAGGATAGTAACACTAATACTTACACATATCTCAGTTTGAGATGCATTACTTTTAACATGATTTTATATTCCAAATAATTTGTTGATAATAAATATTTATGTAGAGAATATTTTTTTGTTTTACTGAACTAGCCTATTTTAGCTGAATAATTAATAATAATAAAGTTTCTTACATTTTGCTATACGTTGACTTAAGGTGGCCTAATTTAAGTCACATTTACCCATTTTAAAAATGACGTTTGACAAACTTGATAAATATATAATCTAAGTATAAATTAATCTTAAACAAAGCATTCCTGCTACTTTTTGGTCTAATGAAATGTAGTATAACTTTGTAGGTATAAACTTTATATTTTTATCAAACTTTCTAGTGTCCCACATTAGGAAACTGCAAATTTGCTCAGACGATTGGCACTAAGAGCACTAATGTAATGTGTCTATTATTTCTTTTGTGAATGTGTTATCTGCATTTCTTTTTTATTTATTTATTTGATTGGGACACATCCTGGGTTTTTTAAAATGGTATTGGTTGTGTATGTATTGTTTTGGCTACACATCACAATATTTCACAAAAGTCTGAAATGCAAAAAATGTCCCACTTTAGGGCAATTCACCCTATGCAGATATGAACTTTTGCAGAATATATACAAGTGAGGTAATTTTATTAGTTTTTTATTCTGATGTGATAATGTTAGTTAAGATCAATAACCACATGACAGTGAGATCACGAGTTTGTTGTAAGCCTCCTACCATCAAACCACCAAAACAACGAAGTGTTTTAAAAACCCGCCCTGAAAGAGTATGACGTAAAGAAATGTGTTTTCTTTCATCTTATGACTTTCCACTTTGATACGGGATCTAAATCCTAGAAAGCGAACATCACGAGTAATGGATCACATGTTTACACCAAAACGAATCGGTTAAATGCAAAATTGCTCGCTTTCTGCATGCTTGAGCATTAAACCTGTAACATCACTACAGGTAGCAGCATTGCATCTTTAAAAGCGTTGCATTGACATGTTTGCTTGCGGGTCGGATGCACGGTGATCTTTCACCTGTGTGTAAGTACTTTCTCTTTATTTGTGCACGTCTTCAAGATTTCGCGGCATAAAACCATTGTGTGAGTATTTGTTATACATTCACAGAATAAAGTTTGTTAGATCTTAGAGTGAAGTCATCTGTATACATGTAGTATATTATTTTCTTCAAATATTTCATTTTCTTTATGAAGCAATTTTGTGTATTTGGGATTTTTGCTTTTGTTGGTTTAAAATGTCAAACTTTTGTTATAGCAATGTCCCTATGCTTTGTTTGTTTATTGGCAAGTTTTAGAAATAAAATCACTTTTAATGCATGTAACAGGTTTAATTTTTTTATCAGCAAACATGGCAACAGAAGTGATATCACAGCTGATGGATGTACAGGGAATCCTGATATTTCTGTGTGTCCTGCTGTTCGTGAAACACGTGTATAATATTCGATCAAGCAACATGCCACCTGGTCCCTTTCCTCTTCCCTTCATTGGAAACCTGATAACTATCGGCTTTAATGATCCAATGGAGCTCTTCCCAAAGGTGAACTTTTGTGTGTTATTGTTTTTATGTATACATTTTTCTGGAAGTTAACGTCACGTTTGTCAGATGGCCGAGCGATACGGAGACGTAAGCACGCTGTACCTTGGAGACAGACCCTGTATTCTGCTCACTGGATATGAGACATTCAAAGAGGCTTTTGTGGAACAGGCGGATGTCTTCACGGAACGGCCGTTCTTCCCTGTAAATGACAGAATCTGTAACGGGAAAGGTAAAGAAACGTACAAGTTACTCTGAGCGAACACGGCGATGTTTTAGTGGTTTATAAAAATGACTCTAAAGCACTACCGCCGACTAGCAGAACGCGAAATCGGGGAATTTATCCTATAAGCAAATGTTTACGTTATTTGGCTTTTCAGATATAGTCGCAGGCGATGTGGATTTATGATATAAAGAGAGCGTACTGACGCCCACATTTTACGCCTGTTTGGTGTTAGGAACTTGGTTTAGTTAAAGGGGCATAAGGTCCTATAGGTCATAAGCACCAGAAGAACTGAAATTCAAAGCCAAAAGAAATGAATCAGTTTGCACAGCACAGTTGTTTTGTGTACATATATAGATTTTGTATTTATCTGTAATTTGATATATTTTTTTTGATATATGTTATTCTATGTTATCTGTATGCACCTATAGGGTCTGAGAGTAACGCAATTTCAATCCTCCACTTGTATGTACTGTACATGTGGCAGAATTGACAATAAAGCTGACTTTGACTTTGACTTTGACATTTTACGGTGGATTGCTTCGAAGGATTGAAGATAGCGTAAGAAAGTATATTTAAAGAGACAGTTCACCCAAAAATGTCATCATTTATTGTCATGACTCTGTGAAACACAAAAGAAGATATTTTGAGAATGATAATCAAATTTTAAAGGGAATCGGCCACACAAATTCTACAAATTCCTGTCAGGTGAGGCTGGATTTGACCACTGATCTTGCTGAGACACGTGAGGTGTATTTTAAAACTTCCGCCTGCGAGTAACACATTTCACATCCAAAGAGACACACAGTCACAAAGGCATCACAGGCAACAATGCTTCATTTTAATACGAAGGTTAGGAAGAGGGTGCAAAATAAAAATGATGACCTTGACTAACAGTGTAAGTGGACCACAGGAAAAAACTCTCAAGTGATTTAAAGGAACGCTAGAATGACTCACCTTGACAAGATCCAAATGATAACGGATAATTGAAGATAATTGTGAAATGTCCATGACATGTTTACACTCATGTGATCCTTCTGTTTTACGTAGGACTGATCTTCTCCGGTGGGCACATGTGGCGCCAGCAGAGGCGTTTCGCTGTGGCGACGCTCAAATATTTTGGTGTGGGAAAGAAAACCCTGGAAAACTCAATTCTGCAAGAGTGTCAGTTTGTTTGTGGGGCCGTGCAGGCTGAACGAGGTCAGTTTCATCATCAAGTGTGTATACTTCCCTCCACAAGTACATATTAGATTGATTTCTCTTTCGTTTTTTAAGGTCTGCCGTTCAACCCTCATGACGTGTTGACCTGTGCAGTGGGGAATATAATATGCAGTTTGGTGTTTGGCTACAAGTTTGAATACGACAACCAACGTTTTTATCATCTGTTGAAGTATTCGGATGACACCTTTAAACTACCTGTCAATAACTGGGGTCGGGTACGAGATCGGCCTAAAAGATATGAATATATTGTTTCACTCAGTTGTGGCTTCTTTATAATATGCTCTAAAAATTCATGGGACTTATTCTTTATATGTGACCTTTGATCACAAAACCAGTCTTAAGTAGCACGAGCACATTTGTAGTAAAAGCCAAAAATACATCATATGGGTCAAAATGAGCCATTTTTCTTTTATGCCAAAAATCATTAGGATGTGAAGTAAAGATCATGTTTCATTAATTTTCTACCGTAAATATATCAAAACTTTATTTTTGTGAGTAATATGCTACACTAAGGACTTCATTTGAACAACTTTAAAGGTGATTTTCTCAATATTTTGATTTCTTTGCAGATTCCTGTAAAAATCTCAAAAATTGACCCATAAGATTGGTTTTGTGATCCAGGATCACATATCCTCATATCCTGTTTTTATCAGCTTCCAAGGTTATTATCGCTTATTAAACTAAACCTCAAAACATTTCTTTTAATTGAAATCATATCAAATATAGCCCTAAATCTTGTCTTGGCAATAAACTGAAGTTTAAGTTAAAGGGACAGTTCACCAAAAAATGAAAATTCTCTCATGAATAACTCATCCTCAAGTTGTTCCAAACCTGTATTGATTTCTTTGTTTTTCTTAAATTCTTTTAGAAAAATATTTTCTTTTGTGGTCAACAGAATAAAAAAATACAATAAATCTTTCTACTATGCTTGTCAATGATGCCTCGAAAATCTAAGTTGCTAGCATTCTTCCAAGTATCTTTCTTTATATTCAATCAAACAAAGAAATGTATACAGGTTTGTTGAGAGTAAGTAAGACAGAATTCTCATTTTTGGGGCGAACTATCCCTTTAAGGTACTTAAATTAACAACTGGGCATAAAAACTAAATTAACAGTAATATATATTAAACCTATACAGTAATATTACAAATAAATGAATATTAAAATAATAAAAGCACATTACAAAAATAACCATTTTTGTGTCCATAATGGATGTTCTTGAAATGCATATTAATTTCTTACAGTATGCTTGTGATTTGCCGTGACCGGTCTGCGTTCACGCTTGTCGTCTCGTGCGGTCTGTGATCTTTTACGCGTTGTTGTTGGTCTGTGTTGGTTCCAGTCGGGCTGCTGTCACCCTGAGCACATTAACCGTAACCGGTTTGTGTTCATGCCTTTCCCAATAAAATAAAGATTTGTCTGTCTACATCTGTGTAAATGATGTTTCCTAATGTGTACAACTTTTTTAAATTGCCAAGCAAGTAAACTTGGGATGAACTAAAAACAGAAAATAAATGGCAACTCTGAGGTCTTTTACAAGTTTACAGTTTTAATAATTCAGTAGTTCAGTAAAATGTTTAAAGTGCTGTATATATATTTCTCTTTTCACAGCTGTATAACCAGTTTCCAACCCTGATGTCCCATCTGCCAGGAAAACACCAGACGGCGTTTGCCAACCTATCCAAGCTTAAGCTCTTTTTTCAGGAGGAAATTAATAAACACAGAGAAGACAGAAACCCATCCAGTCCCAGAGATTACATTGACTTTTATCTGGATGAAATTGAGAAGGTAACCTATTTTCTTTGCTTTTTGCACGTTGTTGTCTCATTATTAAAAACACATGCATTGTGATATGATGTCACCCTGCCAGATTTTCTGATGATTCAACAGTTGACATCATCCTGTAGTCACGATTCAGTCATAATTGAAGCGAATGTAGCTTGACTTGTTGTGTTTGGTGTTCACATTGAGTATTACGGGTATACACTCTTAAAAATAAAGGTGCTTAATAGGTTCTTCACAGCGATGCCATAGAAGAACCTTTTTTGGTTCCACAAAGAACCATCTCTTTCTTACTTTTTTATAATCTGAAGAACCTTTTTTCATCACAAAGAACCTTTTGTGAAACAGAAAGGCTCTTCAGATGTTAAAGGTTCTTTATAGAACCAAAAGGCACTTCTATGGCATCAAAGAACCTTTTGAAGCACCTTTATTTTTAAGAGTGTAGTTATGGCAAGAAAACCAAAAAATTATACCTCTGAACGTAACAGACAAATCCAAAATAATTATTCGTACGTAAACTTGGGAAAGGATCACGAACCGGGACTCGATCTCACGTCCGGAGTGTTCCCAAATTGAAGCTTACGTGTTAACTTGTCTCAAACGGCACGTTTTCCAGACTAAGGACAGCGAGGCGGAGTTCACAGAAGAAAATCTGATTCACTGTGTGCTGGATCTGTTTGGAGCCGGAACAGAAAGCACCGCTAAATCACTCTGCTGGGCTTTACTCTACATGGCCAAGTACCCAGAAGTGCAAGGTGAGGTGATGGATGTTGAAAACCTGTCTGCACGTAAGACAGTTGTGTACGTGTTTGCTTTCTGTCACCGCAGAGAAAGTTCAGGCAGAGATCGATCACGTGATCGGACAGACGCGTCAACCGCTGATGGAGGATCGGACGCACCTGCCGTACACTTACGCTGTGATTCATGAGGTCCAGAGGTTTGCCAACGTTCTTACCTTCATTCCACCGAGAGTCGCCTGCAGAGACACAACAGTGGCCGGATATCTCATTCCCAAGGTGAGAGATGCTGCTTTCAAAGTCAATTCCTTTGGGAGGGTGTGACTGAATTTTACAAGAAAAAAACCCGGATTATTTTGATAATTATTATTTTGCACATTTGTCCCCGGATTCTCCGATCCAAACATTTTATCATGGAATTATAAACATCTTTTTGTATTTTGTAATTCCTAAAAAAATCTTGTTTGACAGGGAGTGATGGTTCTTCCAATGCTGAAGCCAATCCTAGAAGACAAGAACGAGTACAGCACTCCAGACGCGTTCAATCCCGCACACTTCCTGGACGAACATGGCAAATTTCTGAAGAGAGAAAACTTCATTCCCTTTTCAATAGGTAGATCAGGATGATGTCATGATGCTGTATTGTTATAATCCTGCACCCTCAGGTTGTGAACAGGTTTACCGTGTTTTACAGGTAAGAGGATGTGCTCGGGTGAGCAGCTGGCTCGTATGGAGCTTTTTCTCTTCTTCACATCTCTGATGCAGAATTTTACCTTCTTGCCACCTGAAGGAGAAACTCTGAGTCTGAAAAGGACGGTGGCCGTGTCATCTGCTCCTAAACCTTTCCATATACGCGCCTTACCGAGATAATGCTTCCTAACTTAGATAACAGAAACAAATATAAGTGTTTGCCTTTTCTTTTGATATAATGATTGATTTAAATAAATCACACAACACAGTTACAAGTTATTTTAAAATTTTGCACATGTTAGGCCAAATATATATTTGAAGTAAAAAAAGTATAAAAGACACAATTTATCCTTCTCAAAATCTTTATTTTGAAAGAAAATAAAATAATAAACATTTTTTATTGAATTTTTATTTTTCATTGTTAATTTTAGTTTAATTTATGCAATTTTATGATGTGCTTTTGTCATTTTATTTTTTTATTTAGGGTTAGGGTTATATTAAATGCTATACATTTTTAATACAGTTAATAGTTGTAGAGCTTCAACTTTAATTTACTGCTAAAACAGAATCACTAATTTCCATGAAATGTTTCAAATGATTTTTAGATTTGATTTGAATTCACAAGTTTTAGTAAACTTCAGGAGGAGTGTCAGTGCTCACACATAACAAAAACAATTCAAGCCTAGAGATTAAGGTCCAGTGAATGATCATAGCAACACATTAAAATGTTCAAATACATTATGAAATATAATTTAAATGTTATATTTACTATATAAATATAAACACATATTTTATTTTGAAAAGTGAGATGCTGTCAGCTTATTAAACAGATTAACTTAATGATCTGAACACACTCTTCAGAAGATGTCTCTTATGTCTATAACATGTGCACAGATATATGACTAGTGAAACAACTGTTCATTATGAAGATGCTAAATGACATCTGTCTCAGTGTTTAAACATATCAAGATGAATAAAATCTGGATATGATTGATCTCATTATTGTTAATTATATCTTATATCAAGACATCAAAGGTTTAAATAATGCTATACAGTCATTACATAATGTTAAACCTTCTCATCCTTCCTGATTTCTCAGGCGGTTTAGACTCATGTTTTGTATAATGCATATAACACATAACGCATGCCAGTAACTCACATCATCATGACACGTTTGTGTTGAATTGTGATGTGTGCGATTCTTCTTCTAAATGTTAAGAATGATGAAGAATCTTACCATTTAATGAAGCCAAAAGAGGCTAAAATGCAAAACCAACAAAAGGAAAATAAAAATCTTCATAAAGAATATCAATGTGTAGTTTAGTTATTTCTGCAAAAGCAAACCTGCTTAGTGTTCAAGATTTCTTTCATTTTCAGTAACAGCACATTAAACACATATTCATAATATGACATTTACATTTATTCATTTGGCAGACGCTTTTATCCAAAGCGACTTACAATTCACTTTGATTTATGAGTGAATCAGGATATTGAACGAAAAAGGTTGAGTTACTCCAGATAAAGGTTGTCAAAAGGAAAACAAGTGCAAAGGTGAAAGGAGAAAGATATTATAGGATTTTCTCTAATCCATAAGAGATGCTGATGCTGTAGTTTTTTTAATTTAAGCGCAGATGTACTTTCAATGTCAAATCTAATTTTAATATATAGTTCTACAGTTGCTGAACAAATTACAAAAGTATTTTCAGTTTTTCTGAATTCATTTTCTATCAGTATTTAGGTAAAATTACCTTTTTTTTTTTAATTCTGTGAACGAGTGACAACATTTCTCCCAAATTCCAAATTAAAATATAGTATTTAATTTGACTTTATTTGTAAAAAAAAAAAACTTTTACCGTTTAAAAGTCTCAGTATCACTGGTTAGCACTGTTTCTCACAGCGAAAAGGTTCCCAGTTCAAGCACCGGCATGTAAAATTTGTATATTCAAGTTTAATTTGTATATTCAATTGAATAGCTTTGTTTTCTAGCATTACAACCACTTGTTTACGGCATCATAATTCTCAGTGCTTGCATTTGTAATCAGTCCAGAAACCTTAAACTGCACTGGGAAGAATCACAATGCATTTAGGTTGGGTTGCTGGATTGTTGGTTTCAAATGAAACCTGTGCAACTAAGCATGCAGGCTATCTGCATTTTTCTAAAGTGATGAGTGATTATGCAAAATGGATGGTTTGTGAAGGCTTTCTGAGGTTTTGTGAATTTTCTAAAAAGTACATATATATTTAAATGAATCTACATATATACAATGTCCGAGTTTGCAAAACATGCTTCAAAAACTACTGAATAACACTGTGACTGGCATTGGTACACACGTTTTATAAAATCCTGGTGGAACTGGATAAAACCAAACTGTCACCAAAAGTCCAAACACTGATATATTTCCTTCTTCAATCTATTTTGTATTTGTTAGCCCCCCCCCCCTTTAAGTTTAGTTACTCCCAAATGTCTTGAAGTATTAATAAATTGATAAAATGTGAAATTATGTCATTTGGATGTTCTTTTTTTGTTGTAGAATATTGTGATTAGAGATATTCCGATACCTTTTTCCCTTCCCGATACCGATTCCGTTACCTGTGCTCAGGGTATCAGCCGAAGAAGTGATTTCCCATCGGGCATGTTTAAGAAAATGGATGGATGGATTCAAGTACTCGCCAAAACCAGAATTTGGGGATTGGGAAGGAGTAAATAAATGCAAATGTATAAATAGATTTTTAAATATTCTATAAAATTACTTAAATGTGATGCATTTTAAAAGCTTTTATGCAAGAATACCTAATCCTGTTTTTATGAATATAAACAAATTGGATTTATTGATACAATTACATAAATCTCATTATTACTTGTTTCATTTATATATGACATACACTCTGTTTAGGTTAAAAATATGTCATCCAAATGGATGGAAATTGTACAATTAGTACGTGTATATCTTATCTTACCTCATTCATATTTATTTATATTTATTACATCAAATATATGGTCGCTATATCCATTGTTTTCACTGTTTTTGTAGAATTTAGTGGCTGGCAGCAGTTTGCCAGTAACATATATGTAAATTTACCGTCAAAGGTTTGTTCAAAACGTATTATTTAACATTAACAAGTCTTTATCTTTACAGAAAAAAGTATAAAATAACAACCTGATCCAAAGCATTCTGGGACCAGAAAAAAAGAAGCTGAAGAAGGATTTCTGGTTCCCGAATGTTTGGATGAGGCTTTTATTTTATAGTTAAATGTTAAATGTTAATTGATCTTTGACAAACATACAGTAAGCTACTTGCTACATAGTTTAACTAGTATTTGTAGTAAACCTACGATAATAAAAATGATAATCAAACCACTAAAAAACGACACTATAACCACAGTTAATTTTCGTGAAGAATGTAACTTTAAAATGGTGTAAAATGTTTAAACTAAGTTTTGTGTTGGGAACCTTGTGAAAATCCTGTTTAAAATCTGATTTTGTATAATGACTATCTAACTGTATTTAAAATCTTGTGTTGTATACACGTGGACATCGTGAACATGTCTGTAGTTTAATTATCGAGCTTTATTACTGTTCGGTGAATCATTCATGTTCATCTGTGTCTCATGTATATATAATAAAACCTCTTTCATTGTCTAACAGAAGAATACAAAAGAGTGTTTTGTTGTCAAACATGTCTCAGTAGTCAATGAATGCTGTCGGCTGACACACAGTCATAAAGAGATCAATAATTATGATATTATTAGAGATTGTGGTTATTCCTGTTGTGTTAAACACTAGATAATGTAAAATGACAATAAACATACAGAGAGGTAAACATGTTTACGTGCTAAATTACTGTGTAAATAAGACTATAATGCTTCTCCTTATAAAGGTGCAATATGACATCTCACCTTAAAAATACTTCAGTCATCATAAGACTTCATGAGAAGTTAATTTGTCAAATAATTTCTCTAAATGAGAAATGTTTTATTCTGCTATCACTTAATGTTGAACTACACCCATCATTTGCTTATGTAAATCTGTATAATACGCTGTAGATTGCAGTGATGCAATGCAATACTCATCTTCAACGGTGATGAGACATCTTTGAATATTCTCTTCAGCTATGAGCTGTGGATGGGTGGAGATCCAGAACAGGTGAATATATATCGCAGCACTCAGAAGAGAAACATCACAGCTCAAGAAAACAACAAGAACTGTTCACCAACAGAAATCTCTGTTAAATCAGGAAGAAGACAACATGTAAGCGATGATCTCACTTTATTTTTAACTTCTGCATGGTTTTATTTTGCAGATTATTTGAGAACTCAGATTTCTTTCACATTTCACATTTATTTTTAGTTCTAGTACTATTTCAATACTATTTATACACAACTACTGTAGTTTACAACTTTTCGCGAACGTATGGCTACTAATAGTTTACTAGTTTAATACTTGTAAAAGATTACACTTGTACTGTACGTAAACTACTAGTTAAGTTGATTTTATACTGCAAATATACTTACATGTTTTCTTTAAATGAAGTTAACATCATACCTTTTTTTAATTTATTTATATATTATTGTTGCACTCCTGTTTGGGTATTAGTTTTTATGCTTGAAGTTTACTTAGATTTGAACAAAAATGTGTACAAAAATATCGGTTTTGGTTCCACACATGTTTTATTTGCTTTACAGTATGTAAAACTTTAATTATTTACAAGTACTTTAAATATATTACAATTACAATTATAATTTAAAAAATATAATATTATTTATTTGAAGTATATCTCCTTTAAAGTCTACATTTATATATATATGTCAGTATAATTCAAGTATACTTAGGTAAAATTATTATGATATTTCTGAGATGTACAAGTATTTTTTTACTTTAAAAGCTTTCCTGTAGCTCAGTGGTAAGATCACGGCGCTAGCAACGCTAATCCAATGGGTTCGCACATACTCAAAAACAAATGTATAATTTGTATAATGCAATGTAAGTCACTTTGGCCAAATGCATAAATATAAATGTAATGTAATATTAAAGATACTGTATATCGTTTTTTCGTTGTTTAGTATATATATTTTAGGCTAATGCATTTGGGCGAAATTTTAAAACTTGTCGAAAAATACTTCTTTAGTGTCACATTTTTAACCCTGTATCTCAAACACTAAAACTGTACAAAATGTATAAATGAGGCAAAGCTTATGACTGGTTCTCATATATATATATATATATATATAGTGTGCATATCGAATCTTCTAGTAATAAAGCTGTTGTGTTTAAAGTCTCAACACATCATTCCCCATCGTCATCTCTTTTTTGATTTGTTGCAGTTAACACGATGTCTTGTAGAAAGAAGTGTCATGGCCGTTTCGCTCCCATTCAGTTCGAGTCCGACAACTGCAGGAGGGGGAAGGAATACGTACCCATTTGGAAGAAGGAATTCAATGCCCCATGCTTTGATATCCATAAGGATGGCGTCAAGAAAGAGGTTGTTATCAAGAAGCCTTGCGGTGACCCCTGCGACCCTTTGATGCCATGCCATGAGTGCGCCTGCAAGGAAAACTGCAAGGTGACATCCTGCGTGCCAGGTTGTGGTAACCTTTGCGGTAAATCTTGCATGTTTGCCTCACCGTGCCACGCCAACGGCTGTAAGGCTGTCGATTTGTGCGAAAGCGTACAACCATGTGGAAGCAAGTTGAGCGGTTACCTTCCAGCGTGCAGCAGTCCCTGCAGCCTTCTGAAACCGTGCCATGACATCAAGAACGTTGTTTTCAAGAGGATTCGGACCGACTGCAGAGGCATGCAGCCGTGCGGAAAGGAGTCCATCGGGCGCTTTCCATTCTTCAAAGTAAAACCGGATGGGGCCTGCTGCAAGCCGGATCGTGAAGACTTCTGCTTCAACTAAAGTCATGCAATGAGCAGTTTCATTTATTGTTGGATTGTTGTGTTTGCAATCCTCATGTTCCTTTATCCAGAAGTAAAGCTTCGTTGTTGATCATTTACTGATAAATTGGTTGCAACTACAAATAAACATCAAATTGAAAAAATATGTGTATTTTGATTATTTCTACAGTAGAGGAAATAAAAAGCTGAAGAGCTGCAAGGGGAATTATAAAAACAAAATATTTGCTATTTGAATGGTTTGCCTAAAGTTGTGTACATAAATTTGAACAGAAAAAATACACATTTTAATCTAAAGTTTAAAATTCTTGTACAGATCTGTAGCATAATGAGTTCCTTACACACAATACAATCTCAAAGGTCTGCAAATCTAACATTCACGTATCTAAGATTTTGCATAATTATATCAAGCTCACGTATATTTTCTCTGGAAAAGATGGATAAAATAAAATAATAAAAAATGAAACATTATTTATAAAGATGATCAATAAACATAATTATTTAAAACGTTAATTACACAAATGCTCACAAAATAAAATCTCCTCGGGAACGTCCAAAAGAGGGGCGTGGTGTCCTCGCGGTGAGGAGGGGCTCAGTATACGTGAATGGGTGTGATCTCCGTAAGGGGCGGAGTCCCGGTGGTGGGTCTGTGACGTGTGACGTTAACAACGCATGGCGGTGTTTTGTAAACCAGTGACGTGTGGAGAAACTGCGACAGCACGTTTGATTCTTTAACGCAGAAGTTTGTTTAGTAACACTAGTTAAAACCTATTTCTCTGAGGACTGAACCAGTCAGTAAAGCGGTTCGTTACACATTCCATCTTTCTTGCTGTGTGATGTTTTGGGACGTTTATAGCTTAAAACTTTTTTCATTAGCTAAACGCAAAAAATATGTATTGACCAAGTAGCCTACATCATCATAGCCTATCTACCCCAAATAGCTCTTCAGAATATACTACTATGAATGGAATTATTATTGGTGCTTCAACTTTTTACATTTATAATGATAAGGAAATAATGATGAATGCTTTATTTTTAAGTAAATTAACCCTTTAATGACACGACACCAGCATAAATCGTCTTTCTTGCCCTTTGCTGAAAGAAAACAGACTGGGTGAAACATCACTTTTACTTGATTTAGTAGATTTCCCTTTTCTTGTGTGATTATGTAAAAAAGTGAAATACATTATCAATGGATTAACATGTTCTTACATTTTGCTTCGGGGGCTACAGAACAAATCGAAATGTTTTCGTTCAATGTGGAAATATTCTCACCAGAATGAAAGACTATTGGACCTCTTTACAGTCTCAATTGTTTCTTTAAGAAATTAGATTAGTTCAAGAGCAAATAGAAAGTTTTTCTCAGATATTTCTACTGAGAAAGATAAATCTCACTATCACATCTACATCTTTGTGTCTTATTTCGAACTCTGACAGACTAGATATTTGTAGAAATGTGACCTATATTTAAAACTTAATCATAAGAATGGAATTTTGGCTAATGGCTATAAGCCGTCAATGTGCCAAAGGTCTTAACAGACAATATTTGGAACAGGGTTTGGTCAAATATTAGAATTTGTTTGCTTTTAATTCATGATGTCAAGATTAAACTTTACTTTTCAAGTTTCTTTACTAAATATTTATAAAAGTCAAGAGATTTTCATTTGAGAAGTGACATTCTACACGTGCCATGAATGAGTCATTTTTAATTATACTTCAATTAATTTACATTACATTTGGCAGACGCTTTTATCCAAAGCGGCTTACATTGCATTATACATTATACAATTTGTTTCTGAGTATGTGTAATCCCTAGGATCGAACCCATGACCTTGGCTACATGAAAGCTCTCCATTAAATTTCATTCACATTCAGTTCAAATGAAGGGTTTGAATATTAATTTAAAATTCACTCCATTTTGAGATGACTCCGGTAAAATGAATGAATAAATGAATCATGTTTCTATATTTTATTTGACACAGTATGTTTAGTGTTAAGTCAACACAAAGCTCTGCTGCTATTGGCCGCTGCGGTGAGCCCGGCTGTCATCAATGTGAGGATGAAACCCTCACCAGAGGACCACACAACCTTGAGATGAGGTCTTCAGACTGCAATGCATGATGGGAAACATGAACATTTCTCCTCTTTTTTAATTCATCAGGTATAAATGAAGAGCATGTTGCTATGGAAACAGCTTCTCGCTATGGCGAACACCATCTGCCCTCCGCTGAGGATGTAACCATTGAGGTCAACATGCAGGACCCATGTGTGGGTCAGGATGCTGTTCTCTTCATCATTCTGAAGAATAACTGCACATCTGCCTGCAGTCTCACTCTTCACAGCCAGGTGGCAGCACTGAAAAAAGACCATACATGCAAGTCCTATGAGGGTGAGGATATTGTCTAATCCTCTCAAATGTCATGTATTTACCCCAACAATATTGAAGTATACTGTAGGATTCACTATAGCAAAATATAATAAATTGTAGTATACAATAGTAAAGGATATCAATTACTAAACTTTGTTAATGTATTCTACAGTATTCTGCTGAAATGTATTATAGTATCTAGTATAGATAGTATATATAATCCAGGAATTTGACCTATGTTTACTATACTAAAGTTTTTTTCCACTAATGGAGACATATTTGTAAGATTGGCTTTTTTATTTGCTCTAAATTTGATGTCATTGATGAGAAATAACTGAGATATTATATTACATTATTGATTATTTTTTGTTCTTTTATTGAATGATTGTGAGTCCTTTTATAATATATAAAATACATAAAAATGATAGAATTTGAATAGTAGAGTTTTTTTCTAGCACTGTAAGGTCTCTAGATTACTTGTAATGTCATTATAATATGCCAAGCATCTGTGCCAGCTATAGATTTGGGGTATTAAATGCCAAGTATCTACATTTTTATATCACATTTTCACTTTTTTTGTGGTAAATATGAAATCAAACAATTAAAAATCTGAATCAATTCAAAATCAAGTGTGTGGTTTTGTGATATACGACATTTGACGTTTGTTCTGTACTATTTCTGTGAATGCAGAATGTTACAATATTCAATAACGATTAGTAAAGTAACAATTGCATCATCTTATATTTTTGATTCAAAATGCAATAAACAGGGACAATTGCAATATTAGTGTATCATGGCCCACACTTTGATACGATATTGTGTCACCAGCTCCATCATTCGCACCCCTTATGAAAGCCAGAGATGCCCAAAGATGACGTACAGTAGTACTATCATTTTAACCATCAATATAGACAAATCTCTCATAATTAAAAGCTTTTTTTAAATAAAAAAAAAAGATTACATTTGAACCATTTTTATAAATAATGTGAATGTCATATCAGATAATGTAGAGATTTAGTAGCTGTTGAAAGTTATGAGTATTGTAGTTAAAAGAATGATTGTGTCAGTGAGACAGTATTGAGTAGTTTATGGCACACATTCCCGCTTCATGACATGTTTCTGTATATTCAGGTAAAAAGGGGTTGGGGTTGGAAACAAAACATAGATGACGCTTGCAGAATGTTCAGTGACCCGTGTGTCCCATAATGCCAAAAGTGAGGTCGATAACTTCACATCATATAGCGGCACAACCCTGTGAGTCACATAACGTGTCAAACAAACATTTATAATCATTTATGTCACAGACATTCAAAACAGTTTCATCTGACCATTTTTAAAGCATTATACAAAGGCACGCACACAAAGATTAAATTGCTAAATAATCTGGAAATAATCGAAACACTTTTATTACTGATGATTCAACCAGACAACCTCCTGTCTGTGTTTGTTGATCGGTCTGGCTTGTGGCTAATAATGTAACTATTTATATTTATAGAAATATTGTATTGTATGATACCTGTATTAAATAAACGTTTATTGTATATTAATTGTAATAAATAAACAATTTGTTGAATGGGCCGTGTAAGTTTGTCGCATTTAAGTTTAGCCAAGTAACGGTTCTTCTATTGGTAACCTAAAATATTACTGACTAGACATCATTTTATCTTGCTGTTATTTACTTGTTATTTCGTTTGCTTGTTATCAGAAATAATCTGCAGGGACTCTTATTATTTGTGGATGTGTACCGAAAGTTAAGTTTGGGCCACAAGCGTGCATGCGCAGTAACGTTTGTTTATGTTGTTGCTTTGAAACATCTATAAAAAATGTTAAAATAACTTAAATAATGAATTATGTGTGCGTTGTATACGAATGGGTGTGTGTGTTTGTGTGTGACTGCCAGAATTGTGCTTCAGAAACACGCCATCCTTCTTATTAAACAACATCCATTACAGCTCCGTTTAACAGTTTAATGTAATTACGGCAAGATTTTAGTTAATGTTCTTAATGAGACACGACAACAAAAGTCACGATCATGTACCGTCATTACTTCTTGTTAAACCTCTTTTGTGATGCATGCTTTTGTGACTTTAAGTAATGAGGTTTCGATGTTTTTAAGACGTTTAACCTGTGATATCATGAGATGAGAATTCTTCACAGCTATGAGCTGTGGACGGGGTGGAGATTAAGAGAATATATATCGGCATTCAGATGGAAGAGTTGGTTGCAGACTGAATTTTCATCTGGTTTATTCATTTAAGCATTAAAGGAGAGGAACTGTAAAAATGTAAGTAATTCATTTAAAATTATGTATCTTTTCTATTTTGATGTGTATTATATATTTTTCATGTACTTTTTGAGTTTATTGCCACTGTTTGACATCGCTTTATTGTTTCCTAAACTCTCCAAGTCGCTTTGGATAAAAGCATCTGCTAAATGACTAAATGTAAATATCTATTCAACCCAGAAATAAGAAATATTTATACATTTTAAGTGAATAACATTTTAAAATGTGCACTCTGTATATAATGTAATATAATAATGCTAACATTATAAAAAGGAGGAAAGAAATTACAGTAACAGCCGTAATAACACATCTTTAAAGCTTTTTTCCTTTTTTTTTGAGAATAAAGGAATTTGTATATATATATATAAGATGCTTCTTTTACTCTTATGAGTTTAAGCGCTATATATGTGTCTGGCTTCTTTAAGAGATTCACTTAAAGGCAATAAACAATACAGAGCTGACTGATGTCATTGAGTTGTCAGACTAAATAAAAAAGGTAAAAATGTTGTAAAAGGTGACTAACTGTTTTATTATATCTCTCTCTCTTTCAGGGCACCACATGCAGAGGCGAATGGTAAGTGGCTTGTATTCTGTATTATAAAAACAATAAAATCATCTCTGTGCCACATTTTGGAAACTTCTCTGTCTAAACGCTTTTGGCATTGTGTTATAAATATTTATAATTTGCACATGGGCCAACATTAAGATGCCATATTTCTGGGGTTGTACAATATAGGACCTTTTAAATCAATGTAGGTGCCAAAAAAAGTTTATTAAGAACAAGATATTTAGTATATTTTTTGAGTTATGGGCATGGAAACCTTTGAAACATAAAACCTGTCACAATTGGCATTTAATGTAAAGTCAACTGACTGTAATACATCGATGATGCTGCCATTTAAATATTTATAAGTAATTTCTCTGTAATTGGGCTTCAAATCACTGATGAAATTTGTCATTTTGAACCTCAATGTGAACCGAATACTCAGTAAATATTCACGTCTTCTTCATTTACGTATTTATATCTGCCAGGGACTTTTGGTTGAGTTGGCACACAATGACCCAATAATCATTTATGTTCAGACTTTTCACCAACCCAATATCCAAGATGTTTTTTAATGCTGTAAATCTGGCTCTGAACTTTAAGTTTACGCCCATCAATAATAAAGTTTGAGCTTAAACGTATCACTGTAAAAAATGTTTGCTGTAGTAGTTATGCAGTTTGCCAGTAACTTACTGTAGATTTATATTTATCTAATTTATTGGCAACAGTTTGTTTAAAGATAAATGAACAGTAAACATGAATAAGTCTTGATCTTTACTAAAAAAACAGCCTCATGCAAAGCATTCTGGGAACCAAAAATCCTCATTTTCTGTTTTTTGGTGCAGAAATGCTTGCATGAGGCTGTTATTTTATAGCTTCTTTCAGTAAAGATGAAAACTTATTCATGTTTACTGTTCATTTATCTTTGAACAAACTGTTGCCAATAAATTAAATAAATATAAATCTACAGTAAGTTACTGCAAACAGCAGAAATCTACTATAGTCCATAACCACATAACTTCAAATATCTGTTCAACTTACACAAATCCTAAGAAACCTTTTAAACTAGCCAATATTTAACGTTTGTCAAGTGAATTTTTAACTTTTTCAGACGCGGTTCTGCGGGTTCATTCCATTGATCTCTTCAGATCCAGAAAAGGACCGAATTCTCTGGAGCATCACACAGACCGTTTCCATAGCGATCACCTCATCATCCGTAGAGGACAGTGTTTCCAGATGTGTATCGAGCTGTCCCGACCTTACGATCCCAAGACTGACCAACTTCACCTGGAGCTCAGACTCGGTCAGTCACAGTCTTCTTCATCTTTTATGGTTCTTTCATTAAATCCTAAGCAAACCGGAGAATGCATCCGTCAATCCTTCGCTTTGCGAACAAACATCACATTTCTTGTATGTGTGTTTTTCAGGTAACGTGTCACCGGCACACAAGCACAGCTATGTGACCGTTCCATTAGTGGCAGAATTTAAAAGAGATTCCTGGGAGGCAAAGATCGTGGAACAGACCAAAAACAAACTCAAACTATCCGTTTACTCCCTTCCAACGGCTTGTATAGGACAGTATAAACTCATTGTTGTAACAAAGAGCCCAGCGGGAAAAGCCACGTCACCATACACACCTGACAATGACATTTACATGCTCTTCAACCCCTGGTGTAAAGGTATGTACAGTATAAGTTAGACGCTGTAGGTTTTGGTGGAGGTTCAGATTTGTCACTACATTAAGATTTACCAAAATTCAACATATATATTCAATGTTCTTTCTGTGTTTACAAGGTGACTCAGTGTATATTGATGATGATGCACAGAGGATGGAGTATGTGCTGAATGACATGGGCAGGATTTATTATGGTACTAAAAGTCAGATCGGTTGCAGAACCTGGAACTTTGGCCTAGTAAGTTTCATTCATTTATTTGAGATAAGTGCACATAAGACCTGAATGATAACAGTAACAATAACTATACACTGAAAAAAACCCAGTTGGATTTGCATAAAGAACTTATGTACATCGGTTGCACATAACAAAGTTATGTTTACTCAGCATAATTTATCTATGTTAAAGTATCATGTTTTCATTTCACATTCTCAACATAAATATTTCAAGTTTATGCTACATAAAATATGTATTGATCTTGAACAAGAAAATAATACATTACCAGATCTTAAGAAAAAATCCATACTTTAAAATGTAACCGCCCACTACTTAACCAAAGGCAATGCTTTTCTGAATAATGGTAACCACAAAACTCAAAAATATATAAAACTCCTCTAAATCTCAAAGATAATGAAGACAAGTGTTTCTCTTGACTGAAAAACAAAAACCTCTCAAAATGCAGTCTTATGCAAAGCATGCTGGGAAATGCAAATCCTCTTCCCAGTTGTAAAATGTTATGTTAACGCAACACATATCATTCATGTATTCCTAACATGAATGGATTAAGTTACATAACACAAAAAAAATCATGTTTTGACCAAATTTTCCAAAAATTTTGTTGATTTAACTTAGTAGATTGGACAAGCAGCATAAAGTATTAGTGTCACACCAACAGACGACAACATTATGATTTTGCAGTTTCACATTTTTAATGTGCAAGCCCTTTAAATGAGATTTTACACAAAGATAAAAACACAATTTCTCCTATTTGCTCACTGTTTAGTTTGATGAAGGAATCTTGGCTGCTTGTTTCTTTGTGTTGGAGAAGAGTAATGCCCCCTGCTCAGGATGGGGAGACCCCATTAATGTGGTCAGGGTTGTGTCTACCATTGTGAGTCATCTAAGTACTTCCTGCGGTTTAATATACATTTAAATATAGAAATCGCATTGACAATGATGTGTTTTTGTTCTCTATCAGATCAATGCCAATGATGACTATGGTGTAGTGGAGGGTAAATGGGAGAAGGGCTATGAAGGTGGGATTTCTCCCACAGCCTGGAGTGGAAGCAGCGCCATTCTGAGACAATACCACAAAAGTGGAGGAGTGCCCGTTAAATACGGACAGTGCTGGGTTTTCGCCGGGGTCACAAACACATGTAAGATACCTTTGCATTACAGAAAAAAGAGAGATAGAGATGTAAAGAATCAGCTGACAAGTGCAACGATAATGATTTTGTTGATCATAATAAAGCTGTTGCTGTTAATGTTCATTACATTTTAGTGTTGAGTCACAATTACTGTCAAACTTTTACAAAACAATTTAATCTAACCAATCATGACCACTTAACAAAGAATTTGAGTTGATGGATGGATTGATTGCTTTAATTCTCTCTCTCTCTCTCTCTCTCTCTCTCTCTCTCTCTCAGTGTTGAGATGTTTTGGCATTCCTACACGTCCAGTCTCAAACTTCAGTTCTGCTCATGACACCGATGCTTCCTTGACAACAGATGTTTATTTAGATGAGAATCTGAAAGAGATTAAACACCTGACCCATGATTCAATCTGGTATGTCTTTATTAAACCCATCACATCAAAACCAAACCTAATTTGTTCCCCCTGGAGTTACTGTACACATCTTACATGTGCATGTTATCTCAAACTTAAAGAAATGTTAATTTCGGTTATAATAATGCAACACAATGAGATCAATTAAATATGAAATATAGACTTTTATTCATTACCTTTTGTGGCTTTGCAGGAACTTTCACGTGTGGAACGAGTCCTGGATGACTCGTCCAGATCTTCCAGCTGGTTTTGGAGGTTGGCAGGTGGTTGACGCCACTCCTCAGGAGACCAGTCAGGGCTTTTTTCGCTGCGGTCCCACCTCTGTCGCAGCCGTCCGCAGCGGGCAGGTCTTCCACAAATATGACACACCCTTCGTCTTTGCTGAAGTATGTTAATTCCTGACCTGTAATTTAACATTCCATCGCTGATTCAGAGAAAATGCATGTAAAAAACACTCTTCTCATTAAAATTGATAAACTAATGAGTACAGGATTAATAGAGAAGAATAACTAGAAACCAAATTTAAAAACATCTAGTGATGACTATAGTCCCACTGCCAGTGCCGCGGCAGGTCACAACATGTATTTTTAGTAGGTTACTGTACAGACATTATTTATTGTCCATACAACAATTTATCTTAAAACATTTGCTCTTGCTGCAGGTGAACAGTGATCAGATTTTCTGGAAGCGCAAATCGGACGGAACGTTCGCTGAGTTTCGTGTTGATAAGAGCGCCGTGGGTCACTGCATCAGCACCAAAGCTGTGGGCTCAGACGCGCGTGCGGACATCTCACATCTCTACAAACATCCAGAAGGTGATTCAACACTAGTGTTCGATCAGATCTTGTTTTTAATGGCAGAATTGTTGAATTTGATTACAGTTACGTTAGATGAGATGTTCACAAAACAAACGTTGAGTGCAAAAACGTTACCATTTACTTATCAATACGGAAGTTTCTAACTATCGACATTGTGTGACTGAAGATAAAGACGTTCATGTGCTTCAAGTAGTGTAGCTCGTAAACCATTAAAATCTTTTAGAATAAAGATCTCAAATGGTGCAACATCCTTAAACATACATCTGCCTTTTATATACTGCAAAACGTATATCTGAGACTGATCATGTTAATAATATTTATCTCTCTACTCACTCGGTGATAAGTGTTGTCTACTTGATCGTCACTGTTCGACATCGAAGTATCGCGAGAACAAATTGTTCCGCTTTCGAATCGCTCCTCTCGCGGTGCTTTAATGCCATCAATGCACACTGTTGCAGCTGCGCATGTCTGAAATCTGAATTCCTTTACTATAATTAACCGAGTTTATTTCATGTAAACATTTCCATAAAACATGACAAATTTGTTACTAAAATATGTTTATTAAAAGTGACATTTTGTTGAAATGTTTACCTACAAGTATATTAAAATAAAAGATTTTATTTTTTCAAGATTGATGTCTTTATACTGTTCATAAATGAAATAATAATTTAGGGGTATTAAATATTATTTTGTGTGTTTGTGGCCTGTTGCGAGTGGTTTAAGTCAAAATGACAATGAAGGAATGAATCGACTGCTTTTCTTTCCAATTCATCAGGTTCAAAGGAGGAGCGCAATGCCGTGGAAACAGCCTGTCGCTATGGTGCTAAGCGTTCTTCCTCCTCCTCTTCCTCATCCTCCCCTTCCTCTTCCTCCTCATCCTCCCCTTCCTCTTCCTCTTCCTCCTCCTCTTCCTCTTCTTCCTCCTCATCCTCCCCTTCATCTTCCTCCTCCTCTGGTGATGTAGTTCTTGAGGTTGGCGTCCAGGGCGATGGGCCGTATGTGGGTCAGGATGCTGTGCTTTCTGTCATTGTGAAGAATAAATGCAGCTCACCTCGTACCATCAACCTCAACAGTCAGGTGTCTGCCATGTACTACACCGGAGTCCGCAGGGACTTGTTGAAAAAAGACCAGATATGCATTGAGCTCAAGGCTCATGAGGGTGAGGATGAAAGAACTATCTGAGACAGTAGAGACATCATTAAGCATCAGTTCAGAGCTCTAATATGCATGTCATTCTTCCCCCTGTAGTGCAAACTCTGGAGTGGACTCTACGATATGAGATTTATAAGGACCAGCTGGTGGACCAGACCGCTCTGATGCTCTCTCTCTCTGGACACGTCACTGAGACGAAACAAATTCTGGCCAAAAAGTTTACTTTCAGACTGCGAACACCAGATCTCATTATCACTGTGCGTTTAAAAACACATCTCGTGGTTAAATCTTTATACAGATTTACATCATAATACTAATTACAATTACAGTTCAAGTACATCAAAGTAGATCTATTTCACATTTTACACGTTCTTATAACGCTTTTTAAACGTTGTAGTCATGACTTTACATGATTTATTATCTAATGTAAACTGTATGTAAATCATATGTCCTGTGTGTGATTTCGCCTTTCAGCCGTTATGTGATGCTGTCGTGGGCAAAGCGTTGACAGTCAAAGTCAAATTCCAGAATCCTTTGCCCTGTGTGCTGAAAAATGTGATTTTACGTTTTGAGGGACTAGGAATGCGTGACATCAAAACGATTAACTATGGGTAAGACAATATTTTTACTGATTTAACTAAATAACTATATATTGTATATATGTCTCAGATTAAATGAAATAACTGTTATTTATATAAATTCTCTACTCAGTGATATTGCCGGCCAGGATAAAGTGAGTCTAACTGAGAAGTTTGTTCCTCTGCGATGCGGCCAACAGAAACTTCTAGCAACTCTCGACTGTCCTCAGCTCACTCAAGTACATGGAGTCGCAAACATTGTGGTGAAAGACCATTAAGAAACCGTCAAGAAAATAAATACAAACTTTCACCGTCTCAAGAAATTGACTACTGACTTAAGATTTTGTTATTGTTTATATAATAATAATAATAATAATAATAATAAAATTGATTTGATTTATTTTTATGTCACCCAAAGTCACATTACAAATCATTCAGTATGTTTAGGTTTCGGGTAATTTTTGTTGATTTCTGTGTTGTAGAAATAACACCAAGCTACTTTAAATTCTGTGTATTTTAATATACTCAAATTTTGGTGTTTATTTTTATTTCTGATCACTTTCCTTGAATAAAAAAACATAAAATTACTAGATATAGAAAATTGGCATTTATTTGGTTTTTTTTTTGTGAGTTCTTAAGAACTAAGATAATCTTGTGATAATACAATCAAGTCAATACTTTAAGCAAATGAAGTGCCTATTATTTGTAGTCATTTTTGTCTATTTTAAAAAATGATGCGATACTATACACAAACATATCTGTAAATGTTGAAGCTTGACTGAATGAATTAAAAACCCAGTGTCCTTCTATTGTAAACAACACAAATTAGGTCATTTCTTAACAACACATTTACACACACAAGTACAAACAGTTTTAAAGCAGTCACATTTATTTATCTCTTCTATGCACATTTACTAAACAGCCAGCCAAGTTGGCAAACGGTTTCGCGATGGGACTTTTCCACAAAGTTTACTAAAAAATAAATACAAGACTCAAAGTGTTGCACAGATCAAAAATATACAAAGGCTTATAATGTAAACTTTAAAAACATTTTACATAAGAAACACCCTGGAGACGATTTTAAAAGGTATTATTTACACATTTCTACAAAAAAGGAAGAAAAAAGTAATTTTGTATTTTAGTTGCTTGAAGACTTCTAGTACCAGAAGTGACATGTAACTCACGTTTGCTTTTCAACACGCTTGTCCAACCTTTGGTACACAAATCTTTGCATGTGTCCATTCATCAAGCATGCATCGTTTATTAACCGCAAGACTTTGAATCTGTATTCTGGTATAAATATCTTTAGGTACAGCAAAAGACAAAAACCTTCACAAACATACGAAATCAGTGCAAATGTTAAGGTTAGACTTTACAACGTTGGAACGGTGCCTCAAAATGGAGACAATGAACGATCTTTGCTGCCTTTCAGATCTGTAACTTTAGACGATGGTTTTCATTTGTCCAACATCTATTTATAAAGCACAAGTTAAGCAGGAGAATGTTGGTGATGAACAGCTAATATTCTTGGTCCTGTAAATGATCCAAAGACTGTCTCTCTCTTACCAAACATGACAGAAAAACAGCAGAATCTTACGATGGCAAATACATATAGTGGGAGAGGACGTAAAATACACGACTGGACACAGTGAAGCACTGGGTTTAAAAGGATTATTAACACGGTAGCTTATGATATCAGCGTTTTTATATTATTTAGTGGCAAATTCATGTGTCCATGTCCAGTGTTTTCCCAATAAAGCTTAACCTCTGGAAAGAAAAGCAAATTCATAAATAATTGATCAAAGCCCAATATTTCATAAAAGAAAGCACTTTTCTCTGCTTTGTACCATACTTTAAAAACTGACCGAGACAAGAAGTTTAAAGTTCTGTAAAGGATAACTAAACCAGTAGTGTTCATATTTAACCCATCGGTCCTTTGCAACAACATAACTATTTTCTTTTGATTTGCATCCTATTCACATCCTTTAGGCACAAATTTATTAAACCCAGCAAAGACCCCATCTTACTGTCCGCACCCCCATCTGAACTCTTTCTTTGGATGTATTTGTTATACGTGCTATTAAACAACTACATAATATCGCCGCTGTCCTTCTGAAACCTTGCATGTTTCGTGATTAAAAAAAATGTATAAATCATTATTATTAGTCATCCTTTATGTATAGTACAATGCAATGTAAGTCGCTTTGGATAAAAGCGTCTGCCAAATGCATAAATGTAAATGTCACTGAGATTTGCAAATATCTAACCTATAAAAAGTAACCAACTTTGACAACACGGTATTAAGTCATTTTAAAAGTACAGCGTTTTATCCAGTTCCTGAAAAACAGCAAATTTGGACATCCGAGGTTTCGGAAGGATATCGACAATATAAAAAACAACGCGTTTTCCATCACCTTGTTATCCATCTGTGAACTTTCCTCATTGCCTTCTGAACATCGCAAATTCAAACCCAACGCAACGCAAACCAAAAGCACTTTCACTACACGCTTCTAAAAACTTCTACTGAACCATCTACATGTGTCACAATATCATTCTCCTGTAGTCTGTTGAACTACATATAAATGTCTTTAAAACAGATTGTCAATAAATGTAAAATGAACTGAAAGGACAATACAGATGATCTACCAGATACTGTCTCCTCGCTAAAGTTTTATTGCATGCACTTAACTCATAACCGTTAAAGTGAAATATATAAAAGCTACAACCACTGTGGTGAGAGGCATCATTTCATAGGTTGACTGTCAGACGTTTGCACAGTATTAGTCTGTTGTGGGTCAGTATTTCATAAAAAACTTGCAGTGAGAAGAATAGAATAGTTCATAAATGAGAAATGATAAGGATTGTACAGTATTCACAGAATACAACCGATGATCATGTTGTAGCTGCTGTCGATATACCTCAACAGATCGATTCATTCATATACAAACTACGGGTTGTGCTGATTTGCTTCTCTCGATGACCAAGTCTCTAAAAGTGTAAGAAAGTCATAAAAATGTTGACTATCAAATGACAAGAGACTTGCAGCATAGCTTTGCATTTAAAGGAGATTTCATTACCTTAAAATTGCCAATAAAAGGGGCAAGGTTTGTCAATTTAAAAATAGATCTTTTTCAAAATGCATATACTAAATATAGATATTTATTTTCATTGAACTCTTATTTTGCGCTTAATTTGTCAAAATCTGAAGTTGGGACATTTTGTCAGTACCAAAAGAAGTGCAAAATAGTAGTTGGCCATCAGATAACCCAACACAGCTACATTTCTTGCCCAAAAAGATCCAGTTACGGTTTCAGAGCAGATCTGAGATGCTACTCAAAAACACTCCGTCTGTTTATGCTACAGCTAACTTTACAAAAGGCCACTCTATGATTGTCCCAAGCTATCTGCCATGAACAGTTTGCATGTACAGAAAAGGTTTTCCCTTCTTTTAACACCGTATGGACCCATTTTCACAGTTAGCCCCAATACAGTACTGTGTTTCTTTCTAGACGACACTGAATGTTAGTGACAGAACACGTATCGCTGTATAGATGACTTGTCAATACTTACAAAAGTGATGAATTTTAGCTGTTTGCTTTATCCTCCCAAAATAAAATGTCACATGGTACTCAAAGCATTCATAGAAAATAAATATGCTCATGGAAGTTTTGAGAACACCACCACTAAAAATCAACATGTTCCTCTGGGTCTTTTCCAAAAACAGATACTCAAAACAAGAGTATGCCAAGTGCACGATGTCAAAGATTGTGACTAAAAGATGAATTTCAGGAGGACCGGTCATCATGAGGACTTCCGTCTGAGTTCTCCGTCTCCCCTTCTGATATGGCCTGCATTGGAGCCGTGTAGAGCCGGCTCCGTGTACTGTAGCGGCTGCTGTTTGCGGCGGGTGGCATCCTTGAACGACCTTGTCTAGATGAGGCAGATGTGGGAAAAGCTTTAGTGGTGAAGCCCTCGGCGTACGTTTTTGGAAAAGGGCTTGATATTTGTTCAGGTGAACACTCTGGAGATTGTAGTAATGAATAGAGTGTCTCTTCTATTTGGGGGTCACCAGGGCTCTTGGGTGCAACGGGGCTCTTGAGGATCTCTGCGGCTGACATGCGATAACTGGAGTCAGAGCGACTTCCCTTTTTCAACAGCAGCAATTTGAACTCTTCGTTGGAGGTATTGGACTTTTTGACACTCCTGTAAATTTGACCCAGGGCTCTCTGGGACGCAGTTTGAGTGACTGGATTTGGAGGCGTGTTTGGGGTGCTTGGTGAGGTTACAGGACTGGTAACAGGGCCGTTCCCGGAATGGCTCCGTGTCGTCATGTCTCCAGAATCTTTCTTTCCCAGCATTTTCCTTTTGGACCTGAAATGGGAACATAAATCTTTGGTTTTAAAGACCTGTGGGGCTTTTTAAACAATTTTTTGAACTCAAGTTAAGTCAAACAAACACACCTATGAATCATGGCGAAGAGATCCTCTGTCGTGCGACTTTTACTTGGTGAAAGGAAAACGCTATCATCCTCAGTTTTTGATTCGTCTGTCAGAGGGGACAATGTTGGATCACTTGATGTGGAATCTGAAACATAATTCAAATGAGTAACAAAACTCGAAGCATTGCTTTTTTTTACTATTTTACGTATAAATGGATCAAGACATACCTTTGCTGAAGTAGTCCTCTGTGTCTGGCGTTGACCCTTCCTCTACATTTTCCAGTGAGGCACTTCTGGTTGGTACACCTGATATCAAATATTCATCTTTGTGGTTAACAGCACCGCTGATTTGATGCAATGTTTCAGATCTTTGATTGACAATATCAGGCACTTGGTCGAGACTGTCTGTTTCGATCAGATCTTCATCTGGCTCAGATCTCAATTGCTGGTTTTGCACCATTTCAAGATGTTCTCTCTGGACAGTAAAGGTCTTTGAGTAGCTCACTTTATCTGCACCTTTTGGACTTTCAGAATTCTCTGACGTGACGTCATCCACCTGCTCAGCCTTCAAAGCAGTCAAGCTCCAAAGAGTTGATGGGGCTAATCGGTCGTATCTATTTCGAGCACCAAAATGGCCAGATTTATTCTTAGCAGCGAGTCCATCTGTTGGAGTAAACAGTGATTGACAGTTGTCCTGAGAGGGGGGTTCTGAGAGAAGGGGTCTGTAGGGTGGGGGTTTTCTAGTTTCGCTGGGTTTGTTGCGAGTGGTTGGAGCGATGATAGTCACAGTGGGACACTTAGGCCTGGTGGCAGCATCATGGCCCCCTTCACTAGATTTTCCAACTGAACGGAGCTGAACTGATCGCAGGACCAATGGAGTGATGGCCAAAGGACTTGTGATTGTTGGCTCATCGTTTGAAGCTTGATTCTCACCCTTGGTTTCAATTGCTACCTTGTGTTTGCTCTGGTTGTTGAGAATGTGCATCTGTTTTTTGTGAACTGAAGGCTTGTCGACATTAGGAAGGGCACTTAGGTCGAGGTGGGTGGGAGGTATGATAGGCAGTTCAAAATCCCTTTTGGATGAATACTGCTGTAAGGATGCAAGTGAAGACTTCCTCTCTGGGACTTTGGGTTTCCTCTTGACACCAGTGGGGGACATCTGATGAGCGTTTGGGAAGAAAGCTGATGGAAGGGAGGATGTCGGTGTCTCCGACTGGCTCGAGTAGCCACTGGAGGGTGATGCCAGACCTATAAGCTTTTCCGGTGAAGGCAAGCGAAATTCGTTTTCCACCAACGGCAATGAAGGTGTGGTGGCTCTGGATCCTGACTGGGACGTCTGGGATTCTGAGCTCTCCTGTGACTTAATGCATTCGATGACAGTGGTACCCGTAGCAGTGCTGGAATTGGACAATGATCTGTAAGGATCACTGGATTTCAAGTCATTGAGAAGCCAGAGGTCTGCATAGTCTGACTGTACCGCACCCTCATCTTTGAAGGAATGTGTTTCTGTGGAACCAAACAAAGCTACATCAGGAATCTCTGTGGAACTCTCAACACCCCACGCCCCGAGCAGCTCCCCACTCTCCAGCTGATTTGAGGAGCCATTTAACCTCACGTGCTGCATTCTCTCCCCGGAAGACGTTGATATGTTCTGACCGCCGGCTATCTTTGGTTCGTTCTTGTCAGCGGAAGGTCCAACATGGCTGCTTATTTTCTTCAAGGATGAGCTGCGTTTTGGCGGCGATGGCTTCACCTTTGGTTTCCGCAGAGACAGACTGTGTCTCCCTAGCGTGTTTGTTTGATGTCCGCATTCGGCTTGTTGCTGGTCTACAGATGCATAGTTGTATGTGAAGCTTTTGCTACCTTTAAGACCACAGTCAAAGTGCATGGAGGTATAGTAGCCCTCGCCATCTACAGAAAAGTGTGAGGTGGTGTCAGCCTTTTCGGAAGGTGGCCGGTCTGTTAAACTCTCATAAGTGGCTATGCTAGCAAAACTGGGACATTCTAGGTTGTTCTCACGCCTTGAGCGCTCCGGACTGAAGTCTGGGTTGCAAGGCGTGTTGTGCCTGTAGTGTGGATAGCTCCAGTCACCTTCACTGGCAGTGCTGACTCCAGCATCATCAAGCATGTCGGTAGCGGTGGATGTGAATGAACCTGTCCTATGGCGACGGAGGCCTTGCGATCTCTCTCCAGGGTATGGGTCAATGATGAAGCCTGTAGAATCATCAATAGTATTGGTAGCTGCATTCAATGATAGCTCTGAATCGCCGTGAGATGATCCGGTGAGTGGCGGAGAGGCTGCGGGTGGAATGGTCTCGGATGTTTGGGAAGGACACGTCGAGCTACTACCGCTCCAGTTGCCGCTTGACGACTGATGGTCCTCCTTATGGTCCATCTGGCTAGTCAGCACACCGGCGTTGGAAACAGAGTGGATGGGGCTACTGAAGGTGTCAGAACTAGAGGAAATCTCACAGCTACCCATGTCAGCTTTCCGAGGAAGGCGGGAACAACCCCTATCCATCCAGTCATGCTCTGCGCTTCCGATGTGCTGTTTTTCTTCCAGGACTGCCTGATCGTCGGTGCTTTCCTCATCATCTTTCATAATACGTTCCACTGGGACTCGCAGGAAGTCCTCAGCCTCAAAAGGTGAGAGTTCTTCATCCTCCTCCTCATCATCATCCTCATCGCTGTCATCATGACCTTCGTCCACTAGTCGCCCTCCCTCACGTGGCAGGCTTCGGGACCGCAGACGAGCACCCACAGAGGCGGTGAACATCGTGTCACAGGTGTCGGGCAGTGAGGATATGTTTCCTGTGGAATGGGAAAGTGACACGGGCACGCCCTGCCCTCTCTGTGCTCTGATTCGTCGACGGGAAGGTGCAGCCCCAGCTATTGGAAATTCTTCCGTCTGGCAGCCGGAGTCCTTGGTGCAGAGACGAGAGAGCGCGAGGTCCTCCTGGCAAACCTCAGGGTTGGTGTGGACTATTACTGTACGCTCTCGGGCCACCGGAGACTCGTCAGAGTCTAAAAACAATGAAACTCTTTTTAGTAACAGAATTAAACCTGCTCATTCACAACAAAAAATATAACTATTGATAAAAAATCAAGACGTTATGTAAAAATGTTTTATTTGAATATATGGATCAACCATAACAATAAAAATACAGAAGGAAAATATGTAGAGATCACGTTCAGCGCTCCAACTTATGAATGATAAAACATCGACAGCCAATCAAAATCCATTTGACTTTAAAGGGCTAGCGCATTTAAAATAGAAATGCTTAGAATTAACAATGTTATTTTCTATTGCCTATTGTTCTATTGTTATATTCTGTTTAGTGTTATAGTTACCTTTATAGTTAGCATTCTTGGTGTGAACGGGTCTTTACTCTTATTAAATACAAAAATACTGATTAACCAAAATAATGTATTCATATCAATTCCATGATAAAAAACATAAAATCATTTTATAGTTTTATATATTTATAACTATATACATTCTAGATTAAATATAAAAAACAGATTATAAAAATTAACAAACATCTTTTTCTCTAAAACTATTCAACAAGTATACAATTCTGTGCATGAGTCACTTTACACAAATTCAGATCACCAAAACGTTTTCCAGAATAATTGAGAAGTAATTGAAAGCATCACACACCCAAATCCTGCTGCACACGTCTGGGAATGCCAGTGATGGTTTTCCGTCGTCTTAACTTCCTCCGTCTTTGAAGCACCGACTGCGAGTGGACCAGCGAGCAGCGCACACTAGCGTCTCTGTCAAAGCCGACCCCTGCAAAGAGCATCAGACATGTGAGAGGCTACCGGGTGCCAACCACTGTTTCTATAGCCCACCCTCCTCCTGTTTCTCACACGCATCACCCACTGAGAGCTTTCATGCAACATACAAGAGTTTGCTAAAATAATCACTGTAATTGTAATATAAAAAAACATTAAACAAACATATTGGTTTATTTTACAGTGTTTTGACTGAATAAATAAACGTACTTTCACACATGGCATTTTAAAACATAGCCATTCTTTCTGTTGCATGTAATATGAAATCATGTACATATGCAACAAAAAGATGGACTTCAAATGTTTTAACCCACACAAAAATGCATCAGACATACAATACGCAATGTCATGCAAGATGAAAGGAGCCACATATCGAATATACAGAAAACAACTGGGGTTGAAAATGGAAGTAAAACTTCAATCTATCCTACCCGACCTCATCCCTCCTCGATAAACTTCTGCCTCTAAACCCTGTTTGTGTTGTTGTTTGTCCAGTGTTATGCATCATGACTCTCATGTGATTTTTCAGACCGCGCTGACACGCACCGCTGATGTCCCGTTCATCCGCTCGGATCCGCAGCAGATATATGCCCTCTTTGTAATTCTAATGCCGCTCATTAGCATGCACAAAACGCTTTCTTGACTCTTTGCATTTCCTGGCACAAAGCAAGTAACCAAGACAACTCTGAACTTTATTGTTTCAAATTTCATGACTTGCAGATTTTAACCTACTTTCCTGCACGACTAACAGTGTGTTACTATATGAATAACTTGATTAACAAAATGTTTTTCAAACGTTTTACTCCTTACAAAATTGAACCTTCAAAGCAGTGCATACATTCAATTGGTCATCAAGATTAATATTAATATTCAGGAAAAATACTGTAGTATACTTTACTATACTAAACTAGTACATTTCTAGATACTACAGTGTTTTATAACTTTACCATAGTATATTATAAAGTATACTGCAGTATTTACTACAGTTCTACAGAAAATTGTAGTATACATTAACAAAGTGCAGTAATATACAGTATAATATATGGTAGGGGTATAGCATACAGTACTCCGGTACACTACAGTTTACTGTAGTACATACAAAAATATACAAACGTTTTTTATTTGATATTCTCTAATGGAAAAATATTTTCTCTGTCTTACTGCACTAACATATTTGTTAATTAAATATATAATTAATTCTTTACTTAGCATTAGCATTTTTGTATAATGCATTATGAATGTAGTTTTAATGTATTCATTATGCCTTGTAATGTACCTTATAATGCATCTTAATGTGTCATTAATAATTGTAGCCACAGTTAATACGTTATAACACTTATCAATTTATGGTTACACTATGCATTTTAAATTTGGTTTCATTCTTTAAAACAACATATAATGTAACACAACGCACATTATGAACAATTATACCCTTTAATAACCCTTTATAGTGCATTATACATAGAGGCTTTAAGTGTTACCGATTTTCTTTATAAAAGAGTTTTTTTTTACAAATTTCTTGACTAATGTTAATATGGTTATCATAAGTGTTCTTTGCACACTCGACAACTCTCTCTCTCTCTCTCTCTCTCTCTCTCTCTCTCTCTCTCTCTCCGCACACTGATCGAGATGGTGGTGGTTTGGGAAATGAGGTGGTACTAAACTGATACACTGATACTAAACGGGGGAAACTCAATGGACATAAAACATCTCTCACTTAGGAAAGCTGATATCGCTGAGGGAGAAGTAGCGACGGCGCCCTCCTCTGAAAACAATACACGCAAAATTCAGCGTTCTGATAAAGATATACTTCTGTTCATTGATGCCAGAGGAGAACTTTGGTCAAGATCAGGAAACTCTCAGATCGATTATTATGATATATAACATAGACTTGAAAACAATCAATTTCTGCATTGATCTTGCCATTTCTGGTAGAGGAATGTAAAAATAATTTTTTGTAATCATACATTTAAATACAATAATAATAAAATCCACTCCTATTTTATTTAACATTAACACAAAATGAATTTACAAACAAATGAATAAGTATTTGCATTTTGGGACTGTTAATAATAAAAAACCCAAATATGTTTTAATAAGAAAATATTCTTGACTATTATGACATGAACAGATAAAGACCAAAGTTCTCCTTCGTAAGTCACCATCCAAACAAGATAGTTAAGCATTACAAAGAGAAACTCATTTAACTAAATGTCCTCATCATAATGCATCTCACTATATAAAAACATCACATCCTGCTATAAATATTATCATTTAAGCATCGGTCTCAGCTTTACCTGCATTATCATCATTAAACACAAGGAGGCGCTACACACTTACCGGTTACATTAATGGGGACGATGCATGAGGTGATGATCTGAGAATCTGTTTTCATCTTCTCTTCTGGGGTGGGCAGTGGTAGGACCCCCAGCCAGTTTGTGTGTTTGTCCAGCGTTGAGGGAACGTTTGAGATCGGACACTTCGGCCAGTGGCCCAGAGTGACCTCTGAATCTGAATCGGCCGGAGGGGCAACCTAGACAAACATATATATATAGAGAGAGAGTTTAATAATGATAATGTACTTAATTTAAGTGTTTTTTCTGTAAATAAAAGGATTTAGTTGTAATTAAATGAAGAACATTTACATGCACATGCGTGACGCATTAAGGCATGCCGAGAGAGAGAGAGAGAGAAGAAGTGTTAGCATGAAACAGTTTTTTCACATTTTAAAGTACATTATAAACATCCCAGGACGTACAAGGGGATACACATAAATGCACAAAACAACTCAAAACACACTTAGTACGCCATCATCTCTCATCCACTGGACCAGCAACTAATCCAATTCACTAAAGCTGCAAAACTTACCGTGAAGTATTTGTAGAGAGTTAACAAAACAAGCTTTCGGGCACACGCACGTGAACATATCAAGCTGTGATATAGCACATCCCTGTCCCAGCCGTCCAATGAGGACCTCACAATAAACACTGGGCCGACAAAAGTGTTAGCACAGAAATGAGGAGGAGGAGGGAAATAAAGAGGGTTTTGAGCCGGCAAAGAGAAAACTCAAGATCAAAAGAGTATGGAGCTCAAAAGAGAGAGAGAGAGAGGGATAGTAAAGAGCCACAATAGCTATAGAGAGAGGGGGGGATCTTTAGGTGAATTAAAGAATGCCATTCATAAAGTTCAAGACCAGAAAGAGGAAAAGAACGAGACCACAAACAAAACCTTCAACCTGAGCCTGTGTAAGTTTACAAGAGGACCAAATCATGAAGTTCTGCAAATAAACGGTGATAAACGTGGACACAGTTCAGAACTTCTCATGTTTTCATCATGTTAGATTCATGCAAAAATTCTTACTCCGTTATATGACATTTCTTAAGAAAAAAACATTCTTTTAAATAAAGTGGAGGTAAAGGGTACTTCACTTCTTCACCCTGCAGCAGGGGTTTGTGGGTAAGCCACAGTGTCAGAAGTTGATGGCCAATTACGTTTTTTCGCCGCGTGCGCAGTGTGACACCGGCTCTGCCCTGGAAAGCCTGTCATTAGAAAACCTCAGACTTCCGTAAGCGTGTGCTTGCATGTCACCCGCAGACATTCCACACATACTGATATTCAGCTCGGCCCACAGCGGGATTTAAGAGCTCTTCTGCACTTCTCCTCAAGCGTACAGCGCTCGGACACTTAAACCGCACAAACATTATTGTGCAAATGTCATTGCATTCAATCACAAAGAGCAAATACAAACATTTGATATAATGAAGAGCTGTTTCTCAAATGACTCTAAAACATATCACTAAGATCATACAAATTCATACGACTGAAAATAGTTACAAACACTGTTGAAAATGAGGGACAAAATTAAAAAATGTCTAAATCAAGATAGGCTACATTTACTTGAGAAGTAAAATGAGTCTTGTTTTCTAAACAAAAACAAAAAAAATAGAAAAAATATCTGCCAATGGGTTTTAAAACAAACATTTCTATAAATGTAATTGAAGTTTGTGTCATTGAATTAAAAAGCTTGAATTTAGTTTTTTTTCTTCCCTACTGGCAGATTTTTAAGCATATAGTTACTCAATTTACTTTTTTAGGAAACAAGATAATAATGTATTAGGTCATCTCGGTTTAGTACGTTTTAGATATTTGTACTGCACTGCAGAAAATGACTTTCTTATTTAGTATTTTTGTTTTGTTTTCCAGTACAAATGTCAAAAAATTCTTGAATCAAGATGCATTTTCTTGAAGAGCAAAGGACCTAAGAAAATAAGTCTTGTTTTTAGAAAAAACATATTAAATTTAAGTAAAATTGTGCTTAAAAACAAGCAAAAAAATCTGCCAATGGGGTAAAAAAAATATTTTTCGGAATTAAACCTTTTTCTTAGTCACTAAATTCAAGATTATTTTTCTTACCCCATTGGCAGATTGTTTTGCTTGTTTTAAGCACAAATTCACTTAAAAATTTTTGTCTAAAAACAAGACTTTTTTTCTCTCCTTTTGCTCTTCAAAAAAATGCATTTTGATTCATTTTTAGACTGAAAATCAAGACAAACATACTAAGTAAGAAAGTCATTTTTTGCAGTGTGGTAAATACTAAGAAAATCTAAATTAAACTAAACTTGTTTTACGAAATTCCACTTGGTTTGCTTTTTCGTTATCTTTGTTGGGCCATTTTTCTGTTATCTATGCAATAACACTGACACATTTCAAGGCTACATATCTTTTTGCAGACACTAATGTTGACTAAAAGCACTAGGACACTACATTGGTTAGTCTGCACCCATGATCAAGCACATGCACTGAAGCATCATATATGAGAGGATGAGAATCAAAGGTGTTAGAAGAAACGTTAAGAGCTGTTTCAGGATTTATCCAGAATAAAATACCTTTCTGCTCCATGGGGAGAAATGACAACACTCAGTAGGGGATGAGGAGCGGGTGCTGTGGAACTACAAACACACACAAAACACAAACACAGACATGAACGTGTGGATGAACACAGGGATAACACTCACGGACATGAGCAAAAATGAAGGAATCAACTTTCATCTTACATATCGTCTTTAAATAACAGCTGTGATTTATTGTGCCGTCAAAACTGATAACATATATTTGGCTGATTATATATAATTAAGGCGACGTCTGCAGTTTCTAAGCACTGAAATACTTCCCACATCACTGCTGTGTCCCTATTCACTTACATACTGTATATGATGACTTAAAAGTGTGCAGTTTGCTGGTGACTTTTGAGCAATGCTCACTTGAATACTTAAAAAGTAATGTCGACTGGACAATATTAGCTGAACAGCACGTGTTCACTAGAAATAGTTTTCAAACTTTGGCATGCTATTTTCAATGTACTATCATTTTGTAAAGCACTCGTTTTAATATTGCATACTTTTTAGGATTGATAACTGGGACACGGCATATGTGCGAACCTAAATTCAATTCCAAATTGTTTATATGACGCCCTAGAAATATGCACTTAGCTGGGTAATTTTGAGAAATGTTTTTACAGTATTATTAGCTGAAAAATCATGTTTGATGCACGCTGGGAAAATGTGGGGCATCTTTCATGTACTGTAATTTTGTAAAGAACACATTCTAATCTTGCATACTATTTAGGTTGGATAATATTATATATTGGGACACCAAATTTCAATTCCATACCCTAGAAGTATGAAGCTCATCGTTTTTATACTTGGAAAATGCATTAGAAAGAGTAATCCATTTTTGCATACTATTTTAAATGCACTGTAATTTTGTGAGGCACAGATTCTTATATTGCATACTATTAGATAGTATCTAAACTTGGATGTTTTAACCAGGCCTGATGCATTGAAATATTGTGTTTATTATTCCATTTTTAAAACACAAGAGGATTTATCGATAAGTTGATTCAGTCATATCTTCGAGATTTTACAAAGGAATGAATGTTCTGCACGGTTGGCTGCAAAAGATGATTTATTTCTGTAATGACACACAAATGAGCGATTTAAAGCCCAGTGTCCTGTGATGCCGGTCAGATTCATTCTGTCGACTTCATTTAATTGCATGAATGACTCACGCAGGGATTTAAAGCATCGAAATAAATATTCCTTGGCCATGGCCAGTAAGGTTGAATCTCTAACTAACAAGAACCGTGATGAAATGTACATGCATAACATCATGCTTAATGTGTACGATATTCAGAAGCAAGACCAACAGGTAAAATAGTAAAATATCTGCATGCGGCACATTGGATCACGTGAGGTTTATCCAGCATGAGATTCTGTCTGACGCACCTGTGTTTGTGTTGTTTGAGTGTCTATATCTCTTTCTGTTCTCTCCTAAACACACACACACACACACACTATCATCAACACACAGTCTTAAAGAAATCACACTACAGATGAAGCTCTCCAGTAAAGTTCTGTATTGACGGATGAACGTTTACCGAGGTCAAGCGTCCCTCTCTCTGCTCACGTGTCCGGAGCGTCCGAGGGGATGGGTGAGTGGGTACGGACGGAGCCACGGAGATGGTGACCCTTCGCTCTCTCTCGCTGACCTCCAGTCTCTGCTGATGATCTGAGATTCATATTTATGAAAACAATGGAGAAACAAAATTGTGAAATCCAAGTGTAGAGGTATTCAGAGGTTTAATGATGAATTGAAGAGGCAAAATATTCTGGATTTTGGGGGTTTTTCACATCAATCCTCTAGATGGCAGTGTCTGCTATCATTGAGCAACATAAACATGTATCAAACCTATGACCTGAATATGGTGTTATTGTCAAGACTGACCTCTGTACAGCGCCCGCAGACTCTGCTTGGCATTGCGATGCAGCTCTTCCACACATGCGGGCCGGGTGGATGGTAAAAACACATTTCTTTGCAGATGCCACGATGCCTGATGGTGTCGGTTCAGCTTGCTTTCAATGTCCAGATTAGAGACAGCTGCGGATAAAACATTTGTTAAATCTCACTTATGTAATATGTGACCCTGGATCACAAAACCAGTCTTAAGTAGCATGAGAACATTTGTAGTAAAAGCCAAAAATACATCGTATGGGTCAAAATTTGCCTTTTTTCTTTGATGCCAAAAATTATTAGGATATGAAGTAAAGATCATGTTTCATGAAGATATTTTGTAAATGTCCTACCGTAAATATATCAAAACTTTATTTTTGTGAGTGATATGCTATGCTAAGGACTTCATTTGAACAACTTTAAAGGCGATTTTCTCAATATTTAGATTTTTTTTGCACCTTCAGATTCTTGAGTTATATTTATCTCGGCCAAATATTGTCCTATCCCAACAAAAGCTTATTTATTCAGCTTTTAGATGATGTAAAAATCTCAATTTTAAAAAATTGACCCTTATGACTGATCCCACTGTAGTAATGCTGTAGTATACTTTATTATTTACTATAGTAAACAGTAATCAAGTGTAGTATACCACACTATTCTGTAGCATTCAATATTTCAAATGCATAAACCGTAGTAATACTATGGTAAGGTTTGAAAACACTGTACACTAGAGTTTACTATAGTAAATGCTCAAATACACTAGTTTATTTCAAAATGGGATAAAAGAATATAAATGCAGAAAAACAGATCAAATCAAGGTAAAAATCTGTTTTACCCTGTTAAGAAATTATTACAATAAGAATATAAAACAACATCAGAAGTTTGTCATAGTAGCTGGACATCTATAAGAAGTACATTTGATCATTTGATATAATATAATACAATCGCCATAAGTAGTACAAGATGTTAATATAGTTTGTATGAGTGCAATGTTACAAGTTTAGATGTGCAATGTGTTTTTAACTCATGAATGGCAATGTGCTGTAAACTTACTCGGTCAGCTTGTTTACCAACATGCAAACAAATCTGCATCATGTGTCTATTCCTCATTCTGTCTTCACAGGCCAAGAACATCTTAACTTCACTTTATGTGAATGTTAAAACTCAAATATTCAGTAGCCGAAAACAAAACCTTCTCTAATCACTTCCTCAAATGCTCTTAAATAAGATGCGTTCAATGGCTGATCACATAAGCCAACATTAACAACACAATACCACACTGCTATCGGCTAATGATCATTGTGTGACAAACAAAAGGTTGAAATGGAAGCCAAACACCTTTGCCCAACCCTCCAGATTAAACCATTAGAGTCACGGGGGTGTGGTGAAGACCCCCCCATCCCATGAGTTTACAGTAGTACAGTCTATCTCAAGCAAAGTCTGCAAAGATCCTTTATTTTTATCCAAGGTACACATTTATTTATTACAATCCTGGGAATTAAACCCACAACCTTTCCACTGCCAATATTATATTGAATATAATAAATACATTTGATCTTTATGTCTGTATTGCATTAATGTTTGGATTGTTTTTAAATGTACTAAAAAGTCATATTAAATGAAATAAAACAAAAAATGATGCAGTTCCAACAATAACCACTGGGCGTCTTAAAAGAGTTGTGTGTGACTGTGGTGTGGTTCAAGTTGAATGGATCTGTTATGTGATCACACACACGCACGCACGCACGCACGCACGCACGCACGCACGCACACACACACACACACACACAGCGCAGGTCTGTCTAGCTCAGATGCTGGAGGCAGTTTTCTCTATAATGTGAGTAAATAAATCTACAGCCGTCCACAGACCCTCGCCTCCCACCCGCCTCTACAGAAGATGCTCGAGTCATTAGTACAGACCAATCTAGGTCAAGAATTCAATGCAGCACAACTCAGCATCCATGTTTAATCTCTCTGTGTGCACGTATCACTCTTAAGACACGGCACGGGCCCTTAATACACAATACTGAACATACATTTTTAATACAAATGATAAACTGTGCTTTTTAAATATAGTACGTAAGGGCCTGAAAAGTATACAAAATGTAGAGGTACTAAGGATCACAATGTGGTATGAGAGACTATTATTGCAAAAAAAGTGGTGGAAATGTATTCATCAGTTTGAATAAATGAAAATGAAGAATTTACCAAAACGCGACTTAATATTTTAAACGTATAAATTCCTAAAAAAATAAAGATTTTATCCTTAATTAATCTATAATATAATTAAATAAAAAAATAAAGATTATATTATTTTATAATTATAATATAATTAAATATGTTTTAATTTTAATTTATTTTACGCTAAATAAATAAAGATTATTTTATGTTTATTACAACTATAATATAATTAAATAATACAAATATTTTATTTATTGCTATGGCAGATCAATGCACTATAAGGGGAAAATATATTTTAGGTGATCACAGTTTACTTAAAAATGAAGTTTAATTTCTGTGCCTTGACTGTCACAAATGCAGATAATCTCTCATCATTTATTTACCTTTATTTTTGGAGAAATGTCTGAACTATGAAGGCTCAATAAAACCACAAACTAGAGATTCTGGCCTTACCGCTGTCATATGACATCATTTAGCCAACTAACACCAAAGACCTCGTGTGGGATAATCGATCAGTGTTTTCCAGACCAACAGCGTCTGGATGTGAGAATTTCCCTGAAGAGATACCTCACATCTTCTCTATAGTGTTGCCAGATTATTCCTCTGAATGATGCTTTGTGAGGTTTTCTTCTATCCACTGCCAGATTTAAAGGTGTAGTTTAAGGGAAATCTGGCTGAAGGAGACTTGGACCGCTGCTGCTTCTTTGTCTTGATCAAAAGCTGTTGACTGGGAAGGTGAACCAACTCGGACGTAATGGCCGTCTTTACGCTCTTAAAAATAAACGTTCAAAAAAGATTTTACAACCTGATGTCATAATATTTTTTAAGTGTTTTAGAAAACCATCTGTGTGAACTCACCTTTTCTCTTTTAACAGATGATATCTTTATAAAAAAACTATTTTAACATCAATACTCATTTTATGTAAAAAAAAAACATTAAACATTAAACCACTTTCCTTTCTCCTAGACATCAATGAGATTACACAGAGAGCAAATGAAAATGTCATGAGTTTCAGAAGAGATCTCAGCAATGTCTCAAACTGAGCTCAGATTTGTCAAGTCTGTGATCAAAAGTCAATATAACATTTCTCATCACATTTAGACAAATCCAGATTATTTCACATTCCTTTACACCTCCACATCGGAGACGAAGTTGAAACTTAACAACTGAGAACTCCATCAGATCTCCTGAGCTTTGAAAGTACAGAGATATAAAATCATACAAGACAAGGCTGGTGAGCAGTGTGATGAAAACGAATCGAATCGACCCTAGCGTGACATTCATATATGATGTCATCCTCTAGAAACCCTGAGACTAAATGTGTTCATGCATTAGTAAAAGGTGAGCATGTTATGTGAAGTGATGGAAACTGGGCACTTTTATGTTGTTGAAAACATGGGCACTGGTGAAATGAGGTTTTCTCCTCAGGGTAAGATCCCTGCTGTGATCTGAACTCTCGGCCGGCTCCAGAAATCCTCCAGTGAAGCATGTTGATACACAATCTCTGTATCTCAACCTCTACAGCATATCTGGCTTTTCATCAACACAAAAACATTATTTATATCAAAGTTTCAGGTCTCGCCTCTCTATCGCCATCTCTGGTTGAAACATAAAATTGCAGCTTAATTTATGTACTTATCTTTACATGAGTTGAAGTCAAACTGACATTTCCAGTGTTGTACCCTACAACTCAAATGAGAAATCTTTATTGCAAGCATTGCGAATAAATTTTTATGTACTTGCCCGATAGCTGATTTTTGTTTATTTCGCTTAAAAGAAAAAAGTTGGTTGTGTTGGATGATGCCAGTTAACTTCATCCTGTTCCACCCAATAGTCAACAATAGTTTAGGTTTATGTTCAGGTCTGATAACTAAAAAAATGAATAAAATAAATTAACAAAAAAAGTCAATTGATATGGTTTTGGAAAAAATTTGCTGAACATTAGATAATTTTTTTTTAAATAATTTCATGAATTACTACATTACAGTATTTTGGGATTGTGGTTTAAAAATTCACAGTTGCATTGAAAGACTTTTGCAGTAAAATAAAATGATCAAACGCAACAAGCACGAGATACTTAATACCTATGATACGTCTCAATTTAATCTCAATTCTTTCTGAGAGAAACTGAGATATATATTGGCTGGCAGTACGGCGGCAGGAGGTCTTTAACTCTTAAGAGCTGTTTGGTTGTTAGTTGTTAAGCAGCATGAGGTGAAGAGAAAACCCAGCAGAGATCTTTAACAACCTTCAGTCATGACTCACAGCACATTTGCCGGCGCGGGTCATTTAAGCAGCTGTCACACCTAATGGATAAATACCTTCAAGTGTTTCCACAGTAAACTGAGAAAAAGACACAAGTCAGGTTGAGCTGAATCCGAGAAATCTCAGAGGTCTCCATCTACAATCCAGATGCAAGCAAACAGCTCCCAAAAACAATAGAGATGGTTTGTGGAGACCTCTTGTCTGCTGATGGGGAGATATCCCAGATTTACTTTGGCAAGAGAAGAGAGGATCGGAAACAGAACCGACTTTATCACCCAACACTTTTCCCCGTTTCCTTGTTATCTTTTCAAAGTCTTAAGACATCCTTCCTTCTATCATCGCTGTTATCTGTACATGTGAAACTCTGCTTTTTAACACAAAAGCCAGAAATCAAAACCTTTAAAGCAAAGTTAAATCGTAGCCAAACAAACTCCTGGTAACAATATTATCACGGCATTTATAGAAATAAAAAATGTCATCAGTGAAATTCATCTTTAATTTTGTGTCTGTTTTTTTGGCTAACAAATCACACTCATAATAACCACTGTAACTTTTAAAGCAACGTGCTGAAGTGTTTACGATATGTGAAGAATTAACACGACATCGATCATTTTTGTTTTAAATTTGGTTTTATATTGTGACACCACTAATTCATACAATGTGAATTGTACAAAAGCATACATTTAGAAAAAAGCAATATGGAAGGCCCACCCCTAAATCTAACATCACTGGTGCAAAAGCAAATCGCACTAAAACGTCTCATTAAAATGTCTCGTGCGTAAGATTAAATCTGCATCATTTCTAATCTCTTAAAGAAACATACACACTTAAATTCACACTTTTGCTTCCCATGCTCTAAAATATGAGTTTAAAACCCACCATCTCCACTTCACAGATACCCTCTAATCATCAGCCAATGATGACTCGAATCCTGAGCCAAACCCACTGACATTCCCCAGTCAACGTGGGAAAGTCTATCCCTCTAAATGCTATTCCGATCACACCACACCTCGCCGGAGACCACCTCCCCTCACGTCACAGCACATTTGGCATCACCACGAGTCAAACACCGGCCGAGGCTTTTACTCCGAGTGGAACCATGAGAATTATGTGCAGTCTGGTTTGGTTAAGTTTCAAGCCAATGTCTTCCAGCCATACCACGACACAATCATACAATACAAAAATAAGGCCCCGAAGACACAAAACTACACATAACTTCATTCTCAGTTTGAAGCTGCATCATGGGAAGGTTTGCAAAACTAAACCTCTTGGAAATGACAGACATGTATCCACAGCATACAAGACACCCACAGTAATAAGAACAGTGTAGCGTTCAATGCACCGTACCTTTAGATCGCAGCGGAACGCAGCATCCGAAAGCCATGACCGCCGAGCCGGTCAGCTACGTGTCTATCTCTCATTTGTTTCTCATTTGATTCTCTCTGGCAGACCGGCTTGATCTCCCCCGTGGAATCGAAGCGCACTTCAGTCTTTCTCTGACTGGCTGAGCATGACTGACCTGCAGCAACTTTCAGCTCAGCTTTGCTCTAACAACATCTGCACCCCCCCCCCATTTCTCCACCTTGTTACCCTACATACCACCAACCCCCTATATGTGGTGCACATGGTTCAGTCCGGACCACTGTAATCCCTTTATGCTTCACCGGAGTGGTCTAAAGGAAAGAAGCGAAGGGTCGCTAATCCAAAACGCTGCCGGCGGGCATTAATGCCGTTTGACTCTTAAATATATGTGTGGAGTATCCCTGTCATTTTTTTAATGTGACGACAAAACAAGCTTGACAATGCGACACTTTATGTGACGTCGTTTGAGAGAAATGCATTTTTATTCTACGCTAGAGAGAGAGGGAGAAAGAGCGAGAGACATAGACACACAATGAGAGAGAAAGAGAGTAATATCAGCCTCTTTGTTAATCCCTTCTAATCCCACACACACCTCCGGTGACCTTGGCACCATCACGGCCAAATGTCAGAGTGAGAGCAAGAGGAGAGATTGTGTTTATTTAAACACACAACAACACACAACAGATGACAGCTGGAGTTGTGTATACAAGAAAGCGTGTGTGAGTGTTTACAGAAGCTCAAAAGTTACAGTATAAAGAATTTTTTTGTATTTACAGTGATGCATTTTGCTTGTGGTTTCAAAACGCTACAAAATAACACTTGTGCATCCTCTCTTTTTGATATCGTCTTCATTTTCCTAAAACACTTGCACTAACCCAAGCAAATGGTTCATATTCAGACCAACAATGGGTTTAAACAACACAGTAGGTTCATTTATAACCCAACAGTTGGGTTTCTCCATTTGTGACCCAACGCTGGGTTGAAAAAACCCAATGTTAAAGACTTGAATATTAAAACATTTGCCGTACAAGTGGCAAATCCAGTCAGAACACGGTTTGTGAAAGGACAGAGGATAGGAGAGGACAAGACTGTGATAGAGAGACATAGCCAACAGAGAGAGAGAGAGAAAGAGAGAGAGAGAGAGGGTGGAGCTTAGGTCTCAGACAGCAGGTAGACGTCCAAAAATAACACAGTGTAATGAGTCAGCTATAATTTGGCTGGGTTACACCTCACCACAGAGCCTGAAACACAGCCAAGAGCACAAACGCAGCAAACCACATGAACGCCCTTGGTTGCTAAGGTGTTGCTATGAGGTTGCTTAGATGAACTGAGAGTTTCGAGCATAGCTATTTATACATAGATGCCATATTCTGCAATATTCAATATCTTCCTCTCACACAGGAAGAAAACCTCTCCCTTTAATTTTCTCTCTCTCTCTCTCTCTCTCTCTCTCTCTTGATCTATCACTCACTCCCGCCTGTGTGATGAAGCTCTTTGATCTAGTTGGAGTAGGCGGGACGCACCGATCGTCCCGGAATGTGATTGTAGGTTTAATAGAGTCGGAGTCTAGCAGACAATTCCAGAACAGCGTCTCCGACCTGCAGGTAGACACAGACGTCATTTTTGGTTTGGGAATGTTTCTCCAGAATGTTTTAAGGGGTCCCCAGAACATTTTTGAGAAACAAAAGAATTATACTGAAGGTTATTACAGATTAATTTCTACACACGATCTTGATAATATCACACTTACTGCTTGTCTAACAGTTTAAATGCTTCTTAATACAAAAAATGGATATGTATTTTAGAAAGAGGGTCACTCGCAAGTCTCGTCATATTTGGGGGTCCTTGGCATGAACAAGTCTGAAAAGCTCTAGATGACTATATTTATCTTGCATACATCATACATTTTTAATAGGATTTTTATCTGTTAATGTTACGATACTCCCAGTTCACTCACTCCACCAGAGACAATATAAATACTGCACAAAACTTCATGGCAGGACATTTTCAATACATATTGAAATTAAATATTGCATTTCTTTGATAGGGTCTCCTTTTTAGTTTCCATTTAATATATTACATTTGATTCAGAGTTGATCTTATGAAATGTCTGGACGGTGAAGCACACAGGGTATTTCCTGAATGAACATTTTCACATTTGGGTGAAATTTTTTCTCCTAACTTACACTTGATTTGCAGACGTGCTTGTCTCATCCAGCGCTGACTGAATTTCAGGAGTTTTGTCTGTGACTGGAGCACAAGTAGCCGGTGTTTGTGTGTTCAGTCAGAGAGAATTAAACTAACAGTGACTGGATTATACTTTATCCCCACAGCGTCTTGTTTTCATTAGGGTGATGTTCAAACCAAATCATTAAAGCATCAAGTCGTGTGGTTTAAATCTCTGAACCTTGAAAGAAATGAACTTCATTACACATTTTGGTCAAGACTGTCAAAGTCCATAAGCTTTGAGTCATTTCGAAATAAAAAACCTTTGCCATCATGAAATTACATACAACTGCAGTATTCGAGAAAGCGTCTTACCAAGTGACACATTTATTTTATTCCTGCTTTCGATAAAATCACGCATTTAGCCTATTTTATGTAAAGATAAAACATGCAATGACAATCTGTGGTTTTTCAACTTCTGCGATTTTGGAGATTGACATTGAATGGCTGAAAAAATTAAAAGAAAATATTAATTTTTAAATGCCACCAATTTAGTCTCCAATTTTTAACTATTTTATGAGGTAGCGAATTTGTAATTGATACGATGTGACTAAATAAAAAATATAATTATTAGGAACAAACGCAATAATGAAGCTTGACCCCTAAACCTACTATCACTGTTGTGAAAGCAGTTCAAACTAAAACATAAAAACATGAAATAATGTCAAAAGCGTTATCAAATGCATTTAGATTTACATTTATGGATTTTACGCTTACATTTGTTTGACCAGATGTCTATGATATTCTATGGCTTCTGTCAGTCCTTCAACATATCAATATCTATAGCATTTTGTCACAATGTAAGAAAAACACAAGTCAGATAGCTTAGAATCATCACTTGTATATTTGCTAAAGGAATAATGTGTGGATGACAGCTTTCTGGTTTATGTAATTGTACAAAAACACACACCTGAACCAGACCAGACCTCATCCAGAGGCCCACAGGACCACTTTTAGCCATTCAAAGCTAAAAACACAAACTCCTTCAAAACACACCCGAACGCTTTCACTGGCTGAACAAAAAAACAACATTTATTCTTCGCAAACCCATAAATCAGTAGAAAGCCGGTTCACACTGTGAAGACGTCAGAAGACGGAGATTTCAGAAGAGACTCCTGGAGAGACGCGCACTTCAAAGCTTGAGCATGTTCTGTACGGGAGGATCTCTGTAAAGTTTCAAGAAGAACTTTTGTTTATCCAGCTGCAGTGTTTTACTGCTACAAAGCCCCAGGAACACAACCACGATCCATTCTTGAATATTTTCCACCTTCAGAGTTCAAGAGTCATTATGATCATTGAGTTCCTCTATCAGCTCTCAGCGTGGTGTATGTACAGTAATAAGTCACTTTATACTTAATGCTCGTAGATTTACATTGGAAAACTCTATCCAAATAATTAGCAATTTGTTAAAATCGCATCTCATAGCAGTACCCTGATACCCAAACACAAGCATCGCTTTCATTTTTTCATAAGATGAACTAATCGTCTAGCGTTCTAGGTAACATGCTTTATGATTTTGCAGTGATTTTCCCCAAATGATTTTTAAATAGATTTAAAGTCAACAACCAGCTATCACCAGCATCATGAACACAAAAGCCATGTTAGAGATACACTGCCCTCTACTGATGTAAAAGTTATTGTCCGCTTAAAGTTGACGAATACCTTGATGACAGAGTAAAAAAACTAAAATACACACTAAAAATATATTCTTTAATACTTTTATTTATGTTGACTCAAAAATGCATAAAAATAAGTTTAGAAATAGTTTAAGTCATCTAAAACAGTACGAAAGGCATTTTAAGTCGAGAAATAGTTGTGCACGAAAGAGCATTTTAAATACATTTAAGGTGTTTTTTCACCCGCTTCTTTATTAATAAATTAAGAACATTATCTATACCAATACAAGATACTTTAACACCTAATATAGCATATAGTGGCTGGAAGTGAAAGTGATTAAATATGTATTAAAAATTGCATGCGTTTAAGAAGGATTGGCAGAAAATACGAAACGCAGAGATGATCAACAATTCAAATTAAAATGTAGTCTCTTTGTTTTTCCAAGCATTATTTGCATATTATTTGTTAAATCAAATCATCTCAGTATAGACACTGTTTGCAGGTGTGTGTGTGTGTCACCCGTGATTCATTTCTGCCAAAACTGTCCAATAACGGAGGGTAGCTTGCGTGGCTTTTTAAGGCCACTAATATTAGACGTCTTCATTCATTATGATTTTGATCATTTCCTAAGCGTAATTTTAAAAATCCACTATAAACATGACCGACTACATCTATAAGAGTGCACCGCCATTTTCAACCTTGCATACTCCAGGTCATGAACTGTTAAACAGTCAAGGATTCACATACTGGACCTCCCACTGGTTATTCATCTGTACCGCCCACGGTCACAGACATCAGCACCTACATTCACCGACCTGACCTCTGACCTCCAGCCACCTCATTACAACACACCCAACAGACCCGGATCTCTCTGATCTGAGACACACTGAACCGAGGGGAAAGGTCAACCTCCGGCCACGCTGACTGCTGGAGACCCTCCTCTTACTTCAGACAAACGCAGGAGGCCGTGAGGATCATTTAATCACTGCAATGGGTCGCTGTATAAATGAATAACAGGGTTCAGCCCAAACCAGGAATTATGGGGTGTTGGGGGATATGACCCCAACCAAAAAAAAAAAAGGTTGGAGAAAACGTACGAAAAGGTACGAGGAGTATAAACTATCAGCCCGATCTCATGAAATGCGTATAAATAACACGCAGGTGCAAAAACGTCAAATAAGTTGGCCAAATTGCAATTTTACGTTTATATATGCACCAATTTTAGCATGCATGCATATTCTATATTATAATGTTGGCATTTCCCCAAACCCTAAACCTAACGTTATTACTTGAATTATTTCAGTGTTTCCTCTTCATGTATGTTTCAAAATGACTGCTCTCTGCCGAGGGCGTATCATTTCCATGCAAAGATTGCTTATTTGACAGTTTTGCACCTGCGTGTTATATATACGCATTTCATAAGAAACGGGTTGAAACTATATTATTGATCATTATAGACAAACAATTTTCTACAAGTTCTGCAAAATTTGAAAATAATTCTTCAAATAAACATTATATCTACCCAGATCAAAATGTAATGTACACACAAATGCTATTTTTAACTGCTAACTGTACATTAATCCTTACAAAATAAATATATATTTTTTTAAATAACATTAAAGATAAATCTGAAATCTCACGCATTATAAAATACTGTAGAATACTTTATGCGTTATTCTTTACTATAGTAAACCGTGCTAAATTAAGGTATCAGAACACTTTGCATTCCGTGAATTGATCAAACACTGTAAATAATGTAGTATTCTTCAATATTTACTACAGTTAGATTAAAAAAAGAATGTTTTAAAGAATGTACTGTAGTAAACACTGAAGTACACTACAGTATTATGTGGGCTTCCTCAACAGTGTTTAAATGTTTCTCAGTCTGCCAAAAAATAAAAAAGTCAAGAGAAAGATGTTGACCTCCCTGAAAGCCATTATATAATTTGCACAAACCGCTCATCTTGCATACATCTGGACTTCCACAGGCCTGTAAGACCAAATAAGAAAAGTCAGAAATGCTGACAAAGATCCAAGTCTGGAAGAGTTGTTTTGGGAGGGAGATGTTATTGAGAGCAGACCTCCATCACTGCTTAACATCTATTCATGTAGTGTTTCTCTGCCAATCCTTTAACTTCACGCCGTGTTTCATCTTTGGTGATCGCTCTGAAGGTCTGGCGGGATCAGGGAGGTTTAAGATCTCGATCTGCGGTTCTTCGTGAAAACACGCTTTATGAGCCATGATATTAAAACCTCTCTCTGTCTTGAAGTTAAACAGGCAGCTAATCTCAATGCAATGCAATGACTACAAACACAAATACAGTTTTCATAACTGAACTGGGCTTGGAACAGAAGAAACGCTGCGGTTTGGATCAGCGTCATGGAGGCGGAAATAGAAAATTATCAATGAACCATCAAAAACGAACAAAAAATCAAAACAAAAAAATCAAAGACGTGATCTCTTCTACGTTATGCAATACGGTCTAGTCTAGTAAATGCTGGGTTGTGTTAACTCGTGGTTCGATTAAATATGGACAAACACAACTGTTGGGTTGAGTCAACCTAGAAAATTCTAGAAAGCCCAACGGTTGGGTTTGTCCATATTTCACTGCGTAAACTTTCACAAGTCTTCACAAAAAAAAAGAGCAAAAGCACATCTGACTTCACTTGACCCACTTGACGAATGAAAAGAAAGCACGTGTGTTATCATCCCTGAGGTCTTTATTAAAACTCTCTGAGGTCGTAAAGCCAGCGAGACCACCGCTCGAATAACACAGATCTGCGCTCGGGTGGGACACACCCACATCTCTCACACAGAGCCCAAACCTCAGCTCAAGTACAATCAAATTGACTTTACAAGTCTTTTTTATTGAAATTAAAACTATTAAAAGTTTATTAAAATCAAATAAAATATTGGCCTAAAAAATATTCAAATTTGTCTCGGAAATAAACAGAAATAAGTTGAAGGCACTAACATTTTAATAAATAATAAACTAAAATAAAAATGTATTGATTTTATATAGCAACATAAAAAAATTAACAAATAAATCATGAAATGATAAAAGCATGGAACAATATTGTTCAAAATGTAACTAAAATTAACATAAAAACTACAAATCTAAAAATAATAGCTAATTTAAAATAAATCTAAAATAAAACTACAATAAAACAAAGTTTACATTAATTCATTAAAATAAGATAAGCATAAAGCAATGTCTACTTATTTTATACATTAAAATAACAATATGTAATGAAGTGTAACATGACTTGGGTATAATGCTAATGTTACTGTACTTATAAATAGATAAATTAAAAAAAATACATTTAATAAAAATTTTTTTTTGACATCATACATGTCAAAGTAGTATTGTGTTATTTCAACTTCAGTTTTTTGCCATTTAGCCGTGACGTCCACCTCGACAGCGAGAGTCAGTATATTATTTTACAGACAGCTGAATTTGAGATGGGGATTGTGAAGTCGGGGAGTCCCGGGCTCTTACAGGTGGGAGGTCCGCATCCCAGGAAAATCACCGGTGAACAAAGACCCTGCTGTTACAAAGAGACTCCGAGAGAAACCAACAACAACCTTACAATTGAGTCTTCAGCTGGGAAACTTTCTGCTCAACTGAACCAGCACAACCTGACAGCATCTCTCTGTCTCTCTCTCTCTGTCCATCACATGAATCAGAGCAAATCAAACACGTTTATCCCGGTAAAACAGGGAGTTTTTAACACGTATGACGTACGGTTCAACTGCACGAGCGAGGTGCCAAGAAAAACAAGCCAGAGATGATAATACGAAAGATGAATCTGTCATCACACAGGCTGGAGAAGTCGGTTCTGTTTCCTGATGTCACTGCCAATGATTGATCGTCTTTAAACATTAGTAAAAATTCCTTCATGATAAATGAATTTTGAGTTTAAAAACCAAACTGACTTGAGAGGAATTCTGGGGGAAATCCCAGTATGGCACACTTCAGAGAAAATTCTTGTGGACACGATGAATATGAATGAGCACCATCTTCCAATAAATGCTAGCCGTCATGGACACGTCTGTCAAAGTTTCCAACAGTTTCTAAATGACATAAAAACTTCCCAGTGGATGTCCAAGGAAGAATGATTCATCTCTCTCATCTCATGTTCTGTCTGTGCACTGGTGGGCCCGCTCTGAGTTTACTGGAAACCAGCCTGCGATCCGCCATCCAAAACTAACACAAGCACGCAGAAAGCGTTCAGAGGAAGCGGCTCTGTTTATGTATAAACCACAGCGTTTATATCCAGATGAAACTTTATTACAAGACAAATGCTCCGATAATTGCATCAAAGTGAACCGAGCGGCGGAGAAGAACGGATTTATTTGCGAGGGAAATCAAATACCAGGGGGTTACGTGCGATATACATGTGATGAACGTGTGTGCTCTTCAATTCAGGTTCTTGAGACTGCAGTACGGCCTCCGACAACAACTCATATGAAGATGCCTGTTATGTAACCATCTTACTATTGCGATCAAGAGCGCATTTTTGTCCGCTGAGCCCTGTGTAAACACACACACACACACATCCCATAGTCGTCACTCAACACACGCCCACAACCACACACACATTAGAAATCTCAGGCAGGTAGAGTTGACGTAAGGTGAAAGTGAAGTGCGTAGAAACTACTCATGAATGGAGGGGAAAAGATGAAAAAAAACTCTTTTTCTTATGTTAAAGCAAAAACAGCTTTGTGTTATGCATTCTGAAAACTGAAAATGGCCCGCATCAATACGCCATATTCATTCTTCATAAAACAATCATTCATTTCAAATCAACTTCGCATAGTTGAAAATCCTTAAAAAAGAAAATGATCAAACGTATCAATCCTATAAAAAGATCTGTGCAGTGTTTCTTATGTTGTTTTTGTCGCTTTGAGCTGTGTAAAACTCTTCCAATATTTCTCCTTGTGTACTTTATATTGCAAAAAACATGAGGGGTGAGTAAATATTCCTGGCTGAACTATTCCACTCTATGGTTGTTTCTCCTTTGCATCACTCGATTTCATCATATTCATATTTTTCCCCGCATAAACACGCTCCGGCCGCACCCGTCTACATCTGAGGAAATGTCAGTATTCCCAAACGTCACAGACTGCCCGCAGCAGAATCCGACAGGAGGAACACATTGAAAAGCCATCGCAGACCTCATCTGTCCGTCACAGAAGCGAGCGGCACCCAAATACACCCAGACAACATCTGTGATGCAATAAACAGGCAAACCGTGTCACGTGACATGGTAAGGGTCTAGAAAAATAAACATATTCTGACAGAGCTTGAAGACATTTTTTAGAAATCTTTCATGTGCCACTGTTCTCTTTTACATTCTGTTTATAGTTATAGTTATCAGTATGTATTTGGTTCCTAAAGTATCAAATCATCATCATTCACTTCTGTTGTTTCGAATAGTTACACAACATTTTGCTAGATTTTTTTGCTATTTCACAAAAGGAAGAGAGTTTAAGAGACTTGGAATGCCGAATAAACTATTTTTGTGTACTGTCCCTTTAAGAAACGCAAAATCTAGTGAGCTTGTTTAAAACAACATTGATAAAAGAATGATTTCAATGATCTCTTTCTGCTGTCTTTACACACCAGTCTGAGCATTTATTTTCTGTCCCAAACCAGAGGATGTGGTCAGATGTGTTTACCGACAGCGGTGTTTAAAAATACACACCCAGCACCATCTTCCGTGTTCATCACCCCACGATACGTCACACGGCGCGTGTGTTACGTCCTCAGAGCGCATCACAACATTCTGTGCCAACGGTCCCAGCGAATGGCACGGGAAAGCCGTCTCCGACGTTATTTTTAACTCCATGTCTCCATGGAAACTGCCACATACGGGAAGACCCGCATATCCCTGACAAATTCTATGGGAGTGTGTAAACCCGCGTGTGTGTGATTTCAGTGCTGTGCCAAAGTTTCAGACACAATAGACATTTCATAAAAAACAAATGTGTACTTAATCATATTTTGCTTTATAGAAATTATGATTTCCAAACATTCTTCATTTTTTACAGACCTGGAAAAATCTTGAGAAAAAATTAAAGTGGAGATGTCTTCCAAAAGGTAATGAATAGATTTAATGTATGAATTATATACTGTTAACTAAATTAATTTATACGAATAGCACCGTGTCTACCGAACAAAATATAAAAAGACCAAAATGTTTCTAATTTAAGACCTTGAGACCTTTAGTTTCTCAGCAAAATGTGATATTTTTATATAGTTTTTGAAGAAATTATTTTTTTAGGTACTTACCTGAAGAGATGCATGAGACGGTATTGAAGAAGAGCCACCAAGGACGAATCATGAAAGAAAAAGAGAGAGACGGATAGTTAATAAATGCACATGTGTAATTTAAAAATGATTATAAAGGATAAATTTAACATTATAACAGGAACTTTTGTTACTATGCAAGACATTTGAAATGTTCACACATAAAAGCTGTCGGAGCTTTAAAACATGCATTCCTCAATTATCTGTGAGTCGTGTATTATAGCAAACCCCTCCACTGGAGTCTCTCTAAAGTGAGGTCACACATTTCAGGTCAAGTGCACTTTACTGGATGTGACAGAATTTATATGAGAAACTCAATATTTTTTTATTACATGCTAAAGCGTGCACACAGCAGCCCCACTGCCAGCGAATCTGTAAAACTTTCACAAGCTTTATTATTTTTTCTTCCCTCTCTCTTTTTGCCTTTTTTGGGCATGAAATACATCACAGGAAAGAAACAACACAACGATTATCTTGTTATTCTTTACAACAAACGACGATCGAATTAAGTGCTTTTCAGATGTTTCCAATAAGAAAAAGATCATCTTACACATGTCTGTTTCAGAAGAGATCTCAACAATACTGTGCAAAGATCAGAATGAATATTGCAAAAAAATGCTTTATTTTAAAGCACTATATAACTAATATTGTATTGTCTGTTTAAGGAAGTTTTAAACATAAGAGATGATGTTGAGCATAAATGCAGCATAAATCCATCGAGGTCTCCGGCCTTGATGAAAGAGCTGTGTGGTTTCTTTCACACTCATTACTCGTCCTGGATTCTGAGCCTCTGATTGGTCGAGAGGAAGTAGATGGGTAGCAACAACACGGACTGGCACACACGTGGTCGCCCCCTCGAAGACACACACACTGTCACGGACAAACACCAAATTCATTCCACCTGTCTTCATCAAACACACCTATTCAATACTCTCTCTCTCTCTCTCTCTCTCTCTCTCTCTCTCTCTCTCTCTCTCTCTCTCTCTCTCTCTCTCTCTCTCTCTCTCTCTCTCTCTCTCTCTCTCTCTCTGAGTGTGTGTGTGAGTGTGTGTGTGTGCTGTTGTCATGCTAAAGGAGAGCATTAGCTGGAAACAGCCAATAGGACGGCCCATGAAGTGACCTCACGCTACTAAAAGCCTCAGAGAATGTAGGTCAGATTTTGCTCTTGATATAAGTTGAAGATATTTTCCTCACTAGACTAAAAACATCACTCTCTCATCACGTGAATGTTTGCGTTCAAAAGTGTAAAAGTGCCACGCAAATTGATTTTATTAATGTTTACATGTAAAGCGTTAAGAGGCAAAAATAAAAACAGATTTAGATTCCAGTTAAACCACACCTGAACAAACCATTTTTAGCTACCTGGGAATGTGTGATAAGCACAACGGAATGACAAGAAAAATAAAGCAAGATGTGATACGGTTCATGATTCCCACGGTGTTGATTCGTAGCCACGGGGCGGAAAACCAACCCGAAGAATTCACCTGCAGGACGGAGCTTAGAGATACCAAAAAATGTGTGAAAATATTTGTAGAAAATGTCAAGAATTCATATCAACTTTATGTTATGACAATTTCTCAGAACAATTTAAATATGCAACTGACATTTACATATTTATTTAGCATTTAACGTTTTCCTTGTGGAGCCAACAATAAGTATAGTCTACAAAGCTTGAACGATTATAGTCTAAAATAAGCTTTACCTGCCTAAAAAAACAAGGAGCACTGCCAAGTTTGATGAATTAATGGATTTAAAGACTTTTAATATGCCACAGGTTAAGAAGAAAAGACATCGCTTCTGCTTCACTTCTTTATTCCTGCTTGTCGGAATGGGATGGAAGTGAGCCAACATAACACAGCTTCTCTTCTGTGTTGTCATTAGAAAACTGCAGAGATAAGCTAAGAACTGGCAAAGCATTCAAGCCAAGATCATATCAGACCACCACGGTAAGGCCAGCATGAGGAGAGGATTACTCAACCCCAATATTACAAAAAATCCCCCCACATATCCACATTAAAAGACTTTTCTTATGGAGAAAAATAAGAAAGAAAAAGCACACATGAGATGTCTGGAATGTCTCAATTATTTCTCACAGAGATCCGTGATATGGAGAGCAATTCAAAATAGAAGTCGCATCTGTGTCTCAGATATTTTTCCTGAGAAAAAGAGTCAGAAATTTCACAAATGTTTCCATTAGAGTTTCAGAAGAGATGTCAACAATGTCTCAAACTGAGCTCAGATTTGTCAAGTCTGCGATCAAAAGTCAACATTATTGAAGATCTCAGTATGAGCTCAAACATTTCTCATCAAATTTACCCAAATCCAGATTGTTTGCCTTAAGAAATTTTAGAGACTTAGCTGATACTTAAATGAAACACAACTGAGAACGCCATCAAATCTCCTGATTTGAACATTGTGTTATTTATTTCTCTTTTTATTTCTTCTGAGCAATTATAGGAGAAACATCTGAGACTAAGTTGATACTTAAATGAGACACAACTGAGAACGCCATCAAATCTCCTGAGCTATGAAAGAGCAACATCTGAGCAAAAACACGGGTCCCGAATATCCAAACATGTTCATGTCCTACATTTCCCAGAACAACCCATACATGCGCATCTATAAAATCTGACAGCAAACACGAAACCAAATCACACCACAAATCGTCCTGGGGTTTTCTCAAACGCATCTCGTGCACTGAACCACAAAATGGATTATAAATGACCGTTTAAGGAGTGCAAGAACTTATGACCAAGTCAAAATGTCCCTGAGAGTATTGTGCGGAAACAAAATGCTAAACGCTTCCCGAAGTCTTCTAAAAGCAACTCGTTTTCAGGAAGCTAAAATTTGGCCTCCATGACTTGAGTTCTTTAGGAGGCACCTGTGGGACTCCTTCCAGGCAATAAAAACACCAAATCTGCTTTCCATTAGCTCCTAATTCACAACCACCAAATGCAAGAATGCGAGTCACCACAGCTGTGTGTGCAGCGACCTGCAGTCTAAGAGTGACCCTCCCTTAACGTATCCCATAGCCGATCCTCCCTGACCGTAAATTGTCGGTGGACAGGGTGGTTTGTGACCCCCCCGGTCCAAACCGTGTCAGTCCATGCAAAGAATCCCTCAATTCCCAGCTGATACAACAACACTCCTTATTGGGAGCGTGCGAGGATGATCCAAGGGCGTGACGTCAAACCCGAGGGTCAAGGGCAGGTACTTTACTGGCATTGTTTTAGAATTTAATTCCATACGTAAAAACACATGTGCATATACGTTCAAATAAACATCAAGAGTGTATCCATACGTTTAGCGGCTTTTACTGGACGTGAGACTCGGAGCACCTGCTTTTGTGTCTCATAAGTACTCAACAAAGTTTCGATTTCTAAGTCTTGAACTCAAAGATATTGGGTGGCGGTTTTGGATGAGGAAACACATCCGCAAGCTGCTTTCAATTACACCCCCTTCTCCTTACAATACTTCGCAATCTCGATCGTAGTAGAAACTAACCGCATGACGTTTGTTCCGCAGAAAAGCGTGGTGCGGGGAAAGTGCACTCTTTACAGATGGAGGAAATTAAGAGGGCCGTATGCGAGTCTGGTGCTTGTGGATCTACACGTGCTCTAGTTACAGTTTGGCGTTCGGACAACAGCTAAAAGGAACCGTGATCCTCTAAAAGGGAATGAGGTATTTTTTGCGAGCTGCCAGTGGCTATTCTGGGGTTTGTTGAAGGGGTCTATCCATGAATTCTCATTCGGTGAAGATTTGCAAAAACACAAAGATTACTGCAATACTGTAAAAGTAACAATTTTGGAATCGTTTGAACATAAGAAAGAAACAACACAGATGAGATCTCTTATGTCTCAATTATTTCTCATTAACATCAATGAGATTAAAAGATTAAAAATGATTAAGTCTCATCTGCATTTCAGATATTTCTAATGAGAAAAACAGGCAGAAATCTCAAAAATTTGAATTTTAGAAGAGATCTCAACAATGTCTCAAACTGAGCTCAGATTTGCCAAGTCTGCAAAAGTTAATATTATTAAAGATCTCAATACAAACTTAAACGTTTGTCATCAAATTTACCCAAATCCAGATGATTTAAAAAAACTTTTGCTTAAGTCTCATCTGCGTCTCATATATTTCTCCTAGAAAAATAATTGCCAGAAATCTCACAAATGTCTCCATTAGAGTTTCAGAAGCAATCTCAACAAACTGAGCTCAGATTTGTCAAGTCTGCAATCAAAAGTCAACATTATTGAAGATCTCAATATGAACTCAAACATTTCTCATCATACTTACCCAAATCCAGATTATTTTAAATAGAAAATGTTGCTTCTGAAAAAATAGCCAGAAATCTCACAAATGTCTCTGTTAGAGTTTCAGAAGAGATCTCAACAATGTCTTAAACTGAGCTCAGATTTGCAAAGTCTGCAATATTATTGAAGATCTCAATATGATCTCAAACATTTCTCATCAAATTTACCCAAATCCAGATTATTTTACCTCTACAATCTACATTCATTTTACACCACCATACTCTTTATGTATTTGATTTTTCTTTTTACTTTTCCTGAGCAATTTTCTGAGAAACATTTGAGACTAAATGAGAAGAATAGTTACATAATTATACGAGAAAACTGACATCATTCGTCACACCAGCACAGAAGCTCACGGGACAGAGAATCACTTCTACATCTACACGCCGACCAAGTTAAAGCCCCAGACTCACCGCAGACCAACAACATGTCAACATCAACAAACAGCCGACAAACAAAAGCTGCAAAAATGCCAAAACATTTTGATTTGCCTCTTTACAGGCAGCTGAACTGCTAGTTAAACCAACACACTGCATATTAATGAGATAATATCACAATAAACACAAAAGGCCATGATGTTTGTTTTTAAAGGTTACGTTACTTAAGACAAATACTTTTCATTCACAAAGGAGACGACTGATGAGAAACTACGATATCGTTGTGGGGTGATTGTTGTTCTCTTACAGAGGTGATGTAATGCAGCGCTGTGATTTGATTGGCTAGCTAGATTTAACAAGAACCAATTACAATGCATGTGAGAGTTACTCTTTTATCATGTATCTACTTTTATCTCTACTTGAATCTTCAAATCTGACATCTGTTTTTTTACCTTAAATATAGATCATTCTTATATAGATCTCTCTCTCCCTCTCTCTCTCTCTCTCTCTCTCCCTCTCTCTCTGTAGGCAGAATACTGGACAAAGCCTATGTAAATACTCACAAATCCTTCCAGTATGTTCCTATAAGAGGTAGCTGTGAAAAGCTGTCTGGAATTTAATAAAGAAGAGAGAACGGTCTTTAAAATATTTGGATAATGGTACTGTGGGATTTTAATAAAATAAAGTGTTTGGACAGAATATTAGGTACGGTGAGCTTGCGGTCTCATCTTATTCAACGTGTCATTCGTCGACGGGGCGGCTGCTTGTTTACCCGTATTTGTCTTTCATGGAAACACAGAGGGAGTCTCCAGACAAAACTCACGTAACTGTCATGTTACCATACAAGGTGAAGCAGCGAGGCACGGTCACATCTCGCCCACGTTGTTATGGGTTAACTCGTCTTAATTTAGTGCTAAACACTCTTCGGTTCAGTCAAAGTGCACACGCAGATGGATGGTTACGATGGTTGTGTTTGCTAAATAACGTCTTTTAGTATCCCAGGGTGAAGTCACACAGACAGTGGAATTTGTTTAGTTTTGTTTTTTGGGGTCTTTCACAGTTGGTTTCAGGGTTGTAAGAATCTCTCCTAAGTGTGAATGTAAATAAACTAAAACACCTTTAAAGTGACCCAAACTCAGAGCGTCTCAAGAGCTGGACTAAGTTTGTATTGCTTTAAGAGCATTGTAAACTACACTTTAAATGTGAAAAAAAACAGTAGAAATGTTAAGGCCAGCGATAGTGTGAAGCTCAAAAACACAAAAAACGTCTCTAAAACTGCTACCATGTCCTTCAAAAGAAGGCAATCTGGAGAATCATTCAGTTCCTCAAACATTAAAGAATGTTCAATAAAACCACAAAATGTGCACCTGCCCTGCTTTAGACCTTTATAAAGGTCTTTCTGTGCTTAGACAAAAGCTGCGCTTGAGGAATTATCTAGGAAAATATGTGGCATTGAAAAAAGGATTTACATACCAAGGAGCCAACAGAAAGGCTAAAAATACTCTCGTCTGCACACCTAGGGCTGAGAGAACTTTCCAGAAATGAGACGACGTTCAAGTAAACGCCCATATCTAATACCATCTGTAACATATACGATTGTGTGTCAAGAAACTTTGTGTAGAATCTATAAGGGCAACCATAAGGAAGTAAAATCTTGTGATGAATGTTTGACATTTTAACAGCAAGAATGTGGATAAGGAAAGTAAACCGGGTCAATGCTGATTTCATGTTGACTTAAGCAAAATGTAAGCAAAATTACATAAACACAGTTTGAGAGCGCATGACATTAAGCATGGGACACACGCCAGTGAACGTCTGCTTAGGCTAATATGCATCTGGTAGGAGCAAGACGTGGTGAAATTACCAACGCCCTTCGGTCCAATCCACAGAACACGATTAAAACCAGATGAGCGGAGTTTGACACGTGTGCTACACGTGTGTTACGGAGTCCAACACGCTTTAAACTGATCTTTAAACGGATGCTACGTGATATCTGTATGAGAAGTCTTATACAAGAAGAATATAAATTATGCTTGCTTTAATAAAACTGCATTCTGAACATGAATTTATAGTTTACATGAAATAGAAATTTTATTTAAAGCTATAATTGATCATTGTTTGGGATAAAAATAAACACAAATCGGCGCAAGTACATAAAAATAGGCGTTCACAAATTGTGATTTGGAATTGTCATTAATAAAGATGTATACATTTTCTTTTAACCTCCAAAGACTCTTCTGTTAAATCACTTTTTCTTACAATCTAAAACTCCAGATGAAAAAAATAAGTCTAGAAATGTAAAAAACAGTGTTGCTTCTCCATTAGTTTTTCTTTAAATTGAAAATGTATGTAATTACTATTTCCACTTTAATCAACTGAACGTTTGATGGGTTGATACACAAGAGACGGACGAGGTGTAATTAAAACAACAGGCCTGCGTTTCTGTTCATTTAACAACGCCATAAAAAACTGCAAATGTGATTATTACAACAAACACGCCTGACATTCTTCAGAGATTTCTGCGTCTGCCATAAAGAAGAAAGAAAACCAAAGAGAGAATGAAACATTATAACGCTGATGCCATTAAATTAAACATTATAAACAGAAAGTCTGGCTCGCCTGTCCTCCTTATTTCCCAGAATTCACTGTGGGTAATGACATTCGGGACTGAGTAAGACATTGACACCGTGACAGTTTTCCATCATGGGTGGGGACGACGAAGCTGAAGATGACATGACACGCAAGTTACATCATCACCAATAGACAGGATTGGATATGAGAATGTCAAACGCTGCAACAAAGGGACTAACACAGAACATTCATCTATTTTATACTCAATATAACTATTTCATTTCTGAAATGTGACGCTTCCAAATGAAACAGGACAGTGTATTCCATGAAAAAATATAGGGTGGGTCTTCATTGTATACGTCAGGAATGGTTTGGATAACAGGTTCATTTCTGTGTCACGCCTCAGTCCCTTAGTGACAAAAATGTATAGATATAAATGCAAGATATAATGCATTAAAGCATAATAAAAGATAGCAATGTGACCATAACTGAGTACTATGAAATTAAACCGGGTCTATTTCGACACATTTATGCTCAAAAGATGCTCAGACAGACACAACACAGGCAAGTTGAATCAAAACAACAGGCAAGGCAAAATCCTATTGGAGCAGGCCGGATTACACAGATGCAGCATGTGTATTGTAATTCAGATCAAAACAAGGCTGTGATTGGCTGGGAGAGCATGCGCCGGCAGCCAATGGCCTCGTGTTGCATTGTTTACGTCCGCGTGTTACAGCGTGTTTGTGTTTTCTGGCTGGCAGAGCAGCAGAGATAAATCCAAACTCTCTGTTTAACATCACACAGATTCTGCTTCTCTCTCTCTCTCTCTCTCTCTCTCTCTCTCTCTCTCTGTTTTTTGGGAGCAAAACAGAGGTCTGAATGGACTGGGTCTGGAATACTCCAATGAAATCAACCAAGCGAAATGATTATATTGTTTCGCCCCATCCACTCTCCCTGGTGCCCTCATTATGACACACACTCATGTTTCCCTTATGCAAGAAAGATATATTATATATATTTGAGAGTATATATAATACATTGTTAATATATTACAATAAAACAGTATATTTAATAAAACTTTTATATATTGTAAAATAATTTAATATAATGCATTATGTTTTCCAGTATATTTGTGTTTTGTAAGGGTTGCTAAATGGGGAAATTACATAGATATCCATTGTTTTTAAACATAACTAGTTATAAATACTATAACCTAATTCTAACCCATACTAACCCTTAAAGAAAAGTTTTTGCATTTTTACAATTTTAGAAATGAGGACATTGCCAAAGGCAGGTTTTGCTCACTTTAAGGTACAATTTTTAAAATATAGTTAAGTGGATACACACACACATAGACACGCTTGCACATGCGCACGCACACACGGTTTTGGGTCTTTCCATAAACAACCCACAGCTAAACACAATCCACATAGAAGATTTTCTGCATTTTTACATTTGCCAAAAAACAAGAACAAAGCAAAACGGCCCCAAAAAAGTAATACACACACAAAACTGCTATTGCACATAGTGAGCAAAACTATTATTTGTATACATCATGACATTATTATCATAACATACCCAAAAATATTTAAACTGTAACACCAAAAATAACGAAAAGCTAAAACATGAAATAAAACCATATGCTAATGCCTCTCCAAAAGGTTATTATCTTTAACAAATGACATATTTTGTTTTTGGATGCACATTGTGAAAAAATGGCACTCTGAAGCGGCAAAAATGCGACTTGGCAGCCTGGGCACATCTTGCCTGGCAACACAGAGGACAGCGAATCCGCTCCGGGATCCCGGCCGGAGTTTCCGTCCCACTCCGCTTATGGCAGCCCATCTGACTGGCAATGCTCTCAGACTAAACTATGACAGGTTGAGTCAAGGTAGACGACGGCTGAATCTGGCTACAATTATCCCTAGCACCTTCATTTAAAATGAGCTGTTTTAACAAGAGCACTTATCATTTGCAAGAGTCTTCTACCTTTAAACAACCATCTGCCCAGACCTTTAAAAAATAAATTGTGGTACAATTACAATGTGATTTGACCTTATTTCGCCTGCATCCCAAATAAGGCTTTTATGGGTAGGCGTTCTTCATCATAACTAGAAAGACTCTGTCTTCCATTAGTAGGACAAACAGACAGTCCCACAACAAACTTACACTCGATCTGAAGTTGCAAACAGAGCAATATTTTGATATATACCCAGCTTTTTCCACATTTAAATCTTGCTTCTCTCCAACTAAAATGCATATTTTCTTATTAAATTATTTAAAACAGAAAATTCAAGGCACTATGTCTAGAGTTTGTTTTAATGTCAGGATTCTGTGTAATCTGGCACAATGGTTTCTGTTATAGCTGAACCGGAGATGGTCAATTTAACAAGAGAAAACTTCTTGAAAAAAGACCCTGGCACAGAGGTCTTCAAACGCAATAGGTGACGCACGATGCTGCACTTATAACCCATTCAAATGACTGAAGGATTGAAAAGACAGACTCTTTCTGAAGCCAGGTTATTTTCTAAAGCAAGTCTCGCGTTCATCAAATGATCTTCTGCCGTGAGACAATTCTGCAGGTCTGTAAAAACACAGTCTTATATCTTTATGGTTTCTAAAGTAAGGAGTATGTGTACTTTCACTACACACTAGCAGAACTCAAATAGCTGGTTTTATTGAGAGCTGAGAAACATATCTGCCAAAAGAGAGGATTACAGTTAAACTGTGTGAAAAAGAAAGAGAGCGAGAGAGAGACAAAGAGTGTGTAAAAAACAAAATCCAGGGATTAGTTTCACGATCCTACATGCAAAACACGTTTAACTTTAACACGAAAATGGTTTCAATCTGAAACAACATGCTTACAATTGGTAATATCAGTCGCATGAAACATGTTTAATATAAAAATCTTAAAAGAGATTATTTAAAAAAGCGATTTAAACCTGTTTATGAGTGTTTCTTCAGTAAAACACAAAGAAGATATTTTGAGAAATGGTTTTGTGTTCATACAATGGAAGTCAATGGGGTCCAGTGTTGTTTGATTACCAACATTCTTCAAACTATCTTCTTTTGTGTTCTGCAGAAGAAAGAAAGTCACACAGGTTTGGAATGACATGAGGGTGAATAAATGATGAAAGATTTTTAATGAACTGTCCCTTTAAGAACTCTACAACCTCTCTAGATTCACATTAGTTCAGCAAACCAGTTGACCAAATTTTATTTCTCTTCATCGGGTCTCTATTGTAAAATTCCTGGACACCAAACAAACACACACACTATTAACTAACCAAGCATATACAAAACCATCCCTCACAGTCATGACGCTGCGGTCCAGGAGAATTCTGAGAAAGGTCAATATTTGATGGCTGCTTGTTACTTTTGCTCTGTGGGAGAAATCATCTTGTGTGGCCGTCCCGCAGTTCCAAGCCAACACGCCAGAGCCAGAAATGCTTTTAAAGTGAGAGAGGAAAAGGAGTCACGTTCACCAGCGACCGCTCTGATGTCCCTTCCGGACCATGTTGGGAAACACAACACAATGAATCACTTTAAATGCATTATAAAAGTGTTTCAGTGTTGCTGTCAACATACAACACATCAGTGGATCTTTGAATGACGTTTTGATGTAAGGAAGAAAAATATTAAATAATGAGAGCTCATAGAAAACATAAAAGAACGATCCCATAACGCATGAAGGTTATTTTTAAATAACTTACCAGAAAAGCTAACAAGATAAAAGGACATATTTATAATATTTTCATTTTTGAGTGAACTGTTTCTTTAACTCCAAAACATGGTAAAGAAAAAAACCCATTTCTGACCAAACAAACGTCACGGCTGAGCATCACATACGCACGCGATGTGAGAGACATCGGTCAGGCTAAATTAGATTCTGCAAAGAAATGTGGCTTATTTAGTTTTCTTTCGCTGTGGGAACTGAGTTCTGTGGGTAATGCGGCCCCACAGAGTATGACATCAAAACAGAGAGAGAGAGAGAGAGAGAGAGAGAGAGAGAGAGAGAGAAATATGAAGACAGATTCATCACAAAACATTCGAGAGTGCTGAAAGAAAAAAAGAGGCACAAACAAGTAGATAAGAGCATTGAGGAGTGTTTAGAGTCAGTCATTAAGAGGATGAGAGAGAGAGAGAGAGAGAGAGAGAGAGAGAGAGAGAGAGAGATAGAGAGAGAGAAAGAGAGAGAGAGAATCATGTATGACAACATTTACAGTGATGTCACTGATGCTAATCATATTTGCATGTAATGAAACCGATGACATCACAACCAGCATCTTATCACATCCCACTAAGCTGTTAAAGAAATGTGACTGAATCCCACAATCTCATCTCTTTCGTCCAATCAGAGACCAGCGTTCTCCCTGCAGAATTTTAGGTCACCATCATATTGAAGGTTAAAGGAGAAATATTGCCAAGCTAAAACCAATATTATTGTTTGTATTTGATGTAATGCAATGTGTTTATACGTTTAGTGGAGGAAAAAACACATTATTTTCCACATACCGTACTTTATTATATCTCCTCCTCTCCCGCCTTCTGAAACGACTCGTTCTGTCATGGCTCTCTCGTGCGTTTAAGTGCCGTGTGCTCTGATTGGACAGTTGAGCTGTGCGTTGTGATTGGCTAAATACCTCCAGTATGAGGCGGAACTTCCAGGACGAGGTCACTATAGGGGCGTGTCTACACGAGTCGTTTCAGGGAGATCAATCGCTTTCATAAAGAATATATATTTTGTTCCGATACTTTGATTTTGGCTATTTTGCGTGTCTAATGCATGCATGGGCAACTTGTTACACACCAAAAACACAGGAAAACACGACATTGCAAACAATTTCTCCTTTAAAGAACAGAATATTATATTCTTCATAGGCCTATTTACAAGATCCCACATGAAAAACATACTGTAGTGTACTTTACTATAGTAAACTGTAGTAAAATTCCTTCATTTTACGTTTTTTTAACCTTGCTAATGGTGCACTATTAAATGTATTAAACAGCATGAATTACATAAAATACAAACAAACATTTAAAAAATACTTCTTTAACAGTTATGAGAATGTGTTATAATTCGTTTATTTTATTTTGTGGTGAAAATGACCGGAACCTAATCCGAGCGCTTCACCCATAAACCCTGTGACATCAATTGTGGCAAGAGACAGGACATCATCAATCCTGAAATAGATGTTTGTGGAATTTTCTGACATAATATTATAAACACTATTATGAATATTATGAATTTATTATTTCTCAAAGTTCTCACCAAACCTGTGAAAAACATAGTTATATCACCAAAATTGAAAGAAAAAAAACATGTCATGAAAATCGCTATTTACTATTGACAGAGAGAGTTTGTGTTCGCAGTTTCAAAATAAAATAAAAACGTTTATAGATACTACCAAGAACTCCCAAGTTACAAAAGAGCAACTTCTAAGCCGTAAACTTTCCCTATCTTGTGCGAGTTACATCAAGAGAAAGTTTGCACAAACTGTTAACTCATCTTTCCGGCTTATTCCCCGAGCGTGTCATGCAAAATTTTCCCGTCGGCAGGAGAATGTCTGCGTGTTGAAGCTCAAAGCATCTTTTTCAAAACCGGCCCTGCGGGAGGCTGAAATTATAGAGCTGAGGATACAGCGTGCCGCGCCACGCGTGCACAAACAAGCGTGCGTGCCGGCGGAGGAAAAGGAGCAGCCACTTGTTCCCATGGATACAGCGTAGGAAAAGTCGGGACTTCCAATAGGGACACATGCTGGGTGGGAATGTGTGGTGGGAAGGAGGCTCTTCCAAAATCTGCCATCAGCAATATTACATTCAGTGTAGCGTCTCACCCGCTTGGCACGGTTTCGCCGTGAGCGTCTGTGATTATGTTAAGCCGGAATAACATGTGACATGTGTCATTGGTGAACATGTGGGATGTTAGTTTGTGAGCTTATTGTCCGACTTAATAGATGCATCTCAATATTTTTCTGATTTTACAGACAGACAGGAATATTTGTCATCTACCATTTCTATCAAATCTGCAGTTTTACTACAAAATAAAATGCTTACTATAGTCAACCCAACACAATGCTTATTTTATGTAAGAGAAGGTCTTGCATTTAATACGACAATAAAAAGGGCCTTTGTTTGTAAATGTAAATACTATACAAAAAGCAACCAAACTCCAAAATCGCAAACCTGCTGGTATGCAAACACACATACACACAACCCGTCTCAGACGACCTTGTTTCAAATTCCTCTGTGATTGATTTAGCATGTCATATACACATTAAAGTTCACTCTCCTCCGCCAGACGCCCGGTAAATGACCAGAGAGCCGTAAAGATCACCAATAAAGTCATTAGGACAGTTAGCAAGACGCCAATAAACGAGCTAACAAAACTTGTCAACTGAATTCCGGTTAGCGTCACACCTCGCTAATGCAGCATGCTAATGCTCACCGATCGGCTAATCTAATCAACAGATGCTAACGCGAACCCTCGGGTCAGTGATGTTTGGAAATATCACTGAACGCAAGTATTTTAACTGGTTTAGGGCCGTAATAAATAATGGGTCAATGATAGTTGCAGATTACAGGCGAGTTTGAGGAAACTGGACATTCCTATTAACCATTGTTTTACTACACAATAAAAGAAAAAAAACCTGGTATTTAAAACCATAGGCCTAGTAATACAAATAGAAATCATTCAGGTGTTCTTAACTTCCTTAAATAAAGACACACAGGTTACATTTTGTGATTTGATTGTTGAATACACAGTAGCCAACACATACCTGCTAAAAATAGAAACCATCACAGAAATTCTAAAGGTTTCCATTCAAATACCTTTATGGACCATAAGCTTTTTCAATTAAATATATTACAAAATTACCTTTTCACAGTGTTTTGGGCATTATTCCAATAGGATTTAACATCCCACCAACAGAATCCATCACATACCAGTAAACACAATTATAGTTTCCATATAGTACCAATATAATTGCCATTATAACCATTAATATTTCTATTGTTTTCTTTCAGCAGCGTCAAATCAAAAATATTTAGATTTTCTATACAATTTAATGTAAAACAAAATGAAGCGTGATTGGTCACCTTACATGACGGTTCTTCCTATTCAAGTGAACAGTTCTTGAGAATCATGGGGTGCGAAAACAACTTTCTGACTGAGCAACAACAATTCCTCACTTTTCAATGATTGAGTATTTCCGATGATTCATTGAAAGCTAAACAAACACATCCTCTTGGAAAGCAAACAAAAGCACCTGCCAAAGACATTGAATGGCCATTCTAATTGTAAACTATTCCCTACATGTGCTAACAAATCAGTAAATGCTCAAATCAAAGCGTGCCACACTTCAGTTTCTGTAGGACAGGTTTGGCTTAACCATGAGCGCTCTTGAATGCATGACATCACATACATCTTAAATTATCTCATATTGTATATACTAAATTAGTTTTCTTGCAAGTCACAAAAAAAGATGTGCCGCTTTAAAATTTCACATTCAGAAAAGTTGACCGAAAATGCTGAAGATATTTGATTGTTATTCTTCATATTAGGTCTGTTATGCCAAATATCAGTGCCCATCAAAACACTCAATAATAATACACAATACACTTATTTCCTGCACTTTTGATGGCATGCACACATTCTGTTTGGCAGGAACTATAAATCACAGTACAGATTTACCACACAGATTGTTCTCAAGTGATCGGGTGACTCTATATTCATCCATCCTGTCCAATCTGAAACAGGAGCCTTCAATGGCACAGTTTGAAATCAGTCGGGCGAAACCGTCTTCGCCGGTGAATTACGACGTCGCTCACGATCAAGGACGTGGGAAGGGAGAGATTTCTGAAGAAACTGTATAATCAAGTAAAGATCGCTTACGGTTTGTCACGCCCCATCACGGATACCATCACAAAGCGCCGGCGACCCACATTCAGCGGTGCCAACCTCATACAGCTCAGGAATCATTAACCCGGACCGGTACTTCCCAGAAAGATTCAGCCAATAAAGTACAAGTCTGGCTAAAATGTCACCACTGCACAGGCGCCATACCGGGATACTGTACAACCCATTAAAGACAGAAACCATTGATTGACTTTAAACCTCAATCCCAGATTTAACAAAGCAGAACAGCTCAATAAACAGTACAGTCTTAACTGTTAACCATTGACAAAGTGGGTCTATAATGGACCTGGATTTCTGTGAAATGGCTTCATTGTTATCGTTATTTGGGGATTTTGCCTTTTAATTGGACAGAAATTATAAAAAAAGATGATAATTTTACACTTTAAAGACCTTGAACCTGCATTACCCACATAAGCATCAAAACTGCTCCAAGTTCAAATATATGAGATCCGGTCTATGAAATTCAGGCTATAGTCTGACATAGTCTTCAAAGTTATATTTTTACAGAATTTTCTTTATATTATGTAGAATGATTTTATGCCGAAAACTGTAAATCACAAAAAATGAGATTTCATATACTTAAAATCTAAAGTAGTTCAAACAACAGTTATGTTGTGTCTTTTTGTAGCTGCACTACAGTTTACAAACAAAACGTTAATAAAACACTATTATTTTTTAATAGTTATTATTACTATTATTCACTATTCTTTTTGGATGAACTCAATTGAGGCCAATATCTTTTTAAACTATTGAATGATATACTGTATTTTTACAAATACAGCAGATTGTATCATGCACAAAGATGAGGTTTGCAACCGGAGTAAATGAAGAATGTAACAAGAATAGAATCAAACTAGAGCAAATCCATATGCAAAAATCCATTCGACCACAAGATGTAAACACTGGTCCAGAAGCAAGCTTTCGATTCGTTTTATTATTTTAATTTAAAGATTGATTCGGTTATAAATATCCTGTTGGCTGTATTTTGTTTAAAAGTTTGTGTAATTATAAAAATAATGAGGTTCTTCTGGACCAGCATTATTTACATTTTCTGACATTTTTAAAGAACGATAGACAACAACAGAATCTAAAACTGTAGTAAAAATCAATTATTGCGCAAATAGATCAGTGTTCAAAATCACCTCTTTACAATATCACAATTCACAACGCAAAGCTTATAAAAATGTATACGTTGAGCTGTCCGGTATGATTTCAGCAGTCAGTTCGACATCATTTGACGTAAAGAAAAGTACATAAAGTAAGCTGCAACTTATGTTTTAAACCGAGATGGCAATAGAGAGGTAGACAGGTAAAAGTTATATTTTGATACAAAATAAAAAAGAGGGTGTAAAATGCTCCACACGTCTGTCTCATTGTACTGAAAACGTCTGCTAAGAAAACTAGAAAAGCATTTTAATGACCAAATGAGTCATGAGTACAAAGTGTCACAGTAGATAATAACATGACCATCTTGTTCTCTTAAGCTCTTTGTTCAATAACAGCAGGATTGGGAATGTCTGGCTAAACTGGTGTCTTACTGGTTTGAGGTCATGATGGGGGATAATGGGAACTATTGTGGATGAATGGGGTCAAATGTTCTCCCTTCACAAGTGAATGGTGACCCCAAGACCCCCCCATCAAACTGTAAGGAGCTTAATGCCGTAATCCATAGCGAGAGATTGAAAGATAGCTATGAGCTAGGAAGAGGGGTCTCATATCTCCTACTCGCTTCTTGGAATTTCGAGGAATTACGTGGTTCCAGTGTGCGATCTGGCCGAGGACCAACGTCAACAGCAATAGACACAAATCGCACATTGAGGAAGTTCCTAGCGGAAGGTGAAATTTCAGTCGCCCTTCAGTCAAACTGCATTAGAAGTTAAAGACTTGATGCGACTTGTTGGCTCGCTCAATGGAAAACATAAAAACAAAGTCAATGACAAAATAAGCAAATAGTGAGATAACAGGATTACGTACAACTGCTAACTTCTCCTCCAGATCATGTTTTTACAAGGACGGTTTGGTATTATGTTGATCTTTTATATGTTTGGTGCAAAATAACATTTGGTCGGCGCAGTTTAACTTGCTTTCTGTCATCATGTTCTTCAAAACCTGTATGCCTTTCTTTCTTAATTGGAACACAAAAGCAGATATTTCGAGAAATGTCTCAGTGGAAGACAATGAGATTCAGTGTTTTTTGTTTACCAACATTCTTCTAAATATCTTCTGATGTGTTCTGCAGAAGAAAGAAAGTCACACCGCTTTGAGATGACATGAGGATGAATAAATGATGACGGAATTTCCCCACATTATTATTAAACACACAATACTCAAACATAACCAATATGAGATGTTCCAGAGTTTGTCACTGGATCACATTAGACCGTCAGAATCCAGATCAGACATGAGCCTGACTCAGACAGGCAGGTTGAACTGCTCTGTTAACCCAGCACATCAGCCATCTGTGCCGGACAGATGGGACCCCACGCCCCCTTTAGCCCGGGGGTACGCTTTTCTGACGCATTCTCACACAGGACGAGAGAAATATGAGACGACGTGAGCTGAAATGAGACATTTATTATGGAAGGAGGAGAAAGTGACAGCTTTCAAGGTCAAAGTTCAGCTCTGATTTAGTCGTTTCACTCATCCATCAAAGGGAAACTACCCTACATAATGTACTACTGGAAAACTCATGAAAAATGTGTGAAAGAGCCACACAAACCCAGACATGACCCCAGTACAAACCACACTAACACTTCCTAAGCTTTGTCCCAAAACACTGATGCCATATTTGACATGATTCAAATCAAAGCGCTAATGGATAGAAATACATTCTGTCTAAAAATAATAAGATTTGTGGAAACAACACAATTGGTGGCTTTTACAAATCTCTTGCTTTATTAATGAACGTGTTTCTTTCTACAGCGTATAATTATGCCCCGCGTCGCTGCGAACAAACACTCAAAATCCTCTTGAGAGACAAACCAAACTCTCCTCAGCCCACCAGCTGCTCGCCCGCTGCAAACAGAAAGAGAGAGAGGAAGAAAACAACAGGCCACGTGCGGCCTATTGCAACATTGTTGGTGCAAATCTGCTTTGAATTAAACTTGCACAACCACGCACCCATCCCGTCCTCTTTTTGTATGCCGATGCCCAGACGGCCAACTCTCGACAACAGCCGACGTCTGTGATGATGACTAGTGACGGGGTTTTCTGCGTCTGGATACCACTGGGAATGTGTTATGAATGTGTTCACCCAAATATAAAAAAAGTCACATAATGTGATGTTATTGTCATTTCTGAAACTTTGAATACTTCTTTCAAAATGTACGGAAAACTAAAAGTAACACGTACGTCTGTACAAAACATATCTGAAGCTGAATCTGTTAGTGACATAACACACACACGTGCACACACTTCCACGTTTTCCCGAAAGTGAGTCAGTGGGTTTCATTTGTTCCAAGAACAATATCAGAGGCCAGAAAACAAAGGCGGTAGAAGCCGCAGAACAGAATCGGGTCACTGGCAGCCAGACTCTGAGAAACAGCGTGTAAAACTCAAGTAAACACGCCTGTTACACTCATGTAGGGAAAATGAAAAACGTTTGCCAATATGTCTGGGTTTAAAGAGAAACAAACCACGCCAAGACTTTTCTTTATTCGTCCTCATGTCAATCTAAACCTGTTTTCTGTGGAATGCAAAAAGAAAACGTTTTGAAGAAATGAAGCTGACGTTAAAACGACAGTTCAACCATAAATGAACACAAAAGAAGATATTTTGAAGAACGTTGGTAAGAGAACAACATTGACCCCTACTGACTTTCAATATATGAACACAAAACCACCAAGACATTTCTCGAAATATCTTCTTTTGTGTTTCACAGATGCAAGCATCGTAAACAGGTTTTGAAACATGACAGTAAATAAACAATGACAGAATATTCATGTTTTTGCCAAAACACAAAAGTGACAAATCCCACATGAACTGAGATTTCTTTCCAAAGTTGCACATATTCTGGTGCTGCGCCGGGATTCATCTCTCGTTGCCAGTCTGTTCTCTCAGGCACATATGCACGTTCATCTGTGTTTATATGACAGAAGTAACACTGTTTATGTAGGCCAAGCGGAGACAGACGGTTGCTGTGCAATATGAAAACTGCATTACTGTTTGAGTATGTGTGTGTTTGTGCATTCATGTACACCTAAACATCCACATCGCTACGTCCATTTTATTCATGCATTCTGAGTAAATTGAATCCATGAATACAAGCCGATCCTCGAGTCGTTGTACTTTTATCACTTGACTGTGATATTAGTGGGGAAAAATGTCATTCACGTCTATTTTGTTCACGTCTACATAACACAACACAACGGAGCAAAAACACATCTGATGGAAGCAAAGCAGTACAGGCAGTCAATCTTTGCCATGCACGCTTGCTGTTTTCCTCAATTTTAAGTCGCTTTGGACAAAAGCGTCTGATGAGTAAATATAAATGCATCTTTTAACTATCCAAATTTTAAAGCAGCATCACTTTTTGAAACATAAGAATATACTGGGACTGCACAGCGGGTCTGCCGTGCCAAAACCAAGACGTATTCATTTTGTATTCATAACCGTATTGTGCGTTTGAGGAACACGCTCATGATCCTCGCTGGAGCCCGAAGTCTTGCTTCTCATGCCAAACTGGCTCAGGGGAGTAATTCTGAACAATGCGTGGAGAGCTCGATGCCAGCGAGTCATTTCTCCACTGCTTATGAAGAATCTCAGGCCATAAATATTATCCTGCGCAAGTCTGCAAATGCTCATACTGTACATACCTAACATTCTTATATGAGAGAGTAACGAAAAGCTAAAAGCTATACCGACTATAAAGAAGATATGTTTCATGAAAATGTCCTGCGATATCATCTGTAGTTGCAAAAGCCAGAAGCATACAGTTAATTTAACATGACAGAGACTTTTATCTGAAGTGACTTACAGTGGATTACATATTTTATCAGTATATCCGTTCTCTGGGAATTGAACCCGTGACCTGGTGTCGCGAGCGCCAAGATCTTCCACAGAAACACTATACGCCATACATAACAGTTCCCACATGTCCGATGAATGTCATCAAAACCAAATTAACTGGATTACAAAAAACGTCAGTGATGTCAAATTCCATATATTAAAACCTGATATCCAGCGTCTCTCTCCGCTCGCATGCATGTCCAGTCACATTAAATAACAGACTGTCTTCCTTCATTCCGGATTATTATAACCCACCAATATAAATACACACAAATGAAACTGGATTTTATATTTTAAGAAGCATACAAACAATATGCAATGTTGCAATCGTAATGTTATGATTTTGGCAAACCGTGGCGCAGTACAGTCACATCTAATAGAGTACTAATGGTGCAGAATAAACTGGAATTTGCAGGCGAGTAAACGATGAGAAAATGCTCATTTTGAGTTGAACTATTCCTTCGAATGTGAACCGAACTCGATGAGAAACCCAACGCTGTGGTTCGAGGGACTCCAGACGCTTGTGTTGTGGGAAACTCCGAAACCTCAAGGGGAACTTTGGGAAGTCATCACATCAGCCAATCCAAGAACTAATAAAACAGAATAAAACAGTGTTTGTGTGTAAATAATCCATCGGCTCATTAATGTCGGAAATCACGTACGAGAGGGTGAGAAAGCAAGCTTTTGCTGATAAGACGCTTCTCGGATATCTTAGGAAGATCCCATTGCAATACGAGCACCCAGATGTATGTTCATACATGTCTAGCACACGATCGCTCACAGATTTCATATTGAAAAATCAATCGTAACACGTATATTGTGTGCCATACAGCTCATTCTCATCTGTGTGGAGCGGTATGAAGCTCTTCTACAGACTGAAGGTAATGCGGTTATAATGAAGGCTTGTTCATGAGTCTCGACCGCAGACTGGAAAAGAGATATTAAGCCCTGAACGTAAAGCTGCTAAATCTCGAGTTAAAGAGAACCAACGTTTCACAACAGACAACAAAATGATATTCTTGAAAGTTCCATCTCTTCAGTTCATTCCCCAAAAAATTCAGCATTTGCCTTCGTGTCATTTCATATTTTTTCACGAACACTAGTAGCCAAACAGCAATGACATCCATTGACTTCAATTTAATGGACACAAAACCACTGAAACCTTTCTCAAAATATCTTCTTTTGTGACAAAGTTAGATACAACTTTGGAATGACATGACAGTACATAAATGATAACAGGATTTTTTATTTTTAGGTGAACTATCCCTTTAAAATTCTTATAGATCAATATGATCTATATATATCTATAGATATATATATATGATCAAGTTATTGTTCATAACAGAAGTCACTTACTTAGCAAAATCTTTAAATGTAAAGGTCAAAAAGAAAAGAAAATAGTGTATAAACCCGTGAACAACATTAGTGAAAATAAGTAAAAAATAAATAAAAAACATGCTACAAGAGTGAAGAACATGAAAAACATGACATGAATGTGACATAGATGTTAAGAAAAATCTGAGGTTATTGAAAAAAATCAAAGTCTTTCTGTCTGTCTTTTATTATCTAGAGCAGTAAAATCAGATCAGATAAGGTCTCCTGCTCGCTGGAGCTCAACACTTGACACCATCATTCAAACCAGAGATAACCTTACGTGTCTGATGTGAAGTTCTGGTGAAAATACTGCTGGTCATCTGGACCAGAAAAATCTAACAGCACTACTGGTGTAGAAATAAAGAGTTTTCAGAAAGGTTGAGAAAGCATCAAGAAAATTCTGAGCAAAAAAAGGACATTTATGTAATAGTTGTGTTTACATGTAACATTTAATTAAAGGGACAGTCCACCCAAAAATGAAAATTCTGTCTTCATTTACCAAACCTGTATACATTTATTTGTTCTGCTAAACACAACGATATTTGGAAGAATGCTTATAACCAAACAGATCTCATCCCCTATTGACTCGTATTCATTTTTCCTACTATGACAGTAAATGGGAGATAAGATCTGTTTGGTTACTGACATTCTTCCAAATATCTCCCTTTGTTTTATACAAAAAATAATAATTTGTACAGGTTTGGAACAACTTATGGGTGGGTTTTATTTTTGGGTGGAGTGTCCCTTTAATGCTAAATTAAAAATGTTATTTAATATTATACAGCATTAAAGTATTACACACGTTTTATGCTTATTCTTAATCAAGAAAAGCAAAAAATATTGGCATGGAATTATTTTATTTTATTAATGCAAAACATTTCTTTTGAATTTGTGGTGATATCAATCTGACATCATGATCTCTCTCTCTCTCTCTCTCTCTCTCTCTCTCTCTCTCTCTCTCTCTCTCTCTCTCTCTCTCTCTCTCTCTCTCTCTCTGTGTGTGCATGCGTGGAAACATAAATCCACTCGTGTGGTCTGGCTTTAGTTTGAATGGAAACAAGGAAGCTCAAACCTCATGTCAGTGGAATCTTCTGGAAAGATCTCAGACATCCAGCACAGAATCTGACACACATCATCAGTTTACAGACACAAAACCTGCAGGACAGAGTTAATCTCACCCTCAACAGGAACAAAACTCTCACTCATGTCACCACGATTGTGTGAAATACACACAACGCATGAGGTCAAAAGGTGAGAAAAATCTGCCCGATCTCTGTAGGCTGAACAAACAGCCCTGTAGATAATCTCGACGCAGGAAATAAAGAGAGAAAACAGGAATGTTATTGTGGCTCAGACAAGCAGGCAGCTAGCGTTTGCTCGTGTACGTGCGACGGGTCGAGAGCAGCCGTGGACATCATCACGCTCAAAACGTACACTCCCCGACTGACCACACACTGAACGGCCAACCACTGAAGAACAAAATCCCTCAAGATCTGCAGATTTTAAAAAAGGGCCATGTCTCATTTTCTTCTTCTCACTTACACAGGTGTTGTTTAGTCCCGGCTTGCTCATAAAAATGATTTATGAAGGTGAAAGTTAAAAAAGAGTTTGCTTAATTCCAGGACCCACTTACGGGTACCGTGGGCTGCGTTATGGGTAGTGAGGGCGCACCTGGTTTAGAGGGATTTGAGACTTTTTTAAACAGGACCACATTCTACGCTTTATAGCATTGCATTTATTAAAAAAATAATAAAAATTTTTGGAAGCTTTTGCCAAACTGAAAAGGTTCTTCGGATATTAAACGTTCTTTAACGTTTAATATCCGAAGAACCTTTTAGTTTCACAAAAGCTTCTTTGCAGCGGTTCTGTTTTTGAGTAGATGGTTCTATGAGGAAACAAAAACGGTTCTTCTGTGGCAGCGCTGTGAAGAACCTTTTGTCAACCTTACCGTGAAAAAAGTCTAAAATGTTTTTACTATACTACATGAATGGACATATGAAAAATGTAGAAAATAAAAGTAACTATTTTATGTTCCATGACGAGTCATCTCTTCTCCATCTGTCAATTATGTAGAAAACTAGATAAATAGAAAACTTGTGCATAGACTGATATTTCGCTGATGTTTAGACTTAACCAACAAGGGTTTAGTCAAATACAAACAGATGGTTTAGTATATTGGTAACAAATACTAGGGATGCACTGATACCAGCCGATACTAAGCTCATGTACTCATACTCGTAAAAGTTCACCGATACCTCATGTGACTTAACTGACTGCAATTTGTGCTTTTAATGTTTATGACAAGCACATAAAATCACTTCATTTATCATAATGTGTTTGAGGTGGAGTTGTGCTTGAAAATTGCCACCTCACCAAAAAATAAAGAAAAAATACAGGTAAAGGGATCGGTATCGGCGAGTACCAGAAATAAAGTATCGGTCTTTAAAAAATGGTATCGGTGCATCCCTAACAAATACATTCTCTGATGTCACATGCATAACGCTGGATTTGCCTATAATGTTGGTCAAGGTTTCTTGCTCTGAAAACAGTAGTAATGTAGTTTTCCATGCTCTCGATCTGACCCCTAGTAGCACACAGACTGTTTTGATCTATTTTAGGTGAATGACCTCTGTTATGAATGGTTAACCTCTGGTGAAAAGACTATGAAATGACATGCGTTCATTTATCATGTGATGGTATCAAAGAGATATTATGGGCTGGAAGTGTTTGTGTGATTTCTCACAGGCATCTGAACTAAGTACTCTGGAAACTGGAATTCCTCGTAGCTCTTAAATCTCTCGTCTCCTCCTTCCCTCGACTCGTGAGCTCTCTCTCAGTCTGATGAAAGCTCTCTCTCTCTCTCTCTCTCTCTCTCTCTCTCCAGCACTCATTCTGAGGAAACGCAAATGGAAAGTTTTACTGTGGCATTTTCACTTTTAAAGTGTCTCGACTCTCGACTATAACCAGTCCTCTCTCTCTCTTTCTCTCTCTCTCTATCCAGAGCAAGATGACAAACTGTGTTGTGTCTGCAATACTGTTACATAACACTCATAGCTGTGAGACGATTCAGGCCGGAAAAAGAAAGAAAGTGCGAAAGAAAGAAGGAAAGCGGTTCCCGATTCTCGTCTGACTAAATCTCAGAGACATGCCGCTGTTTCAAGGCCCTTTGAAGACGAGACGGAGCGAGACGCAGTGAGAAAGAGAGGAGGGCAGGTGGGCCGGCTCCGGGGGTGTGTGGAGGTCAGCCAGGTCTGAAGAGCTTTTATGACTATAATCTGCTTTAGGACTTTCTCATGGCTGCCGCGGCGCGAGCTACTCCACCGAAAGTTCACATACATAAGACACGATTGTTCACAAGACAAACCTGAGAACTGAAAGAGCCTTTCACTGGGAGAGGAGAAGAGAGGAGAGGACAGGAGACGGAGAAGATAGATGAGATGATGCATCTATGAGAAAAGAGGAGTAGATCAGGATTCTAGACATTATACAGGTGGAGAGTAATGAGAGGTTTGCTGGAGGTCTCTAAGAGAGCAGCAGTATGTCCATAATGACACGTCTGTGTGGACACGCCCCTCATTTTCATCATCTAATCACAGAGAACCCTCTGTATGTGTGTGTGTCGGTCGGTCTGATCTCAGATCAGGGCGAGCTGAAGGAATGGCTTTGATGTCAGTGATGCAGCATGCAGGCCAAACTCATAACAGTCATTTTTCAGCGAGTAAATTACACAGGGGCCTTTTTCTCCATCAGTCCCTGAAGTACAGCAGACGCTGCCCGGAGAGATGAACCCACAGGACACGGCCTGTCGTCACCACAAAAACACACACACACACACACTGACAACACACAAAAAAGAAAGCAGCGCTAAATAAATACCTGACACACGCTGAAAGGCATTCCAGACCTGTGTCCTGTCCAATCCTCTATTATTTTACACTTGCGTGCTATTCCAGAGCTTGTTCTCAGTAACACGCAAACACTGAGCGCACACTGGAGGGACACATTCTTTACAATACCTGGTATAGTTTCCACCAACCATTTTTTAACAAAACTGACTTTACTATACTGTCATATACTATGCTACCGTTTCCTTAATTTACTATCATACTATTGCATGCTATCATTTACTAATAGTGCATGATAGTATAGTATATGGTAGCACATGGTAGTATATTATAGCAAATTGTAATATGGTATAGTAAATTACTATACTATACGTCTATACTGTCGTGCTCTATACTATCATTTACTATACTGTAACGTCATATACTAGACTGCTATATACTGCCATTTACTATACTGTCATATAATATACTGTCCTATACTGTCATGTGTTATCATTTACTATACTATACTATACTATACTGTCATATGCTATGGTATATTATACCGTGCCATACCGTCACATGCAATATCCTATCACATACGGTCATTTACTATCATATACTACCACATACTGTGCTATACTATACACACTAGGACTTCCTATCCTATCCTATATATCAGAGCCAAGACATTTAACATAAGTCTACTGTAAAACACTTTTTTTAAAGCGATGTTCACTTCACTGAGATATTTGTCAAGCAGCGCTTGATTGTGAAGAGATTGTGTTACGTGTGTGTGCGTGTTCTATAGTATTGTGTTGCTGAGGTGTGGAAATATGAATAGTTGATCCAGCTCAGGAAGTCAACAGCTAAAGGATTCATTTCACAGCCGACACCGACACACACATTACCTGTTCAGCAGGTGCACAGATTTTGTGTCGTCAAAAATGAAATTCAGTCATTCAGTCGCCCTCATGTTGTTGTAAACCTGTATGACTTTCTTTCTTCTGTGAATCACGTCAAGGGAAAAAGGAAGAAACAGCCCACATGAGATGTTTTTGAATCTTACTATAACAAATATGAAAGCTTGTTGTGTGTGTGTGTGTGTGTGTGTGTGTGTGTGTGTGTGTGTGTGTGTGTGGCGAGAGAGTGAGGAAAGAAAGGTAAGGGTAACGCTGGCACCTGGGTGACCTGCCCTGCATTAAGAAACACACCCTCACCTAAACAAACAGGTGTTGAGTTCCCCCCCCACCAGAGGAAGTGAATGAATGCTGTAATGTTCATCTCACTCCTCAGGTTCATCACGACTCAAAGCGCTCATGTGCGGCGGGGAGGAATCGGTGTTTATGACTTATGTGAGATGTGCAATTACAAAGATTACAGGATTAGAACCCAGATCTGCCTGTCTGGAGGTGTGTGTGCGTGCGTGCGAGTTTTAATGAAACTGATCATCTGTGAGGGCGACACACACACACACACACACACTGAGAGAGAGAGAGAGAGAGAGAGAGAAGAGAGAGAGAGAGAGAGAGAGAGAGAGAGAGAGATAGAGAGAGAGACTAGATCGAGAGAGAGACTAGAGAGAGAGATATTTTTTCTTGTTCATTCTCACCATCTCCTCCCCTTATTTTTATTTTTCTCCTCACGTTTCTCCTCTATAGCACTTAAGATGCTGTTAAGTTTCATTTACACTTTGTCTTCACTTAAAATATAAAAATTGAACCAGACACAAATGACACGATTGTGGATGTATATTTAAAGTCTCACATCATTTAGAATTCTGTTGGATTAGAAATGTTTGAAATCGTAGTTTTAAAAGTTAATATTATTATTAAAAATGTTAATATTAAATCAATTTTTTGGACAAATATTTGAGAAAAGGTTAGAACTAATTGAAACAAACAAAACATTCATTAAATCTCTTGAGCTATAAAAGAGCAACATTTGAGCAATAAAACTTTCCTCTTTTCTTTCCTATGGGATTGGGAATACACATCTACTTTACACAAAAACACTCATCAACTCATGTACCAGAGAGAGGTCAAGACCTTTTCCAGAATCATGTTTCATAACACACAGACCATTTCATTTTTTGTTTCTTTTACGTCACTGTATTTCTAAAAAGAAAGAAAGAACTAAAAAACATGATATAAAACTCTTTTTAGCTGTGGCGTCAAACACAAACACACACACACTGTTCATGCTTGAAGAACTTGTAAACATTCCTAAATCCCGCCTGTGACCTCTGACCTCTCCCTCATTCCCCATCACACCTCTCATCACTCTCGGTTTAGAAAAGTGTGTAAAGAACCTTCAGACTCCCTGACGTGTAAACACTGCTTGTTATGATGTAGCAACTCACCGAAACACTTTAAACAGTTAAAAATCCGGAGAAATCCATCCGGAGGCGACCAATGACCTGCCAGTCAGTCAGTAACCATGAATGCATGATTCATTTCTTTCACTGTGACTGTGATTTCATTTCAGCATTTTAATACAATTAAAATAACTCAGAAACTCCTGGTCTTGTGCTCGGAGTTGTTTCTGCCCATCCTGAAGATGAATCTGCCGTGTCTGGGTATGAGGGTATGACCTCAACTCTGAGACATGTGACTCTTTGATATCCGGCTATAATTAACAGCTATGTTTTATCAGCACAGAGTTGCCCAGACCTGCATGAGTACGCTTTTAAGAGAGAGAGAGAGAGAGAGAGAGAGAGAGAGAGAGCGAGAGAGAGAGAGAGAGAGAGAGAGAGAGAGAGAGAGAGAGAGAGAGAGAGAGAGAGAGAGAGAGGACGTACACTAAGTGGCTGATAGTATTGTAACAACGATATAACTGTACATAGATATATATATATATATAGCCTAAGAAAAAGTTAAGAGACCAATCCAAATGTTAATTTAATCATAATTTCTAGATGTATTTGATGTGTTTGTTGAATTTAAACAAAATCAAACGCCAGGAGTGACAAAGTCATCCAACAGCAATGTGAAAGACATGACAAGACACATGAAAACTCGAGGTTATCACATAAAAAATACATTCCTGAATACATAAATATAACTGCTGTATTGCTTAAAAGTGAATATTAACTTTTTCAGTTTTCATTTTCTGCAAATAAATGCAAATAGAAAGAATATTTTTGTTTGAAATTTAGGGGAAATATTGTTAGTATAAATGATCATTTTACCTAAACACATACCTATAAATAGTACATTCAGAGAAATTGTCTTTGAAATGGTCTCTTCATTTTCGCAGAAAGAACATCACTGCTATGGATGTCTTAATGTTTCAAACCTAAATGTCCTCGGTCATGCTGCCAAAAGTAACAAAATGTTTTATTATTGCTGTCAAACGCTCTGACGTAGCCGTCTATTGACCAACACGAGTCCAGCTGTGCTTTTAAGATTTCGAGCATCACATTCGGGACACTTCCTACAATCATAACAAATCCCACACATTCACATCTGCCACACATTTCATTACAGCAAAACTAAAATTTACATTTACGCATTTGGCAGACGCTTTTATCCAAAGCGACTTACATGTGAACGTGCACACAGATACACACAGCAGAAGATGAATGATGCTGCAGACGGAGGAGAGAAAACTAGAGTACAGCGGCAGAGAAGGTTAGACGAGTTTCACCTCTGGGCTGTTACTATGCAGACTCTTCTGCAGCAGAGAGAGAGAGAGAGAGAGAGAGAGAGAGAGAGAGAGAGAGAGAGAGAGAGAGAGAGAGAGAGAGAGAGAGAGAGAGAGAGAGAGAGAGAGAGAGAGAGAGAGAGAGAGAGAGAGAGAGAAACTTGCCTCCAGCTCCACTGGCCTGCTCTAAATGTTGCATAACAAATGCGCTCGCTGCATTCCCTGTTTAGCTGCTCAGCCCGGAGACGCATGACAACACGCGAGCGCTCGTTCCCGCCCTCCACCTCACGAAAAACAGCCGAGGACCAATAACTACTCAGACAGACAAAGAGGAAAAACCAAATGATGCAACGTTTTGCCTTCTCATTTTTATTCTTGCTGAGACAAACTTATTTCCAACAGTCGGACCCTGCGGCCACCTGAGATGAAGCGTATACGAGATGAAGCGTATACATTCAAAGTATACATAGAGTACATATTAAAATATTAATGGTAACATATAAATAATGAATAACAACATAGAATTAATAATAAATGCTAGACCAGGCATTACTGTTTCTGGAAAATAATGATGCATTGCCTCTTAATATTTTTTTATCTGCACAGGAGAAAATTCACAACGTGTGCATTTGAGAGGGATCCCTGGTCATATCTTCCCGTCACGCCACCCAAACTGGTACGGTATGGCCATCAAATCTACGGTCACATCCTTTACACCAGAGCAGCACTGAACACACTTTAACCCCATCACTGTCATATATGATTCACAAATTCACTGTAAGCCGCTTTAGATAAAAGCATCCGCCAAATGCCTGAATGTAAATGTAGATAGGTGTTAGAATGTGAGACAGAAAGCGATAAAGAAAGAGACAGACAGAATCTGTTCACGCCCATCTCAAAAATAATCTTCTGCGCGTCTCATATTTCTGACCCACCCTGACGAACTCTGTATCAAACACAAAGACATCCTACACTCACGTCCAGATTCTCCTTTCTGAAGAATTATACAGTCGAATCTGAACAAATGAATCAGATTTACTCAGAACTGACTTCAGCAAGATTCACCTGGACTCAAAACACAAAGATTGCGTTGTTTTAAAAAGAATAGTTCACTTTAGAATTAAGATTGTAGGATTATTTACTCTCCCTCATGTCTTTATTTCTAGACAGGTTGTTGAGGAAAACATTACCGTATCTTCCTCCATATAATGGATTAATGGGCGCAAATTTCAGTTTCTTCGCAGCTTTAGATGGCTAAACGCGACACCAGCCGCTGAATTTGGGTGTTTTCTAGCAAATTATTATACATTTTCTAAGAAAAATTCAACTTTTTACATTGTTTAACCACAAATACACATTTGGACCTTAAAGGGATAGTTCACCCAAAAATGAAAATTCTGTCATCATTTACTCATCCTCTTGTCATTTCAAACCTGTATAAATGTCTTTGTTCTGCAAAACCCAAAGGCAGATATTTGGAAGAATGTGAGTAACCAAACAGATCTCACCCCCCCATTGACTCTCATAGTATTTATTTTCCCTACTATTGCGGTAAATGGGGGTTGAGATCTGTTTGGTTACTGACATTCTTCCAAATATCTTCCTTTGTGTGAAATTTATGCAGGTTTGAAATGACAAGAGGGTGGGTAAATGATGACAGAATTTTCATTTTTGGGTGAACTATCACTTTAAGTTTGCCTCCCATTAAATCCATTATATGGAGGAAGATATGGGAATGTTTTCCTCAACAACCTCGGATTAGTTTCTACAGAAGAAACAAAGACATAAGGGTGAATAAATAATCATAAAATTTTAATTTTAAAGTGAACTATTCCTTTAAACTCATGGATGGATCAAATGTAGTATTTTTCTATAGTGAGACCTCGAGGTTTCGTTCTGATCTCAAACTTCAAAGGCTGAACTTCCACCAACGTCGACAAACTCTTAACAACAGGCCATGAAATCACAATGATGAGGAGCTTTGAGTGAAATGAGAGAAGAACAGACACGGACGAGTCGTCTCATTCAAAGCTTTTGTCTTGTTACCACGGAGATGCTAATCTGAAAGACCAGACACACTTCACTGCTTCACAGTCATGTTTCCCTCCATTACGTTCACACACACCAGACCATTCACACAAATATGTAGGATTCAGTCTCTCTCACACACATGTTAGAAGCTGATGAAACGTAAACTTTCTCCTTTGGGTGCATTTTAAAGATGAAGACGTTGATCTTCTCTGTCATAGCAGATATCTGGGAAGGTGTGGATCATAAAAGAAAGGTATCACGCATGTTATGTGTGTGTGTGTGTGTGTGTGCGTGTGTGTGTGTGTGTGTGTGTGTGTGTGCGTGCGTTAAACATGGATGAAGCTTGTGTAAAGAGTGTGTTTGCCATGTTTGACCTAATTGTGTCAGAATCATGCGTGGAATGACAGAGATGAGGAAAGCACACACACACACAAGCGTGCACACGCGCGCGCACACACACACAAGCGCGCACACACACACACCCGCATGCACACACACACACACACACACACACAAGCGTGCACACACACACACACACACACACACACACACACAAGCGCACGCACACACACACACACAAGCGCACACACAAGCGCACACAGAATGCCATGTGGAGCACTGAGAGTGTAAACAGATCCTAATGTCATGTTGATTTTGAAAGGAACCATGCCCTCATTCACACACACACACACACACACACACACACACACACACACACACACACATACACTTACATTTGCACTAATTCAGATTCATATGAGGTCTCTGTTGTTTAAGTACACCCGACACTATCATTACTATGAAAAGGGATGATAGAGGGTAATTACAGAATTGGGGGATAGGTTGTAAACAAACCCATTGAATATATCATTACCACAACAATAACACAGACTTTAAAAGTGCCTCTAATATCTGAAATGAAGATTATAATTATAATTCAAGGGGAAAAAAACACATCTGAAAATGTGAAAGTTCACATGACAGATTAAGTTGCCCTCAAAATCAGCTTTTTAATTCTAGAAGAAAAGCACAAATATTGAGATTAATATCTTTTGTAAAGATATTAAAATATTACATTTGAGGTATATCACCCAGTACTGATAGCAACACTACTCGGTTATTGGTCACAAAAGATTTGCATGATACTGAATCAGTCCAACGCGACTGTTCTATCGACAAGCAAACCGAAAAGAAATGATTGACGACCATTATTACGATGTCACAGACACTGTCAAATGATCCCAATCTGTTAGATAAACGACCAAGTCTGACCCGAAATGTCCCGCAGGTACCGATGACCAGTGCCGGACGAAGTGCATTAGTGACCTTTAACCTCTCCAAATAACAGGTTAAACAGGCCCTCAGCATAAAACCCAAGAGTATGCTCACATATTGACCTCTGAACCAATTCAATCAGCTTTAAAGAATCATGCGGAGAACAGCATCTGATATATGTACATTAGGAACTTCATATAAGTGACCCCAGGACACAAGACTGAAGCGGTCACACTAACAGGAACTAGGAGGAAAGTGTCTGAATGGATCTCCCGCTGGAAAACAAACTTTTGGAGGCTAAAGAAAGACAGATGAGGGAAGGAAGGAAGGAGGGATGAAGGATTGGGTGTGATCCTACGTCTCTCACGTGAGGGCACAAAGATCAGGAACATGTTTAAGGGACTTTAAAGACAAAATATAGGCAATACTTTTTTACGTTAAAAACTTTAAAAGTCCAAAGTTTAAAAAATTGTAGCTGTGTCCATAAGGGGAGGGAGACAACACAAAACAACTTTCTCTTTCACTATCCATCTGCTACGTGTTGTGTAAAGTGCCCAAATACACAAAACTCTTGCATCCATCCATCCTAACTCACACAAACTAACTAACAGTAAATGGCATAAAGTCTGAATCAATCCATCATGCACAGACACCAGGACAACAGAACTGCTTTCTTTCATTTTGTGTTTTTACGTGTAAAGTAAAGGATCTGTTCTTACGCAACACAGAAATGTTCCCAAACTGTAACAGGAATCATATTTTCCCCTCCGCTGATGATCCGTCCACTTTCACTACATACCTCAATGTGACTCACTGCAAACTTATAACAAGCTTCCTGAGGTCGTGTGTCCTGATCGGAGCTTCATAATGAAGAGTTCATGAATCACATCATGTTGGGTTTAAACCCACATGCTTTGGGTCACCAGCCCAGATCTGGAACCACTAACCACACGAACCCCGCGCGCAGCACACATTTATACACTCTAGTATGCAAAGTGTGTGTAAATGTAATATTTGCATTTGGATTATTACATAACACTGGAATACATCAATGACTCTTGAAGGACTGGGCTGGCTTCAATTGCGCACCCTTTAGCTCGTGTACTCACTTTCGGGAGGCTAAAAGTCAGATAAAGTGGTGTACTCACGCACTGCCTCCTGCTTAGGGTCGAGCGCATCCGTGGTGTCCTGGATCCTGCTTATTTTATCCCGGAGAGCCCAAACGCGGCGGTTCGTGGAGACCAGCTCGTGTTCCAACTCCTGGAAGAGCGTGCACGCGTGCTTGGCCAGGTCCGACAGCTGGCGCAGGGTCCGAGACAGAGCCACATTACTGATGGCGCACAGGTCCTGGAACGGTAAACCCTCCTCGTCCTCGTCCGTGCGTCTGCACAGAAACTGGGGCTCCACGATCCGTTTGGCAAACGGCATTGTATCATGTAGCGTTTAAATGTAAACTCCACTCTTTGGGGAAAACGCGCACCGCTCCCATAGAAAAGAACGACCCGTTATTCCAGGGTCTCGTGCGGCTCGTCCTCCATCCTCCCGGACACGCGCGCGCAGTACAGATCCGCGATCCGCCTCCAACGTTCTGATCCGCGCTTCGTTCGCTCGTGTGTTTTTCTGCGCTTTAAACTCGCACTGCTTTTAAGGAAAGACGGAGCGAAAACCTGAAGCGGATTCCAGCAGCGAGTGGATCCGGAGTGCAACGCTTCCATTCATTAGAATGCATTTGACATGCATTAGAGAGACAGAAAGACAGAGATACACAAACATATAGATTGATATTCTGTTAAAACCAATACAATTCTTATTTGAACCATTCATTTCGTTAGAAATTGACATTATTTCTACAGTTACATTATTATAGAAACAACTATGAAAATGGTCAAAGTCTTCTGAACAGAATGGAATTTTACATTTACGCATTTGGCAAACCAGCTACAGGAAAGCTATAGAATAGAATAGAATAGAATAGAATAGAACAGTTGATGCTAGTGGACACAGATACTCTTTTGCAGGTTTAGTAATATATTTCCACACACTTTAGCCCTGCACAGGTTAGTGCGTGCGTGCGTGCGTGCGTGTAAAATTCCTGAAGCTAAACATCACTGAGAAAGTTTCATTCACATTTGCTGAGTGAGTGTTTCACAAAAGCCTGTGATAAGAGACAGAGAGCTCACATCTCTAAAGCCTTTCCTACCGCCAACACTGCAAACACGCACGCACACGCACGCACGCACGCACGCACACTCTCTCTCGTTCTCTCTCACTGACAGGACCGCGTGATTTCATCCCTCTAGTGGTGAATCCATCACACATCTGTGTAATATCACAGCAGCACACACACACACACACACTCTCACAGTCACAGAGAAACATCTTTAAGATTATCATCTTTAACACAACACACACACACATCACACATCTATCATGTTGTTTCCTTGAATGCATCTTCTGAGAGACGTCAGAGAGACGAGGGGCCGTGAGAGAGGTACACTGTGGTTAAGGCCGCAGGTTATTTTGGGTGGATGGAGAGAGAGTGGTTGTGTGACCCTTGACCCCTGTAATGCTTGAGTCTTTGTGAGAGTGGCACAGCTGCCGTGAGCGAGCGAGAGAGAGAGAGAGTCTATATATGTGTGTGTCTAAATATGTCTCGCCACTAAAACATCTCATCTGTGTCGCCAAATGCTCAAGACATTTAACATCTAAGATTTTTCTCTCTTAGTTTAAGACGAAAGCTGCGGTCGAACTCATTTAAGGCCGTTTATGATGCGAAAACGTTACCGTGACCTAAATCCATCAGTACTGACGTGCCTGTGGCGTGTTTGTTTGTTTTGGGGGATGGGGGGCTTTTGGTTGGTTACATATGAAATATGATGTCATCAGCGTGACCCAAAAACCCATTGAGCCACATGTAAATATCTCGGAGCATCATTACTTAACAAAACATCAACTGTGACATCAAACGTTTCTGAACCAACTCAAATAAATGTAGCCACGGTTTCATCATTTATGCTTTGTTTGGAAAGTGTGATATTATTTTATTGATGTGTTATCTAATGCAATGACCATTAGATTTTAAAATGATCTGAACACATGCAGTCGTGTGATTGGCTGAGGACGTGAGGTCATGAGTGGTGTTTATGTCATGTTTTTCTAAGCATGTTTCCCTCTATTGTCCTGTTGCTCATATCTGATCTGCTGCCGGGACAGAATAATGATCCTGTTATCAGACACTGAGGTCAGACTCGCTTTCTCTCGATCTAAACAGCTAAAAAAAAAAAAAAACCGTGAATCTGACTGAATATTTCATTCTTAATTTGGTTAATTTAGTTTCCTTAGGACAACAGACGTCAACTATTTTGCACATTTATAGTTCTCAATGAAATATTATAGAGCTTGACAAAACTACGAAGATGTTTATTTGTTATAAAAATAAAAAATCTGTCGTTTTAGCTTATTTTGTTGAAAAATTTTAAGTCATTTTGGGGCCTCCGTTGGGTCCCGGACCCCTGGTTACAAAAGATTTCTTTAGGAGGGATTAAGGTCAAATCCCCCATTGACTCACATGTTTCATTATTTCAAAAACATGGCAATGCTTGCTTATTTATTACAAAAAAATAAATAAATAGCTTATTGTGTACAGTGAGCGTCTTCTTGACAATTCTGTATATCTGCTGCATGTCTCATCCAAGAGCCGATCTGCTTCAACCACAAACACATGAGATTAGAGGACCATCAGAGGTCACGACCTCTCGCACCATCGACCGTACACACACACAATTGATTCTCTACGGCCCTGAGACGAGTGTTAGAAAACCTGAAGGAAAAAACATCAATGTTTCTGTAAAGGAATGTTCTGGGTTCACATCAGGTTAAACTCTTTCCACAGAAAACTTAATTTGTCTCTTAAATAAATAAATCTGTCAGTCAAACACTTCACAAAATTCTGCACAAAAATATCTCATGAGGTTTGTAGCTATTTTACAAGCTGGCCAATTTATATGATTTCATACAAATTCATTTATACGCTTTCTGAATATTGCTTTAGTTACAAACTCATGTGAAATCAGGCTGGAAATATGTGTAAAAATTCATATAGATGAATTTCTGTCATTTTAAGAGTCTTGACAATATCTCATAAAATGACTTTCTCTTTATATGATATGAAAAGATGGGACTTTTAATATTAAAAATAACTTTGCATAGACAAAAGTTAAATGTTTTACCACAGACGTCTATGTAAGTGCATAAGCGTCTGTGTCAAAACAACAACATATCTAACGTCCTGTAAATGTTCTTACATCCATTTATGAGTCAAGACATATTCGTTTCGCCATTTTCTCCCACAATTCCACTGTTTTTTATTGAGACTCACAGAAACTCTCACTCCTGGATCAGAACACAGTGTATGACGGAGTATCAAAAACACAACATGGCCCGCAACAAGCCTGGCCTGCAAAATCATCCGGTTTTTTGCATAGGAAAGTATTTAGCACAACGGAAAACAAAAAATACAGACAATTTTTTGCATTCGCTGGTTTTCATTTGTAGCGTTTTTTTAAAACAATCATCTTTTGCGCATTTTTTTCATAACTCCCCAAAAATAGTCACACTGATTTTTTTATAGGAGAGTAAGAAATGACTATGAAATTATTGTAAAGTTAGAAATAACAGTTCAAGATATGGCAAGCAATAAAAGAAAATCTATAGAAAATAATTTTGTTGACATTGATATTTTGTTTGTAATACAGTACAAGCACAAAATAGTTTGAGGTTAATGTACACGTGACATTCAAAATGTAAGTCTAGACATTCAGTCGTAGACATTTCTGTTGTCAAACTACTCTCTTCAGTGTAAACATGAACCTTCATGCATAAACACAAGACAACAAACTCAGAATCTCAGAATCACTATCCCAACACACAGTCATGATTCACACCAGGATCTCACAAAACCTGTCCTGAACATCACATTCACACCAAAAATCTCAAGAAATCAATCAGACTTCTATTCTGTTGATGATTTTTAGCAAATCCCCCCAAATTCTCATTACTGTAATGCACAATCATCTTATTCTCATAACTGTAATGGAAGAAGAAATAATATATTATATCTTATTAAAATGTATAAAGCATTTACTGTATTGCCTTTAGGTTGTTTTAAACAAAAATTATTCAAGAGTAAAATTCAATAAAACACTTCTCTATTACAGTAATGAGAATATACAAAATGCAATACTTGGATGCATCATATAATGAGAATTTTGGAGGGATTGTTTAAGTGATTTATTTCTTCTTTTTTGGGGGGGATTCACCGTTATAAGCTTATTGTTGGTGGAACACAAATCCGAATACATTTATAAACAAAATATAAGAGAACTAGAATCATAAAACTAAAAATGGACTTTCCTGGAATAAAGTTTATTTCGGCCTCATAAGTGACAGCTAGTTGTGTTAGTCACAGACATACCAACAGAAACGCAAAAACTGTGTTAACAGAATAAACTTCTGACACCGTGTTTGTGGTGTTTGGTCACTTAAAGATCTGACATGTGATTGGATTACAGCTCATGAACCGTCACCAGACCCGAACACGTGACGTGTGTACTGGAAACACAGAGGATAGAGAGAAACGCCGTGTGATTGGTCAGGTTGACGTCACGGGTCGCAGCAAATCCAGCTGAGACTCCAGAGTAACTCGCTCCCGATGAACAACCTTACAAAGAGAAAGAAAGAAAAAAGCACACAGCTGAGCTAAAATTGGTCTTGTTATTTGAGAAAAGCCAACCTGATCATGTGGGAAAACTCAACTATTTTATGTAGCATTAAGGGGCAAGTTAAACGTTTAACATTTGCATTCAGAAGTGATGGCCTCCATAGCAAGACCCTCTAACAAGCTGATCTCAGTTCAGCAGACAGACATTTGTCAAACAAGGAATGCATCAGAGCCGAGGTCATGACCTTCGGATGACATCAGACAGTGATCTGCAGACGTCTCCAAGCATTTTCTTCATTTGTCATTTAAAGTCACATTCATCACATGTCTTCTGAAACAATATGAACAAATGCAAACACACACCGTCACACACAGCTCTCATTTCATGACACCTGACACTGACGGAGAAGATCATCTTAGACATCCACGAGACACAGACGATAAATTTATGCTTTTAAATAACCTGATAGCTCTATACATGGTGCCAGTTTCAAACCTGGACATATTTCACATGCTTGCATCAAAGAAAATGCCGTTCAGTGCTGGATAAACCAGACCACTTAAATCCCATGATCTCAAACCAAGAGCCAAGAAAGTCAAAAACACAAAACACAACTACAGATGATACAAAATCTGTCTACACTTTAAGCAGAAATTGCATAAATAGAAATGTTTTGGTCACCTACAGAATTTAAAAAGGAAAAGTCTAGGATTCTTGTAATGCACATTTGGTCCAGTTCTGCATAAATCCTTGAACCACTTAATTTATTGCATTTTATTTGTTACATATTTACATAACTGTTCCCATCATGCAACACTTTCCTTATGAAAATGAACCATTTTATTATAGTAAAAATATAGTAACCATGTTTTTTGGCAGATTGATAACCATTTGCATAACTATGGAATTATTTTGAGCCAATAAAAATGAATGCAAACTTTTAAGAAATTAACAAAAATATGCAATGAGAAAGAAGAGAACACTTTTATCTAAACAATAAACTGAACTGCAAAAATATAACATGGTTTTCAAATAAATGGCATTATTTTTCTTAACAGATTTCAAATTTTCCTTTTTGCAAATCATGGTTTGTTTCATTTGCGCTTTCACAGGTTATGCAAAAATATCACGTGTGGGCGGGACTTTTACTCTCATTGGCTAGTGAGATTTGGATTGACGGCTTCTTGACCAGGAAGTCGTTAGTGAAGTCAGTGGAGCAGATACACAGTGGAAAGCATTTTCTTCTTTCTCAATGTATATTTTTGTTTGTTTATTTGCGTTTATATTAGGGCTGTCAAATGATTAATCGCGATTAATCGCATCCAGAATAAAAGTTTGTGTTTACATAATACATGTCTGTGTACTGTTAATTTTAATTTGTAATTTTTGTGCATATATTTAAGAAGAATATAAAATATTTAAACTAATAAACATTCAATTATAATTTCAATTACTGGTAAATATAAATAAATACATCAAAATATTTCCTAAATATATATAGGCCTACATGTATGTGTATGTTTTTATGAATACAAAATGAATATGCACATTACACAGACATGTATTATGTAAACACAAACTTTTATTCTGAATGCGATTAATCGCAATTAATCGTTTGACAGCCCTAGTTTATATATAACCACAGTTTTACTACAAATACCATGGTGAAACTATGGTTACTATATCAAAACTCATGGCTAAATTGTTGTTATGGATTAACTATATATTTTTATTTAATTTTATTTGTAGTAAAACCATATGTTCTGGTCTGAATGGGATGGGTGTCTGGTGTTACTCTCTCACTCTTGGTTGTGAAAACTGCAGGTCTAAGCAGATTCCTGCGCTCACAGACACACAGCTGCTATAGGAAACTCTATTTTAAAGCAGACATCTGTTTGAATCCACATCCAAGCTTATGAGTGTTAATAGAGGATGAGACTGTGATCTAGTAAACCAATAACTCATGAGGGTAACAGAAGTATAAAAACCTGATGTGTGTTTATATACAGACTGGAGGAGATTATGTGCGAGCATTATGGGTAGTGGTGTTAGAAGTTGGTGAGGTTTTAGTCCAAACGTACTACATATACATAAAAATATACAAGTCAGTGATACTTAAATGTAATAAATAATTTATCAAATTATAAAACATGCTTCAAAATGCTTTTTGTGTAGTTATACTTATGGAATAAAGTTTATTTCATGGCTTATCTCATAAAACCTTTTATTCACACTTTTTAAACTGTTGATGCATCATCATCCATAAGCAGATTTGTGACCCTGGATCACAAAACCAGTCTTAAGTTGCACAAGAACATTGGTAGTAAAAGTCAAAAATACATTGTATGGGTCAAAATTTGTCATTTTTCTTTTATGCAAAAAATCATTAGGATATGAAGTAAAGATCATGTTCCATGAAGATATTTTGTAAATTTCCTACCGTAAATATATCAAAACTTTATTTTTGTGAGTAATATGCTATGCTAAGGACTTTATTTGGTCAACTTTAAAGACGATTTTCTCAATATTTAGATTTTTTTGCACCCTCAGATTCCTGAGTTTTAAATAGTTGTATCTCGACCAAATATTGTCCTAACAAACCATACATCAATAGAAATCTTATTTATTCAGCTTTTATATGATGTAAAAATCTCAATTTGACCCATAAGACTGGTTTTGTGATCCAGGATATATTAAATTATATTATATAATTAAAATGTTACATATGAACCTTTTCTATTTGAATCTGCTATAAATGAATGATGTCACATGTTACACATGAATCTTATTGATGAATCTGTTTTAATATGAACGTTTGTTATACCTTCAGCTGTTGCTGTAGTTCACTGTTCAGACGTGTCAGGACTGCGTTGGTCTCTCTGTTTTTACGGATGGCCATCTGGATCTCTCTCTTCTGTTTGGGAGGCAACCTGAAACGCAGCACATTCATCTCAGCCCGTGTGTATCTGTATGTACATGTATGGTCAGGATGGGGCACAATTTACGGCCCAACAAATCAAGAATAAATGCTTTATGTCGACATATGGACCTCTGTGTGGATTTGGTCAGTGTGGCAGCAGAGTAGGGCGTGCCCGATGGGGGCGTGGCACTCTGGCTTTCAGGGTGGAGCTTCCTCCGGACCGGCTTCAGAGGGGCGTGGCCTTGGAGCGCAGCTGAAGAATCCTGGATGGAGGTTTAAAACATTAATGCTAGACTTTGAGGGTATAAAACCGCCTCAGAGAATCATTTAAGAATGTGAGATGTGATTAAAATACAAGCCAGGGCATGACAAGAGCCTAATATAGTGAATAACAGGATGCTTCAAGAGAAGCTGAACCATTATTATATTATAAACAAAGTTACTTCTACACTAGCGTGTACCAGCAATACATTTTCAATAAAATATGAAAGATCTGCATTGAAAGTTTGGGATGTTATGAGTTTTTTAATGGTTTTACAACTCTCTGTAACATTAGATTTTATGTCCAACAGGAGGCCGAGCACCAGCGGTTTGTTTTTAATGGGAGATGGGAAGATCTTACGGTTTTCTGAGGTGGCAGGTCTTCTGTGCTGAGACCTCCTCTCATCCCGGGTCTTTGGGGAGGTTTGCTGGTTTCCTGCTGAAAGAGAACACAGAGGTCTGAATTTAAACAAGCGTTGTGAAAGTTTTGCGTAGATCTTAGATCACAGCAGCTTCGGCCAATTTGGGAACACATTTTCTACAACCCCACTAAATCTGTGGGGAAGAAAAGCCTTTAAATTCTCGACATTTCACACACACACATGACTTATTGTATTGTATATGACTCAAACATCGCAATTCCCAGGTTACTGTACTTTTTTAACAGTAAGTGACACGCTGGTTAAAAAGCACAGCTGGCTTGTGGCGGAGGTCATTTGTAGTGTGTGGCACGACGAGAAGTAATAGCAGAAACAGACCAATAGCAGGGCTGTAAATTTGTCTAAATAGTCATAAAAATGTCTGATTGGCTGCGGCACCCGCAAGAAGTTATTACAGCCGGCCAGCCAAAGCCTCAGAGCGGCGCGGAAGAGTTACGACCGCAATACAAGAGTGTGAAGCGAACAGTGCCCACTGCCGCCTGTGAGAGAGAGAGAGAGAGAGAGAGAGAGAGAGAGAGAGAGAGAGAGAGAGAGAGAGAGAGAGAGAGAGAGAGAGAGAGAGAGAGAGAGAGAGAGAGAGAGAGAGAGAGAGAGAGAGAGAGAGAGAGAGAGAGAGAGAGAGAGAGAAGAGAGAGAGAGAGAGAGAGAGAGAGAGAGAGAAAGAGAGAGAGAGAGAGAGAGAGAGAGAAAGAGAGAGAGAGAGAGAGAGAGAGAATGAGGGAAAATGTTCACAAAACTAAACCATGGGTGTCAGAAGCACAAAAAATGTGGTTCGGTTCTCCTCCAGAACACACAGCACACACAAACAGAAATGCACACACATATGCGCGCACACACACATACAAGAACACATGCACACACAAAAACATATGCACAAACACACACAAAAACATATTGGCACACACAAAAACACATGCACACACAAAAACATACGCACAAACACACACAAAAACATATTAACACACACAAAAACACACACTCGCGCGCACACACACACACAAATGCAAAAACACACACATACGCACACACACACACACACACAAATGCAAAAACACACACTCGCGTGCACACACACACACACACACACAAATGCAAAAACACACACATACGCGCGCACACACACAAATGCAAAAACACACACTCACACACACACACATTAAATGTGATGTGGGTGGTTGATAATTATGTGCAATTATCGATGATTCTAGATAATTAAACACAAACTGTTCCTTTACGCTCACATCTTAATTCTTTAAAATGTTTGCATAATAAATTACTGCTTCATTTTTTGTTCATTATCATTGGACACCAAACTATTCACATAATAACAGTGTGTAACACATCAGCTCAAAGAAGTGTAATTATGACTGACAATGCTCTGTTGAACAGCCGTACACAACACACAACAAAGTTTCACTTCATTGGCTCCTAAAGAAAAGAACAAAATCTACCAGCGTTTTTCTGCCTCTGATTCTATTATATATTATCTGCTTGTTGCCACGTCAGATTTTTCCATCCAGACCTCCTCAGCAGGACGAGCTGTAGTCGCGAAACTACGTCGAATGAATTTCACGCAGCGATCACTTTACAGAAGTCAGAAGTTAACAGCAGGATGGGTTATGAAGCCATAAAGATGAAGGAACGCTCGAGGTACGAGACGGTTAAGAGTCTGTGGAGGATTTACTGAAGTAAACATCTTCATAGTCTCCTATCATTACTCATATCACATCGGAGTATTATATTCATAAAGTACAAACAAACACGCAGGTGTTTATGCTATCAAATGAGTGTGTGTGTGTGTGTGTGTGTGTGTGTGCCTGCAGCGTTGATAAACACTGCGTGTGTGTTTTTACTGAACTCCTGCAGTTTTATATTCTTATTAAACTGTGGGAAACGGCTCTATCATCTCAGCCTGCAGAGTTTGAGAAACATGAGAACACGTGTGTGTGTGTGTGTGTGTGTGTGTGTGTGTGTGTGTGTGTGTGGTTTCTACAGTATATGAGAACAGTTCAAAGTATTAAGATAAAGATTTAGCAAATGTTCTTCTTGCTTTTTTGAGTACAAAGCAATAAAAAACAGACAAATCCAAAAGTGTGGCAAATCTGGTCAAGATGATGTTTAGATGATTTTAAGCTTATGTGTGAGCTAAGCTAAGACAAGCTTGACCTAAAAACCCATCTGAAACCGGCCTGCTAAACCAGATAAAACCGTTTTTTATCCAAACAAGGTGCTTCGAGTATTGAGATGAACTAAGTAACATGTGCTTTAAGAAGTGATCTGTAGCACTGACATGAACTCACCTTCTCTCTGAATCTGCTGAAGTCTGCAAAGTTTGGCTGATGCACGGCCTTCTGGGTATTCTTATCTGCTCCGTGGTGGAAGGTGAAGATCTGAGACATTGAAATGAGAGATGAGGAACTGTGTTATTGAAAAACAAGCATGACATTTCATTAAAAAAGATGACTTTAAATGTTCATCTGTTTAACAACAATTCAACTGATAGTTGTCTGGTTGCTCGGCTAATGATGATGTAATAATAATGTACAGTACTGCCTGATAGAAAAAGTTACCTGTGTGTGTTTGTAATATATGTAATGAGTGATTTATAGCTGAAGAGAGCTCACCTGTGAAGCCGGAGGTCGAGGAGGAAGAGCCGGAGGAGGAGGCAACCAACCACTCTTAGAAGCTGAGAGAGAGAGAGAGAGAGAGAGAGAGAGAGAGAGAGAGAGAGAGAGAGAGAGAGAGAGAGTATAAAAAAGAGGAAGTGAGGAAAGCAAAGAGTGAGACGCAGTAAAATTGTCAGAGACTCAAAGCTAATGATGCAACAACTTCATAAGAACCAAATCAAGTTCAACACGACTGCATTTACATCACATGTCTTCTGTTAGCTATATGACATAAAAAGCTTTGCGAGTATGAACCTTGACCGCTCTGCTGAAACAGTTTGTTCAGGTCGAGCGAGGAGGCACGGGAGTGAGTCTTCTGGGGTCGAGGAGGCGGAGTGGGCGGCTCTTCAGATTTTTTCATAGCATCATCTATAGACGTGCTGGAATATGACCTGCGGGTCACACACAAATACTGTGATGTATAATTTGATGTAACATTAAATTCAGTTTTACTTAAGATAAATATAATATAAAGATAAATATATATATATGTGACCCTGGATCACAAAACCAGTCTTATGGGTCAATTTTTTTTAATTGAGATTTTTACAAAATCTAAAAGCTGAATAAATAAGCTTTTTATTGATGTATGGTTTGTTGGACAATATTTGGCTGAGATATTTAAAACTCAGGAATCTGAGGGTGCAAAAAAATCAAAATATTGAGAAAATGGCCTTTAAAGTTGTTCAAATAAAGTCCTTAGCATAGCATATTACTCACAAAAATAACGTTTTGATATATTTATGGTAGGAAATGTACAAAAATATCTTCATGGAACTTGATCTTTACTTCATATCCTAATGATTTTTGGCATAAAAGAAAAATGGCTAATTTTGACCCATACGATGTATTTTTGGCTTTTACTACAAATGTTCTCGTGCTACTTAAGACATATATATATATATATATATATATATATACTCTATAATTAAATTAAATTATATTAAATTTAATCTTAAATTATATCGTATTGATTTAAATGAAATACTTATTCAAGCATTATGGTATTTGTATGGTAAGGTAATCCAAAGAATATAATCCAAAAAATTTTTACCCCTTTAATAATACAAAAATAATACATTTATACAGTCAAACGTAGCAGGAATCATTCATAAAGAGATGTTTTACCTGGGCCGTGTCCTCGACTTCATACTTGCATCAAGCTCCTGTGGAGAATCTGAAACACATCAGTGTGTATTTTAGTTAAACGCAGTTTTACTGCAATAAAACTATTCAAACAAATACAGTCTATGAGCAAAAAACAAACAAAGATCTTAAAGATCAGCAAGACCAAATAAAGCAACTATTCTGTTTTTTCATCATTCTGTTCAAGATCAAGACGTTCTTACACATGCCTGAACTAAACTGTTCTGTTCGGCCAGAATAAAGGATTTTTCTTTAAAAAAAAAACACAGAATCAAACACTAAAACATCACGTTCCCTGCAGAACATTAATAACAACAACATTCGAAGCAGGACATGAAAGCCGAGCTTCCCTAGCTCTCATCGGCTATCCCATCATGCACTGGGGCGAGAGGAAGAGACGTCAATATACTTTGATTCAGTTCCACAAGCAGCGGGCAAAAACCATGTCATAAGATCCATCTTAAAGCACATCCTATACAAAGTGAAATAATAAAACGGGGAGTAGGGTTGGATTATTTGTGAACGCCCGGGGATTTGGGCATGTCAATAAATATCGACTGTTACTGGATCAGAACAGATTGTATGAAATATAAGTACGAAAGGTCAGAGCTGTGGATATAAACTGGCTTTGGGTCCACACCCAAAAGCAAGCAGGAGTTATATTCCATAACACATCACACCAGAAAATAACACAGGCCTTGCTGGACCTGACATACAATAATACATTTTTTACGTGTCTACAGCCCTGTGTTTCTAGTGATGTGGAAAACAAGAACGGAAGAGCAGAATCCAGACGTAAAATAGGAATTCACAAATTAGACAAAGCAAAAACGTCTAGAAAGAAAAAAACGTGTGAAATAATATATAATAAAATAACACACAGAATTAAAACATGCAGCGTTGTTTCAACCAATGGTGGGCTCAAATACGGACAACACCAAACAAATACATTACATTTATTTGATTAATAAATTAAATAATATTCATATACATGTAATTTTAAATTAAACTCATATGAAAGGTTTCATGTTTTAATGTTTGATTATTCAAATGTAGTTTATCACTTATTAATGAATGAACTGAAAAAGTGTTGAAAAGATTTGACACGCTGCCTCAGGTAGACAGTCCTGTGGTTTTGGAGAAGATGATAAAAGGTGTTATATCCGGTAAAGTGCTGGTAAATGAGAGGCTGTGGTTTTGCTGGTGTGCCTGAGGACAGGGTGGATGTGTTCACCTGGTTTTAAAGTGCTGACTCGCTGTATTGGTTTCTCATTGGGATCGGGAATTTTCTTCGGGCTGAACTCTGATGACACAGCAATAAAACCAATGAAGTAAAACCATAATGTCACATATTTCATATTATTTCTACTTTATTTTTTATTTACTCGGTCTCTACTGTTCAAAGCAGTTTGAATTTTAATATAATTGCAGCAATGAAAAATTGTGAAAACTCCTTCATAAAATTGTACGTTTTCTGGTAGGATCTGGGACGGAAAAGTTAGTTAAGTTAAGTAAGTTATTACCTGACTGTTTCCTCTCATCCCTCGTGTCCTGTTTACAGGTATTCACACCTGACCTGGAGGTCACCTGCAGGTCAACAGAACTCATTTCCTGTTTGAGATAATGAGAAGGAAGAGCATGAAGACTGATGTGTTAATGAATGATGTGTGCACAAGAATGAACTCGAGAGTATTTCTGGATTACTAAACTCTCATTTGAAACTCATTAGCACCCTCTGCCTTCAGCCAGAGAGACATGACCAGAGAGACACACACGCACACACGCACGCACGCACGCACACACACACACACACACACACACACACACAGGTACAGACACACACACACACACACACGCGCGCACGCACGCACGCACACACACAGACACACAGGTAGACACGCACGCACGCACACACACACACACGCACACACACACAGGTAGACACGCACGCACGCACACACACACACACACAGGTAGACACGCACGCACACACACACACACAGGTAGACACACATACACACACACACACACACACACAGTTAGACACACATACACACACACACACACACACACACACACACAGGTAGACACGCACGCACGCACACACACACACACACGTAGACACACACACACACACACACACACACACACACAGGTAGACACACACAGGTAGACACACACGCACGCACGCACGCGCGCACACACACACACACACACACACACAGTTAGACACACATACACACACACACAGGTAGACACGCACGCACACACACACACACAGGTAGACACACACACACACAGGTAGACACACACACACACACACACACACACAGGTAGACACACACACACACACACACACACACACACACACACACACACAGGTAGACGCACGCACGCACGCACGCGCACACACACACACACACACACAGGTAGACACGCACGCACACACACACACACAGGTAGACACACATACACACACACACACACACACACAGTTAGACACACATACACACACACACACACACACACACAGGTAGACACGCACGCACGCACACACACACACACACACACGTAGACACACACACACACACACACACACACACAGGTAGACACACATACACACACACACAGGTAGACACGCACGCACACACACACACACACGTAGACACACACACACACACACACACACACACACACAGGTAGACACACACAGGTAGACACACACGCACGCACGCGCGCACACACACACACACACACACACACACACACAGTTAGACACACATACACACACACACAGGTAGACACGCACGCACACACACACACACACAGGTAGACACACACACACACAGGTAGACACACACACACACACACACACACACACACACACACAGGTAGACACACACACACACACACACACACACACACACAGGTAGACACACGCACGCACGCACGCGCACACACACACACACACACACACACAGGTAGATACACAGTTGTGATGTTGTCATGAGGTGAAATGAATGAATGTTTTTTCACCAGTTGATTGGCTGCAGGGGTTATGGTGTCATCAAACACAATGAGAGGTTGAGTCGTCTGTAAAGATGTTAAATCAAAAAGTATTTGATAGGTCAAAGTCAACACAATAACACAACATCTGCTGATCCCTTTAAATGCTTTATGGAGTTTACCTCAGACGGTGTCACATCCTGATCCACATATCCCGGTCTGAGCGTGGGGGGGAGAGTTTCAGGGAGAGGGTAGCAGTTCTTCCGAGCCACAATCAGATGGAAAGCGGTACAGAACTCTGAGAAGGTCAGAGCGCCATCTCTGTCTACATCACTCAACTCCCTGACAGAAATATTTGACCCTGACAGATGTAATATTCGACTTGCAGAACTTACTTCACATTCAATCATGAAAACAATTCTTATGAAGAAAGAGACTCGATCATCACCATATATGAGAAAGCTCTGGAATCGGTAGCTTTGACTTGGTGAAGAAGTTCTTCGCGGTCGTTCCTAAAACGTAAAATAAAACTGATTGATTTCCTTTAAATAACATTTGTTATTTTCTTACAGAACTGACAACATTTGCGATTTAATTGAACCTTCTGTAAAAAAATCGTCATTGTTAAAAAAGGTCAGACTCACAGTGTGGGTTATATATATACTGTGAGTGTTCAATTGACCTTTTTTAACACTGGCGATTGTGTTGAAAATAAAAGTTTAAAAGATCGGTCACTGAAAAACAAACTGAAGTTTAACATAAAATTGAAGGAATTAAGAAAGCAGAAATGAAGATAGATGTGATGTTTTACCCAGTATGAGTGCATTGAGATCGGGCTGTAGACTCTTAAACTGGTTGGTGTAATACTCTCTCTGTTCTTCTGTGATTCTCCACGGGTCGTCTGAATAATCCACTTCATTCCTCTCAGACAGACGATCCACAGACGACACCTGAACCGGACACACACACACCGTCTGACAATGAACCAATGTGATAACATTACATACTGTACAAAAGAGAAACGCTGCGGAAATGAAAGACAAACTGCAGTTTTATTTCTTCATCAAACATATATAACTAGCTATATAAACTTTAAGTAGGTATAGCTTAAATGCACTCTGTAAATCACTCTGAATAAGCACATCTGCCAAAATGCATAAATGTAAATGAAAGTTAAGTTGTCTGCCATCTGTGTGTGTGGGATTTTAATGATCATTAAAGATCAACAAGTAACAAATATGGGAAAAACTCGGAGAGAATAATGTTCATGTCATGAAGAAGGCTGCTGGGGGGCTTTTACAACATTAAAATCATGTTTTCTTTCCTTGAAACATTCAATCATTCAATGGCAAATTTACAATTCAAGATTAAACAACACTATTAACAACCATGACATTGATTTTTTTTAGATTATTAAATAATTTATTGTCAGCATTCATGCAGTCACTAATAGTAATGTCTTAATACAACATTTTAAGCAAGAAGACATACAATTCCAGCGTTATGGATGTGACGTTTTGCATTATGGATGTGACATAAACGCTCAGAGAATGTATTTGTCACCAATATACTAAACCTCACGTTTGTATTTTACTAAACCCTTGTTGAAAAGTATCAGTCTATGCTTAAGTTTTCTATTGTAAAAAAAAGAAAATAAATATGTGTTATGGATGTGACAATCCTGAAAATGACATTAAAGATTTTAAGAGACCTCAAATGAGTATTTGAACCATCAAATGTTGTGCTATCAGTATAGTAAAAACCTTTGGTAAAAACTGTATTTTTATATGTTGGCTCTGTTCATTGTTATCTCAATTGAATGCAAGAAAAAACTTGTGTTAAATCCCATAATTATTGATATTCACAATCACATAATAAATATACGCTGACATAAACCAGTCATTACATTAACCCGGGTTTAGAGGACTGAACGTGTTTATTAAAATATTATTGAGAATACAGAGAGAGACATCATAAAGGAGCAGGTTCAGTTTGAGCAGCCAATCAGAATCAAGAATGAGCGGGCGGAGATTCTCACCTGTGTGATTGGCGGCGGCTCCGGCTGCAGTCGGACAAAATAATGACTGGGAGAAGAATTCTCCTGAGAAACACTGGAACGACTCGACAATTTACCATCATATGCTGTAAATGAGAGGAAAAAAATGGACAAGGTGATGGCAAGACGAAATCTGGATTTTTCATTCGTGAAATATGAGGAATAACACGATTTTTGAAGAAATGCTTGGGATGTTTTACTTTTACCAGTAGCAACTTATAATAAATAAACGTCAGCAAAAAATCACCCAATGCAGTAAAAAAGTCATAATGGGAAGTTTGGCCTCGATTACTTAATTTGGGCTGTAACTAGTGAAAGACAAAATGTTGCTTTGTAAATTACAGATAAACATCTAGATAGATAACATCAATTTTTCATACATGATTTTATCTTTAAATGCTCTCTCTTTGAATAATATCGTCTGTTAAATGAATAAATGTTACAATAATCTGGGTAAAATGGCATTTGCAGTCAAAGCTAAAAGAGACAGAGAGATAATAAACATTTCAGAAATGTCACATTTCTTGTATCATCTGGTGTCATACACAAAATGCGGATATTAGATGTTAGGTCATTTCAATATTTATGAGTGGAATACAGACATTTAACATCAACAGACATCAGTGAAACAAAAGAACACTCATTTCACACATCAATGCTGTTACTTCAAAAGAAAATAACATGAGAATAAACTGAGAAAGGATGAATTAAAAAGCGAAGAAGTGATTAAATAGCGAAGGAGTGAATTATGCAACACAAAGACATTGAGCGTCATCATCTTTGATATGAAGAGAGTCTTGATGCTTTTTGATCTCGTGTCTTTACATCTAAAGTCCTTCCAGAACATCGATCTCTTTTATGTGCACATTTCAAATAAAATATTTATGATCCCTGCAGACTAATGAAGAAAAGCAGCTCTCATTTTCCTCCATTCACAGCTGGAGGAACAATAAGATGAAAGTCGAATATCATCACGGTATTTATACACATCATTCACAACAATCACCTGCTGGTGTTACGAGGGTTTAAACAGAACACGATGAGCACATAATACACTTTTTTAATACCTAATTATTTCATTTCTGAGCAAAGAAATTCAAGACATTTGATCATCAAATGCCTCTTAGAAAAACATACCGACATTGGATTTGTGCCTCTAATACTTTATAAAAAACAACGGGACACCAAAATGTACCCCGTTTGTGGTAAATGCCATGCACACGTGTACACGACGACACTAAATAAGATCAAATGAAGATAAGAATGAATCTATTGAGACTCGTGCATTACTCTCTTCTGTCTGAAGGGGGCGCTATTGTATGACTCTACAGCCCTCAATGCAAAGAGAAAAATGTTATCGCTCTGATGTTTCTCTTTCATAGCTCTGGAGATTTGTGTTTAAGTATCATCTTAGTCTCAAATGTATCTGCTAAAACTGCTTAAAAGAAATAAAATAGAAACATAAGTATGAATGTAGATTGTAGAGGCAAATTTAATCACGAGTTCATATTAAGATCTTCAGTAATATTGACTTTAAATTGAAGACTTGACAAATCTGAGCTCAGTTTGAGATCTCTTCTGAAGCTAATTTGTGAGACTCTTTTTCTCAGACTTAAGCATCTGCGCTCTATTTAATTTCATTGTAATATCTCAATCATTTCTCCATGAAACATCAGCGATGTCATCTGCACGATCTGTCTGTCTTACAAGCTTTTTTTTTGTCATTTTGTCACGAGACATCGACTGTCGAACCGTCATGAGCTTCGGGCACTGTTGGAAACGAAATAAAAACATTAAATATCACAACAACAACATCCCCAATACATCTGATTTACATCATATACGTTTCAATTTCATAGGAACTGGTGTCAGAAGTCACAAAACTAAAAACGTATTCTGAGCTGTCAACAGTTTGATGTTTTTGTGAAAGCAAATGATAATGAAAGCAACTAAACAACTTTTGTACCGTGTTTATATCAGCCGTCTCGGGTCAGAGTCGTGTGTTTTAATCTGAAGCATGTGTTAGAGTCTCTACAGGTCTTGTGAGTCAACAGGTGTTGTGTTCGGAGAGCGTGATATGGATCCGCCACCAGAGAGATGCAATTATCCCACCGCATTCAGAGCGAACGGCGGCTTTTCAAGGCTAAACGCTCCCACAAACGCACACAGCTGTCCCGTGTCTGTGTGTATCTGTGTGAAACACACCAGCTGTGTGATATGAGCTTGTGTAACGCCTGATCTGAGACTGTACATGTGACTGATTCAAGCGTGTGGATTATGAGTATGACTGACAGATGATCTCACCCAATAGCGTGTCTGTTCCATTTCTCTGAGCGCTGTACGAGTAGCTGCAATAGGCCGACGGGGAGCGGGGCGGGGAGATGCCGGGGGACCGCATCTCAGGGTCGTGAGTTATCCCCACAAAAACAGGCAGAGGAAGCTCTGTGGGGAACAGAGAGGATAAACTCAAAATAAGTTGTAAAGAAGCAGAGAAAAAGCTACTTTGTTGGAGTGTAAACCAGAATAAGAATAATTTTATCATATGTTTAGTATTAACACGTTATCGAAAATCATGATTACTTATATAGTTTTTAATGTCAATACCAGTAGATTGTGATATCTCTAATAGAAACGAAATCAGATTTGGATAAATGTACAAATGTTTGGATACTCACTCTGCAAGTTAAAATATGAAAGTAAAGAGTTAAGGCCCGTTCACACCAAAAACAAGAACTATAAAGTTAACTAAAACAATAACTACATCAACAGATGTTAAACTTGTGTTTATTCTAAGCTCGCACACTGCAATTCTGCATTTTGAATGCACTGGCCCTTTAAATTTGAATGGGTTCTGATTGGCTGTCAAGGTTTTATTGTGCATTAGCTAAAAAATGCTCTGGTTTTGTGATGTGGATTCCAATACTCTCTTAAATTTAGTTTTTAAAAACGTTATCTTTATATTTATCATTCTCGTTGTGAATGGGCCTTTATTTTGTTTAAAAAATCGCTTTCTCAGTGTGTTTTGGAGTGTGGCGTTCTCTCCGCACAGCATGACTTCAGTGTATTATCCCTCTTTAGCTTTAGGGATTGTTGGCATGCAGGACAAATCCCTGATCCCACTTAGCTCTTGTTCACGGGTTGAGCACTTACCACCCGCCACGCTCTCCAGACGCACCGGCAGCCCGGACTGCGCCGCCGCCATCATCTTCAGCGCCACGTAAAACTGTCCACAGCCAAAGTAACCCAGCCGCTTCGCACCGCACACCTCTGTTATCTGTTAGAGAGAGAGGGGTAATAATGAAGACTTTAATATTCACATAATATATGACAACAATTAGCCAAAGTGTATTGAGATACAATATTTTAAAAGCATTCATTACCGTGAGGGGGAATTTATTGCTTCTACCGTAATTGGCAAAACTGCTAAAGGGGTGAAAAATGAAACGATAATTGCTAAATCCTCATTATTGACTCTATAGCCGCTGGAAGATAAACTGTCTTCTAAACAGGCTGAATTTCACTCTTATCTACAATTGTGTAATTGAAAACTCACAATGTCCCGCTGAACAAACAAAACAGCATAAATCAGTCTAGATAAGTCAGACTTCGGGCTCGTTTTTGGTGGTTTTGAGGACTGGGAGACCAGCTTAAACTAGCTAAGACCAGAAAAACATGAGAAGACAAGTTCATCCAAATATCGCATGTGTTCTGTCATGAGAAACAAATGTTATTGATGTGCCGCCATATCTGACCTTGCCATGCTAATCTGTATGTTTCCATACATACATGACAATGTTTTCTTTTCACAAATGTATAATTTTGATAAAGACATATTTTATGTAAAGTAATTTCATTACTTTAATGATGGAAATTTGTGCTTTCTGGAGCTTTGCACTATTGACCCACATGTAAGAAGATAACATGAATGATAAAGAATGACTTGTTTGTGTTCGACTAAAGGTTTATATTTGTGATGGCAGATTAATAAATTGAGAATTTTCATTTTATGAATCCATTTTCATTAGACGATTAATGGTTCATTAAACAATTAATCGCGATTAATCACATCCAGCATAAAAATATTTTAATATTTTATTTTTTTCATATAAAATGTTGATTTTTCCTATATACATGTATGTGTACGTGTTTATAAATACAAAATAAATATGCATAGTACACAGATATATATTATGTAAACTGTTTCTTTAAAGCGTCTCTCCAGCAAGTTGTAGGAACAGAAGTTAGCGGAGATAAGACGCCTTACATCCTGTGGGAAGAAGACCATTAGAGTAATGACAGAAAGACACAGATGGTGGAACAGTCCATGACATCATTAAGGAGATTTATCGGAGACGTTAACGAGACGTAATTCAATGCATCTATTTCACGCTCTCCGTTTTTCATTTCTATAAAGAGACAAACACACGTTTATACTCGTATTGACAACACGATCGACTTCACTTCATTACTGTTTCTGAGACAGTAGATTACAGACACGTCAATCCTTCACACAGACGCCACTCACATGAAAACACAGAGATGTTTGAAATCCATTAACCTATAGACAGAAGAATACAGAGAAGATCCAGCTATCATCAAAGATGTGAAACATTTCTGGAATATAACTGTACAAATATTTGGTTAAAAGTCATTCCTGAACACACGTGCCTCTCTGAAATCAAAGAAATATTTTTCTCATGCACATTTGTTTTGTACAAATTAATACAAATTAGCTCATTTCTGTCTAACTGAGTTTTACAATAAAATAAATAATAACAGAATTTTCATTTTTGGGTTCTACTCCTATATCAACACATCCAAACAAACGTTTTCTCCTGAGAAAACATCACAACATCTCCAACCGTAGTTTATTTTATACATCGCCGTTGTACGCACAAAGCCGAAATGCATCTATCCTCGGAGATAAAATCAATAGAGTTCACATCAGTCATCGTAAACTTAAGTCAGGAAAAGATCCGTGCACTTTAAATAGCAGCACATTGTGTTCTGTTATTTTTAACAAAAGCCTTCTGGAGAAAACAACGTAATCTGCTGCTTAAGCGAAACTTGTTATCTCATTCAATAACAACAAACTTAACTCGTCCGAGGCATAAAAACATCACGTGCAAAATAAAGAAAATGTCATGCTTGTGTGTGATAGTCGCATCATTTTTGAAACTAGCGAATAACCTTTTCCGAACATTATCCAGCAAACTTTTCAAACATTGACTCAGCGTTCGACCGGCTGTGATGAAGATTATTGATCGTGTTCATCTGATTCCTGCAGTGCTGACAGCTCATTACGGAGGACCGCGGTAAAGGTGAACTTTAGCCAAATCTGACATAAACGATAAGGGCCTCACGTCTGATCAATCGTCTCCGACCGGCCGGACCACTCGGCACCAAAACACCAGCCAGCAAAGGGTTTTCTTAAACATTTAACCCCAAAACTGCTAAAATGAACTGATCTGGTTCTTGGAAACATCTTAATGTATTTCTGTTTTTTGTGAACTAAAGCAAGATGTATAGAAATATACAGAAATGCACATCCTGCAGTATGTATAGGAAATTAAAAGTGTATAAAGAACTAACGCTGTAAATCACACCACACAACATCCCTTAAGAAGTAAATCCTGAGATTAAATTTAGGCACGATATGAATTTAGGTCCCATTCAAACCATCTAATGAGAATCTGATCCTATTGTATATTGTATGTGGGCTTGCTGCAAGGGATTCTGGGATATGTTTGCGTCTTTGCTTTCATATCGAAGCGGAGGATTACATGGATTAGTTTCTGAAAACCGTAACTGAATCAGATTTTTCCACCAAACGATTTGACCACCAAACCACATATGTAGAAATCAAACCTGTTGGGAATCTCCATATAAATAGTATAAAGAATATAAAAGTAGTAAAAAACAGCACATTTCTCCTTAACAAAGCACACATATTATTGATGTCTGTAGTATAAAAGTTGCACATGATAGTTGAATACTTCAGTGGGTTTGAGGTTTAAATGAGTACATGTAGACCAGCTTTAAGCTCACAGCTCTTATCGGGAGTGATGGAAGAAAAAATGACTCCTGACAAGAGCCTCAGACGCTCCGAGCGTGACCAAACCTCTCGTCTTGTGTGTGTGGTGGTTAAAACCGTCAGTACTGCATGACCTGCATTGTCCTCATATATACAGACTAGAGATAATCTTCATCTAAGAACAAAAAAACAGGTTAAAACCTCACAGCCAACCGCTATGTGATGGCATACTGGAGGTCACAAACACAAAAGAGTGTTTATTTAAAGGTTATCTAGCACGTCTCACTTTCTGACAGGATATGATCATATCAGGAAGGCAACAGTGATGTATATAAATACACACAGGCAAAACAATACCGATTAACAAAGTTGTACAAGAACTATATAACTATATATGACAAATATACCGTAAATGTGTTCTCTGGTGTGACAGCAAAAAATTTAGAAAAAGAATAATGAAGATAAATCTCTCTCTTTTAAAAATCTCTCATTTTATATTATAAATATAAATAATGAATATATACAAAATTATATATTATTTGCTATGTCACATCATGGACACGTGTACAGTATATTTGTCAACTAACCTTATACTATATTTTGCCTTTTGACAGAGAAAAATCACTCCAAAATTATTTTCAGATTTTCGGAATTTACTATTTTTGTCATTTTTGTTCAACATTTCTCCCAAATACTGTTTATTTGCATTTATTTGGAGAAAATGAAAACTGGACAAACTGGTCCAAATATCAAAACCTTTTCATACAATGACTAGTACAAGAAAAGCTCATATTCATATTTAAACAACACAATGCTAATGTGTTTTAGGAGGAAGATATATACTTTGTTTTCATCACAGCTTTCATGCTCTCAGTCTTTCACATTAAGGTTCTTGCTTTTGTTGGAATGGGAATTTGAAGTGATCTCTCATTTTTTTTCCAGAGCTAACCAAACAAAACGATATTTTTTTATATTCATTTCAAAGAAATAACTTGATGATCTATTAGATTCAATGAAATAAATCTGTACAGATTAAGGGGCAGTCGTGGTCTAGTGGTTAGAGAGTTGGACTCGTGACCAGAAGGTTGCTGGTTCGATTCTCAGGTCTGGCGGGTAACGGCTGAGGTGCCCTTGAGCAAGACACCTAACCCCCACTTGCTTACTATACAAAATGTACAAATGTATAGTACAATGTAATGTAAGTCGCTTTGGATAAAAGCGTCTGCCAAATGCATAAATGTAAATGTAAATGTAGATTGAAAGTATCATCAAACTCAGATCTGCTTCATCTGGGTCTTTCACAGATGACAGAAAGCTCACATTTCTCACTTTCAGATGATTATTATTTCTTTCACAAAATGGTGCTATATATATATATATATATATAACTAAGGACATTTGCCCAGTCCTCTCTCAGAAATTCACACCATCAGTTGAGCCAACATCTCTGCTCAAACACCCTCTCTAATGAACCCGGCAATGTACAAAAGAGGCACAAAGTAAGTTTAGCAAAGCTAGCAAACATGCTAGTAGATCATGCCACGTGACTGTAACGCCCCAGGGGATTGCGGGAAACAGCATTTAATCCAGACGTCATTAACTTCACTTGCTAAACCTACAGCGGCTGTTGAACAGGTCGATCTGGTCCTGTGTGTGTGTGTGTGTGTGTGTGTGTGTGTGATGGGAATTCCAGATGCTGTGTGTTGAAATGAAGAACGTCGCTACTGTTTACTAAACCTGAAAAATGTTCAAGCATTACGATAATTAAACCTAAACCATCGCAAGAAATTTTCCTAGTGAGTGACAAATGAATTCTACATCTCATATCACAACAACACAAGAGCCGAGTCAGCTTACATGCCAACACGCTTGTCCAAGAAATGGGTGAAGGCCTGAATGGAAATAAAAACCCACAACAGACTTATTCTACTGTTAAAAAACCACAAAATCTCCATCATGAGGAGCATCAAGAGCAACAGGCTTCCATGTTCATCTGTAAAGATGTTGCGTAAATACACTGACTTACACTTGAATGTTGTTTTTGGAAATCATTTTTTGGGGGCAAAAGGGCCACACACACACACACACACACACACATCACCGGCATCTGCGTGACTGATATGAATGCCAGAAAACTGTGTGTGTGTGTCCTGCTGGCACATAAGACACACACTGACAGGCCCTTCAAAAGCCACACAATGGTCTATCTATTCCACTTTAGACAAACTCTCTCTCTCTCTCAGCTGTGTATCGGATAAATTATCTCACTATTAACTCGAACGACTTTTAATGAGCATCTGAAGAGTCGGTGGAGATGATTGGATGACACAAGAGACCTTTTTATAATCATCCTATGACCATCAGCTGAGAAACATGATCACAAACACACACATACACATCCTGCTAATGTGACTTTTCCATACGTGTTTGTGCACATGGGCGTGTCCGTGTGTCTGTCTCAGAGATGAAGTCAGTGTGGGTCGTCACGCCAGGGCAAAGCGACAGGAAACAGAGCAGAAGGACAAGCTGGACTTCCTGTCAGTGCAGGAACACAATAAGAGACGTCCCACAGCAGACTGCAGCAGTGAATGATGCCAAAACCTGCTGAGACGCTTTATTTTTACTCACATACGATTATTTCTGTCTGTATATGAAATATGTGCCCGTGGCATTACGCCAGAAGAATTTAAAAACAATACAACCGGCTATATGATCAAATGTCTCCTTTCATTTTTGAATGTAAACCCAAAAACCCATTATTTTCTCACCTTCATGTGACTTTTCTTCTTCTACAGAACACAAAAGAAGATATTCTGAAGAACATTGATAACCAAACATCATTGTCTTTCTTGAACACAAAACCATTTCTCAAAATATCTTCTGTTGTGGTCAACAAAAGAAAAAGTCACATACATGTATTCAATGTATTTCTGTGAAAACTATCCCTTTAAAGATATTGACAGTAATCCCTAAATTCACAAACACGACCCACCCAGTAGGTGCGAGGTCATAAGAAGCAGCACGGATGACTAAACACTAAAATTAACACCAAGTAACCCTGGCTAACACTATAAGTAGATCACGGGGTAAAGACATAGAAAGCTGTCTGATACAACCCCTTTAAAATCAACATGTGTTTCGATCTTTTAAAACTTTAAGAGACAGTGAGTAACGGTGATAAATAAATAAATTCATAATAAATTCATTTTGGAAGCCGGAGCAACTTTCAAAACCTTTAAAGCACATTAAAGCAAAATAAGATATTATTCTGGGTTCCACCCAAAACAGCCTGACTGTGTGTGAATAAGGTAGCACCCTTCCTGTCATCTCCATTACACACACACGCACAAACACGCACACAGCCAAAATTGAAACTTTTGTCTAAACACAATCCACGGACTGAACACGCTTACACACCTTCACCCGACATCACATTTTGTCATATGACACGACACATCCTACTGTTTACAGAATATTGTAAAAACATGCTTAGTAAGTGTTTAACTGACTGTGGTTTTACTAGACATGTTTTTACTATAGTAATCCTTTTATATGCTTTGAGAAGTAAAAGTAAGTTTTAAAGTTCATACGCAACTCAACATTTCATAGTGTGTTTTAAAGACAATGCATCAACAAGCTGTGTTGTTTTAACCCATGGTTGGGTAGAATATAGACAAACTCAACCGTTGGGTTAAATTAACATAGAAAATGTAAATTTTTGACCCAACCATGAGTTAGACTTAGCACATATGTATGGTCAACAAGCAAGAATACCACAGTCTATAATGCAATAAAGTACACTATCAAGTGACAAAGTACGCTACAGCATCAGACAACAAGTATTATAACCTATACTCTAACCTGACAGTGGATTCACAAAGGCCTACATAGTGTACCATCTAGTACACTACATACTAATATAAACTGTAAAATACTGTATACACAACATTTATCAGACATGTCAACAGCAATCCCATGATATCATTTAAGTCTCATTGAGTGGTAACAATACAACACAAATTCTAATAATTTCCTTTACAAACACTATTATGAAGCATCAGCTGTTTACCATTAAAACCAGTACAAAATTCCTATATGTAGTGTGTATTAGACTATGTCTTACTCCAGCATTAGGATTTAATGGTTCCCATCTGCCAACATTCCACCAATATCACCCAACACATTACCAGATCAACACCATTATAGTTTCCCTTAAAACCAGTAGAATTCCCCTGATGGTTTCTGCAGGTCGTTTATTTCCTCAGCATGATAAATATCACGGTATATATCAAGCAAGGTAACTATCTAGTGTCATTAACTTAACACGAACACGCTGTAACGGATACCCACATACACCAGTGTGACCAGTGCAATCCCCGGCGCGCCCCGTGACACCAGCGCGCACTCACCTGGTGCAGCGTATCGGCCGGCAGCTGCGACGCCCGGAACAGCTCCGCCACCTTCCCCGCCGCCGGTGTGCCGGTGCCGTCGGGCTGGCAGAGCGCGTAAAGCCCGGAGTAACATCTCTGCTCGACCTCGCTCAGGGAAATGAAAGTCCCTCCGGTGCCCGCGGCGCCTCCCTGATCCATCCCCGAGCGAAGAGCCGCAGACGCCGCTGCGTCTCCAGACGTACGGCCTCTCCGTGGCCTTGTGGCGGAGGGAGGCGCGTCCGCTCTGCGGTACTCTAGCGCGCGCGCACGCCGGGGACTCTGTGCGTAAAATCCCGCGTCCGAACGCGCAGAGGCGCTAAACAACCAGACAAGACCAAACTCATTGGCTTTTAAGATTTCTGCAGTATTTAAATGACTTTAAATGCATAATTTACTCTTTTATGAAAAATAAATGTACGTTTATGGGATATTATGTATAAATATTCAATTGAATGTTAAAAGGTGCTGAATGTTTATGAAGATTAACAATTTAGAGTTCAAATGTATTTTTACATAATGATTTTAGTCAACATTTAAATGTACAATTTACATTTTGCTTAAATGCCCAAATGAAAAAATATTGTGGTATACTTTGTATTTATAGTAAACTATACTAAATTGTAGTGTACTATAGTATTTGATAGTAATTGCTATGTTAATGCATTTTATACTGTGACTATGTTGAAACCATAAACTGTAGTAAATACTGTAGTTTACTATAATATTTATTTTTATTTTTATTGGCTTTCCTGTAGCTCAGTGGTTAGATCATGGCGCTAGCAACACCAAGGTCATGGGTTTGATCCCAGGGATTGCACATACTTTGAAACAAATAGTACAATGCAATGTAAGTTGCTCTGCCAGATGCATAAAATGTTAATGTAAATTTACTATGGTAAGCTTAAAAAAATCATTGTAGCATCTATATATATTTTGAAAACTAAATACTATATAGAGATAATTTTACTACTGTTTTTACGGCTTATTTTCTTATTTATCTATAATAAATACCAAAGTATACTATACTACAAAATAAGTATTTTTGTCATTTGTGTGGTGTCTAGCCACATATTTAATCCTAAAATTGAATAAAAACCATGCCAAAAAGGAAAGTAAACATTAGTAGCTATTCCCACAGTTTGTGTTTGCGACAATTATTGGCAAACAGACCAAACAATTCCGAATAATTGTATGTGGATGAATACATGTTGCCGGTCGTATTAATAATTTCCCTATATTGGCTTGTTTGTGTCATACAGGATTCATGAGTAAATGAGATTTTTACTGCCATCTTGTGTCAGGGTTTGTGTGGTTTAGTGGTCAAGAAACATTATCTTCTGTTTGTTAAGTGAAGCTCATGGCATTTTACAACATCTAACAGCCTTATTCTATCTAACCGGAGAGATTTGTGTGATTTTATATCCTGTTAGGAATTTGCTGATGTGGATAAATGTTGTTGAAACAGCTGTAAAACCTAAAGAAGAGTTTGAGAAAACACAGCGGAATCCCTTCAGAAAATTTAACTGTTTGAAGATATTCATAAAGCACCAATAGCTATAATATTTGCTTTTCATCAAATATTTACAGCTCGTCTTTGAAGAAAATAAGACACTACAAAAAGTGTAAGAAAAGAGTTCAACTTGTTATTGGATGATGAATTAACCGTGTGAAATGTTTTCACGTCTTGCAGCGTCAGATGTTGGTTAACTATAAAACTTCTTTTGTGCGTCTGATGATTTGTGTTTTCTGGTGTGTAGTCATGCTTTTATCTGACGCGGAGGGAAGACACACACGAGACGCTTTGTTTCAGTCCAAACAGCTTTCATGAATCAGCGTCTGTCCACCTGTGAGAGCTTTTGTGGATTTACTTTGAAGAAATGTTACTGACGATAGACAGAGACGTTCAGAAAACATCATTTAAACAAAAAAATGTGTGATGAAAGAGCAGAGTAATGCTATTACTCAAAAGTTTCTCTTTCATAGCTCAGTTGTGTTTCATTTAAGTATCAACGTATGTTTGAAATTGCTCAGGAGAAATAAAAAACGAGTGTAATTGTTAAAATACACGTGGAGAGGTGTAAAATAAACGTAGATAACGGTAAAATAATCCAGATTTGGCTGAGAAATGTTTGAGTTTATATTGAGATCTTCAATAACATTGACTTTTGATGGCAGACTTGACTCAGTTTGACACATTGAGATCTGAAACTCTAATTTCTAACTCATTTTCTCATGAGAAATATCTGAAACGCAGATGAGCTCTCCATTTAATCTCATTGACGTCTATGGAAAAAAATGAGAACTCATCTGTGATTTTTCTCTCATTTGCAAGAAGTTAAACTATGAATGCCTCAATGGAAACTGGTCTCTTGTATCTGGTGGGATGTACTGTTATAAGACCCAAAACACACTACATAATATATTATACAAAATACAAAAGTTTCTCTTTTGATTTGACATTTATTCCTCCCTGACACTTCCATGCTGCTTAGAAGATCTGAATATGTCTCATTCTGAAGGCAGGTCGTGTCATTGCTTAACCATTAAACTCACGCGTCCAGCCCTCTGTTTATAATCTCTGACCGCTGCATATGTGACAAACACATCACAGTGTTCATCCTGAAATGAAGATGATCACCAGAATTCTTCTTTTGATATCCCTGTCGTGTGTGGGAGCTCGGGATCTCTGTAAAGGTAAAACCGGTGAAATTTGGAGAATTATTGGTGTGTGTTTATAGGGTGTGTGTTCTTGACTTTAATCTTTAAAGATGTACACAGCTGGTTCTCACAGCATGCTTAAAGACGTGAGAAAACCTTTGTGTTGATCATTAACCGAAGCGTCCGCCGATGATAGTATTCAGTTATTGGAAATTATCTTGCGCTTTAATCGTCGATTTAATAGTGACAATCTTGGGGACACGACTGGGTTCAATTTAAAGAAAAAAGAAATAACGCTGTCAATGTCGCTCACAAAAGGGAATTGTAAGACCATCGCGACTGTGACATCATTTGTTGGACTTTGGGGATGAAATGTGACCTGGATGTGTTTTTATGACATTCACCAACCGACTCTGGATATCTGGTACATAAAACAAAAGAAAGTGGAAAATTTTAGAGAAAGATTCAAAACGGTTTATATAAGTACAGAATTGTCAATAAATGTCTTAAATGTAGTGTAAATTATTGTTCGTCATTCCGGATTTCAATCTGAGAATAAAGTGACACATCATGAGTTCCCAGCTGGGAATATTTTACAAGCGGATGGTATGTAAGGTCACACTCGACGGAAGTCTTATCAACCCACAAAGTACAGAAAGTACACTATACACTAACAACTCTCTCTCTCTCTCTCTCTCTCTCTCTCTCTCTCTCTCTCTCTCTCTCTCTGTAGATGGTAAAGATGGCTATAAAGTCAGACTAAGCATCAAGACGGCTCTTGGAAATAAAGCTGTACGGTTTGCTGTCGTGTAGTAACATATTTACTCATACAATCTCACGCAACTGGTTTAATATTTCGATGTTTTCTCTCAGTATGACTGGAACAAGAGCGAGATGTTCCTCTTCAGATCTTCTCTGGTGTTCGCCATGAGGACATTCACCAAACAAGAGACGTTCAAGTGAGTAGACCACCGCACACCCACCCACTCGAGCGGATGACACAAAACACATGATGATGAGCCAATCTGATGCTGTGATTGTGATTGGAAACGTGTGCAGAATGATTCAGTCAGAGCCACAAATCTGTTTTTATATCCGTGTGGTCAGGTTTCATCTGCATTACGGGAGAGAAATTGTTTTGGAGTTGTTCTTTTTGATCTCAGTTTCCCGTGGCCTTGAGTTTTTTAAAGACAGCGGAATATTAAACACGATTCGTGTTTTGTTTTTTTAAGTCACACATCAGTATTGCTACAGATATTTGGGTATTTAAACAATAAAACAGGCTATAGATCAAATGTTTGGTCATGGGTTTGATACCCAAGGAACGCCCGTTTCCATACAATGTGTAGATTGAATTTATATACAGCCGTGGAAAAAATAAAGAGACCATTCAGAATTTTCATTGAATCAGTATTTCGAGATGTATTGTGGTCATTCCAGTCCACTGTTGAATTTCAACAAAATCAAACGTCAGGAGTGACATAAAGTCATCCAACAGCAATGTGAAAGCTGACAACTGAAAACTGTGATAAGAATCTAAGTTATCACATACAAAACTAATCTTTTAACATTTCCTAAACATACAAGTATGACTGTCGTATTGCTTAAAAGTGAATATGAACTTGTTTGAGGTCTGAAGAAATACAGAACTGTTTTGTCCAGTTTTCATTTTCTGCAAATAAATGCAAATGTTAACAATATTTTTATTTGAAATTTGGGAGAAATATTGTAAGCAGTTCACAGAACGAAATGATAATTTTACCTAAACACAACTATAAATAGTAAATTCTAAAAAACTGAAATGGTGCTTTGACTTTTTTTTCTCGCCTGTGCTCCAAAACACAAAATAATATCCACATTTAAAAGATAAAAGCTTTCAAAGTCTCACTTCCGCCAATACAGATCAATGATTTTCATGACATCATCCTGCACTCCAGCTTTTCGTCAGATCCATTCTGTGTCAAGTACACTATTGGCTACATTAAAAGGGGGAGGAGCCACTCAATACGTCCCGTGTCTGTGGAAATTACATCAACGCATTGAACAAAGTTGGGCATTTCAAAGCACATCTGTGGATCTTTAACATTCATTTCCCAAAGTCATTATTTAGTGAATTTTAATGATATGAAGTGTTGCGTCCTGCGGTTTCGGTCTGATGATGCATTTAACATTTAGACACATTTGAGATACATTTAGATTATTAATGCCACATATTATCACAATTTAAGGAAACTTCCAAACGAAATCATTAGGAATGTACTTTTAATGATTCGCTATCAAACGAAACCCAGCGGAGACCAAAAATCACACATCAGGTAATGATGCTGTCAGCTTCATCTAAACATATTTTCTGCACATGACTGATGGTGATGATTCACTTCAGTGTTACAGTGAATTTGACTTCATGATGGATTATGAGCCCATCATTCATCATGTAACAAATGTTTAACTCGACAAACACGTATGAAGTACTGAGCAAAATCAACCTGTTCCTAAGGAAATGGTCCACAGATGAGAAATCTCACAAATGTCTTCAGAGTTTCAGAAGACAATGTCTCAACAATGTCTCAAACTGATCTCAGATTTGTCAAGTCTGCAATCAAAAGTCAAAATGATTGAAGATCTCAATAAGAACTCAAACATTTCTCAAAATCTTGATTATTTTACCTCTACATTTTCATGTTTCAACAATAACACTTTCATTTGTTTCTCTTTTATTGCTCCTAAACTATTTTAAGGGAAACATCTGAGTTTTAGTGGAGTAAATACGCACGTTTTCATCAATTGCAGTCACGAATCTTCTTTCAGACGGTGCGAGCGATTCATTTAACGGGTGTAATTACAGGTCAATGTCAACACTAATGGGTCAAGGGAAATCAATTCAGGTTAACCCGTCCCAGTCAGATATCGTCCTCTAATGATGCTGAAATCTCAGATGCTTCAGGCTTGTTTGTGAAGCGCAGTATTGATTCATGTCAGCATGCTGGATTTGGAGCGTGTGCTTCTTTTGCTCTGTCATGTTACACTGATGTCACGGCGTGTGCTTGATTCTTATTGGTTGCATCCATGCACAATGACCTGACCTTACATGATTTAGGTGTTGGGACATATTATATATTCATGCCTTCGTCTTGCCTCTAGCCAAATAAATCCATTAGGCGTCACATCACGTCTCCACGTTGCTTTAAATAGCCTAAAGGAAGATATTTGGATTTTTCTAACCGAAGAAATATATTTGTTTTTTTATTAAAATTGCCCAGGAGAAACAATTTAATTGTTGAACATGAAGAGTCTGAAGGTGTAAATGAATGTAGATTGTAGAGGTAAAATCATCTGGATTTGAGTAAATTTGATGAGTTCGTATCGAGATCTTCAATTATATTGACGTTTAATGGCAGACTTGAGAAATCTGAGCTCATTGCTGAGATCTCGTCTGAAACTCTAATGGAGACATTTGTGAGATTTCTGTATCTGAGATGCAGATTTTCCATTTGCTCTTCACGTCATCTCATTAGAAATCATTTAAACATCTCATCTGTCATTCTTATGGGTTTGTCAAGCTGTGTTTTAAGGGTTTAAAATGTCCTGTGTGATCTGTTCATCTGTGTCATCCAGCATCTCAAACATACTGGTGTGCAATGAGACCAAGCGCGTGTCCTTCGTGTTCGTGGTGACATCACCAAATGACTCAACCAAACTGATTCCCAAAGATCAAGTGGAACGTGCAGTGAGGTGAGCAAGCGTGTTATTGGTTTGGACTTTATGTGTCCTGAAATAGCAAACTAGACGGTAGCGCACGCGTGCGAAAATGTGACAATTACGCCAAGTGTGCAAGACCGCTAGCTTCTAGGATTCTAGCTTCTCTGTTCTAAGTACAGAACTGTGTGATATTAATTGAAATGATGGTTATATTTCCTACAAAGTTGAGAGAAGTTTAGTCAAGTGTGCTATTTGTATACTTCTTTAAAAACTAAAAACATATACGTTTAATCCACTACACACTTCAGTTTAGAGTATTTAAGTATACTTGAGTTATAATGACAGAAAGTATTATTTGGTCTATACTTGTCTTTTGATGGAGATATAGCAGAAATGATAATGAAGTATACTTGGCTTGTTGCGTTTACTTTGTTGATTGAGTACTAAAGTACTCAAGTATTAAATACTTTATATAGAAACAATATTATATAATATAAATAGTAACTAAATATTAAGTTAAGTAAATTGAGTATAGTTTTGTAAGTAATTGAACTAGAAACCATTAGTATTAGCTCACTTGTAGTGAAGTTGCAATACAAACAAAAAAGTATTTATTTTAAGTACACTTTTATAAACTAAAAAGTGTGCCTTATTCAGCCCTAAGTAGCATTGTAATAGTGCACTTAGAAGTATATATACTAAGACTTAACTTAAGTCTAATAAAGTTAAAATAAGTTAATACAATTAATTTGATATCTATACTTATTTTGTAAGGACACTCCACACAGAGCTTCGTGTTTTTTGTAGGGCTGTCAAACGATGAATCGCATCCAGAATAAAAGTTTGTGTTTACATAATAGATGTCTGTTTACTGTGCATATTAATTTTGTATTCATGAACACAAACACATACATGAAGGCCTATATATATTTTGGAAATATTGAGATGTATTTATTTATATTTACCAATAATTGAAATTATATTTAAATGTTTATATTTTTCTTTGCATGTATGTGTATGTTTTTATAAATCCAAAATTAATATGCACAGTACACAGACATATATTACGTAAATACAAACTTTTATTCTGTATGTCACGATTAATCGTTTGACAGCCCTACTTTTTTGCAATGCATTCTGGTATTTTTCTTAAAATGATAGTGATCACAATATTAGCAGGTCAAATGTGATCTGTAGATCTCGAACACATTTGTTATTATACTTCCAGGCAGAATAAGCATCGCATTAACAACGCGTTCCTGCTATCGGATAAGACTCTGGAATTTGTTGGAATTCCACCAACGCTGTCGGCTCCGATCCAACACGGCACCCCCCCGTGGCTCATCGTGTTCGGGGTCGTGATGGGAGCTGTGGCCGTGGGGATTTTATCTTTACTGATGTCCACCATGACCAGAAGGAGACGGTAAGTGCAGTTCAGTTCGTCTCTTCCATGTCTAAAGTTTGAACTGTTTGGTAAGGATCGTTGCTCACATGTCAACCCTTGATGTTTCCGTTCCCTGTATCTCATCCGACTCACCGCAGAGCCGCAGCTAAAGGTGTTGATTCAGACCAAGAGGAAGAAAGAACAGAAGGAATAGTCAAAGGAACATCACTTACATGCCTGGAGTTAAAAGATGGCGTCTATAATCAAGCATTTTCCAATGATGAGCGCTTCACAAAGCTGTGAGACCCGATGAGAGCCTTTAAATCAATCTATACCAATAATATATTCTAGAAAGATATATAATATAACTCATTTGATTTGTTATTCATGAGTTTCATAAGAGTTCAAACATACTTCCTATACACTATACAAGAAAGCATCTCTGTGTAAATTCTCAGTTGCCTGTTTATTCAGCATTTAATAAATGATCCGACAGACCGAATCATATATGAAACTTTCCTGTAGCTCAGTGGTTAGATCATGGCGCTAGCAACGCCAAGGTCATGGGTTCGATCCCAGGGATTGAACAAACAACTAATGTATGATGCAATGTAAGTCCTTTGGATAAAAGCGTCTGCCAAATGCATGAATGTAAATGTATCAGGCAATCCTCTCGTGTCAGAAATGACCGTTTGAAGCATCGTGGCCGGGTTTTTAATTGATTTGATGCTCCAGCGAATGGGAAAATCTCCGAAAACATTAAGCTCTTCTGAGAATATTTCTATCATAGGATAAACAGCACGCTCTTCAGTTAATACAACACAACCTTATTAATCCCCGAGGGACAATTTCATCTTCACAAGCGTTGCATGGCGCTACAGTCACAGCGAGATATCAGAAACATTTTTCATTATTGCACTGCAGTACTGTAGGAGTCCCTGGTTCTTCAAAACCTCCCAATGAAAAAACAAACACACATCTCTTTTTTAAGAAAAAGAGTCTCTGTCATTAGAGTTTCAGAAGAGATGTCAACAATGTGTCAAACTGAGCTCAGATTTGTCAAGTCTGCGATCAAAAGTCAATATTATTGAAGATCTCAATATGAACGCAAACATTTCTCACCAAATCTACAATCTACATTTACACCTCCATACTCTTCATGTGTTTCAACAATTACATGTCTCTGTTTTTATTGCCCTTACGCAATTTTAGGAGAAACATCTGAGACTAAGTTGAGAGAACTTCATCAAACCTGAGCTTTGAAAGAGCAACATCTGAGCAAAAAAGTCATTTATTATAACATTCTAGAACGTTCAACCTTGCATTTCATTTCCCTTTTATATTTTGACCCCATTTTCTCTTGTAGTCTAGTTTTTGAAGTGATTATTTGAAATGGATGATTTAATTCCAGATCTTCCTTCGGTAACAATGTGAACAACGTCAATGAAATCTTAATGTGAAACAAACTTGGGGATGCTTTTCTGGTCCTACATTATATTTTTTGTGGCTGAAGCATTTTTAATTTTCATTTACAGCAATAAAAATGACATTGAATGGAATGTGTTTGATATTTTCACCTCTGGCTTAATAAACAAACACAATTACTTGTAAAAAAAAAAATCCCATTTATTTCTTCATTTAAAAATAACTCTGTTGGGGAAACTAACTTTCGATGTAATTTCCAAAGTCTAACAGGACATTACAACAAGCAAAGATTGCCATTTGCAAAAGAAGTTATTTATCTATTCACAAAACTTGTGAATCTTTAAAAAGTTTTGATCGATTTTAAAATATAAGAGAAGAATGATGTTCTCAGAATTGAGCAAGCAGGTTGAAACTAAACAGGATGTGTTTTTACAGGGATGAGAACTGTTCTTGGTTAAGCATTAACCTCATGTTCAATCATTTTACTATGAAACAACAACTGCCGCACAATAAAATCTCAAAGGGAACCGAGGTTTCTTAGGGTTTTAATGATGCAACATCAAAGAAATGTTTCCAAAACGCATTTTGAGTAATGTAACATCACCATGGAAACAGTCGACTCTGGAATTAATCTCAGTCAAGAAGAGAATATTTAGACATATATGTGTATAATGAGTATTTCAATGACACACATGTTGTGTAGATGTGCTGTTTTACCTCGAGAACAGCAGGGGACAAAGTTCCACGGTCATTACAACACAAATGAGTTTGGGAGGATCTTTAACTATTATGAGCTTTCACATAAACACAACATTAGGATTCATAAAAGAAGCCATCGAGCACCGGCCACATGAACAGATTGAGCTGAAATAAGAGTAATGACATGTGTGAGGCCATCAGAAATGAGTTTTCCTGGTATTACACCAGAGATCCAGAGATGACTTCAGAGAACTCATGGACCAACACCATGCAGTAAAATATATTTATGTCCACTTTCAGCACTATGTTCAACAAAGATGCCCAATAGCATGATAAACAAGTTAAACTAGATGAAAGTTAAAAAGTTATTTCTTCACTAGACAGCATCACATTTATGTTGTGTATGTCACCCATCAGTTATATAAACATTCTGTAGAAATTACAGTATTTATTGGCAGCAGGTTGTTCAAAGATAAATGAACATTAAACATTAATAAGTCTTTATCCTTACAGAAAAAAACCGATAAAATAACAGCCTCATGCAAAGCATTCTGGGAACCAAAAATCAGGAAAAAATACTGAAAAAGGTTGATGAGGATTTTTGGTTCCCAGAATGCTTTGCATGAAATAAAGACTTATTAATGTTTAATGTTCGTCGATATTTGAACAAACCGTTGCAAACACAAATGAGACAAATATGAATCTATACATAACTGCATAACTACAGCCAAAATATAAGCATATAAAAATAATTCTGTTTTAACTGTTTAACTTTAATGTAGTTTTGTTTAATAAAAAAGTGAACTACATAGCAAACTACCAACAATAAAACACATTAAACAATATTATTGCTCATTCAGCACGATCTCACGGCATCAGTTGTTGTTTTTGTACCATACGCACGATATAAATTCATAAAAATTAGTGACCTCATGAAATATTGATTTCAATAAGATCGGGCTGGATCATCAGACTTATATTTAACAGCTTTCTCATAACAAGTTATTTTATGTTTACATGTTGTTGTTTTTTAGCTGATATGCTTATATTGCTTTGTATTGTTGCTGTATTGTAATGACTTCAACATTAATGGCATTATGTTATTTTGTTTTAAGAAGTCGATAGGATTTAGTTTGAAGCAATTTTGGTAATGAGTAAGCAAGTGTGACCACATCTTATGAAAATCCAGGTAAAGTCATTTTTGTGATTCACAACCTGTACAGTCATCCTACAAGAAGCTTCTGTACAGTAAGTAACCTTGATATCTTTAATATTGATCGAGTAAGGCCATGTCAAAGATTAAAATCACACTTTGATGTTCATTATCTCAAAATGATATTATGAGACTTTAGCCTGGATTTCACAGACAGTATCACATATATAGTGTATAGCATGCACAGATACACAGCATCATTAATCGTGAGTAAAGAAGAAGTCCAGCCACTGAAGGACATGAGGAGGCGTATACGACAGCGGGATGAGAAGATTCCCAGTAGCACTTGCTGAAACATCTTGATGAAATAAGCCAGTGGCTTGACATCATTTGACATCATTGCAAATCTTCCGTGCCTGCTGAGAGCCAGATATCCCAGACCTGGCAAAACATCTTATTTATACACATGTTCCAGTTCTGGTTGCGATGTACGTTCAGCATCCGTGTGTGTCAGCGATCGGTACGCTACCATCATTTGAATTATCGTAAAGAGCGTTTAAGTAATGAAACCATGCGAACTGTGCTTCCAAAATTTCCTCTCTATGGACGTTCAGGTCTCAGCGCAGCCAGATCGAGAGAGAGAGAGAGAGAGAGAGAGAGAGAGCTTTTCTCAATTATACAATTATAGATCGCTATCCTGATTGTGTTTTAGACATTTCTAATGTAATAAATCACAGCCATTGGCTGCCTCCTTTAGCTTTAATTACAGATTAAAGGCAATTGAATTCCACCATCCATCATGAAAATTAGTCGAGGACCCTTTTGCCAACACAGGATAACTATTCGAATGATTAACCGATAATCATTTATCTTGCCGCATTGTTTTAAAAACATCAAGTCATCTTCTCCGCTGATGCATATCCGTCCCTATTCTTACGTTTCACTATAATCTGCCGTATAGGCCCACAATAACAGATAGCAGAAAGCTCGTGTTCTAAGGTTTCACCCCAAAGACAATTGAAAGAACAATGATGGAGGAGCATGGATTAGAATAAACTTTATTTAGATAATTTGTTGTATTGAGTGACTTCCGAAACGCAGGTAAAATGCGATTTCTGGATTCTAATTTGCTCGAGGTTTCTGTTTGGGAGCCATGAGGACGGCAATATTTTTATTGAAAGCGTAAATGAATAAACGGGAAATAAATAAATAAAGCGAGTACCGTAATTGCCAATTTAAGAGTAACTCTGTTGTTTCTGCACATTTAAAAATACCCGAACAAACACGCTGGAAAGTGTCTTACCGCTCGAAATTAAAACAAAATAAACTGTTAACGTTGAGGCCGAATGGGAGTTCGGTATATTCACACCCCATCTGTACTCATATCAGAAATGCTGGAAGGTTTTTGCCAGCTCAATCTGGGCGATGCTGTTTTTACAGGAAACACATTATTGTGTCGGTTGAATTATTGCAGACACACACGACTTCTGACAAAAGTGTTTACATCAGATTTCACGTAAAATACGAATGCCATTACATTTGATAACAAAATAGCAAACAAATGACAATAATTCTGATCTCCAAAAAAACGACTTTACAAGGTTTACAATTTCTGTGAATTTTCAATGTCCAAGATCATAAGTTATGAATTGTCATAAGGTTGTGTTGTCAGAACGTTTGTTTGCAATGACTTTGGTTCACCTGCGCAATAAATAAAAAAAGCATCAGAAAACATCCGGCAACATTTGGAATTAGATGTTTGTTGGCATTTATTGTGTGTGAACGTAATATCTCATTTAATATTTTCCTACAATGATTCACCAAATGTTGTAAGATTATAAGGGGAAGCATGATTGGACATTTGATTTAAAACCTTATAGTTTCCAACCATGGAACATCCCCATGTGACAACTAGCCCCGTCTCTCCTGCCAGCGCATAAAAGCTCATGATGATACACTGTGTATTATAATAATCTTCATGGTTGGAGACGTCTTGTTTATGGCCGTATTATTAATGAGGTCTGCTGTTGGATATAGGCTGACGCACATCTGCGTTGTTCAGGGCGAAAGAATAAAATGCAATTCGCAAATAAATGCTTGCTTGCCCTCAAAATCACTTTGAAAGTTTTTCTCTGCGAGAAGATTAACAGATACGGTTTCTCCTGTGCCGAGAGGGGGAGCGAATTAGATTTGTACCCAAAACGGTTACATAAACCTCTGCCGTATTGGGAAAGTTTGCGAGTTCTTTTCTGTTACTGTATATTTTCTATACTCTGCTGATTCGGAGTCTTCAAACTAAAGCGAAGCTCGCGGAGGGACGGCACGGTAAGATAACATCAGAACTTAAGAGCCTGTCACTCAAATCTCAGCTGGAACAGGTGAATCCATCAGAGGAAAATGACTGTGATAGCAGAGCTAATGTAGAAGCAGACAGAGCCGTCTAAAAGGTGAAAAAATGAGGAAGAGATGTAAATGAAAAGAGAGATTAGTTTCACAGACAATGGGGTGTGCTTGTTCAAACCTGATACAACGGCAGGATTTCATTATGAAGTTCATTGAGTGAACCTCTATTATTCGTATCGATTTAATCTACAAAACAAAAGCTGTCGACTGTATAGAGTAAAATCGAATGATTAACCACAAACTGAAATTTAATATCCAGATTATAATCGATCATACAGACAACATGGACATAATATATATTTGGGTGTATAGCTGGTTTTTCATGTCTCAGATTTTAAAAGCTGACAAGCTTAATTCAGTCGAAGGTTGTTCTGGTCTTCCTCTAGTTACTTAGGATTTAAGTTTTAACTAAACTTCTAATAAATAACCATTAAAGTTCAGAAATGTGACTCAAAGTCCATCTTAATATATGAAAGACAGAAGTTTTGAATTAGCGATCGTGATATCTCAGTTTGTGATTCATACCTCATATCGCCGTCTGTGTGTTCAAGTTTTCAGGAATGTATCCCCAGCATCATCTTAAAAGATAGCTCTGGAATCTAATGGTCTCCTAGCAACACAGCTTCTCTCAGCATCCCTGCAGAGGCTGATGGTTTTGATGGGCATTGTCCTCACTAGCGCTGGCTTCGGGGACTGAAGAAAGGTTTAATCAACACGTCTGCAGAGAGCAGGAGAGTGGCATAATCTGGACACAGCACTAACATCCATACTGTCTTAACGTCATGAGCAGGAAATGAAAGGTGGCAGAGACATACTGACATAGAGATGAGAACACAAATCAAAGCTTCTGGTACAATGCAGAGGACAGATAAGGTCAGCATTGTCAGAGTTTTTGTGCTACTGAAAAGTACCATCAATTCAGACAAAACGACTTGTTACAACAGTTAGATTTACTTTTTAAAATGCATAACAAAATAAAAAAATTATTTTCTTTTCACTTTTCTAGGTTATATTATATAAGCAAAAGACAGTTATTTGTATATATATATATAACTCTACTCTAGTACTTGGCAAAAACATTATTTTAGGGCAATGAAAACTGAACCATCTTTTTTATATCTCTGTAGATATCTATCTATCTATCTATCTATCTATCTATCTATCGTTAGCGCATAATATCTATATAATCGCTACATATTTTCTTCATAAAGTTTGTAAAACGCAGTATAAAATGGGAGGAGTCTTCTGTGGGACGTAGCGCGTGGCGTCACGTTTACGTCATGACGCTACTTCCGCCGGCTCACGCTTTCTCGTAACTGTACACAACGCTGGTCCTCAACAGTGATATTTCTGTCATTTGTCTGACACGTGTGAAGTTTCTCTCCGTCAAAGATGTCCAAACCCAAGTTAATAGTGTTCGACCTAGGTACGTTTTTTTAAACTTTCATTTTTTTAAGTAACAATACGTTTGAGAAGTGAAAGTAATTGTGATCAGCTTTAATGATGCAAGCAGGAAATGCTTGTCCTTCTTGTCATGTTTTGTGTGGTTAAAAGTTTTTCTTTGACACCCTGTTGGTCAAAACAACAGAAATGTTAACAGATTTAATGATTATATTGAGAATTGTATTGGTTTTTAACAGAAACCATCACAATGTCTTTTGGGTTTTCATCAGGGTATAGTAGCCTACCTGAGTTTTTACACTTAAATGTTTCTTGTGGTCTTTAAATGTGTTTTGTGCTCTTTTACATTTAATCAGATTACACTCTCTGGCCATTCTGGGTGGATACACACGTCTGTGCTCCCTTTCACAAAGATGACAGGTTTGTCTGGGGCGGATTTACCGTCTGTTCTTCCTCAAGTGATTTAAAGTGACATTCAGATGTGTATTTTAATGTCTCTTTCCTGTTTTTTTCTCAAGTGGCACTGTGCGAGACTCAAGATTAGCTAAAGTTCCTATTTATCATGATACCGAGGAGATCCTGAGCTCGCTCCACAGTCAAGGATTCAAGATTGGCATTGCATCACGGTAAGGTTTCAAAAGCCATGATCATTTGATTTTCACTACCTGAAAATGACTCAAATGACATACTTAACTCATGACTCAATACAACACATGATACTGGGATCATGGTTATGGCAGTATCACAATATTTTAAACACAATTTGAAGAACAATTCATTTGAAACAATTTTCAATAACATTTTTGTTGTGCATACAGTTTGTTGACGAATTGACATCATTCAAGGTTTAATTTAAGCTTTTGTATGCTAATTATAGAGATTAATGAGGACTGTCACTGAAAAAAGAGGAATTAAAAAAAGCTTAAACTTAAGGGAGAACTTTAGCACAACATTAGGAGAAACAAAACATTAAACTAGAAATTATTTCGTGAAAGTGCCTGGGCTCTATCATAAATATCTTTATTTTTTTTGGATCACAATATGTCATGCCACAGTATATCATTCTACCCCTATGGTCAATCGCATAAATAAATCCTTTCTGTTTCTCAAAGCACAAGCGAAGTGGAGGGAGCCAATCAGCTACTTTCTCTTTATAATCTCAACCAATACATTTCCTTCAAAGAGATCTACCCCGGGTCAAAGGTCACTCACTTTAAAAGGTAAAGTTATGAGTTCATAAACGTTCTTCGTACCACTACTGATCTATAAAAGTAGGAAATACTGGCCACACGAGGATACACAATTTAATTTGAGATATGTTCTATAAAAACCTAGCAAGTAAATTGATCTTATTTTGAGCATTTTTTTTACCGTTTTACTAGAAAGACCGATTTCTTCACACTGTAGATATTGTAGTACCTGTGTGTGTGTCTGAAGCGCTCTGACGGCTGTGTTTTGTCTCCAGGCTTAAAGCTGACAGTGGAGTCCAGTTTTCTGACATGATGTTTTTTGATGATGAGGACAGGAACATCGTGGAGGTTGGAGGTCTTGGTGAGTCTCTGCTAATTTTCCTTCATGAATGTTTCCAGATGTCTGAAACTGTTCAGTTGTATTACTGTGAAAGCTGTTGGTTGTTAGTGAGGTTTGCTGAATCACTAACCACTTCTTGTTTTTTTCAGGTGTTCACTGTGTGTTGGTTTTCAATGCCATCACCTCTAAATTAGTCAAAAGTGAACTCGAGAAGTTCAGCAGAAAGCAATGATGTCCATCGGTTCCTCTAGAGATGATGCTGCGGAGAAAGAATATATTTATTCAGAATGATTATTAACACTTTTATCACACGTTTTACAGTGGTTTGTGTAACTGTACAGCACATGATCAGTGTTTTATGTTTTTGGCTTTTATAAATTATGCTATACAGAGAATATTTGGAGAATTTATGTTGGGTTAACGTACTTCATATTTTGTATTGAATAAACATATATAAAATTTTCATCATGAATTTTTTCCACTTGCTGTTTTCATCGAGAACTTTTATATTAAATTAATCACATTTAGTAATTTGATTTAAAATGACAAAACAAAACAAATATTACTAAGAATTGTCATAAATGTCATTGCCATTTATAGTGTTGGTGGCAAAAATATTAAAATACACAATAGCCCTAAATAGACCACTTTGCAAGAGGTAAACACAGGTCCAGAAGTAGGACTTCCGGTTTTTATTTATTATTATTGTGGTTTTAAATCTAACGTGTATAGTTTAATCCTAAATATATTTGTTAAACCTTTTAAATCGGTTATACATTCTGTTAAACAACCGTACTTTGTTTGTGTAGGTTACAGAAACAGGAAGTTTTAGACCAGCGTTGTTTACATCATCTGAAGAGGTCTATAGAAATAAGCTTTTTGTTTATTATAAACCTGGTTTGTACACACACATAAGGATGTATAAAAAAAGCTGTGCACATCCTTTGAGATTTCATTTCAGGATGAAATCTGCGCAAAGTTTGGCCCCAGAACCCCTTGCAAGTCCATAATCACATTTACTTCAGGACGGGATGTAAAACATACATCACGCAGTTGAAACGGCATATATATATATGTGTATTTTATACGGTATATGAAATGTGCCCTTATCGCCCCATTATATATCTTATTACAAAGTTACCCGCAGTTTATTCAATTTCCTTCCCTGCCGTAAAGGTCTCGAGATGCTCTGGCAGAAAGCAAACGTTTCACGAAGGTTTCATTTCTCCAGCTAGTACACAAACAGCCACAGGACATCAGCTCACAGCACATGACAACAGGGTCTCACAAAATGTTCATAACTCACAGTTCTCATAACCAAAGCTATATTTTCCTATTTACAATATGAGCGCGCAATAACAAGGGGATTGGACTACAGAGAGTAGCCAATCACAGTCCACCTTCAAGCGTAGAAATGTTCGCGTACTCGTATTACGTGTATTGCATGTAATTCTGTCTTGGAGGTATCAAACTTTAAAAACTTTGTGTGTTTTCTTGAATAATTTAGTTTGGAGAGTAACCCCGGCCCACATCGTTGAGTTTGGATTGACCCACCGCTCGAGCTCATTTACCTCAGACTGTTAATGGCGTGCTTTTGCCTGCCGGGTCTCGGCTCTCTTCTGAATAAGTGATTCTGTGTCGACCCGTTAAGAGAAAAGCCGAAAGTGCAGCTTCTCTTACAGTTCAACAGACAGACAGAAAGATGCGCTTGATCTGGATCTCTCGTCCCGGGGCTTAAAGCCTACAGCGCACATCTCGACGTTCTTCAGTTTCATCTGTCGGAAATTAAGGTACAATTATAAGTGCATGTGGGTCAGTGACAAGACGCTCATTTCTGATCTTTTTCCTTTTTTTAATGCAATAAAATGCAATCGAATACCACATATGAGGAACATCTAAAAGAGAGCGAGATTCCTTCTCTATTCAAGGCTATTCAAAAGCTCACTGCTGGTTTTGAAATAATACGTGAAAAAAATGTAGTGCACCACTCTTGCGAAGAAAAGCCTCATTCAGTAGAGAATATAGACTACAAAATCAATGCAGTTCTGTTCAGCTGCGTCTTTTTAATATACATTTTAATAAATTTATGTAGCCTATTAAACCGACAACCGTAATACATATCAAATCAGACACAGCAATGCAATGCAAGCTTTTGCGTTTGAACATCACCCGGCAGATATGGAGACATTATAGGAGGTTTGTGTCGTGTCAGTGGTGTGTTGGTGGTTCTCAAAACGATTTCAATTATTAACACCAGCTTTAAATATTCATTCAGTGGATTATAGTTATGAACCGAAGCCAACATCACAAATGTAAAGGTTTTAAATGAACCGTCAAAGTAAAATAACAGCTTTAGCACAAGATAACCTTTATAATAACTAATAGCATGTTTCGTATAAGCCATTATGTATTAATGTGTTTGAGTAAAATACGGTTTTAAATAGATTCAGAACATTAAAACTGTAAAAGCTAAAATAATTTCATACATTTTACATCTACTAAAAGTAGGGATATGACATTATGATTTCATGTCTATGTAAAACCAAGATATTACTGATCTAGGAACTTTAATACGCAATTACAAGGACGCTGATAGATGGTCTCTTTTAATAAACCAGTGTTAGTTCTGTGAATAAACACCCTTAAAATGTATAATGCAATGCACCAGATTTTGTATGACTCAGCCTGTATGGCTTTGAAAGACTTTAAATGTAATATATTTTGTTTTACAGATGAAAGAAACCCACAAGAGTGAGGAAACAAGTGATTCATCATAGGGAGGCAATAATACAAGAAAGCCTATAACAAGTTAGCAGGTTTCTACATTGACAATACCTGTGGAAAGAGAGAAGGGGTATTTATATTGGGTTTTTTTTATTATTGTGAAATGTGGCTATGACTGAATTTGGAAGAAGTTTTGTGAAATTTTGTGAAATTTCACTGTACCGTTTATTGAACATTAGATGACAGCTCATAAGATCATACAAGTTGAAGTTCAGTGGATCTGCAGACAAATAAACACACACATCTAAAAAGCTTTCTCCAGTGATATTTACATCTGTACATAAAACACACTTGAGATTTTCCAACAAACAATTTACAGAAAAACTAGGGAGAAAAAAACTATATAGGACACATTCAGTTCAAAAGGATTTTGGTTGCATAGGCTCAGGTCTTCCATACAAACGGAAAGGGTTAAATAAGTTCTCAATGTGTGAATGTTAAAAACCAGATCAATGAATTTACAAAAACACATCTAAAATATAAATTAAGTAAGCCATGCACAAGATAATTTTTTGCATTTATGTGTGTGTGGTAACTGTGACCTAGTAAAAAACCATAATCAAGCCATTTTTAACAGTTTATCCGTCTCGCCGTCACAAACTGCGTAAAAGAGCGATCTCTTATTAATACTCGAGCATCAATATGAATTTGTCAGCGGTTGTACATATTTCATGAGACCCATTTTTCAAACAATGCAACTCGCAGGGCTGAAATCAATATTTCAAAAATGACATGTTTCATAACTTTGGCTCGACGTGCCGGCGTGAATAATTCACTTAAGTGTAACGGGAGAGTGTTTGGTAACACGGACAGTTAATGTGTTTGTGTGGCGCTCGAACAAACCGAGACACCCGAATCCCCCGCATCGCACGGCACGTTTATACTGTGAGCTGTACATACAGAAAATAAGTTTAATAATGTCATCGTCAATAACTTGCAGGCAATATGCCTCATAAAAAACAATGGAGAGAAATACACAAGCTCCCAAAAGCACGGCTGGACCGCCTCTCTGAAACTCTCAATCTGAAGTGCAAAATGAAATGTCACTTTTGCAAACCTTTGTGCTTGTCCAAGAAGTCAAGTTTCTGGCTTTATTACACAGCAGTTCTCAGAATTTCTCAATTTTTACGAAAACTTGCATCAGTCTGCAGTCAAATATTTCTTATAGCGAGCAAACTGTGAATTTGTTGACCGGTTTCATTAACACGTGTACAACGCAGTCTCTTTCTTCTCATCTATTTAAACTGAAATGGCAATTTCACCACCATTTATTGACTTGTTTGGTACGCAGTCGTATAATACAAATAATGTACAGTCACCACCAGCGTAATGAATGGGTTGTCTTTACATTATCCCTACATTTTGACCACTAATTTACAAATGAACACCGCGTGTGATTGGTCAAATAAACACAAGTGAAACTGAGAAAGTGACTTATATTTGGTTCAGTGATCTACTGTTCTTGACAGATCCGTATAAAAATCTCTAGTCCAGATTGTGCTCATTGGCTCCTTTCAGCACTTATTGCTTTTGAATGCCCACGACATGACATCGCATCTCTGGTCATATGTTCCCTTTACTCTCTCCTTCCGTCGTCCATTTCATTTGTTTCATCTGCATTTTTCTCCTCCGTCTGCGTCTTCTCATTCGAGTCGCTCAATGCATCCCGTTTTCTCGCTTCCATCTCGCACTTCGCCTCTCCTCCGTCTCTTATCTTGTCATTTACTTCCGCCTCCTTTGACGTTTCAGACTTGTATTCGTTCACATCTTTGTCCTTTTTCTCTTTCGCATGTTCTCTAAAAATATCAAGCAACCTGTGAAACTTGGGTCCCCATTTCTCCAAACCGTCGTTCTCCCCCTCCGCGTCTTTCTCGGGCTCGCTCTCGAGGGAGCTGAGAGACGTGGCCTGCGAGCCGGTCCCCTCCAGTCCGTACGTCTGCAGCGAGTCGTATGGAGGCTGCATGGGGTCAAAGGTCACCAGGGCTAGCCGGTGCTGCAGAAAGTCGCCCATTCTGTTTGTCAGAGAATCGACCCCTGGCTTCTCGGAGTTCGCTCGTCCCGCCTTCCCATTTCTCAAGCCCCACCCCCTGTCATACAGCCCCACCCCTCCAGGTAAGGGCATCACCAGGTGTGGCCCATAGTTCTCTCTGCCTGCCCCATACAAACCCATTAACCTGGCAGCTTCAGGGTACAGAAAAGAAGTCCCGGGCAAAGGTATTCCCCCACCGCTTCTCAGCAATGTGCCCTCCATGGTTCTGAAGGGCATCTCTGCGCTGGGGCTGGATGTGGTTTGGTTGGTGTTGATGAGCGAATGAACGTCAGAGTTTTTGTCCACAGTCGAATCGTCTGTGGTGACGGTAGAAACAGAAGCGCATGTGGTTAAGCAGTGAGGGGACGAGTCTGGTTTATGTCCCGCAAAACTGCTGTGAGACGCCTCCGAGCAGGACCCGCTCTTTAAGAACAAAACCTGGTCAGACTGACAGAAAACACAACAGAAGACCGTAAGATGTTTAAGAAGTTAACACTCAAGCAGCCTTGCCATTCGTTTCTTATAAACATCATGAAATAGAAGTTGTGATGGTCTTTTCTTGTCTGTTGTGACGTATAATTGACTGAAACAATTCAGATTTCATGGTGACTTTAAAGAAAACAAAAATAGGCTATATGACTGTACTTGAAAAAAGAAATATTTAAATAAATCAGACACAACACTACATAAAAACGTATATTGTTTGATAATTTTGTATTTGTTTTAATTATGAAATTATTGCATTTTTATTGAAAAATACTCAGATATACAAATGCATATCAAGGTTTATTGTAGCTAACTAGACAAACTAATTTCTGTTAAACATAAACCCTAAAAATGATTTGAAAAGCTTACATTTATAAAAATAGGAAATGTTGAGGCACTAAATAAAACTGAAATCAAATAAAGTTCAACTAAACTGATATAGCAATATTTCTTAAATAAATTAATAAAATATTTAAATGACTAAAACATCGAGTAAAATGACATAAAAATGTGCTACAAAATAAAAGCCAATTTAAAATATTAATGAAAATATTAATTGAGCTCTTTTGCTGTGATTTCCGTTACTTTGGTAACAGCAACTTCTCTGATTGGTGGATGTTTCCAGAATTATGGTTTAGATCCTCACCACAAATTTAAATTGATTTATTATGCATATCCTTTTATCAAAAGCGACTTATAAATGAAAGAGTATTTACCATTTTCTCTAAGAAGCCAACATTAAGCATAGTAAATAAGTTAGTAATTTAATTAATTTATAAGAAATTAAGCTATTAAACACTGATTTGTTGCATGAATTGATTATCTTTCACAATGAATCACGAAACAAATGTAAAAAATGTCAATCTCAGTGGAACGGTTTACCTGATCCTGACTTGTCGTGTGGCTCTCCGAGATGACCTCACTTCCTGTTTCGCTCTCTTTGGGAATACTTTCCGTGGATCCATCTGTTCCTTTATGTTGTGATCCATCGCTGCTCTTGCTGATAAATACACAGCTGGATTCTAAAGCACCATTGGGCTGCTCTCGGCTGCTGGGCAGGACGTATGCCAGTTTGGCGAGATCCAGTCTGGAGTTGAACTGGCAGAGTCTGTTTCTTGAAGCTGGAAGAGTCTGAATGCTGTAGCAGTACCGGCCGTAGAGAGGAGCTGAGACGGGGCGGCGTGGATCCAAACCCAAACTCTGACCCCAGCTGAATGTTCTCAGGTTATCCAGGTTATCCTGAGAATGCCTGTTAGAGTCAAATTATAAAAGAAAAAATGGGTCACACTTTAGAATAGGGACCAATTCTCACTATTAAATTTGACTTTTGCCTCAATAAACTTCTAATTACTGCTTATAATGTAGCTTTTTGGTTAAGGGATGTAAAATAAGGTAATGCAGAAGGCTTTACAACAACCAACATGCATGTTATTAAGCAAGTAGTTAAGTGTAACCAAAAAATGATACAGTAATGTGTGATCGTATGTTTGACAGACAGATAAATAGAAAAAGAGACAGACAGACAGAATAAACAGAAAGACAGACGAATAGATAAATAGACAGTTTTTTGCAACTAATGCACAACAACTCAAACAAGAACTAATATCCTGTACTAGATGCTTCTGAGTAAATATGTTAGTAAATTTGTTTTAGCCCAAGAGTAATGCTACAAAACTGCTAAAGTGTCATTTTAAAGTTGTTAGGTGCAATATTTCTTTAATCATGCTCTACAGGGATATTAAAATCTTAAGAAGAATAAAGGCCAGAAGACAGTGTGGGTTTCATCTCATATAACTACAAAGATCTGTTTGAATATTTTCGTTCCTCTCAATAGCAGATTTTCAAAACGCAGCCCCGGGAGGACACAACCTGGACGCTACCGTCTTCAATTCATGGCCGATATCTGTTTCACAGTATAAAGAGCTTTCTGAAAAACAATAATGCTGTAATAATGTTTCTTGTAAAAAAATTCAGACTTTTTGTAGCACGGCTGTTTTCGCTAGCGGTAAAGTTACAGCATGTGCCAGGAGGGGTTAACCAGCCAAACCCTGACCCCCCGTTTCAACAGCATAAATATTAACCAGATGAACTTTACACTGAAATAGCTGCCAGATTCGCATAATAAAGGCTCATTAAACTGCACCCCACAAGTACAGAGCAGTTATATTTCACCAAACTTTAAGAGCATCGCATTAACAGCGCAAAGGTTATAAGTTTAAATCCCTGCAAACACACATACTGATAAATATATACCTTAAAGAAATAATAAAAACATCAAACGCATAAATAAATGCAACCGAATACGTTCTCGTTCTGCTTAAAACAACAGTGAATGTCGGCTCATATATCAGCCGCGTGATTCACCCTAATAACATTTGACATTTTCTAAGTCAATTTTCAAGGAAATACCAGGACTTGAAAGATCAAACAATGTCTGCATTAAATCACGGAGATGAAACTCAAATAATGAAATGCTGCATCTATTTATGTATCAAACACACACAGTCACGCCCATGCAAACATACGAGCGCACTTACATATTCTTGCTGTCTCGGAGGCGCTGTGCTCGTCTCATGCTCTGGGGGGCGCTCTTCAGGGTCGCGATGTCAAAAGCGGCCGTGTCTGCCTCCCCGCCACCTTCGTCGTCATACGTGATGATGTTCTCTCTGATCTCGTCATCTTCCACAGGGGACTGAGTGTCTCGCTTCGGCCTGCGCAGAGAGAGAGAGAGCGCCACCACCACTGTAGAGGGCGAGAGACAAGAAGTTATTTCAACACAATTTTACAATTCTTGTAGCTCTATTGGTTGAGCATTGCATTAGCACGCATGCTGAATAAACATATAGGGTGAATGCACATGTCGCTTTGGATAAAAGCATCTGCCAAATGTGTAAATATAAATGCATGTTCATTATAAAACTTTTCTCTGTACTAAAATGAAACGGCACTAAAATGTTGTTACACCACACTATTAAACTTAGTTAAATTATTAAAATATAATTATATATTATAGAGACTGAGCATTATATATTAATGTTATGTAATAACTATATAAATTAAACAGAAGCCTGCAAACCTTAAGTAATATTTAGAATTTAATGTCAGAAACAAGTTTAATGCAAAACGCTAGAGCTGCACAAAAATTGTATACATTTAGCTTTTTTGTTTGATGACTTCAACCATTCAGATGTCTAATAAAGAGATATTTTACCTTAAAGTGAACATTCTTTTATCATTTACTCACTCTTATTTCATATGAAACCTGTATAAAAAAATCAAATAAAAACTTTCTACCTCTCTTTTCCTTTTCTAATGTTCTCTGTATACTTCCTTATACTATCTTGACGTTGTATCTGAAACCTTGTATTACTAGCACTTCTCGTGAATATTGCTTACTTAGACGAATCGCTTGCTGTTTTCTTCAATTGTAAGTCGCTTTGGATAAAAGCGCCTCCCAAATGAATAAATGTAAATATATGACTTTCTGTCTTCTGCAGAACACAAACGAAGATATTTTGAATAACGTTGATTGACGTCCATAAATAAACACAAAACCACAGAGACATTTCTCAAAATATCTTCTTCTGTGTTCCGTAGAAGAAAGAGTCACATACAGATTTTAAATGACACAAGGATGAATAAAATTATTTTGTGTGAACTGTCCCTTTAAGTGCAGTGGTCTATACATCTATCAATAAAGAAAACCATTTATGTCACATCGGCTTGAGTAGAAACACAGGTCGATTCTAAGACCAGTGCAATTTTGTAATAACCATGTATGAAACGGTTAAAATAATCTAGTATGTTGAAAATGCCATATAATGCTGTCAGAACTCATCGATGTACATTATGACTGGCTTAGTACTGAGATGACGCAACACATTCATTAGAAAACCCAATTGACAAACAGAGCGGAAACCACAAGGCGGGTTGGCATAGTTTAAACGACACACACACAAAAAAAGCAATTTCACGACAAGCCAGCAGGCAACAGCAGATGAAGAGAGGAAGTGATAGACAGATGTAGCTACAACAAATCATTAAACCAGTCGGGTGTAGAGAAGGTGAACGCAAGACCAGAGCAATGAAAACACTGACGAAACGCTCTGGAAATTCACACTGACCCAGAAGAGTCGAAGCGCAGGCCAGAATGGCCAGCATGGCGGCCGAGCTGAAGCCCAGCAGCGAAGAGTTTGACGGTGAGGGCAAACACACGGCCTGTCTCTCCCAGTCTGGCGGCGACGGTTTATCTTTTTCCCCCGTCTGATGCTTCGGTTCTTCCGCCCACATTCCTCCATTCTGGCAGGGACACACCGTAACGGTAATCGTTCCTGTGCTCCTGAGGTCTGACGCACCATCACGGAGCATTATGGGTATTTTTAAAGTAAGTAAAGAGGAAGAGCGAGGAAGATGCTTCAGGGATGACAACAGCACCAGACTCGCCGTGTGGTCTGGAAGGAAATGAAACGCAAACGTTCATTAGTCATGTGAAACGTTATGGAACCAGATATTCTTTAGGAGCAATGAAAATGACAATTTTGTCATTGTTTACTTCTGTTTCTTCTTTTTTGTGTGGAAAAGAATCTTTACTCAACATTTTTCTACACAAAAGTATGTAATTATTTAGGCCAAAATTATAAACATAAAAAAATGAAAATCAGATATAATGTGATATTTTTCAATATCATGGATAAAAGAATAAAAATATTAAAACTTTAATAAATAATAATTGTCAAATTATTATAAAATGTTAATAAATAAAATATTATTAAATTCATATAATATAAACAATAATCTGTTCTGCACACAATAAATAGCAGCATACAGGTTTGAAATGGCATGTGTGGAAAAAAACAGAAACACAAACAGGTGGTGGGTGAACCGTTCTTTTACGTAAATGAATGAATGAGGAAAATGAGGAGAGAGGACTGCCGGAGCATACTGAGGGGAGTTTGCCGCATTCAGCGAAGCAGAATGGACCAAAAAAGACAAATGGATGAGTATAATGAAGGTGGATATATGTCTGGACAGAGAGGCAGATAAGACAGATGAAAGATGAGGAGCGCACCTCCCCTCTCTCTGATGGAGAAGTTGAGGGCACTGCTGGAGTCCGGGGGAATGCTGAAGTGGATTGGAGAGTTGTAGCTGCTTTGGTCTTTATCTACCGCCCGGATCACCTGAACCACCTGAAACACATATTGAGAAAGATTATGGAGAGCTATTGTGACTGTTCTGGAGACTCATTCAACACTGCCAATAATAACATAATATATATATAAAGATGCCTCATTAGCACCTGTTTCTATGCAAGTCAACCGCCATATTGGAACAGTCAAAAGTCACTGACTGTGCGTCTGCAAGTTGACCATCGTTTTGTGTATGAATATGTGTAACTCCAACATTATAATTGTTAAAGTAACACAACAAGACAAAGCCATTTAAAAAAAAAAAACATTGACTTTACTGCATTTATGACTGGTCTGCTCTCTTGATAAATATTCATTAAACTATTGTGTAACTGTTCAGAATCCATGAAACTAACTGTTAACCTTTAGTCAAGGACTAAGATCTTCAAGCAAAAGAATGACACTCAATGAATTAGCTTATGAAAAAGACATTTTAATAAAATGATGTGTCCTTCATTATTTCAAACCATTTCATAAAAGAACTCAAGGTCGTGAATTAGACATTATGCACGATCCGCCCCTTCAGCTTAATTTTAATCACAATACAAGTTGAATAAATCAGTTTTAAGCTAGTCGTCTAAATGTTTTCTTTATTTCTGGTATTAACTTTTCGAGTCCAATTTACACTTTCATGTCATCAGTTATTGTACACTAGCGGCCAAAAGTTTCAGGACACTTGATCGAAATGTTTCTCATTATTTAAAAAACGTTTCGTAGACAAGAATATAATTTTCCAAACATACATGTTTTTTCATGACAAAACTAACATTTTATGTAATAAAAATTGTTTTTTAAATGGATACCTTTGACTGAATAATGAAGAAAGTACAGCCAATAAGAGCACAGAATAGATAAAAATGACTTTAATATTGTTTAAAAAGCATCTCAGGTTGAGGCCTCAAGAAACTGCTTGAGAAAATGTACATAGTTCCCTTTGTTTTATTTAATTTTTTTTATGATAAAGTTTATTATTATTCTAAAATGTGGAAAAAATATGAACACATAAGTAAGTGTCCCAAACCTTTTGACCGCTAGTGTACCCCAAACCTTGTGTTTTCATAATAATGTGTTTTTTATTGTTTGTATTGTAATGTCTAAATTTGTTAATTTAAATGAATTTGGACGCAGTGTATTCCTCTAGTGTGTGAATATTTTAGCAAAAAACGACCCACCGTCGGCCATTTTGGTCTTTTTCCACCAAGCACTGCGCTTTTTTATCCAACATTCGTTCTTCACAGACTTTAATCAGACTAGTTTTTAGACACCATCTTAAGATAAGATTAAGATAATGCTAATGACTGTCTAGAGCCACATTGTAGGAGTCGTTTGAAGTCAACATAAAAGTCAAAAGGGCCGACCTGTCCGGCGTTGCTGGAGTCGCACACGGCGGTGCTGTATTGTCGGTCGAGCTCTGGAGGGTTGTCGTTGAGGTCGAGCGTCTCTATGGAAACCGCCACCCTGGTAGCTTGGCTTGGACTGTCTATGGAAGAGAAGAGAATAGCCTTATGGGTAAAGTGAGAAATCAAAAAGCTTTTAAACCGCAAGTAGGTCAGCTCAACCCAACTGACTGTTAAACAAAAATGACGTAACGTGCGTCTTCATCAGGATTTTTGCTTAACATCGTGACCCGAACGCCATCATGTGCTCATCTGCTGCTCTGAATATGATGTTATGTAATGCCAAAACAAAGCCGCACGCTGGTTTCCCCAAAAACAGTAATTACCGTAAATGCACTTTAGGGGTCACTTCTGAGATTTAAGAATTAAATCAGGTGACCTTGAGCTCAGGTGGAGCGTCTCGAAAGGAGAACAGTGAGCTTCAAAAGCAATTTGAGTTTTCATGCCATTATCCCTTTCTCTTATTTTCGTGTGCCCGTGTCATCCGTGAGCTTTCGTGTCCCCGGCCGAATCTCAAGTAATAGCTTCTCTGCGGCACGATTACACGCCACTGCCCGTGTGAAATTGTCAAACGGCCGGGATCGATGCGTGTTCCCTTTAACAGTAATGGTGAGGCGGTCTGGTTACCTCTCTGTGTGGCGATGACAGTGATGTTGTGCCATTGGTCCTGCTCTCGATCCAATTCCATCGCTGTGGTGATGAGGCCGTTGTCGGAGGTGATACGAAACAGCGCCTCGGGGTCTGACTCGGGATCAATGGAGTACCTGTAAGGAGAAAAGACAGATAGTACGAGGATAAGATGATGTACAGGAGCGAGCGAGTCATTTCAAGTCAATAACCCAGTTAAGCAGAAAAACGTGCCAGATGAAAGTTAAGACAGCCCACACACATCCTGCTGGAACACAAAACTGAGACACTAACAAGTAAAAGAAATACGTATTTACTTTATATTGTTGCTGAGGCCCGTATCTGGGTCGATGGCGGCCACTCTCCCCACCACGCAGGACGGAGGGCAGTTTTCCGACACGTCGAGTCTGTACCGGGAACGGGAGAAGCGGGGCGGCTCATCCGCGTTCAGAACCGTGACCCGCACCATGGCCCGGTCTTTAAACGGGCCGCGTCTCAGAAACCGTGAATCGATGTTTGGATTCTGCACCTCCACTGCGAGAGAAAAGGTGCTGCGTCGCTCGTAGTCGACGGCCTGTTTCAAAACAGAAAAAAGCACATCCTTACAACAAAAAACACACACACACACACACACTCTGGCTTCCTTTATACTGTATTTGGCAGCAGGAGGAAGGTTCTCTAAAATATCTCTTCATTTCAGCGAGAATTGAAAACTCCCACATATTCGTCTTTCTCTAAACCTCCGTAGAAAACATATAGATGGTCAAAAATAGCGTGTCTCTGCAAATGCGACGCGTAGCTTCAGGATTTGCTCTGGTGAGATTAGGTTAGAAGTCACTCGTGCTGGTGGTCACGATGAGATTATAAATCCACGAACTACAGGCACATGCATGTGATGAAACATAATAATATAGATATAAAACACAGGGACCGACATGCAAGATTATATTTGTGTAAACATGGATTATTATTTAAAGAAGTTTATCATGGAAAAACAGATTTTCAATGCTCTTTTGAGTATGATTATGTTGGAAAACGCAAACTTTGACAACACGGGAGGGATATAAATGGACACTTGAGGACTTCAGGTCCGTTCACACCAAGAACAAGAAGTATAAACTATTAGCATCCACACCAACAGGTTACGTTTATTCTAAGCTTAAACACTACAGTAAATGCCGAACCTCTTTAAATTAAAGCAACGCCAAGGTCATGGGTTCAATCCCAGGGATTACACATACTCGGAAACAAATGTATAATGTAATGTTGCTTTGGATAAACGCGTCTGCCAAATGCATAAATGTAAATGTAATGTAAAGTGAATTTGATTGGCTGTAAATGTTTTAATCATTTATCATCTGGAAACAGACGTTCTCATTCATTCATTTTTATCCAAGTTTACAAAAGAGAGAGTATAAACATTTTATTTATTTATTTTAAAACACGTAATCTTTATATTTGTCATCCTCGGTGTGAACCTTTCTTCTCTGTTCTAGACCAAAAAAAAGGAAAAATATATTTTTGTTAATATTTTATTAACTACATTGCATTTAAATCAATGCATGCCACATGACAAACATTTATTTGATACATACACCATTTATTTATTTTTAAAAGCTATATCAAACACCTTTTGGCTTGGGGATATCTAAAATGTGATCTTGGTATATTTCCACATTTTGATGATACATCTTTGCTTTTTCTCTACATTAAAATATGAATATTTCTTTATTCCCAATTTAAGAAAAGCACGATTTGCATATAACAATCAAAAACGTAGACTAGTGACCCCTTAATACTTTATATTAAATGCACACATCAATGCTACTTAAGATGATGAAAGAAATGAGTTGTGTCTTCTGCACACCTTACAAATGATGCTTTTGTTAAATATGGTTGGTTTCTGAAAAACCAAACCATCCACATATTACAGACTGTATATTCATTGTGGAGACTAATCCATCATTCACACCTTACGTTTTGCACATGTGTAACAAAGTGGAACTGCCTACTGATGCCATCTCTGGCACATTAATCGCAATGCAATATATCGGCCAGCGCTAGGACTAATACCTTGGAAAACGTGATGATGTGGACTTTACTGAAAAATAAAAATGATGGCCTGTGGTAAGTGCAGTCGTATGTTGCTGGTGTCGGTGTGTATAGTGTTGCAGTGGTTGTAACAGCAGGAGCGAGGAGCGTTCAGCGCAGCTAACACGCAGATGAAAAGCTCTGTCACTTGGGCTACAGCCACGTGTTAATCAACATCTCCTCCACTCGCTCGCTTTCCTGTTTCCTGTTACTCAGCAGCATTAGGCTCCGCGCGCTCCGTCTAATTTGCTTTTCGTACGTGTCCCCCCGCTCCCGCTGCGACTCGAGCGCTCCTCTTGTTCTTCACAACCTTCACATTCTGCTTTTTTTATGCACTCCTCTCTTTACTGTCTTCGTGTCTTTAACTAGCACACATACCTGTTATGGAAGTACACACACATCTGTCTTTATAAGCAGCTATCAGGGCAGAAAATAGCTTGCTATTCGTTTTTCACGCCGCATATTTCGGATCAGCTAAAATGCGGATCTCTTTTCAATTAGTTCCGTGCGAATTACCGCTTTTTATTTGAAACGCACGCCGTCGATCCGCGTAGAGTTTGTGTCGAAATGAACTGGCGCCTGTGTGCGCCGTGCCGATGCCTCCCGAGGGGCCGCAGGTTAAATTTTCTTCTGCCGGCACTGATACACATGCAGAGGTTTTCAGCGCAGATTAACTCTCATTTTCATCTGAACTCAAGTGAACTCGTCTAAAATTCGTGCAGTTGTTATTTTTGTCTCTTATAGCTTTTCATTATTCTTGCTCGGTTTAATTTTTACAGTAAAGCTGTAAATCAACATTGTTTATCAAATAAATAGTTTTAAGTGAATATGAGTTGCATCTATGTGCTTGCCAGGGCGTTGCTATGCAGCTGCTGGGATGCTCAGAGTGTTGCAGTTGCTAAGGTGTTACTACACTCTTGGTGCTTCAAAAGGTTCTTTGATGCCATAGAAGAACCTTTTGGTTCTATAAAGAACCTTTAACATCTGAAGAACCTTTCTGTTTCACAAAAGGTTCTTTGTGATGAAAAAAGGTTCTTCAGATCATAAAAAAGTAAGAAAGAGATGGTTCTTTAAAGAACCTTAGACTGAATGGTTCTTTGTGGAACCAAAAAAGGTTCTTCTATGGCATCACTGTAAAGAACCTTTTAAGCACCTTTATTTTAAGAGTGTAGGATATTTGGTCCATTTTCCAAGAGAGATCTCTGCCTTCAATTACATTTTTGTTGCCTTGTTTCAAAAAAGATGCACGTGATCATTCAGGTCTGACTTGTCTAAAAATAAGCAACAATGACTTGTCATTTGTATTCTGCTCACCCACCTTGTTTAATAAAATCACAGCCTCTTGGTTCAGTCCGGTTATATTGAACGTGTCTCCCGCCTCTCCGTCCACGATCGTAAAGTCCATCCGAGCGTTTTCTCCCAGGTCTGCATCCGTTGCCGAGAGACGACCGATCTCCACCCCAGGGACGGCCAGCTCGGACACGGAAAATGACCACATACCTTCAGGAGAGAAAAATGAAGAGAGCGTCACAAATAATCGGTCAAAAACAAGGGCGTGCTATAAAATCATGATGTCACCGCAGAATTACCGCCATTAATCACGTTACATAAGGCATTGGGATAAATCTCCTACAGCCATTCAAATGCTTTTCAAATCGATAAGCGACGCACCCTCAGCCAGACTTTAAGTCAAAGACATTTTGAAAAGAGCCAAGCCTCCCCCTCGGTTCGGATAGACAGTTTATCTTCAGTTATAAGACAGTTTAATAACTGTTCTTCGCTCTTTCTATACTGTGGGCCAAAAATACAAGTCTAAAAAGAGAAAACCTCCTCGACTCGGTTTAAACTTAATTAGAGACAACAAATAACGCAGGCAATCTTCTGCACTCATTAAGAGAATAAAAAGTGCTTCTCTTCTCACAGGAGAGCAACGCATCATATCTTATATCATGATCAATCACAGGAACAAAAATAAAATGCAGTTGCTAAGATGCTCGGTTGCTAGTGTGCTCTATAAAGAGAAGAGAAGTGTTATTTTAATACCCGATTTATCGTCTATCAGGCACAAATATTTAATGTAATATATATATATATATATAACAAAACACGTCGCTCGCACACAGTTTGAGAGACGGACAGATAGCTAACTTAGAGAAGGAGAAGAGAAAAATGAAGAATAGAGGAGAGAAAAACGAGAAAGCGACAAGACAAGATGAGAAAAATGAAGAGAGAAGAGAATGAAACACGAAGAAATGAGAAAAAAGAGATGAGAAAAGGACGAGACAAGAAAAGACGAGAAGAGAAAAATGAAGAGGAGGAGATGAGAAGAGGACGAGGCAAACAGAAGAAAAGAGACGAAATGAGAAGAGACGACAAGAGAAGGAAATAAAATGAAAGGAGACAAATTGAGAAGAGATGCGAAAATAAAGAGAAGGGAAAAGAAAAGAAAAGGAGAAGAGAGAAGGAAACGAAACGAAAGGAGACAAAACGAGAAGAGATGCTAAAATGAAGATAAGGGAAGAGTAAAGAGAAGAAAACAAGAAGATAAGAGAGAAGGAAACGAAAAGAAACTAAACGAAAGGAGACAAATTGAGAAGAGATGCGAAAAAGAAGGGAAGGGAACAGAAAAGGGAACAAAACTCAACTCAACTCAACTCAAGTTTATTTATATAGCGCTTTTTACAATTTTCATTGTTACAAAGCAGCTGTACATGAGACAAAATGACTATAAGCAAAACATTACATTTGTAAAAGGAAAGTAAGAACAACATATTGAATAAATACACCCCAATAAATGCACACACACACAAACGCACACACAGTGTTATTACACAGAAGATATAGGAAAGAGAAACACAGGTAACTTATATGAACTATAAATTCCTATATGGAGTATTAAATAAATAAAATAGATTATGCAGAAATATAAAAACTTTAAGTTCTAGAGCTGATGTCAGCAGCCCCCCCGGTCGGGCAAATAGTGCAAAACAATATGCAAACAATGGCGAGGAACCCAAAACTCCAATGGAGAAAAAAACCTACTAAACAAGAAAAGATGAGAAAAATGAAGATAAGGCAAAAGAGAAGGAAACGAGAGATGAGAAGAAACGAGACGACAAGGAAACAAGACAAGACGAAAAAAATGTTTATATAAAAATCAAGAAATTACGAGAATATAAAATAATAGATCATATAAAAATATAGATGTCCTCTTTAACATCATGTAGACATTCAGATAGATGACAAATAAATAAATGACAGATTCAGAAAGACAGACATGTGGGAGATGCAGGTTCAGCTCTGACCAGCGCTACAACCAACAAAAAGCCAACCAAAAAAAAGCTTCACAAATTCGTTCCAAGAGAAAGAGTGAGAGGGCGTATCAAAGAGAGAAATGTGATCCAAAGAGAGAGCGCCATAGAAATATGAAAAGGAATGCAAAGATTCCTTGCTTCTTTTAAGAGCCAAATTCGCTCGCGAACAGAAAATGAATCACGCAAACAACAAAGGCTGAGACAGTGTGATTCACCAGAGGCAGTTTGTGCCAGCTAATAACTTCTAACATTCATTAAAGCCGAGCGCAGCCAAGAGAAGACGATTGCAGAAACACACTGTGGGAATACAATATGGCTTCTTTGCACACTATATTAACACCGTGTATTATTCAGAGGAGAAGAAGAGGGATAAGCAGAAGAGATTAAGGAAGCGATAGATAGAACAAAAAAGAGAATGACATTAGGAAACCTGGTGGAGCGAAGGCTGGGAAAAGCGAGGACAGGAGAGCGGCGGAGAGGAGTGTGTATTCATGTAGGAGAAAGAGGGAAGATGTATTGTATGTCTCCGAGCGGTATTTTTCAGCTGTGATTTTGCTGCGTACTGAGGCTGAAAGCTCTGAACTTTACATGAAATATTAATCGTGTGGATTTTGATGAGAGCATCCATAGGGACACGTGATAGAAGCCGAAACACCCAAGAGCTGGAAAAGAGACGTAATACACATTATCATCATTATCATCTCATAATATTCAGGATCATTATTACTATGAAATTCTTTATAATTACGATACACAGCGTGAAAGAGTCGTTTCTCTTGAGGGCCTGTGACAGTCTGTATATTTATACGGTCGCCATTAAATGATCGCTGTTGTGTTGGGAATGAATATCAGTAATCACAGAGCATGTGTCCCTGAAGCGGTGCCGTACTCCAACACGGGTTAAAGCCGTTCCACAGAGGATCTTACGTGGTAGCAACATTTAACACTTCAAAAGATGCCTATAAGAAAGAACAATCACAGGTGAGATCTCTTTAAAATCTCAGTTATTTCTCCTAAACATAAACGAGGTTAAATGGAGAGCAAATGTGTAAATCTCATCTGTGTCTCTTGAGAAAGAGTCTGAAATCTCACAAATGTCTCTGTCATTAGAGGTTCAGAAGACAACGTCTCAAACTGAGCTCAGATTTGTCACGTATGCAATCAAAAGTCAATATTATTGAAGATCTCAATATGAACTCAAACATTTCTCATCAAATTTACTCAAATCTAGATTATTTTAAATAGAAATTTCGCTTAAGTCTCATCTGCGTCTCAGATATTTCTCCTGAAAAAAGAGACTGAAATCTCACAAATGTCTCTGTCATTAGAGTTTCAGAAGACAATGTCTCAAACTGAGCTCAGATTTGTCATGTATGCAATCAAAAGTCAATATCCAGATTATTTTAAATAGAAATTTTGCATACTTTTTAGATATTTCTCACAAATGTCTCCATTAAAGTTTCAATAAAGATCTCAACAATGTCTAATACATAAATAAAACAACTGAGTTATCGAACACAATTTTAGTTCCTGTGCTTATGTATTTCCTCTTTAAACAGGAAGTGAAGAATTCTAGTTCTTTTGGTGAAATATCTGCCAGTCTCTAGTTTAGACACAAGGTCAAACTATGATTTGCTACATGCTATTTAACTTTTTATTAGAATTTTATTAATTTCAATGGACAAATACGTATACACCTAAGCAGATGATGACTAACTAGAACTTTTGGATGATTCACCTGGAAAACAAAGACTTGTTGAAAACGAGTTTGTGCACTAGCTTGCTTATAGTTGGCCTAAGCTACCAGACGTCAGCAAAACTCTCATTTTACTTTCATGGGGTGTTCTAGGAAAAAAGTTTTGTCGTATTTGTTTTTGCACACAACGCAACAAACATTTCCTTGTTTCAGACTAACGAGGCAGAAAAGAACAAGTGAACGACATGCTTTAACCACCTCGAACAAACAGCAGCGCACGAAATACTTCTCCAGAAAGTTAAGATGACACTGCTTTAAAAACTCGCCTGAAATCACAAAAAGAGCAACAAAACATCTGTGAGTCTTTTTCATTCGTATAGATGTTGCTTGGTTTACACATCCAGAGGAAATTCTTGTTTTTAAATCTTTTGATGCAGTGTGAGGGGAGAGCGAGAGCTGTGCCTGAATAAGTGCACTTCATTACTATATTTCAAGTATTATTCTGGGAAATTTGTACTTTATTTGAGTACCATTGAAATGGAAGACTTTTACTCAATTGCGTTACAAGACGAAAAAGAATACCTACAATTTTAACTAGACTTTCCAAAGTGCTAAATACTTAATTTGGAGATCATCATTTCGTCTGTTTTCAAAGCTTACAAACTACCGCTCCGTCATTACAGACACAGATCAAACCCTAAACACAGTCTTTGACCAAAAGAAATACAATTCCCACCAATATAGGATTACAATATGTTGATATATCTTGATCCATCTCTATTGCTAGGGTTTATGAATTCAATCCTCAGTGAAAACACATCCCGATAAAAATGTGATTATTAAAGACATTGCGAGTCAACAATAAGCATTACAGATGACAGCGGCAACAATAACTTGAAAACTAATAGGACTCTGAAGTGTTTTGTGGTCATTGAGATGATTGTGATTAAATAAAGTCTGTGCATCACATTTCCTCTAATGAGAAAACCTTCATTGTCTCCTTATTTCAGCCATTCATTTCAAGTGCTAAGAAAAGATGTTACCTGTTAAATTCTCAATTAAATGGATAGATACCTTTATAGCTTTACTCAAGTATTAGTTTGCTTTGAACTTCTTAAAGCTGCAATCTGTACCTTTTTATGAAATAAAACTAAACAAGCACTACACATTGAGCAAATACAAGTAGAAAAGTACAAGTACGAAAAAAGCAAGTACAGGTACACAAGTACACAAAAACAATGTCTCACAACAGTAATCTTATAAGCGTATAGACGATTTCAAAGTGGCATTGTCATTGTTAATAGAGAGACAATAGACATTAACTAGCAAGTTAAAAGTATAGTCAGTATTATTTTGGGTTACCAGAAGAACCCATACTTGGCTAAATTTAAATGCGACTTATAAAATTAATATACAAGAAAATGAAAAATGTTATGAAGATGAATTAATATTCATATAAATTGCTAGCAAAAGATTGCAATAACCTATAAACTATTGGTTATACTTTTTACTGCTGTAAGTTTTTCTGTAAACTTAACACGTTGGTGGTAAATCTGTCATATCTGAGCAGGTGAAACTGGTGATTTGTCGTCTGAAATTAGCTCCGAACTCACAGCGACATCTTGACTTATGAGTCCAGTCCGGCTCGTACCATCTCTCTGGACTTCTCTCGCTCTGAGGTGACTCAGTCTTGTTTACTCTCTATTTTTCTTTCACACACACATACAAAGATACCGACTGACAGCAACCCATAACCCTTATCAAAAAGTCACTCACGCATACGGACCTCCCAAACTTTTGATATCTCGCAAACACGACCACAGCACACGCCGCCATGGTGTTATCTTAAAAGACATCATTAAATATTTCATATACACGTACACACGGATGCTCTTATCCACCCATCAAACGTACCTTCATATCTCTCCTTCAAACGCGCACATACGCACGCTCTGCTGGGGTTTTTAGCACCTGGAGAGAGTCGTACGGAGGTGCGCTGTAGAAATGAAAGCTGCGACAGATCACGGGTCAGCGGGCACCAGACTCATTCGAGAGATTCATGACATTGTGATTCAGAAACAATGTGATCCAGAACACCTGCTGAGAGCCGAAAAACAATCCACACCAGAGCACAATGTCTGTTATACACCACCACCACACCTGGAAATAAAGGACACCACCAACAAAACTCCCAATATGAATGAAAACACAGATGAGATCTCAGTTATTTCTCCTAGACATCAATGAGATTATATGGAGAAGTTTCCTGCATCTCTCTCAGAAGAGATCTCAACAAACATTCTTTTGTCTTTAACTTTTTCATCACTAATTTGAAACTATATTTCCGCTGGAGATGTATAAACACGCTCAGGTGCACGAGGTTTTGTGCGGTCCTTACCTAACATAATGATGCCTGCAACACAACAGAAAAATCCATGACAGGTTGCTGCAAGACTGTGCAAGAGGATAAACAAACAACAGGTGCTTTCAGCCGTCGTGATTATAGACTTTGATTCGAGGCGGTAATGAACAAAAGTGTCTCTATAATTGAGGCGCTGCCAATAAGATATGCTGTAATATTCAACTAACAGTAATACAAATTTCCAGGGAAATAATCGTATTCAAACCATTCAGAGTGGCGATCGAATTTATGCATGCGAGTAATTGCGTTCGTCATCTTTATCCAGTGTGCGTCTGATAAGATCAGATCCCAATCAGACAGAATATAATACAGCCCACACGAGTCAATCCCTCGTGTCAACATCTGACGTCGTCTTCACCGTCTTCAAACAGACGCTCGCCTCTTCAAAACGGACAGATTTGGTTTCATGAATACATCTGCTGTAATAAGCTGGAGTGGACTGAGACACGCTGTCTGTATACCAGGCCGAAGGAAAGAAGAAAGCAGGAGAGAACGTCTGCATGATGGCTCGTACACACCTTGTTAGCAAACAGTGCTCCGTTAATGGATGCCGTGCACACGGACAGAGATATAAAGAGCCCACAGCACAACTCTTTGATCTTCACAACAAAACCATTTTTGAATTCAGAGCTTATATGTGTCCAGACCGGACTGGAACAGAATGGTAGCGAGTACATTAAAGTGGAACGGAAATAAAAAAGAACAGACTAAACTAGAAGAGAACAGACTAGACCAGATCAGACTGGACTAGATTACATAAAACTAGAAGAGAAAAAACTAGACTAGTTTGGACTAAGAAAAGTCCAGATTAGACTAAAATGAAAATGAACAGACTAGACTACACAGAACTGAAACCAAACAGACTAAACTAGACTGGAAAAGATCAGACTGGACTAAAATGGTATAGACTGAAGTGGTAAAAACAGAGTAAACTAAAACAGACTAGTCTAAACTGGAACGGAAAAGACAAGACTAGACTGAAATAAGAAACATCCAGACTAGACTAAAATAGAAAAGAACAGACTAAACTAGACTACAGATTAGACTAGACTGTAAAGTCAAAAATGGACTAAACTAGAAGAGAAAATAAAGACTTGACGATTGGACTAAGAAAAATCCAAATTAGACGAAAATAGAAAAGAACAGACTAGACTGAAGTGGAAAAGAACCGACTACACTAAAACATTTACACATTTACGCATTTGGCAGACGCTTTTATCCAAAGCGACTTACATTACATTGTACTATACATTTGTACATTTTGTATAGTAAGCAAGTGGGGGTTAGGTGTCTTGCTCAAGGGCACCTCAGCCGTTACCCGCCAGACCTGAGAATCAAACCAGCAACCTTCTGGTCACGAGTCCAACTCTCTAACCACTAGACCACGACTGCCTAAAACAGACTGGACTAGAATATGAAAAGTCCAGACTACACCAAAATAGAAAAGAACAAACTAGAGTAGCCTGGAATAGGAAAAGTATCGACTGGACTAAACTGGAACAGAACAGACTAGATGAGAACAAACTAGACTAAACTGGAGCAGAACAGACTAGATGAGAACAAACTAGACTAAACTGGAGCAGAACAGAGTAGACTGAAAGAAAGAAAAGTTCAGACTGGACAAAACTAAAACCAAACTAGACTAGACTGGAAAAGACTAAACTGGAGCAGAAAAACTACTACACTACCATTAAACAGATCAAAAAATCATAGATTTATTGTCCTTGTTGGTAAATGTGGAAAAGAAGCATGTTTAACTGAATGTATGTAATAAAATGTGTAAGGCACTGACTCTGAATGAAGCGAGGTGGGTTGTCGTTGACGTCGCTCAGATGTACGGTGAGAGTGGTGGTCCCTGTCAAACCCCCCTGATGTCCTCCCATGTCTCTGGCCTGAAGCACCACCAGGTACTGCGCCTGTGCCTCTCTGTCCATGTCAGGTACCGCCGTGCGCACGATGCCTGGGAGACACAAATCACTTAGATCACTTTCATTACTGTGCACGAGTGATATTGAACATCACGATAGAACAGAATGCAGTCAATAGCACAGAAGAGAATCTAGTCCGCCTTTATGTCCCTTTAAGAAACACAAAAGAATAGCCAAGAAATCATAACATAGAAGAAGAAGAAGAAGAAGAGTATAGAATAGTCAATAGAACAGAATGTTGTTGGTTTTTTCTGTGCTTTCATCACAATTCCAGCTTACATGGCTATGGTGAGAATCAATATTTTAGTTTTGTTCACAGTTTCATCACCGTCTCACACACACCTAGGGGCAATTTAGCATCCGCAGTTCACAGAATCGCCATGTTTTTGGAATGTGAAGAAAACTGGAGAACCCTAAGAATCCCATTAGTATTTATGTAAATAGAAGAGAATACAACCGAATAGAATAAAATGAAGGTACGGTTAAGAACAGATTAGAATATAGCATTTTATAATATATTCTAGCTTTCATAATCTAGTATAATAATAATCTAGGATAGGTAACTGCAGTTTTCTTAATCTAGTAAATTAATATAATATAATATAATATAATATAATATAATATAATATAATATAATATAATATGAGGATATGTAATTGTAGTTTTCTTAATCTAGTAAATTAATATAATATAATATAATATAATATAATATAATATAATATAATATAATATAATATGAGGATATGTAATTGTAGTTTTCTTAATCTAGTAAATTAATATAATATAATATAATATGAGGATATGTAATTGTAGTTTTCTTAATCTAGTAAATTAATATAATATAATATAATATAATATGAGGATAGGTAACTGTAGTTTTCTTAATCTAGTAAATTAATATAATATAATATAATATAATATGAGGATAGGTAACTGTAGTTTTCTTAATCTAGTAAATTATTATAATATAATATAATATACAATATGAGGAAAGGTAACTGTAGTTTTCTTAATCTAGTAAATTAATATAATATAATATAATATAATATAATATGAGGATATGTAACTGTAGTTTTCTTAATCTAGTAAATTAATATAATATAATATAATATACAATATGAGGATAGGTAACTGTAGTTTTCTTAATCTAGTAAATGAATATAATATAATATAATATAATATGAGGATATGTAACTGTAGTTTTCTTAATCTAGTAAATTAATATAATATAATATAATATACAATATGAGGATAGGTAACTGTAGTTTTCTTAATCTAGTAAATTAATATAATATAATATAATATAATATAATATGAGGATATGTAACTGTAGTTTTCTTAATCTAGTAAATTAATATAATATAATATAACATACAATATGATGATAGGTAACTGTAGTTTTCTTAATCTAGTAAATTAATATAATATAATATGAGGATATGTAACTGTAGTTTTCTAGAAGTAATCAATTTATATAATAGAATAATATAATATAATATAATATATTTCCTTTTTATTTTATTGTCTTATTTTAAATTAAATTAAATTTCTTTTTATTTTATGAATACAAATCAATACAAATCAATTTCTGACAACTTCCTGTTTTATGGTATAAATAACATATTAACACTTAGCTAAGTGTTGCTAACACAAGAGTTTAAAACAGTATTTGAACAGAATCCAGTCAATTTTCATAATGTAGAATACAAAGCACACCTGACTGTGGGTCCACAGTAAAATACTGCTGGCCTTGGATCACTGAATACACAATTTTGGCACTGCTTCCATAGGTTGGATCATCAGCATCTGTGGCTGTCACTTGAATAACCGATGTGCCTAGGGGAATGAGAGAGACAGAAAGAAAGAGAGGGAAGAAAGACCAAAAATAAGAGATATTTCTGACAAAGTCAAGGTTCACTGAGCATGTGGCCCTTCATCTATTCCTCAAAACTCAACCCTCCCAGTGACAGCAGTCAAAGGGCGTATGCGTGAGTGCATTCGAGCGCAGTACCGATGTTGGCCATCTCGGGGACGGTGGTGCTGTACGGGCCGCCCTGAAACACAGGTGGATTATCGTTGATGTCTTGCACACGAATGATGAACTGGGACGAAGGCTCCAGGGCCCGGCCGGTCTGCCTGTCTGTCGCCGTGGCGATAAGACGGTACTCGTCCTTCTCCTCCCTGTCGAGGGGCTTGGTGACGTGAATGTTCCCCGTCCTGCTGTCGATGACGAACACAGAGCCCGCCCCCTCGCCTTTTAAAACGTATTTGATTCGGCCGTCACCCCGGTCCACGCTCGAATGGAGCTAAGGAGGCAGAAAAAGACAAAATGTTGGAGAAATGTTGAGGCAAGTCTGGCCTATTTAGGCTACAAAACACTTGATCGTGGACGATCGTGTTTAGATCATATGATCGCATCTCGTTTACTGTAAAAATGTGTACATAGCTGCTCATATACATGTTTATTATACCAAAACATGGTAAAGTAGTATTTGCTATATGAAGAAAAATGACTATTATCAAAGATATTAATATAACAAGATGCGACACTGCCGTTACAATGAATGGAAAGGAATGCAACGCTCAAAATGGCCGCCCTAGCGAAGCTTTGCGCATGCGTAGTATCTAAATCAATATGAAAAATAATGTTTTTAAGCGCAATTTTATCATAGGAAACAAACATTATGGTATGGTTTATGTCAATTGTAAATATCAGTATTCCCATTCACTTCTTGTTTGAGTTACATAGCAACTGCCCGAACTGCCCGGCGGACCAATAAGAGCTCAGGTGGTGCGTTGCAAAGATGGCTGCCGAGTGGCAGGACTTTCCTAAACGGACTTTGCTATTATCCTGTGACGGTTCTGTGGTTAGCGCACTTACCGCAGACATTGTTATTTAAATCACCCTCTGTTGCCTCTATTAGATAATATTCTTGTGTTAATAACATCGCATGAACATAATGACTCCAGAGATCGTCTGCCTCCACGAGGTAATCATGAGACCCGTTCACCAAACACATACACATATCTGATAATAAAAAAAAAACAAATGTTATGAGAAGGACAATCATCAAGATCTGTTTATGAAACACAAAAGAATAGTTGACCTAAAAATGAGAACTCTGACATTATTTACTCGCCCTCATGTTGTTTTTAAACCCAAAGGACTTTTGTTCTTCTGTGGTACACGAACGGTATTTGAAGAATATTTAGGAAGAATGAGGACTGGGGCTGTCAGGCACCGTAATGAATAAAAGTATCATATAATCGTTTCATATGACTCTTCTGAAGTCATACAATAGTTTTATGTGAGACAGACACATTATTCAATAAAAAATTCTCACAAAATCCGCACTACTGATCAAAAGTATAAGGTCGCCTAAATGAAAAAAGTCTGAAATGTGAAACCTTTCGATCTGAAGGCATATGTTTGAAAGTATGTGATGAAAAACAAAATAACAAATGTATATGACAGTCATGCTCATTAAAATATATACAGCCACGGAAATAAATAAGAGACCATGTCAAAGCATATTTACTATTTGTTTATGTTTAGGTAAAATTATCGTTCTTGTTGCATTCTGTGAACCACTGACAATATTTTTTTACCAAATTTCAAATAAAAATATTGGTTTTATTCGCATTTATTTTCAGAAAATGAGACCTGGAGAAACAGGTGAAAATAACAGAAAAGATGTTCTGTATTCCTTCAGACCTCAAATACTGCAAAGAAAACTCATATTCACTTATAAGCAATACAACAGTAACATTTGTACATGTATTTAGGAAAAGTTAAAAAATGATTTTTTTATGTGATAACCTCGATTTTGGAATGACACTGGACTGGAATGACCACAATATATTTAGAAATGCAGCTTTAAAATGAAAAGTTGGTCTCTTAATTTTTCCACGGCTGTATATTGTATATCGTGTATATATTTTTTCACGAATGACTTGGACTGAACAATGAAGAAAAATCAGTCAATAAGAGATCAGAATACATATCAGACCTCAAGAAGCTGCTTTTTAAAATGACAAAAGATTTTTGCAAATTGTAGACTGAGCGCAACTACTGCCGATAAGAAAAGATAGCATAGTTATATTTTAGATCTTTAGTTTTAATTTTACTCTCTGAATTATTTTTCATGTTATGAAACAAACATTCACCTATAGTAAAAAAAGCCTCACATCATGGGTTTGTTAATTTAAGCGAGCGAGTAAATGATGACAAAATGTAAATTTAAGAGTAAACTAATCCTTTAATAATAAAAGACTTTCCCGTTTCAATGCTTTCGGGCGAACTCATAATTGCTGTGGTTGAGCTTTGGGCAGGAGGACTGATCTGGGATCAGTGGAAAGGGCATCATTCACCTGGGGCTTAAAAAGACCTCTATAAGCAGATATGCCGTCTGCCTGATATGAGGAGCACCAGGTGTTTTTGGACTGATAGGAGGCCAATGATTGGCCGGGCAGAAAATTCATTAGTTCAGCCGACCAATAAGGTCACAGGGGAATTGTGTGGAACATGCCACCAATGTGCCAAATAAAACTTTCCTGTAGCTCAGTGGTCAGAGCGTGGCGCTAGCAACGCCAAGGTCATGGGTTCGATCCCAGGGATCGCACATACTCAGAAACAAAATGTATAAAGTATAATGCAATGTAAGTCGCTTTGGATAAAATGCGTAAATGTAAACCTACGTCGAGTATGAAACATAAGCATACTGTACATCAATGTCCGTATACTGGCCTGATTAGAAAACTCAGTAAGTTGCCAATAAAGGCTGTGTTACAGTGATTTTATTAAAAGTTCAAACTTATCTGTATTACTTTTCTAAAATGTCAGACACAAAAAACACCAAAGCTCTTAAAATAGTGACATTTCACTGACATTCTGGTCTAGTACACAGAAATAGTACAAGAACAACCCCGCTACCACGAACACGGCCTTTTAAAACACGCACGCACACACGCAGTCTGTATGTCCATCTGTGTTGTCCTCATCCTTTCTCCTCAGCTGTTTGCCTTTCACCTTCTCCGTCCATCTGTTCTGCACATTCTCTCTTTCTGTTTGTCCATCTGTGTCATCCTCATTCGACACCTCCGAACATTTATCTGACCTCGTGGAATCTCACGTTTATGAACAGCTCACGCTCAGACTTATAGAGTGAGTGAAAAGGAAGGGACGAGCGTTAAAAGGGAATTAAGTTATTATTTCTGAGCCGGGTCAGGGTGAGAGAGAGCTGACGTCCAGCCAGAAGCAGCGGAGGGGATTATACATCCTTCAGTCGTCTCTTATCTTTGTCTTGCTCTCAGAGCTTTTTGGTGTGGTACTTTACAGCAGTGGAGAGAGCGAGTGTGTGGCCAGAAAGAAAACCTTTACAGTGGTCTGTGATCACTCGAACGCTCGGCATGCTGGGAAACTGAAGTGGGTTGAGGGAACTTGTGATTAAAGGAGCTCCTGGGTTCTTAAAACCTCTTCCGTCTGCTTTTAGTTGTAAAAAATGACAACTTTCTCCTCTTGTGTTCCCATCTCGCTCTCCTTGTGTTTCTGTGTTCTGGTGAGAAAGTGTGGTGCTAACAAAAATCTAAAATAACCCAACGATTGTACAGTACACGACCATTAAAACTTACTTATTAACACACCGGTGGAATATATGACCCTTTCTGTGGTGGAACACAACATTTTGAGAAATGGTTTCAACGTAGTTTGGTTCATCACCAACATTCTACAAAATATCTTCTTTTGTCATACAGGTTTGTAAATTGCACGAAAGTAAATAAATGATGAAAGAATTCTCATTTTTGGTTCAACTAAAGCTAGCTCACATAAAAGTAAAAGAGCAGCCTGCACACATTGCATTACACATAAAAATGTCTTACGGGTTAAAAATGACATGATGGTGACTAAATGATGACTATTCATTTTTAGGTCACCTGTCCCTTTAAGCGATACGTCAACGCGCATATAGAAATGCACGGATGGGCAGAGATGAGACCTGTCGAGAAGTCTGGATTAACAGACCTGATCATCGATCAACCTTCATTATCACGAGCCACACAAACCTCACCACTGAGAGTCTGACAGCAGGGATATTTAAATCCACACATTACCAACCAAAAGACCTTAATACACACAGAGACGCATTTGCATGTGTCATATGAGGAAGACTGGAGCCGTATAGTCAACCACGGCAGAACTCGACCATTATAGTGTGTGAGATTAGCTCTACATAATCTCGCTCTATTGGACACACACTCGGTTAAGAAACACACTTGGGGTTGTGACGCTCACACAGATGGGCTATATTCAGAACGAAATACTAAAGTAGTGCATAATGCATATAATACATTGTATACGGCAAACGATGTTGGATATACATGTAGTATCATGCAAATAACGTAGCTAGCTATGAGATGTAATTTATTTACAGTTCGAAGATGATTTAGGGTGAAGGGTGTATAAGAACGAGTGAACGATCTCAAATAAGGTAAACACTACACTGAAATATATTAAAGCTGCAACCTGTTACTTTTTGGGGTTCAAATAAACAAAAAATCAGTTATTGAGCTTGTACATTAAAATAAAAAATAAAAAATTTGAATGAGTCATTTGACCTTAAATCAAGGTTATTATAGTTTACTAAAACAATTAAAACAAAATCGTTGCGTCAGGACTGAAATGTGTTTCAGTTGAGGCCCTAAAATAAAGATAACTAAAATTAAACCTAAACAAAACTAAACTTAAAATTAAATAAATTTGATATCTGATATAGCAACATAAAAAAACAAACTAATAAATAATAAATGACAAAAGCACATAACAAATTTTATAACTAAAATAACATAAAAATATAAACAAAGGCTAATTCAAAATATTACAATAAAACTAGACAACAAAACTTTGACTCTGCTTTAAGCCATGCAAAAATATGTCTTTAAAGTAACGTGGTAAGGTGTAGAGACGGCAACAACATAAAAAACGTTATGGGGTCCACATTTTATTTCCGGTACACATCCGCAAAGAATCAATAACTGTTTAAATTTAATTCAATAACATTAATATACAATTATATATGAATAAAAATAATATTAATATAAGTTCAATAAATTGTTGTTGAAAATAAATTGTTATATTACTAGCCACTAGCCAGAATCGTCTAAAGTGCGTAATGTACTGGGATTACTGTAAATATCACAAAAAATATGATAAATACATCCATATTTTGCATAAACGTAAAAATGCCACATAGTTTTTACATTAAACTGAACTGAAGCATCACGCTAATTCTATAACAAATAACATTCTGCTTGAAAAACGTAATGCCACACATCAAATCTGTATGTTTTTTAACCATCAAATTGAATTCATCAAACTGAATTGGACCGCAGCATCTACTTAATGCAGTTAAATTCATGAAAAGACGTCCTTAGTTACTCTTCAGAACTGCATGGCAGTATCCATACACAGCCAGAGATGCTGGAACATTCGTACCATCCAGTGGATGCTTGAAAATTTGGGAGGCACTAATGCTTTTGATCATAATAAGAGCTGTGAGGAACGGCGAGTGCTTTACTCGGGTGCACTCTTGAATCCATTTGTAGTCAGAAAGAGAGAATTTTGCGTGACAGCAAGAGACAGAGGACGAGCTGCTCTTATGAAAGAAAAGGCAAGACAGTGAAGAAGCACAGAACAAAGGCCAGAGAATTTTAAGTAGATGTAAAAAAATCTGCACTAAGAGAAGTTAGCAGCAAACCTGTTAGATCCGAGTACTGCGAGGAACACACGTGTTTAATCAGACGAAATATATCATCAACGGCTCTTTCAGATAGGACCCGTTAACAACCTCGCGTATGTCTCGCTGTCACGCCGCCATCAATGACTTATTTCTGCAGCCCTGTTCTTGTTTTAGACATCTGAAACCAGGTATGATTTTTGCCACGAGTTTGGCGTCTGAGAGTCATAAAAGGTGTCTTTCATCATAAAGTCTTTGATGGCTTGGTTTGACACGCTAACAGATGGCCAATTATATGCCTTTGGGGTAAATCTAAACCGGTGACGGTGTCAGAAGTTTTGGGTCGCAGACCTGTGGTGTGACTGCTATTGTGACAGCCGGGGTCACACGGACAACAGATAAGAGCGGATGACAATGTGCCTGTGTTTGAGAGAGATAAAGAGACGTTCAGTTACTAGCTTGTCTGTATATATATGACATTCAGAAGAAGGCGTTTAAGAGATTAATGCCGTTTTATGCCAGTTGTCCTGACGGATTAAGTGAATCTGCTTCTGGTTTAGGTCATCAGATTAGGGTTAGCATATGGCACATATGTAATCAGATGGTAAATACATTTAAAGTCCCTATGAAATCAAAATTTCAAAAAAATCCAATCAAAAAGAAATGTTGGGCTTTTAGTATGAATATGTTAGCCTAAAGATATCTATAAACTAGTGTACTCCAAAACACTGACAACAAGCCAATACGGATCGACGGTTTTTATGACATCATCCTGCACTTACGTTACGCAGCTTGCAACCGGGATCAAAGTCATAGCAGCACTGTCTGCGTTGTTTTTCAAGCTCTTACTCGGGTCATACTGTACGGTCTGACAAGCAACAATCTTTAAAGACAGCAAACACAGCACGGTGTATTAAAATCCCCTGCGAGAATTGGATAACAACACAACTGGATTCTCTGTTTGGTGGTCTGGCACGTAACCGCTCATAAATTCTTCACGTTTCATTCCGGTAATATATTTACTAACCCGCTGACAGACGCTTCGGGACGCTGACAAATGTACCTAGAATCTGGGCAAAATCAACCTTTAATTCCTGCGAATTCAAATTCAAGCCGGAGTGATGTGAAACAGGGGAGATTTACACTTCCTGCAGTCAGAGAGACTTCCTACCCTGAGGGGTCACATACGAGGCACGCTCGGCTGATTTTTGGAGGCAGTAAAGCAAACATGGCTGCGTGTCAGATGCGGAAAGGAGCAAAGCATCAAAGGACGGCTTACAGAAGCCTCTCTTTCACTCTCTCTCTCTGCTGAACTCCGTGAAGCCTCGGGCTGAGCAGTCTGCCTTCACGCGTGTGTGAGTCGCACAGCACGGCACGACCACGATGTCAAAGTACATTCACTGCCTATTACTCTAACCAGTCAAAACACCCGCAAACGCGCAGACGTACACATGTATAAAGACGGCATGAGTTCAAAATCGACCCTATTTACTTTCCCAACGCATGTTCCTGGTCATAAAGCGCACCATTAATTCTAAAGAAAAATCTGTTTTAGAAATGTTATAACTTGCTTTGCTTCTTTTTCTGATGATGTCATGCTTTAGGCCACTTACGTTTCAACCAATGAGTGATGGCGGTGTGTCAGGAAGGGAGGAGTCAGGCCTTTATAGTCAACTGGTATTCAGCTCTCGCTTTTTGTGGGTCATTAACTGCTAATGGAAAAGTCTTGCGCAACGTTGTTCAACACATTTTATAATTAAAATAGGTTGAAAATACTGTTTTATACTTTGGCCCTGTCAAAAATGCCACCCGAACAAATAAAAACGTAAGAAAAAAGTCATGCAAAAAAAAAAAGTAAATGATTACTTTTAAGATCCTTAAATGTTCAAAAGTTCTTTTGTTGTATTTCTATTTCACGCACACAAATAATGAAGCTTCAAATGCATATCAAACATGTGTTAATATTCTGCACACACGCATGTGCAAACGTAACACATCAAAGCCAAAACACACAGCGCTCGGGGTCCGTATGCTGTTTACAGAGAGCGTGTCCAACGAGACCACATGCTAAGAGGCCTTCAGCTCATAGTCCAGTGATGGACAGGTTTACCGTCTACTAAACTAAACCCTCAGCTTAACCCAGCAGAGAGCCGGCAAAAGCTTAAAAGTGCCAACTTGGAGTAAACATGCAGATAAACCCATCACTGCAAGCTAAGTCTTTCTCTCTTGCTCAAACTTCCATTTGTCCTCAGTACTGGCTATTCCTGAACAGAGACAACCGCACATCCAGGATGTTGTTCTAACCCTGTATATGACATGACACGAAAGAAGATATTTAGAAAAATGTTTCAGTAGTTTTGTATTAATTCAATGGAAGTAAATACAATGTTGTTTGGTACATTCTTCAAATGATCTTCTTTTGTGTTCTGCAGAAGAAAGTCATATAAGATTTGAAATAACATGAAGGTGAATAAATGATGACTTTGGGCGAACTGAATCTTTAACAAAAATAAAAGCTTACATTGGAATTTAAAACCAGATGCATTTGCTTACTATTCAAAACTATAGCACTAGACTAACATAGTTTAGGTCTGCATATACGATTTTAAAACTGTCAGTGGTGCATGGCAGCCCTAGAAGCACACGAACGTACTTTTCTAGCGCAGTAGAAGTATGCAAATCAGGACGCTGCAGGGGTTTTCTCTCCCTCTTTAACCTCTCTGTACTTTTGCATCCCACTTTTTCCAACTCTTCCACATCTTGTGTTCTGTTACATAAATCTCATAATCATCTCCTTCTCTCTCTCTCACAGAACTGTGCCGTTTAATTGCTCTGCTGCAGCTGTCTGTACACTAAAACATCTTCAACGTGGGAATGAAATTAATGCAATCCGTAAAGAACAAAACAAAGACAATTTAGACGTAAATAAAGCAGCAGCTAAATAAAGAACAAAAGTGTGGAAATGATCTCTAAAGAAATTCCCAGCAGGACAGCTTCTTCTCTCTTTGTCTCCTGCATCTTTTAATACTTCCTTTCAGATTCCCTGGTGTCCACATTAGCACCTCTAGAAACACTAAATGCAGTTTCACCTGCGTGTTTTTTCTGCACTAAAGACGTCAAACAGCAGCTATCGCACATGTCACATAAAACACTTTCGATAATAAATAATGATCTTACGGTCTGGGGGAATATAAATTATTGAGCAGACATTTCTTGTCTCCTGACTTCTATATGGACTTAAGTGTCCTGGCAGTGTTTGTAGAGCAAATGCGCTTAAAAAACAAATAGTAAATATCCTAAAGACCCCATGAACTGCTTTGGTTTCATTTCATGCAATTGATTTTATCGATATATTTGTTTCATCTTTAAAAAAAAAAGGTTTTCAGATCGCTTTGAAACCGGAACCAAATTTTGGACAAACTCAATGTTGGGTTAAATTAACATATGCTGGGTTGTTTTAAAACAGAATGCCATAGATACCCAACCATGGTCTGAAACAAATCAGCATTTCATTTATCATACCAAAGTGATGCTCAAAATTTCTAAAACAGAAATGCATCCTACCATAAAACTCAACTCAAGATTGTGCAACAACATCAGATGGTCTGAATTGGAAAACGTACAATTTGGTAAATCTTTTGTAAAAACAGCAGATGTTAAAATCATAGCATGTGCATATTAATGAGACACTTGTTGATGTGTCTTCTCTGAATATGGATTTTGTAAATCTGTTATTATTTGCATCAGAAGAGGCCTCCAATGCACCCGTTGAGAGCCACCGCTGTGACACACAGTAACTTCAAAGACAAGACCTAAAAGCCACAAAGCCTTCCCATTTTAATGGGGTCTTAAACACCTGCACCTAACACACACTATGGTGGATGAAACTGACCTTGGGCTCCGTCTCACCACAATGTAGCTTTGTCTCCTTTTATTCAGGCCAAATCTGATTCACAATGCAATTCTCTGGCTCAGACGTGAGTAACGTCACGTCGCGATGAACAACGGTGACTGCGCGTCCCGGCCTATCGAATAAACATTTACACAAATACAGTAAGAGCACAGTGACAAGCAGAGCAGAGGAATGAAACATTTATGAGACGGCTCTCTGTACCGTGTATTAGTTTAGCGCCAGATTCATAAACCCCACTGTTCTGTATAAGCAGCTGGCAAATTTACTCAATGAATTGCAGATAATGTGGTCTATCCAGTATATCGTGCACATGTATCCGTGTTTAAAGTATGTGTGTTAATGTACTAAATGTGACCACCAGGCATGTGATTGCTTTTTCTAACCATTTCTCTGTCGGCATCTAATAATAATAACGATCATACCAGTAATAAGCTCTGGAAATATAATTACCTTCATGTTTATGATAGCATTTTCCAAATGAACCATGTTAGCAACCGCCAGCAACAGTGATTATGTGAATGTATATGAATTATGTTTGCTTGCCTAAAACTAAAAAAAAAAAGTGCACAGATTTAAGTTAACATAAAATCAAACCTGACTAAATGTGCATGATATTTCAAAGAGAAAACGTTTTATTTTAAGAATGAAAGTTCCTAAAAATAAAATATTTTTATTTTTTGACTGGATGTCAACAATCTCTTAACTTTTTCCCCTTCAAACACCTGTCATGTCATTCTTTCATGTTGAATGTCCACCTTCACGCCTCTATTCCTGCCTTCAAGACAGGTCATTTTAAAACAAGACGAATGTACATGAACACAGCAGCCACAATATCCAGAGACTAATAGATAATAATAGGTTGTAATCGGATATGTTAACTGCGTTGATGGAAAACAGCTATAAAACTCAGCAGATATTGCAATTCAATTAACCGGTTAATGAGGCGACATGCTTGTGCAACAAAACAACATTTCCCATCATTCATTTGGGCAGCATGAGAGTTATAAAACAGAGCATCAATTACACACCCCTGCACATCCTTTTCTCTATTTGTGTTGCACAAACGCTAAAAACACATCCGATCTTTGTCAGTAAGTGAGCAAAAATTTTAATAACTAGGGATGTACGATATATTATCGGTTATTGGTTATAGTTATTGGAAAAGTTTTACATATAAGTTCATCCTTACAAATAACTCCCTAACTCCAATATTCGTTGCCAATTCCACAATTTAAAAAGGTAAATATGTGCAAAAAAAATTTTTTTAAACTTCAATTTAATTTCTTCAGTTTTGTTAAAAATAATGTGATGTTATTGTAATTAAGCTGTAATTGAATCTACTTGAAAGCGGTGTTTAGAAATCAGATTAATGAGACAAAACTAGTTGTGCAGAACTTAAACAAATTAAACTGCTTATATCATCACTTCAATAAGCATTAAAGTGTAATAATACGATTTTTATCTCACCCGTCCAATCAACACTGGTTCTGGTCCGCTGTATTCCTCTATCACAAAGAACTGGTTCCAGATCCAGCTCCTCCGGCGACGAACTCGAGAAGGCATCTCATCCACACTCGGTCCCCTGAAGCTCTTGCGAAAATCAATCCCCGCAGTTTCACTTGTGCTTTCCTCTTGGTTGCCCATCACTATAGTTTGCCCTTCCTGTCCACTGTTTAACCCAAACTGAGGCTTTAGCAGGAACACGCTGGCATCTGATGAACTACTGTTGGCATCCAGGGATTTTCTGCCGTCTGAAGAAACTGAGGACATTCTGTCAGCTTTTATTTGGTTTTCACCAGGGTGTGAGTCTAGATATTCAGAGTTCTGGTTGTGACGTGATACTCTCGTTTCGGGAATATCTTTGGGATATCTATTTGTAATAATTGAAGCAAAATCTGCGTTCTCAGTCGTATCAGACAATGAAACCGGAGTGACTGTGATTTCATTTCCAGCTCTCATTGTTTCTTTAATCAGCGTAGAATCCAATCCTGAAGCAAAATTCTTGGTGCGTCTAGCCAAAATCATTGATTCGCCCTCCTTTAATTTAGAACTTGGTGTTTCTTTCGTGTTGACAAATGACATCTCACTCTGCCCTTCCTCCACGTCTAGACGCTTTGCATGCTTGTCTTTCCTTAAGGTTTGCGCACGGCCCTCACTCCTTTTTCCCCTCGGAAGATCGGCACGTCCCCCGAGCATTAAACACATGCCGAGAAAGAGCAATGCTGCCCAGATACGACCACTCATGCTGCCTCACTCTGTTATTAGTCACAATGTTTGCCACGGGGGGAAGAACAATAAGATCGACCTTCACTCTCGTGCAGACTCGTTGTGTGGGCGACTACTCCATTCATTTCCTCTCTTTAATTCCTTCTTCTTTTCATTTCTTCCCACTATTCCAGCTTCCTCATCGGGATCTGTGGTCATTCAACATCTCATCCGCTAAGCACGAGTGATGAATTCCATGGTTTGGATCTGAACAGACGAACCTGTTAAAAGAGATAAGAGAATAAAGTATCAGGCGCTGCTTGCGTGTAAACCGAACTCGACAGGGAACGCTGTTGGAAAATGACAACGCTTTCAATTACGTAACATGCAAAGAATCATGGGTACAGCAGCGTGCAATGTCTAACCAGTGTTCATAAAACTTTCAATCACTTAACATCTGGGATGGTTCCAAAGAGGTCTTCCAAACCATAAAATAACCAGAGAAACTGAGTGGTTTATTTACATTACCAAAATGAAATTGTTTCTTAACCATTCGCTGTTGCCAAAAACATCAGAATTTTAAGACAGAAAACAAAAACTGAATATTAAACTATACTGGCTTTCTTGTTATTTGTCTGAATATCTGTGATTTATTGCATTTTAAAACAGGAAAAGTGGACAAATAACTGGTTTTCCTACTTTCCAGATGATTTATAATTGCTCAGTTTGATCTTTTATAGCTCAGTAGTCCTCTGTTATGTGTTTTGTTTTTAGGCATCAAACTTGTCTCAGCTATTTCTTTTAAAAGATAAATATGCAAACAAATTAGATGATGGTTGACATTCAATAAATTAGGTTAACATAGCTCAGATAATTTAGAAAATCTTGAACCACAACATTGAGAAGCGTCTCAATTTGCTCTCCATCCGATCTCATTACTCAGACTGATATGAGGTTATTTATTCTATTTGTGAGGTTTGATCTTTGTGATATTTCCTGAAACTGCTCTGCCAACTCTTAAAGAACAGTTTGTGAAATACAATTATTGTTGCTGAGACCTGGCTTAGATTTCCGGTGGCTAAGCACTTTAAAAAAAAAAAAGTCAATCATAAGGGTCTTGAAAATGTGTTGCTGTCTGGATGTGATCGAGCATTTTCACGCCGTACGGGGACAAGTTTATTACCATCTATATTAGCAGACTACACAACATCTCATATTCTGGCATCATCATCATCCATTTCTATATAGAAGCTTTAACCAACACTACACCTCTGCAACAGGCAATACAGCTTGAGTCTTTAAGCCAGACTTGTGACTAACCCTCCATTTAAAATGTCAGAGAGTAAAGCTCTTTCAACCACTATTGGTTTTCTCTGCATTTCATTACACATGGCTGTCAGTTCTGCTCTTATCTCATCTGAAGTGCTCAAATGGGAACAGTTTTCAATCACAGAATCTCTACACTGAGGGTTTTCAAAAGCACTAGGCAGAGCTCTTCAACCAAAGGCTCAAGCACGTACCGCTACTAAACACGATACGCCGTGACTCATTTGAAACCAATAACATTTGTGACCCTGGTCTTAAGTAGCACAAGAACATTTGTAGTAATAGCCAAAAATACATTGCATGGGTCAAAATGATCGATTTCTCTTTTATGTCAAAAATCATTAGGATATTAAGTAAAGATCACGTTTTCTACCGTAAATATATCAAAACTTAATTGAGTGGATGCAGCAAAATCACTAACAAAAATGTCCGTAAACACGTCTACAAACTTCACTCGCTGCTGCCGCTCTTTGGGAATAACACACTCAAGTTTGGTATCCATGTAAAGATTAGAATTTCAGCTTTCAGGTTCATCTATTCTCCATAACGTCTTTACAGCGTTAAAACAAACCTGTTTCTTCTTAGCAACAGCCTGCTACAGCGCCTCTGATTAACAACTTTAAAGGCCATTTTCTCATTATTTCGATTTTTTTTGCACCCTCAGATTCCAGAGTTTTAAAAAGTTATATCATCATTTTTCTTCAATATCCTGTAGCCCCACGACATCTCAAGTCTTTAAAAATATTCTAGCTTCACTGCATCTGAAGTATGTCACCTGTACTGGTAAACTGTGAAATTGTCCTCCCCCTCTAAAATCTCACTGCTGTCTAAAAAGTCAAACAGCTTTTCAGAAACAGATTAAGAGCAGAGGAGAAACAGTCTTGTCCCAAACCATCCAACCCTGCAGCTCCGCTCGCACATTAGACAGCCAACTCCACTTCCGTGAGGAGCGAGAGATAACAGCGCACATTTAGCGAACGTCGTCTTATGGCCATGAAACTGTTTCTAAATATAGGAGCTGTTGTTTTGCATCTCTCGTTTTCTCATCATCTAATGAGTCTGAAGTCTTAAATCATCCTCAAACCACTTGCAAGATGTTCTTAATGTTTCTCAAAAAAAACACTCGTTGAAAAATAACACACAAGAGCATGGTGGTACGAGTAATCCCTGAATAGCTCTTCTCTCTCTGTTTAGACAGAAAGCTGAAATGTCAGCCTTTACATTTCTGATAGACCCTAAATTCAGAGTATTTGACTAGAGATGAGACAAAGGCTACACCCAAACTGTCCATCAAGAGATGCATGACTCTCAAACCTTGACATTCAGAAATAAATGTTTGTAATTATGTTTCTTTATGGCTGGGATCCATAAAAAAGTGATGGAAGAAATGAAAAAGAAGACTAAAATCTAGCAACCCAAACCTAAAATGATTCATAATAAGACAAATCCAGCAAAGAAACAAGTTGAATGTTTGTTAACGTTTGGATATTTTTATAAACAATATACATTTTTAGTTATGCCAAGCTGTAGAATATTTTGTGTAGAAATTGCGAGTGGGCGATGTCCACATCTTGGCAAATTTGCTAATTTTTATAATTCATGTTTGTTTAAGGCTATGCACAATTGAAGCATCGCCTTACCAAGTGAAGCGTACGTACAGCCGTGTCATAAGCTCCAACCAAAACTTTTTTATACCCACCGAAAAAAGTTTCTGAGTTTTGCACTCAGAAAGAATATTAAGACAGAACCGGGCTGTGCAAGACAAGCACATTAGTCCTTGACTAAGATTGGTTTTCGATCGTGGCAGAGATTTGCCATTAACTTGAAACTCTGCAATGTCCAAGATGAGAAAACCTTTGCACCAAGACACTGCATTACCACACGAGTCCAAAACAGCTTTGCAAAGTACATTAACTTTAATTTATTTCAAAGTGCTTCCATCCCAGGACTGAATAAAACACAGTGATACCAACTTCACAAATGCTTCTCATCTCCAGCATGTCACACGCTTTCTCGCCGTGGGTCTTTGTTCACATCATAACAGCCCGTACCATCGGCCATGAAACGCATCATTAATAAAAAGCAATAAAGTCGATGTGCGGGTCGCCGCCTTCCTGGCTGTGGATCAATATTGTTTCCACACATCAGTGTGGGGACAGCGACTGTATCCCTGATGGAAGTAATAGAGACAGGTGGAAGCGGCTGGGCTGTACGCGACTGTAACGGAACGACAAGGCCAAACTTACGTATCCCGGTCAAATTAATCAAGTGTATTTGACGGAAATGGTCGAGAATCGTAAAAAGCTCATTACGAAGCGGGCCTGTGTGTTTCACTGCCATTGTGTTTGAGGGGTAATGCTGATACATCTCAAGTTCGTGCAATATTTCAGTTTTACAGCATCTCATGACATTCAATCTTTATGACATCTAAAGCACTTCACAACATTTCAGCAACACTATTACTGTACCTGAAGCATTTTACAATATTTCATCTTTGCTAGATGAAGAACTTCACAATGATCCAGCTTCACAATATGGAATGTACTTCTACAACATTTTTCAAACATATTACCACCATATTTTACAGAGCCAAACATATATTTTGCAAAGGCGAACCTATTTCTAAACATACTTTGTTTTTTCTACAATATTTTCTGAGTTGAACATATTTCTACCGTTTATCACAACAGCAAATGTATTTCTACAAAATTTTGCAGAGCCAATTATTTCTATAGTTTCAAACATATTTCTACATATTTTATGAAGCCTGTTATTTCTACAAAACCAAATGTATATTTTACAAAGCCAACATATTTAGACAATATTGTAAAGAGCCAATTATTTCAACAATATTTCATAAAGCCAAACTTATATTTTACAAAGCCAAACGTAATTGTACAATATTTTCCAAAGCTAACTATTTCTACAATATATTACAAAGCCAAATGTATACTTAACAAATCAAACGCATTTAGACAATCTTTTACGAAACCAATTATTTGGTAACACTTCACAATAAGGTGCTATTTGTTAACAATTAGTTAATGCAATAGCTAACATGTACTAACAATGAATAATACTTTTACAGCATTTATTGATCTTAGTTCATGGTAATATTTACAAAATTTTTTTTAAATGAAACGTTATGTCTGTTAACATTAGTTAATGCACCATGAACTAACATGAATAACTGTATTGACATGAACAAAAAACTAAATTGTTAGCTAATGCATTTACTACTGTTAACAAATAGCACCTTATTGTAAAGCGTTACCAATTATTTCTACAATATTTAACATTGCCAAACATATTTCTACCATATTTTCCAAAGCTAAACATAAGTAACTAAGTCAAATGAATTGGCTTGATGAGGAAACCGAGGAATAAGGCTCTTAACAAGCGAGTGTGCGAGTTTCATCATCATTGTGTTAATGCTAAGCAAAGGGAACAGTGTCGGCCCCTGACAGGTGATAATATTGTTTCTGACTGTCAGAGATAGTCATGCTCTGTATTCATCTGGAGCGCTGTAACATCGTGCCAGCGGAAACTCAATATGAGGATGCATTTTATGATTAATATGAGATATTGCATCACATATCAAAATGCTACAGAATCAGCACTAGCTTTAAGATTCTCGCTGCAAAGTCTTGAAATGGAGTGAGAATTTAATGCGTTTCCTTTCACAAGCCCAAATTGGATGACCACCGCCCAAGCATCCTGAGGAGTCGGGATCCAAAACATCTCCCCGGTGTGATAAACTGAAGCCATAAATGCTATAATTAATTTCAGCGCTCACCAGCCGTATGTTTAACGATCTGAAGTTAGTTAGTATTAAAGTCAGGTCCCCGCCATTGATCTTCAGAGCCTCAAGACATGATGGAGGCTGTCACCAACATAACCAGACTTAAGAACTATAATTATGAGACATTTATCTTTCTCAATCGCCTTTTATATCTCCTCCACCCATACATTTTATCATTCTTCCACCATGACACCCTTAAAAGCATAAATGTTGCCATTATTTACCCATATCGTACAAACATGCACACTTATGTATTGCCGTGGAACACAAAAGACATTTGACAGCTCAACACTATAAAAGGACAAAACACCATTCATAGATTTCAGTCTATAAGGTGAGAATACAATAACACCGGACAGCTGTTGTAAAGTTGCTATAGGAAGGTAATGCATAGAAAATCTGTAAATCTATATTCAACAAGTTCCAATGTTATATTTTCATATCAACTTCAAAAAAATTCTTTTTTGGTCTGTTGGTTTGTTGCCTTTACTGTTCATATGTCCTTTGTACTCCTTCCAGGAGTCTATCTGGCATATCATTTGCAGACACATAATCCAAGACTCATCCTGCTGGTCAGAGACCATCAACCTGCTTCACGAGAAAAGAAAATGTCCTTAGTGTGAATACAAATGCATTGTTTAAATTCAAAGTCATGTTCACCGCATACATTTGCTCATGCTGTGAACAAGACTTGACATATAGATCACACACTTAAAAGTATTTGTGCAGGCAGAAAATGAAGGCGCTCATAAAAATCTGATACATACAGAGGCACACTCCACTTTCATAAATTCTGTTTTCATGCACTTTTCCAGGTCTCTTCCTCACAACACAATTATAACTTGCTCAATAGCTCACTAAACCCCATTCATTAAAATGGAAATGAGGAGCTGGTCGACCCTCTAAGTGTGTACAGCTGCCTTTTATTGATCCAAACTGGAGTGTTTACCAAAGGAATGAAAAAGACGACAAATTTCTGTTTATTCTATAATTCACCGTGCTGCTCTGTGTCATGGGGGAGTGCAGTAAACATTCAGAGCTTCTGATCATTAAAGTTTGACTTATTCTGCAGCTCAATCTGGGTTTTTATTCTTTTCTCGCTCTATTTTTCTCGGGCCCTTTCAGAGGTAAAGTGGGCTCGTGTCATCTCCACCAGACCTGCTTTTAGGTTCACATTAACACTCGCTCATCAATATTAAAAGCAGACTTTCCTCTCCAAATGTATCCTCTCTTCACATCCAACCTCCTTCTGACGTATGGCGGTCTCTTTCTCTATTGCACTCAAGTCGGGTTACGTTTAAACAGCATACTAGTAAACAAAAAGCAATAATGCTGTGTTATACCATGGTCTGTATAAATACTCGATTCTGATTGGCTGGAAGGCGTGCATTAAAACTGTTTAATGCGGGGTAGTTCCAGTCAGTTTGATCATCATTTTTAATGAACAAAAATAACTGTAATTTTCACCTGTCTGATTAAAAAATACGCTTCGCATCGGGTGGTTCTTGGCCTCCACGTCGTGCGTTAAAATCCTTTAATGCTTTTTAATCCTTTAATTATCCATTATTTATAGTATTAGCATTGTCATGACATCGATATTATAAAATATGTTTTTCAAGCAATAAAGTAAACAACATGGAAACAAATTACACACAATAAAAAGAATAAACAAGACAGAACAAGATACAAATTAAGCCAATACATTTGGGTTTCCTATTGTTGTTTGAACAATACAATGGACTGCTATTTTATGTTATTATACTGTAGCTGCGACTCCACTTAACCATATTTTAAAACATATCCAATATTTTCCGCCTGTCTGCATTCACGTAACAAAACCAAACGTGTTTAACTCGGTTATCTCTAAAACTGTCATTTTGACAGAATCGTGAAGCACCGTATCTGACGTTCAGGCGAAGATTTTCAAAATCAGCGCGTGCGAAAAACACTGCTGCCCTGCATGCTAAAAAGTGCATGGGACGCGAATCAAGTAACGTTACTTGGCACTTGGTAAGATTGATATTGTAACATATTTGTGAGAATCAACCAGATATTGACCAGTTTGCAAATTTTGCATAGGCTTGTGAATCCCGGAGCCCGTTTGACTTGACCGTGAACGCAAGAGAAGTTACATCACTGCGCTGATTTCCAAAAAAGGTATCTTCTATCATTTTCCTGGACTCATATATTATTATAGTTTTATCGAAAGGGTTCTTTTCTTTGAATCAATTGAAATAAATTATTAGCAAATTATTCCCTGTGTAACGTTATAAGTTCTCAAAACATTGCACACTGACGCCGCCTGATGTTGGTGTTAACAGGTGTAGATGCCACAATATTAACATAAAAAACGTTAGGTTAAATAAACTATTTGCAGTAGTTTTAATTTAACTATATATATAACTATATATTCAATCAAATAGACCAAATATGAAATAAAATTACTATCAGACATTTTAACATTAAACATTACAAAAAGAACAATGGAATTGAATAAATGTAGCTAGAGAGTGCATGTTAGTGTAAGAGTGAGAGAAAGGGGGAGGTTTTGTAGTATGTGATTCTTCATGTACGCTCAGATGTGTAATAATGAGTGGTCATTGCATCTCTAATGGCAAATTTGTGTTCCAGTCTCACTTCACTGGACTCCACAGCCGGCAGTAGAAAAATAACCCACAAGCTTGTCAGATTTGCACAGGCAGATGACAGGAGACGCACACATATTGCGTGTGAGAGATTGTGGAAACGTTAAAGCCTTTAATGGCTGACCCAAAAAGCATAGAAAACGAAATTCACTTCCGTATCTCATACAGATCTGAGCTTCTGTTTGGATGCTGAGCTAAATGGCAATTTCCAACCTTAACAGGCAAAGTGGGACTGCTAATGTGTAGAGCATTCGTTGAACAAATTTGTTCTGCAACGAACAAGCTGGAGCAAATACACATATACATTGTGTAATTACAGTGAGTTGTGGCTGTAATCTTGCTTTAATGTTTAGGCTGATGTATAGAATTCATTAAGAGACACAAAATAAAGCCCAGAAATCAAGGACAAAACTAAAACGCTTCCCAATAAACGCTGTTAAAACTGTTTGCCAGAAAAGCTGTCATAAATCTCATCATTTTCTTTCAACAGGTAGGCCATATAAGATTATATCTCTGTCTCTCTCTCACACACACAAACACTCACAATACAATGGAATATTTCGAGTCAAAATGGTGCTTTAAATGTTTCGTGTTTGTTATTCTAATTTTTAAAACCTTTAAAACCAATTTTCAGGTAAAGCACAGTGCATCATCATTACAGTACTATGGTAATTATAAATGACTATGGTATATATCAAAGTGCCACATTATTCCCATGTGATGTCATCTGATAAACTAACAACACCCTTAGAGACTCGATTCACAACTGATTTCAATTGATTTTTCACGATTATTGATTCTGAGTTTGCCTGTGGCATGTTTCCGGCCATAACAACATGAAGTTCATGCATAAAAATACAGTATACAGCATCCACAAAAAAAAGATACCAAATCAAACTTTTTTATTAATACGTTTAGGCATTAAATGAACAAACAAACTCATAAATTTCTCTCGCCTCTGGCATCTTGAAGTATTTCAACGAATTATAGGATTGTCTTCTAAGAATACGTGTGTACTGTTCTATTCCTATTCTGAAACCCAAAAGAAGATGATTTTGCTGCCTATACTATACCTTTTGCCTTAAAGGTCGACTAGTTAATTTGGAAAAGCGCTAACTTTAGCCTGCTAGCACTCAAATTATAACCCCACCCTCTATGCGATTCGCCGTCCAAAGCCACGCCTCCTCCAAACATTCTCAAAGCATGTATATTAGGGCTGTCAAACGATTAATTGCGATTAATCGCATTCAGAATAAAAGTTTGTGTTTACATAATATATGTCTGTGTACTGGGCATATTAAATTTGAATTTATATAAACAAATCAATACATGTATATATTTAAGAAAAATGTAAAATATACAAATTAATAAACATTTAAATATAATTTCAATTATTGGTAAATATAAATAAATACATCTTAAAATTTCCTAAATATATATAGGCCTACGTGTATGTGTTTGTGTTCATAAATACAAAATGAGTATGCACAGTAAAAACAGACATCTATTATGTAAACACAAACTTTTATTCTGAATGGGATTCATCGCGATTAATCTTTTGACAGCTCTAGTCCAAAAGACATACCTGTCCTCGTCTTTCAGACCCTTTGCCTGCCGGAGCTGTCTCCATCGTATAAAAGCTGAACCGATGTTAATTCGCGTTTTTCCTCTTTCATGATCCAGACGTTTTTTCGTCAGTGCTGTTTTAAAACGAAGTTTCGTTTTGTTTATTTAGTTGTCGGTTCCGCAGGAACGCTTGGTTGTTGCTGTGTGTCCGCCATTCTCCCTACATTGACACAGCGGACGTGAGAGCGCTGATGACGTATGATGTCGGCGTGAACAGGGTGCGCATTGGTATGCAAATACGTTGTACACATGACCAATCAGAACGTTTTGATTGGACGAACGTTATTTGGTCCTACGCCTTTCATAGATCATATATAATTATACAAATATTATTTAACCACCATACTTCTTGATTGTTATCAGGATGTAAAGACATTTTCAACCAGCATGACAAAAAATGTTTCTGGACAGGATCACCCACCCTGCCTTTAAGTTGCTTAGAAAGCTCACTGCAGCAGGTTTTGATATTGATATTTTGATATGATATTTTACATTAGCATGTATGTTTGGAATTTAAGCAATTTATTTTACACCCTCACTTTAAACCATCTTTTGGCATTTTATATTCTGAAACGATTTGGCTCATTTGTGAATCGTTTTACAAACCCAGTTTTAGGAGATTTGAAACGACAATTGCACATTTTTCTTCCCTATACCCAAATATTAGGAGATTTAATAGTATGTTGTGTTGCTCAAGATTTGAGCTCACAGTACAATACTGGAGAGCCTACTGCTACACTTTGAGCCCGAAGTACACTCGTCGTGTCCCGAAGGTTGTGGGTTCGAATCAAGCAAAATTTTGATCTTTAAACTAGGCTATACAGCGTACTTACATTACACCGGTTAATTCGGTAGAAGTGTAAGAAGTGTACTGCAAAAGCACTTCGCATAACAGCGCCTAAATGACTCAGTAGCCTAAATGAGTACTACAGTGCGCCGCGGGTCCGTGCGCTCCGGTCACCCGTGCGCAGCGCATCTCCATCTGTCAGACATTCAGTCGAAGCAAACATCAGTTTGGTAACTCTGAAAAAGCTTTAGTTCCCACATGCATCCACATTAAACACATCCAGGCAACAGCTGTCCTCCTCCACAGCATCGGTAAGAAACGCGCAAAACACATGTCCGCGAATGCAGCATGAATGTGCAGCTATTCAGTTCATTACAGCACAACGCTCGTTCATCCCGCTGGATCATAACTTGCTTGTTCCCTATAAGTTTGGCATTACAGTGATGTACATGCGGCTGGGCATGCAATCTGCAGCTTATAAAGATGTCAGGTCTTACCTACAAGAGACTGATCTCATCTGACAGATGGAGGGTCTTCTGTCTCGTGTTCAGCTTGGTGAAGAGATGGGAGACAAACGCGCACAGAGAAGCGAATAGTCCCCATCTCTCTCTCTCTCTCTCTCTCTCTCTCTCTCTCTCTCACACACACACACCTCAGCATCACAATGTGAGCGCTCAAATTCAACACAAGCGTTGCTCACCATATTAATAAGAGCATCCCATATTCCATTGTTTTTTACAATAATACCATAATAATATTTCCAGAACCTCTCCCACTATCTAACCTGTAGATATCACAAGATTAAATGTGAAATATAATTGGTCAAGGTTTTTTAGCATAATTTTTCACTGTCCTTATAATAATTAACCATGGTTAATTAGTGTTCACCATAGTTTTTCGTTTTATTTATAGTAAAACCATGGTTAATTTTTGAAAAAGCACATCTGTTAGAACATTACTTAAACATATAGTATAGTCCACACAGACGCAGCTTGTTGTATTATTTCTTTTCTATGTGATATGAGTAAGGTTTTTCAATTTCCAATTATTTGTAATACCCCAAGCCTTCTTCCAATAAACTTTTTGCACATTTACTGCACATTTTCATTATTTATTATGGTATTAAACCATTTTCCTCAAGGGGACCATTGACTAATAGATTATTTCAGGTTGCACAATTAATGTGCAGACATTTGGTGCCCATGTGCATGAAATTTGACACACTCCTCATTAGTTTAATATACAAATAACATAAAACAAAACTGCATCCTAAACAATAATACTGCTTTACTAATAAGCCGCCTGCAATACCCATGAAATGATTGTCAACAGTAAATTAAACACAAGAAAAAAGACTCTGATTTATAGAGCCGTTAATATTTCATATTCCACTCCATTATATTGATGTCGCCCTTCTCTGTTTTGCCAAAACTAAGATTTTTATCGCCTTGAAGTTTATTGTCTGTCATACAGGATATTGCTTGGGACTTCTGCATATCCTGCACTTTCAAAGTTTCAAGATCCTGTACCAAATTCATAATAATCCACATATAATCCTCATAAATATTCATAATAGTGTGTGAAAAGTACAAACTGGGTTTCTTTAGCACTTACAAATGGGGTTCCACATAACCTGCAATGCATTGCTGTCAGCTCATTTCTCCGCTAGTGTAATTTCAGCAGGGATCCGGCTCCAATCTGTTTATTTCTAATTTTATCGTATAAATAGAATAACAATGATGGGGAGAATATTTGCCTCGCACGCAGCCCCAATAACTGGAGAAGATGAATGTGTAGCGTAGTATTTTCATACAGGAGAGTCAGTGCGCTCGCGTTCATTACAACGCCCCAGTTTAGCTGCCTCCCGTTTTCTGCTGCTGATTCTATCTCATTGTTACCAGGTGGCTTCCAGTGACAGGAACGTTGAAAAACTGCTGACAATAAGCCACGGCTCAAAGAAAATGAGAAAAAGGAGGACACACCAGCAGTATGGTGCTTTTTCGTCGTAGAGACGTAGGGGGCGAGGAAACCATGTTAGAAAGGAAAGGAACGAGGTCCCCTGAGGGAAACGTTCCAGCGAGTTCCTGTGCTTCAGATGATGGTTCATAAACTACCATCATCTGTGAGGGCCTGGGGAACCAAAGCGGAAATAGTTCACTGCCAATAAATGAAAAAGTGAGAGAATTTCGGTGTGAGGGGTGAAATGGAGATTGATAGGCCGTGGCAAAGGAGACCCCCTGAAGAGGAGGTGATGGGGGGTCACGGTGATGATGAGATGATGAAGGATGTCATGTGGAGTGTTTGTGTGCTGTCAAACTGCGTTGGGAGTTTGATTAAATAGCTGTATAAAATGAGCACTCATTGATTTCATGCATATGGCACCCACACATGTGCGCGCGCACACACATTTCCGTACAGCGAACAAAGCCATCCAAGCATAAAAAAGCCATGGGGAATGAAACATTCTTTTCCGTTCTAATTTAAGAATCTCTCTCATTTAATGCCGCGTATTACACACCATTGCACACATCAACCGATTATCTCTGCATCGCAAGCCCTTGCTTTTTTCCACTTCCGTCTGAATAGAGTTATTTGATCCACAATGAAACCGCACTCCCCTGAGCGCAGATTTGACAAATAACACGCAGCGACACACGTTTCTGCTGTGTAATACAGGACGAACATGCTGCAGACATGCAGTGAATATCATATTCTGGGACAGGGAGTGGTTTTAGAACAGTATTACCTTCTTAGAATTGAGATCAATGTAGTTTTGTGATCATAACCAACACGAGGTGCTCCATTTATTGGTTGGTGGGTGCAAGCGGAGAGCCTGGCTTAGTTGCGAGCTCAAGAAATTAAATAAAACCATTTCCAATTGGAAAATGGGCTGAAATTCTTCATGCCGTATTTATTTATCTTAAGCTAGTTTTCTTCCTCCCATAATTTCTCTATATGCCAAATATGAATGTGTGTATATGCCCACAGAGTCCACTGAAGCTCTGCTTTCAGGTCCCAGGTGTTTGCTTTTTGTGGTTTAAAGAAATAGCACTTGATTCTAAGTGGAACTTTAATCTGATATTGTCTTGTATAACCTTCGTGCAACAAATAAAAATAGATTCCTTTCCTAGTTGAATTATGTAGACAGATGACTTTTATCCTCAATAAAAAAGGCCTGCTATCTTTTTGCAACACAATTGTGCCATCTAGTGACCCTTTGTTGAAAATAAGGCACATAACTGGCTCATAGTCACTAACCTGCCTCTGCATGACAACATTAAATCACATGTCTGGAAAACCACATATTGTTACAAATGGTAATAGATTATGATTTTAAAACTAAATACGTATCTTCCGTAATAAAAACTTCTCATTCTGAAATAACACATTAAATAAATATTTAAAAGAATGAAACAAACCTATTTCAAAAACGACTTATTGTAATAAAACATTTACAAATATAAAATACAATTATTACATACAAAATGATAATATATAATTAAACAAAAGTATAGAAGAGGAATGTGTTTCACGCTATTTTATGCCTTTGTTTGGCTTTTTGCAACGGATATGCGCAGCTTGTACGCAGAGTGGAGGTGTTCGAATATACGCTGTGACGCTCAAAGTAGAGCTGTGTGTTTCTGCGCAGTTCATGCGCACTGTGGAGGCGCTCGAACGTACCAGCAGCGGTCTTTATCAAAGAACAGCCGTGAAAACATTATTGTGTTTATCTGGGTCGAGCAAATTCACCTTTTACTGAATAATTCACCTCAATAAACGAACAATGATCGATCACCAGGTGATCCGAAGATGAGTCAGTTCTGATCGCTGAAGAGTCGGATTTTGACAGGTTAGTAAACTGAAAAGACATTAAAGCAACACTACGCAGCTAAATCATCGAAAATACCAAAATACATGACACTTGCGTACTTTAAGATTTGAAAATATCACAACACATGTTTCAAGTTGAACATTTTAATCTTTATAAGAGCTCAGAGATTGTGTTTCGATATGAAAATAAGGTTTTTTTCTGTGTGTTTTGGTCAGGGGTGTTGTCATGTCTAAAGGCCTCAGTCAGATCTGATCAGTGATCGGATCCGAACATCTAAAACCATTACTAGTCTCGTTTAATAATCGTATGTGGTTCTGATGTTTTCAAATAATAGTAAATGTTTCAATTAGTTGACTTTTTATCCTTGTGTGAGTTGTTAAGGCATTTGGGCCTGAAATTCAGCTTTAAAGTCAGCCTTATGAAATTCAGTTTTATTATTCCAAATATAATATTAAAGAAGATATATTAGTATTTTTATTAAAACATTTCTAATAATACGTTAAATATGTTTTTGTCCAGGTAACTTATACATTGTATGGATCAATTTTATAACATATGTTCCAGTTTATAATGATATTTTTAGTTACTGTTATTATGGAGATTACAGCTTGTTGGTTTGACAGTCCATTTGACATTATTGCATGATGTTATAATGGATAAAATCTCAAATGGAAACCCAATGTCGTGGTATGTTCTGTACTTGTATCATAAAATGTCCCGTAAATGGTTTGGCTCTAGTGGATTTGGGTCATGATATATTTAGCCTGTGATTTCTGTCTCTGCTCCTCATTCTGGCTTATTGCTGTAATGAGAATGTTACAGGAGAAATCGGGGCTTCGAGAAATTATCAAAATATTGCAATGGTTTTATTACTTTGAAAGTTATGTGTAGTCAACGTTTTAGGTCGAGTCTGGCGAAAAAGAGAGAGTTATATTTTTCCAAAAGGAATGTAAAAAATGTGTTGTTTAACATCAGTGTTTTAAATGTATTTAAAATATTATGACATTGTTTAGTTATCACATATTGTGCCCTAGTTGTTCTTTTTTAAAATATATTTTATTGTTTTAATTTGTACTTTGAAATAATAACAGATGCAGTGTGGTGGGAGGGCGGTTAAAGGGTTAAAATATTATTCACAGATATGACAAATAGCATTCTTGTTAAATTGGATTAATATTAGGTGGAGTTTTAAGTAATCGTACTGAGAAACAATGAACAAAGAACTCAAGCTGCTATTAACACGTGACTTTCTACAACTTGAGCGACATTGTTGGCTAAACAGTGTTTTGTTTGTTACATCTGCTTATTATGTAGTGATGTCACTGTGTTTTCTCATTTTGTGTGTTAAATCATTATATTTTTGTTTCTTTCACAGTATGGCTAGCTGTGGCGAGGTCAATCTTTCTGGGGACACCCTGACTTCTGGAAAGAAGGTGAGTGGAGAGTCTGTGATGGATGGAACTCCTTCCTCTTCATCTCCGTCGCTGCCTGTTCCGGAATGCGCCATCTGCCTGCAGAGTTGCGTCCACCCCGTACGTCTGCCGTGCCGCCATATTTTCTGCTTCCTGTGCGTCAAGGGAGCGTCCTGGCACAGCAAGCGGTGCGCCCTCTGCAGGCAGGAAGTACCCGAGGACTTCCTGGAGCGGCCTACTTTGCTTTCGCCCGAAGAGCTGAAGGCTTCGGCGACGGGTGGGCGTGGGACAGGGGCCAGCGGCCACGCTTGGTACTACGAAGGGCGTAACGGCTGGTGGCAATACGACGAGCGGACTAGCCGAGAGCTGGAGGACGCGTTTAACAAGGGCAAGAAAAATGCAGAGATGCTAATCGCTGGTTTTCTTTACGTGGCCGACCTGGAGAACATGGTGCAGTACAGGAGGAACGAACACGGACGCAGGCGTAGGATGAAAAGAGATGTGGTGGACATTCCTAAGAAAGGTGTGGCTGGACTTAGACTGGATCCAGATCCCAACCCAGCGGTGGGGGCGGGCTCGGGAGCGGTGCCCGTAGGAGCGGATTTAAGTGTGGATGGAGCTGCGGTTGAACGAGAGAGCTCGGCAGACGGAGCGGACACTGGGGTCAACGCAGGGCGTTCTCAGGGCGTCTTTACCGCCGCTCCCGTAAGGCCGCCCACTGTCTTGGGAGGTCACCTGACGAGCCCCGCTTCCTCAAGTGGCAATCAACTTGTTCAAGCTCTGGCTCAACTCAATATCAACCCCGCTGAGCCAGACCCGGAGGAGGAAGATGCTGATGACGAAGATGATTCTGCCGCTCCGGATGCCTCGGGGTACAACTCGGAGTCCGACACGAGTGAGGATGACGGCGAGCGCACTGAGGACGAAGCTGCAGGCGAGCGTGCGGAGGGTAGGCATAGACTGCCGCGGTTGGACAGACCGCCCCCTGGCGGTGGACCTGCACCAAGCAGCGATCGGTCCAGGTGTCCCGACGGTCAATGCACTGTCACCAAGGTCTGACTGCAGCACAACTACAGGACTCCTACCCAACCACCACAACCGTTGGGAATTTCTAACCAAGCTCTGAAATGCAAAAAAAAAAGGATGAATGAACCATTCAAATGACAGAAACACAGACTGGAGGAAAGGGTGGGGAATGGGGTGAGATTGTTTTAGTGTAAGGATAGCGGTTGTCTTTTTCTCTCGCTCTTAGAAGGCTGTACTCTTTAAATGAAAATTTGAAGCAAAACTACAATAAAACTTATCACATCTAGAACTCTGCATTTTCAGGATTGCATCAAAACAAATTTCATCATAGAATCATCACAATATATATATATATCATCCAATGTACTGTGTATTTTATAAGAAAGGAGTGCTGCCAAACTGAATCTGTGATTTCACCCCAACATCACAAGAAATATATATTTTGCTTAAAGAAAATGTAGCTCATTATTAAGATCATAAAGGTTTTTTTGCATACTGATTATTTTGATGTGTATTCAGCAAATTTTACAACCAAATTCTCATTACTGCAAGGAGTCTAAACATTTAACTTTGGGCTGTTTTTTTTTTTACCCCATACAGTGTCAGTGGTATTCTTAAGTTCTCATTACTGTAGTAAAGTGTTTTCTTATACATTTCTAAACAGTGGAACAATTACTACAGTGATGTACAAGTATACTTTTCAATTTAAATGTTTACTTTTTTACATTAAAATAATGACAATTGTAGTGAAGCTTAATGGTTCTAACAATAGTTTTTTTTGCAGATGTTTGTCTAGATGTGTTTCCTTGTGTGTGTTTTAAATAATAAGCATTAGTTTCAACTGCAAAACATTATAAAAATGAGGATTTATTGTAGTTTTGCCAGAAAAAGACCCTTCAGTAATCTTACATTTGCTAGTGTTTCATTACATGAGGTTTAAAACTCTTAACTGTGTGTGTGTGTGTGTGTGTGCGTGTTTGTGTTTATTTTAAGCAACTTGTCGTATTTTTCTTGTGTCTCATCTTGGTGTGCTTCTCTGTTTCATGGATTTGCATGTGTTGATGTGAGCGAGGGAGCGAGGAGCCCTGGGCTACGACCCTTTCTTTTATCTGACTGAGCGAGCCTAGGTGTCCGAATCGAAGTTTCTGAGATTTTAATCTGTTAGGCTGAAAACAGACTTCTTATGCAAGTATGTAAGCACGGAGTACACGACCAACACAAAAATTGTGCCGTAACATTTCAATCTCTGTGCTTCTTAAATCACATACTTGGGTAAAGTTGGTTTTTGGCCTTTATTTTTGACACTTATTTTCATCTAAATTTGTTTGTCAACAAAGCGAACGAAAAACCTAAAATTAACTTCTTTTTGGTGTATTATTTTCAGTTGTTACCAGGTTTATCTGGAAAATAAAGTGTTGTCTGTTATTTGTCAGCGATTAAACTTTTCTGAATTAAACTTTGTTGATTTATGAATAATTTCTTGTCACTAATATTGTTACTTTTAAGGAATAGCATAACTTGAAATGAGGAAGCGGTGTGTAACAAAGCTCTCATATTGTATAGCAGTTTGTGTGAAGATATTATTGAAAGTGTGTATATCAGCTAGTTCTGCTAAGTGCTCTAAACAATGTCATAAAGCTTTTAAACACTAAAGTTCGGGTTTGTTGTAAATGTAACTTTTCCAGTGAATCTGTTAACATCCATGTGATTTTTAGTCAAACTCCTGCCATTGATGTGTGTGATTCGCATCAGATGCATCACATTTGACTTTGTTTCTTGACTTCTATGTTTCTGTATGACAGCTGTTTAATTCCATTTCTGAAGGCTCTCATCTGATCGAATTTAGTTTCAGGCCAGAAATGTTCTAGTCGTCTTAAAAACCTTCATTATTCAGGTGTTTCACGAGGGCTGAATTGTGACCAATAGCTTTGCCGTATGGCCATAAACCTGTTAGTAATCTCTTATCGATGTAGAAAGTTTCAGACTAAAAAGCTGTTGCAAGAAGCATTGAAATGAGTTATTTAACATGAAGTTCCTTTCAAGAAGTTTTTTAAGGCCGGTTACATAATGTTCATAAGAATTCATATTAAAATGCGGTTATGCTTATGTCTGTGCTTGACTCACTCGAACCGAATCAAAGGTTTCAGGCTTTGAACTTGAGAACTCGGCACATCCGAATGTTGTGCCCGGAAAGCATCTTTGAAGCTGAGCTCAAATCCAGATTTGGGGTTTTTCTGTGTGCTTGAAGACCCCTTGAAATCGCTTGATAAGTGCTTTTCTTTTTTTTAATGTATTTTATTTGAAACAATTTGTAAGTAGACTTTCATTTTATTGAGAATATTAAACCATTCACGCCTAAAAATAAAGGTTCTAGGCAAAGATCCTTTAAAAAAAAACCTCTTTTTCTTACTTTTTTATAATCTGAAGAACCTTATTTTGCCACAAGGAACCCTTTTGAAGGTTCTTCAGTTGTAGTAAGGAAATACTGCTCGCATTTTCCTGTCAGCGGGACATTTTAATTCGAGAGCATTTTATTATTTAAAATATTCATTGTCGAATATGAAATATTAACATGTAATTAATATTTTGGGGTCATTTGTTTCAAGGATAAAGACTAAAATATTGTGGCAATATTTACCACATATTCATGATCTCATTTTTATGCGTTCATAAGATCTAATATGTGATTTGAACTTTGATTTTTTTGGGGATCTTTAAGCAAACCAGGCCAAATTCCTGTCTGAAGACACATGTAAGAGAACATCATGCTATATGCATATATATATATATATATATATATATATATATAGTGTAGTGTCTGTGCACTATAAAAGACAAATATACAGAATATACCTGAGACGACTTCAAGCGGTTGTTGGGTGTGTTATGGTAAGGATTTCATGTTAGTCGACAGTGTGGAGTCTGAGGTTCATGACCCATGCAGCTCTTCAGTAAAGACATTAAACTCAGTCCACGTTTACTCGTATGGCACCGGCTTCCTCTTGTATTCCAGACAGACATCCATCAGAACATCTCAATCTGTGAGGTGTCGATTCATGGACATACGGTAGCATCTTGCTCCTAGAAATAGAGACGGGAATGTTTGTATAGCCGCCGTTCACCTTCCCAAACTTGGTGTTCTGATATTTCAGGACATGCTTTGGGTCTATATGGACTTACTTTGTACATCGTTGTACATTGTGTTTATCGTACGCATGTATTTGTGTGTTTATTTGGAGACGGTGACACAGTTGGGCTGACGGTATGTCGGCACCGTGTCCAAGATGATCTCACTCTGTAACACTGTAATAATGTCGGAGTAATCATTAATATCTCTCTCTCTCTCTCTCTCTCTCTCTCTCGCGCGCTCTCTCTCTCGCTCTCTCTCTCGCTCTCTCTCGCTCTCTCTCGCTCTCTCTCGCTCTCTCTCTCGCTCTCTCTCTCGCTCTCTCTCGCTCTCTCTCTCATGGTGAAATCTCAGCTCGCTTTCTCCAGCGCTCTAGTCATGGCGCCGGCAAGTATGCACGGGTCATTCCCCCGGATCAGATCACAGCTTGTCTTCTAACTAGTCAACAATTCCACAAGCACGGTTTACGGAGATATTATCCTGCTCGTGAAAATAAGGTCACGACTCGGCGCTCTTAAAATTAAGCAAAGTTTGTACAAGTAAATGGGTTGGAATGTGATCTGAATGTCTTTCTGTTTGAGCAGATGCTACTGAAGTTTAAAACTTTAGTGAAGGTTATAGCTCAATGGTCAGAGCGTGGCGCTAGCAACGCCAAGGTCATGGGTTTGATCCCAGGGATTGCACATATCCAGAAACAATGGATATGTGCTTTGGATAAAAGCGTCTGCATAAATGTAAATGAGATGTTCATGGCTGTGGGTGTACAGGGACAGTATGGAGATCAGGTGATAATCTCTGTGACAGCAGCTGGTGGTGAAGTTCACATTCTCAGGTCTCAGATTATGTGCGAGTGTGATTTTTCTCACTCTTTTAAGCTTCACTGTTTCTCTCTGTATCTTTAGGCACACCGGCTGTTCGCTGCATCAGGGTTTTTGTTAAACACGACTTTTGTAGTTTTAATCTTGTAAAATCTTGTGTTATTAATTCTGTTTGATTATACAGTGAGAACACATCCTCCATCTATACTTTTGATAAGAATTCTTTCATCATTTATTCACCCATGTCATTTCAAAGCAAGGTTGTTTGAGTTTTACTAAAATTTAAACTTTAAAAGCATTTTTGTTTATTGAAATCAAATCAAATACTGGCCTAAAATGATTGGGAAAAAAATAAACTAACAAAAACAATTGAGATTTTGCCTCTGAAATAAGCTCTAAAATTATAATAAAAATACAACTAAAATTATAAAATCTTATAGCAACATAAAATATTTATAATAAAAAAACAAAGTTGCAAAAATGTAACTAAAATTGACAACTAAAAATATGAATAAAAACAAAATTAAACTAAAATCAAAACTATAATAACTTCGTTTCAAACCTAACGTTTTTATTTTTTATGACTTTCTTATTTAGCAGAACCCAAAAGAAGATATTTTGAAGAATGTGTGTGTGTGTGTTTATGTTAAAATGCATTCTCCTTAAACTTATTTTAATGTTTTAGGCTAAATATATTCATTTATACATACATATTATTAAAAATAGCAATTTCTGCGTGGTGCATATCTTGATTTCTCCTGCAGGGTTCAAAGATGGAGCTGAACATTTTACACTACTTACATTACGATAATTATAAAATATAGGAAAATACTTTTTTTAGGATCCTCTTCCAATGAAGTGTGACACATCGCCATGGCAACAGCCGATAGTCTAAACCCATCAGAGCCTGTCATTCCAATAATCCAGTTGTCAGTCCACACGGATCTGAGCTATATCTGTTGTGAGATATAACCTCGCCGCACCAGTAGTCTCTCTAAACCTGTCTGCGGTGAAGTGCTAAATGGATGCGCCTGGAACGTCTGTCATTCGAGGTGTAGAGAGATTTTATAACTGCCCATCATCTAGCACGACGCTCAAGGCCGAAAGTTTTTATGTGCGATGACACTTTGCGTATGTTTACCTGCTAAAATTGTCTTTCTATGGACATGTTCCAGGTTTAATACGAGATGCTTTTGACAGCCATCGATTACCACAAAAAAATCATTCTGTAAAAAGCGAATGCACTTCAAAATATATATAAATCTGTACCTGTCTGTATCTAGTTTTTATTCGCTTGTGATGTAAACCTGGTATTTGTGAACTTGTGATGGTAAACATTTGCGTGATGCACAGCAGGATATCGGAAAGGGATGCAACCAAATCTCTGGAATTAAATCGATCAAACTGAATTATATCAGTAATACATAGTCAGGTGTTTATTCACCTAGAAATATATAATATCCTGTCTCAAAAAGGACTGTTTCTTTAGTTTCAATTAACAGAATGATGAAAAAATAAATATTTCATAGCTCGTACACCTTCCTCGTAAATGCATTTTTATTTTTAAACATTTCAACTCCATCTTTGAACCCTGCAGGAGAAATTAAATGAGTAATATCAAGATAATGCGTTTCTACCATGGAGAGATTGCTATATTTCTTTTTCTTTTTTCAAACATAAAAGAGTTTTTGCCTTCTTTAGTAGTGTCATACAGCATGGGAGCTGATGTTTGTTTATTAACATTCTTCAAAATATCTTCTTTTGTGTTCGACAGAAGAAAGAAAGTCATACAGGTTTTGAATGACGTGAGGGTGAGTAATTTACTTTTGTTAATTTATTATTCTCTTTAAGATATATTGTCACAACAGAACAAATCTGACTTGGACACAGATTAAAAATGATTTATTGTCTGAAGCACAAAGTGACAAAGTCATGTTGGTTTCGAGATCGCTTTTATTTGGCAAAGTATAGCAACAGCACACCAGCCATACATCACTGTCCTGTTGTCCTATTGACACAAATAGTCAGAGAGATAATGACACAGATGAGCTTCCTAAAGTCCATGTAGTGCCAAGTTATGCCCAAATGGTTTAGCTAACTGTCTCTTGTTTCAACCTGTCATCATCTTGTGTCCAAAATACATCAAAACGCCGTCTAATTCACGGCTGTCAATCAAACACCACACTGTCCCCATCAGAATATTTTGAAGATACCAGAACAGCAGGACATTCATTTCTAAATTACTGGAGAGTTCTTTGCACAAGAACATTTTGTGACCTTTCTCTATTTTGCCTTCTTGTTTTTTTTGGCTGACCTCTGAAATGTCACATGTACGGCAGGCGCAGGTGGATTTCTGCAACAGTGCTTCTCTCACAAACACACAATGATTCCACTTTTCTCTGGTTGTATAACAGATCTGCAGTCATTCGGCGGTGGATGTGGGTGAAATCTAATGTGTAAGATTGTTGTTTTTGCTCACTAGTCCTCACGCTTACATCTGCTTGAATGATGGCTTTACTGGAGGGTGATGGCTTACTTAAATGTCAACAAACAAACAATGTAAATTTACTTTACTTTTGAAAAGTTGATAGAAATAAATTATCTTAAAAATCCATCATTTAGATTTGTGTGTGCGCGTCTGTGTGTGTGTGTCTGTGCGTATGTGTGTGTGTGCGTGTGCGTCTGTGCGTATGTGTGTGTCTGTGCGTGTGCTCGTCTGTGTGTGTGTGCGTGTCTGTATGTGAGTATGCGTGTGTGCGAGTATGCGTGTTTGTGTGTGTGTGTAAGAGAGAGAGAGTGTGTGTGTGTGTGTGTGTGTGTGTGTGTGTGTGTGTGTGTGTGTGTGTGTGTGTGCATCTGTGTGCACGTGTGTGTGCTGTATGGTAAAAGTCTGACACAGATGCGCGCACACACACACACACACACACACACACACACACGCACACACTCTCTCTCTCTCACACACACACACACACACACAAACTGTTTTACTCTGTGTTGTGTCTCTGTGTTTTATTAGATGTCTATTTCAGTCGTGTCTGCCATGTGCGTGTTTGACTGTAAACGTCAGATCAGAGGGGATAGTGTAGCAACATGAGTTACACACGTGTTCACACCACAGTCACGCTACTGTACACTCAGCATGTGAGTCATTTTATTCTCTCATTATTACGCCCAAACACACAAAGCTCTTGACATGTTTTCATCAGCTATAATAGTGATCAATGCTCCTCTGGAGATCCGTCCGATAACGGATGTAATCGTGTCTTCTGAGACATTCAAATGGAAAAGAACTCGAGAGCTGATCTACAATCAGTTCTTCTACCCACAGTAACTTATCTAGGAAGGTAAAGCCGCTTTAAAAATGTATGAATGTTCATTTCACTATATGAAAAATATAAAACAAAGAGCTTTTCTTAAGACTGACTTCACACTCTTGCGTTATTTTTGCAGATTTATTCTTCTTTTGTCAAGGTGATATTTAGTGGATCCCTCAAGAGCATCCTCAGGTGTAAATCATCACATTACCTATGCGCATGATCCACAGGTAAAGAGTGCTTGTATTTATTTATAATAAATGCATTTGTTTTAAAGTGATATTGTCCCATACAATGATATTTTTTACTTTTCAGGTTCAATAAGAAACGTGTATGTAATCACATGTTTGTTTCTAGAGAGATTATTCTGTCATAATTCATTCAATTTATTATGCCATCGCAGATGTATATGATCTCTTACCATTTATTATTCAAATAATCCGAACGACTCCAGTCTTCTGAAGCAAAACGATAGGTGTGAATATGAGAATGTTAGTTAATATTTTGAGCTTATTTATAGTGAAATTAAAACTAAAACAAGCACATCTGAGCACAAAATTGAAATGTGGTGACACATCAATAAGCTCAAATCTCATGTTTCTTGTTATGGCCATATTTGAAATTAGCACACGGGCATGCTTGTTTCGGTTTCAGTTTTGCTAAATATTGCATAAACTATGATATCTGAATGTTTTCCTTAAAATAGTTTTATTTAATATGAAATTATTTATTAAAATATTAAAAGGAAGTCTCATACATCTGAGATGCACAAGGGTAAATAGTGAACTACTTATAGCGTTTCATAATCCATCTGTACACAGTGTAGTGAGAGGAATCATTAAAATACTACTGGCCTTTATTTGTCATAGAGCGAGACCGTACGAGAGAGCATCACAAGCCCCCCCGTCTCTGCATTTATGTCCTCCAGTGACACGTCTAAGATTTCTGGCACCAAAACAACGTCACGATTCCTATTTCAAGTACAGGTGCAACATTTCAGCTGCGGGTCGGGTGGCCGAGAGAGAGAGGGGGGGGGGGATTGTGGGTAAGAGTGGGTTACATTAGTTCTCTCTGCTGATAGCTTTTAACATGAGGAGAGAGCAATGTTAATAATGTTAATACTGTTAATACTGTTTAACAAGGAACTAATTAAAGATGACGTGTTTTACCGTGTTGGCACGACACAACAACACTTAAATATTACACTGTAAAAAATCTCAACTCATCTTTTTAAGCTTCTTTTTTGCATTGGAGATGTACTGACTGCCAAAAGTTGAGAAAACTTACATAATTACGTCAAATCGACTAGATTGGACAAAACAATTGGATTAATTTACTAAATTAAGTTCAGCTGACTACAATCCAAAAAATGGATGTTGTTCTCCACTGTAGAAACACAAACACCGACGCATACAGAGAAGCATCAAAGCACTTATGCGTTTATTATCCAGAGAAAGAAGAAAACACAGAAAGCATCACATTATTGTCAGGATCTTATCACAACGTTAAACAAACATTCCAAAAGCGTTTTTCATTACAATGCAGTCAAAAGAGAGAATCTTTACAGATGGCTTCATTCATTTGGCTTATAAACATTATGAGCCCATTATGACCATCGGTTTTGAATGATTTGACGTAACATCAAAACATTTGCACACGGGTTATTCGTAATGCATAAGGCTCAATACATGTTACATGTATGGCATACAAGTGTGGCATTCATGCTTGCATGGTGCCGCGTGTGGCACGCAGAAACGGCACTGTATACGAAGCACTCGAAGAGAATAGAAAAGAACGGGGATGAAAAGAATACAAAAGTCATGAGGATGACGGAAAGAAAGGCAATGAGTTCAGAGGCACAAAAGTTCACCAGGTCACAGAATGTCCGATTTTGTTTCTGAGACGTTTTGAGAATACCAAAGGCCGTTCTGATGGAGTTACATACAATAAACAAAAGTTTGTCTTTGCCATATGATGAAAGTGTCCATAAGAGATTTATTTTCAATGTCCCGATCACATGATGATCGTTTCTGTGTGCAGCGAATAGGAATTTAGTCTGCCTTTCACGCTTGGACTCGGCGGGCAGGATTTGGGCGTGACTCTGTCTGAAGGAGTAGGCGTCGCCCATCTGGTCGGACGACGTTGATTGGCTGGTCGAGCGGGTCGAGAGAAACTGGTTCTGCTGGGGGCAGGAGATGACTCACGGCTGACCTAAAAGGACGAAGCAAATCTACTGCGTAAATAATACCCGAGTAAATATGATAATACATTTATAGACGTTCGTCACCTGCTTGATGTCCATTTGCCGGGTAGATGTGACTCTCTGACTTTTGTTGTTTTCCATCTCCATCATATCCAGAAGCTGGTCCAGACTGTCACTTCCCCATCTCGTATCGACTCCGATCCCCGCGTGCACCTTGCCGTATTGTTGAGACCCCGCTCCCAGAATCCTCTCCACCATCCGGTAGTCAGAGAACAGATCCTCACTTTGGAAACCCATTTTGTGCTCTTTAGACTCCGAGGCCTTCTTGTGTGAAGGGCTTGCGTTTGAGGCTCCGTTGAGGAGCACGTGTCGGGAGATAACAGCTGCCCGAGGCTCCTGGCCGGCCTCCAGTTCTCCGTCACAGTCTGTAAGGCATCTCTGGACGGGCACGCGTGGGGATGCCCGCCCGACGCTCAACTTGCGCTGGCAGACGGGAGTGCTGGCGAGGCGCTCGGTGGGGATCACGGTGGTCACCACACCGTCCTCGATCAGGGTCTTCCCCTCATTCTCCTGCAGCATAGCGCCGAACTTACGCAACACAGACGGGCTTCCAGACTTCCTGTCTACCAGGAGGCACTTCCTGTCTGGTTGCCGTTGGGAATCGTGGTGAGTGGAGCGAGGAGGTACGGGTGGAGCGTCTCTCTGTTTATTGGCGAGGGTTTCAAGCGGAAGGTTCTTTCCTGAAATCGAGTGTTTCCGGGTACTGCGGGACTCGTCCAGGTTTGCCGCCTTGTTTTTCTTGTTCTCAATGTCTTCAAAAGTCCTGAGCAAGAGACATACATCATTCAATCTTTATTTTGCACACGCATAAAGTATGAGTATGAGCTTTAATCCTGATGCTTTACCTGTTTGTCTTTATATTCTCCGGATAGCCGTGCACAACTGGACGCACCTTCGGGTTCTGGAGGTTAGACAGGTTATGGTGTATTTACTTCTTAACCAAATAAAACGATGGTGAAATCGATAAAAAATAAATGAAATACTCACTGCATTCGGAGCTCCGAGGTTCCTTTGGATATTTCCGAACTGTGGCCCCTGTTCAAGGTATCCATTCAGGATATCCAGGGTTGCGTCCTGTCTTTCAATATCATGACAACTGGCAGGATAATGGCCGCCGTTGCTCAGCGGATTAAGTTTGGAGCCGTTGCAGTAATCATCAGGGTGTTGAAACCCGAAGCTTCGCCCGACCGCCGTATCGCTGCATTGACGAACAGGACGGATGTTGTTGGGCTGAGCCGAAGGTCCGTGAAAGTAACCATTAGCCCGCTGACTGTACTCGGAGCTGACAGGGAGCAATGTAATGTCCAAGCTTTTATTGTTTGTGCTGTTTTCGCTGGCTTCTCTTCGTGCTTTGACCTCATTATACAACTGAAATGCGATATAAACAGAGAAATAACATTAACGCCTGGCATAAATGTAACCTTGAATAAACGAATAGGAAACGCAACCAAAACAAATGCACGAGCACTGGAGAAGTTATGCAACTTGTGCATAAATAAGCCTCATGAGGTTTCTCTATTAAAAGAGCAGCGTGTGCTTGTTGATTTGTGTGTCGTGGGTGTGTGTTTGTGTGTCGTGTGTGTGTGTGTGTGTGTGTTTGTTTGGGTCTACTCCCTCCCACCCACCCCCCCATTCCCATTGGGTTTGTTAAACTCGTAAACATCTGCCAAAGACTCAGGTGGAGACAGAAGGCCAAGTACTTAATATATCCAAGAGATGCAGACAAGATTTTTTCAGCCAATCACAGCCTGAGGTAACAATGGCCATTATTGCAACAACAACAATTGTTATAAATGTTATGTTTATATACTTTGATGAATGTTTCTCTCACCTCTTCGATCTTCTTCTGCATTTCCTGCAGCTGATCCTCCCATTCCTGCATCTCAGAGTCAAAACTGTCCAGCAGGTCGACTCGGTCTCCACCCCACACGCGACCTCCGGTCTCCAGCCCGCAGTGCAGATCAAGTGCGGCCATTCTGCTCTTCTTCTTCACTTCCTGTTCCAGGTGAAAGGTCAGGGGTCCTCCAACACGTCTGTAAACACAGAAAGAAACATCAATAGGTCAGAACACTAACAAGTACGCAGGGTGGATTCATTCAACTGAACGGATAAACTTCTGTGTGGGTTAAAGTGTATTTGAATGGCAACAAAAATCTCCGCTATTTATTCGGGCCACCTGCCTGAGTCTTGACGCATTTCTACATGCGTTCTGTATCCTTCAAACCTTCCTTTAAGTGTCAAAGCTGTCAGCACCTTGAGACATAAGTTTTATTAGACATGCTCGACTTTGTTCTGTCCAGGAATCTGATCACTTTTATGTCATTTGAAAGACCATTTGTTAAAGTGCATTCAGAATTTGATCAGTAAGGGGCATTCCTGGAAATCCAACCCATGTTGTAATTCAGCAACAGGAATATTTTCCATGAAATAACCTGAAGTTTCTCATTTTAGGGCACAGTGTTAATGTGTTGGCCAACCTTTAAAAGATTTAAACATGCAACGTTAAGCGATGTCCCCGAACATCACTGTGTTTGAATAAGCTCAAAATACGCACATCCTTTCCACAGCGACGTCACTTAGTCTTTCTGTAATGCCGCTTTGATTTACGGCAGGAATTAGGGAAGGAATTTTCTCCCATCAGGGAACACAACACCCAGAACACAAGGAACATTAACTCGAAATGTCCAGAATGTACCGTCATGTGACATAAGAATGAGGAGATATTTATACCTTCTGTAACTGTGCATCCTTGCAGGACTTGCAGTCAAACCATGTGTTTTATATTTTTCAGATTACTTTGGTTTTAGTTTTCTTATGTCACTAATACTAAAAGCACTTTATACATACATATTTGCATATTGCATGCTTTTTGTTTCATTCTTATTTAGGTATTATTGTTCTTTAAACTGTTGCGTTGAAATAATACATGCACACACGGTGTGAAAAGTGATCTTTATCTAATCGATCTAATGTTTTTGCCCGAGTTAAGTCACATGTAGAAAAGTTAGCAAGCCTTATATCGGTCTGTTGTCAAACTGATGTTAGTATGCATCTATACGTCTAGAAATGGTTTTTCTTTAGACACGCAACAATCCAAACCATGACAAGTTTCTCCAATTCCTCTCATTTCTTAACACTCACCAGTTAAGTACTATTAATATTTCCTCTGGTAACTTCCTCTAACAAGCTTCTGCTGAAGTGAAACCAGCTGTCCTGTCCTCAAGCCCGGGTTTGTCACTTAAATCGGGGCTTCTCGTTTCAGTACCACCCCCCTCGACAGCTCCTGCGCCGCGTAACGCCTGACGTAAAATCCTCTTTAATTCTCCTCCGGTCCCGTCCGGCCCTAAGGGTAAACAACTTTCAGTCCTGTGGGAGCCCCGGTGCTTTATAGCGGCTAAACTATTTACCCCCGACGACGTCACGCGTGCCTGGTGTCCGGTGTCATAATGTCAGATTTATTCCAGCGTCCGTGGTCTCCATGCAGGACACTGTCGTCACCTACATTCTAGGTTAAAATTACAAAGGTAGAGCGAGTGTGTTTACATGGCTATTTTAAACCGTCCACCTCTCCTGGCCCGCCGCGGTGAAGCCGTCTTGTTGCTGGTCTGCTTTTAGGAGTTGGCAGATCGAGGTCTTGTGACTCCATTGCAGTTGTTGTGCCTCCCGCTCATGCAAACAGGCAACCGGGCTATTTACACACTTGTTCGTTTTATTTTTAAGATGCCACCGGACAGAATTAGAGTTAAGAGTGACGTCCGCGCGCTTGTTTCTGCGTATATTTATGTGATGTGATGCGTGCGGCTGTTGCGCAATAGACCGGCGGCCGACTGTTCGGCAATAATACTGACCGCTGACTGAACTAGTTTCCTGAGGCAATAACGTATGAGAAACGACAATAAATAAAAATCATGAGACGCGTAAAAGGGTGAAGTATTCGTGAAATCTAAAAACAGTATGTTTTGGTGTTTTTGCCGAACTACTTTCGATCGATTGATATTCAAAGCAGAAAAGTTGTTAGTTTTATTGTTAAAAATCACTTCCTTTATATGCTTTCTTTTCATAAAAATGCATTTTGCATTTATGTGTTAGCTACAAACAATCCTGTAATGATTTGTGGGTTAGCGATTAGAATAACACAATAATGTTTACTGAAATAGAAAGTACACGTGTCTGTGTGACTCCGTAAACAATAGTCAGGTGTCTGGACCGCAATGTTTCGGACTTTAAATAGATGGTTCAACCAAAAAATGAAAATTCTGTCATCATTTATTCTTCCTCGTGTCAATCTAAACCTGTATGACTTTTTCTTCTGCACAACACAAAAGAAGATATTTTGAAGAATGTTGATAACCAAACAACACTGAACTCCATTGACTTCTATTGTATGAACACAAAACCACAGAGACATTTCTCAAAATATCTTCTTTTGTATCAACTAAAGAAAGACTCACATACAGGTTTACAACCACCTGAGGGGGAATAAATGATGACACACTTTTTATTTTTGGGTGAACTGTCCCTTTAAATTATACTAAGACTGCTACTCAAAAATATGTTCATGTGAAAATATTTAAATATGTTTGTATGCCATATTTTACTCACCTCTGTATTATTACAGGCAGTCCATTTATTGATGTGTCCAATGGGTGCAGCTGCAGGGCATTCTGGGTAATCTGAAGTTTTTGTTGCCATTTGGATTGTGAGTAACAGTTCAGCCCCTGCTGGTAGACTCCAGTACTGCATCACAATGCTTGCAAAAAGCAGTTTCCTCCATTGATGTCCATTCAAAAGTGATCATGTGTCATAATAATATAATTTTAATGTCGTCATATTAGATGCTTCAAAAGTAACGTGTTTCTTTCAATGGTTCTTAAGGCTAATTCACATTGTGTTTGTGTGAAAAACCTGTTGGCGTTCGTGGGATCAATGTGAATTAACTTTAAAGGCAGTTCACCCAAAAATAAAAATTCTTTCCTCTGTCTTTCTTTCTTCTGCAGAACACAACAGAAGATATTTTGAAGAATGTTGACAACACTGAACCCCATTGACTTCCACTGATGAACACAAAACCACTGAGACGTTTCTCAAAATATCTTCTGTTGTGTTCCACAGAAAAGTCACATACATGTTTTAAATGGCATGAGGTTGAATAAATGATGGGTCCAATAGTGTTTTTCTTTGCTGCAGGAGATTCGCTATAAAGTGATCACGTGACTTTAGCAGTTCAGATGATTGGCTGAAAAATGTTCCAGAACTCGGCGCCCATGAAGAAGAGATGTCAGCGAGTTGCAACCAGCTAAGCAACTTCCATTGAGATGAATGCTAGCGTGTGGCTCGCTCCAGGTGCCATACGTCTTTTCTTGCATAGTCCTTAAATGAAATAAAGTCTGCTTCCAGTGAATTTAGAGTTTGTAAAGTACTAGTTCTTCAGTTAAGTTCAATGAAGGCTGTGTGTATGTGACACAGATAAAAAGTTCGTATTTTGCAGACTTCTGTGCTTTATCGTGCAGCCTTTGCGTTGAAAGCCTCCATCCTGTGATTCTGCGACCGTGGTGAAATACGGACATCGACAAACAAACGAACGAAAGAAAGAAAGGGGCCAAACTATGCTAATGAGGATGCTGATCACAGGACAAAAAAGAGGGTGAAAAGAAACACGAGTTTAAAAATGGTGGCATAAGAGAGAGAGGAGAACAAGACTAATATGAGGATAAATAAAATGATGGGCTGAAACATCTTGGTGAACGACCGACAGGATCGAGGAACATGCATTAAAAACAGGGTGCGTGGAGAGAGAGAGAGAGAGAGAAAGGTTAAGATATTTATGGCTATTGTCATATTTTTGCATTTTACAAAATTTGATTTGCTAAATCATAAAGGCAGTCGGGTTTAGGGGTCTCAGATGAAGCATTATTGTCACTTTTAAAGACACAGTTCACTCAAAATCATTTCCAGCAAACCTGTGTGATTTTCATTCTTCTGTTGGCACGAAATGTATTTCTAAACATCTTCTTTTGTGTTTTACACAAGAAAGACAATCATACAGGTTGGATGGTGAACTGTGTCTTTAAAGGTTTAGCTCATGCTCATATTTACTCAGCCTCGTGTCATTCAACCCCCCGATCTTTTTGTCTTCGAACCAAAATATGTTTTTACATATTAAAAAGTTCTTGGGGGTTTTGTTTACAATAAAATGGATGGTGACCACCTTCGAAAGAATGCAAAAGAGCAATATTATGACTTAAGTCGTATATTTTAGGAAGGCAAACAAATGGGTTTGGTGCAAAAAAAACCCCGTAAATATAATTCATTATTTGATCAGAGTCATCTCCACGCTTGAATCGCATTTGCTTACTGTATCGTTTTTGTTCGCTTTTACACAAAGAGAAGTGGAGACTTGAATCAAGTAATGAATTATTTTATTTCTCAACAAACCCATTTGTGAGTCACATGGAGTTATTTAATGATGCTTTTGCATTCTTTTAAAGCTTGAGAAGGGAGTTACCATCCGAAACGTGAGGATGAGCAAATCATCATTTTTTATTTTTGGTTACACTTTCACATAGACACACAGACTTTTGCTAGACTCACAGACAAGGGTTCTTCTGAATCTCTTTCCTCAGGTTTCGGGAGCTCTAGACGGTCTATAAACCCCTGCAGCTCCTTCCGGAAGGCCTTCATCTGAGCGTTGATGCGGTAAAGTAACTCATGCTCCCTGATCCGGCCTCCGTCATCATCGTCTTCCATACGGCCAAAAAGATCCCCGTTGGCCACGAACACCCTCGCCTCTGCTATGATGTTGCTAGTGTCGGCTATGAGTCGGTCAATGGTCCGTCCCAAGCGCTCTGCTTCTGCGCGGATGTCGATCATCTGTTGCCTGTCCCGTATGGAGCGTGACAGCAGACGGGCGGAGTCGGGCGAATAAAGAGAGCGGGTCGGAGTGAGGCAGCGAGCGTTGCGTACTTCCTCCGAGTCGCTCTCTCCTCCGACGGGACCCTCGCGTTTACGATGAGGAGGGAGGCGGGAGGAGTCGTCGTCGCTTCCTCTGCGGCCCCCGATTCCAGGAGCGCCGTCGCTTTCCGCGTCGCTGTCGCGTGGCGTGACGGCCAAGTGAGACGCGAGGTCGTAGCGCTGCATGTTGGACAGCAGCACGCGGTTCTCGTACTGCAGTTGCATGACTTTCCCGCTCAGTTCGTTGATTTGCTTTCTAGCGGCCTTCAGCTCCTCCTGCAAGGCCTCGGTTTTGTCTCCCGCTCCGTTGGCGCCACCCGCCGCGTTCCCCGAGGCGTGCCTCATTCCCTCTTTAAAACGTAGTTTGTTTAACTCGCACGTCACCCTCTTGCTCTGCTCTTCCACGTCCGCCAGGTTCCTCCGCAGAAGTTCCGCCTCGTCCTCCACCAGCTGAAGTTGCTGTCTGAGCTCCGACAACTCCGACCCCTGCTCGCGTCCCGTTCCTCCCTCCGCTCCCGACAGACCGCCGTTAGACGACGACTCCCCACGGAGGTCATCCAGCTCCGCCCTCAAGCCACGGTTCTCCACCTCCAGCTCCACGATTTTGCGGCCTAGGATATTGGCTTCCTCTTCCACCAGTCGTAAGCGCAGCTTCAGTTCTGATTCTCGGGTGGTGGGAGGACCGCCGGCTTCACCCTTCGGATGAGGGCTGTCCAGATCTCCGTAGAAGGAGTGATACTTCTGGAGTTCTTGTTCCAGACGATCCTTTTCCTTGTCAATTTTTGCCATTTTCTTTCTCATTAAGGTGGCTTCCTCTTTTACGAAGGACAGCTGGCATTTTAGGTCGTCGTTGTCCTCCTAAAAACAAAAAGTTATATATGTCCTTCATATCTTTACAAAGAACGATGGCAACTTGATTGTGTTTATTTGAGACTTTAACTGCTGGGGTTGGTGTTGTTCTCACCTCTGTAGGAGTCTGAATCTTCCTCTCTGGTTTTTGTGCATCTTTGCTGCCTCTTCGTTTCTGAGACTGACCACAAGAAAGTTGTGTGAACGTTCTGCTCATGCTCAGAATTGACTTTGTGTTTAAAAAATGAAAAATTCAGTGTTGTTGAAATGTTGACTTTAGATGTACGTCATGGTGTTTTTTGAATCTGTGTTCGTACCTCTTTGGCTTTATCCAGCTCATTCTGCAGAGCCTGTTTGGTGACTTCCACCTCGATGAGTTTCTGTCTCAGACGCTCGTTTTCTTCTTCAGTCTTTGTTCGTTTCTCCTCCACGTTCTCCAGCTCATGATGAAGTCTTACGGACACATCCTTGGCGACCTGGCAGATAACAGATGCTGTGGTCAAAGATCTGAGCTTGTAGGTTGAACCTGATTTATAAAGTATTACCATTGTACCTCTCGAAAGGAGCTTTAGCTAAATAACAACTTAGCAAGTACTGTTGGAAACAATATGCAGATGAGACATTGGGGGCGAGTAAATGCTCATAGACTTTCTCTCTCTCTCTCTCTCTCTCTCTCTCTTTCTCTCTCTCTGTGTGTGTGTGTGTGTGTGTGTGTGTGTGTGTGTGTGTGTGTGTGTGTGTGTGTGTGTGTGTGCTTAACGTGAAAACTTGCCTTCAGGTCCTGCTCTAAGCTCCTCAGCAGATCTTCATCTATCTCGCCGCTCTGAGCGTAGCGCAGACGTTTGCGTTCGGCCTTGCGGAGTCTGTACTGCAGGATGCGACAGTTCTTGTTGGCTCGCTCCAGCTCGCGCCGCATGTCTTGTAGCTGACAGGTGTCCTCCTCGTAAAAAGTGTCCCGCATCTCCTCCATCTCCGTCCGCATCTCCTCGATCTCATTCTATAGAAAACCAGAAAGAGCTGCTTAAACCATCTATTCATCCATTCATTCTTAGTTTTTAAAGAGAACAACACTATCTATCTATCTATCTATCTATCTATCTATCTACTCATCATCCATTCTCATTTCTTAAAGAACAATATTGTTTATTTGTCTTTATGTCCTTCCATCCATTCATCCATCCTCAGTTCTGTCTGTTTATATCACAGGGTCAGACATTTTCTACAGTATCACAGTCAAACCTTAAGCTCCTCGTTTTCCTCCTCCAGTCTCTCGATCTCGTCCTGCAGGGCTTCATTCTGCTGTGTCACGGACTCGCTCGCGGCCTGCGCGTCGGATCCCGGCTGCGTCTCGCGCTGCATCCCGCCGCTTCTCCTCGCGCGCTTGTTGATGTGAAAGTGCCTGAGCTCCGACTGCAGACAGCAGCCTCCGCCCCAGAAGGCCTGACCGCAGCCCGCGTCCTCTGGTCCCGCAACGGCCTCGCTCTCAATCACGCTCCCCCTCACACCACCGCCGGGCCGCTCCGGCGACGCGTCTCTCCGGACGCACGGGAAACGCAGCGAGCGACGCGCGTCAGAGGGTGGCGGGCGTTCGATCCACTCCTCGGTTTCCCAAAGCGCATCCGTCCCCGGCGCCGCAGTTTCAGCACCACGAACAGCGGCCGCGCCTCGCACCTTCACCAAACGCGCCTGCTCTCCACCAGGTCCTGTGCTCGACGCGGTGGTGGATGAGGAGAGGCTGCCGCTGGGTCTGGAGGCCGGTTCGGATGGGGTTTGTCCGGGTGATGGAGTGCGAGCTCGCCTCCTCCCGTCGCGTCTGTCCGCTGACGAAGGAAAATCCGCAGCGCCGCTTGCGGCAGAGCGCATCATTTCATATAACGGACCTCCACCCTTACGAACATTAACCATGGTTTACAGTAACCCTATGATATATGTGCTTAAACTCTACTTAACAAATACATTTTCTCTCTGTAGTTTATATTTTTGTAGGAAGCATATAAATATGGGTATGGAAACACAACCATGGTTTATTTTTCTAAAGGTGATCTTTAAAGTCTTATTCCATTTATAAGAGACAGATGAAATGGATGGACACTATACACATACAGCAGGACAAACCAGTCATATTATATTATTATTGTCATTTATATAAAACATTAAGTCATCTACACTTAAAAATGTTCATTAAAGACAAGGAAAAATATTGTTAAAACTTTTAGTGATGTGTTTTGCCTAAAGTTTTCTGTATATTGCTATGAAGTTTAATGACATCCAACACCTAGTGCCCTACATTGTAAAAAAAAAAAAAACAATTTAATTTTACAGAATTTTACTGTTGTTGTTTTTTTTGTACAGATTGTATTTTTGAAATACGGGCAAAAAGCGTAAACATTACAGAAACATTTTTAAAAGAAAAATGGGGAAAACTATTTATTAAATATCCTTATATCCTGTAATTTTACAGGATTTTTTATTTTATTTTGCTGTATATTTCTGTTGCTCCAGCTGACACTTTTTTTGCATTGTACACTTTTAAAAATAAATATGCTTTGGTTCCTAAACTTTCGCTATGACAAATTTGCTTTGGAGCCATTTAGCTTAATGAAGAACATTTATTTTTAAGAGTATAAGGTTAAAAACTTGTGGTTTGCAGGTTTTTGCTTCAGATCCACACTGAGAATCCCATCATGTCAGTTGATGCGGATTCATATGATGATGAATAAGAATAATGACATGTCATCTGAATGATAGATTAGATACTATGATGCTCTCTTACCTGTTTAAGAAGTGTGTTCATTTATTCCCTGTGTTAATAGGACGGCACGCTTCAGCTCAAAGGGTACCAGGCACAGCTGCGGGCACGCGAGACAGAGATGCTAAATATTCATGAGGTGACGTAGCAAACAATAAAAGGAAGTGTGAGAATCTCTTGCTGTTGAACTGCTTCAAGAAAAGCTCTTTGTCTTGTCTCAGCTCAAGTAGATTTTTGCTTCATTGCAATTATATGATGAGCATATTAACATTTCTGAATGTCTTGTTTTAATGACAGAATGCACTGGAGATGTGTTGACTGCAGTTTGTGTGAAGATTCATCTCGTCTGATTCAGAGAAAGCAAGGTAACCTGACATTTTATAGTAAAATGCCACAAATAAGAATTGAAATTGAGTTGTTTTAGTGTCTTCCACTCGATCTTTAGACTACAGTGTATAGTAGCTGCAAAATGCATATGGACACCTAAGCCTCGGTTTCCCTAAAGTTCACTGTTTTCGTTGTTCTAAAATGTTTGCATAAAGTGTGCTTTAAAAAATAAATGACACTTGTTTTAATATTTTATCTAAAGCAATGCCATTGCCCCACAAATAATTTGTAATGCTCACAGTGTAGGTGCTGTAGTGTTGTCTCCTTTAAAAGCTGAGGAGGAGAGAATTAAGCTAAAGACTGCTGGAGTTTGCAGCTTCACAGATGAGCTGCTGAAAATGCAGTGTCACACACGCACACACACGCGCGCGCGCTATTATGCATGAATAGATTCAGAAGGTCAGTATGACGATTTTTTTCAGGAACAGCGAACAACAACGGCCTCATTCATCTCTGTAGTTAAAGGTGCAGTGAATTGTGTCATCATTTATTCACCCTCATGTGTTATATATACAGTAAAACCTGTATATGAACTGGAACTGCCTACATCTGTGTAAATGTCATTGTGAGGCACAACGTGAATTTCAGGTCGTTTCATTGGCACTGATAGTGATGTGTTATACCGTCTCTGAACACAAGGGGGCGACACCTGCTTGTCTTTGTACTTCAGCCCTTACAAATAAGCTCATTTATTCACCCTCATGTCATTCCAAACCTGTATGAGTTTCTTTCTTCTTCAGAACACAAAAGAAGATATTTTGAAGAATGTTGATAATCAAACAACACTGAACCCCAATGACTTCCATTGTATGTATTTCTCAAAATATCTTCTGTTGTGTTCTGCTGAAGAAAGAAAGTCATACACATGAACATGCATTGCCCACTACAGATGTTTTTTTGTGAGTACACAGATCTCATTTTCTCACCGAGTTTTTGTGGGAATATATTATCAGGAACAGGTTGGGAGAAAGGTGAAACTGCATTGTTAATAGGACAAGTGGAAATCTCTGGCCTACGTCCAATCCTCTTACTGACAAATATCCTTATTGAGAGAGAGAGAGAGAGAGAGAGAGGTTTGGAGAACAAGAATCTGAAAAAAAAAGAAACTGTTTGGTTAACATGAAATCTTTATTGTAAAGGTTCAGAAGATTAATGTGTAAACCATTTATATTCTTATTTTCATGCTACATTTGGAGATTTCTGTGCTTTTAAATCAAAATGTTATTTGTGTGAAATGCAAATGCTTTTGGGTGTTTAAAAAGTGTGTTGTTTAAAGTTTCTTACTTTTCAATATAGTATCAGCTTTTTTTTTTTAGAGTGAAGAATTTGAACTTTTGTATAACATACACGACTTTGAGAATTTCTTAATATTTAATACGGTGTATGTGCCCTAGTGAACACATTCAAAGGCTTCTTCAGGATCTGAGGATGTTTCCAAAGACCCTATTGTGTTCATTTTCAGTGCACTTGACTGCATTTGCATCTATTTTCTATTGTACGTTTGTGGTTCGAGACCCGACGATTGTGCTTCTCCCGCTGTGACCTGGTTAGCGCTGCAAACTCTGACGTGGATATAAGCTCTTTTACAGCGAAAGCCAATTTACAGGCTGATTAGAGCCGATCTGTCTGTCCAACCCTTCAGAGATCCGACCCGGACTGCTCCATAGACGCCTGAGGACACTTCATTATCCCAGCGGGACGTGAGGCAGAGGGTCCGTGAATAAGCTGATGGGGGATGTGGTTCTTTCCTCACATGAACCCATCAGTATGAGTTGACTAGTTATGATCTGTGTTTTAGGTCAACACACTAAGACAAAGAAAACCAGAGAAGGTGGTTGACAGTGTTTATTTCCTTTAGGTGTGTAGTAATTGGTAATGATTTAATATAAGAGAAACATTGAGATGTTGTTCGACACCAAATCACATGTACTGAGAGATCTCAAGTTTAAATGTATGAGACGTCATATATAGACAATACACAGCAGAGAGTTGTTCGCTATCTTCTGGTTTTCCACTTGCACCTGGAAATATTTTTGCAGATTGTCAAAAAGTGAAATTATATTTCATGAAGCTATAACTCAATATGACTTTGCAGAGTTTCCACCTACAGTATTCACTCCGTACATGCACAAGCAATAAAATACACTGACATTACAAACATTAAGGACACAAGAAGTGTGTAAAGCTTTGGCTATGCATATATTGAAATTGTATATTTTCATGTGTTTGATATGCTCAGAAATCAACAAAATCGTGTTTGGTTTCAATCTGGCAATGTCCACGGGTTTGTGTGATTGAATAAAACGAAATAAAAGAATTTAGTCTGTTTGTTCACATGTGATATATCTTGAGTTTAAATGTACTTGTGAACCGAACACAGATAATAACATGCACGTGACTATTGTGTTGTTGTTTAGGGGCTCGACTGATTCAGGAATGTCAAGTAGGTTGGCGGATGTGAAAACCGGATGTGAAGAGACAATCCTTCGACTAATAAAAGAGTAAAGTAAGCTGTCTGCATACATTATGTGAAAAGCATATTGACCAGATGTATGATTAAAAACAAACTGAATATGTTCCCCTGCCGCTCCGAGAATTGTAAAAATGTCTCTAGTTTGAAATATCTCATACAATCCAATAAACAAAATCTGACTTAGCCAAAAACCGTCTGTAGTGCTTGACATGTATTCCTTTCCATATCCGTCTTTTCTTTTATTCGCTCTTTGCTCTTCCGTTCTTGGGTTTCTTTCCGTTTTCTGTGACGCCGGGTGCTTTGCTGGTCCCGTTGGTTGACGCGGAGACGCCGTTGACTGCAGATTTAGCCGATTTGAGGCGCGGTTGACGCCGATAGGTCTGGTAGTAGAAATTGCCGAACAGGATGATGAAAGTGACGGCGTAGCCGATCAGAGCCCACTGCATCCAAGCTGGGAACGGGCAGCCCGTGTAGAGGGAATGAGCCGCGTGGCCGATGGTGACGTGAAACTGGATCTAAACACAAAGCAAACGGCTATAAAGTGACTTTCTTGATCATGTAGTAAATTTAATAACTGTTCAGCTATCTTGGTGTATTTTCTCAATAATTGAATTCTTCAAAGCATTGTAAAATCATACATTTATACTTTAATTTCATTGAATTGTTTTACTGCATTTTATAAATGTTTTCTGATGCATACTGACAATATAAATGTTTATGAACACCATACTGGAAATGGACCAGAATATATTCAAAGATTTTATTCTGGATTAGAAACGAACTTTATATTAATAGTGGAATTGTTTCCTCATTTTCATTTATTTTCACATTAAATTGTACAAAATTTGAATGCAGTTGCTGTATAAATTAAAACAGTGGAATCGGTTTCATATTAAATGTGCACAATTTAACCTCAGTATGTTCTTTTAATACTTTATTCATGTGTTTATTTACCATCTGAATAATGGTGAGGTATTTCTTCCACCACAGGTACTTCTGGATCTTTGGGCCGAACGCCGCCAGGCCGTAGTAACCGTACATCAGCACATGAATCCCTGAGTTTATTGTAGCTCCAAAAAACGCTGCAAACGACAAAATATGGATCTGTAAGTTTTCGAATTATGTATCGATTATGATCCTAATGTAATAATAAATCATGTTTTGACAATGATGTAGAGTTCATAATGGTATATTACATTTTATGCAAGTTTACGCAGAAAATGGACCTGCCCATGTTTCATAAACACATGTTTGGGTAAATACGGAGAAATCTGATTTAAACTAAATGTCTATATTTGACCCAACTATGAGTTGAAACGCTGCATTTTGCACAAGTTTATTACAGATTTCTGGGGTTACTGTGCACGACAAACACATGCATTGTGTGTTCAGGTGATGTTGAATGTGTTTGAGTTCAGGATTGTCAAGAAGCGTTTGCAGAAACATACGATTAAACCACCCAGGCATCTTAAAGATTAAAGCAGGAGTTTCAAATCATCTTTTGTTTATCTTCCCCCATAATTACCTCAGAACCATCTGTACCCATCCAAACCCCTTTGACCCCTTCCACAAGCTCCTAATCTCTCTTGACCTTTCCTCCGCTCTCCTCAAATCTCCTCACCTTCTGCTTCTCTAGATGTTTGTTGAGGTCTAGCTTATTGGGAAGATGCAAATCAATCTTTATTATTTCAGGGGATCAACTCCATTCCGGTGGTCTTTTACCTGCATTTTGTTTTCACATTAATATGTTATAATCTAACCAGGACAACAGTGCTGAAAAATACCCCATAGATTAAGCTTAGACTGAGACTTAGGGTACGAGTTTAGATGTGCGGGTTTGAAGATGAATACGGAAAACGATTCCGTTAAATCGAACAGTGCCGGCGGGTTGATGTCATGGTGAGGTTTGCGGTGTCTGATCTGAAACCGGTGGATGTCTATGAGATGCTCTCAGTAATATACTACAATAGTGCGTGTGTTTGTGTACTTACATTGGCCTCCAGGAACCCACTTGATCCCGATCCACCACAGGATGAACATGGTGCAGTGATGGTAGACGTGAAGGAAGCTGACCTGATTAAACTTCTTCCTCATGATGAAGAACACCGTGTCCAGAAACTCCACCCCCTTAGAGATGTAGTACCACCACAGGGCCGACGCTATCTGTACCAACACGCCATCATTCATGTGAGTGCTTAACTGCATATTTATTTCCATTCAGTCTTTTGTTTTTGAAATGTCCTGACCTCAGAAGTCACTGGGTGATATTAAAAATAATTTATTGACATGGAGGTGGAGGCGTGGCTTAAGTGAGAGTCGTGACCTCATCCCTGTCCTCACATCACCAGGGAAACAATCCCGCCAATGAGGGTGACGCTACATGCCAAGCCGACAGCATGAGGAAACGCTGAGGTACGTCAGTGAAATCTGAAATTTTCGTATACGGTTTGTTCGTGTCTCTGAATTCTCAAAACACCCCTCCAAATGCTTGCTACGGATGCGGAAAACGTGACACAGTGTGAGGTCGTATTTATTTTTTAACGTGCGAAAGTTTCGGACACGAATTTCGGACTCAGTGTGTAACGGCTCTTTTCAACATCAATTTTCATCGTATTACTATAAATTACTCTAGTTACCCAAGCCAAAAAAACTTTAATATTTCATTAAGTTTGTGCATTGATGGCTACTTTCATTTAAAAATATTTGTTATGTCTCCAGGAAATAAACGTGTTACCATGATGTTGTTCTGGACATCTGAAGAAATAAGTTAAGGATGTGATGTGTGTCGTGTCTTACCCTGACTTCATTAACATCATTGGAATAGTTGACAGGTTGGCAGAGGTAGCTGTATCCGGCCGCTCTGGATCCCAGGAGCAGCTACAGATGGAAAAACACGGTAAAAATCGCAGTATTGAGAATTATTTCATATGAAACATCAGGTCTTACGCTTGTGTAATGTATGTGAGAGTTCAGCTTGTGAAAGACATCGAATGTGTTTGTCTGTGTAAAAAGTCAAACATGTCATAAGAAACTGCATTACAACAAGTGATCCAGTGCCAAACATCTGTGACCTGTCTGTGAATCCTTTACCCAACCCTAAAAGTTAGCAAACCTTATCACATCATATGAAGCTACTAAAAGTATCGCAATACCGTTTTGTTTTTGTGTTAAAGTAATAGTTCACCTAAAAAAAATGATGAAAGAAGTGTCATTTTTGGGTGAACTATACTTTTAAAACCAAATGCATTGTTTGGGTGCTGTGATACTTCGGTAACAACAGTAAAACTAGAATAATAAGAATATTATGGAACCCCCTAATCCAAACCTAACCCTAAAATCTGCTTGGTTTCGAGAAATCCGGCCACATGTCCTGTAAATCACGCTAAGCTTAACAAGTAGCTGACAGACTGTAAAATATTTGAAACAATTGTTAGGCTTGAAATGGGTCAGATGGTTTCATGGGATGTAGAGTCGATCAAACCTCTTTGCAGATGTAGAAGTTAAGCAGCACCATGCTGAAATTGTACACGATGAGGGTTTTTCTCAGCTGAAAGGGTTCACGGTGCCGCATGTAAAGGGGTCCGACCCAGAGGAAGAGCAGATAGAGAACGCTGATCCCGAGGGTCGGGAGAGGGGACGACATCAGCGGCCATTCTTCCACACGCTTATCTGAGACACAAATGACATTAGAATACAGCTATGAATGTACAAACGTGCAGAATAAAGAGGGAATAGGAGGTTTTTTCACCTGCTATGGTAAGGCTCCATTTATAAAACTCTGCAGAGTCATTCATAAAGTGAACGACGGTGTCCATGTCGCTAGTTCTAAAATGATTTTACTGCAAAAGAACGAAACAAAACATTGTTTTAGACATACACAATAGAAAAAAGTACAAATTAAATCCATTGCAAATGCAAAAAAGAGTTTTGCATACTCTCAATAAACTACTAATGATACTAAAAATTGTCTTTAACTCAAGTCCAAGTTTACCAGCATCATTACAGTCTGCACATCCCCTGCTGAGACTCCTGCATTATTTAGGGCCCTATCGTTTTGCACGGGACAAACTGAGATGCAGGACAGCTGTATCCGGTACTAGGCCAAAATAAAACATGGCACACAAACAAAAAGTCCCAGCAATGTGGAAAATAAGGTGTTCTAAAAAATATAGACAGTGACCACCCAACTTCAGCTTATATTGAATTATTCAGTCATTAAGACAAATAAAATGATTTTTTTTTATATATAAATGCTTCATGGTTTGATATTTTTGTGTCCACATAATTTCTTTTTCAGTATGAAACGGAAGCTGGTCGTGTTAAAGTAAACACCCCACCGGGCGACGCAAAGCCCATCTGCACGCGCTCCCGGCGAAAGCCTCCGCGCGCGTGTGTCAGCAGGTTTCACGCGCATTTGTCTGTCAGACTTTAATTCCATTTGATCTACGAGCTTAAGTACAAATGCCCGTCGACCCACATCCGAGGCCGAACCACGACATCCCTGAAGGTTATCACAGTTATACAAAAGTCCAAAACTTTACAATATTAAAGAATTAGAAGTGTCCACCATTATCCTAGGAAGCGCCATACCGATTAAAATTGTGAGAAAATAAATAATATTAAAATGGTGGGCCTACTCATAAAAACAAGTTTCTCTGTTTTCTTACAGCTAAAATGTAAAAAGTTCAAACTAATTGTACTACATGTTGCAAAACACACGTCTTATCCTAATGGTTCTTGGACAGTTAAAGCATCAATTCAAATAGAGAAACAAATGTTTTCCATTAGAAATAACTTGTAAAACACTTGTTTGATGCCTTAACCTGGAGCTTATTTTAGGGCTGACTAATCTCCATAAAGTGATTACATTGGTACTGGCATTTTCCAGTATACTTTGCATTTAATTGAATTGAATTACATGCAAAACAAGCGTGCGTGTAAAACTAGAGACGATGCAGAGAAACACACGCGCACTTACCTTGCAATCGCGCGCCTATGCCGACATTAGGTGTAGTGCAGCCCAGGTGGAATATAAAACTGAATAAATGACTGGATTTAAATCTACAATGTGCGTTAAAACACATCAACCCCGCAGATGTGGCAATAATAAAGCGAAGGCAAATGCAGTGCAACTGAAAGGGTTGGATGCAGACGCGTCTCCTGGCATCTGATCTCTCTCTGTGTCACTCACTCGAGACCCATCTGTCTCACACTGAGCATGCGCAGTCGCGCCATTAACTCCATTGCTGAACCGTTATCAAGGGCCTTAAAGAGACAGTTCACCCTAAAATATAAATTCTGTCATCATTTACTCACCTTTGAGTTGTTCCAAATCTGTGTAAATGTCTTTATTTTGATGAACACAGAGACAGATATTTGGAAGAATGCCTATAACCAAACAGTTCTTGGACCCCATTGACTACCATAGTAGGAAAAATTCTGTTGAGACACAAAATGAGATATTTTGAAGAATGTGGGACAGCAAACAATTCTGGGATACTCTTTTCTACTATGGTAGTCAATGGGGTCCAAGAACTGTTTGGCTGTAAGTATTCGTCTAGACAAGTGAGTAATGCATGACAGAATTTTCATTTTTGGGTGAACTATCCCTTTAACACTGTAAAGAGAGAGCTGGTCAATAGTAAATGACAAACATCATCGTGAGCAAAAAAGAAACGGAATGTACACACTTTAATTTCTGTATGCACTTTTTTTTAAATATTTATAAAACATTGTTTTTATTATTTGAAAATATGCATAGCAAATCATTTTGTTTACCTTTTTAGTCCTTACCTTTTAACTATTTTTAACCTCACTTGTGGTATAATTTTTGTCTCATTCTGTGAAGTAGCCTACTTTGGGTTTTGAAAAGGCAATCTTTAAATATCATATATTATTCTTATTATTAGGCCAATAAATGTAAAAGTGTCCACATACCCTGAAACCATAGAGAGGTTTTCTTAATAAAATTACAATATCTTGCTTTGAGGACAAACTTGTTTTGTTTAAAATGTGAGAACACAAACCTGACACGAGGTGGCAGCACACCATAGTAGACGAACACCACAGACACTTTTCGTCTATTTCACACTTTTCGCTCGTCTATCTCTGACATCACATTGTATTGAGTGAGTGGAATCCGCTTATATTGTTCTCGTTTTTTATTAAAATGTTTTGTAAAATGTGCTCACTTTTGGCAGTCATGACAATTTGAGAGTTCAGAAAAGGAAATTAAAGATTTGATTCAAACATGAAATTGAAGATCGAGTGCATATCCCGCAATGCAATTCGGAATGGTGGCTGATTTACATTTAGACTCAATGACCCGTGCGTGCGTGCGTGCGTGCTGCAATATTATGACAATTAACTTGTGACACTTTATGGGTTCTCACTTGATAAACAGACTCATAAATCATCCAAATCATGTTTTCAAGTCTAATACCGTGCACATGTTTGTGAAGCTTATATTATTAGCCTCATATAGCATATATAGCCTACATAAAGCTCATATAGCTTTCCTGTAGCTCCGTGGCTAGAAGCATGGTGCTAGCAACGCCAATGTCATGGGTTCGATCCCAGGGATTGCACATACTTAAAAACAAAAGTGTATAGTGTAATGCAATGTAAGTTGCTTTCTGCCAAATAAATAAATGTAAATGTAATATATATGATATCAATGTAGTCACCTCACTAATGTGTGTGTGTTGTGTGAGGGGTAATTGTCTAACATCTCATCTCTGTGATTTCTCTGTGTTTTTATGTGACACACAGGTGTTCAGATCACAAACAGCAGGACGCCGGAGCGCAGAAGCAGCTGGAGCACAGAGCCATTAAATCCATCAGCAGGAGGTGATGACAAGAGTCATGACTTCAAACTCACTCACAACATTTCACCTTTCTTTCTTTCTTTATGTATGTATTGTGTAAATCGACCCAACCAAACATACTGTACCGCCTGCTTCTCATCCACCACCCGGTTTCATTTTGTGTTGCTTTACTCCCCTTTCGTAAAGCTTCACTAAAACCATCCAAACAAACTGAAGGATTCTCAGTTTCAGTCTATTGAAGTGTTCTGCGTGTCCGTAGTCTTTAATAAGTGAGATGAGAAGCAGAGAGGGAGAGATTTTGCTTACAGAGAGTCGAGGTGATGACGTTTCTGAAAGCGATGATGATGCTGATCTGGAGTCAGACGTTCAGATGCTCTCGGGCAGATCTGAAACAAGGAAACTGATCATACAGCTGACAGAAAGAAAGAACACCAGAGAGAGAAAGAAACTGTGGTATGCTGGGGAAACTTAATGGACATTTAGTAATCTCTCAAATTCCTTTAGAGAAATACAGCTTAATGTGTCAGGAAACGAATGCAAATATTAGAGATCTCTTCTTCAAACCAAGAAACTCATCATACTCATTTTTGTTCTGAAGGGAAAACACTTACGAGAAAATATGATTAAATTATTAAAGAGATCTTGTGGATTTTGAGAGAGTAGACACTATATCATTTGACCTATAAAGATGCTGTCTAGGTAGTCAGCACACTAGTTTTTAAATCCTTCACACATTCAGTAATCCAGATGAGTTCGAGAGACCACAATATAGTAATTCTAGTCTGTTTGACCTTATGGGGACATGATTTGTCCCCAATGAGAAAAACAACTACGAAATGATTTCATTTGTAAAAATGTAGAAAGTTTTCTATAAGGTTTAGGGGTAAGCTTAAGGTTTAAAAGTCATAAAACATGAAAACTGAACATTTGTGCATGCGTGTGTGTTTTGGACTGAGTGTGTGTTATGAACTCAAGAACAATGTGAGCATGTGATATTTAACTCAGTCAAGATGTGAACAGATCTTCTCACACTAAGAAACACAACACGCTGAGAGACATTTTACTTATGAGAACGAGCTTTCTTACATGCTGAAGTAAAACACAAAACACATATAAATGCTGATACTGTACACTGCATATATAGTGACACGCATGAGTAGACCGTGTAAGGATGTATATGCAGCGTCTTGGTATTGTGTTTTTGTTTTCTTATGTACTTGTACCCATGCTTTTATTCGAGTTTTGTTGTAGTTTTACATCACATTGTTATTTCAGCTGGAAAGTGTTTTTTTCAGAGGTTTTTATCGGTTGTAAAAGCATATCAGTGTGTGTAAGGGAGTGAACATGGCTCAGAATAAGAGAGCTGATGCAGAAAACCACCATGTGTCCTTAAATGAACCGGGACACGGAAACGGTCGGGACAGACGCTGTGAATCTACTGATGTGGAGAGACACTATATATCTCCAGTCTCTCTCTCTCTCTTTCTCTCTCTCTCTCTCTCTCTGTCTACAAAATAAATAAAGGTGCTTCATAATGCCATGGAAGTCTAAAGAACCTTTAACATCTGGAGAACCTCTCTGTCTCACAAAAGTTAAAAAAAGGTCAGAAAGATGTTTCTTTAAAGAACATTTGGCTGAATGGTTGATTCATCACTGAGGAACCTTTTAAGCATCTTTATTTTTAAGAGAATCTTTGAGAATTATTTAGTTTTTAAACATTAATTTAACTTTTGAATAAGAATGACTAAAACCAAAAGATTGAAGAGTTACATCATATAATAAAACAGACAAACGGTGACGAAAATGTGCACTGATTTGGCAAGCAATGTGTAATAAAAGTGATTTGTGACCCTGGATCACAAAACCAGTCTTATGGGTCAATTTTTTGAAATTGAGATTTTTACATCATCTTAAAGCTGAATAAATAAGCTTTTTATTGATGTGTGGTTTGCTGGACATATTTGGACAATTTAAAACTCAGGAATCTGAGGGTGCAAAAAAATCTAAATATTGAGAAAATCGAGTTGAGTTGTTCAAATAAAGTCCTTTGCATAGCATATTACTCACAAAAATAAAGTTTTGATATATTAACTAAATATCTTCATGAAACATGATCTTTACTTCATATTCTAATGATTTTTGGCATAAAAGAAAAATGTCTAATTTTGACCCATACGATGTATTTTTGGCTTTTACTACAAATGTTCTCTTATGTGCTACTTAAGACTGGTTTTGTGATCCAGGGTCACATATAATAACGAAACAAAGGCAGATGAATGAAATCAAGAGTCTCGGGAGTAAATGCATCAACAGCAGCGTGTTGGTCTCATGCCGTCTCCTCCTGTTCTCCTGTTCGCTTTGGCAGATTTTGCCCTCGTGTTTGTAGCGACTTCTCAGAAAGTAATTATTGTATTCATGAAAACAAGACCTGGCTGTAAAGGTCGTTGCTGTGTCGACAGACGAGGATGTGTAATCTACAGGAGGTGTTGACCTTTTTCTTTCATGTAAAGTGATCTGGCGTGAGTAAGATCCCCCTCCGCCTGACAGGTATTGAGTTATCTAGTCTCTCGATCACGGCCCGGTTTATCAAACGTCTATGACCAACTAATCAGTTTAATGCGTCCAGCGGTGTTGTTGTTGTGGAACAAACCCACCGTCTGATGCCGTGTGCAGACACACTGTACTGAATAAACATAAACAGAGTGCAAACTCGGAGAAAACAAACCGCCGCGAAGTGTTTTCTTAAAAATTCTCATTTACTCATCATGTCATACCAGATGTATGTGACTTTTTTCTTCAATTGAACACAAATAATTTAATATTCAAGTAATGTTATGAAATGTTATGTGCAAGGATGATGCTCCAAAAAGCACAAATATCTATTATATATCCAAATAAATGTCTTCTGAAGAGAAACATTTTAAGTTTGTTTAATGTGTTGAAATTGCACATCTGCGTGTTAAGTTGAAATATAATTTCAAATCATATTGGTTCGAGTGTGTCACATGCATGTTTAAGTGCACGTCAGGGAAGAACCAATGAGATTCCACGTCATCGGTGTGCCGCCTAAAAAACATATTGTTTTGCTTCAGAATATTTCTTTATTTAGAAGCAAACAGAAAAAACAAATGATGTGTTTCTAAAGTCACACAGTAACTCAAAATTGAACCAGCTGTTGCCGATTTCCCACAATATCACGATTTTCTGTAAGAGAACCTCATTAAACGTATTTATAGCTGCTTGTAATAAATTTACTGTTTTTCTCTGTGGACGGTGTTGTGTATGTGTGTTTGTGTCTTGGACTGTTTTGTTCAGTATAAGCACCAGTAAAATTAATTCTGTGTTTTGTTTTAAAGCTCTTGGAGAAAGAGAGCGTTTGGCAGGATTTACTGTGTGTGCGTGCGTGCGTGCGTGCGTTTCTCATAATAGACTCCAGTGTCTCTGAGAGTGAAACCGGTCTGACTCCCAGAGCCCAGCATCTTAAGCCAGAGAGTGATATTTCTTGGGAAAACTTCCTGATACCTCACACAAATGTGACTGATTGGATTGTTGTTTTTTTATTTTGGGGAAAGTCTGAGTTTAGCTTCTGTGCTTGCTTACAGATTCTACAGATTCGGCAATAACAGTTGAGACCGGATGACTGTACTGCTTTTTTATTTTATTTTTAAGTGTAATCTGGTTATGATCCACTTACATCATGCCACAGGTCGCAGACTTCGGTTTGATTCCCGAACTTATCCTGAAGTTAGTTCCAAATGAACTTGACACGACAGCAACTTAAAGGGACAGTTCACCCAAAAATAAAACATTCTGTAATCATTTATTTACCTTCATGAGTCTTTCTCCAGTGGAACACAAAAGAAGATATTTTGAGAAATGTCTCAGTGGTTTGGTGTCCATACAATGGAAGTCAATGAGGTTTAATGTTGTTTGATTATCAACATTTTTCTAAATATCTTCTTTTGTGTTCCACAGAAGATAGAAAGTCACACAGGTTTGGAATGAGTAAATAATGAGTTAATTTTCATTTTTGGGTCAAGTCCATAGATTATGTTTAGACTATCTTTAAAGGGATAGTTCACCCAAAATGGAAATGAATTACTCACTCTCTAGTTGTTCTAAATATATTTACATTTCTTTGTTTGGTTGAGAAATATATTTTGACAAATGCTTGGTTCTTGGACCCCATTGACTATCATAGTAGGAAAAATGACAATGGTAGTCAAAAGTGCCCCAGAACTGTCCTACATTCTTCAAAATATCTCATTTTGTGTTTAACAGAAGTCATTTTTTCTACTATGGTAGTCAATGGGGTCCAAGAACTGTTTGGTTATAAGCATTCTTCCAAATATCTTTCTCCGTGTTCATCAGAACAAAGAAATGTATACAGATTTGCAGCAACTCAAAGGTGAGTAAATGATGACAGATTTTTGGGTGAACTGTCCCTTTAAGGCCCTTTGTGTCCCATTAACATTTCCGATGGCAGGGTTTCGGTAAGGGGGCGGAGTCATATAATATGACATCTCAGCTGCCAGGCGGTCCAGGTAATCAGCTCAGGCTTGTATTCTAGAAGCGTGTAATCTCCTGAGCTCCATCATTGTGCGTTAGAGATAATCTCCCACAAAGCCCTGCGCCGGTAACCTTGTGCACTCTCCCACCACACGCACACACGCACGCACACGCGCACACACACACACACACATACACACAGGGTCTCTGTTCACATCAGTTAGAATCACGTTAACGCTCGCCTGTCGCCATGGCGATGCCAACAGTTAGATCTAGAGATGGGGCAGCGTGGTAGATGTGTTGTTGTCATGGCGATGCCAACAGTTAGATCTAGAGATGGGGCAGCGTGGTAGATGTGTTGTTGCCATGGCGATGCCAACAGTTAGATCTAGAGATGGGGCAGCGTGGTAGATGTGTTGTTGTCATGGCGATGCCAACAGTTAGATCTAGAGATGGGGCAGCGTGGTAGATGTGTTGTTGTCATGGCGATGCCAACAGTTAGATCTAGAGATGGGGCAGCGTGGTAGATGTGTTGTTGCCATGGCGATGCCAACAGTTAGATCTAGAGATGGGGCAGCGTGGTAGATGTGTTGTTGCCATGGCGATGCCAACAGTTAGATCTAGAGATGGGGCAGCGTGGTAGATGTGTTGTTGTCATGGCGATGCCAACAGTTAGATCTAGAGATGGGGCAGCGTGGTAGATGTGTTGTTGTCATGGCGATGCCAACAGTTAGATCTAGAGATGGGGCAGTGTGGTAGACTGCCATGGCAATATTTGAAGAAATGATGTCAGAAATGACACGCGCCAACACATCCACTCGCACCGAAATTATATCGCGCAGAAATGTGTTTATGAATGCAATAATCCAAACACGGTATCGTGACATTCGCAGCCTTTTAAAAATTGTTCATTACTCTCAGTCCTACACATAAAGGAGTTCATAGCCATTAAAGCAACTTACATCCTCATTAAAATACATCACAATTACTCCAGTTATTAAAACATATAGCAAGGTTTCTTCCTTTGGTGTGATTTGTAGCACATTTCCACCGAGTTAATGCCTGTGAAAGCAGAACTTTGGCCGAAACAGCTGAAGAGAAAAGGAAAATACAGCTGCAGTGTAAAATGCCACACTAAACAATATGAACGACTGTAATATTCCTTTCCTTAGCTGATAATAAAATACAAAACGTATCTTGTGATGACTGTTTGGTGAATGCTGAAATAAGCTGTCATACTAACTGAATTATAAATGCATTCAATAAAGAGCTATAGTGCATACAATAACTTTATTTTAATGCACAAAAAGGAAGTATGTGTGACAAGTCAGTCCATTTATGAAGTGCATAAAATGTCTTCAAACATTTCATTTTATAGATGTAATCCATGTTGTTTATGTCACGTGTTAAACTGAAAGTGCCGGCGCTCATATCTGAGGATGGAGAGGACAGGTGGCCGGTCGATCACAGGTTAACAGACAAACACATTCACACCTGAGCAGGACAACAGAGGATAAACATCCAAACTTCCACTTTATAGAGAAACGATAGCATTAACATCAAGTATTTGCAATGAATAATGTGAAGTTTATTTTATGTTTGGATTTTACCTGTAGATGCCACATAAGACCGCTCCAGCCGTGTCAACACATCCGCCATCTTGGAACAGTCAACATTTCGGTTGCTGTCATGCCACCAAGATTGAACCTTTCACAGGTGATGTGTTGCTTTGGGTTTTTATATGTATGAACTCAATATCACAGGTTTTAAAACTATGGTTCAGCACTTTAGAATCCCACGTTGCCTTTGTCCTATTAGCAATCGTTGAATTTTGTGATCATATTCTGATTATAAATATATACATAAATTAATCCTTAAATTATAAACATTCATGCATTCATTTTTTGAACTGTTCAGCAATGATCTACAGAACTGTATTTATCTGTAACAGTATCTGACATTAAGCATGAAAGCAATGATATCAAGTAAGAGTAAATCTGGTATTAGCCTTTCACCTAGTTGGAGTCCAAGGTCCTACCGGAGATCAGGTAAAGGGTTTGAGATAATGAGGATGATACACGTATAGGCGTCTTATTTTCTAAGAATAATTTAAAATAAAGTGGCTTCTGGATTTTTTATTATATAAAAACATGTATTTAAAATCCTAAAGTGTAGGAACTGGCAAATATAAATTAGATTACTAAATTAGATTTTTTGTCCAGAAATACATTGCTATTTTACTTATTGCATTCCCGTATTGCATATTACATTCTGCAACCCATATGCTTCCATAGATATTTTGTGTGTTATTGTATGGGTGTGTTGGTAGTTGGTAACCTCCAGAGGTTTGATAGTCAAAAAAACATCCAGACCAAATCATTTTTATGGTTATGATGGAGAACTCTGTGCAGGTCTGCTCTTACATCCTCCAGTTTAAAGAGAATATAACTTTGTGGATTTTACCGTAAAGATAATGACAGTGCTGCAGATGTGTCGCCTTTTAACAAAATTGACAGTTCTGAATGCAAAACATGTCATTTTTGTGATTCACGATCCACAAAACGCTTTTCTGGAAAATCAGGATCCAACTTTTTCCAGTTACTGTAAATCAATACAAATGTTTCAGAGAACAGTATCTTTCATTTCTATCTTGACTCACCGAGCAGACTACTAAATGTTAAACCATTTGTATATTTTTCACAAAACTGCATTTTTGTATAGATGTGATTTTGAATTGAATGGAATTAAAATTTACTTGACAGAATTGATAAAACTGTACAAAGTAACAAGTATCCTATACATCTTAAAAGAACTGTCGAGGATAAAAACACAATAAAGCCATAGGCTTATTTCCATTGCGGCCCTCAATGTTATTCAAGAAAATAGACAGATGAATCGAAACAAAACAAAATAAACCCCATAAATCACATATTACTTCACGATATAATCAAATATACAATACGATCAAATCACTTAAGCACAAATAAACACCTACCTAACTATTATGCAAATTGTACAGATGCAAATGACAAATATTAAACATATAGAGTGAGCGGTCTATGTTTCTTGTAATTGGTATAAAGTAAATGTATTTTTACTTAAATTTCATGGCTTTTTCATACCTTTTTATGTGTGTTTGCCCAGACTCATGAACATTGGCTGAGTATCAAAAACGTGAACGCCATACAAGGGTTAAAAATAAACCTGATGAGAAACAAGTTACAGATTGCAGCTTTAAAATGAATTTGGAAATGCAAAACAGCTTTTATTTCACCTCACAGTTTTAACGTTTATTATTTGCAGGCTGCATACGGTTTAATGTTCTGCTTTTCTTGTAAAACAATCTGCAGTACACTAGTATTGTTTTGAACATAACCCACGTTCAACCGTTTCAAGACAAAGTCAATGATCGCTCTATGATCTACTCCTTCTGTCTGGTATGTGATCTCATCTTTGGTCTGCTGAGCACTTGTGTCCCACTTTACAAACACCCAAATAAGATCCAGTCTACTTTTCTTAAATCCTGTCCTTCAGTGTAGGAATGTCTTTGATGTTTGTAAGTCATTCCTTGTGCTTGTTCCGGACAGGCCTGAGCGTTGGCGTCCGCTGCTGTTGATTATGACTTTGGCTTTACAGCTTTGGTGAGGTCTCATTGAGCCATTTCAGGTTTGCAACACTTCTGGAGATTTGTGTTAATTATATGTGCAATCCAAGATGGAGAGTTGGCCAAAAATACATTCACTGGTTCCTGATTTATATGCATGTTTGTGTTTACCCAACCATTATGAGTTATGCTAAAAGGTTTTTTTTCCAGAAAATTCAACAAAAACTAATTTGATTATTAAATGGCTTTTAGTATTTTCACAGATGTTACCCTAGACCACAAAACCAATAATAATAATAATAATAATATGTTTAATTTAAATAGCGCTTTTCCAAAGCTCAAAAAAAGTTGTAAAAAATCTCAACTCATCCTTTTAAGTTTCTTTTTTACACTGGATTTTTTTGAGTTGTACTGACTGCCAAAAGTTGAGATAACTTACATAATTATGTCAAATCAACTAGATTGGTCAAAACAATTGGATTCATTTACTAAATTAAGTTCAGCTGACTACAATCAAAAAAAGATTTTCCAGCTACAATAGATTAAAAATGATTGCCAAAAATCATTAGGATATGAAGTAAAGATCATGTTCCATGAAGATGTTTTGTAAATCTCCTACCGTAAATATATCAAAACTTGAGTGGATGCAGCAAAATCGCAAACAAAAATGTCCGTAAACACATCTACAAACTTCACTCGCTGCTGCCGCTTTTTGGGAATTATCCACTCAAGTTTGGTATCTATGTAAAGATTAGAATTTTATCTTTCAGGTTCATCTATTCTCCACAACGTCATTACAGCGGTAAACCAAAAGAGAGCGATAAAACAAACCTGTTTCTTCTTAGCAGCGGCCTGCTGCAGCGCCTCTGCTTAACAACTTTAAATGTCATTTTTTTTCACCCTCCAGATTTCTGCCAAATATTGTCCTGTCATAACAAACCACTTTCCGGTCAATTAAAGATAAAATTTGTAACATTTTTGGTCAAAAAGCTGTATTTAATTTTTCTACAAAAATGTTGAAAATAATTATAGAAAACACATTAAACCGAGTTAAACTGATCGCCTGCGAGCAATAAAATGTTGATTTGTACGTGAGTACATACAGTATTGGGTGTTTCAGAAGTATTTTTGCTCATGAAAGTTATAGTATAATTTGGCTGTGCTGTATGTTTGTAATGGATGTTTTATGAAATATCTGACATATAAAGAAGATTGCAGATATCGTTTCACAAATAGCCTAGATTAAAAGGCTATAGAAATAGATTAAAGCAACAACTCACTGATCATTTTTTTTAACCTGTGCACCTGAATAACGTTTGCAGTAAAAGCTTGTTTACGTACGTAACGGAGAGAATGAAAGCTTGATGTTTGTGCGCGGTTACAGCATAACATTAAGAAATCCCTGCGTTCCCACAAAAGCCGTCAGTATGTGACTGCGGATCCAGACCAAATCCTGCTTTGAGACCACAGTGTGTGTCTTGGTAGAAGTTTTCTGTGTTTTCCGCAGTTTTCATAGCGAATCGTGTGAGATTCCTCACGGGAGTCGGTTTCTGAAGAGATTTTAAAACCACAATCAATATTGATATTGAACTGCCTTTGACATTTTTCTTTAGTTGTTTTATTTGAGTCATAGTCAAGCACCTGAGGAAATCTATAATACAACATGCAAGTTTAAATCCATCATTGCTCGCCCTTTTGTCTCTGTTGGTCAAAAATATGATATTGGTTTACTTGGTTCATTGAAATGTAAAGGTTTGTATGTGTCAATCATATCATCCTATTGCTCTCTAGAAGAAAAAAAGTAGACATCTCTTCTATAGGTAGGGAAGCGGATGCTAGCAACACAGACGCCACATGCACATAATCCGTCATCCTGCAAAATTCAGCATTTCAAATATTTCTTTGCATAAAAGAAAAGACACAGCGAGGTTTCACTAATGAGCTTCTAAAATATGTTCAAGGACATGAAAGTCAGTCACTCTGGCCACTAACAAGGTCTCTGTGTTACTGTGATGATGAGTCACTCGCTTCTCTGCCGTGCGTCAACGCTAAACCGTTTTCCTCTTTAGTGCAAGCGGCCGTGTCTCGCTGAAGCAAGAAATCGGTTTGATCATTTATATCATCTCGCTCGGGCTTTCTGAGGTGCTTTTGCAACGCTGATGGCGATTCTATGCAGACCTGAAGATAAATAACTTTTATATCTCAGTTATTATCGAAAGTCTCATCTGCGTCTCAGATATTTCTCTTAAGAAACAAAGGAATCTCAAACTGAGCTCAGATTTGTCAAGTCTGCGATCAAAAGTAATCTCAATATGAACTCAAACATTTCTCATTCAATTTACCCAAATCCAGATTATTTGACCTCTACAATCTACATTCATTTACACTTCTGTGTATTTTAACTATTGTTGTTTGTTTTATTTCGCAATTTTAGGAGAAGCATCTGAGACGAAACACATCTGAGAACTTCATCTGAGCTATAAAAGAGCAAGATGTAAGCACATAACACCTGTATGTTCTCACTTTCAGACGTCAGTATTTTAGCGTCAGTTCAGTATGTTGATGTATTAAAACTCAATCTTTCTATCAGGAATCTCATTTACTAGATTATATTCTGACTATTGACTTTAAGGAGATTTTTATATGACATGCCTCCAGCGGATGGACTGTTTGGAGACGGGGAATGTAAAGGTGAATATATTATATATAGTTTAATGCATTACAGAAAATTCTGATGGATTTCACATGTGCAAAAGTTTTCTGAACATTAAAATCCCACGTAAAACCGTTTGAACACCCACAAAAAAAACTGTATTTGTAAGAGAGCAACATATGATGTATATAGTCATTATTGTAAAAAACGTCAAGTATACTTAAATGGAAAAATTCATATTTACCCTGATGTCGGTCAAAACCTGTATGTGAGCCTTTCTTCAGTGGAACACAACAGAAGATATTTTGAGAAATGTGTCAGTGGTTGTGTGTTCATACAATGAAAGTCAATAGGGTTCAGTGTTATTTGGTTATCAACATTCTTTAAAATATCTTCTTTTGTGTTCTGAAGAAGTAAGAAACTCATACAGGTTTGATGTGATGTGTTATTGATGTGATGATGAGTAAATAATGACAGAATTTTCATTTTTGGGTGAACTGTCCCTTTAAGAACCTGTGCTCGCACTGTAGTTGCAGACAAGCCGTGAACTCAGAAACGGGCAGCGAGCTTCAGTCTTTCAAGTGTGAGCTTTGGTCTTAATAGAGTATTTTACGTGATGTGTGAGAGGGCCAGGAACAACAGGAACTAGAGTATTAGAGCTGTCAGTCAAACTTCAATAAAGACCATATGTCTCATAGTCAGAGAGAGAGAGAGAGAGAGAGAGAGAGAGAGAGAGAGAGTTTCCATAGCACTCGAGCTAACTTCATTAGAATCTACTTCATTGATCAACAGTCATTGTTTAGTTTAACATCTGTTAAGTTTGTCAATTTAGTTTTTTTTATAATATTCCTATTGCTTAGTTATACGAATATTGTGTTAGTAGTGCAAAGGTTTGTTGGTTTTATTCCCACTGAACACATGCTTATAAATGCAATGTAGTTCAGTTTGGTTAGAAGCATCTGCCAAATGTATACATATAAAATAATGTACAGTAAAGGCCCTAGTTACCGCTTGCTATGCATATGGATCTGCTTTCGAAAAAAGATGAACTGTAACAGTTCAGCACGATGAAAAGAATCCCCCTCTCTCTGAGATTCAGACACTAAAGCACATCTTCAGCGCATGAATCACATCACACCGCTCGAATGAATGCTAAATGTTTAGAGGGTTGAAATTCCCTTCTCGAGTGTCTCCACGCAGGCAGATAAAAGCCACTTCTGGCTCTGCTCTTCATGTGCATCTGGGCTTTCGAAGGCCAAGGTTGTGGTTAAAACGGAGAATGTGCGGTATGTGCAATATTGCCATGTCCAAATAAGGCACAGCTGTGAAGTGAGTGACACACGACTCGACCAATCACAGGTCAGCTTTGAAAGGGCTGGTCCTTTGGAGTTATTTTTATTTTGATGTGTTGTTTAATAAGTACAAAATCAACAGAAGAACTGTATGGACACCCATAAGAAAACCCAAAGTGACAAATTGGAGTTTTCAATGTCTCAAACTGAGCTCATGTTTGTCAAGTCTAATATCAAAAGTCAATATGAAGATCTCAATATGAACTCAAACATTTCTCATCAAATCCAGATTAGTTTAGCATTTTACTCTTCATACATTTCATACAATCTCATTTGTTCATGGTTTTATTTCTTTTAAGCAATTGTAAGAGAAACATCTGAGATTAATTTGATATTAAAATAAACCACAACTGAGATCCTGACTAAACGTTCACTCAAAAAATGGACTATTGCTGTTGTTAGTTTTACTAAACCCGTGCTTGTTCAAAGTACATAAAGAATGCAAGAAACTACATTAACATAATTTAAAATTAAATTTAGTACTGTCGCCTTTACTTAACAAGTGTTTGATTGGTCAACTTAACATTGTTGACCCTATAATATTGGACCTTTTGTTCAGTTTACTTAATATAAACAAGTTAATTCAACACGACTGGTTGAGGGGGATTTCCAGTTCCCAGCATGCTTTGCGTAAGACTTCAAGAATAAATATTGAGTTTAATTAACTTAAAATTACTGATACAATCTGAATGGTTTGGATTTACTCAAAAAAGTTTCGTCAACTTTACCTGAAATTGTTTACTGACTCAAAAACACTTGACGCTCCTTTTTTTATGCAAATCCAAGAAATCGTTTTTTTGAGTGTTGTTTAAAATCTATGAAACTCTAGCGGAGACACATGTGAGGTTTTTTTAAGAATTCTCAATTCAACTTGCATTTCATTATCATCTATGAGAAACACTTGTGTTATTTTATAGATTTTGCGTGTGATTTTTCTTTTCCCACAGCAACTGCCCAGAAAGCATTAATCTCTCATTTTCTTCTTTGTTTAATCTCTTAGTTTTTCCTCTGCTATTTTTCTTTCTGTGCTCTTTTCACTCGCTGTCTGTCTACAGTTTGGCTGGAGAAATGGGATTCAAGGGAGACTCCATAAAAAATATATTCTGTTCCCAGTTGTGACTCAAACAGTAGCTTTCACTTCTAAACTTAAAACCATGGACCATACGTGTGTGTGTGTATACAGCAACCAAATGTGATGCATATTTGTACAATATATGCTTTAAATGGTGACAAAAACTGATCTTTTAATATATTTATTACATACGAAGGTGTACTGTGTCTTGGATTTTATTCTAATATACAAAAACACTCGTAGCATCATTAATTTTGAGTTACAAACACCACATGAACGTTCAGTGTTGTGCATTGAAATGTCTCTCATTCCAGGATGAATCCTGAGGTTGTTTTATGGAGTCTGACAGCCTCCGGAGGCTTGAGTCGCCAGCATGTCCCGGAGGTTGAGACCTTGGAGTCTGATGCACAACCAGCACACGGTTTTCAACTGTTGTTGTTGGAGAAAGGGGTGAGCGGAAAAGTTTGCTCCTTTACAACATTACAAAGTCATTAAATTCAGATTTGCTCCGGGCTCTGTCCAGAACATTGGAACCAACTGGAGAGCCGTTGCCATGACCTGTGACATCATCGTTTTACCATCAGTCCCTGTTTGCTAAAATTCATCGAACCGTTACAGTTTAATGTATCTTATCTGTGTGATCCGCACCACATAATGGAAAATATAATAATTGCTGAAGAAATCGTCTTCCAAACAACCAGGTTGGCTGATTCAGAGATACGCAATCTTTCCATTTTACTCATGTGAACCACAATGAGCCACTGAGACCTCTGAAAACGAAAAATCAGAGACTGGTAAAATACTTTATATCCTACAATGAAATAATAGCGAAATAGTCATTGCATGGACCGGCAGAGTCACGCTAACCAGCCAAACCATGATCTCGTAGCTCAACAACCAGAGTTTATGTTCAAATCAGTGTTTAAACCCTCCGAGGAAGTCATTCCACAAATGGTGTATTTGTAGTTGTCATTGCACGTTAAATAATTTAACATCAAAAAAATAATACACGTCGTCTTTAAACTGATATGGCCGGCTGTTGTTTCAGCTGGAGATTTTCTCTTTCCATGTTTTGTTGCTGTCGGGCTATTATGGGAAGCGATTATGGGGAAAATTCCATTAAAATCTACACTTAATTCAATTATTGTAAAGTGATCGGACTTTCTTTATCCTCGGTTAAGAGAGGGTTTAAGGGAGGTTAGCCCATCAGGATGTCACGCTTTCTGCTTTTACGGGATTTTTCACTTTTAATACGATCCTGTTGGTTTTTGTGTCAGTTTGGTCTATCAATCCTAATGTTTGCCTTAAACTTTATGTTTCATGTTCATAATAAATGAAATATAAACTGTATTTCTGTACAATTTTAAAGGAGCAATGTGGAGATTTTAGTGGCATCTAGCGGTGAGGTTGAGAATTGCAAGCAACGGCTCACAGGACAAAGATGTCATCACGTTTACGCTTTTTTGGAGATAACATAATTACTAGGGATGCACCAGACTGGTATCTGTATCGGGCCCGAAACTAAGCTCATGTACTCGTAAAAGTTCACCGATACCTAAGACTGATACCTCATGTGACGTAACTGACTGAAATTTGTGCTTTTAAAGTTTGCACATAAAATCAGAGTTGTAATTATGAAGTTATTTTATTTTTATTCTTAGTCTCACCGTGTTGTGCTTGGAAAATTGCCACCTCACCAAAAAGAAAGAAATAATACAGGTAAAGTGATCGGTATCGGCGAATACCAGAAATAAAATATCGGTACTCGTGCATCCCTAATATTTACAAAATGCGCTCTACACTCTTAAAAAATAAAGGTGCTTAAAATTTTCTTCACAGTGATGCCATATAAGAACCTTTTCTGGTTCCACAAAGAACCATTCAGCCAAAGGTTCTTTAAAGAACCATCTCTTCTTTACTTTTTTATAATCTGAAGAACCTTTTTTCATCACAAAGAACCTTTTGTGAAACAGAAAAGTTCTTCAGATGTTAAAGGTTCTTTATAGAACCAAAAGGTTCTTCTATGGCATCAATGGCACCTTTATTTTTAAGAGTGTATAGAGCAGTGTGTCCATTTAGGGCTACTGTAGGATTAACATGACAAATTCCGTGTAAGGAGACCCGCGGTGTACGTAGATAGAAAAAACTCATTCTGAGATAATAAAACGTAATGCTTCATGATGTAAGGTCTTCTGAAAACATACTTATGTATATTAAATTGCATTTAATTCCCAATTATAAATAGATTTTTGCACAGTGACACCTTCTCAGACTCTAAAACGTGAATTTGTTTCATTCTTCTCCAAGTGTATTTTTTAAAGCTCTGTTTCAATGTAAGATACTACAGCTGAACTTTATCTCCCTCACACTCACAGAATGTCTTCTGAAGTCTTTCTTCTCTCTCTTGTGTTTACAGGTCGTTCGGTTCTGTTTAACCGTCTTGTGAAACTGCTGAATCCAGAGCTGCGCACACATACGGATGTGATGTGGCTGATGTGGAGCGCGGCCAGGACGGAGATGAGAATGATAACAACCGGATTACACGAGAAGAACAAAGACTTGATTTTTCTCTTTTTGCTCATTCAGTCACACTAATACAAACAGAACACACAAATAAACACACACACAAATGAAGTGATGTATGGAGGTGAGAAGGTCTTGCTGTTTTAATCTTCTGATCTACATCAAATTATCTTATTGGTTTGTATTTTTTTCAATACAGAATTGTAATTGTTGATGCAGGACAGGTGATCTGGATCTGATTTGAACTCGACACTATGGGTAAGATGAACCTTGCAGAACACACATCAGAAATGTCTTTTTAGCCTCGCTTGCACTGCAGGTATTCCGGCTTTGTGACGTTATTCGGCACCGTCGCTTATTCAATGACGTACGACTGGGGAATTGACAGAAATATCCCATATGTCCATTTAAAAGGCAAACGCAAATGCTCGTATCCGATTCATATCAGATTTATTTCCACATACGAATGAGGCCTGAAACTGATCTGCAAATATTGGAATCCATTTGCTTTTTCCTGTTTACACGATTGAGGGTCACTTCATACATGCAGTGTAAATGCTACATTAGATGGAATGTCATATTTGTGCATTAGACATATTTTTCAGCTGTTAAAATCTGTCAAACCTAAAGATTAATAGCAGATATTAACTATTAGAAATACAGTTCCAAATAAATTGAAAATGTCAAAATGAAGACTTCTATGTGCATTGGAAAAATGTTGTTTTAAACCATTGTTGGGTCAAATATGCACATCTTCTAGGTTAATTTAAACCAACGGTTTGGTTTGTCCATATTTTACTCGACTATGAGCTTGAAACAACCCAAAATTTTTACACAATCATTCCCTTGTGCGCAAAAAAATGAAACTATGCTCACATGGAAGACTCTGTAACCTGTTATAATTAATGTCTTAATCTAATAATCGCCAGCCAAAATAAAGCCACGCTTTAATCCAAGCCATCCATCTTTTTGACTTCGGCAAGGATGGATTTCTGACCCTTATTTGTGGCCTGCCCAAGAAAAATAAAAAGCCCTTTGTTGCGTTCAAAGTCAATTTGGATTCAAGCTCTGAATAAAAGCAGTCTTCTGTGAGCTGGAGTTATAAAATCCCCCGTCGCTAAACTAGAACCAGGCATCGTCCTGAATGACCAAAAAGTGTGACATCTGCATGTAATGGTGCCCTACAGTAACAAGAAAGAAATGTAGTTTGTACATAACAAGTCTGGCTTAAATAACAGCTGTTGAAGAGAGAGGTCACCCCGTCTGTGACACGGGCCACGCGAGGACACGTTCGCAAGTGCGGGGTCACCGTCGCCTCCATTGATGCTCACGCCCGCTTAATCAAAAGCACAACGTGCCCTGTCCTCTTTTACCGGATATTTGTCGATCTCATTCACATCTGCTCGGCTGGAAATATGTAATCTTTTGCTTCAATAAACTCCATTTACCCCGTCCAACCCCCCTCCCCGCCCGGTGTTGTGTAGTAAATGAATCACGTGTGTTGAGACAGCTGGCTGGTGAGGCAATCGTGACTTTATTAGTGTCAGAGGTTTTAATGCACCCCACCGGGCACCCGGAACGGACCTCCACAACACACTTTAACCTTGTTTCACCTGTTCGTGTTTGAGCCATCGAAGATCTTGTTTTTGCTATACGCTAGCATCAAAGTCAGTGTTCTTTAATTCTGTGTGGGTCATGGCAACAGTATTGCGTTTCTTATCGCCAGCTCGCACAACAGTAAGGTTTGGTTATGTGAGGCCAAGGTAGAAATTCAATTCGAGTAGTCTGCTGTGTTTTTTTTCTTCAAACTTTTTAGAGAACAGGATTTTTGAGGGTGAAGTTACTGTACATATGACGATGGAAATGAAAGAAATATATATATTAAAAACACAGCTCTTTTTGTTTTAGTGATCTGCAAATGTTATTGCTCAGGGGTTCTCGCTTCGGTATCAACTATGTTTCTCCTATAAATTATAAAAAATAAAAAGAGAAATGAGAGTGTAATTGTTGAAACACATAAGAGTCTGGAGGTGTAAATAAATGTAGATTGTAGAGGTAAAATAATCTTGATTTGGGTAAATTTGATGAAATGTTCATTTTGAGATCTTCAATAATATTGACTTTTGATTGCAAACTTGACAAATCTGAGCTCAGTTTGAGACATTACTTCTGAAACTCTAATGACAGAGACATTTGTGAGATTTCTGACTCTTTTTCTCAGGAAAAATACTTGAGACGCAGATGAGACGCTTTTCATTTAATCTAATTGATGTCTTGGAGAAATAATTGAGATATTAAAGAGATCTGTGTCTTTTCTTTTAAAGCCGACTCTGATTTAACTGATGGAGAAACATCTGAGACGCAGGTGAGACTTATGCAAAAGCTTTAATTTGCTCTTCATTTAATGTCATTGATGTCTTGGAGAAATAATTAGGATATGAAATAGATCTTAGAAATTGAGGTCTTTCATACAGGCTGACCCTGAGTTACCGCATGCATAAATGTAAGTATATCTTTTAAATGTAATGGTTCATATGTTGTTCGTTTTAAAACACACACACACACACACACACGGTTACACACAGCAGGCGCTTGTTGACTATGGCCTTTTCCTATTACTATTCCATTCATAACCAAACTCTTTGAGGTCTGACACTTGGCTTGGTTCTTCAGGTTTTGGCTGGTTGCTGGTGGTTAGTTGGTAACAGCAGCTGGTGAGTCATCATCTTAACGGCAGTGTGCGGTTCCTCACGATCCAGCCAGAGCGACTCACATCTCACATCTGGTTCTAATGTTCCTGTCGACCTGCAGACCAAATCTTATCAATCACAATCAGTTTCACATGATCAGTCACCCCTAGAGGAACATCTCAATATGAACATAAACGTTTCTTATCAGATTTACCCAAATCTGTTACCTCTACAATCTACATTCATTTACACCTCCATACGCTTCATGTTTCAACAGTTGCAGTCTCATTTGCTTGTTTATATTTCTCCCATTTTAGGAGAAACATCTGAGACCAAGTTGATAATGAAACACAACTGAGAACCTCCGGGACATTTTCCGCTGGGAACATGTATGGAAGTGAATATGATGACAGGGCTGTTTATGATGGTATATTGTCCGGGCTAGTCGGGTCATTACAAAGCCTTTACAGTGCACAGGTTGCTGTAGCTGTAGAAACATCTGTTACGGTTGTGTAATATTTGTAAAAAACAGATGTGCAGCATTTCAGATCAGTTTAGCGCTTTTCGGTCCGAAACAACACAAATTCCTGTTACTTTTCCCTCGAGTGTCTTTCCGTTTGTGTTTATATTTTCCTTTCGTCCGAAGAGCAGTTGTATGATCTGTTTTCATTGAAATGTTTCATATAAAGCAGACAAGAATTCTAATTTTAGATGTTTAGATGTGAATCATGGTTAGCAGTATGATCGATGTCTGAATAAAATGACTCAAATAGCCAAACATACAGTGTATTAAGGTGTGAAATTGTTGTGAGAATAATACATTCAACACTAATATTTTAGCTGTGATTTGCAGATTTCGATTATTAATTCAATAAACTGGGCTCTTAAAGAATGCGAACAGCACATGCAAATAAACAACGCCATCGGTGGACGTGATTCATTCAAAGCATTTTATCCAAATACAGTAGTGTATTTAGTTTTCCAGAACACAAGTGAATCATTATATAACCTATTGAGAAACCCAAACATAAAAACAAATTAAATTGCAATGTAATCTGATTGTAAAACACATTACATCACATCAGATGATGACAGATAATAATCTAGAAAAACCACCAGGATGAAATACAGACTGAGACCGGCAAAATTGATCATTTTGCCTTTTTAATTTATGGGCAATGGCTGGAGATGATGGAGAAAGATCCAACATGGCCAGGCTCGGTTGTTGAAATATTTTACTGGAAAATTTTATGAACGAACACAGAGAAAGATATTTTGAAGAATGCTTATAACCAAACAGTTCTCGGCCACATTGAATATCATAGTAGGAAAAATGACAATGGTAGTCAAAACTTGTTTTCACAGAACTAGCATTTTCAAAAGATCTTCTTTTGTGTTCAACAGAACAAACTACTATAGTAGTCAATGGTGGCCAAGAACTGTTCGATTAGTGACATTCTTCCAAATATCTTTCTCTGTGTTCATCAAAACAAAGAAATTGATACAGATTTTTTGGAACAATTTAAGTGTGAGTAAATGAAGAATTTTCCTTTTTGGGTGAACTATCCCTTTAAATCATATTAAGAAGAAATAGTTTAAAAACATGAAATTTACAGTGTTTATTTAGTATTTGTTATGTATTGCTGTTTTATTTTCCTTGTTTGCAGCAAGGCTGAAAATAACTAGTGTTTTGACAGTCAGTTGTGATTCATTACAGTACATGTGAGAAATCGGAGCAGCTGAAGCTACTTTATGATTTGTTCAGATTTAGTACTTTATCTGTACGGTCTGGGGCTCTTGAGGAACTGAATTTATCACATCATCTTTTTTCTGGCAAAGAAGAAGCTGATGAATGTAGATGTCTTTACACAGAAAGAAACGTCATTGGAGGACGTCAGCGAAACATTTAAAGACAAGGTGAGAAGAGATGTTTTTCGCTGCAGATATCACTGAAGTTCAATGTGAAATTACATTAGCTTTAGTCTTATTGTGCACATCTCAACCGTGTGCAAATGAGCATCAAGATCCCTTTAAACTATCAATAATGACATTTTTGATATCGCGGTTATCCGATATATTGTGACACCCCTAATTTGGACTAACACCGACCACATCACTCAAATTCTCTAAAGCCGGATGCGTCTCATTTTATCTGAAGGGCGAAGGCTATACTTACCTCAGAACAGGTGTGTATATGCAGAGCAGGTGTTGGGACGGTGGTTTGTTCTGCAGAAGTGCAGATTAGCCTCCGGAGAACTGAAAAAAAGAATAAAATAGAGCTAAAATCTGTTCACATGTTAAGCTTGTGGAGCTATTTATCGTCATGATTGCAACTGTACGGCATTTAATGGAGAGAGAGATAATGATGTCATGCTTTTATTTTAATGGCCAAATGTGGAAAGAGGAAGAAAACAGCAAATGGATTGAATCTGCAGACAGACTGACTGTACTTTCTGTCCTTGGCTTTGATGGTATGATGGAGCACATGGGTTTATAAGCAACGTTCTGCCCTGTCAGCAGTGGTTTGTGTAAAGATTTCAATGAAAAATGGTTCAATGCTTTGATTTTACAAGGTGTTCTTACATCGGACAGCTCATGTTAGCGGGATTGGTGATGACTCAACGCATTTAAAGTTTCAGATTAATGCAATATTTACGGTTTGGGTTTGACTTCTGTTCACACCATTAACTTCATAATCCAAATGTCAAGTTTCATGTTATTCAAAATAGTACAACACAGTGTATACAAGTTGTACACTTGATAGTTTACATAGGCTGAGTACTCCCAACTAGATCTTTGCCATATCTCTTGAATGTATTAAAAGAAAACTATGGAATGTCTAAAAAAAATATAAATTCTTGTTTCCTCTCTGGTTTTGGTATTTTTTTACTTTATTTCCAGTTTTTAGTGATTGGAGTCAAAGGAGGGAGAAAAGGAAAATAGTTGAAACACAACTAAATATAAAAATTGATTGAACTTTTTCTGTGCACTGGAGGCCAGTGTCTGTGCTAAATGATAATTACAAAATATTTTCACTTTTAAAGCAAACCATAATTTAATATTCATTCATATTTCATTTAAATATTTAGTAGCTCACTTTAGTGTCCAGTGTTAATCTTTGGACTTAATTGTCTCTTATTCACAGAAACAAGGACATCATAAATCCAGTTATATGTGTATGTCTCTCCATAAGGTTGAAAGGTTTTTTATATCACATACAGTCAATTTTAGTCTTTGAGGTCAGTGAGAAGCTCTCTGAGGGGTAAAGTGAGACATGTTTTGAACTCTTCATCCAGATGTTTCCTTGCGTTAAAGCTCTGCACATCTGCAGCTAGAGGAGGAAAGATTTCAGATCTACTCACATGGAGTCAGAAGATGTCCATCTGGAGATATAGATGTGAGTGGATGCAAATTTATGTGAAAGTTCATAGTGAAGTTTGGTTTGCTTGGGATATCTTACTTTGACATAAATGCCAGTTTGCGTTGATATTTGTATTGTATAGAATGAGTGATGATTCTGGATTATTATGTTATTCTCAGACAGTGTGTGGCTGCGTGTGGAGGAGACACGGCTCGTGCCAGATTTGCGCTCGGTTTGTTCCGTTTATCAGCAGATTTATAGATGGTGTGGAAAAGCCTCCTCATTCCTGAGTCTGGCCAATCCCTATAATATTTTCATTTTAGTTTACTTCAGCCCACTTTGCCACCAAGTCTGCCATGACTGCCCACCCGCTGCACAGGAAAATACTGGAATTCAACCCATGGTTGGGTCAAATATGGACATAAATATGAAACCGCTGGTTTCAATTTACCCAGCACCACACTTTTGTGTTTTATTTTGTAACAATAAGTGATTCAAAGAGTTGGATGATATATTGTTGTCACATTATGTCATATGTGCATGTGACTGGTTCATCTTCGACTTATAATCTAGAACTTTAACAAAACATTTTTGAGAGTTTTGAACTTCAGGTTCATTTGTCACAGTTGACATCAATCAAACAGATTGCATTACAAAAATAGCAAGAACAGTTTATTATTATGATAACACGCACAAAGCAACAAACTAGCTGAACCGCATCTCTTCATCGCTCTGGAAATGTTTTGTTTTAAACGTCTGCATGTTTGGGTGTCTCGCATTGCTTTCTAATGCTGCAGTTACAGTGAAATTGGTTTTGGAAGCCAGGAGTTTGGAGATTTATAATATTTACATAACTATCGTGAAGGGTTTTTGGACAGGATGTTTGAGTGACAGCAAAGAGTTGCTGGAGTTTAAACTGTAGATTGCATTATCATGTCTGGCTCGAGCATTTATGATTCTGTGAAACTCTCTCTCTCTCTCTCTCTCTCTCTCTCTCTCTCTCTCTCTCTCTCTCTCTCTCTCTCTCTCTCTCTCTCTCTCTCTCTCTCTCTCTCTCTCTCTCTCTCTCTCTCTCATATTCAGATTAACAGTCTAGAAGATTCCTCTGGCTTGATGAGAATCCAACGGGAATGACTCAGAAATGGTCAGAGGTCACTGTCTCACGCAGACTGAAATTCAAACAATGGCTCAGATAGACCAACATACACTCGCTGTCAGAAAAACAACCGTGGCGTATCTTGTTTTTATGGTTTACATCACTGTAAGATTGTGTTTCTTACGACATGAAGTTTTTGCCATGGATAAGTGCCATATAGAGAGTAATACAATATGTTTGGACAGAAACAAACTGTAAACGAATGTAGATATAAAAACTAAAAGACAAGGTTACCATCTGAAAACAAAAAGTTCAAAAGCTCAGCTTCCATCATAATATTATGAATGACTCAACATTAATATATTTCAATGTCATTTTTGATGATTTTACGATGTAATCTTTTCTGAAAATGACACCAAGTCTAACTGAGAATGAAATCAGTGTGCTACTGTACACTTTGTGAAAATTCTTACAGGACTGTAACACATTTTTATTGAAAAATAGGATCCAACTTTAAATGAGGATTGCATGACTAATAAACAAACTGGTTTTCAATCCAAGATCTGTCTGTTTCAAGACATTAGATTTATTGTCAACATAGTCATGTTTCACAAAAACTCAAAGACTCTCAAGAGGCTCGATGTGCAGCATCTGTTTCTGAGATAGGAAGCGATTTGCAGAGAAATACTTTTGTTTCTTCAACTGTGGTCACTTTTGTGTTCAAAGGGTTTGATTTTATAAAAGCAGACACAGATTTCATACATGTATGCATTTGGCAGAAACTTTATCCAACGAAACAAGACCTTTGGGCATTTCTTGTTTATATGCATCGAGTATAAACTCATCACCTACTTGTTTCTCATTTGAAATGACAAGTGTCACATTAAGTGTATGGCAATTAAACAAAAAGGTTTTGCATTATCATTTATCATTTTTTTTCTATTGCTCCTATTGCAACTGGACATTTTATTCTTTATTTTTTTTACTATTGCTTAAATCCCCATGATTTATCTATACAATTATTTTTCTTTGTCTCAGGCTTCAATTATAAAATATAAAAACATCATTATTGCATTTTCAAATTTATTTTTATCATTTTCGCCAGCATCAGTTTTATTGCAGATGTTATTAATACACGATTTGGTAATGATTTTGTGATGAAATGTTTCACAAAATGTTTCGATGAACAAAATTTCTATGTGATTTGTTTGTAAACAGTGTTGAAATTGTTCATTGACAAATCCTGTACATTTGTATATTGGGCTATATAAACACAAATAAATAAATAAATTTTTTGGGGTGTTTAACAGGACCAAAAGTGCCCATGAAAAAAGTGAAAATTTCTGCACAACCATTTCTGTAAAGCACGAGTCACACCGCACAACACGTTTCTGTTTCGGCATGCACCAGTTTTGCCATTACAAAATCAATGTTCAATGTTACTCACTGGGTGTTGTAAATCTAACAGAAGGATTTGATATAAATCTATCGGTCTGTTGGAGTTGAGAAGAAGCTGAGGTGGTTTTTCCACGGCGCAGTGCATCATTCTTGTCACAAGGAGGAGCAGCAGAATGAACAAACACATCCAGAGAGACGATTGCTTTCAATTCCCTACAAATACAAACACTGACAGGTCATAGTGTTTAGAGAAAAGAGAAAGCTTAGCAAGAGGAACCGCATGCAAATGACACAAATGAATCGCCGTCACGTGGTTAGCCTGAGGCTAGGTAAGTGAGGGATTTGTGCAACGGCGCAGCAAGCTTTTGTTTGAAGACGTGAGAAGCAAGTGAACCCAAGAAGTCTCTTCCAGTTTTTTTCGTATCATTTTCGCCAGCATCTTTTCTATCACAGATGTTATCAATACACGATTTGAGATGTGGTGATGATATTGTGATGAAAAGTTCATGTTTCACATAATGTACCAAAATTGATTTGTTTTGTATACAGTGTTGGAAATTTACATTTAGTCATTTAGCAGATGCTTTTATCCAAAGTCACTTACAAATGAGGTAAACTATAGAAGCAATACACAAGTGCAATAAAAACTGGTCTCAGCAAGCCTACCACAATATACGAAGCTAAACATTTTTGTTGTTGTTATTTGTTTGAAGGTGTGAGAAGCAAGTGAACCCAGGAAGTATTCTGTGTCTTCACATCCATCTCTAGGGCAAACTGACCCAACAGTTGAAGTCGGTGATCAGAGGAGGGCGCTCTTATCACCCGGTTGTATATGTTACAGTAGAATACACATAAACCCAAGAGCTGTGTCTTCCCCAGACACTTGAGCAGATGACTATTAAGCGTTTAATCAGATTAAGGGAGATGGGGAAATATCCCGCTCATGAAGTGCTAAATTTAGTACATTCGAAGTGATGCTTAACCCGAGGATAACGCTGGCCCTGCTTGGCCACCTTTAGCGTTAACGCCCTCAGACCCAATTTCAGGCTCCGAGGGCGAGCTGAGGTAATGCACGTACGCTAAAAGGTGAAAGCTGGTATTTTTTTACATTTGTATGCATTTGGCAGACGTTTTTATCCAAAGCAACTTTGTACCATACATTTGTTTCCAAGTATGTGCAATCTCTGGGCTCAAACCCATGACCTTGGCGTTGCTAGCACCACAGGAATGATGCTCACTATTTATACTTAGACATGTCAGCAGATGCATTTTTATTCGATGCACAAAGTATGGAAGATGTTTTTTCTATAAAAATTTAACTGGTGATGTTACAAGCACCACAGGAGTGCTGTCGACGTCAGTATTACGTGAAAGTTGTGATGATGTTTTCCTCCCTGTTGTGACGTATCAGAGCGACTTCTGGAGTAAGGAAGAAAACTAGGATACGCATGCACGGATAACTCGTTTATAAAAAACACCGCAATATTCTAAATGTAATAAGAATTGTCAGTTGTGATTTCATGGTGACTTGAACAACGTTGTGCAATGTTTGTTTGTCAACTGAGTCATGTGTAACCGTTTCTTTTTGGCGTTCTAAGAGGAAGTGCATTAGGAAGCATAAGGAAGTGCAAGAGGAAGTGTGCAGAATATGTTCATTTATTATAAGATATTCATAACTTTTTATATGTGCAATGTCATGTAAAGAGGATGGTCAATTGAACTCTTAATGATGGATACTGTTTATGAGGGGATATATATATATATATATATATATATATAAACTTATTTATTGTTTTGATAAATGTTGGCGTGGGTAATTTGTATTTTGTAGTTGCACTTGTACGTGCTTCACGTATAAGGAGTATTGGCTGAATGGTTCCACAAAGAACCTTTAACATCCCAAGAACCTTCCGAAAAGGTTCGTCGAATTGAAAAGGGTAAAAAAAACTGGTTCTTATACGAACCTTTAGGTAAAGGGTCTTTAGGGAACCTAAAATGGTTCTTCGGTTGCTCTAAGGAACCTTTTGTACGCTCTTAAAAATGAAAATGCTTAAAAGGTTATTCACAGAGATGCCATAGAAGAACAGTTTTTGGTTCCACAAAGAACCATTTAGTTAAAGAAGCATCTCTTTTTTTATAATCTGAAGAATCTTTTTTCACCTTTTATGAGAGAGAGAAATGTTCTTCTGGTGTTAAAGGTTCTTTATGGAACCATTTATGTTCTTCGATGGCATCCATTTATTTTTGAGAATGCAGCACCTCTTTTTTTAAAGATGTTTGCATCTTGTTTATACTTTGGGGTTAATATACAGGCCTAACAAAATCTATAAAACAGAGATAAAATATATTCTAGGCATGAAGACTGTGTGTGTGTGTGAGAGAGAGAGAGAGAGAGAGAGAGAGAGAGAGAGAGAGAGAGAGAGAGAGAGAGAGAGAGAGAGAGAGAGAGAGAGAGAGAGAGAGAGAGAGAGAGAGACAGAGAGAGAGAGTGAGTGTGTACACTTAGTACTGTTTACTGTAGTAAACTGCAGTAAAGGTTTTGTATATGAATAGTAAATATTAAAGTATACCACAGTATTTACTACAGTATATCAATTGACTATTGTAAACACCAAATTTACCATGGATTTATTATAGTAAAAGAGCCCTAACCATGTTTTTTTATTTGTAGTAAAGTGATGTAGTATCAAAGTAATTACTGTAATACAGTATAAGCCTACTACAATTTACTATAGTAAACAGTATAGTATCCCAACATGCAAAACCGAATAAATATGTTTGCAATGACAGGTAAGACCTTTTTAATGTATACATTAAACACACAAATGACGTTTTTTGCTTTTTATACCATAAATATATGAGATATCTTGGATATGGATTTCCGTGCTGCTTGGTTTTGTTGCAGGTCTAGACCGGTTAGTGAAGCTGGTGAGGCAGTGCAGGGTTAATAGTTTAAAGTACGTTTGCTGGTTAAGAAGTCCGGGGGCTTTATCATTCTGCATCACTCGCTCTATAAACATCTTACTGTTTATCAGCTATTGGTTTTGTTATGACCGCACAACAGGAAGTGATGCGCGTGAAGTCGTCGCATGTGTGCACAGTTGTTCACAAACATCACTGAGGCCATGTCATTTCTCAAATCACCATTTAATGAGTCATTCACGTTTGAAATACACCATGCATTGTGAGAAGGAGAGCTGTGTGCCACGTCTGAATTCACAAACACATTTCATTTAGAAGATGAAGCGCACATGGATTCTTCTCGTGAGCATCCGGCCGTAATGACTGGAAATATTTGCTGCACTGATTCTCGGTCGACTCATGAAACACAACATTCACAGCATTGAAATAAAGGTCATCTGCATAAACGTCACAATATACTGTACAAAAATAGAAGAATCAGTAGAAAAATAAGAGATATGTTTACATGCGAGTACGTTTTCTATGAATGCTCACAACATATATTCAAGTTCTCTGATTCGGACGGAAATATAAAATTGTGGGATAACTTTCACGCTTTTTTAACCCGTGGGTAAAATCTGGATTTATCCATCTTGAGGAATGTGGAGACTCAAGAATATCTTTGGTGTATGTTCTGCATGTCTACTGTTGTTAATCTCTCAGGTTATGCGGGTCAAACGGGTCCGAGGTAAAATCGCTGGATTTGGTGACTGAGGGTCGGCAGAAAGACGGCAGGTTACATGGACGTGACAACAGCGGTTTGGGTCATTAATTCTCTTCCTGTTTTACATCTCTGCTTTAGTTGTAATGGCATTGGCCTGGACATTATAATCTGAGCTAAGCCAACGTTGAGCCAATGGTACATTGAGGTCAGTTCAGATAAGACAGCGAACTGGAAAGAACGTATACAGACACTGAGAGATATGCCTTATTAAACCTTTCACACAAACCTACTGATTCTCTTTTTTTTTTTAATAATACAATAAAGTCGCATGCGTTATGTGTAATCATCAGGTGGACTTTATTTAATCCGTTCTAACTATACATCGTGATATATCACGATACAATTACGATATTTCTTTAATCCTATTTGTTGAGTCGTGTCGACATATATCATGTTTTTTCGTGCTTTTATTTATTTAAACAAAAAAAGATCTCTTGGGGTTTATCTTCAGAATTTTAAGTTTTATTTTTCAGTGACACTTGTTCAATTTTTATTAAGTTACTGGAAGTTCGATTAATTTTTCGATGTTGTGAATTTTATAAGTTGTACGGCCAACAAAAATGTGTTATGTGAGTTTTTTAGTATCGTATTGCGGTATCGAATCGTAAGACGTGTGTTTTAGCTGTCCCCTAGCTGTCATTGATTTGGTTTGTAAACTGTGAAGATGAAATGGTTTAACACTCATACTGTACACAGACGCTACACACACACACACACACACACACACACACAGATTGAATAACCTCAGTTTAAGGCACTTGAAGGAAACGGTTCAGCTGTCTGATATCTACAAAACATCCTTGGATGGAGAACAGAATCCAGTCCGTTGATTTTCAGTTCTTTACAATACGCATCAACGTGTCTTTGTTGGCTAATCTATCTGCCCTTTCAACATCGTTCGCAGGTTTAATCTCATTGAGTCTTCAAGTATGTCTATCACACACACGTCTCTTGAGTAACTGCATCGACTCATGCGTGTTGTGCTTCTGTAGGCCGGGCACATAGCCACGTAAAGCCGCGTTGGAACGTGCCGCCCCACGGGCGCACATCCAAGTTCACCTCGCTCTCCCTTCTTATGTCCGATCTTTTATCCGGTGGCTTCCCCTCACAGAGAGCGTCTTGGGTTTTCCTCAACGTTGAGCACACAAATGCACACTTGTCAACTTTTCTTTAGCGGATGCATTCGTTGGCGTTTTGTGCTAGTTGCAGGGCAGCCAGGGTGAGAAGGTGTGGGTGGGCTGACAGGCGTAGACGGGCTGCACTTGAGCGATGTAGTAATTGCTAAAGTTGCCGTCGGCGATGTACGGCGCAGGCTGGTAAAAGCAAGTGACGTTTGCCACGTTTGGAATGACGTTCTGCTCCGCCAGCACGCGCACCGCCAACATGGTGATGAGACTCAGCGTCTGACGTCTTTCGTGGCCCATCAGGCACACCGTGCTTTCATTTACGACGCTGTGAAGCGTGGTCAGATACTCGTATTTACGGTCCTCCAGTCCCACGAAATGATTCTGCAGATAAGACTCGAGTTTGCGTCTCTGTTCCGCCACATCCGAGAAGTCGATGAAGAACCGCGAGCACATGTAGCGCTCCAGAAGCTTCATCTCGCTCTCCGAAGCCGCGCGGAAACCCCGGACCAGCAGGTGGCAGTACTTCAGCAACCCTCCGCCCCGGATCTCCTCGGGATTCCGCGTGCAGATCAGTTTCCTTTGCAGGTGATCCAGGGCGACCGCGAAGTTGCCGTAAACGCTCTCTCCAACGATGGATGGGTGGAAGTTCTCGGCCATGGGGTTCTCCGAGCACTCGTAAAACAGCAGGAGAGAGTCCAAGTGGATCTGGAAGGAGTCCACGCTGAATTCGAACTGACGCCGGAGGGAATCGACGAACTTGAGCTCCACATTCTTCCCGCTGTTGTTAGATAGGGAGATTAAACTCCAGCGGTCCGAGTCGTTGCATACTTTCACCATCTTCTGCACATATGCCTCCTGAGGAAAGATAGTTAACAAAAGGGATTTGAAAAGTTGGCGAGTGTTGCAAAAATGTGGTTGCATTATAGTGAAAAAAGAGTCAATTTTAATAAATAATAAACATGACACTTTTGAACTGTATTGAAATCACTTCTGGAGTTCTTCAGAGATATAAAATATTGGCATGTAATATGTGCATTTCGTCAACTGTAGAAGACGTTAAAAAAAATTCACTCTGCACTTGCATTAGAATGGCATTGCATTATTATAGACATAAAAAGTTCCGTTTTGAATGCTATCTGCTTCATTTGAATGCATAAAACATTGTCTGCTTTGCATACGTTGTGAGGGAGGTGAAAGCGGATCCATTGGTAAATTGGTTTAAAGAAATCCTCTTTGTAGTAGAAAGCAACGTTTTTACTACCAGTGCTCTTATCTTTCTGCAGCTTAAACCTAATGCTCACTTTCTAGGGCATGTCTAGATCCACTTAGTATCAACTTACAGTATGTCATGGACTTTGCCATTGAAGCATATGGAATTATATCAATTACGGATTAGCCATTTGTGTGCTTTTATCCAAAAATATTAATTTCTTTGGTGCGATGTTGATAATGCATCAGTCAAGATTCGAACCCCAACCTTTTAGTTACGAGCCCAGAACTTTACGTAGCACCGCAATTAAACGCAAAAACACAGTAATTCTCGTCAGAATTTTACCTTTAAAGTCAGCGGAGTTATTTTCTGTTTATTTACGCCTTCAGGCAAGAAATCCAAGAGGGAATCCAGAACGATATCTTTGACAGTCTGAAACTCCTCTTCTCCTTTCAGATCCGCGCAAAAGATGAGGTCCAGGTCCTTGTAGCCCAACCCGCTGTCCTCGTGGAGGACGTGACTGGCCGCGGAACCGTTCAACCGAACCTCCCGGACGTGAATCTGGCGCTCTTCCATGCGACACCGCACCGCTTTCACGATATCCCGAGGCTTCATCTCCAAAGTGGGGAAGTTCCACTTGCCGTGAATGGGGATGTATTCGGTGAGGATGGCGTCCAGACGCTTCACTTGCTCCCAGTTCAGCACGCTCAGGTTGGTGCATTCACGGTTATTTAAATTCTCTTCCATGCTGATCGATTACAGATCGCTTTCTTTATACAGTCCTACACGCTGCTCTACAGTTATATCGCTTTCGCCATATCACAAAGATGAGGAACTCGCAGTGGCGCCCAATCCGGTGCTGACATAGGATGTCAAAATCTCACAATTTCGTTAAATATCACTAGAAAAGAACATTATTCGGAGAGATTGGAGTTTATTTGCGCGTCTGTGCATGAGCAGTGGATGCTGTGCGCCTCTGCTGCGCTTCACCTCTGCGCGTAAAAGCTCGCCAAATGTCCCGTGTGCGCAGTGCGCGTTAGTTCGCGGCGAGGGCGGTGGACGTGCGTTCACACAGCTCTCCGGAGGCCGTGAGAATCAGAGTCCCGGGTCTGATGGGTGCATTGTGCGTTTTTAGGTCCATTCAATAGGTTTGGAGTGGAGTAAGAGCACGCCTCTCAGAACATCAATATCAAATGTCGAAAGACGCGTTTAAAAAAAACAGGAGACGCTTGGAGTCTTTACATGTTGTTGTATTTCCTGTAAAAATATAAACAAATATAAAAGTTATACAAAGTTACAAGTGCAAACAAAGAAATGTGAAATGCGCAGTGAAAATATAGATGCGTAAATTGCATAAGTAAATGCATATAAAATCAAATGCAAACGTTTTAAATGATGTAAAATAATATCTAAATTGTTAATGCAATGCCTACCCGTATCATCACATTGTGAGTTCCGTGTGAAGTGCTGGTTGCTCGTGTTATCTCGGTTGCGCACACTGAAGTTGCATGAAGATTACCCGCAAACTAAAGGAGTGACGATCAACTTGAGTGACAGGTGAGCAGACCAATCCCACGATCCTTCACTATCTTCAGTTATTTTACACACGTAGGATGTATTTGAGCAAGGACATGAATTTCCCCAAAATATACAGCTTTGTTTTGTTATGTTTTCATGTTTCAGATCGAATCCTAGAGGCCAAATTTGGCTGAAATACTCGTATATCTGTATCTGTATGAGACTCAGAAAACAGTAAAAGATGTCAAAATCATTACTGTGAAGTAAAATAAAGTACACGGTTTATGAACCAATGACGAGTTCCTATGTAAAAGCCTAACAAAATGTTTCCTATACAGTAGATAGAAGTGCATCTCAATGCTGCCCTCTAGAGAAAGAGATCAGACATGACGCTTGAGCTGCACCTGAACACAGGTGAGTCCAGTCTTTAAATGATCATACTGTAAAACTGAAATGCTGAAATGTTATTTGTATTTTCTGTGTTCAGACAGCTTTGTAAGCGCGTGTGTGAGTGTGTCAATGTCTTAAATGTGTCACCGTCATGTCAGGTCAGGCTAGATGTCACCCAGAATCTGTCAGGAGGAGAGGACCTGCGTCACTGCGGTTACAGCCAATAAAGCAGGATTATTCTAGATTACCACCTACACTATGACTCAATTGTGTGTGTGTGTGTGTGTGTGTGTGTGTGTGTGTGTGTGTGTGTGTGTGTGTGTGTGTAAACAATATAAACAGTGAATTTACACAATAATATTGGATCTGAATATACAGCTTTGGTCAAGGTAACAAAACACAGCAAGAATGAATTTGAATAAAAAATGATCAATAACAGGAAGAAATTTATTTTGTTTCAGGTTTTAGGAACTTTTGTATTTCTCACAGTTTGCATGATGGAAAGAAATCATAAAATGAATGTAATTCTATAACATTTGTTCTATCTGCATCTTTAAAACTTTAGTTTGCGTAATTTTTGAGGTATGTAACGCATTCAGTTATTGCAAACCATTGTGACCTGCGCATTTGCAATATTTCAATCATTTGTAGCCTATATATTGTGCACATATACAGTATTAGGTGATATACAGGTGACCTTTGGTGAACTGTGACCTGGAAACGTTTTACTGAGATTCACCTTTAATCCAGTTAAGCAATCCACGGATAGCATAGGACAAGACAACAAAACAATTTTCTTGGCTGTGAAAAGTCATATGCATTAGTATTAAACTTGATGCGACTTCAGGATCAGCTGAAATGATTTTCTCTCTTCTTCTAGTCGAGGAAGTTATCAAGTTATGGAGGTAAAACTGAAATTGATGCCTGAGGAATCAGACGGACTAAACATCTCAGATTCATGCTGTTTGGAAAAGCCATCAGTTTGACATCTTTGACTTCTTTCTGCATGTTGAGAATGACTGATGTCTAACCTCAATATAAACATAAATTAAGATTGGTTTTGTGGTTAGTGAAGCTCAAGTATGTGTCATGTGTGTGTGTGTGAGAAAATGTGATAAATAAAGAGGTGCGACAATGCACAAGTTTTATTTCCTACATCAGTTCTTCACCACATCGATTATTGCAGAAAGAATATTGTGAATATAAGTTTGCAAACAATGTTTTAAAACCGAAATGATTTCTAAACTCATGAAGAGAGCTGTGGATCTGGAGTCGCAGCAGTTTTGACCTACATGAGGAAATGTGTGTTCCTCTTACTGGACCCATCCAACATAATAGATTAGTTTTACTTCCGACGATCTGCTACAAAAACAAGTCTTTAGCAACCACCTTCAGCACCATCAGCAAAATTATATATATCTGATATAAGACATGATAAGCAAGCAGTATATATGCTTTTATTTTGATTCCTTTGTACTTCCTAAGAAACTTTTAAAGCAATGTATGAACATCATTGATTTGCTTTAAATTAATAAACATTGTTCGATATGTCGCCTTTTTCGACATTTTGTGACTTCTGTAAGGAAGAAAAGAATACTTAAATACTTATGAATGAATATATATCGTATATAAACGTATTTAAAACTATAACCTTTAAATCACATGGGGCATTTTTTGGAAAATACATTTGAAAGTCTGTGTGACAGTAGTTCCTTTCACATGTATATATCAATAATAACATTTTATTTTGTGTGTGTGTTGCGTCGAATTCACACCACAGACAATGTGTAAACCCCTTTACAAGAGAACAAAAGAACACAGTCTTTAGATTATAAAGAATTCTTGTTATACAGAGTTGCTTAAAGGGACAGTTCACCCAAAAATGAAAATGCTCTGATCATGTATTCACCCTTATGTCATTCTGTATGAGTTTCTTCAGAGAACCAAACAACACTGGCCCCCATTGACTTCCAAATCTCCAAATATCTTCTTTTGTGTTCCACACAGGGTCAGGTTTTGCACAACATTTTTATTTTTGGTGAGCTATCCCTTTAAATCCAGCAGATGTTTCTAATGAACCACACTCAATTTCCTTTCTCTTGTGCCGCACATGTCTGTAAACATTCGGGCGGTTGTTGTGTTGATATTCTAAAGCGTTCCGAGATGTTTTGAGGAATTATAGATTTGATTCCACTTAATTGTGTAAAATGCAAGTGCAGAGCAAATGAAACACTTTGCAAAACCGTCCGTGAGTAATGTTGTGAGTAAACCATTATAAAATACAGTGTTGTTGTAGCTAATATTCTCAGTGTTTTAGAATATCGACTGACCCGGTCGAATAGTGGGCTTGTGTGTTTGTGGAGAGGAAGTCTACTGGCTTTTGCTGAAGTAGCATGTTGTCACGATTGTGTTTCCTGGTTGTGTGCGGTTTCACAATACGCACACACACATTTATTCATCCTCATGTCATTCCAAACCTTTGACTTTCTTCTGCAATATATTTAGAAAAATGTTGATAACCAAACAAAACTGAACTCCGTTGACTTCCAAACCAACTGAGACAGAATCCTGAGATCTCACTTCTCTTCATAATACGATCAGTAAGAACTGAATCATGGCTCACATCTGCCCTCTATTGTAAAGATGATTATATAAAAGACATGAACAGTAGGAATAGCACGAGGCTGCTGAGATCATCAAATCTCAACCAATGGATCTCTGGCGTGACCCCTGCTGGTAGATGATGGTACTACACCTTTCAGGATGAAAACGTCTTTGTCCTTTGACAGCCATATCCTAATACAATGTCGTCTTACTGTGATGTGATGATTTTTATTTTATGTAGTTAATACATAATTGTAGTTATGTTTTTAGTCAGGGCTTTTTCGCAGCCGTCTGCTGCGGGCAGGTCTTCCACAAATATGACAAATAGTTCGTCTTTGCTGAAGTATGTTAACTACCTGTCGTTGACTTTTTTCCTTATATTGGGATTTGTCAACAGTGGGACATCAATAAACTTCTAATGGGCCTTAAGATGATAAAAATCATGAACACACAGCAAAATGTTCAAAAATGTCAAATTAACACTCACAGTTTTTATATATATATATATATATATATATATATATATATACACACTTACACTCTGAGAGTGTTAATCTGGCCATTTTTTACATTGCCGATTTTGCTGTGCATTAAAAAATGCTAAAATGAATGCACATCTTTCTAGTTATGACAAGCTATAGATGATTTTATTTGGGAGATTTTTGTGAGAGAAGGACTTTAAAATATTGTTGTGGGCAATGGGAGGCCTTGAAGTCAAAAGATTGAGATTCATATAGTCAGATATGTGACCCTGGACGACAAAACCTGTCTTAAGGTCAATTTTGACATCATATTAAATCTGAATAAATAAGCTTCTATTGATATGGTTTAAGATATTTTGGCCGTGAACTATTTGAAAATCTGGAATCAAAATATTGAGAAAATCGCCTTTAAAGTTGTCCAAATGAAATCCTTATTGCTCACAAAAGTAAAGATCCAGAAGGTGACGAGTCATTTAAAACATATGCAGCATATAAAGTTTCACGAAGTTTGGTCTTTTCTTCCACATTTCTGCGGTTCAGACGAGGTAACGTAAAGCCGTGGAAACAGCCGCTCATCACGGATCCGAGCGCCGCCGGTGGGCTGTGTGAGATCAGTATGCCGTCACGCTCAATAGTCAAGTACACAAGAGCTTCGTGAAGAAAGACCAGACGTGCCTGGAGCTCAAAGCTTGTGAATGTGAGGAGGAATAAGGCGAAAACTCCATCAGGTGTTTTGCATCAGTATTTATATCCTTTATTTTCCTCTATAGCAAGACTCTCTATCGTGGACCCTGAGATATGAGGATTTATAAGTGTCATGGATCACTCATGTATGATGCTGACGGTCACCGGACAGATCCTGCAGAATAAACTACAGTAGGAATGATCTATGGTTTGAGATTTAGTTGTTTTTTGATAAATACTTAAGGTTAAAATATGACAAGTGTTTTTATCAATACTTTGAAATGATTTTTATTTTTATACTTTTAGTTAAAATTGTAACAATGTTTATTAGGTGCTTTGTTTATTTTATAATATAGCCTAGTTTTATTGCGATATGTTTAATTGACTTTTATTTCATTTCATTGTATTTTCATCTTATAATTTTAGTGCCTCAACTTAAACTTAATTTTATTGCAAAGGCAACTTTTCTCATTTTTGTTTAGTTTAGTTTTTTAAAATATTATATTTTATATGATTTCAGTTAACAGAAATGTTTTAGTTTTAGTTAACTATATTTACTATAGATTCAGTACAAGAACATACATTATAAAACTTTGCTGTAGTTTTAACTTACTGTAGATTTTTGATTTAAACAAACTTATCTATAGTTCTTATATTTTAAAACAAAACTAAATAGCTTAAGTCACTTTTCTTGTTATGCAAATGTATCGTAATGTAAGAAGTTTTAAATATTTTTACTAGAAAACAAAACTTGCTTAGGAAGAATGTCATTTTTGCAGTGTTGATGTGCATCTCTTGCTCATTTTGAATCTCTAAAGTCAAAGTGTTTTCATTTTGAATAAAGTAAAGTTGAACTCATATTTAAGTTACTGGCAAAACTACAGCAAAGTTTTACAGTGTGACTTTACCTATATAAAATAAAAGAAATCAAATATAAAGGTTTGTAAAGTGTGAAACTGATGTGATGTGTGTCTGTTCTTTTCTCTTTAAGCCTGGATGTGATTGCAATGTTGTTGTTAAAGAAAAGTGAAAAACACAGAATTAAATCTCATTGGGTTTGAAACTTTTAAAAATGCATTTAGTGAAATTCGGTAGCATCTGCTAGTTCTGCTTCATCTATAAACGTTAAAACTTAGGGTGATGTAATCCAGGCAAAAAATGGCTTTCTTTGACTTTCATTTTTGTCTTGTTTTTCAGTACAAATGTCAAAAAATTCTTGAATCAAGATACATTTTCTAACTGCATAAGCTAAAGGACCTAAGAAAACAAGTCTTGATTTTAGGCCAAAAATATGACATTTAAGTAAATATGTGCTTAAAACAAGCAAAAAATCTGCCAATGGGGTAAGAAAAAACGTCATTCAATTCAAGATTTTTTTTTTTTTACCCCGTTTTAAGCACAAATTTACTTACATTTATTTTTTTATTTTTTTTGCCTAAAAACAAGACTTAATTTCTGAGGTCATTTGGCTCATCAAGAAAATGCATCTGGATTCAAGAATTTTGAGACAATTGTACTGAAAAACAAGAAAAAAATACCAAGAAAGCAAGCTATTTTTTAAAGTTTTCACGTTAATTCACGAATTTTTCTTACTTCATTGGCAGATTTTTTTGCTTGTTTTAAGCACAAATGTACTTAAAGTTAAAAATATTTTTTGTCTAAAAACAAGACTTATTTTCTTGAGTCATTTTGCTCATCAAAAAAATGGATCTGAATTCAAGACTTTTTTTGGAAGACGAGACTAAAATACGAAGCAAGCCAGCCATTTTTTTGCAGAGGGGGTTTGGGTGTCACATTTATGGATTTTTTTTGTTTTAGACAGATTGAAAATAATTAACCAAAGATGAGCATCAATAAAAGTAATTCGCAGTAACTCGTGTGTTGGTTTGTTCATTTTAAAATAAAAGTCTTAAAAAGATGTTTCACATATGTCACAGAAGAACCAGTTTTGCTTCCCCAAAGAACTTATCAGACAGAGATTCTTGAAACAAATCAGTTCTTTCTTACCTTTTAATAGTCAGAATAAGCGTCTTCTAATACAAAAACAAAATGTTTCTGTGGCTGTTAAAGATTAAAGGTTCTTTATGGAACCATACATGTTGACAGAGAACCTTCATATTTATATACGCCTCAAATATTTTTCTTTTATATATAAAAGTGTATAATGAACATTGTATATTTGGCATATAATGTCACATAATGCAATGCCACATGTTTCTGGGATATTTCAATTACATGAAACTCCACAAAACACACATCTGACATGCGTCAGTGCAAAAATGTGAATCACATGAAAACAGTGACCTCTTATTCTTTATCTGAATATTTAAAAGTTCATTTTCATGCATCATAAGAAAGCAGAGAGAAACGGATGACAAATACACATTTTTAATGGTTTAAAAAAAATACACAGCATTATGGATGAAATACTTATATGAAGCTCTGAAATATTTTAGATAACGAAACAGTTTTACCATAAATATTGAATTCTTTACTTGTTTACTGACTCATTTTAATCAGAATATTGAGCAATAATGTAACTGAGATCAGGTGTAACATCTCAAGCCAGAGAAAGTTTTTTGTGTTACAAGTTAACACTAAACACACAGTTTGGAAAGTTCTGGTGTCCATTCTCCATCTATTCCACACTTGACATAATTTTCTACTGCAAGTCTGAAACCAGGATTACATGTGAATCTCACTGCGTCTCCAAATCTATAGACGGACCTGTAGCCCATCATTCTGGATCCATGCGGCACTCTGGGTACAGGACAAATAATACCTGGACAACAAAAACAAGACAAAGAATTCAGGAGAGAAGAATATGGTTTTTATATGTATAAGACCAAGACTAAACTATAAAATATGATACTATTCCCATTCCTTTAATACATACTGTAAACTTTTAATACATACAGTATGTGATATGTTTAAGATATTATTGTTTGTAAGATTCAAGGCCTCTTTTACAAGCGAATTGATGGACAGTGTACCAAATTCTAGAAGAGCGACTAAAAACCTAAAGACTTAAGAGAACAAAACTAAAAGACAAGCTGGTTGAGACAAAAATGTATGGATCCAATATTTGTCATTTTACTTTTGTCATTGTAATGTCAAATATTTGTGACCCCCCTTCTGAAATCCCGACTGAAGTCGAATAATCTAATGATGAGATTAAAAGCATCAAAGTAGTCAGTCAAAGTCAAAAAATGATGAATATAGCTCATATGTGTGTATTGCTGTAAATATTATGATAAAAATATCAATATTATGATTGTAATTATGCAATTTCATCAGTGTTTCATTCCTAACATGATAATTACTAAAATAAATTATTTTATTGATACACTATTTTGCACAAATATATAAACATATGATTTTATGTATAAAAAATGACTTTTCAAAGACTGGGTCACATTTACTTTTGTAGGTTTAGTCAAGTCAAGTCTATAGGATTATTTTCAGTTAATTTATTGAAGGTTGTGGTGGTCTCAGCAGACAAGATGATGGCTCATTCAATACACATTTAATGTTTACATTTATGCATTTGGCAGACGCTTTTATCCAAAGTGACTTACATTACATTGTACTATACATTTGTACATCTTGTATAGTAAGCAAGTGGGGGTTAGGTGCTTGCTCAAGGGCACCTCAGCCGTTACCCACCAGACCTGAGAATCAAACCAGCAACTTTCTGATCATGAGTCCAACTCTCTAACCACTAGACCACGACTGCCTACGTAATGTTTACCTCTACATTCAGGAGGAGGATCGCTCCAGTTTCCGTTCTTGGTGCAGTGAATATCTCTCGCACCAATCAGAGATCCGGAACGACATTGATAGGACACCACGTTACCAAATGGAACGTGATCATATGTGAGGCCAAACATGTCAGCATTATTCACCGGCGGAGGTGGAGGACAGTACACGGCTGTAGGAAACAAACACACACCAACAATTCACAAGTCAACACAACAGAGCGAGTGTCCGATATATTGCACAAAGAAACGTGATTTTAGATTTAGCTGCTAAAACTGTGATTCTTCTGCTGTCTATAAAACAAAAGTCATACGTTCACACTCGGCATTCCTTCCATCCCAGCCTCCGTCCCTGCAGTGCCGCACAGGTCGACCAGTCGGCTCATACCTGATGTGACCAATCACAGCACACGTTTCATGACATCACAGTTTATCTATACCAGCTTTTATAAGTTATTTAAAATATATATATATCAGTGGCGGTCCGTGACTTCTTTTCCAGGGAGGCACGAATGTGAAGTTCGGTATTTAGCCCGTCATGTGTGAGGCCTGTCATGTCAAAATATGTGTTTGGTGCCTCACGTGAACGTATGTGCATCGCGCATCATGTCAAAATACGTGCCTGCTGTAGACGTGTTGAGAGGGTTTATCATAAAAGAGATGCTCGCGTTCACAAGATATTCGCAAGACACTCGCTTAACATTTAAGTCTAATTACACATGAGATTAAGCCAATATCTAGCAAATGCGAGCGTCTTTTGTCATAAACCCTCTTGACGCATCTACAGCAGGCACGTATTTTGACATGATGCGCGATGCACATACGTTCACGTGAGGTGCCGAACACATATGTTCACATGACAAGCCGCACACATGACGGGCCAAACACATATTTTGAATTTTTGCCTCCCCGGAAGAGAAGTCACGGACCGCCACTGATATATATATACACACACACGTTTCAGTGTTATATTATATATGTTTACCAGAATGCATTATGGGATTTCCTATTTAATACTCTCTTTTAACACTACAATACATGATCGGCAGTAAAATGAATGCAGTTTCTCACCCCTCATTACAGATGACTGTAGCCGAATCTCCGAAGGACACACCGGAGTATTCAAAGCGGCCGTTGAGAATCTCTCCCGCAGAACCACATGTCCTCCCTTTCCATAAAAACATAAAGAAGTTAAGAACTTGAAAGTATAAAAGATATGACGGACACTGAAGTGCTTTAACGTACGTTCACATTTCAGTTGCAGCTCTGTCCACTGTCCATTTTTGCAGTATATACTGTCTCGACCTCCAGCCCAGCGGTATCCCACACTGCACTTGTATCGGACCCGAGCGTCAGCTGTGTATTCTTTCTGCTCGGAGTACTCGTCTCTGGGATGGGCGAGAGGATAATACGGAGCTGGACCACAATTACCTGCGGGAGAACCAACATGACAATGAAACATCATGTTTTCTGTATATTACATATGTCACCATTATACAAAAGGTTTTTCTATTGTGCTTTTAACCTAAAAAGAGCAGTAAATGTACTTTAAGTCTACTTTTTATACATTTTTTAGAAATATACTTAAAATGACACTTAACTGGACTTACTGACAGAAAAAGAATACTTGGTCTATACTTGTACTTAATCTTTGATGGTGACGTACTTTATAAAAGTAGAATGAATTATCATAAGTATACTTGGAGTAATATATTAAATACATTTTCACATACTTTAACATATTGTCTTACAAACGAAGTTCACGTTTATAACGTAAATAAAAGCGTTCAAATAAATAAAACGTGTAAAACTAAAGCTTTCTACAAATCTACTAAAAGTCATTTTTAAGTATGAAAATGTATACCTAAATAGGAAAATGTAGTACATTAGCAGTCAAAAATCATAAACCATAAATATGATATTTAGTTCGCTTAGATATTTAGCCACAAAGTTTATTGGTGTTACGCTTGAAAGTTTCCTTTTAAAAACTAAAAAGTGGAACGATTTAAAGTCAATTTGTATTAGATTAGTAAACTTACAAGTATACTACTAGCACATTGAAATTAGTATATGTACTACATAAAGCATACTTTAAAAAAGCCTATAGGCCTACTTGAACTTTAGTACCTAATAACATGAACTTGAAGTATACTTATTTTCTGTAAAGGCAACCTCTTCAACAGAGAATATGAATGTGTTTTTAAGTCATGTAGTTTAAAAAGTGAACACTTTGAAGACATTATAAAGCTAAAATGACTAATGTACTATTGTTTTTAGTGTAACAGGCCGTGTATTTTATAATATATGTAAAAACAGTCCATTCGTAGTTCATTCCAAACACACATTAATAACCCTACCTGTCTCTGAAATCTCTTTAAAGCGACACTCAGGTAAGACCTGCCATTGGCCATTCGGTCCACATGTGATCTGTGATGAGCCAATCAGATCATAGCCTTCCGTGCAGCTGACGGTGACAGTGTCTCGAGGTTTATAATGTGGTTTCTCTTCAGATTTTATTCCTCCATTCACCATCAAAGGTGCCGAGCATCTTACTGACACAAAACCACAACAAAATATAAAAATTAAACAGCTTCCGGGTGCCACAGCGGTTGAATCAAACTCAGATCCGGATTGAGAAACTGAAGAGAATGTAAAACGTTCATGTATTACCTTCAGGGCGACACTCAGGCAAGACCTGCCATTGGCCATTCGGTTCACATGTGATCTGTGATGAGCCAATCAGATCATAGCCTTCCGTGCAACTGACGGTGACAATGTCTCGAGGTTTATAATGTGGTTTCTCTTCAGATTTTATTCCTCCATTCACCATCAAAGGTGCCGAGCATCTTACTGACACAAAACCACAACAATCATCTTTATAAACAGGTTCCCAGTTCAAACCTCACAAAGATTTAATCAAACTTATTTACCTTCAGGGTGACACTCAGGTAAGACCTGCCATTGGCCATTCGGTCCACATGTGATCTGTGATGAGCCAATCAGATCATAGCCTTCTGTGCAGCTGACAGTCACAATGTCTCGAGGTTTATAATGTGGTTTCTCTTCAGATTTTATTCCTCCATTCACCATCAAAGGTGCCGAGCATCTTACTGACACAAAACCACAACAAAATATCTTTATAAACAAGTTTTTAGTTCAAACCCAAGAATGTGATAAACTGATTAAGAATTACAGTTAAAACATGTATTCAAAAGACTATTATATGAGATACATATAGATCTTAAGATACTTCATGATAAATCTTTCATTATTTATTCACCTTTATGTCAATACAAACCTGTAAGAGTTTCTTTCTTCTTCAGAACACAACAGAAGATATTTTGAAGAATGTCGATAACCAAACAACATTGAACCCCATTGACTTCCATTGTATGAACACAAAACCACTGAGACATTACTCAAAATATCTTCTCTTGTGTTCCACTGAAGAAAGACTCACATACAGGTTTTGAACAGACTTTGGTTTTGAAACAGAATTTTCTGAAACTAAGGATTATCTAACAATGTTCTGCTACTGATGAAAACACGGCTTTATTTCTGGGGACAGTCGGTGTGTTTTCAGGTTACCAGAACGGTCATGTAGTGGATATATTCACCAACAGGGGGCGCTGCAAGCTACACTGACTACTGAGAGGCCATTATCATCAGTTTTAATGTAGTCACATTCAGTACTAAACACTCAATTCTACTGTTTGTATAGATGAAATAACACATTAACTCCACATGCACATTTGAACAATATGTGTGTAAACGTACAACCTGACTAGTTTTTATTAACGTATAAACAGAGTTAAATTGTGGAAGAGCTGACAGTCAAGTGAGTGTTTTCATTTACCAGGTTCACACTTGGGAACGTCTGGCGTCCAGGAGCCGTTTGCCTCACAGCGGAGACGTTGATCGCCACGCAGAATGAATTCACGATTACAGGAGATGATAACAATGGTGTTATATTTGACATAACCGTTCGATGGGCGACCATTGAGGATTTTAATGGCTGGACATTTGACCACTGAGAGAGAGAGAACAGAAATCACATCATTCTGTGTGACACAAGATGTTCACATTTACATTTTACATTTATAATATTCTTTGGGAATCATATGCTCATATTTGACTGAACGCTGGCATTCACCACATCAATATCATCTCTACTTACTCTCACACTTCGGCTTCCTCGGGTGCCAATTCTTGCCGGATAAACATGTGTAAACTCCGGAGCCATTGAATCCGGTCATGCAGGTGATGTTCATGTGATCTCCTTGCTTGAAAGAGAATCTCACGTCATTCACAGTCCCTTGTTTTATTGAAGGTTTGGAACATCTCGCATCCTTTGAAGACCCACGGGCCTGCCTTGAAAATCGCCGTCTTGTTCCATGTGATGCTGAAATTTCTGAAACAGGAAGTCAGGGCGGGACATATTAAGTGGTCCCTCCCTCTTTTGAAATAGCAGATTGTACTGAAAGAGAGATTGTACATTTGAATGCTTATATGTCCTAAATGTGAATTTGACAGTGTTTTATGTTTAAAAGCTCAAACAAAATGTATGGAATTAATGGCAAGACTGAGAAAATAATTTGAAACAGAAATATGATTTTGTATTATTTTGGACGAATTAAAATGTCGAGCCAAACACAGGATTTCATTTGGTCCATTGAGAGTTGGAGAATAGTATTACTGTTCTCTGTTTAAGGTGATACAAGTAAAAACATGTTGTGTCTTTAAACACAGTGTGATTCAGGCTGATAATGACAGACTGTGTTGATCTCATCCTGAACACAGAGAATTTTATAAATATAACATTTACATTTACATTTATTCAATTGGCAGACGCTTTTATCCAAAGCGACTTACAATTGAGGAAAACAGCAAGCGATTTGTCCAAGTGAGCAATATTCACGAGAAGTGCTAGTAATACAAAATTTCAGATACAACGTCAAGAAAGTATAAGCAAGTATATAGAGAACATTAGAAAAGAGAGGTAGAAAGTTTATTTTTATTTTTATAAAGATACAATATAACAAACTTCATAGATAAACCTCAGAGAGACAAACAGACGCTTCTTACTTTCACATCTCAGGTCTATAGACGTCCAGCGTCCTTCCTTACAGAAGGATATTCGGCTGCCGTCTGTCCTCGTGTATCCCGGGGCGCAGTTATACTTCACTTTGTCGTCATGCTTGAACTCTGATACGTGAAGATATTTGTCGTCCAGTCGTCTGTCCGGATATTTCGTTGGTTCGCCACACTCATCATGCTGAGACACTGAAACAGATTCACATCACAGCTCAATGCTAAACTGAAGTGCGCCGCTTCATGTCTCCAGCAACAAATTAGTCTGTTTTCACTGAAAATCTTATCTCAGCCAAGCAAAAGAAAAGAATTTAGGCCAGTATGATTGCAAAACAAAAACATTGCAAGAACAAGATGAACCACAAGATGTTTAATATCTTATTGCTTCAGGGTTTGATTAGAATAAAAACTATGACACAAATAGATGTTGAACTTATTATTGTGTCACATCTGCTTTGCACATGAGCTTACCCACATGAAAAAATTCTGTCTTACTATAATAGTTACTATACTAAACTATAGTCAATTCTAGTATGTTGTAGTATATACGATTATATAGTAGAGTTTTATTTGTTGTAAATTGATACGCTAGTAAATACTGTAGTATACTATAATGTTTTTAAACCTTACTATTAGGGCTGCTCGATTATGACAAAAACCATCATCACGATTATTTTTTGCCAATATTGAGATCACAATTATTTTACATGATTACTTACTGACTCTTAAAACAACATGGTTTTTTATTTATTTATTTAAACTATGAATTCTACAGAAAAATAAATGTTAAGTAATAGCACAGCTACACCGCTGTAAAGGAAAGTGGTGTGCCATGAAATTATAACATAAGAAAAAAATGGATCCTTGCAAAATTGGAATGCAGCACAATAATTGTTTTGTCTCGACTATTTTGTTTTTATAATCGTTGGAGACCAAATTGACGATTACGATTAATTGTACAGTCCTACTTACTATAGTAAATATTACAGTATACATTTTAAAATTTTTATGCACTTGGCAAGCGACTAACATTGCATTATACTATACATTTGAGTATGTGCAATCCCTGAGATCGAACCCATGACCATGGCGTTGCTAGCGCCATGACCTAACCACTGAGCTACAGGAAAGTATACTACAACTAATGTTTTTGAACCTTCTAGTAAATGTCTAGGAATTTTACTACCGTTTACGAGAGTAAATAATGTAGTATACTGCAGTTTTTTCCAAATGTTGACATCTTTAACAGTAAAATCCACGATGTTGAAATCAGTATGTACCTGTATTTAGTTGTATTGCTCAAACTTTGCATTCAATCTTTCCACAATCACGACAAAAACAATAGAATTTTCAAATGCTTCAGCCATTAGCTGTTTATCATGAACCCATTACAAAATTCCTTTATAAAGTGTATTTTGGGTCTTATCCCAGTTCCCATCCACCAGAAAACGTCCAACTAATACGTTACCAGCAGACAGAGACCATTATAGTCCCATAAACCATTACAGTTCCTATCTAAACCATTAAAACTATTATAATTTCTGTTGTGCAGTGTTGGGAATGATGAGGATTATATTAAAGACAAGAATACAACTGCGTAAAGCCTGGGTTGGTTTGGTTAAGCTGATAAATCCCCATAACCAGTTAACTAGAACAGGTAATACAAAAAAGCAACATTATCTCTGGTGTATCTACAAGTTATTGTAATACATAACCAACAAACAAACTATAGCGTCAGGAAAAACAAAGCGACTGAATAGCGCTTTTTGCGCAGACGGCTGTAGGCTATCGCGTCCGATGCACTTGAGCTTTAAAGGTTACTCACCTACAAAGTGCGCGAACACAAGTATGAATATGTTCCCCCAAACATTCGCCATATTCACGGAGAACTAGAGATGAAGTGAGTCTTTCTGAAGCGCAACAACCCGATATAATAAAAGCGGATCGTTTATAATGCACGGCCGCTGCTGTCATCACAGCGCAAACCCCGCCCTCAAGCTTACGTACAGTAGTACAACATACCCAATTGAAAAGCGTTTACAACCATAAATGCCTGATTCTTTGGTAAAAACGACACGAAGTGGCATAAAAGCAGCTCGACGGAAAGCACGTTTTAAAAAACGCAACGCTCATGAAAGAGATGTACGCAGCGCTGACGCGACGCAACGGCCAAATACGAAAACAAATAAGAACAGACGTAAAAATTTGCATAACGGTGATTGAAGTCGTGAATAATTAGAAGGACGAAAATATAGGAAAAATAGATGTAAGTAAAAATTGTATTACATTTAAGGCTTGTCTTACATAAAAATCGTATAATAGCTAATGTATTGGTAAACTGTAGGCTCAAAATGTATGTAGGAATTTATAGGTAGGCTACTAAGTATACGAGGCCTATATTTTTTACGTGAAGTGGTTCTGTAACATATTAAATACTGTAAAAGTGCTATACATTTAGGAAATGTACCCCTCCTATTATCCTGATTATTTGAGGACAGTTTTAAACATAAATTCACATTTTTACACCCAGACCAATTGGGTAGATGTGCATGTTTATGAATTCTTTTAATAACCTTAAGCAAAAGTCGAAAAATCAAGGTTTCAAAATATAACCAGAATGTTTTCTGCACCCAAATGTAATAGGAGGGTTAAACAAAATGTGTTCTAGCAGTTAAATCAACAAAATATTTAGAATCAGAGACAAAACTAAAAATAGTTTTGCACCTTCCCAACTTTAATATAAATAAGATTTTTTTGATGGTCATATAATGTCAGGAATCAAGTTGTAAGCCTAAACAGTCTCTATTTCCCCTTCTAGTCCTTGAATATATCTCTGGTTATATTGTGATATCCTTGAACAAGTAGCCGTAACAGAGACACAGTTATCTCACACCTGATACGTGTGCTGATATAAGACATTCAATATTATTGTAACAACCTCCGCAATAGCATTGAAGAGATCCAGATAAACAGGCAGGTGAGGTGAGGCCGACAGGAGATGTACGCAGGTGTTTGACTCATAACACTGCCACTCCACCCAATAAAGCCAGTATCATCATTGCTCCATATGCTGTGGGTGGAAAACTCTTGCAGGACTACGAGTCACACAGTTTCTGTGACTGCTCTTTTCCTTACGAACGTTTTCTGAACGCACGAGTAAAAACCACTGTCACTGTGGATTAACAAATATCCAAAGTGATTATATAACATGATTTATAACACGCTTCATATCCGCCCATATGAGAAATGTGACATATGTGAGACGTGTGCCATTAAATACGAATCAAAGCAATGACTTCACATGATCACATCCTCATTCATTTGATGTGTTTATGGTGGAATCAAACAGGAAAATACTTCATACGCTTGACCATGGTTTTACTATAGTAAAAGTGTAGTAACCATGTTTGTCTGGTAGATGGATAACTATTTGTATTACAAAAGTTGTACTGAACATAACATGGTATGACAAGTTATTGTGTTAATACCATAGTACATTTGTGAATACTATGGTTTTACTACAAATAAATCCAATAAACTATATTTACTACACTGTAGTTAAACCATGTTTCATTTTTAAGGAAATTAGCATTCAAAATGATCTAACTAATGGATTTTTATAAGGTATTAATAGAATTAGAAGAGAAATGAAATGTTATTATTTTTTTATGCAAATATGAGGTGCTTGGGAATCTCAATAAAACATGAAGTTCAACATGCAACTACTTTTGTGAGTTTTACAGCTTGTTGTATGTTTGGGGAAATATCAGCGTGTTTTATTTTGGCTAGAATTTGATTTCACCAAATTTTCAGGATATACCCAATTAAACTTCCTCTAATCACTGTTCTGCAGAAAACAACAGAAGAATAACATTTACTCTTTCACTTATCACGGATACAAACTCTATTCAAAATGATTTCTGACAGGAATGACTCATTTTCCTCTGTGGTATTTCAGGACAAAATAAGCACCTCGAGAATTGTGTTTCATACAGACCGCTGTTGTGACCACGCTCATGTCCATGACCAATAAACCACCCTTTCCACATGGAAGACTGGCCTGGACCGGATCAGAACGGTTTCACTGTGAAGGAAATAAAAATAAATTAAGAGCCAGCTGCTGACACCCACTGTGACATTTCCAGTTCAGGATTCACTCCAGTACATTTAGTAAAAAACAAATATAAACTTTATCCCAAAGGGATCTAGGTGCTTTAATGCTTAGCCATATTTATTCTTCATTCAAAGATGACTTCATGCATTCATAAAACTACTTTTCAGTGTTTGTTCTTAAGTCAATTTTCCTAAAAACATTTCAAAGCATGTAAAATAAAGATGGATAAATGACTGAACACTTTGTATTTCTTTCATCTGAGGTTTATTCCATCACAGAAACCTCATCGATAAACTACAATGACATTACATCATACAGTTACTATTAACATTGATATTGTGATAGTAAATATTTCACAATGAAACAATTCTTTTTCTGAGCCACATTACAGTAAAAGGGTTTGGCCGTCTTTTTATTTTGATTCTGTTGTGTTTATGGCATCAAAGGCTTTGATTGGTTACACTTTGGTTGCAACGCAAAGGCACTTACTGTATCTAATACAATCCAATGATATTTATATTTGTATTAAAGTCTATGAAACTGCAAGCAACTGCATAGCAGACACATTGTGCGCTGTTTAGTATACTTTCACAACTGTAATGAGAACATAAAAAGTACATTACGCTTCAATTTAAAAACATAGTCACTTACCTAAAATAAGACATGCAAACAGATCGCTACAGAATTTTTTTCCAAATCTTGGACAAAACAAAGCATTCAAATTTATTTTACATGCTTTTTCACAGTTTAAGATTATTCATATTATAAAACATCATAGCAATATTCTCAGTAGTTTCAAAGGAGGCTGGAGATTAAAAAGCGTCACGATTCTGTGCGTAAGAACACATTCATCAAGTTTTCCTTAAACATCCATTATTAAGGATCACTTTTCTATTGATAACAACTACCCTGATGTGCTTATTCTGAATTATAAAAGGTTTTATGGAAAAATCGTGACATCACATCATCAGACATTCATTAAACGCCATACAATAAAAACAAACTGACAGCAAGCACTGCGACACAAACAATAACAACGCAAAACATCTAAAACAAGAATTAAAGCCTGAGTTATATTTGTGGCAAGAGGCGGACGCATAACTAAAGGACGAAATAATTATAATGCAAACGTTTCATGTAAAACTGAAGAACCAATCAGCTTATCTGACACAAGCCACACCCCCTCAGCTTTAAACGATACTGCCATTGGTCTAATGCGCTGTCAATCAGTTCAAAAGTACCACTGGATCAGAGCCATTGAGAGAGAGAGTTGCGCCAACGGAAGTTCAAATTTTTTGCGTGTCACATGATTCATGGAGCCTTCAAATAGTTCCCGAAAGTTATGTTTTCTCTTTAAATGCTTTATTTCTTTCATTTATTTCTTTTTTAAATGACTAACGTCTTTAAATTGATCAAAAGTTCGTCACAATCGGTCTGTTTTGCTGCAGCTCCATGCGTTACTAGTAACTTCCGGGAACTATTGAGAGGCTCCAGCAACCGCCATTGCTGTGAAAAAAACGCTTCCATTGGAGTGAATGAAGATGACGCGACTCTGGTACTAAAGGGTTCTGCACTGGATCTTTAAATCAATACCAGTCATCTTGAACCTTAACAACCTTCACCTGATGTTGATTTTGCAGGTTTAAAGGGGTTGCTGGGACGGAGATCATGAGCAGCTATTACCTGTGCTACACAACGCAGCCGACATACTGTATGTGGCAATTCTCCAAGATACACAACTGCATTCGAAACACTGAAGAAAACAGGAAGCCGAGTTTGTTTTCACGTGGAAAAAATAAAGTCATGTTGTGCACACAGTTGCTGGTTTGTTTGTGCTTTCACTGCTGGACGGAGTCTTCAGAGTCTCCCGGGCCGAAGCAGTTGTGGATTTCCTGCGACACAGAACACACGGGTTATTAAATGTTGCACCTTCTACACGAGGACAATCACTTCAGCTGTTATAAAGGATCAAGTTTACATGATATGTGTTTGTATAACCTGAAACGCTTTGCGTTTCTGCAAGTTCAGGACAAAGTGATTATTATGCGAAGGGGGTTTTTCTTCTCTGTGTGGTTGGAGGCCCGCAGGCTCAGTAGCGTAAATCACGTTTAACATCAAAGGTTTACAGCACAGACCTGGCTCTCATTCAGCTCCTCGCTCTCCTGTGCCTCGGAGAATCGTGTGGCGGATAAAGCGGGAACACTTGGTAACCGGGGTTGATTGCCCACGCTGAACAGACGAGGTCTCTTTACTTGATCTTGACTCGACAGCGGAGTGAAGCTGTTTCTCCGGAGCAGAGCGGGCGGCACCTGCTGTCTGCTGCAGTCCTGACAACATATAACACAATGAGATATGAGATTATTTCCTTTTCTGACCGTTACCGTGAACCACATTGGGACTTCTATTATATAAAGAACAAACAGAACTAACATGTTTGCATATACAATTCTTTTTTGGTTCTGTGGTTCATTTAAAGGGACAGTTCACCCAAAAATGAAAATTCTGTCATTATTTACTCACCCTAAACCTGTATATATTTATATTATGATAAACATATTTGTAAGAATGTCAGTAAGCAAACAGATCTCATCCCCCATTTACTGCCATAGTAGGAAAAATAAATACTATGGGGGTCTGACTATTGGTTACTGACATTCTTCCAAATATCTTCCTTTGTGTTTAGAAATGTATGCAGACTTGGAACAAGTCAATGGTGATAGAATTGATGACAGAATTTTCATTTTTGGGAGGAGTGTCCCTTTAAATATCAACTTAGTCTCGGGTGTTTCTCCTAAAATTGCTTGAATGTATAATGAATGTAGATTGTAAAGGTGAAATAATCTGGATTTGGGTAAATGTGATGAGAAATGTTTGAGTTCATATTGAGATCTTCAATAATATTGACTTTTGATCACAGACTTGACAAATCTGAGCTCAGTTTGATCGTTGACATCTCTTCTGAAACTCTAATGGAGACATTAAAGATTTCTGGCTCTTTTTTAGGAAAAATATTGATATAAAATATAGATAAAAAAGGTTGATATTAAAGAGAGAGCTCATTTGTGACTTGTCTTATTAGTTTCTTCTTTCCTTATTTCTATACGGTCTTCTCCTCGTGTCTTTACTGTTCGTACAAATGTATATTTACCATAAAGCTGCTTTTCCAATGATGCAAATATGCACAAACTTTATAACAAACATATTGTTATTTATACAAGTTCTGTAAGAATCACAAGTGTGTCGATGCACACAGTAAAACCAAAGTTGAGCAGGGAAACTCCCTCTGTACTGGACAAACAGCAGCAGAGATGACGGCTGATCTCATCCACACAGAAAAGAGAAAAACATCCACCAACCAGAGCTATTTTCAGAAAGAGTCGGCGAGAGAGAGTGACGTGCTGTATTGTCTGTATTGACCGCAGACCTGTGGTCTCACAGCGAGGGTGTTTCTAGTAAAACTCACCCTGACGTACAATGAAACAACAGATTGCTTAAGACGCGGAGTAAAAAACTGAATCAGTCTTCAGAGACAGCGAGATGTTTGTAATGTTAAACTAGAAAAGCATGGTGCCAATATTGTGGGTTGACCTAATGTAAATGTAAATGTTGGAATGACCTGTAAGTCATTTTCAATGTAGTTAATTTGTTTCAATTTAAAGAAATAAATCAAGCATGATTGATATCTGCAAAAGACAATATATATAAATATATATATATATAGGATTGTTTTCTTACCAGCGGTCTGTCCCGGTGTGTGTTCACGGCTTCTACCTTCAGGTCAAACATTTCGACTTTACAGCCTGTAACAGACACAGCGTGTATTGAAAATGATGGTAACAAAAATTATCTGGTGTGAAACTGTCAGTCTACAGTTTGGCATTTTCTTTTTTTGGATGTTTCTAGATGATGTACAGAAACGACACAAACCGTAAGCCACTGGAGTGAGTTTCAGGACCACATGAAGGGGACACTTCAGATAGGGCAAATCATCTGTGGAAAACAATCACACAAAAATCTAAACTTCTGCTTTCACCACACATAGAAAGAAAGAGAGAGAGAGAGAGAGAGAGAGAGAGAGAGAGAGAGAGAGAGACATGTGATGTACCAGCGCTCTTGTCCAGAAAGTAAGCGAGCAGACAGCGCATGACGGCCTGATGGCAGATGACCAACACGTTTCCTTGTCTCTCCAGCTCCATGATCACAGGCTCCAGACGCTGAACCAGATCCTGATACGACTACAGCAAGAGAAGAGACACCAAACTCTCATGAGAATCACACCACAAATGAAAATAAAAATATATTTTACATTTTTAAGCACATTTAATTAAGTCTCAAACTGTGAAAAAAATGAAATCTCATGTTGTCAAAAGACATTTTCAATATAGTAATAAAATGTGTTTATTTACACGCACGCACGCACGCACACGGAAAAGATAAGAGACCATTTCAAAGACCATTTTCAGTTTTTTTGAATTTACTATTGTTAGGTATGTGTTACGGTAAAATGATCATTTTTGTTTTATTCTGTGAACTACTAACAATATTTCAAATAAAAATATTGTTTCTATTTGCATTTATTTGCAGAAAATGAAAAGTGGAGAAACAGGTCACAATAACATGAAATATGCTTCATATTCACTTTTACGCAATACAGCAGTAATATTTGTACATGCATTTAGGAAAAGTAAAAAAAAATGTATGTGATCATATGGATTTTTCTGTCTTGTCATGCTGTCAGTCTTTCATATTGCTGTATGACTATATGTCACACCAGGTGCCGATTGTTCAAAAGTAATCTGATTGGATCAAATCTTAAAAATGGGTTGTTTAAAAGCAAAAAATGAATTGTGGATTTGTACTTTTGCTTTTATTTTTTGGTGCCATAAAATAATTTCAATGTAAAGTGTTTTTAATTCCGCCATCATCGGTGATGAAACTGTCAAAAGTGGTTCTTTGGTGGCGAACACAAAGTCTCTCAAGTGAACACAAAACTTTCCATCTTATTTTTCGGTTTGTTTTCCATCTCATATGTCCCTTTAGGGCCTCTGTAGAGCACTAGTAATCCAGATTAGGTCATCTGAAAAAAGTGTGTTTTTGGATCAGGTTTATTCAGTCCAGTTTTGCTTTGAAAAAACTGTACAAAAATAAAATTACCTGATCCTAGATAGCAAAAGATGGGATTTTCCAATCCTGATCCAGATTACACTTCTCTTTGAACAACTAGCACCTGGTATTTTAACTAAAGGGAGACTGATATATCGCCGTGGCTAATATTGGACTATTATTTAGATTTTTTATTATCGCCATCTGTATATCGGCCTCATATTAACCAACCGGCCACATTGCTTTCGCAACAATACACAATAATATATACCCAACACATAAACTGAGCATCAGATACAGCACTTACTTCTCCACCTGGGTATCTGTAATGATATTTGTCCTGGTCTCTGAGAGAATATTCATCTGGATATGTTTCTTGTATCTTTTCATACGTCATCTCTTCACAAATACCCTGACACAGAACACAAACAAAGACAATTGTTTCTTCAACAATTACGATGTTTTGCACAGAAGGCACTTAAAATGAATTAAAATGACACAATCTGTCTGTCTCATTTCTCATTTCCGGGGAAGAATGTTTTTTTATTTTAATGAATGTGGGGATGGTAAACGGATTAAGTATGACACACCTCCATTAAACATCTGACTCAAATTGACTTCTAACGAAAACACCTCGACAGTAAATGATGATAACAGTACAGTCGTGAAAAACAAAAGCCCTGCTGTTCTAATAAAAGCTCACAGCATCAATCTCGTTCAGTATTTTCCACTGCTCGTATGGGACGCCCAGTTCCTCTGCCGTCTGGATGGTGCGTCTGAGCTGACTGGTCCACACCTTCAGGTCTGGGATCTTCTGGGTTTCCAGGAAGCCACGCAGTGCTTTAGCAAACTGACACAGAGCGGGAACGAGATTAACAAGACCCAAAAACATTCCCCGCCTGTATGTGATAAAGAGCTGGCCCAGTGCATGCTGGGATGTGTCATCAAACACAGGGTACATGAAGAAGCGGTTTTGTGACCAGGATTACATGCACACAGTTTTGTTAAATAAATAATGTGATATAAATGAGAGATTGATGTGAACCTCTTTTCCTCTGCTGGAGAGCTCCGAATCCCCCCCGATGCAGCCCTGCAGGTTGTGCTGGCTCTCTCCGTGTCGGCAGAGGTAGATGGAGTGTTTCTGTACGTGAATGTTCATGAGGTAGTACACGATCTTACTCTGGATATAGTCCTGAACGCGGTTCACCAGGAAACTCTGACCCACGTTTATCACCTGGATGAGGGACAGTTCCCTAAAAAAACAGAAAACAAGTTCAGGAGAGAGAGAGAGAGAGAGAGAGAGAGAGAGTCACTAAAGCAGTTTTATATGAAACAGGAGAAATTTTGTTGTACTTTATGGCAAAAATAAATCTATATCCTCATGTCTGACAAAACAGAAACCCTGTGGCCATAAAGTGTTTACTGAATCGAGCGTAATCTCCCAACTTCATATTCAAAGCAACTGTTCCAGAGATGTTGAGAAATACTGCCAGAGGAATTTTGGAAATGTCTGGGAGCGTCCAAAGGATTTCTACTGTATGCATTTTACAGAGATCCTGAATCTGTGAACGGCCAACCCTACAACCTAATATCTAATCTACTATATGAAAGCAATTTATCTTTAATGTTTCATAAATAATTGTAACAAATGTGTGACATTAGAAATCATGTGTAAAGAATGTTCATTGAAGGTCCACTTACGCCCTCTGCTGGAAAAAATCGGACTATTCATATAACTTGATGAAATTATGAACATTAAAATAATCATTTTAGGACACAGAGGTGTAAAAGTAATTGTTTAGAGAAGAAAACCTCAAATGAATTCAAACTAAACAGAAGACCTCACTTGTCATGATGATCAGGATCTAACGGTTGATATGTCACTTTGTAGCACTCGATTCTTTTGAGGAAATCCTCCATAACGCTCTCTCGGCCTCGCTCGGGATAGTCTGGACTGGACACCTTCACATCCTATAACACAAACATGATGAGTCCAACTAAAATGTTTAACTATAACATTTACATTTCAAATTTGAGGGATTGTCATAATGAATGTCTGAATATTATGATGAACAGATATTTGTGTTTATATGATTTCTGTGATGTCACTCACCAGGATGTTGGCAGCTATGACTTCAGGATCATCACAAAGTGATTCAACAAAAAACACCTGCACATAAAACCAAAATCATCATCTCCTATCCCAAACCTGTTTAACTCCTACAGCACAGAGACATTTTGGATGGTTAATTTTTCTCAATGTAAATAAATACGTATACAAAAGAAACCAGTAATAATATAATAATCACTGATAACGTTTCAGTGAATAATGTTCACAGATCTGCTGACCTTATACGAGTTCTCCTGCGCAAAACTCAGAATCAGGATCCTTCTCTCTCTGGTCGTGTTTGTGGCGTCAAAAACCTGCCGGAGACAAAAACAACCACAACCACAGTCACATCATCTGCATCATCTGCATCATCTACATCATACAAGTCTGAAACTACATGAGTGTAAAGCACACATTACAAACAATATGCTTTTATACTATATAATATAAAAGACGCGAAAAGAGTCAAACGTACAGCGATCTGCCCTCCTTCCTCATTGAAATAAGACTTCACATCCTGCAGAGCCACAATGGCACACTGCCTGAGAAGAAACACAAAACATGGGCAATTCCAGCATTACGGATGTGACGCTTTGCATTATGGATGTGACATATAAAAGACACAGTTTTTGGGATGCACAAACCTGAAGCAATAATACCTAACAAATGAAGAAGGGATGGCTCTTCATACAACAGTTACATTATTTTCATTTTCAAGTGTCCATTCATGAAGAATAGCACAAGACTATGGAAAATCATGCACTGAAAATAAAACAAATGCTTTAAAAACTTAAAGAGAGACCTCGCATGGGTATTTGAACCACTATATGTTGATATCTGTGCTATTAGTATAGTAAAAACCCTTGGTAAAAACATGGAATAAATCATTAAATGGATTTTATGATCGATTTTATTTGCTCTGTGTAGACTTGAAAAATATTAAGAAATATGTCCTGTGTCTTTATGGAGCGTGTTATGTCAGGCTGGCCGTATCCTGTGTTTATACTGTATATGCCAACACTTACTTCCTGATTTTCATGGCCTCTTCATTGTCATGACGAAAGAAATCGTAGGACTTGTAGGACTGTACCGCCTCACGTCTATAAACGCCCAGATTAAAGACTGATGAAAAACATAGAAAACTGTTCAAAACACACAAGCGTCCTTCCAGTAAATCCAGTGTAAAATCTCATACAGAAAATCTCATTCTGAAATAAGAGAAATTCATTCAAAATCAGACACTGTAAAGTTTTAATCGCAAAATTGATATTGAAATTATAATGAAAACAAACAGACGTTTTCTCTTGATAAATTCACCTTTTGTTGGCACCCCGATCCAGTTGAGGTAGCGTGTTAGTTTTTTCGATATATACGTCTTTCCTCTCGCAGGGAGTCCGATCAATACTATCACCGTGGGGGAGTTGGTCATGTAGGATGCCCATGCTAAATATAAAAACATTCAATGTTTGAGATAAAGTTGATATCTGAGGAAGTGTCTGTTCACAGATGACATGTTTATACTCATAACAGTTCCACATATTTCACATTCACATGTTTGTTTAGTGTCATGGGTTTGTTCCTGGAAATTTGGATTATGTGGATTTCATAAGAATCTATAAATCACATATATAAAAGAATCAGCTGGTTCGATGCAGTATTTATTAACATCACATCCATCATCAGAGACGATGTTATAAAATAATAATATTACTATATTGGTAAACATATATGGCATCATCCACAACCTTGTTAAGTAAATCGTAAAAACTAGATTCAGGGAAAAATGTGTGTGGTGCTTTAAGAACATGACATCACATCACATCACATCTCTCCCAAAACAAGCCGCATGTTTGTAGCAAACAGTGCAGAGAGAGTACTTCTGGTTTGCGGTTTATTCAGAGTATCAAAAATGTTAAACAGGTAAAATCTAACCTTCAGGTGTTAGATAAAACACTTCCTGCAACACAATGATGTCATCATGAGGTGTGTCTCACATTCATACACATGACCTTTTTTCTCTCATTCTTTTATTCTGCACATGATACTTCACCAAAGATGAGAAACAGGACCCAACACGCCATTTAACTAGGCTTGCCATTCCACAAAAACACTGCCTGGACACAAAGGTCAACTTTAATTTTGAGCTAAACATGTTAAAGTCTAACTCACCACTCCAAATTTAGTGATCGGCTTATTTGATTCAAGATTTAAAAGGAGAAGTGCAAAGTGGAAGCACAAATTCATCGGAGCACATTCATACTAACAACACAAACTCAAAAACGTATCTATTAAAAACTGCTTTCAAACTATGTGAGACACAGTCCTTTGAATGAATCAGTCGCCATACTGAAGTATACTTTAGCATTTACTATGTAAACTGTAGTAAATCCTAGTATACTGTGGCTTATTGAGTGTCATTACTACATCTTATCCATGGGTGATTCTCACAAAACCGCTGCAACAACATGGAAATATAAAACATACAGTTTGATAACCCAAAAAATTGTCATAATAAAGATAACTGTGTTCTCTGCCTTGGACAAAATTTATCATTTATGTATTTTATTGTTTTTTCTGCTGAAATTCTTATAACCGTAACCGTAACGCGTCCTGATTTGTCTAAGTGCAGTATATGTTGTAATTTAAACGTAGTAAAATTAAAATATTCTGAAAAAAACAATTGGATGTTCTTCCAGATGTTTTCAAGTGACTAAAAATTACCCAAAAAGATTATTGACAGAATATTATAATATGTATAATAAAAATCAAAAAACTAGTGGAGGAAATGTGTTCATGACTGATATGCTCATCCTCTGTAACGTTTTTTAAAGACTGTTTAAACATTATGTTTGATTTTATGTAAAGAAACACGACTACTAGTAGACTACTTTTTAAATGGCTAACACGTTACTTTATATTTTTGCAGTTAAAAACTTAATAATCCCTTGTCACGCCGTGTACACGACTTTTTTCCTTCTCATTACTGATACAGGTTGTTTTGCACATTTAAAGAAATTCTACATGTATAATATTCTATTAAAATATCATTTAATTATAATTATAATTTGTCATATTATGTATGATTAATAAAAACTTGCTTAGGCATCATATGGCTTCGCTTGTTATTAGCAAAACATGCTATGAGTTTTAAATTACAGTTTTATAATGAGAATTTTTAAAGGAAATTTGTTAATACAAGTGCTTTTAAGAAAATCATGTTTGACATTTTTAAAGCAAGAGTGTATACTAGTGTATATTATATACTATAGTATTAACTATAATGAAGTGAACAACTGTAGTGTACTTTAATGTAGTAGTGGAACTTACAGCATTTCTTCTCATTGACTCTGGGCTCCGTCTTCTTGTTGTCATTCGGATGGTCCATGTTTCAGCCGGTGGTCTATAACGCGCAGGTGTGAAGGTCAGCGGAGGTCAGTCCACCTGCCCAGGTATCACATGACGTCAGTTAGATCATAAACGGACAGGCGTTATATCACACATGCTGCTTTAATAATCTCCACGAGCATGTTAACATATGAAATCTAGCACGAACGCACCCACCATCACAGAAAACCACAGAGCCCACGCGGGACATCTTCCATTTAACCCGCGTTAAAAAGTCATTTCTTCACAAGCTTTAAGAGCATTAATGTAATCGCTGTGTTTCAGGAAGTGTGTGTGTTTGTGCGCATTTGCAGACAGATCAAAGGCGTCCAATCCATAGAAATAAAATAAACCGATAGCTGTCAGTGACTGTGTGGGCGGAGCTTAGCGGACAGGAAGTTGCTTCTGATTGGTCAAGCACGATGAGTCTCAGTTTACATCTTTTCTGTGTCTTTTCTATTTTTTTAAGTTTATATTTTTTTTAATTTCTGCAATTAATTGGGTGCAAATTATTATCCAGACTGCCACTGAAAAGAATTCTCTATTCGTTGGTCTGGATGATCACATTTTAATCATTTTATATTGATCATTTAATCATTTCCAATAGCATGTCAGATGTCAGTCTTCGAAATAAACAGATTTAAACGATTATACTTTGCAGAATACAATTTTATCCAGTAAGACAAATAGCTTCCTGAACTTTAAAGAGCCACCGAGCGCCCACTGCAGGATTATAACATTAAAACCTAACAGGAACCTCGTCGTTAGCAAGTAGCGTTTTCCGCTCAACTGTCCAACCAATCACAGTGATGTGACAAAGGGAGGAGGGGTTTGATGGGTTCATTTGATTGGATAGAGTTAACGTCAATCAAAAAGGTTCGTGGCGGACTCTTCTCCTGTCAAATACGTGTAAAAACTTTTATAACATACATTATATGTTTAATATACATTTTATACTATTATTATCATTATTAATAAATATATTAAAGTAAAAAAGTAATTTATTTGTATCTATTTGTATTAACTACAAGAAAGCATTGTATGTAATAATTATTTTAAACATTATTTCTAAGACTCAAAATTGTCTGACGGAAAATGGATGAATTAATAATCTTACGCCTTAATGTTATAGTCTGCTGAAATGTTTAAAATATTTGTATATACATGGGCTACCTTTAGATTTATGTTCTTGACAGACACCTTCCCACAAGACTTGTAAGAAATATTGTGTAAGTAAAAATTATTTTAGTAAAATTTGTGTATCTCTAGCTATGTAACCCCTACATTATTTTTGCATTTTTCTATAGGCTAATTCTTACTCAAGTAATTCTTTGACTCTTGAAACATACATTGTGGACAGTTTCTATAGGTTCTCATCTGAGGATTACAAAACAAATCCATTTATGAATATAAATATTTGAGAGAGTGTGTTAACATAAGCCGTATCTCTGTACACTCCTCTGCCAGCAGTTTATACATTTACATCTGTTTTCCTATAATGCAAATGTTCAGAAATGACAGCCCGGCTCTGGGCTTCATCTGCCAAAGAAAGTGTTGCTTTTGTGCCGCACGCTCAGTCATTTATTTGCTAAATAAGGCCTCCGTCTGACCAGAGCCGAGCTATTGTGAAAACACTGCTGTGTTTCTCAGGATATGTGAGGTCTGGAGCTCTCGGATTCCTTTGCCTTGTATGGCTAAACATTCCCGACTGCCGGAGTTTGACCTTATTGGCCGGATCAGGAACAGGGAGGTGTGGAGAAAAGTCTAGAGAACTAAACAAACTTCCCTTCAGCCTGACCGAGGAACCAGCAGACACGCAGATACGCAACCTGATTCAACAGAAAACAAGGTATAGTTATTATAATCATGTGCTTTTCATTCTTATTTGTTCATAGTTTATGTTCTGACTTCTGAACAGTTTGCTTGATGTTATAGACATTTGTCAAAGCACGAGGAATATTTATGATAACCTTAGTAGATATACGGTCATGTTTAAAAAGAGGGAATCTTATAGGTTTGTGAATCTGAAAACCTCTAACCTGGTTTTCTGTTGCAGGTTTTCTTGGCTTTATAACTTTAAAGATAAGACAAAGTGTTTATGATTAATTTCTTCCATGTTAAAATAAAAAGGAATATGGACCTTTTTATGCATTTGTCATGATAAGTGATAAGACGTATGACTCGATCTTTATTCCGCTCATGACAGAACCAAACCCTGTTGCCATCATGTCCGCTGCCAAACGTGCCAAAGGAAAGACGACGAAGAAGAGGCCGCAGAGGGCCACCTCCAATGTCTTTGCCATGTTTGACCAATCCCAAATCCAGGAGTTTAAAGAGGCCTTCAACATGATCGATCAGAACAGAGATGGATTCATCGATAAGGAGGATCTTCATGACATGTTGGCCTCTCTTGGTAATGTGCCATTTTGAGTTATAACTTTAATGCCAGTACTAAAAGAAAGCAGATTGATTTGTGTACAAAAAAAGCTATAGGTTGTCAAAAAAGTGTAATTCACAACCAGACAAGGTTTAGCATGCATGGAAAAACATCTGTGCTGTAAGGTTTTATTCATTTGTGACCCTGGACAACAACACAATTTAAAAATAAGCTTTCTATTGATGTATGGTTTGTTATGATAGGACAATATTTGGCCGAGATACAACTATTTAAATCTCAGGAATCTGAGGGTGCAAAAAAATCAAAATGTTGAGAAAATGGCCTTTAAAGTTGTTCAAATGAAGTCCTTAGCATATTACTCACAGAAATAATTTTTGATACAAAATATCTTCATGGAACATGATCTTTATTTAATATCCTAATGATTTTTGGCTAAATGTTCTCTTAAGACTGGTTTTGGGATCCAGGGTCACATATATATTGAAAACTTCTTCACCGTGTTTGTTTCTGAAGGAAAGAACCCATCAGATGAGTATCTGGAGGGCATGATGAGTGAAGCTCCAGGACCCATCAACTTCACCATGTTCCTCACCATGTTTGGAGAACGTCTGAACGGAACCGATCCCGAGGACGTCATACGGAACGCCTTCACGTGCTTCGACGAAGAAGCTTCTGGTACAAAGTTATTTTCAGAGCCTTCAGGAGGAGAGACGAGATTTTTAACATTTTTGTAAAAAAAAACATTTAGTCAGTGGAGCGCAGCAGAGGATATTTTGAGAAATGTCGCAGTGGTTTTGTTTTCATACAATGGAAGTCAATTGGAGACGATGTTTTTGGTTATCAAAGTTCTTTAAAATATTCTGCACATTTTAAATGCAAATACTACATCAAAGAACAGAAAAACAAGACAAAAGAAAAGAAACTCAAGCTACTGACTTGACTCAATAATGCATTGAAAGCTGGTGTCGTTTTTAACACAAACGCATCTGGTTTGTAAACTGAGCCGTCATCAATATTTTGCATTATTTTTTTTAGATCTTCAACTGTTGTGATCTCAAACTCTTCAGGTTTCATACATGAGGATCATCTCCGTGAGCTTCTGACCACTATGGGAGATCGCTTTACAGATGAAGAAGTGGACGAGCTGTTCCGCGAGGCGCCTATCGACAAGAAAGGAAACTTCAACTACGTGGAGTTCACTCGCATTCTCAAACACGGCGCCAAAGACAAAGACGACATGTGAAACCCAGCAACTCAATTCATGAAGCAGGTGCAAAAACTTCCCAATCTAATGATCACAATAAAGACAACAGTTAACTTTAGTTTAATTTACTAGGTTTAGATCAATGTATTATAATATAATTTACCATTGAATGTATTCTTGTATTCTTTTTCACATACTACTCAGTGCTTTGATCTTTTAATAGCCTAAAACACAAAGAGGGTTAGAACCCAAGGCAATAGCTGTCAAAAATCCAAAATTAAATCTGTTTTTCTTTCTTCGTCTCTCCAGCTAAATTCTGCTGTTTAAGTTATTGAAGAATGAAGCAGGTATTTCTGAAATCCACCAGATCCAAAGAGCCCATATGTGACCCTGGATCACAAAACCAATCTTATTTGTAGTAATAGCCAAAAATCAATCGTATGGGTCAAAATGAGCCATTTTTCTTTTATGCCAAAAATCATTAAGATATGAAGTAAAGATCATGTTTCATGAAGATATTTTGTAAATTTCCTACCATAAATATATCAAAACTTTATTTTTGTGAGTAATATGCTATGCAAAGGACTTTATTTGAACAACTTTAAAGGCCATTTCCTCAATATTTAGATTCATATTTTTTTGCACCCTCAGATTTCTGAGTTTTAAATAGTTGTATCTCGGCCAAATATTGTCCAGCAAACCATACATCAATAGAAAGCTTATTTATTCTGCTTTTATATGATGTAAACATCTCAATTTAAAAAAATTGACCCATGAGACTGGTTTTGTGATCCAGGGTCACAACTAAAGAACACTGAAGAACTACATGAAGAAAACATGACAGAAATATATGAAGTTTAAGTGGCTTAGTTTGCACAAAGTCATTTTGCTGGTTTTAAGTATTGAGAACTGTTCACACATTTCATCCCCCCAAAAAAATGTGTTTTTTGTTAAGGAACCTTTGGTATACAAGCATAATTTTAATAAATCTTTTTTCAAGTGGGTTCGTGCATGCTTTCTTCAATCCCGTCACTTTTTCCAGTTATAATCTGTATTTTGACTCGTGTTTTATTTATCTTCGTATCACCAGACATATTTAAAACAAAAGTATGAAGTTAGACTGGCACCATCCTGTTATGCCCGACTCCTGACAGGATATGACATCACCAACAATATTAAAACACTGATTCATAAACAGAAGTGTTTCATTGTATTGAATCTATAAACTGTACACAAACATTGTTTGTGATTCATTCAATGGAACGCAAAGAACAATCATCACATCGCTGTTTTACTCCGTTCTTGTTAAATAAAACTTTATTTTTAGCGTAAAAGAAATATTCCCACAACAATCCTACAATCTACAGAGTGTAACATTGTATGTATCTACATTACTTTAAAACATGTGAAAAATAATAATCATGAACAATATCTAAATCTATCTTTCTCTGGACATTTGGGTCTGTATGCATATTGATTCAATAATTCAGACTTTTCCTCAGGTCAAAAACAAAACCGGACCATTGAAAACATTTCCACAGCAGTTTTAAACCAACATTTTAGATACATGTAGTGTTTAAAACAATGAAGTCACCCAAAACTACTCGCCCTCATGTCTCTCATGTCCTTGCGTTTCACCCAACATAAACATCCAGGTTTGACATGAAGGCAGATCAAAAGAAAAATGACTCCATTCTAATTGTGGGCTTAAATGTGTCTTTAACTTTTATCATCCCTCTCCATCCAGCTGGAAAACATCATTGGTTAGTGACAGCAGATGTATGAAATGCATCTGACACATCACCTGTCAACAAAAGAAACATGAAATAAATGCAAAGGCAGTTAGGAGTCCATTGAAAGTCCTGCTGAGACTGTCCATCAGTCCAGTGTAGCCCTATTTTGCTTTTGTTGATCCGATGGAAAGTGAAGCTGCGAGTCGGTGAGATTTCGTAGGGGAGATATTGCTGCGACATGCAGGATTTAGAAAACTTGTGCTGAGTTTTAGTCGTCATTAAAAAAGCTCGTCGAGACGGAAAACAGATGTACAAACATGATTTACAATAACAAACAAGTGATTCTTCTGTGAATGGAAATAAACACGTGGCGTCACCTGCTTTAACTTTTGATCCGTATCAGACAGTAACATTATTGCTTAACGTATAAACTTTGAGCATTCTGAGCTGCGATTGGTCCAGATATTTTGTTGATGTTGTCATTTTAGGATCAAGAACCGAGGTCATGCAAAAGAAGAACAGATTTCTGCACACCTTCATTTTCTCTGAACACAATCAGAAACGGTCGGTCTTTTCTACAGTACGGTTCACAAAAATGACAAAAACCAAATCATATAACGTTATTCAATTTGATTGTGGTAACACTTTTGTAATGCATTTGTTAACTCCATTAGTTAAACTGAACTAACAATGATCACATTGTAATTTCATTATCTTTTAGTTAATGCACAATTAACTCCCACACAAAATATACTATAGTATATTTTTATTTTTAGTATGTGGGCTAAACTGAATGAACAACGGTTTAATGTATTAAATAACAAAGATGAACAAAATATGTTGCTTGTTGTTAGTTTGCTTTTCTTTAATGCATTAACTAGGAGTAATAAATAAGTGTTACCAACATTGTTTACTTATTTCAATACACTACAAATGTGTGAATTTTTGACCCACTTTAGTTTAGAACTAAATATTTAGTCATTTTATTGATAACATTATAATGTTATCAACAGAGTAGCATGAAATAAGCCCGGTTTCTATTTACCACTACAAATTAGCCTTGACTAAATAAACCTAAATAAACTGAATGTTCCTCTTAAAGGTAAGTCTTATTATTCAGCCATACATCATATGCATAAATAAATGCATATAAAACACACTCGGATGAGACGTATCAATACGAAATACTCGTGTAGGCTTCTAAATCATAACGTTCCTTGGAAAACAGGGTGATGTGTCATTTTCTGATGTTAAAAGAAAGTTTTCAAGTATAACATGCAGATTGAATACTGTGGCGGTTTTAAGTCTCACAGGAAAATTATTCAAACGTTACTGAAAAGTTCAGGGTAACCGAAGTTTTTAATATCTGTAAAGAGAAAAAATCTATTACAAGCGACGGATTCTAATTGGTCACACAAAGATGATGGTTTTACATCCAGCGGATTCAAGCGTCAGAAAAACTGTTTACTCAAGTACATGTGGAATGACTGGACCATAGAAAACAAAAGTGAAACCTTTAAAATAATATAATAACAATAATATTAATTCATAATAACAATAATATTACAAAACATGAGACTGTTGGCCCAGGAAGAAATCTGGACCATTGCTGAATTTCTAAAACATTCATTATAAAAACAACTTTAATCCTACAAAATTAAAAAGACAGGAACAGAAAGAGTGTTCGACATGCAGGTTCATGGAAAAAACAAACCAAGCTGCGCGTTTTCTGCATCAAATTTTACTGAAGTGAAAAACCACGAAGAGTGTCTAAAGGATTTTTACTAACTGGGTGAAAAAAAAAGGTTGTGAGAGAAAACTGGTCAGGCTGGTCTGAGATCTGTGCTATTCGTCTTCAGCCTTAGTGGATCTCAAGTATCCGTACCATCATAACATCTGCGGAGCATCAAGAGCTCAGACTGACGGGATGCTAAACATCAGTGAACACGTCGAGTTAAAAACTCATGTGTTCAAACCAGGAACGAATTGAACCTAAAGAAAAGCGAGCGTGTGTTTGTGTGAGCAGGAAGACTGTGCTGATGAGAAACAAGTGCACACGTGCAGGGTCCTGAGTGCATGCTGTACGAGGGGCTCAAAAAAACAAAACCATGTCCGGGAGCGTTCGGTGGTCATGTGACGCGTGTGTGATGCGTGTAAAGGGTCTGAGTAAAGATCGTCTTTTCGTCAGCGATATTAGCACAATTTACAGACAAAGTCTGGATATATTCCATGAGATAATTCACTTTTATAACATTTATCATTTTAACAAGGGTAACCATAGAAACAAACGTCAAAGAGAGGTTCTTCTGTGGCAGCGTTCAAGTTCGTTTCGCTCTTTTTGTACATTTTTTGCTCGTCGTTTTGCCGCACTGCTTTTTGCACGCCACGCGTTCCGATCCACGAGTGTCCGCGTGCGCGAGGAAATGCGTAGTTAGAGGTGCACAAGGTGTAAGCGTTTCATTTCGTAGTGTCTCAGAGTCGCGTCTGGGCCTCTGGAACGTAAATCTCGATGCTCTCGGCGCTCTCCGTGGCGGAGTTCTGCCGTTCAGAGACCGCTCGCTTCGCCGCCATCAGACGCTTTCTGGCTTCCTGCCGCTGCTTGTCGGCCACAGAATCGCTGCTCTTCTCCTTCCCGCCGCCGGTCTTCACCTTCACCGTCTTCTTTGGTGTGTGCGCTGGCGCGGCCTTCTTCTCCTCCTGAGGACATTCATTCAAGCGTTACTGTTAATGTGTTCGGGAAAATACGTCCAACGTAACTATAATAATCGCACGTCAGCAATGCTACTTTTCCCCAAAAGAAAATATTGTTTTGAAGTAAGGTTATTAAATTCATTAGATATTTAATACCATAGTACGGCTACTGTCGAATCATGGTATGATACAACTCTGGAGAGAAAACAGTGTATGTTGGCTGGACCTTTTTGTCCTGGATCTCAGATATCTTCCAGTCGTTGGACCTGAGGAGGTGGAGCTCATCAAACTTCATGCTGATGTCCTCTATGGACAGCTGCAGTAGATCCCAGAAGCCGGCCAGATCCTGCGCCGTGGGCCGCGGCTGAGCGTTTGCATCCTTACGCAACAAAGAAATATGAATAAATTAATGAATAAAGCAAACAGACACACGTTTCCTGTAATATGTCACTGAACATAACTTCTCGAGCTTAATTGGCAGTGCACAGCGCTTGCAACACCAAGGTCATGGATTTGACTGATAAACACACATACTGATGGACTGCATAGAAACAATTTCCTGAAAATTAAATTAAAGTTCACTTTAGGTCAACTGGATCTGTTCCAGTTTAATTCATGTGACAAGAAAATATCTGAAATAAAATCTGATTTCCTACAGGAAACAGCTCACCGCAAGCAACACAATACATTCTCTTTAACTGTGAACTAACACAATGAGCCCTGTTGTATGATGGTACACAAGCTAAAGGACAAATACTGATGATTTTCTACAAATATGAAAGTTGGGTTCACACATCACTGTATGGCATTTCAATCAGACTGTTGTGCAGTCAAAAAGCCACTAGATGGCAGTAAACTGAGTGGCCAAAAGTCTGTACTAGGGCATATTTTATGCAATATTTGGTTTTATTGCCAACTCACGTTAGATTAAACTCTCAAAATATGAGGTGAGAGGAGAAAACATTGTTAGGGTATTTATTTGACAATGATAAACTACAGCATAACATATATCTCCAATTCTGGTTTCTGATGAGCAATGTTATGAAACCAAGGAGCCAAAAATCATTCAAAAGTGAATTGTGGTAACTCAAGACTTTGTTTAACTCCAAAAGATCATTTTAGTGTTTAGAAAACTGAAGAAAAAAAAACATCACACCAAAGAAAAACATCCACAAACTTAACGATCACACCACTCCTTCACTCCCTAAAATGTATGTGTATGTGTACAGACCCGTACAGTCTGTATTTAAAGCTGCATCAATTTTTGCTAAAAAAACATGAGAAGATTCATGCTCACCAGATTCTGCTCACAAAGACCCAGAAACTGCTGGAACTTCTGATGCATCAGGAGCTGAGCACTGCCGACCGCACTGCGAACCTTCCCCAACACTACAGAGAGAGAGAGAGAGAGAGAGAGAGAGAGAGAGAGAGAGAGAGAGAGAGAGAGAGAGAGAGAGAGAGAGAGAGAGAGAGAGAGAGAGAGAGAGAGAGAGAGAGAGAGAGAGAGAGAGAGAGAGAGAGAGAGAGAGAGAGAGAGAGAGAGAGAGAGAGAGAGAGAGAGAGAGAGAGAGAGAGAGAGAGAGAGAGAGAGAGAGAGAGAGAGAGAGAGAGAGAGAGAGAGAGAGAGAGAGAGAGAGATATTATTTGTAATATTTGACATGTCCTGTCATGAAGGAGGCAAAAATACACCATTTCAATATCATCTCAGTCATCTCGACCCCCCCCTTCACTGCTGCCAGGTTCAAACCTAATGACTTTAATCACGGGCTTGAAGAGCCAAAATTAGCGACAACCACGAGCCGTTTGTGATTAAAGACTGTAAATGAGTCTGCACGTCTTATCTTTAATTCATGAAGCCGAATTTCTGTGAATACAGATCCCGTGTCTGAGACGCTGAACGGCCAGATAAACCTGAACATGTCATCTGTTTCCTGCAATAGATTTCATTCTGAACTGCTTATATAATGAAAACAAACGTTGTATGGGTTCACAAAAGGGCTAACAGGACTTCATCTCAAGTCTAAAGCGCTTGAGATTTTGGTGCTATAAAGCCTCGGGTTGATTCACAGGTTTTATTTTTCTATAAACTTGACAAAAATGTTTGTACATTTATTGAACGAATAGCTTGCGGTTCGCATCGACTGTCATGCTGCTCCCAGATCACTATAAAACAATCATTTACCCTCTTCTGACAGATGTTTGTCTTTGGTCTCTTGGTCCATCTGTTGACACCAGGCCTCCATGCGGTCCGTCTCGGCCTGAAGAAGTTTCTGGAACCAGCTCCCGTCCCTGAGGCAGGCCACGCCCCCGGGCTGATCCGCCGCTCCGTTTACGCTGCCCGTACCGGCCTGCAGTGAGGGGTCGGGCGGGGGCAGCGAGGACGGATCCAGCGCCGGGTCGAGTTTTTCATGAAGCGAGGCAGAACTACAGCGTGTCACGTCCGGTCTCGTGGGTTTGCTGTGCACGTTGCAATCCAGCGATTGGTTGGCCATCCTGTTCTCCGAAGGTTTACCGTCAGATTGATCCAGAGCTTCGCCATCCGCAGTCTCCTGTCTAGACGCCATGCTAGTGAAGCGACTGAGTCTAAATACACACAGAGACACAAACGCTACCTGAACATCCAGATCACCTTATAAATATCTATGATAAAAACCTGAATAGTAAACATCACCAACTGAAGAACTTATTAGCATGAACTACATTATATGTTATAACATAAATTCTTTCAATGCTGTCATTTATTACTAATAAAATCACTAATTATTACAGGCAAAAAATTCACAAAAGTGTGATGCATTTTTCTGCATTCTGTATATTTTGTCAGAAAGTGGAGGAGCGAGAGGAGACAGAACACACAACAGAGTGCGAGGAGAGAGAGAGACAGACAGCTGGTGTGTGGGAGACAGGATACTTTAAAGAGAGAGATATGTAAATGAGTCAGAGAAAATATGAAAATAGACTGCGATGAGGAGCGCCAGGAACAAAGTGAGTGGGAGATCCGGACACAATCTCCTTCCCTGCTGCCTGTCTGCACTAAGTGTGTGTGTGTGTGTGTGTGTGTGTGTGTTCTCAGCACCATACATGGCTGAAAAGATCTGCTGAGGACTCATGCACACACACACGCAGGCAGGCAGTCGCGCACACACGCACGCACGCACGCACACACACACACAGAGCTGTTGATTACACGTGTCACATTCCTAATCTGTAACTAAAGGCAGATATGAAGAACTTTGCTCTTTTCCTATAAATACAGAAGCAAACTCACGGCCTGCCGTCTTCCACCTGAACCCCGATGGACTGAAATCTGGTCGTGGGAGTTTGTTCCTCTTTCAGAATCGGCTGAACACAATCCACCTGTGACCAAGCAAGAAATATTACATAAACATACTGTTTTATCCCTATAAACAAATGCTTATGCAAATAAAGCACACTGACAAATACCTGAACATGATTCCTTTCACAGTTAGTCATTAACAGGCCAAACCATTTTTAAATAAACACCTCAAGCGTAAAGGATGATTTTACCCAAAAATTACTCATTGGCTGAAAGTTTTTAATTTATGCCATAAAACACAGATTTGGTGCTTCAAAATTCCATAGAACCACCTTTTTGTCTAAATAGTTCCATAAAGAACCTTTAACATCCGAAGACCCTTTCTGTCTCACAAAACGTTCTTTGTGGCAAAAAAGGTTTTAAAAAGGTCAAAAAGAGATTTGACTAAATGCTTCCTTGTTGAGTGATTCAAACAAAGTGATAAGAGTGAAATGATATGAGGAAGAGTAAAAGATCACAGATTTGCATTTCTGGGTGAACTATCTTTATAGTAAAATAATAATGTTCACAATGCAGAGTGTTCCTTCCTAGTGTACACAAAACTATACTGGGAAAAAAACAGATACTGTACTGACATGAACAATAACTAAAAACATATTTCATGCATCCCAAACATCTCATGAACAGCCACATACACACCTGAATACCAATAGATGAGAGTTTCCTCTTAGGTTCAGATTTCAGTTCGCCAGGTGTCACCGTCAGACTCACAGGCTCTTTTTTGGCATCCGGTGCGGGAGAGGGCGGAACGATGGAAGGGGGCGGGGTGGTCACCCTCGCGCTGGGCAGAGGTACGGGTTCGCGTGGAGCGGGAATGGGGGGCAGGATGGGCGTCCGCTTGATGCTCTTGACTAGACTTCCTGTTCGCGAGCTAGCGAGGCTGTCTGAAGAATTGCTGCGTCCTGATTGGCTGTTGACCTCACTGCGCTGTTCCTGGCTGTCCAGGTAAGTGTCCTGGGCGGATTCGGTGCTGCTCTGGAGCGTGACGGCGATGAAGGGTTTAGAAGTGATGCGGGGAGGTATAGGGGGAGGAGTCTTCTTACACACAGCTGTACACGACTCTGAGAAGATGGTGAGAAATGATAAGAAATCAGAATAATTCGGAGAATGAAATTGTTTAATATATAAATAAACTAAAAATCTTAAAACTTGCTCTTCAACAGAGATTATTATTATAGAATATCAGTTACTCATTTCACAAACAACACAGAAATATTTCAAGAACTCTCTTCAGAATGTCAGACGGTATCCCAGCAGCCTCTGCTGTAGACACAGGAAAAGACGAGACAAAGCCAAGCATTTACATACTCAAATCACTACAACATTCCTCTCGTGCTGGGCAATAGCATCAAGAATGCGTCGAGCTGCACCCACGAAACAAAAAAAATTTGCTGAGGACACTCGAGATTTTGCGTGACACTGATAATAACTCTTGTCTGTGTGTTAAAGTGAACAAAATAAATGCAAATAAACACTAAATACAACTCAAGAATTCGATTTTATTAACATTATGAATGAAACTGAACTGAACTGAATCCAATGAACCAATAAAACCGCCTGAACGTACCAATGAGCTACACTAAAATAAATTTTAGTTTAAGTGTAACTTGGACAATTTTCACTTTTTATGTACTGAGGTAATGAAGGTAAATAATGTAAATGTATTTATTAAATGTAGCAGATTGAGAAGTATGATATGCACTATAAATAAAATATTTGCTAAGTAAAATCAGAGTACAGACACTTGAAAATGTACTTAAAGGGACACTTTACCCAAAAATGAAAATTCTGTCATCATTTACCCACCCTTAAGTTGTTCCAAACCTGTATACATTTCTTTGTTCTGATGAACAGAGAGAAATATATCTAGACGAATGCTTGTAACCAAAGGAAAATTGACAAAAGTACCCCAGAATTTTTTTCATTTCTTACATTCTTCAAAATATCTTATTTTGTGTTTAACAAAACAAAAAAATATATAATTTTTGACCTACTATGGTAGATTATGGTAAGCAAAAACTGTTTGGTTACAAGCATTTGTCCAGATATCTTTCTCTGTATGTAATGTATACAGTTTTGAAACAACTTAAGGATGGGTAAATGATGACAGAATTTTCATTTTTGGGTGGAGTGACCCTTTACGTAAAAATACTTCACCTCTGTTTGACAGCTCCTGACGTGCCAGATGACGTGTTTTTTAAGTCTAGGTAACAGGAAAAAGTAAAAATGTTCATATTGACATTATAATTGAAACAATACAAAGAGGTAAAAAATTTGCAAACTTATAGCCTCACTATATTAAGTTACTCATCAACCCTGTTGCAGAGCAAGATGTTGGTGAATAACCAAACTAGGATAAAATATATATTAGTCAACCCCTCAACGAAGAGCAAATATTGGCCTGGTTTGTTCAATAAGTCTCTGCGAAATGCATTACAGAATGAACAAGGCTAATATTTGCCCTTCCTAAAGAGACAGAATTGTTCGTAAACAAATAATCCTCTGTGTTGGGTTTGTTGTATGGCCGGGTCTGTGCCAGGACAGTCCAACACAGCGACTGACAGTTCACACACAATATTGAATACATCTGTTCGGTCTCTGGCACAGCCTGTTGGCATTGTCAGCGTGGTGTTTTAATGCTCGCCGTGTGACGCCAGGACAGCTGCCACACAGCAGTCTGATAGCCAACAGAGATTCTCCTACATGAAAGATGTTATAAAGAAAAGAGCCAGTCAACGTATGAGAAAACATCTTGACATATACAGATGAATGTGACGGTCAAGAACTATGTAGCTCATCTCAACTTTCTCAAGATGGTCATGTGCCTAGACAGCCCACCCACAGATCTCTGATATTCTGACTCGGGTCTTCCTTTAAATGTATTTTGTAGCCGTGTTTTTAAAGCCTTAAGTCTGTTTGCTCAACAATCAAATTCTTAACCCTAAAGCTACATCTACGTCTAAACTAATCCAGTAACATTTCAAACGTCAAAACTACTTTTCGTTCAAACTAGCATTTTATAAAATTCTGAAAATGTAACAATAAAGACATGATAACATAAACTTATTTTTTTGCAAATAAATTCTTTATATATAAAATAAAATGATGATGAATTCACTTTATAGCATTTCTCAATGACGAAAACGTAACCAACCACACCGTTACGCTCACAGTAACAAAGTGCAACTTAAGCTGAAAGCTACTGAATGACTGACTTCATCTTAACTTCTCTCAGATGTAGCGGCAGATTATTTAAAAACTCTAAATTGAGACCAAATCTCAAAGCACAGCGTTGTGTTAATCACATCACATCTTCCTCAGGAAACATGACAATCTCCAGTGTTTTAAGAGCACAGCTCACCCGTCAGAGCTAAAATTCAACATGATTTCTGGACAAACGGGACTTTTGGGTTTATCTTACTTCAGATATGCTGGCGTCAGCGCACGTGTGACTCCTGTAGTGAGGACGATAGTGAGTTTATGACACAGTTCTCGCTCGGCGGGGAAGCGCAGATCCAGATTAATGGCATTAGAGCCAGTCTCTGCCCTGGGGCCCCTGCCAAAGCGGCCATGGCCTTTTAATGAACACAAAGAGCACAGGCACCAAAGAGCCACCAAACTCACAAAGACTCTTTACTCACAAAGCACATTTCTGAGAGGAGAGAACCCGTTTAGCTTCAAATGAGAAGTTAGCAGAGGCCGCCATAAAAGAAAGTTCACCCCAAAATGAAAATTCACCCTCATGTCATTTGAAACGTTCTTTATACTCCAGAACACAAAAGAAGATATTTTGAAGAACACTGGCAACCAGAAAACACTCAAACCTGTTGACTTCCATTGTATGAACACAAAGACACAGAAACATTTCTCAAAATATCTTCTTTTGTGTTCCACAGAAGAAAGAGTCACATACAGGTTTTGAATGACATGAAGGTGAATAATCGATGAACAATCCCTTGAAAGACGACAATAAATAGCAGAATTTATTAAAAAAATAAAAACCTTTATAGGAGTTAAAAAAAGTGTTCAAGTGCAGACCAAACAACACACCTAGAGAAGAACTGACTAAAAACTCATGTGACCGCTGAATGACAAGAAGCTTGGGTTGTGTCACAACTAGGGTTGGGTATCATTTGAATGCTATCGATGTCAATTCTGCTTACCGATTCCGATTCTTACCGACATTTCGATGTCAACTGGTATGGTCATTTAGCATGCTTATTGACTGGTTTGTAAAAAATATATATATTTATGAGCACCGTTTGCGACAATTTGTATTGCCATAGCTTAACTACATTATGGAAATTTTATTTGAAGTATCCGATTCCTATTCTTTTCGATTCCAATCTGATTCCTAGCCCAACTAACAAAAAACTCATAGTTGGTCCAAACAACCCATCAACGCACAAATGTAGACTACACAAGACGCACTACAGAGACAGCCCAACCTCTTCACATTCAGACTTGTAATCCTTATTAGGACAAGTTTTAAGATTAAGTGCACAGCAAGTGTTTACCAAGAAGAGAACTTGCTAAATGTAGGACAAACTAGTCTGTATTTTAAACCAGACTCATCTAGACAATGACACGTTTAGTAAGTATACATACACACACCCTATACTTAACATCTACATTATGTGAACAGCAGCTTCAATACAAACTGAAAGCATTAACATCATTCTTAAGAAGACTAATGTTCAGGTCTGGTTAAGACCCAAAGATCAATCATTTAAAACCCCAACATGCATCAGACCTTTAAACAATGGGTAGTTGTTGCGTTATCTCTCTATGACTTTGCATTGCAAAAACGTTGCAACCTCAATCAAAACTGCACAGGAACTGGTCTTTAAATGTGATCACGTGTCATATCCACGTCAAACTGAATGATTTCACCTAAAAGACAGTGTGCGTGGAAAAGCGCATGCATTCACAGCCCGGTTAGTATGTCATGTTTGGGTGGGTGGGTGGTTGAGTCACGCATCATTATAAACACACTTCAACTAGACAGCCTGCGTGCTAACGAGACCTAACCAGCTAATGAAATAAACACATCACTTCAACAAACACTAAAGCCATCGATAAAACGTATTTCTGACGGCTATGATAGGATGTCTTTGTCATGACTTCCTCCAAAACCGCACATGCGAACTGTCTCGAGACGCTGCGCGTGCGTTAGCTCTTTCTATCCCTGGCGCGTGCCCACTCCGCGTTCACGCGCATACGGCGGACATTTAACGTAAAGAAATCCACGCACACCTTTTCCTCAGTGCTTGAGGCGATCACCGTCGATCTAGCATCTCCATGTCATCGCAAGAGAATAAATGACGCGATCCGCCGGAAGGGTTTTTCGTCTTTTACTTCAGATCTTTGTGTCGTTTCCACGCGCTGTGATATCCTTCCGTTCTACGGGTACCGCCATCCACGTCTCGGGGAAGAGCAGAGGGGGAAAAAACTCACGCGAGCGATCCGGCGATTCAAGCGCGGGATTGGAGAAAAGCGCGTTCGAGGCGTTCACGAGCGGCGCTCTCATTGGCTGCTGGAACGAGCGTTTGATCTCGGCGCGGTCGAATTAGAATGCTGCGTCACTAGCGTCGGCGCTCGCGCTCGGCGGAACGGGAGGTTGCGCGAGAGCGCTCCCGTCACGTGATCGCGCACGGCAGCCAGGACGGGGAGGAGCGTTCAGAAAGCACGTTTTTTTCTCAATGAGATGAGATACGATAGCGCAAATGTGATGTCACGGTTAAAGAGTGTTTTTAGGACGAGACACAAAGCAACACAAAGGGATTTGTCAAGATAAGTTACACGGGCTGCTTTTGCATCACATGGGTGTCTGACAGGGTTGAAAATTCAGATCTGTCTGGTTATTCCTACATTTGACACGTATTAAAATATTAAACCCCCTATTTTTGGGAACAGTTTTTTTTAAATCAAATTGTTACAACTAATTTAACACTAGATATTAAATTTGAGAGTATTTCACTACAGTGATTCATCTTTGCTGAGGCCCTATGCTGGGTGATGTTCAAGAACTGGCACTTTATTACAATTTTTCCATTATAAATGTCTTTGTTCTGTAAAACAAAACAAAAAAGAAGATCATTTAAGAATGTAGTAAAGTAAAGGGCACTGACTACTATTGTAATTTTACCTACTATGGTAGTCAATGGTGGCCAAGAAGAACGGTTTGGTTACAGGCATTCATCCAAATATCTTTCTATAGAATGGGGAAAATGTAGGTTAATCTAATTTAATTATGTAACTCTTTCTTCAGTTGTATACAAAAGAAGATATTTTGAGAAATGTCTCAGTGGTTTTGTTCATATAATGGAAGTCAACGGGGTTCAGTGTTGTTGGGTTATCAACGTTCTTCAAAATATCTTCTTTTGTTCTGAAAGTCATACACATGACATGAGTGTTAGTAAGTACAAGCAATGGAATTCTGAGATGTTTTGTACTATTTAGCTTGTTTGACCAAAACAAAAATCTTTATGATACTAAAATGAATAAAAAAATCAAAATGCATATAAAGTGACCGTCATTGTCTTACTGTAGCTATTAAAAACTAACCAGAGTTCATCTCTAAAAGTCTGCAACTCGTATGGAAATACTTAAATTACAACACAGGCATATTCATTTGTTAAGTTACAGAGTCCAAAACCTGTTATGGTTAAAGGAAGTTTGTCAGATGTGGTTAGGAATTGAAATTTTACAGTCTTTGATCACAAACGGGATCGAGGCACTCCTATTGGGAGCACAGGTGGGCTGTTGACTGGTGGGTTGGTAATTCTGTTGAAACCAAATTTATAGCAAATATTTGCATTATATTTGCCCATTTTACATATACCAAGGTGCTAAAAGAGCCAAGCAACATATACAACCAAATGTTGTTCGACATGTCACACTGAATAGAAGACTTATTGAAATATAAGTAAAAAACAATCAACTAGCTAATATAATACTCGATCACATACAATAAAAGATGAACAACCAGACATCCCATTGGCCGCTTGTGTATCACATGTTACGCCAAACTAATCTGCTCGATTCATTCCTCTGAAACCAGCTGAGATGCAGTTTAATTTGTAGCTGAGGTTTTGCCAGAGGGGTCATAATGGACAGTGAAACTCAGAGCTTCATCTAAGACCATCAGCTGTTAAGATCTGGGATTCATTTTAGCAAGACACCACCAGTCCAAATGTAGGTCAGCAGATGTTGTGTGTGTGCGAGACAGCCGGCTATAACAAATCTTCCAGTGAGCATTTAAGATGTCAAAATGTCTAATGACTCTAGTAGTCTTTTCCTGACCAACCGAAAGTAAAAGCAACCAGTGCCTCCATAATTCTGACCACATCTGTCGATCAAGTTTCAGAAAACAACACATTTCTTTTATGTTTCTTTTGTCCTCATCAAATTCTCATTTTGTGTTTCTCAGAAAAGTGATAGGACGTATGGGAGAGTAAATCATAGTTTTGTTTTTCGTCCCTTTAAGAAGTCCATGAGATGGCTGTCATGGACATGGGCTGGATTTGACTCTCACATGATTCCCGAACACCTGTCTGAGCTTGTCCACATGCCGATCTCTCACCGAAAAAGAGAGAGAAATCACACTTCTTCTTGAGCTCTTTAATATTAATATTATATCATCAAGGCAATATAATGACATCATCATGTTAACCTGAAGAGAGTCTCTCCTCATTTCATTATTATCAATGAACTTTGTCCAGTTTGATTTGTTTGCTTTGTTGTTTTTAGTGTGTTGTTCAGCGTCTATAATATTTCTCACATTCTCTTCATGCAATACAATGTTTTACAAGCACTAAACAAGATTAGATGAATCGAGCCCAATATCATAAACCTCAAGAGTACAAAAGTCCTTGAGATACACAAGATAAATATTTGCTATGGATCAGATTGTGTCTAAAAATGAAAAAACTCAAAGACTTCTTCAATGCGGTAAGTGATGTTTTATATAATCATGTGCATGTTTTGCAGTGTTTGGTTTATTTAATCTCTATAAAGTCTGTACTCACTGTTGCTATAGCTACTGATGGACATAGTTGTGGGCGGAGTCTCATCTGAATCCACGGAGCCCGTATCATCGTCCTGGGAGCATCCGGCCTGGATGGCCCGCAGGTAACTGTGGCTGCGAGACCGAAAGCAGGTTGGTTTGGGAAGATCCAAGGCCTTCACTGTCTGAGAGTCCATCTGACCGTAAGCTGCGCTGGCCAGGTAACCCTGCTCCACCTGAAAACACACGTGCAGGTTCAGACGACCCGTGCGACGACCGCCGCCCGTCCACAAGCACACGTGAGATGGGGTGAGACGCGGCTGACGCTTTAGTGTGGATTGAGGCATTGTTGGGTGAAAGAGTCTTAACTCCAACAGCTAGGAGTGGGCTTCCATACAGTCATTGCAAGAAACCTGGACCAAAAAAAATCCTGAAATTTGCCGTTACTATTTGTCTTAATCTTAAAACAAGTAGAAGTGTAACGATACACTCATCTTATGATTCGATACTATACAAAATCTAGATCGTATCTCGATATGTTGAACAAAATGAAAATAAAATCATATTGTAAAAAATATTTACGCAACTCTATGACACATATGGTTATTTTTGTATCGCTATATATCATGCCACGATATATCATTAAACACCTAAAATAGGATGTTAATTTTTTTTAATTGAAATTTAGTCTATATTTCACTCTCTCTCTCTCTCTCTCTCTCTCTCTCTCTCTCTCTCTATATATATATATATATATTAGAGGTGGATAAAATAAATTATATTTCAGAGTTTTGTGATACTTCCACATCAAGAATCAATATTTTACGTTACAATTTTCGCATCCACCACCATTCAGTAAATTTCTGCAAAAAGAAAAAAAGTTTTGGGTTGCCAGGTCTCTGATGGGTTCAACCCATAATATTTATAAACATCTACACCTAATAATTTTGCGATTCGTCTTGAGCACATCTGAATATAAATGGCATGTTTAATCCTGAAATATTCCTATTTTTCTGCTTCAAATCCAGCAGGCAAAGTGCAGAAACAGAAAGCCTCAATGAGTTATTAAACTCCAAAGTGCTTCATGTGAATCCTCAAGTTTGGCAAAACACAATCACGATTCAAACGAACAGCAGATGGCATCGACTGAACTTGTAGATGATGAAAGTAGAGACAGAAGTTTGTGTCTGTTCGGGCAGCAGGTGAAACTCTCCACGAGGACGAAACAGAATCGGATTGTGTGTGTTAGTGAAGGATAAACCATCTCATTTAAGGCAAACAAATAAACAAAATCCACTGTAAGACTCAATTTAAAGAGACGATTCCCAGAACAAAAACAAAACTGCTATAGTTAAAGTCTTCCTTAGTCCATTTGACTGAGGCCTTTATCCTTTAACATAAAAAAAAAATCTTCAGCATAAAATAAATGAAATAGTTGTCTTTCCTCTTCCACAACACTCACTTTAGCAGTCCTGATGTCTCGCCGTGAAGGGATGTGACTGTATTAAGTATTTTATCCCAGTAAACTCAGTTTTCACCCTCCATGTTTCTTTAAAAAGCTTAGAGATGTTTTACAACACTAATCTGGAACATTCTGTTTCTGATGTCACAACAAAACATCTCTGACACATTTCAGAGCAAAACTCACATCCGTGATTCTCGGGTGGTTCCCTTGTGAAAATGAAACATGGTTTTACTTCAAATACTATAGTTAAAGCATGGTAACTACAATAATTAACCACAATTTTACTATAGTAGTTTAACCATAGTATTTGTAGTGAAACAAAAAAAAACCATGCTTAATATGTTTACATTTAGGTATTTAGCAGACGCTTTAATTCGAAGCAATTTTGGATTAGAATACTTTACACTTTTACTATAGTAAAACCATTTTTCGTGATGAAGCGATTTGAGCAGTTTTAACACACCGTTACGGATTGTGGAACCTGGACATTTGCAAACATGATGTGAAAAACAAGAAATAATGAAGTGTATGTCAGACTCTGACCTGGCTCATGGTGGACCCTTGACCCACCGTCATACAGCCCTGACTGAACCTGCGATCCACGTCCCAGTGCTGCAGTCCCGCTTCACCTGACGTCATCAAACAGTCCAGGTTATCCAGACTCCGATTGGTGGAGACCTCACATAGAGACGGCATACAGCTGATGATCGGGAACAGAGGAGAAACACAAGCGAATGAGTCAAAAAAAACCTTCTTATTATTTTCACAGCATCTGAGACGAAGTTCCAGGTCCCCCCAAAAGAAACAATTTACACAATTCTGTCCCTCGTGTTGTTTAAAATCTGTGTGCTCTTCAGGAAGTTGTTCCTTTGTTCTGTGTGTTGCAGTGAGGTCGTCTGGGATTTGTGTCGTGCATCCGTGTGCATTGTGGAGGAGACTCATAGGAAGGTCTGTGCTTGTAAGTTCATCATTTCTGTAAATATCTGATGTCCATCTAAACTGGGCAAAAATGTCACCTTCTTTTATTTCATTTGTTAAAACGCCATTAGAGCTTTTAATTTGAAGGAATAGTTTAGCCAAAAATGTAAATATTGTCATTATTTACTCGCCCTCGTGTTGCAAAAGTGCACTACACTATATTGTATTTTCCAAGTGTCCCGAAGGCATGCAAATGGGTTTGGTGAAAAACAAACTAAAATAATGTTTTATTTAGCAATGATTTTATGAAACGTTCGCTTTCGTGCGCTTTTAACAAAACACATAAAACACCACAAAAATCTGTCAGGGTTTGAACGACCACAGGATAAGTAAATAATGACAAATGCATGAAATAACCCTTTAAATAAATATTTTAGCGGATATTCTGTATTCATTTATTCATGTCATTTCAAACGGTTATATTTTCTTTCTTCTGTGAAGCACAAAGGAAAGCTGCTTACTATAATATCTTGTTTGTTCTCAAAATAGAAATGTGCCGATACAATAACTCTATGTGAGGAACACAACACAATTCAAATTGTTATTTGAGACATTCAGTCTGTTCCTCACATAAAGATATCACATGACTTAGAGAATATAGCACAAGCGTATATACTAGCGGTCAACAGTTTTGGGACACTTACTCACTTATGTGTTCATACTTTTTCCACATTTTAAAATAATAATAAACTCATCAAAATTATGAAATAAAACAAAGGGAACTATGGGTATTATGTTGTAATTAAAAAAACCATGAAAACATGTTATATTTTATCGTCTTCAGTGTCGTCACCTTACAACTAGAATTTGCAGAAATGAGGTCTGAGATGCTTTTTAAACAAGTTTTTATCTATTCTGGGCTCCTATTGGCTGTTCTTTCTAAACATGTTTTATTAAATAAAATGTTAGTTTTGTCATGAAAAAACATGTATGTTTGGAAAATTATATTTTTGTCTACTAAACTAATTTCAGATATTTAAGCAAACACCTCAGATCCCAAGCCTTTCTAAAAAAAATAAAATTTCGCTCAATTGTCCCAAAACCTTTGACCGCTAGTGTAGTGCATAGACTGCTGTTATTGTCATTTTACATATATTAATAATTTTCAATTTCAATTGCTCCTTATAAACATAGCTTCGTACAATACACGTATTGTTAACAAAATGTTAAATGTTCTCTATTTGTAAGTCACTTTGGATAAAAGAATCTGCTAAATGACTAAATGTAAATCTGTGCTTAATTGTAGGCTACTCACATCAGATCTCACAGACATCAGGAGGTCAGTGACGCTACTGAAGGGTCATGTGATCGGATGGAGGCGGGGCTCTGAAACACTAACCTGTGCAGGTGTGGCACTGAGCTGGCGCTCTGAAGAGGAAACCAGACCACACCGAACTGCTCCCACATGAAAGAACAAGGGCTTTGTCTGCTACAGCGAGCGCGTAGGAAGGGTGGGACGTTACATGGGCGATTGCACATACAAAGAATGTATTTAATGCTTTTTTATTGTATGTTGCGCATCGACATCATACAGGACCGACTGCATATTTAATAACAAAACACTTCTGTAACGCTTGAGACACTGACACGAACGATTGTAAATCATTACGATTGTCACATGATCATTGGGCATCTGTTATATAAAGTGTCAAGTTGAATATTCAAGAGTTTAGAGCAATGTGTCATGGGATTTGTAATTTGTGCTGTAGTTACAGTAAAGCAGTCTGTAAGCGTGCTGCCATCTGCTGGTCACACTGAACATGTGTCTGATAACAATGTTAGGATGATGATTCAATTTAGGATCTCTTTTGGGAAAGATGAGACGCAGAGTCACTTAATAATATACTTTGTGTGTTGGTTCATAAAATCATATAGTACAATTACGTTTTAGAATTGTCAGGGGTACAGAAAACAAGAAAACAATGTGATAAATGAATATTACATGTCTTATGGAACTGCAGAAATGAAGATGTGTGAGGATTTGCTTTCACCTGAAATGGTTTGCTGGTCTGAACTGGTCTCTTGTCTCTTTGCTGGTTTTAAAGTTGCATTCAGACAGAAAGACCAGCAAACCAGTTTAATCTGTGTTTTTTCATCTAAAAGACTGGACATTATAAGTGGTTTATTTACTATAGAAGTCAGAAGAAAGTTTCCAGGTTCAGGTGAGTAAGAATGTTTGTGTGTATTTTGTGTTATGTTCAGATGTGTGTTTGTTTATACTGTAGATGTTGTTCAGTGCTATAGGTGTGTGTGTGTGTGTGTGTGTGTGTGTGAGAGAGAGAGATTTTGTATATATGTTGTGCTTAAGTGTTGTGTGTGTGTGTGCACGTGTTGTGTTATGTTCAAGTGTGTTTGTGTGCTTACGCTAGTTCACAAGTGTTTGTGTGTATGTTGTGGCTCAGGTGTGTGTGTGTGTAAGAGCATTTGTGTATATGTTGTGCTTTAGGTGTGTGTGTGTGTGTGTGTGTGTGTGTGTGTGTGTGTGTGTGTGTGAGAGAGAGAGAGAGAGCGTGTTGTGTTATGTTCAGATGTGTGTCTGTGTGTGCTTCTTGCTTATGTTAGTAGATTAGTATGTATGTGTATGTTGTGGCTCGGGTGTGTGTGTGTGTGTGTGTGTGTGTGTGAGAGAGAGAGAGAGAGAGAGAGAGAGAGAGAGAGAGAGAGAGAGAGAGAGAGAGAGAGAGCGCGTGTTGTGTTATGTTCAGGTGTGTGTCTGTGTCTGTGTGTGCTTCTTGCTTATGTTAGTTCACAAGTGTTTGTGTGTATGTTGTGGCTCAGGTGTGTGTGTGTGTGTGTGTGTGTGTGTGTGTGTAAGAGCATTTGTGTATATGTTGTGCTTTAGGTGTGTGTGTGTGTGTGTGTGAGAGAGAGAGAGAGAGAGAGAGAGAAAGAGCGAGAGAGCGTGTTGTGTTATGTTCAGGTCTGTGTCTGTGTGTGCTTCTTGCTTATGTTAGTTCACAAGTGTTTGTGTATATGTTGTGGCTCGGGTGTGTGTGTGTGTGTGTGTGTGTGTGTGTGTGTGTGTGTGTGTGTGTGTGTAAGAGCATTTGTGTATATGTTGTGCTTCAGTTGTATGCGTGCGCATGTGTGTGTGATTTGTTTTGCTTTAGGTGTCTATATGTTGTGTTATATTCAGGTGTGTGCGGTTTCATGTACTTGCGTGGGGGCAGTGGTGGTTGTTGTTCACTCAGAGACTGTTGTGTGGCTTTCAGGTAACTCTGTCTTCTGGCGGCACTCTTGGGTGATGGTTTGGGTGAAGGGGGCCCGTCTGAGTCGTCATCGTCGTCGTCGTCGTCGCTCTCCTCCGTGTCTCCCATGGCTTTCACATAACTGCCACTGCGCATCCTCCTGCACGGGATCTCTCCTGCCCCTCCTCCCTTACCCAGAGTCCCACTCCACTCACCCGCCGGCACCTGCAGCAAACACACACAGACACACGCGCTGATGCCATCTCACAACTTCTCATTTGTTTAAATCAAATCATTCAATCATTTCATTTAGCAAATCTCTTTCTCTCATCGTTGTTTCGTGTCACCTGTAGGAAGTTGCAGGTCATTTCTTGTCCGTGGCAGGACTTGGATTTGAGCAAGGTGCGGTTGACGGTGGCCGAGCCCTTCTGAAGCACCTGTCTGGCCTGAGTGAGCGTCAGCGTGGACCAGGAAGCTCTCTTCACCAGCACGTTGTGCTCCCCTCGACCCCCGGAGGGCACCGGTCCCGGCTGAGCCTTGAGATCTCCGCCGCTCTTGGAGGACGTGAGGGAGTGAGCCGCGATCGTGTTGTAGCCCTGTGGATGAGGTCTGGGTACCGCCTGACTGTCCGACACGGCTCTGCCCAGCGTCATCATGCTCAACGGGTTTCGATACGCCACCGCCAGCGGGCCGGCCGCGGCGGGCTGACTCGCGGGCTCGTCCTCCAAAGCGTCGTCTGAGCTCCAGAACCCTGAGAGGTTGGGTCGAGGTCGCCGTTTGGTGCCCTCCGTCTTGGCCCGGTCTTTGCTCTTGCTTCTTCGGACCGTCTTGGCGGGGTCTCCGGCCTGACCCGCTGCGATGTTCCCTTTGACCGCCGACACCTCCAGAGACTGAGACTTGGCGAAGAGCTTCTGGACGGACTGCACCAGGTTGCGGATGCGACTGGGACTCTCGCTGCGCTGCTTGGAGCCACGGCTGCGTCGGTGGAACTGCAGCGTGCTGAAACCGTCTCGCTGGAGCGGCAGGTGTCTCTCCAGTTGGTCGAGGAGGTTGGCCGGAAGTCGATTCATCTTAGCGGCGGCTGCTGAGGAAATGGTGGCCGTGCCGCTGGAGATCATGGCGGGGGCGCCCAGCCCGAGGCCCAGACCCATGCCCATGGACATGGAGGATGTGAGAGTGCCAGCGCGACTGCCCGTTTGAGCCCCACAGCCCTGCCGGGATGAAGCCCAACATTACTCAGAAAATCATGCTGAAGTAGTTACACACTTAAATTAATCATTTCATGTTAAAATACCTGCGTGTACTCGCTCGGCTCTGCCTGACTGGTGTAGTGAAACCGTGGAAAGGTGCTGCTGTTGGTCAGCTGGTTATTCAGGGGAAGCAGGCAGTCGGACTGTAGGGTGGTGGGAGGGGAAACAGGGAAGTGATGGAGGTGAGGATCCAGGGTACCATAATGGTTGATGGTGGGACTCAAGAGGTAGGCAGCATGAGGGTCCGGGGCCAGAGGACACAAAGGCTCCTGCGGGCCTGCGGTGGGGTCACAGGTGTCTGACAGATGTCGGCTACGGTTGGCCCCTAAGCCTTTCATGGTCGCTATAAAGTGTCTCGTCTAGAACATGCTCCCAGCTGGAGAGAGACAACAGCCCTGGAGGGCGCCCCCTAGAGGAAATACACAGATGACAAATCTTTAATGTCTCAGTTACTTCTCATAGACATCAATGAGATTAAATGGAGGGTGACTTGAAGCTTAAGTGCATCTCAGATGTTTCTCCTGAGAGTTTTGATTTGTCAATATTATTGAAAATCTCAATATAAACTCAAACCCAGATTATTTTACCTCTACATTCATTTACACCTCCATACACTCTCATTTGTGTCCAAAAGAATTTGAAGAGAAACAGACAAATCTCCTGAGTTATAAAGAGCAACACCTGAGCAATAAATGCAGTAAATAGCACATAACAGACCGAGCGTTTGTCAAGGTTGCTTTACACACAGAAAACTTGAACTTTCCTGCATATAAACATCGTCTCGTAGTAAACGCTTTGCATCACAATATTCTGTTCACACCCTCCAGGTTCCTGCCACTAACTTCATATTCTGCAACAGTCGTCACCTATTCCCCGCCGAGACATTCATCTGCAGCCGAATGTGAGAGAGTCATACGCATCTGTGACTCAAACAGCGCAGCTCCATTCACAAAAGCATCAGATATACCCCCATCAACGGCGCCGGTCACAAAGCGCTCCATTGGCATGCTGAACATTTTCATCTGTCATTACCGCAGTCGGTCTCAATAGGGCTGCGCGATGAGTCACGCCGCCGTCAAAGAGCCTGAAAACCTTGTTAACATTCATCCGGCAGCTGCGGCTCCTTCCGAACGGGCCTCCGGAGCAGCAGCGCTCGCCCCGGTGACATCAGCCCTACACACCCCGTGACATCAGTACACGAACGCTCAGCCAACGGTAGAGATCAGACGCGGATTCCCACAGCATTTATGCAGAGTCATTACCAAAACATCACATGTTTTGGAGGAGGAAAGAGTCACTTTGACTATCTGGTTTGATTTTGTAATGTACAGCCGTGGAAAAACTAGTCCAAATGTTCATTCAATCAGTATTTCTAGATGTATTGTGGTCATTCCAGTCCAGCGGCTGTTGAATTTCTACAAAATCAAACCTCAGGAGGGCCATTAAAAGACTTAACAGCATGACAAGACACATAAAAGCTGTGATAAAAATCACATACAAAAATTAATTCAGAATTATTACTGCTGCATTGCTTTAAAAAAGTGAATATGAACTTGTTTTATTTGCAGTATTTGAGGTCTGCAAAAATACAGAACATCTTTTCTATTATTTTCACCTGTTTCTCCAGTTTTCATTTTCTGCAAATAAATGCATAGAAACAATATTTTAGTTTGACATTCGGGGATAATATAGTACAGAATAAAACAAGAATGATCATTTTACCTAAACACGTACCTATAAATAGTAAATTCAGAAAAATGATGTCTTATTTTTTTTTGCGGCTGTATACATGGAAGTTATATTTGTAAACCAAATTAACATCAGTTTCTGTTAATATTTTGGTTTATTTGAATGTCTTTGAATGTCATAATACCATTCCCAAAAGTACATCTGACTGCAACTCTAACAGGATTCTCTCAAACGTTCTTATGTTAATGTTAAAATGGCATTTTATCACCATTATTTCTTTAAATTATGATTTAAATAATTATTCTTACATTGTAAGTAGAATGTTTAAACATTCAGAAATACTGATTTTATAACTTACTAGTAACGTTAGAAAAACGTTGTACATATGTGACCCTGGATCACAAAACCAGTCTTAAGTAGCACGAGAACATTTGTAGTAAAAGCCAAAAATACATCGTATGGGTCAAAATTAGTCATTTTTCTTTTATACCCAAAATCATTAGGATATGAAGTAAAGATCATATTCCATAAAGATATTTAGTTAATATATCAAAACTTTATTTTGTGAGTAATATGCTATGCTAAGGACTTCATTGGAACAACTTTAAAGGCCATTTTCTCAATATTTAGATTTTTTCCCCGCTCAGATTCCCGAGTTTTAAATAGTTGTATCTCGGCTAAATATTGTCCTAACAAACCATACATCAATAGAAAGCTTATTTATTCAGCTTTTAGATGATGTCAAAAATCTTAATTTCAAAAAATTGACCCATAAGACTGGCTTTGTGATCCAGGGTCACATCCCCTGCAGTTATCAAGGTGATCACTAGGGGGCGATGCCTTCAGTAACACAATGAATGATGGATGAAGTTGATCGTGGTCGCAAAATCCATCAGGCCGGTAAGAATCTCAGATCATTGAAGTGTTGTGCCAGGCAAGCAAATGATGTGCGGAACTGAGATGAAGCATGTGAGTCATTTAAAGCATCTATCTCTTCTGGAGATGATTAAAGCCTTGCATAGACCTGCCAGGTTTAAAAAGTCATTAAAGACCCTGTGATAGATCTGTGCTGCCTTTAACTAATAAAACACCAACCAGAAAAAAGACAGATATGATAAAACTGTTAAATAATGACTGAGGGAGAATAAATGAAGTTCATCTGTTTCTAGATCAGCGGTTATTAACATAAGCGGATGATACGTTTAAACATGATGACAGTATGCAGATTCAATGTTAAAAAGCTCAAATTCTCTTCTGCTTTCATATTTCAGTGATAATTTATCGTGCTGTGAATTAGCTGAGCTTTCTTCTTTTCTGTTTTCATGCTTTCCACATTACAGTTGTTCATCCATCCAGAATAAAAGTCACAGGGTGAGAAAACTTAAATGTGACTTTTACGTGTTTCTTTAAGCGTCGGCGCGTCACCACAGGACGTTCGTAAGACTGCGGTGTTCATGCAGCACACGAGTCAGGAAAGAAAAGACTTCGCTTCGCTCCGCTGAGGCATCAAACACATCTGTTCTGTGTTTCAATTGTGCACAAAGACTTCCGTCGTCGTATTTAAAAGAGGAAGCGTTTGAACGTTCTGTTCCACGGCAATTTCATTTATCACTAAAGAACTGAACTACAGTAGCTGATGAATTGTTTTACGGCCTTTATTAAAATGTGCCCGACAGCAGATCTTGAAAACATGAAGACCTTGAGAAGTTGCCTGCAGTATTTGGAACCAGGTTACATTGTTAACTGTGCTTACATACGCAGAATAACCATTGTGCATATTTATGAGTGATCTGAAGTTTTACAGTTTGCAATAACATTTAAAACACAACAGGAAATGTGTTCTGTAGTTGCAATCAAATCTTTGCCTCTCTGTCGCCATCTCGGTTTGAAACATAAAACTGCAGCTTACTTACAAATAATGACGTCAAACTGACTCGACACTAGGGCTGTCACGATATCAGATTTTCCAAACAAATTTCCGGTAGTGATATTATCACAATATTTATTTAATGTTTTGTTTTTTAAAGAAATAAATGACGTCATCAGTGAAATTTATCTTTTATTTAGTTTGTTATTTGGTCAACAAATCACACTCATAATACAAGTGAATAAAGCCAGAGATAGAGAGTTTGTAACCGCTCGTAAGGAACATTTTGAATGGATGCTGAATAGCTTACCCGGATCACAAAACCAGTCGGTCAATTCTTGGAAATTGAGATTTTTACATCATCTAAAAGGTGAATAAATAAGCTTTCTATTGATGTATGGTTTGTTGGGACAATATTTGGCCGAGATACAACTATTTAAAACTCTAAAAAATCTAAATATTGAGAAAATTGCCTTTAAAGTTGTTTAAATGAAGTCCTTAGTATAGCATATTACTCACAAAAATAAAGTTTTGATATATTTACGGTAAGAAAATTTACAGAATATCTTCACAGAACATGATCTTTACTTCATATCCTAATGATTTTTGGCATAAAAGAAAAATGGCTCATTTTGACCCATACGATGGATTTTTGGCTAAATGTTCTCGTGCTACTTAAGACTGGTTTTGTGATCCAGGGTCACATATCGATTTTAATATCACACTTATTGCCAAAACCGTTACAGTATATTCTGTGACATCCCTACTCGACACCTCAACTTGAAAATCATTATTATAAACTTATATGAATAATAACGTAATTTATATAATGTCTTGATGTACTTGCTGAACAATTTTTTTAACCATCAGAACGCCAGCATTCATATATAAGGTAAGAAGCGTTTATATTTCAAATGAGATCGGAGCTGATTTTGAGATGACACACACTTCTCTGTTTCTCTGCCACAGGTTTCTAAACCTCTCTGTCCTGAACGTGACCCACTTTCAGGCACTTAACGTGAAAATCAATGTCACGAACTGAGCGCGACCTCCCGGCGAGATGTTAGACAGCAAGAGCTCCAGTCGTTTATCACGAGTCAAACTGCTCCCCTGTGCAGAACACAGAGAGGACATCTACTGTACCAACCTCACGAATGAATGAATTCACAACTGAAAACACACAGGTCAGATTTCTGTCTGTTTCATGTATAAACAACACCACAAACACTATGTTAAAGCTCATATATGTTATTATAAAGAAATTATTTGGAAAATGCATGTTGCATCCATCCTCATGTCATCCCAGACTTCTAAAAGTTCTTTAAAATTTCTATCCAGACTTCTATTTTAATTTAGATTCCTATTGTTCTTTTTTTTTATCACACCCATTATATTAATAATTTTATTCTGTATTTGATTATTTTCCTCTTTTACTTGCATGGTCTAAGAAGCAGACCTACATTTCAATGCAAGTTGTATTCTGCGTATAACTGAGTTTGTGACAAATAAACTAATCCAGTGGGGTTACGTCTATTGAGCTTATTTAGCAAAATGAACTTTTATTCAATTCCAGACACCTGGCAGCACAGCCACAAAAATGTAATGATACTGATATATAAAAGATATTTTTCAGAAACAATTGAACAAATCAGTTGCCAAGCAAAACAGCAGTAATACTGATTGTATAGAGTCATACACATGTGACCGTGCCTCAACCAATCAGAATCAAGGACTGCAATGTATGGTAGACATGAGATATTCTAAACACTCAGTTTCTGCATGTTTTATCATATTAATGTTGTTATTTATGGGTGTAATACAGTATATGGTGTGATGTCGACAGGTCTCTGAGGTCAGGCTCTCTCGTTTCTCTGTCTCAAGCAACCATCTGCAAAAATTCCCATTCACGAGTCCAACACATTCACTGCAGGAGACCGAGAGGACGAAAAATGGAAATGTGACACGTCCTCTCGGGGACGATGACTCAGTACGTGTGTGTGTGTGGTTTGGCGTTGGATGTGTAAAAGTGTGAGTAATGGCTGCTTTGAGACTTTGAGAGGGAAGAAACCACAAGTTTATCATCTTCTCTGCTTGCTGAACACTTTACACTGTTACACCGGTGTGTTTTAACACCCAGAATCCTCTCATCACCGACTGACTAACAATATATGTGACAATATCGTCGCTGTCCTTTCAAACCTTCGTTGAAATACACTGGAATTTTCAAATGATTAAATACCGTACTGTCAATGTTGATGAGCACTTTTTAATACTTTTTATTGGTTTGATATTTGCAAACCCTGTGACAAACATAAAGGGTGACTAATGATTCATGACAAAAAATAACAATCATGAAATTTGGAGATATGAGGTTTCGGAAGAACAGCGGCGATATATTTGTTACAAACAAGAATTGTACTGTAATCATTTATTTGTTATTTTGTTAATTCCTATTTCCTAAAATCCATGTATCCATATATTCTATTCTATTCTATTCCACACACAAACCTTTCTGCATTTTACAATTTTAAATAAACATAAAATTGGTTGGGAGGGGACTGCTAGACAGTATTGAAACCAATACACACACACACGCACGCACACGCACGCACGTAGGCACACACACACAGTTGTTTTTTATGTTTTATATTCACAGAAAACCATCTGCATTATCACATTTTTATAAAATTCTGGACCAAAACAATGTCACCACAAGATCAAAAATTGCTGGTCTAATTTTGTGAGTGTTTACCACACACACACACACACACACACACACACACATATCAATCACTCTCAAAAGGTAAACACAGGTGCCAGGTGTGTACGACAATCAGAAATACACAAGTCAACTGAAAATCCAAAGTCCAGTGTTGTGTTATGTTGCGTTATCAACCATTACTGTAACTATATAGCTATATAGTAATACTTAAACTGGGATTAAACACCCAGAACACCATAGCAACCTCACAGCAATGACCCGGCAACCACCGATCATCACCTGTGTTTAATGTATTTAATACATTACATGTTTTAGATGGATCATTATGTTGTGTATACAGTATGAGTAAAAGTGAGCATGAGTGCAATAAATAGTTTTTTCATTTGCATGTCTAATATGACATCTGGCCTTCATTTGAAACATCATTTGAATGCTGCACAAATTTAAAATCAAAAGCACATTCAGTCGACGTGTCTGGAGCTAAAGCGACACCATACGAACCAAGAACTACAACACACGACTGAAGTCGAAGTTTGTCAAATCCTGATGTTTTAAACGTTCACGTTAACCCTTTCCTAAATCTTCATTTTTTTGAAAAATCAAAGCATGACGTCAGCGGCAACCAATGCTTCATTATGCAAGACGTCGATTTTTGGCAAGAACTCCAGCATTTGCTATGATTTACCTTACCATTACGTCGCCTTCTCGTTCGGCATCAACATGTTTTTCGGTCTTCCGACGAACTCCTACATCCTGTGGCTCAGCATGCAGGAGATCATCCGAGGACAGTCAACGGAAATCTTCGTCTTCAACACGGCGCTGGTTGAGATCATCTTCAGTTTTTCTTTCATTTTAGTCATATTGTATTATTTCTTTCACTGTATGTCGTGTAAGATACCGACACTCACTCTGGGATTGTTGCTGTTGGTCGGTCGTCCTCTGTTCCAGAGCTGCATCTGTGTGGAACGTTATTTAGGGGTCGTACATCCGCTGACGTTCCTCAAACTCAAACCCATGAAATACAGGATTGCGTGTGCCGTCGTGGGATGGGTCGCGATCATGAGCTCGTGCCTGACGGTTTTGAAAGACGCCTTTGAATTTTATAAGTTTCTTTTGCCCGGTTATCTTGCTTTTGTCCTCATAAAACTCTACACGTGCTCGAGGGTCCTGAAGGCTCTCGTGCGGCCCGGACCGGGCGAAGACGTCAAGCAGAGAGACGCGGTAAACCGGGATAAAATCAAAGCTTTCCGGATTATGCGGATAGTGCTGGTGTCTTCCATGTTCACCTACGTTCCAGTCATTTGTTCTCTTGTGCTTTATCACATTATAGTTTATGAAAAGTTTCTTTGGTACTGGTCCATATCTCTGTCTACAGGGATAATAGTTGGCTTTGTGCAGCCGTATCTCTATCTCAGAAAAGTCGGAAAGCTAAGCCTTTGTTTTAGTTTCAACAACATTTTCTGAGCCGCTGAGGTGAACGTTTTACTTATCGTTCTTTCATTTTTCTCACAGTTTGTAGAAGTACAATGTGTTTAGAAACTCATGAACTTTTTTAGATTCACATCACACTGCTTTTCTTTCATTGTTAACTGCTGTCATTTTTCCCCGTAATGAAATTAAACTCACTTGAGTTCCCAGAAGCGGTTCAGAAGCCACTTAATGGTCATGAAACTGATGATCATATGAGAAACACATCAAGATAAACTTGTCTAATCATTTATACATTACGGTCAGGTGTGATTTTGGTGTATTTTGATTCAACCCACATAAAAATAATGAATCATATAAAGGCATAAAGTAAAAAGTAGAAGTAAAGATGGTGACAGAGAAGCAAAAATGGTATCTTTAGGTATTGATACTGCTTTCTCTAAAATGAAACCTACAGTGGCCAACACCTTGATATAATTCAATGAAAATATATTGCTTTTTTTTTTACTAAAGTATGTCCAATTTCACCACGTTTGGCTGAGATGATGTTCAGATGAATCCACATATGGCTCAAGCTCAGTATGCATTTTTTTACTAGACATCCTACAAAAATATTATGTATATAGAACTAAAAAATGATTGATGTTTTCACCAAGGAAGTTAAACCTGTAGTTCATGTCTGTTTGTACACCTGTAAATTTGCCCGGCTCTGTAATTTCCATACGCAGCTCTATTACATTACATTACATTGCTGTCCTCTGGCATAATGAAATAAACAGAAATCATTATCCACATGTTTTCGTCTTTGCCACAGCACAACAGAAAAAGACATGAAAACACATGACGTGTGTTTTTCTTAGACACATTATGTGAGTAAAATCTGCTTTATATCATCTCTATAACCTTCATTACATTAACAGACACACAAAAAGAGTTTGTTTAGAAAGACAACATCACAGTCTAAAATTATGCTTGAAGAACTATTTAAAAATAGTTAAGCAAGTTCACCCAATGATCTAAATGTGTATAAATGTCTTTGTTCTGATGAACACAGAAAAAGATATTTGAATGAATTCTTGGACCCCATTGACTATCATAGTAGAAAAAATGACAATGGTCAAAAGTGCCCCAGAACTGTCCTACATCCTTCAAAATATCTCATTTTGTGTTATATATATATGGTCATTTTTCCTACTATGGTAGTCAATGGGATCCAAGAACTGTTTGGTTACAAGCATTCGTCCAAATATTTTTCTCTGTGTTCATCAGTGAGAAAATGATGACAGAATTTGCCTCTTTTACTGGCCCATGCCAGCCTGAAAGTCATTTTAGTTACAAGTTTGGATTATGAAGCAAACACATTTGTCTCTTTGGAATAAAGTGCACGGATGTATTGTTCACAATAAGGCCGGAAGCGTGTACTTAAAAAATAAATGGGGTTAATTTCTTTAAAAAGGGTTGACTTTAAAACTGAAATAAACAATGAGTTATGAGACACCCATGGCTGAACTAGCCTCATCCAATAATGCATTAAAATAATTGAAAATACAAACAGAATATCTATTATTTGTACCTTACAGGAGTTGATTCTGTCTGGAATATATTATCTCACATCATATTTTCTATGCAAACTTGATGTTATACTTAATCTCAGTTCTTTTTAAACCTAAGAACACGTTGAAGATCTCACACAAAAACAGATATTAAAGCAATATCATTGATCTCTGAATACGTTATCATTAAAAATATCACAAAATAATCCCTTAAAAGCACTAATCACAGCAGTTTAAGACAAATGCTATGAGATATTCATAAAACATCTTGACTATTACTGTCTGTCCCCCACACACACGGCTTTTCAGCAGCCGGCTCCCGGGATTACAGAGGAGGGATGAGCGCTTCTCTCCGGCGTCCTGCGCCGTTCTCAATCACACTATACTGAGTTCTCATGATCCCCTCGAGACGTTCAACCACAGAGATGAGATTTCACGAATCATACACGCTTCACATGTGAGAAACACAAACCTGCAAAACGGATGCTGCATCAACACTGAAATGTGCTTTTACACCGTTGCTATGTGGTCAGGATGTGCCGGGCGGTTGCTAGGGCATGATGAAATAAATACTCCCACCCTCTCCTTCTCTCTTACACCAAGAAAACTCAAGTTTAACACACAGATGAGATCTCCTTATTTCTCCATCAGTGAGACATCAATGAGATTTAATAGCAAACTTTTGTTCTCATCTGCATCCCGGATATTTCTCCTGAGAAGAAGAGGCAGAAAGCTCACAAATGTGAAAGATCTGAAACATTTCTCATTAAACTTACTCAAATCCACTTTGTTTTACCTCTACAATCTACATTAATGATCTGGTTGAATGAAAATGTTGTTAATATGGGATTTACTGACAGAAGCAGGACTACATTATTCCCATAATGCATTTGAAACACTGATGTTCATTAGTCACACCTGTAATGTTATGTTTGGCACGCTAACATATAATTTAACGCATTCTTTACTGTTCCAACATGTAATTTCGTGTAATTGCCATGTGCATTTTCCTTTATATTCTCATATATCTCGTATGTCACATGTTTTTTTGCCCTGTTACAATACATTATAACTGTAATGCTGTACATTAAAATAAATGCAGCTCATTTGTTTATTAAAAAAGATATTTCACCATGACTGTCTGTCAATAGATGTAAAAGATGCTTTTTGGCTGCAGAAAATGAAGCAGTTTACTCTGAAAAACATAATGCAGGACACAAAAGGTCCACACATGCATCTGTCTAACACACATTCAATGCTTTAAATAATAATGCATATAAAGAGTGTGAAAAATACACCGTGTAACAGTGATTTATGTCAAATATAACAAACATTTTTACCTGTCTATGACTTCTCCGAGTTTGTTTTTGGTTTCCAAAAATGTAAATATTAACAAGATGGTCAAATAGGTGACAAATTTGGTAGACAACAGCGTCTATAAGAAAGAAAATAGTCACGGATCAGATTAATATTTCAGTAAGTTCTCCTAGACATCACTGAAATGGAAGGTCTCATCTGCATCTCAAATATTTCTCCTAAGAGCCAGAAATCTCTTAACCTTGTCTGGGAAGATTTGTAGTGAAAACCTTTTTTATTTCTAATATTTTCTCAAGTAAACATGACATTTCCTTCCGATGTACGTCATTCTATGACTGTATATATTTATAGATAAGCACACCTCTATATTTCTAATAGTCAGAAAATAATGATCCATCCAGCATTTTACTGCCGTTACTGTAAATCTGACAAAATCGGACTGCAGCCGTATTGAGTTGAATTTGATTTGCATGTCTATTTTTAAAGATTTGACTGTTGCATCAATGCAAAGCTGCTCAATTGATCATTTTCAAAGTTATAAAAGTGAACTTTAGATCACATTCGTCCTGTTCAGCTGTAGACGTGTGGCCATTCTTCCACTGTGACAACTATAACAAATTCACCAACGCTAACTCCAAAGAAACAAAGATTGTCTCATTGTGAGTATTTTTACATAACATGAATGATTAATAATTCATCTATTTTCCTTAAACCCCTTTATTTTTACACACTACAGATTTTGTAATCCAGGTGTGTTCATGGCGGATATAAACTCTTCAGTGTGCAGTGAATGGCTGTACACGTCCAACTCCAGCATCGTTTTAATTTAGCCTCATATTTAATAACCACCTCATTCGGCATCAACATGATTCTCAGCCTCCCGCTGCACTGTTACATCCTGTGGCTCAGCGTGAAGGAGACGATCCGAGGACAGTCCACCGAAATCTTCGTCTTCAACGCGTCGCTCGTCGAGGTCATCTTCTGCTTCGACTTTGTTTTCGTCTTGCGCATGTACATCTTTAAATGTGCCGACTGTAAGACTCCGGTGGTCTTACTCGGGGTGGTTCTGTTCGTCGGTCGGCCTCACCTTCATCTGTGTGGAACGTTACCTAGGGGTCGTGCATCCTCTCATTCAATTCAATTCAATTCAATTACGATTGTGATCGTAAGCTCATGCGTAATATGTGCTACGTGCACTGTACATTATAGATTGATTTTGCCGGTGTTTGTCATCTTTTTCTCAGTTACGCTGGCCACTTGTTTGATGGTCCTGAGGGCCCTGACGCGTTCCGGACAGAGAGACGCGGTACACCAGGATAAACTCAAAGCGTTTCGAATCATTCGGCTCGTGCTGGTGTCCACCTCGCTTACATACCTTCCTGGAATTGTGTCTCTTGCGTTGTATTTTGTTTTAAATATGAAACATTCGTTTTGTTCTGGTCTGCTTTCTTATGTTTCGGTATAATGACAGGATTTGTTCAGCCTCTTCTTTACCTTAGACAACTTGGCAAACTGTCCTTTTTAACATTAAAGAAAGGGTCAAATGATGAATAAAACCACCTAGAAATATACTATTTTATAATATTACTATATACAAAATATGATTTTAAATTCAAACACATAAAAAAGGGGTTTCATGATGCTGTAGAAGAACCAATTTGGCTAAATGGTTCTATAAAGAAATGTATGTATAACAATTAATACTGAACGAGCTGAATGAGACATGAATAAAATATCCTTTATTGACCTTAGTAAGGAAATTTGCTACAATAATACATAAGACACATACACACAATACATATACATCATGACTGACAAGAGAAAGTTTTCATAATTCCTCATGACTATCAAATAACTGGATGTATAAATCATTCAAATGTAAAGTTAAAATGACATCTATGCATTTGGCAGATGCTTTTATCCAAAGCGACTTACATTACATTACATTTGTTTCTGGATATATGCAATCCCTGGGATCAAACCCGTTGCAAGCGCCTGCTTAAGTTATTCTAAACCTGACAAACCTGTTGCAATAAATTGCTATTTTATTTAAATGTCTGAAATGTTTTTTTTTGCTTGACAAGTAGAATTTGACTATTGCATGCAAAACTGTGGTGTATGTGCATCATAAATCAGAACTTGAAGGCAGATTTCCAGCATCTTCACCTCATTCAGCTTCAGTCAGAGCGACAGCTAAAACACAAGATCTACTTTACTATTTAGAAAATGGCTTCATACCGTTTCTTCTTACATTCCTAACTCGACTGCGCCTTCTCTCTTCACTTTGAAAGATCTAAAAACACACATCCAGGCATGAACACAAACGTTTCAGCGTGTAATGCGTTACTTTTCTTGGAGAACTCCAGCAATTTGATTCTTCCAAACTATGTGATCGCTTGTTCTCTGAGCGTCAACATGATTCTCGGTCTTCCGGCGAACTGTTACGTCCTGTGGCTCAGCGTGAATGAGATGATCCGAGGACAGTCCACCGAGATCTTCGTCTTCAACGCGGCTCTTGTTGAGGTCCTCTTCTGCACGTGCTACGTGTTCCTTATACAAGAGTATTTCTTTCAGTGCGCAGACTGCGGTATGAAAGTCATCTTTATTGGATTGATTCTGTGGGTCGGTCGTCCTCTGTTTCAGTCCTGCATCTGTGTGGAACGTTACTTCGGGGTTCTGCATCCGCTCACGTTCCTCAAACTCAAAGCCATGAAATACAGGATTGCGTGTTCGGCTGTGGGATGGACCGTCATCGTTATCTCGTGTGTTTTATGTACGGTGTTTTTCGATTATGTTTATGACTTCGTATTGGTCGAATTTCTCCTGTTTTTCAGCGTTAAATTGTACACGTGCATGATGGTACTCAAGGGTCTCGTGCGACCTGGACCGAGTGACAACGGGAAGGACAGAGACAGAGTAAACCAGGATAAAATCAAAGCTTTCCGGATCATTCTCATGGTGATCGCTTCTTCGTTGTTAACATACGGCCCTGCCATCATCACTCTTATTCTGCGTTATATTGTAGCATATAAGACGTTTCTTTTGGGCTGGGCTGTTTGCTTGGGTCTTGGTATCATGTCAGGATTTGTGCAGCCGTTTCTTTATCTCAAAAGAGTCGGCAAATTGCCATTCTGTTAACATGTTTTCTTTTATGTATATTAGGGCTGTCAAAAGATTAATCGCATTCAGAATAAGAGTTTAATGTGCATATTCATTTTGTATTTATAAACACAAACACATACTTGTATGCTTATATATATTTAGGAAATATTTAGATGTATTTATTTATATCCAATAATTGAAATATACCAATATTTTCTTAAATATCTACATGTATGTGTATGTTTTTATAAATAAAAAAATTAATATGCACAGTACACAGACATCTATTATGTAAACACAAACTTTTATTCTGGATGCGATTAATCGTGATGAATCGTTTGACAGCCCTAATTTATATACATATATTTTTCATATCAATTGTCTTTTCTGAAAATTATTATTATTTTGTATAGTTTTATATTAATATAATTAATATTAATTTATATTTTTTATTAGTTTATATTAATATATTTTACTTTCTTACGTCATAGGGTCCAGTACTAAAGCACTATAATCTCTTTATGATGACATACCGTACTATACTCTATTACTATACCAACTGCAAAATATATTTCTAAATGTATATAATATATTTAAAATAATATATGTATTTATTTAGCAGATACTTTTACCCAACTTACAAACCATTTAACATTTTGTTTATGATGTATGTTGATGATTTATGTTTAAAGTTGTGTTTTCGCAGCTACATGAAAATGATCATCAGCGTTTTCTGACTGTATAAATATGAATAAAGTTCTGTATTTTTTTGTATTCTGTTTTTTCCGTTGTTATTCTAAACAAACCAAACAAATTATCATTATAGTTTCAGATGACAATAATAAATGAAATAGATTCCACAGGTTTGCTGTGGTTGTGCTACTTTGATTTGCAAAATTGTGGCGTTGTCATAATCATATCAATAAACACAGCACCAAACTTCCATCGATCTCCCTTAAGAGTCATGACTTATCCATTATTAGTAATGTACCCTGGAAACAAGTTTGCATAAAAAACACAAAGCTAACCCAGAAAAAAGCGTATAGACATTTATCATCAGTATTATTTGATACTTCACAAAATAAAATGTAATAAAAATTTAATTGTTTTTTATCTGTATAGGACTGTTTCAAAGCAATAACACGCACGCTTTTGTGTCCCAAACTTAACTTCCGGTACACATCAGCAAAGAATAAAGTCCTGCAGATTATTTCTGACAACAAGCAACATGTAAATGACATTAGATAGCAAGTTAAAAATATGTCTAGCCAGTATTATTTTGGGTTACCAGTAGAAGAAGAGTTATATATGAACATATAAATTAATATGAACCTAAATGAAATCAAATATAAATACTGAAAGTTAACTTAAACTTAGACTCGTGTGTCTGATGAAAGCGTCTATACAGCAGTACACAGGTGAACCACTCAAACCTTGTCACATGACATCTCACTCTGTCTCCTGATTGGTTGAAACAACATTTAACTAGCATAAATACCAGCAGCACAAAGATCCGATCCAGACAGTCCATCTATTTGACTTCTTCCTCATGAATTTTCTAGTTTCATCAAAAAGGTTTGAGATTCTTTGACTCTTCTTGAGTTCTGCTTTTATTTGGAGGTTGATTTAAGAGAGAAAAGAGTCACAAGAAGCCACCTGTTCCTCATGAAGTCAGATCAGCAGATAGAGACTTGTGTGTTTAACCTTCAGTAAAGTGCACAAGACGTTCATATCGGACGAGAACTTCATTAAACAAACAACAACATTCATTTTTCTTCTCGATTTATTATATCTTGAAAATTCAATTCAATGCTCCAGAAAGGGCAGAAGGGTCTGATTCTACGATTTGTTCGAATTATTTGTTGGTAAATACTGTTGTTCTTTGATTTTCATATTTTTATTTATTTATTTCCCAGTCCCATGTTGAATCTACATTGTAATAAAAACGTATTTTTACAGATTTTCCACCCGTTTACGGTTTTATTTGACATTTTTCATGTAGCCTATTTTAGAAAAAGACAGCACATTTACAAGAAAAATGGGAAAACTATTTACTACGTATCCTTATATTTACAGGCAAAAATAATTGTAAAAAATGTATGGTAAATTTTGGGTTTTTTATTTTTTACAGTGTATCTCGAGCTCAACAGAACAAATGGCAGAACAACACATGAACTATTAATAAGAAAAATAATAATCATCATCTTCGTCTTTGCAATCATCATTCGTCTCTTTTTAGACCTCGTGGTCACACTGCAATGCTGCAAATGGGTTTTTGATGAATGTAGGGGGTGCGCGAGTAACACGGTTCTTCTGTTACGACACAAATCAAATCTCACTGTAAAATGAGAACAATTTCCAGCACATTAGAGGCAGAAGTGTGACCGAGCTTCCGTACACAGACGTCGAGAAAACACACCGGCCGTGGGAGTTTCAAGCATGCAGAATTGACTTTTTTTGTTATTATTACAAAATTCTCTGTCACTTTGTGAAGTTGTTATGAAACATATCTGCGATTCTCATTGCATGTAATAATTTAAAATCACAGCAAGTAACTACACCACCAAACAATATACAAATATGTGACCCTGGATCACAAAACCAGTCTTAAGTAGCACAAGAACATTTGTAGTAAAAGCAAAAAATACATCGTATGGGTCAAAATGAGCCATTTTTCCTTTATGCCAAAAATCAAATATGAAGATATGAAGTAAAGATCATATTCCATAAAGATATTTTGTACATTTCCTACCGTAAATATATCAAAACTTTATTTTTGTGAGTAATATGCTATACTAAGAACTTCATTTGGACAACTTTAAAGGCCATTTTCTCAATATTTAATTTTTTTGCACCCTCATATTCCTGAGTTTTAAATAGTTGCCATACATCAATAGAAAGCATATTTATTCAGCTTTTAGATGATGTAAAAATCTTGATTTCAAAAAATTGACCCATAAGACTGGTTTTGTGATCCAGGGTCATCATATCATTTTTGATGTATAAATATGAATATATAAACTTCAATACACGGTTAGCAATGACACAGTCAATAAAAACACTATCCTATAAGTGAACCGTGGTATCACTCAACTGTCTTTGATCCGGTGAAATCTACCGCTCACCTTCACATCTGAAACTCTCCTCATGCATATTAATGACACAACACGTATCATAAGCGCCCGTTCAATACTCCTGGGCTCACATGGCTTGACTAAACAGCAGGTTCATTAATGTCTCATGGGCAGAAATCTGATGCATATTAATTATGCATGACAATCTACATATGGAATTATGCAAATGAGGGAAGCTGTGTTTCCTGTAACGCTGTGCTGTAAGATTTAAGAGAAGAGAAACACTTTAAATCCTCAGACAGTCACATGAATACTTTAACGCTTTCCTTTCATTCGTATTAAGCAGTGAACTTGATCCCCTGACAGATTTGTTAGGAGTAAAAAAGATCAGTTTTCAGCTAAATGTTCTCAAATGTGTAATGAATGGAGACATTACATCAATACATATACATTCTGCCATATAAATGTTTATGCGTTTGGCCGACACTTTTATCCAAAGCATTTGCATTCAAAGTGGATTTCATCAGCAGGTGTTTTCCCTGGGAATCAAACCTACAACCTTTCATTGTGCCAACATATTCATTTCTTACATTACAGAACAAATATTCTTACAAAAAAAGTTTTGACTTGTACTAAATAATGAAGGAGTCTGCAGTATCGATGGTTATTCAATACTGTTAAAAAAAGCATCTCAGGAGATCTCAATAAGCTGAAGACAAGAGAAATTTCAACAAACGCTTGACAAAGTGATGACAAAGATTGATTTCATTTTTTAAAACATCATTTGTAAGGTTATGTTTGTGTTATTGCATTGATTTCATATGTTTACTGTCATTTAAAAATGTGGAAAAGAAATGAATTAAAAAGTAACCTTAAATATACAGTTGTGTACATCATAGTATTTGCTTTATTTATTTTTGTATATTTTATAACAACAATTGTATTATACTACAGCAAAATCACTATTCAATGCAATATCATTTAAAAAAAACAATTCTGACACACAACGCCATTAAAAAACACCTGCACTTTGTTTTCTGCATGCAAATGCTTCACTTTTATCCTTTTTGCTGTGGAGATGAAGCGTGACCTTCATCCTCACGTCCTTAAAGGATTTTAAATGCATGTTAATAAATCCCATGACTAATACACCTCACATCAGCAGGAGAATGCATTTAACAATACATGACACAAGCTCTTGTTTCTCATGTTTTATGGCATTTTGCTTCAAATTTCTGTTAGAAGGATGAAGCTACTGTACATGCAAACCAAGTATGTTTCACATCACATTGCACTGGGTTTCATCAGAATAAGAGAGTCAAATGAAATATTGTCAAGGGATTACAAACCAAACCTGGAATAATGAGACATCTCGACCTGTGATCACAAAACAGCAACTTCAACAGGTACTGAGAAGAAGCAAAAATAATGAAATAATGAAAGAACAGTGCTAGAGATGTGGTTGCTATGCAGTTGCTAAGGTGTTGTGGATGGTTCTAGCTCGTTCCTATGTAACTTTATGAACAAAATGTGATGGTTAATCATTTATTCACATCAAATATTTATTTTTACAATAAGCTAACATTACTCGATTGATAAAACACAGATAATAGATTGGGAATCATGACTCAATCATCGAATGCTTTGTTGCTGGTCAGTTGTTAAATCAATATCATTGCAATGCCATATTTTGCGGTAGAAATACTTACCAAACTACTTATCGACATGATTTTTGGTTATGGTGTAAATACAAAACTGTTAAACTATTCTGTAGAAATTACAGTATGGCACCAGTAACTTACTGTAGAATTATCTAATTTATTGCAACAGTTTGTTCAGAGATTAATAAACATTAAACTTTAATAAGTCTTTATCTTTACAGAAAAAAAAACTATAAAATAACAGCCTCATGCAAAGCATTCTGGGAACCAAAAATCAAGAAAAAAACTGAAAAAGGTTGATGAGGATTTTTGGTTCCCAGAATGCTTTGCATGAGATTTGTTCTGTAAAGATAAAGACTTATTAATGTTTAATATTCATTAATCTTTGAACAAATTGTTGTCAATAAATTTGATAAATCTACAGTAAGTTAACCCTAAACACCCAAATGGCGACTTCAAATAAAAGTATTTATTACTGACAACAAAAAACACCAGTAACGCAAAATGACCTCTTATTTTTGACTATGTAAATGCCCCATCAGTTCCTATGATCTTACCAAAATAAAAATCTTTTTTTCATACAAGCAGAAGGAACATGTGATGTCACAATAAAAGCTGCAAACATACAGGGAAAAGGTCGAAAACACAAGGCATGTCATATCACAGACACCTCAGGATCACCATAAAACACAACACAAACCAAATCTCTCATTTCCTTTCTGTTGCCCACCAGTCTGGCAGCTTCTCATCACCAGTATGACTTGTACAACACCACTGACTGATCCATTACACATGAGTTTAGAAATACGAGTGAACACCATTTACACATCGACACATGAGACATCAAACACAAGCACAAGCAGAGAGTTTAGATTATAATTCATCTGTTGTCCTGAACATTTGTCCGATGAACTGGAATCATTTAAAAACTACACATGAAAGTGAGTTGAAAGAGATTAAGTGCGATGAGATTGATATCCAGCATCATAGAAAAGAAATTAATATTCATCCGTGTGTACGTGTGGAAGTAGCACGCAGGATTCGTACGCAAACACAATCTTAGTCAAATATCTTCACAGTTCATTTTTGCTCAAACTATCTTGCAAGATGCAAACAACACTGGTTCAGAAGCACTTACCCGTGTTTTTTTTCCACATATAATATTAAATTTAACATTTGAATTCAGTTCAACTGTTCTGTTGATTGTATTTTGTTCCAATTTCTGTGTAAAAAAACTCAAACAGGAAGTGATTCTGGACTAATGTTGTTCACATTTTGCAAAACGGTCCATAGACGGTTTCATTGGGCGTTAAGTTGGGGCCACATAACGTTTAATAAACCGTCTATAGTTATGACAGCAAAATCTTTTAAAACAGCTTGATGCAGTGCATTCTGGGTAATCAAACAGCTGAGCATTTGAGAAAAGCCTTTAGTCTTCCCAGCAATGCCATAGAAAATCATTTTAGAAAATTATTTTCCTGGTATAGTTTGTTGTGTAGTCTGGAAAAACTTCTTTCACTATAAAGCAGGTTCTTCGTGGAACCATACAGCCCAATAAAAACATTGTTGTTATCTTTTTAAGAATGTAGATTAATGTCTAACTCCACAACACAACCGGTGACAACAGTCATAAAATTCTTCCATGACTGAACAAAAGCATCACACAATTTCACACCCTTTTCCACTTTTCCATTCCCTTTGACCTGCTTTACTTTCAGACTTCTATAACAATGCATATGAGTTGCTGTCAGGTCCAATCCTTCAATAACATAAAAAATTGTTTATGATCTTTTATGAATGTGAGAGATCATTTAGAGATGATGTGTGTTATGTATTCACATTCATGCTGTATGTTATAAAGAGGGAAGGAAGCATTAGCATGGCAACAAAATGACATTTCTACATATTAATACTAGTTACATTATAAATGAAACTGTAATACGCCAGTGACCGCAAGGCAAATGAAGGTTTAAAGAGGCGATGACAGGACCATAACCCACAGAATGATGAATAACACGTCGAAATTCTTCTGCCAATAATACGCCGTGGCCGACAGACCGCTCATTTGAATTCTTTCAACATGAGGGCCGTAACAGCACAGAAATATATGAACATCAGGGCAGACAATGATGTTTTATGCAAACACGCACCTACACCTACACCACACGGACGGCACGCGACGGCGGGCGGGAAATGTGCTGATCCGGCACACAATGACACGCAGCGATGGAAATCAAGATTAAAAGAGGTCTTTAGCATCAAATGAATTATTCATAAAGCTGGGAAGAGAGCCAGGTTACGAGCACGGGTTCAGCGGCTTTGTTTCTGAAACATCTGGGATCGGTGTGTGAAACGCCAGCCGTCGAACGCGCTTAAAAGAATAAAAATACAATTCTGTCATCATTTATTCACCTTCATGTCATCCAAACTCTGTATCTTCTGTGAAACACCAAAGAAGATATTTTGAGAAATGTCTCAGTGGTTAAAGTCAATGGGGGTCAATGTTTGTGTGGTGATCAATATTCTTCAAAATATCTTCTTTTGTATTCTGGAGAAGAAAGTCATACATTCAAACTAAAGTTGGAAATATGTTTATTAGCAAAAAACTGAAAACATTAAATTGTTTTTTTTATTAAATTCAAATTTTAAAATTTTAATATTTATTTATTATCTTTCACAATGTTCTCATCCAATCAGAATAAAGAAAAACAATGACAATACGAATGCTAATAAAAAGCATTCTCATTGGTCTTCACAAGCAGACGGCTGGTTATAAACATTATATCTCAGTTTGATATTAAGTCTACCTCAGTCTGACCTCAATATCACAGACACACACCGAGCTGTGCTGGTTTGATCTTATTCTTATTAAAATGTCACTGCTAGTCACATCAAACACACGAGCAGAATAAAAACAGCTTTGCATATGTCCGAACAAACAGTGTCTTTAAAAAAAAATTCCAATTCATGTAAAAATGAGTCTGACATGAAATAGATTTTAAATAATGAATCGGTTGCCTCATGTTCCTGAAAAAGTTGCTTTGCTGTTTCATATTCACAGACATTGCATATGTTTTAATATCTCCATCATTGCTTTAAACTCAGATGCTGTACTGACAGTGTAAAGAGTTTATTGTAGTATCACTGACATGCTAAACACCTTCTGAAGGGAAGACGTGGTTAACACGGATTCACAGGCGTCGCCTAGAAAGTCTCTGTAAAAATCAAATGAGCAAGTGAGTCAAACCACAACAGTTTCAATCGGACACGCATTAACGCAGCAGTCACAGCCGTCTTTATATCTCATGATGCTCACGTCCTACACCTGAGTCTCAATTATGAATCTCAAGTCTCCGATGATCTTTAATATAACATGAAGCGGCCTGTCAGACGCTGCCATTCAACTACAGCTCGACCAATCACAAAACACACAGAGACGCGTCAGAGATTCACAAACGCGTCTGAATGTCATTGGCTCTTTTGATTCGACAGTCTAGTTTGTGTTGAAGTGTGTGCGAGAGGCTTCTGTCGACTCCTGATACGACATGTTTCTTTAGGGGGAGGATGTTGGCAGAACCACGAGTGCAACGGAAACCAAAGTCAAAGATGAATGTTGAGGAAAACCGGATGCTCTTGGAAAACTCCAAAATAAAAGAAAATTAATTTACATTAACACTTTTAACCAAAGTGACTTACAGTGCATTCAAGGTATATTTTTTACATTACTGTGTACATCAATCAACTAAGCTACAGAAACACTAGCATCCTCCCAGATCGCTCTGCATCATGACGCCGAGTTTGATATCCTAGTTTCATTCACATTCCATCTGTGGAGCTCCTCTCTGTTCTCCATTTGTTTATCCTCTCATATAAACCAGTAAAACGAGAGTGACTCAGAGAAACTGCAAGACCTGCGTATGTGGGTCATTCTCAAAACACGGTGACAAAAATCTTCCTCCACTTTTCAGCTCTGAAAAACACAGCGGGATGGAGAGGACGGGCGGCTGGAAACGTCACCAGGGTGGGAAGATAATATTTTTGGAGCTTTCAACGTTTTTTCGGTTGAGCACCTACACTGAGCGTGGTCAACATGCAATGCTTTTGTTTACTATTAAAGCCGACATACGACAAAATATAATCGAACAAACATGAATTTTATTGTTTTGTGTGTTGTTGCCAGTTGTGCATTACAGTAAGGTTTTACAAAAGTGAGTCTTACAAGCAATGATCCATATCTCTAAACCCCTCATGAAACAACAGAAACACAGTTAAAAACTGTGAGAATGAATCTGCAGTTCTGTGCACAGTTTGATATATCAGACTATTGTAATAACAACAAGTTACAACATTAAAGATGCTCCGTCATTTCTGTGTGCGCGTGTGTGTGTGTGTGTGCGTGTGTGCGCGCGTGTGTGCGTGTGTGTGTGTGTGCGTGCGTGCGTGCGTGCGTACATGAGCATATGGTGTAAATGTATTGTCACTCTGAGGTTGCTGAATCATTTACCCCGAGGAAGCTGCACAACGACATCCCATAATATAAGACACACTGTATCTGTCTAACAGTAACACATAGCTTATATGAGACACTTGAAAAGAGAGAAAGAATAACACTAAGATGACAGAGATAAAGCGAGCGAGAGAAAGAGACTAAAACATACTTTCCACACTTTGGTTTTTAGTTTTGTTCTCATCTCTTAACCGCAAAGCCACAACTTTACAATTCATCCCAACTCATCCTGTAATAGTGCTGAAACTTCAGGACAGTCTTCATCTGGAGACATTATAATGAAAAAACAACACACAAGTCAACACACAGAACATCCTAGCATATTTAATCTGTTTGTGTGTGTGTGTGTGTGTGTGTGTGTGTGTGTGTGTGTGTGTGGTACACGTGTGTTGATGTGTATTCACGTATGCGTCTCATGGAGATCAGAGTCATTAAACTATTTACCGCTTCAGAGCATCAATAAACAACTGATATTCTGTCTGTCCTTCAGGCTACATACATTCATTTACATCCATGAAATAAATAAATAATGGTGAAATAACCTTGCAGACATAAGCTGATGTAAAATTCATAGATGTTACCTTCACTTTTGTAGCAGAATATTATTTCTCGAATATCAAATATATCACAAGGTCACGTCTCACCACAAAATATTACTGTAACTCAAATGAATATTTACTATCTGATGCTTACAAAGACATTAACTGTACTTCATATATGAGCCGAACTCCACACAACCCTTCCCAAACCTTTTCAATTCTTCTCAAATCTTTAATAATAATTTAATAGCGAATTTGTTTATCATTAAAAAAAATCAAAATGTGAATCTAAAGCAATAACACAGACTGAAGAGACTGAAGTTTCTTTTCTTCTGTTTTAATAACAAGCATGTTCGAATAATCATTTGATCATCTGATCAATAACCCGACAGACAAACGCAGCCTGAGATTTCTGTAGCGTCTGACAGCAGACAGAATAGCCGGACTGCTCGCAGGAGAGCGTCTGGATGTATTGTGAGAGATGACTCAACAGATGAAGCATCTTCAGTCGATGTCATCATCTCTCCCTGCGGCTCAGAAAGACTCTCATTTCTCTCAACTGTCTGTCACTCACGTACAGACTCATCATATCTTCATCATTTGTCTGATCGTTCACGGCCTTTAGGTTTTAAGAGCGGGACTGTTTTCAAACCAGCCATGTTATAACTCATCTGTGTCTCAGATATTTCTCCTGAGAAACAGAGTCAGAAATCTCACAAATGTCTCTGAGTTTCAGAAGAGAACAATGTGTCAAACTGAGCTCAGATTTGTCAAGTCTGCGATCAAAAGTCAATATTATTATAGATCTCAATATGAACTCGAACATTACTTTTCATGTGTTTCAACAATCACACTCTCATTTGTTTCTCTTTTTATTTCCCCTAAGCAATCTTTTAAGTTGATACGTAAATGAAACACAACTGAGAACTGAGAAACGAGCAACAACGCTTCGTCTGGGTTTCCAAGATCTTGCAAAAAAGGAATGCTGTACATTTTCAGATTTGGATGGATCAGAATGATGAAAACACACCAGTCGTTCGGCAGAGGTCACCCATCACCACGATGACATCATAAATCCGTGCCGTGCACACATCGATCCGTGCGCGCATCTACATGTCAAACACCGGCCCCCGGGGGTCACTCACTCAATCTCCCATCACTCAGCTCAGTGGAGGTGAAATCACATTATCCTCTCTTCACCGTGTTGTGTGTGTCCATGTTCAGATGACATGCCAAAGACAAATTCATTTATAGCCTGTCGGATCTCAGGTACAAAGTCATTACTCTCTTCCACAACAAACCCAGAGGATAATGTTATTGCTCAGACGTTGCTCTCTCATAGCTCCGGAGATTTGATGGAGTTTCAATTCATAAACGTAGTCTCAGATGTTTCTTGTAAAATTGCTTAGGTGAAATAAATATAGATACAAATACATAAAGATCTCACTAAGAACTCAAACATCTCTCATCAAGTTTACTGAAATCCAGTCGGAGCCGATAGCCTTGTGGGTGAGCGCTCCGACGTGTGGTGCGGTTGCGCTTCGGTCGGCCCGCGTTCGATTCCCGTCCCAATCCCACCCCCTTCTCTCTCCCACTTTGCTTCCTTAATCTCACTGTCCTATACAAAATAAAGGCAAAAATAAATCTTATTATTTTATTTGACCTCTACTTTCATTTACATCTCCATGAGTTTGAACAATTACACTCTCATTTGTTTTTATTTCTCCTAAGCATTTTTACGTGACTTAAACGAAACACAACCGAGCGATGAAATTTTCCTTCTTAACACAATAACACGTTAACGCTGACACCAAACTGATTCCAGTGGTTTATAAAAACACAGCTGGTGATAGACACTAAGTGAACACAATATACACATGAAAATCGCCAGTGTTATTGATTATATATACACTGTGAGTGTTAATTTGACCTTTTTAACACTGCCGATTTTGCTGTGTAGATACAACGCACAACTTGCTGTAAACCCTATTCTAGCATTACGTCAATTGAGGCATCAGAAAACCACCAGCGTGACATGATGTGTTCATGTTTAAACCACTGCTGTACATGTCCAGTGTACTCACCACAGTCTTTACATGCTCAACATTACTCCACACATACGGCACGATCCTCACAGAGATGTCAACCTGCGAATAGAAACAGAAAATAGAAATAAATCCATGCACAAAGATAAGCCTCAACATAATATCATCAATGAGACATGTGTGAGTTATTGGAGGTTTATTGATTGTATTGACTGAGGTTTCGTTGACACAACAAAAGATGCTAATGTGTTTTAATGATGTACTTATCTCAAGGTCAATAATCTCTTTATTGTCTCACTTATTTCTTCAGTGACATCAGTGAGATCTTATGTCTTATATGCATCTCAGATATTTCTCTGGAGAAAGTTTTCTTTCGGAGTTTCATAAGAGATGTCAACAATGTCTCAAACTGATCTCAGATTTGACAAGTCTGCACTCAAAAGTCAATATTATTGAAGATCTCAATATGAACTCATCAGATTTACTCAAATTCAAGATTCAATTCTTTATGAATTTGAACAATTAAACAAACATGACAAGTAACACTGTGGTTCAGTTTAACCTTGTTTTAGGCTAAACAGAATTTAACCTTGTTGTCAACTATATGTCTGTCTAATAATGACTTCAGCGAATATCATTTCATGCTTTGAGAAACTCTCAAATTGAGTCCCGGGGAGTCACAGAAAATTAATTCTAATCCTGTCTTGATTAAATATCCTTAAAAGGTTTTCCTGAGGGATATCGTTTGCCTTTTATTACACGAAGGTCTCGACCAAATGGATTCAGCGGCAAATTCAATAAACAAACGGGGTTTGTGCTGCTTGCACAGATCTAATGATGAGGGAAGAGACCTCCATGTCTTTCAATATGAGAACTTTCATTTTGCCTCATTACTCAATAAGAAACAATTGAATAAAGAAGAGAGCGGTTTTAACTTTTATAATTAATTTAAAATAACAAGTATTTATATTATTGAAAATCGATTATGATTATTTGCACAGCCCAAGTTGTCAGGATGCATCTAAAGCAAAGCTTAAGAAATGAAAAACTGAAAAGAAGTAGTACATAGTGTACCATTGCACAATGTGCTGTGTATCCCATAATGCAATGGATTCATCTTTGATCCCTAGTATGAAAAATGCACTTGAACATTCACTTGGACAGCTTTAATCTATTTATTGACTCATTTAACCAGATAAAAAGTTAAGACATTAAACAGTTGCATAATAGTATTTTTTCATTCAAACCTACGATTACATCATTTCCTTCCAACGAGGTCATGTGACAAAAACTTATTACATAATAACACCAGATATTTTAGATACTATTTTCTTTTTCAGAACGAACAAATATACAGTGAACACTGTCCAATATTTAGTAAATAGTTCTCCGTTTCTGCGAGTATTTTGATGTCGTACGCCGATCAAATACACGTGATAGTTTGCTCCGCCCATACTGGGTTCCTACCGCACGGCATTATGGGTCACTACCGATAACAAAGAGGAAATGAGATCGTACACTGTCTATTTCGTTGTATTTAAGAACCACATGACAAACATATCCAAGGTTCAAGGTTCCATCTCTCATAGAGACCCAATACTGTAATGAACCACTAAATTATTTATCAAGACATTCTCCAAGGGAAATAACAGCAATATGAGCGGATGAAAATCTGATTATTTTAGCTTTAGTTTCACCACCAAACAACAAAACAGTTTTAAAATGTAAAGCATTTACAAAAAAGTCCCGTTTGTAGCATTCATGCTAATAAAAATAAAATGATACATTACAGGGAAAATGAGAAAGAAACATCAAGATTCTGTCAATTCTGAATCTGAGCATCTGTGAAAATATTCGAGCTGATATTTAGTTTGCTGTCATGAATTGGTCTCTAGTGTTATGACACCTTACTGTGCTTTCCAGCTAATTCACACTTACCCACACACGCGCGCACGCACGCACGCGCGCGCGCACACACACACACACACACAAAACTTTACCGTGTAGGTGTTTTTCACCTGGAAGACCCACTCAAGATTCTCCAAACTAACAAGATTGACACCTGATTTCCACAGAAAACTGCAGCGGTGGGCGGACGCTTGTCAAATGAAATCTTTATGAGGTAAATGGGTGAGTGTCCGTCTGTTAGAGGATCATCTCGTTGGAGAGGAGAAATCTCATTTCCAGCGTGTCAGTGTGTAGCCGCTCGTGATGTCTGCCGAGGGAACTTGCGTTTATTTCCATGCAGTCGGGGAAAGAGAAACGCTGCTCATCAGCTTCAGGTTCATCCAGGAGTTAATGGCCAGTTAGCGCTTCAGTCGGCAGGAATTCATACATAATGTTTGACGTCTTAAGGAAGCGGCAGAATAACTAAGAGAAAGCAGACAAATTCATCTCACGCTGTAGGAAAATATCTCTGATCACTAATGAGCGCGCTTCGATATATCCAACATTTCTTATTAAAACAATGCATTCGTGTATCGATTTTAACTTAGGGTTGTAGTTTAATTGACCTCTAAAATAAAGCTGATACTTAAATGAGACATAACTGAGATATTTCGTCCTCCGAGCAATTAAACTTTTTAGATATCTGCAGTAGGTGTTTGTCTCTGAATGTAAGTAAATGTCATCCTCTCCAAGTGAAGACGATTTATATCTTTAGCGTCGAGAAAAAAGGTGGGTGTGTGAACAACATCTCGTCAGATTCGCAAACGTGAAAACGCACACACACACGCACACACACACACTTTAGCGTGTAACTACACAACTCAAAGCGTGTAAGATGATCGTGGGTTCATGTGAGCCAAACCTTGGAGACGTCCCGTGCACTTTAACAAGCATCTGATGAGAAACAGTTCGACCTTCAGCGTGGCCGCACATATAAACAAATGCTATAGATTTCATACGACTAAAGCTGCGTGAAAATGAATGTTATTGCTCCGAGTTCGCTCTTTCAAAGCTTAATGAGATCTGTTTTAAATAGGCTAAATAAAATGAGATACAAATGACACTGTTGACATGAGAGTATGTAAAGCTATGAGATAGACTACAAAACAGACCCACAATCCCTCACACACACAGTGACCCTTTGATGGTTTGAATCACTGTTAGCTCTTCATACAGACTATTGTAGAATAAATACATCATCTCCAGGCCAAGAGGACATGCTTAATAATCTCATATTCATTCATTATATACAGCGCACGCACGCACGCACGCACAGCTGATGAATTCGTTTTGAACCGACGCTGAATGTGTCAGCGGATAAACTGAATTATGTACAGTGACTATTTCCTCTTTCTTCACTTCTCTAACTTGTTGTTTGTAGTTTGTTGCAGTAAATACTGCATGTTCCAATATCTCTTGTTAAACAAAAAAAGACTGATGGCATTGCTGATCAGACATTCAGATTGCACTGTGAAATAAAAGTAATAAAATAAAGAAAAAGTGATCAAAGAAATTAAAGTCTGTACTTAAAATGTTTATCTTTAGTATATTATTATTACTGCAAATCGAGCTTTGAAACTTGAATCTATTGATTATGCCATCAATTTTAAATGAGTCTGAGGACAACAAATTATAACATTTAATAATAATATCTGATGTAATACAATGACATCTAGAATGAGATATTTCCTTAAAAAATGACCCATTTATAGTAAAATCACGGTAACCATAAATTTACCATTGTCTCGCTTTAATAACCAGTTTAACCATGATATTTGTAGTAAAACTATACAAATGGAAACCAATCTGTCTAAAATATAGTTGCCATACATACATTTATTATAATAAAATTGTCTCTGAAAAAAAAACATTTTGTATTTGATCATTGTTAAATATTAGGGCCAATTCTCCAGCTCCCCCCGAGTTAATAAATTGAGTTTTACCTTTTTGGAATCTATTCAGCAGATCTCCGGGTCTGGCAAAAACATTTTTAGCATAGCTTAGCATTGAATCCAATAAGACCAGAAGCAACGCGTTCAAAAGTGATCAAAGAGTTTTGATATTTAATGACATCATAGCGATTATCAGGGTGAGATAATAAATGAATTATCATGTAAATACTTTGGCAGGATTAAAACGGCTTGGTCATGAGTGTAGATTTAAACTCCACCGGTTTAAATTGACAACGATTCCAGCCACTGGGATTAACAAGATACAGCGATCTGACAGAGAGAGAGAGAGAGAGAGAGAGAGAGAGACTGAGAGACAATGAAAAAGGGAGAGAGAGAAAAAGTGAATGAAGAAGAGAGAGGGTTTCAACCCCAGATGTTCACGGATGGCTGTATTGTTCCCTCTCTCGCCCCTGACGGGTTGTTTTAACACTGATTAATTAAAAAGCAACAGCTCCAGTGAGGAAAATAACACAGAGCTACAGAAAGAGTTTTTGGAGACCCCTGGGAGACACTTCAGCCGTTTCAGAGTGGGCCGATTACAGCACAAATAAACAGCACCATTAGCATTAGCAAACCGCTCCGACCTCTCCGTAAACAAAAACAGAGAAATATTTCTGTGAACTCACAACAGCCCAACGTTAAATAACTCGCTGTAAATGGAAAGCGACCTCTTAGAAACCAACAAGCTACAGTATAAAGCTGAAATAAACTCAACCGTCAGGATAAATAACATCAGCTTGTAGAATCGTCCTCTGTGAATAAAATCAGGACATACAATCTCAAAATATGATATTGACAACATACAATACGCTGTCTTACTGACATACATTTCAGAAAATGATGTTTTTGCTTGTGTGACTAAACCAATGTTTAAACTTTACAGCTAATGGTAAAATTCACTCATAAAGGAGATCTGAGGTGTGAAGGAGAAACCCAATTTGCCGTCCCTGTTCTGACCTGCCAGAACCCCTTTCTCTCTCTCTCTCTCTCTCTCTCTCTCTCTCTCTCGCACGGGATTATGGGCCGTATGTTAGGTTTGGAGCTCTGCCACGGGACCTTTTCACTCGGATGAAGGTCAGTCCCGACTCCCGAGGAGAGATGCTAAATGATGGAGTCAGTCGGAGTTCTCCATGCGGAGGTTTTCAATTGTCAGACTGATGCAAGGACTGACCTATTAAGAGTCTCTCTACATCACTCCGGACGTCTCTCTCTCTCTCTCTCTCTCTCTCTCTCTCTCTCTCTCTCTCTCTCTCTCTCTCCGCAGGGAAGCCTTTGACAGAACAACATGTATAAGTAAAGCTTCACTTCACAAAGAAAGACATTCAGCGTCTGTACTGTAGATCTCTTCAGACAGTACGAACTGCAGTACTTCTATTCAAATTCACAAGACGCCTTGCAAATTACAATTCAATTGACTTAGACACGGTTTGGATTTTCAAGTCAATGTTGGTTTAATGGAAAGGCCATCCAGACCCCAACAGCAGATAACAGATGCAGAAATGATTTCAGCAACAGAGAATTCAAAATGTGAAGGATATTGATTTAAAAATGTCATATTTGAGACAGTATGAAGATCTAGTCATAAATTATGTCTGATTTTCCCATTCAGTCATCATTGGGATCAATTTAAATCTGATTTAGTGCAAATGAAATGAACGTTCAGTACAATGACGCCATCAAACCACTAAATACTTGCTAGACGTTGATGTATATAAGGGTATGTTGGTGTATCTCTAGTGCACTATATTTACTTACACTGTAAAAAAATTGCTGTAGTAATGCAGCAGTTTGTCAGTAACTTACTGTAGATTTATATTTATCTCACTTATTGGCAACAGTTTGTTCAGAGATAAGTGAACATTAAACATTAATAAGTCTTGATCTTTACAGAAAAAAACTATAAAATAACCTATAGCCTCATGTAAAGCATTCTGGGAACCAGAAATCCTCATTAACCTTTTTCTGGGTTTTTCAGATTCTTGGTTCCCAGAATGCTTTAGATGAGGCTATAGGTTATTTTATTGTTTTTTTTCTGTAAAGATAAAGACTTATTAATGTTTAATGTTCACTTATCTCTGAACAAACTGTTGCCAATAAATACTGTAATTTCTACAGAATTTTTTTAACAGTGTACCACTTGATAAATAAAATGCATTATTCATATTAAGAGTTGACAAATTGTACAAGTGTCCTATGGTGTGACATAGCAAACATTTTGAAAATAAACTGTTTATTATATATTATTTTATATTATTAATGCTTATATTTATAATATAAAATAACAGATATATCTCTTTGTTCTGCCTTTACTATTTTTGCTGTCACACTATAGGACACATTTCTTTGTCAAATCTCACTCTTTTTTTTGTCTGTTTATAACCAAATTCTCTAAATTAAAATGTTTACTGTTTAAGAAGCACATGATGCATGATTTCATGTCTTGCTTTCAGTAAAAATCGAACAAAGTTTGCAATGTGTTTGCTAAAAAAACAAAAAAATCCTGTTTTTTATTCTTATTCAAAGTGAAAAATAAGATATTTTGATTTCTGTATTGAAATATAGCTTTTTGTTGTTTGATTTTTTTATCATAATGTTTTTACTACTTAATATTTGTGTTGGAAAACATTACAAAAACGTCCAAAGCAGCAAATACATAAATGACTACAGGGCATAATAATCTGCTAACGCAGTGACCTATGGGGTCACTTTTTGGTGGACAAGCCCAAAAACAGAAATACTCAAAAAAATAACCAATTCTGCAGCACAAAGAAACAGAAACATTCAGACTCTGGTGAATCTCACAGTATATTTGCAGTACATGAGTGTCTGTGTGTTCAGTGAAGCAGAATTCTGTCCTGAGATCGGATGAGAGACGCTTCTGACACACAGAGCTGATATTGGATGTGGATCTCACATGTGATGTCAGTAACACAGGATTTGTCACTGACTCGCTCTGTCTGCGATCATCACGTGTCAGTTTTGTTAATGCAGCAAAACCAAAACACTGATGTACAGATACAACAAAGATGACAACAACACAAACTCTGCACTTGTACACAATTTCTACACTATGCTTTCAAAAGACCAATGTCAAAAAAACAATACAAAACTTGCTTAATATTTAAATAATGATACTCAACTTTTAATTTTCTCCTTTCTTCTATTTAAAAGAACCCTTGTTTAATATCTCTTGGAGTTTTTATCATCCAGCAGACAATTTCACTGCAATTTCACACAAAAGTTAGAAAACTGCTGGAATTTTAGGTACAGTATCATTTATTTCAACTGCACATATGGTGCTTGTCTAACTTTAACACTTAGAAATGGATGTTTCTTGAACTTCTTACGCAAACTACTGACTACTGTAAAGACAACCAATGTACACAATACTTAAAACAAATCTAAAAGGAATAATGATTCAGGGAATGGTTTGCGAAATTCTTCACCATCCAGTAAGAAACATTCAAGTTGAGATGACCTATAACATCAATGCAAAACTGTGTTTAAACTCATAAACATAAACAAGCCTCTTAGGAACAGTTCAGACTGCACTGGATCCATGCTGTACATTAAGATGGCGTGTCACTGTGAATGTGTACCGAATGTTCCCTTCACGCTCCACACGTCAAACCCCTTAGAGCTAAAACTACTTCTGTTCCAGTCTCCCCCCCAACTGAAGCGCACACATTTAAAGCTTCGTCTCAGAGAAGTAATTACGCCACACTAATTTTGTTGCCATCTTGCATTCGGTTTCACGCTGTGCAAAATATTAGCAAGTTAAGTATCAAGATATAAGTTGTACTCTAATCATACTTTATTTCTGCTTTGCTGGTCTAAGATCATTTAACGGTTTCAGAACCACATGAACATCAGCGAGGTGCAATATTAAAGACATTAAACACTGCTTTGATAAAAATATGTAGTTTGTTTTCTTTTCAAAAAACAGCGAAAGGTCCGGAGAACACGATCAACCCCGTTACCAAAATCTGGTTGCTATTAATCAATAGAGGCTAGTTTGGAACCTTGTAGTTGTTCGTAAACTTAAATTTGACATAAATTTAAAAAATACTTGTTTGATATTCGTTTACAATAACTTGGGTAACAGGGTTGAATGGTTGGGCTTGTTAAAAGCACTCAACAATATCATTTGTGAAAACAGTTATGAGGTTATGATCTTGTCTTTACACGATGTTGTAGAAAAGGTCCAAATGACGGCTCTCTCTGATGTCACTTCCTGTCTGTTTTAAGATCATTTTTCGGTAATGGCTAAAGGTCACATGATTAAAGACTGGAGCACAAAACGGGACACAGCTAAACGTAAAGTTCAATGAGTTTGTACTACAATTCATTGTGATTGAAACATTTGATGCCTTCAAGACCAGCTACCTTTCGTGTTCATTTTATTTCAGTTCAATTGAAAATAAAATTTCCAGCTGCCAATGGATCCTACAGTCGTACTCAAACACAGTGTGTCGGCGTCTGGAAAATGTGAAATGGCTTAATCTGAGGATACAGCACAACGCACAAATCTTTCCTGTCAAATTCCCTTCTAAATCCCAGAACACGAGTAACCCCGTCAGCAGAGAGAAATCAAGCTAAATGAGCTTTTTTCCCCAGTTTAATTACTCAGGAAATCAGGCCCGCAGGCTTTCTGAACCGAGATTAAACTCACATGTACAGAGAGGACCGCCGAATACACACTACAGCTTCTCTTTTCTTCCATATCCATTATCTCATACTGTACAAATGCTGAAATGAACCATATGTCTTTCTTAAGCAAATAATTACTGTATTATATTACTTGCGTCTGACAGTTCCAACCTGTGAATGTCATTCGCTGCCTTGACACATCTGATACAGCGATGTATGAATTACAGATTCAACCATATGAAATGTAATATCTCATATCATGTAGCTTGCTGAAAGAGATGTGCTGTTTTGTCAAATGCATTAAGACTCATGAATCAGCAGACAATAATATATAATATAGATTTACATTAAGCTGAGAGATACAATGCTGGGTTATTTTCAACCCAACGTTGGGTCAAAGAGGGACAAACTCGACTGCTAGATTAAATGAACTCAGGAAATGTTTATATTTGGCCCAATAATGGGTTAAAAAACACACAATCCAGAATAAGTTCAACTATAACCCAATGGCTTGATTCACCCCATTTTGACCCAACGTTGGGTTAAAAAATAATCCAGCTTTTTGTACTCTAATATTGCTGCTTCGCTAGTCTAAGATCATTTCAGAGAACATGATCAACCCTGTTACCAAAATCGAATTGCAAAACAAAATCAATTATTTTTTATCTACATAACCTTGTTCTAGGATCCACCCAGACCACCCTAGCAGAAGCAAGCTAAAGCACTCTAGCAACTCCTTTGCAACCCTTACCAGCTGAAGAAAAAACTGAACTTCATAAACAGAACCTAATAATTATTTTGTCCTTGTGATTCCATATTGTGAACCTACACGACTTACTGTTATATATATCACGTCACATTGCGTTTAACTACAGCCTTTGCATTGTGATACTGACTTGCATTCATCATCTAATTACATTCTCCTCTGTCTCCAGCACAATGAGAACACATTTAAATCCCAGATTGTCTTTTTATAGCATCGCCTGGATTGGATTTTCCCAACGTTTGGCTCTTTGCTTTTGCCAGGCCTGAATTTACTATCATCTGTGTCCACTGCATATTCCAACCTCATGTGAGTCACTGTACAGACAGTATCGGCTGAATGAATACATTTAGATGTAAATATTGGAGAAAAGAAAAACTTGACAGAAGAGTTGAGATCTGTGTTGGCTACTCCGCTGGAACACAAAAGTTGAGCCAAACCGAAGGCCACTTTATGGTGCTTGACTTTATTGCTTGACTTTATGGAGCGCATTTTGAAACTAGAAATTAATATATATGGTTAAATGTCTACTAAAATACTCAAAATTCAGAAGTCATGTGACGACAACAACGTAGCATGCCGGTAAAACCGCTTACATACTACATTACTGCATGATGCCTACTGTTTACTATCTACAGTACATTTATTTACATTTATTCATTTGGCAGACGCTTTTATCCAAAGCGACTTACAATTGAGGAAAACAGCAAGCGATTCGTCTAAGTAAGCAATATTCACGAGAAGTGCTAGTAATACAAAGTTTCAAATACAACGTCAAGATAGTATAAGCGCGGTACAGTACAGTGTGTACTAAGCAAGCATCAACCTCCCTTTCTGAACAAACCAATCATCTCATCTCCCAACCGAGCTGAAGCTTGCATGTTTTTCTGCAGCTAATGCAGCAAAGCCAAACAAATAACACTTAACCGAAGCCCCGCTACGGGACGCGTCTTCATAATGCGATACGGGTCCTTCCGGGGGGTCTGCGTTTACTCACACATCCCATACAGAAGCATTAGTCATCTCGATCGCCAGAGGCGCAATTACACAATTAGGAATACTGCAACAGACTGCAGCCGCCTTCAGCTGCGCAGTCAAATCGCATTCAGAAGTAAATAGAACAAACATCTGGTATTACAGCACGCTGCATCGCTTCCGCTCGCGACCTAATTAATTACCCGGGGAAATACAGTCATTAATGGCTGCGGGGGGGGGAAACGTCTCCGGAGGCCGGTGCATCTTTTAACATGCAAACGCATCGGTGAACGCGCTCTGGTGGCGGCATGTTTAGATGAAACTGGAATTGGCAAAGTTAAAAATGAAGGATAAAAAACAAGACAACATGATACATGTTCTCAAGTCTAAAGTTTTGCAGTTTCTTATGAAATCACCGATTCTAAAATAATGAATGTGATACATAGTTATAGGCTCTTAAAGAGACAGTAAACCCAAATTCCTTCACTCACCCTTAAACCAGTGATGTTGCTCTTTCATGGCTCAGAAGATTTCTCAGTTGTTCTTTAAATATACATTTTGTAAAATAATCTGGATTTGGGTCAATTTGATGAGAATCATATTTGAGACTTTTGATTGCAGACTTGACAAATCTGAGCTCAGTTTGAGACGCTTCTTTTTCTCAGGAGAAATATCTAAGAAGCATACAGTAAAGGTCATACAGAGGTCATTTACAGGAAGTTGAAACAGCTGGAAATGAAGACGTGACAGCTTCAACATGACGGCGGAAATGCAAACGTGCCGCCAGCCCTCTTCATTTCTCTGATGGATTCAATTAAACTTCAACAATCTGCTATCCATTTGTCTCTCCTCCCTCTCGTCTCTCGCTCGTTCTCATTCTGTGAGACACTGAAATAATGAGGATGTTGAATTAGAGGGTGAGCTGTGGGTCGGGGGGTTTGTGACGTGCGACTGCGACTCATTGAATGGAAACGGCAGCTAATCTCCAACAGCTTTCACACAAGCTGCTCGGAGACAAACATCAGGTGCTTTATTCCTGAGAAAATGATAAATGAACCGGCATGTCTTCCAGACGGTTTAAACCTCTGGTGCCACATAAAACGGTCTTATTATCCAATGTGAGAACAGAACGATGGTTTATGTTAGAAAAGACGCACGAGACGTGTCGTAGATTTAAAATATGTACAAGATCAAGCTTTTTTATATTTAGTAAACCACAGTATCCACAAAATTTACCATGGTCTCACCACAATTGCCATAGTTCAGCCATGGTATAATTATGTTAAAATAACTGGTAATAAAAAACATGGTTGCTACACTTTTACTATGGTAAAATATATTCCTGCCATTAAAAAAATCAAATATAAAAATGCTAAGATGGACCAATCAGAATCCAATAGATATCTAGTCTAGAAATGATTTCTGCAGGTCATTTTTCTCTTTTCCTCATGCTTAGTGTAAAAAATACAAAAAATATCTGTCAGTACCAGAAAAACAATCTTAAAATACATCAACACTCAAGGACAAATCACTTTTACATGCTTTTTATGAACCTTTTTATTCTTGGATATAAAAGCACAAGTCTTGACGAGAAATGAATAGAAAATAGAACACAAATCTATTTATACAAATAATTGTATATGTTTATGGATATATTACACTGAAAATAAATAAAACTATTCACACGTTTTATGCATCATCATTGTTTAGCACCAGAGGGTTTATGTTATTATTAAAAGAACAATTTCACATATATTGAGTTATTCAGCGTGTGAGGAGCCTGTGGAGATAAAACCATCAACTATGTGTCTTAAAATGCCAAGTTCAGTATCTTCTCGAATAGATTAGCATTTTCACTTTAAATTTCTTATGTTTGGATCTTAATAAGGTTAGGAAGAAACAAGACATTTTGCCTAAATCTTCCTGACACCTTCGCTACATCTTCCCATTACCCGAATCGTTTTTTTATCTTGACATGATGTAACATTAAGTGTTAGGACGACTAGTCCAAATAGCCGAGATTGAGTTTGATCTGCCATTATATCTTCGACTTCAGAATTCAAATCTACTTGTGCACATATTCACAATGCTAATTATTTCCTCCAAGAATCACTCAGACTGTAATAGTACAATTTAAACCTGAAATCACATTGTGCAAAGCCGACCAATCGGATGACATCTTACAACTTTAGCCAGCTCATGTCATATTTGTGTGCTGTGCATATAACATTAGTACATTAGTTGGTCAGCGTACGATCGGTGGTTATGTCTTCTGCGACTACATTTCTATCGACTTAAAATCAATTGAAAGTGTAAAGTGGTTTGAATCTACTCAGCGTACAGTACAGGTGGGCGCCAGCTGTCAGATTATTCAGAAGTGATCTGATAAATGTTCGAGAAACAAATGCACATCGGTATAAACCCACCGAAACTGTACTGAAGTTTACAATCCAACACCCTCCAGCATCTCCAGAGGAGCAGGCAACACAACGGCACGCTTTACTACATCATTTCACAGCCCGTTACTCTGGTGTAAACCATCGATCACTCCTGACGCTTGCGTGTGTATTTATTATAGATGTTAATGAGAGCAGGTAGGGTTCATACTGGCCTCTGACACACATTTACAGCCCCGCTGAGAGAGAGCTAATGGAGGAACGTGTCATATAACATCACAGCAGAGATGACGTCATAATGAGACATTGCATCCATGTGCGCAGAAGTCGAACAGTGCCGTGTAGTCACGTGTGGTAAAACATCAGTACATCCAGTAATGCAAACAGATGCGTGTTCATACTCAGCACATGAGACAAAACTTAGACTTCTCAGTTGTCTTGCGTGTCAAAACAACCCAAACGAAACATGCTGTTGTCCACACAAACACACACAGAGTCTGTTTGAGCTTTGCATTGATTTTTAACTCACTACATTAAATCTGATGATTTTTCTAGATTTTTCTTCAAGTGAAGGCATGTGAATAAAAAGCTTCGTTCCCAAGCAGACAAAAATCACAGATGAGATTTCTTAAGTATCTCAAATATTTCTCTTGGAGATCAAATGGAGAGTATATTAAAAGTCTCCTGTGTCTCAGATTTCTATTGAGAAAAAGAGTCAGAAATCTCACAAATGTCATTAGAGTTTCAGAAGAGATGTCAACAATGTCTCAAACTGAGCTCAGATTTGTCAAGGCTGCAATTTAAAAGTCTCAATATTACTGAAGATCTCAATATGAACTCAAACATTTCTTGTAAAATTGACCCAAACCCAGATTGTTTAACCTCTACAATCTCCATTCATTTACACCGCCAGACTCTTCATGACATCAGAGACTACGTTAAAAAAACGACTAAGAACTTGTCAAATCTCCTAAGATATGAAAAGGCAACATCTAAGCAATAACATTTTCCTTACGGTCATACAAGTTCTGCATTCTCAGCATTGCCACAGGGGGCGCTGTACATGACATTAACATCTACTGTCGTCTTCTACAGTTTTCTCTGTCAGATCAACCAAAACAACATCAAACTGTCCACATGTTTATAAGTAAATATCAAGACATCCCAGTTAATGCAAATATTTGAAGCTAACAACATCAGAAACCTTTCCTGTAGCTCGGTGGTTAAAGCAACACCAAGGTCATGGGTTTGATTGCATTTAGAAACAAATATATAGTGTAATGCAATGTAAGTCGCTTTAGATAAAAGCGTCTGCCAAATGCATAAATGTAAATGTAACGCTGTCCCTTTGAGTACTACAATTGCTTACTGTCATTCATTTTAAAAGCACACAACAGAACTTTCAACGCATTAGCCTGAACAAACTGGTTAAGATTACAAAGACCACAATTCATAAACCAAAGTGTGGTTTGAATTTTCATGACCCACTGTCGTATGCACAGCCGCCAATACAACTCCAAACATTGCACGACGCACATACAACTCGAAATAACACAGATAGACGTTGTCTTAACATTCTCTGCTCTTAAATCCCTGTTGACATCACACATATAAAGTGTTTCATTAAAGACGACTGCAATCTAGCGGCTTTGTACCGGAGCGGTGCACGGGTTCATCTGCCAGCGGCTGCGTTCTGCTGCCAAACCTGCGCAGACGACCCAGCGCAGCTCCTGTAATTAAGACAAACGTTACTGTTCATTTGAAATGCTGATTTATTTCCCCCCCCTCACCACCAGCCACCCGTGCAGTCTTGCCACAACACCCAAAAGTGCAATCCATCAGAGCACCCGCCGTAACAACGGGCTTTTAATTACGAAGGGTCTCGTCTGGCTGCGACAACAGAGGGGTCCTGATGCTGAAACGCACGGCGAAGCCCCTCAGCCCTTCAGATACCCGAGGACAGAACCAATCACATCCTCGCGTGCCAGCTGGACCCACGCCAGCCCCGGGACAAAACATCTGGGGGTGAAAAACACTAAATACGTGTTAAATCAAGCCGCTCCGGGATGCTGAGATCAATCGCCGGCTGGTTTTTGCTTACAGTTTAGTGACAGACAGAGAATCTATCAGCGGTTTGTGTCTCGCTGGCTTTAAACCAGCAGTAAAGAGACTCTGGAGATGATATAAAACACTGAAATGCTGTTAGATAAGAAGTCAATACAGTTGTGTTCGTGTAAGAGAAAGAGGGATATTGTCTTCATATAAAAACAAAGAAAATGCATTTTCCTATTCTCATGTCCTTCCACACCTGTGCTAAGACATCTGTACAACCACTTCATGTCCAAGAAAATAAGTCCAACCTCCATCTCTGCTCCGTATGTTCATCCGTACCACCTGAGGAACCATTCACAATTCACACAAACATATTCAGAAGAATCGAGCGCACATACTTTGTTTTGAAACTGAACAGACTTTCACTAGAACACAATTATTCCAAAATCCTGCTTTTGTGTTATAATATAATATAAAAGCAACTGTGACTAAAACATGAGAATGAAACAAAAAAATGAATTCCATTTAAATGAATGTTCTCATCACAATATATATGATATTTAAAGAAAAGGATGTTTCGTTTGATACCAACTAAGATATCGGTACAGTACCACCATCAACATTAACAAATAAACTGCATTAGGTTACGCCAAAGAAAGTCATAGGCCCGGCTTAGAACAGAAACCCATATTCACTTTCTCTTTACCTAAACCCTTTTACAGGACAGTGTTGGTCATATACTGTACATATGACATATGCAACATTACATCACAAACATGCACTCATTCTGATATGAAAAATGATCAGAAGTGATGTTTGAAGTACGTGTGTCATTTAAAATGGATCAATTCTTGCATAAACAAAAACTGAAAATGATATGTCATCTAGAAGACAAATAAACAGGCCATGCAATCGTAATCTTCAGCTTTGGCCGCTGGTAAAGAAATCTCATCATATCTGCTGTCTAACGCAATGAACTGACCGTTTACTGCGATGCCATGACAACGCAGCCTTCAGCATCTCTTACATTAACTACTTAGACAATGAACCACTTAGAGTTAATGATGCACTTGTCTTACGGTTAAATATTTCATACATTTAGCAAAATAAATAACTATATAGCTTATGTAAGGTTAGAGGTACTCAAAACAATGAATGGAAAACAAGATAACTTTGACACATGATATAAGAAACGTGACAGCCTCACATTACTGTACATCCTAAACGGACACATGAAGAACTTCAGGCAAAAATACCCCAGCACGTCACCTCGGAGAGATACAAGCAGACTGTGAATGAGGGTTCAGGTTTGGCCCCTGGCACACAGACAACCGCAAAATGCGTCAGACGCGATGCAGCAGAAATTTACATGCGTTTGACAGCACCACGCAGCGCATCTCTGTTCATATTTCATTCACACATACATGTCTCGCATGTCAATGAAAATGTCACGCTCACTCACCACCACATACATCGACTCAAAAACGCGCGTCTATCCGCTCCGTCCTTGTTTGTGTCTCACGGAAGGGCCCCCGAAAGCGATCCCTCCGGTGATACAGTACATCCTCTCGAGACACGATCCGGTACCGGGCGCGACTGCTCGGATGACAAACGGCGCTGTTTAACGGAGACGCTGCAAGCGAGCGCGCATCGCATCAGTGAATGAGAAAGACGCGCGCGCGTTCAGTGACGAGCGCGGGTGATGATGCCGATGATGCGGGTGGTGCTGATGCTGCGCGCGAGCAGGACGCGACCACTGGATGCGTCTGGAGACGTGGGTTTGGTTCGCGTGAACGCGTCTGGGTCTACACTGCATCTGAAACGAGAGGGTTTACTGGACATCCCCGTTGGAAAGAAACAAGACAAATGAGATCTCTAACGTTTTAATTGGACAGAAGAGAGAATAAATGTGCAGTATTTGCTTCTCATGTTTATTTCATGACTCTACTGGCTCATTTATTGTTTCTGGGCTCAGATGTGCCAAGTCTCCAAATTTCAGCTTATCCAATTCTGACAAAACCAAACTATTGAATCGTCACCTGTCTTTTCAACAGTTATTCTACAAAACAGGTGCTATTTGGGTTCCTCATTAAATATGCAAAATAAAAGTAATATTACAAAAACAAATCATTTTTAATATCTCATTTAATATTTTCTCCTAGACAATATGTGACCCTGGATCACAAAACCTAGCTTGTAGTAATAGCTACATTTTTCTTGTATGCCCAAAATCATTGGGATATGAAGTAAAGATCATGTTCCATGAAGATATTTTGTAAAATTCCTACCGTAAATATATCAAAACTTTATTGTTGTAATATGCGATGCTATAAGGACTTCATTTGGACAACTTTAAAGGCGATTCTCTCAATATTTAGATTTTATTGCACCCTTAGAATCCAGATTTTCAAATAGTTGTATCTCGGCCAAATATTGTCCTATCCTAACAAAATATATATCAATAGAAAGCTTATTTATTATTTAGATTATGTTGATTGGTTTTGTTGTAATATTGATATTAAATATAGAGCACATTTGAGTGTCTTATTTCTCACATCTTTCTCCAAGCTTGTCAATATAAACTCAAA